>CM050508.1:25422500-31062500 GCA_027563665.1 Antrozous pallidus | reverse complement strand
GGGACCCGGCATAGGTCAAAGGATAAGGGATTTTTCAGGCCTCTTTGGCCAAGAACACTGCCAGTCCTGCACTCGCCTTGCATCTACAAACCGCCACATTTTGTGGCCCAGAGTTGGGTGGGGGTCTTTTTCATTACGGGTCACCTGTCTCAGAGAAATGGAAGATACTCCTGTTCTCACCTGCATCGTAGGCTCGATTTCAGGTCCTCGCCTTCAGTGATAAAAATGTGCAGAGCCTCAGAGAGCCTCAGCCAAAGCTATAATCCAAGACCGGCCACAAGAGTGTGCACGTGAGAAGACTGCAATTTTTTTTCCTGCCAAACCAGAATTAGCCGGTACAGGAATGAACGAGCCTGGGGATTTGAAATTGCACTGATTGGAAGGGAGCTCAGGTTGGGTTCTGGCTACTTCCAAAGGAACCCTTTCTAAAGATCGAGGTCTCTAGCTGAAAGCTTCACCAGACGCTCACCTGGCCCGACATCCAGCGACAGAGGAGCCCGGAGCCCCACACCGAGCGCACCGTGCAGGGTGGAGCGCCGAGCCGCAGGCACCCACAAATCCAGGATGATAGGCGACACTGCAACAAATCTCTACGCCCAGCAGTTCAAGGGGCTCCGAGGGAAACAGCAAGTCCAGGGATTCGGGCCGGGAGCCCAGTGAGGCCGCAGCCCTGCGCGCCCAGGGCGGTGAGTATCCCGAGGCCGCGCGGCGCCGAGGGCCCGGGAGATGGAGCGGCCCTGGGGGCATCTTGGAATTGGGGGCTGTGGGAGGCACCCCGGAGACCCTCGGGAAGAGCCGGCGCAGACTCTGGGCAGCGTCGGGAACGGCTGCCTGGCGGTCGAGGGTAGAGCTGCTCTAAGTGCCGTGGTCGCGCCCAGGCAGCCTTTGGCTGGAGGGGAAAAGGGGAGGGAGGGGGCTCCCGAGCTGCTGGCGAGGCCACCTGGGCGGAGGGGTAACCGCGGTCCAGGGCGGAGCAAGAGGCTGCGCGCCTCGCTCCCCCGGTGGCCACGGGCCCGCGCGCTGCGTCCAGGGGCACGGCGCCCCTCGGCACCTACACTCGGCTCTGCCCCGCACCCGGTCCCGTTCCCCGTCTTCTCTCACAGCCTCCAGTAAGGGGAGGTCGGGGACTGAGGTTAGGGGACATTCTGGGGTGCGCATCCTGCCGGGACTGCCATCCGCGCTGCTTTCCGGTGGAGCCAGCGGGTTCTGAGCTCGCCAGGATGAGGGGTCTCTGGGCGCCTCGGAGGGGGGCAGGGGCAGCGCTCGGGCGCTCGGAGGGGACGCTGAGGCAGGGTGCCGCTCAAGGCGTGCAGATGCTGGTCCCCATACTCCCAGAGCGGATCCGATCAAGGCTGCCAGGAAGGAAAAGGGGGGAGGGGGAGATTAAAATAAGGTGAGAGACCCGGGAGGGCCACTTCGGAGCCAATTGCTGCCCAGATGTTGTTTTAGGAGCTCAGCTCTGCTTACCCGTTAAGCCGTTTTCTTTCCGTGGAAAAGTTGATTCAGCCTCTTAGCAAGGATGAGTGGCTTATTAGTGGCGATTAGAAAGATTCCTTTCCCCCTTCTCTGGCTTCTTTGTGGTTTGGTGTGAGTGTGAGAGAGAAGGGGCGGCTGAGACGAGAACTGGGAGGGGTGTAAAATAAGCTTTGGAATCCCGCAGCCCTGGGTTCCAGTTTGGGTTCCACTACCTGCTAGTTTAGTTTGACCTCTCTAAACTTCATTGCCTCCATTTGACAAATAGCCTCAGTTTCCTCATCTGTGAAATGGAACAATAATACCGACTGGAAAAGATCACGGTGGAGAAGCCACCCAGCGCAGTGCCTGGCCCATAGAAGGCATTTGTCTGTCTATTTCCCCAGCGAGGGTTCCTCCGGTTCCTCCTGTGCTGTCTTCTCCACACAAGCTCAGCACCGGCCTTGGCTGCTCCGGTCTCTTCAGCCCATTGGCCTCAAGTGCCCTGTCTAATGGCCCAACAGTTTCTGGGCAGCCAGGTCTAAAGGCAAAGTTTCTACAGAGCAAGTGACAGGTGGACCCTCGGCCTCAGCTGGGGTCTAATAAAGAACCTGCTGCTCTGTCCACCTTTGCAGAACATTGTCATTTTAATTTTAACTTGGCACTTTCCTCTTTGCTTCTTATTTATAATGAGCTCACCGCATGCTCACATCATCACAATAGCCAAATTAAAAATGAACTTCATGCTTATGAGAGGTACTCTGGTACCAGAGCTCTGGAAGTTTAATTCATTTTTTTTTTATCTCTGATGTGTTACTTCATTTCCCCTATTTATGATTTCTTTTTCACCCTTCATTAACTCACATTTGGGGAGAATGGAAGGTTGACTATTGGTCCCAATAGTGTCTTTCCATTTACTTCCTTCGCCTTCTTCAGTGTGAAGTCCTAATGTTATATGCTGATCTTCCAACAGGGGAGCTTAGAATGGGTAATAGATTTATTATCGATTGACCCTTAGTGGAAGACCCACGTTTCCATTTACCCCCGTGTGCCACATGCATGTTGTCATTTTACATGTGTGTCAGAACATGGGAAGGGGTGGAGGGAGCCTTGAAGGCCTTAAGGTGAACAAAGACTTGGAGCCTGGGGCAGAGTGGTCCAGAGCCCTCTCCTAAGTCTCCCTTTTTCTCCAGGTACACAGGAGGATCATAATATGCAAACACCTCTTTCTAGCTCATAATTATAGAAATGCTATAAGCAAACTTGGTGGAATAAACAGACATCTTTTCTTCTGTTGACTTTTGGGCTTTTTATTTGTGTTTTAAAGGGAAATTTTAAAATTAATTTTAGAGAGAGGAAGGGAGAGGGAGAGAGAAACATCCATGTGAGAGCAAAACACCTATCCACTGCCTCCTGCATGCACCCCACTGGGGAAGGAACTTGCAACCTGGACCTGTGCCCTGACCAGGCATGAATCCACAACCTTTCAGTGTATACGACAGCACTCCACCCAACTGAGCCACCAGCCAGGGTTTGACTTTGTTTTTTAGTGAACCTGGTTGGACAATAAGACTGTGATTCATCAAAACAGCAATTCCTTTTAGAGAGACAGGTGGGAAACACAGATGGTTCTGGTCGATCTTCTGGGACCTCCTGAGGACCTGACAGAACATTTACCCACCCCCACCTCCAGCAGCTCTCTTCATCTGACACCAAAGACTACATGCGTGGTTGTGCCTGTTGAATAAAACCGGCCCACTAAATGGTATTCAACACCTTTACTTATGACAAATAAAACTGGAAATATCAGAACAGTTCAATGACAACTGCATCTCTTCACCTATAAAATAAATAACTCACTAAGACTATGAAGTTCTTAAGATTGCTTAGGAAAATGATTATTGCTCTAGCTGGTGTGGCTCAGTGGATAGGGTATCAGCCTGCAGACTCAAGGGTCACAGGTTTGATTCCAATTAAGGGCACATGCCCAGGTTGCAGGTTCAATTCCCAGTAGAGGGCGTGCAGGAGGCAGCTAAGCAATGATTCTCTCTTATCATTGATATTTCTCACTTTCCTTCTCCTTTCCTCTCTTAAATCAATAAAAATATATTTTAAAAGAAAAGGAAAATTATTATTTCAACTCATGGAATAACTTTTGTATCACTATTTCAAAAGTGTTTTCTTATATAGATGGACTTTAAGAAAATGCCAAATAGTATTGTTTTATCTTATGAAACAGCTGAGCTGATTGTAAATGATATTATTACTTATACTAGTGACCCAGTGCCAGTGCACTGATTCGTGCACATTGAAAGGAAATTAATTAGAATGTGGCCAGCGGGGTGGGACTGGGCAAGACAGACTGGACATGCTCTGGAGCCAACCTCCCTCGGTCCCTCCCCAGCCAGCTGCACCTGGGGTGGTGCCATGGTTTATAGGTATCTGTGGCATGAATGAGGATCCCTCCAGCAGGTGGGGTTCCTCCGGCAGGTGGGGTCCGTCAGCCTGGCCTCTGGGGATCGGGCAAAACTGGCTCTTCCCTGAAGACTATCAGAATTGAAAGGACACACTTCAAAGTTGCTGTTGTACAGGGTATGGAGCCCAAACACATGTGTTCAGTAATCCAGATTTGGGGCCTATAGTGCCCTAGCAACAATATAATCCATAGCTGGCTGAAGGTGGAATCGAGCAGCCCTGTGAGGAATCAGGCTCCCCCCTCTCTGGTTTAGGGGTGTGTCACCTGAGAACCGCTGCTGCCAAGTCACTGCAACTCGGCAGCTCCTGTGTTGAGTGTCTGTCCCCTGGTGGTCAGTGTACATCATAGTTACCAGTCGGACAGACAGCATATTAGCCTTTTATCTATATAGACTAGAGGCCCGGTGCACAAAATTCATGCACAAGGGTGGGGGGAAGGGTCCCCCCAAGCTTAATCTGCACCCTCTCCAATCCAGGACCCCTTGGGGATGTCCAACTGCCGGGCCTAAACTGGCAGTCGGACATTCCTCTCACAATCCAGGACTGCTGGTTCCTCAATGCTTACCTGCCTGTCTGATCAACCCTAAGTGCCCCCTCCCCTGCCAGCCTGATCACCCCTAACCACCTCTGCCTGCCAGCCTGATTGCCCTCCCTCCCAGCCTGGTCTCCCCACTCAGCCTGCTATTCAGTCATTTGGTCATCCCTCATTAACTCCATTGCTGGCCTGGCCTCCCCACACAGCTTGCTATTCAGTCATTTGGTGGTTCCTCACT
This sequence comes from Antrozous pallidus, assembly GCA_027563665.1. NCBI lineage: Eukaryota > Metazoa > Chordata > Mammalia > Chiroptera > Vespertilionidae > Antrozous > Antrozous pallidus. The sequence continues at coordinate 31,057,800 of CM050508.1, read as the reverse complement.
AACTCCCCTACCGGCCTGTTTGCCCCATGCTGCCTGCTATTCAGTCGTTTGGTCGTCCCTCGCTAACCACCCTGCTGGCCTGGTCTCCCCATGCAGCCTGCTGTTTGGTTGTCCGTCCAGTTGTTTCAGTCATGACGGCCCTGACTTTTTATATATTAGGATAAGTCAGTCACATCTGTTGTCCAACTGCTCTTTCTGGTCCCTTGAGATTCTGCATACAGCTAGCAGGAACTGAGGGAGGACAACCACCAAACCCCCTCAGGGCCCTTTCTAGGTTCATCCTCTTGGCCTTATGACAGTGCAACAATTTCCTGGGCTATGAGTTCTAGATTGAAAGGGCTGCCCTATCCCTTTTTATCTTTAGACAGGCTATTCTCTCCTTGGGGGAGAGGAGGGTGGTAACAAACATACACACAAACCTAGAGTCCACCACAGACTGGACTTCCCAAGGCAAGTGGCTTTTGGATTAATTGTCTGTCTTCTGTTTCCCCCCTCTTTTACCATTTAGTCACTAACTTATGGAGGTAAGAAGCTGATCCAGATGGTGTTTAAAAGAGAAAGGGACCTTTAGTTTCTTATAAAGCTAATGCATGTTTACCTGGTATTTTTTTCACCGATAAGAATTTTTTTTTAAAAGAGCAAAAATTATTTGTAAGACTATCATCCAAGAAATAATGACCATCATTTTTCTTTGTTTCACCCTAGCCTTCTTTCCTATAGATACATATTTTTAACAACAAAGGGATCATAACATGTGTCCTATTTTGTCACCCCTATGTATAATTCACACTTTCTATGTCTTCAGAGTTTAGTGTGATTTGAGTTTCAATGGTGGACTTGCTTTGCACAACTATACCATGACTGATTTATTTAATACCTACTCTGTCTAATATTGGATATTTGACATTTTTGCGGAGGATTTTTTCTTACTATTTCTGAGTTCACTATTATAATTTAGTTAAATTTTGAAGCATGAGCAGAAGAGGACCAGGAGATTAGAAGGAGAGAAGTATGTTCTCGAAACAGGGGAGAAGATAATGTCACACACAAAAGCTTAAAAGAGACTGTGCTGCCCTAGTCAGTTTGGCTCAGTGGATAGAGCATCAGCCTGGGAACTGAAGGGTCCTGGGTTCAATTCTGAGTCAGGACACCTGCCTGGGTTGTGGGCTTGATCCCCAGTAGGGGATGGGCAGGAGGCAGCTAATCAATGATTCTCTCTCATCATTGATATTTCTATTTCTCTCTCCCTCTCCATTCCTGTCTGAACTCAATAAAAATATTTTTAAAAGAGAGAGAGAGACTGTGCCAAGTGTAGGGAGCTGCAGGTGCTTCACAGGGCCGGACAGCAAAGTGCTAAGGTTAGGGATAGGAGGAGGGACCAGGACAGGGTGGGGGTGAGCAGATGTGCAGGAGGAGAACCTGGCAGCCTTGTGGGGCGTGGTGGTGGTGGTGGGGGTGGGGAGACTTAAACCAAAAGATAATTTGATGAGGTGAGTAAATTATATGGCAAGACAGCAGTCTGGATAATGGAGAAGTGGAAAGGACCCTGGCCAAGAGCAGGAAGTATGGCAATTGAGAACTGGACAGCTATTTAAGGGATAGAATCATTTAAAAGATAAAAACAATAACAAGAATGAGGTATGAGAGACAGGAAAAATTAAGATGAGCTCCAAGACAGATGCATGACATTGCTCTTCCACAGGCATCCTGGTTTCCTGGAGCCCATGTATCCCTGACAAACTCTTAACCAGAACCAATGCTATAGTGCATGGCTCAGCAAACTTTTCCTACAAAGCATGGGCGGGGGGCCTTTTTCTGTCAAAGGCCATTTGGATATATATGACATCATTCACTCAATATAATTCACGTAATACAAGTTTATGCTGCTATGAAAAAAAGCTCCTAGATTTATTGAATTTTGAGTCCTGCCTGTGGTTGCCATGGCAAGGCCAGAACAAATGATTTTGCAAGCTTTATACCATCTGAGGACTGGACGTACCCCACCCCTGCAATAAAGGGTCAGAAAGTAAGTATTTTAGATTTTGCAGGTTATGTGACCTTTAAAAAGGTAAAAACAGTTCTTAGGGGTGATTAGGAGCTTACAGAAAGAGGCTCTGCAATTCACTGAGTCTGCTTTTCTGTCCTCCCCATCCACATCAGTACACACCTAGGACATTCCCAGTGTATTTGGGATCATTTTTTAATACCATCATCCTACATTGCCACAAAATGATTTTTTAGCAATAATCATTTGTAATGGTCTGTAATAATTATGATTTTACTAGAGGCCCAGTGCATGAAATTCATGCATGGGGTGGGGGAGGCCTCAGCCCAGCTTGCACCCTCTCCAATCTGGGATCCCTCTCACAATCCAGGACTGCTGGCTCCCAACAGCTTGCCTGCCTGCCTTCCTGATTGCCCTAACTGCTTCTGCCTGCTAGCCTGATCACCCCCTAACCACTACCCTGCCAGCCTGATTGATGCCTAACTGCTCCCCTGCCAGTCTGATTGACCCTAACTGCCCTCCCCTGCCAGCCTGGTCACCCCTAACTGCCCTCTCCTGCAGGCTTGATTGCCCCCAACTGCCCTCCCTTGCAGGCTTGGTTCATCTCAACTGCCCACCCCTGCTGGCCATCTTGTGGTGGCCATCTTGTGTCCACATGGGGGCAGCCATATTTGACCACATGGGAGCAGCCATCTTGTGTGTTGGAGTGATGGTCAATTTGCATATTACTCTTTTATTAGATAGGATTTGTTCTTCTGTTAGAAATTAATTGCTAAAAAAGAATAAATTTTTGCTTTCAAGTCATTATTCAAATTGAGCAAACCATTTCATGTATTGACTCCAAATTTTACTTTCCAAACCAAAGTTTTTCACCTCTCGCTCTTGTACTCTGTTTTGCTATTTTAAATTTTAAACAAAAATAAAATCATCAGGTGGGCATATAGAGCAGCAGAAGGGAGAAGTAACTCAAGTTTGGTCTTCGTCTCCACAGTAACTGCTGTTACAGTTCACTCAAATGTCCTGCAGTGACATGTGGCAATGCAGGGACCACAGACCCGGACTGAGCCGAGGTGAGCTCCAACACTGCACTCTTAGGAATTTACTCTCAAAACAAGTGTACACAGCTGGGCCACACCGGTGCCAGGGCTAAATTGCATAACCAGCAGTTCCCTGAAATAATTTCCATGTAGAATACAATGTTTACGAAAGGATGAGTAAAAAAGCAGCCTAATTTGAAATTTACAGATGTATAACATTGAAACATAACTGTTTGGAACTTGAACCATCAAAAGATTTTTTTGGGGGGAGAGGAGTATTTTATTAGTGACATTGTTTACAATTGCTGGCACATATTTTTTAAAATATATTTTTATTTATTTCAGAGAGGAAGGAAGAGGGAGAGAGAGATATAGAAACATCAATGATGACAGAGCATCATCAACTGGCTGTCTTCCACAGGCCCCCTACTGGAGTTCGAGCCTGCAACCTGGGCATGTGCCCTTAACCGGAACCTGGGACCCTTCAGTCCAATGCTCTATCCACTGAGCCAAACCAGCTAAGGCACTGTTGGCACATATTGAACATAAAAAAGCTGAGCAACTTCAAGTCAATTGTTGTTTTAAAGTTCTATGGATGATACTCCACCTAATTGTTTGCTTTTGGGGCAAAGTGCTCCTGCTGCTCTGTGCTTGGTGCCCACTACCTGCAGCCTGGCAATGGTGTGCTGTAGGACTCAGCTCCATTTGGAACTGCCCAACAATCATTTCCATGTGTAGTAGGCAACAGTCTCTTCCGTTATCCTGAACATTGAGGCCTTTTCATAACCACTGTCCTTCTCATTCTCAGCCAATGACCTAAACATCCTACTTCACCAAAAAAAATTAGAACAGTAGGTGTAACTTTCCACCCTTTGTACTCACAGTCTCATCTCTGTCCACCTCTACTTTCTCCAGGCCCAGAGGAGGCTTCTCCCCCTGATCAAGATCAACTCTCCGATCCCACCACCTCCAAGACTAGACATCCTCTCTTCTCCCTCTGTCTCTGCTTCTTTTGCTCCTTATCCTCAGTTCTTATGCACCCTCTTAATTCTCATCCTAAAAAATAAAACAAAACCAGAGTCCTCCCTGACTTAGCATCACCCTCCCCAGCTCCATCCAGCCTCCTTCCTCGTGTTCGAACATCTTGAGAAATGTATCTATGCAAAGCACAAATCACCCTCATTAGAGAGCTGTATCTTCATTGTAAAATAGTTAATTGACTTCTACTTTGTAAATCTCTCCTGAGTTGGGTGCACACAAGTCAGTCCCCCTGAGGTTAATTGATTCTGGCTCTATTGAGCACTTGGATCCACAAAATGAAAACAAGAATTTATGCCAAGGCCCCACTGAGGTGAAGCAACTCTGCAAGCCTTCCTAGGCCTGGTGTCTTCCTTCTCTGATATCTTTTTCATCTATCTCAATAAGGGACTTCGGAATGAGCTTTAAAGTCATAAATAGGTTCAAACCTTCATTTCCTGTCTTGACCACACTGCTTATTACCTACGAGACTTTGGGAAAGTTGCCTCCTTTCTCTATTTTCATATATTTAAAATAGGGATTATATTATTTACATATAGAGTGACTCTAAAGATTAAAAACTGTCATAAAAGCACTTGGTCCTGAGGAAAAGTGAGAAGTGTTCCCAAATTTGCATGATGACAAAGATTCATCTGAAGGTCTGATACGATGATGGGACCACTTTGGTTATGATGAGGAGGAAGAGCTGTCCAAAGAAGATGATTTTTTTTTGTTTTAATATTCAATAAAATTATTTGTCATATGTTATTTCAGAAAATCTTGGAAAATGTATACAAGTCATGAAGATATTGGGTATGATTTTGAAGATGTCCCTAAAGATAAGAAGACACTTAAATCGCACCCAGACATTGATGGCGGATGGGCTTGGATGATGGTCCTTTCCTCTTTCTTTGTGCACATCCTCATCATGGGTTCCCAGATGGCCCTGGGCGTCCTCAATGTGGAATGGCTTGAAGAATTCCATCAGAGCCGTGGCCTGACTGCATGGGTCAGCTCCCTCAGCATGGGCATCACCTTGATTGTGGGTATGTTCGCCTGTCACCTGCTGTAAAACTGAATAGTTATAAAATGACAATTCCCCAACATAAGTAGTGTTCTATATTGTTGGAACAGTAATGTTAGTGATGTTACTGTTTATTGTGGTAAAATGTACATAATATAAAGTTTACCATTTTAACCATTTTTAGGTAAACAGTTTAATGCCATTGAGTGCATTCACCACCAACCTCCATCTCCAGAACTTTACTCTGTACCCAGTGAACAGTAACTCCCTATTCCTTCTCCCCCAACCCTGACCACCACCATTCTATTTTCAGTCTCTATGAATTTGATTACTCTAAGTACCTCATATAAGTGGAGTCATACAATATTTGTCCTTATGTATGATATTGCTATTTGAATATTATGAATACTTGGAATATTTTTTAAATTGATCATTTATAAAACTCTCTTTTGCCCCAAGCTCCATTTTCTTAACTGTTGTAACACAATTATATACCATTACAAATATCTGTTTATTTAACACTTATGAATATTTATAAAATTTAAAAATTTTAGAGAAAACACTATAAAAGTCAACTAACAATCTTATTTCAGAGTTCTAATTACTTTGAAATTGATCATATACTATTGGAAAATCTATTAAACTATTTTTAGAAAAGTTGCTGATATAGCAAATAAAGGAATAATAATATATTCTTGCATTTTCTAGTTAAGCCTACCCATACAGCAATCTATGAAACCAATTCTTATCCAATTGGAAATACTAAACCAGAAAGTTATTATAAATGTAATACATTATTATAGCTATTGTGTTTCATTTGGGGAACTAAACAACTTTCACTGTCAACTAATATTCAATAAGTACTTATTATATACCAGGGGCTTTCCTTTACATTATCTCATTTAATTCTAACAATCTACCACTATACCCTAATGTTTACTTGCTCCACTTGAAAGGAACAACCATCATTTTATGTCAGTTTTTTTTTTAATTTAAAATATTTGTGATATATATTTTATACTGGAAACATAAATGGCCTTTTTCTGATTTCGTGAGAGTATGTGTATGACAAGCATATGTGTGTTTGATGGGAGTCTGTGACTTTTCAGTGGTTTCAACATTAACAAGTAATTGCTTGAATCCAACTCAGAGATTTGTTGATCTTGGCTGACACTCAATTAATGCTATTTTGGGTAATACACATGATATTGATACAGTAATAATAGTATGAGAGAAAACAAGGACAAACTGTTATTTCCCACGGTGTGGGTGGGATGTGTGTGTTTATCAAAGGGAATTAATATTGACCTAGCTTTAAAATTAAATAAAAGCATCATTATGTGTGTGAGAGAAATGTTAAGAAATTATATTTGCCTATAACATTGATGAAATGACTTCTTCAACCTGGGTTGGGTAAAACTAGGACTACAAAACTTGCACACAAAAAATGCAAGTTTCACTGTGATGTAGGGAATGTGCTGGTTTTGTGTTGGTTGTAAATCTACCTTCTCAATAAGACAGTAAAATAAAATTGTTCTTCTAGAATACTTAAAATCCTGGTGGGATCTTTTACCTTTTAAAAAATAAAATTTGAAGAGGTTGAACAAAGTACTTATAGATTCCATTAGGAAGTGTGTGTTTACAACAACAAAAAAAGAGAGAGAAAAGCCATGGGATATAATATCACAACATTTCCCATAATACCCAATAAGGCTGTATTAAGCAGTAGAAATTAGTCCTGAAATAACTGAATATAGGTTTGAAGTTGATCCTCAAAAATAACACTTGTAATTATGGTGAAATGTGATTGTCATCTTCAGTTTATTTGGGAGATAACTGTATTCAGAATTCTGTTTGAGAGCCCAGAATACCTGAATTCCAGACAATGGAACTTCAGATTGTAGACTAACCTTTCTACAGAAAAGGTACCTAAAAAAACATATTTTGCTGTGGGGCTCAGAAATCATAACACAGCAAGGCTCATAGTTATATCAACGAAAGGTCTTTTAGTCTATCTATCATAAACCTAAATGGCTGTTCATCGTCTAGAGCTGCCTAATAGAGAGGAGCTGCAAATGCATTGAGTGTTTTTCCAAGCCAGAAGCCATCAAGAACAGCCCCCTTTATTTAGTACTTAATACGTGCCACACCAATATTATGTACTTATTTGATTTGATGCAACAGCAATACTGGAGGCCAACCCATCATCTCTACCTGACAGGAAGAATATGCAATGCTCAGAAACATTAAGTAACTTACCTGAGGTTAATCGGCCAGTTAAGTGTGGGACTGGCTTTAAACCTAGTCCATTGGACTCCAAAATGGTGCCCACTATACCACACTGCCTGCCACGATGTCGAATGAGAACTGAAAATACATCTGAAGTGGATAAACACAAATTGTTTTTGTTTTCTAATCACTATAAGCACAATTGGGTTATCTCTTTTAAATTTAAAAAAAAATCTGTGAATTATGTTACAAACTTGAAAGCCATCTCTCTGTTGGGCAGTGAGTTGCACATGGGAAATTCAATAATTTCATTCTTGTTTTCCATTTTTTGCTAGCATGGATTTTGCCAGTTTCTGTAGAAGGTTCCAATTTTTAACACCTTATTCAGGTTTCCAGCAGACTTTGTGATAGCTCTCAGAATAATTCTTGGTGGAAGCCATGTTACTAGGGGACTCTGTGGGCTGCATAAGGTCACTGGCTTGCTAAGCAGATTTAGAGCAGTGGGGTCAGTCCTGGCTGCACGTCAGAGCCCTTTGGGCACTTTTAATAACCATAACGCTAGGGCTGTACCTGGACCATTATATCCGGATCTCACGGGATGAGACCCAAGCATCGGAGTTTGGGGAGAGGAAGGTGTTTTTTTTTAAAAGCTCCTAAGTGACTCCAATGTTCAGCTGAGGCAAAGAGCCACTGATTTAGAGGCTCCTAACGTCTATTGCGGTGAGGGGTTGTTAGTCCAAGAGACCAGGAGTTCATATCTAACCTCATCTAGATTGTATGCCAAGGCTCTCTTCAGATTGTTTCTACCCTCACTGAACTGTTTTTAACCTACGAGATGCTTGGATGGGCAAGAAATCATGACTTCCTCTGGGTGTTCCCTGCAACAACATAACACTTACTGTGTGGGAAATGGGCTGAGATTCAGATTTCCTTCTGGAGAAGAGAGAGTGTGATGATGAATAATCTCATTCCAAAACACAGAATTCCTCTACAAAAGTGAGAATCATTGCCAAAGGACTGTATCTCAGTCTTTTCCCCCTCTCCTTAGACTGTTTTTGGAGCTCTTCTCATCTTATTGAAATAGCAGTGCATGCTGGGAGATGCTGCTGGCCATCAATAAACAATGGTTAGAAAACAGAACAGTCAGGAAGCGTGGCTCTGACGTATCTATAGTTTGTAACTGTGGAGGCGTCACTCGTGGCATTTCTGGGTCTGACTTTGCCCTGTCTACAAATCATTAATGACTGAAGCTCCAGCTTGAATTGAGCGAGAGTTGATGAACCAAAAACCAGACACTATTATTAACTAACGTTTCTATCAGTAAAGCAATTCATATTGCTTTTTTGATATGTAATATTCATGTAGACAGGAATATCTGCACTTGGGAATTTCTCCCTCTTTTTCTTCAAATGCTTTCTTCATGCAGGTTTCATAAGCAGGCAGAAATACTTGCTTCTGGTGCCTTCCTGTAATGTAGAAAATATGTTCATGCTACTGCACTGTGATCTGCTGGCCTTTCAGATCCTAAAAGGCCTATTAACAGCAAAGCCATGAGTCATGCATTTTTCTCTTTTTAGCCTTTCATTTTGGATTCAAGGAGTGAAATGACCATGGGTTTAGAAAAATAAAAATATTTGTAAAGAAATATCTTCAACTTTGAGTTGCAAATGTTCCCAATAATTCCCCCTGATGTTTATCAATATGCTTAGTTTACATATTTGTATAATGTGCTTATTGTATAATACCTAAAGAAGTATATTTATCTAGAATATATTTACTATATTAAATCTATTCTAAGAGATTTATCTACTGAATTATTTTTCTGTAATGTGATAGGGTTAAGTGAATAAGTTTTCACCTTCATAATTTTTAGAATTAGGCCCTCTCAAAACCATTAGATCAAAAGAAAACAAAACAAAAAAACCTCTTAGCTGACTATATGCACATGAATATAGTTAGAACTCTACCGAGTGTGTTTCAGTTTGGTCTAAAAGGAGAAGCTCCTTAGAGTTTAAAAAGTTTTTAACCTGCAGAGTTTCACCTGAATACAGTTATGAAACTATATAAGATAGTAATGATAAAAAAATAAGATTATGTTTAAAATGTGCCATCTTACTGAATGTTGAATATGGCTTCATACTGTACTGTATTGTTAAAATCTGGATTGCTATATGGACAAGGAGTCATTGATTACAAGGCAAGCATTAGGCTTCAATGACATTAGAAATTACCACAAAATCAGGAAGAAAATAAAGAAGATTGACAAAAGCTAGAGCATCATAGTAAAGTAAGCAATCAGAATGTGTGTCATAATACTGTGTGGCTGTGTGCACTGGGACATCTTGCACAAGAAGTGTTTTCCTAAATCTCCACATGGTGTGATAATTGCATAGCCTGATGGGTCCAGTCTGACGAGTCCTTTTCAGCTTGGTTTGTATCTGGTATCCTTACGACAACAGGCTATAGATTCTTTGCCTGAAACCTGGGAGTCCTGAGAACCCCCTTCCTGTACTCCCTTTGGGTTTGGAGTCAAAAACTGAAATGTGCACAGAAGCCAAACAGTTCATGTAAATGAGGGTAGGAGGCCAGATATAAAACTAGGGGGAAATTGGGCAAGCTAGAGAGTGTGTGATGCAGCTAAAGGGACCAGCTACTGCACAGCTCCAGCTGACTTGAGCTGTGTGGGAAGATAATGTGCTGCCACTGAACTTTTTTTAATTCTCTTAATTTTAACTGTGACCAATCGTTCAAAACATTTTAAAAACATATTTGGGTACACAGTCAGCTAAGAGTTTTTTGTTGTCTGGGATAAACAAAATGCAATGACAGGCTGAATAGAGCCCCTGCATCAGTTTAGGACTTCTGCTGTGTTAAGAGAATGAGCCAATTTATCTATTTCAGGTCTACCTGCCTTGAAAGCTTAGAACCTTGTGCTCACCAGTAAAATTATTAAAACCCATCTTTGCATGCTAGAAGGCTTTTTTTTTCGTGTAAAGCAATGGGGTTTTGACCTTTTGTAGTCCTCAAGGTGCTCAGAATGTCTTACATACCTAGCTCCCCCTTTCTATCTGAACCTCTCATGTCAGGTGGGGTCTCTGACTCACTCATGCGGGATTTCCATACATATGTATGTATTAAATTTGGTTATTTCCTCTTGCTAAAGAAAAGAAGAAATACATACATAAAGCAGGGGGGGGTGTTTTATTTAACAGACCTAGAGAAGTTTTATTCTGTGTCTTTATATGAGGATTTACTAAGCAAGCAGGAAAATAAAATGCTTTTAGACAGTTCCTTTGTCCATGTTCCCGGCAGGACCTTTCATCGGCCTGTTCATTAACACCTGTGGCTGCCGCGGGACGGCGATCATCGGAGGACTCGTGAACTCGCTTGGCTGGGTCTTGAGTGCCTATGCCGCCAACGTTCACTATCTCTTTATCACCTTCGGAGTGACAGCTGGTGAGCATATCGATTTTGTTTTAATTTATCATTAAATGTATTGATTGGGCATTTTGACAATGAGTTTTATTGTGCAGAAAAGGGACCCATTGAAGTATTTTGCCTTTCTGTCTCCTCCATTGCTGCTCCCACCCCCATTTTATCCTCCAGGAAATACTTTTTAATATATTAATTATGCCTTACGTATGCCAGAACAACCTAACAACTGTACTTGGTCTAATAGATAATTTTTAATAGAGGAAAGAAGGGAGGGAGGGAGAGAAGAAGAAAGAAAGAAAGAAACACTGATGTGAGAGAGACACATTGATTGATTGCCTACCACATGCACCCCAACTGGACCTAGGAATTGAACCCACAGCCCCGTGATATCACAGGCAGACACACTCCACCCATTGAGCAACACCAGCATGGCACTCACTAATGAATTTAATTAAATCTTCCATACCTGCTTCTAAGCGCTATCCTTTCTCTTATAAGTAACAGGAAAAGGGGGTCAAAAATACAGATGTAGGTGAAATATTCAGGAAATTAATAACATTCTCATTTAAAAACTACAGAACTGAGCATGAATCACAGAATAATCATTTTGTCTTTTAGCCCTGTTCAAATTAATGTAATAGCAGCAAAACCCATCTACATGTAAGAGACCTCAGAAGCAAATCTAGAGCACAGTTAGAGTGGTAGTCCCCAGTGGAGAGGGAAAAATTGGCTGCCAGGTTTGCATATTCGTTTTGATAAATATCTCCCCAGCCATAATTTCCTTTATCAACAGGTAGCAGAATTCACACGGATAAGAAGTAGCTTCTTACTGGTACAGTTGTTCTTAAATGAACCAGAACCAGCTGACTTTTTTTTTTACTACAGGCTTTTTTAGAAACTTGTCCTCATAGCAGTCAAATGAATAGAGCTCGAATGGGGTTTTTGTATTATAGGTAAAGAGATAAACACTCTTTCTGCTGAGAATGAGACACACGGGGGTCCCTGGTCAGACATGTGGGCCCCCCTATGAAATTAATCTGGTCGTGTTTGGTTATATGGACTATGACTTGATCCTAATAACCAGGACTTGAGACTTATTCTCATCATTTACATTCTTTGTTTAAGTGGAATTTTATTTCTTGCAGTTAATTGCTTATTGATCCTCAAATATCTCTTTATTTAGTTATTTATTTATTTATCCATCCATTTATTTATTCAATGAATGTTTATGGATCCAAAGAAGTAGGAAGAAAATTAGAAGGCTTTGAAAGAAAAGTATTTCTTGAAACACTTTATCGTTCCCATTTTTTTTTATACAGGAAAAACCCAGACTCCAAAGAAAGAGTCTCTGAAAACACATTCACCCACCTTCCTCACAAAAATATATATATAACTATAGCTAAGTGGAAAATTAGCTAAATCAGATTAAAATGAGCCAAATGCTGTTGGCTGTCATTAATGGGGCATGTGGAAGCTGGTTGGCAATCTAGCCCCTTTATATTAAAAAAAAAAAGTTAGATGCAAAAATATACTGCAAAGGCAGGTGATGGATATATATTTATATTGCTGTATAGTTTGTGTTTGAAAGAAAATTTGTTGGTATCTTTTATTCCTAAAAGCATTTCAGACATATTTGTTTGCATCTTTCTTTGTTTTAAAAAAATATGTTTTTATTGTTTTTAGAGAGAGAGGAAAGGGGAAGGAGAGAGAGAGATAGAAACATCGATGAGAAAGAAACATCAATGGACTGCCTCCTGCATGTCCCAACAACCACTGAGTCTGGCTACATTTTTATTTTTAACACCTAAGCAATTAAAATTGGGTGGGAGTGTTCGCTTATTAATCAGAAAATTAATGTCTGTCCGGGCAACTTTACTTAGTCAAGGGAGTCTGGACAAATTTCTTCAATTTTGTCAGAGTTTCCTTGTCTGAAGCCTGGCTCTGAAGACACCTTTTCTCCCCCCACACAGACCTGGAACACAGGATGTTCTCTCCCTTCTGAGCCTCCTTCCTCCACCCGCCTCTGGGGCTGTAAGCCCATCCTCTAAACCTAAGTGTGGTGAATAATTGTTCCAGGATCCTTCACAGGGCAGGACATTTGCAGAGCTTTGACTGATGCATGGCTTGAGCCAGAATAACCATCCCTATAAGCTCATGTAATAATTGTGCTAATTATGGAAGAAGCTTAAGATACAGATCAACAAATATCAGTGTGTAGGTCTTAGTAGGTCCTGACTTAAACAAATAAGTTATTAAAGAATATACTCATTTATGAGACAAATGTAAATATGGGAACCTTTGGATATTTCATAATATTAAAGAATTGCTCATTTTTCAAATAGAGAATGATAAGATATCATTGTTGGATCATAATAAATATTTAGAGACTTATGCTAAAAATGATATATGCACATGAAAATGATATATTCAGGGTTTTGCTTTCAAAAGATTATGGAGGACAATATTTCTGTGCCACAATATTTAATATCAAATAATTTCTTGGTTCTTTAACAAATAATTTTTTTCCACAATGACCACTGTTACACTTATTTTGCAGCTGAGATTTTTGTACTTTAACCGTGGAAGTGTAAAATTAATCTCCAATGAAAAGGGTAGCTATTATTTTAAAATATGACTATTTATCTTTCCATAGAACTTCATTTATTTCATCCCTTTGTTGTAGCAATGCCAGGCATTGTTCTAGACACATAGAGCACTCTTGAGAAAGAGCTCTAGACCCATCAGTGAATCAAGCACGTCCCTGCCCTGCCCTCATGGAGCTTGTAGTCTAGCAAAAGGGTAGAAGAGGTCAGGTTATAAGCAATGCACACAAACAATCAAAATCAAACCTGCTGGCAGCTAGGGGATGAGCAGTGCAGGGTGAGATGCCACATGGGCAGGAAAAAGGGACTAAGTTCTGACATTGTGTCTGAATTTCAACTGGATTCTTCAATTACCAGTGAAGGGATCTTAGGAAAATAACTTAATCTATGTGAGGTTCAATACCCCCTTTTATAACCACAGCTAGCTTTCAGGGTTATTGTGAAAATTAAATTAGATAAAGCCCATAAAGCAACTGGCCTATCATTTGCACTCAATTACTGGAAATTCTGATTGTATTTTTATGTATGATTGCTCTGGTCTCCTTCCAAATTCATGATGCTGAACTGGGGAGTCTTCAGCCTTGGGATATGATATTGGTTAGAATCTCTTTTATACTACTATATTAGTGGCCCGGTGAATGAAATCTGTGCACTCGGGTAAGGGGGGTAAGGGGGGGTGGTCCCTCAGCCAAGCCTGTGCCCTCTTACAGTCCGGGAGCTCTTGGGGGATATCTGACTGGGGAGCAGGCCTAAGCTGTCAGTTGGACGTCCTTAGTGCTGCCACTGCTGTGTTCATTAGCCAGGCTCGTGGCTGAGGGGAGCTCCCCCTGTGGGAGCACACTGACCACCATGGGACAGCTCCTGCATTGAGCATCTGCCCCCTGGTGGTCAGTGTACATCATAATGACTAGTCATTGTGCTGCTCATTCGATTTGCATATTAGCTTTTTATTATATAGGACACTGCCATCTTAATGTCAGGAGGTCCAAATGAGGCTCCATGATCATTGAAATGGAAATTATGGTTTCCCTGTCTGTACCTACAACTTGAGCATACAACTCATAACCTCTATTTTAATTTCATTTGGCCAGTATTTTAATTTCACTTTGTTTGCTTTTTAATATACTTCATTCTGTAGAGCAGTTTTAGGTCCACAGTGAAACTGAGGAGAAAGCAGAGTTTCCCAAACCATTGGCCCCAACACAAACATCCCCCACCAGCGTTGTAATTTTGTCAGTGCAAATCACAAACTGTGCCTATTTTCTAAGAAAGAGACAATTCAAAATCAGAGACACAAATAAGTGTTAGGTGGCTTTGACCTCAAGTGTGTATATATATATATATACATTATAATTTCTTCTTCCAACTGATTTATGAACAGATTGGTCCCTTCCTGAGGCTTCTGCAAATTGCCTGGAGGTGATCTTCATTCCTTGTAAACACTTTCCTGGGTACTCTGGGCACTTAGCCTGGACACGGGAGCTCGCAGAAGCCATGCGTTCTTTCAGCAAATCACTAAGCACACATGTGTGTCCTGGGCAGTAAGAGACAGTACCAGGAATGACGGGAAAGCACCGCCCTGATCCACAGCTTACATTCTTTTTTATTATTATTATTCCATTTCAGTTAATTCATGCTATTGCCCTTAACGTAGAAATTTCAAAGAGGAATATGTATCCCACTAACCTTACTAAACAGTGTTTAGAACATAATAGAACAGTGGCTTGCAGTCATTGTGGCTGCGTGTGTGCCACACGCTGGGCTAAACATTATGTACATTTTGTCCAATGACCCAAGAATAGGCAGCAGCCAAGGAAACAAAGACTTTAAAAGGATGACAAGGGTGCCAAGTTGAGAAGTACTTATTTTCATTATTTTGTTTGTTGTTTTTTTCTTTTATTTATTTTTAATTTTATTTTTTATTGTTTAAAGTATTACAAACAGCTTGCATTCTGATGTGAGGGTTGATCTTATTCTATTATCAAAATAATTTATATGGCAAAACCTGTTGGGGGTACGGATGGGCTAGAAACTTTGGGGATGACCTCTTGGTACTTACCTACCGAGCTATTTTTGAACGAGTTATTAGTTGTTTTTAAATAGCACAGAGACAAAGAGAATGCAATGCAGATGATCTTCAAATGCTGCCGGTTCTGGAGATGGCCATTTATGTTGTGCTGTGTGCTTTTTCCTCCCCTTTCAACCGCGCAGGCTTTGGGAGCGGGATGGCCTACCTGCCGGCGGTGGTCATGGTGGGCAGATACTTCCAGAAAAGGCGCGCCCTTGCCCAGGGCCTCAGCACCACGGGGACCGGCTTTGGCACCTTCCTCATGACGGTCTTGCTGAAGTACCTGTGCGCGGAGTATGGGTGGCGGAACGCGATGTTCATCCAAGGCGCGGTCTCCTTAAACCTGTGTGTGTGCGGGGCGCTCATGAGACCCCTCTCTCCTGGGAAGGAGGCAAAGGACCCAGCAGGGAGCCATCCGCAAGTCCCCCCTGCTCCCTCCACAGAATCTGTCCGGTCCAGTGGACAGCTGGGCAGGGCAGATGAAAAGGAGGGCAGTCCCCTGGGTGACCTTGCAGACCAGTCGTGCCCAGAGGAGGCCGGGCACAGGAAGAACCTGTGCGCCTTTCGGGTGCTGAAGATGGTGAGCCAGCTGACCCTGAGGGTCAGGAAGGGCTTCCAGGAATGGTACTCCGGTTACTTTGGGGCAGCCTCCCTCTTCACTAATAAGGTGTTTGTAGCTTTTATTTTCTGGGCTCTGTTTGCATACAGCAGCTTTGTCATCCCTTTTATTCACCTTCCAGAAATAGTCAATTTGTATGATTTATCAGAGCAAAACGACGTTTTCCCTCTGACGTCAATTATAGCAATAGTTCATATCTTTGGAAAGGTGATCCTGGGCATCGTGGCGGACTTGCCCTGCATCAGCGTCTGGAATGTCTTTCTGATGGCCAACCTCACCCTTGTGCTCAGTATTTTCCTTCTGCCGCTGATGCACACATATGCCAGCCTGGCGGTCATCTGCGCTCTGATAGGCTTTTCCAGCGGTTACTTCTCCCTGATGCCCGTAGTGGCTGAAGACTTGGTGGGGATTGAGCACCTGGCCAATGCCTATGGCATCATCATCTGTGCTAACGGCATCTCTGCATTGCTGGGTCCTCCTTTTGCAGGTAATGTATAAGGTTTTATTTTACTTTTTTTAAAATTGATTTTGGAGAGGAAGGTAGAGGGAGAGAGAGATAGAAACCTCGGTGATGAGAGAGAATCATTGGTTGGCTGTCTCCTGCATGCCCCTTACTGGTGATCAAGCCCAAAACCCGGGCCTGTGCCCTGATGGGGAATCAAACCCTTGACCTCCTGGTTCATAGGTCAACACTCAACCATTGAGCCACGCAGGTCAGGCAACCGTACAAGGCTTTAAAGCTTAGAGTGCATGTAGATTGTTAGGTTGTATTCTTGTCAATGTTAAGAAGTCTAAGGTAAATAAGAAGGAAGTTTCCATTTGTGTACACGCCCTTTTCCTTCTCATTCCTGCCCCCAAATTTCTCACTTACACATTTTAGTAAAGTAAAGGTCATTCTTTAGTGTAGAACGCGCATGAACTTTTGATCCTCATCTATAAAGTAAGCTGCCAGAGGTCAAGTGGGTAGACAACAGGATTGTGCAGAGCCCTGCCAGGACTGAAGGGTGCAGCCTGTCCCCAGCTCCAGCTGATTTCTGTCACGAAGCAATATGAAGACCTAGTGCCTGATCTTCTATTGTTGGGGGAGGGGATAATCTTCCAGGAGAAACTAAGACTGGAACACTTAGGTGACATTTTCAGATTTTCAAAAGACTGTAAATCCAACAGAACACATCTCTGGGCTGGATCTAGCCCTGTAGTAATTTTCCATTGCTGCTGGAATAAATTGCCTTGAACATAGTGGCTTCAAACAGTACAGATTTATGAGCTTATAGTTGGAGAAGTCAGGCTAACTTGGATCATAATGGGTTAAAATCAAGGTGTCAGCAGAACTAAGGAGGAATCGGTTTCCTTGCCTTATACAGCTTCTGGAGGCTGCCTGCTTTTTTGGCCCCTAGCCCCTTCTTCCAACCTCTAGCCACAGCACAACATCATCTCATCTCTCTCTGAATCTGACTCTCCTGCCTCCTTCTTTTACTTATGGAGACACCCACTCATGATTACATTGGGTCCATCAGATCATCCAGGGTAATCCCCCATCTCAAAGCCTTTTACATAATTGCATCAGCAAAATCCCCTTTGCCACGTAAGGGATTGGGACTTGGGCATTTGGAGCATTGTGCTTACCTCAAACTTAATTGACAGACTTCTAAGATAAGGTCTCTCACATGTATTCACCTCAGTTCAACAGAAAATTTGCTTTTTGCAATGAGCATACCAGAAGTCTTGGGCCAGGCCAAGTACCTCTCTGCAGCCCCCTATGGGGAAGGTTTACACTTTTTGGAAAGGCACATAGGGTCGGACAGGTAGACTCAATCCCCAAGAGGCTAGGTACTGGGGAAAGATGACAGAGTCTACCCTCTGTCTAAGGATTGAAGGCAGGGACTGAGGCCAAATGTCTGGAGATGGCTATCAGGGTGACCAGGCCAGGGCAGGTGGCAATTGTCATAGCTGCCAGAAGTTGTGAGCAGTGTTTTAAACTAACCTGGTAGAGCCTCAGTCGTTCAGATGTCCCTGCTCACATCCTCTGCAGGAATACCTCTTCCCAGTGGGTGGGGAACCCATGGGTGCAGAACAAAGCCTTCCTCGTTCCTTCCTTCACCCTCTTTCTACATATCCTACTGCTATTGCCTGTCCTAGGAACCCACTAGTGGAAGGCTTATGGTGACACACCCATCTTTAAGTCCCTATCAGAATTTGAAGTTCAAGAAGTCATGAATTTTGGCTGCACGGTGAATAGCACTGGCAACTGGCTGACTAAGGTTAAGGCCCCAGAACCACGTTAGGAAATTTGAAGGGAACTCCTGGATCAGGCAGCTCCTCTTTTCTGCCTCTGCACAGACGCAGACACAGTATTTCTAGGTGACGAACTATTGGCTGCTGAATAGTCTGAACTTGCTCATTGATCTCATTGTGCAGAATTCTCTATCAGGGAAGCCTTTGGCTATAAGAGAACAGCCTGCCAATGGGAACTTAAACAGAGATTTAATTGTGTCATGTAACCAGAAATCTAGAGTCCTGGGACTAGATGATAGTGGGACTAGATGATAGGGCTCCACCGCAACATTCTCATTCAAATATGAAGGAGGAAGAAAGAAAAGACTCAATTCTAGCAGACGTCTACCTATATCGGACTTGCCAGGACCGTGCCGCACAGTTAGTCTAAGCTCCCAGGGGGACAGAGAATTGGAGTATTTCTTTTCAGCCTTTGTTCAAGAAGGAAAAAGGAAAAAGAATTGGGATTGGGTGTTGGATCAGTCTACCATTGATACTTTCCAGAGATATTAAACTGGAAAATCCATTAAGGGGATGAGGTTATTGTGGCTCGCCTACCCTCTTGTTGGATGTCCTTCATTTATATTGTATGTGGAAATGGAATCTGTCATTGATGGTCCTTTGCATGATCCACAGGTACTTTCTGCTTCCAGTGGTCAGTCTGGGATTATTTTTATACTGACCACCAGATTTCAAGAGCAGCATCACAACACAGCTGTGAGATGCTGCATAAGTAATTCAGGATCGATGTTAATTAAAGCTTGGTTTCCTTGTCCCATTCCTAGGGTCATGTCCTTCTCACTCATTTGAATTCTAGTGCACTTTCTTGAGTGAAAGAGAAAGAAATTGCAACTAGAAGACAGGCAGAGTTCCCTGGTTGGGGTGGCTAAGTTGGTTGGGATGTCATCCCATACACCAGAGGTGGTGGGTTCAATTCCTGGTCAGAGCACATACCTAGGTTAGGGGTTCAATTCCCAGTTGGGGTATGTATAGGAGGCAACCGATTAATATTTCTCTTTCTCTCTCTCTAATCAATAAAAAAATAAATTAAAATCTTTTAAAAGGCTTCATATATTATTAAAAAATGGAGAAGAAGCCAGGGAGTTAGTTATACCCAGTCTTCAGTCATCAGACATTATCTCTACCTGCTTTAGGGTTCCTCCCTAAAAGTGGACTGTAGATGAATTGATTCATCATGATGGTAGAAACCACTTTATTAGTGGTTCAGAATCTTCTATGAAGGTGTATCAAATGCTGCTATGGAGATGCTAAAATTGATGTTATGTGCATGTCGAGGCCAGCAGCCTAAAGAGGACTGTGCTTATTTTTATTTGTTTCTTCTCCTTCCACCGAACCCACGCACTAAGGAACACTGAACACATCGCTGGCTAACTACACTGTGTCTAAGTCATTGACTTTCCAGGCCAAGAAGCCAACACTGCAATGAAGTGCAAGCCCAGCCTTTATGCGTTGTAGTTCAGAAGTGACTGGCAATATGAGCCACTCAGTAACATTAAAATCTTGCTAGAAATTTCAGGTGGGATAAAAATTATTACTTAACTGGATTTGCTACGAAGTAAATTACTGTTCACATCACCTTTTTTAAAATGGGTTTGGTAATGAAGGTGTTTTTCATTTTGCAAAGCAGTTTCTACTGGCATCAAAAAAATTCTGGTGCAATTTAGTAGCAATCACACATTTCTGCTAAGGAGAATGTATAATCTAAGATATTGAACAGATATTTTCACCTCGCAGCATGAACTTCTTGGGATAATTCATTTATAATATTGCTGGGCATTCAATCCTTCTCCTTTAAAGATGTAATAATAATAATAGATTTTCTAGATGTTTCCAGTGTAAAATATAGCAAAACTCGGCCAACAGATTTGACTGACCAAGCAGCTATACATATTTCCTCCAATTGCTTGAAATATAACACCTAATAATAATTTGCAATGTTTTCCACCAAAAGCTGGGAAAGCATTTAATAAGTAAGAAAAACAGCTGTCATTCATCATTTGACAACTCAAATGAAAAGGAAATGCAATTTTATAGGGAACCAAATTTTACTTTGAAGCTGTTGATTTGAATTGATGGTTGGATCAGGAGTTGCCAAGGATCCCAGGCTGCAAACCAAGGAACCAGGATCAGACTTGTAGGGGGAGATGGTTAAGAACAGCTTGTCTGAAACCTCTGGTGTCTGAAGGGTTTTGTCCACATGTTGCTGGGTCAAAGCACATGATCACGTACAGCATCTTGTGTCTTGCTTTGCATCTGAATCAAACTAAGTGCAAACTAGAGGTACCAGAGAAAGATCAAAGGATCCAGAGTCATTTAAAAAGAAATCCTAAAGGTAGATTGAAGAAACCTATGGGATTAATCGAACATAAAATTGGGGACTATTCCTCCAATTTGTATTGTTAAGTTGTTTGGTGAAGTTGGGTGTACTTTTAAAAAAAGTAACTTTTAAATACTGGGGTCCCGGATTTCTAGAGGGCAAAGGCCAGGCCCAGGGACCCACTTGTGCACAATTGGGGCTGGGAAGTGACTGTGGGAGGACTCCAGGGCCTGCCTGGCCCATTTCACAAGCTAATCTACCAGTCGTAGCATCTGCCCCCTGGTGGTCAGTGCATATAATATTGAGCAGTTGAACAGCCTTAGCATATCATTAGCATATTACTCTTTTTTTTATTAGCTGAACAGCCAACTGGTTGACCGGACACTTAGGCTTTATTATATAGGATACTTAGCAGACATTTTCTGTAGTCTGCAGAGACAAGGAGCATGGTGTGGTGGGAAGGAGATGTGAAAGGCTTCTAAGGGTGATGGTGTTTATTATTATACTCTGCAGAAGGGGGAATAGTACATGTACAGATGAGCAGCCAAAAGAAATGTGTTTGAAACTCTAAAATATTTAGTATGGCTTGTGCTCATGGTCAGCTCGGGGCAATAAGAGAGAGCAGTGGGTAGGCCACATCACAGAGCCTTGGAGCTTGGATTAACCACTCACCCAAAAAGTAAATTGTCTGAACTAAAAACAAATTAATTTTCCAGCCAGTTAGGATTTTGTCCTAGTTTGAGGTCTATGCTAAGCAGCAATGGTTTTCAGCGACTCCTTTCAACTAGCAGTGTTTGTGGTTTAGAGCCATCATTTTCTTTTTCTTTTTTTTTTTTCTTTTTCAATATATTTTATTGATTTTTTACAGAGAGGAAGGGAAAGGGATACAAAGTCAGGAACATCGATGAGAGAGAAACATCAATCAGCTGCCTATTGCACACCCCCTACTGGGGATGTGCCCGCAGCCAAGGTACATGCCCTTATCCGGAATCGAACCTGGGACCCTTCAGTCCACAGGTCAACACTCTATCCATTGAGCCAAACCAGTTTCGGCTAGAGCCATCATTTTCTACTCTGTCAGTTGATCATATGAAAAGTGGAGGTTTAACTATTAAAATTACAAGGTCGTCTTTCCTGTGGATGTGGAGTATGAGAACCTCATTTACAGTTATTGATGTTTTAAAATGGTCACTTATGGATAGTCCCGTTGTGTATATACTCCACTTACATGTACAGACTACTCTGTGTTATCTGCAAATGACTCATTCATTGGTCATGATTCACAGTGGTCCAAGGTGGCCAAATGGTGACACTGAGCAGAAGTTTGTTTTTGTTTTGTTTTGTTTTTGTTCATTGTTAGTGCCCCTTTCTGATTTAGTTCTGAGGTAGAGTCATTATTTTCATTATATGTCTAATCTTTTCTGTTCCTCTTGTTTCAAACTGGAGATTAAAAAAAGACAATAGAGCATTTCACTAAGCCACATGGAAAGAGTCTGATATTTTTTTAATCAAACGACAAACTTAAAACTTGGTTAACTTTTAAAGTATATCCAGAATTCATAGCTTTGGGGTGGTTAAAAATTATAATTTTTAATGCTATTAAGTATTTTTTTCTTTATGAGTACCATGACTGATCCAGACACATCCACTGTGCATTAGGTACAGAAAACAAAGTGATATAGGGAACTACCAGGAAATTGGACACGCTGGCTCCTCTTTTAACGGATACTTTTGTGTAGTTATTTGTTGGTGGGAAATGGTTAAGTTGCATTTATACATCCATTTGCCAGTAATATATTTTTTAAAACATTATTTTGAAATGTGGCTATGAAATGCTATGTTGGGTCATTAAATTATTTATATTTTTCTGATGCCTTTGCTAATTAATGCACTTGAAATGGAAAAGGTAAATGCTTATGCTTACATTTTTACCATAAATGAAATTTTTGTGTGTAGCTTAATCCTCTCAGTTTGCATATTTGGCTATGTGGGAACCACGGCATGTGATTGACTTGTAGAGTTAATCACTGAAGGGAAAGAAACATCTTATAATTTCTGAGACTTTTTTTTTTCATGTTTAACAACTCTGAAATCAGAATGCATTTTACAAAGTCCTACAAAACATTGAGTCATATTTTAATTGACAAGAATATGTCTTTCTTATTGATACATAATGTAGGAATGAATAATGTAATTCATGGTATCTTAGAATCAATGAACTACTGTAGTATTTTATAGAGTGAACAGTAAAATTATGACCTGTAAGTATTAGATTATAATATTAGAGTATTATTTAAAAGGAACTGATAATTTAAGTGGCATTTAAGGCTATCTATTTGGCAACTTAAAATTTTGTAAATATAAAGATTTATAGCTATAAATATGAATTTTGTAGATCCTGGGAAATGTAATTCTTTCTGAAACTGATTTACTCTCATACACTTTAAAATGACAGAAAACCCAAGTGACTTCTCATAAGCCTCTTGATATACACTAGAAATTTCTTCAAAACTGTTTTTGAAGGTTTTGGAAAAGATTTGTATTTATATTTGTGAAACAAAAACAAAATCATTAGATTCACTTTTTCATTGCTGGCTTTGTGCCCACCTGAGAATTACCCCGAGGGTTATGAGCAGAAGATTCTCCAACGTGGGTTCCCCAGGCTACTGTTACAGAGCCTTAAAAAGTGTCCCTAGAGCTTAGAAGATAAATGCACCCATCCCCAGGTACTGAGGACTCTGGTTCATACAGCTCAGACTTAAAAAGGGCTAAAGGAAAAGCTTTAAGCATTAAATGACATACGCGTAAATTATAGAAATATTTATAGTAGCAGTAAGGGCTTGCTTTGTGTTCTTAACTTTAATTTAGCAGCTATATTACACTGAATATATTCTTTTTTGTTTTGTAGGGTGGATCTACGACATCACACAAAAATATGATTTTTCCTTCTATATATGTGGTTTGCTTTACCTGGTAGGAATACTCTTTTTACTCATTCAACCATGTATTCAGATTATAGAACAATCCAGAAAGAAATCCATGGGTGGCACACAGGTGTAGTGTCACGTGATGTTTCATGTGCGATTTCTTTGTGGTTCTCACGCCTACCTCGCCTGGTCGCTGTGAGGAGCCAATGACATATCGTGGGAAAGCGCTTTTGTACGGTCACTGGCACTGTCATTTGTAAATGCCATCATCATTGCTTCATGTAAGAGCAGCACTGCCTTCTTCCACTTGGGGAGAAGCGCTGAAAGGTAATAAGGACTTCACGCATTTATCAGTGACAATGTCCTTCAAAGACAGCCTGTTAGTAATTGGTAGAAATGCCCTCAGAAAAACCATCCTCTCTCACCATCCGCTGGGACTAGGGTTTAAGATACAGCTTTTTAAAACAGAGACAAGGGATAAAAGCTTTTCAGCCCAACTACTGGCAGACCTCATTTTATTGCGCTTCGTTTTATTGCTTTTCACAGATACTGTGTTTTTTACAAATCGAAGGCAAGACCCTCCTCCACCAGCAAAAGGACTGTGACTTGCTTTATTGTGACTCTCACTCTGCTGCAGTGGTCTGAAACCAAAGCTGCAATATCTGTGAGGTCTGCCTGTACTGTGTAAAGTGAAAATAAGACATCTAAATGCTTCTGGAAAGCTCACAGATAAATGGGTTTTAAGCACAAGAATATGATTAGATTTCAGAAATTCATTGTCGCAGGAAGCCATTGATCTCTCACTGTAAAATAAATACAGGATCTAATTTCAAAGGTAATACATATAGTACAATTAAAGAAAAAATGTCTATTTTTTATGAAGGAATTCTGCAGCTAGGGAGTACAATTTCTCAATCTTCCCCCAAGAAAAGCATTTGCCATCAATCCTAATCCAGTAAGATCCAGTTATAGATGGAATCAAAACCTAAATAACAATTTCCTTAGTGAAAGTTGCATTTGTACTCACAACTTCTGAATCAAGGGCTATGATTCAAGCACTTTAATTCATATTATCCTCTTCTTTGTTTATGAGCACAATCTGGGACCTATAAAATTTTTTTTCTGAGATCTCATGCTTGATAAATAAAATAGAGAACTAATTGCGGATTAATATGAAGTTGGTGGTTAAATCATTTGTAAAATGTGTTACAAATCAAGAATATAAGACTGTAAGGTTGTGAGGGTAATAAACGGTATTGCCTTGGTGTGGGTATCTGTGCACCTGTAGGAGTAGTGGTAGCAAATGGCCCCTCTCCAGTGGGTGAGCTATACACAGTTTAAAAACAGTCTCCTGAACTATTTCCTACAGAAGATAACTGTGATTCATGACATCAAGTTCTCTTCCTTTATCTGAGAGCTCTATTTTTCTAAGCCAAAGATTTTTCAGATTGCAGAATGTTCTTCCCAGAATCATTTTGAAATTTCTGGCTGCCTTACTTGTTTACACATATTTTAGAACTGTTTAAATTTCTACTCACAATTTGCTCATCACACACAAAAATCCTTTAATATCATTGCCCAGTGTCTTGGGTCAAATTTATCTAGAGTGAGTACAGACCATTCTCAGTTATCCTTGGTAAATTAGAGGCAGGAATGATACCAGTAATTAGAAACACAGAATGCTACCCCCTGCCTAATTTGGCTAGTGGTTTCAGTGTCCTGCTCTATGAAACACTCCAGAGCTGTTGACATGTAATTGAATAGAGATAAGTTTCCTCTTTGTTTCATCTTATTTTCTGCCCTGATGCCTAGTGGGAGGGGTTGCACAATGAGAGGGACCCTGAAAATAACAATAATAATAAAAGGCAGCTAATGAAAAGGAGAAACAAGAGCATGGCTAGTATGCACACTCAATGTTACCTCTAATGATTCCAGAATTGCCTGTAAATTAGTCTAGTTAATAAATGGCATGGCACACTCCATTTTGTTCAACACTTATTTAGTACCATTACAGCTTTGGCTGCTGTTAAGGAACTCAGCTCTCTATTTTGATAAAGGTAATCTTAAATGCTGAGGCAATACTCTCTCTCTCTCTCTCTCTCTCTCTCTCTCTCTCTCTCTCTATATATATATATATATATATATATATATATATATATATATATATGGTTAGATGGAAAAACATGCTTTTTGAGACTGGCCACAGAACTTCATTACTTTCATGTTCTGACAACACCAAATTATCAAGAGGCAGTGTTCAAGATTTTGAATGGTGCTCTAGTCTAGCCAATGCATTTTGCATTTTGATGCTCACACTCCTGGTTATGCGGTCATGAATATCAACTTTTATCCAATGCCCGGCTTTAGTATCATGTCTAAGTTAAACTTGCTCACCTTCATTTTGTACCATTGTTTGTGGTGGTTTCTACCACACAGAAGTTCTCATTTTACAAAAATAGGGTAAAATCTGCCTGCAATATTCACATTGACAACAGAATAATAGAGAATGCTATAAAGGATTATAGCACATGTATTATTTCCTGTTTAAAATTTTATTATTTACAGTTCTTTGAAGATATTATAAAAGGTTAATTGTGTATTTATGTGCTTTGTAGTTTTCCCCTCATGTATCCAAGTAATTTTAATTTATGTACAACTAAATAAATGTTGTCTTGTTTAAAAGTGGTCAGTGAGTTTTTGTACAAAATCTCTAATTTTTTGGTCTTAAAAGGAAAACTCCTAAGGTGTAACTGATAATTATCTGTTTGGTTCTGGCCCCAGGAAGGTTCTATTGGTATAGTCATAAAACCACCTGGAGAGAATCACCCAGGGTGTCCGAACTGCCAAGTCCAGCTATTAAATTTAAAATGCACACACCTCTTAATCTAAAGAATGCCTTTCTAAAATATTTTCCTACACATAGACAAAGACAGATGAAGAGAATTTTATTATTATTATTTGTTGTTTGTTATATGAAAGACTGGAAACATTTTTATTATCCATCATTATGGAACTGTTAAATAAAATATGGTACTTATGCAACTATTGATTTAAAGCTATATCCATATATAAAATAGGAAAATGATATCCAAGATAGATTGCCACAAGAAAAAAGCAAGATATGTACTCCCAACTGTGCTTTGTTAACAACAAAAGAAAGGTATTCACAGGGCTTCTCCATACGTGGAACATTCCGGAAGGAGACACACAAAGTGTGAACAGCGGTCGGCTCTGCTGAACTAAATTTAGGGACTTGGGGGTAGGTCTGACTTTTTTCCTTATGCACATAATGCTCTTTTGCTTTAAAACTTACATCCAATATTATTTTAAATGCAGTTTCTTGAGGCTACTTAAATCCTAATGAATTGGAATCTTGGGGGATGGGGCCAATAAACCAGCCTTTTAAATAAGTTATCAGTCGATTATTGTGTGCACTAAGATTGGCGATCCACCATCAACACCTTTACAAGTAAAACATTCCAATCAATTTCAAATACTTGTCCTGACTCTCTCTCATCAATTATTTCCTTTTATACAACATCCTGATTAATTACTATATTCAGAGTACTCATAGTGTATAATATTTTTATTCTACTACATCTTTCTGTTTCCATGGTAGTTTTTCTTTTTTTAAAATATATTTTATTGATTTTTTACAGAGAGGAAGGAAGAGGGATTGAAAGTTAGAAACATCAATCAGCTGCCTCCTGCACACCCCCTACTGGAGATGTGCCCGCAACCAAGGTACATGCCCTTGACTGGAATCGAACCTGGGACCTTTCAGTCCACAGGCCGATGCTCTATCCACTGAGCCAAACCGGTTTGGGCTCCATGGTAGTTTTTCAATCAGCAAATGTAAATCGGGCTTCCATAAGAACGAGGCAGGCTGATGCCTGTGCCTGTCCTCTAGCCAGCATGTAGAAGTAAGCTGCTGTTGCACAGAACTACAAGTGACAAAGTGATAACTAAGCTAAGGGGAAGTCGACTGGTAACCCGTTTAGATGAAACTGTAATAATATAACAGATACCTGGGGGTTCAGTCAGATGACTGAAGAACTATTATCAGTGTGTCTACTTGTCAACTGAAAGATACAGACTACCAGGGCTAGACTAAGGGTCTCAAACTCTTGTCCCCTAAGGTCCCTTTTGTATTTCTAAAACACAATGAAGACCCAAAGATATGCTGTTTTCGTAGGCTGTATTTTATTGATATTTACCATATTAGAAAGCAGAACAGAAAATGTTTAAATATATACATATTAATTTAAAATAATAATAATAATAATGTGCCTACTGTGTTAATATAAACCCATATTTATTAAAAGTAAGCATGTTTTCCCAAAGACACTTAGTAAGAATAGTGGTATTGTTTTACATTTTTGCAAACTTCTTTAATCTCTGGCATAATAGAAGACAACTAGATTTTTATTTCTTCTGCATTTATCCTGTTGTAATATGTGCTTTTGATTGACATATATGAAAAAAATTCAGCCTCATACTTGTATGTAGTAGAAAGGGATGGGATATTTAAGTCCTTTCAAATAATTATGTGTTTGTAGGGGGATGGGGTGGTGAAATCACACCAAAAAATTCCATAAGTAGTATTTCTTAAAGGTTACTTACAGTGTGGAATTCAATATAATATCTGAACTTTTTGTAAAATTTTACATTAATATCTATTGATTGTCTCACACTTTTAACAAATCTTTTACTCTTTTATGATTTTGTTACATAACGCTTAAGTCATTTGGAAAATATTGGTCCACTTCTATAGATCTTTCAAATAGTTTTCATATTTCATACTAGTACACTATATATATATATATATATATATTTAAAATATATGTTATTGATTTGTTGCAGAAAGGGAGAGGGATAGAAAGTCAGAAACATTGATTAGAGAGAAACATCGATCAGCTGCCTCTTGCACACCCCTCACTGGGGATGTGCCCGCAGCCAAGGTACATGCCCTTGACCAGAATCAAACCTGGGAACTTTCAGTACACAGGCCGACACTCTATCCACTGAGCCAAACCGGATTTGTCATCATACTAGTACAATATTTTAAAACATCACTTGATTTTGGTGTGATTCCATTTATATGAAACTAGTGGCCCGGTGCACGAAATTCGTGCACATTAAAAGGGTATTAATTAGAGGAAATATTTTAATAGTGCTATTTGCCCTTTCTCTACAATAAAAGTGTGAGAGATAACAGGTAATGAGTACAATGTATATGAAAATAATACATAATTTCATTAATAAATGAATAACAAAATGATATAACAACAACACGAATCCACAATAAACTGTTGAGTTAATTTTCCTGCATTTAAAATAGGATTGAACGTGTCCCTCACAGAGAGATGAAATCTATAATACTGCATTTGAGTGACTTACATTTTGTCTAGTATTATTGTTGAGTACACTGTTGTCCCTGAGTCTTAATGCAATATCTGTTCCCCAACCTTTTTCACCATGTGGAAAAAGAATAGGATATGTCATTGCATCTAATGTAGGAAACAGGATACTGATTTGTTTCACTTTAGTGCCATTTGGATTATTGGGATCTGGTTTACAATGAATGAGCAAGTTGCTTTTAAAAGGAGGTTCTCCATCTTCATTTCTGAATATGAGACAGCAACCTCGGTTACATGGGGAGAATTATATCTACCTGGGTCACTATTACGACCATATTTAATTGCCATAGTTACTTCCTTGGGAGCTATACCTTTTGCTGCTGCTTCAGATTGGGCTTCCTTTTCTACCTCTTGTAGCATCTTGTACGATTTTGTTAATTCATTTATTTCATGCATGAGGTTGTTGATGTTAATCATGAGTCTTTCTGAGCAGGCCTGGTTTGCTGGGATTGCTAATCTTTTACGTGTAGCTTCGGCTGTATCCAAAATACAGAGTTGAGTAAACTTCCAAGAGACACCATCAGAAGGATGTAAAGTTCCAGTACGGTGATAAACTTGTCCATGTATTCTAAAACAGTATGGCCCATACCCTGATGGCGATGCAACATTTGCACCCATGGAAGCAAAAGCAAAAGAACTATTTATAGATCGAATGTTTTCCGTGAAATTTTTACTGTCAGAATCTTCATTTGTCATTAACCTTTTTAAATATGGTGGATAATCTGGAAAATGTATATCATTTGGACAGACTTTCCCTTTGCTACAACATCGAGTAAATTTCCCATCAGATGGTTTTTCATCCAAGAAATTTAGTGATAGGCGAAATTCACATCTAATAGTCATTTCACCACAACTATGTTTAAGAATTGCATCCTCATGTACTCCATTTTTGCTGAGAAGGCAGTTCCTACCACTATTGCTAGTACTTGTTCATGACTTCTTTAGACATATTCTGTCTTCGCCACCACCTTCTTTCAACTTCAAAGGCACGTTGTTCTTTAGACATTTCCTGTGGAAGATCCCAGTGTTTTTCGGCTTCAGAGCGATGTTTTTCCAATAGATGCTCTTCAGATACATTCTGTCGCAGGCATCGCCTTCTTTCAAGATCAGACACACGTCGCTCTTCAGACATTTTCTGTCGATAACGTTGGCACCTTTCTGCCCGGTGCCTCAGACGCAGCTGTGGTGATTTCTTGCCGCTGCCGCCACCGCCACAGCCGCTTCATTCTCAGCGCCCTGGGGCCTCAGTTAACCCCAGCTATGGTGATTTCTCCCCGCTGCCATTGCCGCCGCCTCGTTCTCCGCGCCCGGGGGCTTCACTTAGATGCAGCTGTGGTTCACCAGCACTGCCACTGCTTGGTCTCCACGCCTGTGGCCTGGCGCTTGATGCCTTCACCACTTTGTCTCCACTCTTGGGGCCTGGTGCCCACGCCTCTTGACCCTGCCCCTTGCTCCGATTGGCTGGTAGCATAGCCAATCAGTAGCCAAGGTATGGTCACATTTCCATGTTACTCTTTTATTAGATAGGACTAGAGGCCTGATGCACAAAATTCATGCATGGTGGTGGGGAGAGGCCCTCAGCCTGGACTGCACCTTCTCACAATCTGGGACCCTTCTGGGGATGTCTAAACTGGCTCAATCCAGGACTGCCGGCTCCTAACCACTCACCTGCCTGCCTGCCTGATCACCCCAACCACCTCTGCCTGCCTGTCTAATTGTGCCTAACCACTCATCTGCCTGCCTCATTGCCCCTAACTGCTCACCTGCCTGCCTCATTGCCCCTAACAAACTCTGTCTTGGCCCCCGCCACTGTGGCTTCATCCAGAAGGATGTCTGGAATGACGTCTGGAGATCATTTGGCTATTCAGTCTAATTGGCATATTACTTATTTTTTTTTAATTATAGACTAGGGGCCCGGTGCACGAAATTCGTGCACTGGGGGTTGGTGATCCCTCAGCACAACCCGACCCCTCACACATACTGGGAGCCGTCAGGGGATGTCCTACTGACCACTCAACCCCAGCCTGCCCAAGGCCTAAAGCCTCTGGCCAAGGCTTTAGGCCTTGGGCACCAGCCATCACCTTGCAATGGGGCCGATGGCTGGCTCCG
This sequence comes from Antrozous pallidus, assembly GCA_027563665.1. Classification (NCBI taxonomy): domain Eukaryota; kingdom Metazoa; phylum Chordata; class Mammalia; order Chiroptera; family Vespertilionidae; genus Antrozous; species Antrozous pallidus. Next base: position 31,026,695 of record CM050508.1, on the reverse strand, counting down.
TCCCAGCCAGGCCTCCCCCCACCCGGCCCAGGACTTCGCCTCAGCCAGCTTGCGCACAGTTAGCAAGGGCCTCACCCCCCTCCCCCCCAGCCCAGGCCTTCTCCCTGGCCAGCGCATGCTGGCCACCTTGACCACAGCCCCCCAGGGCACTGGCCGCCTCAGGCCCTCCCCCCCAGCCCTGGCCACCTCGGCCCCACCCCCTGCAGCCCAGGCCGCCTTTGCCCCGCCCTCCTCTGCCCTGGCTGCCTGGGCACCCCCCTGGGATCTGGCCTACTTGGCCCTGTCCCCCCAGCCCTGGCCACCTTGGCCCCACCCTAGCTCCTGATTGGCTGTTGGGCATGGCTATTGGGCGTGGCTTGTGGGTGTAGTGAAGGGTGTGGGTGTAGTAATAAAATTTGCATATTACTGTTTTATTAGATAGGATAGAGGACTGGTGCACGGGTAGGGCTGGCTGGTTTGCCGTGAAGGGTTCCCATATCAGGGTGGGGGTTTCCTTGGGGCATGGGGTGGCCTGGGCATGGGGCCTATAGTGGTTTGCAGGCTGGCCACACCCCCCATGGTGTGAGGGTCCCTGCTGAGGTGGGGCGGGGCCAGCCCAGGTGAGGGGCTGAGGGCTGTTTTCAAGCTAGCCATAGCCCCTTCAGGTTGGGGGTTTCCTCTGGGGTGCCTGGCCAGCTTGGGTGAGAGGCTGATGGTTGTTTTCAGGCTGGCTATTCCCCCAGCGGGGACTTTCCCCCCATGGGGGTGTGTCCAGCTTGGGTGAGGGGCTGAGGGCTATTTTCAGGCTGGCCACACCCCCTTCAGGGTGGGGGTCCCCGCTGGGGTGCCTGGCCAGCCTAGGTGAGGGGCTGATGGCTGTTTGCAGATGTCCAGGCCCCCCAGCGAGAACTCTTACTCCATGGGTGCGTGACCAGACTAGGTAAGAGGCTGAGGGCCGTTTTCAGCCTGGCCATGTCCTCCGATAACCCACGCTCCCAGCCACTCCTTCAGTGGCAGCCAGGGCAGACGGTAAGCTTGGCTTCCTCTGTCACCAGGGGCAACCCAAGCCTCCTGCTCACTCCAGCTCCATGGTCACTGCCATCTTTGTTGGGTTCATTTGCATACTTGCTCTGATTGGCTGGTGGGCATAGTGAAAGGACAGTCAATTTGCATGTTTCTCTTTTATTAGTGTAGACTAGAGGCCCAGTGCACAAAATTCATGTATCGGAGGCAGGGGATGTCCCTCAGCCAGCCTACACCCTCTCCAATCTGGGACCCTTCAAGGAATGTCCAACTGCCCATTTAGGCCAGATCCTACCGGGATCGAGCCTAAATGGGCAGCCAGACATCCTTTGCACAATCCAGGACTGCTGCTTCAAACTGCTCACCTACCTGCCTCCCTGATTGCTCCTAACCGTTTCTGTCTGCCAGCCTGATCACCCCCTAACCACTACCCTGCCAGCCTAATTGATGTCTAACTGCTCCTCTGCCAGCCTGTTTGCCCCCAGCTTCCCTCCTCTGCTGGCCTTGGTCACCCCTAACTGCCCTCCCCTGCAGGCTTGATCACCCCAACTGCCCTCCCTTGCAAGTCTGGTCCCTCCCTTGCAGGCCTGGGCATGGCTTTGTGGGCGTGGCTTGATCAGAGGTATGGTCAATTTACATATTACTCTTTTATTAGATATGATGTTCAGAATAGACAAATTCATAGAGAAGTATATTAGTGGTTGTCAGAGGCCAAGAGGAGATAGGAATGGGGTATCTTTTGGGGGTGGCGAAAATGTTCTATAACTAGATAATGGTGATGATTGCACCAATTTGTGAATATATCTAAACCACTTTAAAGGGGTAAATTGTATGGTATGTGAATTATTTCTCAATTATTTCTCATGGAGGGTGATATACATTTTCCTAAATTCTAATTTCTTTTTGAAAGCTTAAATATTATCGTTGGCAATAAATACTGCAATTATTTTCCTTGAAGTGACAGCCTCCTTTTCAGTAATGTGTTTGCCAAACAAATATGGCATTTCATGCAAAAAAAGCAGTAGTTCAGGCTGAACCTCAGATACACGAGTGCTTGTTATTGAGACCATTGGGCTTGGATTGGAAGCAGATGAGCTATGTGCATATGTACTCCCCGTTTGCCACAGGAATATTAAAAAGAAGATGTGGGTTCAGGTAAAGACTGGATAGAATGCAGTGATTTTTACTGTTTCACCAGGACATCCTTAAGTAAATTTTGCCATTATTTGACTGCAAGCACATGGCAGCGAAAAACATAATGACCTCCAGCACATTTTGAAGATGCTCCTTATTATTTAAATGAATTTAAGATACTTAAATTTAAGATACTTATAGAAAAATGGGCACTAATTTATCAAAAGCTTGTAATTCTGTCCAGCCAGTATGGCTCAGAGGTTGAGCGTCGAACTATGAACCAGGAGGTCACAACTGGATTCCTGGTCAGGGCACATGGTTCTCTCTCATCATCGATGTTAAATTGATTTCATAGAGAGAGGGAGGAAGAGATAGAAACATCAATGATGAGAGAGAATCCTGCCTCCTGCACACCCCATGCCCCCTACTGGGGATCGAGCCCTAAACCTGGGCATGTGCCCTGACTGGGAATCCATACCTCCTGGGTCATAGGTCAGTGCTCAATCACTGAGCCACACTGATTGGACTCTGTCTCTCCCTCTCCTTTCCTCTCTGAAATTAATCAAAATAAATTTTTTAAAAGGAAAAGAAAAATGCTTGGGATATTCTCTGGATGACTAAATTAGAATGGTCTTTTAAATTATGTCCTAGCCCGGAGGATGGCTGGTTAGCCAGAGACGGGTAAGATTCCTCAGGGAAGGAACAACCTAAGACAGGCACAGTCGCAGAGGGGCCAACAGGAGAGAACTAAAAGATCAACAGAGGTGGGGCACAGACCCTCATCCACAAACCTTGCAGGGGCTTGAATTCTCACTCCTCCAGAGGAAGGTCTCCTACCCCCACGGCTGCTACACCTCCCACGCACAACTCACACCGGGACCCAGGTGGTAGACAGAGATCGGCCAGCAATAGCTGCCCTATATCTAAATTTAATTTTTTACAAGGAATTCTGAGGCCTACTCAAAAATGCAAATATTCCTTCCCACAAGTATTTACTGGGTAAACTAAGATTTCTGCTTGAGTATTAAAATTGACAGTAAAATAGTAATCAAGTTTTCAGATTAATTTAAATTGGCCAAGTGAAATAAGTGAATACTCAAGAAAATCTAACTGTACTGGACAAAAAGCTTTTCCTAAAACATTAACTAAATTATCTATTAGTAGTTCATCTCACTGCAAAATTGCCTAACATCCAAAGAACCTAAAGTAGTAATATTTGTATGCAAAAATTAAAATTTAAAATTACCAAGACTGCAAAATAAAATTTCCAAAAGCCCCTATTAACCAAAAAAAGGGGGGAGGGGGACAATGAGGTAATATCATGTAAGGAAAAATATCCTAAAAGTAAAATACATGTAGAAAATTCTTACTCCAGAAAAGAAAATTCCATTCGTAAAACCAGCTGCAGGACACCCCCCAAAAAAACACACATGGAGTCAAAATAAGCCAAAGGAATATCATTTAGGCAAAAATAAAAAAAATCCCAAGTCTATTTTGCAGAGAGGATCCCTTTGTTAACCTTTGGTCGAGAATGTGTTTGTGTGTTTGCAGAGAACAACTCCAAGACCATGTGGGTTCCTGCGACAATGAGGAACTGACGGGCCTGTTCCATCCACGAGGACGGTCCAGAGATGGCGGACGCTGACGACACCTTGCCATGCTAGCAGTCGGCAACTGTGTGGGGCTGCAGGCGGCCCAGGAACAAACCAGAGAGGATGGATCTTGCATTGCCACGATGTGTCCACCATCTGGATACCATTGCTGACATGTACACATGAAGAACTATTTGACATTGAAACTGGGACTCAGAACAGTTGGACATTGAAACTGACACTCAAACTTTTTTTGCTCTTATTCATTTGTTTTCAATATGCAGAGGCAAGGTATTTTTGAAGAAAAGAAACAGGGGAGAGTGATTGATAGAGAGGCAGGGTGGCCTCGAACAGACAGTCAAGCTACAGGGGGAAGGCTGGAGTGGAGGGGAGGCAGATGCTGGGGGAGATCAACCGAAAGACTTGTATGCATACATATGAGCATAACCAATGAATGAAAGACTCTGGGGTGGGGAGGGAGGCAGGTGGGGACATGTGCGGGGGGGCTAGGGGAGGCTGGGGGGAGGATTTTGGGGGGGAAGGAAAACATATGTACTACTATAAAATATAAAGTTATATTGTAAATAAAATTTAAAAAGAAAAAAAAAAAGAAAATAATCAACCAAGAAAAAAAAAAAATTATGTCCTAGGCCCTCTCCCATGTTATTTCAAATGTGATCTTGAACAAATCCCATCACCTTTTCAAGTCCCGCTAGTCAAAAGTGGTGTTGGCTCTGAAAGCAGACATGGTGCTTTTGTGGTTAAGAACACAGAGATGGTAGCTATTGATCTGAATGTCAGCTTTACCACTTGTTGGTTATGAGACCTTGGGAAAGTTAATTTGTCCTCTCAGAATAATTTAAGCTTTGCAGTCCGTACAGTCTATATCATGACTCCCTGTCATTATGTGAACATGATCTGTGAACATACACATGAGCTGTGGCCCAATAAAACTTTATATACAGAAATAGGCAGCTGATCAAATTTGACCTGTGCTGTAGTTTATTCACCCCTCATCTGTAAGACAGGAATAATATCACTTACCTTCAAGGCTTTCTGTAAGAATTAAATTGATTACTTCCTGTTTACTTCTTGGTACGCAGTATACACTCAAATGGAAACTGCTATTATTTCTAAGGGTGTTCCAACTTAGTCTTGACCATGGATCTATGATCCTAACAGTTTCTGGATGGACAGAACAGATTTCCAGCTGAAAACAATTTTTCTGAATGGAGATCTGCTTTTGAGGGAACGTGATAAACAGATAACTGGGAGTCCTACTCTGTAGCTCCCAGCCCTAGGGGTCCCATGATTCAAGGGCAAACTTGTGATACCTCATTGTATAGATGATCTCACTTGAAAACAATAACAGGAAAGCTAAGACAATAATTATACATTGTAAAATGACAATAAAGACATTGTGTTTTTAACTGCGATGCATTTTTCTTTAGTTTGGTGGTACCTTGTCTATATGTTTTGCATCCAGTCAAAGACACATTTCAAGTTGAAACCAATGTTCAGAGTTGAAAAATCTAGACAATCTCTCTTAATATTATCTTAAATACAAACTGGAGATAAAGGTCCATTACCTAAAAACTCAGACCAAGAAACTATGCTGCACAAATGTTTTTATGTTTACATATTCTTCAGCATCTTGGAAGTTTATTTGGGGGAATAAATGAGGGCTGAGGACCACCATGTAAAAGGAGCTTGGAAAACAATGACAAGTGGTGACTTGTGATTTGTCCTTACCCCTACCCCAAATCATAATCTCTCCCAAATTCGTGGGCCTATTCAGTACTATTTTGTATCCCATGTAGCAGAGCTTTACTGCACATAATATGCCAAAAAAAGTCATAGAAATTGATTTTAGGTAAAATATATTTACTTTTTTATTTTATAATTTAAATATTCACATTTGTTTTTAATAAATTGTTCTAACTGTAAAACATATAAAACATTAAAAATCAATATTTTACTTGGATAGTTACAATGGTAAATAATAACAGTAGAAACAATTTTCACTGGAAAGATAAAATTCTGTAGCATTTCACTCTGAAGTGGTGTGACATAAACAAAGCAGATTTATCCATCCCCATGAAAGCTGTCAATAGAGGCAGAGAAGCAAAGTGTCGCCATATTTCACTTGATGGACTGTCATGAGGATCTAACAAGGAAAGGAAGGGTAGGGAGGGCAAAATGTTTCCACTACAGAGGATGCAGGATTTTAGGTCGATGATATTGTTTATGTTTTGGCAAAAATAATGATTGCCAGGTAATAAGGCACCCAAATTAAGGCAAATAATTGTAATTTAATAATCTAGTAATCTATGTTTTAAAAACATTTTTAAAAATATATTTTGTTGGTTTTTTACAGAGAGGAAAAGAGAGGGATAGAAAGTTAGAAACATAGATCAGTTGCCTCCTACACACCCCCTACTGATGTGCCCGCAACCAAGGTACATGCCCTTAATCGGAATCAAACCCGGAACCCTTCAGTCCTCAGGCTGATGCTCTTATCCACTGAGCCAAACCAGGTAGGGCTAATAATCTATGTTTTAAAGCTATTTTTGACAATGATCAACACATTAATAACACTTTAATTATTTACCTTTAGAATTTATTTTTATATTACAGAATTATATACAGATACTGAAAGTTTTCCAATGGCCATATGTGTGTTCTTACTGATTCCTATTGAATCTACATTATGCACAACCATAAGCTTTCAGAATCTGTTAGTTGATAAAACATGATCATGACATTTTTGAGCTGTTGACATTTTGCATCAATGCAACAAATGAGTTGTAATTTTACATTCATACAGTCATGTTGACATACCAAATTGTGTGTCCACACAAATGCTGCACACACATGGCACTGACCTGTGTTCCGTCACTGAAAATCCGGCCGAGTGAAGTCTGGAACCTCCGGGAGAAACAGGCACCAAGAGCAGCGCAGAAGCAGGTGTCCTCTGCCTGCCTGCATCGCCCCGCACCTGGCAGGGCAGCTCCCGAGCTGAGAACGAGGCCTGGGTCTCTTGCCAATTAGATCTTTGCTCTGTATCTGGACTAAATCCAGACATGACTTTGACAGACTCCTCACCTGCAAGGGAGCAGCTGACATTTGATTTCACAGACATCCCTGGAAATCTATGACCACGTGTTAAGGGTGTATGTGAATGGGGGTTAAAATCTGATTTGATATTAACACAAGCTTAGTTAAAAAGAAAAAAAAAATAGTTTTAGCCAGTTTTCTCAGTGGATAGAGCATCAGCCTGCAGACCAAAGGGTCCCGAGTTTGACTCCATTCAAGGGCAAATACCTTGATTGCATGCTCCTCCCTGGCCCGGGCCCTGGACAGGGTGCATGCAGGAAGTAACCAATCGAGGTGTTTCTCTCACATCAATGTTTCTTTCTGTCTTTCCCTCTCTCTTCCACTCTCCCTAAAAATCAGTAGGAAAATATCCTCAGGTGAGGATTGAAAAAATTATCTGTCACTAAGCCATGGCTATGAAACCATGCTAGAAGAATCTAGGAGGAGGATGGCCAACAGCTCACCTCTTCTGCACTATTGGGGAGGTCCCACTGCATCAGGGGAGTCCCTCTGACATGGAGGGCATGGGGGGAGGGCTACATTGTTTTCTAGGTAGAATGAAGAAATGAGGTTATAAAGGTGATGGGAGGTTGAAAGTTACTTTGTCTGTAACCTGAAAGGAGTCATTAGATTATCCACTGAAATGAGTTCATAGGAGGACTTAACCCTCACGAGTGCAGGAAGAAAACTATTTTTAAATAACCCATCTCAACAAGATAGCATTTCCTCCCCTAAAACTGTAGTGTTTTTCTTCTTTGCCAAGTTAAAAGAATACAAACCACAGGTTTTTACTCATTTACTCACAGCTTATGTTCTTAAAAATTTCAGTTATAAGAGTGGTAACTGTCCACCACCTTTGGGAAACACCTCCCTCCAGGACAGTGGTTCTCAACCTTCCTAATGCCACGACCCTTTAATACAGATCCTCATGTTGTGGTGATCCCCAACTATAAAATTATTTTCGTTGCTACTTCGTAACTGGAATTTTGCTATTGTTATGAATCATAATGTAAATATTTGTGTTTTCCGATGGTCTTAGGCGACCTCTGTGAAAGGGTCATTTGATCCCCAAAGGGGTCGCGACCCACAGGTTGAGAACCGCTGCTCTAGGAAATATTTATAGTTTATTTGGTAATTTGAAGTCCTGGGAAGCTGAGCTCTAGACAAGATCTGCAAGGAGCATGCCTGTCCTGGGCACCAGCCATACACCAGGGCCAGGTCAGGGGTTGTCTGCATAGCAAGATGATGTCTGGCATCCTGGGGCCCACAGGAGCAAGTCCTGAATGCAAACTACAAGGAACAGAGTTGGGAAGACAGTGGCACTCATGGGAGTGCCTCCTAGGCCATTGCCCCTCTGGGTATGCATAATGTAGATTCAACAGGAATCAGTAAGAACACACACAGGCCTTGTTCCATGGATGGACTCAGATGACACACCATCACCAAGAATTCAAAAGCCTGGCTCCCTTTTCCAATGCCTAGATGAAAAAGATATGTAATAAGAAAATCCACTGCTAGTCATTTATTGCAGAAGCAGCCTCTTTCCTGCGGGTGTTAGGGATGGGGAAGACATCGCTGATGGGCTACCTGTCTTGCAGTCCTTGTGCTGGCCATCATTTGACCTTCACCTTTATCTTCACCTTCACTGGAAGGACTGTGGTTCAGGCAAGACCTTGCAGAGTTGGGTTTGCTGCATCTGTAAGTACTTTGTGCTTTGCAGATGACTCCTTGAGCCAGCAATGTCTCCTAGTTTTCAATGAAAGGAAACAGAAGAGATTTGGACACAGCAGAACAATGCAGCCATGCCTCATCACCCCTATCATTAATTGTCTGCCTGGTTTCCTCGATTTCGCTTCTTCTTGCGTAGCTGCAACTTTTTGGTGAAGAACGTATGTCTCCAGCCAAGGTCCTGGGCCAGAGTCTTCATGGCAGGGGTGATTTCAAGGGCGGCCTTAACCATCGGCTCCCACAGTCTGTCAGATGTGCACAGCTGTGGGAGGAAAAAGTCAGAAGTGGGTCATGTCACGTGTGGGTTTGGTGCAAGTCATACACTCACTCATGAGGTCACTACCCACGTCTTGCTGCAAGACATGGGAGGAAACACTACGTGTGCATGAAGAGGTGCTAGGCACAGTTCCTGCCTCCAGAAACTTCCTATTTGAGGAAAGAGGCAAATGTACAAAGATCTAAAGGACAAAGCAATATTTAATTAACTGAATAAATCTTCATGTTATTTAAGATGCAGAATGCAAGATAGTTCTATGTAGTTCACATACAACATTACTTAGCTAATTTCTCACTAGCCACATAACAGAGGCTAATGATGGTATAGTCAACTGATTTGCCACCCATCGCTGCATTAGAATGAATGAATAGGGAGCAGCTAACTCCTGCTAAATTTGCATCCCTTTTTTTATTAATTTCAGTGAGGAAGAAAGAGGGAGAGAGAGAGAGAGAAACATCCCTACTGGGGTTTGAGCCCACAACCAGGGCATGTACTCTGATTGAAATCAAACCATGACCTTCTGGTTCATAGGTCAATGCTTAACCTCTAAGCCATACTGGTCAGACTGCATCTATTTTAAGTTCTTGCTCAAACCATCTCTCCCCGGACTTGCATAGCTGACAGCTCAGTCCCCTGCAGGCTACTCAGTATTGAACTTCATCAAAATGACCAAGCAGCCCTCATAGATTGCCAGCAGGCACATGGAAAACCCACTCCTTCCTGATACCACAAGTTTTGCTTCAAGTCCTCTGCACACATGTCATTGTCCCATGTAGCTGGCAAAGTGAGCCATTCTCTGGGAACAACTTTCTCTGAGACACTCCTCTGCAGCCTTGGGTTTAACCAGGGGCCATAAGGTTAAAGCCAGACAAGACCCTTCTGGCCCAATAGCTGCACAAGTCCATTTTCCCCTTCTTCCAAGTTCAAGTTGCCACAATTCGGCTTCCATTATTTCCTAATAGCAGGACTTTTTCAGGTGGTACCATTAGTTACAGCAACACCTCTCATCAGTCCCCTGCTGCTAACACACTATTAATACGGAGGTTTCCTGATGCCTTAGTTGCCACACGCCCAAATCCTTCCTGAAGTCAGGGCTCTCTTTATACTAACTTAGCAGTCCCAACCTTGGAGATAGCCATGGTTTTGTTGTACATGCAAGAACAGGAACCTTTAAAAGCACTTGCACCTTTGGTGTTGCAGAGCAGTAACTCCAGCAATACCAAGTGTGCTTGGAAGGTTCCGCCTGGGCCTCAGCAACAGACACTTCCTGGCTCCATCCTTCCTGTACCAATAATGCACTTGGAGCAGTTAATCACCATCCTGATTCCCCCGTTTATTGGTTCCAGTCAGTGGTTGACACACGTGGGAATTCCAGAAGTGGGAAGATCTAGGCCTGGTGGAGTTAGACCAGTGGTCCAGAGCACACTGGCCTGGCCCTTGGCCCCTCCTCTGTGCTCACAACCTTCTCACACAGGCCATAAATAGGCACGGCCACAAAGACTTCTCTTATAGAGGGGCAAAGAAAGGCAAGAAGCTACAGGCCCCTCAGAGGTCAATGCTAGTGGGAAACACGGTTATCTATGGAAAATGATCAGTGAAGACCATGCATAAAAATTAAGAGAGAGAGAGTGAGAGAGAGAGAGAGAGAGAGAGTTGACCTTATTGGTATGATAAAAATTAGATTGAACTCATTATTTTTACCATTTAAATTTTCTTTTTAGGGGTCAACTTTACCACTTTAATAGGAGAGGCAGACAGGCATGGTAAAATCCTTGCATTCCAGAACATTGATGTGATTATGCTCTAGTTCAAAAGGTGTCAGGGATTGCAGGATCTAACCCTCTAGAAATATAGGCATGTGATGACAAAGAGGAAAAAGGCCCCTGAACAGCCGATGTAACTGTCAGGAACCAACACGCTGAAATGCACGCACTTTACTCTTTAGGAAAGGCCGAGTTGTTCTTCCTTTCTTTAGAACTCATTTCAGTTCAGTGCACTGCTTCTAGCCCCAGAATTCAGCCAAGCTAATTAGAAGGGTGGTTGACACTGAGATAGAATAGTGAATACAGAGAGAAATGACAGGTGAGAAACTACCATTAAGGGGAAAAGGGAAAAGAAGAGTGAAATACAAACTAAAATTATTCCAGTTGGGGCAAGATAAGTTGCTTCATAATTTTCAATAGCCTATCCATCCACCCACCCATCCATCCATCCATCCATCCACCCACCCATCCATCCATCCATCCATCCAAACTACACAGAATGCCTATGATACTGGACAGGGCTCTTGGTTTCAGGCCACAGGATGTATTCCAGGTTGTTTGAGCAGAAGGGCAGTCAGCAGGGGCAACACGTTGTTCACAGAATATCTAGTAAAACCAGAGAGAAAGGTTCAATGCTATACAGCCACCAGAGTTAAAAAAATAAATAAATAAAGCAAAACCCCAGGCTGTCCTAGCAGAAATCTCACTGCTAGGATGCGACGATGCCTTGGACAAGATACTGAAACCTTCCCCACGTGCCTCCACCACTTGCTGGCAGGAGGAGCTGGGCACCATGCACACGGAGGCCGCCTCACCTCATTCATGTCTCCCTGCCAAGACTCTACTTGACAAAAACTAAGCTATATCCCACACACTAGTTGCAAAGGTAGTTTTTATCTTTCTGACCTCTACAGTACACAGAGGCAACTCCATCTAGCATAAGAGAGTTAAATGGGTGCTGAGCAAACCAATCTACAAGCAATCCCTCCTTCTGTCCTGCTTTGCTCCCTTGGGCCCTAACTTCTTTATGGGGAGGGAACAAAATATAAGTGTTTATCTCTATTTCTTAACTTCATTATACTCATTCATTTTCTCTCTTTAAAAAAAATATTTATTGTTATTACATATATCTCCTTTTTTCTCCCATTGACCCCTTATAACCCGCCCCCCCCCAACCCCACCCCAGTCCGCCATCACCATATTGTCTGTGTCCATAGCTTATGGATATATTCATACAAGTTCTTAGGTTGATCTCTTCCCTCCAAACTACCTCCACCTTCCCTCTGAGATTCCAGTCTGTTCCATGCTTCTGTCTCTGGATATATTTTGTTCAACAGTTTATTTTGTATATTAGATTCCACATATGAGTGAGATCTTGCGATACTTGTCTTTCTCTGACTGACTTATTTCACTTAGCATAATACTCTCCAGGTCCCTCCATGCTGACTTAAATTACACTTATTTCTGAGGAGAAAGCAGCCAGTGTTCTTAACTTTCAGATTTCATGCTACTGTAAAAGGACTCTAATAAAAGAAAAGAATGATTGACAAACAGAAATGAATAGTATAATAAAGCATAACTACTTAAGATTCTTTCTGCATAAATATCAGAGTAAAAACTGCTATATTCACATAACGTTAAACAGCAACACTGAATATAGGATAGTAACGGCCCACAAACATTTTGAAGTTAGGCAGGTTGTGCATTATCTTAACCCATCTTCAGTAGCCATTCAAGGTCTAGTTTCTCTACTCGGATTACAACATATTCTAAATTTAAACAGCAAAGGAAAAAGTTAGAAAGTGTCAAAATATTAAAAACAACACATCTGTTCCTTTAAAGGTTTAAATTTTAATACTAGTATAGATGGCTATCGCATTTCCAGTAAACACTTTAATGGGAGAAAACTATGAGGTTTTGGGAGAAGAGAAAGAATTATCAAGAGAGCTGAAATTTCCACCAGTGTAATTTCATTTAATTCATTTCATACTGAAAATATTTACAGTTTTGTTTTGTATTATAAGTTGGTCATAAAATACCCCCATCTAAGACTACCAAGCCCTGGGGCTTTTTTACTTGGTAGATGCCAGGTTGCAGAACACGAAGTATCCACCCTGACTATGGTTTCAGTTACTTTAATTCCAAGCACAGCAAACTGTGGGCTTAGCGCCCCCTCGTGGTGGTGCATGAATTTAATATATACAAGCTATAAACTCAATATACATAAATTTGAAAGGAATCCTAGGGCTAACTTCCTTAAAACCTCTCTTTTTAAAATGGGAAAATTAAAGCTCAGAGAGGATAAGAGAACACTCACCAAAGGCTCATGATGGGAAGTGGTTGAGCTAAGAACAGAACCTAGCTTTCTGGCCTCCTGTGGACTTGAAACACACACAGTACACAGTAAAGATAGGAAAATCCCTCTCCCATCCCAAGCTTCCAGTCTTTTAGAATATCTTGAGATATTTTATCTGGACAACTTTATTATCTATAGGTCAAATTCTTGGACTGGATTCTTAGATTTACTGTAAACAAAAGAAGATGTTAAGAGCACAGATTCTGGGTCCACCTCAGCCCTACAGAATCAGGTCTAACATCGCCAGTTCCACCACTCCTTGGGTGCTCCCTCCATGTGGACAGACTTGGGAATCAAGGTCAAAAGGCACGAGGGAAGTCTGTTTCTCCATAGCCAAAATGTGACGGAGGAGAGGTCTTCTTCCTCAGTGTTTCCGAGTCATGATCAAGATGAACATGTTTATATACTAATCACGACTGTCCCTCCTGCCTGTGCCTCAGCCTTATCATCTAGCTGTAGGGGGTTTCCTCAGGTCTACTCTGCTGCAGTTTGCAAAAAATGCAGAGTATCAATGCCCAGTGCTATCTGAGCCAGCAAGCAACCCCCAGGCAGGTTCCCACAGGCAGCATTAGCTTAGTGATCTTACCACAATCTCAAGGTTCGCCTTCTATTAGCCAGGCTCCCAGAGGAGTGGTTTACCCTGAAAAATATAAGCAGCCAGCCCACCAGACCTCCGGGAACTTGGCCATGGAGGCTCTGTGACTTGGTGGACACAGTCAGAACAAGGACTGGCAGCTGGAAGATCCTGATCGCTGATGGCCTGGAGTCTGATGAGTGGAAACTTCCTATCTTGACCATGGTATTACAGGCTTTCCTGAACTAGGGTCTCCTTCCACCCCTGAATCCACACACAGTGTCTCCGCATTAATCCTTATGCTTCCCAGACAGACCCATTGCTGCAGAGTCAGGTCTGGCCTAGAAACCTTTCTGTCTCATACAGGTGACCTTGCTGCTCATCCACATCCTTGTCATCTGCCTCATCCTCCTTCTGCCCTCCCTTCCCCCCGGCCCTGCCCCTGTCCCCCAAAGCCTCTCCAGCTTTGTCTCTGCTCTAGCAGCACTGCGTCATTGTTCTTCACTATTCAGGGTCTCTGGCACACAGTTCCCTCTGCCTAACAAGGCTGCTTCCCACTCAGCCTGGCTAACCCCTACCAGTCAGGTAAATGTCTCTTCTTTAGGGAAGCTCCAAGTAAATTATGTTTCACAGTACTCCACGCCAGTCCCCTGAGCACTCATCACAGCCGCCGCTATCCAGACGGTTCATTGTGTGCTGCCTCTGTGCCTCATTCAGGTGTAAGCTCCTTGAATGCAGGGACCATGCCAATCTCGCCACCTTCAAGTCCCTCGCACCAGCACAGTGCCTGGTCCACAGCAGGAACTCAGTGACCACTTGCTGACTGCAGACGTTCCTTAGTGGAAAATTTATGACACTGGCCCACCAACTGTGCCTTTCACTGTCTGTAGGACCCTGGACAAGTTAATTTTGCTGATTCTTAGCTTCCTTACCCCTAAAGTAAGAATGAAAAATAGGATCTATAGCGTGCAGTCTTTTTTGAGAATGAAATAAAGAGCTTATGAGATCTGGCCAGTATGGCTCAGTTGGTTGAGCATCATGCATGCATTGGTCAGATCCTAAGTGCGGGCACATGCCCGGGTTTCAGGCCCGATAGAGGGCATTCAGGAGATAGCTAATTAATTTTCTCTCATCGTTGATGTTTCTATCCCTCTCTTCCTCTCTCTGAAATCAATGAAAACATATTTTTACAAAAATTTTAAAGTAAATATTTAACACCTGCTTGCTGAAATAAATGCAAGTAATAAATCACTGCGATATTTTAAAAATACAGAAAAAGAATCTAAGGCATAAGAAAAATGCTCTATGGACACAAAATATTTGACTATTACCTTTGAAAATCTGTGTGATGTGAGAGAAAGGCTGGCGATATCTTCAATGTCCAGATAAGAAATGATAGTCATGAGCAAATTGTCTGAGAGCCGCTCAAGGAAGTCAATTCTACCTTCACACAAATTGAAGACATGGTCCAATATTCTTGCACCAAATACCAAGGCAATTTGGACTGCAATTCAAAGAAAACAACAAACCACGATGATTATCATGTACAGTCACATAAAACTCGATCATCATCAGTAAGATGCAGGCTTCGGGGCACTTTTTCCCTGAGAGTGCCATTAGATTATGCTGAGTCATTCCTACTTTCCCCAAGCTGCCTGTGGGCCTAGTGGGCTGCCTTTGGGGGCAGTTGTCTCCCATTGCTACTCCTGCCGAGGGTCAGACCCTTTTAGGGCTGCTCAGTGTGTAACATAGTGATGGACTGCACCCCCTTGATCTCATCAGCATGAATTCCAGTCCAGACAGCTGTCTTAACCAGTCTCAGCAACATCACCATCCCCACCCTCATAACCTCCCAACTGGGCAGAGTTGCTGGTTCATGTAATTTTTCTGCCATCTCTTCTCTCCCCAAATGGGTCCAAAATATATATCTCTTAATTTTGTTTAATTATTATTCTCTTGTTATATGTAGCTTCTCCACCAAATATTCTTTCTTCCTCTTTACCTTCTTTAAAAAAAATAGTTTATTGATTTTTATAGAGAGAGGAAGGGAAAAGAAACATCCATCGATGTGAGAGCACAGCATCGATAGGCTGCTTCCTCCATGTCCCCTTCCTGGGAGCAAGCCTGCAACCCGAAATGTGCCCTGTCCAGAAACTGAACCAGTGACCTTTTGGTGCCTGCGCTGACACTCACCCGATTGAGCCAGGGCCCTCTTTACCCTCTTTTTACCCTTATCTTCACATAGTAGAGAAAAAAAAAATAGAGGCAAAGAGAAAAATAGATCAATATTTCATGAAAATTGTGTTTTCCCCAATATTTTTCATACCGTTTTTGTGTTTTCCAAATTAGGAAACAGTTCACAAAGAATCAACCAATATCATCATCAACCTCACATATTCAATATAAAGGGAAATGAGGTATTTTTTTTTTTTAACTCAAGCTCCCTGAATAACCAAAAAAATAGCTAATAAATAGGAAAACATGTTTGGAAGGATACATATTCAAATTTTAACAGTGGTTAAATATGGAGGGAGACTTTTACTTTTTTTGTTTGTCTGTATTTTCTAATCTTTCTACTGACAAGTGAAAAATTCTGCGATGCAGACCAGAGGGTGGTAGGAAGAAACAAGATAGGTTAATCAGTTAACAACTATAGAGTAAGACCAACAAAAGACTGCTTCCATTCCCGAGTGTATGCTGAAACTTTGAGCTAACTTCCAGGCGGCTATTCCAGGGATTATCCAGAGAATAGCTGCCATTAGCACCACAGCTTCCTGCTTATACACTAACTTTCCAGACTGTTGCCCATAACCAATATAAACCAATACAAAAGAGCCAACATTTCTTCGTCCTGGGCTCTGCACCTATCCCAGAACTTGCCTGCTTTATCTTCTTCCACTCCTTATCTACAGCCAATGTAAATTCTTTCAAAACAATTTTCATCTTTCTTCCCCAAACTTAACGTACAAAAGAACCAGTCAATTCCAAGATGGCAGACTTGTCCTCTTATCTGGCTGTGGGTTAGGCTGCACGCCCCAGGATCTGGTCCTTTATCTGGCTGGCATAAGGATCAACAAACCCTTTCTTTTTAAAAAGCTTTCAGCTGTGAAGGCTTTTGCTTACCACTATAATAAACCCATATTACCAGTGTAATTTTTTAAAAATCTAGAAAAGAAGGGAGGGAGATGGGGAAGAAGTGAGGATGAAGGGAGAAAGAGAGAAGGGAAGGGAGAAAAAAACATGCAACTTCCAAAATAGTTGCTCCATAGTTAGTTGGAGATTGGTTCACAGCTGAACAAAACTAAAAACTCAGTTTAAGGTGGCTTAACTAGGATTTTTCTTTTTCCCTCAAACAGTTAGATTCTGAAGGTAGGTTGCACAGACTGCTGCCAGAGCTCTATTAAGTTATTAATGTCCCAGGGTCCTTTTATCTCTCTGTTTCACATTCTAGGATGTGGCTCTCATCCTTGGGGTCATGCTAAGATGGTCCCCATACCAAGACATCAACCAAGGTGCAGCAGGTAAAAGGGGCAGGGCAATGAACAAAAATGTCCATGGAAGCTGGGTCTGTCCCTGTCTGAAGGGCCCTTCTGGGGAGCTCTATAAAAGAACTTGAGCTCACATCTTACTGAGCAAAAGTAGGTCACACAGGCACACGTGCAAGGTAGGGGCAAATGCCAACTCTGTTTTAAGGGGGAAAAAATAGAATAAAGAAAACAAAAAGAAAGGAGAAAATGGGAGTCAAACAAAAAAGCCAAGAAAAAGGATGATAAGAAAAAAGCATAGCCCTAGGCAGTTTGCTCAATGGATAGAGCATAGGCCTGTGGACAGAAGGGTCCCAGGTTCGATTCTAGTCAAGGACACATGGCCGGATTGCGGGCTCAGTCCCCAGTGGAAGGCATGCAGAAGGCAGTCCATTGATGATTCTCTCTCATCATTGATATTTCTATCTTTCTATCCTTCTCCCTTCCTCTCTGAAATCAATAAACATATATATTTTTTAAAAAAGATAAAAACACAAAATAAGATGATAGAAATTACTGGTACAGTGGTAATCATTATCAATGTAAAATGAACTAGTCAGGCAAGGTAAAAGACTCAGATAAATAACACATGCATACACACAAGTATTTCTGCCTATATGCTATTTATAAGAGACATGCTAAAACAGTGATAGGGAAAAGTGCAAGTAACAGTATAGAAAAAGACCAATTCAAACCAAAAGAAAAACATATTACTAGAAAACAAGATACACTTTAAAGTAAAATTCAGTATTGGTGATAAGAAAGACCATTACTTATTGGTAAAAGAAATAATTCACCAGGCAGATTTAATACTTCTAAACTAGTATACCCAACTGACCTTAGTAGGGGAAATGATTGAATAAAATATGGTTTATAATGGAACCATAATATCATTGACCATTGAAATGAATTATTTAGATCCACATATACCAACATGGATAAATCTCAAAATCAGTGTCGATTGATAAAACAAAGTTAAAAAAAACTATATATCATTTATGTTTAAAGTATAAAAATAGTATGTATTATTTACCTATAGTTGTAACTATGTATAATAAACATGTTTAGAAATGATACCAACTTTAGAACAGTTACTAGGAGAGAATAAAAGGGAAATAGGTAAGAGGTAGAAATTTGACTGTATGTGTATTTATTAAAGATATTAATAAATACAATGCTCACTTCAGCAGCATGTATAATAAAACTAGGATGATAAAGAGAAGATTAATATTACCCTGAGAAAGGATGACACAAAATAAAAACCCTTCAGAGTAGATTCTCTGATCACATGAAATTAAGCCAGAAGTTGGGGGAAGAGAAAGTAACAAAAAAATCCCAACTACCTGGAAATTAAACAGAATGTTTTAAAATAATTTATGAGTCAAAGAAGAAATCAAAATGAAATTTAGAAAATATTTTAATGTGACTGAGACTAAAGATACAATTTAACAAAAGTTACCTAATACAGACACAGAAGCAATTAAAGAACATTTAGTGGGGGGAGATGGCTAAAAACCATGATTAAGCTTCCATCTCAGGAAGCTAGAAAGAGAACAACAAATCAGACCTAAAGAAAGTGGTAGGAAGGAAATAATAATAAAGGTCAGAGCAGAAATCAATAACTAAAATGGAGAAAATCAGTAGAGCTAAAAGTTAGTTCTTTGAAAAAATTAAGAAAATGAGTAACTTTTCAACAAGATTCATCAAGACAAAAAGGTGTGTGTGCGCACAAATTACTATGATTAAGAAATTAAAAAGCAAACATCACTACAGATATTATAGACATAGAAAGGAGAGGATATTCTGAGCAACTGACCAACATATTTGGTAATCTGACTAAAATGAAGTAAATGTGTCTAATGCTAACATTTTTGGTTAGTGGTGTTGGTTATCACTTTCTGTTCTGTTTTGTAGGTGTAGATATTTCCAAATTTAAAAACTTTGAAAGGTCAAAGTATAGAACACAAGATATAAGATTCTTCTTTTTCTGTTAACATGTGTTGTATATATGCACAGACAATTTCAGGAAGGATATACAGGAAACTGCTGCCTTGTAGTGCTTCTGCCCATAACACTCTCCCATCCCACCCTCCACTCACAGACTGATCCCAGGTCTGCAGAAAGTCTAAGAATCCAGGCTGAAGTCAGGGAGTGGCTGATCAGAGGAGCAGTCAGAGGTGATAGTTAGGCAGGAGAAAATGCAGGTCCAAGGCTGAGCTATAAGGATGGAGAAAGAACCTAGAGAAAATGGATTATGGATCTATACATGGGATTGGCCCAGGCTGAAAAGAAAGTAAGGACTATTCTTACCCATTTTCTATTCCTGCTGTACCCATCCTCTTAGGATCTAGAACTCAGTATTTCATGATATTCATGTTTATTATTATCAATTTTTCATTGTAGTTCTCATTTCAAACATTCAGTCGCATTCTCCCCACAATCATCTAAATGTCCCAAGTGAATTAAAAAAATTTTGACATCAAAATGATATCTCCCACATTTCCTTTTACATGCAATACCCAAAATAAGAAACCTTCGTCATTTGGTTCAGAAAGTATAGTTGTCATTTGGTTTTATGACAGGGATTTTTGTGGATTACCCTAAATACTTAACCACCACTTAGAACTCATTCAAAGGTCTAAGCAACTGAGTTTAAAATGGACAACCAACTTTAAAATGAACATAAGTTGGAAAACAACTTATTTTTAAGATGGATTCAATCTAAACCCATAAATCAGCACTTTCAATTGAGTTTATATTGGCACATTTTTACCTTAAACTAAACATTTTTAAAGTTCCTAATAGCTAATTTCCTGATTGTTCTTATTTATTTAACTTGGGAGAAAATCTATAGACATTTCCTCAGATTCTTAAAGGTCTCAGAAAAAAAAAAAACTTCAAAATTCACAGACAAATGGACAAAGAATACAAACAGACAAATTACAGAAAGAATATAAATGGCGATTAAATATGACAGGAGGCTCAACTTACTCATTATCAGGATAATGCTAATTAGACAAGATATTGATTTCACTATTTGACTGGAAAGGATGAAAAAAGATAGCAATATCTAATTAGTGATGGCAAAGGTATAAGAAAACTCCTGTATCCTGGTGGTTAGAGTATAATTAATAAAGCAGCTTTGAGGGGGGAGGGAATTTGTGAATATAGTGAGGTAACAGGCATCCTATATAATAAAGAGGTGATATGCAAATTGACCCTCAAGTCCTCATATCACAAGATGGCCACCCCACGTCATCACAAGATAGCCTGCAGGGGGAGGGCAGTTGGGGGTGACCAGGCCTGCAGGGGAGGAAAGTTGGGGGTGATTGGGCTAGTAGGGGAGCAGTTAGATGTCAATCATGCTGGTAGGGGAGGGGTTGTCAATTCGGCTGGCTGGGGAGCAATTAGGGGGCTATCAGGCTGGCAGGCAGAGTGGTTAGGGGCAATCAGGCAGCCAGGCAGGCAAGTAGTTAGGAGCCAGCGGTCCCAGATTGTGAGAGGGATGTCCCAGATTGAAGAGGGTGCAGGCTGGGCTGAGGGACATCCCTCCCTACTCCCCAGTGCACAATTTTCATGTACCAGGCCTCTAGTTTTATATAATTTTTTTTTTTTTTAACAGCGAGGAAGGGAGAGGGATAGAAAGTTAGAAACATGAATGAGAGAGAAACATCGATGAGCTGCCTCCGGCACACCCCCTACTGGGGATGTGCCTGCAACCAAGGTACATGCCCTTGACTGGAATTGAACTTGGGACCTTTCAGTCTATAGGTCGACGCCCTATCCACTGAGTCAAACCGGTTTCGGCTAAGTTTTGAATGATTAGTGGACATTCAGTCCTGTCCAAAATGTCAGGAGACACTTGGTTAGTAGTTTATATAAATCCAGTTCTCCTGAAAGATTCAAACCCCAGCACACCTGTCTAATCCCACGGGCCATGACTAGCCAGGCTACCCAGGCAAGAAGGGTTATTATTAGCAATACAGCCACAACACAATTATTGGGCCAGTGAAACATGATAGTATTTTTAAGGTATTAATCCCATAAACCAAAAGTAGAAAAAAGCATTAAGGGCTATGTGAACCCAGGGACAGTTTCTGAGTGTGGACATTTTGGACAGGACCAAATGTCCTGCAAGAATTTTAAATTACTCAACATTGAAATATTGTGACACCAATATATTAACAAAGTCTCATTTTATAACAAACGCTGAAATAATGGCTGCTGTGCAAGAACAACATACTGAGGGGCAAGGGAGGAAAGAGAGAACCCAGGTGGAAGGCTGGCACAATGATCTGGGAGGGAGGCTGTCCTTGGCTGGACCAGAAGTGGAGATGGTTAGAAGCATTCATTTGTGTATTATCTATTGTTGTTAAAATTACCCCTAAGTTTACTGGCTTAACACAACAAACATTATCTCAGTTTCTGAGGTTCAGGAATCTAGAAGTGGCTTAATTGGATGGTTCTGGTTTGGGGTTTGCCTCTCATGAGGTTACAGTCAAGACGTCCTGGGTTGCATCATCTGAGGCCTAAGGCTGGAAGACCCTCTTCTAAAGGGGGGGTCTTCTAAAACAACTCATGCGCATGACTGTTGAGTGAAGGCCTCGATTCTTCACCACATGGGCCTATCCCACAGAGTTGCCTGAGACATAGTAGCTAGCTTCCTCTAGAGCAAGTGATGAAAGGGAGGAAGGGAAAAAAAAAAAAAGCAAAGGCTGATTTTGCATTTATAACTTAATCTCATACGTGACATACCATCACTTCTGCCAAGTTCTATTGGTCGCACAGCTAACCTAGATACAGTGTGGGAGGGGATTACACAAAAGTGTGAATATTGATTGGTGGGCATCATTAGGGGTCATCACAGTTTGGATTCTAGTTATATCAATGGATTCAAACTAGCATGTAAGAGAACAGAATCAAGGGTAACTGTAGAATCTTTGGCTGACATTTTCTGGGAGGGGTTTAGGGGACCATCAGGAGCTATTTTTGGACATTATATTTGAGAGGCTACTACATATTTAAGTAGACGTTGAGAGGGCAGCCAGATACATTTCTGAGTATGGAGTTCTGGGAGAGGTACAGGCTGGAGATGAGGGGCTTGTCTGTTTACTGGTGGCATTTAAAGCCAGAGCCTTGATCCAATCTCTCAGGGAGTGTAGACAGACAAGGGAAGAGACACAAGAGCCGACCCTGGGCTCCAGCATTTAGGTTTAGAGAGGTGAGGAGGACCAGCAAGGACACTGAGATGGGGCCAATGAAGCAGGAGGAGAATCAAGAGAAATGCCCTGAAAGTCAGAGAAGAAAATGTCAGCTTGAGCAAAGTGCTACTGAGGAGCCAAGGAAGCAAGAGTGACACGGGTCAGGTTCTTGCGAAGGATGCCACCAAGACTAACCCAGATTTCTAAACATGTCACCAGTGTGTAGGATTTAAGCAGAATTACTTTGGATGAGAAAAATGTTGGTGGGGAGATCTTGGAACTATGACAAAAGATGGGATGGAAACCTAGGCAAACATCATTTTCTTAACAACAGCAGCAACCAATGATTGAGAGCTGATTACACACCATGCTGGATGGAGGCAGCGCCCCTGATCCTGCTCTGTGCCACAGTGCACCCTTCCTTCTGTTGCAGAGAGGCCTTTCTGAGGGGTTCCCTGAGAACCAGGGGGAAGAGGGGGACGAATAGCAGTGTGGTTTAGAGGTCTCCCCTCTGCTGGGATGCTGTAGGTCTAAAAAGTGAGAAATGGAAGCTTTTGAACTGAGCTTTTGAACTCACCAGGCCAGTTTAATTTGGTATCTCAGCCCCATTCCAGGGAAAGGCCCCCAGGTAGCCCTGAAATGAGCCACTCTCGAAACTACAGCTTTAAAAGCTAGTGTGGGTACACTCCTTGACTGAATCCCTCCTCTCTCCTCTCCAGAAAGGAGGGTTTGGGGTGAGGGCAGTCATACTTCCGTCTGATCCTTAAATTCCCACTTTATTGCCCATTCCTTTAGGATCAGGAAACCCACAAATGATTATCCTGAACCTGATGTCACCCTCTCCAGAGTGTCTTATCTGGGGGGATGGGGAGAGCGGGTGCAGGTAGGGGTGTTGGAGGTGCCTGGGGCAAGCAAGAGGCAGGTGAGGGCTTGTTCCTTAAGCCTCTACTTAGAAGACCTCCAATCTACCCCGCTCATCTTCCAATCTATCCTGCTCATCCCCCATCTCTGGGTTTTGTGGAAGTCAGTCTGAAAATCACATGGTCTGCTGATGAATATTGAGCACCTCTAAACATCTAGTTCTGGGTTGGGTACCACAGGGCTTAGAAAATAAAATGGCTCTAAACTTGAAAAAGAAAAGTGTTTCCTAATTTATTTTGTAACCACATACCTCTGTATTAAATAAGGAAGGATGACCTGGACTGATTTTTATTCATGAAACGTGGACAGTGTTTCCCCAACATGATTCTTTTTAAGTCAATAATGAATTTTATAAATACTTGCTGTAAGAATCCAATGTTCTACTATAACTACTGTATTGAATTAAGTATAGAATGACATCAATATTTCAACTGATGTCTTTGGTCCTTCTCTGCCAAATTAATCCCTAAAGGGAACTTAACAGCAATAAGTGCATAGCATGCTCCCTTCCTTACTCTGAAGATGTGAATTCTCTAGGAACTCTCCATGAGATTCTTTTACTTCTCCAGGTTTTGCTGCTTGATACCCAGTCCTTAGAGAAATCCTCCACCATCTAAAGATGACCTGTGATTGAATAGAAGGTGATCTGAATTAAAACTGATGTAAATACCAACAGCTATGGTCTGGTAACAATCACCCTGGTGGGCACAAAAGCCTGGGTCCAACATCAGCTATAACTTGGCAATAGGGCATCACATGAAATGAGAAGTGAGGTCTGTGCATCTGTGAACATTTTCCTAGTCATCAGGGTCACAGAGTCAAAGTGCTGGAGGGAATCTTAAAAGTCTATAAGTCAATCAATGTTAAAATCACCCAGAGCTAAATGACTGTTTCTTAAAGATCTCTGAGAGCACAGATTCTCTAACCTGGGGAGCCAATTCCAAAGGCATTGCTCCTCCCTCTGCCTCCCTTCCTGTCTACAGGACAGACCAGGTGAGGGAATACTGTTCCCCTAGAGAGGGAAAGTTACAGGAACAGGGCCAGGAAGGCATCACCATGCATTGTTTGATGCATGAAAGGGTCATTGCACAAGACACTTCTTGGTAATGGATCTGCTGATAGTCCATTTGACTTGTATAAGCATTTTGATTTATCTGAAGCAAACTTCATTTTCATGGTTATGGACTACACTGAAGCTCTATGTTGACTTCATGGCAGTGTCAGCTACCAGGCTTATTGAAAAGCCCCTTGAACTTTTCCAACTTACCTCCCATTTTCCAACCTGTAATGGAACGGGGTAGTTAATTAAGATGACAATACTTCCATCAACTTGAGCAACAAGTCAAAACTATTTCTGCATTGGGATACCAGGGAAGATGATAAATTGCTTGGCTTCAGGCAAAAAACTTGCTATGGGGCCTCTTTAATATATATATTGATTTCAGAGAGGAAGGGATGGGGAGAGAGAGATACACCAATGATGACAGAATCATTGATTGGTTGCCTCCTGCACGTCCCCTACTGGGGATCAGCCTGCAACACAGGCATGTGCCCTGACTGGGAATCGAACCCTGAGCTCCTGGGTCATAGGTCAATGTTCAATCACTGAGTCACATCAGCCCTGGAGGGGCCTCTTTTTATTTAGTTTCCTCTTCCCCATTCCCACTCACCCAGCACTCCCAGGGGTCCTCCCTGGTCCTGAATGAACCCTCTTGAGCCACCACCTTGGTCTCTACTAGTTTTCTACCACTGTCCCCCAGGCTTTGAACTGCCCAACCTCTTACTTTCTACCCACTCCCTTGCCTGTGGGCCTAGGCTCTTCAGCTTTCCTCTCCTGGGGCTGTCTCCCTCTGCCCTATTAGCCTGTGCCCTTTTCACCTCCTAGTCCCCCCACCCCAACCCCTTCCCTGATGTCTAAAAGATAACCGAACTCTCCTGAGGGTAGAGACCTTTGATACCATCTTACCTAGTACCTTGCCTGATAGAAAGTAGATCCTCAATAAACGCTTGCTGAATGAATTAAAGGGTGATTTTCATTTAGATTTGGTTCTATTTACTAAAAAAGATGGAAAAAAAAACAAAAACCACAACCAACAACGTGTAACAAAACTCCATAATCTCACAAAATTGTGGTGGCTGATTCTTTTCGGAAAATCTCTTAGCCTGCCACTTTTGATATTCCTGAGCAGGAACCTCAGCACAATTGCCCTCTTAAGTATCTTTCTGCCCCATCTCACAAAGGCAGGGGTGTATCAGTCGATAGGGCTGCCATTACAAAATACCACAGAATGCGGGACTTAAACAACAGAAATGTATGTGCTCATAGTTCTGGAGGTTAGAAGTCCAACATCAACATGGTGACAGAAACCATCAACATTGGTTTCTTCTCCTGAGGCTTCTTTCCTTGGCTTGCAGATAGCCAACCACCCTCTTGCTGTGTCCTCCCAGAGTCTTTCCTCTGTGCACATGCATCTTATAAGGATACCATTCATATTGGATTAGGGCTCCACCTTTATGACTTCATTGAACCTTAATTATCTATTCAAAGGCCCTATATCCAAATATAGTCTCATCGTGGGTTAAGCTTCAGTGTAGAATTTGGGCATGGGGGGGACACAATTCAGTCCATAACAGAAGCTGAAGAAGGTTTTGAAAAAGTATTTCCAATTTTGATATATTTAATAATTAAGAAATATTTAATTCCCAGCAACAAAAGTGCTTTACTGGTTGTTCTTTTGACTAGCAGATAAGCTCTGAAAAGGGCATAGATGTAACTATTTTGTACCAGTGTTCATTCTACAAACAAGAAGAGAAGAAACCCTAAGGGAAAGGGAAACATTCCTGAGAGAAGGCCCAGAAATACAACTATGACGTGGCTCCTTACTGATGGGCTGGTAACGCTGTTCCTGAGCCTGCATTTGAAGAGAGCAGTGATAGATAGGGAATGAGTAAATAACCAGGTGGGGTTATAACCAGCTCCCACCAAGAAACTGGGGGGAAATTTTTAAAATAAATTTTGCACCAGAGTAAAAGCACATACACCTTTGAGTTGTAAACAGTAATTTTATGAAGAAGCGGTTTACAGGATTAGAGGCAGATGTGCTCTCTGAAGTAAAAGCATAGATCTTTGGGCCTTCCTACCTGCTTAGTTTCTTTCTTGCCCATATCTAGGAAGTTTTTGGAGAGAGTGTTATAGGTTGTTTAATTTTTTGTTTATATTTTTTTTTTTCTGGGCATTGTTCCAGAAGATATACTAATGCAAAAAAAAAAAAAACCAAAACAAACAAACAAACAAAAAAAACACCACACACACACACAAAAAAAACCCTCCACTTATATCTGTATTCAGAGTTGCTTGTTTTTCTTTTCCTTTATTCTTTCTTTCTTTTTTTTTTAATCTTGTTGTTTACAGAGTACTTTGGATTTCTTTGAGCTGTTTTAGCAGTTTTTAGCCCCTCTGGCAGACCCACTTTGTGTTTTGAAGCCAGGCCTGTGCAGAGCATGTGTTAGACATGGCCCTGTCTCCACTGCCCTTCGGCACTTGGGAATGATCTCACCATCTGCAGACTTGGAACACTGTGAGTGTCATCAAGCTCTTCAACTGGAGTTGCAAGAGTGAATCTGTGCTTCTTCCAAATCAATGGAGCTACATCTGTGTTCTTGACCTGTTATGCTATCAAGCTCCAGTAATGATTTTATAGGAAAGGAAAATAAAGATGTATCTAGTACTCTGCTAAGCATGTTTCATTCCATTGTAATCATCCCAGAAGCTATGAGCATATGAGCAGGCAAGCAGAGATTATGAGACCTGCCCAAGGTCCCCCTGCTAGGTCCCTGCAGGCCCAAAACACCTGCTTGGTTGCTCTGAAGTCACATTTGTGTCTTCACACTGTAGGACCACATTCAGTGACATCCCATCCACTTAAATGTGATATATTAGCATGTTTTCTGCTCTTACTGCTATGTGACTTCCTCCCATCCCCTTAGTCAGTATTTATGTAGGATTTTGTCCTCATTTTCTTTTGAAAGCATTTTTTAAAATTTCACATTTGTTTATTCATGAACCTTTACTTCATCAGCAAATCTTGAACATACCCTTAGTTCATAATACTGTATATTGCATTCATTATTTGCTCTAAATCTAACGTTTAATTTTGCAAAACATACCTTTGTTTTTTAAATTTCCACTTAATATAAAATTACTTATATTGATCAAGTCTCTCAAAATGCATTATTTTTATTTAATTTTATTATTTTTAAGAAATTATGTATAGTTTGCATACAGTGTTCTTTTGGAAAGATTTTTATCATCAGGATATATCGTTTCCTTACTTATTCTCCTTCCTTGGTGCAAAATCATATACAAATCTGTCTTTCAGGAAACCTGCCTAATGTGAGATTGTTTCTGAAGTAGTGGCCAAGACTTTATCCTATCTAATAAAAGAGTAATATGATCACTAACCATCACTCTGCAATGCCCACAGCCAATCAAGAGGGAATATGCAAACTGATGGGACAAAGATGGCGGTGGCCACCGAGTCAGCTGGAGCGGGCAAGAGGCTTGGGTCATCCCTGTTGATAGAGGAAGCCAAGCTTCCTGCCCACCTGCGCAGGCCGCCAAATGAGGAGCCTCTTGGGGTGGCCACAGAGCAGGCTGAATCTGGCTGGCTACTGAAGGAGGGGCCTAGGGCATGGCCATGGAGCTGGCCTGAGCATGTGAGGTGCTTGGGCCCTGAGGGAGGGGCCTGCAAACAGCCCTCAGCCCCTTACCCAGGCAGGCCAAGCCCCCATGGGGTGAGGGTCGCTGCTGGGGTGTGGCCAGCCTGCAAACAGCCATCAGCCCCTCGCCCAGGCTGTCCTGACACCCCAGTGGGGACTCTGACCCCATGGGGGCATGGCTGCCCTGCAAACAACCTCAGCCCCTTGCCCAGGCCACACCATCCCCAGTGGGGACCCCCACCCCAATGGGGGTGTGGCCAGCCTGCAAACTACCACAAGCCCCTCGCCCAGGATACCCCACCCCCCAAGGGAAACACCACCCTGATCCCGGATACACTTAAGGGCAAACCAGCTGGACCCCACTCTTGCACCAAGACTCTATCTATACTAATAAAAGGGTAATATGCTAATTATGCTGGGAAACCTTCCAAGAGACCTTCCGAATGTTCTTCTGGACAAAGCCCTGGTGGCAGGGCTGAGGTAGAGGCGGTTAGGGGCCAAGAGGGGAGGGCAGTTGTAGGTGATCAGGCCAGAATGGGACGGCAGTTGTGAGTGATCTGGCCGGTGGAGGGAGAGGGCGTTGGGGGTGATCAGGCCAGCGGAGGCGGGAAGTTGGAGGCAGTTGGGGTGAGCAGGCCAGCAGGGGAGCAGTTAGGTGTCAATCAGGTTGGCAGGGGAGCAGTTAGGGGGCAATCAGGCTGGCAGGCAGAAGCAGTTAGGGACAATCAGGCAAGCAGGCAGATTAGGAGCAGTTAGGAGCCAGTGGTCCCAGATTGTGAGAGGGATGTCCAACTGCCAGGTTAGGCTGGATCCCCCAAGGGTTCCTAGATTGGAGAGCGTGCAGGCCGGGTTGAGGGACACCCCCTGTCACGTGCACATATAGTATACATACATATGAATTAAAATAAGCTAATACCATAATAGCACTCAATTGAGAAATATTTGGAGGATACATCGGAACTCAACTTCTTTTAAGGTACATATCCTATGAGACAGTAGCATGGATTGCCAAGCTGATGCCCCTCCTCCCTGCCTATGTAAACATTTCTCTTCCTATCTTTGGATTAGTGGTATGTGTATTTTTGAGTTTTTAAGCAAATGATTATTCATGTTATTCTATGTTATTTTTTATTTTACAAATTATTTTGTTTGGTGCAGAGTATACCAGCATCTAAATAGTCCCAACTATTGGTCTCTTAGTTTGGTTTTGATTTGTCATTACCATAATTAACCTATGACAGACATTCTTAGGTAAAAAACATTGTACACATCTGTGATAAATTCCTTAGGATAAACTCTTATAAGTAGACTGTCTGGGTCAAAGGGCATGGATGACCTTAAAATTTTTGCTTTGCCAAACAAACTCACATTCCTCTCAAAGATGATTAAGGGCCCCATTTTCCTTCTCTTCACCAACAATGAAGTTTTGCCACTTCAAAAAGAAAATTTTTTACCAATCTTAATAAGTGGTAGAAAACACCTGTCTCCTACATTGTTCTGGTAAGTAAATATAGTATGGGGAAGGTAATCAAGTCTTGACAAGGCTAAATTGTGATTCTGAATGTGAGGTTTCTGTGGACTGCTCTAGAGTATGAAGGTTTTATACAAAGAAAGCTTCCTGCCTCAGAACAGACTCTGTGTGTGAATCATCAGTGAGGAGGCTTTGGATTCTGGTTCTAGCCAGTCAGATTCCCTCAGGCTAGCTTTATATTCTCGCAGTTTACCTTAAATACCTCAGAGGAGCCAGCAGGATGCTTATCTATGTGGGTAAGTCAGCTTCAATCTGTGCTTCGGGATCCACCCAACAGAGGCCATAATGCGGGCACTTCAGATATGGCCTTCTATGTAAAACAGTACCAGAAGAAATTAATTAATTAGTATAAGGAATGTCAGAAATAATTTTTCATTGATGAATGGTGTGTGAGATATGAAGCTGACAAGTAAAATTGTACAAGTTTCTCTCTGCCCTTTTTTTTAGCATCATAAGTAAGTTTGGTAACTTAATGTTTCTGGAGTAGTGCCCTGTCTAGAACTCCATTTGTTCCCGACTCCTCTTCCACTTAATCAGGCATTTAGTTGCCTGGTCTGGCTAGAAGGGTAGCTGATTATGTTATTACTGGTGACCTGGTGCACAAAATTTGTTCACATTAAAAAGGGCTTAATTAGAGGAAATAATTTAATATTGCTATTTGCCTTTCTCTATAATAGAAGTGTCAGAGATGAAAGAAAATTAGTAAAATGTGTATGAAAACACATACCTCAGAGTCTGGGGCACACCACAGGACCCAGGGTCAAGTCCCTACCCACCCACATGCACCTCAAAATCACGCGAGAACCAGACCCAGCTGCCCCCCCCCTCCCCCAACTACCACATTGGGCTAGATCCAGACCTAGCAAGTCCCACCCTTGTCAAGCTCTGCTGGCAGGGGGCATAGCCTCAGGTCCCCTGGCCTGGTGCTAGGCCAGGGGGCATGGCCTGAGGTCCCCCAGCCTAGCACCGGGAGGGGGGCGCAGTCTTAGATTCCCCATCAAGCCCTGCTGGCCAGGGGTGCTGCCTGAGTTCCCAACACAGAACTGGGGGTGCACCTTGAGGTCCCCCATCAAGCCCTGCTGGGTGAGGGGCATGGCCTGAGGTCCCCTGTCAAGCCCAGCGAGGCAGGGGGATGCAGCCTCAGGTCCCCTGGTGTGGTGCTAGGATGGGGGGTACGGCCTGAGGTCCTCTGTCAAGCCCCACCAGGCAAGGGGTGTGGTCTGAGGTCCCCCATCCTGGTGCCGGGGTGGTGGGCATGGGCTGAGGTCCCCTGTCAAGTCCCACCTGGTGGAGGGCACGGCCTGAGGTCGTGGGTGTGGGGAGCAGCCTGAGGATCCGTAGCCCAGCACCAGGATGGGAAGCACACCTTGAGGTCCCCTGTCAAGCCCTGCCAGGTGGGGGGAATGGCCTCAGGTCCCCTGGCCTGGCACTGGGGTGGGAGGTGTGGCCTGAGGTCTCCCAGACTGATGCCAGGGCAGGGTAGGCGGGCGCAACCTGAGGTCCCCTGTCAAGCTCCATGGGGGCAGGGAAGGGCGTAGCCTCAGGTCCCTGCTGATTGCTCGTTAAGGCTCCTTATGGGAACTTGGCCTCAGTTGTGGGTGCAGCCATCTTTGTGACAGAGTGATGGTCAGTTAGCATATTCCCTATTTATTAGATAGGATAATACAGGTGCACTTGCCCCAGAGAGAAACTTTCGTGGGAAGGTTCCCATGGAGTGCAAAATAAGACAAGGAGGGAGGATTCCACTGAGCTTCCGGAAACATGTTTTGGACTCCAGTGGTGCCTGCCTGGTGATAAATATCTTTCCTGTGGCAGAATTCAACTCCAGACTTGCTTTCATTGTAACATAACACCTGGGAGTAATGTTGTGGGGAAGAAGACCTATCATTTCTAACTTCACTTCTGAAACTTTTTGCTCATCTCTGTGTGTTGCAGAAGGAATAAGTTATCTGACTTCTCAATTAGTTCTAAAAGTTCTAGATGATGTGGTAAAAGAACTTAGCATTTGATTCAGGTTGCCTAGTATCATCATTCAATAGAAAGAAAATGTTACTTATAATGTTTAATATTAATTTTAATGATGCTTAATAAAAAGTGAATGAAAAGGAAATTAAAGTGCAGAGAGAATAAATAAGTTTCAGAGGCCTTTCTTACTCCAAAATTCATGTTCTTTCTACTGTAATACTCGACACCCCTCTAATATGAAGTGAATTGTGTCCTCCAAAAATTTCTAGGTTGAAGCCCAAACCCCCAATGCAACTGTATTTGGGGATAGGACCTTTGAATAGATGATTAAGTTTCAATGAAGTCATAAAGGTGGAGCCCTAATCCAATATGAATGGCGTCCTTATAGGAAGAGACACCAGGGATGCACATGCACAGAGGAAAGGCCTTGGGAGGACACAGCAAGAGGGGGCCATCGACAAGCTAAGGAGAGACCTTAGGAGAAGAAACCAAATTTGCCACCACCTTAATGATGGACTTTTAATTTTCAAAACTGTGAGAACATACATTTCTATTGTTTAAGCCCCCCCAACCCCACCCCTGGCTGTGGCTGTGGTATTTTGTTATGGCAGCCGTAGCACACTGATACAGCTCCCAAAATGATAATGGTAAAATAATAACAGATCTTATTGAGTGCCTACTAGGCACTCTGTTTTAAACTTTATTCTTTACAGAAACCCTGTCATTGTTTATTTTACAGAGGAATAAATTAAGACTCAAAGAAGTTTAGAAAAACTTTCCTTAACGCATTCATTAATCACTGGGGTTTGATCCAGGTCTATCGGACCCCAAAGTCTCTAAATCTGTTATGCATGTTCAACATGTTGCCTTTCTGGAATGACAAAAAGCTTTAACTTTTCAATGTCCATAATGTAGGGGAGCAGTGGTGTTTATAATCCAAAGGCTGCTAATCCACAAAGCATAATATTTGGAATTGGATGGGTTGTTTACTTCCATTTGATGGGGGTGTGATTGATGTCCTGAGAAGTGATAGCATTTCATTCATTCTACATTTCAGAAGCACACAGAGCATTGCATTGTTCTAATTTAGTTAAAAGAGACAAATCCCTGCCCCCATGGAAATTACATTCTATGGGGAGGAAGATGAATAATAAACAAAACAAATAAATATATTTCAGTGTGTTAGAACCTCATAAATGTGAAGGAAAATAAAGTAGGAAGAGAAGATAGGGAGTTGTGCATTTGGGGTGGGGTTCCATTTTAAGTGGGGTGGTCCTGGCAGGTGTCATTTGAGCCCTTCAAAATCAGATGGTGAGATACAGGAGCTGGTAAATTGCTTTGCTGCTCACTCGGTATGCCCCATGTATCCCTTCCAAGCAAGATTCTATGTCATCTTCTCCCTTTCTATTAGCTCTTTCTCGTAGCTTTAAACATGCTTAAACCTCTCCTTTCTAACAATAACAATTCTTTGACCATGCTTTCCCTGAGCTTGATCTGATCTTTCCCTTTATAAACAAGTCTCTTGGAAAAATTGTCAATTTTCCTTGCTTTTATTTCCTCATTTCATTCACATTCATCATGTTATTGAATCCATCTTGCAGATGTTACCAGGATCCTCTGAACTTCCATACCTTAGGGCACACCCATCTTTGTTTCACTATACTTAT
The DNA here is from genome assembly GCA_027563665.1 of Antrozous pallidus. Classification (NCBI taxonomy): domain Eukaryota; kingdom Metazoa; phylum Chordata; class Mammalia; order Chiroptera; family Vespertilionidae; genus Antrozous; species Antrozous pallidus. The sequence continues at coordinate 30,993,645 of CM050508.1, read as the reverse complement.
CTGCAGTACTTGACACCTGCCCTGGCTTCATCTTCTTTCTAGAACATTCCCAGATTCCCAAGGCTGAAGCCTTCCTAAGATTCCTTGCCTTGTAACATCTGTGTTTGCACAGGATGGCCCAGAAGCCCTTCTTCATAACCAGTAGGGCCTTCTAAATGTCCCACATCCCACTGAGCTTCAGGGTATCTGGAGAATTTTACTCTGTGGGGAAGGTAGCACACTAAACTATAAGTACTTGTTAACTTTTTAGCAATCTCCAAGACTTAGAGACTTTTGCAAAAACAACAACAACAAAAACCACCCAACCCTGCTGAATGCTCACAGTGAAAGGCACAGAGTTGAAGTCAGTAAGTACTTGCTGAATAAATTAATACACTGACTTATCCAAGGGCACATAGCCAGTAAATGGCTGAAATGAAATCAATAAAGGTCAGAGAAGAACGACCTTTTTAATCTGGAATAAAAAAAGACCCCGAAGAGCTGCAGCAATCCTGAGAAAGAAGAACAATGTTGGAGGGATCTCAATACCAGATATCAAGCTGTATTACAAAGCCACAGTTTTCAAAACTGCCTGGTACTGACATAAGAACAGACATATAGACCAATGGAATAGAGTAGAAAACCCAGAAATCAACCAAACCACTATGCTTAATTAATGTTTGACAAAGGACACAAGAGCATACTATGGAGTCAAGACAGTCTCTTCAATAAATGGTGTTGGGAAAATTGGACATATACAGGCAAAACAATGAAACTAGACCACAACTTACACCATACACATAAAGTAAACTCAAAATGAATAAAGGACTTACATGTAAGACAGGAAACCATACAAATCTTCGAGGAATCCACAGACAGCAAAATCTCAGACATATGTCACAGCAATATCTTTACTGATATAGCTCCAAGGGCAATGGAGACTAAGGAAAAAATAAACAAATGGGACTACATCAAAATAAAAAGCTTCTGCCAAGCAAAAGAAACCATCAACAAAACAATAAGAAAGCCCACTGCATAGGAGAACATATTTGCCAATGTTATCTCCGATAAGGGTTTAGTCTCCAACATTTACAGGGAACTCATACAACTTAAAAAAAGGAGGGGGGGGGGTAATAAACAACTCAATCAAAAAATGGGCAAAGGACCTAAATAGATACTTTTTGAAAGAGGACATTCAGAAAGCCAAGAGACATATGAAAGCATGCTCAAAGTCACTAGTAATCCAAGAGATGCAAATCAAAACGACAATGAGGTACCATTTTACACCTGTCAGAATGGCAATCATCAACAAATCAACAAATGACAAGTGCTGGCAAGGATGTGGAGAAAAAGAAACCCTCGTGCCCTGCTGGTGGGAATGCAGACTGGTGCAGCCACTGTGGAGATCAGTATGGACTTTCCTCAAAAAACTAAAAATGGAACTCCCATTTGACCCAGTGATCCCATTTCTAGAAATATATCCCAATAAACTAGAAACATCAATCAAAAAGGATATAAGTACCCCTATTTTCATAGCAGCACAATTTACAATAGCTAAGATTTGGAAACAGCTTAAGCAAACTGTGGTACATCTACACAACGGAACACTACGCTGCTGTAAAAAGGAAGGAACTCCTAATTCCCGGCTAGGGCCGGCAGCCGCAGTGGGGAGACCACCGCTAACAGCAGCAAGCGCTTTGGGTGTCGTGGGTCCCCTCTGGTGGTGGCACAGCCTTGCGATTTGCTGCCTGGCCGTTCCTGCTGAACAGTGGTGAATGTGGGGCATGTTGGCCTGGCCGAGCAGGCGGCGGGGACTTAAGGGGAGCCCGGGGTGAGCCCCCTGCAGAGTGGGCAGCTGCAGGAAGAGCACAGGCAAGATTGCAAAGAATCACAGAACCACAATGGCAATCCCGTTGGAGATGACTACAAAAAGATGGGAACACTTTTTGGTGAGCTGAACAAAATCCTCATCAACATGGGCTTTACGAGGATGTACCTTGGAGAACGGATTGTGGAGCCAGTGATCATCATTTTCTTTTGGGTTATGCTGTGGTTCCTTGGCCTGCAAGCCTTTGGACTAGTTGCTGTTCTTTGCATTGTCATGCTTTATGTCCAACACTGAAATACGGCTAAATGAGCTGTTGATTGACATTTGGTAGCCCTACTTTCTAATAAAAGAGTAATATACAAATTGGCCATCACACCAACACACAAGATGGCTGCCCCGATGTGGTCAAAGATGGCTGCCCCCATGTGGATACAAGATGGCCACCACAAGATGGTCAGCAGGGGAGGGCGGATGGGAGGGATCAGGCCTACAAGGGAGGGCAATTGGGGATGATCAGGTCAGCAGGCAAGGGCAGTTAGGAGTGACCAGGCTGGCAGAGGAGGGAAATTGGGGATGACTGGGCTTACAGGAAAGGGCAGTTGGGGGGGACCCAGACCTGCAGGGGAGAGCAGTTAGGGGGACTAAGCCTACAGGGGAGGACAGTTAGGGCAATCAGGTTGGCAGGTAGAAGTGGTTAGGAGCATTCAGGAAGGCAGGCAGGCAAGCAGTTGGGAGCCAGCAGTCCTGGACATCCCTCAAGGGGTCCCAGATTGGAGAGGGTGCAGGCTGGGCTGAGGGACACCCCGTCCCCCCCTGCCACCCCCTCCCCGCACACAAATTTTGTGCACTGGGCCTCTAGTGTGCGTGCGTGTGTGTGTGTGTGTGTGTGTGTGTGTATAGTAAAGTTATATATTTCACTATATGAAAGCCAAAAAGTTTGCCTTGTTTCAAATTGTGTTGCTTTATAATATAAGTGGATATTGTTTAAAATAAAACTCAACTCTTGATTATAACAGGGTTAAATATACATCTTGTAGCTTATCCAAAATTCTTGTTTTAATACTATAACTTGTGCCCATTTTTAAATATCCCATAGTCCCATGGCAAATCTTAAATAATATCACCAAGTGAGCATGGAAAATAACAGGATATGCAGTTCAAATTGGGCAATATAGATCTTATATAAAGAGCTCCAGTAAAATATTTTAGAAGAAAAATGATGAAGCAATAAGCTAAAAATAAGTTATACTGGGGGAATTTCTCCACACCCACTTCCACCAAATAACCCTATATTATTTGGGAAATAATTTGGACTTCTATTGTCCCTACTCAGCCCAAACCATTGCATATGATAATTACTATACACTTACCTTAACATTTTGATGAAAATCAGTAAAGTTAGCACATCTACAGATTGACAATAATATATTTATTATTGCGTGGGAAACTTTCCAAGTTAAATATAACTTTTTTATAATGAAACATGTGGGCCTGGATTCACTTCAGTATATCATTTGAAGTTTTAGATAATTTTGGTGCTAATTACTTTTTGTGAGTTTTTAAAGTCTCATAAGCCAGATCCATATTTAGTTGTACCCCATAGTAATGCTATATTTTCTTGTACCTAAGTTGCATATTTTTCCTAGAGAGAGACATTTGCAGTGTTGTTGTTTTTTCAAAATTTATATTTTATAGTTCTTTTATAAAAATTATTCTAAGACTTTAAAAATAAATAAAAAGGAAGGAACTCCTACCATTTGGAACAGCATAGACGAACCTGGAGAGCATTATGCTAAGCAAAATCAGCCAGTCAGAAAAAAATAAATATCACATGACCTCACTCATTTGTGGAATATAATGAACAACATAAACTGATGAATAAAAAGATCCAGGCACAGAGAAGCATCGATCAGACGGTCAAACCTCAGAGGGAAGATAGGGGAGGAGAGATCAACCAAAGGACTTGTATGCATGCATATAAGCCTAACCAATGGACACAGACACCAAGGGGGTGAGGGCATAAGCGAGGGGAGAGGGGAGGCAATGGGGGGATAAGGACACATATGTAATACTTTAATCAATAAAGAAAATAATTTTTAAAAAGTTCAGAGATTCTTTTCCAATAGACTATACTGTTGAAAATGACAGCAAGTGTTCCAGGTATTAGAACTCATCAATATGTGGGATAAAAACTATACAAATCTACATTTGGAAGACAGAAAAATTTATTTGTGTAAATTATGCTTATATTTTAATTTAGATTTATATATTTATATAAATAGATTTACATTAATTTATTTGTATTTAAACATATATTTGTATATATAGTCATTATGCATTTATGTATTTATTTTAATTTAAAAATCAAAGAGTAAACTAAAGATAGCAAGCAATCTAAACAGCTGAGAAATCCTTATTATTATGAAAACTAGAGGCCCAATGGACGAAAATTCATGCAAGAGTAGGCCTTCCTTCCCTTGGCTGCCAGCACTGTTTTCCCCCTGGTACCTGGGACCTGACTGGCTTCCCTTGGGCCGCCGTGGGCACCTGGGACCCAGGCAGGCTTCCCTCGGGCCCCAGCTTTGTCAGGAAGGATGCCCAGAAGACATCAGGTCTAATTAGCATATTAACCTTTCATTATTATAGACTAGAGTCCTGGTGCATGAAATTCATGCATGGGGGAGGGAAAGGGGTCCCTCAGCCCCCGGCCTACACCATCTCCAATCCAGGACCCCTAGGAATATGTTTGACTGCTGGGATATGTTTAAAAGGCAGTCAGACATCCCTCTCCCAATTCGGGCCCACTGGCTCCTAACCACTTGCCTGCCAGCCTGCCTGATCAGCTCTAACCACCTCTGCCTGCTGGCCTGCTGGCCCTAACTGCTCCCTTGCCAACCTGATCATCCCTAACCGCCTCTGCCTGCTGGCCTGATGGCCCCATCGTCCCTTGCTGGCCTGATTGCTCCCTAACTGCCCTCTCCCACTGGCCCAATCGCCCCCTAACTGCCCTCCCCCACCGGCCCAATCACCCTCACCTGCTGGCCCGATCACTCCCTAAATGCCCTCTCCCGCCAGCCCTATCACCCTCTAACTGCCCTCCCCTGTGGGCCTGATTGCCCCTAACTGCTCCCCTGCCTGCCTGATTGCCCCTAACTACCTCTGCCTTGGCCCCGTGGCTTTGTCTAGAAGGTCATTTGGCTGTCTGGTTTAATTAGCATATTACACTTTTATTAGTATAGAAGACGACTAGGGGCCCAGTGCACGAATTCATGTACCTTCAAAGAACTGCGAGCCATGAGGCTGTGGTGGGCATACGGGGAGGTCTTGGCCCATCTTCTGGGCCCATGCCTGGCCCCTCATGCCATGGCCCCTGGTCCCCTCTCTGCCAACAGCCCCACTCCCGCTGCTGCCACTCCTGTGCACTGACAGCGCCAGCCCCGCTCACACCCGCTGACTGCACCAGAGCTGCTGCTGGCATCCACTGCCAGTGTCAACCCCACTCTCACCCGCAAATGGGGCTGGACCTGCTGCTCACACTAGATGCCAGCTCCTGGTCTCGGTCTCAATCGCTCGGTGCCATCAGGGGGTGCGAGTGGTGGCTGCTGCCCCAATCACCCCTCAGGAGCAGGAGGAAGGTGGAGAAACCGTCAGGGGCGATTGGGGCCAGCAGCCTCCCCTCGCACCCGCTGACGGCACCGAGCGATGGAGACTGGCGCTAGGTGCTGGCCAGCAGGTGCAAGCGGCAGCTCTGGCACGAGCTGTGGGTGCGAGCACCAGGCAGCTGCGCAGTGTGCAGGAGCAAGTAATTTTCAGGAAACACCAGAGGCTCTCCCTGATGACAGCACCCGGCACCCTGCCTTGGTTTGGTACCTCTGTCACCTGCTCCACATCCCGCTGCGGCCAACACCCGCCATGTCCCACATATGCCCCATTGGCCAGCACATGTCATAGCGACTGGTTGTTCATTTGCGCCAGTTGTTCCACCATTTGGTCTGTTTGTATATTAGCCTTTTTTTATACATATATAGGATATCACAAAAGCACTTTTCTGTGAATGACAGACTACTTCCTATTAAGTGAAATTTAGTATTTTAATAATCATATTAAATGCATTTAAAAATTAAAACTGCAATTCAGCTACATCCTCTGCTTTTACAGTAGACAAAGGGCTGAAAAGGGGGCTACATAATGGCTGCCTGCTGCTTACCTTTTTTGAAATACTAAGAAGGGGCAGATGCTGGGAAAATCAAGGTGATAAAAATGAAGGGATTCTCATGCAGTGTTATGAAGATGGCCATAAAAGAGAAAAAATACTAAATTACTCAAAAGACTAAAAACATTGCAAGTTAGGCTTCAGGCTGTTTCCAGTCAAACTGGCAGGCAATCCTTCAACTGAGAAAAAAAGGGGTGAGGATAAGTCAAATATTTTGGAATGTTAAAATTGGGAAATACTATAGTACATAGGTCTATAAATAAATAGATTATAATTAGCCTTACGTCTTCAAGGTACTCCACAATTTTATTTCCATTTTGCTGCTATGAATTGTATAAATGCAATTTATTTGTAAATAAATTGAGCTTTTTGCAACAAAAATATTAAAATAAAACAAAATAATAATACATGACGTGAGATTGGAGTGGGCACATAGACTGCAAAGAGTTTCCCTGAGGTAGTAGCCCATCTTAAAACTTAAAATATCAGTGACATTAACCAGTTTGTATACTATGTATAGAAATATCTTGCTAGATCTCTCAATAATTACTGTGAATATATCCTATATAATAAAAGAGTAATATGCAAATTGACCCTAATGGCAGAATGACCATAATGACCACTGGACCAGTTACTATGAGGTGCACTGACCACCCCTTAGGTTTTTTCCCTGGCCGGCAGGCTCCGACTGCTTAATGGATGGTCATCCGTGGTGGGAGTGGGGCCAGCAACCTTTCTGTCCTTTCTCCCAACCATTACGCACCGATCACCCAATGGTGAATGGGGAACTAAGGGTGGGTGGTGGTGGGGGGCAGGGCCAGCTGCGGCCAGCTGGGGAACATGTCCCTGATTGCAGGCCAGGCCTAGGGACCATACCCATGCACGAATTTCATGTGTCAGGCCTCTAGTTTCTAAATAAAAAACAGAAACCAGGAGTCCTAAATTACTGGTTTACTCTGAAACCATATATTTCCTTTCCTCACCCCAACTCCTCAGATCAATAAAAGTAAAATGAAAAAATTGAAATGTATCACCCACGAAGGTGATCATTTAAATTCCAATTATTTTTCCATTCAAAAAAGTTTAGCTATGGCTGGTGCTCAGTGGTTAGTGCATCAGCCCATGGACTGAAGGGTCTCTATTTGATTCCTGGTAAAGGGTATATACCCAGGTTGCAGGCTCGATACCTGGTTGGGTCCAGGTGCGTGCAGGAGGCAACCAATCCATGTGTCACTCGCATCACCGTTTCATTCTCTTTCTCTCTCCCCCTCACTTTCACTCTCTAAAAATCAATGGAAAAAATATCCTTGGTTAGAATTAACAAAAAGTTTAAAAATCTGCCAAGCAGGATGTCTCCACCTACTGTGGACTACCACTGAAAGGTGAGTCAGTTTTCCTGGACTGTTTCATGTATTTGACTTTCAACAACAATGGCCACACCTTTTCCTGAACAGTAAGCAGGCAAAATTCCTCATATTACTTTCTTAATCGTGTTAATTTTTTAAAGAGAATGTTTAAAATGTTAGAAAGGCTTTACTGTTTTATTTTTATTTTATTTATTTATTTTTATCTTTATTGTTCAGTTTATTAATTACATTGTTCCCTTTTTTTTAACCCTATAGTTCCCCTCCACCTGGTACCCATGCCACCCTCCGCCCTCACCCCCCTCCACTGTCCTCTCCCATAGTTGCATGATTTTTGTCCAGTCTCTTGCTGCACTTCCCACACCCCCTTTCTCCCCAAGAGTTGTCAGTCCATTCCCTCTCTATGTCTGTGATTCTGTTACATTCACCAGTTTATCCTGTTCATCAGCTTATTAATTCACTTGATTTTTAGATTCGTTTGTTGATAGATGTGTATTTGTTGTTCCTAATTTACACTTTTACCTTTTTCTTCTTCCTCTTCTTAAAGAATATCTTTCAGCATTTCATATAATATGGGTTTGGTGGTGATGAACTCCTTTAGCTTTTTCTTATCTGCGAAGCACTTCATCTGACCTTCAATTCTGCATGATAGCTTTGCTGGATAGAGTAATCTTGGTTGTAGATTCTTGCTGTTCATCACTTTGAATATTTCTTGCCACTCCCGTCTGGCCTGCATCGTTTCTGTTGAGAAATCCGCTGACAATCGTATGGGTGCTCCCTTATAGGTAACCAACTGTTTCTCTCTTGCTGCTTTTAATATTCTCTTTGTCTTTTGCTCTTGGCATTTTAATTATGATGTGTCTTGGTGTGGTCCTCTTAGGGTTCCTATATATTGGGGTTCGGTGCGCTTCTTGGATTCCTAAGTCAATTTCTTTCACCAGGTGTGGGAAGTTTTCGGTCACTATTTCTTCAAATAGGTTTTCATTGTCTTGCTCTCTCTCTTTTTCTGGCACCCCTATAATTCGGATGTTGGTATGCTTGAGGTTGTCCCAGAGGCCCCTTACACTATCTTCAATTTTTTGGATTCCTTTGGTGTCTTGCTTTTTCAGCTGAGTGGATTTTACCTCTTTGTATTTCATATCTTTAACTTGGTTCTTGGGATGCTCCAGAGCACTTTTAGGTCTTTGTATAATATTTTTTATTTCAGTCAGTGTATGCTTACTTTCTGGTTGGTCCTTTTTCATATCCTTGAGAGTCTCCTTTATATCCTTGAGGGTCTCCTTCATTTCCTTGTAGGAGTCATTCATTTCCACGTTGGTCTTGATCATTTCCTTGCAGGTCTCGTTCATATCCTTGAGGGTCTCGTTCATTTCCTTGTAGGACTCATTCATTTCCTTTGTAGTCTTGCTTATTTCCTTATAGGCCTCGACCTTTTGTTGGAGCCTCTTGAGAAACCCTATAACTGTGGTTTTGAATTCCATGTCCAGTCGTTTTTTTTCCTCCATTTCTTTCACATCTGATTTCTTTCCATGTCTCTGCATGGTGGCTGCTTCCCTGAGTTGGTCAATTAGCTTTGTGTGGTAGACTTCCTACTAGGGACAGTGGCTCAGCCTCCCCAGTTACCTGAGGTGGATATGGGTTGCACAGTCTTGCTGAAGTTAAGCTCAGTTAATCGTTGTTAGCACTTGGAGGGGTTGACCTCCAGGCCAATTGTTTGTGAAGCTCAGCTGTGCTCAGGTTGGATGGGCGGAATCTCTGGGCCAAGCAGACAGTATTAGCTCCGCCCTATGCGGCCCCAGGGACCCTGCGCCGGGAGCAATGGCTGCCAGCACCTCTGAGAGAGAGCCGCTGCCGAGCTCCACTGGCTGCTGGGGAATTCAGACTCTCCCCAAATGACTCTGCACGCCCAGTCTCACCCAGGGCCGTAAAACAAAGCAGACTGACGGTTTTCCGAATGAGAGACAAGTCGCAGAGCGCTCTCTGCGCCGTCACACAGCCAAGCTGTTCGCGCACAAGCTGCTTTCTCCACAAGCCAGGAGAGCCCTGCAGCACCCGAGCTTCGCGTGCCCTCGCACTGTCCAGTTTTCACCCCGTGTGATAGTGGGTTCCCTGGACTTCGCCCAAAGCTGGAGAATCAGTCCAGTGGGACGTCTTTGTCTCCCCATTTGAGAAAACTGGCCGGTTTTCAGCCGCCCACCCTCTCCGCTGGCGCGTGCTCCAAACCTCTCTCCTCACAAATCTTTCAATGCTGTCCGCCGCCGCTCCTCCAAGTCACAGTGTCTTATTTTCACTTTTATTTGTGGAATTTTCACTCGGCCAGCTTTCTGGTGATTCTGGAAGGTGTTTGTTCTTTCGTTAAGTTGTAGTATTAAAATTGCTGAGCATGACGGCAAGATATGTGTTTTACCTATGCCGCCATCTTGGTTCTCCGCTTTACAGTTTTAATAACAATGGTAAAGCTGATAGTAGACAGTTCAAATAATGATAAAAGAGCCAGGGGAGAAAGTAAAAAAAAAAAAAACCCCAAATCTAAAATTTCATTTTTAGTAATGAAAGAGTATTTTTATAGAAGTTCTCCAAACATTTCTCAGTCTCTCTATATATTTATAGATTGATTTGTGTGTCTGTACATATGTGTGTATGCTTTCTAGTTTTACATGAATGGGAAAATAAACATGTTCATTTGTAATCTCTTCTTTCATTCTATGTCAGACATCTATTCCTGTGATGTCTAAATATAGCATCATCATTTTGGTGGCCTCACAGTGCTCCTTTTACAGAGGTATACATAACTCACCTAACCACGTTCTACTGAAGGACTTTTAGTTTCTCCACCCTCCTTTTTGGTTATATAAACAAAGCTGTGATGAATATTATTTATGTCTTTTCAAATTTGTGTGATTATCTCCTGGGGTAAAATTCCTCACTTGGGATGCCAGGGTAAAGGATGACCATATTACTTGATGGTGTTGCTGAACTGTCCTTGGGAAGCATACTGGTCAGGACTGGACAGAATTTGGTCATGTGGCTACACCTAGCTACAGGGGAGACTGAGAAATGTAGGTCTTTTTTTGTTTGTTTTGTGGTTTTTTCTGGGATGCCCATATATGTGTTCAGCTAAAAATCAGGTAACCTTTCACTAAAGACAAAGGGAAATCAATATTGGGGACAATTGATGTTTCTATGAAAGATGCACTAATTACCCTTGTCAACATCACACAAGAGGAGCTATTTTCCATACCTTTACCAACATTGTTCCATCATATTATTCCCACTGCACATGCTTTTCATTACTGAGGAGGAAAAATATTTAACCTATCCTCAAATAATGTCGTTAATGCCACTAATATCAGTGATACATACTTTTCTCTTGCAAAAGTAAAAAGAAGAGGCAAACGTGGAGACACAAGTGTTCCTCTGCCTTGACTTGTGCTTCAGTGTTAAAACTCAGTTCTTTGCTGATGTCTCCTATCTCTCATAGCTTTAAATGCTGCCACGTGAGTCAAAATCTTTATTTTTCACTTCTGATCTCCAGAGTCCTAGTAAATTATCCAGCAGACTATGTATACTTAAGTGGGTAATTTACCAGGACCTTAAATTCAACTACAAAAAGTTGATTTCATCATCATCTCTCACAAACTTACCTCTTCCTCCATTCCTTATCTTGGTGGCACTAGTTGAGTCATTCTAGACTCTTTCCTCTCTTTCATTACAAAACATTGGCTTTGTTACCAAACTCTAATTAAATTCACTTTCTCAACAACTCTTGAAGATCATGATAAAATCTTACAAGAGGCTCTCTACCTCCACTCTATTTTCAAAATGGCAGTCAACCGCCTCTTAACAAAATGCTACTATGAATTTGATTTTTCCCCCGACTTAAAGTCCATTAAAGTTCTCCATGGCTGAAATCCTTGGGGTGGCATACAAAGACCTCCAGACACTGGCCCTCATCCACCTCTTCTTCAGCATCCTCATGCTAGGCCCATGACTACATCTCACATTTCAATACACCATTTCTGATCTCACAACTATAATATAATAATTCAGTGACTTTGCTAAAATGGATGCCCACAGCCGAGAATTCTTCCTACTATCCACTTCACTTCCTGGAAATTAATCTATTTTTTAAAGATTCAGATCCTGTAGTCATATCCTAAAGGAAACTCATTCTGAGACACAAGTCACCCCCTCTGTGGGCCACTTCCTTACTGTGTGTCACTTTTAGTGCTTGCTTTTAAAATATTATAGCAGTTAGAATTAATATTTATTAATCCCATAAATATTTCCTTAATTCTCACTGCATGCTAAGCATTGTGCTAAGAGCTGGATTCACAAACATGTACGAGCTGAACACAGACCTTAAGTTTTTGTAGCCTTCAGTCTATACATCTTACATTAGTAAAGGCGAATTTCCATCTACCATCTTGTTTGCTAGATAAGAAATGCTCTCTTCCCCATCAATATCAATGAGATGCTAAGAAACTAATGTTGCTTTTTTGGTGTTCATGCCAAGAGATATTCTCTTTGGTGTCTTGTCACTTATTCAAATGTTCATTTAAATTTTGCTTGTGTGATGCCATGCTTATGGCTGTCACTATCCAGAATCATTTGAATGTTTACACTGGAACAATCTGGGGTAACTTTTATTTGACCTATTTTTCTCAAGCTTTCTTTTTCCTTCTCAAACTTAGCCCTGAAAAAGGCCAGGTGAAGGGAATTCTGGCCAATATAGATAGATCTGAGAACAGGAGGAATGACTAAGACAAGACTGGGGAAAGAGTGTTCCAGTTGGAGGGGTAGAATAAGTAGACTGAAGGCCAGAGGTGATATTATTCAAGTTCAAGAGAGGATGCCTGTGTGAGGATAGGCTCCACATAATCAAGGTTGCAGAGTCTTAGCTTACAGCATACTTTAATGCAGCAGAGCACTGAGCCCTGACTCAACCCACTGGATCATACATAGTCCATGAAAGTACAATTCTAAGGCCTCTGTTATCTGCCTGTACTTTCCTTCTCCATCCTGGGGCTGCACTGCAAAAGTTCTAACTCTTGTTTTACTTCCTGTTCATATTCCCAATTCCCAGTTTGCTGTTTCACTCTCTATCCCAGGAATAGTCTTAAGGAAAGAGAAGCTAGAAGAAAATCCAGGTACACTACATTTTGGATCAAAAGAAATCCACGTTAGGGAGAAACTCATGATTTAGAGCAAGAGTGAATTCAAGATCGATCAAAATGTCTGAGTGCATTATTCAGAGCTCCTGGTCTTAAGAGACAGACTCATCCCGAGTATTTTATTAAGAAAGCAGTAGTGTTGGGTGTATAATTTGGAAAGACTGTTGTAGGTGGCCTCAGGCATAACAGGGGTGCAAAGTGACAGCACCAGATTATCAGGTCTTTCTTTTTCCTCCTGTTTCCACTCCTCTGCCCTGGGACTCATTATCTTCTGTTGCAGATGTATGTCCCTTTTGTAGTGGGGAACCGGCAGTTGGAAATTCTAGGCCTAATCACTCAGTTTGAGGCCCCACCAAAAAATGAGAAACGCTCTTTGAGGGTGAAAAATCCCAGGTAATGATTGTATTTGTCTAGTCTGTGTCAACTACCCACACATGTCCTAGCCGGGAGCAGGGGTGTGCATGATTGGACAGACCTGGCTCACATGCTCATCCTTGTGACTGCTCAGTGGAGTGCAGGTGAAAGGAGTGGGGAGGGGCAAAGGTTGAAATGAATTCTGGGCTGAGAAAAGATTGTCAATTTGGCTGTAACAGAGACTTGTGGGAGAGTATTAGGAGACAAATTAGGAGAGGGAAAAGGGGCCAGATTGTGTTGATCGATATCCCAGTGAAATGGAGCACCAAATATCCTGAGTCTATGTGTGTATATGTGTACAGCTGATTCTCATTATTCATGTGATTAAGTTCTAAAAAAAGACTCCGCCAATGCTGAATTATCCAATACCGAATCACTGCCTTCGGGGAAACGCAGAGGTAGTTTCCTGCCAGCCTCTGGTCACATTTTCATCAACTGACCAATACATAACCTTGCTTTATATGTTTCGTTTTAAAGATACTTCATTCAGTATATATTGATTCATTAACATTAAACTCATAGCCAACAGCAGTATAACTCAATCCTGAATTAAGCTAACACATGTATTTTCTCCATAAGGCACATGACAGCTTTCTTGTACTTAGGACACAAATAGCACTTTAGCACTATATGTGGAGGCCATTTTAAACAGCGAAACCACCAACAAAGAGCACAAAAGTGAGAAAATATGGCACTAAATAGACCACAAAAAGGACACTTGTTTTCAAATGAGAACTAAACAAAGGCAGCAAATCATGGCCTCGTTCCACATCAGCTGAGGACATCCCAGTGAGTGGACTTAATCATTTTTTCTGCTCTGCAGATGTCCAGGAACGACTGGGAAAGCACCAGGAGTATACTGATTTTGGGGTTCCAAATAAATTTTAGTGAGCAGGCAAATCTACAGGTATGGAATCTGTGGGTAATTAGAATCGATTGTATTGTCTCCCCTCAGAATTTTGGAAGATTCACCTATAGGCAGTGGTGGGCAGGAAGGAGGAGGACCACCTGGCAAGACCACAGGTAAGAGGCAATGAGGGAGCAAAGGGGAGGGAGAGAAGGGTGAACATGACTTTAAAGGAAGGTGGGGAGGGACAAGACTTGATTTCCAACTGGACATGAAAGGAGGAAAAGGGCAAAGTCAAGGAGACGAAGGAGTCAGTAGCTTGAGCCCAGAAAAGTGAAGAACCAAGTTCGGAAGAGAATCTGACTTTAAGCCTTAAAGTTTAAGGGGTAAGATGATGGATTCCGAAGTAAGCTTTTTGTCCTGTCAGATGCTGTGTGTTCTTCACTCTGAGATTTTTTTAAAAAGGAATACATTTAACCGACTTAAAAATAAGTACTATTCTAATACTAAATCTGTCCACTTCCAACCAATCAACCAACTTCATCAATAACAATAAACACACAAAGCACTTACCATACACCAGGCATTGTTCTAGGTTGTTTATATTTATTAGCTCATTTATTTCTCACATCTGTGAGGTATCATTATTAGACCCATTTTTTAAGATGGAAAAACTAAGGCATAGGAAAGTAAACTTGCCTATATGGTCCAACAACCAGTAAATAGTGGGATCGCTAATAGAATCCATGCATTTAATTAATGACCATGTTACTGGCAGTATTGGTTATGACCTATTTACAAACTCTTTTTACCACACTGCTATCTTCCTGCCTCCTCTCTGTGCACTCCATACAATTTGTGGCTTTGCCAATATTGCTGACTTTTTCTCATCTAAAATAGAACAGTAATAAACCATATTCATCCTCATTTATTTCAATTACATTTCTCCTAAAAAACAAACAAAAAAAACAACAAAAAAAAAACAATGATCTTTGGTGAAACCTTATTATAAGGTATAGTTCACAAATCCTTAAATCTTTAGTTTCTTTTCTGACTAAAACTCTTAATTTTCTTATACTTAAAAAACACACGCAGTAGTTTTATTGCTATCAGAAATTTAGTTTTTTCTTTTATATTTAAAACGAAAGGTGTGAAAGACAAGGTTGAGTTCATAAATCATGGTGGCTATTTTTATAAGACAAAACAAGCAAACAAACAGTAGCCTGGGAGTAGATACGTGATGCATTCAAGAGCCATGGCCCATTGGCAACTTTGCTGGCCATCATGGCTTGTATGTTTAGACCTGGACAAACTGCTGATGTAACCATCTCCCCAGATCTGCTTGTCAAGACTGCATGAGGTTACGTGTGTTGAAAAAAGGCACCTAGCCCAGCGGCATGACGCAGGGGTTCATAGCTCTAAGCTAAACCACTGAGCCATGCCGGCTGGGCTAGGTGCCGTGTCTTTCACACCTTTATTTATATTGGAGGCTGGACTTCAAACTGCCTGTATCACCCACAGCTCCATTCACTGGGCCTGACCTTCCTTGAACCCATTTTGTTCTGCATTTGACATCTGGCCTGCCATCCCAGCCACTGCTGATTCTACCAGAGTGGCCCTCTGACTTGTACCAGTTAGGGTGTCCCCAGTTTTAGGTGATGGAAAACCCTGTCAACCTGGTTGGAGTGAAAGAAAAGAACCTTATTGGCAGGCATAGCCGTAGGCCCAGTTGGCCCCAGAAGCAGCAAACTACGCCACAAAGATCTGATCTCTCTTTACCTGTGTTGGCAGCTTGTCCCTGGTGGTGACAAGCTTACAGCTCCCTGACAGAGACAAGATGGCTGCTTGTAGTTTACATCACTGTGATTTTGGGGTAAAAGGAATGCTCCATTCTCAACAGTTGCAGCATCTAATTCGTTTGGATTGGGTTCTTCAGATCACAGTGGCCATTGGTCATCACATGGCCTGTGTATGTCTTCACATTTCCATCTTATAAAGATTCCAGTAACTGGATGAGGGGGCCCACTTACTCCAGTATGCTATCATCTTAATAATACCTGCAGTAGCCCTGTTTCTAAATAAGGTCACAATCTGAGCTACTGGGAGTTAGAACTTAAACAACATTTTTTGGGGAAGGCACAGTTGAACTCGTAATACATACCTACATGAGTTGTATAGACAATTTCTCCACAAATCAGATACACACCTAACCATTATGGCAGAATTACTCCAAATGCAGAAACCTTACACAAAAGGCATGTGACACTGCAGTAAGTATCTATGATGAAGATGTGTTTCTTGTGTTTAGGAAATATTCTTAGTTATGTTATTCATAAAACAGTCTTTTGGGTTGCTAACTTCAAAAAGAAAAAAAAAAGGTAAAAACCAGAATTTAAAGGTAATATTGAGGAATAATTTTTATTTCATTTATTTAAAAATATTTTTTAATTGCTGCTTTAATAAGGTCTACTACTTAGGAAAAATAAAATTGATACAGTAAGCAAAATACAAAAGCACTAAAAATATATCAAGCACTATGATGGCCTTTTAGCTCCTTTTTTATTTTATTCTTTTAAAATATATTTTATTGATTTTTCACAGAAAGGAAGAGAGAGAGATAGAAAGCCAGAAACATCGATGAGCGAGAAACATCGATCAGCTGCCTCCTGCACACCTCCTACTGGGAATGTGCCCGCAGCCAAGGTACATGCCCTTGACAGGAATCGAACCTGGGACCTTTCAGTCCGCAGGTGACGCTCTATCCACTGAGCCGAACCGGCTTCGGCTTAGCTCCTTTTTTAAAAAGGAGAAAAGCATTTTAGGCAGAGATAAGATTCTTTTTAATTTTATTTTTATTGACTTTATTGGGGTGACAATGGTTAATAAAATTATACAGGTTTCAAGTATACAATTCTATGGTACATCATCTGTATATTACATTGTGTGTCCACCACCCAAAGTCAAACCTTCTTCTGTTTCCATATATTTGACCCTTAGCTCCTTTAAGAGTGTCTTTCGTGGAGCTTTGGGAAGGCTCCAATGGCCGTGTCTTTAAGGAAGAGAGAATCTGAGTAACTGCGGGAAGTAATGATCATGTGGAAGAGAGCTGTGGAGGAGCTGGAGGCAGTCACCAAGACGGTTTGGCACAAAAGGGTATGGAATGCATAAACAGGTTTTGTCCTGTTGAATGCCAAACTCTCCCTTAAAAAGAAATGCCAAAGAGACCTTTTAATAGTTTTAGAAAGGAGACTCATTTTGGAACTTACCAGAATAAAAATGTAAGGTAGGAAGGAATGGTCAATAATTTTATATTTACTTCATAAAATCCTTAAAACATTATTAGGAGGTAAAAAGTATGATGGACATTTTTAAAATAAGAAATAAGATCATTTCACTTGTGCATCTCCTCTCCACAGAACTTCTTCCACTCCCTCGTGTCTTCCACATTGCTGTACCCAGAGTGTTCTGTCCCACAGCTCCAATCATGTTATTCTCCCCAAGTCTGCCATGGATCCCTATTACCTTGAATAGCAGTTTTCAAACTTTTAGTTTTTCATTGCAGAATCATTTTATGAAGGGAAACCCATATAGATTTGTTATGTATCTATTTATGTGTATCTATATCAATTTATACTTATCTATTTTTTGAAGACAGACTTTTTATAAGTTTAGAATAATAATATTTAATTATTATCAAGTTGACCAGAGCAAAGAAACTATTCTGAGACCTTTGAAATTAGGCAGTGAAATATAAGTGAGAATGAATATTAGTGTTATTCGTTAGTAGCATCTGCATTTTATTATAATAAAAAGAAAACCGACCCATGCAGATAGTCATAAATCTGTTGACATTTCATCCAGACTTATCCTTTAAAAATGCAAACCTGATTACCACATCTCACTAACTCTAAAATGCCATCAACTGTACATTACTTTATGAATAGCACAGAAAGAAAAAAAATGCTAATTAAATTCGATTCTGGGGATAAGACGTAAAAAAGTGTACCTCACAATCATTGGAATTTAGTATTCCAGTCACTTCATCCTCTTAAAAATCAATGGCTCTGGTTCTCTCAGTATCAGGACAAAGCTCCCAGTTATGTTCTAAGAAGCCTGCTTGGCTTCACTACCCTGCTCTCTGCACTCCAGCTGCATAGGCCTTCTTTCCAGTCGCCCAGTCTTCTGATGGCAGATCAACCTTCAGTTCCTCTGGAGAGCCTTCCTCGACCTCCCAGACCAGGCCACATCCTTGAGCTCTTGTGTGTTTCTCCTTGACAGCACTTACCATTGTTGACATTTCGTTTGGTTCACATCTTCCTTCAGCTTATGTGCTTCTTTGCTCAGCATCCAGCTCCATGAGGGCAGAGAATATGTGCTTTTGCTCCCTTCTCTATCCTTAGTGTTGGGCACAGCACTCATGAATAACCGTTAGTAGAAAGTACTCAAACATTTGTTGAGTAAATTAAAATGATTTCGTTGCCGATTTTAGGATACTCTTCAACTCACAGGATCCAGGAGATCCAAACATGTGAGAGTAGTTAATAAAGACTTTCATTTTAGAGTTCAATTACCAATATCTACCAAATTCGAGGTTCTTGTCACAAATACAAAGTTCAGACAAAAAAAAAAAAAAAAAAAACCACGGAAAATTGCTTACAGTGTGTTAACTCTAGCTTGATGTTATCATCACAAGGTGGTCAATATGTTTTGGGGGAACTCTTGGGTTCTATGATCTGTGCTGAGATTTTGCATCTGAGCTTCTCCTGATCTCCAGGCTTTTGTCTGACTGTACCCGCCTTGTACAAGCCACGAATCCAAGCAGGGTTGATCATAGCTCAGCCTTTCCCAACAATGACACATTTGTGAGAAATTACTCTATTCACAGTGATGACAGATACTGTCCTCTATGGCCTGCACCAAAACATGTTCATCTAGATTGTGGAAGTGCAAGTTAAAATTTGATACATAATGCATGTGAAGGTGTAGGTATTTCCTTTGTGTTACAACTTTTATGTTAGTGGAAAATATTCCCAAAGAGAAGATTTGAATAAAATGCTTGTGGAACCTCACTGGTCCATTTATTTGTAAAACCAAAGGGTAATTTGAAAATCACTGACTGGCTGGATCAAGTCTTAATTCTTGATTGACACTTCCCGATCTGCTCCTGACTGCTCCTCAGTGGTACGGACACTAAGCTTTACCAGTGCATCCTGCAGTAGTACATGACTACTACTGGAACAAGCGCTGGGCTCACACATCCTTGGCTCACATGACTGACCTTAGCTCTTCGTCATCATCTCCGCTCACATCTAGGCCTCACGAAATCTTCTTGGACCTAGGCAGGATACCTTCCAATGCTCTCACCAGATTGCTCAGATCTCCTCCACTGTCCGGTCCCCTTGCTGTAGTCTTTGTTGTCGGCATGGTCCAGGACTTGGTGAGCAAACACTTCATGAAGCCCTTTCTCTCTCAGCCTTGTCAACCTGGATGGCTTCATTTTTGCCAGGGGAAAAAAATGTCCATCTTGTGGCTTTAAACTGTATTTCCGTGATCACTGGTAAGGTGAATCATCTTTTCATGTTTATCGGACATGTGTATTTTTTCAGTAACTGTTCATAGTCTTTACTTATTTTTCTACAAGACTATTTACCTTATTACTTTATATAGTAACTAGGGCCCCAGTGTACAAATTGGTGCACCTTGAAAGAAATTGTGGGCCGCATGGCTGCAGTGAGCACAGGGATGGGTCTGGCCCACCCTCCGTGCCTCCACTTGGCCACTCCTGCTGCAGTCCCCAGTCCTCTGCCTGCCAGCAGCCCTGTTCCTACCACTGACACTGCTCCCACACACTGATAGCACTAGCAGTGGGTGTGAGTGGCGGCTCCAGCACTGGCAGCAGGTGCAAGCGGGGCCAGTGCCCTGCTTGCAGTAGGTGCAAGTGCCAGGTGGGACTGCAGTGTGCAAGAGAAAAGAATTTTCAGTAACCACCAGAGGCTCACCCTGATGATAGCAACTGGCACCCCACCTTGGTCTGGTGCCCCCTCTGACCTGATCCACCATTCTGCCATGGCCGGTGCCTGCCATGTTTCGCGCATGCCCCCTCGTGGTCAGCACACATCATAGAGACCGGCTGTTCTGCCATTTGGTCGATTTATATATTAGGGATTCATATATATATATATATATATATATATATATATATATAGCTTTTTAATACATAGTATACTAATGTTTTGCCCAGTAAATATGTGGTTAATATTTTCTCTCAGGTAATTTATTAAATGTTTTAAGTATCATTTATGAAATAAAATTTTATTTAAATGTATATGGGTTCCAGATTCAGAGTCTTGCATAGAATCTACCTCCAGATTAAAACAATATTCTTTATTTCTTATGGCACTTTCACAGTGTATGTCTGTGTGTATAGTAAGTAGTTATTTAATCTATATGAAATTTTTCAATATATAGTATGATAGAGTTTAGGTAATTTTTAAAATTTTGTGACAATTTTGATTGTGAACTATAATTATTAAGTGGATCTATATTTCCTCATTGACTTGAAATGCCAAATGGGCGTTTTAGATAAGACTCAAAGGAGGATTTGGATGTAGGGAGACTAATAAGAAGTGACCCAGATGATTGGGCCTCAATGTACAGTGACAGAATGGGAAAGTGGTGGGTATTATTTAAGGTGCTGGTCCTGGAGTCAAGATATTTAATCTGAATAAGTATTGAGAGAAAAACTACAAATTTTAATTTTAATATATAACTAAATGATAATTTTTTGTTTTTGTTTTTTAAATCAAATTCACTATTCATCCATAATAGAAACTTTTAGCAAACTTGAAATAAAAGGAAATGTTGTTAATGTAATTTTTATAAACATATAGCAAATATTATACTTTATAGCAAAATATAAAAAGCTTTCCTCATAAGTCCAGGAATAAGAAAAGAATGCTTTGCATCATTTCTTTTCAATATTTTAGTGACAATTTTAGCCAATGGAATTAGACGAGGATAAAAAAGACATGAGGATTAGGAAGGAAGAAATATGTGTCATTATTCAGAGTGACATGACTATATCCAAAAATCTAAAAGAATTCTATTAAATTAGCAATTGACTTTTGGCAAGATCAACAGATCTTGATAAAAGTTCTAGATAAAAGGAAATTTACCAGAAACAAAAATCAATTGTTTTTGTTACTGGTTACAGAAAATAAAACTATAAAAAGAACTTTATATGTAAAATTTCTATACTATGAGAAATCATTGAGCAAAACTAAAGAATAAAAAATTCTAAAAGTAAATATATACTATATTTATGGATTAGAAACTTGATAATAAAATGTTATTTGACCACAAATGGATCTATACATTTCATTATAATCCCAATCAAAACATCAATAAGTATTCTTGTGGAATTACAAGCTGATTGTAAAAATAAATAAAATAACATAGCTGTGAGATGACTAACAGCTAATGTAAACATTTTTATTGAAATGTGAAGTTTGACTAATTTGTCATTGGAAGAAGACAATGCAATATAAATCCTTACACATTTCTCAGTATTTGCTGCCATATACCAGGCACACTACTGAATATTTTGCAAAGAGCATTACACAGAATCTCAGTTTCTGAAACGCTCAGAGAAAAATGAGTTCTGTAGTCACATGCCTGTGAAAAACTCCATTCTACAATCTCCTCTTGGAGATTTCATATTACGCAATAGGATTTTAAAGGCTCTGAAAAATTCTCGGAGAAGCAAATGGAATTGTGTTTAATCCTAGATTTTCTAAACTTATTTGATCATGAAATATCTTTTAGAGAAACATTGGTCTAGAGTGCTTTTTAAAGTATTTTTAAAAAGCATGTTTATTGATGAAAGATAGCAAGCGCATGTGCGCCCAGACTGGGGATTGAACCTGCAACCCTTTTGGTGTAAGGGACGATACTTCCTTCAACCAACTGAGCCACCTGGCCAGGGCTAGAGGGCTTTTTTATATACATTTGGTTTTCACCAAATCTGTGAAGTGGCCAAGGGTTGAACTGTTCATTTTAGAATGAAGACACAGAACCTCACCAAAACCGGTTTGGCTCAGTGGATAGAGCTTCAGTCAGCCTGCGGACTGAAAGGTCCCGGAATGGGTTTGATTCTGGCAAGGGCATGTACCTTGGTTGCAGGCACATCCCCAGTAGGGGGTGTGCAGGAGGCATCTCATCTATGTTTCTCTCTCATTGATGTTTCTGACTTTATATCCCTCTCCCTTCCTCTCTGTAAAAAAAAAAAATCTTAAAAAAAATTTTTTTTTTAAAAGAAATAGAATCTCTGGCAGGAGAAGATTTACACCAGGCCATACAGAATCTTGGATGCAAATGCAATTAAAAAAAAAAAAATCCAGGGCTTCCTCCAAGGTAAAACACTACTTTCGCGTGAAATAGCATTTTCGAGATGGAATAAACCTTAGTGATCTCTTGGACTACTAACCTTATTATGATGATGAGGCAACTGGGCCCAGACAAATTAAGTGCCTTGCCCCAGGTCAAGAGCTTGCAGACTAGCAGGAGGACTAAAAGGATCCATGACTCAGTGACTCCCAATTAAGTGCTCTACTGCCCCATATAATTAGGAGGTAAATCTGTGTCAATGCAGGATGAACCCAAATTAACTGCCTAGATTGAATAGGTGCTGAATGAATGATTTACCTGGAAATAGATGATACTAGATCTATGTGGAGTCGTCATGTAATTTTGAAATGAGGACCTAACAGCCACTTGATGACTAGTTGATAATATAGTAAAGTACTATTGTTACTTTTAAGAGCTAAAACACACTATTTGTATTATTTTACCCCTCTCCTCCAAAAAGTGCCACATGCCACTTGAAAAATTTAGAAGGAATTGAAAATTTTGATTAAAAACGTTTGGGGGCACATCCTGGAATCACAGATTGGGAATTATTTTTCTGAAGTGTGTTAGGTATGAGGAACAGAAGAGTAATGAAGAGGGATAAACACCTGGCCAAACCTGTAGGGCAGGGAAGGGTGTTTACAGCAGGTGCTGCTGTCAGAAAGAGCAGCAGGGAAAACCAAAACCTTCCTCGAACAGGGTGGGGCGGAAAGTTCTAAAATGCAGTGAAGAAGGGGAAACCCTATCTTTTAACCATAGAGGGTAAAACCAGGGCTTGGGGGAGAAAGACAGCTGAAAAAGAGTAGGGTAAGTCAAGCTATAAAAAATGGAAGGGTAAAATACATGAAAGCAAATATAGTATTCTGATGACTTGGGGCTTTGAAAGAAGCAGGTGTGCTACGTACGGCTGGTGGCCATTGGGCAGAATGGGTGAGGTAGCTTTGAAATCTGAGGTAGCTCTTAAATCTGCAGAAACATTCATTTCCAACAGAGGGAGGGTGCCATTAGGAACAAGGAAAGGGTAAGCTTTATTTTCTCCATGTATTTGACTCTGAGGACATTGTGTGGGGGACAAGCCCATAACAGAGAATAATGTAGAGATTGCTGGGTTCCCTGGGAAAACACTATCACAATAACAAATTGCATCCCACCCAGCTCTCAAAATCTGCAATCTGGTGTCTACTTAATATGACTTCAATTTACTTGAGACATTCTGTTCTCTAAGCTTTATTGAAGGGCAAATAAATCTATTCAGTATACCACCCTTGCCTTGTTTTATACTCAGCATCTTTTTGTAGCTCATTAGTATTATCTTACAACCAACAAGGCAAGAGAGGGCAATCCTTTAGTTTCTCAAAAATAATTACCTACATTAAAATTGAAAACAAAAGCAAAAATGAAAAGTCAGAAGTTTCTAGATATTAACATCTCCTTAAAATTTCCCAAGTAACCAATAACTCATTTTGCACCCCCTCTAAATTTGTAGAATTAGAATTATTTACACCGCCCAACTCCCCCCCCCCCCCCCAAAAAAAAAAAACCCACAGCAGGATCTTTGGTGACAAATTATTACTGCTCCTCATAATTTAATGTGGGAAGTGGTGCTGGTGAAACTTTTGCACAGAGTAGGAGAACTTGTCTGAGTAAAAGTTAGCCATTTTAAATTTTTATTGCTTTTCTCTGATTATAAAAATAAATGCTCACTGTAGAAAAATTCAGATCTTTCAGCAATATGCAATGAAGAAAGTGAAAGCAATCCCTAAGAGTGAATCACTCCAGCTTTTCCCTCCAACATTTATTTTAAACAAAATAAAACTAGTTGTTTTTTAAACAGGATCATAGAATGTTTAATCCAGCAACTTGCTTTTCTTGGTTACAATTTTACTTGTTTAACGGAATAATCGGAGATCCATCACATCACTTTAAAAGGTTGCATATTTTTTGGTAGAAAAGATGTTTTTACAATTATTTTACTTTGGTGAACATTCTTGCTCGCATATCCTTGTACACACGTGAAAGCATTTTTGGATATAAAATCCTAGATATGGATTTGCTGGGTCAACATGTCCAGGTATTAACATTTTCATTAGACTGTTCTTAAGTTTTAAATCTTTAAAATTGTGGCTTGAAATGGCAAATGACTTTGTTGCAAAGTCTCTCAAACAACAGTCACCAAGTCTAGTTTTCTTTAATTCCCTTTGCAGGAGTCACCGGGATAAGTTTGTTGTCACAGGCTCACATTCAACCTCAGTTTGTCAGTGTTACTCTAAAGCATGCCAAAGATATTTTGGGGAATGAGTTTTTGGATTTTTTTCAGATGACATTACCGTCAGGTATGTTTTTAAAGTTTTGAGTAGGCTTTAGAAAGATAGATAAAATAAGACTAATCTACTACCCAATTCTTCCTTCTTTTAGCTGCTGCAGAGAACATGATGTTGCTCTTGGGGACAACCACCTGGGTTACTAGCTGCAGGAGGCCACGTCTGACAATTCTCATCTACTTAGAGTTTGGGTACTATTTCTAGCAGTTTTCAGTATTTGTCACATTAAAACCTAAGCCACTAACTCTGATTACACTTTCATTTTGAGAGCACAAAGACAGACTTTCAAGAGCAAAATACTTGTAATAGGAACCTCCTGGACCACCCACTCTAAAATGATTTTTGCTTCCTCTGGACTCACAGATTTTAAAATGTCTGTGCTATTCATGAAATTGGCAATTTTCCTTTAGACTTCAAAAAAAGATACAAAAGTTTATCTGTTTAAGTGTTTGCACAAATCAAGTGACTAACTACATTATCCCCACTGTATTATAACTTTCATGAGAGGAGGTACTTTGTTTAGTTCACTGATGTTTCTCAGTATCTAGAACAGTGCCTAGCGTATATATAAAAGGTGTTCAATACATATGTGTTGAATGAATATTAACTTCCGGAAGGCAGGAATCTTCTATTTTGCATCCCCCATAGTAAATGCCAAGTTGCTGATAAAAATTAAGGAAAGACTCTTTATCCAGGAACACAACTTAAGAATTTCTTAAGAAGCTAAGTGTGTAATATCCCTGGCCTAAATGAAATTCAAGACTCTTCCCAGGCTTACCTTTTATGAAGTACTAGTTTTCTTTAAAAAAGAATCCAAATATATATCTAGTGTTTCTCATATATATATATACATATACATATGTATATGTATATGCATATATATATATGTATATAACTAGAGTAAGAATAATTGGATCTTTGATTTAGAAAGCAGTGCACTGATTTTTTTAAACCTTCAGATCATTATAAAGATCAGATTTGACCTCAAGCTGCATTCTATAACGTCCCTTGTTCAAAACAAAACAAAACAGAACCCAAACAAAAACATGGCACCAAGTTAACTGTGAATGCCTCTGTAAGCCTTAAAAAAGTTTTTAATGTTACTGTGAAAGCAAGAAGGCAAAGGAAATCTTTGTGTACATTTTATATTCCACACTTTGCCAATGGTGGTGTGCCTTCAGGTTCACGTCATATGTGCAATTGTTTGGCTTTAAAGCCAATAAAAATAAAAGCAGTAAAAGATGT
Source organism: Antrozous pallidus (assembly GCA_027563665.1). Taxonomy (NCBI): domain Eukaryota; kingdom Metazoa; phylum Chordata; class Mammalia; order Chiroptera; family Vespertilionidae; genus Antrozous; species Antrozous pallidus. Next base: position 30,967,854 of record CM050508.1, on the reverse strand, counting down.
ATAAAAAAGGGAATCTAAGTGAAAGAAGTATCCATCTAAACCCAGTGCATATTTTGGATAAAACACAACATTTGGGGGAATAAAAACAGAAAGAGAGATAAAAAAATGTACAAGAATAAGTTTTAGAAATTTAATACAGAAAATAGTCCATCCTATAAAACACAGTTTAATCCTAGTCTTTTAGTATTTATTTATGTCAGACTACCTCTTAGTGGATATTTGGTTTCCTGTGTCGAAACTTAGAAAAATTACTCTGCGGTTAGAAAATAGCATATTCTGAAGACAGTTGACTGAAAAAACTTTTTTTGGCTTACTATTTTTTACAACAAATTTTACTTTATAAAGACAGTGAATTAATCAGATTTGAGGTTAACTCTCACTGGTAGAACTGTAGTGAATATATTCAGTTTGCTTAAAAAAGAAAATGTATCATCCCTGAAAAGAATTTTATATATAAGCACCCACAGAAAGAACAGGGCCTAAAATAAAGGCGAGTTGTTGACCTATAAAAAAAAAAAAAGAGAGAGAGAAAGAAAACTACTTAAGAATATTGGGGTGGGGAGGGACAGATTTCATAAAACAGAGTAAAGGAAGGCATGTGCCCAAATTAGAGGAGAGAACAAAGTCTAAAGAACATCAACAACAGAAGCATTCTTAGGGAAAACTAATGTCAGGGCCACTACTATGGTTCATTTCCTAAAACAAAATGGTAGACAGGTATTCAACTTGCTGAGGCTTACAATGTTAGAATATAGTACACTTGTAAAACCAGACCATTGAGAGAAAGCATTATTCAAAAAAAATTTTTTTTAAATACATATTATGGGAAAGACAATAAAATAAAAATTAGAACATTCTTACTTAGGGTAGATTAATATAAAAAATGAAGTAGGAATAGGGTAAAAAGATATTATTGGTTCCAATTACTCATGTTAGAAAGATAACAATTGTTAGGATCATATATATAAAAGCGAACGGAAAGTAATCATTCCTAAAAACTGCACAAAAAAGTAAATTTCAAAAAATTAAGAAATTCCAATTAAGTGTGTAAAAATTCCTAAAAAAGATTTAAAAATTTAACTTTGGCAGGCTATCATCACGTGGGAATACTAATATTGTGCCTGAAATATTTATAAGTTTTAGGTTAAAAGGCAAAATATGCATTACTAATATTTCAAAAGATACTTTTGAAGCTATAAAAAAACATTCTCTGCCTAATTTATTGAAGGATTCATGGGAAGACTGATGAAATATCCATTATCTACATCAAAACGAACACAAAGTTCTAAATTTCATTTTTACAGGAATACCATCTATTACAGTGCAAGGTGCAGGAATATCTATCTCAGGGACAGGCGTCGGCTCAGCCAGGAGTCAGAGACGTGTTGAGTGGAGGCCCAGTTCCAGTCCTTCATTTCATGGGCACCGTAAATCATCCAAAAGCCACCTTCGGCGGCTCCAGCGGACACAAAAACAGGCCGAGGGTTACTCTCCTACAGCGAGAATATAATCCCGGGTCTTATTGTTGAGGAGCAGATGTCATGATGGGTGGGGCCGCCGCGCAGGGCGGCTGAAACATTCCTGCACCACCCCCTGCACTTTCAATGGAGTAGTAAGGCTCCCCAAAGGTAAGGGCGGCGCTCGCTGGGACCAGTTCCTACTAGAAATAAGGAAGTCGTGTGGCCGTGGCACGAGTCCAGACCGTAAGGAGATTTCTGAAAATCCCCCAGGATTAAGCCCTACCCGGGGAAAGAGATCGTCCCCTTTTCCCCTCCCTGCCGGCTCCTCCTCGGGACACTTGGATGAGTCTTTCTTTCCCTCCTTCCCACGCCGCGGTGAGGCGGCACGCAAGCCCGGGACGCCTGTTTCTCTCTTCGCGCGGAGAGAACTCTACGGGTAGGAACCCTCGGCCGCAGGCAGGCAGAGGGCGGCGTTGTGGGGGAGGCAAAGAAAGCTCGCCTGGGACGAACTAGGCTGGGATTGGGAAGGGACCGGCGGGCCGCCGGGCCGACGGAGGAGGCCGAGGTGACGAGGGAAATCTGCCGGCTGGGAGCTGGGACCGGGCGCTTCCGGCGGGCCCCAGCCACTCTCGGCCCAGCGCGGCTGGCGTTCCGGGCTCCACCGGGGCGGACAGGTAGTTAGTTAGTCGAGAGGGTAAACCGCGGTTCGCACTTGCCTCGGATCGGGTGATCATCATCTGGTAGTAGTCTTTGCTCGGCGCTGGGCCTTGTCCTACAATTTCGAACAGAGTCTCCGGCAGCCACGACGCCATCTTGGGACGCCACCGTCGTCGCTAGGACAACCAGGAAGAGGCGGGGTTTGGTTGGGGTCATGAGGCCAAAGCCCTACTTTAAATCGAAATCTTCTTTTGAGCTGGCAGGGGGGCTTGTAACTTGAGGTGATGTTCCCCTTTTCCAAGGGTCTCAAGGCACTCTGGCCGGTGAACTTTCTACCTCAGGCCTCCGGTGACCCGAAAGGGAATTAGTTCCTGCTACCACGGAGGGGCGGGGGTGACCCCGGCGGAGGGATATCTAGTGAAGCTTCTCATTCCCTTCCTGGTCCCTCGAAGGGATCGGGAGGAGATCGCAGGCCGCTGGGAAGTTGATCCAGGCGTTAGGGTAGGGAGGGGCGATGTGATGGGCCGCGAGTAGGGAGCGGGGCCGGTCCCGCGGGCCAGCCGGTCGACGCAGTCGGAGGACAAAATAGTTCCCTGAGGGTGTTGGAACGGGCGGGGAGGGAGGCGGCGCAGGCGGAGGCGCACGCCGCCGCGGTGCTGCGGCTCAGCTGATAATTGAAGGGACCCGAGGAGCCGTCGCCGCCGCTGCCGCTGTCTGGGGGGGGTGGGGGAGCGAGTAGAAGTTACTGCCGCGCCACCGAGTCCGGACCGGAGACTTTGGGGCCCAACTAGGTAACGGGCGCAGTTGCGAGCGGTGGTGGGGTCAGGCCTGAGGGGAGGGGGATATTCTGAGGGGTGGGGGGGAAGGTGACGGTGGGGAGGAGCTGGAACAGAAAGTCCCAGGAAGCCCGGTTGTGTCATCGCCGCGAATCGGGCCCCGCTCGGCCTGCTCCCGGCGGCGGCGGCGGCGGCGGCAGGGCCGCGCAAGGACCGGGCTGGGGGGTTGACTGGCGAGGCGCTCGAGGGAGACTGCGGCCGGAGGAACCTTGACTGGGTGGGAGCTGGGGGGGGGGGGGCGGTGTCGCTGGGTTCCCCCTCCGGTACCCCGCAATGAGGAGGGCCCTTTACGGAACCGGGGTGAGGCGTGCGGTGGTTGGAGCCCGGAGGGGGTCGGGGGGCCGGAAGTGGGCTTTTGGAGCTTGGAGGGCGTCTAGGAAGAGAGAAAGTGGGGGGCCGGAAGTGCAGGTGGGGGGTGTGAAGGCCGTGAGGGTTCCCCGGAAATGGGATGGGGGCCCGGAAACCGGGAGAGAGGAGGCTCCAGGGCCGGGGACGTCCCGGAAATGGAAACTAGGGAGCAGCTCGAGTGACAACAGTTGTGGCAAGCGAGGGTCAGAAGAGGGAGAGGCCGGAGTGACTTTAGCCCGCAGTAAGGGGTCTGCTGCCCGGGGGACGGTTGAGGGCGGGTGAGGACGGAGACGGGGTCTGCGCTCGGCAGTTCCAGCCGTGGGAAGTTGAAGCTGAGGGAGGCGGACGACGAGACGGGCCTGGGCACGCGGGGAGGGGGAGCATGAAAGGAGGCCCAGAAACTTGGCTGAGAGAAGTGGAGCATCCTTGTGTGAAAAAAAGAAAAAAAGACCAGAATGGGAATTGACGGGAGGGGGTCCAGGGTTTGGGGGGGAGGGGAGGGGGTAGACGGACCAATTGTCACTCTTTGTATTAGCATTCAAAACGACTCAGGCGTTTAATTTATTTATATATGGGTTACATAAAACGTACGATAACGTTTGTCCGTTCAGTTTTCTTCCCCCGCCCTTCTCTACAGGGAGAGGGTTCCTGGTTCAGAAACAAGTTAGAGGGGAGTTCAGACAACGAAGGTTGTAGAGCCCCAAATGTGGCCTCCGGGTCGCTCCCTTCCTCAGAAAGAGGGAAAGCCTAAAGTCCTTGGAGAAACGAATGACGATTTACAAACACACGCCAACCGGGGGGAAATAGTTCAGACGCTGAAACTCCTGCGGGGGGGGGGGGGGGGGCGGGAGGCGGTTACCCCTGTGTGGTGAGGGGCAGCGGAAGGGGCTGCGCCGAAGCCCTCACAGATTGGTTCGCGATAAGGCCGTTTTGTCTGGCGGAGGCTTGGCCGAAGCGGCGTGCCTGGGGGTGGGTGCAGTTCAATTGCCTCGTTAGTTAATTGGAGGAGGGACTGGATCAGCGAGTAAACATCCGAGTGTGCTTGGTGGGGTGGGGGTGGGGGGACGTCTAATAAGCAGTGAATCGTCCTGAGTGGACTTCCAATTGCGCCCCTTCTGTCTCCCTCCCTAGTTGGCGTCCCTGATTCTGCCTGGGCTGCCAAATCACCCGATCCCCGGGCTTGACTCTGTTTTGTAGGCCCTTTAGTGGTGCCTGTAACTTTCCAAGTCCTTTCCAGCCTCTAGACATTTTTCACATTTCATTTTTTAAAGACCCGTTAAGTTGAGGCTCAGAATCTCCTCTCTAAAAACAAAACAAAAAATGTATACGGGATAGAAAGTTGAAAGAGCTATTGACTGGAGTGAAAAACCGAGTCTTGGAACAAAGGTCCTAGTTGTTAGAGAAAAAAGGCAAGAGGCCTATATGTGAGGCCTGTGTGTCGCATGTACACAGGGGATAGGGGCTTAGAGAAGGGACACAGGGTTGAGGAGTGGGGATTATCAGAGGTTTAGAGACAATAAATTACAAAGGGTTTTAGTGAGGCTTATTTTAATATTTACATCATGAATGAAGTTAATTCTAAGTGTGAATTTTGGAATAAACAGTTTTTAATTAAAAAAAAAACACTTGTCCAAATGCAGCCCCAGGAATATTGAATTAGTGTGGTTTTTATGTCATCTTTGTGAGATTGTTTAGGGAATTTTTATTTTTTATTTTATGCTTAAGAGAGCATATTGACATGATTTGGGTTTGTGGGCTTTTTCCATAACTGCCTTTCTATGAATGTGCCAGTATTCATAACAATTAAATAACTGTAAATAAGATTATCATTTTTTCCATTTGCTCCCCAGTTTTTCAGGAGTTTGAATGGCTAATCTGCTCAGCTGACATTTACTAGTTTGTGTCCATAAATACTTTTTGATGTACTTTTTCATTTACTTTCTAAAGGTTTAAAAATACTTTTGGCAGTTAGAGTTTTAAAAGGTGCTAAACTAAAATATATTTTTAAATGGGTTGTTAGGCCAGGGTAAAATCAATGTTTTCTCCCAAAGTAAATTTGAAGTAATTTTTACCATTCCATTCTAATTTTTAGATTACTGGATTTATATTATCTCCATAGGTCTTATTACCCTATTTTAAAGACATCATCCTAACAGAGACACATACTGATTTAGGAATTCATACCTTAACAGTAGGTGCTTGTGTGACCTTGAGATATTCACTTACCTGGTCTGCAGTAGTACTTTATCTGTAAAACAGGGTACCTTGCTGGGTGGCTGTGAGACTCAGTGAATATAATGCCTGTGAAAAACAACAAATAAGTGTAACATTATTTTAAGAAAATTACATTAGCTGTTTTTGAGGTCATTGAGAAAAACAAGTTTCTGCCCTGGCCAGTGTGCTTCAGTTGTTTGGCATATCCTGTACACCAAGAGGTGTCAGCTTCAACCCCCATTCAGGAGCCCCCCCCCCTTTCCCCTGCATCTCCTTGTCTTAAAAATCAGTAGAAAATGAACAAAAAGTTTCTTATCAGTGGTTGTGATTGGGGGAGGTTGATGGTAGTTTGACGATAAGAAGTTACAGCACTTGATAATTTTAAATTGCTGTTAAATTGGTGGTGGAACTTGTGCCCAATGTCTGTCGAAATAATTTTTGTTTTGCATCAACATGCTAGGTAATTTTTCACCATACAGCTTACCAAGTAAATTTGTTAACTCTCTTTAGAAAAATTTCAGACAAATTTCTTTACATTTTTGTTACTTTTTTTGTGTCGGAATTTTTTTCCCTTAATACCTTCATCTTTTTCAATCAGCTCTCCAAATCCCCCCTCTGACAGCTGTCAGTTTCTGTTTTGTTAGTTTATTTTGTTTATTAGATTCACATATAAGTGAAATCATATGGTACTTGTCTTTCTCTGACTGCTATATTTCACTTAGCATAGTACTCTCCAGGGCAATCCATGGTGTCAGAAAGGGTAAGATTTCCCTTTTTTCCAGCAGAGTAGTCCATTGTATAAATGTACCACAGCTTTTTTTATTTACTCATCTTTCTGCTGAGGGGCATTTGGGGTGCTTCCAAATCTTGGTTATTGTAAATAATGCTGCAATGTCTCTGTATTGTGAATTAGTGTTTGAGTTTCTCTGGATATGCTCTCAGAAGTGGAGTTGCTGGATCATAAGGCAGTTTTTAAGTTTTTGAGGTAACTCCATGCTGCTTTCCACAGTGGTTACACCAGTCTGCATTCCCACCAACTCCACCAGAGTTCCATGTTCTCCACACCCTCACCAACACTTGTCATTTTTTACATTTTAATTATTGACAAAATATGTACCTAATCTTGGTTTGTGGCTCTGCTGAAACGTTATAATAGAGACTACAATTAAGGAACATTTCTGAATCTCAATCTTTTTTTTTTATAGAGAGTCTAGGGAGATTTTGTATTTCTGTTTTACTTTTAAATGGATGGGTAGGAATTATGTTGAGCAAATGTGATAACAATTGCCTTTTTATTTTTTCTTCTGTTTGCTGAGGTAATTAAATGGACTCAAGTTTAAAATGTGACCAGCTTGTTGCTTCTCTCCTTCGCTCAAGCTCTTGCTACTACCAGCCTGACCTGCGCTTTTCCCTCATTTCAACTCACCCTTCAAATCCCTTTTCTTAAAATTGTTTATTTCTTGATTGTCTAGGTAGGCTTCATTTTGGGGTTATAGTGAAGCATCCATCTTATATAAAAACTGCTGTTTGAAATTTTAACCCTGCTATTTGGCTTCTGTAAGTGCTTGCTTGCTTAAATAGTAAGGAAAATAAGACTGCTCCCACTTCAGAGAGCCCATTAAACCTTCCCGGGACGAAGTTATCAGTGCTGGCACCAGGCCAAGCCTTTGGTTGAGGTCTCAAGGCCCCAGCACATAGGGTTCTTTAAGAACTTGCAAAGGTGGCCGGAAACACCCCATATTTGGGATACAAGGTAAAAACATAAATAGGGAAAGTTCCTCCAGATTGGAGTCCAGAATTTGAGAGCCATTTTTCTCTGGGCCCACGTGTAATAATAAATGTAACTCCATCTCTCTCTAATCATTGCTTTGTTCTCCTGTTTTCTGTAACAGTAGTGCTAAATTTGTTAGTGTGTTGCTTTTTCTAGTTTTTGTTTTTTAATTAAAGTTATTGGGGTGACATTGGTCAATATGAACATAATAGGTTTCAGGTGTGGGTTTCTAAACATGTTTGCTTTTGTTTCCATGCCAGAATTATATAGGCTTTCTTAGGGTAAAATGTTACCATGTTCTTCATGAAGGGCACTCATAAACCCAGTTGAAAATAATACATATTTTCCTTTCCACTCCAAACCAATAAGTTAGCCTGGCCTTGCCTACTCTGTAGTCAGTCTTCCTGCTTCGAAAGGATCTTGGTCCTAACAGATTCCTCAGGGTGCTGTTTGGTTTAGTGATCACAGCCTCTTCACATCTTCCTGACTACTGTGACATCAGAGTGCCTAGATAGAGTGCTGGAATAAGAATTTAGTGGGTAATATACAATAAATATAATTTGTGGAATGTTATATAATCTTGGTGTTTGTAGTTCTTAACATTAACGTAATAGCTTCATGTTTGTGTATTTTTTATAGTGCTTATGTGTAGTTCAAATAACTTACAGATTTTTCAAAAGTATAAAACCTTACACATTATTCTTTACAATCTCTACCTGCTTTACTAGTTTACTCTGTACATTTGGGGGGCTTGCTGCTGAACCAGTCTCTTGATTTTGATTTAAGTAAAATTTAATTTGGCTAATGTCCTAGATTTTTTTAAATGCAGTTCTCTAGTACATCTGAAACTTATATAATGTTATGAACCAATGTTATCCCAGTAAATTTAATTTTTTTAAATGCAGTTTTTAAATTTAATCTAATATCCTATTTTATTGATAGTTTCAGGTTATTGGGAAAAGAAGTTGTTTCTCATCAGTCACCAACTGGGGGTCCGCCGACCACTGGTGGTCCGTGAGGTCTGAAAGGTTGGCAACCTAGACTGATATATGTCTCAGATGCTTAATAGTTTATCTTAGGCCTTTTAGATTTTAGGTGTGAGTTTTATAGTTTCATTAATTGAAACTGTTCATTGGATTGAACAGAAGAAAAGAATTTGTCTGTTATTCAGACACCTTGTTGGACATAGTTTTATGGTTACTACTATGCTTGACTTAAAACGCCATTTTCGTAGCCTAGAGTAAACAAGCTGGTACTCTGTTCTTTCTTTACTGAACTGTTCAAAGGAGTGGATTACAGACCTGATTGTGTCTTTTTTATCTTTGTGTCCTTGGACAAATAATTAACATCTGTGTGTTTCAAGTGCCTAATCTGAAAAATGTGGTTTATTGTCATTTATGTGCTAAACACTGTATTTAGGAAATTAGGTTACAAAGATGGATTGGAATACACTGCCCTTCCTCCACTGGTTCAATTGCAATATTAACCATCATCTCATCAAACATACATCATACATTAAAAGTATTTGAGTATATAATAGTATACCATAGTCAATTATCAATTCCTTTCAGTGCCTGACTCATAATACAAATTCTTTAAATGTTTATTGAAGGAGTAAGCATTGTGAGATTAAAATGATACTGTAAGTGGAAATATATTGTAATGACTTAATGTCCTATTTATTTTGATAAACACTTTGGATTATTATTCATGTTAAAAAGTCTTCAGGAGTTTTATTTGTAATTTATTGGTATATATTTTAGAGACTGCAAGTTGCTTTAAATCATATATATTTTAAAAATTAGGGCAAGCCATTTTATATTGTCTATTTTTTACATATAATAGCTGATCATTTAAATTTGTCATTTGGGCACCTAAATATATTTTGATGCAATGTGCATATTTATTAAATATAAAATTGAGTTTTATACAGCATTTCAGTTTATTCTTTTAGTTCCATATTTATTTTTATAAATGTGATGTCATTACCCATATAGGATTTTGAGGGCTATTTATAAGCTGAATGGTCTATCAACAAGACTTGAAATTAGCATTTTAATTTGTATGTTATCAACTTGTTGGCTATCATAACCACTGAATTTTCTACCCTGACTCCAAAACTATTACTCATGTGGGTGGCATTCTGAATAAATAGATACATCCACCTTGTGTCATCTTCTTAAGGTCAAATTAACTAATTTTGAAGTCCTTCTGGTAAACATGTGTGATGTCTTGGAAACCCAAAGTGAGTTTTTACAGATAGCCCATCTAAAATTCACTGTTGAGTTGTAATTTAAGATGCTTGTGTCCTTAGAGAGCAGGTTCAGGGAGATCACATTGAGGGCCTCCCCCCACCTCCTTTTTAAAAAAAATTACCAAAAATCAAGAGCTTGTATAGTTGCCTTATATATTAAAAGTAAATACAAGAAAATGCTGCAACTTCTGTTATGGCCCCAGTATTTGGTAATCCTGTCTGTTTTGCACCTTGGCTGCATGCAGTCAGATTGAGCTGCTTGTTCCTAGCTGAACTGCTGCAGCACACCTGGTTTTGATTGATTGGATTAAAACCCCTCCACCATCTTCTCTTGCTACTACATGATACATATTTTTTTCCAGTAGCTTCTGTAAAATTTTTACTCTTAACTCTTCTCTGTGGTATTTATTTGTACCACTTACATCATCCACAGTTTGTCTTATTGTTTACATTTTCTCTACTAGATCTTCAGCTTCTTAGGATAGAGGTTTCATTCTTCTATCCCCATAGTGGCTGGCACAAGGCTCCTAACATAAACTCATTGTATGTGATAAGTGGCAGACTTTGTTTTGGTGACACATTGAGAAACTATATCAGCAAATAATATTAGCAACATTTGCCTTAGTTTACTGTCAACTTGCTTTTTTTAAGTTTTCAAGGTTTGGTAGCTGAGGTTGGATCCTAGCATATAAATCTGTCAGAATTAGGCTCATTAAAATCAGCTACTTCGGGATTTTTAAAGCACTAGACCAGTGATCAGCAAACTGCGGCGAGCCACAATTTGCTGCTCTGTTGACTAATGAGTTTGCTGACCACTGCCCTAGGGAAAAACACTTAAAAATATTTTAATAATGTACTAACGTCTTTAACTTGAAGTAAAAACTTCTGGGTAAGGGTAATGTCTTACAGTGGTCGGCAAACCCATTAGTCAACAAAGCGCCAAATCAAGACTCGAGAGCCCCAGTTTGCTGACCACTGTAGACTATTTTAGTAACTTGGTACCCCAGATTAAATACATATTAAGTGCTTACTGTGCACCATGACCTGTGTTGGGAAGAAAACGAAGGGGACCTAAGACCTATTTCTTGTCCTGAGGTCTGTTAATGTTTCATTTACTTGATAATCATGTACTTACTTACTTGATAACTGTATATAAAGAAGTATTCTGTAGGTATTCTAAATACAAGCTTTCTGCATTTAGAAAACCTGATAATGAGAATTTAAGCTAAAAAACAGATGAATTAGGTATGAGTTTTGTTTGGCTTTACTGAATTGTTGGTAAAGCCTTTACTATACAGAGGTTTCATAGCAACTTGTGCCTATTTCTGGTTTTAAAAAGGTCTACCCTGAGAAAAAAGAGACATAAAATGAGATCTGTTATATTAAAATCTACTTTATTGAAGATGATTTCAAATTAATGACAGTAGAACACAACATATAACAGAAGTACAAAGTTGAGTTTTATACAGTGGCTACTCAGAAGTTTAGAGAGAGATTCAGTCCTGGGTTGAAGTTTCTGAGGAATGCTTCATGGGGAGAGAAGGGACTTGAACTGGTCTTGATTGTTTGAGTAGCTGTAGAAGAATGGGAGCTTAAAGATGTAATTGTGGTGATGGTATAATGGTAAGATACACTGACTCTCTGGAATAGAGGGTCCATATTGATGAAGTAATAGGATATGTGGGCTGAGATTATTGAGGTCCTTAAATGAGAGATTAAGAAATTAGATTTAACAGACAGGCTAAATTTATTGATTCCTGAATAAGCAAAGACATGAAAAAAGGTATAAATATATTTAATTTGTAAATGAACTAAAAAAAAACAAACAAAAGTGCTTTTAGATCTACCTTTTCATGCATTGTTTCCCTTTTTGGACCACAGGTAAGGTTTTTTGTAAGTTTTGGGGCCATCTGAGCAGTGGAGGTTAAACTTCTTGTTCACTTTTCCTGTGTAATAATTAAAGTAGTTTTGCTCAGTAAGCAAGAGTTGGTTAAGTGACTAATGAATCCTATTGCTCCTCAGGTTAGTCACAGAAATTTTTGTTTTTCTTTTTTGTTGTTAATCTTCCCCCAAGGATATTATTCCATTGATTTTTTTTTTTTTTTTTTTAAGAGAGAGTGGAAAGGAGAGGGAGAGACAGAGAGAACATCAATGTGAGAGAGACACAGGGATTGGTTGCCTTCTGCATGTGCCCTGACCAGGGCTGGGATCAAGCCACAATCTGTTTGTGCACTGGAATTGAACTGGGACCCTGAAATCGAACCTGCTCTATCCACTGAGTTAAACCAGCTAGGGCCATAAAGTTTTTCCTTTAGAGCAAGCAAGTCAGACTTGCAGGCTGCATTTGGACTACAATGAATGTTTATGTTGCCCACCCAATATAACAGTATGTAATATCCTGTTATACATGATTATTAATAGCAAACTACACTTCTTGCTAATGGCTATTATAATCATGTTGCATTCATTTCCCTTACTCGCCTGACACTCAGGTGTACCATTTCTCTCCACTAATACTAGCAGCGAATATTTTAGCAGCTGATTGTCATGTCATTAGTCTTGTACTGACTTGTTTGGTGTGAGCAACAGGAAATAATTCACTTTTAGAGAACAAGAAAAATAGGTTTACTTGCCTTATGCTTATTCATTTGTGCAGTTATTCAGTGTCTGGTTAATTAATATTCAACAAAATTAATTTTTACTAAAATGTTCTATTATTTTATGTTAATGATTACTCATTTATTTCAATCCTTTGTATTCAGCGTGTCTCAAACGTACGTTTCTATGAAAATTGAAGCTTTTTTGTGTGTGTGGCCCACATAAACCTTGTTTATTTGGCCCGTGTTAGCCTTTGAGTTTGACATGCTTGCTTTAGAGGAAGCTGGCAATTATTTCACCGTAACACATTCAACTGTTTATTCAGAAATATATTTTAAAAATTTTGAGTATTGTTTGATAATACATGATTTTTTGTGAGTCACAGTAATTTGTCAGTCTTATTTATGGGAACAACTTTTTGCTTAACATCTAATGCAGTAAAAACTGTTTAAAACGAAGTTGAGTTGTGATCTAAGCATTTATGCACTTTTAAAAATGCAAATTAATATTACCCAGTTTAATCAAGTTAAATATTTTAATTCTGGTTGATGTCATGGTACACTGTTATCCCTTCCACTTTTATGAAAGCATGCACAACAGGACTTTAAAAATAGCAAGTGAGGCTAGGTGGTGGTTGAAGGGAAAATAATTAATATTCAGGGGTCTGGTAACCATATTTACCTTTCTTCAGTAGCTTTTGTTTCTAGTGTGTTCTTGTAGATTGGCAGAATGCAGTCTGGATTAGATTCTTATGTGGAGATAGCAGAGGTGCTATTAGTGCAAGATTATGGTTTAATACCTGTAAAGGCTATTTGTATAGGCCAAGTTTGTGGATTTTAGAATGAAAATATTTGTGAAGTGTGTATTTTACTGCCATAGGCAAGGATGCCTGTTTTACTACAAGATAGTTAGGCAGCTTCATTTTTTTGTCTTTATGAAGCAGATATTTTCATTTCTTCTACCCACATAGAGAAAACTGCTTAGTCTTTAGAGAAAATTTGACCTATCTCTGCCCCTCCTTTCCAGATCCAAAAGCATTAGTGCCCTTCTCCAGTAGATGGCAACAAGTAATCTGAATTTTGAAAAGACTCGATAGTTCTTAACTTTGTGATCAGACATGTTTGCTGAATATTTCTCACCTGTCATTCGGAACTTAGTGTTGGCTTCCACATTTGGGGCTCAAAATATTCCTCTGTTAATTGCTGAATTCATCTTTTTTACTCTATTCTTCACTCTGACTTTTGAAAAGTTTTGCTATTCCAGTTGCTGCTATGAAGTAAGACTTGGGGAATTTCAGCCTTTGGTGTAGTGCACTGTAAGATAATCTGCTTCTGCCTCCTCTAACCATCTAGTATTACTTTTCAGCTGCCTATATATAAGGCCCTGCCACTTCTTTCCCTCCCTCTCCCCTCAGTATCTTCTCATTACACAAACTTTAAGTTCTACTGAGAGGAATTACTGAAGAGATAATAGACCATCACTTGGGATCTTTGTTGTAGCAGATGTTTTAAATAATTTATATTGCTTAGATCAGCTAAGGAATCGGTAAACTTAATGTTTGCCATAATAGCAGCATTTCTCTCTCGTGGGATAGGCTTCTACTTCATTCCTGTAATATTTATTTACATTTAGCTTATTAATGTTTCTTGTTACTAAAAATTTAATTCATAACTGCACAATTAACTTTTGAAAGTTTACCATATTTAGAGAAACAAAGCTTTTCCAGGATGCCTGCTGAGTTTATTTAAATGTTTAATTCGGTAGTAAAGAATTTGGGAAGTTTCTATATTAACGTTTTAATGTTAGGAATGGCTTAATTTGTAGTTTCTTGTAAGGAGTGGAAAGGGAAGAATTTACTAAAGCAGTAGTTCTAAAAATTCCGCAATTTCTGTTTTAAGGGCTAGTATGATGTTATAAGGGAAGAAATTATCTTGGTTTCAGCAACTGCTTGCTGCATTTATCTTTTTAAGTAAAGGAAAATGGGGTTTATTGAAGATATACTCTAAATAAGAAGTGAGTCAGCCTACTACTAATAGTTTCAAATAAGTAAGGTCAGTGTAGGATATATTTTGGCTTATGTTTTTAGTATCTTTTAAAATAGAATTTAAGACTTATAAAAATGTTATAAATGTATTGTAAGGAATATCCCATATTCTCTTCACCCACTTTCAAGGTCATTTTTTAAATGGTTAGATGATAAATTTGTCAGAGGAAGCTTTATTTTTTTTTTAAATATATATTTTACTGAGTTTTTACAGAGAGGAAGGGAGAGGAATATGAAGTTAGAAACATCGATGAGAGAGAAACATCGATCAGCTGCCTCCTGCACACCGCCTACTGGAGATGTGCCCGCAACCAAGGTACATGCCCTTGATTGGAATCCAACCCAGGACCTTTCAGTTCGCAGGCCGACGCTTTATCCACTGAGCCATACCGATTTCTGCAGGAAGCTTTATTTTTAAAAAAAGAAATATATGTGGTAAAAGTCTGGAAAAAGGTCAATACGGCACACACATTTTCCCCCATATGTCTCTTTACCAATCATTGTACACTTGTTGACTTGTCAGAGTGATAGGAATGCACTGTAATGCTTTGTTTCTAACTCTTGTTAAAGCCAAGTTTTTTAATGAGGTGCCTCCCTCCTTTGGAATGTTGTATAATGAGAGGAATATTCACTTGCTTGTGGTAGTCCATGGGAAGTGTCAGAGGCTCCTATGCCTTAGGTCCTATGTGGTCTGGCTCTTGACCACCTCTCTGATGTCATCTACTTTATCCTTTTACTGGCTCTTGCTGCCTGGAATGCTCTTCTAGATCTTAACATGGCTATCTCTTGCATGAGGCTCAGGTATTACCTCTCAAAGAGGTCTTAATGGATTGCTCTCTCCATAATAGTTCCTTCATCTGATAGGAATATTCACCTGTAAGTAATAGAAAACTTGACTAACAGGGCCTTCAACAAATTGAGGGTTATTTTTCCTCATAGTGTGGTTCAGCTGCAGGATGATCCCAGTGAGGGCACAGCTCTGTGTCTCTTGTTTACCACTGCCATTCTTACCAAGTGCTTCTCTTGGAAACCATCTAACTGGCTTGAAGTCAATATGCTCATCATTTGAGGCAGGAAGGAGGAGAAAATGAGGTCTTCTTAAATGCTGAATGCAAAAGTATTTCTATAGGATGTCTAGAATACCTTACCTTATCATACCTCTTATTAGAGAGAAGTAGGTCATACTTCTGACAAAAATGTGTCATAGTATGTTTATAAAGATGGGTTTAGACCACTGCCTTTTAAATTATTTTGATCTGCAATCCATAAGAGATGCCCTATTTTGTATCACCGTTTATGAGTAGATATATGTATGTAACTCATTTCACAAACAGTGCTTAATCATGATGTTTGCTGCTATTTTCTGTTCTGTTTCATTTGAAACTTCTGGTTATGACCTTATTAATCTTTTTTTGTGCTGTGGACCCTTTAGTAGTCTGAAGCTCTGGATCCTCAAAATAGTATTTTTAAATTCATAAAATAAATGCGTAACATCCCACATATATCAGAATGTTGAAATCTAGCTTTCAAACTATTAAACTAGTTTGTTGTAATATAGCAATACATTTCTTTGTACTTAATAACATGATCTCGCAGCTATTCAAAGTAGCGATGGTATGAACGATATTTTGAGGTATCTTCAACAATTGCATTGGATTTGATAATATCTGATTTTTCTTGGTGTAGTGTCAAAGGTACTAACAATAATGTTGTTTGTTGTTAATTCATAATAGAAGGGAATGCTAAATTTAGCTAGAGGTTAGTAAAATTATTTTTTAATCCAAGTTTATGGACACTTAATTATGAACCCCTGATCCAAATTGATTTCAAGGCTCTTAAGTTTGTAGTTATGAGAAAAACACTGGCTTTAGTCCCATCGTGATTCATCTCCTAGGGCCAGGGGAGTAGCCTGCTTCCTTAGCAGTGATGGGATTTGTATCTCCTTTAAGGCAGGATTCTCTTAACAGGGAAGAGAGGTGGGTTAGAATTTGGGTAAAGAACAGTATCTTATATCTTCTCTCTCTTCTTTACACTCCCTCCATATTGCTTAATTTTCCTCATAGTACTGTCGAATAGTATTTGCTGCTTGTCTGTCTCCCTAGTAAAATATAAATTCTGCAAGGGGAGAGACAGAAAATGTGAATTGTTGCTATCATTAACTTGATTTTTTTTCAAACTTTCCTTAAAGCAATAGTTTTGATTTATAAGATGCATCAGTCTCCTTTGCCTAGTTGGAATGCAAACATATGTTGACTGAATACATTTTTTCTGGTCTACCTATCTCGATATCTATTCCTCAGTCTTTAGGTTCTGTTATAAAGGTCTGTCACACCTATCAGAACAGCTATCATCAGTGAACCCACAAATGACAAGTGTTTGCCAGGATGTGTAGAAAAGGGAATCTTTGTGCATTTTGGTGGGAATGCAGATTGGTGCAGCACTATGGAAAACAATAGGGAGGTTCCACAAAAAATTAAAAATGGATCTGCCTTATGACCCAGCCATTTCACTTCTGGGTTTTTACCTGAAGAAACCCCAAATACTAATTCAAAAAAGTATATGCACCCATATGTTCAATGCAGCATTATTTACAATAGCCAAGATAGGGATGCCCATCAATAGATAAGTAAATTTAAAAAAAGCAGTGGTACATATACCCAATGGAATATTACTTGACCATAAAAAAAGAATGAGATCTTACCATTTGCGATAGTATGGAAGGACCTAGAGGGTACTAATGCTCAGTGAAATAAATTAGAGGAAGACAAATATTACATGATTTCACTTATGTGTGGAATCTAAAGAAGAAATTAGATGAACAATCAGAATTAAAACAGATTCATAGACACAGAGAACAGACTGGTGTTTGCCAGAGGCAGGTGGGAGGTTGGAAAGGTAAACTTGTACTTTTGGAACACAGCATTTTGAGTCCTACAAGAAGGTGTTTTGGAACAGATGACAGTATCCGTGATAGACTTAATTAGTATTATTTTGTGTGCTTTAGAAAAAGCTATAGTGCTTAGTTTCATCCAACATTAGGTATGTGGAATATAACAGTAAATGTCTGTTAGTGCCTATGTAAATATTTCTGGTTTTTATTTTTATATTGAATGGCAGTGTTGATAAGCAGAAAGCTATTGACTTTCTAAACAGTGTAAGGTTTGTGAAGAAGCTGTCATTATATTTTTATTTTTTTAAATACATTTTTATTGATTTCAGAGAGGAAGGGAGAGGGAGAGGTAGGTAGAAACATTCATGATGAGGATCATTGATTGGCTGCCTCCTGCACGCACCCTAGTGAGGGGGATTGAGCCCATAACCCAGGCATGTGCCCTTGGCCTAATTAAACCCCGGACTCTTCAGTCCCCAGGCAGAAGCTCTATCCCCTGAGCCAAACCACCCAGGGTGAAGCTGTCTTTTTAGAATATTCTAGAGTAGAGTAAAATGTGGTGTTAGTACCAAAGAAATTAGATTATCACTGAGGTTTAGTAACTGCATTAAAAAATGCACTGTTTAGGAATTATGATTCTTAACAGATGACTATTTGTCTTTAAAATGTCACTTATAGTATCTCCCAGTGCCTACTGGGAGGAAGACTGTTTTTAGTATTTTCAGAGTTTTGGATTTCAGAACATTTTCAGCACTCCAGAAAGAAACCCAGTACTAGGTGGATTCTATAAACTTTTAGTTTAAGTTTTAGAATTACATTTTGTCATTACAAATGTAATGACAATTACATTTTGATGTGCTGTTTACCATTAGTTAAAAATCTTACCAATCCAAAAAATAAAATAAAAATCTTGCCTGTATTGTCTAATAGGACTACAAAAGGAAACTATTTGTATTCTAGGAGGGTTCATACCTTCTGTCAGTTTGACTTACTGTTTCTCCTTAAAATTATTTGAAGGTAAACATCCTGTTAACTACAAATTACACTTATTTGTTGGCTTTGACAGTGTCGCAAGTCTGGACGGGAAATTTTTGGAAGATGCCAAATTCACTTTAGAACCAAATTCAGAGTGATGGTTCTACTTGTCAGGGAGCTCATTATCAGTGCTTTTTTATATTCCAAGGTTGTAGAAGTCCAGCTAATGGATAAAAATTAAATTTGTGATTGGCTCTTAACAGATTTCTGTTTTCTTATTAAAAGTTTATATGGCATGTTTATTTTCAAAGATCTATGAGGACTTTCTTCATTATTATGTTTGGTATACAATTTGGCTGAAAGATGTGTGAACTATGTATTTGGGGGGGGTCTTTTGTCATTTCGATTAATGTGTTTTTAGGCTTTCTTCTCAGACATATCCAATTATTTCCTGTTCATTTGTTCTTTCATGTCCCTAGGCCTTTCTGAAGCTGTTTTCCTCGAGATGCCCCCTTTGGCTCCCATTACTAAGGGCTCCCTTTTCTCCTGGGCAAAGTCATTTTTCCACTTCTGGGAGGTATATTGCCTTGCTCAGGGCTTGAGTTGCTCTTCTATAATAGTACTTAAACTAGTAGTCTATTACCTTTCACTGTGTTTATAGTTTGTTCTTCCATTGGTCTGAGCCTCCCAAAGTTCCTTTAAATCTTACATGCATCTTTAACCAGCCTAACGTCACCTCTGAGTTGTCTTTAAAGAGTGTCAGGGCTAGCTGGTATCTCTGCACAGCACAAGATGGAATCTTCCTTAACCCATTTGTCTCTTATAATTTATTTTTGCTGGTTTTGTGATCCTCCCCCCCACCTCGGCCCCCACACTAGGAGAAACTTAACTGTCCTGTTTTGGAGGTGTGGCAGAACCCCTTCACTTTCTTTTGTCTAGTGTTTACATCCTTTTTTTTTTTTTTTTTTTTTTTTTACATTTTTCTTTCTGTGTTCCTGTGTTTTAGATCTGTCTCTTTTAGTTGAAGTGTTTTAAAAATCTGGTTTGATCATCTTAGAGATTAAAATTTACCATTTTCTAATTTGTCGCTTTAATTTGAATTTATTATTTTTAATTGAGGTATGGTTCTAGTCTTTGAATGGTTCTCTTATAAACTAGAACAGTATATCTAACAAGGTCTATCATTTATTGCTACCTTTACTTGTGGAAAATACAAGACCTTAGAATTGTAACTTGGTTTGCCAAGTTCCTTGACTTTAAGATATTGATGTCATTTTACTTTAATCAGTTTTTAAAATCTTACTAGAGTGTGTGTGTGTGTGTGTGTGTGTACTCTACATTTTACTTTAATCAGTTTTTAAAATCTTACTAGTATATATATATAATATAATACATATACATATTCTTTTATATATATATATATATATAAAAGGCTAAGCAACTGTCGCATCTGAAATAACCGAACGGACTACCAAAACAGACTTTGTAGGGCAACCAGGCTGGCAGGGGAGTTAGTGAGGGGCGACCAAATGACTGAATAGCATGCTGCATGGAGTGACCAGGCCCGTGAGAGGGGCAGTTAGGGGTGACCAGGCTGGCAGAGGGGTGCCAGAGAGGGACAACCAGGCTGGCAGAGGGGGGCACTGAGGAGTGACCAGGCTGGTTGGGGGAAGTTGGGGGTGACTGCTGGCATGGGGGGCAGGTGGGGGTGACCAGGCTAGCAGGGAGGGCACTAATGGGCAACCAGGCTGGAAGGGGGGCAGTTGGGGGCAACCAGGCCAGCGGAGGGGGCAATTGGGGGTGACCAGGCTAGCAGGGGAGGGGGCAGTTAGGAGTGGTCAGGCAGGCAAACAGGTGAGCAGTTAGGAGCCGGTGGTTCCGGATTGTTAGAGGGATATCCAAATGCTGGTTTAGGTCCAGCAGTTGGACATCTCCTGAGGGGCATGATTGGAGAGGGTGCAGTCTGAGCTAAGGGAAACACCCCCCCCCCATCCCTGTGCACAAATGTCATGCACCGGGCCTCTAGTAATTTTATAGTTAATGTTTATTTACACATCTTTATTTTTTATAGTATCACCTTCTAGCATCTTAAAAGTGTATCTGGAAAAAAAACATCAGATTTTATCTGACAAAAACTATTCTTAGGAGATAACTTATTTGATGTGAAATTTTTAATTAGCACCTATAATTCCACTGTCTTATGCCTTCCATTGTTGCTACTTATAGCCTGACAAACAATAATGCCTCTCTTTGCACTTTAAAATTGTCTCTAGCTTTGGTATTTGTAGTTTTATTATGACACTAGTGGGCTAATACATGGATTCATGCACATTGAAAGGAAATAAATTAGAAGAAATATTTTAATATCACTATTCGCCCTTACTCTGTAATAGAAGTGTCAGAGATGAAAGAAAATTAGTAAAATGCATATGAAAATGATATAGAAACTGATGAACAATAACATGATATAACAATAACAAAGACATCATATAAAAACAACATGATATAAAACAGCATTGATAAAAACAATGATAAATTGATTAAACTTATTCTAGTATCTCCCTGTATCCCACATTAAGAGTAGAAACACTTTGAGAGTGCTTCACTAATTTCCCTTGTGATGAAGTATTTATAACTTGAACGTCACACACTTTTCAAACTTGAGAAAGCAACATATAATTGACCATGTCCAAAAATGGGTTTAGATAGGAATATTCCTACTCTGTCTAGAGTTTGTCTTTGTGATTTATTAATAGTTATTGCAAATGCTGGTATCACAGGAAACTGTCTTTGAATTAATTTAAATGGGAGACCAGTGTCAGACGGGGCAAATCAATTCTTGGAATCAAAACAAACTCCCCTTACGCAGATCCTGATAATACTTCAGCTTCAATTATCTTAGGTCACAATCTTTTGATAACAAATGTAGTACCATTACAAAGACCCCATTTATTATGAAGGTTTCTCTAGCATGATGATTGCACCTACTTTCAATTTCAATTTATGACATGGCATTCCTGAAGGAGTTATACTATTAAGAAATTTTGATGGGAAAATTTTTCTTTTCAGCATCGTCAGTGAATCCATGGATCATCACTCAAATAGGTGTGAAAATCTCCAAGTATATTAAATTTCTTCATTTAATTTATGAATGTGCTCCTTTTTGGACAAAGAATTGAACATTTAGATATATTTTTAATATTAGCTATAGATAGTTTCCAAAGGGAGCTTCAATAAATAGATCTTTTACAAATCATTTCAGCTTCAGAGGTATGTTTTGCCAATAGCTGGTCTTCACATACATTGTGTTGACTATGACACCGGCTTCTTTTGGCTTCAGAAGTACGTAAAGCCAGTAGTTGGTCTTCAGACATATTTTGTCTCCCACAACTCTGTTTTCAGCTTCAGAATATCAACAAAAACCATCAAATTCACTGTCAACAATGACAGATTGAAATGCAGGTGTGCATGGGTGCCAGCAAGAGCTTTATATGTATCATGCATGTGCGAGTCAATGTTTATTTTTTAATTGCCAGTGCACATCATCATATGTACTGCCTGGTGGTTGGTCAGATGATTGGACGGATGGTCAGTCACGTAGCCATATATATCTATACCTACATATAGATACAGATATATATAGATATATAGATACACACACACGTATATATGTGTGTGTGTGTGTGTTAGAGGCCCAGTGCACAAATTTGGGCATGGGTGGGGTCCCTCTGGGTGGCCTACAGGGATCAGGCCAAAACCTGCAGTCCAGCATTACCTGAAGTTCTTATCTGCTGCTCCTGCTCATCTCGGCCCCACTGTGCCTGCCGTGGGCTCACGCCCAATCAGTCCCAGGCGGGAGAGGCTCAAGCTGCTGCAACAGGGTTTGCCAGCCATGAGCCCTGCATCTGGTGCCTTCCTAAGGGGAGTGGCTTGCAGCATTGGGCTAAAACAGGCTCTCTGACATCGCCCAAGGAGTCCCGGATTGCGATAGGGTGTAGGCGGGAAGGTTCCAGGGTGTGTCCAGCCCATCCAGCTCCAGACCCCGGCAGCAAGCTAACCTACCCATCATAGCATCTGCCTCCTAGTGGTCAGTGTACGTCATAGTGACTGGTCGACTGTCTGCCTCCTGGTAGTCAGTGCCTGTCATAGCAAGCAGTTGAGTAGCCTTTGCATATCATTAGCATATTACCCTTTAATTGGTTTGATTCTGCCGTTTGGTGTATTTGCATATTACCCTTTTATTATATAGGATTATTATGTAATATGTTAATGTGTAGGAGGTGTAAATGGCTTTTTGTTTATCTGTTTAAGGTCATTTGGACCCCTTAAGATTTTTTTGGCCTATTGAAAGCACACTTTTATTTAAGTAGTAAAATTGCTTTATTGCCTTACTGACTTTTTTAAAAAATCAATCTTTAATGTTGAGGATATTCCAGATGTCCTTCTTTTTTCCTCCCATAGCTCTCCTCCACCCACTTCCCATCTCACCCCTGACACTTGCCACTCTGTTGTATGTGTCCACAGGTAATGAATACATGCATTAAAAGATCTTTGTCTAATCTCTTCCTGCACCCCCCATACACTCCCTTCCCTCTGAGAATCATCACTCTGTTTCATTTCCATACCCCTGATTTTTATCCCTTTCACCAGTTTTTGTTCATAAGATTTTTTGTTCACTTAATTTTTAGATTCACTTGTTGATAGATATGTATTTATTGTCACTTTGTTCATATTTTTTTATCTTTACCTTTTCCCTCTTCCTCTTCCTAAAGAATACCCTTTGGTATTGAATATAATACTGGTTTGGTGGTGTGAACTCCTTAAGCTTTTTTCTTGCCTCTAAAGTTCTTTATCTGACCTTCAAATCTAAATGAGAGCTTTCCTGGGTAGAGTATTCTTGGTTGTAGGTTCTTACTATTTATCCCTTTGAATATTTCTTGCCACTCCCTTCTGGCCTGCATAATTTGTATTGAGAAATCAGCTGACAGTTGTATGGGCACTTCTTTGTAGGTAACCAACTGTTTTTCTTTTGCTGCTTTTAAGATTATCTTTGTCTTTTGCCCTTGGCATTTTAATTATGATGTGTCTTGGTGTGGTCCTCTTTGGATTGCTCTTGTTTGAGGTTCTCTGTACTTCCTGGACTTGGAAGTCTATTTCTTTCACCAGGTAGGGGAAGTTTTCTGTCATTTCTTCAAATAGATTTGCAGTATCTTGCTCTCTTCTCGCACCCTCATAATTCAGGTATTGGTATGCTTGAAGTTGTCCCAAAGGCTCCTTAACACTTTTTATATTTATGGATTCTTTTTGCTTTTCTGGTTTGGTGTTTTTTGCTTCCTCGTATTTAAAATCATTAATTTTATTTAATCTACTTTTGAATCCCTATATATTATTCATTATTTCAGCCAGTGTATGCTTAATTTCTGACTGGTCCTATTCCATTTTTTGGCATTCTCACTAAAATCCTTGGAAGTCTCACTAAATTCCTCAGAGGTTTCTAGAAGATTCTTGAGTAACCTTATAACCATGGTTTTGAATTCTATATCAAGTAGTTTGCTTTTTTCCCCATTTCTTTCATTTGTGATATGTTTCTTTGTCTCCATATTTTAGCTGCTTCCCTGTGTTTATTTCTATGTATTGGGTAGCTGCTAAGTCTCCTTGAGTTGACAGAGTGGCCTTGTATAGTAGGTATCCTATGGGGCTCAGTGGCTCAGCCTCACAAATCACCTGAGGTGGACACTGTTGGTGCACCCTTTTGTGGGTTATGTGCTCAGTTTTGTTGAGGTTGAGCCTTGATTGCTGTTGGTGTCACTGGGAGGAATTGGTTGTGGGGACCAGGTGCCACTACAGTGGGAGAGCTGTTGTGCAGGAGACATCATGATGGACCAGGAATTGCTTCAGTGGGACTGGTTACTCATTGAATTTGCCCCTTGAGTGTGTTGCTTATGGATGTGAAGATTTGTAATCTACTATGGTCTCTCACTGATCACTTGGTACACTAGTCGTGGGTCTCCAATGAGGTACAATGTCAGCCACTTCCTGGGCCCATCCAGCAGGAGCTACAGAGAGATCTGCAGATTCCTCCTCTTTGTATCAGTTTTGTAAGTGCCTAGACAAGGCCTAGCTGTGAAGCAAGGCAGGTTGGTGCTGGTGCTGTTTTTGGGGGCCTTTTATTAATAGGTTTGAGGCTCCCTGGCCCTGCTGCAGCTTGTTTAACAGAGTTTTAGCCTGAGAAAGGACAGAGCATTCAAATGCAAAAGGCTTAGCACACAACTTGGGTGGGGTTGTAAATTGGGTAGAGTGAGGTCTCAGGGAATCACCAGGGCAGAGCAAACTGAAATGGCTTCCTGTCAGCCCTGTACCATGGAGGTCCCAGCATGGGAACAATGACCACTGAGAGAATCTCCATCTGGAAGAAAGCCGCCCCAAAATTTATGCCCTGATGCCAGACAGTCCAGCTTCTCCCAGTATGTGTCGTGGTACCCCAGAGCCTTGCCCGGCACTGGAACTCAGAGGAAGTGGGAGCTGGTAAATTCAGTTTGTGTTCCTAGCCTTTTACGAGGAGAAACTGTGTCTCCAGCAGGCTGTTTGTCACAGCCCTAATCCACACTGGTTTTTATAGTCTGTAGTTCTTACGGCCCCCGGGGACTTCGTTCCCCCACTCTGGGACCCTGGGCTGGGGGTCTTGTGTGGGGCTGGAATACTTGGCTCCTCCAGGCGGCCTCTGCAGAGGTGATCTCCCTCCTGATTAAAAGATTGGCACAATTGGGTGCCAGACCAGCCTGTTCCTTGCTGCTGTATGTCCTGCCAGTCTCAGTGTGCTTTCTTCTTTACCTCTGTAGTTTAGGTACTTCCACTCAGCCAGCTTTCCCATGGTTCTGGATGATAGTTGCTCTGTATTTCAGTTGTAACTTTGATATGGTTGTGGGAGGCAGCAAGTACAGGTCTTACCTATGCCACCATCTTGGTTCTCTTCCTCCTTAAGTTTATGGGTTTATATCTTTTACCAATTCTAGAAAAATTCCAGCTATTCAATGTTTAGCTATGCTTTTGCCAGGTCTTTACTCTTACACTTTCTAAATTCTGATTAAACATATGTTTGATCTTCTTACATTATTCCCTGTGTATCTTCTTTATTTTTAATCTCTTTGGACTTTCTGTGCTGCATTCTGCATAATTTCTTCTATTCAGTCTTAATGCTTTGCTATCTTCTTTGTCTAATATGTTCCATACCCACATATTAAGCTTTATTTTTATAGAAATTCTGTTTGATTCTTTTCCTAGTTGATGTCATTTTGAAATGTGATACAGTGGAATACTACTCACCAGTAAGAAAGTATACACTCATCCTCATGAATCTCGTGGTATACTGAATCAAAGATGCTTTATACAAAGGAGTGTATACCCTGTAGCTCCATTCATTTGAAATGGTGGAATAAATAAAACTAATCTCTGTTGAGAAACCGTTGAACAGTGGTTTTAGAATTGGGAAGAGCACAATGAAACTTTTTGGGTGATATTTAGTCCTATATAATAAAAGCCTAATATGCTAAGTGTCCAGTTGTCCATTCAACTAATCAAAACATAATATGCTAATGTTATGCTAAGGCCGCTCACCCGCTTGCGATGACATGCACTGAACACCAGGGCCAGATTGGTAGGTTAGCTTGCTGCTGGGGTCTGGCCAATCGGACTGAGCGAGATGGGGCAGATATGCCCTGGAGTCCCCTCATGGTTTCTCTTGGACTGGTCAACCTCCCGCGTTGCTACCTGGCTCTGATCATGCACCCATAGGGTCCCTTGGCCTGGATTGTGCCCTTTCACAATCTGGGACTCTTTGGGGGATGTTGGGGATCTGGTTTCGGTCCTATCCTGCAGGCCAGATCGAGGTACCCCATTGGTGCACAAATTCGTGCACCAGGCCTCTAGTATCTTGATAAGGATTTAGGTTACACAGGTACTGTGTATTTTTAAAAACTCATTGGGTTTTATACTTAAGATTTTTACATTTCACTGTATATAAATTTAGCTGAAAACATGAAACAGTTGGAAAACTAGTTGATAATATGCACAAAGTGTAATGAAGTCTGCAACTCTGAAATGCATCAAAATAGGATAGACAGAGGGATGCATAGATGAGTAGATAACGGGAACATGTGTGGTAAAGGAAATGTAACACACTTCTTAATTGTAAAAGTTACAGGTGATGGGATTATGGGTATTGAACAGTTCTCAAGGTTTTTTGTATTTTGAAAATTTTTCTAATAAGATGTTGGAGAAGGTAGTGTGAGAAGTAAAAGAAAAAGAATTAAAATGAAGGGAATTGGATTTATTCATCTAGCCTACTTTACAACTTTTGCCCAAATTATATTTGGCCTAGTTGGTTGAGATTGACATATGAACCAGAATGTCAGGGTTCAATTTCTTTTTAGGGCTCGTGCCCAATTGCAGGCTCAATCCCCAGTAGGGGTGTACAGGAAGCAGCCAATTGGTTGTTCTCATCATTGATATTTTTATCTCTCTTCCTCTCCCAATCTGAAATCAATAAAAATATAAACATATATATTTGTGCTCATTTTAAAAAAGAATGGTATTTGCAATCTTGTTGACTTGAATATGGCTGTTGTTATTAATATGTATTATTTCTATTTTATCACTATTAAGCTGAGAAAATTTTCAAGGTTAAAAGGCTTTAGAATTACTGGTCCTTACTTAGTGTGTCAAAGACCTGGTAGCTCATTCTCATTACTGTGTTTATCCACTTATACATACACTAGAGGCCTGGTGTACAAATTCATGCATGGCTGGGTGTCCCTCTTGGTGTGGCCTTCAGGGATTGGGCTGAAACCCATAGTCCAATGCTGCCTGAGGCTTCTATCTGCCGCTCCTGCTCATCCTGGTTCCACTGTGTCTTCCATGGGCTAGCGCCCAATCAGTCCCGATTGGCAGAGGCTTGTTCTGCCACACCTGTGCTCTCCAACTATGAGCCCTGGGTATGGCACCCTCCCAAAGGGAGTGGCCTGCGGGATTTGGCTGAAACCAGCTCTCCAATATCCCCCAAGGGGTCCTGGACTGGGAGAGGGAGCAGGCCAGGCTGAGGGACCCCACTGCTGCATGATTGGGCCAGAAGGGACTGCAGGAGAGCTCCAGGGCATGTCCTGCCTGTCTTGCTCAGTCCTGATTGGCCGGACCCCAGCAGCAAGCAACCTACCCATGGGAGCATCTGCGACTGGTCTACCAGTTGCCTGACTGCCTCCTGGTGGTCAGTGCACATCATAGCAAGCAGTTGAGCAACTTTAGCATATCATTAGCATATTATGCTTTGGTTGGTTGTTCGGTTGTTCTGTTGTTCGGTCTATTTGCATATTACCCTTTTGTTATATGGAAAGGATAAGTAAAAGATCCAATACTCAGTTTAGGAGGAAGATTTTTGTTAATACTATATTTCAATCTGTTCGTCCATCTAAGGTATTTGACTTTGTTTTCAGTGTATTTGCATGTTTATGCTACATCTTAGCAATGTGACGGCTCTGTTAGTGCATGAGATTTAGCAAAAGACCTAAAGCATAACCCCAAAGTTTTGTCTTTTACAGAATGAAGCAGTATAGTAGCTATGTTATTCTACTGCAAATTGTTGGATGAAGTGTTGAATTGATTCTGCATCCTCTGAAGTTCATTGTTAGGTGCTTGCATCTCCTATTATTTTAAGACTTGTGCCCAACTTCTTACAATGTATGAGAAAGGAATTCTCCATTCTGTAAATCTGAAAGCAGAGTCATGGATGATATACTACTATAGAGTTACTGTGGCCACTTCTCAAATGGGTGGGAGACAAGGTTTGTTTTATATTTTCATCTTGGAAAGATACAATTTTTTATTTTTTTTTGATATCTCACACCAAGTTAGAGTTGGCAGATGCCTTAAAGAATGAATCAATGAAACGTAGTTTGACACATTTATGTCAAGGATGGTTTACTCTATGTCCAGAAGCTTAGTGTTTCTCAGTTCTGAGAAAGGTGGTATCCATATGGGAAGAGTGTTTAAAAAGCAAGTGGTGATGACTCTTTGAAAACAACCAAAAGCAACAGTGGTCTTCATGGTATCAAAAATAATATATTTGAGTGCTTACTCTTTTTATCAAAGACTATTATGGAGGATGTCAAACATATACAAAAACCAAATCATCATGAACTTCAATGTACTTAGACCTACCCTTACCACCCACACCCCCAGTTATTTTGAAGCAATTTCTGTAAACATTTTACTCTGCTTCTCTAAAAGAGAAATCTTTAAAAACTGTTATGATTTAAAAATAGTTCCTTAATATCTATAAAAACCCAGTCATTGCTAATATTTTCTATACTTACATTTTGGTTGATGTGTCTCTTAAAATTGAATATGTAGGTTCTTTCTCCTTTTCCCTTGAAATCATCTTACTATGTTTTCTAAGTGGATTTCAGTTAATATTCATAACAATGAATTTTTTTTTCCATTTTATAGATGAGGAAAGCTAAGGCTTTGATAGGCAAAAGTTTTTTTTCGAAGTTATGTGGTTTATAGTGGAGCCAGGATTTGAACTGAAATAGGTGCTCTTTACCATGCCCTTCTCTACTGTAACATTGAGGCAATTTTTTCTGGACTTTTTTTTTTCTACATATATATAGACAGATATGCATATCTCCCTCCCCCAAGATTTTTTCAGATAGTTCAGGACTCAGCTTAAAAGTACCCCTTCAGAGAGAGATTACCTGCTTATTTAACCACTAGAGGCCCGGTGCACGGAATTTCTGCATGGGGAAGGGGTAGTGTCCCTCATCCCAGCCTGCACCCTCTCCAATCTGGGACCCCTTGAGGGATGTCCGACTGCCCATTTAGGTCTATTGGACAGCCCTCTCACAATTTAAGACTGCTGGCTCCCAACTGCTCGCCTGCCTGCCTTCCTTCCTGATTGGCTTCTGCATGCCAGCCTGATCAACCTCTAATCATTCCCCTGCCAGCCTGATGCGTAAGTGCTTCCCTGCACCCCTAACTGCCCTTCCCTGCAGGCCTGGTCCCCCTCAACTGCTCTTCCCTGAAGGTCTGGGTTCCCTCTAACTGTCCTTCCCTGCACTCCTGGTCACACCTAACTTCCCTCCTCTGCCAGCCTGGTCCCTCCCAACTGCCCTCCCCTGCTGGCCATCTTGTGGCGGCTATCTTGTGTCCATATGGGGGCAGGATCTTTAACCACATGGGGACAGCCATCTTATGTGTTGGAGTGATGGTTAATCTGCATATTATTTTTATTACATAGGATAGAGGCCTGGTGCACAGGTAGGGGCCAGCTGGTTCTGATGGGTGTCCCAGATCAGGGTGGGGGTTACATTGGGGCGTGGGGTGGCCTGGGTGAGGGGCCTGTGGTGGTTTGCAGGCTGGCCACGCCCCCCCAGCTACCCAATGGAGGCCTTGGTATCTGGGATTTATTTATCTTCTACAATTGAAACTTTGTAGCCTGGAGCGGAGCCAAGCCTCCTGCTCCCTCCATTGGCAGTAGCCATTTCTGTTGGGATTTATCTTTCATAATTGAAACTTTGTAGCCTTAAGCTGAGGCCTGGGCTGGCCAGGGTAGGTGGAAAGCTTGGCTTCCTCCATCTCCGGGTGCAACTCAAGCCTCCTGCTCTCTCCAGGTCTGTGGCTGCCATCATTTTTGTTGGGGTTTATTTAGCTTCTATCATTGAAACTTTGTAGCATTGAGTGGAGGCCTGAGCTTACAAGGGCAGGCAGAAAGCTTGGCTTCCTCTATTGCTGGGGAAACCCAAGCCTCCATCTTGCTCTCTGTGGCCACAGCCATCTTGATTGGGTTTATTTGCGTATTCGCTCCTGATTGGCTGGTGGGCGTGGATGGTGGGTGTGGCAGAGGTATGGTCAATTTGCATATTACTCTTTTATTAGATAGGGCTAGAGGTCCGTTTCAGGAAATTCATGCATTTCAGTAGGGGTCCCTCAGCCTGGCCTGTGCCCTCTTGCAGTCTGGGAGCCCTGGGGGGATGTCCGACTGACGGCTTAGGCCCACTTAGCATTGCCACGGAGACAGGAGAGGCCCACCAGCTGTGAGCCTGCCTTGTGTCTGAGTGGCACTCCCCCTGTGGGAACACACTGACCATCAGGGGGCAGCTCCTGCATTGAGTGTCTGCCTCCTGGTGGTCGGTGCACATCATAGTGACCGGCCATTCCACCATTTGGTCATTTGCATATTAACCTTTTATTATGTAGGATATGCTGTAGATGAGGCCCCCTAGAACCATAAGAAATGCAAAAAATTCACTGGTAACTCATTCTCGAATTGCCCACTTAAAATCAAATTGCCCCCCTGTGGTGCATGTGCTGCACCTTGGGAACCACTTTTCCTCTCTGAACTTCATTTCTGAATACATAAGCATATACTGTTTGAATTGTAATCTCTTCTCTGCCTACCTCACTGGGTTGTCATTAGGAAGTTCTGAGCTAATAAACCTAGGAACGTTTCATACAGTAAGTGATGTCTAAATAGGAAAGGATTGTTATTTTTAAGCTCAAGGGTACCCTCGCAGGTAGCAGGTGCTGATTAGGGAAGAAGGGCATGATAGCTACTGGGACTGTAGCCATGGAACCTTTGCAAAGGGTTCAGCAGGTCTTTGAGGGGTGGGCTCTGGCTAGCAGCCCAGTAGCGATGGTCGTACCTGGAGGCAATAAAGGGGTGGGGACAGGGAATTAAGGGGGTGCTAGGGAAATGGCAAGGCCAAACGGGAAGTAACTGTCAAATCTTACAGCTTGGCGCCATTCTTTAGATTGTACTTGGCTGTTTCACAGCTGTACTTCCTCAAGCAGGGGCTCTAATCTCCTGGAGTGGGAGTTGGGGGCCGGGCCAGGGCAGAGCCAGGTGGGCAGGTTTAGCTGTGCCCCCAGTGAGGTTCAGAGGGAGACAGAGCTGCTGCTGTCTGAGGGAAGAGTCTCACCCTGGGGGGGTCACTCAGGCCTGCCTCCACCTGGGTCTGGAGTTGTAGGGAGGAGAGGTGTGGCTGGCCACAGCAGAGGGGGCCCTGCAGTGGCGGGGTTGTGGGCGGGGCCCTCAGGGCGCTGATGGGTGATAGGCTTGCTATTGTTATGAGTGCCCCTGGAGGTATTGGTGTTGGAAGAGATTGGGAAATCGATGTGCAGGCTGTAACTACCCCTATAGCTGGGTCTTCTCCCTGTCTGGTCAGCCTCCCCATCCCCCCAGGGGTGCAAGGACTGGGTTAGGGTGCCTGTGCATTCTGGGCTCCTGAAGGGCATTCTCTTCAGACCCCTGGGAACTTGGCTCTGCCCGCCTGCCCCCTGCTTGCAGGCTCAGCTTCCTGCTGGTCTGTCAACACCAGAATGGTCAATTAGCATATTCCCTCTTTATTAGATAGGATAAGTAGTTTTTTGCTTACTCTTTCCTGTTATTTTCTGCTTGGTATTTTTCTACTCTATCTTGCATGGCTTTGACCACAATGTGGACAGGAGTTGTTTTATATCTTAATCTCAGAAAGATACAAATAAAATAGCCTGATTATTTTCTTTCTTCCCAATTGAATTTAAACTCCCATCCAGGCAAATATTGTACCTGAAGTTACATTTTATGGCATTCTTTCCCCTGAACCAGCTGCAAACAGTCATGTTGGTTCTAAAGATTTTACAGGTTCCAACACCTGATGAAAGGCTGCCTATCTGATGCTTCAAGAAGTTTGTACCAATCTATGATTATCACAATGTTGAAATATTTTTTATTGTTACAAGGCAGGCGTAGACTTTCTTGTATGAGCTAAGTTAAATAAATTAACCCCTTTGATTTTATTATAATGGAGTTCATAGCAGTGACAAGAACAATGCATTGAAGAAAATATTCTGAAAACTATGCCTATGTGTGTTCCTATGCTCTAAAGGACATTTACAAAACATAAAATTGTTTTTATCTGTAGGTAGAAACTTTTTTTGTGTGTAGGTAGCACCTTTTTGTCTTCTACAGGATGTTTTGCAATTTTACTTTCAATAACTGATTTCTTACCTAGCAGGCATCTCTCTGTCCATTGGTACAGGAGAGGCATTTACAAATCATTCTTTCCTCTCAATAGCTCTTCCCTCTTGATAATCTCTATGTCTAATAGTGGTGTTATGAGATCTTCATAAGGAAGAATTTAAAAAGTATTCCATGTAAGCCCTGGCTGGTGTTGCTCAGTTGGTTGGGCATCCTCCCAAGCACTACAGGATTGCTGGTTGGATTCCCAGTTAGGGCACATGCCTAAGTTCTGAGCTTGATCCCTGGTAGGGGGATTGCAGGAGGCATAAGTATTAGGTTACAGTATTATAAACTTGGGAGCTGAATTGTGTTTTAGAGACCATCTAGTCCAGTGATTTTTTTTCAACTGGTGTTCTGCAAGAATTTTTAAAACGAGCATACCTGACTATTTAGTCAGGGACACTGACTTTTACCCTTAGATTGTCAGATTAAAAAAATGACAGTAGCCATCCAATGTGAACGAATCATAATTATACTTATTTTATTTTGGTCAGATAGGCCAAAACTATATTTTTTGGTGTGCCCCAGAATTTTAGTAATTAATGTGTGCCATGAGATGAAAAAGGTTGAAAATCCGTTATCTAATTTAATAACTGTTCCCTCTTACCTTTCATTCCTGCTTAGTTAGAAAAGAACACTTTTAAGAGGATTTACTAAAAATGCTAGTGATAAGCTGACTTCTATCCTTACTGACTGGCTAATTATGGTTGCCAGCGAGATTGAGACCTGTTAAGTCTGGGTCTATGAGCCATCTTTGGCACCTGGGCTAAAAAGTTGCTCATTCTAGTCTATCCTTACGATCTTAAGAAGAGAGGGAAAAAACCCTCCAAAACTCTATAAAGTACAATTAGTATCCTGAAGTATTAATATAAGCTATAAGACAATTTATATTTGGGGATGAGTTGATTTGTGTTTCAGAAGTGGTTGGTCTGGGCAGGCAATATGTGATCAGCTGATTGATCATTATATTACAGTGTTCTACAAAATAGGCGTTAGGTGCCAGTGATGGACACAAGATCTCTGGCTAATTCAGTATATCATTTTCTGTAGTCTTATATTTTAGACAGTAAGAACATCATTTCTTACAGACAGAATTTGGATTACGAGAATTTTTTTTTAATGAACATGTATTTGGGATATGGAAACCTTTGCAAAGTAATCAGTTTTTAAGTTTTTCTCCAGTTTTTAGTAATTAGACCATACAATTTAAAAATGAAAATAAGAACAATCTGCTAATAATTGATTTTTTTTCTGGTTATTTTTATCCATTGTCATCTTCTAGTGTTATAATTACAATATACATAATTGTGTAAAGACACTTTTGAATATGGAAGTATGTACATGATACAAAGTGTAAAAGGCCTCAAAGGATCCTGTTCTTCCAAGGTAGCTTATTTAAACATTTTATGATGTATTTTCTATTGACAGTATTTAAACCAGTGATTATTTACACATACAGAATATGTAGATACATCATTCTGTGCCCAGCATTTTGCTTAACAAAAATATTGACAAATAGTTTCATTTTTAGTGTGTATAGCATTTTCCTTCTTATTGCAGAGTTGAATAAAACTCAAGGTTGTGTTTTTCCAGTTTTATAACTTGTTTTTAAAATTGTACAATAGTATTTTTTCTTCTGTTTTTGGTACAGATTTTATTGCATCTGGCAAATTTCTTTTAAGATTTAGGGTATTGCCAGCTTTTCTCTAGTTTGGTGTTAAATGAAGTTTTATTTTGAAAATTTTTAAATGTTTTTATTGAATTGTAGAGAAGAAGAGAGAGAGAGAAAGAGAGAGATAGAAACATTGATGACAGAGAAACATTGATCAGCTGCCTCCTCTAGGCCCCCTGTTGGGGCTTTAGGCCTTGGGCACCCAGCCATCGTCCTGCTCAGCTCAGCCATGGCTGCCTGCTACCACCCGGCCATACCACATGAAAGCTTCTTTTATTATTAGCATCTTAAATTAATGTGATAAATTTTTATTACAATTGATGAGCCTTTATCGACACATTATTAACAAAAGTAAAATCTGCAGTTTACATTAGGGTTCATTCTTTTTGTTGAACATCTTATGGTCTTGACAAATGTACCATTAATGTAGTATCAGACAAAACAGTTTTATTGCCCTAAAGATCAACTGTGGCCCACCTATTCATCCCTTCCTGCTCTGAACCCCTGGCAGCCAGAGGGTGATCAAGTTGGCAGGCAGAAAGGGTTAGGGGCAATCAGGAAAGCAGGCAGGCAAGTAGTTGGAAGCCAGCAGTCCTGGATTGTGAGAAGGTTGTCTGATTGCCCTGAGGGGTCCCAGATTGGAGAGGGTGCAGACTGGGCTGAGGGACACCCCCTCCCCCTCGTGCATGAATTTTGTGCACCGGGCCTCTAGTAGACAACATATAAAGATAAATATGTAAGCCTTTTTAATATACATATACACAGATTCAGGGGTGTGAAGTGGGGGCAATAATACTGTTTTCCCCCTAACATATCTTGGGAAGGTCTTCCTATATCAGTACATGTAAATGTAATCATCTTTTTTTTCCCCCTCTTAATGTTTGCATAGTATTTCCTTTTTTTTTTTCTTTCTAAAATTGACAGTAACTACACTAGTGATTTGAACTTTATGACCCAAGCTTATTTAGTATATTAATCAATGATGCAGGCATATGTGACAGAAAAAAATTCTTTCTACTGAATTGGGTCAACATGTAACTTGGAAGAAAATCCACTTTCCCATTCCAGTGCGTGGAATCTCTAAAAACAAAAATCCAGTGATAAATTTAGTTATGATTAGTTTGCATTCTCTTCATTGCATTCTGTTTGCACCAGTTTCTCTAATGTCATATGGTGTTTCTCTTCCCTCCACCATAAATGGAAGTAATTAAGAACTCTACTTAGATTCTGACTTAAGGCTTAAAAAAAAATTTGTGATATTTGACTTATACAATCATAATTCTTTTTGTGATGGTAATATTAGCCTGTTTTCTTTTTTTTTTTCAGTTAAACTGATTTTCTATGACTATCAGCATTTTTTTATATAATAATTAAATTTCTTACAGAAAGATAGAAAATTCAAATTGATGAACAGCTGTGCTTTGAGCTAACTTGTTAAACTTATGAACTATGTTCATCAATTTCTTGATGCTAAAAACTGTGAGATAGGTAATAAATATGCTGATTTTACAGAATAGGCAAACGAAATCTAGATAATACGTTTGTTGTCCAAGTGCATAGCTAGTGCAGTTGATGTTGAAATCAGGGACTAGTTCTCAATTTAATGTACTTGATAGTTTTACGGTTTCCTTTGTATTTATGATTTGCTATTCACCACAATACTGTGAAATAGGAATGACATATTTTTTATTTGTGGCTGAGGACTGAGGTTGGGACTTGTACAAAGGTAGACTCGTTTTATGCCTGTTCTACCACAGGACTTGAGCCAAGGTGTCCTGACTTCAGATACAATGCCATTTTCTACACAGTATTAAAAATGTGGAAATAGATTTCTACTTGTACTCTGTTTTCTTTGAATTGTGAATTCCTGGGCATTTCATGAGAAATATTAAGTTCATTTTATATGCTGTGTTTTAGACCTCATGCCTCGAATTTGGTATATTTTTGACATAACATACTAGTCAACCAGACTTAGATTAATAAGACAGTGCAACATTTGTGAAGATTACACAACCAAATTGTTTACATAAAACTTCCCCTTCATCTTTGGTATCCATTTTTTCTTCAGTGTTATACCATGTATAACTGATATTTTTTCTTTTCTCTTTTTCATTTTAGTGAATGGTAGTGTCTAGAAAGGGTATGTCCCTTCAAGAGAGAGGTGCCAATGTCCAACCGGCCTAATAACAATCCAGGGGGGTCACTGCGACGTTCACAGAGGAACACTGCCGGGGCCCAACCACAAGACGATTCGATAGGAGGAAGGTATGTATTAAATGGTATTTTAAAAAAATTGGGAATAAAAGAAAATATTTTTAAAATCTCATTATGAGGACCAAAACTTGAATGGTTCACTACAAATGGGTAATTTCTTTCTAATTTTTGAGCCAAGAAGCACAAAACTCGAATTCATAGCAGTTCTTTAATCATTCCCCAAATATGCCAGGATCGAGAGAGTTTTTCATCATTGACATTATTAAAAATCTAAGGATGGTTAATACATGGAATGTCATGTTTTGTTTGCTCTTCACTTCCCTATACACATGCTACAACACATCTTTCAACCCTTTGTGGTTTCTTTATGTATGACTTGATTTACTTCATTGAATGGAACTTTCATTTGTAGAGTTTTGTTATCTAGCTTTTAAAATCGTTTCTCATTGTCTTGACAACATGGATGCTGACAGGCTGGTGAAGCAGTTTGATTTTGTTAGCACATTTGTTCTCATCATTTTCTTAGTGGTCTGGTGTTCAGCTCGTCCTTCTAGTTGGAGTGGTGGTTGTATAGCAGATAGTGTGAAGAATAAGATGTTCTCTTGAATGTAAAATTTCCTTTCTGATCTAGCCTAGGACTGTCATTTTATGTATAAGATTCAGAACTTCTCGCAAGGCCTTCTTTCTCCAGTCTATGGAATAATCATGTTTACCTTGCAATAAATAATAGCTAAGTTTATTGTGATTACCTGATGCAACATTTTTAGGCATTACCATGTATATATTGTCTAGTAAGTTATTTAAAAAATGCTTTCAAATGTTAAGATGCTAAGAATAAATGGTGACACTTTGGACGTCAGGCTATCTTTAGTGATTGAGCATGTGGACTTGGGACTGGTATAGCTTCGCATGCAATTTCTGCCTCTGCCATTAAATAGCTGTGTGTTCTTTGTTAAATCTTTTTTTGGTCCACACAATGGGGACACCTATTTCACAGGGTTTTGGTTAACTTCATTAATGTAGTTTGTTGAGCTCTTAGCAGAATGCTTAATACAGAGTTCTGAATTTTTTTTTTGTTTTGTTTCTGTTGTTTTTCTTAGATTCAGGAGTAATAGTTATTTGTCATGTTGATTAAATAACATCACTGCCCCATTATAAAAATGGTGCATACTTATTTTAGAGAATTTGGAAAATATAAAACAGTGTAAAGAAAAACATGGCTCCATAATCCACTTATAACCACTGTTTTACTGGCATATATCTCCTTAGGTTTTTTGTTTTTTTTTTTTAACTGCATGTATGTTTATATATATGTACATATATGTGCTCATAAGTAACTTGTATCTTTTGAATAACTTCAGTTTTTGAACATATTAATTCTCAGGTCAATTTAGACTCTTGCACATGACTGATAAACATTTTAGGCTGTCACACAGTACATTGCTTCAAAAATCCACAGTGATGTTTTGCCACAATACCTTTTCTACATATCATTGTTATATAAAATTATTTCAGGATTATATTTTATATTTTAAAAATATGAGCCTGAAACAACTGGAAGTGGTTAATACTAGTGTCTAAAGCTACATTGGTTTACATAACAAAGTTGTAATCAAAATGAAACTCAAATTTATAGACTGACATATCTTTCACTGTAGTTGGAGTGCTTTAAGTCAGTATTCACAATTGTGAAGGAAAAGAATACATTTTAAAATGCGTTTTCTTTGAATTGTGAATTCCTGGGTATTTCATGCCAAAGAATATAAAGCATAGTATAATTATAATTTAGGGTTTTTTGGCTTTAGCATTCCCTCTTTCAATAATGTAGACCACTTCAGTTTTCACAATTTCAACATTTTCGTGTCTTCAAAAAACACTTTCCCACAAAAATAGTACACAAAAAAGGGCTTATTCACTTTTTAAAAATCTGTTATATATATCATTAAACATTTTTTAAAAAACATTACTGATATATATCATTAAACATTAAAAAAAAAAAAGTACTGTTAAAGTCTTTATGTTCAGTTGTGTGGCTATACCATAATCTGCACTAATAAAAAAGAAACGTGCAGTTGACCATCCCTCCACTACGCCCACTAACCAATCAGGAGCAAGTACGCAAATTAACCCAACAAAGATGGTGGCTAATTTGCATACACAGGCAGGCGTGGAGCAAATACTGAAGTCAGTGTAGAAGGAAGCCAAGCACTACGGAATGGGAAGGGAGCTAAGTGGTGGAGAAAGGAAGGAGTGGGGCAGCAGAGATGAAAGGGAAGCCCACCTTGGCAGGCTTTGATCCCTTCTCTGCTTCACTCAGGCCACAGGAAGCCCTATTGTTGGAGGAATAGGCCCGAGGAAGCCCTATTTTTGCAGGATTCTTCCTGCAACGGGCTTCTAGTTAAGTAATAACTGAACATACATATTTTTCTATCGATAAAATAATGATCAGGCTATAGAAATTTAGATATTTAGCCAAAAATGTTATCAGTTGACTGAGAGTGCAAAATTAGAATTCATTGTGCCTGCTTGGATAGCTCAAAATAGAATCTCAGAACTAGAAGGGACCCTTTCATCAAACCCTAGACTGACTTTTAAAGTCCCAGTAGAGTGTTGCTCTACTGGAAATTTTCTAACCTTTTAAGAAATCTCATGATTTTGGTGAGTCAGAGAATTTGGATTAATTGGGAAAGAGCAATTCTGTGGCTTAGCTCTCCTAAGTAAAATGCTGTTATTGTGGCTTTTGTTTCCTAAAAACAGTAGACTTATAAATATATTCACCATGATAGTGATTTTAAAATGGTAATAAATAACAGCATCTACTGTAACAACACTGGTGTGGAGTGTTTTAAGTTAAAATATATTTTAAACATATCTTTCATTTGAGACTCGCAGGAACTCTGTGCTAAATATGTAATCCCTGTGCAATGAATATACTAGCTTGTTCAACTTCACCCAGTATGTAGAGTCCAGGACCTGATGATTAATGACCTTGACTCTAAAGTCAGTGATTCTTTTCATTCTGTCAAACTATTTTTACTCCACAAACCACCTAATTCATATGTTGAAGGTCTTAGAGGAAGGTATGAAGAAATTATAATTGAAGAATATTAACTTGTCCAGTTTAAAAGTTAAGTTGTAGTTTTTCCCTTGTAGAATTTTTTCGATTCACTCTGTTTTCTTCCAAACTTGAATTCAGCTGTCTTTTTGTAGTTTTCTTCCTGTGACCTTACTTGCCCTTCCTGAAAATCAAGGTCAATTACTTTTTTAAGTAGAAGTGTTTTTCATCATTAAGATCAAAGAAAGTTGGATCTTTAGGATATATTAATCTCATTATTCCCTCTGCTCTTTTTCACCCATCCCTCATTTCTTTCCCTAATTGAACTAGACATCTTATTCCTCTTCTTTATTTTTCTTTTCCTTTTTTTTCTTAATTTTTTGGGCCATAGCTGATCTGTTCCTCTCTTTTCTGTTCTCTTTTTCTTTAGGAAATCACTCCCTTCCACTGCTTCTCTGTTGGCTTGCTCTCAGGGATACTTCTAGCCTTTTCCACTTCTAGTACAGGTATTTGTAGGTTTCTCCTCCCTCTTGGCCATGCAGCAGCATTTTCATTGTATCATGTGCTTTTTGTTGTTTTTCTCAAATGGCAGTGGTGAGATTGAATTCAGTTTTATAGCAACTTTGGTTAAGATTGCTATAGTGATAAGTTTCTTCTTTGATATATATATTTTTTTATAAAAACAGCATGTTAAGAACGGAAAATTGAGAAGCTTCAGGAAAATTAAGAAAATAAATTTGACCACCCAGAGATAATGGTGTTCAATATTTCTACTCTTAGTTGTTTATTCCTTTTTATTGAATTTATTGGGGTGACACTGGTTAACACAATTCTGCAGGTTTCAAGTGTCTATTTTTACGCCATGATTTTCTGTGATACGAAAACCCATGATTTAAATTTGGGCCTCTGGTTTTTTTCTCTCTGTGCCCCCTCTCCCTCCACCCCCACTACCCTTCCCCACCCCCAATTTTTTCCTGTGAAATAACATTGCTGTGCCTAACCCATTTGACTATGGCTCTGATTTCATCAAGAGAAATTCCATAAATGGGTTTACAGAACCGAAGGATATGAATATTCTGAAGCTGAACAAGATCAGATTGCTTTGTCTTTTATTTTTATTGTGACCCATTTATGCTGCACTTTCTGAGAGTGCCTATTTCTCTATATCCTAATCAAAACAGCATATACCATTTTTAATAAAGATTTGTGGGAAAAAAAGAGTCTTTCGGTTAAAGTTCCCATTTCCTTAGTTACTATAGAGTTGAAGATCTTCCCACATGTTGGCCATTTTTACTTATAATTACGAGTTTGTCTGTTACTACTGTCCTTTGTCTGTTTTAATTCTCCTTGTTCTTTTATTAGAGCCCTTTATAGAAAGGGTATAAACCTATTGACAGTTTTTTTATTATGCCTTAATTTATAGAAGTTTTAAAAATTAGATAGTCACGTCTGTCAACTCTTTGTTTCTTATCTTCCTTTGCCTTCTCCATCCCAAAAATAAAATTTTCTTCTCAGTTCTATTATGGTTACATTTTTAATGCTTTATCACAAATTTTTTAATGATGTGATGCAATAATACATTTTGACCTCCTCATTAAAAAATTTATCTGTAATTTTAAATTATTACTGAGTAAAAACTCAGTTAGAAGATCTGTAAATTACAGCTTTTTGTTAATGTCAGAGCAGTGAAACTTTTAGCCAGCATCAACTGTATAGAAAGAAACAGATTTATATTTTGCTTCAAAGGTGTATGAGATACAGAAAAATGCAAGAAGAAAATACATATTATCCAGAGATAAGTCTCTGTTAACATTTTGATTTTTATCTCTAGTCAAGGCTATTTAGCATTTACGGTGATTATTTATTTATTTATTTATTAAATATATTTTATTGACTTTTTACAGAGTGGAAGGGAGAGGGATAGAAAGTCAGAAACATCGATGGGAGAGAAACATCAATCAGCTGCCTCTTGCACAGCCCCTACTGGGGATGTGCCCGCAGCCAAGGTACATGCCCTTGACCGGAATCGAACCCGGGACCCTTCAGTCCGCAGTCCGACGCTCAATCCACTGAGCCAAACCGGTTTAAGCTAGGTGATTACTTTAAACATAATTTTGGATACTGCTTTTTTGAAAGAAAAAAAAAATCTGTATTCTAATAAACATTTTCTCATGTTGTGTATTTTTTAGTTAATTGTTTACAAATGGTCACAGTATAAATATTTTCTATGATTACAGTTTTTGGATAGATAGATGGTTGCAGTGGGCAAAGTTTTTGCTTATTCTTAAATGTTTGTATTTAGGTATCTCTTAAGGAGGTAGAT
The DNA here is from genome assembly GCA_027563665.1 of Antrozous pallidus. Lineage (NCBI taxonomy): Eukaryota > Metazoa > Chordata > Mammalia > Chiroptera > Vespertilionidae > Antrozous > Antrozous pallidus. Next base: position 30,926,493 of record CM050508.1, on the reverse strand, counting down.
TCCCTGATGTGAAATTTCTGTGGTTAAAGGGAATTTTTATGGTTAATTTGTTTTACATACTTTTTTTTCCCCTTCAATCTACCATCAGGAAAAATAATGCTTTTTCTCAATATTCTGTTTGTGTTATCTCCATTTTGCATATTCCTACTAATTTAATTTTATAAGGAAAAATTGCATTAAACTTACTGTTATTTCTATAATAATGAGGTGTTAAACATAGGGAAAATAGATTTAAGGAGTGATATCTGAGTCAGAATATTGTTTGATGCCTTTGTACTAGTAAGTTTTCAAAATTTAATCTCCCTTTGTACCAATATATAGGTGAACTGACCTTTTAATTTGTTTAGCAGATAGTAGCTTCTCTTCTTATAATAGTAACCCTCTTCTTATAATAGTAACCTTCTTTTTGGAGTGATCCCCCTCAATTCTTCATTGAATGCATTTCTAATGGCAGTTACTCTTTTAACATGACCTTAACTCTGTTCCTGGCTACCCATTGCCTACTCTTTGGGTAAAGCTGGAATAATCTGTTGTCTTCTATCTTTCTAAGCTCAGTGATGGGACTAGGTTGATCACATGATCCAAGCTGGGAAAAACTGGAAACTTTTTCCATCTGGTAGCAAAGGGAAGATATGAATCTGAAATTGCCAACTACATATCTCCTGCCTTATGGAAGAAGGTGGACAGGCAGAGAAAAGCAAATCTAAGGGAGTATGTGTTAAAGTTCTGACAAGTTTCAGTTCCTTAGTTCTTCAGAGCCGTGTTGACTTCTGCCTTCTTCAGGCTTATTTTGCTGTTTTGATTCTTTTATTTTATTTTTTTGCATTATTTTAATAAAGCTCCCTTTGGCTTTAGAGTTGAGTCTTACCATAATGTAAATCAGACCCAGTATAAGATTGTATTTATCTATTTGTTGAACACTGTGCTAGTAAGCACTGTGCTAGATGGTAGTTATAAAAATGAGAGAAGAATAGCCTTTGTTACAAGCAGTTTCAACTCAGTAGGGAAAATGGGCATGTAGGTGATTGTTAAAGTAGGGTGAGAAACATTTCAGGAAGACAATCTCATTGATCTGGGCTCTAAAGACTGAAGAAGCAGTTGTGAAGCAGAGTGTACATCAGTTATATTCTTCTCTACTTAATGTGTGGAATCATTAGTTACTACCAGAGTTTGGATTTGCTTACTCATTTTCTGTGTCACTTGTTGCTTTGATCATAAGTTGTAGGTGTTCAATACTGCCTTGGTAATGCTGAGAAGGTAATTCTGTCCCATCAAGTCTTGGGTCTGTGAGGCAAGATTTATAGTGTAGTGTTAGTAGTACATGGTTGTGGTGGTCTAAGAAGGAATAGTGATTGCTTTTCTCCATTTGGAAGTTAGCACATTATATTATAAGACAAATTTGAAGATGTAATTAAGCTCCAAATAATTTAGATTTGGTAATATTTAGTTGTATTTGAGTTGTGAATATATCTGGTATAGAAATTAATTTCAAACATAATTTAAGACTTGTAATATAAGGAATTAACTACTTATTACTAGCCACTTTTTTCATTATGTGCTTCTTTAAAAAATTTTAATCCTCACCCAAGGATATTGATATTTTGAGCACGAGAACAAGGGGAAAAACAAACATCGATTGGTTGCTTCTTGTATGTGTCTGGACCAGGAATTGAATCCTCAGTCTTTTGGCCTATAGGATGATGCTCTAACCAACTAACTGGCCTCTTTTAGATGTCCTCTAAATTAGAAATGTTTTTTAGTAGTTTGAACTGTCAAGGATTTTACTAAATACCTATAAAAGTAAATTAAAATATGGAAAGGGTCATTCACTATTATTTGCCTAAAAGTGAACCAGTGACATTTGAAACTTTTTTCAATTGAAGTTAATCCTGAAAGCAAATAACCCAGAATTTATTATAGTCTATCCTGTAGTAATGTGGCGTTTTTTTTAATGTGAGTGAGCCTACATACAATTGGTAAATAGGAAAATGTCACTATAACATGGAGGTACTGTTGGTTCACAGACAGCTTTCCCCACAGTGTTAATATAGGAACTGAAATGTATGTAGGCTTTTGAATTAAAGAAAAATATTTGCTAATAATTTATAAACATCTTATGAAAAATCTGAAAATACTTGCAGAAATGCTTTGAAGAAGTCATTTGGTGCAAGAAAAAGCTAGTCAGTGATTTGTAGAATCACTGTACTTTGCACTATTTTAAACTTTCAGAAAGCTCAAAAACATTTATTCCTGTATTTATAAAGAAAGAAGGTATCAAAAAAGAAAGCCTCCTTAGAAATGTATTTTTAATTTTGGTGAAGTTGATTTTAAAAGAAAACATCTTTGAAAGTTTACACTTACAGGAGAAAATACAAAATTAAGACTCCAAAGAATAGAGCAACTGTGACTATTGGTGCAAATGTTAGTAGAAATTTAACATTTTATTAAAATTGATGATGTTTTTGTTGGGACTCATGAAAATAACATAGGTTTGGGTAGTCTGTGTCCAATCTTATTTTTACCATTAGCCTACTTATTTTTAGTGGGTAACTTTTTAGAACATGAGTTTTTTTTAAGGAACCCCCCCATGCAGTGACCATATAGAATTTCCTGAACCACACACCCGTCCACCCACCTGTCCTTGGGCTATAATTTACTAAATGGACTCATTCTTGTGCTGCTAAACAAGTTTGTCATGAATTGTACTGTGCTGTTTTGGCAAATTTGATTCATTGTGGATGTAAATTTTACTGGATCTTAAACAGATTATACATTTAAATAACAATGCTTAGCATTAAATTTTGATAAATGAGAGTTGGTAAAAATAAGATAAAGGAGGCATCAAAGTTCATGTAGTGCTGAATACTGTGATACTGTAATTGGCTATTCTAGATCGGGCATTATTATTAAAGGAGATTTACTTTACAGTATTTTGAACATTAATAATTTACAAATGGGTATAATAAAATAGAGCCCCACTTTGGGAGGTTCCATATTGTTACTTTAAGGTTCCATCTGGTTGCCTCAGCCTCTTGTGGTAAGCCAAGGGATAGGAAACTATGACCCCTGGGACAAATCCAGCCTACTATCTGTTTATAGATGAATTTAAGAGGAAGGTGCCATGCCCATTTATTTGTGTATTCTTTATACCATTTTTTTTTTTTTTGTACATAGTATCTCCCACAAAGTAGAAAGTATTAACTGTTCTTTAAAGAAAATGTATTAAGACTGTGCTAAACAATAGGCAGGACAGTAATAATGATCAATATCATCATGTCTAATAAAAGAGTAATATGCAAATTGACTGTACCTCAACTACACCCAGCAGGAGCAAATATGCAAATAAACCCCAACCAAGAATGCTGCTGGCCACTGAGAGCAGGAGGAAGGCTTGGGTTTCTGCCTGCCCTTTCCAGCCTAGGCCTCCACTCAGTGGTATAAAGTTTCAGTTATAGAAGACACATAAATCCCAACAGAAATGGCAGCAGCCATGGAGCTGGAGAGAGCAGAGGCTAGGGTTGCCCCTGGTGATGGAGGAAGCCAAGCTTCTGCAGCCCTGGCCAGTGTAGGCCTCCACTCCAGGCTATAAAGTTTCAATTATAGAAGGTAAATAAATTCCAACAGAAATGGCTGCTGTCACAGAGCGAGCAGAACGCTTGGCTCCGACCAGGCTACAAAATTTCAATTATAGAAGATTAATAAATCCCAGATATCAGGGCCTCCACTTGGGTCACTGGGGGGCGTGGCCAGCCTGCAAACCACCACAGGCCCCTCACCCAGGCCACCCCAAGGGGACCTCCGCCCATCTGGGACACCCTTCAGAGCAAACTAGCTAACCCCCACCTGTGCACCAGGCCTCTATCGTATCTAATAAAAGAGTAATATGCAGATTGACCATCACTTCAACACAAGATGGCTGCCCCCATGTGGACACAAGATGGCCAGCAGAGGAGGGAAGTTGGAAGGGACCAGGCCTGCAAAGGAGGGCAGTAGGGGGTGATCAAGCCTGCAAAGGAGGACAGTGGGTGACTGGGCTTTCAGGGGAGAACTGTTGTGGAGGAGCAGGCCTGCAGGGGAGGACAGTTAGGGGCAAACAAGCTGGCAGGGGAGTGGTTAGGGGGTGATCAGCCTGGCAGTCAGAAGCTGTTAGGGGGGCAGTCAGGAAGGCAGGCAGGCGAGCAGTTGGGAGCCAGCAATCCTGGATTGTGAGAGGGATGTGCAACTGCCCAATTAGGTCTGATCACTAGGATCAGACCTAAATGGGCAGTCGGACATCCCTCAAGGGTCCCAGATTGAAGAGGGTGCAGGCTGGGCTGAGGGACATTCCCACTTTCCCTAACCCCCACACGAGTTTCGTGCACCCGGCCTCTAGCTTTATAGTATTATAAGATATATTTTTAACATTTCTCAGAATGTGACCCTTTCTGTTGTTTTTTGTTAATCTTCACCCGAGGATATTTTCACGTTGATTTTTAGGGAAAGTGGAAGGGAGAAGGAAAGACAAACATTGATGTGAGGAAAACACTTCTGTTGGTTGCCTTCTGCACCAGCCTTTTTTTTTTTTTTTTTTTTTTGTATTCTGATACTGAGGGTTTACCCAGAAGAGATTTGGATGAATATAGAGTTAAGATGTGTTTTAAGGCCAGAGAACAATTTATTTGGGTTAAAGACAGGGGAACTGCTACCTCTACTAGAATCAGTGTTAGATTGATGCTGGTCAATTTCTGTTGTTAAAATATTGTTTTTGAGATATACTAGGGATAGACTGTGATTATTGTTTAGCATTGACATTTGAACATTTAACGGTATACATTATTATGATATTGTCTAGCTTTGAATGGATAGCATTTTTGTTTTGTTTTGTAATTTTATATTTAATGATTTGAGAGAGAAGCATCAATTTGTTATTCTACTTATTTATGCATTCTTTTGCTTAGTCTTGTATGTGTCCTGACTGAGATCGAACCTACAACCTTGGTATATTGGGAAGATGCCAGCAAGGATGATAATGTTTTGTTTTATTTTAATTTGACTTAAATTATAATAAAAGTATGTCAAGGAATATTTTAAATTTTATAACTGAAGTAGAAATTGTGATTCAATTAAATTGACCTGTTAACAAACTTTATGAAAATAAGGATGTATGGAGAACCTGAATGACATGTTGTCCCATGGATATTAAATTGTATACCCTGAAAATAGAACATCATACATTCCTTTTAAAAAAATAACTGAAATTATTTGAAAATTTTCTCAATCTCATTTCTAAAAAAAAGAACTCTTAGATATATTACTAGAAATATAGTAAAGACAAGCAATTCCTAGAAATTAAATCTCCAATAAAAAATACTTATGGGAGAGAGCAACATTTTGGTTTGCAGTGGAATAATATCTAGGAAAAATAAAGAGTAAATCCCAGTCTATCAAAATCTTACAAGGTTCAGTTAGCTATACACAGAGAAAATATATACTTTGAAAAAAAGTTAACTTCTAAAGTGAAGACTTTGACACTTGAAAAACTAGAGTTTTTAAGAAGTTGATCTATATTCTGTCATAGATTAGAACCTTAAGAATGAAATATTACAGATCCAAGAAATACTTCCATTCATTGACAAGCTAAATTTCATATATTCTTTCAAGAGTCCAGTATTGAATTCTGGAAAAATTGAAGAAAAAAAATACTGATATCAGAAACCTTAAATCTAAATCTTCTTGAAGAAATGGTAGAACTTGTATGATAGATATATTAAGAACTGTATGGCACCCTTACAGATTCAATTAGAATTTTTGTGTGAGGTTTTCAATGACATATCTAAGCTCCTTTAAGATTGTGTTCATAATGAAAGCCTTTAAAAAAAATTTTAAACACTGTAAACAGCTTTGGTATTAATGAAACTTTGTTATTTATATTACTTACATGGATGTTGGTTGTGAATTACATAAATTGCATCTGCTATGTTAATATTTCACCTCTGTAGCACCAGCTTTTCTGGGTATATATTAATGCATGCTTTCTTTGCTTAATAAGTTTGATGTAACTATTGCCAGGGACTAAAAAACTAACTGAAAACTCTTTATGTCCCTCAAACTTGTTCTTAGAATAATGCTGACATGAGGATTTGGTTTATTATTATAAATACAGGGTGGGGCAAAAGGAGATTTACAGTTTTTTGTGTGTGGAAAGTAATACAATAACTAAGAAACAATAATACACTAATACATTCTGTTTGTTGTATGTGTAACTGTAAACCTCCTTTGTCCTACCCTATATAACTCAATCATTTACCAGTGATGGAATCTTTTGAATGTGTTTGGATTATTTTGTTACAAATGTTTTTTTCCCTCCTCTTTTATTAAAAAATATTTTTATTTTATTTCAGAGTGGGAGAGAGAATAATAGAAACATCAATGATGAGAATCATTGATCTGCTGCCTCCTGCACACCCCCTACCTGGGGGATCAAGCCTGCAACCTGGGCATGTGCCCTGACTGGGAAATCAAACCTTGTCCTGCTGGATGATGGGTTGACATTCCACCAGTGAGCCATACCAGCTGGGCTGTTGTAAATTCTTTATCTCTTTCTCAGATTTAGTTTTGGGTGTACTTTTGTTGGTAAGTGCTTTAAATTTTTAGCAGATATCACTATTGATTTCATATAAGTTTACTTGCTCTTTAGTTGCTTCTAATAATTTCCTGTGTAAAATCAGCTTGAGAATTGATTTAATTTTATGCATTTACGTGATAATCTGAATTATAATGCATAGATTGGATATCAGTAACATTGTAGGAATCACAGGTTGCTATTTCTATAAACCTTTAAGCTATTATAGTTACATTGGCTATTAAGATCTAAAATTCGTGTTTGCTTTTTAAAAATTGAACATATTTGAATGTCTACAGTAAAATTGCTGAAAAATTATGGCTTAAGCAACTATAGTATTGCTATGCATTTATGATAGCTGGTAATAAAATTCTTAACTCTTGGGGTATTCAGGGAATTGATACTAAAAGGCAGTTTTTTTGCTAAATTATTTGATAGAATAATTTAATATAAATATTTGGGAAAAGGATAGGGTCAATAATGAAAAATTGGGAGGATTTTTTTTTTTGAAATAATTTGACTTTCACTATTGTATTTGCATCTCATTTTCCTGATAGATTTCTGTTTTGATTTTCTGCTGACAGGTCACATTTAGGGCAGGCAAAACATAAGGGATATAGCCCTCCTGAGAGTAGAAAATCTAATTCTAAGGCACCCAAAGTGCAGTCTAATACTACTGAACTGTCAAGGGGACACCTTTCTAAAAGGTAAATCTTCACATGGCTTATACATTTTCAAAGCAGAATTATTTGCCAATGAATCATTGCATAATATTAAAATTTACCAGGTTATGCCAAAACATTATGATATATATTTCATTATTCTCTAAGTATAACCTTTGCATTGATGGTTTTTTCATTAACTTTGCAGTGATGCCAATGCTAGACAATGCACTTTTTCTTACTTAGAGATGAGGAGGTTCCCCTTTTTCTTAACAAATCATTATAAGCTTCTGAAATGCATTGGGTCATTTACCTTAGTTTTTAATTGTTAGAACTATAGGTCAATGATTTCTTAAGAGCTAATTGATGGGAGCCTTTCAATGAAATGTAACTATAAAGATTTGGTGATTCTACAATATAACAACTTCTAACCTTCATTTTGAAAGTATGTAATTTAATGCATGCTTATTTTAGACTTGAATAAAGTTTTCTTTGTAAATAGAGCATCAATATTCTAGTTTCAACTGGTTCTGAAAAAGCATTCTTTTTCTCGTAATCTCAGTTCTTGTTTTGTGATTAGGAGGGTTAGGGTCAGTAATCTTTGGGCTAGAGAATTAACCTGATCTTTTTAATACTTTGACAATCCAAAGTCAAGCTCGATATTTTTTCCCCCAATTTTGAACCATTGGAAAAGCTATGTTTATTATTGGACTTAGAAAATTTTTGTGCTTTTTTTTTTTTTTTTTAGCACTTGTTTCCATAGAGTTGAGAATTTAATAAAAGTATATGATAGGTTTAATGATGGCAGGCTGATATTAACTCTCTTCTTATCTAACCTCTTAGAAGCTGCAGTTCATCATCTGCTGTCATAGTTCCACAACCAGAGGATCCAGACAGAGCCAATACTTCAGAAAGGCAAAAAACGGGGCAGGTGCCTAAGAAAGACAATTCTCGAGGAGTGAAACGCAGTGCTAGTCCAGACTACAACAGGACCAATTCTCCTAGCTCTGCAAAAAAACCAAAAGCACTTCAACATTCTGAATCTCTCTCAGAAACAAATAAGTCACATAGTAAGTCAAAAAAGAGACATTTAGACCAGGAGCAACAACTGAAATCACAATTGCCATCAACAAGCAAGGCTCATACCAGAAAGTGTGGGGCCACTGGTAGTTCACGGAGTCAGAAAAGAAAGAGAACAGAGAGTTCTTGTATAAAGAGTGGTTCTGTGTCTGAGTCAACTGGTGCCGAAGAGAGATCTGCAAAACCTACCAAGCTGGCTTCAAAATCAGCCGCCTCAGCCAAAGCTGGGTGTAGCACCATCACTGATTCTTCTTCTGCTGCCTCTACTTCCTCCTCATCTTCTGCTGTAGCCTCGGCCTCCTCTGCTGTACCGCCAGGTGCCAGGGTGAAACAAGGAAAAGACCAGAACAAGACCAGGCGTTCCCGTTCAGCATCCAGTCCCAGTCCCAGAAGAAGTAGCAGGGAAAAGGAACAGAGTAAAACTGGTGGCTCTTCAAAATTTGATTGGGCTGCGCGTTTCAGCCCTAAAGTTAGCCTTCCTAAAACAAAACTGTCTCTTCCAGGGTCTTCTAAGTCAGAGACATCAAAACCTGGACCTTCTGGATTACAGGCCAAATTAGCAAGTAAGTTTACGGGAAGAGCTTTTTTTAAAAAAATTTCTCTTGGTTTGTAGATAGCCAGGTGTTTTGTTTTCTAGTCTGAGGCAGTCTTAGATTTATGACTGTACCTGTATCTACACAACAGTACATAATAATTGATACCACTTTTAATTTTATTCAAATAATGAATGCTAACTTATTAACCATGTTTTAATGTCTATATCTTTATGCATCTGTTATTTACTAATATCGGGGTGAGACATCAAGTTGCATTTTCTTCTATAACCAAGCACAAAATTATTCTAGTTCTGAGTTGTTGTTGACCAGGATCAGGCATCAAATGTGTGTTTTTTTTGTATTATACATTCTTAATGAATGGGAATACTGAACTAAGTTATTAGAATAAATGCACCATATAATTAAACTTGATTCACATGTAATATTTTATGACCTTGAATAAGTTTAGTCTGAAGGTGGATACTTCTTATTTTCATGCACTGAGGCTCTGGGTCCTAAGTAAATGGGAAAGAATATTGCTCTTTTGAAACTTATATTGGAGTAAAAATAATGTTTGAGAGTAATATATTCAAGTAAAGATCAAAGTAGATGGGAAAAAGGGATCTTGAGGTACGTACGTTCTTCCTCTCTTTTCCCCCCAAAATCTTCAGGAAGCCAAATGTTCATTAGAACTGTTGATGAACCTTTTCAATATAAAATGCATTTGCTGTAATGCTAAAAAAAATTTTTTCTATTTTGAAAAATCTAAAAACACAGAGAATAATACTGTGCTTATCTACAATTTTTAAGCATTTAATTTTTATAATATTTAACCAAAGCTCAGTTTTGACCATCTTTTCTTTTTTTGAGCTGTCAGAAAATTTCAGATCCACATTTTCATAGGGTTGGATTTTTTTTCTTGGTTATTAGAAGATTTTATATAGTGTCTACTAGTATTCTTCTAATAGTTTAGCTAGCATTGAATCAGCCTAACCTCGGTTTGCTGCTCTCTTGACGGATGAGTTTGCCAACCACTGGTCTACACTAAATGTTAACATGTAGTTGGTAACTGTGAGGATTAGGCAGTTGTGGCATATTGTGTGCAAAGAGGTAAAGGGTAGTATATGACAGTGGTCGGCAAACTCATTAGTCAAGAGAACGGCAAACCGCAGCTCACAAGCCAAATGTGGCTCTCGAGCCGCGGTTTGCCGACCACTTTCCTAACCTAATATTGAATTAGAACTAAATGTTAGCTCTGTTTAACCCTACAACCTATAACTATTTTCAGTTGATTCATTATTACCTAAACTTGGACAAGAATTGTAGTCGGTACAAAATAAAATCTTATGTTTAACCTGTATCATAGGGTTATTGTGAAGGTAAGTAATATCTTTTTCTCTTAGTTTGTAGAATTTTGTTTTTCATCTGTATAAAACCTTTTGAACTTGAATGTATAAGTGTTGGATTAAGATCAAGATTAGTATCTTGAAGTAAAAAGGAAATTAAGGGCTGGGTTAAAAAGGGACACAACTGTCTATTGGGCCTACCAAGATTTTCTTGACAATTGCCATTATCTTGGCTTTTATACCTCTTACCTCTGCTTTTAAAAAGTAGAAGCATGTGTGCATCTGTGTTTGTGTGTGTGTCTGTGTGTGGTTATGTCCTCCTTATAATGCCTCTGTGACCTTAATAGAAAATGAGCCAGGCTGAGTTTACAGTGAGTTTCATGGGATTCACTCCTCACCTTCCTGTCATCCAATGTGATTCACTTGAAAAGCTCATCTTTTTCAACTTTTATTTCTAGGAGCAACCAGGCCTGTGTGAGAGCAGATTATTCTTAAGTATCATGCTGATTCTTCTCAGTGACCAACTTTCTTGTTTTAGGGAGAACTTTCTTAACATGATTTTTAAAAGGAAGCTCAACCCTACCAGTGGCTGATCAGTGTATTTTCTTGATTGTGAAGTTGCTCTCTCAAGAAGCACTCAGAGTTTTGACACTGCGCCATAAAAAAACCAATCTAGATAGTCTAGCTCCACACATGGTCACAAACTGACTTGGTAGATTAAAAATCTGTATGTTCTGTGGTCACTAAAAAAAGGTTGTAAATTTTCACTGCCACTGTCCTACTTCTAAGCTCTAATTAGTCTAATTTGTTGAAACAAGAGAAGAGAACCAGTATGTGTTTAACATCAAGTAAGTTCCAGGTATTTTAACACATGCAGTCATGATTAATTTTAAAAAGTAATGCTCTGTGATACTTATTAATGAAAATTTATTCCAAGAAGATGAAATAACTTGCCTGCATTACATATTTTAAGTGGCTGACTTAGGATTCAAAGGCAGAATGTGTGACTTTGAAGCTGTTAGTTTCCTTGCTGTGCCTTGTTTTTTTTTTTTTTACCCATGTTCTTCATGTTTGCAGCATCTTTGGATCATTAAGAGATATTAAGATCTCAGAGGAGATAAGATTTATCTGATTCTTCTTTACTGGTATTCATTAATCTTGTAAGAATGAATACTGTGTGAACCAGGGATTCATATCATCCCATTCACTACTTATTTGCTTCTTTTCAAATAAGTAAAAAACATTTCTTAAAATAATAGGAAATATTTAATGTGCTTACAAGTGTCTGACAACTTTTAAATACTTTACAACTCACTCACTCCTCCTCTTTCCTGTGTGGCAGGTACTATTATTCCCTTCTTATAGGTAAGGAAACTCAGTGTCAATTACCAATTACCAATCCATGGACCCAGAACTAAGAACTGTTAGAGGCAAGGGTTAAACCCAGGCCATATGAATAGGACTCAAAGGATTGAGGAAATTGGGTGAGCTAAATTTTAGGAAGGTTTCCTGAATTCAGATGGACAGGGTGAATTTTAGGCACGATTGAATGTGTCAATTAGGAAAGAGTTAACGTAAGAAGCAGTACTGCAAGAGAATTGGCAGTACTTGGTAATTTTATGTAAGACCATAGGGGCAACGTGTGGTATCTTAGGGGAATCTCTGAGTTTCAAGTAATGGTATTTTGGGGACAGAGAGCTCTTAATATAGGGCTAAAAATCCTGAGTTTAAACCATAGTTCTGCCATTTTGCCAGTTGGTGACTATGCAAAGTTTGTAAAATAGGCACAATAGCTATTAGAGTAATAATGTGAGCAGACTTAGCATAGTGCTAATAGTACATAAGTTATATCTCAGCTGAAGTTGAGAATCTTAGAGAAAACATATTCAGAGTAGTGTTTTGAGAATGAAGGATTGATAAATACTTGTCATTTGTCAGTTTTAAATGTCTCCTCAGATTTAGAAGATCCGGATTTGAAGATCTGTTATCTTCTCCTAGTTTTGTGAGGCTGGACAAATCATTGGCAGCCTAATCCCTAATCTTACTTGAAAAGTGGCAACATTCATTTTTGTGAAGCATAAATAAAAGAATGTATTTGAAAAGAGTTTTACAAAATTAAAGCACCATATAAACAAATAACGGTGCATGAGAGTTGTTGCAATATATTTGAAGTGCTATTATATGCATAGGATTTTTTTCCCTTAAAACATTAATCCACTGGACAGAAGTAGATACACTGGATAAAAGTTGAGACTTCTGATTAGTGTCTTTCAGGGAAACAAAATCTGTAAATTGCCTAAAAAGTGGATTGGACCTACATTTAGTGCCATATAGAGCATTTCAAATTGGGTAGATTTGTTTTCCTTCCAAGAATCTGTGAACCTGTTAATTAGAATGCGATATTTCCCCAGGTAAAGTCTCATCCCATCTAATAAAAGGGTAATAGGCAAATTGACCATCACTCCAACACACAAGATGACCTGCAATGGAATGTGGTTGTGGGCGGTCAGGCCAGCAGGGTAGGACAGTAAAGGGTGACCAGGCCAGCAAGAGAGGGCAGTTGGGGCAATCGGGCCAGCAGGGGTGCAATTAGGCGATCAGGCTGGCATGGGAGTGGTTAGGGGGTGATCAGACTGGCATGCAGAAACAGTTAGGGGCAGGCAGGCAGGCAGGCAGGCGAGTGGTTGGAAGCCAGCAGTCATGGGTTGTGAGAGGGATGTCCGACTGTCGGGGCAGTCAGGCATCCCTTTAGGGGTCCCAGATTGGAGAGGGTTCAGGCTGGGCTGAGGGACACCTCCCCTCCCCCCATGCACTAATTTCGTGTACCGGGCCTCTAGTTCTAAGATAAGATTGGTCAGTAAAGCTTCATAGTAAAGTAGATTTTTTCCAAATTGCAGGAATAATAGTACTTACATGATGCTTTGTGAAACCCATTTCCCCATGGCCAAATATCACTCAAGGAGATTCAGATTAGAAATCTTACAGAAACTTCTGCTTAACTTAGTATTTTATACATTTATCTGACCACCTATATATTACCTTGGGAAATAGCAATGTTCCATGAAGCACACTTAGAACAATTAAGTAGGGAGACTTTTCCTGTTTCAGCAAAATTTATAAGCTGATGAATGCCTTCCTGGGGCGGGGGGGGGGAGGGGGGGGGGGAATAAGGCTGGCCTAGGGGTGGTGTAGCTAGTGAAACAGCTACTTTCAGGGCTTCCTGAAGCCTGTGGCTTTCCAGCTGTAGCTGATCAAAATAACTGGGACAAAGGTCATCCGATATCAATTGATAAAAGTCTTGAGGTAATACTCTAGAAGGGATAGTGTTTATGTGAGAATTTAACTAAGGTACACTACTAAACTTACATGTAAGTTAGTGAAAACTGCTCTTTTATATTACAGCTTCTGCATTCTGTAATATTTTTGATACTTGTATTCATAAAATGTTATTTAAGAGTAATTCAGACAGTACCAAAATGTACAATGAAGAAAAACACACAATCACTTAATTTGATCACTGAGGACTACCTCTTTCTTTGTATGTGTATATCCTGCTCAAATTTTTTTCAATGCTTAAATACATTTTTAAGTCATTCTATCAGATTTATTATTAAAAAATAGTCTTTTTGCCACATTGCCCTTCCCTCTAGCTGATTGTTTTGGTTCTTATTTTAGTCTCTAAATTACGTGCTCAAGAGGTCTACTTGTTAGGTGTTTTTGTTTGTTTCTTTGTTTTGTGTGGTTGTGTGTGTGTGTGTGTGTGTGTGTGTGTTTCAGTTTCAGTGTGAGCACTTTGCTTGTCCTTTATGGAAAATTTATACCACCTCTTCATCCACCAAACTCATACTTGTACATGTCATTTTCCCAGTCATGAATGGTGCTCAGTGTTTATATGGATACACATAAATCCTATTTACAGAGCCATGTAGGAACTTTTCCTTTCTTGCACATTTTTTTTCTTGAATTTAATAATTAGTTTGCTTTTCTTTTTTTTTTGTTACCTCAACTCCAAACTATGCCACTTTCTAAATCTTTTATCAAGCTGTCTACATGTATGTGTTTCAGTTCCTGAAGAAGTGAGGCCTCTGGAAGACTGCACTTTTATGCCTAGTTACATTGCTTTAAGCCTCAGGATTTCCTTCACACTCTTCATTTTTCCAGCTCCCACATCATCTTTCTTGGTTTACTGTTTCATTTTGGTGTGACATACCTTTGACTTGCTTTCTATGAAAAAGTGCTTATGAGAATTTAAAAAGCTTTTTAATTTTTGAAAATTTTGAATGTCTGAAAATAAATAACCTTGATTGATGTTTGACCATTGAATATAGAGTTCTGGGTTAGAAACAATTTTCCTTCAAAACTTTGAAGAATTGTACTATCTTTTAGTTTTCAATAACTATATACATTCCTGTATCCTATTTTTCTGGAATCTTGCACATCTTTATCTCCATTATTTAGAAATGTCATGATATTGTCATAGCAGTGGGTTTATTTTTATTCTTGTTAGAGTGATGAGAAGACTTGTTTTTCCTTGGTTTGGACTCAGTATTTTTAGCCTTAATTGCTACTAAATCTTAGGAAAACAAAGATGGCTGATCACCTTATTTCTTTCCCTTTGGAGAAAATATTTTTGGTGATTGTCCTGTTGGAAGGTTCTAATCTGATCACAACTTGCTTTCTTTTTTGTTTTATTTTCTGAGAGATTTCAACAAAGTCTTCCAATCTTTTTATTGACATTTTTTTTTCCTGTTTGCTATTTTGCTTTTATTTTCAAGTGGTTATTTTATTCTCATTTCCTTTTTTTTATTATTATGGACTAGAGACCCAGAGCACAAATTTGTGCACCAGTGAGTGGGGTCTCTTGGCTTGGCATGTGGGATGAGACTGAAACCAGCTCTCCAAGGGACCCCACCAGTGCATGATTGGGGGCAGGGAAGGACACAGGAGGTTGGCCAGCTGGGGAGGGACTACGAGCGGGCTCTGAGGTGTGTACAGCCCGTCTTGCTCAGTTTCGATCTGCCAGACCCCAGCAGCAAGCGAACCTACTAGTCAGAGCGTCTGCCCCCTGGTGGTCAGTGGACGTCATAGCAAGCGGTTGAGTGTCCTTAGCATATTATTAGCATATTACATTTTGATTGAACAGATGACCAGACACTTAGCATATTAGGTTTTTATTGTATAGGGTACTTTTCTTTTTTGAGGACGTGAGAGTATTCCTTTCTGTACAGTCTGCTTATGTAATATTTTTATGGGGCACTTGAAGTTTGGTTTGTTTTTTATCTAGAATTTTCCTCAGATTTCCTTGTTTCCTCATATTTAGTGCAAGGGGGACCAAAAGTCTAAAATCACCTCTATTATTATTTTTAGATAGTTTTTATTTGGTAAAATTCCACAGGATAGATTTTTTCAGACTCTTGCCTGGAGGTGAAGCCTAACTGCTAGCATTTTAGGGGCTAAGCTGGAGAAGAGACTTGGAAAAAGGCCATACATATGTCATTCAGTGTGTCTGCTTATGTACCCCTCCCCTTCACAATTGTTGGTGTGGTGCTTTAATTGAGAATTTTTTTACTTTGTACTTTCTAAGGAGCAAAGGTTTTATGTTTTGTTAGGAGAGGGACAGTTATGCGGCTATGCAAGTGATGAATCTGTTTCATGAACAGCCTATCAACTAATCTTCAATTTTAACTTTGAAGTTTATCCATCAATTCCTGACCTTTGTGGGATTCTGAGTATCATTCTAATTGGTAGTTTATCTTAGTTTTCCACCTTCAGATTTCTGGATTTCCCAAAGATTTAGCACTAAAATTTCTCTTTATTTATTTATATATTGTCTAAATTTTTACATATGTCTTCTTTTTCCCCAATTGACGCCCCCTCCTCCAGCCATTCCCACCCTAGGCAAGCCCCCACCGCCCCAGTGTTTATGTCCATTGGTTATGTTAATAATGCATGCATACAAGTCCTTTGGTTGCTATCGCCACCCCCACCTACACCCCATTTGTCTCTGGATCTATTCTTGTTCATCAAATTATGTTGATCATTATATTCCACATATGAGTGAGATGATGTGATAGTTATCTTTTTTTTGACTGGCTTATTTCTCTTAGCATGATGCTCTCCAGTTCCATCCATGCTGTTGCAAATGGTAAAAGTTTCTTCTTTTTTTAGCAGCATAGTATTCTGTTGTGCAGATGTGCTGCAGTTTTTAAATCCACTCATCTGCTGATGGGTATTTAGGCTGTTTCCAAATCTTAGCTATTATAAATTGTGTTGCTATAAATATAGGGGTGCATATATCCTTTCTGATTGGTATTTCTGGTTTCTTGGGACATAGTCCTAGAAGTGGGATCACGGGGTCAAATGGGAGCTCCATTTTTAAGATTTTGAGGAAACTCCATACTGTCTTCCACAGTGGCTGCACCAGTCTGCATTCCCACCAGCAGTGCAGGAGGGTTCCTTTTTCTCCACATCCTTGCGAGCACTTGTCGTTTGTTGATTTGTTGGTGATAGCCATTCTGACAGGTATGGGATGGTATCTCATTTGATTTGCATCTCCTAGGTGATTAGTGACTTTAAGCATGTTTTCATATGTCTCTGGGCCTTCTGTATGTCCTTTTTCAAAAAGTGTCTGTTTAGATCCTTTGCCCACTTTTTGATTGGATCTTTTATCTTTTAAGTTTTATGAGTTTTTTATAATTTTGGAGATTAAACCCTTATCTGAAATATCATTGGCAAATATGTTATCCCATGCAGTGGGCTTTCTTGTTGTTTTGTTGATGGTTTCTTTTGCTGAAGCTTTTTATTTTTATGTAGTCCCATTTGTTTATTTTCTCCTTAGTCTCCTTTGGGCAGGAACTATGTCAAGATATTGCTATGACATATGTCTGCTATTTAGCTGCCTATGGAGTCTTGTAGAATTTTTATTGTTTCCTGTCTTATATTTCAGTCCTTCAGCCATTTTGAGTTTCTTTTTGTGGATGGCGTAAGTTGGTGATCTAGTTTAATTTTTTTTGCATGTATCTGGAATTTCTGTTTTTCATCTTCTAAAATTGTGTTGTGATAATAGTTTCTTCCGTTCTTCCCATACTTCAGATTCTTTTAATACTCTTTTAGTGGCATTTCATGAGAGGACAGAAGTGAATGCTTGTGTTCAATCTTCTGTATTTGCCCGGAAGGCAGATACTTTTCTATGTATATACTTTTTCAAAAGTTCGAGCTTCTCCTGGGTAACACTAGGCATCGGTTTCTGTGGGTCTGTTATAACTTTCATCCTCATGATGGCAGAATGAAGTAGTATCCATGTGTTAGATATAAAGAAACCAAAGTGCTTTATTTGTTTAAACTGTTACTAATAGACTTTTTTCTATATAAAGACTATGAGTTCTATCCTTTTTAATGGCTATATATAGATGTACCTTAATTTAGCCCATTCCCAACTAATGGGCATTTATATTTTTCTACATTTTAAAATTGACAATAGCTTTGTAATTTATATCATTCCCTTGTTAAGTCATCAATCTGATTTTTAAAGTTATTTTTGTGTACTTTAAATTGACCCTAGACACATGAATTTAAATTCCCACTCGCAGTATAAAAAAATGCCAGTTTATTTAATCATTTCTTACTGGAAATTTAACTATTTTCAAGTTTCTCGTTTCAAATCAGTACTAATGCTTAGGTGAATGTCTTTGCACATTTCTAATGTTTTAAATTCATATTGCCAGCTCAGTGCGTGAAATGGCTGTGCATTGACTAGGAAAGAAAAATTTGACTTAGAAACTTTCATTTGGGATTTAGCTCATTGTCATTTGCAAATTTTTTTTATTGCTACTAAGTGACTTTAAAGTAAACATCTAAGAACCCTTTTTATAGACTAGGTTACTTTTTATTTATGAATTGTTTCAGCAAAGTAACCATTAATAAAGATGTATAAACTTGAAAGTAGATACACAACAATACTAAGTTATACCAGGTTCTTAGGATTCTGTGCTGGCTGAATAATCAAGAACTAGTTACTGAGACTATACTCATTGTTAATTAATTCTTTTTATTGGGTTCAATTTTTCTAGTAGCAAAATGGCCCTATTAAATGATTCTAAATTGAACTCAGGCTTGCCTAGTAGCCATGTTATTTGGTGTTCTTTTCCTTTTATGAAAGAAAAGGAGTGATTCTGAAAACTCTGAAATAAATTTGACATGTACATAAGTGGATATACCATAAGTAATTGCTAGTGTTCTTTATTAAAAAAAAAATGGGAAAGGTCAATCATAGTCATGCCTTGACCAGCTGTATATGTAATTGAATTGTAGTGATTTTTCTGGACATTTATTCTTGTTTAAGGTATTGGTTTATGGACCTTATATTGTTTTTTTTACTCCATTTTTAAATAGAGATGTATTTATTGTCTGCAGGAATATGACAGTAGAGAAAAAAGTCAAAATATTAAATATTCTAGAAAAATTAGTGCTAAAACTTTTATTACTAAGGTATTATTTAGCACAGGTTTTTTTTTTTTTTTAAAGCATAAGGGATTAGTGTTTTTTTTTATCTTTATTGTTCAGTTTATTAATTACATTGTTCCCTTTTTTTTTCACCCTATAGTTCCCCTCCACCTGGTACCCATCCCACCCTCCTCCCTCACCCCCCCCTCACTTGTCCTCTCCCATAGTTCATGATTTTTGTCCAGTCTCTTGCTGCACTTCCCACACCCTCTTTCTCCCCAAGAGTTGTCAGTCCATTCCCTCTCTATGTCCGTGATTCTGTTACATTCACCAGTTTATCCTGTTCATCAGCTTATTAATTCACTTGATTTTTAGATTCATTTGTTGATAAGATGTGTATTTGTTGTTCCTAATTTACACTTTTGTCTTTTTCTTCTTCCTCTACTTAAAGAATATCTTTCAGCATTTCATATAATATTGGTTTGGTGGTGATGAATTCCTTTAGCTTTTTCTTATCTGCAAAGCACTTTATCTGACCTTCAATTCTGCATGATAGCTTTGCTGGATAGAGTAATCTTGGTTGTAGATTCTTGCTGTTCATCACTTTGAATATTTCTTGCCACTCCCGTCTGGCCTGTATCGTTTCTGTTGAGAAATCCGCTGACAATCGTATGGGTGCTTTTGCTCTTGGCATTTTAATTATGATGTGCCTTGGTGTTCCTATATATTGGGGTTCGATGCACTTCTTGGACTCCTAAGTCAATTTCTTTCACCAGGTATGGGAAGTTTTCGGTCACTATTTCTTCAAATAGGTTTTCATTATCTTGCTCTCTCTCTTTTTCTAGTACCCCTATAATTCGGATGTTGGTATGCTTTAGGTTGTCCCAGAGGCCCCTTACACTATCTTCAATTTTTTGGATTCTTTTGGATTCTTGCTTTTTCAGCTGAGTGGATTTTACCTCTTTGTATTTCAAATCTTTAACTTGGTTCTTGGGGTGCTCCAGAGCACTTTTAGGTCTTTGTATAATATTGTTTATTTCAGTCAGTGTATGCTTAATTTCTGGTTGGTCCTTTTTCATATCCTTGAGGGTCTCCTTCATTTCCACGTTGGTCTTGATCATTTCCTTGCAGGTCTCGTTCATATCCTTGAGGGTCTCGTTCATTTCCTTGTAGGACTCATTCATTTACTTTGTAGTCTTGCTTATTTCCTTATAAGCCTCGACCTTTTGTTGGAGCCTCTTGAAAAACTCTATAACCGTGGTTTTGAATTCCATGTCCAGGCGTTTTTTTTTCCTCCATTTCTTTCACATCTGATTTCTTTCCATGTCTCTGCATGGTGGCTGCTTCCCTGAGTTGGTCAATTAGCTTTTTGTGGTAGATGTCCTACTAGGGACAGTGGCTCAGCCTCCCCAGTTACCTGAGGTGGATATGGGTTGCACAGTCTTGCTGAAGTTAAGCTCAGGTTAATCCTTGTTAGCACTTGGAGGGGTTGACCTCCAGGCCAAATGTCTGTGAAGTTCAGCTGCGCTCGGGTTGGATGGGTGGAGTCTCCGGGCCAAGCAGACAGTGTTAGCTCTGCCCTGTGTGACCCCAGGGACTCTGTGCCTGGAGCAACGGCCGCCAGCACCTCTGAGAGAGAGATGCTGCCAAGCTCCACCGGCTGCCGGGGAATTCAGACTCTCCCCAAATGAGTCTGCACGCCCAATGTCTCACCTAGGGTCGTAAAACAAAGCAGTCTGATGGTTTTCCAAATGAGATAGCAAGTCGCAGAGTGCTCTCTGCGCAGTCACGCAGCTGAGCTGTTCGCGCAAGCTGCCTTCTCCACAAGCTCACAGACCCCTGCAGCACCCGAGTTTCAGCGTGCCCTCCCACTGTCCAGTTTTCACCTGGTAAGATAGTGGGTTCCCTGGACTTCACCCAGAGCTGGAGAATCAGTCCAGTGGGACGTCTTTGTCTCCCCCGTTCGAGAAAACTGGCCGATTTTCAGCCGCCCGCCCTCTCCGCTGGCGTGCGCTCCAAACCTCTCTCCACGCGAATCTTCAACACTGTCCGCCACCGCTCCTCCGAGTCACAGTGTCTTATCTTCACTTTTATTTGTGTAATTTTCACTCGGCCAGCTTTCTGGTGATTCTGGAAGGTGTTTGTTCTTTCGTTAAGTTGTAGTATTAAAATTGCTGAGTATGACGGCAAGATAGGTGTTTTACCTGTGCCGCCATCTTGGTTCTTTTCCATAAGGGATTAGTTTTTATTTTGTTTTGGAGAATTTTTTTTTTTTAATTTTTTGACATTTAAAAAATTTAGGTGAGTGCTTATACTGTTCTTTTTCTACTCATAGTCCAGGTCAATAAGCATTTTTTTGTAAAGGTCCATATAGTAATGACTTTTAATCAGAAGAGTTGGGCTTATGTGATGGATATTCACTTACCATTAATGGAAATCGGCTTATAAAACTGGTGGTAAAGCCAAGAGTTTGCTTAGCTTCAGGCTTGTTTGGGTCCAGGTTCTTAAATGAAGACAGTCATACTCATCCCAACCCTTCCCCCAAATAATCCAGTCATTTATATTATCAGCCTGTAAGAAAGTTTATTTCTCTCTGGGTCACATGCCTATCCTGAATGAATCACTAGTGGAGGGGAGAGGGGATGGTGGTTGTGAAGTTGTAATTGGAAATGATTGAAATAGTCTGGCCAATTTGAGTTCCACTCATATAGTAGGAGTATACTGTGAATGACAGTTTGATCAGTAGCACGTGAAGAAGGGAAAGGAGACAGCAGCTCCCAGGGAATTTAAGAAAAAGAAAAAAAAATGAGGCAGAGCGCTCTGAAATAGGGTTGCTGGGCATAATATAACAGATGTCTACTTGGTCCCAAGGGAAGTAAGTGGGGGGGAGGGAGGGGAAGGACATGATCGGCCCTCCAGGCAGGCGGTGGGATGCCCTTGCTGGCCCAGGATCCAGATCCATTCTGTTGACATTCGCACCACCTGGTGACTGCTTTCATATTGTTTCTTCCTTGCCAACTGTCTAGAGAGGGGGCAGTAGCTGTGTTCCTGGAGGCCGACTTCCCAGAGGCTGGTGGCACTAATCCATCAGTGCTTGGCTCGTTCTCCAGAGATTGAACCTGCAGGACTACTGAGTAGCTGCTGCCAGCCTGGTGGGCCACCAGGACGGGTCGGTCAGCTGTGCGACACTCCTGCTTGGAGTACTGACCACCGGGGGGGAGCTCCTGCATTGAGCATCTTTTCCTGGTTGTCAGTGCGTGTCATAGTGACCAATCATTCTGATTGTTCTTTCACATGGGTTTTATATATATAGACTGATATTTAATGTTTACATTGACTCCTTACACAGAACAAAAGGAATCTTTAGAAATGAAATACTTTATTATTATGGAGACTATATTGTTGTTATAGGTTTTTGAATTAGTTCTGTTATATGTGTATATACCTAAACAGATGTGAGAATTAAAAATAGAAAAAAAAGTATCACAGTGAATATGTATCACCCAGTTGTATTTTGTTACTTTTAAAGAAACCTAATGCAATTAACAGTGAAAACCTTATCTTTCCAAGGATTGGAATAGTTTT
Organism: Antrozous pallidus; assembly: GCA_027563665.1. Lineage (NCBI taxonomy): Eukaryota > Metazoa > Chordata > Mammalia > Chiroptera > Vespertilionidae > Antrozous > Antrozous pallidus. The sequence goes on along the minus strand of CM050508.1, from coordinate 30,904,241 downwards.
ACCTTTGGTGGCTCTGTTAGTGAAGTAGTAATTATATTAATGTTGCTCATTTCTTCTGCAAAAATGACAAAATTGGAATCATTTCAGTTTTGTAATTAGAAATACTTTTAAATTTTTGAAGTAGAAAAATCAATTTCAAGTAGAAGGTACCCAAGGACATCTTAACTACTTTTACACTGAGTGTCCAGAAGATAAAATTTCCAAGGCCCTCCCATCTGTTTATTTTAAAAATATTTTTATGTTTAAAAATCCAAGTTTTCAATTGGATACATGAGAGGTTTACTTATTTTACATTTCAAATATCACACTTTATAAAAGGACTGTTTTTTTTTTTAAAGATGAAGCCCTGAATTTTGAGTAAATCAGTCTGAGGCTAGGAATACTTATTTAAAAGAAGTAATTACCTATATTGTAGTATAAAATATCGATTAGGACTTTTAAGAGAATAATACTGTCATTTTCACCTTTATCTGAAAGAATAATTACCACAGGAATAGGCCTGGCTGGGTGGCTGAGTTGGTTGGAACATTGTCTTGTACACCAAAAGGTTGAGGGTTCGATTTCCAGTGTAGGCACATACTTAGATGTGGATTCCATCCCCAGTCGGAGCGAGTGTGGGAAGCAATCAGTCAGTGCTCAGTGTTTCTTTCTCTTTCTTTTTCTCTTTCCCTCCTTTCCTCCCTCCCTAAAAATCAATTAGAAAGCACATTCTTGAGTGAGGATTAAAAAGAAAGATTGTAGGAATATACTTGAAGGAACAAATTGATATATTTATATACCAATATAATAGGGTCAAAGAGCTTTGATAAAAGTAATATGTCTACATTTATACCTACTCTTGACTGCTGGCACCAGCTTCTCTCCAGGACCCAGGTCTTTGGTTCTGCCACCCTTCTGTAGCTCCTGTCCCCCGCCCCCACTCCCCCATAGCAGGCCTCCCACCACACCCCGGCTGCTCTGTGCCTACGCTGCCCAGATGCCTGGCTACCGCCATCTTTGTTTCATCAATTTGCATATTCCCTCCTTATTGGCTGTGGGTGCCGCCATCTTTGTTGCAGAGTGATGGTCAATTTGCATATCACCCTTTTATTAGATAGGATGAGCAGTGATATTCTGGTTGGTTTTCAGTGTGGCATCATAAAAATAAGTGACCTATATAGTTTTTCTGCATTACAGAGCCTAGGACAGAGAGAATAGAGATAGATTGATTGAAATTATATGTGTTCACATACACCTGCATCTTAATTGGTTTTCAGTAAGTTGTAGTTTTATACTTACCATGTTTTCTCTTTTATTAAAATACTCTTTACTTGAACAGTAGAATGAAGAAAACATTTTGATTATATAAAAAATACTTTATTTTTATATAGAGAGTTTTATATGTTTGTATAGCAAAAGAGAAAACTATTACCTAAAGGTTTCTAAAGGAACCAGAAATCAAAATTTTAACACTTTTCCACAAGTATATTGGAAAATACAGTATACTGTTCTGCTTCAGAATAAACTTGGGAATTGTGTAGTTATGCACCTCTAGGCAAGACAGTTAATATTTTTGTATTTGAAAAATAAGAATTATCATAACTTTATACCTATATGCAATTGCTTATATGAAAAACTTCATAGGTAATCTAAAACTATGAAGATATAAGATAGTATATTCTAGCAGCATCAATTTGCTGAATGGTCAAAAAAAACAAACAAAAAACCTCACAATGATTTACAGTCTTCACAGTTCTACAAAGTACTTGATTTACCAAACTGTTTTATCTTCAGCTTTCCTTTTTGTAAGAATTTATATAGTTCTTCCAAGAATTGACTTAATTTGTTTAGCAATCCTATTAAGTTTCTAATTACCAATCTTCACAACATCTGAAATGTTTCCCTGATGTAGTTTTTGGACCAGAGTATGTAAAAGCTAGTTTTGTTTCCCATCATAGGCTTAGGTAATGTTATAAATAGTGATACCTCTTTTCCACTAGAGAGGACTGTATGTAGCAGCTCCTTTATCATGGGATTACCTTCCAGACAGACAGCAAAATGTTTGGGGCAATTTCTTCTAAGTTTAGTATTAAATAAAGTAGTTGATGAGTAGTGAAGTATAAAGAAGTTTGATCAAAAAGTATACTGTCAGCCGAGACCGGTTTGGCTCAGTGGATAGAGCATCAGACTGCAGACTGAAGGGTCCCGGGTTCGATTCCGGCAAGGGCATGTACCTTGGCTGCGGGCACATCCCCAGTAGGGGGCGTGCAAGAGGTAGCTGATCGATGTCTCTCTCTCTCATGATGTTTCTGACTTTCTATCCCTCTCCCTACTGCTCTGTAAAAAATCAATAAAATATATATATTTTTTTAAAGTGTACTGTCAACCTCAAATTAGCATTAGAACAGTAGTAGCTCATGGTTGAATATTAAGTTGAGTATTTTATTTTGAATTCCACTGAATAGATGTAAAATTTTGTGCTTGTGTCCGTTACTGTACTAGGTGTACCAGTTAATCAGATTTTTTTCAATAGATGGAGTTACATATGTTGATGTCTATATGCAATTTGATATGTATGCTATTTTGTTGTATTGACACCAAGGTTCAGAACTTCATATGTCAAATTTTATGAAGGTGTTAACATTATAGATATTTTTACACTTCAAAATGTCGAATTTCGTGCCAAAAAAAGAGCATTTGTGGGAAGTTTTAATTATTTTGAAAAAAATTGCTGCTGAAAGTTATCTTATACTTCGGGAAGCTTATGGTGAACATCCTCCATCTCAAGCAAGATATGTGTGAACGCTGGCTTTAAAGATGATGATTTCAATGTAAAAGACAACGTACAGGTCAACTGAAAAAGTTTGAAGACCAACAATTAGAAGCATTATTGGATGAAGATGCATGCCAAACTTAAAAACAACTTGCAAAAAGATTTTAACATTGCTCAGCAAACAATTTACGATAATTTACAAGCAATGGGAAAAATGTTAAAAGGAAAAGAAAATGGGTGCTACATCAACTGAATGAAAGACAAATGGAAAACCAAAAAGTCATCAGCAATCTGTTGTTGCTTCAGCAGAACAAAAGGAAGTCTTTTTTGCATCCAATTGTGACAGACAATGAAAAATCGATTTATTTTGAGAATCCCAAATGCACAAAATCATGGGTTGATTCAGGTGACCCATCAACATCGACTGCAAGGCCAAGCCATTCAGAAGGAAGACAATGCTCTGCATTTGGTGGGATCAGGAAGGTATGGTGTATTATGAGCTTTTAAAACCAGGTAAAATAAATACTGACACTACCAACAACAAATAATCAATTTGAACCACGCTTTGATTGTAAAATGACCAGAATGGGCCAGAAGACACGGGAAAGTAATTTTGCTTCATGATAACGGCTTTATGATAACGCACCATCACACACTTCAAAACCAGTTAAAGACACATTAAAAGATCTTGCCTGGGAAGTATTAATCCACCCACTGTATTCACCAGACCTTGTTCCTTCAGATTACCACTTGTTCTGATCTATGGTACACGTGCTTTCTGAACAGCACTTCAAAATGTATGAAAAAGTGGTAAATTGGGTCTCAGAATGGTTTGCCTCGGAATGGTTTTCAAAATAAGAAAAGTTCTATTGGTACAGTATCCACAAATTACCTGAAAGATGGGGGAAATGTGTAGCTGGCGATGGACATTATTTTAAATAAAGCACTTTTGATGGTTCTCTTGAAATTATTGTGTTTTCTTGATTACAAAATCCGTGTTAACTATATACTTAGTATTATGCCATGTGTAAAAATACTTTAGTATTATATGAACTAAGTTAATGACATTAATATAAGGGCTTTTTGCTAGCTTTATAGCGCTTTGTTTTTTCAGTGGATCAATGTAATGTGCACTCAAGTTTTTTCTCTCTGAATTGTACATTTTTTGCTTTATTACCACTTAGTTACACGATTCAGAGAGGTATAATTTAATATTTCCTGAAAGGTTAAAAATAATTTCTGAATTTTTTAAACATTAAAAAACAGTGATTTTGAATACCTGAATATATTCTTCTCCCTTCTCTGAAATAAGAAAAAGATATTTTTAAAAATATTTATGTTTTCATGGATATTTTAGAGAGAGGAGAAGGAAGGTAGAATCATCAGTGAGAGAGAAACATGGATGGGCTGCCTCCCTACGCCCCCTACTGTGGATGGAGCCTGCAACCAGGGCACTGACCACCAGGGGACAGACACTCAACGCAGTAGTTGCCCCCCTGGTGGTCAGTGTGCTTCCACAGGGTGAGTGCAGCTCTTATATCGATGTTTCTCTCTCCCATTTCCCTCCACTCTCTCTATAAAACGCACACACGCAAATAAATGGAAAAAAATATCCTCAGGTGAGGATAAAAAACAAGTGATAAATGGTATTTAGCAAAGTTCCGGAATATATAGCATATACAAAAAAGAAAAAAAAAAACACAACCTGTTGGCTTTAGTGGAGAAAAGTAGGGGATGAGTAGAGATGTGGTAGGAATTTTTAAGGGGATTGTTTGAGAGAACCATCGTTCATGATCAAGGTTGGGCCAAACTAAGATTTATCCTGAAGGGAATGCCATGTACCACAGGAGACTGCTAGAGAAGCCATGGGAAGATTCTGTGGACTTTGAACCAAGATGATAAAGAACTTTTATTTTAAGAGAACTTCTTCCTTTAAAATTTTACTTTTGCATTTCATATATATAGGTTTAAGAAAATCTACCAAGAAGCGCAGTGAATCACCACCTGCTGAGCTCCCCAGTTTGAGGCGGAGCACACGCCAAAAGACCACGGGCTCCTGTGCTAGTGCCAGGTAATAACTTGGGTTTTTCCATTTTATGATGATTAACTCATTATCTGTGTTTTAGAATTTGTTACCTCTATAAGGAGGGTTGATGGATCTGTGATTTTTTTCCTCAAATCATTAATTTCGTAAGATTTATAAAATGATTAAAAATTTCACTTGGATGTTAAATAAAGAAATTTATTATCACTATTTTTGTTTTCATAAATTTTTAAAAATGTATTTTTATTGATATTAGAGAGGAAGGGAAAGGGAGAGAGACAAATAAAAATATCAGTGATGAGAGAGAATCGTGGACCGGCAGCCTCGTGCACGCCCAATACTGGGGATCCAGCCTACAACCTGGACATGTGCCCTGACTGGGAATTGAACTGTGACTTCCTGGTTCATAGGTCGATGCTCAACCACTGAGCACATCAGCTGGGCTCTTTTCAAGCATTCTACCCCAATATTTGTTTACATGTCTTTGCTAAGCTTTAATTACACTATATTTTTAAGGTGCATTTTATTTCATTATATACTAGAGGCCTGATGCACGAAATTTGTGCACTTTGGGGAGAGTTCACCTCAACCCAGCCTGCACCTCTTGCAGTCTGGGAGGCCTCGTCAGCCGGACATCCTTAGAGTTGCTGCAGAGGCAGGGAGAGTCTCCCACCACTGCTGGCTGCTGTGCTCGCCAGCCATTGACCACCAGGGGGCAGCCCCTGTTTTGAGCATCTCCCCCCTGTGGGTCAGTGCACATCATAGCAACTGCTTGTTCTGTTCAGTCAATTTACATATTATCCTTTTATTATATAGGATAATAGAATGCATACATTCATTTTCATGTATTTTTTTTATTGTTGATAGTATTACAGATATCTCCCATTCCCTCCCAATCCCACCCCTTTACTCCCTTCTTCCCAGCCCCTCCACCCAGCCCTCTGGTCTTTACTACTCTTATTACCTATGTCTATGGGCTGTGCATATAAGTTCTTTGGTTCATCTCTTCTTGTCTCCCCATCCCCACATCAAAGTATGTCAGTCTGTTTCATGCCTCCATGCTTTGGGTCTTATTTTGAGGTCAATTCATTAGATTCCACAAATAAGGAAGATTAAAAAAAAAAAGAATACTAAAAGACACACAACCAAAGACTTAGAGGGGATGTAAAGAAAAAGGGAGAAAAAAGAAGATGAAAAATTGGCTTTATGGAAACAAGGAGGAAGCTAAAAGAACTAGTTAGTATAGGAGGAAAAAAGAGGAAACAAAATAAATGAAATAACAATAATGAATTTAAAATGTAATAATGGGTATATTAAGATATAGACAGAAAAAGTGAAATGGAAAAAAGAAAAATAAGAAAAATTAATCGTAAGAATAGACTAAGAAATTAAAGATACGGAAGAGAAAAAAAAACACCAAACAACAAAGACAAATTTATTCACACACACCAAAAAACAAAACCGCATACTCAAAAACCTTTGGATCTGCTATTTGTGGAGCTCGCTACGTTTTGCTCTGATGTTGGATCTGGTCATTTGGTGTATCTATCTTGGGCCTCCCAGGAGTTTCTCTAGTGCAGGGTAATGTGAGTCAGCTGTCCCTTTCTGGCCTTGGGCAACATGATTGACATCTGAGAGGTTGAAGCCCCTAGTAGTCCAGTGGTTGGGACTCCTTAGCCTAGAGGTTGGGTCTGCCTTGAGTCTCATGCCTTGATTGTCCCTGTTCTGAGCTATACTCCCTTCCCCTACAAAGTTGGTCCTGTAGGTGTCAGCTACAGGCGTTTGGGGTCCCCACTGGCTTTTGCTTCATTGTCTGGGTGGTGTCTGCATCAGGCACACATGGGGTGTGGTTGTCATTCATTATACTAATTTTTTTATAACATTTTTATCCTTTACCTTTTCTTTTGTTGCTACATTGTTTTCACAGTTATTGCCAAGTAGTCAAGACATTTGGTTTTTGAAGTTAAGATCAGCCAAATAAATCTCTAGTGAGCATCTTAAATGCAGATTTGTTTATTTTTTTTTAGAGATAGTTGAATTTCTGGTACTATGATTAATGAATCAAAGGGATGCCTATTTTAATGGATGTAATATTGCCTAATTAGTTTCTAAAAGTATTTGTACCGGTTATTGAGATGTACTTCATTTTAATTTTGTATACAACCCCTACCTGGCGAGGAAAAATGTATTGCTTGTATTTTTTTCATGTCTTTAATTCCCATCTCTCACAGTTACTGTTTTGGAGCTCATTTTGAGATCAACTACCTTTGATGTGATAAGTGTATTACTTATTTCACATAACTTACTTAGTTTTACATGCTTTTGTTAACTGATGGGGAACCTTAGATTAAAGTTAAACATCTTTTTCTGATAATTTTATCTCCACATTTTCAGGCTTAGTCATCAGTTGGTCAAGTGCTCTTGTACTGCTCACTGTTCACAGCCAGATAGCCTTTTTCTTTCATTTCCATTCACTTTGTTCTCTTCACTAAATGTGCCAAAAGCCAGTGATGGAACAACTGATTTTAGTTTGTCTTTTCTCTTTTCTAACTCAGGTTGGTAGGAAGGTTTAGAAAGTAGTGGACTTTGCTGTTGGCAGTGAGTACAATAATGACATAAGGAAACAGTATGACTTGTTTCCTGTAAGTCATAAGAAAAGAACCCTGATCACTTTAATCTCTGCTTTTCCATTGATTTTCTGGTTATGTCTGGATTGTTTAAAATATCTGGAATCAGTACACCTATTTACTTTTGAGGTCTCTAGCCAGTACAGGCAGCCCTTGTTTTATTAGTGCTTCACTTTAGTATTATATTGTGTTTTTTTACAAGTTGAAGGTAAGACCCTCCCCCAGTTACAAAAAAATCGCAACTCACTGAAGGTTTAGATAATAGTTAGCTTTTTTAAAAAAATAAATAAATGAAATATTTTTACATTAAGGTTATGTACATTGTTGTTGTTGTTGTTGTTGTTTTTAATGTGCTATTGTACATTCTAGCCATTTGCCTGGAATGCTCTTCACCTCAAACTTTTTCAGAATTAGTTGAGAATTTGCAACTAATTGCTTTTTTACAATGGTGTCTTTTTCTCTTTTAGACTAACATTTCTGGAGGGCAGCAGCCATAGTGTTTAGCACAGTGTGCATCACATGGTTGGTGCAAATTAAATGTCAAATAAATGAATTAATTTGAATCCCACTAATTTGTAGTTTGGCAAATTGAGTTTTACTGTGAAGGAAAGATTAACCAAATAAATTACTGGTTAGGATGTATTTCTTTACTAATTGGAAGAATAAACTCTTCTACTTTTTTTTTTTTTGGTAATTCAGAGCCTCATTTACATGTATGCTTTGTTCTGGTTCTTTACTAGGCAGCGTCTAATGTCTGTAGTTTGACTGCTGTTTGAACTATATCAAGGTGTAGTAATCTGGAAAAGTCTTTTGCTTCTGCCAGATTTTCTTTTAAAATAGAAAAAAGTCATCATTAATAAAACGTACTTCGCTTCATGAGAAATGACTGATCATTCTTTTTTTAAAAATGTTTTTACTGATTTTCAGAAAGAGAGGAAGGGTCAGGCAGAGAGAAACATCAGGATCGATAGACTGCCTCTTGCACACCTCATACTGGGGATCCAGCCCGAAACCCTGCCATGTGCCCTAACCAGAAATCAAACCCGTGACCTCTTAGTACATTAGTTATTGCTCAACCATGAAGCCACATAGACCGGGCTGATAATTCTTTTTTCACTGTTTTTCACTATCTTATACTGTGCTTTAATCCTAAACAAGTGTCTTCCCAAATTTCATCTTTGCTTATAAATATTAAATATTTAATTCTTTATTTTAAAGGGTGGAGTTATTGTTCCTTATTAGGATAGTTGTTTTTTGATTTATGAAATCTGAAACTTAGGTAATGGGAATTTCTCCCATCATATTTCCTCCCTCCCCTCTTTGTCAGGTAGCAATCTGACAGTCTATATATTGATCCATTATTTAGCTTGGAAGAATGGAGTTATTGTAAATGAATTAAATTCCTTGTACAGAACGAGTCACCTTTTCATTTATTTGGAAGTGTTTAAAAATTATTTCTTTCTGTAAGGATGACAACACAAAGGTTTGTATTATGAATGTAAAATTAATTTGGAAGACTTTTAAATATATAATGTCTTCCTTGTAATCCATAGTGATTTTCTGCAATAATTTTTATGTAAAAAGAAGAAACTGGTTTTGTACTCCATACATTGGAGCTTTGTGCTGTGTGTCCATTGCTCTTGGTTGCTGGTAGTGCTGCCTCTGATAGCATTTTTCTGTTGTAGTCGGCGAGGCTCTGGCCTGGGCAAAAGAGGAGCAGCTGAAGCTCGTCGGCAGGAGAAAATGGCAGATCCTGAGAGCAACCAGGAGACGGTAAATTCTTCAGCTGCACGGACAGATGAAACCCCTCAAGGAGCTGCAGGTAGTGGCACTTCTTAGCCCTAAAATGATTTTATGTATCTTATAGGTTTATTTAGAGATAAATTACTTTTGGGGTATACCACATATAATGAAAGAGAGGGGACAGAAGTATACTAGATGTTTATAGTCAAACTAAAGATCTGGTGCACGACATCATACAAGGATGGGTTCCCTTGGCCTGGCTGGCAATTGGGGTCAATCAGGGCTGTCTCCCCCAGTCCCTATGGGTCTGGGAGGCCGGGGGAAGGAACCATGGGAGGTTGATTGTGGGAGCACAGTAACCACCAGGGGTTAGCTCCTGTGTTGAGCATCTGACTCTGGTGGTCAATGAGTATCATAGTGACTGGTTCACTGGTTGTTTGGTCAGCTGGTCATAATGGTCACTTACGCCTTTATATATACAGATGAACTTTTTGTTCTGTTTTGTTTAACTTTATAGGTTTGGTTTCTTGATAAGTTGGATTTGGTTTTTGTTATTGTTTAATTCTTCTCCAAATCCAAATTTGTACTAATTATACTCAGAAGGGAGTAAATCTCTTTCTGCTTTAGCTTCTTCTCACATATAATAGTTGCCCATTGATTGTATGAAAAAATTTAAATTCATTATAAAACTGTATGGATGTGGCTTAATTTGCTTCAATTTCAATTTAGAGTGTTGAAATTCCTAAAAAATAATAAGTATTCAGTTTGAATCTAAGCAACCTCAAGAATACTATTTACATTTTTATGGCCTTTTTTTCTTTCTTAAATGTATTTTTTTATTGTTGATGGTACTACATATCTCCTGGTTTTTATGGGCTTATTTTTATTCTTGATATCTTAGCATAGCAAAAGTTAAGCCATCCTCATCCTTCAGCTTTAAATATGCATTCTTTATCTACCAAAAGAAGGCTAATACTTTCCTGGCTAATTGTGTTAGCATGTTTTAAAATGTTGCGATTCATCATTATAAAGGTATGGATATGAGGCCATTAAATTAGGATGATAACACATTGGTTTAAGCATATACTACTTTTGAACAAAGCTCTTTCATATACTATCCTAATCTATAAAAACCCTAGGTTGTAACATCCAATAACAACCAAGGATCGACCAACCACAATGCCCCAAAACTGACTGCTGGAGGGGGCTGCGAATCAGGGCCAGAGAGAGGCCTGAAGAGAGAAGCAAGGACTGATCCATTGCCTCTGTGGCAGCTTTTGATCAGGACTTGCCTCTATCTTTCACTCCCAGCCTGGCCAGCAGCCACGCCTCCATTTCTCTCCAGGACTCCACTGGGCTGCTGATCAGGCCCTTTCTGATCAGGCCCCGTTGCTAGGCACAGAGACACTAACTGGCATAGAAACCAACCTTCCAGAAGCAAATCTGGGTGAGAAACCAATGGCTGCCTAGGAGGCAGAGCTTTTGGTGCTGACTGGCATAGAAACTGACCAATCAGAACAAAATCTGGGTGAAGTGTGAGGAACCAATGGCTGCCTAGTAGGTGGGGTTTTGACACTGTGGCATAGAAACCAACCAGAACCAAATTGGCCAGCAGAGGAGGGCTTTTGAGGGCAAGGTCAGGCCAGCAGGGGAGGGCAGTTAGGGGCGATCAGGCAGTCAGGCAGGTGAGCAGTTAAGGAGCCAGCAGTCCCAGATTGTGAGAGGGATGTCCAGTTGGAGAGGGTGCAGCCTGGGCTGAGGCAATCCCCTCTCCCTGTGCACGAATTTTGTTGTTTAATATTAGAATATGTGCTAGTTTTTTGTTTTGTTTTGTTTTTTTGTTTTTAATGCCTGTGGTTAATCACATGTCCTCATTTGCTAGGAAGTTTCTGGCTTACCCACTACTTACCCATGTTCTCAGCTTTCTGTCTAGCTTAACATTTTTACCACTGATCTTTTCTAGTTATGTATGATAAATTACTGGGTGAACTGACAGCCTTGCTTTTGGTAGGAGGGGATTTTTTCCTTTACCTTTTTCTCAAATAGTTTTCCTAAAGAATTAAATGGTAGATTTAGGGAAAATAATCCATTTTATATGCAACTCATTTAAGCTTTTTATGATATACAACCTATCCTTCCCAGTGTTTTAATGTTTATTTCAAATCTGAACATGGAAGTGGGGCAATTCCCATATGGATGACAGAAATGGAATTGCTGAGTGTGTTGTTAAAGTGGACTCATTGAAGTAATAATAGCTAACAGTTATATTGTATACACTCTATTGCAGACACAGTATTAAGCTCTTTACATATATTTTCACTGAATATTCTAAACTGCTGAGGTGTGAGTGCTGTTACTCTCATTTTTATAAAGTAGGCAAAGTTTAAGCATATAATGGTTAAGCTTGCCTTGAATTACAAACTATGATGTGTTGACTCTCAAATCCAGATCTTAGAAAAGAAGTGCATATTTATAATGGCTGTGGCATTCTGAACCTTAGGGTATAAGAGGTTGTTCAGTTTACATGGATATAACTGTGCAATGGTGGGGTATTGTGTAAAATGTTGTTCCATGGTATATTTACCTAAGAGGATAAAAGCTTCAAGGATTAGGTTCTTAAGCCTGCCCTTGTAAACACTTGCCTGTGTTTTCATTGTCACTCATATTGAAATCGCAGTGTGATTTAGGTATTTTTCCAAATTTATGTAAAAGATGCATGTGGCATGTTCACTGGTATTAGAACAGTACTAGCGTCAGTACAGTTCAGAGGCTAGAATCCCTGGTGGATCCTACAGGAATTCTGCTAGCATACTATAGTAGTCCTGAAGAAAGAGGTGAATTACTTATTAGCTTAATATTGAGATCTGAGTAATGTGCTTTTTAAAATATATATTTCATTGATTTTTTTTTTAATAGAAAGGAAGGGAGAGAGGGATAGAAAGTCAGAAACATCCGACGAGAGAGAAAACATCCATCAGCTGCTTTTTGCACACCCCCTACTGGGGGTGTGCGCACAACCAAGGTACATACCCATGACCTGAATCGAACCTGGGATCCTTTAGTCCGCAGGCCGATGCTCTATCCATTTAGCCAAACCGGTTTTGGCATGAGTGATGTGCTTTTAAAATTTTTTATTTTTGAATTTCAGGTGTACTACCATGTAATGTGCTTTAGTTTCGTAGTGTGTAAAATCCTCTAAGTTAGAGTATAATTCAATGATTCTAACTCAGTATCTTTTGGCAAGTATCCATTCTCAAACAGCTCTTATACAACTGGTACAACACTCCCTTCATTTGAAGCATTTATTTTGAATCCTCGCCTGAGGACATGCTGAGAGAGAGTAAGGGGGAGAGAGAGATACCCATCGGCTGCTTTCTGTACTGCTCAGAAGGGTTCGAGCATACAACCTGGGCGTGTGCCCTGACTAGGAATCGAACCTTAAACTCCTGGTTCATATAGGTCGAAGCTCAACCACTGAGCCACCCCTGCAGGGCACTCCTTTTTATTTTTTTAAGATAAAACCAAACATAATGAGTTTAAGTATTCCTCTTTTAACCCTTGCCTTTTTTTCTCCCCTTTGAAGCCTCTAGTTCTGTTGCAGGGGCTGTGGGCATGACCACTTCTGGGGAGAGTGAATCAGATGACTCTGAGATGGGACGATTACAAGGTAAAGACAGTTTTGAGCTTATAAGAAACTATTATTATGGGCTGTCTATACTGCTGTTCTTTGTTGAAATTAATTGAGATAAGTTTCTTCAAACATAATCTAGCAATGCCTGTACCTCAAAAAAAGCTCTTCATGGTGATTTGATGATTTGGAATTTGAAAATTATTTTCTGGCTCCTCATTTTATCTGTTTAACTAGACAAAATCTTGTATTTATTTTGAATATTTAAAATTTTTTTCATTATGTTTGCATGTTAATAAATGAAGATTATGAAAGGGGGTAGCTGGTTTTTTTTAATACATTTTTATTGATATCAGACGGGGAGAGAGATAGAAACATCAATGATGAGAGAGAATCATTGATTGGCTGCTACTTGCACACCCCCCTACTGGGGTTGAGCCCACATCCCAGGCCTATGCCCTTGACCAGAATTGAACCCAGGATCCTTCAGTCTGCAGGCCAGTGCTCTATCCACCGAGCCAAATTGTGTGGGGTGGGAGTAGCTTAATATGTTGTTCTTTGGTACCTAGTAACACAACACATTCAGTATGCTACTTTATTGCCATGGTCTTTTGTATTATTGGTCACTTCTTTCCAAACAAATGTAAAGTGTGTACATAAACTATTTTAATGGTGTTAGTGCTTTTTAAAAAGCAGCTTTTTATATATGCTCTTTACAAGTGGATGAGTATATTTTTTTATCATCTTCAGATAGCTGATTTCCAGTGTGAGGCTTATAAGAAACATATTATTTATAAATAAGTTTCAGATTGCTTTTAAGTTTTTGAAGGAACTTATAGCAATCTCTCTTTGATTGGAACCTTCATGAACACAGGTTTCTTATTTTTTTGGAATTAATAAAAATAATTTTTCATGTTTTTATATTAGAGGCTGTCATGACCAATATTAGCAGAACAGTGTTTATCATACATTTTCTTCAAAGTATTTATTTTGAGCTTTTCTTGGACCACTCTCACCAGTATTGTGCTGGTATACTGATATTTAATATTGCCATAAAACCTTAAGATGCCTTGGAGTATAATAGTATATTAAGATGCCTTGGAGTATAACAGATATTAGTATAATTAATATGAGAGTGGTCTTGAATGTTTAATGTAGCTTCTCTTAAAGTTCAACATGGAAAGTAACATTGTCCAAATCAGTTATGTGAGGTGAATCAGTTACTTCAAATTTTTAGATAGGATTAGTTGCATCAGTTAACTCAACTATTCCTGCCTCTTTCTCTTTAGCTCTGTTAGAGGCAAGGGGTCTTCCTCCACACCTGTTTGGCCCTCTTGGTCCTCGGATGTCACAACTTTTCCACAGAACAATTGGAAGTGGAGCTAGTAAGTAAACACTTTAAATTCGTTCTCCTTCATCACCTCCCATTAATCCTTTAATAATTAGTTGAGTGCTGTTTTTATTGCTTACCTATTGATGTGAAGAAGTCCTTATGAACTTTAACATGTTTTAAAAATAGAGCCTTTGTACATTTTAAAAAATATAGAAACTCTAAGTTTTTTTCTTCTCTACTTTTTATTACTGAATTTCAATCATTAGAAGACTAAAATTTTAGTAAGATTGACTCTTAGTTTTTTTGTGTTTTTTTTAAAATATATTTTTATTTCAGAGAGGTAGGGAAAGAGAGAGATAGAAACATCAATGATGAGAGTCATTGATTGGCTGCCTCCTGCACATTTCACATTGGGGACCCAGCTTGCAACCCGGATTTATGCCCTGTCTGGGAATCAAACTGTGACCTTCTGGTCAATATTCAACTACTGAGCTAAGCCAGCCAGGCTGACTCTTTGAGTTATAGAAGACTAAAGAATCTCAGATGATTACATTAATTATTACAGCATTTGATGGCATGATTTGCATCTATTTAAATCTTGAGGGTGGTTTTTTTTTTTTTTTTTTACAATGTAATAAATTTAATCCATAAGACAGTTGTAATATGAGCCTTGAAGGAAAGATTTCTCAGCCCAATTACCAGTCACAGTCACTGATTTCATTTAATCAAATTAATGTATTATAATCCAGAGATCTTGTCATCTATGGTATGACAATGGTGATTTTTAAAGTCTCAATTTGTAACTCAGAATAACTTACTCATAATTATGAATCCAATTAAGTTTTTTGTGGTATAGAACAGTGGTCGGCAAACTGTAGCCCTGTTGACTAATGAGTTTGCCAACCACTGGGATAGGGGCTTAATCACCAGGAACAACAACAGCCTGTAATTATTGGAATCGAGAGTCTAGGTCAATGGTCGGCAAACTCATTAGTCAATAGAGTGGCAAACCGATGCTCGTGAGCCGCATGTGGCTCTCGACTGCAGTTTGCCAACCACTGGTGTAGAATACTACCTTTAGCTTTCTTTAAATATATGTTTTTAATTGATTTCAGAGAAGAAGGGAGAGAGAGAGAGAGATATAAACATCAGCAATGTGAAAGAATCATTGCTCAGCTGCTTCCTACACGCCCCACGCTGGGGATTCACCCCACAACAAGGACATATTCCCTGATCAAGAATCAAATCATGACCTCTTAGTTCATAGATTATTGCTGAACCACTGAGCCATGCTGTCCAGGCTAAGGCTATTTTTCCTAACTACCTTGCTTTCTGATGTGAGAAGTTTAGCTCTTTTTCTCCACCACCTCCACCACACACCCCTATACCTGAAATCAAACATTTCTTTACAGAGCCCTGATTTTTTTTTTATATGAAATTGTATTTGGAGCCCACAGTGTGGGCTACTGGTTTGATCATTGTTATTAGACACTTTTAATGGACAAACCCAGTAAGTAGTTGCATTTTATCTTTTAAAATAAAAATTATGCTCAGCCAGTGTGGCTCATTATCCCATGCACCAAGATGTTGGTTTGATTCTCCATCAGGGCACATGCCCGTGTTTTGAACTTAGTCCCCAGTAGGGGATGTGCAGGAGGCAATGATTGATGTTTCTCATCTATGTTTCTCATCGATGTTTCTGTCTCCTTCTCCCTCTTCCTTTCTTTCACTCTAAAAAAATCAATAAAAACTTTAACAAAATAATAAATAAAAATTGAGTTCATACTAATGCTTCAAATTCAGGCCTATAGGGTTTTAATTAACTTCATATTGTTATCTTTCTCCCATGCCAAAAGTTCCAGTTCCTAATGGTAATGACATGGTCACTTCTTTGCTTGATGTCGGTTTACCCTGTTAATTTAATGGCTTATTCTTCTGTTATTTACTTGAGGAATAAAAACTCCTTGTTAGATAATTCATACAGACTGCCTTTCTTAGATGAAGGTGGTAAACTTTGCACACCTTACCTTGCTTTTAACAACATATTTGATGTCACTCTCCATAGTTGCATATGTAGATTGTAAGAGAAATAACTTTTTCCTTTTGTAAAGCACCATGGTGCTACAGTTTACTTAGCCAGTTTCCTTTTGAATTGGCTAAATAATTCAGGTTATTTCCTGTTTTTCTGTGTTATCTGTAGGATATACTTCTGGAGGGGAGGTTGCTGTGTAAAAATGTAAATACATATAACATTTGACAAATGTTGTAAATCACCCTCTTGGAATTTTACTATTTTTGCGTTCCTACCTGTCATGTTTAAAAAATGTGGTGTTATTTTTTTTTCTTTTACTAACTTGTTAATTATCCTTGTATATACTTCTTTTAGTAGTTACCCTAAGGATTATAATGCATATCCTTGGTTTATATAGCCTACCATATATAGCCTATCATATACAAACAGTTTAAGAAGCTTACAAAAATTTAACTCTTTACTTCCTGCAATCCTTAATGCTATTGTTTCAACTCGTTTTACATATATAGGCTTTATAAACACAGTAAGACATAATTGTTATTTAGAACATCCATATTCTTTTATGTTTGTCAACATATATACCATTTTAATTCCTTCCTACATTTTTTTTTCTTCTAGGGTTTGTTTCCCTTTTGCCTGAATAATTTTTTTTCCTTGTAGTGAATGATTACTAGTAATAATTTCTCTTTGCATTTGTTTGGATTTCTCAAAGATATTTTCCTCAGTTGTAAAAACCTCAGCCCTTGTAATGTCATCTGATTTCCCTGGTTTCTGTTTCAAAGTCTTACTGTTGCCCTTCCAAGGCAATCTCTTTTTTCTCTGGCTTTTAAGACTTGCTTTTTCAAAATATAATTAATTTTTAGTAGTTTGATTATATTAGGACTGCGTGATAGTGCTTTTCATTTTCGTTTGCTTGGATTTCACTTAACCTTTACGTCTGCGATTTGATATCTTTGATCAGTTTTGGAAAATTCTTTGTTATCATGTCATCAAATATTTCTCCTTATCTCACTCTCTGCAGATATTATCCTTCATTCCTTCCAGGAGCAGCAAAATCATACATATATTCAAACTTGGACTCACTCAACATGTGACTTCATTTTATTTTTATTTTTATGAGAATTTTTTTCTTTTACCCATTTTGAATCTTTATATTGGCCAGATTTCAGATTCACCAATTCTTTTTTTTCTGCTGTCTTTAATCTACTTGAAAACCTATCTGAGTTTTAAATTTTATTTTTCAGTTTTAAAAAATTAAATGATTTTTATTATAAATTCTAATTATGTTATTCATTTTACCTGTCTTTTCTCAAATTTTCTGTAAAACGCCAGATAGCAAATATATTGGCCTTTGTAGACCATAGAGTCTCTGTTGCAGCTCTTCAGTTCAGGCATTGTGGCATGAAACAGACACAGACAATATGTATACAGATTTGCATGGCTCTATTCCAATACAACTTTATTTATGGATGCTAACATTCATATTCATTTAATTTTACATGTCAAAAAGTGCATAAATCATTTTTATTTTATTTCTTTATTGATTTCAGAGAGAAAGAGAGAGAGAGAAACATCAGGGAGAGAATCATTGATGAGCTGCCTCCTGCACACACCCCCACTGGGGATTGGGCCACAACCAAGGCATGTGCCCCTTAGCAGAATTGAACCTGGGACCCTTTACTCCGCAGGCCGATGCTCTATCCACTGAGCCAAGCTGGCTAGAGCCATAAATCATTTTTTCATAAGCTTTACAAAAACAAGCAGGAAGTGGGATATGGCTCTGTATGGAAAATACTAGAGGCCCAGTGCATGAGATTCATGCATGGGAGGGGTGCCCCTCAGCCCGGCCTGTATCCTCTCCAATCTTGGTTTCCTTGGGAAATATCTGATTGCTGGTTTAGGCATAAACCCTGCAGGATTGGGCCTAAACTGGTAGTTAGACATCCCTCTCACAATCCAGGACTGGTGGATCCTAACCACTCGCCAGCCTGATGGCCCTCTAACTGCTCCCTGCCGGCCTTATTGACACCTAACTGCTCCCCCTCTGGCCCAATCATCTCCAGTTGCCCTTCCCTGCCTACCTGGTTGCCCCCAACTTCCCTGCTGGCCTGATGACCCCCAACTTCCCTGCCCTGCCAGCCTCGTTGCCCCCAGCTGCCCTCCCCTACAGGCCTGGTTCCCCTCAACTGCCCTTCCCTGCAGGCCTGGTTGCCCCCAACTGCCCTCCTCTGCCAACCTGGTCACCCCTAATTGCACTCCACTGTAGGCTTGGTGCCCCCAACTGTCCTCCCCTGCCAGCCATCTTGTGGTCACATGGGGGTGGCCATCTTGTGTGTTGGAGTGATGGTCAATTTCCATATTACCTCTTTATTATATAGGATTTGCCAATCACCTTTTGATCTGTGATAATGGTTCCAAAGTGTGGTCCGTAGACTCCTGTGTGGTTCCTGAGACTCTTATGTTTACTTGTATTTTTCAGCTACACTTGATTGATACTCTGTATTATATTAGTTTCTGGTGTACAGCATGGTGGTTATATACATTTATGTAACTTGCAAAGTGATTCTCCTGATTAGTCTTGGCATCCACCTGACATCATATGTAGTTAATATGATATTATCGAGTATATTCCGTAAGCTCTGTACTTTATATACCTGGAACTATTTTGTAACTATCAATTTGTTCTCTGTATCTTAAGAGTTTATTTTTGTTTTTTGGATTCCACATAAAAATGAAATCATATGTTTTCACTAGTTACATTCTCTCATTTTTTTCCTTCCACATTATTTCAACACAAAAATTAGCCTGCTCTATAGCACTGATATTATTTAGTTAGAAAATATTAAACATGGTATTTCTTTGAAGTTGACTTTCTTGCAATGTATTTTTAGATGGATTCTTAATTATGGTAAATGTAGGAAGGCAATGATATTTATTAGTCACAATCTTAAATAATAAAGAAAACAAACTAGCAAGGATCATCTGTCTCTTTGAGAGGTTTATGCCTTCCTAAAAACCTTTGGTTTTCATATGAATTCCACATTCACTGACATTTTCCAAACATATTTCTACTCATTTTACTACTTAATGATATGGGAGTGAAAAAATCCAATACAAAAAGAAGAAGCTGACAAAGGATAAAAAGGGCAAGGGCTTGAAAGTAACATGAGGTATAAATTTGGTCATCATTGATTAAATTAACCATAATTATAAGGAGGAGGATGTTCACAAAAAATATAAAACATATTTAGAGACTATTTTTTATTTTGTTCTTAAGCTCATCTTCCATTGAGTCTCAGCATTTTTCATTGTTGAATACTTGTTCTTTCCATTCTCTTTCGTTAGATGCGTTGTTTTGTTTTTATTTTTTTGCTCTTTCACTTTAATTGGATCTCCTCATGCAGATAGAGATATATGATATTTTCTTTGAAGCCTGGATATTATTATTTAGCAGGCTTTATTATTGCAGAAAATATTTGCTCACTATTTCGTGTGTGTGTGTGTGTGTGTGTAGATAAATATACACACACATACATATGCATATGCATATATATAATATATATATCCCCCAAAAAATATATACATACTTTAACAGCTGATAGCTCAACTTTGAAAATGAAATGTATTTTTAATAATATCGCCTTTATAATTAATTCAACGTGTGTGTATATATTTTTTGGGTCACCCTATATATAGTTAAAAGCAGATATGTTAACTGTAACAATTTATATTCATCATATGGGTATTTTTTATTTTAGCCATTAAAAATACAATCAGCTTCTCATTTAAAAAGGTAAATAATCTAAGAAAAAGAGTAATAGGCAAATTAACTATCACTGTGCTATACCCACAAGCCCGCCCACAAGCTGATCAGGAGTGAGTATGCAAATTAACCCAACCAAGATGGCTGGGCCACAGAGAGCAGGAGGGAGTCTTGGATTTCCCTGGTGATGAAGGAAGCCAAGCTTTCTGCACACTCTGGCTGGCCCGGTCTCTGCTTAAGGCGAAAAAGTTTCAATTATAGAAGATTAATAAATCCCAATAAAAATGGTGGCAGCCACGGAGCTGGAAAGAGCAGGCGGTTAGGGTTGCTCATAGCAATGGAGGAAGCCAAGCTTCTGCAACCCTTGCGGGCCTAGGCCTCCACTCCAGGCTACAAAGTTTCAATTATAGAAGAAAAGTAAACCCCAACAGAAATGGCTGTGGCCATGGAGGAGCAGGAAGCTTGACTCCACTCAAGGCTACAAAGTTTCAGTTGTAGAAGATAAATAAATCCCAGATACCAGTGCCTCCACTTGGGTTGCTTGGGGGGCATGGACAGCCTGCAAACCACCACATGCCCCTCGCCCAGGCCACCCCACGCCCTAAGGGAACCCCACCCTGATCTGGGACACCCTTCAGGACAAACCAGCTGGCCCCCACCATGCACCAGGCCTCTAACCTCTCTAATAAAAGAGTAGTATGCAGATTGACGATCATTCCAACATACAATATGGATGCCCCCATGTGGTCAAAGATCCTGTCCCCATGTGGACACAAGATGGCCAGCAGAGGCGGGTAGTTGGGAGGGACCAGGCCTGCAAGGGAGGGCAGTTGGGGGCGATCAAGACTGCAGGGGAGGGCAGTTAGGGGTGATCAGGCCAGCAGAGGAGGGAAGTTGGGGGCAAACAGGCTGGCAGGGGAGCAGTTAGACATCAGTAAGTTTGGCAGGGGAGTGGTTAGGGCGGTATTCAGGCTGGCAAGCAGAAGCGGTTAGGAGCAATCAGGAAGGCAGGTGGGTAAGCAGTTGGGAGCCAGCAGTCCTGGATTGTAGAGTCACATCTTTTCCTAGTAATAATTTTCTTAAATGTTTTAAATCTTTTTTTTTTTTTTTCCTCTGTGAAGGTTCTAAGGCCCAGCAGCTTCTGCAAGGACTGCAAGCAAGTGATGAAAGCCAGCAACTCCAGGCAGTTATTGAAATGTGTCAGTTATTGGTCATGGGAAATGAGGAGACACTGGGAGGGTTTCCTGTCAAGAGTGTCGTTCCAGCTTTGGTAAGATAAGAGTTTTCCCCTTATTTTACCTCAGTTATCCTCTATGCTTCCTGTGTTTTACTGAAAGTATGATTATTGTCATTATGAATTTCAAAACACAACAGAATTAAGAGTTAGTAGAGTGTGGCTTATTGCTTTTACTTCATGCTTGCAGATATTGTGAGTGATTGCTAATGATGATTAGTAAATTTTCTTGATAATTAAACGACTACCTTCAAATTGTTGGCTTCTTATTATGCCAAAAGTTACATGTTTTCTTTTATATCCCTGTGAGACACGAGGTAATAACAAAGCACTTCACTTGTGGATTGTCTTTATGGGCCATACAGGTTTTACATTTGATGATTGTGTGCATGTCAGAGCTCTCAAGCCAGAACACTACAGATCCTTCTAGCTTAAAAAGTTTCTTTGTTAAGTAAAACCAAAAGAAAAATAAAACCCCAAAACAATAATTTTTCAACACAATTTTATGAATTGGTATTTAGATTTATTAAACTTAATTGCTTAAGCTTTTTTATTTTTTTATTGCTTAAGCTTTTAGTGAAATAGAAGGAATAGTCTCTTGAGCATACATTGTCTTTTAAGTAATAGCTTGATAAATTTTCATAGAGACTAAAGATGTTGCCTATAAATCTGAATAAAGTACTAACAAAGACTAAAATGAACATCATGAATACATTCATAGTATATTGGAAGTTAAAAATTTGTAAGTTTGTTTGAAATTATCTATTAACATTGACAAACATGAAATTATGATTGATATATCAGATTGTTCCATTTGGTTACATTATCAAATTATGAGAAAAGGTAAGTGGTAGCTGAATGAAGACCAGTCAAATCATAAAGGTGACATGGTATTTTTTCTTTTTCTTTTTTCCCCCCCTCTTCTTAATTGTTGGATGGCTGGGCTCTGGCCGGAGCTGATATAAAGATTAAAGTAATTTTTTCTCCGGTTGCTAATCAGATCTTTGGATAACACTTAAATCTTAACCAGTTCCCCTCTAATAAAGCTTTGCATGTTGGTTCCTGAATATTTTAAGAAAACAGTATTGTTAGGCTTTGTGCTTTTTTTGACATCTGGCCTATGCTAATTTTCACTCTCAGATTACAGATTTCTTTAGTAGCTGGCTTCTGTTTCCCATATTTAACTTTCTTTGTTGTTCATTAAAAAATATATAGCATCAAAGAACTAGGTTTACCTTTTTCTGTCTGCTGTTAAAAATACAGGTTTTATTAGTTAAATAAAGAAGCTATAAAATCTAGGCAGAAATGTTGACACAGTCAACTTAATTTTTTAGCTTTTGATTAGATTTAAGTGCTTAATAGACTTACATGCGTCATCTCATGCTATTAAGAATGATTATTGTTAATTAGTTGTCCAGATTTATCTTTTATCACAATTGAGTATTGTGAATATATATTTATATATTGTGAATAGTGTGTTTGTGTGAGAGAGAGTGTGCGTGTGTGTGTGTGTGTGTGTGTGTGTGTGTGTGTACATACACATTATCATGCACTTCCTTAAGAGAAAAAATCTGTAGTAATTCTCCCCAAACATGATCATTGCACCTTAAGTATTGGAGAATTTATTACTTTTTTGGTTAATGTGACAGCCTTTTTCAATTTAGAGTGTTGTAAGTGACTGATTGATTGTAGGTGAATTAAAACAGAGTGCTGATAACCCTGAAATGGAATGTGTGCTTTTTAATAAAAAGTTACCAGAACCTCTGGTGTGTGTATATATATATTCTGTGCCCAGTGTAATTCATATCTGAAAAGTCACTCTTACTAAATTATTATTGTATTAGAATATGTGATGTCTGTTATAGTTATGGATGTATTTGAAGGATACTTTATAGTTTAAATTTAGTACATTTAAGACTTTCTATTGAATCTAGATGACAGTGAATGAACTGTTTGCCCAAGTAGGAAAATTTTTTTGTAGCTTTGGCTGCTTCAGGAGAATAAAGTATATGCCCTAGCAGTTTTGCATTCCCTCCTTTGAAAAATGTGGTTGAAATCTCCTTAAGGTCTTTTCCACAAGAGAGACTAAAGTAAAAATCAGATATTTAGACACCTTCATGCTTTTATAGAATATATTAATTTATGTTTTAATTAGTTCATAGTTTCTGGTAATGATCAATATTGTGATTAAACCCTAGAGTTTAATCTATGGTCCTGAGTTTGTCCTGATAATTTTTATTTAACAAATGTCACATTGCCTTGCCAAAACTGGTTTGGCTCAGTGGATAGAGCGTCAGCCTGCAGACTGAAAGGTCCCAGGTTCGATTCTGGTCAAGGACATGTACCTTGGTTGCGGGCACATCCCCAGTAGGGGGTGTGCAAGAGGCAGCTGATCGATGTTTCTGACTTTCTATCCCTCTCCCTTCCTCTCGGTAAAAAAACAATAAAATAGATATTTTTAAAAAAACAAATGTCACGATGCCTCCTGCAGGCCCTGCACTGGGGATCAAGCCAGCAGCTGGGGCATGTGCCCTGACCAGGAATTAAACCGTTACCTCCTGGTTCATAGGTTGATGCTCAACCACTAAGCCACACCAGCTGGTCTACATGCTAGTTTTTAACTTGATATTATTTTTATATGGCAAAAGTCTTGAGTAATACTTTTACATTTCAGTTGAAATGTAGAAGAAGCAATACTTCCTCTAGGACTTTTCTTTAAAAATATAGATATCTTCTAATAGCTTGTCATATTTTTTTAACAGATAACATTATTGCAGATGGAGCATAATTTTGATATTGTAAGTATGTCTTGAATTTTTAAAATATAAATGCTTCAAATTTTGTATTTTGAGATGGTTGTTTTTGTTTCTTTCATTTAGTAAAAAATGCCTTCTTGTTTTTAAGATGAACCATGCTTGTCGAGCCTTAACATACATGATGGAAGCCCTTCCTCGATCATCTGCTGTTGTTGTAGATGCAATTCCTGTCTTTTTAGAAAAGGTAATCCTACTTTTGCCCAATTTGTTCAAAAGTATGGGTAGAAGAATCAAGTTGCGGACTCATGACTTCTGAATTCGAAGATAGTACTTTGTGAGGCCACATTTTGTATTCATTACCTAACTGAAATATATTTTTTTAGCTAAGATTCCAGAAAAAGTATTTCATAGCAGTATTTTCAAGTTGATATTAATAAAATGTTATAAAATCAACTAAGGTTTATAATCTTCTTATATAATAAAAGGGTAATATGCAAATGGACAAAATGGCAGAATGACCAGTTGCTATGAAGTTCAGTGACCACCAGGGGGCAGACACTTCGTGCAGGAGCTGCCCCCCTGGTGGTCAGTGCGCTTCCCACACGGGGAGTGCAGCTCAGCCAGAAGCCAGGCTCAGGGTTGGCAAGCGCAGCAGCAGTGGCAGGAGCCTAAGCTGTCAGACATCTCCCGATGGCTCCCAGACTATGAGAGGGTACAGGCTGGGTTGCAGGACCCCCCGACCCCCAGTGCACGAATGCCATGCACTGGGCCTCTAGTTTTTAACAATGACAATTACTATGTTAAAATCTTTCACAGAAGAATTTAAGCAGTTGATAAAAACTAATTTTATTATTTCTAGAAAACATCTTAAGTTATAGCTATTTATACCCTCATTTTACAGTTGAAAAAACTGAAAGAGACAAACTACCTTGCTCTAGGTCATAAAATGAGTCAGTGGAGAAAGGGAATATTTTTTCATATGTGGTAGGTTGTGGTTTTGGTCCATGTTAAGTGTCTTTTCCTTTTCAATGAATGATAAAATTATATTCTGATAACTTTGGAATATGAATAAAGTTTAAAATTAAAGTTATGTAATTGGATATAATTTATTGTCAATATAAAACTTTTTCATCCTTTTAAGACAGCAGAATTGTTAGAAGCTGTTTTGGCTGGGTGTTGTAGCTTATGCTGGTTTCCTATGATGGGTTTCACATTAGAAGCAGTATAGATTGATGGAAATTAGAGAAAATACTGTGGTTAAGTGACTAGAAATAATTTGAATGATACCTTAGGTTACCTATTTTTTTATGTTCCCAGCTGCAAGTAATTCAGTGTATTGATGTGGCAGAGCAGGCCTTGACCGCCTTGGAGATGTTATCACGTAGGCACAGTAAAGCCATTCTACAAGCGGTAAGTGTTGTTACCGCTTTCATTTAATGTTGGATTTTACACTCATATTTGTAGCAGCTCCTAGATCACAATCTCTGTAAGATACATGTGATGTTTCTAAAGAGGTGTGCAAGACTTATTTAGTAAGCTTTTTAAATTGCTCCTAAAGAGTATTTCTTCACTTTAACAGTTTTCTATATTTTAGGGTGGTTTGGCAGACTGCTTGCTGTATCTAGAGTTCTTCAGTATAAATGCCCAAAGAAATGCACTAGCAATAGCAGCCAATTGCTGCCAGAGCATCACCCCAGATGAATTTCATTTTGTGGCAGATTCCCTCCCATTGCTTACCCAAAGGCTAACCCACCAGGTAATATAGAACCTACTTTATGTGTCAGAAACATTTTTATTACATTTTTTAAATGTCAATTTTAACTGGGATTTAAATCTATCAACTGAATGTATAAATATGAAACGATGTCTGAACTGTGATTTTTCCTGTGTTACCCAATTTCACTTACCATATTAAGTATTTTATAAATGTTGGCAGATTTACGCAAATGAACAGTATTTGCTATGTTTGATATCTTCAACTATTTTACTTTAAGGGATGAACTTGTTATTGTAGCAAAAATTGAGTGTTTACTATGTGATATGATCAGAATTTCCTTTTGGAAAGATTACTCTTTCCTGAAAGGCATTGGAGACAAGACTGGGAGGACAAGATTAGGATAGAGAGTAGACATATCCTGAAAGGAAATGAAATGAAAAATGTAGACTGAGACTGTTGGGGGAGAAGAGCAGGAACAGTTATTTAGCAGAAAGAATCAATGGACTTAATGATGCAGTATGAGAAGCAAGGCTTACAGAGGCTGCAGTAGAGGAAAGATCATGAGTTAACTTTCAACTCAAGGTTGTAGAGAAATTGTATTTCCTTTTAATATAAATGTTTTAAAGTATAATTGCTATAATAATGATTATTGGATCACTTTGGAGTGCTTTTCTAATAAGGTGATCAAGACTCAAGTAGTACCATTCATTTCTTTTTTAAAAACTTACTAGGCTGAGATAACCTTTATGGGGGCTAGAAATACGTTCTTAAGGTAGCTATGATTTCAGTGTCTTATTTTGGAAGTAGGCATGGCAGTCAGAGAAGTTTAAAAAAGTTGGCCGCTATTGCAGCACTTTTTTTAGACTTAAGTAGTGACAGTGAAGTAGGTGTAGGGCTTTTGTAATACCAGAATTCTCTCATTTTTGCACAAGTAAGCTTATTTATCTTGGAAGCCCACTTACTAGGAAAAACAAGTGTTTTCACACTTGTCATTAAATTGTTTCTTTTATTCTTATGTCACTTATTTAAGATGTTCTCAGTAAAGCCACTCTAATATTATTTCCCGATTGTTTTTAATGTGAATATAAAAATCTACAACTAGTTTTTCACATTATCAATAAACCTCTGGTTCACACACATTTTTAATTCTCTTCAACTTTTTAGTGGATGCATGTCTTAAATATTTCTACTGGGAATGCTTTTTAGGATGATAGGATTTTTTTATTATTATAATTGTTTAGATATTAAAATTGCAGGTACACTCTGGAGTTTTGGGTAATAAAGGTTTATGCATATGTGATGGACAGATGATCTGACCCTTAGTCTCTTCCTCAACCTCCCACAAATAAAAACACAAATGAATTAAAGAAATGAAATAAAATTACAGAAGTATAAAAGTTGTTCCTCCTTTTCTGTATATTTACTTTTATCTATTGGGGCCTTAATGGAGGAGAGAGTTCCTATCAATTTGATTCTCTTTATTTTGAAATCATATTATTGGTTGTACTTTGCTTAGGCTCATTGAATTTTCAAAGCTCACATTTAATTCAGCCAGCTTTAAAGAGTTTGGGATTAGGAAGAAGATAAAGGTAGTGATGCATGACAGTGAAAATGTTTTATATTAATAAACTTTATTTTCCTTTATTAAAAATTAGGACAAAAAGTCAGTAGAAAGTACTTGCCTTTGTTTTGCACGTCTAGTGGACAATTTCCAACATGAAGAGGTGAGCATTTAGTTCTTGGTGTTATTTTCATGAAGTCATTGTATTGCTGAATCACAATATAACAATTTCTTTTCTTTTTTTTTCTTATTTTTAAAGAATTTACTCCAGCAGGTTGCCTCCAAAGATCTGCTTACAAATGTTCAACAGCTATTGGTTGTAACTCCACCAATTTTAAGTTCTGGGATGTTCATAATGGTGGTCCGCATGTTTTCTCTAATGTGTTCCAACTGTCCAACTTTAGCCGTTCAACTTATGAAGCAAAGTAAGTGGTATTTTATTATTCTACTTTAAACAGGAGAAGTGGCTTTTAAAAAAAATCTAATAAAGTCAACGTAAGTCAAGCAAGTAAAAGATTGCTAATGTCATATGGACTGTATAATAAAAGAAGAAAAATATAATGTCTAATAAATTATGTTAAGACAATGTAGCAATGCTTCCTACATATGATTTTTGAAGTATATAATATAATGAAAATTTTTCCTTGTGGTACCAGGGCTCAAGATCTATACAATATCATTTATGTAATATTAGATTTTCTAGCAGTTCATCTGATTACAGAACACTTTTTTTCTCCCTGAAAAAAATTGCGACTTGTACAGATTAATGTCACTGATCTTCGTTATTTTAGTATTTCTGAGCCCTTCCCAGTCCACTCAGTATGTAGGAAATAAAGTTTTATTGCAATGCTATTGCAATTTGCTCTCACTTTTTTAACCCTTAGATTTTATAAGTTAATGCACGGAAACAACAGAATTTTAAAAATATATTTGATTATGGCTAGTAGAGTATTGGTCACATTTCCATGAAACACCTGTAGTTGTGGGTAACTTTATATTCTTAGTTCTAATTTCTGAGGGTGTTACCTTGTGGGAGATAAGGGTGATATCATCATCCTATATAATAAAAGAGAAACGTGCAAATGTGACCGTACCTTCGCTACATTACCAGCCAATCAGGAGCGGGGGGCGGGGCCTGGCGGCCTGACCCCAACCCCTGCCAACCTACCATGCACCATGGGGAAGGAAACTGCTGGAGCAGCAACCCTGAGCGACCTCAGTAACTTTCAATTTTGAGAGGGAAAGAGGGAGCTGTAAAAGTACAGGCACTGTGCTTTAGCAGAGGCATGGGAAGAGGCGCCTAAGGGGTCCTGGTTCTGTGGGGGAGCATCTCTGGGCATGACAGGGAAGGCGGGAGAACAGGAGCCGGGGAGCTGGGGAGGCGCTGTGTGCGTTGCAGGGCCCTCCAAAGGGCAGCCTTCGCAGGGAGAGGTGGACACTCGGCCCAAAGGTCTAGAAGGCGAGAGACCCCAGTGCCCTCCTCCCGAGTCCCGCCAACCTTCGCAGTCGAGGTTGGGCGCGCCCGGTTCTTAGAAATGTATGTAGGTGTGAGGAGCACAGAGAGAGCGGGGGACAACCCCAAGCTGCGGACACACCTTCTGCACGCAGATCTGATGGGCGTGCTAGACTGGCAAGCGGAGCAGGTCGGGCAGAGAGGGAAACCGACTCTTGTACGTTCACAGTGGCAGGTGTCCCAGAACACCCCCAGCCACTGCTGGACTTTGAGTGCAGCAGCCAAGCTGCTGGGGATGGGGATGTTCCTGCCCTGCCCCCAGCCGCTTCTTGAGCCCTGAAGTGGCGGTTTGGGTTCACGCCCCCAGCCCAGCGCCCACAACAGGGTTGGCTGCTGGCCTCTGGAGCATGCAGAGACCCTGGTGTTTGCTGTCATGTGCAGCCCAAGGGTCCTTACATGCCCCCTAGCCCGGCGCCCACCACAGGGCTGACTGCTGGCCTCCGGAGACAGGGATGTTCCCGCCCCGAACCCAGCAGCTTTCAAGCGGTGCTTCAGGTCCATGCCCCTAACCCGGCACCCACAATAGGGCTGACTGCTGGCCTCTGGAGCATGCAGAGACCCTGGTGGCCATTGCCGTGTGCATCACAGGGGTCCCTGCCTGCCCCCCCAGCCCGGCGCTATACTTAGGCCCTGAGTGACAGGTGTCCCAGAACACCCTCAGCCACTGTGGGACTATGGGTGCAGCAGCCAAGCTGCTGGGGGCACGGATGTTCCCGCCCTTCCCCCAGCTGTTTCGTGTGCTCTGAAGCCAAGCATCAGTTTGGGTCTACGCCCCCAGCCTGACGCCCACCACAGGGTTGGCTTCTGGCCTCTGGAGCATGCCCCCCAGTCCGGTGCCCACGACAGGACTGACTCATGGCCTTCAGAGACAGGGATGTTCCCGCCCTACCCCCAGCTGTTTGCTCCTGCTCTGGCACATCGATCAGCTGCCTCCTGTACACTCCCCACTGGGGATGTGCCTCTAACCAAGGTATATGCCCTTAACAGGAATCAGTCCAGGGACCCTTTAGTCTGCAAGCCCATGGTTTTTCCACTGAGCCAAACCAGTTCCAGCGTAAACACCTTTTCTGACCACTCACTGGCTAAGTTCCTGTACGCCGCCACTTGCAGTGTTCTTGGTAACTTGGGTTATAAGAATCCAAGAACGTGATCTAGGTTTTTCCACCACACTACTGGAGGAAAAAGCAAAGGTCTGCTGCTGGAGGGGCTAAGAAGTGTCATCTCCTGCCCTAGCTGCTTTGGCTCAGTGAATAGAGCCTCGGTCTGCTGACCCCAGGGTCTGGATTCAGTTCTGATCAAGGGCATGTACCTAGGTTACAGGCTCCTCCCTGGCTGAGGCTCATGCAGGAGGCAACCAAAGTGTCCCTCACATTGATGTTTCTCTCTGTCCCTCTTTCTTCCACACTCTATAAAAATCAATGGAAACATATCCTCAGGTGAGGATAAAAAGAAAGAAATGTCATAGCCTATGAAAGATACATCTTGAAAATGCCTAAAGAAAGTTGTCATTTTTTCACAGTGAAGGGACTAGAGTCCATGTTGATGAAAACACCTTGGCGGCTGCAGTGGCTGGCAGTGGCTGCAGCAGCAGGCTAATGGGGCTGGCGCTTTCCCTTGATTAGCCCAGTCACCTCCCACAGAGGGTGGCCAGACTGATGGGGAGCGGGCCTCAGGCATCAGTAGGACATATCCTCAGAGCTCCAGGTCTGTGAGAGAGGGCAGGCTGGCCTAAGGGGACTCCCCACCGTGCACGAATTTAGTCTCTGATATTTCTATCATAGAGAAAGAGGAAATAGCAATATTATTTCCTCTCATACCCTTTTAATGTGCATGAATTTTATGCACTGAGCCACTAGTATATAATAAAAGCCTAGGTAGTGTCACGCTATGGCTGCTGAGATGTCATCACAAGATGGCCGACAGAGGAGGGCAGTTGTGAGCAATCAGGCCAGCAGGGGAGTGGTTGGAGGTGATCAGGCTGGCAGGCAGGCGAGTGATTAGGAGCCAGCAGTCTCCAGATTGTGAGAGGGTTGTTCCAAATTTCGGGCCTCTACTTCTCTAATAAAAGAACCTTTAATCTCACTGCCTCAGATAAACTGTTGAGTTGTAAAATTTTCTAAGTAGTATGATTTAAACTGCTTTTTGATGGGAAACTCAGTTTTATTTTTAGTTTCATGACTTGTGAATAAGTGCATTGGCACATAGTTTTTCAGAAAAGTAGTCTTGCTGGTTGATTTATTGGTAATATTCCTCTTAAATGATTGAGACATCTCCAAGCTTGGTATTCCAGGAACACTGTTTTTCTTGTGCCATGAACAAAGTGCACTCTGCCTAGATAAGTCTGGGAAAGGTTTAAATAGCTCCTTTATTGGGTGCTTATTAAAATCCCTAGGAGTTCTTTGAATTTTACCTAATCTACCATTTTCTGAAGTTTTGAGTATAGATTATCTCTTGTTACCATTTATCTCTTGTTACTATGGGGCACAGCATTTCCCTAAATACTGGTTTGGGAAAATTGCTGCCTGACTTTTGTTTGTTTAAACATGGATTTTTTTTTTAATATGATGAATATTTTCACCTCTTTTGCATACTTCAGGAAGTTTGCCACACCTTCATAATATAGGGGATTCTAGATATATTTTCTTTCTACTACAATAATACAATGAAAACATGAATCTGATCTTTTATTAAAAAAAGTAAATTATCCTTGTGTGACATTGCCATGTATTCAGATTTCTTTGGGAAATTGGCAAAACGACTTTTTCAAGAAATCTTTAAACATTTTGTTTATAATTTGTGAAATTTCTATGAGGCAGATATTACTGATTACTGGCAAAATATTTCACCGAAATGTTTATATTTTGTCATGTATGTGGTATGTATTCAAGTTCACACATCACAACCAACAAAGAGCCACCCTGCTTTAAGGTTGTTGCTGTTAGAGTGGCTAAACCCTGTGGAGGCTGAGAACTCTCCACTCTCACTGTACATCAGACTGGCTCATACAAATTCTTCCATAAAATTGTATCTTCTGGGAATAGAAATCTGTGCTAGACAATAATTTTAATGATTTTGCCCTGTGGTGGCATGCTTAATGTGTTTTTCCCCATCACAAAATATGGTAAGATTCAGATGCTTTTAATTGCTTTGTTTTATCCTGTTGGCCACACATTTTCAGTTTATTTGAATTGAAGACAAGTATGAAATACTGAAATTGAGGGTTAAAAACACATTAAGTGTACTTTTGTACAAAGCACTGTGTTCCTCAAAGAAAGTAATAAAAGATTACTAAAGTTTCTGGATGGATTTGTGATTAGGTGGCCAGCTAGAAGATTAGAATTCAAACTGAAGTCCTCAGAAAGGAATTAGAAAGTTTTCTTAAGTATTTATTACACCTCATTTGGATCTTTTACTTTAATTCAGTAGTATATTGCTCAAGAAGAAGGTAAACTTCCCCTTCTAGGGAATGATTGCCTTTTAAAGTAGATAATATTATCTAATGAACAAAATAAACAAGATAGAAACAGATTCTCAGATACAGGGTACAGACTGACGGCTGTCAGAGGGGAGGGGACTTTGTGGACTAGGTGAAAGAGGTGGGGAAATCATGGGCACAGACAACAAAATGGTGATTACTAGAGGGAAAAGGAGGTGGGGGAGGTAAAAGTGGTTTTAAAAGGGTGATAAATGGTGACGGAGAGATGATTTGACTTGGGATGGTGAACAGACAAAGCAATATAAAGATGATGTGTTATAGAATTGTACATGTGAAACCTATATAATTTTATTAACCTGTGTAAGTAACTCAATAAATTCAATAAAAAAATAAAGTAGGTAATATAACTAGTTTCATAGGCTTTTGTTTTTTTGTTGTTGGTTTTACAGACATCGCAGAAACACTTCACTTCCTCCTATGTGGTGCATCCAATGGAAGTTGTCAGGAGCAGATTGATCTTGTTCCACGCAGTCCTCAAGAACTCTATGAACTGACATCTCTGATTTGGTAAAGATGGAGCTAATGATCACTGTGCTTTATAAGAAAGTGTTTTACTTTAGAGGCCTGACTTTTACTAATATTTTGAGAAGCTATTAAAATAATTGCACTTTTTTCCCCCCAGTGAACTTATGCCATGTTTACCAAAAGAAGGCATTTTTGCAGTTGATACCATGCTGAAGAAGGGAAATGCTCAGAACACAGATGGTGCGATATGGCAGTGGCGTGACGACCGGGGCCTTTGGCATCCCTATAACAGGATTGACAGCCGGATCATTGAGGTAGTAGTTTCATTGTACTGTTTCAATGTGTCTATTTTGGTGGAGAGAGGGTGTAGGGATGGAGTGGGGAGGGTGAATATGTGTGCTTAAACATGCTCAATTTTGAATTAACTCAAGATTTTCTCATTTTGTCTCCTGAGAACAAGGTCCTCATTTCTGTTCAGGTCAGAAAACATGATGTTGTAGTCCTGCTTCTGCTGCTAACTACCTGATTGACTTGGAGCAAGTAATTTAAGTTCTTTGTTCCATAGTTTCCTCATTTCTGAAAGGAAACATTTGAGGAATTAGGCTATATATTTCAAAAAGTCCACTTTATCTTCTATCCAAGAGAAATCTCTTAAAAGCAGAGATTTATATAAAAATAGATGTTTCTCAATATTTTAAGAGCAAAAATGTGGAAACAAACCTAAATATCTGCCTGTAGGTGTTGAATGGTTAATAAATTCTGACACATACATAGGTTCATATATAATCCACACATTAATAGGATAAATTTCATGGCATAATATGAGATGTACGTGAAAACAATATTCAGAATTATGTAACTCTTGGGAAATCAGCAAAATAAGAGAAAATATAAATAATAATATATACATAGGAAAGGAAAAAAACTAGGTTTTTTTGGTGAGGTCTTATATGGGATTTTATTCTTATTTTCGTACTTCTGTATTATGTTTGCACTGAAATATTTCAAACATTTCTCAGGTCGGGAAAAATTTGCCCTCATGTAGGAAGTGTTGATAACTGCATTATTTGAGATGCCATGCATCTCATATTGTCAATATGTGATTCCTGTGTCAATATATTTCTAATTTCAAACTGACATTTCAATTTTTAGAAAATCACCCTTAAACATTCTTTAAAGATGTCTTCCACCAGTTAGTTTCTAAAAAAGGATTTTTTTTTAACTTTGAAACCAATAACATGTTACAAAATCAGAAGTTCTTATAAAATATCTAAATTCTGAGTTAGCTTTTATGAGGAAGTTAAGTATGACTGACTGCTCTTTTATGCATTGTTAGCCTTAGTGTTCAAGGAGGTCATGTTCTCTAATTCTAAGCATTCTTCTTTTTAGCATTTTTCCAGTAATTACACTTTCACTGTTAACTTTTTATCTTATATTTCCTAAGTGTCTTGCCTTCCCTTCAACATAGAAATTCCAAAGTTTGAACAGTTATAAGAATGAATGTTTTGTCACTTATTAAGCTGTCTAAAATCAAGCAGACAGTGTGAATCAGACTGTCTTCTTCTACAAATGTACTATAATATCTGCAACTCCTAGGGCTCAGGATTACTCTGTTAGTTTGAGTTGTGTCTTAGAGCATCATTTAAATGGAAAATCTTCTTTACCTAAGGATAATTTTATAGAATCATTTTGTTTAAAGTAGGATTTCAGTGGGTTAAGAATTTATGATGTAAATAACTTTATAACCTAAGAATTAGATACTAAGATTTATGGATAACACATTTTTTTTCTATCAGCAATGTTTTAGGAGCCTTCTTAATATAAATGGTGTCTTCATGTCAGTGATTCTACATGACTGGATCTTTCATCAAGATTTTATCTGTTTTTATGTCTTGGGGAATCTGATAGGGCTGTGGTGTATGTTTATGTTTAATTGAGAATGATTTTAATTAATGAGTTTTATCATATCCACACTGTTAAGTTTTCCATATTTTGTTATTTCACCATCTAAGACTTGATTAAATAAAAATGTAAGTTAGAATTTATGGAGGGTCCCCACTGTGTCTTAAGTTAATAAAGTTCTCCATGGTTATATTCAAGGTTTCTCTCTCTTTGCTCTCAGGCAGCCCATCAGGTCGGTGAGGATGAGATAAGCTTGTCCACTCTGGGACGAGTTTATACTATTGATTTTAATTCTATGCAGCAAATCAATGAGGACACGGGAACAGCACGTGCCATTCAGAGAAAACCTAACCCCTTAGCCAATACTAACACTAGTAAGTGCCTTTATTAAACTTAAGTAATTAATTTGTTGTTGTTTTTATTATGTGCTTTACTTGACAGATAAGCCAATATTTCTTAACTAGTATCTTCCCTGTGATCTTTTTACTTATGTGATTCGCAATATCTCAGGCTCTGATCAGAATTGTCCTATGTAGGGGGGGTGTGTGCGTGTGTGGGTGTGTGGGTGTGTGGGTGTTGTTTTGATTTTATCTGATTCTATTTCCCTATTCTACCTTTAGATCCACCCACACCTATCAGTTTAGTTCTTTCCAATCTTTGGTTCTATACATTTCACCAAAATTCTCTTTTTAACAAATGAAGAATAGACAACTCTGATCTCCCCCCACCCCCACCCCCCAGATTTCTGACATTTATTCCTCTCAGGGATTTAGTCCATTGCTTTTAAAGCACTAGCTTAGAGTGCAGAGAGAGGGTCAGCAAACTTATTCTAAAATTGGCGAGATAGTAATTATTTTGAACTTCGTAGACCATATAGTACCTGTACTCAACACTGCTATTGGAGCTCTAAAACAGCATATATAGTTATATTAGCATATCTACATGTTTGTGTTCCAGTAAAATTTTATTTACAAAAATAGGTGAATGGCAAGATTGGGTCTTTGGACCTTTCTTTGCCAACCCCTGTTCTTGAGCTTACTTTTCATCAGTTACCTTTTATCTACACCTTATTCCCTCTAAGCAAAGTGACAGATTTCCTTATTTTTCTGTATCTTCTAACTAAATCTTCACTGTTTCTCACCGGTGGTTTAGTTATTTTATGCTGAAATAATCCCAGTATTTTGTTGAACATACTTAGTGAAATAACAGGCATAGGTGCCTTGTTCTCTTCAACTGGCCAGAAGGGTGAGTAATTTTTCTAGCTGGCTAAATTTTGTCTTCAAGAAGCTTTTGGTGTCTTTCTAGATCCCAGTTCATGACATTAGATAGGTTCATTTGTTTTATAATTAGAAATGTTTTAGCATTTCAAATAGTTACATAGGCTTGAATGCTTTAAATATTGTTTGTTTCTGAAATCTGTAACTATAGGATTGAACATTTTTTATAACAGGTGGATATTCAGAGTTAAAGAAAGATGATGCTCGAGCACAGCTTATGAAAGAGGATCCGGAACTGGCTAAGTCTTTTATTAAGACGTTATTTGGTGTTCTTTATGAAGTATATAGTTCCTCAGCAGGACCTGCGGTCAGACATAAGTGCCTTAGAGCAATTCTTAGGATAATTTATTTTGCTGATGCTGAACTTCTAAAGGACGTCCTAAAAAATCATGCTGTTTCCAGGTGTGTTCATGAAAATAGTGAAAACATTTTAAAAATTCAAGTTACTGCAAGTAATTTCTGAAATCTTTAAAGTATATGTAATATAGAAAAAAATGTGTATTTGCAGTATCTTGAGCCCTTTGTTTTATATTATACACATTTTAATGATATTATTACATAC
This sequence comes from Antrozous pallidus, assembly GCA_027563665.1. NCBI lineage: Eukaryota > Metazoa > Chordata > Mammalia > Chiroptera > Vespertilionidae > Antrozous > Antrozous pallidus. Next base: position 30,867,836 of record CM050508.1, on the reverse strand, counting down.
TATAATAACAAAAGTTGAGCTTTTAAGAAGTTTTTGTTTTAGTAGACTGGTTTCATAATTAAAATATTTTGCTCCCCAATTTAAAGTAGTGTGACCAAAAATACTCGCCAAATTCAGACATTGTTTTATGTACAAATGCGTTCTTTTTTTTCTTTTTTTCAGCCACATTGCTTCCATGCTATCAAGTCAAGACCTGAAGATAGTAGTTGGAGCCCTTCAGATGGCAGAAATCTTAATGCAGAAGTTACCTGATATTTTTAGTGTCTATTTCCGAAGAGAAGGTAATGTCATTTATGATTAATTTTTTAGTCTGAATAGTATTTTAGCAGTAGATCAGAACAGTTATAAAGGGGTTATTTTATACTTCATTGTATAGTTATTGGAATATTTTAAGGCAATATTCCAGTTGGAATCTTCAAAATGCAATTAGTCCAGTCCTCTAATTTAAGGAATTTAAATGTTGAAAACAGCCCAGGAAACATTATACTTTTTCCATTCTCTTTTTGAAGACCTCATAGATGATGCTGTGTCATTCATTCAGGTTTTATCCTTTTAAAACCTGCCAAGATATTCAAAGAAGTTCTTTGTCATCAACAGAAATCTCTTGATGGCTTTTTTTGGTCTTTTAGGATACTTGGGTGTCGTGTGAGGGTACAGAAAAAAATGGTATTTTCCCTTCAAGTAATCTTTAAAAGCGCTTTGTCTTCTATCTTACCAACAATCTTGGTTCTTTCAGCATGTGATCTATTTCCCATTTTTTGAGCACCTTTTCTTATGCTGGATTAATATTAATTCACACCTTGAGAATGCAGTAGACATGCTAATGTAATAGTGTTGAGTCAGAAGAGGTTTTCACCACATAGTTCTATTCAAATAAAGATGAGTTTTCAAAAAAATCCAACACCACATATTAACATTAAATAGAAAGTAGACTCGCTCCACTTTCCAGAGATAATGTCTATAGTTAACAAATCAGGTGCATGTACAAATTGATGTTTTCCATGCTCACATAAACATTTAGCACGTGTTTTTGTTTTTAGCCTTAGGTTATCCTGTCTTTTGCAATCTGTATTGTGTTTTTGGTGTTCTTTATTTTTGTTGTTTGCTTTTTCAGATCCATTTTTCTGATTTGGAAATATATCAGAATCAGACTTTTTTTCAGTCCAGGGTGATTTTTGTTTTATTTTGATATGATCGATTATGCCATTATATTGAATTTTCTTCCCCCAATAGTATATACATCATGTTTATTGGGGAACCTTGATTGTTTCTAGTACTGTGCATCTGGCTAAGTCCACCATTCTTTGAGGATTCACTTATGTATCCCTTATTTATGAAGATCTTATTTTACGTCTGTAAGAACCCCCATACTTTGTGTTCCAACAGCACCATATTTTTCCTCTAAGCACGTTATTCTTTATTTGTAATATCTTGCAAATTATCTTTCCCAATAGTCAGTAAGTGCCCCCTTGAGTTCATTTTTTTATACCCATAGCCATACTATATCTTTAGTGTACACAGCACAGAGTCTAGCATATGACTGCCACAAGTATTTGTGAAATGAATGTGTGAAGTTTAAATTAATTTGGACTTTTTTTTTTTCCCCAAAGACTCTGATGGAAAGCTCTGGACTCTTTCCACAGAAAAGTGTGAATATGTGAACATGCACTCAGATGCATTCAGACACACACCGTTGCATAAAATTTGGTTGTTCTTGGACCATCCCCTATGTACATCTTCCCATGATCCTAGCCTAGATATAACCTTTGCCATATATAAGTTACTGTTTAGCTTTCAGGGGTGTGTGAAAATCTTCACCTTTCCATAGCTGGTGTTCTACTTTTGGCAGCAGTGTTACTGAGTGTTTGTCTCATTGTAGCATTTGAATTTAGCTAATGATTGTAGTTCTTTATTCCCTTTCTGATCAAGCCCCACAGGTGCACTTTGTTTCTCTATTGATTATTTTAAATTTCTAGTGTGACTAATTTCCTGTGGTTGGGTTTTGAATATTAGAAGACATTAAATACAAATGTCTTTTTTTAAATTTTGAATTTGCTTACTACTTTTTTAAATGGGGTCAAGTTGTAAATCCTGGCACCTAGATCCCCCTACCCATTGCCAGGTACTTTCTATTCATTTCCTATAAATCGGTGTTTGCATTAATGGGTTTAGTAATGGCAGAGATGCAATCTTGATGAAAACTGACTTGTTTTAATCTCTCTTACTGCATAGGTGTAATGCATCAAGTAAAACACTTAGCAGAATCAGAGTCTTTGCTGACAAGTCCACCAAAGGCATGTACGAACGGCTCAGGATCCTTGGGGTCCACAACGTCAGTCAACAGTGGAACAGCCACGGCTGCCACTAATGTTGCGGCTGACTTGGGATCCCCCAGTTTGCAGCACAGCAGAGATGATTCTTTAGATTTGAGCCCTCAAGGGTAAGTTGGAGTCGTGTTGTGACTTCTGTGCTCTTTGCCTTTTAACTCTGCCCTGGCTACTGAGACTCACACAAGGAAAAATTTGTTAGAGTGCAAGTATATTTTTTCATCTGTATTTTGTTAGATGTTTAATGGGAATGAGAAGAAAAATGAACATTTGTTGCAAATGCTGTATATTGAGTCATGTTTGGGAACAACAAGAGATACGTGGTCCATTTCCATTGATGCAGAAGGGGAACTAAGACTCAGAAAAATTAAATGACAGTGTCACATATTTATTTTACAGATTTAGGATTGAGCCCTTATTTCTGATTCAATAATCTTGAATTATTTACTGTGTTACATACAGCATACATAAAGAAAATTATGTTTTTTCCTCTTTATCTGTTTTTAGATCCTTTTTTGTACTGTGCTATTAAGAACATTACCAGATTCTCGTATTGGTTTTAATTTTTGTGTTGAATCACAATCTAAAAATGTTTTTGTTACTTTGATGTTAGAAATTTATTATTGCTGTATGAGTGGTAAATGATGAACCAAACTCAGTTATGAAATTCAGGATGTAGTTAGGGTGTAATGCTCCTTTTTACTCCTTTTATGATGAGAAGTAGATCTTGCTAACCTACCTAATAAAAGAGTAATATGTAAATTAGACAGTACCTCCGATCAAACCACAGCCACACCCACCAGCCAATCAGGAGCAAATTATGTAAATAAACCCCAGCAAGATGGCTGCCACCACTGAGAGCAGGAGGGAGGCTTGGATTTCTCCAGCAATGGAGGAAGCCAACCTTTCCACCTGCCATTGCAGGCCTAGGCCTCCATTCAATGCTACAAAGTTTCAATTATAGAAGATATATCCCAACAGAAATGGCAGCAGCCAGGGAGCTGGAGAGAGCAGAGGCTACGGTTGCTGGGGCGATGGAGGAAGCCAAGGTTCTGCAGCCCTAGTGCCTAGGCCTCCACTCTAGGCTACAAAGCTTCAAACAGAAATGGCTGTCGCCACAGAGCGAGCAGAAGGCTTGGCTGTGCTCTAGGCTACAAAGTTTCAATTGTAGAACATAAATTAATCTCAGATCCCAGGGCCTCCGCTTGGGCCTCTGGGGGGGCGTGGCCAACCTGCAAACCACCACAGGCCCCTCGCCCAGGCCGCCCCACACCCCAAGGGAACCCCACCCTGATCCAGGACACCCTTCAGGGCAAAACAGCTGGCCCCCACCCATGCACCAGGCCTCTATCCTATCTAATAAAAGAGTAATACGCAGATTGACCATCACTCTAACACACACAAGAGGGTTGCCCCCATGTGGTCAAAGATCCTGCCTCCATGTGGACACAAGATGGCCAGCAGGGGAGGACAGTTGGGAGGTTTAGGCCTGCAAGAGAGGGCAGTTGTGGGCCATCAGGCCAGCAGGGGAGGGCAGTTGGGAGGGACCAGGCCGACAAAGGAGGGAAGTTGGGGGCAACCAGGCTGGCAAGGGAGCAGGTAGACATCAATTAGGATGGCAGGGTAGTGGTTAGGGGGTGATCGGGCTGGCAGGCAGAAGCTGTTAGGGGCAATCAGGGAGACAGACAGGCAAGCAGTTTGAAGCAGTCCTGGATTGTAAGCAGGATGTCCCAACTGCCTGTTTAGGCCCAATCCTCCTGGGATCGGGCCTTAACGGGCAGTTGGACATCCCTCAAGAGGTCCCAGATTGGAGAGGGTGCAGGCTGGGCTTAGGGACACCCCCAACCCCCATCTCCCATCACGAATCTCGTGCACCGGGCCTCTAGTAATATATAATTGGGGTCTAAAAATTTAATCTTGTAAAATATAAGGCAACATTGTCCAGTGATAAACTAGGCCGTTCAGCTTTCCAGCTGCTTTTGGCGCCACCTGGTGGCAGCTATCTACTTTAGTTTAAATATGAATTTTGGCAAATCTGAAACTTGGGGGCATAAATTGGGACCACTGGCACAATTGCTGTCATTTTAGAGAGTCCCTGAGCTTGGGTGGTACCCATGTTATGGGCCCAGTTTAAGGAGATTGGGTCTGGAGAATGCTAGGAGCCCTTTCGCTTCCCTGTTCTCAAGTTGGAATTGTTTTCCATTTTCTCTCATATCCTTACTTGCCTCCTTACTTCCTCCCCAGCTCCACTCTCTCCCTATAGCTGCTGCAGTAAACCTTAAGTTATGCAGGATTTTACTCTATAGCACAGACATAGCACCTGAGATGTCATAGGTAAATGGTGAAATATGATAAATTTCAGACAAATACAGTATTTCTGAGCCATTTAAATTAAGGAATTAGACTTGATTATAGGTTCTAACAGTTGATAATTCTGAAGAAAGGAAAGACTATTTTGTCTTAAAAATCCTTTCAGAGTTTTAAGTGGTGCCATTCCCTTCTAATACAGTTTCAAATGCAGAGTTCATGTAAATTTGTAAAGGGGGAATTTTTCGATCATATTACGTTTATTCTTTGAAAATTTATTTGTCCTGTTTTGTTTTCTATGGACATGGCAGATGTTGGAAGAATTTTTCAATTTTTCCAATTTTATTTGAGTCACAGTCCAGTTGAACCAGAATATTTTATCATCTTTTCTGTTGCATGTAACTTTGTTATTCCAAGAGATATTTCAGACTATTTCCAGTGTTAAGAATAGTGAAAGTAACACACAAATGCTATGTATATTCTGTTCAATACATTCTAATTCAAAGCAGGTTTATTTGTGCTATCACTTGCTAGACTTATTTATGTAACTTTATGTGCTTATTTTTTAAACTACTAAAGTATTTGTAAATACATTGATTTAGAATGTTATGCCATTGCACACCATGAAATTTTTTAGAAAGTATTTTTATAATATTAATATTGGAAAGTACTTTTATAATATTAATATAGTGGTATACTTGTCATTTAGGTTAGGGAAGAATTATTATACTCAGATTTAACATACTCTTTTGTTTATGATTAGTAGTTCTTTTTAATATTAACTCTTTGCATTGTATACTTGTTTTATGTATCTTTCTATATGCACTACATTTTAACACAGAATTAGGTATTCTATTTGGTTTTATTTTGAATAGTTTATATAGTTGAACAGTTAGCTATTTTCTGAACTAATTATTTTCTGTGTTGTATACCCCTGGAACATGACAGGCACAGAGTCAGCATTAAATAATCATAAATGGAAGATATCCTGTTTTGGCAATATTTATTAACTTCCTATTTCTGCCATTTTAGCTTGCTTTTCAATGAGTGATGATAATAAATCATGGTAATTGCTAAACTTATCCCATGTTTTCCCATGTGATAGTCGATTAAGTGATGTTCTAAAGAGAAAACGACTGCCAAAACGGGGGCCAAGAAGGCCAAAGTATTCACCTCCAAGAGATGATGACAAAGTAGACAATCAAGGTAATTCCTTTGATTAAATTATGGTAGATAAAATGGAAATGGTAGTCGTTAGAGATATAGTTTAAATATCCTATTAAAACTGCTGATAGCCCAGTGTGGTGGTTCAGTATTTGAGTGTTGACCTATTAACTAGGAGGTCACGGTTTGATTCCCAATCATGGCACGTGCCCAGATAGTGGACTCGATCCCCAGTAGGGGGTATGCAGGAAGCAGCCGATCAATGATTCTCTCTCATCATAGATGTTTCTTTCTCTCTTCCTCTTTCTCTCTTAAATCAGTAAACATATATTAAAAACAAACAAACAAAACAAAAACCTGCTGATAGTTTTCGAAGTCTCCTGAATACCTAGTGCTCTTAGTTCTTTCGGCTAATCTATTAAGAATTAGAATCATACTCTGGCTGGGTAGGTGAGTTGGTTGGAATGTATCTGTCAGGGCACATTTAAGAATCAACCAATGAATGCATAAATAAGTGAAACAAATTCAATTCACCTCTCTCCCTCCCTCTAAAATAAAAAATATTGAAAAATTAAAGAATGGAAATCTTAAATCCAGTTGGTTTTTATCAATTATTATAAAATGATTTAACTGTCTTTCTCTCTTCTTTTCATAGCTAAAAGCCCCACCACTACTCAGTCACCTAAATCTTCTTTCCTGGCAAGCTTGAACCCAAAAACATGGGGAAGGTTAAGTGCACAGTCCAACAGCAACATTGAACCAGCACGGACTGCAGGAGTCAGTGGTCTTGCCAGGGCTGCTTCAAAGGACACCATATCCAATAATAGGTGAAGTGGGGAACATCTATATTCTGTTCTTTGATTATTATACATTTATTGTATGGAGATGAAACTTGGACACAGACCTTTTTTTTTATTTATTTAAGAAATCTTTATTGTTCAGATCATTACAGTTATTCCTCTTTTTCCCCCCGTAGCTCCCCTCTACCTGGTTCCCACCCCACCCTCTGCCCTTATCTCTGCCCCCAGTGTCCTCATCCATAGGTGTACACTTTTTGTCCAGTCTCTTCCCGCACCCCCACACCCCTTTCCCTCTGAGAATTGTTAGTCCACTCCCTTTCTATGCCCCTGATTCTATTATATTCACCAGTTTATTCCGTTCATTGGATTTTTTAGATTCACTTGTAGATAGACATGTATTTGTTGTTCATAATTTTTATCTTTACCTTTTTCTTCTTCCTCTTCTTAAAGAATACCTTTTAGCATTTCATATAATACTGGTTTGGTGGTGATGAACTCCTTTAGCTTTTTCTTGTCTGTGAAGCTCTTTATCTGATCTTCAATTCTGAATGATAGCTTTGCTGGGTAGAGTAATCTTGGTCGTAGGTTCTTGCTATTCATCACTTTGAATATTTCTTGCCATTCCTGTCTCAGTGTGCTTTCTCTTTTCCTGACAGCACAGATTGCCCCCGAATGAGTCTGGTTCCCCAGAGTCAGGCCCGGGACTGGAGTTCAGTGCAATTGGGAACATCCTTCTCCCTCCTGTTTTAGCACACTCAGCTGCCTCGGCCACCCTTCCTCTCTTCGCATTCACGCGTCTCCGTACCTACGCCTTTTGCATCATCTCTGAGTCTCAATGTGCTTTCCTCTTTCCTTCTAGCTGTAGAATTTCCACTCAGCCAGCTTTCCTGTGGTTTTGGATGGTGTCTGTTTTGTGTTTTAGTTGTGCTTTTGATATTGTTGTGCGAGACAGCAGACAAATGCCGCTGTCTTGGTTTTTCCTGGACACAGACCTTTAATGTGTGCTCAGAAGTGGCATAGTTCAGGAATATAGTATTTTCTCAGTTAAGTCCTGTGCCTGGCTTTGTCTTGAATTCCAATGTTTGCATTTTAAAGACCTTCTAGACAAAAAAATCAACAAGGAAACAGTGATCCTAAACAACACACTAGATCAAATGGATTTTTAATACTTACATTTTTTCCTATTTTTAAAATTTTATCTTTATTGTTTAAAGTGTTACAGATATTCCTTTCTTTTTCCCCGTTGACCTCCTCTCCCACTCTCATTACCTCCCCAGGCCTTCACCCTACTATTGTCTGTGTACATGGGTTATACCTATCCTATATAATAAAAGGCTAATATGCAAATCGGCCAAACAGCAGAATGACCATCCCTTTGACATGCACTGACCACCAGGGAGCAGATGCTCAATGCTGGAGCTGCTCCCTGGTGGCCAGTGGTCAGTGCGCTCCCATGGTTGGAGTGCCACTCAGCCAGAAGACGGGCTCATGGCTGGTGAGTGCAGCAGCAAGCTGGGGCCTCTCTCACCTCTTTGGCAGCGGTAAGGATATCTGACCCGCCTTTTGGGCAGCAGGGATCAGACCTAAGCCATCAACTGGACATCCCCCGAGGGCTTCCGGGCAGTGAGAGGGTGCATGCCGGGCTGAGGGACACCCCTCTTCCCCCTATCCCTCTCCCCCACATTGCACGAATTTCATGTACCAGGCCTTTAGTCCTATATAATAAAAGCTTAATATGCTAAGTGTCTGACTGTTCGTTCAACTGTTTGACCAGTCGCTATGACATGCACTGACCACCAGAGGGCAGACACTCCAATCGGTAGATTAACTTGCTGCTGGGGTCTGTGGATCAGGACAGGGCAAGACAGGCCGGACATGCCCTGGAGCCCTCCCATGGTCCCTCCACAGCCCCAATCGTGCAGCAGTGGAATCCCTCAGTCCGGCCTCTCGCAATCCCTAAGCCCTCAGGGGATGTCAGAGACCTGGTTTTGGCCTGATCCTCACAGGCCAGGCCGAGGCACCCCAGTGCTGCATGAATTCATGTACAGGACTTATAGTAGGCATATAAGTTCTTTGGTTAATCTGTTCCCCCCCCCCCCCCGCTCCACAAACACACACACCCCTCTCTCTTCTGCCCACTACCCCACCTGCCCGGCCCTTCCATCTGAGGATCTATGTTTCTGGATCTATTTTTTTTAGTTTATTTTGTTCATTAAATTCCACATATAAGTGAGATCATGATATACTTAACTTTGATAAAGCTGCTGGGCATCATGTATGTTGAAAACCAAATTATGTTCCCCAAGGAATCTGTTTCTCAGTTTTGTCCAAGGTACTGGAAAATTGACACCCCACCTCTTCCCTTTACAATGGAACTTAAGGTTCTTAGATTAGAGGGTTTTTTTTTTTTAGGAATTTAGAAAACTACCTACTAACCTGTTTATACCACTTTATGGGTTTTAAAATTTTATGTTTTTAAAATCCTTGAGAATTGTTTTATTTTGTTGGCTCTGGATGTAGCATATCAACAAAGGATTACTTTCTCCGCAAGTAGAAATTTTAAAATGTCAAATGTCATTGGAAAACAAACAGGCTCTTTTTGTTTGGTTGATTGGTTTGTTTGGTTGGCAGTAGTAGTTTTTCAGAATTCCAGTTAGTAAAAATAATAGAGCAAATATATTTCTGATGCCATTTGGATTTGTAATTTAGAAAGCAAGGTGTCAGTTGTTACAGTTAATCATGTACCTAACCAGGTACTTGTTTCTGGTTTATAGTTCTCTACTTCACCTCTCCAGAGAACACAAGTAAAGGATAGTGCAAATATGTCTGTACCTTAGAAAGTAGTCATGCAAAATCACTTTCAGCTGAATGCGTAGGAAACTGCTACCTTGTAGAGTCCCTAGAAGTTACTAGTAGAACTTTTGTTTGCTCTTCATGCATGTGGGCATTTCTCTAGGTACGTCTTAGGCCGTTTTCAAAATGAAACTTAATTTGGTTAATGTGAAGTCTGAATTTATTAGTCTAATACCATGGGCCAAAAAAGGTTTTAATATTGGCAGTTATTGGCCTTTGATCAGAAGTTATAATTGAAATTCTTTCTGTGTACACTGAGCTATATCTCCTTTTCCTTCTTGCAGAGAAAAGATTAAAGGTTGGATTAAGGAGCAGGCACACAAATTTGTTGAACGTTATTTCAGTTCTGAAAACATGGATGGTAGCAACCCTGCACTGAATGTCCTTCAGAGACTTTGTGCTGCAACTGAACAGCTCAACCTCCAGGTATTGTACCCAGTGCATCCTGTTGGCCCCTTTTCAGGTGTCTTCTAGCACTCTGTCTTCTGTTTTTTCTTGTTTTTAACTCTAGCTTCCCGTGGATTTAATCTTTATAAATAGGTATGTGCTATTAGCATTGACATTCTTTAACTTATCACTTGCTTTTATGCTTCATTATTTCATCATTAAATGTACTAGAAATCTCATCTCTGACTTTTTTGTGACATTTTATATTTGCTGACAAATGAGACTTTAGAAATATTTCTCAAACACATCGGTAAGACCTCTTTAATTTATAGGTTTTTGAGTTGATAGGACACTCCTTAAACCCTCCACATGGGTTTTAATAGTTGGAGAGGGTTCAGGTTTATTAACCTTTTATATTCCATTTGATTCTTTATCTTTTCACTTTTTTTTAATGTACTTTGAACAATTTGAGTAGTACGTATTTTTCAAGAAATTGACCATTTTATTCATGTTTTAAATGTATTATTTTAAAGCCCTACCTTGCATTCTTTTTTTTTTTTCATTATATTACAGCTCTTTATTCATTAATTTGACTTCTCATCCTCTGTTGTTGTTGTTTTTGAATTGTGAAGGTTCTTCTTTTTATGGTAATATGAACACTAGTTTTTTGTTTTAAAATATTTAACCTTTTGTGAATGTGTATATAATAGCATGTTTTCCAAGAATCTACCCAGAGTGCCCCAGCCCCCTTCCTTTTTTGTTATGGTATTAAGAATGCATTCAGTTTCATTTGGGGAATGTAAATTATGCATTCAATAAGGGCTATTGAAATTAATATAGAAATATTGTTTCTCTTTCAGGTGGATGGTGGAGCTGAGTGCCTTGTAGAGATCCGTAGCATAGTCTCAGAGTCAGATGTTTCATCATTTGAAATCCAACATAGTGGATTTGTAAAGCAGCTGTTGCTGTATTTGACATCTAAAAGTGAAAAGGATGCTGTGACCAGAGAAATCAGATTAAAGAGATTTCTTCATGTGTTTTTTTCTTCTCCAGTAAGTTACCTAATAATGTTTGTGTGAATCTTATTACAAGAATCACTGTTCACTTATGTATCTTTTCATCCCAGTAGTATAATTTCCAGTAGATTTTGGTCAAGATATTCAGGTAAAGTTCCTAGTTTGCTTGTACACAATTGTATTCCTTGGTCTTTTACATATGAAGTAAGCAGTAAAACAACAGTGATGGTTTGACGAAGCCAGTGCCAAAGTTTCCATGGTCAGTGTATCTTGAGTCTTTGGTTTTTCTGCAGGAGACAACCCATTAACTGTAGTCTTTCCTCTGTGAATGCATTTTATTCTCAATATTTGTTTTCAAACTTATTAGAGTTTGAGATAGGTAGATGATATAGCTAGCTACAGTAGACATAGTGTAGCTATAACCATAAGGTAGACCTATATATTTCCACTTTGTATGTAAAACATAGTAGATGCTTCTTGACTTAGGATGGGATCACATTCCAGTTAACCCATTGTAAGTTGCAAATATCTTAAGTCAGAAATTTATTTAATACATCAGTTTCACCCCTGCTGAATGTCATACGTCAGCCTAGCCTACCTTGCTTAGAACACAGTATCCCCAAAGCACTGGCAATACAGTATATTGTAGAGGATCAGTTATTGATCCTCATGATCATGCTGCAGCTCACTGTGACTGGTCAGCATCATGAGAGCGTATCGTACCACATGTCACTCTACCTTGGGAAAAGATCAAAATTCAAAGTACAGTTTCTGCTGAATTCTTGTCAATCTCGCACCATTTGTAAAGTTGAAAAATTGTGAGTCAAACTGTCTTACCTTGGGGACCATCTGTGTTAAAAAAATTCTGTTCAAAAGTGCTTAGACATACTTACAATGTGGATTATAAGGTCAGAATTTGGAGTAGTTCCCCTTTCTTTACCCTCGGTAGCTGAGAGCTAGAGAATAACTATTCTTGGAAACTTGATTTTACATTACTGCTCAAGGCAAGGCATTTCCAGGGACGTTTCTTTGGCTCATGTGTGTAGTAGGGCCAAGGATAGCTCCTGTGTGTGAGCGAAACTCCTTTACCTGATGCCTTTCCAGTTTGTGGGGATTTGAGCATTGCTTATATTATTTTAACTTGTGGGGCTACCCGAAGCACAGTTATTTATTAGAGAGTCATAAGATGTGTAGCAATATTGGATGTGCTTTTCTCCCATACTTAATATTTTATACAGGTGTCATCTCTTCTCTGAAATTCCTTGGGGCTTTCTTGGTTTCAAGAGTTCTACAATATAATACGTGATGTCCCCAGTAGATTCTAAATATCACTCCAGATACAGTAAATATTTTTGTGGCAAAGCATGAATACTTCTAAAAACTATGTCTGTCTGAGTCAGATTTTGCCACCAAATGAAACAATAAAAGAAAATAGATTTATGGTTTCCTTTTGTTAAACTGCCTATTAAAGTTTTTTGTTGAGGAGTGTTCCCTATTCAAGAGGCCTTGTTTAACCTATTGGTTTATTTATAACTTTAGCTTCCTGGAGAAGAGCCCATTGGAAGAGTAGAACCAGTCGGTAATGCACCTTTGTTGGCATTAGTACACAAGATGAACAACTGCCTCAGCCAGATGGAACAGTTTCCAGTCAAAGTGCATGACTTCCCCAGTGGGAATGGCACAGGAGGCAGGTAAGGATCATTGCCTGAGTGTGCCCTTTTCCTCTGACTGCTTAGTCTTTTTGAGGTTAAGTGGCAAGAGGTCTGGTAACATCTTCATCTGCCTAAAGAGCATTTAGCTGTCATTACTGAAGAAATTAAATAGTCTTAAAAGGAAAATAAAATACTCTTATCTTAAAATCACATTGTTTCTTAAACATAATGGTTTAAAGATATATAACCCAGTCACTATTGGCAATTTGCAATCTGTTTTCCGTAAACTGACATACTTTATAATGCTTTTCTTCAAGAATTTTGTGGATATGGAAAATAAAACATTTACGTTTCTGTGCAGTAGTGTGATTTTTATATGTGATATAAGTTTTATAACTTTGTATTGTGATGGGTTTTACCAGTGTTTATTTTAAAGTTGTGCTGTTTTTTCAATAACAGTCGTTTTATAGAACTCAATGAGATGCTGTAGAAAGAATTTATTGTAGGAGTTGTTTTGTTTTATATGAAATTATAAGCTTCCTAGAATATTATAACTAGAAGCCTGGTAAATAGGAAGTTATTTTAATCTTTAAAATACATAACCTGATGTTTTTTAAAACATTCAAAATTTTGATTGAATTGAAACTATGCATCTTGAGTAGATAAATTGATCAATGTAGACTAGGTTTTTTTTCCTACTTTGAAATTTAATGTACAGTGTAATGTTCAGGTTTTTATTTTATTTATTTTTTATTGATTTCAGAGAGAAAGGGAGAGGGAGAGAAATAGAAACATCAGTGATGAGAGAGAATCATTTGATTGGCTGCCTCCCATATGCCCCCCACTGGGGATTGAACCGGCAACCCAGGCACGTGCCCCTGACCAGAATTGAACCTGGGACCGACCTTTCAATCTGTAAACCAACATTCCATCCACTAAGCCAAACTGGCTAGGGCTGATACTCAGTTTTGATCATTATGCTATACTGGAGTGTTTTGTAAAATGAGGGGACGTTTTTCACTATGCTGAGAAAACATGAAGCTTTTCATTTTTACCCAAATTTATATAAATAAGTATGGACATATGTATATATATAAATACAGTAGAGTATTCTTTCCCATAACCCCTGTTTACATGATTTATGGAACCTCGTAGATAACCATATTTTAAGTTTGTCTGTCATCTTACTCCTGCCAGCCCTTTTCTGAAATGAGCAGTTAAATAGCCTTATCAGATTAAGACTGGTGTAGCTATTGAACCACTTCATTCAAAAGAATATAGCAAAGTTTGTACACCTGAAACTAATATAAGTTTTTGTGCCAACAGTAAAGTTTTTTTTAAATATATTTTATTAATTTTTTAGAAGAAGGGAGAGGAATAGAGAGTTAAGAAACATCAATGAGAGAAACATCCCTCAGCTGCCTCCTGCACACCCTCTACTAGGGATGTGCCTGCAGCCAAGGTACATGCCCTTGATCGGAATCCAACCTGGGACCTTCCAGGCTGCAGGCTGACGCCCTGTCCATTGAGCCAAAACAGTTAGGGCAACAGTAAAGTTTTAAAAGTGATTTTCTAGCTGACATCATTTTATAATAAATTACTTGAATTGCTGGTGTTTACTTTGTGTCTTAAGAAAATGCAGAGTTTGTATTATCTAGCTTTTATTTGAATTAATTTTGTTGATTTTGAAAATAATAGAATAACTTTTTTTCATAAATTATCTTGAGTTTTTCTCTTAACAGAGGATCACAGGCTTTAAAATTTTTCAACACACACCAGTTAAAATGCCAGTTACAGAGACATCCAGACTGTGCAAATGTGAAGCAGTGGAAGGGTGGACCTGTCAAGATTGACCCGCTGGCTTTGGTACAAGCGATTGAGAGATACCTTGTAGTTAGAGGTACTCTTCATAATGTATGTTGTGTGTTTATATGTATATTTGGGATAAAATTAAGGAGTTTATAAATTATTTCCCTTCTTACTGCTGCTTCTATTAAAACCTAGCATCAAGAACTTGTGTTCCCGTCATTTATTTTATGTGTAGTAGAGGTTGACTGTTTTGCTTGAGTGATAAGTTAATTTTTGTTGGACTATAGTAGAAATGACATTTTGAATTTGACACTTTTCTGAGGTATTTCTGCTTTGTAGATCAAAGTGTTTTCCTAATACTACATTAGCTTAAACATAAATACAGGCTTTTCTTTGTCATGTAAAATTTGCTAGGAGTTTAACAAACTTCTTGGGTTTTTAGGTTATGGCAGAGTAAGAGAAGACGATGAAGACAGTGATGATGATGGCTCTGATGAGGAAATAGATGAATCTCTGGTAAGGTACTATTCCCACCATGTTGTCATGTATAATGTTCAGGGCCTATAAGTTAAATAGATTTTGTTTTGCTTCATTCAGGCTGCTCAGTTCTTAAATTCAGGAAATGTAAGACACAGGCTACAATTTTACATTGGAGAACATTTGCTACCGTATAACATGACTGTGTATCAGGCAGTACGGCAGTTCAGTATACAGGCTGAAGATGAAAGGGAATCCACTGATGATGAGAGCAATCCTCTAGGAAGAGCTGGTATTTGGACGAAGACTCATACAATATGGTAAATCTCAAAATGATTTTGTATGTTTCTTTATTTTCACCTCCTTTGACACTATTCGTTTGTTTTGGAATTGATACTAATGGCTGACTTGCACAAGGAGAGGGGACCCTAAATCCTACGTTTCATCATTAAAAGCCATTTCAAATAACTTAGATGTGAGGGCATATGGGTGCATGAGTGTGTATATTTATCTTCCTCATTAAGTCAACTAAATACAAAATATATTCTTGGGTATAATTATAGTTTATATATCTACTTTTCTAGATTTATTTTCTGTCTTTAAAACATTTTTGTAGGATGATGTTCCTTTAGTTATTAGGAATCGTGGCATCTCTGAATCTTGAGAAACATTTGGATGCAACTTTGTCTTGTTTGTGAATATCTGCTACTCACATTTAAAGAGAGCTGTTCTCAGAACTCCTAAGCTGCTGTTCTAGGAAGCAATGTCATTGGTAATTTTCTGAATCTAAGTAGGGAGAGAGAGAAGATAGATCTCGCAGAGTTCTCTGGTGACTCTAGTATCTGTGGCTTGCACTTTGGCCTTGTGGAATAATTTGCCTTATTAAAATCTGCTTTTGGTTTACCTATACCTGTCACTTTAGGTACAAACCAGTGAGAGAGGATGAAGAAAGTAATAAAGATTGTGTTGGTGGTAAAAGAGGAAGAGCCCAAACAGCTCCAACAAAAACTTCCCCTAGAAATGCAAAAAAGCATGATGAGTTATGGCATGGTAAGTTGTAATCTGAAGGGAAAACTGCCATAGGTCAGTATCTTCCTGTCTTCATGGTTTTAAAGAAGTGATTTATTTGTATTTAGAGTAGTAAAATCTTTGAGTATAACTTACAAAAAAAAAAGGAAGTTACTGCCAACATATGACGGCTTTTAATTGAACCCTGGACTTTAAAGTCTAGAACATGAAAATGTAAATATCTGCAAAATTAAATTTGGTAAGAAAATTGGGAAAAACTCTTATATATTCTTTCTATGAAGAACTCATGTTTGCATGAAGGTAGTACAAATTCAGTAATATAACACATTCACTAACAAAGAGACTGATAATTGGCAGATGGGCCCTAAATTTTTATTGGCATTCATTATGATAGTATAATACACTAATGTAGAAGGAATAAAAAATTTTGCCAGGTATTATAATGGCCAATAGAGTGCATCTCCCAAACGACTTCTTTCCCTTTTAAGTATTTTCTTTTTTAATTTTGCTGGTTTCCTTCCTCTCTCTTTTATATGATAATAATGCTTTAGCATTTGTCCAAATTCTCATTCCATGGGGACTCCGTTTATCTGGGATTTCCAAACACTGGTGTCAGTTGATGAGATTTTCCTGGTTTACATAAATAAGGGCATTGTAGGAATTTTATTTTTCTATAAAGGCAAGTTTGTTCTTTTTATTTGTTTTTAAATGTTTGTTTTTTTGTTTATGGTGATAAAAATTGCCCTTTTTTATGAAATGATAGTGTTGTGGTTCTTAATTCTTTTGCTCGGTTAAAGCGAATGGCAAATTTTCATGCGACTTGGTGAGATGTAAGAACAGAGGAATCACAACTCCTGCTTGGAATCTATCAAAGTCTACCCTGCCCTAAATCTTGAATTAAATAACCAAATCTGAAATACACAGGCAATGTCTATAACAGTGAATTTAAATTCAAACATTTTGTCTTTACTCCTCTCTGGCTTTTTATTGTTAGTGATTACTTCTAGTATAAAGAAATGCAAACGAGTTAGTTTTTCTCCTTTATGATGTTTATTTGGGTGTGGGGAGGGAAGTGTAAATTTCATAAACCTGGATGACTTATGTATAAGATTAAAAGAAAAAAGTTCAAGCTATCAGTGCTCCACCAATGAGATCCAAGCATTAAATCTTAACAACTTACAAGTACTATTTTAGGCATGATAAGATGCCACTGGCTCCATTGGCTTGGCCTTTCTAACTGTAACACTTAACTTTGATTTTCTGCCCTCTAGATGGAGTGTGCCCATCAGTATCAAATCCTTTAGAAGTTTACCTCATACCTACACCACCTGAAAATATAACTTTTGAAGATCCATCATTAGATGTGATTCTTCTTTTAAGAGTTTTACATGCCATCAGTCGATACTGGTATTACTTGTATGATGTGAGTATTGTTGAAGTTTTCCATGATGTGTTATTTATTACGTGTTATCTCATAATTTTTGTCTAGTGATTTATGAGTTTCCTGTTGTACTAGAAACAGTGACTCAGCTAAATTTAGTGACTCAGCTAAATACAGGGATCCTGGCCCAGTGAAGTACAATGTACTCATCAGTGGGAACTTCTCCCCTTTTATTTCCTGGCCTAGTTTTTAGATTCATTCTCTTGGCAGAGTTATAAATTTATTAAATTAAGCTACAGCTTGAAATTGAACATATTTTTATTATAGTTAAAATTCTTTACATTTAACCCAAAGTTCATTTATCTAAGTTAAGATGTATATTAAGTAAAGAGTTGGGTGAAAGTAGAATGTGGTCTTTGATATTTATATAGTGTAGGGAAGAATGAAGGAGTAGGCCTTGCATAAAGCATTAGTTCCCACATCAGTGATTGTGCCAGTACTCATAGCATTTGGGGGTTGAGGTGTTTCAGTATGCATTATAGAAATTCTCCATTTGTGTTAGGAAACAACAATGAGAATCTGTATATAGTATTTTGGAAACAAGTGAAATCTGGGCATTTGTAAACATATTTGGGGATAAAGGAAGAAATAGTGAATATAGTTCTATTTTACTACATATTAACTTCTTTCTTAAACATTTGGCAGAATGCGATGTGCAAGGAGATTATTCCAACTGGTGAATTTAATAACAGTAAGTTGACAGCAAAAGCAAACAGGCAGCTTCAAGATCCTTTAGTAATCATGACAGGAAACATCCCAACATGGCTTACTGAACTAGGAAAAACCTGGTAAGACTACCACTTCTATACTAGTGGCCTTGGGAGTGTTATCATTGTGTTGGTCTTTATATTTTGTTATTACAGCAACAGTGTTTAGTAAACCTGTTTAATGTGTTTAGTAATATTTTCATATTTGATCACAGCTTGCTTGTTAGTGTAGCGTTAGCATCCAAACAGACTAGACAAGCTGGGACTAGTACTAAGTCTACTTGATTATGTATGTCTGCCTATATGAAATAGGAAAGTACACAAGGATATTTGACTGAAGAGATTAAAATCCTCTACCACAATAAGATTGGATTCCAAAGGTGGAATTGAGTGATCCTCGGATCCTGCTTGGGTCTACACTTATAATCTTAGAAACTATAGAACTGCATTGCCGGTATAGTAGCCACTAACCACATGTGGCTGTTTACATCTAGATTAACTAAAATTAAATAAAATTAGAAATTAATGTTTTTAGTCGCACTAGCAAAATGCTCACATGGCTGGCTACCTGTATTGGACAGAAACAAATACTGAATATTCAGGTCATCACAAGAAGTGCTCTGGTAGCTCTGTGTCAAGAGCTATCAAAATCATACATCGGGAGGCAGTAAAACCTCTGTTACTGCAGCTGCCTTTTGCATCTTTGAGTGACTTAGAAATGCCAAAGCTAAGAAGAAAATCATGAACTAGTAAAGCCAGTATTTGTGTATATGTGTAATGGGGTAGGTTGTTAACCTTGTGAAGTGGTGATCTGATTTTAAAATTGAGCTTTCACTAGTCGTGTTTATACTTCCTAAAGGTCTTTGGGTATATTATAGACGATCTTGAATAGACTTGATTTCAAACATAGAATTTTAATGGTTGAATTTCAGATTTCACAGTGAAAGGCTACTTAATGCATTATTATATGATCAGTTAAATTTCATACAAGAACTAAGGAAATTCTTCACAAGTAGAATTTTATTGGTCATATTTAAAATTACTCTGTATTGTATTAAAACTTGTTTCTAATACAGGGATTTTTTTATGGTTTCTGATTCTAATTCAGATAATAATTTTATATCGCATCTTTTTACAGCCCATTTTTCTTCCCTTTTGATACCCGGCAAATGCTTTTTTATGTAACTGCATTTGATCGGGACCGAGCAATGCAAAGATTACTTGATACCAACCCAGAAATCAACCAGTCTGATTCTCAAGATAGCAGAGTTGCACCTAGATTGGATAGAAAAAAGGTAAGTTGCCCCCCCCCCCCCAAGTTTTTAAAGATAAATCAAACTGAGCTTCTCAGAATTATGGGAAAACTAGAAATATGGTAGATCTAATTATGCCTATTGGTTTAGAGGATTGCCTTTGTCACAGTTGTCTCTTTGCTTATCTTTTTAAATTATCATTTAGTCATATTTTTCTATAAGTCTCTTGGAACTGTGCTATGATTCTTTTTCATTCTCCATTTAGAGTTTTTTTTCTCAGTTTCTGAAATAATTCTTTTATCTTTTAGTCTTCATAACTCTTGAGCCAGGAAATATCTTTTCTTAATGAGTCATTCTTCCTTTCTAAATTAGAAACTCAAATTAGCCCCCCTTTTGTAATTGACTGGAGGCCTGGTGCATGGATTTGTGCACCAGTGGGATCCCTTGGTCTGGCCTGCAGGGAACGGGCCGAAACCAGCTCTCCGACATCCCCTGAAAGGTCCCAGATTGCGAGAGGGCTCAGGCCAGGGCAAGACCATGGGAGGGCTCTAGGGCATGTCCGGCCTGTCTTGCCCAGTCCTGATCAGCTGGACTCCAGCAGCAAGCTAACCTACTTGTCGGAGTGTCTGCCTGCCTGCGCCTGTCTCCCCCTCACCCCCCCCACCCCCACCCCCGGTCAGTGCACATCATAGTGACTTGTAAAATGGTCAGACACTTAGTATTTTAGGCTTTTATTTTTATAACTAGAGTCCCGGTGCACGAAGTTCGTGCACGGGGGGGGGGGGGGGTTGTCCCTCAGCCCAGCCTGCACCCTCTCCAATCTGGGACCTCTTGAGGGATGTCTGACTGCCAGTTTAGGCCCGATCCCAGTAGGACATTCTTCTCACAATCCAGAACTGCTAGCTCCAAATTGCTCACCTGCCTGCATCCCTGATTGCCCCTAACCGTGTCTGCCTGCCAGCCTGTTTGCCCCCAACTTCCCTCCCCTGCAGACTTGATCACCCCCAGTTGCCCTCCTTTGCAGACCTGGTCCCTCCCAACTGCCCTCCCCTGCTGGCCTGATGCCCACAACTGCCCTCCCTTGCAGGCCTGGAACCTCCCACTGTCCTCCCCTGCTGGCCATCTTGTGTTCACATGGGGGCAGGATCTTTGACCACATGGGGGCAGCCCTCTTGTGTGTTGGACTGATGGTCAATCTGTGTATTACCGTTTTATTAGATAGGATAGAGGCTTGGTGCATGGGCGGGGACTGGCTGGTTTGCCCTGAATGGTGTCCTGAATCAGGTTGGGGGTTCCCTTGGGGTATGCAGCAGCCTGGGCGAGGGGCCTATGGTGGTTTGCAGGCTGGCCACGCCCCCTAGTGACCCAAATGGAGGCCCTGGGATTAATTTATGTTCTACAATTGAAACTTTGTAGCTGGAGCAGAGCAAAGCCTTCTGCTCGCTCTGTGGCAACAGCCATTTCTGTTTGAAACTTTGTAGCCTGGAGTGGAGGCCTAGGCTAAGGCTGCAGAAGGTTTGCTTCCTCCATCGCCCTGGCAACCCTAAGCCTGTTCTCTCTCCAGCTCTGTGACCATCACCATTTCTGTTGGGATTATGTATCTTCTATAATTGAAACGTTGTAGCATTGAGTGAAGGCCTAGGCTGGCAACGGCAGGGAGAAAGCTTGGCTTCCTCTGTTGCCAGGGAAACCCAAGCCTCCCTCCTGCTCTCTGTGGTGGCAGCCATCTTGGTTGGGGTTATTTGCATAATTTGCTCCTGGTTGGTTGTGGGTGTGGCTTTATCAGAGGTACGGTCAATTTGCATATTTCTATTTTATTAGATACTAGAAGTCTGGTGCACGAAATCCGTGCACGAGTGGTGGGGGGTTTGTCCCTCAGCCCAACCTGCACCCTCTCCAATCTGGGACCCCTTGAGGGAGTCTGACTGCCCATTTAAACGGGCAGTCGAAATTCCCTCTCTCAATCCAGGACTGCTTGCTCCCAGCTACTTGCCTGCCTGCCTTCCTGATTGCCCCTAACCCCTTCTGCCTGCCAGCCTGCTCACCCCGTAACCAATCCCTTGCCAGTCTGATTGATGTCTAACTCCTCCCCTGATAGCCTGTTTGTCCTTAACTTCCCTCCTCTGCCAGTCTGGTCACCCCTAATTGCCCTCACCTGCAGGCTTGATTGCCCCCAACTGCCCTCCCCTGCTGGCCATCTTGTGTCCACATGGGGGCAGGAACTTTGACCAAGTGGGGGCAGGTGTCTTGTGTGTTGGAGTGATGCTCAATCTGCATATTACTCTTTTATTAGATAGGATGATTAGGTAGGGTTGGTCCCTTATTTAGTGGGTAGAAGTAATCAGCTCCACTTTATTCCCTTAGCAGATTATTCCAATTAGAAAAGACTGAAACAAAATCCTTGATAAATTTCATGTCTATAGACCAGTTAGCCCCCTGTGTTGCTGTCTTCATCTTCCTGTAGTTCTAATCCAGCTCCATACTTACAGCCCTAAAGCACACAGCTCTAAGCCATTTGCATCTGAGACCCAGTCCTACACTTATGCCAACACACTGCCTTTTAAC
Organism: Antrozous pallidus; assembly: GCA_027563665.1. Classification (NCBI taxonomy): domain Eukaryota; kingdom Metazoa; phylum Chordata; class Mammalia; order Chiroptera; family Vespertilionidae; genus Antrozous; species Antrozous pallidus. Next base: position 30,846,049 of record CM050508.1, on the reverse strand, counting down.
ACTCGCTGCTCATATCTTGATAACGTGTCATTAGAATTCCATGAAAATTGTGCTGGTAGACTTTGGAAATCTGCCAGGACCTTTCTTATTCTCATGAATCTCATTAGTAAATGTTTGCAGTACAGTTTGTCCGATCTCTCCAGGTCAGAGCCAGTAGTAGGGTCTCCAGCTTACCTATCACCTCCATTCCTATTTCTTCATCATCTGCCTATAAGTGCACCCAGGGATATGCTAAGATACTGCAGCCCTGAATTGCTTTGATGTTTGGCAATGTTTCAGAGATCCTTTTCCAACTTGAATTTTCTGAACTTGCCATGGCCTCAAGATAAAAATTACACTTACATCTAACTTTTCTTCATGTATGTATGCCAGGGATTCTGTCAATGTTTATAGTAATGCAGCTACTTAACCTTTTCTGAGGGATGCTTTGTTAAAAAAATTTTTTTAGCAATTGAATTAATTTTTTTGCACTTCAAGAAACAACACCTATTTATTAAAGTGTAATGTGTGCTTATTTTCCTCACTTTTGTACTTTATTTTGTAGCGTACTGTGAACAGAGAAGAGCTGCTAAAACAAGCCGAGTCTGTGATGCAGGATCTTGGCAGCTCACGGGCCATGTTAGAAATTCAGTATGAAAATGAGGTGAGCCTTTTGAGTCGGGACAGTGTTGAGCATGATTTGTGTCCTTGATAAGGTGTCATTAGAGTTTCTTGGTCCTGTGAAATTCTAAAAGACAATTGGGAATTATCTGACATTTGAAATTTTTTTTTAAATCAGGTTTACTAAGATATTATTTGTATATAATAAATGTACGCTTTTAGGTTGTACAATTGTAAGAGTTGACAAATATATAGTCTGTAATCACTACCACATCATGATAAAGAAAAAAATCCAACCACCACCACAAAACATTATCTTAGACTGCTTTACAGTCTTTGCTTGCTGTCCATCCCCTATCCCTGGCAGCCTTTGAACTATTTTCTGCCCCTGTAGTTTTGTCCTTTTTTACAGTATCATAATAAATTAAATTATACAGTTTGTAACCATTTTTGTTACTCTTCTCTCAGTATAAGGCTTTTGAGATTCATCCATACTATTGTTTCCTTTTATTGCTAAGTAATAGACCATTCATAGTATGTTTTATCACCAGTTGATGTACATTTGAGTGTTTCATGTCATTTAATGTTTCAAGTTGTCTGTTTTACCTATGGAAATAACAGTATTTGAATGAAGGAAATAAACTGTTTTGATCTGTGGTTTCTACTTAGGAGTAGTATCCTAAAGGGAGAAAAAACTGACTTTAAAGCACCATCTTGTGGGTATCATGTATTACTGCAGTTAGATTCATTTCTTTCTTCTCTCTCCTCTTTCCCCTCTTTTCTTTCTTTCAAGGCCCAGTGGAGAATAAAATGTACAAAGTCCTTACCATCATGGGGCTTTTCTTTTACTTTGGGGAGATCCACACGAACGCGCACACACACACTCAGATAGGAAAATAGGAAGTTGAAGCATGATGGGGAAGGGATAGGGTGTTCTAAGGTGACATTTGAGCAGAAGAATTTTTCTAGCAAAAGAACAATCGTGCAAAAGTCCTGAGGCAGCATTCCTCTGGTGGCAAATGACTGTGGCTGCAGGGTGGGAGGAGGGATCATAGGACATGTGGGCAGTTTTTTTAACTTGAGCTTTTGCTTTGAGTGAGACGGGAAGCCTCAGAGGGTGTGGAAGAATGATACAAAACTGTGTTTTGTGGGGCTCTCTCTTAGCACTGTGAGGATAGACTATGAGATGCCAAGAATGCTGGTGCAGAGACCAGACGAGGTAATTGGTGGTGACAGTTTAGGATATGTTTTGAAGGTGGGACAGACAGGCTTAGTGTTTAATGATTGGTTGCAATGTAGAGAGTAAGACTGAGAAGAGCCACAGATGGCTCCCAGGTTCGGGTTGGAGCATGGGCTGAATGCTAATGCCGTTCACTGCTATGGGAAACTGACAAAGAGATGGGATGGATTAGGAACACATCACCAGGTTCCAACAGATCACTGTTTGGAAAATTGAATTACACCTTTGGTGCACTGCAGCTAATCTTTTAAGCTAGTGTGGATACTTTTAAAAATAATTCTATATAATAAAAGCCTAATATGCAAATTGACCAAATGGCAGAACTACTAGTCGCCATAACGCACACTGATCACCAAGGGGGCAGATACTCAATGCAGGAGCTGCCCACAGGCCCCGACAGGTGGTGGCAGAGGGGGGTGGGGTGGGCAGTGCAAGGCCAGCCAAAGCGAGTGCCTGCAGGGACCCCTGATCAGCCAGTCACCCCACAGATCAGCCATGATTGCCAGCCAGGCCTAGAGATCCTACCCATGTACGAATTTTGTGCACTGGGCCTCTAGTGGTAAAATAGTGCCCATTAGTTGCAAATACTGTACACCGTGAAATACAGTCTTGAGAGGACAGTGGTTAGATTTAGCCTATAGACTTTCATACTAACTTGTTCTTACCTGCATATCTAGCTTATTGTCTGAGCTGGTAGGACCTTGATAGAACATGAAGAAACTCTAGGCTGAACATTGCCTCAGGCTCACGTATCTCATGGAGGAGGTGTTTTCATTCACAGTTGGCTGTACATTATCTCTTCCTTTAAGATACTAGTGTCCAGGATCAAACCGAGACCCACCTACTAAATCAGAGTCTTCAGCATGTTAAACAGCTCTCAGGAGATTCCAGTGCACCATGGGCTTGAGAAGCACTGGTGTACTCTCTGAGGCTGTTAGCCCAGTGTGTGCTGGTATGGAATCAGACCTCCCCTTATTTGTGTTTATTTAACAAACCTCTGTTAAAGGTTAGTGTGTGCTTGGGCACTGTAGAGGGTGCAGAAGTGAATTAACCATTTGTATGCCATAAGCATCTATAGACGCAAGCAGCAGAACTTTCTTAGTTAAATTCAAAATATCGTGACAGTTAACTGGTTAAAGTTACCCTTGGGTGGTATATACAGGCATATAATGAAATGCTGACAGTGAAATATGATAAGTACTTAGTAGGTGAAATGTAAGTCCTAAGAAAAAGAGCAAAGTAACTGGGCAGATAAGGAAGCTTTTCCTGAGGAGGTGACATTTGAGCTGGTTTCAGAGTTATCATTCACCAAAGAGAGAATGGGAGACAGAGCCATATGCAGACCATGCCTTAGTCCATGAGGGTAAGCTCAGACCACATAGGTTCTTGGAGCTTGTTTCAAGATACCAATGCCCAGGCTTGATATGACCCACCTATTAAATCAGAGTCTTCAGGACATGCCCACCCCCCACGTGTGCATGTTAAACATCCCAGTGCACCATGGGGTTAAGAAGCACTGGTGTACTCTCTGAGGCTAGGTTGGGTTATGTTTAAGAGTAGGAAATTAGAAAGGGTGGCTCGCTCTAATTGAAGATCAGGACTGAAGAACAGTTGGAGAAATAATCTCTTCTGCATCCTGATAAATATTGCTTGTTAGTATTCACATTGTCAAGAGGTTTGCAGGTTTAAAAAAAAGGGGCAGTGCCGAAAGTGATTTGGCTCAGTGGATAGAGCGTCGGCCTGTGGACTGAAAGGTCCCAGGTTAGATTCGAGTCAAGGGCATGTACCTTGGCTGCTGGCACATACCCAGTAGGGGGTGTGCAAGAAGCAACTAATCAATGTTTCTCATTGATGTTTCTGACTTTCTATCCCTCTCCCTTCCTCTCTGTAAAAAAATCAATGAGATACATTTTTAAAAATAAAAATAAATTTTAAAAGGGGCAGTTCAAATTCTAAAATTTGAAATTGTTCTACTTTTATCCTTCTTTAGGTTGGTACAGGTCTTGGGCCTACACTGGAGTTTTATGCACTTGTATCTCAGGAACTACAGAGAGCTGACTTGGGTCTTTGGAGAGGTGAAGAAGTTACTCTTACTAATCCAAAAGGTAGTATTAATCTGACTCTGTCAATTTGTGTTACTCAGATCAGGTGAAGGGCCCTTACAATTCATTAAATATATTTAACTTGTAAGAGAGGACCATACTCTCTGACCTTAATTATTTTAGCCTTTTTCTTATTTTCAATTAAGGAAGGCCCTTCCAGCTCTAGAGGACTTAATTAATCTGATTTTGAAAATACTGACTTTCCTAAAAGTTCTGAGTTACCAGTTTTTGTTTTGTCTTATTTTGGGAGAAAGCATGTAAAGTTCGGTCACTTGATCATTTACAGGAAGCCAAGAAGGGACCAAGTATATTCAAAACCTCCAGGGCCTATTTGCACTTCCCTTTGGTAGGACAGCAAAGCCAGCTCATATTGCAAAGGTTAAGATGAAGTTTCGCTTCTTAGGAAAATTAATGGCCAAGGCTATCATGGATTTCAGATTGGTAAGTTTATTTGCTTTTCTACAAATTTTTCTCTGCCTGTCTTATGTGAAAGTGCCTAATCCCATGTGCTTAATGCTGTATTTTAAGACAATGCTATACAAACTTTAATGTGCATATTAATTTCTTGGGGATTTTGTTACAAAAGCCAATTCTGATTCAGTAGTTCAAGGGTGGGGTCCAAGATTCTACATTCTCATTCCAGCTCCCAGATGATTCCCAAAGGCCAATCTGTGGCCCATGTTCTGTTAGAAGCAGAGGCTCAGAATCAGGCATGGTTTTAATGATATATTTCTGAAGCATTTGATATCATAGTTTTAATTCAGTAGGAAAGCATGAGTATAATTGTTAAACTTACAATAATTTGCCACTAGAGAGCTAGAATGAAAATAATCCAAGAAAATCAGTATTCAGAGTTTTGAATATTTCTAGATTACTCCATTTCCTCTTTTCACATTTTATAAGATATTTTTCTCTTGTCGGTAGAAGACATTTTCATTTGATGTCAAATTCACAAGCTTGTAACTGAAGAATGGTCTTATTCACCAGTTACATTAGAAGTTCCATTTTATTTTCTTTTAATGATGATCAGTTTGTGCTTTTAACTCTTTCCTCTAAACATCGCTTGATATTGAGCCCTTATGGAGATTGTATGTTTATCATTGAAAAATTATGTATTAGGGCCATTGTTTAAATGGAATACTTAAGTATTTAAAAAATATCAATATCAGGGCTCCAGATTGAATTTCAGTGGGGACTGATTCATATACTGAGGGAAATAGTCCTTAATATAGTTTTCCCCTGAGGATTATTTGACCTATTTAAATGACCTTTTGACATGTCAGTTATAGAATTGAGACAATTCTAAAAGCTGTGATTGTTAAAATACTTTGCATATTCCCTTTCAGGTGGACCTTCCCCTGGGCTTACCCTTTTATAAGTGGATGCTACGGCAAGAAACTTCACTGACATCACACGATTTGTTTGACATTGACCCAGTGGTAGCCAGATCAGTGTATCACCTAGAAGATGTTGTCAGACAGAAGAAAAGACTTGAACAAGATAAATCCCAGGTAGGCTTACAAGATGAGGAAATCTCCAAATGGATCCATTTCTTTTTTCTTTTTTTAATATATATATATATTTTTTAATATATTTTATTGATTATTTAGAGAGGAAGGGAGAGGGATAGAGAGTGAGAAACATCGATGAGCTGCCTCCTGCACACTCCCTACTGGGTATGTGCCTGCAACCAAGGTACATGCCCTTGACCGGAATTGAATCTGGGAACCTTGAGTTCCCTGGCCGACACTCTATCCACTGAGCCAAACTGGCTAGGGCTGGATCAGTTTCTTATTGTAGAAAGATGAGGTCTTTGTTAAGTAGTTTGTATTTGACGCAGTTAGTTATTAATGTTATTTTAGAAGACTTTAATTTTTTTATCACAACTGAAATGTGATTTTATAGTGACTTAGATGGCCTATAATAATAGCAGTTGATGAGTAAAAGGCTTAATTAGCAAATACAGTACACTCTTAACTGAAATCAAAGGCTCTTATTTGTTAAATTTTATATGGGTGTTGTGTATCTGGGCAGATATGAATGTCGGCCTGAATTCTTTTAGTAGTAAACATTTGTATCAGTCAAACTGTTCTTAGGACAGATTGTTTTTTTTGTGTGTGTGTGTGTGTGTGTGTGGTTGTTTGTTTTTCTCCTGAAATGTGGCTGAATTTAGCAACAGTCCATTCATTTGTTTCTAAAGAGATTTCATGATGATATCTTTAAAAGATCATAGTGGCTGTGTACCATTTTTTGGTAACACATGTTAAAATTTCTATTAGATTTCATGGGTAATCTTGAGTTTTATATCATTTATATTTTTTACTAAAAAGTCATTTCACTCAGTCTGAGATTAGTAGTGTTCTGTATCTGACATTAGAAGAAGGTAAAGTTGTATTTTTTTTAAAAATGGCAGAGACTCAAATAACTTATATTAGGTAAATCAACTCCCATTAAGAGTATAGAAGAGATTCTGTAGAGTAAAAGTGTCATATCTCTTAGTAAAATGGAGAGGAACTTATAGTAGACAGGTGGGGGTTTTAGAATGCCTTTGTGTCAGGGAGGATGATTTATAAGGAAATTCATCTTAGCTCCCATATTAATTGGTAGTTGGTGATTTTGGAGAAATAAGCTTGTTAAGGGAAATAGCCAGATCTTTGCCAAGTCCATATTTTCCATACAATATCTGTTTTCAGATTTTTAGAACCACTTAGGTTTACACTTACCAACTTTGTAAGTTTTAAACTACTATCGTCTTACTTAGGATGGATTATCTTTTAGGTAAGTAATGTCCCAGGGATAGGAGCAAGGAAATAAAGTAAAATTATGGCATGTTCCAGGTGCCTTGCAAGCGTTAATTTATTTAATCCACAACAACCCTCTGAAACTTAGGTATTTCTGTTATCCCAGTTTTACACATGAGAAATCCAAGGCAGATGGGTTGAGTAACATGCTACCCAAGTTCACATACCCAGGATGTGAGAGCTAGAATTCAAGCCTAGGCTGCTTGATTTGGAGCTCACAGTCTCAAATGACTTAAAAAATGATTTAATAATCAATCTGTTGAAAATGACTAATTTTCTGCACTGGAGCCATCTCCAATCCAGAAACCCGTTTGCCTTCTTTTTCCTGTAGTAGATACTTTCATTTTCAGATAGAATTTGTGGTTTTGCCTTTTGGTCTTTCATGCTTAATCTTAAAAAAAAAAAATTATGAAACATAACCATATAATCTTAATCTTAAGCACTTTTTAAAAAGTGAATAATACAAACTGCTTTTAATATTTGTTTATAGAGTATGACTTGATTTTTCTTCGTTGGAATCTTTTTTCACTGTAGTGCTATTATATGAATTGTATTTGTTATTCTAGTCCTGATTAAGAATCTACAGGATATTCTCTAGATTTGGACTTTGCAGAGAGAAGAAAATATTTTTATTAGTAGATAGTGCATTGTTTGTACTTATTGAATTTATAATTTTCTAACTGTATTGTATTACTCAGTTTTGGCTATATGCATATATTGAATTCATTAAGATTTGCCAAGAATTTACGGAAAGTTTGATTCCAGAGCCCACACTCTTAAGTAGACCATTGTGTGTAGTATCTTGACCTTTTTGAGAAATCTGTTTTGAATATGATCAAATTGAATAGCAAACATCTCATTATGAAGGAACACTCGAGATCTTGTTTCTCATATAAAGACAGTTAGAATCTGAAGTGTTTAAGATTATTTCCTTTGTGATCTCAGTGACTTGGTCATGTATAGATTATGACAAAATAAGAAAAAATAGTCCTAGAGCTAAAAGAGCCCATAAAATGTGTTAGCATGTCTTTTATTTTATAAACATAATTGAGTGAATGACTGTACTTGATGCCCCCTCCCCTTTTATTTAGACCAAAGAGAGTCTACGATACGCATTAGAAACCTTGACTATGAATGGCTGCTCAGTTGAAGATCTGGGATTGGATTTCACTCTGCCAGGGTTTCCCAACATCGAACTGAAGAAAGGAGGAAAGGATATACCTGTCACTATCTATAATCTAGAAGAGTATCTAAGGGTATGTAATAGCAGTGTCCTTTGGGGTGAAGACCATCTGTGGTGATGCAAAGCTTTGCCTATGGCTACAGCTCTGAAGGGGAGGGAAGGGACCAGGGCACTAAAGCACGAGGTACCAGCTAGCTGTCTGCACAGACTGATTTGAGACCTTTGATCTGTGGGATCACTGCATGAAGTTGACCTTTTCAGCCTTAGCGTTGTTTGTTCTATGAGAGGACATACTGGATATTTCAAACTTTATACAATCTTGAGTTTGCTGTTCTTAAGCTTAAATACTATCTGAGAAGATCACATTTTGTCACAGTCTGAGAAGAAATCGGTGAAAAAGAGCCATCCTTTGTGACTAAATTGCTATCAAGCCAGATAAGAATTGCCTCTTACAAACTCTCTCTCTCTCTCTCTCATATTTGTGAGTTTGATAGGCTTTTCAAATTACTAATTCATGATATGTACGCTAAAGGAAAAATAATTTTATATTGAGTACAAATTATATTTTAGCTTACAATCCATGTAGATCTTTATTGCTACTTTTTGAAAAGTTTCTTTTGCTTTTTCCAGACACTGTGTTCAAGATGGAATATTACCCTCCTCCTAGATCCAACTCTTCCACTAACTTAACTGTGGGATTTTAGATAGAACCTCTAAAAATTTTTAGCTCTGGTTTCTTCATCAGTTTGAGAGAGAGAGAGAAACAAATGATAGTAGAGAATCTTAGATACTATTAACCTGCTGCTTTTCTTTCAGTTAACATCCAGATTAAGGTTCTCTGAAAATAATGTATCATGATGTTTTTATTTTTATCTGAGTATGTCCTCTATTTCCAAATAGGTTAGTCAAAATGGTTGATGACTAGATAATATTTGGGCCAATTACAGATGCTTTTTGTTACCCTTCAATTTTATGTGACTGCTTTTCTGGAGTGTGCCTTTTACTAAGTGTACATACTTAGCTACTAGCAAAGGGTTGGGTTCTAAGAACTTAACAGGATATAAAACTAAAAAATTTCACATTTAAAACTATAGTAATGGTTACTTGTCCTTTTTTAAATTCATTTTAAGTAATGTTTTACTGTACTTTGTCACGGAAAAAGATTTGAAATCTTGTCACAGTTTGTAAAAGATTTTTCTCTTTTGTAGCTGGTTATATTCTGGGCACTAAATGAAGGCGTTTCCAGGCAGTTTGATTCATTCAGAGATGGATTTGAATCAGTCTTCCCACTCAGTCATCTTCAGTACTTCTACCCAGAAGAAGTGAGTAGCTTATATCTAAAAGAAGTGTTCATTTCTGGTTCTGTGCTTTAATTATCTTAGTGGAGTATTTCTGTGCTCTTTAGTCAGAGTCTTCACTGTTGCAAGCAAAAAGAAGGTTGGGAGCAAAGGGTGTATCTTTGAGACAGATAAGGCCATTTCCTGAGCAAGGGAAAACATTAAACATCAAATATAATAACAGTTTATATTGTATAAATAACATATATGAACTATATAAGTATTCAGTGTAATATAAATATCCTATCTAATAAGAGAGTAACATGCAAATGTGACCGTACCTTGGCTCCTGATTGGCTATGCTACCAGCCAGTCAGGAGTGGGGGTGGGGGGTGGAGCCGAGGCACACGGGAGGCACTTGGGATGGGAGCCACCCCAGACAGGAAGGGCCTGCCGGCAATGGGAGGGGCCGGCCTGTGCACTGGGCGGGACGGGAGCTGCGCAGGACTGAAGGGGTGGGGTGGGTTGGGAGGGGCCAGCCTGCGCCCCACTCAGGACGAGAGCCACGTGGGATGGGCGAGTCTGGCGCGTGGGGCTAAGGCCAGGGCTGGGTGGGCCAGGGCTGGGTGGGCGGGCCGGGGTAGAGCCAACCAACAGCCCCATTCCAGATGGGTGGGTGCCTAAGGCCTAAAGCTTCGGCCAAGGGTGAGGGGACAATAGGACATCCCCTGAGGGCTCCCAGTACGTGTGAGAGGGGGGGCAAGTTGGCTGAGGGACCACCCACCCCCAGTTTACGAAGTTCGTGCACCGGGCCCCTAGTTAAATATAAGGGAGTCAGGTCCATGTGTGATTGAGGAAGCATAGTATTGTTATCAACTGAGACCTGGATGGTTGGCGGGGTGTGGGACTTAGGTGTGTGTACTACTGTGGTTGGCAGGGAGAGCCATGGGTCCAGAGTAATGAAACTAACACTGAGGAGGTCACACTGTCTTTAGTTGTTTTTTATTGACTAAACTTACTGGATTAGATTGAGACTTGGTTTTAAGATTCAAGTTAGTCTTTGAAATTTTAAGGAAGTGTTATAAATTTATTAATTGCCAAATTCAGAGAATACTTTTAAGAATGGAAAATATGACTTTATGCATAGTTTTTCTAGTCATCTTAAAATGCAACATGAATCTCAAGAAACTACATGGAATGTCATAGAGCCAGTCTAGAAGGTGTTCGGTTTCCCCAGTTTGCAAACCTTTTTATTTGTTTTTCAATACTAGCTTTAGAATACACATTCATTGCTGGCTGAATCTGAAAATCCTTGAATTAACAGCATTTTAATCTTATTATTTTTATGTACACTTGGGTTTGGTAACTATTGAAGTATGTGGCTTCCCTAGCATTTTAAGGCACTAAATGTCACCTGGAATTAAAAACAGCAAGTGTTGCTCCTGTAATTGAATCCTGGTACTCACTGCCTAGCTGTGTGACCATATCCAAGTAGTTGTACCTGATCTGACTGCCTTGTCTATAAAATTGAGATAACCTCTGTCTCACTGAACAGGACACCCGAAGTACCTGACAGTGAGTGACATGTAGTCGATACTAAATTTCATATGTTCTAAATTGGATTTTTTCAAAAGTATATAGTCATTCTGCAAAGGGGCAGTTAAAAAAGAGTAATGATGGTTTGATTTGAAACTGGATTTTCCCAAGGACACAAAGGCATTTTTTGCTTTCTAACAAACATTCTGAAATGGATAGGTGGGTCCCCATATAGCCCTAAACAACTGTATGGCATATGACTTTTAAATTTTATCTTAATTAAGAGAACATTGAACAACAAAAACCCATGGCTAATGAAAATAACAATTGAGTGTCATATACAGAGCGTGCCTCTCTACAAAATGTGAAAAACTACCAATTTGCTATGTCTCATTTTAACTTCTCCCACTGCTCTCCAGCTCAGCAGTCTATCTTCTGGCTTCTCTTATTGAGTACCCTTGTGATTCCAAAAGCATAGATTTGTAAGTCTCTTTGGTTAGAATTATGTTAGTAAGTTAAAGCTTCTAAAGAACCAGTAAGAGTTAGGAAAACTTAAATCAAGTGTTTGTTTCAGATGTTTTGTCTGAAATTAAAGGCTTCTCTATAATTAAGTCCTGACAAATGGGCAGAATTCCTATTAATGTGCAATGGAAGGGGAAATTGAATCTGTAAATGCATTAGTAGAAGAGCACAGTATCTAAAGAGGTCCTAACAGAAGTCTTTGATATGAAAATGATACTCTTCCTTACTACATTCAGACCTTTTCGGCATACTACGAAACAATATATGGTATGCACTTCAATCTGTTACACATCTGTTATCTTGAGTAATTCATTACCTTATTTAAATGTACAGCTGGATCAACTCCTGTGTGGCAGTAAAGCGGACACTTGGGATACAAAGATACTGATGGAATGCTGCAGGCCAGACCACGGTTACACTCATGACAGGTGAGCTCTGGGGTCTGCAAGGGGTTCAGTTTATCGTTTAGAATTTGGTAGTCTGCGTATGTATATACTGTAAACAATAAAAGGTATTTTCTAATTTGTCTATATTAAGGGAGGTTTTCTGATATTTATAGTAAAATGGATATCTGAACAACCCCACACAAATCTTAGTTATTATAACAGAAACATTCCACATGAATTCTAGCTATAACAATAGAAGCAAATTTGATTTCAGGGTTCATTGTAATGTAAATTTATATATAGTATTTAAATTTGACAGTCTCTAGCTAATTGTGAGAGTTGGCAATGTGTTGGGATACAAATTTGTATTTTAATATGATGAAATGATAATATTTATTTCTGTTGCAGTCGGGCTGTGAAGTTTTTGTTTGAGATTCTCAGTAGTTTTGATAATGAGCAGCAGAGGTTATTTCTCCAGTTTGTGACAGGTAGCCCGAGATTGCCTGTTGGAGGTGGGTACACTGTTGATGCCTGACATTGAGTCTAGCTATAACTGTGTGTGTGTGTGTGTGTGTGTGTGTCTGTGTGTGTGTGTGTGTGTGTGTGTGTCTGTGTGTGTGAACTTCAGTGCCAATAGCAGAATATTCTTTATTTGATTTACAGTGCCTTGTAATTATTTAATATGGGATTTTTCTCAATTTTTGGTTTGTTGGGTAATTCATTAACATGTATAACTGGCAGGAAAACTCAAGAGATTTATCTTAAACACATTGAAGTAGGATTACTATACACTGTAATGCTGCTTTTGACATTTGTACATTATCAGATGAGAAGGTATTCTGAAATGTGAATGTTCAAAGATGAGTCCTAATATACTCATATAGGTATCAGTTGATACTCTGTTTTAAAAGTTAGAAGACATAAGGAACTATTTGCCTTTATGTTATACTATGACTTTTTATAGTAAATAAAGTAGATGCCAGGTTCCATGCACTGAATGTATATTGAATGTGTAGATTTAATTTCCAAGGAAGAAATAGTACCTCGTGTGTGTGGTAATATAATACAGCAAAGCAGTGTAATGTTTTCTGATAGTCATAGCATGAACAAGGCATGCCTGTCATTCCAGCCTGACTCCTCTCATGGCTAAGAAAGTGTTCTCTGAGCAGGCTGTTGGCATCCTGTACACTTACTGAGACCCTTGTCTCTCTTCCTTCCCTCTAAATTAGGCTTCCGGAGTTTGAACCCACCTTTGACAATTGTTCGGAAAACATTCGAATCGACAGAAAACCCAGATGACTTCTTGCCCTCTGTAATGACTTGTGTGAACTATCTTAAATTGCCGGACTATTCAAGCCTTGAGATAATGCGGGAAAAACTGTTGATAGCAGCAAGAGAAGGGCAGCAGTCATTCCATCTTTCCTGATTACACCGAGAAATGCAGTCTCTGCCTGTTACAGCAAAAGAAAACAAATCATGATTTCTTTTCTAAATGTATCACCTGAGTCAAGGAAAATTGTTACTCCTTCTTGTTGTAGGAAAAACGGCTTGCAGATGATAAAAGACACACTTGGTTGATATTCATTAATGGCCCTATGGACTTAAAGTGATCAGGCCCTAAACCATTGTTGTGATGAGGTTTCTTTAGCAAGTTTTGTTTAAATTATCATTTATTTGATGAGTGAAGTTTTTAACTTGCTTTGCTGTGTGAAATTTGAAAAAGGGGATGTTTTTCCAGGCTGAAACAATAAATGTCGCTGTGCAGTTTAATTCTGGGCTGTGTGTATCCATCTAGCTAAGTCTGCAGTATTGTTTCCTCCAAAGATAACTCTTGTACATAAGTACAGACATTAAAGCTCACGCTTATTTGACAGATAGTTCAGTAGATTAGCTCTGTGTGCTTTTCACTTCCCTCTAATTTTCTCTCCCCATTCATGCATTGTCTGTGCAGTTCACAGTTTTTTTGTATATGACACTCAGTTACATTTTCATTAGCCATGGGCTTTTGTTGTTCCATGTTTTCTCAATTAAGATAAAATTTGAAAGTCAAAACTTGACTTATACTGTCAGTATAATTCAGCCTTTGTAACTGGGTGGACTTTTCTTAGAGCTTAGTTTTAATATAGTTGTAGGATATTATTTGCTGGCTTCCTACCAGTGACACACTAGGAATGTTTACATGGTGATTCCAGCAGCCACAGACCCCTGGAGCAGAGGCAAGGAAAGCTCATTCATTCATTTCTCTTGTGTAGGTTACAAAGTGTACAGCTTGGGCCATCCAGTATGTATTAGTCTATGGCCAGAGCATTTTGAATTGGTGTAAAGTTTTAAAGAAAACAAGCAATTTTAATTCCCTGTTGGAGTAAAAATTTTTTCTCCCATGTTAAGTTTTTGTTCATAGTCTGTCTTTCTTCCACTTTCCTTTCCCCCTCCTCCCAGCGATAACGGGACAAACAGTTCAGCCTTTGTCTCCACACACATAAAAGCACCTGTAAGCAATGCTCTGTCCATTAGTTCTATGTGCTGATTTCTCAAATCTGCAATAATCCATCAGGCTAATGTTTCTACTTGAAAATAAATAATGTTTGCTTCACCTTTTTGTTCATAGTTCTGTGCTGTATGCATAACTTGTGTAGATGTATTTCTATGAAGTAAATTGTTACATCTCCATGATTCTGCGTCATGGCTGATTTTGCTTTTCAAAGATTTTATAATAGCAGCTTGAAGAACGTAAAATGTGGAGAGAAAATGGGAGGAGACTCCTTCCTAAGGTTTAAAATCAAGCCTGTTGCATAAATTTGAATTTTCATAATTCAAATTTTTTAAAAATGAGAGATGAGGTCTTTTTTTCCCCCCAATTGAACTTTGAGAAATCAATTTTATTTTGTTTTATTGACTGTTCCAAAATTTTATTTGATGTAGAAACCCCTTTGTTCCCCATCCTACCACTGAGAAGAAATTGAGTGGCTTGTTTTATTTTGATGACTGATGTTTTCCACTTAAATGACCTTATGTGGAGCATCCCCCAGTGGCGCATCCTTCACACTAAACTCGGGCCCTGACCTCTGTGAAGTGTGAGGAGCTGTAAGAGCTGCTCAGGGGCCTGTCTTCCTGGTCCCTGCAGAGGCTCTGACAGGGGAGACCAGCTGTACCTTGATGTGGAGGAAGGAGTGGCATTTCTGCAGTTCTGATATAGCATAGGAACTAAGATGTTTAATCAAGCAGAGCTAGGTTAATGAAAGAACCGATTTGTTTTCGACTGTTCTGATGATACCTTTTTACAAACTAAGCACAAAGATTTTCATGTGAACATAGCATTTTGTTCTTTTTTTAATTAGGGTTCTGTTAAAATTTAGACCTGTGTATAAACAAAGTAATATCTCCTATTAAAATATCTGTATTTGACATTTTATTCATGTGTGGCCCTGGCAGATTTGCCCTCATTGATTCACCATCTAATGAGTACCTATGATGGTTTTTTAATCTAATTCTGGAGCTTGAGTGTTTAATAAGAGTTGGTAATTATCTGTTTAAACACTCAGTCTTTACCCTACACTTTCTTCAGTAACCTTTGGTAAGTTAGGAGCAAGAAGACTTTCCCATTGTAAAGCAATCTCCCTTAATATTTCATCGTAGGGAAAATATATTCTATTTCATTTGCTATTACTCCAGCTATGCCTTAAATTTATTTGCTTAGTAATCTTACCAACAGTCACTAATTTTTAGATACCCTTTATACAGGTAAACAGTTGAATAGTAACGTAATATTCTGTTGTCCTTTAATTTTGCTGAGATGGAGTCAGTCAGATGTTGGGCAGCTAACACCAAGTATGTTGTGGTGTGTTCGACAGTGACTGGTTTAATCTGCTTTGTATATTTTTACTGGAACTTTTTAAGAAGGAAGGGAGAGGGAGTTACATGTAATTCATCCTCCCTCCTGTCTCCCCAAAGGGAATTGAAAGGTCTAAGTAGTCTAATTGGGGACAGACATGGAGAAAGTTGTAGATACCTTAGCCTAATTCAGCAGAAACCTTAAACACAGCCATACATAGGGTACAGATTTCTCTCTTTCTGTTCCTCAGCTCTGGTGTCCTGTGTTTATATTGGTAAACTTCCTCTCACCTTCACAGTTTATAAAGAAGGTAGTACCCAAAGTCCCTCTTTTCTGCATTGGACAGCACTTCAGTACGGAACTCCAGAAGGCTGTGACCAGTCACTCCTGATCTTGCCTAGGGCTACCAGTGCATAAAGTCCCTAAGGATGAGTGATGAAGCCCCAGCTTCTGCATCTAAGAAATTAGGTTCAAGTCTTGGTTTTCCACAGGAAGGATTCTCGCCAGCGAATTGGAGGTTTGTCTTCCCTCTGCTTCATCAGGTTTTGAGGCTGTGCTCTGTGCTCCCGATTTTTGTCAGTGAAATGGCGATGTTGCTGATATCCAAGAAAAAAGTTAAGAAAGGAGACTTGCAGGGGAAAGACATGTTAGTGCATTCAGAAACCATGTCCCTTATGGGTATTCTAGATCTTAGTGTCCATTCCCCTTTAGCAAAGATGATCAAACTTTGCATCCATTTGTCTTAGTCTGGATTTTATGACCCGTTTTTTTCTACTGTAATCAGAATGTTGTTTGGAAATGTCATACTCTGTATTTCTAACTCTCTGAGAAATGCTCATATGGGTCTTAGGTCTGCCACAGCAGGAGCTGTCATACCAGCTCAAGGGTAACTAGTGTCAGATCACTGAAAATGCTTCCTTTGTTACCTCAAAAGAAAAAGATCCCAGACAGAATATAGCATTTATATTTCTAGAAAATGGAGGGTTGACTGTTTTCTAAGAACTTGAAGTAAATTCTGGTGCAAGGAAAAGTTCTCTTAACTCTATTAAGACTTACCTGCATAAAGGAAACATTCTTTAATACTGGAAGAGGTGGTTTTATTTTTACAACAAGCCTACTCATGACCAAACCTATAACCAATTGCTAATCTGTGTAAAGCATTTTTTTTCTCTCTGATCTGAAACAGTGATTTATATGAACTGTTGGAATAATGGAACCTCAAACTACAGATGTGTATGTAAAATTGCATAAATGCACTGACTTCCTTCTCCCTGGATATATTTTTAATAAACAGCATTATCCTATATGGTCAGTTTTATTAAATCATGTACAACTAGAGGGTTCTGATCAGTGGTATGCTTGCATGGGTGGCTTTTGGAAAGCTTCCTTGTTTTGCTAAGTGCCAGTAGCCTTACATTTTGGAGGCAGATTATGGAAAAAGTTATAGGAGACAAATATATTCAGGGAGGTGACCCTAACGCTTGCTTGTTAGTGGAGAGGTTTATACTTGGGTGTAAGATCGTCCCGGGAAGTGGTGGTTTTGGGGTTGGGAGGTGCCTGTCAATGTGCAGAGATAGGCCCTTACCTTTCATGACCGGTTGCTCCAGAGCAGTCAGTCTATTTCACTGGGACAGAGTGGAATTAACTTAGGAAAGCAAGGAAGGTGATTTTTTTTTTTTTGGAGTGATATTAAATTTAGGGGTGATGCCGAACCTGTTTGGCTCAGTGGATAGAGGGTCAGCCTGCGGACTGAAAGGTCCCAGGTTCGATTCCAGTCAGGGGCATGTATCTTGGCTGCAGACACATCCCCAGTTGGAGGTGTGCAAGAGTCAGCTGATTGATGTTTCTCTCCCATCGATGTTTCTGACTTTCTATCCCTCTCTCTTCCTCTCTGTGAAAAATCAATAAAATATATTTTAAAAAATAAATAAATTTAGGGGTGTTTGTTTTGGGGGATGGAGTTATTCTTTTTAAGAGAACAAAATCTATACATGTATGTATATAGATACCCATCATACATGTGTATGCATGCATACATGTTCTAAAATTAAAAAATTTGTTGATTTTTAGAGGAAGGGGTAGAGAAACATCAATGTGAGAGCACAACACTGATCGATCAGTTGCCTCTTGCACACCCCCTTTTGGGAGTCAAGCCCAGAGTCTCGCATGTGCCCTGAGGGAAATCATACTGCCAACCTCCTGTTGCACAAGAAGATACCCAACACATACATTCTTATATATCGTTTTGGTATAACTGCCTAAGGATAAAAGCTTACTTTTCTCTTGGTCTGCAAAGTGACTTTAGGTCACAGATGAAAGGGACCGCTAAGGCCAAGCCCAGGAAGATAGGCATGTACATAAAGTTGTCATCCTTGCAATGTTGCCAATTTGTGTGGGAGCCGAAAAGCTCATTTTTGGTTGATGCAATGATATGAATCGATACTGGCTTGTGAATTGGGTTTACAGACGTTTATATGTTAGTGGCAGTTGCTGGCCAGTATTCCAATAGAAAGCACAGTGTCCCTTGAGATTGCATTTGGTAGGAGGATATGTAACCATTTAATTATAGCTATTATAACTCACATGCTTACTGTGGCACCTACAAACTCCTTTCTCTTGTCCTCAGCTAGATTAGTAACCTCAGTGTTATCTGGCCTGTGTTCACGTCCTGAAATGATGCCAGGTTACCTATGCAAGGAACTCCCAAGTCAGCAGGCAGCCCCCAGAAACACCAAATACATATTTCGTTCTCCAAGAATTGGTTTTGGGCAACCTTGATAGACAGCTAAGGTGTTTGTATCTCAAATACTCTGTTGTGGCTTCATGGCCCAAGCGTTCATGGGTGATGGCACTCTGGCAATTCAGGTTTCAGGGAGAGATTTTAATATCTGCTATGTGACTAAGATGCATTTAATAGGGACTTTAGGTTAAGAATTTGCATTATTGCCTTGCCGATGTGGCACAGTGGTTGAGCATTGACCTAAAAACCAGGGGGTCACAGTTCGATTCCTAGTCAGGGCACATGCCCAGGTTAGCTGGATCCCCAGGGTGTGCAGGAGGCACCCAACCAATGAATCTTATCATTGACATTTCAATCTCTCCCTCTCCCTCTCTGAAAGTCAATAAAAATATTTTTTTGAGATTGCTTAAGGGACAGGCCTATTTGCATTGGCTGGTTGAGGGGTTGTGGCCTCTGTTAGACCCGTTTGTCCAGTCAGTTCTGTTCTATTCCCAAAGTGTGTCCTGATCAGTCACTTTAGTGAAACAGAGTATCCAGCTCTCAAAATCCAGGCATGGTGAGAACTTGTGCAGAGCTCTGTCAATACGTGTGGTATTTTCAGCTTTCGATCTGCAGAAGGCTCAGGTGCAACTTTGTCCCCAATCCGGGTTCATCTAACAGCCGCCTCAACCATGCCTCCAAAGTTCAACCCCAACAAAAAGTTGAATACCTGCAGTGCACTGGTGGGGAAGTGGGTGCCACATCTGCCCTGAGCCCCAGGTGCCGCCCTGGGCCTGTCTCTGAAAAAGGTTGGTGATGACATCGCCAAAGCAACCAGTGATTGGAAGAGTCTGAGGATTACGTGAAACCATTCATAACAGACAAACCCAGACCAATGTAGTGCCTTCTTGCCTCTGCCCTGATCATCAAAGCCTTCAAAGAGCCTTCCAAGAGACAGATGAAAAAACAAAACATTAAGTGGAAATACCACTTTTGGTGAGATTGACAGCACTGCCCGAGCTCTCTGGAACCATTGAAGAGATCCTGGGACTGCCCAGTCTGTGCATTGCAATGTTGATGGCCACCACCCTTGCGACATCACCGATGATATCAACAGTGGTGCAGTGGAATGTCCAGCTAGTTTAAGAACTACAAAGAAAAATGTTTCCATTAAAAATTAATTGAGCTGAAACCGGTTTGGCTCAGTGAATAGAGCGTCAGACTGCGGACTGAAAGGTCCCAGGTTCATTTCAGGTCAAGGGCATGTGCCTTGGCTGCAGGCACATCCCCAGTAGGGGGTGTGCAAGAGGCAGCTGATCGATGTTTTTCATGGATGTTTCTGACTTTCTATCCCATCTCCATTCCTCTCTGTAAAAAATCAATAAAATATATATTTTAAAAATTATTTGACAACCAAGAAAAAAGGTCATGGAGCAGGAAGAGCCCTGGCCATAGTCATGACTCATTCTCTGCATTTGTCATCCTAGGGGTATGTTTTAATATTAATATTTTTACAGTTGTGGGTGTGATTCTTCAAAATGCCTTCCAGTCTTTCTTGACAAAGACATATGGGCATTTTGGTTGGCACATTGTTCCTGGCTATTGTAGAGCACAGGGCTTTCCTGGCTCCTGGCTCTGATGGCAGTTGCTTCCTCTAGTTCTGGTGACAATGCAGCATGCTTCCTCATACTTTGAAATATCACAGTGTTGTCTCCTGGCTGAGTGTTCATGTTTGCAGCTTTGGAAAGCATTCAGATTTTATACCCAGCCAGTCATTGTAGCTAATAAATCACAACTTTGCAGAACTTATGAACAGGCACAAGATAAGAGAAGGGTAAACATTACTTATTTAGTCAGTGCATTTTTATTCCTGTTTTATTTTTTTAATATATTTTTTATTGATTTTTTTTTTTTTTTTTACAGAAAGGAAGGGAGAGGGATAAAGAATTAGAAACATTGATGAGAGAGAAACATTGATCAGCTGCCTCCTGCACACTTCATACTGGGTATGTACTTGCAACCAAGGTACATGCTCTTGGCTGGAATTGAACCTGGGACCCTTCAGTCTGCAGGCCAACACTCTAGCCACTGAGTCAAACCAGTTAGCGCTATCCCTGTTATATATATACTAGAGGCCTGGTGCACAAAATTTTTGTATAGGGGGTGGGGGATGTCCCTTAGCCCAGCCTGCACCCTCTCCAATCTGGGACCCCTCAAGGTATGTCCGACTGCCCATCTAGGCCCAAGATCGGGCCTAAATGGGCAATCTGACATCCTTCTCACAATCCAGGACTGCTGGCTCCAAACTGCTCACCTGCCTGCCTCCCTGATTGCCCCTAACTGCTTCTGCCTGGCAGGATATTTGACCACATGGAGGCAGCCCTCTTGTAGGTTGGAGTGATGGTCAATATACAAAATACTCTTTTATTAGATAGGATAGAGGCCTGGTGCATGG
Source organism: Antrozous pallidus (assembly GCA_027563665.1). Taxonomy (NCBI): domain Eukaryota; kingdom Metazoa; phylum Chordata; class Mammalia; order Chiroptera; family Vespertilionidae; genus Antrozous; species Antrozous pallidus. Next base: position 30,825,396 of record CM050508.1, on the reverse strand, counting down.
GTGGAGGCCAGCTTGTTTGCCCTGAAGAGTGTCCTAGATCAGGGTGCGGGTTCCCTTGGGGTGAGGGGCAGCCTGGGCGAGGGGCCTGTGAGGTTTGCAGGCTGGCCATGCACCCCAGTGACCCAAATGGAAGCCCTGGGATCTGGGATTAATCTATGTCTACAATTGAAACTTTGTAGCCTGGAGTAGAGTCAAGCCTTCTGCTCGCTCTGGGGCGGCAGCCATTTCTGTTTGAAACTTTGTAGCCTAGAGTGGAGGCCTAGGCCAGCAAGGGCAGACTGAAAGCTTTGCTTCCTCCATTGCCAGGGGAACCCAAGCCTCTGTTCTCCAGCTAGCTCAGTGACTGCTGCCATTTATCTTTTATAATTGAAACTTCGTAACATTGAGTAGAGACCTTGGGAGGCAGAAAGTTTGGCTTCCTCTGTTGCCAGGGAAACCCAAGCCTTCCTTCTGCTCTCAGTGGCGGCAGCCATCTTGGTTGGGGTTTTTTTTTGCATAATTTGCTCCTGATTGGCAAGTGGGAGTGGCTTGTGGGTGTGGTCAAGGTACAGTCAAATTTGCATATTACTCTTTTATTAGATAGGATAAGACTGAGGTTAGGAGACTTAGGGTGATTTGCCGTGTCCCTGAGCTAGTAAGTGGCATCAGGCATCATGTGAAAAGGCAACCAACTATGTATTGGGTACTTTCTCTGAATATGTGTATGTGTGTATACATGTGCATATGTGTATTATAAAACAACTAGAGGCCTGGTGCATGACATTCGTGCACTGAGGGAGAGGGAAGGGGGGAGTCAGTCCTTCAGCCTGGCCTGCACTTTCTCAGGGGATGTCCGTGGAGGCTGGAGAGGCTCCTGCCACTGCCACTGCACTCTGTAGCCGTGAGCCTGGCTTCTGGCTGAGCATCACTTGGGTGTGGGAGCGTCTGCCTGGTAGTCAGTGCATGTCATAGCAACCAGTCGTTCCACTGTTCAGTCAATTTGCATCTTAGCCTTGTATTATATAGGATAAGGAGAAAAATAAATTCACAGCCCTAAAAGCATAGAGTGGCAGGCTCTACTACCTAAATGGTACTGAAGTGTTGCCAAATTCATCAGAGCCATTGACCTTAATATTTTTGATATCTCTTGAGTTTTAAAATGAATACATTATTTTTTTCCTACCAGTAAAAAGGGAAATAGCCTGACTTTAAGAGTTCATTGAAACTTATAAGCCCTGGCCAGGTGGCTCAGTTGATTGGAGCTTCAACCTGAGCACCAAAAGGTGGTGGGTTCAATTACCAGTCAGAGCACAAAAATTTCCGGGCACTTGTGGGTGGCAACTGATGGATGTTTCCTTCATTTTCTCTCTAATGGAGAGATGGAGTGTGGGGGAGGGGAGAGAAAGAGAAAGGGGGGAAAGTTAGAAAAGGAAAACAAATGTTTTGAACTTAAATAGAAAAAAATAGAGGGCAGAGCCACTTGTCTGGTCCCTTTGTTCAGGTCCTTGCAGAATTGGAATCAGGAGGCCTCCAGCCTTGTCAATTTGTCTCCTAACCATCCACTGCCTACTTCCACCTGGATCCAGCAGCAGCCAGGCAGGTGAGAGGAAGATGCAGCTTGTGATCCTCCTCTGTTAAAAGGTCATTGACCTTGTGTTTGTGGAATAGATTCAGGTGGTTCCAGCAGAGAGCATGATACCAGATAAACAGATCCCTGCCTTTAGGAGGTATTTAATATTTTAACAGCATATTTAATTATTCAGAGGCATTTCTCCCGCAGGTGGTGAAAACTGCTGTGAAGCACATACAGCTTTTTAAAAAGTTATTCAATTAAAGGGTTTGGTTACCTTGGTAGTTTCAGGTTGGGCCATTAACTGGATGACTGGGTCTTACTCCCTTTTTGGGTGACATCAATTTTGAATTTGTGTGCAAGAGTTTCATATAAAATTTTATTTTATCCTGGTTTATTTGCTCGCTTAAAAAATATTCCGATGATTGCTAGTACAGCAGTTGTCTCGGGAATCAAGTTTAATTGATAAATGAATGCAGAAAGTGTATGAATGGAGTAGGCCTCTATCTCGAACTCTGTCTGAAGCCTACTGTCCATAGTTAGCAAAGTTCTTATCAGTCACCTGGTCCAGCTTCCTCATGTTTCAGGTGGAGAAAAAGTCAAGAAAGTTCAGGGACCTGATCGTGTGGCTGGTTAAGTGGCTGAGCCAAGACTCTGAGCCCAGGCTGGGCTTGCTTTCTTCCCTGGACACCTGAAAAGTTCAAGTTAGAGGATATTAGAGTTATCCCTAGCCCCTCCCATTCAACCCAAAAAATCTCTTTTCCAGGGTCCTCTGCCAGGAGGATCCTGCTCTTCACCCATGGACCCTCCCGTTTCTCGATCCATCCTTTGGAAGCTCAAAGTACTAAAAGTTTCTCCCCATTTTCTTAGGGACTTTTGCTGGAAAAGAATTTGTTTAATTTTCACATATGACTTTGAATCTAGTCACAAAAACACTAGAAGTCTTTTTTTTTTTTTTTAATCATTGAAAAATGGGTGGTTTGTAGAATATGACTCTTTCTAGGGACTTTTTTTCTCTGTTCTCCCATTTCTCTCATTCAGTAATTTCACAGAAATCTTTTTGAAGCTACTATGCAAGGAAATAGCAAATATTGGTTTCTTATCTAAGTGGCTTTTAATTAATGTTGAGACTAAATTATGCCAAAAGGAAGAGGACATTTCTAGGCTGAAAAGCTCATCTTGGTGTGGAGTTGAAATCTGCCTCCACTCCCCTGGTGACTCTCATTCTAGTATAGCCTTTTGTAATCATCCTAAGTGGCATCTAATCCTCTTTCCACGTGATAGCTCTTAAAATATTTGGAATACAATCTCATTTCTTCTTCAGGCTTCCCCGTGCCAATATTTTGCTTCTCTAGCTACACTTCCTACATTTTTCTTAAATTCCCAGTGACCATCCCACCCTACTCCTTTGACAATGCCAGTGTTACTCAGTCTCCCTCAAGTGCCCGACATTTTGTCACTTGTTTGTGTGCCCTCTTCATATGGTGCCATGTGCTTAGACTGGAGCAATGAGTTCTGTGCCCTCCGACTGTCAGACCACACGGAGTTGCTCTCTCATTGCAGACAGTTCATGTCCATGGAGCCTGAGGTTATATCACTTTCTTGGCTGCCATGTCGTTGTTTTAATTAATATTGGGTGTGTGATAGATATTACCTCTCAGTCTGTTTCAGCTTGATGGTTCTATCTGTCCATTCCCTTGGGCAGTGGAATCACAGAAATACTTGTGTACTCTTGATTCAGAGGTTTTGGGGTCACACTCCCAGGGACTGCGTGTGGAGAATGGGCTGTTCTGGCCTGGGACTCCACACTTAGTATGCAGGACAGGCGACTGCCAGCCACATGCCTCTCCTTTCTTGCCATTTGTTCCTGGGATCCTTCTCAACCTTTGCTACAGTCATTGCAGGTCTAGAGCTCGCTCTGTCCAGGGTCTTTTCTCTCCTCGTCGCTGCTGATCCAGCCTCTTGTGGACAGTTTTGCAAAGGATGGGAAAGTGTCTCTTATAATGACCAGAGGTGAAAGTGACTGGGGATTTGGGGGGAGGACACAGGCAGGACAATCTGAGGTTTAACTGTCTTACAACTGTCAAAACTTGAAGTCTGGACCTTGCCTCTGGGGACAGGAAATGACAGTCAGTGTTTATCTCATATTATCCTTCTGTCCCATCACTTGCCCAAGGCCCTTTGTAACAATGATACTCTTTAGAAACCAAACACCTCGAACTCTTGGCTCAGAAACATGCTCTCAACGCCCTTTCACGTAGCCTGTGAAGAAGGCTGTCTCCTCTCAGGAGCTCACTTTCCCAGAGATAACACACAGCCCCTATTGTTTCCATTCTAAGCTTTACTATTTCCTTCCTTCTGCTTGCTTTGCATTTGGACTGCTTTTCTTTTCCAGTGTCCTAAGCTGGAAGGCGAAGTTATTCAAAGGAGATCTTCATTATTTAATATCACATTACGGATAACCTCTAGTTGTTGAAACATTCTTATCATACCTTTAATTGTTGATAGCTTCTTTTAATTCTTTGAACCTGTTTATTAGAGCTCTTTTAAAATCTTTGTTTAGTAAGTCCAAAAGAAATCTTTGTCTAGGTTCCTCTTGGCTACTTCCCCCACTGTGTATAAAACACACTTTTGTTTCTTTGCCTATCTGGTGGAAATTGGGTATCCTATATAATAAAGGGTAATATGCAAATTGATCCCAACAGTAGAAGGGACAGAACTACTGCTTGACTAGTCACTGTGAGGCACACTGACCACCTCTTGGTACCTTTTCCTAGCCGTCAGGCTCTGATTGCCCAATGGCAAACGGGAACTGGGATGTATGGTGGTGGAGGGTGGGGTCGCCAAGCAGGCAGATCAGACTCTGATCATCTGCTGGTGGACAGGGAACCAGGGGTGGGTGACAGCAGCAGGTGAGGCTGGCTGTGGGCGGCTGGGGAAGATGTCCCTGATCGTAGGCCAGGCCTAGGGACTGTACGTGAGCATGAATTTTGTGCACAGAGCCTCCCATTTTTTGTAATAGAATGCAGCAATTCTGGAAATTATATTTCCCCTCCCAGGGTTTATTGTTCACATAGTAATAATTTGGGGGGACTAATTTTGTACGGTATGTATTTTTTAATCATGTGTCCACTGGTCTCTGCTTCACTAGTCTGATAGACAGCTAATGATTATACATTGATTTTTTTTTAAATGCATGAGGCAGTAAATGCCTGAGTCTTTGCTGGTGTGTGTGTGTGTGTGCGCACGCGCGCGCATGCGCGCGCGTGCAGGTGGTTTACAACTCTGCCTTAGCCTTCGCTTTTGGCTCGTGCAGAGTTTCAAAGTCAGCCAGAAATGAAAGAGAGGACCTTTTCTGGTCTTCCCTGGGCATGTACACAGCCCTGTGAATGTACGCTGTCGTCATGCTTCCCAGGAATATTTCAGAGCTTTCCCAAGCCTCTTGTAGATATCTCATTCCTCAGCTTTTGCTTTTAAGTTTTTGGTCAGCCCCAAGTTGTTTTTCTACCTCAGGTAGCTGCAATTTCAAACAATGGGCACATATTGTTTGTTTACAACTGCTCTAAGAAGAGGGTTGTTTAAATAGAGTGAGCACTGAATAACGTTATCTTATAAATAAAAGCCTAGCTGTGTTGCCCTCATGCTGTCACAAGATGGTTGCATGCACAGTGGCACATGCAGGTGTGCAGGGATGGACTTGACGCTGTGCATGGCATATGGCCAGGCTTGGGGGCCCACAGCTCCCGTCTACCTCTTTTGGGGCAATCCTTCAAGGAGCCCTGATGGGTGGACAGAGCCTACCTCTTGGAGCTCCCGCACTGTGACAGGCACAGGCCAGGCTGGGGGACACACCCCCACCAGTGCAAAATTTCATGCACCAGTCACTAGTATAATAATAAACTTAAGATGAGAGTTTTGGGGATTCTGCCCAACAGGTCAGGTCACACAGTGATAGTGCTCTGGGGATAGGCTTTGGGGAGCTCCAGACCCATTTTACTCCCTTGAGGGGCTTCTAGGCTGATGACTTTCACAATTCCCCTATTTGGGGGGCTGTTGTTTTCAAGGCTCTTGTGGCACTGGGGGAAGGAGACGGGAGTAAGGCAAGCTCAAGCACAGAGCTCAGTATGCAGTCAGTGTTCTCCCTTGTTTTGTGGAGGTGTGAATTTTCAGAGGTCCTTCCTCCACCATTTCAGAAATGTTTCTACAGGAATTTGGTAATAGACTTGTGTGTATAAGTGTGTGGGTGTGTGTGTGTAAATAAACCTACCTGACTTCTTTCTAAAAATACACATAACCATCAGAGAGATAGGTAGAATTTGTCAAATTACTTCTTTTCTTAACCCTGAATGAGAACTTGATCATAGTGATGATGGGGGTTAGTGAGCAAGCAGAGGGCCAAGAATAATGGAGGCACTAAAGAGAGAGCTCTTCTATTTCCCTAATTTCTTGAAAAGTTCCACCCTGTGGGTTAGGGATGATGAGTGATTGTGTGTGTGTGCATGTACATGCACATGTGTGTTTATTCATGGTTAGAAAATCACAGGAGAAGCCAGGAGATAGACAGGGCTGCTCCTGGAATGGAGATTGGAAGGCAAGAAGCTGGTCTTTCAGGTCGTGTGTCTCTCTGGGTGGGTCCCTCTTTCTGCTTTAGTTTTAGTGTCAGTGAAAATAATGTTGAATTGCTAGCCTAAGGTGCTTCTAGCTAGAATTTTGTAATTCTATGAGTGAATTAGAAGCCTGCAAAATATAGCAAACCACACTTAAAATGAAGTAATAAGAGCTTGAAGCTTTTAAAATATTATTTTTCAAAAGTAGTTTTCCCTTTTATATAACAATGAAACAAAAGAACTATCAAGTGTCACACTGACCTGAGACATCTTTACTTTTTACCGATAACAATGGACCAAGTGTTTTGATTTAGCAACTGCCCCCAACGAGGCCTTTCTTTCTGGGAGCAGAGCAATTGTTTGACTCATTGGAGGAAGGAAGCAGCCACTTGCCCAGACAAGGACAGATTACACACGATGGGGTTCCGTCACTGTCACCAATAATGGAGGAAGGATGGTTGTGTAAGACACCAATAAAGTGTGTTGATAAATCTTCTCATTTGAGAAGTTCTGCTGAGACCAGAAGTAGAGTTGGAAGCACATTTTTGTGAACTGAAATTCCACTGGGCATCTCAGGGTCTCTTCCAGTGCCAGTAATTTCCAGGAGGCTTAATTTATCAGCTTACTTTTTATCACCAAGGCTAGTTCCACTTGCGGCAAAATAGTTCTATAAGCAAGTTCCCTGTAGAGCTTAACCTTTTTTCCTTAATGCCCTAGCTCTTCATTGATTGCGTGCTTTTGGCTGTGTGCATGTCTCCAAGTTTAGCCTCAACTTCATTCGTAGCCAGAGGTAAATGACTAGTAACAGCCTTCAACTCTTCCCAGTTGAAGAGTGACAATGGTTTCAAAGGGATCTGCTATAGACTCAAAAATAGCAGATAGCCCTAGCTGGTTTGGCTCAGTGGATAGAGCGGTGGCCTGTGGACTGAAAGGTCCCAGGTTTGGTTCCAGCCAAGGCACAAGCCTGGGCTGCAGGCTTAATCCCCAGTAGGGGGTGAGCAGGAGGCAGCCGATCAATGGTTCTCTTTCATCATTGATGTTTCTGTCTCTCTATCCCTTGTCCTTCCTTTCTGAAGTCAATAAAAAAATATATTTTTTTAAAAAGAATAGCAGATAAATGGCATTCCATGAGCTATTTCTGGTCTTAATAGAATGGTCAAAGGTGCTATGGTGGTGATGGTGGTGGTGGTGGGGGGGGACTTGTGATTGATTAGTGATGCCTACTGTGTATTAGCAGGAGTTACCATGGTAACATGATACCTTGCCAGGCCTGGTGCACAGGGCAGACCTCTGCTCCACACTTCATAGGAATTGGGCTTGACCATGAGCCCTGCCACTACCTAGGGACTGAGTTTCTGAGAGAAGGAAATGAGATGTGAGTTAGATGAGAAGATGTGTTTAGAGTGTTCAGTCAGATATGGGATTAGCAAGCAGTTCTGCTTACCTAGGCTCTGAAGTCCCAGAGAATTCACAAGCCTATTTTACTCATCTTTGTGTTCCCCACAATGCCTGGCCCACAACAGGCCCTCCATCATTTGTGAATTAGGGAATGCTGCCTATAAAAACAGGTCAGAGAAATGAATCTAGTGATTGTTTTTGAAGACTATGCTCAACAAAGAGGGAAGCATTGGGTGTAGGTGTGTGTGTGGGGAGGGGAGGTGTCATTAGTCACTGAGGCTTCCCTACAAGCTTCTGAAGTCACCCTTTATGGATTGCCTCCTTTAAAAAAAACTTAAAAGTTATTATTGGAGTAAAAGAAACATTTAGCGAAGTGTAGAAATCATAAAAGAGAGTAGCTCCATGAATTTTCATGTACCCATGTAACCATGATCCATGTAAAAATCAGATTTAAAAAAAAAAAAGCCCAACATGGCCAGCATGCTCAGTGATTTGAGGTCATGGGTTCGATTCCCAGTCATGGCATATGCCCAGGTTGTGGGCTCAAACCCTAGTGTGGGACCTGCGGGAGGCAGCCCATTGATGATTCACTCTCATCATTAATATTTCTCTTCCTCTCCATTCCTCTCTTTGAAATCCATTAAAAGCGTTTTTTGTTTTTTTGTTTTTTTTTTTTTGAAAAATGAAGCATCATCAAGCATCCCAGAGTGCTGGTATTGCCTCCTCCTCCTCCCCTTTTCCCTCAGAGATACCCCTTGTTCTGCCTTGTAACATTGGCCACTAGTGGTTTTTCAGTATTTGGTGACATTCAACCATGTTGTTGCAGAGTTGTAATTTGTTCGTTTTTATTGAGGTATCATACTTCAGTGTATGCCATCACCACGATTGGCTCATCTGTTCACCTGTCGGCAAACATCTGGGCTGTTTCCAGTTTGGAGGTGTTACCAATAGAGCTGCTAGAACATCTTAGTTCATCTCTGTTGACCCATTTTTCTTACATGAGAGTAAAACCTTGGAGTGAAATTGCCAACTCCTAGGGTATGTTATGTTTGACTTTGGGAGACAGCACCAAGAGTTGTCCAAAGTGGTTGTAGTAATTTACGCTCCATCAGCAGCGTCTGCGAGTCCCCATGGCTCTGAGTCCTTGCTACCTTTTCATTGCCAGTCTTTTCAATTTTAGCCATTTTAGTAGATGTGTAATATTATTTCGGTTTTAATTTTAATTACGCAGATGACTAATGCAGGTGAACATCTTTCCATGTATTCATTGGCCCTTTGAATATCCTCTTTATTAAATCTTCCTCTAGTTTTGCAACACTGTGCTTTACCATTGGAATTTTCATTTTTAGTGAATAAATGTTATTGGTTGTACTTATTAAAAGTTATCGGGTCCTGGTTTCCATCAGTTCAGGACTCCTGTGGTGAACTTGTTGCTAATAACTTGTTATAAAGCTCAGCATTTAGAAGTGAATTTTCTCTGTACTCAACCCTTAAGGAGAACTCATTCTTTTTGAGTGGCCATCACACACATTAAATTGTGTTCTTAAAAATTACATTTAGCAAAAATAATAACAACAACAATAATAATAAATAAATAAATAAATAAATAAATAAATAAATAAATAAATCTACATTTAGCCCTAGCCAATGGCTCAATGGACAGAGTGTCAGCCTGGGGACTGAAAGGTCCCGGGTTCAATTCTGGTCAAGGGCACATGCCTGGGTTGTGGGCCCGAGGTAGCCGATCCATGATTCACTCTCATCATTGATGTTTCTGAAAGGACTGCAAAGAACAATTTAGACAGCTGCCATTTTGGACTGTGTGATTCAGCAGCCACCATGTTGGCCACATGATGTGTAAACTTACCTGGGGGCTGCCATTTTGAAATCACAAAGACCAACCCCTCCTTTTGAATTAGCCAATCACAAAAGACTGTGTGCTTGAGCTCCAATCAAGAGCAAAGGACAGGACAGGTCATGTGCGTTAGGGATTATTTGCGTCACTAGCCCCAGCCAACATCCAACCTTGGAATCTGCCAACTCAGTGGTTGCCATCTGGCCCCACCTCCCTATAAAATCATCATGCTCAGAAAATTCTCCCTCTCTCATCCCGCCGCTGCGTCAGTAATGAGGCTGGGAGAGCCAAGCCCTGACTTGAATAAAGACTCTTTGCTTTTGCATCAGACATGACTTCCTGGTGGTCTCTGGGGAACTTGAAATCTGGGCATAACATTTCTCTCTCTCTCCCTCTCCCTTCCTTTCTGAAATCGATAAAAATATATGAAAATAAAAGTACATTTAAATAAAAAATTTCCTGCCCAGCAAAGGCCCCAATCTGGGCCAGAGCCCCATTTGCCTTACCCATGCATGGCACTGCTAGAGAGAATGCAAACGCTGTGATTTAGCAGAATGTTCAGAAGTGTGATAGACCTGGCTGTTCATCTTATTTCCACTGGTGTCCCTGGTTCCCTTCCATCCCCTGCACCTGGACTGCCTCTTGCCCAGCTCCTTTGTGCTGACTTTCATTGGATTGTTTGTCCTCCGATGCTGCCTGTTGGCTCACCCGAGCTCCAGGCTCTGCAGCTGGTGGGCCACTCACGTCTTCTCTGACCACACGGCCAGTAGCCCAAGCCCCGCTCAGACCACACAGTTCAGAAGCATTTGGCTTCCTTGATGGTCCTTTGGGACTTATTCCCAGAATGTAAATATGAGTCAGCATCAGAAAAGTCTATTCTTCCTGAAATGGAAAAATATCATGTGATCCTGGATTCTGTGGTGAGCGTCTCTAAATCTTTGATTTCTAAACTTCACCATAGTTGATAACCAGAACAATGATCTAAAATCCTGATGGCTTTATAATGCAGTGTAGTCAAAGACATGAAATTGACAATTTAAGCAGTTTGCGATGGAAGAGGGGGCAGGCTCACCTGGGCTAATGGGTACAATCAGAAAAGTGTCTGAGCACAGTTCCCCTGATGAGCTGTCGGGAGTATATGAATGTTGTCTGGCTTGTGTCTGTTAATTCTCATCTCAGCAGCCAATGGAATATTGGCCACTGAGTACGCTTTAATCTAAATAAATTGGCTTAATGGTGAGATAAACGATTGCAGTCGGTATGGCTCAGGGACATGATGTCCTTTAATTGTTGTAGCCTGTTCTTTGAAGGATGCTCCGACTGCATGTTGCTCTTTGCTGCACGGAAGGTCACACAGTGCTGTGATGACATTTGCTGGTAACGCAGACCCAATGCCTCAGTTCATCACAAGACAGAGTGACAGGGTAGCCTCGTACCTACAGAGGAAAACTTCTGCCTGGTACCAAGTCTTTCGCTTTTCCTAGCGATTTAATTAGATTTCATTTTTTTAAAAGCTGCTTTCTTTGGCGGACAGTCAGCAAAAATAGAATATGCACAAACTGTTTTCTGTTTTATTTGGAGAGCAGTTAAGCCTAATATTTTCTTGATTTCTTCAGTGGCACTATTTTTGGAAATGTATGATAGGAATGTACGACATGTACCACATAACATAAAAGGCTTTTGTGGGTTGAAAATAACAATTTGGGTGTCAAATTTATTTGTACTGATAAATAATTGGAAGTAGCTAACAAACCGCTTTATAAACGGAGTTTCAAATATAAGTTACTCTGTAGCAGCACTCCCTGCTCTATTGAGTCACTCTGGTCCCTTATTTTGCTCACCCCTGCCTGTAAACTGACCCCTCTCCCCCAACTGAAGTAACCACTTCTCTCCCTCCACCACACCAAGCCTTTCCCCTTCCCCTTCTTGCCCTCCCTTCCTTTCCTCAGCATTGCAGGGGATGGCAACTCCATTAATCCATTTGTTCAGGACCCCAAATCTAGGGGTCCTCTTTGACTCCTCTCTCTCTCCATCATACCCCAGAGCCCGTATATCTGTTGTTGCTCCTACCCCCCCCCCATACACCCCAAATTTGACCCCTTTTTTCCACCTCAGGCCCCATCACCCTGGATCAAACCACCTGTCCTCACTCTTCTCTACCCTCTGAAGCCCAGGCATCCACAGTGAGCCACAGTGATTATTTCATACTGTGAATTCAACTGGATCATTCCCTCGCTTCCCCACTGGGGGGAAATATCTAAGCTCCCTTTCATGGCCCTCCACCCTGCTTCTTTCTAGTTCCTTCTTGCTCATGTTCCTGCAGCTGGTCAGTTTTATCTCAGTTGCACAAACCAGCTCCTACAAATCAATAAGAAAGAAACTACTAACAATAGAAACCCAGGCAGTGGCTCCTCTAAGACTGAGTTTATTGCTCACAGAGTCTAGAACGTCTCAGAAGGGGAAGGCAAAGTTGGGGTCTGCTGGGAACCTGTTTAGTTGAAGGTAGACCTTGGAATGCAAGGGCTTGATGAGGTTTGGGTAAGAATCGAGGTCCGCCAGGATTCCGATTGGTGGGAGCAGCAAGGTATTTTGAGGCAAAGGGTTGTAGGGCGTAAACTCTTGGTGGTTTTTATTAAAGAGTTGATCAGTCCTTTGGGAAGTTTCTGTAATGAATAATGAATAATAATGAATATTCGCCTGGGTGAAAGTGGCCTGTGAAGTGAGGGAAGACAGAGGAATAGTAAAGTCGTGTTAATGTGGAGTCTAGGCTGTAGACAGTAGGCTGTGTGCATAGGTGGGGTGTAGTTTCTATGTCATCTCCGAGCCGTGCATGAAAGTGGATGGTTTTGATTCTTGAAACAGTGAGTACACAGAAAGAAAATACAGCCCTGGCCAGCCTTGCTAAGTGGTTTGAGCACTGGCCAGCGCACTGGAGGGTCATGGGTTTGATTTCCCATCAAGGACACATACCTTATTTTCCAGTTAGCTCCTCATCCATCCTCTGGGTGAGTGAGTTGGCAACCAATCATGTTTCTCTCCCTCTATCCCACCCTTCTACTACCTCTGAAAAGCAATGGAAAAAATATCATCAGGGAAGGATTAACAAAACAAATAAAAGAAAATACCAATGTCTCCAGAGTACCTGAGAAGCTGCTCACTTTAACTCTGGATGAGAAATATACTTGAAAACTACACTGAGGATTGGGTAGAACATCACTGTACCCATTAAAAAAGAAAAAGAAAGAAAGAAAGAAAGAAAGAAAGAAAGAAAGAAACTACATTGAGCTATCTTTCCTACCTATTAGATTTTCAAAGATAAAAAGTTTAACAAAACCTTATGATGTGAAGGAAAATGGGGAGTCCTACACATTCCTGGTAGGAATGTGAATTGGTAGAATCTCTAAAATGGTCAACTTGATGATAGCTATTAAATTTGTAAATGCACAGCCAGGCTGGTGTGGCTCAGTAGTTGAGCATTGACCCATGAACCGGAGGTCACAGTTTAATTCCCAATCAGGGCACATGCCCACGTGGTGGGTTACATCCCCAGTGTGTATGCAGGAGGCAGCCAATCAATGATTCTATCTCATTATTGATGTTTCTATTTCTCTCACCTTCTCTCTTCCTCTCAGAAAACAATCCTATTTAATAAAAGAGTAATATGCAAATTGACCATATCTCTACTACACCCACAAGCCATGCCCACCTGCCAATCAGGAGCAAGTATGTGAATTAACCTAATCAGCAACGGAGAGAGCTGGAGGTTTGGGTTTCCCTGGCAATGGAGGAAGCCAAGCTGCTCGCACACCCTGGTCAGCTGTGGACTCCACTCAAAGCTACAAAATTTCAATTATAGATGATAAATAAATCCCCCCAAAATGGCAGCAGTCATAGAGCTGGAGAGAGCAGGAGGCTTGAGTTTCCCTGGCCATGGAGGAATCCAAGCTTCCTGAAATGCCTTGGCCTTTGCTCAAGGCTACAAAGTTTCAATTATAGAAGAAAAATGAATCCCCCCAAAATGGTGTGACCATTGAGCAAGCAGGTGGCTTGGATTTCCCCCAGCGATGGAGGAAGCCACGCTTTCCACCCACCCTGGTCTGCCCTTGTCTCTGCTCCTGGCTACAAAGTTTCAATTATAGAAGATAAATAAATCCCAGATACGAGGGCCTCCACTTGGGTCGCTGGGGGGTGTGGCCAGCCTGCAAACCACCACAAGTCTCTTGCCCAGGCCACGACACACCCCAAGGGAACCCCACCCTGATCCTGGACACCCTTCAGGGAAAACCAGCCAGCCCCCACCCATGCACTAGGCCTCTATCTTATATAATAAAAGAATAATAAGAAAATTGACCATCATTTCAACACACAAGATGGCTGCTCACATGTAGACACAAGATGGCTGCCACAAGATGGCCAGCAGAGGAACCAGGCCTGCAAGGGAGGGCAGTTGGGGTGATCAAGCCTGCAGGGGAGGGCAGTTAAGGCTGACCAGGCCTGTAGGGGAAGGCAGTTAGGGGCAATAGGGCTGGCAGAACAGCAGTTAGGCATCAATCCAGCTGTCAGGGGAGTGATTAGAGGCAATCAGGAAGGCAAGCAGGTGAGCAGTTGGGAGCCAGCAGTCCTGGATTGTGAGAGGGATGTCTGACTACCCGTTTAGGCCCTATCCCAGCATGATCAGGCCTAAACTGGCAGTCAGACATCCCTTGAGGGGTCCCAGATTGGAGAGGGTGCAGGTTGGGCTAAAGGACACCACCTTACCCCATGCATAAATTTTGTGCACTGGGCCTCTAGTAATACTATATCCTATCTAATAAAAGAGTAATATAGAAATTTACTGTAGCTCCAATTAAGCCATGCCCACAGCCATGCTCACCAGCCAATCAGGAGCAAATTATGCTCCAAGATGGCTGCTGCCACTGAGAGCTGGAGGGAGGCTTGGGTTTCCCCGGCAACAGAGGAAGCCAAGTGTTCCACCCACTGTTGCTGGCCTAGGCCTCCACTCAATGCTACAAAGTTTCAATTATAGAAGATACATAATCTTAACAGAAATGGCAGCAGCTGGAGCTGGAGAGAGAAGAGGCTAGGGTTGCTGGGGAGATGGAGGAAGCCAAACTTCTGCAGCCCTTGCCTAGGCCTCCACTCTAGGCTACAAAGTTTCAAACAGAAATGGCTGTCACCACGAGTGAGCAGAAGGCTTTGCTCTGCTCCATGCTACAAAGTTTCAATTGTAGAACATAAATTAATCCCAGATCCCAGGGCCTCTGCTTGGGTTGCTGGGGAGCGTGGCCGGTCTGCAAACCACCATAGGCCCCTCACCCAGGCTGCCCCACACCCCAAGGGAACCCCCACCCTGATCCACGACACCCTTCAGGGCAAACCAGCTGGTCACCACCCATGCACCAGGCCTCTATCCTATCTAATAAAAGAGTAATCTTCAGATTGACCATCACTCCAACACACAAGAAGGCTGTCCCAATGTGGTCAAAGATCCTGCCCCCATGTGGACACAAGATGGCCAGCAGAGGAGGACAGTGGGAGATTCTAGGCCCTGCAAGGGAGGGCAGTTGTGGGCAATCAGGCCAGCAGGGGAGGGCAGTTGGGAGGGACCAGGCCTGCAAGGCAGGGCAGTTGTGGGTGATCAACCCTGCAGGGAAGGGCAGTTAGGGGTGACCAGGCCAGCAGAGGAGGGAAGTTGGGGGCAAACAGGCTGGCAGGGGAGCAGTTAGACATCAATTAGGCTGGCAGGGTGGTGGTTAGGGGGTGATCAGACTGGCAGGCAGAAGCAGTTAGGGGCAATCAGGGAGGCAGGCAGGTGAGCAGTTTGGAGCTAGCAGTCCTGGATTGTGAGAAGGATGTCCACCTGCCCATTTGAGCCTGATCCTATTGGGATAGGGCCTAAATGGACAAACCACCTAAATGGTGGTTTGCATCCCTCGAGGGGTCCCAGATTGGAGAGGGTGCAGGCTGGGCTGAGGGACACCCCTCTCCTGCCCCTGTGCATGAATTTTGTGCACCGAGCATCTAGTATATATATAAATTATATAAATGCACATATCTGCTATGAAGAATAAAAGTGATCACTTGTATTTATCCAGCCAGTCTATTAATAACATCGAAAGGATCCAGTGTCCTTTAGAATGCTTTCTGGGGAAGTGCTGCTTTAAACATAGAAATTAGTCCTTTGATTTTGATGAAAGTTGCAAATGTTTATATCAGTGTTTTCACTTTGCATATGGTGATTTTTGCCATGGGAAATTTTGGAATGTTATGCTGACAAATGTTTCGATTTTTTTTTCAGTGGCTTATGAACATGTGCCACACTCTAAGGTTGTAAAAATATTCTGCATTGGTTTCTCACTGTCCTTTTATAGCTTCTTTTTTTGGGGTTACATTTGGTCCATTTGGAGTTTATTTAAGTGTAAGTTGTGATGAATGGATTCTACACTATTTTTTTTTCATATGATGGTGACTCAGTTGTTTCAATGTATTGAGCAATTAATCCAGTTCTCAGCATATATTAAATTTTCAGAGATATTTAGTTCTTTCTCTAGACTCCCTAGTCTGTTCCATAGATTTGTCTATTCATTTAATGTTCCAATTATTGTAGTTTTGTCTTAGTTTTAATACCTCATAGAGTTAATCCAACCTCATTGCCTTCTTGTTTCAAAATTCCCTAGTTCTCCCAGGTTGTTTATTTTTCTATGTGAAGTTTAGAATCAAATTGTCTAATCTCATTGTCTGAAATCTTACTGCTAAATTTATTTATTGTGTTAAATTTATGGATTAGGCCGAATCCTGTTTGGCTCAGTGGATAGAGCATTAGCCTGCGCACTGAGGGGTCCCAGGTTCAATTCCGGTCAGGGGCATGTACCTTGGCTGCGGGCACATCCCCGGGGGGGGGGGGGGGGGGGGCGGGGAGGGTGCAGGAGGCAGCTGATTGATGTTTCTCTCTCATCAATGTTTCTGACTTTCTATCCCTCTCTCTTCCTCCCTGCAAAAAATCAAAAAACTTCTTTTATTGTTTGCAATGTAATTCTAGTTGAGTTCTCTAGGTATGGAATCATATTATCTGAATATATAAACTTTAGTTCATTTTCTATTTTATATCTATAAATTTCCTTTTGAATACTTGCTTGGACTAATGCCTCAAGAATAACATTAATGATAATGGTGTGCATCACTATATTATTTTAAGTTCTAATGAGATTGTTTCATTAGAAGGATTGGTAATCCTTCATTATATATCATGCTGACTTTTGGGCTGAGATGAGTATATTATATTATAATAAGGAAATACTATCTTTTCTCATTTTATTGAGAATTTTATCAAGAATGCATATTGAATTTTATCAAATGCCTTTTCAGCTTTTATAAAGAAGATCATATGATTTTTTCCTAAATCTATTAATATAGGTGAATAGATTTTCTGACATTTAAACATACTTTTATTTTGGGAATAAACCTCACAGGGTTATTATATATATTTAATTTAATAAATCTTTATTGTTCAGGTTATTACAATTGGTCCTCTTTTTTTCCCCATAGCTCCCCTCCACCTGGTTCCAACCCCACCCTCTGTCCTCATGCCTCCCTCCCACTGTCCTCATCCGTAGGTGTATGATTTTTGTCCAGGCTCTTCCCTTACCCCCACACCCCTTTCCCCGCTGAGAATTATCAGTCCACTCCCTTGCTATGCCCCTGATTCTATTATATTCACCAGTTTATTCTGTTCATCAGATTTTAAAAAAATATTTTATTTTTATTTTTTGCAGTATAACTTATACTTAATAGTAGTACATATGTTTTTCTTTTTCCCCCCATTGCCCTCCCCCCAGCCTCCCCTCCCCCCCAGCACATGTCCTTACCTGCCCCCCCTCACCCCAGTGTCTTGCACCCATTGGTTATGCTCATATGCATGCATACAAGTCCTTCGGTTGATCTCCCACAGCACCCGCCCCCCATCCTCCCCAGCCTTCCCCCTGCAGCCTGACAGACTGTTCAATGCCTCCCTGCCTCTATATCAATCGCTCTCCCCTGTTTCTTTTTTTCAAAAGTATCTTGCATCTGCATACTAGAAATAAATGTATAAGAACAAAAAATGTTTGAGTCTCAGTTTCAATGTCCAACTGTTCTGAGTCCCAGTTTCAATGTCAAATAGTTCTTTATGTGTACACGTCAGCAATGGTATCCAGATGGTGGACACATGGTGGCAATGCAAGTTCCATCCTCTCTGGTTTGGTCCTGAGCCACCTGCAGCCATGCACAGCTGCCGACTGCTAGCATGGCAAGGTGTCGTCAGTGTCCTCCATCTCTGGACCTGTCATCGTGACTGGAACAGATCCCGTCAGTTCCTCACTAGTTGCAGGAACCCAGATGGTCTTGGAGTTGTTCTCTGCAAACACACAAACACATTCTCGACCAAAAGTTAACAAGGGATCCTCTCTGCAAATTAGACTCGGGATTCTTTTTATTTTTGCCCAAATGATTTTCCTTTGGCTTATTTTGACACCATGTGTGTTTTCTATGGGTATCCGGCTGTTGACATTACAAATGGAAGTTACTTTTCTGGAGTAAGAATTTTCTAGATGTATTTTACTTACAGGATATTTTTCCTTACATGATATTACTCCAAAATTTTAATTTTTGCACACAAACATGACTGTTTTAGGTTCTTTGAATATTAGGCAATTTTACAGTGAGATGAACTACTAATAGAAATTTTAGTTAATGTTTTAGGAACAGCTTTTTGTCCAGTACAATTAAATTTTCTTGAATATTCACTTATTTCACTTGGCCAATTTAAATTAATCTGAAAACTTGATTACTTTTTTACTGTCAATTTTAATACTCAAGAAAAAATCTTAGTTTACCCTGTAAATATTAGTGGAAAGGATTATTTGCATTCTTGAGTAGGCCCTGAGCATTCCTGGAACTAGACTGAATTTAGATATAGAGCAGCTGTTGCTGGCTGAGTCTCTGTCTGTAGCATGGGTCCGAATCTGAGCTGTGCATGGGAGGCGAAGCAGCCCATGGGGACAGGAAACCTCCCTCAGAAGGGGTGAGAGTTCAGGCCCCTGCAAGGTTTGTGGGTGAGGGTCTGTGTCCCACCTCTGTTGACCTTTTAGTTCTCTCCTGTTGGCCCCTCTGTGACTGTGCCTGTCTTAGGTTGTTCCTTCCCTGAGGAATCTTTCCCGTCTCTGGCTAACCAGTCATCCTCTGGGGTCATCATATTTTTTATTCACTTGATTTTTAGATTCATTTGTTAATAGTTATGTATTTGTTATTCATAATTTTTATCTTTACCTTTTTCTTCTTCCTCCTCTTCTTAAAGAATACCTTTCAGCATTTCACATAATACTGGTTTGGCAGTGATGAACTCCTTTAGCTTTTTCTTATCTGTGAAACTCTTTATCTGACCTTCAATTCTGAATGCTAGCTTTTCTGGGTATAGTAATCTTGATTGTAGATTCTTGCTATTCATCATTTTGAATATTTCTTGCCATTTCCCATCTGGCTGCATGTTTCTGATGAGAAATCAGCTGACAGTCGTATGGGTGTTCCCTTGTAGGTAACCAACTGTTTTTCTCTTGCTGTTTTTAATATTCTCTCTTTGTTTCTTGCTCTTGGCATTTTAATTATGATGTGTCTTGGTGTGGTCCTCTTTAGATTCCTTTTGTTTGGGGTTTTCTGTGCTTCCTGAACTTGTAAGTCTATTTCTTTCACCACGTGGGGGAAGTTTTCAGTCATTATTTCTCCAAATAGGTCTTCAGTATCTTGCTCTCTCTCTTCTTCTGGCACTCCCATAATTATGATGTTGGTACGCTTGTAGTTGTCCCAGAGATTCCTTACACTATCTTCATATTTTTTTATTCTTTTTCTTTTTGCTTTTCTGGTGGAGTGTTTTTCGCTTCTTTGTATTTCAAATCTTTGACTTGATTCTTGCAATCCTCTATTCTGCTGTTAGATCTCTGTATAATATTTTTATTTCAGTTAGTGTATGCTTAATTTCTAGTTGGTCCTTTTTCATATCCTTGAAGGTTTCACCAAATTTATTGGCCTTTTCTAGAAAATTCTTGAAAAGCCTTATAACCGTGATTTTGAACTCTATCCAGTAGTTTGCTTTCCTCCATTTATTTCATTTGTGATCTGTTTCTTTGTCTTTGCATTTTGGCTGCTTCCCTGAGTTGATAGAGTGGCTTTGTGTGCTCGATGTCCTATAGGGTCCAATGGCTCAGCCTCCCCAGTTACCTGAGGTGGACACTCTTGGTGCACCCCTTTGTGGGCTGTATGCACAGTCTTGTTGTAGTTAAGCCTTGATTATTTGGTATCACTGGAAGGAACTGACCTGCAGGCCAATTGGCTGTGAGTATCAGCTGTGTCTCTGCTGGAAGAACTTCTGTCCTGGAGACAATACTATGAGACAAGACTTGCAAAAGCCTCTGTGCTCACCTCGGATAGGGTGGAGTCTCAGGGAAGAACAGACAGCCTTGGCTTCCCTTCTGCCCTGCCCTACGAGGCCCCTGTGTCTCAGTGTCCTATGGTAATTGCTGCAAGCACCTCTGAGAGAAAGCCACCCTCAAGCCACCCACTGCCAGACAGTTCAGTTTCTCCCTGAATGAGTCTGGGTCCCTAGAGTCTCACCTGGAACTGGAGTTCAGTGCAGTCAGGAGCTTTTGTCTCCCTCCCTCTTGAGAAAGCCAACTGTGTACTCAGTTGCCTGCCCTCTCTGCAGGCATGTGCCTCAGTTTCTCTGCCTTCCACAGTTCCTCTGAGTCTCAGTCTGCTTTTCTCTTTCCTGACAGTCCAATTTCACCCCATATGAAACTGGGTCCCCAAAGTCTCACCTGAAACTGGAGTTCAGCACAGTCGGGAGCTTTTGTCTCTCTCCCACTTGAGAAAGCCAGCTGTACTCTCAGTTGCCAGTCCTATTCATGCACATGCGTTTCAGTACCTCTGTCTCCTGCAGCTTCTCTGAGTCTCAGTGTGCTTTTTTCTTTTCTTCTAGTTGTAGAATTTCCACTCAGCCAGCCTTCCTATGGTTCTAGATGATGTCCGTTTTGTCTTTTAGTTGTAGTTTTGAAATTGTTGTGTGTGGCAGCAGTTTAGGTTTACGTATGCTGCCATCTTAGTTTCTCTGGGTTATTATATATTAAAATTTAATCATTTGCTGGATAATTTTGTGAATTTTAAAAAATATTTATATCTGTGTGTGTGTGTGTGTGCGCGCGCGCGTGTGCGCGCACGTGCGTGTGTGTTGGCTACCTTTGTTGAGCTATCAGAGGTTTATACACTTTATAAAAACAAGAATGTGACTAGGGTCATATGACCATCTTCGAACTGATCTCCATCACCAAAGGAATGCTCACACCTACGTCACCTGGTTGCTCCTGGACCTGAGGGTTGGGTCCAGTCTCTTTATCTATCTATCTATCTATCTATCTATCTATCTATCTATCTATCTATCTATCATCTATCTATATCTATCTATCTATCTATCTATCTATCTATCTATCTATCTCTATCAATCATCAACTACCTATCATCTATGTATCTATCATCTATCTATTAATCTCTCAAATGTCAATCTAACCTTTTTATTGAGGTCTGATTGACATACATTTTAACGTCTACAACTTTGATAAGTTTGGAGATACATCTCTGAAGCCATTACCAAGATCTGTACATAAACATATCCATCACTTCCACAAGTTCTTTCCTCGCTCTCTTTTTAAAATTATTTTTGTATGTGAAAATAAAACTTAACATAAGATCTACCCTCTTAGTAAATGTTAAGTGTATAGCACAGCCGTGTTAACTGTAGACTCCAGGCTGCACAGTAGCCCTCCAGATCCTGCTCATCTGGCATAACTCAGACTTTGTCCTCTTGGAGAGTGAATTCAGGAGCAAAGGAAGGCCTTGGATGGAACCTCCTTACTTTCAAGCTCCTGATGAGGATTCCTGGTTGATAGCACTCCTGTGTTCCATTGTGGTATATTTCTCAGGGTAACAAGAAGTTGGCACTGAGAACAACTGCTGAGTCTAACACAATTTCCACGTTCTCAGGAGTCTTGGTAAAAAGATTTGATTTTGATCTGTGGTAGTTCTGCACTTCATGAACTATTTATACTGGGAAGATGTGCAGTGCATCCTTGCTGTCTTTGTATTCATGACTTCTCGTTTAAACTTGCCCTAGATCAAATATCAGAGTGCTAATGTCTAAGAAATTAAAACTGTTTTAAACAACTGCTAGAACAGTGGTTTGATTCAAATCAGAGCAAGCCTAGGGGGAAGAAAGTAAATGGGATCCTATCTTAAACACGGCAGTTAAGAATTGTACACAACAATTCAGAGTAACAGGGATATAGTGTTGGAACACTTAAATGACTAATTTTTAATGGAGGTTACTAATGAAAGGATTAAGATAATAGTGCTGGTGCTTGTGGCTGAATGTATGCAAATCATATTTATTCTTTGGAAGACTCTTCAAAGACACTTAAAACTCCCATGTACTTAGGGGTAATATATTTACACTGCCTTCTGATATTATTGCCTTTCATGTAGGAATATCGGGAGTAAAGACAAGGCACGGTAAGGAGTGGAAAGAGCATAATCTATGGAATTTGGAGATCTGCGTCTTGCTCTGGTTCTGGGACACCCAGTCTGGAGGAGGGATGACCTTCCTCAGTGCCTCATCTTCCTCCTCAGGGAAGATCGTCTAAGCCCCACCTCATGTTCACATCCTGTAATTCTCAACTCAGGAGTAGTAGAGCACTTTACAAAGAAAACAAGTAAGCAAAGAAGTGAAAACCTTCCAGGGCCTCCCGACAATAAACCCAAATTTAGAAGGCACTGTGCTTCATGTCAAACTCGTTCACACATATACTATGTGATACATACACTATCCATACACACCATACATACATACCCACATAAGAAACACCACACACAATACATATCACATATACAAAACACACATATATACATATATTTGTATATTACATATATTTGTATAGACTCAGTGTCCTTAACCTTGAGATGCCACATATTATGGAGATAGAAATCCCTGTATTGGAGGAGCTCATCGAGGGGGTTGACGTATGAGCTAGATGTAGGCAATCGACAGCTCCTAGATCCAGCTCATGGATCTACCTACCTACTATATCCACTAAGTATCAGACTCCGCCTTACAGGAAATGCATAGAGTAGATACAAAATTGAGGTTCAAAGCACAGGCCCTTTAGCCAGACTCCCCTCTATGGTTGAGGGCTGGCCATTCTACTTGGAAGTTGAGTGACTAGGTTTTTTTTATTTAATCTCTCTACCTTAATTTTGTCTTTTTTTAATTGGGCAGAAGTCATAGTTGCTATCTCTGGCACTAGGATTAAATGATAGAATATGTAAAATACACTCACATTACTGCCAGGTACATTGTATGTAGGCTACGTATCACCATTGTCATCCCACTTACTTCTCCCAAGAGCTCTATAAAGCAAGGTTCTGGTTCACAATGAATATTCTGGAGAAATCTGAAACTGGCCCCCAAACACGGAGGGCAAGGAGAGACCAAAGAAAGAGGTAGATGCTCCAGGTGAGTGGGTAAGAGGTGTAATAAACACTGAAAGCTACGTACAAGGCTTGTCTTGGAGGACAAAATGAGTAGACTGCTGCATCATCCCGCCAGAATCTTAAAAATTTGCATGGAGGCCTGAATGGGATTCCTTCAATATTCAGTGTAGCTGGTCTCAATAATACCTCACTTTCTCCAGGCGATGTCCTTGGAACAGTTCTGGCTGTGGGAAGTGTTCTGGGTGAACACAATCCAATTAAAGGAGAGGGGGTTAGGAGCTATCGATTGCCTAGATCCAGGTCAACCCTCTCGATGAACTCCTCCAATACAGGGATTTCTATCTCCATAAGGTTAAGGACACTGAGTAGTTTGTTTAACACCCTGATGGGTTCTGATATGACTATTCTGGTCAGAGTAGGCTGTTTGGTGCTGTTCTCCATGGCAGAAAATTGTCACCCAGCATTGTGTCCCTTCCCTCTGGATTGTGTGGCTAACTTTTTCTTTTAAGTTGACTCCAGCTGCAACCCAGCATCCAGGCCCACCTTCTTCAGGGGGCAGGAATGTTCCCTTATATCCTTAAAGGATAACTGAATGTAGAAAGAGGCAGCAGTAGTATACTGGTCACTGTCTATAGACAACTCTGGTTGCAGAGAGAGACATAGGGACCAATTGGTTAATGGCCACAGACAACTTATATACTTTGGGGGAGATGAGTGCTAAATCATTGCTAGATGCATACATTACGGCTGTGGAACTCCAGGTAAGCTGAAGATGACTTATGCCCCCATGTAAATGTTCCAGTTTGTGTTTATTTCAAAGCCCAGGAGATCATGCCAGGTATCCTTTGCATTCTGTTCTAAATATGATAGTCTAAGTCTATGGATCACCCATGATGCATCCAGGCCAGCACTTCTACAGGATTCTCTGAATGTCACAGAGTGTGAGAACCTTACTGGTAAGAGAAGCATTGCTCATTGAGACCAGTGGTTCCCATATGCCTAGTGTCTGTGAACCTGTGCTGTACTGGGAAGATGTCTTCTGCTTTTACAAAACACAAAAACATAAAGACAATCATACTGCATTGGTTTGTAACATTCTGTAACATCTTACAGTGTAACTCAGGTGAGTGATAACTGTGGGGTAGATCCATGAAGAGAGACGAGCCAAACTCTTTCTTGAAAATTTTCAGTTCCATTCAACTCAAAGGCCTTGGAATCCTTAATTGGATCAGGCTGTCTATCCTCCAGGACTAGCACACCTGAGCTAGCTGGTCACGCTGCATTGCTCGTAGGGAACAATCAGATCTGCCCTGCCGTGTACTAGTGTGTGACCTGCAGGTATTTCATATTGCTGGGACTCAGTGGCTTAAAACTACAACAGTTTATGTCTCACTCATGACACATGTCCATTGCAGGTTCCCATTGCATCACCAGGTTGTCCTCCCTCAAAGCCAGGCTGAAGGAGCCTCCACCTCTTGGAGTCTTGCTGGTTACCATAGTCACATGAGTCATGCACTGTATTTTAAAGAAGTCCACTTGGAAGTGATATGTGCTATTTTCCTCACATTTCATTGGCCAGCGAAAGTCATATGAACTCACCTCACTTCCAAAGGGAGTTCTATAGCGAAGTTTCTGGAAGAAGGAGAGGTAGCAATATTGGTAAATAGCAATAAGGCCAAAAGCACTATCATTCACTTCATATTCTGCTTTTTTTTTTTTCAGCTCAGCATGTCTACTGGTTGAAATAAATGTTACATTTTGATTTCGTTATGAATTGTATTAGCTGTCAAATTTTGAGACTCTGGCATTTTCCTAAAAACTTCCCGTAACCTAGTAGTGGTCCCCTGACTAGCATGTTCAGACTACACTTGTAAAAGGGCTTCCAGTCCACTTTCCCCAGGTGACTGTGAGAAACTCTATCACATTCTTTGCTGAAATCAAGACTCATTATTTGGATATTTCCCCCTTATTAATGTAGAGTCTTTCTCAAGAAAAGAAATGAGATGGTTTAGGGCAGTGGTTGGCAAATTCATTAGTCAACAGAGCCAAATATCAACAGTACAACGATTGAAATTTCTTTTGAGAGCCAAATTTTTTAAACTTAAACTTCTTCTAATGCCACTTCTTCAAAATACACTTGCCCAGGCCATGGTATTTTGTGGAAGAGCCACACTCAAGGGACCAAAGAGCCACATGTGGCTCTTGAGCCGCAATTTGCCTACCACTGGTTTAGGGTATAGATTGATGTTCTGTAAATTTGGAACAGCATGAACCAAAGGCCTGGACAACTGAATTTTTAAGTTTTACTTTCAGATAGAGCCAACATTATTTTAATAACTTCTGTTAAAAAGTCAAAGTCATATATTAGTTGAAGTCTTTAGATGGGTATTTGGGGTCTGTCAGCTAGGTACCAAATCAGCCTGCAGAACCACAGAGGGACCCACTTCTCTGAGAGTGATCACAGCAACCATCACAGAGGTCACCTGGTATTCAGCGTGGGGTGTTTGGGCCAGGACATACAATGCCACGTTCTGTTGTCTAGCACTGATGGCATGGCTCCACCTAGAAGTAAGGGGCAAGAGAGGTAGCCTTTCTTTCTAGTTTGGAGAACAATGAAACGGTCTTGTAGTGTCTCTTCCATATTACGCCTTTTCAAGATTAAAGATAGGATACTTAAAAAAAAAAAGCTGAATGTTATCTTCAAAATTCAGAAATTGGCCTTCAGAAAAGAAAACCTCTGTTCTCCCATACTTTGAAATGATATGAAATCCATACATAAGGGGATTGTTAGGCAAAAATAAAAACTTAATTGTGATTTTAATGAGCTCACAACGTTTCTTATACTTCACTTTGCTTCAGAGGTGTGTGTTGATGTGAGGGAGTGAGCAACAGTCCATCATTCCAGGAGTTAAGGCAAGAGAAATTAGTGCCAAAAAAAGAATGCATACTCCAGGGTCACAGAAAGTGGAAGAACACCTGAATGATGAGGCTAGTACCAGCAGAGGGTGCTGGCGTGGCACAAAATTAGGATTTTTGATAAAAGAGGAGGTCCGAGACAAAAGGCAGCAGGTGTGAGGGGAAACGCAAAAACCGTTTGGATCCACTTGGAGAGATGAGTTTCCTCTGCTGCATGCAGACCCCTCCGGGTTTCAGCGACCTCTTGCAATGGCCGCAGGAATTTCAGGTGTCTCCTAAACTAAAGCACAACCCCCTGACATTGGCTCCTGTGTCCGAGCAGGGCTGAGCAGGGTGCACAGTGCGTCTCCTGTTTCCACTGGAGATTTTGCATGCGGCTTATCTGCTTGCTCATTTGCCCCATTTTACAATACAATTTTTGTGTGTCTTAAAACATTTGTCAAGCCAGGAGACATTTGGCTTTCTCACGTGGCCATCTTCAAAAAGCAAGTACCTGAGCCCCTCTGCCTAGAAGAGGCTGGGAAAGGTTGGGTGGCAGAAGACAAATCGAGCTGCATTTACTCAGCAGAGGCTGACCTTCGTAGTTGTCAAAGCAAGAATCAGGCTAACCCTGGCTTTAGCAGAGTCCTCCACCGGCCACCCGACCCCAAGTGGGTCAAGGTGAATGTTTCTCTTCTACAGAGTCCTGGAGTAAATCCTGGCAGGGCCTTTGCAAACCTGCACTTTTGAGCAACTCTTTTTGGAGACTCGCAGAGTTCTGGGCTGGGAGCCAAGTGACCCAATGGGTTCCAGTCCAGCCCGTCTGGGCCTCAGTTTCCTCTCCTGTGCAACGACAGGATTTGACACCGATTCCGAGGCCCTTTTCAGCGTCCACAAGCCACAGTCAAGACGTTGCTGAGTGGCAAGCAAGGCCGGGCTCGCGAGAAGGGAGACTCCGCGGTCAGCACCAAGGACAAGGGCCCCAGGGCGGCCGAGAGGACACAAGGTCACTTCCAAGAGAGAGCCCCGCTGTTGAGTTGATGAGCGGGTGTGGGGGTTTGGCCGTGTGCGGCGAGGGTGTGTCTGCGAGGGAGAATCGTGGGAGGGGGTGCAGCCCCGGGGATGAGGTGAGGTTGGTCCCTGCCGCGGTCTCCTAGATTCTGCGCCAAGAGGCAGCGGGTGGCGGTTGCGAGCCCGGGCCGCCCTTCCCTTCGCTGCACGACTTGCCTGCCCCTGCCCGGCCCATTGGGGGCGCTCAGCAGCTGGAGGTCGGCAAAGTCCTTCCCTCGGGCGGCATTGACCCCTTCAGCCCCTTTCCTTCCCGAGTACCGCCCGCCCGGCTCTGGCCAGGCCAGCGCCACCACCGCTGCAGGCTCCGGGTTCTTTTGGACACACCCCCGACTCTGACCGCACCCTCACAGCTGGGGGCCCGGGGTGGGTGGCCTTAAGCTCCGCCCGCCCCAACTCCTAGCGGAGGAAGGGTCCCACGCCCCTTTCCTCCCTCACCGCCCCGCGCCCCGCCTCCGTTAGCCCCGCCCCCACTTGCCCCGCCCCCATTCGCCCCGCCCACAAGCCCCGCCCGTCGTTTCCCTGGAACCTCGGTTCCCGCAGCTGCAGGAGGCGCCGCCAGGCCCCGCGGAGCAGCCCTCGGTGCCGCCACCGCTCCCGCCGCCGCCGCCACCGCGCCCCGGCTCCGGCCCCGGCTCCGCTCCGCGCCCGCTCGGTCAGCCATGCCGCCCCGCCGCGCCCCGGCGCCCCCAGCGCAGCTGCTGCCCGCGCCGGCCCCGCTGCTTCTGCTGTTCCTGCTGCTCGGCGCGGGGCCCCGCGGCGACTGCCTGGCCAGCCCGGTGCCCGCCGTGCCCCTGCCCGTTCCGGGGCCGTGCGCCGCGCAGCCCTGCCGGAACGGGGGCGTCTGCACTCCGCGCCCCGCGCCCGGCCCTCAGTCCCCGGCTCCCGCCGACGAGACCGGCTACATCTGCACCTGTCCCGCCGGGGTCTCCGGAACCAATTGCCAGGTGAGTGAACGTGGCGGGAGCGGGGCGGGGCGCCGGCCCGGGACCCGTAGCCTCCCCTCGCCGCGCCGGGCTGCAGCATGCCGGACACTAGTTTTTCCCGCTTGGGGAAGGGGACGGATCGGCCTCTCGGGCTGCATAGACGTAGACCCCTGGTTGACCTTGCAATTGCCGCTTCCTTGCCCACCGGGTTCTCTGGCTGTGCCATCCTGGGGCGCTCGGGGCGCGCCGCTCCAGCGCCGGGCCGCCACCCTCGCCCCAGGACTCCCGCTGCGGCCATTGGTCACCAAGTGGCGCGCCCCTCCGGGCCCGGGCTGAGCCACTCTCCGCTAGAGTGTGTCTGGGGGCCGGCGGTGGCCGCTCGGAGGACCCGGCTCCGATTGTCCCCGGCCGAGAGTCCTGCTCTCTGTCCCGCTAGACCCCGCGTGTGTCCAGGGCCAGGGGTTTGGGAGGCAGGTGACGGCGGGCTCCGTGCCCGGTGGTCAGCACTTTCTCCTCCACCCGTGAAGGTCCTGACGTGCAGCCAGCGCTCACAGAGGGCAGCCGCCTCCCCGCGGCCTGCGACCAGCCCTTCCTGAGCTGAGGACGGGGTGTTGGGACCGTCTGGGGCATTCGAGGGGACTTTGCGCGTGGAGTGCCGCCCTCCGGGCCGACGCTCCTGGAGGGGCTGGCAGCCAGGGCGTGAACAGGGCACTGGAAAGCTTCGAGGAAGCGGGGGCTGGGAGAGGGATGGCCAGCTGCTGCCTGGGGATTTGGGCTTTCAAGAGAATTTGGCAGAAAATAATAGATGAGACTGGATCACAAGCACGCTAACGCTCGGTGGAACCAATTAACCTATTAACATCAACATTTTTCAATGTTGGTAGTACTGTGTGTAGAATATCCCCAAGTCTCTTCTAGGTCAGGGCTAATAAGGAATCTATCTAAAATGATTAGATTAAGCCGAGTGAATATGGACTGTGTTTGGAATCAAATGCTTCCTTTCTTACATTTGGAATGGAGGAGTTTGTTTCATATAAATTCGATCCAGTGCTCCAAGAGTTACTCTGAGAAGGCTCAAATGCACTCTTATTTCTGCGGGGAAGGAAGTCCACATATGCTGTGATAAGATGCGACATGATAGGCTTTACTTTTTAAAATAGAGGGGCAAATGGGATTGAAAAACTCGACCTTGACCGCCAGAATTTTTGCCATTTCTTTTTGTTAGTAGCAAATTATCCACCTGAATTTATCTCCTCCCACCAGCCAGTATTGTGCTCTTCTTTGTTAACTGCTTCCAATAAGCTATAATTCCCTCAAAAGGGATGATGATGATGATGATGATCATGATCATGAAAGGGTGTGCTATGACCATCTGCAATAAATGGGTGGGGGGGGGGACATGATGACTCTTTGGGGAAATGCCTGTTGGAGCCATTTTAATCATTAGGACAAAATCTTCCTTACCGATTTCCCATGTTGATCGATGACTTATATTACGTTTCCCAAAGAAATAAGTTGCCTTGAATGCTTCTCTCAAAATGTTATGTTTTCATGTCTGAATTCTATCCTTGAAGGAGGATTCCGAGTGTAGTAGGATATTCAGGAGGAAGGTTAGAGTACACAGCAGCTCTAGTAAGTGGGAAGAAAGACTGGCCATTGGGAATTTCACTCAACTGAGATTTGTTCCTGTGGCTCTAAAAATAGATCTAAGACATCTTCAAGGAAGGCAAAGACCTCTGTAGTGCTTCCTAAATATGGCTCACAGAGAAGCATACATATTTTCTGTCCTAAGTAGTGGTTTGATATGTAACGCAATTCATTCAGAAAAGAGTCATGAACCAGTACATAAATATTGCAGAACCAGCAGGTTCAAACAGATCCGGTTGCCTGTATAGCTCCCGTTTGAGGCCATCTTAGCTGGTGAATGCTGCCCACCTGAGGAGAAGCAGACCGGGGTGTTCGGAGTTGAAGGGAGAGCTGAAGTAACTGTAATTCTAACAGGAAAGCTTGGTAATTTTGGAACCTGATCCGGTTTGGTTACCCAGAAGACCTTCAACTGAGGTGATTCAGAGCCTTATAACCCATGAAATATTGATTCCTGCTCATTTTAATTTAATCTTTCATGATTTTGCGGTAATGCTCAAGACTTAGATTTTTTAATGGGGGGAATGAGGGGCAATCTCAATAAAGACTTTAAGCAGAGACAAAAAACCCTACAGGAACTCAATTACAGATAAGAGAAACAGATGCTAGCCATTGCTAAGAGTGTGACTGCTGCAATAGAACCCAATGTTCAGTGGATAAACTGGAAATGGAATTTTACTTGTATGTGAAGAGAATCCTTTAAACAGTGTCACCTTTCCCCCAGCTTCAAGGTCAATGTTAGCAATGGAAACACCAGAACCAAACTCTGAAATTTTCCTTCCTCCCACCCCTCTTTCTCTCTTTGTTTCTTCTGTGGAGAAAGTTAAGGTGATCATAAATCACTAATTGGGCTTAAAATGGATCACAGCTGTCTTCAGCTTTTCTGTTGTTGGCTGATTGATGTGGGCAAGCAGGTGGGGCCAGGCAGTGCTTCTCCTATCACCCGGTTGACAGGAACTCACAGGATTTTGGAACTGGGGTGAAAGAAGGATGCTTAGGTTTGAAAAGGAGGGGCTAAAGTTAAACCTGCTGTGACAGGTGATCCCCACAGACCGAGTCCTGTTTCCTCAGCTCCAAGATGGGATCTGTCTCCCAGAGTTTGTAGTAATGAGGGAAACTGATCCTGTTTTTTTGATGCTTCGCCCTTCCCTCTTTCCCTTCTGCCCCGCATCTAGGCAAGCTGATACAAAGCCTAAGAACTCTTTACTTTGGTGCTGGTGAAAGGTTCATGCTACATAAACCCCAGACCAGGCTGTACCGTCCCCTCCCTGCAGTCCCCCCACTACCCACACAGTCTCATTCTCTGCTCTCTCTTCTGGGAGCTACCTGCTCTCCCCAGAAAACCTCATATGTGAGCAAGGAACCTTTCCATACCCTGCTGGCTCTCAAAGTCACAGAGGTACAAATGATAGGTCCGGGGCTGGCCCACTTTATTCCACAACTCTCCATCAAGCCAGTTACCTGGTTCAAATCCCAGCTCTCCCACTTACTAGCAGTGTATGGCACTTTCATTCTTGACATCCAAACCAAAATTTAAGTGGGTGCCTATCCTGTCTTGGTGAAGTAGCCACAACAGGGTTTTTGGGAGGATTGCATTCATTGTTCTAAATCGTTGAACACCTGTATGGTGCCTCCACCGATGTCACCTCTTTTAACTTTGCTCATCACTTAACGGTGTGAGGTGGTGGAGCAAGTATCATCCTGCTCTGGTGTCACATGGAGAAGAAACTGAAGCTCATTTTGACTGAGTGGCTAATTCAAGCTCTCATGCCTTGATACTATTTAAAAAATCATACAACATTAAAAATATATCTACTCCAAGTACTCTAACACAGTGATTTTCAACCATTTTCATCTCATAGCACATATGATTACTAAACTGCTGCAGCACACCAAAAAAAATATATATATATATTTGCCAATCGGACAAAAAGTAGGTATAACTTTGATTCATTCACACTGGATGGATATTGTTGTGTTGGCTGTTGTCACTTTTTTATTTGACAGTCTAAGGGAAAAGAGGTCAGTGTCCCTAGCTAAATAGTCAGGTATTGTATGTTTTAACAACTCTTGTGGCACACTGGTTGGAAATTGCTGCTCTAATACATTTAAACATAGTAAATCATGACGGTTCAATGGATTCCATATGGGAAGCTAAGCTATAGAGACAATGACGGTGGTGGTGGTGGTCGCTGACTTTTGTCAAGCGCTTGCCATGGCTTTACAGATGTAACTCACCCATTCTCGAAGTGCCCTGTGAGCTGGGTGCTGTAATCCCATTTTATAGATGAAGTGCAGCAAAGTTGAACGACTGGTCCAAGGTCACACTGCTAGTAAGTGGGAGAGCTGGGATTTGAACCAGGTAACTGGCTTGATGGAGAGCTGTGGAGTAGAGTGGGCTGAGACGAAAGCCAGCCCCAGCCCTGTCATTTGTACCTTTGTGACCTTAAGTGAGAGCCAGCACCTCTTTGTGTTTTATCAGGAAAAAGCATGGAGTGATTCCTGAGTCTGATTTTGCTAGAAGACACTGGGCTTGTATGGCCACAGGCGTGAAATGCCACAGGAGTGATAAAGACACCACACATCCTCCTCATGCCACTCACCAAGCAGGACCTTCATCTCCGAGTTGTAATTCTGGGTCCTGGTTGCCTAATAACATATAAATGGACAATAAAGAAAAGAATTGCAAACATATATGATGGGTTTAGAAAACTTCAACTTTTAAAAAATTGAGGCTGCCCTTCTTGCCTTTCCGACTCATCTGGGGAAATAGACACCAGGGGTGGCAGCTGCTAGGCCAATTTTTCTTTTCCGGCGAGTGGCACAGGAATGCTTCACTTCTCCTGGGCCATCCATCCAAAGTAGGGATTCTTTTATTTGTATTATTTTGCTTGGAAAGCTTTTTCTATTTTCATGAAATAATTCTTTGCCAGCTACTTGGACACCTGTTTTTTTTTTTTTTTCCCACTTCATGTTCCCTGTAATCCTTTTGGGATTATAATGAAAATGTGTCAACTTAATGCACTTGGAAAAAAAAAGGGGCAAGTGTAGCTGCTTTTTATGCAAGTTCATTTTACTCACTAAGCTGATTCTATAATTTTTTCTTCTGATTTAACATGGTAACTTAAAACAATGGTTCCACTTCAGTGCATCCACTTTATATTTTATTTTATTAATGTGCTTTTTTAGTTTTCTCAGGTTTTTTATTGCTAATACTATTATAGACATCCCAAATTTCCTCCCCGCTTTGCCCATATCCACCCAACCCCCATCACTCCTCAGATGAATCCGTTTTAAATTGAAGTTTGCTAATAAACAACAACAAAGAATTCTAATTGTTTGCACAGCAATCAGTCTTACTGGGCTTTTTGAAAACATACACACACGCACACCCACAAATCCATATTGTAATATGTGAAAAATGTCCAATATGAGCTGAGATATCAAGAGACACTGCTTCTTTTCCTGGCATATCATCTCTTTGTGACCTTGGGAAAGTAACTGAACATCTTGAACCTCTGTTCATATCTCTAAGATGAACTAATACCAATTGTCTTATTTTCTTTATAGAAAAGATGCAGTTCACAAATGGGACGTAGCAAATTTTTTTCATAAGTATAATGAAGTATGGCAGAATGAATTTTAAAGCATTTTTTTGGGGGGGAAAAAAGTAAGATGCATAAATACAAGGTATACAAAGAAAAGGGTATGCTTCCTGTCTGAAATATGATGATAGCAGTTATTCAGTGTCTGTTTTTCTTTAATGAACCGACTCAGCTTTTTCTCCCTACTAGGATGAGTGTGCTGCAATCTAAGTTCTAAAAATGAAAATATCACTGTATTAAAATTTTGATGAATGTGTAGTTCTCTCAATTGTGACATCAACAAGTAAATTGTCACTGAAAATTCTCAGTGCCTTCAAGTTTTCCTTTGAAATGAATGAAGAAAAAGCCTGGTCAAAATCCTTGAAACAATTTTACTAAAAGAGGGAAACCATTGCTTTTCATAGTGTCATTAAAATGAAGTGATTTTCCTCTCTTGTGGATGTGGTGCATTCTGAGGGGCCATCACAAAAGTGCATTTCTGCCTTTAGCCTCGTTGCTTAAGATCATCAAGGGACATGGTGCCACCAAAATAATTTGTTTATGCCCTCACGTCACAAGCATCAAGTAGGAAGGAGAACCATTCTGAAGTGAAGGGTGTTGGACTCAGGAAGCAGAATGTCCGAGTTGTATTTTTAGAGCCTCTTAGCCATTGAGTGGCAGCTGTGGTCACAGTGCTTAACCCCGAGGCAGGGTCTATTGGATCTTGCCCGCCAAACAGAAAACCAGCAGCACAGTCAAGTTTTGTGACTAGAATTTCTTTATATTCCCCCTCTACTCCCTCCCCCTGCACTGGTGCCCCACGTGGAGGCTGATTAGAATCATCTGGGAGCTTCAGCCAAGGTGCATGTTTGGGTGTGAGTTTAGAGAGTTAAAATTCACGCTCAGGTGTTGCAAGTTTGTCAGCGATCTTAACCCCAATTTCTCACCCATAAATCAACTCATGGAGAGGATTAAAATGAGGGGCTAGTAAAGGTCCTGGAGCAGAGTTGGCCCTCTGCACGCACTCGACTGCGGTTTTATAAAGATGGATGTGGTTCTCCACTTTATAGCTAAGGGACCTCAGCTGGGGTCCAGAGCTTGGTGGCAGCGTTGGGGTCTGGGCCCCTGGGTGGGGTTGGCTTTGGGTGCTGAGTGTTTGCTGCTACTGTGCAGCACTCACCTCTGAATGCTCCCTCTTTCTGACTCCAGGGTGAGCCCAGGGAACCAGTAGAGCAAGGAGGGGTGGGGGTCCCAGTTCTGACTGTTTTAGTGGCTGTAGGGATGATGTTTCAGGTGTGTGTGATTACGGTTTTCTTTCTTAAACAGAAAAGGCACGAGGCTTTTGAAAAAGAGTGAGGATTGGAGCAATGAAATAAGCACACTTAAAAGAAAGGAGCCTGAAAAGAGAACATGTCTGTTATCTTCAGCCAACAGTGCAGCCTTAGAATTTCAAAGCTCACACTTACCTGCTGCCCTTGGTTCACTTAAAGGAGCATTTGTAACTACTACTGGGTTTCAAGGCAGGTTAAAACTCGTCCAGGAAAGGCATTCCGTGGGGCATAGTGATCCCAGCAGGAAG
This sequence comes from Antrozous pallidus, assembly GCA_027563665.1. Classification (NCBI taxonomy): domain Eukaryota; kingdom Metazoa; phylum Chordata; class Mammalia; order Chiroptera; family Vespertilionidae; genus Antrozous; species Antrozous pallidus. The sequence continues at coordinate 30,790,725 of CM050508.1, read as the reverse complement.
AGGATGTAGCCCTGGAATCCAGGGGAACTCAGCACCGTGACTGCAGGACATCCATTCCATAAGGAAGCTTGCCGCTTTCTCAAAGCATCCAGGGCAGAGTTCTGAAGTGTATTATGTAGAGCAAAAGCCCATCCTTAACTTTTTTTTTTTTAAATAGAATGCATTAGAATCGGAAAACTGTTCAATATCTCTTCAGTATATTATGTTAGAGAGGAATGACATTATATTGAAACCATGAAAAGAAAACTAAACTCTCTAACTTCAAAATGACCTCCCCCTACAGCTCCTTAGACAAAGGACTTTTAGACTCTTAAAAAAATAAAGTTTAATTTATGTACAGTAAAATTTACTCTTAACAGCATTCCAAGAGTTTGTCATACAGTTGTGTAACCATCACAACTAAGATACAGAATAGCTCATCACTTTCATAAATTTCCTTGTGCCCCTTTTATAGCAAACCCTTGCCCCATCCCCAGCCCCTGGCTTCTGCTGATCTCATTTCTGATTTTAGCTTTTCCAGGAAGGTCATATAAATAAAATCACACAACATCAGAGCTTCATCTACTTAGTATAACACCTTTAAGATTGATCCATGTGGTCAAATTTTCTTTTCATTGCTAAGTAATATTCCATTTTATGGATATAACACAATTTGTTTATCCTTTCTCTAATTAATGCCATTTGGGTTTCTAACTCTTAGTGATTATGAAAAAGATGCCATAAACATCCTCACATGGGTCTTTAAAATTTTTTTACATTTCTTTTTAAAAAAAATCCTCATCCAGGGATATTTTTCCATTGATTTTTTAGAGAGAGTGGAAGGGAGGAGGAGAGACAGAGTGAGAAATATCGATGTGGGAGAGCCACATCGATTAGTTTCCTCCCCCCTCATACCCCAACCAGGGTTAGGGATCGGGCCTGCAATTGAAGTAGATACATGCCCTTGACTGGAATCTAACCTGGGACCTTTCAGTCCATGGGCTAACACTCTGTCCACTAAGCCCCATCGGCTAAGGCAGTGGTCAGAGCAGCCTTTTTAAGGGCAACTATCAAACTGTTATAAGGCATTAAAAATCTGTGAAAATATAGTAAAAGCAGTTCATTCGTAAACTTACGTTATCCTCTCTCTGCCTCGTCTGCTAATCTCATACCTGTGCACTATTTATTGTGCACATTTTGGTGTGTAGCTTTACAGTTTTCTCTCTGTACATATAAACATATATGAAGCATATCTAAATAATCATATATTCATGCAAGTATTTTATATAAAAATTAGATCACTCTATGCATACTGTTCTGCAACTTTTACACTTATGTTTTCTTTTAAAAAATATGTGATATATATATATATATATCACATATTAAAAATATATATATCAGAGGAAGGGAGAGAGATAGAGAGATAGAAATATCAATGATGAGAGAGAATCATTGACTGGCTGCCTCTTGCATTCCCCTCTACTGGGGGGATCGAGCCTGCAACTGGGTCGTGCCTTTAGCTGGAATTGAACCTGGGACCCTTTCGCCCACAGGCTGAAGCTCTATCCACTGAGCCAAACCAACTAGGGCTGCAACTTCTTTTCTTAATCTACTTGAACATATTACCACATCTTAAAACAGATAATAAACCTATTCTTTTTGATGGCTGAATAGTATTCCGTTATGTATTTATGTTGTCAGTCCTACTGAAGCACATTGTTTTTTCTATGTTGCAATAATGACATATCTATCTATATAACACATATATCCAATGATATATATGCATATTAAAAATTATATACATTAATCATTCTAATAAATTTTGCTTAATTGCCATTTAAAAAGACTGAATACTTTGGCACATTTACTAACAGCATAAGATAATGCCTGTTTACCCACATTTTTGTCAATTCTGGTATTCCAGATTTTAATTTAATTTTGTACATTGATATTTGAAAACATGGCACATGATTGGTTCTCTTTGCATTTTTGAAATTATGAAAGGAGGAGAATATTTATTTGGAATTGTGTGTTCTTACTGTTACCTAATCTTCTTTTGGCTGCTCATTTGTTAATGAAGAAAGTCATCCCTTTGTTCTTTGTATTGTAAATGGTTTTTCCTGATTTTTATTTTGACTCTACTTATACTCATAGTTTGCCCTTTAAAAGCTTATACTTTTTCATTCTTATTTAGTCAAGCTCATCAATGAGATGGTTGATAAATTTTAATTCAAGTTCTAATGTTGGATGCCAATACTCTGCTTTACAGTGCTTTAAGAATTACCTGATTTGAGCCAGGAGTTTGCTTTTGAAGAATTCTGTTTTGGCCAAGATTTGTATTGATAGTACTGATTCTATTTGCTCTTTAGAATGTACAATTAAATATAGCCCCACTTTATGCCTATTTTAAGAAGGGTTGGCATAGATTTTCTAAATCACATGTAAATGCTTGTAATTTATCTTGACTTTTTCTGAGTCTGGAACACTTTAACCATTTAATAGGATTCTTCTTTATTTTTATAAAAGACCTCAGCATGGTTTTTTCTTCAATAATTGGCATGGGTTCTTTAGTGTTTTTTTTTGTTTGTTTGTTTTTGAATCACCAAGTTAATTTTAATGGCGTTATTGGATAATGCAGTATTTCTTGAAAGTTCTTGATGGTTAGTGTCTAATTTTAAAGTTTTCTTCAGCCAGGCTTGGGCAGAAAAAGGCTCGTCTTAAGAGCCAGCAAAATGCAAATTTCTCTTATGCTTTAATCTTCATATTGTATTTTTAGGTGTTTTCCCCTTGGGAGCAACCTCATTTCTTCTGACCAGAGATGTTATGGCACTCTGTCTCCATTTCACCTTTAAAATTGGCCAGTGTCTCCCGGCCAGCATGATTCAGTGGTTGAGCATCAACTTATGAACCAGGAGGTCATGGTTTGATTTCCGTCATGGTACATGCCAGGTCGATCCCCAGTGTGGGGCATGCAGGAAGCAGCTGATCAATGATTCTCATCATTGATGTTTCTATTTCTCTCTCCACTTCCTTTCCTCTCTTTGAAATCAATAAAAATTTATTAAAAAATAAAATAAAAGCCTCACAGTGAGAGAAATAATGAGAGAGAGAAATGAGAACTGATACTAACATTTCTATGAGGCTTAAAATAAACTCTCAGCTAGAGAGAAGTAAAATTAATATTATTAGGGTTTTCTTTTACAAAGGCAGGGTCAGATGGGGGTTAGGGTGGAGCTATACTGATGGAAAGGGAAGTCACTTTTCTTTTTCCTTTTTAAGGAGAGAAATTGTGATGATTATGTTCAACTTTAATAGTGTTAAAAGATGATGTTCAAAATCATTTTTAATGATTTGTAATGATACTTGTTACAAATTCCAGTTGGATTTTATGTGAGGTCCCTCTGCTTCCTCACCTTCAGTGAATACTGTACATGTTTTGACTGCCTAGAAGAGCTTTACTTTCAAGCAGGCCTGGGCAACTCCACAGGATGGAAATTGAGGGGTGAGTTGTAAGCAGAGGTTCATGTTGATGAGCCCTTGACCTAAAGATTCCATTTTTGAGCTTCTCTGGGTCATAAACTACCCAGTTTCCAGAACTGCCAGCTCCTTGAAGATGGCTTATTTTTGTTTGTTTGTTCATTTGGGGGGTAGGGGGAGAGTCTGTGCATTAGGGACCATGCTAAACCTACAAAACACCCAGTTCCCACTGCTTTCTAAACAACACTGCCCAAGTTGTAGTTGCCAAGTACAATAGCCTCATGATGGTTGCAAAGCAACAAATGATCTCCAGGCCTCAGCCCTGCTTTGGCTTATCCTTTGGTACAGGGGTCCCACTCCCAAGCCAACTAGAACGTCTCTTTTGTATGGAGCTCATTAAAAACTGGCAATATAAGCGTCCTACATAAAGCCACACGAGCTGCTTCCTTAACAAATGAGTCAGATGGTATTGCAACCCACAGTGATTACTGGGGAGCCTTCATGTTTTTTTATGATAGATTAAATGTGCTTGTTGGATGCCAGAGCCTAAGAGAAGGGGACTGCATAGGGTATCTGAAGGCCACCTTACCAAATGCCAAAGAACTTTCTCAGACTCTGTGCCACTAGTTATAAACTGGATGGCTTTGCATAATTTATAGAAAGTGAAAATGGGCAGCAGAAAGGTTAAGTAATTTGACCAACGTCACACAGTAAATGGGAGCTGAGCAGTAAACCAAAACAATTTGTGCTGCTCACCATCATGCTGTAGTCCTCTTATTTGCCTTGGTGCTAGCCAGGAGACTTGCGGGATCACCACTACTTAGATCCCAGTCATCTTGTGAGATTTAGCAGAGGGGGAATCCTTTCAGACTGACCAGGCATGCTTGACTTCTTTGAAGACCTGCCCCTGGGACTCCCACTACAGCACTAATCTTTAATATGCCCCATGTTTTGAGCCTTCAGCAGATATTAGGAACTGGTTCAAAAGGAAAGTGGTTCAACAAAAGGGTGCTAGGGAAACTGAACATTCACAAGCAAAAAAAATAAATAAATAAATAAATAAAAAAAGAAAAGAAAAAAGAAAAAAGAAGTTGGGTTCTTACCTCACACCATATAGAAAAATTAACTCAAAATGAACCAAAGACATAAATGTAAGAGCTAATGCTATAAAACTCCTAGAAGAAAACATAGGGAGAAAACTTCATGATATTTGATTTAGCTATGATTTTGGGTATGACATCAAAAGCATAGGCAATGAAAGAAAAAATAATTGGACTTCATCAAATTAAAATCTTTTGTATAAAAGGACATAACAGAATGAAAAGATAACCTTAGAGTGGGAGAAATATCTGCAAATTATATATCAGATAAGAGATTGATATCAAGAATATATAAAGAACTACTAAAACTCAATGACACAAAGACAACCCAATTCAAAAATGGGCAAAGCACTTGAACAGACATTTCTCTAAAGGAGAGATGAATGGACAATAAGCATATGAAAAGATACTCAACATCACTAGTCATTAGGGAAATGCAAATCAAAACCACCGAATTCCCATTTTTAAAACAACAAAGCAAATATTTGTGAGGATGTAGAGAACCTGAACCTTTGTGCATTGCTGGGGCGAAATGCAAAATGGTGTATCTGCTGTGGCAATTTCTCAAAAAATTAGAATTATCACATGACCCACTAATTCCACTTCTCATTATAAGCCCAAAAGATGTGAAAGCAAGAAACTTGGGCGCATATTGGCACACCCATATTTGTAGCAGTAGTATTCACAATAGCCAAAAGATAGAAAAAACTGAAGTGCCCATTGATGGATGAATGAATAAACAAAATGTGGCATGCTTTGCTCTGTAGGAAAATGGCAGAAAACATCCCATCCCCCTCCATTAGTGGTTCTCACCCTGGCAACGTATTAGGTGAGCTCCTCGTGAGCTTTAAAAATGCAGAAGTCCGGGCCCTACTCCAGACCCATTACAGCAGACTCTCTGGGGGTGATGTCTGAACAGCATGTTAACAAAGGCACTCCCCATTCCCCCGCCTTGCCAGGTGATCTAATGGGCAGCTATGGCCCAGGCCACTGGCCCAGGTTAATTGTGTAGGTCACACAACCCATTTGTGTGTGATTTTTTCATTTCCATGAGAAATTAGACCCCCTTCCTACTTCTGGAATATTAACTTCCCTCTGCTTTCTATTTTTTTCTTAAATACTTTTATTGATTTCAGAGAGGAAGGGAGAAAGAGAGAAACATTAGTGATGAGAATCATTGAGAATCATCTCCTGCATGCCCCTACTGGGGATCGAGCCTGCAACCCAGCATGTGTCCTTGATCAGAATCCACCCCAGGACCCTTCAGTCCGCAGGTCAATGCTCTATCTACTGAGCCAAACCAGCTAGGACTCCTCTGCTTTCTTAGTTGAAGAGCTTGCTTTGGTTTCTTCTACTAATGTTGGTCTGCTCAAGAAAAGGTAAGCCTTACCTGTGCAGTGTGGATGGTAATGGTCAGTAATGATCAAATCAAAACTGCTGGTTTGATTACAGTCCTGTCCTCATATTTCTCTGGTCTGTGGGATTCTACGTCACTTATGCAGTCCCCTCACTGCCTGGACCCAGGGATTTGGATTTTGGTTCTGTAGTCTTGAGTAAAGTTACTTAACATCTCTGAGCCTCATTTCCCTCATCTCTGAATTAGACTTAATAGAGTGTATCTCTTGTGGTTGCCATGAAGGCCACAGCCAGGCACAATCTGACCAGTTGTCTGCTATCTCCTTTCTGTTCACCAGTACTTTTTTTTGTCTCGGTAGGAACGAACTTTCCCCATTTACAAGAAAATGAATTTCCCTGTACATTTTGCTTTAAAGTCTGTAGAAAATGGACTGAAATATTTGTACAATCAATGTATTTCCTTCAAGGCATCTAAGGATGTACCTTTCCTGATTCTTTTACTCTGGGCCCTCTAAAAGCAACTGGACGAGCAGTTTATTTTTCCTCATTTTTCTCTGCAGAGGAATAAATTAGTGAAGATGACTTGTGTTTTGTCTCTGGCCCCCTTGTGTTGAATTTAAATGAGAATCATTATAGTGAAAGGTCAGTTGTCTTCAGACTTGTATGATTTGTGGTTCACTATTTTCATTGATGAGTGCAGTCTGGCCTTTAATTGATGAATTAAGATGTGTCATAAGACCAATACTCGAGTATAAATGAAGCTTTTTGTTAGGGCCTACATGACTTGTAATGATCTCCCTCAAGACTGGAGATTGGATCCATTGCTTTATTGTGTCCCAAATTTTAGTTTTTGTTGCTAGAGAGAAGACAAGGCATTTCTTATGTTGCCTGAGTCAGATCAGTTGGGTTTTCACTGGTAATTCCCTCTTTGCACTATTTTCTATAGAACTTGACAAATGATTAATAAACATGACACATTCTTGTCTTGCATATGTTTCCTTGGGGAAATTATTGGAGTGAGTTGGCTGCATGGTTGACTACTTGGTTGATATCTGAGTGTGGAAAACAAACTTTAACATAGGTGTTGATCATTTGGAAGATTTACTTGTAAACATTCTGAGACTACAATGACCCACCGAAGGGAAATAACCACAGTCTTCACATGTAATTACCCCAATTACACTTGCCAAAGCCTGTTGCCTTCAAGAATCCTGCCTCTGAATGGAAGAACAAACTTTAAGTCTTGGTGCCAGGATGGTATGCTGGAAAAAGTTCCAGATGGGGAATTAGGAGGACAGACTGTGTCATTAGCTCACCATAGAACCTTGGGCATGACATCTAACCTTTTTGGGACTTATTTAACATCATCTTAGTAATAGAAGATTTGCTTTCAGGTTCTCCGAGGTGCTTTTGAAACTGTGATCATTTCAATGGGAGGAGCTCGTAAATTTGTTCCATGGAGCAAGAGGGCCTTTGATGTGTCCCTCTCCACTCCCCCAGTTAAAAGGAAGTATGCATTGCCCAGCGGACGTGGCTCAGTTGTTGAACATTGACCTATGAACCAAGAGGTCACAGTTCGATTCTCAATCAGGGCACATGCCCAGGTTGCGGGCTTGATCCCCAGTGTGGGCTGTGCAGGAGGCAGCCAATCAGTGATTCTCTCTCACCATTGATATTTCTCTCTCTCTCTCCCCCTCTCTTTCTCCCTGCTATCAATAAAAAACGTGTTTTTTTTTTCTAAAAAGGTAATGTGCATGTATGTGTATATACTTTTAGGATGTAGGAGGTGCAAAGGAATTTTCCTACTAATAGATGATGGCATTTCCTCTTTATCCAATTTGAGTTCAGTGGGTCTAACCTTTTTTATTTTTTGGTTCTGTACTCTGCCAGGTTGCATCTCCAGTGCTTCTAGTATGTTGATATGAACACTGTCATCTGGCTTCTTTTCCAGCAGTACACTTTAAGACTAAGCTAAATTGTGGGAGGAAGCACACTTTAAAATATTTTAAACATTGTCCATATTTAAAGGGCTTTTCACAGGAGAAATAGCTCTAAACTTTTTACTGCTGGAAAGTCATGGCTCTGCCAAAGTCACCTGTTCTGTGGCTTTGGTAGAAGCAAGGAAGGTGGTGGGAAAGGACATCTTTAATGCAGGGTTCAGGAAGGAAGGGGCAAGGCAGGGAGGATTTGTAGGACTAGAGGCACCACAGGCTACAAGTATATTTGCTGAACCCAGATTCTTGAATCTATTTTAAATATGTGCTCAGGTGACACACACTATCTAATATCTCATAGGAGCCAGCCTTTTAGATTAAATTATCTCATGTGTTATTAAAGGTCATAGTCCTAGAAATATGATATTTCATTAAGAATTCCCCTTGCTGCCTGGAAGGTTAAGATCTTAAGGAGAATCAAGTCTACCATCTAGTGGCACCTGCCACAAACTACAGACATAGGATCCCAAAAGCTTCAGGCTGGTCCCTCCAGGATGTGTCTGGCTGAAGCAACAACCCACATGTTGCTGCATCTCCATTTTCAAGTCGATGCTGGAAAAACTTGTCTTCCTCTCCACACATTTCCATAATTAAACAGGAGGACAGTGGCCTGTTCAATGCTGCCAAGGCTACAAAAATTCAATTTTGCTCGAATGCCATGAGCCCATCTGATGGTTGCTTCAGAGACGTCCAGGGTGGACAGGATTAAGTGCCAGTGTGGACATCCATAATCATTGGAGAGAAGTTTGGGGTTCAAGGTGACTTTCCATGGCTTTGCTTGTATGGACAGGACTAGGCTTCTCCAGGAAGGCCCATCTGTGTACCCCAACATTGGAGGTCCTTTTAACACCCAGATTGTACTATTCTGGTGAAATTGTGAAGGACAACTACTGTTTATGTGTGTTAATGAGCGATGAAAGGTTTCCAGCCCATGTGTTTGCTGATGTGAATTCACCAGGGTAGAGGGTTGGCATGGATTTTACATCACAGCTAAAATTAACCAAACTCTCACTGGTCAATTTTATATACCAGCCATATTCACAGGACTGGAAGAACTGTCGTAAGAAATGATAACGGTTACGATAAAGTTGACTGAGAATCCATCTGGAGATAATTATGGCCCAAGCTGTGCCAGATTCATAAGTATTATCTGAGATCATTCTATCAGCCTTATGACTGAATTTGGCAGTGACTGATATTAAAATACTGTGATTGTAAAATAAATTTAAATTCCATTAAAAACATACCCTATGAAGTGAAATATGGACACTTAAAGCGATACTGGGTGTGAAAACTGGTTTATTTTTCTGGAAAGCAATTAGACAATTGGGAGGAAGAACATTAACATTTTTGACTTTTTAATACTCTTTTTAGGAGTTTGTCCATAGAAAGTAGTTGGAAGTTTGAATAAAATTTTGTAAACAAAGATGGTCATTATAACATTATTTATAATAGTCCAAAATTGGGAAGCATCTAAATATTATATTTAGTAGGAGACAGTATAAATAATTACATGGTTCAATGATAGATTTTTAAATTGAGATATAATCAGAATACAATATTATATTAGTTTCAGATGCATAACAATGATTTCATATTTGTACATACTGTGCAGTGATCCCCACAATAAGTCTAGTTCTGATAGAATTTTACATGACCATTGTAAAAGCCATTTTAAAAGATAAGTTAGTACGTATGGTGTTAAGTGAAAATGAAAAAAGGCTAACGTGAACCAGTGTTATAATCACAATTAGGGGAAGATGTACAGAATAAAGCTGGAAGGAAATACCCTTCATCCCATGACAGAGTGGCATTGAAGACAATTGGACGCTGTGCCTTTAAAATTTTTGGTTTAATTTATAGTTTGTACACATTTCAATGTGATTCAAAGGGAGTTGATAAAGTCCATGAAGGATGGCTGCTCCTCCCTAACACGTTGGTGTGACTGGGTTTTCCGAAGTAAAGCTGCTTGTTGGGATTCAGTTAGATGTTCAGAAGGTCCATACCTGGACTGTCAGGTGAGAACATGGCATTAAGCCATCAACAATCATCACTCTCCATACAGGGATTTGTTCTCTGGCTGAGTGAGTGCTGAGACGCAGGCTGAATGGGGTCTGAAGCTCAGGGGAGGATGGGGGGCAGCAGGAGGCAGACCTGAGCAAGGTTTCTTTGTAGGTGACTAGGAGGATCTGCTGGTCCCTGAACAAACACAGGTTGGGCCAAGTGAGGTGCCAGAGAGGAATGTCTCTGGGGTTTGCCTCTGTTGGTTATTTGAATTTCTACCTGCAGCTGGCCCAGGCTAGGCCAGGCTGGCCCAATGGAAGTCTCCTATGGACCATTTCCAAGGCAGGAACCCACCTCTCTGCACTCAGGTGGAGGTATGGTGCTGCTGCTGAAAGCTGGCTCAGCACCTGGGGGGAAGGTGATGGTAGGGTGGGAATGATGGGCAAGCAGTAATTTCCCCACAAGAGGTCCTCCACTTTGTGGGGAGGGAAAATGTGGGTGTATTTTCCTGATAAAGTGTAACTTCTGGAGGCTCCAGCACTTTTGGGATAATTAGTAATTTTGTAAGGATACAGGTCCATTTTCCTCTCCAACCTTCCTCTTACCCCAGCTTACCATGTATCTCCCTCCCATACTGGGAGGGACTCACAACACAAGCATATAGGTTCTTTTCTGCCTCAGGCCCTTTGCACATGAAGTTCCCCTGAAACTTCTCTTTCCTTGGCTCAGCCATGGCTGGCTCCACTGCATTCTTCATACATCCATGAACTATCAGCTCCCAAAAGAGTCCACTGACCACCTCATACTGATCTTAGACTTCTACTTGCTTCCTCCTCAGTTCTTGTTGTGACTTGTAATTGCACGTTTGTTTACTTGGTCGCCATGTCTATTGGGAGTGTTTGCTCAGAGCCTGGTATAGTGCCTGGCATCTGGAGTGGTTCAGTGAGACCATTTGTTGAATAAATGAATAAGTGAAGAGCACGTAACCTGAGTTTTACATATACAGTCACTGAAATTAGTGGGAAGTGCTATTTGTCGGATGTATGTTATTTGTTAAATTCTCTGCACAGCCAGTGTGTCCATTCCCCTTTGGTGATGGTGCTGATGACGATGATAGTGACAGCAGACATTTATTGGACGGGCATGGCCAGAGGGACACTGTCCTTTGTAATATACAAATATTTTTTTCATTTAATTTTTCTAACAACATTAAGAGTTTTGCTATGGAACAATGACACTCTGAAATAGCCAAGTTAAATACTGGTCTCATCATACTTTGTTCAAGTTAGTACATTTGTGTCATTACTCAGTGATAGACTCCACCTTCAAATTCAGGATATGATAGAAATAAAAATAATGACCGATCCTGTGAAGTATTCATTTGCATACTTTATTTAGACAGAATAGTTTTAATAATCTAAAACTTTTAAATAACTGTTGAATTGCAGTTGGCATTATTTTTCCAATGGACCCTTTATCCTTCATTCTCTTCAGAACTGTGAGTTGCTAAGCAACTGAAGACCAGAGTGCTCTAAACTTGTTATGTTATTATTATACAACCGTGGTCCTGGTGGATAGGAACAAATCAACAAAGATAAAAACAAGCCTGAGACTGATTATAATAATTCAGTGATTATCCAGATTGCATTCTAGAAAATCATATTTATTCCAAACCATATGCTCAGTCTCTTTATCTTTACTAGGTCAGGAGAACAGCTTTCATCTAAATTATCCTTAACTGTGAATTCTCATCAGAATTCTTCAAAAAATAAATTATTTTAAATTAGTTTCCGTTGGAAAATAGCCCACACGGCTTTGATTTGTGGTGAACTGTGGGCTGTAAGTAGGTCATAATCGTGAAGATCAGGTTTGATAGGAGGCTTGTTTTTTATTATGCTGCAGGTGTGGCCCAGAGAAACTGGGTCGGGGCCAGTGTGCTTGGAGTTTGGTCCCAGTGCAACTTTGTAACTCTTCGGGCAACTTAAACTCACTCAGCCTCGGTTTTCTCCTCTGTAAAACAGAGCAAGAACAGCATCTCTCTTTGTAGGGGAAGGTCCTGTAATAGATAAAATTAGAGAAGAGATAGACTGTGGCCAGTTTTAAATATTGTGGTCAAATTTTTTATTTTATCCTAAGGATACCAGGGAATTTTCCTCCCCTCCTTCCCATTTCACTGATGAATGGAGGAGGATTTAGGTCCTGGGACTCATTGGCCATTGATTTGGTTATCTATTGTTGAGATACAAATACCCCCAAGCTTAAGCCAATAACCACTTTATTTATTTGCTCATGAATCTGTAATTTCATTGTTGTCAGTCTGGCTTATTTATATATTTACTAGTGGCCCAGTGCACGACATTTGTGCATGGGGCGGGGGGCAGGGGATGTCCTTCAGCCCAGCCTGCACCCTCTCTAATCTGGGACCCCTCGAGGGATGTTCAACTGCCCATTTAGGCAGTTGGTTACTTTTATTAGAAGTTGAGTATACAGCAAATAGAGAAATCCCATGGTGAATGAACCATCGCACAGATGCCTTTCTGAATCCCCAAACTTCTATGATCCCCAAAACATGTGCTTTGTGGCTTCAGCAATTTTTAAAGGGTAAGGAAAAAATACTGAAAAGGGCCACTATTTAATGGTGATAGTATGAAGCTGTAGAGGTCCTAATCAGCCTAGGGCCAAAAAAGAAAATTAAAAATCTGCACAGAGCAAGCAAGCCTCGGACTGCTGAGAGTAAGGCAATTCAGGCGCCAACCTATGAGAGTTCTCAGCGAGCGCTGTGAGACCAAGTGCAGTGAGGCTGTTGGTAGTCAGGTGCACAGACACACACTTATAAATGGGTACGCACACACACCCACACACACCCTAAGGAGAGATTTTTACTGGATTATACGTCGTTGATGTTAAATTACATGTTTGCTAAGGGTTTGTGCTATGTTGAACCAGATTGGGCTCCTCTTTGGGGTGTGGGATGACTGGGCCCAGAGACAGCTACCTCTGTTGGTAGTGTGTCAAGGCTGCATCTTATACCCCGCACCTCAAAGGGCATGACCGAAAAGCAAGTCTGGCTTCTGATATGTGCTGTTGCTTCCACGCAGCTAAGTGAGCTTCCTTCCACATGGCATTGCTCTGCTGGACTGTCTCCTCATAGGCCCGATCCCGGGCAGTTGGATATCCTTCTCACAATCCAGGACTGCTGTTTCCAAACTGCTTATCTGCCTGCCTCCCTGATTGCCCCTAACCGCTTCTGTCTGCCAGCCTGATCACCCGCTAACTACTACCCTGCCAGCCTAATTGATATCTAATTGCTCCCCTACCATCCTGTTTGCCCCCAACTTCCCTCCTCTGCCGGCCTGGTCATCCCTAACTGTCCTCCCCTGCAGGCTTGATCGCCCTCAACTGCCCTCTCTTGCAGACCTGGTCCTTCCCAACTGCCCTCCCCTGCTGGCCTGATCCCTCACAACTGCCCTCCCTTGCAGGGCCTGGAACCTCCTAAAGGCCCTCGCCTGCTGGCCATCTTGTGGTGGCCATCTTGTGTCCACATGGGGCCAGGATCTTTGACCACATGGGAGCAGCCCTCTTGTGTGTTGGAGTGATGATCAATCTGCAAATCACTCTTTTATTAGATAGGATAGAGGCTTGGTGCATGGGTGGGGACCAGCTGGTTTGCCCTGAAGAGTGTCCCAGATCAGGGTGGGGGTTCCTTTGGGGCTAGGGGGGGCCTGGGCGAGGGGCTGGGGAGGTTTGCAGGCTGGCTACACCCCCGCAGTGTCCCAAGCGGAGGCCCTGGGGTCTGGGATTAATTTATGTATGCAATTGAAACTTTGTAGCCTGGAGTGGAGCCAAGCCTTCTGTTCACTGCATGGAGGCAGCCATTTGTTTGAAACTTTGTAGCCTAGAGTGGAAGCCTAGGCCAGCAATGGCAGGAAGAAAGCTTAACTTCCTCCATTGCCAGGGAAACCTAAGCCTCTGTTCTCTCCAGCTCAGTGGCTGCCACCATTCATGTATCTTTTATAATTATCTTTTATAATTGAAACTTTTAGTATTGAGTGGAGGCCTAGGCCCCCAATGGCAGATGGAAAGCTTGGCTTCCTCTGTTTCCGGGGAAACCCAAGCCTTCCTCCTGCTCTCAGTGATGGCAGCCATCTTGGTTGGGGTTTATTTGCATAATCTGCTCCTGATTGGCTGGTGTGTGGCTGTGGGCATGGCTTGTGGGTGTAGCAAAGGTATGGTCAAGTTTGCATATTACTCTTTTATTAGATAGGATTTTTGTATTTGTTTACCTATGATAAAAGTAAAACTTCATGCTGTACAGTTAAGATGTTAGATAATTGCCTATCTCACCAAATAAGTGTATTTCCCCAGTCTGCCTGGAAATTGTAGCCCATCTTTTAACTTTTGTAGTTTATTGTTATGGAAGGCAATAACATTTACAATCGCTCTTCCATCTTGCTTGCTAACCAAGGTCTTGACCTTTCATTGAGGTTGACCTTTGTTTTCATCACCCTCTAGTTCTTTCATTCTCTTCTCTGTCTTGCTTTGTGGCTTTGAGATAAAGTGACAGGGGTAACTTTTACAATATCACTTGCTTAGATGATTATATCAGTAAGAAGGATTAAGAAATAAGATTAGTAAAAAATTCATGGGTATTTTAATAACCTCAGTGAAAATTTTCACTATAGTTAGATAAGAAAATTTATCAGACCAATGAAAGTTGTCTTTAGTTACAGTAATCCTATATAATAAAAGGATACTATGCAAATGGACCAGATTGGGGAATGACTGGTCACTATGACACGCACTGGCCACTAGGGGGCAGACGCTCAACACAGGAATTGTCCCCTGGTGGTCAGTGTGCTCCCACAGGGGGAGCGCTGCTCAGCTACAAGACGGGGCAAATGGCTGGTGAGTGCGTACAGCAACGGTGGCCCTCTGTTGTCAGTTGGACATCCCCTGAGGGCTCCTGAATCCTAAAGGGCTTGGACCTGGCTGACGGGACACTGCCCGCCCCCCCACTCCAGTGCACAAATATCATGCACTGGGCTTCTAGTTAGAATATATTACGTCAAAGTTCTTAGGAGCTGAATAAATTCTAACCAAGTTTTAATTTAAAAATTCACTGTAGAAGGTTTCTTAGCAAATATCCGTCTATAGTCTGCTGAATTTTTGCTGGGTTTGGGATGAAGGGTGTGGGATAAATTTGTAAACTAGGCTTGAAATATGTTCTCACCTGTTCAGATGTCATTATGATCCTAAATGCAGTGTAGCCTTCATCTGTGGTCATTCAGTTAGAAATTGTTGGAACTCTCTCTTCCCTTCTCATGTGCCATTTCCCCATCATTTGTCTCCCTAACATTTTGAATGATTTCTATTCCCCTTTAATATAGTTTTCTCTAGAATATGTGGATAGCATCTGGCAATCTGTTGTGCCTGTTTCCAGTTTCTTGAGATGACATTTACTAAATTAAGAAATAGGTAATTATAAATGTACTAGAGGCCCGTTGCATGAAGAGATTCATGCAATAGGCCTTCATTTTTTTGGCTTCCAGCACCAGTTTTCCTCTGGGACCTGGGACCCAGGTCTTTGCTCCAGCCAGAGCCTGCCTTCTTTGTCTTTGCTGCAGACTGGCTGGAGTCTGCCATCTTCGTCTTCGCTGCAGACTCCGGAGTCTGCAGTCTTGTCTTTGCTGTGACACTCTGCTCCTGTAGATTCCTTCGTGCAGATCCCCCTACCTCTACTCTCCCTCTCATAGCACGTGTCCTGCCCCGCCTGGCCACTCAATGCCTGGAACAGCTGGGTGGCTGCCATCTTTGGCCTTCCAATTTGCATACTCACTCTGATTGGCTGTGGGCATAGCAGAGATATGGTCAATTTGCATGTTTGTCTATTATTAGGTAAGATTACATGATACATGATTTTTAGTGGAGGTTTAAAATTCCATAACCTACTTAATGAACTCCCCTGAATTTGAATGAGGATTTGGGGTAAGGATTCAAAAATTTGAAAGAATAGTGTTTCCTAAAAGACCCTTGCTAATTCTCTCTCATTCTACTCGAGTGGAGTTGCATGGCTTCTGCAGGACTCAGGTGTGGGCTGGGTAACTTGGTAAAGAATGTAGAATTTCCTTAAAAAATAACCGAAAATGTTGATGGTGGTTTTTGGTCTTATTAGGAAGGGATTTACTATATCAGGGAAACTATAAATCACACATTCTACAGAATACCTGATTTTGTGAGTGTGGGTGTTTTCTTCTAGGAGGGGCCAAACTCCTTTACAGTGGTCGGCAAACTGCGGCTCATGAGCCACATGCAACTTGAGCCGGTTTGCCGCTCTGTTGACTACTGAGTTTGCCAACCACTGGGATAGGGGCTTAATCACAAGGAACAACAACAGTCTGTAATTATTGGAATCGAGAGTCTAGGTCAGTGGTCAGCAAACTCATTAGTCAACAGAGCGGCAAGCTGCGGCTCGTGAGCTGTGGTTTGCCGTCCACTGTTCTAGAACATAATTGACTTAAGGGAGTAACACCAGGGTTGATAAAGAGTGACCTTGTCTTATCACTTTAACCCTGACAGTAACAATCTGGGAGTCAATGGTTCTTCTCTAGTTATTATTAATTACCAGGTTCATTCAGTCTACTGTTATGCTTTTACTGTGCCAGAGATGGGATGTTTGGGATCCATGACTTAGGGTTAAAACTTGGGGGAGGGTCTATTGTCTCTCAATCACTCTATATCCTTGTCTAGGTCATTTTCCTTTTAGAGTTTTATCAGTGGTTTTCTATAGCTGGCTTGTACCAGTTCCTGAGAGTTTATTGTTAATTTTCTGGAATTTTGCAGTTACTTGATGTCATGTTGGTAATGTGAAATCAGCAGTGGTGGGAGTGTTTGCACCATGGGAATTAGCAGAAGCTATAAATCAAAGTTCCCTCTTCTCCACAGAGCTGGGTGTTAATCTTTTATCAGCACACCACTACATATACCTCTCCTTTTGAGACCTTATCCTATTGTGGATTAGTATTTTATCCAATTCTTTGATAACTATTTGATCTCCTCTCTTCCACCCTCCACTAAAGCTAGGCTACTCATAAGAGAAGGATTGTGATGGTAATCTTTATCAGTGTATCTTTGACTATTAACACAGTGCCCTAGTGTATAGGAGTTAAATGGATATTCATTGGTTTGAATATACTAGGTGTACCAGTTAAAATGGCGGGTTTTGTGATCAAAGAAAACATGGTAAGTTCAAGAGGAACATCAAAAGTTCTTTATTCAAAGTAATGTCCATCGCTAGTTACACATTTCCCGCATCTTTCAGGTAATTTGTGGATACTGTGCCAATAGAACTTTTCTTTTTTGAGGCAAACCATCAGAGACCCAGTTTTCCACTTCTTCGTACATTTTGAAGTGCTGCTCTGAAAGTGCTTGTGCCATCGATTGGAACAAGTGGTAATCTGAAGGAGCAAGGTCTGGTGAAGACAGTGGTGGGTTAATACTTCCCAGGCAAGATCTTTTAATGTGTCTATATTGGTTTTGAAGTGTGTGATGGTGTATCATCATCATCATGAAGCAAAATTACTTTACCATCTCTTCAGGCACATTCTGGTCATTCTGTAATCAAAGCATAGTTCAAATGGACTATTTGTTAACAGTTTCACTTGGTTTTAGAAGCTCATAATACACCACACCTTCCTGATCCCACCAAATGCAGAGTATTGTCTTCTTCCGAAGCGACTTGGCCTTGCAGTTAATGTTGATGGTTGACTTGGATCAACCCGTGATTTTGTGCATTTGGGATTCTCAAAATAAATCCACCTTTCATTGCCAGTCACAATTTGATGCAAAAAAGACATTCTTTCGTGCCATTGAAGCAACATTTTACTGATGACTTTTTGGTTTTCCATTTGACTTTTATTCAGTTGATGTGACACCCATTTTCCTTCCTTTAAAGTATTTCCCATTGCTTGTAAATGATCGGAAGTTGTTTGCTGAGCAACGTTAAATCTTTCTGCAAGTTGTTTTTGAGTTTGACACGCATCTTCATCCAATAATGCTTGCAATTGTTGGTCTTCAAACTTTTTTTGTTGACCTGGATGTTCTTTGTCTTTCACATTGAAATCAACACTTTTAAAGCCTTTAAACCAGCGTTCACACATTATGTTGAGATGGAGCATGTTAAACATAAACTTCCCAAAGTATCTGATAACTTTTTCTTCAGAATAAAGTAATGAATTAAAACTTCCCACAAATGCTCTTTTTTTTTGCATGAAATTCGACATTTTTAAGCGTAAATATATATATGATGTTAACACCTTCACAAAATTTGACTTATGACGTTTTGAAACTTGCTGTCAATACAACAAAATAGCATACATATCAAATCGCAAATATATCAACATATGGGTAATTCCGTCTGTTGAAGAACATCTCATTATTAACTGGTATACCTAGTATACATGCCTATTGACCTGACACCTGTTCTCTGCACAGTCTCTAAATGGGATACTTGTTGGAAGTGGAATTTATGTGATTGTTGCTTTTAAGAGTAATGATATTGTTGAGAAAGATAAGCTATATGAAAAGTCAAATGTTAGTTTTGTCAAACAGCTTAAAAATAAGTGGATCCTTTGATTTTTAAATTTTGCAGCCACTAATACGTGGTATTGTTCAAAAGGGCTTTTTGAACTTGCTTGTTTGCCTTTGGTGGGGCAATTCAGGCTCTAGCCCAATTCAAGTTGCCAGCCCATCAAATTCTTCACTGAGTGATACCTGCATTTTGAGGAAGGACATAATTAGTAACTACATGAACATTTGGGGGTCACTGATTCCTAATTACTAATTACCAGGTATATGCAATCTGCTTTGTAGGAACACAAGAATCATCAACAAGAGTGAGACCTAGGGTCCATTTAACCTAGGAGTGGGCCAGTAGTAGCGGGGGCCCCAAAAGATGTACTGTGGGAAGGAAGCATTCTTCCCTGATGCAGATTTACAGGCTAAGTCTTTCTGAGGAGCCATCCATGACTCAGTGGCATAGTAATATGTCTAGACTCTTTCTATATCCTTTCCCCTTCAGACCTGGAGCCATATCTTGAGATAAATGAGAGACAAATGAGTTTTATACCATTATTACTCTTGTGAACATTTGACTTCCTTTAATTTGTTGTATATTTTGAATTGTTGGGAATGTCTCCTTATTCTAGCATTTTAGGGTGCCATGAATGAATCCAGAATCATTATGTTTATGTCAGTTTGAATTAGATGCCTTCTGATTCTTTGCTGTTGGGGGAGACCTACCTTTTATAGCTGTTTTTCAAATGAGTCAGATAGATTTCACTGCATATAATTATATGCAGTAGTACACCCTGACCCTCTGGAGTGGAATGAATCACCCTCTTTTTTATGTGAGAGAGCTTGGGACTGTGCTCCCGAAGAATGATGGAGTTGGCCTCAAGTTTGATGTGAAAGATGTTGGGATGGACACACGGTCAACATATTTACTTGCCATGTAATGAAAATCAGCTTGGAGTGAATGACAGAAAGCAAACACAGAAAAGTCAAAAGTAAATGTGAAGACAGAGTTGCAAAATGTTACTAAATACTAAGTGGACTGTTAGTGCAACAAGGCATTAGTGGGTTTCACAGAGCTTGACATTTCTGCTTAGATGAATAAGTGGACGATAAGGTGCTGTTGATGAAGTGCCATTATATTATGTCTTTTAAGATGACTGGTTTGAGCTGTCAGACAATGCTTAAAGCTATGGCAAATGATTGTAATTCTGTTTTCTATCTAAAAAAGGAGTAGGATGGGATACTAGAGAAATGTTCCAAAGAGAAAGTTTGCACAAGTGAAGCTGCAAATCTATGCAGTTCTTTTATAATAATACTAGAGGCCCGATGCATGAAATTCATGCATGGGGTGGGGGATTGTCCATCAGCCCAGCCTGCACCCTCTCCAATCTGGGACCCCTCAAGGGATGTCCAACTGCCCATTTAGGCCCAATTCTGCCTGCCTTCCTGATTCCTCCTGACTGCTTCTGCTTGCCACCCTGATCACCTCCTAACCACTCCCCTGCCAGCCTGGTCACCCCTAATTGCCCTTCCCTACAGGCCTGATCACGCCTAACTGTCCTCCCCTGCAGGCCTGGTCATGCCTAACTGCCCTCCCCTGCAGGCCTGGGTGCCTGCCAACTGCCCTCCCTTGCAGGCCTGGTCCCTCCTAACTGCCCTCCCCTGCTGGCCTGATCGCCCACAACTACCCTCCCTTGCCGGCCTTGCTCCTCCCAACTGCCCTCCCCTGCTGGCCATCTTGTGGTGGCCATCTTGTGTCCATATGGGGGCAGCCATCTTGTTTGTTGGGGTGATGATCAATTTGCATATTACTCTTTCATTAGATAGGATAGAGGCCTGGTGCACAGGTGGGAGCCAGCTGGTGTGCCCTGAAGGGTGTTGAGGATCAGGGTGGGGGTTCCCTTGGGGTGTGGGATGGCCTGGTGAGGGGCCTGTGGTGGTTTGCAGGCTGGCCACGCTCTCTGGTGACCCAAGTGGAGATCCTGGTCTCTGGGCTTTATTTATTTTCTATAATTGAAATTTTGTAGCCTTGAGCGGAGGCCAGGGCAGGCCAGGAAGATTCGCTTCCTCCACTGCCAGGGAAACCCAAGCCTTCTGCTTGCCTCATGGCTGCAGCCATCTTGGTTGGATTAATTTGCATACTTACTTCTGATTGACTTGTGGGCGTGGCTTGTGGGCATAGTGGAGGTATGGTCAATTTGCATTTTTCTCTTTATTAGTGTAGAATTTGTGCACCTTGAAAGGAACTGTGGCCTGCGAGGCTGTGGTGGGCACAGGGGCGGGTCTCAGCCCATCCTCTGTGCCCCTGCCTAGTCCCTCCCATCATGGCCCCTGGTCCCCTGTCTGCCAGCAGCCCCACTCCCATCACTGCTTCTCTCATGCACTGATGGTGCCAACCCCACTTGCTCACCTGCTCCACTATCTCCCTGTGGCCAATACCTACCATGTTCTGTGCTCTGCCCCATCATGTTCTGCGCATGCCCCCCGGTGGTCTGCGCACATCATAGTGAATGGTTGTTTGGTTGTTCCTCCATTCAGTCTATTTGCATATTAGTCTTTTATTAGATAGGATTTTCATATTTAAATATGTGTTTACATATTATTTAGTACATGTTAGGACTACTTATTTCTCCTTCTTCTCTCCTTATGTACTTTATTGTTTGGGCAAAAAGTGGAGATTAATTCTTGGACTATATATTAGAGATAAATTATGGTTAAAGGTGATTCGGATCCTTATGTATCACAGTAATTTTTTTCTCCTTTCTCCTCTAATATTCTTACTTAGAAATGAACTTTAGACAGGTTCTTTGAAATTGTTGTGCAGACAATGACATAACCAGTCTTCTGTGAGGAGTGTGGGCAGGCGAGTATAAAAAGAGGGGAGGTCTCACATCTGGTGAATCTTTCTCATGCCATGCATGAAAAAGGATTTGGTGTCAGGCCCAAATCCTCACAGGCTCTCGCAGGGGGCCTTCTGGAACTTGGAAAGCCCTCACTTCCACTCAAGAACATGCAGTCTGGTCTCCTGCTCTGTGGGCCCATCTTGGAAGACATGTAGATGCATTTCCAAATCATTTGCCATGAAACACATTTTATGTCCTTCTGATCTGTTGGTATCTTTTTGTCAATCTCTTCTCGCTTTTGTTGTGACTTCTCCACCCAATGTTAAAGACAGAGCACGCATGGATGCTGTACTGCCTGTAAGTGCTGAAGTATGCTGATGAACTTTTCTTTCAATTGTCTAAATTCCAGAAGGAAGGGGGTCAGGTGTAGTACTACTGAGGGGTCAACTCTATGTGAGATCGTGCAGGGAGGTGTTGAGAGAATTTGACTTCTCATGGTTGGAGAACAATGGTCTAGCTTTTGCAACAAAAACAGAGTTTGACATTTCAAAGACAAGATTAGATAGATAGGATGGCGATTCTGAAAAAAGATGATAATGATATGCTTCAAGAGGAAGATAAGGAAACCCCAATGCATTGAGGCATGGAGGAACTGGACTAGGGAAGAACAAGAATTCTATAGGTACCACTACATACTAAGAGGGCAACATTGAGGTTTCACAGGACATCATATTCAAGAACCAGAAGTGAGACTCATCCCTGTATACCCACCTGGATCAGAGAGCAGGTGTACCTGCAGGCTGTAAGTTATTGTAAACAGGGAAGCCCACACTACATTCAGGGGAGGGGAATGTGCAATGTGTCCTTTCCATTTTACACAGCTCTATGATCATTCATGAAGTGAAACAGCAACATTTCTGCAGGAGAATTTCAAGTCCATCCTGGGAGTGACATCTGCAAAAGAAATAGACCCAGTGCCATTTCCTACCCCAGCCCCAGGGGCACCATCAGCAGACTCACTCCAGTTCTCTATAATCAGGCACACAAGTGACTTAGAAATCAGAAGCATCTCAGGAGTGCCCTTTAGGGATAAATGGCTGTAGGTCCTGTGCATAAATATCTCATGCAATTTTACTGCTTAGGGAGGAGGACTTTGTGGAAGTCGCTGCAAACAGAGAAGGGACGGTGACCTAAAAGAACTGTCCTTGATTGGATCCAACATGAGCCACTCAAAAATCACAGCAGCATGTCCGTGTAGGATCTAAGGAATTGGTGTCAAACCATTCAGCATGTATTAATACATGAATTTTTTCATGCTCATATAACCTTATCAAATGATCATTAATCTTAAAAGTGTCAGACATATTTTCAGAAGCATTTAAACTTCATAACAAGCTTTTGAAGCAGGGAATTATACCCATCGAAAGGATTGTGGCTCAGAAGGGTGAGTCACTGGCCTGGGGTCTCACAGTAGGTGATGGGGCTGCAGCCTGGACCTTCTGAGTGCAAGTCAGAGATCTCCCATATTACCCACCCAGCGAAGGGCCTGGTTCTGAGACCATTTCTGTGATGGTCCCAGTGAGCATGGGACATGGGGATTTCACAGCAGCAGCAGCACTACCAGCAGAGAACTAAGGCTTCCTTCATTTGGTGTCTCTCGAGACTTCCCTGCAATCCCAGCTATGCTTCCTGGAAAGTCTTGATGGCCCTCCCCTGGCAGATGGAGTTCACAGCTCACCAACACATCTAGACCTCCCTGGCCATGTGCAGGCTGGTCAGAGGCCCTGAGAACCATGTCTGGCCATGTT
This sequence comes from Antrozous pallidus, assembly GCA_027563665.1. Taxonomy (NCBI): domain Eukaryota; kingdom Metazoa; phylum Chordata; class Mammalia; order Chiroptera; family Vespertilionidae; genus Antrozous; species Antrozous pallidus. Next base: position 30,767,593 of record CM050508.1, on the reverse strand, counting down.
ACTCCCATCCCAACCGAGGGTATAAAAGAGTAAAGAGGAGATATAGCCATGTGGTGGCCAGAATAGTAGCCTGTTGGTCATTTCCTTTTTGAAGTGGGAGCTGAGACATTGGAGGTAAAACTTGAGTGCCATTCCTTCAGTAAGATAACAAGGTTGTCTCCCAATAATTAGCCTAGAAGGACAGCTGAGTGATGAGAAATTAGGAAAGCCTGTCTTCCCCCCCCCGCTCCCCGCCATGATCCACTTTTGCCTATCCTTTGTGCGTTGTGCCTCCTTTAGGTCTGGCCATCTGCTAGACAGTAACGAGCTGTGAACTTGACAGCTTAGAGAAGCTCCCTGTTCACAGCCTCTCTGAATTGAACCAAAGGATGCAGGCCAGGGTCAGAGCTGACAGTGCCTGGCAGTGGTGGGCATGGAGGGTGGCAGAGAGGGAATTCCTGAAAAGGAGTCAAGGAATGGAGTTGGGTCCATGTCAGCTCATGCTGACCTTAGCTACAGCACTTCAGACTGGTCCTGTGAAACTAATATGGCTCCTTTATAGGCTTTCTGACTTGTCCTCATGGGAGGACTTGGTTTTGGTGTCTTATGTTGTGGAATGTGGCATATGCCTTACTCTTCAGTGGACTACTTTCCAAATTAGACTTATTAGCAGGTATCCCTGGCTCCTTCTCCCTCAGCATGAGCATGCACACATGTGTCAGCCTCTGTGTGAACAACTCCCAGATGCACTTGCTGCTTGTGTTTTGAACTACATAACAGGATTTATACCCTCTGGAACAAAGTGACTTTTATATAAAAGATTACCTTTGTGGGTAGATGACTAATGCTGAAATGAATGCCTTTCATTTCCTAGCTGACTTCCCTTCAGGAGGGCACCTTCCAGCACCCTGTTTTCATCAGGTGATGAGTGAAGACAGAAGTCACCTTTGCATTCTGCATTAGGTCACAGTGGTTTGGAAATAGACACTCCTTCTGGCTTCTTGACAAATGTTGGCCAAATAAAATCCAATGTTGCAGGTGAATTGTAAGGTCTATGAAAGTAGGACCCTGGGGGTTACTGTCACCACCAAATAGAGCTAGTACCATCACTATTAGAGCTCATGGTTATTTGGAGATAAGTGGATGAATAAAGACCAGATGAAGGCACAGCCCTAGTGAATAGTTCCCTAGAGAGCAAAGCTCCAAGGTGGTAGAGGAATCTGTGCTGGACCATTTTTTAGTTCATAAGAGCGAGGATTCCGGACCAGTTAGGCTTGCATTCGGAAAACAAATGACATGGTCAACTTTGATATGTAATTTGAGAAGAAGAATTTAACAAAGGAACTATTTATTCAGGACTGGGCAGTGCATAGAAAAACCCAGAAGAGATGCTGCAGTCCCTAGGGCTAACAACAGTGCCTTTATTGCTCTAGGACTGAAATGGGCAAGAGGACAGAGAGCTGTTCTTGGAACCTGGAGACCAAGGTTATGTTGGAGGACAAGAGCGGAGACCTTCAGTGGCTCCTTCTGGTCATGAGAGCTTTGTGTCCAAAGGCTGGTGAACTCAGTCATGAGAATGTCACCTCAAAGTTCTCTCAATTCTGTAAAGTGTGCTAAGTCTGGATGAAGTAAGGGGCACCATTTGGCAGTCTTGGGCTTCAGAAACTCAATGTTACTGCATATGTACTTCATCAGTTACCATATGACATGCAATCTGAGTGCATCAACCCCAGAAAAAACATGGTTGCTGACTTATACTGCCCAATGGGCCCCTCTTTGGTCAAGTTAACAACTGGGTCTGTTCACACTCCCAAGTGGAGGGTAGAGCTTGTTGTTACTATAATTATTTGAGAAAAAAAAAATCATCACACTGCTGTGGTCCAAACCTTCTTTCTTTTGTTTCCCCTTCCTTCCTTTCTTTATTTCTCTTTCTCTTCCTCTGCCTTCATTATTATATTAAAATTTTATATTATCTGTTTTATTACAAATTTAATATAGTCTTGTTGTCAAGATATATGAACATATCTCTGTTTTCACTTTAAAATGCAACATCCTGACAGAAAATGTACTGGGGTTAGTAATAAGTATAAGGGACACACAGCTCTTAAATAATGTCATTTATTGGGGTACATACTATGGTATAACTTGTGCCCCAAATTCTGCAAGCATAAAACCAAAGAAACATAAAGAGTAGAAGTACACTGGTGAAGATCAGCATCACTAGGCACACGTGACCATCGACAATTTATGTAATAGTCATTAAAGCTGTCTGTTTGCTCCCATTAACTTTTTGAAGAAAATATTCTGTTCAGCATTCCTAAAGGCATTGGTTTGTCAGAAACTCTCTTCAATCTCATATATTGTTGCTGTTGCTGCTGCTGCTTCTTCTCCCTCCCTCCCTCCCTCCCTTTCTTCCTCCCTTCCTTTTCTGTGTGTTACTTCACAGAGTGGTCAAACCGAAATGCTATTTTGGGCAGATGCATTTCTGTATCTTGATGTGTAGTTCTTTCTGAACAATACTTTGAACTCATTAGTCACCCAGATGGGCATTTTGTTGCCAATGAACCCTGGTGGGTCCCTCTGGATGCTTAGTCCTGAGGAAAAGAAATATTGGACAGGAGTCATTATCCAGGCTGTTTATGACAGAGCAGATGTGTGGATCATCCTGCCCAGTGAATCTCTTCCTCATCTTTGATATAGAGGATAAGTCATGGGCAGCTAACTACTTGTTACAGCATTTGACACAATATGGAGCTATTTTAGAGACACCCTCAGTTTAACCACTAGACATCTCTTATGGTGTGTCTGTCCCAAGATATCCGGTGGCCCTCTGTCAGGAAAACTCATATTTTCCTGTCCAAACAAGATCTTTCTTGGCTTCAGCCCTGGAGGAATAGCGTTCAGTCAGTTCCTCTCACGTGCTTTCAGGTGGCTTCCATCTGGAATCATCTGATATCTAACTTCATTCAGAGCCACCGATATCAGAGGGAGTTGTTTCTGCACCAGCTGGCAGGCCACAAAGCTCTACACCTGGACTATATTCTTCTAGCTCCCAAGAGGATTGTAGTGATAGACAGGCTAATATTACAGTCAGTTTTTTTTATTGAGGGTCATGGTAAGAAATGGCTAAATGGGTTTGTACTTTCTGTACAACACCTGTTGAGGGTATTACCTGTTATGTTAAATGCCTTTAAAATAACGACACACATGGAAATTTCCTTTTTTGTTAAGAGCTAGGGAAATTGTATCTCTATTGATTAATTCATAAAATTAAAGTCAGATGAAGACAACTTAGATATCATGTTTCATCTTTTGCCTTGGTTGTTATGAAGCTCAGAATAATTTTGGTGCTCACTGTAGAAACCTTTCTAAGTTTAGTTTTTAAAAATATGATTCCCACTTCTTCACATATGCTCTTTGTTTTCTGTTTTTGGGTTTCTGATACAATAATCTGGAGAGAGAATGTTATGCCCAGATTTTATGATCCCCAAAGACCACCATGGAGCCTATTCTGATGCAATAGCATAGAACCTTTATTACAAGCCCAAGCTTGGCTCTTTGCCCCCACCGCCACAGCGGCAGGAAGCAAAAGAGGAATAATATCCCGAGCATGATTTTATAGGGAGGTGGGGCCAGACAGGACCACTGAGTTGGCCGATTCCGAGCGGTTGGGTGATGGCTGGGGCTAGTGATGCAAATAATCCCTAACGCACATGACCTGTCCTGTCCTTTGCTCTTGATTGGAGCTCAAGTGCACAGTCTTTCGTGATTGGCTAATTCATAGGCAAGGTTTGGTCTTTGTGATTTCAAGATGGCAGCCCCCAGGTAAGTTTACATATCATGGGGCCTACATGGTGGCTGCTGAGTCACACAGTCCAAAATGGCAGCTGTCTTTGCAGTCCCGCTCTGCTCTTTCATTCCCCCCTTGTCTTGGAACTTACGGCTCAATCATAAGATGTACTGCATTTCTACCTTGTCTTCCTGGGCATGCAGAACCATCAACTGAACTACCCCCATGCGCTCTTTAACAAATTGGCTCTCTCTCTAGCTTATTCCTTAATAACTCCTAAATGGTCAACATAAAAACAACATTCTTCCCCGAGGGCTGCACATAGGCCTCCTTGCTGCATGAATACAGAGGGAGGCCATGACTATTGCCAGGAAAAAAGGATGGACTCCTGGCAGTGTGGGTGACAGCGAACAGAGTCAGCAGAGTTACCAACATCAGGTGGGTCGAATGCGCCGTAACTTGAGCTTGAGTGGGTTGTGGCTCCATTGTGAAATGAGGTCCTCCCGGACTGCAGAGGGATCAGCTGGGCGAACGTGAGTGTGGTGGACCCAGGTTGCGACGCTGTCTACCTTGAGAGCGGTGGGTGTAGTCAGCATTACGACGTAGGGGCCCTTCCATTGTGGCTCAAGGGTCTCCTGGCCGTGTCTCTTGACAAAAACCTATCTCCTGGTCTGCAATGACGAGGCGAGGGGTCGGGCCAGCCTCATCATGGAGGCATGGCCAAATGTCCTCGTGTGCCCTATGAAGCCCTCTTAAGAGACAAATTCAGTAATGATAGGGGCTGGCCTGCCAAACATGATCTAAAACCCAAGGTGTAGGGAGAGTTCCTTACCTGGTAAAGGGCATACAGAAGGAGAGTAACCCAGTCCCCGCCAGTCTCCATGGTTAATTTGGTAAGGGTCTCTTTTAGAGTTCTATTCATTCTTTCTACCTGCCCTGAACTTTGGGGCCTATAAGCACAATGCAATTTCCAATCTACCCCTATAACCTTGGCTACTGCCTGTGTTACCTGTGAAATAAAAGCTGGTCCATTGTCTGACCGTATCATAGCAGGAAATCCATAGCTGTGTACGATGTCTTCTAACAGTTTCTTGGCCACCGTCTGAGCTGTATGCCTCTACCCATCCAGAAAAGGTGTCTTTCTCCTGCTGTACATTTCCTACCTTAGCGAAATTAAATTAATCTGAAAACTTGATTGCTATTTTACTGTCAAATTTAATACTCCAACAACAATCTTAGTTTATCCTGTAAATATTAATGGAAAGAATTGTTTGCATTCTTGATTAGGCCCTTAGCATCCCTGGTGAGCTGCTGTTAGCCAAGTTTCTGTTCGTTGCCTCGGTTCTGATCTGGGCTGTTCCAAGTCTTTGTTTGTTACCTGGGTCCCGATCTGGGCTGGGCATGGGAAGTGAAGCAGCCATGAGGCAGGAGACCTCCCTCAGAAAGGGCGAGTGTTCAAGCCCCTGCAATGCTGGGGGGGGTGAGGGTCTATGCCCCACCTCTGTTGGCCCCCAAGTTCTCTCCTGATGGCACCTCTGCGACTGTGCCTGTCTTAGGTTGTTCCTCCCGTGCGGAATCTTACACGTCTCTGGCTAACCAGCCATCCTCCAGAGCCAAGAAGTGTGATGTGAGGTTCAGTTCTGTCTTCTTGGTAACCTATGCTCCTGTGGCCTCCACGCCCAGTGCTTGCCTTGGGATTCCCTTGCCTGCTGGCAGGGCCCCAGCACTTGATCACATATCTTGGGGAACTCAGGTTTCCTCTCCAGGGAGGACCCACCCCACATCGTTGGGCCACAGACGGATCCATGGTATCAGCCACCACGAGGCTTCAACCTCAGCATGTACAGTAAACTCAAGCAACAGCTGTGCTCCTTCATAATCTGAATCAATGATTCCAGGCAGAACAGTTAATCCTTTTAGAGTGTCTCCACTCCTCCATAATATTAAACCTAAAGTTCCCCATGACACAGGTCCACAAAACTTGCTTGAAAAGTGCCTAATCCCACATTCTGACAAGCTCGAATCATCTCTGTAATGGAACTATCTTTTCTCAGAGGCGTCTGGCATTTCCTACAATCAGCATTGGCATTTTGATTTATCTGAAAACCTTAATTTTTCTCAGATTATTCAACAAGTTTTTATCATTTGGCTAACTAGCCCAGGCTGCAGCTTGGCTTTTAAAAAGGCCATAAAATTTTCTTTCGCCTGGGGGAATTGAGTGGCCAGCCTGGAGATATTCAAATGCAAATTATCACATTCTTTCTTTAAAATGGCTAAATGGCGGAAGCTGGTCTACCTGTTTAAAAAAACATGGCGAAGGAGAGGACACAAGATGGCAGCATAGGTAAACACCTATCTTGCTGCCATACACAGCAATTTCAAAACTGCAACTTAACAAAAAAACAAACATCATCCAGAAAAACCACAAATAAAAGTGAAGATAGGATACTGTGACTCAGAGGAGCGGCGGAGGACAGCGTTGAAGATACACACGGTGTCGGAGGTTTGGAGCTGTGTGCGCACGAGCAGATAGGGCGGGGGGCTGCAAACCCGGCCAGTTTTCTTGAATGGGGGAGACAAAGACATTCCACTGCACTGATTCCCCAGCTACAGGTGAAGTCTGGGGAACCCAAAATCATATGGGGTAAAACTGGACAGTGGGGAGATACGCTGAAACTTGGGCACTGCAAGGGTCTGCAAGCTTGTGGAGAGGGCGAGTTTGTGCAGTGTGCACGTAAACTTGGGAACAGCAGAGCTGCGTGACTGTGCAGAGAGGACTCGTGACTTACTCTCTCGTTCGGGAAACCACCAGACTGCATTGTTTTACGACCCTGGGTGAGACGTTGGGTGTGCAGACTCATTTGGGGAGAGGCTGAATTGTCCAGAAATGGAGGAAAAGAAATGACTGGACATAGAGTTCAAAACCATGGTTATAAGGCTTTTCAAGAGGCTCCTAGAAAAGGCCTTGACCTACAAGGAAATGAATAAGACCTACGAGGAAATGAACAAGACCTATGAGGATATGAAAAAGGACCAACTAGAAATTAAGCATACACTGACTGAAATAAAAAATATTATACAAAGACCTAAAAGTACTCTAGAGCACCCCAAGAACCAAGTTAAAGATTTGAAATACAAAGAGGTAAAATCCACTCAGCTGGAAAAGCAAGAAACCAAAAGAATCCAAAAAATTGAAGATAGTATAAGGGGCCTCTGGGACAACCTCAAGCATACCAACATTCGAATTATAGGGGTGCCAGAAAAAGAGAGAGACCAAGACAATGAAAACTTATTTGAAGAAATAGTGACCAAAAGCTTCCCACACTTGGTGAAAGAAATTGTCTTAGGAGTCCAAGAAGCGCACCAATCCCCAATATATAGGAACCTGAAGAAGACCACACCAAGGCACATCATAATTAAAATGCCAAGAGCAAAAGACAAAGAGAATATTAAAAGCAGCAAGAGAGAAACAGTTGGTTACTATAAGGGAGCACCCATACGATTGTCAGCGGATTTTTCAACAGAAACGATGCAGGCCAGACGGGAGTGGCAAGAAATATTCAAAGTGATGAACAGCAAGAATCTACAACCAAGATTACTCTATCCAGCAAAGCTATCATGCAGAATTGAAGGTCAGATGAAGTGCTTCGCAGATAAGAAAAAGCTAAAGGAGTTCATCACCACCAAACCCATATTATATGAAATGCTGAAAGATATTCTTTAAGAAGAGGAAGAAGAAAAAGATAAAAGTGTAAATTAGGAACAACAAATACACATCTATCAACAAATGAATCTAGCCGAGACCAGTTTGGCTCAGTGGATAGAGTGTCGGACTTTGGACTGAAGGGTCCCGGGTTTGATTCCGGCAAGGGCATGTACCTTGGCTGCGGGTACATCCCCAGTAGGGGGCGTGCAAGAGGCAGCTGATCGATGTCTCTCTCTCATCAATGTTTCTGACTTTCTATCCCTCTCCCTTCTGCTCTGTAAAAAATCAATAAAATATGTTTAAAACAAAACAAAACAACCCCCCCCCAAAAAAAAAACCAAATGAATCTAAAAATCAAGTGAATTAATAATCTGATGAACAGGATAAACTGGTGAATGTAACAGAATCACGGACATAGGGAATGGACTGACAATTCTTGGGGAGAAAAAGGGTGTGGGAGGTGCAGCAAGAGACTGGATAAAAATCATGCACCTATGGGAGAGGACAGTGTGGGGGAGTTGAGGGCAGAGGGTGGGATGGGTACCAGGTGGTGGGGAATTATAGGGGGAAAAAGGAGGGAACAATGTAATTAATAAACTGAACAATAAAGATTAAAATATAAAAAAAATAAAAAAAGCATGGTGAAGATGAGACCTCGATGCCCTCTGGGGAGTGGCATCCATATTGTATTGCCACATGGCTCCCTTCCCCACATCCTTCTTGCTTTGGAGGAGAATTCAGAGTTGGTCTGGCCTCTATCCAGTACAATTAAATTTCTTAGAATTTTCACTTATTTCCTTTAGTCAAATTATTTGGCTTCCTAGCAGCCATCTAAAGAGCCCCCATTAGAGCCTGGTGGTAGACTCAGAGCCTTTCCTTATCTTCTGCCATGTTGAAATCCCATTCAGGCCTACTTAGAGGAAAAGAGGTGTAGGATTACCATCCGTGCCCAGAATTAGCTTCCAGGAAGGATCCTCTCCCCCTCCTCAGTAGTGAATAGGACCTGCAAAAGCTGCTGAAAAGAACAGAAATCAATGAGCCCCGCCGGCTTTTCAGAGTGACGAAGGAGGCAGACTCTCTCTCTCTGAGCAGGGCGGGGTTAACTCCTCCACCCTCCGCTCTCAGAGAAGGACTGATATGGGGGAGGAAAAATTAGTTGTTCTTTTCCTCCTGCAAAGCAAGAATAGGTCTACTGGCCCTTCCAGACCTCCGCACTGAGGTCGTTGGGTCTTTCCCTAATCTCTTTGAAATGATCAATCATAATACTTAAAGGAGTAGTCGAGTCTGTCCTATAATGTCAGTCCAGTAAGTCCACAGAATAAAACAGAAAAACACAGACAAATGAGGGTTCACACATACACACAAAACAAAAAAACTGTCTTCCAATATCATGGAAGCAAAACCGAAAGCTAGCTCAGATTTGTGAGGGGATTCCACATCCCTCCAGGGTGAGGGAATTCCACATCCCTCCAGCGTGAGGGGATTCCACGTCCCTCCAGACAGGAGAATCGGAATGTCTTCCGAGTCCTCCACACAGGACAGAACACAAACAGACAAACACCTACAGCGGTCAGTCAGGCTCTCCGGGTCGGGGTCCCTCATAGGTCTTGGGGGATCCCACACATTATGCCCAGATTTCATGATCCCCAGAGATCAACAGGGAGCTGATTTCAATGCAATAGCATAGAGTCTTTATTACAAGCCCGAGCTTGGCTCTCTGCCTCCATCACCACAGCGGCAGGAAGCAAAAGAGGAAGAATATTCAGAGCATGATGATTTTATAGGGAGGTGGGGCCAGATGCAAACCATTGAGTTGGCCAATTCCTATTGGTTGGGTGATGGCTGGGGCTAGTGACGCAAATAATTCCTAACACACATGACCTGTCCTGTCCTTTGCTCTTGATTGGAGCTCAAGCGCACAGTCTTTCGTGATTGGCTAATTCAAAGGGAGGGGTTGGTCTTTGTGATTTCAAGATGGCAGCCCCCAGGTAAGTTTACATATCACCCAGTATACATGCTGGCTGCCGAGTCACACAGTCCAAATGGCAGCTGTCTTTGTGGTCCCGCTCTGCCCTTTCAGGGGGAGGTTGTTCTATAGCAACTGCACTTTTTATGATGGCCCATAGGAGATTGCATTTGGAAATGGGGATGAAAGGGAGACCAATGATTTGTTCTAGAACTTCCCCAGTTATCATGATTGTGATCACCATTAGATAGGGAGAGAAGGTCAGGTAAAGGAGGAGGGGTTTCGAACGAGGAAGGGAAGAGAATATAACATAATTAAAGTGTATTAGGAACCAAAGTGAAAGGTGGGACTTTGGGAGTCATACGGTGAGCAGTTTGGTTCCCAGGAGGAGTAATAAGAAAAAAGATAGGAAACATTTGTTAAGAGGAGACAGGATGGGTCTGGGAGTCTGGGTTTGGAGACCATGTCAATTTAGAACTAGGTTAAGTGACTTCTGAGAAATTTAGGTTTTTGACCAGAGGTGGGATAAGTTGAAAGTGTGACATGCATAATGATTGGAACTGAGTAAAGATTAGAATGGAAAGATGAGCTAATAGGAGGTTGCAGAAATTCAGGCACTCCTGCTGAAGACTAGATTTACTGAGATGGAGAAGTAAAGAACTCTGAGCTATGATGTTAAAGAGAAGAAAGACCCAGAGCAGTTTTTGACTTTCAATCAACCCTGTGCCAAGGATGATCCCAGAACTAACAGTGTCAGAAATTTATATGAGCTCTATTTTGGTTTCACCTTGAATCCAGCTCGGCATTGCTTTGGTAGACTATATTTAGTACCAAGGATGGTGAAAATATTAAACACTGACATTTTGGCATTCTTTGTTATTGCTTTAATATTGCATTCTAACTATTCAAGGCTAACATTTAATGTATACTTAAATATATTTTAAATTACACTGCTGATTATGTATCCTCCCAACATTATATTTTCCAATAGAATAAATTAATCACTTAAAAATGTTAGTGTTACTGGGCATTTTACATCTCTGTTTTTTGGTTGCTTGCTCATTTCCTCAGCCCTTTGTAGACCTATGAGGATGGCCATCTCTGTCTTCCATTTGGGTTGAACATTAGTGGAGTTGGTGATCCCCCTTTGGAACAATGACTGGCCTTCTTATAGTCCCCTGATTCTATGACTTTCTTTTGGATCCTGCTTTAATTGGTGCCTTATACTTGGCAAGATTTGTTGTCTTGAATTTATTCTCTTACTTTGATGACTTTTCTTAGCATCTCCACATTGGTCATCTTGTGAAGGCTTCTTTCTTAGTTTTCATAGGCTTTCAATCAGATCTGCTGGGCATGAGCCTCGGCTGTTATGTTTCTTGCAAGAGGCAATTAGCCTTCATGGGGTTCACATTGCACGAGAACATGTGGCTGGGTCAAGTAGTTCTTAGAGCTTCTGTGTAAGTTAAAGGGCCTGGCCTGAAGCAGCTTGTGACTAAAGGGGGCTGTTCTACTATTTCTTGTGATAAAGAACACTAAAATTGGCTCAGTGGAATCAATACATGTGTATTTTTGCACAAGGTTCAATTTAATTTTCCTTTTCACTTCTTTAGAAGGTTAGATATATCTTACTAGAGCTAAAGTGAAAGTAAAGCTAAAATTTTTAACATATTATTATACTGAGGAAGAATGACTTGATGTCAAGAGGCAGGTGAGAGAGAGAAAGCAGGGACCTGACCCAGGATGAGTGCCTTGTTGTTGCATCCACTATGAGCTCAGGCTTGCATGCTTTAAGAATGCCTTTTCTTCTGCCCAGATAAAGGAATACAGAAGTCTGCAGAATGTCTCGTTTTCACTTTGGAGGCAGAGTGTTTGGAAGGAAGACATCTTGACATAGACTTATCAAGGACTTTAGGATCGAAACCTAGCTCCTTTACCTACCAGCTTAAAGTCAAGTTATTGAGATGTTCTGTTCTTCTATTTACTCACCTAGAGATCAGTGACGAGCATAACTAACTGGTCTTTTTGGTCAGGTTTTTATATTGCTTCTAGAGTGGGGCCCTTCTCAGGGGACTCATCTGTTGGGCTCAGGTCTTGACCTCACCATTCTTGAGGTCCTGGATGGTGCTTGCCTCCTACCAATGTATGCAAAATGACCCTCAGTGAAAACTGTATTTATTTTAGCAATTTTTTTTGACTGTTGAAGTTAGGAAAATAACTTATTCAAGATATACTTTAAGTATAGACTGTAAGGAAATTCCTATTCAGTTTAGAATAAATCAGTATCAAATAGAAATTTTTGCAGCTAAAAAAGGACAAATACCCAAGATTTTGTGAATGTCCTCAAAATCAATGCAAGCCAGGAGCTGAAATGTGAGCAGGGGTAATGAAACAATTACTGGCACAGTGCCAGTTAACTTCAAGGACTTTTTTTGCATGTCAGATTCCTTTTGAATATAGAATGCAAAATGGAGGTATTTTATCTGTCTCCATCTCTGGTGTAATCCCTTGGTAACTTATTATTTGAGACCACCTTATGGGTGAAGTTGTATTTCAAATAGGCACCAATGACCAGCCTGTGCTGCATGTAGACTCTAAGATGGATCTGTCTGGGGTTCAGGTAGCAGTGGGTGGAAGCTTACCATTGTGTGTTGCCAAAGAAATGTTGGACACCTATCCTTTTGTTTCCTGTAATCCCAGGAAAAAAATTAAAAATCCAATTGTATTTGTTGGTGTGCCAACACTCTTCTTAAAGCTTAACTCCTCTCTAAAATGATTGATTTCTTTATACTCCAATAATGAACTCTCAGAAAGAGAAACTGAAAAAACAATCCCATTTTCCACTGCAACAAAAAATTAAGATACTTAGGAATAAACTTAATCAAGGAAGTAAAATACATGTTCTCAGAAAACTACAGGACATTGAAAAAAAGAGATAAAAAGAGATATAAACAACAGGAAGAATATACTGTGTTAAAGGATTGGTAGAATTAACATCATTAAATGTCCATACTGCCCAAAGCAATTTATAGATTCAATGCAATCCCTATTAAAATACCAAGAGCATATTTCACAGATCTAGAAAAAATATTCCAAAAATTCATATGGAACTGAAAAAAATCTCAAATAGCCTGAGCAATCTTGAGAAAGCATAACAAAGTTGGAGGGATCACAATACTGGATATCAAGCTATACTACAAAGCCACTGTAATCAAAATAGCCCGTGACTGGGATAAGAGCCTATAGACCAATGGGACAGAAGAGAGAATGAAGAAAACCCACACCATTATACTCAATATTTTACAGAGGAGGCAAGAGCATAAAATGGAGTCAAGACAGTCTCTTCAGTAAATGGTGTTGGGAAAATTGGACAGGTACTTGAAAAAAAATGAAACTAGACCACCATACACAAAAATAAAATAAAAAGTGGATAAAAACTTAAATGTAAGTCATAAACCATAAAAATGCTAGAAAAAAAGGCAGCAAAATCTCAGACATCTCATGTAGCAGAATTTTCACAGAAACTTCATCTAGGACAAGAGAAAGGAAAAAAAAAAAAAAAACAACACACACACATGGGACTATATCAAGCTAAAAATCTTCTGCACAGCAAAATAAACCAGCATAAAATGAGAAGGGAACCCACTGTATAAAAGAACATATTTGCCAATGATACATCTGATAAGGGGTTAATTTCCAAAATATATGAAGTACTCATACAATTCAACAAAAGGAATACATTTAAAAAAAGGGAGATAGCCTGAATAGACACTTCTCCAAAGAGGACATACAGATGGCCAAGAGATATATAAAAAAAATGCTTAACCTCACTAATTATCAGAGATGCAAAGTAAAACGAGGTACCTCCTCACACCTGCCAGAATGGCTACCACTAATAAATCAATAAACAACAAGAGCTGGCAAGGATGTGGAGAAAAAGGAATCCTAGTACACTGTGGGTGAGAATGCAGACTGGTACAACTACTATAGAAAAAACTGTAGAGTTTCCTAAAAAAAAAAATTTAAAAAAATGGAACTGCCATTTGACTCAGTGATCCCACTTTTAGGAATATATCCTAAGAAGCCTGAAACACCAATCAGAAAGAATATATACACCCTTATGTTCATAGCAGTGTCATTTATAATAGCTAAGTTCTGAAAACAGCCCAAGAACACAACAGTAGATGAGTGGATAAAAAAGCTGTGTTACATTTACATAGTACAATCCTATCTAATAAAAGAGTAATACACAAATTAACCATCACCCTGCTACACCAACAAGCCACGTCCACCAGCCATTCAAAAGTGAGTATGCAAATTAACCTAACCAAGATGGCTGTGGCCATGGAGTTAACAGGAGGCTTGAGTTGCCCCCAGTGATGGAGGAAGCCAAGTTTTCTATATACCCTGGCCAGCCAAGTCTTCTGCTCAAGGCTACAAAGTTTCAATTTAGAAGATAAATAAATACCAGATACCAGGATCTCTGCTTGGGTCGCCGGGGGGCATGGCCGGCCTGCAAACCACTCTGAGTCCCTTGCCCAGGTTACCCCATGCCTCAAGGAAACCCCCACCCTGATCTGGGACACCCTGTAGGGAAAACTAGCCGGCCCCCACACATGCACCAGGCCTCTATCCTATCTAATAAAAGAGTAATATCAAATTGACCATCACTCCAACACACAAGATGGCTGCCTCCATGTGGACACAAGATGGCTGCCATAAGATGGCCAGCAGGGGAGGGCAGTTAGGAGGGACCAGGCCTGCAAGGGAGGGCAGTTAGGGGTGACCAGGCTGGCAGAGGAGGGAAGTTGGAGGCAAACAGGCTGGCAGGGTAGCAGATATCAATTAGGCTGGCAGGGTAGTGGTTAGGGGGTTATCAGGCTGTCAGGCAGAAGCGGTTAGAGGAAATCAGGAAGGCAGGCAGGTGAGCAGTTGGGAGCCAGCAGTCCTGGATTGTGAGAGGGATGTCCGACTGCCCTTTTAGCCCTGATCCCAGTAGGATTGGGCATAAAAGGGCAGTCGGATATCCTTTGAGGGGTCCCAGATTGGAGAGGGTGCAGGTTGGGCTGAGGGTCCCATTTCCCATGCACAAATTTCGTGCATCGGGTCTCTAGTCCTATCTAATAAAAGAGTAACATGCAAATGCTACCAGCCAGTCGGAGCAAGGGGTGGGGTGGAGAGGCATGAGCACCAGGCTCCAGGAGCAGAGATAAAGTGGTGAAGTCATCAAGTGCCCAGCTGGGGCACGGAGACCAAGTGGTGACAGTGACAGCAGCCAGAACTCACCACAGCTGAATCAACTGAGGCCCGGGGCGCAGATAATGAGGCGGTGGGAGCAGTGGCGGCGGCAGCTGAGAGAACTCACCACAGCTGCGTCTAATGAGGCCCCTGGCATTGCTAATATTACGTGTAGCTTCAGCTGTATGCCAGCAAAAACGGAAGGCAGCCGCCAGAGGGAAGGCCCCCGAGTCCCAGCTTCAGCATCCCAGCTGAAACTGACAGCAGGTAGGAGGAAGTCCCACCCCCACAGAATCTGTCCAAGTCAGCCATTGGTCACACTGCTGAAAGGCCTGTCATTCTCCTCTATCTCAGAACATGGCAATAGAGAGGTGGGACTATGTCCAAAGAAAAACTGTTGATACAAGGGAGCTTTGTAGCAGAAAGGTGCCGATGTTATTGACAGAAAATGTCTGAAGAGTGATGTGTGTCTGATCTTGAAAGAAGGCGACACCTGCGACAGAATGTACCCGAAGAGCAGCTATTGGAAAAATATCGCTCTGAAGCCAAAAAACACCAGCATCTTCAACAGGAAATGTGTAAAGAACAACGTGCCTTTGAAGTTGAAAGAAGGCGGTTGCAAACACAGAATATGTTTAAAGAACAGTCATCAGCAAGTACTACTAATAGTGGTAGGACCTGCCTTCTCAGCGAAAATGGAGTATGTGAGGATGCAATTCTCGAACATAGTTGTGATAAAATGACAGATGTGAATTTTGCCTATCACTAAATTGCTGGGATGAAAAACCATCTGATGGGAAATTTACTAGATGTTGTAGCAAAGGGAAAGTCTGTCCAAATGATATACATTTTCCAGATTACCCGCCATATTTAAAAAGATTAATGACAAACGAAGATTCTGACAGTAAAAATTTCATGGAAAACATTCGATCTATAAATAGTTCTTTTGCTTTTGCTTCCGTGGGTGCAAATGTTGCATCGCCATCAGGGTATGGGCCATACTGTTTTAGAATACATGGATAAGTTTATCATCGTACTGGAACTTTACATCCTTCTGATGGTGTTTCTTGGAAGTTTGCTCAACTCTATATTTTGGATACAGCCAAAGCTACACTTAAAAGATTAGCAATCCCAGCAAGCCAGGCCTGCTCAGAAAGACTCATAATCAACATCAACAACCTCATGCATGAAATAAATGAATTAACAAAATCATACAAGATGCTACATGAGGTAGAAAATGAAGCCCAATTTGAAGCAGCAGCAAAAGGTATAGCTCCCACGGAAGTAATATGGCAATTAAATATGATCGTAATAGTGACCCAGGTAGATATAATTCTCCCCATGTAACCGAGGTTGCTGTCATATTCGGAAACGAAGATGGAGAACCTCCTTTTGAAAGGGACTTGCTCATTCATTGTAAACCAGATCCCAATAATCCAAATGGCACTAAAGTGAAACGAATCAGTATCCTGTTTCCTAAATTAGATGCAATGACATATCCTATTCTTTTTCCACATGGTGAAAAAGGTTGGGGAACAGATATTGCATTAAGACTCAGAGACAACAGTGTAATCAACAATAATACTAGACAAAATGTAAGAACACGAGTCACCCAAATGCAGTATTATGGATTTCATCTCTCTGTGAGGGACATGTTCAATTCTATTTTAAATGCAGGAAAGTTAACTCAACAGTTTATTATGGATTCGTATTAAAAAATGGAGGCCAATCAGATAAATTTTATTAAAGCAAACCAATCTAAGTTGAGAATTGAAAAATATAGTGGTTTGATGGATTATCTCAAATCTAGATCTGAAAATGACAATGTACCCATTGGTAAAATGGCCCTGGGGCTGCAGCATCTCCAGTTTCTCAGCTCATGCCCTCTCTCCAGGAGGCTGGGGAGAACATATATGGTAAAGTTCTTTACGCCATGGCAGTCAGAGTAGTGGGACTCGGCCAGGCAGGCACATAGAAGGGCTGGGGCCCTTTCTGGCCCTGGCATTAGGCAGCATGCCCTATGGTTCTGGGTGCCTGTGGCTGTGGCCAGCCTGAGTGAAGTTGGCCCAGGTCCTGGGTGCCTATAGCTGGCCAGAGGGAGGGAAGCCTGGGTCCCAGGTGTGGGGCAAGGCAGAGGCAGTTAGGAGCAATCAGGCCAGCAGGGGAGCACTTAGGGTTGATCAGGCAGGTAGGCAGAGGTGGTTAGGGGCCACACATCCGTGAAGGGGTCCCTGATTGGAGCGGGTGCACGCTGGGCTCAGGGAACCCCACTCTGTGCACGAATTTCGTGTACCGGGCCACTAGTACTAATATAAAAAAGAAGGATCTCTTATCCTTTGAGACAGCATGGAGGGACTTGGAGATTATTATGCTAAGTGAAATAAACCAGTCAGAGAAAGACAAATATCACATGATCTTACTAGTGCTATCTAGTGAACAAAATAAACTGATGAACAAAATAGATCCAGAGACATTGAAGCATGCAACAGACTGATGTATTTCAGAGGGAAGAGGAGGGGGTGGGAAGAGATTAACCAGAGAAGTTATATGCATATGTGCATAACTCATGAACACAGACAATAGTGCAGCGAAGGCCTAGGGAGGGAGTTGGAGTGGGGTGGAAAGAGTCATTGTGGGGCTGGGGATTAGGGATATCTGTAATACTTCAAATAATAAAGATAAATGAAAAATAAAATAAAATGAATGACTCAATACACATTACTAGTTATTTGCTGGATGTGTTAGATAACAATGTAAGCTGTAAACAGAGGGCACCTCTGCTCTGTGCAATGTAAATGACATTCAATCTTATTGGAATAACTTGTTAAAATTTTATATACAAATGAGGTTAAAGACTAAAATCTCTCTTTAAGAAATGGATGCTTGATTCTGTACTCATTTTGTTTGTCTCTTCAGGGTTCAAATACATCAAATTATAATCTCCCCCGCCCCCAGCAATTTGTGCTGTTTAGATAAATGATGACGGGTTTAGTCATGTGCTCAGGAAGTGAATGCCAGGACTGGCCCTGGGATTGGGTCAGGAGGTAGAAAAAAATCACTTTGGAATGGTTTGAGTGTATTCGCCTTAAACATTGTTTGAAAACGTTTCTTTGATTAACTGGTGCTTTGATTGGGAGGAAGTTTGTGCTTATAAAATCCTGAAGCTTTACGTTCTCCACCACACTTCCTTTTTTTGTGGATCAAAGAAAAAGCTAAGATTGCAACTGCTGTGGATTTTTCCTTTTGTATTTTTCCTAATCAAAGTTAAATATTTTGATAGGGAGAAGAACACTTGAAGGTAGCTTTCAATCCAGATCAGTTAATTGAGCATCTACTTGGGGCAAGGCCCAGGGGAGGCCCAGGGTAGTTTTTCTCAGAAGAGTGTCAGGAGCCCAGAGTTTTAGAATTGGAGGTGATTTTAGCAATTTTCTGGTGCAATCCTTTCATGCAACAACATAATAAACTAAGAACAAGAACAGGCAGAACAGACTTGTGCTTGGTTACAGGGAAGGTCAACCTGAGAGACAACCAGCTTTCTTACTTTCGTTCAGTCCACTCTCAGTCCATTATTTTTCTTTAAAAAATGTTTTTATTGCTTTCAGAGAGGAAGGGAGAGGGACAGAGAGATAGAAACATCAAAGATGAGAAAGAATCATTGATTGGCTGCATCCTACACACCCCACACAGAGGATCAAGCCTACAACCTGGGCAGGTACACTGACCAGGATTTGAACCGTGACCTCCTGGTTCCTAGGTCGAAGCTCAATCACTGAGCCATGCCAGCTGGACAGTACATTAGTCTTGTTATTGTTCTCTCACTCCTGACAGATCAACCTGATTTCTCAGGTTAGTTCACTTGTGCATCCTACTTGGCAGGTTTTGAAGCTTGACTGCTCAAAAACTGGTTTAGTTTAGCTCTGTAGATCTGATGAACCTGGTGTGTCTGTTCTGGTCGGCAGAGGGCAGTGAGATCTGTATTATCCTTGGTTTTTCAAAAGGCTGGGCTGGTTCTAGAGTCTGAGGTGGAAGAGAAGACAAAATGGGTGTTTGCTCCCTTCCTTAGTTAGGGTCCATGCGTGTAGTGTGAGGACATGGCCTTTAGACCCAGGCTCCTGTCTTGGGAGTGCCACTTCCTAGCTGGGTGACTTTGAGCAGGTTATTTTGCTTCTTTATCCGTTTCCTCAACTGTAAAATGGGAGCAGCGTTATTAGTAATGACATATGAAACCCTTAGAACGGCGTTGGACAGGTAATGTGTACTCCATAGGGTAACTTAGCCATCTCCTTGGGCCTACCTTTGTCTGTGATAAAGTGTTCCCTCCCGGCTGCTGTGTCAGTGAACCAAGGACAGCTTGCCTCTCCACTGGGCTGCGTGGCTTGACCATCTTTGCAGTGCTGACTCTGAAGGTTCTATCCCAGGTCCTCTAGTGACGTTGTGCTGTTCTCCAGCCCAGCATCTTCGGGGGTAGTATGCTCTTGTCAAATTCACATAAATATGACCAATTTAGTACTATAGATTACTACAAGTCTTTGGCTATAACTCTATGATACTAAATCAAGTATTAATTGAATTTAAACATCAGTTAAACAAATTAAGTTGATGTCATGGACAAGAAAAGCTTTAGGTATTGGCATCATGAGGACACAGTCATGGAGTGTCATTTCTCTGTTGATTCTCACCACAATTCCTAATGCTAATAAATCATGTGGGGGGCAGGGGTGGGGAGGAGGCATGTCCACTTTCTCAAAGGGGTCACTGTGGAATGATGGCATCTGAAGGTCCCACGTAAACATAGAATTAAAAAGCACATTTACACTCCTGCTAGCTTAGGTTAGTTGCTGTGATTTTTAAGGTTACTTTTGGTTTGACTTCGTTCAGCATTATAAACCAAATATTTGTTTTCTTAACATGTGGTTCCTTTTCACAGTTTTCTTTCCTATAAAGCCTCTTTAGTCTTTTTGATATTTCACGATTGACTGTGGACCACGGTCCTGGTCATCTTTCTTTGCGCAGTCCATAAAGAGTTTAATTCTGAGTGGCTAGCTAAAATTGAATCTCATTTTCTGCTTGTCACAGTTTATGATCTTAGGACTTTAGGGTTCATTTTGTAATGGTTATTGGGCTCTACATAAAGGCTCGGCATGTCCTATTCTACTGCAATGAACCCTGTACTGAGTGACAAGTTTTCGTGTGTTTTTTTCTAGACTGATAAACAGAATATTTCGCAAGATAATTTCCATTTTGTACCTGGTTATAAAACCTAGGTAACTATGGATATATATAATTATGAGCTACTACTCATAACCACTGTCATAACCACTATGTCTTTACTGTAAATTAAGAACTTTACCTCATTCTTTCAAGAAGTATTCACTGTGCATGGAATATTCTTCATGCTTAGGGTTCATCAATAAATACAACACATAAAAGTCCCTTCCTTTATGGAACTTGCATTTGAATTGGGTGGAGATGGGGTGATGAAGAAAAAAAAATAAAACAATTAGGGTTTTCAGCAGCATCCCATGCTAGCTTATTATTTATTTCCTCTTAATTTAAATTATTTTTACTTAATATAATGGTATTTCTTCTGACAGGCTACAATCTTCAACAAACTTCACACACAGCTTTAAGACACATTTTCCTCTTTGGGACTGAGTTTCTGGAAATTGCTTAACATAGGTGTAGAGTTTCCAAGGTCAAGGTTATAGATGTACCATGTTCTCTCCATCCCCAACTAATTAGAGGACAGAACATTTTAACTGTTTGCTAATCATCCTAGGCATAGCTTCAGGGATATTTTTGGTGGAGGTCAATGAGAGGATATGACTGTTCGTTGATCCAAGAGCTGGAGCCAGGTGACCGGAGGCTCCTTATGCCTTCTCTGTCCTTGTGTGTTGTCCGGAGTGTACATCACTGTCTCCATAGCCAGAGTCATTTCAAGGATACAGGCTTGAGAGATAAGGTGTTGCTGGGACAATCTGGTCTGAATGTGTGATTGAATTCCATTTAGGCCTCTATATAAACTTTTCAGATTCTGTTGGGGAGATCTATTCATCTCGCATCTGTCCAAGGCAAGCCTTGTATGGAAATTCCCATATTTATTGTATCTGCCATCTACCCATCTGGAGGGGTCTGCCTCTGTCTTGGGTTTCTCCTTGCCTTCTGTATAGAGGGGCCAGTTTATAAACCACTATCCTATCTAATAAAAGAGAAACATGCAAATGGACTGTACCTTTGCTATGCTACCAGCCAGTAGGAGCAATATGCAAATTAATCCCCAACCAAGATGGCGGGTGGGCCTCCTTCCCTCCAGCAGGCCAAGGTGGCTACTGGGCTGGTGGGGGTCCTAATGGCTGCCCTAGAGCCAGCAGGGGGTCCAGACCCCTGCTGCTGCCCCAAAGCCCGGCCACAGTAAACCTGGGGTGGCAGCGGGGGTCTCAAAGGCCGCCCTAGAGGCAGCAGGGGGTACGGACCCTCACTACCGCCCCGAGGCCCAGCCACACCACATTCAAGTTTCTTTTATTATTAGCATCTTAAATTAATGTGATACATTTATTACAATTGATGAGCCTTTATTGACACATTATTAACAAAAGTAAAATCTGCAGTTTACATTAGGGGTCATTCTTTGTGTTGAACATCTTATGGTCTTGCCAAATGTACCATTAATGTAATATCAGAACAGTTTCATTGCCCTAATGATCCCCTGTGGCCCACCTATTCATCCCTCCCTGCTCTGAACCCCTGGCAGCCAGGAGGTGATCAGGCTGGCAGGCAGAAGGGGTTTGGAGCAGTCAGGAAGGCAGGCAGGCAAGTAGTTGGGAGCCAGCAGTCCTGGATTGTGAGAAGGGTGTCTGACTGCCCATTTAGGCCCAATCGGGCCTAAATGGGCAGTCAGACATCCCTCGAGGGGTCCCAGATTGGAAAGGGTGCAGGCTGGGCTGAGGGATACCCCCCTCATGCACGAATTTCATGCACCGGGCCTCTAGTATGTACATAAATTCATTAGCATTACATGTACCAGTTGCATCACAGGTTTAGGTGACTTGATTGTATTGTTTTCATTAACTTCCCTTTCTGCCCCCTCATGTCTATAATGGGACCACTTTCCCACTAGGCTTGGGAAAGGCTCGTGTAAATGTGAGGTCAAATTTTTAGTCACTTAAAGAGCAAATTTATAGTCCATTAATTAAGTCATTAAAAAATGTCAGCTATACTAAAAGATGGGTCAGAGCACAGCCCTACAACTATTTGAGCCCTGGCTGTGTCTGTTCCTAATACACAAGCACAAGTTTAATAAACACAGTAAGATGCAGGCATAATGTAGTAATCATAATATAGTATTTCTATTAGTATTATAATAGTATCTCTCTATATAAAAACCTAAGTTACCGTTATGAGGGAATGACTGGAACAACCAGTTGCTGTGATGTGCACTGACCACCAGGTGGCAGACGCTCAATGCAGGAGCTGCCCCCAGACCGCAAGCCCAGATTCCTGATGGGGCCTGCTGGCCAACCTCCTGGTTCCTCCCCCAGGCCAGCAGGTCCCAATCGTCTAGAGAACTGAGGAGTGTAAGATGGGGGTGGCGAGGGAAGGAGGGGAGAGGAACCAGATTAGTCCTGATCACTGTCCAGGCCTAGGGACTCCACCCATGCACAAATTTCATGCACTGGGCCACTAGTATAATATAATACAGTAACATATATAATATGTAACATACAGTCACACATAGTACTGAACAATAGTAACATTTCAGCCATAGTTCCTTTGGACTAGTTGTTGTTTTTTAACCTGAGAGCTTTGCCTGCTTTTGAATTCATCAGATTGATCACACACTTCAGTGTTTACATGGAGACAATCCATAACTTACATTAGACTCACAAAATGGTTGTTTAAAAAATGGTCATTGAGACCAGAGCTTTAGTGGTAGAAAAACTGAGACTCAGAGAAGTACTGACTTACTCCAGGTCATACATCTTTGGAAGCCCAGGTCCAAACTACTAATTCGAAATATTTATATTGTGGGGAGGTTAAATTAGCTCAACTGCTTCTGTCTTACATAAATATCAAATGCTTGTGGATGTGAGGCATTGGGAACTTGCAACTGAATGAGGTGGGAAGCTATCCTCTTTGCAAGTTGTTAGAGTTGTCAGAATCTTTTTGAAATTATTAGTAATTGATAGGTGGGTCTTTGGTAGTTATTGGAAGGAATAAATTTACTTACTTTACAAAAAAGATTAATGACTTCAAAAATCAATTCCTTTGTGCAGCCCTGTTGCCTGTGTTTCCTCAAGCCTCGTTTCAGTGACCTTGCAAGGACACCCCATCCTTGTCTTAGGACAAAGACACCTCTTGTTTAGTTCGGAAGCTGCAGGTGCTTGTGCAGCTGTGGCCCTCTTCATCAATGACTGCCAGGTCTGGCTGCTGCAGAATTCTGAGAATGACAGTGTCACGTCTATGTAGGTCATTGCATCCTTCAGGACAAAACGCAGATGTAGAAAAGTGGGAGGTTAAAAAAAAAAAGTGTCACATTTCTTTCAATAGAAAGCTGGCTAATTTTGTAACCTCTTATTTTTTAGGTCTATTTTTTAAACCTTTCATTATAATTTAAAATTTAATGTTATGTCTTATAATTTGAACTAGAAAAGTTATGCCCATTTTTTTTTTTCAACATTAGAAGCCTCAGAAATCATCCAGAATGTTTCTCATGGTTTCTAAGTCTGGAAAAAGAGGGGACCAAGGCAATATATTATCTGAATAGAGTCTGGGCACTGATTCTTTGAACTGGTTGTCATTCAGATTAGGGAGTAAAATACACCTATTTACCGCTGGTCTTTGGGATGGGCAGTTGGAAATTAAAAACACCCACCCCCCTGCAGAATACCCCTAAATAACAGCCCATTGTATGAATGAATGAATGCATGCTGAAAGAATGGCAGTTCATTTATTTTTTCCGAACAGGTTCTATTACCCACAGAGGGGTGGCTCCATTTTTCTTGCCTGCTGCCTTCCTCATGGCTGCAAAGACATTGCTCAGCTCCTCTCCCTCTTGGCTACAGATGTGTGTCTTCACCCCTTTCTTTGTTTTGTAAAAAAAGTTATTCACTTTCTTTCTTTTTAAAAAATTATTAACACTATTGCAGATGCCCCCTTTTGCCCACGTCCACCCACTTCCACCCACTTCCACCAGCTTCCACCAGCCCCGGCCCCCCACCTCCCTTCCCTCTGGCCATCTTCACACTGTTGTCTGAGTCTATGGGTTATGTGTGTGTGTTCTTTGGCTCATTCCTTCACCTTCTTTCATTTGTTCTCCCCTCTCCCATCCCCACTGACAGCTGTCAGATTGTTCCATGAATCCTTGATTAACAGCAGGGCCTCTGGTCCTTACAGACTTTGCATAGCTCCATGGTATACCACTCACAGGAGGCAAAGCCACACGCCTCTTGGATCACATCCCCCACGAACTTGGAGTGCTTGGTGAGGTGCCCTTGGCAGCAGCTGCATCTCGGTGTGCTCATGCTCAACCACCTGTGGCCCTTGATGAGGTCCATCGTCACGGGGTAGCACAGATCCATGGCTGCAGCTCCTTGATGGTGCCCTCGGCAGAAGGGCGGACTCTTCATTTTCAAGGAAGTCATTTGAAGACCATTCAGGCAGGAGGTGGCCAGGGGGAGGTCCTATCTGGGTTGGGCAGAGCCGTATAAAGATGCTGTTGTTGTAACATGTCCCTGAGACTCTTCACAAAGAAGGAAGAGCATGTTCCTTGATGCCCAAATCCAAGACACGCGGGCTGTTTGCATCCTCAACCACAGTAAATGAGACCAGTCGTGCCAGCTAATTGTCCTGGCTTCTCTGCCGTCTTCAGGCAAAATAAAAATTGCTTGAGCAGACACCTGGGTAACATTTGTGTGTGTGAAAGTCATACAGTCAAGTGAGAGAACCAGAGTATGGGAAACTGAGTAAACTCAGACACTCCCACATCCACAGTGTGTGCTGTAAAGGGGAGGTTTACTAGACGATCGAGGCAACCCGAATGTTCCTCCCAACCATATAGATCTTTCGAGAACTTCAGCCAATGGGCTGCTTGTGTCTGATTTTAGAAGCATTCTGTTTAATTCACTGTTTCCGTTTTTTTTTTCTTCAAATGATTGGCTTGGGAAAATTTTAAATGTTTCTGAGCAGCCTGTCAGGAAGAACAGGTTTTCATCAATTTCCACGAAGTTCCCGTGTAATATTGGTGTGATCATTAATTTCATGTGTCTACTTGCCTGGGCTAAGGCAGTGGTCAGCAAACTCATTAGTCAACAGAGCAGCAAACTGCCGCTCGAGAGCCATAGGTGGCTTGTGAGCTGCAGTTTGCTGACCACTGGGCTAAGAGATGCTCATGTACCTGGCAAAGCTGTATTTCTGGGTGACTGTGAGGGTATTTCTGGAAGAGATTAGCACTTGAATCAGTAACTGAGGAAAGAAGATGACCTCACCACTGTCGGTGGGCACCATCCCACCCACCGAGGGCCTGAGCAGAACAAACAGGTAGATGAAGGGTGCAGCTTGCTTTCTGCTTGAGCTGGAACATCCAGCTTCCTCCACCCTCAGACATCTGTCTGTGTTCCTGGTTCTTGGGCCTTCAGCCTTGGACCTGAACTTACACTATTGTCTCCCCTTTGGACTCAGGCTTACACAACAGGCTCCCTGATTCCCAGGCCTTCATCCACAGACTGAATTACTCCCCTGGCTTTCCTCGGTCTCCAGCTTGCAGATGGCCAATGTGGGACCCCTCCACCACCATAGTCACATGAGCCAATGCCTAAAATAAACCTCCTGTTGCACGTATCTCTATATATCCTATTGGTTCTGATTCTCTGGAGAACTCGGACTAATACAGTAGGCAGCCCTCAAAATTAGGGAGTAGCAATTCTGAGGCCATCATTGCATTCTTGCATTTCTCCCCTACTCTCACTTAGAGATGCTGGTGACCTGCGTATGGCTGATTTTCTACACCAGGCAGGTATTTTAGCTCCCAGGCATGGAGAAATCATTGTGAGAGTCTGGACACAAAGCCGTGTCGAAGGAGGTCGTGTTTTAAAAAAAAGTAATGAGTCATCTAAGTCTTATATACTGTTATCTTGTCACATAGTAGGTACTAAGCAAACATTTGAATGGCTGTTAGTGAGCTGTTACTAGTTAACTGCCACAGAACATCATTGGGATAAATATATTTCATATCATGACTTATTTTGTTACTTATTTAATGTAATGTTGAAATTAAAAATCATTGCCTTCATGTGTTTCTGAAAGTAAATGAATTGCATTGTAATTTCTCACCTCCAGGGCATCAACATATTTAAAAAGCACATTTGCTGAAATTATACTCCACCTGCGAGAATTAATGGATAAGTGTTTAGGTGTGCTAGAGAAAATAGAGCAGATAATTTAAAGAATTATAAATAGAAGCGTGGCTATAAGGCACTGAAATTATTTTAATTGTTGGCAAGAGGTTTACTGAGAAGAACAGGTTCAAAGAGCTTGATGCTGTTGACAATGAGCTTTCCTCTTATTCATTCTTGAATCCCGAACACTTACATTGAGGTTGGCAGTGAGTTGGAGCTCAGCCCATGCTTGGTTGTTGAGAAAGTATCTCACCATTTGCCTGCCCCTGTATCATGCATTTTCTTAGGGATGATCTTCTTTATTCCCAGCAATACTGTGAGGTAGGGTTTGTTTCTATTGCCCACCTTTATGGAGATGACACTGAGGCACAGAGAGGTTAAGAAACATATCCAAGATCACACAGTGAACAATTGACAGACCCTGGTTTATTTTTTATAATAATCAGCCCAGATCTCTTTAATCTGAAAGCTTCTGCTTCCCAGGCACAGGATGGCTTTCCACAGTCACTTTGTTACTGGCTACGGTGTCTGTATTAATTTCCTAGGGCTGTAGTAACAAGTCGCCACAAACTTGGTGGTTTAAAACAATTTAAATTTATTCTCTTATAGTTCTGGAGGCCAGAAGTCAGAATCCAGATGTGGTCAGAGTCATCTCCCTCCAAACACTCCAGGGAAGGTTCCTTCTTTGCCTTTTTCAGGAAGTGGTGGTTCTTAGGGTTCCTTGGCTCGTGGCCTAGTCTCTTAATCTCTGCCCCCATTATCACATGAGTCTTCTCCTGGCCTTTCCTGTATTTGTGTGTCTAACTCCCCTCCCCTCTGCTCCCCTTCCTTTCTCAGGACTTATCATTAGATTTAGGACCGCCCTTAATCCAGATGATCTCATCTCCAGTCCTTTAATTACATTTGCAAACACGCCCTTTTCCAAATAAGGTCACAATTTATAGGTTCTGGGACTTGGGACATGGGTATATAATTTTTGAGGAGCCACCATGTAATCCACTACAGTACACCTTTTAGTTCTTTTTACACATTCCAAAGAAAACCGAGTAATTTTTTTTGAAGGAACAAAAATACTAAATGTGCTATTTTCTGTGACTCATATGTCCTTTAACTTATTCATTTGGATCTTCTGAACTGCCTCTGTGCCTCTGCACTCCTGGATTGCAGGCCTGTGAAGGCCTTGTGAAATTTATTTTCTTTTCCTGAATCCAGTGGTGTTTCAGTGGCTATTTTCTCCATCCTCCCAATAATTTCTTTTAAGATACTTTTCTGGCTCTAGTTATTAACATTTCATATCCTATTTTTACTGGACTTTTTTTTTTTAAATTTCATTTCTTTGTGCTTTTTTATTAATTTTTTTTACTTTAAAATTCCTTTTGTTATTTATGTGTTTGATTCGATTCTTTTTATTATTTTTGATTGGGCATGGCCTTATTGTCTTTGAGTAAAGATATTGTACAGTTTGGAGGGTTGTTGCTGATGGTGACAGTGGCTCCACTGTATATTTCAGTGAGTACCACAGCAATTTGGGGAAATTTTCTTGGATTTGGCAATGTTTTAAAAGCTATGTCAGTAAATTGTTCATTTTTGTTTTTTAGATTTACAGGTATCTCAGTACTGATATCTGGAAGATTTTCTACAAATTGCCTGCTGCTATTTTAAATGATGCATTTGGTACTTTTTTATATAGGTTCCCCTGTTCCCCTTAAGGAGAGTATAAGACCGTAGAGTCAGCCAAGATTCAACTTTTCACTTGTGAAAAGTAAATGGTAGTGTTTTGGTTAATGTGACCTCAGTGATGTGTTCAGAAGAGCTTCAGGTGGCTCCCTAGGACAGTGGTCGGCAAACTGCGGCTCTCGAGCCACATGCAGCTCTTTGGTCCCTTGAGTGTGGCTCTTCCACAAAATACCACGGCCTGGGTGAAGTCTATTTTGAAGAAGTGGTGTTAGAAGAAGTTTAAGTTTAAAAAATTTGGTTCTCAAAAGAAATTTCAATCGTTGTACTTTTAATATTTGGCTCTGCTGACTAATGAGTTTGCCGATCACTGGCCTAGGACATTTGATTTGATCTTAAAGATGTGAAATCTTGATGGTAGTTTCTGTAACTAAGAACTCCTGGTCTTGTTGCAGGCACTGGAACCTCCTGTTTTAATCTAAAATCTGGGTCTTGTCTGACACGGGAGCTCAGCAGTACTCAAGGGCCAGAGAGGCGGAAGTTAGGACCATCTTGGAAAAGGGTTCAACTGCCACAACCACTGGCAACCAGACAAAAATGTACCTTCTGGGTGGGATTTCCAAAATTATTGCTTTTCTCTATTGGTGTTATTTTACCTTTGTCATAAACACATGAAATAAGACCAATCCCCTCCCACACCCTTTGCCTTATCCCCCTCTAAGTATGTATTAAAGACAAGCTTGTGAAGCTTCTGTGTGATTTTTTTTTGTTTGAGTTTTGCATCAGGCTATATAGGCACACCAAGGGTTTTTGACCATTAGCCAGTTTTAACCCCCACGTTTCCCCCCCATGTTGTGCATTTGTCATTATAATAACTAGAGGCTGTAGGTTGTGAAGCACAGGTGTGATTATAAACGTGAAGGCTTGGCATGAAAAGGGAAGGAAATCACAGCCTCAGGAGATGGATTTATGGAAGCTCAACAGGAGCTCCATTGTCTCCTCCTCAGTGATGGGCGGTTTGCTCACTAATTTAATGCAAACGAGCCTCAATTAATATTTTTCTCATCAATTTGAACTCAGATGTAGTGGGAAAGGAGCAAAAAGGTGGGCTTGGGCAGGAAGCTGTTGGCCATAGTCACAATTGTCACAATTGCCTGGTTTATATAGTATCTATGAAAAGAACACACAGTGCTGAAGACGAGCCAGCCACAGAGAAAAATAACTGTAAAGCATGTATTTACTTTTTAGTTTCATGGCAAATGGCTCAGGAGAAGCAGTGAGCTCCTGGCTGGCTTGGAGACAATGATTCTTGACTCCACTAGAACAAAAACCTGAATTTGCTTCCATGGGGTTAGCCCAGTGGTCGGCAAACTCATTAGTCAACAGAGCGGCAAACCACTGGGTTAGCCCAAGGGAGCTGACCCTTTTCCACTGCTCTCCCTGGAAGACTGGAGACACCTGTCAGCAGCAGGGGCATTTCCTCCCAAAGCCAAAAATGGCAGATAAGACATTAAAAAAAAAAAATCTTACTGATTTTTTTTTTTTTTTTACAAAGAGGAAGGGAGAAGGATAGAGAGTTAGAAACATCTATGAGAGAGAAATATCAATCAGCTGCCTCCTGCCGAAACAGTTTTGGCTCAGTGGACAGAGCATCAGCCTGCTGTGGGCACATCCTCAGTAGGGGGTGTGCAAGAGGCAGTTGATCGATGTTTCTCTCTCATCGATGTTTCTGCCTTTCTATCCCTCTTCCTTCCTCTCTGTAAAAAATCAATAAAATATATTAAAAAATATCAGCTGCTCACCTCCTACATGGGATGTGCCCACAATCAAGGTACATGCCTTTGACTGGAATCAAACATGGGACCTTTCAGTCTGCAGGCTGCCACTCTATCCACTGAGCCAAACTGGTTAGGGCAGCAGATGAATTTTTCCGAAACCTCTGACCTGGGATCTGAGTGCTTCTCAGGTCCTCTGCTACACGCGAAAAGAAACGCCGGGTTTTCAGAGAGCAGTGGGAAAGACTGTGGGAGCTAATGGAAACTCAGCTTCTTGGAAATGCTCACTGCTGTGCCCATGGAGAGGCAGTTCCAAATTAACACGCGGGTGCCCAAGCTGGCAGATCAGAGCTGTAACGGATTCCGGAAGAAGAAAGATCCGTGTGAGCAATTGCGCTAATCACGGCCACCCCACTCATTAACATCCCCCTCAAGCCCTTCTGCACAGCCCAGAGGCTTTCACAGGTCCTTTCCAAACGCTGGAACAAACAACAGCCTTTGTAGCCAATGGAGAGAGCAGCAGCAGGTGAAGAGCTGTTTTTAGACATGCTGAAAGCTCAACGTTGATTACTGTATTTTCACACCTAAAACACAAACGAGGGAGGCTGCAAAAATAATTTGTTTTTTGTTTTGTTTCTTTTTGTGCTCACTTCTGAGCTCAGGACAGCTGCTGTCTTTCACATGCTGCCTCCTGCTGACACTTCCTTCTGTCACTGGGATGCTGGAGGGTCAGCAGGCAGGTCCCCTTTCCCTGGCACCTCGTCCATGCGTATCGGATGGCATTTTAGACCAACTACTGCTCTTCTTTTCTTCCAAATCCCTCTTGAGCCTAATAGTGAATAGATTTATTACTGTATATTGATGTGCATGGGGTCCATGGTTCGTGTCCCTCTGTGAGGTCCTGGTACACGCCGCTTCTGGTGTATTCGTGTTTCACATCGAGAACTTCCCCTTAGTTGGTTTTGCACGCTATCTCAGTTATTCTGCAGAATGAATCTGCCTGGTGGTGGTCTTACCGGTTTCCCAGAAGAAAAACAAGAGGAGGAGGGTTCGGAGAGGTTCAGAAGCCTGATCCGCTGACCTAGCCAGTCATGGCTGGCTGGAGTCAGAACCCAGGTTTTTCTAGTTCAAAACCTCATGCTTCACTCAGCTTTCCTGCTGCCTTTCTCACTGATTTAATTTCAAACTGTTCTTGACTGCAGGGGGTGGAGCTCCATTTTTCTTTTGATGTTTCTTCTAGCTCTTTGATTCTACCATTAAGTGAATCTCTTCTGAGTACAGTTTTTCTTTTTGGAAATGCTACAGTAATGACCAGTAATAGCTAGGATGTCAAATGCCCGTCATTTTCTTCATCTAATTGAGACAAATCCATTATGCTCCCCCACTGATTCTCTCTTTCCCTACCAGGGTGTCTGATATAATTGCCCCCCTCACACCTTTATGGCTAGTCTAAAAGCACTGTGGTTGTGGGCACTTGAACACTTGGAGTGTTTTGATGGATCGTGCTGACCTGCACACTGCTCTTTGTCTAGGCTTTCTTCGATTGCTCTTTGCTTCCTTCCGATCCTTTGTGAAACTCTGAGATGTCACCTACAAAAGGTCCTTGAGGTTCCCTGGGCTAAAGTTGTACTAATCCTCTGTCTGGATGTATCCTGTTAAAATGTGCTGTCTTCATTCTCATTTGCCTCCTGCTGAGTTACCTGAAACAGTCCGCAGAGAGCAGCCTAGGAAGGGGGCTCTCCACTTGCGATTGGACTGACAACTGCTCAGGTCCGGCTCTGCCACTAGCTCCCAAAAGGTACTACCCTCTTGCAATTCTGCTTTCTCTGAGACCCAGAGAAAAGAGGGATCGAGCCCGCAGCCTGCGCATGTGCACAGGGATGGATGCACTTTGTAAAATCTTGCAAAAACTGTAGAAATAGCTTTCTCTTTGTTAGAAAAGAAGGACATCCTCTTAGGTGAACTGTTCTTGAGGCAACTATGCAAATAATTACGAGTTTGGAGTCAACAGACTTTAAGGAAATGTTAGTGATTTCTATGAAAGCTACTCAAAATGTCTTGGGTACTTTTCACCTTCAAGCTAAATTTATTTCCAATACTAAGAACATTCATTTAAAGACAAGTTAGTAATTTAATAGAGTTAGCATTTTAATATAATGTATGCACTATGTTTAATACAATAAAAACCTAACATGTGATAGAAGTGAGTTTAAAAAAAAGCATTATTTCCCCCCCCCCCCCTCCCCCACTTTTCTGATTAGTCTCTTTCTCTTTTCTGTCCTGAAGCTCTGACCTCTTTTATCTTGGTGTGTGGAGAGTTACTAAGCCTCTGGTGTCAGATTTCTCTGGATGTGTCATAAAAATCAATATTCCACCAGGGGGAGCTGAGTAGCAAAGTGGAGATCAACTTGCTTTCTTCACGGAAATGCAGAATTGGATATTATTTTCCAGTTTTTAGTAAAAGAAAAATTTAAATGTCTCAGGGGAACATAGTCATGTTTTTCCTTTTGGATTTGGCATTCTTTGTTATTACCCTTCAGAAGGCAGGGATGGGCCTAGGTACCCACCTGTCACAGGGATTCCCCAGGTGGCCACAGACACACCTGAGAAACCCCTGGGCTGAAGCCTGGGGACATGGCCTTGTGGCTTTAGTTTCATTGGATTAGTGACCTAATTGCTTTGGTGTTTATTTTCTTAATCTGTGAAGTGTGTTAAATTAGATTACTTCACCTCCACTAACAGATAGTCTCTGATAGTTTGTTTCAAAGAAATGACTGTGCTCCTTGACCTACAGTGGGGCTACATCCTGATGAACGCATCATAAATTGAAAATATCGTACATGGGAAATGCATAATACACCTCACCAGCTTTGCCTACTGAACATTATAGCTTCACCTACTGAACATCAAAGCTTTGCCTAGCCTACCTTAAACATGCTTAGAACACAATATCCCCCAAATGCTGGCAACACAGTACACTGTGGAGGATCAGTTGTCATATTAGTATTTTTATTTTATTTTAGCCTTTTGGCCTCTGGTTCAGCAGGTTCCATTAAATAAATCCTGCATTTGATCAGTGTATTGAAATAATTAGGACAGAAATACCCCTACATATTCTGATTGAAATTAAACTCATATCACATGGGAAGATAGACATTTTTAAAAGCCTCTCTTTCTGCCTTTCCGCTTATGCACACTGCATATCAAAATGTGCAGATTGAAAAGAGCTAAGGCATCACCAAGGTGATGTCTTCCGTATGGGTATCCAATTGCCCTGCACCATTTGTTGAAAAGAGTATTATTTTTCTATTAAAGTACCTTGACACATTTGCTAAAAATCAATTGACCAGATATTTTTGGCTATTTCTGCATTCTGTGTTTTATTGACCTATTTATCCCCCTTTAGGCCAACATTATAGTGCCCTGATAACAATAGGTAATCTGAACTATACTGTCAGATATTTGAAATCAATAATGTAAATCCTCTAATCAAATCAATTGGTTCTTTTAGTCTTTTGTAGATTTTCATACACATTTTAGAATTCGTTTTTTTTTCAATATCTATTAAAAAAGGCTGCTGGGATTGTGACTAGGATTGTTTGGAATCTATAGATCAGTTGGAACGAATTGACCTATAAACCACTACAATCACCCCTTCCCCATTGTGTTAACTTTTGGGTTTTAAAGGATTGCTTATAATTTAAGGAAGAGAAATCCTGATTAGCAAAGGTATCGTCTAAATAGAAAATAGATAATGAGTTTAAATTTCCACTAATATATCTTATGTGGCATTAATCCTAATTATTTTTGTGGTAATAAGAACATTAAATAATTTTCTTAAAACAATTTTTGAAATTAAGTGTACAAATTAAAAATGAACATATTTCTGTGTTAACCTAAGGTCAAATTCCTCCATGTTTGTTTAAAATAATTGAAAGAATGATGCTCAAATATGATTTTATTTTTTAAGAGCCTGGTAAATATTTAACAACTGAGTTTAAAGGGGGAAAAAGTCCTGATTTGTATCATTTACCAATTTCTGTGGTGTAAATACTCCCACTACTGTTGAGTTTAAGCTACCAAGAAGATGTCCTTGAATACTAGCGTGCCCGTACATAGAAATTCCATCATACGAACACTATGGTGGTAAAGAACTTTAAGAGCATAAATGATAATAAAATGTGGTAAAATAATTAGGAAGAGGTGGGGTTTGAGTATTATCTTTGTTTTCAATGTGATTTAATTTTAAGTTTGTTTAATATAACTTTCACTAATGGCTATATTTAACAGGTAACTCAAAAAATTTCTGAAAATTTCAGTCAGCACGCAGATAGGAGCTGGCCCCAGCACACCACTGTGGGCCAAGAGTAGAGAGTAAAGCATGTTTAATATCAAACGAACTAATGGTTAATGAGTTAATTGTCAAATAAAACAAAACAAAGGGAGGCTTGTTATGTTTTATGACTTTAAATTCTTGATTCAATAATTTTAAACTGATGGGGTTGGGTAAACATTATATTACCATTTTATAAATTAAAATAGAAGCCTAGTGCATGGAATCTGTGCATGGATAGGGTCCCTAGGCCTGGTTGGTGGTCAGAGCTGATTGGGGCCTTCCTTCTGGCTGCTGGCCAGGGCCTCCCTTTCCCAACTGGCAGTTGCCTGTCGGAGCCTCCCTTCCCCAGCTGCTGGCTGCTAGCTGGGTCCTTCATTCTTCTGTGCCACTCCCTGGGGGTCAGCACATGTCATCATGAGTGATAGAACTTGTGGTCTCCTGGTTGAACTCCTGTGGGGACACTTTGCATAGTAACCATACTAGAGACACGGTGAATAAAATTCGTGCATTGGGAGGGGATGTCCGTCAGCCCAGCCTGCACCTAGTCCAATCTGGGACATCCCTCTCACAATCTAGGACTCTGGCTTCCAATCACTTGCCTGTCTGCCTGCCTGATTGCCCCTAACCTCTTCTGAATGCCAACCTGACCCACCCACTAACCACTCCCCTGCCAACCTGATTGATGCCTAACTGCTCCTCTGCTGGTCTGATTGCCCCTAACTGCCCTCCCCTACTGGCCCAGTCACCACTAACTGCCCTCCCCTGCTGGCCTGGTCCTCCCCCCCCCCCCCGCCGAAACTTCCCTCCCCTGCAGGTCTGATTGACCCCAGCTGCCCTCCCCTGCAGACCTAGTCCCCGCAACTGTCCTCCTCTGCAGTCTTGGTTGCCCCCAACTGTCTTCCTCTGCCAGCCTGGTCACCCCTAACTGTCCTCCCCTACTGGTCTGATCACCCACAGGTGCCCTCCCCTGCCAGCCATCTGTGTCCACATGAGGGCAGCCATCTTTTTCCACATGGGGGCAGCCATCTTGTGTGTTAGAGTGATAGTTAATTTGCATATTACCTCTTTATTGTATAGGATAGACTAGTGGCCTGGTGCATGAACTTTGTGCACAGGGGAGGGATTCCCTTAGCCCAGCCTGCACTCTCTTCAATCAGGGACCCCTTGGGGGATGTCCGATTGCAGGCAGTCTGATAGCCCTCTCACAATCTGGGACTGCTGGCTCCTAACTGCCCATCCACTTGCCTGCCTGACTGCCCCTAACTGCCCTCCCTTGCTGGCCTGATTTCACCCCCAACTGCCTTTTCTGCCTTGGGTCCCACCACCATGGCTTTGTCTGGAAGGAAGTCAGATGTCTGGGAGATGGCCGGTCGACCTGGTCTAATTACCATATTACCCTTTTATTAGTATAGATAGATTATATAGGATAGGATTGCTTAAATGGGGGGTTGGGCGGGAAGCCTTTTCAGCAGGAGGAGATGCTCTTGGCAGGCAAAAATACACAATCTCTATATCTGGACTGACAGCCATCCATATGCACTATACTGCCAAACTGGTCATTAAAAAACTGAACTGCTTTCTTACACCTTATACCAAACAACTATTGCTTTTAAAACCTCTCCTCAGCCCCACTTTAGGTTCTGCCATCGCAGTTCACCCAGATTAGGTTCGATTGGTCAGTTTCTATGCCAGTCAGCATCAAAAGCTCCACCTCCTAGGTAGCCATTGGCTCCTCACAGTTTACTCAGATTTGGTTCTCATTGGTCAGTTTCTGTGCCAGTCAGCATAAAAATCTCTGCCTCCTAGGCAGCCATTGGCTTCTCACATTTCACCCAGATTTGGTTTTGATTGGTCAGTTTCTATGCCAGTCAGCATCTCTGAGCCTGATCAGAGAGGTGGGGCTGATCAGCAGCCCCCTAGTAGGCCCAGAGAGAAATAGAGGCATGGCTGTTGGTGAAGCCCAGAGAGAGAGAAAGGTAACAGCTGATCAACAGCAGCCACAGAGGCTGCGGATCAGATCCTGCCTCTCTCTCCCCAAACCTCTCTCCGGGCCTGATCCGCAGCCCCCTTGGCATTCAGTGCTAGGTTGCCACACTTGCAGCAGATGCAGTCAGTGCTTGGTCACCACAGCAACCCAGCACTACCATAGGACCGATTTCCAGTCAGTCAAGCCTTCTCTCATGTTGGACGTTACAGACATGGGGTTTTTATATATTAAGATGATTGGTAAGTGTGTGTGTTTGTGTGTCTCTCTGTGTATATGTAACAAATGAACCCAAACATGTAAAAATGGTGTCTTTCAAAAGTTTCTTTTTTTAAAAAATTGAATTTATTGGGATAACATTGGTTAACTAAAATTACATAGGTTTCAGGTGTATGATTCTATTATACATATTCTGTATATTGTATTGTTTGTTCACCACCCCAAATTAAGTCTCTTTCCATCACCCTTATCCTCTTCTACCATCCCTGCCCCCCAATTTCTCTCTGATAATCACAATACTGTTGTCTGAGGAAAGTTTATTTCTCACCTATATAGTAATGATAGTTCAGGTCAGTTCTAGGTGATGATTACTTTTTTCCTCCTCCCAAAGGTCTCTGCTGTACTTAGTCATTCAGGGACCAGATTAAAGATAGCTCTTCAAACTAAAATAACATCACACAGGGGTTTCATTGTGGTCAGCGGGAAGGATACTGAGCATGGACAAGCTTCCCTTCCATTGGCTACACCTCAGTCACATGAGCTCACCCAGCTGCACGGGAGGCTGGGAAATGTAGTCTGTTGGCATGCTGGGGAGAGCAGCAAAACAGATTTGGGGGAACAGGTAGTACTTTCTGTCACTTCATCTGTTCATACTTTTTTAGCTGTCCTCATGCAGCATGATGTTGGGAGTGTTGGCCTAGAGATGGGGAAATTTGAATTTAGTTAGTGTTATCATTAATTGTGCTCTTGGACAAGCCCAATTCCCTCTCTGGATCTCAGGTTTCTTGAGATAACATTGGATAATAAAAGTTATATACGTTTTAGGCATATAATTCTATAATATATCATCTGTATATTGTATTATATATTTACCCCAAGTCAAGTCTCCTTCCATCACCATTTATTCCCCTTTTACCTTCTCCTACCTCCACCCACCCCCATTTCTCTCTGGTATTCATAATACTGTTGTCCTTGTCAGGGCTTGAATAAGTCCTTCCTCATACTGTGACTCTCTACTGATTCATTCTGTCTTCCCTACTCAGCATTCCCTGCTCTTGTTTCTTTCCTTCCTGCTCTTCTGGGGGTGGCTTTTGCTTATCTCCTGGTCCAGTGGGATGGTCTTTCCCATGACTGGGCAGCTCTGTCCACCTGTCTGGCTTGAGACCAGGTTTGGGAGCACAGGGTACTGCTGACTTGGGTTCTGAGGACCTGAGCACAGCTGTTCTGTCTGGGGAGAGCTGTGCAAGGTGCAGCTGAGCGATTAGTAAGGAAGCTGTTCTCATTTTGCTTCACTCAGGAAAATGCCAAGTTTGATATGCAGATGCAACCAATTTGTTTCAGCAAACAATGCCCTGGAGGAATTATGGTATTATGGAGGAATGCAGCCTCTGGAGTCAGTTCCCCAGGTTCAAATCCTGACTCTGCCTTTTTGACTTGTGTAACCAAGGCCAAATTACTAAACCTCTCTGAACCTCAGTTTCCACCTTTGTAAAATGTTATATTTTACAAAATCAATGTATTTTATTGATTTTAACAGAGAGGAAGGGAGAGGGATAGAGAATTAGAAACATTGATGAGAGGGAAACATTGATCAGCTGCCTCCTGCAATACTCCCTACGGGGAATGTGCTTGCAACCAAGGTACATGCCCCTGACTGGAATTGAACCTGGGACACTTCAGTCTGCAGGCCGACACTCTATCCACTGAGCCAAATCAGTTAGGGCAGT
Organism: Antrozous pallidus; assembly: GCA_027563665.1. Lineage (NCBI taxonomy): Eukaryota > Metazoa > Chordata > Mammalia > Chiroptera > Vespertilionidae > Antrozous > Antrozous pallidus. The sequence goes on along the minus strand of CM050508.1, from coordinate 30,729,809 downwards.
AAAATGTAAAATAAATATAAAATCTAAAAATATTTTCATAAAACAAACCTTAGTGTGTTTTTGGACAGTTAAGTAAGCTAATGCATGTAAAGTGCACTGAATAGTGCCCACTGTGTGGTGAATACCATAAAAAATATTGTTTTTGCTATTGTTATTATTAACATAATTATTATTTCACAGAGCTTTCAAGGAGATGGTGCTTTTAGGGGCATTGCAAGTAGGAAATAAAAGGGTCAAGATCTGATTAGTTAAAATTGGCAGTTGGTTCAAGAGATTGCATCTTTCAGCAGGTCTGCCCTCTCCCCATCCTAGACTCTTGGCAGACATTGCTAATCAACCTGGGAGTTTTTTTCCTGATGAACCACAGTGCCTCCAAAGGAAGGGGTTATGGTCCAAACATTTAACATCTGGTATTCTTGGACCAACCAGAGCCCATACTGGCCAGAAGGCTGGAGGTCCCCTGCTGCTCCAGGCATCAACGCCTTAGTTGCCCAGTTTGTGTGAGATAAAGGGGTAACAGGGAAAAAGCCAAGGTATCCAGGGCGGTGAGCATGGAGTAGGAGGTTAAAGGGGAAGCCCTGGGTGCTCGGGCAGCATGGAAGAACAGAGTACTTTAATAATCGGTACAGCTGCCCTTTTCAGAAAGGATGATTAACCTGGCACAGAATCATCTTCAGCACTGCTACTGCCCCTGCCACTGCCACTGCCACAATGGACTTGAAATGAAACTCAGCTGACAACCCATTGTTATGAAACGTGGTTCAAAGAAGAGGGTGGCTGCTGTTTGTGAAAGTTATGGGGAAGACCTTGTGGAAGACAAAGGGTTTTGGGGGGCCTGAGGGTTTCCACTGTGAGAAGGCAAAACGGCATTTCAAGTGAGGGAACTGGATGAACAGAAGGGCCAGTGTGAGCCTGATGAGGGAGGCAGGCCCCTCCTCCCAGCTTCCCTGGAGGATGCTGTGCCAGGTTGCCATGGTGATGACAGACTCCTTTGGGCAGGCAGCCTTGTGGAGGCACCAGAACAGAAAAGGCGGTCAATTCTCTGGTTCCTTTTTCTATCCAGACTGTGAAATAGCAGTAAATGCCAGTTTTTTTTTTCTTGCAGAAAAAATGGGTTCTCTTTATAAGAAAGTAATTCACAAAAATAAATGTAATATCATGATAAAATGTACTGTTTTACTGTTTTCCTCTCTTTTGGATACATGTTCATAGTATTCCAAAGTAAAATTGTAACACTTCCAAATGAGCCTGAATACAACCAAATTGCTTGAGAAAAATTATTTCTCCAAATTTATCAAATAAGATGTACGATAGTGGTTTGGTGAGAGTGAAATGAATTTGACTTGAGTTCTATTCTTGGTCTTTCTGTGTGTAACTAGGGATATTTTACTTTTTGCCTCTCAGTTTCCTCCTTACAAAGTGAAATAATTTGGCCAAAAAACAAAACAAAAAAATCCATAACTTGAATTATAATTTTTGTAAACATCCTCTATTCATATTTATTAAAAATTTAATTAAAGTTGTAATCATGGTCTACATTTAATTTTATATCCTGCAATTATTTATATTTTTCTGTTTTGTTTTAGAGAGTTTATGATTTTAATAGTTGCAACATTCTACATACCATACCTTTTAGAACATTTTTTTATGTTCTTATCCTCCCCCTTCTTATATGACAATTACAATAGTCCAGTTCTCTTATGTCACACATTGTTTTCTTCAAATTTACTATTTTTGATATTCAACTTGGAACTAATACTTTTCCCATATTAAATTGAAGGTATATTGTGCCATATGTTCACTTACTACCTCATGGCTTTCCTGGGAACTTTTTCCAGTTTACAGTGTGATAGGTGAGCAGTGTTGAGAAGAGCTGTTTCATTGAACACTTGCTGACATTCTGAATTTTTGCTAATTTAATAGTGAAAGAGGGTATCTTGTTTCAGTTTGCATTTTAAACTACTGGTAGGCTTAAACATTTCCCTATGGTAGGTCACTTTTTAAAGTTTTTATATATTTTGTGAATTTCCTTATCTAACTATCTATCTATATTTATTATTAAACTTATTGGGGTGACATTGGCTAATAGAATCACATAGATTTCAAGTGTAGATTTCTATGTTGTAAGATCTGTACACTGTGTTCCCACTATCCAAAGTTAAATAATCTTCCATCATCATGAATTCTCTTTTTAGGTCATTTGTACTTAGGCCTAATACGCTATTTTTCTTATTGTTTCAGATAAGAAAAATGTTAACACTTTGTGGCAAATACTGGTTTGTTTCCTAATTTTCACCTTTTTGGATTGATATTTATTTTTTTTCAATTCTCTGGACTTGTATTAATACACTACTTAAATAGTGCTGCTTTGTAATTCTCTCAGAACTTTTTTTATGTTCTTATCCTCCCCCTTTTTATATGAAAATTATAATAGTCCAGTGAGTTATCCCTGCTCCATACCCTGAAAAGTCCTGTTTGAGTTTTGATTGTGAATAAGTGAAATTTGCACATTCATTTTGACTGTATAGACATTTATTAGGCCTTTATCAGGGAGACGAGCCTTGGTAATTGTGGAGTTGAGTTCTTGAAGTGCTTTGCTTATTTGGTCTCAATGACTGATCTGCTCTGTAAGCTGCTGGATGTTTAGTATGCAAGAAATGTAGTGTAGTTAGTGTGTTTTTAGCTTTAGATCGTACATGCCAGAGTCTCCTACTCACTGATTTGTAAGATGGTAATAGGAAGCATGAGTAACTTTGAATTTGCACAGCCTTCATTTGGAATGCTCCTTCCAAAACCCCTGGATGCTGGCAGTCTTTCCTTAATACTACATTACTATTGAAATGATGCACTATTTGAATTTTTATCCTTATTAGCTAAAAAGCATTGTCTTGTGTACAGTGATATTGCCTTTGGTGCTAACATTTTAGTCAAAGAGATATATTAATCATAGCTATATATTTTGATAGCATATATTAGCTCAAAATGTTCTATAGCACTTATTCTAGTAGGGTTAGGAAAAATACTGGCAGAAATATTATATTGGTCGATATAAAAACAATCCTATCTAATAAAAGAGTAATATGCAAATTTGACCATACCTTTGCTATGCTACCAGCCAATCAGGAGTGGGGGGTGGAGCCAAGGCACACGGAAGGCGGGTGGGGGGCAGGGGTCCTAGATCGCAGCCCAGCCCCTGCCCCAGTGGGCGATTGGCCCCCCCGCAGCCCGCGGCGAAGGCTGGCCATGTAGGCGCTTAGCCGTGGGCACCTGATCACAGTCCAGCCCCAGAGGACAAAGCCATGGTGGCGGGGCCAAGGCAGAGGCCGTTAGGGGTGATCAGGCCAGGAGGGGAAGGCAGTTGTGGGTGATCAGGCCAGGAGGGGAGGGCAGTTGAGAGTGATCAGGCTGGTGGTGGGGGAGAGATGGGGCCAAGCAGGCCAGCAGAGGGGACCAGTTGGGACAATCAGGCCAGCAAGCAGAGTGGTTAGGGGTGATCAAGCAGTCAGGCAGGTGAGCGGTTAGGAGTGGATTGCGAGGGGGTTATCCAAGTGCCAGTTTAGGCCCGATCCCACAGGGGTCTTAGATTGGAGAGGATGCAGGATGGACTGAGAGATACCCCCCACTTCCCGTGTGCATGAATTTTGTGCACCGGGCCACTAGTAATAACAATAAAAATAATTTTAGCGGACATTTGATGTCTTACAATTGTCACTTATTTTTCTTAGTTAATTTAATTCTTAAAATCACCCTTTGATGTTGATTCTGTCGCTCTTTCCTTTTGAAGATGGGAAACTGGGGCATTGGGAGATTAAACAACCTCCCTTTTTCCCCTTTCGTCCTTTACTAAAATGCGGAAATGGAAGTGTTGGTAAGTTGCTGTGTAGGATTCATTTCCAGTGCCAAAGAATTTAAGAGCTTGAGGTGATATCTCATATCTTTCAGTTTATGGTCTGGTCTTATCTTCATTAAGGCGAGAAAATCAGATCCCAGGAAGTTCTTTAAATGTTGTTGTTATGAGAACAAATTCATAATGCTCCACACATAGAAGTACATAAAGAATTCCTGAATTTTCTTTCCTTTCTATTGATTTTCTCCCCAAGGAAGGTCTATCAGTGGTTTGAAGTGTCTTCCTCTAGGCCTTCTTTTTCATATTTTAGTAGCAGGTCTTAATTTCCAAGGGAGTTGGGGGTCAGAATGGAGAGTAGAAGGCAGAGTTTATGAGTTGAGGCATATGTTCTTCTAAGTGCCCGCATTCGCTCCCAAAGAAGCTCTTGCCTCTGGGACAAGGAGATGCTTGGGTTGCTCCTGTGGCCACCAGTTGTGGTCCCTGCGATAAGCCTGGTTCACAAATGAGTTCATCTTTTCCCGGCAAGCCAATGGCTTCAAGTGATTTTTCCCTGCAGGTATGAAATAAGGTGCTAGCAATAAAAGGTCTTCGTTCAATTATGTATTAGCTTGTGATTTATGTGTAACAAGTCAGTGAGACATATTTTAACCATCTGGCCAGAGAACCTATTTCCTATGAGTTCTGTAGTGTTGCCTGGTGTAGTTGTTATTGAATGAATGAATAAATTCTGTTTAAGATCAATTTGCATTTTATGTGGTGACCTGTTAAAATAGAAGATGGACAAACTTTGCCAAAATAAACATTGAAAATTGATTAGGAATGACAGATTTGTGCTCATAAATGAGATTGCTAAAAGAGACACACATTCCGAAATCTCTGACCTTGAGACATGTTTTCTGGGCTATGATATCCTTGTAATGTCATGTTGGATACTTTTAGATCACCCTTTCCAAAAATGCACACACATACTACATGTGATCAAGAAGAAATGGCAACAAACATTGCTTTAAAGGTGGACGTGTCAGAGAGAAGGACACTATAGGTGTGGTCATGGAGAGGTAGGCATTCAGAATGCCACTCTGCTGCATTTCGGGGTGCAGTCCCCGTGTGACCAACTCAGATTTTTTAAACCTGAACTTCTTTTTCTGCTTTGCCATGATACAAGGCAAATTAATCAACATTGTGAAGTTCAGCAGACATGCGCTTTGCCATTTACAAATCTCCCGATTTGAGAAGACTCTCATTTTGGGAGGATCGGAGTTCTCTGGCTCTTTGATACACTAGGTTCCATGTGTTGCTCAAGGGCCTTTTAAGGGCTGCCTCATTCAAGCCAGCACCTTCGAGTTGTTAATGCGACTGGGACTCAGAAAGCTCTCCTCAGCATTTCTTTCCAGTGAGGCCTCTGTATAGTGATCGCAGTGCTGTTGAGCCTCTTTAGTAAAAGTTAACGAGAGTCTTTATAAGGCTAATAATAATACGTAATGAGCCTTGTACTTAAAATGAGCTTAAGCATCATTATTGATGGTACATGTTAGGTGTGAGCCATAAATCCCTCCTTACTAGAATATTATTAGGAAAGCTGTAAGTTTTAGTTGGGATAATAATCATGACCTAACATTTATTGAACCCTGACTATCACATATTAATCGTTTAAGTGTTAAGTCAATTCCATGAGCAGGGCTCTATGATAATTACACTTATTTTACAGCTTAGCCAACAGAGAGATGGTGGCCCAGCTAGTGACTGGCAAAATTAGGACAGAAATCTCGAGAGTTGGGATTTAGAGTCTAATCACCAACTAAGTACTATATAAAACCATGCAAAACAACTTTTTTTTTTTTTTACTTCTGTTCCTTTTCTGAGATTAAAAAAAATAAGGGGAAGGAAGAGGAAGTAGAAAGAGCAGGGTCATGAAACGCTCACACAAGTCCTGACCCTGACCCACCTTCCCAAGGCAACATCTGGATGCAGGTGCAAAGCTCTGAATCTTTGCCTCTGCGGCCAGGGGCAACCTGGTTCCCATGAGCTGCAGCCAGAACATAAAAAAGGTACCTTCTTCACCTGTGCCAGGGTCTGACCACGGACTTTCCATCTCCCATGGTGTATGCTTCCTCTAGCATATTTTTGGGTTCTTCTGACCCAATAAATTCAATTTTAAAAATGAGAGGGGGAAAAAAAAGATCCAGCAGTTCAAAATCAGTTGAAAATTGCTTTTCTGACCCTTAATTTATTACTAGATCTCTGTGTTTTGGGGATCTACATCTGTGTAACAACTTGCTACAACATTTAGCTGCTTCAAATGGCCGTTTTTTTTGCTCAGGGTTTTTCGGACTGCGACCTCAGTGGGCTCTGCTGAGGAACTTGTCTCTGCCCCGAGGAGTCAGCGGAGCGTCTGGGCTGAGGAGTCGCTGCTCAGATGGCTCCTTTCCTCTTCAGGGTGGTGCTCGGTGAGCCTCGGCTATGTCCTCTGCCCCTTCCATCTCTGACCTTGATGACTCCTGCTCTGGGGCAGCACGGTGTGGCTTAGGTTCCCTCAGTGGTTTCTGGAGAGCTTCACTGTAAACCTGGTGGCTGCCTTCCCCAGAGGCAGGAAGCAATAGCTACCTGGCCAGAACTGAAGTTAGGTCACTTGTGCTCCCCTCTCCCTGTCACAGCAGCCAGGAGCCCAGCTGCATTCACTGTACAGATCCCACCTGCTGGTGGGAAAGAGGCAAGGTCACCTTGCAGAAGTGGATGCAGGAGGCGGGCCATTGTTGTGCCATCTCACAGTCTGCCACATCTCACCACCTCCACAGTGCCTCTGTGGCCGCAACATCTGACCCCTCCAAGTCGCTGCTGCGTACCTTTTCCCACCTGCTTCCCTCCACTTCCCTCAGTTCTTCTCTCACTTCCCGGCTGGTGAGAAGCTGCCTCTCCTCCCGGAGTGGCTTCCAGAATGGCTCTCATTTTCTCCTTCTGTCTTCTTTCTGGTCCCAGCTTGCTTTCCCAAGTGTCTTGCTTTTTCAGTGAACAAGTGCCACTTAAAAAAGCATCACCTGTTGGTCGGACCTTTCTTCTCCCACAGCGCATTCTCATCGACCCTGCCTTTATTTGTGCAATCTTTGTGTCCTTATTTCCTCATGGGTATTGCTTATTGTTAATTTGCTTCAAATAGTTAAGCTCTGCTGTCCTCCAGAACTGATATCATACCAGCAGGCTAGAAGGTTAGGTGACAAATGGTCCAGCTTTTATTAAAGTGAGGAAAGGGCTTTATTAACCAAAACCAGTCATACACGGGGACAGATGTTAATTAGGTTTACTGTGGTGATCGTTTCCCACAGTACCTATACAAGTATCCCATGGTGTTGTGCACCTGAAACTAATATAATGTTTTAGGTCAATTAAAAAAATTGAAAGTTCAAAATGACAGTATGTTTGAGACAACTTGTAGCTTCTAAATGAGTATTGCTAACAGTTTGTGGAAAGTGAGAAAAAATTTTGTTCAAGATTAAATTTACTTCCACAGAGAATTTTGACTCAAACATGCTTTAAACTTTTATTTTCATTCCTGTTCCTACCAACTGAAATGGCCCAAAGCATAGGAACATAGGAAATCCTTCACCAATGCAGGGAACTGTGGAGAAACTCTGATTAAGTCATGGAGATACAGGCGAGATGAGAAGGAGTTGAACACAGTCTCAGGCTCATTAGAAGCCTCTTTTTGAGAAGAGTGTGCAGGAAGGAAAGGGTGTACACCCCGCAGGACAGCGTTAGCATCGTCCTCCGTGAAAAGCTCTCATTCCTGTTCACTAGTGTTCTTTATTATCAAGTGATGGATGCACCGAACCGATTGCTTCACGAAGATTCCAAACTTGAATTTCCTCTTCCTATCATCCCTTCTGTTTTCTGTAGAGGACTCTCCCTCATCCACTGAGGCTGCTGAAACATTTTCTGTACCGGAGAGGCAGGATCCATGCTTCAGGGTTTTCCTCTGATGGGGCTCAGGGCACACTGCACTGAAATATGGTACATGGACATACTGGATATTTGTAGCTGAAGGAGTTCAAGGTAATGGCAGGATGGAGGTCACTCTGACCTTGTTTCATCCTTCTGTCCTGAAACAGTTCTGAAATCCTCAGGAAAGGGGTTTCCTCCCTACACCCAGAGGATAAGAGCGTCCTTATCTCAAAGACAAAGGAATGCCATGAAGAATCTCAGCAAACAGGATTTGCTAAGTTTTCCCCAGTGGACTGCTACTCCTTCTTGTATGCTATTCCTGCATGAGTGTTTGCTCTGCTTCAAACCCAGCACAGAAACACCCTGGTCCAACTATTTATCCAGTTCTTTATTTCCTTATGAGTACTGCTGTGTCACAGAAAATGTGTAGTAAATATATTTGTATGCTATTCTCCTATATAAAAAAACCAAACTTATTGTGTCTAAAGTCGTGAAATAAATGAACATATTCAATTAAGGTAACCTGCTGTAATTTTTAAAAACATTTTTATTGATTTTAAGGAGGAAGAGAGAGGGAGAGAGGGAGAGGGAGAGAGAGAGGGAGAGAGAGAGAGAGAGAGAGAGAGAGAGAGAGAGAGAGATCAGTGATTGGTTGCCTCCTGCACACCCCACACTGGGGATCGAGTCCATAGCACAGGCATGTGCCCTGACCAGGAATCAAACCCTTAACCTCCTGGTTCATTGGTTGATGCTCAATCACTGAGTCATGCCGGTGGGCAGAACTCTAATATTTTTAAAAGGGGACTTGAGTTGGGTAAGTATTCTTTTCTTCTCACATGGACATTTCTACATGTTTTCTTTTTTTATTAACGTGGAGAAAATACTGTATGTGCAACATTCAAAGATATTTTCAATACTCTAATTTCTCAATATTTACTTAAGTGAGAAAACAACTTAGAGCAAGTCCAACATCATGTTTAATCAATTAAATTATCTAATAACAGCCCGCTATTTGTTGACTGTATGGATTTACTGGTTTACCTCCATGTGTAGAAAGCTGGTATTTCCCAGGCAGGAAAATGCTACTTGTTTTATAGTTTCAACATGATCCTTCCTACCTTATCATTAGCTTTTTACAATAAAAGTCACATTGATGCTTTGTAATTTTTTGATTCTTTGTAACTACTTTTGGTGATGTGTTGAATTTTTGAAAGGTCTAAAGAAAAGGCCTTAAATCATGGTTGTACAAGCAAATAGAAAAAATTATTAAATTTGTGCTTTCTCTAACGCTCCTGTCCATGTAATTCAAAAAGCCCATCAATAGATAGCATTTTGCTTAGTTCAGAAAATGTACAGTGAGTGGTCAGATTATTATGATCTCTGAACGCATAATAATCTGGCCACTCAGAGTATGTGTGTGAATTTGTGCATGGGTGGGGTCTGGCCAGCCTGGCCAGGGGGAAGGGACATGGGCAGTTGGCCGGCCTGACTGCTGGTCAAACTCCTGGTGAAGGGTACAATTTGCATATTTGCCTTTTATTATATAGGATATACACCAAGTGGCCAGATTATTATGCATTCAGAGATCATAATAATCTGGCCACTGAGTGTAGATGAACTTTTGATTAGTTTTATGGAGTTGAATGTAATGGTTTGAATAGCCTGATGTATTCCTCTATCAACATTTCCTGCCAGCCTTTGGATTAAACAGAAACTTCTGATCCAACCAGTGTCATCAGCATTACGGACTGGACAGCCCTTGGTCTGCCTGTGCCTGCAAGCCTTCTATCTCCTGCAATGTCTCAGCTCTCTTTTGCCAGTCTAAGCAATCTGGAGTTCTTTTGCTTGACTTCAATTTTGCTTTCTGCATTCTCACTTCCAAACCATACTGAACTTGTTGATGTACTTGGGGCAACTTTCCTGCCATACTCCACAGGGCTCTCCTCTTGATTCAAATTCAGATTCATTTTTTCAATAGTTTGTATTTCCTACTAATAGCAAATGAACTTACAACCTGCCAGCTTTTGGAGAAGAGGCTCTATGGATTCTGTGTTGAATCCTACAGAGGCAATTTTCTCTGGCTCTTGAGTTCTTTTCCACCTAGTCCCCAGTCTCCTTTGCCTTCTTGCATTTGACATAATCCAATGACCTTGGCCTTCGTACTCCATCAGGCCTTGACTGAGTTGTGGTGGAGGCTGGATTGGGAAGGGGAAGACAGTGACCTTGGAGAAAAGTGGTAATAAGAGAAAAGCAGGAAATTAGAAGAGAAAGTTTGGGTTTGGAAGGAGGAGAGAGGGAAATTTGGAGGAATAAGAGCTGATCTCAGTCTGAATTCAATTATTAATATTCTGTCTACTCTCCCTCATCTCCCCACCCCTTCCCAGCCCTCATTGATTTTTCATGACAATAAAATAAAGGAGTACCACTTTGGGGAAGCAGACTTTTCTGAATTTGCTTTATATGATTTTTGATGGTTGGGTTGCAATTTCTATTTTGCCTTGGGCTTAGGGGTCTATTTTAAAGAAATGCCATTATCCTAGAAAACTTCTTATATGGTCTTGTTTATCCCCAATATAAGAAAATAAAATTATAGTGGATTCTTACCCTCACATAGAAGTACTTGCTTATATATTGGAAATCTGATGAAACAACTAAAAACGAAGAAATAGAAATTGGAGTCTCAGAGTACATGGAGCCAACCTCAGCAGGAATAAAACGAAGGGGCATGGTCTGAAATGATGATTTTGTGTAGCCTCCAGAAATGTGCTGGAATGCAAAGGTGTTAGGTAGTTCTGCTGCGGCTTTCTCAAAGCTTCTGGAAGTGAGGGCTGGACGTCACAGCCTGAGAAATGCGGAGAGAAAAGGGATTTAAGGTTATTTTAGTACCTGCAGAAACTGCTGATTGCATGCAGGCCAACATACCTGATCTTGTCGAAATCAGGGCAAGCTACTTATTTAAGACAGGGGTCAGTTTGTGCTATATTAATTTGTTAGAGAGATGGAAAGGCATGATTATATTTTTTTGCTATAGGGAAAAGTTTAGAAAGTCTCTTAAAGCCATATTTAACTTGAAAAAAATTATGTCATTCCAGGCTGTGTGTGTGTGTGTGTGAGTGCGCGTGCGCACGCGCGCGCAAAGAGGAAAGAAAACCTTGTAAACTGTCATTGAAGAGAAATGATTTAGATGCCTGTATTGTTTTTCTGGAAGGGGGTATCCTAGACAAGATATTTCTTTGTTTTTCTGGAAGGGGGTATCCAAGACAAGATATCTCTCTCCTATCAGTGAGAGATCAGAACTGTTATCACAGAATTTAGGAGTCTCTGAGGTCTCCCATGTTTTACTTCATTTTCCTGCCTTTTTCTCTTTCCTAACTTCACTTTAACTTACTTGTGTTTTCCTTTTTGTCACATTCTTACTTCCTTCTCTGCTGCTTCATTTCCCTGATCCACCTCTTGCTCATGGAGAACAACTGTCTGACAACCAGCTTCCTGCAACAAACCCCTTCAGTCTCACTGACACTTAAAACACTGAAGACACATTAGAAAGTTATTTCACTAAAAAACCCATAGGTTAGTTACTACTTTGAAAAAAGAAGTCATTGCAATAAATTCTGATTTCACATATATTTACAGTTATCACTTTTGTTTTAATATGTATAACTAGAGGCCCGGTGCATGAAAATTCCGGCACATGGTGGTGGTGGGGGATATCCTCAGCATGGCCTGCACCTTCTTGCAGTCTGGGCTCCCTTGGGGGATGTCCACCTGCCAGCTTAGGCCCACTCCCCAGGGGTACATCCTTAGCGCTGTCGAGGAGATGGGAGAGGCTCCCACCACTGCCGCTGTACTTGCAGACATCAGCCTGGCTTGTGGCTGAGCAGAGCTCTCCCTATGGGAGCGCACTGACCACCCGGGGGCAGCTCCTGTGTTGAGCCTCTGCCCCCTGATGGTCAGTGCACAGAAAGGTCTTCCTGGTTGTTCTGCTGTTAGAGTCAATTTGCATATTACCTGTGGAGAGCAGCTACAGTATTTGGACAGGTTCAAGCCTGAGACTAATGAGAGGGCACAGTCCTCTCATTGCCACGTGCAAGTCCCAGCGTGGAGAGCAGAGCCCTCCTAGCACAATTATAGCCAACAGCTATAGTTGTAAGCTTGAACCTATGGTCTGAACATGGGGCCCCACATGCCTAAGTGATATAGGCTGCAAGTAAACAAAGCTTGATCAGGTGCATGTAATTGAGTAGGATCGAAACCCATGAGAATGCTGTAAACATCTTGACCATGCCTCTACTTTGCCTCGTGGCATCTGGCTATAAAATAAAAACATGGCTTGAAGTCTGTGGTGCTGTCCCTCCATCCAGGAGCAGCATCCCACCCAGACCCAGCTCTCATTCTCTTGTCTGTCTTTTCTCAGTCCTTCACTGTGTGTGTGTGAGTGCGCGTGCGCACGCGCGCGCAAAGAGGAAAGAAAACCTTGTAAACTGTCATTGAAGAGAAATGATTTAGATGCCTGTATTGTTTTTCTGGAAGGGGGTATCCTAGACAAGAAGTTAGGCATACTCAGTCCTCTCAGGGTCACTGAACCTGGCTGAGCTGGTGTGGCACATAGGTGCCCTGGGACTGAGTATGCCACGGCCGTGCTGGCTCGCCACAATTACCCTTTTATTATATAGGATACTAGAGGCCCAGTGCGCAAAATTCGTGCATAGGTATGGCCCCTAATGGCTGCTGGCTGCCAGCCGGGGCCTTCCTTCCCCCAGCTGCCTGCTGCTGCTGCTGGCCGGGGCCTCTCTTCACACCCGCCTGGGCCTGGTGCCGCCTGCTCACCTGCTTCATCATCCTGCTGTGGTCCCACTCTCATTGGAGCCCACTGGGGCCAGCAGTGCCTCCACTGCTGCCTGCTGCCAGCACCACATTGATGACATCTGCCATGTTCTGTGCTGCCCCCTAGTGGCAGTGTTTGTCTGACTCCAAGTTGGTCAAACTCCTGCCGGTAGGGATAATTTGCACATTAGCCTTTTATTATATGGAATTAACTCAGTAAAAGCACTTAGTTATGTGGTCATTGAGAACTTTATTTTATCCTTGGAAACTCATAGAAACTTCTTGTCTGCTAGGCCACAACAAAATACCAGACTGGAGAGCTTAAAAATCAGAAATTTAGAATTCTATTGTGTAAATGTACCAGAGCTCTTTTATCCAGATGGGAAATGATAAAGGGGGGCAGTGGGGTGGGGGAGAAAGATGAATGGTGATGGAAAGAGACTTGACTTGGAGTGGTGTGAGCACACAATATAACATACAGGAGATGTATTATAAAATTGTATACCTGAAACCTATGTAATTTTATTAATCAATGTCACCCCAAACAATTCAATAAAAAAAACCAGAAATTTATTTTTCTGGAGTCTAAGTCCAAGATTGAGGGGGTGGGCAGGTTTGGTTTCTGCTGAGACCTCTGTGTCCTCACCTGGCCTTGCCTCTGTGTGTGCACATCTTGGGCATTCTTCTTCTCCTTATGAGGATACCAGTCCTGCTGGACTAGGGCCCAACCTTAACAATCTCATTTTAACTTCATCTCCTTTTTAAAGACCTTATTCTCCAAATATGGTCACATTCTGAGGTCCTGGGTGTTGGGGCTTCAACATGGGAATTTTGGGGGAACACAGTAGAACCCATGATACTTCTTCTCAAGGGACTGATGCCCATCATAGTATGAGATTGGTGCTTCTCTCAGAATTAGGTAGGGATATGTGCCAGGAAAGCTAAAGAACATAGTACGTGTCTACAGAAGATACCCATCATGGACCCAGCAATGTATAGGAATGCATGTACCACACAGTTAAGTGATTGACATAAGCTCTTATTGAAAGGGGTGCTGATGGCTGAAGCTCAGTGGATGGCATGTAACTGGTTGGGGTAAGGAGAGTGTCCACTGTGTGGCCAATGTGTGTCTTGTAGCAATATCCATAATTATAATTCTGATATGAAAATAATTTGAGCCAAACAGTATGTGAAAAAAATAAGTGATAGTGTCTGGTTTTACTCAACCCTTCTGTTAACAGTTCCTTAATTGCTTCCTGAATTTATTCCTTTTCCATTGTTATTTCTGTTTGGGACATCTCTTGGGAGCAATGTCCATCTCCTATACCCAGCGGGCCCAGGAGATGCAGGAGATCCTGCCCAACAACCACATGCTGAGAGGTGTCCATCCAAGTCACCACAGTGCAGAAACAGTCCCAGTGAATTCCATGTTAGCTTTATCAATCTGCTTCCTCAGGTGTGAAGAAACCTCACCTTGGTGATTTCTCTCTTCTTCTCAATTGCATAATTATAATAGAACCCTTAATTACTGATCTTACTCACAAAGCTTTTCCTTGTTCACAAGATAGAACAACAATGTAGGCTGAGGATTACCCATGGGAGAAGAGAATAGAAAACAAAGTCAATTTACTTATTCATACATGCATTGCCATTGAATCCAGGCATTCTTAGATTCAAAATAATGTGAAAATTGGCTGGCACGTTTAAGTGTTTACTGTGCCTGGCATCCTGCTCAGTGCCTTTTGTGCATTCTCATATGCAATCCCAAGCCACTTTGTGAGTTCGTTTCCAGGGATAGCTACAATGTAAGGCTTAGCGAGATAGGACACTTGCTTGGCATGTCATAGCTAGAAAGGAATCAGGGCAAGACTTGAGCCCAAGGCTGACAGCTTTCAAAAGCTGGGCCAATTCTCTTGTTCACAACCTGATTCTGCTTTTTTGGACAAGATTAACCTGTCAAATACAGAAGAAGCAAACACTCTTTTTGGCAATCTTACTGTCATTTCTAAGAAACCTGCATGACAGACTACCTAGTGATTAGGCTGCTGAGAAGTAGCTTTGTTCATTGCCAATAAACCATATACAATTATTATTAATAATTCCTCTTTTTATATTACATTTTCTTCAAAGATGCTGAAGGACAGGGTACATTTAAAACTGTGATCAGCCTCTAGTCTCCATCTTTTTCGCTCATTCAGGGAACTGCATGAGCGAGCTCTGAACACTACCTATGATTCTCTCAGTCGTAGCTCTGACTACCACATCGCCACCAGCTGTGGCCTTCATGCCTTCGAGGACCTGGGCTGGTTTTGCTTCCCCTGGGCTCTCCTGAGGCTTTGATGGAATCCTGGTGGAGTTTTCCTTTGCATGAGCACAAATTCAGCTTGTCCTTTGTGAATGATTTCCTACTGAAAATCAAGTCATTGAAAACCATGGGATCTCCAAAGGCTGAATGGTCTGATCAGAAATGATCAAATTGTTCTTTTCTGAGTAACATTCTTACAAATTGAGGTGTAGAAGGTTTATTTTTTACCTACTTAAAGTTTTAGCTAATCTTAAAGTTACTTCGATGTTTATTTTGACTAAAACTTTTGAGGAAAGGATTTAAATATGTTCGGGTGTGTATGTGAACTACCTATTACATATATCCTCCGAGTTTGTTTCAGTTCCAATATGGGAATATTGTGACTACAGATTATCAATATCACTAATGCCTTAATCACAGCTGTGTATAATATATTATGAAGCTGATGAAAGGTGCCCTTCTTTTCTTCATGACACTATAGAAATCATATATTCATCAACTTGAGGTGCAGAGATATTCCTAAAGTGGTTAATGGACATTTAATTTTTTTAATGTATTTTAGAAAGCTTTGGGTATATTTAATTTTCTTAGAGAGTATGTTTTGTATCTTCATAAAGATAAGAACATTTGGGATTTCCAGAACATTAGAAATGAGTTGGAGGCTTCAACTGTAAAAACAAAGTGACTTAACATTGTTGAGAAATAATCATATTTATGAAAGTGAAATGTCCAGATAAATGAAGTTTGCCTTCTTAACCAGTCAAAGCATTCTTTGTTAGTATCAGCTTCTAAATTGTGACCCACACTTCCTTGCTATTGCACAAATCATGGACAATGTAATGGATACGTTGGAATTGCATAGTTAAGGTCTCAGGCTCTGGAGCAAGACTCTGAATTCAGATTTTGCTGTGCCACTTATAACTATTTTCCTTTGGCAACTTGTCAACCCATTTGGCCTCAGTTTCTTCATCTGTAAAAGGAGGGTGATGATAGTATCATTTTTGTAGGTACATTTGGAGGATTAAATGCGTTAATATATGTCAAATGCCTAGTGCACACTAAGCACGGAACATATGTTAGCTGTTACTATGTTTTTCTTGTTTCACATTATGAACACGACTTACTGTACTCTGATCTTAAACACCTGTAGTCTCTGTGATGCTGACAGGACTCTTGTTCTTCTTTTTGACTACTTTAGATCATTTTCCTCCCCCACTGTCACCTGCCACCTGTTTTCTTTCTGTCATTGATTCATTCCACGCTCCTTAAGAGGATGGTTTTTGAGAATGAGACCTGGATTCTATTTGTGGCTTTATCACTTATCAACTCTGAAACCTTGGGCGAGTTACTGAACTTTTCTAAGTTAGTTTTCTTACATGTGGACTAGAAGCACAGATTTGTGTTCCAGTGGGGTCCCTCGGCGTGGCCTGCAGGGATCAGGCTGAAACCACCATCCAGCATCCCTCAAGGGATGTAGTAGTGCATGAAACAGCAGGCGGCTGGGGAGCAGCCAGAGCCCAGGCTGGGTGCTGAGCCGCTCCGGCTCATCCCGGCCCCACGGCACCTGCTGTTGCCGCCCAGGAGGCTTGCTGCTGCTCTGCTGCAGTCTCTGTGTGCCCGACTTGGGGTGATACCCACATGCCCATGACTGAGAAGCGGCTGCAGGCTCACACCCAGTCAGTTCCAGTGCTGATCCCAATCCCAGTCCTGGTCTGGATGGGGGAGGGGCGTGCAGGGGGAGTGTCTGTGGGAAAGGCTCGAACTGCTGCAGCTGCCCTAGCCAGCTGTGAGCCTGGTGCCTGGGGCCAGTCAGTCAGCTGAATGGTGCTTCTGCTGTGGGATTGCACTGACCACCAGGGGGCAGCTCCTGCGTTGAGCATCTGCCCCCTGGTGGTTAGTGCGTGTCATAGCGACCGGTTGACTGGTTCTTAGGCATATATATATATATACATACACATACACATATATATATGTATATCAAGCTAATTGTACTTATCAGAGGAAAAGTAGGTAAAATGCTTGACACAGTGGTTGGCATGGAGCAATTGTAGCTGCTCTTCTTATTACCCTTAATTATTATTTATACTTGGGGAGGATCCTGAGGGTATTCTCATTTTTTTTTTCTACAGAATAAAGTTTATACACATATACATTTCTGTTTTTAACCTTTTTCGTTTAAGTTTTCTGGTTCCAAGCTGAGGCAGCTAAATATTTTATTTACAGGCAAGTGGCTGTTAGGCATGCATTCATGCATTTAATAAAATAATGTAATGGAAATACTAGATTGAAAAATAATCAGACAATAAATCATTATAGTAATATTAAATATCCTATTACTTAATTATTTAAAAATACAGTTTCAGCTCAATTATCTAGCACACGATAAGATACTTGGAATGAGTTTCTCGATGTCTGAACATGATTCTTTGAATTCTGCTATTCTTTGTAGTCATTTTTAAGGAATGGACCTCAGTGAACTATATATGTCAGTGGAGAATACAGAACATAATTTAGCCTTTTTATTGACTCAAGGGCATTATTTATGCATTAATTATGGGTTGTTCAGCAACCACAATGATTTCCAAGTGATGGGAAAGCATGGGATATTGGCTCTCCACCCTGTGGCCTTGGATGTGCAATCTGTGGAGTCCATGTTTTTTCCTTTTATAGATTTTTGCTTCTTCCCACGCCCGTTATCACTTTGTGCCAATGTCACTGACCAGCCTGCAATAGGAATTTCTCTTTCTAATACGTTCCTTCTGATTTATTTTGGTCTGGGTAACCAGATAACTACTTTTGTTAGGTTTATCTTCAGAATGAGAATAAATATTATAATCAAAAGCTTTATCTGTAAGTACAATGCATGGCTGTTTAATGAATTCTAAATTATGTTAGAACTTTTGGCTTTGTTCATTGCATTTGCCAGGAAGGTGACTTATTTTATCCAATTTGGATTGGACTGGGGGAACTTTAAGAGGTGTTAAAACAAAAACACAAAAGAATTTCAAAAGGGGAGTGCCATGTCATTTAGTTTGTATGACAATTATGGAATTGGCATACTTCCAAATTACTAAATTAAGCAAGTTTACTAATTGTGGTAACCTTAGTTTGTTCAACAAGAGCTTATAAAACATGCAGCATAAAAATCTGAAAGGCAACTGGAACCTGGTGCTGAGCAGAAGAATTAAGTACGAATTCAGTGAGCCGGTCTGTGTGTCCTGTTTTGGGCATCAGCTGGTAGATGATGAGCTACTTTTTCACATGATGGGAGCACCCATGAAAATGGGTCTTCATGAAGGCAACAGAGGTTGCATTGAGAACTACTGAGCTGACATTTTGGAATTACACGTAAAGCACATTTAAAAATATTCACTGTGGTTCCATTTGGCATTATTACATTTTTCTTGGAGGAATTGGTAGAAATTCTTGCCTAAATAAATTTTGGTTTTGCTGTGTGCTGTCGCCTTTATAGACTGGAAATGTTTTCTCCTTTGAGCTTTTCACACCATGAAGCTTTTTATGTAACAACATTAAATATTTCCAACCGCCTCCAAAAATTGTGAAGAAATTTTGGATCCACTATTTTCTGGCCAGTAGGACATATGATTTTAAAAAATGTCATGATCTGTTTGTATGTGTTATATGCCTATAGACATATAAGGTTAGTGGCCTCTGAGGGTCATTGGGTGCAGCCCTGCCTCATGCAGGAAAAGTGGGGCTATCTCACTTGAGAGATGCAGAAACCACACCTAGGAGCCCGGTGGCTTATCCAAGATCAGAGGAGTGGGAACTGGATTTCGAATCTGGGCCCCTTTTCATGTTTATAACAAATTCTTTTTCTCTGGCTTTTCTATGAAGTATAGAAATAAATTACTTACAATGGTAGTGTTACTGGGAGAATCGAACTTCTCTGTCACTGATGGGAGCGAGGTCCTTACGCTATCTTTAGACCTGGGCGAATGAGAGGCAGTGACAGTCTTTACTTGTGTGGAGTTTCATTCCCTGTATTGTCAAGTCCCATCTCTCTTACTCCAGTCCTGAAAGAGGTGCTGCTAAAAAGCAGAGCCAGAAGCAGGGCCAGTGTCCAGAGCTTCCACTCCATAGTGGAATTGGCTCTGGCAGAGCATCAGGCTAATTCAAGTCCACTAGTTCATTGTGTGGGTCCCATGTGGCTGGGTACCCCTGCAGCGAGAGAGCTGGAGCTCAGTGTGTGTGAGAGAGCCAAGAGCCAAGATCGAGTGCTCCTTTGCCTGGGTGTTAAAATATTCAGATTTCTTGCCTTGCAGTGGTCATGCCTATTCTGGCCACTCACTTATTTCCAGGTGACTGAAACTCAGACCTTGTCACTTAGCCTTCACTGAGCATGCGTCTGAACTGCCTTTGTCCAGTCCCTTCCTCCACTGATCAGTGGGGAACAGACTTGGAAAGTGTTAAATTACCAGGCTATATGAATGCCATGCCTATATTTTCTAGTATTCCCTTTACTCCTTTCCTGTTAAGTAATAAGCAGGTTATTATAATGATATCAGTAGAAAAAAATTCATTTTTTTTGTTTAAAAATGGAAGCACAGAGGCATACAACTAACGTGTCGGAGGGGTCTGTCTTCAGCAGCCCTTTCCAGAGCGCTGCCTGTTGAGAATGGTTGTAGCTAAGCAAAGCTAATTTTAAAAATTGCAGTTAATTTTTCATTATCTACATTATGAGGAATTTATTTCAAATAATTGCCACAGGTGACAAAGTTTTAATTGCAATGGTAAGCAAATCAGTCTTTAAAATAGTTTTAAATAATTAGGTTGCGATTATTTGAATAAACTGGATCTAGATCCTGAAACTGTAACTATGCCATAACTACTCTTCTAGAATGCAAATGTATTGTTTTTGGATCAAGAAAAAGAGCGTTTTTTTTTCTTTTTAAATTTACCATTCCCCCTATTCTGATAAAAAATATATTTTATTGATTATTTTTACAGAGAGGAAGGGAGAGGGATAGACAATTAGAAACATCGGTTGGCTGCCTCATGCACACCCCCTACTGGGGATGTGCCTGCAACCAAGGTAAATGCCCTTGACTGGAATCGAACCTGGGACCCTTCAGTCTGCAGGCTGATGCTCTGTTCACTGAGCCAAACTGGTTAGGGCCCTATTCTGATTTTTATTTGTCATAAAGTTTATATTGAGCTTCGATGAATAAGATCTAATGGGATAAAGGATTTCCTATTTATTGAATTAGCATATTTTGAAATTAGCATGAGGTTGAAATGCATGCTCTTCATTTCTTGATATCTCCAGGATGGTTGTGCTGTGGTGTTAGCACGTATCAGTCATATTCAGGACTTTCCAGGGCAAGTTGACACATCATGGCTAGAGAAACCTATGCCACATTCTCCCACCTACATAACCATGCTGTCCATTCAGCAGAGGTGGCGGGGCTGGGCACCAGGCCCCCAGTGCAGGCTCTTTGCTCTGTACTTTGCCTCCTCCTCTAGCTGAGAGATAACCCTGGTCTGGCCCAAGAAAATGACGAAAATGTCTTTTGGGTCTACAGTGCTACCTCTCCAACCCAGGAAACTGCTCTGTCAATGGAATGTCCCATAGGAGAGTCTAGAAAGAGGTTAGGAAAAGGACAGGGAATAGGCCAGAAGTAGTCTGAGCAGGAGCTGGCCTCTTTCTCCCAGGGAAGTGAACTTGGAGTTGGAGAGGCTGAGCAGCTCTGGAAAACTCTGACCTTCCATCTAGTTGAATTTCATGCCTTTTTGTTTGTTTCCCGATGCGTCTTAAATTCCCACTCATCTTCAAATCCAAGTCCTTTACGCCTATCTTACTTTGTATATGCCATAAAGCCCTTCAATTAGCATGTATAATTAGGAATTTAAGGCTCAGCGATTGCGAAGAGTGGCTGAAATGAAGACTAATGACTTTCAGACTTAATAGTAGATGTTGTCATTTGTTTCCAAATGCGTGCTCTGATTCACCTACTCAGACTGTCCTTCCTAAAAGGTGAGTGATTAAAAGAAAAAAAAAAAAACTTCCAGAAAACTTCGTAACTCTCTGTTGTTTTGGGAAGATAAACTGTAGTAGGGACAACCTGGATTTAACTCTTCACTGTACCATGTATTATGTCTGTGTGAGGTGTTACCTTCTTTGAGTCTCAGATTTCTCACCTATGAACTGGAATCGACCATCCTTGCCTAGCAGGATTATTTTTAGATTTAGAAATACTATTTATAATGCTGAAAGCCCTGCTACAGAATACTTGTTCAGTACTTGAGGATGTCTTTTATTTTCCACACAGTACACAGAGCGTGTTGTGGCTCCCAGACTGAGGGATGTGACTGTAATGCAGGTGTTTGGGCTCTTTTATGGTCATATACTTGAATGCTTGATTTTGCTTTTTACAATAGTATTCCCGATTGTCAGAGACTAAACACGCTGTGGCTGTTGTTGGTAATGTTGTTGGATTTTATGTTTTCCCTTTGCCAGCAAAACGTCTGTTTTTGGAAGCAATATTTATAGAATGAGCTCGCTATTAATCTATATTGTGCTCAGCAAAATTAGATTTTTTAATGGATTTGTTGCCAAAATCCTTCCCTGTAGAATTGGAGACAATAGAGGTACTGATAACCTGATTTCATGTCAGGCAGTTTGCAATGCAAATGCTGTAGCAAGGACACAAATGTGACTGAATTCTAAATGGAGCTAAGCCATTGTTTTATTTCAGCAAGTCAGTAGTACTTTTGTCTTAAATATGCAAACACATTTTGGTCTAAAATATGTTTGTATGTTGGACTAGATTCTTGCTTTATAACACAATGTAATACAATTTGGATTACCACTAAGGTTTCTTATCAATTCACCCAGTGTTTCCTCTACATGTGCATAGATATGATAAAACAAATTCATACAGTTATTCATACAGTTATTCATAGTTAGCACAAAAGACCAAACATAACTGGTTTGGAGCTCATTGTGCTCAATATTGGACAAAACTAAATCTGGGACGAGCATGTCGATGCTGGCAGACCCCATGTCCAGGCCATTCTGTGAATATGCAAAGAAGACTGAGCCCAGAATGTTCCACTCAGTGTCTGACCCACAGCTTGGTGGCTGGAGCAGCAACGTTGGAACCTTCAGAGGGCAGCTCGCTCAGTGGCCCCCTTGTGGACAATTGGGGTATCCTGCATCCAGAACCTGTTCTCCCTGACCTGAGCCACCCTTGCTGGCAGTGGCTGCCCTGCCAGACACCTTTTCCTTGAGAGTCAATCTCTCTCTGACATTTTTTAACATTTTTTTTTTACTGAAGTATAATTGACATGTGACATTATATTAGTTTCAGGAGTACAGCATAATGATTTAATTTTTGTATACATTGCAAGATAATCACCACAATGTCTAGTTAATATTCATCACCATCCATAGTTAAAAAATTTTTTCTTTTCCTGAGAACTTTTAAGATCTACTCTCTTAGCAACTGTCAAATATGCAAGATAGTGTTAGTAACTGTAGTCACCATGCTGTACATTACATTCCCATGATGTCACTAGAAGTTTGTACCTTTGGATCCCCTTCATCCATTTTGCCCCGCCCTCCCCCAGAAGTGGAATTGCTGGATCATATGGTACCTCTGTTTTTAAAAAAATATACTTTTATTGGTTTCAGAGAGAAAGAGAGAGATAGAATTATCAATAAGAGAGAACTGTTGATCAGCTGCCTTATGCACACCCCACACTAGGTATTGAGCCCGCAACCTGGGCATATGCCCTGACCAGGAATTGAATGGTGACCTCCTGGTTCATAGGTCAAAGCTCAACCACTGATCCAGACCACCGGGCGGTAGTTCTATTTTTAATTAGAAGCCCTCTTATCAAATATATTAGGATAGTTAATCAGGTCATTTAATCAAATAATTTAAGTGCAGAATCATAAAAAAATTTCAAACATATTTTAAACATCTTATTTTACCTTACAATATATAGATGTATATTCACCCAGCAGGGAAAATGACTCTTTACCCATAGTTCTACGTGTTGATGGGGGTTTGTTTCCTTGTGCAGTCTGTAATTTTCTATTGTGAGCTCACGGTGGTAAGTGTCCAAGTGTCTCATGTGCTCTGTATTGTGAAAGCATCACTCCGCCCCCCTCCTAGTCTTGCACAAGTTTGTAATGTTCATTTCTGAGCCCAGGATTTCTACCTCGAGGGGATGTTGCTCATCACATGGGGTATTCATATGGGCGGTTCTCACTGCTCATGAGCAACTCCTTTTCCATCTGGAGATCCTAAAGGGATGCCGTTCTTTCTCTGTTTCTCCAGGCCGGCTGCTAGATTATCTCCAGGCCACCCTCCTCCGGTGGCTCTAAGAGGCGTTATGTTTGGGCTCAGTTATAGGCCCCTCTCTTCTCCTGCACTCAAGGCCACGTTTGTATCTGCACATGGTTTCTAGAACTCAAACCTCTAGCTCTTAGGTTTTATTTCCAGGTCCATAACTCCTGTGGTTAATACAGCGGCATCTGCTAATGACTTTGGTTGTGAGATCTCTACTCTTATCATTTCTAAAACTCAAGGATTCCCCTCCCCCACCACATTTTAAACACTTCTTTTTTAAAAAATATGTTTTTTAAATTTGATTTTTAGAGACAGGAGGAGGGAGAAAAAGAGATAGAGATAGAGATAGAAATACCAATGATGAGAGATAATCATTGATCTGCTGCCTCCTGCATGCCCCCCACTGGGGATCAAGCCCTATAACCCTGGTCTTTTCCTAGGCTCGTGCCCTGACCAGGAATCAAACCAGAGTCCTCTTGGTTCCTGGGTCGATGCTCAACACACCGTCCAGGTTTCCTCACCCTATTTTAAAGTTCACTTTTTAAAAATATATATATATATATTTTATTGATTTTTTACAGAGCAGAAGGGAGAGGGATAGAAAGTCAGAAACATGGATGAGAGAGACATCGATCAGCTGCCGCTTGCACGCCCCCTACTAGGAATGTGCCCGCAGCCAAGGTACATGCCCTTGACCGGAATCGAACCCGGGACCCTTCAGTCCACAGTCTGACGCTCTATCCACTGAGCCAAACCGGTCTCGGCTAAAGCTCACTTTTGAATCAAAGCATGTTCTATTTTACCTAAAATTGTTAAATGGTTTTAACTAGAGAAGGGCCTGTTCATCAGTTCAATGTGTTATAATTAAAGTCCTGAATAATGAAATTTTCCTTCAACAAGCTTTTATTTTCTGTCTGCCTACAGCATTTACACATGCAAGGAAAGTTATGGTGTCTATAATCTCTTTATACACAAAGTTAATCCACAGATTCCAACTTGGTGAGCAAAACTAAATGCGATTGGTTTCATCAACCTTCTGAAACAGATTAGAGCATGCTCTGTGCTCAAAAATTAGTGCCCTGAAAACCCTTAATTCTACATGGTTATGCTTTACTGATAATTTTCCACCCTTCTAATTCCATGTCTTAATTGGAAGTGCTAAATATTTGTGTTTTTAAAGAGAAAATGTGGATGATCAGTATTGTAGAGTATCTTCAAACTACAGTTCCTTTGTTGTACTGCTTTGCAGACACAGTCATCCAGGCAGCAGCTCTTTACTGATTTAAGGTTAAGCTAGTCATGGGGCAGGAAGCCCCTCTGTGTCTTAGGGCACTGAAGTGCAGCCAGAATGTTCTTGCTTCTGCTTCCCTAGAGAGCTGTCTTGTGTTCACAGGGCTGCAAAATTAAGGTGGGGTGGTCTTCATCTCTCCTCTCTCCACTCTCTGTCTTAACCCCCAGTCGGCAGAGACTATAGTCTCTGTTGCTGACATTTTTGTTTCTGTGCTTCATACCCTGTGGTCCTTCATAGTTGGCAGGGTCTTACACTGACCTCTTCCATGTTCCGTCCTGTTTTTCTATTCCTTTATTGTTTATTTTTCCCTTTGTTCCTTCTGTCTTTTATAATTTTTTCAAAGTGCAGTCAGCTACATTGTGGAGCAATACCTGGTTTTTCCTAGACATTGTTAGCCAATCAGAGAGCCCCTTTCCTGCCATGAATGGAGATGACTAATCTCAGCATGCATGCAGTTGGAGGCCTTTGGCTTTTGCTGATTAAGAAACAGCAATTGCGGCTGGATGTCCAGAGCCTGCTCTTTTGGTGGCTTGAATTGTACTTTTTAGCTTTTTTTTCTTCTTTTTTCTTAGTGAAGTGGTCTACATGAAGCTGGCTGGTTCCAGAAGGCTCATCTCTAGGTAAATGAGGTTGGACAACATGAAGATTTTAGACTCTCCATCAAGTCATTGATTCTTGACCTCATTTCTGGGAGCACATGAGTATTAAAATTAGAGCAGCTGTTTCCACTTAAGGTTAGAAAAGCTGAAAAGAGGGCAGGGGAAATTTTGTGCCTGCAGAGAGAGAAACACTGCAAAGAAGTTAGGAGCCCGCAGGTATACCAGCACATGAAGTGCTTTCCAGCTTAAGCAGCAGTCTTTCCTGAGGACAGTGGCCCTGGTTTCTCGGCATTCACCTCATTTCACAGCACCCGTACAGCCCTTGCCCAATGTTTCTTAAGGATCCTGGGCTACCAAGCCTGGCTGAGACAGAGCACTCTGCCTGGGAAATGCTCGCAGCAGGGAATGAAGAACAGTCTGCAAGGAAGCGATGTCCTTTCCCTGTTTCAGACAATAAATAATTGAGAGCCAACTCTGTGCCTAGTTTTGCAGCTCCCTGCTGCCTCACACTGGTGTCATTTCCACCTTTTTAAATAATAAACAAGTCAGCACATTTTTATATTTGGAGATTACGTTTGGCATCCCCAACAAGAGTAGAAAGATCTTTTGAAAGTGGGAGTCCCTACCCTGATTTAACATGTTTGGTTGGTGTCCCAAAGCTTCTAGGAGGGAGGCCAAATCCATTAGAATATGCAGAGGCCAGAGGCTGCTGTCTGGGTTCCCACTGGCTTCCCTGGCTTCCTGTGGGCCTCTGTGGTCGCTGGGCTCTGAAAAAGTCTGTGGAATCTGCCTACTGCTCCACCGTCTGGGAGAAAAGTCAGGAAGGAACTCTGAGGTGACTTTTGAGCAAAGGCAAGTTAAGTTTCATCATTGCTGCCAGGAGAGGGGCCTCTGGGTGCAGAAAACTCTCCAAACAGGGTTCAGTGGGTGCTGCTCTTGACCGTCTCCATCAGGACAGTTACCTGCCAACCTCACTCAGATTGTATTGCTAGTTTCAGAGTTGGCAGATGGCAGACATTTCCTAGAAAAGTTTTTTTTTTAAAGGACGTAAACAAAAAAATGCCCCTTTTCATTTGACTGGTGAGAAATGTTGCCCAGAAAGGTGTAGCCCCAGCTTTGAAGACGTTAATGAACTAGCTCTTATCAGGACAAATGCAACCTCTCCACCTCTTCTCCCTGCTGTGTGGCAGCCTGCTGAGCCCCCGCACCCTTTTACCTCTGCTCTCTTGGTCTGGGCACCTCACGCAGCCTGTGTATGCTGCCCTCTCCTATTGTCTGGGCAGAGTAGCTCCATTTGCTCAAACTGTGCCTTGAAATTTGGTTAGCATGTGGTTCATAGAGTAGATACTTGCTCCAAAAGCTATGGTTACCCAGGGTGGGGGGTCTGAGTGAAGACTGGAAAAAATCAGACTTTTCCAGCTCGTTACCTTGCAGAGCCTTCTAAGGTTCCATATTTCTGTGGGCTCCATTATCCTAGACCTATCTTCAGGCCTCTCAGATTCCACGTGTGCAACAGCTGGAACCTTGCACAAAACCGGAAACTGGGGCTCTCTGGGCAGACACCTTCTTTTACTAAGCTGAGTGAACTTGGTCCAAGTTCTTCAAAGGCCCGATGAGCCACTCAGGGTTTAGGGTCCATTGAACCTGAGGCCCCCACAGCTGACTAAACCCAGGGTTCTCCTCTCCCACTATGACCTGAATGTTGTCTCTGATGCTTCCTGACCTGCTGGAAGATGGCCGGACCCTCAAACTGCTCAAATTGCTCAGGTCTGGGTGACCAGTGCCAAATCTGGATCCATTCTCCAGTAATTGAGTTTCTTTCCTCTGATAGCTGATGGCAGAGAGCTATTCTCCTCCCGGAAACCACTCCTTGACTTCATGACATAGAAGAAGAGGCTTTGTGGAAAAAAGTAAAGGAGTCACTCAGTCTTGGGTTCATATTTCTGCCACATGAGACAGTGGATCAGCCACTTACCCTTCCTGAGCTTTAGTTCCTTTTGGATAAAGTCAGGGTCATCTTTATGGGGCAGGGCTGGTAAGAGCAAATGAGTAGGGCATAAAAGGGCCCTGGTGCTTACGGCCCTCAACATGTTTTATCTCTTTCCTAAATCCTTTTTCTTTTCCATGCTCATGTTTCCTAACCCCTCCAGCTGACCCCTCCCAATTTATTACCCATTTGCCAGTTAAGTAGAACTATATATAACTAGGGGCCTGGTGCATGAAATTTCTGCCCTAGGGTGGGGGGCGGCAATCCCTCAGCCCAGCCTGCCCCCTCTCACATACTGGGAGCCCTCAGGGGATGTCCTACTGACAGGGAGTAGGCCTAAGTCACAGTCTGGTCTCCCTTTGTGAGAAGCGACCAGGCTGATCATGGGAAGGCACCACCCCATCACCCTGCTGCTGCTGCCACTGCCAGTTACTGCAACCACCAAGGTGTTTTCATCAACATGGACTCCAGTCCATTCACCATGAAAAAAATAACTTTTAAAAAATATATATTTTATTAAATTTTTTATAGAGAGGAAGGGAGAGGGATAGAGAGTTGGAAACATTGATGACAGGGAAACATCAATCAGCTGCCTCCTGCCCACTCTCCACTGGGGATGTACCTACAACCAAGGTACATGCTCTTGATTGGAATTGAACCTGGGACCTTTCAGTCCACAGGCTGATGCTCTAGCCACTGAGCAAGCCGATTAGGGCATGGCAACTTTCTTTAGACATTTTCAAGATGTGTCTTTCATAGGTTATGACATTTCTTTCTTTCTTTTTCTTTTTTTTTTTTTTTTTACCTTCACTTGAGGATATGTTTCCATTGATTTTTAGAGAATATGGAAGAGAAAGGGAAAGACAGAGAGAAACATCAAAGTGAGAGGAACACTTTGATTGTGATTGATTGCCTCCTACATGGGCCCTGACCTGGGCCCCAGCCAGGGAGGAGTCTGCAACCTAGGTACATACCCTTGATCAGAATCGAACCTGGACCCTGCAGTTGGCAGGCCGAGGCATTATCCACGGAGCCAAACCGGCTAGGGCAGGGTATAACATTTCTTAGCCCTCCAGCAGTGGACCTTTGTTTTTTTCTCCAGAAGTGTGGTGGAAAAACCCCAGATCACCTTTTTGGATTCTTATTACCCAAGTTGCTAAGAATATTACCAGTGGCATACAGGGAGCTTAGCCAATGAGCTATCAGAAAAGGTATTTCCTCTGTAGTTCACACTGATTGCTGGCTCAGCCCCTGTCCAGGCCTAAAGCCTCTGGTCCAGGCTTTAGATCTGGGCAGGCCCCTCCCCGCTCCCTCCCCCCTCAAGCTCCCTTTGATGGCTCCAACCCTGCCCAGGCCTAAAGCCTCTAACTCAGGCTTTAGGCCTGAACAGCTCCCTCCCCCCGACTTGGTTCCAATCACAGGCTTGGCCTTGCCCAGGGGCCCCCTGGCTCAGACCCTTTCCAGGCTGCTCAGGGCCCACACAAGGCCTACCTTGGAATGACCTGGGTGCTGAGGATGTTCCCGGGACTCAGGCCATTTGTGACTATGTATGCAAATTAGTCACCATCTTTGTTGGGTTAATTTGCATACTAACTCTGATTGGTTGTGGGTGTAGCAGAGGTACTGTCAATTTACATGTTTGTCTATTATTAGGTAAGATTCTCTCAATATACCACCCTCTTCACTACCTCAGGGTCTTTGTACTTGCTGTTCTCTCTGGCAGGAGCTCCCTTTCCTGCTCTTCTGTCCTTTGGTAGCTCCTCCTTGATCTTTGCAAATGAATTACTTTACATAGGAAAACTTCCTGAATTACCTTGGCAAGTTCAGGGCACTAAGCATCTGTACACATATTGGATGGATTTGATCTCATTGTGATAAGTGGGTTTATTCATCTGTTACCCTACAAATCACTAATCTTTGGCCTTGTGCCATTCATCTGTGTATTTCCAGATACATTACCAGACCTTTTTCATAAGGTTATACTGACCCTGTGAATACTTCCTTCACTGTATCATTGCTAGATATAGAAATTAATAATTTTTAAAAACAAAATTATTTTAAGACAGAAAATTCTATTTTTATATATGGAGTGAGAGAGGAGTCAAGCTTAATATTCACATACACATGGATATCAATTTATTGAAAAGACTATTTACTGCACTGCTCTATTTCAGAAATGAAGTGTCTATACGATATACGATCATTCTAGTTTTCTAGTTCTTGACTCTCTCTTCCATTGTCCTAGTTACTGTAGCTTTAAAATTCCCGATTCTTTATGGAGCAAGCCCTCCTACATTGTTCCTATTTGGGAGTGTCTGGGCTATTTGGGGACATTTTATGCAAGAAGAAGAAGAAAAGCAACAACAAAATAATTCTTGTGATTTTTGTTGCAATTGCAATAAATCTGTAAATATTTCTGGAGAAATTGGAATCTTTGAGTTTTATAATTCCTCCATTTATATATATCTTCTTTAATTTCTCTCATTATTATTTTACTATTTTCCTGAACTTTTTGGTGAGTTAATATACTTCTTTCAATTGATTTACTCCTAGATACTTGATTTTTTTGATATATTGCAAACAATACTTTTTTAAATGTTTATTTTTTGTCTTTTTCAAGAAATTTTGACTGGTGTCAAAATTGCTGAAATTCCATATTCTCATAATTTATCTGCATGCAATACCATGTAGTCTATAAATCATGACAATTTTTTTCCCTACTCAGTCCTTATATCTTCTTTTCATTCCCGTCTTCTTGCATGGGCTAGGACCTATAGTACAGTGTTCAATGGAAGTGGTGATGCAAACATCCTTGCTTTGTTCCTAGTTTCAGTGAGAAACCTTTCAACATTTCACTAATAAGTATTCCATTTCCTATAGATTTTTAAAAATACATATTTTTAGATACTCTTTGTCAGATTAAAGAAGGTCACTTCTTTTTCTATTTGCCAAAAGTCTTCACTCTAAATGAATGTTGAGTTTAATAAGACACTTTTCCTGCATCAGTTGAGATGCTTGTATAACGTTAATCCAGAAAGCTTAATTCCCAGTTTGTGTGGGCTTCTTTTCCTGAGTGGGCAGGGAAGTCAGAATGGACATATCTCCTGTATTCATGGCATTGTTGGTTTGTAAAGAGCTTTTGCTAGGACGTATGAGTGTTTCTGATGAGAGGCGAGACACGGATCTTGGCATTGAAATTATTCTGTAAGTTTCTGATTCAAGAAACTTGTCTTTGAATGACTAAAAGAAAAAAAAAAGAATTTTATCTGAAGCTGGTGTGCCTATGCCAGTAAATGCAGTTGAATGTTATCTCTGGGAATTTAGTGAATATAGAAAGCAGAACACAAAGGGTTTGCCAGGTTTTTGAAGAAAAGTTATTCCATTCTTGATATATCTCCAACTGAACAGGGCTTAAAGATTCATCGTTGTGACTATTGACTATGTGTGTTAGCCAGACTGAAGGAAAGGCAGTGTAATTTCAAGGTAATTTCCAAATGTAGAGAGATGCCATAAAAAATAGAAAAATAATTGGACATGTTTATTTTTAATGGATTCATTTCATTGTCAAGAGTTTGAACTCTGCTTGTAATTTCCTTTTAGCCCATTTACAAATGTGATGCAACCCACATACAAAAATCAGGACAGGCTGGTTTTAACAAAATTGACTGAGAATTGAGGGGAAAATGACTGTCCAAATTAGTCTTAGAATAATTTTCAAGTAGACCCAGCATCCCTAATACAGAAGGAAGAGATATTAAAACATGGGAATGTGTATTTCATTATGACATAGCGTCCTTGATCCAGTGAAATGAATGAACATTTTTATTATTATTTTAAAAAATATATTTTATTATTATTTTTAAAAATATATATTTTATTGATTTTTTTTTACAAAAATCTCGATGAGAGAGAAACATCGATCAGCTGCCTCTTACCCCCCCACCCCCCAAACTGGGGATGTGCCTGCAACCAAGGTACATGCACTTGACCAGAATCAAACCCAGGATCTTTCAGTCTGCAGGCAATGCTCTATCCACTGAGCCAAACTGGTTTCGGCGAGCATTTTATTATTATTTGGACTTGGAAAGAAAACAATTCAGGGGATGCATTTCTTGGCCCAGTCTACTACTGGCATAAGCACTGTAGTGACTATCCCCTCCCTCATATCTTTACTCCTAGTGGGTAAGCAGTTGGAGTTGGAATATAGTTAGGATCATTATTGAACAAAGTAGGAAATATATCCTTTTTCAGATTAAAGCACAGTGATAGTCAGACCCCAACATTGTTCATTTGCTTTTTAGCAGGAACAATTTCTAACCAGTGCAATTTCTATTTGGACTGAGAAACCAAATATTAGGAAGAGAAAGGACATTGGAGCTCCCTAGTCCCATTCTTGCCTTTTACAGTTGTGGAGACTAAGTGCCAGGAAACATCCTCGCCTTGGCTAAGCTCACCCACAAATGGGAATGGACCTCGGTTTTCTCTACTGTGTCATAGCACTTCAGGGTAACAATTGCTTGTTACTATTTTTCTTGAAACCCTGAACACCAGATTCGGGAGTCATCTGCACTATGATCCCCTTCCCAGTTGGCAGATATAGACAGTCCTGCTATTTATTTTCTTTAGTTTTTACCCTGATAAAAACTAAGAGTTTTTACACTCTTACAAAGAAAAGTTGTGCATTGTGATAAAGAAGCTGGAGTTTAGGCAGCATGAGAGAGAATGTTTTGTAGATAGTAATACCTAAAGTGAGACTCCAAGATCTTTTCAGTGCCTCTTCAGTACTTTTTCTAAGAACTGAAATGATAATGGCGAAATGTCAGATAATAGAAAAGTTATATTGGACAAGAACTGCATCCCTTCAAGTCTTATCAGTGGATCCAGCACTACATAAGAGGAAAATCTTTGGCTGTGCATCTAGCTGGTCCTAAGTTTATACCATGAAAACATGGCCTAGTCATGTAACATTTTTTAAAAATAGAAATCATTGGGATAACATTGGTTCATAAAATTATATAGGTTTCAGGGTTATAATTTTATAACACATCATCTGTATATTGTATTGTGTGTTCATCATCCCAAGTGCAAGTCTCCTTCCATCACCATTTATCTCCCCTTTACCCTCCCCCAACTGGTCTTTCCCTCTGGTAATCACCATACTGTTAACTGTTTTTGAGTTGTTTTTTGTTTCTTTGCTTAATTTCTTCACCTTTTCCACCTGCCTCCCAACCCTTTCTCCTCTGACAGCTGTCAGTCTGTTCTCTGTATTTGTGAGTCTGTTTCTGTTTTGTTTGTTCGTGTTTTTTAAAAATTGTATATATATTGTATATATATTTATATACAATTATATATATATAATTTTTTATTTTTTAATTTTTTTAATTGATTTTTTACAGAGTGGAAGGGAGAGGGATAGAAAGTCCAAAACATTGATGAGAGAGAAACATCGATCAGCTGCCTCTTGCACGCCCCCTATTGGGGATGTGGCCGCAACCAAGGTACATGCCCTTGACCAAATTGAACCCGGGACCCTTCAGTCCGCAGTCCGACGCTCTATCCACTGAGCCAAACCAGTCTTGGCTGTTCGTTTATTTTGTTTATTAAATCCCACATATACCAGTAAGTGGGCAGTCCTGCTATTTCAAGGCCCCTTGGTCTGTGTGATTCTTCCCCTTCTCCCCTGCAGGGTTCCACCTCTGTCTACATTTGGCCTCTGCAGTGAGCTGTCCATGGGTAGGAGGATAGGGACAGGATTTCCACACTTCCTCCAGTGAAGGAAAGGTGGGAGTGTGACCCTTTATAGACTTCTCACTTCGTAGTGTGTTATCTACATAAGCATTCCTTTCAGAGTGCCAAGATTTATTTTTACGTTTCTGCACAGAATTATGATCCAAAGTGGGGCAGGTCCTTTCTCTGCCTCAAGTTGTACTGTGAAAAGTCCTTTCGGTGATTTAATCACTTAGTATATGCCATCCCAGAAAGGGAGTGGGGTGGGGAGAAGAAATAGTAGTAATTGCTATCGACAAGATCAAGCCCCTGTTTTAACTTGGTATCTTTGAAGTTTACCCACATGAGCCCACTTACCTGTTTCTTCCTTTTGTGATCCCAAAGTTGGTCTGATCTGGTTCAGGGCCAGATAAAACTCAAGGGCCAGATAATACGTACTCTAATGGCTTTTGTGGGCCAGATAGTCTCTGTGGCTGTTCTTCATCTGCTGAGGTGGTGCAGTGAAAGTCTACACAGAGTGCCATGGCCAGATCTCAGGAAAACTTTATTCACAGAAGCAGGCTGGAGTTGGCCTGTGGTTGGAGTTTGCCATCCCTGGTTTATACCGAGAAACTCTCAATTTTGGTATCTGGACCAGAGCATGAGAGTCCAGGGATGCTGAAAGATACAGGTTTCTAGACCTCACCTTCAGAGTTTCCATGAATAGCTTGGAGCTGGGGAATATGTATTTTTAAAAGTTCCTTAATTGATTGTACTGCCCAAATTATTAAAACCATGGTCGATTCTGGTTTTAAAATTTACATGTGTGCTTACATATACATAAATAGACACATGGTTTTTGTGTGTGTATTTAAAAATAATATTAAAAATGGCATGATTGTGTGCAAACCATTCTGCATGTTGCTTGTTTATTTCTTTGCCCTTTTTATCAAGGTGTCTCTGTTAGTGACTCCAGGAATGGATATAATAAAGGATTTCATCCATTGTAATATACAGTACCATTTTCTTCTTTCATCATGTTGCTGTCTTTTTTATTTCACTTCTGGTGTCAGATGGATTTTTAAAACATTTTGATGGAGGGAGATTATCAGTCTGTTCTTTTAAGGGATGATTTTGCTTCAGGGGCACTGGCAATGTCTGCAGACCATTTTGGTTCTCACAACTGTCATTGTTGAAGGGTGCAAGTCTACTGGCATCTGGCAACTAGAGATGAAGGACACTGCTAAACATCCACAATGTACAGGGCAGCCCTCCCAACAAAGAACTACCCAGCCCAAAGGGTCGGGAGTGCCTAGCCTGAGAAATCCTGCTTGATGGCTTTTTTGTTCCTTGCTTAACAAGGTAACTTCTTCCTATGATACCAATATCTGTATCGAAACTCTGTAGTCAAAAATTCCTGACTTGATTTGCTGCTCAGAAAAGTGGCTCATCCTACTCATTTCTTCAGACCTCACACAAACTCCCGTTAGTTATTTTTCTTCTGTGTTTATATCTTATCGCTTGCTGCTCTATAAACGCCACGCATCCCTGCACCCCTCAGTGACCTGTGCGGCCTGGCTCACATGCCGTGCTCCATCTGTGACTGCAGGTCCTCCTGGGCGGTGCTGACATGCCTCCGTTTCCCAGGCTGACTCTGCCCACTGAGCATGGGTAGAAGTGAGGGAGGGTGTGGTCTCAGGTTAGCTCTGTGCTTCTCTGGACTTGCTGAAAACAGTGTCACTGAAACCTGAGTGGCTATCAATAGAGTCTGAAACTCAGGGATGGAGGAGGCCTTGGGTGTCCTACCCCAATCCTTCACTTAATGTGTAGGGAATGCATGTCAGCTCACTTCTATGTTGTGGAAATATTTACCTTAAACAGATGAATTAATCGGATGCAACAAATGTACAGTATTGAGTAAATGAGCTCGTTGGGTAGCTGTAAGCAGAAAACCATTAACCCCAGGGCTTTCTCCTTTCTCTTTTTTTGTAGCTGAAATTACAAAGCCTTAATCATTCCCTTTCTCCCCCATCATTAGAAGCTATAAATTATAGGTGAGAAAAGATTGCCTGTTAAATATTGGGCATCCCCAAAATCAAATCTATTAATTATGATATTTTTGCCTGAGGCATTTTGATAGTTTGATTATTTCCTGCTTATAGTCCAAAATCAGTGGGGTCCAATGGTAGTAGTGACCTCCACAACTGAACTTCCACTTTTCTTCCAGCCTTGCAGAGTCTGAGAGGAAAGCATTCCAAGAAGAGAGCATAGCAGGTGCAAAGGCTCGGAGGTGCGAATGACCTTGGCATAGTCCAGGGGCAGAAAGAAAACAGGGTGGGGACAGTTCCAGGGCGACGAAACATACGTGAGAAGAGAGGACACCAGGGTATGAAGGTGTCAGATCAGGGAGGGCTTTGTCTACCTGGAAGGAGTTGGGTTTTACTTTGAGCTGGTAAAGATTTTAGATATTTAAAATCATTTACAGTTTAAATATTCTCTTCAGATACTACTCCACTTTTTTCTGATATTCTGTGAAGGGATTGTTAAGTGATAGTAGAGAATTGACAATGCAGTATTTGTTGAGCTTCATTTTATTCAATTCAAAATCCCTTAATATTCCTGCAGGAGTTTGTTGGACATTGTTTGATGAGGATAATTAGCACAATGCATAGCCGTTTTTTCCATGCAGAATTATGTATGAACCATTTCTATAGGAGAAATTGGGGTTCCATTTCTCTGTGGTCTGGATTTTCCTGAGTTCTATTTTGTGATCAGCCCTGAGAAGCCAGGGGAAGCATCAGATAGGGTCTAACTTTCGTCATCACAGAAGCAAATGCTAATGGAATAAGTGTGGAGAACACTTCTGAACCCTGGAGGGTCTCCAGAGAAACAGTTTCATTTCTCATTGTTGCATATTATCACCAGGTAATAACAAGTGGCCATTCAGAGGTCAGCAAAGGACTCTGGATAAACACGTAGAGCAGGAACACAACTTAAAGACATGCAATGAATTTTATCTTCTGTATCCAGCAGGGTTACATTTCTCTGTAATCACCATCCAAAGTGATGAGCTAGGAACTTCTATAAGATTCTGCTTAATGTGCTTCACCATCATGCTCTCTACTAGCTTGCAATGGTCGTGCATACTCATCATTTTGGAAGCCTGTAATTAAAAAACAGAATCTTAAAAAGCTCTGTTCATCAGGTAGGAAACTGGAAGACTGAGGTAAGCACATCTTCAGGAGAGAGAGACTGGGCATGAGGCAGTATTGTGATGGTCCAGGATGTGCAAAAGGAGATTTCAGTTTAGATCCTTACTTTCATTTGTCGTGACATGCAGCTACAAATATCAAAGTTGACATTTTCTTAATAAGCCTCAATTTTACCTATTTTTGCCTTAGAAATTTTCTCTAAATAACATGTTCCTGAATTCAATGTTGCATAGGGCCTTGGTTTGGGAGGCTCTTCCCCATCATGTTTCTGTCCTTGTAGGAGGCCTGTTACCTGTGGAAAGGTTAACCTTGGGAGGCTGCCCCAACAACACAAGTAGTTAAGGACATGCGTTCCCCAGAAATATCGTTTCCACGGGAGCAGCAGCTCTGAGATACCGAGCTAATTTCCCAGCGATGGCACCACTTTTCTTACCAGGGAATAATTGACCCATTTATGGTCTTGTTTCAGATTGTTGCGGATCTCTGTGCCAACAACCCTTGTCACCATGGCAACTGCAGCAGCAGCAGCGGTGGCTACCTCTGCATTTGCACGGAAGGCTATGAAGGTCCACACTGTGAACAGGCACCTCCCAGCCTCCAGGCCTCCGGCTGGACTGAGTCCATGGCACCTAGACAGCTTGAGCCAGTCGCTGCTACCCAGGAGCCTGATGCCATCCTGCCCCGCTCTCAGGCAACCGTGACCCTGCCCACATGGCAACCGAAAACTGGGCAGAAAGTTGTAGAAATGAAATGGGATCAAGTGGAGGTGAGAATGTTTTGTTGCATACGTTTTTACACAAGACATTAGTAAGGTTAAACTAATTCCCGTAGTTCTAATTATAGCAATAAAAATTGGAAAACCTTTAAGTTGCCCAGTGAACAAAAAAAACAACGTGTCCAATCTTATTCCCCTCTGCACTTGTTTGGGAAAATCTCTCTTGGTTACACAGATGAGACATTTGGATTGTGATTGTTTTGTGCGCTTCAAAAGAGGAACCAAGAAAAGAAAAGGAATGTAATTATTCTGGGGAACAAAATCCATATACATTCCTGTGAGACAATCCTATTTTGGGGCAAATGGCTAACGAAGAGTCATAAACATGAATGTAACCAAGACCCGCCATTGCTGACCTAATTTTACTCATGGAATGTTATATTCAATATTTTCTTGGTTTGCTTGTTATTGTTTGGGTTTTATTTTTGGTGACATGCAGTCCTTCCATGGGATTTAGAGAAGAAAAAGCTATCATAAATTTAAAATATTTTGAGAATGCATTTGAAAATAAAATTTGCAAATTTTATTTAGTTTGGCAATAGAAAATTCTATGTACTAAATCTTGGCCAATCTAGGTTTGGCTTATTGTATTTTCAAGTTCACCAAAAGTCTCATTATCCTATCTAATAAAAGAGTAATATGCAAATTGACCATCACTCCAACATACAAGATGGCCACCCCATGTGGACATACTATGGCTGCCACAAGATGGTCTGCAGAGGAGGGCAGTTGGGGGAGACCAAGCCTGCAGGGGAAGATAGTTGGGGGGACACAGGCTTATAGGGGAGGGCAGTTGGGGGGCAGGCCTGCAGGGAAGGACAGTTAGGGGTGACCAGGCCTGTAGGGGAGAGCAGTTAAGGGAGACCACACTGGCAAGGGAGGAAAGTTAGGGATGACCAAGCCAGCAGGGGAGGGCAGTTAAGGGCAATCAGGCTGGCAGGAGAGCAGTTAGGCATTGATCAGGCTGGCAGGGGAGTAGTTGGGGGGTGATAGACTGACAGACAGAAGCAGTTAGGGGCAGTTAGGCAGGCAGGCAGGTGAGCAGTTGGGAGCCAGCAGTCCTGGATTGTGAGAAGGATGTCCAACTGCCTGTTTAGGCCCCATCCTGATGGGCAGTTGGACATCCCTCGAGGAATCCCAGATTGGAGGGGGTGCTGGCTGGGCTCAGGGACACCCCTCCCCCCCAATGCACAAATTTCATGCACCAGGCCTCTCGTATAAAATATAAAGTGTTCAGCACATCTCTAAAAGTTGACATAAAATGTAAATTTGCTAGCTGGAAAAACTTGGGAACAAGTCAAAATCATGAATTTGAGGAAACAACGATAGTGTAATTTCATTGCATATTTTATACTTTATATGACATCCATATAGATTTGTGTGGATTGTATTTTAATACAGGTTTCACAGATTAAATGAAAGCAACACATAGATTCTTTGTGTAGGACTTTTAGAGTGAAGGAGTGTGTCTAGAAATTTCCCCTTTTATAAAAGAGGTAAGGCACTGTTTCTTCGTTCATTTTCGAGGGTAATTATAACCAGCTGACCCACTTTTTTTTCATTGCCACGAAATTTATGAAGGCCACATTCAGACTGCAGGGCAGTGTACTTCGCCTACCTAAAAACTGATGGATTTGTTCTGATTTTAGTCTTTTAATAAATGCTCTGAAGTTATTTCAATACTTCTTTGCTGAATGACTCACTTTTCGAATGGGAAGTAGATTTGGATTCACATTTACGAGGAAGTGTCCTTTAATGAACATTTCTTCCCAACCAGCCATTTCAATCTATTTATTTAACGACATACTGTCCTATAGCTGGTAAATTTGAAAAAGAAGCACCACATCTTCCTGTCCTGCTGTTATTTCGTAGGCTGTTCAAGAAGCAGGTTAAAAGTGCTAGAGGAAGATGCTTCCCTTTTCCATGAAGTGATGATGCTTTGGGAACCCAAGGCTATTTGGAGCCACAGGGGACTAAAATTTATGGAACAGTCGTCTGTTACACAAATTTAACAAGTTGGATTCACGTCTTTGAATATTGATTGTGGATTTTATCGGTAGCATTTGAGTATCCAGCCTTCTGGATAATAAGTCCTAAGTGTTGATTGGGGTGAAAATATGGAGAATTTCTATGTTGTTCTCAGTTAATTCAGTGATGACGGGTACTTTTAATACCCTTTTATTTTGACTTTCATGGAGGAAGACAGTGATCATGGTATGAGGAATAATAAATGAATGAATTGGTCAGAAGCACCTCAGTGGACACAGCTCAAGTGTTCACAATATGCTTTCTGATGAGCACATTCTGCCTTCCCCTCCCTCCACCAACTCCTTTTCCATATACATTGGTATAACACTTTTGGGAATATATTACTTAAAAAATGAAGATATGGTACACAGAAGGGAAAGGGCAGCTCCTCAGTTACCTGGCCTTAGTGTGGGTGCCTGAGAACCATCTCCGCACAGAGCAGGGTCATCCAGACCAGATTCTTCTCACCTATTGTTAATTTAAGGGCTCACTCTCCTAGTGGTGAAGGTTTATACAGCTGTGTGTAAGCTGGTGCTGAAAGGCCACCTCCTTGTTCTCTAAGCTTTTAGTCCCTCTGGAACCCCCAGACTGAATATAGAGCAGAAGCCAGTGACTCTTGTTAAATAGAAGAGCAGCAGGCAAACCCTGAGCCCCTTCCTGGGATAGCCTATTATCCCTTTTCCCAATCCCCACAACGAGTAGACTGTTCCCAGGAAAACTTTCGCATTTCAGAAACTCAAGGGGCAAAGCTTTCTTTTTCCTTTTCTTTTCTTTTTTACGTTTAGCTACATTCTGTGTACTTTATTTTTAAATTTTTTAAAATTTTTTATTGTTTAAAGTATTACAAATAGTAGTACATATGTTTCCTTTTTCTCCCCATTAACCTCCCCCCCCGACTTCCCTACTCCCCAGCATTGCCCTCACCCCCCCCATTGTCTTGTATCCATTGGCTATGCTTATATGCATGGCTGAGTTGCTAAGGTTTCACTTGTCCTTTCTCTGTCCCCAGCCCAGCATCACCACAAGGAACAGAGAGATGCATCTCACGGAATTCTGCTTTATAGTATTGTCTTGTGCTGTGAACCTCAACCTTTTTGTTCTTTTTTCCCAGGTGATCCCCGATATTGCCTGTGGGAATGCCAGTTCCAACAGCTCTGCGGGTGGCCGGCTGGTGTCCTTTGAAGTGCCACAGAACGCCTCAGTCAAGTAAGAAAATTCTCAGCGGAAAAAACTGTTAAGACTGACACTGTAACTGGTTGTGAGGCTGTGTCTCTCCATGCATGTAACTGGTCTGTAAATGGTCCATGCACTGAGAATCATGCATGGAGATTCATGTGTAGATGTGGTCAATGTCCCTCAAAACCTTGTGGGTGCTATTTGTTTCAGGGAAGATCGTAGAGTGAGTTACCCACCGGGATGGACACACAGACTTGTGGAATTGGTCTGGATGAGTCAGGTGTGAGATGAGAAACCCCAAGGCCTTAGATAAGGTCCATGGCCAGACTCTTCACTTCCCAGATGATTTTTTGATTCCAAAATTCATTGGTCTTTTCAGATTTTAATGGACCATTGGTTCAATTCTTATGCTTATTTTGCCCCCAATTTAAAATCTAAACATTATAATATTCTCTTTAAAAACAAGCACCCCAGAAGAGAGCATCTTGTTTTGTTTTAAACTTGAGCTCTTTCAGATTACATGCTGCCCACTGTCACTGGTGAGAGGGGGGGGCCAGGCACAGGGAAGACGGTTGGCTGAGTACCTGCAGTGTGCCAGGTGCTGTGCTGGCTGGGGCTGGGGTGGAGCCAGGTTAGAGCGTCCCAGTCCTGGCTGACAATTCCTGCTCCCTGACCTTCTCTGTTGCTATTAACTACCACCCCTCTCTATCCCACCACCCCATGCAACCAATGATCCTTTGCTGTCCAGCCTCCAGGGACTTTAGAAGCAGGAGGGATCCATGGCCCTGTAACCAGCGTGCTGCATTGGCTCCAGGAGCAGCGGGCATGCACACAGCTTCCATCTATCCAGGGTTGCTCTGCCCACTTTACCTTCTCTACAATAATCCCTGAGAACTGTTTGGAAGAGGGGCTTTGTTACATTGCCCCTGCACCCCCTCCCCCCAGCCTTGACTTAGTCTGGTCTGGAAGGAGAGGGGAAGAGCCAGGAAGGGCAGTGAACTCTGGGCACAGGGAAGTCCCCTGAGCTGGAAAGGTGTGGCGTCTGAGGCAGCTTTGAGTTCTACCAGCAGGGGGACCCCTGTCCTAAGTGTTTCATTGCTTTTAATATAGAGGAAACCCTCATGGGCCTGAGCTGGTTTTAGGGAAATAAGGTTCATTAATTTATGAAACCATCTCCCAGCCCTTTCTTTTCTGAAAATCTCTAACAGCGATTTTCAACCTTTTTCATCTTATGGCACATATAAACGAATTACTAACAGTCTTCAACACACACACACACACATACACACACACGCATATATATGTCAATTGGACAAAATAATAAAAAAGGTATAATTTTGATTCACACTAGATGGCTATTGTTGTGTTGACTGTCGTCACTCTTTTACTTGACAATCTAAGGGAAAAGAGGTATTGCATGTTTTAAAAATTCTTAAATAGTCAAGTATTACATGTTTTAAAAATTATTGCAGCATGCTGGTTGAAAACCGCTGGTCTAGGTCATATCATCTTACTTTCATAAACCTTTTCGATTAGTTCTAATTTTCTCTCCCTTTAAATGCTTCCCCTCCTCCCCCTCAACAAACCTAGACTCTCCTGGGCTCCAGAGCTTGGCAGATTAGCAGAGTCTGACCCAAGCTGACTGATCTCTGGGCATCCTGAATTCTCTTGTGAGGGTTACTGACCCCTTGCACTTGGC
Organism: Antrozous pallidus; assembly: GCA_027563665.1. Lineage (NCBI taxonomy): Eukaryota > Metazoa > Chordata > Mammalia > Chiroptera > Vespertilionidae > Antrozous > Antrozous pallidus. Next base: position 30,688,103 of record CM050508.1, on the reverse strand, counting down.
GTTATTCATGACTTCAGCCATTCATCAGCCCTTTCCTGAGCACTCTGCCGCGAGCCCAGGCTCTGTGATGGGGAGGGGCAGCTCTTCTCCCCCAGGTAGAAACCCAGGGAAGGAAAGGTGGTGGGAAGGTGGTCAGAGAAGGTCTCAGAGAAGAGGGGATGTGAGGGCTAAGCCTTGAAGATAACTCATCTCCCAGGTGGAGGAGGTGAAGACTGGGAGCTGGGCCTGGACCTACTTGGGGAAGAGACAGCAGTCCTGTTGTCTGATCACTGAGCTGCGAGGAAGGAGGTCACGGGTTTGAGAGGGAAAATGAGGCTGAGGTTGATTAGTATCCATGGCATCTCATTCTTTGGGTTTTATCCTGAAAATAAGAAAAAGGCAGGGGAGACCTGAAGCATGGGAAGTACACACTTTGGCTCATTTTGATGGCACATCTCAGGTGGCTGTTGGGGATGCATTACACCTTTGAAATAAATTCCAGCAGGATCCTTTATATTGTGTGGAAATGGAAGGTGTTGTCTCTAAAAAGAACTCAATATACCTTTTTATTATAGATGAAAACTGTGCCCCAAAGTTGTTATTGTTAGTGATTTTGTGGTCTGTTTTTGATCAAGCAGGAGACAGACATTTCTAACAACGTGGGAAATGACAGCCACAAAGTGGGAGCTCGTTTATAAGACCATTTCACCCACTCCCCATACCTCTGTGGATGTACACATCGTCTCTATGTTTGTTTTTAATTTGATGGACTGCTTCTATGGTGATTTTTTCTGGATGGGACTTACCATTTACACTGCTCCTGTTTTCAGAATTCGGCAAGATGCTACTGCCTCGCTGATTTTGCTGTGGAAGGTCACGGCCACGGGATTTCAGCAGTGCTCCCTCATCGACGGCCGGAGCGTGACCCTCCTCCAGGCTCCCGGGGGCCTGGTCCTCTTGGAGGAGATGCTCGCCTTGGGGCCCAACCACTTCATCGGTGAGTTATGGAAATCTCCCACCAACACCATGTCGCAGTTTGGTGTGCAGAGACTTTGTATAAGGAATTTTCCAGGCTAATCTGTAATCCGGCCTCAGCACTGTTCCCTTCGTTTTAGGCGAGGTTCTACTTATAATAAAAACTGCTTTTGAAGGTAATATTTCCAAGGTGGCTCAATGTGGGGGGCGCATGGGCCCTGGATTCCTGAGACTATCTCCCAGCCCTGGCCAAAGTGTCTCAGGGGTGTGACCTTCGGTGCTCAGCGCTCTGAATATCGGATTCTGATTCCCGACTCGTCGTTGGCTTTCTCCACGGATCGTGAGCAATGGAGGCACTGAGTTCATTTGCTAACAACAGGCTTCATGGGGGAAATGTATCTTTGAAATGTGTTGTTCCTTAGGGGAATAATAAAAAAAAATGTACTTTGATATAATAGTAATACATATGATATGTTAATCGCTAAATTACACTATATTCTCAAACATTACACTGTAGGTTAGGATGAGAAGACAATGATTCTGAGTAACAGCCTTTCTTTCTCTAACCCATTATTTTCCATTTTGCAAGTTTGTGATCTGGTATCTTTTACATTTCCCTACCTAGAGCTATCTGCGTGTTTGATGTGGCTTGGATGAAGCTCCCAGGCGGTAGTGTGACTCTCTTGAAAGGCAGCAGACAGCGTGCACGGCTCCTTCCGAGGCAGAGCGGCCAGGTTTCTCACAGTGGCAAATTGCCTTCCACCCACACAGGGCCAGCTGCTGCTTCTTACAGAATCTTTTCATCTTAAAGAAACAACACTTATCTTTTGTAATCATTGTGGAAGCCCTGTGCTTACTGCATTGACATGTGTTTAATGTTTTTTTCTGTTTAACTTTTTTTTTTTTTATAAAGCAGCTTCTTAAAATAATTTTTACAACAGTGGGCTCTGTAACATGAATACATCTTAGTGAAGAACCAAATGACTACTTTGAAGAGGACAAAGGCATTCATCTGACAGATGAACAAATCGATGCGAGGGCAGGTGGGGGATGCCCCCGCATCGTGTGGCGGTATTCAGTCACTACTGCTCCTTTTTGGGAATAACGGTGAATTCACTTTCAGGAACAACTATCCCCAACGCCTTACTGTCAATAGATTTCAGGTACATACCTGAATACCAAAGTATTTTAAAGTTTCTGTCCAACAGAGCAGAGGAAAGTACCGCAGAACGCCTCAGTCAAGTAAGAAAATTCTCAGCGGAAAAACTGTGTCTTTGGCTGCTGCCACCAGCTTTGCACAAATATTCCTTTTTACCCTTTATTGCTGAGAGCCTAATGTTAAACTTCTACACGGTCCAGATGATGACACTATACTTATATGTGACCTATTTCAGTGCTGTGACAAGTAATATTTTTATCTTTCCTTCATGACCACCGCCTTATGAATACTTTTAGTTTCATAGAAAGAAAGAGGTGATAAAACATTTTACCAAGCATCTGGCTCTTTTTTCTGGGCCTCAGTCATCCATTTCAACTCTTCTGCTCTCTTCTTAATTAGTCCTTCTTTTTCCTAAATCGGTCTCTTCCAGATATGTCATTTGCTTTATGCACTAAACAAATTCATCTTTGTTTAGCATTATCTGCTCCATGAGAGGCATCATAGTTGCTTGTTAGCTAGCTCCCTGAGTGACTCAGTGGCTCAATAGTTTGTATTTTCAAATAGGAAGCTTCATTGTCCAGTTGCCTTTCCATGAAACATAATTGTAGCCTGCTTGTCTTGGTAAAGTAAATTTTAAAAATCCTTTGGTTGCTTGGAAACACTGCTGTGATAGATGACCTTGGGGGTGAAGGAGAAACCAGCCCTCCAGTGTGTGGCCTCTGTTAGAAGCTGTTGGAGATCCCCACTTCCTTGGAGTGAAAGCCGCATCGGAGTCCTCTAGATCTTATTTCCTTTTGTCACCTCCCCTTAGGCATATTTCCCCTCACATCTACATCGTGCACCTCTGCTCTGTCACCTGCTGCCTGTCCCATCCCAACCTGGACCCTCACCCTGCCTCACTCCATCCTTCCCATGCCTCTGACCCCCAAACTGATTCCTCTTCAACACCTCAACAAACTCTCTGCATTTGGAGTGGTTTAGGAGGAAAACTGACAGCCAAAGATGCTACCTTATATGGGTTCTCAGATATCCTTAAACTCTTAAAAGTTTTTACAAAAACACACAGATGATCCTAGACCGTTCTCATGGCTGGTTCTCCATTCGATCAGCAAACCCAAGTGGTGATGCCTGCTTTACCCACACTGCCCAGCTACCCATTTGCTCAGAAATGCTCCACTTTCCCCTCACACTTTTCTCTTTTATGGTCCATATTGGTTGCTACCTCAGTCTTATATTTTATCTCTTTCCTCTTCTTTGAAATGGTTTTTACTGTGATTCGACCTGTTCCTCTCTCCCTTAATTTTTCATGGTCTAGCTGGTCATATCTGTCTGTTTCTCTTACCTTATCTTGTTTTCTTGCTCACAACCCACTGTTTTGTCTTAGTTTCATGTACCATTTTTTTCTTATAGTTTTTAGTACACTTTTACGTCTCATTTATATCGTAAAAGTAAGTGCTTTTTTACGTGTAGTCCAGACCAGTTGCTTCATTTAGGAGCCACTAAAACAGCTCTTAATACCTTAGATCGAAAGAGTGAGTGGTGCAACCCACAGACCACAGGAACCTTCTTCAGGACCTGGGATCACTTCTTCAGGATCACAGCTACTAAATTGGCCACTGACCTCCAGAAATCAGTGACTTCCAGGTTTTTGTATCTGATGTCTTACCTGGATTAGAGACGTCTTAGTCTGTGCATGCCTCTGGGAGCTGCTGAGTGCTTGAAATTTCCTTGATTCTAAGTTATTAGTTTAAATAGATTCTTGTAATGCAAAATAATGTATAAAGTGCATTCTGTTTATTTTTTCTCTTGAGAAGCAGGGAAGAATGAGATGGTACTTCATCAGGTACAATGAAGGGAAGAGTTTCCTTTCCTTGAGGTAATAAGACTGAGCTAGTTTGGATCTATCTTCATGACACCCCCAGGACTTCTGATTTGGACTATGGCCAGCTTTTACATACTGACGCCAGCCCGAGTGGGGCTACATTCTCCCTGCTTCTGAACCTGGTGGTCAGGATTGCTGGTCACCCTTCCTAGATGCTTACCCCACCTCAGCCTTGCAGGTTTTCTGTTTGTTCTTCTCTGCACAGCTGGCTTCATTTCCTCCAGCTCTGACTCCTTCACCTTCTTCCAAGTCTTCTGTAAACCTTTGCTTTATCAGCTATGTAAGCTATACTTCTCCCTGATAACCCATTTTCAGCCAGCATCACACAACTTAACATCTGAATGTTCCCTATGCTCCTTTGTGTGTGTGTGTGTGTGTGTGTGTGTGTGTGTGTGTGTGTGTGCTGATTTTACAACTTTAATTAAACTGTAAGATTAGAGAGAAGTGACCATCACAGGTCCTGGTTCCATGGTGTCCACATGGTAGTTACCTGAGTGATTAAATTCTGTTCATAAGTAACAGTTACCTACTCAGTAAATGCCATGTGAAGAAAGTTTCCAGCTGCAAATGTCAATCTTTAGAATTCTTTGTAGAGTTTCACAACCCACCTCTGTGACATTTAAACTTTCTTCCCTTTTATTACATTAAAAGTATTTTAGAGGGTCAAATTAAAAAGACCAAAAAAAAAAAAAAAGGAAAGAAAAAAACTTTTCATTATTCTTTTAGGAATCCTATATTTTGCATTTTGTCCTTTAAGATATCTTACTCAGAGGTCAGGAGTAGAATAGTCAAAGTTTGGAATTGCCAGCAGCTATAGAAACATTAACATCTTTGCAAAAGCTTAAGCTTGAACAAAAAATGCAAATATTTCACCTCTGCTGATCATCTTAAAACCACAGTTGAATATGGTGTGTTGAACTCCTTGCAGTAGAGGAAACAGACTTGGAAATGTTCAAATAAAAAGTAATAGTTGGGAGAGTACAAAAGCAGAGGAAGGGTAAGGCTACCCTGAACAGCATAATGTAGATAACATTCGCATAGCTCACATTTGCCTAGTAGAAAGATTTCTATTAAATTAAATTTTACTTAATTTGAAACCACATTTCTATATTATTAGCAACCAGAACCATTCTTCTTGGGATCTTTTATTATGGGTAATGTATATTAGGATTTTAAAATTAGTTTGCCTGGACTTCATGATTTTGCTCCTGTCTTTCTAAATATTGTCATTGTCAGCATCATTTATTTATTGGTTCCTATTAATTGTGGTGATAAATTAAGCATTGACAAGAAAGATGGATTCTATTACAGACACATCTATCCCTGTAGTTGACAGTCTAAACTGAGCTGGGTCTTACTGAGTGTTGGTTGCTCAGGCTGTGATGGAGCTGGAGCAGGTGAGCCAAGATAATAAAACATTTCTCCTACCCTTCAAGATAGTCCTTGGAATTAGGCTTCGTAGAAAGGTGGGTTGCTGGTCTATCAGACCTAGCAGAATCTTTTTGCAAGCTACTAATTTCATTCTTTCACACATCATAGTTTGTGCAAATCCTAGGAACTGATCAATAGTATTTGTCGGTTAGTTCTTTAGAAGTAAAGGGCAATCCCTATAGAGTAAAATTAGTTGGCATCCATGTGTGTAAGTTACTAAGGTGCTTCTGTAGATCTGAGCACCAGTTTCATAATTTAAGAGAATGAAAAGGTGGCAGGCAGTTCTCCCGGAAATTGTGCCCAATTCATTGCTTGGTTTTGAGAAGCAAACTCCAGGTACGTTTTTATAATTATAAATTCCCCTTTCTCCCTCCCCATTCTGCCTTATTTTCTCTTTCTCTCCCTCGCTCCCCTTTATTTAAAAAATAAAGATGGTACATTTTGCTTATAGAGGAATATATAAAAATGAAATAAAATTATTTTGATATTTAAAAGAATTTATTGTTAACTATTTTTTAAAAAAATATGTTCTTATTGATTTCAGAGAGAAAAAGAGAAGAAAAGAGAGAGATAGAAACATCAATGATGAGAGGGAATCATCAATCAGCTGCCTCCTGCACAATCCTGCTGGGGATTGAGCCCGAAGTCTGGGCATGTGCCCTGACTGAGAATCAAACCGTGACTTCCTGGTTAATGGGTCAACACTCAACCACCGAGACACACTGCCTGGGCATATTATTAACTCTAGAAAGAAATACCTTATTACTTAACCAATACTAGTGAATTTCAACCCATCTTATCTATAGAATTTAATTGGAATGTTTCTTTTTTTAAGAATATATTTTATTGATTTTTTACAGAGCAGAAGGGAGAGGGAAAGTCAGAAACATCCATGAGATAGAGACATCGATCAGCTGCCTCTTGCACGTCCCCTGGTGGGGATGTGCCCGCAGCCAAGGTACATGCCCTTGCCAGAATCGAACCCGGGACCCTTCAGTCCCCAGTCCGATGCTCTATCCACTGAGCAAAACTGGTCTCGGCTTCTTCTCTTCTTCTTTTTTTTAAAAAAAGATATTTTATTGTTTTTTTAGAAGGGAGAGGGAAATAGAGTTAAAAACATTGATCAGCTGCCTCCTGTACACCCCGTACTGGGGATGTGCCTGTAACCAAGGTACATGCCCTTGACCGGAATCGAACCTGGGACCTTTCAGTCTGCAGGCTGATGCTCTATGCACTGAGCCACACCAGTCAGGGCCTGGAATATTTCTTTAAAACATTTCCTGCTGCTTTTAACTTAGAGCAAACCTTCCCAGGGCGTTGCCAGTGTGCTGAAAACTTTTCAGTACAGATTTAAAATAAGAAAATAATTTCTTTAATTTTTTTTACAGCCAAATTTCTGCTTCTCAATGGCATCTCTTCTCTTTCTTATTTCTAAGGGTCGGGCAGAGGAAAGGAGAGAGGGAGGAGGTAAGGAGGAAAATGAAATAGAGGGGGGAGAGAGAAGTCGATTGATCCTCCTGGCTAAATATATAAACCCCAGAACTATGGTTTTCTCTTACTAGAAGGTAATTTTAAAATTTACGCTCTTTTTTAAAAAAATGTCCTTTAATGTAGATAATATACTTTTTTGAAGGGAGAGCACATTTGTGTGCTGTCTGGCTATTTGGTTGTTTTTTTTTTCATTTAATGTGTCACTGACATTCTTTTGCATTAATAAATATAAACCCATAGTACTCTTCTCAACAATTGTGCAGTGTTCCATTGAATCAATGTACTACATTCAATATGCTGTTGTTAAACAATTAGGGCCTTTCTTTATTTTTTGCCTCTTTAGACAGAATTTCAAACATTATTATAATCTTATCTTTGTATCTATAATGATGACTTATTTGGGTTAAATTCCTAGGTGTGAAATTTACTGAATCAAAAGGTTCATATATTTTAATGACAAATTTGATACAAATTTCCAAATTGTTCTTAACTGTTTTCCAGTTTTCATCCATGACAACCTGTTTATCTTGGACAATGCCCATTGCTCCTTTTCCATGGACTATAAGCTAGGTGCTGTTAACCAAATTCAACTGGAAATTTACATACACCTCTTAGCAACTTAACAACCTGAAACTTGTAGGGAGCCCCTCAAGACTGTGATTAACAGTCTCCAGAAAAAGCACAGTTCAAGTCCCTTTAAACAAGATACTTAAAGTGGTTGTATCACACTATGGCATTTAGAATCATGGTGAATAGAATGGCTTATTATATCATTGCATTTTGCACATCAGCACAATTGTAAAATGGTGAGAGAGGGCGGCATATAGACAGTATGTGCTGCTCTCAAGGTCCCCAAGATTGGTCATGCTCTAGGGACATTTCTCCTACTTAATGTTCTGCAAAGAACATTTGTGTTTTAGAGATGATTCCTCCTTCTCATAGATCCTTTTGCTTCCCCACTTCAATATTCTGAAGGTTGATATTTAGTTGCATTTTTCAGATACTTTTTATGGGGTCAGATATGGTGGATGGGGGGCAAAGGATTTTCCAGAATGGACAAATGTTTTGGTAATCTATCAGGGAGGCTTTCGACACAAAGTCTTGGGGTAGTTGTGATTGCTTTTCTTAAATATTTTGGGTAAAAAATTCAAAGCAGCAAGTAACTGGACCAAAGTAGGGCATGTCAGCAGGAAGAAATTGTAGTTTCAGGTGAAGAATATAAATAATTAGGATTGCATTTCAAAAAGACTTTCTTGCCTTCTCCTCTCTGATGCTTTCTCTGACATTTGGGGTTTGAATGCCAGGATATTTTTGGTGTTCACATGTTTCCTTAACCAACGACACTCTCCTGGTGTCCTGTTTTAATGCTGTAATTGTAAGTTTGACCTGCAAAAGTGATTTTTGCTTGGTAGACAAATGGAAATATCCTTAAATAAGTACACTGACAAAAACTGTTTGGCTACGTCACTAATAACAAATGACAGCCTCTGGAATGCCACCATGTTAGTAAAATAAGCTGTCCGTCATCTGCTCATCTCTCCGCACCCCTGTTTATTATCAATAAACATTTATTGATTAATGACTGTGTAGGCTACTAAGCTAAGTACTAGGGACAGAAAGAAGTAAAAGGATGAAAGTCCTGGCTTTGAGAGATTTCCATCCTCAGGCAGACAGGACATGCTCAGTATGTAACCCAGATAAATCATGTCCCACAACTGTCTTGTTCATGAAGTCACATTCAAATAAATATAGTCTTGTAGCCAAATAATGAATTAAAACTCTTGAAATATTTATTCATCTTTTTGAGGGAACATGAATAAGAGTGGGATAAGTGCATTCCTATTATGCCTTAAAGTCTTGTCAATCTTATCTCCTCCACAAGAGACTATGTGCTTGGCACTTTGAGAAATTCTCTCTTCCACTGTCACCATTTCTTGTTTCCTACATTAAATGCAATGACGTATCCTATTCTTTTCCCACATGGTGACAAAAGCTGGATAACAGATATTGCATTAAGACTCAGAGATAGCAATATAATAGACAAATAATACTAGATTCAATGGATGTTGCCAAAAAGGAAAAATTTCCCCTCGAATTTCTGAAAAGTATTACTGCTTCGGGAATGCCATGTCATAAATTGAATTGAAAGTAGATCCAATCATCATGCTACTGAGAAATCTTAATAGTAAATGGGCTCTTTGTAATGGTACTAGATTTATTATCAGAAGATTGTGACCTAACATTATTGAAGCTGAAGCATTAACAGGATCTGTGGAGGAGAGGTTGTTCTGATTCCAAGAATTGATTTGTCCCCCTCAGTGTTAGAATAAGTTTAATCAATTTATCAGTCATTGCTTTTATCAATGTTGTTTTTATATCATGTTTAGTTTTTTAATTTCATGTCTTGTTGTCATATCATGTTGTTATTGTTTATTAATCAATCTATATATTATTTTCATATACACTTTGTTAATTTTCTTTCATCTCTGACACTTCTATTACAGAGAAAGGGTGGATAGAAATTTCTTCTAATTAATTTCCTTTCAATGTGCATGAATCAGTGCACTGGGCCACTAGTTCATAAATAAAAAACAATCCGCAAATTCACAAGTCTGGCCTGCATCGTTTCTGTTGAGAAATCCGCTGACAATCGAATGGGTGCTCCCTTATAGGTAACCAACTGTTTCTCTCTTGCTGCTTTTATTATTCTCTCTTTGTCTTTTGCTCTTGGCATTTTAATTATGATGTGCCTTGGTGTGGTCCTCTTAGGGTTCCTATATATTGGGGTTCGGTGCACTTCTTGGACTCCTAAGTCAATTTCTTTCACCAGGTGTGGGAAGTTTTCAGTCACTATTTCTTCAAATAGGTTTTCATTGTCTTGGTCTCTCTCTTTTTCTGGCACCCCTATAATTCGGATGTTGGTATGCTTGAGGTTGTCCCAGAGGCCCCTTATACTAGCTTCAATTTTTTGGATTCTTTTGGATTCTTGCTTTTTCAGCTGAGTGGATTTTACCTCTTTGTATTTCAAATCTTGAAATACTTGGTTCTTGGGGAACTCCAGAGCACTTTTAGGTCTTTGTATATTTTTTGTTTCAGTCAGTGTGTGCTTAATTTCTGGTTGGTCCTTTTTCATATCCTTGAGAGTCTCCTTTATATCCTTGAGGGTCTCCTTCATTTCCTTGTAGGACTCATTCATTTCCACATTGGTCTTGATCATTTCCTTGCAGGTCTCGTTCATATCCTTGAGGGTCTTGTTCATTTCCTTGTAGGACTCATTCATTTCCTTTGTGGTCTTGCTTATTTCCTTATAGACCTTGACCTTTTGTTGGAGCCTCTTGAAAAACCCTATAACCGTGGTTTTGAATTCCATGTCCAGTCGTTTTTTTTCCTCCATTTCTTTCACATCTGATTTCTTTCCATGTCTCTGCATGGTGGCTGCTTCCCTGAGTTGGTCAATTAGCTTTGTGTGGTAGACTTCCTACTAGGGACAGTGGCTCAGCCTCCCCAGTTACCTGAGGTGGATATGGGCTGCACAGTCTTGCTGAAGTTAAGCTCAGTTAATCGTTGTTAGCACTTGGAGGGTTGACCTCCAGGCCAATTGTCTGTGAAGCTCAGCTGTGCTCAGGTTGGATGGGCGGAGTCTCTGGGCCAAGCAGACAGTGTTAGCTCCGCCCTATGCGGCCCTGGGGACTCTGTGCCAGGGCAATGGCTGCCAGCACCTCTGAGAGAGAGCCGCTGCCGAGCTTCACCAGCTGCCGGGGAATTCAGACTCTCCCCAAATGAGTCTGCACACCCAACGTCTCACCCAGGGTCGTAAAACAAAGCAGTCTGATGGTTTTCCGAATGAGAGAGCGAGTCGCAGAGTCTCTGCACCGTCATGCAGCCGAGCTGTTTGCGCGCAAGCTGCCTTCTCTGCAAGCCAGCAGACCCGGCAGCACCCGAGCTTCGGCATGCCCTCCCACTGTCCAATTTTCACCCCGTATGATAGTGGGTTGGTTCCCTGGACTTTGCCCAGAGCTGGAGAATTAGTCCAGTGGGACGTCTTTGTCTCCCCGTTCGAGAAAACTGGCCAGTTTTCAGCCGCCCTCCCTCTCCGCGGTGCGCGCTCCAAACCTTAATTTTATAACAATGTGACAGTTGTATTTTAAGAAGCAGTTAATTTCAAATATTAAAGCTTGATTGGCTTTTACAAACAAGCTTGATTCCAAAGTTTACATTTCATCTTGGGAAGCCAGGACCTTCCCTGGGGGGTGGGGGACAAGCAGCCCTGGGACCAAGGCAGCAGCCTGCAGTGAGGACTAGAAATGGAAGCTGGGAAGACCGAGAGCACTTGAAGTGGTTGATAAATTTTCTTTGTTTCATTGTGAACAAAGGTTCATTTAATTTTGGTTTTGGACCTCTGCCTTACATACAGAGATTCCCGGCAGCCTGTTCAAGCAACGTTGCATCAGGATTTTGGACCATAAAGGTTGCAAGAGAGAATTTTCAATTTGCTACATTAACTATTACAGAAAGAATCAATGATCAGAAGCAGTCCCAGGACTTTCGTAAAGACTGGAGCATAAATGAATCTGTCTTGGTCAGATAAAGGAAACCCTCTCACCCCACTGAGTTGACAGTCAACTGAATTAAAGAATTTAATTTGGGGGGAGAACGGATTGGGGACAGGGACAATCTGTAATTCATTCTTTCTTGATAAGCTCCAGAAGCAGCACTGGTGGTGGTGTTTGTGACCTGGGAAGGGCATGGTTTATAATGAGGCTTGCTACAGAAGTTGGTTTGGCCTCTGTGCTCAGGGCAGCTCCTGGCTGAGGTTAAAACTTCTCCATGCTCCACTGAGGCTGTTAGCTTGAGCAGAAGGCCAAGGAAGTGTGTGCCTGTCACCACCAGCTTTCTTTTGTGGGTTCCTTGTTTCTCTTTGCTACCTTGTCCTTCCTGTTCCCTCATATTTGCTGGTACTACATGCAGATCACTTGTTTTCCTTCCCCCCCAAATTTAATGAGCACCTACTATGAGTCAGGCACCTGCTTGGTGCTGACAGTAGAGCAATGAAATGAAACAAAATAGTTGCCCTCATGAATCTTATGTTTTAGTGAGTTAACAGGTAATAAATAATTCTGCAAATAAATAGAAAACTACAATTGTGATAAGCATACTGTGCTATGATGTAGTTAATAAACTGATGTATCCTTGGGGCAGGGGAGATTACTATTTTGAAAGATGATTAGAATGAGATATTAACTAGGGAAGTGGTCAGCAAACTGTGGCTCGCAAGCCACATGAGGCTCTTTGGCCCCTTGAGTGTGGCTCTTCCACAAAATACCACGGTCTGGGCAAGTCTATTTTGAAGAAGTGGCGATAGAAGAAGTTTAAAAAATTTGGCTCTCAAAAGAAATTTCAATCGTTGTACTGTTGATATTTGGCTCTGTTGACTAATGAGTTTGCCAACCACTGAACTAAGGAATAGGGAAACCCTTACAGGCAGAAGGCTAGAACTGCATGTGCAAAGGCCCCATGGCTAGACAGAGTACACATGTCATAATATTGGAGGAACTAAAACAAGGGCGAGAGATGTGGAGAGGTGGAGAGGTGGGGGTGGGAAGTAGTGTGGGGCAGCCTTGCCTGGCTGTGGAGCTCACGTTAAGATTCTGTTGGCAAAGGGAAGCTATTGAGGGGAAGGAACTGATAAACATATTCCTCCTATGTCAGGTCCCTTCAGAAACATGCATTTTAACTTGGCAGAAAAGAAGTCATCCTTAGAGCTGCTTCTCTGCCTGGCTGCCAGACCCCTAGGGCATTGGTGAACTCCACCGGTGTTTGTGGTCTCTTCCCCAGAGATTCAGATTCACTGAGTCAGGTTAGAGCCTATATATCAGTTTATGACATAAACTGTAGGTAATTCTGACTCACTGCCAATTCTAGGCATTTATGAGCCAGATCGGAGAGGGGCTGAGTGGTGGGGACTATTTTGAAGCTCCAGAAAGTGGAGCAGATAGGTAAGGCTGCTCTGAGCATCTTGAGGCCTGAGGCCCAGGGTATGACTGTGCTAGTGATGAGAATGCTAATATGAGCCAGAAATAGCCTGACCAATCAGGTTGAATCCCAGTCTGCCTTGCCATACCTCCCAACTGTTCTCTCTCCAATCATGGCGCACCCCTGGGGATTCATTGCAATGCATTGGCTGCTTCTATTTTTAGTGCAGTAAATACCTGCTCTGAAGAAGAAAGGTGTTATGCATAACTGAAGAAGCACATGCATCTCAAATTAGAAACCTCAACAAACACTTGTAAATTCAGGCAATGGTCTTTCATATGATCTTGAAGTTACCATACAGTCTTGTCTGTGGCTACTTAAATGTGAGATTTTGAAACAAAGAGATGTCACAGAACAAAGGCAATTGACAAATCATATTTAAAATGCTTGCAACAGTCAGGAAGGTAAACATGTTAATCAACAGCTTTTCATGTTAGCTCATTGGAAGGCCCAGTTCTCTGACTGTCTGATGTTTATAAAGTCATCCATAGCCCAATTAGCTGTGTGTTCATAATCTCCCATTATCTTCACATCAACACAGAGAAATGATGAATTATTTTGCATTTATAGTAATGCCATTAATCAGGATGCATTCATTGGGTAGTAAGGACTGGAAGTGGTGGGCAATTGTATTTGAGGGCCACAGGAATTTAGCAATTGATTGACTAGTACTTGATGAGTTGAAAATGTACTAATGGAAGATCAAGTGATGCAATTCCAACTAATTATGAAAAGGTGACAAGTAGACATTGAAAATGAGATTTAACAAATGAAGAATTTCCACTAATAATGAGCCAACAAAATTTCAAAGGAAAATGCAAATTAATTTTCATGTTCTACCAATAATAACTGGCATTAAAAATACCATGTGTCCAATTAGGATGTAGTTTTCATAAGCAATGAGAAAAGGCTTCTTTTTTTTTTCAAATGAAGATTACCTAAGGTCAGAAATGGGCATATAGAGCAATTTGACAGGCTTAGTTGTAAGTTTTATTTAAAAAAGGGATTTTATAATTTGATTATTTTTATACCACTAAGCCCATTATACTGCATTATATTGACCAGTGCCTCTTGAATTAACTGCTTGTTATATGTTTTAAAAATGTCTTTTAATTGTATGAATTGTCATTATACCTCATTCACACACGTATCTTATAACTTAGGCATGAATTGTTCAAAGTGGCAGATAATAACAGTTATACTATTATGAATGCATAGTGTAATTTTTAACCTTTTATTGAATTTATTAGGGTGACACTGGTTAACAAAATTATACAGGTTTCAGCTGCACAATTCCATATCATCTGTACACTGTATTGCATGCTCACTACCCTAAGTCATCTCCTCTCACCATTTATCACCCCTATGTTCTTCTTTACTTTTACCCATCCCCTTCTGACAATCATCACACTATTTGAACATTATTTTTAAATTCTAGCAATAATTTTTAAGAGTGGCAATAATTTTTTTTAAATTCCATTTCAGAAGCTAGACAGGAGAGGGGTGAGTTAGAGGACCCTCTAAATGACCTCCTTGCTTGCATACCAGCCCTGTATTTTTCTCAAGGGACGGACGTACTTCCAGAGCATTTTCCTAAGACCATCATCAGTGTAAGATCCAGTTATGTTCCACTTTAAACAGGTGTTGGTTTTTCATGTTGATGTTAGTGATGATAATGATGGTGATGACAGTGGAGATGATGGTGGTAATCATGATGATGTTGATGCTGTGGTGGTGGTGGTGATGATGAGGGTGATGGTGATGATGGGGGTGCTGATGAGGATGATGGAGGTGCTGATGGGGGTGGTGATGATGATAGTGGTGATGAGGATGGGAGTGATGGTGGTGGTGGGGTGATAATGGTGGTGATGACAGGGGTTATGATAATCAAAGAATGTTGTTGGTGGTGATGATAACAGTGATGGTGAAGATGGAGATGCTGATGTTGATGATGATGATAATGATATAATGGTGATGAGGATGGGAGTGATGATGGTGGTGGTGGGGTGATGATGGTATCACTCATGATGATGGTGGTGATGATAGGGGTTATGATAATGGGTGATGGTGGTGGTGATGATAATGATTATGGTGATGATGGGTGCTATTAAAGGAGTGTCTGTGTCTTTAAGGAAGAGAAAGGAGAGGGGGATTGATGGAGTTAGTATTTTGTGATTTTGGGACATTAAGCAGTAACTAAATGATGATTCATTTGAGTCAGGTGGCAGAGGGGGATGTGGCATAGGAGGAGGAGTTCTATATGAATCTTCTGCAGGCCTGTGTTGGTTAGTGTGCAGTGTAAGCTGCATCACAGAGACCTCAAACGAGTTCCAGGTTAATTTATGTCTCATGTTACAGTCTTGAGGGAGCTGGTCCAAGATGGAGTGGGCAGCTCCACATCCTCCACACATAGATTCAGTCTCCAGATTTAGGCAGGCTGCCTTGGCTGTCACCATTCACTGTGGCACGTGAGCCAGTGTGTGTGTGCGTGGGGGCTCATGCTTCATCTTCTTAAATGTTCGAAGTGTCACTTGTCCTGGCACTGAGGCCCTGAGAAGAGGCGTGCTCTTTCACTGGTGGCACCATTCCCAGCAAAAGTTCCAAATTCTATTATTATTAAGGGATATGGTAAGAATAGATACCAACTAGCAATTACTCCCACATTCAAATACTCAAATCTTACTTAGGATCAGTAATTTAGTCTAATATTAATGATGAATGATTGTGGTAGAGTGAACACCTTGAAAAAAATGAAACTTAAATATGAGCTTCAGGTGTACAGCATAGTGACTAGACAATCATACACTTTACAAAATGTCCCTTGTGATATTTTCTTGTATCCACCTGATGCCATACATAGCTACTACAATAATATTGACTATATTCCCTAATCCTATATAATAAAAGAGAAACATGTAAATTGACCATACCTCTGTGATGTTCACCAGCCAATCAGGAGAGAGTATACAAATTAACCCGACAAAGATGGTGGGCTAATTTGCATATGCAGGCACCAGGTGAAGAGCAGAGCAGGAGAGCCGGTGGCTTAGGGGTATGTGGCTCCCTTGGTTGCTCCAGTAACCAAGGGAGCCACATACCACCAAGCTGCCAGGCAAAGAGCAGAGCATGAGAGTGGAGGAGCTTGGGGAATTTGGCTCCTCAAGCAACCAGATGGCGAACAGAGAGGGAGAGCTAGTGGCTTGGAGGACTTGGCAGAGCGAGAGGCTGTGACACTAGAGCAAAGTAAGCCTGGAGCAGGTTACTGATGTGGTAGGGGATGGAGAGAAAACAAAGGTAAGAAACATAAGTAAAATCAGAGTGTTTAGGAAAAATTAAAGGTAATGTATCCTAAAACTTCCAGGAAATCTCCACCAATGAAACAAAGAAAATAATGCCTCTATTATTCTGTAAGCAGCAAACCAACTGGGTTGGGGTCTCAGACCGTTCACTCATATGATTGCAAAGACAGACAGAAACTCCTGGATTGGAGAGGGCCCTCCTGAAGGCCCCCAGATTGGAGAGGGTGCAGTTTGGGCTGAGGGATCTCCCCGCCCCATGCACTTATCTTCGTGCACCAGGCCACTAGTATAAAATAACTGTGAGTGTAAACTGTAATAGAAAAGTAAATTAAAACAATAAAACAATAAAATTAAACAAAAATACTTCACTTTGTACTAGCAACCCTTTACTGTGGGAATAGATACTTCTTTTGGAAATGTATAGAATGCCAGCATAAGAACTCTCAGTCTAAATTTTAAATACATTTTAAGCTTCTGTTTTGATATAGAATTTGCAGTTTCTCTGCAGGGTGAATAGACAGAGAATGATGCTGAGATAGTAAAGATGGAAAGTAGTTTTTAGATGCTATTATATCGGACAGCAAGATTTGTTGAAAAAAAAAATCAATCTATATCCAAGGAAGTGGATTTCACACTAAGTGGCTAGATTATTGTGATCTCTGAATTCATAATAATCTAGCCATTCAGTGTATATCTTATATAATAAAAGGATAATTTGCAGATTGCCCCCTCAACCAGGAGTTCAACCAGCAGACAGGCTGGCCAACTGCCTATGTCCCCTCCCCCTGGCTAGGCTGGCAGGACCCCACCCATGCACAAATTCATGCACCAGGCCTGAAGTGGCTAGATTATTATGCATTCAGAGATCATAATAATCTGGCCACTCTGTGTATTTCTTCTAGAATATTTTACCACTGTCTTTACAATTTATTTTTTTAGAAAAAAATTATAGTTGATTCATGAACAAATGTGAAGGGTACAAGTGCTGATTCCATGCAGTCAAAGATCTGTGTATAACTTTTGATTCTCCTAAAACTTGAGTTGTTTCTCAGTATTCATGGAGGATTAATTCCAGGAACCCCCATGGAGATAAAAACCAAGGAAGTTCAAGTCCCTTATATAAAATAGCATTGAACAATGCATACAGTCAGCTTTCTACATCCAGAGAGTCCCAACCCTGGATGTGAAACCCAGGGATATAGAGGGGCAGCTGTCTACCAATTGAAAAGTATCTGTATGTAAATGGACCCATGCAGCTCAAATCTATGTTATTCAAGGCTGAACTGTACTGAATGTGTAGTACTTTTCAGTCACCTGGCTAGGCGTAACCTACCTGATGACTTAACTGAGTGACATTGATAGAGGTATCTGCACTGTTGCTGTTATGTGCCATTGTGTCTTTCTATGTCAAAGCATCATTACTCCAAACATCTCAGGAAATGAGATATTCTGTGTGAGAAAATTTTGCAAAAACAGTATTACAACTTAAAAGCAAGCAAGCAACAACAACAAAATCAAGCCTTTACATGGAAATTTAAATAAGATTCATTAGAAAAAGTAAAAAGACTCTGAATGAGATGCTGGAGGGTTGGTGTGGCCAGGCACATTCTTCAGCAAATGAAGCATCATTCTGTTAGTATATGGTGTAGTGACAGCGTTTTTAGTGCTCATTTATTTTTTCTCCTTAACTCCTGATCTGCCAGCATTCTGCATATGTGCACTGTGGGGATAGCTGTGTTCTTTACAAAGTGGGGGTGCATTACTAAGCCTCGTTTTATATCATGTTGCCCTAGACTTGGCCTACATTCAGGCTTGCTCCCTGCCTCAAGGTTGTCTCTGTTTTTTTTTTTTCCTTCTTCCTCTGGTTTGGCATTGTCAAAAGATGATTTATTTATCAGGTTTTGTTCCCCAAAACACAAGTATTGAGTAACAAATTCACAGGGATCTGACTGGCTTATTAAGCTTTGCACTACCTTCTAAGAGTGGGCATGGCGGGGGGGAGGGTACCTACCAGTGGGACCTGGAATCTGTGATATTTCACACTTCTCATGCCTATCTCGTGCCAGCCCTGGGACTGTCCAAACTATGGACAGTTTTTATAGGTTATAGGTTTGTGCCAGATGAATCGACAGTCCTAATAGGAAGACCAGGCAGTCTGTTTCCAGCACCCACTGTTCAAGTATTTACAGCCAGAATTTTCATTTTGCATGTATGCTTTCCCTTTAACAGCAAAGAAAATGGTCTTTAGCCAAACCACTGAGGTAAGAAATGCAAATCTCGTTTGCTATTAATCCCAAATGAGGTAGTAATGACAAAGTCCATTTAAGACTCTTTAGTGTTAATATTAAAGAAGACAAGTGGTAAAATCAACAGTTAATGGCCTGGAGCCAGCCATCTCTGCTCTAACTGATGCTTGACCACACCACTGCATTCCGGAGATAATGACTGGACCCCTCTCAGGGCTCTCAGCTTCTCATTGGCCCCAAGGGAAGTGAGTTTGGCCAAGTCACTGTTTTAAAAGGACTGTAATGATGGCAGAACATTTTATTACTGTGTTAATGAGCACAGTGTGGGGTATGGACCAGGCAGAGTCCTTGTGTGTGAGTTAGAGGAAGGGTGGGGGCAGAGGAGAGAAGGATTGAGAGGAGGAAGAAGGAAACACAACTTTGATTTGTCCTCATAACCAGTTATTCCAGAGTGTTAACGGATTCCTGGATAAACTTTGCCTTCATTACCATTTTAAAACTCATTAGGGAAATCACCCAGTTGTGTAGCAAGTAGAAGGGGTCTTCCAAGCCATATCTTCCCTCCTCCATCCCTCCGTCTTTCTTTCCTTCTGAAGTTTGGGGCCAATGAGATGCCGTGTAGAGGCTTGGAGAGTTTTTCTTTGCATGGGCCCCAGTCTCCCACTTGTAGTTCTCTATGTTCTTCATGATGCAGAAGTCTTATCTTTCCTTATCAATCCCACAATGGGAAAAATATATAGGCATTTCTATTGTAGCTATTTTTTTAGTGTGATTCTCTAAGGGCTGATAACTATGCAAAACTAAGTTTATATTGGCTGGTAAAGCTTGTTTCTGGGCCCTGTTTTTTTCCTCTCTCTCTCTTTCTCCTCTGCCTAAGATCACTCTCCCTGTTCCATTGATTTAATACCGCTATATTTAGATGGACCCAAATTGAAAGTGTCAGCCCTAACATTTATAACTGTACCTGTCCTACATTTGCCCACCAACTTGACTGCTCTATTTCAGGAGAGGTCTCATCAGCGTCTCAAATTTAATATGTTCCCAATGGAAATTTTTGATTCACATGCCTACCACCACCACCCACAAAGTTGTTTATACTATCTATGTGTGATTTCTTCCTTTCTCTCCTATCCCACATACAAAAATCATCTTGGTTATTGTTCTAAAATGTGATCTTTAAAATAAGTATAAGTCATGTGTTATTCCCTTGTTTAAAACCCTTCAGTGGATTTCCATTGTACTTGGCATGGAATCCAAATCTTGACTAAGGTTCATGAGACCACTCTGTGATCAGGTCTCTCCTGCTTCTCCATCCTCATCAAGATGCTGTCCATTGACACACTGATGCTCTCATCCATCTGACACGCTGACCTCTTCAGCTCTTTCCTTGGTACTTTCTCAGCTTTCTCTGCCTTCTGCTTGGGAACTCAATAAACAGTGACTGAATGTTGAATGAATGAGGTCAACTCTCCCTCCATCCATATACTTTTCCCCACCTCACTCCATGGAATGCATGGTCTCTCCATTTAGGGTAACTTAGTATATCAGTCTCATAATCAGAATTATAGACTTTAACTGTGCACAATTATGATTTAAACAAATGTTTATTCATAATGACTTTCAAAGAACTCTAATTTTACATTTGTTGTGGTTGCAATGAAGAATATAAGGCCCAGAAAATTAGAAGAAGATAAAATGTCTCTTTGATAAAAAGTATAAGAATCCCTGAAACATTTGATGGAAAGCCATCATTTTCTTTTCTCCATTTCTGCTTCACTTGTTTTCTGTGTGTCTCCTTTCCTTCGTCTCATGCAGTTCCTAACCTGTAGTTTTGTTTTCTTTTTCCTTTTCTTGACCCAGTCCTCTTTCCTCTCCTTTCTTTTATAACTCTCCTTCTTTTATTTCCCCTCCTTGCTTTTAACTTAAATCAGGCCTTAATTGGAGCAAGTTCATAGGCCTGTGTGACGTCAGTGCCTTGGATTTTGAAAAGACTATAGAAAATGCAGGTACTGCCAAAGCCCACTCTAAGGTGTCTCTGCAGACAGAACCAGAGTGTCATCCTCAGAGACTCCAGTAGAGGGTGAGGAAGCTTTTCTATCCAGTCCTATCAGGAATTACATTGTGCATATTGATATCACACCATTAAGGAAGAAAGAAATAATGACCATTTGCTTTGCATTTCTTATAAGTGCGTTGGAAGTGTCCATCTGTATGAGTACTGTGTTCCCCCTCAAACACCCCCCCCCCAAAAAAAAATCACACTGACTTTCAACAGCTCTCAAGTGACCATAAATCCAGCCTCAAAGAACTTCTTTTATAAAAGATGAATTCGTTTTCACTCTGATTCTTTCTACTGTCCCTTTGTAAAGGTCACAGCTCTTGATTTTGGCCCGAGGCATTTCCCAGGGGCTTCTTGACTCCCTCTCCTAGCTGCAGGTTGATGGAAATTAAATTGGACAGTATTACTTTTCACCATGAGGAAGTCCAAGCCTTTTCCCTTAGACATGGTCAAAGAGAGGTGCGAACAACTTAGTGAAATTATACTCTGACCTGGAAGAAGCCGCCAGGTGCTGAGCTTATCATGTGAGTAGCCGATTGCCCAAAATAGCATGCTTATCCTGTTGACTCACTTTGGGAGATTAGTCAACATAATTAGGAATTACACAGGAGTGTGTGACACACTGTTGCAAAGATTTATTTCTTTAATTGTTTACTAAGGGACTTTAGGGCCAAAATACTCACAGTTGTATTAAGCAAATAAAGCCAATATAGAAACCTCTAGCAGAGTTGTGGCCAAGATCTTCTGAGACCTGTGAAGAAGAGGGAATATCAATTCTGTCTAAATAATCAGAGTTGGCAGAACTTTCAGAAATAGATGCATAAAGTATGCTTTCAGAGGCTCACCTAGATGCCTCTGGTTCAGGGTGGTGGTTACCTTTATAACAATATTACTTTCATGATTTAGATTAGCTTTTCTGCCAGACCAGTGGTTCTTAACTGGAAGCATGTGTCAGAATCATTTAGGAAGTCTTTTTCAAAAAACACGCCTGTCAGGGGCCCATCCCAGATTATTGGTTCTGAATCATTTGTGTTGGAGCTCAGAAACATGTGCTTGGAAAAAGCCTCTGTAAAATTATGTAGCTTCTGCTTTCAAAACAGTCCAAGGCCCACTACTCTGGACTGAACGTTGGTGTGGCAGAAACCAGGGGTGACTCATCTTTGTAACCTTAGCATTTAATATGGCCGCTGGTTGGTAGATGGGAGCTCAGTAAATGGTCATTGAAATAATGGAAGCAAATTATCTAGAAAACTACACCATGTATATTTTTAACTGTGCATTCATTTGAATTTCTACCAGCTAACTGCATTTAATAGCTGAATAGAATTTAAAAAATAACCTTTGGAGGGAGGTCTCTTCAGCCAGATTACAAAGCATTATGTGGTCTAAATGCTTTGAAAGTAGATGATGTAGATTTCAATCATAATGCGAAAGTAGAGAACATAGCAAGGGTATGAAAAATACCTTTGTAATTACCGATATCTGATTGACTTCTATTATTTTATGTGTAAAAATGCCTTTTTGAATAAGAATTCTGATAGCATCCCAACATTATACCAGGCTCTGTGTCCCTATCAAGGCTAATCACAAATTGATAAGCACGCATTTCCTTAGAAAACTGGGATCTATGCATTCAAATAATTGCTATTCTTCCATGTTGGATGACAAGACATGGAAACTCCTCTTCAGGAATTACCTTTGCTGCTCTGTCAAATATAGAGTGTCCTCCAATAATGTATATACACTTTGAGTGGTTATAAAGTCATTATTTATTAACATACAGTTCATTTTCAAAATTTAAAAGAATCTGTAGACATGAATATATATATATATTTGTCAATGCCTGTTTTCAAACTGATGACCATTCAAGTCCAGGTACTACCGATAACACGAAGCAATGAAATGGCAAAACATCAAGAATCATTTTGTTCAGTATTTGTGCACCCTCAATTAGTCAACTGTTGCTGGTTTTGTACCATAAACTTTATCTTTCATGTATCTCCATAAAAAAGTGTAATGAATAAATTTCTTTTGTTCAAGCTTAGTCTGGCTTCACCTATTATTTCAAATCAGTTAAACCTGGAAAGGAGTGAAAATTAACTGAGTTATCAGCTGTTAAAGTGTGTATAAAATTTTGGGGATACCGTGTCCCAAAAATGTATACACACTTTGAATAATTATAAAGTCAGTCTTTGTACTTAAACTGCATTTTCAAGCTTCCAATAGCATGAATTTCTTTTGTTCAAAGCTTACTCTGGCTGAAAAGAAACATCAATTGGTCTGTTAAAGTGTGCATTTATGTTTTGGGGATACCCTGTATACACCCGTATCCTGACTTCCTGCTTGCCACCTCTCTGATTTGTCCTTACCCATCAGGAAGATTTGGTAAAGGTGGTATAACAAGAAACCACCCAAAATATAAGCTAATCAGGGACATGTATGTGATAGTATGTACTTCAGAGGGATGGGTTGAGCTCAGAAGGGGCTGGGATATTGAGGAGAAGCTCATGACTAAGGGGTGATTTGAGTTAGGAGATGGAAGAAAGGGGAGTAGGCAAGACAAAGGGGGCTTCATGCAAACATTTACAGAGCTGAGGCAAGCAGGGCATGTGAAGGTGGCTGGGAAGAGGTTTGAGGTGACTATCCAGTGCGGGGCCCTGATGGAGGAAGTAGAAAGCTCTACAGAGGAGCTGCCTTTGCCTAAACCAGTGGTCAGCAAACCATGGCTCGCGAGCCACATGCGGCTCTTTGGCTTCTTGAGTGTTCTAATGCCGCTTCTTCAAAATAGACTTGTCCAGGCTGAAAACCAACTTCTGTGCATGGGCCATGAAGTTTCAATCTCACTGTACATGCATGCCTGCATGTGGTATTTTTTGGAAGAGCCACACTCAAGGGGCCAAAGAGCTGCATGTGGCTTGCTAGCTGCAGTTTCCCGACCACTGGCCTAAACCATCCTGTTCTTTCTGTCCTAAAGCCAGTTTACCATAAAGTTCTCAATGGAAATCTTTGGAAAAAAGCAGCTAGTCTCCGTGGATGTAAAATGTCACTCTGAGTCAGGCCTGCAGCACCAGTCTTGACCTAGACACCAAGAACGCTGGCCTCCTAATTCCAAATGAGGAGCCGAGGCGTGTCTCCACTCCACTCTGACTTGCATTCATTTCCCATTATAACCTGGACACTTGTGAGTTGGATTCAGTCTTCTGCTATGTTTTGCACCCATCTTCTGCCTGTTAAAATGATCTCTTGCATTAATTTAAGATTGCACTTTGCAGATTCCTGGTGTCTGGATATTCCTCAGGACACGAGGAGCAGGAGACTGTCCTTTCACTTCATGCCTGTGTTCAGATGTAATCACAAAAGCACCCTATTTTGATCTGAGACGAGCCCCAGTTTTGATCATAAATTCTAGTCACCCTAATTTGAGACTATTATCATTACTTAACACATGAGAACTTTGGGGCTCAGAGAGGCATGGCTGTCTAGAATAATTTTCACCACCTGGTCTTAAGCACTATTTATGGGTAACACAGGAGTCTTCTCCTAGATGATAGAGGTGTTAATTATAAATGATTTATTTTGAAATTTAAAATTAAATATAAATAAGTGAATATTCTTATTAGAAAAATACATTCTCAGTAAAATAATTGTAATATTGATACAAAATACAGGATTTATTTCTTTATTTCAATTGGAGACTATGTTTACTTACTATTTATTTCTAGTTACTATCTATAAGTAGGCATACTAGACAAAGATCATGGAATGATAAATATGATGCATCAATGATATTGCAAATATTCAACTACCATTAGTCCTGTATTATTAGTTGGTTAAAGCTACATAAGTTAAATTGATATTGTGTAGCCAGATGGTGATCAAGAAAGATATTCACTGATAAACCCAGCATAGAATACCAACCTGTATTGCATGTCTGCCTGTGAAGGCACAAAGTCTGCCCAGGAAGGCTGGTAATGGGGGTATATTTAGTGCTGTGACTACCCCAGGTAACCAGGAGGCAGGAGAGTAGGGAGATGTAGGCAGGTGGCTCCCTGGGAGAAAATGGGTTTCAATCAGGGAAGTTCAATTCTAGAGCAGGGATGGACTTGAGAGAAAGAGTGGTCTCCAACAGTGAGGGCAGGAGCAGAGCAACAGGGTCTAAGGGATGACTGAAGTGGCAGCTACTCCTTTTCGTTGGTCTTGGGTTTTTCTCATGGGGAAGTGGCTGTCTGAAAGGCCTGAGGCTACTGTGTGTGCTTTATTCTTTTGCCTAACTTAACGCATTTCATCTTCTTGGTCAGACTTGAGTGTTGCCTAAACTAAATTCAGAGACTTATAAAAAGAATGTCGGTAAAATTCAAATTTTCTCTTATCCCATTTCCCTTTAGGCTTTGTGAATGATTCTGTTACTAAATCCATCGCGGCTTTGCGCTTGACCCTGGTGGTGAAGACCAGCACCTGTGCTCCAGCAGAGAGCCGTGCACGTGACTTGGAGTGCTCAGGAAAAGGGGCCTGCACCACGAAGCCAGCAGAGGTGAGAAGACACCAGTAGCCTGGAAAACATATATTGATATAAATGTATTTTAAAAAGCCTCCCACATTTCAGGTTCAATTATATGCCAGTAAGCAACACACAGATATATAAATGTCCATATGACTTCTAAGATAATTACAGTGAGTTTGTGCAGTGCTAGCCCTTTTTGCTTTGGTATGAACCATAGTTTCCTGTGAGAAGAAGAAGTCATCATCTCTGGTAGCAGAATCAAGAGAAATGGAAGGAGGGAAAGGTAAGCAGAGAGTCATTTATTTCCCAGTTATTACAGAATTTCCTCCTTAGACTTTGCATTTTCCTCATATTACCATATTTTCCAGCGTATAAGATGACTGAGCATGTAAAACAACCCTTAACTTTTCCAGTTAAAATATAGAGTTTGGGATATACTCGCCATATAAGACTACCCCTCTTCCAATGCACATCAAGTAAAAATAAAAAAAACCCCAAAACATCAGACTTGATTTCAATATGGTAATTTTGATAAGATTTTCCTGGGTTAAAAAATTGTCTTATATGCTGGAAAATACAGTAATAACAGTTACAGAAGTGAAAATAAGAGAGGGAATGGAGAAGAGGCAGGGACCAAAAGGCTGACATTATTTTTGACCTTTGTGGACCAGCATTGTCAACACTGGGGGGACTTGAATCTTGTTCCCCGTAGCTCAGGTCCCAGGGGCAGAGGTCAAGGGTCAGTAGTCAGGGGCTGAGTTTCTCTTCCTCATTTTCTGGTTAGTGATGGGGTAAAGGAGTCAGACCAGAAAAGGACCAGTGGCTCACTGAGGCCAATTGCCATCAGTATAGGGCTTCCTTAAGGCAATGGCAGATGGCCCCCAGGAGCCACCTGAGTGCCAGAAGTAAGAGACCCTAACCTTTACAAGGGAACCTGTTCCACAAGGACAGATCCACTATTCTTAGCACTCACTGTGTCTCGCATCCTTGCGTTCATTTCCCTCTCTCCAGTTCTACACGTATTTACATTGGAGTTTATGTTAAGTGAAGTGGGTACCTCAATAGAAAAAAGAGTGTGAGTTGTTTTAGACCAATTTTAAGGGAAGCACTGGTCAATTTTCTTTGGTGACACCTTGTGTAATGCCAGCACCTTCAGTAACAGTGGTAGGAACTTGGATAAGTGGAAGGAATGGAGTAACTGAAAAAAGGGACGTTGGAAGACATTGCTCATGCCATCTTAGAAAAACCGTGATTTTTATGTATTTTAGGTGTAATGCAATGACTCAAATATACCATTTTTTCCCCCTGTAAGGTATCCCCTGGAGAGGGCAGAATGCTGTCAGAACCCAAGGAAGCAGTGGGAATAATAATTTCTTCTTAATCTTAGAAGAGGAATACAGGTGTAAACCAAAGTCAAAAATAAAATCTTTGGGGGAGGGGAGAGAGCCTACAGCAAAGCCAGAAGGTGAAGCATGAGGTTTCCTTACTGAACCGAGCCTTCCCTGTAGGTCCATTTCCTTCTGTCACAGCCAACTTGGACCCAATGCTTCTCTTTCTTTAGAGGAAGCTTCATTTATCAACTTATTTTATGGGCAAAGGAAGGACACTAATGTTCTGTGACAAACTAGAGTACAGTAACTTGAGAAAAGATATGGAAAACATGGAAGAATGTCAGAGCTCCCTAGTGAGGCTGCAAAGAGGGGACATACAGGTCTTCCCCAAATTCATTCTTATTATCCCAAGTGAATGATTCTGGGGCCTGATTAGCCCTCAAAACGATCATATTGGCAAAAGAGAAATGTCTTAAACAAGGAACAGAGGGCTGTTCTCAGAATTTAGGACTGACAAAGTGGTTCAGACTCCTTGTGAGCTTTCTCTTACAATGGATAATACTTCTGGGGAAATTTTTCATTCATAAAGTACTCACCATGTTATCCTGAGGCATCATGTTGGCAGCATGCGGCCCCACCTGGGTCTCATTGGCATGAACGCTCCAGCTCAGAGGCTGTGCCTGGTGCTTTAGAACTGACTCATTGAAAAGGTTGTG
Organism: Antrozous pallidus; assembly: GCA_027563665.1. Taxonomy (NCBI): domain Eukaryota; kingdom Metazoa; phylum Chordata; class Mammalia; order Chiroptera; family Vespertilionidae; genus Antrozous; species Antrozous pallidus. Next base: position 30,661,001 of record CM050508.1, on the reverse strand, counting down.
GAAGTGATCAGCACCTGGCAGGTAACTTGGAAAACTGAAAAAAAAAATGATTCAAATGCCTGAGTGAGGAATTCATGCTAATTTTAGCAGATCACTGTAGAGGAAACATTCATTACGGCACCAGCTCCTTTGAATAGCATTTGCCTCTCCCTGAGATGACACCTCCTCCCTCTGCTGCCACCTCCCATGTCCACCACGTGGCTTCTAGAGTATGGAGCCTTTGCTGTTGTTGATTCAGTCAAAGCCCACATGTACCTTCATTGGATTTAAGGAAATTATGGCAGTCATCTAATCTGAGCCATTATAATCATCCCTGGTGACTGTAAGCCAACGATTAGGCTGCAATTGCCATGTCTATTTATTGACCCACTTTGTCCTCTTGGAGAGAACAATCCGGAAGCCAGTCCTATTGTTCGTAAAACTACCATTGGCAGGAGTGGAGATGCAAAGGAGGCTTACCCTTTTTGTGTCTACTTGAGATTGTTGCCATAATTTACTAGTCATTGACTAACACGACTCTTATCATCAAGTTTGTTTCTTTTTACTCTTTCCAAAAATTAGAAGTCATATGGTCTAACCTTAAAACTCAATGCAAAATAGAAAGAACTATATGTAATTTAATTTTTTACTATTGCTAACCATTTTTGTAATTTTTTTATTGGATCATCAATAAAAATAAAAGCAATTCTGTTATTAGCACACTACTCTCATTTGGTAATGGGGCTCTTTTCTGTCAGGTATACTTTTCTAGAGTATACTTCACAGTTCTGAGTTGATGGGCAATCCTACATAATAAAAGAGAAACATGCAAATTTGACCGTACCTTCGCTCCTGATTGGCTATGCTACCAGCCAATCAGGAGTGGAGGGTGGGGTCAAGTGGCATGAGCGCCAGGCCCAGGGGTGGAGATGAAACGGCAGTGGCTGCGAGCGCCCAGCCTCCAGGCGCTGTGAGGGGAAGCAGCAGCAGCAGTGGTGGTGGCAGTGGAAGTGGTGGTGAGTGCCCAGCCCCTGGGGCCGGGTGGTGGCAGGCAGCTTGGGGCTGAGCTGAGCAGGGTGATGGCTGGGTGCCCAAGGCCTAAAGCCTCGCCAGAGGCTGGGGATGAGCCATCAGTTGGACATCCCCTGAGGGCTGGCTGGGGGTGAGCCATCAATTGGACATCCCCTGAGGGCTCCCAGTATGTGAGAGGGGGCAGGTTGGGTTGAGGGACTACCCCCCCCCAGTGCATGAATTTCATGCACTGGGCCCCTGGTTTGTAATAAAAGTTTAAGCTTGCTGTTCTTAGATATGGCTCCATCCTGGGAAGGTCTTTTAAAATTTTTACTATAGCACGGTAGGAAGCTACCTTTTAAAATACTCCTTGTTGTAAAGGTTAACTTATGTTTTCTTTTCCTTATAAAATATTTGGACTGTTGGCCACTGCTTCTTTTTGAATCTTGTCACTAAGGTTGGCTGCTGCTATTTGATGATTTCTTAACTATCTGAAAGGTGTGTCAGACAGTCATAAAGACCTCTTTGCTGGTGTGGGCGTTAAGATTTCTTTAGATTCAATTAGGTTCCATGGACCCTGTCTCCCAAGTGCAAGAGATGTGTATTAGACAAGGTTTTTCAGAGAAACAGAAGCAATAGGAGATATAGTTATGATTTATTTCAAGGAATTGGCTCATTTAGGATTCACTCATTGTGGAGTCTAGTGAGTTCAGAATTTGGTTGGGGAGAGGCTAGTGGGCTGAAGACCCAGGAAAGAGTTCAGTTCAAGTCCAAAGGCAGTCTACTGGTGGACAAAAAAGAGCTGATGTTGCAGAGGAAGTCCAAAGACTGCTGGGAGAATTCCTTCTTGCTTTGGGGAAATCAGCCTTTTGTTTAATTCAGGCCTTCAACTGATTCGATGAGGCCCACTCTCATTATATAGTTCAATCTGCTTTACTCAAAGTTCATTGATTTAAATGTAAATATCATCCAAAAATACCCTGATAGAAACATCCAGAATAATGTTTGACCAAATATCTAGGCATCATGGACCAGCCAAGTTGACATATAAAATTAACCATCAAAAATTTTTCTCTCCAATTTATTGTTGTGCCCTTTCTACTCAACTGCATTCCTTGCCTGCAAAATTAAAGGAGTAGTTTAAAATTTACTTTGCCTAAGATTTGCCTGAGCCCCTTGACAAAAAGTCATATTCCAGGCCCCTCACTCAGATTATGATGCCCTTTGTTAGATAGATGGTGATTCTGATACACAAGTAGGTTATGGACCATGATTCTGGAAGTAGAGGTCTTAGGAATAGCGCTTATCATCTTCCCATTCTTGCTGATTTCATAACACAAATATGAAACATTTTATTCAGGGGTTTGACTGTTAATAAATTCAAGGTCACATGGAATTAATAAAAAAAGATAACTGCTGATAAATGATATAATGGTTCAATACATATCCCTGAACTGTCCTATTTGTTGGCTCTGACTTATATTGATAGATAAGTGGGGTCAGGCCCCCATTCTTAAAAGGTTCCTTAGAAATCTTTCTAGCTGTAGCTTAGGAATCCATCATTCTCAAGCTATTTGGATCAGATATTAGAGCCGACTATTCAGATTGTGTTTTGAGAGAGAATTGAACTGACATCATGGCTGGGAGCCATTGATAATTTCCCTTAGAGCTTGAACCTTAATTCTTTCTCCATGGATTGGCTTGTACATGAGGAAAGCACTAGCATGTTGGGCTCTTGAAGATTCCTGACCTTCTGTTACCTCCCTCCCTGCTCTTGGAAGTCAAAGGCTCAAGTTATAGAAAATGCTAGTCTTCCTGTGGCTGAGTTCTTCTGCTTGGGTTTGGTTTATGGGAAATGAATCACTGCCCTGAAGTTGTTTTTATTCATCACTTGTTAACATCACTTGTTAACATTCTCCAGCCCATGTGGCCTGGAGAGGTTGATACATCCTTCCCCTCTACTTACCCTTTTTCCTGTTTCAAAAGCAAGTGCCTCTTTGTTGGGGGGTCAAAGTAAATTCTCATTTCTGAGGTTTATTTTCTATTTCATTCCCAGAGCAGAGAGAGGAGCATGCCTAAGATGTGTGCATGAGCACCCTTTCCAGCTTCCAACCTGAGCTTCTCCCACAATCTCTGTAGGCATGTCTCCCCACCAACCCCCCTCCCCTCACACACCTCATTCTTCCTTCAGATTTCCATAGTTTTGCACACGCTGTTCCCTCCATCTGGAATCCTTAGTTGCCACACCACTCTATCCCCACTCTGCTCCTGCCCTCCCACCTTCTTAACTATACTTCAGACACAGCTCAAACTCTTCTCGCTTCCGGAAGCTGTCCCTAATCCCTCAGTGCTGACTCGCTCCTCTAAACCCCTATTGCATTTTATTTTTCTTATGAGACACGTGAATATTGATGTATGCTTGTATTTCTTTACATCCATTATTTTTGGTGTTCACCTCACTTCAGAGTTATTGCCTGTCACATGCCTGATGCTGGCTGAGGCTCTGGAGATACACATTTGGTCAGAGATGACATGGCCTTTGAGACAGAGTTGGAAGGTTGTGGGGGCAGGGTGCTGGACCAGTAAATCATGGTGATGCAGGCTGGACTGTGGGAAAGAGTTGCAGGTATATCCTGTGAGCCCTGAGACAGGTTCAACTTAGATGTGGGATCCCTGGGCTTCCCAAGGGGAGTCTCGGGTAGGTGAGTTTCTTGATGTGATTTGTGCCTGCTTCCTTCGGCATCCATTGTAACAAATAGCATGTGCTGTTCGCATGGATGAGGCTGAAAAAGTGCCTATGAACCGAATGAACAAAACAAGCAAAAGAACAAAAATATGATGGGAAACTAGTTCTCATGTTGAGTTAGATATATAATTTGAGTTATATTGTAGTTAAATATGGTTGATAAAGTAATAAGACGGAAAATAATCTATTCTCAGACTTTCACAGTGTGACCCAGAACACTGTAGTCACCACTGAGGACCACCTTAAGCAATGTTGCCAATCCTTTCTCTCTCATTTCAAGAGGAAGTAGGTCACTGGAATCAATGGAACTGTTGATGCTGTCCTTCTCTTGGTTTGAGTCCTCTGTGAACATCTCTCAGGCAGTAGCAGGGTGCCGGAGGGCAGGAATGGATGTCATATTCTTTCACCCATCACATCTCTCATAGCTTATTTTTTGGTTGTCATTAGCACGAACATAAAAGGCCCTCATGAGACTCTGAAAAAGACTGTGACCTGATAACACTCTGAGAAAGAAATGGGGTTGGAGGGTAGCAGAGGAATCCCATCAAAAAATCAAAGGGCCTCACTGTGTCCTAGGCACTCAGGTTTGGAGTCCTTTTCTCACAGTTCTGTCCAGTTCATTTTATCTCTCAGACTTCACAAAGAGGAGACATACTCATAAGTCTGCATCAAAGACAGATAACTATCATTCTGAGACTTGAATGAGTAATTTTAGAACACGGAAATAAGGCACTGATTAAATGATGCCTGAGAGAACAAAAATCATCACTTGGAAGTTGGCAGGCCTGTTTTCCTTGTCTTTTGATAAAATACTTATCCTTTAGTCCTATTTTTTCAGTTCATAATTCAGTGAGTTTAGCATGAGCTGCTAGGAATAATGAAGCTGAATGGCTTTGCCCGAGGAGGACATCTCCTTTGGGGATCTGGAAAGCATCGTGGTGCTTTGCTCACACTCACCAAAGGAATTTAGTTCACTCCTTATCTTGGATATTCATTTATTTCTGCACATTTTCATTCTATCACCCAGTGTTCTGTGAGCACCTCTATATATCAGGCATGGAGCTTCACCCTAACAAAACACAGGGGAGGAAAACCACCTGACTCCCTGCTTTCCAGATGTTGAAAGTCAAAACACTGGCATCGGAAATCATTGAACTTGACCATCATCTGATGCCCAAATCTCCTCTGAAACATCATCAACTTCCGCAGCCTTCCTCTAATTGAATATCTAGTCAGTGCTCTTTTGAGGTATTTCTTTCATATTTTTAGGGGGAAAGAAACCATTTAAATGGTCCCCAGCATGGACTTCTGTTTTTGACAGTCACCTCAAATATGGCTTTAAAGTCCAAATAGTAATAATAAAAAATACAAATGGACTCAATGTTCTGAAGTCTGACAGATTGGAGCTTTAGGTTGGTGATGGTATTTGTTCCTTCGTGACATCCTCTGAGCTTCTTAAGAATCGCCTGCCTTTATAGCTTATCCTTCCAGTGAGGGAGTGTTAGGTCATTTAGAATGATCTGTGATGAGTTAGGGGATTGTCCAGCATAATTTCCTCCCAACTGGACAGAAGTACCAACATGGGACAAATGTGTCTTAATGACAGACAGGGTCCAGGTTCTTTCCCGGTATTAGAGGACATCTCCCCTCCCTTTCAGAATAGCTCCCTGCTAGCCATTCTTGTGCCTCAGTCTCTAGATGTTGGCCTCCATTCTCTGCTGGTGAGCTGCAGACTCATGTGAAGATTCTTCCAGTGGATGTGATGTTTGCACTTTTATTTACAAATATGTTTGACTCCACTTAGACCAGTGTTTTTCTGATTTTTCTGGTCTCAGAATTCCCTTACATTTTACAAAGTCATGAGGTCCCCAAGGAACTCTTGTTTGTTGGGCTCCATCTACTGATATTTATTACATTAATTTAAAATGAAGGTATTAAATATTTATTTCTTTTAATTAATAAACCCATCACATATCAAAAATTACCCCTTCTTTATGAAAAGTAACTATATTTTCCAAGGCAAAAGAGAATTTAGTGAGAAGTAAGGCACATTTTCATTTTTACAAATCTCTTTAATATCTGGCTTCATAGAAGAGAGCTGGATTTTAACATTTGCTTTTATATGTGATCTATTGTGAAGTGTTGTTTTGGTTGAGGTATAGGAAGAAAATTGAGCCTCATACAGATTCTCAGTTGGGAAGAGAAGTATTTTAATAGCCTTTGCAGATAATTGAGTATCTTGAAAATACTACAGATTCATAAAGGTTAATTGAATGTGGAATCTGAAACCATATCAATGATCTCTTGTACTCTGGTATATTAAAATCCATTGGTCTGTTCTGCATTTTGGATTTTCTACTGATGAGTGGTTTTTATATCACAGATTGGTTATTTGGAAAGTAATGGACTTATATAAAGCTTCCAAATGTTATATTTCATTGTACAATAACCCCCAAAATCACATCATGATTACTATCACCACCAATCTCATCAAAATCATCTTTAAGTATTGGGGGTTTGTCAAGCTCATAATGAAAAATAAAAGTTTTCCAAAATTCTAATTTCTCCTCAGATGTTAAATGCTTTTAAACCTCAAATGTTATATCTGACAACAAAAACTAGTGGTTGTTTTCTTTGAAGTGGCAGTCTTACTCGGTTCATTTGAGAGAAAGTATCTGCTGAATGGCCAATTCTGAAGAAGCCTAGTTTGCCTATGAATCCTCCTTTCAAGGAGAAAAGGTATTCCATGAAAAATGGGATCATTAGGTCCTGATTCAAAGAACTACATGTGTTTGCTGAGACAATTCCTGGGCTTTGGGGAGTAGCAGGAATGCTTTATGTACCTCTCCACCTCCCCTTTTCCCCCGCCCCCCAGTGCCCGCAATTTTGTTACCCAGAATCTTAAAAAGATGTGCAAGGCTTGAGATTTCATCAAATTTTAATTGGCATTTCTCCCCCTGCAACCTTTTCGTTGGTCATTGTTGAAAGCTCTTTAGATAGTAAAGAGGAGAAAGGAAATGAAGGGATTGCTTTTTAGAAAATTGGCAGCTTCCCTGGGCAGGAGGTGAGAGAATCTAGCTAGGATCTTGCTGTTGAGAGGGCAGCAATAGTGGTGGGCAAGAAGCCAGATTATAGGGGCATGGAGGGGCTTGGGTCACCAACATGCCTTGCCCTTCTGATAAATTTGGCATGGAGTGGAGGGAGAAAGTGGGAAACTGGCTTAAAAGGAGTGTTTTTACTCCTAGAGTAGAGATGTGCCACATAGAAATAAACAGAAACTGGCTGATGTGACAGATGGGGGAGGGCTGTAGTTAATGGAGGAAGGTTCCAGGGAAGATGGAATCAAGAGGAGGTGTGGGAGAGAAGGTGTGGAGATCTGCAGAAAAGGGAAGAAAACTCCCTTCTTTGAGGCAAGTAATGTCAGGCACCAGTCTTTACAGAGTATTAAAACAATTTAAAGAATTGAGGTGAAATTTATCTAATACAAATTTAACTCATTTTAAGGTGAACAATTCAATGGCATTCAATACAATCACAATGTGAGTGACTACTACCTCTGTCTAGTTTTCATCTCCCCAAAGGAAGCACTGTACCCATTCAGCAGTCACACCCCATCCCCTCCCCATTCTCTTCCCAGCCCCTGGCAACATCCTTTGGCATTCTGTCCCTATGGATTTACTATTCTTGATGTTTCACATAAATGATATCATACGTGACAGTTTGCATCTGGCTGCCTTTCCTTAGTATGATGTTTTGAGGTTCATTCATGTTATAGAGTGTGTCAGTACTTCATTCCTCTTTATGGTTGAGTAATAGTCCATTGTGCAGATGGAAAAAATTTGTTTATCCATTTATGATTGATGGACATTTGAATCATTTCTAGCTTTTGCTATTGTCACTAGTACAGCTGTGAACATGTGAGTACAAATATTAGTTGGAGTATCTGTTTTCAATTCTTTTGGGTGTATACCTAAGGAGAAGAATTTCTGAATCATATGACAATTCTATGTTAGCTTTTTGAGGAAATGTTAATTGTTTTCACATTTGCCAAAGAACCATTTTACATTCCTACCAGTAATAAAAGGGTGTTCAAATTTCTTCATATACTCACCAACACTTGCTACTTCCTCCCCTTCCATTCCCTTTCCCACTATAGGTTGTAGTTATTTTGTGTGTGTGGTTTTTAAAAAAATTTCATAAATCTTTATTGTTCATATTATTACAGTTGTTCCGCTTTTTCCCCCCATAGCTCCCTTCCACCTGGTTCCCACCCCACCCTCTCATCCATAGGCATATGATTTTTGTCCAGTCTCTTCCCGTACCCCCCATACCCTTTTCCCCCGAGCCTCTGATTTTATTATATTCACCAGTTTATTCTGATCATCAATTTTTTTAATTCACTTGATTTTTAGATTCACTTGTTGATATATACATATTTTTGTTCATAATTTTAATCTTTACCTTTTTCTTCTACTTCCTTTTCTTAAAGAATACCTTTCAGCATTTCATATAATATTGGTTTGGTGGTGAAAAACTCCTTTAGCTTTTTCTTATCTGTGAAGCTCTTTATCTGACCTTCAATTCTGAATGATAGCTTTGCTGGGTAGAGTAATCTTGGTTGTAGGTTCTTGCTATTCATCACTTTGAATATTTCTTGCCACTCCCATCTGGCCTGCATAGTTTCTGTTGAGAAATCAGCTGACAGTTGTATGGGTGCTCCCTTGTAGGCAATTAAACTGTTTTTCTCTTGCTGCTTTCAATGTTTTCTTTTTATCTTTTGCTCTTGGCAATTTAATTATGATGTGTGTTTTTTAATTTTAATTTTAATCTTTATTGTTCAGTTTATTAATTACATTGTTCCCCCATTTTTCCCCCCTATAGCTCCCCTCCACCTGGTACCCATCCCACCCTCCGCTCTCACCTCCCCCCCACTGTCCTCTCCCATAGTTGCATGATTTTTGTCCAGTCTCTTGCTGCACCTCCCACACCCCTTTCCTCCCCAAGAATTGTCAGTCCATTCCCTCTCTATGCCCATGATTCTGTTATATTCACCAGTTTATCCTGTTCATCAGATTATTAATTCACTTGATTTTTAGATTCATTTGTTGATAGATGTGTATTTGTTGTTCCTAATTTTTATTTTTACCTTTTTTTCTTCCTCTTTTTAAAGAATACCTTTCAGCATTTCATATAATACTGGTTTGGCGGTGATGAACTCCTTTAGCTTTTTCTTATCTGTGAAGCACCTTATCTGACCTTCAATTCTGAATGATACCTTTGCTGGGTAGAGTATTATTGGTTGTAGATTCTTGCTATTCATCACTTTGAATATTTCTTGCCACTCGCGTCTGGCCTGCATAGTTTCTGTTGAGAAATCCACTGACAATCGTATGGGTGCTCCATTATAGGTAACTAAGTGTTTTTCTCTTGCTGCTTTTAATAATCTCTCTTTGTCTTTTGCTCTTGGCATTTTAATTATGATGTGTCTTGGTGTGGTCCTCTTTGGATTCCTATAGTTTGGACTTCTGTGCGCTTCCTGGACCTTTAAGTCAATTTCTTTCACCAGGTGGGGGAAATTTTCAGTCACTATTTCTTCAAATAGGTTTTCATTATCTTGCTCTCTGTCTTTTTCTGGCATCCCTATAATTTGAATGTTGGTATGCTTGAGGTTGTCGCAGAGGCCTCTTAACACTATCTTCAATTTTTGGATTCTTTTTGCTTTTTGCTTTTCTGGCTGAGTGAATTTTGCTTCTTTGTATTTCAAATCTTTGACTTGATTCTTGTGGTCCTCTAGACTGCTTTTAGGTCTTTGTGTAACATTTTTTATTTCAGTCAGTGTATGCCTAATTTCTAGTTGTCCTTTTTCATATCCTCGAGTGTCTCATTCATATCCTTGAAGGTCTTGTTCATATCCTTGAAGGTCTCATCAAGTTCATTGGCCTTTTCTAGGAGCCTCTTGAAAAACCTTATAACCATGGTTTTGAACTCTATGTCCAGTCGTTTTTTCCCCTCTCCATTTCTTTTAAATGTGATTTCTTTCCATGTCTCTGCATTTTGGCTGCCTCCTTGAGCTGGCCGATTAGCTTTGTGTGGTAGATGTCCTCTAGGGGACAGTGGTTCAGCCTCCCTAGTTACCTGAGGTGGATACTCTTGGTGCAGTCCTTTATGAGTTGCACAGTTTTGTTGTAGTTAAGCCTAGATTATTGTTGCTATTACTAAGAAGGTTTGACTGCCAGGCCAATTGGCTGTGAGGATCAGCTGTGTTTACACTGTGAGAGCAATTGGACTCAGGTTAAGTGGGTGGAATCTTCGAGCTGAGCAGGCAGCCTTGATTTCCCATCAGCTCTGCCCTATGTGGCACCTGGGTCTCTGTGCCTGGCGGTAATGGCTGCACGCACCTCTGAGAGAAAGCTGCCACCGAGCTCTACCCGCTGCTGGACAATTCAGCCTCTCCCCAAATGAGTCTGCACACCCAAAGTCTCACCCAGCGTTGTAAAATAACGCAGTCCAGTGGTTTCCCTTCTTTTTTTCCCCCTCCCGAACAAGAGAGCAAGTCACGAGTCCTCTCTGCATGCTCACACACTTCTGCAGTTCCCAAGTTTATGCGCCCTTACCGCAAGTTCGCAGACCTCTGCAGTGCCCGAGTTTCAGCGTGCTTCCTCCTTACTGTCCAGTTTCACCCCGTATGAGTGTGGGTTTCCTGGACCTTGCCCGGAACTGGGGAATCAGTGCAGTGGGATGCCTTTGTCTCCCTGCCCATTCGAGAAATCCAGCTGGGTATCCAGCCGCCCGCCCTATCCACTCGCACGCACAACTCTGAACCTCTGACTCCACACATATCTGCAACTCTGCCCTCAGCAGCTCCTCTGAGTCACAGTGTCCTATCTTTACTTTTATTTGTGGAATTTCCACTCAGCCAGCTTTCCAGTGATTCTGGATGATGTCTGTTCTGTCGTTTAGTTATAGCTTTGAAATTGTTGTGTGGGGCAGCAGGATAGGTGTTTACCTATGCTGTCATCTTGGTTCCAATCATTATGTGTCTTGGTGTAGTCCTCTTTGGAGTTCTTTTGTTTGGGGTTCTGTGTGCTTCCTGGACTTGTAAGTGTGTTTCTTTCACCAGGTGGGGGAAGTTTTTAGTCATTATTTCTTCAAATAGATTTTCAGTATCTTGCTCTCTCTCTTCTTCTGGCACCCCCATAATTTGGACATTGATACGCTTGAAGTTGTCCCAGAGGCTCCTTACACTATCTTCATATTTTTGGATTCGTTTTTCTGGATGTAGTTTTGAGTTGCATTTTCCTAATGACTAATAATGTTGACCAGAGAGATTTCTTTTTTATTTTCTAAAAACTCATATTCTGTGCTTTATGTCTTTGGAGAAAAGCATTTTGAATTTTTCCATCAAAACTGAAGTCATATCACCTTTGCGCAATCTTGATTAAAGAAAAAGAAATCATTGCAGACATAACGTAGTCCAGTTCTTGGGAATTAAAGCTTGCTCTGCCTCTGAACAGAGGCAGGTGATTCTGTACATCTGAGCCACCTGATACTGGTACAGGCTAAGTCAGCACTGGGATATCTGCTAATCCCAGGTTATTCTTTGCCTGACACCCATTTAAAAGCTTGGTTTATTTATAGTGAATGTTTATTTCACCAGGTGAAATAAATTAAAATATTGCCTTACCTGGAAACTTGCCAGGAACCCACCATCTCTGTGAGGAAGGGGTCAGACTGACCTGAGTCCCTGTAAGGTTTTTTCCCTTTTAATTGCCTTCTCTTTGTATTCCAAGAATAATCCCAAAAACTTGGCCCAAGCTCCATGTCTGTTAATCATTAGCAAGAAGAAACTTATTCTGTACTCAACTTCCTTTGACATAAGGGGCATTTTTGAGACTAAGATAAGCATTTAATTGAGCCACGAGCATTAATCCTTTCCAACTTCACACTGGAGGATAGTTTGTAGTTTAATGATAATTCTGCAGTTTAGGATATTTCCAAACCAATAAGGGAAAAAGAATCTGGCTCCAGAAGGGAATGAGCAAGCTCCTCCTGGAATACAACCGCTGTGTAGTGATGGATAAATGGAGCAAGGTTACCACAGGTCCTTGGACTGCTGCCCTGAACACAATCCACCCTCTCTCTATGACTGTACTTGGTTTCCACCCAGGTTCTGGGCAGGAAATTTGAGCTGTGTCTCAACCTCAGACAGAGGTGACTATGTGACATGTGCAGTGGGATATCATATAATTCTTGAGTGTGGAAAGAAGGGCACAGAGAACAAGGCCTGACTCCTTCTAGGAGTCAGCAGAGGCCAGCAAATGTGGAATGTTTCAAAGCTGTCCAGGATCAAAGGTCATTAATTATGGAGGCCATCAGACCTGTCACTTACACATCTGTTTTAGCACAGTCACAATATTTTGGCAGGAGACTAGGGGAAAACAAAGCACATGAGTAGAAGAAATACTGGTGGCAGCTTATACAGTAGCATTTATACATTCCACAAATAATTATGCATGTGTATTAGTGTCTACATCTAGAAAAAACTTAGAAAATTTACTTTTTCTCTCTTTACTCTCTTTCCACATTATAATTAAACAAGTAAGTCCTTTCCTAACTTCACTACCATGTTTTTTATTTTTGTTTTCTACTAACCTTTTTCATTTCTTTACATGCTTTCTTCATTGCATTTTACCTTTAGCCTTTTTCTTTGTATTCTCTGGTCTTGGTTTGATTTAGTATATATTTAAGTGCTGATAAGCAAAGTAAAATAGGTAGTTGCCATCAGATGGTGTCTGTAAAAGACAGTTGAATAAAATTATGTAAATCAGGCAAATTAAACATCGATGCAAGAGGCATTAATGATCAGCAGACATTAAAATATTAAAAGAACGAGCTTCATATCAGGAAAGCATTAGTTGAAGTGATGATGAAGCAGATACCTGCTGAGGAAGTTTTGTAGGGTATGGAATAGAAAAAAGAACCTTCAGCAAGATGAATGGCAAAGGCCATGGCTAGATGGAACTTTGATTAGATTAAGAATGTGATTGTCTCTCAGCCCACGGTCACAGACTATGGGAACTTGTACTGGAATCTGATCACTTTTCTTTAAGCTTGAATTACTTTCATTGATTTTTCAATCATAGCCTGCTCCTCTATTTTTAGGGTTTCTCCGAACACATGGAAGATTTGGGGGATAAAAAAGATATTATGTTGTGCTATCTAAAATCAGAAGCAGCAGCTAAAGTTGACTTTTGTCTTAGGGCTTTTTAGGTTGCTAAAATAAAAATGGAAGAAGTATGGGTTTCCATATTTAGATTATTATCATATTATACTTCTATCTTCTATCATAAGAACAATTCATTGTGCAATCTAATAGAATATACCCCATAAAATTCTGCTTGGTTTAAATTTCCAGGATGATGAGACAACAGTTTCATTGCTGCATCCTGGTAGCAAGAATATTCTCCTCAGCAGGGACCTGTAACAGGGACATTTTTTTTTTTAACTCTTATTATTGAATGGGGATATTGAGGCTGTCAGGCATTAAGTATCAAGATTTCAGTAAGGGTTGAAATTTTGAAATTTGATAGTACTTCCAAAGGTACTTTCAGTTTTGTGTAGATCTGTAAGAAAACACATGAAGCCCTTATTATTTTTGTCATCTTGTTGGAAAGAGAAGTCAAGTCTACAACAAATATCTCTGTGTTTAAAGACAGCGGTCCTTGTACTTAGTTTAGACGAGGTCAATGTGGCTTCCACATTTGTACAGACTGTTCTGTTGAAATTTGAGGCTTTGTGGCCCAGTGGAGGCCAGTAGACATAGGGTAGAATAAGGGTCAGGATATGACTCTCCTACTACAGAAATTGCATCATGTAATTCCATCAGTGTCTCCGTCTGATGATGGGAATGATGAGCATGTCCATGTCACAAAACTGTGACTTGTGCAAGGTTGAGATGTAGCACAGACCCACATAGGTCCTGGAAAGTCCTAATGGAATTTGAAATGAGGTTATATATATGAAAGTGTTGGCAGCGAGTCAGCAACAGAATGTCACTGGAGATTGGACCTTGGTTCAGCAGCCTCAGTTCTTGAGTTCTGGCTAAGAAGGAATTCAGAGCCCAAACTCAAAACTATAAAAGTTTATTTAGAAAGTCAGAGAGGTAGGAAAAGTGAGCCAACTGGTTGTGGGCTCAGGAAATAAGTCACAGAGACAAATGAAGGGCCCTTGGAAGTTAGGAGGAAAAGAGAGGCAAGGAAATATCCCCCGGGGAAAAGGGGTGGGAAAAGGTGTGCTCCCTATGAGGAGTCCTACTGTGTCCTCTGTCTTGAGGGTATTTATCTGGAGGTTTCAGGGGAGGATCTCAATAGAGTATTCATCAGCTTTCCAAATATGTCCTTTCCAAATGTGCTGTGGTCTCTACTGATAGGTTAGAACCTGGACAGGGGGTCACTTGTCAGTGCAGCTGGCTCTGAGGTCAGCCTGGCATCACTTGTCTGGTTTTGCTGCTCTTTTGGGCCTGAAGCTAAAACACACCTGAGGCCTAGATGTTGCACCTAAGAGTTAATGGTTGAGGAAGTGATCTGTGCAAGGCCACACAAGGGAGTTGAATGAGGCCACTCTTTTGCCCATTGTTTCTCCTCCAAGAGGGTCTACTGCATAATAAATGACATGCCAGGGGAGGTCTGAACCACATGACCAGCAATATGCTAGGGGAAAGGTGACCCTGGGGCAAAGTCCTTGTTTTCCCAATTTTACCTGTTGCTAGGCACTTAAGGCTTTCCACGCTGGTGATCTTCTGTACCTGGCCCATCTCCCTGTTCTGCTCAAGTCTGTCTAACTGCCTACCACAGAAGCATTTTGTAAAGAACTTTACAAATTACAGATGGCATGCGTGATGTACAAACAAATGGAAATAGCTTCTTTGCCTCCATCAAGAGCCACCTTCTGATGGCCCTGTTGCCCTTAGCATTCCATCCTTGTTATCCTTGGAAGTGTTTCCACTAATTGTCTTTTGAACTACCCAAGAATGCTTCTGGCCTGCATGACTGATCTTAACCTACTTTAGTGGAAATCATTTGGGGCTGGACTCATGTATAATTTCCTTCTCAGAGTTCTAATTTTGAAAGACAATTGTTGGGAGAAAGTTGATACTTGAATTTCCAAATCAAACTCAATAAACACATACTCCATATGCTAACATTTCTGTTGTTGTTTTGTTTTAAAATCTGTCCTGTGGAAAGAGTTGGGGCTGTTGGCCATAGAAATGGGCAATTAGGCCCAGCTGGTTTGACTCAGGAGGTCATAGTTCAGTTCCCTGTCAGGGCACTTGCCCATGTTGTGGGCTCGATCCCCAGTGGAGCTCATGCAGGAGGCAGCTAGTGGATTAGTGATTCTTTCTCATTATTGATGCTTCTCTATTTCTTTCTTTTTCCCTTCCTCTCTGAAGGCAATAAAATATATTTAAAAAGCCACAAAAGAAATGGGCAATCAACTGTCTTCTTACCCATTGTTTTGAAGCATTTCTCAGCTGAGAATTTTGTAGTTAAATAAAATTGTTGACAAATATCAATTGTAGCCAGTAATACTCATGAATATACAATTATTTTCCAAGAAGGATACTAATAAAAGGTCTTCTAAAAAATGACAAAATTGTAGTTATCAACCAACAGTAGTACTAAGAGATAATTTTTTAAAAATGTTATATTTTGAAGGTCTTTATTTGTGAACTAAAAAATATTTTAAAAATACTTTGAAAAAAGAGAAGTAACTTGACTTTGATACAATTAAGTTGCCCATCCTTTTGGACAGAAGGCAGTAGGTTGGGGGTTGCCTACTTGGTGTAAGATTCAGGAGTATTCAGGAGGTTCCTTCATCCCAAATTTCCTTGACACATCCTCATGGCAGGCTGCCTGCAATCCTGCTATTTGAGCTTCATTCCTATGTAATTACAGCATGATTTTCTATTTAAATGCAAATGGACCTAAAATGGTATCCCATTAAGGTGTTATCTGTCATTAAGACTAGAATAACTTAGTTCAGTCAGGGGTTGATTTCAGTAGGAAAAAGAATAGTAGATAATTCTAGAAGGCAGGTGCCTCCTGGAGGTGTTGTGTATGACAACAGGGACTAAGGTTGGGAGAGGTGAGATTTATCAAATTTGGCAGCAAATCTGAGCCTTGGTTTGGTTTTCATGTCTCCCTTGTTTAGCAACAGGGGAGGCAAGAGGCATTTGAGCCATTCTCAGACAGCTGTTCTGCCAAATAAGCAAATCTACTTTTATTTTAGTGGAGCCTGAGAAGCTCTAGGAGAAGTGTTCATCTGGCAACAAAATGACCTTGAGCCCATTCCATAGCAGAAGCCCATTTATGCAACCCTCAGAGAAAACAGGAATTTAGGCCAGCTCATAGGAGTTTTATTTCCTTCAAACATGTGCATCTAAAAATTATAATTGAAAAAAAATTATGTATTCAAGATTGGTTTTGCACCAAGGACTGCTGTGCATGGCAGCCATGCTACTAGGTGTATCAGCCTTTGTTCGTACCTGAGCACATGAAAGAGGAAGCGAGCTTAATGTTTTTTCCCTAGCACTTAGATAGATCTGTGCTGGCTCAAGGACTTCCACACTCCACAGCCCTGTGACATGGATATTTTCATTATCCCATCTAATGATGAGGATACCGAGCTCTAGGAAATTCAACATGCCTTTCCTTTCATTCCAAATAAAGAACTCATAAATGAAAAACTCAGTTTTCCACCTTTCTATGTAGGGAAAACTCAGTTCTTCCTTACTGTGTGTTTCTTTCTCTTGTGGGTGTCTTTGCCTTTGCAGGGAGCATTTCACTTCTGACAATTGTGGTCATCAAATGTGTAGAGTTTTCCCCCACACCAACCAGCAATTCTCAGACACCTGCTGGATTTCCAACAATTTAACAAAATTCCAACTGTATCTACCTAGAGAAAGCATGAAATTCCACAGGTTAAGGGCTCTGTCCCACATGACTGCCCCTACCCCTTCAGATGATAGTTGCAAGCCCAGTCTATCTGTCATCTGAGCTTCTGACTGACTGACTATAGATTAGAGGTTCCCATGAACTCTTCTCGGGTTTAATTAATTTGTTAGAGTAGCTCAGATAACTCAGTGACACACTTCTTACATTTACTTGTTTATTAAAGAACTAGAGGCCTGGTGCATGAAATTTGTGTACTGGGGGGAGGGGGAAGGCAGTATCACTCAGCCCAGCCTGCACCATCTACAATCTGGGACATCCCTTGCATAATCCAGAATTGCTGGCTCCCAACTGCTTGCTTGCCTGCCAGCCTGATCATCCCCTAACCACTCCCCTGACAGCCTGATTGATGCCTAACTGCTCTCCTACTGGCCTGATTGCCCCTAACTGTCCTCCCCTGCTGGTCTGGTTGCCCCTAACTGCCCTCCCCTGCTGGCCTGATTGCCCACAACTACCCTCCCCTGCTGGCCATCTTTGATCACATGGGGGTGACCATCTTGTGCAAGGGTTTGAGGGTCAATTTGCATATTACTTTTTTATTATATAGGATATAATAAAGGATAGAGATGAAAAGCCAAATGAGGAAATTTTTATGCAGATTTCCTTTATTATTCAGAGTCAGAGAACTGAATTATCATCCAAAAGAAATTGTTTCATATGAGTATTATAGATGAATAAAAAGTTTGAAAGCAAGCAAGATTCGCCTTGCCTGTGAACTTACCTTTGCCACCCTGAGTTAGATATTTGGGTGAATTTAGTCTGGAAATTATGATGATTCTTTTCTAAATCTCCTATAGAAATACATTTATTATCTATAACCTGCCATTTGTTCAATATTAAAATGATGAAAATAACAAACATTTATTGAGATAAGGCTCAATTAAAATGAATGATAGGACCTTCCCTCCTCTGCTGATGTTATTTTCATTTGTGTGAGTATAAATTTAATAAAGTAAGAAATGCATTAATCAGAGTAGAGACTCTATAATGTAAATAAACATCTTTCCTGGTAAAATAAAGATGTACTTTTCCCCTCCTCCAAATGCTGATGAAATGTCTTTAATCAAAGTCCGTTGTATCAGGGATTGTATAATCAAGCAAAACAAACCTCTTGGAATTTAGGCTGTGATACCAATATTCTAGATTTATGTGTATATTCTCATTTCAGTAGGAAAACAGGGGTTGAATAATTTCATTCACTCTCCATAAGGAAGGCTGAATTGATTCCTTATATCAATTCTCCATGTTTTACTTTTTTGTTTACAATCTCTCTCTTTGGATTGGACTTGAGACTATTCAGAAAGGTATGTAAACTATAAAATGATCTATTTAGAGAAAAATAGATGTGAAGACTAAGGCAAAGAAGAAGTATAGTTCCATTAGGAAAGTAAATCTAGGTTCAAGTTATGAATGTCCAGAGGAAGACCTGAATACCAGCTGAAGATGGGAATCCTATGGGATAAGTGTTGTCAAATATCTGTTGTATCATTTTAGATCTTTCAACAGTTAAATTTTTAAAATCACAATATAAACAATAGAATCTTTCAGTTATAGCACATCTTCTTTTATTTTTTGCCTATTATTAAAGTGAGGTTGAATAGCAAACAAAGTTATAAATAATATAAACTATTTGTCCAAAGTCAAGGAGGTAGAAGAACCAGGAATAGAATCTGAGCCAGCAATGCAGGGTTTCCTCTTACCATCTACACCAAACATGTCAAACTCAAAGGCTAACATAGGCCAAATAAGTAAGGTTTTAATTTATGTGGGCACAAAAAAACAAAAGCTTCAATTTTCATAGAAATGTAGGTTTATTTAGAGAGACATGCTGAATAAAAAGGGCTGAAATAAATGAGTAATTATTAACATAAAATAAAAGAACATTTTAATGAAATTAATATTTTCCTTGAACATTAATGTACCAGACACTGAAAACTGCACAAATTAATAAGCATAATGCAAATAAACTTATTTTTCTTGTTCTCTAAAAGCAAAATATTTCCTGTTGCACACACCAAACAAGTCAATCCAAGACCAATGACATGGCAATTGGCTGCTAAAATATTTGCTGCTAGTATTGGTGGAGAGAAATAATGCACCTGCACATAAGGTGTGCAACACAATTTTAATAATCAGTCATTAGTGAACTGATTATTAATTATTAATCCCAAGGCATCTATTAATTAGATAGAATTAATAATTCTAGCTAATAAAAGAGTAATATGCAAATTAACCATCACTCTGTTACACCCACAAACCACGCACACCAGCCAATCAAGAGTGAGTATGCAAATTAACCCAACCAAGATGGCTATAGCCATGGAGCAAGCAGGAGGCTTGGGTTTCCCTGGCAATGGAGGAAGAAAAGCTTTCTGCACACCCTGGCAGGCTCAGGCCTCCACTCAAGGCTACAAAGTTTCAATTATAGAAGATAAATAAATCCCAGAGCCCAGGGCCTCCACTTGGGTCACCAGGGGGTGTGGCTGGCCTGCAAACTACCACAGGCCCCTCACCCAGGCTGCCCCACACTCCAAAGTAACCTCCACCCTGATCTGGGACACCCTTCATGGCAAACCAGCTGGCCCTACCTGTGCGCCAGGTCTCTATCCTGTCTAATAAAAGAGTAATATGCAAATTGACTATTACTCCAATACACAGATGGCTGCCCCCATGTGGTCAAAGATGGCTGCCTCCATGTGGCCTTTACGAGATGGCCAGGAGGAGAGGGCATTTGGGGGGGATCCAGGCCTGCAAGGAAGGGCAGTTAGGAGTGACCAGGCCTCTAAGACAGGGCAGTTAGGGGTGATTAGGCCTGCAGGAAAGGGCAGTTAGGGGAAAACAGGCTGGCAGGGGAGTCCTTAGGCAACAATCAGGCTGGCAGGGGAGTGGTTAGGGGGTGAGCAGGCTGACAGGCAGAAGTGATTTAGGGGCAATCAAGAAGGCAGGCAGGTGAGCAGTTGGAAGGCAGCAGTCCTGGATAGTGAGAGGGATATCAGGATCCTACCAGGATTGGTCCTAAATGGGCAGCTGGACATTCCTTGAGGGGTCCCAAATTGGAGAGGATACAGGCTGGGCTGAGAGACACACACCCTCCCTTGCCCCGCCCCCTGCGCCCCTGCCCACGAATTTCATGCACTGGGCCTTTAGTTATATATAATAGGA
Source organism: Antrozous pallidus (assembly GCA_027563665.1). Lineage (NCBI taxonomy): Eukaryota > Metazoa > Chordata > Mammalia > Chiroptera > Vespertilionidae > Antrozous > Antrozous pallidus. Next base: position 30,641,093 of record CM050508.1, on the reverse strand, counting down.
TATTGTAAAAATTAAGTCACGAAATTTTTATTAAAACATTTCTTATATACTGTTAAATTGGCTGGACTGCAAAAGTATTTGTTGTGGGCCACATATGGCCTGTGGGCCAAGAGTTTGATATGCTTGATCTGTGGTTCATGGTTGTATGTGGTTCACTTATGATGTAGTGTGTGAGTGTGTGCGTGCGTGTGCACGTGTATGCGTATGTGTGTGTGTGTGTGTGTGTGTGTGTAGAGGCTGAGTCCTGAAATCAAATGATCTGTGCTCAACTTTCAACTCTTCAGTTAATTAGCTGGCCCAGCTTGGTTAATGTACTCACCCTCTCTGTATCTAAGTTTCCTCAAATATAAAGTTGGAATAACAATAGCAATGAGGATAACTGCATTTTCCAAAGCCCTTAGAATGGGACCTGGCATTTACTGAATGCTCAATAAATTGTTCACGGTGAAGATAATAGTGATGATGACAATAACAAACCTATTTGTCATTTCCTAGAGCACATGAACTATAGCTGTATGCCCCTGTATGTACAATGCCAACCTGCTCACACAGCCATTATTCAGTGAATATTATTTGTCCTCCAGGATAATCAGTTGAATATAGTAAGTATCCAATAAGTATTTTTGGAGTTCTGAAAATAACATTTAAGGAAGACTGCTCTGAAAATAGTTGGAGGAATAGCTAGAGAAGGACTGGCTGGATGTTATGGGCTAAATTGTACTCCTACAAAATTCATATGCTGAAGTCCTAACCTCTTGTACCTCAGAATGTGACTATATATAGAGATTGGGCCTTTAATGAGGAGATTAAGGGTAAAATGAGGTCATATGGGTCTGCTCTCATCCAATATGACTGGTTCCTTCCAAAAAGAAGAGATTAGGACGTAAACGTGCACAGAGTGAGCAGACAGGAATCTATAAGTCAGGGTGAGAGGCCGTCAAAGAAACCAACCCTACAAGAAACTTAATTTTAGAGTTACCAGCCTTCAGAATTGTGAAAAGCAACAACAACAACAACTTTCGTCATTTAAGCCACTCAGTCTGTGGTGCTTTGTGTGGTAGCTTTAGCAGATGAATTCAGTAAGAGTAGGAAAGAAGCCCACCAGTGTTGTTTAGCATTCCAGAGTGGCATGGAATCACTTGAAACAGGATTCGGATACTGGGAATTTGTGATCCACATTGGACTGAAACTCAGATATATTAAACCTAGGAGTTGAAGAGACCTTTGCAGATCAACCCCTTCAAATCCCTTTTTGGTGCATGAATGCTCCCCCCTTATCTCCTTTCTCAGAATGTTATTTGAGCTCTGCTTCTCATACTTTGTAACTAAATTCTTAATATCTTAAATTGTAAGAATGTCTTTACAATGAGACCAAATCTGCTTCCCTCTGCCTCTGTATGACCTTGAGCAAGCTATCGAAATTCTCTGATCTATCAGTATTGAAAGAGAAAAGTAATACTGATTTTGAAGACTATAGGGAGGATTAAGTGAATCCTGGTGTGGTGGTTGGCATATGGTGGGGCTTTCCTCAATAAATGATGGCTTTGTACCCTGCCCTGTCCCTATTGGATTTCTACTTGTAGAGAAAGTTACCTTTGGTTGTTCATCTTGGCTTTACATGTAAAAATGTAATTCAGAATGAGTTTTCCACCTGAAGTCACCTGAGGAAGATGCTAGGAAAGATCTTTATTCTTCAATGAGTCCTTCTTGTCAATATCTTATGCATCAAAATGCCCATTTTATTAAAGCCTTTTTCTTACCATTTTCTTTTGGTATAATAATGGAATTTTAAAATAAGAAAGTAAAATGACATGTCATCTACTTGTGGGATCAGTCTATTTTCAGGGAAATTCAATAAAAGATGAGTTTGCAGTGACATTCATTTTTTCAAAGTTGAAACTAGACTTTTGTGAATGGATTGGAATGTTGCAGCAAACACAGATGGCTGTGACTTGAAGGTGGAGGCTGACTACATAGAAATCTTATGCCTAATTATGGCCACACTGTGAGTGCTGAGAACACATAAGTTGGAAGAATGTGTTTGGAAATGGCGTTAGAACATCTCCATTTCCCCCATGCATACATCCAATTTTTAGGAAGAAAGGCTTTTACAACATTTCCTGGAAGACAGTTACTTTTTTCTCCCCTGAGTAACAAAATGAACTTCAATGTCCTTTGAAAGTAAAGAGTGTGACTGTCATTCATTATTGTTTCTATTATTGAGAATTTAACATTTAAGCCAGAGAAATGAATTCTACGAATTCATGAATGTCAAGTCTTGAATTTAATGTTTAGATGATCGGTGTGTTTCTAAGCCTTTAAAAAAAAATAAGCTGCTACATTTGCAATTAATGAACCCAAATAGCTGAGCAATGGTATGTCTAATGTCTAATGGGAAAATAAGATTATAAGCAATAAAAGTATGTTGTTTAACTTACATGTGTAATGAATAGAAAAAGACCCAGTTAATAGGCAAGAATTTGAAAAATGTAATTCATACTCAGTTTTCTTTGAGATGGCTCACTGTGTCCCAACAAAAGGTAACGCTTTTTCTTCATGGCTGGAGTCCAGGTATGGTTGTGTGGACCAGGCTCAGGAAAAGGCTTTCATAAGCACTTTCACATCATAAGTAGAATTTTTATGTAATGTCTTAAATTTTGCATCTAATTCTTTTTGTTTCTTGCAATACATAATCTGGGTTTAACAAAAGGCTTAAAGAGCATGCTAGATTGATTTGATCCTTTAGTTATAGCTCACCTATGTGGAATCAAATAAAAGAGTATGCAATGCTTATTGCTTTTTATATAGATTTTAGTGTTCATCTAAATTTCAGACCTGAATGACTACCCAATCTGGGTTCCCATGTCTGGTCTAGGAGTTGTAGTAATAGGTCCCTGGCTGAGGATACTGGGATGATGCATCTGTGGCCTCTGTCTCCACTGGATCAGGGTCAATGCATTTGGAGTGATGCGACAACTGGGGCTACAATGTGACTGATGCTGCATTGTTACCTGAGTTGGTCAGGCCTCACTGCATTCCTTTCCCAAAGTATGCATAAAATCATATAAGCTCTGGGTGAAGGGGGCCACAGAAAGCCCTCACTTGGGACCCTTTCTTCCTGGACAATTGCACATGGAGCTCATCCATTAACCAGGAGCAAAAACATTCCAGAGCCTTCCAAAGTTAGGAAACAGACTCTACTTCTTGTCCTTGCCAGTATATGGAGAGCTAGTTTTGAGATGCCTTCTTTACTTTTTTACCCATAGGCTCTGTAAGCAGAGATTGCTGCCCCCAGCAAGGTCTGCACTGGCTGTGCCTTGCTTGTGACTCTGGCATGCTGGGGAAGCAGAGAGGCAGCCAAGCCTTCCCTTGCATAGGAATGGCTGTCTTCTCTTCAAGAAGATTCAGTTGTTCAGAGGGAAATGTGCTCAGTTATGTGATTTGTGTTGCCCATAGGAACAAATTCATAGGTCCCTTGGGATGAGCAGCAGTTTTCCTGGCACATGGATATGAAATAAATTTCTGGGATGGGACTTCACATATGGGGCCTGGGCAATGTGCACAAAATGTTCTCTGCAACATCTCTGCGGTAAATGCACTAGCAGATTCCATAGGGAGGAGCTGGACACAGGACACTGAAATGGAATTCTAATGCTTTGAAGTTTTAGCTTTCCTTTCATGAGACTTAGCCAGATTCTTAAAATAAAAACAACAGATTGTTTTATTATAGAAAAATTTAAGCATATTTAAAATTAATTTGGCAAACCACCATGCCTGCATCACTTAGTTTCAACAATTATCAACTCATTAGCCAGAGTTTTGACCTTGCAGATGTTCAGACATTTAATTATGAATAGCCCAGATGTTGTTTGGAACCAGACTGGCCCATAATGAAATTGGCCTACAAAGTCTGTTAGCCAGGAGTGGTTTGAAGAAAAATTTCCCCCATTTTCAGAGGTTTAGGGGCTCATTAAGTCACTTCTTTGCTTGGGATTGTCCCCTAATCCTTGTTCAAGTATCTCCTTTAAAATTAGCATAGCAGGGGAAGAACTAAGATGGCGGCAAAGGTAAAACACCTATCTTGCCGTCATAATCAGCAATTTTAATACTACAACTTAACGAAAGAACAAACACCTTCCAGAATCACCAGAAAGCGCGCCGAGTGAAAATTCCACAAATAAAAGTGAAGATAAGACACTGTGACTCGGAGGAGCGGCGGCGAACAGCGTTGAAAGATTCGCACAGAGAGAGGTTTGGAGGAGCGCGCGCCACGGAGGGGGCGGGTGGCTGAAAACCGGCCAGTTTTCTCGAACTGGGAGACAAAGGCATCCCACTGGACTGATTCTCCAGTTCTGGGCGAAGGCCAGAGAACCCACTATCACACGGGGTGAAAACTGGACAGTGGGAGGGCACGCCGAAGCTCGGGTGCTGCCGGGTCTCCTGGCTTGTGGAGAAGGCAGCTTTTGCGAACAGCTCGGCTACATGACAGTGCAGAGAGCGCACCACGACTTGCCTCTCATTCGGAAAACCGTCAGACTGCTTTGTTTTATGACCCTGGGTGAGACATTGCGCATGCAGACTCATTTTGGGAAAGTCTGAATTCCCCGGCAACCGGCAGCCGGTGGAGCTCCGACAGCGGCTCTCTCTCAGAGGTGCTGGCGGCCATTGCCCCCGGCACAGAGTCCCTGGGGCCGCATAGGGTGGAGCTAACACTGTCTGCTTGGCCCGGAGACTCCGCCCACCCAACCTGAGCACAGCTGAGCTTCACAGACAATTGGCCTGGAGGTCAACCCTCCAAGTGCTAACAACGATTAACTGAGCTTAACTTCAGCAAGACTGTGCAGCCCATATCCACCTCAGGTAACCAGGGAGGCTGAGCCACTATCCCTAGTAGGAAGTCTACCACACAAAGCTAATTGACCAACTCAGGGAAGCAGCCACCATGCAGCAACATGGAAAGAAATCAGATATGAAAGAAATGGAGGGAAAAAAAACGACTGGACATGGAATTCAGAACCACGGTTATAGGGTTTTTTAAGAGGCTCCAACAAAAGATCGAGGCCTATAAGGAAATAAGCAAGACCACAAAGGAAATGAATGAGTCCTACAAGAAAATGAACAACACCCTCAAGGATATAAACGAGAGCTGCAAAGAAATGATCAAGACCAATGTGGAAATGATCAAGACCAACGTGGAAATGAATGAGTCCTACAAGGAAATGAAAGAAACCCTCAAGGATATAAAGCAGACTCTCAAGGATATGAAAAAGGACCAACTAGAAATTAAGCATACACTGACTGAAACAAAAAATATTATACAAAGACCTAAAAGTGCCCTGGAGCACCCCAAGAACCAAGTTAAAGATTTGAAATACAAAGAGGTAAAATCCACTCAGCTGAAAAAGCAAGAAACCAAAAGAATCCAAAAAATTGAAGATAGTGTTAAGAGGCCTCTGGGACAACCTCAAGCATACCAACATCCGAATTATAGGGGTGCCAGAAAAAGCGAGAGGCCAAGACAATGAAAACCTATTTGAAGAAATAGTGACTGAAAACTTCCCACACCTGGTGAAAGAAATTGACTTAGGAGTCCAAGAAGTGCACCGAACCCCAATATATAGGAACCCTAAGAGGACCACACCGAGGGCACATCATAATTAAAATGCCAAGAGCAAAAGACAAAGAGAGAATATTAAAAGCAGCAAGAGAGAAACAGTTGGTTACCTATAAGGGAGCACCCATAGGACTGTCAGCGGATTTCTCAACAGAAACGATGCAGGCCAGACGGGAGTGGCAAGAAATATTCAAAGTGATGAACAGCAAGAATCTACAACCAAGATTACTCTATCCAGCAAAGATATCATTCAGAATTGAAGGTCAGATGAAGTGCTTCGCAGATAAGAAAAAACTAAAGGAGTTCATCACCACCAAACCAACATTATATGAAATGCTGAAAGATATTCTTTAAGAAGAGGAAGAAGAAAAAGGTAAAGATGAAAATTATGAACAACAAATACACATCTATCAACAAATGAACATAAAAATCAAGTGAATTGATAGGCTGTTGAACAGGATAGACTGGTGAATATAACAGAGACATGGACATAGAGAGGGAATGGACTGACAATTCTTGGGGAGAAAAGGGTTGTGGGAAGTGCAGCAAGAGACTGGACAAAAATCTAGCAACAATGGGAGAGGACAGTGGGGAGGGGGAGGTGAGGGTGGAGGGTGGGATAGGTACAGGGTGGAGGGGAGCTATAGGGGGATAAAAAGGGGAAACAATGTAATTAATAAACTGAACAATAAAGATTAAAAAAAAGAATAAAAAAAATAAAATTAGCATAGCATGTAGTTGAAGAATGTATAAGAGCTATGATGCTATCTTAACAAAACACAAGATTTTTAGAGATAGGAAGGGAATTGGAGAAGAGGATGCTGTACCTGCACAGGATCCTCCTGCAAGTTTACATCCTCTTAAAGAGATGGCCTCATTCAACGAACATGCAAATGTCTATTATGTATGAATAACTATAGTCCCAGATATAAAGGACCTCCAATTCTGGCACAGACTCACCTAAAGTTTCCAAATCTGTGCATGAGTGATTAAACTTTCCATCCTCAGGAAGGATATTTTTATTCCATTCTGACACATTTATTTGGTATTATTCTTAAAGCTACAGGAAATTTGAATCAGTGAACTCTAAGGACAGTCAATGATACTGGCAAGGAAGGCAGCCGGACAGCAGAGGGGAGGTAGAAAAATGACTTATAAAAGCAGGATCTAAAATACTACAGTTATGGGGTGAATTTTAGAGTTAGGGTGAAGAGCACTCCTACGTGCCTTTATGGTATGTAGAGACCATCATAGAGATGATGGGATGGCATGCAGCTGAGAGTGGGAAAGGACTTAACAATCAGATGGTAATGGCTTAAAGCCTTGACCTTATACTTGCCTACTGGGACACCTTCAATAATTTATCTGACTTCTCCTGTCAAGTCTGTTCTCAACTCTTAAAACGGATCTGACAATACCCACCTGACAGATGTGGTGAAGATTAAAGAGGTAATTGATTGTAAGTAAGCTCTGTGAACAATGAGATTCAGTATCTGGTCAGCTGGGATTTTATGTTGATACTGATGTCACTGGGATAGCAGAAAAATAAAATTGTATTTTCTGTATAGTTTGTTCAAGGGACAAAGCAAAATAAATTCTTATTCTTAAAGACAGAAATAAAGCTCCTCAGAAAACTTATCTCTCTGGGATGATTTGTTTAAATAATTAGGCTTTTCTGAGAGGTGAAAATTTCAGAGACTGAGACAGAAAAGTAAGTTGGGGCCAGATTATCCAGGGCCCTGTGTGCTATGAGGAGTTTAGATTATTTATTTATACATTTGACTGTGTATTTTATAGAATATTGAAATAAAAAATACCGAACAAAAGTCGGGGTCAGAAGTTGGAAAGGGGAAATTTATAGGTCACGGAGCCCTAGGCAGCTGTTCAAGTTGAGCCTTGAGCAGATTGCAAGCTCACTGCAGCCAAATCAAATAGGGAAAATGAAAAAGGACAGTCACCATGACCTGCTCTGTTCACGAAGACAAAATATCGGTTCTCATGACTAGAAAATTTTTTACTGGCTCTGAAATGACTGAATTTTCTTGGATAGAGCTTTATAATAAACTAGTAGCCCTGCGCATAAATCCATGTACCAGTAGCTCGCTGCCATTCTCCACTAGCTCTCCTCCCACTGCTTTGCCCCCTCCCCCGACACCCTCATAGCTTGCTGCCTGCTTGGAGCTTGTTGTCCCACCCTTCTGCTGATCCGTGATCCCACTGTTACACAGTCAGTCATTATGCTTCATGGCATAATGACCATTTGCATATTACATCTTTATTATATAGGACAGGGCACAAAAATGTAGGTATATAATTTTTTAATCAATGGCCTCCTAGTAAGTGCAATAGTAGGTTTAGTAGGGATATTTCAGATAGGACTATTTGCTATTTAGTTGAGAGCATAAGGTGAAATAGCAAACTCAGTGAAAACAACTCACTTTCAATTCAGCGAGAGAGCAAGAGGGAGCAGAGACCATGGCACAGGATTCAGTTTTCTGATGGTTGGGTTTACTAGATTAAAGCAAAACCTGGAAGGAGGAAGGGCTGAGCTCTATGTAGGTACAATTCTCCAAAAACATCTGTCCTTCCCACTAGACTTAGATTGAGATAAAAGTCAACTTATATCCCCCCCATCTCTATCCATTATATCAGTTTACATTTCTTCATAGTACTTACCCCTATAAAATACACAGGCAAATGTAGCACTTACTCCTATGTGATAGGGTATAATGCATGTCTTTGTTCTTCCTCTAGGACCATGGTTGGCAAACTATGGCTCGAGAGCCATATGCGCTCTTTGGCCCCTTGAGTGTGGCTCTTCCACAAAATACCACGGCCCGGGCGAGTCTATTTTGAAGAAGTGGCATTAGAAGAAGTTTAAGTTTAAGTTTAAAAAGTTTGGCTCTCAAAATAAAATTTCAATCGTCATACTGTTGATATTTGGCTTTGTTGACTAATGAGTTTGCCGACCACTGCCCTAGGATATAAACTAGAATATGAGTTCCATGAGAACAGAGACTGTCTCCTTCTGTCCTTCCCTACATCCCTAATACAGTACTGCTTGGCATAAACTATTTGTGAGTGGGATTAAAGAATAAAAATTGGAATCCAGCTTCTGTTAATTTATCTGGTAAGAGCCAGTTATGCTATACTGCTGAATAAATACTTGGAAGATCATCTCAGATGGTAGCGCTAACAGAATATGAAAATTGAAGAAGTAAAGTTTTCCTGAATAAATGGCTGTCAGCTTCTGCTATTTATCCCACTGCTGTGGGATTACTTACGGTCAGAATCAGGGTATTAAAACAATAAAATCAACTATAGTAATGAAGCAAGGTCATGTAATATAAAGCAACATTACTATGTATATAATACAATATTAGGTCTTTTGGGGCACATGAACCATGGTTTCCAACATTTTATACCAAGCCAGTCCTTACTGTGGCTTATAAAACTCTTTAGCAGAGTCTTCAACCTGAACACTGATACATTTGTGCCAGAAAATTCCTTGAGCCTCATCCTAATTACCCTTTTCTCTCATGTCTCATAACTGTCCCTACCTGTTGCTTTATTCCAGCCACACTGGCCTTCTGGCTCTTTTTTGGCTGAGCTAGGCTTCCCCTTGGTGTCTTTTCAGTGACCCTCCCCTTTACCAGAATATCTTTCCTGGGACTCCTCCATGGTGCACCTCCTCACCTCTGTCAGGTCTTTGCCCCGTTACCACCTTCTCAGCATGCCCTCTACAACCCTCACCACTTCTCTTCCCTGCCCGTACTTTACTTTTCCCTATAGCACTATCACCTAATTTACTACTTTATTACTTGTTCATTTTGTGTGTGGTCAGTCACTCCCAGTGGAATAGACTCCACATGGGAGAGTCTTGTCCACATTTGTATCTCCAGCTTCTAGAGCAGTGCCTGGTGTATATAGTTAAATGCTCACTTTGTTGAGTGGGTGAATAAATGAATGCAGGGAGGACTAACATTTTTTTCACCAAGAACTTTCCAAAGTAAGCTTTTTAACCATGGTCTGAAAACATTTCATTAATGTACAAATGGAATGTTTGACTTCAAGCTCTTGAGGAAAATTGAGATTCTGCATTGGGTTTTTAAATTAATCTCTGAGATTCACTTTTTATTTTAGTTCAGATAGACTTTTACATATGAATATATAATAATTTTGCAAGGAAGTACAGTTCTGTAATTTTGCTAATTTGAAGTAAGTTCATTTTGTCTCTTATGTTGGTTAAATTAATCAGACCGAGATCAGCAATGCCATTATCATCAGTGTGTGAAATCCCTCCAGGTTGGTAGAACAGTTTATAACTTTCAGTGATCAAATAGTTCTCCACAACAAATAGGCTAAAAACATACTTTCCTAATGTATATTCATGGCTTCGGAGAAGTCAACAGTCTAGGAACTATAAAAAGAAGCCTTTAAATATTTATGGGAAAGCTCCTTATTGTTAGAAAATAGTCTAGAAAGAAGTTCAACTTTATGAATGACATGATGCAAAAAACGCAAAGTTTTAACTAAAATTTTATGGTCAAAGATCTTTAAACATTTTTTTTCATCTTTCTCATTCCATTAAAATTTTTAAGAGTTAACTCGGCCTATAGCAATTGTTTCAACAGTCTCTTAAAAATTTTCCAAGGTTCTTGCTTAAAACAAAATCTATGGCTTTTGTTTTAGCTTTAAATTCAATCAAAACAAAATCAAAGATATTTTATTTGCGACTTTTAATAATTTACTTTCACAAGCAACATAATTTACATGAAATTCACTATATAAATTATATGTAAAATGTAACCCCCAAATAACCAAACAAATTTATCTACAATATGGAACATCTGACTACAAACCAAGTAAATTTTATAGGACAACTGCCAAAAATAATCACCCATAGTAATTGATTAAGATGCTGAGACCCACTTTGGAATTGCATGCATTGGGCATGTCCGTGCTTACATAACAAAGGTGGTCACAAATCTCCAGATATACAAAGGGGTCCAGACATGTCCCTTGCAGATCACAATGGTATACTCTGTCGTACATGTGCATAAGGACAAGATCTTCCTTGGAAGACAGTCCTAGAAAAGCAGTTTCTTACTTAAAAGTTGGCCTTTCTAATAGTCCTTCATATAGCTTCCCCCAGCTTTCCACCACAAAGTTCATGCAAATGCATACAAATGAAGAGTATAAATACTCAGGATTTCATGAAAAACCAGACAGGAAGCCAACTATTGCTGGAATGCAGAGGGAATCTCCACTGGCCACAAAGAGGTGTGAGAGATTACAGAAATAGGAGGCAGAACATTTGGCTCTAGCATAAAAAGAAACAGCCATTGCTTTTATTCCAATTGCTCAGATTTCTAAGATATAAATTGAAGATTATAGTCTTAAACTAAAGGAGACTTGACTATGTAGATTGCAAGTATTTGGCATATTCCTTTAACTAAAACACATTCAATTAACAAAAGAAACACACCTATCTAAAATCCAGCAGTGTGGGGGGAGATAAATGTCACGTTTGACTGGCCTCTTGGTTGGCTGCTCAGGTCAGTGGTGCATCCACTCCTGGTTTAGTCACGGTGACAAGGACCATCCTCTTATGAGGTAAAACATGATTTCACCAGGCAGGGGACAGTTTTTCTTAGAAAAGGAACCTTTGGGGACAGGGCAAGTTAGGTGGGGGGCTTTAGCAGTAGGGCTGCAATATAATGATGAAGTCATAACGTGATTTTGCATAATGATCTCTGTGGGTGTTCCTTCCAGGAGTGCAGGTTTGAGTCACTACACGGAAATGTAAACATTCAACTCCCATAAATGTAGGTTAAAGAGAGAAAAAAAAGATAATTTTTAAATTATGAAGCTATCTAAAAAAATCATCTGATTTTTAAAATATAAGCTAAAAAAGCATTTGATAAAATTTAATAATCATTTCAGCATCCTACTTAGTGGTAAATTCTACAAACCTCGCTCTGAAATCACAATTATTCTGGAAGAGCCACCAATGTAACCATGAGGACTGGAGAAGGGAAAGGGATGTGATCGTTATTTGCAATTGGTATGCACTTGGGGGTGGGAGTGGAGTTGTTTTATCTAGAAAACATAAGTCCATTAAAACTCTCTGACCTATAACGAGAGCTCAGGGTGATGTCTGGTAACATAACTCTAGTATTTTCCATGTCATTAATAACCACTGTCTAGTATGATGAGTATTACAAGGAAGGGATGAGAAAATATCTCATTAATAAGAGCCACAAAGAAGTCTAAACATACAGCAATAGATTTATCAAGAAATGGGACAAGAACTCTAAAACTTGATTGAGAGACAAAAAATATGAAAGAATGGACAAAGCTGCTTTCTCTTTCAGGAGGAAGGAAGGCATTCTGTTGTGCTTGGGTGGGAAGTTCTGGGTAGGGGTCCTGGGTGAACATACCTGGACAAGAAGGCAGTCTCCAAGGTTAAGGGCAGGATGCTGGGGATCTGGAAACAGAGGGTGAGCCCAGAAGAGGCGGTGGGCAGGGCTGTGGAACAGAGATTTGAACACCTGCCTGATGTGTGGGGCTTAGGAGAGCTGGAAAGGTGCTTTTGTCTGTTTTATTTTGATTTTTTCAGCAGCAAGATTTGCTTATGCAACTCGCCTGTGCTGCTTTTCCTCCCCTCTTCATGAAAACCTGCAGTAACCGTCTGCATTGCTCACACAGGCTTTGGAACCAGTTACATTTCTTGTAGATTTGCACCCAACTGAGGGTGAAAGAAGGAAAGAGAAGGAAGGGTCTATTTTATTTGGATTTTACACCTGTCTCAGAAATGAACCTTCTCACTGGATTCAGTCCCCTGGGCCCGAGTTACAGTCTTTTACTAAGACAATGTGAATATCATAAACCCAAAAGCCAACAGGTGACTTGAATTGTAGTCCTTGTATTTTCCCTTGCACTCAGGCCATCTTCATGGCTGTGGAGATTCAGTAAATTTCATGCTCTGGAAGGTGGTCTGAGGAGGACTTTGGGTGATGTTTTGTCACAAGAGCTGTCTATGCTGCAGGATTCTACTTGCTTGGTGTGACATCTAACTTAAGGACTGCAGTATAATACATCTGCTCTAGCAAAATTATGATTTTCATGTCAACAAAATTGAAATTTTTTCCTTTAAAATAAAGTTATCCTTTCCATTTCTATTTTAGGAAGATTGCAAATGGTTGAAATAAATATGAATAAAGAATCATAAAAAGAAATGTTTGAAATTCAACTATAAAGAAACATATTTCTTTTAAAAACATATATTTTTATTGACTTCAGAGGAAGGGAGAGAACCATCAATGATGAGACAGAATCATTGATTGGCTGCCTCCTGCACGCCTCTGACTGGGGATCAGGCCCACAACCTGAGCATACGCCTGGACCCGGAATTGAACTGTGACCTCCTGGTTCATAGGTCAACACTCAACCATTGAGCCACACCAGCTGGGCCCTATACCATCCCTTTTAAAGCTATGATTTTAATCAGATCATGATATAAGTGATATGAGTAAAAATACTCAGTGTTGGTATAATTATAAAAAGAAATGACGCTTTTCAACTTTGAGTTTCACAGCCAAAGCCTACACTTTAGAGGACGCCAGTAACATACACTATACATTTGTGTTTTAGGCGACTTTTTCCTGTGACTGTGATGAGCAATATGTGGGGACTTTCTGTGAAGAATTTGATGCCTGCCAGAGGACACCCTGCCAGAACAATGCGAGCTGTGTTGATGTAAAGGAAAAGCAAGATGGGAGCAATTTCACCTGCGTCTGCCTTGCTGGTATGGTTTCCGGAGCTCACCATTAATATATATCACTCTGGGGAGGAGGATATGGGGGTTGGGGGGAGGAAAACATATGTACTACTATTAAATATAAGTTATATTGTAAAAAAAAATAAAAAATTAAAATATATATATATCACTCTGTAGAACATACACTTATTAATTAATAGTGGTGAAACAATACTTTGTTCAGCTGTTGGGCAAGGGGACTTCAAGGTCACATTTGATTCTATCAGTCTGTGCTTTATTTAATCGGGAACAAGAAAAGGAAATTCCCATGGGGAAAACATCCTGCCTCTTGGCTGGCTTTCTGACATTTCCATGGTAGCGTTCCACCATTTTTGTTTTGGGCTAAGGTTATTCTTAATCAAATAGAGGCCTGGATGTTTCAAAAACAATTCTGCAAAATAGGCACTGAGTGTGGGTTGGTGTTGTGTGGGTTGATTATGCTAAATAATAAGAAAAATCCAGTATCAACTACCCAGGTTGTTATGCAAAGCCACCTAATCTTTCTGGCTATGTTAATTTCCTTTTGTTTATGTACATTCATTAGACGGAATTCTTGGTACACTCTTCTCCACAATGAGGCAAAGGATTCCTTAATTAGTACAAGGGATTCATGGATACTACATGAGACTTTCAAATCCTTGGAGCACAATGAGTGATTCTTAGGAGATCATGGTAGACAATGTGCTCACAGACCTCTGTGCTCTGCCAGTCATCTGAACTGACTTTCAGCTTAGCTGATGGATTCTAGACCTTCAAGGAGCAGGAATGGCATTTACCAGTGAACATGTTGATACAACTGTTTTGATGCAGCTTAAAAGCCAGCACCAAATTACTCCTTTTTTATTACCAAATAACATGACATCATCCTTCAAAACTGACATCATCTTTCCTATTCTATCTCATTCTGTTGCCAACTTCTGCTACTAGGTGGGGATTCAGGCTGAGGTAAAGAGGGGGTGGAGTGAAATGGGCTTTGGGAGATTAAATGCTCATTGTAAGCAACAAGACTTACCAATGAAGAAGTTTATGAATGAAGTGAAAGCCCTTTACTTATCTATTAACACAAACTATCATCTCACTAGAGGCCCAGTGCATGAGATTCGTGCATGAGGAGGTGAGTTCCTCAGCCTAGCCCGTACCCTCTCAAATCTGGGACCCCTCAAGGGATGTCCATTTGCCTGTTTAGGCCTGATCCAGGTAGGTTTGGGGCTAAAAGGGCAGTTGGACATCTCTCTTACAATCCAGGACTGCTGGCTCCCAACTGCTCACCTGCCTGCTTTCCTGATTGCCCCAACCTCTTCTGCCTGCCAGCCTGATCACCCACTAACCACTCCCCTGCCAGCCTTATTGATGCCTAACTGCTCCCCTGACAGTCTGTTTGCTCCTAACTGTCTTGCCCTGCAGGCCTGGTCCCCCCCAGCTGACCTCCCCTGCAGGCCTGGGTCTCTCCTAACTGCCTTTCCCTGCAGGCCCGGTCACCCCCAACTTCCCTTCTCTGCTGGCCTGGTCACCCCTAACTGCCTTCCCCTGCAGGCTTGATCACCCCTACTTCCCTCCCTTGCAGGCCTGGTCCCTCCCAATTGCCCTTCCCTGCTGGCATGATTGCCTACAACTGCTCTCCCTTGCAGGTCTGGTCCCTCCCAACTTCCATCCCCTGCTGATCATCTTGTGGTGGCCATCTTGTGTCCACGTGGGGGCAGCCATATTTGACCACATGGGGCAGTCATCTTGTGTGTTGGAGTGATGGTTAATTTGTATATTACTCTTTTATTCGATAATATAGAGGGCTGATGCACAGGTGGGGGCCAGCTGGTTTGCCCTGAAGGGTGTCCTGAATCAGGGTGGGGGTTCTCTTGGGGTATGGGGTGGTCTGGGCAAGGGGCCTGGTGGTTTATAGGCCAGCTATGCCCCCTTTGACCCAAGTGGAGGCCCTGGTATCTGGGATTTATTTATTTTCTATAATTGAAACTTTGTAGCCTTGAGTGGAGGCCGGGACCCACCAGGGTTTGCATAAAGCTTTGCTTCCTCCATTGTCAGGGAAACCCAAGCCTTCTGCTTGCTCTGTGGCAGCAGCCATCTTGGTTGGGTTAATTTGCATACTTGCTCCTGATTGGCTGGTGGGCATGGCTTGTGGCTATATTGGAGTGATGGTTAATTTGCATATTACTCTTTTACTAGATAGGATGGGAGTAGGATAATAATATATTCTTTCCAGACCTGTGTGTGTGTGGGCGCGCACGCGCTTGTGTGTGTGTGTGTATGTGTATTTCCCTTGCAGGTTAGATGAGTATTTTTTTATATGTATTTAACAAGTGATTATAGTATACACATTATTCTGTAAGTTGCTTTTTTTCTGGTAGATCACAGCTATCTTACCATATTAGTACATATGGAGCCATGTCATTTATTTTAACCATTTTGTAGTGTGTTTCCTAACTTTGTATCTCTAGGGTGGGGGCCCCTTTAAACCATTTATTTAACAAACTATTGACCTCTCCCACATAGTTCCTGTTCTTCCTCATGCTTTAGAATTAATCCTAATCAGAGGTAGAAGATTTTTAGTAAGTGTTACCTTGTGACCTGAACTCTCTCTGCTCATCATCGACTGACTTATTTCTGAAATTCTCCTAAGCAGGTTTCTACTTTGTCAGTTTCTTTTTTTTTTTTTTTTTTTTATTATTATTATTTTTTTTAATTTTCTTTTTTATTGTTCAGTTTATTAATTACATTGTTTCCCCTTTTTTATCCCCCTATATCTTCCCTCCACCCTGTACCTATCCCACCCTCACCTCCCCCTCCCCAATGTCCTCTCCCATTGTTGCAAGATTTTTGTCCAATCTCTTGCTGTACTTCCAACAACCCTTTTCTCCCCAAGAATTGTCAGTCCATTCCCTCTCTATGTCCATGTTTCTGTTATATTCACCAGTTTATCTTGTTCATCAGCCTATCAGTTCACTTGATTTTTATGTTCATTTGTTGATAGATGTGTATTTGTTGTTCATAATTTATATTTTTACCTTTTTCTTCTTCCTCATCTTAAAGAATATCTTTCAGCATTTCATATAATACTGGTTTGGTGGTGATGAACTCCTTTAGTTTTTTCTTATCTGCGAAGCACTTTATCTGATCCTCAATTCTGAATGATAGCTTTGCTGGATAGAGTAATCTTGGTTGTAGATTCTTGCTCTTCATTATTTTGAATATTTCTTGCCACTCGCGTCTGGCCTGCATCGTTTCTGTTGAGAAATCCGCTGACAATCGTATGGGTGCTCCCCTGTAGGTAACCAACTGTTTTTCTCTTGCTGCTTTTAATATTCTCTCTTTATCTTTTGCTCTTGGCATTTTAATTATGATATGTCTTGGTGTGGTCCTCTTTAGATTCCTATATTTTGGAGTTCTGTGTACTTCTTGGGCTTTTAAGTCAGTTTCTTTCACCAGGTGGGGAAAGTTTTCAGTCACTATTTCTTCAAGTAGGTTTTCATTAACTTGCTCTCTCTCTTTTTCTGGGACCCCAATAATTCGGATGTTGGCTTGCTTGAGGTTGTCCCAGAGGCCCCTTACACTATCTTCAATTATCTGAATTCTTTTTGTTTCTTGCTTTTCCAGCTGAGTGGATTTTGCTTCTTTGTATTTCAAATCTTTGACTTGGTTCTTGTGGCCCTCTGGACTGCTTTTAGGACTTTGTGTAATATTTTTTATTTCAGTCTGTGTATGCTTGATTTCTAGTTGGTCCTTTTTTTTATCTGTGAGGGTCTGGTTCGTATCCTCAGAGGTCTTGTTAATTTCCCTGAGGGTCTCATTCATCTCCTTGTAATTCTCATTCATTTGCTGGTTGGTCTTGATTATTTCCTGGTAATTCTCATTAAGTTGATGGGCCTTTTGTAGGAGCCTCTTGAAAAACCTTATAACCGTGGTTTTGAACTCTATGTCTTGTCGTCTTTTCTCCTCCATTTCTTTCACACCTGATTTCTTTCCATGTCTCTGCATGGTGGCTGCTTTATGTGGTGGCTATCCTCAAAGGGACTACTTTGTCAGTTTCTATATCCTGTAGAAACAACCTTTCCTCCTCTTCCTCACTCTACCTCTCGATAAGCTTTTCACTCTAAAACACACACACACACACACACACACACACACACACACACACACAATGTTCATTGAGTGTTTAACACATAGCAGGGCTGTGCTAAGTACTTTCTTAGGGTATTTGTAGAATAATCTCTGAGTTAAAGCCTTAATTAAACCAATTTCATAATTGAGAAAACTGAGATACAGGGAATTTTGTAACTTGGCCAAGAATATTAGTTAGGACAATACCGGACTGTGCTGCATTAACACACCAATCCCCACATCTCATTGGCTTCTAGGAAAATTTCTGTCTGATGAAGGCACTTGCCTCCAGGTGGTCACTCAGGGATCTGGAGTGTCTCCTGTGATGTTCTGAGAGCAGTGCCAGAGGTATCTTTTATCACTTCCACCACATGTCATTAGCCAGAATTTGGTAACTTATTCCCTAGAACTTTGCCTAGGAAGAGGTAAACATTCTCATGATCTCACCAATAACTTCTGGGGCTGGGATTTGAACCCAGGTCTTCCTGCCCATCTCCAAAACCCATGTTTTCAACCATTTTATTATACTCTGAGTACATAGCCACACTGTGTGCTGAGTCCTTTCATGGTACAATTATGTGATTCAAGCCCATGCCTTTCAACTTCCTTATCTCAAACAGGTCTCTTCTTAAAAGAAGAAATACTAGTATTAGGTAATTTTCTCCAAAAAGGGAACTGGTTTCTCAAAAATGAGGAGTTTTATACTAAATTTAGTTCTGAGTGACCTGGAAAAACTTATTTTTCCATAGGAAAAGTACATGTCCTTTGTGGAAGAACCATGTACAGGTTAATTAACATCAGCACATTGATCTCTGATGCTCCAGATGCATACATCAGCTCTACAAGTGGGAAGCGTGTTTTCCTTTTGAGAAATATATCTTGCTGTGCTCTGATTGTTGCACATTTGATCATGAGGAATTACTTTGTTTGATAAATGAATGAATTCAAATCAGAGAACACAAGTCCCCAATAAAGTCTTTTCACAGAGACGTAGCCTTGACTCAGTGCTTGTTTCTCTTGAAAGGAGATGTTTCTTGGCAAGTGAAAATATTATTTTCAGCCAAGAAGCTTCAGCTCCAAATTTGCTAATATTTTGGTATTTTGCTTTAATTTCTACATCAAATGCCAGTAAAGATAGAAGTTTTTTAGTCATGGGTTATCTGTGAATGAATATTGGATATTGAGTTGGTTAAGTAACAATCTGTTATAGTTTTCATTTTTAATACAATTC
Source organism: Antrozous pallidus (assembly GCA_027563665.1). NCBI lineage: Eukaryota > Metazoa > Chordata > Mammalia > Chiroptera > Vespertilionidae > Antrozous > Antrozous pallidus. The sequence continues at coordinate 30,622,316 of CM050508.1, read as the reverse complement.
ATTGGAAAGCAGAAAATAGTAAAACATAAATCAACAGTAAAACATTGATTAATGCCATATACATGTACATACAATAGAAAATTAATAATAGAACATGGTTGGTAAAATTTCTATTTTGAAGAGGGAGGTCTTAGGAGGTGTAATTGATTTTTTTTTAAAAAAAAACTTCTTGCAATACTTTCAAAAACAAGGGGATTATCAACAGCATCAATAATGGAGGAAAATCTAAGAGGAGGTTATTGGCTTTGCAAACAGGGGGTTATTGGTTGTCCAAGCCTTGGCAGCCTCCTATTTGCAGAAATGTGATAAAGTCTACATGAGCTCTGAGGTCTCTCTAAGACTATATACAGGAATAAAGCAAGGGAGGGTGACTAGAATTTATCAAACACTCTGAAGGGCAGTAGCATATTTGGCGATAGTCACTGCCACTCAGTTTCCATTGACCTAAGAGCTTTCTCAAGTGACACTGGTTGGCAGGGATGAGGTACAGAGAATATGGGCATGATGTGAGAATGAATGAACAGCAGTTACAGACTGTTGTAAGGGCAAGATTAGTGGCAACATTAATGTGAGGAACAGAATAAAAAAGGTCTCTTTAATTTTTTTTTTAAATTATAGCATACCGTTTAAGAGGACAGGCTCTAGAGCCAGATGCCCAGAGGGCAATCATAAATCCCACACAATTGGACCTTAAATGTGGGTTATTTCCCATCACCACAAGAATGAGCTTCCTGGACACCCTCTCTGCTTGTTGCCTGAGGTTATAAGAGCATTAAGCACCAGAGGCAGGAGACCCAGTACCACCTGCCCTGGAGCCCTGACTCCTGCATGTCCCACTGACAACAGCCTCTGGAGCCAGCAGTCTAAATATTGCTTCCATCCCTACCATTTCTAGCTGGGCCCCTTAGGCAAGTTACCTAACCTCTCTTGGCCTGCTTCTTCCACTCTGCAAGGAGATGACAACATCCCTTGGCATGGCTAGTTATGAGTATTAAATGAGAGTGTAAGCTTGTGGTTCTATGGACATGTATCTCCAGTGCCTAGCCGGCACATAGAGTTGCTCAATAAAGATTTCCCTAATGAATGAATTATTAGAATGAGATGAAATTCTATACAAATCATGCTGTAGAGGGTCGATTTTCTTGCTTCTCCTCCCTCTGCCCACTCTCCCTGGGCTCCTCCCTATGGCACACATGTTTTTTGCCTCCCACCCACATCAGGTCACGGCTATCCTGAGGGTAGCAATATCATATTGCATTACTCTTCATTCCTCTACTCCCTACCAGTGCCAAGCCCCATGCCTTGCATGTAACAGACACACAATGAATGATTAACTTGAAAATTAGCTTTTTAAATCAGGATTTATTTTCAGAAAAGCCTTTTAATTTGAAGAATACGATTTTTCCTCAAAGGAGCTATTTCTTTTTCTGAAAAGGATAGCTATGATACAGGTTCAGAGCCACTACTGCCAAAATATTATCAGCACCATGCAAAGCATTTTTCAACTTCAGAGCACCTCATTGTTCAGTTTAATTGGTGATTTCAGCCTATTTTTAAAACCTTGTTATTTTGGACGCAATGGGAATGAGTGTGTGTTCCTGCTCAGCTTTGCTTGTTTAAACGCTGAGTGTTGCCCAGATGGCCTTGCTGTGCCTTTGTGTTGTAAGTTAGAAAGGGGTCGCCTTCTTCTGGAGATAAATCCTGAGCAGATTTGCAGAGGGTGTGCACACCCAGGCTCACTCGGCTCAGGAAGGGAGCACCTTAGTGGGTATTGAGTGTGGTTTTAAAAAGCAGGTTAGGTCAGAATTTCAGAATGGAAGAAATCTCGGGACTTGCCTCTGTATGTGGAGTGTGGGAAGCAATGGTGACTCTGAGGCTGAAGGACTTGCCCAGGATCACAAAGCTCACAAAGAAATGGGAATTCTGGTCACTTCCTCCTCTGCCCATCTTTGGGTCAGAGTATGTTTTACCAACATATTCAAGGTTAGTGAATTTCCTGTGAGTGATGAAGGGAGCAGGAGGCATGGACATCTTTGGCTGTGAATGTGTTGCTTACAATGTGTTCACCACTGTTTGGGCAGGGAACAAAGGAAAATGTGTAACACCATGTTGTGACATGTGTCAGAAATTTGTTCCTTTTTATGCCTGAACTAGACATCTGGTGCACAAATTTGTGCACCAGTGGGGTCCCTCAGTCTGGCCTGGGGGATCAGGCTGAAACTGGCTCTCCAATATCCCCAGAGGGGTCCTGGGTTGCAACAGGGCTTGGGCCAGGCCGAGGGACCCCACCAGTGGACGATTGGGGGTGGGGAGGAATGCGGGAGGTTGGCCAGCCAGGGAGGGACTCCAGTGGGGCTCCAGGGCATGTCCAGTCCATCTCGTTCAGTCCCAATCAGCTGGACCCCAGCAGCAAGCTAACCTACTGGTTGGAGCATCTGCCCCTGTTGATCAGTGCATGTCCTAACGACTGTTTGACAGGCCTACTGTCTGGCCCCTGGTGGTTAGTGCATGTCATAGTGAGCAGTTGTGTGGCCTTAATGTATCATTAGCATATTACACTTTGATTGAACAGCTGACTGGATGGCCAGACACTTAGCATATTAGGCTTTTATTATATAGGATAATCCATTGTATGGATACACCAGGTTCATTAACCCATCCATCCATTGATGGGCATTTGGTTTGTTTCCACCTGCTGACAGTTGTGAATAGTGCTGCTTTGAACCCCACCTTCCATATGCTCTTCTTTCTCTCCTCCTCCAGGATCTTACGCTTCCAAACTTTTCTGTCTTCCTCTCCCTGCTGTTTTCCATCTCCCTCCCCAACTCTTCCTTGGCCTCTTGTCCACAAGATTCACAGCTCTCATCTGAATACCAGTCTCTCAAATAAGCAGGAATGTAGTGAGTCCTTGCTGCTGCTCCCCTGTGTCCACCTTCTTTTTCTCCTCCTCTCTCATCCTCTTCATCTTTACCACATAGTGGCCTACACCCAACGTGTAGTTTTCCAACCACACCCTTACATTTCCTTTTTCTTTGTGTCATGAAACCACTTCTCCAAGGTCATGGGCTGTGTCCTCACTAATTCCTCATCCTGCTCACGGTTGTCATCTCTGTGGGAGCATTTCTCACCTGACTTACAGACACTGCCCTGTGTCCTAAGAGATCTCCTAAGATCTCTCCAGCCCCTCCCCTCCTTCCTTTCCCCTTTATTGTCAGAGCTCAGTCTTTACCATTCCTCTCCAACTGCTCTCCTTAGCAGCAGTCACTCATTCTGAGCTGTCACCTCTAAGTGGATATCTTCCATACCCTCCCTCCAGTCTTGAGTTACGTCTGCTCCAGCACTTCTACTGGACAGGGTGTCTGCTACCACCTCACCCCTCATTAGTCTCATCTCCTGACCGCTGTGTTTCCCCCTCTGCCTCCCACACATGCTGCCAGCCTGACTTTTCTGATGGGCTCCAGTTTCTGTTGGTCCCATTACCATCCTCATCACCCAGGTTGGAAGCTCAGTCTTCACAGATGGATGCCCTCAGCTCATCTGTCTTTGGATAGCCACCAAGTTTGCTTTATTTATGATGATCCCCAATTGCTCCTGCACTTTGGTTTCTCTTCCTTGGCCAATGCCCTGATTTGAGTGATTGTCATCTGCTGCTGGAGTGATTGTGAAAAGCCTGCCCACCCTCTGCCATTCATGATGCCTTACTCGCCTGGAGCTCAGAACTGGGAGAGCCCAGTGGGTTGCCAGTGCCAAGCCTGCACTCACTGCCCATTTTCTGCAGGACTTTGGGGAAATTACTCATGATCACTGGGTAAATTTCAATAGGTGACAGAATTCCAAGCATTACAATCTGGTGGCTGTTGTGAAGATTAAATAAACTGATGGGTATGGATTGCCTACAGAGGTACCTGGCTCATAGCGTGTGCTCAGCAGGTGTCAGCTGCTGTCATTGTCACTCAGGCCATAGCTGGCGCCTGCCCTGAGCTCCATGCTACTTCCTCCAGCCGGAGATCTGGGCTCAGCCTTGTGGTCTCCCTGTCTCATGAGCCACACTGGACCACGTGGGACCTCAGCACTTTCTTCTCTCCTCTGCCAGACTCGAAGATCCAGGCCTACCAGGCTACTCCCTGCCTCCTCTTCCTGCCTCAGGGCTGGTCTTGCTGGCTCTCAACAGTTTTTCAAACAAGGTTGATGAGAGGGAAAGAAAACACACAGGGAGGAGTAAAGAGTATGGAGTTTGGAGTCTGCAGTCCTGGTTTTAGTCCAGGTGGAGTCACTCACCAGCTGCATTTTGCTCCTCTGAGCCATTGTTTACTTATCTGTGAAATAGAATGATTGTATTGACCTTGTATGAGTTCAAGAGAACTCATACATATACATACCTGTACACACAAATGTGCACACAACACATGCACAAACATACAATACACACACATATGAACACACACAAATGCACAACTATACACACACACACACACACACAAACATGCCCAACTGGCATTGAATAGGTCATCTGTAAAGGGCACGTATTTGTAGCCTCTTGAAGGGATTAGCATTTTCTTTTCTTCCTTCACTCCCTGAGGCTCTGCCCACCATCCCACATCCCGTTTTTGATGGCCCCTCGGGAGTTCTCTCATTTGGTCTACACCAGAGCTCCTTTTGCCAGGGAGAAGGGAGAGGAGACTGAAGCTCCCCCTAAAATTGAAGTGATTGAGAACAGGGGATGACCAATCTGCAATGCACCTTCTCACATCCGCATGCTGTTCAGAAACCTTCACAGACACTGCCACGTGTGGTAACCCCAGCGCCTCAGCACGTGCCCTTGAGGCCTGTCAGGCCTGCAGCCAGCCCAGCCTTTCCCTCTGTCCGCCAACACTTAGGTTGGCCCAGCCTTGTCCCTGACTGTGCCTGACTCGGTGCCGTTCCCCTGCTTCGCTCACACCAGGTGTTCATTTCGTTTGAATGTGGTTCTCTCCTCACTGGAGGGCAAGCTCTCTGCAGGCAGGAACTGTTTGCAGACTTCCTTTACATCCCCTGAATTTTCACTCACAAATCTTCTTTCTGAAAGAATGACTGACCGCCTCCTCTGTAGTTTGGTTTATAATACAGACTTAGAATTCAACTGATGAATATTTTTAAGTCAATCCCTTAACTTGTTTGTCTCATGGTGTATTTCTTAATTAACTTCAGGTTTCCTTCCTCTTTGATTTAAGTTTCTCAGCAAGTCATCAGGACCTACTCAATGAAAAGAACTTGCTTGAAATCTCTTCCCCTTTGTAACCACCAGATTGGAAGGAAGATTCAGGTGTCTGGCCTATATCAATATCACAGTTTCTTACTTAGGTTTAAGGAAAGTAAAATAAAAGAGATTACCTAAAAAAACAGTGCACAGTGCTTAGGCAGTCGTTAATAACTATGTAATGGGAACCTGTGGTGTCCCTGGCTCTGGGCTGGGAGCTGGGGACAAAAACCACGGACACCTGCTCTTAAAGAACAGGGAAGTGTATCCACAAACAATGCCATGACAGGCACAGCAACTGAGCCTTAGAGGTTCCTACTCATCAAAGAAAAAGCATGTGTGGACAGCGCAGTCCCTAAAGGCTTTCTGACATGATATATTTTATTTGACTATCACTCTCTGATCCTTTTCCTTTGTTATCCGCATGATATGTGTAATTCTTAAATGACTAACATTCACATTTGCTATTAAAAATGGTTTTCTGCTAGTTTTCCAGGTCAAAAACTTTAGCATGCACATGTACTCAAACTTTAGCATGTACTTTGTGTCACAATCACCCGGAAGGTGTCTTAAACTCAAATTGTTGGGCCCCACCCCCAGACTCTCTGGTTCTCCAGGTCTGGGTGCTGCTCAAGACTTTGCATTGGTAGCCCGTTCCTAGGGAGGCTGCTGCTGGGCGGGGACCACACTGCCAGAACCGCTCTCTATGCTGCCTGTTCAAAGTGGAGATCAAACAATATTGGCACATTGTGTGGCAGTGGTAAAATCCATAAATTCATTCATTCATTCAAAAATATTGAGCCAGGCATGGTGCAAGCTACTGTGGACTCAGGGTTGCCTTGATAGGAATGGCTCCTGCTCTCATTCAATCGTTCTAACCAGCCTGGAGGGAGCAGGCATTATTACTTGCGTTTCACCCCAGTGAAATGAAGGGCAAATTCCATGGTGTTGCCCTGCTCACTCAGCTGATTGGTGCGTTATCATCCTGGACCTTTCGTTCCCCCAACCACCGTGCTTCCCACTGTGCTTTTGCCTGTGTACTTGTTGGATGTGTTACTTTTTTTTTTTTGAACTTGAGATTAATTTTCCTAATTGTGCTGTCAGCTTTCTCTCATGCTTTCCTAGCCTGTAGTCTCATTTTATACTTTATTAATTTCCTCTCACAGGTGGGCCTCTGAGCTCTTCTGTTTTTTTGCCTTTGGTTTTTAAATCATGCTTCCGTTTATTCAGATGCCTTTCTCTTTTCCCCTGCCAGCAGATCTTACTCATTTTTTCTGTTAAATAATCCCTGCCTTCCAACTTTGATATTGGATGCCTCTGAGACTGACCGTGTTGATGGCACGCAGATCCCTGCTATTTATTTCTTACTTCAGTTGCTAATATTAGGCATCTGTCTCAGCAGCAGTGGCTGAGCCCCAGCCTTGGCTGCTCAGATCCCCCCAGGGCAAGGGCTGGGGCTGGTGGGCTCTCCCGGGGCTTGAGGCTCTCTTGACAAACCCAGCATTGCAGCCTCACCACCCAGGCCAGGCTGTTGAAAGATAGGAATGTTAAAAAGAGCTCTCACCACAATTCTCACCCTGGAAGGTTCTGAAGAAAACATTACATTCTGCCTCCAGAGTGAAGGCAACAACAGAGGCCTATTTTTATTTCAGTAGCAGAATCGTGAAGAAAACATAATACACAAAAACAGTTGTGCAGGGAAGGAGAAGGTTTAGGAAAACCACTGATCGATTGCCTTGTTTTTAAATAATAGGACCCCTGGGCCAACTGAGGATGCCCCTGCAATTGGCCAATAAACTCCAGGTTTTCCTTCATTGGAAGAGTACAGGCAATATAGATATTGATGTGAGGGTGCTGGTGGGAGTGAGGTGGGTTTTTGTTATGTTGGAAACAGTCAGAAGACATCACCAGGATGTAGTTTTCTTCGAAGCCATTCTGACATTCACAGGGTACTTAGCTATTTTCCTTCTCCATACACTGATAAATTTAAAATTATATTTTTATACTTAAATACACACTAGTATAGAATTAAATACTCTAAGTCTACATCATATCAGATGTAATCTGGTAGTGAGCTCACTGAATAAGTTTATAGCTCAATGCATTTCCTTGAAGGTGTCTGGTCTTCTTCGATCTGCAAGGCTATATGTACTAGCATACAAACTTAATTTTATCTAATGTCATTTCTCAGCGTGAGTTGCTAAAAGTACCAAGCCTCAGTTTAGAGCTTCTCCATTCATTCCATTTGTCCTTGAAAAACATTCTTAAAAAAAATTTTTTTTTTATTGATTTGAGAGAAAGGAAGAGGGATAGAGAGATAGAAACATCAATGAGAGAGAATCATTGATCAGCTGCCTCTCGCACGCCCCCTACTGGTGATTTAGCCCTCAACCTGGCATATGCCCCTGGCTGGAATCCAACCCTAGGGACCCTTGCATCTGCAAGTGATACTCCATCCACTGAGTCAAACCGTTCAAGGCCTCCAAAGACATTCTTACTGTATATCCTGAGGCACAACTTTTCTTATATCCTTTTTGTTTGCTAGAATGTTCTTCAAAGAAACTTTGTGATTAATTCCCTATAAGGAGACATCAGTGCTTCCAATGGTCATCTGGTTTTGACCTAATTATTTCACTTATTCATTTAATATCACAATTATAAATTTCTCAGGATTTAAAGTTTTATATTCAAATAATTTATTGTAAGATGATCTTTAACTTTCTAGAGGTTGTAAATATTTCTAAGGATTCTGAAAAGTGTTCTGAAGGAGCTATTTCCCTACTTTGTAAAGGACCAGGTTCTGTTCAATGGAAGATGAGAGGCACCGGGACAAAATGAGTGTTTTTGTTCAGGAAGATCAAGGTCTCATTGACCTCAACCAGCATGCTTAACTCCCGCATTAGGGACAGTTTGGGCTGGATATTTCTGTTGCAGATAACTGTCCTGTGAATTGTAGGATGTTTAGCAGCATCCCTGGCTTCTGCCCAGTAGATATCAATAGCACCCCTTTTGCTGTGACAATGAATGTCTCTAGACATTGCCAGATGTTCTGCAGGGAAAGAATCACCAGTGGAGAACCAATCACCTGAGGAATTAAATCTGGACAGGGCTGCTGGTGGGAGATGAACACTCAGGGCTGCTACCTTTGTTGGGTAGACACCAGTTGACCCCATCAGTTCATGGGATGGTTCCTGGTGGCTTTGGCATAATATATTATTTAAAATACCTTTCTTATTCTGTTCAGGTTATACCGGAGAGCTTTGCCAATCCAAGATTGATTATTGTGTCCTAGAACCATGCAGAAATGGAGCAACATGCATTTCTAATCTCAGTGGATTCACCTGCCAGTGTCCCGAAGGTAAATATTATTGCACTAGGAGTACCTTTGTTTTACATTTCAAATCATGAACTTACTTGATGAGCTTTGTACTTTAAATTTTTGAAAAAAATTCTATAATGGAACTTCCTATTTTGTTTTATTTATTTCAATATATATATATATTAGTTGTATGCTAGAATGGCTTGAAAATGATGTTTGACTAATAGACATAATCTAGGAATTTCTGTGATTTTTATTTATACATTGAGAATGAATAACTATAATAAAATGGAATTTCTTCCTAATGGTGAATTTCACTTAAAATTCATATTTTGTTAAATTATTGTTTTTTGATACCAGTTCACATAAAAAAATATTCAGAGTAAAGTTAACCTGCTTTTGATTTTAAATAAACTTTATAACATCTCAGAAATTTTGAGTCATCTGGAAAGCCACATCTTAAGAGCTATTGTTTTAAAAATTTGGTTTTATTGATTTTAGAGAGAGAGTGGAGGGGGGGGAGAGAAGGGAGGGAGGAGAGAGAGAGAGAGAGAGAGAGAGAGAGAGAGAGAGAGAGAGAAATATTCATGTGAGAGAGAAACATCGATCAGTTGCCTCCCATATGCATTCCAACTGGGGATCAAACCCGCAATCTGGGTATGTGCCCCAACCAGGAATCAAACCAGCAACCTTTTGGTGCACCAGACAATGTTCCATCCAACTGAGCCATACTAGACAAGGCTTTAGAGGTAGTTTAAAAAATTGTTTTGTAAGAGTTTATTTTAACCAAACTGATGATAGCTACTGAGCAGTAAGATCTCAAATGCTGCTTCAGTGCTACTTTTATTGGTAAAAATAGTTTTACATTGTGAAGTTTCACATGAAGAAGCAGGCGGATAATCACAGCTATCAAGCTGGTGTTCAAAGAATGATTTTGCACTTAGAGGAAGTTGTGTTTCTGCTTGGAGGAATGTTATGGAAGGAATTACTTTAAATCTTGGATGTTGCAAGAATAGCATGTATTAGATTTTTTCCTTCTAAAAACCAGCATGTAAACTTCAGTGATCCACTGAAGTGACATTGACAACCACACAGAGTAGCATGCCATCCTCTGTGGGGGGTGCATGTAGCATGTGATTGTGGAAAGAAACATCTGTGCACAAAATGACCCCAAGCTGCCCCTGACTGTGAGGTAGCAGGAAGGCAGAGGTACTGGGTGGGGGTGTTGATAAAAGGCCACTGCCCAGTAACCCGAGGGCTCGGGGCTGCTGGTAGCCACACCTGCAATTGGCAGTATCTCCTATCAGCAGTGTCTTATATTCATTAATCCTGTGCATCAGCTAAAGATGAATCCTGTCTCCTGGCTCCTGCTCACCTGAGTGGGTGCAGGAGCTGGGTGGTTGCAGCCGGCCTCGGTGTGTTCCTTTGTAGCTGGATGTGCTTGTGATGACTATGGTCACCATGGCGATGGAGTTAAATGGGGACGAACCCCTCTCCTCACCCTCCACTGGAGTCTCTGAAACAAATGGGAAAACTTAGAAACACTGGAAGGGCTGGTGTCCGGGCAGCAGCCACCCATCATCACTTGCCTGTAGATCACTTCTGAGTTCTTCACAATGTGCCTCACCCAGCGCTCCACAGTGGCCATCCAGCTCTGGTTGCAGGCCGTGCCATAGCCGAGGATGGGCTTCAGGGTCACCGGCTAACTGACTGCTGGAAAATCATTAACCCCTTCTCTGATGCAGTTTTCCTTTTATTAGTAGACTAGAGGCCCAGTGCACAAATTTTGTGCACGGGTATGGGGCTGCCGGCTGCCAGCCAGGGCCTCCCTCCATTCCATGCCACTCCCTAGTGGTCAGTGCATGTCATAGTGAGTGATCAAACTCCCGAGTGGACACTTTGTACATTAGGTTTTTATATATATAGATATGGGAGATGATGACACTGCTTCCTTCACAGGGCCATTCTGGGATCACAAGGGATTTTTGTGTGAGAACTTTAAAACCCCAGCATTCTTTGTTATTATTACTTTGCTTGCTACCAGAAAGTAGCTCAATAAATATTAGCTGCTTTATCATGATTGTTTTTCTAATAATCATCACTGCCAAACCATTGATGTATTTTAATGGGAATTTGAAAATTTCATCCTGGAGCAGTATAGATTGGAGGGAAACAAGAAAGGGAATAAGGAGAAAAGTTTGGGGCTGTTGTAGAAGGGCAGAAAAGAGATGTTCAAGTATAATATTTGAGAAGGAGAGAAGCTCATATATTTTAGAGAATTAAGTGCATTTTTATTCTGCAGATATCTAATTGTTAATACTTATCATTACTGCCTATTGTATTTACATACATGAATATGTTTAAATCTGTATATAAATAAAATCTGAATGTTACTTCTAGCCATCATCTTTGCTTCAGAATTCCAATTTTCCTCCTCCCTCCCCAGACCTGGTGATTTGAAGAAATAGAATATTAAATAAATTAATGAGGAATAAAAATAAATCAATAGAGATGAAAACATTGTCAGTTCTGCATCTGTGACCATTGTCATCACACAAGGCACCTCTCATATAATCTAATAACCCTCCTGAAATCTACCTGCTATAGAAGTCATGTGGTAATAGAAGACCAAAGTGAGAATATGAAGCTTCCTGTGACATTTCTCCAATGTGTTTAAAAGCAGCGGTCGCCAACTGGTGGTCTGCGGACCACTGGTGGTCTGTGAGGTCCGAAAAGTTGACAGCATTGTTTTAAAGTGTGAATGTAAAGACATTATTTATAGTGCTAATCTCCTGAGAGGATTATAGACACATATCATTTATAGTAACTGCTCTTGTGCAGCAGCCATGAAGACATGTATTGCATGCAGTTAGGGACTCCTTTCTTTCAAGACCTGTAAGTGTTAGAATGCCACATTGGGTTTACTGTCGGACATTGCAGATCATATAACTTGGAAACTCCATTGCCGAAGTGAAAACTGGTGTCTTTCTCTGGCCTAGGGGCCATTAGACCTGATTCTGGTTCTGATGATGCAGCAGGAGAGTGGAGTGGTTACAAATGTGTCTTTAGGGTCACACTATGGATTTGATATTTGAATGTACCTTTATAGCTCCTTGCTTCTCTGAGGCTCCTTTTCCTCATTTAGAAAATGGGGGTGATACTGGTCCACCCTTTGTAAGTAGGTGTAAAGAACAGGACTTAGTCCTGTGCTTGGCAAATAGTAAGTGCTGAATAAATATTAGCGATGATGATGATGATAATGATGCTTATGGAGAATTAATCATATCATCTTGGGTGAGTCATGTAATTTTTATCTTTTCCAGACATTGTTTCCTTATAAAATGATGAGGTTTAACTATTACCTTCTAGGAACCCCATTCCTAAAAGTCTTCAATTAGAAATATCTGCTTGAGATCCCCTGGCTGAGATAATAAATCCATTTTGTTTATTCAAGTAATGTTTATAGAGAAAAGTTTTAAAACCTCTAAGCAACTCTAAGGAAGGTCTGGGTCTGAAATTTAATGTTGAGCCAAAGGCCCTGAAGGTTTAATTCCATTGCTACATGCTCCAAAGTTTTATCCAAACTGTTTTTCTACATTTTATAGCCTTGAGTAATTTAACTACGTAAATCCTTTTGTTCAACTCATGTCATTGACGATGCTTCCCATCTTAAAGGGATTTACAGGCAATAGTCAACGTGTCATAAAAATTATCTCTGAGATTAATGTGTATTGTTCAGGAAGTGAGCATGCTATCCAATAAGGATTTATGAGTTATCCATCCTAGGATTTGTTTGTTTTCCCCGAGAATCCTGATATGTCTGAGTTTGATGAAAGTCCTCTCTTAGGACCATATAAAATGGCGTGTATTTACATAAGAAACATGCAACATGTCCTCATAAAATTACCATGCCTGAATGAAATACTGTTCTTATTCTTTTAAAATTTGGCTCTATCCTTAAATCACCACTTCATTTAGGAATTTTAGCAGCTGAGATCCTTGGAGTTTCCTGTGCTATGTGGTTTCACCTTTTGGAAACAAAATAGGATATGAAGACTTATTAAGTGTGTGCAAAATTTTATTTCTATGTTTGGTACATGCTGATTAATTTGTGATTTACAACTGAGTCCTTATTTATTTTTGTTTCTTATCCCTTTTCTTTCCCCATAGCACAATTTCTCTGAGATTGTTTAAATAAAAAACATTGGAAGGAGTCTTATTTGCCTATTTCTTTCATTAGCAGCAGGGGTCAGCAGCACTCACTTTTAGTGAATGCCTAGGTCCGACCCCCCTCACCTTGAGCTCTTCCCTTTGGGAACCATTCTGATGCCCAGTTTAGGGCTGGTACATGATAGTCAGAAGTTAGAGAGGCAATCACTCTAGATTCATGTTGATCTACTCAGTTACAAAGATTCATAATCCACATAGAATATTCTAAGTAGAAAGAAAGATGGATTAAAAATGCAAGGAGATGTGGAGAGCTCATGATTTGGGGGAGAGTCAATATTTCAGTAAGGCCAAGAGGAGTGTGGAAAGTGAACATAAATGAAATGACTTCTCAGAGGCCCCATCATGAACAGTCTTATAATCAATACTAAGTCTGCATTTCATTCTGAGGCTACTGGATATCATCTATTTGTGTTGTTCTGCTATCCCTAATTGCAAGCAGTGTGGAGAGTGGATTAAAGGAGGTTGAGACTGGAAGTAGGAAATCAGGTGTTTACTAGTGTAATTGAGGTGAGAAGGAAAGAGGGATGATTTGTAACAATATGAGTAAAAACTGTGGAACAGATTGGTCAATGATTTTACAAGTTATTTCCTCAACAACATGCAAGGTCTTGAAGCAGTGTCTGGCCTCAGTGACTATAGGTTACATATAAATATGTTAGATAAATGAATAATATTTATTCAGCACTTACTATTTGTCAAGCACAGGACTAAGTCCAGTTCTTCACACTTACTTAGCAGAACTTTCTCACTAAACCTCTAAATTTCCACTGTTAATAACCAATTATTTTTGTTCATATAATTCATCTACTTTAAGTTTCATCTCTTCTGACTTTTATATATTTTATTTCTATATAGTTATTTTCCATTTTCCTGTCTTAAATCTAAATTCATCCTTTTGTTCTGCTAAGAAGTCCTTAAATGGTTTTTACTCTCTCACATGGATTTTCTTAAAAATTAAAAGATACGTTTTAAATGTGATTGCCTTGGGGCTTTTACATATGATGGTTTTGTAATTGCTTTTCCTGGATATCCCCCCTTCTCCTCTTTATCATGCATAGCTGTCTGCTTTCTTAGAACTAGAACAAATGTGGTCCCAATTATGTTTTCCATAAACATCAGCCAAAACTTCTTCTCTGATCCTAATATCATTTCTCATCCTTGTCTGCCCAACCAAAATCCAGGGCTTTCTTTGAGGCCCAGTGCAAACCCCAGCTCTCCGTGAGGTTTTCCTGGCCTGCACACCCCTAACAATCCTTCCTTCTTTTCAATCACTACTGCGCTCAGAGCCTGTGCCACACACACTGATCCCATGCTGACAGCCGGGCCTGGCCCTCCAACCTCACTTCATGCTGGAATAATTTCGTGTTTGCAGAAAGAAAAAAACGGCCTCACATTGTTCTCTCATCATCGCAGATATATCCTTCTGGTCTTCCCTGTTAAAGACTAAATTCTTTGAGAGTCAAGATTCTACAGACCTTCTTTTTATTTCCCTTTGCAACTCGTCAAGGCACCAAATTTTCTACCACTGTCTTGATTCATTGATTGTTTATATTATCTGTAATCAGAGCAATTAGTGACTAATATTCACCCTTTTCATATTTTTTTTATTGTAACTCCCCAAACCTAAACCATACTTCTCAATCTACTTTCTTTATTGTGGAATAAATCTATTAGAAAATGTCCTCCTGTCACTTGTCCATTTTTTCATCTGCTCAGTTACTCCACAGATTTTTACTGTGTGGCCACTCTCCTGGCTGCTGAGCTTCTAGGGTGAGAGGAACCCAGGTGACTCCTCCTCTAGGAGGCCTCGGATCTTGTTGGGGTTGAAAAATGGCTACTTTCTGGTAAACCAATACACAACTACATCTCACAAAGTCAGGAACATGCTATGAAGGTGGCTAGCAGAGTGCTGTGATACAGAACAAGCAAGAGATATACACCTGGAACGAAGATAAGGAAAGCCTGTCTGTCCAGCACTGACGCTGAGAATTATAAGGAGCCCTCTGTGTGAGCAGGCTGAAGCAGCAACTTCCAGGCACTAGAATGTTTCAAGGCTCCAGGTGGGAGATGGCTTATCATTTCTGGGAACTGAATGGAAGGCAGTGTGGCCAGCTCCTGGAAAGGGAGGGCTCAGAGTGGTCAGCTGAGTGAAGGCCTGCAGCATTTGTTGCCCATGGAAGGGAGAAGTGATGATGGTATTTTCATTCTAAGAAAATCATTTTCATTGCTATTTGGGAAATTGGTTATAGGGGTAAAATAGAACAGGGGTGCTCACCAGAGGAAACTTACAGTAGATGGGGGGAAAGATAACTGACTGGATTGACTAGAACAGTGGCGGTGAGATGATATAAAACATCCAGCTTCACAAGCTCTTTTGGGAATAGACTCTGTTACATCCACTGACCAGTTAGCTATGGGGGTTCAGGAACAAGAAGCAATCAGGTATAGTTTCTAAATGTCTGACTGGAACCATTTGCCAAGACAGTGAAATCACGAGTTCAGTTTTAAGTGCCCATTCATATAATTTCTTCTATATAAATGATCTTTACAGGGTCAGCAAAAATGCCAGTATTACTTTATTCCATATTCCCCCTTACCGATCTTGCAGAAACTTCTGGCATCTAAATAGTTTTCTCCATAGAGTAACTCCATTGTTTTGTAATTTAAAGTCTTCCAGAAGTGCTTTCTTTGGGTCTTAAATATGTGATTTCCATAATGTCTATACCTCAGGGGTGCGATTTCTTTTTTATTTACAGAATAAATGGTCAGCAGGCATATATAAATATTGGCTCAAATACAAAACTTGAAGTAACAGTCAACGAAGTAGATTATAGCTGTTGTTTTTTTGCATTTTCCCTGCATTCCTTAGAGATTTCCTTTGTAGTTCTGTTTTGTTTATTCTCCATTTTAATCCTTTAATATTTCATCCTTTTCTAAACTTCCCCTTATTACAGTGAGTTATTTTTAAAGCTCTCCACTGTTGATATTTCTCCCATGTGTTTGAGTTTCTCTCTGGAGCTCTGGTATTTTCATTTTAATATTTCCTGATGTCCATTATATGAGGTTTGTAGGACTTGAAATAAACTATTCCAAACAAGAAATACCACTGTCTTTGTTATTCTCAATGCGTATTTTGATTAACATGTCAAATAGTTTTTCATTTTCTACCTTCCAGTGGGATTATTAATTTAAATATGTTAGCTTCCAATTAGGACTACACATTATTTCTCCAATGTAGCTAATTTGTCAATCTTTTGGTCATTTTAGAAACACTGCTATTGTTATTATTATTATTTTTTACTTATAATACTAGAGTCCCAGTGCACAAAATTTGTGCACTTCGGGGAAGGCTCCCTCAGCCCAGCTTGCGTCCTCTTGCAGAACGGGAGCTCCATGATCAATCAGCCCACAGAGGGAGGCCCTGCCCACCTATTGTAGCACTGTCAGCCCGGGTGGCTGGGCTTCCTTCTTTGGGGTGATTGATCATGGACCCTCCTTCTCCCCCTCTCTGCCCTCGATCACTGGTGAACTAAGCCTCCCTCTGCAGGGTGATCATGGGGTGATGGTGGGGCCCCCGACCAATCACATCATACCAGTCTTGGCTGGACTGGCGCCAGTGCATGTCTAGCGTGGTCGTCCAGACAATTGTTCTATTTGGCTGTTCAGTTGATTTGCATTTTACGCTTTTATAATTATAGATTCCACAAAGCAGTATTCCAGTTGTTCTCCTATATGGGGCTCTTTGTGTTTTGGAGTTCAAATGTGTTCATGAATGTGGTTGAGCCCATTTGGAGTCCCCAGAGGATGTCAACTGTTTCTATTCTTATTAACATTTTTATTCAGTCATTCAGCATTGGACTAGGAGCTGTTCTAAGAATTTCGATGTATATCTTTTTAGAACCCATAACAACTTTATAAAGAAAGTAATTTTAGCCTTGTTTCTGGGGTAGGGCAGTGGTAGATTAGAAGGGTCAGGACTTGCCTTGGTTGCTCAATTTGTCTTATGGTAATAACAGCGTGTTTAAGTGTCTCCTTTGCAGTCAGAATGAAATGGGAAACATTTCATGAAGGATAGAACTGTATTCCACTCTAGGCTAAAAGGAGACTCTTGGGAGAATTCAAGTGTTATTAAAACTGATTATGTGATACATTCTTAGGATTATTTCTAAAATTAAAAACTACCCAAAATGTTATAAAATGTTGGATAGCATTAAATAATTTTTGAATTCTCTATTTTGGACAGAAGAATACCATGTTGACTATGCCAAGTTTTGGATGATGCTTCAGATGATTAAGTCTGGGAACAACTTTTATTTTGTATATTCCCCATGTCTTTAACAATAGCAATAGAAACTACAACATTTCTAGTTCTGTGTGCAGATGGGTAAATATAAATTTAAATGAGTTAAAAACTATGAAATAGAATATTGTAATAAAAACTGTATATGAGTAAAATTCGTTAATTCTTGTTTCTAAAATTTGAGTACTCTTCATTTAATTTTCAAAGTTCTCTTAAAATATTAAAAGAAAAATAGATTTTACCTAAAGCATTGTTACATAACTGCATGAAGACACAAGCCTACAGACCCACACACATAAATATGTAACATTTTAAATATGAGAAATACTGAAACACACACACAAATAAAATAAAAATCACCTATACAATTAAGCACATTTAAAATTAATACAATTTACAACATTTAGTAAAATATAATTTACATCTCATAGATTTCATTCATTTTAAGAGTACAGTTCAATACATTTTAATAAATATATGGAGTTGTGCAACCAACACGACAATCTTACATTAAAACATTTATATCAGACTCATCATGGCTATTTGAAGTCAACTCTTCTTCCCACCCCAGCCCCAAGCTGATTTACTTTCTATATCTTTAGGTTTGCCTTTTTTGAGCATCTCTTATAAATGAAGTTATGCATTATATGTTGTATAGCTGGCTTCTTTCACCAATCATAATTTTTTGACGTTGATTTATGTTGTGTCATGAGTCATAATGTAGTTCCTTTCCATTGCTGAATAATTTCCTAGTGTATGGATATACCACAGTGTATTTAGTGCAATAACCAACTTAAATATATATTAATAAATATGTTCATGTCCTGCATGAAATGTATATATATATTTAAGAACTGCCAAAAATGGTTGCTTCTAGAGAAGGGAATTGGGGACAAAGGAGTAAAGATGGGAGAAAGGTTTTTTATTGTGTGTTATTTTATATAGGTTTAAATTTTAAAATTCAGGATTATATCTTTACCTGTTAAAGCAAAGTGAGGAATATCTTTCCCCAGCAGTGTGTATAAAGTAAGAGGTGCACTGGCCCAGTCCCACTTTCCTGAAGGTATCCACTATTAGTCTATTTCTGACATCTCTCTAGTCAGGGATGGGGAACGACTGGCTCTCGGGCCACATTAGGCTTGCAAAATCATTTGGTCTGGCCCTGCCAAGACAACCACAGACAGGACTTGAAATTCAATAAATCTAGGAGCTTGTTTTCATAGCAACATATCTTTTTAAAATTTTTCTTTATTGTTTAAGGGGTTACATATGTGTCCTCAACCTATGTTTATAGTAAGTAAATTATATTAATCGAATGATGTTATAAATATCCAATGGTCATTGATAGGAAAAATATCCCCCTGCATAGTAATAAGTAGACACATACATAAGGATGCGTATATAAATATATTTATGTCCCTGCATGTCTATACATCTGAGCAGTCATATTTTATATTGCGAAGAAACTAGAAGCATAGGAGCTAGTATTTTAACCCCCAGTTACCCACATTAAAAAAAAAAAAACCTGCCATACCTGCCTTTGTTCATACCTGCAGACTATTAATGGATTAATTGGCTAATCAATTCACAACGAGGAAAAGAATGCTGTACTCAGTCTACAAGTTGTTATATGTAAATACAGTTTAAAAATGTTTAACCCATCCTCTGCGTCTGCGTGTCCTGGCAGGGTACTTCGGCCCCGCCTGCGAAGAGAAGGTGGACCCGTGCGCCTCCTCGCCCTGCCAGAACAACGGGACCTGCTACGCCGACGGCGTGCGCTTCGGCTGCAGCTGCAGCGCTGGCTTCACGGGCCCCACCTGTGCCCAGCTGGTGGACTTCTGCGCGCTCAGCCCCTGCGCTCACGGCACCTGCCGCAGCGTGGGCACCAGCTACAAGTGCCTCTGTGACCCAGGTGGGTACGGCCATCACTGCAGGTCCTTCACGCCCCAGTCTCGGACTTCTGATTCTCACTTGCATCTGAGCAAATGCTGGCGTGCTCAATGTGTTGGCTTGTCAATGTGATTGACCTCCACGCATTTATGAGACACTTTTTCCCCCGTAGACTTACTCTTGGCAGGGTGTAAAAAATACCCTTTCCCCTTTTTATGAGCAGTTCAGGAGCGCAGAAAAATACAAAAATACAAGTAAGCAAAATAGAGAAAATTAAAAACAGGCCTAATCTTATAACAGCTTAATTATCTTTTTAAACACTTTATTAAAGGTTGTTCTATAGCGTTGGCTCTATTGCGTATCTTTTAATACTGGGTTCTTAGGTTAATGGATTATGTTTTTCTGTTTTAGTGCACATAAAAAAACAGAATGCTCTCTGTTCAGTTTTATCCTCCAGTAAAATTCATACTCCGTGCACAGTATGTGATAGCAACT
Organism: Antrozous pallidus; assembly: GCA_027563665.1. Taxonomy (NCBI): domain Eukaryota; kingdom Metazoa; phylum Chordata; class Mammalia; order Chiroptera; family Vespertilionidae; genus Antrozous; species Antrozous pallidus. The sequence continues at coordinate 30,602,846 of CM050508.1, read as the reverse complement.
GCAGCTGCCTGTGTGAATGTTCAAAAGTTGTCACTTACGTGTTCTGCATTGTCCTGCTTTTTTGTTGTGTGAGTTTCGATACTCAGAGTCATAGTGGTTACTAGTCAGTCTTTGTCTGCATGGCCTCCTGGTATGGTCTGAAAACAGTGCCTGCCCACTTTCTTTCCTCAGCTTCCTTTCTGCCTGGGTCTCAATCCTTGCACTGGCTTGCTCTTTAGAATACTTCCAGCATGATTCCCCACAAGCATCCCTGACCCACCAGCATGGGTGACCAGTTTCCCAGTTTTGCTTGACTCCTGGTTCTGCTCATGTAGTATTCTCCCAAGGATGCCTGCTCCTCTGTCTCCCTTGTCACCTGCAAACTTTTGCTGGGGCTAAATCAGCTTTCCTTCCCTTGAGTTCCAGCTATCACCCAGTATCACTTGTCTTATCTTTAAAACATCATATTTCTTATCTTTGTATGTGTCACTCCCCCCCCCCCAGGGGGTAAGAGGACAGGTGTTTTTTAAAAAAATTAATTAACTTATTTATTTAAATATATTTTTATTGATTTCAGAGAGGGAGAGAGGGGAAGAGAGATGAAACATTAATGATGAGGAAGAATCATTGATCAGCTGCCTCCTCCACAACCCCCCCACTGGGGATCAAGCTGGCAACCTGGGCATGTGCCCTGACTGGGAATTAAGCCATGACCTCCTGGTTCACAGGCTGATGCTCAACCACTGAGCCATGCCAGTCTGCAGGAAGTGTGTTTTATTAGTAACTTTTATATAACAACTGTAAGCCTGGTGCACGACATTCGTGCACTGGCGGGGGTCGGGGGGTCCCTCAGTGTTGCCTGCTCCCTCTCGAACAAGACCAAAAGGTGGTTTTGTTTTTTCCTTCCCTTCTCCTCTGACTTTCTTTCTTAATTATGGGAAAATTTCCCTTATATTTTAGTTGGTTTATTTTTAAACCTTTAAATATAGTTATCCTATATAATAAGAGTGTAGTATGCAAATTGTTCCCTTGATCAGGAGGTCATCTAGGAGTTTGACCAGGGGGCGGGGCTGACTAGGGGGCGGGGCTGGCCAGGGGAAAGGAGGGAGGCCCCGTCCAGTAGCTGGCAGCTTCTAGGGACCCTACCAGTGCATGAATTTTATGTACTGGGCTTCTAGTTTAAATATAAAATGTTACTTAATATGCTTCAATATTATTAAGATGTTATCTAACAATAATATATAAAGACAGGTTTCAGCTTGGGTGAGGAGGCTGACATGGTCCTAAATGGAAATTATTCTACTAGGGTTTTTCTCTCCATCCAAGGAGAAGTGGCTGAGGGGGGTAGAGAAACCTCCCTCTGAGATTCCCACTTATTGACTGTCACCATAGGAAATTACCAGGACATTTTGGGGCTTCAGTTTTCATTTTCATGAATAACTTCCTAGATGCTGGTCAGTTCAATTATAGTTGGGGTCCCAGATTAGATTGGCACAAGTTATGATCATGTTCTTCTGCTGTGTGAGAGCACAGAGCACATTTTATGGCATGCAGTAGTATTAGCTGTTCCTTTATTTCCGTCCATGGAGATTTCTCCTCAAGCCAGGAGGTGGGAGGGGTTATTTCTTGTTTAAGTACATTTTTTTCTGTCCTGCTTCTCTTTGCTTCAACTTCATTCATGTCCATTCAGAGCATTTAGCGTGATACTAGCCAGTGTCCAGCACTAAGTGGCCTTGAAAAGCTGAAGAAGCATGTATTCCATCTCATGATACCTTCATCTATTAGGCAGTCTCCCATAGCTTTGGAATCCAGACTCTCATTGAACTTGGGAGACAGAATTCCTTTCGGAGGGGTTGCTTCCTCTGATCATTAGGTAACATTATGTGAAAAAAGATATCGTAATATCTAATAAGAATTTACATTTTAGGAGATGAAAATGACAATTCTCTGAATGTGAAATTTCTCATCTTAATCTTTTGGAACATGTAATTGCTTTCCTACTAGTTTGCATAACAGAAGGCCCTGTGAGGATAGGTGACATGGGGTGTCTAGGTGAAGCGTGGCCAGCCTGATCACCTTCACAGAGAGCACACAGATCCCATTCCTAGAAAGGCAGCGGGTTGAAGCCGTGCCAGCTTGATAATGAGCTGCCAGCTAACAAAATGCCATTTGAGTGACTGCAATCAGATCTGCCAGGTGCTTTATTTTCAAACCTCAATTTTAGCTTATTAGGCTGGGGATTTCAGATGCGATTTTAAAATCAAATAATAAAACGTCAGCCTGGTGTAATCAACTGAGATGTTATCTTTCAGTGATGCTCCTAAGTGACAGGCCACATGTACTAAAAAAAATAGCAAATTTAGATCTCTCAAAGGCTGGAAATAGTGAGAATGTGGAGCCCTGCAAACATTATAGGAGGCAGTGCTACCGTGTAGAGAGTCATTTGCCAGCATGAAATCATCTGTGTAGGTGACAGCCATGTGTTTCATGGGTTCTTGGTATAATGGTGGCATTTGAAGATGCCATTTGGATGCTGACCAATTCCAGAAGGAATCCCTGGTGAAGAGGGTGTTGGTTTGCCTGAGTTCACTGGTCCTTGAACCTGCCTAATACACTTGAGTTATTATTCTAACCTTATTCATTGAATTAAATTAACCCTGCCACTCTAGAATGTGCCTTAAGTTACTGTTGGAGGAATTTAAAGTATAGGCATTAGAGGATTTTTATATGGAAATATAAGTAGCAGTTTTTATTTTCATGAATAACCTTAGATGTTCAGGAATTATTATAGACTAGACTTGGGACAAGTTGCCTGTTGTGTATCCATGCATATTCCTCTCCACTATAGGTCTTCCAGACTATACAAGAAAGGAAGGTTAGACGTTTTTCCAAATGACATTTTTAAAAAAGGAAACTGCACGATTTCAAGTACTGTTTTTTTTTTTTTCATATGCTCTACATATGGGCTGCATTATTGGGATGTGTGGGCTAACGGCACAGCTGGCATTGCTGCCTTCTGTTTAATGTAGACTTGATGCTATCAGCACTGTGATTAATGCCTGCTGGGAACAGAATCTAAGGTAAGACTTCAATGGTCAGGATTTTAATAGCCACTCAGCAGCTATAAAGAAAAAAATACAACTGCAAAGATATGAAGACATCTAGCTCATTAATGAATGCCAATTGTATTTTGATTCTTGGATAAATACAGTGGACAACTGTCATCTTTTATTAACCAGAAAACTTCGCCAGGTTTAGTAGAATGGAGACAATTCTTGCATTTAACATGCTCTAGGAGGAGCCTGATCTGCATATCACATTCATTTTGAGGGTTGTAGCTCATATGGACTATATCGTCTCCTTTCTTCACATCCTAATCTTGTTACCAGGCCTTTCCTTTGTCATATTCCAAAATATATCTGACCACCATCGGGATCCCATGTAGAAGCCTGTCTGTCTAAGCACAGCTGTCATAACTCTTCATAACCTGTCCTTTCCCTAAGAAAAAGTTTAAATCCACACGTTGTTAAAAATGCAGCCCCTGATATCTGGGAGCTTGTTGGACATTCACAGGTAGGCCTTGGGGTTGTTGGTTATGTGCTCACAGCCTGGCATTGTGTCTCCTGTTGGACATAAGGATGTAAACATTCACATAGAACATTGACATCAGTCATGGTCACTCATTGGCCATAATCAAATGAGACAGACAAGACCATTTCTAATTTTGTCTTAAGTACAGATAAAAATAAAATACTAAACATTTCCTTCTCCCATAAATAAATCAAAGGCCAGCTGTGTCTTCACCAGTTACAGCTTCAGCCTGCCCTCTCTATAGATAAGATTTGAGATACTTCAGTGAAGACTTGAGATACCTAAGTGTAGAAATGCTCCATCCTGTGGTGTTCGGAACCTCTTCCAGGGTCATCCTTCCTCTTCATTATGTTTGGAATCTAGTTATGGGGGGCACTCACGGGGGACCTACAATATTCACCTTGTTTAGGCTAGTGACCTGAGGGATTAATCCGAGGGATTGAAGGACACTGGTAATGAGTCAAGGGCACTGGCTTGTGCAGCATACGGAATTTTTATGAGATTCGTGACATTAAAAATCTTTTCACAAGGCTGCTCATTTAACCTTGCTTTAAATGGCTAATCCATATGTATGAAATTGTTAATGAACTTGCCTTTAATTTAGAAGGGATTTCTGTTCCCTCTGCTCCTGGCTTCCCCTTAAAATTCAAATAGTTCAAAACACAGTCTTGACTGAACAGTTGTTGTAAAGGTATGAGATTTACCTACTGGCAGCAGGCTGTCGCTTAATCTATGAGCAAATAATTTCACATCATCTTAGCTGGAAGGAAGGTCAGAAATGGCAACTGTTATCCATTGATGTCACTAACCAGAACATTTCTGAAGACGGCTCTGTTTGAAGCGCTAGGCAGTGCCTAACTTTGGGAAATTCTCATTAAGCTCATGGCCATGGAGGTCATGTGGTGACTTATTTAAAACTATTTTGTGACTAAGCTACTGCCTCTTATTTTGTTTTGTGGTTGAAAATTATGATCCCATGGCTAACATTTTTCACACATCTGGAATTGAGACCTGAAATTTGGCCTGCCTTGCCTTCTCCCCAGGTGGGATGGAAAGAGGCCTGGGCTTAGAGTTAAGAAGAGCTGAATTTAAGTTCCAGCTTTATCACTGAACAGCCATGCAATTGACCTCTATTAACCTTGGTTTTTCTTTTCTTTTTTTTAATGGGGATAAATGTAACAAAGCTCAAGTGAGATGATGCATGTGATCATGCCCTTCAGAATCTCTAAGAGGATAATACCAATTTCAGATACTCCCCTTTTCCTGGGGAAGACTATTAATAAATTATTAAATATGTGCTCTGATTCTTCTCTTGTGAGGTTTAAGGTTGAAGTTGGACTAAAGGTGGCTATAGCCTGCATTCTTGAATAATGGGTCCAGGTCCTACTAATGGGATTAAGTGGCCCTTCTGATTGATAAATATTTCAGTGCCAGGAACCGGGCATAGCTCTTTAACAGGATGGCTCTAAAATCCCTAGAATTATTATGAAGTGGGTTACAAGGTTGTTGGATTTCTCTACCCATGATTCCAGAGCTAGTTAAGGATAAAGCTGGGTTGGGATCTGGAGCTTCTGTTATCTTAGAGTCAACAGGAAATGGGGTCAAACTGTGACCCTGACTCAGTGACTCATGAATAGCTGACTGAAAAATGAAACATTTCACCAGATTTTCTAAGTGGTATTGTCTGAATAGCCACCTCGAATGAACACATTAAATTGAGATTCATCAAAACATTGATTTAGGTCTGTTGACCCAGGTAATGCACTTTATCTAAGCTGGTTCCACCCTGAGTAGGTTCCATCTATGAGAACTTCCTTACATCAAGACTGCTAAGTCCTTGACAAACATTTTCTTTTACTTAACTCAGATTATAGTATTTCTATTGAAGGAAGTAGAGGTGATAGAACTCCCAGTGTAACCTAGGTCTGCCTAATAATAAAGCTCTTGACCAATAGGCTAGACCAGTGTTCGGCAAACTCATTAGTCAGCAGAGCCAAACATCAACAGCACAATGATTGAAGTTTCTTTTGAGAACCAAAATTTTTAAGTTTCTTCTAATGCCACTTCTTCAAAATAGACTCGCCCAGGCTGTGATATTTTGTGGAAGAGCCACACTCAAGGGGCCAAAGAGTCACATGTGGCTTGTGAGCCGCAGTTTGCTGACCACTGGAGCAGGAGCCTAGTTGTGGCCCCCAAGTTATGTGTGGTCCTGGATGCTTACTTATGCTTGAGCCAATCACAAGAAGCTTCTAGTCTTCCCTTACCTTAGCACAGCTCCTGAGATGGGTATCTAAGTGGACACCTCAAAGGCAGGTTTGAAAAGTGGCCTTGGTTGTGGTCCTAAGAGTGGCTCTTGACCAATAGTTTCTTACTTCCCAGCGCAGAGAAGCACAATGCTGACTTCCAAGGAAACTGAACTGCCTGGCAGTCGGGGGCACTCTTCTGCTTTTGTTTCATTGCAGATTCAACTGCTTCAAAATTGATGTTGAGGGCAACCTGTGACTGAAACTTACAGTTTCATTTGACTTGGTATCTGCTGTATGCACCCAATTAAAAAACTTCTCTTCCTATGACTCAAATGAGAAATACAGACACAGCCATATGACAAATCAGCTTAGGCAGTCTCTCTCTCACTCTCTGTCTCTCTCTCTCTTACTTTTTTTTTTTAATTAATCATTACCTGATATTTTTCCCATTGATTTTTAGAGAGAGTGGAAGAGAGGGAGGGAATTAGGTGAAGGGAAGAAAGAAAGAAAGAAAAGAGAGAGAGAGAGGGAGAGAGAGAGAGAGAGAAACATTGACCTGAGAGAGACATATTGATTGGTTGCCTCCTGCACATGTCCCGAACCAGGGTGGGGTTCAAATCTTGACTGGGAATTGAACCTACAACCCTTCAGAGCATAGGCAGATGCTCTAACCAATGGGAAACAATGACCAGGTTGGCAGTCTTTTTTTGATGGGTGCTTTCCACTCTGGAGTCCCCAATGCCTAGTAACAATCTGACCTTTTTCAAAAATTATTTATTTTATTACCACCTGGGTCTCTGAAAGCCTCCCATGTTGATTATTGCATTGTACCGATGGACTCCTTTGGTGCTGTTTCTTTTCACCTGGCACTGGTGACATCCTTGAACTATTCTTTCTTCTTCATATCTAACTTTTGTAATCCTTTTTAATTCACTTCTTTGAGATAACTCTGATGTCCTTTCCTTTCGACATGATTCCTTCACACAGGACTAGCTCAGTGTCAATGGGCCTCACAACCCTGGGGATGGAAACCCTATGACAATGTGCTGTTCCAGGTGATGTCTGGGCTGTATTGTGACTGGGGGTGACATGTACCCTGATCCCAATTAGATAATGAATAATTAGATTTGTCTACATGTTCTATTTTTTTCTGACCTCCTAGCCTTCAATGTGCTTTGGGTTCTTCATTGATTCATATTTGTATAAAAACCTGAGGATAGTGCCCTGCATTTCTTCCATTTCTAAAATCACAGCCATTAATTTTCAATTTGAAAGTACATGATGAAAGTTGCTTCATGTACTGAGTGGTTTTACAAAATTGCCTCAGTTTTAATGAAGATTCAGAGCTCTTAGGTTTATCTGAGTGGATTGATAGGCAACCTCTTTTTTAGTTCCAGGACATTGTCACTCTCAAAGCATTTATTGATTTTGTAGAACAGCATGTCCTTTTGTGTGTAATGAAGGGCCTTATTATACAATGTCACACTTTTCCATTTACAACCCCATTTTATTTTATAGGGGTTGCCTAGGCCAGTGGTCAGCAAACTGGGGCTCGTGAGCCACATGCGGTTCTTTGGCCCCTTGAGTTTTTAGCAAAGGCCAGGTTAGGATTACCATAATTAAGTTTATAACAATCTGCCTACCTATATAGTTTAAGTTTTAAAAATTTGCCTCTCAAAATAAATTTCAATTGTTGTACTGTTGATATTTGGCTCTATTGACTAATGACTTTGCCAGATCCCTAGCTGTTTGGAATGAAGTCTTAGTGATATGTTGATAATTACCGGGGTCATATTTCATTTTTCCCCTCTACCTGATAGTTTCTAATGTTATAGATCAGAGTGAAGGTCCCAAGTCATTGGTACAAGTATTTATTTTAGGTTGGGTAAGCCCAACCGAAAGCACGGAATGTATAGTGCCTGGCTGTATGATTTTGGGATGACTCTCCTTTATTCCCTAAGAATACCTTTCCTTCTAGTTCTCTGATGCCTACAAGTTTATATCTTTGGCTTTATTTCTTTAGGTTAGGTATGTCTCTGGTAATTAAACCATATATCACTTAGTTCTTGCTATAAAAAAAACACCTCAAAAACTTAGTGGCTTCATATGACAATTTAATGCTTATAATTCTGTGGTTGATAATTTAGGCAAGGCTTTACTGGGGTATCTCTTCTCTGTTCTATGTGGTGTTGGGCATATTCACTTATACTTTTGTAGTCAACTAGATACTGGCTGTCCTGGATGGCCTCACTTGTGTGCCTGGTAGTAGGCTGGAGTGATGGGAAAACTGGGCCACACATCTCTCATCATCCAGCAGACCAGTCTGGACTTCTTCACATGGAAGCTTGGTTCCAAAAGCAGCAAGAAAGTACAAGACCCAATACACATACTTTAAAAAATATATTTTTATTGATTTCAGAGAAGAAGGGAGAGGGAGACAGAAACATCAGTGATGAGAGAGAATCATTGATCTGCTGCCTCCTGCAGGCCCCACACTGGGGATCAAGCCCACAACCCAGGCATATGCCCTGACCAGAAATGGAACCATGACCTCCTAGTTTATAGCTTGACACTCAACCACTGAGCCATGCCGGCTGGGGCCCAGTACATATTCTTTTTAAAGATGCTTCTTTTTTTTATGTTTGCTACTGTCTCGTTGTCATAAGCAAGTCATAGGGCAAGTCCATAAGCTCCATTTCTTGATGGGAAGAGCTACAAAGAATTTGTGGCCATTTTTTTCAGTCTACCACAATTTAAAACTTAAATATGTGAAGAATGTAAATGAGTTTGTACATACATACACACACACACACACGCACACGCGCACACACACACACACACGCACATACATATATACAAATATGAGAGATCGAGAAGAAGGAAAGTTGAAAACCAAAAAGTTACAGGCATCAGTTGCTTGAGGGAAAGGAGATGCGGCCCCACTATACTTGCTATTCAAGTGATAAGGAATGTCTGTAAGTCAACAGCTTTTCTCACTTAATAAAATTCTGTATACATTGAATCTTATCCCTGTTTATTTCAAGGAAGTTTTATTTTCCACTTTAGATGAGTAATGTACCTAGTATACTAGGATCTTAAGTCAACAAACAAAACACATACTTTTGATCTTCCACTGCATTATGACCTCTTAAATGAAGATATGTCTCATTTTCAGGCATCTTTAATATTTATTCAGTAGAAGCAATTGGATGAGAATTCCAGATTTACTTGAATACTTGAGTTCTGACTCCAATTTATTTGCACTTTGAAATTTTCTTTGCCTCAAGATGCAGTTCCGGTAGTTAATTTTAGCTTTAGCTGAAGTCCTGACTGAGTCAGCTTCAACCCTTACGAATTTGCAGCCCTTAGGGATGGTTGCCAAGTGGGAGACAGGTGCTTCTAAAAATGTTCCTGAGCGACTATGAGAACTTTGCTTGGTGTTTCACAATCTTTAGGATTCAGCATATTTCCTTGAGAATGGCAGTGCCTAATAGGGAGCTAGAAGATTGCACTTTTGCATTGTCCCAGTGATATGAGGGTGAAAGTACTCCCCCTCCCTATCCTAGTGGGAGAGGGATCTATGGTCCTCATTGCATATTCCATGCACCAAAATTTTCTGGAAAAAACCCAATCACAATGTTTTGTCTTCCATCACCCAAGTCCTTTGGTACCAAACTATGTATCCATGAGGATGTTTTTTGCCACTAGAAAACAGCACAACTTTGTTAGATCACATTTCTCAATTGGTGGTTTGTACAATTATTCTTGTAGATTATCTATTATCTCAAAAATTAAAAAAATTCCAGCTTTATTGAGATATAATTGGCATGTAACATTGTTAAGTTATATGTTGATTTGATATACTTATATATTGCAAAAAGATTACCATCAAAGTATTAATTAATGTTTTCATAGTTACCATTTGTTTTCTGTGGTGAGAACATTTAAGATTACAATATTAGCGGTCTTCTAATATGTAATAAATTATTATTAGTTATAATAACCATTCTGTACATTAGACCCCCAGAACTTACTCATCTTAAAACTGGAAGTTTGTACTCTTTGACCAACATCTCCCCATTTCCCTCACTGCCAGCTCCTGGTCACCACCATTCTATTCTGTGTTTCTGTGAGTTGAATGCCACATTCTGATGGTGTTCCTTTCAGCTGAATGCTCTTCCTGTGGGTCAAGGAAGCTGGATCCTGGAAGTGAAGAAAGAAAACTGTACTCACCAATCTGAATTTAAGCTTATTTCTTCTCATTCTGAGTGTGAATATATGACTTGCAGTCATATAGGGAGGATTATAAATGTCACTTCCATACTCTTATATTTCTTCATTTTGGCCTTTCTTTTCCAATTTGGCATTTTCTGTCATCTTGAGATTTCTTTGCATTCCTGTTCCCCCATAAGCAAACGCCACCGAAGAGGAGTGTAGTTTCATTTAATCCATGTGTCTGTGGCTGGCAGGCCCTTTTTGTGCTTCACTGTTGATTTATTTCTATGCCTGTGATGGGTACATGTTCTGACTGCTTGTTTTATTGTTGCTTTATTGATATGCTGAGGGGAAGCCATGGCTATTAAAAACATTTCCATGCCAGCCCTGGGCAGCTCAGATGGTTAGAGTGTCATCCCCATACACCAAGGTTGTGGTTTCAATCCCTGGTCAGGGCACAAAAAAGAATCAGCCAATGAATGCATAAATAAGTCGAATAGCAAATCTCTCTCTCTCTCTCTCTCTCTCTCTCTCTCTCTCTCTCTCTCTCTCTCATAAAAACAACCCAAACATTACTGTTCCATACCTAACACTTGCCATAGGCAATTGCTACCATTTCCCTGCATCAGAAGTTGTGGGAGATGTTGCATTCTTTGCTAATCTGTAGCTCAAACTTAAGTGTGCATCATAATCAGGTAGAGGGTTATTAAATCTCAGTTTTAGGCCCCACCCACAGTTTCTGATTCAGTAGGTCTTGTGTAGGGCCTGGGAACTTGCATGTCTAACAGGTTTCCTGGTGATGCTGTTGCTACCAGTCCACAGGCCCCACTTTTAGTCCCACTGGTTTAGTGGGGTGAACACAAGCCCTTTTGAGGGCAAACACCTCAAGATTAAATATAATAAGATAATATTTATAACTGGATAAGAGGTCATTAAAATCAAATTTAACCAATAGTTTGTAAAGTAAATTAAAGGAATGATACATTTTAGACCTTTTTTCCCTCTTTTTCAAAAGTACTGTAATAGAATCTTAAACTTTGATTTTGCCCCAATACTCTTCTGTTGTCTGTGGTGGGCTCTGTGTCCATGTAGACACATTTTATACTGAAAACCCCTAGAATGTGAGGGCTCTAACTTATATTTTCTTTTCCAAATCTGCTCCTCATCTTCCTTACCTTGACTATAAACCAAGCCAGTTTCCCATGTATATATACTAGTAAACATGTTAATCAATTAAGCTTATGGGATTATTTCATTAAAGCATCTTACTTATTGTTATTAAGTAAGCATACAAATGGCAATAGTCTTTAAAATCAACTTGTAAAATATTATCTTATTATATTTAATCTTGAATCTGGGTGCTTTTGTTATGATGTTGCAAGCATTTTAATTTTTAAATGTAATTTTTATACAGTTAGTAAGAAAAATAGACCTTGTTATAATGGAAAATTTTAACTGCGGCTTAGAGGTAAATTTGCTTGTAAGCTATAAACAAATATATGAGTGTTAAATTTTATTATTAAAGCAAATGACATTTCTTCTTTACGTATTTGCGTTCTGGTGCTCTATAGTTCCCTTTTGTAAAACAAATCTTTATATTTAAATACATCTATCTTTTATTAAATTCTTGAGTAACCTTTTCTTTCCCTTTCTTTTAGCCGGTATAGATCATAGGTAGAATCCACCCCCTAGTGGCCAAAAGAATCATGAAAAAAGGACATGTATAAGACAAGGCTAAAAAGTCGTATGAAGAGATTGTTTTTTTCCTTTGGCACAACCTTGTTCTGGAGGCAAATCCAGTTGGCATTTTACATTTATTTGAATGATCATTTGGCATCTATCTCCTTTAAATGGCCCCAGTAGAGGCATTATGTCTGTTTTTGCACAGCCTTAGAGCTCCTGTGATTAGTACAGTGCCTGGCACATAGTGGGTGTTTAACAGCTATTTGCTGAATTAAAGAATGAATTGATGGATGAGACAAACAGCAGACCCAGGAGATCGCCAGCCTTCCTCATGACTAGTGAAGGCAGCAATCTTTGCAGCCTGAACACTTAGGATAGCACTTAGAGTCAGTTCTTCATTATCCACCCATCCTTTCAGCAACCTAGGGAGGGAGGTGAAATTTGTAGATGGCTCAGTTGGAGAACCTAAAACTTTATTTTAGCCTCTATTTTACTCTTCTTTTAACTTAATGTTTACGAGATCCACAACAGTGGAAATATTGACTGATTTGGGTCATTTCACATATATTTCCTCTCTGGCCACAATGCCTCTCACAATGAAAGGATAAGAAATTAAGGAGCAAAAGAAGCAACAACAGCAGTCACTATTCCGCAGATACCAACTAATGCTCCGTGTTCACTTGCACAGCTTCCTCATGTCCATAGGTGGTGTCTCTATTTGTGTGTGTGTGAGTGTATGTGTGTGTATAACAGGAGAGAGTAGTTTCCCACAGAAGCCTGTAATATCTCACTCAGTACACAGGCCAATTTAGAGCAGAGCATCTGCATGCTTGATAGGATTAAATTGAGCAGGCATGCTTGATACATTTCCCCCCTGTTCTTAAAAAGATTCCTATTGTGAACACACCAGCAAAGAGACAGAATGCGAGGGACACACACACACAGTTTCCTCTGCAACAAAACTTTCTGTTCAGTAAAATGAATGTGCTGTCTGGGACAGTGCAGTGCTGAGGAGCTTGGTGGCGATCAGTGAGTTTAGCCAGAATTTGGAAGCTCACAGACAATCATGGTATTATAATAGCACTATTTTCTCATTGTCCACTTTAACTACTATGGGGGAGGGGTTTGGAAGACTTGATTTTTTGGGGGACTGGCCTAGACTTGAATCAGGGAGTCTTGGGTTCTCACATTTATCCATTCAACCTGAAATGAGGGAACCAGCTGTGGAGATAATGTTCCCCCTTTCTCCACTCATCAGATCGTAAAGTGAAACAGCAAAAAACTCCCATCAAACAAAACTCCCCAAATGCTTCACATTCACTCTCACCTTGAATTAGCTCTATGCTAGGGAAGTGAGCAGCCTGGCCTGGACACACATACACCAGTGTTTCTGGAAGGTCCTTCTAGCTTGCTTTTCCTGAGGCAGTGGGAAGTGCAGGGAGGCCCCTAGGGTAATACAAAGGTGACTTGTCCCGATTTGTCACACAGAGTGTGAGAGCCATTTGGTTAGAGCTAGAGTCGTGGCGTTTGGGATTTTTCAGAGTGGGATGTGATGGACGAGGAGCAGAAGAGTTCTGGAGTAAAGCCAGTGTGGGGCAGAGCCTGTCTTATATTGGTATGAATGTTTCAATGATGTTGCCTTGAGACAGTGTTGACAGAACAGAAATCAAGGGCCTTTTGAAACCTGGAAGTAGCAGTCTGTACTCTTTGGTCTTGGTGGTCCTACCAAACTAATACTCTCGGTAATGCATTTGGGGGACAACCTAGGACAGTAGGAAGAACACACAGGATCAACTGTGTGGCCTTGAGCACGTTTCTTTACCACTCTGACTCTTAATTCCTCATGTATAAATTTGGATTAGTCATGGCTATGAGTTTTTCATGGGGATTAAACAAGTTAACACACAGAGAAGGCCCGATATAAGCAGATGCTGCTAACTTGCTCAAAGTCCTTGCAGGTGAAGATTCTGCTATTTAGCTTTGTACACATGGTACCTGAAAGCTCCAGGCACATCACAGGTACATCTCATATGTGTACTGATTTAATCAATGGCATTTTGGATGCTCAGCCACTATTATTTTGTACCGGATACTGTGGGTACAGCTGTGAACACCACAATTATGGCCTCTGCCTTTAAGCTTATTTTCTAGCTGACGAGGAGAAATAATAAGCAATTAAAGTACTAAGCTAGAAATATAATTTCAGGCAGTTATAAGTGTCATGATGGAAGTCAATTGAGTGTGGTGATGAGTAACTGGTGGGGGAAGCTACTTTGGATGGTATTGTCAAAAATTATCTGGAGATGTTTTATTTTGTTTATTGATACAGGTGTGTTTTTTTGTGATTTAAATTCCTCTATTGCTCTTATGAAAAAAGATTTTTCCTAATGGTGAACAAGTTTTGGTACAATCTTCTCTTGATATACCCAGTGGTTCTATTCTAGGAAAACTCAGTGTATCTTAAAAACTGTGCTGTACATGTGAAGCAGTTGGGTTTTTGACCCAAAATGTGATCCACAGGATTTTCACCTATGAGGATGTCCAATGGGACCATCCATAGTTGAGGATGCCAGAGTGTTTTCTATTGTGGAGGGGAATCTTGACAATGCATAATGTTTAATATCTCTGGTCCAAACCAAATAATTCCAGTAGAAACCTTCAATTACTATAATAACCAACTCCCCAATCTCCAAAGTACCCTCAAAAAGAGCAGCACAGCCCCCATTGAGAGCCATGGCTTTAAAGGTCTCAATGACCTCTCAATCTTGTCATCTAGTTGTTGTTCTCACTCTCTGGAACCTTTGACACTGTAAACTAGGCCTCCTTGGTTTCCTTTCCTCTCCTAGCTTCCTTGGCATTGCCCTTCTTGGTCTTTCCTCCTCTCCTTGGCTCCATGCCTGACCAGTTCTCCTGACCTAGCTTCTTGTTCTTTACCTGCCCATCCATGTAGATCTGACCTTCTTCTTTCTTCTCCATGTTTTTCTTTGAGGAAAACTTCACCATTTCTAGGCAACTAAGTGCTGCTTTTATGCTATTGGAGTACACACACACACACACACACACACACACACACACACACACACACCCATTTATAATGGCCCTCCTAGTTGTGATGATCAAAAATATAATTTGTTTCCAATTGCATGGGGACATCTGTAAGTGGCCCCAAGATAAACATGTCCAACTGGTCAACTTTTTCGAACACCTGTTATTTCTTTGGACATATCTATTTGTGGTAATGGCAGCATCATTCACTCACTCAACCTAAGCATGGCAGCCATCTGGATCACTCTGTCTCACTCACACATCCTGCCACTTGCTATGCTTTGTCAATTCTAAGGAAGCGATTAGAGCTGACTGAATATTCCAGAGAAGTCATGCACAAATCAGAGTGGTAATGATGAAAGTCAGTGCCCTGGGAAGAGCCACTCTGATTCCATGCTTCTGATCTTTTATTTTATTTTCAATAAGTTCCTCGAGCTAGGTTAATCTTGCTAGATCCTGGGCCTATTACTCTAAGCTAATTTGTTTTTCCAAATTAATTACCAGCAGGGGCCGCAGCCTCATTATTGCAGATTCCTTCTCTTTTGGAAGGATGGCCTTTTCATTCAAACAGTCCAACTTAGGTCTTTTGGTACAAAGTTTAAAGGGTGCCTTGACATTTCCATAAAGACATTTAAATGTTACTGACTCTGAAGAAACAGTTTTAGCATATGAAACCTTTATCTTTTCCCCCCTCCAAGGGATAAAAGCATCACCAGCTTAATTATCTCTGTAAAATAACTTCCTCATTTGCTTAGCATATTGCTAATAGAAAAAGATAGTGATACTGTTTTACAAAAACAAAAAATACTTATAGATAATTTCATGAAATTTTCTTTTGATTTTTATCTCTGTAAATAGTGCCTCAATTCAGAGGCCAAATGCATAGAGGGTTATATGTGCTCCTTCCCAGTTGATTTTTAAAACATCTTCTATGAGAGCAAATACAATGGAAAAGATGCTGCTTGTGGTTGTTTCTCCACATGGAAAAGAAGCCAGAAAACACACATAATAAAATCATGTATCGTGACACACATAATAAAATCCTATAACATGAACTCTACTCTGTTGAGATATTTTAAGTTTACAGTCTAGTGTTATTAACTGTATGCACATTGTTATGCAACATAGCTCTAGGACATTTTCATTTTGCATAAATTAAACTCTATACCCATTAAGCATCCACTCTCAACTTCCCTTTTCCCCAGCTCTTAGCAATTACCATTTTTTTCTGCTTTTGTGAGTTCAGTTACTTTAGAATCATGAAGTATTTGTCCTTCTGTGACTAGCTTATTTCTCTTAGCATATGACCTCAAGGTTCATCCATGTTATAGTATAGCAGGATTTCCTTCTTTTCAAAGACTGAATGATATTCTGTTGTATGAATATACCCTTTTTCTTTATTTACATGCCTGTTGATGGATAGTTAGGATATTTTTGCCTCTAGGCTATTGTGAATGATGCTGCAGTGAACATGGGAATGCAAATATATCTTTGAGATTCTGTTTTCAAGTCTTTTGGATCAGTACCCAGAAGTGGGATTGTAGATTATATGGTAGTTCTATTTTTAATATTTTGAGGACTCTACATACTGATTTCCAAAGCAGCTGCACTATTTTACATTCTCACCAACAGTGCACAGGATTCCAGTTTTTCCACATCCTTGGCTACACATTTACACACCCACCCACCCACCCACCACACATTTATAATGGCCCTCCTAGTTGTGATGATGAAAAATATATCCAAAAACTACCAAAGTCTTCTGGGGGACAAAATTGCTGTTAATTGCATAATTCTGATCTAGATGAAGAAAACAGTCTGATAGAGAGTAATGGGCCCCAGCCAGTTTGGCTCAGTGGATAGAGTGTCAGCTCATGGACTGAAGGGGTTCCAGGTTCAATTCTGGTCAAGGACATGTACCTCGGTTGCAGGCTTAATTCCCAGGCATGTTCGGGGTGCATGCTGGAGGCAACCAATAAATGTGTTTGTCTCCCTCATATCAGAATTTCTTGCTCTCTGTCTCTTCCTTCTCCCTTCCACTCTCTCTAAAAATCAATGGAGAAATATCCTCGAGTTAGGGTTAACAACAACAAAAAATCCAAGCTTTGAAAAAAAGGAAAGAGGAATACAAAATATTTCCCTAAAACTACGAAAAGGGTGAGGTAGAAGAATTGAGAACCATGGTCTATTTGTCCTAAGTAGGTCAAGGTCTCCTCAAAGGAGTCTTTATCACCACCTAAGTTTGGAAAGAAGTTCAAAAAGCAACTGAAATAGCCAATGCTTGCAAAATGCTCAGTTAACAATGCCAATATGAGCTTAACCTACTGTGATGGGTACAAGAAGCAAAACAGTTCAACACTTCAGCAGGGCCTAAGGGGACTTTCTGAGTTTGAGGGCTGGCTAGGAGTTGGAAAGCTCGAAACAAGCTAGAGGTTCTAGTTCCCACTTGAGCAAGGGTTTATTTTTTCTTCTTATCTGGATTCAGAACCAACACAGGCAGGGTGATTTTGAGAGCACTCAGATGTTTCTCATTGTTTGGACAGGGCCAGACAAAAATGATCCAGTTTCATTGCAAATTGGCAGTAACACATGTTTTTGAAAGTTAAAAACAGCATAACACTCATGAGTGAATCTCAAAGAATGTTATCTTCTTGTCCTTTGGAATAAACACCTGTTTTGAGACTAGGAGGGTAGGAACCATCTTTGATTAAGAAGTTGTTAGTTCTCTTTTTTTGTTGTTGTTGCTAAGATTATATTTTTAACAATTAAAAATTTGACCACAATTAAAAATATCATGTGGATAATCACAACTTTAAATAAACAACAACAAAAAGATAGCCCACGTTTCTTCAGGAATTTCAGTTAAGCCTGCTTAGCTGAGTTTGTTTCCTGACTTGAAACACAAAGCAAATACATTGATCCTTTTCTCCTTTAATAGAATTATTCTTAGTTAGATATATTTTTTTGAATTGATTGGAGGAAATATGTGGTCCACATCCTTGAGAGGAGATGGCAGTCCTGCTGCTAAGAGTGTCCTTTGGCCACAACACATATATTAGTGCCCCTGAACACGATGTAATGAGACCCTCTGGCAGATAAATGGATAGCTCCCCCCCCCCACCTTTTTTAAGAATATAGAGTTGCAGTCAAAAGATCAGGGTTCTTTTTTTTTTTATTTCAGAGAGTAAGGCAGAGGGAGGGAGGGAGTAAGTGAGGAAGGGGGAGAGAGAGAGAGAGAGAGAGAGAGAGAGAGAGAGAGAGAGAGAGAGAGAGAGAGAGAGAGAGAGAGAAAGAGAAACACATCAGTGATAAGAAAGAATCATCAATCGCCTGCCTCCTGCATGCCCCGTACTGGGGATCGAGTTCACAACCCAGGACATATGACCAAAAGGGAATCCAACTATGACCTCCTGGTTCATGGGTTGATGCTCAACCACTGAACCACACCAGCTGGGCTAAAAATAATAATTTCACTTACGAGTGTTCTCCTCTTGAGAGAAATGAGCACTGAGTCAAGACTATGTCTCTGTGAAAGATAGTTATTGGGGAATTATGAATTCATTAATCAAAAAAAGCAATTCCTCATGATCAAACATGCAACAATCAGAGAACAGCAGGATACACTTTCAAAAGGAAAACGTGCTTCCCACTGCTTGTGAGTTCTGATGTATGTATCTGGAGTGTCAGAGATAACTTCTTTTAATCTGGGGATTGTGAAGGAGGGTGCTAAGAACAGACTCTTCATAGCCTTCCTGGAAATCTTCATCTCAATTATACCCCAAGAGACCCACTCCTACATTCCATCTGTCTGTGCCCCACTTTCCTGTGAACCCCCCGGACGCCCCCCCCCCCCCCACAGTAGGCTGGTTCAGAGTGGGTAGAAATGAGACACGTTTGACAACAGTCCTTTCTCTTTGTCCCTCAGGTTACCATGGCCTCTACTGTGAGGAAGAGTACAATGAGTGCCTCTCTACCCCTTGCCTGAACGCAGCCACCTGCAGGGACCTTGTAAATGGCTACGAGTGCGTGTGCCTGCCCGAATACAAAGGTGAGTGGCCCTTGGGCCTTCTTGTGCCAGATGAGCTGTACATGACCTCACAGATTTCTCAACTTAAATGGATAAACCTCTCATTGGAGCACAAATTGTTTCAAATAAAAATCAAGTAGTGGTGGTGGTGGGATGATTTATGGGGCCAAGGAGACCAATTGGCAACTCTCAGGTTTTCTGTTAGTAAACTGAAAAATCTCTCTCCTGTTCTTTGCTTCTACATCCTCACCTCTTTATAGAATATGCAAAAAGCCAAGGACAAGGAATGCTAGTAAGTGGGCCATCAGGCATAGATCTGAGGACATGGCTGTGGAAATGGTGGGAGAGAGGAACAGCTAGCTCAGTGCTTGTTGGGCCAAGTTACGATGTGCTTTTGGGTGGAGGAGACAGGTGGAATCTCACGTATTGGCATATAAGTGAATTCTTATTAAATGATTCAGTTGGGAGGAAAATGTTAGTTCATTTGAGTGAATGCCTGTCAAAGTCACTAGGGAAAAACACTTGACACTGACCAACTGTTTTGAATGTGTAGACTCTGTTCTAACTCCTTCTGTGCATTAACTCATAAATCCTCACTCTCACTCACCCTGTGAGGTGGTAGATAATGGTATCCCTCATGAATCTGGCCAGCATGGTCCCTGAAGCCCTTGCATCTGCCTCCCTCATGGGCTCAGGTCACAGTTGGTGGATGGTGTGGTTTCATTGGAGCCCAGATACGCTAAGGCGGCACTGGGCCAGCAAAGTCTATTTATCAGCGGCTGCCCACATTTCTCTAAGCCACAACTTCAGGGGTGGGTTTAGATTTTTGTAATGCTTTCGTGGCTCTATTTATAACCGTTTCATGTAACCTCTTGATCCCTCCACTGCTTACTTGATTGATACCATCCATCTGCCTGGCGACCTTGCATGGTAGCCCCTATTGCTTCTCAGTGGATAGGCCATAGGGATGAACTTGATCCAAGTGCTGAAGCTGGGCCAAGTCTAAGCACTGTGTTTGGCAGGTTTGATGCTTGTTGGCCTGTGATTCCTAGAGCTAGACTTCATGGACTTCCACAAGGGCCGATGTGCTGGGTTCATCCACATGACTTCTGAGTTCTAGGTTTGTCAGAGCATTATAAAATAGGAGTGCTGGGATGAGGAATAAATGAGCAATGAGTAAGGAGACCTAAGTGGCTCATCCCAATTGTGCCACTGGCTTCCTGATGAATCTGGATAAATCTCTTAAACTGACTGGCCTTTATCTTGCCTGGATAAAGGAAGGACAGGGATGTTTACAGATATCTTGAGATTCTTTAATGACAAAATTGGTAGTGGTGGATGTACTTCAAAAATTTAAAATTCCAAAACTCTTTAGTTTATGATAGAATGTATGATAAAATTTTATGAAGCAAATTTCATCATTATAAATGACAAAGTCATTAGTAGGGTGAATTCTGAACATGCCCCTAACATTCCTGTCTTTGAGATATTGCTCATGTCATTGTGACTAAGAAGCAAAAAATACAATTGCACAGTGACTGACTAGTGTCTCTATAAATTTATAGACTGTGACTTGTTCATCTTCCCCTTTCATTTTTCTCAATGGGTATTCCCAACTTTTCCCATGCTCCATAGTAAATCACTCACCCATAGTAAATCACCTACTTCCACCTTCATGGCATAAAAGAAAGGTTATCATTTGTAAACATTTTAAAATTCATCTAAGTTCCCACATTCTATGGTAGTGGTTCTCAAACTTAAGTTTATATCAGAGTCTGCTGGTGGGCTTGGTAAAAACAGATTGCTGTGCCTCACCCCTAGAGTTTCTGATTTAGTGTACCTAGGATGGGGCCCAAGAATTTGAGTTTCTGGTAAGTTCTCAGGTGATGTTGCTATGCTGGCCCATGCACCTACAAACTTCCCTGCAATCACAACCACTAAAACCTTATTCTCTTTCACATTAGATGATCATAACTCCTCATCCTGCTCAGGGTTAAGCTTTCCATGTATGTTCTAAATCCCTTCGTGTCTACCTTTCTGTGACCTCTTCCCTCAATTACCAACTCTGCTGGGATGCTTCAAGAAGGTATATGACCCTGAAGGGGATATCAAACACATCTGAGGGTTTGAGTTCTTAAGAAAAGGATGCAGGTGCTGGGTGCCTTTGCATTCAGCAGGGTTAGGGGCCAGGGTTCTGAGGAGAATGGAGGATTCAGTGACCAGCTGAGCTCAAGGACTCCTCAGCATGTGGACAGGCCAAACATGCTGTGAATGTGCTACACATTACTCAATGAGGCAGAGAGGTCTGACTGAGTAGATGCTGGCTGTCCTTAAGAAGGATTGCATAGTGGGGCTGAACTGGTCCTTTCTTTTTTGTATGGCTAGGAGAGAATGGTCTCCTGTTCATACCTGGATAACCCCAAACAGGGAAGTCTCTACTTCAAGTCTTAGAACCCTGTTGGCTGGCCCATCCAGGACTGGAGGAGAATCCCCTGTGTCATCTCTCTCTGCCTGGTATTGCCAACTTCCAGTCTGGCCATTACAGGAAGTCTGGACTAGCAACCCAATGAGAGGAAAAATCTAGGAAATATAAACAAAATTGCAATAATAACAACACTAAACACTCAAGAGAGGAAGTGAAAAGACTGGTGTATGCTACTTAATATTAAATTTAGATCTTGGAAAGCAAAAGGAGGAACTAATTCATGTTAGAAGTAAAGGCAAGAGGAAATAGAAACCGTGAGTTGAAAGATAGGAAATGTGGAGAAAAAATTCAAAAGCTCTGCTTCCGTCTGAGTGATGGGCACTCCAGAAGAAGGAGGAAGGAAACATGGATATGAAACCAGAGGAGCCATTATTAGAAGGAGAAGTCCATGAGCAGAAGACCATTGACGTTTTCAAATAGAATGGGCTTCCTCAGTACCAGAGGATTAATGAAGGGGAAGATGCACAGTTTGAAATTTCCTGGTGGAATTTACAAATCCAAGGATAAAGAGGATTGTTTTTATTAGGGAATATAGATTACATACAACAGAAAGAGAATCAAACCAGATTTGGACTGATCTTCTCTGTAATGAAACTAAATAATAGTGAAGAAATGTTTCAGACTTTTCAATGGAAAAGGCTGGTAGTTAAAGGGTCATTGATGTTTGAGGGCAAAAGAAAGACATTTTGTACACTTCAGGATACAGAAAATATAACACCCTCTCTCAGAAAATTATTTTAAAAGTATTCTCAGTAACTAAATTAGAACGAAGATAGCCAGATAGAGGAAAGTAGAGAGCAAGAAAATAGGGTTAAAAAGACTGCTTTAAATGCAGAGAAAAACTTAAAGAGATGATATTGATGTGATTGTGAATGATAATTCAATGGTGAAGAAAAGTCTTTGAAAAATAGGTTTATCTTTACATTGATTAGTATTGCTGCATAACGAGTTAGTACAAGATCATGGTTTGAAACAACACCCTTTTATTATTTAGCAATTTTGTTAATCTAAGGCTGGCTTAATATACTCCCTGCTCAGGCCAAAACTGGTTTGGCTCAGTGGATAGAGTGTCAGCCTACGGACTGAAGGGTCCCAGGTTCGATTCTGGTCAAGAGCATGTACCTTGACTGCAGTGCGTCTCCAGTGGGGGGTGTGCAAGAGGCAGGTGATCGATGTTTCTCTCTCATCGATGTTTCTGACTTTCTGTCCATCTCCCTTCCTGTCTGTAAACTGTCAATGAAGTCTATTTTTTTAAAAAGGCAAAAAAAAATAGACTCCTTGCTCAGGGTCTCACAAGTTAACTGGGCTGAGTTGTCATCTGAGGCTTGAATAAAGAAGGGTCAACTTTCATGTCCCCTTGCATCATTGGATGAATTCATATACTTGTTGCTGTAGAACTGATGATTGCTTGCTTCTTGAAAGTCAGCAGTTATGAGACAGAGTCTGCTGCTTTATGTATCTAACTTTAGGAGAGGCCTCACCTGATTAGGCCAGACCCATCTATGATTAACTCAAAGTCAACTCATTAGGACCATAACTGCATCTTCAAAATTTCTTTAACTTTTGCAATATTCTATTGGCTAGTAGCTCATGCTCAAGGGGAGGGAAGTATAGAAAAGCATGACTCTTTAGGGGTCACTCTAAATTATATCTATCATACCTCTTATTAAGGAAAAATTAAAATGACCACACTAAAGTTTCATATAATTTTAATCAAATCTATGTGTTAAAGGGAATGGGGGTAGGAAATATTAGAAGACATACCAGTGTGTTAAATATGTCATCCCAGTGGGCAGGTAAATTGATTATTTAACTTTGGTGCATTTGTAGAGACATCTAGGTTCAGGTTTAAATAATACTGCTGGAAAGAGGAAGGTAAACCCTAGAAAAATAGCAATAAATAGAACTTCTAAACTAAGAGTGATAGAGAGGTGGTGGTGGTGGAGTACAAGGGATTAAAAGAGAAGAGAAAGGGCTAAATCAGGCTCTCTAATTCAGAGGAAGAATGGGTGGGGGGAGGAGAGAGGTCACAAGATCCTGTGGTTTTCTCTCCTTGAAGAATGTACATTCTCTCCTTTTCTAGAAGCATTTCACCTGATATAGATTTACATATAAGATGCATGTATAAACTTTGGAAACTATGAGATGGGTGGACTTCCATTCCTAACTGTTAGAATTTGCATAGGTGGTGTGTTGGTGGGAAGGGCTGGGACTTTAACGTCTTATTTTTCATATGCATTTTTAAGTGATGAGCTTTACTGTTTAAAAATTAAATAACTGAAGATAACTGCCTAAAAAGAATGGATATAATAGGGAGTCAGGCTACTATAGCTAAGAACATTTTGCAAAAGAAAATCAATGAGTGGAACTTCTGCCAGATGTTAAAACCCATTTAAATGCTCCAATTATTATTACATTCCTATGTTACAGGTGCAAGATTGGACAGCTGACCCAAATTAAGGAATGGTCCAGAAACCCTTGTCGATAATAATAGACATATAAAAATGTATGACTCTTGAAGAGGACTTGCTATGAATGAGACATTTAAAAAAATAGTGCTAGAAAAATTGGGCTGCTAAACAGAAAAAATAAATGTTCTCACACTTCTAAATAAATTCCATATGGATTTAAAAATCACAACTTGACTCTAAATATAGTAATCCTCCCTTTGTGTCTTTTTTCAACCAAATTTCCTTAGAGTTGGTATAGACAGCACCTCTATTTCCTTAAGTTTTATCTTTTCTTAACCCTCCTCAGTTGGAGCCCATCCATACCATTCTGCTAAAATGGATTTAGTAGCGGTGACTTAGCTGGAGCCTTTTCAGTGAATCCATGAAGCCCTTTCTGCCTCTAACTCCAACTGTGTTCCTGTCCCCTTTGCTCCATTGGTCGCTTGGGTCCCTGCTTCAGCTTCCACAGCTGCATTCCTGCCCCTGGACTCTGCACTCCCAGCCCTCACTGAGTCCTCGTCCTTGGGACACCACAAATGCAGTTGGTCCCCAGGGTTTTCTTCTGGACCTTTTTTTCTTTGCTCTCATTCAATCCTTTGCCGGTATCTACTGTCTGAAATGCTGATCTCTAAACAGATTCGCTGCTTGGGCTCTCCCATCATTTTCTCTGTATCTGTTATGACAACTATGGCCAGCTTTGTAGTCCATTCTTTCTGGCTTCAGACTTTCTTCTTTACACTAAATCAGAATTTAGTGAAAGGCAGGGACTACATAGTTTTTGTTTGTTTGCTGCTTCTTGTTTTTTAAGTCTCGGCAGCTTTCGATATGGTGGCTTGCACAAAGCAAATGCTAAGTAGCTATCTTGACTTGAATTGAAATTGCTGCTTGACATACTAATTAGGGGAAACCATCTCGAACATTTTCCCAGTAAATTTCCACTGTGGATCATGAAATTTTTAGAAACAAACTGCACAGAGGGCCTCAGAGTAACCTCCTTTCGGAGATACTGGAATGCGATGCTTCCTGCAAAACTATTTCACGGCTAGTTCATGAGGGACTCCTAACTTCAAATTGTCAAAAAGTCAAATGACCACTCCACTTTGTTTATTTTTATTTCTAGCAGAACAAACTAAATGATCGACAATATACTCATTTGACATTTTTGGTGACAAAAGTTAGAAGGAAAAACACTTTTTAAATTGTGAAAATAACATAACAACAATAAAAAATTAGAAAAAAAGAGATTTCAAAATACTTCATTACTTTACAACAGAATACAAGTGGAATAGTCTACCGTATTGTTTCATCATTTTCTAATATCCACATTTTTATAGTTATAATTGAGTACACCTACAATTTTCTGTTCATACTTAACATTATATTGTTTGATTTGTATATTGCTAGAAAGTTCTAATTCTAATTTAAATTATTATACAATGTTCTCATTATGGTATATTTATCTATTTCCTTGTTGCATATAATCTGAAGTTATTATAAATAATTTTTGGATGAATATAAATATTTTTACTCCTCTAATTTACATACTCTCTGCTTTTTTGGAGAAGTGGGGAGAATAAGGAGGGTCTCAGAAGCAAGGTCACTAAGTTCTGGTTTTAATCAAATGATAACTGATTATTTATTTATTTATTTATTTACTTACTTACTAGAGGTTCAGTGCATGAAATTCGTGCACAGGTAGGGTCCCTAGGCTTGACTGGCAATCAGGACCAATCTGTGGGGTGACCAGTGGGGTGATCAGGGGGCTCCTGCTGGCACCTGCCTTGGCTGGCCTGGTGCCATTCGCTTGCCAGTCCCACCCCCTGCTGCTACTGCTGGTCATCTCCCTCTGTGGGAGGCAGCAGGTGGGGTAATGGGGGGTGGCACTGGCCTGCTCCATCACCCCACCACCTCTGCCAGTTGCCTCCCTCTGCAGGGCAATGGGCAGGGCAATCCTGGGGTGGGGTCTGGCCACTGGCACCTGCCTTAGCTGGCCTGGTGGTCAGTGCATGTCATAGTGACCAGTCATTCCACCGGTAGTTCAGCTGTTCACTTGATTTGCATATTAGGCTTTTATTATATAGGACTATTGAATTGATTGGGGTGATATCGGCCAATGAAATTATACAGGTTTCAGGTATACAGTTCTATAATACATCATCTGTATATTTTATTGTGTGTTTACCACCCCAATTCAAGTCTTTTTCCATCACTATTTATCCACTTTTACCCTCTCCTACCTCCTCAATTCCCTTTCCCTCTGATGATTACCATATTGTTGTGTATTTTTAAAGTATGCAGAATTTATAAGTGAGAAGTTGAGAATTTTTGTTGTTGGCTAAAATTATTTCTTCTGTGTAACCAGGAACCAGAATTTCTGGATGTTTTTGTCTACTTAACTCCTCTCATGTAGTGAGATAGATGCAGAAATCTGTCAAGATTTTTTTCCTGTTTCAGGCTATTATTTAACCAGAAGAGCAGACTAAGGCTGAAACACACATGGAATAATGAAGTTAAAGTTGAGAAGTCAACTGTAATTTTTGAAGCAATTTGGAAAAAGTTGAGATCTGTGAGGGTAGAAATAATAGAAAAGTTTTTATGGAGGAAATAAGTTTGAACATAAAATAATGGTTTAAAGAGAATAATAAGTTCCAAGAACACTTCAATCTAATTTTCTTTATCTGGCATACTTTTGTTCCTGGAGATCAAAATAACGGTTTTTGTTTTTAAAATCTTAATCATGACTAATCATGATGACAACAAAGATTTATAATTGGTACATGACTCTTTGAATTGTTGTTCATTTTAATTCTAAAATTAACTTCTATGAAGAACCCTGTTGGAATAGAGATCTTTTCAGAAACATTGCCTCTCTATTCCTTAATATGAAAAGTATGAATTTTTATTAGTTTTGACTGAATTACAGTTTATTTTTGCTTGAGACTAAACATAAGTTTCATAATAGTGCGTGCTGCACCCCTTGCCAATGGCTGATGCATGTGTCATTCCACAGACTCGGTTTGAAGTGTGGACCTGGTTTTCCCTGACAAAATAGGGTGTTTTTGAGGCAGATTTGGGTTTGCTTCTCACTCCTCTGGCAATCTTACCTGTGTGTTAGCCAAAGTACACGGACCGTCGCCCCTCCTGAATGGACAGGGTTCTGGTGGTATACCCTTAATTTCTTCCATGCATTCAGATACGGCCTCTGCTTTAAAGGACCTCGGAAATTTGGGGCAGCAGGGGATGGTGGTTTAGACAGAAGAATAGATAAGCCATGGTTTAACACAATAAACTCTAACAGTGTGAACTTAGCACGCTCTCAATGCATGATGGTGGAAGAATGGAGCTCTGTCTTGGGAGAGTCAGGCTCAGCTTTCTGGACAAAGGGGGTTTGAGTTGGCCTTGGACAGCGAGAATGTGCCAGGTGATGATCAGCTTGGGAAAAAAATGAAGGAGGGCGTTCTTGTCAGAGGAAATAGGATGCCCAGCACTCCCGTGTTGTACAAGCACTTGGGACCCCTGGAAAATGATGAGCTCAGGAAAGTGAGACCTGGGGCCCCAGGAGGAGGGCAGGAGTGGAGGCCCCCTGAGCACACCAGTATTCATGACTATTTATCTCTCTTAAGATTTCCAGCTCATAGCTCTAATTGTCCAGCTGAGCAATATGACAAGTATTTTTATATAGGGATTATGAAGGCTCAGAGTATAGAAATGTGAGTAACCAGAGTACTCACTGGGGACTTGACGACCATCTTGCTTCATAGTCATCATGCTTCTGTAAAGATTGGCTTTTGTTCTATCTTGCTGCCAGAAAACTCTCACTGGGTCACAAGCGACCCAGTATCTTACCTCTTGAAAAAGAGACATAACAAGGGATAGAATTATTGCCAAAAACACGCAAAAGATTGAAAGTGCTTATTATTTTGCATGTTTTAATCAAATCTGTAATATTGAAGTCTTTTAAGGCTAAGATGTTTAAATATTTAGCCTAGATTTTGCTCTTCAGCCTTATTTGGAAAATGTGGTAATTTGTATGTTAATATGATATTTATGTTAATATCCTGCAGGTGAGATTAGCTGACTACCACTAGAAATCCAGTAAAGATCATCCTTGATTGCTCATGGAAATTTTCCTAGGCTTCAGACCCATTTCCCATTACAATTGAAAGTCTTATTTGCCAGCTGGTTCCCCATTGGCCAGCCTCAGGGGAATGTGTAAATATGTGGAAACTTTTTTTCTGATAATCACTTGGAAATAGAATGGGCCCTTTTGTATTTCAGTCTTTCAGTTGAGCTTCCATTACTTGGGAATCAATGAGGAATAGAAATAGAGAGTTTTATATATGCATGCATAATAGCATATCCAATGGACACAGGCACTGGGGTGGTGGAGGCTTGCCGGGGTGGGAATGGCTGTGGAGGGAGGTCAATTGGGGGAAAAAGAAGACATATGTAAAATTTTAGGCAATTAAAAAAAAAAGAAATAGAGAGTTTTAGGCAGGCAAAGTAATCTCTCCCCCCCCCCCATTCCTCTCTTTCAAAGAATCATTAGCTTTATGCTAATAAGTAATTTCATCTTTAAATTGCTCTGAGCTTGTATACTAACACGCATCTACTGGGTTTATTAAGGATGCTGAAAGTCTGAGGCTCTCACAAGTCACTGGAGCTGGGCAGGGAACTAGGACAGGGCTCAGAGAGGCCATATCCCACTAAGCACAGGGCCATGGGATGGGGAGGAGGGTGGTTGCAGGGAGCAAATAAAGCAAAGATCTGAAGGGCACTTTAGGAAAACATCTGGCAAACTATTGTTCATGGGTTGGATATGAAGGGCAACGGATAAAAAGAAATGAAAAGCCATCCATTCTAAGGCTCAAGCAAGTCATTTATGTGAATACAGAGAGGCAGTTCTCATTCTGTTTTCTCTTATATATCTTTTCTCTTTTTTGAGCCCTACATCTTTAGGCATTGAAAAAGAAATGAGAGAAAAATCCCAAGAAGAGTAATATCAGTGACTAAATGATGAGTCATGGGGTGTGGCAGCCTTTTTGTAATGTGAGCTAAGTAATGAGTGGATAGCAAATTAAGTAAATACCATTCAGTCTCTCTTTGCTTTATGCTTGTTTTTCGTGATGCTGCCAGGAAGGATGAGCATATCATTGTATAGATTCTTATGCAGAGTATATAATGTAATTTATCTTCCTCTCCAGAGAGTGAGGAGTGGGAGAGAGGGAGCTTAATCCAGCCTGCATCTTGGCACTCCACTGAAACAACAGCAGCAATCCTGCCTTAGGAAGGCTACATTTTTAATTTTTTTAAATCAAATTATAAAACAACTAGAGGCCCGATGCACAAAATTCATGCAAGGGGCTCTGCCCTCGCAGCCCAGCTGCCTCAAGGCCCCACAGCCCCGCCCACTGGTCATTCTGGAAGGTTGTTCCAAAAGGTCATTCTGCTGTCTGGTCTAATTAGCATAATAGCTCTTTATTAATAGACAAGTACTCATTGTAAAGTTATTCCAACACTATAGAAACACATGATGTGAAAATCAAAGTAATTAATTTCCCTCTCAGTCCCTCTTTGGGTATTTGTATGCATACACACACATAGACATTTTTAAATATCAGTGGGAAGCTACTGTTTTCACTATGATTTTTAAAATGCTTCTTTTTTGTTAAATGGGCGCTGAGTTACATAGAATTTTGTGTGTTTGCATGCCAATCTGCCCTCACTCTAGGAGAACTACTTTGCAAGCACAGACTCAGATGCAGGCTGCCTGTGGTTTCAGGTTCCAGCTCCCTCCCCTGCAGCCTCAGGACCTGCATTCTTTCCTCAGTGTCCTCACCTATAATGGCGGAATAAGGGCATTTGTCTCATAGTGTTGTTGTTAGGATCAAATCTGGTGGAAAGCACAGTGCAAGGTCTGGAATGTAGTATGTGGGGACATGTTAACTTTAGTACATGGGAAACAAATGTGGTCTTTGCTGTCTGAGTACCAGGGGCCTCTCTCTCCTGCAGTTTCCCAAATCACTTACTGAGGCTTACTTACATAACTCCATCCAACTCTTTCCCTTCAGGATGCTGGTCATCTATTACCTTGATATCTTATGAAGGCTGCCTGGCTATTTTCTGTTTCTTTTGGAGAAGCAGAAAGCATTGGTCCCTGATAAATTATAACTTTCAGGCCTTTAAGTTTCTAATCCCTAGGCTTGGGGACATGTGTTCAGAGAAAGTCCAGATGAAAGACTTATGGTAGGACCTCTGAGAAGGGATTGCATTTGTTATTTTCTCATAAAATATGTCTTTACAATAACCTAAAGTCAAGACTGGGCATGTGCACACGCACACTAGGTGCCACTAGGAATCTGCCTTCATACCATTCCAGGATGTTCTAACACTTTGCTTTCAAAGGCCATGGGAGCTGAAGATTCCTTAATCAGTCATCCCTTTTGTGTGTCTCCACAGGAATTCACTGTGAATTCTACAAAGATCCCTGTGCTAATGTCAGCTGTCTGAACGGAGGCACCTGTGACAGTGAAGGCCTGAATGGCACGTGTGTCTGCACACCAGGATTTACAGGCAAGTGACCCAGGAACTGAGTTTTCAAATTGACCAGAAAATTCCTGAGCTTACCACTATTAAAAAAAAAACCCAGGAGCCTCTCTGCAAAATGTAAGTGGGCATTGCATTTAGAGGAAGGTCTGTTTAAAAATAATCCACTGTTTTGTCATTAAACGAGGCTTTTCTGAAATCAGTATTTGTACTAGGCTTGCTGAGACTAACAGCTGCACAATTCAGAGCTGTTGCTGTGAAACACAAGACATGAGCCATTATACGAACTTCTGAAAGGGTTGTGTTAGTAGAGGAAGGGAAGGAAGGATCTCTGTAGCAATTGCGTTCAGCCCCAACTTGTATTTTTATTGAAAGATAGAAGAGTGGGTTTTGAAAAATGAAAAGAGATGGTAGGAAGTACTGGGACATTCCAGGTTCCACATTGACTGTTAGTGAAGGTAGGGATGCAGCGGGTGTGAGGAGAGACGGTGGCCCCAGGGAAAAGCAGGCAAGGAGTACAAGAGCTGGTTCCAAAGGAGCCATGGTGGCCACTGAGCTATGAGTGGAGAGAGTTTTTTCTAGACTAGGGGATCCACCCTAACCTGGGCTCCTTCTGAATCGCTCCTTATGGGCTGGGAGTTTGTGAACCTGAAACAGATGTGAAATGTTGAATGTATGTGTATCTGCTGAAGGGAGACTCTCAAATCTTCATCATACTCTCAAAAGGAACCATGAACCTCTGGGTAGAAAATATTCCATCCTTTGCTTTTCCAGGAGAGCCCAGGAGTCCTGAAGTGTAGAGGGCAGGGCAAGTCTATGTTTTCAGAGCTTTGCTTAACCGGAGTCACTCTGGTTTGCAAATTGGAAAAGGTTGACCTGAAAGGAGCCTGTAGAAGCAGAAGGGTATTTAAATTGCAGGAAAACATGTTCTCATTGGCTCACGTGAGTGCTCACCTCTCCACTGGAAAATTTCCCAGCACCTGGGTCCCGGGTCCATCCCTGGGAAGTCTCAGGTGTGCTTCCGGGGAAGATGTCCATAATGAAGATGTGGGAGAAGCAACTTCTGTTATCTTCATATTTATCTGTGTCATATGCTGTGTTTTCCTTTAGAGTTTTCTTGGGACTAAGGAGTAGGGTCACTCCAGAAAGTCACTCATAGATGGTTTTGTTTTGCAGACTGGCTTACAAACACAGACAGTTATACTCATCAGTGGGTGTAAAAATAATATTGGGGAATCATGCTATTTTTTCCAGGTATTTTTATCCCACAAATAATAAAAAACATGGAAGACAAATTAGAAAATACTGTGTTATAGGGGAAAAAACACACCCTACTATTTAAAACTGCGCTGCTAGTTGCTAGGAACTAACTATTGGTAACATCTTGATATAATATGCACATGTATTTGAAAGAAATTATAATGCTCATATTATATTATGTCTCCTTCTCACTTAAAAATATATTATTAATGTGTTTCTGTTTTATTATTTTTACTGGTTATCTTTTAGTCCATGATATGACATACCGTGTTTTCTTTCTTTTTTTTTTTAACCCATTGTCAATTCAGTTTTTGAGCAGCCAACTTTTTTTGAGAACTTTTCCCTATTATATATGATACTAGAGGCCTGGTGCATGAAAGTCGTGCATGGGGGGGGGGGTGTCCCTCAGCCCAGCCTGCACCTTCTCTAATCTGGGACATCCCTCTCACAATCCAGGACTATTGGCTCCCACTGCTCACTTGCCTGCCTTCCTGATTGCCCCAAACTGCTTCTGCCTGCCAGCCTGATCACCCCCTAACCACTCCCTTTCCAGCCTATTGATGCCTAACTGCTCTCCAGCCAGCCTGTTTGATGCCTTACTGCTCCTCTGCCAGCCTGTTTGATGCCTAACTGCTCCTCTGCCAGCCTGTTTGCCCCTAACTACCTTCCCCTGTAGGCCAGGTCCCTTCCAACTGCCCTCCCCTGTAGGTCTGGTCCCCTCAACAGACTCCCCCTGCAGGCCTGGTCACCCCTAACTGCTCTTACCTGCAGGCCTGGGTCCTGCCCAGCTGCCCTTCCCTGCAAGCCTGGTCACCCCCAACTTCCCTCCTCTGCCAGCCTAGTCACCCCTAACTGTCCTCCCTTGCAGGCCTGGTCCCTTCCAACTACCCTCCCCTGCTGGCCATCTTGTGTCCACATGGGGGCAGGATCTTTGACCACATGAGGGTAGCCCTCATGTGTGTTGGAGTGATGGTCAATCTGCATATTACTCTTTTATTAAATAGGATAGAGGCCTGGTGCATGGGTGGGGGCAGCTGGTTTGCCCTGAAGGGTGTCCCAGATCAGGGTGGAGTTCCCTTGGGTCATGGGGCAGCCTGGGTGAGGGGCCTGTGGTGGTTTGCAGGCTGGCCACAATCCCTAGTGACCCAAGTGGAGCTCCTGGTATCTGGAATTTATTTATATTCTACAATTGAAACTTTGTAGCATAGAGCAGAGCCAAGCCTTTTGCTCGCTCAGTGGCAGCAGCCATTTCTGTTGGATTTCTGTATCTTTTATCATTGAAACTTTGTAGCATTGAGTGGAGGCCTAGGCCAGCAAGGGCAGGTGGAAAGCTTGACTTCTTCCATTGCCAGGGAAACCCAAGCCTCCCCCCTGCTCTCTGTGGCCGCAGCCATCTTGGTTGGGGTTTATTTGCATATTTGCTCATAATGGGCTGGTGGGTGTGGCTTATGGGCGTGGCTTGTGGGTGTAGCAGAGGTGCAGTCAATTTGCATATTATTCTTTTATTAGATAGGATTGTAATAAATATTCTTATATGTACATCTTTGTGCACTTATTTGATTATTCCTTGAACTAATGTCCCAGGAATGGGATCACAGGGTCCAGGAAGATAATATTTCCATATTGTTCACCAGGAAAAGGCTTTATAACAGTATTCTCTCCTATTAAGAATGCACAGCATCTATTTCTTCATCTTCACACCAGTACTAAGGACTGTCATTCTAATGACAAAAACCCATTGAAGTGTTGTTTGAACTTGTATGTTTTTTATTCCTACTTTAAAAATACATTTGTGGTCATTTTTGTTTCTTCTTTTATGAAATTCCTATTTATCTTAATCTTTATTCTTGAGTTGAAATAGTCCTTCAGAGTAAGTATATTACATTTTATACACAGATATATTTTCCCACTGTCATTTGCCTTTTACATGTATATAAAGTATTTGCTTTTCATATAGCATAATTAAATTTACATAATTAAATCTTGATATTTTTATTTTTTTATGCTGAAAAGATCCTGTGTATTAAGATTTTATAAATATTCTCCTATTCCAATCATCATGAGTTAATTTTTTTAAAAATATATTTTTTATTGATTTCAGAAAGGAAGGGAGAGGGAAAGATAGAAACATCAGCGATGAGAGAGAATCATTGATCAGCTGCCTCATGCACACCCTCTACTGGAGACTGAGTCCACAACTTGGGCATATACCCTGATTGGAAATCGAACCAGGACCTCCTGCTTTATAGGTCAAAGCCCAACCACTGAATTGGCTGAGCATGAACTAATTTTGTGCAAGCAAATGTTTAATCCATTTGAAATTTATCTTGATATCTTATTCTCCAGAATATTTAGCAAACCTCCAACTGCCTACTCAGCATTTCCTCTTAGACATACCTTAGAGACACCTCATACTTACAGGTTTCCTTTTTCTTTCTTCTTTTTAAATATTTGTTAGCTCTTTACATGGTATTACTGCCCCCTGAAGTTATTCTGGACAGAAACTGGGGAATCATTTGGTACTCTCCTCTTCTTCCCTTTACCTGCATCCAGCTACCAAGGAGCTCTAAAACTTCCTAGACTCTCTCAGTTCTTTCTGGAGCCAACACCAGGCTGCCTTCACCTCCTGCCTGCACCAGGTCAGCTCTCCCCACACCCATTCCTGATACCCTGATACATTCTCTACACTGTAGAGATGTTATACAATGAAAGTCTAATCTTGTTGCTCCCTACTTAAAAATTCCCTATTGGCATTTCATTGTTTTTAATAAAAAGGTCAAAGCTCTTAACTTGATCATCATGGTCTGAGTGGTCTGGCTCTTTCCAGTTTCACACTAGGCCCCCCTACCTGCTGATTTATGAACAGCCCATGCCAGGCTCTTCTTGATAATATTCTTCCTTTCTGTCTCCTGCTGCCCAGTCCTCTCTGCTCCCCCTCACCTCCACTTTCCACCTCAAGGCATTTCTTCCTGCTACTCATTCTGATCACAGAGAGCAGTAGGGCATTTCCACTGTAGTAGGTTAAAAAAATCACATTAATTGATGTTTGAAAACAACAGATCTCTATTAGGTGTACCAGTTAATAATGCGAATTTTGTAACCAAAGAAAACACGATAATTTCAAGAGAAACATCAAAAGTACTTTATTAAAAGTAATCTCCATTGCTAGCGACACATTTCCCCTATCTTTCAGGTAATTTGTGGATAATGTCCCAATAGAACTTTTCTTGTTTTTAGGCAAACCATTCAGAGACCCAATTTTCCACTTCTTTGTACATTTTGAAGTGCTGCTCAGAAAGTGCATGTGCCATCTATTGGAACAGATGGTAATCTGAAGGAGCAAGGTCTGGTGAATACAGTGGTGGGTTAATACTTCCCAGGCAAGATCTTTTAATGTGTCT
Source organism: Antrozous pallidus (assembly GCA_027563665.1). Lineage (NCBI taxonomy): Eukaryota > Metazoa > Chordata > Mammalia > Chiroptera > Vespertilionidae > Antrozous > Antrozous pallidus. The sequence continues at coordinate 30,567,918 of CM050508.1, read as the reverse complement.
GTACTGGTTTTGAAGTGCGTGATGGTGCGTCATCATGAGGCAAAATTACTTTGCCATGTCGTCTGGCCCATTCTGGTTGCTTTACAATCAAAGTGTGGTTCAAATTGATTATTTGTGGTTGGTATTACCAGTATGAATGGTTTCACCTGGTTTTAGAAGCTCATAATACACCACACCTTCCTGATCCCACCAGATGCAAATCATTGTCTTCTTTCTGAAGCAATTTGGTCTTGCAGTCAATGCTGATGGTTGATCTGGATCAATCCATGATTTTGTGCATTTGAGATTCTCAAAATAAATCCACTTTTCGTCACCAGTCACAATTCGATGCAAATTGTGCTATTGAAGCAACATTTTACTGATTACTTTTTGGTTTTCCATTTGTCTTTTGTTCAGTTGATGTGGCACCCATTTTCCTTCCTTTAAAATCTTTCCAATTGCTTGTAAATGATTGTAAATTGTTTTCTGAGCAACATTTAATCTTTCTTCAAGTTGTTTTTGAGTTTGACACAATTTTCATCCAATAATGTTTGTAATTGTTGGTCTTCAAACTTTTTTGGTTGACTTGGATGTTCTTTATTTTTCACATCGAAATCATCACTTTTAAAGCAGTTAAACCAGTGTTCACAAGTATCTTGAGATGGAGCATGTACACCATAAGCTTCCCAAAGTATACTATAACTTTCAGTAACACTTTTCTTCAAAATAAAGTAATGAATTAAAACTTCCTGCAAATGCTCTCTTTTTTTGGCACAAAACTTGACATTTTAAGCATAAAAATATCTATGATGTTAACACCTTCAGCAAATTTGACATATGAAGTTTTGAAGCTTGCTCTGAATACAACAAAATAGCATACCTATCAAATCACATATATGTCAACATATCTGTAACTCCATCTATTAAAAAAATCTGCATTATTAACTGGTACACTTGGTATTTCTATTCAGCCCTGATAATCTTTTAAACTGTAGAGGACCTTAGAATAGTTCCCCAAGTTGTTTGGAGAACTGTGCTGTTAATGAATTTTACAGACACTATTCTCATGAAATGCTTCATGGAAAAAGTGTCTGTGGCCAAATAAACCTGGGACATGGCACATGCCATGTAGAGATTCATAAGGGGTGTCTGCAGGCAAAAGGCTTTGTGAGACTTCACAGCAAAGAATCTTATTTTCCTTTGTTTATTTTTCCAACTACATTAATCATAGAAACTTATTTGTCCTTTGAAAAAGAACTGATTGTATTCTGAGAACTGGTAGAGGCTGATGAAATGTTGACTGCCACCACTAAGGAACAGTGGTGCCGCCGCTCTTTGAATTGCTACCTTGGAACCAAATGCTCTTCCTTTATACCTGAGGTTTAGCAGAACTCACTCTTGGCCAACTATTTAGTGCTCAGAAGTTCTCTCACTGACTATGTGGAGTGAATTGGCAAATTATTATGATATAATTAGGTACTCATTCCAATGGCCATCTTTAACTTGTGAGTTTGGCTTTTTCAGTTTTGGTTTATGTTGCTTTTCTCTTTCGGATCTTTAGATGGGACCGCATGTGACAAATTTTCCTCATTTCTAATGTATATATTTTTTTGTGCTATAAGTTATGCCCTCAATATCTCTATGGCTGTGTCCCACAAATTTTATGTTATATTTTCATTTAATTCAATTAAATGTTTTGTTTGTTTGTTTTTAACTTCCTTTAGAATTTTCTCTTTGATCCGTGGATTATCTCTAAGTGTGTTATATAGTTGCACCTCCCCCTTTTGACATTTCTAGGTTGCTGGCTTCTCTAGCACCTAGTCTGAATATTTGAGGCAAAGAGAAAACTCAGGATATTCGCCATCACCATTCTTGGGCCCCGGGATTCCTAGCCAGTCTGTATCCTCTTGACCTCTCAGAATCTTCTCATATTTGTTTTATACATAATGTCCAGGGCTTTTGCTTGTACTTAGTGGGAGGAATAGGGAAACTATTTCATCTTTCTGGGAGCAACATTCCATCTTTTTTTTCCATCACTCTGGCTGTTTATAGAATTTTCCCTTTGCTGCTGGCTTTTAGCAAATTGATTATGTTGTGCCTTGATGTGATTTTGTTCGTATTTATCCTGCTTGGGATTTTTTTTGCACTTCTTGGATCTGGTTTTATAGTTTTCTTCAAATTTGGAAAATGTGTAGCCACCATTCCACCAAATATTATTGCTATGCCTCTTTCCCCCCTTCCCTTAGACTCTTATTACATCTGTGTTAGACTACTAAAATTTGTACACCAGGTCACTGAGTTTTTATTCATTTTTCCCCTGAGCTTTAGTTTTTCTAGCTCCTATTGCTTTGTTTTCAAGTTTACGAATATTCTACTCTGCAGCATCTAATCTATTACTATCACTCTATATTATTTTGTTTTTAATTTGATATTGTTTTTTTTGTAAATTCCATTCAGTTTTTTATAATTTCCATTTTTACCTTTATTTCTTTCATGTTTTCCTTTAAATTTTGAGCAAATCCCTTATTTACTCATCATCATCTGTTACTTCTGGATCTCTACTTTTTGAACTGATTTTTCTTCTGGTTATGGGTTCCGTGTGTCTGCTTCTTTGCATGTCTAATAATTTTTGTTGAATGCTGGCCATTGTTAAGTTGTAGAATGATTATTGTCTTTCTTTTAGAGAGAGGCCTTTTTTGGTGGCAGGTAGGTAAGTTACTTGGCAACCTGACTGATCCTTTCAAGGGTTACTTTTAAATTTTCGAGGATGAGCTATTACTCAGGGGATAGTCCTACCTTACTGCTAAGGTGAATACACTGGCTGGTCAATAAAATACATGCACTCTGACTTGTGAAAGTTTGAATCTTTCCCAGTCCTCTGTGAGCTTTGGGATTCCATTTACTCATATACAACATTCAGTAACAAACTCAAGGGACATGGCATATTTCTGATGTTCTTTTTCTGAGTGGCTCTATCTTCTGTGTTAGTCTGTCCTGCAAATTACAGCTATCTTGGCCCTCACCAAAATCCAGTTCTCTGCAGCTCAGTGAAACCATTGTGTTCTAAATTGGGTCCAGGCAGAAAGCCAGGATGCTGGCGGTACTCAGCTGTTTCGTTTCTCTTCTCTTAGCAGTCACGGTCATGCTCTGCCTGTTGTCCAATGTCTTAAAAGTGTTTTTTAAAAACATATATTTCATCCACTTGTCTAATTTTTTATAGTGGGAGGTCAAGACAGGTTCCAGTTTTTCCATCATGGTAGAAGTTCCAAATACTTTTTTAAAGATCCATTTCATTTGGAATAAAATGTTTGTCAAGTGTGAAGGCATAAAGCCCCCAGTCCAGTGAGTGGCATGTAGTAGTCATATATTTAATAGTAGGTATTACAATTATAATTATTTTCATTTATATCATTCAATGTGCGCTTTGTTAGCCCAAGAATTTACTAATAGCATTGAGTTTTAATCTTTTAAATCTTTTTAACATTTTAATTTATCTGAGGAAAGCATAGAAAATTAAATAGTACACTTGTAAACTTGCATTAATACTATCAAATTTGATACCTACTCTACATATTGCCTCTTAGAAAGTAGTAGATTGAAAATCAATGGAAAAGATTTAAAGTTCAGACTCTGATTTCCAGCCTTAGTCAAGTAGAAACTTCATTTTGTATTCTCTTTACAAATGTTATTTGTGCAGAACAGCAATTTAAAAGTAATTGATTTTTCTCCAACTCAATTTTTTTAAAAAAGTAAGCAAGTCAATGAAAAAGTTATTGGCTCAAGCCTGCAAAAGCATAAAGATTTATTAAGTCAAATATAAATAAAAAAGATGATATACTAAGAACTTTTCTAGAAAAATATGCTAAAATACACATTGCTTGGAGCTACAATGCTGGGGTGTTGAAATGCATAAAAACACATAATACTCTCAATATGGGAAAATCCAAATGAAATCAAACTTGCTCTTCATCATTCATAATAATTCTTCAAATACCTTGCATATGATTGATGGGCAGTAAACATGAGCTCAGTAAGGCAGAGAAGAACAGTCCTCTTTGGGGTCTTCTGGTTGACATTTTTCTTGATTGTCTCCATCATCAGAGTCTTTCCATATTCCTACCACCAGCATGTGACTCAGTGAAGGCATCAGAGGGCCAGCGGGGGGATAATTGACTCAACTAGAAGCATAGGAGTGTTAGACTGTGAAATAGGCCAATAGAGTAAATCTACAGGTCTCTGAGAACAGTGCATCACTCCAGGGTTCGCCCAGAGCACACGTGCTTGGAAATAGCTGCTAGCTCTTTGGGCTTCTGCCTGGCATTGAGTTTATATTATTAACTAATGTCATCTAATCCCCAGTAGAACTCTAAAAACACTGTGGTGATGAAAGTCAGACTGGAATAGGTTTAGGACTCTGTCTGGGTTTTTGATATTTGATAAGTGTCTGTAGAAAGAATTCATCCTATTTTCTCCTGCCATTCTCTACATGTCCCAAATCCAATTTATTAGTCCCAAGAATAGACAAATCTAGGGGTTTTGGATTTCTCCTGACTGTGTTAGAGAACCTTAGAGACCAAAGAACCAATACACACATTAAGGTGGCTCTGGATCCAGAATTTGGCATTTACCTCCTTGGGGAAGCTCGGGACCTTAGCAGGACTGGATTGATTGGGCATACAGCCCTGGGACTACTTGTAGTTTAAGGAATTAGTAGGGAGAAGTTAGGTAGTTTCTGCTGCTATTGTTGCAAAGACCATGGGACATCTTATTTCAGAATATGCGGTATTCCCATTGCCAGCTAAAGAAAGCTGTTGTTGAGCAGATACCTCAATTTAGCTTGTCTTCCTAAATGGTTAGAAAGTAGTACTGATGTATATATTTGTCAAGGCCTTTGGTTTCATCTTTTCAATATTTTAATATTTCATAGTACATCCTTATTTATGCTTCTTCAACTAGACTACCTTGTAATACTGTTTGTAACTGTTTAGTCTATACCCTTCTCACTTAGAGCAATTGCCCCATTAATAGAAAGAAAACCCCTGAAATAGGTTAGTAAGAGGAAATCAATTTTATGTCTTTCCTATTGATGTAAATGACTATATTTATTGCAGGAAATAAATTCAACTTTGACACTATTGAATTATAGTAAACCTGGTAGGATCTAGAAGTAGCAAATGTTTTGTTGGACAGATTCCACTTTAAAAATGAAAGACTCAGATGCTAGGTATGAAAAGAGTGTGAAATGAAACAGATGTGAAATATTTTAGTGTGAGATTACTCCTCTTAAGTGGCTGTGGGTGACATATGGTGGTTTTTATAAATGAGAGGTAAACCAATAGCAGACAGAAAAGCACTTCATTGCTAATTAAGTCAGCCTGGAAGTAATTACCCAAGTGTACATTGAAATATTCCCTTTTGAAAATGGGCAAACTATTGATTTTGCTCATTTTCTTTAGTCTATGACTATCACAGTGCTAGGAGGAGCCTTTTTACATTTATTTAAACAAAAGGAGGAGTATATAAAAAATTTTTTTTCATTTTCAAACTTTTAAGAGAGAGCGCCTCAATTTGAGCTATCCTCTTTTATTCAGTTTTGATGAGATACCTTTAAATTTCATAAGCACACCCAGTTGGTATTGACTTATTCTATGGCTTTAATTCACAGGAAGATGCTTTTGTTCCTGTAACTGCTAATAACAAGCTATTTCCTGTAAATTGGTGTTTGAATCACAGTGACATCTTCCCATGTTCTGGTTTACAAGCTTAAACCAGGCACTCCTTGAAGGGGGCAAATGTTGGGGTCTAGATGGGGTCGAGACTCCAGGGCACAGTTTTCATTATGGAGAAAGGACAGACTAAGAGCAGATGTGAATTTCCTTTGGGCCATCATTGCTCAGGGACGATTATATCCAACTTAGGTCAACCCAGATTTCACAACTGTAGCCCCTTGTGGCTAATGCCCTCCCTGAGCATTTCGGACCATCCCAGGAACATGTACAGGAATTTGGAAATTGGGGTAAATTTTCATAATTGACTCAATCTAGGCACACAGCTGTGCTCTACAAGTATCCAGAAAATAGTCAGATGTCCTGACTCACGCTCAAACACTTGGCTACAAAACAGCCATAAACTTTGAATTTTCAACTATCTGGAGTTTCAGAAAAATAAGAAGATTCAGCTGACTAAATACAAAATAGAGTTCTTTAGTGAAATCAGGAACCCAAATTTGCTTTCCCAATAAACTTTGGAAAATTTGTCCAGACACGGGGAATCAGCTTTAATTAACTAGTTTAATAAAGAAAAGTCTTTTTACCAAGGCTATTTTTGTTCTTTTTAAAGAAGTTTATTTAAGCAAAATATCCCCCGACTAGAATTTGAGAGAGCTCTGCACTTTATACAAACAGCAATTGGGCTCTGTTGCTGGAGATCATGAACCCTGGCTCAGATCTGGAGCTGGGCTTTGCTAGAGAAGCCACGGGTGATGCAGCTGATCGTCTCACAGCTACTTCTCTTTCTTCCTTAGGCGAAGAGTGTGACATCGACATAAATGAATGTGATAGTAACCCCTGCCATCATGCCGGCACCTGCCTGGACCAGCCCAATGGTTATACCTGCCACTGCCCTCATGGCTGGGTGGGAGCAAACTGTGAAATCCGTAAGTTTTTCTACATCTCAGCTATTATATTTAACCTCCAGTTTTGTTTCACCAAGAAAGGGATGCTGACTGTGCCCAGCCAGGTCACTCTCAGAGGCAGTGCTGAGTGAGACACCACGCCTCCGGCATCTCAGTGTCACCCCCGAATTCTGCTGCTCCCACTCCTTCCTGAGTCTGAAGGCAGCCCTTACATGGGATGAGAATATGCAGATGTCATCCAGAGTTCACTGCTGCTACTACAGCCAAAAATGCGCTCAACAGAGACGCGTTAGAATCACAGCACAAAACAGAGGCTCTGTGTTGAAAATGTGAAAAAAAAAACAAAAACAAAAACCACACACCAAATGTAAATTCACTTTGCATTTATGTCTTCAAGTCTCTTCAAACATATTAGATTCCATCAGTTGCCTGGTGAAATAAAAATGTTCAGTGAGGATGAGTGGAAAAGAAAACATGGAAAACATTTTGAGCTGCTTAGAGCTAAGTGTTCTCTAAAGACGAACTAACAGAAGTTTAAAAACATACAATCAAGATTTTATACATTAAAATACCTGTCTACTAGGACTGAGGTGAAAATGAGAACTGACAAGGCATTGGGGTTTCCACTGGTTTGTAAACTGCTGAAAATTCAACTTTGAAAGCTGCCTTTCTTCTTATTTAAATGGGTCAAGGCAGTTGAACCTTTCATAAAAGCTCCCTCTTGGGACTTCTCACCCCCTGGTCTACTCATCATCAGGTGAAGATAGCTTATCTGCTGTGTGAGTTTGGGAGGAGGCAAATACTTACACGGAGCCCTGTCTGTCTGTCCCGGTCTGTCTGTCTGCCTCCTGAGCAGGGCTTTCTGCTGCCTGTAGTCCCCCATGCTAAAACTATTTTAAGAATAGACCCCACACTGGTGGTACACATGGCCTGTGGCTGGATGGCTAATTCTTAGTGTGTATCTAAGGTGGGGGGTGGTCAGTGTTAGGAAGCCTTGTTGTTCACAAGTGTGGACCACATTTCCATCAGACTGACCAATAGTGAAGTACCCTTTGAGCTCTTATCTGCTCACTCTTTGTCTTTGCTCTTGGCTCAGAGCTTGAGAGGGAAAGAAGGTAATTATTTTTAGGCATCTCCCTCAACTTTCTCAAATGCTTCTAAACAGAATTGCCTTGCTGAAGATAATAAATACTTTCTTGTTGAAGAAAGAGACAGAAAGAGATTCCAGTAGTAAAAATGCTGAGTGCTATGATTTGGGTAGGTTGTTAAAACTAATAATTGGTGTAGGATGTTAAGTCCACTCTGCTGGGATCTTTGGTGGAAAGGATTGCAGACCTGGGTCAGTAGGACCTTGCTTCTCACCCTGGCCATGGTACTCATCGTGTGGCTTTACTTAGTTGTGCTGAGCCTCAGTGTACTCATCCATAAAACGGGACCACTTTTTGTTCTGAAATTTGATAATTGTATGTAATGACACATTTCTCAGAATAACACCTATTTATAACTTTAAAATTTTAATTGTAAAGATAAATACATAGTAAAGTATGAATAAGAAGTCAGGAACACATAGGATGCCCTCAAGAAGTTTTTAAATATAATCCTATAATTACAAGAAAATCTAAAGTTTACTTCCTCCCAGTGATGAGATATCAGTAAAACATGCACAAACAATAAAAGGACAAAAGCTTGCTTCATATTCTAGCTATGTGACTCATACAAACACATTTATCTTGGGGAGCCTTGTTTCTCTCACTTGTAGAATGGTTATAGTAAGGTTGCTGTGAAGACTAAAGGAGGCAAATATGTGCATATTTCTGCTATGCATTAGGCAGTAAATAAATGCTAGTTGCTCTTTCTCTTTAATTCTACACTATTTAGCTCTTATGCTATGAGCTATTCCTGGGAAGGTGCACATTTGCAATTTTCTTTTTAGCCAATGCATCTGCAGGGCATGGACCACCGTGAGCAGCCGAAGGTGTTGGGGCGCATCACACATGTTGGTTCACACTTGGGCTCTTTGTTTGCCTAGAAGAGCACTTTCCATTTGATCTCATTTGCATCGCCCCATTAAGCCAATGTATTAAAATAAATGTTATGATAGATTAGGCTCTGTGGGTTCCAGTGTTGGGTACTTCACCTTGACCTGAGTGTAACAATGGAGAACACGCATGGGAGGTTTGTGATGACATATAGCTGGAACTGGTGTACAGTGTCTAGAGCAGGAGTGGACAACTTTTTTCTGCCAACGGCCATTTGGATAGTTATAATATCATTTAAGGAGCATACAAAATTATCATCTTAAAAACTAGCCTGCTATATTTGGTCATACATTTCATTAACTCACCCCTAATGCCTTGCCAGGGCCAGACAAAATGATTTTGTGGACCTTTATGAGGCCCACGGCTGGATATTCCCCACTCCTGATCTAAAGATTTGGATCTGAATCAAATGGAGGAATCCAAGGACCATGTGTGCAAGCAAAATCTGGCTTGTCAGTGGATAGGGAAGATCTAAAGGGCCTCTAGTCCTATGTGAGCCATGGACCACAGAGGTCTCTTTCTAACCCTGAGCATCTGTGAGCTTCTGAAGTGGCCAGAAACCACAAAGAGGATGCCTGAATGGTACAAGTTCAGGTTAGTAGATCTCAACAGGAAAGTTCAGATACACACAGAACAGAGAGATCTGCAGCCCACACAACTATGTGGTCTGGAGAGCTACTGAGTTGTTGAAGGCGGTAAATGAGCCTCCTTTGGCCTGACCTCTGCCTCTGAAGGCCACATAACCCACTTCCCTTTCTTACTCACTCTGCTTCAGCCACATGGTCCTGTTTTCTCTTCCTTGAACAGATTGGGTTTATTCCTGTTTTAGGGTGGGGCCTGTGCTGTATCCTTATGCCTAGAGCTCTCTTTCCTTGGATTTTAGCCCAAGTATCTTCTTTTTAGCAGACACATCTCAGCTTGGTTCATGCACATCCTGAAATCTGAGACCTCACAGTGAAGGGCACTACAACTTGAAAGTGAATCAGCTCTTCCAGCAGCCATCACTAGAGATCCTGCTTCCTTAATAGGATTTAGATGCAAATTAATACCACTTTAGTGGATCCATTTTCATGGCTACCTCCTGTGCCAGTATTCACCCTAATAATGAATGTTGCTTAGAAATTTGCCCCATTAGATATACTATGTGCCCCCCGCTACAGTAATAAGAAGCAGTAATCAAGCAAACCATACAGATTTATCAAGACAATCAACAAAGTTGATCCAGAATTACTGCAAAGGACCATTTAAATAATTTTGGTGTTCTATACATATTCTGAGGCAAATGCAAACCCTAAATTCATGAAATTAATGAACAACCTTGGTAAAATGTTACTGCAACTTATCCTTACAACCTTGGAACTGATCACAGTTTTGTGTATGTGTGTGTATTTTTATAAAATGTTTGCATTTTTAGAATCAAGGTCTAAAAATCAAAATTCCTATAAATTTTACTTACTGGTGTTTTGTATCATCTGTGTAGAAGCTATAAGGTTCATACAGTTAGAATTACAGTCAGCCTTGCTGACTGACAGTTGCATGATAATAGACACTGAACAGTTGAATATGTGGTCAAACTATTGGATTACTACTATTCTGCAGGTGAGAAATTGGAGAATAGGCTATCTTGGATTTATGCACTCAATCAGTGAAAAAGTGAAACGCGAAAATACTTTGGAAAATACAAAACCTCAAACAAATTGAATTTAAACCAAAACACAAATTATTCTTCAGACCCATATGTGTGACAGTTCCTAGATAGTTCATGTGCATACATTCCTGGTCATGAACCTGCTGGGACTGCTGAGACCATTCCATCCAGCATGAGCTAGTGTGTGATTCTTCCCCAGCCACACTGCAGCCATTATAGTAAATGATTCATGCAGTGGGACTCCCAGGATGCAGCATAGCAATGACTTATGAGGAGCACTCCTGGACCAGGAGTCAGCAGCTGCAGCCACCTGGTACAGATATATTTGCTGCCTCTCAGACCAAGCATTGGATTTATTCAGATCCAACCTTGCTCCAAACTTGATTAGTGTGCAAAGCAGCCACATTCACTTACCAGAGAAACATTAGATGAAGGTAAGCGTGGGAAAGACATAGGGTGAGGCAGAGGGAAGCAGAGGTTTTTAGGAAAAATTTTGAGTTTTCCTAAAAGTCCAATCATCTTGGAACTCAGAGTTTTGGGAAACAAAGCTGCTGGTCAGAAATACAAGCAGTTTAGGCAGCTCATCAGGCCTGGGACAATGTGCCGAGCACATAACACAGTACAGTTGTCTTTCCACTGTCCTGGTCTTCTGGTTGTGCGCTCCCTGTGTGTACACAGTTAATATGATGTGTAAACTATTTATGTGGTTATGCATCAACCATAAGCTTTCACAACCCATGTGGCCCTGCTGCAGCAATCAGATCTGAGCCCTCCACCAAGTTGGAGCAGAAAGTGGTTCTGGCTGCCTTTGTGTTGATGCTAAATGGGTGTTAGAGCAGACTCTGTGAGTGTTGGACTCCAGCCTACAACTGAATCTTTTCAGAGAATGTCAAAATACTTGGAAATCAAGTGAGTCACACTTCTGTTTCAGCCAGAAAAATGAGTTGTCTCTCTCAATGTACACCAGGTAATGCCAAATGCAATGACTGCTGTTTTCAGGATTGAGATTTGGTTCAAATTTCACAAAACACCTTCTCTCTTCCATTATGACCATTTGTTTGCAGTGATTTCTGCTGGTCCTGTGTGTGAGTTGGCACAGAAGGCGCTGTGAGTGTACTAATGGTCAGTCCTTTGACTCCAGGGGCTTTGTGAGCTCAGGCAGGCAAGCTTCAATGGCAACGTGAGACTTCAAGCGTGAGTGTTGGTGAAAAGCTCAGGAGTTAGAAGATCTGGATGCAAAGAGCTATCTCTTCCATTGTCCTGTAATCTCGAACTTTCAGGAACCCTCCAGGCTTGGGGCATGGGTCATTTTTCCATTAAGCTTCTGGGGAAGGGGTTCTCGTGCTCTTCTGCAAACTAACTTTTCCAGGTAAAGAATAGCTGACGCTCGGATTCTATGTCATTAAGATGAGGCTATGAGTTCAGCAGTGAGAAGAATCCTGAGGATTTCCCGGGAATATAGGCCATTTCCATTCATCTCTGAATTCTGTTTTCAGGCACCCAGAGTCCTAACGTGGAAGTGATGGCTGAGAGGCAGTGGTGATGGTGTGAGCAGAGAAAGCATCTTCTTTCCACATGAGTTAACTTCTCTTTGAGCTTGTATAGTCCTTTTACGTTTTTATAGCTTTCTTTTAAATCCTGGTCATGTTCATTCAGCACATTCAATTTGTGTGCAGGTCTGTAAATAGAACTTCTGCCAGACACTGAGATTACATTCCATCCTTCACTTTTTCCCCTATGCCTACAGGTTGGTGCTTTTTGGAAAGGCATAGGACAGTGCTCGATAATCCTGAGCTCAGGGCATGTGCCTCAAAGGCACCAGCCACTTTATCCTTTCTTATTCTACCACCTAGGTGCTCCTCTATAGGGACCAACTACCACATACCTGGCAGTGAACATTCTTACTTTTTAGAATCATGTTTCCTAACTTATGCTCACAGCAAGCTCAAGGGGTATATGTTGCTATTTTCCTTTTATAAATTAGGAAACCAAGGCTCAGGGAAGTCAAGTAAATGTTGCAGCCACGATTGAAAGCAAGGTTGGTATGATCCCAAGGCCCACACTCCTTCCACTAGTTATACAGGAAGATAATATATGGGTACTTTCTTCAAATAATGTATTGCTCTTTTTAAAATTATTATAAAAGGAATACATTATTTTTAAAAAGATGGGAAATGCCTGAGATGTATAAAGAAGGAAATAAAAATTCCTGCCTTCCAGAGATCACTGTTGTTAGCACATTGAGGCAGAGGCCAGGAACTTATATCAAGAACTGTATTTGACAACACACCTTGGAAGTGACATCAGTTTCCTAGGCCATATCTATAAAATGGGGAGAGAAAATAATACATCTTCTAGTGGTTATAATGATTAAATGAGATGTTTTAAAAGAGCTTAGTCCATAGTCAGAAAACAATAATTGTTCATCCCCTTTATCACTCTATTCTTCTGAGCTTTTTAGTGTGTAGACAGACATTTTAAGTTTACATATGCTTGTACTATACAACCAGTCCAGCTTGATAAGCTTCTTTAATTCTTTAGCTATTTGATGAACATCTCTTCATTTTACTAAGAGTTGAATATTTCAGTTCTTTCCTACCTTCTTACATTTTTAATTGATTTTTTAGAGAAAGGAAAGAAGAGACAGATGAGAGAGAGCGAGAGCGAGAGAGAGCGAGAGAGAGCGAGAGAGAGAGAGAGAGAGAGAGAGAGAGAGAGAGAGAGAGAAACCATTGATGTAAGAAAGCAATACTGATCAGTTGCATCCTGCCCACACCCAGACGGGATTGATTCACAGTCTGAGAATTTACGCTGATCTGGAATTAAACCTGCTGCCCTTTGGTGTATGGAACGATGCTCCAACCAACTGAGCCACATCAGCCAGGGCATTCCACATTTTTGCTTTTATAAATTGTGTTGTCTACTGTGGAATGAAGAGAAAATGGAAGTAAGGATTCTAATTATATCTGTGACATTTTATTAAAAAAAAACTTGAAAAAACCACTAAAGGAAAAATGAAAAAAAAAATATGAACACTTATTAACTTTGGTGAGAACATGGGTTTCTGGGCCTATTTTCTGAATGTTTTCCTAAATGTGTAATAGTTGATAACTTAACATTTAAACATTATGATGCTAAGATGAACATCCTTGTACAGAGGGCTTTGTATCCTATGGGACCAATTCCCCAGCATACATTCTCTGGTCTCTTCTCACTCTTGCATTACAACCCTTAGACCAAATAAGGATTGTGTATCAATTTACATAGCCCTCGTTTCTATATTGCTAACAAAAATTTAAATTATGTTTGGGAACTGAGAGGAATTGCATTTAAAAAATAATTATGGCCCGGCTGGTGCGACTCAGTCAGTGGTTGAGGATTGAGCTATGAACCAGGAGGTCAAAGTTTGATTTCCGGCCAGGGTACATGCCCAGGTTGTGAGCTTGATCCCCAGCCAGGGGCATGCAGGAGGCAGCTAATCAATGATTCTGTCTCATCATTATTGTTTCTATCTCTCTCTCTTTCTCCCTCTCTCTCTCTCTAAATCAATAAAATTAAAAAATAATTACGAAGCTAAATAATTTTCTATATACATTTCTTTGGTGAATTCCTTTTACATTCTTTGCCCATTTTTCTATGATATGTTCATGGTTTTTATTAATGATTTGTAAGAGGTCTTTATATATTAGCCCTGGAACGGGAAAATCCACCTTCCCAGTGTGGATAGCCCTTACATTTTAAGTTATCCATGCAAGGACAAGAAAAGACCTTCCCATGCTCAAGGCCACAACTTATTTTCAGCCATTTGCTTGTTTTTGCCTTCAGACCTCCAGTGGAAGTCCGGGCACATGGCAGAGAGTCTCACCAACATGCCTCGGCACTCCCTCTACATCATCATCGGGGCCCTGTGTGTTGCCTTCATCCTGATGCTGATCATCCTGATTGTGGGGATTTGCCGCATCAGCCGCATCGAGTACCAGGGCTCTTCCAGGCCGGCCTATGAGGAGTTCTACAACTGCCGCAGCATCGACAGCGAGTTCAGCAATGCCATCGCCTCCATACGGCATGCCAGGTGGGCTGTTGCAGGGGCAGCAGGAGGGGAAAGAGACAGGCTGCTTTCACATGTGCACTCTTGGGACCAGGGTTATATTGAACATAGGACTTTACACTCACAAAGAGGGTTTCATAGAATAAACCTAGGTTCAGGGTACTCTTGAACCTATTGAATGTTCTTGGGGGTTGATAATGATGCTGCTTTATAAGCAAACCTCTTTTCATTGGTTACTGGCTTTCTGATTTTATTTGATACATTCCTTCAGTTTGTGTTTATCTGTGCGATAAATATCTGATTCTTAATCACTGAATGAAAAATTTTAGATGATTTGTTTTTAGAATGTCCTTAGCTATATTACTCTCCAAACACTCAGCATAGATATAAATTATTCCATTTGGTAACTTTAAAAATGGCTGACAGCTATCATTTTGCTATTGGAAAACCCATGTGAAAAAATAATAATTGAAAACTTTCCTTACCTGCTGAAGGAACTAGACATACAAGGCCAGAAAGCACAGGGAGTCACAAACAAGATGAACCTAAAGAGGCCAACACCAAAATACATCAAATTTAAATGCTAAAGATTAGAAAAAAGGAGAAAATATTAAAAGCAGCAAGAGAAAAGCAGTTAGTTACCTATAAGAGAGCTACCATGAGACTGTCAGCCGATTTCTGAACAGAAATTTTGTAGGCTATATGGGATTGGAAAGAACTATTCAAAGTGATCAAAAGCAAAGATCTATTACCAAGAAAACTGTACCTAGCAAAACTATCATTTAGAATTGAAGGCAGATAAAGAGCTTCTCAGACAACAAAAAGCTAAAAGAGTTCATCACCACCAAACCCATATTCATAAAATGTTAAAGGGTTTCCTTTAAAAAGAAGGAAAAAAAGATAAAAATATGAATAGCAAAATGGCAGTAAAAACATATCTATCAACAATTGAATCTAAAAAAAATAAGCATAACAGAAACAGACTCATAGATACAGAGAATATTTTGACAATTGCAAGATGGAAGAGAGGTTGGGAGAAGGGTGAAAAAAGGTGAAGGGAAAAAGAAGTACAAATTGGTAGTCGCAGAATAGTCATAGGGATATAAAGTACAGCACAAGGAATATAGTTAATAATATCCTATTTAATAAAAGGGTAACATGCAAATTGACCATCATTCCAACACACAAGATGGCTACCCCAATGTGGACACAAGATGGCCACCACGAGATGGCCAGCAGAGGAGGGCAATTGGGAGGGACCAGGCCTGCAAGGGAGGGCAGTTGTGGGCAATCAGGCAGGGAGGGGAGTAGAGAGGGACCAGGCCAGTAGATGAGGGAAGTTGGGGGCAACCAGGCCTGAGGGAAGTTGAGGGCAACCAGGCCCCCAGGGAAGAGCAGTTGGGGGGATCAGGCCTGCAGGGGAGGGCAGTTAGGGAAAAAAAGGCTGGCAGGGGAGCAGTTAGGCATCAATCAGGCTGGCAGGCAGAAGCGGTTAGGGGCAATCAGGAAAGCATGCAGATAAGCAGTTGGGAGCCAGCAGCCCTGGATTGTGAGGGATGTCCAACTGCCATTTAGGCCCCATCCTACTGGAATCAGTCCTAAATGGGCAGTTGGACATCCCTCGTGGGGTCCCAGATGGGAGAGGGTGCAGGCTGGGCTGAGAGACACACACTCCCCATGCACGAATTTCGTGCACCGGGCCTATAGTAATAATTATATATGGTGTCTGATGTGTACTAGACTTATCAGAATGATCATTTAATAAGTTATATAATATTAGAGGCCCAGTGCACAAAAATTCGTGCACTGAGGTGTGGGAGGGGGATCCCTCAGCCCAGCCTGTGCTTTCTCACAGTCTGGGACCCCTTGGGAGTTATCCACCTGTCACCTTAGGCCTGTTCTCCAGGGAATCAGGCATAAGCTGGCAGTCAGAAATCTCTCTGGCAGCCTAGGAGCCTTTGAGGGATGTCATATCTGATTAATGACTTAGGCCTGCTCCCTGTGCTGTTAGTCAGAAATCCTTAGAGCTACCATGGAGGCAGGAGAGGCTCCCGTCACCACTGCTGCACTGGTCAGCCATGAGCTGGCTTCTGGCTGAGCGGCGGTCCCCATGTGGAAGTGCATTGACCACCAGGGGTCAGCTCCTATGTTAAGGATCTGCCCCCTGGTGGTCATTGCATGTCATAATGACTGGTCATTCCCAGTCATTCTGCTTTGAGGGTCAATTTGCATATTACCCTTTTATTATATAGAATTTAGTTACTGGGTTGTACATTTGGAACTAATATAATATGGTATGTCAAATGTAATTGAAAAATAAGAAATTATTTAAAAAAATAGAGTTTGTATTATATAAAACAGTGTCCTTTACTGGAGGAAAGATTGAGAAAGGGACAAGGACTTGGTATGCTATCACAGAAAGAATATGAGTTCAGGTGTCTTAGATATTCATTGAGTGCAATTATTCCATTACCTGTCTCTGGATTTTAGATGATTTAACCTTCCACAATACAGTTCCCTCAACTATAGAAAGGAATAACTCTTCCGTCCAAGAGAGTTATGGCAATCAAATTAACTTATAAATAATAAAGGATTGTGTAAACAGATAACACCATATTTACCTCTCCAAATCTATTATAATACTAAAAAAATAGCTAATCTAACATGTTGTTGATTTCTGTAAAGAATGTTACAAAAATAATGATATTGTGTGTTAAAGAATATTATATTTTCTCTTAATTGATAAAATAAGTTAAAGTATACAATTCAGAAAAAGTAAAAGTTGGCTGAGCTTGCTGTCTTAAGATTGGGGCTCAAGGGTACTCTTAGCTGCCTTGATTGGGTCATTGTATATTGATATTGGTTTTGATATAAGCAGATCCAAATTCTGCCTGAATGGCAAAGAAGTTCAGAAGTTCAGAAAGTTTGCTTTCTTCAAAAGGTGACCCCAAACCCAACACTTAGATCTTACAGAAATTTTACCACATCAATGGAAGCAGAAGCCAGTCCCCAGGTTTCAGATAGAGAAGCCAGTGGGAGAGAGAAATTGGGAGACAGAGCATCTGCCCCCATGCCTTGGGGCAGCAAGGACAGCTTCTTAGTGGGACTTGCTCGAGCCCGAGCCTTACTTCTACAACTATGATGAAAAAAAGTGTTCATCCCTCCCCATATCAAGCCCTACATAGCTGCCTGTCATTTGCTCATTCCATTAAGAGTCAAATGGACAACACAGCTTCCAGAAAGCCCTGAGATTGATCCCTGCAAATCTCATCTTAGTTGTTTATTTGACTAACTTTTCCACTATTTGTGCATAAAGAACAGAGGTAGGTAGGTTTGCTTGTTTGTTTGTTTGTTTGTTTGTTTATTTATTTATTTATTTATTTATTTATTTATTTATTTATTTTAACTAGTGGCCTGGTGCAGGAAATTTGTGCACAGGGGTGTGTTTCTCTCAGCCCAACCTGCACCCTCTTCAGTCTGAGACCCCTCAAGGCAGTTGGACATCCCTCTCACAATCCAGGACTGCTGAATCCCAACTGCTCACCTGCCTGCCTTCCTGATCACCCCCTAACCACTCCCTTGCCAGCATGATTGATGCCTAACTGCTCCCCTGCCAACCTAACTGCCCTCCCCTGCAGGCCTGGTCATCCCCAACTTCCCTCCTCTGCTGGCCTTGTCATCCCTAACTGCCCTCCCATGCAGGATTGTTTACCTCCAACTGCCCTCCCTTGCAGGCCTGGTCCTTCCCAACTGCCCTCCCCTGCTGGCCTGATCATCCACAACTGCTCTCCCTTGCAGGCCTGGTCCCTCCCAACTGCCCTCCCCTGCTGGCCATCTGGTGGCAGCCATCTTGTGTCCACATGGAAGCAGCCATCTTGTGTGTTGGAGTGATTGTCAATTTGTTTATTACTCTTTTATTAGCTAGGATAGAGGTCTGGTGCACGGGTGGGGGCCAGTTGGTTTGCCCTAAAGGGTGTCCTGGATCAGAGTGGGGGTTTCCTTGGGGTGTGGGGTGGCATGGGCGAGGGGTCTGTGGTGGTTTGCATGACCCCGGTGACCCAAGTGGAGGCCCTATTATCTGGGATTTATTTATCTTCTGTAATTGAAATCTTGTAGCCTTGAGTGGAGACCAAGGCAGGCCAGGGCTGCAGATGCTTGGCTTCCTCCATTGCTGGGGGCAACTCAAACCTCCTGGTCTCTCCAGCTCTGTGGCTGCTGCCATTTTTGTTGGGATTTATTTATCTTCTGTAATTGAAACTTTGTAGCCTTGAATGGAGGCCTGGGATGGCCAGGGTGTGTGGAAAGCTTGGCTTCCTCCATTTCCAGGGAAACCCAAGCCTCCTGCTTGCTATGTGGCTGCAGCCATCTTGGTTGGGCTAATTTTCACACTCGCTCCTGATTGGCTGGTGGGCATGGCTTATGGGTGTAGCGGAGTGATGATTAATTTGCTTATTGCTCTTTTATTAGATAGGATTACTTCATCTGCAGTGAGTCCTGGTACATAGCAGACCTTACTAAAATTTGAGGTCTTACTAAACTTTAGTCTGAAATGGATGGATGATCTTGGTTAGTGGTTCATGGAAGATGCCTTCATCTGCCTAAAAGAGAGATTCATTCCAGTTGGCGAGTGGTACCAGCTTGCAGGAATCTTTGCAGTGTCCTGAAATCATTGGATGACACTCAGAAGATGTGAAAAGGAGAGGATAGACAAGTTTAGTTGTTCAGGAGTTCCCAAAGGGGTTCCATTCACTAGGAAGGAGCAGATGTCACCACTTTATACTGGGGTGCACTGGGAGACCCCAAAAATTGGATTCTTCTACTTTGAGAGGATCCCTAGTTAAGTAAGATGCTTTTTCAGGCAAGAGGAAGAATATTTTCTTTTGGCCTCAGAATATTTTAAAATAGATCCTTCTAGGCTTCCTGATTATATAGCCCACTGGGAAGATATTTACTGAATATTTTTTGAAGGGAAGGATAAACTTGAAAGCATTTACAAACCTGGTTCTTATTTGGTGCCGATTTTTATTAAAAATATTTACTGCAGAATTCCTAGCCAACCAACTCCTACATGCACCAGTTACTGCAAATAAAGCCATTGAAGTCAAAATAGTACCTTCCCCATATCTGGGAACATTCCCATCTGAAGGTTTATGTAGTTACAACCCGTGGTTTCTACCAGCATGGCCTGCTGGTAAGCCCAGCCTGGGTTTCTGGCTGGTGGGCCCTTTTTGCTCTTTTTTCCTGGAAACCTTAGAAAGCACTTACAAAACCAATGCTTGTGATATTATCCTAGTCTTCAGCAGTAGTTTATACCTAATGTTCATTTCACAGCCTATCTTCCTGTCACTAATGTGGAGGTGACATTGGATAAGAATGACTGCAGCTCAGCAACTACACAGGACAAAAACTGAGTGGGTCATCTGTGACATTCAAGAGTGACTAAGGAATTGTGTGGTGACTGTGATGTCAGCAATCGGTTGGTACTGGTGCTGGGTTGAGAAGTAGCCCCTTTTCCTACGAGTCATTAGCTCTGGAGCTACTTTGCTTACCTTTAGGTTGCAGAGAGTTTATAACTGACTGGCTAGTGGGAGCGATGACATGACTCTCCAAGTTCTGGCCACACCTGATTGCTCACTGCTCCACCAGCTGTAAGTGGCTGATCCCAGAAATAAAAAAGAAAGGAGCGCTATGAGAGGACACAGTCACTTCCTCTCAAATGACATCTCCTGATGTGGGCCTTTCTCAAGGTCAGACCCATCTGATATTTTATGTGGCATTGTTTTAGCCTTTGACTTTCAGGGAAATTTGAACTAGAAGAATGTCCACTCTATGATCTGCCTTATAACTATTTGTGGTGTCTTTTGTTTGTTTTTTAATGAAATAATGTCCATAAGACTTGTCACCAAATATGATGTTTAGATGCCTGTCACACAGATACTACTGTTCCCATGACTCTGTTAGTGCTTCCATGATGGTTAATGTGGCCAATACTACATTAAATCCTTTAAGAGAGGGGCTGTGGCCTTCATCTAGGGCTGTGAAATGCTTCACTTTGTGGGCCATGCAGTCTTTAGGTCTCTGTGCTTCCTCAATTCTGCCTTTGTAGCAGCAGAGGCACTACAGATGGACATAACTGTGCTCCAATAAAACTTCATTTGAAAAACAGGCAACAGGCTGCAACTGGCTTGCAGGCTGTACTGTACTAACCTCTGGTCCACATTATACTTTTCAATAGCTTCAAAAATATACCATTAAAATTAATTAATATTATTGGTGGCATATTATTACCAGTGTAGCTGGCTATTTTATAATAAATACAGTGTCCAAATATTTGTACCTTAGGTACTCTCTGAAATTTTCAGACTTGGGAGAAAGTATCAAGACCCTTTTGCTTAACACTGGTTGAGTAAAAGTTGGCTTTTACACGGGTAATTTTTCTGAGTCTCAGATTATGCAGACCTCCCTCAGTTGAGATACACATTTATGCACACAGAATCCCAGACCTTTGGTGAGGCTTCACATTTTAGACACGAGTTTATTGATGACTTTAACGTTGCAGTAATAGCTGTGGTTTCTCAGTGGCAGCATGCTTATTTAACTCTTCGTGCCTGGCACCCACTGGGTATGGTTTATGTCTTTATGCTCCTGGAAGCCAGTAAATCTTGAATGAATGGGAATACACGATAGAAAAACATTTAAAAATAAAATATCACATAAAAATGCAATGTTTCTCATTTCCCATTCCATTTTACCTTTCATCTCTGAACGTGAGAAGACAGACTTTTCAAAGGAAGAAATAGGAAAGGGGGAGATAACATGTAAGCCACCATAAATTAGCCCCTTGATGTGCTCATCCTCGCCACCTTTTAAAAATTTTAGCTTCTTTTAAAATTTCTTTTTTAATGGGCCCCAGTGGACTTGAAACAGTTAAAACCTGTTTTCTATAAAAAGCATGTGGGGAGTGGGCTCAATCCTTTAAATCTCACTGCACTGTGGGGGCTTTGGGGAAGGCGAAGCCTTGAATGGAAAGAGACCACCCAGAAGCTGAATTGGCTGTATTGTAATCATCACCATCCTGATACCGACTTTTCAGGAAGTCCTGAAATTGGATTTTGATGCCCATGGCTTCTGTTTGTCAGCCCTGCTGTCAAGGAGATTTTGAAATATACAAACCTGTTGGAACAATGGCTTTTGTGTACATGGGTGTCAGGAAGTAATAAGTGGGTGGGACTGGATGGCACATTTTGTGGACAAACACCTATTTGAAGTCATTTCCTCTCTCATCCCTTCTTCTTGTCTTGGGGCCTTTGGAGACCACTGAGCCTTCACAGCCCTCTGGCAAATCTCATAGGAGAGGCTGTCTGTCCATGGTCTGGGGTAGACCACCCTGCCACTGTGCATTCCAAGCTCCAGGGTGAATGTAAAATAAACATGCCTCTCCACATCCTTACGGGTCTCAGAAGGAAAAGATAAATCAATATATATTCTTTTAAATCCTATTGTGGAGCTGTCATGCCTGACTGCTTTGCCAAGATTTAACCTACAAGCTTCAACATTAATTTGGACTCTGTGTTTTGTGGAATCCATTTCTTGCCTCCTGCACCAAAGACTAATATTTTTACTCATTCAGTGTTACTCTGAGGAAGTCTTAAATTTCTGTACTTGCTAAAGAATATATCTGTTAGGGTATTTTTATAGTTCCATTTGATTCCTGAATATAAGTTATTCTTACCATTTGCCGTTCATAGGATTTGAGATCCAACATGTACCTAACTAGAGTCCTCTCTCCTGTCATTTTAGGTTTGGAAAGAAATCCCGGCCTGCGATGTATGACGTGACCCCCATCGCCTATGAGGACTACAGCCCCGATGACAAACCTTTGGTCACACTGATTAAAACAAAAGATTTGTAGTCATTTTTTGGATTATTTTTCAAAAAGATGGGATACTACACTCATTGAAATATTTTTAAGAAAATAAAAAGCTTAAGAAATTTAAAGTGTTAGCTGCTCAAGAGTTTTCGGTAGAATATCTAAGAACTAATTTTCTGCAGCTTTTAGTTTGAAACACATATTTTAAACATGGAATTTGAGAAGTCCATAGACTACGTCTTAACATACTTTCATCCCTCTAAACCCTAAGCTTCGACTAGTGTGTGGTCTTTTCACGGTAGACCTTATCGTGACACCCAGATTAATTTCTGTGGCTGTGACAGAAATAGTCTAATCAAGGAGAAGTTTCTAGTTAATGTGTGAGTGTGGCTTTCTGAGTAGAGTTAGGAAACATGTAGAGAATGACACGTAGTACAGTATCCCTGTGACTTAAAAAGAAGTCTGAAATGTCTGTTTTGTGAAAAAGAAAGTAGTTACCTTTACTATTCCTAACCTGAATGAAATTAGCCTTTGCCTTATTCTGTGCATGGGTAAGTAACTTATTTCTGCACTGTTTTGTTGAACCTGTGGAAACATTCTTTTGAGTTTGTTTTTGGTTGTTTCTGTAATATCGTCAAACTAGGCCTTGAAAACGTACTTAAATGGAAGGGCCTCGTGAGGCAATTACAATCGAATTGGATCTATATTTTCTTTGAAAAGTCAAGGTCTTTTTAATTGTGAGCAAGTTACATTTATGTTGGAGCTGTCTGTTGCTAAGAGATAGTAAATGTAAGAGGGTACCAGCCCCTTCCATAGTGAGTATTTCTCATAGTGCATCTTTATTTATATGAGGACTTTTTTGTGGCTGTATTTGATTGATATGTGCTTCTTCTGATTCTTGCTAATTTCAAGGAATATTGAATAAATATTACCAAGTCAAGGAAGCACTTGTCTCTCATTCTTTTAAAATTACACATATCTGGGGCTCAAACTCTCAGAAAAAAACACTATCATAGTTGTGAGCCAGATAGTATTCTGTACAAATAAAAATACAATGGCTGTTCTCCAAAGTAATGTCAATATGAACTCTCCATGTCAATAGTTATAATAGTGTGTGTGCGTGTGTGCGTGTATGTGTGTGTGTGTGTGTGTGTGTGTGTGTGTGTGTGTGTAGTGTGTGTGGTAGGGTGGGACGGGCAGTATGTGGGGGGGGGTTTGTACTAGGACAGGAAGAAAGGCAAGGTCTTGTGTTGGTGGGGCAGGATGTCCATGCTACAGAAATTCAAGCAGAAATGAAATTTAGTTAGTGCATTATAGACCTCAGTTTCTGGATTGAATCAGCAGCCCCATAATTTTGTAATGAAGGTTTTTCAAGAATGAATTTTCATGATAGCTCTTAAAATTTTCTAATCTGCAGGTTAAAATTTAACCCACAGACACATTTCCAGACTACTGTGTGGCAATAGAGACCAACAGATAGCCAATCATTGTCATATTTCTGCTGGTTCATTTGAAAATCTCCAAATTGCTAAAGAAAATATTTACAAAATTGAAATATTTTTATTATTAAACTAGTCCATTATTCAAATACTTCATGGCCAAATTACATTTTAATAAGGTAATTTCCTGCTTTCCCAAGTCAAAAGGTCCCTTAACAATTTGAAATTCTGATACTGTGGTTTCCTTATATTGGAAAACAAGCAACTTTTACAGTTTTTCAGAAATGTGACTCCCATGGGCAATTTTAATTTGACTTATTATAGCAGGATCTTTCTTGCAGTGAGATGGATATAAATCCATAAGGACATAAAAAGTATACTACATATACAAAGTGGTCCTTAGAACAGTTGAATTTTAGGCAGGCCTACCCAAACACACACACACACACACACACACACACACACACATACACACACACCACTACACACACAGAGACATAGACATACTATGGAGGAGCTGAGTTTCAATTTAAGACACTAGACCAGGGCTTCTCAAGCTCTGTACTATTGATATTTTGATCTGGATTATTCTTTGTAGTGGGCTGTCCTGTGTATTGTTGAGGCATCCTTGGCCTCTACCCACTAGAGGCTAATAGTATCTACCAGATGTGGCAACCAGAAATGTCCCAAGATATTGTCAAATATCCCCTGGGGTGCAAAATCAACTCTGGTTGAGAACCACTGAACTAGACAATCTCTCATTCCTTTTCATTCTTTCCCATTTGTTCACCTATTCTCTCACTCATGTAGTGCATTCCATCTGTTCATATTACAAATCTTCACTGAGCTCCTGTTGTTTAGTGTACAGGGAGTGTTCTCAAACGCCTCCTCATGATCTATGGTTGTTTCATGAGAGTCTAAAGTGGAGAGCCAACAATGTGCTACTAATTCTATAAGTTTGAATTTTGTGTAGGCCATACTTTTTCATGATTTAGACGGATTAAAGGTTTTCTTTCTAATAAGATGACTTGCACTCAATATTTTAATAAGAAGAGCTTATGTTTATTAATGCTGATTGTGTGCTGGACAAACTGCTGATCAATTTATGAAGATTATCTGCTTTAATTCTCACAGTAACCCAATGAGGGTAGAGACTTCTATGACTGACATTCTTAGAAAGAAACAAAGTCCTAGATAATTTAAATAGCTTTTCAAGGTCCAACATTTTTTAGACATAGAAACAGTTTTAAAACATGGAATCAGAGCTTCTGCTCATAGTCATTATTTATCCATCCATCCATCTACCCATCTATCCATCCATTTATCCTATCCACCCATTCACCCATCCATCCATCTACCTACCCAACATTATTAATTAGATCTTAATTAATTAATTAATTCAGCAAGTATTTATTAAATGCCTATGATGGACCAGTAAACCCTTCCCTTATTTGGGGAGGAGGGCCATGACAGCAGATGGGACAGGAATTGCTCACAATTCCTGGATATTATAAGCTTCATCAAGGAAGTGTGTCTATATCTCTTAACAGTAATGACTATAAGGAAGCTCCCTTCTGAGCCTCAATTCAGAAGACAAAGAATAAGAGTTGGCTCTGAGCTTAGTGCTTGGCAGTGAGGCTCTCCAGGGAGAGGAGGATGTTGGGCTTTTGCTGTTGTCTTCTCAATATCCCTACCAGGTTTCTCCTGGCTCCTGACTACTGGCTCCTGCTTCCTGACCCTGGGCAATGGATATGAAGAAGGTATTTTCAGAGAGACAGCGAAGCTTTTCATAGTGATGTAGACTTCCTGAGATTGAGAGGTGAAGGGTGTTTGGAAAATATTGTGCTTCACCCTCACTCTACAGATGAGCCAAATGGAGCACAGGAAGACTAGAAGATGGTTTTCCCAAAGTCAGTGGGACACCAGTGCTATTAAGAAGCAGAAGATGGGTTCATGTAACTGGAAGGGCAGCACATCTGGCACGTTGTACTCAATAAACAGTAACTCTTTATACCTAGTGGGTCCTTATCTCCCTGGACCACCCTGAGGCCAGATGAGTGCACAGAAGACAGAAGTGTTTTGCACAGAGATGAGGAATGACACTCAGGAGAGATCACTTTATGAAACTTCGCTTGTTTGCCACATGAACATGTTAGCACAACTCATCTTCCAGAAGACTTATAAATGCTTCAACTCTGAACTCAGGGGATTAAGTGCAAAATGCTTTCAGCACTGGATAATATTTAAGTGGAAAATATCAGGCATCTAGGGACATGACTCATGTTCTTCACATGAATTTTAAGGTGTGTCACAAATGAATTTACCTTAATTCTCAGGTGCTAGTGATGAGAAAGAATTACATAATAGAATAAGAATTGCAATTCAAATAGTTTTAAATGTGTGTAATTGTCTTTTTGGAGATAAACCTAAAGCACTGAGGTTAAGTTCATGGTTGCTCAAGTGCTTTATTGAGTGCTTTCCCAGTCCTTATTTTCAGGATTCAGCAGAATCAACCTTTCTTGAAAAGCTGCAACTATTTGGATCATCTCTATAAGGAAAGGGTGATCGCTACACCATTCCTCATGGTACTTTCCTTGAAGGCGATAACCATTTAATACAGACAGGTCTAATTTCCAGCTATTTTCTTCCAAGCAAGACTCACTCCTAGATCCATTTTGCTTGCAAGGCACCAAACAGCTTTTCCTTTAGCCCCTGCTGATTTGTTTAGATGCTTACTTGTGTAGATGGTATGGTCCTTATGGGTGGAAATCCACCTTTTATGCTTGTTCCACTTATGAAGAGCATTCATTATTTGTTATCCTAGGACAATCTCTTCTTTGCCTCTCCTACTCCATATCATCTGGGTGGTTGAAAAGTGTCAGAGAACTCTTCCCAGCCCAACACTCCCTTACCCAATTCCTTTATTTTCATTATTCCAAAATAATATGTTTGCATAAAATCAGATCTTCCCAAGCTTGCTTCATTATGGGAACCCCTGGCATGCTTGTGAAAATAATAGGCTCTGTGACCTTCTTCAGTGGAGAGTGATTCAACAAACATCTGTTCTGGGCCCGCTTTGTGCTAAACTTTGGGCCATGTCCTAATAGTTTATGGTGAGCATATTGATTCAGATCCATTGTCTTCAAGAAACTGCAGTTGGGGATGGGATATGTTGAAAGCTCTGGGTAGGAAGTGAGCAGAGGGTATAGAAAGGAGAAATCCAGAAACTACTTTTTGTAGGTTCAAAGCTGGGCCTGCTCCATAAGGCAGGGCCATCAGGTCAGCTCCAAGTAGAGAGCTGACCTGATGAGAGAGCAGGTAATAAAACAAATGATTGCCAATTATTTCTGTTTCAGCCTTGTCTGTCCTTTTTAAACCATACTCAACAAGTTGGATATTGCCCATTTATTGACACAGAAATTAATGTGAGCAATTTACCTTCAAGGACTGGGGCCCTCAGTGCATTTTTATAGGTCCCACCTCATTTGCAGTGAGTTTGCAAGTGCCAAAGACTAGGATCAACCAAGTGGAGAATTTTTTAAACTCAGTTACACATTTAAATCCATCCAAT
Source organism: Antrozous pallidus (assembly GCA_027563665.1). NCBI lineage: Eukaryota > Metazoa > Chordata > Mammalia > Chiroptera > Vespertilionidae > Antrozous > Antrozous pallidus. The sequence continues at coordinate 30,540,690 of CM050508.1, read as the reverse complement.
TGTGACAGAAAATAACCCTGATTTCTTCTTTTCAAATACCCCAGAATTTTAATTGTATATTAAATTTAATTGTATATTAAATTTAATTGTATAAATTGTATATTGAATTTATTTGAATTATATACATGTATATATATGTATATGTATATATATATATTCTGTTTATATTGCTCCCAGACTGAAATAACTAATTTTTGATCCCTCCATGGCAAGAAAGTAGACCAAGTGAAATTGGCAGAAGTTAGGCTTCCTATTTTGGGTTTACCTCAGAGTTTTAGGGTAAGGTGATTGGGAACTGGCTGATTAAACTGGGGACATAAGATAGAGCGGGGTAACCTGGAACCAGATGTGCCTTTGGAATGGACTCCACTTGTCTTCTCTGAGCCTTGCCCTGGAAGTGGGTTTGTTTTTCAGTTACTCACTAAATAAAAGTTCTGGAAACCATTGCTCTTCCATCTTGCTTTTGCTCCACAAAATAAAGCATCTATTTGTTCTTACTTCTAGAAGAAAGTTTCCTTCTTCCTGGATGGGGATGAGAAGTGGGCATGCTGTGTGCATGTAGTTGGATTCCCAAGCATCCAGCAAGTCCTCAGAGAATCCCTCAAAAGAGGGGTACATTTTCTTCTTATTAGCCAGCAAGCTTTATTTTATTCCCATGACATTTGTTCAAATGACCTTATTCTTCAGGAAAATGGCCTTCTGTTTTCAGAGTCATATTATTAAGAAACACTAGTATACTTACAAAAGACTCCTTCTCTAAAGTCAGACATACCGACCCTTGACCAGAGCTTGAAATTTGTCAAAGGGACCTCGATGAGGGCACCTGTCCTGCACTTTTACTTTGTGTCTACCCACTATCTGCCTGATAGACAATCCATCTGTTTCCAATAGGGGTCTTTACCAGCTTTCATCAATAAAAGTCCAATCTGCTTGGCATCTCTAAAATTGCAAGGCTTTTCTCCATGTGGATTTTCACTCAAGCAACAATGCAGGCATTTTAAATCAGTGGACAATTTTGCAATCTCATAGCATCCTGCTTTGTGGTTTCATAGACCATGTGGAATGCAGAAACTACTTTTGGGCCACTTCCCCTTCTTTTGGACATTTCATCTTATTCACCAAAGAGAGGTGATTCATCATGGTGATTGTCCTGTACTGTCACGTCCTGGAGTCAGTTCCCAGCTGTGTGGTTGAATGTAGGGCTCATCAGCTCCTTGATTCTCAGATTCCTCCTTTGTAAAAAGGGGTAGCCCTTTGCAACCTTGAGTTTTGGGATGTCTTTTCTGTTTAATATCCAAATGTCCAAAAATTCCCTTCCCATCATCAATTGATATATAAGTACTTAAAAATTTCTTTCAACAAATATATTTCCTAAGTGTGTTTGCATTTTAACTGTTAGGTGGTTTTTCCATAGTTGCACATGTTAAATTTTACACAAATATTTTATTTTTTCCTTTTGTGCCTTCTTCCATTGCCTAACATCTCAGAATGTCTTTAGAGCAATGATCATAGTTTTATTATATAAAAGTTTAGAAAAGTCAGTCTGTAAAGTCCTAACATTCAATAGAATAGTGGGGAAAGGACGATGACAATTTACAGAAGAAATACAAATGCAAAATTTTTTTATGTTTAGTATGTCATTCACAAATAGTGACAGTTTTTTTTCCTTTCTTTACTACTTGGGTGTCTTTTATTTTTCTTGTATGATTGCTGTGGCTAGAACTTCCAGTACTATGTTGAATAATACAGGTAAAAGTGGGCATCCTTGTCTTGTATCTTGACCTTAGCAAAAAAACTTTCAGGTTTTCACCATTGTGTATGATGTCCATCATATGCTTGTCATATATAGTATGGACTTATTATGTTGAGGTATGTCCCTTCTATTCCCACTTTGCTGAGAATTTTTATTATGAGTGGATGTTGAATTTTGCCAGATGCTTTCTCTGCATCTATGAGACAATCATATGATTCTTATTCTTTGTTTTGTCAATATGATGAATCATACTAATTATTTTGCAGATGTCAAACAACTCTTACATTCCTGGTATAAATCCAACTTGATCATGGTGTATTGCACTTTTAATGTACTGTGGAATTCAGTGTGCTAGTATTTTGTTGAGAGTTTTGACATCTATGTTCACCAGGAATATGGGCCTGTCATTCTCTTTCTTCATGGTGTCTGGTTTTGGTATTAGGGAAATTCCAACCTCATAGAATGAGTATAGATGTGTTCCTCCCTTCTCAACTTTTTGCATAGTTTGAGAAGGATTGGTACTCAGTCTTCTTTACATGTTTGTTAGAATTCACCTATAAAGCCATCAATTCACCTGTAAGAAAATGCTAAGCAAAAGTGAAATAATGAAATGCCAACTTTCTTTTTTAAAAATAGCAAAGTACAAAGTGCCAAGGTGACATTGCAGAAGCTGTGCCTGGGGGGCTGCAGTTGTTTCCCTGAAATCTATCCTAGAAAGGCCTCAGTGAGATGGAGGGGCAAGAGAGGAGAGGAGAAGCTGTGGGAAACTTCCTGTAAATTTAGGTTTAGTTGGCATGTGTCCAAAGATTGAGCAGAAAGCATTGATTAACCAAATTAAAGAATGATGGCAAAAAGAGGGCCTTAGGCTCCCCTCTGGGCCCCAAAAGAAGAAGGCCATTCTAGGAAGCATCCTGCCAGGAGGGCTGTGGACTGCCCTGCAAGGACTCGCAGTTCACTGAGAGCAAGATTCAAACTTGTACCAGGTGTGAAAAGAATGAGGTGAGGGAGGGGGGAAGGCAATCCTCCTCAAGGGTCTGATGCCTGCTGGGAAACCAAAGGATGGCCTTGGTGGCTGGGAAGGTAGATAGGGTCAGGGGGACCAAAAGGTGGGTATGCCAACGTAATTTCATTGTTCTCTCAGGTTTTGATTCACTGTGCATGTGCATGTGTAGTGTATATACATATCTCTCTCTATAAAAACCTAATATGCAAATTGTCCCCTCTGGAGTTTAACTGGGAGACTGGGAGTTCGATCACTCTCTATAATGTATGGTGACCTCCAGGGGGCAGCACAGAATAAAGGAAGGCACTGGCCAATAGATAGCAGCCAGCAGCTGGGGAAGGAAGGCCCCGGCTGGCAGCCAGAAGACCCCAGTTGGCCCTAATTGCTGGCCAGGCCTAGGGACCCTACCCATGCAAAAATTTTGTGCACCAGCCCTGTAGTATTTTATAAAACACAAAACTGGAATCCTATTGATTACTGTGTTTTTTTAACCAATTTTTAAATTTAACATTATTTCAGAAGCATTTCCCCTTCATTAAACATAGTCAGTAAATTCTGTTTTCAAATAGTTATTTCCCAGGGAGACCATCCATCACCTGTACTAAAGAGAAGCCCATGTTACCCTATGCCCAGTTTCCCTACTTTGTTTTGTCCTAACACTAACTATCACCAAATTTACAAATACACACACAAACATGTACTTCCCCTAAACTATAATCTGTGGGACGGCCAGCTCACACCTGTCTCCTTAGGGCCTGGACTTCGGACAGGCAGAGTGGGTGCTAAGTGATTATTTATTGAATGAATAAATGAATACAAAATGCTACATAATAAAGAATCAAATAGTTATCAAATAGTTACTTTCGAGAATTATAATCATATATTTTTCATTGGACAAGAGATTTCCAGATTTTGACTTTGTCAGTAAAACTCCAATGACCACCTCTATAAATAAACCTTCTTCTGTTTCCTTAAGGATTTCCTTCAGCCAGATCACCAGATGTGGCCTGTGGGTCAGTGTTTGGAGGTTCCTGCAGTGGAGTTCTCTCTTAGAGTCTCTGTCCTATTCATTTAGCATAGGGTCCAGAATATATCAGGAGTTTGAGAAGTTTTTGGTGAACGAACCAGCTAAGTAGCAAGTGGGACCAGAGGAGACTTTGGTGCCTGTCTCATAGACCTCTAGGAGCACTAAGACCAAGGTGGCCTGGCACCCTGCGTGCGGTGTCTGGTGTCCAGATGGTCTCCTCACCCATGGAGGCCTGTGGGTGGATGGCTGCCAAATGAGTCACTGTGGCCACAGAGAACCTCCAGGGAGTTCAGGCAGCCTAACAAAATGGGCTTTTTGCCCCAGGAAGCATTTTGTGGATTTCAAGGATCAGAGGGGACCTTAGTGAAGAAAAGAGATTTCATAGCCTTAACCTCAAGGGTGACAAATGTCTTCAAGAGTGTTTTGGGCTATACTTGATCATGTTTGGAGCAAGACCGAAGGAACATCCTGGCAGAGGCCATCTGGGGCTCTTGGAGGGAGGCAAGACAAGGGCTGATAGGTTGTGTGTGTATGCGGTGGGAGGTTGAAATTTCTGAACATTGGCTGGAAACCTGGGCTGGCAAAGCAGTGGCCCATTCTCTGGGCTGGGAGCCTGAGACACCATGCAGAAGAAAGCCAGAGTTCCTTCCCATTTCCTTTCCATGTGCTCTTTTGAAAGTCCCAGTCATCACTTTTCTCTCCCCTCGCCCACACATTGCTTATCTTGGATTTGGGATGTGTGTGAATGAAACTTGGTCTCGGTTTGAACGATGCAGAACCAAGCCCCTTATTTTCCATAGGTACCATATATGGGTTAGAAACTTGTAGCAAAATAGGAAAATGTGTGTTGAGAAGAACCATCTGCTTGGAACTGTGGGATCAGTGCATAAGGATCTTAGCACTTTTACAAACTGGTAGCTCACAGGACTCATTCTTTGTAGTAAGTTCATAGTTTGTAAGTCCCGGGTAATTCTGGAAGTTCTTACATTCTGGGAGGTCTGGGAGGTCAGGCCTATGGGATCATTTTCTTGGACTATTACTGTAAGGCCGTGGCTGAAATCAAGCTACCAGCTGGAAGCTCTGGCCCAGAGAGCTCCCCACACCACAGGTCAGCATTTCACCTGGCACCCAGACCTCCCTGCCCCAGGAAGAAAGCAGCTGGGCCCTCCGGCTGGCCTTTCTTTCTTCATCATTTCAGTGTTAGCTATTCCGACTGCAATACAGGTATTTTGTTTCTTACTAGTTTGGGTGTATTTTAAATCTTGAGGGACTTTTGCAAAGTGTTTCTTAGCTCACTGTTTGCCAGGTTTGGGAGACAAGAAGCTGGTAGGAAGCAGGTGGGTTGCAGCAAGAGCCTGAATACCACTTTCAGAAGCTACTGAGCTGCTTTTAGTTTCAAGTGAAGGAAATTGATATTTATGGCAAAGGGACTCGTTCCTGCTGGGAGCATTTAAGCCTTTGTCAGGGTCTGGTCTGGGGCTCAGCTATTTACTCTGTGTCTATGTGTGCGGAACCACATGAAAAGTTGCTCTGTAAAATTGTAAGCTACATACCACAGAGAATTATAAACCATTAATATCTACCACCTGCTGCACTCAGTTGGCATTAAATAACATCTTGTTTCTCTCTTTGGAGAAAAGTCACAAGTGTCAGACCAGGGCCCTGATGATCCGTGAGATGCCACCCCCCTGACCCCTGATTCCTGTCTGAGACTGAACCTCTCTGGGGTTGAGGACTACCGATCAGTACAGAGACCTGACTCCTTGACCTTGAAGGCAGCCCTTGCAGTCAAAAACTTTCCCTAAAGCTCTCAAATGTGGTGGCTTGCAGTGGCCGGGTGAAATACAGGATTCCTAGTCAAGTTTGAGTTTTGACAAAGAATGAACATATCTTTAGTATAAGTATGTTGTATGCAATGTTTGGAAACATACTAAAAATGATTAGTTACCTGAAATTCAAATCTAACTGGGTCTGCAGTTTTATATGCTAGATCTGCCACTGAAGGCTCCATTCAGAATCCACCTGGGAGTTTCAGAAAATACTGATTTCTGGGTCCCACCCCAAGAAAATCTGTTCATTGGTTTTGGTTGGGCCTGAATACTGGAGATTTTAACAGCTTCTCTTCTGATTTGAATATGCATAAAAGTTTGACATCCACTGGGCTAAAATAGTGACTTCTAAATTGTCCTCAGCTTTTCAAAGCTTCACCACTATGTGCTTTTTGATCTTAATGATCGAGAGCCCTTTAATGACTTGCTTTTGTTAATATGACACCATAGGCTGGTCAGTCACTTGAGCCTGTTTTCTCAACTGTAGAGGAGAGTTTGGAACCAGCTTAATGGCTGATCTTCAACATTATCCATGAAATTGCCCCTAAGTGCAGAAAAGTGTGTGCTCTATCCAAAAGGGTCCAAAGCAGCCAGTCACAAGCAAGGAAACCTTTTTGAGCTCTCATGATTGAATCTTAAATATCCTTGAGAATTTGGTATTTTCTTCTTATAACATATGTATGTGTTTTAATATAGAAATAAGAATTGTTTCTTCCTGCACAGTGTTCACATAAAGTTGACAACAAAGACTATTTTAAAATATATTTTATTTTATTTTTTTACAGAGAGGAAGGGAGAGGGATAGTTAGAAATACCAATGAGAAAGAAACATTGACCAGCTGCCTCCTGCGCACCCCCTACTGGGGATGGGCCTGGAACCAAGATACATGCTCTTGACCGGAATTGAACCTGGGACCTTTCAGTCCATAGGCTGACACCCTATCCACTGAGCCAAACCAATTAGGGCTTAAAGATGAATTCTTTATCCACAAAGTCATGGGCCCCTGGTCCACTTGTGAGATCTCTTCCAGGAAGCACACGATGGCTGAGGAACCACAGAAGCTGAGCTCCCATGTGCTGTGGAGTTTGGCTCACTGATTTCATTCTCAGGCACAGCTCGTTGCCTTTCCTCACCCGGAGAAGTAAAGAGCTTGGCGTTAGGCCCCGGTGAGCCTGCTCATCTGCTATGGCTCCTTCTTCTGTCTCAGTAACAGAGTCTGTGGATAGCAGCGGGCTTTAAATGGCTGCACTTAGAAGCACGCAGACTTCATCTATAAGAAGCAAGGCAAATAAGTCGTGGCATTTCAGCTATGGAATTCTGTATAAGTAGTAAAAAGAAGGTGTTATATTTTTTGGCATTAACCTGGAAGTATGCTTATTCTCCATAGTTGGTAAGAAAAGCAGATTGTAGAATAATATAGCCTGAAATATAATGAGATGGGCTTGCCTGCATTGGGGGAGAGAGATGATTACATTTCTTAGATCCAAATTTACTAGACTCATTATGGCACTGTCCACATAACCTGGGTGCTGGTTGAAATGCAGAATTTCAGGCTTCACCCCAGACCTCCCAGTTGAAGTCTGTTATTAAACAAGATCCTTGGATAATTCACATACACAGTCAATTCTAAGAAGCATTGCTTTAGATCCTCTGGGTGGATCAACATGTCAAAATACCATCTATTCCTTTTGCAGTATATGAATGAAATTTTAAAAAAACTTTTGAAACTATGTTTGCAAGGTTAATTGCCTATATAATGTCTGTAAATGTTATTTTAGTCAAAGCAAGTTTCTGTCACCTGTGCTATTACTCTGCAGAGAACCGGAGAGTAGGCTGCACCTGACTGAGTCAGCCTCTCGCACTTTGGGTCCAGTTTCTCTGTTCCCTGTTGGTCCCAGTTCTCACACCATCTCATGTCTGCATGTCCTTTCCACTTGTCCCCATGGAATTGGGATTGAGTGTGACTACAGATGTGGATATGTCACTCGGGGCCCAGGTGGCCATGTACTGGGGCTGAGCTGCTGGCTTGGGACAGTGAGCTCTTCCGTGAGCTGACCGTATTTGCTGAGTGGTAGAACTGTTTTGTGGGGTTTGGTCTGGTCTGGAAACTGGCAGGGAAATGCTACGGTTTGTTGAACTGTAAATAACGTTGAACAGATCCCTTCTTGTAGTAGTTTCCAAAACAGTCTGTCACAGCCTGTTCAGCGCCTTGGGGAAATTTTCAGTGGAGAATGAAGCAAGGGTTTGCTAACAGGATAAACAGTTCTCCTCTGCCTTGCAGACTGGTAGCAGCCCCACTGAACTTTCTCCTAAAGCATTTCATCATCTTCCTATGAGAGATGGTAGAGAGTCGAGAATGCTGGAGAGGGGGCCACAATGGGAGCAGAAAATCTGTAAGCCTGAATCTTTTTGCTGAAACCTCTCTTTAAAAAAAAGAAGACGGTCTCCAAGTGGAATAAGGGACAATTACAAAAGGGTCTGGGTCTGTATCCTTTAAGCCTCCCTTCTTCCCCAAAAGCCAACCCCAGATTTACCCTAATGGCACATGTGATTTCCTGGTCCTAGTGAAAAATTATCTAAAGAGAGATGCTGGGGTTTAATAGGACGTTACTATCTCAGGGGTTAAAATGTGCCCAAGTCTAATAAGAAGAATGAAGGATAAAATCTCTGCCTCCACTGGGAGAGAAAAGGTGCTCTGGATGACCTAGCCTGGCTGCTCCTGCTGATCTGACAAAGATGAATGGGAGGACAAGTTCTGCTTTTGATGAGACTGAATGAGGTGATGTCTGCATTTTCCTGAAGGTTGAACGCAACCACTTCACCCTCGCCAGAAACCAATGTGTAAACAGGACCACAGAGGAAACACAGATTTTAGGAGTGGCCAGTCTGTTGACTCTTGGAAAACTGAATGGATCCCCACATCGACAGCCACCACTGTCCCTGATTCTGCAGTTTTTATTTTCACCCCATGGTTTCTGATCTAAATGTTCTTCATTTAAGCCCCAATGCTCTTTAAATATCAAAAAGTTGTGTTTCCTTCCCCAATCCCTAACAAAGTAAATGCTGGCTGTCATCTGGTGTACTGCCTGGGAATGGGCCATTAATATAGTTCAGCTCACCATTGTGTGAATCAAGGCTTTGTGCAGACAAAAGAGACATCGACATGAAGGTGTCACTGGGATATCTTCAAGCTCCACATGAATACCTGATAGGGTTTTGTTGGGACGTTTGTAAGAGACTAAAAATGAAAGGAATCCCGTCATAGTCTGTTACGATGTGTTCCCTCTTAGAGGCTGTTCCCATGTCCCTGCACAAGCTGTTCTCTCATCCCTGGAATACACTGCTCCTTCTTCATCACTTTCTCCCCAATCTGGCCACCTCTGTCTGACAAGTTTGTGTTATCCTCAAGTCCTGAACTCAATACAGAGTCCCATTTAAAGGAAAAGAATCAGCAGAAAACAAAATCATGAGAGGCCATTTTAATCTTTGTTAGAGACAATTAAGAAAATACCTAGCCCTGGCCAGCATGAGTCGGCAGTTAGAGCACTGGCTTGAGCACCAAAGGGTAACAAGTTGGCGTTCCAAAGACATGTGACTGGGTTGCAGGTTGTGTGCCAACCACTATATGTTTCTCTCTCATCTCTCTCTCTCTCTCTCTCTCTCTCTCTCTCTCTCTCTCTCTCTCTCTCTCTCTTTCTCTATCTCCCCCATTTTCCCTTCCCCCTTCCACTCTCTCTAAAAATCAATGGAAAAATATCCTTGGGTGAGGATGAATAAAACAAAACAACAAACACACAAATAAAAACCTAAACCTGAGTTTGCTAGTGGTAGGGGTGGGAGCAAAAAATATGTCTCTTTAAAATCCCCTCTTGGTACATTTGTCTCTCTCAGTATTTTTCACTTGAATTTCATCTTCTTAATCGCAGCTCCCACCGAAAACATCCCCCAGACTTGGCCTGATAACCCCTGACTTTGTAGTTTCACAGTTCTCAGATTGGGAGCCAGCCTGCCTGGGTTCCAGTCTCTACTTTTTAATTTGAAACTATGTATTCTTTGGTTACTTAGTCTTTTTTCTACATCTATAAAATGGGGACAAAGTTTCAATGCATTAATATATGTAAAGTATTTAGAGTTATGCCTGGCACAAGGTAAGTGCTAGGTATGTGTTTATTACTATTATAATTATTCTTTCTATTCCTCAATCTATTCTTTCTAACAGGTAGTAGTGTCCTCTCTTTTCAAATAAAATCCCTCAGTTGTTCTGTCTTCACATTTCCCACCTCCTCAACACCCTAGTCTCTGACTAAAGCTAAGGTGGGGATGAGGAAGGAGAAAGTTTATGGGTCCTCAGGTAGGAGTGCTTTTTCTCTGATTCACTTGCCTGTGAAACTTCTATTCATCCTTTAAAACCCAGACATTGCCTTCTCTGTGACCTCTATTGGTCCTGCAGAGAAAGCCCCTCCTTCCTCTTCCTGAACCACATCTATATATCTTTCTACTACCACGCACATCACCCAGAATCTACATTGTTTGCTTATCTTTCTATCTGCCCCATTGAACTGTGAACTCCTTTGAGGAGAGGGAATAAGTCTTATCTGGCTTCCTATCATGAGCACAGTATTTGGTACACAGAAGAATCTTAATAAAGTTGGTTGAACTTGATTAAGGAATTGAATGATATTCCCCCATTGCTTAGTGGGAAGGCAGAAATGTTATGAACTTTGGGGGGCTATAGAGGATGGTGTTGAAGAAGGTAATGGGTTGTCCCACTCCCAACGCAGAGATGCAAATTACATGAGATTGGTTCACACTGGGAATAGAGATGCTGCAGCCTGCAGCAATGATGCTCTGAAGAGCTCCTTTACCGGGCACAAGAAATTAATGAGTACTATTGACAGTAAATATGAACACTATCTAAAGACATTCATAAAATCTGATATGTTTGGCACAGTGCCTAAAACAACATGGAAGACATTCCTCATTTATTTCTTTGAAATGAATCTGACTCATTTAAAAATAATAACAAACCATTATCACCAACAAAAACCACAAGCAGGACAAACATTTAATCTCCTCTATGACTATCTCTGAGATTATGTATATTGAGAAGCCCATCCTAAATATAGGCAAAAACATTCCTCTCTGATTGAATTTGCCTTTAAAAAAAACTGAACATGGAGGGAAAATGAGACCTCTTTGGAACCCCAGCTGTTAGAGAGCTAAGCTTTTAATAAAAATACAACTGCATACAATCCTATGTTGAAGCCACACTTGAGTTCTCCTGAAAATCTTGTGTTGGTGAAGACAATGACAGAAGGGCAGGCACAGTGCAGGTGCTGGAAAAAGGTGATGATGACCAGTGGAACAGGTGAGCATTGCCTGTACATCCCATGTCAATGTCCAGATGTCAGAAGTGCTTTAGGTGCTGGGAGAAGACTCCCACTGAGGAAGCCCAGAAGCCAGATCATTACCATAAAGAGGACAGGAAGGGGATACCACCTGCACAGGGACCATCTTGCTGCACAGGGACCATGGCCTCAAGTGTGAAAGGTGTGGGATTCTTCACAGTACTCACGTACAATAATGCCGCATTAAAAAAAACCCTCTGAATCAAATTTAGCAGAATTAGGTCTCAGCCTTCAATAATGTACAATACTGAGACCCTGAAGAAGAGCCTGGGATATCTGGTGGCCTCTGAGCTACTCAAGAGATACAGCAAAAATTCCATCAGCAGGCGGAGGAAGGGGGAGACCAGATGATTTGTCCAAAGTGTCACAGCAGATACAAGACAGGGCCATGACAAGCATAACACACTGCTAACCCTGATCATTGCCCTCTCTCCTCAAGTGCCAGAGCCATTCAGCAGGATAGTGACTCTCACCGAGGCTCCAGGGGGAGGACTTGCTAAGTGGCCACACAGCAATTATGCAGTGCCAGCATTGACCTCATCATTCCAAAAAAAAGTTTACAAAAGCTGAAGTGATAGGACTCCATGTCTCCAAGTCTGATGCTCAGAGTTCAGAAATCACATAGGAAGTGAAACCACAGAACCATCTGTAAGTGAAAAAAAAGAAGAAGAAGAAGAAGAAGAAGAAGAAGAAGAAGAAGAAGAAATAAGGAAGCCAGGAGGAGGAAGCATTAAAACAAACCCTGATCTGGGTACTGATGACAGTTAAATAGGTATATGATATAATCAATGAGGGAAGTCTTACTTGTAATAAGAAGCAAAAGGTTATTTCAACATCCATTTATTGAATGACTCAATGATGCCAAGTCCCATGCAAGGTGCTGGAGAAATAAAGATTAATTAGACCTCAAGTTCACTGCCTGGTCCAGGGACTATCTCTCATAGGCCCAGCATACTCAGTGCAGTAGATATAACCACAGGCTTCTGTTCAGGGCACAAGAGCTTCAGAGATAAAGAGTGATTTCATAGCTCAAGTGGTCAGTAAAATGTAGTGGTCCTTTGAAATAAAAATAAAATGGACTCCAGCCAACAGTTCATGAGTAGGGGACAGCCAATATCCTCTCCAAAATGTCTGTCAGTTTCCAGTCTTACGGGCTCACAGTTCCCTCTGACTCTGAGAATCTGACAAATGTTGGACTCACAAGATGATGTATCTCAATTTCTACAGCGTTTCTTTCCTCTGCTCCACTCTTTCCCAGATATGGAACTCATTATTGTACTCCAAATACTTCATAAAAGCTGGGGTCATGTTTAAACACAATGGTATGGAGATGGACACTGAAAATGAAGAGTAAACCACTAGTCAGAATTGAGAGTGGCAATAAAAATCCAAGATTAGGTGGAAGCTACCCTCACCTCCTCCCAGGACCAAACTGGAATTACATTTTGCTTCTTGAAATGGAATCCCGAGAAGCATTAGATTACCTATAAAGGTGTTAGAAATGAACATTCTTGTCTCCCACTCCAGACATACTGAGTTAGGAACTCTAGGGTCAAGTCCAGCAATCTGTGCTTTGACAGGCATTCCTGGCCATTCTCATACACTTAAGGTTTAGAGAGCCACTGCTTTAAGTGGAAGCTCATCAGTTGCACTCATCTTAAACTTTTTCTTTGTTTGATTGAATTTCCCTATCTTTTGTCCATTTTCTAGTTCATTGGCTTCTTTAATCTTGATTATTTCTTTCTCTTTGTGCTTAAATTGCTCATCTTTTTTTATTTTCTTAAGATACAAGCTAAGATCATTGATTTTAGGCCTCTGTCCCATTAAATATAAACACTCAAATCTGTAAATTTCATTCTAACCACTGCTTTAACTATATTTCATAACATTTGATATGATTTGTTTGCACTTTTACTTAACTCAAAATGTCTTCTAAATTTATTTCTTCTTGGGCCCTGATACTGTTTGATTTTCATAAAAAATTGAGATTAGTTTTAAAAAAACCTTTGGTATTGATTTCTAACTTAAGTCCTTTGTGGTCACAAAATATGATTTCATTCCTTTTAAATTTCTTTGGAATTACTTAATGGCTCAGCAAATGGTCAATATTGATAAATTTTCCTTAGGCTGTGGAAAAGAATGTGTCTTCACTGTCCCTGGAGGGAGTGTTCTATAAATGTCAGGTAGGTCAAGTTGTCTGATAAGATTGTGCATACTGATTTTCTGGTTGCTTATTTTTTCAAATATTGAGGAAGCAGTATTGAAATCTCAGACTGTAATTGAAGATACATTACACAATGTATATCTTACATTAAAATGAAAAAGGCTTACAATGTAGCTGATCTTTAAGGTTCCTTCCTGGAATTCTACCATCTGATGATATCAATAACTAAAGTGTGAGCCAATCTATGTCCCATTCCCCTATGGCCAGGAATGCCTGTCAAAGCACTCTGGCATATATTTTACCCGTGACCACTCCCTGAATTTTTACCTGTACATACACAGAATGCGCCAAGAAAGCAAATACACACACACACACACACACACACACACAAAATAAACCAACAACAACAAAAAAAGTGGTTAAAACAATTGAGAACAAAATTTGGACCTCAAGATCCCCTCAGAATTAAAATGAGAAACAAAACTGAAATTCCTCAGAAAATGGGACCCAGGAAGGCATGGGGAAGCCACTGGAGTCCCTGAGAAGAAATGGTAGGTTTAGAGGGAAGTCAGCCCTTGGGTGGTTGAAAGCTACAGAAGACTGCTTGTTTCTGGACCAGGTGGGCTTACTGCCAGGCACTGGGACGGCTTCCTTTGTTGAAAGGAAGAGGGTTTTGATGAAATTTAGGAAAAGGGGGAAATGACAGTGTATAATAAAATAAGTTAGTGTCTATTTAATTTAGGAAAATACTACAGGGGATTAGTACTATAAAAGTATTTTCAGGCATTTATTACCAGGAAAGGTAGCTTGTGGAATGAAACACAAGGCCCAGTGAGGCAACAAATGAGCAGGGAAGCCAGGCTGGTGGGTAACCTTCTTAAGACTGGGGCCAGAGGAGGTTCAGGGCAGAGGGGGTTGGGGTTCTAAGAGGTCAACCTAAGGACTTGCATGCATGCATAAAAGCATAACCACTGGATATAAGACACTGGAGGGTGGGGGCAGGTGAGGGCATGTGCCGGAGGGAGGGGTAGGGGAAGCCGCGGGGTGGGGGGAGTGGGGTCAATGGGGGAAAAAAGGAGACATATGTACTACTATTTGTAATACTTTAAACAATTAAAAGAAAGTGTAAAATTAAAAACAAAAAGTCTGGGCGTGGGTGGGGGTTGGGTTGCTCTGTGACCTCATCCAGCTGGAATGAGAAGGCCCTTCCCTGGGCCAGGCACCTAGAGAGCACAGTGAAGGTGGATGAGCAATGGGGGTCATATCAAGGAAAGGACAGGTCTCCCATAAAGTCCAGTATAATCACAAGCAGGAGGCATGAGGTATACTGAACACTGACCAAAGTGAAATCCAGTTAAACCTTGTTTCTCTAACATCTCCCATCTTAAAAACTTCAGTTCTTAACCAAGTTTAGGAGGTTGTTGAACCAAACTTTGTTTTTCAACCTGACACTTCTTTCATGTGGATACCTCACCATTGCTGATATGTACACATAAAGAACTATTTGACATTGAAACTGGGACTCAGAACAGTTGGACATTGAAACTAAGACTCAAACATTTTCTGTTCTTATACATTTATTTCTAGTATGCAGAGGCAAGATATTTTCGAAGAAAAGAAACAAGGGAGAGTGATTGATATAGAGGCAGGGAGGCATTGAACAGGCTGTCAAGCTACAGGGGGAAGGCTGGGGAGGGTGGGGGGTGGGTGCTGGGGGAGATCAACTGAAGGACTTGTATGCATGCATATGAGCATAACCAATGAATGAAAGACACTGGGGTGGGGGGAGGCGGGGACATGTGCTGGGGGGTAGGGGAGGCTGGGGGGAGGATAATGGAGGGGGGAAGGAAAACATATGATACTACTATTAAATTTAAGTTATACTGCAAAAAATAAAAATAAAAAAAGGCATCTCTCAGGCAACAAACAAAAGATTGAAAGCTTTTGTTGCTGGTGAAATCAACTACAGTAGATCCTCTGGTTACATCGGAGATCTGGAGATCCATTCCTACTGCACGATGTAACTAGATTTTCATCCTAAGTTGGAACCCACCTACATAACCCACCTACATATGTCACTCACATGGAGCACATACACAGCAGTAATGAAGTGAAACAGTAAAAAAAAATTAAAAGAAAGATAATTCCTGACCTTTACTTGTGGTAAATAAATAACAAAAAACATAAAGCACATATGTATATACTTCAAAATGACAGATTAAAAAAAAATACTATAAACTGGAGATGGTGATGTAACCACCAAACGACATATGTCCAATCCAATGTAACCCGAGTGATGCCTGTATTAGCAAAATTTCAAAACATGAAGAGGCCTAGTGTTGTCAAAACTGGTTTGGCTTAGTTGATCGAGTGTCAGCTTTCGGACTGGAAGATCCCAGGTTCAATTCCAGTCAAAGGCATGTACCTTGGTTGTGGGTACATTTCCAGTGGGGGGTGTGCAGGAGGCAGCTGATTGATGTTTCTCTCTCATCGATGTTTCTACTCTCTATCCTTTCTCCCTTCCTCTCTGTAAAAAAAATCAATTAAATATGTTTTTTTTTTTAAAAAAGGAGTGCTAGAGTTGCTAAAGATGTAAAAGAAACAATGATCACAGGCAATTGAAGAGGTAAAACAATCATTGTTGATTTGAATAAACAAAAAGCAGTTAGCCAGTGACAGCATTTCAGAGGCAGTGATCAGTGAAAAAGCGAAGATGTTGCATACTGACCCCTAGAAAGTGATTCCTTTAAGGCTAGGAGGACGTGGTTTGACAAATTTAAGAAAAGAAGTGTTTATTTATAGGTTAAGCTATACATTAGATGTGAGTGTATATAAGAAAGATTAAAAACAGGGAATCATTTTGGGGTCTGGAATGAATTAATTCAATTTACATTTTTTCTACTGGGAAAATGAATTTTTTAAATAAGTCACTTCTCTATCAGCCTTCTAGGAATGAATTACAGTTGAGAATCATGGTCCACTGTACAGCTTCATATTCAAGAGTGATGGAGTGTCATATTCAATATAATTCAACACAGAATAATTTGCAGAGGAAAATGGTAAAAATGTTGGATTACATCAAGGCATTAGAAAGACCCCTAAAAAAGTTGAATGTAAACTCAAATGATAAAATAGATGAAAGAAAAAGGAGAATGGAAAATCTCTAAAGGTGGTCAGTTTTAATAGAGCTAAGCCTGTATAATGCCAACTGGCATCTTGTTGAAGATTTTTTAAAGTTTGTTTTTAAAACAGCAGGGATAATCTGATTCAAAGACATCTGTTATCCACATTTCCTAAGGATTAAAGAGTAATGGCTTTAAAAATAAATTTTAATAAGACAATTAGGGAATGATAAATAGGGGACATTTGATCTGTTAAGGAGGGACAATGTTTGCACTTTTGTAACAGTCAGTCTCAATACCAGATGCGGTGCTATGGACCGGTGGATAGTTCACAAATGTCTGTACAAGTAAATAAATACTTGATTGAGAAATAGCTCAGCTGTTAACCCAGGGAGAGACAAGAATATTTGTTATTTTTGTTTAAAAATCTGCAGAAGAAAATAGAATAAAAAATGCTAAATATGTTTGTATAATTCTCAAATAAAAATGGAAAAGGCTGAGTAAATAGAATTGTCAACATGATAATTCAGTGAAGAAAAACATTGAAATGAATTTATACCAAGCCAAAAAAAGAATTCACGATTTTAAATTTTATTATAATTTTTGAATGTGAAGACATTTCTAACATTGTGCAATCTCAGATAGTTCTGTTTTTATACAAATTGGAAATTTGAGCTAACTGTGCAGCATCAAATATCCATTAGCATTCCCAGTTTCTGCCTCAGTTCCACTGGTGAGAGTTATGACCTGCTTTTAGCAGCTTAGCCTGCCCAGTCTGAACCATGGAGAATCTTCCTTGGTCTGTATCAGTGTCTTCTTTATTAAGGCTGAGGTAGTAGAGCAGGGTTTAGGGACAGTGTCTATAATTTAGATATAGTCTTCTGTCCTGGGTCATGATGTCCACACTGACTCTAGATTCCCAGTTCCCTTCCTGCCCCCCTCTGTGGAGGCCAGTCCGTCCTGAAGTTGGATATTTTTTGTTTTTGTTAATGCTCACATAAGGATATTTTTTCCCATTGATATTTAGAGAGTGGGGGGGGGGGGAGAGAGAGAGAGAGAGAGAGAGAGAGAGAGAGAGAGAGAGAGAGAGAGAAACATGTGAGAAAGTCACATTGATTAGTTGCCTCCTGAACTTTAAGCTGTACATTAGACATGACTATATATAAGAAAGATTAAAACAGGGAATCTGGGACTGGGGATTGAACATGCAACCCAGGTACATGCCCTTGACTGAGAATCAAACTGGCAACCCTTCAGTGTGTGGGCTGACACTTTCTCCACTGAGCTACACCAGCCAGGCTTGAAGTCACTTCTCCATGCCTCTGGGTATTCTGCTTCAGCTCTGAAGACAGCCCTGAACTGCCCTCTTCAAATCATTCCTGTAAGGCCTGCTCATGAGTGGACCCAATTCTGATAGTTTCGACTCTGACTTACATGGATTTCCCAGACTTTTAACTAGGAGACATCAAAGAGTTTCACCACTCCCACAACTATCTCCCCAGATAGATGCCAACCCAGCTCAAAGTGGATTTTTCATGGACTCCTTGACCTTTCTCTGCTTGTGACTACCCTTATTTCCTTTTTTACCTGAGTTTCCAAGCAGCCTTGCATCAGTGCTTGTGTGAAGCATTGGACCATCTTCTTCAGGAATTGATCATATCACTGACAGAAAAATCTTTTCACTTCAGACCTAGAGTTATGGCTGTAAACCAGAATTGGTATCAGTCAGGGTTCTCCAGAGACACAGAACCAATAGGACATTTTGTGTTTTGTGGTGTGTGTGTGTGTGTGTGTGTGTGTGTGTGTGTGTGTGAGTGTGTGTGTGTAAATATAATGAGGGGTCTGGCAAGTCCATAATCTGTAGGGCAGGCTAGGAGAGCTATGGCTGAAATCCAGTTGATAAGTCAGATAAATGCCTTCATTTTTCATCATTCAATATGTAGGAAATAAATGCAAAAACAACTACTTATAATCAAATAGATGTAATTTTTTCAAAATAAATGGTCTGTTTTCAAAAAGGAACATTATAGGAAATATATTCTCTTAGATGTCCCAATTTGACTCAAAGTTGATATAAGGGATAGTATTCACAGAAGAAAAGTCTAACAAACAGGAAGAGAAAAATACATTAAGTTATTTATTTAGAATGTATTTGGTTGAAAGCTCTATAAAGCTAAATTAAAATGTTTATATAAACATGAGACTATTCTATAGATTGAATTAGTAGAAACAGAATGTACTAAGTATGTAGATTTAGGAGAATGCACGTGGGTCAGTGAGGTATGTAAAGATACTGGTTAGAGAAAAGAAAAAAAAACTGTGAAGATTCCATGTTCTTAAGAGCACAGCATACAAGTGAACCAGGAACTTAATTTGAGTCAGAACAAGTGGTCAGAACTCCCAATTGAAAAACACAAATGGAGGTCCTTCCTTAGGCTAATGATTTATTGTGAGCAAAGCCACCTGCAAATGAATTGCAAAGTAGGAAGAAAGTCAGCAACAATCTGGAAGTTTTCATTTTGGAGACAAGATTGAGGTGAAATGGGAAGGATCTTGAAAAGAGTTTATGGAGAGCATCTTAGGCATGATATGTGACTGCTATTTACCTTGTCACTCAAGCACAAACAAGCCCAGTGCATTCCTGGTTTGTCTGGAACTCTCATTCGATGGAAGAGGTCCCAAGAGAATTCAACAGCCTGCTGATGCAGCTCAGTGGTTGAGTGTCCACCTATGAACCAGGAGGCCCCAGGTTTGATTTCTGGTCGGGGCACATGCCCAAGTTGTGGACCCGATCCCCAGTGTGGGGCATGCTGAAGGCAGCCCATCCATGATTCTTTCTCAGCATTGATGTTTCTCTCTCTCTCTCTCTCTCTCTCTCTCTCTCTCTCTCTCTCTCTCTCTCTCTCTCTTCCTATCTGAAATCAATAAAAATATTTTAAAAAGAGGATTCAAGAGATCATGGCTATAGGCCCATGTTGTTAAGTTATTTTAGGGAGCAAGAGATCTCTAAAGAGGGATTTGTGGCATTCAGAATAGTTGAGGAATATGGATTGGTGTGGCTACTTAAAAAGGTCTTGTTTCAGAAGTAGTTGGAGCAACCAGAACATGGTGAGAATAAAGCTGAGAATTAGCTGAGGCCAAAGTAAATGAATAAAGATAGAAGGTATATTTAGAACCAATAGGATGGATGAAACCCAATTGCTTGGGATAGATGGTAAGATTCCAACTAATAACAAAGAAAAAAGAAAGCCATTTTTGTTTCTAACTTTTCCAACAAGACTGGAAATAAAACTATAATCTCATTAAAAACTGGCAAGAAAAATTGAAGATAAGTGGGAAAATATTAACAGCATTTAGAAATTTTGGAAGATTTTATTTTATGAGGGCTCTGTGAGATCAGAGTCACTAATCAGGCATCTTTGAACCATCTGATCAAGAATGAAAACAAGGCCAGAAGATTAGTGACGAACAAATGCTCTTCCAATTTTGAATATGAGGAATTCTGAAAACTACACATTGGCAAATACGATTTTATTCCAGAGAAAGCTTCTAAAATAGAATATTAAACAGATGGCTTGTGAGCACAGAGAAGAGGAAGCAGTGACTCATTAGGCAAAGTTGTGCCAAACTAATAATCATCCTCTTTGTTAATTACACCCCTAGATTGGTGGAACAGGAGAAAAATTGGGGAAACTTTCAAAAAAGCCTGCTTTGGTTTCAAAAGGGCAGTTGCCAGAGATTCTCATGATAGCTTGGTAAACACAACAACGAATATTAGCTGGATGTTGGGATAGTCAGGTGAATTATAGCTGGGAAAACAATGACGTCCCAAAAGGAGTTGATGTCAACTGGAGGAAATGCTGAGAGAAATGTCACATGGCTGGGCAGATTTCAACATTTCATCAATTGCTTGGAGAGGACATAGAAGGCTACATAAAATGTGCAGATGATACAAAGCCACGCAACCACAAGAGCTAATATGACAGATGCAGAAATTGAAATTCAAGATTATTTTGACATCTAGAACTCTAGGAAGAAACCAGTAAGATAAAATTTAACAAGGATACATGTAAAATTATATACTTAAAACTTCATGGATATAGAATATTAATGACCTGCCTAAACTTCTGACCCCTCAGGCGCTAACTCTGACTAATAAATCATATGTCTCTGATCTTTTTGCTCTACTGGCATGCTCTTGAGTTTCCCTGGTCTTAGGTGGAAATATAGGAAGTATTTTATAAGTATTTTCACTCATGCTGTGGAACTAGCTCTAGAGTTATGATTGCAATCCTTTCCTATATACAATATTCACAAGAACAGAGCTCCTCCCTATTATTCCATAGTCTATGGCCCTGATCTCCAGTGCCTCTTGGACTCTGTCCTTAAATCAGCTGCTCAACACTTATCCATTTGGATCTTTATAATCATTGACAAGATGCAACTCAGCAAATCCTCTGCACTGGCATTGCTTCAAAATTATACCTTATCTTGAGTTTTGTAAGATCTTTTGTTTGCAGTACATCATTTCTAAGTTTAATGCAAGATTTGAATATATCTCAAACTCTTTCCTTGCATAGACTGGCTGGAAAATAGACTTCAGTACAAGACATGAAAGCAATCAGCTAGATTGAAGTTGAAGCCCAAAATGTGACTATGATGTAAGGAAAAAGAGAACTAAGAACGGAAGTCTGAGGGAAACTGAGGAAGTTGTGGTTAAAGAGAGCCTACAAAAGAAATGAAGAAAACAGCCAGAATGATGGGGGGTTAATCCAAGAAAGTTAGTAATACAGAAGGCCAAGATGTGGGCAGTTCCAAGAGTTAACCAATGATGCTAACAGGATTAAAGACTTAAAAGATTTCATTTGGATTCAGCAGAAGCTAGCGATAACATTGGCAAATGCTCCTTCTGGGGGAGATATGGAGGAAAAGGCTAATTGTCAAAGGGTGTGAGAGAAGAGGTTTGAACAATTGGAGATGATGAGGTTCATCTTCACACTTGAATATCAGGGCAGTAATTAGAAAGGGATAAGAGGTTGAATAGGGAAGGGTGCACATGTGTGAGCTCACTACCATTTATATATGTGGCAAAGAAATGTCATTAGAGGAAGAAATAGAAGCTTCATAAATTGTGTTTTTGATGGAAGAAACACCTACAGATCCACCTATATATCTCTGTGTTTCTTCCCCCATCTCCTTTTCCTTTTTGTGTCCCACTTAGCTTTCCTTCCTCTCTCAGTTCTCTGTTCTTCTCTACATCCCTGTTTTTGGAAGTCAGGGACTATGCTTTTTATTTTTCTATATTCACACCACTATCATCCGTCTGTTGCCTTGAGTGGGCTCAGTGATATGTCATGCCTGAATGGAAATATGAGCTAGCATTGAAAGGGGCTTCTCAAAACATGTGCTAGTAACAGAATTATGTGAACTTGTCTCTGTACTTTGCTTGGCCTATAAAGTGCTTGACCAGCCTTATTTGCAGTACCAATATTGGTTCAGAATTCTATTATATCCCTTATGTGGAACTGCTGTGAGCCACCCATTGTGATCAATGAATTGGAGGCTGGCTTCTGGAATGGCCAAGACATTTGGAGGAGAGATGGTAAATCTGCACATATGGGCAATATGGTCATTTCTCTTTTTGGTGGTATGAAAAAGCCAGCTTTCCAGTTCACTTCCTTAATTGGCATTCACAACTCTGCTACTCTCGTGATCCTTGGGGGTAAAGATTGCAAAAAGTATTTTCAAGTTTTGCAAATTTTGTGCTTAAAGAAATTGCTTTCTAATTTTTTTCAGCAATAAAGACTCTGACAAAACCCACTGTGCTGGGTGCAACCAACAAGTATTAATGTGGGGAAAGTAATAAAAATTGGGAATCATTTTAAGGGATAGATGACTCACCCAGTGTCTTTTCCAGGTATATATTATTTTGCTTATTTCTTATGCTTCTTCTTGCCCTCACCAAATTGGGCAATAATCATCTTGTTTAATTTTCTGACTTCTTTGTTGTATACTCCAATAGTCATTGATCAGAAGTTGTCAAAGTATCAATTTATTAGTTTTAGTAAAAACACATTTAATAGAATAACCACATAGAGGTACCAGATGTATAATGATTCTATAATGAAGATGAAGAAACTACATCCATAGCAATAACTCTCACTTTGCCCTACCAAAAGTTTAAGATGACACAAGAAAAAGAAATGACTTGATATCTGTCTCTTTTCACCAGCATTCACCAACACCCCTAGGAGGATCTGTTAGTGTAGCAGCAGTTTCAACATTAAAATACAATCCAGGAACTTTCTGTACCTAAGAAAAGACATGTTGTAAGTCTAACAGCAGCCAAATCAAATTAAAAACATAAAAAAACACATTACTGTATACCTGATAATTCTAGATAAGGAGTAAACACTAATCAAAAGATGTCTTGGACATATTTGATTCAGCCTTTTCTAGTATTATAGTTATGGGTCATGTATACAGGCTACAGAGGCAAATGGCAGTGAGAAATGCCTGAGTTTGGTTGAAGGTCAGGTGTCACAGTTACTATTACCGCCAAAACCCTGCCCTGGCCCATTTTCTAGGAGGCTGTTTATGATTTATCAGAAATAGCAAAGCCCGATGAATAAATCACCACAATTACACTTAGTTGTCAATCTGTAAGTTTTCTTTTATGTTTTTGCTTGTAGAAATTTGGAGGTTTATCATAAAACTATGTTATGTGTGACATTTGATTTGAGTAGACTGCTGTAACTTTCTGTTCCATGAGATGGAATGAGAGGGGATAGAGAGCATGCCGCTGCAGGAGAAATCATGGAGTGCCTCTAAGAAGACGATGCTCTTTTCTTTTCTGAGCAACATGGTTCTTCTTGGCTGCATCAGCAAACTGTGGAAGTGGAATGAAGTCCTGGCATAGTGGGGGATGCATCCAGGGAGTGTTTGAGGGGTCAGAATGGCTTAGAGAGTCCTGGGCAAGCTGGAAAGACTGGGCTTTTGTTCCTGGAAGACAACGTTCAGGGGTGGAAATTCAGCAGAGAAAATTGCGGATTGCCGCACCCTTTCTCTGCTCTCCCAGAGCTCAATTGACCAGTCAATTACAGAGAATGTCTGGTGAGATTTTCAGTTTTTAGCAAATTTGGTACTTCTTGTTTTTGAGCCCACAAGTGAAGAGGTGATATTATTTTCTTAGAAGAGCAATATCAGTCCCCCTGCCTGCAACAGATATGCTTCTTGTTGGGTGAAAGAAAATTTTAATGAGGGAGAGAAACCCAACTCACCACCACTTCCCCAAAAATCAATAGCAAAGGAACATATTTGTGTAATACAAAGAAGTTCAATGATTTCTAAGATGCTGAGCCCCTAAACTATAAGGCTGTTTTCTCTCCATGAGTGGGGAGGGCTGGAGCTCAGAACAATAGAGTGGATTCTGTCTTGGGGTAGTGATGAGCAGGGTGAGGAGAGAGATGGAGTGGCAGGTCTTGGAGAGGACATGTTTAGAGGAAGCACTGAAATGCCAGATGAAGAACTTATTATATTTTGTTGCTAATTCTCTTTCCCATCTCTGTGAAATATTCAGTAGAATCCAAATGACTTGCCAACGTACTGTTTGGAAGATGGGGCAATGGGCTATTGGTCTTATGGTGTGGTGGTGGTGGTGATGGTGGTTGTATGTGTGCAAGTGTGAGAGAGTATGGATTGGGGAGAAGAGAGGAAAATAAAGCCACTCAAGAGAGATTTACCGCAACCAATCACACCATTTAGCTAGCTGTCACTCTGTGCCCAGTACCCTGCTAAGCGCTTTATATGTGTTATATCATTTAATCCTCATAACAATCCAAGATACTAGTGTGTTTTCTGTTAAATCTGTGTCAATAGCCTCCCTCTTCAGATAAGAGGCTGTGAACATCTCACAGGCAAGACTGTGTTTTATTTATCTTTTCATCTCTATTGTCCATTACGAGTATGTGGTCTGGCACAAAGAAGGTACCGGTGCTTATCTGTTTTGAACTGCATAGAGAAGGAAATATGATTGAAGATGTAGATTAATGTTAGATTCATTGACAGATAAAGTTTGGATTTCATCTTAATTGTTGGGGTTATTGGGTATGTGATGGGGTGAATCAATAGCATGAACGTTTTTTGATCAAAAAAGTTCATTCTATTTGTCTTGGTTCATAAACTTCAAGCAGGTAAGACTTACATGGTAAAGCTTAATATTGTATCTTGCAGGAGTACATTTTTTTTCTTGACACATTATTTTTGATGATTGGTTATAATGTCAAAGATCAGTCAAGGGTGAGCCCAAGAAATATCTAGAAGCTCAAGTTTCTCTCTGAGCTACCTTTTGCTTTGTAAAAGAAATGGATGCAACAAGGCTTATCAAAACTGAAGTTATGCTTTTTAACACTGAACTTTCTGCAGAAAATGATTGATTGCCAATTGATAATAAAGATCATTATTGTGACCATAACAATAATGTAATATATTTTTTTTAACATATTTTTGTCTGGCCCAATTTGGCAAGAAAGGAAGAATCACAGAGCTGCAGAAGTTTCTGCTGGAGCAGAAACAGGATAATCAGCTGTCCCAAAGTGTCTGTCTTGATGATAAAAGGGAGTCCATGAGCTTATTCCCAGTTTTTCTGAGAACTTAGCAGAAACCATACATTTTCTCATGATCAGATCATGCAGGATAACTGAGCTAAGCTTATTTACTTTTGGCAAATATTTTAGCAGCCTGATATGCTAACCCTATTCATCTCTTGCTGATTAGAAGCTCTGATTAATAGTTGTATATGTTTTTGAATAAAGAAATGAAAAGACAAATGAGTTGTTAGTTGTAAGCCATTTTTTGGGGAGTGTAGAAATATTTTTAAGCAAATATTCCTCTAGAGACGTGCAGATAAAAATGACCTTTGGAAATAATTACTGGAAAGCCATTACATCCACTCACCTCACTTTTATTGATGGGGAAATTGAGGTCAGAGTGTTCAGTTGGCCCCAAGGCCCTATTCCAGGATCTTTCTCACCCACCCATGTTTCATACCCTTGGATGCCCCAGAACCTTTACTGAGCTGGTTGAAAATGTATCCCATCAGGTATTTTTGTTCAATAAGAGAATATATGTTCTCCAAATTCTATTCCTGCATTCTGCCTTTTTCAATGAGTCTAAGGAAATGCAAACCCTTTGTTTTTGGCACAATAGGATATCCTTGAAAGGATACCTAATTACATGGATCTATGGTGATGTAGTTGAGGTGACAACAAAAGGAAGCCCATAAAGTGTTTGCCAGAAACCTGGCTGGATGTCCTTAAGGCATCATCACCAAGGCTTCATTTGAACACCTTGGTGTGCTTGTTCCCATTTCACTTTCTCACGTGTCATTGTCATCTCCTTGCCACTGTGGCTCTCTGTGATCCCCGCTTCCTCCTTCTGAAACCACCAAGCCTATTTGCTGAGACATCAGTCTGGGCAGAGCAGCCACAAAACACTTTTAAACATTCTTTTCACCAGTATTTTCTCCAAGGTAATGAAAGAAAATATTATGCTTCTTAAAGGAAACTAATTGCTGTTATTTGCATCAAAGGAAAAGGCACAGCCAGCCTGCATTTCAACAAGAGAGATCACAGGTAAATGGCTGCTAATTCTAGATAATGGGATGCCAGGGACATGCTGCGGTATCTGAAGGGAAAGACCAACACGTGTAAAATACTGACCTTTCGGACACTGAAGTAGAAAATGTGAAAAATCTTAAGTCTTTTCAAGTTATTTGTTTCTATCTCCATTATAAGAAATTCAAGGCCTGAGGAGTGAAAAAAAGATTTAGAAAAAGCTGAAGTAAGTGAAATAAGATAAAAATGTTACATCCACCCATTTATTATTTATTCATTTATTTAAAGAACTCAACTTAAATGTAGCTTTTTTTTTTTGAAAAGAGAGAATATGCATAACAATGTCACCTGCAGAGCCCAGCCTGTGAAATAAAGAGAGGCACCCTTCTTAGTTCATCTTTGTGATACCCGAGGTTCTGTGGTGCAGTCACAAGTCAGCCAAGTCTTGTGACATAGATGGGAGATTTGGCCGAGCAGGCTTTATATCTTCTCTTCCTACTTGGCTTTTTCACTTGGGATGGGAAGTTCATTTTTCAAAATAATTGTTGAGTGCAATTTAGGAAAGTTGAGGTCAGCCAGCTTCATCAGCTCATGGAAAGTAAATAGAAGAATTCTTCCCAGAGGTGCTATAAAGCTACTCCACTCAGCTGTGATAGAAGGAATACATCCTTCCTTCTTTCCTTCTTTCGAATCCACACACATTTCTTCACATGCTCCTTAAAAAGCTACAATCCAGTCTTTTGAGTTCACCTATGGTAGTCAGTTAGACAGACATGAGCAGAGCAAGGACAATGGGCCAGTTACAGAAGGTCACCAGGACAGAAGGTCCCAGACACCTAGCAATGTGAAAAACTGGTAGAGCAAGTCTTGGGGATAAGTATTGTTCATCAGAACCTCCCCCTAAGATTGTCTCTGGTCATGCAGGTCAGGTTTTCCCCCTGGCTTTCTCTCCCCTGGCATGTAGCCAGTCATGTGGTAGAATCCCACCCTTAGAGGAGAGTAAGGGGGCTGAAGGAAAGACACTCACTTCCATACAAGGACAGAAGATGACTGGACAGGCTCCAATAGGTCAGCTCTAAGAAGAAAGCAGTTAATTCCCCACCAAGGGGTTAAAGCTCTAGTCTACACCACAGGGCAGCTACTTGAGCCACCTGCTTGAAATTTCTTTCTGAGTGTACTTTTTTTTGGCTTGCTTAATTAATCTTCTCCCTCAAGTTTGAGTCATGACTCTGAATTCTTTTCCTAGCCAGAACTCAAGTACCTAGGTCTACTTTAGCCATTTACACATCTGGTCTGAGTAACAAGAATTTCTTTGAACACAAAGCTAGTAATATCTACCTCCAAGTGTCCTTGGGAAGATTCAGTGAGGAGCTGTGCACAAATGTTTTGGAGGTTTCTTTCTACTTCTACCTTCTAACCTGTTTTCTGCCTCCACAAATTCTTTTTGCAAGGTCTGATTTAGAAGTCTCAGGGTGAAGGAAGAAAAATTAATATAAGAAGGTTAGAAGTGGAAGATTTGGAAACTTTCACAGACTATTTTTAGTAAATCCAATGTAAGCATTACATTAACATTTTTTCCTTAGTATACTAGTATTAATTTTCATTTTCCCTCTCTCCTCATCAGGAAAGAATTTATCCTCAATACTCTTGCCCTATCACTCTGGGAATTATTTTCATGTTTCTTTCATTTTCACCTTGAAAACCACTGGGATAGAACTAAACCTGGCTATCTAATAAAAGAGTAATATGCAAATTGACCATACCTCTAGAGGATCAAGCCACACCCACAGCCATGCCCACCAGCCAATCAGGGACAAATATAAAAATAAACCCTAACAAAGATGGCTGCCCACTGAGTGCAGGAGGAAGGCTTGGGTTTCACTGGCAATGGAGGAAACCAAGCTTTTGGCCTGCTGTTGCCGGCCTAGGCCTCCACTCAATGCTACAAAGTTTCAATTATAGAAGATACAGAATCCCAACAAAAATGGCAGCTGCCACGGAGCTGGAGAGAGAAGTTGGCTAGGGTTGCCGGGGTGATGAAGGAAGCCAAAGTTCTGCAGCCCTAGCCTAGGCCTCCACTCTAGGCTACAAAGTTTCAAACAGAAATGGCTGTCTCCACAAGTGAGCAGAAGACTTGGCTCTGCTCCAGGCTACAAAATTTCAATTGTAGAACATAAATTAATCCTACATCCCAGGGGCTCCACTTGGGTCACTGGGGAGCATGGCCAGCGTACAAACCACCTTAGGCCCCTCACTCAGGCTGCCCCACACCCCAAGGGAACCCTCACCCTGATCCAGGATACCCTTCAGAGCAAACTAGCCGGTCCCCACCCATGCACCAGGCCTCTATCCTATCTAATAAAAGAGTAATATGCAGATTGACCATCACTCCAACACACAAGAGGGCTGCCTTTATATGGTCAAAGATCCTTCCCCATGTGGACACAAGATGGCCACCACAAGATGGCCAGCAGGGGAAGACAGTGGGAGGTTCCAGACCTGCAAGGGAGGGCAGTTGTGGACCATCAGGCCATCAGGGAAAGGCAGTTGGGAAGGACCAGGCCTGCAAGGGAGGGCAGTTGGGGGTGATCAAGCCTGCAGGGGAGGGCAGTTAGGGGTGACCAGGCTGGCAGAGGAGGGAAGTTGGGGGCAAACAGGCTGGCAGGGGAGCAGTTAGACATCAATTAGGCTGGCCGGGTAGTGGTTAGGGCATGATCAGGCTGGCAGGCAGAGTGGTTAGGGGCAATCAGGAGGCAGACAGGTGAGCAGTTTGGAGAGGGTGCAGGCTGGGCTGAGGAACATCCCCCCCCCCACTGTGCACGAATTTTGTGCACCAGGCTTCTAGTAGATAATAATTCTGTTGTGCTTACCCAACAGTTAATTTTTTAATATGAGGATGGCTTAAAATATATACATATGCAATATTTCTCTTTCTTGCTCTCTCTCTCTCTCTCTCTCTCTCTCTCTCTATCTATCTATCTATCTATATATATATATATCTATCTATCTATCTATCTATCTATCTATCTATATAGATAGATAGATAGATAGATAGATATAGATATATATATATTAGAGGCCTGGTGCACAAATTCATGCATGTGTGGTCTGGCCGCCTGCCGGGATGGGAGTTGGGTTGGTGGAGGAAGTGGCGGAGGGTGGTTTGGTTGGCCAGCCTTAGCCCTGATCAGATTGAGGGGGCAATTAGGGGTGGGGCCAGTGTGTGGGAGGAGCCACAGGTGGTTGGCTGGCTGGGAGGAGGGACCAGGGGTGGTTGGCTGGCCAGCCCCATGCCAAATCAGGCTGGCGGGGCCAGTTGGGGGCTGGCTAGAGGAGGGTCTGGAGGAGGTTGGGGAGGTTGATTGGGACCCAGCTAAGGCCAGTTGGCCACCATAGTGTGCATCATAGTGACTGGTTGTTCTGGTCATCTGGCTTTCATACGATATATATATAGATATTCCAGTGGGAAACACATGGGCTCATGTGTTTGGAATTAGCTAGTTCTGGGAAAACCTGTTGGAATGCATACCACCACACCACCATGTTCTTAGCAAACAAGAAGGAGTCATTGTTTTATGGGATGAAGTTTTCTGTTTTAATGTCTCATCTGCCTTGGACCAACATATTACAATGTAAAATAACTTGTAACCTCACTTTTCTTACTCTTCTGCACCCTGTTTCACCCCTAATTATCATATTTGGTGTTAGGGATCCCAAAGGACAAATCACAAAGCTATTCCTGCTCTTAAAAAAAGGTTTGAATGATGGTGACAAAATTTGAAACAGGCACCGATGGGTCTTAAAGAATTCCATTAGTGTTATTGATGTCCTACATTATACACATTTAATGGGATCATTATCCAAATAAGAGAATAATAAAATTTTAAGTCTGGAACAAAGCTTTGGTAAACTAATCCACATCATTTATTTTATAGATGAGAGAAATGAGACTAGGAGAAGGAAAGTAACTTTCTCAAAGTCACACAGTGACTGGGGTTAGTGCCCAGGACTGGGCTCTACACACATTTGTGGCCTCATGGATGTCTGAAGACCTTGATTAAGCTTTTCTACATTTCATGATGACATCACTATGTTCTGATGATTGGGGGAGCAATAGATGTTTATGAACTTATGAATTTATGTGAAATATATTATAGATAAAAGCAAAGGCTTTCTTGCTATATACTCTTGCTATTATTAATGAGTGTTTTCTTTTTCTGGGAAAATATATCAAAATTGTGGCAAAATATTTCAGCCCGAAACTTAATATTGAAAAACTCAATAACTCATCAGAGACTCAAACCATAGAAACATTGCCACTATATCCCTTAACTCAACACAGTGTTCTAAAATCTGACTTTCAGCTGCTTTGGAAATTAGATATCAGAGGAGGGAAGATGAAGAAGTTGACTCACTCTAGGTCACCTAAGGGAAGTAAGAGTGGGTCTCTGTTGACTGTCACACTCCCAGTGGGAACATACATGGAGTGCTCATGTATGTTCAAAATTTATGTATTAGCCATGGGAGAGAATATGACCTTAAATAAAAATATTCAAATTTGTAAAAATTATGGAACATGGTGTTTATTCACATTGATTAATATTTAGCTATAGATGCAGTGGGAATCATGTTATGGTTTTAGTTTCTGATAAGTTCTTGGGAATCATAGTTGAACCCAGGACTGTCAGAGTTTGGCACCTGCATTCTTACTTGCAAGAGAAAATTATAGAACAAATGAAAAATTAGATTAAAAATTGCTTGGACCTGGCTAGTTTTCTCAGTGATTAGAGTGTCAACCTGTAGACCAAATGGTGTCAGGTTCAAAGGCAAGTACCTTGGATGTAGGTTCAATCCCCAGCCTTCGTGCAGAAAGCAACTGTGTGTCTGACACCAATGTCTCCCTCTCCCTCTTCCTCACCCCTCTCCTCTCTCTCTTTAACCCCCCCTTCCCTCCCTCCCACTCTCTGAAAGAATCAATGAAAAAATATCCTTGGGTGAAGATTAAAAACAAATTTTCCTGTAGAACCATCATTTAGAGATAACCATTATCAATCACTTGATAGATTTCCTTCTTTTGTCATTGTTTTCTCTTGCCTTAAAGATTTGTTTTGTTGTCTATGTCTCTACTTCTACACCCAAACTCATCCCTGTTTCTATGTAATTAAAAAAAATTGTATGTAGGAATGAAGCTGGAGGATAGAGATGTGTGTGTGTGTGTGTGTGTGTGTGTGTGTGTGTGTGTGTGTGTGTGTGTGTTGTTAGGGGGTCAGAAGTACGGGACTTGGTGAACAACATGAAATCTTTGATAGGACACATTTTTGAAAGTGGTGCTTTTCAACAGTTGTACAGAGAATGAGGAAAGGAATTGGAGGCATTTCCTGTCATACAGTAAGAATACAGGTTGCATCCTGTGTTATTTACATACCCACAAGCATGCAAGCATGTGGACACACACACACAATGCTGACCATGACTCATTAAACTGATTTCACAACCAATGAAAAATGAGTTGAAACCTCTGAGTTAAGAGAAGTAGAGAAACTTAAGTAGTCAGATAGGAGGAGGCTTGGTGGAAGTGACTCCCTCATTTCATGTATCTTTTCTGAACAACCAGATTGGGAAACAAGCCCTGATTGTACCCACCCCAACCCAGCAATCAGCACCAGGCTCCATTTCAGACCAATGGAGACGTTATGGTGCGCCCAATGTTGTTCTTCACTCTTTTCCACATTGAGTGTGGCTTTCATTTCAGCTATGAGAAATAAACACAGAAACATTTTGGAGAAGACAGGAAGAATAATATTGGGAAAATATTATCCTAAGTTAAAATTCTGGCCCTGGCCTTGTCTGTGGTCCAGGAGGTCCGGGGATAAACTCGGACCTCCAGGGTGAGTTGTGTAAGTGGAGGGGCTGTTCATTTGACCTGTGCCCACTCCCCCTCTGGGGTGCTTCAGCTGAAAGTATTTACACAAACCTAGCCTGTAGCATAAAGGGAAAGAACAGGGTTCAAAATTGCATACATAGTATAAGCTAAACTATGTAAATATTGATAGAAATCATATTTCTATCTGTTTATCCAAATGCCTAAAAAAAACAAACCAAAATATTTTTAAAATGGGTTTCTTTGCTTGACTGGATTAGTAAAGTAGTTATGTTCTTCCTGATAATACTCTGCATTTTCCAACTTTTAAGAATTCTGCATGTATTACTTTTTCAAATCAGAAACTTTATAAGAAACTGCCAAACTGTTTTTTTCAAATGGTTGTGCCACTGTATATCCCAAGCAGCTATGTTGGAGAGAATCAATTATCCCACACTTTTTCCCCTACATCCTTAAGGTAGAAGCTTTAAGTATTTGACTCTAGACTCCTTTTCTAAATATAAGCATTCAAAACTATAAACTCCCTTCTAAATACTGCTTTAGCTATGTGCAATACTTTCGATATGCTTATGTTTATTGTTATTTAGCTAAGATATTAAAATTTTCCATTGTGATTTCTTCTTTGATCCACAGATTATTTAACGATTTGTTATTTAATTTCCAATTTTCTAAGCATTTCTCTGTGATGGATGTGTGAGTGAATTCTGTTGTGGTCGGAGACTATAGTCTACATGATTTTAATTCTTTTAAAGATATGAAGACCTGTGTTGTGGAGCAACGTATGGTTATATGGGTGAATAGTCATGTGCACTTAAAAGAGAATGTGAATTTGCTTGTATTGCATGCAGGGCTCTACAGAAATCAATTACATTAGTTATTTTGCAAAGCAGAGTTCAATACATCTTTCCTGAGCAAAGAGAGCGGCAATTCTATTGGTACAGATGGGTCACAGAGTCTGGGAATTCAAAGATTCCAAGTACATCGCTCTGTGTTCCCAGCCCAGTCTTCAGGGTCCTACTCCTTCCCCTCAGGGTCCTGAACTTGGCACAGCACTTTCTGGAGTAGAGAATTCAATCTTCTCGGGCCTCACTCCCCACAGAACTAATTCTGAGTCCTGACCCTCGGCTTTCTCCACCATTTCAGTGCAGGAGATCTCTCTCTCTCCTGGGAAGGAGGCACCCTGGCTTTCACACCTACCTATAGTCGCAGCTGAATTTCTTTGTCTTCCCCCAGTGCATTCCCAGCACTCAGCAGTAGCCATCGATTCTGTAATTCTTATAATTACTATTTCCCCTGACTAATGCCTTAGACGTTGCACCAGTCAGCGCATCCCCCTCCATTTTGTATTCATTTCAGTTCATTGCCAATAAAAGTGTTAGCAATCACCCAGCGATGGAGTTCCAGAGATGATAAGTACTTTATAGTCATCTGTAGAGTGAGTGGGTGGTCCAGCTCCCAAATCCCAATTTGAGAATCTGAAAGGAAGTAAGAGACACAGGTTTGGGCAAGAACAGAAAGGTGAACTGTGAGGTTGCTGCCACCAAGTCTTCAGCTGGTTCAGGAGGAGGCCTGAAGCTAGAATGGCCAACATCTGTTCCCCACTGAGGTCTTTGCAGCTCACACTGACCAGGCATTGGAAGTGGGCTGCCCTCAGGGAGGGAGGATAACCTGGGCAAGGCAGTGCTGAGACAGATGGTTTTGTGTCCAATCAGCTCAGATGGAGAAGTGAGGAAGTGGGTGGGAAGAGACTGTAAGGCATGGCTTCTCACCAGCCCCAGTGAAAATGTATTTGGGCTCATGTTGCTAACCTTAGAGCCTGGGCCATGGCAGAGAGTGATAAGGACCCTTAGAACCCAGTTTGCCAAGAACATGTTGCCCCTGTTTCTACTAAATGTGGGGAAAGCAAAGGTAAAACAATAAGAGAACTATGTCTCTAGGTTAACCCAGTGGTTGGCAAACTCATTAGTCAACAGAGCCAAATATCAACAGTACAATAATTGAAATTTCTTTTGAGAGCCGAAAACCGACTTCTGTGCATGGGCCACTAAATTTTAATCACACTGTATGTGCGCACCGCATGTGGTATTTTGTGGAAAAGCCACACTCAAGGGGCCAAAGAGCCGCATGTGGCTTGCGAGCCGCAGTTTGCCGATCACTGGAACCTGTTAGGCTTCATTTAGTGCCAACTCTGATAAATTAGTCATTCGCAAATATTGAAAAGGATGTGACATTTAGTGGGAAAGTCTAATACTTAGTGATGTTTAATGAATCAGGCATCTACCACTACCTAGCATGCCATGGAATGCACACTTTGCACACTGCCCCCATGGCGGGAGTGTTTCAACGATGCAGCCTTGAGAGAGCACTGTGTTGTTGAGACTGTCTGGTCTGAATGTATGCCTGAACCCCATTAAAGTCTCTATATAAACTTTGAAGGTTCTGGTGGGTGGGTGCAGAGATCTACTTGCCTCGGCAATCAAGTTCCCATGTTTATTACACCTGCCACCTACCAATCTGGAGTGGTTGGCCTCTTTCTTCCATCTCTCTGTGACCACTGTGTATGTGGAGTCCATTTATAAACCAAGGTCCAGTAGAGATTCAAAGGGTACAGATAAATTTCACCTCATGATGAGAGAAATAGGCAAGGCAGGGTTTCTGGGGCAGTGGGATGTTTGTGGCTATCTTTGAAATTAACCTACAATGTTTGCAAGGTGGGTGAAGGTATAAGGAAGTTTAAAATAGGAGAACTGCAGTGTGCATCCTGGGCGTTAACCAGTCTTGAGCTCTTTGCCTTTAACCAAGTTTGCAGGTGAACTGTGAAGGTTTCCTTTTAAGGGAGGAAGAGAGTTATGTGAGTACCCTAATATACACCTATCCCTTTGGAGGGACAAGAGCCAGTGGCTCCATCACTAGAGAAGGATGTAAATGGTTTATTGCATTCACAAGTTTTTCTATATTGCTCATCTACAGCTGTTTTGGTGATTTTGAAATAAAGTTAATGATATCATAAGGACATTACCAAGCTTGCTCTGCTAAATATGCAACCATAATACATGTTGCTGGCTATCTGATTACATTAGAAAGGTAAATGAGCTTAAATATGGCTTATCACTTTTGTTTAAGAAACTAAAGCAGGTAATTGAAATCCACAAATATTTCAAATGGAAATTACTTAATCACAAGAAGAACGGGCAATTTTGTGAGACTTTGATAATTTCAATAATCTAAAGGGGGAGGAAGGTAACAGGATGAAAACTAATGTTTTCTGCACACCTACTATGTGCCAGGCCTGTTGCATACATTCACTCCATCACGACGCCTAATAATTCTAAATGTTAATAATATTATCACCCTTTTTACAGATGAAAAATCTGAGGTCCCACGAGGCAGATAACTTGCTAAATGCAATCACTCAGATAATTCGAATACTCGGACTCCACCTGCGTCACTCCCCATTGTCTAGCTCTTTTCTGATGTTTACTGAAATTGATACATATTTTATAGATATATTCAAATTATGCATATTTTAGTCTACTTAAGAAATCTATAATTATAGTATGAGTATATCAGCTGCAACACAGCTTCATAATTATCCTCCTTAATAGCTACATACTAGTTAATATATTTTTTTAATATGTTGGACCACAATTTACTTCACCTTTCTCCTGATTTAGACATCTAGGTTGCTTACATTAGGGCCCAGAATCATGGCCGAGATTTAATCTGGTTTACAAAAATTTCCAGAGAGGGTTGTAATTATTCCCCTGGACAAAACATTATTTTTATAATTCATCTGGGCCTTGTCACTCTTTTTATTTTTTTGTCATTTTCCTTGAAATGTTATTTATTAAGATTAGGCCTATTTAGATGATTATGGGGGGTTAAGGGCATGAAATAAGGCACCCATTTATGTGCAAAACATTTCTACTCATTGCATCCAAACACCTCCTGCTTTTTCTAAGAATGATTCTTTGCTCAGAACAAATAGGTTTATGCTGTAAAAGCAGTACCTTCGGACTCACCCGGACGTGATGTCCCAGAACACAACCCGGAGAGATCAGAATGCATGTCCTGCCTCTAGCCAGTAGATGTCTCTCTTTCATTCACCCTCTAGGGTAGGTTCCTCCTGAATGGGAAAGCTTGGGAGCAAAGCTGATGGCTGGAAGGTAGTTCCATCCCTTTTGTCGCTTTCCACCAGCCTCCACCTCCTCTCTCCCTCCCTCCCCCAGTTTTCTGATTCATGGCATAAAGGCAATTGAAACAGGAGTATCATTTGAGTTTAAACACATTCCCTGCTTTACCAAATCTGTTTGCCGTGGGACTGGAAAGGGAAAGCAATCTCTACAGAGCTCAAGCCTTTGCTCTTTAAATAGTACCATACTCTGAACTAAAAGCTGTTTTACTGAGTCATCACAATTAATTACACTCGGAGGTGAGAAGGCAGGATTTAACGCTCTAATGCGATGTGAATTTAGGCCCGTTATCTCACCCCATTGCTATTTAAAACAAAATCATTTTTCCACGGAGGCATCTGCAACTAAGGAAGCTTTCAAAGCTCAAGTTTGAAGACGTCCCTGGCAACCGAACATTCCTGTTTTAGCTTCCTGAATGTTTTAATATGCACATTTGGATTTACTAGATTCTCAACATGAAGGGCATCTCTTTCTGCTTGGGGATTTGATAAAAGAGAACTTGGAGACTGGGGGGGTCTATTATTCCCATCAGAAATTTTTCAGGTGTAGGAGGTGTGCAGGATGGATGATTTATAGGAGATGTAAAAATATTGTCTCAAAAGAAGCATCTAAAATGTGTGTCCATGCAGGCCTGACACATCAACACCTCATCACAAGGGGTTAATTGATGGGTCCAGCACAAGTGGCAGGGACTGGGAAAGGAGCTGAGAAAGTAAGTCCTTGTTCTGCAGGCAGGAGGGGGAGTTGGGGTATTTAGGGAGGTGGAGGGGTATGAGTGAAGCAGAGGACTCCTGTGACCACCTGGGGAGATGGAGACTGGCCTCTCAGAAGCATCTCTGTGGCATCCCTTTGCCAGAGGGGCTCCTAGGGCACTGAGGGTCCTGGCCCTGCCTGGGTGGGTGGCACCAACTAACAGCTGTGTGGTCCTGAAGGAGCTGCCTGGGCCCTGGGAAGGAGCACAATGGGGCGGGGAGAGGGATGAGCAGAGCCTGGATCTGAAGCACTACTGGGTGACTAGACCTGGGCCACCCCATGGGTCTTGTGCTGCACAGTCTTGGGAGATATGGGTTTCTGTCCCTCTAGGTCCTTCCCTCCCTAACCAATCAGTTTGCTGCTGGGAACATCTGATGAGCTAAGTGCTGGGTTCTGGAGTTGTCTGGCTCTGATATCACTCTACATACACACGATAATGCACAGAGCCTTCTGGATGTGGGGTATGATTTGTGACAGTGCACAGGCTGTGCGCATGTCCCACTGTGGGCCTTGAGCCCCCCGCCCACCCCCCCATGCACAGCATTCTCCTTCCCCTCAACTTCTGTCCCACCATCTTCTCCTCTCATACTCTTCATTACCCCCCCCCCCCTTCCAGGAGCAGCTGGGTGCCCAGTCCCACCAAGTTCCTCCTCCCCTAGCCCCAGGTGGCTGCTCTTTATCCAGGCGTTTCCACGGGCAGAGCAGCTGGAGCTGCATGGCAAGAGCTCTGGCCTGAAGTCATCTGAGTGTGCACGTAAACCACGCACAGTGTGACCTGGACAGCTGGACAGCGACCTAAACTCCTCAAGCCTGATTTGTTCTACCTCCAGAGGGGGATATTGATACTTATCTTGCCCAGAGCCTGGCCATTTTAGGAAAGGTGGGTATTCGCTTGGGAGCTTAGGGTGGCCCCTCATGAATCTTGGCCTCCTGCAGCACCTGGCAGATCTCAGGAATGAAGGATGGAGGATCTTGGGTTGTCCTCCTCATCCAGTCTTGTGGTGGGGGGCTGGGGGGAGTGGGGAGCACATCATCCCTCCCTGCATCCTTCCCAGGGCCCCATGGAACCAGCTCTCCCCTCCCTTTCTTCCCACATCAGTCTGTTTTCTTCCAGCTTTCATCACCACCTGATCTAACACTTGCTCACAGGTTTTCTCAATGGACTGGAGGACGGCATCCTCAAGTAGAATGGAAGTTCAAGGGGACCAGGAACACTATCTTCTATTCTGTGCGGCTCTGTCCTCAGACCCCAGCTTTTAGAGACTGGAGCATAATAGGTGCTTAGTTAACTCGAGTTGGATGAATGGAAGTTTGCCTTCCAGCACAGTGCCAGGCTAGTCACAGGCGGTTCAGAGATCCCTGCTGCTTGGAGCTTGGGGTCCCGGGGACTAAGGTTTCTTTCTCCAGGAAGGCTTGCTCTCTAGGTCCTTCCCTCCACGGTCCGCGGGGAGCAAGGCCCCCTCTTCCCCTCGTCGGGATCTGGGGGCCATAGCCCTGGGCTCCCCGACCCCCTCGGCTGTCAGGCGGGCGGGCGCGGGCCTGGGCATGCTCAGAGCGAGCAGATCCTGAGTCTCGGTGGCGGCGGGGGAGGGGGAGGGAGCGGTTGCCGCCGCCGCCGCCGTGCGCTCGCGGCCCGGGCGGAGCTGCGCAGTCTTCTCGCTGCTGCGCCAGGACAGCCGGCGGGGCGCGCGGCCGTGCCCACAAGTTGCCGGCAGCTGAGCGCAGTGCCGCCGCCTCCTGCTCGAAGCCCCCCTCGCCCACCCTGCGGCCGTGGCCGGCCCCTGGACACACATCCCTGGGACACAGACCCCAGATGTAAGGCGGACGGCAGCCCCTCGCCCCCCAAGTGCATCCACGGAGTCTCGCCAGTCAGCGTCTCCTCTGCCAAACCCCAAGGCTGGAAGATGTGGCAGCCGGCCACGGAGCGCCTGCAGGTAAGTGGCACCAGGGCAGCCAGCGGCCAGCCTGGAGGAGGAGGTGGCGGGCCAGAGGCGCCTTTGCCCACTGGCAGGGATTTGCCCAAAATATCATGTAAGATGCATGATATTGTGGGTTTACCCTAGTGCCAGGCAGGAGTGAGGGGGTAATACATTGAGCAGCGTATCACAACTTTGGGCTTGGGGGTGCTTGTTGGAATAGATAAGGCTGGACTTTCTGACCAGCAATGTTAGATTGTATTCCACTGGTCTGGGGTTAGGGTTTTTTGCATCCAGAAATTTTTCTTCTTTTTGTCTCCAGGAAAGACAGGAAAAATGATTTGTGAAAGCATCCATTTGCCAATAATTTGGAAATATCAAGCTTGGTTTGGCTTGGTCATGGTATGCTACTTATTTCTTTTTCTTCCCCATTCGTTGGCGCTCTCTCCCTTCCTCTCCCCTGAACCTCAGCTCCCCCAGATATTTAAAAAATCAGAAGTTATGTCCAGCCAGGAATCATTATGTTCTGGGTCATCCCATCAAAGTTTTCCACAGCTGCCTACTGAGACCCCCTTCATTTGGATCCTGAAGCTCTGGAATTGGGAAAGAGGTCATGGTGAGCAAGAGCTGCGTTGTCAGAGGGGACCTTTGGGGCTCCGGCATGGCCTCAGCTTGAGGTTTGATGACTTCCTTTTGCCCGAACATATTCTCAAGAGGGAGGGCAGCTGCTCTGCCAGATAAAATGCACAGAGTCCTGCAGTTAAACTTCTGGCAGGCTCGGAGCCACATTGTTGCGTATCAAAGTTTGAAGAAGTGTTTAAGTGGTAAAACATAGCACCGTTGGAGTGTGTTTGAAGAGCAAGGATGGTAAAGGCCAGACACCCTGGCTCGCTTGGAAGGTTTCTCAATGAAAATCCAAAGCTGCAGACTGCTCCTCAGAGGCTGGGAGAAATTAATCTGTGAGTTCTCACACTGAAGAGTCACCTGCCGGCGCCGCTGTGGTTGCCAGAGGAGATGCCCCACAACCCCTGTCCACGCCTCTCCGGCCTGAGACAAGTGGTACTCCCGTGAACAGAAACGGAGCCATGGGGCCCACCTGCCAGGGTCTCAAACAGACTAAACAAGAAAAGGAACCTTTAGCCTTAGCAATGGAGTGGAGAGTGAGCAGCTTCTAACACCCTGGTTGTCTTAGTGAGAGAATGTCAACGCTGGGCTCTGAATGGTTGGCCAAAGGTGATGCAGTGGCACCCGTGGCATCCATTGTGCCTGGGCATTCCTCCTGCAGTTTGGGGTGTGGATTCTGTTCCAAAGCAGGGGTACCTGGAGGGTGGGGATGGAGGGTTCCCCATCAGGTGAAGTGGGGAGCTCTTGGACATCCCTAGAGAGCCGAGAGCACAGTTCTTTAAGATGGCCCTTATGACCTGGTGGTCAGTGCTTTGGCAGATTTTGTGGATTCTGTCCCTGATTCTGCTGGCCTGTTTCCTTTATGGACTCCTGTGTGCCCCGGACCCTTGGCAGGAGAGAGGTCTGGCTTGCGTTCCGCATGGCGAGCGTTGCCTTGCTAGAAATGTCCTCCTGGCTCTCCTGTGAAATGTACACATGTCCATTTGGCAAGCGTCTGGTGTGTTACAGTTTGTGTTTGCAAGGCATTTATTTCATTTGGAGATGTCATGTTGAGAGGGCCCGGACGTGGGCTTCCAAAGCTGAGGTAAACAGGGCCGATCACTAAGAGCAAGTCACTGCTGAAAGGTACTTGTCAATATGGGGCTCAACCTCATGCTCCCCAAATTTAAATTGGTAGCCAGCCCAGGGCTCTTAAAACTGTTTCAAGCCTTGTGATTATCAAAGTGAGCCACATGGAGAAAAAAAGTTCTCCATATTCATGGCTTTTTCCCAAAGAGCAGCTCGACACTTCTTTAAAACACACACACACACACACACACACACACAAACACACACACACACTTTGTATGTTTTTACTTTTCACTCTGGGGGAGGGAGATGCTGAGTGTGAGGTGGTGAGTGAGCTGCTTGTAATAATATTTTATTTACATTCCTTGTGGTTATCTTTGTCACGGTCTCTGACGTCTGGGATTTTTTTTCTTCCCCTTTTTGCCCTCAAGGCATCACCATATAGGAACATTGGTTTCCGATTCCTCTGTGGATGGGATGCCTTAGCTTGCCCAGATTCTGTGGCCACAGGGAAATACATGATAAGTCCCTTTCTTTAACAAAGCACCACCCTTCCCATACAAATCTTCTTGACCTTTTCATGTAACCTCATTAATTTTTGTCATTAATTTTTAATGCAAACATTCTAATTTAGATGAGCTGGAGTGAAGAAAATGCTCCAAGGATGCTTTCCCAGAGCTTCCTGTTAGAATTAAGGAGCCAATTTATTGTACAGACACCTAGAAACAGAAGAGGCAGGGGAAGCAAAGGATGGCATCTTTTCTTAGTTGGTTTTCTTAGCTCCTATTTGATGAGGCCCATGCAAAGGGTCTGTGGCCCAGAGAGTGTGGCAGAACTTTGCTGAGGCTAGATGGTCATTCTCTAAGTTGCATTGAACAGATGGCATCTTCGATCCAGTAAGAGTATCATGATCAATACCCACTTTCTTTTTTTTTTTTTTGCCAAACAAAACGATGCTGATATTTTCTGATTTGAGGATTTGCTGTTTGACCCAAATCCAGGCCAGGCAAAGCGACTTGTTACCCCAGCAGGCCCGAGCTGGGAAATTTCCCATTCAGTCACACAGACCGAGGCAAGTTCGTCTGCTCCCTTGAATGTTAAAACTTCTGCTGTATCCCACTCGAGCCCTCGCTGTGAGCTTCTGCCGTGAAAAATAAAATAGGATCAAAAGGGATCTGAGGGTTTACATGACCACCCCAACTTTTAAACCTGAAGGAAATCTGAATTCTTCCCTTTCCCCTTCTCCTCTGAGTAGCAGACTTTTGTTCTTGGAAGGAATGGGGGAAGTTATACATCTTTAAAGAGAGAATTGAAATAGGCTCTACTCAGAGAAGTAAAGGGCATTTTGAATAGAAAAAGGCTAAGTATGGATTTAAAATAAATATGGCTGAGATTACCGCTGGCCTCAATATTTAATGTTTGCATGAATATCCTGCTTGTCTTGTTTATTGGGGTAGATCCATTAGAAGTGACAGACTCATCCATGTCAGAATGTGAGCTCACTTTGATATAAGGAATTTGAATTTCCACTTCCTCCTGACAAGTGAGATAGGATAACCATCCAGACGATCAACTGGAGACCATTAGACCTGGCCCCCAGACAGAGAGAAAACCTTGGCAGATATGACATTTCCTAGTCAGACCAAATGGACAAAAGGAACATGGAGCAAGGAGGATGATAGCAGCTCCCTTTTATGGAGCATATGCTATGCTGTAGCACTGTGCTATGGAGTTTTTTTTTTTTAAATTATTCAGCTCATTTACACCCCATAATCACTTTTATCCCCATTATATAGGTCAAGAAGTGGAAGGCTAGAGAGTTTAAATGATTTGGCCAGGGTCAGACAGCTAGAAACAAACTGGGCTGGCAATGGAACCAGGAAGTTTGTCCCAGATCTTACCTCTTCACCACTTCCCCGTAGTGCAGAAGGCTAACACAAAGCAGGATGCTCCACCTGCATTGGTGCTGTTGTTATTAATAAGTAGAATCAGCACCATTGTGGTCTTGTTGGCTCAGAGAGGCGCTTTCTGATTTCTTGATGAAGCAGTGTGGTTACCTATGTGGACCAAGGGCTATCTTCTTTTTGATAGCCCAAATCTCTGAGGGATGCAAGCTGCTATGTCATATTATACTGAAATGCTAAGGGCCATTTAAGAATCTCTTCAAGTGGGGCACATAGCATTTGTTCAAGCTAGAGACCTTGAAAGCTGGTGA
Source organism: Antrozous pallidus (assembly GCA_027563665.1). Classification (NCBI taxonomy): domain Eukaryota; kingdom Metazoa; phylum Chordata; class Mammalia; order Chiroptera; family Vespertilionidae; genus Antrozous; species Antrozous pallidus. The sequence continues at coordinate 30,498,119 of CM050508.1, read as the reverse complement.
TTAAGCCGGATCATGTCTATAGTCATTCCACGTATAGACCAACAAAGGGGGAAAGGGAGGGTGGAGGTTGGAGAGTTCAGGAGCAATTTCTTAGGAATAAACAATAACTACTTGAGAGACCAGAGGCACTGGTCTCTCACTAAATCAGTTCTAGATTTTGTTGCTTTTCTTCATCCCTTTAAGCAAGCACAAAGCATTGGGCATTATCGTTCAGAAAGAAAACTTGGCGCTATCATTAATTTACTTCCCTCAGAAGTAAAATGCTATCATTTGGGTCTTTCTCTGAGTTTGTCAGCGAAATCTCTACCAAGTAACTTGCAAAATGCTAGCCTTGGGAAAAAACTCTCTGCCCCTTGTTTACCCATTGCTTCCTGTTGACTCTACTGGGTTATCTTGTGGTGTTAGGCAACTTTTACACTTTCTTTGATGTTCCAGGTTAGCTCTCTCCTCTCCACTTTCCAAGCACTGACTCCATGGTACCATGTAAATTATTAGTCCTATAAATCAGGTCCTGGAAGTGTCGGCCCTGGACAGCCCAAGGCTGCTGGGGATCAGGCGCCCTTCCACAGTACTATTTGACTCTGAATAGTAGCAGTTCAGGGACCCGTTAGTGGTCAGCAAATAAAACTAGCCCAGAAACCCTCAATGACTACAGTGTGCTTCCCTCAACCCCCTTGGGCACACATCTAAACGGAGGCTTTGTTTAAGGAGAGCAAGAAGAAATAGTTGAGATGTTTGTCCACAGACCTCCTTGGAAACTAGTGGGATTAGTTGCTATCATTTTATGTTAATTTTAAAAAAAGTTTTCATCCCAATTTAGCTGCTAACCAGTGACAAAGCACCGGGGTGTTTACCAGGTCCAAGCCCTCAGTCCAAGAACTGGGAAAGGACAGTGTCAGGGATAAGGTACAGGCTCACTTTGTGCCTTTGGTGTATTTCCATGCTGCCAATGTCTCAGCGAGCTCTCTCAGTTAATGCAGATGCACTTGGGTCCCTCATCTTCCTGAGGACTCTCTCTCAGAACCCAGGGCCTCCTCCCACTTCCCTCATTTGTGGTGAGCGAGGTCTCACTTTGATAAGGGAGGTTGCAATAGTGAGAAAAATACCATCTTCTCTGCTTGTTGAAGCCTGTATACTAGTTGGGTTTTTAATCACTTAAACCTTTGGCTTTCATAACTCACATGGTTACTCTGGGACCAAGATTCAGCTTCAAACCCTGGTCTCCAAGTCTTATCATTGTTGTAGGTTGACTGGAGTCCTCCCAAAAGATATGTTGAAGTCCTAACCCCATTACCTGTGAATGTAGCCTTATTTGGAAATAGGGTCTGTTAAAATGTAATAGAGTTAAGATGAGGTCACATTGGATTAGGCTGAGCCCTAAATTCAGGAAGAGACTTGAGGACGCAGAGGAGACACAGGACAGGAGACCACTTGAAGGTGGAGCCAGAGCATGGAGTTATGCTACCACAAGCCAACAAATGTCAAAGATTGCTGGCAACTGCCAGAAGCGAGAAGAGTGAAGGGTGTATTCTTCCCTAGAGCCTTTGGCGGGAACACAGCCCTACCAACATCCTAATTCTGAACTTCCAGTCTTCAGAACTGTGAGAGAATACATTTCTGTTGTTTAAAGCCACCCAATCTGTGGTGATTTATTAGAGCAGCCCTAGGAAACATACACTACTGAAACCATATTGCCTTTTGGCTGTGTTCTCTGTATTTCTGAGGACTGGTATGCCTAAAGTTTATACGCTGGGGCACAAGGAATGTGCTTATGTATTGTGCTCTTTTTAATGCTGAGTGTGAATTTATTTACCGTGGGTTTGAAAGAAAATAAAAACAGACAATAGGGAGCAAATGGCTTCCCTCTGCCTTATCTGCTACTGCTCAACATTCTAGGAAAAGGCAGCAAATGGAGGGCCTCTGGAAAGTACAGTTGATACCTGTTTCAAGAGAAAGTTAACTTTCTTAATTAAAATTGTGCCTGGTTCCCAGCTGGAGTGGCTCAGATGGTTGAATGTCATCCTATGCACCGAAAGGTTGTGGGTTCGATTCCCAGTTGGGGCACATACCTGGGTTGCAGGTTTGATCTCTGATTGGGGTGAGTATGGGAAGCAACTAATCTCTCTCTCTCTCTCTCTCTCTCTCTCTCTCTCTCTCTCTCTCTCTCTCTCTCTCTCTCTCTCCTTCCATCCCCTCCCCCCTGTCTCTAAGAAAGTCCTTGGATGAGGTCTAAAAAAATATCGCTGGTATGTGAAAGCCAGTCATGTAAAGCAGATCTAGTGATACTCTTTCAGACAGGCCAAGACCAAGGGAGGGCTGGGGTGTATCCTCAAAAACAAGCCAGTCTGTGCAGGGTCTCCAGGTGCTGGCTTTTGGGGTCTGCTCTTCCCAATTAGGAAAAGTGTAGATTGATTTAGAATCCATTTCAAATCTGCCTCCAGGACAGCCTTGGAATGTGTCTGGTTGATTATTTGTATCTGGTCAAATATTTTGTGTTGTTTTCATTTGACCTTGGTAACGGTGTAAATTATTTTAATGAAGAACCCGTTCCTATTCTGGAATTCACTTGCAAGCCAAAAAGGAGTTGTCTGGAAAATGCCCCTCCTTCATGCAGGGGCCATGGAGGTGCTGTTTCCAGTCCTAACGAGGGTGAGGAGCCTGGTCACTACAGAGCAGCTCTTCTGGGTCACATTTCTTAGGGTGAAGTGGCTCACGTTTTAAAGTTCTGTTTTACTTCTTATTCTCCTCCTGGGAGGGACTGAATACTGCCTGTGTGTGTGGGAAGGGAAAGGAGTGGAGAGGTGCCAGGAGAGGGGGACTCCTTAATTGTTATCCTTCCTCAAGAATAGATCCATCCTAATCCTTGCAGTTTCTTTGTAATTGTGGGTCTGAGGATAAACATACAGCTTCCGAAGGCCCTTCTGCCTACCACAGGCTTTGATGCCTTCCCTTCAGGATGGCTGGCTTTCCCTCAGGTGGGTGCCCCCCTGTAATGTGGAGTGGTGGAAACTACTGTTTACTTTCTAAATCTTCTGTGAATGTTCCCTGTGGCCTGAGCAGGGGCTGGGACCATGGGACTGGTGAGTAGCTATGCTGGTTTTGACTTAACCTCTTGGTAGCTTAGCATATTTCCTAGGGTTGCTGTAACCAAGCACCACAGACTGGGGGCTTAAGCAACAGTCTCAGAGTTTTGGAGGCTGATGTCTGATATCAAGGTGTTGGCAGGAGGCTGATGTCTGAGGCTGTGGGGAAGGATCTGTTCCAAGCCTCGCCCCCAGCTCTGGCGGTTTGCTGGTCAACCTTGGTATTCCTTGGCTTGTGGCAGCATCATTCTAGGCTTTTCATGGCATTCTCCCGGTGTGTCTAAATTTCCCCTTTTTATAATGAAGATATCAGTCATATCAGATTGGGGCCCACCTTTCTCCAGTAGGATCACATTTTAATCTAATTAATTGCATTCACATTGACCCTTTTTCCAAAAAAAGGCCACGTTCTGGGGGTTAAGACTTATACATATGAATTTTTGAGGGATAAAATTCAACCCATAACTCTCGGTGTGGAGTTTCCTTTTTGGTATTCTCATACACCAATATAATTCTCTCTACTGGGACCAGCCATCTGAGAAAATAAAAATCAATGAGGATTTTTTCCAAGTAAAAGTATTGATGTGAAATGGATGGAGTAGTCCATCTGTTCCATGCCATGAGGTCATGACTACTATTTCATACTTGATTAAAAAATATAAAATAATACATACTTAGTGTATAAGGTAACAAATCAGACAGTTTAGAAGTGTATAAAAAAGTTAATAATCTTTGTCCTTTCTCTCATTCTCAGTTCTACCCATGAAGGAAACTCATGTGATCTGTCTGATATTATTTTTCCAAAACTTGCCCCAGGTTTTTGCAAACATATGCAAATGTATAGATACATATTTAGACTTTCTCACATATCTCAATAATATAACTACTATATATATATATGTGTGTGTGTATAAACAAACAAATCTATAAATATATTTACATAGGTTTATATATTAAATATATACAGGCTGTCCCAAAAAATGTATATACACTTTAACAGTTGATAACTCAATTTTGAAAATGAAATATATATTAATAAACACTGACTTTATAATTATTCAAAGTGTGTGTATACATTTTTTGGATATATATATATATATATATATATATATATATATATATATTACACTCTGCATTTTTCCCCCCATGAAAACGTTTTAAGACTCTCTCTGCTGATCAGTACATGTAGCTCCAAATCATTTCTTTTACTACCTACATAGAATTTTGTGGTGGAGCTGGACTGTAATTTATTGAGTCCTCTCTAGGGGAATATTTCAGTTATGTCCAGGTTCCTTCTTTTCTTCCCTTGTAAATAATACTGTTATAAGGATCTGAGCCTTATCCTTGTACTTGTATTTCTCTAGACAGAACTGCTAAAATTGGAGTTGCTGAATCAAAGCATACGTATGTTTTAAATTTTAGCAGTACTTTTTTGAGGACTTTTTTGAGAGTTCTGCTGTTTTATCATAAATGTCTGATTTTGGCAAAGATGCAAAGAAGATAGTTCACTGGAGAAAGGATAGTCTTTTTCAGCCGTATGATGCTAGAATGATTAGATATCCATATGCAAAATAACAGCACCAACAACCCTCAAAACTGCAATCCACAGCTCACCTATACTGTATACAAACATTCACTCAAAATGCATTATAGATGTACATGCACCATACAAAACCATAAAAATTGTAGATAAGAATAGCAGAGAATTCCTGTGACTTTAAGTACATCTGTATAAATTATCTGATAATGGCCTGACCAGCGTGGGTCAATGATTACGTGTTGGCCTATGAATCAGGAGGTCGAGGTTAGATTCCTGGTCAGGGCACATGCCCAGGTTATAAGTTTGATCCCCAATGGGGGGTGTGCAGGATGCAGCTGATGAATGATTCTCTCTCATTATTGATATTTCTCTCTCCCTCTCCCTTCCCCTCTGAAATCAATAAAAACATTAAAAATAAACCATCAAGATAATGGACCGATCCATCACACCCAAAGTTTCTTTCATTTGGCAAAGATTTTTTAGAATATTAACAAAAACACATTCAATAAAAGAGAAACTGGGTAAGTTGAATTTCATCAAAATTTAAAAATTCTGCTCTTTTAAATATATTTATAAGAGAATGAAAAGATAAGGCACAGACTAGGGGGGGGGGATATTTGAATATCTTCTATATATATAAAAGCCTAATATGCAAAGTGTCTCCTCGGGAGTTCAACTGACCAGGAGTTTGATCACTTGCTATGACATGCTCTAACCAGGGGGCAGCATGGAACAAAGGAAGGCCCCAGCTGGCAGCAGGCAGCTGGGGAAAGGAGGCCCCGGCTGGCAGCTGGTAACTGCTAGGGACCCTATCCATGCATGAATTTCGTGTACTGGGCATGTAGTATATGTATAATATAGGACTTGTACTTAGGCTAAATGAAGAACTCTCAAAATTCAGTAATAAGATAACCTGATTATTATTTTTTAAATGAGCAAATGATTTGATAAAGAGATTATGTGACTAGAAAGCAAACACATGAAAAGATGTTTAACATCATTAGACTGTAAGAAAATGAAAATTAAAACTACAATAAGATACTGCTGGACAACTAGAGAATAGCTAAAATTAAAAAGACTTTGACTGTACTCAGTGTTGGTGAGGATGTTGAGGAAGTGGAACTCTCAGATGCTGCTGGTGGGGGTGTAAAATGATTGACAGCAGAGTAGCAGTTGCCTGGGGCTGGAATGGGAGAAGGGATTTGAAAAGGCCTGAAAACTTTTGGGGTTGTGGAATATGTTTAACATCTTGATCATGGTGATGGTTTCATGAGATATACATATGTCAAAACTCTCAAATTATGCAGTTTATTATATATCAACTATACTTACATAGAGCTGTTAAAGTCAATGCTAGGTACAATGCTGGGTGTTGGGGAAACTAAACACTACATGTGTCTATCCTAACATCTGTGGATTCTGTGTAGCTTTCATTTTCTTTAACTGGAGATTAAAATTCTAACCTAGAATGTAAATAATATATTCTCTATTTTTCTTAGAATTCCATTCTCTCTTTTCCAAACATTTCATTTAGTTCTTGAAATGACATTTTTCATCAATTCCAATTTGCCCGAGGATTTTAGCGAAACTAGTAGTTGAGCAAGAGATGAAAGCCAGTCTGAAGGAGGGGGTGGAAGTGGGAGTTCAAGTTGGTGTCTTTTTGATCCTTTCTCAGGATGGCCCATTTCTCATTTAAAAATATGACCATCGGCCCTGGCTGGTGTGGCACAGTTCATTGGAATATAGTCCATATACCAAAAGGTGATAGGTTCCATTCCCAGTCAGGGCACGTACTTAGGTTTTGGGTTCAAAACCCGATCAGGGTGCATATGGGAAGCAACTGATCAATGTTTCTCTCTCTCTTCCTCTTTCTCTAAAAACAAAATATAACAAAACATATCCTCAGGTGAGGATTAAAAAATATGGCCCCCAGAAATTTAGATAGGGTTCAACAGCTTTACCAATGGCCATTGAACTTTAGTAAAGAGCATATTGAGGAACATTTACAAAAGTAACTTTAGTTTAACAATATTTTTCCCCTCAAGGAGGAAAATTTGAGGCATTTGACTTAATCCCCTTTAAAGTAAAGGTCAAGAAGTATAAGGTATGTGCAATTAATATGTAAGGAGATTATTTGCATATTGTCCAATCTAAGGTCTTGTTGAGGTGATGGGTGTACTGTTAACAATGAATAAGAACAGCAGGTATAAACTGAATATTTCCTGGCCACCAGGATGGGTGGTTACTCCCATGTATGGGGGATAAGATTCAGCTATTTTTCCTAACTTTATTTGCTTTGTGGGGTGGAGGAAAGAAATGAAATATTAGTAGGTTGAGGTGAGGGACAGCAGATGGATTAGAAAGCTAGGGAGAGGGGCCATTTGGGAGTTGAGGAGGTAAAGGATGTGCAGACAAAAAGTGAGGAAGAGTTGGCAGGATGGAGGGAGTTACCCATGTGTGCAGGCTCTTCAAAGTCGGCTGTCAGTCACATGGCCAGTGCAGCTGTGGCAGTGAATGCATACTTCCTTCCAGTTCCTTCTAGGAAAGACGTTGATGCTCATACCTACTCAGTGTTTTGAACACTTTGGTGGACTATCTGAAAATACAGTGTTTTTAGATGAAGAACCTGGAAACTTTGTGGAGAAAAATGGAGCATATCCAAAGGCACAGGGGTGGGCCATTTGAGGAAATGGGAGGTGATGGGAACACTTCTTTAGGCTACAAGTTAGGCTTCCTGTGGTTTACACAGTCTACCAATGGAGAGACCGTGAGTTTTCAGTTGGGCACTCATGGATACAAATTTTGGCTGAGTCAATTATTTAGGGGTTACCTCAGCCTCTGATTTGTATAGGGGTAACAGCATTTAGCTCCTGACTGTCTATTGAGATAAGGAAGGCAAGGAACTTAGTAAGGTATCTGGCACTTTGTTGGAAACAAATAAATACTTGTTTCTCCCCTATTTCAGATCCAGGGGTAAACTAGGTAAAATACAGCATAGCATTTTAGAGTCAGGCGGCTAAGAGAGATTTGGAGTTTCCCAAAGTGTGTTCCATGGAACACCAGTTCAGTGAGCTGCTCATGTTAGTCTTGCCACAAAGGGTTCAGTCTTTAAATAAGTTTGGGAAATGCTAGGTAGAACAAAGTGAGTCTGGCTTACTGCAGGACTTCTCATAGCCTTTACAATGCTGCTACTCCATGAATTTCCAGGTGAGAGAGAGGATAATCTGTTCCTTATAAAGGAGCTTCCCCCAGTCCCAGGCATTTCAATACAGAACCTGAACTTCAAGTTGACAGACTGTGAGTCTGAGGTTTGGCTCTAGCTTAGAAAAATGTTTCCTTTGGCCCCCTTCCCTGTATATAAAAACTTGACAAATTAGTCTTTAGGATTGAAAAATTAAAGGAATTTATAAGAAAACCTGGGCTTGCTGATTATCTCAAAAAATTGGAGGGTCTTAACACCATGAGCCTGGATTCTCACACAGACCACTGATCAGCTGAGGTTCCTTTGGGATGGGATGTGGCTTCCTTCTCGTTCCAGCCTTACAGAGCATGTCTCACTAACTCACATAATCTGCTGGGAACTTGAGTCTGGGACCAAAGGCTTGGCCAGATCCTTCTCTTGGCTGATGGGAGAACAGAATCCCAAGTTCATGTAGCATTGAAATCAGGATCGGATCCTTGGTCTCCTGACTATTAAAGGCCAAGCTGATAAATAATTGTGTGACTAAGTTTATTTATTCAGTGACATTCATTGCTGTCCAGGCACAACTCTTATAACTCACCTTTAGCTGCCCGGAACCCAATTTTTTTTTGCCCTCTTTTTGGGGAGCTTGTGCAGCTTGATTGGGGGATGCCAGGAAGACATGCACAGGAATTGGAGTTTCATTGCCTTTCTTGTTTTCTGATCTTGAGCATCTAGGAGGGCTTGCAGGCAGAGGTGGGAGGCTTTGCCAATTTTTTCTCTAAATGCATATCCGTTTCCTGCATAGTCCAGGCCAGGCAAGTGAAATTTCTCATTTTTGGGGTATCGGCTCATTTGGGGCATTGCTACTGCCAAATATTGGAACAGATTACTTCCCCAAAAGGGAATGTTTGCAGGGTGAAGAGTAGTTTTTAATTTAATGGATTTCAAATTTTCCTCACAGATTATCAGCCTAGGAAGAACCATTCAAATGCTCTTTCAGAAAACCCAATTGAAAGACATCTGTAACGATGCAACCCCTTTATGTTTAAGAATCCACATTTCCACCCTCCCAAAAAAACACTCAAAAGTACTTTGCCCATGTTTCTTGGTCATCTTGGGAGCAGATCTGCAGCCACATTTGCTTATCTTGCCAGGGATGCCACCGTGCTACTTAATTCTGCCATGTCTTAGAGCAGTGGTCGGCAAACTTATTAGACAATAGAGCCAAATATCAACAGTCAATGATTGAAATTTCTTTTGATAGTCAAATTATTTTAAACTTAAACTTCTTCTAACACCACTTCTTCAAAATGGACTCACCGAGGCCGTGGTATTTTGTGGAAGAGCCGCACTCAAGGGGACAAAGAGCCGTATGTGGCTCGTGAGCCGCAGTTTGCCGACCATGGTCCTAGAGAGTTTTGGGATTCTGATGATGTTTAGCATTAAGTATACATGGAATTCTCCAGAAAGTGGCTTGAGCTATCCAACAATGAGTTGGACCTCCTACCCTCTACCAATCTGCTTGGTTCCTGAAAGCACAAAGCTATGCTTCCCAATTCCCCAGCTCTCCCATATCTCTCTGAGTTAGCCTGTCTAAACTATAGGTTTGAGAAAGTTGCCTATTGCTCTTCCATCTGACCTCCTTTCAGTAAAACTTACATGAATTTTATTGATAATTATTGCACCTATAATCAGACTCCGAGTTAGGTCTATCTGTTATTAACTATTCATTCCTCTAATCTAATCTAGTCTAATCTGATTTTTCCCTATAGCATCTTTTAAAACCAGAAACTCATCTGAAATAGTTTTTGCTGCACAAGGTTAACTCTGCAATAGCAAACAGAGAGAGAGAGAGAGAGAGAGAGAGAGAGAGGGAGGAGAGAAGAGAGAGAGAGAGAGAGAGAGAGAGAGAGAGAAGAGAGAGAGAGACGGTGCTGAAAGCAGAGGTCCTGGCCAATATAAAAGTTCAGTAATATATTAGATGCTTATATAGTGCTGAAGAGGTTGGCTTCAGTTAGTAAGAAAAAAAATTCAAATGCTTAGAAATTCTTTTTAATTAAATATAGAAATATTGAAATATTATGCTAAAACTGAAATATGCTAAATTTGAAAAATACCAGTGGTATCAGAAAGGGGGGGCATTTTGTTGTGCCTGAGAACCTAGACTAAGGATAGCTAATATAATTGAGCCTGAATTTCTTAGCTCTGAGCTTCCTAGCAGTCTAAGAAAAGAAACATAACAAGTTACTTAGTCTTCATTATATAACTAGTGGCCTGGTGCATGAAATTTGTACATGCAGGGGGTGAGGGTGGGGGTTGTCTCTCAGTCCTGCCTGCATCCTCTTCAATCTGAGATCCCTGTGGGATTGGGCCTAAACTGGCACTTGGACAACTGCCTCGCAATCTGCTCCTAACCACTCACCTGCCTGACTGCTTGATCACCCCTATAACCACTCTGCTTGCTAACCGCTCTGCAACTGGTCCCCTCTGCTGGCCTGCTCGGCCCCAACTGCCCCCCACTATCAGCCTGATCACCTTCAACTGCCCACCCCTCCTGGCCTGATCACTCCCAACTACCTTACCCACCTGGCCTGATCACTCCCAACTACCTTACCCTCCTGGCCTGATCACCCCTAACGGCCTCTGCCTTGGCCCCTCCACCATGGCGAACTGGGATCCCCGTGTGAACATGCACTTTATGATCTGGGACCCCCGGCACCAGCAGCGAAGCATGGTGGTAGCTGGTCTTCCCCCCCAGCCTCCCATGGCCCTGCCCTTTGCGCACACACCAGTGACCTGGGACCCCCGCACTCCCGCCCTTCATGATCTCAAATCCCAGGCACCCACGACAAAGCACGGCGGTGGCTGGCCTTCTCACTGTGCTCCCGCACGGCCTGGGAACTGGCACCGTGGGCTTGCCAGGACCACCAGCGCAGTGTCCGCTCCCCAGGCCCATGACACTCATTCCCCAGGTCGTGCGGAGGCAGTGGGAGAGGCAGGATCGCACATTGTGCAGCCCCACCCCCTGCTCCTGATTGGCTGGTAGCATAGCCAATCAGGAGCCAAGGTATGGTCACATTTGCATGTTACTCTTTTATTAGATAGGGTAGAAGAATGTTTATCAGCTCATTGCAAGCCCCCAACTTTTCCTTAATTTGAAGACCCTGGAAGTTATGTGGTTCTTTATGTGGGACATTGTAACACAGACTGTTGGGCAATAACATTAGTTGTTGTTTTTGCCAAAGTTGTCTCTAGAAGTTGAAAAAATAAACAAGACAGTAGGAATGCTAAGAGTGTTTATGTAGAAGTAGAAGTGGACATCTGTGTTTTTTTTTTTTTTTTTTTTTTTTTTTTTCTGCCTAGCTTCATGTCCCTGACAGCGCCCTGATTTTGCTTTTGGGCACTATCCTTCCTCCACTACCGTTGGGGGATAACTTCAGTCAGTTTAAGGGGAGATAGTCAACCATTGTGTCCTTCTTTAGCTAGGGGGTCGATGTGTGTCCTAAATGTCTAGAGTGATCAGACAGGTTTCTCAGGAGTTAGAATCCTGAGGAGGGTGACAAAAGGCTGAACATAGCCCAAACTGATCATTCTCAACACCGTGATCTGAAGAAACTCTTATCCTGCTGCATAGACCCAGGAGCTACTTGATCCCTGTCCTTTCAGAGTTGGTCCTTCTGCCCTCCTTTTAATCCAGTGTCACTGCAATCACTTGTTTATTTTTCTGCTCGAGTGACCCATTGATGTCTAGCGCTTGCAACCACAAACTCTGCTATGTAGGTAGAATTTTCCATGAACCCATTGATAGGCAGTCTTTAGATTCTGATTCACAAAATGTGATGTGTGGAGCAGAGCACCTATGTGGAGAAAAGTGAGGGGGTCATGCTTAAAGGATCTCTAAGACACCAACCAGAAACCCATGCACACACGTCCCTCCTATGGGTCTACTTTTCTTGCAAAAAGTATGTGTGCTTAACTGGGAATGAAGAAAGTCTCCAAGCCATTTTTTTCTTCCCTGGCGTTTCTAGTGCATATTTCCTTCAGTAAGTGCCACAGAACAAAAATAATCCTAATTATCCTATAGTCCTGGCTCATGGCTCCCATATTCTGGCCCATCCTCGGAGAAAGATTTTTGTCTTTGTTGTTTACAAGGGTGTAGCCTGATTTTGGCATCTGCTATAAATCTTAAGGTTTTTATAACTTGGATGTCACTCTTGCCTTCCTGCCAAATTTCTGTACTGAAAAAGGAGAGTGTCATTTTAAGTAATGATGCTTTCACTGCATCCAAAATAAATAAGGTAATTTTGGTACACATTATAAAATGAATCTCTGTTGTCTATGAGTCTGGGGTAGAAATGGTTTCAGCGATACAAACAGCTGTTTTGGCCAAAGTAGCCGAAAAGACAGTCTCAGGCTGTCTGAGACTGAGATCTTGAGAAACATTTGTAGTTGTTGGTTAAAAATGTGAATGTCTCCTTAAGTTCACTCTGGGACAATGTGGGCTCTTCAGTCCAGAAAGTGAAATACCTCCAACTTTGGCAGTCCTGGCCTTATGGGTAGAGAATGTAGTTCCCTAGTTAGTCTTTAAGACCTGCTTTGCTACTTGATTTAATGCAAGGCGGAAATCTTCAAAACAAAGCTCTCTGAATCCAGGAAAGTTCATCTGGCATCCGCTAGCTGGGGTGTTCCCGCCCCCTTCCCCATTCTACCCCCTTGTCTTTTCTCTAGGAGCTCGATGCTTTGTGGAATGAATATGAATAGCTTTGCAAAAGTGCAAATTTGGGAGAGTGTTGTACAACCAAAGAAAATTCAAATTAGCAGTCCCCTTGTGGGAATCCTCTTGGGTAAATTAAAATTATATTTAAATATTCTCATATATAGTACAGCCAATATCTGTTTTTTTGGATGTTGACAGACTCTGAATGATACAGCTCAATGGTTTTCTGGAAGCAAGGCGGTCTAGAGAATGAAGAATACAGTTTAAAACCCTTCTGTTAATGGTAAATAGCCCAGACTCAATGCTGATCTCTTTACTCCTTGGCCAAGAGAACAGGCATTTTTCTTCATAAGGTAATTTAATGCCTTTGTAGAACAGGGTCTGACCCCTGAGATATGTGCGTGTCCTAAAGAGGAGGGGACATGTGTTGGCAGGGTACCTAGGAGCAGGGCAAGCATTCAATGAAAACTTGGAGGGAGTCTTTTGGAAATAAAACTTGACATGCAAGGATCTCAACTCTACATGTTAGATATGCTTACTCTGTGTTTTTGGGCAACATCTGTGTTTTATCCCCTTAATTTTTAAATATTTTATTTTATTTTATTTTTAGTGAAAGAAAGGAAGGGAAAGAGAAACATCAATTTATTGTCTCATTTATTTATGCATTCACTAGTTGATTTTTATATGTGCTCTGACTGGGGATCGAACCTTCTTGCTTCTCTCTTCCTCCTTTTCTCACAATTAATGAGCATGAAGTTCTTTCCATTCCTGAATTTCTTTGAACTCTTCTGCTAACTGCTGAGCGTTTTAGATAATTTTTTATAGCTTTCCCAAGGTGTGATCACCACCTCTCCTTTCTACCTTCTTCCTTTCAGTGGAAGATGGCAGGGAGAAAATCACAGCTGAATTGTTTTTGTCCAATTCAGCTGTGAGTTGGTGGGCTGCAAGTCACAGCTGAATTGGACAAGAACAAATTTGGCTGTTGCTTCAAAGGCATTGCTTTTTGGGGGCTAGTTTTAAAAAATCTTTCTTTTGTTCATTTTTTAACTTTGATTAAGAGGCCATTTATCTTTCCATTAGATGGTCATCAAAAGTCATCTCTTGAGAGAACAAATGAAGTCATTTTGATTCAAGTACTGGGAGAAATTGATATACTGTTGATTTTTTGTACAATACACTTTATTTTATTTTCTTTTTAAAATATATTTTATTGATTTTTTTTACAGAAAGGAAGGGAGAGGGATAGAAAGTCAGAAACATCGATGAGAGAGAAACATTGATCAGCTGCCTCTTGCACACTCCCTACTGGGAATGTGCCCGCAGCAAAGGTACATGCCCCTGACTGGAATCAAACCCGGGACTGTTCAGTCCGTAGGCTGATGCTCTATCCAGTGAGCCAAACCGGTCCCGGCTGTACAATGCACTTTAAAAAGTCTATCTTGGAACTTATTACATACCTGTTTTAGGTATGTGAAGGACCTGATGCTATTTATCTTAAAATTTTGTTTCAAACATTGGACCCTCTAAGTGAGACATTTAACTCCGCTTTGATGCCATTAATGCCTACAGATAAATAAAAAATGTTTGAGAGAGCAAATATTTCTCATCTCTTACATTTCTATGGGCAGCTCAGACTCGGGGATTTTTATGCAGCATAACAATTTTATATGTTTTTGAAGCTTCATATTCTAAGTAGGAGCAAAGGCCTGCCTCAAATATTTAAAACTAGATTAAATTTGGCCAAAGCAGAAAGCAAACTTATAGTTCTGTTATAACTTACATTCTTGAGGTTTTGGGTAATGACTGACAGGAAAGTAGATCCAATTAAAATGCTCCAGCGATTAATAATTCTTGACCTATGGATCTTAGAACTCAGGAGGGTCATGGAATTATTTCAAGATATCTGTGAACCCTATGTGCATTATATATACACTAGAGGGCTGGTGCACAAAATTCGTGCATGGGGGAGGTGTATGTTCCTCAGCCCAGCCTGCACCCTCTCTAATCTGGGACCCCTTGAAGGATATCCGACTGCCCTTTGAGGCCCTACTGGGATTGGGCCTAAATGGGCAGTCAGATATCCCTCTCACAATCCAGGACTGTTGGCTCCCAACTGCTCACCTGCCTGCCAGCCTGATCACCCCATAACCACTCCTCTGCCAGCTTGATTGATGCCTAACTATTCCCCTGCCAGCCTGTTTGCCCTAACTGCCCTTCCCTGCAGGCCTGGTCATCCCTAACTGCCCTCCCCTGCAGGCCTGGTTCCCCCCAACTGCCCTTCCCTGTAGGTCCAGACACCCCCAACTTCTCTCCTCTGCTGACCTGTCACCCCTAACTGTCCTCCCCTGCAGGCTTTATTACCCCCAACTGCCCTCCTTTGCAGACCTGGTACCTCCGAACTGCACTCCCCTGCTGGCCATCTTGTGGTGGCCATCTTGTGTCCATATGGGGGCAGTCATCTTTCACCATATGGGGGCAGCCATCTTGTGTGTTGGAATGATGGTCAATCTGTATATTACTCTTTTATTAAATAAGATTAGATAGGATAGAGGCCTGGTACATGGGTAGGGGCCAGCTGGTTTGCCCTGAATGCTATCCTGGATCAGGATGGGCATCCCCTTAGGGTGTGGGGCAGCCTGGGAAAGGGACCTGTGGTGGTTTGCAGGCCAGCCCTGCCCCCAGATACCAAGTGGAGACTCTGGTATCTGGGATTTATTTTTTATAATTAAAACTTTGTAGCCTTGAGCAAAGGCCAAGTCAGGTCAAGGTGGAAGAAAGCTTGGCTTCCTCCATTGCGGGGGCAACTCAAGCCTCCTGCTTTCTCCATGCCTGCAGCTGTCTTGGTCAGGTTAATTTGCATACTCACTCCTGATTGGCTGGTGGGTGTGGCTTGTGGGTCTAGCAGAAGTATGGTCAATTTGCATATTACTTTTTTATTAGATAAGATGCCCTATAGACCAAAAATATATCAACCACTTTTCCAATCCTGTGTGTTTTATTAAAAGAAATATTTAAACTCATTAATGATTTATAGTGGCTTTTAAACTTTATACATATTTTCAATTACTGGTTGCCAAAATATTGTTTGTGGGTCAACATATTTTGGATTTAAAAGGGATCATGATATTTGAAAGAGTTGGGCACTATGGATTTGATTAATGCTGAGTGTAGGGGCCGTTAAAGCAACCTGAATTTCATTGAAATGAATCTCAGTGCTTTTTCTCATGTTCCTTTCTCTCAGGCTTTACTTCCAGCAAATGTTTATTTATATTTTATTTTGTGGTGAGGAACCAAACTAAATGATAAGGCGGGTCTAAAGAAGTGGTTACAGAAACTCCACATGCTCAAGAAAGTTTCAGAGAGTTAAATATAAAGTCGATTGTTGTTATCATGGAGGAAACTTGCATCCTGAGATGTGGTGGACTGTGAAAGATGAGGTCTTTTTTGTTGGGAACATGAAAGCTTTCCCTCGAGTCCTACTCAGGAGGATCCTAACAACTTAGGGGTGAGAGCTGTGCCACCTGGCCACATGTTGCTTGGGAGAGCAGATATTTTATTTAACTGGGCACATTTTACCCCTAATTGAGTCAAGAGTTCTACTAGTAAGGCCAAGGGGGGAAATGGCAGGCATTGCATTGCTTCAACCACAGGTGCCTAATTTATAATAACGGCAGATGTGGACAATATGGTGTCCCAAATTCTGTTAGTTTCTTCATTTGCCTTAGAACCTTTGTGCTTTCTCCCATTGGTTTGGTGCAGTTATCTTGAAATTGGCACAGTCCTCTGACATGAATGATCAGTTGTTGCTGGTCCGATATGGTATCAGATGGTTTTCTAGCCCATCTTTCAATAAAAACATCTTGTTCAATGGCATGTGTTGAGAATTGCCAAGAGTATGGAAAAAAAGGAAACTTTGTGGTGAAAATAAAAATCTCATCTCAGTGTTCAGAAGTTTAGAACTTTTATGTTTGTTTGGACAGATGCTATTTGGCTAATTTCTTGTTTGGGAAAATGTTACTTAGTTTATCTCTTGTTGTTTTTTTTCCTCCTCTTTCTGCTGTCCTTTGCACTTTGGATGTGAGAAGACTGTATGGAACAAGGCCAATGAATTAGGCAGAACCTTTTCTTTCCTCCCTTTTGTGGTCAGTGTTTGTGAAGAAGTGTCCTTATCAGATGCTAAGGAGTTGTTTTGATGCTCGGGTTCAAACTCATCCAACATCCTCACCTCTCTACTTCTTTTCATGCACCTTGGGCCATTCACTGCACTTTAGTGTTTTGATGTTTGATGACTTTGCTGTGTTGTTTCCTTAGTTGAAATATTATTCATTATCCACATGCTCTGCCCAGGGAAATATTATTCATTACCCACATACTCTGCCCACAATCCTGCCATAGCAGAGGAATCTGTCCCTCTTCTGCCTTTCCTAATCTCCAATTGCAATCAATCTTCCCTTTCTTCTGGTGGTCCACAGGTTGTTCTTATGTTGCAATTATATCCCTTATCTCATTCTAGTTGTTGTGTTTATTAGAATTATTTGTGGACTTTCATTTCATAAATCTTTAAGCCTTAAAGGTTAGGGGCTGGGTCTTTATTTCTCATTGTGTGTATCACTGTACCCAGTACAATGTTTAGAATATAAAGCTGGGTCCATAACACAAGCCTATGAAATATATTTATTTATATAGTCTCCAGTAAATGAGTGACATTTTAGTTATTTGTTAACTCTATTAATCTCTGTGGAAGGAAAAGTGAGTAGTATGGCATACATGCCTTTATAAATCAGTAAGGGTAATAAGAGTAGATGGTGATTTGGAGAGGGAGAAGGAGAGAGAAAGAGAGAGAGAGAGAGAGAGAGAGAGAGAGAGAGAGAGAGAGAGAGACTGACTCTGCATTTGTCTTTAGAGCCAGCAATTAATAGGACTGCACATAATTCGATGTGACCATATTCAGCTCTTTGGAACATGTCCTGGGTCTCCTTGACATTTAAGGATACATTATATCTACCTTGTACCCAAGTTATTGCCTTCTTATCTTTGTTATACTTAATTTCAAAATGCAAGAAACATCAATAGAGCAATTCATAATAAAGTATAATAAATTAAAATATGAAATATGGAAGCTGTCTTATTTTGAGTTATCTATTTCTTGGTAATTATTTATGGTGGAGTTTCAGGTAGGAGAAATTGTTAGATTGCTTTTCCTTATGTAGAATAAACTGAACTCCAGTTGGCATTGTTGAGAAACCTGGAGGACTCCAGGATTGTGCAACATATTATTTGTTGTGCTACAAAGCAAGGAAGTTCTCAAAAAAATTTTTTTAAGGATTATGTCAAAAGGACACAGAAGCTGGCTTGGTTTCCATTGGCCAAATATGGTACATGTTGAGCCTCAGAATAAATAATAAGTGTTGTTAATTATAGATCATTGAATAAGAATCTATGGGGCCATACTGTTATAAACTGATATAAAAACAAGTAAATAGGAAAGAAGGAAAGCTCTTTTTTATTATACAATGTCAACTAATAAATAAGGAAACATGGTATAATTAGAAAATCACTATTTTGCATCCATCATAATAATAATTAGTCCAAGCAAGAACCATTACAGAATACTAAAAGGAGTGGGTGGATATTTGATGAAGAACAGGATATTTACATCATCTTAAAGTATCTCCCTACAAATTATCAATTAAAAAAAGGAAAATAGAAATCAAATGGGCATCACCTTAAACAATCAAAATTAGCATCACCCACAATGGGGCAAACCATTATCCTGTGCCTCCTGGTATGGTGCACTGGGAAGGACCACTTGCAGAGTTTTCCTGTCCAGGAAGGAGCACTTACTCTACTAGATAACTGGCTCATGCTCTTAAAGTTACCAATGCTGAGACAGATGAAGAAAAGCCAGGACACTGTCCCAGACATGACCACCAAGTGCAGTGCAAGATCCTGAATTGGATATTGGACCAGAAAAATAATTACAATAACATAAGATTTCATTGAGTTGGTTGATGACATAATTTTACTATGGTTATTCAAGAGAATGTTCTTGGGAAATGTATATTGAAGTTTCTAGGCACAAAAGGGGAATGAAATCTTTCATCTGTATCTTACTTTCCAATGTATGTGTTGGAAGGAGAGAGGAAGGGAGGAGACACTTAAGGGAGAAAGAGAAAGATGGAAGAAGGAAGGGAGGTAGGGAAGTAGATAGGGAGGGAGGGAAGAAGGGAGGGAGGGAGAGAGATGGGAGAGGGAGAGGTGGGAGAGGGAGAGGAGAAGGGAGAGAGAGAGATAGGAGAGAGGAGGTGGGAGAGGGAGAGGAGAAGGGAGAGAGAGAGATAGGAGAGAGGAGGTGGGAGAGGGAGAGGAGAAGGGAGAGAGAGAGATAGGAGAGAGGAGGTGGGAGAGGGAGAGGAGAAGGGAGAGATAGAGATGGGAAGGAGGAGGTGGGAGAGGGAGAGGAGAAGGGAGAGAGAGATGGGAGAGGGAGAGGAGGACAAAAAAGGGAAGGAGGGAGAAAGTGAATGTATGAGAACAAGAATATGTTTTAAAAGCAAATGTGGTTATGTGGTAAAGGGTGTGACTATTCTTGATATGTTTTGGTAAATTTGAAATTATTTCAAAGTAAAATGGTAAAGAAAATCAAGTTATACATGCGTGTTCACAAATGACGTTTCTGGTGGTTTTGGGCAGTGTCTGTTCTGTTTTGATCCTCACCAGGAACCCAGCACAGAGCCCAGTGTCTGGCGCATGTGGGCAATTCTGAAATATTTGATGGTTGCATGGACCCAGGACCTTGACGTCTCTTAAACTGTGGCATATTGATCTTTGCACAATGGCAAATGCCTTTTTTTGTATGAGCTATTTTCAGATTCCATTGCAGCTAGTTATGGCCATCTAGCTAAGTTAGTTGTAACCAGTGGGATGTAAGCAGATGAGAGCTTAAAGAGAGGAGGCCTGCTTCTTTGTCTCCTTTTCCTTTGATCTGGTGGGAAAGAGAAGGTCATGGCTACAGGTTGGAAGCCTTTTTTTAGCCCATCTCTGGGAGTCCTGTTCTAAGGATGGTGGAGCAGGAAGTCAGATGGTTGGACCTCGATGCCAGGAAACTGCCACACTAGCCCCAGGCTGCTTACCCAGACATCATATTTTGTGAGAAAGGAGTAAACGTCTGTTTTCTTTAAACCACTGTTATTTTGCCATTTCTTTCATTTGCAACTGAAGCTAACCCTAAATGATATTCTGTACTTCCTAAAAATCATCATAATTGAATTTGTGCTCCTCTCTGAGCTTTATATTCAGTTTGTCCCATAAACACATTAACTATGGAAATCCTCTGGCCTTTAAACTGTTTTCCTTCTTCTTTTTCTTCTTTCTGTTTTCCTGGAGCAGACATTTCCTTATTGAGATAGGGATTCTGTCCTTGAGTTGGTGGGTTGGTATTTGTGATTTGGGGAAAGTACCCTCTTCTGTCCTTGTCACAGCAAACCTTCTCCAGTTTGCAAATTTGCTGAATTGGCCCCAAAAGACTGTGGGAATGGGCTTTCCTTGGGAGATTTCTTATCCTGACAGAACCAGCAGGAGACCGGATGTGCAGAGGTAAGCACTTGGCATAATCAGAAAGTAGGAAATTTGAACTATTGCCAGTTGTCAAAAACATTTAACTTCAGTTGAAGGATTCCGAGCAGGTTCTTAGTGATCCTTCTGCCCGGGGAGTTTTGTTTAGCAAATTTTTGTACTTTCTGGAATCCACTCATGTTTTTACTTGTTCAGCAGACGGTTCTTCTTTTGGAACTATTTATTGCCGCTAAGGTTTGCGGTGCCTTTGGTCCCTCAGATAATAAAAGGGTGTGTGTGGCCACAGCAAACATAAATAGAGGAGCTAACTCCCAGCTTGTTTATTGTTAGACTGGTATGTAAGCAATATGCTTAATGCTGCAATTATGTGTCTGTGTTCCTGTGCAGTGAAATTCGGGAACTCTAAACTGGACCTTGGAGGGACATTGTATGATGTTTTGTTAGTTCCTTTAATGTATTTATTTTTTAAATGTAACATGAATGAAGATTGTGTATTCTTGTATAATCCCCATTGTAATGTTATTTCACATCCTAGGGGTACTGTAGTTTAAAGCATATTTCCCTTCTGGTGGCCGGTATTGATTACTGGTGCCCTGGCTCCTATGACTGTGGATGATAACTGATTATCACTTGAATGTATGATTGTATTTGGAATTGCCATTAATGAAGTCCTCCAGCTATTTAAACTCCCACTAGTTCAGGTAGGAATGAGGAATTGCTATCCTATCTAATAAAAGAGTAATATGCAAACTGACCATACCTCTGATCAAGCCATGCCCACAAGCCAATCAGGAGCAAATTATGCAAATAAATCCCAACCAAGATGGCTGCCAACACTGAGAGCAAGAGGGAGGCTTGGGTTTCCCCAGCAATGGAGGAAACCAAGCTTTCCACCTGCTGTTGCCAGCCTAGGCCTCCACTCAATGCTACAAAGTTTCAATTATAGAAGATACATAATCCAAACAGAAATGGAGGCAGCCACAGAGTTGGAGAGAGAAGAGGCTAGGGTTGCCTGGGCGATGAAGGAAGCCAAACTTCTACAGCCATAGCCGGCCTAGGCCTCCACTCCAGGCTACAAAGTTTCAATTGTCGAACATAAATTAATGTCAGATTCCAGGGCCTACGCTTGGGTCACTGAGGGGCATGGCCAGCCTGCAAACCACCACAGGCCTCTCGCCCAGGCCGCCACACACCCCAAGGGAACCCCCACTCTGATCCAGGATACGCTTCAGGGCAAACCAGCTGGCCCCCTACCATGCACCAGGCCTCTGTCCTATCTAATAAAAGAGTAATACGCAGATTGACCATCACTCCAACACACAAGAGGACTGCCCTCATGTGGTCAAAGATTCTGCCCCCATGTGGACACAAGATGGCCACCACAAGATGGCCAGCAGGGGAGGGCAGTTGGGAGGTTCCAGGCCTGCAAGGGAGGGCAGTTGTGGGCAATCAAGCCTGCAGGGGAGGGCAGTTAGGGGTGACCAGATCAGCAGAGGAGGGAAATTGGGGGCAAACAGGGTGGCAGGGGAGCAGTTAGACATCAATTAGGCTGGCAGGGTAGTGGTTAGAGGGTGATCAGGATGGCAGGCAGAAACAGTTAGGGGCAATTAGGGAGGCAGGCAGGTGAGCAGTTTGGAGTCAGCAGTCCTGCATTGTGAGAGGGATGTCTGACTGCCGTTTAGGCCTGATCCCAGCATGATCAGGCCTAAACAGGCAGTCAGACATCCCTCGAGGGGTCCCAGAATGGAGAGGGTGCAGGCTGGGCTGAGGGACACCCCTGCCCCCTGTGCACAAATTTTGTGCACAGGACCTCTAGTCCTATTTAATAAAAGAGTAATATGCAAATTGATCATACCTGCAATCAAGCCACACCCACCAGCCAATCAGGAGAAAATTATGCAAATAAACCCCAACTAAGATTGCTGCCACCACTGAGAGCAGGAGGGAGGCTTGGGTTTCCCTGGCAACGGGGAAGCCAAGCTTTACACCTGCCTTTGCTGCCCTAGGCCTCCACTCAATGCTACAAAGTTTCAATTATAGAAGATACATAATCTGAACAGAAATGGCGGCAGCCACAGAGCTGGAGAGAGAAGAGGCTAGGGTTGCCCCTGGCAACAGAGGAAGCCAAACTTCTACAGTCTTAGCCTAGTCCTCCACTCTAGACTACAAAGTTTCAAAAAGAAATGGCTCTCGCCACAGAGCGAGCAGAAGACTTGGCTCCACTTCAGGCTACAAAGTTTCAATTGTAGAATATAAATTAATCCCAGATCCCAGGGCCTCCACTTGGGTTGCTGGGGGGCATAACTAGCTTGCAAACCACCATAGGCCCCTTGCCCAGGCTTCTCCACTCTCCAAGGGAACCCCTACCCTGATCCAGGACACCCTTCAGGGAAAACCAGCCGGTCCCCACCAATGTGCCAGGCCTCTATTCTATATAATAAAAGAGTAATATGGAGATTGACCATCACTCCAACACACAAGAGGGCTTACCCCATGTGGTCAAAGATCCTGCCCCCATGTGGACACAAGATGGGCACTACAAGATGGCCAGCAGGGGAGGGCCATTGGGAAGTTCCAGGCCTGCAAGGGAGGGCAGTTTTGAGCCATCAGGCCAGCAGGGCAGGGCAGTTGGGAGGGACCAGGCCTGCAAGGGAGAGCAATTGGGGGTGATCAAGCCTGTAGGGGAGAGTAATTAGGGATGACCAGGCCAGCAGAGGAAGGAAGTTGGGGGCAAGCAGGCTTGCAAGGGAGCAGTTAGACATCAATCAGGCTGGCAGGGAGGTGGTTAGGGGGTGATCAGGCTGGCAGGCAGAAGTGGTTAGGGGCAATCAGGGAGGCAGACAGGCGAGCAGTTTGGAGCTAGCAGTCCTGGATTGTGAGAAGGATGTCTAACTGCCCATTTAGGCCCGATCCTACCAGGTTTGAACCTAAATGGGCAGTCAGACATCCCTTGAGGGGTCCCAGATTGGAGAGGATGCAGGTTGGGCTGAGGGACACCCCCCTCCTGGCCCTTTCCTGGCCCCCTCCCATGCACGAATTTTGTTCATTGGGCCTCTAGTATATATATATAAATTTTTATTTTATTCCTATAGAAAAAAGAAACAATAGGTTACTTTTATAGGCTCAACTCAAGAAGTCCCTGTCATAGTTCTGTTTGCAAAATAAAACAAACAAAATATCAAAAGAAACCAAGAAGCAAACAAACTAAAATCCAATTGTAGGAGGGTGCATGATAAGAAAGACTTAAATATTTCCCTGGCCTACGTGTTTCTGGTATAATGGAAACTGGGCAGAACTAAGAATCAGGAAATTTGCATTTAGTTCCAGCCCCATGTGGTCATCTCTGTATGAACTTGGGCATCTTACACCTATCTCTGCTCCTCAGTTTCCTCACACAGTAAAATGAGTCTAATAATAGAATTTTTCTGAATGTGAAATGAGATCATATATGTCCAAGTGTTTTGTAAACTGGAAGTACGTCCAAATATTTTTTAGCAGTTGCTAATTCAGGGATCAGTATGCCCTTCCCCCAGATCTCCCAGGCTGATTTTCTTGTACTTTGTGTTCTAGGTAAGGTGATTTTTAAAGAATTGGTCAAACATCTACACTAATAAAAGAGAAATATGCAAATGATCCATACCTCTGTGATGGCCACCAGCCAATTAGGAATGAGTATGCAAATAAACCCAACAAAGATAGCAGGTTGATTTGCATATGCAGTCAAGGAGTGGCTGGGTGGGGCAGGATGCCTGCTATGCAGGGGGAGGGCAGGGACCAGAGTTAACACTGAAGGCTCCTGCAGAGGGAAGAGTATAGCCGGAGTGAAGGCAGAAGGTGGTGGCTGGATTGAAGGCCTGGGTCCCAGGTGCCAGAGGAAAACTGGTGCCAGCAGCCAGGGGAAGGAAGGCCTGTTTTTGTACAATTCTTCATGCAATGGACCTCTAGTTTTATATAAATCCAAAACTATATTCTGATTAAAAGGAGTAGCATTTCTTTACTCCCAGGATTATTCCTGTTAGTGCAAGTTTATGTCTCCCTTGCACTTGAGAGTAGATAGACAACCATAACTATCAGGAGGCTTGGGGTGTTGCAAGTGGCATCATTTTATCTTGGCCCTATTTAGAATAGAGAGGCATGTGTCCAAGAGAGAAACTTCATGAGGTAGTGTGTTCTGAACAGCACAGAGGAAGTGGAGTGTGGGAGAGTTGCATGCATAAGAGTTTTAAACAACAGGTGTGTTTTTAAGAGTGTCGTCAAGGAGAAGATGCCAATGCCATAATTAGGGTGAACAGCTCTTTTTAAGTGTAAAGAAAAACTTGTCTACTGGCAAGAGATGGACTTTGTTACAGGTCACACCTACACGTGGGATTTTGATTTTAGATCCTTGCAAAGCAAATAACATTACATTTTATTACCTGAAACCTCTGACTGTGGAGCTTTGAAATTCTCCAGGATAGTTTCCCTATTTCTCTGAGCACTAAAAGTGACTAATGGCATGTCAGATGTCATACCTAATACCGCCAGCAGCAATGCATGGGTTGGGGAGGATTATGTGGGAACCTTCTGATGGGAATTCAGAGAGCAAGTCCAGGAAATGAGGCTCCTAGGAAAAGTGAGAAAGGAAGACTACATCGTTTTAATTTTAAAAGAACAGGGAATTGCTTTGACTGGTTAGGCAATATCTTGAGATTATGGGATAAAAGAAATATTTTGCATTTGTACTGAACACATTATTTGGGGAATAAAAAATACAAACAAAAAAGAGGAGAGGGTAAGCAGCCTTCTTAGGAGCAGTTACATAATTTTAATTGAGTTAAAATGAAGAAAAATTAAAAGACTTGGAGGGATTGCTTTAAAAAATTATGAGGTGGTCTTCAGAGTTTGAATTTTGGGAATGAAGGTCATGAATATTTGTTGATGAAAACAGTCATGCTTGGTAGCTTTGAGGGGACTCCCTGCAGACAGACTTGATTTCCAGTTCTAGTTTTCACAGCTGGTTGCAGTTGCTTGGATGTGGATAAGAATCAGGGATATTTGGTTCTGTATTTGAAAAAAAAGATGCTTGACTGCTTAAAAATGTGACTGGAAAAAGGCTACTGAGTATGAGGTTCTTTTGGACTGTACTGAGTGCCTAACAATCAATCCTGGTTCCTTTGCTTTATATTAAAACTCAAAATCTCATTTGAAATAAATGAGGTTGCACTAATTTTTGGTTGAGAATTAAAGAGAAACATACTTTGTTTACACAATGCTGGTTTTTGCTTTATTCTTATGTTTGTATTAGAAATGAGTAATTTGGTCCCAGAGAAAATACACTCAGGGCTTTCCGCCAAGACCTACTGCCAAACATGAGTTTTGTGATTAAATCATTCAATATTAATCTTTGCTTGACAAAAGCCCAATTAAGATTTTTTTTTTTGCTTTTCATGATGTAAAAAAGAAAGCATTATAATGAAAATGTCTGAGAGAGCTAAGAAAAGTTGAGAGTTACCAAATTGGGTTTTGACCAGTATAGATATGACCTTTATTTCATCAAAAGAAAATATTTTTATTCTTCTTCATATTGGAGAAATGCAGATAAAGATGAATGAGCTTAATAGTAAACCACATTGTTTCTTGTTTTCTTTGATTACTGTCTTTGTGTGGTGGGATTTTCTGTGAGGCAAGTATTTTATCTCATTTTTATTTTTCATCTCTGGTCTTTTTCATTTTTTAATGCATATTTATTTTTTATTTTATTTTTAAATAAATCTTTATTGTTCAGATTATTACAGGTGTTCCTCTTTTTCCCCCCATAGCTCTCCCCTCCACCCAATCCCCTACCCCACCCCATGCTACTGTCTTCATCCATGGAAGTAAGA
This sequence comes from Antrozous pallidus, assembly GCA_027563665.1. Taxonomy (NCBI): domain Eukaryota; kingdom Metazoa; phylum Chordata; class Mammalia; order Chiroptera; family Vespertilionidae; genus Antrozous; species Antrozous pallidus. Next base: position 30,472,159 of record CM050508.1, on the reverse strand, counting down.
TTTTTGTGCAATCTCTTCCCGCACCCCACACACCCTCTTCCCCCTGAGAATTGTCAGTCCACTCCCTTTCTATGTCTCTGATTCTATTATATTCATCAGTCATCTCTGGTCTTTAATATTCAAATGTCACATAGTCATTTATTAGTTCAGTACATGTTTATTCAGCACTTTATATAAGCCAGATACTATGCTGGATGTTGTCTATGTCTTCTGGGAGCTCATTGTCTTAAGACTACAATAGACATATAAACATGTCATCACAGTACATGGGATAACAGTTATGAAGACTGTCCTAGATGGAAATCATCCACAGAGGAGGGAATGTCAGCTATTCAAGAATGAACATGAATTTTCTAGGTAGAGAAGGCTACCTTAGGCTTGGGTAAGAAGTTGTATAGAGCTGTGAATTCAGGCTTGTCTCAACTAGATTGAGTTGCATCATGTGAGGTTGGAGGGTGAGAGGGATGGAGTGAAATAATGTAGAAGCTAAAATGTTGATGTGGCATGCTTGGGAAACCACTGGTGGCTTATAGGAGACAGAGGACTCAGATGAATTGTTGTAGGAAGATCATTCTGGGGGCGGCAGAGAAAAGGAACTAAAAGCAGTGAAGTGAACAGGCTGTTGGAAATGGTGTGGAAGGGGATGGAGATGTGTTCTAAAGCTGTAACTGTTGGGGTGAGGAGGTGGCAGAGGGTTTGAGTGAGGTGAGAGGCAGAATGGATTGACATCAGGTTAGGAAGGAGAGGAAATGTGGAAGATGATAATGAGGTTCCCAGTCTGGGCAGCTGAGTTAGCCAGCCAGGTTTTGTGGTAGAAGGAACAGATTTCAGGTGGGACCAGGGTGGGGTCAGAATCCCATTTTCTGTATGGACTTACAACTCTTTTAGCTTATGGACACAGCGTTCTAATTGTTATGTCGAGTATGCTGAGTCATAGCAAGTGGTGTGAGTTTTGATTTTAGCTGATCTATAAATAGGCAGAACAGAAAACTATATTTTAGTTGTTGGATTTAATTTTTTTCCACCTCATGATCCAAAGGCAGTAATCTCTGCCTTTAAAATAACTATTTACTGAGCAGTAGCTCTCTACCTACTATATTTAAGAGGTACTTGTTGCAAATATTTCACAGGTGAGAAAACAGATACTTATAGAGGCTAACAAATTTTCCAGAAGTGATGCAGCTGGAATCAAACCATGTCTGTATTAAATGTAAAAAGTCTTATATTTGATTTTTATAAAATAACTTCTATGGGAAAAATATTGAAATACATAAAAAATATTCTACATTAATAAAAGTAGCTAAATTGTATGGTATTTTGGTTCTTATTTGGTCATTTAGGCTGGTCACTAAAATTTTCTGCCCATATGGGAAAAATAAAGCTTGATTTATGTGTTTTTGATTTTTGCAGTACTTACAAGCAAAGACCAACAGTCTTGTTGTCATAAAATGACAATAGAATCCCGAGTTCTAAACTGTATTATCCAAGGTGATCAGTATATAAAAAAAGAAAGTGAAACATATAGCCAAGAGAAAAAGGAATAAATAAAAACAGATGCTAAGAAGACCCATGTTGGAATAGGAAAAAAAAAACTTTGAAGCAACTATTAAAAATGTGTTTAAGGAACTAAAGATTTATGAGGGAGAAGATGGAAAATGTCAATAGAGAAATGGAAACTGTCCAAAAGAATAAAATAGACACTCTAGACCTGAAAAATAAAATATCTAAATTTTTTTTAAATGTTATTATATGGACTTCAAAGCAGATTGAAGAAGGAGGAAGAACAGGTCATTGAACTTGAAAACAAATAAATAGAAAACAATCCAATTGAAGAACACAGAAAGAAGAAAAGATTGAAAAAACTAACAGAGTCTTTGCAACTTGTGGGACACTTCCACAGTATAAGATACCTATCATCTTGGCCTCAAAAAGAGAAGAGATGGGCAGAAAACAAATGATAAATGATGTTTAAATATTACCCAAATTTGTTGAAAAATATCAAGTTTCAGGGATGAAAACCTTAGAAAACCCCAAGTAGGAAAAATCCAAAGTAAACTACACTTTGGCTATTTGTCACCAAAATGCTGAAAATCAGAGTATTGAGAAAAAAAAAAAAGAACCAGAGGAAAACAATGTATTTACTGAGAATCTACATACAGAGAAACAGTGATGTGAGTTATCACTACTTTTCATCACAAGTTATGGAGATCAGGAGACAATGGGGATGACTTATTTAACTCCTAAAAGAAAAGGATACTCTGTCAACCTAGAACTCTGTATTCAAGGGAGCTAGCTATACCATGTACTTGAGAATAGGTTAGTTTGGGAACCTGTAAACTAAATAAAGTTAAACAAGTTTCTATAATTTATTATGACTTGCTGCTAAATTGAGTCCTACAGAAAGGACATCACATTATCACATTTCCAATTTCCAAGCATTTCTCTCTCTCTTTTTTTCTTTATACCATAAATCATTCATTCACAAAATGTCTTGGGGAGATTAGTTTTATTTGTTAAACACCTCTGGAAATACTAAACTCCAGGAATAAAAGTTGATATTATTTGTTCCTCATTTTTATGTTCCTGGTATCTCAGGATGAAGTGACTTTTGTATCTGTAACAATGAAAATGTGAATGAAGTTTTACTTACATTACATTTTCTTTCTTCTAATAGCACATTTTTAGGGTTGAATGGGTTTGAGTTGTTGCCAGGGGAAGTAATTTCCAGCAGGGCTAACTTGCTCAGTATTGTCTCTTCAGACTGCTTCGATATAGATGAAAGTAGAATTCCTACCTTGAGTTCTCACTGCATACTTTATGAGTATAATAGTGCCAGGAATATCGGTTAGTTTGAATTATAAGAAAACCTTATCGGTTGTGTCTCTGTTGTATGAATATTTATGTGTACTCCTATGTGGAGTTTAAAAATGAAGTGTTGTAAATTAGTGCTATAAAAAAGCAAGTCATAAAGGTAGTCCAGAACTATATTTTAAGTGACTTAAGACATCTAGTTATAATAAAATTTCAACTTCTTTAAATAATTTAGTGAAGGGTTGAGTTAAATTTTATTGCTACTGACTAAATATGACCTTTTCTTGTATGTTAGAAAATGGAGCTTAAGATTAAGATCATCATGTAAAATTTGTTTTGAACTTATTTGTTGTGCTTATTTTCCATTTTTAAGTCTAACTTATTCTGTTTCCATAAGGACCACACTGATGCTCCCATTGCATTTAACATTGACAGATGAAGTTGTGCTTGTTTGTCTTCTTGCTTGTCTCTCTTTCTCTCATTTTATTTTTCCTTTAAACCAAAGCTTCCTAACCAAAATCCACAAACTTCTTATATAATAGTGGTTCTCTAATTAATGATTTCCAGACCTTTCTCATCACTAGGAAACTTGTTAGAAATGCAAATTATTGGCTCCTCCCACTGACCTTGAATCTGAAACTCTGGGAGGAGGCCCAGCAATCTGTGCTTTAACAAACTCTGGGTGATTCTGAGCCTCACTCAAGTTTGACAACCACTACCCTAAATAAAGAAACATTTTTGAATAGTTTTCCCATCCTGCTGGTTTTTCAACAACAAAACATAAGAATCCTTGGTGGTGTAGTGGCAGGATGTTGGATGAGTCCCTTTCAAACCAAATGGAAAAAAAAAAAATATATATATATATATATATATATATATATATATATATATATATTATTGATTTCAGAGAAGAGGGGAGAGGGAGAGAGAAAAACATCAGTGATGAGAGAGAATTATTGATCAGCTGTCACCTGCATGTTCCCTACTGGGGATCGAGTCTGCAACCCGGGCATGTGCCCCAATGAGGAATTGAACCAGTGACTTCTTAGTTCCTGGGTCGATGCTCAACCACTGAGCATACCCGGCCAGGTCCAAATGGAATATTTTAAACAATAAAAATGATTAGTGGTAATTATCAAGAAATAATAGAACTTAATATTTAGAGTACGTTTTTCTTTGGGCCAAGCCTTTTGCATGTCTTATCTCCATTAATTTTTTAAAAATATATTTTTATGGATTTCAGGAAGGAAGGGACAGGGAGAGAGAGAGAGGAATCAATGAAGCATCAATGATGAGAGAGAATCACTGATCAGCTGCCTCCTGCACACCCCACACTATCATGTGGCCTGACCGGGAATCGAACCATGACTTCCTGGTTCATAGGCTGACATTCAACCACTGAGCTACGCCGACTGGGCTCCATCAATTCTTATAATATCCCTGATGTCAGTAACAATGTGATGGCTGTTTCCAGGAAGGAAACAGGTTTAGGGAAGATGTTGGCCAAGGTCAAGATGTGTAGTAGGACAGCCAGGATTATGGTGCTGGTCAGACTTGTATTAGCAGCAATGTCATGACCCACTAGTAATGCTATGTGAAGACTTCAGACAATGCCTGTCTCCACCCATCCTTGCCCATCTCTTCCCAGTAAAGCTAGAGACCTATTTGCAAATTCAAGAAGTAGAATCAGAGTTCATGTCTTTGCAGATAAGCTCATGTCTTTCTTACTCATTTGTGACTTATCCCTCTCCCAAATTAATATTCTAAGCTACTTTGATCAGTAGAATGAATCTTGTACTTTATGGCTTATGCAAACACATTTTTATAGCCTGTTTTCTTTCAAAAGCTTATCTCATTCGGGAAGTAACCAATTCACTGACCTTTTATCTTTGGGCTCTAGTTTGTGGTTTTTGAAACTTTCCAAGATCAACTGAAGACTGATATGTTTTGGCATTTTAAACAGTTAATAGAGTATCAAGCTGGATGATTTTGAAAGTAAAGCTTGAATGAAGTCCTTATCCTACTGAGTTTTGGTGCCTCTCTTTAAAGAAAACAAAACTTCATTGGATGATTAGAGGCAGGCTTTTAAATTCCATTCCTGGTAATTGAAGGATTTATTTTACCTCCAAGATATTTTTAACTTCTTGACCGATAGGAAATAGAATATTTTAAAGAAGACAAAGTATATTAAATGGAGAGAAAGGGGTTCTCTAAGTTAAATTTAATGTCATCAATTTTTAACACGAAAGTAAGAACTTAAATGAACCTTCAAAGTCACAATTAATTTGATGCTAGCTCTACCCCTCCTAACATGTAGACTTCATTTAGTAGAGGAGTCTAAAAAACGGACATTAATTAAAATAGGGATGATTAATTTTATTATGTGTAAGTCAGAATAAATTGATTCCAATGACAGTATAAATTAACTGCAGTGTTAATAATTCCATAGACCTTCTTTCCATGGTTTCAGTAATTGAGAGTTTATCAGACATTTCTAAGAATTCAGAAAAAGCCTTTGTGTATTTGGGAGAGAATAGGTGTGGAGGGCATAAAAATTTAGTTACTTACAAAATGTCACATATACTCTAAATTCTTATTTCTGTTAGGGGAGCTTTAATTTTAAGAAGAATATCCATAGATGTTTCCCCTCCTCCTTCTTCCTCTCTCTCTGTATTTAGTCCATTTTTTTTTTTTATTTCTCACATCACATACACGTGGAACAAATGAACAGCTTCGCTCTTGCCTGAGATTCAAAGACTGTTCTTTTTTTATTGTATAAATTGGGTCATTGCAAATTGCTTGACCTTCATTGCTTCATCTTTGACCAAAATTGCATGCTATCTAGAGGCCAACTTGGTATGGCAGTATTTTTAGGGGACACTCTTAAATGAAAAAATAAAAGTGGTAAGTGGGAGTGTTCATGTGACATTGGTTTAATTCTTTTCCATCCAAGTGATTCAGCTCTGTGATGCTCTTTTCATGGGCCTGCTGTTCTCTCTGCAACACTGAGAAGTGTGCATATTTTCTCCTAAGCTCTTTAATGTGTTCTCAGAATGAATAAAGGTTTGGGTTAAGTTATTACTCTCTGGATGTAAGGGGATTTCTTAGTTCCTGAAGTGGATCATTGTCTTACTTACATATGACCTATAACAGTTCTTCTATTTGCTTTAATTTATTCATGTCAGGGTGAGGTTTTAGAATATTTTAAAAACATTATATCATAATCTATATCAGGGGTCAGCTATATGTCTGTGGGTGTGTCTGTGTGTGCACAAGGACTGAGCAGGAAGTTTATTAGATTTTATGGAACATTCTCTAATATAACTCTACTCAGATGTCATATAAAAACAGACAAATCATAAAGGAATGAACATGACTGTACTGCAAAAGATTTTTATATTTTAAAACAAATGGTGATTTGATATAGCCCAGGCTGTAGTCTGCTGACTCATTCTATATAATAAAACCCTAATATGCAAATCAACCAAACAGCAGAACAATTGACGGAATGACTGGTTGCTATGATGCACACTGACCACCAGGGGGCAAATGCTCAACACAGGTCTCTAACTTCACAGGGGAGAAATGGGCAAGGATGAGCAGTGATAATCACTGTCTGAAGTCTTCTCATAGCATTACTAGTAGGTCATGACATTGCTGCAAGTACAAGTCTGACCAGCACCATAATCCTGGCTGTCCTACCATACATCTTAATCTTGGCCAACATCTTTGAACAGCTTTGCTCTTGCCTGTTTTCTTCCTGGAAACAGCCATCACATTATTACTGACCTCAGGGATATTATAAGAATTGATGGAGCCCAGTCGGCATAGCTCAGTGGTTGAGTGTCAATCTATGAACCAGAAGTCATGGTTCGATTCCTGGTCAGGGCACATGCCAGTGTGCCCCTGAGAGGGAGGTGACCAGTGGTGGTGATCAGGGGGTGGGGCCATCTAGTGGTGGACTCACAGATGGCCCTGATTGCCAGCCAGGCTTAGGGAGCCTACCCTATATATTGGGAACAGACTCTTAGATTTAAAAATTAAAACCTGGCAAGGCTACTCTAACACTGAAAAAACAGGATGATGCAGCAATGACATTCATGGACTCTGGATTGCACATTTTATGTCAGCTCTGATTCTGACACTTAGAGCTATGTGACAAAGCCAATTATTTAACTTCTCTCTGCTTTTCCACCCATAAGATGGGGGGAAATGGTACTACTGCATCAGAAGGATCATGTTATGTACTGCTTTTTATAATCAGGGAAAAATATGTAGCTGCCCATACAATAGCAAAATGCTTTTCACCTGTATTAAAAGTATGGTCACTGGTGCATGCAGCATCCCAGATTGTGAGAGGGATGTCCGACTGCCAGTTAAGGCCCAACATCCCCCAAAAGGTCCTGGATTATGAAAGGATGCAGGCCGGGCTGCGACCCCTCCCACACACACACACCATGCATGAATTTCATGCACCAGGCCTCTAGTGTTCTATATTAATAGCCATGGATTTACTTGTCCTCCATAACTTGTCTTCCTCCATTTCAACCTATTGGTCCATTTCTTCTCTTTGAAGAGGATCACATGCTTTCCTTCTTCCCCATCTTTGCTCAAGCTGTTCCTCCCACCTTAGAACCCTTTCTTATATGTTCAAACAGAATGCTGCTCCTTGAGGTCTCCTTGGATATGAAGGTGGCAGCTTCTAGTCTCCACTGACAACCAACATTTATTCAATTAGTCTGACCATCTCAACTGGCTTCTCCTTCATCTTTTACCATGCCATAAAGGTCCCCCCTGAAGTTGTTCTTTCAGTGCAAAAGGGTGGTCTTCTCCCACCCTAACTGGTTTGGCTCAGTGGATAGAGCATTGGCCCATGGACTGAAGGGGTCCTGGGTTCAGTTCTGGGCAAGGGCATGTATTTTGGTTGCGGGCTTGATCCCTGGCCCTGGTTGGGACATGTGTGGGAGGCAACCAGTCGATATATCTATCTCACATGGATGTTTCTCTCTCTGTGTCTCTTCTCCTTTCCACTCTCTTTAAAAATCAATGGAAAAACATCCTCTGGAGAGGATTAACATTACCAAAAAGTGTGGTCTTCTCAGATAGAGGAGGCTGTATCTTGGTCAAGGGGACGTGAGGTTTTGCTCTGTGCCACAGCTTCTGGGAAAACCATCTCCATCTGTAATGGCCTCCCTGCTCTTCTGAATTCCCTAGGAGTTTTTTGACCTACCGTCATGAGGAATCTCCTGCTTCTCAGTGTGCCAGTGACTGTTTCAAGGGTTAATAGCAGCATTTAAAAAAGAAGTGTTCAAAAATCAGGTAAAACTGTGAAAATAACCTGAAATTTCAACTGGAAATAGAAAACCAGATTGGGAAATACCCATCTGGCTGCTGTGGGCTCTCCTGCACCCTCCTCTCCCGCATCTCTTGGAAGCTGCTGTCTCTACTGACTTGGGCAGCCTGCTTCCAGACTGCCTGCTGCTTTGCTCCCCTGAGTGTAACTTTCAGGACCACAACCTCCGGGCAGCTCCTCTGCTCTGCCGGCTGCTCTGGGTAGAGTTGTGTTCATTTTGATTTATTTATTCTCCTGAGCTGGATCTTTTCTTTTCTCTAGTGGGGAGACTCACTACTTCTAAGTGCTCCTCCTGCCCTAGGTATCAACGAGGGGTTGAGGGTGAACTGAATCTGCAGGAGCTGAGCAGTAAACAGGAAAGGAGAAGGCTTTGAGGGTGGAAGGGAGGAGGAAAGCCTGGAGAGGGCCCACAGAGGGGGGAAACTGCTGATCAGAGTATGAACTAATTGTATTACAACTAGCATTTCAGTGCTTAAAGCATGACCTGTTGGATCACTGGGATGTGGAAAATGGGACTTTGAAGTCACTAACAGTGTAAAAATAACCATTAATATTTATTGAGGGTTGTTATGAATCAGACACCATGCCAGGTACTAAAAATATTCAATCTGTTGTAGTAATAATAGCCTTTCAAAATAGGTCATGGTTTGACAATAACATGGCCATCAATAGTTTCAGGCTTGCCTATGTTGCCATGTTAGTTTGCTGTTCAGTAAAGATGAGCACGCACTTGTGTGTGCCCTTCAACCCTCTCCCCCCCGAAATGTCCGTATTCTAATGCCTGAAACTTAAGAATGTCCTGTGTGTTAGTTTCCTCTTGCTTCTGAAAAAAATGACCACACATTTAGTAGCTTAAAAGCGCAGGGTTATTATCTGACTGTTTTGAAGATCAGAAGTCCACAGGGGTCTCACTGGGCTCAAATTAAGGTGTTCACAGGGCTGGCTTCCTTCTAGATGCTCAAGAGGAGAAGCTGCTTCCTTGCCTTTTCCAGCTTCGAGAGACTGCATTTCTTGGTTCACAACTCCTTTTTGTTTTCAAAGCTGGTGGAGTCTTTCCCACAATGCATCACTTTGACACCGATCCTTCTGCTTCTCTTTTACCCTAGTAAGGAACTCTGTGTTTACACTGGACCCCCCAGATAATTCAGTCTACTCTCCCCCTATTTTAAGGTCATAATTGACAACCTTAATTCCCCCTTGCATTGTAATAGGACACATTGACAGCTTCTGGGGATTAGGACATGGGCATCTTTGGGAGTCGAGATTCTGGCCAGCACATTACATAGCAAAAGCAAGTTTGCAGATACAATAAAGGTTATGAACCTTAAATTAGGGAGATTATCCTGGATCATCCAGATAGGGCCAGATGAATCAAATGAGTCTGTAAAGCAGAGAGCTTTCTCAGGCTGAGTCAGAGAGATGCCACAACAGTGAAGGTGTTATATAATTCAACCTGTACAATGCTGCTGGGTGAATCTTTTTGAGTTTGCTTTTATATATATTTAAATTTATCTTTATTGTTGAAAGTAATACAGATGTATTAAAGTCTTTTACTCATTTTGAGTTTATACTTGTGCATGGTGTAAGTTACTGGTCTAGTTTCTTGCATGTACCTGTCCAATTTTCCCAACACCATTTATTAAAGAGACTGTTTTGTATCCTCTGCCTCCTTTGTCAAATATTAATTGAGTGTAATGGCTTGGGTCGATTTCTGGAGTTTCTGTTCTGTTCCATTGGTCTATATGCCTGTTTTTGTGCCAGTACAGGATGTTTTGAGGATAGAGGTTTTGTAATATAACTTGATATCTAATATGGTGATCCCTCCAACTTTGTTTTTCTTTCTCAAGATTGATGCAGCTATTCGGGCTCTTTTTTGGTTCTTTATAAATGTGGGAGTGTTTGTTTAGGTCTGTGAAGTATACAATTAGTATTTTAATAGGGATTACATTGAATATATAGATTGCTTTGAGTAGTATGGACATTTTAATGATGTTATTCTACCAATCCATGAACATGGTATACTCTTCCACTCATTTATACCTTCCTCTATCTCTTTTTTCAACATTTCTGCTTAAGCACCTTGATTCTGCACTGCCCTCTCTACACCAAAGATTTGAGTGAGTAGCTGTAAATGTAACTTCTGTGCTCTAAATTACAAACAAAACAAAAATAACACACACACACACCAAAAAAAACAAAACAAAACAAAACCCCAACACACACACACACAAAACAAACAAACAAACTGGGCCTTTCTCTCTGACCAGCTCAGGTCTACTGGCTCCAAACTCCATAGTAGCCAGCAGCCCTGCTGCCTTTCACAGCTAGATGTTACATGTGCTGCTGGTCTAAGCTCTGGTGCTCCAGGCTGTGGAGCCCAGCCTGGGTTCTGGGCCTCAATCTTCTGCAGGAAAAGACCCTCCAGTAGCAATTTATCCTCACTCTAGGCCTGCCACCTATGGAAGCTGGGTGAGGCCCCCCCCCCCCCCAACTCACTCTTTCTATACCAGTCACCAGGTGTTTTCTGTCCTTCCAGTTGGTCATTCTGAGTATATATTCCCCACATTAGTTTTATTTCCAGCCTGGCCCTCAGAGGAGGTGCAAGAAAGGTCTGCCGTAGCTATATATTTAGTTATGTTTCTAAAATGTGTATTTGTGTGTGTAAAATATATCCTTTTGGAGGTTATAGAAAAGAAGACTCTGATTTGATATAAAAACTGAAAATACAATATTTTTTTTATCCCTGGTAACTTGTACAAGGCTTCATGAGCAGATATTACTAAAGCCCCAAAGGCAGCAATAAATTTCTCTAGTTGATTTAAATTCCATTAGGATTCAAGCTTGTGAAACAAATGTTGAAATTGTATAGCCGACAAACCAGATGACTTAAGGGGGCTTTATACCAAACCATCTTATGGAAGTTATTCACAGAACTTCCAATTTAAGAGATAAGCAAGCTTTGGGAATCTGAACAGTGGCTTATCTGAGTGTGCAATCAGGGCCAAGAAGGGTTCAGATTGCAAAACACAGGATACAGTAAAGAATTTCAGCCCTTTAAAACCCTAGTGGTCTCAGCTTCACTGACCAAATTTATCATTTTTCTTTCTCCCTTTCTCCCGTCGACATAAGAAATATCTAAATCTATAGAGACTTTATGAGTTTATTTGAGCCAATTTTCAAGAAGCAAAATTTCAACAGATTAAAGTAATTCTGGAGAATTGCAGTTTTGCAGTTTATATTATACACTGAATTCAAAGGAGGAGGCATTAGGAAGGTTGCATGAAATCCATTGGTGATAGGTTAAGGGGGCAGGAGAAGGCAAAGCAGGGAGATCTCTGGGATTGTATAAAAAGCAAAATGGGAGAGATACAGAGTTCTTTTATATTGAGGGCACAGGATAGTTAACATTTAAGCACATAGAGATGTGTGTGTGGGGGGGACAAGATAACAAGAGGGGTCCTATGGTCCCTGCTCTGGTATACAGGTTTGGTCCTCTGGGGTCTGGACAATGAGATTACTCTGAAATTTCAAAGGAATGTTATATCAGATCAAAAGGACAATAGACAGCTCACTTGTGATAGAGATTAACTTTTGTCAAGGAAGCTACAGGGCATGACTACCCACTATGACCTGCTTTTAGTTGGGAATTTTTATGTTCAGACCATTCTGTATGGTTACTTTTGGTCTCTGAGTTTGTAGGGCCTGCCATGCAGACCTCCACTGAGTTTCTCAGACTTAGTATGTGGTCCCCCCCTTTTTAATCCACACTTCCTTTATCCCTCTGTACCTCTCCCCTTTTCCCTCCCTGGTGGTGTAGTGCAATGTGGTACCTGATTTTGGTACCAAATCACAAATCTAGATACCTTTAGTTTACCTACAGCTACATTTAAAACTCATTCACCACCACGTATTAGAAATGATAAGTCTATTTTTAGATTGGCACCCTTTTCCAGGGCAAGGTTAAACAATTACTCAGAGAAATGTATGAGCAATGAATTAAAATGTCAGAAAAATATCACATGATCATGTGCACTGAGACATTGGTTTTACTTCATGATGTCTTAACAGAGCTTTCTTGCAGCATGTCTTTTGTCTTCATAAAAGTCTTAATATGTACCATATGTGCAAATAGAAGAGCTGACTAGAGCTAACCAGCATGGAGTTATTGAATGAAACATGTGCACTGAGTCAAGTTGAGATGTGCTCTTTGTAGAATCAGCATGTTGTGATATAGCATACTAGTACATGAAGGAAAGAGGGATTATTACTTTTGGGATTTTGATGGTGAACTGTAGCTTCAGGAAGAAAGAGGTATATATGGGAGAAGTCAGGTGGTAGATGCAAGATACCCACATGAAAATCTGTGGATATTCTCAATTGAGTTGTCTGTATGGTGGATCATTTTGACATGAGAGAAGTTATATAAAGATGAGTTATAAACTGACCGTATATCACTTCAACATTCCCTAGTCATTTATTTATTCAACCACAAATCCTTATCCAGCTCTCACTGTGAGTCAGTCTTTACTAAACACACAAACGTAGTGATGGTTAAAGTTGAACAGGAAGTTAGCAGACCATGTCCCTATTATTCCACTTTGATGAGACTCCAAGTTATTGCCCTCCAGAAAGGCATTGTGGTGTTTCTTGGAGATAATGTATATTTCTCACAGCAAATAATGTGAAGGACCAACAAGCAATGTGTTCTCTCTTAAAGGAGAATTACATTTTTAACAGGTTTCAAAACTTCTGTTTTGCTAAAGCCAAGGATATTTTTTGTGGTGAGATTTCAGGCACCAACAAAAGATACTTCTATGTAGAAATGGATCTTTAAGATTGTTTAAGGAAAATGACTACCAACATGATTTTATAAGATACCTTATTGCTTAAATAGGAAAGAGTGTGAAAACTTCTATCCACATACATTTCTTGGGTGTTTATAAATTATGTATATATACACACAAAAGAAGCATGGGTTCATTAAAAAACATTTTTTACTTAATCCTATATTTACACTCAAAGATATTTGTTAAAATTCTTTGGGGCATTGCCATTCAATCTATAATTTCTCATCATGCTTTTGAAAAAATATAATTACATATTTGTTAGATATATGCCCATATCAAACAGTAAATGTAAATTTTATTATTATTTTAAAAAATATATTTTATTGATTTATTACAGAGAGGAAGGGAGAGGGATAGAAAGTCAGAAACATCGATGAGAGAGAAATATCGATCAGCTGCCTCCTGCACACCCCCTACTGGGGATGTGCCCGCAGCTAAGGTACATTACATGCCTTGACCAGAATCGAACCCGGCACCTTTCAGTCCGCAGGCTGACGCTCTATCCATTGAGCCAAACCGGTTTCGGCAGTAAATGTAAATTTTAATTAGTTTTTGTGATTATGTTATCTACTTAAAGATGTGTGAGCCTTGACATGAAAGTCAACATAAATAAGAGTATTCTTTGTGGTTAGGTTGTTCCTGGACTCAATTCCAATGACCTGGGTAATTTCAGATCTTAGGATACTAAATTGTTAGAACTTCACCATTGTAGGCTGATGATTATAACAGGAATATGCCCACTTCTAATAGGAACACTTTTTACATTGGTTTAAACAAATAGGAACACAATTCTGCACGTAACAAGTTTAGTGATGAGTAATTGCTGGTATTGGATTACCTCCTCCACTGTGGCATGTAATGGCAGGTCCTTTGTGTCTTTCTGTTTTATTGAATTTGGTGTGTTAACCTCCATCCTTGTGGCTTTGAAAGATGGCTGCTGACTCCAGTCATCATATTTATGTTTAAAGATGAAAAAGGAACAAGGTACTATACCTTTTGGAGGAAAATTGAAAGTCTTCCAGTAGAATCTGTTTACCTCTCATTGACTGGCCTTGTATTGCAAGTCTCCCAGATCTATTTAGCACTTCCAGCCTTGGAAGAAGAAGGCTGAGGTAAAGGGGAGTGGGGAATTGCTCTTTCCAACAGGATCTGCAACTTTAATAAACTTTAATTACTACTACTGCTTGGCCATCAGTGAATATGTAGATGGACATAGTGCATAGAATGAAGTCGTTTGACCCAATGCCGGCTGGTAGACTTTCTGTGATGATGAAAATGTTGAGTAATCTATTCTGTCCAGTGTGGTAGCTACTGGCCATCTGTGGCTCTTGAGCAATGGAAATGTAGCTATTGTGACCGAGGAACTGATTTTTAAATTGTATTTAAACTTCAGTGAATTTAAATGTAAATTATCATATGTGGCTAGGTTTGTGGCTACCATATTGGACATCACAAGTTTAATCATTAAACCTATTTGAATAATTTTGGGGAGCAATGTTGACATTTGAAAGATCAAGCTCTTTTGTGGTTAAGTATGGTGTTTTAAAAAATACATGTTGCAAAATGGCTATTTTCTCATGTGTTTGTCTTTATTTTGTATTTATTTATTTGTGCTTTATAAAGTTAGACCAAAGATCAGTTTCTCTGACCAAGCACAGATTTCTTTGGGAAAAAAATTTTTTTTATGCTGGAGAATGCTCTTTTATGGTTAAGAAAATATAAACCATTGCAAATGTAAAAAGTAAAATTTAAACACCCCATTTTGGTCCATGTCAACTCTATTGCAGTAAGAGTGGAATGAAGTGATCCTTAAAGGGGGTCATTCTTGACAGGTTTGCTCCTTATTATCTGCTGTTGTATAAACTGTAAGAGTATTCCACCCCTCCATCACAAAATGGCCCCAGTGTTGAAATGTGTGAGTTTACTTTGGATTTAATTTTATTCTTGGCAAGTTTCATGAGAAAGAAATTTCAGAGAAGACAAGGGAGTTTTCAGTGCTGGGATTCCTCTGGCTCTAATTTCTTCATCCACGTGGTGTGGGTGAGCATCCTGGTATTGCTCTTTGGCCAAGCTCTTGGGGGCACGCTCTAATGGCCAAAGCCCTGATGGAATGAAGATGTCAGGACTGGAACAGAACACACATGTGCTGATGGGAAACCTCACTGGTGCTGGGAGGTCTAGAGCCTTGGGTGGGATCACGTGGAATGGGAGGCATCATCTTGTGCTAAGTTTTGTCAAGTGATATGACAGCAACCAGTCAGTTCATCCTTCAGGTTAAAATGCTCCTATCACTCTTTGGTTCAGTAACAATGTGTCCTTTGCTTTCTGTGTGTCAGAATAAAAGTATTGACATGCTCAAGCTCTTAAACGTAACCCTTAAACTAATTCTAGAAAGTTGAGAAATATGAGAAATGCTTACTCTTGACTGGGCCACAGACCTAGATGGGATGTGGACTCAGCTACCTAAATGTCAGACCCAGTGCTGGAAGTACTATGACCAGGTTGCTCATTCATTAAAGCAAGAACTGAGATTTGTATAAGTGTTCCAGCTGAAAAAACAGGTGGCAAGCTAAGGATCAACTGAGGTGACTTTAAGAACAGACTGTGCGTGAAGTGGGGACAAGGTTCAGAGGATGCTTGAGATGATGAAACATGAGACACCAGCATGGCAGGATACTATTATGGCCTCTGGGTCTAAAAAGAGCCTAGGGGAGCCCTGGCCTCTCCCCACTGAATAGGAGATTTGTCCCTGGGAGATTGGCCATTGGGAACACCCCGGCCCTGTAAGAAGAATGAGGGGAGAGGTATTAATACCTTTATAGCTCTTTCCAGTTGCTTCCTATGCCTACCACTGCCTGGCACTGCTCAGAACCATGAGGACTGGTGAAGGACACAATCCACAGGGGGTGAGAATGGCCAGGCTGTTAAATACTCACATGCACATTAGCTAATTCCATCTTCACTATGGTCTTTATTTTATTAATACAAAGAAGACAGAAGCTTAGGGAAGTTATGCAGATTTCCTCAAATCCAATAGTTGATCAAGTCAGACTCTGGCATCCTAGCTCTAACTTCTGTGAGGGGGATTGTGATGTGTCACAAGTGGAAGAAATATGGAAACCAAATCTGTGGTTACAGTTGTGTTCATAACAATAAAAATGTCCCTGCTATCCATTTCCTGACATTATTGCATGAGACCCTCACAATGTTTTTGAGAGCTAACAAAGTTAGGTATTATTATTCTCACTCTACTAATAAAAAAGAGGAAATAACCTGCTGTAAGACAGCATCTCAAAGCTGGCATTTGAATACAGGTTTTGTGATTCTGAATCCATCGGAGAGGCAGGCATCCCACAGGGCTATTTAGAAAATGGTGGCAACAGAACAGTTTAATTAAATTAAGCCAAGGACAAGAGTAAAATGAATTGAAAACTATGTTGTACAGATATTATGCTTAAATATCAGTCTCTATTTTGCCTTATGAGTCATATTTTTTTTTGCCCATATTGAAAAGTCCACAAACAGAAATAGCCCATCAAAAATGAGGTAGATAAATAACATGTGAATCAAAAACAAGAGGAAAGAAATTAGTAGTTGAGTAAACAAGTAACACTTTCTAAACAAAGACTTAAAATAAATTTGTATGCTATATCAAACACCAAAATTAATTCCAGGTAGATGATGTAAAAGCTAATGGATGGCCTTGGTTGGCATGGATCAATGGTTGAGCATTTACCTATGAATCAGGAGGTCATGGTTTGATTCCCATCAAGGCACATGCCCAGGTTGAGAGCTCCATCCCTAGTGGTAGGCGTGGGGGCGTGTAGGAGGCAGGCGATTTGTGATTCTCTCTCATCAATGATGTTTTGTTCTCTGTCCCTCTCTCTTCCTCTCTGAAATCAATGAAAAAATGTTTTTTAAAAAGCTAATGTATGAAGAACTACTAGGAGATGGTGTGATGGAGTGGGTAATGTTGCAGGGGCCATGTCTACTGGTTGCCAGGTGCAGAGTAGGGACTTTACAAGGCTTTTATTAATCAAGGCTTCCTTGTGCAGGAGGTTACTCCCCACTTCACAGATGAGAAGACTGAGGCCCCACAGGCTCCCTATAGACCTCTGGCAGAGGGTGGTGCGGCCTAGAGCCTTCATCATTCTGACTCTGGATTCAAGGTGTTAACCACTGTGGGGTTTTGGGATCATTTCCATCCTGAACAGGAGGCCACCATGGGGGAAGAAATTGGCAGTTTATTTTATAGAAAACCCATTAGATTTTTATAAACTGAACAATAATGTAGCTGAAAGCAACATTATTTTTGGGAAAATATTTTTGGGAAAATATTTTCAGTGAAGATGAAAAGGGTTAAATTTTATAACAAATATTTAACTGAGGCATAAGAAACACCATGTAGATAAGTGGATAAAGGATGTGAATAGATATTAGAATATGCTTAGTAAGCAAGTTTGAAAAAACTAAGCTTATTAATAATAAAATAAGTGCAAATTAAAATAAGGATGCAACTTAAAATAATTTATAGGTTTCAAATGAATAATAGCTTTTTGTTTGTTTTCTAAGACCCAAAGCTGGGGAACATACAGAATTATTGATGTGGTAGTGGTGGAATTTGTATGGCCTCTTTGGAAAAGTAATTTGGCAACAATTATCAAGAATCATAAAATTTCCACACCCTTTGACCCAACAATCCCACTCCTGGGACTTTATCCTCAGGCAATTATTAAAAAGACAACAAAAGCCATGTGTTAGAAAATATTCACTGCGGTCATGTTTATAACAATAAAAAAGTGAAGGCCAAAAGTCCCACCACAGGGAAATGATTCAGTAAATTATGGGTCTTTGTAGCCATCAAATTAATGATGGAAGCTATACAATATATTAACAAAGTTTTATGCTAGTGATTTAATTGAAAAACAGAATGAATATTATATTTATACTGTACCTTGATTGCAGAAAAGTCCACATAGGGATTAGCTTTGAGAGTAAATACAGCAGAATAAAGACAATGGGTGTAACACGGGGGTGGGTGGTGGCGAGGAAGGGGGAGGTTAGTGGCTCACCTGAGACCTGTCAGCTTGTGGGATGTTCAGCTCTGGCACGTGGCGTTCTGGCTGAATGAAGGGCAGTGTCCCAAGACTGGGCTGAAGCTAAGTCAGAAAAAGCTATTTTTCTTTTAAATTTCCAGTTTAAAAAATTAAGTCAGAGAGGCATAATAAAACTGTAGGAAGTAAAGCACTGGTGTAAACATTGACAGTTTTAAACTAAATGGCTTCCTCTTTTGCGTTTTCCAATTACTCTTTTATTTATTTAGTTTTAATTTTATACCGAGGGGAATAAAAAACCCTGTAACAACACCTCATTAATTTGCATTAGTGGAGAAGTAGTGCTGTTTGATAAGTGAAAGTGCTGAGTGTAAAGACATAGAATGCTTAGCGTCTTGGTCACAGGAAAGACCCGAGCCCTCTGCTGGGGTCAGGGGGTACATATAACACCTGATTGTCACCACCTCCTGGGTATTGGCATTCTAGACCCTGGTTCAAATTCCAACCTCATCTTGCCTATTGGTTCAGTGGAGACTGTGGGCCACTGGAATCCTGACTTGCGACTCTTTGTAACTGTGTCTCCTCATTGGTTGTTAGAATGAAATGCAGTGTTTGTGAGGCAAAGATTTCCCTGTGTCTAGGGTTATTCTATCTGGCTTCCTGTCACTTGCTAGTTCTAAACAAGTCACTCATAGTTTCTGGAACTCAGTTTTCCTGTAGAAGGGATTTTGAGATGTCGTGGGGCTTAAAGTTGATCATGTATAGAGTGATTAGCCCAGTATCTACCTGTTCCATATGTTCACTATTAGTTGTGGCCCAATCACTTACTAGCCACCTGACCTTAGACAACCCCCCCCCCCCCTCTCTCTCTCTCTCTCTCTCTCTCTCTCTCTCTCTATCTATATATATATCTATCTATATATATATATATATATATATATATATATATATACTAGAGGCCCAATGTGTGAAATTTGTGCAAGGAGCTCAGCCCTTACAGCCCCAGCTGCCTTGGCCCTCGCGGCTCCCAGCAACCTTGCAGCCACGCCCCCTATTCACTGGTTGTTCCAGAACGTCATTCCGCCATCTGGTCTAATTAGCATATTAGCTCTTTATTATATAGGAATTATATAGGATATCTTTATCCCCGCCACACGATATGTTTATTGATTTTAGAGAGAGGGAATGGAGATAGAGATAGAGAAAGGGAAATGGCCATGTAAGAAACAAGCATCTATTGGTTGCCTCCTATGTGCCTGACTGGGGATCAAGCCTGCAGCCTTTTGGTGTACCAGACCATGCTCCAGCCAGGGAACCCTCCATTTTTTTTTCCAAATCTACAAAAAGGTCTGAGCTAGATGATCCCTAGGGTCTCTAATCCAGTTCTTGAATAATGCATTTCTCTAATGTTGGCAGAGGATTGATACTTGTGTGTGTGTGTTGATTTGAGAGACTGACTTCAAGAGCAAGTTTCAGTTTAACACCTCCTGACATTTGAAAATGAGAATTTAATTGAGGAAGAAAGACTTTAAGAAGGCTACAGAGAAGGGAGCGTGGATCAAGATTAAATTAATCTGACTTTACAAAGATTCATGCAGAGAGTGTCTGTTCAGCAAAAAACTAAATTGGATAAATTTGGGGCTTTTTGGCCTGCATCCCTGCTACCCATCTTTCCATTTATTGCTGTGGCTCCTTCTTCCCCATTTCTGAATGTGGCTGGTGCATTTGGACTTTGGCCCTATGTCCACTCCTCTCTTCTCCCAGAGTCCCAGTCTTCCTCTGTTTATGGATTCTGTTCACTCTATTCCAAATCCCAGACATCAAGGCTTGGGGAGTGAAGGTTTGCCTGGCACGTTTAGAAAAGGGGCAGATTTGGGGTGTCTGGAGAGTGCCTGAGGAGAAGTGGAAGATGAAACTGTAGAGACAGTGTCAGGTCCATATCTAGTAGACTCTTGGATAAGGAGACTGTCTAGTGGTGATTGGGAATTACTGCAGAGTCTGTTGAGTTAATTAATGAGATTTGACTATGAGGACTTGGGGATATTAACTATTGGTAGTTTCATGTTGGTGCCTCAGTATTATTTGAAATTTTGAAAGTCTTGTTTGTAAGGCCAGTCATTGTGGCTCTTCTCTGCAGTCCTCATTCATACATTGATGTTCTCCCAGTGGCCCGGCACTCGGACTGGGTCCCTTTGTCTTTGCCAATCCCCCTATCTTCAGGAGGAGCCATCTGCCCACCTGCTGCCTTCTCCCCTTTTTGTGATTTTGTGGGAGATTAGCGAATCTCATTCACTTCAGAGCCAGGGCCAAAGGAGAGGCTTTGAATAGATCAGTTCAGACTGTGTTTCTTCTATGTGCTGTTTTCTCTCCAGAAAGCCACTATCATTAATTAAAACACCAACAAATAAAGCAAATCCTAAACAGCTGAGCTCTGTATTTTCAAAGACCCCTACACTTCATTCGCATAAAATAAATTAAATTTGGAGCTTATCTAATACAGCTGTTCATTTTGATGGAGTGTTTGGGCTTCTCTTTACTGCCTCAAATAGTATATTCTGGAGTCCTTCCAGAGTGCTGACGGGTCTTCCTATAGAAATGAGCTCTGTCCCCAGGAGACTGGAATATGGACTTATCTGGGCCTGGGTTAAATAATGACTTTATCTATTTATCTATTTATAAGTTGAATCCATTTGTACTTGAGATCGGTACATTACACTCTGTATAAATTATAATTCAACTAGGGTGTCACTCAGCCTGGCCTGCACTCTCTCTAATCTGGTACCCCTTGGGGGATGTCCAACTGCAGTCAGACATCCCTCTCACAATCCAGGACTGCTGGCTCCTAACTGCTCGCCTGCCTGACTGATTGCCTCTAACCACTTCTGCCTGTCAGCCTGATCACCCCCTAACTGCTCCCCTGCCAGCCTGATTGATGCCTAAGTACTCCCCTGCTGACATGATTGCCCCCAATTGCCCTTCCCTTCAGGCCTGGCCATCCCCAACTATGCTCCCCTGCTGGCCTGGTCACCCCCAACTGCCCTCCCTGCTGTCCTGGTCACCCCCAACTGCCCTCCCCTGCTGTCCTGGTCACACCCAACTGCCCTCCCCTGCTGGCCTGATTGCCTACAACTGCCCTCCCTTGCTGGCCATCTTGTGATGGCCATCTTGTGATGGCCATCTTGTGATGATGTTGCACATGACACTACCTAAGTTTTTAACATATAGGTTACAAATTCTAAGTAAAAAATATTTTATTTAAAATATTTTAAAAATGGGAACTTCCAGGTGCCCTTTTTAAGATATAACTTTGAAAATTAAAGGGACAATGACAATAATAATACTTATGGGTTTGATCAGTTACTTCTACTTTCTGTATATATCAGTTTCCTCATGTGAAAAGTGGTATGCTAGGTGTTTGGTTTTACGTTGAGTCTTGTTCATAGTAGAATCATATTTAGTGACTATTTGTAAAAAAAAAGTTTAAGCAGCAAGAATTATAGTATCTACTTTTTAAGAACTTGCCAACTCAAAGATTATTCACACATTTTTTGAAAGCTCAAAAATCAAAAGCCTTAATCTAATGACTCTTAATTCATAGCATCTTTATCAGTGTTCTCTATGTTGTTTGTAACGATCACAATGATATACTCACTGCTGGTTATTCCCATGCTGGACATCCTGCTGATGAGATATTCTTTCTTGAGTCGCTGTGTTGCTTTCCAGTGCCATCATTTTGGGAGTTGCATAAGATATAAGGATGCTGGATGTTGGGATTGGGCGAACTGATTGGCATTATCATACCCCTGACCTTGCAGGAGAAACCTTCAGATGAGTATGAGCATCTGCTTCTCCTACACAGCTGTCGTCTCTCATGGCCCCAGAGCATGTTGAGGAGACAGAATGTTTGCTTTTAGCCTTTTAAGAAAGTTGTCTTCCCTGGCCATTGTTGCTCAGTTGTTAGAGCATCGGTCTATGCACCAAAGGGTCGCAAGTTTGATTTCTGGTCAAGGACACATACCTGGGTTGCAGGGTTGCAGGTTCCATCCAGGGGCTCTAATCAGGGCTCATGCAGGAGGCAATCAGCAGATATGCTTCTCATTGATGTTTCTCTGTCTCTTTCCTCCTCCTCCTTCCTCCCTTCCACTCTCTAAAAATAAATGGAAAAAATATCCTCAGGTGAGGCTTAGCAAACAACATAAAAAAGATATCTTTGTATTTCGTTTTGCAGCCTAGAATCCTGCAATCAGGGTTCCAAGGCCAAGTCTTAAAAATTTCATGTTTTGAGAGATCTTCTTAAAGCCAAGTGTCTCATCCACAGAAAAGTGGTGTCCAGCCACTTCCTAATGTTCAGTGATTTCCAGACCATGCTCACAGAGGTGGTTTACGTGTCCCACAAATGACTTTCATTTGGGTTATATTTTCACTACTTATAAACCATAATAACAAGGCAGTACAATGGGTTGACTGTGTTACGGATAACACTTTAACAGGTTGGGGAATCACTGTACACTATATGGAGTCTGTACAAGTTTAGGTTTTTAGTTTAATAATCTGATTTTACAATAAAATGTGTTTCTGTCCTGTCTATACACATATTTGGGCTTATGATAAAATGTGTCCCTGCCTAGGAGTAAGCTCTACACAGTTTGTTTTCAATTCAAGTTTGCACTTGTCCATGTACATAATCTTGACATGACAACACCTGATAGTGCCCTGATTGAGGCTCCATTGAATGTCAGGAGGGTCCAGGTGCACCTGCCTGGTCCATGTTTGCTCATGGCCAAGTGGTCTTGTGAGAATAAAGAAGCATGTTGTAATCTGGTTTACTTAGATAACTAAGCATTTAAAACTGTAAGGCAGAGCTACCAAAAGATAAATGGCACATTGGGGAAAGAGTAGTGAAAAAAATTTGACCAATGAAGGATCTATTTTGTTAATATTCAGAGTTCTTTCATAATCACTATGAAAAAGACAGTGACCTAGTAGAAAACTGACTAAAGCACTTAAAAAATCAAGTCACAGAAAGTGAAAATTTCAAATAAATATACAAAAATATGTTCATCCTCATTCAGTTAAAAAACTGGAAAATGTAGTAATAATAAGAGTAGGTGGTGGTTACAAAGTGAAATAAAATCCAGTGCTATTGGACTAAAGGTTAGCAGTCACTTTCATATTTTATTTATAGGAGTGTACATTGCTCCTGTAATCCCTTTTTGAAAGGTTTAGGTAATATGTATCAAGAAAAAACTGATCTTTTAATAGATCAGTTTCCCTTTCATTTTACAGTTGCCCAAAATAAGGATTCTCTATGTTGTTTGTAATGATCACAATGATATACTCAAACTGCTGGAAACAACCTAAATATCAATATATGTTTAGTAAATTTATAGTACCATGATTTAATGAAACTCTGTAGAGCTTAGAGGAAAGAGGGAGGGGGCAAGAGAGGGAGTAGAGAGAGAGGGAGAGGGAGAGAAAGAATGAGAGAATGATTCGTTATTTGATATACTACTGTACCTACTGTTAAGGAGAAAATGTTCAATACATAGTAAGATAAAAAGGTAAGCTGTAAAACAATAATTCTGTGTGATCACACTTATGTAAAAATAGAAACAAAAATCTTTTTATGCTTATTAACGGAATTGAAAATTTCTGGAAAGTGATGCAAAAAACAACAACAACAAAAAACCTGAAACAATACAACAACACAAACTCTACTGAGAGTGATTGACTCTGGGATTTGACATTGAAATTAAGAGAAAGAGAAGGGGTCTTTTATATTTCATTGTGTGGCCTTCTTTGGCAATTCAATTTCCTTTTATACATGGAGCATGTGTATCTCCCTGATAGGAAAACTATTTAATAAAAAATCCATCAATTCCTTCTCTATCATCCTAAAAGGATAATATGAAAATTGACCAAATGGCAGAATGACATCCATGGCCCCTCTCCCCAGCTGGCCTGCCCCCAATGGCCTCCATTGGGGGGCACGCCAGCTGGACTCTACCAATACATAAATTCATGCACCAGGCCTCTAGTTCTATTATAATACCCTAACCCTTCTTTTTATTTGATTCTAGAATTGTATTTTTAATGTAAATATTTGTGTATTTGTTTTTAATGGACTAAGGCTTCACTAGCCTTTGATATACTTACTTAAGAAGTAATTACATTTTGACTGACTTTTCCTAACTCTCACTGGATTCTGGGTAGCAGGATCAGCCAGAGTACAAGATCACCAGAGTTGTTCTTAGTGGGCAAATCCATACTACAGATTCTCAGTCAAGAGAAATGGTTGTGAAAGTGGACTCTTGGGTCAGATGACTTGGGTTTAAGTCTCTGGGCTCTACTAGATGTTGGAGATATCTGTTGAGCAGATTATTTAGCTTCTTTCAGTCTCTGTTCTGCATCTGTACACTAGGGGTATTTATAATACCAATTGCACTTGGTTGTATATATTAAACACCCAGAGTCTCAAGCACAGTCTTAATCACTTCAGATAAGTTTTTCATTTTATATTTATAGTCATGACCACATCATCTCTATATTTCAGTTTCTTACTTTTAAATGAAACTATTTAGACAAGATAAAATGAAAAGTCTCTTCCAGTGCAAATTTTAATGATTTAACACCTGTATTTCTGACATACTCTTCATTAAGTTCTACATGGCTTAAGATTTTTATCTAGTTATATTTGATAGTGATTTTTTAATCAAGAGTCCTTGGCTGGCTTAAGTGATGATACATTCATTATATGATTTATGGTTGTCATTTTTTTCCATTGACAAATATGTTCTATATCTACTAGTGCCAGTATTTGTTGTACTGAGGACTAAGAATGAAAACAGAATGTCTGTTCTCGAAGGCATAGTGAATATAGCTTGTAGAATTTGTGGGTACTGCCCATAAAGTAGACTATATCAGTCAATGTGTTATTGACTGAGAGAGTGGTTAGAGGAAAATCATAAGCAATTTGTTATTCTTGCAGGGAGCCCTGGAGCTTAGGATGTGGACATTGCCCTTCCCTGAACCAACACTTTCTCTACCTTCCTGGATTCTAAGTTTTGCCTTTGACTCAGAGCCTTTGAATTTAATTTTTCTAATTGAAAGAAAGCCACATGGATGGTGTGAATAGATACATCCCTTGAGAGAAAGGACACTGGAAATGGCTGGAAGTGAGTTGAATGAGGGCTGTGGTGGGTCAGGCGTGAATGGGGAGAGGACTGCCCCCCTGTAAGCTGGGTCCCTGACTGTGGCTTATTTATGCCCTTAATACTCACAAACACACTGGAAGTTGGGCATTTTAGCCATAAAGTGTAGAGGGTTAGAAGATTCATTTCCTTTATTTACCTAAAGTTACAAAGTTGATAATTCACAGAGCTTGGATTGGATGAAGCCCAACTCTGACCTACTCCTTAACTCATTTGATTTTTTCTCTCTCCCTTTAGTCTCCTTGGTTAACTTTGTTTTATTTCATGAACTACGGAGTATATACTTAATCCCTTTCCTTGACATCATTAGTTTGTGTTGTTAGTTACAAAGAGGATTCATTTTGACAGTGAGTTTTGAAAAGTAGCTCAGGATTATGGGACGAGGGTGAGGTGAGTGTGAACTTGACTGGAAGCAAGGCAAAGAGAATACCTGTGATCTGGGGTTAGAAATCCTGTCTTCTGACTCTATCTCCTCCACTTGCCTGGAGGGGCTTTGGGGCAAGTAACTCAGCCTCATTTTTCTCATATGCAAAAGGGGAATGAAATTACCTGGCAGGGTTTATGTGAAAAGTAAATGCCAAAGGCCTGTTAAATGCCCCATTTAGTTTCTGGCCAAATCCATTGCCCCCACTCTGCTCTATAAACCTTCATATAGCAACAATGACCATGATGTCAAACCCTTGACAAAGAAACCTCCTGGTATATCTTCATGGCCTATTCCTGATAAAATTTTTGTAAGGATATCTTTTCATGGAAATTAACTTAAAATAATACATTGGATAGGATACTTCCAAATTTCGTACCCTTACCAGCTCTAGATGGAACAGAGAGCTGCTTAAAGCTTGTCTTCAGTTCTTGGTGACTTTCTCATAGGAGTTTCTTCTTTCTGTTCTGTGGGAACTTGGGGTATTTTTGAAAGAGGAAGGGAAAATAGAAAAATCACATAATATGTGACAAGTGTAAAAAATCTTATTGTGATGGCTTCCTGCTTAATCTTTAGGGGAATTTCAGAAAGTTGTCCTTTAAAAGGGAATTATAAATTTCTTCAGAGAAATTTTAGGACACCTTATTCAAAGGCGTGGAGGACAATCTGTTTTAAACATGACTTGGGAAGCACACTGTTATAGGAAAAAGGAAACCAAATAGCTAGAACTCTTTTTTTTTAAAGGTTTTTTTTTAATCTTTATTGTTCAGTTTATTAATTACATTGTTTCCCCTTTTTCATCCCCCTATATCTCCCCTCCACCCTGTACCTATCCCACCCTCCACCCTCACCTCCCCCTCCCCACTGTCCTCTCCCATTGCTGCAAGATTTTTGTCCAGTCTCTTGCTGTACTTCCCACAACCCTTTTCTCCCCAAGAATTGTCAGTCCATTCCCTCTCTATGTCCATGTTTCTGTTATATTCACCAGTTTATCCTGTTCATCAGCCTATCAATTCACTTGATTTTTATGTTCATTTGTTGATAGATGTGTATTTGTTGTTCATAATTTATATTTTTACCTTTTTCTTCTTCCTCTTCTTAAAGAATATCTTTCAGCATTTCATATAATATTGGTTTGGTGGTGATGAACTCCTTTAGCTTTTTCTTATCTGCGAAGCACTTTATCTGATCTTCAATTCTGAATGATAGCTTTGCTGGATAGAGTAATCTTGGTTGTTGATTCTTGCTATTCATTATTTTGAATATTTCTTGCCACTCACGTCTGGCCTGCATCGTTTCTGTTGAGAAATCTGCTGACAATCGTATGGGTGCTCCCCTGTAGGTAACCAACTGTTTTTCTCTTGCTGCTTTTAATATTCTCTCTTTATCTTTTGCTCTTGGCATTTTAATTATGATATGTCTTGGTGTGGTCCTCTTTAGATTCCTATATTTTGGGATTCTGTGTACTTCTTGGGCTTTTAAGTCAGTTTCTTTCACCAGGTCTGGGAAGTTTTCAGTCACTATTTCTTCAAGTAGGTTTTCATTAACTTGCTCTCTCTCTTTTTCTGGCACCCCAATAATTCGGATGTTGGCATGCTTGAGGTTTCCCAGAGGCCCCTTACATTATCTTTAATTATCTGAATTCTTTTTGTTTCTTGCTTTTCCAGCCGAGTGGATTTTGCTTCTTTGTATTTCAAATCTTTGACTTGGTTATTGTGGCCCTCTGGACTGCTTTTAGGACTTTGTGTAATATTTTTTATTTCAGTCTGTGTATGCTTGATTTCTAGTTGGTCCTTTTTCATATCTGTGAGGGTCTCGTTCATATCCTCAGAGGTCTTGTTCATTTCCTTGAGGGTCTCCTTCATTTCCTTGTAAGTCTCATTCATTTCCTGGTTGGTCTTGTTTATTTTCTCGTAATTCTCATTAAGTTCATCGGCCTTTTCTAGGAGCCTCTTGAAAAGCCTTATAATCGTGGTTTTGAACTCTATGTCTTGTCGTCTTTTCTCCTCCATTTCTTTCACACCTGATTTCTTTCCATATCTCTGCATAGTGGCTGCTTTATGTGGTAGATATCCTCTAAGGGTCAGTGGCACAGCCTCCCCAGTTATTTGAGATGGGTACTCTTACTGCAATCCTTTATGGGTTGTACAGTATTTTTGAATTTAAGTCCAGCTTGTTGTTGTTAGCCCAGGAGGGTTTGACCTCCAGGCCAATTGGCTGTGAAGGGAGACTGTGTTCAGGTTGGATGGGTGGAGTCTCTGAGCTGAGCAGGCAGCCTCAGTGTCAGCTATGTCCTATGCGGCGCACGCGCGCGGGTCTCTGTTGGATGGGGATGGCTGCAGGCACCTCCAAGAGAAAGCCACTAGTCTCTTCCCCTTGCCAGACAACTCTGCCTCTCTCCAAATGAGTCTGCACACCCAAAGTCTAGCCCAGGGTTGTAAAATAGATGGTTTCCGGGACCAGGAGACAAGTTTCCAGGGAGCAAGTCGCGGGTTTGAGCGACACTTGTGTGCAAACTTCTTTTCCCAGCTACCTGGTTTCTCCGCAGACTAGGAGACCTCTGCCGCGCCCCGCTTTCAGGGTGCGTCCCCCGGACCTCGGACCTCGCCTGGCGCTGGGGAATCCATGTAGTGGGACGTCTCCGCCCTCCCCGTTGGCGAAATCCAGCCAGGGTTGCTGCTCCAGCCTCAGCCCGTGTACACGACCAGGATGGCTCCTAACCTGTTTCCGTCTTCAAGGCTGCGCTCCAGCCGCTCCTCTGGGTCTCAATGTCCCACCTTTACTCCTATTTGTGGAGTTTTCACTCAGCCAGCTTTCTGGCGATTCTGGGTGATGTTTGTTTTGTTGTTATGTTGTAGTTTTTGCGCGGGGCAGAACAATAGGTGTTTACCTATGCCGCCATCTTGGTTCTCCTCCAAATAGCTAGAACTCTTGATCAAGTATTTTTTCTTTATTTTCTATCTCCTTCCCTGAAGATGCAAATTCTAAGAAAAAGAGGCATACTAAATGTCAAACTGTAAAACACAAATTTAATAGTCTATGATAGTTACACAATAAGCAGTCAGACACTGTGTATAATTGAGAAACTATAAAATTAAAATTGATTTCTGAGACCCATCACAAATGCATATCAAAAATATAGCGTGGTATATTTAGCTTAGGAATAGAGAATCACACTTTCTCAATGGCCCATAGGGCATGTCTTCATTTAAGCCTCATAATGTATTTAATATTCACAATTGTAGTAAATGTGATAAAAAAAGACCTCCATTTTAATCACATACTCTAAGAAAATTACAAGTACCCAAATAAAGATTCTTTTTGTTCATCACAGTCAACTGAACATTAGGTACTTAGAGACATCAACTTGGTATTAAACCATTGCCCCCTGAACAGGTCCTGCCCATATATAAGTGTACTGAATGAGTAAACCAGTGAGTGACAGAAGGATGATAGACATTAGATTACACAGAACACCTCATTTCTCTGTACTTGCTTAAATGAAATATTACTATAATTTTAAGCTTAGCAAATGCTCCTTTGTGAAACTCTCCGATTTATTTATTTATTTATTTATTTATTTATTTATTTATTTATTGTTATTTTTAAATATATTTTTATTGATTTCAGAGAGGAAAGGAGAGGGAGAGAGAGAGAGAAACATCAGTGATGAGAGAGAATCATTGATCAGTTGCCTCCTGCATGCCCCACACCGGGGATCAAGACACAACCCAAGCACATGCCCAGACCGGGAATCAAACCGTGACCTCCTGGTTCAGAGGTTGGCGCTCAATCACTGAGCCATGCCGGTGATAGCTACCCCAAACCAGCTTTCCATTTCATTCACACATTTTGTCATATAACATATAAGCTCTTTTGTATAATCATTTCACTTTACCCCTCCCATCCTTCTCCCACATTGGAAAAGAGAAGGCAACATCACTACAATAAATATTTCCTCACAGTAAGGCAGCTTTGTTTGGAAAGGGGCTTTAGAAAATACTAGTTAATGAAATTTTCAGCAGAGGCTGTTTGCAGCCACCAGAAGTGTGATTAAATTTTAATTAAACTATACTTAATTAAATCCTATTGGCTGAAAGTGAATGGAAAAAGTGATTAACCCTCCTTAGCTGCTTTCGCCAGGCTTTCAGGTGCCCCGCCCGGAGGGACAGCTGCTGCTGGCAGACAGGGCCTGTCTGGAGGCAGGGGCTCACTTCCTGGCTGGCCATGGGTCACCGCCGACTTCTAACGCCATATTGCTGTATCATGTTTGGTCTCTTTTCTCACTTTTCCAATAAATTATCTGCACATTCAGACCTTATAAGGCATATAGCTACATTCTTTGAATTTTGTGTTGGGAAAGATATGTTGAAATCTTCTTACTTCTCCCACTCTTTGTGTGTATGTGTGTGTGTGTGTCAAACTATTCCTTCCAATCTACAATGTTCATCTTCCCAATGTTTTTACATATCCTATCCATTTTTAAAAGTTATTTTATTCCCTTTTTGATACTAACTTTTATGGGAGGTCATCTCAAGTGGAAGAAAGGACAATAAGAAAAAATCTAGGGAAGGGGCTTCTATAAAAAGTAATTACCTTATTCTAGTCTAAGATTTGTGATTAGAAATGGACTATTTTATCTCTAAACACAGTATATAGGGATATATGTTTGTTTGTTTTTTAAGACAAAGCAGTTAGCTGAGAAAATCCTGCCATTCCAACTGAAAGACTCTTCACAGGACTGGCTGAGGCCTCTGCACTAGACATGCACTGAGTCACTGGGCAGTGACGGGGCACTTGTCATACTTTGCAGAGACATGTCCGAGAAAGCCAGAGTCCAGAAGTCCCTGATGGGGTTTCACTCACTGAGCTCTGACTCAGTGAAGCCATCTCCATTAACACTCCATTTGTGGTGGTGACTAAAGGAGGAAAACTTCAGGAACTGGAGTCTGCCATTGCTTTTGATCCAGAGACGACTACAGTTGTACAGTGGAGGACCAGCTCCAGAGTCACTGTGAGTTCATTCCTGAGGGTAGTAGTGACTGCAGCCTCACATTTGGTAATAGTTTGCTGTTTACTAAGCCCGGTTCTAAGAGCCCAGTGGGAGGTGGCTGGGAACCTCTGCTGTACCAGAGGCAAGGCTATAAAGATGAAGGCGGTGGTTTCCAGTCCTCGCTTCAGATCAGAATCACTCAGGACCTATTTGATACTGCAGATCCCAGGTTCCATCTCAGACCTGACGTATGAGAACCAACCAGGCAGAGGCACCTGAATTGTTACCAAGTTATCAATTCATGGCCAGCTTGGGGCAGGTCAGACAACCCACATCTGAGAAATTCTGGATGGTGACTTGCCTAAGGACCAGTAGTTAACTGCACAGCTAGGTCCAAACCCAGCTGTGTATTTTACTATAGATTGAGTTCATTCTGCTGGAGCCAGGGTTAGACTGTTTTCTAATTTTGAATGATAATCAAAGATAGCAAGAAAAGAAACTGATAACTGTTGAGGATCTTGTGAGCTAAAGAACCATTCATGTTTTTTTATTTCATCCTGTGCTAAACCACTAGTGAGTATTTTCTGAATTCTGTAAAACTTGGCTTTCACTTTTATGCTTACTAATTTAAATTAATAATTAGTAACAGGGAAAGCAAAATTAAAGAGAAGCATTTCTATTTCATGCTGAAAGAGGACCAAACTTTTAAAAATATATATATTTTATTGATTTTAGAGAGAAAGGGAGAGAGAGAAACATCAATGATGAGAGAAAATCATTGATCAGCTGCTTCCTGCATACTCCACATTAAGGCTCAAACCTGCAACCTGGGAATCGAACTGTTTCCTCCTAGTTCATAGGTTGATGGCTCAACCACTGAGCCACTCCAGCGGGACCAAACTTTTGATGTACTAAGCCCTAATCCCAAGCTGGCCATCTCCCATCTTGCTTCTGGAAGTGTGGGCCAAGGAGTGCTGTGTCAGCAACCCCAAGAGATTGATAGAAATGCAGATGATGAAGTGCCACCTCATACCTGTTGACCCAGAATCTGCATTTTAACACAGTTCCCATGCCATTCTTAACATATAATTTGAGAAGTACTGTGTTACCCCAAAACTATGGGAAGAAATAAACAGCTACCTCAGGAAGAAATAAATTAACTTAGTTTCATTCCTGCCAATACTGATGTGTGAAAAGATGGCTGTCAGAATGCAAGCCTGGGCTTCAGCTCAGCAGATAGTTTTGTAGGTGGAACTAGAGGTACTGATATAGGAAATAAAATGTTTGACTTGGTTGTGTTTCTGGAATTGTCACTAGATATATTTAATTTATGATGTCAGGGTTAAAGAGCTAGAATTAGAGCCATTGAACTTAGAGCATAAAAACGTACAGCAGAGTACTTCTTATGTATGGGTGAGTACCCAATGCTTTTTATCATTAAGTGGATTATTGTCAGAAGTTCCATTAAACTTAATTTAAGAGACTTGTCAGATCATAAAGTCTGTTTAATTTGAGTAAGTGTCTTATTCCCTGATTATTATTTCTCTGAGACTCAGATCCTTTTCCTGATAACTTTTAGGCAGAATATAATGAACATAGAATAAAAATACACATTAATCACTGGTCATTATAGTTGTTAGGATCTTTGCTATATTTTGTAGTTATGCTAACAATAACTTGGAAGTAACAATTATTTTTTACATAATAATTTTAAATTTGCTTTTATGAGGAATGTCCCCAGAGTGTGGCTTGCTGATGAATCGGAGCAACAAAAATCATGTTGGCAAATGGTTTTGTATATACTTGTATTTTTGGGTCTGAGTAAGAGAAATCTACATTTCACCCAAAGCACACAGGATCTATTTCAGCATCGGCCTATTAATGAGACAGTAATTGGTGTGTAAGCCGTTCATTCTCGAAGTTTTCTCACGGGGCATAATTTGTCTCTTATTTGTCAGGGATGGGCTCTGGGAAACAACACTCCCATTCATGATGGGCAGAGCAAATGCACTAAAACATTATCATAGCTGGGATTAGTGGTCCACTATGGATTTATGTCAAGAATGTTAATGATTTGTTTATGAATAAGTGGGCCTGTCGCATGGTGAAACAGTAGCCTGCAGAATCGCTGAATAGACAGTTTGCTTGCAGAGGCTCCTCAAAGGAAATAAATACTCTTGCCAGGCCTTTTGCGTCTCTTAAATCTCTATTGCAAATTGACTTGCCAATTTAAAGTGGTGGCATTTACCTTACAAAATTCTGTGCTTGCTATGGCTGGTCTTGTAACTCTAAGTTGTCTTGATATAATATACAAAAATTAAGTTAGCATTGAATCTAATTTTTATTGCCAGGTAGAGTACAAGAAATAAAAAAAATAAGATTATCTAATGACTTATAGTCCCGTACTTAGATAGATGGATGTAAGAATATGTGACATATATGTGTGTATGTGTGTGTATAGTATATGTGTGATGTGTATGAGTGCTCATGTATAGGGTTTGCACTGTAAAAGTTTATGATGGAATTTGATGAGATGTATTCTAGCTACTTTTTAAACATTTACCTTTTTATGTATGATGATGTTGGCTTTCTCTTAAAAAGATATATAAAGTGAAATGTTATTCTGTTTATATAAAGAATATTTACTTCTTTTTGCTTTGGTTTAGAATTAGTATAGTCAACTTTTTCTTGAGTAATATTCAAAAGGTCTTAATAACTTAAATACCAAAGAAAGTTTTTATAAAGTTCTAATTGGAATCTGAGAAATTTTAGGCCACAAATATGAATGAAAGGATATTAATATCTAGGCTCCTCTATAATAAGCAAAAATGTGCACTATTTGTTTAATACAATTGAGATCTGCCTTTACTAAACAGAGAGCACCCATAATTCACTTTATCCTTACAGAAGTCCTGGCTGTTTTGTGGTTATAAAGTTAGGGGTCAACTTCAAATTCAGAACATTGGGGTCTAGATCTCATGTTCTTTCTGTTGCTTAACGCCCATGAGGACTCATCCCTCGTGTCCCCCTTGTCCCCTCTGTAAGGACACTATTAGAAGTGCTAAATTATAGTAGCAGAGCATACTGTGTATGACATGGAGTGAAAACGGACCTACATTATTTATTTATGAATATGTGGTTATTCTTCCTATATTCACATATCTTGGCTTTAGGATTTTCTTTCCCCAGCTGATACATATATTTCCTAGGTAGATGGACAAACCTACTGAATGATATTGAAACAAAATGGTGGACACAGATGGCCTTTGAGGAATCAAGACTTCCTTGACACAATGTGAAAATCTTGTGCTCCTTGGGTTTTATCTAATTCTTTAAGGCACAAGATGTTTCTTTGTGTCAAATTATTAACTCAGTGCATTTCTGATTATACTGGAGTGGATGGACCTTTTTTTTTTGTCATTACCACCACCATCATCATCATATTATTATTATTATTTTGTATAGTAAATGTGATTTTGAAGTTAAGAAACTGATCTAAGGAGTTCTTTACAAGTTGCTCTCATATTTCATGTCATACTTTATGTAAACTCTATCCCTAACCAACATCTCTGGCAATAAACAACAGGTATATAAACTTGACCTCTTCTGACTATTATGAAGTTCATGGAAAGGACTGAGTACAGGCAAGTGTGTACTGATCAGGTTTATTATAGAATTAAGAGAAGAAAAAGTGTGGGTTGTCAACTTTATTAAATTCCATTTGAATACTGTAATGGACCTCAATAAAGTTTGTTATCATTAGGCAAATGGTTGGATTTGAAATAGAGTTGTTAGCAGATACAGATTAAAATTAAACCCAAAGGGCATATGTTCAATACCCACTGTGAGCAAGGCATTATTCCCCATATTTGGGGGTGAGAAGATGTATGGGGCCTGAGCAGGATGCGTATGGGGCTGAGTATGTCTACCATGCATAGATTGATACATGATTCATCTGTGTGCGTGACTCCTTCTTATTCCACTGTTCACACTTCCATCTCTTAAATGTTAGCATACTAAGCATTTCAAGGTAAGGACACTACTAGAATTGTTAAATTATAGTAGTACTAGTGGCCCAGTGTATGAAATTTGTTCACATTAAAAGGGAATTAATTAGAGGAAATATTTTAATATTGCTGTTTGCCCTTTTTCTATTATAGAAGTGTCAGAAATGAAAGAAAACTAGTAAAATATATATGAAAATCTTCCTCCTGTCTGGGGTGTGCCATGGAACCCAGAGTCAATCTCCTGCCCGCCCATGTGCACCTCAAAATTGCACAAGACCAAGACCCAGCCAGCCCTACCTCCATTGGATGAGATCCAGACCTGTCTAGCTTCACCCCTGTCAAGCCTTGCTGGGTGGGGGGCGTGGCTTCAGGTCCCCCAGCCCAGGGTGTAGGGTGTGGCTTGAGGTCCCCAGGCCCAGCGCCTGGGTGCAGGGATGGGCACAGCTTCAGGTCCCTGCAGATTTCTCGTTATGGCTCCTTATGGGAACCCTGCCTCTTCTGTGTGTGCAGTCATCTTGTGTTGCAGGAACCCCGTCTCCGCTGTGGGCATAGCCATATTGTGGTGGTGTGCGGGTCAATTTATATATTACCTCTTTATTATATAGGATAGCATATTATCTATGGCTTGGAATGAATATGGATCTACATTATTTATTTACGAATATGTGGCTATTTATTCTCATATTCACATATCTTGGCTTAGGATTTTTTCCCCCCGCTGCTCCATAGAGATGACTATAATAAGATTAATTCTCTAAAAAAGATAAAAACCATCTCTTTATACTGAAGCCCTACCTTTGGTATCAGTTTTTCACCTGGCTCTATTTACCTCAGGATCTATAACCCTCAAGACACTGGTCTCAAATACTGGTGTTCATTAGGATCATCAGGGATTTTGTTAAAATGGAGATACATTTCTCTACTCAGGAATCCTCTAGCCTACCCAGCCCCAGAAAGATTCTGGTGCAGAAGGGGCTCTGTGTGTGGACTTTATAGAGGAATGACCACAAGCCCCTGAAATTATTTTCTAAATAAAGCTTCTGATCATTTTTTTCCCCTGGGGACATGATTCATAGTTTTATTTATATTCTCAAAGGTATCTAAAATCCAAAATGAGTTTATGAACTACTGTTCTTTAGGCTGAATAAAGGACATTAATTGTAACCATACACCTGTTATTCTTAGAGTTAGGAAGGTAGATGGATAGAATTCACAGGCAATGTGATGAAATCATATTGTAACTGAAACACTATTAGAATAAACCATTTTTACTTTCAAATTAAATCACAGTTTTGGAATACCATTTTGTTCATTTTGTCAGTAGCACTTAAAACATCATAAAAGTTGATGGCCAGGTGACAGTTATAGAAAGATTAAGCTAATATTATAGATGCAGAAGTACCCTACAAATACCTTAACTGAGCCAGGTGAGGTGGAATGTGCAGACACCTACATTCCTTTGGTAGGACAGGCAACCTGAAAAACCTTTTCAGACAATATACCATCCCAACCCAGTACCCTTGGAAGTTTCCAGCTCTTGCAAAATCCATCATCTACTATTCATTTTCATAGGAATTGAATGGTAGTAAGGGATTAATAACTCAGGGCAGACATAGCTGAAATAATCATGTTACCAAAGTAATTGGCCTGAATTCAAAGAACAGTTCTTTTGAGATTCAAAGAGAGATATGAATAGAAGCCAAATTGATGCCTGCCCTGGATTCATAGCTTTGTTAGTT
This sequence comes from Antrozous pallidus, assembly GCA_027563665.1. NCBI lineage: Eukaryota > Metazoa > Chordata > Mammalia > Chiroptera > Vespertilionidae > Antrozous > Antrozous pallidus. The sequence goes on along the minus strand of CM050508.1, from coordinate 30,435,720 downwards.
TTCTAGAACTTCTTGGTAATGAGAACTTTTTGCAGAGTAGTGATAAGAACCTCATATTCCCCAGAATGTTTTCTATGATCCCAGACAGTGAAATCAATAGGTAGTGTTTCTTTAGGGATTAAATACACTTTTTACTTTTAAAAATATTTGACAATTGGTTCCTTTTCTCTGTGAATAAAGATACACACAACATAAGAACTAGCTTCACTTCTGTCTTCACATAATAACAGGTAGCAGGGAGGGAAATACAGGTCTGAAAGTATCGTGAGAGCTGCAGTAATGTGGCTCTGGCTAGTTAAGACAGGAAATATTTTTCATCTTCAGAGTCAGGTAAAAAAGCCATTAAAGCAAAAATGAATATGACTTATCATTAGGGAAATGCAAATCAAAACTACAGTGAGAGTCCTAGCCCACCACATCCATTAGGATGGCTACTGTCAGAAAACAAAACAATAGCAAAAACACTCTAAACTGAAAATAACAAGTGTTGGTGAGCAGGTGGAGAAATGGGAACCTTTGTGCACAGTTGGTAGAATGTAAAATGATACATGTTCAAATATTGTTGAAATGATACACCATGAAAAACAGATGGCAGTTCCTCAAATAATTAAAAATAGAATTATATATTATTCAGCAGTTTCACTTCTGGATATATAACCCAAAGTATTTAAAGTAGAGTCTTGAAGAGATATTTGTGCATCTGTCTTTATTGATGCATTATTCAAAACAGCTAAAACATGGAAGCAACCCAAGTGTCCATTGATGAATGGGTAGATAGACAAAGTGTTGCATATAGGGAATATTATTCAGCTTTTAAAAGGAAGGAAATTCTGATACCTGATACAACATGGATGGACCTGGAGAACATTATACTAAGTGAAGTGAGTCAATCACAAGAAATATAAATACTGGATGATTCCACTTAAATAAGGTATTTAGGATTGCCAATATCATAGAGACAGAATGGAGGTTGCTAGAGGCTGGGAAAAATGGGGAGTTATTGTTTAATGGGTACAAAGCTTCAGTTTTTCAGGGTGAAAAGTGTGCTGGAGATGGAAAGTAGTGATGGTTGCTCAACGACATGAATGTACTAGATACTGTGGAACTTAAATGGTTAAGATGGTACATTTAATGTCTTGAATGTTTTATCACAATAAAAATAAAATGACTTAAAGATATTTTCACACAGTTTAATAAAATATTTCATTCTTAGTTCTCTGTCTCTGGTGGGCCAGAAACTCCTTTTAAGTAAAACTGCAGAGTTCAGAGATTTGGATCAGGCCGGGGGTCTGTCAATGAAGATGCCTTGGTGAGCATTCAACATAGGCAGATGGTTACTGCATTTATTGAACAGATATCTGTTCGGTGTCCCACCATGCAGGTCGTTGGCTCAAGTGCAGATAAGTGTAGATGGGGTTGAGCTCATAATCAAATGCATTTCTTCTCTTTGAACCTGATCGCTCTACTAGGTTAAAGATGCCTTTCTGTCTAAATAATGAGATAGTCTTTGTTTTATGTTTTTTTTCTTTGTTTGTTTGACAACAGTGGTATTTTCATATTAAGGAATTTCATAGTATAGAATGGTATAAAATCAAGCACAGTTCATTAAGGGTCTACTGCAAATGCTTTAATACTGTTAACATCTATTCTATGTATCTTTTTTCCATATGTACGTATATAGGCACACACATTTATTTACAAATTAGGAAACAGGTGATGAATATCTGCTCATTTGGGTTAATACATATATTTAACATAACTCCATGATAACATTATTAGTTTTCTATTTATGTTATTATTTTAATTGTCACCTGAGGATATGTTTATTGATTTTACAGAGATGAAGAGAGAGAGAGAGAGAGAGAGAGAGAGAGAGAGAGAGAGAGAGAGAGAGAGAGATCTATGTGTGAGAGAGAAACATCAATCAGTTGCCTCTCTGACTAGGGGGATGGAATCTGCAACCTTTTGGTGCATGGAAAGAAACTCCAACCAATTAAGCCACCCAGCCAGGGCTCTGTTTACATTTTTAATGGCTGGAATGAAATTTAAAAGTTTGTTAAATGTTTCAGGTAACATTTAACATATCATTCTAATGGTGAAGGTAAATTAAATCATGGTAAAGAAGCAATATGGTTGAAATGCAAGGAGAGAGAGGTGCTAGATAGACACATAGCAGAGTGGGAGCTCTGTGGTGGGTGTTGGAACTCAGGCTGGTATCAGAAGCAGCAGCAGCTGATTAAGAGGAGGTCTTGAATTCTTGGATGCTGAGCCTTCTCAGATAGTCTGGTTTTGAGTTCTTTATTCATTTGGCAAATATGCTTTCAGTGCCTACCATGTGCTAAGCAATGTGCTATTTCTGGTAATACTGGGTTGAAAGCCTTTTCCTTTTCTCAGAGGAGCTGCTAGTGTAGTAGAGGAGGCAGATATAATTATGCTATAATGGGATATGCAATATACAGAGATTAAGACAAGGTTCTCAACAGATACCTCAACAGATCAGGCAGACCTCAGACCAGGGAGAGTTTCTTTACAGCATCAATATGGCACAGGGCCTGTATTGGTATTAGTTTAGCCGTCTATTATTTTTTCAGTGCCTTTTTTTGGTAAAAAGAAAACTTTCCCCAAAGCACTGTGTGTATATATTTACTTTATTATTTAGTCTGTGTAAAGAAGGGAGGCGTAAGCAGTTGTGCTTATCATAGAAGTAATTACAGTAACTTCATAGATGGCTGTAGGCTTCCTTCTTGCAGGAGTCTGGATGAATTGGGGAGTGAAGCAGCAGAGCGACTGCTTAGCTAAATAGTTTCCCAAATGAACCAAATTTTCTTCTCCAAGCTGTCCCTGTGGTACAGTCTCTGCCACCTGTCAGAATGGGGAGAAATTAGCCTGAGTTTCAAGTTGACCTTCTAAAAGTGTTAGTAACAGTATAATTCTCTTAAAATTGTGTGTGTGTGTGTGTGTGTGTGTGTGTGTGTGTGTGTGTGTAGTATGGTACTAGTATATAGGGCTATTTTGCTATTTGATATCAAAAGTAAGTTTCTTTGATACATATTATATATTTCATTATATTGGCAAGCTCTGACTTGTAGGATACTGAACTATTGTTGAAATACTGTTAGAATTGATTGGTTTTGGTGGGAAATATTTTTAGATTTTATATTTTTATAGTTTAAACTAGAGGCCTGGTGCACAAAATTTGTGCACGGGGGAGGGTGTCCCTCAGCCCAACCTGAATCCTTTCCACTCTGGGACCCCTTGAGGGATGTATGACTGCCAGTTTTGGCTCGATCTCACATGCTTTAAATATACAGTACATATTCAGCCTCTTTTATCCTGTTTTTTTTTCTAAATATATCTTATTGATTTTTTTTTTCATGGAGAGGAAGGGAGAGGAATAGAGAGTTAGAAACATCAATGAGAGAGAAACATCAATCATATGCCTCCTGCACACCCCCAACTGGGGATGTGCCCATAACCAAGGTACATGCCCTTGACCAGAATTGAACCTGGGACCCTTCAGTCAGCAGACCGATGCTCTGTCCACTGAGCCAAACTGGTTAGGGCCCCCACTTCTTTTTTTTCTTTTTAGATTATTCACATTTGTAGATGTGGCATTAATTCATTTTTCCATTGATTTTTAGAGAGAGTAGAATGGAGAGGGATAGAGAGAAAAAACACCAATGTAAGAAACATCCCTTCAATTGCCTTTCTTAGGAGCCCTGACCAGGGATCCAACTTGAAACCCAGGTATGTGTCAGGTATGTTCCCTGTCCTGGAATTGAACCTGCAGCCTTTCCATGCACAGAACCATGCTCAAGCTCAACCAATCTATCCACTTCAGCCTGGCTGTTATACAATTTCTAGAATTTTATTTCCATTAATTCTCACAAAGTCTGTGGTTTAGGTAATATTCACATTTTGCTGATGAGTCAAAAACAAACAAACAAAAAAACCCACAAAAAAAACACAAGCTATTTGTTTTGAGACATTATTCTTCCCTCATTGCTGCATTTTCCTGCCAGCCCTAGGAAGGCTCTTGACAGCAGTTTCATTGGGTATCCAGAGTCGGAAGCATTCCCCTCACCACTACCCTCTCCAAAGCCTCCTCTGCAATGGTACTGAGGCTGTTCTGGAGGGCACAGAGACAACAACAGGATTTGGACTACTGGAGCCACTGTGTCCACCTCTCCTCTTTCAGCCTTTCTCCACCTGCTGGAGAAGGCGGGGCTAGCAACTTCCAGCAGCACTGAGCTTCCGGATAGGCCAAAGTTTGCAGCACTAGCTCTTTGGACACCTTATGTGCTGCAGTCTCTCCCTCTCCAGAGCCACTGTCACCCCTGAGGCTATAGGGCTGCCCCTGAAGTCCTCTGCGTGCCTCCCGTCCATGGCAAACATGGCAGTGGACTTGACCATGGAACTGCTATTTTTAGATACTTTTAAATACCCTAACCGCTGAGATAAGACTTCTTGATTCTGACTCTGCTTCTCGACTGTGGGACATGTACAAAAAATTCTTAGGCATTCTTAGACTTTCCCTCCTGCCAGTGGCCTTAAATTCTGCACGTATACACCCTCTCCCCTTAGCTGGGTGTGGGCACCACGTCTGCAGGAGAGCATTGGTGGCCAGGACATTTCTCTGTTATCTTAGGCTCCTGTCTTTTGTTGAGTTGGCTGATCTGCTTGCTTGTTCCCCAGCCCACATATCCCCATCAACATTGGGCCTTGAAAATATGTTGGTTCTCAGGTTTAGCTCAGGTGGTGTTTGGGAGGGTCTCAGACTACCTGTGTTTGACAGCAGTTCTGGAGAAAGGTCACAATGGCTTCGTGATTTCTAAAACCCTCCTCCCAGGTCCTTTTTCTAACAGGAGTTAGGTTGCCCAGTTGTGACACCCATTCAGTTTAGAATTCACCCATAAGAACATGACATATTTGCACAGAACAGCTTTTGAGTGCAGGATATCTGCGAGAAGGGAAATCAGTGGTGAAAGGAAGTAATGGCAGATGTGGAACCTCAGACAGGCGCTCACTCCCCACATGTCTCCCCACTGCACTCCCTGCATGTCTCCCTCAGTGGCTGGCCTGGGGGTGCAGGAGGCCTGGCTTCCTTCATCGCCTGACAACAAAGGAAGCCAAGCCTCCCACCTGCTCTGCCAGCTCCATGGCTCCGGCCCACGCTGCCATCTTTGTGGCTATGGGTGCTGCCATATTTGTCATAGATTAATGGTTAATTTGCATATTACCCTTTTATTATAAGAAGGATTTGATATGTCCCATTCATCTTAGAAGGAAGAAATGCTCACCACTCTCCCACCAACACTGGATATCCCATTAATCTTAAAAGATATAATCTTTGGAACATTAAGCAGCTCTCTTTAAATTCATTCATGGTGTTAATGTATAGATTTTATAAATCCCAAACATTCCTGTTTAAGGAAGCATATCCTGATTAACCTTAGCTTTGCTCTATTATCTGAATACTTGTTATTTGAAAATTTTAATTTTGTTGTTTTATTATAGTCAACCACAAAAATGCATAAATAATTAAGTCTGCCATGAGCCAGGCACTGTTCTAGGTACCAGGACAATGGCCCAATGGAATTGTGATGGAGAACCCTGCTCTTCAGGGCTGATATTTCCATAGTTGGGAGACATATAGTAAACACACAAAGCAGGAATTGAAACATGTAGTATCATAATATTATGTGTTCTAACACCAGATATTACTAGTAGTGTGTAGACCATAAAATAAGGTAATGTGATTCTTGGTGAGGGCTCCTTTACCTCTGTGAGAAGATGCCCTTTGAAAAGGAGGTTGTCTCATGAATATTTAGGGGAGGTCCTCTGCTGGCAGAGGAAAAAGCATGGGCAAGGCTTTAGGATGAAAACATTGTGAGGAACAGGCAGGAAGAGGAAAATGAGTCTGGAGTTACACCTGGTCAGCCATGGTTGGGAGTTTGGAATGTTATCCCAGGAATGATGGTGAGCTGGTAGTGGGTCTTAAATACTGAGTTGAGATATGATCTATTCTTTCAGAAAGAGCATTGTCTAAATGTCTTGGAGGGTGGATTGGGGCAAACAAATGTGGAGACAGAAAGGCCAATTATGAGGCATTTGCACTAAGTCTAGAGAGGAGGTGATGCTTTAGCAAGGGAGATGGTGAGCAATGGTTGGATTTGTGATATATTTCAAGTATAGATCCAATATAATTATCAATGAATAAGGAGTTGACTCTCAGAGAAAAAGAGGAGTCAAGAGTATTTCTTAGCTTAAACCAGTGGTCAGCAAACTCATTAGTCAACAGAGCCAAATATCAACACTACAATGATTGAAATTTCTTTTGAGAGTCAAATTTTTTTAAACTTAAACTTCTTCTAACGCCACTTCTTCAAAATAGACTCGCCCAGGCTGTTGGTATTTTGTGGAAGAGCCACACTCAAGAGGCCAAAGAGCCACATGTGGCTCACCAGCCGCAGTTTGCCAACCTAGGCTTAAAACAATATGAGAATTTTGGTACCCTTAGCAGAGTGGGAAGGGTTCTGGGGAGGAGATGGTAGCATATTTTTTGGAGAAAGAACTGTATTCTCTGTTTGGTTATATTAATTTTGAAGTACTGGTTCAGACATAAGTTAAAGATAATTGAGAAGGCAAGTATAAGTATAAATCTAGATCACAGAGAGGTCTTATGTAGGCATATGTGTTTAAGAGTTATTGGAATGTAGTCAGGATTGGAAACCATGGAGCAGAATGGGATTACCCTGGAAAGAGTGTGGGCAGAGAGGCTATCTCCTTTGCTGGGTACTCCTGAACTAGACCTTGAAACATTGTTCTACCATATCGACTGCTGCTGAGGACAGATTAATGCCTTACATTTTGTGAATGTTTGAAAACTACTTAAGGTGTATATATAAATCCCCAATAGATTTTGAATCTTTTATGCAAAAACCTCATGTGTGTGATTTTCTTTCTACTACAATGGGAAGGATAATAAATTTTGGAAGGGTTTGTGCGTATAGTTTCCAAGAAATATTTGTTTGAAAATATGAAATTGCTTTCCCAGGGTGCCAATATTTTATAGCCTCCTGTTACTTTAAACATGAAAGCTCTCAGGATCTTTATTTGTAATTGTTGGATTTGTACCAAAAACTCAGAAAAAATTATTTTAGTTGTTTAGTGCTACCACCACTCTAAAAATTTGGATTTTGAGCCATAATGCTAGATGTTGAATTGAGTTTTTCATAGTTGTTTTTTTTTATAAAAAGAATGAAATTCATTTGAAGTGGTTATAAAGCAGTCATAAAATAAAAAATTATTTAATAAATAGCAACATTCTATTGTTTGGAGAATTACCAAGAAAATGTACAGCTTAGGCAAGGCATGAATGTCCTCCACTATAACAATCTCAGAAATAAAAGATGAATTATATTAGTTGTCCTCTGATAGGGTAAGAGATTTTTATCTTGTCATGGTACCAGGTTGTAATCATTTACTATCCACCATGGTATGTTTAACACTAAATGTGCATTGTTTCTATAATTTTACTTATGTTATATTTGACATATATAATAGCAAGTTTTGTTTTATCTGTGATGAAAAAAAATGACTTATAGTACACAATTACATAAGAGTGGTAAAATATAACCCCTAATTACTGTTGTTAAATGTTGCCACATTCTCATAATGTATCTATTCTTTTCAATTTTTTAGAGTAGATTAATATATTAATAATCTACTATAATAATTAATATACTAATGATTTTTCACAGGATAGTGGATGTGATTTCTAGCGGGTTTTAAAACAAGAAATAATGTCCAAGGAGCTTTTTATTCCCTTAGTAATCCTATCTAATAAAGAGAGAATATGCTAATTGACCCTCATGCCATTGCAAAAATGGCAGCACCCACAGCAGTAAGGAGAGAATTTGCTAATTACTGCCTCATCCTCAAAAATGGTGGCACCCACAGCCAATAAGGAGGGAATATGCTAATTGATTGCTCCACCTTCTATGATGGCAGCACCCACAGCCACAAGATGGTGATGCCCAGTCCCCTCAGCCCCACTGGGCCACAGACATGTGGCAAGGCTGGGCCCGCCCCTACGTGGGCCCAGCGCTCTGCATGCCTGCCTCCAGAGTCCTCCAGTCCCCTCATCCCCCCAGCTGCCCAGGGCCAGCCCAAGGTGCAGGCAAGCCTCAGATGGCGGCTGCCCAGCTGCCCAGATGCCCAGGGCTGCCTCAGGCTCAGGTAACCAGGGCGGGCCAAGGCTTGTGCTGCTGGCAGTGACAGCAGTAGAGGTGTGAGGGGGGCATCACCTTCCCCTGATCGCCAGGTCACCTCCTGCCTGAGGGCTCCTGGACTGTGAAAGGGAATAAGCTGGGTTGAAGGACCCCCGCTTCAGTGCATGAATTTTCATGCACCAGGCCTCTAGTTTTATTATAATTCTTTTTGCAAAGTTTCAATGTACTATAAAAGGCTATCAACTTTAATTTATATCAATTAAATCAACATTGTTATTTATATAATTCAAATTCTTTGTTACTTCTTTTTTTCTACTTGATTACACAATTTATGAAAGTGGTTTGTTGGTGTCTCCTTATCATATTTGTCATTTTGTTCCTTGCATTCTGGTTTATTTTTGTATAGTCTTTTGATGGCATATTATTTGATACAGAAAGATATACAATCATTCTAGTTTCATTGAAAATTGTGTTTTTTGTCAATATACAATGTTTTTTTGTCTTATATTCTATAATTAATATCTTAATTTTTGTCTGTTTTCTCATTCTTAGATTTTTAACTCACTTGTATAATTCTGTATTAGTATTGCTTACTATAATGTTCTATTAGTAGGGATTCAATAAAGGATCTAACTTGGCTCTAAGGAAAGTACATAATTTTTTTCTTCCTTCCTACCTTCCTCCCTTCCTTCCATTCCCCTTCCTCTCTCCCTTCCTTCCTTCCTTCCTTCCTTCCTTCCTTCCTTCCTTCCTTCCTTCCTTCCTTCCTTCCTTCCTTCTCCCTTTCTCTCTCCTCCATCCCTCCTTCTTCCTTTTTCCTACTTTCCTCCTTCCTTCCCCTCCCTCCCTCTTTCTCTCTCCCTTTCTCTCTTCCTTCCTTCCTCCCTCCCTCCCTCCCTCCTCCCTCTCTCCTTTCTTTCTTTCTTTCTTTCTTTCTTTCTTTCTTTCTTTCTTTCTTTCTTTCTTTCTTTCTTTCAGCGGTCAGAGCACAGTTTCTGTGGGTCAGGAGTCTAGGCACAGCTTAGGTTCTCTGCTCATGTTCTCATGAGGCTGTAATTTAAAGTGTTGTCTGGGCTGTGTTCTCATTCAAAGGCTCAAGTGGTGATGGATGTGCCTCTGAGCACATGTGGTTGTTGGCAGCATTCAGTTCCCAGCATGCTGAAGGATTCAGGGCCTTGGTTTCTTGCTAGTTGTTGGCTGAGAGAAACTTTCAGGCAACACACATCATTTCTAATTCTCACACAAAATTTGGGAGCTAGGTATCCCATTACTTGGGTAAAGGAAATGAAACCCAAAACATAAACATGGTGGAATTAGATTTTTAAAGCCAGTCAGTCAGACCTGGAAGTTTGCCCTGCATTGTCTCTGCAGTCAGTTTTATAAACAGTATGACTTTGAGTTTTATGTAGTCCAGTCTGAGAAATTTTAACAAGTTAATTTGGCTTATTTAGATTTATTGTTACAACTGATACTCATAACCATTTCAGTCATCTTTGGATTTTTTGACATGTTTTTTATTACTGCACATTTTAATTAGTTACTTTTAATTTTATTTTCTCCAGTGATTTTGAAGGTACAGATAACCTTTTTTCTTTGAGGATATAGATCTTTCGGTTATTTTAAAAGAATGTTTTAGAAAATTTTAACCTATATTTATTTTCTTATCAAAGTTAACAGTGAAATTATGTGTTGTTACTCCAAGTATAAAATGGAATTTAGGAAACTTCTATTTTCTTCTCAACTTTCCAGTCTTTGAAAATATAACATAATGGGGTTATATCTAGACTATTATTATTATTATTATTTTAAAAATATTTTTATTGCTTTCAGAGAGGAAGGGAGAAGGAGAGGGAGATAAAAACATTAATGATAAAAGAGAATCATTGATTGGCTGCCTCCTGCACATCCGCTACTGAGGGTCAAACGCACAACCTGGGCATGTGCCCTTGACCAGAATCGAACCTGGATCCCCTCAGTCTGCAGGCCAATGCTCTGTCCACTGAACCAAACAAGATAGGGCTAGACTACTATTGTTGAATTTTTATTTTTGCATTTTATATATTCACATTCATGACAGTTTTTACTTTTATCACAATCTATATCTTTAGATTGACTTTAATGTTTAATTGTTTTAGTGACCAGACCTTCTGTAGCACACCTTTGCTATCTTTGGATTCTTAATTCTTATCTAGTTCTTCTAGTTTGTATCATTTAGTGCATTTATAAGAAGAAAAGGAAATGTGGGTGAAATACATTCCAAGACTTGTTATCTATATTCTTTATTGTTTTATCAAAATTCTGTAATGTACTGTACCTGGCTTTCATGGCTTATTTGGTTAGGCATTGTCCTGTGCACCAAAAGATTGCTGGTTCAGTTTCCGGTCAGGGCACATGTCCGGGTTGCGGGCTTGATATCCAGTAGGGGGTGTGCAGGAGGCAGCTTACCGACGTTGCTCTCATATAGATGTTTCTCTCCTTTCTTCTCTCTAAAATTCAATAAAAATATTTTTCAAAAAGTCTGTAATGTTCTGGTTGACAATATAAACAGACATTTTTATGGCTATTCTTTGCAAAGGGCTGAGAATATCTCAAAATCAATAAGGAAGAAACCAGTTTAATAAGCTATGGAGCTCCTATGCACTTAACAGTTCTATGCTGTTATGAAAAGAAATTAAGAATTATCTATAAGGCATATTGCCAAGTTAAAAATACCTGAAATGGGAGGATTGTATATAGTATTCTATTGTTTAAGAAGAAATGGAGAAATGTGAATATACGTATATATATATATATATATATAGTAGTATGTATACATATATGAATATGTGTGTGTATATATATATGAATGATAAACCAAAGAACTAAAAAAAAATTGGGATTACTGTGGCAAAGGAGGAACAGGTAGAGTGGCTAGGGTTAGAATATAATTTTTTAAATATAGAAAAAATTTGTGGAGCCATGTAAATATCCTATATAATAAAAGAGAAACATGCAAATTTGACTGTACCTTTGCTCCTGATTGGCTATGCTACCAGCCAATCAGGAGCAGGGGCGGGGCCAAGTGACGTGAGAGGTCCAGGATTGGAGATGAAACGGCAGTGGTGGTGAGTGCCCAGCCCCCGGGCGCTGTGAGGGGAAGTGGCAGCAGCAGAGGTGGTGGTGGCAGCAGGGAGCGCCTGGCCCCCGAGTGCTATGAGCATGTGGTGGTGAGCACCTAGCCCCCAGGGCCGGGTGGTCGTAAGCAGCCAGGGTTGAGCTGAGCAGGGTGATGGGTGAGGGTGAGCCATCAGTTGGACAGGCTGGGGGTGAGCCATCAGTTGGACATCCCCTGAGGGCTCCTTGTATGTGAGAGGGGGCAGGTTGGGTTGAGGGACCACTCACCCCCAGTGCATGAATTTCATGCACCAGGCCCCTAGTTTTTACATAATTATAGATAATATTAAAGCAAAAGAAAGTGTGTGATCTCTAAAAACTTAAAGCAAAATTTAAATAAGAAGGTAACTATCAGGTTAATGATTATTCCAAATGACCATAAAGTGCATTCATCCAACTGTCCATTACTAGTGAGATAAAGCAGGAAACAGAAAAAAATCTGGAAAGCTATCTTAAAATATTTTAGTAATCATTTTTTATTGAATATTTTGTAGTAACATTATTGGCATTTAAAAATAAGTCCCTTTGATGGTTTTATTCTGAGCCTATTCATGTGTAGATGTCTATATGTGTGTGTATATGTATATATGAATAGTATGTGTATATGCATATATTCATAATGCATGTATAAATAATAATTGTTTTATTCTAATGTATTCTACTGTTCAGTATCCTATTTTCTATTACTCATTTATTTTATTCTTCATATACCCCTGCTCACACACACCAACAAAAATATAGTAGGATATATATTCTCTTTATTCGGTATACATTATAAAATAAAACAAATCAATGATTATGTTAATGTCACCAATGAATCAAGGTTTTACTGAATATACATTCCAAGAATGAAATGTAAGCCGTGTAATTCTAAATTTAAATTAGAAACATCTCTGTATTTAATCTAATCCTATTGGCATTTCACTCTAGTTCACATTCACTTTAGTTTTTAAATTCTCTGTTTCTTAGAGATGATGTCAACTTTTTGCCTCTTTAAGTATTTGGAATGATATGCTCTTTCTATTGTTCTAGGATATTTTGAAAGGCTTGGTTCTTTTTCTTTTTAAAGGCATGCCTACGTTTATAAAAATTGAGCAGGTAATAAATCTTAGTACTGCTTTAATTCAATTACTTAGTTGTTGTTTTTTTGTGCATGTATAATTTTTTCTCCTTCTTCTGACCTTGAGATTAACTGGCTATTTTAAATTTGTTTTTCAAAATCTCAGAAAGTTCAATATACTGTTGGAATAGCTGTGGGTTTGCTCTAAGCCCAGAACAATAAATTAAATTGAATTCCCCCCTAGAATTTTAATTAGGTTTTCTGGACCATGGCTCAGTGGCAAGGGACTACAGATTATTCTCGTTAGGTAGAGAGGTAATAAGTCCCTTTGACGGTGTTTCTTTGCAGCTTCAGTGCCTCCTCACAATATTGCTTGCCCTCTTGGGAAGCCCGTTTGGCGATAACATATGGCTTCCCTTCCAATTTATGAAACCAAGGTTTAATTTTGCTAGGAGCGAATTTTATTTGACATCAATTATACTTATTTTTATTTCTGGAAAAACTACTCCAAAAGGTCATTTTTCAGTAAGGCTACAATGTAATTTCATTAAGTGGACTCTATTTATTCCACATCCACTACATTCTTCACATACACAGACACTCACTTGCACGTGACATGATGAATAACAAACACATCCCTTTTTTGTAACTCCCTGGAGACTTGACTCCCAAGAGAGATATTACCCTGTGTGATAGATTTACAGGTATCTGTGTAGTAGACTAACAATGGCTGGAAGTGAGTTGTTACTTCTGCCCCTGGGAGCCAGAGTCTAATTTCCCTTCCTTTGAATCTGGATTGGCTTTAGTAATTTGACCAACAGGATGTGGCAGGAAGTGACTTTCTGAAACTTCTGAGGCTGGGGTAGATGTCTTGCAGCCACAGCATCCCTCTGGGCATTTTGAAACATGGGAGCTCTGAGTCACCAGATAAGAAGTGTGACTACCCTGAGGGTCCTGGAGAAGTCTTATGCAAGGAGTTTTACAAAAAGTCCCACATGAACTCAGCCCTCTAGTCATCCTGCCAAAGCATCAAATGTGACTGATCTATCTCCACTAGTCCATCCACCGGATGAATACCACTGAGTCTTTGTCTGTATCTTCTGGGTCTAAAATATAACAGTCACCTAGCAGAACCCTGCCCAAATTCCTAGTCAACTAAATTGTAAAACTCACTAAATTGTAGAGACAACCAGAATAGGATATGTACACTAATCTCTTAAATGCAGGTTTAGTCTTGTTAATAAATGGCATATTGAGAAGCATCATGGGTAAGGAGCTGGGAGATGTAGGCCTAAGTTCTGGTTTTGTTTCTAATAACCTGTGTAGCTATGAGCAAGTTACCTGACCTCTTTAAACTCTATATTTTTTAGATATAAAACAAGAGAATTGACCTAAATAACAACAAAAATAAGAAGAATAAATCTCAATGTAATAAAAGCAAATACTTATTGAATACAAATGTGTAAGGCACTGAACTGAGTGTTTTAATGCATTATCTACTTTAATCCCTGTACCAACCTGGTAAATTATAGGTGTTACTATTATTAATGCCTGTTTACAGATGGAGAAACAGACTTAGAGAAATGAGGGACCTGCTCTGTAAAATATATATATTTTTAATCTCTAGCTTTCTATATTCTATTTCTAAGATTCTTAGAATAATTGCTTATGAAGTAGTTTTTTTTTTTATTTGTGGTAGTTCAAGAATATAGTTCTATTGAATAAAAATAAATGTTATACTTATAAAATAGTACAAAGTTAGTTTTATAAATGAACTGCAAGGGCTTCAGCACAATTTGTACTGATTCTGTTGATATATTGGAACAATACTAGAAAGAACAGAAATATCTAATGTTTTTTTCTGGTTTTCAATCATGTAAGGAATTCACATAAGAAAGTGTGGGACACACCCCATGAACAGAAACTGACAAACCATAGCAGTTTACACATAGGCCATGGAAATGGATCTTGGGAAGAAGGATAGAAAGATGCTGCAGGGACAACTGGTGAACTGTTTGTGGAGAGAAGGAACTATGTCTTCGTTTTAATTGTTAGTAAAAAATAAATCACTCCTACATTTTTAGTATTTCTTTCTGTCTTGATTTTTTTATGTTCCCTATTTTCTTTTAATATTTTTTCTTTCTCTTTATATTCATTGCTATAAACAGTGTGTGTCATGCTCATTTAAAGAAGGATGGAGGAAGAAAGGAAGGAAGGAAAAGAGGAGAGTAAAGAAGTGGGGAGGGAGGGAGGAAAGAAGAAATGAGGAAAGAAAACTACCAATATACATTGATTCATTGTGTAACTAATTTATCAGGTATTGTGCTAGTTGCTAGAACCTGCTATTAGCATAGCACATATGGTATTTCAGGTTTAAATTTTAAAACATTTACATTTCTGAGGTTGATTGGCTTTTCTAAAGCAACATGGCTAGTAAAAGGTAGAACTGGATTTTAAATCCATACCCTAAATCCCTGTTTCTAATACACAATATACCTGACTATCTCTCATAAGCCTGCTCTTTAGTTGACAAGATTTATTTTACTTACATTTGACTTACCAGTTCTTTAAAAAATTTTAATCCAATTAGAGAACTACTGATTCACCTACTGCATATCATTCCCTGGTGCTCTGAGCGTATTTATTTCATTTGAAGCATTAAGAGTGTCTAAATATAAGCTCATGAATGAACTTGCTGAGTGGATTGAAAAATATCTCTAAGCCTTTTAGGCTTTTGTGGCAGGGTGTATATTAGCTGTTGAACTCACATTTATTCATTGTGAAGATCTCTTTGAAGCACTAATGTTTTAAATGGAGCTGGGCTCTGCTCTACCTAAAATCATCTCACATACCCCAGAGGTACATTTTAGAAAACACTTATCAGGCTAGGCCAAGTGAACGATGTGCCCCTCCATTTTCTGCCCAGGAGGCATTTGCACCATGCCAAATGCCTCCTGGGAGAGGATCCTGGTTATATAAGAATTGCCTTCCATTTTATTGAGAGAGGATGTTCTTATCATGGAAACTCCCTCTTCTCAGAGCTCTGGGCCTCATGGCTGAGTTGCTGGCTACTTTGATTTGATACCTGTTTTCTCTAGGCCAGTTGTTTTAGAATGGAGGCAATTGTGCCCTGTCACCCCCCAGGAGATATTTGGCAATGTGTGGAAACAACTGGGAGATTCAAGTATTATCTAGTGGGTGGAGGACAGGCATGCTGCCAAACACTTAACAACTCCAGGACAGCCCACAACAGAGGATGATGGGACACAAAGGTCGGTAGTACCAAGGTTGAGAAAACTTGAAATTTTCAAACTTTTATGCATTATTGCCCCCTTAGGGAGTCTTTTCAGATGTTTTCCCTTCAATAACACCCTTCCCAGTGAATTTTAATATCTATATATAAAAGGCTAAGTGTCTGTCTGTCTGACCAGTAGTTATGGCATGTACTGACCATCAGAGGGCAGGTGATAAATGCAGGAGCTGCCAGGCCATGCACTGGCCATTTAAAAATAAACAGGGCCACTTGTGCCGACAAACCAACACTCAGCTTCCCCGAAGTGGGGCACAGTCCCTACCACCCCCCCAGAGCAACACCCCACCAAATTGCAGCCAATGCTGCCAAGACTCCACGGCACAAAATGCTGCCCACAGCCCAGCCCAGCCTAGAAATGGTCGCTGTGGGTGCTGGGTAATGAATGACATCATGTAGCAATGCCCGGCTTCTTCTCTCTCCTTAGTGAATAGATCCTTGGAGTTTCTTCAGCTCAGGAACCTGACTTGATTTATAGCCAGGTACAAACATTTTACAGCTTAACCAAATGTTTGTGAAGCTTTTTCTTTTGCCTCATCTCATTTGATCCTCACTGAAGTTCTGGAGTAGGTAGATAGGAGACTCGGTAGAATCCTATTTTCTTTTCATTAGCAATAATGATATTAAAATATTTCTTCTAATTAATTTCCTTTTAATGCGCATGAATCTGTGCACTGGAACACTGGTATTATATAATGGTTTATGTACTGTATTATGTCTGCATTTTATACATAAACAGAATGAGATTTTTTTCAGTCACCAAAACCCTTTTTTTGCTCACTGGAGGTGAGCTGGGAGGCTTGTAAAGAACCCAGGTCACAGTAAGTCTTTGAACAAGACACATGACAACAAATCAGGGACAGTCTGAATACCTAGGTCAGTGGTTGGCAAACTCATTAATCAGCAGAGCCAAATATCAACAGTACAAAGATTGGAATTTCTTTTGAGAGCCAAATTTTTTAAACTTAAACTTCTTCTAATGCCACTTCTTCAAAATAGACTTGCCCAGGCTGTGGTATTTTGTGGAAGAGCCACACTTAAGGGGCCAAAGAGCCACATGTGGCTTGTGAGTCATAATTTGCCAACCACAGGCCTAGGACATGGGAATACCTAGAAGCACAAGTTCAGCTAGGTACAGTGTCATCAAAAGTCAACTATGAGTGCTGGATAGGTGGGTTAAAAAATTCTCATTCTCTCTTTCTCTTGCCTCTTAGTAGACAAAAAATCCCCCCAAAGTGTCCTTCCATACAATCAATAGAAAGGACTTCATATCCTCTCTCTATGAGCCCATCTCCCCTGTAGTAGATTAAGGAGTGAGCATCTTTGTTTTCTGTAATTCATTTGAATAGTACCTAGTGACATCTGTTATACATGTGGCAGTGTGCCAAATGCTGGTAATGTCATGGGCAGAAGACAGGGACCTGACCCTCCTACAGCCTGTGATGTCCCCAGTGCGGGTCCAATTCTATTTATTAGTGCAACACAATTAACAATACTTTGATATCTATGCCACAATTTTTACATAATTGTGGGCTCCATGAAATATTTAATATTTGTTGTCATTAAATTGACATATCTATAATAATAAAAGCATAATATGCTAATTAGACCAGACCTTCTGGACAAAGCCAGGGCCGTGAGGGAAGCCCGGGTCCCGGGTGCCAGAGAGAATCCAGTGCCAGCAGCCAGGGAAAGGAAGGCCTGCTCTTGCACAAATTTTGTGCATCGGGCCTCTAGTTAGGAAATAAATGTATTTAAAAAGAAATATTTGTCATTAGCTTGCATGGGAGACATTGCAATGTCACTTGCCATAAATGCAATAAAATAATAAAAATAAAGTGAGATAAAGTCCATCAGATATTATTGCTTTTTGATGGTTCTAAGCTTGGAGTCAGTAACCTTTTGGGGCTTTAAAGGAAGATTAACATTCACAAAAGGTGTTCAAGATACATTGAGACTTCTCCTCGATATTATTTAAGAGAGAATTGAAGTGGGTGTAACTTGCTCAAGAGCTGATTGAATACTATGTAATGCTGTATCTGAGCACTACCTAAAATCATCTCACATACCCCAGAGGTACATTTTAGAAAACACTTATCAGGCTAGGCCAAGTGAACGATGTGCCCCTCCATTTTCTGTCCTTTGACCTTCTGCCCCATCAAGAGTTAGCTATCATCATTTAATGTTTCTTATTTCCCTCTGTGTTCCTGGTGCCACACACCATGTCTGGCACAGAGCAGCAGCCACTATTCATGTCACTAGCATGGTTGAATGAAGATGTGTCCTCACTGACCATGCATCCATGGGCCCCAGCTAGTCCACAGGTCTCATAGCTGTGAATCACGGTTGGATGCAGCTTCATGGGTGTGCATGGCTGAGCAGGGCTTCCAGTGGTTTTCAGCTTCCAGCTGTCATTGGCTGAGAGGCCCCTTGTGCAAGAGCAGCCTTTCCAGCCACACCTAGCTGCCCTGTATAAAGGTAAAGGGCGTGTGGGCTCCTAGTTATGGGGAGGACTCCTGCAGATGCTCCTTGTGTGAGGAGAAAGTGGTGAAGCTTGACTTTTTCAGGTATGCCTTCAATGTATTTTCTGTTCTGAGGAGCACTTCTGAATAACAGTAACTGAAATTCAATATACAAGGAAAAGAGCCCTTACATAATATTTAAAAGTATGCATTCTGACGACCAAAGTGATTTACTAGTAAGGAGCAATTACTTCATATAATCATCTTTTGATAATGGATAAGGATATAAAAGTCCATATTTCTTTAACAGAACAATGTTCCAACTGGTGCTGCCTTCCTTTTCTTTCTCTTTTCCTTCCTTCCTTTAGTTCTTTCTCTCCTCTCATTCCTCCTCACTCAGCTCTTCTCTTCCTCCCCTCTCCATCATTCCCTCCCTCTCTTCTCTTCCTCTTTTCTTTCTTTCAAAGTCTCCTTTGACTCTTTTCCTCATGGATCGGTTACTGATAGCCTGTGACTGACCCCCAGGGAATGAATGGGAGCAGAATCAGTTCAGAATCTGTTTTAGAGATGAAGAAACAGAGAGACTGAAAGATATCAGTTACACAGCTTGTGTGGCTTTGGTCACTTGTATTTTGTTAGGTTATTTGTAGTGTGTATCATGATTGATGAAGTAACTATGTTTCTAAAAGCTAATAGACATAGTGTGCAGAGGAAGGAGAGGGTGAAAATAGTCCTGGTGATGGAACAATTCTAGTTTGTTATTTCAGCAAATATTTTTGAGCGAGTTCAGTGGAGTAAGGAGGCACAGACTGATTAGATGGGTTTCCCAGAGCCTGGAACAATCGGGTCCAGAAAAGAGGGTGAACAAAACTTAGAAAATTGAGTTTTGCTGCAAAGCGGATGAGAGAAATGGGGAAATAATTGTTGTAGCAAGGTTTTGGAGGGATAGGTTCAACACAGATTTTTATTTAATTATTTTTGGCCAAGGGAAAGTATAGCCTATTTAATGCTTATGGCAATGATATTCTAGATAGGGGAACATAAATGATGTAAGGGGGGAAATTTGCTAGAATGATGTCTCTGAGTCAAGGGTGGGGGATGGTATGAATGAGGGATACTTAGAGAAGTATAGGCGGAGCATCTATAGAAAGATGAGGCAAGGCAGGGTCTTAGAGGATAGACACTGAAGTATGCGAATGCAGAGAGGTTTGCTTCTGTGAACCCTAACTTTCTCAGAGAATACGAAATGTATTGGCTTCCTAGGGCTGCCATAACAAGGCACCATAAGCTAGGTGGCTGTATTAGGGTCTCCAGGGAAACAGAATAATACTATGTATATAGATATAGAAAGATTGTTATGGAAGCTGAGAAGTCCCAGAATCTGTGGGTGGCAAGCTGGAGGCTCAGGAGAATAGACAGTGTAGTAAAACTATAGTCAGTAGGCCCAAGAACTGATGGTATAAGTTCCATCCAGAAAGCTGGCAGCCTCAGGACCCAAGGAGAGCTGATGTTCTAGTTCTAGTCTAGAGGTAGGAAAAGATCAATGTTCTAGGTCAAGATAGCCAGACAGGAGGAATTCCTTCTTCGTCTAGGGAGGTTACCTTTTTGTTCTAATCAACTGATTTGTTGATGCATCCATATTGGGGAGAACAATCTTTCTTTACTCAAAGTCTACCAGTCTTACCTAATAATAGACAAACATGTAAATTGACCATACCTCTGCTATGCCCATAGCCAATTAGATTGAGTATGCAAATTAACCCAACAAATATGGCAGGTTAATTTTCATATGCAGACGTGGAGCGGCTGGGAGGGGTGGGACACTTGCTATGAGGGGGAGGCAGGCGGTAGAGGGAGCTACAGAAGCAGTGCTCTGGACAGAAGCGAGAACTTGCTGGCTCCTGGGCAGCTGGGAGTGAAGCTAGGGGAAGGAAGACCTATTCTTGCATGAATATCATGCAACAGGCCTCTAGTTTAAATATAAATCTCATCTAAAAATACTCTCATAGAAATATCCAGAATGGTATTGGACCAAGTATGTGGGCATCCCATGGCCAGGTCAAGTTGACACCTTAGCCATCACAGTGACTTAAAACAAAATTTATTCTCTCATAGTTCTGGAGGCCAGAAGTCTAAAATCCAGATGTTGGCAGGTTGATTCCTTGTGACGATTGTGAGGAAGAATCTGTCCTATGTCCTTCCTTATCTTCTGATGGTTGTTGTCAATCTTTGGCATTCTTTGGCTCTTTAGACATACCACTTCAAAATCTGCCTTGGTTGTGACATAGCATACTCCTACCTAATGACATGCAGAAAGAATGCTGAGTCACTTGAACTGGGGTTCATGGTCATGCACTGCACGTGAGGCCAGCCAGCTTGGTTGTGTGGGTTTCCCAACCATGGGCATCTCTGTGCTTGCAGCACAACTTGAGCAGAGAGTGGGTTTTTTAAAGGACGGTTTTCCAAGTGAGTTTGATGAAGTGGTTATTAAAGGGGTATGAAAGGGATTTGTTATGATGATTGGCCTTGGGTATTAAGCTGGGTAAGGAAGGCTGAGAGGACCTGAGAGGGTGGATCATAGGGAACAGGTAGAAGATGAATGGGTTGATGTTTCTCTCTGGTTGAAGATGATAGGAATCCAAGATACTTTTGGGAGTTGATTGAAATAAGAGATTGTGATTCAAGAGTTGGATCCTTAAAATGGAGCTGAGGATGAGTGGCCTCTAAGTACTTAAGAATTTAAATAAATTTCTTAAGATCATTCTACTATTGTTTTAAGAAGTCTCTTTTATTACTTTTAACTATGGCATTCCATATCCTTGCCTTAGGCAAATTCAGAGGATTATCAATTTTCATTACAAAACAGTAATCTGTTCATTTTGGCAATGCTAGCTTGTCTTTGTCTCATAAGTGTGAGATTGCTTTGGTGATGTTTACTAAAATAAATAAATGAGTGTAATTTCTGAGCTACTCTATTGTGGTTTAGTGGTTCATGACTTCTACATGTAACATAAGGTGCTAAAGCTATTATAATTATGCATTGAGATCCTTTGATTATCAATGGAGATTCCTTCCATGGAGACATATTTGGAGATAAGTGTAACTTACTGGCTTCACTGTCATATTGTTGTTATTTACAATGTGATAGCAAATCTGATATCCAAATATATTTACTAATAGGTACTGTTGGTCTTGTCATATTCTTTCCCCAAATTCTCATTGACTTTTTCTAACCTGACCATATCTATTTTTTCCAGCATCACCTTCTGCTCTTCACTTTTTGTACAGTGTGTTTCAGCCAAACTAGACTACCTACTGGTTTTCCAATAACATGGCCCTCTTGCTGCTGGGTTTTACTTCTTTCTGTCCTTGGCCTTGCCTGTTAACAGCCTGTTATGTCATCTGACCTTCAAGGCCCTGATCAAAGGACACCTCTTTAAGAGGCTTCCCTTTAGTCTTGTGGTTCACAAACATTAGCATGTATCAGAATCACCTAGTGGCGCTGCCCTAGGGTAGATGACCCTGCCCCATCCCAAGAGGTTCTGATATAGTAGTTTCTGAGGTGGGTCCTGGGAAACTGCAATTCCAGAGAGTTCTCAGGTGATGCTGATAGTCTGGAATGTACATTTAGAGAACTGCCATACTATAGGACTAAAGTCTTTTTATCAATTACATTTTGGAGACTATTTCCCTAAAGCTTCATTCTGTCTCACTGCAAACCTAATATTAGCAAATAGTTATTAGGAAATACTGATTTATCTAGTGCCTTCTATATGCACACAGCTTATGCATATTAGATTATTCAAGGCGAACACACCACAATATTTACAACACTTCAAAACATATTGAATGTAATTTAATCTTGGATGAGTCAACAGGTGCCTCTGCTCAATGAATTGCCTGCAGTGTATCATTATGAATGTCAATCACAATTTTATGGTATTCTAGAAAATGTAAGGTCATTTGAACTTTCTGTAAAAGCTAATAAAGCAGAGATTTAAAAGACTGGAGACTACAGATTTGCAACCAACTACAGATTTGCAACCTGTATATCAAGTGCATGCAGATGTAGTTGTTGGCATTTATTAGTAATAGAGGCAATTTAGCCAATCCTTTGGACTTGGCTCTTGTGTTTGGGGCAGATATGGGCATGTCCTATGAGGGGGCTCTGCTGAGGAGAAGAGGAACAAGGTGAGTCCGAGCAGATTGGGCTCTTTCTGAGCAAAGGTCCTTGTGGTCAAGAAGGGTCCAGCCTCTTTGGTGTCTTTGTGTTGCTCCATTCAGGGCTGAATCCAGGACAAACAAATGACCTACCCGCAGCTGCCTTTGCTTAAATCAGTTCAGCAGATTGTGTTCTCAGAAGCCAGATAAAATCTGGCATTTACTTTGTATCTATTGACTTTTGCTTAAAAAAAAATCTGGGAATATTGCATGATTGAGTTTTATAATCGTGTTGCATTAAAGGGAAAACACAATTTCTGCTAGATTAGTAATGAGAATGGTTTGGTTTTTTAAAAGAAATGCTATCATCTATATGTAAATGATGTAAAAATTTATTGCAAACTTCCTTTTGAGTCATTTGTCTCCCATGGTGTCTCTCCCTTTGGTATTTCCTGCTCATCACTCCACTTGAAGAGTTTGCTCTTATACCTTTGGAAGGGAAACGTTTTTCTTTCTTTTTTTTAAACAATATATTTTTATTGATTTTTTGCAGTATAACTTATAATTAATAGTAGTACATGTTTTCCATTCCCCTCCGCCCTTATTCTCCCCCCAGCCTCCCCTACCCCCCAGCACATATCCCCACCCTCCCCCCTCCCTGCCCCAGTGTCTTTCACTCATTGGTTATGCTCATATGCATGCATACAAGTCCTTCAGTTGATCTCCCCCAGCATCCACCTTCCATCTACCCAAGCCTTCCCCCTGTAGCTTGACAGCCTGTTCAAGGCCACCCTGCCTCTATATCAATCACTCTCTCCTGTTTCTTTTCTTCAAAAATATCTTGCCTCTGCATACTAGAAATAAATTTGTATAAGAACAAAAAATGTTTCAGTCTCAGTTTCAGTGTCCAACTGTTCTGAGTCCCAGTTTCAGTGTCAAATAATTCTTTATGTGTACATGTCAGCAATGGTATCCAGATGGTGGACACATCGTGGCAATGCAAGATCCATCCTCTCTGGTTTGGTCCTGGGCTGCCTGCAGACATGCACAGCTGCCGACTGCTAGCATGGCAAGGTGTCGTCAGTGTCCCCCATCTCTGGACCATCCTCGTGACT
Organism: Antrozous pallidus; assembly: GCA_027563665.1. Lineage (NCBI taxonomy): Eukaryota > Metazoa > Chordata > Mammalia > Chiroptera > Vespertilionidae > Antrozous > Antrozous pallidus. The sequence goes on along the minus strand of CM050508.1, from coordinate 30,412,225 downwards.
GGAACAGATCCCGTCAGTTCCTCACAGTCGTAGGAACTCACATGTCTTGGAGTTGTTCTCTGAAAACACACAAACACATTCTCGACCAAAAGTTAACAAAGGGATCCTCTCTACAAAATAGACTTGGGATTCTTTTTAATTTTTGCCTAAATGATTTTCCTTTGGCTTATTTTGACACCATGTGTGTTTTTTCATGGGTGTCTGCAGTTGGTTTTACAAATGGAATTTACTTTACTGGAGTAAGAATTTTCTAGATGTATTTTACTTACTCGATATTTTTTCCCCTTACATGATATTACACCACTGCCCCCTCCCCTTTTTTGATTAATGGGGGCTTTTGGAAATTTTATATTGCAGTCTTGGTAATTTTAAATTTTAATTTTTGCACACAAATATGAATGCTTTAGGTTCTTTGGATGTTAGGCAATTTTACAGTGAGGTGAACTACTAATAGATTTTTTAGTTAATGTTTTAGGAAAAGCTTTTTGTCCAGTACACTAAAATTTTCTTGAGTATTCACTTATTTCACTTGGCCAATTTAAATTAATCTGAAAACTTGATTACTATTTTACTGTCAATTTTAATACTCAAGCAGAAATCTTAGTTTACCCTGTAAATACTAGTGAAAGGAGGTAGAGTAAAATATACTAAAGAGTGGATGAAAATAGACTGTATTCCCAAGGTCGAAGAGAAAATATAATCAATTCCCTGCGTCACACAAGAGTCAATTTGTGATTTGGCCCTTCTGGGTCTATTGGTCCTCTCTATCCTGAACTAAAATTTTGCTGTCCCTGTGGTATTCAATACTGCCTCTCTAATGGTGACTGCTGTTTTAGCAGTCAGGACCCTCCCAAAATCTTCCAGGTCTCCCTCCTCTGTCAGGTCCAAATTGGTTGTGCTCCAGGGATTAACTCTGCCACCAGCTCCAAGGGCCCTCTCCCACGTTTACCAGCTCCAACAACCACAGATTTTATTTCAGGTGCAGATCTCCAGGCTTTGAGTTCCAAGGTGCAGCTATCCCAGTCTGCCAGCCCCCTCAGTTTCACACCCAAAGTACCCCCAGGGAAATCTGACCTTTCCGTGCTGGAGTTTAGAGCTCCCTGGACTCTGCGCGCGTCCGGGCCAACTGGGCGCCGGTGCTCCGGGAGTCTCAGCCGTCCAGCCAGTACTGCAGCTGTATATTTTCAGGTCCTTCCCCTTCAAGATGTCGTGGTCTGCCTGCGTGCCTCCTCGTGCAGTTGGCTCAGGGAGAGAACCCAGCAGTACTGGGGCCGCTCAGGCTGGGAAGGCAGCCCAGCAGTCCCCTATCTTCTCCCGGAGCACAGCTGTCCCCCTACTCACCAACAAACACTCCCTGCGTGACCTTCAGCTGCTCCCTCCTTCTTCCCTGTGAGCAGATTCAGATTGAATCCCTCTGTTCCACCGCCATTTTTTCTCCCCCGGGAAACGTTTTTCTAATGGAGCATAAGATTTCAGCCTGCAGAGCCAGCCTTCTGCTAATGTCTTAGAAGTGATGGAACTTTATTAGCTCTGTCTCAGAAGATGAAGTGGGGCTGATAGGATCCCAGAAGGACCAAGTCTTGAGAACCAACCATCATCTGACCCATCCCTTCCCCTTGGCTTTGGCTTGTGGGAAACAAGACTGGCAAACCTTCCCTGTAGGAATGGGGTGGGACACAGCCTTAGGCTGAGGAGAGGCAGAATTGAGCTCAGAGGTGGAGAGAATTGCTAGAGGTCTTGGGACCAAGTGAGGAGTGAATTTTTTACCCTCTCCAAACATGTGGAAATCAGAGGGGAGTGTGTTTGAAGAGGCCAATGGTTAAATGGATTACACACACTTTTTTTGGACAGAGTTTTTGTATCTGACCTTTACAAAGAGGGTCTAGCTTTGTGTTGGGGCCTTAGTCTCTGAAAGTCAAATTAAGCCACACCCTGAGTTGGCTCTACTTTTTGCTTTGTCAATGCCCATTTCCTTCTGTCCCTCCCTCTCCCATCTCTTCTTTCACGACTTTCTGACTTTTTTCTGATGCCTCCAGACCACAAGAAAGCCTTCCCTCCAATGGCTGTTTAGACATGCATAGTCTCAAACTCATTATTTGACTCTATGTAATTGAAACTGAAATGGTAAAAATTAATTTCAATTTGAGCAATTCACTGTCTTTATTAATAATAAAATACATTTAATTGAAAATAATTAGTAGATATACCCCAGAAATGAACAAAAGGTGTTTTTTTTTTCTTTTTTTTTAATCACAGTTGATTATAGAAAATGAATGATGGAATTGAGGGCATGGTTTCAAGGAGGATTGAGTAAGTGAGAAAGTGTATCTATTATATAAATTAAAAACTGGAAGATAAAATATCACCAACCAAAGGATTATTATCAGCATTTTGTTTTAAAAAGGTGAATCGAAGCAAATATGTTTAAATTTGTGTATACCACTTTTTAATCAAGATATCTTTTGTGATAATCGACTCACTGGTTTGGACTAGAAGGGTCAGGGCCCAGAGATGGCCTCCTCCACTGTGATGTTTGGGTCTGTGTGAGCACTCTCCGAGGATGGAGAACCCTGAAGGGGGAATCATGACATAAATTTGTGATCACCTCAAGTAGCTTCTCATATTATAAAAACATAGTAGTAGAGGATTTGATCAAAAGAATTGGTTAGATGTTTTGATTGAGTGAATATGCAATTTAAGAAAGGGGGAGACATAAAAATGCAGCCCTAGTCTCTTACTTTGACCCTTCATTGATGCTGAGGCTGAGATAGGCACCCTGGAGAGAGGAGAATGTTTGTGGGGGGAAGAGTGGTCCCTGGAGAAAACAACTAGTTCATTTTTGGGGCATTTTGACTTTGGGATACATATGCGCTAAGTTATTTAACTTCTTTGTTCCTCAGTTTTGAGCTCTGCAAAATTGGTTTAACTATAATTTCCACTTTGGAGAGTTGTTGTCAGCATCTTCTGAGTCATTACACCTAAAATAGTGCTTAAAAAGATAATGGGAATGGTGATGGTGAGGATGTAGTAAGATGTAAGAGGTTTAATGTATAGTCATTTCCCCTAACCTGTCTGTTCAACATCTTTTTATGTGAATCCTTTCCTTATCTAAGGTCAAAAACAGCAGTCTGCAGAACTCATCCATCAATAAGTCTCTAATGGAAATATTTATTCACCTAGTGTTTCACAGATATGAAAAGAAGAAATATTGAGAAATCAGTATTCAAGAAGAAAGGGAAGAAAAGTAACATGATGGAGAATTGAGACAATAAGAAAAGCAAAACCCCAAAACAAAAACCAAAGGGATAAAATAAGAAAATAACAATCCTATTAATGAATGTCATTAATTTATGTAGTAACAATTTTGCCTTATAGTTAAGGTGACCATCCCAGCTGTGTCCTATGTCAGGACCTGTGTTGCCTGCTCTGCCTGCTGGGTTCACCCAGTTAATCTGTATGCAGCCCTGTGAAGTGTGAGTACGATACTGTTCCCACCTACAGTTGAGCATCCTATAGCTTGGTAGGTTAAATGTCATCCCAAGTTCATGCATCTGGTAGAAGGTAGATTCAAATTCAAGAAACCCTCACTTTTGTGGAAGAAGAGGAACTTCTTAAATGAGTTCTTAACTTTTTGATGGATTCTTCCTGGCCCACAATCACTAATTTTGCTTCTTTTTGTTAACTACATGATTAGAAAGAAAGCACATGAAAATCATCTGTCATATTCATAAAATATTTGGATGCTTAGGTCTTTTACAATTTCTTCCTCTTTTTCATGGGAGGGCTGAGTAAAACATTGTCATTGATGACTTGGTAGCTATAAACTTCCATTGAGAATTGGTGAAGTCAGGCATGATTAATCTGCAGACTATGTTAGAGGGAAAGCTCTTGCCTTAGGAAGTATCATGAGAGATATCAGGACCAATTAGAGTTTTCTAAACTTGCTGGAACACAAGCTTTTGAATTTGGGGGCCTACTTATCTAAGAAAAACATTATATAGCATACACTGTATTGGGAATGTGTGCTGAATCCAAGAACGAAAAATTATATACCCCCAGGGCAGAGTCAGCTGGGTATGTGATTATGAACTGAGGCAAGACAGAGGAGTTGTGAGCCAAATGGAACCAATTAAGTATCCTTGGATGTGGACATAAGGTTGTTTACCAAGCCCATTCACTGGTGGAGAGTCAAGTTTTTCTGTCTTGTTTGTAATTTAATTTACTAATTGTCTTTAACAAAAGAAAAAGGTTGTAGGAATTTGGGACTAAATTGCAAATAAATAAATAAATAAATCCAGATTTTATGAGCATGTTGAATGTAACTAAGGAAATATAAAGTTGTTCTAAATTTACATGCTAAATATGCACCTGTTTTGAATTTGTAGCTCTGATTGATATTGCTTTTTGGAATAAGTTCAGGGGGTCTATGTTGTACTTGAAGCAGATGATGGAAGGCAGCAGGCACGGAGAGAGTGAAATCCATGTTAAGCGATCACAGAATTCCCCCCAAGAGTCCAGTTCACACCAATAGGAAATTTTATGAGAGATATTGTACCCAGCTTTCCCAAACTTAACTTTGTGGCTGCAAAATACAGGAAAGCCCACTTAGGTTTGTTTCTTGGGAGGGGAAATGAATGAAATATGTGTCATTTGTATCATGAGTGTTGTAATATCATGGTTGTTTACGTTAGTACTATAAAAATACATTTTGTAATAACTCTGAATCATAATATTGATTGAATTTGTAGTGATTTTGCTGTGAGATTTGGTAGCTTTCATACTGTATGGGCCATGATTAGTTCAGTATGTTGACTGAAGGTAGTAAGTGGAAGCAATGATAACAAATGGTCTTGTTTTAATCAAAAGATAATTTGCTTAAGAACAGTGGACCTCATAGAGGGATCAGTGTAGCATGACAATGGGAGTACATTTACTCCTTTCCTTTGTCCCTCATTCTTTTGTTCTCCAGTATGAGGGAGGGGACAGATTGCCCACCATATGTAGTTGAAAGTATTTTCCACTTGGTTAAGTCCTGTTCTGAATTACTCTTTTAGGGCTGGCTGTTTATTTTTTTAAATTATTAAGTGTCTTTCTGCTTCTTGGAAATACAGCAGTGCTGTTGTTCATAGAGGCTTGCGATCATTTGTATTGATAAGCTAGTTGACTCAGAAAAGGAATAGCTTTAATTAAAAAAAATAGATATATGTATGATCTGTGACTCTAATAATGAATCAGTCCCTTAAGAACTACTTGTTTACCCAATGTTTGCTTAAGTTTCTTAGTATATAGCACAGTCAAAAGCAATGAGTAAGGCCTGGTTAAGACTGGTGTGTGTGCATGGGTGTGTGTGTGTGTGTGTGTGTGTGTGTGTGTGTGTGTGTATGAATTTGTAATGATTTTGCTGTGAGATTTGGTAACTTTGAGTAGTGTCTACAAATATCATGTTCTGATTAATTATTGCTGTATAGCAAGTCAAGTCCAAAAAATAGCTGTGCAAAACAATAAGAGCCATTTATTTTGCTCACAGATCTGCAATTTGGATAGGGTTCTGTGAGGCCAGATGAGGCAGATCCACTGGGGTTGAAAGATCCACTTCAATGTGGCTTATTCCTATGTCCAGCAAGTGTGTACTTTTCCACATGAACCTCTCTTTGGGGTTGAGCTTCCTCACAGCATAGTGGCTGGATTCTAAAATTTAGTGTTGCAAGATGACAGCAGCTATGGTCTTAAATTTGAATTAGGAGGGACCTAGAACCCTTTCTCCTAAGAGGAGTTATGTCAAAAATCTGCAGCCATCTTTAATCTATCATGGACCAGATTGGACTGCTTACCTTTGTCTCTATAAACTGTTTGCTTTCCTGCTGTTTGGCATTTCTTAAGGTATTTATTTACTTTTATTATTCCCCCAACTGCTTTGTTGTTGTTTTTTCTTTTCTTTATGTATTTCCAATAGGGACAAACATTGATTCTTGAAGTAGGAGGCAAAAAATCTTAGATTTATGAGAATGGCTATACCACAGAACATAAACACATATACCGTATTCATGTGGTATTAAAATTTCATGGGGCTGGGGGAGGTAGTTAGGGAAAAAAAGGTCTAAAAAGGCTCCTTAGGGGCAATAATGTAAAAAACTTTAAGAAACACTTCTTTAGTTCCAGCTCAGATCTGTTATCCTCTCTTCCGTAAAGCCTGTCCCAATCCAATACAGCAAACTTAATTGTTCCCTTTTACGTACTTGTAGCCATTTTATTTGTTTATCTGCAATTTATTAAGCTGTTTGTCTGATGACTCTTTCTTACGTATCAGAGCTTCTTAGGTGCATACACCTATAAATGCCAGTAATCATTACTTAGTGAATTGTATTAAAAAGGATTAAGGGGAAATTTTTATCTTAGTTTAGGTTATTCCAGAAATAGACACTGAGATGAGGATTTAAGTGCAGGTAGCCTTTAGGAATGGGCAGGAAACACTAGGGGGAGCAGCAAAGGGAACAGTGAAGGAGAGGAAGTGGAGGGAAGGAGACGGGGTGCTATCAAGCCAGCTACCATGCGTGAGTGGAGTTTACTCTTGTAAGGAAATTCTCAGAAATTTATAAAAGCGAAACCAACATGAAACCAAAAAATTAAAAAATATATATATATAGCCACACAACTCAGAGTTAAGCCACTTGTAGGGCCTGAGGAGCTGGGTATTTTACTCTCACTCTCTGTCATTCATTGACTGACGCCACCTAGGAATATACATCTGGTGCACTTGGCTCCTGTGTATAGCTTTGGTAAAAGCCCTAGACTGAGAGAAGTAGGTACCAATGGTAGAAGTTATGGGAGACCCAGGAGGAGTGGGGTTGGGGGCCGAGGGCTAAGGGCAGGGAACCCAGAGCATCAGCTGTCAGCTTCCTTAGATCATTATGACAAAAATGGTCAGAAGCAAGGTGATGAACGGTTCTTTGTTTGAAATGGGGAAATTCTTACTTTCTCAATGTCAGTCTTCCTGACATTGAAGTTCAGCTCCCTGAAGACAGGAAACATACCTGTCAATGCTAAATACCCAGCAGTCCTTAACTCAATCACTGGGAGGATTTATGAATAAAGGGTGCACAAACCAGCACTAAGATTTAAGAGGTGTGTTCTTTATTGTGTTCTAATTCAAGGGAGGTCAGAGCAGGTAAAACACAGCTGGTAATGAAACCTGACAAGTGCCAGGCTGTATTTTCCTTCAAGAACTCTTAGAAAACAAATGTACTAACCACAAGGTGGATTTGTTCCTGGTGGTGGCCTTGACTGCTTAGTGAACCGTTGACATGTTTGTGACTGACCAGCCTAGAGTCAGATTCAAGCTCACTGAACTCAGCCAGGTCCAGACCAGGTCCTGCTCACATACTTTGTTGTCTAATCCCGAGGCATTTAACAATGTTTTTGGGTCAAATGCAGTGAAAACAAGCAATATTGATGGGTGGCCAGTGAAATATCTGACTACATGGAGAGTCCACATGGTGAGAACCTCTTTTTTTTCTCTTATGAGCTGAATTGCCTCCTGTGTATATTGAAGTCTTAATCCCCAGTGTCTCAGATTACACTTTATTTAGAAATAGGGTCTTTGCAGAGGTAGTAGAGTTAAAATGAGGTCATTAGGTTGCGACCTAATCCAATAGGGAGTCCTTACAGAAAAAGGACACTTGGACTCAGAGACAGACATACATAGAGGAGATGATGTGAAGACACAAAGATAAGATAGCCATGTGCCTGGAGTGACACATTGATAAGCCAAGGAAGGCCAATGGTTGCCAGCAGACACCAAAAAGTAGAAGAAGCAAGGCGGTTCCTCCAGGATTGTCATAGAGAGCCTGGCTCTGCTGACACCTTGACTTTGGGTTTCTAGACACCAGAACTATTAGACAATAAATTTCTGTTGATTCTTGCCATCCAGTTTTTGGTACTTGGTTATAGCAGCCCTAGGAAACCGGTGTAATACACTTTCTTTTCTTCCTTTATTTTTGACAAAAAAAAAACACACAAAACAAACAAACAAACAAAGTTTTCCAAATGGTTGTCCCGTCCTACCCTTCTTCCTCCTTTTTGTTTGCTTTATCAAACAAATAAAATTTGATTTTATTGAAAGCTGCAGTGAGTAATAGTTGACATCTACCAGTGGTTTCCTTCAGGTTAGGAAGGACATTCCATTCTTAAACCACTGGAGAGGACAGAGAAGTCCTTCTTTAGAGGTTTTGCTGTTACTGTAAAGGGAGTCATTTTCTTCATTGAAATGGTCTGCCATCCCTGCCAGGATCCGGTGGGAATGAGTCTCTGCCGCTGTGGCAATTGGGCAAGGTGGCCTAGGAGGTGGTCTGCCCCTCCTACATGGGGTTTCCGGTCGTGGGACAGGCATAGAGCCTTCTTTTCCAAGGAAATTTGTGAGGTTTTGGTGAACCCAAGTCAGGCCACCGGTCATGGTCTCTGTCTGTGTCTGAAGTCAGCATCCCACTAGTGAGACTGGACATTTGTCTGTTTGTGCTCTTGGACCAGAGTCCATTGCCCAGGTAATGTCAGAATCAGAGCCCTTAGTTGCTGCTAGCCGGTAGTGAAGGGCTGGAAAGGAGCCAGGTCAGATAAGAACAGTGTGTGTTTAGTTTGTAACCATTGTTTTCTAATTCCAGTAATGTTGTTTTACTTCACTTGCTTAATCATTTGTTTACTCATTAGACATTCATTTAGTGATTATTCCCTGTCAGGGATTCAAAGAAGAGACAACATATAAACAGTACATTCAGGTGGTATAGATGGTATGAAAATTCTGATTATTGTACAAGGCACAGTTCGAGGCATAAAGCAAGCAGAGGTATGACATGAGGAGCTTCGGATGGCTTTGCAGCCCAGCGCTCCCCAGTGAGCCCCCATTAAAGTGAGCTCAGGCATGTCACCTCCCTGATCACTTGAAGCCTGAGGACAAAATTATTTTTAGTTTCCTCCCAACCTGCCAAGATAATGTTCAATCCAATATCAACCAAAACAGAGTCCTGCAGAGGAATTTTAATAGCAAAAAAGAAATAAAAATGTTTTATTTTCAAATGGGTGTGGATATAAATGTAAGGTGTGTTTGTAACATGCATCTGCTATGTCCTAATGAGCTGGGTATTCACTGGCACCACAAAGCCCAGCATTTCACATTAGACCGTGAAGGTGCCCTTGGGGCTTAACTCAGGGACTGAGTGTAGTCCCTCAGGGAATGTGAGAAATAGTCTTTGGAATCTTAAACTCATAACATCGTAATTGATTTCCAGATCTTACATTGTATTGACTGACTCCCCCCCTCCCATTTTATAAAAGTGTGCTTATGCTGTTTAGTTTTTATCCTCTTTTCTGTGTCCTCATGTGTTATTTGGCCACACACAAAAATTAAGGGAAAAACAATTCATCATGAGGAGATGAAATCATTATAAGAACCAGACTTGGAGATTACTCATATGTGGAACTGAAAATAATTTTTATTAATATATTAATGGTTCTAGTGGAAAAAGTAGAGAACATACATGAACATACGGGGAACTTCAGCAAAGAAATGGAAACTATAAGAAAGAATCAAATGAAACTGCCAGAGAAAGAACAATAATCACAGAGTAGCAGAGGCAAGCCTTTAATGAGCTCATCAGTAAACTAAATGCAGCCAAAGGAAGAATAAGTGAACTGGAAGATAGACCATTGTATTAATTATGTTGATTTTGTGTTATATTTCATTGATTTCTCCTCCAAACTTTATTGTTTGGTTTCTTCTACTCACTTTGGGCTTCATATGGTTTTCTTTCTTTCTTTTTAATTTAAAGCTGATTTTATTGAATAGAAAATTTCCTTCTCTTCTAATATTAGCATTTGTGATATAATATTTCTCATAAGTACTATTGTAGTGGCATCTTATTTTTAACATGCTACATTTTCATTCAGCTCAAAGAACTTACTATTTTACTTTTTGCTTTATTCTTTCATCTATGGGTTATTTAGAAGTGTGTTACTTAGTTTGCATGTTTGAAAAATTTACAGAGTTTTTTTTTAATTTGTATAATTTGAATAATAATTGTAGTTAGTTTTTTTTCCTTTATGACCCAGAATTTTGTTTATCTTAGTAAATATTTTACAGAATTCTATTTGTTTTGGGGTGGAGTGGGTCTGTACTGGTAAATGCCAATTTTGTCAAGTTGGTTGGTGGTGTTATTCAAACCTCCTTTATCCTTGCTGATGTTCTGTTTACTCATTCTTCAGTTTTCAAGAGTGTGGTAGTGAAATCTCCAACAATATCCTCTTATTTATCCTTGTGATCTATTAGTTTTTATTTGCTTTTTGACTTTGGAATGAATTTCTTACAGGCAGCATAGAGTTGGATCTTGTTTATAATAAATATCACTCTATCAGCTTTTCAATGGGGGCATCTTAAATACCTCTCAGACTAATTTTACAGATTTTAAATCCATTGTATTATTTTATTCTATTTTCTCATCTGTTTTTACTTCTGTTTACTTTTTTCTTTATTTTTGCCTTCTGTTTTATTATTCCGTTTTATTTTTGTTAGTATGCATAACTCTTTGGTTTGTTATTTTAGTCCTTTATGGTTTATAGTGTATATAGTAGTATATATCCTTAAGTTATCACAGTATATCTTCAAATGATATTAAACCATGTCACATGTATTGTCAGATCCTTACAGTAGTACACCTTTATTTCACCTTTTCTGACTTTTGTACTAATGTTGCAATATAGCTTATTTTTATATACGCTAAAATCACTACCATATTGTTATCATTCTAAAAATTAAAAATAGTTATCTTTCAATTAATTTTAAATATTAATCTTCATTCTCTTGTGTGGATCCATTTTTTAAAATTGATTTTTAGAGGGAAGGAGAGAGGGGGTAGAGAGAGAGAGAGAGAGAGAGAGAGAGAGAGAGAGAGAGATTTGTTTGTTGTTCCACTTATTTATGCATTCATTGATTGTTTCTTGTATATGCTCTGATTAGAGATTGAATCTGCAACCTTGGCATATCAAGGTGATGCTCTAAACAACTTAGCTACCAGACCAGGATCTGCATCCATATTTTCAGTCTTTCATTTTGCCTGATTAACATTTGTCATAGAAAAGATCTGCTGGTTATGAACTGTTTCAAGTTTCATATATCTTGAAAGTCTTTATTTCACATTTATTTTATATCCAGAATCCTGCGTGCAGAATTTTGGGTTTATATTTTAATTAATTAATTGTTTTACTACTGTATTCTCACTTGCATTCTTTTCAATGATAAATCAGCTATCATCTCTATATTTGTTCCTTTTATTATATTATGGAGTTTGATCATGTTGGGGATTGATGTCTTTTTTTCTTCTAATTTCTTGTACTTAAGACTTGTTTATATTTTTATAAATGTGGGTTTATAATTTTCTCTCAGATTTGGAAAAAAATCTAACTATTATTTCCTCAAATATTTTTTATATTTCTCCCTATTTTTCCTCTGGGATTCCAGTTACATATATATGAGGATATTTGAAGTTGTTCCTTAGCTCATTGATACATTCTTCCCCTCTTTTCTCTCTGTTTAATTTAGAATCCATTCTATTGTTTTTGTATTCAAGTTTGCCATTCTCTTTTGCTGTAATGAATTTTATTATTATTAGTTCCCAATGTGTTTTTCATGTCTGACAGTGTAGTTTTTATCTTTAGTGGTTAGATTTGGATTTTTTTATGTCTTAAATATCTCAACTTACATTTTTGAATATATGAAATATAGTTTTAATTCCATTGGCCTCATAGTCTGTGTTCGTTCTGGGTAAGTTTTGATTAATTTATTCATCTCTTCATTATAGGTTCTATTTTCTCGCTTACTTGCATTTCCAGGGAATTTTTATTAGATGCAAAGCATTTTGATTCTTATCTTATTGGTTGCTGGATATTTTCATTATTCCTATAAATATTCTTTGAATTTTTTGGTGTGGAATCCAGTTAAATTATTTCAAAAGTCTTTTATTCTTTTGGATCTTCTTTTAAAGAATTGCGGGTGAACCAGAGTGCACTTATTTAAGTGCTATTTTTTTCCCACCACTGAGAGTAAACCTTTGTGAATACTCACCCCAATGCCTTATGACTCATGAATTTTTCCAGTTTCGCTGGTAGGAACAGGTAATATTGCTGTCTCTGTGTGAACCAGCACTCTAATCTCAAATCTTTCCACTGATTAGTTTCCTTTCATGTATACTCTGATTACTACTCCGCTGAATATGTAAGGAGACCGTCTGCAGATGTCCAGAGTTCTCTCTCTGTGTGGATTTCTTCTCTGTTTTTGTCTCTCAGGCTTTCATTTCTCTCTCCTTAATTCTGGGACTTTGTCAGGTCCTTTCTGTATTTCTCCTCTTTGCATCACAGCCTGCAAAGTCAAGTTCATAAGTTGTACAATTGTGCAGTTTACCTCATTTGTCTCATCTTTCAGTGATCACTGTCTTTTATTGACTGATAGCCATTGCCTCACAAACTGTTGTTTCATAATCCTCCCCCCCCCCCCCAGTTTATTTGGTTGTTATAAATGTGCCAATTTCATCCCTGTTACTCTATCTCATTTGGAAGTGGAAGTAAAAAATATATTGACCTTTAGTAATTTAATTATATGTAGTGAAACAAGATATATCACCAGAGGCATGTGGGAATACTTTACACAGAGAAGAATAAATTCTTAATACCTGGTCCATTCTAATTGTGTGAAATGACAGACAGACTTATTGGATTACTTCTTTCTGTTACTCATTCACTCCCTCACACTCTTTTAGTTGAATTTTCATAATTTCAATATTGGTGTAAATTTGGGTGGTGAGGGTACAATGAGAATGCAGATGATGTGTTATAGAGTTGTAAACTTGAAGTCCGTGTGGTTTTATTGACCAGTCACCCCAATAAATCCAATAAAAATAAATAAATATTGGCAAGATTAAATTCAAGTATACATAACTTCTTTTTTTCCAGGAGTGGTTGAAATTTTTGTTCTGATCTCTTAGCATTTGTCATTTTACATCAGGGTTACAATTCAAATACCTATAAGGATAAAACAAGAAGTGTATAGAATTGAAGTTGGTATCACATGAAATGACTATAAAAATAGTGACTTGTACTTAATATAAAAAAGAGTGCTGGTAGTAGAGGAGAGTGGCAGCCTGATGAATTGCAGAGGAAAATATCTAAGTAAATAAGGGTAATTGCATGACCAGCTGGAGCTAATTGTTGCCATGAGTGCAGGTTGCTTTTGCAGATCTTTTGACCTATCAAGGAAGTGGAAATGCAAATTTTAATCCTATATATCCCAATATTTGAATACTCTTCAAATTTAAAAACTCTGCAAATCATATAAATCATTTATAGGCCAAATGTGCCTTTGAGTTGAGGGCTTGCAATCTGTCTTTTACAATAGTTAATTGTTATATAGAAAATTGTTTGGAAGATTGGAAAATGACAAACAAATTAAACTATGAATATAGCAAGTGTGTGTATTTCAGATCAGTCACAAAAAAATAAATGAATACACACACACACACACACACACACACACACACACACGCACTCACACACTCCCCCTTTCCCCCCCTTCCGAGGGAGCCTTTCCCAAGCCTTGAGGGCTCTTTGCATACTCTGTAGGCATGAAGTTATTTTGTGCCTCTTCCACATAATCTATTGAGAGAATCCGTGATATTCCAAAGAAATGCTGCCATAATTGAAACCATGAATAAGTATGGTTGTGTGAACATGAGTATTTTCAGTTAGTTTAATAATAGCTATCACTTTAATAGATATAGACAGTCTTTTAATGTTATAAGTGTCTGGATTTAGGCTTTTGAAATTAATCTGGAACTTTTTGAATAAGACAGTTACTAGGTTAATCTGCAGTCATAAGGCAAATGCCAAGTTGGTGTAGGTCTTTCTTTTCTTGGAATACCAGATCAATTAAAAAAATTAATCCTAGAAATCAAATAATGCAATTTTTGTATATGCTGGCTAATTTAGGGAGACTATTCAACCTTGTTTCACTTTCTAAAAAGGACAAAAGCAAACAAGAAAAAAATGCTTTGAGACAGCATGGAAAGACCTGGAAAATATTATGTTAAGTGAAATAAGCCAATCAAGAAAGACAAGTATCATATGATTTCATTCATATGTGGAATCCAATGAATAAAATTAACTGATGAACAAAATATATCCAGAGACATTTAAGAATGGAACAGACTGTTGAATCTCAGAGGGAAAGCGGGGGTGGGGGGAAGAGGGGGGAGGGTGGCTGGATGAGTGGGAAGAGATTAACCAAAGAATTTGTATGCATATTTGCATAAACCATGGACACAGACAATTGTGTGGGGAAGTGGGTGGGTGCAGGCTTGAAAGGGACAATAGGGAAAAAATACAATGTAATTCTTTCAACAGTGAAGATTTATAAGAAAAAAGAAAATATATTTAAATAAAAGTTTATCTTAATTAAATTTTCTTTTATTTATTCTTTAAAAGTTTTTTAAAAAATAATTTCTTATTTTTCAACTATAGTTGACATATAATATTATATTAGTTTCAGGTCTACAGCATAGTGATTAAACGTTTATATAACTTTTGAAGTGATCATCCTGATAAGGCTAGTACACATCTGACAACATACATGGTTATTACAATATTATTGACTATATTCCTTATGTTGTACTCTATACACTGTGACTGCCTTTATAGCCGGAAATGTGTACATCTTAGTCACTTTTCCTTTTTTACCCATCCCTCTCTCTCCCCTCCCATCTGGTAACCATCAAAATGTTCTCTATATCTATGAGTTTGTTTCTGTTTACTTTGTTTGTTTTGGTTTTTAGATTCCCATATAAATGAAATCATATGGTATTTGTCTTGCTCTGACTTATTTCACTTAGAATAATACTCTGTAGGACTAGTATGTTGTTGCAAATGTAAAGATTTCATCCTTTTTTATGGCCAAGTAGTATTCCATTGAGTCTCCACTCCTCCTACCAATCTTGATGTGGCTTCTTCTTTATATCCTTAATTATAGGATGTAGTTCAGCTATATTTTAGGCAGTTTTCAGTGTGAACTATTATTTAACAGAAAAACATAGTTTATACTTTTATGGTTTTTTTTGTGTGTGTGAGAGAGAGAGAGAGAGAGAGAGAGAAAATGCTAGAACAACTATTTAAAAGCAGAAATCCCAGAATTTACATTAAAAATGATAAGTGAAAGATCTTATTAAAGGTCATAGAGGAATATCACAATTATTAATTTTCTCATGTGAGAGGCATGAATATCCCTTTTTAAAAAGTAAGTGCTATAAAATGTTATGAAAGTATGACTGAGTGAGTTCTTACATACCCCCCAAAATAATAAAGTGAAATTTGATTATGAACAAATATGGAAGTCCTACTGGTTTTTGTACACTTGTACAAATGAGCAGTTCTGTGGGGAACTGAACTTCTCCATTAATTTGATTCGCCCACTTGTTCCTTGTGGTTCTCGTGAGGAGAACATTTGCAGTATTGTTCAGTGTCATTAGGGCATTACCAACTCAGTGTCATTAGGGCATTACTGACTCAGTAATTTGCAAGTTAAAACTGACCATTGTAGCCAGTCTTCAAAATGCAACCAGGGATGAAAACCTTAATGCCTTCACTTTAATTTGAGTGAGGATGGTGGCCCAGTTATTTTAGGGAAAGAGGAAGCAGCATTTGCCTTCCAAAGATGCTTCATATATTGGATACATAATCAATATGCAAAGGTGAGATCCACCAGATTTGAATTGGTAAAATATGGAAATCCTTGCCTCCTAATGTTCAGAGATTAATGTCCGACTAGGAGCAGGAAGCCCCAACTGTAAAACTTTACAGGGCAAGACCATTTCTCCATCCGCATAATGGGGCTTGATTTAGAGACTCTATTTTAAGATCACACATCCAGCACCAAACTGCAGAAAGCCAAGCTTTGTTTAATTTGTCTGGGGCAGTGCCCTAATTTTCTGTAACACTATTCACTTCCCTTTCTTAAGAATGAATAACACATCTTTTTTTTATGGAACTCTGTGCATCTTTCATTTGGGAGCAGTAGCTTTTCCAATTTCCTCTATTCAGTTCCTCTTTTATGACTTAAAAAAATAATTCTACTGGATTATGGCATTTTAAGTTGCATTGTCCGTGTTGCCCTTGTGTGTCCATGCAAAAGAACAAGCGGTATTATCTTTGATGTGACATAACACAGCATTTTAAAGTTGAAAGATGAAGGAACTAAAAAGCCCAGGAAACACGAGGCCATGCAGTTCGGGCAGCAGATTATAGCTCTGGGTCTCTGTTACCCTGCTGGAGAGCTTGCCACCAAATTGGGTGTCATTGCAGGGTCACTCTGTGGCTAGCCTTTGAGACTTGGAATTTATGTCATTTTGGCAGTAACTCAGGGCTTTATCACAGACATGAATAACTTGGGGACTCTAATACTTCTTTTAGATTATGATTTGGTGCTGTATTATTAAGGCTCAGCCTGTTCAAAGTGCATTTCAGCCACACAGGAAGTTCCTGAAGACCACACTAGAAGTGACTTTCTTCTCAAAGGGCTGGCCAACCACCCTGCCCAGAAGTTCTGAGACCATCTTCCTGTCCCTGTCATGGGACCCCATGTTATGTCTTATTGGTTCAGTCACTCAGCATACAGAGAGACTGAAAGTTCCAAACTGGCATTCACATGGCCCCCTTGGTTACTTGGCTGGGGAGCCAGGTAAAAGAAATAAACAAGCATTTAAAAAACCCTGAACTGGGGATAGGAAGATAATAGAGTTCAAATTCTAACTTTAAGAAAATCAGTTCTAAAACCTCAGTTACCTTCCTCTTCTAAGCCTTGGTACCCCCAGCTAGGCAGGTGTGTGTGTGCCCTGCCTTTGCTCGCCAGTTCACTCCGCACACCTTTACTGAACACCTGCTTTCAGCCAGACACTTGTAGGCACAACTGGATCAGAAATAGAGCTCTAGACGCTGCTTCAGAGGGTTGCTCACAGTAGGTAGAGCCTGTGAAACCAAATGACAACTGCAAATGTTTGTGACAATTTTGTTAGAAAAGCTAAGCAGAGAAAGTAAGATAATATTTAGAAGGGAAATAGAGAAAATGATTCCTTTATTGAAATATTTTTTTTCTTTAGTGGTTTTGTCCTTTTTGCCCACTGTGAAAGGACAGAGGTAATACTGAATTTGCCTTTTGCACAGGGCCCTGCAAACTATATATTTTTACCAATCACTTTCTATTCCTTCCTCTTGATATATTAGTCTTATGATGATGTATGTACTTTACTTATTGTCTTTTATCTTCCACTAGAATATGAATGCCATAGGAGCATAAATTGTTTTGTTCAATGAACTATCCCATGGGCTTACAATAGTTTACAAGCCCACATGATATTTACTGGAACACAAACTTGCCATGCTAATGGACAGTTTTATGTGTCAACTTGGCTAGGCTACTATGCTTAGTTATTCAATCAAACAGCAATCTTGGCATTGCAGTGAAGGCATTTTGCAGATATAATTAAAGTTCATAGTCATTTGAAGGAAGGGAGGCTTCCAAGATAAACTGGTGGGTTTGATTCAATCAAGTGAAATACCTTAACAGGTCAGCTGAGGTTTCCCTGAAGAAGAAATACTACCCTTGGACGGCAGCTTTGGTCCTTGCCCGAGAGTTCAGACCACCATTCGTGACAGCATCCCCTAAGGATTTGACATTTGCCTACCCAGCCCCTACAATTGCATGAGCCAATTCCTTGCCTAAATCTCAATGTGTATTTCTTACTAGTTGTATCTCTGTGACTTAACCCTGATTGATAGAGCCATTTTTTAAGATACAAAGTTGCCAGGCCTGGCATGTTTTTAAATAGGAGAGAGATTTGCCTTTGTTTCCCAGTGAGCATTGATTTGTATTTTTTAAACATGTACTGCGACTATTCATATTAATCTGGATGGTTCTGTCTCTGTTCTTGATTCCAGTCCAATGGAGGGAGTAGGGTTTGAGGGTTTCAAAGTGATCTAGGAAAGAATCATGGGTCACTGAGAATGAGAGCGAAGTTGGTTTGCTGATGAAGAAGAAAAAGGAGAGGGTGACTCAGATGATGAAGTAATGAGATGCTTGGGACACTGTCCCCTATGTGAGGTTTTAGAAAGATCCCTCTGGCTATAGTGTGGCTATACTCTGCCCAGGGGCAAGGTTGGAAGTGGTGGGACCAGTTTGGAAGCTGCTAGACCAAATGAAGATGGGGCCTGGACTGGGTGTATAGAGAGTGGTGAGGAAATATGCTTGGATTCTGCGCATATTTCAGAACTGGTGCCAACAGGAGTTGCACACAGAATGGATATTTTCTGAGAGTCCTGGCCTGAGACAGCAGATAAAGTGGTCCATGGGGAAGCAGTACATTTCCCAGAGTTCTACAGCCCAGGCAGAGCAGAACAGAGGTAGAGAGCAGCAATCTTGTGTTCTTTTCATCAGTTTTTTTTCCTTTTCCATTGTCTTTAGACTTTCTCCCAAATTGCTCCTCTAGCATCCCCTTTGGAGCATCTTCCCTTCTTTAGCAAATTCAGCCTGGGTTACATCCCCAGGTTTTCCTTTGTCTATGTCACCTTGGAAGAACCTCTCAGAGCAATGTCATGGGTGACTATTACCATCTCACGTTCTGATGATGTCTACCTAAGGGCTGGCTGTCTCCCACAGTTTCACATCAGCGATGTCCTGACAATGTTTTCCCCCCATTTGATTAGCATCTCTTGGCCTCCTCTATTAAGACCAAGAGAATGAAACAAAGATTTTGCTACTGGGTTTTATAGGCAGTGGCACCACGTACAATTCCACAAGATTTACCTATAGCTGGCTTCTTTTTTTCCTTTCTGCTTTCCAGCACTTTCAGACCATGCTGAAGTCTAAACTGAATGTCCTAACACTGAAAAAGGAGCCTCTCCCAGCTGTCATCTTCCATGAGCCCGAGGCCATCGAGCTGTGCACCACCACGCCCCTGATGAAGAGCAGGACTCACAGCGGCTGCAAGGTAGGTGGGCCTGTGGCCCTTGAGGCTCTCTTGTGGGGCAGATGAAAGGACATGTGGCTTTAAGACTCTTGTTTCCCAGTAGTAACAGTTTTGAAGAATGAAAGTGTTAAATGACTAACAAAATAAGCTGATTGAGCAATGGTGGTATGAATTTCTATCCTACTTTATTTTTCTTAAGGATATAACACTCTTCATAATTTGAGGGTAACATTAAAGACCTAAATTTAAGGACAGGTGAAAAAAAAAGTAGTTTCTTGCTATATTGTTTATAGCCCGGGGGTGCTTCACAAGAAAGCTCTGTCCATACGATAGTTCCTCCCTTTGTATTTTCTGTCTGAGTAATACATAGTTTAACAAGTACAAAACAAAACAAGTTTCTCAACAGTTGTATTCTATGAGTCCTGTGTGGATAATTTGGCGTTTTTGTTGTGCTTCAGCTCTCAAAATTTATACTAATATTCATGCCTGAGAATGCATTAGAAACATGTTTTGTTTATGTAAACTATAATGCCAACATGAGGGAAAAATCCTGGAAATTAATATGTAACTTTGATGCATACAGAAGTCAGCATAGAAGTAACAAAGAAAATATCTTACTCATATTTTGTCATCAGAAATTTGTTCTGAATTTTGAGGGGCAGGAAAATGCTTGTTTGCACATGGATTCCTTTTATAACCTTGGAGACACGCTCCTTACTGCTTTACCCGTTAGGGAAGCAAAGAGCCACTGACTGTTCTTGTCAGATTTTTCTATCCCCTCCCAGTTATTGCAGCAGTGATCACATTGGAGCCCCTCCCCAAAATCTTGAGTGATGGTGATGTGCACACAACCTCACACACATCCATTCACTCCACGAGGACTCAGTGGGTGCTCACTGTCTGCCTGACGCAGGGTGGTGTGCCCAGCACCCAACAGCATTTTCACAGAGCTTAACTGCTCATGGGAAGAGGAGGGGGGAGGAAATACAGGTAAGGAACATCACAGCCATCTGGAGGATTTGTGGAGGAATCTTTGAGGCAGAAGGAACAGGGCATGCTGATTCTCAAGAAATGGACTTGCATGGTTTAGAACGGAGAGCAAGGGGCCAGGGTGGCTAGGAAGATGAGAACTATGTGGCAAGTGGTGGGGTTCGGTGGGGGTTTGACTATAAAGAGTCTCATGGTCATGGCAAGGAGTTTTTGTTTTAATTACTACCAGGAACCAGCAGAGGAATTTAGTTAGGCAGGCAAGTATTATGAATCCATTTAAAAAAGCAATTTTATTTTTTTGTTAAATTTTATTTTTCAGTTAGTTTCCATTCCATGATATTTTGCATTAGTTTAAGGTGTATAGCACAGTGGTTAGATAATCATATATTTACAATGTGATCACCCTGATATTTCAAGTATTCACCTGACACCATACATAGTTATTACAATCCTATATAACAAAAGGGTAATATACAAATTGACTGAATGACAGAATGACTGGAACTCCCTTGGCCCCTTGCCCTGGCTTGCCCCACCCCTGAGTGCCCCCAGGCAGGGACGGGGCAGGCTGGCAAACCCCCCATAGCCCCCCACCTCAGTTGGCCTGTCCCCAATGGCCCACATCAAGCAGGATGGCTGGACACGAATACATGCACTGGGCCTCTAGTATTATTATAGTATGATGCTGTACTTTACATCCTTGTGACTATTTTGTTATTACCAATCTATGGTTCTCAATCCTTTCACCTTTTTCACCTAGCCCCCCTCCTTCTGGCAGATGTCAATCTGTTCTCTGCATTTGTAAGTCTGTTTTAATTTTGCTTATTTGTTTATTTTGTTCTTTAGATTACACATATAAACTTATATGAAATCATATGGTTTTTGTCTTTCTCTGACTGAATTATTTCACTGAACATAATACCCTCTAGGCCCATCCAGTACTCTCACAAATGGTAATATTTCGTTCTTTTTATATTCCTACCACCTAATATTCCTACCATTTTCTAACCATACATTGTTGGTGGTAATGCGGATTTGTGCAGCCACTATGGAAAACAGTATGGAAGGTCCTCAAAGAGAGATAAAAATGGAACTGCCTTAGGACCCAGTGATTCCACTTCTGGGTGAAAGAGGGACTTTAGGTGGTAACTGTGCTCAGGTGAACTTCCAGCTTCCCCAGAGCAGTTGCCAGAGACTCCCTTTCAGCTGGAGAGAGCCGATCTCCGGGACTGGCCGCAGGTCACGTTGGATCCAGTGCTGTTGGTGACTTGATGATATAAAAGAATTGTAACAATACTCACTAAAGTTAAAAGTAATGAGATCAAATTGGATTTTACAACATTTAGAGATTTCCTTAAGTCATTTTATATCCTGTTCCAGTTGGGGAAAATAGTCCTTCAAAAGCATGATGAAGTCAGTAGGAATGAGTGTAAGGAAAAGAGTTTAGTTTGATAAGGTTTATAGGTAGATTTCAATGGGAGGGGAAAATACAGTTACAGAGTAAGGAGATTTAACAATTCAATCCAGATATGAAAGAGGTGTGTGTGTGTGTGTGTGTGTGTGTGTGTGTGTACCCACAAACATATATACACACAGATATACACACTCTGAGAGAGAAATTTGGTAGAAGAATAAAAACCACCATTTTTCTGGAAAGGAGTAGAGGGTTCAAGCTGCATAGTGTCATTTTATTTTCTGTTACAGCTTCAGGTCATGCTCATTTATTTCCCCTCTAAAAGGATGTTGAAAACAATAGACCAGAAAACAGGCCACAGGGAAGCAAGGTTGCCCTCCAGTAGCTGTAGTGCTGGTAGAGAAAGGGAAATCACAATGATTTCAGCTGGACACAATAAACTTCTGCCTTCAAGGTGAAAAACACATCCTCATGGGCTAGAAAAAAATAACAAGTTCTCCATCCCTAGAAACCTCGAGGATGGGCATCTAGGCATAGAGAATTGTAAAACTAAAATCAGAGATCTGGGCCAACACCTCTTGAATTGCTTTCCAACTTTATGATTTTATTTGAAGGGAGTAAACCTCATTGTATCATTGTCCAAATTGTGTACTATAATACGCTTTTTACATTTAAATGGACTGTAAACCTATTGGAACTACAGCTTTTAACCCTTAAGGATAGTGTCACATTTGTGTTTAGAGTCCTATTCTTTTGTTAAAAAACAAAACACACAAAAAGGTTAGATTTTGAACCGTGATATTTCTTTGCATCTCCAGATCTCCCCCAGTTTTTCTGACCATCCCTTGGAACAAAGTGCAGTGTTTTCTCTCTGGTTCTTGCGAATAACTTAGCTCAAGAAATGCCAGCTGCACAAGGACCTCTCTCTTGGGCTCATGCCTGCCAGGAATAATGAGCTCGGTACAGCCCAGGCCCAGCTGCAGGGCCAGTGTACAGGGCCGGCACCTTCCATCCTCATGCAGGGCGAGGTCTCTCTTTTTGCCCATGGTCTCTCAAGCCATGCTGGCATACCTTTAGGTTTGGGGAAGGGAGAGAGGCAGGAAGAAACAAAGGAAAGGGGAGTTGAAAATGGGTTATGGTGAGCGCTGTCCAGGTCCTGGCTCCTCTCTGCTTACCCGTCTTGTCTCCCCTGATCTGTATTCTCCATGGGTCCTGATGACATTGCCTGGCCAGGCCATTCATGTTGTGGGCAGCTGGGGCTTTGTGTATTTTCTCTATTGCTGCCACTCTTTCTCCCCCCATGCCGTGGAGCTCTTTAACTGCTAATAAATGAGCATTAAAGCACAGCCCACTGCATCCCATTAAGACACTCCTATCGGAACCCTTGCAAGAGCCCTTCGCATATCGGAGATGTTGTGTCTGATTTTGCAGTAACAATGGCTTATCATTCCTGCCTTCTCCTGCCTAGCACAATGCAATCCTAGTTAGCGTCAGCTTCTTAGCAAATACTTATTTAACTAATAGTCATTGAAAACCTACAGTGTACATGGGATTGTGGAGAAAGGAATCAAAGTAGGTGTTGTGGGTCATGCAATTTACAGTCAAGTAAGAGCAATAAGGTGAGTGTGCCTCACCAGATCACCATGGATTCTGACTCCCATATGTATCAGAAACCCCTGGGACATATTTCTGGACCTTCTTTACAGAGATTTTGATTAGACACTCCACTTAGTTATGGGAACAAAGCTTGCACTTAAAAACCATGAATTTACATGAAGTGGTGCCTGGATCCTGCTGTGAACTTGGGGACTTGAAGCACAAGATGGTGGGTGATGACAGCAGTGTAAATGACATAAATGTGTACACATCATGTTAGGTGGGAGCTGGGATGGGGAATGGTATGTGGGGGCTAGCTGGAACTTGTAGGGTTTGCTACACAGCTGCTCAGAGGGCTGATATAGAAGCAAGGGCCTTACGGCCTGATCTCACCTGGGATGATGCTCTGGTTCCCAAACCTCAACTCCTCCTGAGTGAGGCATTTGACTTGGCATCCCAAGAAGCCCTGTGATAGGCCCTGCTGTCCTCTTCCCATTTGCAAGGGCAGAAACCATAAAACAGTCTAATTTCCAAGAACTTCATGATTGTTAAAGCATACCAATTTTTATATTACTCTTTTTGAGATTCTTTGCAATCAGGAGTGACAGTAGTAGTCCCTTAGTTCTCAGAGAGGATGTGGTTGGTTTACAGTTTTATGGGACGAGAAGACAAGTTTCTGAGCTGAAGGCTTACCAGGCAACCCTCAGATCCTACCATTTCATGCATGTGTTAAACAGCCAGCTTAGAGTAAATTCCAGAAATCCCACGTTTAATAAGAATTCCTGATTTGAATTCAAATATGTTGAGAATTAGCATACCTTGTATCTATTGCCTATACTAATATTTTTGTGTTTATTTGGTCAGGAATGTATTTTATTAGAAATATAGTTATGTTTTCTAATTTTAGCCAAAGCCTCAGTTTTTTACCCATTAACAGAAGGAAGAAATATTAATTATATCATGTTGTCATGCTTTTCAAATGCATTTTTGTAGCCCTATCTTGGTATAGGTCCTTTGGGCATTGCATGAATCAACTATTCCTATTGCACATACTTTCCTTCTGCAAAGTAAATTTCTGATTTTGATGTCAAGACAGAATACGTGTTATATATTTATATAATATATAAAGGTCCATGGAATTTATTGTTTTTTTTCCCTCTAAATTCAGAGTGGATGGCACTTCTCATTTGTTTTCTCTTCATTTTGTCTCAGACTTCTTTGTAAACATCAAAGCACATTACCTCTGCTTGTCTCACAGATTTAGGAAAGTATAAGTTGAGATGAGCTAACATCTGTTGTTTAAGAGATAAGCTTTTATTTTTCTGCAATTTTTGTTCTTTGCTCATTTATAACTTTCCTGACATTCTCCCTCCCACTTATTTCCCTCTTCTGATACTAATTTCCTTTTTTTTAATGTTTTTCTTCACCCACAAGAATATATTGTACACCCTCAGGATGTTCAGGTGTTGACAGGGACACACACATAATGGGTTTGGATGCTTTCGGTTGAAATAACAGGAAACCTAAGTTGAATTGACTTAAGTCATTGAAATGTATTTGCTTTCAAATCTGCAAATCCAGAGGGAAAGAGTTTCTAGGGAGACAACAAAGGAGTGTCCACTACAGAAAAGTTCAGCTTCATGACCTGGTGGGAGACAAGTCCACCCTGTAGGAAGAGTGGTGGCAGTAAGGAAAATGCAGAGTGTCCTCAAGATGCTGAGCAAAGGGTACCCTTTCCTGCAGTGTTGGAGCCCCAGCCCACTCCCCTGATGTTATGGAGGGTGTTATTGCTTAGATGAGATGAGCCTCGGTTTGAGGACAGGCTGCTCTCTCTAGAGTCCCCTGTGCAGGCAGTCATGACTAAAGTTCAGGTGCCACATTTAGGGTGCAGAGGGTGCTCTCATGCACTGGAGAAATCCAGAGCCTGCTTTTCAGGCTTTTCATTCCAGTCTATTGTTCAAGGTGAAGACGAGAAAGAGAAGCATGATTTCAGAAGCGATATTGAGTTCATGCTTACAAACTTTGAGATGTCTGTGGGCACAACCAGTGGGCAACAACCCAAGGGCACCTTTGCTGTGTGAACTTGGAGATGTCTGGAATGGGCTTTGAGAAGAGGAAAGAGTGAGATAGTCGCGCGCTCATGTACACACACACACACACACACACACACACACACACACACACACACACTCATATGAAGAAGTCGGCACCTACCTCTCATGAGCACCCTCCACATGCGTGTTTAAGGATCAGTAAGAGAAGGAAGAATCACTGTAAATGGAGGATTATGAAAACTAGAAGTTCTTCCTCCCCACCAGGCACTGACTGTTCTCAACCTGTCCCTCTCTCTTCATCCTGCTCATTGTGCTCACTCTCCTGACCACCCTGTTCTAGTCACCAAGCTAGTCAAGCAGAGAAAAAGAATATTACTCCAGGGACAAATGAAGCCCCAGCATTAAGGTTTTAGGATTGGTCTTAGTATTTATGTTTGAGACACAAGACTACTTATACTACTGCAGGGAAGGGTATTTTATTTGTGCTTATAATGTACACTTCTTGGCTTTGAGTCCTTCTTTATGGCTTTGAATTCTATGCTTTTGTCTTCCCATTGAGAATCATGGGGGCTTGGGCTTCAGTGACGTTCTTTATTCTTCATGAGCTCACTTTTGTTATTTGAAAACTAAAAATATTTAAATACTGGAAATGTATTTATTTCATCTGACAAAAGCATTGAGAATGTAGAATTTTATTCTGCCTGAATGCCTGTTGAATATGAGTGCCAACTTTTTTAAAGGGTCACTCTTTCCCATAGTTGATGGGTGGAGCTGTTTTTCTCTTTGAGGAATTATCTGGGGATCCCTGACACCTTCAAACTACGTATTTCTTTGTGCCCCACACAGCGTGAAGTGCAGCTGAAAATGACCATTTTCCTCTGGGGAACCAGATTTGGCATTGAAGCCTAACTTTGGACTACTGTAAAAGACAGTCTTCCTGTATTTCCAAATTTGTGATGTCACTGCCTACTTTAGTCTACTTTTTCCCTTTAAAAACCCAGGAGAGAAACAAAGATTTGTTAGTGAGAAATTGGAAAACAATCTAAATATCTAAAAGAGATCTAGTATTTTTGCTCCACAACACTATGGAAAACGTGTGGTCATTAAAAGTTCTGCTATAGATATTATACCAATGTGGAAAATGTTCATAATGTATTAAGTGAATAAAAAGCAGGTTGAAAAAGATATTATTAGACTCCTATTTTAAAATATATGCAAAAATTCATAAGAGAAGGCTCACACTAAAGTCTGAACAGAAGTGATGTATAGATAGTAAGATTATGGGTAAAACTTTTGGTTTTCTTATTTTTTGCATTTCCTAAATTGTCATCAGTGAACAAACACTACTTTTATAATTGCTTTTTAGAAATAATTATTAAAGAAAAATATTTCCTTTGGATAAAAGTTTGCCTGGAAAGATATCTGTAAGAAACTCTATTCTAAATGGAATATTTCAGAAAATATTTTGTTTGGCTGTAGTACATGTTCAAAAAGGAAAAATTGTTGTCTTTGTATGTCTAAAAATTTTTTAATTCTCCCCTCATTTTTTTGAAAGTTTGGCCTGGTATAGAAAAATAGACTGGGAGTAATTTCAACTTAAAGCTATAAAGGCACTGCCCATTGACTTCTGTGTCTTGTGAATTTTCCCCTGAATCCATCCAGCTGGAACAGGGTAGATTTTTTCAGTTTGGGGATTCATATTTCTTAGTGTTTTAGGAAAACTTAAGTAAAATTCCCACATTATCCCCAATTTTGAAACCATTTGAGAAATAAGACATGTGACTCACGTAGATCAGATAAAAATAATCAGTTTCATAAAACTTTATAAAATTGGCTTAGATGTGCGGACTTACTGGGTTTTCTAAAGTTTCAAATCTTTGTTAATGTTTTATCTTCTATTAATTTTGTTCTTTTGGGCTTATGACTTAAAAATGACTGTTACTGTCCCTTCCCGGTGTGGTTCAGTTGGAGTGTCATTCCATACAGGGAAAATCGGAAAGATGGCAGATTCGACTCCTTGTCAGGGCACATACCCAGGAAGGGAGCCAATCAATGTTTCCCTCTTGCATTGATGTTTCTCTCTTTTTCGGCTTTCTCTCTAAAATTAATGAAAAACATGTTCTTGAGTGTGGATTGAAAAAATGACCATTATGATCAGTTAAGTGAGGTTTGGAGAAGAGATAATATTTTTTAT
The DNA here is from genome assembly GCA_027563665.1 of Antrozous pallidus. Classification (NCBI taxonomy): domain Eukaryota; kingdom Metazoa; phylum Chordata; class Mammalia; order Chiroptera; family Vespertilionidae; genus Antrozous; species Antrozous pallidus. The sequence goes on along the minus strand of CM050508.1, from coordinate 30,384,931 downwards.
CCAGAAATCTTCTCTGAATTGTTTAACCCTTTGTAAATTTCTAATTTTAGCTGTTTGAACTTTCATTGTTTTAAATCTTTATCCAAGATGGAAACAGTGACCCTTAACTTAACCTCAAGCATAGAGAGATATTTATAGGATACCCTGAACTTTTCACAAGAGTAGAACTGTATAAGTAAAACACTGTTGTTATTCAGATATAGCTCCCCTTAGTCTAAATGGAAAGGTCAATGAACTATAGACAAAATGGTAGCAAATGAGGAATGGATGTTAAAGTGATATTAAATAACTCAGATCATAAAAAGGTCAAAAACATTTTTCTTAAATATAAATAGCTATTCTTATTACATCTCTGAGAATTTTAACTCCTAACTACCCAGTAAGAAATTATTAAAAATCACTGTGACAATAAGTGCAGATGTATGCCTTGGTGTGCTGACTGTTCACTTTTTTATTTTTATTGAAAATATTATACATTCATTTCTTGGCAAGAAAAATGATGTCTGGACTTCTGTGTGTAGAGTCCTCTAAATGAGACATTAGTCAGGTTGGCATGTGTGAGTCACTAGCCATCTTCACCAGCCAAATCCAGGAATCGTAAAATAATTTACTCAGGAAATAATGGGGACAAATGCATTTTATTATCATGGGAAACAGGAAAGCTACCTTGTAGCTGAAGATACTACTGAAATTATTCCCCTTACCTCACATTGAAAGATTAATTTGTTTTCTTTAAAACCTGTTTTTGTGACACTTAGGAATAATGCTAGAATTCTCCTATGTCTTCATCTAGCTAGGCCTATTGCTATTTGTTAGGGCCCAAAGGTGCTGTCCATTACTGTACAGACATTTGACTGTTAGTCTCTTGGGATGGTGCAAGATAAGTGTTTACTTTTCTCATCAGAGAACTAACTCTCCAGTTTGTTCAGAGCCCTCTAGGCTTGTGTACAAAAATCCCTTCTCTCTGTTTTGTCTTCCTTATTCTCCTTCCAGAGGTTGCCTGAAGTCCTTTCCCTTATTGGCTCCGCCTTGAACCCCATCCAACTCGAGTCTTGGCCTCTCAGGGCAGGGGAAGGGGCAGAGAGCTTAAGGCCTTCCATATTAATTTATATGACAAACAAATCTTTCTTCTGATGGTACAGTGGAGTCCTTCCTGTAGCAAAAACTTGGTTTGCACAACAGAATCTTGATTTAATTTCTTCTTCTTAACAAGGTTCACTTCTCAGAAAAGAGGAAAGAGCAGAGAGGGTGGTAACTCCTCCTGCCATTCGTACACTAGACTTCTGAGAAAAAGAGCCAAAGAAGGGGATTTGGAGACCCATTAGAACAAAGAAAAAATTAGTTGATTCATTCATGGTCACTAAAATCCTCTACTAGTGACATCATCTGTCTTTTCTTTTTAAATTACACATTCTTTTAAACAAAATAAACATTCTGGATAACTGTAAATTTATTAATATAAAGTCAAAATCTATGTACTGGACACTGACTTATATGCATATTTTAAATATATAAGATGGAAATGTTAGAAGAATGAGCTTCATATTAGAATAGTGTAACCAGGGCTTTTTAATAAAAAGTGGATTTAAAACCAAATTTCAAATGGCTTTGATAATTTCAATATTGTTTATTGATCATCTCAGATCCAATTGGATTGTTAATTTTCACCCCAGAATGAGATAGAAAGGATCATATGCCAGGAGAAAAAGATGTACTAGTTCCACCATTCCTTGTTGTCTATTTGTGTGACAATCTTTTTATTATATTAGATCTGTCATTTATTTGTAAGAATCTCAGCTGGGTTTTGTTGGAACCAGATTACATAACCCATAAGTCCATGCAGATGGCAAACATGTACTGTCATGCTCTGAGCAATCACGTGAACCAGGTGTCCCTGTCAACTTCTTTTTCACCATAGAACTCCCATCCTTAGGGGACTTCTAGTTTTGCACGTGACCCTGATCATTGGACATATGGTCTGGCTGAGGGTGCCTGTGTTTATCTGTATATTAAGCATAAGTAATGCTGAGTTTACTTGAATATAAAAGTAACTGTAAATAAAAAAATCTAAAGCAAGTCTATCCTTAACGTGGGGGATTCTCTTCCATAGCCCCTGGTTTGTATATAGTGTACTTTGGAGACAAAGGACCTAGAGAACCGTGCTAAAGGCATTGAGGCTGCTTCCTGGCTTTGCCGAAAAGCATGCAGGGTCATTAATTGATGTGAGCTGTTGTTTCAGGAGGAGAAAGTGATGGGCTGGTGTCAGATGTTTAGATCTAGACCACATTTCTCTCTTGGATTTCAGGAGGTAGGCAAGAAAACCTAGACCCATTGAGCAGAATGATATTCTTAACAAATGGATGGAAAATCTGAGTTACCATTGAGCTTTCTTCATTTCTGGACCAAGCCTCCAGTGACACTGCTCCTTCTTACTAGATCGTGGGAGAGATAAGGGAAGACATTCTGATCACTCATGTGGATGTTAAAGACATCAAACTGAGATGCAGCTCACCAGCTTTGGCCAAGAACTGAAATTTATTAACAACCAGCAGCCGGTTGTTACAGCCAAGATGGTTAATCAGTCAGGCCAACCTCCACATTTGTAAATCAAGATTTTGTTACAGGTCAGGCTGAGGTGGCTCAGTTGGTTGGATGTCATCCCATGCACCAAGAGGTTACCCATTTGATTCCTGGTCAGGCACATGCCCAGATTGTGGGTTCAATCCCCAATAGGGAGTGTGCAGGAGATAACTGATCAATAGAAATTTCTCTCTCATCAATGTTTTTATCTCTCTCTCCCTTTCCCTATAAAATCAATAAAACATATATTTTTTTAAAAAATGATTTTTTTTTAAGGAAGAACAAGAGACTTTCTCAATGCTGGAATATTTAGACTTAAGTGTTTTATGTTTTAATTTTTTTTAAAGTTTTTTAAATTCTTGTTCAATAGGTCACAACACATGTTTCTACAAAGAAGAAGTTTTGATAAGCACTATCTGAAATATGGAAAAGTCTAGTCTAGGAGAGGAGTAGAATGTTATTTTCATTGAATTTTTAGGATAAATTGATTCCTCACTTAGCTCATTAATCCATAGTGGTTTGTATTTAAGCTTTAGCACTTGACTCATTATCTAATGATTATGTTGTCCCTGTGAATTAGGTGGTGTTGGGACACTATACCCTTTTTTATTTCTTTTAAGTGTGACTATAGATAGACTAAGTGCCTTGACAATAATGTTGAAGCAAGATTAATAATATCTGTATTCTGCCCTGGCCAAGTAGCTCACTTGGTTAGCATGTCAGACTAATACACCAAGGTTGTGTATTTCATCCCCGGTCAGGGCACATAGAAGAATCAATCAATGAGTGCATAAATAAGTGGAACACCAAATTGATGTCTCTCTCTCTCTCTTTCTCTCCCTTATTCTCTTCTAAAAATTAATAAATAAAATTTAAAAGACAACAACTGTGTATTCTGAGGGAGTTTGGTATACGGAAGCTGTATTACCCTCCCTGCTTATTTTCTTGCCCTCCCTCCCCCATTTTATTCTTTCCTTTTATTCTTTCCTTCCATCTCTTTTATACTTCCTCATTCTTCCCACTTCTAGTTATTGCTCTTTATCTCTTTTTTTTCCCTCTACTTCCTGCTTCCTTTACTATTCTATACCCTGGATCTCATCTGCCCAGCAAAAGCCTAAAGTTGCTCTGTTTGGTTAGGCATAGCTTATCTTCCCAGCCTAAACAAATAATTTTGTAGAGGGGAGGAATGAACACTGCAGAACAAGAAAATGTCTACAGTAAATAACATCTTTGTTTTGCTGAGGAGGAAATTCTTTATACAATTATATCCTGTGAGATTATGATGTAGAACATTAGATTTTAGTATGCAGGGTAACTCATTTCCTCTCCAGTCTCGGTTAAAGGATCACCCAGTAGTCAAATGGGTATGTAATGAATGTGGAGATGATATGCAGGGTACTTTACAAGAGGCTCTTTGGACCTGTTTTGAGGAGTAGGGGCTTCTGTTGGGTTTTGATGATAGACAGATACAGGAGAAAAGCTGCATGAGAAATCCCAATAAATTTGCAATCATAGGGATTAACCTGGAGGACACCATGATATGTGAAACCAGCCAGACACCAAAAGACAAATACTGTATGTTTTCTTTAAAAGTGGAATCTAACATAGTCAGAATCATTGAAGCAGAGTGCAGTGGTGATCACTAAGGCCTAGGGGTGGGAAAAATGAGGCGATGTTGGTCAAGGGTACAAAGTTTCATTTATGCAAGTTGAGTAAGTTCTGGAGGTCAGCTATATAGCATGGTGACTGTATCTTACAGGACTTGAACCTTGACATTGGCTACAAAGAAAGATCTTAATCTTCTCAGAGCATATACAAAAAGATAACCTATGAGAGGTGATGGATATGTTAATTAGTTTCATTGTGGTGTTTATTTCTATATATATAAACACCACAATAAATTATATATATATAAATAAATAAACACCACAATAAATTATATATATATATAGCAAAGCATCAAATTGTAGGCCTTGAATATATACAATTTTTATCTGTCTGATATACTTCAGTAAAGCTCAGTCACAGTTTGATAACATTTTTATAAGTGCTGTGGTGTTTTAGAAGACACTCATATACTAGTTCCTCAAGCCTTTGCACCTGCTGACATGAAAATCACCATGGTTTCCTTCCTCCCTCCAAGAGTCCAGGACAGAGAACCAAGGCTGCTTTCTGCACTGATGTGACAATGGAGACAGTAGGCCATTTACTGTCAGTTGTCACCCAGAATTCTGAGAACTTGTTCGTCTTTCTCCAGGTTTCTTTCTTCTCCTGGTCTCAGGTCCAGTGACTTCTGTGGAATGTAATGTGAGGGAGATTTGCATCTCTTCCTTTGTCTGAGGTCTCTATACAAATGAAAAGCTTTGTCTGCTTCAAGTAGTGCACAGCCAATATGTATACTTGTGCACCAGCAAAGTCTCTTCCTTGCTTTATTCTACTTTCTCAAATAGAACAATAGGAAGCCCGTCTAGTGCAGCTTTCAATGGCCTTGATGTGCATCTATTTATAAATTAGCCAAGCAAAGTGCTTCATTTATTGAAAGCATAAGTCTTTGTGCTCGTTTGTGAAACCTCAGTTACCTGCATAATTGAGGCCACTACATTGGACATAATCCACCAATCCCATCATTTCATGCATGGAAATGTGTGCTTGTCTTTATTGTTATTTTGTTTATTATTGTCTTTCAGCCCTCGAATATTGATTTATTTTAGAGTGTATTGCATTCAAGCCTTTGTTCATGTCTCTGCCTTGCTTCAGGAATATTATATTTAAAGCATCAATACCCAATTGGAAACATTACAGTGAATTTAATGTCCTTGATTTGAAATTTAGATCTCTCATAAGAGATAACTGTCATCTTTTCTGTTAGAAATTAACTTACATATGTTTTATGGTAAAGAATGGTAAAAGGAGAAATGACGATGATTTCTCTTCCATGCACTCAGGGCCCCTAGTTCTTTTCATTAAAATTCATACATCACATTTAAGCTACTTACCCATACAGATATGCATAATCTAATTGAACAGAAATCATTTATTCTCTCTGCTTCTTTGTTCCTGGAACTTCCTCAAGTATTAAAGAGAGCAACTTTTTCTTTTATTTTTTAATGAAGAATCAGAAAAGGGAATTTTGACTATGTAGTTTATTTTACTTGAAATTGATAACATATGCGAAGTTTGTGACTTAAAAAAAAAGATCATGACATTGATCTATTAAATCTCTTAAATGTAAAAAAAAAAAAGAAAGAAAGAAAGAAAGAAAGAAGTCCCTCATCTTCTTTGCATTTGTTTTCATCACATAAGCAAACTTAGGGAGTAGGAAATGGCCATTTGTCTTAAGGGAGTTGAATTTTTCTGCTGCCTAGACTTTAGTTTACGGCTCATTTCTCCCAGAAAAACATGTTTACCATAAAGATCTCTGATGAGTTCTGGATCAAGACATGTGCACCTGCTACCCCATGTTTTCATCACTGCAGTGTTCCCTGTTATTGCAGGGTATGGTTTCAGGTTAAGGCAGGGCTGACAATTTTGAGAGAATATTTGTCTGGTTTTTCTCAGGAGGTCGGATAGTACTAATAGTTTTGTTGGTCCATTTGTGACCCTGAGGTTCAAGATAGTCAGCTGATAGATTTAAATCAAGGAGAGAAATTACCAATCCTTAATTTATTTTTTAGTGGCAGGCAAACATTCCTTCTCTGTAATTCACACAAAGAGGCAGAAGAAGCTATTTTCTTATATAGGAAACTTGTTTGGAGTCATTAAAATATGGCTAAGTCCAAGAGGGAGGAACATTACATTTCTGAAATGATTCTTTTTATTCACTAGTAAAATATCAGAGAACTCCATTGTACTAGTTATCTCATGCTCCATAAAAGTGACCCCCAAATTAATGGCTTAATGGAACAAACATTTATATCTCACAGTTGCTAATGGTGGCTTAGCTGGCTGCCTCTGCCTCAGGGTCTTTCCTGTGGCTGCCATCAAGCCTTTGGCTGGGGCTGCATTCTCATCTAAAAGCTCAACTGAGGGAAGTTTCACTTCCAAGCTCATTCAGTTCCTTACTGCTGGTTGGAATGAGTGATAGCTTGCTGACTATTTGCAAGATACCTCCTCAATTCCTTGCTGCAAGAGCCTCTCCACATGGCAGTTTGCTTCCCTGAGAACAAGCACAGAAGAGAGCAAGAAAGGATGAAAAATCTAGACAATAGGGCCTTTTTGTAAATTAAACTTGGAAGTGATGTCTCAGAAGCCAGTCATAACAAGGTCCAGCCCATACTCAAAGGGCGAGGATTACACAAGGGCATGAATACTAGGAGGTAAGGATAGTTGGGGCTATCTTAGAAACTGAGTTCCATATTTACTAACCACTTTTTCAGACCTCATTTCACTAATGAATCAACAAGCATAAATTGAGCTTGATGCTCAGTCTAATAATCTGAGTTCTGCATTTCATATGATTGTCCTTCTTTCTCCTTGAGTCATGCCCATCCTTAGCATCAGGTCTTCCTTGCTGCTCTGAGGTTACTTTCGAACTTAGTGAAATGCTTTTATGCCCTGCACATCCTTCCACCCTTACTCCTACTCCAATTCAGTGTTGTTTTGAATAGCTGGACATCCTGGAGACTGGTCTTTCTGTAGCATGAGGTTTTACTGTAATTATAATGATCTTTGAAGAGTACATTTGCATCAAGTCCTACTAGGAAATATGACACCTTTTCATAAGACTATGTATTTAGGTATACATTTCAGGCTCACATTCTGAAGCTATGATGTACTATGGTTTTTCTGTACTTGGCGCTCCCATAATCTCCATCAGGGTTAGAAGATGGCGCCAGTGTAAGTGATGATTGCCTGAACCACATTGGAGAACCCTGTCCAAATAGTGATAATAGATAACTAGCAAGTCAATGCTGGATGTATTGGCTAGATTACTTTTTTTCTGTATAACCCAGAGAAAATAGGCAGTTGACCAAGGTGTTGACCCATTGTGAGCTAATGAAGTATTCATGAAATGATAAGTTTTGTGAGGTGTGTTGGTTCATCAAACATTCCTGTCTGTTTGCCATTTGGCTATGAATATCATGAGAAAATATGATTTCTTCCCTATCATGAAAAGATACTTGCATTCCCATTTCACGGCAACATTATTCACAATAACCATGACATAGAAACAACTTAAGTTTCCATTGATAGATGAATGGGTAAAGATGTGGTATATACCTATATGCAATGCAATATTCTTCAGCCGTAAAAAGGAAATCCTGGCATTTGTGTCAATGTGAATATACCTTGAGGACACTATGCTAAGTGAAATAAGTCAGATGGAAAAGACAGATACTGTATGATGTCACTTATATGTGGAGATTTTTTTTAAAAAAAGCATAGAAACACAGCAGAATGATGGTTACCAGGACCTGGTATGGTCATAGGGTACAAACTTTCACTTATTAAATGAATGTTTTTGAGATATAATGTATTGCGTGGTGACTAGTTAACAATGTTATAGTGTAAACTTGAAAGTTTCAATGAAATTATATCTTACATGCTCTCACCATAACAATAGCAATAACAAAATGATAACTATGTGAGGCGAAGGATGTGCTAACCAAGCTTAGTGTGGTAAACATTTTGCAATATGTATGTTTATGAAATCATGACACACAATACACTTACACATAGCACAATGCTATGTGTAAATTATACAGCAATAAAGCTGGGGAGATGAAAAGAGAAAATATGATTTCTGAAGTCAGTCATATATGCACAAAACACTTTTTTTCTATGATGTTCACTCCCAGCCTTAGTGACTTAGCTAGTTAATTTGGTTGATTATGTCTCATATGTCACAAGTGGTAGATTAAGCTTTTACTGCACTCATGAGATTGTTGTGAATGAAGGATTTAGAATAGTATGTTCTGTTTCTGTATCTCATTTTCTTTTCTGCTGAGAAACAGTGCCTTTTTTGAGATGAGAAATTTCAATCAGGCAGACAGTGTGGGGACTTTCCTCCTTTCCGAAATGGCTGTGTGGATGATCTGTGTCTAGTCCTCTCTCTAGGCTAATGCATGTGTAAGCCCACCTAGTTAATCCGGACTCATTTCTTGGCCATAGGATTTTGGAGTCAGAAACAAATTCGACTTAATCTTCTGAGTATCTATCTATCTATCTATCTATCTATCTATCTATCTATCTATCTATCATCTATCTATCTATCTTTCTTGTTTTGTTAATCCTCATCTAAGGATATTTTTCCGTTCATTTTTAGGGAGAGTGGAAGAGAGAGGGAAATACAGAGAGAAACATTAATTGGTTGCCTCCTGCATGAGCCCTAAAAGGGCCTGGGTCAGAAAGGATCCTGTAACCAAGGTACCTGCCCTTGACTGGAATCAAACCTGGGACCCTTTGGGCCACAAGCCAACACTCTATCCACTGAGCCAAACTGGGCAGGGTCTTAGTCTATCTTACATCATCTGTAAAGTTGGAACAATATTCACTTGGCAAGGTAAATGGTGGGCATGAGTAGTGTCATCTTTGTAAGAGAACAAACCACATGAGCCTTCCAAGGATGGAGCGAAAATAAAAGTGGGAAAGATGCCAGGAAATTTATTTCTACATCAGCTTCTACTGAAACTACTTTCCTTCCCTTGACCCTGTCAAGTTCTTCCACCCATTGTCCCCTTTCCCTCTCTTGTGCCTCTTTGTCTCCCTTTCTTCTTTTCCTTTCATAGTCCCCCCTTCTCTCTCTCCCTTATTTCTATTCCTTACTGCCCCCCCTCATTAACTTTCCTTTTGTTTCTTTATTCCTTCTTCTGTTCTCTTTGTGTAAAGGCAGAGCTATAGTAGGTTAGTACTCTAAATTTCTATTTCTGGGGGTTCATCTCAAGGATATAGCAAAAGTAATTTACATTAACCTTTAGGATCACATAAAAAGTCTAGTATAAGAAGTTGGTTTTAAAAGATGATGTATCTGTTGGAAAGAGTACTAGATAGCCATGAAAAATCATACTTAATTTTGTCTTTCATGACAGAGTATATATTTAGAGATGAAAAGACTTCTTTACAAAATAATACTATTATATGCTTCTCCAATTTTAACAGCTGAAGTATTATTACATATACCCTGTGTGTATCTTTATGCAGGAAAAAATAAAGTGATATGTTTAACATTATAATAGTCTTATAGTACAGGACAATTTCTGGTGGCTTTCAGTTTTCTTCTTTGTACTTTTTTTAGCTTCAAAATTTTCAGTAGTGCACAACAACCTTTGGAATCAGATAAAAAGGATAATAGACTTTGTTATTTGACAGTATGCTAATGGGCTAGCTCCATCCTTGGCCATGAAGCCAGAAGTCTGTCTTTAGGATAATCAAAGAACACTCATTGATTGAAGGCTCTCAAAGGGGATGGTTTTGCTGTGTCCCCAGAAGATATCTGACAATGTCTGGAAACATTTTTTGGCTGTTACACCTGGAGGAGGGTGTTGCTGGCATCTAGCAGGGAAAGGCTGGGAATGTTATTACATGTTCAAATTGCACATCACCAGTGAAGAATTATCTAGGCCAAATGTCAGTAGTGTCCAGGCTAAGAAACCTGCTTATTGGCCAGTTTAAATATTTTAAATTAGCTTATAGGATAATATCAATGAAAGAGGGCAAACCACCTGGGTTGTCTCTAATAGGTATCAATGATTAATTTACTTTCAAATAACACAATGATGACCTAATTATCTGAGGACTTGAGGTGAAATCAGATTGTTTTTCTATTCTTATACCTGTCATCTGCATGATGTGTTTTTTTAAAAATCTGGACTGTGTATCTAAAAGAGAAGAAGCCAGGCAATCTATTTGAGGGTAGGATGTGGCTACTCATTTAGGTCACAGAATTCCATGGAAGAAATGAAGACAGGTAATCACCACAGAGAGTACTCCAATCACCCATGATGACAAGAGAGCTCTGACTGAGGGAATAGTGCCACCTACTGAAATGTTTGTGTTTTCTCCAGGTTCTAACATGTGCCTGGAAGTGCTCCTCTTAATGACTGATCTTGTGCATTTTCTTAAGCAGGTACCGCCAGTACTTTAAACAATATTTAGTTATTATTGGATCCAGGTGTAATTAGAAACAGCTGTGAGCATTGCATGCCATCCAGCTCTTGAAGTAGCAAACTTAATTGTACTTGAAGACCGTGGATGGATTCAAAGAGATTGTATCAGGCAGTTAAAACAAATGTCTCCAGTTTGAATGCTACCAGCCAGTCCCATTTTACCAAGGTAACCAGGAAATTTTAAAAATAATAAAACAAAATTTATTATAAAAATGCATTAAATTCACCATTTCCAAATGTCACCAGCTTTTGTAAAAATAGAAACTAGAGCACATCACAAAAATTGTCATCATTTCATTTTTTCCCAGAATTTCAGCTTTGATCTTTACTCTTTATATATTTTAAATGTATATTTTAAATGTACATTTAAAATTCCCCCATTTTACCTAAATAGTAAAAATTTTTCCTCAGTACAGTGCATACATTTTAATATTTCTCTTTAATAATGAGTACATTTTTAGATAACTCAAAAAATCTTTTTGAGCTACATTTGAGTTGGATGGGTCATATAGCTTATTACATAGTGAATATCTTTCTTGGGCTTAAATATTTTGTCTCATAAAATTATACGCCTCTGTGCAATATGTTAATTCTTGCTCTTAATCAAATGTTAAATTACAAATGAGCTTACATTAATGTGTAACCTGAATCTAAAAGCTCATTCATACAACATTCAAATGGTATGTATCAAAGAGACACTAAGAATTTCTAGCATTTTTGTCCCAGATTTGTATATTCTTTTTTTCAGATTTGTATATTTTAAATGCCATACATGCCAACAGTAGAAATGATTAAACATGTCATCATACTTGGAAGTATGGGATGTTGTGGTCCTCAGAAGATTATTAAAGATGGGACTTGGGGAAGATGGGAAGGGCCATATTCATCTTCTAATCTTTTCTTCTCTGAGATAAGCATATCAGCGCTTCTTTTCCTGCTGCCAGTTGAAAGCCTTTCTTCTCTCAGAAGTGAGCAGCAGTCTGTGTACCTTTCATAGGTGAGTCCACTTAGTGCCATTAAGTAAGTGAAAAATAGTGCACCATCTGTACTTCTGGGAAACTCAGAAGTTAACACTCAATGGTTGAATGCAAGGACAATACCGATGGCAGTTTCCAAATTGTTCATTCCAGGAGTGCTCCATACCCATCCAAGAGAGGGTTTGCTCCCGACCTTCCCCTGACTCTGATAGAAGTAGTGTGACAGTGATTAATTATTGAGATAGATAAATATTCAGTATCTTTCAATGATGCTTTCCTGTAGCCTATTTTAAAAAATGTTGAGGCCCTCAAAGAACTGAATTTTTCTTGATTGCCCTTGTGGTTTATTTAAAACAATGCTGACACCTGAGACATTGGCTTTTAATTACGAAGTGGGATTAATTAGTGAAATGCCTGGCGTGAGTTTTTCCTGGTACCTTTTGAGAGAATGGACATTTGGCCTGACCTATAGTTTCAGAGGAAATAAATCACTCCAAAAGTCTAGTTGTCATGGTAATTTTTGTGTGTGAATGGGATTTATTTACTCTTTTCACACACACAAACACACACACACACACACACACACACACACACACACACACACACACACACATTTTTTGCATGGAACAACCTAGCATTTATCTAAAGTTTATTTATGCTCATGTGCTATGGGTTGAATTATATCCCTCCCAAAAATTAATATGTTGAAGTGCTCACCTCCAGTACCTCAGAATATGACCTCATTTGGAATAGGGCTGTTATAAGTGTACTTAGTTAGGTTAAGGTGAGGTTATGTTGGTGTAAGGGAAGGCTCCAATCAAATCAGATTGGACTCCTTACAAAAATAGGAAACTTGGGCATAGATACAGAGAGAGTACCTTGTAACTGTTGGAGTTATTCTGCCACAAGCCAGGGGTACTCCAGCATCTGGGAGAGAAACCTGGAGCAGACCTCTCCCTAGCCTGTGGACACCTTGATCACAGACCTCTGGCTTCTCAACTGTAGGACGATACACTTCTGCTATAGAAGCTACTCAGTTTGTGGTATTTCAAATGGCAGCTCCAGGGAGCGAATGCATCAGACTTTATGGACTTTGCCATTGCTGGTTAAGTTCCACTGACATTTAGGAAAGTGTATCGGTGCCAGGAGCTGAGCTAGGTGCCAATGACACAACTGAACCTAGGCTTCCAGGAACCCCATCTCATGGGAGACGTGGCAGAAATGGATTGGGAAGTTGGAAGTCCCTCTAAATTCATAGTCAGCAACTGTAAATAGAGCCATGAAATTACCTAAGAGGCCTACTAGTTCTCTAATTAACTTGACCACATTCTACAGGGACTATTCCAATCACCACTATCCTCGTGTGCACTCAACAAACACCTTTCTACCACCTGCCACGTGATATTTCTTAAATGGTGATTCTTTTTTAAAAGTATAGTTTTATTGATTTCCGAGATGAAAGGAGAGGTGAGAGAGAGATAGAAACATAAATGATGAGAGAGAATCATTGATTGGCTGCCTCTTGCACACCCCCTACTGGGGAATCACTGCAACCCGGGCATATGGCCTTGGCTGGAATGGAACCGGGGACCTTCACGCCGCAGGCTGATGCTCTATCCACTGAGCCAAGCCAGCTAGGGCCAAATGATGATTCTTTTAAAGACTTTTTGTGATTTTTCTCAAAGGATTGAAAACAGACATTTTCCAAAGGAGTTGAGTTTCCCTTTCTTCTTGTTAACATCATACAGGTATCACTTTGCTGCCTTTTGTGTGATTCCCAGCTTCTCACCCCAGGGTATGTTGCTGAGACTTGCACACTCAGTAGTGAAAGTTCTTTCCACTGTGGGACATGAGGGTGCACGTGTGTCTGCAGTTCCAGATGGGCTGAGGGCAATCCAGTTCAGAGGCAAGTATTCCTGCCCTCACGACATCGTTACTCAGAGCTTCATTCACTTTCCCATTGTAACTAAGGTTCATGTGTATTATGTTTAAAACGTTAAACACTATTGGCTAACGTGAAGGGACATTTATTTTGGGGATAAAACTGAAAGATGCAGGAGTGCCAGTGGTGACTTCAGAGCAAAGTATCCTTGAGAAATATCTCTTTCTTTGTGAGGGCTTTAGTTTCTGGGCGGAGCCAGCCATTGCTCCTTTGCTGTCATTTGTGTGAGTGATGTTGCTGGAAGGTTGCCATAGTTACTTGAGCCCACTGAGCAGCTGGACAGATTTTCATTGTAATTAGTGTGAACACTACAGCCAAGCCGTGGGTGCCGCGGAGCCACCTCCCTCATTAGCTCATGCAGTCCCTGCACGGGGTGACGTGGGGAAGAGCAGCATTCCCTTTCATTCTGTTCCCTCTGCTCATACTTTGGGGAAGAAACCATGACCAACTTGTGGGATAAAGACAAATCAGATCATTGGTAGAAATGTGTTTCTTAGTAATGCTGCTTGCATAAGCTACTATTCCAAGATAGGAATGAATAGATACTATGTACCTCGCTGGGATTTAGTATACTTATGCATGGCTTAATGTGTTACCCAGTTGAGGAGAACTTCAGGCAATGCAGCATACTTATTACCTTGGCACTTTGTACAGTTGCACCAGTGTCAGAGAGCCTTTCCCTAATTGCTGCCATACGATAGCTGGTTAAAGGGAGAACATGCAGGGCTGCTATTCAGAACAGAATTTTCAAATAGTTTTCTGATGCATTTTCTTAAGTGCCCATGTTGAGAAAGCAAATGTCACATCTATGTACTGCCTCCCCAGAAACCTCTTTAGCTGTTGAGAATACATGAAGTTTGGGGGACTCTGATGCAAAAGTCTCAACCCATTTACCTTTGGTTAGAAGTTTGCATAGTAATCTCTCCCCTAACAAAATGTATAACACTGATGTCCTGGGGGACTTGGGGACCCAGACAGTGCTCCTGACAGTTCTCATTGTCTAGGAAGGACTTGTGGCCTCATCAGTGGCACCAACACCCCTGAAGGAAGCATGTGTCCTCAAAGGAGGATGAGTTATTTTCCTTGGGGCTAGACAAAGGGAAGCAGAAGAGCAGGTAAATGGCAGTATTTTCCCAGTCTGCCCAAGAGATAGAGACACATAGACAATCAGACAGGCATTGTCTCTGACACATAGTTGATTGTGTTAGTTCATTATACTTTTTCAGAATCTAGAACATTTTTTCAGATTCTCTAAAATGAGAAGTATACTTTGGCAACGTCTGCAGACATTTTTGGTCTTCAGGACTGGAAAAGTGTTAATGACATATAGTGGGTAGAGACCAGAGATGTTAAACATCCTCCATACATGAGACAGCCCTACAACAAAGAACTGTGCAGTGTAACATGTCACTAGAGCCAGGGTTGAGAAATCCTCCTTACATGGTCCACACAGAAAGTACACTTTCAGACTAGCACATGTCCTTTTTCTCTCACTCCTGCTCAGAATGTCATCTTGTGATGGCTGTTTTTTGTTCGTTTTGTTTTGTTTTTTGCATTTCAGACACCTCAACTCAAGAAAGTGGTTGCCCCAAAGGACTTGTATGCATGAATATAAGCCTAACCAATGAACATGAACACCAGGGGGGTGAAGGCATGAGTGGGGAGCAGGTTGGGGGCGTTAATAGAGGGATAAGGACACATATGTAATACCTTAATTAATAAAGAAATTTGAAAAAAAAGAAAGAGGTTGCCATAAGTTGCTTGGACGGGAATAACAAAATATGACGAACTGAAGGGTGGTTTATCAGCAACAGATATTTATTACAGTTTTGGAGGCTGAGAAACCCAAGGTCATTTTGGTGTCTGATGAGAGCTATCTTTCTGGTTGTAGGAGGCTGCCTTCTTGCTGTGTCTGCACTTGATAGAAAGAGCTGACCCCCCCTCTAGCTCCTTTTTATAAGGCACTAATCCTATTCACGAGGACTCCATCCTTATAACCGAATTACCTCCCCAAGGCTTCACCTGCACATCCCAGCACATTGGGAATTTCAATATATAAATTTTGGGTTTACAAAATTCAGTCTGTAACGGGGGTGCCCTCATTTGTGACTGTTAAGTTCTGGTCTCCAATAGAAATAAACTGACAATGTTACTCACTTATAAGCCTCTTAAAATTCAAATAATTCTTAAGTCTGGTCATCTATGGACCCTTAAAAAAGTAGAAAAAATAATTAATCAATCAATTAAATAATTAATGTAAGATAATAAAGTAGGTAGAATTTCTATGCCCATATTATGGAATTGAAAACAGGTTATATCTTAGCAAGCAAGAGAATAAAGGAGTCAGTCTTTAATCTTTTCCTTTCGGACACAGAGCTAGGTTCTATTTCCCAGTGTCCTTGGCAGGTAGGTGTTTCGTGTACTTGAGACCTGCCCTCTGAACTGTGGGAAGAATTGATATAGTCCTCTCCACACCTGGCCCATCAGATGTGCAGATGAGCTTTTCTCCTTCTCCTGTTGCCATCCAAATGGGGAAGGTTCCAAGTCCTGAGAGGATGGTGGAGCCACAGCCCAGGGGACCTTGATGTTTAACCTACTGCCTGGAGGACCACTGTCTGATCAGGGAGCTTAGCTTTGGAGTGTTGCATAAACAAAAAATACACCTTTATTTTGTTAAGCCACTAAAATGTTGAATATTAGTTAAAGAAGTTGTTAACCTGCTCTAATAAAACAATGAAGTAGACAAGTGCAAACATAAGGGGGCATTTGGCTTGTGGCCATTTGTCTGGGGCTAATTGGAGAAATTCACCTCAGCCAGTTGTACAACGGTAGAAAATTAATGATGCTTCTTTATAAGTTGATGTTCATATTTGTACATACTGTCATCTGAATCATGTTTTGAAGTCAAAGTATCCATTAAAACCCCTTTATCGGTATGTTTACATGAGAGGAGAAAGATTATTTCTATTTTAGGCAGTCATTTTAGTAACTTTAAGTTCCTAAATCTAGCATGAAAATAAATAAATTAGCATGTTCTTCCTTAAATGCTAAATGTTGCATGTGAGTCTGGGATTTAGCAGAGAAATGTGAAATACACAGTTTCTTTTGCCAGACCATTCCCAGTTGGTTGCACATCTCAGGAGCCAAAGTTTATTACTCTCCAATTTGTAATTTAAACTTGTTAAATTGTCTCCAGACCCATCCCTTTCATGTAACACAATGGGAAAAATCTCGTTGCTTTGGCTCCAAATATGCTTCCCTTTTCTTTTTCTCTCTTGAAAATCCTCCCTCCTTTGGGGTTGCTTCATTATTATTTCATGGAATCTTAAGGCAGGAGCATCTTTTAAAGAAAATTCTTTAATGTAGTTTTGTTTTTGTTTTGTTTTTCTTTTTAGAGACATTTGCCATTGCCTCTGGAAGGTGGTATGGGCTTCAAATTTATGATAGAGTCACATTTAAAAATCTTTGCAGAATGGCTATAGGAGAAATTAGGATTTGTAATGATGTAGAAAATTGACCTGGTAAACACATTACAGGTAGATTATCCTCTCATGCTCCCTAAATAGCACCTGAAGAATGTGCTTTTCATGGCCATTTCAAAACCTAGCAGGAGCTTTGTTTCCAAGAAACTAAGTTTAAATTTTGTCCAATATGCTTTGAATACTTTGATGGAGAAATCCTCCAATGGTATACCAGCTGCCTGTGTGAACACCCGCCTCCCACAGGCATAGATGATGCATATGGAGAAATGTGCATGGAGTATGCATATCAATTATGGTAAATCATTGATGTCTCATATTTAAGGGATGGGATGGTTTTCAGCAAAATTGTCTATTTTCATGTTTTATTTTATTTTCATAAGTATGAGGCTTCGATATATAGTTTTAAGGCATAGGAGGTGAAGGAAAGGAGGAGCCACTGAGACACTTAGTATAGCAGAACCTATCTTCTAAACAGCTTTTTCTTGGTGTTTTCTTCATGTTATAAAAGGCATGATCAGATCAAGTTGTATTTGGATTGCAAGTTGCCTCAATAATCAATAGAGATTTTTTTTAAGTGTGTGAAGAACTGGACTGAAAATGGAAGCAGCTACTTTTTGCTGCTTGTATTAGTCAGGACGGAATGTTATGCTGCAGTAACAAACATTCCCCAAGTTTAAGTTATAAAAAAACAATGCAGGTTTATTTCTTATTTACATTACATACCCACAAAAGAAGGGCTGTGATTCGTGTGATCTTTACTCTGAGACCCAGGCCGAAGGAGGCTCCTCCCCTATGGAATTTCACAGGTCACAGTAATGGGCAATAGAGCGTGGGGAACCACACATGTTTCTTCAGTGCTTCAGCAAAAAGGAGACACATGCTCCTTTTGCTTAATTTTATTGGTGAGTGTAAGGCTTCCTAGTATAACCAAATCTGATTTCAAAAAGATAGAAAAGTGCGATTATCCTGAATACCAATATAGAAATTAGATATTAGTAAATAGTAGTGATGTTTACTTAATGTCCCACCCTAACAGACACACACACATATATAGACTATTAACCCTAAACCCAATTGTGAAGTTGGCACTCAAGAGAAAATGAAGGAGTCTTATTAAGGGCAGTTTTGGAAATGTGGCAGTAATAGGAAACACAAAAAATTACATCCTTTTCCTGAGTTAGAAATCTTCAGCCAATAGGCAGTGGAAAGGTATTTTATTTTAAGGGGCCACCTCCCTATTTTATACTCACTTATGAAGCAGCACAATATAATCTCTGAACTAAAAAATATTTAATGTGGTCACTCACTTTTAAACAAATACAGCTCAGACCAAATTTTGATTTTTAAAAATATTGTCTTTATTATTGAAAGTATTACAGATGTCTCCCCCATTCCCTTGCATTAACCCTAAAATGTTTTAAAAGTATATTTTTATTGATTTCAGAGAGGAAGAGAGAGCGAGAGACAGAAAAAACATCAATGATGAGAGAGAATCATTGATCGTTTGTCTCATGATGGGTCCCCCGCTGGGGATTGAGCCTGCAACCCCGGACATGTGCCCTTGACGGGAATCAAACCTAGGATCCTCTGCTCCACAGGCCAATGCTCTATCCACTAATCCAAACAGGCTAGGGCAACCCTAAATTTTAATTTTGATTTTCTTTTCAAACAACAGGTCAAATCTCAATGAGAAATATATCCACAGATGTGAGACATTTTCACTCAATCAGATTTTCAAGGCCTGTTGAACAGACTACAGGCAAATATGAATCATGAGAAAAAGACTTCAAACATGTAAGCATAGAGAGTTAAAGGCGATGTGATCAGAATTTACTGTCATAGGCATAATCTGTGTTCTTTCTTGTTTGTAACTG
The DNA here is from genome assembly GCA_027563665.1 of Antrozous pallidus. Classification (NCBI taxonomy): domain Eukaryota; kingdom Metazoa; phylum Chordata; class Mammalia; order Chiroptera; family Vespertilionidae; genus Antrozous; species Antrozous pallidus. The sequence continues at coordinate 30,365,971 of CM050508.1, read as the reverse complement.
TGTAAAGCATTAAGATAATCTCTTATACTTTAAAAAAAATCATTATTTTGTTACAATTTGTAAAAGAAGTTTTTCTTTACTGCCAAAAAGCAAAGTGCCTGAGAGAAGTCAAAAGGAACAACACAGCAGTAAAATGGAGCTGTTCAAGGTTGGGGGAGGCCAGGACAGATGGATAGATGATGATTATGGAGATTAATTGGCTAATATCTAACTAATGCCACCACCAACAAAAACAAAACTCCAAACTTCTCTTTTCAAACTACTAATTAGGTCAAAAGGAAAATGATAAAATTAACTCAGCAGGATGACTGAAGAGCATACATTTTAGTTTTACTTTGTCTTTGCCTCAGGTTTTAATTTATCAAATTCACACAGAGAAAGTCTCTCAAACTACCGTCAAGTCTGGCTGTGCTTTATTTAACATATATAGCAGAGCCTGACGGCAAGCTGACCTATCAAGGTGGCCTTCCCTAGGGGAAGTTCATTCCCTGGCACTGGTCTTCTTTGTGCAAATCACATAGCTGGCAAGGGATTTGTGTTTAGAATATATAAATAAATCTTACAACTCAATAATAAAAAAAAGCCAAACACCCAATTTAAAAAAAAAAATGGACAAATAATTGAAATAGACATTTATCCCAAGAAAATGTACAAATGGTCAACACACATGAAAAGATGCTCAAATTTGTATGTCTCAATTGCAGAGACATACAAATCAAAACTAACACAAGATAGCCACTTCAGATTCAATAGAAAGGCAAGTGTTGGAGACAGAGAACCCCTCATATACTGTGGTGAGAATGTAAAATGGTACAGACACTTTGGAAAAGCATTCTGGAAGTTCCTTAGAAAGTTAAACCAGAGTTGTCATGTCACCAAGAAATTCCGCTTTTGGCAATATATACACAAGAGAAAGAATTCCAAAAGAAATTAAAAATTCCACTCAAAGACCATACACAGATGCTCATAGTAGCATTATTCATAATAGCAAAAAAAAAAAAAAAAGCCAACAACCCAACTATCCATCAACTGATGAGAAATAGCCAGTCACAAAGACTATATATCATATGATTCCATTTATATGAATGTTTTGGAATGGGCAAATCTGTAGAGTTTAATGTTTGCCTGGGGCTGGGTAGAGTGAGTAGTGGGTAGGGGGTTTCTTTTTGAAGTGATGAAAATTGCATTATACAGTAGTTATAACCCAGATGCCAGTGGGTAATCTTGTGCCTTTGAGATTGAAAAATAACTGGCTGAGCCCTAATAGGTTTTGATCAGTGGTTAGAACATAGGCCTGTGGACTGAAAGGTCCCAGGTTCCATTCTAGTCAAGGGCATGTAGCTTGATTGCAGGCACATCCCCAGCAGGAAGTGTGCAGGAGGTGGCTGATTGATGTTTCTCTCTCATCAATGTTTCTACCTCTCTATCCCTCTCCCTTCCTCTCTGTAAAAAAAAAAATCAATAAAATATATTGAAAAAATAATTGGCTGAGACCCCATCTCAGTTATTTGGAAAAGTAGGGGGAGGAAACTGTATATTCCTACCTCCTACCAATTAGTTTAAGCTCATTGACTTTTCTTGTATATACTGTTCCTTTGCCACCTCACCTTGTCCCCAAGTGGCCTCTCTCTATATTTTGCTAAACCAAAGGAGAAATTACATCATTGCTTTAGGAAGCAAGAGTGGCTTCTATCAGTGGTAGTTTTAATAATAAATAGATAACATAAGGTTAAGTATTTGAATTATTTTCACCCACTGAACACTACTATTTTAGGGTGCTATTTTAAGATGCTAAATTCTTCAGCCACTATCCTGAATAAATACTAGGTTACTCCCCTAGGGATGAATAGTACAATGCAAAGTACACAGACTTTGGTAGTGATCTTGGCCTTGACATGTACTAACAATATAATTTTAGAGAAATTAATTGTCTTCTCTAAGCCACAGGTTTTTTTATTGGAAAATGGAAAAAAATAATGCTTACTTTACAGAGTAGTGAAAATAAATGAGGAAAGATAGATGAAAGTGCTTTGTTATAGAAGGCTACATGCAAATAATGTCACCATCACCACAGCACACATTTTTATGATAGTTTCAGCTCCTTAGAAAATGACTGCGTGAATTCTCCAAGCTTCCTTTCCAAGGACATTTCTTACAACTGAAACTCTGAAAATGATAGTCCCTTTGGAGTGAAAAAGGCAATTCAGGTAAAGAGAATGAATTATGTGTAATAAGTTAGAATGCAACTTAGAAATAGTCTGCTCCAATTGCATTTTTTTTTTAGCAGATAAGTGTAGTTTCATAAAATTGGCTAAATGCTTTTGTTGAAGACTCTTGCCCCTGAGATATACTTTCTTTTCACAGTTACACTGATTAAATCTTGGAATTTTACTAACTTGAAAAGACAGCATCTCATAGGCAGAGATCCTGCTTTTCTCAGTGGGATTAATATATTTTGCCTTCTAGACTTATTTTAGTTAAAATCCTTTTTATGTGTACTACTTTCCCCCAAAACAAGCAACATGTTAATGTTGTTTGAATAGGCCAGCAGACACATTTGTGGCTTTTGACTCCTTTCTCATTTGCACAGGGTGGCTGATGTTTTCTGTCCTTTGTTCTTTGTCATTATAAGGCAATGTCATAGTAGCATCTCAAAATATGGGATCAATAGGATTTTCTTCTCCTTTCATAGAAGAAATATTGGGACATAGAGTTATTAACTGATTTACCCTTAGTCTCAGAGCTACTTATTGACAGAGCTAGGATTTTTTTTCTTTCCTGTTGTAATAATGACATCCTCTCATCATTCTTCTGATACACAGGCATGTGAATAAGTAGAAACAGCAAGTCCTTTAGGTTTGGAGAAATGCAGATTAATATTTTAATGCTCCTCTAAAATAATATTGTTTATTATCATCAATTCTAAATGGGGGAGACTTTCCAACCCTTTCCTTTTCCTTTCATTAATTGGTATCTGAATTGGGAGATTAAAAAAGATGGCTTGAATGCAAAAGAAAACAGAAAAAGAAATTGAGCAAATCAGATTTCCTTCTCATTGATGCATCCATTCATTGACTTACTCATCAAGCCTTTTTGACTGCTTATTATGTGCTACCCTATGTTTGAGTCACTGAAGATACAGGAGTAAAGAAAATAGCAACTGTTCCAGCCTCATTCAACTTAACTTCCAGTCTATCAAGAGAGACAGCCAGCCAGTGCATCATGAATCAGTCACTATATGTGATTCAATGAGGACAAATGCTTGCCAGGCAAGAACAGGATACCACGAGCCTTCTAACAGGGTATCTCAACTGAGCATGGGAGTTCAGTGAAGTTTCCTGAAGGAGTGTCCTACATCTAGGATTAGACATCTGTGTAGGAGGGTGGTAGGTGGTGGAGGCTAGGGGGCCAGGAATGGCAGGGATAGTACAAGCAATTGAAATCCATTGCCTGTTTTTTTTTCCTATGCAGTCACCAAGATCTACAAATCTTGGTATTAGTGAGCTTCTTGTAATTTCCAGGAATTATTATTATTATTATTATTATTATTATTATTATTATTTCACTGAATGAAGCATGTGATAGGACCTAAACATTTTTTTTCATTTTTTTAATTTTTATTGTTCAGTTTATTAATTACATTGTTTCCCCTTTTTATCCCCCTATAGCTCCCCTCCACCCTGTACCTATCCCACCCTCCACCTTCCCCTCCCCCTCCCCATTGTCCTCTCCCATTGTTGCTAGATTTTTGTCCAGTCTCTTGCTGCACTTCCCACAACCCTTTTCTCCCCAAGAATTGTCAGTCCATTCCCTCTCTATGTCCATGTCTCTGTTATATTCACCAGTCTATCCTGTTCAACAGCCTATCAATTCACTTGATTTTTATGTCCATTTGTTGATAGATGTGTATTTGTTGTTCATAATTTTCATCTTTACCTTTTTCTTCTTCCTCTTCTTAAAGAATATCTTTCAGCATTTCATATAATGTTGGTTTGGTGGTGATGAACTCCTTTAGCTTTTTCTTATCTGCGAAGCACTTCATCTGACCTTCAATTCTGAATGATATCTTTGCTGGATAGAGTAATCTTGGTTGTAGATTCTTGCTGTTCATCACTTTGAATATTTCTTGCCACTCCCGTCTGGCCTGCATCGTTTCTGTTGAGAAATCCGCTGACAGTCCTATGGGTGCTCCCTTATAGGTAACCAACTGTTTCTCTCTTGCTACTTTTAATATTCTCTCTTTGTCTTTTGCTCTTGGCATTTTAATTATGACGTGCCTCGGTGTGGTCCTCTTAGGGTTCCTATATATTGGGGTTCGGTGCACTTCTTGGACTCCTAAGTCAATTTCTTTCACCAGGTGTGGGAAGTTTTCAGTCACTATTTCTTCAAATAGGTTTTCATTGTCTTGGCCTCTCGCTTTTTCTGGCACCCCTATAATTCGGATGTTGGTATGCTTGAGGTTGTCCCAGAGGCCCCTTACACTACCTTCAATTTTTTGGATTCTTTTGATTTCTTGCTTTTTCAGCTGAGTGGATTTTACCTCTTTGTATTTCAAATCTTTAACTTGGTTCTTGGGGTGCTCCAGGGCACTTTTAGGTCTTTGTATAATATTTTTTGTTTCAGTCAGTGTATGCTTAATTTCTGGTTGGTCCTTTTTTCATATCCTTGTGAGTCTGCTTTATATCCTTGAGGGTTTCTTTCATTTCCTTGTAGGACTCATTCATTTCCACGTTGATCTTGATCATTTCCACGTTGGTCTTGATCATTTCTTTGCAGCTCTCGTTTATATCCTTGAGGGTGTTGTTCATTTTCTTGTAGGACTCATTCATTTCCTTTGTGGTCTTGCTTATTTCCTTATAGGCCTCGATCTTTTGTTGGAGCCTCTTAAAAAACCCTATAACCGTGGTTCTGAATTCCATGTCCAGTCATTTTTTTTCTTCCATTTCTTTCACATCTGATTTCTTTCCATGTTGCTGCATGGTGGCTGCTTCCCTGAGTTGGTCAATTAGTTTTGTGTGGTAGACTTCCTACTAGGGATAGTGGCTCAGCCTCCCTGGTTACCTGAGGTGGATATGGGCTGCACAGTCTTGCTGAAGTTAAGCTCAGTTAATCGTTGTTAGCACTTGGAGGGTTGACCTCCAGGCCAATTGTCTGTGAAGCTCAGCTGTGCTCAGGTTGGGTGGGTGGAGTCTCCGGGCCAAGCAGATAGCGTTAGCTCTGCCCTATGCGGCCCCAGGGACTCTGCCAGGGGCAATAGCCGCCAGCACCTCTGAGAGAGAGCCGCTGCGGAGTTCCACCGGCTGCCGGGGAATTCAGACTTTCCCAAAATGAGTCTGCATGCGCAATGTCTCACCCAGGATCGTAAAACAAAGCAGTCTGACGGTTTTCCGAATGAGAGGCAAGTCGCAGTGCGCTCTCTGCACCGTCATGCAGCCGAGCTGTTCGCGCGAGCTGCCTTCTCCACAAGCCGGGAGACCCGGCAGCACCCGAGCTTCGGCGTGCCCTCCCACTGTCCAGTTTTCACCCCGTGTGATAGTGGGTTCTCTGGACTTCGCCCAGAGCTGGAGAATCAGTCCAGTGGGATGCCTTTGTCTCCCTGGTCGAGAAAACTGGCCGGTTTTCAGCCGCCCGCCCTCTCCCCGGCGCGCACTCCAAAACCTCTCTCCGTGCGAATCTTTCAACGCTGTTCGCTGCTCCTCCGAGTCACAGTGTCTTATCTTCACTTTTATTTGTGGAATTTTCACTAGGCGAGCTTTCTGGTGATTCTGGAAGGTGTTTGTTCTTTCGTTAAGTTGTAGTATTAAAATTCCTGATTATGACGTCAAGATAGGTGTTCTACCTTTGCCGCCATCTTAGTTCTCCTGTCTTTTTCTCACCCCCTAAACATTTTTTGTCTTATATTTTATCATAATATTTAAGAGGTGTTCCTTTTAGAAGTGTCCCAATTTTTGCTAATATTATGTTAACCACACAATTTTATTACTCTACTAGTGAGCTTGCTTTGTGAGCTTCTCCAGAAAGCCAGATTCAAGCTTTTTATTCCCACCCCCAGTAGAAGGAAGATGAGCTCCTATCAGCCATACAGCAGTGTCTTGGCTCCTTAGCGTGGACCACATGGCTCTCTCCAGGGATTGGCCTCTACTTGCCCCTCTACCTTCATTTCTTTCACTCTATGACTTCTACTCTGTGCTCCATAGTTTCCAGAACCCTAAATTCTTCCATGCCTCGGTACCTTTGTTTATGCTGTTCCCTCCCTCTAGACTGCCTTTCCCTACCTTTGCTGGGACTCCTCTGGCTCATTCTTTAAGACTCTGCATAGACAACATTGCCTCTAGTCCCTGCTCTTCCCACCCCTATGGGCTCTATTTGTACTCAGGGCCTCTCTCTATAGCACTTCCTCCTTGTGCTGAAATAATCTGTGTCACTCTCACCTCTGCTTTGTGCAGGGGGAGGTCACCACTTGCTCATCAATGCAGTATCATCTGTCACCCTGTGCAGTGTGCTCTTCAGGGGTGGCTTGAGAGGGAGATCACCAGCTGAGCTGTCATGGGAGCACTGTGCTCTTCTGAGTTAATAATAGATCAAAGCCACATCTGAAAAGATAATTAAAAATGTACTGCCTCTGATCCCTTGGATTTTGGGGTCTAGCCCTTTCTTAGGAGTCTAACCCAGTTAGAAAATATTGCACTCAATAAATATAGTGGAATATGTAAAAATATTTCTTTCCACTTTTCTTTTTCTTGCTTTTTTTTCTTTTGTTTAGTTTCAAGGCTGTAGAGTTCTTGCCAAAGTCACAAAGCTGAGAGGGTAGAGCACTTGTGTGTGTGTGCCTGCACATGTTTCATGAATTCCTTGTTACTCTTGTTTGAAGATCACATGATTTCATGGCCATTGAAAGAGTTGTCGAGTAAATACTCTGGAGGAGAGCATCTCAAATGTTAATGTGTCAACCAGACACCTGGGCCCTTTTAAAGGATCCAGGTTCAGAATCACTAAGTCTGGCAAGGGACCTGGGATTGTGCATTTATAATAAGCTCTCAGAGGTAGCGATGTGGCCAGTCCATGGGCCACAGAGCAGCGAGGCAGTAGCATTCAGATGGTGTGTCAGTATTTACATCCATTGAGAATTTTGCAGAAAAATTGCCTCCTTCTGTTTCAAAATTCTTGAATCAAATCATAGATGAATTGATTATAGGAGAGCTGAGCATAGCTCATATTATTATTGTCCAGGGTGTTTTGGAGTCTCAGTAAGCTCATGTCACAGGCAACATGCGAGGCATCTGAATTACTTTTAGCTCCTTTCCTGCTGGTCAGGTTTATGTCAAAAGAAGGCACATCTCACCATTCTCCTGAATAAAATTTCTCTAAAAGAGTCTGGTTATTTTGTGGCATTTTCCAAACCAATTCATTGCCTCCCATTCCCAGGAGGAGACTACCCTTGTAGGAGAATATCCTTGTATCCTAAGATTAGGAAGCCTCTCCTACTGGGCCCTGAAAACCCCTATGCATTAGTTTCCTAGCGCTGTCACAACAAAGCACCACAAACTTGGTGGCTTTAAACAAAAATCTCTCTCTCTCAGTTCTGGAAGCCAGAGTGGAAATCCAGGTGTCTAGGGCCATGAGGCCACACTCCCTCCAAAGCTTCAGGGAGAACCCTTCTTTGCCTCTTCCAGCTTCTGGTGGCAGCATCACTTCAGACTCTGCCTCTGCCCTCATATGGCCTTTCCCGTATGTGCCTCTGTGTCTTGGATATCCCTCTCATGTTTTTCATAAAGTCACAGGTCAGTGGATTTAAGCCATACCCAGAATCCAGGATGCTTTTATCCCCAGATCCTTAATTACATCTGCAAAGACCCTATTTCCAAATCAGATCACATTTACAGGTACTGAGGGTTGAGGTTAGGACACATTTTTTGGGGGGGGGTGGATACCGTTCAATCCATTGCACCCTAATTCCTTGAATCCAATTTGGGCCAAGATACCAAGGTTGCTACAAGAGAATAATTCATGCAAATACTACTCTGTGCAGAGCAGAGTGGGAGGTGCTTTGCTCCTGTGTTTTGGGGGATTAGGAAGGGGCTTGGTCATTGTTCCAGCCCTCTGGGTCACTTCAGTAATAATAAGAAAAACAGATATTTGATTTTTATGTGATGAAGCCTCTGCAAAGGATTTTTACAAAGTTTCTATTTAATCATTGCGACTGAGGTATCTGTTATTGAATATTACAGATTGATTCCTTCATTTATAGGTTTTCTTTTAGACAATTAACTCCTGTTTATTTATTACTCATTTCCCCTTTTTAATACTCCATTTTTCTACCTCTGAACCAACCTCTTTATTCTGCTTTTCTCCTCCCTTTCTGATACTGACTGATCAAGCTCCCTAGCTGTCTACCCTGTTCTCAATTGATCTATTCCATTATTTTTACTCCATCTCATTCCAGGAAGTATAAAGGCATTTTTCATGAATCTGGATTATGAATGCTTGTAAGTCTTGATTTGTGGTTCATTCATTATTTAGATAATAAGAATTTAGTAGTCAACACTGATTGATGGGAAGGTAAAGTATTTCTAAGGCAGTTGAAAAAGATCATACAGTTGATCAAAAATTCCACTTATGTACAGATTTTCAGTGTCAGCAGATTGTACACAACATGATGTATTTCCCCTTGCATCCAATGAATTTCATATTTCAGCATCTATCTCTTTGGCTAGCTGGTTTTATAGGGGGCAAGGTGGTGGGTGTGAAATAAATTATTAATTGTATCTTTTCTTTAAAGTCTCCTGAAAATGTAAATGAATTGTTCAGCTATTTGCCATTAGATAGGTAGGAAATTTGGTCTTATCTTTGAAAGCAATGGCTGGATAACAAGTGAATTAACACGTGGCTGCTGGAAAATTCATGGAAGGCAACTCAGGGCCTTCTAGGGTGGTTCACTGTGCCTTCATGCAGTGAGGCACAAGAGTTAGTTGTTATTTTAGGCTTCATCTCAGAATCTGGAATCAGTTGAAACCAAAATTTCCAGAAATCAGTATCATTGCATACAGTGAATTCCAAGACTCTAATTGTGTCCACAAAAAGGAATAGGTGATCCATTCAGTGCTGAGAGCGAAACCAAAATCAAATGATGCTAAATCGCTCTCTTAAAGATGGGAGAATGCATCTTATGCCAGATTTGCTACTATTGAAATACTTCATCATCAAGAAAAAGGTGCTACTTTCAGTTTTCAAATTATTTGGTCCTAACATATTAACTTGAATTTATGTGTCGGTAGCAGATCATTTAGTAAAATAAGGCACAGCCATTTATTTCTCTAGGCACTTCCCTATCCATCCAACAGACACAAATTCCATTGCACGATAACACATTGTACAGTCTGGTGTTTAAGGACAGATTGGGCTCTGTCAGCCTGGAGCAAATTTGGCCTCCATTTCTCATCAGCTCTATGGCTTTGGGCAAAGTCCTTCCACCCTCCGTGCTTTGGTTATTTCATCTGACAAATGGGGCTATTTAGAGTCTCCATGTTTTAGGGATGGTTAAATAGGGAAATGCATATGAAATGGTAAGCACAGGCCATTACTAAGGCAGCTCCATTCTTTAGAAATATAATATAAATCACATCAGTAATTTTATATTCTTTAATAGCCTCATTAAAAGTAAAAAGAGCCCGAGGTTTGGCTCAGTGGTTGGAGCGTTGACCCTTGATGTGTATATGACTGGGCTTTTGTGAGGATGGATTTAAATAATGGACACAATGCATCTATCTCAGGGTCTGGCCTCCTTTCCAGGCATTGTGCTGGGCACCGTACATGTGTGTGGTCCTGGATAACTTGGGGAATCAGCAGTATCAGTTTAAGTCACTAGTGCGAGAACACTTCCAATAGCAGGCAAGCAAACACTTCCTCAGAGCCCACAGTCCTTGGCCCTCCCCTCCCACACATTTACGTAGGGACTCTTTTCCTTCCCATATATGATCTTAAAAGAGATTTGGCCTAATCCTTGTTCAAATGGACTATTTCCTTCTGTCCTGAGGGGAGAGATGGGGTTTGGTGTGGCTGAATTGTCTATTCCCCTGGGTTACTGGTTGAACCTGCCCTTTGGAGGGAGGGAGGGCTGCTAACTCCCCATGTAGTGCTGATGTTGGAGTGAACTGGCTCAGCTCAGATGGGAGTCCATGGTACAGGGCTTATGGAAATTGCTTCCTATTATTCTAAAACTAAGATAAATTAAGCAATAGCATGTTACATTTGGGCTTTCTTGCATGAAGATGTTTCAAAAGCTCATTGGCCAATAAAAAAAAATTCTTTGCTTTACAAAATGCACCCAGGACGTGACCATTCCGTGGTGGTGGGGACCAGCGGACTGCCTTACCACACATTCTGTTTACGCTCAGAGGATTTTGTGAGGGTGGTGGGTCTGTGATGCCAGAGGGATAGTGGTGTCTGTGTCTTGCTTTATTTTCTGAGGTGAAGAAATTCAGAATGGGGAATTCAACTAATATCACATACCCTCACTCATGGCTATTACTTGTCCCTAGACTGATAAGAACTTCTTGAAGTGGATTATCTCATTTTATTCTATACCTATGAGTTAAGTACTAATACAATACCCATTTTAGAGATAATTCAACACAGAAGGGGAAGTCACCTCTCCCAGCCTACCTATGTGGAAGCAATAGTGACAATATGAGAACCTGAGAAGCTCAGCAGGACATTTCTGAGTGAGCACTGCCAGTATTGGGTGTCTGTAAGTCAGAACTTCACTGTGGTATTTAACAATTTATTATTGGTCCAGAGAAACAAGGAATCTGCCATAAGATGGTGTATGATTAATCCCTAGTGAGTGACACCATCAATATAACCATATAAATTCAGACTAATTTGAATCTAATTTATTTCATTTTATTTTATTATTATTTTTTAAATATATTTTTTATTGATTTTTTTTTTTTTACAGAGCGGAAGGGAGAGGGATAGAAAGTCAGAAACATCGATGAGAGAGAAACATCAATCAGCTGCCTCTTGCAATGCCCCCTACTGGGGATGTGCCTGCAGCCAAGGTACATGCCCTTGACCAGAATCCAGCCCGGGACCCTTCAGTCCGCAGTCCGACGCTCTATCCACTGAGCCAAACCGGTCTCGGTGAATCTAATTTATTTTAAAACATCAGCTAAAACATGTAGTTGGCTATTCACAGGTTCACAACCCTCTACATTTTCTACCAAATGTCAAGCCTTCATCTATTCTTAGTAGTATTATAGCTAATCTACTCACATGAAACATTTCTTGCAAACACTTACATTTACAGTGTTGCTTTGTCAGTCTACTTAATAGCTTTTATGTGCAGGGACCATTCAGAGGCAATTTTATTGAAAAGTTGTCTATATTACCGGCTGAACTAAATAAACAAAAAACTGTGGCAGGATATACGGATTCATTAATTCATTTGTCACTGATTGAATCCAGCTCATCTGGTAACATTGCTTGAGAGGAGGAAGTGAAGGGATAAGTTAGGTAACTGCTCCAGAAACTTAGTGTCTTGTAGAAAAGATAAATAGATCGGTTAAGGTAGAGTTCCTTGAACACAGAGATAAAAAGCCTGCTAAGAAACATCAGTCTCATACAGGAGACCATCTTGCTTTTTTTGATCATCCAAGAGCAGGAGAGGCTTTTAGCAACAGCTGTACCATCAATCTTGGAGAACTTCCTTGGTCTATAAAATCTAGCATGTAAGTCCAGGCTATTTCTGTAACCACTGGCCTTGAAACCAAATTGCTTAACATATTGAAACTTGTTTTTTTTTTGTGTGTGTGTGTGTGTGTGTGTGTGTGTGTGTGTGTGTGTGTGTGTCTCTGTGTGTGTGTGTGTGTGTGTGGACTTTCAATGAATGAAGGACTTTTCTCCAGGATTCAGAATCTTAGCTCTTGCCATATGGTTATTCCACTCACCCCACCCTAGAGCCTTGGCTTCCTCTCCTGCATCCTTTGCATCTGGCCCACAGACAAAGGAAGAAAACGTATGGACCATGTCCCTCTTCCTCAAGGTGCCCTGCATCAGCTCTGCCCTCATTCCATTGGCAAGTGCCAGTCACATGACCCCACCTTGGTACTGGTTCCTAGTAACTGTAATCCAGCAGGATGCACAGATCCAAGAGGGGATCAGATGTTGATAGACACCAGAAGTCTCTCCCACACCTTGAGTTGTTGTTATCCTGTCGAAATCTACCATCTCTGGGGCACATGCTACCTTAATGTGAGGAATTTTAAAGGGTAAGCTCTGTTAATATCAAATGTCTGATGAACAAAGTTTATTCCACTTGGCTGTCAGAACTGAAGTTTGAACATGTGGGTTACTTCCTCTTCCTTGGGTTCCTTGGTCCTGAGAGACTGGATAAAATCTCTGATAAAACAGTGAGGAACCCTGAGGCTTCAGTCCCTGAGAGATAACATTTCTTTTTTCCCTTATTGAAGGCTGCATAGGAAGCAGTTCTGTATCACATACTGCCTGGCAGATGAAAGTCAGTTTTACTGGCCTCAGTCCCAGAGTTCTCTGTGCCCGGTTTTGCCCACTCTGAGCATCAATTTTGACTCTGATTGTTCAGTATGGGGCTCCCAAGACAGATGCTATAGATATAACAACTAGAACAGATGCTATAGATATAACAACTAGAGGCTCTGTGCACAAAATTCATGCATGGGAGTGAAGGATGGGGAGGTTGACCCTCAGCCCAGCCTACACCCTCTCCAATCTGGGACATCCCTCTCAAAATCCAGGGCTGCTGGCTCCCAACTGCTCACCTGTCTTCCTTCCTGATTGTCCCTAACTGCTTCTGCCTGCCAGCCTGATCACCCTCTAACCACTCCCCTGCCAGCCTAATTGATGTCTAACTGCTCCCCTGCCACCCTGTTTGCCCCCAATTTCTTTCCTCTGCCGACCTGGTCATCCCTAACTGCCCTCTCCTGCAGGCTTGATTGCCCACAACTGCCCTCCCTTACAGGCCTGGAACCTCCCAACTGCCTTCCCCTGCTGGCCATCTTGTGGTGGCCTTATTGTGTCCACATGGGGGCAGAATCTTTGACCACATGAGGGCAGCCCTCTTGTGTGTTAGAGTGATGGTCAATATGCATATTACTCTTTTATTAGATAGGACAGAGGCCTGGTGCATGGGAAAGGGCCAGCTGGTTTGCCCTGAAGGGTTGTCCCTGATCAGAGTTGGGGTTCCCTTGGGGTGTGGGCAGCCTGGGTGAGAGGCCTGTGGTGGTTTGCAGGCTGGCCATGCCCCTCAGTGACCCAAGCGGAGGCCCTGGGATCTGACATTAATTTATGTTCTACAATTGAAACTTTGTAGCCTGGAATGGAGCCAAGCCTTCTGCTTGCTCCATGGCAATAGCCATTTCTGTTGGAATTTATTTATCTTCTGTAATTTAAACTTTGTAGCCTGGAGTGGAAGCCTAGGCTGGTCAGGACTGCAGAAGCTTGGCTTCCTCCATTTCTGGGAGTAATCCTAGCCTCTGCTCTCTCCAGCTCTGTGGCTGCTGCCATTTCTGTTGGGATTTATGTATCTTCTATAATTGAAACTTTGTAGCATTGAGTAGAGGTCTAGGCCAGCAAGGGCAGGTGGAAAGCTTGGCTTTTTCCATTACCCAGAAAACCCAAGTCTCCCTCCTGCTCTCTCTAGCTCTGTGGCTGCCACCATTTTTTTGAGGATTTATTTAACTTCTATAATTGAAACTTTGTAGCATTGAGTGGAGGCCTAGGCTGGCAAGGGCAGGCAGAAAGCTTCACTTCCTCCATTGCTGGGAGGAAGCCTTCCTCCTGCTCTTAGTGTCTGCAGCCATCTTGGTTGGGGTTTATTTGCATATTAGATCCTGATTGGCTGGTAGGTGTGGCTTGTGGGTGTAGCAAAGGCATGCTCAATTTGCATATTACTCTTTTATTAGATAGGATACCCAGCAGGCTCTTTTCCTGTGGATTCCATTCAGATGGCAGATGGGTTTGATGAGAATGAGCCCCCAGTCTGCCTGGTTGTAGTCAGCACTGGAAGCAACACTGAGCACCTTCTCACATGTATTTTCATTTTCTCTTCCCTGCAGAAAGGTGCAAGGTCTGAGCTAGTTTTGGGAGGAACTGTCTCCATTAAGATCTTAGCTTCCTCATCTGTAGGCCCATGTGGTACTTCCACTTGATCAGGTTCTTACTTCAAGACCTTAATTACTGAGTCTCTGAGACTCAGGCTCTATATTAGTTCCCTACTGCTGCTGTGCCAAATCACTAAAAACTTAATGGCTTAAAATAACACATTTTTATGGTAGAATTCTATAGGCCTGAATGGTTTTCAGTGACCTGAAATGGAGGTGCCAGCATGGCTGTGTCCATTTCTGGAAGATCTAGGTGAGAACCCACTTCCTTGCCTTTTCCTGCTTCTACGGGCACCTGCACCCCTTGGTGTATGGCCCCTTCCTTGGTCTTTAAAGCCAACAATGGCCCATCAGGTCCTTCTCAAAGAACATCATTCTGACACTCACTTTTCTGTCTTTCTCTTACACACTAAAGAATCCTTATGATTACCTGTGGCCCTCCTGGATAAACCAGGAGAATTTTCCTGTTTCAGGGTTGTATGGTTAGCAACCTGTGAACCCATAAGCTATGAATATGTTACATTACATGGTAGAGGTATGTTCAAGGTCCTAGAGAGTAAGATGTGAATATCTTTTGGGAGACCATTATTCTGCCTAACACAGGCTCTACAAAACCTGGGGTCTTAGGTGAACCCAGTTTTAAGAGTAAGAGGAAGCAATTGAAGCAGGTGATCTGACATCACAGGGCTTGGGTTTCTTGCCTTTGTAACATATTATCTTTGTAACCTTAGGTGAACTCTAGCTTCCTTGGGACTCTGTTCCTTGAATTATAAAATGGACATGATCATAGGACTGCCCTCATAGTGTCGTTGTGATTTTCAATGGGATAATACATGAAAACATTTTGCATGGTGTTTGGGCCATAGTTACATCTGATATATTAGCTGTTAGTAATTGTTATTGCTGGTCTATTGTTCAATTATTGCTGTTAATCACCCAGGGCATGGCTGTGTCCTGCAGAACTCAGTGAGTACATATGCCTGCATTAACTTTTTGTATTCTTTGGGTGGAGGCAAAGTTTTTTGGGTTTTTTTGGAAGCATGAAAGTCCTTTTAGAAGTAGAAACTCTATTTATATTTGCTACCCAGTGCTGATACTGCATACCAGGTCCAGTATCCTGTGTTCACGGCAAAGTGGAGATCTTTTCTCCATCCTCCCAAGATTCTATGTAGGAAGGAAGCATTTGTTAGCCAATTTCACCAACTGGTTGGATTGTGCAAAACAAGACTATCTCTTGGATAACAGAGTACTTGAGGATTTATTCAGCAGGAACAGACAGCTGTGCTGTGAGGAATATAGATAGCGCATTGGTTCTATTTAGCAGAAATAAGGGCTGTCTAGCTGCTAGACCTTATTCTATGATGTCAGGCTTCCCTGAGCATCTGGATAGCCAAGGAGCAGGTAAGAGTGAGGGAGGATTTTGGACTTGGAATCTTTTGTTACTTATCATTTCTGGGAGGAAGACCCCAACTGTGCCGCTAATTTTCATAGTTGCCTATCGCCAAAGCAGGCCTGCGGTAAATTTTATCTAAGTTTGAGGGCTTTTAATGTATTAAACTATTTTGAGGAGTTAGAGGATCTTGGATCTACCTCTTTATGAATGGGCAATGGAGAGTAAGTTCTCTAAATTCTATAGAAGTAGTTGATAGAAGAGGAGAGAATCTCTCTCTCTCTCTCTCTCTCTCTCTCTCTCTCTCTCTCTCTCTCTCTGTGTGTGTGTGTGTGTGTGTGTGTGTGTGGTGTATTATTAAATTGTTGCCTGTACGAGAAGTTAGAAGTTTAATCTGAGTTGCATTGTTGTATAGAGAAGCCTGGTTTTTATCCTCTGAACAAAATGTGCTGGATCATTAGAGTCATCATTTCCTTTGTAGTTTTCTAATTCTCTTTACTCAAAATGTTGTTCTATGTTTTAAACAGAACCTGTTTTAAATTGTAAACCAGCACATATAAGCATTTCATTAAACTGTTAACATAGATGATCTTACTATCACAAATGCCATTGAAGTTGAGTTTAGAGTATAAAATAAATATGAAGGTATGATGTTCTAATTTTACAGTATAAGAAGAAAAGCTTTTAAAGAGAAGAAAGAGAGTCATTATATACTTAAAAATGTGAATGAGATCAATGAAGTCTTTCCTCCAACCATTTTATACTTCTTTCAATTTGATCTTTTAGGCAATGAAAGGATTTATTGAATTCCTTCTAGAAAGGAACTCAAAATGTCAAGTTCCGGTCAAATGGTTTGCCTCTCCATGCTGCTTGCTCTCAGGCTGGATTTTAACTCATGTCAGACAGTCATGTTCTAGGAGAGTGACATTCCAATAGGCAATTGCATGCTACATTAATGTGCTGCTTCCAAGTATCTAGCCAAGTGACTTCTCCCACTCTGGGTCTCTTTCTTTGTACATTTTCGCTTCCGCATTCCCAGGATCCTGCAATAAGTTAAGCTTTTGGTAGCCTGCCTTCTGGTATTGATTTCCTGCCTCACAATGGTCTGCATCAAAGCCAGTGGGTGCAAACCTGCCCATGTAAGGTGGTTAATGGAAACCACATCAGCTGCTTAATACTTACGAAAGCAGGGAATAAAGTTGGAGTTATTCTGTTTCTACCCTCACCTCCTCCTCACCTGGTCCCTCCTTTCTCTTTAAATTAAAATTAAAATATTTTTCTCTTGTAGACACATATTCTAAGAATTCCTCAGCTGGTTTCTAACTTACTGGTTATATAGTGCAAGATTTGGCGTGTGACTGAGGGTGGGAGAGGTTGATTTTTTAAATTGTGTCCCAGGTTGAATGATGCAAACGTTGTTGGGAAAGAGTTCTGGTTGCTGAAAGGTGTTGGACGTGCACCCACTTCCCCAGAGCAACACTGTGTGCTGGGCAGAACCTGGTCCTCTAGCTGTTTGTTCTGGCAGAAAGAGAGAAGGTCCTCAGCATCCCTTTAGCCTCAGAGAAATGCAGTGGAGCAAAAAGCCAAAATATGATGATGAGATTCAATTGGGGGAAAGGAATAAAGAAAACTGGAAAAAAGCATGAGCTCGGTGAGAGCAAATTGCCCCAGGCTGCCAAAGAAAATAGTCTGTTAACTCCTGACTTGCTTTGAATAAGAGACCTGTGCTTCAGATCGTGGGAGAGGTGCTGTCTCAGACAGAATGAAGGAGAGGAGTTTTGGAAAGGGCAAGGGAATTTGATCTCAGAAGAGGAAGAGTTACGAGATCAGAGTGGCTGACAGTGAAAGGATACAGAGCTTCACTCTTGCATATTACATTTTACTCAGGATATGTTATTATCCCAATTTCTTTTTTTAAAAAATATATTTTATTGATTTTTTACAGAGCAGAAGGGAGAGGGATAGAAAGTCAGAAACATCGATGAGAGAGAGACATTGATCAGCTGCCTCTTGCACGCCCCCTACTGGGGATGTGCCCGCAGCCAAGGTACATGCCCTTGCCGGAATCGAACCCGGGATCCTTCAGTCCGCAGTCCGACGCTCTATCCACTGAGCCAAACCGGTCTCGGCATCCCAATTTCTTCCCCATCATTTTCAGGAAAGAACATTTACTACGTGTTTAACCACAAGGGAAATGTTTTGTCTGAAAAAAAAAATAGAATATTTGATGCACACAGCGGGCACTTAAAAACTTTAACATGTGGAGACTACTGAGTAATGCTTTGCTATGGTTTATATTTGAGAACATTGGACAGATATTTTTACTTCAGGGAGCTGAGACGTCTTATCATGAAGAAATAGTTCCCCTTTACAACAGTTTTCAAATTAATTTACCCATAATACCCTCCTTTTATTTTTTATTTTTTACAGAGGCAGGAATTGAGAGAAATGCTGTTTCTGCCTATCATTTTATAAGTGAGGGGATGGGCTAGAAGAGAATATTGTCCACTATTCCTCGTTCTGAAGGACTGAACTGAGATTAAAATCCCAGTGTTTAGTACCAAGCCCAGCCATTGTTAGCTGTTGGCCTATGAAAGTGATCTGAGTCCCGGCCCCAACAAGAGCAATCTCTGAATGTCATACAACGTGGGTTCATGCTTCAAGGACCTGAAGGATGGTTTTGCACTGAGCAAAACTCATGTCTGTTGTAAGAGACCCAAGAATCCTTGGCAGTATAACAAGAGCTTGACTTCATAGAATTCCTAACTCTCATTTCAGAACAATTCAGAGAAAGCTTACTTTCCATCTAACTTGCTGCAATGTTTTGGCTTATTGAATGCAGATCTTCTGAGATCTTCCCATTGCTGCTGCTGCTGCTTCTCCTCCTCCTCCTTCTTCTTCTTCTTCTTCTTCTTCTTCTTCTTCTTCTTCTTCTTCTTCTTCTTCTTCTTCTTCTTCTTCTTCTTCTTCTTTTCTCCTTCTTCTTCTTTTAGAATTATGGTTTCATTGCAAATCACATTCATTACTTGTTAAGAATAAAGAGGAAAGCTGTAGGCTTGTTAGGTTAAAAAAGGAAAGAAGAATTTATACATACTACTAATAGAGGAAAATGTTAATTAGAAGGTGCTTCTATAGGTTGACTTGATACAGCCCAAAGCACTCTAACAATTCCTTGGAAACTATCCCTAATGATGCTTCTCACTTTTAGATGCTATTTGATTTTTTCAGAACTGTATTTGACGTTGTTAATT
This sequence comes from Antrozous pallidus, assembly GCA_027563665.1. Classification (NCBI taxonomy): domain Eukaryota; kingdom Metazoa; phylum Chordata; class Mammalia; order Chiroptera; family Vespertilionidae; genus Antrozous; species Antrozous pallidus. The sequence goes on along the minus strand of CM050508.1, from coordinate 30,347,192 downwards.
AAATGAATTCTTTTAGACAGAAACATTGCAGTGTTCATACAGTATCTGATTCTCATGCTCTAGGCGAAGGTAATTGGGAAAGAAAAAAAAATTAGCAACTTCTAATTAAAGGCATATATTTCTCCCATAATTGCAAAGGCAACCTGAGATAGCTCTGTTGGCATTGTTCAGGCTTTTAGTCAAAATATTTTAGATCCTAATTTATATCCAGACTGACTTTCTTCAATGAATTTGAAGCCCAATATCCTCCTTTGTAACAGAACATTGGGCGATACATAAGATAGGGGCTCTTGTTACTGCTGTTCTCCAGCAATCCTCAACTTGAGATCTTCAGTAAGGCACTTAAAAATAATTAAACATTTTAAAATTTGTCAATTACAGCTGACATTCGGTATTATTTTATGTCAGTTTCAGGTATACAGCATAGTGGTTAGACATTTATATATATATATATATATATATATATATATATATATATATACACACACACAAGTGATCTCTCCGGTAAGTCTAACAACCAGTGAGATTTCACACATACAGTCAATAGGACTTTGTCTTCATAAATACTTCATGTATTTCTATCTTAAAAGTTCCTTAAAGGGTTCATTTTACCTTGTAGCAGTGGTGTACTTCAAACATGGCTGTTTTTGTAGAGATGTTTTATTTTTTAATCAAACACAGGACAATTAGAACAAAGCTATTTTCACAGCTGAGTCGCCAGTGCTAGAGATTATTGTGTGTTTCATATGTTCTTACTTAGTTCTCCATTCTTGACATGTTTATTTTTCACAGCACATCTGAATGTTTTCTTGTAAGTAGGACCCTCTTCTTGAGATCCAACTGCGGGGTTATTAGTACAAGGGCTTGTTACAGGGATCCTTAGTGAGGGGTTAAGAGACACGGTTCAGAAATTATTTTTTTTTCTGACCAAACGTATGCATGATATTTTCCTCCCATGGAGATATAACCTAAACTTGAATTCCTGAAAGCTTTGAGTACAAAGGACTTCAGTGCTTTTGATATCACCCATTTGATGCTCTTTAGAGAGCCTCTCATGCATCCTTATCTCCTAGCTGAACCACTAGGAGAGAAAGATAAAGAATTCCAAAGCTTAAGTCAAGAACTATAATGCAGTTGTGAGTCAGATGTGTAATGGCAAAGCTCCTTTCTTTATGTCATGTGGTCAACTTTTAATGAAATTGCCCCATGACATGGGCCTTAAGTGGCCTGGGTTGAGATGTTTTTACTGATGTTATGGCAAGGGACTATTGCTGAGTAAAGAGCCTTTTTATCTTCACTTCATTTAGCAGGGATATTGCCTCTCAAACGAATTATGTAGAATAATGCTGACATGTCCAAAAAGTGCCATACCCCTTTACTTGATAAAATGAGAATATAAAAGAATATATTAGCAGATTCTGACATTGTGATTTCCTTTTCTAATTAATCAGTTTTTCTACAGCAAAGAAAGTAAAAGCACAATATTCCATTTGATCCAGCCTATAAATGAATGTCTTTTTAAACTTGTGAGACACATTCTAGTATTGATAAGGCTATTTTGCTTATAGATAGTTAAACACGTTAGCTTGTAAAGAAAATAATAGACTTTGCTTATAGACATATCCTTATCTATTACTTACATATTCTCCATATCATTTGATATGCTTCCCAATTTCTCTTGTGTTAAAAGTCACATATAATATGAAGCTATTATAATTTACTTTCTCTTTCATTGTACCAATACAAGATGTCTTATTCTTCTTAACTTCAAAACTTGGAAATCAAATCCAGTAGACACAAGTAGATCAGAAAAAGCCTATAATCATCACATATTTAAAGGTGAGTGGTAACTTTATGATGACAAGTCAAAGATATTTTATGACTATGCTTATCACCAGAAGAAGTGATTTTTAGTCTGGAGCCTTTAGTGAAAGACTGAAGGGTCTATTTGGAATTGGGAAAATGCTGGGTGCACCCTGTGTGTGCAGTGTGTGATGTACTGACAGACTCTAATGTCTGTAATGAACATCTCAGAATGAGTGGTTTCTGATATGAAAAGAAATTTGCTTATCAATGCAAGGAAAACCACTGGTATGTTAATTTTATGCAAGATTCTTTTCACTTGCTAACTCACTTCTCAATAATGGCACTATAATTGGGTTTCTGAAGGAACATGCATTTAAAAGGAACTTATTAATGGGAAATCCCTCCAAATTTGTGCAATAAAAATGAAGACATGAAACCTTTGTACCAAATTGCAAAATGGACAATTTCCCCTAAATGTTATAATTTGAGGGAGACTTAGCTACCATGATATGTGATCATCATCTGTTTGTGTCAACCATTTTTTCTCTCACCTTGGCCTTGAAGATGCAAAAAAATGCAAGATAGTGGTAATATACCAAATCTTTAACACCTTAATCTTCCTAAATGTTTTTTATTTATGAGCATCTAAGATGAGAAGCCAGGGTCTCCTGTGTTGGATAGTTTAGGGATCAGGGAAGGACAGGAAATATAGCTTCCCTGTTCTTTGAAGCAGCAAAGGGAAGGGAAGCATAGTCTGTGACTCACTCTTCTTGTGGCTTTGCCTTGTTACTTAATTCCTCAGTTGTTACTGACTTCATCTGTGAAATGCTATCTTCTATCAGCATGTCCTGGCATTTTGATGAGATAATACATGTAACATAATGTATGACATAGCACTTGGTCCGTAGTCAATAGTGACCCAACTAAAATCTTCAAAGGATAATTCTTGAAAAAGTTTGAGGCAAAAGTAACTTTGTGGGTGCAATTTTTATGCATAATACCAACAAATAATAATGATGTGAGTAAAACAGAATAGAAGCTCACATTTATTGTTTACTTCATACCAGGATCGTTACTCTTAAGTCATTTTATTTTCTATCACAGCAGTCATATGGAGCAGATACAATTAAATAACCCCAAGGTTTATCAGAACAAGTGGTTATTTTGAGGTGTAGTGAGTGCTCAGAATGTGGTGTAATGTAAAGATGAGATGACTTCAAGAGTGACAGCTCTTTATATTTTTCAAGGTTGGTAATTAATTGGACCAAAGGTAAGCCCAAGTTTTATATCTGGGAAGAGGAACTAATATTTACTGAATTTCATACATTTCAGTTCATGTAATGATTATGTCAACCTTGAGAAAGGAAATGTTACAGAAAAAGTAAATGCGACTGAAAGTATGGCTACTGGACACACAACTAGTAACTGTAGATACTTAGCTACATCTAGGACCCATTATTCCAAACTCACATGCTTTCCTTTGGCCATGCTGAGGGGACTAGAACAATGATGGTATCAATCATAGAAACAGGAGAACTGGGATCCTGGACTTGAGTTGGAGATCAATTCAATTAGAGTCAGGTTTTTTTTTTTTTAATAGACTTGAGGAGCTAATTAGTGGGATTGGCCAGATGAGAGCTGGATTATCTCTGAGAGATGTGGATTCAGAGACAACACTCAAACCAATGATCATAATGGTTGAAGGAGTAACCAATAACCACTTTTAGACTTAAGAAAGTCTCTTTCTGAGTGTGTGTGTGAATGTAGAGATACATGACTGAGTTCAATTGAGATGAATTAATCCTACTGAACCCCAATGAGCAGATGGGTAAGAAATGTTTCTTGTTATAATTCATTGTGCATCTAATATTTGTATTTCATGACAAAAACAAGCTAATTCAGGGGAGGGAGGAGAAAAGAGATCAGAAAAGCAGAGGGAGAAACAGGACTTAGGAAGTAGGATTAGGGGAGAGAAAATATTGCAAACCATGAGAAAGGGAGCTGATACGAGGAGAGGACCTACAGTTCCCTGGGTATAATTTTTAACCTTGATATGGAGTTGGGCACTGAGACTGGAGCAAAAACAAGCATGAGAAAAGTTTAAACAAGACTTGTTGACTGTTCTCACCCAGAGTTTTCTAAGGAAGATAAGGTTTCAAAAAGATATATAGACATTAAAACCTGTTACTTAAAATGAAATTGTGTCATGAGCAGTGCCTTTGATTTTTATTTTTTTAAGGACATATGTAGGCATGACTCTAAGCAATATCCCTAATGAGTAACAATGTCTAAATGAGTATGTTTATTTTTGAGTTATCAGATATGCAGTATAAGGAATAATTTATGGATAATCAGTGTAGAAAATAAAAAATCTCTTTGGAAGTCCTATTTAAGGTTTTCTTTTGTGTAAGTGTTGCACAGGAGAAACTGTAGGAGGTAACCAAGAGAATATATAACAGATACTGATATGAAGACACACCAACCCGTTATCAGAGCTTTCAGACCCAACAGAGAGGCCCTATCAAAAGGGTTTAACATGAATGAATGCTCAAATTCTTTTTTACTCCCATCACCATCCTGGTTTCTTAAAGCATCAAAGCTATTTGTCAGTAACACAGTGCCTGGCACATAGTACATGCTTGATACATATTTGCATGGGTAAATCATAGAATAAATGCATGCATGAGTAAATGAATGAGGACAAAACATCAACTGACTTTTTGCTCTGATTTCTTATCTGGCTTCCATTTCAACCCTACTTTACTGAAATACAGCACTCATGTATTAATTAGAATTAATTGCAGAAAAAAAAGCATTAAGTATTTTAAGTGGAAAAGGATTTTCCCCTCAATGACTGTTTGTTTTCTATTTTACGTTTTGTATCACCACTTATCTCCCCTATGCCTTCTTCTACTGCTCTCTACCCTCCCCCACAATCACCACACTGTTGTCCGTGTCCAAGAGTTCTCTCTCTTTTTTTCTTTCTTACTCAATTCCTTCACCACCACCAACCCCAGAGCTGTCTGCTTGCTCTCTATCTATGAGTCTTTCTCTGTTTTGCTTGGAAAATGATTTAATGCAGTGAATTGGGTACTTGAAAACTTCTGTAATGGCTGGTGAAATAGGATTTGGGAGGCTACTTGTACTCTTGAGTTCAAGAACATTGATCAAGGAAGGAGGAAGCTGTAAGTCATTGAAACTATAATTGCCCCTTAAAACCACCCTCCTCTCAAGAAGTGGAGACAAGGACACCCAGTCAAAAGGAGCTGGAGAGTGATCTTTACCACCCTTCCAGGTGTCATGAGAGGGTAGGGAGTGATAGGACCTAATTCGAGGCTGACCAGTGCTTTGCATTCAAGTATTTAATAAAAATTGATTTAAATGAATGTAATTAAATTAGGCTGTTTTCCATAGGCTTCATGTTTGTCTTGAGCATTTATTGTAGATCCTGTGCTTTTATTTTTCAGTTAATCAACTTATGTGACTAGACGTGAATAACAATGAGGAGCGCGTTAGAAGTAGGCTAACATTCAGGTGTTTCTGAGTGGGAACTGCATAAGAATATTATTTGGGGTCATTGTCTTCATTGTAGGGAGATTTGAACTGACGGGTCTGGATTGAGTTTGAGCTTTGCACGGTAATTACAGCTGAAATCAGATTTAACTGGGATAAATTAAACAATGACCTATGACCAGGAAATAGCAGTAAGAATTACTTACGTATGTTGCTTATTTGGGGTGCAAAATCGTTTCTACCAAATTGGCATTTTACTTACTTAGGGTACCACAGGCCACAATCAATCTCAATTTCAGTCTCCCTCTCTCTAATTTATTTTCCTTCTTTTTACCCTCTGCCCCCATTTATCCACCATGGAGTGTTTCACTGCAACCCTCACAGATATATACCTTTAGGTGCTGATAACTGATATTTTCCAGTTGGCAAAACAGAAATCACCACTGCAGCCTTTAATTTATATTGCCTTTCCTCAGAAGCAAACGCTCCTTTCCTAGACAAATTATAGAAAATTTGCTTTTTAATATTTCAAGTATTAAGTGCATGCTATTTGGTTATTAATTATGTATTCCATCTATGTTTAGAATTGCTTCTGTTAATTAATATCCCCCCTAGCACTTTAAAGGTTTCATAAAATAAAATCTGCAAGAAGAGTTCCCTAGCGTAAAGCATTGGGGAAGACTTTATGTTTTTACTTAATTAGTGTGATGGTAAGCATTGCTCACTTGAGGGAAATCCAAGTCCAGAGATCAAAGTTATTCCAATGGTTTGATTATTGCCTCTTCTTTCTAAAGGAGCCCAGTCTATTCAAGGTTGATACAACTAAAATCTTATTAGAGACTTATATCTCACTCCCAGTAAGGTTTCAGTTCAGTTGTTTTACATAAGTGAAATCGAAGTTTCTGTCATTTGAATTCTCTCTATGTTTCACTTCTACAAAATCTTTAAAAATAATAGAAACAAAAGTTAATAGAAAATACAAATAAAAAATAATCTAAATTAATTATCTTTTTAAAAAGATGTATTGTTTGTCTTACATCCACTATATTTTTTAAATAGGTCCTGAATTTAAATATAATTAAGCAGCTCAAAAAGGTATATGAATTATAGAGGCTACAGAACATTAGCTCTTATTTTAAACTAGAGGCCCAGTGCATTAATTTGTGCATGGGGAAGGGGTGAACCTCAGCCTGGCCTATGCCCTCTCGCAGTCAGGGAGCTTTTGGAGGATGTCTGCCACCACTGCTGTGCTTGCCATCTGTGAGCCTGGCTCAGGGCTTCTGGTTGAGTGGTGCTCCCCCTGTGGGAGTGCACTGACCACCAGGGGGCAGCTCATGTGTTAAGCACCTGCCCCCTGGTGGTCAGTGTGCATCATAGCAACCGGTCATTCTGCTGTTCAGTCAATTTGCATATTAGCTTTTTATTATATAGGATGTTGTTGATCTGAATATAATTGTATGTATTAGAAATAACAGGCAATTTTCCCTTTCATTTATTTTTTCAGAAGCTATAATCACTTCTCTTTGAAGGCCTCTGTGTGCCTCTAGTAATTTCAAGTATACTCAATTGATAGTATTACTACATTACTACAATTTGATATAATTCAGATCAGCTGAATTATGTGGAAGGAATTTTGTGGTCTGATGAATAATGTATCTAGACTCACTGAAGGACATAGGAGCATGTTTATTGGTAAAATTTTATTTTCCATTTTATGTCACAGGTCATGTGTTATCAAGACATCACAAACATATTTTAAGCAATGTTTGTTCATGGAAACTTCTAACTATCATTTGGCTGATGTTTTCACAATAATCAGTCACATGATCCTAAATGTTTCAGAATTTGAATGCCATAATTGGTTGGCCCATCAGTTCTCTCTTGGTTTAATTCAATCTAACAAACGTCAATTGAGTACCTCTTAAAAGTGCAAGACACAGGCTTAATGGTACAAATGCAGAGATGAATGATAGCTTTCCTGACTATAAACATTTGTGCTTCTTTGGAGATCAGAGAAATATAGACTCAATCCATAAGATCTTTCCTGAACTTCCTGAAAGACTAAGGAAGTCACATCAAAATTGTGTGATTAAGGTTTCCTCATTTGCATGAAGACAATACTCATTCGTTGTTTCTCACAAAGATATATAGGGTGAGCATGAGAGAGATTATGTATGCAATTTACATTGTCTTTTAAGCCATCTGTATTGTTAACATCAGATAGATGAAATTATCATAGTTTATTTACAGAGAAAATGTACATTATTTTAAAGGTTTTTTAAAAAATATTTTATTGATTCTTTACAGAGCGGAAGAGAGAGGGATGAGTTAGAAACATAGATGAGAAACATCGATCAGTGCCTCCTGCACACCCTCCACTGGGGATGTGCCCGCAACCAAGGTACATGACCTTGACTGAAATCAAACCTGGGACCTTCAGTCTGCAGGCTAATGCTCTATCCACTGAGCCAAATTGGTTAGGGCTATGGTGCATTATTTTAATTCACTTTACTAGTTAGAGAGCTTTGTCTTAAATTCTTTAAAGAGAGAGAGAGATGATCAGAACCCAGAAACAATGAGGAAAGGGGAAGAAGAAAAATCTTTTTAGAAAGAGTTGTCTTGATTTCCTACTGGCATGAACCATCTCCTTTGAACTACTAAGGAAAATACAGCAATATTTTTCTTGGGCTGCATCCTAAGAGAGAATGAACTGCTTGCTAGCTGTGAATTATGCAGCATTAATGTACCAGAGAGAGAATATGTGTTTTTCTCAAGGCAGCTTGAGACTTAACGCTTTGCATTTCATCTAATGCACAACGTTACGTTATGTCATATCAGAATTTGCCGCCGGGTCCACATCTTACCCTTTGTTGTTGAAAGATTTGCTATCTCTGCTCTGAGTTAGGAGAACCCCCTTTAAAAAAATGATTATGAAACAGATGTGGCTGTTAAGAATTGGTTGCCTTAGCCTTGCTTCAGAGCCAGCATCTCCACATTTGCTATTAATCAGGGACATAATTATATTTGGAGCAAGGAAAAGAGATCATTTATTGTGGCCGACAGGGATGAGACAATCCCAATTCGTAGGACTGTAACCTACCAGCTGAGTGAAATCATTATTGCCAACTCCATCATTTCAGGTTAACCTGGAGGAAAAAGAGAGAACTGTCAACACCATTATCAGTTAGAAAGAAGATATTCTCCTCCCACAAACACACACACTTATTGGCATGATGAACAGTGAAAATGTTCCATACAGATATGCGGAGAGAACTTTTTCACGTTGTATGCCATCATGGCCATGTGGACATTTAATAAATAACTTGTGACCCGGTGCACAAATTTGAGCATATTGAAAGGAAATAAATTAGAAGGTGGCCAGTGGGACAGGACTGGGAGAGAAGGGCTGGACACGCCCTGGAGATAACCTCCAGTGGTCCCTCCCCAGCATCTGTGGAGTGAACTGGGTCCCTTTGGTAGGTAGGGTTCCTCAACCTGGTCTGCAGAAATGGGGCCGAAACTGGCTCTCTGACATCCTCTGAGGGGTCCTGGTATGTGGAGGGAATTCTGCAAAGTTGCTGTCGAACAGAGTGTGGAACGCAAATGCAAGTGTGCAGTAAAACAGATTGGGGGCCCACAGTGCCCCAGCAACAACATAACCCACAGCTGAAGGTGGAATTGCGTGGCCTCACGAGGAATGAGGCTCTCTCCTCTCTGGTTTTGGGGTGTGTCACCTGAGAACTGCCACTGCTAAGTCACTGCAGCTCGACAGCCCCTGCATTGAGCATTTGCCCCTGATGGTCAGTGCACATCATAGAAACAGGTTGGAGGTTGGACACTTAGCATATTAACCTATTATATATATACTGGAGACCTGTTGCAGGAAGATTCCTGCAAGAATAGGGCTTCCTGTGGCCTGAGCAAAGCTCCCTCCCTTCTCCCCCACCCCACTTGCTTGCTTCTCCACAGCTTTTGGTCCTTCTGTGGTGCTTGGTTTCCTTCTACACCATCTTCTGTGCCAGGATATGCAAATGAACTGCCATCTTGGTTGGGTTAATTTGCATGTTTGCTCTGATTGGCTGATGGGCGTGGCTGGTGGGCATGGCTTGTGGATGTAGCAGAGGTGCAATCAATTTGCATATTACTCTTTTATTATATAGGATAGATAATGATAATAAATAACACGAGAAGTGACCAATAGCAGGAACACAGGTACTCTTCGGCTTTCAATCTGACTTTGTGCCCTGAAATTGCCAGTGGCATGACCAAATGCCCTCATTGTGTGTAGACCTAGCTTGGAGCTTGCTTGGAGCAACCACAGTAATAAACACTGAGTCTGTGTCAGTCAGCAGAATGTAAATATTTAATGGGTCTGATCGGCAATGAGCTGTTTCAAGAGCCTTCTGTTTATAATCATTCACTGAAGTAAATGTTTCCTATTATAAAGACAGCATGTGGTAGGTTACTGAACTTCACTCTCTGGCTAAAGTAACATGAAAAATGTAGAAATCTGGCAGCCGTTGAACTTCTTTTTCAATATCCAGCCAGCCCTTCACATCTTTTTGCCATGATGGTTGCCCCTGTGTCAGGTCCCATGTGGTGCTGGTTTTTTTGAGCTAATGCACGTGACAGAGGGTGTTGCAATCTGAAAAATCTTTGACAGCTTGCTTGGGCTTCTAGGCAGTGATTCTGCTTGGAAGAACCATGTTGGCTCTGAACAGATAATCTTTGGATCCCAGTGTCCTCCTTGGGTCAGTTCCACTTTTTGTTGGATCAAGAGCTCTTTTCATAGCAGAATCATTTCTGACAGTCTCAAGGGATGACAAAACACCTACATATTTTGACTGATTTTAAATAATAAACACTTACCCTTCATATTAATTTTGATTGCCTCAAGTTCTATGCCTTCATGCTAGTGTTTATGCCAACATTGATTCAGTCATTGGCCAGACTCTGAAACTCCTTTTCTTTATCAGATTTAACATCCTATTTGCTGGTAACATTGATTTTTTTTTCTTTTCCCAGCATGAACAATGATGAATTGCAGCTTAGCAAAGTAGACTTCTATGACCTTGCACTCTTGGTGTGGGTATGATCACAGCATCGCTTGGTATAAAGTAGTCAATAAAATGCATGTTGCATGAAAAATGATGGAATGGATGGGGCCCATATTATCAGAAAATAAGAAATTATATTGGACTATGGGATAGAATGGGTTTTCTGAACAGCAGGGCAAAGGTTATGCCTATGGGACCATATTTCCTCCTGTGTGCCTTTCCCAAATTTGCTATCATTAATGCACTTTTCTTACCTCATGGTTTTTGTTTATTGTACCATTCACCTGCTTTATGAAATCTCATTAGGATAATGTATTTGTTCAGTTAAAGACCTTCATGTACATCCATTAATATCCACCAATTTAATAATATTTTTGGAGGGCCTGTTAGTTTTCTATTCTTGCTACAACAAACTTTGTCACAACACCCATTAATTATCTCATATTTCAATAGATCAGAAATTCTGGTGGATGTGGCTGGCCCTGTGCCTTAGGTTTACAAATCTGAAATCAACATAGCAGCTGATCTAGGTACTCACCTGGAAGATTTGACAAAGAATACACTTCAGGGTCACTCAAGTTTTGGCAGAGTTCATTTTCTTTGGGTTGTAGGACTGTGGTTCTTGTTTCCTCTCTGGCTATCAACCAGAGGTCACACTCAGCTCCAGGAGACCACTTACATTCCTCTGTCTTCAAACCAGCAGCAACATTGGAATTCTTTTCATGCTTCAAAGCTCTCTATTTGCCCTTCCACAGTGGGAGAAAAATCCTATTTAAAGGGCTTACGTGATTAGACCCAACTGGAGGGTCCTCCCCCCCCCCCTTTTTAAGGTCAACTGATAAGTAACCTTAATGTCGCTGGAAAATTTTCTTTTGTCCTGTAATATCGCATAATCACTAGAGTTGCAACAGGAAATGAGGTCAGGGTGTCCATCTCTGAGTTAGAATTTTGCTTATTATCGGAGGGGAAGGGCAGTAAATACCAGATTAACTGTACATAGAAGGTTTTTCTCTTAACTCACAGTGATGTGAATTATCCCCTTCTCTTCGACATAGCAGTCCACATTTCAGGTTCGTGGTCTTTGCTTGCATAGTCCAAATGAGACTCTTAATTACAGACATGAGCAGTTGCTCAGGGATCCATACTGACATTTCAGGAACTCCTGGTCTTGACTTCGTGGCAGAAATATACTTTTGAAAATATAATCTTGAAATGCCTTAAAGAATACTGAGGTTTCATGCACATTTTTTGTTAGGCTAAACTTCTAATTTTGTGTTTTCCTCCTTTGCCTTAAGTACTGCTGAGATTATACAGTGTCTCCAAAAAGCAAGATGAAACTACAGTCTGAAAGGGCTTCTGAGGCACTTTTCTCTCACCTGTCTCTTCTGGCTTTGAGAATCCAAGGTATTTTTCCCGAGCTATTGGCAAATCCTTCTGCATTTAGCTAACATGCACCACCTTCTGCTGACACCACCAACCTTTTGTCTGTCTAGCATTGAACTTTCTTCAGCATGCCTTCCCTTGATGACAGAAACACCGTTAGTAGCAGGAACTGAGGTGGCTTCACAAAGTAGAAAGCCTTATTTTGTAATTCAGGACAAAGAAGCTTAGGGGATCTCACATTGCACTTTCTCCCTGCTCCATTGGTTTCCTCCTGCTGCTGCCAAATGGTTCTTGCTAAAATCCTATTTGCATCAGTGGTGCTGTTCCCCTCCCAGGCTCTTTGGGGCCTCTCTGCTGGCTGCTAAATCAGCACAAAGCCTCCTGGCCAAATTTACTTCTCCCTGTTTCCTAGATTAAAGCTTCTGCTATAATCAGATTAGGTCTCAACATTTTCTCTCATGTACTATTCTGAATCTGTTATATATGTTAGCATTGTACTTATTATGTTGCATCATTTTTCTGCCTTTGCATATTTGTTCTTCCCTGCAAGACCTATAGCTTCTCAAGCATAGAAACTAGGTCTTGCTTCTTTCGATAGCGTTGGGGTTTGTATAGGTCTGCCAGGGGAAAACACTCCTAAAACATTGGTAAACTTACCTGAATGTAACCATCAAAAGTTCATTTAGTAAATATTGAGTCCCTGCTGTGTTCCTGGCCATGATCTATGGCTGAAAGATGCAAAATGAATAGAATATGATTTTGGCCTTCAGAAGATCCCGGATGCTGGAAAATGACATGAATTAGATAATTCTACTTGTGTGAGTTATGCATACAGAGGTCAAAGCATCTGATTGCACCTGGTGGGTTTGGGGAAGGCTGGGCAGGCAACTTGGAGGAGGTGATGTCTGGACAGTGTCAGGATGAGAGGGCATTCACAGAGTGACTCATAAAGGTAGGATGGAGAGTGGGAGAGCCAGAATGAGAACACACAACGTGTGTAAGTGTGTGGTGGGATCAAGGTAATGTACATACCATGTTAGGACCTGAGAGCCAGGGTGAAGATGAGGCTGTAAGAATAGGCAGAAGCAGGATTATAAAATGCCTCCACGGCCTAGTAGACAGTGAACAGCTGCGAAAGGGTTTTCAGGAAGTACAATGAGCTGTCTTTCTTTTTTGTATTCTTTCACATGAACCATGGGAAGACAAGAATTTGGTCATATATCCTATATAATAAAGAGGGAATATGCTGATTGACCATCACACCCTCACAGGATGGTGGAGCCCACAGCCACAAAATGGTGGCATCCAGTCCCCTCAGCCCCCCTGGCAGTGAATTTTTATGTGACCCTTACCTTTAAAAAAATTCTTAACCAAGGATATGATTATCTCTTTTAACTCAGTGGTTAGTAAACCACGGCTCGTGAGCCACATGCAGCTCTTTGGCCCCTTGAGTGTGGCTTTTCCACAACATACCATGGCCTGGGCTAGTCTATTTTGAAAAAAGTGGCGTTAGAAGAAGTTTTAGTTTAAAAAATCTGGCTCTCAAAAGAAATTTCAATCGTTGTACTGTTGATATTTGGCTCTGTTGACTTTGAGAACCACTAGTTTAGATCATCTGTTCTTGGGGAGCAGTCCTAAGCCCAGCAGGTGGGCATCCTCTAAGGGTCCCAGACTGTGTGTGTGAAATCATATATATATATATAATTTCAGAGAGGAAAGGAGAGGGAAAGAAATAGAAACATCAGTGATGAGAGAGGATCATTGATTGGCTGCCTCCTATACACTCCACATTGGGGACTACACCCCCCAACCTGATTCATAGGTCAATACTTATCCAGTGAGTCATGCCAACCTGGCATGACTAGTCCTGTCTTGCTCTTCTCTGTCCTCAGGCTACATGGCCACCTGGGTCTCTGCTCCCTCACTCCTTCTGGCCTGCAGAGTCCTCCACAAACCTCATGCTTGGACCCACCTCACAACTTTTGTGCTGACCGCTCCTCATCCACCTCCTTTCTTTCTGCTTCCTGTGGTTTTAACCTCACTGCTCTGTGACAGAGCATCTAATTCTGTTTCTGCTTAAAAGTACTTTTTTTCTTCCCTGATAGTACATTTGGGGAACAAGTGTGAGATTCAGTCATGTGATCCAGGGCACTGTTCTTTCAACTTCAGGATTTATAGATTTGTGAAAAAACACAGAGAAAGATTTGTCTAGTCTTATTTCCTTCCATGCCACTGTTCATTTTCTCAAATGAAACAACTTGAGATGCTAAAAGTCCAGTTATTGAACTTCAGGGGGAGAACAGGAACCACCTGGCACTCAGCCTTCCTGCACACACCTGAGTTTCAGAGGTGTTCCAGAAGAATCTGTGCCCAAACAGAGAACTTGGTGAATGAATGATAAAAAAAAAAGATGGAACCCAAAAAGATAACTTGATGGAGGTCAGGTGATGATGGAAGGAAGGCGACTAAAAGGACATGCTTTCAGGAAACTTTTTAGAGTTTCTCCATCTTTTGTTCCTTTGAAGATGTGTTTATGAAAAAAAAACCCCACACCCTTTAATCCTTGAACAGTCCTGTTAAATAGGGGGAAATGGGTGCAATGAATACATATTTTGAATAAAACAAACCTTATAGCAGTCAGGACAGACAAGAAATGTTCCCAAGATACTTGTCTGGGGCTGAAATAGATCCTAGCGCCAGTCCTGTTGTCCCTCACAACTGGGCTTTGGTTTATAACTTTCTTTTGGTTTCTCACTTACAAAAACTTGAATAATAGAACTAGGTCCATTAAATAAACTCCTGTTATTTTCAATTTTTCTTCTTTTGTATTTTCAACAGATATTCCCACAGGTACTTGATATTGCAAACAATTTTACCTTGGAAACTTAGCACCACTTGTTTTGTTTAATCAATGTTATAAAGGCATTTTTATTAAACTCCACTTACCTCAGCATTTTTGCCAATTTTTCTTCACAAAGTGATTTTTTTTTCTTTGCAAAGAACTTGGGGAAGAAGAGTAATAATAATTAGTTATGACCTGATATCAATGTACATTTAATTTGGCAACCAGCCAATAAGAGGTTTTCAAGTTTTACCTCCCTGGAAAAACTTAAGTTTGGTATTACCACATTTCATATCATGCCATATGACTTTGGGCTATTTGGATCTATAGCTTCTTTGCCTCTGAAAATCATAGCATTGTGTTTGTTCTGGTCTTAAACTAACTACGTGGTCTTTATGTTACATCTCCTGAACTAACGTTATCTTCAAGAGCAAGATCTAAGGCTCTTTGGGTACCTGGTTGCATTCAGCATGGTACTCTAGGTCAAGTAAGAATACTGCTTTGAGAAATTCATGAATAGGTTTTCTCATAGTTGCCTATATACATTTCTCAATTACAACAGAGGAGAAACAAGATTAAGGAAGAAGAGATTTACAATAATATTTTGCACACAGAAAGTGGGAGGAGTTGGCAGATAAATCAGGGCAAGTAAATGCCAAATAGATTATTTGGGATCTAAGGCTCGAGTTGAGGGAAAAATATGTATGCATTGAAGATAAGCATTTGTGAGTTGACAACATGGAAGTCTCGAAAGTCATAAGAGGATGAATTCCTTGAATAAAGAAGTTTTAGGTGACAAGAAAAATGGGAAAGAGGGTGAAGAAAAAGCCTGATGCAGCCACAGTGACCACCCACAGTGGAAGGACAAGTTGAAATTAAAGGCAGAACAAGAAAGAAGGTTCTGAGAGGGCGGAAGTATTAGGAGGATGGTGTCGTGTATCAAAACAAGAAACAGAGAGTTTTGCAGTGGGCAACAAAGTGGTCCAAGAGTGTGAATGGGAAGATGATGTGGGATTTGACAGCGGGAAAGTAGTTAAGGATCAGGGAGATGATTCAAAAAATTTTCAGAAGCAGAAGTCACAACTGGGACCATTAAGATGGATCAGGTGCTGAGGAAAGAGAAGTGCTTCTCAAAATTTACTGCAGACTCATCGTAGAAGCTTATGAAAAATTCAGGTTCCTGGGCTTTATTCAAAGAAGTTCTGCTTCAAGAGGTCTGCTGTCTGTTAACAAAGCCAAGTGTTTGTGGGTTAACAAAGCCATGTTTTGGGGGGGTGTTTTTTTGCTGTTATAAAATTAATTTATTTAAATTAAATTTATTGGGGTGGCATTGGTTAATAAGATTATATGGGTTTCAAGTGTACAATTCTATGACACATCATCTGTATTTCATTGTGTTCACACCACCCAAAGTCAGAACTCCTGAATCTGCACATTTAACTAAGCATCCTTCCTGACTCTGGATTGTAGGAGGTCTACAAATCCCCTTTTTGGACAAATGCATGGCTTCTTTCAGAATTGCCTTACATGATAAAAATCTATTCACCAACTTGGGGCAAGTAATGGAATTTGAATTGTGCTTATACCCAAGCAGAGGTTTGTTTGGATTTGCCTTTCTTTAAAAGATGGGACTCTGGTTCTCTTGTACCTGAGATGACTGGACTTCCTATAGGATGTTGGCATGTGAGGACTGGCATGTCCTCTGCCTTCTGTGAGGGTATGATGGTGGCTCTGCTCAAGAACATTGGTGATGTGAGGACACGTGCTTACCCCAAACCCCAGCAATGTAGAGGAGGGCTATGTACTATATCCCAAACAAACTCTCCCATTTTGGGATAAAGCTTAGTTTTTGTAATAAATTGTTTTTTTTTTAAGCTGCCTATAGTTATTTAGTCAAACACCAGCTTAAAGATGGCAGCAATTACCCAGTCTGTGATGATAACCCCACTTTAGGCCCTATAATTTGGTGTAAGTACCCTGCTGAGAACTGCTGCCCGTAATATAGTGCTGCGATGGCAGAAAGAGCTTTTAAGCTTGGATTCCAGGTTTGAAAGTACTCCAATGCTTTTTAAAGCTCCTTATTTTCCCAGCACATCTTTTTGCAGCCTGCCATGATCTTTCCCACCTGATTTAACTCCTGTCTCCGGGTTGGAGGTGTGTGCAAAGCTGACATTAAGTTTGGCAAGTGCATTAGCTTAGAAACAACAGAAGCCCAACTTCCAAATGCATAAGAATATGTGTTTTCAATGTGGCAACTTTAAAGGGAAGCCCCACTGAGACAGCATTGAACTTGAAAGTCTGTCTCTACACTGGAGCCCGCATTTATGGGCTTGTACAAAGTTAGTAGAGATTCAGATATTAACTTACAATAGTAATTTATTCCTGGGAAAATAAGGAGTTTTTAAAAGGCATTGGAGTACTTTCAAAACTTGTAAGACTTTTAAGACTCCTATTTCTATTTATATATTAGTTTCTCTTAGCCAGTTATTGTTTATGAACTTTTATAAAGTATTGAAGCAGAGAAAGACAAGTATCACATGATCTCACTCATATGTGGAATCTAATGAACAAAATAAACTGTTGAACAAAATGGATCCAGAGACACAGAAGTATAGAACAGAATGTCCAACATCAGAAAGGAGGAGGGGGAGAGTGGGTGGGTAGAAATAGATCAACCCTTCAGTTGTATGCATATATCCATAACCCATGGACACAGACAACAGGGAGGTGAAGGCCAGGGCTGAGGGATGGATGCAGTCTAGAAGTGGTCAAGGGTGGAGGGGAGGGACATATACTTTCAACAATAAAGATTTTTAAAAAGTATTGAAAAATGCCTGGTTCATACTGAAATAGTTGCATCATTTGATTCCTGACATTCCTAGTGCTGTATTGATGTACTTAGTCTTATTATGCTTTTGAAAATGCAAATTCTGCAGACCAGAGAATAATGTAACCATTATTTGTGTATATTTGTGTATAATGCATGGAGACTCAAAGTTATAAAGAATTATCCTAACCATTTGAAAATATCAAATGAAAATTTTCAATATTGTGGTTGTTAGAGAAATTAGATTACTTTTGTGAGGAGGGTAGAGGAAATGTTTCATTGAGAAATTATGTTTAGAAATAAAACAGGGCTTCCTATAATGGGCCATCATTTATTCTTCATAATACTTTCCTATGGAATTAGTGGAACATGTATAGAGAGGTTTGTGGATATTAATGGGTCTAATATGGGTGGATCAGGCAAACCATGCTTGATATTTAGTCAGTTGATGACTTAGTGGAGAAGGGATTATCGTTTAATATTCAAGGAGGAGTCCTTAGTATACATGCAGCCCTCAAATGGGAACTCACTTTTTTTCAAATTGTTTGTCTCTGAAGGTTCAGGGCATCAGGGGCAGGAAATTCTGGGTGTGTTCCAATCGAGCCCAAGTATCATCATACTTTGTCAAAAAGGACTTAGCACAATGAAGCAGTCACAGTGCCTCTGACTTCAAGGATATCAAGACCGCATATATTTTGCATGTTTTAGAGCATTTTTAAGATTTTTATTTTTATTTTAGATAGAGGGGACAGAAGGAGAGGAGAAAAGAGAGGAGGGGACAGGAGGAGAGGGGAAAGGAAGAGAGGTGGGAAAGGGGAAGGGAGAAAGAAGGGAAGGGAAAGGAAGGGAAGAGAGATTGCCTCCCATACATGCCCCAAATGGGGATCAAACCTGCCACCTTTTGCTGTAGTGCCACTGTCCAACCAAACGAGCCACACTGACAGAGTCAGAGCATTCTTCTCTACATGTAACATCAAGAATGGCTTCCAAGAAGTGGCATTTCTAAATCCTTGGTTATCCTCTGTGTATCTTTCAAATTCCACCTTCTCCTGCACCAGCTCCAAGTGGCTTCCTTTGACTTCTCCAGTCCCAGGGAAACAGTTCCCTGCTGTCACACAACATGCGGCAGATGGAATTGGAATTCACCAGTCTTCCTGAGAGATCACAAGGTCTCTCTCTTAAGGCAGGGACTGTTTGAATTTTGTGCTTTGATCACCTAGATAGTTTGTGGCATAATCAGGCATTTGATGAATGAATGAGTGAATGAATGAATAGAATCTTGGATTTTACCATATCCCAGCTCCTATTGTGCTCATTTTGAAAATTTACTTATGATAATGTGGGGCATTTATTTATTTACTAGTGTCCTGGTGCACAGATTCATGTATATTGAAAGGAAAATAATTAGAAGAAATATTTTAATATCACTATTTGCTTTCTCTATAATAAAAGTGTCAACTAAATTCATGATCAACAATGACAGATAGGAACACACATGTGCAATTGGCACCAGTGAGAGCTTTATATGTATCGTGTATGCATGAGTCAACTTAGCCATTTATATATATAGATAAACTTGATTAATTAGACCTGCTTTCTGATTTAGCTAAACTTTTTCCAGCCCAGTGAATCACCCCAACTTCTCTTTCAGGTAATTGTCAGCAACACAGAAGTAAATATCAACACAAAGCAGTTTACTATTGTAGATTACTCAGGGAGAACAAAGGGTAAAATATTTAATTGTAGCAGTGTTTGACTCTAATCTGCATAGTGAGGAAACCTGAATTCATTTTCAAGTTCCACCATTTCTTCATTTTAATTTAGTTTCTAAACTTTCTAAATGTCTGTTTTCTGGCTAAGGGAAATAAAATAGGATTCTACTGAGTCTCCTATCTACCTACTCCAGAACTTCTGTGAGGATCAAATAAGATGAGGCATGGGAAAATGCTTCAGAAACATTTGGTTAAACTGTAAAATGTTTGCACCTGGTTGTATAGCAAGTGGGGTTGCTGGGCTGAAGAAACTCTAAGGAGGCTAGTCGCTAGGGAGAAGAAGCTCGGTGCTGCTACGTGATGTCATTGCCCAGTGCCCACAGTGACTGTTTTCAGGCTGGGCTGGGCTATGGGCTGCATTTTGCGCCATGGGGTCTTGGCAGTGTTGGCTGCGATTTGCTGGGGTGTTGCTCTGGGGTGGTGGCAGGGCCTGTGTCTCATTTGAGGGGAGCAGAGTGTTGGTTTGTTGGTGCCAGGTCTGTGGTGTCATTTATTTTTAAATGGCCAGTGAGCTTCATGGCAGTTTCTGCATTGAGCATCTGTCGCCTAGTGGTCAGTGTGCATCATAGCTACCAGTCATAGGGAAGGATGGAATCTTAGCCATGTATATATATAGATTAAAGACCAGTGCATGAAATTTGTGCATGAGAGGCAGGGAATGTCCCTCAGCACAGCCTGCACCCTCTCCAATGTGGGACCCCTTGAGGGATGTCTGACTGCCCGTTTAGGCCCTATCCCAGGGCCTAAACGGGCAGTCAGACATCCATCTCACAATCCGGTACTTCTGGCTCCCAACTCCTCACAAGCCTACCTTCCTGATTGCTGCTAACCACTTCTGCCTGCCAGCCTGATCGCCCCCTAACCACTACCCTGCCAGCCTAATTGATGTCTAACTGCTCCTCTGCCAGCCTGTTTGCCCCCAACTTCCCTCCTCTGCTGGCCTGTTCACCCCTAACTGCCCCCCCCCCCTGCACGCTTGATCACTCCAGCTGCCCTCCTTTGCAGGCCTGGAACCTCGCAACAGCCCTCCCCTACTGGCCATCTTGTGGTGGCCATCATGTGTCCACATGGGGGCAGGATCTTTAACCACATGGGGGCAGCTATCTTGTGTGTTGGAGTGATGGTCAATCTGCATATTACTCTTTTATTAGATAGGATAGAGTCCTGGTGCATGGGTGGGGGCCACCTAGTTTGCCCTGAAGGGTGTCCCAGATCAGGGTGGGGGTTCCCTTAGGGCTTGGGGCAGCCTGGGAGAGGGGCCTGTGGTGGTTTGCAGGCTGGCCACACCCCCCAGTGACCCAAGTGGAGGCCCTGGGATCTGGGATTAATTTATGTTTTACAATTGAAACTTTGTAGCCTGGAGTGGAGCCAAGCCTTCTGCTTGCTCCATGGCAACAGCCATTTCTGTTTGGGTTAATTTAAATTATATAATTGAAACTTTGTAGCCTAGAGTGGAGGCCTAAACACTAGGGCTGCAGAAGCTTGGCTTCCTCTATCACCCGGGCAACCCTAGCCTCTGCTTTCTCTAGTTCTGTGGCTTCCTCCATTTCTGTTGGGATATGTGTATCTTCTAAAATTGAAACTTTGTAGTATTGAGTGGAGGCGTAGGCTGGCAGGGGCAGGTGGAAAGCTTAGCTTCCTCCATTGTCAGGGAAACCTAAGCCTCCCTCTTGCTCTCAGTGGCCACAGCCAGCTTGGTTGGGGTTTATTTGCTCCTGATTAGCTGGCATGACTTGTGGGTGTGGCTTGTGGGTGTATCGGAAGTATAGTTAATTTGCATATTACTCTTTTATTAGATAGGATTGTGTAAGTGTGTGTGTTTGTGGCTTAAAACGGTTTTATATGTTTGTTTTCCTTCAGTTGCAATGGAGTTAAAGGTAGTAAGTTTCCTTGGGTTACATGAAAAAAATGAAAATTATGCTATTTCTGTCCTCATGAAATATTTTAGTTGGTGCCTATACTTGCATTAATAGTTTACTGTTAAGCACACAGATTACTTTCATCAACCACTGGTTAATGTATGTGACTAGGGTAGTGGAATTCTTGGAAACATGTTGGAAGAGATTATATAGTGGTCAAGGAGGCAGCTGCTGAATTTAACATCTAGGTTCATGCCTTTATGCAATTCTCTGATTTTTTTTCTAACTTTCACTATGTTTTTCTTTTTTAAAACACAAAAGGTCCATTTGTAGCTTTTGTTTAAAAAGAAATATAGTGAAAAGAACCATTACTCAAGAGGATGTTATGACCTCAATAAACCTTGGAAAAGTCTCCTTATGGTTTTCATTTTTTTAAATTTAAAAATTGCTATGCTGTGTATTTGTGTGAGTGCACACTGCATGTGTATGTAAGTGTAAAGTGGGGAAGGACTTAAGAAATTGTAACACATGCAGAGTTGATATTCATAATGATGGCAGATGCCAGTAGCTCATGACAACGCCAACCATTTCTTATTTTTAGGGACTCTCTGTATAATATCTAAATTGATCACACAAGTGAGAAAAATAGTCACCAACATTACTTGTCATGTAACTTAACACTATTTGTCACAGGAAGGGAAGTCTAGAGTCCTGGATTTTTGCTGGCAGTCAGAAGGTCTCCCTTCAGGGCACTCAAATGAGAAGTTTTCATTGAAAACAGTTTCTGAAAGTCCCAGGTACATACCACTCAGCCAAGGTTTTTCCTTCCAAGCACATGAGGAATGTGCTGTTCATCAGTGCAAGCTGTTAAAGTAAAAACAAACTCTCAGTAAGGGACCAGTGATTGGCATGTGGTTGTAGATCTCTAGAGCCCGGCTCACTTAAAAGGCTACTCTAGGCTCATTGCCTCTCACAGTTTTCACAGTCACCATCTGCTCACTACATGGAATTGCCATGCATTCCAGGTCTCCTACACATTTTCCATGATGCTGGCTTTATATTATTTTATGGGCTGTCTTTGCAATCAGCTTCCAAGTAAAGTAGACTTTATTTTTTTTAGTTATGTGTTTAATCCAAGAAATAAAAAATTAGTCCTGAAGATTCTAGTATCATTATGTCTCATTACTTTCTAAAAATTCTCCTCATCAGGTTTGATGGGTCTGTCTGATACTTCTATCTCTCTAGATCTATTTTTGTTCATCAGTTTATGGTGTTCATTATATTCCACAAATGAGTGAGATCATGTGGTATTTATCTTTCTTCAACTGACTTATTTTGCTTAGCATAATGCTCTCTAGGTTCATCCAAACTGTTGCATGTGGTAAGAGTTCCTTCTTTTTTACAGCAGTATAGTATTGCATTGTGTAGATGTTCCACAGTTTTTTAATCCACTCACCTGCTGATGGGCACTTAGCCTGTTTCCAAATCTTAGCTATTGTAAATTATGCTGTTATGAACATAAGGATGCATATATTCTTTCCAATTGCTATTTCTGATTTCTTGGGATATATTCCTAGAAGTAAGTTTAAATAGAAATTCTATTTTTAATTGTTTGAGGAAACTCCATATTGTTTTCCATAGTGGCTGTACCTAAGAGGGAAAACAGGAGAGTGTGTGGGCTAGGGGGTAAGAGATCAACCAAAGGACTTGTATGCCTGCATGTAAGTATAACCAATGGACACACACAATAAGGAGGGGAGGGTGAAGGCCTGTTCTGGGGGACAGATGCAGGCTGGAAGAGATCAATAGGGTGAAAAGGAGGCATATGTAATACTTTCAACAATAAATAATTTTAAAAAATATATAAACTGAAAGAAAGAAAAATAAACAAATAAAATTTCTCTTCATCGAAGAGAGAATGGCCACAGTCTGAATAAATTTAAGCCACTAAAGATAGTGGGAAGTTGCAATGCAGCTGATTAAAAACACCAAAATGTTACCTTCACTCTCCCCACCCCCATCCCTTTTAAAAGGCAACTTTTCTTTGTCAAAAATTATAGAATTTACAGATTTAAAGAATTAATCCTGAGATAATTGATTACTCATGTTTTGAGAAAGTTGAAAGTGCAATGCTTACTATCATTCAAAAGAGTTTCTTGAAAAGCATAATCATTTAATTTTTTTATTGATTTTTGAGAAGAAGGGGGAGGAAGAGAAGGTTATAAACATCAATTATGAGAGAGAATCATTGATTGGCTGCCTCCTGCATGCCCTTTACTGGGGATCAAACCACAACCTGGTCATGTGCCCTGATCGATCAGGAATCAAACCATGACCTCTTGCTTCATAGATTAATGTTCAACCACTGTGTCACACAGGCCAGCCAAAAAGCATTATCTATAATAATAAAAGGGTAATATGCTAATTAGACTGGATGTCATTCCGATGTCCTTCCTGACCAAACCGGGACCAGAGGGAAGCTGGTAAGTTTAAATAGAAATTCTATTTTTAATTGTTTGAGGAAACTCCATATTGTTTTCCATAGTGGCTGTACCAGTAGCTGGGGGTGGAAAGCCTACTTTTGCAGGAATTTTCATGCATCAGGCCTATAGTCATTTATATGAAGCATAGACCATCTCTCTGTTCTCACTTTATACTGTCTGTTAGTTACAGAGTCAGCTTATCCAAAACTGGATTCATCATTTCCTTTTTTAAGTTGTTTTTTCTTTTGTGAGGTAGTACCTCACATTTAGTCAAGTGTCCTAGAAGACATCTCATCCTGTGTCATTACCGCCATGATCCACAATGTCCAGTCAATCATTAGCCAGCTTGATTTTACTTCCCACCAACTTCTCATCCTCACCTCTAATCTCATCACTGCTCTCTTCTACTCTCATTACTGCAATAGCCTCTTTCCTTGCCTGCCTGCCGCCAGTCTCCGGATCTATTCACCCCATTTTGATCAGAAAGATACTTCTCAAATAAAAGAACTGTGAATGCTGTTAACCTGCTTGAAACTCTTTTTAAAAAAAATATATATATATTATTGATTTTTTTACAGAGAGGAAGAGAGAAGGAGAGAGAGTTAGAAGCATCAATGAGAGAGAAACATCAATCAGCTGCCTCCTGCACAACTCCTACTGGGGATGTGCTGGCAACCAAGCTACATGCCCTTGACCGGAATCGAACCTAGGACCCTTGTGTCCTCAGGCTGATGCTCTATCCACTGAGCCAAACCAATTAGGGCTGCTTGAAACTTTTGAGTGGCTGCACTATTGAGCATAGGGTAGATTATAAACCTTGTCATGTCACCTGCACACCGATTTTTTTCTCCTGCTTCAGCAAGTTCTCTTACCTTTGTCAGTTCTGTAGTTCTTACCCTTGATCTCTTCCTCTGGGATGACCCCTGTTTCCCTCAGTTTGGGTTTGGAGCCCCATGGCACCCAGTGTTTCCTGGAGCAGAGCACCTATCATACTGATTGGAAATATATGTATGTGTCTGTATCATCCACTGGGCTGTAAGCTCCTTGAAACGAGGCACTCTGCATCCTGTTACATTCCTGACACTTGGGAAAATGCTTGTATTCATTAAGCAAATATCTGTTAACTGATGGAAGTTTCAATTCTGGGGGGTGTTACAAGGTGAGACTAGCATGTCATTCAACAGATTTTGCAGTTGGTTTATTGAATTATATTTGCTGGAATCCCCATGTGAAGTGAAAGCATCGTGGCATTTATATAGTAAAATTGTTAGCTAGGACCATTTGATTTTATTTAGTGTTCATTTCTTAAGTATAATAGCATGGTTGGGTATAAAGTACATTGAAATTAGATTAAAAATGCTTGGGCCAATCCTTAGACTGTGGGCCGGACAAATCAATTGACAACTCTGAAACTCAGTTTTCTCCTTTGTTAAACGAAGGTGATAATGATCCTGAAATTCACATGTGTGCTCAGTTGTGAAAACACCTAACCTGGTGCCCAGAACAAACTAGGTATTCAGTAAATGTTAGTTTCATGTGTCATAAGGAGTGAGAGCTAAGAGATGCATTTCCTGTTGGTCAAAGTGTTTGAAATATTCATTACTTGAATTCAAGTCACTATGAGACATAATTTACCAATCCTCTCTTAAATGTTCTCATTTTAATTAAAAAACCAACTTAACCAATTACATACAACCACATACACATAGCCCCACCATTTTCATGTGCACTATTCTGTTTCTTATTCATTTCCTCATTCCTTACCCATTTCCCCTTTGTATTTTCTCCTATGGAAATGTATAATTTAGCCTCAAGGAGAAGAATAACCCTGTTCTAAGTTACCTTTGTTTCTTTTGTTTTGAGCTAAGGAAATTTGAAATAACTCAAATGTATATTTAAAAATTACACTGACACTGAAGAAAGACATTCGCATTATTATCATACAGGCAATTTCACATGTATTTTCTCCTATTTTAAAGTATTGCCACACTTTTTGTATTGTTTTTTGTTTTTGACTGTATCATTTTTCATAGATTTTTTGAAGCAGTGCTAACAGAGTTTTTTTTTTTCTCTGTAGCATATTTTATGGTTGACAGATAAGTCTTATAAAACACAATCCCATCAATGGCAGGAAAAACAGAGTTAGTCTCTGCCCTTATAAATCCCCCCCCTTTTAACTTCCTTTAATTTAATTAGCTTAATGAATAGGATTTAAGACACATCTTTTGAGTTGGCATTTTTCCCCAAGCATCTTTGAAAGTGCAGTCAATGACTCTAAGGTTAGAAGAGGAGGAGTGGCTAGCAGAGAACTACAGTTATCACATTGGCACTGGAGAGAACCCCCTACAAAGTTCTGGAATGCATGTTAACAGTGGCATCTATCCGGATAGGCCTCATCCCAGTATACATCATTCCTAATATTAATAGTCATTTAACCAGAAGAGGTCCCTGTTCTCCACACTCGCACACACCTGAGCTGTACTCTAGTAATGATACTACTTATCTGCTAAAAAACAACCAGCCACAGCCAGAAACTAAAACAGATAAAGGAAGGATAAAGCATTGGAGAGTTTCTGCTGTGAATCCATTTATTTTTCTTCTTTTCAGAATGTGGTAGTTTCCACTAGAGAGAAATAGAACACATTAAAAGCAGTGGGCAAAGATGCTGACTGTTTTTGTTGATTTCCTAAGGAGACATTCAACAATAGCCTATTGTGCATTCATCCCAGGATGATGTAATGGAGAGATTTGGGATGGTTTTCCAGTATCCTGGTGTCCATGCAAAGAAGCGGTTCTTGCAAGCTCATGGGAATTAATTTTTATTCTGGCAACTCTTTACCAAAAAGAGAACACATAGCCACTCACCAAAGCATAATTGACCTTGCTAATTGTATCTGCCTCAGAAGGGATGACGGCTTTAAATTTCTAATTGCCTTTTAATTCTTTTATAAACATTTAGGTCAGAAAAATATCACTGTCCCACTTCTAATGCATTTTGAATACTAATTTAAAATGTCTTCTGCTCCTACCCAGCTCTTAGAAAAGGCTATGATCCTTCACTGTGCGGTGACAGTCTTGAGAAGGTCATTATTCTATGTGTGCCTTTGAAACCTCCTTCTGGAAAATTCAAGGCTCATAGGTTGGTCTTAAGGCTGACCAATTCCACCAAGTAACCAATCTACCATATTATTTTAACCGACTCTCATTCATTGGTGATAGTTCTAATATAATATGTAGGTATTTTACTTGCTAAAATCTGATTTTTTTTCATAGATAATTTTAGCTATCATGGTGTTGGGCATTTTCTCATTCAGGTTTAATTTTGTTTTCAGGACTTAACTTTATTTAGATGAAGCAAAAAGCAGCAGCTTATTTGTAGGAGGAAAGGGCACTAGAAAGAACCAAAGATGAAAAATGAGTGTTTTTATGAACTGTGTGCTCCTCTGGCTTGTTGGTGTTTGCCTGGTTCTGGTGTTTGCCACAGCTGTGTTCAGCACATCTTGAGGGCAGCAAAAATAACCATTTCTGTCTCTGAGGTTAAAGTTGTGTATATGACTTTTTATTAAGGAAAAATATCTTGGAAAAATACTGTGTCCAGTTTAGCTGGCCGTCTTTTTCCTACAAAGGGAGAAACAGCTCCTCCTTTGCCATAGAGGGAGCAGGCAATTCCACCTCTCCTTTGTTTTCCTCAGGTGATGAACATCTCAGAAATAAGGGTCTTTAATATTAGAGTATATGAGAGGATGGACCACTGGGGACCCTGACGTGAATTCATTTTAATTATGCTGGCAGTGCAATTTATTACCCTGGAAATGGATTTAGCAAGAAGCATGTGAACAAGTTGTGACTATCAGATAACATGTTGATTTTTCTAGGAAAGGGGAAAAAAAGAAGCGAATCAGATGAAAATAATTAATTTGATTCTGGGCTGTAGTCAAGGACAGATGTTTATTTTTTTTAAAAAAGATTCATGTATATTATTCTAAGGCCTTATTTGTGTGCTATGTTTAGCATCGTGGAGTCCATTTTCCTAAAGAGAGGCCAATTAATCATCTAAATGATTATTTCTTCTCCAAAAGATGTTTGGAGGTAAAAGACAGGTAGGTAGTATGCTTAACAAAACACAGAGTATTTCAGTTACCTATGGCCACAATATGACTGCATAACAAATCACCCAAAAACTTGGTGGCTGTTTAGCAGCAATATTGTGGACCTACCTGGCAAAGGGGTCATATATTAATTGGGATCATGAATGTGACAGTCTCCCATAGGGTGGTCTTTCTCTGTAGCTTTCTTAGTTTTACAGTATTCTTGAGTTAATCTTGATCTAGGTGATTTGAAAAGCATTCCTGAGAACAGCCACTAAAATTCCACTTGAGAATAAGAAACAGTATCTATGAGTAGAAGTGGCCTATCACTCAAGATTATATACAGTACACAGTGCATTATGCCTTTTCTGGGTAATTTGGAGTTCACTGGAATTTTATATGAGGGCTATTGAGATGAATGTACAAATGGCAGCAAAATTGTATCCCTTGCTGGGCAGGGCTGGAAGGGGGCCTGGGAAGTCACTCAAACCACTTCTGGACAGGAGAGACTCTCCATATCAATATGTAAGAATTACTAGGCATTTCTATCACTTTCTTACAATATACAGAATTTTGAAGTTCTTCCCATAAAACCAGAATCTGGTAACTCAGAATGCTGTTTTTCTAGCAACTCGAAAATTCCTAGTTTTCCATGGAGACACAGCATTTTTTTCTCTCTGACTGCCTGGTCACATTATGGTTGACTTTGACCACTTCTATCAGATTATATGTCCATAAATACTGTTTTCATCATTTGACTCACCCCAACCTAATTTTCCTTGGCTTCCTGTCAATGATTCTATCTAATCTGAATCCTTACCATTCATTGAGTTCTTTATAACCTTTTCCACATCCATTATTACATGCCACTTTTCTCTAAAACACAAACGCTGCCTTAGTCCAGTTACCTCTTGTCCTCCACATGTATTATTTCTCAGTCAAGCCTTATGTAGAATCTCTCCTTTTTAACCCGTTTAACCCCTGTTCATGGCTAGTTTTCAACCTTGTTAAACTTAGGCTCTCTGACCTCCTGTTGGGCACCTGGGTGGTACCAAACAACCATCACTTAATCACCTGCTAACTTTATATTGTTTAGAATCACTTCATGTTTGCCAATTCCAACTTGATTGCAAACTCTTTTCTTTTGTTGACTATATCCTACCCTGCCTACCATCATTATGAGCATATAAAACCATACATTATATACTTATTTTTAGAAATTTTATTGATTCTTTTTTAAATGTACTTTTAATTGTTGACAGAATTACAGATGTTTTCCATTTTCTCCCTGTTTGCCTCCCTCCACCCAACCCTGCTCCACCCCAAGCTTTTACCACACTATTGCCTATATCCATGGGCTATGCATATATGCATATACATTCTTTGATTATCCCACTCTTGGTTACTATTCATTTGTATAATTAAAACAAGAATTGTATAAATGGCGAGAGATAGAGACAAAGAAGTTTTTCTGAATCTTGATCCTTAAACCTTCCTCAGAACCCGAAACCTATATCATGGGTCTGACTTGACTTTTTGGTTGGGTTTAACCTTAGAAAGAGTCTATTTCTTGGGAGCAGTCACTTGATATTTCATTATCAGAGCAACTGTTCAAGGTAACTATAATCCAAAAAATTAGATTTTGTATTATGTCCAAAAGTGATACTCCAAATTGTAAGGTAAAAAATTCACTTGGGTACAAGATGAAGGGATTGGACTCCATGCGAGACGAGAGGGTATAGTGAAGGCTGTCCTGTCTGGGCTCACTGTGGAGACCTTTCAGGAAGGCTGCTGCAGCCCCTGGGAGTGGCAGATGCCACCAGGTCTGGTTTGTTTCATAGTAAATGAGAAGGAACAGTTTTTCTCTTCCTTTAAGAAAGCATAGATTTTTGACTGTTTTATTCACTTGTGTTTCTCTATGCCTCTAACAACCTCTGGCATAGTTCAGATGCTCTGAAAATGTTTGATATTGAACAAACAAATGCTTGTTCAAAGCATTTGAACACAGTACTGTATTTATAGTGTCTGAGTTTACAGGTTTTGAAAAATCCTGATTTTTGGTGTTTGAATTAAACTCGTGGATACAGAAACTCAGACAAGAATCCCAGTTTTATGACAAATGTCCAGTCAAGGAAAAGAGAAGTTAATATAATTTGAACCAAAATGTGGCACATATGTCTTACACATTTATACATTCTTATATGCCTACAGATGTTTTATTTGGTAGAAATCTGCATTCTACCTAAAAGGAGTCATGTTATATTTATGTTTACTAATGAATGTTCCATTAAATTTTTATGTGCTCATCCAAAATGAGCCCAGACAGGACAGTTCACTACACCCTCTCTTCCCGAATGGAGTCCAATCACTTCATTTTGTACCAAAGTGAACTGTTTATCTTACAAATTGGAGTATCACTTTTTTTTTAATATATTTTATTGATTTTTCACAGAGAGGAAGAGAGAGGGATAGAAAGTCAGAAACATCGATGAGAGAGAGACATCGATCAGCTGCCTCTTGCACACCCCCGCTGGGGATGTGCCCACAGCCAGGGTACATGCCCTTGACCGGAATCGAACCTGGGACCTTTTAGTCCGCAGGCCAACGCTCTATCCACTGAGCCAAACCGGTTTCGGCTGGCGTATCACTTTTGGACATAAGCTTTTATTCCTTCTTATCATAGTTGGTAAAACTATTACATGAAATCATTTACTTATTGATATATAGTTTTTATAATAATTATATTTGGCACACATAAAAGAATAAAAATATTGTGAGACAAAGATGTATTGTAGTACTAGATACTTTCATTGAATACAGTTTCTACTAGAAAGGAAACTTTTCAGATGGCTTAAAGTAAAATTTTGTGATTTCTTTTTCTTCACCCACTATCAATATCCGCATGCCATCAGCTACTGGAATTATTATTGGATGCCTTTCTCCGTCGTGTCAACTAGATGCTGGGTAGCCTTCAAGTAGTTTTCAGGCCAATATTTTTTCTTCCTGCTTGACATGAGCATTTCCCATAGGTCAAATTACACAACAGATAACCAAGTAAATGTATTTCAGCTATGATGGCTTCTGGGGGAGAAAATGGCCCAACACACAAATTTGTCTTTGAAGCAGCAGGCACTTTATCGATCTCCATTTGTTGAAAAAGAGGAACTCTAAGCCAAACTCCAACTAAAACAGCAATTAGTTAGGAAGTGCCTTGGGCGCAAGTAGAAATGGTTAATTCACTCTTGAGAGGAGTGCAAACTAAAAGTGGAATCTTATTGCTAAACATACTGGCTAAAATAGAACTATCTGTAAAACAGAAGAAACAACTGGAGAGTATTTCCCCATCTCCAGCATTATAAAAATGCCTGGAAGTTCTTTGACAGGGACACTCAAACATGGGCACTGTCATGTGTCTATGCACGTCTATGTGCATTTCCAGGAGCCTCGGGAAGATGACTTCCTGTCTGGACTTTCTTCTCAGCAGTGCTGAGGCATCCACAGGTGCTTCCCTATATAAATTGTGTTTATTACTGTTCCTGACTCTTTGGCATTATAATATTGTTAAATCACTTTAGCATAACTATCTTTTGGGGGTAGGAAGTGAAGGGCAGGAACGAACCAGGATCCTCCAGACCTGATGAACAGTGGGATCCTAAGCCAGGAACATTTTTGGCTCCTTGTGGGATTCAGCTCACATTTCTCTATTGCCCAGCAGAACTGGAGACTAAAGCATACTCCTGACAGTTGAAAGTGCATGTGGAGAGCCCTAAAAGACACTTGGAAACTAAGAAATACTAGAGTCAGATCACTTTGTCCAATTGGCCCTTCTGCTAATTTCTGTTCAAACTTTTATATTGTAGGCATCATGGGCCTGACAGGTTTCTATGTGGATAATAAGTGATTATATTCTTCATAGCAAATCTTAGGAGTTTTTCAAAGACTTTTCATTTGAAGAGCATTGATTGACATTATGACACTGATTCCAATGCCACACTAGTAATGGTGCCATAGCTTGTTCAATGGTGGGTGTATGTGACTTATATCCAGCTTCACTACTAGTTGGAGATGGCACATTGAGTGGCGAGGTGGCTAAAGTCAGCATAGACATGTATCTCAAAGAGCCTTATACATTACCCGACTTGCATTGGTTTGACTATGATTTTTTTTTACTTTACAATGGTTTGAAAGTGATGTGTATTCAATTGAAACTGTATTTTGAATTTTGATCTTTTCCTGGGTAGTGATACTTTCTCATGATGATGGGCAGTGACAGTGAGCTACAGGGTTAACAGTCAGTACTCTGGGAATAATTTGCTGCATTAGAATCATGGTATTGGCCAGCCTTTACACATATATATGTGTGTATATACAAGTGCCTCTTGTATGGTTGGCTGGTGGGGTTTTTTGGATATTGTGTTTTAGGCATGTTTAAGGTAGGCTAGGTGAACCTATAAGCTAAGGTGTATAAAATACATTTTCGAACTAATATATTTCCAACTTATGAAGATTTTATCAGGACATAACCCAATGGTTAGTTTAGGTGATTCAGTATACTGTATATACTGATTTATGTAGAGTGGCATTTATGTAGAGTGGCCATAGATTCCTGGGGCTTTTCCAAGTCCACCTTTATTTGGCTGTGAGCTAAGAATATATTTATCATGTAACTATTCGAAAAGACAGATTTTTTTTTTAAAAAAGGTAATATTGTTAAGGACCCATGACTCAGTTCAGCATAGCTTAAAAACTCTCCTGATGTACACAGTCTGTCTCACGTGAGCATCATTTTGCTGCCCTAGCAATCCCAGGCCCTTGAGTTCCCAGTTTACAACTGGTGGAGTTCTAGGACTCTGTTGAGAGGCTGTAATTTGACAGCTGGAGAAGGTATCAGGGTTTTCATCAGTCATGGCCCCCTTTTTGCATTGTAACATTTAAGGGAGATGGCCTTGTGCTTTAACAGGATTTCACAGACATGGCTGCAGTGCCTCTTGTATGGTTGGCTACATTTTCACAGTCTCTGAATGCTTCAGAAAACACACTTCTTTTGAGATTCACAGAAGGATAACTTGAAGAATTGGAGCTGTCATGTGGGAGAAGTTTTATAGCCAAATTATTTATTGCTTTGGCATTCTTTTATATTTTTCTCTTTCACAATCAATATTTATAGAGTTTTCCCTGCACAAGGTTATAGATACAGGAATATGTTCATGTAGATATGAATATGTGTATATACTTATATATATATATATGTATATATACATCTCAGTGTATATAGTTTTCCTAAAATCATGATAAACTAAGTTGATTGTTAGAAAATTAGGTGTTCTTGGAAAAGGCTGGCCAATACCATGATTCTAATGTAGCAAATTATTCCCAGAGTTATAGATGACTTTTTTTTATTCCCCCCTCTGGTTGCATTTTAAAACAGCCTGCATATAGTCAGAACATTTCTTATGATCTTCTGAGTGCTAGAAAATTAATCTCAATATTTCTGAGTTGTCAAACTTGGGAAAGAAATTAAAACTTTCCTCTTGTATCTTAAGTTCTAAGTTATCAGTTATCTGAGCTACTGAAAATTGATCACTAGGTAACTCATAAGTTGGTGAAATGCATTTGGCTGCTTCTATATGCTCACAGGTATGTTTCTGATATTGTGGAATTGTGATGTATTTCCAATAAATGCAGGCTATAGATCAGGATTGCCATTATCACTTGTATTAGGTATCATTGTTCTGGACATATTGACCAATGGAGTGAAATGTAAAAACAAGTGAGAGAGAGATATTGAAAAGAAGATGAACAGCCCTCCACAGAAACAAAAAAGGGGCAAAGTAATTCAACAGGTCATTTACCAAGGAAGAAATAAAGTTTTCTATTAAACATAAGAAATAATTTAATCTTGCTAGTAATAAAAAAAGTAACAGGGTAGCATTTTTCATCTGTCAACTTTGGAAAGATGTTAAAAATGATGATGGCTTACATTGAAAATGTCTGGTATGTGGAAAGGGTCTCATAAGTAGCTATTGGGAATAAAAATTGGCAAGATGTTTTTAAAAGGCAATTTAACATATACATCAAAATCTAAAAAATGTGCATATTCATTGCTTTCGCAGTTCATAGTTCTACTTCTAAGACTTAACTATGGGCAGTGCCTCTTTTCTTTTTTGCATTGCTAATCCCTTTGAAAATCTGATTAAAGTGAAAATCAGATGTACAATGGAAAAATGCAGTATATATAGTTTGTATTGAATTTCTCTGATCATGTGGTGATTGCCAGATTCCAGCAAAATGACAATACCTTATATTGTTTGGGGTCGGAGGAGGATTTCATCTCCACCTGTTGCTCATAGGAGTGGAGTTCTTGTGATATCCCTTGAAAAATAATTTTCTGAGACTTGCACAGGAGAATAAGTGATTTTTATTTATATGGAATTACATCCCTAGGTTTCCACGACCCCCATTTACCTTTGTTCCAACAAGGAAGAAATGTAGCTGTGGCTACAATAGGAAATATTGTCTTGCTGCAATATGATTCCTGGTAGGGTGGGTGAGTTCTTTGATGAAATCAGTGAGGAGCTCCAAAAGCCCTTTTTCTCCTTTTGCCACTGGGTTGAATTGCCACGAGGCCAAGAAGAATAGGCAGAGATGGACAACATCCACTTTGATTTGGGCTGTGAACACTCCAGGCAGGCCTTCTGGTCACAGTTCTGGGATTGCACAAATCTGAGGCATGTTAAATGATAATGTACGGGTTTGCTGCTTTTGACATGAGACACAGAGTCTGTGACTGACAAAGAAGGTGGTAAGAGATGGATGAGAAGAGCTAATCCATGAGAGTGCTGGAAAGTCAGGGTAGGTGTCTCACTGTGGGCTTGAAACATCTGCTGTGAAAAGCAATGTCCCAGCTTAAAGACATTCAATAGAAAGAGAAAATTCTCCCTTATTCCACATTTTATTCTATTCAGGCCTTCAACTGGATGGTATCCACCCACGTTGGCCAAGCCAATCTGCTTTATTCAGTCTAAAAATTCAGACGTCCATCTTATCCAGAAACACTCTCACAGGCATGCCCAGAATAGAGCTGAAGTAAGTATCTGGACACTCCATGGCTCAGTCAGGTAACATGAAATGAACCATCACATCACCTTCCTGATAGAACGAGGAGGAATGAGCTGAACCAGCACAAGCTCTGTCAGTGATGGGACTTTTTCCGCCTGCAGGTCTATGTGTTGTCCTGTAGGTCTTTGGAAATTATATCACATTTAGTATCTCAGCCTCTTTGAGGCTGTGAAGGAGCGAATGTGAGAATGTGGAATATACCAGTAACCCATGGGGATAATGGTGGGAGAACTCAATCAAAAAGTCCATATACAAGACCCAAGTACTATATAAGATCTAGTGGATTTACAGGGACATTTTCACCATTATAAAGAAATAGTTCTGCCCTGGCTGGTTTGGCTCAGTGGATAGAGCATCAGCCTGTGAACTGAAGGGTTCCAGGTTTGATTCCAGTCAAGGGCACATGCTTGGGTTGCAGGTTTGATCCCCAGTTGGGGGCATGCAGGAGGCAGCCAATCAATGATTCTCTCTCATCATTGATGTTTCTCTCGCCCCCTCTTTTTTCCTCTCTGAAATCAACAAAAATATATTTAAAAAAATAAAGAGATAGTTCTTAAAACAATTGAAAAAATTATTTTTTAATAAAAGGGGTCTGCTTTCCTGGTCTGAGTTTGTGAGTCATGGTTTTTCTGTCTTTGCTTTAGGTGTATGAGGTCCCAGGGTTTAGAAAGTCAGAGTCACCTTTCAAGAGGATTCAAAGGACACAAACTGAATGTTTTCTTTGTTCTTCCTTTGTTGGCCATACAGACTTCCCTTCTGATGCTATTGACAGGTCTGCATCTTGCATTGCTACCACTGCTTATCTGGAGTAATGGCCTCCATGGCTCTTTGCTAGGCAAATCAGAGGAAAACATTCTCAATGTCTCCTGGACAGTTATTGCACACCCGCTAGTAGTAACCTGCTAGGGCTGAGAGTAGGACTCTCTTGACTGCAGAGCAGGTGCTTCTTGAAAAATAACAGAAGAGCTCTTTGCTTTTTCTTAATTCATCAACACTTGAAACTTTTGCTCCAGTGAAAGTGCACTCTTACTAAATGTTCTCACTCAAGTGGTCATTCATCTCAAACATATCCTATGAGTCTGATGCACTCCTTATTCTTATTTTCCCAACATTCAAAAAGAAAGTAACTTGTGTTTTTTTCTCCTTTTAAGAATACATTAATCAGTAGTGACTTTAACCAGACATCCTTCACGCCACAATATGTAAGCCTCTATATTTTAAGTACTTCTGTGTTTCTAAATATTTGACATCACTTTCCTTTCTTAAAGCTAGTAGGAGAATGCTCTAGGATTTTTTTTCGATGTGATAATTCTCTTATGGAGATAAATGGTAAAATAGTAACAACATGATCAAATAGTCACAATATTTCCTTGGGCAGAGCTCAGTAGTTAAAAAACAAAAACACTATGGTTCCAAGATAACTTTTAACTAAGAATATAAAAACGTGATGGGCTAGTCATTAAAAATTATTTTCACATCATGCTTTGGTTTTTATTTGGAAGCAGAAAGTAAATGTGACATTTAAAGCTCTTTAGTGATTATATATTTGATTGCCAGCAGTATTATTTCAGAAGAGCTGCTGCTTGCTTATGGAAGATAATTTATCCTGTCATATGTCCACTTCAATTCTTGCATATAGGTGCACCAGGACACTTAGACTAGAATGTGTCCTGGTGCACCTATATGCAAGAATTGAAGTGGACATATGACAGGATAAATAGGTTGGTCCAGTCACCTTGAGGGGGTGGACTTTGATCACAAACAGGTCCTTGTTTGGATGGTTGGATGTATCTTAAAACTAAATTTGCTCTTCGAGATATAAATATTGTTTAGTCAACTAAATATACTCTTCTGTTTTTATTTTAAATTAGCTTTGAGCCAAGGACAAATGTATTCATTGATCTTCTTTTTAACTTACTGGTATGAAATAATTTCAGCTACAAAAGTGTTGAAAAGTTCTCATCAAGTATTCCCATGTGTGCCTTTCAGCTATATTCCCCAAGCATTTAGTTCATTATTTATTCATCCCTTCTCTTTCTATTCATCTCTCTCTCTCTTTCTCTCTCTGTCTTTCTCCTGATAAGAGATTATGCCCCTATATTTTGGAGTATATAGTTCTTACAAATTAGGATATTCTCTTATATTCTGATATATTTTTATACCTATGTATATATCCTTATATATAAATATATTTTCTTATGTAATTACCGAAGTCAGAAAGTTAACATTTATGTAATAGTAGTATCTCAGCCACAGACCTTATTCATATTTTGACAATTGTGAATTAATGTAATTTTTATCAAAATAAAATAAAATAATGGTTGAAGAGTACATGAGTGGTCTATTTTGGGTTCCTTAATCTGGAGCAGATCTTCGTTATTTCTCTGCCTTTTTGTCTTTTATATTTTGGAAATGTTGGACACACCTCCCTTCGGGTGTGTCCAACATTTCCATGATTAGGTTCAGGTGATTGGCAGGGAGGTTACAGAAGTGTCTCTATGTCCTCACAGGGTAAACTACTTTATCACTTGGCTGTAATGGTGTCTGCTAGGATTCTCCACTAAAGATAATTACTTTCCATGTGTAATTAGTAAGTGTCTTGTGGGGAGATACTTTGAAGCTATATCAATATTCAGTTTCTCATCAAACCTGTATGTAGTTCCTAGTCCTTAGCATTCATTGGAACCTCTTCTTGCTTGAAACAGTTATTACTGGGGTAGTTGTCAAATGCTGGCTTTCTAATCGCATCATCTTTTTGACTTTATAGATTTGCATTCTGCTGTAAGAACTTTTCTTTCCACTAATTTATTTTTAAATAATTTATATCAATATTAACTCATGGCTTCTTTCTTCTATTGTTGGTTTTAGTCATTTTTATTATTTATTTTGATGTTTAAATTGTCCCCCAGTTTGTGCAATAGGAACTCCTTTAAGCTGATTATTCTCTGGACAAGTTTTTGTCACGCTTTGAATACCTGGATACTTTCTGTTACAGCATGACATTTCTCCAGGGAGGCAGGCTGGTTTCTTACTGAGTAGACTGATATTTAGAACACTGGATTTGGGCTTCAAGTATGCTTGTTACTAATGACACATCACGGCTTACAGTGTCCCTCAGCAGGCACTTCTAAGAAATATGTTTGTGAGTGATGAATGCGTTTATACAAAAACACACCTCTATATCAATGTCAGTATGTACCTGTCTACATATGTTGAAAACCATAATTCGTTTGGATTACTCCAATTCCAGTCTGAAGCCACAGGGTTTTTTCTAGACTTTCTCCTTTTCATATTTATAATGCCCTTCTCTAAAAATGAGGAAACCTGTTCTCAGTATTTGAAATATTATTTTTAGCTTAATCCTTTAATACACATGGAGTAGGCTCAGAATTGCAAATAGATACCACTTTGGAAAACAAGCTTACTAACAAATCTCAATATTGGTTTAGAGACCTTTCTGTCTTTAACCTGAAGGCAAATAGTCAAAATACTAAAAATGTTTCTTGGGTATGTTTTCCCTCTCTTCACTGAAGTTCTGTTTTTCATTTGCATTTGGTTAGCTTTACTCATTTTTTATTTTTTTCCATTTGGAATTTTTCTTCCCATATCTCTTGATTACATTATTTTGTTGATATTCTGAGTCATAACTACACAAAAGATGTCCTTAAAGAAGTGTCACTTCTCTCTTCCTTCTACAGCATCCCCATCCCCCTCATTTCAACCTTACTCTCAACCACTCATTATTGGTAACCAATCTCTGGTTTTCCTTTTTGTGATTCTTTTCTCAGAAATGAACAGATATAAGATGTATGTTTTTACTTCCCCTTTTTGCTTACATAAAATAGATAGTTTTTGTTCACTTTGCTTTTTTTCACATAATATATCCTGTCATTCACTCCATATAAGTACAAAAGCTCTTTCTCATTCTTTTGTACATATCTGTAATAGTACATTAGATGGATGTATTATAATTTATTTAACTGCTCAATTTGTATGAACATTTAGATTTTTTGTATATTTTGTAATTATAAGACATGCCATAATGGATTAAACTTATGATTGTATATTTTCACATTAATGGAGGGTATTGTCAGCATAAATTCCCAGACAAAGCATTGCCGGGTCAAAAGGCATGCGTAGTGTTACTATATGTTGCCACTTCCCTTGGGGAAAAAAAATGTATCAGTTTGCAATCCAACCAGCAATATGTGAGAATCTCTGTTTCTCCATCGCCTTGCCAGCATAATATGTACCATGTTTTATAATTTCATCTGTCTGATAGGTATCTCAGTATACTTTCTTTTTCTTTTAAATATGTTTTTTTAATTGATTTCAGAGAGGAAAGAAGAGGGGAAGAGAGAGAGAGGAACATAAATGATGAGAGAGAATCATTAGCCAGCTGCCTCCTCTATGCCCACAACGGGCCCTCCTGGTTCATGGGTTGACACTCCACCACTGAGCTACGCCAGCCAGACTATTTTCATTTCTCTAATTATAAGTAGAACTTTTATGTAAAAATCAGTCAGGTAAGGCATAGTCAATAAGTTTCATTTAGGTTTCTATAAAATATATCAGTATTCTACCTGATCACAGTTTTGACTCTACACAAGATATTTCCGTCATACATTTCATAAGGGGAAAGGATAGCTTTCAACAATAAAGATAAAAAATAAATAGTTGCAAAGGATATAATATCTATCATATTTTAAATACCGTGTTTTAAATAAAATTGCTACATGGCTCTTTTTAATAGAGTCACTATAATCTAAAAAGGAAACTGCATCTCTTAAAAACATCATGAGCAAGCTCTTCTTTAACAATCACATTCTGTAAGTTTTATTTTCCTTTCTGGTCTCTAATAACCCTTCTACCCCCTCACAATGTCATCCTAATATATGTAAGTATGTGCTAGAAGATCTTCTCTTGAATATCCTGAGATTACACAAATAATTAGATATTCAGATCAAAAATCTCATTCTAGTTCCAAACTTTACTAGTAATTTTGGGGACACAAATAATCAAAAGACACAAGCAAAACATGGTGACATTTGGGGCTGTCTATGTGGCTCTTTCAGTCCTTTCTCATAGCATCATAAATGGTCTAGCCCACATTAACACAGAAGATGCCTAACACTGTATGTACTTAATATTAGTTACGCAGAAGAGAGCCCTTTCAATCTTTAACGTCTTTATTTTATGCTTAGTTACACAGTGTCTGAGACAGTTTCCTGGAAGCCATTTTCCATAACTCTATAGATTTTGGATTTGTTGACCATCAGAAATTCTAGGTAAGCAGGCACATCCTGCAAAAGGCATTCTGTAGGTCAGGACTTGCCTGCCAGCAAGCACCAGATGGTCAAGTTAACACGGAGGAGATTAGACCAGGTCATTTCTTTCTTTTCTGGGTCACCTCCCTTTTCCTCAGTGAAGGGAGAGAACAGATTTCAGAACTGTTGCTTAATCATTTATATCCCACCTTATTCTATTTCTTGTGCAAGAAATAATTTTCAAAAATTATTTTCTCTGACCATACGTTGTCTTTGAATTTGTTTGAATTATCTTTATAATTAATATGCATACCCATTGATTATAATATCATAAATATATTTAAAATTTGAAAAATAATCTGCACTAATAAAAGAGAAAGATGCAAATTGATCGTATCTTCTTGATACTCACCAGCCAATCAGAAGTGAGGATGCAAATGAACCCCAAAAAGATGGTGGGTTAATTTGCATATGCAGGCACTGAATGGGCGGGGTGGGATGCAGGCATTCTGCACCACACCAGCTGCTCAGGGCCTCTGGGAAGTGTGGAAAGGTGGCAAGGTGGCTCTGGGCAGAGCAAAGGCAGAAAGGCAGTTCCAGGCTGGAGCAAAGGCAGTGCTGGCAGCCAAGGGTAGGAAGGCCTGTTCTTCATGAATCTTCATGCACCGGGCCTCTAGTTATAAATAAAATGTATTTTTTAAGAAAAATAATGATTCCCTTGCCATTTTGGCTCAGTGAGTAGAGCATCAGCCTGTAGACTGAAGGGTCCAGGGTTTGATTCTGGCCAAGGGCACATGCCTGGGTTGCAGGCTTGATCCCGAGTGTGGGGTGTGCAGGATGCAACCAAATCAATGATTCTCTCTTGTCATTGATGTTTCTATCTCTCTCTCCTTCTCCCTTCTTCTCTGAAAGCAATAAAATATATATTAAAAAAAGAAAAAGGAAAAAAATGCTGAATGAGATAGATGAGATGACTTTTTAAATTAAAATTTTATTGAGATGATTGATTCACATGCAGTGGTTAAGAAATAATGCAGATAGATCTCACATATACTTTACACTGTTTTCTCCAATGATAACACTTTGCAAAATATGGTATAACTAGAGGCTCTGTGCATGAATTTGTGCACAGGTGGGGTCTGGCTGGTCCACCACAATTGGGCTGGCGGGGGGGGGGTGTCAATCTGGGGTGGGGCCTGCCATGGGGAGAGGCTGTATGCAGTTGGCTGGCCCCACCCTTTGGTTGAACTCCTGGTAGAGGGAACAATTTGCATATTGGCCTTTTATTATATAAGACATCACATTTATGCACTCCCCCAATGTTAAGATTATACAGTTTTACTTGTTCTTGTTTATTCACATATTTCCTTAGTTCAATGCAATTTTCACATGTGTAAATTCATGTTTTCACTTCTACAATCAACACTAAGATACTACAAATGTTTCTCACAACATTGACCCCTCCTGTTGCCCTTTTATAACCACACCTACCTCTCTTTCATCCCAAATCTCTGTTTTCCATTTCCAAAATTTTGTCATTTCAAAAATGATGTATAAATGAAATAAAATAGTATGTAACAATTTAGATCTTTTTTTGTTATTATTGCTTATTTTTTACTTAGCAGAATTCCTTGGAGATTCATCCAAATTGTTTGGTGTGTCAATAGTTCATTCCTTTTCTTGCTGAGTAATATTCCATGGAATGGGTATATCTCAGTTTACTTAACTGCTCACCTGTTGAAAACAGTTTTTGATGAGTACAAATAAAGCTTCTGTGTACATTCATATAAAGGTTTTTATTGGAACATAAGTTTTCATTTCTTTGGAATGCTTGGTAATACTATGTTTACTTAACCTCCATATTACCTCTCTTTTCAAATTTCTGTTAGCCTTCTGTTAAGAGCTGTAGACTTGTATCCAATAGACTTTGTATTTATTTTATTAACTCCAAGCAAATGTTTCAACATAATTCTTTCTAAATGTTTGCTGCCTTCGCTGGTCCACTCCTAATGAGATATGCACTAAGAAAAATCAATTGATAAAGTGCTACAAAGACAAAAATTGGTAACATTTCTCACCGGCCACATCGTTTGCCCTTGAATCCATTTGTCAGGATAACTCTGAAGCAGTGTGTTTGATATCGATTTATCATTGAGAGAATATTCTCACTGTGAACATTTTAGGGCCTAGAGAGCTTTGCTGAATTTCTATCCCTTTCCAGGACACTCTACTGTTTAGAAAGCAGAAGGGGACAGATCAGACTTGTTGAGAAATAAATTGTTCTTTGCCACTGAGTGGAATGGTGCCTGGTTTGACCATTGGGCAAGCTCACCAGAAGGAGCCAGATGAGGGAATGCATGCTTCATTGCAGTGTCATTTTTATTAAGTGATTTTTGTCTTCAGGAGCATACTTCAGTGCCTTTCAGATAAAACACTTCTGTCTTCACACATCTAAGAGCCATTTGACAGGACAAATTGCACACTGGGACCGCTTTGATAAGCACAAATGGGACACAACATTTTCCATCACTCTGCATCATTGGAACTAAGTTACAATATGAATAACAGAAATAAATCTGTCACTTAAACACCTAATTGTGAGACATATGCTGTATTTCACAGCTGAAGCAACCTTCATCTCGGTTAGAGTGCAAAAACAGTACTTAATTATCCCTCAGCAATGGGTCTTAGTAATTATTTTCCCCCATGGTATACACTTATGCAATAATAAGAAAACATATTCCCCAGTTATACTTCTATTAATAGTTTCACAGATTCAATAAACATAACCAAGAAAATACTTGGAAAGAATTGCTAAACAATAAAAAAGTATTCTCAAAATCTGTGACTGTAGGAAAGTTACTGAAATTTAAAAAAAAATTACTAAACAAAGGCATATGTGTAAATGTGTCCCAGAAAATATGGACTTTAGAAAATCTGCATTCTACTGCCAACATTGTTGCTACTATTAAGAAAGCATTAAGTATAAGTCTGTGAGCCTTTCTGGGTCATCACCATCTCTTTTAGGGTTAACAAAATTATGCTGTTAAAGTTTGAGGCAGGTTCTCTCCAGGCAGTTGGCTAACTTGCTTCCTCTTGGTCACCCAACCAAACCAGGCCAAGCAGATATTTGGCAGAAGACTTTTAAGGGTAGTATTATAAGGAACAGTAATGATTGGTCCTCATCCCCGTCTGGCCACAGGACAGTTGGGTCCACTCTTACACTGATGAGTGTTAGGTAGATCTGCCAAAAAATAGACCCTGGAATGGCACCCATGACTCACTTTGGAGAAAAAAAAAACACATACCAAGTTTTGTTTCAGAATCATCTGGGCTTCTTGTAAATGACCCACAGAAGCCTGGGAGGCTGAAGGGTAGGACCTCAGAGCTATCTGTCCAGGTGTGCTCTGAGCAGAGGCAAAGCCTCTCCTGCTGACCTTCCAGGCTCTCAGCTGCCTTTGCTGAGGAAGGTGCAAAGCCCTGCCCAGCAGGGCATTTGGTGCCCAGAGCAATTCTGCATCATATGTTGTCCGGCCTGTTGGTACATGACCCACAAGAACAGAGTTGGGGCCAACTGAACACATGTTTGATATTTTCTCTTCAGAGTTATTCTTTGAAGTGGAGATTGTTTGCTTTGGAAAACACCATTTCAAAGTTCTTGAGGAATGTGATATCTGAACATTAAGTATGCATTCTTATCTCCTTTCAGAATTTGATTCTAGTATCAGAATTTAAATCTCTGGGCAATGCAAATACATCTCAGGTTAAGGACTCTTTAAGAGTTTGACTCCAAACCCTTCTCAGAGTGTTTAACAAGACCCAGTAGAGTTTCTGACACCTTTTCAGGACTCCATCTTAGGAGCATACATGAAGAAATGTCCGAAGAGAAAGTAAATGGTATAAAAATGAAAAATAACGGGTCTGTGTACCCTTCAGGGAAAGAAATTGGAGTAGTGGAAAGGTTCTTGACCTTGGGGTGGAGGACCTGTGTTCCATGTCATGATCTTTGAGCAAGACGATTGGGGCAAATGTTCTTATCTCCTTGGATATTAGAATCATCAGCTCTGCATCACAGACAAGGTGTTAGGTTGGCATGAGTGTCACCATTTAGCTCTAAAAAGACCATAATGCTGATATACCTCTGAATAATCAACAATTAATTAAATATAGTTACCAGTATTTTGAGTTTAAATCCTGAGAAAATTTGCTAGTCAGTTCTCCAAAATAAAGAAGGAAGATACCAAAAAAAGGTAGAATAGATGCTGGGTAGCCTAAAACAACATAATTTTGCTGTAAGAGTACAATGAAGGGAAAGTGGAAAGATCTCAAGAGTGAAAATGCAGGTGTCTATTACCTTAACTGTCCAGTCAGGGCAAATGTAATCACCAATGGCATTCTTACTGCCACATCCATTTTGTTTGGGAGACAAGTTTGCCTTCATCATCTCCATGTCTTCCTTGCTCTCACCTGCCTTCCCTTGGCACTCTTCTAAAGCCCTCAACCTGCCTGGTTTTCTATTTCAGCAGCATCTCAGAAATCCAAAGTACAGTGAGTGTCAAGACTAATGAACTTTAATTTAACACAGCTTGATGCAAGGGATGAATTCCAAACCATGGGTACCTTTGTCCTACTTATGCCATATCAGAGTTATGACCTTTTGGAACCCAAGATAAGTTTTCTGGATTCATTAAAAGTATTTAGGGAGGCTTCTGTGCGCTGTTCTTCCTAAGGCCAGCCTTGCACTTGTAATGTTGAGTGCTGTGAACTTAGTGCTAAGCATTGTCAGTGTACTTGGAATGTTATCCCCAAAACAGCAGGGAG
Source organism: Antrozous pallidus (assembly GCA_027563665.1). NCBI lineage: Eukaryota > Metazoa > Chordata > Mammalia > Chiroptera > Vespertilionidae > Antrozous > Antrozous pallidus. The sequence continues at coordinate 30,302,355 of CM050508.1, read as the reverse complement.
CTTTGTTCATTGTGTTAACTAATATACATAATTCCTAGTAGGTGCTCAACAAACACTTATGACATAAATGTACAAATGAAAAGAACTTTAATTTTTAAGCCCAAAGCGTATCACTTTTATATTTCTCACAATAACTTCATGGACTTCACTGTAACCAACATTTAGCCTGTAATACCTTCTTCATAGCCTAAAGCATGTAATACAGGCTCAAGGTCATGATTAGCATTGTGCTTGTGTTTGCAATGTGGGTCCATCTCCACTTGTCAAAGTGTTAGTGAATTTGTGCTTCTCTGTGGTGGGCAAAGAAGGAGTATATTCAAGCTGGGACCATAAAGCTTAGGGTTTTGTCTTTTCCTCTTCCTCTGAAATATGCAGGTAGGAATTAATGTAGGAGCAAAGAGCTTGACTCTAGTATTTGACCCCAAATTAAGAGAAGCTATTTTTTCCCTCATGTTTTGTCTTATAGTCTAAAGGCTATTAGGATGCCCAGTTAAGGTGTCTTCAGCCTGTGTTTTATGTTAGATGGGGGAAAGGAAATCTCCTACAGACAATGGAAGAACACCAAGACCTTTCATATCCCAAGAAAGAACACTGTGGAATCTTTGTTCCTGTCATGTCATCCCAGAGAAACCCCACAGTAAACCAAACCAAAGCTGGGCTCATGAGGTTTTGAAGCCGGGTTGATCCAGCCTGGAAGGTGAAAGATCCCCACGAAACTAGGTGCTTGGGGTTTTCTGTGATCATCCATCTCACCTCACATTCTTGTTTAAGAGAACTTATTATTATCCACTTCATCTGACTGCCCTTTTTAGAGTGAGGCTAGACACGATCCATAACAAGGACTTTTCAGGTAAGAATAAAATATGGACTGTCCTCCCAGAGGAAGCAATGGAATGGTGTCCGCTCAGCTTGAAGGATGCGTTTCGGCAACCAGGGTTCGTTTGCCACCCATGAGCAGGGAATGGTTACTCATGAATGGAGACCTGGCTGGGGTGTTGGAAAACTCATGGGTGGGAAGGAGAGGTTCTGAGGACACCGGTCTCTCCTGATCTGACACTGTTAATGCTGCAGACACCCTGGCGCGCCCAATGGTTCCACAGCTTCTGTGTATTTCCACAATCTGTGAAGATTCTCAGAAAATGTCTTCAGTTGGGCCTGAGTTTAGCCTATTCACACATTGTCTGCATCTGAGGCATAGGTTTATGCCATTGAATGACACATGGGGAAAAACTTTCATTTTTCTGCTCTGTTGATTTCTCTCAGAATGATTCATTCTTAATACTTTCTTTGCCCAATACCTGTTTCTGCAACCAGAGAAAAGATGTTAGTATTTACTGCATATTTCCAACTGATTTTTACTCCTGAAGAGTCTTTTTGTCATCTTCCAAGTCCCCTTGTTTCAGCACCCTGGAAGGTGACAGCTAAAAAAACAAACAAAGCAAAACAAACAAACAAAAAAAACAAATCTGTCTACCCTTTTGGACATATTTAGAGACCAATTTCTGGAGTTGTTTTTTCTTGTCTACTTTGTGGCTATAGAAGATTGCAGTTCTTAAGAATGAGGCTAAGAGGGACTTATTCACCTACCAGACATTCACCTCTTTCATATGAGGGCAGGATAACAAGATCCTCATTAACCAGACCTGACATCGGTGGCTGCACAGCTGTGTTGGTGGTGGGTCCTCCTGAAACAGCTTTGAATACTGAGTCCTGTGTTCTTACTCACAAGGAGGAAGTGCCCACAGAAGGGTATGCAAGGAAGTACCCCACAGGAATACTGTGGCCAGAAGTGATCTATCAATACATTCAGAGTAAGTCCCTGAAACAGTGATGGCATAGGAGGGTACTGGACTAACACCTACATTTCAGGGTTTCTGTGCAGTGGGACACATGTACTCTGTGGTCCCTTATCCACAGAAGGATGCACAACAAAAGCAAATCGATGGTATTTTGAGACAATTAATTTAAAAATGGGTTTACCCTATTTCCCTTGAAAAGCAGAGCCATACTCTATCTTCCTTCTAAACCAAAAACATATAGATATATATTTACTTTTTTCTTCAATGACTTATAGGCAGCTGCATGGATTACTGCCAGATTCTGGAGAATTTAGTGGGAGATTTAGGAAATGGGCAGGCAAATAGCAAGCAATTGACTGAGGAGGAGAAGTGCACAGGCAAAGTCAGAGGTTCTTCTGAGGGGAAGCTATGTTGGGAGGTCATTTTATCATTTTTGTATTCCATTTTTAAGGAAACTAGATAATTATTTTTATTCCATTTCTAGGGAAAATCTATTCAGATCATTATTTTCCTATATGTCTTTAAGAAGTATCAACTTGTTGACTTTACATTGTTGTATTTACATAACCTCATGGGATTTTAGACAATACTGTCCGTTCCACAAAGACAACAAAGAGTTTCATTGACTTCCTAAGGTTTACCCAGCAGCGGAAGTTTTACCCTCTGACTCCTGCTCTGTGTTGAGCAGGTCTTGCAGGAACTAGTTCATTACTTGAGCTGTTTAGAAAGGTTTGGACAGTTAGCTCCTTTGAATCAACAGAAGACTCAGCCAAGAACTTTGCAAAACCTAAGGTGAGGGGACCCTTGAACATCAAGCAGCAGGAGATGCTGTCACTAGGGAACCAGCTATTTGCTGGCACTTTGGGGGCATTTTTGCTAATTCTGGGCAGGTCGGAAGAACTTGTCTGTCCATCACTGCCTCTGTGGCCTTCATTACAAATTGAGAGCAGACATCAGTTGTGGTTCCTGGGAACACTTGGTGTGATTGTTGGCCCTTGTCAGTATCCCCAATGGAGCAGAGTCATTGCATGAGCCACTTACAACTTTCTTCCATCTGCAGGGTTGGTAACACTCTGCAAGATGAAGTTAATGGAGTATTCAGGATTAGTGCTAAGAACATACGTATTTAGGCTTCTCTTTTCACAGAAAACTTGTGGGAAAATTCCAAAAGACTGGAGTTCTTGAGATTAACTTTTATTTTCTTTGATTTCATTTTAAGTATATTTTATATATTTTTGAGCTTTAGAAAACAGATGATATATTTTAAGTAAATTAAATAATAATATAATAGTATATCATATACATGTATTATTTTATTAGTTGTGCACTATTTCACCTGACAATTTTCTAGGGTTTTTGCTTCTCACTTTTTGCAATTATAAAACAGAATACATTTTAAAGAACTGCCTAGGCCTATATTGTCATGGAGAAGAGTGCCATTGGCAAAAGCACCAAACAAAAAAATGTTGTTCATTCTATGGAAGAACCCACTGTATTTGGATGCTCATATAAACCCAAATTTCTCTGATAGTCCAAAGATGGGAAAAATGAATAACTGGTTGAAAGTGAAACCAGTTTTAAATGCTTCTCATCTGATAGCAAAATGGTCCAGGAATTCAACATGTGTCTTTTCAGGCTATCTTTTCTAAGCAATTTTCTTCACAAATAATCAAAATATCCCTGAAATCCCAACACTTGAAAGTATAAGTTATGTCTCCCAGTGCTACCACCTCACCTAAGGTTCTTGTCTTTTAAAATGGGTTAGTGATAATAATATTAGATTCTGAACCACAGTGCTGTCAGTGAACCTATAGATACCATGTGACTCTCACTTGAAGTGTAGCACAAATATTTGTTACTACTCTTCAGTGTCTGTGTGGCTTGATTTGGTTGAGGATGTATGACAAGGGGGGTGCTTAGGGTCTTATGGTTAATATATAGAATGTTAGTCACTTGATCATGGTGAAAGGGAACCACTGAATAAAGACACTTCCATAATAAGTTTAATTTCAAGAGATTATATCTATGTATTATGTTGTACCTCAGTGTTTTAAAATCCTATCTAGTAAAAGAGTAATATGCAGATTGACCATCACTCCAACACACAAGATGGCTGCCCCCATGTGATCAAAGATCCTGCCCCCATGTGGACACAAGACGGCCACAACAAGATGGCCAGCAGAGGAGGGCCATTGGGAGGGACCGGGTTTGCAAAGGAGGGCAGTTGTAGGTGATCAAGCCTGCAGGAGAGGGCAGTTAGGGGTGACCAGGCCAGCAGAGGAGGAAAGTTGGGAGAGATAAGGCCTGCAGGGAAGGACAGTTGGGGGGGACCCAGGCCTGCAGGGGAGGGAAGTTGGGGGGTACTAGGCCTGCAGGGGAGGGCAGTTAGGAGGGACCAGGCCTGCAGGTGAGGGCAATTAGGGGCAAACAGGCTTGCAGAGGAGCAGTTAGACATCAATCAGGCTGGCAGGGGAGTTTAGGGGTGATCAGGCTGGCAGGCAGAAGTGGTTAAGGGCAATAGGAAGGCAGGCAGGCGAGCAGCTGAATTGTGAGAGGGATATCTGATTGCCCATTTAAGCCCAATCCCAGGTGGGATCAGGCCTATATGGGCAGTTGGACATCCCTTGAGGAGTCCCAGATTGGAGAGGGTGCAGACTGGGCTGAGGAACCGCCCCCCCCCCCATGCACAAATTTTGTGCACTGGGCCTCTAGTTGTTTTTTTTATAAATGTCTGCATATTGTTTGTAGCTTTCATTATTGGCTATTAAACTTTTTGAGCCACTAATCTCCACTCCATTCTTCTCTAAAGCACACTTCCACAATAAAACTTTATGTCCCTTAAAATCTTTAGTTTTTAAGTAATAAGTGTTTATAAGGGAGGATTATATTTTGTCTTCGTTGTCAAAATGTTACCACTATGAAATTGCTTCCTGTTGGAGTGAGTCATTTACCACTTCTAATAATGTTTTACAGCTCATCCTTTAGTTACATTGCAATAGAAGACACTCTAATTTTTTAAAAACTTGTGTGTGGGGGGTAGGGGGAGAGAAGGTGTGGGATGAAGGAGTGATCCTATTGGCAAATCAAAGGAGTTTCCCTCCATCAGAAGAATTTTTGTAGGAAATTGAAAGTTATTTCTAGTTTCAGTGGAGAGTAAAAGAGAATATGCTTTTATTGCAAGCATTTAAACTTGTTTTCTCCATTTGCATTTAAACTTCCAGAAGTAAAGATGTCATAGGAATGAATGAGGTACTGATATAGGTACAGCTTGGATGAATGTTGAAAACATTATTTTAAGTGAAAGAAGTCAGACAGGAAAGGCCAAATATTGTATGATTCCACTTACATGAATTAAGAAGAATAGTGAATCTACAGAGATAGAAAGCAGGTTGGTGATTTCCAGGGCCTTGGGAGAGGAGATAACAGAAAGATTATTTTAATGGGCACTTTGTCGCCTTTGAGGATGATGAAAATAATCTTGGAGCTAGTTAGAGCAGATAGTTACACTTTTTGACTACTAAATGCTACTGAATCATTTTCTTAAAAATGGTAAGTTTTGTACAATGTGAAATTTCATATCAGTGAAAAATGAAGCTGTTAAAATAATAAAGATATCACAATGTGCCACATACAGAATGCACATTTTCAGTAAATGTGTTGTGCATTTTCTCACAAAGTCAACTTTATTATCTGACTCCAATCCAGAGAGACATGGAGCTGTTTAACCAGTTGCCCTCTTTGGGGAGTTTGAGCATTTGCAGTATCTGAGTTATTTTCTCCCTACAGTGTACTGTCAGTTTTATCTTTGAAATATCTTTGCCATGTGTCTCCTCTGTCCTTTCCCACTACTGATACTCCTAATTCAGTTCACCTTTGCCTCTAAGCTGGGCTGTTGCTACAACATCTTGCCCAACTATTCTGCTCTTAGGCCTCCCCATCCATCTTTCTTTGTGGCATTATCAGGTCTTCCAAGTTTTCAATCTTGATCAAGTCCAGGCCTTCCTTGGACTGTAGATTTTTAGTGGCATTTCATTAAGAGAAGAGAAGTCCCAACTCTGGCTTCTGTCACAACCTCATGTTGTGATCAGGCCAAAGCAGTCCCTTTGCCCACCTGGGGCTTTTCCCACTGCAGCTCTTGCTTGCCTTTCTGCTCCCTCCTTCTCACACCACCTTGACTTGCTGGGCTCTTATCTGGCTTTTGAGGTCCTGATGACTTGAAAGTTAATGACGCTTCTCTCTGAGGCCTCTGCCAGCAAGGAACCACACTTCCTTCCACTGAATGTTCAGGGTACTATCTAGTACTTACTGCCACCCTTTTCATGGTTTCCCTTACATTATAATGATGTTTGTGCATGTGCAGAGTTCCTGTGGTGTGTCCAGAATGATCTATTCACCTGGTGAACTATGAAGCTAGGATTTAAATCTTGTCTGTGCCTGCCTCTGAACAAATATCCTTTTGCTCCCCATTGATTTTGGGGCCACCCCATCTTCACTTTACCTCTCTCACATGGCCACATGGCATATTGCCATTATGTGTAACTAGAGTCCCCATGCATGAAATTCGTACAAGGGGCTTGGCCCTCGCAGACTCAGCAGCTTGCCTCAATCCTCACAGCCACCCTGGGCTCCTTCCAGAATGACATCTGAAGGTCATTAAACTGTCAGTCTAATTAGCATATTATGCTTTTATCATTATAGACTAGAGACCCGTTGCAGGAAGATTCCTGCAAGAATAGAGCTTCATGTGGCCTGAGCAAAGCTCCCTCCCTTTTCTGCTGCCTCACTCCCTTCTACACTACCTTGCTCTCTCCCATCTCTGCTGCCTTACTCACTCCCGTCTCTACTGCCTCCCTTCCTTCTCTGCTGCCTCCCTTCCTCTCTTCTCCTCTGCCTCACTCCTTCCCTTCTCCCCTGTTCCACTTGCTTACTTTTCTGCAGCTTTGCTCCTTCTTGCAGTGATTGGCTTCTTTCCATGCTATCTTCTGTGTGCAGATATGCAAATTAACCACCATCTTGGTTGGGTTAATTTGCATACTCACTCTGATTGGCTTGTGGGTGTGGCTTGTGAGTGTAGAGATGGTATGGTCAATTTGCATATTACTCTTTTATTAGATAGGATCGGTTCTGAATGTTTCTAGATGTGCAGCTTTTATGCTTCTTTACTAAGGAGCTATGTTTTTAAAGGGAATATCCAATTAACTCTTGTTTAAGAGATAAAGCATAAGAAATTATAACTACTTAACTTCTGTGGTCTAAAAATTTTGTATGTGGCCTTTATAGTCCCACTAAATGTCAATATTGATTTGGAATCACTGTGACAAAATGTCCTTTTTCACCATTTCCGTGGACCTTTTTTTCTGGTCTTTTTTTCCCCTCAGATCTATGTTACTAATTTTGCACCAAATCATATACTATTTTGTGTTATTCCTTAAATTATGTCTTCAGTGTTATGCCTTTATATAATGATAGCAGTTCGATCTGTTTTGATGTATGAAAAAAATGAAAGAATAAAAAAATCTCTTATTGGCATTCTTAAACACATTTTTAAGAAGTTTCTGTTTGAATCACTTGGAATTATTTTCCTTTGTTTTTACACTGCCCATCTAGCTATTTGATAAGCAAGCATTCTCAGTCTCCAACCATCTGTGGATCTTTCATTTATTATCACTATAACCAGATGGTGCCCATCTATTCCAAAACTGTTTAGGTTAAAAAACAACTGTATTGCTATATTTTCAAAAATTACCTTGGAAGGAAACCAATCATGTTTGAGGCCATAATTTAAACAGAACATTTTTCCTATGTCCTTGGCATTTTCTAGAAGCAAGAAGCTCAAGGGAAAGTGAACAATGACAGATTTGAAAAGAGAACCAGACTAGGAGATGTTTAATAAGGATTTTGTTTTTAAAATGCACCATCCTTATGACTCCTTCCTATCATTAAATTCTGCTTGTGTTTGGTTGAAAATAAACTTCAAGTGCTTGTATGAGTATAAAGAAATGCCAAATTATGTAAAATATCATCATCTTTCTAATATGAGTTTTAAAGGGGGGGGGAAGGAGAGGGAGAGTAGTTCTCTAGAAATAGGTTTTTAAACTCCAATTCTAATATTTAAAGAATTTCAATATTTTTGCCAAGTGGGCCACTTATTAGGGAGAAAGGGTAAAAATTCTGATGGCAGTTATGACATTAGGAAGCAAGAAATATGTCTCTCCACTTTCCCATGTGACCCCATGAATGAGAACGTTGAAATGAACAACTAGCACAAAGATTTTACAATTGAACTCTCCCTTTTTCTTCCTCTATTTCCTCTGCAGGTTACCTATCTGGGAAAAGTCCCTACCACAGGCATGCAGTTTTTTTCAGGCTGCACAGAAAAACCAGTCATTGAGCTCTGGAAGAAGCACACACTAGCCCGAGAAGATATCTTTCCAGCCAATGTCCTTCTGGAAATCCGACCATTCCAAGTATGTCTCCATCACCTTGACCACAAAGGGGAGGCTACGGTCCACATGGATACCTTCCAAGTGGCTCGCATCGCCTACTGCACCGCCGACCACAACGTGAGCCCCAACATCTTCGCCTGGGTCTACAGGGAGATCAATGATGACCTGTCCTACCAGATGGACTGTCATGCTGTTGAGTGCGAGAGCAAGCTGGAGGCCAAGAAGCTGGCCCACGCCATGATGGAGGCTTTCAAGAAGACTTTCCACAGTATGAAGAGTGATGGCCGGATCCACAGGAACAGCTCCTCTGAGGAGGTCTCCCAGGGATTAGAATCCGATGACGGCTGAAGGAACTTTGGGGGCTTCAGAAAAGGCAGCATTGGTCCAGGAATTCCAGACCATCCGAATATGCAACGATTCAAATTTCAGATGAAAGACTGCCAAACTATTGGCCGACCAAGCTTTTTAAATTCAGAAGAGCAACTTTAAATCTAAAGAAATGTATTATTAAAGTAATTACATTACATTGAAATCTGCTGCTGCTGTGACTGTGAGGAGGGTGGGAGTGTGGATGGGAAGGAAAGTTTTAGACTCTCTTTCTTTTTCTTTGCTCATTCCCAGTTGCCTCCCTGTAGGAGAGCTCCATGCTGATTTTCACCATTCTCAGGCAAAGACACTGAGGCTGTTATTTGATGGACAATCCAGTTTGCCTTATGAAACCTAACAAGAATGTTAGATGCTCTTATCAGATCGTTTGTCAAGGGGGCAAGGAGTAAGTACCGATGCTGGTGCGGAAGCAGCAGGGCTAAAGGAAAAGTCAGGTGGATACGGGCCTGAGACTACTCTTCCATGTTTCAGATCCTCTCTCTCCTCAGTAAGCCAATCAGCACAGCCTTCATTGAGCTTTACAACTAACAGTCTGATAGTTGGCAGTTAATTTACAGTTAAAGATAATGCTTTTATTTACATAAATATATCAAGTAGTGCCCTCTTATTGTATTCACTTCATCTATTTTCTTAGAATCCTTGCAACTACTAATGGCCCTTCCCTCCTCCTGCCACATCCACCCTTGTTCCCCTTCTAACCCATGCCAACCTCCCCACAGGGGTGGATTCTCAACATACACTGCAGGACACCCAAAGGAAGGAAAATCACGGAGCAGATGAAATCAACCGTCAAACCAACTAGGAATTTAAAACAACCATCACCACAACAGAAACCTTGGAAAAAGGGAATGAGTTATCAGCAAGTGAACAAACTCCATGCAGGCTATCCTTTCTTTCAACCCTGATTTGTGGTAACTTATGTTCCTGTCTAATGAGTCTTTCCAGGCAAGCTTCAAATCTGACTTGGTGTCACCAAGGAAGCCTTGCCGCCATCACTCAATCTTACACTCCAGTGAGTTCTCTAAACTTGGCTTGTCTACATCCAACTTAATCTAAAGAGAAATCTGACCCTGTGACCTTCAAATCAAAAGTATTTCAGAATCAGGATCACCAGTGCATTCACTGTTTCTAATGAGAAGTTCTCACTAAAGCTGAGATTTCTTGGTTTCTTGGGTCTTTCTATGTCATAAAATGCCAAGGCTTATCATTGTATGAAATTGAGAGGATTTGTAAAAATACAAACATTTAAGGCTGAGAGCATATGGCTAGTTTCCCAGGTGATGCTGCGCATTGATTAAAGTTTAATCCTGGTGATGGTAGGGGCACTGGGGCACCTTACAGAAAGAAGCCTTAAATGAGAGTTAATAGCATCTGGAGAGCAACGGTGTTGGTGTTTTGGCCTTTGTATCTGTGTGTCCCTATATGCATCTGTGTTGTGTATATGTACACCCATGTGTGGGTCTGAGTTTAAAGCATGTAGAATTAGCATGGAGTCATATTGAGGAGAACCCCTACCCCCTTGGAGATATGCTTGCTGCTTTCCAACACATGTAAGCTATTCTTTAGCATAAATGCATTCATTCTTTAATAAAATATGTTTGCATTAATAAAGCTGAGATGTTTCCTACTTTATGTCTTTCCTATTTATGTAAAAGTAGAGCAAGTTAAGTAAATAGGGAATCCTATCTAAGCACATGTTCAAACTTGGTCATAAATAACCCATTCCTTGATTGTGCTTAAAAAATTATGTTTTCTTCTCTTTTTAAAAAAGATTTTTATAAAGAAAGGAAGGGAGAGGGGGAGAGAAACATCAAGACATGGATAGCCAAAACTGGTTTGGCTCAGTGGATGGAGTGTTGGCCTTCAGACTGAAAGGTCCCAGGTTCGATTCCGGTCAAGGGCATGTACCTTGGTTGCAGGCACATCCCCAATAGGGGTTGTGCAGGAGGCAGCTGGTCAATGTTTCTCTCTCATCGATGTTTCCGACTTTCTATCCCTTTCCCTTCCTCTCTGTAAAAAATCAATAAAATGTTTAAAAAATGGGAAAAAAAGACATGGATTGGTTTCCTGCCTCCTGCACACCCCCTACTGTGGATTGAACCCACAACCTTGGCATGTGCCCTGACCTGGAATTGAACCAGCAAACTTTCAGTGATGGGATGATGCTTAATCAACTGAGCGATACTAGTTGCTGCATTTTATTTTCTAACACTCGATTTATATTTGATTGCTGTCCCTTAACTGAGATGGTAACATTAAAAAATGAACACAGTTATTTAGGGTGCTGAACTGATTTCGGAGAAGAGCCTTCCGGAACATTTTGCAGATGATTGGAATTTATAAAATCTCACATCTTTGGAGTTCCGCACTGAAATCCCAGAAGGTAAACATGGAGTGATTCTTCCTGACACAACTGTTTAAATATGTCTCCTCCAGGCCATGATTTCCCAGAATGGCCCATTTTTTTCCAGCATGACAGGTGTCCTGGAGTCTGTGTGTCTTGAGCAACGCCCTTTGTGAATCATTAACAAATGTAGGGGCCTCTACAGTGACGATATGGTGCCTGCTGAGGCATGAACTCAAGTTGAGCATAACTAACTCCTCTAATTAAAATGGCATTTTTCTCTCAAGTTGAACTCTTTTCAATTTCAGGTTTACTCTATCATCCTTGAATTTGCTTCTAATAGCAGGGAGAAAAAAGCAATAACAAACCCAGCCAGTATATATTTCAGAACAATGCAATTTCCCTCTAACAGTACAAGTTGAATCCCAAGTGCACATATGGTTATTTATTGCAGAAAGCATTGGCTAGTTGTTGTTTTTTTGTTTTTTTCAGGGTGCTAAGGAATTGACTCTGATAATATTGGCTGGAGCTTTTGTTTGAGATGATTAGCAAACAATTTAAGGAAAAATATGCAAAGGCATCTTTCAAGTCTTTAGGGAGAGCCAATACTAATTCCCCAGGAAGGGGTGGTTCACACTGGCATTAATGTTTTTCAATGGTTCTCTCCTTTCTGTACTCTCCTTTCTATACTGACTGTCACAGGTCACTTTTGTGCACATTCACTCTGATGTCCTTCGGAAGGACCCTGCAGGTGACTATGACAGGAAATCGAGGCTCAGAGAGGTTACAGAATTGGCCAAGACAGCACAGCCAGGATGTGTTGGAAAGAAACTAGAATACTCTGAATTCTGTCTGATCCAGGGCTGTTGCTCTGTTTAGGCAAGATCCACCACTTTTGATTGTTTTATTTCCATTCCTCTTAAAACACTCTAGCTTATTTTAAATTAACATACTAAACCACTATAAATAAACAACTTTTGCTATTCATTTTGAAGTCTTTTTGATGGCAATAAAATTTTAAAAGCAAACAAAGGTCCAAGAAGTTTGATTTCAGCACAGTTAATATCATATGAGATTTTGTGTATTTTATTGACAGAATACTCTCTCCACCCCTAAAAAACCAGAATGCATATGTTTTTGTTTTTTTTCCAGGACATGTGAAAACTTGGAATCAAATCTTTCATTACAGGATTCTATAGCATCCTGTAATTTCCCTTCCTGTCAATCATTGCAGGTTTTAATTATATATTTATTTGTATAATTATGTAATACTTGTTTAAGTCTCTGGGGTGGTGAAGATGAGGATTTTGCCCTTTCTTTCATGTTTTATGCCCAGCTCCTAAAGCAAGACCAGGCATGTAGGGAAAACTCAATAAGTTCTACTAGCAGGATGGATGGAGGGACAGACAGACAGAAGTAAAAATCATTATGTGAGCCTTTGATTTGCACATTTTAGCCCAGAATCCTGGAACCCAGGAAGACTTTCCTCCCCACTTTTTTTAAAGGTGAGCAAATGGCTTTTTACTGAAGAAAAACATCATCACTCAACTAATTCTAGAAAGAGTTGGTGGCTCCTTATGGGTAGAAGAATAATGCTCAATATCAGCTACAGGATGGCAAGAGAACACAGGTTATCCCAAGGAAGTAGACAGATAATGTGCTGTAAGACACCTGCATTTAGAGGATTACAGAATTCTTATCATGTGTTTGTTTATTTTTGTCACTGAAAGAGAAGATAAAGTGTTGGGGGAGGGCATTTTTATTTTCAGACTTAAGGAAACATGAATTTAACCGTCTTTTTCCAAAATGTAAACCTTAGAAAACATTTTTTGACCTCTCTTCTGCTTTTGTTTTTCACTGTTTCTTTTCGCATCCTCTCCTCACTTTCCTACTTTATTTAATTATTTGCATGACAACATTGCAGGCTTCCTCTGATTTAATTTAATTGTTATTGATTTTTTTTTTTTAGAGAGAGTGGAAGGGAGGAAGAAAGAGAAACACTCATGATAATGAGTGCCTCCACAGGTCCCCTGCGAGGAAATGAGCTTGAAACTAAGGCATGTACTCTGACCAGGAATCGAACCGGCAACCTTTCAGTACATGGAACAATGGCGAACTAATTGAGCCACAATGGCTTGAGCAGATTTTTTAATTTTATTTTAGCAGGGAAGAGCATATCTGTTCTGAATCTAAGATCATATTTTTTGACTCATAATGCAAAATTTAACAAGATTGATGAATACTGCTGATTACCATAAATTGCTCTTATTTGTTACTATTTTTCTGTCAGATGGGCATAGTGACAATTTAATTTTTGATAGCTTACATTTCAAAAATGTGCTTTCTTTTCTTTTTCTAGATAAACCCAAGGCTGAACCAGAGTTCAGGTGAAGATCCCAATAATTGTCATATTCATATAGGTCTTTAAGAAACTGTCTTTATAGTTGCCAAGATTTGGCTTCTGGAGTAATTTTTTATGTGACACATTATTCAGTGCAAGAACTTTCTGAAGAGGTGTCAGCTGGTAAAAATCACCAGAACAAAACTATATAAAAACATAAGATTACCAAAAAATTATATACAATGTAGAAGTTTAAATACAAACCAGACCACTAAATATAAGTGGCTGTAATTGATCCATTATATAATCTAGAAGAGTCACTGAGCTTCTTAAGGTGAGCCATAATAACTTAGTGTCTTGATAATTAAAAAAAAAACTAGTAGCAAATGGAAACTTATTAAAGCTGAATGATCAGAAAAATAATTTTAATTACTTTAATAGCTATGTTTCTATGAGGAACAGGAGGAGTTAGCCACTTCAATTATTTGCAGGAGTGTTTGATGAATAAAACCAAACATTTATACTAACTAAAGGGAAAGATATATGTAAATGATACATATTTTTAAAATAAATTTATTACTTTCAAGGGCTCTGACTCCCAGAATTGCATTAGCCATCTGTTGCTTATCAAAGAACTACTTTAAAGTAAAGAAGAATGTCTTGAAACCAGCATATCAAAGCCTCAATTTCAATTGTACCAGCTTCTACTTATACTGAAATTACAGTAGGTCTAGTAAATTGTTATTTTAATATGCAGAAGTGTTTTTCTTAGTAGGCAAACACTTCCAACAACATAACTCATCCTATTTATTTGCTTATTAAAATAATCATAAAACTTGAGCTTTTCAAGGCCAAAACCACAAGCTCCTAATTAGTTTTATGTAAATTAATGAGGTTTTACTGTACTAATTTCTAACAGTGCAGTACTAAATTCTATGAAAAGCTGTTGCAATTAAAGTGGAGAAAGGCAATAAGATATTTGGCAAAAGAACGAATTAAAGGTCTAATTCTATCCTACATGCCCAATTAAAGTATCTTTACAGCCCTAATAGCATTTACATGAACCAAATGAAGTTTATTATTAGATTTTATTTTCTGTGCAAAACTGGAATCAGAATGACTATGGTTCATATCTGAGATGAGCTTTGGTTTTGGTTGATCCTAAATTTCCATAAAAAGTGACTCTGGCTCACTCAATTATGTCAGAATCTTGCTTAAAATCTTTGCATGACTTCCTTATTGTGTGCGAGAAAAACTAATTATTGCCACCCCCCCCGCCCTTCCTTTCCTGCTCCCTCTTAATTTTATATGTTAGTATGATATACTGTATTTGCTCCTTTGTAAGCTGATTCTCACTATTCCAGGCTTAGGTTTAAACTCTTATTCTGCATTGTCTTGGGCAAAGAACTTACCATGTCAGGTCTCAGTTTCCTCATCTGTAAAATCAGAAGAAAAGGTGCCGACTCATAGAGCCACAATGAGAATTAAACAAGTGGGTGAATGGAAAGCACTTGGTCCAGGGCTGGCACCTTGCCCGAGTTCAGTTAAAGCCACCATTATTGAATTTTCACTGTCTCCATTCCTTCACAGGGACCTGCAGGATAGCCTCTGTACTGATCCTATGCCAAGTAATGCTCCCCTCTTGGCTGATTCAGCTCCTGCTTCCAGGATCCTGCAGACTTGTGGAGGCACCTCCATTACTGCCTTGACACTTGCTCCTAAGTCAACCACCCCTGGTCTGAGAGCTCTGAGAGCAATGTTACTTTACAGAGCTATACCACCAGCCACCTGTGTAACTTCAAATTTTCTAGTGTCCAAATTAAAACATTAGAAAGAAATTATTGTTAATGATATACTTTATTTAATACAAAGACCTAAAATATTATTTCAACACATTAATATATGCATTAACAAGATATTTCACATTCTTGTATAGTCTTGGATATCTGGCATCTATTTTAGTCTCTATAGCACATCAAGTGCTCAACAGCCACATCTGACTATTGTAGGAGATGATACAGTCCATGAGATGACAAGCATGACCTGATCCTATCTGCATCCATGGAACCAATCTAGTGGCTGACACATCAGAGGGACTTGTAAATGCTTGTGTAATGAGTAAAACAGAGAATATTAACTCCATCTGGTTTACAAGGGTATCAGTTTGCTAGGGCTGCTGTAACAAAGCACCATAGACTGGGTGGTTTAAACAATTGAGACTGGATAGTTCTGGAAGCTAGAGGGCTGAGATCAAGGTGTTGGCAAGGCTGGGTCCTTCTGAAACTGTGAGGGAAATCTGTTTGAAACCTCTTCCTACTTTCCTGTGGTTTACTGTCAATCTTTGGTGTTTCTTGGCTACTATTCCATCACCTTGCTGTCTGTCTTCATTTCAGAAGGCCTTCTCTTGTGTGTGTGTTTGTGTCTCTCTGTATCCAAAATCCCCCTTTTTATAATGATATCAGTCATATTGGATTAGGATGTCATCTTAACTAATTACATCTGCAATGGCCCTCCTTCCAAATAAGGTCCCAGTCTGGGTATTAGAACCTCAACATATGAATTTGAGGGGGATACATTTCAACCCATAATGATAAGATGGGTGGTAATATTGAGTCACACTTCAGGGCTCCTGGCTTAGAGGGGCAAATTAGGGCATCACTTCAAATGACTTGATTCCAAATTCAACACATGTTCTGCTCCTGCCCCTGTGGGAAGGCCTTCTTTTCCAGGCTTGACTTTTCTTGGCTGGCCAGGGTTGTGGTTATCAAGGACAGGGCAGACAGTTCTTTGACGTATATTTTCATTTAAATTTCTCAAATTTCCTTGTGAAATAAAATGAACATGGTTCTAAAATACACATGCATTGCAACGAGATAAAATTCCCCTGAATTTTCCCTTTCCCATCTTTTATTTCTTCATTGTAATTGTTTCCTTTTATTGTGTTGGTGTCTGGTAATCACTGGTTTTAGTGAGGGAAAGGAGATTGTGAAAGACAGGCAGTTTGAGAACTAAAGAAATAAGGAGTTCAAAGCAGGCAGGAGGGGCCATTCTGTGTGTGACAACATTGGCCAAGTGCTAAGTCCAAGTTTCCCAGGCTGGGCCAACCCTGTTCTGAGCCAGTGCCCACAAGTCTTGTCATGGAGCTCCTTGTTCTTTTCATTGGAAATTGGTGTTTTCCAGGCATCTCTGTGATCCATCTAAAATCCCCACATCACAAACAGAAGAAGTCTTTGAAGGCCAGAAGTTGGGATTTGCCAATAAAGCAGGAATTGCGGTACATTGCTGTGTTTAAGCTCCAGGTCCTGTGGTTGTGTCTCACTTTGTCTTGTCTGTTCTCAGTGCTGTGCTGAAGAACTGGATTCCTCTGCCTCACTGTGGAGGCACATCTTTCTGCAGCATTTAAATCACATCTTCAATGCCACTCTGTTAGAAAAAGCCCATACCAGTATTCGACTGGCCAACAACCAAAGAACTTCTGTGCAGCTGGGAGAATTTATTACTAAAAATTATTTTCCAGGCTGATTATTCAATATTTTCTTTTAAAGGTCAGACTTTGTTATATTATGATTAAAGTTTCCTTTTTTTATAAATTGTCTTTTTCTCCACTATGTACTACCATCAGAGGACTGGGGAAACTCTCTTTTTCTCTGAAAAATTAATAAACCTTAATAGTTTGGGTAATTCTAAAGTTTCTTTTTGTGTGTGTGTTATCTTTTTATTATTATTTTTAGATTTTTAGAGAGAGAGGAAGGAAGAGGGAGAGAGAGAGAGAGAGAGAGAGAGAGAGAGAGACAGAGAGAGAGAGAGAGAGAGAGAGAGAGAGAGAGAGAGAGAAAGAGAGAGAGAGAGGCAGAGGCAGAGGCAGAGGCAGAGAGAAATAACAATTGTCTGCTAATTGTCTGGCACCCCTATAATTCGGATTGGGCCCACAAGACTGGGAATCAAACCTCCAACCTTTTGATGCATGAGGCAACGTAGTAAATGTAGTCAAGTTTCTTAAAGGATAACTGCTGCTTATTTTTAAAATCTAAATTCTTTTTTTTTTTTACTTTTTTATTTTTTATTTTTTTTATCTTTATTGTTCAGTTTACTAATTACATTGTTTCCCCTTTTTATCCCCCTATAGCTTCCCTCCACCCTGTACCTATCCCACCCTCCACCCTCACCTCCCCCTCCCCACTGTCCTCTCCCATTGTTGCTAGATTTTTGTCCAGTCTCTTACTGCACTTCCCACAACCCTTTTCTCCCCAAGAATTGTCAGTCCATTCCCTCTCTATGTCCATGTCTCTGTTATATTCACCAGTCTATCCTGATCAACAGCCTATCAATTCACTTGATTTTTATGTTCATTTGTTGATAGATGTGTATTTGTTGTTCATAATTTTCATCTTTACCTTTTTCTTCTTCCTCTTCTTAAAGAATATCTTTCAGCATTTCATATAATGTTGGTTTGGTGGTGATGAACTCCTTTAGTTTTTTCTTATCTGCGAAGCACTTCATCTGACCTTCAATTCTGAATGATAGCTTTGCTGGATAGAGTAATCTTGGTTGTAGGTTCTTGCTGTTCATCACTTTGAATATTTCTTGCCACTCGCGTCTGGCCTGCATCGTTTCTATTGAGAAATCCGCTGACAGTCGTATGGGTGCTCCCTTATAGGTAACCAACTGTTTCTCTCTTGCTGCTTTTAATATTCTCTCTTTGTCTTTTGCTCTTGGCATTTTAATTATGATGTGCCTCGGTGTGGTCCTCTTAGGGTTCCGATATATTGGGGTTCGGTGCACTTCTTGGACTCCTAAGTCAATTTCTTTCACCAGGTGTGGGAAGTTTTCAGTCACTATTTCTTCAAATAGGTTTTCATTGTCTTGGCCTCTCATTTTTTCTGGCACCCCTATAATTCGGATGTTGGTATGCTTGAGGTTGTCCCAGAGGCCCCTTACACTATCTTCAATTTTTTGGATTCTTTTGGTTTCTTGCTTTTTCAGCTGAGTGGATTTTACCTCTTTGTATTTCAAATCTTTAACTTGGTTCTTGGGGTGCTCCAGGGCACTTTCAGGTCTTTGTATAATATTTTTTGTTTCAGTCAGTGTATGCTTAATTTCTGGTTGGTCCTTTTTCATATCCTTGAGAGTCTGCTTTATATCCTTGAGGGTTTCTTTCATTTCCTTGTAGGACTCATTCATTTCCACATTGATCTTGATCATTTCCACATTGGTCTTGATCATTTCTTTGCAGCTCTCGTTTATATCCTTGAGGGTGTTGTTCATTTTCTTGTAGGACTGATTCATTTCCTTTGTGGTCTTGCTTATTTCCTTATAGGCCTCGATCTTTTGTTGGAGCCTCTTAAAAAACCCTATAACCGTGGTTCTGAATTCCATGTCCAGTCATTTTTTTTCCTCCATTTCTTTCACATCTGATTTCTTTCCATGTTGCTGCATGGTGGCTGCTTCCCTGAGTTGGTCAATTAGCTTTGTGTGGTAGACTTCCTACTAGGGATAGTGGCTCAGCTTCCCCGATTACCTGAGGTGGATATGGGCTGCACAGTCTTGCTGAAGTTAAGCTCAGTTAATCGTTGTTAGCACTTGGAGGGTTGACCTCCAGGCCAATTGTCTGTGAAGCTCAGCTGTGCTCAGGTTGGGTGGGCGGAGTCTCCGGGCCAAGCAGATAGCGTTAGCTCCGCTCTATGCGGCCCCAGGGACTCTGTGCCGGGGGCAATGGCCGCCAGCACCTCTGAGAGAGAGCCGCTGCGGAGCTCCACAGGCTGCTGGTTGCCGGGGAATTCAGACTTTCCCAAAATGAGTCTGCATGCGCAATGTCTCACCCAGGGTCGTAAAACAAAGCAGCCTGACGGTTTTCTGAATGAGAGGCAAGTCACGGTGCGCTCTCTGTGCCGTCATGCAGCCGAGCTGTTCGCGCAAGCTGCCTTCTCCACAAGCCGGGAGACCCGGCAGCACCCGAGCTTCCGCGTGCCCTCCCACTGTCCAGTTTTCACCCGTGTGATAGTGGGTCCTCTGGACTTCGCCCAGAGCTAGAGAATCAGTCCAGTGGGATGCCTTTGTCTCCCTGTTCGAGAAAACTGGCTGGTTTTCAGCCGCCTGCCCTCTCCGCGGCGCGCACTCCAAACCTCTCTCCTTGCGAATCTTTCAACGCTGTTCGCCGCAGCTCCTCCGAGTCCCAGTGTCTTATCTTCACTTTTATTTGTGGAATTTTCACTCGGCGAGCTTTCTGGTGATTCTGGAAGGTGTTTGTTCTTTCGTTAAGTTGTAGTATTAAAATTGCTGATTTTGACGGCAAGATAGGTGTTTTGCCTTTGCCGCCATCTTAGTTCCTCCTCAAAATCTAAATTCTTTATTGTTGAAAGTATTATATATTGTAGACAGCCTCTGGGAAGGTACAAGGGCATTTCTTTAATTATTGTCAGATGAACCCAAGGTTTTGTCTTGGGTACATATTTACCAAAAATGCAGATGTCTTATCAGCACTGACTCTTACCTTTGCCCAGGTGTCCCAGCGTGGGTCTTTGATATGTAAATCCAGTCTAGCACCTGGAATGAGGGAATGAATAGGACCTGGGCCCACCTAAGCTCCTTTGATCCTAAGTTTTGGTGAAAGCCCCTGGTATTTAGGATATAAATAAACACACTACATCAGCTCTGGGTCAATTGTCTCTCCAGCAGAAGAGGATGGTGGTCCCATCTGGGCCCAACTTTTTCCTTCTACCTCTATTATCTCTGTGTCTTGTCTCTTTCTTTTATTTCTCAATTCCCAGCCTCCCCTACTCAGGAACTGGACCCACTGTCTGTCCATGCTGGATTCAGATATGTCTCCTTTTTACCCCTATTGACCTCTCTCCGGCCGCTCCCACCCACAGCACGTGCCCTTACCCCACCCCCCCAACTATCTCTGTCCATTGGTTATGCCTATATCCATGCATACAAGTCCTTTGGTTGTTCTAATGTTTTTAAAACCCTATTATTTTCAGTATCTGTTATATCCAACTTCCCTCACTATTTTTATAAATATCAACCTGAGAATGCCCTCCAGTTCTTTACTATCATCTCCTTTTTAGTAATGTATCTTTGTTTTTCCAACTTTAAAGGAGGATATTAATATTTACAACCAAGTTGTTATTCCAGGGGGAGATATCACATCTCTAGCTTTATTTTTGTGCCACTCCTTTCTATAACTGCATTTTATAATCTAGGAAATGTGTTTATAATTGAGAAGAAGGAAAATAGTAAGCACAATATATTGTTTTAAGAATGGCCTTGTCATGATTTAATTAGGAGATAATTGTTCCTTCCCAAATTTTTCTCATGTTTGTTAATGAACCTGTAAATTTAAGAATTACTTCTGTTGCTCTTTAATTTCTGAAAGCAAGTGCAAACACACTGTTGGTTTCCTTGGTGAAAATTCTTCCCAGAAGACACAATATGGTATGAGATATTCACTAACATCAGGTAGTATACGAAGGCATTTCTACTGGAAAACAGACCATCTGGGGAAAAAACAATTTGTGAAAATGCATTTCAGTATGATTGTGTTGTCCTCAGTTAATGATGATGGGAACTGCATCATCAAAGTAGTTTTTTAGTGGGAAATGGAAGAGCATTTGGAGAGAATGGCTATGGATAGCCTTTGGTTAAATTTTCTGGCAACTGCTCTACGCAGAGAATCTGAACCAAGACCATGTTGCTGTTACCACTTGCTGAATGAAATGTAAAAAGAGGGATCAAGGAAGACTTGAGTCTTTTTAAAAATATATATATTTTATTGATTTTTCACAGAGAGGAAAGGAGATGGACAGAAATTCAGAAACATCGATGAGATAGAAACATCGATCCACACTCCCCACTGGGGATGTGCCTGCAGCCAAGGTATATGCCCTTGACCGGAATCAAACCTGGGACCCTTCAGTCCAGAGGCCTACACTCTATCCACTGAGCCAAACCTGTTCGGCAAGACTTGAGTCTTAATGTGACTGAGAAAACGGTCTCTTCCAGTTATCCTGAAGTAAACCCAGATAAGCTGATTACATTCCGGCTGTTCTCAGTGCTTCAGTGTTCTGCTCATTTTCTGGTTCCTCTCATGCTCACATCAATGGGCCATGTTGTCCTCGTTGCCTGGAGCAATGCCAAATTCCTGTCCTCAGTCTCTCAGTCTTAAACCCAATCCCTATGCCATAGATAATATATCTTCAATGATTAAAAGAATGGTCAAAAGTTCCCCAGTGTACTTTGTATGGCTATTTTCTACCCAGCACTTATCATAGCTGGTAATTGTGCTTTTATTGGCGGACAATGGCTATTGATCCTCTGTTACATTGTAAGTTTACTAAGTACCTATCACATGCCTGCCTTTCAGATGGATCCCATGAATACTTTCAGGATGAATTAATGACTTGGCTTTATAGTAATGATGGCTGTGGCCTTGGATCACTTTCCTGAGGTTCACCGCTAGTTTCACTAAGCTGCAGTGGCTTTGCTGGCTGCGTTCAAGCATAGTCTGTGACTGTGGAACAGAGATTTCATCTGTTTGGAACTATCTGGGTTGTGTGGGGATCAAAGTCTGGGGGATTAGAACAACTGATTCCTTAATCAACAGAGCCAGAAAGACTTCAAAGAGATTTCTTACTGAGAATGACTGGGCAAGAGTACAGAGGAGGGTGAAAGCCTGGATGTAGGAAACGTTAAATCTTCTGTTCTGACTTTATGAAGCTCTGTTTCTACCACATTGCAAATGTTTTCAGTTTAGTTATAGGCATGTGCCCAAATAGAACAGTAATGACAAGAATTATAAGTTTTGAGAACTAGGAAAGGCCTTAGAAAATGGTTTAACGCTTTTCCCCCAGATGGAGACCTAGCAAGATCCAGTGACTTGCCCACAATTCCTGGACCAGTGACAGGGACAGGTCTGCATCCAGCATTCTTTCCATCAGGCTAGACTCTGGCTTCTCATGACAGCAAGTCTGCTCCTTGTATGTCTGGAGCCACTTGCTCATCTGCCTTGTCACTTAGAAAAGGGTTGTCCCGGGCAAACCACTTAACCTTTTGGGATCTCAGGCTTTGATTTCCCATATGTGGAATGATGAACAATGCTAGCTAATGGATAGATAATTGAAGATCATTACTTATTTTTCACCAACTCTCTGCTCTTCCCAAATTGTGTTCTTTTTTTGGGGGGGGGGTACTTCTTCTCAGCCTAAGCCCTGTACTATGAAATATGATATGAAAGTTCAACATTAATAGTAAGCAGCACTTGTACAGCACTTACAATATGTGAGATACAGTCCTGTGTTTTGTATAGTAACTAACATGACCTTATTTGAAACACTATTAATTATTTATTCCCATTTTACATATGGGGAAACTGACACTCAAAAACTTACATGTCATGTTCTAGTGAAGTCTGTTTTCCTGCCTTGCAGAGGGCCACCTTCCCTCTGTCCACAGAAGATTGAAGGTAGAGAGAAAAAGAGAGAGAGAGAAAAAAACATCCTCCAGTATAATTTATAAGGTCACTATCTCATCATGAGGGCCCATTCCCATGACCTCATCTAAGCCTAATTATCTCCTAACTGCTCCACCTCTAACAATCATCACACTGGGATATGAAAGTGTGATGCTATCTCAAAGCTCCTTGTTCGTGGAACATCATCTTTGCATAAAAGAATAATTGACAGAGAAACTAAGGTTTTTGAGATTTGAGCATTTGGTGGATATTTTCTTGAAAATGATCCTGTTACATCAAAGAAGACAAGTAATAATGTTTGTTGCCAATAAAAAGAGTCAAACTTTCAAGCAAAAATTAGAATTTTGGAAGACAATTATTCAGCATTCTGAGCTTGACATTTTCCCCAAAACTTAACAAATCTTTTGATAAGTTAAGTAGTTATGTTTGCAATATTTTTCAATATTGCACAACAAAGTGTGTCCACATTTAAAATATTTACATTCGTCAGAAAACCAAATGACCAATGCATGACATTATATGTGTAAAGGACTTATTCAAAGTACACAATAAAACAATGGATTTTAATGTAATAGAGTAAGAAAAGGCCATTGCTATGGTCCTATATTCCATACTGCAACTATCCCTTAGAAACTTACAACATGCCCTAAATGGTTTGGCTCAGTGAAGAGTGTTGGTCTTCAGACTGAAGGGTGCCGGGTTTGATTCCGGTCAAGAGCACATGCCAAGGCTGAGGGCTCGATCACAGTGTGTAGCATGCAGGAGGCAGCTGATCAATGATTCTATTTCATTATTGATGTTTCTATCTCTCCCTCTCCCTTACTCTCTTAAATCAATAAAAAAATATTTAAAAAAAGCGAAACCACAACTTATCAATTTTTTTTCTGGTTAAAAAGGAATTTCCAAAATTATTGAAATGGCTTATATTAAAATATCGCTCTTTTTCCAACTACATATTGCATAAGGTCAGCTTTTCTTTATATACTTCAACCAAAATAGCAGACCTCAATATATGTCAAAGCAAATATTAGAATTCAATTTTTTTCTATTAAGCTGTACAATAAAACATTTGAAAAATATAAAACAATGCCACTCTTCTCACTAAGTATTTGATTTCAATAATATAGTAATATTTCATTAAAACTTTTTATTGATGTTAAAATTTCATAGGTCTATTTTTAATTTTAAATAAATTAATAATTTTAAGACTCCTTGGTTTTTATTTCTAACATGGTAAATATTAATAGACATAGCTCTAAAAAAAAAGAAGCTATTTAGGATTCTCAATTATTTTTAAGGTATGAGGAGGGCCTGAGACCAAGACATCAGAGATTTGTTGATGACCCTGGGGCCAGACTGTCTGGGACAGAATTCTGACTACCTTTTCTAGTTATATAACCCTGGGCAACTTCCTTAAAACCACATGGTTATTCAACTTCTCTGTGCTCTAGTTTTTTCATTTCTTAAGAGGGGATAAGAGAGGCACACAACTTTGGGTTGTTGTGAGAATTAACCATATGCATCATGCCTGTCATGTTGCCTGAAACATAGGATGAGCCTTAGGCTACCATGAGATTCGTAATATGAATAATCATATAATTATTACTCAGACTTGGATGGAAACTGTTAACTTGAACAGCTATTTCATATATTTAAATAAGGAATGAGCAAAGACCATGCCATTAACTAGTGGGAATTATCCTTGTAATTCAAGGTTATGTATGTGAGTTCCTATACTCTGCTGCTTCCCACTTAACTGAGGTGAGATGCTGCAGGGATCTTCCGCCAGCTTCCTTGGCGATGGCATAGGGCTTATTTGATTTACCAGGTGATTCTTCAGAAGCACCTTCACTACTTCTCAAACTGTGTACTATAAGGGTTCAGGGAAGTTCTTGCTGCCCGCCTGTGTGACCCTGTTCGCTGTGCCCAAGAAGAGAGTCTGGATTTGCCACTTTCTTTTAGAAACAGCTCTTCTGGCTGTCTTCTCATGAGGGTCTCACCCAGCCTCTTAGGCCTTGAGCTCCACTGAATCTGGTAGCACGTCTCTTTGTCTCTTTATACTTACTTAGCTGACAATGTTATCTAGTTTCTTCAGTGATGGGTTTTATATTTCACCTTACTACTCATTCTCTGATTTTCTTGCCACTTTTGGGACATTCGCAAGAAGAAAATTTGAGACAAATCTTTAATCCACATATTTTCATATTAGCAGATTCTGTATTAAACAGTTCATGGCATTACCTTATTTTTCACATTCTGAATATGTATTTTGAGCTGCTGAAAAGACAGAAAGCACATTTAATTTTGATTGCTATTAAATGATTTTCCACCAAAGCAAAAAATCAAAAAAGAAGAACAATATAAATAATGGGTTATTGTTAAATGCTGTTTGTTGTTTGGCCCTATTCTCCCACCAGCAAAGGATAAGGTATAACCTAAGGTGACTACAGTTTATGTCACTATCCTCTAGGTCCAGTCACATGTAACTTATGGAAACAGAAAAGCAAAGCAAGCATATTATCTCAAAGAAGTCATTTTGGGAACTTCTCTTAATATTCAGGCCAAGGTTACCAATTGTGAGTTCCATGTTGTATGTCTCCTTTTCCTCCCCAGATATCCCATTATTCATCTGACCTCAGCCATGTTTCCCCCCAGAAACATAGGTATGTAGGACGGGAAAGAAATTTAAAAAAAATGCTTTGGAAACATTTAAAAGGGGAAAGAAAAGTTGGATGAACTTGAGAAGGGTATTTCATGGAAACAGTTTCACTTGATGATACACCTTCGCTTATTCTCTGGTGTCTCAGACTTAGCAAACATGATTTTAATTTTGGATACTACCTGCTATTAAGTGATTTTCCACCAAAGCAAAAAAAATTGTAATAGATTCCAGATTCAGTACAGCTTCAAGGAACATGAGATATTTCAGAGCTCTGGAGAATAATGAAATGTTAGAAAAACTTCAAAGCTAACCCCCAAGAAGAAATGCTCAAATGCACATCGTGAGCTCTCTTGGCTATTTTTCTGGCAATGTGATAGGGCAGCCTTACTTAACTATAGAAACAGGTGAAAAATGGCTGGTTAAAATAGCCAAACACTTTCTGCTTCTATGCTTAGGGTTGCTTTTTACCTCCCTTCCAACAAATCTAGAGCTAGAACATCATTAATGATTATTCTATGCTGGAGGCAGATTGGGTGCCAAGCTGAGCTTCAATCATATGGTTAATCACTATTCTCTTCATGTGGCAGTGATACTTGGGTGTGGGGAGGCTGCAGGTCTGAAGGGGACAGGCCAGAGCTAGAGTATTCTGTGGACAGATGTGTTCATGCTTCTTACTCCTGATCAATGGTGGGAGCTCAGGAGAGGTTGTCAACTATGATGAGTCTGGATTGATTTTTTTTTTCCTACAAAAAGCTTATTGTTTCCATTTGGTCCAATGCATGAGAGAGGGCTCCAGCGTGGCTAAAAGGCTGCCTCTTGATTTTAGGGAGAGGCTCAGGCAGAAGCTAGACACCAGGGGAATACAAAGGGGCATCTCAAATGTTTCTGGGCTCCAAAGGCTTATAATCATGCATAAGGATGAGCCTTTCAAAGATACACTAGTACTCACCCAGCCCAGTCTGGGGTGGGCCAGCCTGTGGAGGTGAATCCGATGTTGCCCATCTTCTTGATGAATTTCACCTGCTCATCTAGGGAGTGGTCCTCCTGGAAATCACAGAGCTGAAGGTCTGTGCAGGCAGAACCTAGGGCATGCAGATCCAAAGAAGCCTGGTTCAGGTTTTTCTCCATGACCATGGTGTCTCTCACGGCATCCTGAGTGTCACTCCACTCATCTTGGGAAGACCTCTGCATGTCCTGGAAGAGAACGTGGCCACCGCGCTGGTTTTACATCTTTAAGAGACACTTGAAACCCTCATGCTTTTACTTGGCCAACTCTAGGAAGAAGCAGCCTTGCCTTCCAGAGCCACATCGTCACTGGAGAAATTGAAGCCCAGAGAGAGGTAGGTGTGGGGGGGACCACGGATGCAGGTTGACTAGGGGGTTGATAGCAGCCTCTATCTTGGTGAATGATTTTGACAAATTTGGGAGCTCATGATTGTTCTGCAATAAGGAACTAAGGTAAAAATCAAACCAACAGTGTTGGCTGGTCTCAGGGGCTGAGGATAGCTGAGGTGGTTCTGAAGGTGGTGACTGGGAAAGAGGTTGGAGGGTGTTTGGAGGTTGGAAGAAGGGGTGTCCCTGGATCTATTCCATCCAAACACTGCTGACGCAAGAGACAGATCCTGGGAAATGCTGAAGGCACAGCCTGATTTGATTTTTTAATTAAAGCAGATGTCAATTAGGCATCATTTGAGACTGATGACCAACATTACTGCTGTAGGCAATACAATAAATAATAGTGTCGGCACTTAGGAGAGCTGGCAAAGGAGAATTTTCTGCTGGAAAAAAATGATTTGACTGGGATGGTTAGATGTTGACAGCAACTGCTGGATCTTTTCTCTGCAAGGGCTCAGACCTGGAACATTCTTTGCCCTGTGATGAAGTCACCTGCCAAATTCCTTCTCTGAAGGGATACTGATGACTTCTGCATGTCATTATCCCTTCAGAAATTTTCTTCTGTAAAAAGTGAGGGTAGGCAATTCAACCTTTACCTTTTTTAGGGATCTGGCCACTGCATATTTGGAATTCTGTGTTGCCATGGAAAGATGGCTATGGAAAACAAAACAAAACAAAACCTCAAAGGCAGACGTAAAGGAAGAGAATATTATTAGCTGGAGAAGGAAGCTGCCTTATAGAAATTTCAAAGAGAGCGAGATGGCCTACAGCATATCCTTTCAAGGCCATGGCCAGGAAGAAATGATGGTTTCATCAGTTTATATGACTCTTGGGACCTCATACACTTGATACACTATCATTTGTCTCACCTAAATCCCAACTCCACCACTCATTAACTAGATGTTATGTATATGAGATCTTTCTGTACCATCACCACAGTTTTATATTTTAAATATAAAATTATTCTACAATAAAATATTTTAAAATGTGATATCCATTGTTCAAAAAGCAGGACAAAGTTGGGGAAATGGATGGATACAAACCTCTCTCATGGATGTAGGAATCAAAGAGAGTAAAAAATATTATGCAGCAGTAAAAAAGAAGAATCTCTTACACATTGAGATAGCATGGAGGGAACTGGAGAGTATTATGCTAAGTGAAATAAGCCAGTTAGAGAAAGACAAGTATCATATGATCTCACTCATATGTGGAATCTAAGGAACAAAATAAACTGATGAACAAAATAGATCCACAGACACAGAAGCACAGAACAGATTAGACTAGCAGAGGAAAGGCAGGGGTGAGTGGCTGTAAAAGCTTAACCAAAGAATTTATATGCCTATATGCATAACCCATGGATATAGACAATAGTGTGGTGAAGTCCTGGAGTGGGGACGGATGTGAACTAGAAGTGGTCAATGGGTATAAAAGGGAACATCTGTAATACTTTCAACAATAAAAATAAATTTAAATAAATAAAAAATAAAAACTTTTTGTAGGGGTGTCTATTATCAATGAAACAAGAAATGGAAAGTATTGGAGAAGATGTGGACAAAATGGAACCCTCAATCACTGTTGGTGGGAATGTTAGCTGGTACAGTCACTATAGAAAACAGTATGGAGATTCCTAGAAAATTAACAATAGAGCTAAAATATGACCTAGCAAGCCAACTTTTGGGTATCTACTGCCCAAAATGGAAAATAATTATTTGTAAAGGTATATATACCACTGTGTTCATTGCAATATTATTCAAAGTAGCCAAGACATGGAGACAACCTAAATACCCTTTGATGGATCATGGAATAATTTATTTTTATTGTTGAAAGTATTACAGATGTTCCCTTTTATACCCATTGACCACTTCTAGTTCACATCCTTCCCCCACTCCAGGACTTCACCACACTATTGTCTATATCCATGGGTTATGTGTATATATATATATATATATATATATATATATATCACCATAGAAAAGATGAAATACTGTCATTTGTGACAATATAGATAGATCTTGAGAGTATCCTGCTAAGTGAAATAAACCAGATAAAAATGACAAGAACCATATGATTTCACTCATATGTGGAATATAAAACAGAAAGCAACAAATGAACAAACAAACTCAGTCACAAGCAGCTGTGTGGTGATTATCAGAGGAGCAAGGGGTAGAAGGATGATGAATAAGGAGTCAAATATATGGTGACAGAAGGAGACTAGACTTTGGGTAGTGAGCACACAGTATAATATACTGATGCTGTATTATAGAATTGTACATTTAAAATATAAAGTATTATTAATCAATATTACCCCAATACATTTTAAAATAAAAAGACAAAGAAAGAAAGAGAAAAGAAAAAAAGAAAAGAAAAAAAATGTACCCAGCATGAGCTAAGACTCCAAGAGTTGGTGCATGCTCCTTTCTCCCAATGGGCTTCATTTACAAAACCAAAATTCAGAGATAAAATTATTAAGAATTTCAAGATGGGCACTGCAGACCATGAAGTCCAAGCACAAGGCATGGGGTAATGTGCTCTAGCACTGGTCACATGCCTGGGATGCTGGCTTTGCTCCAGGTCTATCCTTACCCTCACAAGCCCTTGCATTATCTCCCCAAAGAAAAGCGTAGGACAAAGTGCTGTGGTTTAGAATAGGAATTCTTAATCTTTCTATTCTATGGACTCCTTTGGGAGCCCAAAGAATCCTACCTGCCTCTTCTCAGAACATATTTAGTATATTTTGTGCAATACTCCTATACAATGCATGACCAGTGTTTTCTCTACAGATTCTGGTACAATGTAGTTAGTCAATTATCATGGAATTCTGTGCTCAGTACTTCTGTTCCACAAAATGATTTAGTCATGTGTTATCACATTGGTGACACAATCATCAACAATATATTCCAGTGCATTCAATCAAAACTAGGCATTGATCAATATTTGAATATATTTTAGTTGAAAAACATTCTGTGGTATAATGTTCTTGTTTGAATTAATAAAAAAGAGCCATCACACTGGAAGACCTTTTAAATGGAATCTTTGGAATTTCAATTATTTTAGAAAATGCAAAAAAGAATTGAATGCATAATTGGCTGGATTCCTTCAGTTTGGCTAAAATTATATAGTTAAAAATGAAAAGAAAAATATAATATAAAAGAGCCTGGAAATAAAATGGGATAGAAGACAACACTTTATTTTCTGAAATTTCCAGAACAATATTATAAGATAAAAATAAAATTGAGGGAATTGCTGAATTTCAGACAGAAGTTAGAAAAAAAGTAAAGGGACAATTTTTGCCATCCAAATTAATGTCATTTTATCCATGGACAACTGAGAGCTGAGAACCTTCTTTTAGTGAGCGTGCAAAAATAGTCCCATGATGGGAAGGCATGTACATTCCCACCTACCCCACTCTCCTTTTGCTCTGTATGCAATGGAACACTTGAGTGACAGGTCTGGCCATAGAAGGATGGGCTGTTAGGTCATTGACATCTGGTCTTGCAATTCCAGTTGGTAATGGAAGTACCAAAACTGCATCCTGGAAAGGTGGTACCAAAACACTGGGAGTAAAATGTCCTGAGTAAGAAGAGCATCAAGGACAATCTTATGAAGTATCTGGTTAAGTGTGACTATTTGATTGATTGCAGAAGTCTAAGTCCAGCTCACATGTGTATGCTCTGTTGAGTCCGGAGACCATTGACTTGGCCTTCAATAAGGACTGGAAAATGCATCTAGGAAAAAAGATAAAAAACTAATTTTCAAATCTTTTCATTCCTTGGGGGAATACCATCATATTTCATTCATATCAATTCTTTCATCTGAGGATCATGGAGTGTGACCTCAAATGCTTTCCAGATGCCTATTGGAATGTGAGTTAGAGAAAAATAACTTTATTTTGTTTGGTGCACAATTAGCACTGTTACTCGTATTACAGAAGAAAACAAATGGAGTCTGAGAGCATCTTTTTTACTGTATATAACTTTATATAAAAATAGAATTACACATGTAATAACATATAATAAAAGTAAAAATGTTATCTAGGCAAAAATCTTTTATTTATAAATCTCTTTGGTTATTTTTGGCCTTATAATAATTCTCTCTTTGATTATTTTTGGTTTTAAATATGAATCACCTAGACCCTTTTTGAAGTTCTTTAGCTAATTAGTTTATTTATCATTCAATAATACAATTTTCATTTTGTTCCCATCTCAATCCTTTCAAAATACTTTAGTATTATATAGTGACATTACTAAACTATGGTACCTAATACACTTTGCTTTTTATAGAATTAAAGCTCTATATTCTACTTACTTCTAAAAGGGATCAAATTACCTAGTAACTTTTGAGTTATAATGAGGCCCTGGTTATTTTTTCCCCTGCCTACAACATGGCATCCGGAATACATGATATCCTGTCTGTCTCCATGAATATAAATTATGTCACTTCCTGCTGTGCAGCTGATGGAGGGGTCATAAAATTCAAAGGAAAACCATTCCTCAGTTCAAACTGACATCATTTGTTTCTTACCTCTTTGAAACTTGGCAGTTGGAGTGTAGGTAATAACTTAAAAAGGAGAAATTCCAACCTTCCATAAAGTTGATTTTCTATATTTCCATGATATGACATGATGTTCCCTCAAGTATAACACATTTTGAGTCATCTGGCTCCTTATTTACTTAGTAATTCCATTATTTAATGTGATGGGTTGTCTGAAAGATAATTTATAGAGTTGTTGAAAACACACTGACTTCAGGTCCTGAAGCCACCATTTTTTTTCATGCTTCAGGTGTTGAAGAAAATGAAAATAATACATGTGAAAATAGTCCTGGCCAACATATGTAAATGTTTCCTCACTGATTTCTTCTCCAATATTCTTGCCCAAGCATTGTGAACTCATTTCTCCCTCATGTAGGCCATACTTCAATGGTTACATTACAAGGAATCCTTCAAAATGGAGCTGCCATTTTAAGAGCAGAAAAGATTAGGGAGGTGAGGCAAGTAGGGAGATAGGATGTGAATTGTTTTAATCCTGGACCTGGCTTTTACTAGATCACAGGTAGGTTACTAGTTGTTTTAACCTACTCAGTTATTTGGGGTAACTTAAGAACTGCTGCATAGATAACTCAAATAATGCTCACATTAATATCCAATTCATAAAGTTTCTCTAAGAATAATGTCATAGGATAATGAGTTTAAAAATTCAGAAATGTGACTATTATTCTTCAGCCAGAACCTTAACTTGCTTGAAAAAGTAGTCATATATTTTTATTATCAATATTATTGCAACTTATTGTTCAAGAAAAGAAAAATTAAGAAGTGGCTCCAATGGTTATGTCCAGAATACCTACAGCTATTTCCATTGTCATTTCAATGAACAACCATAATAATAGAAAACAACAACACCAATGATAGTTCCCTTTATTGAGTATCCACTTGCATTGAACTCTGAGCTATAAGCAGCATTATTTCTTTTTTCATCCCATTATGTAAACAATGGAGTAAATGCTCAAATAATTTGAATGTGTTACCAATGACACACAGCTAGTTAATGGCCACATGAGCATTTCAGCCATGTGGCTCTGGTCTACTAATCCACGTTGCTCTCTATTGTGACTAGTTTTTCTTTTAAAATGTAAATAGTGCAGATAATATTAACTAATGGTCAGGCTTCTCCAAGGCTACTGACAACAGCAACAGCAATAATAGGGTGTCACATACGCAAGCACATACATACAGTACCAACTTCAAGAAACTTCCATGAGTAGTAAAGGCTTAGGTAAAATTAAGATTTATTACTCTACAAACACATTAAAAATCAAGTTTTTCCAAATTATTTAAAAGAAATAAAATATAGAAGACATAGCAAACTCCATTTAAAGACAGAGAAATCTGGATAACAAAAGCACGTAAAAAAGCTTAATATTTTAGATATTTTGGGGAAAGCAATTATTTACTATTTCTTCTGTGAACAGAACAAGAAAAACTTGGCTTAAAATACAGCATGAAAAGTAGTAATAAGCTGTGAATTAAGACTTAGGGTAGGATATTGATGATGCAGAAGAAGTCACAAGTCTCTTAATCTTAAAAGCATGGAGAGCTCATTGTTCCCTGGAAATGATTCTTTAATATTTGAGAAACAGTACACACAGTGGTTAAGAGTCAGGATTCTATAATCCAACCAGCCTGGTTGGTCTCTTGGCTTTTAGCGCATCTATGAACTATGTGAATCTGAATAGGTTACTTAACCTTCTTAAACCTAATTTTTCTCATTTCTATAGAGGGATATATTATCCTATCTAATAAAAGAGTAATATGCAAGTTGACCATACCTCCAATCAAGCCATGCCCAACAGCCATGCCTACCAGCCAATCAGGAGCAAATAAACCTGAACCAAGATGGCTGTGGCCACTGAGAGCAGGAGGGAGGCTTAGGTTTCCCTGGCAATGGAGGAAGCCAAACTTTCCACCTGCCCTTACCTGCCTAGGCCTCCACTCAATGCTACAAAGTTTCAATTATAGAAGAAACATATCTCAACAGAAATGGTGGCAGCCCACAGAGCTGGAGAGAGCAGAGGCTAGGGTTGCCTGGGTGATGGAGGAAGCCAAGCTTCTGCAGGCCTAGCATCTAAGCCTCCACTCTAGGCTACAATGTTTTAATTATAGGAAGCGAATGTCCCAAACAGAAATGGGTGTCACCACGGAGCTAGCAGAAGGTTTGGCTCCACTCCAGGCTACAAAGATTCAATTGTAGAACATAACCCCAGATCCTAGGGCCTCTGCTTGAGTCACTAGGGGGCGTGGCTGACCTGCAAACCACCACAGGCCCCTCACCCAGGCCACCTTGTGCCCCAAGGGAACCCCTCCCTGATCTGTGACACTCTTCAGGGCAAACCACCTAACCCCCATCCATGCACAAAGCCACTATCTTATCTAATAAAAGAGTAATTTGCTGAATGATCATCACTCCAACACACAAGAGTGCTGCCACCATGTGGTCAAAGATCCTGCCCCCATGTGGATACAAGTTGATCACTACAAGATGGCCAGCAGGGGAGGGCTGTTGGGAGGTTCCAGGCCTACAATGGAGGGCAGTTGGGGGCAATCAAGCCTCTAGGGGAGGGCATTTAAGGGTGACCAGGCCAGCAGAGGAGAGAAGTTGGGGGCAAACAGGCTGGCAGGGGAGCAGTTAGACATCAATTAGGCTGGAAGGGTAGTGGTTAGCAGGTGATCAGGCTGGAAGGCAGAAGTTGTTAGGGGCAATCAGGGAGGCAGGCAGGTGAGCAGTTTGGAGCCAGCAGTCCTGGATTGTGAGAAGGATGTCCAACTGCCTGTTTAGGCCCGGGCCTAAATGGACAGTCAGACATCCCTTGAAGGATCCCGGATTGAAACGGGTGCAGGCTGGGCTGAGGGACATCCCCCCCGTCTCCCATGCACAAATTTCGTGCACCGAGCCTCTAGTCTATAATAAAAGTATATATTATGCTTTTAAAATAGTGCTTTACACATAGTTAATGTACCTTAGCTATTACTGCTGCTGTTGTATTTAGGGATGGCCTGGACTGAAAATAGGATTGTCGGTTCCATTGCATTTCCATTTCTCTCCAGGCAAGAAGATATGTCATGGATATTTGTCATGTTTTGGCTATCCAGAATTTAAATACCTTTTACATTTGGCAGGAATCACAAAATTGATACAAACTATAGGGAGGCAGATATTTTTCCTCCCAACTTCTAGGCATTAAAGTGGAGATATGACCTTGGTTGCCTGATTAGATGCTCCAGCCTGGGTTTTGATTATGGATAAGTGAAGTGGTGAATGAGAATAGAGGTCACAAAAGATTATTTTCTGGGGCTATGTTAGGAATGAATGTACAGTGTGCTTTGTGTGTGCCTGGGGATTATGGAATATGGTGGGACACTAGGCAGTCTCCAGTGGTAATGGCATCAATAGTAGCATCATAAATAGACTATTTCTGAGGTGGAGCCTTGTCCATTTCCATCTTCCTTTGGCTCTTGTCTGTACTCCCAAACTTGATTTTCTAGTCATTCTAATGATTCCATTATGTGTCTATCAGCTATATCCACAATAATTATGCATGACAATTCTGTACCCCTCCCCCCCCCAAAAAAAAAAACTGTCAATGGTATTTACCATAAATATTTATTTCAAATTCCTATGAATGCAGGTTGATAGGGGATTGGCTCTTTTAGGCTGGACTTAAATGGGGCATAAATCTAAGCCCCAAGTCTGTGCCACATTCTCCTCATCTCCCATGAATAAGCAGCTATTAGAGACATTTCAATCTGATGGTGAAAGGCTAGAATGTACAACAACAGACCCTGCTGAGCAAGCATATTGCAAGCATTTGCTAACACGGCATTGGCCAAAGCAAGTCACATGGGTAAGTTCAACATCAAAGGGGCAGGAAAATATACACTGCCATTTGTGGAAGGAACTACAGAGTCACAGGAAATGGATTCTGCAAAAGTCTAAGGCTGCCGAGACCGGTTTGGCTCAGTGGATAGAGCGTCGGACTGTGGACTAAAGGGTCCCGGGTTTGATTCTGGCAAGGGCATGTACCTTGGCTGTGGGCACATCCCCAGTAGGGGGCGTGCAAGAGGCAGCTGATAGATGTCTCTCTCTCATCGATGTTTCTGACTTTCTATTCCTCTCCCTTCAGCTCTGTAAAAAAATCAATAAAAAATATATTTTTTAAAAAGTCTAAGGCTGTGTACATAGAGAAGGGTGAACAACTTAGGACAGTAAAGAAATTGAGCACATATACATTTCTCAAAATCTTTTCAACTAAAGTGTTTTCTGCTTAAATTAATGTTTATGTCTATTTTTGTAACCAAGTACCTTAATATATTATACAGAAACTATTAAAGGAGTGAATTGTTTCTTTATGGGGAAACTAGATTGATATCTGCCCTCACAGAGCTGAATACAATGGAAACCTAGTGTCTCCCTCTATATTAAAAGACTAGAGGCCTGGTGCATGAAATTCTTGCCTGGGTAGGGTCCTTAGTCCTGGCTGGTGATCAGGGTGGATCAGTGCCTTCCTGCTGCTGGCTAGGGCCTTCCTTTATTCTGCACCACCCCCTTGTGGTCAGCACATGTTATAGCAAACAATTGAACTCCAGGTCTCCCGGTTGAACTCCCATGGAGACACTTTGCATATTAGCCTTTCATATATATAGATAGGTACCTGGTGATCTATGAGATATAGTTGCAACATGATTTGTTAAATTTTTGTCTGTTTGATTTAGAATGGAATCCCCATTGAAGGGCATGAAGTGATTACTACTATATAATAAAGGACACACATTATTCAAAAAATATGGGGAGGGGTGTTCATAGCTAATAGCACTGGATAATTTAAAAAAGAATAATAGACTCCACTCATTATATTTTTATCTCAAGGCACGAACTAAAAGCCAAAAAACCCTTATGTGGCTGCTAAAACAGTATGATTTATACATTTTATACTTGCCGGAGTGAGGTCATGAACTAAAAATAAAAAATAGAGAGGATTCTATGTTTTGTCAGATTACAACATTGGTTAAATATATGATGTTTTCAACTCTTTTACAACACTGATTGAGAAAAATGGGCTTTTGAGAATTGGAATGGTGATTCACATGATAACATTTGGAAGAACCGAAACTTCACGAGTCACCTACTCCTGCCTTGCCACCCAAACAAACTCATTTTTCTTGGCTTAAAGATATCATGTCCTTTTTGCCTATTTTCCAAAAATATGTCAATTTTCCCATTACCCTCTCACTTCTTGTTTTGTACAGAACTTTAGGTAGAGTTAGATTGTATTTTTTCCTATGGGTCTAAAGAAAATTACAGAGAAAATTACAATTCTTTGTTAATTTGTATAAAAAAATATGAGCAGTAAGAGTGAGAACGGATTCCAAAGATGTTAGAACAAATAGGAAAAAATATAAATATAGATCAGACTAGTTTATTTTAAAATCTGGAAGGCAGAAGAGATTCTGGAGTCAATATGCTAGAGCAGTTGAAGAATTTTTAAATGTAACTTGAGATGCTATAAATTCTTCTGTATAACAAGGGAGACATGATGGAGTGAATTTACTTGTGCCACCCATTCACCACTCACTATATGTATGGTCTATAGGAAGGCAGAGAACAGTTGTCCTTCCTAAGACCCTAAAATGTCATTTGCGAGGGGAGTGCTAGCATTTCAATAATATCTTAGTATAGTAGTTCCAAACTTATACATGGGGGATATATCCCAAGACCCTCTGTGGATGCCTAAAGCTGCTGATGGCACTGAGCCCTACAGTTGCTATATGTAAAGGGAACATGTTATGACTTCCCTTTGACACATCCAAATTGCCAGCATCACTACTCTTGTGCTTTGGGGCCATTCTTAAGTAAAATAAAGGTTACTTGAAAGCAAGCACTGCAATCCCAGTTGATCTGATAACTGAGAAAACTACTCAGTGACTAATGGGTGGGTAGAGTGCACAGAGTGGAGACACTGGACAAAGGGATTCTTCACACCCACTGGTGGATGGAGTGGGACACTGTGAGATTTCATTATGCTTTCAGAATGGTGCACAATTTAAAACTTATGAATTGTTTATTTCTGGAACTTTCCATTTAATGTTTTCACACTGAGATTCATTAAAGGTAACTGAAACTGGAAATAGAAACTATAGGGAAGGAGGGACTACTGTACTCTCTGTAAGCTGATGATGCTGGTGGAAGATGATGACATTGAAATGAGCTCTCTGTTTTCGATGCTATAAAAGCATGTAGGATGTCAGACACAATAACAGCCATATAATCACTAGAATCATAATAGAAAAGGTACTAAATGTTTCAGAGTGAGCTTTGATTGTGACATTTTGAACATAGAGTCCCAGGGACTGACACTAGGGGTAACTCACTAAGCAGCTATTTGATTTGTTTAACTTAAACAAAAAGACAAGAAAAACAGCTTGAGATTCCTTGACAGTCATAGCTCCTTACCCAACTCCTAGATATGAGTCAGTTGCAAAGCTTGAGTAAAGTGGGTGCCTAGAAATCCATACAGAAGAACCTCCCAAAATTGCCATGTTGCCTATGCATATGAATCTGCATTCAGTCTTCCTTATAGACACTTGCAGCTGTTGAACAGGAGAACACTCAAAGGTTAGGGTTATTTATCACAGTCTTAGAGAAAACCATAAAGAAACTTCAGTTATAATTGGAGGCTAAAGGGTCAAGTGATACATGGAAATTTGACAAGAATCTGCTTTACAGCAGGTCCACCTCTGTGCTCATCCTAAAATTATTTTCCTGGTTGTTAAATATTGATACACAAATATTGAGTAACAATAAGAGCTCTCATACTTATTTTCTGATATGCAGATGAAGTACTATCTTAATACATAATAACCCAGAGTCCTTAATGTCCAAAACAACCAAACGCTTGTCTGACTGGAAGAGCAGTCAGAGCTGGGTTGCTGTGACGATGCAGCACTGACTGCTGCTGCCAAGGGGGTTGCAGATCAGGCCCAAAGAGAGGTCTGGAGAGAGAAGCAGGGTCTGATTCATAGCCTCCGTGGCAGCTGTTGATCATCCCTTGCCTCTCTCTTTCTCTCAGGTCTGACCAGCAGCCACGCCTCTCTTTCTTTTCAGGCCTCTGCAGAGGCTGCTGATCAGGCTCTCTTCTCTAATCAGGCCTGGAGATAGGCCCAGAGACGCTGACTGGCATAGAAACTGACCATTTAGAACCTAATCTGGGTGAACTGCAAAGGTAGAACCTAAGGTGGGGGCTGAGAAGGGGCTTTAAGGGCAACAGCAGTTCAATTTTTTAATGACTGGTTTGGCAGTATAGTGCATATGGCTGGCTCTCAGTCCAGATATAGGGATTATGCATTTTTGTCTGCCAAGAGTATCTCCTCTTACTCAAAAAGACCCCTCCCCCATTTAAGCAATCCTATTCCTATATAATCTACTTACTATATACTAATAAAAGGGTAATATGCTAATTAGACTGGGTCAACTGGCCATCTTCCAGATTCCCAGCTTCCTTCTGGACAAAGCCATGGTGGTGGTGGCCAAGGCAGAGACAGTTGGAGGCAACAGGCTGGCAGGGAAGGTAGTTGGGAGTGAGATCAGGCCTGCAGGGAGGGAAGTTGGGGGCAAGATCAGGTTGGCAGGGGTGGGCCGTTGAGGGTGAGATCAGGCCAGCAGGCAGAGAGGTTAGGGCCAATCAGGCAGGCAGACAGGCAGGTGAGCAGTTAGGAGCCAGGTGTCCCAGATTGTGAGAGGGTTGTCCAACTACTGGTTTAGGCCCAATCCCTGTGGGGCAGTTGGACATTTCCCAAGGGTCCCTGATTAGAGAAGGTCCAGACTGGGCTGCGGGAACCCCCTCTTTGTGCATGAATTTCATGCACCAGGCCACCAGTATTTGTAATAAAGGCTGTGATTTCTTAGAAATATAGTAAATATAAAATTCTATGAGTGAAAGGCAGTAGTGGGCACATAGAACTTCCACTCCTAACTTCTCAAAGAAGCAAACAGAACTACTACAGAAAATCCATACTTTCAACATAATTAGAAAACTTTAAAGTACTTGTTAGTAGAAAAATAAACACCAAATCCTACCAAACCAAGATATTATTCACTGTCCTTGCCACATTATTTGAATAATACAATGATGGTTTTTGGAAAATTGCACTAAAAAGAGTATACAGAAATTTATGGCATGCCTAAAGTTGATTGCAAAAAACAAACAAACAAACAACCATTACCTAAAAGGAAGTTCACATGAATACAAACATACTTGCATTTTTGTTTCAGCCTATAGGAAAGATTTAAAGTGGAATCAGTCTTGGCAGAGTAATATTTCAAAGGAAAAGAGGGTTAGAGGGAATGGATGGGTGACTTTTGGAAACTGAGCAGAAAGAGAAAAATAAGTAAAAGGAGAATATTTAGTAACCTGCAAGATTAAAAATTAAAAATAAAATACACAGAACTTCTCTTTTCTCCCACCTATCCCCTTTCTCCCAAATTAGTAAAGAAACACTTCTTGGCTACACTGACTGAATAAATGCTTTTGAACCTGAAACCTCATAAACTATCCAACCTCCCACCCTGTCCACAAAAGGCAGAGAGACGAAGTCAGCCAATCTATTCATCTATATACTTTTAAAATTTGGGGAAAATTAAAACCCAAACAGTTCCAATAATGAAATTTTCCTAATTAATTAGAGTGTATTAAACTCATAAAACTTAAAAAGATAATGTAATCTCAGGAATGAAGATTAAATTACAAGTTGCCTAAGAAAGAATAAATGTAATTAAAAACAATATAAAGAGCATTTAAGAAAAACAGGAAAACAGAGACAATAATAACAATTAAGAAAACAATCAAAAGGATCAGAAAGAAAGTGGTTGAAATGAAAGACAAGCAAAGAAGAAATAACATGTAATTGGCATTCTAAAGAAGACTTAAGAAAACAACTATAATGCAACAAAAATGGTATTTGAAAGTATAATTTGTTATTTCTACTTCCAGTGATGACTATGAAAACTCAACTAGACAAAATTTTCTGCAGACAACAGCTATAAACTCTAAAAAAATGCAAAAGGTGGTTGCTGGAGAGAGAACAGAAGCAGGCAGATTTTATGGAGTCCATGATTGGAAGCAAGAGTTGTATAGTGAGTTCTCTCTGATTTGTTGGTGTTTGTTTATTTGTTTGTTCTTAGTTTGGGGAGGGTGCAGTTGCTAGAGGCACTGGTGGAAAATATTACAGTCTTTCTGGCTAAAGAAACCAGCAAATTTAGACTGGGGAAAACATAGGCACTGGAGAAGGAGATATATTTCCAAATAAAAAAGAGCCAGAGAGGGACTATTCGATTCATGTCTGTCGCCATCTCGGGATGATTTTTGTACCATACATGGTTGAAGTAGGCTCCAAAAATCTTAGCTTAAAAATTTTTATCTGAGACTAGAGATCCAGTGCATGAAATTCAAGCATGGGTAGGCTTCCTAGCAGCTGCCAGCTGGGCCTCTCTTCCCTGACTGCCAGCTGCCAGCTGGGCCTTCCTTTGTTCCGTGACACCCCTTGGTGATCAAGGCTTATCATAGTGAGTGACTGATCTCATGGCTTTTATATATACACGTTAGAGCTAGCTTCCAGGAATCAATTTGCCGTTGAAGTTCAACCAAGTAAGATATATGCTAAAACAGACAAACAAAAATGTAAACCTGAAAACCAGATCATCAGCAAATAATCGCAAGTCAGAGTCTCCTTCACAGCAATACTGTCCAGGACGCAATCCAAAATTACCTGACATAGGAAGAAGATCTAGGAAAATAGAACTCATCCTCAAGAGGAAAATGGTCAAGGAAGACCAAAATTGAGATTACTCAGATTTTAAATTTAGCAGATAAATATTTTAAGAAAGCTATAATTTCCTCAATAATGGAAAAGAAAGTATGCCTGGAATGAAATAACAGATAGATATAGGCTGAAAGGAAAGGTTTAGAAAAAAGATATTCCATATAAATGGAAACTACAAGAAAGAAGGGGTAGCTACCCTTATATCAGACAAAATAAACTTCAAACTGAAGACTGTAATATAGACAAAGTCATTATAAAATTTTTAAATGGTCAATCCAAGAAAAGGATATAACATTTGTAAATATTTATGCACCTGACATAGGAGTACCTAAGTATTTAGAGCAAGTATTAGCACACCCTAAAGGAGAAATTGACAACAATGCAATAATAATAGGGGATTCAATATTCCACTTTCAACAATAGATAGATCATCCAGACAAAAATCAAGGAAACATAGGAAATAAAATACACGATAGAGCAGATGGACTCAACAGACATTTACAGAACATTCTGTCCGGCAGCCACAGGAGACACATTCATCCCAAGCACACGTGAAACATTGTCCAGGATAGATAAAAGATTGTGATCCAAAGGTCAAAATTATCATTGCCATTGGGATGCCGACGGGACTGCGAGGGGCAGCAACATGGCTGTGGTGGGAAAAGGTGCAGGCTGGGCTGCATGTGTATGATACCTTGGAATTGCTGTAAACTCCCGAGAGCTCTGTGGGAAGCCCACCTTGAAGAGCTGAGCCTGCTGCACACATAGCTTTAAGAAAAATCTGAGATTCTGGAGCTGGGAGAACTGGTCCTGGATCTCATGACTCAAGCTTCTGTCCCCAGCTGCCACATTCAAGCACCTGTTGAGACAACTGGCACAAGCACCATAGTACCCGGAGCAATAGAAAGCCCTACCACACAAAGCAGAAATATGAGATGGTACCCTCCACTGCCAACGCTAAGATCAACCTGGGGCAAACACACAGTCCATGTATGTGGCAGTCAGCAATAACTGCCGGGCCTTGAGACTGGATGCTGCAGCTTCTCCCAGGATTGAAGGATCAAAACAAGGATTGTGATGTTATTTCTATGCATCCATCAGTGAACGGGTCCACACCAAGACTCTGTTATAGAACTGCATCATGCTTGTTGACAGTGGTACACACAGTCTTGCTAGGTACTGCCCTGGACCAAGCTGACTCCTGAGGAGGAGTTTTAAACAAACAAACAAAAAATGATTCAAGAATATTCAGAAGAAATATGATGCAAATTAAAGCAATGCCCAAATCAGCAGTTTTCTAGAGGAACATTTCCAGCAGGGCAATCTCCTTGCAGCCTTGCTTCAAGACCAGGTCAATGTAGCCGCACAGATGGCAATGCGCTGGAGGGCAAGAAGCTGGGGTTGTAACTGAGGAAAATTAAGGCCTGAAAGGCATATAAATTCTCCTCCCTCCTATCTTAGCTATGGGATTAAAGTGTTTATTGTTCTAAAAAATTAACATTGCTAGTAATTGGACTAATCAACAGCATGTACCTCCTGATGCTAGGCACTAAAAAGTCAGTCTCATTTCTATTATATTCCTGCCAACAAAGCATAACTTGAATCAAACCATAAGGAGCTATCAGACAAATAGGAATTGAAGATAATCTATGAAGTAACTGATCTGTTCTAGTGTTATTTGTTTGTTTTTATTTGTTTTTACTATAAAGGCCTTTACTGCAGAATTGGTAACATCTAGTGATATCTGTGAAATTAGATAATATCTCTTCATATTAGTGTCTTCATTTTCATTTTTATGTATATTTAACAAAATTATAAACTTAAAGAAATTGTACATATAGTATCTAGGGGTAAAGAGGTACCATGTATGCAATTTCCTTTTAAATGGATAAAAACAAATGATAATAAGAGAGAAAATAGTAAGAAGGAGAAAGAAGAAAAAGAGATCATGCAAAAGGAAAGAAAGAATAAAATAATCCTGGGTGAAAGGATCAGATAATTGTTGTGCTGCTCTTTCATCTTTTATGTGAGATTTAAATTATGTCAAAAGGATCAAAAATAAACATTCTCAGTGGAAAAAAGTATAAGAATATAGATGTTGAGGGCACCCCCATAACTCAAGTCTTGAAAGTTGCAATGTTAGCATGTGCCCACTTGACTTTCCAGCTTGACCAATGGGGAAGATGGATTGGCCATTCAGAGCCCATTAGGAATTGTAAGTTTAATCATGGGATGACACCAATTAAAGCTGCTGCTCCATATGTGGTCTCCTTAATAGAACAAATCCAAAGAGCCTTTGGGACCTGACATGTAGCTAATGATTTTTTTTTCAGTGCTGGTAAAGAACAGCTACTAGAGATTACAGTATGAATGATAACCTTTCCTTGACCATCCAGCTTTGTCTCAGGCAAACATCTTGACCAGCATTTTTGTTGTTTTAAATTAAAAGAGATATGGGATGGGTATTGCAGGATGGAATGTTTTATTACTGCTGTGGCCTTATGATAACTGCAGACATGAGGATTAAAAC
Organism: Antrozous pallidus; assembly: GCA_027563665.1. Lineage (NCBI taxonomy): Eukaryota > Metazoa > Chordata > Mammalia > Chiroptera > Vespertilionidae > Antrozous > Antrozous pallidus. The sequence continues at coordinate 30,258,615 of CM050508.1, read as the reverse complement.
ATCAACTCATATTTCCTTTCTTAATGAGTTAAGGATATGTTTGTACATTTAACTAATTTCCTTTTTATTTCAACTCCCTCTTTTAACACAAAGTTTATTATTAAGTAATGTCACCATTTTGTTCATGGTCCATGATGTCATCATGGAATTGCCCCCTAGATAGAAAAGAAATTGTTACCCCTTCAGAAGTAGAGAGGCTACTGAGCTCTTAAGTTTTAGAGGCTCATGAAGCTTTATCATCCTCTTCTTGGGAAGAATTTAAATCTATTTTAAGTTGTATGAGTGATAACTAAATTTTCATGGGGCATTTTCTATTTTTAAGCATAAGAATGAGGAAAAAGATGCATGGGATTATTCCATGTCTAAAGGTAGACTTGGGGGACATTTGTCATTCTTGGCTTCCCAGCATCTATACTGTTAATTGCAGAAGATGGATTGCAACCTGAGGTTATTTAGGAAGCACTTGTGGTTGGCTGCCATAGATTTGAGCTTTCAAAAGAAAGGAACGACCTCACCAGTCTGTGGTAGAATTTTTGGGCTGTGTCCTATATCCTTTAATTACTGACTATTTCCCAAGCCTGTTTTGAACATTACTAATAATTTTGTAAATTACCCAATACAATTTCAACAAATCTAATATCTGATTAAATTAGCATGTTGTCTATAATACAAACTAAGCTGCTGTAGCAAATAATCTCCCAAATAGATTATTTTTTTGTCTTGTAAGTGTTAAGATGTATGTAATTCAGAACTGTCAATCAACATGTTACTATTGGGGAGAGGACCTTTATCTCATCTGTTGTTAGTGGGAGTGGAATTCTTGTGATATCCAGAGAAAAGGAATTTTCTGAGACTTGATTGGGAGGATGAGGTATTGCAGAAAGCTTTATTTCTTTGGAATTACTCCTTAATTTTCAAGGTCCAGTTTCCCTTTAACCCACCATACAAGAAGTGCAGCTGTGACTTTAATAGAGCTAAAATCAAGGCCAGTGTCCAAAGTTTTCATTCCATGTTAAGGAATAGTCCAATTTAACATCATGCTAATTTAGTTTGTGTTCCCAGGTGCAGTTCATCAGTCCATTGCATGTGGAGCCCACATGTCCACATGGCTATGTGGCTATGGAGGCAACAGGGACAGGAGCAAAGCCAAAGGACAGAGAACTATGATATCCGTGTCAGTTAAGCCACCTCCCTTCCTTACTACTACAGCAGCTCATCCTCAGGCAAGATGGTTAAAGAGCTTCCAGGGAGCCTGGAAAATTAGAAGTTGTCTGTGTGCATAGTGCTGTGTTGGTGAGGGACCATGTATATACACATGTGCTTGAAAACTTTGACTGACTATATACAGATATCACTATCATCAGATTATTTAAAGAAATATGAAGAAGGCATTAAAGGAACTACAATACTTTTATTCTAGTGATAACTTTTATGTCAAGTCATTTTTACACTTATTTCCAACAACAAACTTTTCCTAGTTTTGTTCCACTTCTGATAGGAGAGTTCAGTTTGCCAGAAAGCACCTCCCAATTCCACATTTGAACTGAATCTTTCATGTCATTGATCCCACTCTATGAGTTTCACAGCCTCAGCTCTCATTTCTCTCTACTTGTAACTTGTTTCTTTTACTCTAAAGTGAAAGGGTTGTGGAGGAAAGAACCATCCATCTCTTGGTCAGTATAGCCTGGGCTATAATAATATACATGTGCTCATAGGAAAAGTCTTTCCATGAAATTTTTAATTGAAAGATGGTCTGTTGATTTTGTTTTGTGATATTGCCATTCGGTGGCTGAGGAAACTGGTTTTACAAGAATGTCTGTCTGGTATGGCATGAAATTGGGTTAGTAAAAAAGCATACACAGCCCAGAAGCGTGAATACATTTAGCTTTTCTCAGATGACTAGTAGAGTGAAAGCCCTTTAAAAGTAGACAGATTGTCCATTGTTGAAGGCTTTCAGTTGGATTTTTGAAATTTTGGAAAGAATAGCCAAGAAATTGTTGCTCCTAGGACAAATTCATTTAGTGTTTTTTATTTTAAAAGACTGGGGTATAATAATGTGAAGACCTTTGAAATTTAGATTTCTAGAACTTATCTTAAAGCTCTCATATGGTCTCACCATGTAACTACATAAAATTTTTAATTTGTTTAACTATAGGGTTTTATATCCAAGTTCATTGGTGGAAATTAAATAAAAAATAGGAATTAAAAGATTTCATGAGCTCCTTGGTGATAATCTATCACCAATTCAAGTTCTTGAATATATAAAGCTAATTATAATTTAATTTATTGGGGTGACATTGGTTAATAGGTTATATAGGTTTCAAGTGTATATTTCTATAACATAGGATCTATATGTGTGCCCACCACCCAAAGTAAAATCATCTTCTGTTACCATAAGTTTGACCCCCTTTACCCTTTGCTAACCCTTCACCTTCCCTGTTCTCTCGGGTAACCACCATAATGTTGTCTGTGTTTATAAATTTCATCTTTATGTTCCCATGTGGGTGAAATCATATGGATCTTAGCTTTTTCTGACTTATTTCACTTAACATGATATTTTCCAAGTCCATCCATGTTGTTACAAATGGCAGTATTTCATATTTTCTTATGGCTTAATAGCATTCCACTGTATATCCTATCTAATAAAAGAGTAATATGCAAATTGACCATACCTCCAAACCAGCCATGCCCATCAGCCAATCAGGAGCAAATTATGCAAATAACCCCCAACCAAGATGGCTGCAGCCACTGAGAGCAGTAGGGAGGCTTGGGTTTCCCCAGCAATGGAGGAAGCCAAGCTTTCCGCCTGCCATTGCTGGCCTAGGACTCTACTTAATGCTACAAAGTTTCAGTTATAGAAGAAATATCCCAACGGAAATAGAGGCAGCCACAGAGCTGGAGAGAGCAGAGGCTAGGGTTGCCTGGGCAATGGATGAAGCCAAGCTTCTGCAGCCCTAGTGTCTAGGCCTCCACTCCAGGCTACAATGTCTTAATTATAGAAAGTAAATGTCCCAAACAGAAATGGCTGTCACCACAGAGCCAGCAGAAGCCTTGGCTCTGCCAGGCTACAAAGTTGCAATTGTAGACATAAATTAATCCCAGATCCCAGGGCCTTGCTTGGGTTGCTGGGGGCATGGTCGGTCTGAAAACCACCACAGGACCCTCACTCAGGCAGTCCCACTCCCCAAGGGAACCCCCACCCTGATCTGGGACATTCTTCAGGGCAAACCAGCTGGCCCCCACCCATGCACCAGCCTTCTATCCTATCTAAAAAAAGAGTAATTTGCAGATTGACTATCACTTCAATACACAAGAGTGCTGCCCCCATGTGGTCAAAGACCCTGCCCCCATGTGGACACAAGATGGCCACCACAAGATGGCCAGCAGGGGAGGGCTGTTGGCAGGTTCCAGGCCTGTAAGGGAAGGCAGTTGGGGGCAATCAAGCCTGCAGGGGAGGGCAGTTAGGGGTGACCAGGCCAGCAGAGGAAGGAAGTTGGGGACAAACAGGCTGGCAGGGGAGCAGTTAGATGTCAATCAGGCTGGCAGGGTAGTGGTCAGGGGTGATCAGGCTGGCAGGCAGAAGGGGTTAGGGGCAATCAGGGAGGCAGGCAAGCCAGCAGTACTGGATTGTGAGAAGGATGTCCAACTATAGTCAGACATCCCTTGAGGGGTCCCAGATTGGAGAGGATGCAGGCTGGGCTGAGGAACATCCCCCACAGCCCATGCATGAATTTCATGCACAAGGCATCTAGTATCTATATATATAACTATACATTAGGACCTCAGGTACATCAGAGATCCATCCCTATGACACGATGTAACAGGATTTTCACCATAAGTCAGAACCCACCTACATAAGCACCTATGTCACTCACATGGAGCACATATACAGCAATAATAAAGTGACACAGTAAAAAAAATATTAAAAAGAAGATAACAATTCCTGACCTTTACTTGTGGTAAATACAGTAAATAATAAAAGACATAAAGCATATATGTACATACATCGAAATGACAGAACTTTATTTTTATATGTAAACTAGTGGCCCGCTGCACGAAATTCGTGCACGCAGATATGGGGGAGGGGGGTTGTCTCTCAGTCCAGCCTGCTTCCTTCCAATCTGAGACTCCTGTGGGATACGGCCTAAACTGGCACTTGGACAACCCCCTCGCAATCCACTCCTAACTGCTCACCTGCCTGACTGATTGATAACCCCTAACCACTCTGCTTGCTGGCCTGATTGCCCCAACTGGTCCCCTATGCTGGCCTGTTCAGCCCCAACTGCCCACCACCACCAGCCTTATCACCCTCAACTGCCTTCCCCTCCTGGCCTGATCAGCCCTAATGGCCTCTGCCTTGACCCTGCCACCATGGTGATCTGGGATCCCCAGCGCACATGCTGAAGCACAGCAGTGGCTGGTCTTGCCCCCAGCCTCCCACAGCTCTGCCCTTTGCGCACGCACCAGCCACCTGGGACCTCTATGTGCACGCCCTTCATGGTCTGGGACCCCCCCGGTGCCCGCTGCAAAGCGTGGTGGTGGCCAGGCTTTCCCACTGGCATCTGTGCTGGGGGCCTGCTGGGACTGCCAGCACAGAGTCTGCTCCCAAGGCCACGCAGAGGCAGAGTGAGGGATGGGGAAGCGGCGAAGCCCCATCCCGCAGGCCTTGCTGGCCTCCCCTCTCATCCTGCTGGCCATGCCCCCTGCTCCTGATTGGCTGGTAGTATAGCCAATCAGGGCTAAGGTACAGTCACATTTGCATGTTACTCTTTTATTAGATAGGATTGGTAATGGCGACAAATCCACAAAATGATGTACGTCGAGTCCAGTGTAACCCAAAGACCTACTGTAGCTATCTATCTATCTATCAATCAATCATCATCTATCTCTATCTCTATCTCTATCTCTATCTCTATCTCTATCTCTATCTCTATCTCTATCTCTATCTACCTCTAGCTCTAGCTCTATTTAATTTATACCTATATCTATACCTATACCTATACCTATACCTATACCTATACCTATACCTATACCTATACCTATATTTATCTATATATATCATACTGTTTATCCAATAACCAACTACAATAAAGTTTGAGGATATAAAATCAATGCACAAAAAATCCATTGTATTCCTAGATACTAACAATGAAAATTCAGAAAAAAAATTCCTTTTAAAATTGCAACAAAAATAATAGAATACCTAGGAATAAACTTAACAAAGAATGTGAAGGACTGACAAACTGAAAACTACAAAGCATTATTCAAAAAGATTAAAAAAGGCACAATGAAATGAAATAATATTTCATGTTCATGGATTTGAAGAATCACCATAGTTAAAATGCCCATATTACCCAAAATAATATGCAGATTTAGTGAAATCCCCATCAAAATCCCAAAGACATTTTCTGAAAGAAATGGAACAAAAATTCATCAGATTTGTATGTAACCACAAAAGACCCTGAGTAGCCAAAGAAATACTGAAAAAAAGAAAAAAGAACAAAGCCAAAGCCTGACTTCAAATTGTACTATTAGAGCAATGATAATTAAAACAGCATGTATTAGGAGAAAAACAGACAAGAAAAATGGAACAGAATTAAGAGCCCAGAAATACAACTATATGTACTGGCAAATAATTTTTGACTAAGGAACAAAAAACATGCAATGGAGAAAAGAAAGCCTTTCAATAAATGATGCTGAGAAAATATAAAAGCCACATGCAAAACAATGAAAATTAATTAGTTTGCACCCATGTACAAAAATTATTCAAGATGGACAAAAGACCTACATATAGAACCTGGAACAATAAATTGCATAGAAGAAAACATAGCTAACTAAACTTAAGCACCTTGATCTTAGAGAAAAATTTATAAATTTGAACCCAAAGGCAAGGGGAGTAAAGGCAAAAATAAATGAACGGGACTATATCAAACTAAAAAGCTTCTGCACAGTCAAGCTAAGAATTCTCCTCTCACATCCTTCTTAAGAAGAGTTGTATATACCCTCTATATATTGTTGGCTAGATATTTTCCAACAGAAGCTAAATAAGTGGTCAGACTCTGGTAGAGTATTTGAAAAAAAAAACACATTTGTATTTGATACTGCAAGATCATTTTTTAAGTGAATTATGTCATATGTGTAAATGATACCATGTTAATTCCTAAAGCTGAAATTAATCAATTCTTATGAGAAAGGACATTTATTTTTTGGTTTGAATAATTTTGCAAAGAAGTTTATCTGATAATGGTAGCTCAGTGATTTCTCTCTCTTTGCTTGTTTTTCATATTCTATATGTATTCCTTCTTGTTTCTCTACCCTCACTCCTGTCATCATCCCACTTTCCCTCTTTCCCTCCTTCTCTTCTCTCTTTGCCTCCTGATTTTCTCTTTCCCTCTTTCTGTCTCTATCCCTCTATCATCTCTATCTCTCTCCATTAAAATGGAACTCAGCCAAGTAAGCTGGGGAGAGCAGTTCATATCCTGATAGACCTCTATAACTCAAACTCCATTATGGGAAGGCAAGATTTTATTTCAGGTTAATAAATCAATATGTTGGATAGGCAGATTTATCTTTTGAGTGACTTAGAATATTTTGACAAATGGCCAAAGTGGTCATGTTTATGAGCACATCTTTCATAGCCTTTGCTAATGGAGAAACTCAGATCAGACATTTAGACCCTATAGCCAGTGTCAGGAAGTACATTATTAACAGTTGGTAGTAGATGCTGGTCTTAAAAACTCTTATTAAAATGACCCAAAAGTTCCTTTAAAAGAAGTTGCTATCTCCAGAAAAATTAATGGGAAGAATATCTAAAGCTGTTCTTTTCATGAGATTTAGTCATAGACTCTGAAGGCACTAGAGTATGGTTTATCCAATGTCCCTTTTTGGTTTCTGGGATCCCATTCAGGATACTGTATTACATTCACTCACTATGTCTTCTCTTGACTGAAACAGTTTCCTAGACTTTTCTTGGTTTTAATTACTTTTACAGTTTTGAGGTATTTTGACTCACCTAGAATTTGTCTGATGTTTTCCTTATGAGAAGCTCAAGTTTCTTTACTGTAAAGTCACTTTTTTATTTTCCCTCTTTCCATGCTATTTTCTCTGGAAAAAAGTTACTATGCTAAGCCCACACTTGAGCGGTGAGTTGTGTTCCCTTCCTTGATGGTGGAACATTCCGATAAGTATTTGAAATTATTCTGTCTGAGAAAATCTCTTCTCCCTCATTTATTTATGCAATACTTATTTATATTTGTATGGACCTCGGGATATTTATTTAATGATTTGGGTTATAGCTCAATACTAGACAGCTGGTATTTTCAATTATACATTGTGAGTTTTATTTGTAGCAATACAATGGTATTTCAAAGGCACTTTAGGGGCTCGAAACTAAGACTTTTAAGTTAATCTGTACATCTCATGCCATAAAACTGTTAATGGTGCATAGTATTGTTTAAATACCAGCTAGATTTTTCCACATCTGCATAATATAGTTTACATATTTTGTAGTATTGACATTACACAAAATGTTGAGTGTCAAACATGCATTTAATGTTTATAGTAAAAACACATTTGTGGCCATTAAAATATTTAGAGTCTAAGGCATCACATTCCAATTTGTAAAGATCATTTAACCTCTACTATATAATCAAGAATGCTTTGTATTATGCCAAATCATAGTTTAAAAACTAAGTTTAATAAATATTGCATAAATGTTCATATTAAACTTAAAAAGAGAATAAAAATCCTCTGTGATCATTGCACTAAACTCAAACTATCAACATTTCAAACAAAATAAGTCTCCCACTATTTTTTTAATGAGTACACTCTCATATCCTATGATCACTAATTCTAATAATTAATGGCAAATATCAGAAGAAAATGAGGCATGCCAAGAAAGGGCTGATTAAAAACCCTCATCTTGCTCAATCATTTGTCATTCTAAATGGACCGCCTTGTATTCTGCTACTAGAAAGCATCAGCAGCCTCTCAGAATTCCCCCGTGACATGTGAATAAGAGGAATTGATATATCACTATTAATGCATCTTCACTATTAATGCATTATGAACATAGACTAGCAAGGCAGTAGTTCTCAACCCTTTTAATATCACAAGCTATTTTGAGACTTTGATGAAATCTATGGATAGATTGTTTCACAGGAAGAATATTCAAATCACTAACTGGCTCCATGGACCCTCATAAATCTATAAATAGTCTATGAATCCCCTATTAAAAACCATTGGTATAAGTCATTTGCCATACCTAAGCAGAAAGTTACAGCGAGGAAAGATCTTGGGTTCCTGACAACAGACATATGAGCATTAGATCCTACTTCTTCCTGGCCTCTTAGGCCCTTTATCCTCCCCCAAAGGAACCCCTAACACTGAGGTGGAAATTCCATGAAGGCAGGTATGAAGGGTACCCCTAAGCTAAGTAAGTTGCCTAGAGTGAGCAAAACGCCCAATAAACCTTTTTAAATAAAAGAATGGATAAATAGATGTGTGAATGCAGGTAACCTCAACACAAGTTTCCTATTAAATTTAGGTTACCACCACCAACACACACACCTCCAGCTTTTCTACCTTTCCTTATAAAATTCAAACTAATTAGGACTTTGAAAAAAATTAAAACCCTACAACTTCAAAGATTTTATAGAATGAGAGGTAGTCTGGTGATGCCACTTTTCACAAAATTGTCCTACTCTTAGTGTTGGTCCAGTCCACTAAAGATTTAGGATTTGTGAGTCAGCAGAAGAAGGTCTTAGTAGTATCACAGGAAAATATGTCAACTTGTTTTAGTATAGCAAGCAGAACATCTAAATAACTCCCTCATCTACTCTATGTCACAGTGCTTATACTTAATCCTCAGAACAGGTCCCTGTTATTTCTAAGTCAAAGGAGATTTACATCAAGACCCCAGCAGTTTGAATAAGTAAGCCAGTTACCAGTGCAAAATTTTCCTGGGTTCCAGAATAGCGTGGTCAAATAATGAGAACACCAAACACCTTTTCATGCCTAGCTTTCATAAATAACTCCCAGTCAGCCTTTTTGAAAAAAATACTACCTGTGATAATTCCTGAAGCTTTTCCAAAGAGCTGAACGTGTTCTCTCTAAATGATTAGAAACATAAAATAGTAGTTGTAATAGAAAGGGACTGGCAGGGATTGTTAAAATCACTTTCATATGTGTTTATGTAATCATCGGAGTTTGATAGTTTGAAATGTTGTTAATGTAATTATTTAACTCTTCATTATGGTAAATTTCAAATATGTACAAAAGAAGGAAAAATAGGATAATGAATTCCTGTATACCCATTGCGTGGCTTCAGAAATGATCAGCCCAAGTCCAATTCTTTCTTTCCTATTCCAACCCACTTTTTCCAACACCTGCTCCCCACCATTGGATTATTTAGAAACAAATTCAAGGCCATTTAATTTTATTAATAAATACCTCAATATGCATATCTAAAAACATAAGGACTTTCAAAGCAAACATATCCACAATAGCATAATCACAGCAAAATATGAAAAATAAAAGACATTTCTTAACCTTATCAATATCCAAATAATATGATTTGAGAGGAATGATTTATTTTTTATTTTAAAAATGATGAGATTTCATAAATGCAAATCAGAAGTGCCAAACTCACTAAAATTATTTTATTTGGGAATGGGTGTTAAATTTGTTTATATATGTGTATATATATATAATATATATATATTATATATACACATATATATTTGTTTTTTACATTTTTGCATAAATAAATGTAAAAAAACATAATTTTATTATGAGTGTAGAAATAAAAGGAAACATAAAAAGACAAAAAAGGCTGATGTAGTCAAGGAAAGAGTGATGATTTCTCCTTTCTCCATGAAATAGGAGATGAGTTTATCTGCAAGAATGGATGGAGATGTATAGGGATGGAAGTCTGAAGGGATAGAAGAGGGCTAAGTAGATACCTAGTTAGAAAGAAAAACTATTGGAAACTTCATTTCATGGCACATTCCGGTTCCACATCACAGAATAAATATAATATTCTTGATGTAAAACTTCAAATAGATTAATAGATGAAGAAAAGTCAAAGGGTGCTAACTATGCATCTTATATAAAGAGGACCCGAAGTGAACATTTTAATTTTGTCTTTGATATTTAGATAAATGTAGGTCAAGGAGTGCTTTTGAAAAACTTTCAGATAACTATTAGAATTATTACTTGCATCTAGGCCTTCAAAAACACTGATTAATGTAATAAAGAAATCAGCAATCAAATTCAAAACAGAAAGATTATATATTAAAGCATAGAAAAAGGCTTTTAAATGGGCAATTAAAACAAAAATAGAAACTTAGAGCTAAATGATGATAATAACAAAAGTAAACTGGTTAAATCCACCAATTAAAAGTCAAGGCTCTCAGATCAAAGTATAGCAATTACATGTTGCTTACCAGGGACAGATTTATAACAGAGACTGAAAGGTTAAATGTGAAAACGGAAGAATTCTGTGCCTCAGTTCCTTCATCTTTAAAATGGGGATTAAGAAAACACCCATTTCACATTTCCCCACCTTTCAATTTAAATGAGTTAATACATGTAAAGTGATTACAACAGGGCATTTAATGTACTAATAAGTAGTTATGTATTTGCTATTTTAAGTTTTTCAGTAGTATTAATATTAATGAGAAAACAACAAAGGAAGAAAAAGGAACTATTTTATATGATAAGAAGGGAATTAAATCCTATCTAGTAAAAGAATGCTATGCTGACATTGAAAATGATATCCAGGAAGACAAGATTAAAAAATGCTAATAATATAATGTTAAGTAAAAAACAAAAATGCAAATCATAATGTAAATTATCCTACTACCATTATATATGCTAGATTTCTAAGTATATGAAAAGGTGGAAGTTTGTGCAAATATTAATTGTGAAATATTTAAAATGGCTAATTAATTTACCCATTACTTTAATTCCTTCTTTTTTATTTTTTAAAGTTATATTTTTTGTTAAAAAAAGAACACAAGTTTTTTTTAATTAAAAAAATAAAATGTTCATATGGAGTGATTCACAATCTTTCTCATCAAGGTTGAAAAAACATTTGTTGGATCTTCCATGTTTTCATTACTGTTTTCTCTGTGATGAGATGGTTAAAGTGATTGGAAGAGAATTCAGATCAGAATTCAGAGTTACTGAAATCATTATTTTATTTCTTTTTGGGTGATTAGACTGGCTCTGGACCATAGCTACAGAATCAGCCTGGCATGACCATCGAGATTTCTGGCAGCTATGTCCCATTTGTTTTCAGCTTATATTGTTATGGTTGAATTACACATGGTTGCAAGTTTCCACTGACTCATTTTTAAGTGTTTTTTTTTCTCCTTTCATTCCCATATATGTTTGCTCTCACTCTGCTTAGAGAAGTGGATTGGACCAGCCACGCTGGAAGCTGATGGCTTTTATTAATCCCTTCAGATTCTTTGTAAACACGTTCAATCTCACCAACTGTTCAGACACTAAATCATCCACATGTAGGGTGTTCTGAGATGCAGGTTTTATGCTGACCTGCACTGAGAGTAATCTTGGTGAAATACATGAGGATTTGGCTTTGGTTATTTCCAATGGAGGGTGGGCTGGTGTAGAGACAGGCAGCTTTTCATGAGCATTCCATGTGGATCCCTAGACAGCTCAGCTGAGCAGGAAAGGCTAAAATTGAATCTAGGAACAGTTCAAAGTTACCTTTTGCTTCAAGTGGATAGCCATGCTCCCCGTTGTCCGCTGGTGCAAACAGAATTTATCATGTCAGCATGTGGAGCTCAGGATGACTTGAGCATGTCTCTTTCAGGAGAACACTTGTAACCAGGAGAAAATGGATTCAGGGAGTGGTGAGGAAACTTGATGTGGCGTTAAATGATGTTTCATATGATTCTCGAGGTTGCTTCAATTTGGGCACTGCCACTCCAGAGATGTGGCTCATCTCCCCTTTGATTGATCACAGGCAATTCAGAATATCATATAGTTCTCCTTTAAAAAGTGCCTGTGAATTTAAACACACGCAGGAAGGTGACAGAGTCAATTTGGCTTCTTGTGAAGGGTGTTACCATTGTTTTGTGGTGAAGATTAGAGAAGCATGTCTAATCTAATTGTCTCCCAATAACAGAGTCACATTAAGACAATCTCTTCTAGTGGAATTTCATCCCTGGCTTTTAAAATAGTGTCTTCTGAATAATATGGACAGGCTGGCTAATTCCTAATGCTGTGTAGTCTGAAAAGTGAGACTGGTCCGCGAGCCTATTTCCCAACACCTATCCACGCCCTTTGTTACCCTCCTACATCCTCTGGGGGGTGGGAAAGACTCCTCCTGCCAGAAGGGTTTGAGTCAGAACAGGGTATTAATTTAATAAAATTCCACGGCTAAGTTTTTCTCCCTATTATATTTCTGGTCCCATGTTATGTACACAAACCTACAAATTAGCCTATCAGAGATTGTCAAAAAGCTTGTCTTATAAGAATACTTCAGTGTAAAAAATGACAAAATTAAATACTTCAGACTTGAACGTAAGCCCTCCAATATTGTTATTGACCTATGGTAACCTTAAGTTACCTTGTGTTTAAAGTAAAAAAAAAAAAATAATAATAACAATGGTTAACAAGAAAGCAACTATTTTTTTGCCCCTCACTTCACCCTGGCTATCTTCGTCTCCCATTTTTGTGCCGTTTTGTGGTTCTCAAGATCTCAGGGCCTTGAGCCTGGGTCTAAGATATACAGAGCTCTTGAGTGTGGCACCCTTTGAAATCAGTTATTCCCAGGAAATGCCACCATGTCCCTTGAAAAACCATCAAAATGAACCTGTCAGGTGTACCCCATACCTTTCCACTTTGTTTGGTATGAGGGGATAATAACAATAGCAACAACAAAACCAAATTCTTTTGATAGTTAAAAATACATTTTTATTTTGGAATATAAGTTAAAATTATGTGGATTTTTAAATAAAATATAAGAAAAATGGATCCTGTCATTGGCTGCTTTGAGCTATGCTCCCAGTGCATTGGGGATACATGGTCAGTTGCTGTTGGTGTGTGGGTTTGTGGGGTTGTGTCCTGATTCAACATAGGAAAACATGAAAGTGGTGAAAAACAAGGCTCTGGAGTCACAGAAATCCATGGGTAAAGTCCATTTTATAGCTAAGTGACATTTTGCAAGTAACTTAAATGAACTAGGGCTCAGTTCTTTAATTTATAGATTGAGACATAATTAAATTTTCTCACCTCATGAGGCTGATGTGTGAAATGATTGCAGTTATATTTAAGTTATTAATGCAGCAACTGGCACATAGTGTGGGCTATAGAGACGGCACCGGCTTCATTAACTTGTTTATCCATCCATTTGTTTATGCACTCAGCTGACCATTAGTTCATGTGTTTACTCATTAACTCACATCCATAAATCTTTCAGCATCTATTCTGAACATAAATACTTCAAGTAGCATAATGAACACTAACACAATTCATTACAAATGTCAATAGCACCCAAGTCCAGAGCTGGACTGCCCTAAAAGCACTTGGAAATACAGAGGAAAATGAAATAAATGCCTTAAACATGTCACTGAGATTGGTCTTAATTTTGGAAATTCATAGAAAGGAGTAAATGAAAAAAATTGTTATTTTTAGAAACATCAATAAAGATATATTTTAGAAAGTTATTTTTTTTAATTCATTATATTTTAATATAATAAAATATTTAGTCATTAATACATTTACAAATATTGTAATTATAATATAATTACATTATATAAATGTATAATAACATATTTTAACATGAAATTAATATATTATTGAAACACAGGCTCTTTATTTTCAATTCTTTACAAACCTAATACAAATTAGATTCTTTAAACTCCAGAAGCATTGACATGAATTGGGAAAAATATAACTAATTTTCATGATGAGATAATGACTATTGAACTTCACTCAGCAGCACTGTTGATGGAGGTGGCAATCATTCCCAGAAGCCACTGGGAGCAAGAGGGACAAGATGTGCACAACCCAGCCTCAGACAGGTTATAGCTATGCAAGCAGGTAAACCCCACGCTTTCAGAGCACTTGTTTAATGCCTTTTCAAAGATACATTAAACAATAATTAAGTGAGCGGAGACTCTGTGAACCATAAATAACTCAGACATGAGGCAGTGGAAAGGGATCTGTGGGCGTCAGCAGGCATGACAGATAGCTCTGGAAGGTGAAGGCTGGCACCTCATTTCCCTTCCTTGTGCATCTACCAGGTTATTACAGATTGAGCCAAGGTTGCATCATTTTATTCTGAGTAAATTACTTAGTGTCCTGCACTTAAAACATGGACAAGGACACGTTATAGCCTCATGTGGTTTTAGAAAGATCTCCCAGTCCAGTTTCCATCATCTACACTTGAAGGGATATATCTGACCTACCTTATAATGATGTTAAGTGATGGTTGGGAAATCTTATTAAGATCCCATTCCCTGCAAAAGCTTGGCTTCTGCAATCTCTCCTAGCATGTTTCTAAGTCAGTTGCTCACTATTTAAGTAAAATTGTGTGAGGTGATTGGCCAAAGGAAAACAACCTCAGGTAATAAACACATAGGCTCCTCATGGGTGAGAAATCACACAGAAAACTCCTTGTTTCAGCAGATCTGAAGATTCCTGGATGGGCACTGAGGAATGCGGAAGGCAGGTTTCCAGGGCATTCTTCTAGCAAGTACAGTGACTGAAGTTTTTTGTGATCACGGACTGAGATGAGAAAAGTGGGCTAGGATACTTCAGAGAGGGGTATCCTCCTGCTGGCCCACAGTAATTATTGAAATGTAAGCAGTTGTGGCAAACTGTGTTGAAGAGCTGGGCTGAGATGGTAAGCCAAATGGTCTTGATCCTGATCGCAGCATCTATTGAGCACTTGCTGTGTGCCAGCCACTATGTGCACTCTACTTTATGTACATTGGCTCATTTAGCTCTAACAGCACTATTTGAGGTAGCTTGTATCTTATGGCATTTTTTTTTTCAGAAAAGGAAAGTGAGACATGGATTCAAGTAACACAGTTAATAGAGGGCAAAGCTAGAATTTCAGCCCAGATCTAATTAACTCTGAGAGCACTTTCCAAACCATTTCAGGCCTGTGGAGACTATAGGGATGCATTTGTGAGCATGGCTGTAAAAGAGCTGGAAAATGCTTGCCCCTGAACACTGAGTGCTGGTGTTCTGGAAAAAGATTAGGGTTTCGATAACATTCCGATAACATTCAGTTTTCATATAACATCAGAAAGCAACATTTTGAATAATGGTAAAGAGCAAGAAGGAATCACAGCTCTGAAAATGGCTAGTTGTATGAGATTGTGCACTTCAGTAAATCTATGTGTGTTTGATCATAAGGGAGATGATAATAGTTTTACTTCATGTATTAAAGATTAATTGATACCTTGAATGCTTAAGCCCATGTGTATTCTATGGTAAGTCCTTTTCATATCACACGGGAGTAAAGAGTGAGAATGAGAGTCTTTAAAGTAAGTGTCATTTCTTCATAATTATTAGTATTTAATCCATATTTATTAGTTGATATTTACTTTTGATTGCAAGTGACAGAACCTCAAATCAAACTAGTTTAAGTAAAATAAAAGAGGACACGTGCTTCATTCAAGTAAGGCCATGCTCATTGGTAAAACAATGCCACCGATTTCTCTTTTTCCTTCTCCTTCTCTCCTGTGTTTTTCTCTTGGAAGAGCACAGCCCAGCTCTTCAACAGTTTGTCACAAGAACCCGGAGTAAAATGGACTAGCCCTGTGGAGAGAGACTGATTGCAGGATCATTTGTTTGATAGCTGCACAACGGAAATGGAGAGAAGGGGAAGTCCCCCAATTAAAAGACTGCTGGCAGACAAAGGCTAACCTGTATTCCTAGCCAGGCTATTTGACATTCATGAAGGCTAAGAGCCTGACACAGCGCAGTTTTTTTTCTATAACTTAGTTTGGTGTCAGCTATGTGATAAGTGGTGCACATTAAGATGTTTCAGACATATTGCAAATTTGGGGAAATGATTAAGGAAGAGCATCTAACTGCATGAGACACTTTATTTGCTTCACAACAGTGAATAGCCAACAAGCCTTTTTCAAGCAATATCCATAACCTGAGAATCCTGTTCACACACGTAAATCTAATCATAGCACAGTCCATACCACCATTAAGGAAATCTCTCCTGATAAGCGAGGCCAGCTGCAAGCACACATTTTGTGGGATGTTCAATACCACTTCAGAGCAGTCAAGAGAATGGATCATCTTTGTAATCAGTACAGGGCAAGTAATCTATGTGGTCTGATCCTTAAGATTATTTTTTTCATATCAGTGTCCTTCTTTTGGGTGATTTCACTGTTTATTAGACACCTTGAGCAGCCAAAAAGGAAGACAGATCCCTGGTTAGAGTGTGTGATTACCACTGGCTTGTCACAGAGAGGGGTGTGCAACCACGGGAAGGATTACAGCTTTCACAGGGTCTGGCACTGTCAGAGGAATTGTAGCTAGCCAGAAGAACTCCACCCCCTTTCTTACACAAAATCATGAGGATATTCCAGATGACAAGTGAATAAGTGACTGCAGACTTCATGCTCTGCTTGGCTTCAGGTCTTACAGTGGGACATAAAGTTCAGAGTGAACAGCATACAGTCTCCCCTCGGTCTCTACAGGGACTAGTTTCAGGACATCCCACCGATCCCAAAATCTGAGGATGCTCAAGTCCCTGATACAAAATGTAATGTTTGCATATTACATCCTCCAGACTACTTAAATCATCTCTAGATTACTTATAATACCAAAGCAATGTAAATGCTTTGTAAATAGTTGTTATAGTACATTACTTAGGGAATAATGACAACAAAAGGAAACCCATACAGGTTCAGTACAGATGCAAACCATCATAGGCCTAACTACACCGTACATGTCAGCAAAAACGTAATAGTTTTTTCCAGACATTTTTCAGACAGATGTGGAACCCTCTGATAAGGAAGACTTACTACTTTAGCGATGCAGATGGACAGCTGGGGAGAATGTGAATGGGTGTTTAAAGTGGACTGTCCTGCAGGATTTTACAATCAGCTGGAAAACTTGTCCTGCTGTCATCCTCCCACTCCTTTTCCGGTGACCACAGCCCCTGAACCTAAGCGGAGCTCCCTCTAGAAGCAGCAGAAAAATTGGGGCCACCACCTAGAGCTGCTATCATCAAGGAAGGATGTTCCCCATGAGTTAAGCAAAATTCTGATCCTAAGTGCTGGGGGAACTGTAAGTGCATTCGTTTCTGCACATGGGTGTGCCTGGTCTGAGAATTTGCAATAGATGAGACCATGATGCCATGCTGAGGTGACTTGACAGAGGAGGAGGTAGGAAGTCGTGTATTTTGTCTTTTCAACTCCCCTCCCCTGGAGTCACCTAGTTATCCAGTTGCTAGTCCCAAAGCTTCCTATTTTAAAACATATTTTGAGAACATTTCTTTATTCTTCTGAATTAAATAGATTGTATAACCTATCTACACACAAACATAATTTTGAACATCGATACAATGCCCTAATTGTACTTTGAAGTAGGCATAATTGGAAGTTAAATCATAGTATTATATATTTCAACATATAATTGCTTGGGAATGACAACATTAAAGATGAAAAACAATAACAACAAAACACTACTAGAGTTTCTCAAAAAACTCCCTAGTGATCTGTGCCACTCCCAAACCAAGAGCCACTGGGCCAGTCTCTCAACCTCATTTTAGAAGAAGACAACTATATGGTGGAGGGTTTGAGTAGCTTTACCAGGACACACCAGGAAGCAGAACCAAAGTTTAGGTTCCTCCAACTCAGTGCCAGCCCCCATCATTAGTGCCAGCCCCATTCCCCTGAAACAGACTCCTGCCTACAATCCCCAGAGGCAAGCTTTGCTCATTAGTGAGCATGCTCTAAGAGAAGGAAATAGTATGGGCCTCAGAGCTCCTCTTTACACCCATTGGAGTAGGGCCACAAAGAAGGAGACCAAGAAGTCAGAAAAGCTGGAATCAGGCATTTTCAATGAACTTAATGGTTAATTTTCTTACCTTTTTGTTCAGTCATTGGTTCACCCTGGACTTCCAGGACTGCCTCTGCTCTTGTGGAGTGTGTACTTTAGAAGGATACAGCAGATGACAAAAGTAGGTTTGCAGTTGTAAGTACTTGAAATGCAGGATTTATTCTTGTGCTACTATTTATTAATTATTGAATTATTTTCCAAATAAATAGCTGTAAACATACTTATGTAAACATATACACCCTGTATATAATAAGTCAGGTGTTGCTAACTGCAGTAAAGCAGGAACTATGGGCTGGAGAGGAAGTGGGCAGTGGGCAGTTTGTGATAGGGTATTTAATTTGCACAGGGAACATATAGCTGAGTCTTAAATGATGTGTTGAAACCAGTCAAGCTTACATCCTTAATCCAGGGAGGGTGACCAGCAAGTTGTAAGGACACTGAGGTAGGACTGAATTTGTCGGTGGTAAATGCAAATGCTAGAATAAAGGAGGTGGGCACCATTATCTGTTGTTTTCCTGCTGACATCCAGAATTCTCTCCTACCCCCTGCATGTGACCCAGTTTTGTTCATTTACATCTGCTTCCTACAGACTTTCTGAAGCTAAGACCTGGGCAATGCTAGGTGAGGCCTGTCTTTCTCAGACCTAATTCTTCAATTTCCTATTTAACTAAATGAGTTACCCAAGACCATTCTGATAATTTATTTGTGTCACTGAATTGCCAAAATAAAATAATTGGCTGCAATATTTAGCTCATGTTTCATAGAGATGCCTATAGAAACAGATATGTAGCTTCATTCATTCATGAACAAATAGAAACAAGTAGTTGTGTACCATATATTGGGCTAAATGGAAGGGGTTGTTTCAGCACAATAGGGATTATCAAAATCATCACAATCATGATCAAAGAAGAATTTCACAATAATAACAACTCATTTCCTGGATTTGCTACCACTTTACCGTACTATAAGCACTTGGTAAGGATTATTTCTGTCAGCTTGCTCCATATCAGGTGGCAAGAATTTTTTGATAACTGGATCATTTGTGCCATAGCTTTGTTTTCTGTATGAATGTCAGCCAAATAATCAAAGGCAAATTGAATCAATGAAGTGTATAATAGGCCCAAACTATCCTAGGAGACCTGTCATGCTCAAGAGAGAATGTTTGCATTTTACTTGGCAAAAAAACAAATGGGAATCCTATCCTATCTAATAAAAGAGTAATATGCAAATTGACCATCACTCCAACACACAAGATGGCTGCCCCTATGTGCTCAAAGATCCTGCCCCCATGTGGACATAAGATAGCTGCCAAAGATGGCCAGCAGGGGAGGAACCAGATCTGCAAGGGAGGGCAGTTGGGGGCAATCAAGCCTTCAGGTGAGGGCAGTTAGGGGTGACCAGGCCTGCAGGGAAGGACAGTTAGGAATGACCAGGCCTGCAGGGGAGGACAGTTAGGGGCAATCAGGCTGGCAGGGGAGCAGTTAGACATCAATCAGGCTGGTAGGGGAGTGGTTAAGGGGTAATCAATCAGGCTGGCAGGCAGAAGTGGTTAGGAGCAACCAGGAAGGCAGATAGGCAAGCAGTTGGGAGCCAGCAGTCCTGGATTGTGGGAGAGATGTCTGACTGCCTGTTTAGACCCAATCATTAAGGGATTAGACCTAAAGGGGTAGTCAGACATCCCTCAAGAATTGGGCATAAATGGGCAGTTGGACATCCCTCAAGGGGTCCTAGATTGGAGAGAGTGCAGGCTGGGCTGAAGGATAACCCCCATGTACAAATTTCGTGCAACAGGCCTCAGGTATCATATAAACATGTTAGATGAATCCTCTTTGAAAGACACCCATAGGCCAAGTGTGTTCAGCAGCAGATGTGCAGGTTAGTTTTTTGTGGGTATGTTTGAAATATTTTCAAATAGAATAACTAGATAAGCAACATAGCTTTTATTTAATTTTTAATTTATTTGATTGCAAGAGTAAGAATTATACATATATTTGTTGTTCCACTTCATTGATTGACTCTTGTATATGCCCTTACTGGAGATCAAACCAGCAACCTTGGTGTATTGGGACAATGCTCCCATCAATTTAGCTATCTAGCCAGGGCAGCAACACTATCTTTTTAAAAAGCAACATTTCTAAGTCATTATTTAAAGTAATATTTTAAACTATCACATATGCTTTGGAGAGCAATAATTGTATATATACTGAGTAGCCAGATTATTATGATCACCTGACATTTGTAGGCAAATTAGTCATACAATGCGTCATATGGGATATGAAAGCTGAAGGCCTGTTCGAACACTTTTGCTGTCTTCAGTTCCCAAGATAAATCATCTCTAATTCGCACTTGCATACAGGATTGGACAGACAAGCTTTGGAAAAAAGTCATGTGGTCTGATGAATCATGTTTCCAGTTGCATCATGCAGATGGTAGAGTGAGAATTTCGTGGAAACATCATGAAAGCATGCACCCCACATGCATGAATATAACTTTTCAAGCTGATGGGGACAGTGTTATAATTTGGAGCATGATTTTCTGGCATAATTTGGGCCCTTTAATTTGTGTGGAACAACATCTGAATAGCATAACATACTTAAGTATCATTGCTAATCAAGTTCATCCTATCATGTTGATGGTGTATCCCAATGGAGATGGCTTCCTCCAACAAGGCAATGCACCATGTCATGGTGCTTGTATTGTGCTGGAGTGGTTTCAAGAACATGAGGGAGACTTTGCCTTACTTAGGTAGCCCCCACAATCACCAGATCTCAATCCAAGTCAGCATTTGTGAAACGAAGTTAAAAGAGCCATCAGGCAGCTGGTTCCACAACCATCAACTCTCACAGAACTGGACAGTGCTGTTCATTAGGCATGGTGTCAGGTTCCTTAATCACCTTTCAACATGTTGTGGAGTCAATGCCAAGAAGAATCACCACAGTACTGAAGGTAAAAGGTGGCCTAACGAAGTACTGATGGGGTGATCATAATAATCTGGCCACTGAGAGTATAAACATCTCATTAATTTTATCTTTTTATGCTTTTGTAACTTAAATAATCTTTCTTTTTTACTTCATATAGTCTTTTCAAATCTAAGAACATCTCTTTTCATGTATTTTCTTAATTTCCTTCTGGATAGATGGTTCCCTAGATTTAAGGTTGCTCTCAGTTTTTCTACCATGAAGAGCAGAAAAAAAGTATGTTAACTTGATAACACTTGGTTTCCAGTTTCCTTAAATGTACAAATCTCTAGTCCAGTGGTTGCCAAACTGTGGCTTGTGAGCCGCAGTTTGCCGACCATTGCTCTAGTAGCATACAGATTTCCTTGCTAATTTTAAAAATCAGCTTAAATCTTTCTCTGAAAATAAATGCATTTTCCCTGAACTATGTGTTTTTACTTTAGATTTAATGTTATGCTTTAACCAGCCAATTTTCATCTGTCTTTCTGCTAAGCTTTCCCTTTCCTTTAAACTTTGCCCTGGTTTCTATCCATTTCTTTTTCATCATCGTCCACTATAAAAAAATTTCCCTCTTCTGTCCAATAAAGCAAAAGGATCTGGCTGTTCTGAAGGTTTTCTTTACAGCACAGAGTCCTTGTGGCAGCACATGCAGATATTTCATCACAGAAGTATTTTGCTATTGGCATCACCAAGGGCAATGCAGTATAGGTCGATGAGGTCAGTGACTATAGTTTGGACATTTGTAGTGCTAAGAGCAATTCGGAGCACTTCTTCATATTTGAATGTACATAATCTCCAGAAAAATCAATAAACTAGGTATTTTTATAACCATTACAGAGTGTTTAGACTATAATTCCTAACATGGCCACGGCCTCTCAAATGAGTGATAGAGGTTTCTGGCCTGTGACTCAGGCTCCCAAATTGTATTTCAGTGCTGATTTGTATAAGAATAGAGGCTTTGGACAACAGTCAGATTTGTGTTCAAATCATGACTTGACCACTCATTTAGTTTTATGCCTTTGAGCAAGATTAGTAATTTATCTTTTGTATCTTTCCCATCACTTGGAGTTCCCCAATGCTTTTATTTAGCCATAGGAGGGCAACCTAAGTTGATTGTTTCTCCTAAGGAAATGTAGGTATTATTAAAGATATTTTGAACAACGTTTTCTGGGCATTGAGATCCCTGTGAAAAAAAAATACAGGAAGGCTTTAATTTATTCAACATTAGCCTATTTCCTATCTCTACTCAGATGTCTAGGGTCTCAATATGCCCTAAACCAATTCCTGGTTTTCGTCCACTCACACCAGCTCCATCCATGTCCTTCCTTATAAGGTTGTGGTACTCTCATCCTGCCAGTTGTCCAGACTAAAAATTTTGTAGTCATCCTTGATTCTTCTTATTCTTTCATGCTTCATATAAAATACATCATCAAATCCTATTGGTTTGAACTTCTTGCCTGAGTTGTTTTATAACTGCCCAACAGTTTTCTCTATCCTTGGGAAAAGTCGTGGGAGAACAAAGATATCCCTTAAAAGCATAATTTAGACTATGGCACACTTATTTTAAAAATGTACAGTGCTCCCCATTTTCTTTACCATGATCTTTACTAAGACCAGGTCTATTCTAGCTCTCTGCCCCCTCTCTGTCCTCTTTGATTTTCCCACTACTTTCTCTGCACCAGTTATGCTAGCCACTCTCCTTCTTCTTTGTCTCTAACTTGGGCCTTTGATGTAGCTGTTAATGTACCTAAAATGCACTCTTCTCATCTTGTCAAATAGCCACATACTCAATTATTTTTGTATGTATATACATTCATATATGCAGATATATACCTATGTATATGCATATATATGTACAAAATAGCTTTATTGAGCATTATAATTCACATACCATGCAATTCTCCATCTAAAAGTATACCAGTCAATGATTTTAATATATTTACAAAGTTGTGCAATGATCACAATGAATGAAATTTTATAACCACTTTCCCCACCTCTAACCCTAGGGAATTATCAGTCTACTTTCTACCTTTATAGACTTGCCCTTTATGGGCATTTCACAGATGTAGAATAATATAATATGTAGTCTTTCGTGACTGTTTTTTTTTTCACTTAGAATAATGTATTCAAGATTCATCCATGTTACAGTATGTGTTACTACTTCTTTTCATTACTGAATAATATGCCATAGTATTGATATACCACATTTTATTCATCCATTCATTGACTGACAAACATTTGGGTTCTTTCCATTTATAGGCTATGATGTATAATGCTGCTATAAGCATCCATATACACAATTTTGTGTAGACATATGTTTTCATTTCTCTTGAATTTTCAGCTCTCTACAAGTGAATTTCATGGGGCATATTGCATCTATACTTAACTTCTGAGGAACTTCCAGACTGTTCTCCAAAGCATCTACAGCAGTTTATATTTCCACTAGCAATAAATGAGGGTTCCAGTTTCTCCCCATCCTTGTTAACACTTGTTATTATCTGTCTTTTTTATTATAGCCTAGTAGGTGTGAAGGAGAATTGCATGTGGTTTTGATTTGCTTTTCCCTGATGGCACGAGAACATCTTTTCTCGTGCACTTAGTTTACTGCTGACTCTTTGGCATCTTTGTTCTAATTTCACCTTCTCAATAAGGTTTATCATGAATACCATGTTTAAAACTTCTATTAACTGCCAACCCCTGCATTTTCAAACATCTTTTATTTCATATCACTTATTATCTCAATTACCACATGACTTATCTATTATATTTATGTTTAGTGTATGACTTCCTCATTTCACTCTGATCCTAATGTGAATATTCAATGAGAGCAGCAAACTTTGTTTTAATCATTGACTATATCCCAAATCCTAGAAAAGTGTCTGAAAAATTGAAGGCACTCAATAAATATTTGTAGAATAAATGATTGAATGGAGAGAGAATCAGGCTCAGAGGAGTTCAGGCAATAAGTATGGTCAACCTGAAACTGTCCAAGTGGAGACTATTGACTTTTACTTCATCATCAAAAGTGATGTACTGGAAAATTCGGTACCCTGTGATGTACTGGAAAATTTGGCCACTTTTAAAATTGATATTTCTGAAATATCTTGTCAAATGTATTTAAGGACACATCTAAAACACATATGTATCCTAAGAATAATTTAAAAAGTGGCACTGGTAATTTCTTATCTTGTATCTTTGAATTGGAGACAAGATAGCTTGTAAGCTCACGTTTTTCATTTCTACTGCAACCATAACTAATCAACAACCTTGAACTGTCATTTTTTACCTCTGAGGTGAGAAAATTTATTTATATAATTAGAACCTTCATTTTTAGTAAGAGCAAAAGTGGAGATGGAGTTGAGGTGGGTGGCACACATAAACCAGCTACGAATACTAGGACTTAGAATTAGATGCTGCTCACCAGCTAGTATAGATATTTGTATGGCCCGACCTACCTCCATAGGCCACCGCACTACTCAGATAGTGTGGCCCTTATAGCAGCTATGGGTATGAGCACATTCTTCCATTGTCTTTTGCTTTTCCATATCAAGCTACTGCAATAAACATTAGTGTTCATATGGGAATACATGCTTTCTAAAAATAGTGATTGGTATTTTGTGGAAGTAATAACCATTTACTTAATAAAATTCATGATGACTGTTTGATGCTGTTAGAAACAAAACATTTCCTTCCATCAGAAGAAGGAACATATTATTTATAATTAGTTTATTGCTAAGAATGCTTTTGATTTACTATACACATTTATGAGAATAATAGCTTTTTTGTATACATCTCCTTTGGCATACTCACGTTTATATGGGGCTTAAACTCACTAACTTATCTATCTAGCATTTTAGTTTTGGTATTGGAATAAAACAAAACCCAGTTGTAATTCCAAGAGATGTAATGCTCTGTGGGGGAGCGAAAGCTCCAATATTATGGCAAACAATGACTTTAGAATTATTATTACAGAAATAAATGTCCGCCAACAGCATATAATTTCAGATTCCAATGATCACATTCTCTTTTACCTCTGGTTTTACTCTGATCACCACCATTATCATCTACTTTTTAGTATAAAGACTGAAGTGAGAACTGGACTGTAAGATAACTGGTGAAGAAATAGTTACTGATATGAAACTCTGACCAAGTGGGCATAAGATAGAATCATATGAGTTTGAAGTTTGGCATCATTAATCAGAATTATTAAATGGAAAAGTCAAAGACTGAAAATCTGGTCAGGCTTTCTTCCTCAGACATAATGTGGCTCTAAATTTGAGGGAACCATGTGACCTCATTAGTAGCTTTTGTCCTTTGTGTTCAGTGGAAACACCAAGTTTGGACACTTTGAATAATTAAGAACTACATAAACCAAAGGAACATTTAGGCAAACTTCCCCAGTCTTGGGAATTCCTTGCCTCTCCACCGGGCTAAAGAGACAGAGACAGTACAGAATGAAAGAGGTATGTGGCACCTATACTTTCACAGGCAGGAAATCCGATGAGAAAATGACTCCATTCAAATACAAGCTATTTTCCAAGTCAAAGGCAGGATGACACAGGCCTGGAACCAGATCCCAGAAGGCAGAGCCACAACATGTAGGAATAGACCCAGAACAAGGTATGTTTGTGCTGGGAAGTTTCCATCTGATAGACCAGGGAAGCTCCCTCTTCAGTGTTGTTGAAAGGCCAGGGACTCTGGCTTAAAGGATCTATTAGGTTTCAGGATCTGGATCCTATTCTTAAATGGAGGCTCAGACCAGACTTTGGGGATTCACTGAGAATAGTTTCATTTTCCAGAGAAGACTTATATTAGCCAAACTCATTCTCTTAATTCATAAAATCAGAATTTCAATTCATTAATTTATGAGAAATCACTAGAAATTGAATTTCTCTATTGTTAAAGTCCTTCTTACAGTACAATAGGACATAATTTAAAGTCTCCTTATTAAGGAAAAGAAAGAATTTGTCCACCTAGCACTGGCAGAGCCCAATACTAGACACCAAGAGTTGCAGTGAAGAATATTGGCTATTTTATCATGAATGGTGCCACCCAGGAGAGCTGAAAGTTAATGCTCCAAAGCCTAAATTCCCCAGTGGTGTGTAGGTGACAGATTCTATAGGACAAAATCACAAGACACCATGAATTAGGGGTTCAGGATCACTCTGGGAGCTGATTGGTCAAAGGTGAGGTAAGAGTAATGAATCATTTCCTCAGGTCTTGAGGACAGCTCCCAGTTATTTTCCCATGTCCCCCTGTCTGGTCTCATGGGAAAATAGCAGCGGGTTATTCCATCAGGGCTCTGAAACAAAAACATAACTTAGGTCAAGATGTTATCTTTAGCCTGCCAGAGAGCCTGACCTGTCACCATTAGTCAGGTCCAGGGAAATGCTAGATCTCTGAGGGTTATGAGAGAGAGAGAGAGAGAGAGAGAGAGAGAGAGAGAGAGAGAGAGAGAGAGAGACAGAGAGAGAGAGAGAGATTATTTCTAGAACTAGGATTTTTTAAAATTATTGATTGATTTAAGAGAGAGAGATTTGTTGTTCTAATTATTTATTCTTGTATGTGCCCTGTGCAGGAAACAAATCTGCAACCTTAGGTATCAGGACAAGGATTTAACCAACTGAGTATTAGGAATTAAAACTAAATTTAATAAAAGTCATGAGGACTCTAAGTTTCATCTTTAATAAGTTAAAATCAGTTAAAAATATGTGTGGTTAGATAGAATTAATTAAATGGGCTTAATGTACAGTGGCCTAGAGCTTCATCTCATTTTATGATCTCGTCATAAAGGTGTTTTTGTACTGTCCATTGGACTATATTTCATTATCATCAGCTCAATATTGGCAATGCCAACCAAAAGGACCAGGGTATGAAAAACACAAGGTTAAACCTCCCTCTCTCAGTGCTTTGCTTAAGTGGAAGCTGACTGTTTCTCCTACAACTTTCACTCTGCTTCTAAGGCTCATCATCTTTCCCTGTCGATTAAAACATCTTTCTTTTAGTCATGTTAATAAAGTCAATTAGGCTGCACTGAAGTCTCTCATATCCGGGGACCATCTTTATTCTTCAAGTGTATTTGCACTGCTATTTTTCTTCATGCTTCTATTCCTTAATACTTCAAAAGCCTTTATTCTTCACCTGTCCATAGAGTTGTACTACACTAGGGAATGATACATTTATCTATAATCCATTGTCTCTGTGAAGTTTTTTGTACTTTTAAAAAATTAATGCAAATGTGATGTCAAAACACAGTGAAACTTTTCCTAGCAGCCTGGCAACCTGTAATTTTTCTGACAAGCCTCTGTCCCCAAATGACTCTTCATTTTCTACTTAATCAAGTCAGCCATTGGTCCAATTATGATAATGGATGTCTTACTTCTTGAAATTACCTGATCTCATTGGGATTTTGTCATATGTACAGAGAAATTTAATTTGTGAAAACCCCTTTGCTTCCAAGCATTAAAAACACATTTTATAATGGATTTTAAAAAGAGAAGTTTAGTATTGCTTCTGTAATTTAAGGCTTAATTCTGGGCCTCAGAACATATCATTGCAATGCTGTATTTTCTTTTTGTTCTCTTATATCATTGATTGTAGCCACTGATACTTGAGATGACTTCATTCTTGTAGCCGTGGAAGACAATTCTTAAGTCCCAATTTATATCATCTTTGTAGTCTCCCTCTTATTTTAGAGGAAGAACGGAGTTATTTTTCCAAGGATGCATATGTAATCAAAGTTTCATAACTTGGTCTTATCTTTGAGCTAATTTGTTTGAGTAGTAGAATAGAATACTTCTCTCACTTCTCTCACAGTACAGGCCACTCACAAAGTATTGGGAGGCAAACTATGTGAGCCACACCAGGATCCATGGATGAGAACCAATGGTTTCCCAAAGGCAGACTGGGGATCTTTTAGCAGATAAATGGTAATGACACTGTGGGAATGATAATAACAGACAGCTACATATTTATATAAATACCCTATATCTTGTAATGATTGCAAATCGTCTATGATTTCAGCTTTTGTGTATGTATGTGTGCTACATATAAAGTAACTAGAGGCCCGGTGCACAAAATTCATGCATGGGGGGTGTCCCTCAGCCTGGCCTGAATCCTCTCCAATCCAATACTCCTTGGGGGATGTCTGACTGCCTCTCACAATCCAGGACCACTGGCTCCTAACCGCGCACCTGCCTATCTCCCTGATCACTACTAACCCCATCTGCCTGTCTGCCTGCCTGGTCGCCCCTAACCCCATCTGCCTGCCTGATTGCCCCTAACTACCTCTGCCTGCCTGCCTTATTGCCCTTAGCTGCACCCCTGCTGGTCTAATTGCCTATAACCAGCTCTGCCTTGTCACACACAGGGGACCCAGGATCCCCTCCTCTGGCTGGCCGCAGTCACCAAGGACCCAACCCAGCTTTGCCTGGGCTGGCCGCAGCCACAGGGGACTGTGGTGGAGGCTTTGCTAGGGCCACAGCTGCAGGTGCTGGGACCCAGGACTCTGGGGTGGATGGCTTATTTCTCTCCCGGGCCACAGTTTGCCTGGTCCCCATTCCTCCCTTACAAGCACATTTGTGTCTGGTTAGTCATCATTCCTCTCTCCCCAGTGTTGAGTGTCTGAGCCATTATGGTGTTATGGCATGTCAATAAAGTCAGTTAGGCTATATTGAAGTCTCTCATATAGCATGATGACCATTTGCATACTAGCTCTTTATTATATAGGATTGTGGATTATCTAAAAATATATGTGATATGTGATCAAAATAATGTTCTATAACAGGGGTTGGCAAACTATAGCTCTTGGGTGAGATCTGGCTGGGGTTGTGAGTAAAGTACTAGAACACAACCACACCCATTCCTTGACTTCTTTGGCTGCTTTCACTGTGCAACACAGAACTGAGTAGTTGTGACAGAGACCATTTGGCCTGCAAAGCTGAAGATATAGTAAATATTGTTGCTGACCAATCTTCTATTAGAAAATTTTTCTCATTCCATTGAGTCATCTCTAACCAATAAACAGCACTGGGAAGATGCAGATGCTTAGCTTATTCAGCTGGAATACTACAGATAACCCATATGGGAATGTATTTTACAACTAAACTACCTTTAAATTTGTCTGGATAAACTAAAATTAATGGATTGGAGTGAATATCTGTCTCTTTCTCCTCTCCCATCTCAGACACTATGTCAGTTTTGACATTTCCAGAGTAAGAACCAATGGGACTGGAGTAGTAGGAATTTCCTGAATATTGTCATACTTCTATATCAGTAGATATAGAAATATTTCCATGATGTCACTTTCATATGCTATCACTAATAAAATTATCTAGGGATGAAGCAAATGAAATTGAATCTGTCAATTGATTATTTTCATTTTACCAGTAAACTTTGGGTGTAATTCCATGTGGGCTGCCATAATGAAATATTAAGGACTAGGTTGTTTAAACAATAAATACTATGGTTCTGGAGGCTAGCAGTCCAAGATCAAGAGCCAGAAAAATAAAATAGGGTTTATTCTGAGGTATCTTCTTATGTGACCTCTTCTTTATATGGAGAGAGAAAAGAGAAGAGAGAGAGAGAGAGGGAGAGAGAGAGAGAGAGAGAGAGAGAGAGAGAGAGAGAGAGAGAGAGAGAGAATGGGCACTCTAGTGCTCTCTGGTGTCTGTGTGGTCTCTTCTCATAAGGATACTAATCCTAGCAGGAGGGCCCCACTCTCATTACCTCATCTAACTCTTATTAACTCTCAAAGGTCTCATCTCAAATTGCCATCAAATTGAGGCTTCAGGTCTTCAATTACATTAATTTTAGGAGAAAGGGCGGGATACATACATTCAATCCATCACATTTCCAGTGCCTAAATTTATATGTGCATGTATGTAATAGATACTGATTCATGGTCAGAAAAATGGAAACTATTTTAACCATTCAATATATATTTATTTGACTCTTATTGATTTTTTTAAGTTTTTATTCTTTACTAATACATAATATTTTAATATATTTTATTGATTTTTTTATAGAGAGGAAGGAGAAGAATAGAGAGTTAGAAACATCGATGGGAGAGAAACATTGATTAGCTACCTCCTGCACACTCCCTACTGGGGATATGCCTGCAGCCAAGATACATGCCCTTGACCAGAATCAAACCCAGGACCCTTCAGTCCGTAGACCGACGCTCTATCCACTGAGCCAAACCAGTTTCAGCAATATTTTAATATTTTAATGGTCCACAATAAAACTCATAATTTTTAACTCAACTTATTGCACTCTTAGAATGAGATATTTATTTTGTAATAAAAACTGGGAACTCTCAAGGCATCCTTAATACCTCCTTTCTTCGCACTTCTGCCAAGTATTATCAATTTTATATCCAAAATATATTTCAAATACATCCACATTTTACTATTTTCATCACCACTACCTTAGTGAAGGAAAGTAGGAAACATCTCTGGCCTGTGCTATTTGCATGCAAAACTCTCTTGACTACTCTCTCTCTTTTCCCATCTTATGATTTCCATTTGTTTATCTGCGTGGCTGACAAAGTAAGTTTTCAAAACATGTGAAACATACCTGACCATGTCATGCAACTGCTGAAGACACTAGTTTGGCTGTCAATAGTTCTCAGTGCTGAGCTTGACTTTCAAGGCCCTGCTTTGTCTGCCTCAACCTGAGCTTGCAGCCACTTCTTAGCCTTACTCTCCAGTCATACAGACCATCATTTGTTCCTTAAGAACATTATGCTTCTTACTTGTATTCCTCCATTTTCTTCCTTTACCATCTATTTTAGTCCATTCAGGTTGCTATAACAAATTGCATAAACCAGGTGACTTATAAACTACAGAATTTTATTTCTCACAGTTCTGGAGACTGGGAAGTCTAACATTAGGGTTCAGGCAGATTCAGTGTCTGATGAAGACCAGCTTCCTCATTGAGAGTGTCTTCTCATTGTAACCTTAATGATAGAAAAGGAGAAGAAATGAGGGAGCACTCTGGGGCCACTTTTAAAAAGGCACAATGCCATTCATGAGGACTGTACTCTTATGACCTACTCACATCCCAAAGCTCCACCCTAAAGTGCCATCACACTGGAGGTTACGTTTTCAATAGATAAATTGTGGGAGGATACAAACATTCAATCTATAGCAGCCACCTGCTTCTATTTATGTTGGGAAATTTTCACAAAAACTCATTCCCAAATCAGTGTTTTGCCCTTGCAGTTCCCTCTGCCTGGAATACCAGATGGACTTATTCTTGACATTCCAGTCTTGGTTCAAGTGTCGTTTTCTTGATGAAGTCTTCCTCATCTAAGCAATAATTCTCTACTGTACAATATAGGTTCATTTTCCTGAGAGCACAGATATCCTCTGTTGTTGTTGTTTTTTTGTTTGTTTGTTTTTGTTCTTGTTTTTTTTTTTTTTTGCTTATTTGTTTTCTTATTTCTCATCTGTCTCCCCCATCAGGGAGAGCAATATGACTGTCTATTCTTAATCCCGAACATAATCCAAGCTTGAGTAAATAAATAAAAACATTAAAACAAAAACATGAAATAGCTTTGGCTCCCTAACCAAACTCTTTCTTTAAAAATTTGCACTTATGGAAAGTCAATATAATTGAATAATTCATATATATTCTGAAGCAAGTAGCTTCAGTTTAAATCCAAACCCCTCCATTTACTAGCTATAAAATCTTAGATTCACCTCCTGAACCTTGATTTTCTCATATTATAAAAAAAACCATTAGATATAATAATATCTACCTTTTTGGTTTGTGATGAGAGTTACATAAGTTTTTATAACTAGTGTACTGAGAATATTGCCTGACATATGGTCACCTCTCAGTATTTATCATAAGAGTGCATATTACATTAATATGCATTAATTAATAATGTTAATATTACTAAGAATATCTATTAAGATGACCCTAACAAAAGTGTACTGAAAAAAATGGCTACCATTGTTTGTAATTTTATGCTTAAACAAACTGGAAAACACAAGGAATCCCCTTTAAATTTTTTCAAAATAAGACACCAAAAAAAGACTTAATTCTTAAAAATTATTAATTTTAGGGAGAGAGAAAGAGAAGGAGACTAATATAAATTTTCTCTTCCACTTATTTATGCATTCATTGGTTTTTCTCCTATGTGCCCTGACCCTTGACTGGGAATGGAATCTACAAACTTGGAGTATTGGGACTCTAACCAACTGAGCTACCTGACCAGGGCAGGGACCTAAATTCTAACATATTAAGACCTAACATTTGCATGGCACTATATCATTACTAAAGATGTGCCCTTATGGTAAGTCACATCATATTTCCTACCTCTCAAGGAGTAATTATTATCACTAGTTTAAGGGTGGGAAAATAGAGAGATCATGAAGGTCATTCACTTATTCAAGTTCCCTAGCTCCTGACTGAGTCACACCTTGAACTCCAGATTTCTGGGTTTTATATTCAGAACTTTTTCAACATGCTGAGTCTCTTATCTTTAATTGTCACATCCATTATGCAGCCTATGCATATGTTTGGTATATAAGCAAAACAGAAGTTCCTCACAACCTAGAAAAACATTTAATAGATATTTTTAAAAAGTTTTTAGTTTTGCATTTTGTTAAACTTCCTATACAAGTTTTATAGTTTTTTTCTGTTTCCATTTTGATAGCTATGTAGGTGGAGAGCCAGAGGTTTAAATATCTGACCTTACATATACCAACACACTGGCTTGGCAGAAATAAATTCTTGGGATTTACATATGAATAACTGTTAATGCTTGTTTTCTTGGATATCTCTAACAGATAGGACCACACACGGAACAAAAATAATGATTTAGTTTTTATCTCAACAATTTCTTGGCTTTGGTGCTGCTGAGGGCAGTGGGAGGTAGGGGGGAAAGGATGAGTGAGTATAAAGCCTTGATGCTAATGACATTTGACTCACATGTCCCTGCACTCCTATGTGGAGACTGATCAATTCCCCTAGCCTATCTTATTCTGGCAGGTAGAAGCCACAGATAATAACTCATTCTTTCTCATGAAGCCAATTCTGAACTGGTGGTCTGGAGAGGAATACTGTATTGAATTACCAACTAGTTCCAATAGAATCATTTCCAAAAGTAATTAGGGCTGATGGAATATTTCTTAAAAGACAGCATCAAATTCCAGATTTTTCCAAAAAAAAGTTAAAATTTCAGCTCCCTTGCTTACATTTTTCTTTCTCAGAGTGTGGAAAGATCCTTTTTGCAAGAAAGTAAAACATGCCCTTCTGTGCTTAAAGATGCCTTCATGTTTTCTTCCTGTCAGCTGCCATGAGCCTCCAACCGTATTCAGGAATGTCCTGGGAATAACTGAGACATGGAGAGGTTGACAACTCTGCATGAGATATTCTCTCTAGCTCAATATATAATATGGTATCTTGGCTTTGAGGTCTAGTGGTGGCTACATATATCAAAGTTTTGTGTTTAATAGAGAGTTCTCTTGATTGTCAGAGTGAAAAAGCAATGGTATCTGCTGGACTAAGACACTTGGCACTACTCTCATCAAAGGAGGAGGGAAAATTCTACTTGGACAAGGATGAGGTAATGGCAATTGCTTGCAATGAGAAGATTCATTCTTAATTGTTAGCGTATGGCTAGGAAATGTTCTGAGGCATTGGCTTGTTTGATAATGGCTTAATAACTCTTAATGGAACCTAGAAAGTTCTATCAAAAGGAGATGCAATGTATCATTTTTTAAAAATTGACCAGAATAATCTGTTTGGGTTTATAATTTTTTTCTTCTCGTGACTATGTAATGCTTAAACAGTAGCAACTGGATATACCTTATAGCAATAAATACCAGATGGGGCCTGGTAAAGCAAGCTGAAACACATGTGTTTGGGAAGCTGATACTAACATTATAAGCCATTTCTGTTGGCTTGAAAAGGGAGAAACACACTTATCATGTTTTTGAGCCAATTCTCCCATTAAGTAATTTCTTGAAGGAATTGGATCTTTGCTATGTTTCTCTTTTTATGAGATAAGTTCCAAATGAACATCTTGTCCAAGATTCTTAAAAGTCAGAAATGCTGTTATCATATAGCTCTGAGAGTCTCTCTAAGGTTTGAATTTTCTCATTCCAGAAGTAAAAGAACTACTCCAGTTAATCGTTTCTATCACCCAACACTGACATTTTCCTCTCTCATGCTTTGGAGAGAAGTGCTGGGGATTAACTGCAATGATTACTTTCAAGGCAGAAAAGCCACTTTAGGAAGAACCAATAATGGGTGTTTAGAAACTGCACGGTTACTTGCAAATGCCTGTGCAAGCGTTATATCATGTGAGAGAGAATGAAAAGTTGAAATCTTGCTAGATTATATAAACCAAAAGTTTATGTTCCATAACCCTTCTGATTCAAGGGTCCATCTGTAGACTGTCTTGCTTTATACAATTCTGGAAGGCAATACATCTGGACTTTTATTAAAGTGTGTGTTAGGGGGAGATTAATAAAGATTAATTGAAGATTAATAAAGAACAAGGAATAGTCAGGATGCAATTTGACAACATGAGCTTCGGTGTTGCATACCTGGGCTTAGTTCCAGACTGGAAATCTTCACAGCTGTGTGAATTTGACAATTCGCTTAACTTCTCTGATTCTCACTTTCCTCAGAAGAAGAGAGCAGGGTAACAGGGCTCACCAGTGCTAGCTCTAGGACCCACCAGACTGACTTCTTAATCTTCCTTGCTGCTTCCTGTGACTAGCTGTGGCACTGTGGGTAAATTGTTTCATTGAGATTCTCTGGCCTTCAGTTTCCTTCCCTATAACATGGGGATAAAAATAGTGCTTATCTCATGAGGCTTTTGTGAGGATTATGTTCATTGATCCAATACAATTTATAAATGCTTGACACAATGCTGACACTTAGTAAATGAGCCATGCATGGAAGCCAATACAGTTACTCAATCTACCAGAGTCCTTTCTTATTCAAAGAGAATAAAGTAACAGTCTGTTCATATCTGCAAAATTCTTCTTTTAACTGACCATAGCATCTAAGGTTTTAGACTCTCTGGAAGTCAGATTTTATAAATCCATCATTGCAGTGAACTTGTCTGGAAGGTTTGGTATAAGCAATAGTTCTGAATGGCAACTGACCTGAGTGTTCCACACTCCATTTTCTTATGAAAACTCTAAGGTTCTGGAAAGGGAAGTAGCATCCTCCATAAACACCTAAATAGTGACCCAAATTGGGTAACAGATTAATTGAGCCATTCATTAATAATATGATGGTAATTGATATTAATGGAGTAAAGATGTTATTGATTCTGCGCTGAATTGCTTTCCCTCTGTCACTCAATCTTCACAACCCTCAGAGATTGTTATCCTTCCTTTTTGGGAGGATGAAAACCAACAATCTACATGGCCTGTTTGGTTAGACTTATCTCGGCTTGAATGAAGTTACTCTTCCCTCTTCCATAATACTTCATTCATTCAGTCATTCATTCATCTATCCATCCATCCATCCATCCATCCACCCACTAGCCTTTCATTCATTTATTCTGCAAATATTTCCCTCACTCCCACAGTGAATATAGCATGTCCATGTCTATTTGGGTATTCTGTTCTAGTGGAGGAAGCAGACAACCAAAATAAATATATAATGCTATAGTTAAAAATAATTCAGAAAGTGGGAAACAGAGAGATAGGTGCTATTTTAGCCAGGGAGGGTGACATTTGGGTAGGATTGAAGAGAATATGAAGGTGAGGCATGAAGCTCTCTGGAGGCCCAGTAGCCTTAAGACAGAGGGTGATTGGCATGTTGAGGAGTAGGTGAGTCCCTGGTATAAGTATTACCCCACTTTAAATCTAGGAAACAAAAATTAGAGAGGCTATCCAACTCAGCCAAGGTTTACAGAGTTAGAAAATGGCAAGGCACACACCTCTGAGGTCTGTTCTCAGCTCTAGCTCTGGTGCTCAATATTGTTCTCTCCTTTAACATTCAGGGCTCTGCGTACGGCAGGTGGCAGAACAGACATATCTTTCTCCCTCAATTTTTCACCCTACTTAGTGAAGGGCTCTCACTTACTTCAATGCCTCTTAACCTCTTATGTGGCTTTAGATTTGTTCTCTATCTTCTTCTTCTTCATGTTTATGCTTTTAAACAACAAGAGCTTCTAAACCCATGTATTGGTAGAGATAGAAATTAAGCAAGTTTCAATAAACACTGACTCATTGTTGTGGCAGTGCAAGGGTGACTTGCTTACTAAAGCAAATAGTTCTACCCTCCATCTCCATACCTGGTGGGAATAGTAGCTCGTAGGATAATGCAGGCAGACATTCATGTTTCTTCCATGGATAAATAGAAAATATACTGATTTTCTGTGTTACGATATATAATGCAAAAACCAAGGGTTTCCTCCTAAGCTGCCACAGTTATATAACTTAATCTGCCCATGACTATTGTCGTGCTGTGAATGTCAGATGAAATTAATCCCATCCGTGCACTGGAACATACATTTTATAGCCCTTACTTTGCCCAGATGAGTAAGTCAAGTTGGGTTTTTCCAATTTTGCAGGGCCATGTAGCATGCACACACAAGTGTCATGAGTTTCTTCCTTAATTATGAGAATATAAATCCATTAGCAAAGGGGATATGGAGAAGAATATTTCAAAAGGGGAGATATTTATTAAGCTAAGAGTGCAATTACTTCATTTTAAACATTTAAAAGAAAACAGTCATGAAAATGATTAGAACACAACATGTCATATTGATACTCTGATGTGAGGAGGTTTTCTTTCAATTGTCTTAGAAATAGGTTCCCAATGAATCAGAAGCAGATTAATTAATATACTCACTAACTGTTTCTTTTATAATACATGAAAGATTGGTTGAAGATATAAACATATGATTCATTGTGACTGAAATACAGATGTTACTAATAGTGCAGACTAAATCTACCATGTTGAGGTATAGCAGTTCCACTTGGTATAATAATCTTTCTCTTGTCAATAATGTTGTTTCATTTATTCTGTACCACCTGGCACGAGCCATGTGTCCAAATCTTTCACTAGCATGAGAAGCTCTGATATTTTCTTATATCATAAAATCTCAACCCAACTCCCAGCAGATCTGTGGTTTGTAAAATTCCTTTCAAAGGCTACAAATGGTTCATATTTAAAAACTGTTCTTTATGTGAGATTCTTCTGAAAATCCAAAGATCCCTGACAAAAATTAGTCATTTGAGATTTAGCAGACACATACACATTGAGCAAAGCACTTAGATATTGTTTTAAGAGTATTGACACATTCCAGAGGTAATTAAAATGTAAATGAATGTAAAGCTTTTAGTAATATATGTATTGATTTTTGTGAACAGACCCTTAAACTAACGGAGGAGGTGATGACTCGTTTTCATACAGAGCATTTAGAGTCTTTCCGAGGCAGGAAGGCAGAAATTGTTTTCTATTTCACTGACTTGACTAGATTGAACTATGTATTGATTCTGAATTCTGTGTAGAGGGTGAGAGAGCCTGGAGAAAGATCATGGGTGAAGACCCAAGCTTTCTTCAGCTTCTCCACAATGAGTTTTTAAGTTATAACAAGAAGTTAGTGAATAACCATTTCTTAAAGAAATCAAACAGCAGGCATATAGCAATGCCGATTAATAAAATATAAGCTTGTGAGTTTATACTGTATTAATGTAATAGAATATAACTGACTTTAGTCAGTTTAAATTCATCAGACATCTGAAGAATGATAGAGTTCAGCACATTCCCAATTACTTGCTTTTAGATATAGCCACTAAATTAAATCCAGGTCACCATAGCTCTAAAGAAGTGCATTTTTAATAGACTTATTTACAACTAGAGTATTGATTATGTATACATTAACTATTTGAAAACAATGTGCTTTCCTACAGTTTTCAAATATTATCTGGTATATAGTTTGCATCTTAAAGTCACTTAGTAAAATTATTCCTGATCTATAAGGCATAAGAAATATCATGCTAAGCACTGTCCATTCATTGGTTTTCTAATTATTTTGTAGGTCAAATAAATGAGGTTCTACTATATTAAAAATTACTTCAAGCCATTATTTTACTTTCTCCAAGACTATGTAACTGTTCAACTTTGTAGCTAAAGACGATACCATCCTCACAGTGAAAATGAAAGAAAAAAATTTAAGAGAAAAAATATATACCCAACATTCTACATTCTGTCTATGTGGCCACAAAGTCATTTAAAACTACTTATGTAAAGATATGCTACATATTGAGATGAAAGATTGTGACATTTTCCTACCCCTGCTCTAAATCTACATTGTATTTGAAAAAGGAATAAAACCCAAAGGAGGCTCAAATTTTACTTCAAAAATATGGTGTTTGTTTATACATGTATTTCTGAAAAAAGACCTTGTTTCATAAAGAAAACCCAGTATTGGAGTGATATTTCCTTACAATAAGCTGTATTTAAATAGTACCCTGGATTCTTCATTAATGATTCAGGGAATGGACCTTAGATGCTGAGCTTCACATTTCCTAGAAATAAAATAGGGCAAGGCAAGTCCTTGCAGTGCCTACTTACCAGAGAAATTCTGAAGGGAACTGAAATGGCCTGAGGATGTGTTTTTAATTTCCTGGAAGAAAAAAATGTTCATCTGATTTCAATTTTATGAATGCATTTTAAAATGTAGTAGATCCAGTCAATTCTTTTTCACTTGTAAACTTGACTTTGGGCCTACCCATACTTAACTAGGCCATCTTTCTTATTACATTGTATAAATATCATAGAACCACACTAGTTTAAATAGATATAAACATCAGCTTACAGAAAACTCAACTAGATTTCTAGATTCCAAGGGAACCAATAAAAATGGAATTTCAGAATAATTTTTTTCAAGTTTCTACTAGATTCCCACTGAGTCCATCCAATTTATTGCAAGACAAGAGCATCAAAAGGTTTTAAACAATATTTAATTATCTAGTATTATAGTAAGTTCTGCTAGTAATAGAAAAAATAGCATTTGATATATAAGTTGGGTTAAGTTCTAGTGTCTGCCACACAGTGGCTGACTTAACAGGAACCGATCTCCACTGCACATATATGGGAATGTTGGATAGATTACAACAACAAAAAAAGGGCAAATTTCATGTCAAGGAAAGAAACGCATAGTCCAATGTTCTGTAGATGAGGAAAGACAAAGTCAGGATGGTGGAAAGGAAGTGTATTTAATGGTTAGGGACACAGAATGTGGGCCAGAAAACCTGGGACCAAATCCTG
Source organism: Antrozous pallidus (assembly GCA_027563665.1). Taxonomy (NCBI): domain Eukaryota; kingdom Metazoa; phylum Chordata; class Mammalia; order Chiroptera; family Vespertilionidae; genus Antrozous; species Antrozous pallidus. The sequence continues at coordinate 30,219,337 of CM050508.1, read as the reverse complement.
ACTGCCATTTTCTGGCTTACTCCAATATTAACCACAACAAATCAAATTCCTAAATGACTTATTGGTCAAATTAGATATCATAGTAGAAGTTTGAAAATATTTAGAAATGAATATAAATATAAACAGATATCAAATTGAACTGGATACAGCCAAATTGCTATGTAGGCAGAAATTAATAGGCTCTATGTAGTAGAAAAGCAGATTTAAAAAATAATTATCTGAGAATCCAAATCAAAATATATCCCGGCTGGTGTGGCTTACTAGGTGAGCATCGATCTATGAAGCAGGAAGTCAAAGTTCAATTTCCAATTGTGGCACATGCCTGGGTTGCAGGCTCAATCCCTAGTGGGTGGCATGCAGGAGGCAGCCGATCAATGATTCTCTCATCATTGATGTGTCTATCTCTCTTTCCCTCGCCTTTCTTCTCTAAAATCAATAAAAATATATTTTAAAAAATCAAATTAGTTAAAAACAGTTACTCTTCCTTCTGCAAAAACACACACACACAAATATACACACAAACTACCATAAAAATTAGCTCTGGACCGTAAGCCGAGATATAGCCAATAGTTAAGGAATAAGAAATTCCAGTTTGATACAAATGTCAAAAGAATAAAACAAGCAAGAGACTTTTCCATATCATTTTATGACACTATTTTGACTTTGAACATTGGCAGCATAAAAAGGGAAATTATAGAGCAATCTGATGTGGATATGAATTTCTATGGAAAATTTGACCAGTTTGAATCTTGGATGACATAAAAAAAAACAAAAAAACAAAAAACTAGAGGCCCATTGCACAGATTCATGAGCCAGTGGGATCTCTCGCCCTGGCCTGTGGGGATCTGTCTGAAACCAGCTCTCTGACATCCCCAAAGGGGTCCTGGATTTCAAGAGGGCCGTTCTTGGTAACACACTCCAAAATCAGGTTCCCTCCTCTCTGGTTCCAGGTGCTTCACCTGAACCACAGCTGCCAACTCACTGCAGCTCAGCAGCTCTTGCATTGAGCACCTGCCCCCTGGTGGTCAGTGGACGTCAGAGCTACTGGTCAAAGCATCTTCCCCCTGGTGGTCAGTGAACATCACAGCTACCTGCCAGTCACTTGGACTTCTATATATACACACACACATACATACATACATACATACATACATACATACACTAGAGACCCAGTGCATGAAAATTCGTGCACCCAGAGGTCCCTCAGCCTGTCCTGTGTCCTCTCACAGTTCAGTCACCACCCCCATCACCCTGCCTCTACTGCTGCCTGGCCTCCCTCTGTGGGAGGTGACCAGATGGACTGATCAGGGGATGGTGCTGGTTCTCTCCATCACCCCTCCACTGCCATTGTTGCTACCCCCTACCTCCCATCACCATTCTCTCCCTCTGCCCACTAGCACATGCTGTGGCTGGCCTGGCACCACCTGCTCACTGGCCCCACCCCCGCCAACTGTTTTTTCCTTTGTTTGGTTGATTTGCATAATAAGCTTTTATTATATAAGATGCATATAACATACCAGTATCAGATAGGGTGTGTTGTGGAATACAATAATGGTTTAACATTAGGATGCCTTTGTCTTCAAGTAAGAGAGAAGCCAACAAAAAGTAGCACATGCTGTCCCATAGACAGGAAACCCAGGGGTGAGATGTTTTCAGACTTAATTCTATAGTACCATCATGTTAACAAGGAACCAGGTTCCACTCACTTTCCTCACTGCAATGTGCAGTGTGTAGGTGGTTCCTTGCATAGTTGCAAGAGAGTAGTACAAAAGCTATATAAAATGGGATGACTCTGCAGTCTGGAAGGACTTCATTACACAATGGAGCCACAACTCACTCAAGCTCAAGTTACAGTGCATTTGACCCACCTAATGTTGGTAACTTTGTTGACTCTGTTCACTGTCACCCACACTGCCAGGAGTCCACCCTTTTTCCTGGCAATAGTGATGGCCTGCATCTGTATTCATGCAGCAAGGAGGCCTATGTGCAGCCCTAGGGGAGGAATGTTGTTTTTATGTTGACCATTCAGGAGTAAAAATGGAAGGCGAGGTAGAAATGCAGTCCGGCTCATGACTGAACCGTAAGTTCCAAGACAAGGGGAGAATAAAAGAGCAGAGCGGGGCTGCAAAGAACAATTTAGACAGCCACAATTTTGGACTGTGTGACTTGGCAGCCACCATGTTGGCCACATAAAATGTAAACTTACCTGGGGGCTGCCATCTTGAAATCACAAAGACCAACCCCTCTCTTTGAATTAGCCAGTCGTGAAAGACTGTGTGCTTAAGCTCCAATCAAAAGCAAAGGACAGGACAGGTCACTTGCGTTAGGGATTATTTGCGTCACTAGCCCCAGCCATCAACCAACCAATTGGAATCGGCCAACTCAGTGGTTCGCGTCTGGCCCCACCTCCCTATAAAATCATCATGCTCGGGAAATTCGCTCTCTTTGGCTTCCTGCCATGGCGGCGGCGGGGGCAGAGGGCCAAGACCCGGCTTTTTTTTTTTTTTTTTCTATAGAGTTTGTAACTTTATTTTTTTTTATTTTTTTTATTGTTCAGTTTATTAATTACATTGTTTCCCCTTTTTTATCCCCCTATATCTTCCCTCCACCCTGTACCTATCCCACCCTCTACCCTCACCTCCCCCTCCCCAATCTCCTCTCCCATTGTTGCAAGATTTTTGTCCAATCTCTTGCTGCACTTCCCACAACCCTTTTCTCCCCAAGAATTGTCAGTCCATTCCCTCTCTATGTCCATGTTTCTGTTATAGTCACCAGTTTATCTTGTTCATCAGCCTATCAGTTCACTTGATTTTTATGATCATTTGTTGATAGATGTGTATTTGTTGTTCATAATTTATATTTTTACCTTTTTCTTCTTCCTCTTCTTAAAGAATATCTTTCAGCATTTCATATAATACTGGTTTGGTGGTGATGAACTCCTTTAGCTTTTTCTTATCTGCGAAGCACTTTCTCTGATCCTCAATTCTGAATGATAGCTTTGCTGGATAGAGTAATCTTGGTTGTAGATTCTTGCTATTCATTATTTTGAATATTTCTTGCCACTCCCGTCTGGCCTGCATCGTTTCTGTTGAGAAATCCGCTGACAATCGTATGGGTGCTCCCCTGTAGGTAACCAACTGTTTTTCTCTTGCTGCTTTTAATATTCTCTCTTTATCTTTTGCTCTTGACATTTTAATTATGATATGTCTTGGTGTGATCCTCTTTAGATTCCTATATTTTGGGGTTCTGTGTACTTCTTGGGCTTTTAAGTCAGTTTCTTTCACCAGGTGGGGAAAGTTTTCAGTCACTATTTCTTTAAGTAGGTTTTCATTAACTTGCTCTCTCTCTTTTTCTGGCACCCCAATAATTCGGATGTTGGCTTGCTTGAGGTTGTCCCAGAGGCCCCTTACGCTATCTTCAATTATCTGAATTCTTTTTGTTTCTTGCTTTTCCAGCTGAGTGGATTTTGCTTCTTTGTATTTCAAATCTTTGACTTGGTTCTTGTGGCCCTCTGGACTGCTTTTAGGACTTTGTGTAATATTTTTTGTTTCAGTCTGTGTATGCTTGATTTCTAGTTGGTCCTTTTTTTTATCTGTGAGGGTCTGGTTCGTATCCTCAGAGGTCTTGTTCATTTCCCTGAGGGTCTCATTCATTTCCTTGTAAGTATCATTCATCTCCTTGTAATTCTCATTCATTTGCTGTTTGGTCTTGTTTATTTCCTGGTAATTCTCATTAAGTTGATCAGCCTTTTGTAGGAGCCTCTTGAAAAGCCTTATAACCGTGGTTTTGAACTCTATGTCTTGTCGTCTTTTCTCCTCCATTTCTTTCACACCTGGTTTCTTTCCATGTCTCTGCATGGTGGCTGCTTTATGTGGTAGGTATCCTCAAAGGGACAGTGGCTCAGTCTCCCCGGTTACCTGAGGTGGGTACTCTTACTGCAATCCTTTATGGGTTGTATTCAGTGTTTTTGAATTTAAACCCAGCTTGTTGTTGTTAGCCCTAGGAGGGTTTGACCTCCAGGCCAATTGGCTGTGAAGGGAGACTGTGTTCAGGTTGGATGGGCGGAGTCTCTGGATTGCTTGGCAGCAGCAGAGGCAGCGGCAGCTGGGTCCTATGCGGAGCTTGCGCGCGCGGGTCTGTGTTGGGTGGGGATGGCTGCAGACCCCTCCTAGAGAAAGCCGCTAGTCTCTTCCCCTTGCCAGACAACTCTGCCTTTCCCCAAATGTGCCTGCACACCAAAAGTCCAGCCCAGGGCTGTAAAATAGATGGTTTCCGGAACCAGGAGACAAGTTTCCAGGGGGCAAGTCGCGGGTTTGCGCGACCCTTGGGACTAGGAGCTTCTGCCTCGCCCCGCTTAAATCCGGCCAGTCCCTGCTCCAGCCCCCGCCCTCGCTGGCGACCAGGGCGGCTCCTAACCTCTTTCCCTCTGAAAGGCTGCGGTCCCGCGGGTCCTGAGTCTGTGTCCCACCTTTGCTCCTATTAGTGGAGTTTACATTCAGCCAGCTTTCTGGCAATTCTGGGTGCTTGTCTGTTCTGCTGTTGTGTTGTAGTTCTTAAATCGTTGCGTGGGGCAGAACAATAGGTGTTTGCTTATGCCGCCATCTTGGTGTCCCCTCAAGCCCCGGCTTTTAATAAAGGTTCTATGCTATTGCAAAAAAAAAAAAAAAAAAAAGGGATGAGACCCTGCCATGTTCTTTGGCCAGTCCCTAAACCAACCACTGAGAGAGAAAATAGAATTACTATACTTTGTTTAAGAGTAATTAAAATTCATCCTAGGAGCTGGGGAACCATCCAACTCATGAACTGCATTACCTCCTTATACCCGAACAAAATCAATTTTATCTTAGTAAGGTGGGTCCAACATAATAGTTTGGGTCCAGCTTATAGTATTGACCCATAAGAAGGAAAATAGAAAATCAATTTAATAGTTATAGCAAAGAAAATTAATGAAATGTCATTATTCAGTCCCGAGTAAAAGAAACAAATATGAAACCACTTTAAAAAGAAAGGGGCCCTAGCCATTTAGGTAAAGTAGGTAGAGCTTTGGCCTGTGGACTGAAGGGTCTTGGGTTTGATTCTGGTTAAGGGCAAGTACCTTGGTTGCAGCTTCCCCCCCCCCTAGGTGGGCCCTGGGCATGTGTGGGAAGCCACCAATCAATGTGTTTCTCTCACATTGATGTTTCTCTCTGTCTTTACCTCTCTTTTCCACTCTCCTTAAAAATCAATGGAAAAATTAATAGTATCTTAGGGTAAGGATTAAAACAAAAGTGAGAAAGGGAAAGAAAATTAACATGATCAAAGCAATCCTCCAAACCCCTAAATATCTTCAAATGTATTCTTTAACATTCAGAAATTAATCAAGGATGCCAGCCAGCTATTTTCACTTGTATTAAATATATATATATATATATATATATATATATATATATATATATGTGTGTGTGTGTGTATGTATATATATGTATATCTGTGTGTGTATATATAAATATATATATATATATATTCATTATTTTCAGCAAATATTGAAATGCAATGAAAAGAACCTGAAATGAAATGTGAGAGCTGTCTGGAAAGGTAAAAATGTTATTTATTTTATTTTTTGTGATCTTATGAACATCTGTATGATATTAAAGAATAAATCACCAAATTAATATAATGCATAGACTTGCTTAAAAGGCTTATGGATACAAGATCAATACACATATGTAAAATACCTATATGTCATTTGTTACATAGCTAAATTAAAAGTGTAACTAAAGTACAAAAATATTTCACTTACAATAGCAACAAAAGAAGTGTGGTATCCAGCAATAAATCCTCAGAAATCCTCATGGAGAAAATTCTAAAATTTATTGTTGAAATTAAAAGTATTATTTTCTCAAATACTTAGGTAAAAAAGAAATACATATGCCATTTTTATAGAATTATAAGGATAAATTATATGATTTAACACTGTTCCTTGCATAACAATTATTAAAAAGAAAACTTTTAAAATTAGTTTTATATAAATGTTTTTTTTATTTTAAGAACTTATAAAATAGCTCTTAAGAGTCCCAGAGTTCCTAGGAGCAATTTGAAAACCACAGGATGGCATTTATAGATTTTGACTAATGTAAACCAAATCCAACACCCCTTTTCTGACCTCAACCAAAGCTGGACTCTTGAGGGCTCCCAATATGTGAGAAGGGGCAGGTTGGGCTGAAGGACCTCCCTGCCCCAGTGCATGAATTTCATGCACTGGGCCCCTAGTCTACACACATATATAAAAGCCTAAGTAACCGTCTGACTGTTCGACTGTCCAACTGGTAGCTATGACATGCAATGACCTCAAGGGGGAAGATACTTTGACTGGTAGCTATGACATGCACTAACCATCAGGGGGGAGATGCTCAACACAGGAGCTGCTTAGCTGCAGTGACTTGGCAGCAGCAGTTCTTGGGGGATGCACCAGAACCAGAGAGAAGGAAGCCTGATTCTGGATTGCATCACCCGAGAACTGCCCTCTCACAATCTGGGACCCCTCAGGGGATGTCAGAGAGCTGATTTACACCCTATTTCTGCAGGCCAGGCTGAGGGACCCCACTGGTGCACAAATCTGTGCACTGGGCCTCTAGTTCTGCCATAATGGTCTTAAAGCAGGAATGTGCCTGGCATGTCCAAGTCACACCTAAGAGATCACTGGTGGTGGAGTTTTTATTCTAAGTAAAACCAAACCAAAGGAAGGTTTAGAGTAGGGGAGTGGAATTGATCTAAAAGTAGTATCTGTCTTCTTGGATGAGAATAGCTGCAAGTGTGGATAGAGGACGAATCAGGAAGCTTTTCCAATAGACTGGAAGAGAGTTGATAGTGATTCAGTCTAGGCTAGTGGTGAGGATAAATGACCAGGTTTGGCATATATTTTGAAAGCAAGGCTAGTATGTATTTGTTCACACTTTGAATTTCAGGTGTAGTCAGAAAAGGTGAGGAAGACAGGTTTTTGGCCTGAGCAACCTAAAGGTATAAACACACCATCACACTGAGATGAGGAGAAAAAAATATTGATGGGGTGGAATTCTGCTATGGAATGGTCAGATTTAAAGTGCCTTGTTTTATATTAGTGTTATATGTAATTGCTGATATCCAATTATGTAATACTGCAAAAATGCAAATTTTGTGCCATTTGACTTGGTAAAAATGTGGAGTTTAGAAGAAAGGTCTGGAAATCATCAGCATGGAGGTCATATTTTAAACTATGTCGCTTGATGAGATCACAGTATTTGTCAGAGTAGCATCAGGAACCAGAAACCACACTGATTATCTCAACTGGGGGGTATACTGTAAATCCATATTAAACAGGTTTTGGGAATCTAAAAAGCCATAAGAAGTTGTTACTTGCGAAAACAGTTGCCATGCCTTAGCTGAGAGAAAAAAAGGAGGGAGTGTTGGAATTATAAAATGTAAAGGCATGAAAGAGAGACCCACAAGGCTCAGACCTCTGAGGAGGTAGAATCAACTGCCTGGTGTTTCAGAGATAGCTGATTCTGATAACATGGAGGGGTAAACCCCTACTGATTGGGCCAATTACTGCTACTGGAATCAGCTGTCTCTTCCAGTGATGAACCATCGATATTCAGCTTCCTTCTCTGCCTTCTAGTCTTCCAGTTTACCCTTTAGTCCCCTATTGGTAGAGGCCAGCTGGCAAAGAAGAGCTGTGGTTGATGGAATCCTAAGCTTAGTAAAGAGTAGCTTGAAGGTGAGACTCAGGAACTAAATAACCAGCACAATCAACAGTGGGTAAGTATAGAGACCACCCCAAGCTCTGAAACACTCTGTGAGGGGTTGAGAGGGATAGGGCAAAGGAGGTACAAAAGAAACAATCAGGGAGGTAGGAAGAAACTTAATTAATGTGCATCCTAGTACTCCAGTAAATGAAGTGCTTCAAGGAAGAGCTGTCCATCAACTGTATGGAAGATAAAGTAGGCTGTGAAATACTAGTAAGAATTAATCATTGATTTAGTATAAAGACATTGGTGACATTGACCAAAGGGGTTTTGGTGGAGTTGTGAGGACCAAAAACGTGGGAATTGATGAGCTTTGCTACCAAAGAAAGTAGAGAAATAGGGCAAAATTTAGAAAGAGAACTTAAGTTGAAAGATTTCATTTTAATGGTAGGAGAAACAGTAGCATGTTTGTGTACTAATAGAATGAGCCAATAGAGAGAGCAACATGGGCACAACGTAAGGGCACAAACCCTGGAATAACCCTCTTTGGATGGAAAGAAGTATGGAATCATGCAAAGTCGGGGGAGGGATTCGGTCTAAGTGGGAGCATAGGTATTTTGACACTAATAACAGAAGGGCTATTGAGTTCATCAGCACAGAGGCTAGAAAGAATGCCTATGAGGTGGTGGAATCTGTGGACGTTCTTTCCCAATTGTTTAAATGATGCTTACATTTTTCATGATGAGAGTGAAGATGGCAGAGAACATGAAAAAATAAAGAGAGAAATACAATCACTTTATAAGGGAAGGGATTGAGACTAACTCCTAGAGTCTCAGTTTCTTCATCTGAAAAAGAGTATTAAATAATAATGCCTTGTGAAAAATAGTTTTATTAAAACAGTTGAAAAATGAAAAACTATAATACAGATGTTAAATATTATTCATGACCAAATCTAAACAAAATCAAAATACTTTTATAGTAAAAAAAATAACCATGAATATATATAACTTGAAATTTTCTTAAAAAGATGATAACATGAAAAATAATTTATCACTTGCCAATCAACATGCATTTCAAATTGGTCTATTATACGTGCATTCTCTGGGGACATTGCTCAGCAATACTTAGGTTAAAATTAAGCCATTACATGGAAATTTCAGATATATCTCACCAAATGTTAAATGACAGCACCTCATATACAGAAATTTGGTAAATAGTTTGGAGTAAATTAGTATAACAATGTTACCCTGTTAAATACTCTTTATGAGGGAGGGAGGGAAAGAAGGAGAGAGAGGGGAAGGAGGGAAAGAGAATGTATCAGATAAAGCTACATTTTAAGTGACACTTTTCTGATTACAATGATGAAATATATCTTTATGTCTCCAAAGTTATTTTTAAGTCTAGTACCAAAATGTCTGACAATTAAACATATAAGAATGCTCTCTTTTGAGCTATCATTGGATTTGAATCATAGCCCACAGGCAATTCGGAATAATTACTTGTGGGATGAATTAATACTTCAGGTTTAATTTTCTCATTTAAAACTTCTTTATGAAGAAGACAGATTTTTTTTTACATCTAAGTCTTAAATGAGATGCTGAAAGAAATGGCAACTGAAATTAATGAACAAATAATAATCTCCATTCAAGAACTAACCTGGGAAGACAGCATGACTGTTTTTATGTTTGGATTGTACTAATGCTGTCATTTTTGCTAATTGAGAACTAGCTGTATTTAAACGACATACTCAGTTTTGAGGCAAAGAGACTTTTCACATTTAATACATGTTTCTTAATATTATTCTTGTTAGCTATCCTGGATCATGATTACATCAAATCATTCTTTGGGGAAAAAAATTTTTCCATGTGATGATATTGAGGACTTGGATGAAGGAACTGAGAAATATTTTCCAAGTCATCTGACTTATTGCACAGAATTGAAGGAAAATAATGTCAAATATCTTTTTATGTCAAAATTTTCTTTTTTTAAAGAATTTTATTGTTGGCACTGTTACGGATATCCTCTATTTTCTCCCTTTTGCCCACTTCCCCCAGCCTCACCTCTCCTCACCTGGCCTTCACCACTCTGTCATTTGTGTCCATGTTAAATACCTTTTATTTTAAACAACTTTATTAAGGTATAATGTATATACCATAAAATTCACCCATTTTAAGTGTATAATTTAATAAGATTTAGTTAATTTACAGAATTGATTTACATCATTCTATATAATAAAGAGCTAATATGCTAATTAGACCAAACAGTGCAATGACCTTCTAGATGTCCTTCTGGACCTCCTTCCAGACAAAGCCGGGGTTGTGAGGGCTGAGACCCTTGCACGAATTTTGTGCATCAGGTCTCTAGTTGTAAGTAAATTTTCAAACATACCTGTCCCCAAGAGACCACAAATCCCATTTATAAACACTCCCCATTCCTGCCCCCAACCCCAGGCAATTGCTAATCTATTCTGTCTCTATAGATTTGCCTTTTCTAGACATTTCATATAAATAGATCATATATTCTTGCAGACTTTTTTTGTCAGACATTTTTCACTTAGCCTAACATTTTAGAGGTTCATTCATTCTGTAAAGATCTTTAAAGGTCTATTCACACACGTACTTTAGATTCCTTAGAGGTCTTTTCATAGACTTTACATCACTTATTTTACTGTGATTCACAGTTTCCAGTGCAGTTCAAATTCTTCCTCATTGCATATAAAATCCTTGGGGCAGAGATTTTATTTCTTCTTTCTTTGCAAAGTTATCACAATTAAATTTGCTATGTCATTGGCATTCAATTAGAACTCCTTAATGAGCAAATGATGGTGAAGGTGATGTTTACCTTCTGCCATTTGCTCCTAGTTGTCGAATGTTTGTTGGGAACAGATTACAAGAGGGAATTTAGTGTACAGGATGTTCATTAGGGAGGACCATTGGAAGAGAGGAGGAGGAAGTAGGATTAGGCCCAGGGAAAGTTGAGCTGTGATATATACCCTATCATAATCTCATCCAACTCCAGAGGGAGTTCTGAGGCTCAAATGACCTATCAGAATTGTCCCATGTTGAGTTGAAATGGCCTGACCTTTACAACCCCTTCCCATTAGTCAGCCACTGGACCTAGGCCAGCCTGTGCATGGTGCATCCTGGGCCCAGTGGCTTTCTGCAGCTGAGAAAATCCTTGGAGGATTGACAGGATGTCCTTCCTTGTATGGGACCTTTTCTGCAACTCTGTGTCCATTGAGTCTCTGCATTTTCTTTTAGCCAAAAACTTAGTTAAGGCAATGTCATAATCATGCTTTACTATATCTTCCAGATTTTCTATTTCTGTTCAGAAGGTCACTGTAATATATATTAAATTCTACTCCTAAAATAGCATTTTTCTGTTTAACAAATATTTTTTAAGTTGCCTCAAATTCTTGGTAGGTGTTAGAGAGTGGGGATTTTTGAGCACTCCAGAGAGGCTGTGGACTATTCACCAAATAGAGTTGTCAGTGCTGACATCAGGTCTTGAGAGGTCTCATGGTCCCTTCCCAGCACGTAGGCCTTATTTCATAGAACACTGTCAGTTTTCTGAATAACAGGATGACCCTGTAGTAACATGGTTGTCAATAGCATGACTCTGATGTTGCGTGGAAAAACTGTTTTAACTTGGGTTGCTTGTTCTGCAGAAACAGATAAAAGTGGTCTTACACAAAGGGTCGAGGCTGCTCTCTAGACTGCGTAGAGAATGATAGAGCAGTCACTAGGCTGGCTAATAAAGGCTCTCTAAATTTTAATTTGGTCTTGTCTCCAGTGGTCGTTCACTCATGTTCACTCCACAATAGTAGGAATGTTGAATAATTTTAGTTTAAAGTTAAGAGCAAACAAGGATTAACTCAGAAAATGAACAGATTTTCTAATCATTTTTGAAGCATCCTAAAATTATTTTGTTTCACATTTTTGCTAGATAGTTCTTCCCTTGTCAACATATGTGGAAGAAGTTGTTTTAGGGTTATTGAAATCCTTGGATGAATAATTTATCAAATTGTCAGCAGCTGCTTTTTCTAACAATAGATTTGAATGGATTAGTCTTCTTTTCATTTTTCAAACTTTAAAATTTTTAAAAATTTTCCAAAAGTATATTTATGAGCCTTTTCTACAACTGCTGTAATATCAACTTTGACAGTGATTTTTTTTTTTAGTCTCCTTAAATACAGTATCAGAGCTGAGAGAATTTTTTGGGAAATATTTAATTTTCAAAAAATAAAATCTCCATTTGCCTGCAACCTACTGACTTTTTGGCTTCAAAACACTTCTCCCTTTTCTGCATATACCACTATTAGTTGTAAAGCTATTTATAAGCCAAGAGTGCTTTCATTGTTGTTCTTCAGGTATTTTGCAGGAGGTGTAGCTAACCAACAAAAAGAACATTTTGGTACAGTCTCACTGGTGATGTTGGCCATTTCATCTTTGTTTCAAAAAAAAAAACAAACAAACACATATTCTACCAACTTGAGGGATTAGTGTGTATAGACATTTTTTCATGGGCATTATATTAATTCTCACATCTGCTTTGTAAATACAATAATACTTCACTGACTCTTCAGATAAGTTAAATTTGAAGTTCAGAGAGAGGTCAAGAGATTTGCCAAGGGTCTTGGATTAAGAAAATAGTAGTCCTTATAGTTCAAAGTTGAGTCCAACCCTCTTGTTCTCATTTTTTTTATTTGAGTTGAGCCACAATAGCTACATTTAGAAAAATTACAAGTATTGTTCTTGTCACAAGCAAAGTGTAGGTAGTAGAACTGGACTGGTTAACCCACTGACTGACTTTGAAGTGTGTTTTAGAGGGTTATAAGATTAACAGTTTAATACAGAAAAGAGCACTTTATTACGTAGCACAATCCTGAATTCCCATAACATCAATTCTTTTAAAAATGCTATGATTAGGAGTTACACTACTTCAACCAGAAAGATTAAATACAAGCCTTTGTTCCTCCTGAAAATTCCACTAAAAAGAGAGTGAAGGAAGCAAAAGGTATTAACCACCTTGTCAAGAAGATAGGAGTAGAGTTCTTATCAGCCAGGTGTATTGCATGTACTGGTACATCTGTTTGGTCATATGGTGTGACAGAGCAGTTTCCCAAATAGTATAGAGCTGCCACCAAAACCTGGGCTCTGTGTAACCATTCAAAACCAGCATCTTTACAGAGTAGTTGGTAAATGATGGGCTTCATACTCTACCTCCAGTATAAGTTTCCTCCAGAATTCAGACAGGTGTTCTAGGTTCTGTGTCTCTTTCTGAGGGAAAGAAGATATTAGATTCAACAACTTCCCTATCACTGTGGAGGAAATATCACAATTACCTCAGAACTCTCAAGGCCCAGAACTTTTGCTGAGGTGGCAGGCTGCCTGAATTTGGTTGGATTTATTTCCTACTGTTTGGTATGCATGTGTTTCCCCAGGATAGGTTTGCTTTCTCCACATCACATTTAATCAGCATGCTATTGTCAGGGTGTCAGTGTGATTAATTAGCATAATATCTTGTGCAATGCAGAATGATAAAGGTGAAACTGGACCAGATGATAACGTTTCACTGTAGATTGATGTATCTCCATTGTAATACAATGAAAAAGTATTACTGCCTTTGTCAGGTGAAAGCAAACTATTTCTAATGTTCTATATTAATAAATATATATTTTTAAAAAGCACTCGGACCAATGGCTGCATACTTGGTAATAGATACTTGATTGATTGGCACCAGCAAATAAACCACATCCAGAACATCATTGTCAATGTAAGTTGACCCCTGGTTAAATTTCATTCTTCAAGAGCAATTTCTCATACACACAAATACACTAATTGAATGAGATTATGGTGGAATTTTGCAATCCCGCCAGAAAGAAACTATTGATTTTGATGTACTCTTTTGATATGCAGAGGCAGTTCTAGAGGATTTAATTGTCTTTTCCTACTACATTAGCCCTCACTTCATATGTCAGGGAAACAATATGAGGATTCTGCCAGTTGCTGAGTATGTCTTTTCTAACTGTACTTTCCAAGACAAGAAAAATAACCATACAGTGAGATTAGGAACCCTAGAAACCCATTCTAAATTTGATTAAAGGGAATCTTGGTTAATCCACTGGATTTTATAGGCCCCTGCTCTGATGGATGGATCTTAATCTTGTTTGTGCCCCTGGGGATTAGCATCAGTTAACTATGGTAATTCAATCTATCCTAGCCAGTTATGTTGGTGTCTAGTAATCCTTCTAATTCCCGAGTATTTTCCTTTATTCAATTTACTACCCATGAAGTAATTTTTGGAGAAGTTTAACAAGAAAACATACAGTGTAAATTGTTGACATTATATCAGGAGATTTCTTTAAGGGAAGAAATTCACTGGCTCACTCAGAAGTGATCAACAAACCTCATGGCTTTATACTCTCTATTACTACTAAAATATTCTACTATGCTATCTTTCTTATCTTTCAAAGACATATCATCTAATATGCATTTCATTACAATTATAATGAGCTGATCATTATAATTTACCTGCTATTTTGCCCTTGCAGGTCATAGGACTTCCCACTTATCACACAACATAGATATAGTTTATCTATTACTAGAGGCCTAATGCACGAAGATTCTTGCAAGAATGGGCCTTCCTTCCCCTGACTGCTGGTACCAATTTCACTCTGGCCTGGAGCTGCCTTTCCACCTGCCCATGCTTCCCAGAGGCCCAGAGCGACTGGGGCAGTGTAGAGTGCCTGTGTCATCACCATGGCGACAATGCAAGCATCCTGCCCCGCCCTGCCCTCTGCCACCTAAGTATCCAAATTAACACATCATCTTTGTTGGGTTAATTTGCATACTCCTGATTGGCTGGTGGGCATCAAAGTTATAGTCAATTTAGATCTTACTCTTTTATTAGTGTAGATTTGGAATCTAGTTATATCAGAGAACCATGTCCAGATTCTTTTCCTAAGGTTATATTTCCCTGATCAATTCCATTACGAGCAAACATGTCAGTCAGCATTTGGTAAGGGAAAAAGAAATCGTTCTTTGAATTCTTAACATAAAATGTTTATATAGAATCAGAAGATTCCAGCACTGTTGGAAGAGCTAATTGGGTGGAAGAGAGCAATCATTTGTAAATCTAGTGTGGAAATTCAGGGAATAGCTGAGGCAGGGTTGGAAATGTCACAGTTAGGATCTGTCTGAGGCCGAAGAGTGACACCTGACACCTGTGTAAATGTGTCAACCACAGTGAAGTTATATCTGCACATACCTCTGACCAGTCGGCCTCCCCAGAAAAATAGATTCTGGTACAGCTACTTTCCTAATCTTACATGATGGCCAGCTCTAACCTGGAGCACATAGGACAGGTGAATCTTGGACTTTAGTTGGTGTGGTAATGGTGTTGATGAGCTGATGACAGAAGATCTATATTTAAAACTAAAAACTAAAAGAAATATTAGAATTATGAATATTTTGCTTTGAAGAGGTAGCTAGATGCTGTGTATCATTTCTTAAAATGAAAATTAGAAGTGGAATGATATATGCTAAGGTATATTTATCTTTTCTGCCTTTAACAGTATTTGATTTTTAAAAGAATGTACAAGTATTTAAAAATCTAGGCTAATAGGGCTGAGAAATACTATTATTTCAGGTAAGTTAGAAGATTTTACTGTGAACATCTAAAACATTCCTATGTCACTGTAAAATAATTGATGATTCTTTTCAAAGCATTAGGGCATTTGGGTTGATTGTATTACTATATTTGCTTAAGTTTCTCCGTCTCAGACCCAGAAGAGACATAATGTCCTCCAATGGCTTGCATAGGAACTTGGGACACATTGCATATCAAGGACATTGTGTTTTGTTTGGTGAAGCCATGGCCAGAGCAGACAGCTCTTACTCCAGGAACAAAGGGTCAGGATTAGTTTAACTCCAAACATGACCTTTGCGGGCTATTCATAGGACAGGGTGAAGAAGGGAACTTTCTGTTCTCCAGGGTCAGTTCTGGACCTGGTTGGATCAGCATGGCTGACATTGCGTGGATACTTAAGTGTTAAATGAGACTGTCAGCTAGAGGTTTGGTTGAAATCAGAGAGGGAGAGCTTGACTTTGTATGTAAAGTTATAGAAAGATCTATGTGAAACTTATTTCAGGTCCTTCAGTAATACCTGTAAAGCTTGGAAAATCTTTTGCTTAAATATTCTTTTAGAAAATGTGACTTTTGAAATGGAATTAATTGAATTTTATTATGATTGAATGTTTTTCCCCCTACATATTAACCAAAAGTGATTCAGCATTGCAATTAGAAGTTTTTCAGAGAAATAGAATTGCATAATGTATTAAGCATGCATGTTTAAGAAATAAACTCTCTGGGTTCAGGTCCGTCTGCTGACTTTTGTTAACTAAAGTTCCCCGAATTATTTCAGTTAAGCATTGGTTTCTCTTGCCTAGAATAAAGTCGATATTCTTATGCCATAATATTGTTGGGAGGAGTCAACTACCTGATAGTGCATGTAAATTGCTTAGACAAGTTTCTAGTGCATAAAAACATTAGCTCTCATTACTATGAATAGGTTTAGACTATATTTTTCCAAAATATATTACATGAAAGCATGTTTATTCAATATGAGGGAACATTTGTGTGAGTATGTATAGGTCAGAGATTAGAAAGTTTAAATTCATGACAGTATTCAGGGTCTTATTTTTTGGTTTTCTGTAAAGGGGTGATGATTAGGAACACTGTACAGTTGTTGAAAGGAACAAATTGAATCCTGTAAGTAGAGTCGCTCTGCAAATCTGTGGAGATATGCCCAGGGACTAGTCTGGCTACGTGACCCCAAAGGCAGGCACAGCTCCTTCTACCACAATGCTTAGCCCACTTTGCAGAACAGAAAACTGAAATTCAGAAAGATGAATGACTTTATTAAAAATCAACTAAGGAGAAAGTGCTAGAGCTGGGAATGGAAACTCAAGGCTTCTCTCTCACTGAATAAGTTGAGTTCCACCTAAGCTATAAATTATTACTGATCTCTCAATTTTCTAAATCTGTCTCATTGAAAATAAGGGTCTGAGAAGGGCTAGTGATTTTTGAACTGAAAATTTTAATTTTGTCTGACTATATTGAAAACTTTTGACACATTCTTTTCTTGTACACAGTTGCCAGTGGGTTTGGAGGTTCCCTTTTCTCTTTGTGTTCCTGCCACTAAAATATAAAACCAAAACAAAATTCTTAGTGCCATTGATATTGATTTATTTAAGTCAGAGAAGACCAATCTTTATTACCTGGGTAGACCGATGCAAGGAAAGAAAGAACAGTTGAGCATCTGCCATCAAACAAGGAAACACTTTTAGTGCTTGGGATTAACCTTCTCCAGTAAATCATTACTCATAAAAGCAGTTTTTCACAAAGAACTATCATTAATTTTTCCTTTGTTGCTTTTATGTTTTCCCTTTCTCTGAGCTGCTTACTCTTTGGTGGAAATGCTGCCAAGTGATGAGATTGCCCTAAAACAGTTTAGTGGTTGGAAGAAAAGTTCTAGATCAACTGTAGGTGGGGAAAATGGAGCACCCATACAATATCTGGGTGTGATTTCACCAGCTCGGCTGTTTGCTTCTCTGCACAGGCTGTGTAGTGTTAAATGCTAATGCAATTCAGCATTTTCTTTACTATTTAGACAAAAGAAACCCTAATGAGATATTTCTAAGCCTGCACATGAGTTTCCATAGCAATCCTTGCCTTGGAATAAAATTAGGATAAAGGACTCCTCAACATAACTTGAAAATCTCAACTAACTCACAGCAACAGGTTTCTACCACAAGACAGACATTTCTGCTGGGAATGCTGATTTGATTAAGTGTCCACAATGGAGAACTTTATTTAGCAGTTCCATCTGCAGCCATAATTAATTTGAACTTGTGAAAATGAAGCGTTTGACAGGAGATGTGACATTAATTTCTGAGAAAGGAGTACTTCCCTGCTTTGCATGGATGAAAGCATAGAAATGTAATGAAAAGGCATTCACTGCAATGCTACAGGAGCTCGTTTAGGAGCTTTTAAAGGTTAACTTAGAGAGGGAAGAAACTGGAAAATTAACTTGGGGACTGGAAGTCAAGTTAGTGAAACAGCTGACTCAACACCTCTTACTATTAAGATAGCTTCTTTTCCTCAGGAGCCAAATGATATCTTTCTTGTGAACCAGAAGCCAGAGCTCCTCACAGGTGAAGAGGTGCTTAACCAATTGTCTGAGCTTCCTTGAGCACCTGGATTTCTATGATGCAGACCCCTAAGAAGAGCTTTAAAGAAACTACTGATGGAGACTAGTGGGCTACCCATCACTTCTGGAATTTAAATGAGCACACCCATCACCTGAGAATCTTGAGAAATGCAGATTCTGATTGGTCTGGAATGAGGTGGGCTTAAAGTCCACATTTCCGTCAAAGTGGTGCTGGTCTCTACTTGGAGTAATGATCTAGACTATTGTAAATAGGAGAACCAGGAGGCTCATCAGTGGACACACTCTTTCCCAGCTCTCATTGTGATCACAAAGTAGGCAAGAAAGCACTTTTCTTTTTCATCAACCTCTTACTCTCTTTGTGTCCTTCATGCCCCTGACATCTGTGCTATTCTGAGGTTTCTTGGGAACTCTGGGAACGGGAAGGGACAAGAGATAGAAGAATCACAAGTGGTGATTTTCCTAAAACCGAAAAAAACCCTCCCTAGGAATACTCACAGCCCATTTCCTACCCCTTAAATGTTTCTGGGGACATCCATGTTTGTCCTTGGCTTCAATCCTCTATGACAGATTCACTAGGACAATACTCTGGAGAACAACCCCCTCTAGAAAGAAATTTTTGCTCTTCTTGTAACATCACACTAAATTTAATATATTGTATGCATTAGATTTAGTGTTTGTCATTATAATAATTCACTACTTTAAAAGGGTATATTTCCCTTTTCCCCCTCATAAAGTAATGGCTGGACCTATTATGTAAGATCCTTAAATATAAAAGAAACAGGTACCTAATTTCTATTGGGTTGGAGTTCAGGGTATCTGGCTTTTGTTCCTTGCTTAGTCTATCACTTATTCTGTGACCTGATGGCAATTTATCCTGTTGACGCCATATCTAAGAAAACCATTGCACAAAGATTTACAGCTATAAAGAACTCCTACTCTTGATAGAAATTTTAAAAAATAACTAAAATATTTAGAGTTCCAGAAACTTATCTACTGAGCCTGCAAGTTGATAAATAATTTAGAGCAGTTTTGATAGAAGAATGCAGGTCACTTGGGAAATTTTTATATCCATAGGCATATGACACTGTCCATTCCCTCTGTCACATCATTAGGCCAGATTGCAAAAACACATTAAAGATGAAAGTGCTTAATTATTTGGGGAACAACTTATCTCAAGAGAGTAAGTCAGCTGGAAAACATGCTGAGCACAAAATCCATAAGGCAGGGACCTTGTGAAGTATTTTCCTGTGATTAGTTTATATGGAGAATCCTTATAGTAATATCTAGAATTTATTGAATATTAAAAAAAACATGACATAACTGAAGAACAGCTGGATGTTCATGGAATCCTGTTTCTCTCTTGAAATCTCTTAGACTTAGGTAAAGTGATACTTATTGATTCAGATTATCAGCATTATATCTCGTAGTGCTTTATATTATCTAGACCAAATGAAATACTTTGAAAGGAAATCAAAATTACTTTCAACTTTTTTAAGTGCTGAAAGCTTTTCTACCCAGCTACAAATGTATGCTTCGATACTCTGAAAGCCAAAAATTGGTATTTTTTACTATAAAATCCTATATAATAAAGAGGGAATGTGCTAATTAGACCAGACAAAAAAAAGACCTTCCAGAACACCTTCTGGAAAGACCAGTGGGTTGGGGGTGGGTCACAGGGCTGCGAGGCAGCCAGGGCTGCGAGGGCTGAGCCCCATGAATGCATTTCATGCATCGGGCCTCTATTAGTGTTATTATAACAACATTAAATATCTTCTTATTGTATCATAAGAACAAAATGTTACATGTTGCACATTTCCCTCCACTCTCTGCTTCATATGTGAATATTTAGAAGAAATTTATTTTCAAACAGGATTTTAAGATGCTGTTTTTCAATACCCTAATGCATGGAGAGGCTGTGTGCGAAGGCTGCAGATCTGCAAAGTGACTTTACTCAAGGCAGCACTGCCTTCTTTTTAGAGAGAGACTCAAGGTGGAAGCAGAATCTGATGATGTCATTTTCTCTCTGATTTGCATGATCTTTACACACCTTCAGACTACTAAATTAAATAAAAAATGAAATTTTTTGCCCTCTGGCTCCTTCACAGACAGGGAAAGTTGCATCCATAGTCTCTCCTGAAGCTATGAAGTTGGCCCCTGGCTACCTCTCATATATCTTCCCACACCACCCTCCCTTAGCTGGCTCCACTCCAGACACCATGGCCAAAATCTTTCTTTCCTCAGAGCTTTTCACTCGCTGTCCCTTCCACCGGGAACACCCTGTGTCTGGATCTTGCATATTTGGCTCCTTCTTAACCTTCGTATTTCAGCTCAACATTATCTCAGGGAGACCTTGTCATCACTGAAAGTTCCTCTCCCTCCTCCTCTATATCATATCACTCTGTCTTACTTTCTTCATAGCATTTATTGCCTATGATAATCTATAATCTAAAATCTGATACTTATATGTATTTATTTATTGCCTATTTCCCTCCTACCAATAAATGGATAAGTTCATGAAGCAGAAGTCCTGTCTTTTTCTCCACTATAAACTGGTACCTCTTAACACACTTGGCAAAGTAAGCCTCCCATAAATAGTTACCGAATGAATAAATGAGTGAAACTGTGCACATTACCAATGCGTTTTCCCATACAAGAATCCTCCCTCTCCCCTCTTTCAGTTCTGAACTGAGTAGGAACAGTATATTTCTGTTTTTATGTTCCACAATAGGTGGGAAAACCAACAAAAAGAAAAGCATTGAAAAATAAATGGATGGAGTGAAGTGAGGCTAACAAGTGCATAATGCCTTTGAGAAAAAGCTCTGGTGTCATACATGGCCCAAAAGCAATCGTTTGGGAAGCATTTTTCAGTACCATCAGTCAGGCAAAACTATGGTGTAATAGCAACTTTGCTGATGGATGAGTGGTTTGACTCAGTGCTTGTCATGATATAATATAATACATTGTTCCAATATCATTTGTTTCACTCTCGGCCTATTTTTGAACCTAGATAAAAATTGTCCCATGGTAAGAAAGAAAAATAAATCCCCCTAATGCTTTGATTCAAATTTGATGGCAAAAATAAATTCAGTTGTGGCTGGGTTAGAATGGATTTGAAGCTCTAAGAGTGAAGTAGGTGGTCACTGTGGCTGATAACTGTAGGTAGAGTCGAGTATTCTGAGGTCGGGCTCATCAAAAACTGAATTGTCACTTCCAAGCCAATTTTAACCTCAAACTGTATAGTTAAGTGTGTTGTCATCCTAGATCAACTAAATCTCTCAGAAAAAAATTAAATAAAAAATGAAAGTATCTGTTCTGGTCAAATAAACTAAAAAAGTGGCCTAAAGTAATTTTTGTTTTGAAGAACTGGGTCTCCTTTCCCAGTGGGGACACTACTGGTCTTTGAATGTAATCATCACCTCAGGAGTTCTGAGTATTATTTCCCCATCACCTTGTGAGCCCTTTTCTCTGTCCTATTCAAGTTCCTCCCTGGGAAGAAAGACTAGTTGAAGAGAATTCTGGAGGTGTCTATTTCATCTTTCATTTCAAAGGAGAGAATCCTTGGCAGCAGGAAGTACCCTATTGAGGCTGAAGAATAAAATGGCAAATTATAGGTCTACATGCTAGGCACTGACACTCAGTTTTGTTAAGGTGGCAGCTGGGGATCAGATAACAATTTAGCTGGGGGTTGGAGGGAAGTAAGAAGCAGAGAGAGGGAAGAAGAATATACTACCAAGAGGTAGCAGGTAGTTGTTTCAAACCTAAGGGTTTTATTATGTTCTTGATCACATGGGATTTTAATTCTAAATTAGCATATGTGATACAAATGGAAGAAGAGAGAAAATGGAAGAAGAATGAAAGAGAGAAAGAGTAAGCTATTAGGCGGCCATTGGTACACCAAAATATTCACAAAAAGGAAGTCCCCACACCACATCTAATCCAGAGAGTAAACTCACTTCCTGATACATCATCCAGTGAGCATGAGAGAATGAAGCAAAAGCATTGCATACAATGCTTATTTTTAAAGCAAATTTCTTAAGTTCTTAGGGGAATTATCCAAAGTTTGCAATATTCAGTTATTACAAATACTTTTCTATATAATCATAACCTTAAAATTATATAAATTAATGTAAAATATTTGAATATAATAATATTTAACTTTTATTAATTGTTCTTTGCTGTTTTGAATGTTTTACTTATATCACTTTTTTATTCTTTAAACCCTCCCCACCAGGTAGTTTCTATTATCCCCATTTTATAGATGATAACATTGAGCTAAGGAATAGATAAAGAATATACTCAAAGATGATAAGTTTCTGTGAGTAGACTTTTGTGGCAATGAGTTTATTAGAAGATGGAAGAAATTATTATGTTCAAGAAATTTGACTTTGCTCTAATACTTTCTAACGATAAAAGGGTAATATGCTAATTAGACAGGACATCTTTCAGACATCATTCCAGATGTCCTGCCTGACAAAGCCAGGGCTGGAGGGAAGCCAGCCTGGGGCATTGGTGCCTGCGGGTGGCCTGAGGGAAGCCAGCCTGGATCCCAGGTGCATCGGGCCTCTAGTATGACACAATACGAAGTACATCAAGACAAAAAAGTGAACACTGGAGACTAAGTAAAGTTAGCCCTTGAAATTGGTCAGACATCATACTTTTGTTTTGTTTTGTTTTAACTGGTTATATTAGAAAGGATTGTTTGCTAGAATGCACTTTTGTCACACCAAAGTGTAAAAAGTGACCATGCAGTTTTCTTTCAATGTTGTTGTTTTTTTGTTTGTGGGGGTTCCTTGTTGGGAAAAGATACTCAGAATACCTAATGCATGGTTACACACTTTCAAGAACAAATTGAAATTAGATTCATTGTATTCTGGACATAGACTTTTTTTGCTTTAGGAAGAAGGACATCAGCAAATTTTTTTCAGGGGTCCTAATCTAGGTAGCCTGGGAAATGAATGATTCATTCAATCATTTATTTGTCAAATAATGTTTAGACATGTTATGTATCTGGCACTCTTTTTAATACTAGGAATAAAAAGACAAATAACATTAAAATGTTTATAATTGTTTAATCTGTTTCTTTAAAATGATGAGATGAACTTGGAAACAGAAAATCACCACACAAATTGGTGAATATTGTCAAAGATATGAGAGAAAGAACGAAGAATGAAGAGCATCTAATCTCACCAAAATAGTAAGGGTAGTACTGAGAAGCAGAAGGCATTTTAGACCATCAGGACAGTTATTGGAAAGGCACTGATGAGAAACCCTATAAAATTACTGGAGGGCAGTTGAAAGGGATTCAGTGTGGTTTTGGAGGTGACTCATCCATTGTTGACATTAAACTTGACATTCTAGAGTCCTATCTACTATTGTCCTATTATGTAAGAAACTCTATTTAAGACATTTTTTCTTCAATATTTTCTATCACCCAAACCAACCTGAAACAGCTCTTTTCCTTCCCCATGTCCCCTTTGGTTATAATATGCTGCATCATTAAGGGTTTGTTCTGAGTCAGGCATAGAGCTCAGAACTTTCTTTATCTCATTTAACTTTGGGCAACCTCTATGAGGTGGTTTTCATTATGATAACTCTTTCACCAATGATGTAACTGAGGCCTAAAGAAGTCACATTTCCAGAGATGACTTAGTTAATAAATGACACGCTTCTGTCCTCCTTAAGAAGCTCATAAATGTTTTCTGATAAATGCAAATTGCAGATTGTTAAAGGAGGACAATTTCACAAAGTAAATGGACAGCCTGAGTGTTGATGCTTGAAGATAGCAACAAATTCTCTCTTTCCAAAGAGAAGCATGTCGAGTTTTTCCCAATTTTACCTGGTTAAAATAGGAGGATGATCTATAGTGCAAATTTATTTTCTCACTAAAGAGAAAGGGTCTTATTCTACCACAAAAAGACACATGACAATTTTTTTGTGTGTAGACATATGCTTTTATTTCTTTTAGGTTAATATTCAGGAATGCGATTGTTGGTTCATATGAGAACCATTTTTTCACTTTATAAAAAATTGCAAAGGTATCTTCCAAATTGGTTGTTCAATTTTACATTCCTACCAACAATGTGTTCTTTTTGCTTTAGCCAGCTAAAATTATATTTTTAATCTTCATTCTATTTTTTTAAAACATGACCTTTGTGAGGTCTAGCGGTCTTTTCTTTTTTATTTAAAACAATCTATATATATATATAGATTATTTAAAACAATATATATATATATATATATATATATATATTACAGTATTACAAATAGTAGTACATATGTTTCCTTCCCCCCCCCCCCACTAACCTCCCCCTGGCCTCCCCTATGCCCCAACATATGCCCTCACCTGCCAACCCCCAGTGTCTTGTATCCATTGGTTATGCTTATATGCATGCATACAAGTCCTTTGGTTGATCTCCCACAGCTCCCACCCCCCACCCTCCCCTGCCTTTCCACTGTAGTTTGACAGTCGGTTCAATGCTTCTTTGCCTCTGTATTTATCTTGTTCCCCCCATTTCTTTTCTTTAAAAAAAAATCTTGCATCTGCATACTAGAAATAAACATATTAAGAACAAAAAAATGTTTGAGTCTCAGTTTCAGTGTCCAACAGTTCTGAGTCCCAGTTTCAATGTCAAATAGTTCCTTATGTGTACATGTCAGCAATGGTATCTGGATGGTGGACAAATGGTGGCAATGCAAGTTCCACCCTCTCTGGTTTGGTCCTGAACCGCCTGCAGTGATGCACAGCTGCTGACTGCTAGCATGGCAAGGTGTCGTCAGCGTCTTCCATCTCTAGCCTGTCTTTGCAGTTGGCACAGACCTGTCAGTTTCTCTTTGTTGCAGAAATCTATATGGTCTTGGAGTTGTTTTGTGAAAATATAGAAACATATTCTTGACTAAAAGTTAATAAAGGAATCTTTTTTGTAAATTAGACTTGGGATTCTTTTTATTTTTGCCCAAATGATTTTCCTTTGGCTTATTTTGACACCTTGTGTGTTTTTCATAGGTGTCCTGCTGTTAGCATTACAAATGGAAATTAATTTTCTGAAGTAAGAATTTTCTGGATATAATTTACTTACAAGATATTTTTTCTTAGATGATATTACCCCCACTATCTTCCCCCCCTTTTTGATTAATGGGGGCTTTTCGAAATGTTATATTGCAGTCTTGGTAACTTTAAATTTTAATTTTTGCACACAAATATGACTGCTTTAGGTTCTTTGGATGTTAGGCAATTTTACAATGAGATGAACTACTAATAGAAATTTTAGTTAATATTTTAGAAACAGCTTTTTGTCCAGTACGCTTAAATTTTCTTGAGTATTCACTTATTTCACTTGGCCAATTTAAATTAATATGAAAACTTGATTACTATTTTACTGTCAAATTTAATACTCAAACTATAATCTTAGTTTACCCTGTAAATATTAGTGGAAAGGATTATTTGCATTCTTGAGGAGGCCCTGAGCATTCCTGGTGCTAGACTGAATTTAGATATAGGGCTGCTGTTGCTGGCCAATTCTCTGTCTGTGACCTGGGTCCCAATCTGAGCTGTGCATGGGAGGCAAAGCAGCCATGGGGGCAGGAGACTGCCTCAGAAGAGGTGAGAGTTCAGGCCCCTGCAAAGTTAGGGGAGTGAGGGTCTGTGCCCTACCTCTGTTGATCTTTAAGTTCTCTCCTGGTAGCCCCTCTGAGACTGTGCCTGGGTTAGGTTGTTCCTTCCCTGAAGAATCTTACCCATCTCTGGCTAAGCAGAGTGGCCAAGCAGGGTGATGTGAGGTTCAGTTCTTTCTCCTTGGTAGTGTATGCCCCCATGGCCTCCATGCCCAGCACCTGCCTTGGGATTCCCCCATCTGTTAGTGGGGTCTCATTACTGATCACTTATCTTGGGGGACGGAGGTTTTTTCTTCAGGGAGTGCCCAGCTCACCCCATTGGGCGAGATCCATGGTGCCAGCCACCCAGAGGCTTCAACCTCAGCTTGAACTGAAAGCTCAGGCAACAGCTGTGTGCACTTGGATTGTGAGAAGAGGGTCTTTCTTGGCAAAACGGGCAAGAGGGGCCAATATAGAATGCTCAAGTGCCTTCCCAGTGCCTTAATTCCTTCTGAAAGGAATTAATTCCTTTCCTGTCCTTTTTTAAATTGCTGCCAAACATTTAAAGAATTAGTTTGTAAGTTTCTTTCGTTCTTTTTTTTTTTTTTACTTTTTGTTCTTTATCATTATAGTTCTATACAATCACTTCTGTTTCATTTAAGACAGGCTTTCTGTAGGAGTATTTTAAATGAGTCATTAATGTTTTATTTCCCTAAGGATTATGACTGGAATCATTATGTAATTTTCTCTCTCACTTAGTTTCTTTTTTTTTTTAATTTTATTTATTTATTTATTTATTTTAAAATTTTTTTATTGTTCAGTTTATTAATTACATTGTTTCCCCTTTTTTATCCCCCTAGATCTTCCCTCCACCCTGTACCTATCCCACCCTTCGCCCTCACCTCCCCCTCCCCAATCTCCTCTCCCATTGTTGCAAGATTTTTGTCCAATCTCTTGCTGTACTTCCAACAACACTTTTCTCCCCAAGAATTGTCAGTCCATTCCCTCTCTATGTCCATGTTTCTGTTATAGTCACCAGTTTATCGTGTTCATCAGCCTATCAGTTCACTTGATTTTTATGTTCATTTGTTGATAGATGTGTATTTGTTGTTCATAATTTATATTTTTACCTTTTTCTTCTTCCTCTTCTTAAAGAATATCTTTCAGCATTTCATATAATACTGGTTTGGTGGTGATGAACTCCTTTAGCTTTTTCTTATCTGCGAAGCACTTTCTCTGATCCTCAATTCTGAATGATAGCTTTGCTGGATAGAGTAATCTTGGTTGTAGATTCTTGCTCTTCATTATTTTGAATATTTCTTGCCACTCGCGTCTGGCCTACATCGTTTCTGTTGAGAAATCCGCTGACATTCGTATGGGTGCTCCCCTGTAGGTAACCAACTGTTTTTCTCTTGCTGCTTTTAATATTCTCTCTTTATCTTTTGCTCTTGACATTTTAATTATGATATGTCTTGGTGTGATCCTCTTTAGATTCCTACATTTTGGGGTTCTGTGTACTTCTTGGGCTTTTAAGTCAGTTTCTTTCACCAGGTGGGGAAAGTTTTCAGTCACTATTTCTTCAAGTAGGTTTTCATTAACTTGCTCTCTCTCTTTTTCTGGCACCCCAATAATTCGGATGTTGGCTTGCTTGAGGTTGTCCCAGAGGCCCCTTACGCTATCTTCAATTATCTGAATTCTTTTTGTTTCTTGCTTTTCCAGCTGAGTAGATTTTGGTTCTTTGTATTTCAAATCTTTGACTTGGTTCTTGTGGCCCTCTGGACTGCTTTTAGGACTTTGTGTAATATTTTTTATTTCAGTCTGTGTATGCTTTATTTCTAGTTGGTCCTTTTTTTATCTGTGAGGGTCTGGTTCGTATCCTCAGAGGTCTTGTTCATTTCCCTGAGGGTCTCATTCATTTCCTTGTAAGTATCATTCATCTCCTTGTAATTCTCACTCATTTGCTGGTTGGTCTTGTTTATTTCCTGGTAATTCTCATTAAGTTGATCGGCCTTTTGTAGGAGCCTCTTGAAAAGCCTTATAACCGTGGTTTTGAACTGTATGTCTTGTCGTCTTTTCTCCTCCATTTCTTTCACACCTGGTTTCTTTCCATGTCTCTGCATGGTGGCTGCTTTATGTGGTAGATATCCTCAAAGGGACAGTGGCTCAGTCTCCCCGGTTACCTGAGGTGGGTACTCTTACTGCAATCCTTTATGGGTTGTATTCAGTGTTTTTGAATTAAACCCAGCTTTTGGTTGTTAGCCCTAGGAGGGTTTGACCTCCAGGCCAATTGGCTGTGAAGGGAGACTGTGTTCAGGTTGGATGGGCGGAGTCTCTGGGCTGCGCAGCAGCGGCAGCGGAGGCGGCAGCTGGGTCCTATGCAGCGCTCGCACGCACGGGTCTCTGTTGGATGGGGATGGCTGCAGACTCCTCCAAGAGAAAGCCGCTAGTCTCTTCCCCTTGCCAGACAACTCTGCCTTTCCCCAAATGTGCCTGCACACCAAAAGTCCAGCCCAGGGCTGTAAAATAGATGGTTTCCGGAACCAAGAGACAAGTTTCCAGGGGGCAAGTCGCTGGTTTGCTCGACCCTTGGGACTAGGAGCCTCTGCCGCGCCCCGCTTCCAGTGTGCGTCCCCCGGACCTCGGACCTCGCCCAGTTCCGGGGAATCTGTGCAGGGGGACCTCTCGTAACCCGGATCTCGGACCTCTCCCAGCTCGGGAAATCTGGGCAGTGAGATGCCTCCGCCCTTCCTCATCGGAGAAATCCGGCTGGTCCCTGCTCCAGCCCCAGCCCGTGTGCGCGCCACCAGGGCGGCTCCTAACCTCTTTCCGTCTGAAAGGTTGCGCTCCTGCCGGTCCTGAGTCCTTGTCCCACCTCTGCTCCTATTAGTGGAGTTTACATTCAGCCAGCTTTCTGGCGATTCTGGGTGCTTGTCTGTTCTGCTGTTATGTTGTAGTTCTTAAATCGTTGCGCAGGGCAGAACAATAGGTGTTTGCTTATGCCACCATCTTGGTGTTCCTCCTAGTTTGTAAGTTTCTTTGGGATAATTGTACAATATGCTGTTGTCAAATATCAAAAATTATAATGACATTGTGGAATAATATCATGTAAGGATATTGTGGTGTCACAGGGAGTTAAGGAGGGCCTAGCCTAAGGACTGGTCCATAGGAGATTACATGCTCTAGGCCATGTCAATTCAATTTCAAACTAGCTGCCAATTTTTTATAGCTTTATATAAACTTTGTCAGGGATGTAAAAACACAAATTACTTACCTTAGTTCAAGAGGTCAAATATATTGACTTTCCCCCTTAATCCCGCCAACCCCCACTTACCCTGAGGTTTGACATTCTGATGGACGTTTCTCAGTCTCTGGATCTGTTCTTGTTCATCAGTCTATGCCGTTCATTACACATGACAATTTTTATCATAAGCTTTATGCCCAATATTCTTCATTATCTAATATTGTCTATTATTTTGTTATAAAAATATATAGATTATAGAGGTAAACATATCTCCTATTGCTCTATTGTACCTTTTATTATCTGATAGATATATGCCTGAGAATCAAATAAGAATGATTCTCTTTTGGGTTATCTTTCAATTTAAAGCCTCAAAAACTATTGACTTGAGGTCAGAAAATTAATGTAGGAAAAAAGGAGACCTGAGTTCTGGTTCCAGATCTAGCTCTGTTATATTAGGTGGCCTAATCTGTGGGATGTAAAGAGTACACAATTTCTAAGGTCTTTTCTATCTTCAGAATACAGTGAGTCTAATGTTTAATTGGTTTCCATTTCCATGCTAGTGAAAAGCAACTCACAGCCTTTTTGTTTCTATCATTGGCAGTTGTTAACTCCTTTCTTTAACCTTGGCCAGAATGGTATGAGTTGCTAGTATCTAGTAAAATTGAGAGAATGAGAAACAAGACTAGTAAGTTTCTCATACTTTTAAAATTCTTTTACTTATTCATTTTTATTTTTAAACAAAGTTTTATTGAAATATTTTGGATAACATTGGTTAATAAAATTATATAAGTTATGAGGTGTAAAATTCTAGAATACATTATTGTATGTTATATTGTGTGTTCACCACCCCAAGGTAAGGACTGGTAAGTTTTTATAGGTAATGAATGATCTATACACTCCCATCTGAATGGTTCCTGGAGATAAGTGTCCTTGTGGTTAGAAAGCAGATGAGTACACTGGGAAAAGACTAAAGCTCTGCACATAATGACTCAGTCCCAGACTGATCCCAAAGCTTCTTCTTTCTTGGTTGTCAAAACTGTGATGCTGCCTTGAGTAACTAGATAGATAACAACCCAGAAGCACTTATGTCTGCAGAGATAAAAAAATAAAAGGAAAATTCAAATTAGTTCAATAGAGAGACCCCCTTCTAGGA
This sequence comes from Antrozous pallidus, assembly GCA_027563665.1. NCBI lineage: Eukaryota > Metazoa > Chordata > Mammalia > Chiroptera > Vespertilionidae > Antrozous > Antrozous pallidus. Next base: position 30,189,419 of record CM050508.1, on the reverse strand, counting down.
AATGGGGAGAAACATGAACATGCTTAGGTCTCTCAGTAATATCCCAAGGTGAGGAGTATTTATTATGAGTAAAGGCAGAAATTCCTATCTTTATTTTAGGCTTTGGGAAATCAAGTGCAATGTAATTGAAAGATAAATCTCCTTTCTGTCATGGAGGTAGACGCTACAATTAGCAGATGTTGATGGAGCGGCTTTAAAGAAGTTGTAATTGACTTGAGTCAATAGTATATAAAGCACAGCTCCAGCTTCTCTTTCTATAATGTAATTATTTGATACATTTCAAGCTCAATGAACAAGCTTGAGGCCATGAACACGTATTGAGCTCAGTCCCAGCAGAGCTAGCAAAGTGGGTTTATCTCCCCTATACATAAAAATGCGAGGCATGATTTCTTGGTGCATTGAAGGCATAATTCAGCAGCCTGAGAATGCATGAAATCCAGGCTGGTGGCTGTCACTTAAGCAATGCATAAAGAGCACCACACACCTTTACTGCGTTTCTGCATTTGCATTACGGCAGGATCTTGTTATTTAGCAGTGATGGTTTTAGAAACAGATTACCATTTCCAAGATAAGCCTTAAGGAACACTCTGATTGATCATTTAGCTTAGTGTTCACATTCAGGGAAATGAAGAATTTTACTATTTCACAACCACCAGAAATAAATAAAATGCTTTAGTAAACAGAGCAAATTACAGCCTTTTATAGGTGAACTAGAGGCCTGGTGCATGAAATTCATACATGGGTAGGGTCCTTAGACTTGGCTAGTGATCAGGGCCAACTGGGGACTTCCGGGCCTTCCTTTCTCAGCTGTCAGCTGGTATCTTCCTTCATTCTGCGCTGCCCCTCTGGTAGTCAGCACATATCACAGTGAGCAATCGAACTCCAGTCAAACTCCTGTGGGGACAATTTGCACATTAGCCTTTTATATTTATAGATAATTTGATAAAGTTAAAGGGGTAGCCTGAGTGTTGTTGCCTGATGAGTGGAACACAGACTCTCATTTCATTTTATGGAAATGTTGTGAGAGAGGCATTTAAATATGTAAATTGACCCTTGCATAATATAGGCTTGAATTACATGGGTCCAATTATATGTAGATTTTTTTCAGTAAATCTGGTACTGTTTTCTATACACAGCTGGGGATCTGTGGATGTAGAGGACTGGCTATATGCATTGTTCTATAGCATTTTATATAAGAGACGTGAGCATCCATGAATTTTGTTATCCATGGAGATCCTGGAACCAATCAATCCCCCAGGGAGACTGAGGGACAACTTAAGTTTTGGAAGAGTCAAAAGCTTTACGTGAATTTTCAACTGAGCAGAGTGTCAGTGCCCTTAACTCCTGCATTGTTCAAGGGTCAGCTGTATTTGTATATGCTACCATGAGTATTCTAGCTTTCACTCCAAAATGATTTAAAGTTTATAATAAATTACACTAAAATCAATATTATAGAAACAGAAAGTGAAAATCAAGGGAAAAAGAAAAACTCAAGTGGTACAACTTAAGGGTTAAGGGAATTAATGTGACCAACTTCAATTTGGGCACTGAGCTTTTTGGCTCCTGGGCAGGGTTTACTCACTGTTTCGCCTGGATTGTCTATGTGCTACTGGCAGAAAGCTACAATGCTGGTAACAACCACTTGGCTCAAGCCTTCACTTTTTGCCTACATGTAAACAATTGATCATTTCACTCTTTATAAGTACTTCTACCACAAAGAGAGTGAGTGTTTACAATAAACTGTGAACTGCCTTAAACACTAAATATGCTTTGTTTTATGGAGATTTAGTTTAGTCTTGCAATAAGTAATACATGCCATTAAACAACATTCAAAAGACACAAAGCAGCATGCTGCCCCAGATGACTGAGGAATTTGAGGGAAGGTGGGGTTAAGGGAGAGGGAGGGGAGTGATTAACCTGGGGACTTATATGCATACTAAAGGCATGGTGCATGGAATTCGTGCAGAGGGTGGTCCCCTCAGCCTGGCCTGCACCCTCTCATAATCTGGGATCCCTCAGGAGATGCTGGACATTCCTCTCACAATCCAGGACCCTTCGCTCCTAACCTTCCACCTGCTTTCTCCTAACCACCACCTACGTGCTCCTTACCACTTGGCTTGCTGCTCTTCAGTGCTACCACGAAGGCGGAATAGACTCCCACCGCTGCTGTGCTTGCCAGCCGTGATCCTGATTTCTGGCTGAGCAGCACTCCTGCTGTAGGAGCACACTGACCACCAGGGGGCAGATCCTGCATTAAGCATCTGCCCCCTGGTGGTCAGTGTGCATCACAGCGACCAGTCATTCTGGTCCTTCAGGTTGTTCTGCCATAATGGTCACTGGGCTTTTATATAGATAGAAGGATGGATATATGTAACCCATTACTTTATACTAATAGTGGAATTCTATATACATATTTTACACCTTACCCTTTTCATTTACATTTATATCCTGAGGAGTGTTCTATGTGAGTACTCAGAGATTGCTTCATTTTCATTATAAGATGTACATATTGGAGGGATTAAAATAAAGTTAAACTCCTGGGTATTTGTGTATAAATCTACTACTGCAGTTGGAGATTTTAACAACTGTCTCTCAATAATTGATAGAACAACTAGACAAAACATCACTAAGGGCATGAGCAATGTTAACAATCCTATTAATCAAGTCAGTCTAGCTGATATTTATAGAACCCAAATACCTAATACATTCCTTTTTCAGGAACATATTACATTCATCAAATTGTTCACATCCAGAGTCATAAAACAAGTCTCAATAAATTTTAAAAAATTGGCAAATTACAGAGTAGAATTTAATAACAATGAGAGGTATATGCAGTCTCCAATCTATAAAATTACCTAGTGAATATATATAAAAACCATGAGTTAAAGAAGATGCTACATAGAAAGTTAAAAAATATTTTGAACTAAATTAGAAGGAAGAAAATAAAGATAAGAGCAATAATCAATGAGATGGAAAAATGAGATTGGACATCTTTTCAATAAGTGCAGGAATCATTTAAACTTTCCTTTTTATGATAAATTATTTACTAAATTAAAAATTTTACATTTTTACTTGTATTGATGTTTTTAAACATCAATAATCATACCTTATTGCATTTATTGGTCTGACTGAGTTGTTTTCTTGAATTTTATCTTTAAAGATCTTTTTAAATTTTTCATTATTTTAGCTTTCTTCACTAAGAATACCAAATAACTATTTGTGAGAATATCTTTACTCTTATCAATACAATTTTTCTATATTTTGACTGTGTTCACTTCAATTTGTGCTTATAGTTTTTCATAATCCATGCCATCAAATTCTTTACCAGGTGTTTAGTCATGTTTATTTTCCTATGCTGCTTCCAATAAACTTTATTCCTTAAATGGTTTTCTGTGTCTTTTATGGCTGCTTTGATTTTTTATTTTAAGACAGCATTTGCTTCATGACATATATTTATTAAGTTTTTGTAGTTCCTGGTGATAAATTTATTATGATTTAAATTTGGTCCATTTTCATATTATTCAGAATTTGATACTTGTCATTTGCCATTTATTTTTTCTCAGTGAGGAGCATGCAATATCTTTTAGGTGGGTAGTTTTCTGATCATTGCACATAGTTAAATATATTCAATTACTTCTGGTCCCACTATTTTCAGGATGCTTGTGAAAATAAGAGCAAAAGTTATGCTTTAGGCTAGCAGAAATTTTTTATGACATACAATTTATTGTGAGTGACCTTATCTAAGAACTGTTTTGCCAGCTGCTAAAATTGGTAGCAGCAGTGTTGCTCCTAAGGCAGAGCATTTTTCCTCATCCCCTCACTAGCAGACTGCTTCCTGAAAATTTGGCATATCAGTGTGATGTCTCTCATTGCCCACTTTTCTTTCATCCCCTACATATCAGCCTAGGTTTAAGGCAACCTCTACTGCAGTGGTTCTCAGCCTTTCTAATGCCACGACCTTTAATATAGTTCCTCATGTTGTGGTGACCCCCAACCATAAAATTATTTTCATTGCTACTTCATAACTATAATTTTGCTACCGTTATGAATTGTAATGTAAATATCTGTGTTTTCCGATGGTCTTAGGCTACCCTGCTAGGGGTTCTCAACCTGTGGGTCACCTAAGACCATCGGAAAACACAGATATTTATATTATGATTCATTAACAGTAGCAAAATTACAGTTATGAAGTAGCAACAAAAAGAATTTTATGGTTGGGGGTCACCACAACATGAGAAACTGCATTAAAGGGTCACGGCATTAGAAAGGTTGAGAACCACTGCTCTACTGCGAGCCTGTTCTCCCACACCATTCCTTAATTGTTGGTTTTACTTTGAGTGTCAGATCCTCTCTTGGCTACTTCCAGCAACCCTGTGTGACCTTCACCTCATTTGGCTGTTCCTTCTTCATATTTTGTTCTGTGGTATGAGAGATGCCTCTTGGTTTCTTCAGACATGAATCCATGTACTGTTTTTTGTTCTGGATGTCTGGCCAACATCGTCTTCACCACCATGGTCAAATCACAAAAGTAATATTTTGTTGTTACTAATTAATAATTCTGGCAAGCAGTTTTGATGTTGGCAAGTGACACTGTGAAAGCAATATTTCCTTTCCTTGTTAGTGTGAGCAGGCGAGTCTCATCAGATTCCCTTTTCTCAGTCATATAATACATTAAATAAAAGGATTGCCTCATTAATCATTCAACAGTCAGCTCTAGGCCCATATTCTGTTCTTTTTCTGCCAAGGGACCTCTGCCATGGAGACACTGCCTCCTCTTGTCCTCCTCCACTGATCCAGCTATTTATATCCTGATGCAATATTTATAAGATAAAATGTCAGTGGCTTTTGATCTAACTCACCCTGTTAAGAATGTCACCAAAGACTGGACAAATACCTTCTCAGGCCCCATCATGCCCAGCAGCATCAGTCCTGTCTGAGATGCCCTTCTAATCTCCTCTTTGCCAAAGCTTCCCTATCTTTCAAAGCTCCGCAAACATCCTGCCTTTTTTTAAAAGACGTCTCTAACTGCCAAGTGCACAACAAAGTCTCTCTTCTCTGAATTCTTTAACTCTCCTTTCCTTTCTTCTTACGGTGGTTTGCTGGGGGCAGGGAGGAAGGAGGGTTAAACCATGCATCTGGGGACACGCTACTTGCACTGAAGTCTCAGTTCTGTGAGCCACCAACTGGGTAACCTGAGGACCTAGTCTTTCAGTGTCTTAACCTAAAATAGAAGACATCGTGCCTTTTTATTTATTTTTTAAATGGGTGATGATAAAAAAATGTGCCTTATATGATTTTTCATTAATTTAATTAACAAATGATGTTGGTACTTAGTATATAAGTGCTATTATTTACAAATATGCATATTTCAACAATGATACATTTATCACTGATATGTACCAAACACTATGTTGGATGTTTCAGCCAGTGTTTTTTCTTAGGGGAAGGTGAAGTTTCCCCTAAATTTTTATTTTATTTTATTTTTATTATTTTTAAAAATCTTCACCCAAGGATATTTTTCCATTGATCTATAGAAGAGCAGAAGAGAGATAGAAAAAGACAGAGAGACATTGATGTGAGAGAAAAATAGATTGGTTACCTCCTGCACGAGCCGCAACCAGGGCCCCCACCTGCGAGGAACCTTCAAATGAGGTACGTGCCCTTGACTAGAATTGAACCCTGGACCCTTTGGTCTGCAGGCCGATGCTCTATTCACTGAGCCAAATCGGTTAGCCCCCCCCCCCCCAATATTTTTAGATAAATTATATAGTGTGTCATTTCTTACAACTTTATTGAGGCACAACTTTTCTACAAGAAAATGTGCATATTTAAAAAGTACAATTTGATGAGTATTGGCAGGTGTATACTCCCATAGAACACTACAATAAAATACACACTTTCATCACTCTAAAAGGTTTCCCAAGCCCTTTTGCAATCCATTCTTTCCTCCATCCATTTCCACAGCAATGACTGATCTGCTTTCTGTCCCTGTAGATTAGTTTGCACACTAGAACTGTCTTAGTGAAATAAAGACTGAGTCTGATCAACTCTTAGAACAAGCCATGGTTGCTGGGGCTACCTGTATGTTTTGATCTTGAAATATCCTATCTAATAAAGAGTGAATATGCTAACTGACCATCACAACCTCACAATGATGATGGCACCCACAGCCAATAAGGAGGAGATATGCTAATTAACTGCCATGCCCTCAAAGATGGCAGGACCCATAGCCACAAGATGGCGGTTCCCAGTCCCCTCATGCCAAAGCCAGGCCCACTCCAAGATGGGTTCGGCTGCTATGTACACCTGCCTCCGGAGTCCCCCAGTCCCCTTAACCTCCCAGCTGCCCACAGGCAAGCCTCAGATGTCAGCTGCCCAACTTCCCAGAGCTGCCTGAGCCTCAGGTATACAGTACTGGCCAAGACTTGTGCTGCCAGCAATGGCAGCAGCAGAGGTCTGATGGGTGCGTCACCTTCCCCTGATCACTGGGTCACCTCCAACCCCTGAGGACTCCCAGATTATGAGAGGGGACAGGCCAGACTGAAGGTCCCCCACCTCCAGTGCATGAGTTTTCATGCACCAGGCCTTTAGTACTGTAAATAAAAATTAAGGCAGTGTTTAAGTGCATAAAGAGCACACACAGGTCATGAGTGCCTGGACAACCTTCTGAAAGGGAGGAGTACTGCATTGCTCTCCAGTTTGAAACCTTATCTTTGTGGTCATGGACTTCAGCTGACCTTTGGTCAGTTAATTTAAACTACAGAACCAAAACCAACAGAGACAGGTGGCTCAGACTTCTATTGTGTGTTCCTGAAAACGTTTGGTTGTTTAAGGATCGCATGTCTGTTTTAAGAGATTATTTTTGGAATCATAGAATCATAATGAATGTAACTGTGGTCTTTTTTTTAAAAAAATGTGCTCTAGAAGATGTATTAATCAGAGGAGTATAAGAGGTTTTCATTTTATAAAATAGCATTTGAAGCAGAAATGAAGATGGTGTTGAGCTCTATGTTTTAAAGTTACAACTTAAACTGCAAAGAATCGGAACTTCATTTTGAGATACTCCTGGGTTTGATAAGGCATCTTTGTTCCATCTTAATTGTTTGCAAAACAGTTTTACACATCACTTGTAATATGCTATCTACATTTATAAGATATAGTTCCTATTTTTAAATGTTTCTTCTTCTTTACATTTAAAATTTAGTTGTGAAAACTCCCAACTTTCATTAGCATTCACAGTAAATAAAAGTAATTCTATTCTTAACAATCATGTTGCTTTCAACTCTATCTTCCAAAAATTTGCTGCTTAAATGAAAAAAAAAATAAAGAAGTAAGTTGAAGAATTCCCAGAAATTGCAACAAGATCTACTTATGGGCTAATGAATGGCTCCTTGAGGAAAACTAACTCTCTTATTAATATAACATCTGGCTTGCATCTTGCATAAATAAAAACACAAGAACAGGATAGAAGGAACGGAAGAGGGAGGAAGGAATGTTGGTTTCCTAGAATAATAATCTCCAACAGCCAAGAAATCTAATTAGAAGAAATGTCATTTATTGAGACTTTGGTCAAGAAAATTCCACAAAAGAAGGCAAAGCCTTGTGGGACCATGAGAAAAATATTGAGTCAGTTAGGTAATTAAAAAACAAAAACTAAAGCAGCATGCAATGACTACAGGGCTCCATTCAGTCAAAAAGGTGATGATCAATGGCTTCTCTGGGGACCGTTCATGACTTTAACCACAGAAATTCCATGGCTTGGTTAATTTCTTTTAGAGGACCTCTACTGTTCTCTGCATGATCAGATTTCTGTTTTTTCCTTTGTGCATTTTCAGTCTCAAAGAAGACAACAAGCATAACTAAAGATACAAACAGAGGCTAAGCCTCATGCTATTATGTGGATGAGTGGAATGGTTCCTCCTCTGTAGGAAATGCCATTTCCAGCAATTTGTTAGAGGTCCACTTGATATGAAACTTGAATGATTCTCTAACTAAATCTTGTTGTTTGATTTTTTCCAGATCTATAAATTGAAGCCGTGAATTGAAGCTAAGTAACATTATAATTGGCTAGTATCAGATAGTAAAAAATCAAATGGTAACATAAAATAAAAACGAGACTGTTTTCAATGGTGTTAGTTTTGTTTTAAGAATCAGCTACCGTCAGCATGACAAGGTATGCCTGGTGTCACTTTTCATCTATCTTGGCTCACATTTTCTGGGAAGAAAGTGTGGCAAAGGAAAAGACAATTTCTGTGCTGTTTAGAGAATTTCCTAGATTCTGGAGACATTTAGCAGAGTTACACAAATTAATCCATGTAACAAAATAGATATATAAAATACCAGCAAAGTGAGGATCTTATTAAAAATGAAAAATACCATCCATGATAACAAATATTGTTTATCTGAGTTTTCTAAAATCAGAATCATCAGAGCTTTTCAGTACTGTAGTCTAATGTACAGTATGAGACATGCACTAGAAAAGAATGTTTAAAGGATGTTGACAAAGGATGTTGATAAGTACAAATTACAATAATTTATTTCCATGTCTCTATTGAGTCACTCCCTGAATTAATCACACGTTATCTTAGAGATACCTACATAGATCGTCCTCCCAAACATTGTTCCTTGACTTCTTTAGTGCCAGTATCTTTCCTTCATCTTCCTTGCACTAAAATTGTTATATCCTAGATATTTGGTCATCACCAAATCTCATTGTCACATATCCCCTTTCTATCATTCCCTATTCAGCTAACTCATTCTAGTACTGCTAACTCAGAAATTTGTAGACATCGCTGAGAGGAGTCCACCACCACCACCTCATTTGCCTTATTTTCCAAGACAGTGAATATAACCTTTTGTTCACCCTTATGCAACAACGGAAGTAGATAATGACTATCTGTGGCTACCTATACCATTAGGTGGAAAGTGGATGGAAATCTTTATAATGACTGAATTGAGCTGACAGCACCTCAATTCACTGATTAATCTTAACCTTCAAAAAAGGTGCAGTAGATGGTAGGAACATAATCATTACAAAAATCACCACATGGATTCAAATAGTAAAATCCAAAATGTGGGATTTCTACAAGACAAAATGCCTGACTTTTTCAAAAAGATAAATTGCAACTTGGAAAAATAAGGAGGGAGAAACTGATAGAATTGCAGGCTTATGAGACATATCAATCAAATGCCATGTGTGGAACTTTTGAATGGCAATTAAAAGTTTGAATTGTATAAACATTTATGTGACAATATTCATGGGAAAAATTTGAATATTAACTGGCTATTTGAGTAGAATGAGTTTATTGGCAGTAATTTTAGGCCCCAAAATAATAATTGTGTTTATGCAAAAAATAAAGTATTCATACAGTTTATAGGTGGTTTCATAAGTGTATAAAAATGAAATAGTATGGTATATTGACTGTGATTCTAAATATTCTGGGGCTACAGGAGAAGTGGGGGGGAAGCATAAATAAAACAGGATTGACAATGTGTTGAAAGTTATTGAAATTGATGTTTGGAATTTTTCCCCAAGAGTGTTTTTATGGCATCCTGGAAAATCCTAAAATTGTGATTTGCTGGTCAACTCAGACCTATGTACTGCAAAGCTTTTAAGAGATTATTAAGATGATGATTATGTTGATGGGTGACTCTATTTCCCCTCCTTTATTTAATATAGGTTTTAGTGGTAGGTAAAAAAAATATTGGCCATTCTAATTATTTCCAGAAACCAAAATCTGTAATTAAAATAAACCATTAGCATTAGCCATTAAAGGAGATGCAGTTTTAGAAACAAAGTTTGATTTTTGAGATCAACCAAAATTGCCACATACTAGAATTTTAAAAAATGTATCATTTTTTGTGCATCCAATACTTAACATTTTAAATCTGGCTTTTACATATGTACTTTATTTCCATGGATCACTGGAAATAATTATCTGAAAGTTTATTTTTCACAGTGATCTGAATTTTGTAGAATTACTTTATGCATTTTTCTCTCCCTTTAGTCTTTGGTCTTTGCAAAGTAGAGGTAGTGAAAGGGATTCAGTTCAGTTCTCCCTTCCTATTGCTGCTGACCACACCTAGCATCTGAAACGCTTGCCTTCCATGCGCCAGGGAAGATTTTTATTGTTCCATTTATTTTCAGCATTCACAGTAAATTATCAGACTTGCTGCTTAAGATGACACCTCTTAAAACAACAGTTACAATTCCCACAATGAGCCAGAAGGTACACATGCTTTTCCATCTTGGTTAGTAATGTGCAATAACTTCTGAAAGATTGACTTATATTTTGTCAAAGTTGCATATGTATATACTTTAACATGTCCAAAATCACTAAAGTAATTTTAACAAAACCCAGTGGTTTTTCTCCTCATGCTTCCTATAAGTAAATGCCCTCCAGCCAAAGACCACCAGGAACATAACAGTGGTTAATGAGGTGGCTTATTATTCCCTGAAGCAGGGAGACCACACACCATGGGGATTGGTGGGGAGTCTCCCTGAGAGGGTGTTAGAAAACCTATAGGATTTGAGCTTGTGTTAGGTCAGTGGTCGGCAAACTCATTAGTCAACAGAGCAGCAGTTTGCTGACCACTGTATTGGGGAAAGGTTGGAGGAAATGAGTGTTTACTCTGGATCAGATATTGTCTGCCATTGGGGGCAATTCTATAATAGCCTATCTTCATAAATTTTATCTAGGAGAGAAGACTAGAGTGAGGCTAATGCAGATGTTGATAAAGGATCAGCAGTCACTACTATTAGCCAGGAGGGGGGATGTTTGGTACATGTTGTAGCTTGAGCAATGCCCATGTCTGGCCTCTGGTCAGACATCATCATAAATGGGTCTTGTTTTTATCTTGATCCACCATGGGCACAGAGTGGCCATGTCTGATGTTGATGTTCAGGGCAGGTGTTCTACAAGAGGACACCATGCCCGACAGCTCCTAGATATCAGGGGCATTTTTTTTCCTTTCTCATACCCTTCTTCCTCCACCCCACCCTTTTTAGTTCCCTCTTTCTGAAATTTACAAATATCCTTCTAGATCATATGTACATACAGGCTCACAAAGATTTCCTCTTATGTTAGATGGAGGTTTAGTTCTTTTCCACTGCCACTCCTCTACTTCTTTTTATCTTCTTTCTAATTTAATAATTCTCAGGATGTGAGAAACTAGGGCAGTGGTCAGCAAACCACATGCGGCTCACCAGCTGTGGTTTGCCTCTCTGTGGTTTTACTAATGAGTTTGCCGACCAGTCGACTAAATGTTACCCTGTAGTTGGAAGCTGTGAGGATTAGGCAATTGTGGCATATTGTGTACAAAGAGGTAAAGGTTAGAATATGACAGTGGTTGGCAAACTCATTAGTCAACAGAGCAGCAAACCGCGGCTCACGAGCCGCTTATGGCTTGCGAGCCACAGTTTGCTGACCACTGAACAAGGGGAAAAGCATTTACTGGGTGAGAATTATTTGCTGATCACTATATACAATGTCACAATGACCTTGTAAATATTATCATCTGCATTTTAAAGGTGGAGAAATAGGCTCAGAGAAATTAAGTAATTTATTCAATGCCTTTTAGTAGGTATAAGATAAAAAGGTGACTTAAATGAAGATGTGTGTTTCCAACTCTTTATTTCCACTGTATCTTAAAATTATCCTAGACTATCAAAAAATGAAATTCTACTATGTGGCATAAATAACACAAAATGCTTGGTAGTGGGATATGTTTCCAACTACTGAAAATAAATTCCGTGATATATAATTGAACCCATAACCTTTACAATTAAAAACAATACTTTACAAAAAAAAGTATTCATTTAATTGAATAAATTAATGTCCTTATTGAACATTTGATATGGACAAAAAGCCATCTAATAGAAATTATTGTTTCTATTGTCTAATAAGTATTCAACATGCAAGATATAAACATAAAAGGTAGATATATTTTAAACTTTATATGAATACTAGTGGCCTGGTGCATGAAACCCATGCACATTAATGGTGAATTAATTAGAGGAAATATTTTAATATTGCTATTTTCCCTTTGTCTATAATATAAGTGTCAGAGATGAAACAAAATTAGTAAAATGTATATGAAAATCTTCCTCCTGTCAGAGTCTGGAGCACGCTGTGGGACCCAGAGTCAAGTTCCCACCCACTGCATACACCTCGAAATCACCCAAGACCCAGACCTGCCTGGTCTGACCCCTGTCGAGCCCTGCAGGGCAGGGGTGCAGCCTCAGGCCCCCTGTCAAGCTCTTCTGGGTTGGAGATGGGGCCTCAGGTCCCCCTGCCTGGCGCCAGGAAGGGGGCATTGCCTTAGGTGCCCCATCCTCCCTTAGGTCTCCTGGCCCTGGCATCAGGGAAGGGGACATGGCCTCAAGTCCTCTGTCAAGCTCTGCCAGGTGGGGGGTGCATCCCCTCAGGTCCCCCATCAAGCCCTGCAGGGTGGGGGACACAGCCTCAGGTCCTATATTAAGCCCTGATGGGTGGGGGATGTGGCCTCTGGTTCCTCATCAAGCCTCGCCAGGTAGGAGGTGCAGCCCCTCAGGTCTCCCGTCAAGCTCCACCAGGTGGAGGGCACAGCCTCAGGTCCTCGGGCCCTGGCACCAGGGTGGCGTGCAGTCTCAGGTTCCTTGGCCCAGCCTCAAGTTCCTCAGCCCTGGTGAGAGGGCGTGAGGGCATGATGACATTTGCATATTAACTCTTTATTATATAGGATTACGTGTGTGTAATTGATATATAATACCAATATAAACTAAAAATACTGAAAATAAAAACTCTAGCATAAAAAGAAGTCTTTGACATATAAGCCAAAATTAAGCCTTGAAATCCTAATTTGGGTTACAAAAAATTAAATATATTTTTTAAAGTCCTAATTTACTTAAGGTAAATAATACACCTTTAGGATGGTGCTCTCTAGCCACTCTATAACTGATTGAGGGATCTAAGTATTAGGTCTTGCCTGACTATTGAAAGAAGAATCCAGATAGCCTTCTTTCCCCTCAGCCTTTAAAAATCTCTACATATAAAAGCCTAAGTGATCGTCTGACCAATAGTTATGATGTGCACTGACCACCAGGTGGCAGACTCTCAACACAGGAACTGCTGAGCTGTGGTTACCTGGCAACTGCAGTTCTTGGATGATGCATCCAGAGAGGAGGGAGCCCAATTCCAGGGTGTGTCACAGGAGAACTACCCTCTTGCAATCCAGGACCTCTCGGGGGATGTTGGAGAGCTGGTTTTTGCCTGATCCCTGTAGGCCAGGCCAAGGGACCCCACTGGGGCATGAATCTGTGCACCGGGCCTCTAGTATTTTTATAAACAGATGACACCCAAACTTTTAAAACAAGTCATGATTGTAGCAGAAATGGTGAAATAGGACTGGCCACACATTGGATGATGTACAATTTTATTTGTATGTATGCATCATAACCTGTAGGGCAGTTTTGATTTGTGTTGGGGGCAAAGACACATTTTTTCTTTAGTTTGTAAAAACAATGGTAGAAAGCACAAAACCAGGCTTGATCCCAGTTGGCCTGTAATTACTCTTTTCATTTCCAAGAGAGCTGTGATCTTACATTCTTGGCTCCGAAGGCAGCACAAATTATGCTCCTTGTGATTAAAAAAAGATATTGGCCATCTCTCCCTCAGCCTTGAGGTCACCTTATCTGGGCTGTAAACATGACACAAAGCTGATACTCATTCTCATTAATGTTTTACCATTACCAACAGACTTCATTGTCTCAGGAGAAAAATTGCAATTAGTTTTCCCACCAGGTTAAAGGATAATTACAGATTCCAATTTTTCTTTATGTAAATACCTTTAAACTTTTTATTAGAGAATTCCTATTTTAGATTGACATGAGGTATGATGACTTTTATTCTGGGTTGGCATATTAGTTATCTTTGGTTGCCATTACAAATATAGACTGAATGGCTTGAGCAACAGAAATTTATTTTCTTATCGTTTTTGAGGTTAAAATTCCAAGATCAGGATGTCAGAAGGTTTGGTTTCTTCTGAGGCCTATCTCCTTGGATAGCAGATGGGCACCTTATCACTATCCTCACAAGGTCTTCCTTTTGTGTGCACATACTCGTGTGTGTGTGTGTGTGTGTGTGTGTCTGTAAATATTTTCTTATAAGAACTTTAGTCATATTAATTAAGGTCCACTCTAAGACTTCATTTTAACTTAATTACCTCTTTAAAGATTTTATTATCTTCAAATACAGTCATACTCTGAGGTACCAAGAGTTATGATTTCAACATATGAATTTTGGGGAACACAATTCACCCTATAAAAATTGGAATGCCCATTTTTCAAGTCACAACAAGAGATATTGAAACAAACTAATGTTGAGTCTCTGACAAAATATTGGCAATTCCTCTAAAGTTCAATCAGTAAAAGTCTTTCTAAATATTTATCTGTGATTTCCTGCTGAACCAGTTTGGCTCAGTGGATAGAGCGTAGGCCTGCAGACTGAAAGGTCCCAGGTTCGATTCTGGTCAAGGGCATATACCTTGGCTGCGGGCACATCCCCAGTTGGAGGTGTGCAAGAGGCAGCTGATCGATGTTTCTCTCCCATCAATGTTTTTGACTTTCTATCCCTCTTCCTTCCTCTCTGTGAAAAATCAATAAAATATATTTAAAAAATAAAAAATAAATATTTATCTATTATTTCTTATCAATAATCAGGCATATATTTTTTATATATTCTTCTATAGTGTATTTACACTCCCATGAAATTTGTTAATTTTTATCATTGCACATGCTCAGTTCTTTCTAATTCCATTCCACCATTTTGTTAGCACCTTGCCATGTATATTTTATTGCACTCATATAAACACTACTATAAGAATTAATTCATTTTACTCTATATATTCCCACATAGTCAGTCCCATTACTTTTATGTCTTATAGATACTTTACAGAAGGTGTGTCTATCATTATTCAGATATTACCTCTTTCAATAATCAAAACAACACAGTGAGTTACACTTTTGTTTAAGATGGAACAACCATCACTTCCATTACAATAGCAAGAAAACACTGAATAAACTATAAATCATACTTAAAAAAACACTATCAACATGTGGTGGGTGAGTAAGAGTCTAAATAAACTAAATGGAAAACAGAAGAAAGCCCTTCATAGAAGAGTAGAGAATAGCAGTCACTTTCATACATGGAACTGTCCTATGACTAGAGCTCGAGCTCTTTGAACTAGAGCTGTTCAAAGCAGAGGGAGTTCTGGGCAAAGAATGAGCTAAAGTTTGATTGATAGAATGTCATGGCATGATAGATAGAGCTCTAGAGAAGCACAAGTACAAAAATAAATTCCTCATTCTGAAAATTCTCATGCTCTGGGAATCTTGCTGATTAAGCCATAGTAGGGATCTAGGAGAACAGGAAACCTTACATCACCCATGACTGGGATTTAATCTAGCAGTTGACTGAAACTAACCCACCTTCTCCTAGCTCAAATTCTGATGAGATTAAAGATGAGTCCCACAGAAGGCAGTAAAGGAAAATTAGGAGTTGAGTTATGAAACAAAGAGAGATTTATGTAATCTCATCTGAAATCAGATAAGAAACTGAAATTTATTAGCATTCTGGCCCATGATGTATTTAAATGATCAGTCTTCACCCCATCCCCAAGGAGAGAAAAGTGTGAATTCTCTCTCAGGAAAACAAAATAAAAACATATCATCTGCTTTAGTTTCTACTCTTTCTTTATAGAAAATGTTTGACATACATTAAAAAATTATGAGATTCACAAGTAAACAGAAAAATAAGGTTCATAAAAGATGAGCAATTGAGGCAGACTCATGAATTATCCTGATTTTGAAATAAACAGATAAGAAATTTGAAATTAATGACTATGAATTAGTTAAAACATTTAGAAGACAGATAAAATGAATCAATTGATCATTTCAGTGGAGAAATGAAAACTCTAATATTAAACGAAAGAGAAATTCTGTAATTGAAAATTAAAATATGTGAAATAAAGAATTTATCAGCTATATTTAATATGATTCTGGAAATCAGATATAGGTCAATAGAAACTGAGAATGCATAAAAGTAGACTACAATTAGACAGATCAAAGCAAAACTACTGAAAACCAAAGAAAAGAAGAAAAAATAAAAATTATCTGGAATAAGTGACATCATATTCAAATGAACAATAAGAAAAATAGCTGGCTTCTCAACAGAAACAATGATAGCCAGAAAAATAGTACAAAGTAAAAATAATAACCCATAATTTTACATCTAATAAAAGTATTTACCATTAAAGGTAAATAGAATACTTTCTGACTAACAAAAGCTAAGACAGTTATTGCCAGCAGGTCTGCAATAGATGAAATGCTAAAGCAAGATAAATAGAAAGAAGGTAAATGGTATCAGGAAGAAATGAAGAGCACTGGAAATAGTGAATATGCAAGTAAATAAACTTATTAAAATAGAGCACTGATTCTTTAAAGGTAAAGTAATAAAGTACTGTGAAGTTTATATATAGAAGTAAAATATATAACAGTGATAGCAGAGTGAGAGACTAAATAATATATTGTTATGACGTCTTTAACTATACACAGGTGTTACAATATTTAATATAGAATCTACTTAAGGTGTATACTTCAATCTCTAGAAAAAAACATTAAAATTGGCACAAAATGGCAAAGCTAAAATATCATAATACAATAAAATATGATTAATTTTTAAAAAGGAGGAAGAAAGGAACAGAGAATAAATGTGAAAGATAATTAACAAAAGTAAGATGGTAGATTTAAATATACTGGTAAGCATATTAATGTAAATGAACAAGTATTTTAATTAGCGGTCATAGGCTTTAGGGGCAGACATGAAAATATCCTATGTGTGCTATTTGTAACAGAGACACTTTAAATATAAAGACATTTACATTAGATATAAAATTATGGAACATTCATCAAAAAGTAAACTTATGCTGAGTCACAATGCAGATCTCAAATTTAAAAAAAAAATTGAAAAATTGAAGATATGTATTCTGGGACCAATGAAATGAAATTTAAAACAATAAAAAGGATAAGCAGAAAAAAAGTATCTAGAAATTGAAAACTATACCTCTAAAAAATCCATGTCTTAAAGAAGAAATTCTAAGAGAAGTTAGAAAATATTCTAAACAGATCGTAATAAAAATACATTTAAAAATTTTTTGTATACAGTTGGATTAGTTTTCAGTGGGAGGTTTATAGTGTTAAGTACATATCTTAGAAAAGTTTATAAATCCAAAATCAATAATCTTGAAAAAAGCAAACTAAACCCAAATAAGTAGAGAGGATGGAATAATAATAAGACGATAAAGCAAAAAATAGAGGACTTTAGAGAAAATTTAAAATAACTACCAAAAAAAAAAAAAAAAGCTCTCAGTAAACTACAAACAAAACCTCTCAGTAAAGTATAAACAAATGGGAACTTGCTTATTCTGACAAAACATATCTACACAAAACTTATAGCTAGTATCACACTTATTGAGAAAATAACAAACATTTCCTCAGTTCTTGAACAAATCAAAGAAATCTATTCTCACCAATTGTATTGGTATTGGGCTGGAGATCCTAGCAAATTCAATAAAGAAAGTTAAAGAAATAATAGGGGGAAATAATAGGTATAAAAATTAAAAGGGTGAAGTAAAATTTTATTTATTTGTAGGTTACATGGTTGTATATGTAAAAAATCCAAAGTAATTCTCTAACAAAATAATATAATAAGTGCATTTCAGAATGCCCCGAGCTATAAGATCAATAGAAAACATGTATTTCTATACACTATCAAGAAGCTACTGGAAAAACAAAGTTTGACAACAAAACCATTTATTATATCATCAAAAAATATAAAATCCTAGGGGAAAATATAGTGAAAAATGTTACATCTCTATACTTACAACTACAAAATATTGCTGAGATAAATTGATGAAGACTTATAGAAATAGTTTGAAAGAATCAACATTGTTACAATGTCAATTTGATTCGATATACTTTGAATGAAACTCTCAGCATTCTCTGTAAAATTTGATATATTGATTTTAAAACTTATGTATAATTCCCAAGGATCTAGATGACAAGACAATCTTAAAGACAAAGAACAAAGTAAGATTTACTACATGACTCCATTTATACATTAAAAAAAGAAAAATCAAGAAATCAGAAGATGAAAAAGAAGGAATACTATAGGATAAACCATATAAGTTTTCAGACTTGTCCAACTACAATTAAATTTATTTTTTTGTTGTTGCAGTGATCTAATTATTTTAAAGGAAGTAAGGGAATAAGGAAGAACTACCATAGACATAAACCCTGCCCTTGTAGCTCAGGTGATGAGAGCCTTATTCAGATATGCCAAGCTTGTGAGTTCAATCTGCAGTCAGGGCACGTACAACAATCAAACAATGAATGCATAAATAAGTGGAACAACAAATATCTCTCTCTCTCTCTCTCTCTCTCTCTCTCTCTCTCTCTCTCTCTCTCTCTTCCACCCTTTCTCACTCTCTAAATCAATTTTAAAAGAGTAAAATAATAAAAAAGAATAATCACAAGACATTAATTAATAGACAAGTTTTCAGTGGAGTCCTTGTTTTATTTGAAACATACTCTGAGATTATGTTCTCTCAGAACCAATTTAACCCCTTTTTAGTTTTTTGTTTTAATATGAGGGATAACAGTAGTTTCTCTAATTTTATTATTCAGTTCCTCAGCTTGTAAAGCAAAGCAGGCTTTTTGTGAATTTTCCTGGTAAAATCTCAACTGAAGATGCATTTAATTTATAGCAGACTTTTACTAGCAATGAACTGGGACTAAATGCAGTATTTAGAATAGCTATTATTCAATGTCATCACAAAAAATAAATTAATTTACTATATGCTTATGGCAAACCACTGGTTGAACTATTAGACTTAAATGAAGAGTGAGGGCAGGGAGCAAAAAAAAATGTATTTGAAATTAATAGCTAACCAAAACTTATGGCGTGTACGGAAGAATTAAAAAAAAATGTTGTATGTGTTTTTTTAGAAAAGAGTTTAGCAGGGATAACATTTTATATTGCCCTGCATTGTAGGAAACATCTTTGGTCACTTTTTATTCCTTAATGCATCTCATTGGTGGTGGTCAGATGCTATTCATCACCACCAACACTTTTATGCTTGGCCTGTGCTTATTTGTAACAATAGCCTTAAATTACAGTAATTGGGATCTTTGTGTTTCCCACCAGAAACCTTGTATGAAAGAGAACAATTCCCTTACTTCCACTCTTGTCTTCCTTTTGGCCATTCTTATCTCAGCTTATAGATCACTGTCTCAAAGACATTGTTTGCAAATTTTATGTCCATATACACATTTCTTTTTCTTTTTTGGCCAGAGGATATTTACTTGGGCCAGAGAAAATCAGATCTTTTATCTCCTTCCTGTTGCTCTAATTTTTTCAGGCTATTCAAAGCTGACATTTTTAAATTAAGGATAATGTCTAAACATCATGACCAGTGCTCTGTTTCATTTTTTCAAATAGAATTAAGTGCTGATATGAATTCTAGTGAGCAGGTTAAAGAAAACAATAAAAACAAGAGCTTCAAATACTCCTTATCTTTAATTCTGAATACTAGAATCATTTGACAAATCCCATCTAATGAGTTCATGTCCAGATTATGTGCTCAGTGAATTGTGAAAAGTGTAATCCATTCTAATAGATGCCAAATGAGTGTTGGAGATGATGGTACTTGCTGGAATATGATTTTAATTTTGATTGAAAATACCTCCAAATTTATGTTCCCTCATGGTATTCTGTTTTCTTTCTCTGTAACCTATATGCAATAAAGACTATAGAAAAGCCAATGTTAGGTAAGAGGTGAAAGGGAAAAGCTCAACCAGTTTCATGGGGAAAAGAAGAGAGACAGGAAGCACAGAAAATCCAGACAATGAAATAGTGAAGTGATGCCTTTAGAAGAGGCTCCCACATGACTGTGAACATAGATCAGGGCTGCTGGCAAGAGGTGGCTGACCGTGAGCCTGAGACAAGGCTATTGGTTTCTCCATGGGCTATGCAGGGAAATCAAGGAATTCAAATTTTACTAACTGCTCTGTGAGAAGGTACAGAGAGCTAGAGAGCTGACAAACCAATTGGAATTTACAAGAGGACAATTAATGAGTCAGGACCACAGAATCTGGCAGTGGGTGTCAAAAAAAATATTAAGGCCAGCCCTGGCCAGTTACCTCTCAGTGCTCATTACGAAGAGCAAGCTAGACCAGCTGCTATATAGTACCCACCAGAGAGGACCCAGAGAAGGCCAATGAAAGCAAGAGCTGCTTCTAACCCCCCAACCCACCACTACCACATGTAACCTTAGCCCTAACTCCCGTAAACATCCAGACATCATCTGGAGAGGACAGAGAAGGAAGGATATAGAACCAAAAAGAAACTGATTTTGATTGATTGATAGAGAGAGAGAGAGGGAATTATCTTAGAAGACACTGAGATACTATACACTGGTAAGTCTAACTTTTTTTATTGTCAGTGGGGTGGGGACTTGTGAAAAAGATCGGGACAAATACATGAAGTAAACAAAGCTACATTATCTTTGGGCAGCTAAACTAGCATGAGCGAATTTATGACCTGCATAGAAAATAAAATAAAAACACCCCCAAACTGGAAGGCAGTTGTCCACATTATTAATGATGTGAATAATTGGCGTGCAGGTAATAGGGTTTTTCTTTAATTTTCTTCTGGTGTGAGGCAGTGCAGCGTGTGTGCTGAGAGCCTGGGCTATGGGCTATGTTGCTTCATCTATAAAGCAGCATCTATATTATAAGGTTGTTGTGACAATAAGAGTTAATGTACATGGAATATAAAATATAATACCTATAGTAAGCACTCGATAAATATTGACTAGTGTCCTTTGCAAATATAAACACAATAAATGCTCTATGAGTTTGGAGGAGCATGTGGTCACTATAGAGTGGAATGGTCTGGAAGTCTTCCTCAAGAAGTGGGGTTTAAGCTGTACTTTAAAGAGGGGAAGATCCATGGGAGTGAGTTAGTCGGAGAGAAGTTTCTTCCACTCAATGAAGAGCTAAGACATATGGGCTGAAGTGAAGAAAAAAAAAGGTCTTTCGGAAAAAGACAAGTATCATAGGTGTTTTAGACCTTCAACTACTTAGGTACACACTAGTTTCTGAAAGAATGTCCTGCATTTAATTTTTCCCCACCCATTTGTCCCCGAAGGCTCAAAAAACATGACAATCCCAGATATATTTCACCAGATCAACAGGGACCTTGGAAACTAAAACTCTGAAATGCTGAGTCAGGCTGGATCATTCAAGGCCTTAGGGTAACAATAAAAGTTTTCCCACCCCAAGGTTTTGTGCTTCTCACCATATCGAACAACCTGGAATCTTATCTCTGTATATAAACCAGCAGGGGATGTCCACAGGCAACCATAAGGTCATCTTTTCTGAAAATTCAAGGCAAGCATAACAAGATTAGGAACAAAAATGGAATAAATCCATTAAAAATCAGGTTAATAAGAAAGGATATCTATTGTCTCTTTTCTCCTTCATCATTTTTAGGTCTTCAAATGATATGCTGGTCCAGCATTATGAATGTTTGTTTAACGAATAAATAAAGACGTGGGGGGGGGGAGAAAATTGAGTTTAGAAAACAGTCCTCATGAATTTAGTATGTTAACTATTCTTATATTATATTCAGTTTAACTCACCTTCATGGATACATACTACAGACAGGTTAATAAGATATGCAGAGTTCTGCCCTTCAGACATCTTGCGGTATTCTCTGCTTTGGTCCTGGCCCTTTAAACAAAGATCATCCACCTGAGCAATGAGCTCTTTCTCTGGGATTTAACCAGGCACTTTACCATTAACCCTCCCGTTCTGCTGCTCCTTGAGTTTAGCATTCTACCTGTACAATCATCTTTGGGATATACTCTAGCTCCTGGTTTCATGATCTTTTTGGATGTATTCATCACAATTTTTGACCTTATTCCCTCTGCACTCAGCTGCTGGTTTTAAATGAACATCTTCTAATGAGGAGAAATTGGTGAAAGTCATGAAAGATAATTTTGCAGGACTTAGAGTAATGGGCAGTGCAACATTTTGGAGGCTTATTGACAAGAGGATCTTGGTAAAAACAGGGGGAAATATTTGGAAGTGGGAAGAGATGATGATGATGATGATGATAGAGAGAGAAAGGAATAATCTGATGCAAGAAATGAGATATGTCTCCCTTGTTTCATATTTTCATCAATCTTTTTATATACATTAACTAATTTCACAATGTTTTGTGAATTAAGCACTGCCATAACTACTTTATAAAGGATAACACTTAGGTTCAGAGAACTTAAATGACTGTCTAGGATCCCAGGACTAGGAAGTAGTAAATATAAGATTTATTGCCTCTTGATTGAGTTGGCCAATTGATTCTGAGACTAATACTGTACTAGGTATGTGCAGCGAGTAAGGAGCTCCTATCTCTGTTCCAACATGAATTGAGACTTCTCTACCAATTCAAAAAGACACAAGGATGGATTGGAAAGAGTTAGGAAACCTGATTTCCTCTTTAGGCTCTCTGCCTCCTGAGTATTTGATTTTATCAGTTAGCTTCTTGCTTTGAGCATGAGAATTCTAAATACAGCATTTTACACGACTGTCCTGGACTCCCTTATCTCAAGCCCTCTTCCTGTTCTAACAGTCCAAGATTCATTAAACATGATGTCCTATAAAAGTTCTATGTGAAAGAGCCAACACACCAGACAGGAGACAGACTCATCTCCAGGGCTGTGAAAGACTTCCTTGTAGTTCTAACATTGACAAGAAACTAATAAATATCATAAATCCTTAAATAATAAGAACACTCATAAGAGGTGAGTGACTTGTCCCAGGTGACACTCTTAAGACAGAGGAAGAACTTGGCACACAAGCCAAATTAGAATTCAGAATCCTGCTGTAACCACCGGAACTCACTACCACGGATATATCAGGCATCAAAAATGAAAGCAGCTGGAATCTATTGATATTTGGACTCTGTTTGTAATTCCTTTGTTTCTAATGTATTCTAGAAGTATGGTTTGAAAGCTCTGTTAATAATGCAAGGCACTGAAAAAATTTTCCGTGGGCTCTTTGTAGTAAATGTGGGTTATATGATACATGTCTGAAAGCTACATGATGAAGTATTTTGTATTGTATGCTTCACATTTATCATCTTCTTAATCTGATGTTTTTGGGGAAAAGGGATTGTGCATGAGGTCTCGTGTGTCTGCTGATGATGCTCAGCTTGTTTAAATTATCAGATGTTTTTGCTAAATTATAATTATCTTTTATTGAGGCCAAAGCACAATTTGGCTTGTGGCAAGCTTCATCTTGCTAGTGAATCACGAGGATATGCTATTGATTCAACAGATTACAAAGAAGTCATTTATTTACAGTCATCATAACTCACACTTTTGGTATTTCTTAATAGCATTGGTAAGTTAAAGTGTACAACAACTTACAAAGTGTTGATTTAACCAAACTTTATGTAAAAGACTTGCTCCAACTCCAAATTATACTTGCTTTAAAAATCTAAAGATTTTTAGAGTTTCCAGCAGGAGAACAAACCCACTCTTATCCTCCACTGAAAAACAGGTCTTTAATTAGGGAGATTTTGTTTTGTTGCTGTTGTGTTTTATTTTTATCTATAAGGAGCAGCTTCCTGAGTACAGTGTATAAGCAGTGCACTGAGACAGCAACCAATCCTCTCCAGCCAGCTCATGTAGCCAAGTCAGTTCTGGCATGGAGACCTGAATCCCGGCCTTGGAATCAACCCTTGTGCAAACACCTATACATGGAGAAGGCTCTTTATCCTTGTTATATAGTCTTTATTTCATGCATTTAGTAAATATGTACTGAAAACAAACTAGATAAGGCATTAACAGGTACATGGGTGAAAACAATGTAGGTATTGGTATATTCTGGGGGGCAGAGAGGGTAAGATGATAATGATTCCGATAGAAAGAGATTATAAAAAGGGCCAAATGTTAATGAGGACAAGTCTCTCAGACCTGTGTCTGTGTCCACTGCAATATCCCTTGTCTGATATTTGCCGTTGAATGGGGCACACAAAGTGACCTGACACTCAGCCAGGATCCCATCAGCTTCCTGGGGGCAGGTGCTGTCTCAGAGGAAGAATTGCTTCTGACTTTTATCCCCAGCAGAGCCCTTCCTGGGGTTTCCTGAAGGGCTGTCAGCTGGTTCAGAATTCTAGCCAACTTTCGAGGAACAACCTTCACCCATGGAAAGCTCTGAAACCCAAGGGGAGCTTGACAAGCAGAGCTTAATGAAAAACCGGGCCTGACTTGTTCCTCTCCCACTTTCCTAGGTTATTCTTCTACTTCTCTGATTGTTTCCCTTGTACCAAATCAACCTACACTGACTATATCTCTGCCACTCTGCAAAGTTGAGATATGAAGTCATGCTGAGTCTCTCCTGTTCAGTGTCACCCTAAAAGGTGAAGAGAGAGTTACCTCCCAGAACTCTGTCATCACCAAGTGAGGGAAGACAGGCATGCTGTCTTCACTCCCCTTCACACATTCTTCTATTCCTTCTAGAGCAACTTTTCCAGTGCTGAAAAAAATCATTTTTGTCAATTTCTCATTGGTGGATAGGTCTCTGTTAAATGTAGTGGCTTTCATTCTTAGTTTTGAGCTCTCACCATAGCAATCACACATATATAACTTGTCTGCCAGAATTAGGTGAGTGGGAAGTTAGGGTGAGTGGTGAGAGAAGGGAACAACTTGTAATACAGAGAGCAAGAAAGGAATTCTTCATTAATATTTCACATGATTGTGCTGCTATAGTAATTTCTTGGTGCGCAGGGGTTGATTGGTGTTAAATTTTTATTTGCTTGGGAAAAATGCAGGTTATTATAGCTTTTGTTCCAGTCTTTTCTTTTCCTTTTTAAATTGATTTCAGAGGGGAAGGTAGAAGGACAGAGAAATAATCATTGATTGGCTGCTTCCTGCATGCCCCCTTCTAGGGACCGAACCTGCAACTGTGCATGTTCCCTGCTCAGGAATTGAACTGTGACCTCCTGGTTGATAGGTCAATGCTCAACCACTGAGCAACACTGGCCAGGCCAGTATTTTCTTTTAAAAAATTATTTTATCATGGCAAAAATGATTAACATTTTAAAAAGAATGATTAATATGAGATCTACCCTCTTAACAAACTTTCAAGTGTACAATACAGTATTCTTAACTATAAGGACAATGTTCTATAGCAGATTTCTAGAGTTTATTCATCTTTAATAATTAAAAATTTTATGCCCATTGACTAGTAACTCACTCTCCCCTCTCCCAGTTCCCATTCATTGAACACCCACAGTTTATAATTTTTAAGACTTTGATACTTTGATAGGTTGATTTAAAAAATATCATGATGAAGTGGGGATGAATACACATGTACCCTAATCTCAAAAGATAAAATTATAGAGCCAAATTCAGAGCCTTCCTCTTACCACATCTAGCTATCTATATTTGTTTAACTGGCTTTCTATTATATATGAGTGTTTATATATATATATATATATATATATATATATATATATATAACACAACATATATGCATTCTATCTGTTTGTCTATCTCCTACTTTATCTTTTCTGATTAAGGGCAATAGAACTAATCCAGTTATGGAAGCCTAGAAATCTGGAGTTATTTTCTATTTCATAATCTCTCATTCCCATAACAAGATTATCATGATAATTTATGTGACTTTATCCTTAAGTATAAGTATCAAAAGCTTATCCTCTGCTCTATATGCCTCAAGAACACATCCAGTGCAGATCCTAATCATCTCTCACTTAGACTATTGGCAAAAGCCTTCACAATTTTCTCTTTACTTACTCCCCTTCCAGCATCCTTTACACATCTGTCACTGGAGTGACTTTTCAAAATAATTCTTCTTATCTTAAACCCTCTCCTTAACATTTTTAAAGCACTGCAAATACATAGAACAGTAGTTCCTGGAATGTGGTACTGATACAGACTCATCAGTATCTCTGGAAATGCAATTTCTTGGGCCCCACCCCAGCGTACAGTGGATCTGGATTTTGTGTGCAGGGTCCCAACAATGTGGATCCCAAAAAGCTCCTCAGATGATTCTAATGCCCACTAGTGTAGTGGCTAAAGTAGCTCCCTAGACAACCTCACACACAGTGTTTTGCCTACTTTTCCTATTCTTCCAGTGATACTTCTCTATTTATGTGCACATGCTGTCTCCTTGTTTGAAATGACCTTTCCCTCCACATCATCCACTACTGTCTTTCAGACGAAATAGAATTAGGATCTTTTCTAATTGTGCCAGCCTGGGGGAAGGATGAAGTGGCAAACCTAAAACCTCTCCTCTTGCCTTTCTAATGTGGCCCTCCTCAGTCTCTGTGGCCCAATGGGTGCTTATGCTTCACAATTGTGTCCTGTCTAGGGAGAGCTGAAAGTCGGTCTTCCTGTAAGAGGAACTGGACTTGGAAACAACCTCTGCTGTTATCTTGATGGCATCACCTCAATCCAAGTTCAGTCAATGTGTGTCTCGCACAGCTGATGTGGCTCAGTGGTTGAGGTCGACCTATGAACCAGAAGGTAATAGTTTACATCCAGGTCAGGGCACCTGCCTGAGTTGTGGGTTCAATTCCCAGTAGGCGCATGCAGGAGGCAGCAGAGCAATGATTCTCATCACTGATGTTTCTTTCTCTTTCCCTTTCCCTTCCTCTCTGAAATCAATAAAAAAATATTTTTAAAAAATTTGTGACTCTTGCCCAGTATTTTGCATGGGAAGCCAGTAATGTAAACACTTAAGCCTGGGGAAGTAGCAGCCATAGTAACATGTGTGGCCTAGGGTCATAGACATTGGGCTCATGGGAAAAGCCATGTCCCATGGCTGCAGCATAGTGAGGATCATCGTGGTGACAAAGGTGCCTCACTGCTGGCTCTGTGAAGTGATTGAGGCTGTGCTTTGTCTGACTGCTCTTCCTTTGTTCTTGTTCATTTTTCCAGCCTGCTTCTCTAGTTCACTCAGTGATGCTCTCTAGTTTGTATATATTCTTTTATAACTTTGGTTGACCATTTATTTCATATTACTTCCAAATAAAAACCCTGACCAATACATTTCCACACTCAATCTTTTAGGATATGAACTTATATTTATTCCATTATGTTTACGGTTGTTTTAAATTCTTTTTACATCTTAGAATGAGTTGGAGATTATTTGAAAATGAGAAAGATAGAAAATACATATTTTTTAATTATTTACCATAAATATGTCAACATTGTCCCAGCTCCCTTTATTTAGCATTCTATTTTTCACCATTGTTTTTAAATGCAAACTTAAACATATAAAAAGTCCAAGATGTATTTCTATATTCACTCTGTTTTGCCAATTGCTGTGTGAATTCTTATAAAATTTCTAAATTTTCCCTGTCTAATTCACATATTTTTTAGAATTCTTCAGGTTATTCTTATTAGCTTACTTTTCTCAATATATTCCTAAGTCCCTTATGAATTCACATAGCTATTATAATGAATTGCATTCTCTTCATAGATTAAAATAATAAATATTTGAAGACTTGACATTATTATAAATGTTTGGTTTTATTTAAGATCAAGATAAACTTATTTATACTAATCTATTTAAGAACAAGATAAATCCTTTCTTATTCTCATGTAAAGAACATTCCTCTTCATTGCTTTTCTCTCTTTCTGATTATTACAATGGACTCACGGGTTTAAAACAAATTATGTGTGTTGTAATCCATCACTGTCAATCTTTTTGACACTCATACATTTCCCCATTTGGTCAATGGGAGCCCCTGCAAACCGGTTCCTATGTCCTTTTGACATTGTTCCATTAATCTTCGAACACTGACACCATTTATCCTCCAGGCAGCATTCCTACTATGGGTAGAAAGTTGAATTATGTATGATTAAATCAGAGAATGGAATGCAATGAAATTGGCTCCTCCTGTCACCTTACCTTATATAATACTATATGTAATACCCCATGCATGTTTCTCAAGACTTTTTCATTCTATTCTATCCTAATAGCTTCGGCATACTGCAAGGTTGAGATTACTTCTGCTTTTACTAAGAGTTACTATATCTAAACATCCAACAATAACACTAACTGTTCATTTTAAAGAACTTTGTGACTTATAGAGCCTCACTTGCCTAGGATTTTCCTCGATGTGGGGGCAACTTATATCATCATTTTCAGATTCTCTAAGAGATTTTAATTGGGATAAACTGAAAGCTGTAACTCTTATTTATACCTAGGGTAGAGCTCTAGATTATGAAACAGACACTTGTTTACATAAGATTTGACTTTTCCTCCCACCACCCACCAGAAAAAATTTTGAATTAAAATTTTTAAAATTAATTATAAAAAATAATTAGAAAAATATATGCCATAATTTAAAAGTTCATTCATACGGAATGAATTTTAATGAAAAGCAGCATTCCCTGACCCATTACTGCCCACCCCAGTTCTGTCTCCAGAAGAAATTAAGTCTGTTTCTAATAATTGAGTAAGTTACTCCAATCTATCTAAATATGTGTTTAATGATGCTTCTTTATTTATCAACTAGTGGCCCAATGCAAAAATTCGTGCACCTTGAAAGGAACTGTGGGCAGCAAGACTGCAGTGGGCACAAGGGCAAGTCTTGGCTCATTCTCCTCACCCCCGCCTGGCCCCTCCCACTGTGGCCATGGGTCCCCTGTCTTCCAGCAGCCCTGCTCCTGCCACTTCTTCTCCCACACACTGACCATGCTGACCCCGTTCCCACTCACTGACAGCGTTGAGCAATTGAGCCAGTGCCAACAGCAGGTGCGAAGGGCGGCTGCTGCCCAGATCACTCCTCCAGAGCAGAGGCGGTAGAGAAGCCCTCAGGGGCAATCAGGGCCAACAGCAGGTGACACATCCCGATGACAGCGACCAGTGCCCCACCTTAGTCTGGCACCCCCGCTCACCTGGTCCACCATCCCACTGTGGCTGATGCCCACCATGTTCCGTGTGTGCCCTCTGTTGGTCAGTGCATGTCAAAGCGACTGGTTGTTCAGTTCCTCCGTTTGGTCTATTTGCATATTAGGGGTTTATATATAGAGATTTTAGGTATTCTTTCCTGCTTTTTGCTTTGACAGGAAAGGATCAAGTGATGCAAAGCACTCTCTTCTTTTGCTTATTTTTCTCAATATAAGGACATAACTATTCTCACGTTCTTTGTTGAATAAATTTATAACTTTAAGCTAGTTTGCTAGGATTGCCATAAGGAAGTACTACAAATTGGTGAACTTAAGCAAAAGAGACATATTGTCTCAATGTTCTAGAGTCTAAAAGTTCAAAATCACCATGTCAGCAGGTTAGTCTCTTTAGCTTGTAGATGGCCTTCTTCCCTCTGTATCTGTTCACTTAATCTTTCTACTAATTTTGTGCAAAAATCCCCTTTTTATAAGGACACTGGTTATATTTTATTAGGGTCTACCCTAACAGTTTCATTTTAATTTGATTACCTCTGTAAAGACTCTATCTC
Source organism: Antrozous pallidus (assembly GCA_027563665.1). Lineage (NCBI taxonomy): Eukaryota > Metazoa > Chordata > Mammalia > Chiroptera > Vespertilionidae > Antrozous > Antrozous pallidus. The sequence continues at coordinate 30,159,828 of CM050508.1, read as the reverse complement.
CAAGTAAGGTCACATTCTGAAGTACTGGAAATTAAGACTTCAACATATCCTTTTGGAGGTGACAAAATTGAACCCATAGCAATGATTATATCTTTATTTCCTATTTCATCAAGATTAAAAATTTTTTATGTGCACTCCACTTTGTAAAATGACATGGTTAACATATAGCCACATCAAAAGTCAACAGGGCAGTTAAATATATGCCATCTAGAGGTAAGCATGGAAACAATTCAGCAGGGATAACTAATTGTGAACAAATAAAGTAGTTCTTTACCAAGATTTTAGTGAATGTTGGGAGGGGGAATAAAAAGACTACTAAGTCCGTGATTCACATGAAATGTATCAAGTTATTTAATTTCTCTGACTCAGTTTCTTTATATGAAAAATAAAGATGAAAATAGCATTTTCATTGAAGGTTTGCTGTGAAGATTAAGTGAATAATGGAGGTAAAGCTCTTAGTCCAGTGGCAAGTGCAGAGTAAGCACTCAGTATTAGTTATCATGATATTGACTCTAACCATAATTGCCATACACAAGAAGGTCTTTTTGGGGAGCTTTTAAATCTTTCCTTATAACAGATATTCCTCCAAAAGACATGAATACATTTCAATAGTAGAAACCATACCACTTGAAATGTATATAAAGCATGTATGCATGCCTATACTTCTAAAACCACTCTACTTTCCATCACCACTGAAATTACAGTAGAAATACTTTAAAAATATAAGGAATATGATGATTAATATCTGTTTTCAGAATATACAGTAATCAGTTAAAATGATTCCTATTCAGAACCTTCACACTTGCAATAATTTTGCTTCTTTTGTTTGTGTTGTATGAAACTTAAATATTAAACAAAGTTGACAGTTTGGCAGGAAAGCAGAGCTTCATGCTGCATCTGGCTTCTCTGAACAAAAGTATGTAAAGGAAAAGGAATGTGATTATTTTTGCTCCATTATTCTTGGAAAGATAATATCAAATGTTTGAGAGTTTAAAATGATTTTTTCCAACTTGAGGATATATCTGTTCCTTTTCACTTTTGTTTGTTTTTGATAAGTAAAATGTATTTGTTGTATTTTAATGAGTTTACTATTTTTGGCATATGTTTTGTGTTGTCTAACCAGATTATCTGACTCTGTGATAAGTTGCTAGGAAAGGTGTGTTCTTACCACTGCCTTCTGCAAAGTTCAAAGAAACAAAAACTATGCCTTCTCAAATTCTTTCTCCAAAAGGAAACATATATTTTTAAATACATGTACAAAAATACTTTTGCGTGAAAATAATAAGAAATTTACATTAGAGTCATCCCAGCTTTGCTTATTCTCGATACGACATTATTTTCTCTTAGAAAAAAAAGGTAAATTATTTGTAAATAGTCTAAGATAATAATGAAGCCAAATACTATTAGCTTTGGAAGTCATGGCAGATAGGACTAAAATTGACATTCTGGTATTTAAAATCCAGTAGACTTTTCAGTGGGTTTGGAGAAAAGGAGGATGAATAAACATATTTATTTTCATCATTGGGGAGAGAGAATCTGAAATTAGAAAGAATAGAAATCAAGTCCTAATTCATAAATTGCTAAAGCCCAGAGATTGTTTCATTCACTAAATATCCTGAGGAATTAGCTAAGAAAATTGAATAACAGCAGAAACAACTCACAGTATGCAAAGTGTCAGATCACATCTCATATTCTGTGAGCTTTGAGTTTGCCCTGGAAATAATCAGGCCCTAGAACCTGGTAGAAACTAGTACCAGAACATTTTGTTTGTAAATACAAAGTGGGTGGGGGAAGAGTCAAGGATTATGTTTGGGTGGGGCGACTGGGTTCTGGTCTTCTTGCTAAGTAATTTTCATGCTTCATCCCTCAGCTCTTCTTTCAAATATGACCATTATTTAAATGATTATACTAGTATTTTTGAATGTTCTACATGCTACATAGCTTTTTTATTGCAGATTTGAGTTTTATTTTACAAGAGAATTACTAAGATATGTGGATCCACAGTTCTGCTTAATTCATATGAATACTTAGTGTATGTCATCCTACACTGCCCATGCTATCTCTAGTATATATTTCTTGACATAAAATATGCACTTTATTACAAGATTAGTCTGTCACAGGTATTTAAGTCAAGCTGGGTTACATCAGTGCTATCATCACATTTTCTTGAGCACATATCCATTACTCCCCTTAAATGAAAAGATACATATTTGAAATAACCACAATCAAGTAGATACCACCCTTCCCCTCAACTTGAACATTTCCCTCAGTTTATAGGGACAGGGAAACACATTTGAGCTGCTTGTCGACATCTGGTAATTTGTAGGGTCTTGAAACAATCACATTAGCCTAGCAGAAGAATAATTGAATGCAGACAGTGTTCTCTCACTGCACAACTATGTATCCCATGGCAAAGTCTGCTTTGCAGATGAGGATTCTGGCAGCTTCTGTTCAGGATGAAGCATGTCAGCTGTGCTAGAGTCCATGCTTTAGTGATGGTGAACTCAAGACAAGATGGCTGCCTTGTAGGTTAAGGATATGGATAATCAAAGAAGGCAGAGCTACTGTACTTAAAGAACATGGAACACAAAGTGCTTCTTGGGGAAAAGAAAAAGAAGCTTCTCTTTATTTTATACCCTGCCCAATCTACTTGAGAAATATGCCTGCTAGTCCATTGCATGGATCATGTAGAACAAGGAAACAAAACTCTGCTTGTAAAATGTGTCCATGTGTGAATGCCCAACCCTCAGGCTAAAGCTGCATCAGCTACCAAGCATCTGCTGAAGGCCCATTATGTCCTAACATAGTACTAGGCTTAAAAGGGCATGGTGAAAGATAAAGATCCTGACAATATAAAGTATAAGGCACATTGTGCTCTTAATCACTGGGCATGGAAATATATATTAGAACTAGAGGCCCGATGCACAAAAATTCGTGCAAGGGTAGGCCTTCCTTCCCCTGGCTGCCAGCTCTGGCTTCCCTCTAGCAACTGGGACCTGGGCTGCTTCCCTCCGGCTGCCGGCAGGCACCGGGGACCCAGGCTTCACTCCACCCCAGCTTCATCTGGAAGGACGTCTGGAATGATGCCAGGAAAGGATGTCTGATCTAATTAGCATATTACCCTTTTATTATTATAGATTATTATAGATGGTGACCACATTGTAGAGTGACAACATCTGGTGATTCAGAAAAGTACACATGGACAAAATAGCAGATAGTCTATTTTTAAGAGTTTAATCTGAATCAATTTTTACACACTTATCTAAGGAGACATGGACAAGTATATTCATTTAATATTATTGGCATGCGTGACCAATTGGGAACAATTTAAATGTCTACACCTAGAAAGTGAGCAAATAAGGTATGGAATTACTAGGTTTACAAGTAGTGATGTGGATTGATCTCAAAAACAGGATTCTGAGTTTAAAAAAAAGTAAGATGCATAGAACAATATTTATGTAAGGAAAACTCAAATCAATACTGAATACTGCATACAGATATTCTTGAATATAAGTATAAAAACTAATTGTAAAGATGACTACCTAATTCATTATTCTGTTTGGGGGTGGGATGAAATTTAATGCAATTAAATTTCAAAGGTTAGATTATTTTGTAATGGTATGTTTACTTAAGATATAATGAAACTTCAAACTTGATGATTCTGTATCATAGTCTGTGGTAGTAGTGATAGCAGGCTTTGTACTTTTCTGTATTTTGTAACCATTCATTGTTCCAGCTCTCATGGTACTTAAAATTTAGGTTGGGAGCTATGACTAATATACAAAAACAATTGGAGAATAGTCAAGTGGTGAACTCTGTCATCAGATTTCCTAAGCATCAGCATTTCAGAGATGAAAGAGAGGGACCCCTGAGAGTCTCCAAAAGCCTTTAGGGGGTGAACAAATTAAAAACAATTTCCATAATAACACTAAGATGGCATTATTTATTTTTACTCTATACCCTCACACGTATGTGGTGTAGATTTTCAGCAGATATATGATGTGGGATATTGCAACAAATTAAATGCAGAATCAGATAAGAGAATGCAGCTGTTGTCTATTAAGCCAGACATTAAAAAGATTTTTGAAAATGTAAAAACAATGCTATTCTCAGTAAAAATATTTCTGACTTGGAAAATATAGATTTTTCATAAAAGTACATTGTTTACATTCACATGTAATGGTTATTACTGAAGAAATAAATATGCATTTTAAAGTTTTTGTAGCTTTAATTTATAATACAACAAATATAAATAACTATGACACATATGAACAAGCACTTTTTTGGTCTCAATAATTTTTAAGGGTTTAAAGTGGTCCTGAGACCACAATATTTGAGAATTGTTTGAGCTAATTATGTTTGAAAGAGATTCTATAAGAGTTGGTATTAACTTCATCAGAGGGAAGTAAGAAGTGCATTTCAAATGGGGAGAACAAGATATATAAGACCTTCTAGCCTGAGGAGCCCAAGAATCAAATCAAGTTAAATTAGAAAGGTAAAGTCAGGATAATATTGATGGGTAGAATTTTGCACCTGAAGTAGTAACCTAAAACAAACACTTTTATTAGTAACTAGTGGCCCAGTGCATGAAATTCGTGCACAGAGGGGGGGTTCCCTGAGCCCAGCCTGCACCTGCTCCAATCAGGGACCCCTTCGGGGATGTGTGACCCGTAACTACTTCTGCCTACCTGCCTGATCATCCCTAAATGCTCCCATGCTGGCCTGATTGTTCCTAACTGCCCCTGCCTTACCCCACACCTGGGACCCAGGCTTCCCTCCCTCTGGCCAGCTATAGGCACCCAGGACCTGGGTCAACTTCACTCAGGCCAGCCGCAGCCACAGGCACCCACAGGAACCCAGGACCACAGGGCATCCTGCCTAACCCCAGGGCTGGAAAGGGCCCAGCCCTTCTATATGCCTGCCTGGCCGAGTCCCACTACTCTGACTGCCATATATGTTCTCCCCAGCCTGCTGGAGAGAGGGCATGAGCTGAGAAACTGGAGATGCTGCAGCCTCACGGCCATTTTACCAATGGGTATATTGTCATTTTCAGATCTAGATTTGAGATAATTCATCAAACTGCTATATTTTTCAACTCTCAACTTAGATTGGTTTGCTTTAATAAAATTTATATGATTGGCCTCCATTTTTAATACGAATCCATAATAAACTGTTGAGTTAACTGTCCTGCATTTAAAATAGGATTGAACATGTCCCTCACAGAGAGATGAAACCCATAATACTACATTTGGGTGACTCGTGACATCGTCTAGTATTATTGTTGAATACACTGTTGTCTCTGAGTCTTAATGCAATATCTTCTCCCCAATCTTTTTCACCATGTGGAAAAAGAATAGGATATGTCATTGCATCTAATGTAGGAAACGATACTGATTCGTTTCACTTTAGTGCCATTTGGATTATTGGGATCTGAATGAGCAAGTCCCTTTCAAAAGGAGGTTCTCCATCTTCATTTCTGAATATGACAGCAACCTCAGTTACACAGGGAGAATTATATCTACCTGGGTCACTATTATGATAACATTTAATTGCCATTGTTACTTCTGTGGGAGCTATACCTTTTGCTGCTGCTTCAGATTGGACTTCCTTTTCTACCTTACGTAGCATCTTGTACGATTTTGTTAATTGATTTATTTCATGCATGAGGTTGTTGATTATGAGTCTTTCTGAGCAGGCCTGGTTTGCTGGGATTGCTAATCTTTTACGTGTAGCTTCGGCTGTATCCAAAATATAGAGTTGAGCAAACTCCGAGAAACACCATCAGAAGGATGTAAAGTTCCAGTACGATGATAAACTTGTCCATGTATTCTAAAACAGTATGGCTCATACCCTGATAGCGATGCAACATTTGCACCCATGGAAGCAAAAGCAAAAGAACTATTTATAGATCTTTTGATGAAATTTTCCATGAAATTTTTACTGTCAGAATCTTCGTTTGTCATTAATCTTTTAAAATATGGCGGGTAATCTGGAAAATGTATATCATTTGGACAGACTTTCCCTTTGCTACAACATCGAGTAAATTTCCCATCAGATGGTTTTTCATCAGAGAAATTTAGTGATAGGCAAAATTCACATCTAACAGTCATTTTACCACAACTATGTTTGAGAATTGCATCCTCATGTACTCCATTTTGCTGAGAAGGCAGTTCCTATCACTATTGGTAGTACTTGTTGGTGATTGTTCTTTAGACATATTCTGTCTTCGCCACCACCTTCTTTCAACTTCAAAGGCACGTTTTTCTTTAGACATTTCCTGTCGAAGATGCTGGTGTTTTCGGCTTCAGAGTGACGTTTTTCCAATAGCTGCTCTTCAGGTACATTCTGTCACAGGCGTCGCCTTCTTTCAAGATCAGACACACATTGCTCTTCAGACATTTTCTGTCAATAACATCAGCACCTTTCTGCTATACAGCTCTGTTTTATCAACGGTTTTTCTTTGGACATAGTCCCACCTCTCTATTGCCACATTCTGAGATAGAGAATGACAGGCCTTTCAGCAGTGTGACCAAAGGCTGATTTGGACAGATTCTGTGGGGGTGGGACCTCCGCCTACCTGTTGTCAGTTTCAGCTGGGATGCTGAAGCTGGGACTCGGGGGCCTTCCCTCTGGCAGTTGCCTTCCGTTTTTGCTGGAATACAGCTGAAGCTACAAGTAAAACATTAGCAATGCAGGGGCCTCAGATGCAGATGTGGTGAACTCTCACTGCTGCTACTGCCGCTGCCTTGTTCTCCGCACACCTGGGGGCCACAGTTAGCCACAGCTGTAGTGATTTCTCACCACCGCTGCTGCCGCCGCAGCCACCACCTGGTTCTCCACATCCGGGGGGCCTCAGTTAGACACAGCTGTGGTGATTTCTCCCCGCAGCTGCCACCGCCGATGCCTCGTTCTCCGCGCCCCGGGGCCTCAGTTGACTCAGCTATGGTGAGTTCTGGCCGCTGTCGCTGCCCCCCCCCCCCCGCCCCCGCTTGGTCTCCGCGCCCAGGCCGGGTGCTTGATGCCTTCACCACTTTATCTCCGCTCCTGGGGCCTGGAGCTCACACCTCTTGACCCCACCCCTTGCTCCAACTGGCTGGTAGCATAGCCAGTCAGGAGCCAAGGTACGGTCACATTTGCATGTTACTCTTTTATTAGATAGGATTATTCCTTTATAAAAGTTCCTAGAAAAATAAAACCCTGTGCTGTATGAAGAAATGAATATAAAGTTGCATGTTGCAATTCATTTGCTGTAACTCCCTTAACTAGATCTGCTGTATTCACAACAGATCATGAGCATTTGTGTCAGTCAGGATAGACAGGTTAGCTGTGGTAACAAACAACCCCAAATTTCAGTTGCATGAAAGAACAACTATTCATCTCTCCATTATGCTGTGTGTCTGTCCATTGCAAGTTGGAGGGAGGCTCTGCTCTATTTATTCCATATCATCTTATAGCACTGCCGTCTCAACACGCATCAAGGTTCCCTGTGAAGAGGAGAGGGGCTAGAAAGTCAGGCTTTAGCAATTATTACAATGCTATCCTGGAAGAGATACATATAGCTTCCTCTCACATTTCACTTACCCAAGCAAGTTTCATGGTCGTGCCTAAATACTGATGGAGGAATGATATTTCATTTAACTGAAAGAAGTTCACCAGATATGGGGGAAATCTAGAATTGCCCACTACAGTGATGCAAAAGAAAAATAAGCCACAGTAAATGTCTAATTCTAGGCCAGGGGATTTCTCCAGCTTATTCAAATTCAAAAAGACTATTTCCCCAGCCGAGACCGGTTTTGCTCAGTGGATAGAGCATCAGACTGTGGACTGAAGGGTCTGGGTTCGATTCCAGTCAAGGGCATGTACCGTGGCTGAGGGCACATCCCCAGTAGGGGGCGTGCAGGAGGCAGCTGATCAATGTTTCTCTCTCATCGATATTTCTGACTTTCTATCCTTCTCCCTTCCGCTCTGTAAAAAATCAATAAAATATAAAAAATACTATTTCCCCAGCTTAATTATATTTCTTCAAACTGAATCAAACTTGCTATAGTAGCAATTCCCTCTCCTTCCTATCCCTTTCAGTTTCATTTCTTGGCTTTCTCTTGCAGTCTAATCACTCTTGGACATATTAGTCAAATTCAGACTATTTACCCTTATTCCAAGGGACTATTTGTGATATTTTGTATGTTAATTGCTTCTCAATTCTATGAGTTAAAATTGTGGGCAAGAAGTATTGAACTCCCTCTTCCAGCCCAGTGCTGTGCAGCCGCAGAATTACCAGTAGGCGGGACCATCATGGTTAGTGAATATCATGGACCAGAGATTAAAAAGCTTCAAGTTCACTGGTATGTATTAGTCTGGAGGTATGCAAATTTAATTAAATACTTCCAATGTGGACTTTTAAAATATGAAAATTGAGGCACATCTCACATTTAATTATGGCTAGAACCAAAGAACCTTAACTATATTATGATGTTTATATAGGTTTGTGATAAATATTGGTTAGTACTTATTTCTGAATAAGGTGACAGGCTGAAAAATCTAACTTTGCCAGTATTGCCTGGCAGTGGACAAATGCATACAGAAAGTAGTGTGGGGTAGTGATTCAGTGCAAAGGCTCTGAAACCAGATAGATCTGGGTTTGTCACTTGGATCTTCCACCAGATGTGAAAGAGCCACATAAGACTGCCAATCTCTACTGAATCCACCCAGCTTGACTCCTGCCAACCTGGAGTTACATTCATTTGGATCATCCAAATCCATCAATTGAGCATATCAGAAAGGTCAGCTCCATGGCCTTTTCCAGCACTGCTGGGCGGGTTGTTGTTGTTTTCACTTTATATTCATTCTAGGAAAAAATTACATAAAAACTTCATCCCAGAAAGAGGGTATGAGACATGATAAACAGGCCAAAATAATAGAATACCCGAAGTGGATCTTGAAAGTCAATTAGCCTCCCCTCTGAAGCTTGGATCTCTTCTTCGGCATCCTGTCCAAGTGATCATGAGCTTAACACTCCCCTGTGGCAGCAGTCACGACAGCCCCGTGCCATTCATTCTGTACTGGAAACCTCCTGCTGCTAGAATTACATTTTATTCTGTGCCAATGTCTGTGATTTAGCCATCGAGATATGCTTTCATAGTTAGAACTGTGCTATTATGATTCCTGAAAAGATGGATTTTATTATCCCGTTTGCTTCTGCCATCAACCCCAGGAAGTAAGTAGCATTATTAGACAGTGGAGAAAATGGAGGCTTGGTGAAGTGAAGTGACTGGGTAAAAGGGGCAGTACTGGGTTACAAACTGGGAAGGAATGAAGAAGCATGCCTTCAAATATCACTGTGGCAGAGAAAAAGCATAGCATTAATCTACTCTGCCTGGATGATTTTGTTGGTACAGCAACATTTTGTCAAGAATGTATGACATGGTCTCAAGTAGGATTTAAAAACACCATTATTAGTTTGTGTCCTATTGATAGCTTTTAGAGTTCCTGTGGATAATTACTGTCTTTCCAATTGTTTGGTGAAGCTCAGTACCGGCTGAATAAGTGCTATTTCAAAATAGTATTAGTGAACGAGTAGTACATGCATAAGACATTCCTTCTATAAATTTTAACCAATGTGCTATGATTTTTGCCGGATAATTTTTTACTTTAATAAGATTGAAGCCTGCACTTTGTCTGGGGATCATGTGTCCAGGAGCATAACTATTGTCAACTAAGTTTTTATGACATCATCAAGAGATACAACCGTCTCAGCGGTCATTTCTCTAATACAACTTCACCAAAATACCAATCAATAACTGATCAACCCACCAAAAAAACAAACCAAGCTCTGAGCCACAGGTAATTCCATCTATTACCATATAAACCAACTTTTCTGTGTTGCATGTCTACACCAGTGGCATTTTGCTTTCCCCGAGACACTGAACTAAATATTCCTATATCAGAGATATGTTTTTAAATAGTGGGAAAAGTAAACCCTGGCTTCCTATTTCTGGGACCAAATCATTTCTCCCCACTAAGACTTAGAAATTGGATCACTTTGGCTAATCCCCCAGGAAAGCAATAACAGGTGTGGAAGGGACCCACAAAAGGAAAGAATGTAGCACACATCTACTTTATTCTGGCATGCAAGGAAGGCTCTGGGATTCTCACTTCATTTCTTCTTGTTTTTATTACTTCTAACATTCCTCTTTTACAAATTCAAGTTTCTGCCATGAATTACATACTCATAGATGCTTATATTCAGAGAGGTTTAGATTTACATTCAATTGTGACCCAATGTTTCAATTTCATCCAGCACAAGCTGAGCCTGATGAATGCCTCTATTGTCTGGAGCCTTCTGAGTCCATGAACTTCTAAGTACAAAAAGCCAGGTTTTTCCATTGTTCTGGACCAGAAATACTGTATCCGGTAAGTACATGGGGCCACAATTAACCACTTTAGATATGTCCTTTTGTTCTTTGAATTATCCAAATTCAATATACTCAAAGTTATTGGGCTGTGGGGTTTGGATAAATGCCAAGGTGAATTAGAAAAGTATAAAACATTTTAGTTCATATTGACCAACTCTTCTTTTTATTTTTTTTAATCCTCACCTGAGGATATTTTTCCATTAATTTTAAGAAGAGTATAAAGGAGAGAGACAGAGAGAGAAAGAACATTGATGTGAGCGAGACACATTGATTGGGTGCCTCCCACACATGCCTCCATGGCTACATGCATGATAGAGACTACAATTGAGATACCTGCCCTTGACTGGAATTGAACCCAGGTCCTGAGCCTGCTGTTCTATCCACTGAGCAAACCAGCTAGGGCAGACTAACTCTTCTTTTAAAAGGGAAGATGGTTTGGGTTTCAGAAATTTATAATCAGACAGAATTAAATGGCATGTCAAGTGTTTTTCTTTGTGCTCACACTTTAAATAATACATTTTGAAAAGTCATATAACCAATTATTTTCTTAATCTGACAATCTTTAAATAGCAATTATGTTTTACTACCTTTACATTCTTCCATTTCTCTAATTCTTATTGTCAGATAACTTTAGAATCCCATCATCCTTTCTCCTTTGAATGTATGTACCACTTATTTACCTTTATTTTTATTCTTTGGATATTTTTTTATTTTCCCCCTTGTCTGTCATCATGTGCTGAAAGAATGCTGTAAAACTTCCAGAATTCATTGTCAGGCTCATTAGAGAAAACGATTAAAATGATAAAGAGATTTGTGTTTGCATAGGCAAATTACTTATTCTCTTTATGCCTTTGATTCTTAGTCTGTAATTAGACTAATAATAGCATGTATCTCAAGGGGTTATGAGGCTTAAATAATTCGTACCAAGTGCTTTGTACAATGTGGGGTGCATAGTAAACTCAATAAATATCAGGCTTATTATTAACATAATTTTTGTCTTTGTTATTCAATAAGTGCTATGTAAAGCATTGAGCTAAATGCCATTAATAATACAAAAGATTAACTAGACATGGTTTCTGCCTTCAAAAAAAAAAACCCAAAAAAACAACAAAAAAACCCACCTAGTAGAAAGCTGAGATCTATGCACAAATAGCTAAGATGAGCAGTAGAAAATGCTGTAAATGTGCTAACAAGGAAGTGCTTGGGGGTTGGAAGAAGGGTTGATTCTTTTTCCTTAGAGGATCATTTAAAGTTTTAATAAAGTGATGATATTGTTTATCTGACTCTTGAGAGAGGATTTAAAAACACCTGAGCATTATTATTATATATTATCTATGATTTTGATAATAATAGTACATGCTTTCATTTGTATAATCTTTGTTTATTGAATGAGGTTGCACATTTTTCCATTGGTTATTTACAGTTTTATGTCTGTGTGACTTGTCACTTTATGTCCTTACCCTGCTTCCCATAGGTTCTGTGATTGTTTCTACTGTTTTGTGAAAGCACTTTATATTTTATGGGTGACAAATATTATGTTAATATTTCTAAATATAAACCCATCCTTGCATATCTAAAATTAATAAATCCATTGAATTGGGCTGTATTTATCTGATGTGCTTCTGGATTCTACTTTCTAATTAATGAGATGTTTAAGTGAAACTCTGTGCCTTTTAACAATCTTTCCAAAATCCAGGGTGAGAATTGTGCATTCATGTGTTCCCAAACTCAGGTACTAAGCCACTTATACAAGATTTGCAAATCAAATAAAAACCTATTTTCCTCCTTAGAAGGTTAAAACAAAAAAGGCCCAAGTTGGAAGTGGAAAGAGAAAGATAACTTCTTTGGAGAGTGCTGTTGGCATTTTTTCCTCCCTCCACGCCCTGCCTGGAAGAGAGGAAGGAGGTACTTCTTAACTCAGGTTCAGTGAGAAGAACTTCAGGATATGACATATGTCCCTAATATTTTTGGGGGGAAAAGAAAATTTTAGCACATTGTATTTTTCTGAAAAGGCCAGAGTGATATGCTCTTTCAGAACATGTTTGATTGCCAGGAAAGGGAGGGTGTCTCTTTGCCCTTCCATTGAGCCTGGGTGGTATATGACTGCTCTGTTAGAATACAGAGTGATGTTATGTAATGTCTGAGGTTTGAATGTAAAAAAGTAAAGCTCCACCTGACTCCCTATCCTTGAGATGCCTGCTCTGGGGGAAGCCAGCCCCAGGCAGGGTGGAAGCCCAATGTTGTCCACATACTCAGGCTACTTAGAGAGCAACTTGACTCCATCCAAGAGCCTGCATTAGCAGCCAACATATGCATATGCACTGCATTAGTTAGCTTGGGCTTTCATGACAAAACACCATAGATTGAGTGGTTTAAAAAACAGAAATCTATTTTCCTGCAGTTCTGCAGGCTTTATTGGGGTGCCAGCGTGGTTGGGTCCTGTTGTGAGCTCTCTTCCTAGATAGAGATGCCTTCTTGCTATCTTCTCCCATGGTAGATTGAAAGAAAGCTAATCTTCTGATATCTTTTCTTATATGGGCACTAATCCCATAAGATTAGGGCCCCACCCTCCGAACCTCACCTAACCCTAATTACTTTTTAAAAAGTGTGAATCAGTTGATTGAGTGTCCACCCAGGGACCTAAAGGTTGCTAGTTCAATTCCTGGTCAGAGCACATGCCCATCACTTAAAATGACTACAAAATATTCAGCTGAGTTGATATATTTTATATTTATAAACCAAATTTTTTATGGCTGAAGATTTTTGTTGTTTATATTTTTTGGCTATTTTGAAAAAGAGTGTACTACATTTAGTCAGACAGATGGCTATTTAAAGTTGGACTTATTTCTTTAGGATAGATTCCCAGAATTGAAATTACTGAGTCAAAACTACATTTTTTAAAATTCTTGACATATTTTGCCAAATTGAAAACTTGACAGTATTAATCAATTCACAATTCTAACAGCATTTTTGGGAAAGTTGTTTGTTTTTTACTTTGGGCATTATTAGGAATTACTTACTGAACTTTTGCCCTATTTTCATAGATAAAATCTGAATTCAATTTTTTGAATGTTCGTTTCTTTCATTGCTGCTCTAATATAGTTAAGGGTGGAGTTTCTTAGAAATTATGTTTTTGTGGTTCTCATTTTCTTCCTTTGCAGAGATATCCCATAAATAAGTCACCAAATATAAAGTTTATGTTTTATGAGGGGGGGGGGGTAAGGGGGTTATCTGGTCAATAAGTAAATGTTGGCAAGTCAGTCATGCATCTAAACTAATCTTATAAAACATTGTGAATAAGATTAGAAATGACAGTGGAAATGTTGCTTTCCTTTTTGGCAGTCCTTCCCCTGAATTATCTAACAGCATTTATGCTAGTCAGAGTCACTCTATTTAATATCACACTCTATCCTCACTTCTCCGCTGGGTTTAAAATAAGTTGAAGTTGGACCATGGAAACTGTCATTCTTCAAGATATTTTAAAAAGGAAAAAAAAAAAGACTTAGTACCAAGAATAAGTGCTTTCAGAACTATCAGAAAGTTTGGGGAAGTGAAGGTCAAGGACAACAACCACTAATATTTAGGAATTACAAAGATGATAGAATGCCACCTCCAATTATCTCTGCCGCCTGCTATTGTGAGTAATTCACAGAACACCTGGAAGCCACCAAGCTCCTTGTGACTGCAGTTGTCCACAAGTCTACCAGCTGCTGCCAGAGGAGAGTAATAGCTCTGCGGCTCTTCTGCCATCCACATGTCACAGAATAGTCTCTCTTTGGAAGAAATAATATCAGAATTCTTTCTGGGAAATGTTGCTGCAGGAGTTTAGCCTTTGAAATGTAGCGAAGAGATGGAGACAGGGGTGGCACTGAGTTGACAATGAATTTTAAGTACAGCTGCCTGCCGATTATCCTTCTTTATAGCATAACCCAGCATCTACTTCATCCCCAGCTTTGGAAAATGATAGAATTTAGTTGACATGGCATACCCCAGTGATGGTGAGTGGTCTAGGGATAAGCACATAATTTATAGCTTTAAAGTATCTGTGTAAGGGGCATGTTTCTATGTCTCTGCCTTCAATTTAACATGCACAAGAAAGCACAAAATTGACATTTTTGCAGGCAGCGTTTTGAAACTATGAAGAAGCCACAGTGAAGCTGATATTAAGAGGAAATTATAGAGGAGACAGGAACAAAAACCCTTTTTAACGTAACAATGATACAAATCTATGTAATATGTCTGAAGACTGCCATCATTCTGATTATCATTATGTACTATATTTTCCGGCGTATAAGACGACCCTGAACTTTTCCAGGTAAAATGTGGAGTTTGGGATATACTTGCCATAAAAGACTACCCCTCTTTCAACACACACCAAATAAAAATTAAAAAAACATCAGATTTGATTTCAACCCCCGACTTTTGAGAAGATTTTCCTGGGTTAAAAAAGTTATCTAATCGCCAGAAAATATGGTAATAATAATTTTCAGTATTTTTTAGATTAATTTCTGTCCTGGTTTTTTGTTACTAATGAAAGCATCATAACTAATAAACCTGACTAAATATCTGTGATTTGCAATTTGATAAACTATACTCCAGGTGACAAAGGAGGTAGGTAGACAGGTTTTATCAGGAATTTACTGAAATCATTGTTTTTCGTGACGGAAAGACCTTGTGGGGAGTCACTGAGCCTGTTGGTGCCGCTCAGACTCTCTCTCACAGGCAGCTACCAGCTCTGAGTGGACACAAAGTTACATCCCTCCATACATGTGCATTGAAGGAGTTTTTGCTATGCAGTTACCTCTGTTCTTGCTAAAGGAACTGAGCTTAAAGATATAAATGAATCTCAAGAGCCAGATCTGACAGTAAATGTCACCAACAGTAGAAGGGACCCAGACATTTATCGAGTGCCTTTGCTGATGCCCTATGCCACCAGAGTGTTGTGACACTGGAAGAATATTTTTATGGTACATAGATATGATTAAGGGAGTTCAAAATTAGGCAACCTAGTCCTAAGGTGTCCAATGGATCAAGTTTGAATGAACTTTCTTGGCTTTTGCACTGAAAATTTCAACCCTGAAAAATCCCCTGTCCCTACCTGGATCATAGTCCCTATCTGTCAGTTGACAGTCATGAATTCCTGCAGATGTGGGTTCACCTTTCCTCTCTCCACTTCCCATCTGTGAATTGAGCAAGCTTGAAAAGTTGGTCGCCAAATCCACTTCCAGTTCTGAGGTCCTGTACTTCCTTCAAGGCTTGGTTACTCTACTAGGTTTGATGAAGGTAGACTTGCCACAATTACTTAGTTCTAACTATCATATTTTATAGAGGAAGAGACTGAAGCTTGGGATATTGAGTGACTTTCTTAAAGTCATTCAGCCAATGTAGTGACTGAGTCTTTGTTTTTCCACCTTCAAGCTGGTTTTGCCTGGACTCCAAGCTCTCTGTCTTCACATCAAGTATAAGTTCAGAGTTGAATGATTATAATCCTATGACAAATACTCATGGACCTAGAACACCATTCATCCAAACTAAACACCTTTACATTTATCTTCAATTCCTCAAATAAATCTCATCTCTAGGTTGGTCTTTGTGTGGTCACCAATCATATTTACTTTCTGAATGACACTATCTTAACTCCGTATCTGGACACAGCCCAACTATAATCAATACTGTGCCTGTGCAAAAACCTATTCCCTTTTCTCTCCAGACTTTAAAACACATCTCATAACAGTATGTATTTTACCTTCTCTGAATCCCTCAAAGGCTTGATGTGCTATTGTTTATTGTACTTCAAGATTTCTAATTTTCTTTACTAAACATCACACATATAATATTATATTAGTGCATCTTGCATCAGCAAAAAGCTTCATGGTTTACTTCAGGAACAGAAAAAATATTTCTTGGTTCTAGCTCCTACCATTTTAATTTCAGAGGAAAGCTTTTTTTTTTAGTTTGCTCTTAAACATTCTTACTATCTGGTACTTAATTAGAGTATGTTTGTAATCTATATCTCCTACTCTTTCTTTCAAGGTAAGCAATTTCACTGGACAGCGATGTTCTGGTGGTACAAGGTTTTATTCTGTCTGTCATGTGAATTTCCCAGCCACATGGCATCACTTTATAGAAGAGGCCTTTAATATTTAATCTAATAAGGATTTGGAGAGCTAAAATGAGCCACATGAAGCTTTATTTTCAATCATTCCATATCTTATAACAAAATCTTTAAGAGGTTAGATGTTTTTCTCTTACCTGTCACGTTGTGCTTCTGTAATGACCTGTGAATGTAATTCTTACATAGAGTATCATTGATGATACACATATGGCTGTGGGTAACAGAGTACCCAATGAGTGTGGCTTAAATAGCAGTTATTTCTTAATCTCATATAATAGGCTGTTGGGAGCTCAGACATTCCAGGGTTGAGCCCTGGCATCTGTGACCCAGGCTGCTGACGTCACCCTGTTCTGCAACCATCAGTGGTTTATCAGCTGGATGGCTTCAGGATGGGAAGCATTACAGGCTTGTGGCAGTGTCATAAGCAGAAAGGAAGGTGGTAACAACAAGAGGGGCCTTTTCTTTGTTTTCTTTAAATCAGAAGGAAAACATTTCCCAGAAACCTGAAGCAGACTTCTTCTTACATCTTTGTAGAAACATAGTCCCTATCCAAACCTAGACCAAAGGAAGTCAACTCACCATGACTGGGCTTCGTTACATGCAATTATGATGACTATTGCTACTGAGGCAAAACAGGGGATCAGTAGGCAAGTGAGAATAGCAACTGGCAGCTAGACCCTTTTGGTTTTCAACTATGAAACCAGAAATTGGCTTTCTGATTGCAATCCTTTTGATCTAACCTAAGCAGGTGATTTTGTAAACATGTGTGTAAACTTCTAATTTTCATGACCAAATAAATGCAAGTACTTTATGTGCAAACTATGTGGTGATTTAGGACTGGAGCCAGTCAGCAAAGAAATGAAAGGTCCCAAAATCAACACTGATGGGTACTGCTGGTTGCTTCAAAAATACATTACTTCTGTGAACTCTCAGTGACTCCAGTTCTTTATCAGGAAACCACAACTGGCAATTCTTTTTACCATCCCACTGAAGAGTGGTAAGGAATGCCTAATAGCTTTGAAGTGCTAAGTACATGTTAATAAAATGAGGAAGAGAAGAGAAGCTTGTTTCCAAAGGCCTTGGCAAACTTGAACTAAAAAGCAAGGTAGTGTTCTGAATGCTTTAGATGGTCTGTAACGAGGAGCTGATTGCTTCCCATGGCTGGCTTTCTCCTCCCCTCTCACTCTTCAAGTCTGTCTCTCATTGGACTCATTTGCACTTTGAGCTCAATGGCTAGATGGATTTTCAAACCTATGTTCAGAATAATCCCAAGTTTTAGCTGTTACTCATAAGTGATCGATAACAGTGATAATAAAAAACACAGCAGGATACTCTCCTCTAGGCAGTCATTCCCTACAGTTTCAGGATGAGTGCTCAGCTGTTTATGATGCAAGCCTGTTCCATTGTGGGAACATAAACACAGGTAAAATAGAATCTCAAAAGTGAGGGATAATTCTTCAATTAATAACTTCAAGCTGGCCCCTTTAGACTCACTGGTGCCAAATTCTTATCAGCCTTGTTTTCCAACAAAACCAGATATGTTTTAAAATGCATCTGACAGGAACTATAACAATGTTAGGAACATTTCACTCTAATAGTCTTGCTTCTGACAATCACTGAATCTCAATACCACATTTCCTTTGCAAAGTGCTCCTCTGCCTCAGCTATGCATATTCATTCGATCCCAAATTCCCAGAGCAAAGGGTAAATCATCCTTCCACACTTCCATTCCCTGGGACATGGAATATTTTCCTGAGCCTGCTCCAATTTGGAGATAGAAGAGGAGTAGCAGAATAACTCACCAGCTTTGTATTCTGATGCCTCTTTAATTGACAGCCACCTAGAGAGCTTGTTTCCTAGGTTCTGTCCCCAGAGATTTTGCTTTAGTGGGTCTGGGATGGGGTCCAGCAGCACCTCAGTGATGCTAATCCTGTTCATAAACCATGGCCATGAAGGACAGCAAACTGACTGTCCATCTTGGACTTGAAAGGATATGAAAGTAATGAACCCCAATCCTGAAGGGAGTATAAGGTGTTCCAGGCATTGATTGCACACTGACACGGTCACACCCTTTTTCTTTCTGTGACATTCTGTACAGCAACAGGCAGGAATCAGCAGTGTTAACATATATCTACTTCTGTATGACCCTAGTCAGCAGTTAAGTCCCAAAGCTAATAGTGAGTTACCCCATTCTCTGAGCTCATACTGGGAATCAAGTTTACATTTTTTCTTCATTGGTTGACAAGTCAAAGAAGTAGCCAAGTACAGATATAGGGTGGTAGTCTGCTGGTGAGTGCTTTAAAAAATAAAATTGTCATTTCATATATATGTGTGTGTGTGTGTATATATATACACATACTCTTATACATATGTTAATAAATTTAATATATACACTTACGTGTAAGCATGAGTAAATATATATACACTTGCTCTCATGTACATATATATATACAATGGTCTATAAAATGTATATACATATATAATCATATACTAATATAAATATACTAGAGGCCCAGGACATGAAATTCGTGCACAGGGGGGAAGGGGGATGTATGTGTCCCTCAGTCCAGCCTGCACCCTCTCCAATCTGGGACCCCTCGAGAGATGTCTGACTGCCGATTTAGGCCCGATCCCAGGGATTGGACCTAAAAGGGCAGTCAGACATCACTCTCACAATCCAGGACTGCTGGCTCTCAACTGCTCACCTGCCTGCCTTCCTGATTGCCCCCAGCTACTTCTGCCTGCCAGCCTGATCAACCCCAACCACTCTCCTGCCAGCCTGATTGATGTGTAACTGCTCCCCTGCCAGCCTGTTTGCCCCCAACTTCCCTCCTCTGCTAGCCTGATCACCCCTAACTGCCCTCCCGTGTAGACTTGATCGCCCCCAACTGCCCTCCCTTGCAGGGCCTGGTCCCTCCCAACTGCCATCCCCTGCTGACCATCTTGTGGTAGCCATCTTGTTTCCACATGGGAGCAGGATCTTTGACCACATGGGGACAGTTGTCTTATGTTTTGGAGAGATAGTCAATCTGCATATTAATCTTTTATTAGATAGGATAGTGCATGGATAGGGGAAGGGTATCCTGGATCAGGGTTGGGGTTCCCTTGGTGCGTGGGGCAGCCTGGGCAAAAGGCCTGTGGTGGTTTGAAGGCTGGCCACACCCCTCAGTGACCCAAGCATCGGCCTGGCTGGGATTTATTTATGTTCTGCAATTGAAACTTTGTAGCCTGGAGTAGACCCAAGCCTTCTGCTCACTCTGTGGCAACAGCCATTTCTGTTTGGGTTTAGTTACCTTCTATAATTGGTACTTTGTAGCCTAGAGTGGAAGCCTAGGCTGGCCAGAGCTGTAGAAGCTTGACTTCCTCCATCACCAGGGCAACCCTAGCCTCTGCTCTCTCCAACTCCATAGCTGCTGTCATTTCTGTTGGATTTACAAATCTTCTATAATTGAAACTTTGTAGCATTGAGTGTAGGCCTAGGCTGGCAAGGGCAGGTGGAAAGCTTGTCTTCCTCCATTGTCAGGGAAACCCAAGCCTCCCTCCTGCTCTTAGTGGCTGCAGCCATCTTGGTGGGGGTTTATTTGCATATTTACTATTGACTGACTGGTGGATGTGGCTGGTGGGCGCAGCTTGTGGGTGTAATGGTGGTACGATCAATTTGCATATTACTCTTATTAGATAGGATATGCAATCATATTTATAAAATGACATACAATCATATATATTTGCATATAAGATTATATGTGCATACACATATATAATCATACTAGAGGCTAGGTGCACAAAATTCATGCATGGGAGTGGGGGAAGCAGGGGTAGTGTCCCTCAGCCCAGCCTGCACCCTCTCCGATCTAGGACCCCTTGAGGTATGTCCAACTGCCCTGTGGCATCAGGCCTGAACGGGCAGTTGGACATCCCTCTCACAATCCAGAACTGCTGGCTTCCAACCACTTGCCTGCCTGCCGGCCTGATTTCCCCTAACCACTTTTGCCTGCCAGCCTGATTGATGCCTAACTGCTACCCTGTGAGTCCGATTGCCCCTAACTGTCCTCCCCTGCCGGCCTGGTCACTCTCAACTGTCTTCCCCTATGGGACTGGTCCCTCAACTGTCCTCCCCTATAGTCCTGGTTTCCCCCCCAACTGCCTTCCTCTGCTGGCCCAGTCCCCCCTCACTGCCTTCCCCTGCTGGCCTGGTCCCTCCCAACTTCCCTCCCCTGCTGGCCATCTTGTGGCAGCCATCTTTGACCACATGGGGGCGGCCATCTTGTGTGTTGGAGTGACATTCAATTTGCACATTACCTCTTTATTATATAGGGTGTGTGTATATATGAAAGCATACTAATGTGTATGTGTATATATATATACACATATAGATAGATATAGGTAGGTATACATATAGATAGATATAGATATAGATATAGATATAGCTATAGATATAGATATAGATATGATATAGATATATAATGGTATACTCACACCAAACATAATATACAATTATTTTAATTGCCAAACTACAATTTAGTGAAAATAGTTCTATAGAGAAAAGAAGTAAATAGAGAATTTCTGAGGTTATTACTAACTATTCTTCTGTCTGTTTCCTCTTGTGAAAGGTCCATTTTCAGCAACAAAAGTGAAACCATAGGTGGGAGAGCTCTCAGGTTTTCTTGACATTTACAAAGTTGGGCTGCCTTGTGGAAGGCCAGGTGGCCTTCTATTCAGGTATATTTCTTTGTCCAGTAGCTTGCTTTCAAAAGAGGCCCTTTCCCAACATTTAGCTCTGCTCTCAAGGATTTGTCAGGGCCTAAAACCCCAAAGCTTTGACTCAAAGCCCAGTTCAGAGAATCTTATTTGAGAACCTTCTGAACAATATGGTTTTATCTTTTTCTCTAGACTCTCAAAAATTTTTCGTTTATTCAGTAATACCAACAAAGCGCTGTTATTACATCAAGTGATGTTAAAATTATTTTAATCCAACAAACTTTTTATTTGCTATCTATTATTTTATTTTCTAATAGGGGATATGATAAGACCAGAGAGAAAAAGCCACTCTGCAGTCTGAACTGAATTTTTCCTGGGGGACGCTTTGCATATCCAGCCTGCAGAGCTGGCTTCAGGGGTGTGCACTCATGCAGGTGCACAGAGCCTTGCACTCAGAAGGACCTGGTGCTTAGTTTAAGTCTCTGTTGCAATCATCTTGAAATGATTAAAAATGGTGAAAAAAATGGTCCTGAATTTTGGTTTTTTTTCTGTGCCTGGCAAGGTATGTATCTGGCTCTGCCAGCATGGCCTGCCTGAGTCTTGATGTGTTTGACCAGTTAGTTAGCAACCACGTATTTAAGAGGCAAAAGAGGTGGTCTGGAAATATCACCAGGTCTGGGGTCAAGGGAAAAGGGAGGGATTTATCACTTTTCTTCATAGCCCTTTCCCCACAGGTTGCCTGGGCTTCCTTTATATTGCTTCAGTGCTAAAAGACAGAAGTTCTTGTTTTGTTTTCTCCTCATGCTGAGGAGAGGCCTAGCATTTAGATTTTTATCAAGAATCATTAAGATCTGAGAGTGGCTTAGAATACTTTGAAGCTCTTGATGAAAGGCCCCTAGGAAATGCTGGTTTGGATTTTAACTGAAAAGGCCACAGATATCTAGCTTCCTTTATTTAGTATTTATCCTGTACCTCACATTTCAAAGCACTTAAACATCATCATAAATTCTCTGTAAGGTTCTTTTCTTAGAAATCACACCAAGCATTTTCTTCACCCCAAATTATGAAATTTTTTTCTTGTCCTGTTTTTTTTTAAAAAGAAATATAGATATAAATATTGATATATAGATATATCGATATAGATATGTAGGTGTGATCCTGGGACACAAAAAAGGACATGTAGTTAAAACTAAGAAAATCTAAAAGAGCTAATAATGTATCAGTGTTGCTTGATTAATTGTTGAAAATATAAGACGTTAAAATAGGGCAAATAGCATAGTTGGTAGATTGGAGTTTTTGTAACATCTTCACATTTTTCTGCAGATTTAAAACTACTCTAAAACAGAAGACTTTTTAAAAAAGTAAGAGTAAGTTTTATCCTATATTTAGTCAGATTAAATTACTGGAAAGCTTTCTTGATTAAGTTGTTTGACTAAAAAAAAGAAAGATGTGCTTGGTGAACATTTCATAACCAGTTTAATGATGATTACCTTCTATAAAATGAGAGAACCCATGCTGTCCCATAGTGAACCTGCTGCTTTAGCAAGCATCTACCTCCCATTGCAGGCAGGGAGCCAGAGGCAGTTGGAACAAGCAGATGGTGTCTGATGACCAGGTTGTGATTTCTGGTCCCTGGAACCCCCAGCTTCCCGCTGTGTGCCTACCTTCCCAGAAGCAAGGGCTGAAAGAGCCAGTGGAGGTTAATTGAGTGTGATCTGGATGAGTTAACAGGTGACAGATATCAGTGAGTGAATTTTATCACATTCAATGTAATGTATTCTGCATGCCTGACATGAAAGATTCACAATGACCTTCCAATGTTTCTAATTAGCTCTCTCAGCACAACTTCTTTATTATTTCTTAGAAGTGGCTAATGTTTCCAATTTTAGCAAATATTACAATGTATAATGTTTGCATATATAATTGGGAGTTGAACAAGTGGATATCTATGGGTAATCATTATATGTACAATAATTGAGGTGATATAGAAAGAATCCGCACAGGATCTATTCGCAGATACTGGAAAGATCAATACAACAGAAAGAAATATAAACAAAAGTTGAATGAAATTTAAAATATGAATAACAAGGATACTCGTTATTTAAATATGAATACTCGTTTTTTTTAAAAAAAAAAGCAAAATAAGGAAAATTAAGGAAAATATGAATAACAAGGAAAAATAAGGAAAATATGAATAACAAGGATACTCGTTATATAAATATGAATACTCGTTTTTTTAAAAAAAAAAGCAAAATAAGGAAAATTAAGAAAAATGGCATTTCATAGTCTCAAGGGAATCATAGCTGACATGATTTATAACCCTAGTTTTTAAATATCTTCTTATTGATTTGAGAAAGGAAGGAAGAGGAAGAGAAAAATAGAAATATCAATGATGAGAGAGAATCAATTGGTTGCCTCCTTCTATGAGATAATTTTTAGCTCAGAGAATTTTGCAAAATATGAACATATGCAGGTGGTATAATCATTCTTGGCTTATTGTACATGCTATTTATGTCACTTTTATGTGCTGTTTTAACTTTGTTTCTTTTAGTTTAGCTAATTTGTATTTGGAAAATAACATTATTTATATAAAAACTAAATATTTTTAATTCAGTGAGAGGCAGAACTAAAACACCATCATATTTCCTGGCAGTCAGTCTCCTGCTCTATTGAATATGTCATTGTGACCCTTCAAGGAAGTCTTATCCACATTTTATGGGTACACAGCAGTTCAGCATGGAGATAAGTTAAAAATTCACCAGAGCCTCATATAAATTTCCTTTGATCCATATGGTTGAGAATTTAATGGAAAATCGGTGCTTATTTTGGAGTAGTTTACCTTGTATTTGATGTTTTATTTTATATTGTCTTTAATCACTCACTGAACAGTGTTTTGCTGCTATGAGAGGTAAATTTTTATACAACAGTGGTAAATTCTTAGACAACAAAGTTAATGGAAACCTTAACTACCTGTCTATGTGGTGGATGTTTAAAAAGAAAATAATTCAAAATTAACTTAAAAGCCATTCATAGTTCAAGTATTGCTATTTATTAAATGAGACTTTGAGATCAATGCTTTTTATATTAAACTAGAGACCCATTGCAGAAGGATTCCTGCAAGAATAAGGCTTCCTGTGGCTTGAGCAAAGCTCCTTCCCATCTCGGCTGCCTTGTTCCCTCCCATCTCCTCTGCATCGCTCTCTCCTATTCTGCTGCCTCATTCCCTCCAGTCTCTGCTGCCTTGCTCACTTCTGTCTCCTCTGCCTCGCTCCCTCCTTTCTCCCCCACCCCACTTGCTTGCTTCTCCACAGCTTTGGTCCCTTCTGCAGTGCTTGGCTTGCTTCTATGCCACCTTCTGTGCCAGGTTATGCAAATTAACCACCATCTTGGTTGGGTTAATTTGCATTCTCATTCTGATTGGCTTGTGGGCATGACTTGAGGATGTAGTGGAGTTACAGTCAATTTGCATAATACTCTTTTATTAGATAGGATTTATTGGGATGACATTGATTAATAAGATTATATGGGTTTTGAATGTACATTTCTCTGATACATGATCTGTATACTGTATTGTGTGCCCACCTCCCAAAGTCAAATCATCTTCTGTCACCATATATTTTATTCCCCATTACCCTTTACTAATCTCCATCTCTGGTAACCACAATACTGTTGTCTATGCCTATGACTATCAGTTTTATATCCCACCTATAAATGCAATCATTTACTTTTAGCTTTTTTTGGGTTATTCTCAAGGTCTATCCATGTTGTCACTAATGACAGTATTTCATCTCTTCTTATGGCTGAGTAGGACTCTATTGTATGTATGTACCCCATCTTCTTTATCCAATCATCTAGAAAAGGACACTTTGATCGTCTCATGTCTTGACTGTAAGGTTCGAGGTGCAGGAAATGGGAGTCAGAGACCAAGACATGTTAAAAAAGGAGATTTATACTGCACTAATGAGTGAGATTCATTACAGAAGAGGTAGAGAAACCAGTATTAGAGGAGGGGGAGGAGAAGAAGGAGGGACCCAACTGGACTGCCTCACAGACTGGAGAGATAGCAACACATGCAGTGGTGAACATGCCTTTTGAGGGGAGGAACAGGAAGGGGTTGGGCCCAGGGCGGAACGGGAAGCGGTGGGGACCGGGGCACTTGGCACATGCTGATTTGTGGTTCAATGTCTTATGGTTCAATGTCTTATGGATGTCTCAGCGGCAGATGCCAGTTACATCATACTCCACCCACCAGTTGGGGGAAGGGAGGATCTATCATTGACCACCATAAATAATGCTGTAATGAACATAATGGAGCAAATATCTTTACAAATAAATGTTTTCAAACTTGGGGCACAGAAACCCAGAAGGGGGATTGCTGGGTCATATGGTAACTCTATTATTAATTTTTTGAGGAGCCTCCATACTGTTTTCCATAGTGGCTGTATCAGTTTACATTCTCACCAGCAGTGAATGAGGGTTCATTTTTCTCCACAATCTCTCCAACGCTTGTTATTACTTGTCTTTGTTAAAAATAGCAATTCTAACAGTGTGAGATGCTATCTCATTGTACTTTCTTTTTTTCTGATTATTTATTTATTTTTTATTCTTTAAAGTGTTATAAATACTAATTCATATGTTTCCTTTCCCCCCCATTGGACTCCCCCCAGCCTCCCCCACCCCCCAGGACATGCCCTCACCTGCCCACCCCCCTGCCCCAGTGTCTTATATTCATTAGTTATGCTTATATGCATACATACAAGTCCTTTGGTTGATCTCTTATAGCCCCTGCGCCCCACCCTCCCCTGCCTTTCCACTGTAGTTTGACAGTCTGTTCAATGCTTTCCCTGCCTTCCCACTATAGTTTGACAGTCTGTTCAATGCTTTCCCTGCCTTCCCACTGTAGTTTGACAGTCTTTTAAATGCTTCTTTGCCTCTGTATCTATCTTTTCCCCATTTCTTTTCTTTAAAAAAAATCTTACATCTGCATACTGAAAATCCTATGTAATAAAAGAGATATATGCAAATTGACCATCACTCCAACACACAAGATGGCTGCCCCTATGTGGTCAAAGATCCTGCTCCCATGTGGACACAAGATGGCCTGCACAAGATGGTCAGCAGGGGAGGGACCAGGTCTGCAAGGGAGGGCAGTTATGGGTAATCAGGCCATCAGGGGAGGGCAGTTAGGGATCAGCAGGCTGGCAGAGGAGGGAAGTAGTAGGCGACTGGGCCCGCAGGGAAGGGCAGTTGGGGGGGGGGGGCCTCAGATCTGCAGAGGAGAGAATTTGGGTGGGGCCAGGCCTGTAGTGGGGGGTACTGAGGGGTGACCAGCGAGAAGGTGCAGACTGGGCTGAGGGACACAGCTCCCCCTGTGCACAAATTTTGTGCACTGGGCCTCTAGTGAATATATAAGAACAAAAAATGTTTGAGTCTGTTTCAGTGTCCAATAGTCCTAAGTCCCAGTTTCAATATTAAATAGTTTCTTATGTGTATATGTCAGCAATGGTATCTGGATGGTGGCAATGCAGGTTCCACCCTTTCTGGTTTGGTCCTGGGCTGCCTGCAGCGATGCGCAGCTCCTGACTGCTAGCATGGCAAGGTGTTCTCAGTGTCTTTCATCTCTGGACTGTCTTCGCGGTTGGAACAGACCTGTCAATTCCTCTTTATTGCAGGAATCCATATGGTCTTGGAGTTGTTTTCTGAAAATATACAAACATATTCTCGACCAAAAGTTAATAAAGGAATCTTTTCTGTAAATTAGACTTGGGATTCTTTTTATTTTTGCCCAAATGATTTTCCTTTGGCTTATTTTGACACCATGTGTTTTTTTCATGGGTGTCCTGCTGTTAACATTATAAGTGGAAATTAATTTTCTCAAGTAAGATGTAACTTATTTACAGGGTATTTTTTCTTACATGATATTACCCAATCATCCCCCCTTTTTTGATTAATGGGGGCTTTTGGAAATTTTATATTGCGGTCTTGGTAACTTTAAATTTTATTTTTTGCACAAAAATATGACTGCTTTGGTTCTTTGCATGTTAGGCAATTTTATGAAGAGATGAAATACTAATAGAAATTTTAGTTAATATTTTAGGAACAGCTTTTTGTCCAATACACTTAAATTTTCTTGAATATTCACTTATTTTAATTGGCCAATTTATATTAATCTGAAAACTTGATTACTGTTTTACTGTCAAATTTAATACTCGAACAATAATCTTAGTTTACCCTGTAAATATCAGTGGAAAGGATCATTTCATTGTACTTTCAACTTGCATTTCTCTAATGGCTAGTGAAGTTGAGCATCTTTTCATACAGCTGCTGGCCATGTCTATGTCTTCTTGAGAAAAGTGTCTGTTCCGGTCCTCTGCCCATTTTTTAATTGGGTTGTTTGTTTGGTGTTGAGCTGTATGAGTTCTTTATATATTTTGGATATTAACCCTTTTTAAAATATAACCCTTTTTGAAGATATTACAAATATCTTCTCCTATGTGGTTGGTTGCCTTTTTGTTTTGTTGGTGGTTTCTTTTGCTGAGTAGTAGCTTTGTAGGTTGATATAGTCCCATTCATTTATTTTGCCTTTACTTTCCTTGCCTCTGGTGTCAAATTCATAAAAATGTTCTATAAGGTCCAGATCTACAAGTTTAGTACCTATGTTTTCTTCTACATAATTTATTGTTTCAGGTATTTTATTTAGGTCTTTCATCCATTTTTAATTAATTTTTGTATGTGGGGCCAAAATATATTTTCTGAGATCAATTCTAATGTTCAGAAACTTCTGTTTCTCTAAATAGCATGACATCAAATTATTAAATCATTATGGGCACTGGCATTTTAAGGGCAATTCTTAAGGTTAATTTGGTGACACCTTTCTGTTACTAATTAGATATGAAACAACTCAAATGTGTTAGCTACTGCATACCTGCCCATCTTGGGAGAAATTCTAGAACTAATAATTGTGCAGCTTGGAATAGTGCATTCATATGCACCAATGATATAAATAGGTAACATTACAGGGATGTAAGTTTGCTAGCCCAACAGGGAACCTATGCAATTCTGAAATAAATTAAAATTTGAATGAACATGACAAACCATAGAACATAATGTTTCATTCCCTTCAACTCTAAGTACTCTGAAGGAAAAAAGTATTGGCTGCATTAATATAGTTTAATTATACTGATAGACAAAATCTGAAGATATACAGTTAATGAAGGAGAGATTATAGTAGAATGAAAGATAAAAAAAAATAACAGAAGCGGTTCAAGGTTCTAAAACTGATTCTTATCTTTTTTTCCCCACCACCTTGAAAGAATTACAGGTGGTAAAATAATAATCCAAAGTATACAATGTCCTCTCTGATTTAGATAAAAATGAATGAATAATGGAGAATGCTGACCTTGGAAAAGACAGTGGAATACCCTTATAATAAAACCAAACATTAAGCATTTGAGCCTTGCACAGAAGGTGTTTTCATAGGAGATGGCTTTCTTATTTATCATATGTTTAAAACTTGAAATGGATGGACTTCGTGTTTAGAACTTTCCACCTGAGTACCTCGTTCAATGGGCATTGAGACTAGTATATTTTGGTATAATTTATAAGAAGGCTGCAACTATTTATAAAATAGCCAATGTTCATGAAACTTGGCACATTTCATCAAGGAGTTGAACTATCCTTTGCCTACATCTGGAAGTTGTCACTTCTCTCTCAGACTGTCTGGAAACGTCTGTATTTAGTTTTCCATCAGGTATATTCCTCTAATATCTTTCATGCCCATATGGTATATTAACAACAAAATAAACCAGCCACAATCTGCATGGAAACGAGCACATATGTTTGCGAAAAGTACTTACCAATGAACAACCCTAGATTTTTAATTAATTCAAATATTTAGCTGTCAGCTCTTTCTCTTTGAAGACACAGATTGTTTTTCATTCTGAGATATACTTTCTTCCTAATAATAGAAACAGATATGTCTCTTTGGTCCCACTATTTCAAGATTCAGAAATAAGATTCCTCATGAAAATCCCAGGCTACAGAGTAATTCATCTGCAATCACCATTTGTTACATTTCATTCTTTCAGCAAAGGTCATGTCATAGTCATATGAGTACCATTGCTCTTCTTTTTCCATATTAAGCATTTTCTTCTTGAAGCATTTTTCTTAGTCAAAATATATATTTCCATTTAACAAGTGTTCAGAATCTTACATAGCTCTGCTCTATCAATTATGCAAACACTACCTAACATTTTTCTTATATTCATCCAATATGCATGTTTTCTTCCAAAATATTACTGCAAACCAGAGGACCACAGGTCTTTTATCTTGCTTTTTATTTTGTTGTTCATATAGATAGAGTGCCTAAAATCTTACATGATAAATAGATTTTACTTGCCTGGATTCTAGTTTGAGAATGCATTGGATTTTTTCCTTGCCAACTCCTAGCTTCTGTTAAAGAAACATCAATCAAGCTATGAGACAAGTAGACTGAATCTTAACACTGCAGGAAATTATCATATATATTTACTTTATGGCTTAAAAAATTATATTAGGAGACACCAAGATAGTGGCATAGGTAAATACCTACACTGCTGCTTCACACAACAATTTCAAAACTACAACTAAAATACAAAATGGACATAATCTAGAACTATAGGAAGGCTGGCTGGGTGGAAATTCTACTACTAGAAGGAAAGAGAAAAGCACACTGAGACTCAGAGGAACTGCCAAAGGCAGAGGTACTGAGGTGCGCATGCATGGAGAGGGCAGGCAACTGAGTAAATGGCTGGCTTTCTCAAGCAGGAGGGAGACAAAAGTTCCCAACTGTGATGAACTCCAGTTCTGGGCAAGACACTGGGGACCCAGACTCATTCGGGGAGAAACTGGATTGTCTGGCAGCAGGCAGAACTCAAGGTCGGCTTTCTCTCACAGGTGCTTGCAGCAATTACCATGGGACACTGAGACACAGGGCCCTATTAGGGCAGGACTGATGGGAAATCAATGCTGTCTGCTCTGCCCTGAGACTCTACCCCATTCAAACTGAGCACAAAGGTTTTGCAAGTCTTCTCCAATAAGGGTGTCTGCAGTGCAGAAGTTCTCCCAGTGTAGACACAGCTGATCCTCACTGCCAATTGACCTGAAGGTCAATTTCTCCCAATGATACCAATAACAATCAAGACTTAACTACAACAAGACTGTGCACACAGCTCACGAAGGGGTACACTAAGAGTGTCCACCTCAGGTAACTGGGGAGGCTGAGCCACTGGCCCTATTGGACACCTAGCACACAAAGTCACTATATCAACTCAGGGAAGCAGCCAAAATGTAAAGACAAAGAAACAAATCACAAATTAAAGAAATGGAGGAAAACAAATGGCTAGATATAGAATTCAAAACCATAGTTATAAGGTTTTTCAAGAATTTTTAGAAAAGGCCAATAAATTTAGCAAGACCCTCGATGATATGAAAAAGGACCAACGAGAAATTAAGCATGCACTGGCTGAAATAAAAAATATTATACAGAGATCTAACAGCAGACTAGAGGATTGCAAGAATCAAGTCAAAGAGTTGAAATACAAAGAAGCAAAATCACTCAACCAGAAAAGCAAAAAGAAAAAAGAATCCAAAAATATGAAGATATTGAAAGGAGTCTCTGGGACAACTTCAAGGGTACCAACATCAGAATTATGGGGGTGCCAGAAGAAGAGAGAGAGCAAGACACTGAAAACCAATTTGAAGAAATAATGACTGAAAACTTCCCCCACCTGGTGAAAGAAAGACTTACAAGTCCAGGAAGTGCAGAGAACCCCAAACAAAAGGAATCCAAAGAGGGCCACACCAAGACACATCATAATTAAAATGCCAAGAGCAAAAGACAAAGAGAGAATATTAAAAGCAGCAGGAGAAAAACAGTTAACTACCTACAAGGGAGCATCCATACAACTGTCAGCTGATTTCTCAACAGAAACTATGCAGGCTCCGTGGGAGTAACAAGAAATATTCAAAGTGATGAATAGTAAGAACCTACAACTAAGATTACTCTACCCAGCAAAGCTATCATTCAGAATTGAAGGGCAGATAAAGAGCTTCACAGATAAGAAAAAGCTAAAGGAGTTCATCCTCGCCAGATCAGTATTATATGAAATAATGAAAGGTATGCTTTAAGAAGAGGAAGAAGAAGTAAAAGGTAAAGATAAAAAGTATGAACAACAAATACATATATATCAACAAGTGAATCTAAAAATCAAGTGAATAAAAAGATCTGATGAACATAACAAAATCGTAAATATATTGGAATCGGGGGTATAGGAAGGGAGTGGACTGACAATTCTCAGGGGGGAAAGGGTGAGAAGGGGTGGGGGAAAAGATTGGACAAAAATTGTACACCTATGGATGAGGAGAGAGGGTGGGTAAGGGCAGAGGGTGGAGTGGGAACCAGGTGGAGGGAAGCTATGGGGGGAAAAGGGGAATGAACAATTGTAATAATCTGAACAATAAAGATTTATTAAATTAAAAAATAAAATTATATTAGAGGGAGTATATTAGTATCCCATTAGAAACATTAATATGCATTATTGCTTTTTTTAAGTTTACTGAGAAAATTTACTTGAACTTGAATGAATTTGAGACCACTAGATGTCACATAAATGGGTAGTGAAAGAGGCTTAAAGACTATGCATATTAATGCAACAGGTGAATATGAAGCTTATGTTATTCTTTTTACCAAACTGTAGCTTTCTGAATGACTCGGCAGGGGTAAGACAAGATGCTCACACACAGATGCTAAGAACACCCCTTCATCTGATCTCATTCCCTAGATGAGGTGAAACAAAAATAAATACATAAATAAATTAAAACCATATTTCCCTTGTGTGAATGGTTTCTGTGGAAAACAATATAAAAATAGCACACAAAAGACAATCCCAGTCATGAATTTTTCCATGTGGTAGGGAAGTTGAAATCTAATCACGTGAATCAGACTCATAATACTTTTAAACTCCTTATCGTAGTTTGGCATAGCTGGTGTGGCTCAATGCTCGAGCCTTGACCCATGAACCAAGAGGTCATGGTTCAGATTTCCTGTCAGGGAGCATGCCTGGGATAGGGGCTTGATTCCTAGTGTGGGTGTATGGGAGACAGCTGATCAATGATTCTCTCTCATTATTGATATTTCTCTCTCCCTTTTCCTTCCTCCCTAAATAAAAATAAAATAAACAATATTTTAACCAATAGTGATGCTAAAGAGGGGGGTAGATATGTTAATTATAAATTATAGCCCATTATATAATTCTTTAAATTTTTAGAATTTGGTATGATAACTAAATTCTTAGGTTCTTCTTATTAGGTCAAATGCCACAGGTTTTAAGAAAAATTTATAACTCCTTTTATTATTTCACTAGAAAAAATCTTACCTTCACAGTGCATAAACAACGGTTTCAGTGGGACAAAATGCCAATGTATATTTGTAGTTTTACTAATGTATCCTGTGCATAATTAAAAACCCAGAGTCAGTGTTATTTAGGAGAGATGAGACATGCATTCTTTATGGAAATTGTATCCCACAATTT
The DNA here is from genome assembly GCA_027563665.1 of Antrozous pallidus. Lineage (NCBI taxonomy): Eukaryota > Metazoa > Chordata > Mammalia > Chiroptera > Vespertilionidae > Antrozous > Antrozous pallidus. The sequence continues at coordinate 30,127,033 of CM050508.1, read as the reverse complement.
CAATGTTGTCATGATCAAGGAATCCACAAGTTTCTGCCTTGTGGGACATCTGAAACAACAAGTCATGCCTCTGGATTTGATTCCTTAGCAAATGTCTAACAATCATAAAGTTCATTGTCTATGTTCCAGAATTCCTAAATATTTAACCTCCAAAGTTCTATATACTAACAACACACTAAAATGGCCATGGAAGCTGACCCTGAGAATTCTGTGAGATTAGGCAAAGATGAAGACTTTGGTTAAATTTTTAATCTTTTCGACTTTTTCTAATTATAGGAAAAAGGATACCGGTCATGTTTATTGTTGAAGGACCATGTTACAAGGCCCATACAATTTATAATTAAGAGTTATCACTGGGACTTATTCTACATAATCACATGACCTATCATGATGTGAATAATCACCATGCACCCTAGCTTTGAATACTGAATTGAGATGAGAAAAATGGATTGTTACTAACTAGTAATATCTGAGTAGGTGAAAATCAGTGTAAGCATGGACATAATAAGGAAGCTAGATGAGGCTTCCTGGGTAAAGGATCTACAAAATTAGGTTTCTTTTGGGAGCTAGAGCTTATCTAGTCTAGCTAGTGTGGTCTGTTATGGTGGTGGGAGCATGGAGAACATAATGGGCAAAGTTTGTCTATGACCCTGAATATCTGTGAAGGAGCTGGGTCTATAGGGCTCTGGGGTCCCTCAAAAAGAGTTGTGGCATGCAGTTGAACTGACTATGGTCGGTGTTGTCTACCATACCAAACAGAAGTTTTGGGACAGTAAAAAAAAAAAAAAGGAAAATATACTAATAAAAGGGTGATATGCTAATTAGACTGGGACACCTTCTGAGAGATCTTCCAGATGACCTTCCAGACAAAGCCATGGTGGCAGGGTGCAGGCAGAGGCAGTTAGAGGCGATCAGGCTGGCAGAAAAGGGCAGTTGAGGGTGAGCAGGCCAGCGGGGCAGGGGGGGGCAGTTGTGAGTGATCAAGCCAGAAGGGAGAGGCAGTTGGGGGCAAGCAGGCAGGCAGAGGGGCCAGTTGGGGGTGAGCAGGCTGGCGGGGGGGGGGGGGCGCAGTTGTGGGTAAGCAGGCTGGCAGGTGGAGCAGTTGGGGGCAATCAGGCCAGCAAGGGGGGAAGTTGGAGGCAAGAAGGCTGGTGGGGGGGGGGATTGTGGGTGATCAGGCTGATGGGGGGGAAGTTGTGGGCAACCAGGCTGGCAAGGAGAGGCAGCTGGGGGTGATCAAGCTGGAAGCAGCTGGGGATGAGCAGACTGGCAGGCAGAGTGGTTAGAGGCAATCAGGCAGGCAGGCAGGTGAGTGGTTAGGAGCCAGTGGTCCCAGATTGTGAGAGGGATTTCTGATTGCCAGTTTAGACCTGATCCCACCCCATCCCCCATGTACAAATTTCATGCACTGGGCCACTAGTTGGTTTATAGTACCACTACCAAAGGGTAGGATCACCTCACTAGTAGAGAAAGAGAAGTAACAACCCAAAATGTCCTAAGCTAAATAAAAGCAGAGTCTGAAGAGTTTAAATGCCCAGCCTGCTTCTACTCTGGCCTATATTCTCCAATCTGTTCAAGGCAGCAAGAGATAATTCTTTTGTTTTGATGACAGTTTCTTTTGCTGTGCCGAAGCCTTCCAGTTTGATAGTCTTAATAATTTATTTTTGCTTTTACTTTCTTTGCCTTTGGAATCAAATTCATAAAATTTTTTCTAAGACTAAGGTTCATAAGTTTAGGATCTATGTTTTCTTCTACACAATTTATTATTTCAGGTCTCATATTTAGGCCTCTGATCCATTTCATATTAATTTTTGTACATGAAGATAAACAAAACAAATCAAACTGGTCTGATTTCATTATTTTACAAGTGGCTTTCCAATATTCCCAGTCCCAAGTATTAAAGAGGGTTTCTTTTCTCCATTTATGTTTTTGGCTCATTTGTCGAAAATAATTTGTCCATATACATGTGGGTTTATTTCTGTGCTCCTCATTCTGGTATGTATAAAACAGTTCCATGTGTGATGTATAACATGGATTGATCTTGAGAATATCATGCTAAGGAAAATAAGCCAGACAGAAAAATTCAAGAACTATATAATTTTGTTCCATGTATGGGATATAAAACTGAAAGCGACAAGAGAACAAACCAAATATGCTAACTAAATAAACACAAAGGCCTATTATTTCACTTAAATATGGAATCTAATGAACAAAATAAACTAACAAAGTAGACTCAAACTCATGGATGCACAGGACAGACTGAAAGCTCTCAGAGGGTAGTGGAATGGGGGCTGGGTGAGAAGGTGAAGGAATTAAGCAAAAAAAGAAAAAAGAAAAACTCATGGACACAGAGTATGGTGATTGCCAGAGGGGAAAAGGGTGGAGGAATTAAAGGGTAAAGGGGTCAAATATATGGTGATGGAAGGAGATTTGACTTTGGGTTGTGAGCATGCAATGCAATATACAAATGAGATATTATAGAATTGTATACTTGAGACCTATATTATTATTAACCAAATGTTACCCCAGTAAATTTAAATTTTTAAAATAAAGAGAGAAATTATTTTAATAGCCAAGTCAGATCGGATTACACCTCTGCTTAAAACCTACAGTGACTTCTTGTTCACTCAGAGTAAACGTTAAAGTCCTTAGAATGGCTACAATGCCTCACATGATCTGGCTGCTGTCCCTTCCCCACCTAACTCAACCTGCTTCTGCCAGGGTGATCAATACAGAACCTTTGCAAGAATTTTTTTTTCTCTTTGTCTAGACTGCTCTTCTCCCAGATGTCTGTTGGCTACATCTGTCACCTTCTGTGTCTCTGACTGAAGGGTACCTTCTCAATCGTGCCTAATCTACCCTCATGTTTTCAAATGGTAATCTATATACCCTTCCCCTTTCTGCCATTCCCTCTGGTTTTCCTTCTTTCCCCAAGCTTCTGCCATCTTCTTATAAACTATGTAATTTAATATTATGATTTTTGTTACTCTCTCCTCCCCTAGAATGTAAACTCCACTAAGATAGAGAGCTCTGTTGTTTTCTTAGTGATGTATCTCCTGAATCCCATGCTTAACAAAAAGAACATAAGCAAAAGTTGAATGAATGGAATGGATGGAAGAATGATTTCACAGTAGGTGAGTGGTGGCCGTAGGATTTGTGTTCAAGTAGCTTTCTTCCATTCGCTCATTAGATGTGGCTCTTAGCTATGCTATCCAGTTCTGGGCAGAAAAAAGGGCCACTGCCTAAGCCATTTCTGCTACCCCTGAAAATAGCATTGCCTACAAAATGGCCTGAAACCTTGATCTGTTCGATTTAAAGTACAGCCGTTTAAAGAATGAGATCTTTGTTCTTGTCAAATAGTATGATCCCTTTATGAATTTTTTATGGTCCTGTTCATTTCCAGCATAGATTGTCCTTGAACCTTATCAATCAGAGGCACTTCTCCTCTGCATCTCCATGTGCCAATGACATTAGTTCCAGATGCAATAATAAAACTGTCATCAACTGAAAACTCCAAGCTGCTATTCTGTGGATGCCTTCCTTTCAGTGTCTGCTATTAGCAGAGTCCGCCTCCCTGCTGTCCATTCGAGATGGTGTGGGTGTGGGTGTGGGCAGTAGACTTAATTAAACCATTAACCTTCAAACTCAGGAAAAAATTCACCCAAGGTGTAATTAGTTATTAATATGAAATAGGATCTTTTAAGACTTTCCATTTTTAGAACACAGACATAGTTATCATGCCTAGTTGAGCATGCTCCAGAAGAGGAACGAAATGATGGCACTAGAAGGCATGCATAATTGGGATTAAGCCCTCAGAGGAACGTGATGATGGTTTTGATAATTCTGCCCAGTTGTGAGTCTGTCTCTCTTTAGCCAGCCCAGCCTTGCATGGCCTAAATGAGATTACTAGGTTATAACAACCAAGTCTCCCTTATCAGTAATATTTAAACCACTGAAGTCATTGGGAGGCACTTCAGCCAAGGTCAGCATCACTAGAGATGAAATTTCCCCTAAAAGAAGTTTAGAGTTTAGATGAGAGAGTGAACCAAAAAATGAGTGGTCACCAGTTAAAGTAGCTCCATTAAGTTCAGACTGTGGAATAGGCAAGAGATCTCAGGCAGGATCCTTCAACTTATTAACACCAGCTTTTCTCTTATCCTTATCCTTCCTAAGTATCATTCCAGGATCCTATGCTGAAAGTGGTCCCTTATTTAAGTATCCTATATACCTACCTGGTCCCAATGCTATTAGGAAAATGTGTTAAATGAAACATAGAAAGCTTATTCCTGTCTTAAAACCCCACATACAGCAATATTATTATCATTCCTCATAGTTCTGTTTTGATGGAGTTTTGAAGGCAGAAGTCCTTTCCCATGTACTCTAGAGTTAGAAGAAAGAAAGGAGACCAACATGTTATGGAATTTGGTCCCAACAAGATGCTGGCAATGTATTGGTATTTCTAAATTTGTCAAAAAGTAAAGGGAAACTCACCCCAAGTCATACATCTAGAAAGGACAGAAGAGGAAGCTGGCCTTGCCCTGGCCTTCACAGACTGCCTCTCTATCTTCCTAGGGGGAATCTCAGGGACTCCATAATTATTCCTCAGATAGCCCCTTTCACCTTCAGCTTGGTGTTAATTGATACATATGTAAGGCATAAGTCAGAGAAGTGTTCTAGTGTCAGTAGTTAGAGACAATCCAATATATAAGCTAAATTATAAAACATCTAAATGACCAGATTCCTCTGCCAAAGGAAACATTGTGCAGAAAATTTGGGGTGTTTTTTATTAATCTGTAAAATTAGAATAGAGGAAATTATGAATATGTGAGAGTAACTGACAATAAAACTAGAAGTTAGGACTGGCCTCCCTCACTAACCAGCTGCAGTCTTAATGTCCCCCCAAAGCTTTGCCCAAACTGAAGGATTTCTCAGTTCAGCCTCTGAAGTTTCATGAAGCAGAGATTTATTTAGGTTGATAAGCATCCACATTACAGAATGCAAGCACTTCCAGGTGTTTTTAATGGGCTATGAGTCAATAACCCAACATGCACTGATTTGAGGAGATTGCTTCCAATGCCTCTGTGACTTTACCTGCATTGGTTAATTTGGAGTCAGGTTTGAATAGAGAGGGATTTGAAGCATGACATACACTAAGTTTAAGCTAAACTGAATGAGCTTTTCCAACCCCAGGAAATCTCTACCTGCCCAGTAGTAGCAGAGATTTGTGATACCTGTAGGAGATTTGCAGATAGAAGAAAGATAGTCAGTGCATGTTTGGCCTAGCAATGGTTGATGATATGGCATGAGAAAAAAGTGAAAAATCTTTTCCAAATGAGGTAAGAAGATGCATGTCTTTGGGCCTTTCATGGAGAAGTTCCATCACACATTGGGAAAATGACCTCAGCAACCATTGTCATCTGGCACTGGCCCAGGCTGTCCGCTTGCTCAACCACCTCTGTGCCTTAGTTATATAATCATCGCTTCTTTCTCTGTAACATCAGTCCTCTGCCTTCAGGCTCAGACCTCTAGAGGCCATGTCCTTGTTGCAAAGCTCACCTAAAGTTTCTTCTGTGGCTTCTGGATCTTAGTCTGCTCTTCTCAGGTCTTGAATTTTCATATACCCTAATTTCAATGCACTGTGCTGGGGACCTCCCTATGCAAACTTTAAGCTCTTTCCCTTACTCTCTCATATCATCAGAACTTAACATTTCCCAACACCCCACTAAGTCTGGCCTTCCCCATGTAAGGGTAGAAACTCCATATTACCACCCCTGCAAGTTTTCTTTGCAACTGTTTCCCTTCTTCTTGACGTTCTTGTTCCAGGGCTCTTTTGTCTAGACCTGGAAGTACCTTTCAGATTTAAAGAAACTTTTGTGGCTCATCTGGGAATCAAGTGTTCATGTTTCTATGGGAAAATGTGTTCCAAGTAAAAATGCTGTAACTGATTTAGAAATCATTTTTCTGATAAACCAAATAGTAAGTAGAAGGTGATCTGTATTCGTTTCCTATGGCTACTGTAATAAAGTACCACAAACTGGGTGGCTTGAGCAACAGAAACCTATTTTCTCAGAATTCTGAAAGCTGGAAGTCCAAAATCAAGGTGTTAGTAGAATTGGTTCTCTCGAAGGCTATGAGGGAAGGACCTGATCAGGCCTCTCTCCTCAGTTTGCATGATGCTCTCCTTGTGTGCATGACACTGTGTCCAAATTGTCTTTTCTTTTTATTGTTGACACTATTATCAATGCTCCCCATTCCCTCCTTTGCATCCCCTCCTTTGTCCCTCCAAGGAAGGACACTAGTTATATGAATTAGATCCCACTCTAATAACCTTTAGCTTGGTACCTCTGGAAAGACCCTATCTCTAAACAAGGTCATACTCTGAAGGTACTGTGCATTAGAATTCCAGCATGTAAATTTGGGGAGCACACGATTTATGTCATAACACCTGTTGAAGATATAGTTGTCTTCACTAAAAATCATATATTTACTGATGAAAGATAACAGCAATTTGTCAATGACAGCCACCTTACAAATAATTCAGACTTTTCAGACTTCTCTAACACTTATGTGTAAGAATGGATTTGACTCTGCATTTTTGTAGAAGCAAAGTTTGTATAAGTAGCATAAATAAATCATTTGCACCATAATAATAGGCTGGCTTTTTAAAAATCTTCTTTGACATCCTCTTATTTGGGAAATCTTTTAGAATATTTTCCAAGATCTCAAAGAAAATTTCCTGTTTGGTTAGTATTTCCCAATCTGGCTGCACATTAGAATCACTTGAAATAGAGTTAAAAAAACATGAACACCCTGAGGTTTGATGTAACTGGTCTGTGGTGCAGCCCATGCATCAGTATTTTTAAAGGATCCCCAGGAGGGTTTTATTGTACATCCAGTATTGAGAGGCTCTACTGTATCTTAAAACCATGTAATGTTAAACATTACTTATTGAGTAGAGGATCTAAAATGTGTGTTAATCCTCCCCCAGCATGTGAACATAGAGTGAAATACATGTCCTTTGCCAATGGAGAAAACAACTTGGGTAGGGGGAAAATGTCAGTGCTTTCAAAATGCAAGAGGTGCACTCAGTGCTAACAAATTATAACAGAGGATGTTGGGGCAGATGTGCTTTTGATTAGATTGCGTTTTCTAATCATTGGGTGGAAATTGTGTTCAACAGACTGTGTCTGACTATGTCAGAGGACGGAGTAGTACATGAAATGAATATGTAAGAAGCTTGCCTCTAGGAAAGCCAGAAAACTATGAGACTTAAATTCAACATTTAAGATAAATGTAAATAATTTGTGAAGTTGCCCTTGTGTGTGTGTGTGTGTGTGTGTGTGTGTGTGTGTGTGTGTGTGTGTGTGTTTATGCTTTTCATGGACCAAACTAACAATGTCCTGGGCCAGGGGGATGTAGTAAGAATTCATTTTTTATGGCTGAGTAATATTTATATATATCACATCTTTATTCATTTATTAGTAGACATGGAGGTGGCTTCCATATCTTGGCTATGACTAGTACCGCTGCAATAAACATAGGGGTGCATATATTTTTTCCAATTAAAGTTTTGGATTTCTTTGGACAAATACCCACAGGTGGAAATGTTGGGTCATATGGTAGTTCTATATTTAATTTTTTGAGGAAACTCCACACTGTCTTTCATAGTGGTTGCACCAATTTGCAACTCCCGCAACAGTGCATTAGAGGTCCCTTTTCTCCACCTCCTCACCAGCATTTGTTTGTTGACTTATTGATAATAGTATTCTGACAGGTGTGGGGTAATACCTCATTGTGGTTTAAATTTTCATTTTGCTGATGATTAGATTGACATTCATTGAGCATCTTTTCATGGTTACTGGCCATCTATATGTCATATTTGTAAAAATATCTGTTTATGTTCTTTGCCCATTTTTTAGTCAGATTGTTTTGTGTTTTTGGTATTAAGTTTTATGAGTTCTTATATATTTTAGATATTAACCCTTTATCTAATGCATCATTAGCAAATATCTTCTTCCATTCCTTAAGTGGTCTTTTCTTTTTGTTGATGGTTTTCTTTTCTGTATAAAAACTTTTCAATTTGATGTAGGTCCATTTGTCTATTTTTGCTTTTGTTTCCCTTGCCTGAGAAATATAACCAAAAAAAAAATATTGCTAAGAGCAATGTCAAGGAGTGTATGCCTAATTTTTTTAATAGAAATTTTGTTTTCAGGTCTTACATTTAATGAACTCATAGATACAGAGAACAAATTGGTGGTCATCAGAGATGAGATAAATTGGGGGGATGGGTAAGAAAGGTAAAAGGGATCAAGAAGTACAAATCACCAGTTATTAGAATAGTCACAGAGATTTAAAGTTCAGCTAAAGGACTATATAGTCAATAATATTTCAATAACTACGTCTAATCATCATGTTGTACACCTGAAAATAATATGAAATTGTAAGTCAACTATAATTGAAAAATACATTTTTAAAAATTATTGCAGCACAGGCGATATTATTGGGGAGACTTCCCATTACTGATGGATAGATAACTACACAAGTGTAACATAAGATAGAAGAAAAATGAAGGAATTTAGAATACTGAGAGAGAAAAAGAAAGCTGAGAGGAGGTTTTAGAGCCACACACACCTACGTTTTTATCCTGCCAGTTTTAGCTACTTAATATGTATGTGGCCTTAATTAAGGCAATTAACCTCCACTTGAACTTCAGTTTTCACTGGGGATAAAGAAACAAATCTCAACATGGTGTTGTAAGGATTGGTAGTTGTGGATGAATATGCATATTACAATTAATAGGCACTTTGGAAATGGTAACTTTGGGATGAACACAGAAAAAGAAGACTAGTATAAAGTTAGTGTGACTGATTTAATACTCAAATTAGGATATTTTATTAAAAAGAGATGCTTTAATAATTATGCTGCAATAACAGGCTAACATGGTAGGTCCTGGACAACCAAGTGCAATCATCCTAAAAATGATACTGATAAGGATAGCTGTTAGGTATATTAATTGGGAATTAAAGGCATAAGATTTAAGTCAGACTGTCTAGGTTCAAGTCTTCTGTACATAACTCAGTAGCTAAGTAACCTGGAGTCAGTTACTTAACCAGATTGAATCTCAGTTCCCTCAATTACAAAATGGGATTGGTAATAGTACCTACTTTATGAATAATTATGCACATTAAATGTATAATATTTATAATGTCCTGAAGATGAGGCTACAAGATATAAGTAATCAGGAAGTTTTAGTTAAAATTGTTACTACCAGAAGTGGTGAAAGATTTACAATCAGAAATAGAAGAAAATAGAAGTCAATTGTTTCAAAAGAAATAAAAGATTCAATTCACCAGATTTGGAAACTAGGGAAGCAATGGTGGCTTGCAAGAAAATAATATGCTAGTATAATGGAACCTAAAGACTACTTGTAAACATTTGCAGAATGAGTGCTCAGGAAAGAAATGAAATCATTGCCTGTAACGGGTCATCCTAAAGTCATAGCAGTGAGAAATGGAAGCCAGATGGTAGGAAGCTGAAGGGAAATTGAGGAAAGGTAGTGGGATTTCTTAAGCCTTCTTAGAGACCAAGATTAAGCCAGTCAGGGAAAGATAAGTATCACCTGATCTTGCTCCTATATGGAATCTAAAGAACAAAATAAATTGATAAACAAAATAGATCCAGAGACATAGAAGCATAGAATAGATTGCAAAATCTCAGAGGGAAGGTGGGAGAGGGTGGGTGGGGAGTAATCTACCAAAGAATGTGTATACATATATGCATAACTCCTGGACACAGACAACAGGGTGGTAAAGGCCTGAGTGGGGGCGGGCTAGAAGGCATATGTAATACTTTCAACAATAAACATTTAAAAAATAAAAAGATAAAAAATCAAATGATATTAGAATGGAATAAAACTTAAGTTATGATATCCTAATGTAGATCAGAAGAACATGGAGTCTGAGATAGGAGATGAGGAAAAGAAGTTGGCTGATAGTTATAGCTGGATAATTAATGAGCACATAAGACAGTCTCAAGATTCATGCTCTAATAGCAGTATAATGTCTGGTTTTAAAAATTCATATCTCAATCAGGTTCTGGTTAAAGGCATATAATCTTCAGATACTACTAGGGGTTCTGGGTAGAAGCTGAGGCCACAGAGAGTACTTTTGAGTATCACAAAAGTTATGAGTCAAGCTCCAATTTGGAAAACTATCCTGTTGGCGTGTGAATGACAATGAGATGAGACCACATAACAGAGTCGAGATTGTGTGAGAAACTAAACAAACAGGAAAGGTCAGGGGTATACCGAGGTGTGTAGGTACAGGGTGGCAATGCTTAAGAAAGTCAGCAGAGGCAGCAAAAAGACAGGTGTTGCCCTAGCTGGTTTAGCTCAGTAGATAGAGGATCTGCCTGTGGACTGAATGTTTGATTCTGGTCAAGGACACATGCCCAGGTTGAGAGCTCAATCCCTGGTGTGTGGTGTTCAAGAGTCAGCCGATCAATAATTCTCTCTCATCACTGATGTTTCTATCTCTCTCCCTTCCTTTCTGAAATTAATAAAAATATACTTAAAAACAAAAGACAGACATGTTGTTACTGACTCAGGGGTCAGGAGGTTTGTAGGACTGATGGACTATTTAGCATGAATGACATTCTAATTCTAGGACATAGTTCATATTTATGCTACTTTATGCCTCTCTGAAATGAAGCTGTGGGTACATGCTTCATTAAGAAGCCAGTCAAAGGCTTGTGAATGAGCACTGTCCTGATGAGAACAAAGGGTAGAGATCATCTCATGTAACATTAATTAAACATAGTGTGAAGAGCTTTTGGCTGCAGGTAACAATGAGCCTAGAGGCAGTTGGCTACAGAATTAGTTTGCTCAGCAATATGACAACATCATCAAGAACCCAGTTCCTTTCCATATATCCACTCTGCCGTCTGCACCACATTGCCCATGGCCATCTAGCTTGTCCCTTCATGGTCACAGAATGGCAGCCAAACCTTCAAATAACCCACCCTTAGACAACTATTCACACACAATCTTGCTAAGTTTCAGAAAAACATGGGAACCTCTTCTTACTACATTTTTTGCAATAATAATATAAAAGACTTTGAGTAAATTTTCACCTACATCTTATTGAGAAGCATTTTTATTATATGCCTACTCCTGAGCTGATTATCGGCAAAGGACATGAAATCACCATGATTAGACTATCTGCCATTCACCAATTGGAGTTACGGAATAAATCCTTTTCCTGAACACATGAGAGGGACTGGAAGTAGGATGGGGATGAGCACCATGTTGGTTGTGTTCACCTTTGAAGGGTTTCACTGTCACTTGAATGGCAACATTGAGGAAAAGAACACATCCAAATAAAAATTCTCAGAGTAACTACTATCCCTTATTATTGTAAGGTTTGACTCCCACATTAGTTGGTATTTCATTCAAGTAGAGATTGAGGACAGTTGGCCTGACATGCCCTGCCATCCTAGGTGGAATTTACAGCACCAAACTGAGGGAGGATCAGATCATTGGACACTGCCTCCATTGCTAAAACATGTTAACAGTCTTTTTCTAAATCGCAAAAGCAGAGATTCAGAGAGAATATGCTCCAGACATATATGCAAACCAAGGCTGGGAATGCACTCATCTGCAATTCTCCAATGGGCCCAGTTAGGAGGAAAGACACTCCAGGCAGGAGGAGATAATTGCAAGATGATTGTAAAATGTAGAGGTAAGAATTCGTCATTTGTATAAACACTTTTAAATAGATGAGCTTGAATAGAGTCAAATGTCTAATGATGCCCTAGAGGAAAATTTTAATTTCCTGAATTACTTGGACAATGGCATTATATTTTTGGTACTCTCAAAATTAATGGGGGGAAACCTTGTAACTTAGTCATAAACTTCATAAACTTTCTTCCTTGCAAAATATACAGTAGAAATTATTTACCTCAATGTAATTTAAAGTTTACTGTGCACAAGTCTCCAATTTGGTTGATGCAGACATTAAGCTGATTATTTCTTATTCCATAATATATCCTTGGAATTTAGTGGTAGAGTTTAGGGGTGTGTGACAGTTGGGAGAATAGGGTCTTTATCCTAAATATCAAATATCCTCTCCCCCGCAAAAAAAAACTAAAAATCCCTAGATAGATTAATTAATGGCATTGATTGAGTTCTAGTTAGAAATTTGACTTTAGATTGTTCCTTACAGTTTCTACTCCACCCATGAACCCGCTCTGTATATCAGGGTGAGTTCACTTTCATGCGTCCCTGTGGATCTCTTATTCCACGTTTGGCTTCCTTTGATCAGATTTCCTTATAGCAGTCAGAACTGGCATCTCACATGAAAATCTGATACAGACTCTTCTGATTAACATATTTCAGGAGCTCCCTGCTTCCTTCAGGTTGGAGTCTCTGCGTGATCTGATTTTGTTCTTAGGTTATAAGCCTCAACTTTTCTTTAACTTAACTTGACATTACTAAGTATTTTTATTTCCTTTAAGGTTCCATGTTCTCTCAGCTATAGGTTTTTCATACAAGCTTTTCCCTATGTTTGGATCATTTTTCTGTGTTTCTAATGATCTTTCTTTTACCTCCATTTAAGCCTAAATGTTACTTATCCCAAAGCTTTTCTAATTCCAATAATCTGGTTTTAAATGTTTCTATTATGGAAACTGAGAACACCCTATGCCTCCCCTAACATGGGAATGCAATTGTCCCTTTACTGCTCTTCCACTGGAAATGTAAACATCGTGAGATTTAATACAATAATAATAGTTATTATATAGTTATTAATATGCATGATATAATGTATGATAATATGTTATAATTATACGTAACCTTCCTGAGCTTTAACAGCGATGCTGGAATAAAAACATTTCTGGTTAATCCTGAAGGATTGGTAAACTTTAACACTCCAAGTTAGGAGAGACATTCCAAGAGGATTGATAGCATAGAGCAAGCAATGCACAGAGAGAAAAAAATTGGGGACCTGAATAATAAGCTGTGAAGAGTATATTTTGACAAGAATATTAAGTAGGCTAAATTTCAGAGGCTAAACATGGACGATAAAGAATGTAATCAGAAAGCTAGTGGAGTAATAGGGGTGAAAAGAACCAACATGTTTTATGAGAATCTAAATATTACATGGGACCTTAGAAAACATAAGGCCATTATGATAGGTAGGACAAGCCATTCAGACTGATTTTCTGAATATGCCAAGGAAAATAAATCAATAGGAAAAAAGAGCCAAATCATTTCTTGTGATTCTCTCCTGGCTGACAGCTTGACACACTATTAGAAATTAAAGTAGGACAGCCTCTATTAGACAGCAGGTAGCCAACGATTATTGGTGCCCTTTCCATTCTATCAGCAAAAGGCCAATGAAATGTTTTTATTTTCCCAAATGCCAGTATGATGTTAGGAATTAATCGACAGGCATGTCTAGGTAATAGGTTATGCATTTTGAAAGCACTTGGACACAAATGGTATTATTGTATGTTTCTTCATATGCACAGCCGTCTTCCTTCTCAGAATATTAAACTGAACCTTGAACATTCAAGTCATAATTTGAATAAGTCTATTTCTATTAGTTAATAATATCCTTAACAAATAGAAATAAAGTTTTCCAAGTCACTGAAAATAATTCTAAAATATATTCCCTTTTAGATAAAGTATTTTATTAAGAAAAAGGAACCTATCAAAAGTAGAAAAAAGAAAATAATTACCCAACTTCTTTCTTAAAAAAATAAAGTTCTTGACACAAACTGGACACCTAATACAATTCTATTGAAGCAATAAATGGCAATCATGATGAATTTGTGGAAAGGAAAAGATTTGTATTTCTTGGTGGTCTGGAAATCCCATTGCACACGAGAAAGTTGTGCACCAAAATCACTTATTATCATAATCTCCCAACCCAATTCCATCCCCTCGAAAAAGGTAAAACTTCACTTCCATGAAGAATGAAAAAAAAAGACAAACAGACCCACCATAATTCTCAGAAAATACACCAACATAGTTTTCAAATGGAGGCTCACATCTAATGTGTTTGTCTTCATCATCCTATATAATAAAACCCTAATATGCAAATTGACTGAAAAGCAGAATGACCAGCTGCTATGATGTATACTGACCACCAGGGGGCAGATGCTCAATTCAGGAGCTGACCCCTGGTGGTCAGTGTGCTCCCACATGGGGAGGCCTGCTGAGCCAGAAGCCAGGGTAATGGCTGGCAAGCACAGCCATGGTAGCAGGAGCCTCTCCTGCCTCTGCAGCAGGTGGACATCCCCCAGGAGGTCCCAGACTGCGAGAACGCGCAAGCAAGGTGGAGAGACAACCACCCCCAGTGCATCAATGTTGTGCACTGGGCCTCTACTATTTTATGAAAATGAAATAGAAAATGCAAACTTGAATCCCATATTATAAGGCTCAATATTGCTGTATAAACCTTTGTTTCAGTCAAGTGTGTTTGTTTATATCTGTGTGTGTGTGTGTGTGTGTATATGCGCGCGCGCGCGAGCGTGTGTGTATTTCTGTATGGTTTTACTGGGTTACATTGCAAAATACTGTGTCAATTACATATCAAAAATGTGTGAAAGTCCCTGTGCATCCCCAGCCAGTTCCCTTGTTCTGCTTCACATCCAGTGGAGTGTATTACTGCCAGAAATTTGCACCTCCATGGAAACATTCCTGTCTGGTGTCTGTGGCCATTAGCACTGGCAATGAACACTAGCTCACTTCACAGTTTGTCTGCCTGTGTGGATGAACCAACAGAAGCAAATATGTTTTCCAGTTCTCCCTCCTGTATCTGATTCCAATAATTCTCAGCCTTTTAGTGAAAATGTCTGAGAAGGGCTATTCCTTGCATTAAAAGAGTAGTTGTCACAGAATGATACTATTTGCAAAATTTAAACTTAAACAGACCCTACATTATATTTCTATTTGCTATCTGCCTAGTCTCATCCTTGTATTCCCATTTGACAATTGGCTAGCTTTATATAGACTTGCTATTCAGTTTCCAAAGACAATTTGGCATTGAAGGTTGTATTGGTACAGCTGCACAAGCGTTCAAGGTTATAACAAGGAAAAATACAAATTGCTAATGGGAAAACATTTTAAAAACTCAAGAATATGATATGAAGTTAAGGTAGAAATTGCTTTATGAGTGGCACAATGGCACAGGGACCCAGGTCTCCTAAAAAGGGAGGATTCAGTTAGTTTTCTGATTAACAATGGATTTTTATCTTTATTGGGTATTGTAGCCATGTACTGAGTGCACACCTTCTCTTTGCTCTCTGAGCTTAGCCCATGGGGAAAAGGGACATAATTGGCTCAGGTCCTTTGGGTGCTCCATGGAGCACGCCAGTGCTGACTTATTAGTGGCCATCTTAGATTTGCCTCCCATCCAGCCCTTTTCCAGGTGAAGGTCCATCCTTGTGAAGAATGTACCCTGAGCCTGGTTGCTATGGTGAGGATTGCACCACCTGGTTATTTCATCTGTCTTAGTCTGTTCTTGCTATTATAATAAAACTAGTGACCCAGTGCATGAAATTCATGCACATTAAAAGGAATTAATTAGAGGAAATCTACACTAATAATAGACAAACATGTAAATTGACTGTACCTCTGCGATGTCCACAGCCAATCAGGAGTGAGTATGCAAATTAACCCAACAAAGATGGTGGGCCTGTGGGCAGTGCACATGCACACAGGCACTGAGCAGCTGGGGACAGGGTGGGACTTTCACCTGCCATCCATGTAGCCGGGGTGATGCAGCAGGCATCCCCAGGACCCCGCCTGCTTCGAGCTTGTGGCCAGCACACACATGGCGGTGCTAAGCATCTGGGGTCCTGGAAATGTCACTGGAATGTCCAGTCCTGTCAGCCCAGCCTGGAGGCGGCTGGAGTTCGCAGTCCTTTTGGTTTGTGCAGCCCCTGGACTGGAAGCGGGAACCAAGAGCATGGGGAGCACCAGGAATTCTGGGAATCATAGTTCTGGTGGCAGAACCATTGCAGGATCTCCTAGACACTAGAGAAAAGTGAGCCTGGAGCAAGTTACTGTTGCTGTGGGGGAGGGAGGGATAGCAAAAGTGAGAGACATAAGTAAATTCAGAGTCTCAAGAAAAAATTAAAGGCAAGGTATCCTGCAACTTTTAGGAAATCTCCACCAATGGAGCAAAGAAAAAAAAAAGACCTCTATTATTCTGTGAGCACCAAACCAAACTAAGTTGTTGTCTCAGACAATTTGCTCATATGATTGCAAAGACAGACACAAACTCCTAGGTTGGAGAGGGCTCTCCTAAGGGCTCCCAGATTGGAGAGTGTGCAGGTTGGACTGAGGGAACCACCTCCTGTGCATGAATCTTCATGTACTGGGCCCCTAGTATTTTAATATTTCTATTTTCCCTTTCTCTATAATAGAAATGTCAGAGATGAAAGAAAATTAGTAAAATGTATATGAAAATCTTCCTCCTGTCAGAGTCTGGGGCATGCCACAGGAACCAGAGACCAGTCCCCATCTACTCATGTGCACCTCAAAGTTGCACTGGACTCAGACCTGGCTGGCCACACCCACACTGGTCTAGATCCAGAACTGGCCAGCCCCACCCCTGTCAAGCCCCTTTGGGTGAGGGGGCACAGCCTCAAGTCACCTGGGGCACAGCCTGAGGTCTCCTGTCAAACTCTGCCAGGTAGGGGGTGTAGAGTCAGATTCCCCGGCCCAGCACCAGGATGGGGGGTGCAGCCTGAGGTCTCCCATCAAGCCCCAAATGGTGGAGGTGTGTGGCCTCAGGTCCTCTGGCTTAGTGCTGGGGCTGTGGGTGTGGTCTGAGGTCCCCAATCAAGCTCCACCAGGTGGGAGGTGCAGCTTGAGGTCCCCCAGCCTGGTGCCAGAGTAGGGGGTACAGCCTGAGGTCCCCCATCCTGACACTGGGGCGGGGGGCACAGCTTCAGGTGCCCTGCCCTGGCCCAGCGCCATGCAGCCTCAGGTACCTGCTGATTGCTTATTAAGGCTCATTACAGTAACTCAGCCTCCACTGTGGGCATCCATCTTTTGTTATAGAATCCCTGCCTCCACTGTGGGCTAAGCCATTGTTGTTACAGCAAGATGGTCAATTCGCACATTCCTTCTTTATTAGAAAAGATACCACAGACTGAGTACCTTACAAACAACAGAAATTTATTTATCCTAATTCTGGAGGCTGCAAGACTAAGATCATGGTGGCAGAATGGGCCCCTCTTTTGAAAACTTTTCCTTGTACCCTCCAGTGGTATAAGGGATAAGAGATCTTTCTCGGGCCTCTCTCCTGAGCACCAATTTCATTCCTAAAGATTCTGCCCTCATGACTTAATCACCTCCCACCTCCAAGTGTGATCATCTTGGAGGTAAAATATTAACACGTGAAGTTTAGCGAGGGGACACATTCAGACCATAACACCCTTTCTCGTGGGTCCTCTGATCTGTCAAAGCCAAAGAAAGCCAGGTGGCTCACTAGAGGGTGGCAGTCACCAAGCAGTTTCAGATCCCTCCTTCAGTCCATTCAGACCAGAGCTCAATTTACAAGTGGGAGTGAACACCATAGAACATGGAAATAAATAAAAGGAAGAGCTAGAGAAGTTGGAATAATGAGGAGACTCATCTAAGATATAGGGAATAATGGTGGCAAGACTTGAACCTAGGTCTTTATCCACAGCAACCACATACTCATCTCTCTGGATTCTAACAAAAGCATTGGAATAGTGCTCTATAGTTCTCAAACCATGCTAACATATATTATTGTTTCACCATCTTAACAACACTGGAGAGTGATTTGAGGTGTTTTAACCAAGTTTTACAAACTAGAGCATGAGAATCTGAGAGATTAAGCCATTTGCCCCAGTGTCACAAAGCCCACTGATTTCAAAGCTGAAATTCAAATGAGAAGCTATGTGAAATGCTTTGCAAAATACCAAGGGAGCAGGGATGCCAGATTCATTGAGCTTGCATCCAAATACAGGACAAGTTAATTAAAAACTGAGGAATAGCGAGAAGAGGCTAGGAAAAGAGCAACCTACACTAGCAGTGACCCCTAGATAGGGGGTCAGATTGAAGAACAAGTTCAGAATGTGTAAGAGTAAGGAAAATGGCAAATGAGACACATGCTAGAGAGGAGGCATGCCAGGTTAGCAATCATTCAGGTAATAAAATGCTTCAATTATTCAATGTCAGTGTGGATTTCCCTCTACTTCCCATGGCAGCCTGGTAACAGAAACCTTTCCAATCAATCCTGCTCTCCAGAAGATCTGTCACCGTCTCATTACAGGTGGCTGATACCACAGTTCTATCCCTTCTGAGCTCTCAGTGCTAATGAGCTAAAGCTTCAGCCTCCCATCCTCCCACCCCCTCATGCAGTAGCTGGTATAGTAAAAGAATCTCAGGGTCCCAAAGCTGCCCACTGAATGATCTGCACCACGTGTCTGCAGCTGAGGCCTTAGCCAGCACAACAGATATCCCCGGAGAGTGGTGTCAAGGAGTAATTGCACAGGTTCATTATTTCTAAGTATATTAGAAGCAAAACTGCTTCTGGGAGTGGATTGTGGAAGGAATGAGAAGGGGCTGGGTGTGTGAGTGTGTGAGTGTGTGTGTGTGTGTGTGTGTGTGTGTGTGTGTGCGCGCGCGCGGGCGCTTAATGTCAAACATTTAGGGTCTGGATAGGCATTACTTTGAGAAAAATGTAAAATTAACTTTAGAAATTAAAAACAGGAAGAGTGGAGGGCAAAGGTTAGTGAAAGAATTAATCACAGAATAGTGCTAGAGAGCAAGTTCATGCTGGCCAGTGTGCAAACCTAGGGAGCTGTCTGTAGGACTGCAATCTTGGAAAGGCGCGGAGATTGATGGGGCTTTCTTCATTTTCCTGTGGGCAGAGTGAGGGGAAAGAGTACCTTATTAGATTGTAAGAAAAATCTCTGCATTTTTGATTCTCTGTTTACTCATTCACTCATCCATTCATTAGTTAACTACATTAAGCAATATTTATTGAATGTGTACTATGAACAGGCATAGCTGTATGGGGGACGAGAGAGACAGAATCCCAGCTCTAACGAAGCTAACATTCTAATGAGAGAGATAATAAATAAACAAAGAGACAATATGATATGAGCCAGTAAGTGCTATGGAAAAAAACTAAGCCCACAAAGGAGGACATTTTGTCTGGAGAAGGCCTCTCTAATATGGTCAGAATGGTGTGGGGGTAGGAGGCAGAGTTCTAAGACATCCCTAAGACCCTCTCCTCCTAATATACACACCTGGGTAATGCCCTTACCTTGAGTGCTGCTGGAATTTAAGAGGATAATGGGATTTCATTACTGAGATTATGCTATATAAATGGCAAAATGGATCTTGGAGATATATTTAAGATCCCCAATCAGTTGACTGAGTAAGTCAGAGATTTCACTGGGTGAACTTGACCCAATCAGGTGAACTCTTGAAAGGGTTCAGGCCTTCACAGAAGTCAGAAATTTTCTCCTGCCAAACTGGAAGAAAGAAAGGAGCCATGTTGTCAACCAACAATGGAGGGAATTGAATTACCAGGACCTGGGGGTGGTCTCTCATTGTTGAGAGCTACCTTAGTTGGCAAACAGTTAAAAAAAGGAGGGGCTTCATTCTACAATCATTAGGACCGGAAAGATCTTGGGGGAGAACATCAATCTCCAAATGAAATCACAGACAGCTGACACTTGATTTCAATCCTGTGAGACCCTGAGCAGAGAGCCCAGTTATGCTGGTGCCTAGATTTTAGACCTAAAGAAAGAGTGGGATTGTAAAAATGTTATTTTAAACCGCAGTGTTTGGGTAATTCATTATGAAGTGATTGAAAACGAATACAGCACTACGTTAGCAGTTACGAATTTTCTGTCCCCAAAGGGAAGGGAAACAAACTTAATATTCTCAACCAAATCCCACCTCTTCAGAATTTCTCTTTCAAGAGAAAAAGCAGAACAACCAGATGCTCAGATGGGATATTATTTCTCTAACCACATTAGGAAATACCTGGCAGCCAGGGAATGAGTCTTCATTGGCACAGCACCCTCCCCTTGATAAAGAAGCCCTGGCTCACCAATTCATGGGGACTGGGCTGGCTGTCAAACATAGGAGCACAATAACGTCACATAAACCCTATCTCCTCATTTGAAGAGGAGATGTGTTGGATTCCTTTGTCTCAAATGTCTTAGTCTAATGATGTTTTATGGCTCTTTATGACAGCCCATTACCCCCCAAAAAAGGCAGGCCAGCAGAAAATGAATATTTTATTGGGTCCTCTACAATGGTCATGGCCTGAAGTAAAAAGAAATGTTCTATGACATTCATCTTTACAAAATGCATTCTCTCTAATCATATAAGTGATCCAACAATTCATCTTTTTACATGACTCTCAGTGGTAATAACAGTAAATAATTGTGGTCTTAGTCTTAGATGGTTCTCATGCTGGGACAAGTTTTATTCAGGTAGTAACAATTTTCTTTTATACAAAGAAATTTTGTGAATACCCTGGATGGGTGCTTTATTTCAATATTGCTATTAGAATTTTCTCTGCCAGATGAGGATTGAATTTTGCTTACAGGATGATTTAGGATTTCCTATAGGATAATGACTTCTAGAGCCTCAGTATTTCAGAAAACTATATAAAATGATCAGTTAAATGTCTCAAACATTAAAAATTTATTTTTCTGCCTGACTGGTTTGGCTCAGTGGATAGAGTGTCGGCCTGGGGCCTGAAAGGTCCCAGGTTCAATTTCAGTCAAGGGCATGTACCTTGGTTGCGGGCACATCCCCAGTAGGAGGTGTGCAGGAGGCAGCTGATTGATGTTTCCCTCTCATCGATGTTTCTAATTCTCTATCCCTCTCCCTTCCTCTCTGTAAAAAAATCAATAAAATATATTTTTTTAAAAATTATTTTTCTGAAGTGAATTATAAATGACATTGAGAGGAGGAAAATGACATTGTGGTGGCACCAGTGACTAACTGGCAATGGCATTAAGAGAATTATCTAGAAAAGTGATAAAGAAAAATAGGTCAAGTCAAGGGAGAAAAAGTAATCTTTAAAAGGCATCCATGTTACAGCATGGGTTAAAGAGTCACTTGGAATAGATTTTAATATTTTTATCCTCTATCTGATCTACTTACTGAACTCACCTCTACATTGTGTTAAGTTTTTACTTGTTGACCTTGGATTTTCTAGATGGAAAATATTATATTTCTTAATTTCCCAGCACAATAGAAAATGATCAATCACTCCTTCTTTGTTAAAACATTCTCTTTTCTTACCTTCTCTCCCTTCAAATTGTCATTTTTTCATCATCTTTGGTTAGTCTCATTTATTTCTTTCAGCACTCTCCTCTAATTAATCATTAAATTTTGAAGTTGCTTAGGATTTGTATGCAAATATATCTGCGTCTTGCTCTACATTCTTTCTGTTTCTCCTACATTTTATCCACTCCCTTCATGTCAACCACCACTTATATTAGGAACATAATTGTAATGTAGTGCTGCATCTCCAGATATACCATGGTTCCTTTGGCAGAACAGAAGCAGACGAGCAAGTGGGCAAGAGAGCAGTGTATGTGTCACAAAAGCAAAGTCTTTCCCTGCATCACCTAAAAGAGTTCGTTTAAGTCTCATCGGAGCAAATTGAGTCACATGGTTAACCCCAAATAACATTGTCTGAGAAGGTGTGCATTTTTAGTTGGGCATATTGTCTCTTTGTACCAAATTGGGGTCCTGATAGCAATGGAGAAGGGTGAATAAATATTGAGTAGACAATGACTCCCCAAATCTTCAAACTTGATCTGATTTTGGAAATTAAAACCAATATGTCAAGTGGCTCTTTAACATATTCAATTAAATATCTTTGAACACTTCAAAATAAGCTAGTCCAAACTGATGTTTCCCACTCAACATTTCTGCATTCCATGTTTTCAATGTCAAGAAATGATTGTGTCAATTGTCTGATAGAGAATACTTTGGCATCATCATAACTTCTCTCACCGGTTGCCTCCATCCAAAAATTACCAAGCCCAATCTCACCTTGAATAAGGTCTACTCTCTAAACCTAATCCTCCCACCCTACTCCAAGCTACCATCTTCTCTGGCCTAAAATATTGTGATAGTCTACTGACTAATTTTTTTTCATCATTTTTTTTTGCCCAGTTCCAATATACTTTTATACCTTTTTGTTGTTATTAATCCTCACCCAATGATATTTTCCCACTGACTTTTCTTTCTTTCCTCCTTTTTTTTGAAAGAGTGGAAGGGAGAAGGAGGAGAGAGAAAAATATATGAACATGAGAGAGACACATTGATTGGTTGCCTCTTGCATGCACCCCAACTAGGGCAGGCCATACATACAAACTTAAGTATGTATCCTTGATCAAAACCAAACCCAGGACTCTTTGGTCCATGGGCCCACATACTATCCACTGAGCATAACCAGCTAAGGCCACTTTTTATATTTTTACTATCAATAATTTTTAAAAAGATGAATGCGATCTTAACCCTTTCCTGGTTAAAATCAATTAATAGTTTGCCAAATCCTTGATATAGCCTAAAATTCCTGTCGAACATGGCCCTTACTTTCCTTTCAAGATTTCTATTACCCCATGACTTAATTTCTCCACCTGAACCAAATGAGATTTTTCTCAAAATCTTTAACATGATATTCAATGTTTTATTAGTAAGCTAGTTATTGTGAGAATTAAGGATATGTCTTTTATAACTAATAACTACAAATGTTTCTACTGGTAACTTATTGTTAAAATATTCACTTTAACTCATTTGTAACTAGTTAACTCATTTAATTCTTGTGGGCAATCTTTAGTCCAAAGCTGAAGCAACACTCAACATTTTATCATCCTAACCACACCTTCCACAAACACAAACACACACATACACATGTCTCATAAATTAGTGAGCAATATATATTTTTGAGGAGAACTATGAGAGCATTTATACTGACTGACACATAGGAACCTGCTTCAGAAATACCCTAGATATACATGTAGGTGTTGTAACATCTGCCTTGCAGAGTCCTCTCTCATAAGGAGACCACACTGCACTCATCCAGCCTTACTTCTCTCTCTTTCCTTTATTGTTGATGGTACCAACCTTACCCCAACACTCATCACCTCAACAAAGCTTTCTCTGTCTTGTTTCTCCATGTCCCAGTCTGGCTGTCTGAATTCACAGGCATTGCTCAAGTAATGTCCGAGTTATTGTGGATTAGAACCCAGCTGCAAGAATCAAGTCCTCCTTGCTGCTGCTCTCTGCACATTGACTTAGTTGCCATTCCCCCCCCCCAACTATGAAGATGGGGGCCTTTACCTTCAGCACTAGCCATAAATTACATTGAAAGATCTTTACAATTTTGATCATCCAAATGAGGCTTTTGAATTATTAAAAAATGGTAGACCAGTTATTTTAGCCAATGTCTCAAACTCCCTTTTTAAGTGCCATACTCTTACAAATCAATTACTAATTAATAGTGGAAAGCTAAAAAATGAGTTACCACTTTCTAACAATAGAATAAGTCATGGGACATGTGGCAGGGATAATATTTTCTTCAGTAGAATATATTTCTAAGCTAGTTGAAAAAAGTGTTGATTTTATTATACTTTTAAATTTAAATAGAAGGAGCAAGCTTTAAAATAAGGTTATTTGCTATTTAAATTGTATATCCTACATCAAGTGAATAAATTATCTTTTTGAGATATAGAAGAGTAGATGGCTGCCAGTGTTAAACCAATGTAAAAGTGGAGATACTTTATAGGCAATTAATCTTAACTCTAAGCTCAGAGTTTTAAGGGTTTGATAAAAAAAAAAACATTCAAGGATGTCTAAGCAAGGGGTTCAATCACAGAGTACAGGGTAGCATCAAAGGTAGAAAACAATGTTTACAGAAAAGAAGCTATGTAAATAAAGGTACCAAAAATATTACTATTAAAATTAATGAGGTTTTAAGATATTAAGATGAACTATTCTAATGAGTTAATTTGTGCTGAAGAGGTAGCATTGCTCATGATTACAAATCTCTAGAGCTTGAGCAGAAATACCATTTGCAGTCCAGATGAAACATATCCATTGCTCAGGCTTTAGGATCCTGATCATAAGATCCATATGGATCCCAAAGCAAGAACAACATGTTACCAAATTGCAAATTCAGTGTTCTTCATCTGGAACTGAATTTCAGTTAGGAATTGGAATAAATAGCACCTTATTCTTTAACAAATTTCCTTGGTTATTTACATGACTGAAAATGTTTTACCTTTATTCCAACTTAACTTTGTTCTTCTCAACCAAAATACTTCATATGCAACTAAAAGATAACATTTTCAGATACTTTTCTATCCATACATATAACATGGCTAAAACTGAGATCCTGAAATTCTGCTCCAAAACACATCCCTTTGCAGGCTTATCCATAACTTTATTCATTTAGATGCTCAAATTGATGCCCTTCTTTTCTCTGTAGACCTCTAATTTTCTTCCACAACCAACATTTATTTTAATTAACAAATATTTTTAGTTTTGCTTTAAAAATATATCCATTCCATGGCCATTTCCCATCACTTCCACTGGCTTCACCCTGATATAAGTGACTGTTCATATTGATTATTGAAATAGTCACCTCCTGGTTCTCCTGTCTTTGCCTCCCCAAGGTAGCCAAAGGGATCCTGTTAAAAAAGGAAGGCGGATCATATTGTTTCTCTAGTCACATATCTTCATTTCCTTCTCATCTCACTCAAAATAAAATTTTCAGTCCTTATCACAACCTGATCCACTGCTGCCTCCTTGAGACTCCCACTGTTGGAGACTCCAGCCACACTGGGCTCCTGTGTTAGTTTAGTTTCTCTTAAGCAGACACAGAAATGGAATGAGTTGGTCAAGAGATTTATTGGTAGGAGTTTTTCAAAGATAAGCCCAGTTGGACATTAGTTAAAGCAGTGAAAACAGATTTTGCTCAGTTGCTGCTGATAAAGGGGGAAAAAAGTTAAGCTCCATTCCAATTTGTGCAGGGTGGCTTGACAATTTTAAAGGAACAGTGAGAGAGGGGAAAGCAGGTGTTCCACACAGACAGAGGAGTGAAAAATGGCAAAGGGTTGGTTAGTGTCAGGTGACTAGGCCTGCTGTGTTTACCAGCTGGCAGTTATTGAAGTTAGAATTCTGTCTTCCCGCAGAATCTGGGAGGCAGAGGCCCTCTCCTTCCTGATGATAATATTTCAAAGGAATGGCTCTCAGGTCCTTGAGAAGAATGCTTCTGAGTTGGAATAAACACATATTCATAACTGTAAGCCCGTTTTAGTAAATATTCTAAAAGAAGGAAATCTGAGATTATCGTCAGATATTGACTAGAAAAAAATAGTAAATTTTCTTGGCTGTCTTGAGCTTTCTTAGGAAGGTATTTTAATGGGGTAAGGTCATCCTAGGGACAGAGCCTTATGCTAGAAGTCATGCTAGAGTATGGTCAAGTTCCTTCACACAAGTGTTTGTAAAGAATTGTAATGTGCCTACAGAGAGTTCTGCAATTCTCCAAACGTCTGTGTGTGAAGGGAGGAAGCAGGGAAGTGTTAACACAACAATGCAGATTTGATACTGGGACATGGTGCAAGAGACAGGGAAAAAAGGAGGATCAGATTAGAATAATATCAGTCAAAGAAAGTTTTCACCAGGCTAATGGATAATTTTCAAAAATCATTAAATCTCCAAAGTCAGAATGAATAAGGTTCCTAGGAAAGGGCCTGCCCTAGGGCCCTCGCCATGGTCTGTGGTTGGTTGGGGTCAGTCTTCAGGGAGCATGGCTGCAGTGTGACCTTGGTGGTGAATCCAGGGGCAGTGACAGCCAGGCCATTGCCAACTGTTGCCCCCACAAGAGGAAATCCAGACAGTTTCCATGGTCATCACACCTCCTCACTGTCACTCGAGCACTCCAGGTCGTTCCTGACTCTGTCTTGGGACCTCTGCACTTGCTGTTCCCTTTGTGAGGAATACTCTTTTGCTGACATGAAATTCTCTCTCTCTATGGAGGCGAAGCAGGCTTTGTGCAAATGCCCCAGTCACAGGAAGCCTTCAACCCACTCTGTCTCAAATGCTACCCACCAACATTTTATATACTTTCCTGGTGCATTTTTCCTTCCTTAGAAATTAGCATTTAACATATCTTATATTTGATTGCTTTTTCTCTGTCTCCTTCATCCTACTGGAATATAAGGGATTTTTTTATATCCCCATCACCTAGAATGGTATCAGAAACAGTAAGTGCTTAATCAATGCCTGTAAACTAATTTTAATGAAGGCAAGATTACTGTACTCTTTACCTTGGAATATTCTAGTCTTCCTTCTTCAGTTTGGTGAAAGTAAAGCAATACCTTCTCATAGATCCCAGTTTGGGCACTGGGAGTACTTTCAGGCTAAAAACTTGGGCTGTGTACAAGGCTGTTTTTTTTATTACTATACTAGAGGTCTGGTGCACGAAATTCATACATGGGAGGTGGGGGGATGTCCCTCAGCCCAGCCTGAACCCTCTCCAATCTGGGACCCTTGAGGGCAGTCAGACATTCTTCTCACAATCCAGGTCTGCTTGCTCCAAACTGCTCACTTGCCTATCTCCCTGATTGCCCCTAACCGCTTCTGCCTGCCAGCCTGATCACCCTGCCAGCCTAAATGATGTCTAACTGCTCCCCTGCCAGCCTTTTTGCTCCCAACTTCCTTTCTCTGCCAGCCTGGTCACCCCTAACTGCTCTCCCCTGCAGGCTTCATTACCCCCAACTGCCCTCCCTTGCAGGCCTGGAACTTCCCAGCGGCCCTCCCCTGCTGGCCATCTTGTGGTGGCCATCTTGTTTCCACATGGGGGCAGGATCTTTGACCACGTGGGGGCAGCCCTCTTGTGTGTTGGAGTGATGGTCAATCTGCAAATTACTCTTTTGTTAGATAGGATAGAGGTCTGGTGCATGGATGAGGGCCAGCTGGTTTGCCCTGAAGAGTGTCCCGGATCAAGGTTGGGGTTTCCTTGGGGCATGGGGAAGCCTGGGCTAGAGGGCCTGTGGTGGTTTGCAGGCCAGCCATGCCCCCCAGCGACCCAAGTAGAGGTCCTGGGATCTGGGATTAATTTATGTTCTACAATTGAAACTTTGTAGCCTGGAGCAGAGCAAAGCCTTCTACTCACTCTGTGGCAACAGCAATTTCTGTTTGGGTTTATTTAAATTCTATAATTCGAACTTTGTAGTCTAGAGTGGAGGCCTAGGTGCTAGGGTTGCAGAAGTTTGGCTTTTTCCATTGCCTGGGCAACCCTAGCCTCTGCTCTCTCCAGCTCCGTGGCTTCCACCATTTCTGTTGGGATATATCTTCTATAATTGAAACTTTGTAGCATTGAGTGGAGGCGTAGGCTGGCAAGGGCAGACGGAAAGCTTGGCTTCCTCCATTACCAGAGAAACCCAAGCCTCCCTCCTGCTCTCAGTGGCTGCAGCCATCTTGGTTGGGATTTATTTGCTCCTAATTGGCTGGTGGGTGTGGCTGGTGGGCATGGCTTGCTTGGAGGTATGGTCAATTTGCATATTACTCTTTTATTAGACAGGATTTTAATCTTCAAAACTGCCTTGCCAGTTAAGGAAATGCCAACTTCCCACTTAATGAAACAACTAAATATCAGGTAATCTCTAGAATTGAGACCATCTAAGGAAACCACCTGAGAATCCAAGCCCTATATCCACTAAAGACCTTATTCTTGGCTTGTTCCAGGATGTGTCTTCCTCCTTTGATATAAGAGGCCAGAGGTTGGGTGGGCAGGGTAGTTTCAAAGTGCTTGCTCTGTTTTCCTATTGGTTTCCATTTCTCAGTTTGTTAGGCTTTATACAATCTTGCTTGTTAGGTTGTTAAAAAACAAATCAAAACACCTACACAGATCTGAGCAATTACTCTATAGATACATAGAGTAATGTTTTATGTCCATTGCTATTTACTACCTTAGGATCTGCTGACATTCAGCATCAAAATGTTGTTTCATTTGGAATTCAGGGAATACCACATAGTTGACTTGCTAAGGTAATAGATGAGAATGAAAATTTAAAAGAAAATCCCAGAACAGTTAGAACGCTTTTGCTTCTTCCTAATTTCCAGAATGAAATATTCAGACAGAAATTTATCTCTGCCAGTTAAATGAAGATTAAACAGTGACCCCTGGAAGAATATATTCTATTTCACATTTTATTTTCAACTTCCCAAGTAGATGTGAACTAAGACAATAAAGTAAGTTTGACATATATACTGCCAGTCTGTTTATGAATCCTGGTTTTATCTCAACCGAAGTAGATAAATAATAGAAACCCATAATGCTTGTCTCTGAAATCATAGTTAAAGTGAACCTCAATATGCAGGAAACGAAAGATGAATGGTCTTTCATAAACATATTTTGATAACATAATCTGCTCACATAAACAACTGGCAATACATCCTTTTGGGATTCTTGTTAGCCAGGATTGTCAAAGCTACAATGAATGGATTGAGTTTCAGAACTATTTCTCAATTTTGTGCTGTTCGGAGGAAACATCTGTTTACTGTATGTAAATGAATAAGACATTCTGTTCCTTTAGGGACCCAACAAAGAGCCCTTAATGTGTGCCAATTTGGCAAATAAGGAAATAAAATGTCTTCAAAAGACTACAAATGAAGTCTAGCAAGAGGTATTGTGAAGATCAGTTCTTTTTCTGTCTTGAAAATTCTGTCTAGGATTTTTTGCTCTCCTTGCTCCTTTTTTTCTTCTCTTCTGGTCATCGGAGAGGCTGAAGTTAGAAAACAGATTTGCCTCATGGAAGAAGTGTGCAGCAGACAGTGAGGAACAACGAGGCCGTAAATCGTAGTGCAGTTAATATTTCCACATGCCTAGCAAAGCCTCTTGGAAGGCCAGGAGTCCAGACAGTTTGAAGCAAGTGCCTCAGCATGTGCCTTCCTTTTACATTCTCTTAGGCTTCTTCGCACCAGATGGATGTGCTCATCTCATACATACAAATTTTTCATGAGCTAAGCTTGGCCTTAGGTAAACAAACCTTACTCCTGCTGACCAGAGACAGTCATGAA
The DNA here is from genome assembly GCA_027563665.1 of Antrozous pallidus. NCBI lineage: Eukaryota > Metazoa > Chordata > Mammalia > Chiroptera > Vespertilionidae > Antrozous > Antrozous pallidus. The sequence goes on along the minus strand of CM050508.1, from coordinate 30,097,923 downwards.
TAATACCAATATGGGAGTCAATCAGACACAACTCATGCACAAAGACTGGTAGGAAACTCTCACCATACAAAGAGCTTACAAGTGTGTTTTTGCAGCTCAGAGGAAACTGGTTGCTTTCTTAAATTTTAACTCTTAGGGGGGAAAAACTAAAAATTCACATCATAAGAATGTCTATGAATCCTGACCTTTATTCATTATAATTATCTCAAGTATTTTTATTACTTTTTAAAATTTTCAATTATAATTGACATTCAATATCTTATTAGTTTCAGGTACACAGTATGATGGTTAGACATTTATATAACTTACTAGTGACCCAGCACATGAAATTCATGCATGGGAATGGGAGTGTTCCTCAGCCCAGCCTGTACCCTCTTCAATCTGGAACCTTTTGGGGGATGTCCAACTGCCAGTTTAGACCTAACCCCACAGGATCTAAATCGGCAGTTGGACATCCCTCTCACAATCTGGAACTGATGGCTCCTTACTGCTCGCCTACCTGCCTGATCGCCCCCCTAACCGCTCCCCTGTCGGCCTGATTGATGCCTAAATGCTCCCTTGCCAACCTAATCACCCCAACTTCCCTCCCTTTCTGGCCTAGTCATCCCCAACTGCCTTCCCCAGATGCCTGGTCACCCCCAACTGCCTTCCCCTGAAAACCTGTTCACCCCCAATTGCCTTCCCCTGCCAGCCTGATTGCAGCCAACAGCCCTCCCCTACTGGCCTGTTTGCCCACAACTGCCCTCCCTTGCTGGTCATCTTGTGGCAGCCATCTTGTGGTGGCCATCTTGTGGCAGCCATCTGTGGTGGCCATCTTGTGGTGGCCATCTTTGGCTGCCATCTTGTGATGACATGGGGTGGCCATCTTGAGATGACATCATGCAATGCCACCTAGGCTTTTATTATATAGGACTAGAGGACCAGTGCATTCATGCACTGGGAGTGGGGTTCCCTCAGCCCAGCCTGCACCCTCTCACAGTCAGGGAGCCCTTGGGGGATGTCCGACTGATGGCTTCAGTTAGACATCCTTAGCACTGTCGTGGAGGCAGGAGAGGCTCCCTCCACCGCCGCTGCTGCACTCTTCAGTAGAGCCCCGCTTCTGGCTGCACTTCTGGCTGAGCAGCGTTCCCCATGTGGGAGTGCACTGACCACTAGGGGTCAGCTCCTGCATTGAGTGTCTTCCCCCTGGTGGTCATTGTGTGCCATAGCGACCAGTTGTTCAGGCATTCAGTTGATTTGCATATTAGGCTTTTATTATATAGTATGAAGTGATCCCTCCAAAAGTCAAATTCCTCTTCAATACTGAATAAATGGATGCTTCTGTGTTCTAAGGCTGTAGCCACCATTTTACACAATAAATAAAATGCACTGTAATGAGAAATTTATAGTAGTTGCTTCAACAAATATTATGAGAATCTAATTGATACTCCCTGTTTTATACATTTAAGAAGACATACTAAGTATACATACATAAAATTGTACTCATGGTTTCATTTATATTGGTGGTGACACATGTTATTGTGTGCTGACAACAATTTTATTAATGTTTCTGATGTTTCCTGTTCTGCTCTTCCTGTTCTTTCCAGTTGTCCTGAACCTCAGCAAAACTTTATTTATTTAGAGCTTACTGTATGAAGAGCCCTCATTTTGAGCTTCTGGATCCAACCATTTCTCTGTGGTTTAGACAAGTGTTCATCCACGGGCAGTGGAAACTTGCCCCACATTATATTTCCTTTTAATGCCGATGAATTTGGAGGAGTTCTATTGTTTTTGTGGCCATATTTCATCACACTTAAGCTAAACTTTGGCCTTGCTATTTACAGTTTTTAGTTGCTCATTCTGAATCACCTTTCTGAAGGAAATGTGTGAATGATCTTAAAACAATGATGAACCACCAAGAAAGAGCATGAATACAAAATAAGCAGTAAACGTGTCTCCTCCAACCTTAGGAAAGAAAATAGAATTTGAATATACAGGGAGAAGGAGAAATAGTTGCTACATAGCTGTCTAGAAGTGTGTGTGTGTGTATGTGTGTGTGTACATGCGTTTAGAAGTTTTATTTTAAACTTCTGCTATGACCACTGGCTTTTCAGAAGTATTGAGAAAAAGAATGATGATCTTTCTTTGCCCTCCAGGAAATATCTGTCAATTTTGATTACACAGAGTTAATCAAGAATTAGAGTTAAAGGTTGTGCCATCTTTGTATCAAATGTCATAGTCCTGTCTACAGGTGGCACTTGGTTATCTACACTAAGTGAATCTTTGGGGTGAGTCTTAAACGCTAGGCTTAGGAATTTAAATTTTATTCTGGAAGAAGGGAGAATAAGAAGGAAACCAAAGTTTTAGGAAGATTCAGCTATTCGCGTGGCACAGGAGAAAAACACAGCACATTGCAGAAATCAGAATAAACACCAGGCAATTTATTTCATAAATGCGATTTGGAGGGAGTCATTTTACTATTTTAATGCCCTATTCTGTAAAATTAAAAGTGTGAATGAGACTTATTCCTAAGGTTCTTTGCAGAATCCAGTGAGTTTATTGTATTTTATTCTAGATAGCATCATAATATAATTAATCAAGTTCATGACTTCAGCTGGATAGAAATAAGTCTCTATAACATACAATGTGTTTGGAGAAGGAATTTTTTAAAGAGTAGAAAAAATTATAAAATCCATTGTCTCAAAGCATTATGGATATACATGATGTAATAATTTTTACATACAGAATCATTGCTTCTATGTTGTATAACTTAGGACAATTTTAAAACCAATGCATTATTGTAGGACAATGCCTAGTCATAACAACTTTTTCAGGAATGAGTCACTGTAATTACATATTCTGCTGGCATTGGGGCTGGATTTGAGTAGCATAAAATACATTTTTTTACTGATTAAAGATGCACTTTGGTAATTGCTACAACCCATATAATTATTATCATTTTTATTATATTTTGTTTGGTATTATTAGTAGATAGTTTCAAAATTAATAGTTAAATGACCTTGGGTGAGTTACTTAAGTTATTCAGTTCTTTATTTAACACAACATATTTTAGAATCAAATATTTTATAGTATACTAGAGGCCCGGTGCACAAAATTCATGCATGGGGGGCGGGGGATGTCCCTTAGCCCAGTCTGCACCCTCTTCAATCTGCGACCCCTTGAGGGATGTCTGGCTGCCCATTTAGGCCCCTACCAGGATCTGGCCTAAATGAGCAGTCAGACATCCTTCTCACAATTCAGGACTGCTGGCTCCAAACTGCTCACCTGCCTGCCAACCTGATTGTCCCTAACTGCTTCTGCCTGCCAGCCTGATCACCTGCTAACCATTACCCTGCCAGCCAAATTGATGTCTATCTGCTCCCCTGCCAGCCTTTTTGCTCCCAACTTCTCTCCTCTGCCGGCCTGGGCACCCCGAACTGCCCTCTCTTGCAGGCCTGGTCCCTCCCAACTGCCCTCCCCTGCTGGCCTGATTACCCACAATTGCCCTCCTTTGCAGGGCCTGGAACCTCCCAACAGCCCTCCCCTGCTGGCCATCTTGTGGTGGCCATCTTGTGTCCACATGGGGGCAAGATCTTTGACCACATGGGTGCAGCTCTCTTGTGTGTTAGAGTGATGGTCAATCTGTGTATTTCTCTTTTATTAGAAAGGATAGAGGCCTGGTGCATGGGTGGGGGCCAGCTGGTTTGCTCTGAAGAGTGTCCCAGATCAGGGTGGGTGTTCCTTGGGGTGAGGGGCAGCCTGGGTGAGGGGCCTGTGGAGCTTTTCAGGCCAGCCACGCCCCCCAGTGCCCCAAGCGGAGGCCCTGGTATCTGGGATTAATCTATGTCTATAATTGAAACTTTGTAGCGTGGAACAGAGCCAAGCCTTCTGCTTGCTCTGTGGTGGCAGCCATTTCTGTTTGAAACTTTGTAGTCTCGAATGTTCCTCCATTGCCAGGGAAACCCAAGCCTCTGTTCTTTCCAGCTCAGTGGCTGCTGCCATTTCTGTATCTTTTATAACTGAAACTGTGTAACATTGAGTGGTGGCCTAGGCAGATAGGGGCAGGTGGAAAGCTTGGCTTCCACTGTTGCCAGGGAAACCCAAGCCTTCCTCCTGCTCTCAGCAGTGGCAGCCATCTTGGTTGGGGTGTTTTTGCATAATCTGCTCCTGATTGGCTGGTGGACGTGGCTGTGGGTGTGGCTTGTGGGCATGACAAAGGTATGGTCAAATTTGCGTATTACTCTTTTATTAGATAGGATTATAAATTATAAATTGAGATACTTATTTTCATATGCCCTAAAGTGTATCTTTTCAATGAATAATTTGAAGTTTAATATTGAATATTCAGATTTAACTCATCAAACAAATGGATTTATTGAGAAATTGTTCCATCTCTTATGAGGTTTCATCACTGAAAAAACAAAGATGTTCAAAGACTACCTTATCTCTTCTCATATCAAAAGAGAAGCTTTTCTCTTTTCTGAATCTTATTTTTAAATGTATGGATCCAATACCACTCTTTTTAGAGGACACGTTCCATTATTTATTTGCAGGGGAGCATCTATGGTATTTGTTGTAATTTTATGTTCTAACAAAATCACTTTTATAAATAATTTATATTCATAATGCATAACCATTTTTTTCTTATAGAAATTCCCACACACCTAGAAATTGATAAGATTCAGGTCCAACAAAACATGGATCTACTTTTTGAGTCAGGTAATTTGTTCCTGTTTGTGTTGGGTGTATTCTATTTTTTTGCATCGCTCTATTGTATGGGATCCTGGGTTCTGGGTTCTACCAGGTCTCTGGAATAGCTCAGCCATTGCAAGTTTCCATCTCACTCCCAGTGAAAAGCTGAGGTCTTTCCCAAAATTTACAAAGCTGTGTTATCTATCTTCCACCTATTATTATCTCCTTTCTCTACCATTTGATTTCTCGCTCCTTTGCCCTCATCCTGGCCTTCTTTGCTTCTACACACTTACTGCTCAGGTATGGGGCCATCTGCCTCCAGGCCTCTACCCTTGCCATGCTCTATTCCTGGATTGCTTTCTTTATCTGAGAAGCTATTGCTTCACTTCCCTTTGATTTGTGCTCAAATATGCGCTCATTCAAGGGTAACATTTGAGCAACCCCGTTACTGAGCCCTGCACCAGCTCTCCTTGGCTTCTGCCCAAATTCACTTTCAACCATAGACAGACCATACATTACAAGTGCTTGCATCATAGATATACCATGTGTTGATTTTATAGCTGAAGATGGTCTCTCACCCCTGTTGCCCTGTAAGTGCCACAAACCACTTCTGCATTCACTCCTGTTGGGTTGTCCACCACTACCCAGAACTGTGCCAGAAGCCTATTAATAGTTGTTGATGACTGAATTATAGATGTTGTTGTGATTGTTGCTAAAATTAAACCAGAAATAGTTGTTGCCGTTACTAAGATTAAATCAGAAATAAGGCCCTTATCTTATGTTGGTATTAGGTCTAAAGTCAGACAATGAGTCAAACTGAATTGAGATGTGATGTATGTGATGTAGCCTCATTTTTCTAGTCACACTCCACCTAGTGTAGGGTGTCCTTGGACTGTTTCTTTTGTTTGTTATTGGGGGAGGGAGGTTGGTAGTTTTCAGTAATAGTTTAATTATTATTGTAGTTGTTGTTAGTGTGTGTTGTGTGTGTGTGTGTGTGTGTGTGTGTGTGTGTGTGTGTGTGTGATGTATAAAGAGAGTCTGAAGAACAAGAGCATCCTGGTCTTCTCTGGGAGGCAGGAGTTAATTACCAGATGAATAATCGTCACTATTGGACCCTGAGACACACAGAGATTCTAGCTCACCATGCTGCTCACACTCCCCAGGAGATCTCTGCTCCAGGATTTGGGGCTGAGCTGCTTTAGCAAACACAGTTGTCTGAAACAGCAGGGCTCCTCTAGGTGTGCCTCTTTGTTATTGTCCTCTGGACTTGAAGCAGCATTAATTGCTAGGAAAATGAGGGTTTGATTTGAAGAGAAACCTGCAGGGTTTCTAATGCCCCTTTTGGTATCAATTCAAGCTGCTTTCCTCCATGGTTTGCAGAGAATTGTTAGCCTTCTATGCCCAGTCAGGTTTCACCATTATTCATGTCAGGAAGAGATGCAGTGTCTATTTTTGCAAACACTCCCCAAAGATGGGAAGTCATCCATCTTCCATGCACTGTGACATAAAACTAAAATAAAAAGTTTTGTATGATGGACACTCAGTCCTCAGTGATTATCTCAACTTTGTTGCTAAGACAGCTCTGTATCAGAATCATGGGTCTTTAATGCCTGTGAAATGAAGTAGATTTTGCTTTTATTAATTTTCCCTGGGGTCGAGTTACTTAATTTTCCTCTCTTGTGCTGACCAATTAATTTTATATCGAGTTGTCAGTAGTGTGTACACTTATTTGTGGTCCCTTTGACTCCAATTCCAAATCATAATTGCCATTCTAGAGTATCATTTTCCAGTGAGCCAGACTAAAAAGGAGCATGAAAGATTGGGAGTGTACTGTATTGATTATGTTTTTCTATAACATAGTCTGCTCATGCTGGGGTGGGGAAGAATCAGATGCTAACACACAGTCATCAGAGAGAACAGAAGGGGGCACTGCATGAGGCTTAGAATAGAACTAGAATATGTGGCTTATTTTGATTTCTGTTCACTTTGATTATATTGCAAAATATTCTAACCAGTCCTAGAGCCAAAAAATTTTAAAGGCTTTTAGGAGTTGATAAAAAGTTAAAAAAAGATCTGGATTTGTTTAATGTGGTACCACTGTAGTCCATGCTGAGCTGACCAGTTAGGAAGTGAGTATCCCATCACTAAGATAATTTTCCTGATTTGTAAATGGGAACCAGTTTTGCTAAGATCCAAATATTGGGTAGTTTGTAGTGTTGTTTGTTTGTTTGTATCTTTTCTATTTTCTGTGAGAAAAAGGAAAGAAAAGTAAAAAAAAAAATGGAAACAGTAATCAGAAGAGCCAAATGCTTTGACAACTTCTTTAAAAATTAGGAAATCTATCCATTCTCTGTTAGGAAAGATTGTCCAACAATAGAAAGAACGAAACCGTACCTAGCAAAGCCAGTTATGCCTTATATCCTCAAAAGCATCTGTTATCAATCAGAGATAGTCCTAAAATACACACAATTTTACATTCACTCATATTTTCTAATCAAATGTTCCCCGAAGATAGGCTGTAGGTTTGCAAAGTTACACTGATACTCTTTTCATCTGTGCCTACTTTGTACAGCAAATCCTAGCAGTGACCCATGACCCTTTAAATGTTTATGCAGAATCAGCATCAGCTCCACCTACAGATCACTGGGTGAAACAGCACAAACTCAGTCTTATCTTTTGCACAGATGTTTTGTGCGTTATTAATAACATTCAATAGTGCATCAGAAATGCTTCTTATTCCAAATATTTCAGATAGATAGCAATGATGCTAAAAACATATACTTTACCAAAATATATGTATATTCCAAGTCCAACTGTGTCAACATTGTTGACTTCCCACAACGGCTTAATTTTAGGTCTGATAAGATTTCTGCAGCTTTGCCTGAAGGTAGAATATGCTAGTAAAACGAAGTTTTATGAGAGAAAGTTTTTATTTGTTTTTATTTTCTATGTACGCCTGCTTTTTCCAAGTTGTGTGTCTGACTTAAACACAAGTCTAAGGACACTGTTGGGCCACCGTTCCCATCGGTTGTCCAGAGGCACATTGAGAATAACACAATCACAGTCATCATCAAGCTGAGGTGGATCCTGGAGACCCCCTGTTCCCACAAGTGAACCCAGCATGAAGTAAAAGCATAGTTTCCCTATGGATAAAATCTTAAGGACATCCACTTTCAAGTGAGTAAAATATTTTAATTTCATCTTAAAGCTTAATCAACTGAAGGTGTAAGATAAATGATGGCCCAGTGATGTGTGCTATCTTTGGTGGGAATCCTAAAAAATGGCTAAAAACTAGTAAACTCTGAAAAAGTATGGACTTCAGATAATAAGAATATATCTAACCTAGCCAAAGTGGCTCAGTGGTTGAACATAGACCTATGAGCCAGCAGATTGAGGTTCAATTTCCAGTCAGGGCATATGACCAGATTGTGGGCTCCATCTCCAGTGTGGGGCATGGAGGAGATAAACAATCAATGATTCTCTCTCATCATTGATGTTTCTATCTCTTTCTCACTCTTCCTCTCTGAAATCAAATACATGCACACACACACACACACACACACACACACACACACACATATTTGTATTTGAAAAAATATAATGTGCATATATAATATATATGTATGTATTGATAATATATAATGTTTGTATATATAATAAAATAGAATATATCTACATTGCTTCATTAATTATAACTAATGTACCACACTAACTTAAGTTGATAAAAAAAAATAGGGGAATTTGTGTGGTGTGTGGGATCTATAAAAACTTTGTACTACACATTTTTTTAGGTAAATCAAAAATATTCCTAAAATAAAAAGCGTATTTTAAAAATACAGCAGCTTAAAACTATTACTCAATTTGGTAGCCTGAAGAAGAATCTCAAAACTGACCTTTTATTCTAATTGGTTAGAGTCTCTTTCATGTTACAAATTCTTAAAATATCAAATGTGCAGATTCTTTGCTTAAAAGTCTGCAGTCTTAATCCCTGTTGAAATGATGTCTGTCCAGAGTATGAACAACATCAGCCATGAGCTGACTACACCCAGAACTGCATCTGCTGCCAGGCACCTGGCCTCCGGAGAAAGTTTCTCACTGAAGATTCTCACACCCTACCAGTTACCAGGTCCCCTGTTTTTTTTTTACCCATGCTCAATGTGCTTCAGGTAGTTCTCCCTGGTGTGGGGGGTCCTCAGGAAAGTGGGAATGCCCTCAGGGAGGGGTCATCTGGACAGGCTGCTCCTTTGGGTGCTGGGTAACCTACCAGGTCTTGGGTCATTTCTCTGGTCTTCACACTACTTTGCCTGGATTTGTGTCACCCCCATTGTGAGGAAATCCCTAAAGAATGCATGATTTGTTCAATGTGACAATAGAAACTCAGGGATCTTCTAGTCTTGCCCTCTCACACCACAGCAGAGGAAGAGGAGACCAAGAGTGAGAAGTGGCCTGCCCCTGGCCACACATTCATCCAGCCACAGAACTAAAAGCAGACCACACAGGTCCAGACAACTTCAACATTGGAGATGAACAATAACAGTAATAAAATAGAACAATTATAAACATATCTGTAATAAAAATTATGTGAATGTAGTGTCCCTTTCTGAGAATTGACCTGATTGGTAACTAAGATGACTATTAAGTGATTAAGGGGCTGGTGGACAAAGAGGATGATTCATGCCCTGGGCAGGCTGGAGCAGAACAGCAGGAGATTTCATCATGCTAGCATTTCATCAGAATGACAAGCAATTCACAAGTTAAGAATTGTTTATTTCTGGAATGTTCCATTGAATATTTTCTGACTTGGGTTGACTGAGGGTAACTGAAATCACAGGAAGCAAAACCACAGATAAGAGAAAACTACTGTATATTGGAAGGCTATTGGGAAACATTGAGATGGAGAACTAGATTTGAAGAGTGACAAGAAACCAAAGAAGCTAGTTGGCAGGAATTATTGCAAGATTATGCCACAGGAGCCCACTGGTGTAGATGACACACCTGTCACCACTGCATTCAGAACACCATCACAGCCACCACAATACCTGCACCTCAACTGCACATCAAGTGTTGCTAACTAAGACTAGGAAATACTCCATCAAATTCAAAAAGTTAAAATAGAACCACTTCAGGATGTGAAGAATTTATTGGAATATCAATATGTCATTAGAGCTAGACAGAAAATTATTTACTATACAAGAACCATTGAAATGTTATTGGGGTCCCTTCATGGTCACCATTAATATTGGTGCCCCTGGGTGGGTGTCCTTAATGCTGAGGTTTTTGTCCCAGCATTATGAAGGGTTCAGCAATCTGGAGAAAGGAGTTGTGCATAGATTATTAAGAAGGAGTCCAAGGAAGAAAGATAGTTTTGAAAGGCATTGGGGATCAGAGGAGCTTCAGCTAAAGGAGCTAAAGACTACCTTTTTGACTCAGGACCCTGCTTTTTTAACAAAATTTGTCATAAGGCAAGGCGGAGATAATACACTTCAAAGGGTAGGGTTTCAAAGGATAGGATTTACAGAAGCATTGTCAGATGGGGGAATAGCCTACAGCTGTTCAGGTGTTTGGCCAACAGGAGGCAATAAAATGCAGATTAAGATGCCCTGAGCTGTCTGGCAGCAGACAATCCTGTTCAGGTTTGGGGGAGATGCTTTTTAGCCTTTCCAACAGGTAAACTACATATGTGGCTCAGCCATTGTTGAGTTCACTAAACTTCACCAACTTTTTGATGAAGCTCTTGTAATTATGACATGTTGGAACCATTGAACAAAGTTACCTATAGTCTTAGATAACTATTTCTCCTATCTACCAAGCTCCAACATCCTTCACTGGTAGATGGGAGAAATAGATCATTCTAATTTTTAAATTGGGGGGACAAGTAATACATGGACTAAGACAACAACCTTCTCTTAAAGACAGACATAGTGACTATAAAAAGGGTCTCAGGTTGCAGGTTCGCTCCCACCCTCTGTCAGGGCATATGCGAGAGTGCGAGAGGCAACTAGTCAATGTGTCTCTCTAGCATCCATGTTTCTCTCTCTCTCTCTCTCTCTCTCTCTCTCTCTCTCTCTCTCTCCCTCCCTCCCTCTCTTTCTTCCTCTCCCCTCCTGCACTCTTCTCTTCCTCCCTCCCTTCTACTTTCTCTGAAAAGCAATAGGAAAAAATACCCTCAGGTGAGGACTAATAAAACAAAAAAGGGGTGGAGGGGTTTAGCAGGTATGGGAAAAAATTATTCCTGTGCATAGAAAGCCCCAAACCTCAAACTCAGATGAGATTTCTGGTTCAATAAGTAACTTCAATCATTGGGATTAGTACCTCTCTAGTTCATAAGCATCTTTTAACCCTGGGAATATCTAATCCTCTATGAAAATGTTTAGGGGAATCCAATTGACAGTGTTAGCATTTTTGTGTAAAGGAGGATTCTGTGCAACTTAGCATATTGTATATTCGTCATATCATAGATACTATGCTATGATAGAGTAACTCAAATTGTAAGGCAGCAGAGTTGGAAGCAGTGACCGGTAAACTGCACCCTGTAAGGCGACTAGATTAGTAGCAAAGATTACAGAAACATTAACCAGTAAATTACATCCTGCCCCTCCTGCAGAGTGGGAGAGCCCAGGGGTAATGATAAGGGAACAGGAGAACAGGATGCTTGACCAAGAATGTGAAACTGAGATTGTGAAACTGAGATTAATGTAAATGTCACGGTTTTGGGAAAAACCAACTGTAACAAGTCCCCCTGACGACATCTGTGTGACCCTGTTGTGTGTCTCAGAGTATTTAAGCCCTGGCTCTGCCCTGTCTCGGGGCTCTCAGCCTCTACTCTGACTTCAGGGTATGTTGTGAGCCCCAGCATGCTTGGTGAATAAACCCTTTGCTGTTTGCATGAGAACGTCTCTTGGTGCCTTTGTGAGAGCGGCGGGTGTCCTGGGCTTAACAAAATTAAAACATGTTTAATTGGGCCATTTATTTGATTAAAATTTTAGGTAGAAATTTAGCGTGATATTGGACATGCATGTTACTTTAAGATCCACTATCTTGAGAAAGAGGTGTTCTGTTGTGAGCTGAGGCAGAACTCTGCAGTGTGATATGACCAGAAGCCCCTTCTGAAACATGATTATTAACATACATGATAAAATGCTTGAACAGTTTTCTGATAGATATTAAGAACCTCTTCTATGAACTCCTCAGCTGACTTTCTTCCTCGCAGGACTTTTAATCTCTGTTTATCTAGGTTTTGCAATGTCTCCTGAACCACAATTTTAAAAATCCAGGCTAAAATTTTCTAACCACATTCCTGTTTATAAAAGCCTACTAAAGTGAACTCTTTGAACTATTTAGAAAGCCTATTTCTTTGCAGCAAAAGTCTGACACAAGCTGTGAATCAGTTTGTCTGAGAAGATAATTTCATAATGTTTATATTCATTACATTGCAAAATTTGCTATAGTATTGGAGATTTTTTTTCTGTCAGTCAGAAAATAGTTCTTAAAAATAAAATCAGCAATACTAAATTGTAAACTTAGTTAAAATTATTTCAAGGAATGTGATGTATCTCATTTGTAAATAAGACCAAGTAGTTACTCCAGGCTGCCTTAAAAACTGATGGCCAAGATTTTATTGATTTATAAATAGAATAATTAGATTCATAACTTGACATTAAAGTTTAAAGAGAAGTTAGATTTTTTTGATTTGGAGTTTTAACAATTAATTATTAATTCTTTTCAAAAGGTTGTCTTCAGAATAATCTTTTCAGTACACAAAAGCCTCCTAACAACGGCATTGAAATGCTTACATTGAGCCCACCAAAACTTGCAAAAGGAGGGATTCTGCAAACATAGGAAAGGAGCTTGGATGCTGAGATGCCCAAATAATAACTAATGATGGCTGTGATGAGATTTTTTTTTCCCATTGAGGATGCCGTTGTGGTTCTTTCTAAATGCCTCTGAAAGCTTATTCATTCCTTCAGCCTTTTTCAGCAATTGCCCAGAATGAATTCATGAAGCAAATTTTTTTCTTAAAATTGGTACTTAAATCTGTTCTTTTCAAACTAGGTCCTCCAAGGAAGAATTAACATAATCAACTGTATGTCTCAGCCCATTGGGGTTTATTTTGTTTGTTTCATTTTTTATGCTCACTCCTTCCCTCATGTACAGAGTAGAAAGAAAAGTTTTAAAAACAAAGGTATTGTGTCTTCAGTTAGAATGTCTCCTAATATTAAACTATAAGCCCCACAAAGACGTTTCTAGTCTTTATCTCCTCACCATTCATTATGTTCCTAGAATCTACAACAATGTACTCACCCAGTAAATACTTGAGTGACTGAATGACACAAAGAGTAACTTTTTAAGAGATTCCCCTTGACAGCTTCCATATTCCTACTTGCTCCAATTAATTTCACTCTCACAAGGTCTGTTACCTCATTTTCCCATTTGGGGTTCATTTACCTTAGAGACTGGTGATCCCTAAATTGACCAATGGCCTGTAGGGTTGGATTATTTCTTGAGTCTGAGGAGCAAAGCTAACCTCCAATAGGCATCAGGACAAAACTGGAGAGGTTTGCAGCAAGGCTGAGCCTTTGAGTCAGAGAAGTGAGCCTGGCATTTAGAGGGATTTAGATGTGGGTGGGCAGAGCTCTGGGCTGAGAGCAAGTAGCTGCAGTTTCTCCGAGAGTGTGAGAATGTGCATTGAGATTTAAAGCAGCTCAATTAAGAGTAAATATGGTCAGACGTGGTTTTCTTATGGAAAAATGGCTTGCTTAAAATAAAAGATATCCGTTATAATAATGCTAATAAACCTTAATGGAGAATAAGAGAGTATTTTTCTCATCTATGCCAGGGATAGTTATTTCCTCTTCAACTAAATAAAAAAGATTCACTGCCAGGGAAAGACTTAATTTTATCTGAATATCATAGGTAATACATTGTTTTCTCTGCTACTTCAAAATGGATATAATAAGGATGTGTTTCTTCTTGATAATAAAATATATAACATTCTAAAGTAAAAATGTTCAAAAGAGTATTAAAGACATGCTTCAATATTTAAATTTAAGTTATTTATCACTGGGGTTTTTTATTTTAACATTTTTACTGGATGCGTATCATGTTCCAATATACAAAATATTTTTATCATAGAAAAATATTATTACATTTTATAGACCCCAAGTGTCGTGTATATATGCTAGTTACCCTTTATTGTATTCTTTTATGGTTCATATTTATGTTCACAACAGTAACACTTTATATATTGCCCTTTATGGAATTTTATTTTTTAATATGTTAGGAAAAAACCTCTAGCTAAAAATCTACCTATAGTTTTGTTTATTTTTAACATTTTTTATCTTGCTGTTTGGAGCACCATACCTCACTATATTTTCCACTTTTCTCCATTATATCAAAATGGCTTGAAAGCTTTCAGTTTAAAACCAATCTCTTCCTCACATTCCCTCAGTTTTATATGTAAAAATATTTCCTTTCCTGAACACATAGAATGGTGTAACTGCATCTCTACTTATGAAAGAATTAACTTTGAGTTCCATAAATTTCATTTCAATTTAGCAGTTAGCTTGGGGCCTTATATAATGGGAAAGGTTATTTTAAAATCTTAATTAAAATAGTCACTGATATAAAGCAAGCTGAGGTTTTAGAAGAAATAACCCATTAAAACCAAGGAATGCAATTTGAAAATGGAACTTTTCCACCATAACCTGTGAAGGTACATGGAATACAACCAATTCAGAATGCTGTCAAAGCACATGAAAAAAATGTCTGCATTCAGTCCAAACAAAACTTGGCAGGCAGTGGACCAAGACACATTTGCGAGTTCTGATAGCATGGAAACAGGGAGTGTTGGGTGGAGTGGGAGTCTCCAATTCTATAGCCAACATGGCAGCCTCTCACATCTCCACTCTACAATTGTGGTATTGTGATATCATAAACATACATATTGTGGCCTGGCCAGGTAGGTTAGCTGATTAGAGCATCATCTTGATATGTCAAGGTTGCAGGTTCAATCCCTTGTCAGTGCACATATAAGAACCAACCAATGAGTACATAAATAAATGGAACAACAAGTAGATGTTTTTCTTTCTCTCTGTGTCTCTTCCTTTCTCTTTCTCTCTCTCTAAAATTGTTCAATAAAATTTTAAATACATGTTTTGGTCTTTCTCTCTAGCTCCTATCCAGAGCTCCTCAAAGCCTTTGTAATTTCCTAAACGATAGCTGTGTTAGACCAAATTTTCTAATATTTGGTCTTTGGCCCTGGTTCCTGACACAGAGCTCCTAAATCCCTTGGAATTTCCTGTGTCATTGGAACATCTCCTGGTGGCTCCTAGATAACTTCAGAATGGGGGATGGTCACCAGAAAGACCAAGCCATAATTAGAGGCTTAGAATATTCAGCCTCATCTATCATCCTCCAGAGCGGGGAGAGAGGCTGAAGATGTGGGTAATAACTGATCATGGCTACATGATGAAGCCATAAAAAATCCTATAAGATCTGGAGAACTTCTGGGCTAGTTAATACATATGTGAGCCAGGAGGATTGTGGACCCCCACTCTGTGGGGACAGTCCTGTGACTCCTCTGGCCCTTGTCCCATGTGTCATGTTCTCTGTTCTATAATAAACCAGCATGTGAGTAATTCCTTGAGTTCTGTGAGACTGTCTAGGAAACATTTTACCCGTTCTGTTGAACCCAAGGAGGATACATCCAGATTATTTACTAGTATTCTGTGTATATATATAGCAAATATGCTAAGTGTCCGACTGACCGTTCCACCATTCAACTGGTAACTATGACTCACACTGACCAGCAGGGGACAGACACTCAATGCATAGGCATGGAAATGTGGAACAAACTAATGAATCTCAGAGGGAAGGGGGAAGGGAAGAGGGGAGAGAGTGTAAAGAGATTAACCAAGTATTTTATATGCATACTAGAGGACCAGAGCATGGATTCGTGCACCCGTGGAGTCCTTTGGCCTGGCCTGCAGGGATCTGGCCGAGATCAGGCCAAATTTGTGCACCGGGCCTCCGACACATCCCAAGGGGTCCCAGATTGTGAGAGGGTGCCGGCCAGGCCGAGGGCCTCTAGTAAGAACATCTGCAGGAACCTTAAATGCATATTATTAAGCGAAAGAAGCCAATCTGAAAAGGCAGCATACTGTATGATGCCAACTACAGCAACCCCTTTATCTGTAGTTTTACTTTCTATGGTTTCAGTTACCTGAGGTCAAATGTGGTCAAGAAATATTAAATAAAATTTCAGAAATAAACAACTCATAAGTTTTAAATTGCACATCATCTTGAGTATCATGATGAAATCTTGCACCAACCCACTCCACCCTGCCCAGGACGTGGATCATCCCTTTGTCTAGTGTATTTACATTGTACACACCCCTCACACTTAAGTCACTTAGTAGACATCTTGGTTATCAGATTGACTGACAGGGAATCACAATACTTTTGTTCAAGTTATCATTATTTCACTTGATAATGGCCCAAAAGCAGAGGAATGAATGGTGATGCTGGCAATTTGGATATGCCAAAGAGAGGTCATGAGGTGTAAGTGTGTATATACAGGGCAAAAATAGTATATATAGGGTTCAATAATATCTATTCTGGTTTCAGGTATTTACCAGGGATCTTGAAATGTATCCCCTATGGATAAGGGGAGACTTCTCTATGTGTCATTCTGGAAAAGGAAAAACTACAGAGACAGTAAAAAGATCAGTGGTTGCCAAGGTTTGTCAGAGGGAAGGCTTGGATAAGTGGAGTACAGATTTTTAAGGCAGTGAAAATATGCTATATGATACTATAATGGTGGGTACATGTAGTTATGTATTTTGTTCAAATCCATACAGTGTATAATAATAAAAGTGCACTCTCCTATAAACTATGGACTTGGGGTGATTATAATGTGTCAGTGTAGGTTCATTAATTACAAAAATATATATCATTGTGTTTGGGGATATTAGTAATGGTGGAGGCTCTGCATATGTGAAGTCAGGGGGTATATGGGAAATCTCTGCATCTTTTGTTCAATTTTGTTGTAAACCCAAGATGCTATAAAAATAGTCTTTAAAATAAAGTGTCATTTTGTGTTGTACTCACCATAAACTACCATATGCAAGTGAACTTATTTGAGACATGCCATACAGTATTATGACAAGTTATCATTAATATTAATCATTATATCCTTTTCTAACATCTAATAGTCATCTCTAAATGTTATTTATATCATAATTCTTTATAAAGAATGTCTATGACTTGCTTTAATCATGAATTTTATGTCAGACAGTGCTCATTCTCCATAAAATACCTGTTGCTTTCCTCTTTGCACGAGAACCTTGATTTAGTTGGGAGTGGTAAATTGGTCTAGCCACAACCCTGCTCATTTTGTAAGATCTCTTATTTTCTTCTTCATTAGCAATTGGGGATATTCACATAATTCAGTTCTGGCCAATACAACTGAAACAAAAGACTGTTTGGCAGAGGAAGAGGAGACTGAAATAATAACGCCTACCAAAACCTACCAACAGGACCAAGTGAACTAAGTAGGACCTCTGTCTACTTTTCAACAGAAAAACTAAGCATTTTTTGAAGGAATCACTATAATTTTTACCCATTGTGTCCAGCATCTAATAAAAATATGAAACATGCTAAAGTATAAACTAGAGATAAAAGAAAATAGAAGTAAATAGATGCTGATCCTTAGATGATTCAGATATCATAGTTATTAGACAGAATATAAAGAAAATATAAGAAAAGAAGGAGAATTGCAGGAAAGACTGTGAATCTATCAAAATTATTAAATAAAATTTTGAGAATGATAAATATAAGAGTGAAGCTAACAATATATTAGATGGTTGGAATAAAAGATCATAAACAATAGGACAAGGACTAGTGATCTGGAGGACATGTCTTCACAAAGGATTCCTGTTTATTAAAAAAGAAAAATAATCTAAAAGACATCTGGAGCAAAACAAAATGTCTCACATACATGAATTGAAAGCTCTACTATTAAAGGATGAATAAAAGTAATATTTGAATTAGGAAAGAGGGTAAGAAAGTAGAAAGTAGAAGGAGGGCAATAAAATAGAAGAGCAAAATTCTAAGAAATAGAAAACAGACATGCAATAGCAAAAAACAGTGTTTTCTTTTAAATGTATTTTATTGATTTTTTAAGAGAATAAAGAGAGGGATAGTGCGTTAGAAACATCGATCAGCTGCCTCCTGCACACCTCCCACTGGGGATGTGCCTGCAACCAAGGCACATGCTCTTGACTGAAATTGAATGTGGGACCCTTGAGTCTGCAGGCCGTTGCTCTATCCATTGAGCCAAACTGATTAGGTCAAAAAACAGTGTTCTTTGAAAGATCAATTAATCTGTTAAATCTCTAGCAAGACTGATACAGAAAAAGAGCAGAAACCACAAATCAACCATATCACCTAACTGCATGCACACATATAACAAAGCAAATTATGAAGTTTTATTTTATTGACTAATAAAATAAATCATCCCAAAACTCAGTGGCTTAAAACAATAATCCTTCATTATTTCTCATGTGTCTGGAAGTTCTCTACTGATTAAGTTGTGCCACACTAGAAGGCTAAGACAAGCATATATTGAGAGGATTAGAGAAAGGAAAAAATGGAGCCACAGATAAGTCTACCACAATTATCAACTACTTTATGTCAACAAATTTTATAAAGATGGACAAATCACTTGAAAAATAAAATTAAATTAAAAGAAGAAAATGAATATTTCTACTTATTTAATGAATTTAAACATGAAGTTAAGAATTTTTTTTTCTCACAGAGTTCCAGAATAAAAATGGCTTCCCTGGTGAATTTTCCAAATATTTAACAACAACAAAAAAACACACAAATGTCATAGAAACTCTTTTATAAAATAGAGTAGAATATTACTTCCCAGTTTATTTTTGAGGTTTACATGACCTTGATAGTAAAATTAACAAGGTCATTGTAAGAAAAATTGAAGGTTAGGGTCTTTCATGAGCAAACGCAAAAGTCCTAAACAAAATTATAATAAATCATATTCAATATATACAAGGAATTATATATCATGATCAATTTGTTATAGCAGGAACTATTGCAAAGATTAATTTAACATTAAGACATCAATAAATGGAAGTCACTAAAATTAATGAAATAAAGAAAAACTCCAGATGATTCTCAATAGAAACTCATATTAAAAATCAGTTAGACAAGAAGGAAACTTCCATGATCTGATAAAGTGTATCTATCAAAACCTTCTGCTCACATCACATTCACTGCAGGAATAGGAAACTCTTTCCCCTTAAACTTGCAACCAAGTTGAAGATGCTCATCAGCACTTCTTCCCAACACTGCCCTGGGGCCCTAGGTAATGTAATAAAGCAATAAAAAGAAATAACATGTTCAAAGATTAATTAAGAAGAAATAAGTTCACGAAAATTCACCAATGGCATTAGAAACACCAATATTATATATAAGTGTAAATAAAATTCAATCAACATTATTATTATTTTGTGTGTGGGAAACAGACTTGACAAAATAATACCAATCTCTATCCCAGAAAAATAAAATAAAACAAAACCAAAAAAAATGCAGGAATTGACTTCCGGGTAGGATTGGGGTATTAGAGAAAAGTTAGTGTGACTAGGTCAAACATTTATAATGTGTATTTTCAAAGAGTAATAATTAAAACAGTTTAGAACTTCTAACATTAAAAGATGCCACAGATATATTATTAAATTCCAAAAAGTGCTGTTTGCTTTTATTTTTGTCAGTCTAAGCATACTGTTCTTTTAATAAGAAGAAGAAAGTGCTTCTAATGTTACTCTTGGGAAGCAGGAATGGAAATAAATAGGGAGTTTCTATTTTTCATTTTTCACTTTACTGTGAAATGCTTGCATTTTTCTAATCATGTACCTACTATTTTACATTAGTTTCATTGTTACTACTAAGAAAGATGGTTGTGTCATAAAATTATGAAGAACTGTATTCTCTTATTTGCTTCTGTATACATACATATCTATAAAAACAATATTTTATCATAAAATGAAGGTTGATGAGTTGATCTGGAATGATCTTTAAGTGGCATTGCTACTTACGCAGTCCATACAGCAATAGGGAAGTAAAGATATATATGTACTAGTATGTATATTAAAGATATTTATACCTACATAAACATTAAGTGAATGAAACCAATGGCTTCCTATTTGGTATGTTTTTTAGTTTTCATAAACTAAATTTTATTCAAGAGATCTTTTACCACTGAGTCCTTTGAAACCTCTTTGAGAAACCCTGCATTTGGCACAGGTATTGTCCGCCAGGGCAGACAGTTTTCTGGACCCAGTGTAAATGCTGTTTTCTGACTGGTGCATAACTGCAAAAGTCTATGAGAATTGTTACCCAAAATATTAAATTACTTCATCACTGGAGGGCCCCTGTGTACTTTCATATTCCAGCAAATAGCCTGGTAACCTCACAGGAGCAGGAAATGAACTGAAATCATAAAATGTAATAAACATTTCAAATGAGTTCACATCTCTGCTCAGCCTGTGGAAGTGTGGAGCCCTGGCAGCTCATACCAGAAGTTACATGATCCCATCAGCCTTCTGGCGACCAGGTGGGAACAGGAGCTTTGCTGGAATGAGAGGCTGCATGGGGTTCAAAACAAGAGCCTTGGCAGACTGGTAAGCAGAGAAGCTGGAAAGCAGGCAAAGAATGCAATCCTTGAGCTAAATGACTAAATGGAAATTACTCACCCAGGAGCTCCTTCCTGCTAGAAACTCTTGGTCAATCCCGGAAGGAGGGAAGGAAGGAAGGAAGGAAGGAAGGAAGGAAGGAAGGAAGGAAGGAAGGAAGGAAGGAAGGAAGGAAGGAAGGAAGGAAGGAAGGAAGGAAGGAAGGAAGGAAGGAAGGAAGGAAGGAAGAAGGAAGGAAGGAAGGAAGGAAGGAAGGAAGGAAGGAAGGAAGGAAGGAAGGTGGAAGAAGGGAAGGAAGGAAGGAAGGAAGGAAGGAAGGAAGGAAGGAAGGAAGGAAGGAAGGAAGGGAAGAAAGGGAAGGAAGGGGGGAAAAAAAGTCTCCAAGCTAAACAATTTTTTTATTCTGAAAGTTTTATAGACATGAAACTGGTAGGGAAAGGAGGAGTGACACTTCTAGCGTTTTAATAAATTTGGGTTTTTTTTGTTTTCCTTTTAAAACATCTTTAGTACTATTTTTAATGGCTTTTAGGAAACAGCAGTTGTGTTAGTGTGCCCGATTCATGTCCTGACAGTTTAGGTGGCAGCATTAGCTGCATCTCATGTCATTTATAAAGTGAATAAAAGTGTCTGTACTGGTGTTAAAGGGAAGCAAAAATAATTGTACAAGCAGAGTAGGCAGTCCTCAGCTTCCAGGCAAGTTCTTCAAAATACATGAGAGTCGTCATTTGAAACTTTAATCGATTTCTCTCATAGAAAGAATGTGCAAAGTTTCACAGAATAGTGCTGTATTATAACCATTACGTAGTTCCTATTATAACATTTGGGGGAAATGTATCTGGGGAATCTCAGCCAAGACTCTTAATGCAAAAGTAGTAAAGAGCAGCTTGCTGCTGACTAGGAAGAAGGAACTGATTACAAGGAAGCAGGGGGCTGCCACTCAGCGCAGGAACGCTGACTGGCTGCATGAGAGCAGCGACCTGAACTATCTGTAAACATGCCATTGCTCCCCTTTGTCTCTTATCTCTGCCTCTGGACCCAGCACACAGGCTCCTGCAGCCCCCTCCCTATACTGCAGGCTGTACACAGTCACCCAGATGAGATTCTGAAGTTCATCTATTTCCTTTGAAGACTCCAGATGAGACTGACGGACAGGTCTCGGATCTAATTCCAAATACCCATTTCATTGGTCTAGTTTTATTATCTGTGGACATGGAGTCCTTGGGGTGCCATGAGGAAGAGAAGTTCCTGTTAAATCTCTAGCATGGGAGGATGGGGTTTTGTGGACAGCTTTCTTGATGATGTAAAATTGAGGGGGTTCCCCTCCAAAGTCCCATCTCTGTCTCGCCATGGAATAAGTCCAATCTTGTCTTCAGCAGGGCCAGAATTAAGTCCACTGCTCAGAATTTCTGTTCCATATTAAAGTCCAGTCCAGCAGCTGGCTAGCTCATCTTTTGTTCCCAGCTGCAGTCCATTGTGTGTGGAGTCTGCGTGATCCATGGCTGCTTAAGGCCACATGACTTTAGAGAGAGAACAGGCAAACACATGGGCCAATGCAGGTCACAGAGCAGGAGAGAACCAGAGTGAACCAGAGAGAGGGCACTCTTTGAGGATTTTAACTTTCCCAGATTTCATGTATTTCTGATGGGATCTACCCTATAGCCAATCCATTGTTCCCCAGACTAGATTGACATTCAAGCATCTTCCCTTCATCACCCCAGTTTCACTGTGCTTGTGCCTATTTACCCCTTCTCCCCCAACAATCCAGTACTGGAGAGGGAAGGGAAGGTGTGAATCCCCTTGGAGGAACAATGCTGTGTAGCTTCCTGGTATAACTTCCCTTTCAATGTCTGGCTTTCCTTTGCTCTTTTCCTTTTATTAATAGTAATAACTGGCTGATTATGACCATATCAACTTGGGTCAAATGCCCATCCAAAGTACCATTAACTGCCAGGTTCTTAATCCTATGGCCAGGATGCAGTTCTTGGAAAATTAATCGCCCTAGTGCAGAAATCAAAAGTTTTGACTCCTGGCATCTGAAGGTGACGCCACAGTCCCATCTCCTTGAGCTTCTGCACACGTTTCATTTTTCTGAAACCTTCCTCTCCATTGTTCTGCCACACTTATTCCTACTCCTCTTTCCAGATTGAACCTAGTCACCCATAAAGTTTTCCTTTAACTGTCTCAGGCACTGCTAGGCATTTCTTCCCTAAAACTGCTCCTCTGGTCATTATCTATTTTCAGGTATGTCATCCTGCAAATACTGTGTTGCTGGAGGGGAGGGTCCATGTGGTCTATAACCCAGGTACCAGAGCATGACAGATTTCTAACAACTGTTTGTTAAATGAATAAACAATTGGTGGAACAAAAGTAAAGCCTGGGCAGAGGTTTCAGACTCCACTTAAACATATATGTTTCTAATATGATAAATGAGATGAGTGTGCTGTATGACTGCTCTATGTAGCCATAAATTCACTAATAGATTTAAAACCCTTTTCCCTCCCTGGGCTTGACACCTTTTCATGTGCCTGAGACAGATTTCTAATAATTGTGATCTATGACTCTTTGACCTATTGCCACAAGTGTCATTTGGAAAATGGTCATCTCTGAAAGACAAGCCATTACAGTACTTAAAATGTGATTTAAATTTTAGGATATAGCCTAATTTGATCTGAAGTGCTTTTCAGACGTAGGCTCAGCAAAAATGTTAAAGACTATCTTCCTTTAGCTGAATCCATTTTCTACTAAAAGTGCACCTGGCAGATGTCTGATATGGTAAAGGTAAAGTGAAATTCATCACCTACTTTTCACAGCTGCACTAGGTGAGAAAGTGACAAATAGGCCCCCAAAAGGATTGTGACACTCTTGATACATAGAAACCTTTCTAGATTGCTTTCTTGCCCGAAAGTCACCGAGAACATCCTACTATAATTTATTGTGAAATCAGAAGTCACTCAATCACTTCAAGGTCAGATTCACTTTAATTCACTATTGCTTTTATTATATCTAGTGTAATGCTGCTAAGCATTTTAAGTAGTTTGGGAATTACAAGTATTTCCACCAGAATAAGTTAGCTAGAAACCATTTTCCTTCTCCAATTGTACACTTCACATAACATTTCTCTAAAATTAAAAGAATTGACTCACTTACAATGCACATCTATCTAAGTGTGAGCCAAAACATCCTAGGATAAGAAGTCACTTCCTGCTTGAAAATTAAGCCCCTTTGGTTGTTCCATAAATACAGCTTAAACTCCATGGCAAGGAGCATGTTGTATTGCATATTGTTCTTAGTTATATCCTTGGTACATGGAACAGAGAGACTGGAACCTACATGTATGATTGCATGATGCTAGGAATAGGGTAAAACACATCTGAGATGAAGAACACGAAGATCAGAAATCAAGTGATGTTTCAAACGTCAAGTCCAAATGGCAACCCAGGAGTCTGCTTGGAGATCAGTTGTTATAAATTGCTATATTCTCCTCAAGCAATATGATATTCCTATAAGCCCTAGACTTTGCCATCAGAAAGGCCTGGGATCCAGCTCTGAGAGTAATTGTGAGCCTCCTGGCAAGGTCCTCAATGTATTAGTTTTCTGTGGCTCTTGTAACAAATCACCACAGATTGGCTGACTTGAAACAACCTAAATTTACTCTCTCACTGGTCTGCCAGTCAGAAGTTCAAAGTTAAGGTCTTGACAGGACCACTCCTTCTGGAGGAGGCCTCTCCAGGGGAAAAGGTCCTCGATTCTTCCAGCTTCTGACAGCACTTCTAGACTTGTGGCTACATTGCTGCACAGTCAGCAACTTCTCATCTGTCACTCTTCACTTCCCATTCTCCTCTGTGGTTGGTCAAATCTAACTTTGCCTCTCTCCTATAAGCGTACATATGATTGCAATTAGAGCCCACAACCTCAGCACATGTGCATCAAATCCACCATCTTCCTTCCTATATGAGCACTTTCCATGCTGTTCTCCATGCTACCAGGAAAAGAAAATAGAGTGAACCCTGAAATAGTCGATAACTTCTTAATGTGCCCCTTGCTTCAGGAATTGACACCAACATTACCTTTGAATTACTGTTAAACTTCCTGAAATAATGATCAAAACACTTCCTCTAATACCTACTTGCATTGTAGACCTTGCAATTTAAATTATTCTACTGATGTATCAAACTGAAATCTGTCCATGAAAATCACCATATTTAATGATCCTTCCTATTAGTGTTAACCTGTTTTGCACAGTTTATAACCCCCTTTTTTTTGTCCCCTCAAACTCTTCATGCCTCACTTCTGTTTTCCATTTCCCAGCACTATTCCAATTATTTTATTTTGTACTTTTTTCTTTTATAGTTTTTATTCTTCCTTTTGGAATCTTCTTCATGATGTTGTGACATTAGTGTTACCTTTACACTCTGTTCTTGGCATCTAATCTGTGGTTTCAATGACCATAAACATGTTGGTGTTAGAAGTCCATGTCTCATCCATTGCAATCAGGTGGTAAAAGGGAGGCTGATGGAAGGAGATGGAGATCCTTTCTCCAGCCCTGATCATTTTCTTACACATTCAGACCCCCTGCACATCTCTGCTTGTGTGTGCTGTTGATATCTCCAACTCAACTTGCTTGACACAAAGCCCATTTCTTTGACCTTTAAATCAATCCCATGTCACCACGAACTGATGTTCCAATTAATCTGGTTTAATACTTTTGATCCACCTGTATTTTTTTCTTCAACTTCAATCAATTATAAAAGTCTACAAAATCTGTTTCCACATGGCCATCACTAAATGGCCAATCCTACTTTTCCAGCCTTTTCTACATGCTTAAATATAAAAGCTAACATTTACCTCAAGTCTATAATGTCAGAATGCATAATTACTTAATTTTTTTAAAAGGAGGGTGAGGTTTCCATTATTCCCAATTATCAAATATGCTTTGGAAAGATTAAGTAACTTGCCAAATGTCATACTTCCAGTATGTGACACGGCCAGGAGGAGGTTCCAGGCCAACTCCTGCCAAACATCCTAATTTTTAAAAACATAAAAGTATGTGTTCTAGACTTCCAGAGGTTTTCCAAGCTGCTGTCATGTTCTTTTATCCCCCTAGAACTATTCTTACAAATATACTCCCTAGTGAAAGCACATAATATCTTTAACCTCTTATGGAATCATTCCCACACTCTATCATTTCCATCCAAACTGTTCTTATCCTCAGGTCCCAGGTGAATTGACAACTGACCCATGCAGTTCTTTCTCACCAGGAAAAAACACTTCCTTTTGAACATCGATTGCTCAGTATTTACACTGCTTTCCAGGCACTTGGGACACTAGACACGTGTCAGAGTTATTTGAGTACTGAACTCCATTCCTTTCTTAGTATTCAAAGTCAATGCACCCATGTCTTCCTTTCCCACAGAAGAAAAATGTCTATTGCAGAGCCTTGGCCTCAGCAGGTGCACAATGTGTCTTTGCAGAGGGAATCTTTCCTTGATGGGCTTTTGAGCTTTTCATTTAAACAGTGTGAAGTTTACGTCTTCAATGAAATATTTTAAACATGCTGAAAGTATACAAAGCATTCCCTCCAACACACTGTCCAGTTTGGTAACTAAACGTTACCCCAAGTTTCTTATGTATTCATTATACCTATCCACCTGCTCCTCTGTCCTAAATTTCATATGTCTTGGTCTTATTTATTCAGTTTTTACTTTTCCTATATATATAGAAATTCTCAAAGATTACTGATTCACTTCCTAGTAAAAGTGAATTCACACAGAAGCAGGAGAAACGGGTGATACATTTTTGTACAAGGCTCACTGGTTCTATTAGATCAGCAGCTGGATTTTCCTCTGGACATGCTGGACTCAGAATCAATTGAAACATAAGTCTCATATTTATTTTTAGTCTACAAAAACATATACTGTCAGCATCTCAGTCCCCCAGAGGAAAAGAGGAAACTTTCTGTATACCAGCTGTTTCCTGGAGCAAGAGAAGGCAAAGACTTCCGTCATGAGTTTCCCTTCATCAGTAATTTTTTTTTTTAATTCAGAAATGATGTGTCTGTGATAATTTCTTCTTCTATGAGAAATCAGACATTCCAGACGATAAAACTTAAAAAACCTTTTCTTTCTCTTTGTACTTTCTGGATATTGTTTTAAAGTGAGAGGAATTTAAGACACTCTTTATAAAACTAATCATACTAATAAAGGAGTAATATGCTAATTAACCAGACATCTTCCAGACATCCTTCTGGACAAAGCCACAGTGGCAGGGGCTGAGGCTGAGGCAGTTAGGGGCAATCAGGCCAGCAGGGGAGGTCAATTAGGGGCAACCAGGCTGGCAGAGGAAGGCTATTAGGGGGGACAAGACTAACAGGGGAGGGCAATTAAGGGTGACCAGGCTGGCAGGGGAAGGCAATTAGGGTGACCAGGCAGGCAGGCAGAAGTGGTTAGGGGCAATCAGGCAGGCAGGGGAGCAGTTAGGAGCATCAGGCAGGAAGCTAGAGTAGTTAGGGGCAATCAGGCAGGCAGGCAGATGAGTGGTTAGGAGCCAGTGGTTTTGGATTTCGAGAAGAATGTCTGACTGCCAGTTTAACCACCAGTTAGACATCTCCTGAGGGGCCCTGTATTGGAGAGGGTGCAGGCTGGGCTGAGGGATCCTCACACCCCGTGCACAAATTTGTGCACCTGGCCTCTAGTTATGATGATATGAAGGGATTTTGTGGTACATAAAATATAATGTAATGTGAGACAGTTTGGATTTTGTCATTTACAACATTATTTTTATGTTTTCCCCTTTAACTGACAATACTTATGTTCATTTAAAAGGGATATTTTAAAAGAAATAATAAAATGAATATTCATGAAATCACCATTCAATTTAAGAACTAGATTGTTAGTATTATATCACCCTGTGATTACATCCACATACTATTGCTTTCATTCCTCTTATTCATTAGTTTTCTATTTGTTTTTAATTTTATGGTTTAATCACATTATAAAATTTTGCTTGTTTAAAGTGGTATAGAAATTTTATCCCACTATAGAAAGTCAGCTACAACTTTTAAATGTTAAATACTGATACTAGTTACCAAATGTTAAATACTGATACTAGTACATATTTTTATAACTCAGTTTTCATTGCTCTATAATATTTTAGTTTTGATATAAGAATTTACTGATTAATACTCCTGTGTACATATTTTTATTTCCACTTTTGTTGCTGCTTTTAATACTTGTGTAAAAATTCTTATACATGTCTCCAGGGATGCACACCTGTAGAAGTTTGTCATCTGGTTACTTGTCTTTTCTTAATGATTTTTAGGAGTTTATTGCCTATTTTTGCCTTAGTTAGTCTTAGGTATTACAGGTAGCTTCTACTAATCTGTGGATTGTCTTTCCATCTTCTTTATATTGTCCTTTAATGAATGGGATCTCTTAATTTTAATGTAATCAAACTTATCAAATTATGGTTTCATACCCCATCATAAATATCCTCCTATATTTTCTTCCATTAGATTTTAAGTTTGTTATATGCAGAATTATTATTGTTTATTGTGTGAATAAGAATGTAATTTTATGTTTTTATGTTCTTTATAAGCTCCCAGCATATTTTGTTGAATTTACAGTTTCTCCCATTAACTTCTAGTCTCACTTTAGTTACTTGTTAGCTTTACATTTTTACTGCACTTTAACTGTAACCTTAAAGTCTCATCTCCTTGTTGTAGGCTATATACAGTGCGCAGCTGGCACCCCACAGTCCAATGGACTTTTGTCTTTTTATGGCATTACAAACCCTTCCCTTCTTTGTAATCCTTTTAAATCATCCCAGTTCAGCCTCTTCTTCATGATTATTGTCACATCTTAATATCTAGATCCAATCTTGTGATAGTCAAAAATGAAGACAGATGGAGGAGTAAAACAGATGGAGACCAAAATATCAGTTGCTACAAGGGGTGTGTTTTTAATATGGCCAAGTAAATTCTGACCACACTGACCCTTACCAATAACAACCAAAAACTCTGGGGAAAAACGCTATGTGAAGACACTAGCGAGTGCACATAAGTAGGCAAATCCCAGATGCAATACAAGATACTTGGATATCCAAGAAAAGCTAGTACTAGCCGAAATATAAAAATTATGGATAAACATAAAAACCTAATATTCTCCTTTCTATTTTTTTTAAAGCACATGACTCTTGACAATCAGAAGTTTTAATATTGCTCTGTGGAGTTTATATAGAGGACTGTCTTCCTGGTTCATAGCCAGCATCTACCTGTTATGTGGAAGGATAAAGGATATCTCTGGAGCCTCTTTTATTAAGGACACTAATTCCATTCATGAGGACTCCCCCCTCAGGATTTAAGGACCTCCTAAGGGCTCCACCTCATGACAACCTACTACTAATCCTCATCTACCTCTGGAGACCAGGATTTTAATATATGAATTCTGAAGGGTCACATTCGGAGTGTAGGAGATGGACAGGATATGGGGGAGGCAGATGTTGATTCCCTGGAGTCTTGTTTTGAAGAGATGGCTAATCACCCAAATCCCTAATTCTATCACCCAACAGCCTCCTAACCAATAGTGAAGAAACACAGCTTTTACAAAGAAAATAACCCTCTGTCACAATGAAGAAATGCCTTCTTTATCACAGTAGCACAAGGGAAACCTGTAGTATGCCACCTTCTCTGAGCAACCCTTCTGTGAATGGAAATTTCAGGGACTCGCGTGTGACTCATTAAACTGCACATGACCAGAAATTGGGGAGATGTGTCCCTTACTGCTTCAGCCAGTTGTGTTCAAAGGGAGACTATGGCTAGTCTGCTTGCCATGGCAGCCAAACATTATAACACATAAAGGAGGCAGTCGGTAGAATTGTAAGTGAATCTCTTTCTTGGACAGTGACATCTCAGCACAGTCTTCCAAAAGACCTATGGAGATACTGAGCCATGCCAAGGAAGGAAGGCTGCTGAACAGAGGGACTGTCTTCTGTCCTGGGCGATGCAGGAGGGTTTCAGCAGCCAAGCAGTTAACCTGATCTTACCTGGGGATTTGTAGTCAGCACAATCATGCCTAAGTAATTGAAATGCACACCTTCAGGCTGAGATATACATATATGTGTTTTGGAGGGAGGGATAAAGGCTATGTTAATAAAGAAACAAAAATAATGTAGCCAAAGATGAATGATGGAAAATGGAATTCAACAAGCATTTATTAGAAGGTTATGACATTCAGTCCTTGTACAATAGGGAAGACTTGGTCCCTCTGGCCTTCAAGTCACTTACCATTTAATAGTGATATGGGGACCCCAACATAGTTCTCACCCTCTTCAGTTAATGACTTCTTTAATTAATTGGGTAGATAATACCTGACACAGGAAGTGGATACAGAGGCACTAAGGAGGCCAAAAGGCTTGTAGGAGGAAAGCATCTGCAAAAGGAAATAAATGGGAAGAGGATTGGGGGAGTGGAGTGGGCAGAGAGCCATCCCGCTGCCACGCAGACTGGAAGGACAAAGGTCATTGGCTAACCTTTGCAAGGAGGCAGTCCTGAGAGGCAGGACAGTGAAAATCTCCTATGTGAACGCATGACATTATGCATTTGGCAAACCCCATAGAACTGCGGCACACAGAAAGTGAACCCTAATGTGGACTATGGACTTCAGTTAATAATAATAATGAGCCAATATTGGTTCATCATTTTTTACAAGGGTACCACTTGTACAATGCATGATAATAACAGAGGAGGTTGAGGAGCGGCAGGGAGGATATGGGAACCCTGTACTTTCTACTCGGTTTTTCAGTAATCCTATAGCTGCTCTAGAAAAAAAATTAATTAAAAAGAAAAAACTTTTAAAAATGGTACAGGAAGAGAGTGGGCCAATATCCAGATGTCAAAATATACCCCAATTTTAGAATATAATGTAGTTGTTATATAGGCTGTCTGATAAATGTCTAAGTCCCAGTACATAAGGCTGAGTGTATTTAAATCATGTTACAAAGAACAAAGAAAAATGGTTCTAATATACATTTCCATTTTTCTCTATTCAGTGCAGACAGCATGCTCATGCCTTTAAGTCGGGGACAGATGGCTCAGTGACAGGCGGTGGGTATTCATATGTGCGGGAATGAATCTCATTACAATCTGACAGGAAAATCAGAACAATCAAAACCAAGCCTCTGCCAGCCCAAAGGGGACGCTCTGGTGCAGAACTTGCCCACCAGACCTGGCCTGCCTTGCAGAAATCATTAGGTCCTGGTTCCGCCAGTATCTGGAGGCAGCCCTAAACCTGGCCTGAGGTGGTCCTTAAACAAAACCAGTCATATGCACTGAATTATTTTTTTTAAAAAAACTAAGGGCAGAGAGTTTTTCACGCAATCTGAGAAATCTGATGGCGACTGTTACTTTCATTACCTTTTATTTCCTTTGTCTTTTGGAAAGTCGAAGTAAGCCAATTCAATTTAAAAACGAATTTCCAATTACATTACAGTTCTCTTTGTTATTGTGTTTTCCTTGAGGTAACTTAAGAGCGAGCATCTCATTTTCCTGCTTATCGTTATCTTGCTACATGTCCTTGAAGATGTCTGTTATAAACCATGTTCAACCCTTTAAGTCACATGTAACCAATAAAGAAAAGCACCTCAGCATAATCCACCTGCCTCATCTTCAACAACTCCCCAAATTTCAATATGCAGCAAATTACTCAGACCTCGGTTTCAGCTTGGAATGTAAAGTACATGATATGAACCAGGCTTGCTTAAAAATGCACTGAACATCCTCGCTATCGCATGTGTTTGTGGGACTCATTTAATTAAGAATATGCATCCATGCAAGACTGTTCAGGGAGCAGAAGGAGTGAAATGTTTAGTGTATGTGTGTTTCAAAATTATTAACAACTTTAAAAAGTCAGGTCTGTTTTAAATGATCATGCTGTGGCCTGTAAGCCACATGGGGCAGGTGGGATTTCAAGAAAGCCTTTCATCCATAACAGGGAAGAAGCTTAGTAACCTGGACATTTCACACTCCGAGTGCTGTGAATATTTGTGGAAGAAATTGAGTTAATAAACCCCAAAGGAGGAAAAGGGATAATGAATACTTCTCACTGCAACTGAGGGCTCCAGTGGGAGATCAAGGGCTGATGGGACAAGTGGAGCTAGGCAGACATTACTAGTAGACAGAAAACAGAGTTGAGCATCTGTTGTACATAATGTGTTGATGTGGGTGCGGGTGAGATGGGTTAGTTTATACAAGACAGTCTGATCTGAAGTCTCTTGAAATGCCAGGTAAAATGATACAAGCCTTACTAGTATGTCCAATACATAACTGAGGTGGCAAGAGAAAGGGAAATCCCAAGTGGCAGAAATAAAACCCAGGGAGAAAAACTGTGAGCAGAGGCACAGCTTTCTGGGAGGAGTGTCAGGGAGGGACAGTGGCCAGAGTGCGGGACGGGACTATCATTTCTTTGTGGAGCCAAGAATAGGGGCCTTCAGCATCCATGAAGCCGGTCATGATTTAGAAAGCATCTGTACCCTCCAGGGAAATAGCCTCCCTGAGGAATTCGCTCACCCACACAAGGAGGCAAGAAGCAGCCTTGTCTACCTCTTGCTGGCTTTAGGGGAAACAATGCTCCTTAGACCCACCCTGTCTGAGAAGGTGGTTTATAGTAGGAAAGTAGAAGTATCTCTGATCTGAGAACACAGGATATGAGAAATTGACATAAGCCAGGTTTGCTAGGCCAGCAGAGATACCGATGGGCATTTGGCAAAAGAAAAGGCAAAAAAAGCCTTGGATCCATACTATTAGAATTCCTAGATGGGGCTCTGTTAGAGTCCTATTCAAAATATAAGATGCAAGAAAACCGGCCTCCAGAAGCAAGGGATAGCACATGCAAAAAGTAGGAGTGAATTCCAACATTTCCAAAAGAAAATACTCATCCAATAGAAACTGTAAAATATAGGGATTTAAAGCAATGAAAGGTATTTAGAGCACTAAAAAATGGCATTATAACCAAGCAGATCAGTTTTTCAAAATGAGAGTTATCCTAGAAATTCAAAGAAAGCATACCATTCATATTAAAACTTCAAAAAAATGGGTGAAATGGTAGATTAGATACAGCTGAACAAAGAATTGATAAGAAGGAAGCTTAAACTAGACCATAGTTTTCAGTCTTGGTTGCATATTAGAATCTCCCAGAACTTTTTAAAATTCCAGTTTTGGTTCCATTTTTTTTTAGTGCCTTGTCTCTGCTAGACACTGGACAAAAAGATCCATGAGACACAAAAACTAGGAATTTCAAGTTGCATCTTTAAACAGTTACCACAAAATCCAAACCAACTAATGTGCTGCTTCTAATCAGAAGTTAGATGGCAGCTGCAGCTGAGCTGTGACTAGGTGAAGAGCATTGCAATAAACATTCATTCAGAACTCTCAACCCATTAGGGTGTGACATAAAACTATTGTGTATTTCCCCCAATGACTTGCCCAAGCTCCGCTGTGCTGACCCTCGTCCCTTGTCCTGTTGCTGTGTCCTCCACAATCTTCACTCCTTTTGCTGTGGGGGTCCCAGCAGCCACTGGGCCAGCTTTCCTGAGTTTTCCCAAGGGCATCGTTGGCATCTCCCCTTTCCTGGGGAAAACCAATGCCCTGTTCCCATTGGGAGAGACTGGAACAATATTCCCAAGCCAACACTGAATTCACCTTTTTGTTCTCGTCCCCTCTTAAGGTGCCTGGTGATGGAGGGAAAATGTGTGTGTGTGCCCAGGAGGAGTGGTGGTCGTGTTAGCCTGTGAACCCTGGAATTGGCAGGCAGTTGGATAAGCCTCAATGATGACTATTCAGGATTCGAGAATGTGTCTTTCTCTGCTTTAGGCTGTTTCCTGAGTCTGAGATTACTGGTACCTTCTCATTTATAACAATGACACCAAGAATACTTCACCAGCCCAACTTTAAAAATAAATTTAAAATAAACCAATTAATAAGCCTTTTTCTCTTTCCATATCTTTTTTATTACAGTTAATAATTTATAACATCTATTTTTAAAAATAAGCACTGTAGTTAATCATTAGATTTTAATTAA
This sequence comes from Antrozous pallidus, assembly GCA_027563665.1. Lineage (NCBI taxonomy): Eukaryota > Metazoa > Chordata > Mammalia > Chiroptera > Vespertilionidae > Antrozous > Antrozous pallidus. The sequence continues at coordinate 30,064,472 of CM050508.1, read as the reverse complement.
TCTTTTAAAATTCTTGAAATGTTGAGAAATCCTAACAGTCAGAATTATTTCTTGGAAGAAATTTCATCATAAAGTATAAAATGTTGTTTGACTTTAAAAATAGTCAGACGGTGATAGTAATGCCCTTCAGTTCATTAGTTTGGTATAGTTTATATTGATCAAATAATTCACATTAGTGATGTGACAAGGACATCTCAGAAGGCCTTCAACTAGAGCCCCAATTTCTATAATATCCTGCATTACACTGCCACCTAGAGGCTCATTTTATTATGGTACAATAGAACAATCTGCCATTGTCAGTATTGTTATTAAAATTTTAAAAATCAGAACAATAATAAAGTAGACATTAGCACCTCCTTTCTCTTATGCAGAAATATTCATCTAATTTGACAAAGGACTCACAACAGATTCACAAATCACAGTAAAAGAAAAAATCTCAATAGTGTATTGACTTTGTTGGATTATCTCTGTTTAATAAAACAAAAATATATTATATTATAAAAACATTTAGATCAGTGAACAACTCCAAGACCATGTGGGTACCTGCGACAGTGAGGAACTGACGGGTCTGATTCAGTCACGAGGATGACCCAGAGATGGGAGACACTGACGACACCTTGTCATGCTAGCAGTCAGCAGCTGTGCATGGCTGCAGGCGGTCCAGGACCAAACCAGAGAGGATGGATCTTGCATTGCCACGATGTGTCCACCATCTGGATAACATTGCTGACATGTACACATAAAGAACTATTTGACATTGAAACTGGGACTCAGAACAGTTGGACATTGAAACTGAGACTGAAACATTTTTTGTTCTTATACATTTATTTCTAGTATGCAGAGGCAAGATATTTTTGAAGAAAAGAAATAGGGGAGAGTGATTGATATAGAGGCAGGGAGGCATTGAACAGGCTGTCAAGCTACAGGGGGAAGGCTGGGGAGGGTGGGGGGTGCGTGCTAGGGGAGATCAACCAAAGGACTTGTATGCATGCATATGGGCATAACCAATGAATGAGAGACATTGGGGTGAGGGGGGGCAGTTGGAACATATGCTGGGGGGTAGGGGAGGCTGGGGGGAGAATAATGAGGGGAAAAAGGAAAACATATGTACTACTATTAAATCTAAGTTATACTGCAAAAAAATTAGAATAAAATATATGAAAATTTTAAAGTATAGAGTTTTCTGTAAGTAATTTTTTAAAAATTTGTTATTTTGCATATGAAAAAACTTAAGGCCGGAAAGGAAAACACATTATAAGCATTTGTTGAAGATCTTAAAACCAGTTGGTAAATCAGATTTAACCCTCAGTTATTGTGACTCACAGCTGGAGATTGTCTTGTAATTTGGCTTTCTTCATTATGAAAGCGTGCTCACTTAATGTACTGGAGAGAGCACTAGGAAGTCATGGAGATAATTAGCAAGATGAAGGGCGCTCAATCATCATTTTATGGACTAGAATTAAATGTCCTATGAAACAGCACTATGGGTGTATAGAGAGATCTGATGCTTGAAAAACAAAAGAAAGTCTTAGGGACATAACCTTAGGCAGCAGTGCAGTTTAAAATGAAGCTCATTGCTGTAATATAACTAACTGTTATTAAGACAGAATATAGATATCATGGCTGCTGAAAGAAAAATACTCTGTGTGCCTCAGGAATTATATAAGAAAAGTAAAGATGGGCTGAATTATCCTTAGTCTTAACACGTGATTCTACATGAAAAGAAGGGGAGAGAAAGCCAAGAACAGTTTTTTTTTTTAATCTTTGCATCCGTTTCTACACCACAATCTCACAACATCAAAATCTGTCTGTTACAGTTTCTGGAGGTTTTAAAAAAGCTATCTTTAGTGCTAAATCATGTGTGAAATTGACAATTCTAAATCCTATTCAAAAAAATTATCTGAGGAGTCCTTTTACCAGAATAACTGAGACATTATTACTGAAGTTATTACTTTTTTAAACCTGTTCAGAAAATCCCAAATTTAAAAAGATAATGATTTTTTTAAATGATCAAATATTCAATTGCATAGGAATGATCCTATTTTATTTTATTTTAAAATCCTCACCCAAGGATACATTTTTTTCATTGATTTCAGAGAGAGAGAAACATTGTGAGAGAAATATCTACCAGTTGCCTCCCTATGTGCCCTGACTGGGGATTGAACAAACAACCTTTAGATGTTTAGGATGGCACTCCAACCAACTGAGCCTCTTGACCAGGGCAGAATGATCTTATTTTTAAAATCCCAAATACGTGCTTTTCGAAATTCCCTGCTGCTTACGTGGGATAACTAATATCATTATTGAGGTAGCAGTAAATTTGTAGCAGTCCTTGTGATAGTTGTAATTGTGATGGGAAGCCTCTCACAGGTGACCACAGGGCACCACACAGAGTGAGAACAATGAATGTCAATTACCTGGAGGTCCACTCAACTCTGTGAAAGCTGCTGCTGAGAGCCCCATACAGCAGAGTACTTCACTACTGGGTGGCTCCTGCATTATTCAGTACTGGGTGGCCCCTGCATTATTCAGTACTCTGTTGCTTCAGGCCCTTAAGGAACAGTTCTAGTTTTTACGACTTGATTTCCGGAGAGTGTAGAGAAGGATTATATTTGTGGGACCCATAACCTGTTGAGAGAATCCTCAACCTTTATGGATACTAATAGCAAATGAAAACACAAAAGAAAAAAACATGACTGTCCAAGTTGGGAGAATGCTAAGGGAGAATGGTGCAGCCACCTCCTTAGGTTTACTTCACTCACATCATCGCAATTTCAGGCTTTCAAATTCCATAGACAGATCAAAAATGTAATTTTTTAAAAATATTTTCTAGCAAAAAAAAAATGAAATCACTTCTCTATCAGCAACTTTCGCCAGCCTCTGATTTCAGAACACACACCCTCTTCCCATGATGCAATGAGCTGCCTTTGAGTCAGGGTGATGTAGCCAGACCGGGGGGAGGCCGGTGTTTGCACCAGTAACAGGAGGATGTCTTTCCTTTCTCTAAATGAAAAGCTTTCTTCTTCTCAATAGTTCTTATGACCATGTGGGATTCTAAGTTTTTTGTCTTATTAGTTTTTGTTTTTTGTTGTTGTTGTTGTCGTTGTTGTTTTTTGTTTGTATTTTTTTTTTCATTATCTATCTCTTCACCCAAACCTCAAGTTGCCAGGTAAAATACAGCCTTCTGATTCAGTTTGAATGGAAATGTCAGGAGGGACCTCGTTTTGTTGTTGCTTTTCATTTAGTCTTTTTTTCCCTCACATATTAGAAAAGTACATTGTGCTTAGCAGGAACTTGACAGATGTTTAAAATAGAGAAACTTAGGTTCCTGCCAAAATGGTGCAGTTGGTCCCTAACTAAAGTCCATTCTCACAAACTAGAGAGGGGCAGAGATCCTAGGAGACTTTACTGAACTCACAGGCGGTACACTCCACCTCCCCAGCCAGTGGCTCCTCTCCATCTTCCCCAAGCCCCTTGGAAAAATGGATTACAACCAGGAGAATGTCAGCATCCAGATGCTGCCTGGTCTTAACTGTGGAAAGTGAAATCTTCTCAGCGGGATGGCCCCACAGACTTCCCCGGACCCAGCAGTGGGCCTCAGCAGTCCGGCCCTGCTCTGGATGCTGCTGGAGCGACCTCTCTATGGTTTGACCTTCTTTCTGTCCCCACCAGATTTTATCAGCCAAAACAGCTGGTCTTCTCCTTGGAACCCCAGCTCACAGGCCAAAATAGCTCCCAAGTTGAATGGTGCAGCCACCCAAAGGGAAGGCCAAACATCTGTGGGACACAGAATTACTGGAACATGCATTCTGAGATTTTAAAACAGGCATTGGACAAAGACTTACATGGATAGGGATGGACATTCGCTATAAGAAGCAACCATATAAAATCATTTAAAATAATGCAGCGGAACTGATAGGTATACAAACTGTTCACAATCTAGAACACAAAAGTGTCCTAAATGGATACAGAGACAAAATAATAATAATAATGACTCCATGACAACCTCCTTTTAAATACAATGGCCTCTTTATCCTGGCTCATCTCTGCTCCTCTTTAGTCTCAGCTCACCACGACCTTTTCTGTGTTGTGCTTCCACAAAATTGAGCATGTGAATAGCTTAGTGAGTGACTTATGTAGTGTCTTCACTCTCCAGTCCATCCTTCCTTCATTCCTAAGGGAACCCCACTTGCCTGTGGTCCCCCAGACAACTCCTGCTGTTCCCGGATGCAGGAATTGGAGGGCTGGTGTGAAGATGGCTACCTCTATAGTCCCCCCATCACTCAGAATCTGGGTGAACTTTGACAAAACGCTGAACCTCCTATGCCGCAATTTCCCCAACTGGGACATGGGATTAACAAAAATATCCATGTCATGGAGCTTTTGTGAAGGTTCCAAATGATCATGCATAGAGAAAGAACCTAAGCACAGTGCCTGGTATAATCTAAGATCTAAACAAAACTAGCAATTAATTATTTTAAATGTGGTTAAAATATTATTCTAGTGTTATATCTATATGCTACCAGTCATTCAGAGAAACTGAGCTTTTGGATTTTGCTATTTGAAACAAATGAAGCATAAGCCTCCCCATTAAGGTGATCTGCTGTTCTTAGCAGATGTGAGGAGGGTATGGGGAGAAGGCCTGCCATTTAGTACTCATGGAAATAATAAATGGGCGCAGGGCGCCCTCTGGTGGCATTAATGAAGAAGTGCGGGAGGCAGAGGCCATTGTTCTTGCCCACCTGCCTACACCCACTCAGGCTCCACCCCCACCTCCCCATCCCCAAGGCAGTGTCTTCAGGGAGCCCCTGGACTCTGCGAAGATAATATTAGAAGAGGATGGGAGAATACTCACTGTGCTGGATCGACTTCTGAACTTCTCTCCAGTTCCCATGTGCCTGAATGATACCTACTCAATGGTTTAAGATTGAGTCGGCCTCCTTCTCCTCTCTGACCTTGCCTTCCCAAGATGAATTAAGTAGGCCTCCTCTGTGTTCCCAAAGACATCAGGGATACAACTGTTGAAGCCAGTGCCTATTTACAGAGCCCTCCCCTTGGGTGAGATTTTTGTCCACTGTCCTGGGGACACAGCATTGCTTCTCATAGACTCAGTTGAAGAGGGAGACACTTCTGTACTCCCAACAGCCTGGAGTGTTCAGGTTTCAACAGGTAAGCCAAATGGAGCCCCGAGAGGGCAGCAGGGCACCTACAGTATAGGGGAGCTGAGGTCAGGCAGGGTCTGCTCTGAAATGAGAGAAGGATTTGAGGGAGGTCAATATCATGAGAAGAAGGGGGTTAGAAAAAAAAGGAGTTTATAGTATAAGTAGATGCAGAAATAAAACAGTGAAAAAGAGACCCAAGAGAAAGTATGATTTGATAGAGATTGGGTGGCATTAGAGATGAAGCCAATTTGTTTAATGAACAACTTGAGCCTAAAACAATGCCTTGAATGTCTTGTCTCATAGCCACATTCTTTCTATCACAACAGGCTTTAACCAAAGTGGAATGCCTTTGCTCATCTTTGGAAATTTTCTTCCCTCCCTCTTTCCTTCCTTCCTTCCTTCCTTCCTTCCTTCCTTCCTTCCTTCCTTCCTTCTTTCCTTTCTTCTTCCCTTCCTTCTTTCCTTCCTTCTTCCCTTCCAGAGCTACCCATGCAGATACTTGGGGAAAGAACATTCCAGAAAGAGGGAAAAACAAGGATGAATGCAGGAAGGTAGGAGTATGCTTGGCTTGCTCAAGGAATAGTATGGAGGCCAGTGTGATGGATATTTGGGGTTTTCTAACTCCTATATCATTGTTTCCATGATGCCCATCAGATTTCTGAGAGGATGCAAGACAAATTATTCAGAAGGCCAAGGCAACAACAAAGACTGATTTCTGTGGTTATTGTGAGATTATAACAATAACAAGAAAACATTGGTGATGGGAAGATATTTATTTGTTTGCTTTTTTTTTTAGTAAGGCCATTTATTTCTCTGGATCTTTGTAACTCTGGCACAAGATCATGGCCAGGGAATCTTTGGGTGCTGAGCGCAATGCCCGTGGGAACTCGGGCTGTGGGTGACTTCACAGGCAGACGGCAGGGAGAGCCACTGTCAGTCTGATGAACACTTTAAAGAGAAAGCAGCCCAATCCCACAGACATGTGCTCAGATTCCAGGGTCTCAGGGCAGAGACCCTGCTGTCTTCACCCCTGAATGCCTGCTGCCCAGCATTGTATCTGGCACAAAGAGAGACTCAATCAATTGGAAGTGAACTCGGTTGGAGCAAAAAGGAGTATTTTGTTAATCTAAAATGAGGCAGATGATGCAGCTGCAGCTCCCAGTTAGCATTTCTAGGCGGAGTGTTGAAAGAGCTATTTGTACTGGTATCCCAGGGTCTTTACAGAAGCTTTCAAATACAGCTGCAGGCTTGGCCATGCTCAACTGGTGCAGCTGGAGTCGGGAGCTGGGGACTCCTGCCCTTCCCACACCTCACCCACAGCCTCGCAAGCCCAATCCAGGCAACACCCAAATTGTTCCAATCCCACTGGTAACCACCAGCAGATGCCTGGAGATGCGAGGGCTTGTGTTGGTTTGGCAGTAAACTGAATTGGTTTCTGAGCTTTCCATTTCTTCCTCTTCTCCTCCCTCCCCTGGGCAACCTGATCATCCAACTAGTGTTAGAGAAAACAAGTGCCTGCAAACTGCTTGTGGGTTCAAGGTCTCCCGTTGGAGCTCCCACAGCAAACCAATGAGTTACAGACACAGAAACAGAAGCAAGTGTGGTTACAGAAACGCCAAACCCAGTCCATGCACTCACTTCTGGAATGACAGGCCCATTTACAGCACAGAAAGTTTTAGGGTTTTTCATTACAGAGAGTCATTATGTTTCATATAACTTTTCCCCTCAAGTCATCCCTCCTAGATGTTGATGTCCAACTGGTATTCCTGCCAACACTTGGAGTAATGGAAAGAAAGAGAGAGGCTCTACCCTTCTCTGCTCTCTGACCAGGGCAGGTCGTTGGACCTCTTGTTCCCACCCTCCATGTCTGGAAAATGGGCGCAGGAAGCTTCCTCCCACAGTGGGATGAAGGATGCATGTGAACACAGGAAAAGGTTGAAAAAGAAAATCAGAGGTTGTAAGGCTTCTGAGAGGGTATACAGTTGTCAAGCCTTTCCCTGGCTTTGCTGCGTTTCTTTCAAATCTTCCTTAATTTAAAACTCTTGCTGATATTTCATCCCGTCTTAGTGCCCAGATGCTTAATTTAAGCAAACAAACAACTATGAAAACAAAACAAAGATCCACAAATATGATATGTACATATTCCTGGTAAAATCGAAAGACTTGAAGTAATCCCATGGAAGTTAAATGGCTTGCCTCAGCTTTCTGTTCTCAGTTTCCCCAGCTGCAAAGACAGAGAGAGGGTCAGAGCGGCTGGTTCCCTGAACAAGCAGGCATCTAGCCCGGCCTGTGACTTGTGGAACATGCTCACTGGGAAATCTTGCCAGTGTTGCTCCAATGTAAAAATAAGGTTTTCTGGGTTTTAAAATCAGATTCCCAGGCCCTGCCCCAGACCTGCCTGCCCTGCACGTCCAGGGAGGGGCCCTGAGCATCTGTATTCTTAAGCAGCCCTTCAGGTGTTCTCAATATCAAGCACATTCCCAGAGCAGGGATCTTACTTAGAGTCTCAGAACGATCCCATTTCAGTATGTATCTGAGTGTCTGCTCTTGCTCACTTCCGTAGATGTATCGTGGTTTCAATTCTTTTCCTCCCTTTCAGCTTCTGTGGTTATTGTGAGATTGTAAAACAATCCACAAACACAGCTCTGTCGAAAATTATATGGCCAGGTGAGATTGTCCAGGAATTTAGGAATTGGCGCTGATATTATAGGAGACAAGTGATAATTTTGTGGTCCCACCCTCCTCCCTGGGAGTCCTACCTCCTTAGTTCACAAGATGGGAAAACACGGATCACTGTGTGAAGGACAGGCATTTAAATCCAAGTTTTCAGTAAGTCTCTCAATTTGGACGTTAAGAAATTTTAGTAGGCAACCACCTCTGATTTTGAAGAAATTTGAGATCTTCTCTGCGCACAGTTTAGTGGCGCACAGACAAGACAGAGAAAAAGGCGGGCTTTGTTATTTACATACTCTGTTACTTTAGACAATTTATTTAAGACCCATAAGCTTTAGCTTTATCCTGTGCAAAATGAAGACAATCATGTCCTTATGTCCAAAGGATTTTATGAGATAAGGATGTTTATCGTGTATGAAGTACTTCATGATGCTCAGAGTTCATTTCACAGTGATTTTTATAATTTTTAAAAATATGTTAATTTTAAGTTTTATCCTTAAGCTATGACATTAATTAAGGATAAAGCTAAATTTTTGCTTGACTATTTCCTTTCTTACTCTTGATCCTCTGGTTGGATTAAAATAAAAAGGAATCCAGTTTTGAAATTGAGGCACCAAGTTTAGCCAAAGTTTAATGCCAGGTTTCCCCCCTCTTTTCTGTACATAAGAACCTGTGGGCTTTCTTAGGTTTGGAGAAGGAGTGGTATGTTATTTCTGAGCTGCCAGACCCACAGCTCTGAGTCAGGACCCCCTCCCAGTAGTCCCCTCCACTACGAGGGTCTGGGCATGTACTTCACACAAGCTCCCAAGGTCACAGACCTAGATGCTATCCCTGCCTGGCCCACACAGACCTCTCTGGTCCTGTCACCTCAGTGGGGAGAGTTGATCCAAGACTTGGTCTCTATTTTTGTGGAAACTCCAACCTGTCCCCTCAGACTATTTCAGTGAAGCCACTGCCCTCTTACACCCACGAAGATACAGAAATCCAAAACCATCCTCTCTCCCCATCACAGTCACCCTATTATGTGGCTCAAATGTCCCAAACAAAAGGCTGAGTAGGTTTCTAAATAACAAAAAGCATTGTTTTTGGTAATCAACTCCTGCAAAAGAAGGAGGGTGAATAGAACCTGGACAAAAACAGCTTTTACATTGTCTCCAGGGAGAGGTGACAGATTGGTAAACTCAAAAATATCATGCAAAACCAACAATGCACAGGTTAATGTCTACAGTGAACTCTCACACATTGTTTTCACCCAGGATTAACGTGTCGGGAGATGAGAGGTTCCTGGTAATAGATATTGATCAACAAGGCAACACTACTATTTTTGCTATTATCTAGAATCTTCCAGGGCTGTGCTATGGCTGAGCTTAAGGCGTGTCTTCATGAAACCAAACTGCTTTCCCTTGTCCTGCATCCTGATTGCTTGCTAGTGGAGCCTGCATGCTTCAGGCTTCCTTTGTTTCACTTCCCTCTACTGGTTAAAGTCAGGTACTACACACCCAGTCCTTCCCCCAGAAACAAAGACAACAGGGAATCACAAAACTAAAAAAGCAAAATGAGCCCTTGGGTGTATGACAGGTACCGTAGGATACCCGTGCTCACGAATGTGATAGATTAAGGAGAGAAACAGGGTGATGTGCACCTTATCTCTTACAGTCCTAGCTTTTGATATCAAAACTAAGGACCCAAATAGATTTTGATACATTTTTAGATCTACCCCTTGCATTCAAACTTTTGCTTCTCACTATTCAAAATGTAGAAAATAAATATGCCCACATAAAGTAATATCTCTCACTAAAAAAATTCATGAATAGACTAGACTGATATTAAAAGATACCTGTATTTATCATTTTTGTTTCCTTTTTTATTTTGGCTCTCTACTGTGAGGACAAGATCTCTTGTTTACTCTTGTGTACCCTGTGCCTTTTAAAATAAATAACTGAATATGTGGGTGGGTGGCCAGTGAACTGGCCAGCACACCTTTCTCCCACCATTCTAATTTTTCTCAAGACTTTTCCAAGCTTTGGTTGTACATGCCTATTTCTATGTTTCTTAATTTTCTTGTGTGTTGCTTTACTGATTTTAGTATTAGACACTTTGGTTTCTGAATAGATGTATCAAGGTAGAATCTGATAGGGATATGGCTGGAGGGAAGTACATAGTTTCACAATAAACTCAATATACATTTACTTGAGACCTATCAATTTTTATGGTCACAGCATGCTGAACAGAGTATGAACGTGGGGGAAGTGAGTGCTGGAGCAAAGTTTTGCCTACTTTGGGGGGGACTGTTTTCTTTGCTTTAGAGTTTAGTGTACATGGCATCTTTTAAAAGAACATCTTTCCTAGCCCACTCCATCAATGTTTCAATAAGTTGAAATTCCGCATGGAATTTGGAATATAATCTTCTCTTATCCTTAAAATATTGCTGTTTTGTTTGTTTGTTTGTTTGTTTTGTCAAAATAAGCTAACGAGGAAACTCAAAAGACATAGATTAGGCACACCTCATCTATCATAATGCTTATCGCCAGACTGAGTCTGAGTTGAACTGGGTTAGGCGGTGTTTGTAACTTTAACCTTAGCAAGCATTTGGCCTTTCTCATTATCCAGTTGAACTTAAAACATTTCTTAGATTGAATGTAAAAGATGAGATGACATGACTCACTGCCAAGGGATTTGGGCCAACCACATATGTCACAAGTTACTTTCTGTGATGAGCAGGTCACCAACGCAAATGGACTTTCCACACAGCTGTACTCACAGAAGGGAGTATAGGCCCCTGGCTTGTCCAGAAGACCTAGATAGAGGCCAGTCCTCTGCACCCATTAACATTTCTAGAAGCAGAGGGAAATTTAGGATTTTTTATAAAACAGCGCTAGGTTTAAAGAGGCATACAAACCACTAGATCTTAATGAGGGGTAAATAGTCACACTGAAAAATAGACTGGGCTCTGAGGAACACATATCCTGGCCATCTCTGTGGTCATAAAATGGTGTGCTGGAGTTATGTCTGGGCCCACAAAGTCAGAGCCATTCAGGCAGAAAGGCCAACTGTGAAAGCAAAAGGCTCTCATTTGGGTAAACACACATTTGAGAGAACTGTTGAGTGGAACTCACTAGATGCTTTTCGAAACAACCATGGTGGTGGAATTAGGCAGATCTGCAAATCTCCTTATGAGACTTCATGTGGGACCATGGGCTGTGTGGAAAGGATTGGAAAATTTGCGGGCCACCTAAGTTTTCCAAGAAATATTACAACACAGCTAGAAGCTGAGTAATAGGATAGCCTCAAGAGAGAGATGGAGAAAGCAAAAGAGCCCAGATTGATATCTTCTTAATCAGGAATGATTTTGAGAATTTTGTGATTTCCAGAAGACAATCTAAAGCAGTTCGTTTGTATTCAGAATTTAGCTCAGTGGAAGTTAACTGAGAAGACCATTTAAAAATATAGTTTCTGGGTCAGAGCTCTTTGGGTTGTGGGTGGCCTTGGTATCTGTATATTTTTAAAAAATAATCTAATGATTATGTTTTATAGCCAGGCCCAGGGATTTCTGATGCAGAATATAGATATATATGAACATCTTTAAAATGGGAAGTTAAATATTGCTTCCACAATATTATCCCCCTCCTTAAAAACTTATTATGCTGACTAATGTCAACCCATGATGAAATAAAATATAACAGACTATGCTCAGCTATAAACAACCAATAAACAAGACAAACTATATAAAATAACCATTTCCAGATAATGGTTAACAGGCATTATAGACCTATGTCCCAGGAAAGAAAACAAATGTCATGAACCTCATCGTAGGCCTGGTGCTCAGGAGTGAACCCATGCATATCCATTTTGTCGAACTGAGTAGAGCTCATAGTTCAGAAGAAGCGACTAAAAATTTTGGGGTAGAATTTAGTGTAAGAAGAAGCTAGACAGGAAAATAGTTCCAGAAATGTCCGCAGAGCTCCCCTTGAGTCTGTGGCTGAGTACTGAAACACATCCATGATCCCAGGCAAAAAAAAAGACTAGGATACTACAGCCAGACAATTCTGAGCTCATATAAGGCAGACATATATTCCAGAGCAGACAAACCAATTTATTGAAAAATTATCACAGCAGAAGAGGTGTTTGAGATTTGAAGTTTGAATCTTCATTATCAACTAACTAAAAACATATACTATGTAGGAAGAATATAATTTTAAAAAGTATTTTTTCCTTTAGCTAACATTGGCTTAACATATTGCAAAAGCAATTTAGGAATCAGTTTATTAAATGTTATTTCCATTGTAGAGATAAGAAAATCGAAATGTAGGAAGAATATGACTTGGCAGACAAATCAAAACACTTTTATTATCCTGGGGTGTAGGAGAGGCCCAGGGGGAGGTCAATGGGGGGGAGGGAGGGAGGAGACATATGTACTCCTATTTATAATATTTTAAACAATAAAAAAATTAATTACTAAAAAAAAATCCACCCACTAGATATCTCCAAAATCCATATATTTTAATGAATCAAGCTGCTTTCCATAGATGTTCACATATTATGTTTTATTTTCTTATGGAAAATTTCAAATTTTGAGATGAGTAGCATATAACTTGTGAGCTTCATTTTAAAACATTTAAATGCATCATCAATACCAATCTTGTTAAGAACCCAAGCATTACAGGAATGAAATGTGAAGATTCATTTTGCACAGCAAGTGGATGGGGATTTGGGCCAGGATGCCATTTATACACTATTGGCAGCTAGAAACTTGAATAAAACCCTAGCTGTCTCTTCCTTCTTAAAGGAGCTCAGTTCCATCTCTAATCCAGCAGACAGCCTTGCCCCAAGTATCTGGAACTTGCAGCGGCTTCCAAGTACCTGGTGAGCTTTTCCACAAGAGCTCACCCAGCCACCAGTCAAAAGCATGTCTTTCTTTTCCTGTCTCCTTGCATTCCACCAGCAGCTGGATCAAAGATGGCTAATGTATGCCAACCATCAAAACAAGACATTTTGTGATTTTCCAAATAGGAGAGTGCATTTTGTAACTATTCAGAACGCATTTTGATAAGAAAGTTGTATACCCACCATGAACCATCTTATTCAATTCTCCACATCATTTCCTGCAAAACAACCTTTTCCAGGTTAATAAGTCTTTGAATTTTTACATATCAGAAGAAAACATGAGCCAAAGAAAAATGTTATCGCAATTTTTTTTTCTCATTTGCAAAACTAAGATGTAACCATAGGAAGAGATGAAAATTTTTTGAAGAGTGGTATATCTAGAAATCATTATTGTGATGTTTGCTTCAGATTTATATATAAATCTATAAAAAGTAAGGTGAGCAATAAAAGAATCAAAGAAGTACTATGGATATTTGAAACCCCAAAGAGTTGGAATTCTGAAGTCTCTGGAATGTACTGGCTAAAAAAATTCAACATTGTCATTTCTTTATTTGCCTTTCTAGAATAAAAAATATATGAATAATATATTCAAATTTAAAAAAATAAAATAAAGTAGAGGTTTTTGTTTGTTTGTTTGTTTGTTTGTTTTTGCTTATTTTTTTTAAGATAGTAAAAAAAAGAAAAGTGACTGGCCAGCTTCGGCTCAGTGGTTGAGCATTGACCTATGAACCAGGAGGTCATGGTTTGATTCCAGTTAGGGCACATGCCTGGGTGCAGGCTCGATCTCCAGTAGGGGGTGAGCAAGAGGAAGCTGATCAATGATTCTCTCTCATCATTGATGTTTCTCTCTTTTTCTCCCTCTTCCTCTCTGAAAGCAATAAAAATATTTTTAAAACGATAGTAAAAAAAGAAATTGAAATAACAAAACAGATTCTTTATTTTAAAATTTTTGACTAAATTTGTCAAGAAGAACATGAAATTAAGCAATATTGGGAATAAACATGACAGCTTTTATCTGGGCTTGGAGTCATTGTGGCAAGCTTTTCAGCTATTCTATATAATAAAAGAGAAACATGAAAATGTGACCGTACATTAGCTCCTGATTGGCTATGCTACCAGCCAATTAGGACCTGGGGCGGGGCCAAGTGGCATGAGCACCGGCCCCAGGGGTGGAGCTGAAACAGCAGTGGCGGTGAGCACCCAGCCCCCGGGTGCTGTGAGGGGAAGCAGCGGCGAGCGCCCAGCCCCTGGGGCTGGGTGGTTGCAGGCAGCCGGGGCTGAGCTGAGCAGGTGATGCCTGGGTGCCCAAGGTCTAAAGCCTCTGGGAGTGAGCCATCAGTTGGACATCCTCTGAGGGCTCCCAGTATGTGAGAGGGGGCAAGTTGGGTTGAGGGACCACCCACGCCCAGTGCATGAATTTCATGCACCGGGCCCCTAATTTCTTATAAAGTTAAACATGTACTTAACCAAATGACTCAGAAATTCCATTTTTGTGTATTTACCTGTTCAAAATGAAAATACATAGCCAAAAAAACTGTAACTGTTCACAGCAGCTTTTTAAAAAAAACATAAATTTTGAACAATCCAACTGTTCCGAAAGAGCAGAATAAATAAATCAATGGTAATCTATTCACAGAATGGAATACTACTCAGTAATGTAAAGGAATGAATTACTGATCTATGGAATGACAGGGATTAATAAAACAACATTACACTGAGTAAAGACATCAAGCACATAGTGCATGAGTCCATTTATTTGAAGTCACAAAATGGATAAAAACTACTCTCTGGTGCTAGACAACAGTTCAGTGACAGCCTGTGACAAGATGGGGTTAACGAGGAAGTAGCAGAAGGGAACTGTCTGGGTTGGTGAAAATATCCATTATTTTGTCTGGGCTGGTGGTTACATGGGTTTATACAACCCTCAGAATTCATCGGACCGAATGCTTAACAGCAATTCATTTTTTTAAACATAAATTAAACTTCAATAAAGAAAAACAATTTTCCTTTGTTTTCCAGGGCATTAATTTTTCCTTCACCAGCTTACTTCTTCACATTCTGTCATAGAATTACTAAATAAATAAACAACAACAAGAAGATCTCATAGGTCAAACTATGATATCAGTATAAAGAGTTGTCATACCATTATATTTATGTGGCAGATAATGGGTTCTGAGGACTTAATAATTATACTCTCTACACAAGGTTAATCAGTTCAAATTAATAGCTACTTTCAAAGGCCACCTCTGAGCTGCCCATGAGATGGAGCCCCGTGATGTTTTATGTCACTCCCAGAAGTGCCACATGAAAAAAAAACCTTAAGGGGAATATAGGCAGGAGTGTCACAGGGTAGGTTCTGTCCACTAGCACAAACACTAGTTAGAACTCATGTTTGAAGTAGCCAATTTAAGTTCGTTTGTTTGAGGATTGTAGGGGAAAGAGGAAAGTATTTTGTGCAAAGGTTATGAGAAAACAGTGTGTTGTTTCTTTTGTCTTTCCCCACTTGAAATTTTGTCACTAATACTCAAGGGGGTGCTATCATCACATCGTTTCTCACTGGCAGCTCTGTATTGCAAATGCAAAAATAACATTGCAGTTTTCACCTGTGCTTCTTATTTGATTTATTCCCCAAATTACACTTATTATTTCATGGATCCTAGCAGTGGTCAGCAAATCACATAGAACACATTTTCCACCATGATCTGATATTCATGTTTTCTCTTTTCATAAATCACTTTTGCTAGGTATGAGGAACTTTGACATTATCTATACTATTTTAATTAAATTTATAAAATAACTAGAGGCCCTGTCCATTAAATTTGTGCACAGGTGAGGTCTCCTCAGCCCAGCCTGCACCTTCTCCAATCTGGGACCCCTTGGAGGATGTCCAAATGCCGGTTTAGGGATCGGGCCTAAACTGGCATTCAGATATCCCTCTCACAATCCGAGACCACTGGCTTCTAACTGCTCACCTTTATGCCTGCCTGATCACCCCTAACTGCCCCCCCCACCAGCCTGCTCACCCCTTACTTCCTGCCCTCCTGGCCTGGTTGCCCCCAACTGCCTCCCCCACGCCAGCCTAGTCACCCCTTTTTATCCCCCTCTTCCAACTTGGTCACCCCTAACTGCAACCCCCACCAACCTGGTTGCCTCCAACTGCTCCCCTACCAGCCTAGTCACCCCATGCAGCCTATTGTTCAGGCATTTGGTCATCCCTCACTAACTCCCTGTTGGCCTTGTTGACCCTCGCAGCCTGCTGTTTGGTAGTTACTGTTACTGTGATAGCAGCCCGGACAATTTGCATAGTCCTCTATTATTTGTATAGATAACTTAAAGCATTAAATTATTTTAGGAGCCCATTCATACATTTCAACCTGCTGTTTAACAAACATACTCTAAGCAAGGCTTTACTCTCTAATACGGTGCCCAGTAGCCAAATACGAATATTTGAAGTAATTTGAATTAGTTAAAATAAAACAAAAATTTAAAATTCAGTCCTGTAACTGCATTGCATGCATTCTAGTACTCACCAGCCACCTGTGGTTTAGTGGTTCCCCTAACAAATAGCACAGATATGACAAATAGCCATCATCACAGAGATTGCTACTGGAGAATACTCCTCTAAAGTAACGACCATTAAAATTATTCTTATTAAATTTACTGTAGTGACATTGGGTAATAAAATTATATAGTTTTCAATAAGTATATAATTCTATGATACACCATCTGCGTATTGCACTGTGTATTCACCACCCAAAGTCAAGTCTTCTATCAGGATATATTTAACTCCCTTTTCTACCTCCCCCACCCCCTTCTCTCTGGTAACCGCCATACTGTTGTCTGTGCCTGTGAGTGTCTGTCATGTTTGTTCATTTTTTTGGTTTCAGTTTTATATCCCATATTTGAGTGAAATGATATGGTTCCTGACTTATTTCTCTTAGCAAAAATAAATGAATAAGACTATATCAAACTAAAAAGCTTCTGCACAGCAAAACAAAACCAAAAAACAAACAAACAAAATACAACATTAACAACACAAAAAATAACCAAATGGGAGAAGATATTCACTTTTGAAGAGAAAACAGAACATTGATCATAATGACATATCAGGCAGAAAGAAAAGTACCTGGTTAGAGAATGATGCTTTACTTTGTTGCACTTAATCTATGACTTCATTAAGTATTAAATATTTTTTGCTGACTTTTAGGATCATCTCCGTATTCCAAGTCTTCCTATTATTTTATACTAGAGGCCCGGTGCACAAAATTCGTGCACGAGGGGGCAGGGTATGTCCCTTAGCCCAGCCTGCACCCTCTCCAATTTGGAACCCCTCGAGGGATGTCTGATTGCCCATTTAGGCCCGATCCTAGGATCGTGCCTAAATGGGCAATCAGACATCCTTCTCACAATTCAGGACTGCTGGCTCCAAACTGCTCACCTGCCTGCCACCCTGATTGCCCCTAACTGCTTCTACCTGCCAGCCTGATCACCCTCTAACCACTACCCTGCCAGCCTAATTGATTTTTAACTGCTCCCCTGCCAGCCTATTTGCCCCCAACTTCCCTCCTCTGCCGGCATGGTCACCCCAACTGCCCTCCCCTGCTGGACTGATCGTCCACAACTGCCTTCCCTTGTAGGGCCTGGAATCTCCCAGTGGCCCTCCCCTGCTGGCCATCTTGTGGTGGCTATCTTGTGTCCACATGGGGGCAGGATCTTTGACCACATGGAGACAGCCCTCTTGTGTGTTGGAGTGACGGTCAATCTGCAAATTACTCCTTTATTAGATAGGATAGAGGCCTGGTGCATGGGTGGGGACCAGCTGGTTTGCCCTGAAGGGTGTCCTAGATCAGGGTGGGGGCTCTCTTGGAGTGAGAGGTAGCCTGGGTGAGGGGCCTGTGGAGGTTTGCATGCCAGCCACGCCCCGCAGCAACCCAAGCAGAGGCCCTGGGATCCTCCATTAATCTATGTCTACAATTGAAACTTTGTAGCCTGGAGCAGTGTGGAGCCTTCTGCTTGCTCCCAGGCAGCAGCCATTTCTGTTTGAAACATTGTAGCCTAGAGTGGAGGCTTAGGCCAGCAACAGCAGACTGAAACCTTGGGTTCCTCCATTGCCAGGGAAACTCAAGCCTCTGTTCTCTCCAGCTCAGTGGCTGCCACCATTTCTGTGTCTTTTATAATTGAAACTTTGTAACACTGAGTGGAGGCCTAGGGAGGCAGAAAGCTTGGCTTCCTCTATTGCCGGGGAAACCCAAGCCTTCCACCTGCTCTCAGTGGCAACAGCCATCTTGGTTGGGATTTATTTGCATAATCTGCGCCTGATTGGCTGGTGGGCATGGCTGTGGGCATAGCTTGTGGGTGTGGTGAAGGTATGGTCAAATTTGCATATTATTCTTTTATTAGATAGGATGCTGTTGTACTGAGAAGCCAAAGCAGGTGTTGTCATCAGATAGAACCTTCTGTGTGATCCCATAGTGCAGCATTCATAGGCTCAGTAGGCACTGTTAGTAGTAAAAAAATTGACTAAAATGCTCCAGTCATTCTTAAAGAGTAGAACTCTAATACTTACATTTGTTTAAAAACATAGAATGAGTAAGGTCTGGGAGTACTTATTAAAAATGTAGTGGGACCTGGGGTATCTATTTTTTACAAAGTCTAGATGAATCTTACCTGCCCTATAGTTTAACCCCCACTCACCGGGTGTATTTACATGGCAGAATATATTAAAGTTATATAAAAATAAAATGTTCTGGGCAGCTATTCATGTTGGAGGACAATATTATCCCCCTTTTCTCATGTTTTTTTAAAAGGGAGGAGACTTTTATTCTCTTAGAGGGTAATGAATGGGGGAACATATTTATTCTCACATTTTACTCCCTTTCTCATTTCTCCTAGTGAAAGCAGGAATGGCTTCTGATTGGTGGCATTGGGAGTAAAGAATCAGTTTACATGTTTCAGCTTCTTGAAGATTTCCTATCACTTTGTGAAAGGCTGGTCTCTGAGGACACAGATCTTCTCTGTTGGCCAGTCCAGTGACCTATCACGGCATGTCAGGGAATGCTCATGCTACATTCTCCAATTAAGCCTTATCAACAATAGGGATGTTAACTTGCTCCTCACCTAGTTGGTTCCAAATCCAGGTACTTAACTCTCTCAAGCCCTATGTTAACATATTGGTGTAGTGACCAGGAACTAAACACAGGTCAACTGCCCTAAAGGCAGTATGCTCAAATCTACCCTTTGCCTCTTCTACTTCTATCCTTTTCCATGTATACTTATACTACCACCATTTGGGCACACCATTACATCCTGCACACACACACACAAACGCACACATGTTCCTTACTTACTCCTTGAATTGAAAAAGTACACTTGAAGGATGGAAGTGTGATCCTTAAGGTAAAGGGAGGGCTGGGCCATATTTTGGAGTGTGGAATGGCTATCAGTTGGGATGTTAAGAAGAGAAGACCTCCCAGATCAACATTGGACAGATGCTCAGTGCATTGGTCATGAGAAGACTTCTTGTCTCCCATTAGCTCTCAAGTGACAAAGAGGGTTTGTCATGTTACAATGTGTTTCCTATATCTTTGTAGAAGAAGATGCAAAAATATTTTTAAAATGTGGAAGGAGCCTACTGGAAGACCCACCAGTAGCCTAGGGCATTAGCTGGATCTGCCACCTATTGGCTTGGAATTTTACATGACCAGATGGCATTCAAAGGCACTGTGGTTGTTTTTCTTTGCTTATGTGTATGTTGGTCCATGTAAGACATGTGTTTAGTTTTATAAGTAGGTTGAAGTAGATACAGGGAAGTGAGAATAAACCAATTAGCTTTGAAAAAGGTAAAAACAATAAGAACAGAAAAGACTGATTAGCTCTTTTTAATATATACGATAATTTAGTAGAGCACTACATTTTAAGATGAC
This sequence comes from Antrozous pallidus, assembly GCA_027563665.1. NCBI lineage: Eukaryota > Metazoa > Chordata > Mammalia > Chiroptera > Vespertilionidae > Antrozous > Antrozous pallidus. The sequence goes on along the minus strand of CM050508.1, from coordinate 30,044,830 downwards.
AGGTGAGCCAACAATCTCAAGAATAACAGCCAACTGTTTGTTCAGCTTCAGCTTCTGGATCCTGGAAGATATGTCCGGGTGCTTCTGCCAGTTATAAAGTGGTGGTCATTAGTCACAGTCCTGCAAACAGTGAGATCAGGATGCAATGAAGAAGGGACCGGTGGGGGGAGGCGTTGGAGAGGCAACAGAAGTGAGGAGGGCCTAGAGGAGTGGGCTCCCTGCCAGTTGTGTATTACACTCCCTTTACGGAATCAGTCTTTTTTTAAATATGTTTTTATTGATTTCAGAGAGGCAGGGAGAAAGAGAGATATACCGATACATCGATGATGAAATTCCTGCACACTCCACACTGGGGACAGAGCCTACAAACCAGCCATGTACCCTGACCGGGAATTGAACCGGGATCCCCTGGTGTATAGGTCAACACTCAATCACTGAACCACGCCAGCTGGGGTGGAATGAGTCTTTTTTACTGTAACTTGTTTAAGCATGAAACAAAAGTGTGTGTGAGTGAAAGACTCAAAGTTGCTTCCCTCTGGTAGTGCAAAGGCAACTTCAGCTGAATTAGGGAACCCAAATTTGTGTGAATGACTTTCAGAAGATCCCACAATTTATGGGACCCAATATTGCCATCTCCTATAACCACATTCAGAAATTAATTTCAACATAAAAATGTAGTGGGACCTGGGGAATCTATTTTTTTTTACAAGTTCCAGGTTAGTTTTATCTGTCCTATAGTTTAACCCCACTGATCAGATATATTTAACGAAAAAATATATTAAAGTGATTTAAAACTGAAAAATTCTGGGCAGCTTTTTATGTTGGAGGATAATGCTTATCCCCTTTACCCATATTTCCTTAGAAGGAAAGAAACCTCTATTCCCTTTTGAGCAGTGATTTTCAACCATTTTTCTCTTATGCTGCACTAATAAGCTAATTACTAAAATTCTGCAGCACACCAAAACATGTTTGTTTGTTTTTTTTTGCTGATCTGACAAAAAACATGTTGATTCATTCACACCAGGTGGCTATTGTTGTGTTGGCTATTGTCATTTTTAAAAAATTTGACAAACTAAGGGAAAAGACATCAGTGCCCCTAACTGGGATTGCATACTTGAAAAATTGTTTAGGCACACTGTTTAAAAATCGCTGCTTCAGAGGGTAATGAATGGAGGAACTCATCTGTTCTGGCATTATGTGCATCTCTAGTCCAGATGAGCACATCTATAATAGAAAAATCAGATCAAAGCAGGGACATCAAGCTCTATTCTGAAACTCTAGTAAGTGGAATCTATTCAGAGGAGAGTGGACCTAATGCTAAAGAAACTCGGTTATGCTTTCTAAAGACTTTTCTCAAGGATCTCAATGTATTTTGCCCATGAGGAATAGAAGAGCAGTTTTCAAATATTTGAAAAAAAACTGTCATATAGAAGTGGTGCTATATTTGTCCGTTGGGGTCCTGGCAGGTGAAGCTGTGGTGGAAATTATGGGAAAGCAGATTCCAGCTCAGTATTAGAAGAGATTTTCTGACGGTTCTAGGCTTGTTGGAAGAGCATTTAGCATTGGTGAACATCTTTACAACTTTCATATCCATCCTCCTTACATTCACTTCTTAGTTCTAACTACAGACTTCTCAGACCATTAGCCATAGCCAGAACTTATGCATACACAGTCGGATTTTATATAACTTCTCATACCACCAGCATACAATTAGGTATTAGATCCTCACTGTGGTGGACCAAATAGAAAGCTGACATCATACATATAATCATTGAATCAAGAGCCTGCTTCCAAGCTGGTAAATTTCTAGTACAGAGTTGTAATATGCAAACATTTTTTAAATGCCAAAGTCTCCTTTCTTTGACTCTCTCTTAGGTAGTCCTTGTATCTGAGACCTTCAACAACCTTTCAGGTACAAACTCCAATCCAGGATGGAGTTTTAATAAAAGGTTAACATTGAGTAATTGTTAAAACCACGTGTGTTAAAGTTCCTCCTGAGAATGACAATGTGTTTTCAAATGTTAATTAATTCAGCTTCACATGAATTCTGACAAGAAACATAGCCATTATAGAAAGACCTATTTCTCCAGCCCCCTACCTCCCAAAATGTCTTCCTATGGGAAATAGGAAGGGTTCATTTTATAATGGCTCACCCTTCATTGCCAGTGCCTTTGGTAAGGCGGTCTTGACATTGAATTCACATTGTGTACAGTCGTAATAGCAGGAGAGTCGAAATGCTTCCCATGACAGCCCGGTGAGATGACGCCCAGCGGGGAAACGCTGTGCTTCTCATCTCCTGTGCTCTCCATAAGGGCTGACGAGATGAGAGCAGGGCCTCGCACCCAAGCCTGGTGCTCCTTCTCCTTTTCTGCACAGAAAGTCATAGTCTATAGCCACAGAAAGTGTTAAAACTTATCTGATTTCTGGTTCAGAAGCACATTATAAAAGAAAAAGAGATTCATCAATCTATTTTGAATAAGATGAGTACAGAACACTGACATGAAGATGTTAGTTGCAGAGATTAGACAAAATTAAATCAAAAGTTTCTTCTAGGGAAACATAACATATACAAATGTGTGTTTAGAACATGTACACAGTTTATTTATTTTTAATAAATCTTTATTGTTCTCATTATTACAATTGTTCCTCTTTTTTCCCCCATAGCTTTCCTCCACCCAGGTCCCACCCCACCCTCTGCCCTTACTGTCTTCATCCATAGGTGTATGATTTTTGTCCAGTCTCTTTCCACACCCCTCACAACTCTTTCCCCCCAAGAATTATCAGTTCACTCCCTTTCTATGCCCCTGATTCTATTATATTCATCAGTTTATTTTGTTCATCAGACTTTTTAGTCACTTGATTTTTATATTCACTTGTTGATAGATATGTATTTGTTGTTTATAATTTTTATCGTTACCTTTTTCTTCTTCCTCTTCTTAAAGAATACCTTTCAGCATCTCATATAATACTGGTTTGTCAGTGATTAACTGCTTTAGCTTTTTCTTATCTGTGAAGCTCTTTATCTGACCTTCAATTCTGAATGATAGCTTTACTGGGTATAGTAATCTTGATTGTAGGTTCTTGTTATCCATCACTTTGAATATTTCTTGCCATTCCCATCTGGCCTGCATAGTTTCTGTTGAGAAATCAGCTGACAATCATATGGGTGCTTTCTTGTAGGTAATTAACTATTTTTTCTCTTGCTGCTTTTAATATTATCTCTTTGTCTTTTGCTCTTGGCATTTTAATTATGATGTGTCTTGGTGTGGCCTTCTTTGGATTCCTTTTGTTTGGGATTCCTGGACTTGTAAGTCTATTTTTTTTCACCAGGTGGGGGAAGTTTCCTGTCATTATTTCTTCAAATAGGTTTTCAGTATCTCGCTCTCTCTCTTCTTCTGGCATTTACATAATTCGGATGTTGGTATGCTTGAAGTTCTCCCATATTTTTGGATTCTTTTTTCTTTTTGCTTTTCCTGTTGGGTGCTTTTTGCTTCTTTATATTTCAAATCTTTGACTTGATTCCTGTGATCCTGTAGTCTGTTGTTGGATCTCTGTATATTATTCTTTATGTCAGTCAGTGTATATTTAATTTCTAGTTGGTCCTTTTTTATATCCTGAGAGTCTCACTACATTTATTGGCCTTTTCTAGAAAATTATTGTTTTCTTTCCTCCATTTTTTTCATTTGTGATCTGTTTCTTTGTCTCTGCATTTTGACTGCTTCCCTGAACTGATAGAGTGGCTTTGAGTACTAGGTGTCCTAAAGGACCCAGTGACTCAGCATCCCCAGTTACCTGAGTTGGACACTCTTTGTGCACCCTTTTGTGGGTTGTGTGCACAGTCTTGTTGTACAGCCTTGATTGTTGTTGGTATCACTGGTAGGAATTGACCTCCAAACCAACTGGCTGTGAGAATCAGGTGTGCCTATGATGGGAGAACTTTTGTGCTGGAGACACCCTTATGAGGCAACACTTGCTTCAGTGGGGCTTTGGTGCTCACTGAGTCTGCCCCCTAAGTGTGTCCGTTATGGATCTGAGGAGTTGTAATCTTGATGGTCCTACTCTGACCACTGAGTACATTGGCTCTTGGATCTCCAAGGAGGTGCTAATTTAGCCTCTGCCTGAGGCCACCCAGCAGGAGCTACAGAGAGATCTGCAGATTTCTCTTCTTTGTTTGGATTTTGGAGGTGCCCAGATGAGGCCCAGCTGTGAAGTAATGCAAGCTGCTATGAGGCCTTGGGCCTTCTTTTGGATGTTCTGGGTCTCTCTAACTCTGCTGCAATTTTTTAGATAAGTTTAGATTTCAAAGGACCAGGCCATTCATATGCAAAAGCCTGCACACAGCTTGGATGGGGCAGAGTCTCAGGGCTAAGGAAACAGCAATGGCTTCCCATCAGCCCTACCCTAAGAGGCCCCCAGGACTCATTGTCCCTTAGTAATTGTTGCAAACACCTCTGAGAGAAAGCCTACCTTGAGTTCTGCCCACTGCCAGACAGTCCAGTTTCTCCCCATATGAGTCTGGGTCCCCAGAGTCTCACCTGGAACTGGAGTTCAGAGCAAACAGGAGCTTCTGTCTCCCTCCAGATTGATAAATCCAGCCGTTTACTCAGTTGTCAGCCCTCTCTGTGTGCATGCCTCCATACCTCTGCACTTTACTTCTGCAGTTCCTTTGAGTCTCAGTGTGCTTTTCTCTTCCCTTCTAGTTGTAGAATTTCCACTCAGCCATCCTTCCTGTGGTTCTGGATGATGTCCATTTTGGCTTTTAGTTGTAATTTTGAAATTGTTGTTCCAGGCAGCAAGTTTAGGTGTTTACCTATGCTGCCATCTTGGTTTTTCTACACAGTTTAAATAGTTATCATATAGTTGCATATCTTATCTACATGACATGTACACATTATATATATCTGTTTTATTTGAAGCCTAATGTATATAGTAATTTTGAACTCAATTTTTTAAAATGTCAGTCCCAGCTGGTTTAGCTCAATGGATAGAACATCAGCTCAATCTCCAGTAGGAGGCAGCTCTATTATGAAACTCCAATCAGTGATTCTCTCTCAACATAGATGTTTCTATCTTTGTCTCTCCCTTTCCCTTCCTCTCTAATGTGTGTGTGTGTGTGTGTGTGTGTATATATATATATATATATATATATATATATATATAGAGAGAGAGAGAGAGAGAGAGAGAGAGAGAGAGAGAGTCAGAAGTAAGCTTTTTTTCACTTTTCAAGGGAAATACATTTATAAACACCCTTTCCATCACCTCCACCCCACTCTAAAATCTCAAATCATAACCAACTTGAAGAGATTTTATCAGAATTATATTGAGGCAAATATGTAAAACAGCAGGCTAAGTTAGATTTGGACCTAACACATAGTAATAATACAATAACTTTAGTTGTGTATTTTTAATATATAAGAAGTTTCAAACCAAACATAATCAATATTAGGTCCTCCGGATAAAAAGGAATGTTTTCCATTAAAAAATGTATTTGTAGTGGGGCTTCTGAAAAATAATATTTTAACATTTTTGTTCGTATTCTATAAACCCCAAGTTTTCTATAATTTTATGGTTTATGATAATAATTTTCTATTATATTACCCTTACTCTACTGACCTCATTATTTGACAATATTATATCAATTAATTTAATAAATCTCCGATTGAAAAATTATGAGCTTAAACTTTAATAAAATTTCAAATTGGGTAAATGTAGGTGGGCACAGTGTTTAGTTAACGCTATCATAGTTCTAAGGCATTTTGTTCTAAAATCTATTTGAATGCTCTATATAAAGTAAGTCTTTCAGTTCCATTAACTTTATAGATTTTAAAATTGACACAGGAGTTGAGAATTGTCATTTATGATTTTAAAATATCAATAACACTTATAAATATCAAATAGAGTCATAGCCCAAAGGAGAGCTAATGACCACAGGTTAAGGAATTCTGTGTGGGCATCTGAAAACTAGACTCCAACCAGGGAAATAAATCAATATTAAATTAGGATTTGGCAATGACCCCAAACAGCGTTTTCCTAAAGGAAGCCAGGGAGAACACAGATTCTATTTTATATCTCCACAGTCTGTGTCTTTCTCCACAGAGGACCCCTTCTCCTTCAAGTTCCTCATATGCTTATACTTCACCCTTCCAGCTACTGAATCTGCTCTCAGTAAAGGATCTATAATAAATTCCTATTGACAATAAATTACATTTATTGATTATAAATTATAAATAAGATGCATAGTTCAGTTTGGAAGCATATCTGGTAGAGGTTAATTTCTTTGGATTTAAAAATATTTTATTTTATATGCTGGAACCACTTACTAGCTGTCACTTTTGTCTTGAGATTATTGAAATTAATCATCAATTTTTTCTTGACCTGTGGTTGGGAATTTGCCTATAAGGATAATTGACTTAAGTTGTATGTGGAATTTTGGCTGTAGATGGGTGTTTTGTAAATGACAGTACATTGTGCACCACTGTCTAGCAAATGTAATAAAGTCTCCTTATCAACTCCAGACAATGTAACCACATAAATGTGAATGCTTCCTATCCCCAATGGTGAGTTGTGCCAAGAAATCTTGGCAACTGCCTCTCAAAATTGAAGCCCTCTTCTTCATCTCAGAAGATCTGGTTCTAAAGGAATTATGGATTCATTTTGTATATTTTCTCCAGATTTTTAATAATTCATCAAAGCTAGGATAAATTCAGTTGACAGGGCACAGTGCTCTTAGTACTTGAGGAGCTGCCCAATCTTCAGTAGTAGTCCATCAACACCTCAGTAGGCATCCTGTCAAATTTTTTATTCTGTTCATAAAATTATAGTTGCTCCTTGATATCCACAGGGGACTGATTCCAGGACCTCCCTTGGTTGCCAAAATCTGAGGATGCTCAACTCCCTTACATAAAAATCACATAGTATTTTGCATACAATATACATACATCCTCTCATATACTTTAAATCATCTCTACTGTAGATCTTACAATACTCAATACAATGTAAATGCTATGTAAATAGTTGTTATACTATATTTTTAAGGATCAACTTCATGGATTTTGGGGGTTGGGAAATATTTTAAAAAATTTTTTTCAAATATATTTTTATTGATTTCAGAAAGGAAGGGAAAGGAAGTGAGAAATAGAAACATCAGTGATGAGAGAGAATCATTGATCAGCTGCCTCCTGCATGCCCCTTTCTGAGGATTGAGCCCACAACCAGGGAATCAAACCTTGACTTCCTGCTTCATATGTTGATGCTCCTCCACTGAGCAATGCTGGCTGATCAGTTTTTCGTTGTAGAGTTGGTTGAATCACAAATGTGAAGCACATGGATATGGAGGGCCAATTGTAGTAAATTTCTTAACAAAACATGCTCTAGTTTCAATAGCCTCCTGCTTGGGAACTTCCAAATGTGTAGCTGTTTAGTAATGAGGGGCTAAGTAAGAGTCACAACTTGGGCCACTGACATTTTTCAATCTTTTATTAGAGCCATTTTTCCATCCCGAACCCCAGCAATGACCAGCTGCAACTTGATTCTGAACTTGAATTTCTCTGGAAATGATTCTGTATTTGCTAATCAGTACTTATTTGTCCTCAGTTTACATTTTATTCATACCCATTTACTTACCCCCCTTTTTAAATATATTACCTCAAAACTTCATTGCAAAGCCATTTTGATTAATTGTCTCAATACCTGTATGCTTTCAAAGCTCTGCAGTCAGCTTAAGTCCCAAAGGTTCGCTATCATTCTTTCCTCATTTTCCTTCCACCAGAAAATTGCGTTAGCCATTTCTATTGAACTTTATGTCAATTTTGGTTTCTTTTATTATCAACAATATAAAACTCCACAAAGTATATTACACAAGCCTTTAATAAAGGCAAGGATATGACCAGCAGGTTGACTTTGTGAGCTAATAGCTTTCTGTGAAATAGAAGCATATTGGACTGAGGTTTCTTCTATGACAAACTTAATGTGTGCAAAGCATAGCAGACCGAACACACATAAGCAATACGACAAAGTAAACACTGTACATTTAGGGCAATTGCTTCATGGAACCTAACATATAAACATGCACAGATAAATGCTCTTGTTTGTTAGGGGATAGGAGGCCTTGAGGACTGACTGCTCCAAGGCCACACCTCTCAGGGCTTTAGTATGGAAAACACTGGAACTAGATATATGAGAGTAATTCTGTGGGATCAGATTCTAACAGAAAGAAAACAGTAATAGTAATCACAGTGCTGTATTATTCTATGTCCTGCTCTAAATCAGAGAGCTAGAAGGAACCTAGCAGTTATAGTCCGAAGGTCACAGATCACAGATCTTTAACATCCTGTGTGTAATATTACAAACATGTCCCACTGTGAAGAGATAGAATCTGGGTCCCCAGTGAACACATACCCTGACCCAAACACCCCAATTCACTTTGGTTAACATACAAGCAAAACACTCATGACCCTAGTTGAGTTTAAATCCTTAATTGAGTTCCATTTTCATTGAATAACAAGAAAATAGAAATCTAGAGATATTAAGTGATATATTTAAAATCTCTCATTTCCAAGACTTCTTCCAATTCACTCACATCATGAGTAGAAAAAAAAAAAAACTCCTCAAAGTAACTGTGGAGAAAAACTACTTGAAATAATATATTCTATTTTCAATCTGTTAAAAACTCAATTTTGTAAAATGGAAAAGAAATGAATCACTTAAAAATAAAACTTTAAAGTGCCTACAATGTAGGAGTCTCAATTTTTAAAAAATTACTAGAGTTAATACACATACAATCACTGTCAATGTGTTCTGGAAGTTTCTAAATGCTTAATCTTAATTGCTGTAATTATCTCCTTTGTTGCACTGGAGGAAATGTATGAGGACTGGCACTGGTCCATGAGCTATACTTTAAAGCAATGTATTACCAGAGGATCTGGGTTTGAATCATAGGCTAATGTAGAATTCCTATGCCAGCATTTGCTTATGCTTATCTAGGAGAGTCTACAATCAATCATGTCCTATAAACAATGATTATTGACTTTCATTTCTATTCAGAATTGTCTATGGAAATGCCACTGCTGACTTAGAAAAGCATTTTGTAAGAATGTCAGTCACAGGCTCTATTTTTAAAACCCTTATAAATAAGAGATATAAAGTGGGTTGGCATATATCCAGTCCCTTAGGAGCAATTGCAGAAATTAGAATACAGAAATATTTCATTGGATCTTTATTCCTATGTTCTCTTTTATTTACATACAGAAATAATGTTAGGTGGGCCAAAGGATCTTGCTTAATCAGTTAGTATCTATACTAATAATAGAGGAATATGCAAATTGTCCAAGATGTCATCACAGTAATGACCAAACAGCAGACTGCATGGGGAGACAAGGCTGGCAGGGGGGTCAGTGAGGGTCAACCAAATGACTGAACAGCAGGCTGTGTGGTTCAATCAGGCTGGCAGTGGGGGCACTTGGGATGACCAGGCCAGCAGAGGGGGGCAGTTAGGGGCAACCAGGCCAGTAGGGATGGCAGTTGGGGGTGACCAGGCCTGCAGGGGGCAGTTACGGGCAATCAGCTGGCAGGGGCAGCAGTTAGGGGCGACCAGGCAGGTGGTAGGTGAGCAGTTAGGAGCCAGTGATCCCTGATTGTGAGAGGGATGTCCGACTGGCAGTCAGACATCCCCTGAGGGGACCCAGATTGGAGAGGGTGCAGGCTAGGCTGAGAAGACCCCCCCAACTCACGAATTTTGTGCACTGGGCCTCTGGTATGGACAGAATAGAATAAATCAGATTCTCAAAAGCCCAGGGTAATACAATAGTAGTTAACTTCATAATTGCACAGTTTTTTAGTCCCTGATTTTTGATGCTATAGTTAATTAGGAAAAATTATTTATGGTTAATCAGCAATTAAAATGAAGCAAAACAAAACAACCAAAAAAAGTTCTTAAGAAAATTAGTTTGACTCAAATTAGTCATTTTAAATTTTAGTTTTTGTATCTTAATAAAATGTTCATGGGTGAAGAGGTTTGAATTTTTTTAAACAATGAATATTAGAAAAGAATAAATAGGGATTAAAATATTTGACAGTGACTTTATTTTTTTCTATTTGGACAAGAGTATATTTACTTGGCTTCTTGTGAAGGGATACCTTTCCAAGGAATGCATGGTGGCCTACCACCTTATCTTGATATTTATATATTAGCAAGGATCCAATTGACCTACCTGTGATCTAAGCTAATAAAAATTTATAGTTAAGAGTCCAAATTTTGTAGTCAGAAACCTGGATTTGAATCTTTGTTCCATTACTTAAGAGCTATGTAATCTTTGGCAAGTTATTAAACCTTTCTAAGTCACTGTTTTTTTTCCCCCAACAAAAATAATAATAAAATCTATTTCAGAACATTGATGAGAAGAATAAATGATATAATTTAGATAAAGCAGTTAACATAGGAAATAGCACTGCAAACATTTTAGCTGTCAATAAAAATCCTCCAACTAATTATTTTCCTCGGGTGTCAAGTCTCAAGGATGTGGGCTGCAATCTGAGTGTTTAGCATCGTATTAAGCAGCTATTAGCTTTTCAGTCAGCTGGTAGTTGCAGACAGCTGGCACAGCTGTGGTAGTGAAAGGCAGGGAATAACTGTGGAGATATTAATCTAGATACCATATGTCCCACTACACTTCTCCTTCAACTATTCATATCGTTACAATCTTTTTTGTGACCTAAAAAGGACATACAAGATGATTTTCTTTCTTTCGCTCTTTCTCCCACAATCAGTCAAAGAGAGGCAAAAACTGTTATTTCTAAAGAGTGAAATATGCAGGTTTCTCTGTTTCTCTTTTTGTTTTCAAAGTCTATACCATTTTAGAGTTCTGGATTCCTAGAAAATACACAAAAATAATTGGATATTTTCTTTACTTGTGCTGATAGTTTTTTTCTCAGAAAGTCTATACAGCTCTATAAAGATTATGTTATCTCATGATACATTCTTTTGATCAATTATTAGATAATGTTTAGCAATTCAGAGTATTAGCTTTGATTACCATCAATAATAGAACCAGCAGCTGAGACTGGTTTGGCTCAGTGGATAGAGCATCGGACTGCAGACTGAAGGGTCCCGGGTTCGATTCTGGTCAAGGGCATGTACTTTGGCTGCGGGCACATCCCCAGTAGAGGGCGTGCAAGAGGCAGCTGATTGATATCTCTCTCTCATCGATGTTTCTGACTTTCTATCCCTCTCCCTTCTGCTCTGTAAAAAAATCAATAAAATATATTTTAAAAATATAATAATAGAAGCAGCAGTAGTAGAGTAGTAATGGTAGTAGTACTAGGAGTACTGGTATTAGAAAGAGCTGCATTAATGGTTTTAGGATACAGTTGAAAGGAATGATCTTTCAGTATCTTCACTTTTCAAGTGTAAATCTCAACTTGTATTGGAATAGTCCAGAGGAAGTAGTCTACTGTGGCCTCAGAAGATAATTGTATTTGCTTTATAGAAATGCCTGGACTATAACCTTATAAATGAGTTAACTGCAGCAATTTATAAAGAGCTTCTCTAAACATCTAAATGTTGATTTATGTGGAAGCTCTTATGTAAAGGTTAGTGGCTGTTTTTTGTTTGTTTGTTTATTCGTTTGTTTTGGTCTAGTAGAGCAATAATTATATCCTGCAAAATATTTCTGTTATCCTTATGAGACACAGAATGTGGAACTAGGTTCCACCCAGAATGGCAAATCATATTTCCCTATCTCACAGATATGCATCTCTACTTTGAACAAAAGGTTTAGCTTTGTTTACATAATGTCATTTAGCTGAAGCTTAAAAAGATAGAATAAATATTTCCAAATAGAACAAATTAACATTTTTTGTCAAATGATGATATTTTTTAATCATTATTTTTTTTCAAATAATACTTTTTAGTCATTACTAACCTCCTATATTAGACTGTGACTTTTACTGTAACAATGTATTTTATGATATTGAGAGATATTAGATGATAGATATAGTTTTAAAGGAAGAATTTGTGTCATAGAATCTAATGGTGATAGGAGGAAAAGGCATGCTCTCTACAACTTCCAGTCCAGTCATTTTAAGTCTATAAACTATAAATAGTCATTTTCTATAAGATATAATTCCCACTAGAAGCTAAAATTGGTCTCTAGTCATATATAACAAAAGAGTAACATGCAAATTGACTGTACCTCTGGTACTCTGCTACACTACCAGCCAATCTGGAGAAGGGGGTGGGACTGAGGAGCCGGGCTGAGTGGCGCGAGGGCTGGGCCCCAGGGGTGGAGACAAAGCAGCAGGGGCAGCAAGCACCACTGCGCCCTGGCCGCCCGAGCTTGGAGGTGGCCAGGGGGGCAGGGCACGGCAAGTGTGGGAGGTGGCCAGGGGGTGGGCAAGCGGCCAGGGAGCGGGAGTGGAGGTGAACGCCCAGCCCCTGGGGCTGGGTGGTCACAGGCAGCCTGAGCTGAGCTGAGCAGGGAGATGGCTGAGTGTCCAAAGCCTAAAGCCTCGCTAGAGGCTTTAGGCCTTGGGCAGGCTGGGTGTGAGCCATCAGTTGGACATCCCCTAAGGGCTCCCAGTATGTGAGAGGGGGCAGGTTGGGCTGAGAGACCACTCTCCCCCCCCCCCCGTGCACGAATTTCGTGCACCAGGTCACTAGTATTTTATAGTTTTCTTATTCAGTTGGCTCTATTGCCAGAAAATGAAGTCCCCAGATAAGGATCATGTCTTATCAATTTTGATTTTCAATAGCCTACTACCTGATTATTAATATGCCTCCCCCAACAACCTTAGCAAAGAAGTTTATTTATTGAGAAACACATAAGCACATGATGTAATTCAGATATGGAATTTCCCAAAGCTTTATTCTGACATGTAATGCTTTTTGTCAATGCGCTCAGTTCTGTAGAGCCACCCCCAATACACACACACACACACACACACACACAAACTCCCTTGCCTCCCTACTTCTCAAGGATCATGGTCAGAATTCCTCCTGTCCAGACACCTCACATCAGTGTAGCATTCACACTTAACTTTAGGGGTAGTTCTTTTTACCCCAAAATATTTCATATCCAAATTCCTCTTATTCAAATTCACTCGATTAATTAAACTGTGAATTAAAAGTAAGCTTATGCTAGCTTTATATACATTTGATAAATACTACTATCTCTTTTAACCTTTAAAGGGGTTTGCGTATCTGAAAATGATGGTTCATAGCCTAAACTTTTCTAATAGTTTGCACTTTAGTATGTTTCATAGCAGAGACTTAATTTGCAACAAAATTGGGATAGGAAAAGCTGCCAACACACCAGGATAGAGAAGCTAATTGGGAGACAGTTAAGCACCAATATCAGGCAAGTGGGCAGTCAGCATTAAAGGTGCTGGCCAGGAGGTTGCTAGAATTTAGCCCTAGGGAATAGAGTTCTGGGACTGAATCCCAGAGAAGCCAGATCACTGATCATAGAAGCAAACTGGAAAGAAAACACATAACTCAGCTAATAGAGTTGGAATGGTAGACAGAAATGCAATAAACAGAAAACAAAGAGTCTAGACAATGGAATTACAAAAACAGAAAACAAAGCCAGACTGGGACAGGCAATAAAGCTGACACAAAGCTGGCCAAAGAGCTTTTGACCTAGGACTACTTGTTCTCCTCTGGAGGCCAGCACTGGTTCAGTGCCCTTTAGATGAGTGGCCCCAGCTTGGCGCATAGGACAATGTAGAAGGGAGATGGCGAGTCAGTGTAGGGCACCGACTGGCTTATTCCTTGGGCCTGTTTTCACTGTGCCTAAAACTGAGCTGATCCAAAAGGTTGGGAAAGCTTTCTTCATCTTTTGCTGCAGACAAATCACCTGAAATGTATGTGAAACTTAATAGTGACCCACTTGAAAGTTTCTTGATAAGATGAAAAACAAATGAAGAAACAATGTTTTTAAAGACAAGGATGAATACGTTTTATAATCAATAGGTTTCACATAACCCACCCCCCTCCAACCCCCAGCCCAGACCTTGATGACTGTCTGTGGCATCAACATTTAAGAGGCAAGTCTTATAGTAGCATGTGGTAGGGAACTCATCCTAAGTTTTATTGCCATTTGCTTCAATATTGGTGGCTTCCTTTCTCTTCTCCTATGATTTTGCACTAGCTTTTAAGTCTTCTGCCATTCTTTTGTGCCAAACAACAGATTTGCTTATATGCTCTTTGAAGAGTCAGAGAAGTCTCGAAAGCAGGCCATTTGAGATGTCATAAACGTTTTACCATTGTGTAAAGGCATTCTGGTTGGTGTAGCTACACACACAGAAAATCTTTATACCTATGCTTCCTGCAAGGTTTCTTTGAATTAAAACACATCTTCTAAGTGTAGGAAACATGCAGCAATGTAGAAAACTATCTGGCAATGCTGGACTCATATTAGTAGCTATTATTTATCATAAATCTACTACTTGATTATTTCCAGATTATCTCATATAATCTTCACAACAACCCTGCGAAGTAAATAAATATTAGCCCTTTTCTACAGCAGAGAAAACAGAAATGTCCCATAGGTGGTGATTGGCTTACCATTTGAAACTCACTAGGTCTGTTGAGATGTCTTTGCAAATCTACAACTCCCTTGTTAGTTAGTATTAGCAGTTATTGTTGCTGCATCAAATGTGGCCTACACAACACAAATATAATATATTACAGTTCTGAAGGTTAGAAGTCTGAGACAGGTCTCATCTGATTCAAATCGAGTTGTTGGCAGGGACTTGTTCAATCCTGAGGCCCTGGGGGAGATTCTGTTTCTAGCTTTGTTCAGTTTCTGGTGACTGCTGACAATCCTGAGCTAGGGCTCATAGCTCCAATCTCTGCCTCCTTTTTTCTATAGCCTTCCCCTCAATTTGTCTGTCAAATCTCCCTCTTCCTCTCACTTACAAGGTCTTGCCATTGAATTTAGAAGATACAAGATAAACTCCTCTCAAAACCCTCAATTAACCACATCTCTTGCAATGTAAATAATATCACAGGTTTCAAAGAGTAAAATGTGGGAGTATTTTTTTTAGGCCACCATTCAGCCCATTACCATTGGCAATTCCATAATTTATTTAAATAGAGAGCTTTAACATTTTCCCCTCCCTCTTTCCTTTACCAAGGTAATCAAGATTTTCAATACAAGGAGTAATTCTGATGATGTCCCTGGAAGTCCCCACCATTTCAGTGGTAAATCTGCCATTATTCGGGTGGAAGCAAGTCTTGACCAGTGTCAGGAGTCTGTAGTTGCTTCTGGATGGCTGTTCTCTTTCCCAACTTGCCTACGTTTCTTTCCTCCCTCTAGTGTGTTCTGTCCTTCTTAATGTAGGAGCTTGGAAGAAACGTGAAGTAATCTTAGTCCCTATCCCAGCAAGTTTGCCAGGTTTTGTGTTCTGAGTTTTAAATGCCTTATTTCAGGAGAGTAACACATCTCATATTGTCCTGCCAAAAGTAGAAGTTGCCAGGCACTGGGACTAGAGCCCGCATCCAGAATGTTGTTTTTAATAAAGATATTGGCTATGTGAAATAACTGGTTTAATCCAGGGAGGAAAGTTTCTTTTAAGGTGCAAGTGTGAGCACATGACTGAGTGTGTACATATCATCAGCAAGTGGCATAGGAAGGAGCTTGTCCCCAAAGCTGACTTCATGGATGTGGGATCTGCACCATTGCTAACCTAACATTTCAGGATTTTAGGTCCCCATCCAGACATAGTAAATATGATGTTTTGAGGAGTAAGTTCCAAGACTGAAAGTATTTAACAGTTTTACTCTGTGTCACAGTAAAATTTGATAAATGCAGGGGGCAAGAAGCATGAAGAGGTCAAGGTCATAAACTCAGAGGGTGTTTGCATTTGGAAATCCAAGATACAGGAAGCAGAATGATTGAGTAAGGTGGGCCCCAGGCTCCCTTCACTATGGGCAGTATTTTGCTTTTTTGTTTTGTTTTGTTTTTGCATTGTGTATAATGTACAGTTTTATTTTCTGCATATTATGATGTTCTAATATCTTAAAAAAAACTTTTTTGGCTGGGGAGAAACTGCCCTTGGGGAACTAGCCAATTCTTAGAGGTAATGAATGGCTCTTCTGGAGAAGGTCTGTGATATGCAAATTGGCCAGTCCTGAGCTACATCTCCTCTACCTGGTCCATGCACCCAGGAGGCATTATTCTTAGGTTTGTTATCATCTCAGGGCAGCTACAGATCACCCATGTAGCTCAAAGCCAACCAAAATTACTCAAATTAGCCAATTCTAAACTCTTTACCTTCCCTGTCTTCTGTTTCCCTCAGAAACCTCAATACTTTATGGTCTAGGTAATTTGGGACTTGACTTTGCATTGCTAGAGAACAAACAGTGTTACTGGCACATTCGCCTTAATATTGGGATTGAGATCAATGTGATATTGAACAAGTTAGCTTCACTGCTCACATAGCTGATATTTGGATCAGATTCTTTCTTGTCCCTTAAATGGAGGCCCACTCATTGACCTGGGCTACAGAGCTTCTCTCCGGTAGATACCTAAATGTCATCATACAGGCATAAAGCCATCCAAAAAAATGAAAACTATGTCACTTAGTTACCTACAAGCTGTGTACTCATGGCAAGTTATTCAGTACCTTTGAACTTTTGCATCTAAAGGGAAGATGACAGATGATATCACAGTGAAGAATGAAAGAAATAATGCATATAAAGTGTTTATTACAAAGGCAGGCATTTATAGCTATTCAATAAAGGTTAGTGATCATTCTTACCATTGTCATTGTTATTCATTGGCCTGCGCAGCCCAGTTGCAAGTGGTAAGGCTGAGCTGAACCATTTTCTCTCTGATTCCAATACCCATGCTCTCTGCTCACTCTGAGTAAGGATGCGGGGCAGCTTCTCCACTTCAAACTAAATCCTGTTCATGATGGGTGCTCATTTGAAAGGTGTGGACATCAGATAAATGGAGGTCTATTTGGTGTGATGATTAGCTCCTAACTCCTCCATGTGGGAGGAAGCAATTCGAGTAGTTGCTGTGGTTTAACAGACATCTTAAATGCCTGGTTTTCTATAACCATCATCATTTTGGTTTTTCTCATTTACTTTAGCTGATATTCAATATTTTGTCAAGTAAAGTGCTATTGGTTATCATTGAATTCATATCTTCTATCTTCTTTATAGAAGAAGAAGATAGGGCAAGTACTATTAAAATGCCATTAAAAATGTTCTTCAAGTCGATATTTCTTGGGGGGGGGAGGGGGAAAGGCTAAAGTCTTCCAAAGAAACATATCAAGAAAGAAAAAAATACCTTGGTACCTTGGTGTGCTTATTATAATCCAATCCTAGAGGAACTATTGAATCCATTTCTAAATTGAGCAATGATTTTGCAGTGCTGTAAAAATACTTCTAGGGGAAAATCCGCAGAAATGTCTGTCAATAAGCCACAAGGGTGGGCTTTTAAAAGAAAGCCATATTAAACAACCTATTAATATTTTATTATAGTAATTTTTTTCTAAAGCAATTTAAACTATTCAAAATATCTTATGTTTCAGAAATGTCTTTTCTTTTAATAAATAATCAAATGTAACATCTTTCATTTGATGACAAGTTCCAAAATTTTTCAGAAGGCAATAATAGTAATAATAATAATTCTTTACCTGCAAAAACCATTTGGAATGAACAGATAATATGCCTCCAGGATTTGAAATAGATTAAAGTTTATAATTTGTTCCATCCACCTAAGAAAGTACACTAGAATTTAAAAATATTTGGATCCCTCTCCCTGGACTTTGCTCCTAGTTGGTGGATGGGGGGAGGGATGGGCATGGCTAGATCTAGACCTGTCTTTGCTTTTATTTGGAGCATGGCCTCCTCTCACCCACTGGAAAACAGCATGCCATTTTGTATAAATGGTGGCAAAGCTTGCCAATCCAGGGTGGCTCTAGAGAGGAAATGTCCTAGAGATCCAGGACAAAGGACACTTCTTTCTGAGCAATCAAGGAAACAAGACTCCCTATTTACCTCTTTCTCAATGTCCCTGGTCCTGCCTGGGCCTCAGGGATGAAGCTTTCCTAAGGTCTCTTACCACCCTCCCCCACCACCACCACCACCACCACCACCACCACTCCCACCAAACTCTTCCTTCGCTGTGTGACAGGTCTCATGCAAAAGACTCACCTGGCCTTTCTTCAGCTTATACTAGTGCCAGATCTCGGAGTAAAGATGACCTTAGTTTCTGTCCTCTCCACAACATCATGAATCTTTTTTTTAAAATAGATTTTTATTGATTTCAGAGAAGAAAGGAGAGGAAGAGATAGAGAAATATCAATGATGAGAGAGAATCATTGATTGGCTGCCTTCTGAATGCCCCCTACTGGGGACTTAGCTTGCAACCTGGACATGTGCCCTTGATTGGAATTCAGCCTGGGGCCCTTCAGTCCGCAGGCCAAAGCTCTATCCACTGAGACAAACCAGCTAGGGCAACATCATGAATCTTTTCCTGGGTTGGGGGAAGGGGACATTTTCTATCCCTCTAGAATGGGCTTGAGCCTTTGCTGATAAGAGAGAAGGGTCTGGGCAGTAGGTCTGTCCTGTCTCCTAGCAGTAGCTTTCTTCATTCTAAGCAGAAGCCAAAGAATCTGCGTTACACTGTTTTAAACAGCCTTGTTAAATACTAGTAAACTGCACATATTTAAAGTGTACAATTTGAAATGATTGAATAGGTATATACCTGTAAAACAACCAAGACAATGAATGTACCCACCACCCTTAATTTTCCTCTGTAATCTTCTTATCATACCTTTCCTGGCCTCCCTCCCCAGGCAAGCAATGATCTGTATTTGGTCAATATAGATTACTTGGCAGTTTCTGGAGTTTATATATAAGGACTTGCACAATATGAGCTTTTTTTAAGGAGAAGTGATTCGGGCTTCTTTTACTTAGCACAATTATGTTGAGAATCATCTACTTTGCATGTATCTGTATTTCATTTTATCCTACTGCTTAGAAGTTTACTATCTTGTGGATATGCCACAATTTGTTCACCCATTCATTTATTGATAGGCATGGAGGTTATTTCCAGTTTAGGGTGATTACATTTGGGCCATTACATGCTATGAACATCCATGTTCGTCTTTCTATATCCAACATTTTCTTTTCTTTTGGATAAATACCAAGGAATGAAGTGACTAAGGTGTATATGACAGGACTATGTTAACATTTTTCAAAACTTCCAAACAATTTTCCAAAGAGGATGTAACATTTTACATCCCCATGAGTGGTTTATAAGAGTCCCATTTCTTCCAGCTCTTCACCAACTCTGAGTATGGAGAAAATCTCTGTGACCTTGGGTTAAGCAAACATTTCTTAGATTTAAAAATACCCAAAGTGAAATCCAAAATAAATAAATGAGTAAGTAACTAATAATTTGAACTAAATAAAATTAAAACTTCTTTACAAAAAAAACTTGTCAGAGAATAAGAAATACAAATAGGGGACATGCAAAGCATGTATTTGGTAAGATCTTATGGACAGAATATATTTTTAAAACCTTAAAATTCAATAATGAGTAAATCCTATCTAATAAAAGAGAAACATGCAAATTGACTCTACCTCCACTATGTGCACAAGCCATGCCCGCCAGCCAATCAGGAGCAAGTATACAAATTAACCCAACAAATATGGTGGTGCCCTGGCTGACCCTGGCCTCCACTCAAGGCTACAAAGTTTCAATTATAAAAGGTAAATAAATTCAAAAAACGATGGTGGCAGCCATGAGGCTGGAGAGAGCTAGAGGCTTGGGTCACCCCCTGAGATGGAGGGAGCCATGATTCTCACCCACCCTGGCCTGCCCTGGCCTCCCCTCAAGGCCACAAAGTTTCAATTATAGAAGATAAATAAATTCCAACAAAAGTGGCAGTAGCCACAGAGCTAGAGAGAGTAGGAGGTTTGGGTTGCTCCCGGCAATGGAGGAAGCCAAGCTTCCTGCCTGCCCTGGCCTGCCCTGGCTTCTGCTCAAGACTACAAAGTTTCAATTATAGAAGGTAAATGAATCCCAGATACCAGTACCTCCACTTGGGTCACTGAGGGGGGTGGCATGGCTGGCCTGCAAACCACCACAGGCCCCTAGCCCATGCCACCCCATGTGCCAAGGGAACCCCCACCCTGATCCACAACACCCTTCAGGGCAAATCAGCTGGCTCCCACCCATGCACCAGGCCTCTATCCTATCTAATAAAAGAGTAATATGCAAATTGACCATCACTCCAACACACAAGATAGCTATCCCCATGTGTTCAAAGATGGCTTTCCCCATGTGGACACAAGATGGCTGCCACAAGATGACCAATAGAGGAGGGCAGTTGGAAAAGACCAGGCTTGCAAGGGAGGACAGTTAGGGGTGATCAGGTTGGCAGAGCAGGGAATTTGGGGGTGACTAAGCCTGCAGGGAAGGGCAGTTGGGGGAAGACCAGGCCTGCAGGGGAAGGCAGTGAGGGGCAAACAGGCTGGCAGGGGAGCAGTTAGGCATCAATCAGACTGGCAGGGAATAGTTAGGGGGGTGATCAGGCTAGCAGGCAGAAGCGGTTCAGGGCAATCAGGAAGGCAGGCAGGCGAGCAGTTGTGAGCCAGCAGTCCTAGATTGTGAGAGAGATGTTCAGCTGCCCATTTAAGCCTAATCCTATCAGGATCTCACCTAAACAGGCAGCCAGACATCCCTCATAGGGTCCCAGATTTGAGAGGGTGTAGGCTGGGCTGAGGAACACACCCCCATGCATGAATTTCATGCACTGGGCCTCTAATGATTAATAAAAATATTCAAACAGACTCTGTCAAATGAAGTATGTGGATGGCAAATAAGTACAAATTAAGCAAATTAAACCATGCCTATTAGAATGACTAAAATGAAAAAGACTGCACTTTTTAACTTTTCAATTTTGAAATAATTGCAGATGAGGATAGTGTTGTGAGAAATAATACAGCGATCACTTATACCATTTCTCCAAGTGTAACAGCCTGAAAAACCATAGTAAAATATCACAATCCCTAAACTGATATAATCCAGAGACTTTATTTAGATTTCTTCAGCTTTGCAGGCATTTATTTGTGTGTGTATTTATTTCGCTGCAGTTCTGTCTCATGTGTAAGGTTATGTGTCTACCATCATAGTAAGGAGATAAAAATCTCTATCGTAGGATCATTGTGCTACCCTTTTATAGCAATACCACTTCCCCTCTGTGATCTCCTCCTCTGGAACTACTAATCTGTTCTTTACCTATAATTTTGTTGTCATTTTGTGTGTGTGTGTGTGTGTGTGTGTGTGTGTGTGTGTGTGTGTGTTTAAATTCCTGTTATTCTCTTCCCATTTACATGCCATAGCTGCCCCTATCTTTGAACTTTGGTTAAAATTATTGTAGTGCCACAGATGCTCACAGAGTCACAGAGAAGGCCCCTGAGAGTCTTTTTCTCTATGAAACTGGCAGTGGAATTTGAGGAATGCATGGGAAGTGAGGTCAAACTTGACAACTTTGCTTTTAATATGGTGACATGTATTAGGAAACAGATTCCATAAAACTACACATCTAAAGCTGTGTCCCATCAAATGTGCTTAACAGAATGAAGAAATAGAATCATATCATAGAATTAAATCACACAAGAAGACTGGAGAAAAAGTAGTACCACTCTGGGTCCCTAAGACATTTGCTTCAGCATTACTCTCTGGACAGGTTCTGGCCTGCATACCTCTTTGTGTCCATCCTTGACTTCTTCTTTTCTTTAAAGACTATAGACCCGGTGCACAAAAGTTCGTGCACTGGAGGGAGCTGGTCCCTCAGCCTGGCCTGCCCTCTCTCACAGTCTAGCAGCCCTCAGGGGATGTCCTACTGGTGGCTTAGGCCTGCACCCAGTGGACGTAAGCAGCTGGCTGGCCTCCTTCTGTGGAAGATGAGCAATTGATCATGGTAAGGCACTGTTCCCATCACCCCCTTGCTGTTGCTGCCTCTGGCCTCCCTCTGTGGGAGGTGACTGGGCGGATCAGGGGAAGGCGATGCCACATCACACTGCTGTTGCTGCCACTGCCAGCCACTATGGCTGCCTGATCCCTGGCTCGACCCTCGTAGTAGTGGCTGCCATCTGTGGCTTGCCTGAGCCTTGGCTGTGAGGGCAGAGGCTCCAGCAGCTGCTGCAGCTTTCTCTGGAAGGATGTCCAGACGAGATCTGGTCTAATTAGCATACTACCTTTTTATTAGTATAGATATTGTCACTAATTCTTTCCATGTCATTTCATTCCCATACATTTGACTGATTCCTTTTTGCTGCCCCCACATGCAAGTAACTAAAATGTTTCTTCTTTTCTTTAAATAGGATAACAAATGTTGTGACACCATCCAAACAGGCATTTTCTCTTGCTCCTACATAATTTTCATTTATAAAAAAAAAATGCATTTGCTTGGCATCTTCATGTTTATGACTCAGGATGTGTGAGAATGCTGTCCTTATATGCTGATGGATTTCCTCAGAAGTCCCTTAATTTCTGAAGCCTGTGTCTTCATTAAGCTCAGAAAACTGGGTACTATCTACAAGCACTTCACTCTAGAGCCCAGTCTCACCCACACTTACAAGTTGGGCACACATGTATCTCTTTCCTAAAAAATAAAAACATCACTCTGTGATGTGTTTTCCACTTGGGGAAGAATCAAGGACATCTCTCTACCAACTTTAATACTTATTTACAAACTTTAAATAACATTTATATACATACATGGAGATAAGAAAGAATTAAGGGCTAATATCAAGTTTGACCTAGGTCAGCAGGCTACACAAAATGTATTAATTCAAAGCAAATCTGCATTTCTAAAAATTAAATTAAGTAAAAAAAAAAAAAGTAATGACAAGGCACAGCATGGACCCACCAAGTGCTATGGAATCGTACACTTTAAAAAGATTAATTGTATGTTATGTGTATTTTACCTCATTAAAAAGAAAATTAATGGCAATTTTTTAAAGGCAACTCTGGACTGAAAGTGAACAAAATGTCCCTAACGCCCTGATGGGGGTCACTTTAACTATGAAATAAAAATCAAATCAGAGATTAAGGGGCCTAGAAGGTGCCTGGACTGAGTGATATCTTTTGCAAAATCACAGTGTTTCGTTGAGACTAGTAACCAACCTCCTGCTGAAATGCACCAAGCATTAATAGCAAAGTACACTTTTAGAAATCTTCTTAAAACATCAAACACATAGCAAGGAATTACCAGGGAATTGCAATGGATGTAAGCCAATAAAGCAACACCTTTTACCCTGAAAGAATATGATAACCTTGACAAGTTTAAGCTTTTATTTAAAGAGAGAGCCCAATTGAAGCCCAGAGAGCATATGAGGTAGGGAGTCCCGGGGAAGAGTCATTCCCACAATCAGCTGGAACCTGAACAGGCTACTCTCTCAAAATAAATGCGAAAGGGCAGAATGAAGTTGCTCCAAGACAGGGCAGTGCAGGCTATGGCCCCTGAGAGGTCCAGGCAACCTCAGCATGGAATGTGCTTTAAGATTGCCCCTGGGTAGTAGTTCAAAGGAAAATCCAAATAATTTGTAACTTAAAGAAATCAGGGATAATATTTTTCTTCCATAACAATAATAAACCTGGTGTTAGGGTGGGTTCAGGGCTGAGATTTCTTTGGTTCTTTTTACTTTCCCTCATGGTTGCATGGTAGCTATTGCAATTCCCTTGGCCACATCTGTATTGGAGATGAGAGAGAAGATGGCACTCCCTCACTCATGCTGTGCCTCATCCATTGTACAGAGTGAATTATGTGGCTATAATCTTGCTGAAAAAAGATCTAGGAAGGGAATTTTCTAGGTGCCCAGTCTCAAGAGTTGACAGAGGCAATTAGGAAGGGTTTCAAATGAGCACTTGAGTGAGCCAACATACATTTTTTCTACTAAATCATGTTATCTTAGGTATAATGTTAAAGATTGTAATTTAAAGCAAATAACCTTTTACAAATAGTATCAACAAAAATAACATTTTAGAGCACTCTAATGTTTATAAAATGCAACAATCTATTGAGATATATCTCATTGTTCATTTTCTAATGAGGCTTCTGAAAGTTGGGAAAAGTTTTGCTATCAACTCATAATTACCCAGCTAGAACATTGAATCAGGTCTTGATTTTAAATCTAATGCTAATTATATTTCAATAAACCAGCCCTACAGTACTTATTTTAATCCTCTCGTTTAGAGAAAAATACATTTGGGTCCCTTAAGAAAAATCTCTGAAAGGTATTTTATTGCCTTGCCAGCCATTATGTAATAAAACTATGATTGTGATCTTTTATCATCTTTCCTCTTTCCTATTATTGCTATTGTATTTCAGCTGGTAGACAGTGAAGAAATGAAGAAAAATGCACAAAATAATATGCTTATAAATTATAATGCTTGGTAATTAATAAAAATGAGCATTAATTTGTTCCTAATGATACACATAGAACCCTTATTAATAAAAATTAGTTGATTCCTAATTTGAGGATTGAAATTGCCTGCATTGATTTTGTAATTCAACAAATATTTACTGAGTACTTAACTTTGTTTAGTTACTTAATGTTGAGGTCATCCAGAAATATGACAATTTCATTCACTTATTTTATAATTTAGGTTAATATTTTTTGTTCAATTATCTATTACTGTTGTCAGTGAAAATCAGGCTCTTCCATGGAATCATAGGGAAAGCATTCCAAGGACCCAGGCATGGGAGATTGTAGAATGGCAAGGTTTACTTGGGAAGGCTGCCCCTGGGCTCCAACATCTCCTCTCTCTCAGGCGCATGGGAAAAGTCCAATCTTGTCTTCATCAAGGCCAAAAAAAGGTCAGTGTCCAGAGTTTCTGTTTCATATTAAAACTTAGTCCTTTGGAATCTCATGGAGTGCCAGGGCCCCATTAGTTGCTAAACCTGCATGGTCTCATGTTCCCAGGCCAGAGTGAGTGCGCCAATGAATGAGTCCAGTGTGGGTCACTGAACAAAAGAGAGAGAGTGAGAGAGAGAGAAAGAGAGAGAGAGAGATTTCTTTGTTCTCCTGGATTTTAACCAGGAACGTTTTCAAAATAACCAAGCAACTTCCTTCTGAAGGCCTCTATGTTCAAGCATACCCCCAGTTCCGCACCATTTTGACTTCTCTTGCAAGTGCCCTCCCCCCCCCCCCCCAATCGTGTATCAGAGGGTGAGCAGTGCTCCTGGAGACATTTCCTATCTGCTCTGAGGGTCTAAGTCTCCTGGTGGCAGTCCCCTGGGGTGTGGCAAGCTGTAGCTTCTGGTGAAGCAAACTGGCTCTATGTCCAATTCCTTTCCTTTCCTTCGTGTCAAATGCACTCAAACTTTCCCCCAAAGTTGTAACTCAGCTTTTTGGTATTAATCTTCAGGTTCTTGTAATTTTAATCACGTCTGAATGTGATAAAACTCCTCAGTGCCAGCTACTCCTGATCCAAACATTTGTGAATGAAAAAGACAGGCTAACTGTCCTCAAATTCCCAAGATTCCAGGATAGAAAAGGTAGAGATTGTAAGCAGCAGACAGACATTGGTCTTTATTAATTCTGAAGTCCATCTTGGAACATGTCACATGAGTCCCTACTCCTGAGGTCAGAATTGTGACTATTTTTGTTTCTGGGAGTAATTCCTTCTTTGTCCATTTTTCCTTCCTGCTCTTGGTTCTACCTTCTGGCACTATGCTCTACCCTCTGAGGGCAGTCTAACATACTTTTCAAAAATCTGAATCATTATAAAATAGTCTAACACACTTTTCAAAAATCTGAATTATTATAAGGTAGTCTAACTTATTTTTTAAAATCTGAATTATTATAAAATATAAGGAAAACTTAGAGGTACATGAAATAAACATAATTTTAATCTCAGTTATTTGTAATGACTTTCAATTGCCTAGACATATGTCAACGACAATTTTAATTTCAGAACTGACTTTAGGTTTTAGTAAAAACAATATCTTTCAAATTATAGTAATTGGTACAGGCAATTATATCTCACTAAATTGTTAACTCTATGAATATTTTCCAGCCAATTTAACTCAACTCAAAAAGCGTTCCACAGAAGTTAGATCACTCTCCAAGCTCTTCGGAAATGCAGTGAGGCACTTAGCCTAGTCATAACAGATACAGAAAGCTGTGGCTCATAACAGTCTTCTTGGAAGAGGAAATTGTCAAGCTGATCCTGAGGATGTGAAGGAGTGCCTTCCAGGAAGCAGAAGCAGCATTATCAAAGATGTGGAAACTTGGGTTCACATGATGTGCACAGGGAATTGCTATCCTCCACTCAGAATTGGATTCAAATGCTAATCTCTT
This sequence comes from Antrozous pallidus, assembly GCA_027563665.1. NCBI lineage: Eukaryota > Metazoa > Chordata > Mammalia > Chiroptera > Vespertilionidae > Antrozous > Antrozous pallidus. Next base: position 30,018,501 of record CM050508.1, on the reverse strand, counting down.
CCAGACACACCCAGAAATATCTAATCAGACATCTAGGTTTCCTGTGAGATAGTCAACTTGACACATACAATTAATCATCATAGCTGTTAACCTTATAATATGGAGGAATGGTCTACTGAGTACTCATAATTTAAAAAAAATACATGATAAGGGTCAAGTGCTGTTATAGAGCTGACAACAATATATGACGTTGTTCCTCCCTTAAGTAGCACACATAGGCCCAGGAAACAAAAGTTAGAAATAGGAATGATGTCTTTCACTCCCATACTGTCGCAGTTTGCTAGGGCTGCTATAACAAAGTCCCATACACTGGGGGCCTTAAACAACCAAAACGTATTGTTGCACAGTTCTGGACATTAGATTTCCAAGATCAAGGTGTCAACAGGATTCACTCCTTCCAAGGGCTGTGAGAGAGAAATTCTTTTACCTAGCTTCTAGTGATTTGCTAGCAATCTTGGTGAGTAATTGAAATAACATACTTTGCACATGCAGAATCCCCACACAGGTTTTCTGACCAGTGGGGTGATGGTCAGCATAGTGAAAAAGATTATTAGAGCTGCCTATACCAAAAAAAACATCAATGAACAGTCAATCAAAAACAATAATGCAGTGCTAGAAGGATTGCAATGATTAGTGTCACCATCTAGAGCTCAAATTCTATAGTTAAAAATATCTTAAGTCTCCTTAAATGATACTTTTGTAAAATACAGTAAGTATGAATTACTGAGATGTTTGCCTATAACTGAGTTGTCAGGTACCTCAAGAAAGGGCCAGTTGGCACTTAGGGCTCATGTGGATGCATATGCCTCTCTCTGGGTTTTGTGTCCCCAACTGCTGTTTGCCCTTATGCTCTCCAATCTTTGCAAACAGCAGGGGGGTTGTTTTGTTTTGTTTTAAATATAATTTTATTAATGAGAGAGAGAGAGAGAGAGAGAAACATTGATTGGCTGCCTCTTGCATGCCTCCTACTGGAGATCAAGCCCACAACCCAGGAACATGTCCTTGACCTGAACTGAACCCAGACTTGGGACCTTTCAGTCCCCCAGCCAACGCTCCATCCACTGAGCCAAATCAGCTAGGGCCAAACAGCAGGTTTTTGTTTTATTTTATCTTTTTCTAGGTTTTCATTTTTCTCAGTAGGAGTGAGTTGAATACCACCTCTGCAATCATAGTTGGAGGGAAACCCCTATTCAGATTTTTAAATATGTTTTCCTATTTATCTTTACTCATTGCTCATTCTAAAAGACAACAATAAAACTTTCTCTATTTTAGAGTCAATAAGCTATAATCCATTGCCCAGGCAACCTTAGTCTCTGCTCTCTCCAGCTCCATGGCTGCCGCCATTTCTGTTGGAATATATCTTCTATAATTGAAACTTTGTAGCCTTAAGCAGAGGCCAAGGCAGGCCAGGGAAGGCAGAAAGCTTGGCTTCCTCCATTGCCAGGGAAATCCAAGCCTCCTGCTCTCTCTGTGGCCACAGCCATCTTGTTTGAGTTAATTTGCATACTTGCTCCTGATTGGCTGGTGGGCATGGCTTTATGAGTATAGTGGAGGTAAGGTCAATTTGCATATTACTCTTTTATTAGATAGGATATTCCCAGATGGAGATGCAAACTAAAACATACTATTTGTTCATTTGGTCATTACAAGTCTTGTCTATGACTTCCTTTTATCACAGTGATCTTTTATTTAAGAAATGCATTTAATTGAAATAAATACAAATATGTCAAAGGCTGTACATTTTTTGTTAAATATTATAAAATGACAGAAACTTAATTTCTATCTGGTTGTCAAAAATAGAATTCACTTTTTTCTTCCAATATTGTCTAGACTTGAGTGTCTCATCTTACCAATAACAATTAGTTGAAATGAGACAGAATATTTCCCTGTTAAAATTGCTTCTTATTTGTGTAGTACATTTCTTTGTTTCATAAATTGTTTCAAATTGAGGACATATTATTATCCAAATGATCTGTTCTTGATTATTTAGAATTTTTATTTTTTTCACACTCTTTAAAATGAGATGATGATCTCAGGTTTTAAATTTGTCTGTAGTCATATTATAAAATAAACACTTCCCAATGCATGATGGAACTGACCTGACATCACACATGCATATGGCAGACACCTGGATCTCATTTCTACTCCAAGCATTTTATCCTCTGTTGTTGTCAACAGAGCTATAACTAATAAATACTCATAATGCAAGATTAGCAAATCAGAGCAGCATGAAAAAGTGTTTTTGTAGCAGCAGAAATGCAATTAACCGGTGCTTCAGTAATATCTTGGAAGGAAAAAAAAATGTGGCAACTTTTCTCAGACAATGCTAAATATGTGCAATATTCTCCAACTTTTCTATCTCATACGTACAATATTTTATAGAATCCTTAAGAATTTGCTCTTGATAGCTTCTTGATATCTAAACGTTTCTTCTGTTGCTTGTCAGAATAAGATTTCACCTATTAGCTGATATTTAGTTAATATTAAATTTTCATTTATATTTATTAGTTTTTCTAACTTTTCTAATGGCATCATAAGAATATTCAGGAGCTTGTTAGAAATGCAGGTTTTCAGATTTCACCCCTGACCCAGGGAACATGAATCTGCTCTTTATTAAGATCCCCAGGTGATTCTTAATCTCATTAAAAGTTTGCCAAATGCTGGATAAGATTTCAAAACTGATGGAGCATGAGGTAATTTCTAACAATGTCAAGGAGAATTCTAAAGAGTTGATGTTCTTGTAGAGCAGGATCAAAGGCTTTGGCAGTGGGGATAAAGAGAAGTGGGCAAAGTGCAGAGAGTCAGAGATTGGAGGGAAGAGCTGAGCATGACTCCTGTCAGCCAAGAGATCTTCACTTCCTCTTGTGAGGGGCTCCTAGTGGAAGAAAATGTCTCCATCCACAGGCTGCTGTAGATGAGTGCTTATTTCTATGCTGCTCCATATTGCTCCTTGTATATTTCAGCGTTCAGGCAATTCCAGAAAGTTTCCTCAGGCTCCAGGATGGTTCAGTTATTTTATGGTTATTTACACAGTAGAGGTCCAGTGCATAAAATCTGTGCATGGGGCAGGGGGTGCTGTCCCTCAGCCCATCCTACACCCTCTCCAATCTGGGGCCCCTAGGAGGTTGTCCTACTAAACCAGCAGTCAGACATCCCTCTCACAATCGGGGACCACTGGCTCCTAACCATTCACTTGCCTGCCTGCCTAATGCCCCCAACTGCCCTCCCCTGCCAGCCTGATCTTGCCCCTAACTGCCTCTGCCTTGGCCCCCACCACCATGGCTTTATCCAGAAGGAAGTCAGATGTCTAGAAGATGGCTGGTTGATCTTGTCTAATTAGCATATTACCCTTTTATTAGTATAGATGGTGGATATATTGCCTGAGGGCAAGCCCCAAGTTTTTTAAGTCTCTACATGGCCAAGGATAATGCTGTGCTCATCATAGGGTCTAACTAATATATGTTGAAAGGTAGAAAAGATAAATTTAGAAAAGCTAGAAGACTGAGGGAGGAAGGAAAGGTCTCATATATAAGATTCATTGGTAAGTTTGATCCAGACAAAGAATTTTACAAAAGTATTAATATAACTGATAAAATGACCATAAAACATACTCAACACTACCATTTATTGAACATTTACACTTTGGGCTAGCACTGTGCTTTGATATATATGATGCCATCTTTTTTTACACTAATCTGCTTTAAGTGGGTAACAGCATAAAGATGATGTCAGGATTGAAGTCAGGCTCAAAGGCACCAACTTCAGACCCCTGAATATATTCAGTAGATGTTGGATGGAAACAAGGAATCTGCATTTTAGCAAACACCGAAGGTCATTTGACATACCATATGTCGATAACTCAAGCAGACTTTAGGCTTCTATTTATATTATCTAAAAAATCATTAACATTTCTGGCAGCCTCATTAGTTTTATCATATTAATTTTGCTGTCAATCAGAACCCTTAAGTTATTTTATGCTAATTACTTTTAAGACAGATATTGTCGCCCTGCAGTTCCATATTTGTACAGTTCCAATTGAGAAGTGCAATGAGGAATTTTATACTCATTCCTATTCAGTTTCATGTGATGAATCTAAGTGTTTAGTCCAGGCTGTTAAGAACTTTTAAAATATTTATTCTGTTATGCCATGAATTATCATCTCACCTCAAGCTTGGATCATCTGTGGATTTGATGTGCGCCCCATCTGTAAATCAATAATAAAACCTCCTAAAAGAAAAGAAGAAAGGACACAACTAATTCTGTGATCTCATTAGAACCTTCCTTAAAGGTGGATGTACACCCTGAAGCTGAGAATCTTCAGCTATGATTATCCAACTACGAATCCACTTATTTCAACTTCTCTCCAGCCTTTATTTCTCTAGTAGGTTAGTTAGGGAAATGAAATATTTTATTAAATGTGTCCTAATCAGGTTACAATATTTCTACTTCTTCTCCCTTTTGTAGTTGAACAGGAAGTTATCGGAAGGAGGTTTAGCCGAGATTTAATTTGATAGATTTTAAAAAATCTATATCTGGATACTGTCTTGTATTTAGTGACTACACATTAATCTTGCGGGGTTATTGATTTCTATCCTAAAAGATCACAACATCCATTCAATAATACTCTCTAGAACTGAATAAGACAGTGCATGTAAAGTGGTAATGCTGTGCTTCCTCCTCATAATGGTTTTCAATTGGTTCCCCACAGAGTTTTAGTTACTCCAAGGAGATGTCAAGAAGATCACTTAATATAAATAATCAAGGAGGCTTTATTTTGTAGAAACCAGAAAGAAATTAAAATTTTGTCTGTATTTTTTATAATGTTTAACAAAAACAGTCTTTTAAATATTTGAATCAGTTGATCACAATCAAAACACCAATAGTATACTGATAACAGCAACCAAAGAGTAACACCATGATAACTCTAAAGAGCAGTTCAAGTGGTAGTACAAACTGAATTGCATAAATTAATTAAATTTTTAAATATTCTCAACAGTAAAAGAAGATCATTAGACTGAATAATTTATGAAATCCACATTAGCTCTAGAATCTGATAAATCTGAAGCATGGAGATGCCATTTTGCCTAGAATGCTATTCCTTATTAAAGTGGTTTCACCACTATCAGTGAGTAGAGGTGTCATTCTTGGTAATGTCCATGGGCTCACATGCACCCCATGTAAAAATATCAACAAAAATAAAGAATAAAACCTTTGTTTCTGCATAGGGTTGATAAATATCATGTTTCCAAATGAAAATAATTTAGCCATGATATAAGAATTTAGCCATTATATAAGAGGAAAAACATGTTTTTCTTCACTATGTTTTATTGGTTTATAAATAATAGTTACCTGAATAGATGATGATAATGAAAGATCATTAAAAATGATTTCAGATGACTTGTATGCATGCATATTAGCATATCCAATGGACACAACACTGGGGTGGTAAAGGCTTGTCCAACACTGGGACTGGCTGCGGGAGGAGGGCTAGTCAATCAGGGGAAAAGAAAACATATGTAAAACTTTAGATAATAAAAAATAATAAAAAGTAAACGATTTCAGAAGGATTTTATAGAAAATGAAATTGCAATGTGGACTAAAAAAGATGAGAAGATCAGATTATTTTTCCTGTAATTACTGTTTAATATTAACTTCTCATAGACATTGATTTATTATAAGTAAGGAAAGGAAAATTATTAGAATATTGGGTTGCATTATAGCTAAGACTATAATTAACAGCTGAAGGGTTGGTGAGATAAGCCTATTCCTTAGCACCAATTTTGTTATTAATTTAGTAATGTATATTTTAAAGGTTGTTAATTGGCTATTAAAGGTATACAGGCTCATTGCAAAAAACGCATTACTTCACATCATGATGAGTCTGTTCCTAACTAAAGATACCATGTGGTTTAATGATTATATTCACTTATAAAAGAGAACCTGCTTCTTCATTGGGACAAAACCAAGTCTTTAAGAAACAAATTTAATAAAATGATCATAGAATATTAGAGTTGGTATTGAATATGTTAACACTATTTTATAAATGAGAAAATTAGGCCCATGGTAGTTAAATAACTTGCCTTTGATCATTTAATTTGTGATGATCCAGAATTCCAAATGCTGTAGCCCTTTGATTAATCTTATACTTATGACAGAGAAAATAACACCACTGTAGTTATTTGCCCCAATCCTGAATCCTTACAAAGCTATATTTTTACACATTTGGCAATCACTCCCATCCCTAAATGTTGCACAAAACCACCCCCTGAGAATGCCAAAGCTTCACTTGTTTTTCCCACAATACTAGCTGTCAACAGAAAAAAATGCAACAGACACAATTAAATAGAAAAGCAAGTTTATTCAAGGCTATTCCAATAGGAGAGAGTCCAGAACTTAGTCTTAGCTCAATTCCACTGAAATAAGGGATTAGGGAGTTTTTAAGAGTTGAGTAGGAAGATTGTTGGCCACCTGTTTTTGCTAAATGGCTTTGCCCAAAGGAAAAGTAAACTTTCTCCTATCTTTATGACAGGAGGTAGTTTTATGACAGGAGATATATTGAAGCAAGGTGCCAGGAAGTTAGGCTCGCACACCTTCCATAGAGACTGTGAGATAATACATTATCTTCCTTGATGATTATATTTCAAAGAGATGATTCCCAGGATCTTGATAGTCCAAGATTATGAAACTAGCAAGAGGCCTCTGAGGAGCCTGCAACCAAGATCTGTACCCTTGATTGGAATCAAACCCAGGACTCTTTGTTTCTCAGGCCAACGCTCTATACCCTGAACAAACTGGCTAGAGCAAGAGAATATTTAAAAGTCACTATTTTCCAAATAACATATATGCATAGCTCATGGAAACAGATAAGAATATTGAGAGGAGAGCAGGGTCTGGGTAAAGGGGGGGAAAAGTAAAGGAAAATGGGGAACATTTGTAATAATGTCAACAATAAAAATAAAATATATATTTAAAAAGTTACTGCATCCTCATACGTATAAAGAGAATTTTTTCTTTTCTCTAAGCAAGTGGACTGAAGCTATCTATATGCACTAAAGAAATAAATTTTTGAGTTTTATGATGTCCCTATTATCAAAAATAATGTACCCCACATTTAATAAATACAACTGACTATTGTTGCTAAATATTTCACTTTAAATTCAGCTATTACTTCCAAATATTGGATACACATGTATAGGTATATATTTTTTGGAGTAGATAAACAGAATATTCTGATATTTCCAAGGACTCTATATTCCCATGATAGTCCATTGCTTCTGAAAAGAAAAATGTGTAGACCCTTTCCTTACAATAACGTCTTCTACAATCAGAAAAATAACATTTTGAAAGAGTTAGCTAAGAAAACTACACTCCCGAGAAACCAAGATGGCGGCATAGGTAAATACCTAGGCTGCTGTCCTGCACAACAATTTCAAGAATACAGCTAAAAGACAAAACAGACATCTTCCAGAACTACAGGAAAGCTGGCTGACTAGAAATCCTAAAACTAGAAGGAAACAGAAATGCACATGTTTAATCAGAGCCATTGCAAAGCCCAAGAAACGCAACAGCATACTGGAGGAATGCAAGAATCAAGTCAAAGATTTGAAATACCAAGAGGCCAAAAACACTCAACCAGAAAAGAAAAAAAGAAAAAAGAATCCAAAAATTTGAGGATAGTGTAATAAGCCTCTGGGACAATTTCAAGCATACCAACATCAGAATTATGGGGGTGCCAGAAGAAGAGAAAGAACAAAATACTGAAAACATATTTAAAGAAATAATGACTGAAAACTTCCCCCACCTGGTGAAAGAAATATAGACTTACAAGTCCAGGAAGCACACAGAACCCCAAACAAAAGGAATCCAAAAAAGACCACACCAAGACACATCATAATTAAAATGCCAAGAGCAAAAGATAAAGAGAGAATATGAAAAGCAGCAAGAAAAAAACACCTAATTACCTACAAGGGAACACCCATATGATTGTCAGCTGATTTCTCAACAGAAACTATGCAGGCCACACAGTAGTGGCAAGAAATTTTCAAAGTGATGAATAGCAAGAACCTACAACCAAGATTACTCTACCCAGTGAAGCTATCATTCAGAACTGAAGGTCAGATAAAGAGCTACACAGATAAGGAGAAGCTAAAGGAGTTCATCAACACCAAACCAGTTTTATATGAAATGCTGAAAGGCTTTCAGAAGAGGAAGAAGAAGAAGAAGAAAAAGGAGGAAAAGGTGGTTGCTTCAAACTAGAGCAAGGATGGAACTGGAGAGCATTATACAAAGTGAAATAAGCCAGTCAATGAAAGGTAAGTATTACATGATCTCACTCATTTATGGAATACAATGAACAACATAAACTGATGAACACAAACAGATCCAGAGACAGAGAAGCATTGACTGTCAAACCTCAGAGGGAAGGTAGGGGAGGGTGTGGGTAAGGGGAAAAGATCAACCAAAGGACTTGTATGCATGGATATAAGGCTAATCAATGGACACAGACACCAGTGGGTTGAGGGCATAAGTGGTGACAAGGGGGGCAGGGTTGGAAGGGGTAATGGGTGATGAGGAGACCTATGTAATATCTTAATCAATAAAGAAATTAAAAAAAAAAGAAAACTACACTCCCCGCAATGAGCTTACTATTTAGAAAAGCTGACATCATTCTCAGCCCCTGGATCCTCCACCCTAAAGTCCCATTTTCTGCTACCTTCATTGCCCAGTAAATGTTACTGTTTTCAGACCCCTCTGTGCTCAATCACTTTGTAATAATATCTGGATGTGAAAGAGTCCCTTGTTTATCTCACATACTTTGAGGTCAACAGAATGCAGTGTTTTAGCAAAGAGTGTCTTTTAAAACCTGAGCTATATATATATATATATATATATATATATATATATATTTACAGCAAACTTATTCTATATATCCAGAAGTCATTTAGAAAATGCCCATTACTTTGTTATAAAAGAATGTTCTTAAGTTCTCAAATTTAAACATCACTATCACATACGTGCTTCAAATGGGATTTTGGATGAAAGGTCTGATAGTAAATATACAGGTGTTTTGCTGTATCCCTGCTTTGGTCATATCCATGGGGAATGTTGGTGAGAAGGTGGGAGATGAATAAGAAAGGCTATTAATAGGGCCAACGTGACCAAATCCCATCTCAGAATGTACTCCTAAGGACACACTGCTTTTGGTCAGGTCCATGTATAAATGATAATTTCTATTAAGCTGCTATTTTGTCAAGTTATTTAGATAAGCTCTACATAAAAATGCTGATTAACCACCAATATTTTCTCTGTAGTGTGGCCCAACCTCATTCAACTAAAGAGATCTTACCCAAGACTGAGACTTAGGAATGAGATAAAGAAATAATTTGCATTCATAACTAGAGATGCAGTAATAATTCAGTGGCTGCTGATTGGCACTGAGTGAGATGTATAAAATAACAGGCTGACACCTTTCATTTACTATGTCTTTTGCAGAAGTGATTTCCATAAGTTTTATAAACATCTCTATATTCCTGCTCACAGGACTTCTTTCCAAATCATAATCTTCAAGGAACCAAGGCAATTTTCTATATGATACAGTGAGTGGGGAATTCAGTATTCAGGAAAAGGGTTGGTTTCAAACTCTCCCTTTGCTGCTATCAAAAACCTCTCTGCAGCTGGTTGAATTGAAGTTGATAACCACATTCTTAGCATATATAAATATCACATTTTACTATAAGATTAGATAAATGTGACTTTAGGTTAAAAATATGTCATTCACTTTCCCTGTTGAATAATTAAGTCTAATCTAATGCATTATAAAACACACTGGAATTTGTATACAGTCCTGCACATGAACTCATCTTCAGTTTATACACTCAATCTTGACAAAAGCTGTGTGTGTGTGTGTGTGTGTGTGTGTGTGTGTGTGTGTGTGTTGTCCAGACCAGTGAGAGTTCATCAGTATACTATGTGACTCTGAGGGGTTTAATCCAATAGCCACAGTAAAGCAACCTCCACAATGGAGACATTGCTTCTAGCACTGGAAAGGATTTCCATCCAATCACATTGTGGAGGGCTTCCTCTTTGTGCTACTTTCTAGGCTACCAAAATTCATAACTGCTGTTTTCAGACATAAACTACAAGATAAAATAAAACAAAAAGACTCTACTGAGTCCCATGGTTGCTGTTCTCAAACATGAGTGCACAGTAGAGTCACCTGGGGAGGGCAGGTCAAGCCTCAGATCACTGCCCCTCACCTCCATGCTTGTGGGTCCAAAGGTCTGAAGTATGTTTCCACTAAGTTCCCCAGATATGCTGGGTCTGGGACAAAGGTTTCGGAAAGTATTCTACAGGGTTTCTCAGGTCACTCAAGAGGGGTTCCAATACATTCATTTTTCTTATAAGCTTAATTATCTAGGTTCACTTTGGATACCTTTTAACATGGTGAGGGAATAGCTTGATGCAAAAGAAAGCTATAGCCAATCCTGCCTTGGCACCCTACACTCAAAGCAAAAATACAATCAAACACTTGTGAGCTACAGCCTTCTTAGTAATGGATGAATTAATACAAAGTTAGTAAACTCAATATAATTTTCAAGGTTCTAAGCTCATGATCATACATATTTTTATTTAAGCCAATGGTATGGACAATCTCTCAGTTGTAAAGTTACAGAGAAAAACACTAAGAATGGGAAACAGATCAACTCTAGCATGTACAGAGAACCACAGCGAAGACTGTCTCCTCCTGTCCCTCCTTCTTCTCTTCCTTCCTCTTTGAAGTGTTTTTGTTGTCATTTTGACTACAAAGTGAAACTCTTCAGAGAGAGCAATATCTACTATATATAGTCTAAAAATAATGCAAGGATATTATAGTCAAGCGATTTGCAATTGTCCATTTCATACCATAGCTGTTCGTCAATGTGTGGCTCATTGTTATATATCTGTTGGGCAGTTTTGTTTTAGATCATTAGTTCATTTTAACCCATCTCAATTCAAAGCTTTTCACTCGCTTTGCCAAGTGTCAAGGGCATCTTTGATGAAATACATCATGGTGTTAGCTGGCTCAAACCATGTCAGTATTCAGAGCTTGGTAGATAGCTCCTCATCTTCAATGCACTTTCATCTGCCAGAGAGAAGAGATCCAATGTTTCTTGTTTGATTTATTATTCAGTAGCTTATCTATTTAAGAAAACCATTCAAGAAAGTACGTATTCTATAGAGTTAACCTGCTCATCACTTTTTTTTCCTTAGTAATTTTGAATTGTAATCTTTACAGTGGGATATTACCTAGATACAAAATTTAAAATATTCATTATCCAAAGAGGTAAAATAATGACACCAAACGTTTTTGAGATTTTTGTGTAGGGAGACATGTCATTTTCAAATAAGTGAGAAACACTGTTATCAGACTTATGCCAGCAACTGTGGATGCTAGAAACAGTTGGACAATTCCCTTTAATATTCTTTTTTAAATAGATTTTATATCTAGCTAAAATAGGCATGAGTTGTCAAGATTTAAAAATCAAAAACAAATCATCTACTTTGGAAGGGCACAGAAAAAATTCCAATTTCTCAAGAAAGTTACTTGCTAATAATAATATTTGACATCCCAGGAAAAAGAGAGGCATGAGATCCAAGCAACAGAGTATCCCCAGAGCAGTATCTGGAAATGGTGTGATGGTAAAGGTTGGTGCCTAGATGCCAGACTAGTAATTCAAATTGGAACAAGGAGAAAAGGCTTTGGGATGAAGTTCTCTGGGAATGAAGGGGAATTAATTTTAAAATAAAATAAATACACTTTGTGGAATACTGAAAACAAAGAATATCCATGAGTATGAACTGAATACAGAGAGACACCTATTTGGGGGTTCAGAATGTCTGTAATAGTATAATGCTTATTATTATCACAGTAATCAAAAATAGCTTTACAATCTTCTGTTTGCAGTTTCCTTCTATTTATTTAACTTAGCATAATTAATCTGTCCTCTTCACAAAGTAGAACTTAATAATATTAAGCCATACTTTAAAAATAATTTTGATATTTATGTATGTTATGTATTTTAGAGTAACTACCATTACTTTTTTTACCATTACTTTTTTAGAAATGATACAACTTGACTATAAAGAATAAGATATACAAATATACTAAGTGAACTTTGAAATTTCATCACTCTGTAAAAAAATTAACATTAAGTAAACATCAGGCTCTATGTGTACATAGAAAGAAGATAGATGTTAGAGTATAGATAGATTTAGATATGTAGATAAAATACTTAAAAGTATAGAATCATACAGTCTACATTTTGAAAATATGTTTTAAATTATTTTTAAAAATATATCTTTATTGACTTCTTATTGAAGAGAGTAGGAGAGAGAAAGAATCATCAATGATGTGAGAGAGTCATTGATTGGCTACCTCATGCATGCCCCACATTGGGATGGAGCCTGCAATCCAGGCATGTGCCCTGACCTAGAATCAAATTGTGTTCTCCTGGTTCATAGATCAATGACACTCAACTGCTGAGCCATGACTGCTGTGCTGTTTTTAATTATTTTTAAAGAATAAAAACAGCTATACAGTAGAACCCGAGTTGCTGATTGAAGATAAATATCTCTTACTCCTAGGAGTCATTATTTTTAAATTACAAATCAAGATTAAGATGTTTCAAGGTTTAAAGGACTGAATAAACTGAACAGGGACAATAGATTGTTCATTAGTTTAGGTGAGAGGTGATGATGACTTGTTCAAAGGTGATGTTGGTGGAGATAAAAAGGAAGCGACAGATTAGAGATGCATCCTGGACACAGAAAAACACCTACAACATACAGAAGCCAGAAAATCATTAACAGGTCTGGTGAAAGTTACCTAGGGAGCAGTCAACTTCTTAACAGGACAAGAGACAGCCTGTTAATGAAGCAAAGCCAGAATTTACTGCAGCTGAAATTGAATAGAGTAGCATATTCCAGCTCATTTGAGATAAGTTCACCTCATGATAATTCACCTCAAATTATCTCTGAATGGCCCTAACTGGTTTGGCTCAGTGGATAGAGCATCGGCCTGTGGCATGGAAGGTCCCAGGTTAGATTCCGGTCAAGGGCATGTACCTTAGGTGCAGGCACATTCCCAGTAAGAGGTGTGCAGGAGGCAGCTGATCGATATTTCTAACTCTCTCCCTCTCCCTTCCTCTCTGTAAAAAAATCAATAAAAAATATATATTTAAAAAATTATATCTGAATGTCATCAATACCTTCATACCACTACACCACCACCACATCCACTTTGACCACATGCCACACCTCACAAACATTTATACATACAACACAGCACACATAAATATACCCTGCGTACACACATGTATATACCCACACACATACACACACACACACAACAAACAAACAAACAAAAAACAACAAGGCTGTCATATGAGAACAAATATGGAAGAGGAGAAGGAGGAAGGGAGGAACTCCAAACAAGAAGCTACATTGCTCTAACTTTTCAATTCCTGTGAGGAAAAAACAGGATTCTCCCCTTCTCTCCAGCAAAGTGTGATTGCTTACCAGAAAGCACCCAGCGATTAGTAACAACTTCTTTAACATTCAGGGCTGGTGGGAAGAAAACAAACAGCTTCCACTGATTCCAGATCAGTTAATGTCCTAGTGAGAGATGGTGAGATGAAGGAGCACTTGGAGGTTTTGCACAGGGACAAAGTATGCTCTGTTTTGATTCAGTCCTGCAATCTTGGTGCTCTGACTTCAAACTATGCCTTTGAGCAAATTATGTTAAGCCTTTAGAGACTCAAGCGTCTCATTGAAGAAATGGGAATGATCTCAGGTTGTTGTTGGTAATGATTATGTAAGATAACATCTGTAACTATCTATATAGTGCAAGGTACAGAGGAAGCATTAGACAAAGGGGGCTCAGCAGGGACACATTCCTCAAAGCAGAAAGTTAGCATAGCAATTAAAAAGAGGTCACCTGAGTTTTCTAGAAGTCAGCTTCTGTTTCAAGGCTCCAACTCCCTGATAGCAGAAATTGTAACTTTTATTAATGGAGTGTAAACTCGTCCATTTTGGGTTCAGTGATTTTCCCCTCTTCTTCTCCCTGGAGTGATGACCTAATTCAATAGGCTGGGTTAGCATCACATCATTAGGGAAGACACCTACCTGTTCACATTGGCAGTATCTGAAATGTAACAGTTCTGGTCTGGTCCACACACACAGTCATTTCCCCACACTAGCCTCCCAGGCTCTCTCCCAGCCTCTCTATTCTCCAAGCAAATGGTCCATTCCTTTTTCCTGTAAGAAAACTTCCAGACAAAATTCTGGAAAATTTCTTGATCCTTCCCCCTTTCCCTATAAGTATGTTCTATCAACTGTGCAGTTGTACTTCCAAATCCATAGTTCAAATGCATCTGCTTTTAAACACTGCCTGTTGGAGATCATCAAGAGAATTTAACCATTGGGTGACCAGTGAATTAGACCACGGTGACTGGAAGCTCCTTTCCCCTTCCCCTGTCCTTGGAATGTACCTTCACCCACTTGGACTCACTTCAAGGACACAACTTGAGGGAGCAAAATGTTAACAAGATCTTGTATGTAAGTTTCCTTGCTTATTAAAATGGCCACCTACCAATCCAGAGTGGTCTGCCTTGCTCTTGTCTCTCCTTGACCTACATGTTCAAATTCCACCCAGGGAACTCTCAAGCTTACAAACCAACACCATCCCGATCCAGCAGCCATCATGTCCCTGGATTTTTATAGTAGCCCTCTGATTGATGGTGCTACTTTCATTCTTCCTCCACCACTTTCCAATTCACTACCGTGCAGCCAAAGTAATATTTTACACACATAAATTGAACATCTTATTCTCCTACTTAAAATCTTCCATTTTCTTCTTATTTCATCGATTACATATGACCTTCTTTCCAAGCCCTATAAGTCTTGGGTCCATCCTTCTTATCTCTCTGACTTAAGTATTCATTAGCTTATGGTACATATTACTAATATACATATACGTATACATATATATACATATACATATACGTATATACATACATATACATACATATACATATACATATACATATACATATACATATATACACATATATATTAGAGGCCCAATGCATTAAATTCATGCAAGAGTAAGCCTTCCTTCCCCCTGCTGCCAGCACCAGCTTCCCTCTGGCACCCAGGACAGGGCCCAGGCTTCATCCAGAGGTCATCCAGAAGGATGTCTGGAAGAACATCTGTCTAATTAGCATATTACACTTTTAATATTATAGATCCTTACTTAGGATATGTTTATTGATTTTTAGAGAGAGAAGGGAGAGAGAGAGAGAGAGGAGAGAGGAGAGAGAAACATGGATCTTGCCTCCTATATGTGCCTCAAACAAGAATAGAACTATCAACCTAGGTATGTGCCCTGATCAGAATCAAACCCACAACCTTTTGGTGACACTCCAATCAACTGAGTCACCTAGCTAGGGCTTGTTCTTTTGTTTTTAACCACTTTATTGAGGTGTGATTGACATGTTTGGATAAGCAGGGAAAGAATCATATAAGATTCTGTGGGTTGTGTTATAAAATTTATATGATATTCTACTTGTACTTGAAAGCCATTATAAGTGTTTTAAACAGAAGAGTAACACCTCTGGTTTTAAAAATAAAATACCTTTTAGAAGAACAGAGAAAATAGTCTGTATGATAGATATAGGAGAAGGAGAAAAACAAATAGATTATTCTAGGTACTCAGACAAGAGTTGAGACAATGAAATTCTAGAAATGTGGTAATGGAGATTATGAAAAAGAGTTAAATTTGTGATATATTTTAAAGATAGAGCCAAGAAGAATTTATGTAGGGTTATAGAAAAGTGAGAAAAATCACCAAATGGATAGTAATTGAAAGGAACACTGAGAAAGAAGTGGGTTTGGTGTAATGCAGAGGTGAAGTTGTGGTTTGGCAATAGTGTTTAGAGATGTCTATCAGACAGCCAACTAGACTGGGTGAGTAGGCAGTTGGATATTTCAGTAAGGCTCAGAGGAAAGCTGCATTCAGGAAATACATATTTGGAAATCATCAGGGTGTAAGTGCTACTTAGTAGCTGTACTCACAGTGGAAGAGTAAACAAGGGAAGTCCCAACTGAGTCCTAGGTCAAGTAGTGAAGGAAGAAGTACCAAAGATGAAATAGCAGTGACTATCACTGGGTGCTTCTTTTCTTGTGGTTTAGAAAAGCTTTGGACATCTATATATATAAAAGTCTAATATGCAAATTGTCCCTTTGGGAGTTTGACCAGGAGACCAGGAATTCAATCTCTCACTATGACATGGCTTGACTACCAGGGGGTAGTGCAGAACAAAGAAAGGCCCTGGCCAGCATCCAGAAGGTCCTAATCAGCCTTGATCGCAGGGTAGGCCTAGGGATTCTACCAGTGCATGAATTTTGTGCACTGGACCTCTAGTTCTGAAATAAGATGTATACCAGTATCTCCTTCCCTGCTTTTTGTGTGGTTATTCATTTAACTCTTTAATGTATTTTATTTAAGAAAATGTTGTGGGGTATATTTATAAATTCATTTATTTTTTCCAAGTAGGTAACCAATTATTCAAGTGATCTTTATTAAATAACTTACCATTTTCTAACTCATTTAAAATGGCAACTTGATTATGAATTAAATTGTGATACGTACTTGAGTTCAATTTTTACCTTTCTCTTCATTTCCATTGTTCTGTCTATTTAAAAACCAATAATAAAATTTTATTTGTGGTAACATTTTAATACTTTTTATTATTTGATCATACAAGTACTTAATAATTGAGATTTCAGAAAGTGCTCTTGGCTATTTATCTCCATTCACTTTTCAAGTTAAATTTTCAGATCTTGTAATTTGTCAAAAACTTCTCCATTATATTTTTAATTGGTATTAAATTACAGGTATATATTATTTTTGGAAAATTCATGTATTTGCAATGTTTTCCTTCCCATAAAAATCTGATTATCTTTTCACTTATTAAATTTTATTTAAATGCCTCTTGAAAACATTTTTGTTTAATTCACATTAGAATCTTCACATTTAATTTTTACTCATTATTGAATTCATGATCTCAGCTTTTTTAGGTTAGTACCCTAGAATTAAAAAAAATTGCACAAAACAATTCTTGGGGATAGTCAGAGAAAAAGCTAAAGAAGTCTTTAATTATGACACTTTATGAGGTCTTAGACTTTGAGCCAGCTCCAAGGTAAAGTAAGTCATATAATTATTCCACATTTCCAAGAAAAGAAAGCCATAGTAAAGGGTTTTGCTCAGATTCCCTAATATACTCTTCCAGAAATGCCACCAACAGCTGTGTGACCAGGGTGACATATTTACTTTACTCTCAATGTCAGTTTCCTTCCAAGTAAATGAGGCACAATTATGCACCTGTAGTGTTGGTGTAGATAAAGCAAGGTAAGGTCTGCTAAGCAAGTTGTATGGACTTAATACACAGTAAACACTCAACAGATGATAGCTCTTAATATGAGAAAGCTTCTCTGGTGCATAATTAGGGCAAAGAAGAGCTTGACTCTGGAAAAACATTATTTTTCTTTAATAGTAATCTTTTCTCCTTCTGTTCAACTTTATATCTACAAATGACTGCGTTTTACAGCATGCCCCTTTTTAAAATGGTATTTAATTATTGTTTTTATTGCATGTGGTTGCTATAACCAATGACCATAGAACTGGTGGCTTAAAACAACAGAATTAACACCAACGTCACGAGCCTGAATTCAGGTCTCAGCAGAACCATACTCTCTCTGTAGGCTGTAATGGAAATCCTATTCCTTGCCTCTTCCAGCTTCTGGTGGCTGCTGGGGATCCTTAGTTTGTGACCATATCACTCTAATCATGAAGGCCAGCCGGCATCTTCAAATCTCTCTGCTCATCACATTTCCTCTGTATCTGTGCTCAAATCTCCCTCTGGCTTCTCCTTATAAGGATACATGCAATTGCATTTATTTATATATGAGTATTTTTGTTATTTTCTCTTATTAATCTGTCTTGTGTTGATTGAAATATTTTCCTTCTTTATTGAATTGATGGGGTAATAGGGGTTGAAAAAATCATATAGGTTTCAGGTACACAATTTTATCATACATCATCTGCACATTGTATTGTGTGTTCACCATCTCAGGTCAAGTCTCTGTTCATCATCATTTATCCCCTTTATTCTCTTCTACCTTCCCCAACCACTGTTTTCCTCTGGCAATCACTATACATGTAATTGCATTTAGGGCCCATCTGATAATCCAGAATAAGCTCCCAATGTGAAATGATGCTTACTTAATTTAATCATGCCTGCAAAGGCTTTGCCCTATAAGGTAACATTTTGGGGATTAGGATTTATACATATATTTGTGACGGCGGAAAAGCATCATTCAACCTGCTACACTCATGTTCTGCTAAAGTAATTTAAAAGAGTACAAAACTACTGTGATAAACTTAAAATGAAATTGGAAAAGTTCTGGTCATAAAGAGAAAGAACATACTTCAAAAGTAATATTAGTTTCACCATTCTAAACAAGCCCTCCTAAAGTTTAAGAAAATTGCGGAACAACTTTGTTATTTCTTGAGGGTAGAGATGGGATATCAGTCTTAAACGTGTCAGGGCAGGTGGGTGCTGTGCTCAAAGAAAATCAAAACCTCATACCCTAGGAGTTAATGTTTTGTTTTGTTTTTCAATTTCAAAGACTCTGGGACAACCTATTCAGAACCTTTGAACACAACATAAATGGGAAAACAGGACCACATTATTATTACAAAACTAGAGACCCAGTGCATGAAATTTGTACACTTGGGTGGGGTCCCTTAGCCCAGCCTGTGCCTTATTACAATCCAGGAGCCCTCGGGGGAGCAGGCCTAAGCCATCAGTCAGATATCCTTAGTGCTGCTTCAAAGGCAGAAGAGGCTCCTGCCATGGCCACTGTGCTTGCCAGCTTCTGGCTGAGTGGTGCTCATACTGACCAGCAGGGGGTAGTTCCTGCACTGAGCGTCTGCCCTCTGGTGGTCATTGTGCATCATAGCGACCAGTCATTCAACTGTTTAGTCAATTTACATATTAGCCTTTTATTATATAGGATAAGAGAACAAGAACTTACACAATTGTGCAAGAATTTGGAAAAATAAGGGTCTGAACAGAGAAAGTGGTGGATCAGAGAAGAGCTTGTGTGGATGCACAAGATGAAGTGTGGGAATCCAGCACACTGAGCAGCTAAGGTGAGGCTATGCAGGAGACTGGTGAAGTCTATGAGACATCACTGCCTCAGGGTCTTTGCATTTCTATTCCTCTGCCTGAACAGCTTTCTCTTTAAATAACCACATAACTCATTCCATCTCATCTTTCCTGTTTAAGTCAGATGAAACCTGCTCAGGCCACCTATTTAAAATTGTACCCAATCTTTCTTTAGTCCTTTATTTTTCTTTATATCCCTTATATTTTAAAGTACTCTATATCTGACTCATTTGCTTTGTTTATTTGTTTTCATAATGGCAGAAATCTTAGTCTGTTTTGATTCCTGTTTTGTCTGCTGCAACTGACACATAGTAGGTGCTCAGTAAAAGCATGCTGGCTTTTAGGACAATGAAGTCATGCAACATATAGTTGTGTGGCTTTACTGTATTTGAGGAAAAAAGTATTTCCATATATTAAAAATATAGTGTAAATACTCATGATAAAATTTCTAGTCTGCACTCAAAAATGCATCATTTGTCCCAGCATCATTTGAATCAGCCTAGCTCTGGGGTTACATTTCTTCTCATCGCTACATAAGAAGTTCAAGATTATCTGATTCTGAGTTATAATTAGTACATTTTCAAGATAACCAATAAGAAGATAAAATAGTGAGTGATCCATGACCCAAGTCTTTTTTCTTGCCCTCACTCTTAGCTTTAAGGTCTCAAGCAAATAAAAGAAAAAAATGCTGAGAAAAAGAGAAGCCTGAATAATTATGTCTCATTCTGAATAACTTAATTGTCTCATTGTCTCTGGAAAGTAGGAACATTTGTAGAAATGTTTCTTCTACAGATGAAGACAAAGGTGCATTGGGGTCAATTTGTTAATCAATAACAGGCTAAAAAAATGATTAAACATTACAGACCCACGAATCTTTTTTCTTACGCAATCCTATTACTGGATAAAGTTAACCTGGAAGTTGGATCAGTGGTTTTTCACGAAATAGATTTGCATATTTCCAGAAACAAAGATTAACATGCACAACTAAAGTTCTTTGCTGTGAGCTCAGGCAAAACCTGTCCAGCAGCCTCTTGTGATCTCCTGTGCATTCAACTGCAGTCCCCTTGCTCCATACCAATGGAAACTTTAGATGGACAAAGTGGCTTACTCTCCTTCAGACAATCTCTTCCCCTTTGTGACCTTGGAGATCCCTCTCATGGCATGGAATGCAAACAGTGGAGACAAGATAGTCTGTCTCATGTTCTCAGTCTCACAGGGCATGTCAGCCATCCCTGCTCCCCTCCATGGCTCTGTGGCCTGGGAAGGTTTGCTGAACTTCTGTCTCCAGGAACCACGTTAGGAAAGGGGTGAAGAAGCTGAAGAGCCCCCATTCTTTTAGGCTCATAATTTAATCCATCAGAGGAAATGGTATTGTCCATGCCTTCCCACTATCATTTCCCGTACTCAGGTTTATACCAAGGTTGAGGAGAATACAAAGAATAACATCTATTTCTCCTTTAAAGCTTCTTATGTTCCCAATTTTCCCTGTCGACTCAGAGAACCTTCCTGGAGTGACAAAGTGGGTGATGTGGAGAAAGAAAGCATTCTGCCCAAGCATTTCCTTGCTGGTATATTCTATTGTATGCCCAGTGGTACTTTGTACCTAGAAATTATGAAACTGGCATTTTTGTTGTTGTTGATTGCTCTGTGAACGAATTGCTCCCTCCCCACAGGTGATGATGGCCCAGCGTTTCACAATTTAGCTGGAGGAGGTTGTAACACTGTTGGTTTACTTCTCAATCATCCTATCACAGTTTTCAGTCTTTCTTTCTGAAATCAGTTATGCTAACCAATTGAAAGGGTATTTAAAATCCTCTTAGGTATTTCTGTAGAGCTGTGCTCAACACTAAATACCAGGCAACTTTTTGATTGTTGTCATTCCAGAAGAGGATGTGGTGGTGAGCAAGCAGGGAATAAACCCACAAAAATGGAATTGTGGGTGATGGAGTTTAAATGACATGGCATATCAGTTTTTTTCCTAGCCAATCTTCCCTTCCAACAATATCTATATTTTTGAAATCTCATTTAGGTAGCTTTAGATTTATTTTAGGCTGCTTCACATAAAAGGAATAATGGAATCATTTGTATTAACATCTAAAATTACAAGGCAAGTTAGTTCTTAAATGAAAATATAGATGTATAATCAATTGATTCTGGGACTGATTTTGTGGCTGATAGATGATGTGGTTAGAATGTCTTGGGACCCAATCCTCATTCTCTTTATCATTGACATTGTGAACTTGTCTAGAAATGGTCTCATCTAAATAATGGGGTCAATATTTTAATTTTGGATTATTGTGAATTATTTAAATGGGATGCTGAGTGCAAATTCTCTAGAACAGAATAATTTAATACAAAAATATTCACTTAACTAAGAATATATGTTGCTTAAAAATGTTCAAATGTCCATTTAAATATTTCTAAAATCATTTGTCTCTAAATACATGAGAAATGAGGAAGAGAAGTTGAAAATAAGCAAATAAAACAATAAGAAAACCAAGTGAAGGAAGAAAAGAGAGGACCATAGATTATTTTCCAGATATGAAGCCAAAGGATAAACTATATTTGTTCATACAAAATTGGTAGTTATTATTATCATTATATAAAGCCATTTTAATATGCAGAATTTAAAAAATGTTTTAAATAACTATTCCCATTTAAAAATGAAAACCTATTTTATGCTCTGCTACACTTCAAATTTACATAGCAAAATTTCTGAATTCATTATTATATTCCTCTTGCCTATTGTGAAGATAATTTTAAAGACCAACTTTCTTTTAAAAATTGATACCTAAATATATATATTATTAAAGTTTTTTTATATATTTAGATTTTTTTAAGAAGTAACAAGAACCTAGCTAGAAAAATTAAACAACACAATAAAACATTTGTTATCCCATTATTATATCAGGTATGTGATTTAATCAGCAGGGATGTTAAAATTATTTCATTATGTTCTCATATACAAGGGAATCACAGTTTCCTTTGAGTGGAACTGGAGGCCAAAAGCACACCAACCAACACACCTTCTTTGCCCCATTCTTAAGGTAATGCTAGATTTTCTGAAGTAGGCTTTTTAGATACTTCCAGGCCTTTTCAAAGATGGAAAAATGACATAAATCCAGACATTTTCATTCTGAGAAAAAAATATCCTGGGGTGCTTGGAAAAAATGTATTAAGGCAATAAGTTACCCTTTGTAACCATTTATACTTCTATCCCTTCATAATTTACCTGGTTCTCACATACTTGTGGATGCTGTACTGACATGGCATACCTAGCCGATGATCCCTTCTAACCATCTATATTTTTTAACACTTTCTTGCTCCAATACAGGCCAGTGTATATATAAGTGTGCTGCCCTGCACAATTATTCTTAATAAAGAGTAATATAAGGTTGGGTTTAGATATTTTGTGGGGCATTGGAGCAAATGCACACACGTACACACACACACACACACACACACACACACACACACACACACACGGGAGAGAGAGAGAGAGAGAGAGAGAGAGAGAGAGAGAGAGAGAGAGAGAGAGAGATGTCCCACAAGTTATATAGCAGTAACTCAATACTGTATATGTTTCTAATTATGATACTAATGTGAGTTTGATTTAAGTGATTCTCTAAGTTCTCAATTCTCGGAGGCAAATAGAAATGCTTAGAAATTGTATGACAACATTTTTAAAGACTCCTGTGTATAGTTTCCACAGATACTCACATTGTTTATACTGTGACTATCTGTTTCAGTAGCAGAGTTATTTTTATTTTTTCTCCCTGCCTGGTATATGTATTATTAGTAATGCATATTTTTATTATTTCAAATGAAATTTATTAGCAGTTGAAAATATCACCACTTTTGAGATCAGTTGATGCTAGAATTGCAGAAAAGAATGTATAAAATAAGACCATACATGCTAAATAAAAATATAAAACGCTGCAGTTTACATCTGATTTAATGTAGTCTGTCTCCTTTCATTTGTTTATCTTTCCTGTAACTGTCCATTAGCATGACTTTCCAGGAAAAGCATGTTTGCTGTCTTCTCATGGAACACTAGGAACTCTGAGAATCAGTTGACCATGAAACAAACTAAAAATAAAAAAATTCTGTCTAGATAAGAAACTGCTGAATTAGTTACAAAAATTATTCAAATGCCAATCTAAATGCAGAGGCCAAGCAAACAGACACGAAGCCCATATTTCTGCTTTGTCATCTCAATTTCACATTAAAAACTGCTTCATAAAAGATATTGGGAGTAGGTCAGGAAGGTAGAAAACATTTGTTTTTCTATCTCCTGATACCAAAAATAAATTTTTAAACACAAAAGATTCAGATTTTCTAATTTAGGTTTCTGTTTTCTTGACTCAATTTTAATACAAAAGATGCTGAACACCAGAACACCAGAGTTGGAGGGAAGGGAAATTATTCATCCTGGCATGTGATGCTTTAAATTTCTACTGAGCTCCACATCTGTCCCTGGAGTACACTAGGACACCTGAGAAAAGGGCATGCAATATACGATTCAGCATAAGCGTAACATAAACCTTTGGACGAAATGAGAAAGAAAATCAAATTAACATGGTGAGCGAAGAAATAAAGGGCTTTCATTGTCCCAAGCAAATGTCAAAAAGCAAACAGCAATTATGTTCAATAAATAAACATTCAAATTTTATAAAGTGTCGTTCATATCTAGAGGACACAGTGAACCAAAGAGAAACAGTTTTGTTTTTAGCATTGGATGATCTCCAAAGGCAGACTAAGAATATAATTTTGTAAAAATTTAACAATCACTTGATTATATAATACTAGAGGCCCGATGCATGAAATTCATGCAAGGAGTTCGGCCTTCGCAGTGGTGGTGGCTTGCCTTAGTCCTTGCAGCCCTGGCTTCATCTACAAGATCCTTTGGCTATGCGGTCTAATTAGCATATTATACTTTTATTATTAGAGATTGTATAAAATGTTCAAATACACATGGAATTCAAAGAATGAATACATTGTAAAAACAAAATTAAATGCTTTCTGAAGCAGTTCAAAAGAATAAAACTTGAATTGGAAAAAATAGTTTTTAAATCTATAACTATCAAAAGGTGACTTTTCACATAAGCTATGAAATAAAAGTCAATGTTAAGAAAGGAAAAATAAAATTCAAAAAATATAAAAACCCATTCAAATCAACCATTGCCAATAGTCTACAGTAAAATTTAATTGTTTTTGTCCACTCATTTTATGGACCAAGTTGACCATCTTGAGTAAGCATACCAGGATACTACTTATAGGTTCTAACAACTATATAGTCTTAGAAGGAATTCTTCTGATGGGCATTGACTTACCTAATTCTAATGCATCCTTTAAATCCCCATAGTGATTTCCATAAGACCATGTTCCATATAAGCATCTATCTAAAAGGCCAATTTTTTCATTCTAGCTGACCACAAGACCAGGCTATTGACCACTACCTATGGATTGGTAAAACCCAAAACATAGGGGCAAACAGCATACAATTCAGACTGCTGCACTGATTTGTTTTACTTTCTTCAATTATAGTAGCCATCTGTAAACCAAGTGGCTCTTTGTTGGTAAATAAAAAGCTGTTCATAGGGTACCAACCAATTGGCAAGAGAGCCTGGCAGCTCCTTGAGTGGTTCCAAAGTTGGCCTTGGGGGAAAAAAGAGGTTACCTGTACATGAGTATCTCCTTGCATTCTTGTGGTCGAATGTTCCTGTATAAACCATATCTATTTTGTTATAGAATTTTCACTGATGCTGTCTTCATCATTTGAGCATTTCTCTGACATCACCTGAGACATTATGGGTATTTCAGACTTCCAGATTAGTCTATGTCCTTCAGTCATAGAAGTAATCTTGATTAAAGCCCAAGAGCAAGCTAGAAATTCTTCCTCAAATAGAAATCTTATGATTCAAAATCCTGACCATATTCAAGAACCAGAGTGTAAAATGTAAGTAGTATTTCATTTAAAATCTTTAACTTTTTCACTTTAATCTTTTTATCTAAATGTTTTATTAGAATTTTTCCTGATTTTAACTTACATGCTTTGGGCTATTACCATTATGAATATATAGGATATATTTTGGATTTTAGTCCCATTATGTCACTAGATCTATTCAAATGGGTCTCTTTGAATTCACTGAAATTAAAGTAATTGTATAGATTTAAGGTGCTATGTGTAGATTTATAGGATTCAATACACTAAACCAAGTTTCAAGTCTTATTAAAAATTAGTACAAAGTGGGCAATAATGTGAGAATATCCTCTCTGGACTTTGGAGTAAGTACCAGAAGAATGGGCACTGGCCATCTATAGATGGTGTTTAAATTATTTAACTATATTTCAGAAAATAAGGGATCTAGAATGTAAAATCTTGCATATGGCTGAAATTCTCTGGTCTTATGAGGAGATATACTCATTGCTAAAGATTAACAAAGATTGCCAAAGTTAATTATAAGTCCCCCAAAAAATGTTATCTACACTTTAAATTCTAAATCAAGTATGGGTTATACTATAAAGAACAAAATTAAAATTTATAATTCAAAATCATATTTCTACCTAGATACCATGTATCAGTCCTCCTAGGCCAGGAGAGATATCAAACAAACCCTAATAAGTTCCAACACTTGCCCTAACTGGTTTGGTTCAGTGTATAGAGCATCGGCCTGTGGACTCAAGGGTCCCATGTTCAATTCTGGTCAAGGGCATATACCTTGGTTTCGGGCATATACCCAGTAGGGAGTGTTCAGGAGGCAACTGATCAATGTCTCTCTCTCATCAATGTTTCTGGCTCTCTATCCTTCTCCCTTTCTCTCTGTAAAAAATCAATAAAATATTTATATTTTTAACAAAGGGTGTAAGATAATTCATTAATATTGTTTTAAAAGTTCCAACATTTAATAAGCAATGTTAACTACAATTTGATATTATTAGTCAAATGTTAATTATATTTTGAATAAACTGTAGATTTAGATGACACTAACAGTATCATTTATGTAATTGTAGTAGATAACTAGATAGATCATAGATATAATAGATAAATGATGTTTTCTGAATATTCATTAAACTTTTTCCCCCTTGCAAATGCTATGTAAGACTCATGGTATATTTTTTATCTACTTTTTTTTTACTTATCTCAATTTCTGGAAAGCTGATTGTTTACCTTAGAAATGAGGAAATGCAATGATAAAGATATTAAGAGACTTTGTCACAATTCAGTCCATGAAGAACCAGAAGAAAACCCTGGTCTTCAGATTCCTTCTCCAGGCTTAATGAGAGCTGCTGGCTTTATTATTCATAAAGTGATGATTTTTACATCTGATGGGTAGAATACCAGCAAAGGGCTCTGATTTCTGGCCACAAGAATCAGCTTGAAATTGAAGCTAGCTCCACCAGACATTAACTATAAGATGTTTGAAGTTACTCAACATCTCTATGCCTCATTTTCTCATTTGCAAAATAAGACTGTTCATAGTTCCTGAGTCATCAGGCCATGGGGAAACATGGAGTCACTGTAAGTGCGTATTACTTATGAGACAAGCCAATCCCCAGGGCTCCACATTCAGAAGGGCGGTGTATGTGGCTTAGTGGTCAATTGTGCTGTCTTAACATTATTAACTTTTGAACAAGGGGGCCTGTGACTTCACTTTGTGCTGGTCTCTAAAAGTAAATAGCCTATGTGGACTATCTTGAGTCTCCTATTTCATCCTTCAAAGCCAATTTGAGACTTTTGGGCTGAGAAAAGTCTTGCACCATTAATGCATTTCAAAACTTTGGGCTCCTACTCCACATAGCAGCAGGAGGAAAGGCTGCTTTCCCTTCAGTTCTTCCCAGGGCCCTGTGTTTGAGTACTGGCAGGGGAGAATGTGGCCAATAACGTGGCACTTGAGAGAATAATGCCAGCAGTATCCAATTCCACAGTAAAGTACAGTACAATTCCTCTTATCAGACCCCTGAGAGCATCCCTGAAAGTGTGACATTTAAATAGAAAATAACATCATCTTGTACCTGAAACTCAAAGCAAAACCTTTAGCCATTGCTGCATCCTCCTGTCTTGAAGCCTCTCTGTCCCTGGGTATGTAGGTGCTCCTTGCTTCCCAGTGTCTCCTTCTTAAAAACTCCATCAGGGCATGTCTGCCCTCGAGAGTGCCCCAAGCTCCAAATTTCCTGGTTTTCGCTGAGCCCATCAATATCCTCTCAGGCTCCCACAAAGTAACTGAGACTGGAAACTCAGACTAATTAGGCTAATTAAAGTTGAAGTATGAGTAGCTGTTGACAAGCCTGCGTTGAAACAGTGTCACAAATAATGAGCTATACCAGCTTTTTATTCTGCCCCCGCCCTGTGGTGTTCCTGCCACAGACATTCCAGCCAATAGCCGGTCCCAAGTAGCTCCCTTGGAGGCTGATCAGTTCTGGTGTTTCTATAATCTGGAGGTGATTGGTGAGCTTATTATATGAGCTCCTAATAAAATATAAATTCTCAGGGCCAAAAAGCAGACTGTCAGGTGTCAGAGCAATTGCTTATCCTCTAGGGATTTTCAGACGTTTTCTGGAATCTGGATATTACAATGATTGCAATACTAAAAAGAGGCAGGAGTAAATCAAGGGGGAAGAAAGAAGCTTTCAACACCTCCCCAGAAATTCAATTATCATTCTCCACGTAAATACCTATTGTAAATCTCCTATAATCGCCTTTCTCTTCCAACCCCCACCATGCCTTCTATTTATTCTCAGGGAAAAAAGATAAGCTAATGGATCTTCTGGTCTCCAAACACACAAACCTCCCTCTAGCTTCACCCTGCCAATCTAATGGAGACAATGTCTCTTCTGAATTGTAAGCTGTTTTATCTCTGGAACCTGCATATCAACACAAGCGTTTTAAGATTTTCCATTATTAAAAACAAAAACTCATTGTGGAAACTATACCCCCAGCCCATAATATATGGCCCTAATTTTCTCCTGGTCAAGAGCTCCAACAATTTCTCTCTACTATACTGCTTTGTCCACTTGCCCATACCACTGACCACTTGGACTGTTTACACCACACATCATCTGGCTGTGTTCCCATCCTTCATGAGCCCCCAGTAAGGTGGCCTCGATGTGATTTAATACAATGGATTCTTTCCAGCTTGTATTTAATCTAATTACTGGGCAGAACATGACAAGCACATTCTTCTTGAAATACTCTCATCTTTGGGCTTTTCCTTTCATTTCTCCAGCCAGTACCTCAATTTTAATTTCTAGTTTTACCTTTTCTATACAGATTTAAACTGGAAATTTTCAGGGTCCTGCCCTAAGCATTCCTTCTTTCCCATTTTATTTTGTCTAGGTTATTTCAGCACTTCCACTTCTATGACTTAATTTACTATCTTTATGGTAATAGCATAATATTGCTTCCAAATATAATATTACAACCAAAATTTCTTTCCACAGCAAACCTATCTTCTATATTTCAGGACTATATAAAATCCTTACTATTCAACTCAATTTGATGGCATCCTGCGAGTTTTGAAAATGGGCTAAGACCCTAATCTGGGCTGTAACTCCTTGCATGGTCTGGACCCAGGCCTGCGCCTGCCTCCTCTTGTGCCTTTCCAGTTCTCTGTACTTCAATCACAGTGCAACCTTGGACACAGGGCTTGAATTTGTCTCTTCCATTTCTGCGAACCCTGAACTCAGCCTTGCATTCTAAACCAAGTAGAAATTTATTAAATATTTGTTAACTCAATAAATGGACCAATAGGAACTATGGATACTATAATCTTATTTTGGAATTTTGTAAAACAAGCCTAGGATTGCCTTCATGCTGGTCCTTGAGCTCCTGTAAATAGCAGAGGGATGATTATATATACCTAGAAGAAAGTAAATATCTGGTTTCATGAAATTTTTGTCAGCTTAGAAGTGGCACTAGATCCACAGTTTATGGACACACAGCTGTGCCAAGGGACCTTTCCAAAGACATTTCTGTAATAAACCTACATTGCTCAGATAGCCTCTGTGGTTAGTTTCTGGGATGAATCTGTCTGTATTACTTCTATACGTGTCACAAAGGAAATCCCCGGGCCTCACAAACTCAGAATGTACCACATCGAATCACACAGAAGCACTGAGAGACGATCTTGTTGTCCACAATGCTTCCAATCGTGATGTGTATTATAGAGAGCAACAGGGATTTTCAATGAATTTGCTGTTTTATTTCTTTTCCCTATTTTTTTGTTCTTTATTAGATAAGAAGCACCAAAAGTAATGCCACTTCCAAAACGTTCTAGAAATAACATATTTTTTTTGTTTAGAAGGTACAAATACTTCTCTGCATGAGAACAGATGCTATCAAGCACTTGTCCTCTGCTTCATTTTAGTGTGCTATTTTTCTCCAGACCTTCCTTAGAGGACTAATTACGTACACTGTGGGGTACGTGCAGGTCTAACTGTAGCCACTTATTTTCTGTGGAGCAATGGTGGTGAAAACTACCAATGAGGAGTAATGGTATTTTATAGTATTGCCTAACCTCCAAAGAAGGAGGGGGATATGTAATATATTTCCTGACCCTCAATATAAAAATCAGTAAGCTGTATATTAATGAAAAATATAGACTATGTGTGTCCAATAATTTAGATAACAATGCTGATACTAGGAGTTGCTAATGAATGTGTGAGAGACACAAATGTTCAGATTACTATTACTAAAGAACAGACCACAGCAGAATAGTTATTAGTATGATCTTTCCATTTCTCCCATCTCCTTGTTTTTCTTTCTTTTTAGTGAAATGTTGCTTGTTTGTGGTCATTTCTTTCCCAGCTGTACTATAAAAACTCAGGCAAAAATAACCTTCTCTCTACTTGTTTGTATGTGTGCTGTTCATATCACTAAAGTTACTTTTAAAAGGGTAGTGTTGACATTGACCTTTGAGGGTTCATAGCATTCTTTGACTTTTTCTCATTTCTAGGAAGAATTCAGAAGCTACACATGTTTCAACTAAGATTAAAGCAGGTATTTGTTTGTTTAGATTGAGGAATTTTAAGACAATTTCTTACAACACTTAGAGTTTAATTATGTATTATATTGCATTTCTCTTTGGCTTCATAGAGAGCAGAAAAATGGTCCATAACTATGATCAGGGCATCTATAAAGGAAACACAGGGGAAATTATGCATGTTGAATTCACAATTACCCCAATAATGAAGAATTATTAATAGGAAATAAATGAAACTTTCAGCTATTCTATTGACAAATATTAATAAAAATGGCATGGAATTCAGAGATTCTGGGAATATTCATAGAATGCATTATCCTTTCTCTCCATTATCAACAAGAATACTTTTTACTCACCTGTCCAAATGGCTGTGGGCAGCAGTAGATTTCTGGGTACCAGAGGGGTTGTTAGCTTTGGGTATTGAAGAATCTTAAGAAAGAACCTTGTGAAGAGCTTTTGTGTTCATGGATTTGGTGAGATTCTGGTAAGGGAATCCCCCAGAAAACCTTTTGTGGGGTATTTAAAAGGACTTGACCTACAGAAATCTGTGAACCCTTGTCAATTTGGTGGGGTCAACATTGGACGTGTGTGTGTGTCTGTGTGTGTGCATATGTCTAATTGGGTTTGGTCTCCTCAGCCTTCAAAAGAGAAGGCAGAGGTGAAAAGGTGAGTTCTGTCTTCCCTACTTCTGAGCCTGGAAGAGTATGAGGAAACTGTATCTTAGGGTTTTATCTGCTGCCTGCCTATTAGCATACCTACAACCCACAGAAGTAGATGTAGATTCAACTTCTCTTCCTTCTGAGATTTCCTCCACTTAGGGTTTTTCAACAACCAAAACTGATTCCTAGAGATCACAAGGAAAAATAATCACACATCTGAAGGACCCAACTTTCAGCAAAGGGAGATCCTGTAGTGTGGGCACCAGGCAAAATAGAACCTCTGGATGTGACAGTGGAGGTCTCAGACAACACAATATGTCATAATAGCATGGTAAAGAACAACCACAAGGATTCCAGTTCAGTACAAAACAGTACTTTCTAAAATAAAACTAGCCTAACTGGTATGGCTCTATGGTTGAGCATGGCTCTATTTCAGGTCAAGGCACATGCCCAGGTTACGTGCTCATTACCCAGTAGAGGTGGTGCAGGAGGTGGGCAATCAATGATTCTCTCTCTGTCATCATTGATGTTTCTATTTATCTCTCCTCTTCTTTCCTCTCTGAAATCAATAAAAATATATATTTAAATAAACAAACAAACAAATAAATAAAACTAAATGTTTGACTTAGAAAAATCAGTAAATGAGTTTAAATATGAAATCACTGCTGTCAAGAATGGTAGTAGGAGTCTGGGAGAATGAGTGCAAGAATATTTCATCAAAGTGCAACCAAAAACGTGAGAGAGAGAAAAACTGAAAGAAAGAGATTTCAGAAACCTAGTATCCAAATTACAAGAACTTCAGGAGAAAAGGAAACCGATGGGAGATATATAATGACTAGACAAATGACTAAAGAATGTTTCTCTAAGATAAAAGATTTGCTTCTACAGAATGAAAAACTGCACTAAGTTTCTGGAAATAGTAATGAGAAATATATCTATATATATAAAAACCTAAGTGACAGAACCACCAAACAACCAGTCAACCAGTCACTATGATGTGCACTGACCAGTCACTAGTTGGTGCACACCCAGGATCGGGCTCCCTCCTGTCTGGATCGGGCCTGGGGGACCAGGCCAAAACTCACTACCGATATCCCCCGAGGGGTCCTGGATTGCAAGAGGGCACAGGCCAGGCTAAGGGACCCCATCGGTGCATGAATCTATGCACTGGGCCTCTAGTATGCAAATAAGATGCCTGAACTCTTAAGACTATAGAGAAAACAGATTACTTCTATTAATTTATCATTTATATAGCAGGAAGGGATGAGATGGAGAAATATTTTTATGAGCTGCAATATTTAAATATCTATTTAAACAACTTTCTGAAGTACATCTCTTCGTGCATCAACCCCACAATTTCACAAGCAAATGTATTTATGTGCTAAAACCAGTGAATAAAGAATATTATGTAATACTAATCTAATTTGAAATTTTCTGATCAAAGAGAACTTTAAGTATTACATCATTGTATTGGTGACAGACTTTTTCTTGAATTTATAAGACATATATTTTATTCTAATACATTAAACAGTTTAATAAAATAAAACTAAATGTCTCCAAAAAGTTTAACTTTTTCACATATACAGCTTCCAGTTTTCATGAAGGAATTAAATCACTCTCCTAAGGGAACACCGTGCAAAGCATTTATATTGGTTATTTTATCCACTTACCACTTTAAAAAGAAATGAAAACCTGAAAGTGCAGAGGAGATGGTTTTAAAAGCACATCAGTGATGAGAATGATAAGACCACTGGTGCTGTAAATGCATCCATAATTGTTTCTTTCATGGGACTGTTTGCTATTTTCATAATAGCAGGACATCAAAGAGTTTTTATTAGATTTCAAAAGAATTTGGTAAGTAAATGTCTGGTGCAAAATAATATTTTAAAACATATCTTAAATTCTAGTCAACAAAAATATACTCTAAGTATAAAATTAATGCTATGGAAACATAACCTATTGTGTTGAAAGTGAATAGTTACTTCTAATCCTGCTTCTGTTTTCCATAACGTTTAACCTCACTCAAGAATAGGAGTACAAAAAAAAAAAAAAAAGAATAGGAGTACAATTTAGAGTTTTATTCCTTATTCCCTTCTCTATCAACATGGAAACCAGTTCTATTTTCCTGGACAACCAGCCTTCTTTTATAAAATGAGAACAATAAGAGATTCTATGTGAGGATTATTAGACACATTGCCTTTATAGCACTTAATATAGAACTTGGTACATTGTAAGTGATGAAAAACATAATGGTGACCATAATTAACATCATCATTTTTTACATACATGGAGAAGGGACGAGACCAAGGAATTCATTTTATTTTTGTTTTCTATTAAACTTATTGGGGTGACATTGGTTAATAAGATTATATATTTTTCAAGTGTACAATTTTATGATACATCATCTGTATATTGCAAAGAATTTTAGAAATAGGCCAACTGGGTTCAAACTCTTCTCTGCCTCATAACATTTTTGTGGGCTTGTGAAAATTAATTAACTTTTCTAAATCTCCACATACTTATCAGTAAATAATGGACCAATGAGTCCCTCTCCTAATGTTGGTGATAATTCAATGAGATTAAAAATGAAGAGCACAAGCCAAGACCGGTTTGGCTCAGTGGATAGAACGTCGGACTGTGGACTGAAGGGTCCCAGGTTCCATTCCGGTCAAGGGCATGTACCTTGGCTGCGGGCACATCCCCAGTAGGGGGCGTGCAAGAGGCAGCTGATCGATGTTTCTCTCTCATTGATGTTTCTGACTTTCTATCCCTCTCCCTTCCGCTCTGTAAAAAATCAATAAAATATATATTTTTTTTAAAAAGTGAAGAGCACAAATAACTATCTGGCAAATAGAAGAATCAAAATACCCACTTAATCATGACTTAAAACATCTTTATATTTCCCACATAAATTATATAACCATGCACTATTTAAATCTAAATTTAATAGTTAATTTTTATACCACAAATTCATTAACTTATTCATATTATCCTTCAAACACTATTTTAATGAAGGTTAGTAAAATGCATAAATAATGAAGTTATTTAATTATTACATATAGTGACAGCCATGAGCAGGAAATGTTATAAAAATATTTGTACACAATCATTTCCTTATCTACCCACCAATAAGTGATTAGTAAAATTAGACTATATCCATAAATGGAATGCTATGCATATATTAAAAGATATATATATATATGCAGTTGTTCATATGGAAAATAATACAATCCTATCTAATAAAAGAGTAATATGCAAATTTGACCACACCTTCGCTACACCCACAAGTCACACCCACAGCCACACCCAGCAGCCAATCAGGCGCAGATTATACAAATAAACCCCAACCAAGATGGCTGCAGCTACTGAGAGCAGGAGGAAGGCTTGGGTTTCCCTGGCAACAGAGGAAGCCAAGCTTTCCACTTGCCATTGCTGGCCTATGCCTCCACTCTAGGCTATAAAGTTTCAAACAGAAATGGCTGCCGCCACGAAGCGAGCAGAAGGCTTGGTTCCGCTCCAGGCTGCAAAGTTTCAATTAAAAACATAAAATAATCAGGGCCTCTGCTTGGGTCACTGAGGGGTGTGGCTAGCCTGTAAACCTCCATAGGCTCCTCACCCAGGTCACCCCTCACCCCAAGGGAACCCCCACCCTGATCTGGGACACCCTTCAAGGCAAACCACCTGGCCCCCACCCATGCACCAGGCCTCTGTCCTATCTAATAAAAGAGTAATTTATAGATTGATGATCACCCCAACCACAAGAGGGCTGCCCCCATGTGGTCAAAGATCCTGCCCCCATGTGGACACAAGATGGCCATCACAAGATGGCCAGCAGGGGAGGGCCATTGGGAGGTTCCAGGCCCTGCAAGAAAGGGCAGTTGGCGGTGATCAAGCCTGCAGGTGAGGGCAGTTAGGGGTGACCAGGCCAGCAGAGGAGGGAAGTTGGGGAAAACAGGCTGGCAGGGGAGCAGTTAGACATCAATTATGCTGGCAGGGTAGTGGTTAGGGAGTGATCAGGCTGGCAGGCAGAAGAGGTTAGGGGCAATCAGGGAGGCAGGCAGGTGAACAGTTTGGAGCCAGCAGTCCTGGATTGTGAGAAGGATGTTTGCCCATTTGGGCCCAATCCTACTGGGATCGAGCCTAAATGGGCAGTTGGACATCCCTCAAGGGGTCCCAGATTGGAGAGGGTGCAGGCTGGGCTAAGGGACATCCCCTGCCCCCCTTGCATGAATTTCATGCACTGGGCCTCTAGTTATTAATAAATAACAATACACAAATAAACTCTGTTTTGTTTATTCATAACTGAAAACCAACTTTTGCCCACCCCTGTATGTGAAACTTTGCATAGAAGGTCAGACTAACTAAATAAAAGTGTTTAATTTATCTAAAAAGATACCCTTAAATGTTAGTAATAATACTTGCCTTGGATAGGAAATAGATTCAACCCTGAGTACATTGTGTCTCACTATATATCCTTGTGTTAATTTTGAACTTGTATTTTGTGCCAACAGCCCATTGGCTGAGGAAATTCACATTGCCCACCATGCATGAAGCCAGAATCAACTGCTATTGCCAAAATAGCAGCAAAGTTTTTCTATCAAGTTATTTTGAGCACTGTGCATTATGTTTTCTTACAAATATATCAAAAGAAACATTTTGCAACAAAGTTCCTATGGCTTTTAGAATTTCTTTTTTTAAAATCAAAGCTCATGTTAGGTCAGCAGGCTAATCGTGGTGTGTGGGTAGTTACACTGATATCTTTAGTACAAAGAAAATTAAGTAAAATCGAGAAAAGGCTCATCAATGATGAAAACAAATTTTTGAAAGAAAAAAAATTGAAGTAATTACAACAGTGGTTGAATTTGTGCTCATTTGCTTGTTCTGGCAATGAAATTGTTTAGCATGCTGATAAATAAACTGGGCAAAATTGAACTAAATTGAAAGTGTCACCGAGACGGGTTTGGCTCACTGGATAGAGTGTCGGACTGTGGACTGAAGGGTCCCGGGTTCGATTCCAGCAAGGGCATGTACCTTGGCTGAGGGCACATCCCCGTTAGGGGGCGTGCAAGAGGCAGC
This sequence comes from Antrozous pallidus, assembly GCA_027563665.1. Taxonomy (NCBI): domain Eukaryota; kingdom Metazoa; phylum Chordata; class Mammalia; order Chiroptera; family Vespertilionidae; genus Antrozous; species Antrozous pallidus. Next base: position 29,982,513 of record CM050508.1, on the reverse strand, counting down.
TGATCAATGTCTCTCTCTCATCGATGTTTCTGACTTTCTATCCCTCTTCCTTCCTCTCTGTAAAAAATCAATAAAATATATTTTTTTAAAAAATAAAAAATAAAAAAAATAAAAATGAAAGAAAGTGTCAAGAAGCCCTCAGAGAGAATTTTCATTACCACCACATCAGAACGGAGATACTTCCTCAGGGAATTCTGCACTTACCAGTTCTATCAGGAGGAGTAGAAACAGGTTTTTTTTTAAGGTAGGATGACTAGGGACTGAGAGTGTGGTCTCTGGAGTACGGCTGGCTGAGTTCAAATCCCAGGCTGCCACTTCTCCCCAGTGGACGCTGAACAAATGTTCAGCACCTGTTTTCTCATCTGTCAAGTTCAGATAATAGCAGTAGATTCCTTACAGACCACGTAATTATTATATCTAATGTACTTACAAAATAGTGTTTTATAACCTTTGATTTTTCAGGTACTTTTTTTATTATTACTATCTGCCAATAAAAATACCTACTGACTTCTCATGTGTATATCACTCTAACAGGTAGAAACAGAAAGTAAAATAGAAAAAAAAATACTCATTTGTCATCAGAAACCTGTGGTCCATTCTGACTATCACTTACTGGGTGATAGAGTACATGTATATGTCACTTCATCCCTTCTTCAGTGATGAGTTCTGAAAAATGGTGCTAACTCACCCGATTTTCTTGAAAATCAGATGCAATATTATGAAAAATAAATACTGCTATTGAAATGTAATGTTCACGTAAAAATAGTAGTGATGATAGGAGAAAGTATAACAGTAGAGATAAGAGTAAGAATAGTAATTTATGTTAATATAGAGAAAAAAGAAAGCACAGAAACTTAAGGAGAGTGGGGGGGAAGAGTATTTAATAAGTCATAATGTTAGCACTTAGTCCTATTTTTCCAAAGTATTTTAAAAATGTCATATGCTTTCTTTCATGTATTTTAAACATTTGCATAAATTTTCATAAAGGCTATCACCCTATATTTGACATTTTACAAACTATTTTACACTCAGCATGACTTTTTTGAGATTTACTCAATTTGCTACATGCAGGATTGAATAGCAATTTTGAATTGCAAATAGAATTGCATTGTATTAATATGGCCACTTTACTAGTACTTATTTCTGACCTTGTTGAGGGATAGAGCTTACTTTGCTATTACAAAATGTATTGCAGTGAAAAGACTCATGTAAATATCTTCTGCACATGTGTAAGAATTTTATTATGAGGAAATTTCTAGGGATAGAATTGCTGGATTGCAGGGCACATGTATGCATACTTTTATTAGATTTTACAAAATTGCTCTTTGAAGTGATCCTCTCACTAACTGAGACATAACTATTTTTTACAATATTGAGATGAGCAGAAATATTTTAAAGGTCTAATATTTTTTGTATACTTATTCTTGAGTGAAAGGTCATTTCAAGAACACAGTGACATACAACATTCAGTTCCCTTCATTGTCCAATTGAGTGTTGAATGTTATAGAACACATGGTGCAGCTACTCTGCTTATTAAAATTACTTTGATTGTAGAATAATCACAACATTTTGTGATAATTTTGAATACCTATAGCCCTTTCTATATTGTGCATCATTAATCTCTCAGGGACATAATTTCTAGCAGTTTTATGGGAACACCAGCTTTAACTTGCATCATTTCACTTTATGATGCTTTTAATTAAAGAATCTTAATCATCTGTAAATGTGATAAATTTATGTAGCTAGGGAATATCTAGTAATCAATTGGAAGGATGAATGGATGAATGGATGGATGGATGGTTGGATAAATAGAATAATAGTAGTCTTGTATTAAACAAGTATAGTAAAATGTTAATGGTAGGATGTAGATGGTGACCTTAGAGGTATTTTCTATGAATTCTTTCCATTTTTATATATTTTCATGATAAGATGTTAGGGAGAAATAAAAAGATAAATTCAATTATTTAAAAAATATGTTTTTCTTTTCGTACCTATGAATATGTGGCTTGTGAAATTCGTCACTATTAATATGACCATTGCTAATAGCAATTATTTCTAAATACTTAACTATTTGCCAGATACTTTGCTAAATCCTCTACATATATAATCATTTAAAATCCTCATAAATTTTATGAGATTTGTGTATTATTATCTCCATTTATAGATGAGAAACTAAGGTTCAGGGAAATTAGGTAACTCTACCTAAGCCATAAGATTTAGGAAGTGGTGAAGTTAGAATTCTAACCAGGTTTTTGTGAGGGTCCTTGGTTTTAATCTGGAATTGGAGCACATTTCCTAAAGTGGCTACTCTTAGTTCACCCTAGACCCCTTCTAGCCCTTGGCAGTTATTCTTTTGTATCCAGGCAATATGGTATGGACTTCACAAGATTGACATGTCTATGAAAAACATGCAAGTAAACTATTATACTATCTCAAAAGGCAAACTGATTAAGGACAAAGAGTGGTGTTGCATACTGCAGACAGCCTAAGTAAGTGGCTTAGTCCACATTTTTTATTGTACATTAGGATTTGCATTCTTTAGGTTTCTTGAAATCACTTATCCCACAAATAAGAGCTATAAAGAAAGGGGCTTAATAAATATGGAAAACACATTCATTAATGTGATTTAGATGAGTTCAACAGGTTTTTTTCTTGTTTTCAGTGCCACATATATTAGCCATATTTAATTTATAGTAAAGAGCAGGAGGAAAGGGAGGGGATGTGCAAAAGAGGCAACACGTCATTAGTTTTCTGGAGACATTTTGTTCTAACAATGAATGGCTGTGATGGCTTTGCTGAATAGAAAGGTAAAGGGCTTGGCACAGGTCCATGGTCTTGTCAGTTATGACTGTGCAACTGTCTTTTGAAATGGTGAGCTGTTGAAAGCATGGTATTTAGAAATCCTAGAGAACTTTCCTACTCCCCTTTACCCCAAGACTTAAACATCTTTTTGGAATAAAACCAAGATTCAATATTTGATACAGGCAACTGTCAACTCATTTGAACAAACAATTTTCCAATCTCAAGCACTATCTTGAAATTACCTTAAAGCGCCAGGTCATTCTATGGAGTTAGTGAGGAAAGTCTATTTTTAAAAAAATGAAATAATACCTAATGACAGTGGGCCCAGGTCTGGATGACAATACTAACACTGTCTCTCCTACATTTCTTCAGAAGGCAGGTAGACAATCCCTCCAGAAAGACCAGCACTATTCTGGTTTAAGACACAAAAGGGTTCAAAAGGGAAACAGTTAAATAAGCTTACTGTTGATGTTAACTACACAGTAAGTATATTTACTTATTGTATTTTAGTTTTTAAAGGACATCATTTATTTTGAGGTAGGTAATTTTTCCTGAGATGATATTATGAAGAATCTATTCCCATTATTTATTTGGAAAGAGAGAAAAGGTGAGCAAAACAAGTGCAGAGACAGAAATCTAAACCTCACTGCAAAGACTCTGCCTTAGTACAAAGGTCTTTATTTTGTTTTTCGTAGCTGATGTATAAAAATGCCCAAGTCTCTATTGAATTGCTGAAAATTTTGACCTCGTGGCTCTGCATTTACAAATATGTGAGACAATAGATAATCAGAGGCAGTCAGCAGTTTTCCAGTCTGCTTAACCTCTCACCTGCTCTACACTGTATTAACATGCCCCTCTAAATATCTTTGATCTTGGTGTTAAGTATCTCAAAAATTAAATTGCTAAAAAACCTAACTTGTCCTTCAAACCCAATAAAACAGTAGCTCTATTTCATTGCCCACAAAATCTTCACAAACTGTTCCAAGCACAAGGCAAATTGATATGAAATATCATGAGTAAAATAACTTGTAACCATTCGGGATTTCCTTAGAATTCAGTGACTCATCTGTGGCTGCACACAAGGATAATCTGTGCTTGCTCTGAACACATCAGCAAAGCAGGAATAAAACCAGAAGTTCTGACAATACATCCAATTCTTTTTTTTCCCTTCTGGATAATGGAAATTATCTCATGAAAAAAAGTGAAAGAAGAAAATCAGAGTGGCCTTTAAAATTCAAACTAAAACTTTATTCACATTGTTAACTTCTAGTTGTATACTTGAGCACAGTAAAAAAAAAAATATGATTCTTCTCAAGTTTTCTTAGATTGATGCATTTTTCATTCGTACACCATCCTATCTTTCTTCTTCACTGCTTCGACCTCCTGAAACACAAATGTGATTATGTGGAGACACTTTATAGGACCCCTGATTTCAAAAGAAAGTCATTATCTGAGCAACTATTATTTGGGTTTTATCTTGCTTGAAGTAAAGCATAGCAGGTAAAAAGCATGACTTTTGGAGTCATCTGTTTGAATTTACTAACCATGTGACCTTAGGCAAGTTATTTATTTTCACATTTGTTTTCACTTTTTCTGCTCTGTAACATGGAGATAATAAGTTGTGAAAATCAAAAAGTTAATATTGTATATGTTTAAATATTTAGACATTTATTTTGGACTATGACAGCACGCTTGATGTCCTAACAACACCCTTGCTGAGAGCAACTATAAAAGTTGGATAAAGTTAATTGAAAAACTATTGGAATGTGTCAGACAGCAATAAAAGAAGCCAGAACTTGAGAGGCCAAGATCCCACGTGAAAGGGAAGCTTCCTGGAGTGAAGATCTTCTGCACAGCTGCAACAGCCAGACATTTGATTCATGGCACAAGACACACGAACCAAAAGAAAGCATTTTGCTGGAGTGCGAGGAGACACATGTTGGAGCTCAGAGCATTCAGCACATCAGAACTAAGAGATCAAGATCACAGCGGAATGGAAAAGCACAGAGAAGTGAGCAACTATTCTAAAATTAATTCACCTTTGAAGCATTTGAAAACTCCTAAGATACATTTGTAAGAAGATATGAAAAAATCAGGAGAAATATTCAGAAAAGAGACAGAAAGCTAAGTGACTAAGTAAGCAGTGTTAACAGACATACGATGCCAAGAAACAAACTTAAAAGAGTTTATGAGGAGGGGTTCAGGATTTAACTGAGATTTCCAAAGGGCTACACTAAGAATATGGGCAAACCAAAAAGAGCAAGCTTCGAGTAGATCGGGTTGTAGGCCTGTATTCTAGTTGTATATTAGGAAAAGAATGTCCATTGAGGAAGAAAATACCTCCCAGATCATCTACAGGTTTGCACATATGAGGTTCAGGATTAAATTTTAAAAAAATAACAATCATGTACTGACTGGTGTGAGTTAGTTGGTTGAATGTCGTCGGATACACGGAGAGGTCACTGGTTAGATTCCTTGTCAGTGCATGTTACTTGGGTTGCAGGCTCAATCCTCAGTAGAGGGCATGCAGGAGGCAGCAGATGGATGTTTCTCTCATTGATGATTCTATCTCTCAGTCCCTCTTCCTTCCTCTCTCAAAAATCAATAAAAAACATACTTGGCAAAAAAATAAATAAGTTATGACAAGAAATACAAACAAACAAATGCCAATAAAAATATAGATGTTAAAAATAGCTTGTAAGTGATCTACATATTGCAATTTTCAGGTATAGACTATAAAATATTAGTAACATTTAAAAAAATAAATAAATATTGAGAATAATGGTTCAAAACTGGAAACTATTTTGCAAAGAAGAGTTCCTGAAACTAAAAAATATAATAACAAATTAAGAATTTAACAAACAGTTTCAATTAAAAAATAGGTAGGACCAGAGGGAGAATTAGCAACATGAAGAACATAGATGTCTGTATGGGCGGCCATACAGATTGGGTTAAACAACAAAAAATTATTTTCTCACAGTTCTGGAGGTAGGAATGCTAAGATCTAGGTGCCAGAGCATGATCAGGTTCCAGTGAGAGCCCTCTTCCTGGTTGCAAATGGCCTTCTCACTATGCCTGCACTGGTTGAAGGGGTTAGGGACTCAGTGGACTCCTAATAAGGCACTAATCAATCCCATTTAAGAGGGCTTCATCCCCAATGCATAAGACCTTTCCAAAGGCCCCAGCTCTTAACATCATCATCTTGGGGATTAGAACTTCAATATATGAATTTGGGGGCAGGGAGGCACAAACATTTAGATCATAGCAAGGGCTATTTTCATGAAAGTCAAACACTTAACATTGATTATGTGATCATTATATTATGCTATTAGAGTGGTGAAATGAGGTCTCACTGAGCATGGAACAGAAATGCTGGGCAACTATTTATTCATTTCCCCAGTGGGTTGGATAGAATTTTGGCATCAACTGCGGCACCAGCTGCCCCCCTTCGATTCATGAAGGGCAGCTGCTCACAGAGCACAACCTCAGCTCACTCTGAAAGCAGCAGCATTTCTGTGGGTGGCTGCTATGGGGACAGGGCTCACAGTAAGTGTGATCTGGCTATCAACTTTTGAGAGGGCTTTCCACCTACATTTCCAGAACTGAGAGTGTTAGGTATCAAAATAAAATAAATGGAGCCTGAGATAAAAATTCTCAAAGCAGGAGTCACAAAATGTTTGCATGAGCAAAGTTAGTCATCTGGGTAAGAGGGAACACTGTATCAGGACAGAGCCAAAATCAAAGTGGGTGTCAGTGGATGACAAAATCATGGCACAAAATTTCAGTGCAATTTAAGGAAAGATAAAGTTTGAACAGGTGAGCCACTGAGAAAACAATGGAAAGGTGTGTGAACGGTCAGTGCCACAATTGTTTCGAGGGCAAAAATGTGACTATACCTCATCTCTGAGATTGTGTAACGTGGGGAGCAGCAGTGAGTAAGCATCCAGAGCTGATACTCAGGTATTTACAGGGTGTGTGTGCTGCGATTCATCTGCCTAACATACTCTCACAGTGGAGGAGTGGGCAGAAGGGAGGATGGGTAATAGGTATGCAGAATCGCTACAGCTTTCCAGCCTCAATTGTCTTAGTCAGCTTGGACTGCCATAACAAACTATCATAGCCTGGATGGCTTAACCAACAGACATTTATTTTCTCACAGTCCTGGGGCTAGAAAAACCAAGAACAAGATTCTGGTAGGATTCTATTTCAGGTGAGGCCTCTCTTCCCAGCTTGCATATAGCCACCTTCTCACTGTGTCTCCACATGGCAGAGAGAAAGCTCTGGTGACTTTTCCTATTCTTTTAAGAGCATCAGTCTATTGGATCAGGGCCCCACACTCTGACCTCATTTAATTTAATCTACTCTTTAAAGACCCTATCTTCAATGCAGTCACTTAGGGGGCTAGAGTTTCACATATGAATTTGGGAGTGACACTCTGCAGTCCAGACCACCATTTAACCACGGAGAATCATTTATCTAGACCAGAGTGCACAACACCTGGATAAACAATTTCCTGTATTACATCTCTGTCTACTTGAAAGAGCTACAGTGGATGACCCTTCTCTAGCAGCCACAATGACTATCACAGTCACCAGAGAGAATTTAAGTAAAATGCAGGTTCTGAGTCCGTGATCAGAGATTCTGATTTGGCACATCTACGGGGAAACCCACGTACATGTTTTTAGTGTTTTTTGTTTGATTACAAAGTGCATCAGGATCTTCTAATGAAGTTTATTCATGGCTCACATTTTGAGAAGAGCTTCTTTAAATATGTTGAAAGTCTAAAATCTATTCACATTACATTAGAAAGACTGAGTTGCTCACAATAAGTATAAGAAAGTAAGATTTCACTATTAATTGTTTAGATTAAGCAATTAATCTGAAAATATGTGGACTTGATTGACTTACCAGGTGAAATAATGGGCTGTGCAAGTAAATTGCATGAAATATTAGTGGTGTGTTCACCAGCCAAGGCTTCAGTCAAGCCTCTGATTACAAGTGGGTAGAAATTCTTAGACAAAGACTGAGGAGACTAAGGAATAATCTCTAATTGCATGTCCCCAACTCACTTACCAGCTCAATTCTGGTTTTATTTGTAAATCCTCACTTAACTTCATCAGTAGATTCTGTGACTGTAAGCAAAGTGAAGACAACAAAACAAATTTTACCATGGGTAATTTACATAGCCAAAAATTAAGTTCCTATGACATTATATCAATATCATAATGAAACCATGTTAAACAAAATAAAATTACTTGAGGGCCAGCTATCATCACAGAGCATCAGAAGATGGAGAGAGAAATACAGCAGTGTTTCTAGGAGTTGAGGATAAAAGATGTGTGGGCTCTGCTTATGGAGCAGCATTGGGGCAGTTTCAGGGGAGCAATATCAGCAGTGACATTGTCTCCAGAACAGAATCAAGTGAGAGCTGGACTCCAGCCCAGAAATGATACCAGCTTCCACCTCTCTGGATAAGACCCTGTTCTCTTGGGTTCCTCTAGTGGCCTCTTTGCCTCATTCATTCCTCCAGCCCTCTAGCTGTATAAGCAATGACCTGCATTACACCTCTCTCTGCTTGAAAAACCTAGAGTGGTTTCTATTCTCTTATTACAATTGACAAATTATGAAACAACTCTAAGCTATTTTTCTCAGCAATCTTCTCTATCCCTTTAAGAAAACCAAAATAGTATACAAATAAAAATATATTATTTTCCTTTTGTTACAAATAATAATGCCATGAAGTCATCATTATTTCCAGAGATTGTGTTATTCAATTTCCTTATTAATACTACAGTTTACATATTTTTAATCACCACTTGCTTCATAGATGATGACAAGTATGCTATTTGCCCACGGTTATAGAAGAAATGCCAGAAATACTACTTGAGTTCTGATCTTTTGACTCTGAGAACAGAACCTTTTGTCTTAAAACTCTATCAATAATTTAAGAAAATCACTTATGAAAATAAATCTTCAGATTTTATAGATTTCTCTGATCCACAAGAAAAAAATTATATGCCAGTCCAATTACATATGCTTTTTTAAAATTTCTTTATTGATTGAGGTGTTATATATGTGTCTTTAGTTCCCCTTTTATCCCCTCCCCCATTTATATGCTTTTTCTATACAGATGGTTATAGAATTTTATCATTTGGGCATATTCAAGAACAAATTTTTTCTATGGGCTGTAGCATTTTTTAAGATAAATGGATACAAATATGAGAGAAAAGATTTTAAAAGGTTTCTTTTTAATCATCAGATTCTTATGCTTTCTTGACTGTAGTCAGTGATTCTCAATGGTGTGTTTTGAGGAAAAATACAAAATTTTAATTATTTGGTATAATGAGCGGTTAACATGTGGTCTCCACAGATAGTGTCCTGAGCTTTCAGATTTTTTTACAAAAGATCACACATATTGTGACAGGTTACACCTTTTCCTGAGATGATGCACCATCTGGCTGAGGAAAGAAAACAAGTATGAGCTATGATGTTTTCAAGTTGAAGATTCAGTAAATATGTTCCAAGCCATCCCAGAGATTTCATAGTCCTTTTAAATTATAATTTTTATTTATATTTTCTGTAAAGTCATAGAAAAACATAAAGGTCAGCGATCACAATGTCCTAAAATGCCAGGATTCTTGTCCCAGCATTACAAAGGGTTCAACAATCTGGAGAAAGGAGCTGTATGTAGATTCAATAAGGAATCCAAAGGCAAAAGATAGTTTTGAAAAGGAATTGGGGGTCAAAAGAGCTTCAGCTAAAGGAGCTAAAGACTTTACCTTGACTCAGGACCCATGCCCTTTATTAACACAATTTGTTCTAAGGCAAGGTGGAGATAATACACTTCAAAGGGTAGGGTTTCAAAGGGTAGGGTTTGCAAAATCATTGTATGATTGGAGAATAGCCTATAGCTGTTCAGGTGTTTGGTCAACAGGAGGCAATAACGTGTAGATTAAGAAGCCCTGAGCTCTCTGACAGTAAATGATTATCCTATTCAGGTTTGGGGGAGATGCTTTTTAGCTGTTCCAACAGGTAATTACATATGTGGCTCAGCACTTGTTGAGCCCCCCAAGCTTCATCAACCTTTTGATGAAACTCATAATTATGACATGCTGGAATTGGCTACTGGCACTAAAATTACTGAATAGTCACTTTATTTTTAAAACATAACAATGATGACTTAGCCTTAACTGGTTTGGCTTAGTGGATAGAGCATAAGCCTGCAGACTAAAGGGTCCCTCCCAGGTTTGATTCCAGTTAAGGGCATGTACCCTTGGTTGCAGGCACATCTCCAGTAGGAGGTGTGCAAGAGGCAGCTGATCAATGTTTCTCTCTCAACGATGTTTCTAACTCTCTATTCCTCTCCCTTCCTCTCTGTAAAAAATCAATAAAATATATTTTTAAAAATGATGACTTAGAAAATAAAAACATAGAAATATAAAAAGTAATTTTCTTGGTTTTGGTGACTGTAACTTCACAAGATTCCTGCAAATGCTTTAACAGGTATCAATTGCTTTTGACAAGTGCCTTCTTAGCTTTGAGAACTAAAGGAAGCTGACACCGCATAATATTTTAAAAGGTGGGTTGAAGAATCAGATCACCCACTAACTAATTGAGTCTCATACTGGTCATTCTTTCAGCTCGTGCACTGACTTTGTGGTGGTTTTCCATAGCTCTCATATCAGGAACAGCTTATGAGGGGTTTTAGAAAATATTCTATTAATGAAACTCCAGTAGAATAAAGCAAATAATCTGCTAATTAATTGTCTTTATAAAAGTGTTATTTTTCATTCCTTAATTGTTTCTCTTTCCAGTTTCCAAGATTGAAAACACATAAAAGTTTGAAAGCTTATTGAGGAAAGAATAATAAAAGGATTTGAGAAGAGTTTCCATCTGCACTTAGTTTGTAAAATAGGTCTTGAAATTTAGACATACGTTAAGCATAAAGACATGAAAAAAAAACAGGAAGAAAGGAATGTACAAGGTAAATAAATCAACAGACTGAGAGACTTATGGTTTTCTTTAGTATTCTAAAGGGAGCACACCACTCATGGATTCATTGCAACTTGAAGTCACTTCCTAATGACTTCTTTAAAAATATAAATATTTTTATTGATTTCAGAGAGGAAGAAAGAGGGAGAGAGAGACAAACACATCAAAGATAAGAGAGAATCATTGACTGGAGGCCTCCTGGGTGCTCCCCTCTGGGGATTGAGCCTGTAACCGGCCATGTCCCCTTGACTAGAATCAAACCTGGGCTGACATTCTATCCACTGAGCCAAACCAGCTAAGAAGATCATACAACCTTGTACTTGGCAGTGCCCTCCTGGCTTTTTGGAGCTGAAGGAAGCTGGCAGCCTCATAATTAAAAAGGTGGGTTGAATATTCAGATCACACACTACCTAATGGAGTCTCACGCTTGTTCATTCTTTGTGCTTGTGCAAATTAGTGTCCTATACCACACCTCAGATTTTCTGATTACCCTGTTTGTGGCAATGCTTTATTTTGTTAACAAAGACATAGGGAAGGAAGCCATTTTGCTAACTACCCGGGATAATTTATGAATACTACCACACCTAGAGATTGAACTCAACAGTCTCAATTCTGGTATTTTCTCCCATATGACAATGGTCATGTATTAAGACTACATAAGACAGAATGAGACTTAAAGTATTTACATATTCTCAATGACCAAATTGATGCTGGATACACCAGGTCTATGATGTTTCTGAACTTGAAACTAAGTTAGTTGTTTTATTTGCAAGCATTGTATTATTATCTTCAAATCTATTATCTAGATTTATCTTTAGATATCCTTTTATAATGAACACTAGAGGCCCAGTACACAAAATTCATGCACAAGTAGGGCCTCTAGGCTTGGTCTGCAATCAGGGCTGATCTTCCCCAGCTGCCTGCAGCTTGCCTGTGTGTGGGGAAACCAGCAGGGCAACCAGGGCTCCAGTGCTGCCTTCACCTATCACCACCAACCCCCATTCCCCACAAGAGGTTGGCCAGCAGGCTCTGATCCTGTGATCAGGGCCTGTGGGCTGGTGGCAGCTCCAGCATTGGTTGTCTGACCCCTGGTGGTCAGTGTGCATCATAGCCAACCAGTCGTTCCATTGTCTGGTCAGTTTGCATATTATGTTATATAGATAGGTAGGTAGGTAGATAGATAGATAGATAGATAGGTTTCTCTGCCTCTATTAAGCACTGGTTTTACCTGCATGTTGATTTTCATATTATATTATTAACATGAAATGTGGTATTATTTTATACATGCTGTATTATTAATATTTAGTGGGAGCTCAAGTTGCAGAGTTTAATGGTTATGGCTAATTTTGTTTCACTTTACTAAATCCCAAATGTACCCCTTACTGTATTACAAATATTAAGTCGAAAAGAGGTTTGAGCCTGCCGGTGCGGCTCAGTGGTTGAGCATCAACCTATGAACCACGAGGTCATGGTCAGGGCACCTGCCCAGGATGCAGGCTCTATCCTCATTAGGAGGTGTGCAGGAGGCTGCAGATCAACGATTCTCTCTCATTATTGCTGTTTCTCTCTCTCTCCCTTTCCCTTCCTCTCTGAAATCAGTAAAAACAGTCTAAAAAATACTAAACAAGGACATTATGAAAAGAACACTTAAAGATTACTTTATTTCACAAATATAGACTCAAATTTTTCAAGGTGAGTTTAACATACAAAAAAACAGATAAAGTAATTCACTCTTATTGAGGAAGGTGAGAGGGAGAAATAAAATAAATGATCACCTCAAAACTGGGAGAAAGATTATTTAGCAAAATACAACACATGCTCACACACAAACACAGACTGTATCAGTATGCTCCGTATGTATGTATATATAATGTATCTTATGCAATCTATTCATGGAACATACTAATACTAAAATCACCTATTGTTTATCTGACATTTGAATTTAGCTAGGTGCCCAGTATTTATATTTGCTAAATCTGGCAGCCTCAATAATATTCTAGTTTCCCATTTTAATTTGATTTTATTTTGTATCATTTTTCTAGTACCAATTATGCCAGGAAAATGAAAACTTTCTAAATTGTATTTGTAGGTTACAAGGAAATTTCATCTGCTTTTTTGCTGTTGTTCTTTTCTGCATTCTCCAAAATTTCTAAAAGGGATGAGTATTATGCTTAAATTCAGAAAATGGTGTTTCAAAGCAAAATAACAAACACCACACTAGACTATACAGAAATGCCTGAAGTCTAAAGGGTATTAGTCCAATTATAAAGATAATATATTTAAAAGTAAAGAAAAAAAGCTGATATCTGGGGGATGGGGCAAAAAGCAGTTTTTTTCTATCACTTTGTTGCAATTTTGTTGTGATTTCAGGGAGTGTTTTGGTTTAAACTGTATAAATTTATAAAATGTGTTTGTGCTTTCACATCCTGATAAAGTGAGGAAAAAAGTTAAGCAGATTGATAAAGGGTGACATTGTGCATGACTCAAAACATTTAATAAAGAATAAAATTTTAATAGACCAGTATATTTTAAATATATGTTAGAATTAATAAAAATATGGGAAGGGAAACAATGTTGACTAAAGAGCACATGTTTATTGATATCTTCAGTTATTAAGTTGTGCCTGTAAATTGATTTTAATGTTAACCAGTTTGAAATGACTCATGGCTTTCTTAAGTGCCTATAGCTATGCTTATAAAAGAAAAGGTTGTCAATCAATGCTTGCTGAATCATTCATGAATGAATAAATGAATGAACAATTGCATAAAAATGGGTGATATATTTGGTCCGGTGTTTAGACAACAGTGCTGGTGAATAGCTGTTTTACATTTTATATGTGTAGAGCATCTCAGCTCAGCACAGTCACCATAGGGTAACGGACATTTTTCACGAAAAAATGGCTGACACACACCATTAGCCTGTTTCTTTCTTGTATTCCTCAGACGGAACTTAATATTGAACAACAGTGCCTCAATTACACTCACGATAATATAACAAAATAGCTTTGGAAGTTTCCCAAGCTGTTCATGTCACAATATCTCTAAAGAAACTTGAAGGCTTCTTTTAAATCATTCTCCTGATTGGTATTTCTCATATCATACAATACTAGATCCACTAAGTTATTCATTTTGCAGTATGGTATATGTCACACTAAAAATTCTATAGACAGGGGTGGGGTTTTGGGAAGGTAATGGGAGGATGAGGACAAATATCTAATTCCTTAATCAATAAAGAAGTTTTAAAAAATAAAATAAAAATCCTATAGACTAACAGGTTCATTTTTGTCAACCTACTTGGTTTGCATTTTCCCAGCTATGATAATTTTCTTCTGTTATCATCATCAATAATTGTGTTGATGTCCAAAGTTGATATAACACAGCTGGTATTAAAGAGTACTGCAGAATTTAAGTGGAAAATACTGTACTTGACAAACTGAAGAATAATGTTTTTTGTGAGTTCCAATTACTTTTACAAACTTTTCACAATTGAATTTTCCATCTATCGTGTGCTCTCTCAGTAAGGCTGATTCTACTAATACAGGGCATATTTTTATTATATTTTAGTGAGTAACCATTAAGCCAAAAATCAACAAGAAGAAAATGAAAATATATCTTATTGCACCATAATTAGCATTTTTCCCATTTAGGTAATGATTATTTGAATATAAAATAAGGAAGATTAATGTTGATTTTTTCTTTAAGGTTTTAAAAAATAATTTGTATATTAAATTTGGTTTTTGCTTTAAAAATACCACAGAAAAAGAATAATCTGCAACTGGGTTCTAATAGTATTATTTTTTCTGCCTTACAGAATATTTTTTGTTTGTTTATGCAACACTATCAAAGAAAAATAAATCAATTACTAGCAGAGCTATTAGTTGGTCACTCAGCCATTGACAACTTGCATCATTAATTCAGTACTATATTAAACAGTGTATTGGAAAATAGAATAACTCAAAATTCCAAACCTCCTAACAATTTAAATGAAAATTACAAAGTGTCTGAGACCCTATTTTAAAATACAAAGGGTATTTGACTTCCAATTCCCAATCTCTACAGAACAAGAACAGGTGATGCCTTTATTGACATGCAAAAAATTCATCACATTTTCTCTCTGATGCTATAAATTCAATTCTGTAGCCACATTAGTTATGACCATAAAATATACCATGGAACCTCAGATATCTAACAGTGGAAGGCTTCAATAAGAACAGATGCTGCTACTTTAATGCTGCTTCCTTTGATGTGACAACTGAGCATCCATCTGCTCCCTCCCCCACCCCACCCCTTACAACCCGCATGATCTCTTCAGCATGTTAGAGTGAAGACACTGGCCACATAATACATGTGTTTTTTTTTTTAAATTTCTGAATCTTGAGCAGCAATTAACTGTTTCTAAAAGCAGTTATTGTCCAAAACCGGAAGAACTTGTCTTCTGTGTGAATGAATGGCGGGAGGTAAATAGAAACTAAAATTTGAAAAGATGAGGTCTGATAGGAGAGCAGTCGGATGAGGAAATCAAAACAGGAACAGTAAAGCTTATTCTGCTATAATGCAGGTTATTCTAACTTTAAGGGAGCATCAGATGGCATACTTCTAAGTCCATTCCCATGATACTTATTTATTATCTGTTTTATGGAACCGTGCAATCTCTAGCACTAGGGAGTCATCTGGGTTTGGATTATATGGCAGTGGACAAATGCATAAAATAATTTTAGAAATAGTTAAAGCAGGAGACCACTGTGACCTTAGAATATCAAGACAAATGTTCCATTACTGTTACTATTTGAGAGACAAATTCTTCTTGTAAATGTAATCTTAGGTGGTTTGGAGGAGTGGTCTGTAGGAAAATGAATTGACACCGCCTTGATATGGGTTGTCATTAGCTCCCATGAGTGTGGTTTGCCAATAAACCTTGTAATCCTCAACTAGACCAGCAGAACATTGTGCTAGAGGGTAATGAGACAAATCACTAAGCTCCTTATTAATCCATGGTAGTGCCATAGCCTGTGTGTTGCATCTGGCTCCTTGTTGTGTGCTCAAAGGTCTGGCCAAAGCTCTTGATTATCCTGGTGGCAGGGAAGGATTGTCTGTTCCTCCCACACTGGCTCTGCGAAACACAGGTGCTTCTTCACCATGCCTATCAGTCAGCCAAGGCCACCGCCTGGAGCCTTGTCTTCTGTGTGAATGAATGGAATCTAACTGGACAGGAAGATGGTTTACTTCCCACCTCCAGGGAATGTGTGTGCTGCACCCTTTTCCTTCTCTGCAGAACACCATCTTTTTACTAAACATATCAGAGGTTGGACTGAGAGGGTGGGGGCCTGAGGTGGAACATGGGCTCTGCTGAATATTTCATATTACCCCTTAAAAACATAACATTTCACCGATAGCATTTTGAAGGGATTCCTTGCTTCCACTAGCACTGATAGTTTTCTTCATGCTATTAATCCCTTTAAATTTTCATCTAAAGAAAGAAAATAATCCACAAAATCCTCGGGATTTCCTTGCCAGTTTTTGTCTCAGACCATCTATCCCAAGCATCACAGTCTACAAATGATTCTTATTTGAAAAGACTTTTTTTGGGGGGGGGGGGGGGGGAAGAGTAGGTCAATGAGCATGTGTCAAGCTACGCCAGGCTATGTATGGGCTGGAGATACAGGATGTTTCTGACTTGGTCCAGACATTGCTGTACAAAAATAAATAAAACAACAACCACGCTTCTTCCTAAGTATAGCCATGGGACTCACAAAATACATGCAAAAGCTTGTCTCTATGGAATGCTGAAGATAAGGCCTCAAGGTGGCCTTGCTGATAAGGAGAGATGGGGAGCACGTGGAAGGTAATGTCTGAGTTGATATCCTTCCTAACCTTTACATGAATGACATTTTTCTTATCAGAATGTGTGTGTATATATATATATATATATATATATATATATATATATATATGCTTAGTATTCATTTTTAATTGTCCTTCCAGTCTACAGTCAGATCAGTTATGGTATTAGCTCTATTTTTTCCCTATGTATGCTGAACTAGTTTTGTGGAAAGATTTATCACCTTCTTGCCTGGGAAATAATGATCTGTGAAGGACTTAACAGCCAAACAGTATTCAGTCCTCTGGAGGATACTATGTTGAAATAAAAGCTGTTTATTTATGAAATCTGTTGCACCATGTAAAAGGAGTGTGCCTAGGGTGCAGTTATAAATTGTCACCTTAATCTATCACATAAATTAGTTTTTAGAACACATGAAGTTAGCACAAAAAAAAGAGCTATCTCCTCATGAAGGAGAGTTGACTTTTAGATGACCCTGAGACCCAAGAAAGTCCCAATCGAGTCCATGAGCAACAATCCTGGGAGAGTCACAGTTGGATTTGTGTTTTAAAATTCAGCAAAAAGGATGCAAGAAGGTGAACAAAGGAAAAAAATGATGGTGAGCACATGTGATATTTCTGCAAGATAATGTGACACATTCTCATAAAGTAGAAATGGGTCACCATGTGGATAACACTCTTCTCACTTCTTCCTGGTTGAAAATGGCATCTGTTAAGATCAGGTGCTCAATCCTTCCTAACTTCCTCCTGAAACAAAAAATCAAGACCTTGTAACATTCAGAACTAGGATTGAGAGATAATTACCAAAATCTGCAGAAAAGTTACAGTAGTCACAATATCTGTGGTCTGGCAAATAGCACTAAACTGAGACATGCTTCCCAACAAAGAGCAGAGCTTTCATCTAGAAAGGAGAAAGAAATCTCATGCCCTGCCCAAAGATTTCGAATATACCTCTTCTGCTGTTCAGGCTTTTCCATCTGAGAAATGTGAAGCCAGTCTCACTTTGCTTCATAAACACCATTCACAAGGAGGCTCTTACTCATGCCTCACTACCCGACTCCATTTCTCTAGATACGGATTCTCCCACTACTCCATACATCCACTTCTTAATCCCCAATATTCCCGCCTCTCCTCACTCTCAGATGATGACCCTTATTTCACAGAGAAAATAGACGCAGTGAAAAGTAAATTTATTCATATGTTTCTATCACAAAATGGAGGAATCTACTTATATGGTGTGTCCATTTTTCTTCTTTACCTTGTGTTCCAGACTCTACCAAGAACTTGTTTCTGCAGTTAGCTCTGCTCTCTCCTTCATTATCAAATTTCGTTCTGCATAGAGTTCTCATTTGCTTTAAAACAATGTGGTAAGAACTCCTTTAAATATTCAGAAGCGGGCGCGCGCGCGCGCACACACACACACACACACACACACACACACACACACTCCCTTGATCTCAACTCTTCTCCAGCCACCATCACATTTCTATGCCCCTATTTAAAGAACAAATTACCTCTGAGCAGAGCTGTTTATCACTTCTATCTCCATTCTCCTTTCATTCTCTTTTTATTGTACTTCAGTTAACCTGTATTTAGATTTTACCACTTCAATATAACTAATTCCTTAAGGTCACCAATAGTTCTATGGAACTGAAATCAATAACTACTCTCATTACTTACATTATTCAAGTTTAAATTTTTATGCACATAATAAAACAGCTTTAAGATATATTAATATTTATAAATATTCAAATATATAAAATTTGATAGAACTAAAAGGAGAAATCAATAAATTTATAGCTATACTGGGAGATTTTAACACACCTATCTCAGTAATTAGTAATTCAAGTAAAAAAAGGAAAAATAAAAAATAGTATTTAAAATTTCAACATCTCCATTCATAATTGTGACCAAATTAAGACTGTATAGCAAAAATATAAATTATTTTCAAGTGCACAAATTAATATTTACCAAAATCACCCATTTGAAGCTCAATAAAGTGAACCTTAATATATCTGAAAGAATTATAGTTAAGAGTAAGTTTTCATACCACAAGAAAGAATAAATCACTAACAAAGTACTACTTTTAAAAATTTAATGTTTGAATGCTAAGAAATGCATATCAAGACAACTATGGATTACCAGAAGCAATTAAATGAAATTAGAAAATAGTTGACATAAATAATTATGAAAAAATACATATTAAATATGTAAGATGCGATTAAATGATGCTAAAAGCAAAATGCCTTAGGTGTATAAATAGAATAGAATCAAGTTGAAAAGTTAATGATCTTGTTATTCATTTTAAGAATTTAGAAAAAGATCAAAAAATTATCTCGAAGAATGTAGACAGAAGAAATGAATTAGGTAAGAGTAGAAACCAATGAAGTAGAAAACAAATGCACAATGGATAAAACACACAAATTCAAATATAATATTTTTAAAATAATAATACATTTAATAAGTTCCTGTAATGGCTAATCTGGAGAAAGAAGAAAGATAAGCGATAATATAGGAAAGAGGGAGTGGAGGATCAGGAGGAGAGGAGAAGAGGGAGAGAGAGAGAGAGAGAGAGAGAAAAATGAATCAGTTTACCAGTATTGAATATAAAAAAGAAGATATATTTATTTATGTATAGGTATGTATACTATAAAGCATTTGAGTATAAGATGAATAATCATGTGCCAATAAATTCTATAATTTAGAAAGCATGTTTAAATTTTCAGAAAAAAATAACAGCAATACTGTACATAAATAAAAATGTACATAAACCTTTTAGATAACAGAAATTGATTCTGAAATTCAAATCATTGCTAAAGAACTGAGAAAATAGAATCTAACAACATTTAAAAAAGAATAATTCATCATGACAAGGTAGATTTTATTCATCCAATGCAAAGCCACCTTCACATTTTAAAATCTACTGTTATACTTCATAGTAGCTCAATTGATGCCTTTCAGCCATCTGAAAAAAGTTCAGAAAAGGTACTTATATTAATCAGAAAAGCCCTTAACACACTAGGAATAAAAGATAACTCTCTCTCTAATTTCTTAGATAAAGGCTATCTAAGAAATTCTATACAAAAATCATACTTAATAATGGTGAAGTGTTCAAAACTTCTCATGGGACTGAAATGTTACATTATCACCACTTAAGTTTGACATTATGCCTTTGCAGTGGTATAAGACCAGAAGAAATTAGATTTATGATAATTGCCAAGAAAGGCAAATAATTTGAAGACTAGTAGTTGAGTACCTAGAAAATCCAAAGAATAATTGATTAACATTCATCTGTGACTTTAGGGAAGCCACTAGATCTAAGATTAATACAGAACAGCTGTTGCTGGTATTCTTATATACCAGCAACAAATAACCAAGCAAATATTCAAAACATTATCTTTTTGTAGCATCAAAAAATCCACTATATATCTAGTAATACATCTAATCAAAGGCAAGAGTTCCACTTTGTCTGACATATCTGACAATTAGAAAGGCTGTCCATCCCAGCCTAATAAGCAAAGCCAATAAACTAAAGTCATAGCTTTTCTTCAAGCCATCAGAGAGTTGAAGACACAAAACAGCAAAGCAGCATGAATTGCAGTAAGGCCAGGCATCTCAAAAGGCAAGAGCATAGTGTGACTGGCTCACTTGTAGCAGATATGGAAAGAAGAGGTGAGCTAATACATCTGGGTATTGACATGAATGCCTGGGACCCGGATTTAGGTCAGAGCTCTGGGTGGAAATCTGGGCCCTTGATATAGGACTGGAATCTGGGATCAAGGCCTGAGCCCCAGGATGGACTGCTGGACCTTGGCATCAATGTCTGGGACACAGATAGGTCAGGGTCGTGGGATGAAGATATGGACCCCACAGGGAGGTTTGGACCTTGGATGGAAGTCTAGGACTCCAATATAGGACTGGATTCTGGATTCGAGGTCAGGATCTTGGATGGAGTTTGGGGCCTTGGCATGAAGGTCTGGAACCTGTATGTAGGTTTGAGCCCCAGATTGAAATCAGCGTGCTGGGATGGAGGTTTGGGCTCAGATTGGAGGGTTTTGCCCTGGAGGGGGGTCTCATTTGTGGGATGGACCTCTGGGTAATGGAATGGAGGTCTGGACCATGGATGAAGGTCCAGGCCATCAATATAAGACTGGATTCAGGATCTAATGTCTGGCTCTGAAATGGACTTCTGGGTCCTGGCATGAAGTTATGGGACCTGGATGTAGGTCTGGCAACTGGGATGGACCTCTGGGCCCAGATAGGAGGGTTGGGCCCTGGAGGGAGGTCTTTGTCCTGGGATTGAGGTCTGGGCCCCAGATGAAAGTCTGGGACTGGGATGGAGGTCTGGGCCCCTGTTACAGGACTGGGTTGTGGTTTCTAGATCTAGGGCTTGAGATGGACTTATGGGCCTGGTAGGAAGGTCTGGGACCCACATGTATATCTGAGGCCCATTGGAGATCTGAGCCTCAGATGGAGTTCTGAGCATGGGATACAGGAATGGATTCTGGGTCCAAGTTCAGATTCCCGGGATTGAGTTCTGGGCCCTGGCATGAAGATCTAGGACCCATATGTAGGTCTGAGCCTATAATAATAAAAGCATAATATTCTAATTAGAGCAGATGTCTTTCCAGATGAAACTAGGGCTGCAAGGGAAGCCTGAGTCCCTGGTGCCTGTCCAGATTGGACTTCTGGACTCTGGCATGAATTGTCTGGGACCCAGATGTATGTCTGAGCCCCAGATTGAAGTCTGGGTCCTATGATGGAGGTCCAGGCCCCAAATGGAGTTCTGGACCCTGGATGGAGGTCTGGGCATCTGGTACAGGATGGAAATCTGGGTTCAATATTAGGGTCCTGAGATTGAGTTCTGGGCTCTGACATGAAGGTCAGGGACCACAATGTAGGTCTAAGCCCCAGATGGAGGTCTTTGTCCTGGGATGGCAATTGTTAGGGGTAATCAGGCAAGTAGGCAGTTGAGCAGTTCAGGGCAATCAGGCAGGCAAGCAAGTGGTTAGGGGTGATCAGTCAGGCAGGAGACTGGTTAGGAGCAATCAAGCAGGAAGGCAGGCGAGCTGTTAGGAGCCAGCAGTCGCAGATATCAAGAGGGATGCCTGACTGCTGGTTTAGGTCTGATCCTACAGGAATCTCTGTGGGATCAGGCCTAAACCGGCAGTCATACATCCCCTGAGAGGTCCCAGATTGTGAGATGGTGCAGGCCAGGCTGAGGGACCACCCCCATCTCACCCCTGCTACATGAATTTTGTGTACTAGGCCTCTAGTTGCTTACATTAAGAGAGGAGAGATATGCTTAGCCTGCCTCACCTGTAAAGCCCTGGCACACAGTATCTACCTAAGTTTGAGGGTAAACCAGGACAATAGATAATGGCCTGCCACTGGCCTGCCCAGCACCAAGGGGGCAAGAAAATGGACACTGATTCCCTTTTATGTGTAGTGGGCATCCAGTACATACACAGATGAATCACTTCTGGCACCTCAGCCCAAAGGCTAGGACAAGGCAACACTAGAAGCATCAAAAGTGTGTGTTTGTTGAAACTTACCAGAGCAACAATGAAACCAAACTCAGCATAACTCTTTAACTACTCAACAGCTCATACAAATCACCTGACAGAAAAATAGAAAATCTCTTTATGGGTATCAACACTATTTACCTCAGTTCTTATCATTTAACAAACTATGTCTGGGATTTCATTACAACTTATACGATGGGGGAAAAAAATCACAAGAAAAAAACAATCCACTGTCCAGATACATGGCCACCAACCAAACCAGATGTAAGAATTATCCAAATGTTGAAACTATCAGAGAGGGAATTGAAAATAACTATGCTTACTCTATAAATGATCTAGTGTAAAAAGTGGATATCATGCACAGTTTGGTAACTCAGCAGAGGAATAAAAATGATAAGAGCACATTAGGAAAATGAATTGCTTTAATAGCTCACCATTAGATTTGACATTGATGAGGAAATGTCAATGAACATTAAAAATGTTATTATAAATTATTCAAAACACAAGGCACTGAAAAAAAGAAAAAATCTAAATGTTATAGAACAATTGGTCTAACATACATGCAACTGGGGTCCTAGAAGCAGAAAAGAGAGAATAACAGAGCAGAAATAAGACAATTAGCATTAAAAACCAGTGGTCCTTGAGAGAAGGGTGATCCGAACTATTGTCCAATATTCTGCCTGCTGGAGTTCAAGCCCACAGCACAGAGTGGGCAATCTCACTGAGCTGGAGTTCAGGGAGGCCTGAAGTATTTATAGAGCACAGGGCAAAATACTGAAGAGTAGGGAGCTGCCCTGAGACAAAACATAGAAGATCTGAAGAACCCTGAATTCTGAGTTCTAATTTTCACATGCAAGTTAACTTACTTTGTGGGCATTAGTCACCTGATCTGCACCAGCAGCACCGTAAAATTTACAATGTATTTGTATCTAGGCCTTCTTGACAAAGAATGTAATTTTAGATACCAAGGATTTCATTATTGTTAACTGGCTATACAACTATCTCAAAACTTTAAATAACTAAAAAAATAAAATAAAGAACTAATCCATATATGGAAAAATTCTTCATGACATCTACAAATATAAATATATTGAGAGTCAAAAAAGCCTAGATTTTCACTGAGTTAAGAATAACCATGCAATAAGAAAAGGGAGGACAGCCTGTAAATAAAGCAGAATGAAAATTTGGGTCTTGCACTTTTTCAAAATGCCCAACTTCCTTTGATTAGCTTTCGTTGTGTAGAAATTTAGCTCAGCAACAAAACTAAGCAATAATGTGGACTCTTGGAATCTGTTCCATGTTGTATGCTATTGTGAAAAGCAACAATGCCAAAGTAGAGGGTCCAAAAATGAACATGTTGAATGAGGGTAAAATCCTCTGAACATCCGTTAGTCCTACCAAAGGAAGCATTTCCTCTCCATCCCATTTTTGTAATTGCTCACTTGAAAGACTGACACTTTGTTCTAAACATAGCTTTAATGGCTTAAAAATAATTAGAATAATTTAGGAAAGATAGCTCACAGAGATAAATGATATATGCAAATTATGAATAGAGATTTTTTTCAATTATAGAAAATCACTAAACTATCTAATATAAATATTTCTAGTTGGATTAAAATAGTAAAATAGTCCCAAATAAAAACTGCTTATGTATGAATCCATTTATTCTAAAACAGACAAAACAAACAAGTGAAAATCTACTGTCTTTATTAACTCCTGTCAGAGAATGTCTTCTTTAGTGTTATTAATTACTTTCTAGGACATGTACTAGGAAGCTACTTAAAATTCTGGCAGACAGAGTGGCCAATTAAGTAGCACCTCTCACCAGGTCACCTGTGTCTGGGGAGTTTCCCACAGTAGTATGTGTCTTCAATCAATCAACGGTCAATAAATTAAAGTGTAAATGTACTTAAGATGTTTTCATAGCAGACCATACAAAAAGTATTGGAACCACATCTTGCATGAAACTTTAAACTATTTATTCTATTTTAGCTCATGCACACACAAATTAAATAAAAAAGCATATTCTATCATAAAAGAGATCTCTCTAGTAGATACACATTTATTCATTCTTCTTTTTTTAAATCCTATCCAAGGGCATGTTTTTAGAGAGAAGAAAAAGAGAACCATTGAGGTGATAGAGAAACATTGATCAGTTGCCTCCCATATGTGCCTCAAATGCACTCCAACTGAGGATGAACCTGCAACCTAGTTATGTGTCCTGACCAGGAATCAAACCTGTAACCAACTGAGCCACATTTATTGAAATCAAGTATGCTGAATTTTGTCTTGTGTGCTTAAAATAACATGGTAAACCAAACATCATCCATCTCCTGAGCCCATAATTTGCATTTCAATCATATTAATTGAAACTTCAAACTTCAACATAGAGAACATACATCACAACATGTAGTTTGAAAACAAAGTGTATCAGAGATGATAACTAAAAAGGGAGCTTAATACTAGCACTAAAGTTTATTTTTGAGATACTTTGGGTAAATTCAAGATGAATTTATAATTCATTCTTTGATTAATTGAACCAATATTGGTTCAGCACATACAAAACACCAAATATAAAAATAAGTAGGTCACAAACCCGCCTCTGCAAGGACTCAGGCTAAGAAGAAGCCTAATGTACAAAAAGAGCTGTAGCAATTTGACAGGGTGTGATGAGCAGAGAGAAGAAGGAAGTTGGCTTTTGCAGAAGAAAACCTGGACAAAGTTTTCCCAGAGGGGATGACAATTGAGTTGAGCCTTCAAGTTTAAGTAAAATCCAACCAGTGAGTAAATGGAGGAGAAAGGGCTGTGATGGCAGCTAGAAGCAAAAGCATATGGGAAGTGACAAGGAGGAAACTGTTGCCTTTTGGGTTTTCTGGAGTGCTGGGTTTACAGGTAAACCACAAAGAACAAAAAGTTTTATCTAAACTTACCTAACACCAGATAGCAGATGGGCAAAAAAATATGCACTCTTAATGAACACATTGTGGCTTCTTGAGTATTGGTGGAATAAAAATATCAGCAACTGTGTGAATAAATACCCAAATGCTTGATCATTCTATGTTGTGGAAAGAATAATGGTCCCAAAGAAAATATATCCATGTTTGAATTCCTAAAACCTGTAAATACTTCACTTTTATAGATGTGATTAACTTAACAATTTTGTGATGAAGAATTCGCCTGAATTGTCAGGAAGAGTCTAGTATGATTCCAGAGATCCTTATAAATGAAAGAGGGAGATGGGAGGGTCAATATCAGAGTGAAGAGGCCTGAGAAGGCACTGACTGGCCATCACTGCCTGTGAAGGTGGAGGAAGAGGCGAGGACTCAAGGAATGCCAGCCTACAGAACCCAGAAAAGCCGAGAGAACACATTGTGCCCTGAGCCTATACAAGGAAGGCAGCCTTACTGTATCCCCATTAGCCCTGTGTGACTGTTTCAGACCTCCAGAACTGTAAGATAATAAACCCGTGTTGTTGTAAGCCACTACATTTGTGGTAATTTGTTACAGCAGGAATAAAATCAAATATAGTCTATTATTGAGCAAGCTGCAGGAAAAAATTCCCAATGTGAAAGAAGGCAGTGAGAACGATGGATAGATTCATTAAATTATGATTTTACAGTAGCATTTAAAGAGGTCAAATAGTTCAGATTTCAGGCCAGTTTGATATACATTTCCCTAAGATTAAGAGATTACATAACCTTAACCTCTGAAAGATAGGATTCCTGATAAAGTCTTGATTTCAATAAAGAAAGAAAAAAATAAGACAAAACACTGTGACTCCTGATTGTTAATGATTTTTTTCCATTTGGTTATAGTTTAAGTTTCTCCAAAATCACTGGCACTGTGAAGTCACTGCAGAAAGTTTAAATGAAGTATGAATAACACAATGAGGTTGGCCAGCTGGGTGCACTAGGGTAGGAAAAGCTATCCTTGAAATGCTGTTTGCAAAATTACCAAGTGAAAACACTAACGTGAAATGCAGTCATTGTTTCAGTTGAAATAAGGCAAATCGATAAATGCATGTTCATCTAAAATAATGTATGTCAGTGGCTCTCTCTATGGAGCAGGCCCTTGCCTTTCCTTGACCCCTCCTTTCCCCAGAGTCTCTCTCTCTCTCTCTCTCTCTCTCTCTCTCTCTCTCTCTCTCTCTCTCTCTCTCTCTCTCTCTTTCCACTAAGCTTCAGTGGCCCTTCTTCCCTTCTTATGCTCTAACTTGTTTCTTGAGCTCATTTCTTCTACAGCTCACTTTCTAAATAGACTTTATCTCATAAAAAATAAAACAACACATGTCATATAAATCCCACCTGTTCTAAATTGGAAGTAACAATAGAACGTTTAAACTAAGATTCGATTGACTCATGATGACAGTAGCTGGGTTTAAATAAATTCTTCACCTTTCTCAAGCAGCTGAGAAAAAAAGAGGCTAGTTGATTCAGCATAAAATGCACATGGAGATGTTTTTACTGGTGGAAGCTGATGAGTCCCTTCCAAATTTTAATAAATCTGATGCCCAGTTTGCACTCCCTACCAATGAAATCAACATACCTGGGTTTGAACCCAAGCATCAATGTTGTTTAAATCTCCCTAAGAGATTTCAAGTTTGAGAATCCTCGAGCTCCACAACCCATCCTCGCTTGTTGAGAAGTGATTATAAATCAAAATAGGAAGCGAGCTGTACACCCCGTACTGTATGGAATAGTCTCCATGGGACAAAGACCTTTTTTCCTCTCCTTGGCATAGGACACCCTACATTTCTCAGGGATTTTGTAGCATAAAGCCTGGACCCTAAGTGCAGGTTATTTCCAGGATTAGATTGGATCATAGTACCAAGTATATAGTTTATTTGATATTAATGTGTCACTAAAATGTTGTACCATAATTACATAAGAGTAGGAAGAGCTGGGAGCAAGGTATATAAAATTCTTTGTACTATTTCTATAGCCTCCCTATAAATGTAAAATTATTCAAAAAAATTGTTGCATGATGCTACTTAAATCATCTGCGTAGAATCTCTCACAAGAAACCATATATGCTCACAGAACTTATAATTGTGAAATCTCTTCTGTGGCAATTGTTTAAGAGCCTGGCGAGCTTAGGTCTGGTTTTTGTTTTTTTGGTTTTTTTTTTCCATCCACATCTTTTGCCATCATTCTGTCAATAGCTACACTGTTCTTGGTGGGAATATTCCCAAAGTAGGCTTCTTTCTGTGGTCTGACTGTTCTTAATCTCAGAGGGGGGAAAAATGAAGCGGAAGAAAGACTAGCATTCTTAATTCAGAAGCCATGAAAGTGTAGGGGTTCATTGATAAGATGGCAACAGATTTCACAAAATATGTCACCACATGCAGGACTCTTCCTTGATGTCCCTCACCCCACCAAGTTTCTTATTCTTATGTGTGGCATCTGTTACTGCTCTCTCTGTCCATCTGAGCATGTGACCAAGTGACGGTCCCATCCACTTTCTCTCAGGATAAAACTCTCACAGCCTGCCCAGACACAGGAGACCCTCGCTATTGTGGAAAGGTGTCCCAAAGATACCCCTTCCCATTTCTCAGGGGCATCAGCCCTTCTAGAATTCTGGCTCCTTTGTTACATTTTCGTTGATATGGGTTCACATTTGGGATCACCCTACAGTGGCAAGTATAGCACACAGGAGGTGTTAATCAAAACTTTGCTCTGATGAGACAGTCCGCAGAAAATAAACTTTAATACCCTGAAGGCTCCTTTCAACAAAAACAATGCTAAGCCAATGTATAGTCAGATTTAACAAATAGAAGCACAAGGAACCACCCAGTTATATTGAAACTGCAGACAAAAAGAAATGCTTATTTTTTTTATAATCAGGCCATACTGATACTAAAAAATTACCAAAAAATTACCAATTGAACTGGGCATCCTGTGTTTTTTTCTGGCAATTGCAGGAGACACTCATGTGATCAATGCACAGAAGGCCTTTCTGTGTAGGCCAGCACTGAAGGCCAGATTCTCCACAGCCTGTGATGGTGTTCAGAGGCATCCTTTTCAAGAAGTTCAGGATATATGTGATTTTCATGTTTGGCAATGACATCTATGGCCATGAGTTATGCTTTTCCTTTTTCCCATACTTTCTACAATGCCTTTCCATAAATGTAATTTACTTTTGGCATTTATCAAAGTACTATAGATAGCAATTTTGAAGAATAATAAAATTACTTTTTTGCTCTTCTCTGCAGCCAGGAAAGACATTTCAGGAGAGAGAGAAGGATGCTACCTATCAATAGATGATAGCAAAATAGCACAATCCAACTTTCGCTTTAGAAATAAGGGGATGCTATCCTCAAGGCCTCTTGGGTGAAATTATATATATATATATATATATATATATATATATATATATAGTACAGAAGTGTTTCTCTTGCATGCCAGAACTAAATTATTACTAAAAAAAATGACTTGCCTAAAGTTTCTGTGATAGAAAATGCCATTATTATGATTGTTACGAAAAATGACCATGGAAAAATAGGTCATCATATCTGGCTGCAGCAGATTACTGTTCTGTTTGCCTTTTTTTTTACTTCAGAGCTTCACAAATTGAGTTTTCTGGCTTTTTGATGGGAGTCTGAAATTAATACTTTGTAATGGACATATCCATTTAAATGAGAAGACGTTTAAACAAGTATCTCCGTCTGACTTTAAATTATTTTTCCTGTTTTTTTTTTCTACTAGCATACAGAGGAAATGAACTATTCTTTGAATCTTTACATTGCATTTGAAATGTACAAAAATAAAGGCCAGGCATATATCAATAAAAAATTATCCTCCCAATCTTCCCTGTACCCACCACATTATCTTTCCAGCTTCAGAATATTTGAAACATTACATCTGTGTGTATGAATCTACTGTATCATGAATTTTTTTTACTTCACAATTATTTCTTTAAACTATATTAAAATGAATAATACCTTTCACATCAGCAACAATGTTTAGCCATTCTTTTTCTTGTTTATTCTCCTAAATAACATCTCCCGATATCTCCACTTAGTTCTAGCTTTGTTTTTCCAAGTGAATCACCAAGCAATCCTCCTCCCAATGGACTAAATTTGGGAACCTAAGTTTGAAGAATAAATGACAGTGGAATGACAAATAGAAAACAACAATGAACCAATAATCATAATAACAAAATTACCATAGGCTTGTAAAAATTTAGTTAGTTCAAGCTTTTCCATCCATGACTTCATTAGACACTCATAACAATCCTATAAAACAAATAGTCAGTGATCATTATTTCATTTAATACATGAAGACACAGGCTCAGGGTGGATAACGGCTTGTGCCTGAGGTTATAACATTAGTGAGAGACAGGGAGAGCCAGGACCAGCATGCATTAATTTTTGAGCATCAGCCCATGTTCTGTCTGGTATTTGCAAGGGAAAAGATTCTCAGCAGAGAAATAATTACAAGGCTAGAGAGAACCCTGCTTCAATCCACCTGGATAAAAGCCTGATGAGAAAACCTGTTATGCAACCCCAAAAAAGTGAAGCCATGCTATTTTGAGTAAAGCCTCAGGGTTAAGCCTAAATCTAAGAATCCACACTTTATACGGGCAGTCAGCAGTGGATGTTGACAGCTATGGCCAGCACCAGCAACACAAAGATCCACAGCCTGCCTCCAACATTGGTTCCTCTAAATTCCCCCTATTCAAATAGGCTCTCACTCTCCTCAAACCCCACAGCATACAGTGTTCCTTTGAGGCCCCCACATGCTCTACTTTAATGGCTCTTGACCGGCCTCAACCTGTGTTGAGCTTTTGAAACAACACACATTCTTAATATCCAGTGTATCACCTAAACCAGAGTCTCAGAAACAAGATCTTTGTGAAAGGTTCTCTATGAATGCTGAGGCATAGTTACATTTATAGCTATTTGAATGCGAATTACATTCAAGTGATGTTTGTTGAGCACCTACTAAATGTGAGGTACAGAAAAGAGGATCTGAATAAAATATAGAACCTTTTTTCAAAGAGCCCATGGTTGGTTAGGCGACAAGACTAAATGAGACTGTACTGCAACTACTATAGTTACAGAACTATGCAAGCAGTCCTACCTCTGATAACTACAGTGGCCACACTGGAGTCTGGAGTGACAACTGGGCGAGGCCTATGCTTACTCTTCTCTATATTCCCCACCACACTTAAGGAAAGTAAATATTCAATAATCTTGTGAATTTGCATGATTGATGGACTCATGGTTATTTTTAAAAACTGACTTTTATTTTTCTGAAGGTTAATTCCATATCCCTAAAAGGAACTTCCACTTCTTGTAAAATCTCATCTGTTATTTACCTCTAGATTTCAAATAACCTGCTGCTACAATATCTTGACTTTCAGATTTAGACATTATCTATTTGTATCTGCACACTACCCCACTCTTAACATACACACATACAATTTCATAAAAGTTACCAATTTCCTTTTTTTCAATCCCTTCTCTGGAATTTGAATCTTGTCATACCTGGTATTTTTGGGCATTCATTGTGCTGAGCATTTCAAAGAAAATGAGTAATTTGGGGTGCTCAAATAGAGCTGCTAATGTCCATGCCCCTCCACTCCCACCCAAGATGCTAATTTAATTCTTTGGCTGAGGACTGGGTACAATTATATAGCTCTCTAGATCTGTGTTTTTCAAATTTTAATGTAGTTGCAAATTACCCAGGATCTGATTAGTACGCAGGTTATAGCTCAGAAGCTCTGGGGAGGGGCCTGAGAACTGACATTTCTAACACGTGTCCAGTGGGTATCAATGCCAACAAGGCAGATGTACTGACTGGGGACGCACTAGGAGTGAAGACTGTTTCCTGAGAGCTTTTTAGAAAGAAATACCCTGAGCCAGAACTACAAGAATAAGTTCCTGCTTTTCATTCTCATCTCCTGGTGATTTTTATGCACATTAAGGTTTGAGATGCTCTGTTCTATGAAAACTATCTTGGAAATAAAGAGGAAGTGATTCAGAGTAGACTGATGCTTAACATAGCAATGCAGTTTAACTGAGCAACAGAACTTAAACTGTCATTGAGTCTGACTTACAAAAAACATCAATAGTCAGGGAAGAGGCAAGGAGTATAAGAGAAGCCTCTGTACCTTCTACTCAATTTTCCTGTGAATTTAAAACTGTTATAAAAATAAAATTTATCAAAAATACAATTAAGAGTATGGATAGAAATTACAAGAAAAAATGCTTCTAATTTCTGGATCATATTTTTTGCTCTTTTTTTTTTTCCCTCTGAGACTGATAAGGACTATGGACAGTTTTACCAGAAAACCAAAATATTCCACACAAAATTTTGCATAACAGCAGGAATTCAGGAATCCCTTGAGGACTATGGTACCTCCAGATTAAAAATTCCCAGATAGTAAGCTTGTTTGCATTTATTTCACTCAACAAACATTTATTAAACAACTATGATGTAACAGGAGCACTATTTTAGGCTCAGAGGATAGATCTGTTAACAAATAAAGGGCTTTGTCCTCATGGAACATACATTCTCATGGAAGGAGACAGACACAGGAATGAACATAACAAATAAGGCAACTGCATAAAGTGGTAAGTGCCATGGAGAAAAGACCAGCAGAGAAGGTATGATCTTTTACACAAGAGATGTAAGGACTTTGATGGACATGGGGTTATTCTAAATATGGGGCTCAGGGTAGGCCTCACCAAGAGAATGACATTTGAGCAAAAAGTTATCAGAGGTAGGAAAGTTGTGGAGTTTTGTTGGGATGAATGACGTTTCAAGTAGAAAAATAGTTGTGACAATGTGCTAAGGGGGAGCATGCTTGGTGAGGTTGAGGAAGAGCAAGGTTGCTGTGGGAGCAGAGTTAGTGAGCAGGAAAGAATAAGAGGAGAGGTTGAAAAGATAAGGCCTCTTAAGAGAGCTTTAACATTTTACTCTGAGTGAAACAGGAATCCATCAGAGGGTTTCGAGTAACCTGAGTCTTGGAAGAATTAATGAGGTAGTTGTGTTGAATAAAGAACACTGGGAGAAGAGGGCAAGAGTGAAAGATCAAGCAGGTGTGGTGCTAATGGACCAGGCAGGGCAGTAGCTGTTGAGAAGGTGTCAAACTCTAAGCTGTCCTACAGGAAAAGCCAACAAATTTCATTTTTTGTAATAATAGCTTTATTGAGATATTTGTAACATACCATAAAGTTCATCTTTTAAAGTGTACAATTCAGTGGCATTTAATATACTCACAAAGTTGCTCATCGATGCTCACTATCTAATTCCAAAACAAATGCATGATATTGTTCCATTATCCAATGCACCTGTGTTGAGAGGAACTTAAGTAGAAATGGTATAATGATTAAAATATAACACAGAAATGACTATCTCAGTGTCAACTCTGCTCAGTCCATGGTTATACCTAGATGTCTCTGTTGGCCATCCTTCAGAGGAGACAGCCAAACTACATGTGGCATGGTCAGGGGATGGGACAGTGGCAGCACACACTGCACCACTGGAGGCTTCTCTGGAATAGAACAGAGTTCCACTTGCTGCTGGATGTGCCACACAAAAGTAATAACATGTCATGAGAGGTTTTCATGGCACAGAGTGTAAAAAGTATCACCGCCTCTAGTACATGTTAAACTTTGGTAATCTCCAGGGATGGTTTTATTTTTAAATGTTTCAACTATGGTTTATGGTCCAAGAACTAACTGAGTTATTCTAGACCCTCTACCTCATTTTCCTTAATTTCAGTTGCTCCCTTATCAGATTCCAAGTTGGATCTTTGCTTATGTCTGGCATATGTTTGTAGCAGCTTAGGGCTTAGCCTTTTGAGAAGAATGCCATGATAATTTCACCCAACTGGTGTAAGCTTTGTTGCAATATTGGTATCATTAAGTAAAAATAGACTGAGCAAAAATACCATTAATTTTAGAATTCTCAGTATATTTAAGAAAAAAATGGTGGACATGTTAGTATGAGAGTTTATTATGAAAATATTAATTGAGAGCCATATTGAAAAAAGCAGAAGGTATACCTGTGGTTACCAGGGACAGAATTATAATAAAGTCCTAGTTAATTCAACTCAAATTTTATCTACAGAAATATGTATTTCAGAAGGAAACATTTTCAAAATTACTCACTTATAGAAACTTCCATCCCATCACAAATTGACTGACTATCCAAATTCAATAAGTAGCAATTCAGCTCCCTTTAAGGCACATATTAAAAATGTAACTTAAAAAGAGATCATGTCACTGGGAAAATTTAGTTGCAAAAAGCTAAGAAATGCAGCTGTAGAAGCTTATTTCATCTGAAACCGGTGTATCCCTTATAAGACCTAGAAATTATTTATCAAACATTCTTGATGACTAAGACCCAAAATTATGTTCATGATACAAAGCTCTTAAGGAATCCATGACCATAAACTTATGATTTTATCCAGTTTCTGATGATTAAAAATTATAATTATGTTCTACTTTTAAATAAAATTGTGATGAAGGTTATTGTGTCTCCATTCTAGCAGATATTAGAGAAAAAACTATATTTAGTGAGTTGTGGTTAACTATTAGTAGAAGTATTTTCTCTATTCTATAGCTATCTTTTAAAATACTACTTTCAGGCTTTGGCTAGAAGAAGGACAAGAAAAGATGAGGTAGAAAGGGAGAAGAGAAATAAAAGGAAAAAAAGAGAAAAAAGAGTAAAAAGAGGAAGAAACAATGGGTGAAAAAGAAAATGAAAGAGTAAGAATTAAGAGAAAGAAATGTCAAAGTGAGCAGATATAGGGAGATCCCATAATTATCACCGTGTGTCATTCAGTGTCTTTATTGATTATATATTTTATTAAATCTATAGGCTGAAATATAGATGAATTCCACTGGAATTATATTATATATGGAATAGTGTAAGGTAACAAGAAGATATATCCCAGAGTTGAATTAGGTAATACTTTCTGATAAAATTGAAGGAATGATAAATGCAGATGTGACTCATACTTAAGTAGTAATCAATAAAAAAAATATCCACGGAGCTACATAATATCTTCATTTTAATTATGTTGATTTCAAAAGTTGACTTAACTTTGGGTGGTGGGCATACAATGCAATACACAGATCCTGTATCGTAGAAATTTACACTTGAAACTTACATAGTCTTATTAACAATGTCACCCCAATAAATTTAATTAAAACAATTAATTGTATTGATGTAGATGAAGGATTGAAGTACAAATGGTAACAACAAAACCTTATCCCTTTTGTTTGGTTCTATCTGAAGAAATATGACTTTAGAAAAAGGATGACTATCAGCTTGGAGGCTTAAAAACGGGATTCCCCAAATACTTTTGCTACTAGCATATTCCAAGGCAAAGACCCCAATACCAGGTCTGTTTAGTTGACATGTCTCTTTAGTGAAAATGATGTAAGAGGATTTGACAACTGGATGGTATAATTAACACTGCACATTCGCCTCACAACCTCCCAAATGCCAAATAACATCTTATACAAATTTATCCTTAGGGGATGATTATATTGACCTGTAGATTAGAATGTTTGGTCCTTTATCACTGTATTTTTATTATTTTTTAAATTTCAGATTGACTTTTTGGTTGCTGTATCATTCTATTATGATATTGGTTAAGGAACCTAAATTACTATGGATACCTGACAAAATCAAGTTTTTAAAACAGCAGATATGAAGACTCACCCCAAGATATGGTGATCACAACAATATACCACCTATGCACTGCTCTGCAGTGGGCCAACCATCCTTCCTAAGGACATAGCAGATCATTATGTTATAATTGTAGTGTCTAAATTACATACTTCTTTCATGGAAGTTTACCCAAAGTTTCTCTTAAAAACTTTGGGAAAAAAAAAAAGGCTATCAGATCTTTGAATAATAAAACTACAAATGACCAAAAACAGATCCAGAGACAAAGCATCAATCAGACCATCAAACCTCAGAGGGAAGGTAGGGGAGGGGAGGGGGTACGGGGGAGAGATTAACCAAAGGACTTGTATGCATGCATATAAGCCTAACCAATGGACACAGACATCAGGGAGGTGAGGGCGTGAGTTCAGGGTTGGGGAGGAGGGTAAGTGGGGGGACACATATGTAATACTGTAATCAATAAAGAAAAGAACTACAAATAAATTTCAATTTGCTTATATAATATACATACTTGCAAGGGGAAAAAAAAGATATGGAATAGCTCTTGGTTTGTCCTTATCCAATTACAACAAACTCAGAAAAACAAACCATTGGGAAATAATTTTTCTTTCTCCTCAATCTCCTTTAGTTTATGTAGCTTTGGAGAAGCTCATAAAATCACAATATCTTTTCCTAAAATGTTCCATCTGTTCCTGCCAATTATTCTCCCACTTGAGACTAAATCCTTTTGCTTCCCATTATCTTCAGCATCCAACTGTGATGGTGGGAAAGGGAGTAGTAAAGAAAAGAATGTATAACTAAGAATTGGTAATTGGTTTTTCATCAAAATATGTCTACTAAGAAATAGAGAGATGCAGGAAATTTGACAATATTATTGGAGTTTTATTATTACCCCAAATTTTATTTGCTTGTAATGACTCCCAGATGAATTTGCTCCTATATACAACATTTTTATCCTACATATGAATATACATATATATATATATATATATATATATATATATATATCCACTATAATAAATAAGAATTTCTTTCCTAAGATACCTACAAAAATGGGTGATGATTGAAGATAAATTATTTGGTGCTTATGGTATAGTGCCAAGTATCTGATAGATGCTCAGTAACTAATATTAATACCTTATTTATCATAATAACAACAGCAAAAACTAACACCAAACTGATCAGTTAATTTAATAATTACAATAACTTTATATTAAAGGTGAAGTAATTGAGACATAGAACATCAGTAATTTTCCCAGTGCCAGACTGTTAACAATTGTGCAGTGGAAGTAAAGTTTGGGCTCAGTCTCACTAGAGGTTCTATGTTTTTAGAGCACTATATAATTATTCTTGTCATCATTTCTATATTGTTAATGATATAAGTATTATTATTAATATTATTTAGAGTTTCTTATTTACAACCCAACATTACAAAAGATAAAAATGAAATTTGTTCAATCTATTTGGCTATGCTTGAAGAGTTGATTATTTTAGCATGGTTTCAGAAACTGGGTTCAAAATTATAGTGGGCTCACACTAAACAACGTCATGAAATGGATTTTTAAAACCCAGAAAAATAATAAATTAACATGCAAACTAACTGATTAATGTACTTTTCCGCAAGCAGTAATTACTACCAAATGGGAACACTAAATGTTTGAACGTAATACAATTCCAATAACTATATATATAATTGATCTTTTACAGAGAGAAAGGGAGAGATAGAGAGTTAGAAACATCGATGAGAGCAAAGAATCAATCAGCTGCCTCCTGCACACCCCCTCCTGGGGATGTGCCTGCAACCAAGGTACATGCCCTTGATCAGAATTAAACCTGGCCAATGCTCTATTCAGTGAGCCAAACCAGCTAAGACCCAATAACATTCTTAAGGAGAAACTGAAATGACTGCCTAACCATTTTTACAAAATTAGAGAAAAATTATTATGTATTTCTACATGAATCCACAAAAATAATTGCACATATATTACATGCTTGCATATACAACATAAAACAATATTACTCTTGCAATATAAATGAATGTTATTACCTTTGGTGATGGATATAATTTTTAAGAATGATGTACAGCAAAAACCATGTGAAATAATTATAGAGGCCATGTACATTTTTAAATAATTATACATTAAAAATACCACAATTAAAATTGAAAAGTAAACTAGGAAAATAATCTTAATGTCTATAAAACTTAGAAGGTCAATATCCTCAATTTAAATAAACCCTATAACTAAAAAAAAGAAAAATTACTAACAGAAAAATAGGCAAAGAACTTAAAAATATATATATAGAAAAAATATTCACTACATACATAAATA
Source organism: Antrozous pallidus (assembly GCA_027563665.1). Taxonomy (NCBI): domain Eukaryota; kingdom Metazoa; phylum Chordata; class Mammalia; order Chiroptera; family Vespertilionidae; genus Antrozous; species Antrozous pallidus. Next base: position 29,945,380 of record CM050508.1, on the reverse strand, counting down.
GCCTCTTCATTTGATAGAAATTAAATCAATAGAAAAAGCTATATGAAATTGTGCCTATCATGTGCCTATCCAATATGCAATTATTTCAGCATTAAAACTAAGTTTGAAAATCTATGACCAACTCTAGTAGACTGTCACTGACAAATGCTTTTGCTGACAACAATTAGAAAATACAGGTAAAACATAGATAACATTTACTGGAAATCACTGAAGAACTGATAAAGCAACCAAGACATAAGTAGCCAAAATCCAAGAGAAAAGAACATGTAAGAGAGGAGTGACATCTCCACCACTGTTTTAAAGATCCTTGGTACACGGCAGGAAACTGAGAAACACAACAGAAGATCATGACTACAGAGTGGAAATGAAAGTGAAGCTTTTAAAAAATCCCAAAGGGATTAAGAGGATGAAAGTAGTATTGGGGGTTCCTTAACTGATTAGGTGAAGAGACCAAATCTAGAAACAGGAAGATCCAAAGAAGGGCATGTGACACTGTGGTTTATTAGCCTACGGCTTTTGCTCATTTTGTAAGTTGAACAGCAGGAGAAATTAAAAATAAACATTTTTTTATTTTTGTGTGTGTCTAGAATAGTGTACCTTCTTTTTTATTATTAAAAAAATTTAGTGTTGCCAAAACAAGTGTGGCTCAGTGGATAGAGCATCAGCCTGCAGACTGAAAGATCCCAGGTTCGGTTCTGGTCAAGGGCATATACCTTGGTTGCGGGCACATCCCCAGTAGGGGGTGTGCAAGAGGCAGCTGATCGATATTTCTCTCTCATCAATGTTTCTGTCTTTCTATCCCTCTCCCTTTCCTCTCTGTAAAAAATCAATAAAATATATATAAAAAGAAACTTTAGTGTTGATAGTCTTGCAGGAATCCTCTTTGCCCATCCCCCCACCCCAACCCTACCTACTCCTATCTTGGCCTTTACCTAATTATTGTCAGTGTCCATTGGGTGTGCATATGTGTTCTTTAACTATTTACTTAACCTTTTTTATTTATTCATTATATTAATCAAAAGATGAAGAATACCATTAGAAAACTATATTTTAACTTTTAAATAATCAGAAACTCTAAAGCTAAGTTATAGTTGATATTAGAAATCCACCAGGTAGGCTTACCACTACCAGGGCTTAACAGAAATGAAGACCAGTAAATGAAAGAAAGGTTAATAGAAAATATCTATGCTAACAGAGAGTGAAAAACAATGGAAAATATAGAGAATAACAGAAGAGCCTAGAAGAAAAGTTCTAACCAAATATCTCCAAAAGATGGGAGACAGAACAAAGAAGAAACAATAAAAGCTGATGGCTAAAAACATTTTCAATTGATTAAAAAATGCATATTCACAACCAGGTGCATCATAGTAAACCTACTGGAAACAAAGAAGAGAGAAAAAAATTGAAAACAACTGGGGTTGAATTGGGAGTGTGGAAAGATATTCTCTCTGAGGAGCAAAAGTTGGGCTACACTGACCTCCCAAAAGAAATTGTGGAAGCCAGAAAATAATGGAACATTTCTAACAGGGATAGTATGGAATGTGACTAGGAAGAGAAAGAAAGAAGGCTTCTAGACTTCTGGCAAAGTTCTATATCTTAGCCTACCTGGTGTATCTATACTAATAAAAGAGTAAGATGCAAATTGATCATACAGTTGCGATGCCCACCAGCCAATCGGGAGTGTGTATGCAAATTAACTCAACAAAGATGGAGGGTTAATTTGCATATGCAGGCACCGAGAAGCTGGAGGCAGGGTAGGATGCTTGCGCTGTTGCCACAGCAACAACACAGGTGCTCCACACCACCCCAGCTGCTCTGGGCCTCTGGGCAGCATAGGAAGGCGGAAAGATGACTCTGGCCAGAGTGAAGGCAGTACTGGCAGCCAGGGAAAGGAAGGGCCATTATTGCACAAATCTTCATGCATTAGGCCTCTAATCACATGTTACATATACTATGTAAAAATTCCTCTATCTTCATACTTAAGTTTCATATTTAATGAAAAAAACTCTGTCATAAAAATTGAAAATCAATATGTAGTGACATGGAATGATGCCCACGCCAGATTGCTGAGGCATAATTTCAAACATCATGTAGAATATGATCTCACTTTTAATTTTAAAAATTATATACATTTATAGATTTCATATAAATATAAATGCATGAAGAAGTGCCTAAACATATGTTCATCAAAACACTGAATATTATCTTTAGATGGTAGATATAGTGGTGATTTTAGTTTCTTCATAATATTTTTTTCTGTATTGTTTGACTTACTTCCGTGTGTTTATGTCTAGAAAACACTGTAGAAAAAATTGCTTTAAATGTGACACAATAAGAATGTAGCTATTCATTACTTGTTTAGGTTAAAAAAATATTTTCTTAATAAGGCATGTTCCATAATTCTTACAACCATTAAATAAATTGAAGCTGTTATATTTTCCTATCTTACAAATATGTAAGCCTAACACAAAGGAATTATAAGTTGATTGAGTTCATATATCTACTTGTTCAAAATTTTATGTTATTTCTACCATAGGCTAACAAGCACAAAATAAATGTTTGATCCATAATATATCTTGTGGTTTTCATAGACTAATATTATAATACTGCCTATAATTAAGAAGTTGGGTCAAAGATGCCCAATAGTAGATATGGGCAAGTTTATAAATTAAATGAAAAGTTTTGAGATAATAATGACAATAATATCAATAAGTAATTTGAAAATTATCAATATATAAATTATTAAATATGTATACATAATTTAATTTTTCTATAAATCAGCATTTATATGATAATGATATGATAGCAATGGAGAACAAACATACATACACAAGCATACACCAAATGAAGATAGACAATTTCCACTCAAGCTTTCCATGAAGGACACATTTCTTGAGCTCATATATTTTCTAGTAGAATCTAAGTCTGTGAAAACAACAAAAAAACAAATCACCATTAATGCTGCTAAGATAGAATTTGGCATTGGGAGATTTTTCTCATCCTAATTAGTTTGTGAATATAGGTCCCTATAAATCATTGACTGCAGATATTGAACTTTTACTGGAGAAAGTTAGTGACTTATAATTATAGTCTGGATTAACAGTTCAAATCCTAGCTCTGCCACGTGAACCTTATTAGAAACCTTACCTTTGCTTGTGGTAATGTGAACCTTAGCAAGCACTACAACCTTTATAAGTCTGTCTTGGTTTCCTTATCAGTAAATTACCATTACTCAACTCATAAAACCATGCTTATGATTTTTTAATCTTTATTATTAAGAGTATTACAGATGTCCCCCATCTCCCCCCATTATCCCCTTCCACCTAGTTCCTAATCCATCCTGGGCCTTTACCAACCTTTATTTGTGTCCATGGGCTATGCATATATGCATATATTGTGATTAAATAATGCAACACACATAAGGAACTGAGCAAGGTGCCAGGCCCACATTTTTCTCAATAACAATTATTATTAATATGCTGGTTTCATGAGGCATGAGGCATGGGGGAGGGGAAATTTATGCTGATGGCATCAGTGCATCATTTACTGTAAAATAGTCATAAAGAGAGAAGAAATACAAAAAGAAAATTGCTACCAAAGTCTGACTTTGGTAAGAAATATTCCACGGTTTTTGATATAACTTAATAATCACTCTCACTTACTGCTTTGCCTGCAGTATAAGGAAAACAAAACGTGTGTCACACTGAAGTGCAGCTTTCTTTCCAACACTGTGCTTTGCCAGTGGCACACCCACAGAGCATATGGCCAACGGAACACTCTCTTCTGTGTTCTGCACTTAAATCTTCCTTCCAGGGAGGTTCTCCTGCTTCTGGGGCTCATGCATTTAAGATGCACTATGATTTGCTAATTACAATTTAATCTAGTAGGGAAGGAAGATGCTTGTATACCTTGCCATCTTTTGATTTTGCATTATTAACATAGGAATGCAGATCTGTTGGATATGCTTTGGCTGATGCTATGTAGTATCTTTCACAGAACTGTTCTGTATTTCCTAATCCATTTGAAATCCAGCTTTTAACTGAGCCCATTTAAATCAAAATAGTAGTGATCAGTAAAATAATTTTGGGGGATGACATCTATTTATCATAAGCAAAAGTTCACTTATTCCTTTAGTAAAACTGGCATACCTGATTATGCTAATTAAAGTCAGTTCTTGCATAGATACTAGATGTATAACTGTTTATTAACCTAGCCTGGCAGAGCCAGGCAAATGTCACCTTTGAATATATAACTATATATGCAGATATTTGCATCTGGAAGCAGGTGCAATACTTGCAAGGGATTCTGAACAAGAAGACATTGCTAATTGAGGTAAGCCAGCACAATACTTCATGTGAACCACATACATCATCACCAACATCTTATTGCACTAGGTAGTAAGGCTAAAAACTTTTTAGCCAAAACCAGTTTGGCTCAGTGGATAGAGCGTCACCTGCAGACTGAAAGATCCCATGTTTGGTTCTGGTCAAGGGCATGTACCTTGGTTGCGGGTACATCCCCAGTAGGAGGTGTGCAATAGGCAGCTGATCGATGTTCCTCTCTCATCCATGTTTTTAACTTTCTATCCCTCTCCCTTCCTTTCTGTAAAATATCAATAAAATATATTTTTTTAAAAAACTTTTTAATGACCAATTCCTCATTACCAAGTAATTGCTACCATATTTTAGACACTAGTGATTACAGGCAATCCTTCCACCAGCCTTTGATTACCTCTTCCTCATATTTATTTTTGTTGACCCAGTTTGTCCTCTATAGTGCTGAAGATGTCTATCAAGTGTCTCCATTTACTTAAGTCTGTTTCAAATGCACAGATTTCTTTTAATGCCACTGTCTTCGATCTCTCTGTTTTTGGTAATTTTTCATATCTCTATTATTTAAAATCCTGCTGGAGTGGAAATGTTTTAGTCTGACTATTAAGAAATGCTTAGACTCTATTTTATTGGCTTTATTGGTAGAACCATATTAAATTGCCAACACTGACCACTTTTGGCTTAAATATTACAATTTCATGTAATTCTATCTAATAATTTCACCTCACTTTACTTATATTACACTCTGCACTTTTTTTATTTCAGAGAGGAAGGGAGATGGAGAGAGAGATAGAAACATCAATGATGAAAGAGAGTCATTGATCAACTGCTTCCTACATGCCCATACTGGGTATGGAGCCCACAGCCCTGGCTTGTGCCCTGACCTAGAATAGAACCATGACCTCCTGATACATAGGTTGATGCTCAACCACTGAGCCACACTGGCTGGGCTACACTCACTCTTACCTTTGACACAACTTTTCTACCTGTTTTGCACACTCAGGGCATGTGTTACTTCTCTAAGACTCCCCATGTGGTCATGTTATCAATTATATCATTGAATTGCACCTTCTCTTTCTGTGCTTATTACCATATTGACCAAATGACAGTTGTAGTCATACTGGTTAGACTGGCCTCACAGATTCACCTCACCCTGGTTTTCATGCCTTTTGTTCTGTACTAATCCTCAAATATCAATGATTTCTCTGTCTTCTGTCCTCTTCATCATTACCTCATTTATTCTCATTATTATTGTAGCAGAAACTTGCACAACCCGTACTGCATATTAGTGCCATCCAGTGTTTTACACATATTAACTTATTTAACCAAATAAAGTTATATATTACCTCAGCCAGGTGAAGTAATGGGTCAAACAAGTGAACTGACTTGAACTGCCATATGACAAAGAGTGTTAAGTTAAGCAGGCACCAATTGATATAAGAAAAAATAATAGCTTAGCTCAAAAAATAAAATAAATTTATACCTAGATATATGCTAGTAAAATGACAGACAATAAAGATAAAGAGAATATTTCAAAAGCAACAGGACTCAAAATATATTACCTATAAAGGACCAGTAAGTAGGTTTATACTAGATTTCTCAAATGCAATAAATTAAAATATGGCAAATAGAATCAAAATGTTGAAGGAAGATAAATTTTAATCTAGAATTCCATAAAACATCACTGAAGTGTGAGAACAAGAACATATTCAGCCCTTACTGGTTTGGCTCAGTGAATAGAGCGTTGGCCTGTGGACTGAAGGATCCTAGGTTGATTCCAGTCAAGGGCATGTACCTTGGTTACAGGCACATCCCCAGTAGGCCATGTACGGGAGGCAGCTGAGTCAATGTTTCCCTCTCATCGATGTTTCTAACTCTCTATCCCTTTCCTTTTCTCTCTTTAAAAAATCAATAAAATGTATATATTTTTAAAAGAAAATTTTCAAACAAAGTAGGAGAAATTAGAAGTAAGGGATTCTAACATTCTTAAACTTTTCCATAAAATGGAAAATGTTTATAATCTATTACACTTTTTAATTGTACTCACAGGCAGAATAGCAAATGAACACATAATTTTCAAAGCATCTGAGAAGAAAGAATAGATGCTATTAGATTTGATCAATTTAGTAGAAAGCAGGAAAGAACAACAACCAAAGCAAAAATAATTAAATATTTAAAAAGAAAATTGAAGGAATAAATCTTAATACAAATGATTATGCTAATGGCTAAACTCTCTTATTAAAAGAATAATAATACCAGACAAATAAATATAGCTATAATAATGAAGACATGAAGTATGAAGGAAATAGAAAAAGACATACCATATATATGTCAGTTTTAAAAAGCTATCTAAAAAAAGAACCCTTATATCTAAATGCTTTTTATTAGGAAAAGGTTATCATAAAAGGACCACTTTACCATGAAGATAGTACTGAATTGATTCAGATTCATTAACAAAGCCTTAAAATATATTATGTAGAGCATTAAAAAATTAACAGATTAATTTTTGAAACCTCTCATTACAGACAAGGACATGGTATACATCGCTCAAAAATGATAAAATAAAAACATTGCCTCCTTACTGCTATTAGATCATAGAGGATATTTTTCTGCTGCAGAAACCCTGAAATTCCCCTTCCTTTTGTCTAGAATACTCTTTCCCAAATATCCACAAGTCTCACTCTCTCTCTTCCTTCAAGTCTTAGCTCAAATACCACTCTTTAAATGAACCTTCTCAGTCATTTCCTTTTTTATTTTGTTAGAATATATTATTTCTAAATAAAAATTTAACTGGAATTATTTTTATAAATATATTTTGTTACATGGACATTTCCAGTAATTTTATATAAATTATTAATAACTCATACCTGTTCAGCTCTAAATACATTAGATAGTCATACATATGAAGTACACAATTTTAAGGGGCTTGATCACATAGAATAAAATGCAAATGGAAACCCCTACAATACAGCTATAAGGGATGTTCCTTAGGTTGTGTGCAATGATTTGTTTTTTCCTTTACTTATTAGTGGGAGGGGGGAGGAGTGGTTGAAGTCAAAGAAATTAAGGGTCCCAGTTAGTGAGGACAGAAAGATTTATTCATTAGCATCTGACAGTGTCGTTGTGAGCAGAGTGCACTCCCCATCCTTTGGCTTTGGGGTTGGCCAAGTGATTGTGATGCCTTTGGCGTTTAGGTTGTTAGTGGATGTGATGTGGAAGAGACTTTGAAATGAGTTTTTATGGTTAGTTACTCTCTTGTTTTCCTACCTCTTGCCACATGTAGTCTCTGGTCTAAAAAAGATAACAGATTTGTGAAGCTGAACGTGATGAGGCAACCCAGAGTTTAGAGCTAAATCCAGCTAGCCCCAACCTAGATCAGCCAAATATCAGATAACACACAGATGTGTGAGCAGTAACGTTTATTGTCACTGACAGGGAGCTTTGTGGTAGTCTAAAGACTCATAACTGAAGTAACTATATTTTATAATAAAATGGACTTGTGATCTGTTTTATGTGAAGGTTATATTATTGTGAGTTTCCCAAAAGTTCGCACTGTATCATTCCTGCTCTTATAACCCATATCTTCTATTATATAGATACCTCAACCCTTGTTTAATTAAATGAACATTCATTTAGCATCTTCTAGATCCCAGGACTCATGCTGGTTTCTGGAGATACAGAGATAAATGGAACATCATTGCCAACCTCAAGAAGCTTATCCTATACTAGAGGCCTGGTGCATGAAATTCATGCATGGGGGGTGAGGAAGGTGGACCTCAACCCAGTCTGCACCATCTCACAAACCAGATTCCTCAGGAGATATCCAACTGCCGTTTTTGGTCCCATCCTGCAGGGATCCCTCTCACAATCTGGGACTGCTGACTCCTAACTGTTCACCTGCCTGCCTGCCTGATCACCCCTGACCACTCTGCCTGCCTGCCTAATTGTCCCTAACTACTCAGCTGCCTGCCTGATCACCCCTAATCACCTCTGCCTCAGCCCCCACCACCATAGCCTTGTCCAGAAGAATGTCGGAATGACATCCAGAATGATGTCCGGAAGTCATTTGGCTGTCTAATCTAATTAGCATATTATGCTTTTATTATTATCCTATCTAATAAAATAGTGATATGCAAATTGATTATACCTCCACCACACCCACAAGCCCTACCCACAAGCCAATCAGAGCAAGTATGCAAATTAACCCAACCAAGATGGGGTTAATTTGCATATCCTGGTGCAGAAGACAGCATAGAAGAAAGCCAAGCACTAGAGAAGGGACCAAAGCTGTGGAGAAGCAAGCAAGTGGGGCAGGGGAGAAGGGAGGGAAGCAGGCAGGTGGGGGAGAAGGGAGGGAGCGAGGCAGAGGAGATGGGAAGGAGTGAGGCAATGGAGAAGGAAGAGAGTGAGTTAGCCGAGAAGGGAGCAAGGCAGCAGAGAAGGGAGCAAGGCAGTGGAGAAGGGAAAGAGCTTTGCTCAGGCCCCAGAAAGCCCTATTCTTGCAGGAATCTTCCTGCAATGGATCTCTAGTAGATAATATAGCCTAATATGCTAAGTGTCTGGTCAACAGGTCGGCAGTTCAACCAATCAAAGAGTAATATGCTAATGATATGCCAAGGCAGCTCAACTGCTTGCTATGATGTGCACTGATCACCAGGGAGCAAATGCTCTAACCGGTAGGTTAACTTGCTGCTGGAATTTGATTGATCAGGACTGAGCAAGACAGGCCAGACATGCCCTGGAGCCCTCCTGCAGCTGGCCAACCTCCTGCATCCCTCCCTGGCCTTGACCATGCACAAGTTTTGGCCCGATCCCACAGACTAGGCCAAGAGATCCCACTGGTGAATGAATTTGTGCACCAGGCCTCTAGTGTGTAAGTAAAAGGGATAGGTAAGTAATAGAGATATGGAACATCACATGATAAACCATTATACAAAAAGCCCTACAGAAAGATAACAAGCTTATTAAATATGCAACAAACTAACATTAAGGCTCACCTGAGACTATGGGTAGAATCTTTTACCTATGTGGAAACAAGTCCATGTGTGTTGAAAATAAAGTCATTGGTTTTGGCCTCTCATCAGTATTATGCTCCATGGAACTGGGTCCATGAAACTCAGCCCTCTCGCAATTTTTTAAAATGTTTAATAAATAAAATAGGTGTCATAAGTTACGTGCACACAAGTTCCTATGTTTTATTCATAATATTCACACTGAGATCCTCCAATCAGAAAGTATTCATTTTTATCAGGTACAAATCTCACAGCATTTCTGAGAGTAGTTGAATAGCACTGTTTTCAGGCAGAATGGTGAATGTAGGCACAGCTTCTATATAAAACTGGAATCTACAAATAAAATTGAGATAAGGGATACTCTATGCACCCATGGTTTTTGTGTGACTTAAGGAAGGAGAAAAATAATGACCTATAAAATGAGAAAACCTATATCTAAACCAAAAAGTTCTTTGGAGGCAGGGTTGAGGCTGTGACTTTAGCTGGTGGAAGGAACTAACCCTATGAACATGCCATTTGTTGATTACATTCTTTAGAAGAGTTATGCTCTGACCACTAATATTTCACTTGTTTCTTTTGCTGTGTTTCCTCTGACCTTTCTTCATCATCGTCTTACCAACACTGATATTAACAAAGCATTGTTCTAAGAGACAACCTGCTTGTGCTTATCTCACTCTTCACACTCTACTTTGTTAGAAGGTCCACTGGGCTTCATCCTTCATGTTTCTCTTTAGTGATCCACTTGTTTTTTCTCAGCTTGGCTTTATTCATATGAAGAATGGTAATAATAATGCTTACCTTGCTGAGTTATGTCAAGGATTAGAAACTATGTATGTAATACTCCCATCACAATATGGGGCACCTAGAATAAGTGGATGAGTAGAATGAATTTAATCTTGAATAGCAAGATTTCCACAGCAGCCTTGAAAAAATACTAATTTATTTTACTGTAAAAATAGTAAGAAAATTAATTTAGATATTTGTTATCAAAGATCTTCAAATAAAAGGAATCAATTATTACCTTCACTTAATAAACAATATTTCAAAAATAGACAATATTTTCTCTTTGCCAACCCTTCAAATCTAAATCAGAAAATTTATCAAATAACATTTTTTCATGTGCACAAGTTGAGACAAAGGACATCAGCATGTTATAGTTTTTAGAACTTCAGATACGGAGTATCTGGCCTGATTTTGTTTCCTTATTTCAAGGCTATTGACTGTCATGCATATCAAAGTCCTTAATTGCAGAGATGAAAGGCATGATTCACAGTTGATAAGAAAGAAAATCTTTAGAGTCTCACAAGCAACCTTCTTTCCCAAGCAATGACATGGTATGATTGAAGAATGCTGCACTGTAATTACAGGATCCTTTTAGGCGTGATTGTAACTGTGAAAGATTTGTCCTCTGACCATCATCTGCATTTTGTTCATGAGATAAATTGTCAGTTGTTTATCGACTAAACTATCCTTTGTGCTTTGTCTTGATTTGCCAGATGATCAAGAGCTCAACAAAATTTATAGTTGTTTCTATTTCACTTGCCAAATGTTGAAAAAAGTGAATATTACTTTATTTTAGAAATTGGTCCCATTGAGACGTTTTAAGGACTATTAACTGACATTTCTGTGACATGAGAGGAACAAGCTTTGGATTTGTAATGAAATATATTTTAGGTTATAAATCCATTTAAAATATTAGTAACGACAAAATAGAGCAAGCTAGAGTCAAATCAGTTTTCCATTTTATGGTTATTTTCACTTTACTATCAAGATTGACAGTCAATCACTTGCAACTTCACTTTATAAAATTTAGACAGAAATTTCCAAGTGGAGAAAGTCATTTATAATAAACTCTCCAACTAATTTGCATAAGATTGTTCCACCTTTAATGATAAAATGAAACTCCGATTCATACCATAGGAGTTCTTTTATGGAATGATTTTAAAAGTATAACATAGCCAGGAAGAGTGCTTTTCTCACACACACAAAAAATCTTTCCTCCAAAATCTCAAGTCATTTCCTAAACTACACTCAGTGTTGTCATCTCTGTTAATTAAAATTTCAGGCCCTCTTAATGCAATCACATTTCTCATTTATAAAATGCTTTCTAGGTCTGATCAGCAATAAATTATAAGACAATGAATTCACAGCAGTAATGATTTTACTACAGGAAAATATAAAAGTAGAAATAAACACCACTTTGTGGTTTTAAACATCTTTCCCCACCACCATCCTGCACTACAGTCACACACATATACACACACACCAGAGTCACACAGACATACACACACAAACACACAGATAAACACACAGTCACACTCACACTCACACACACCTCTGAATCTGCAGCACCTTGGAGGTGGGAGGATATTGAAGTCACTCCCATTTAGGTCAGTTTTTCTCACTATGGTACTTTATTCCCAGTATCCTGGCAGATTCAGGTCAGGTATATTGTAGAATTTCTAGGTATTAGAAATTTAGTATTTTAATTATTACCAGGTGTCTGAAAATTTATAAGTATTTTTATATTAAAATTCAATAAGTTAGAGCAATCTATACTATTTTTATTTATTTAAACACTAAATTAGAAATCAAAATCTTTTAAACCGCTCAATAGCAACATGTGTACACATCTCTTTATGAGTCAATAAATCCGCAATTATTTTCTTGAATTTCTTTGTTCTTAGCTACTATAAGAACATTTTAATTTTTATAAGAAGACATTTCATTTACATTATCATAACCGATGTTTTCATTGTATTTTTTCTCTGATTTTAGCGCCATCTATTAATATTGTTTTAGTTTTTTTTTCTATATTTTGTCATATTGGCAGATGAGAATCATTTTATTCTGACAAAGAATATTTAATGTCATGATCTGGGGAGAGGCTGTGGAGGAGAGCAGGACAGGGAGAGGTGACCAGGAATCTGGCACTGAGGCATTTGAGACCCTCCAAACCTAAGCAGCCATTTTCCTCCTGAAGAGCCAGCCCCTCCTAGCAGCCTCAAGACAGCTAATTCAGCCACATCTAGCCCACACCTTGAGATTTACACAGGAAACAGACTCTGATAGCCCCAAAACGTCCTCAGGGACTGGGCTGAAGAGGAGGAACTTGATCAAATCCCGGAATATGATACTGCACCATTTCCAACCCAAAACACTCTCAGAAACAGATGCTTGAGTGATTGAGTGATTAAGATTGACAGGAGGCAGACAGGCAAAGCATGCATATTGGTCCCACCTGCTTGCAGGCAAGGCTGTGGAGACAGATGCAGAGGAGCAGTGAATCACTTGGAACTTCAACACAGTACTGACTGCATAAAAGGAAACTGGGAGGAGTCAGGAAGAACAAAGAGTGGGGATTTAACCAGCCCCCCTTGAAGCATTAAAACTCAGCTGAAGCAAATGACACTTCATTTTTTTTATTTTAATTTTTTTTCTTGTTTGTTTTTTATCTTTTGTATTATTTTTTCTTCATTCTACTTTTTTATTATTTTATCTTACCTTATTTTTTCTCCTTTTCCACCCTTTTCTTCCTCACTTCTCCCTTTTTCATCCTGTTTTCTCTTCTCCTGTCCCCACTTTAGTTTTTTTCTCTTTCTTTTTACCCCTTGTTAAAAATTGATCTTTCTTATTTGCTTTTTGACATGTTATTATTGTAGACTCGGTTGATTTCTCACACACTATCTAATTTCCTCTTCCCTGCTCTAAGTCCATGCACCCCCTTTTTCTTTCTTCACTAGTTAATTTTTTAATGCTTTTGTGTTTCCTTTCCTGTTGGAATCCTTTTCAAGTCCTGCGTGTTTAGGATTTCAGTTCAGGGTTCGGGTTCTGGAGAAGGCCTCACACAATCGAACAAAGACTCAGAAAAACATTAACTTGGAATAATGGGGGCCAGGCAGCAGCCCATGGCTAGTGGAAGGACTACATTTTGCCTTGGCCTTGCCATTCCCTTTATATAGGTTCTGGGAATACACCCATTGCCCTTAGGCAGGAAATAAGCAGATTATCTTGTCAGGAAGGATTTACATGATTATCTGGTGGGGAAGTTGCCCTTGTCACCCTTATCTCAATTAGACAGGGAGTGGTTGACTCTGACCTTTCAGAGCTTCAAGGTTGACTAAGCCTTTTGGGTTCCTTGACCACACCTTTCTATGGGTGAGGTTATGGCTAGTTCCCAACACTTTCCTCTCTTGTTCTCTTATTCTCCTGTTTAATTAGTTTCACTGACTAAACTCAAGCCTATCTGCTCTCTTCCTTATTCTCCTTTTCCAAAAATAAATGAATAAATAAGTCGATAAATTTAAAAATGTTTGTTTTATCTTTTATTTATTTATTCTTTTCTCCTTATCCATTCATTCTTTTTTTACCTCCTTTATACTGAACCGTGGTCCTTCCCCTATTCATTCAATTCTTTAACCCTACTTTCTATATATAAGTTCTGCCTCTTCAGATTCTATCCCCTCCTTTTTCTGGATGTTTATTGTCTGCATTTTTTGTTTGTGTTATTTTTCTCCTCATATATTTTTCCTTTTCTCTTCTATTTTCTCTCATAGCTTTTTTTTTCTTTTCTTAATATCATTTTTGCTCTTCTTTCTCTTGCCTAATTCTATTTTCTCTGTTGGTCACTTTTATTGGGGTTATCAGTATTGAGAGTACATTTGTGTTTTATTCTTTTTGTATTGTGTCTTGTTGAGTATATTTTGTGCTGTTTGGTCAGCATGCTAGAGAGTGAGCCACATAACCAGACACCTGAGAGCAGACTCTGTCCACAAATGGGACAATAATATTCAAGACCCAGTTCCACCACTAGTACCCAAATGTCCCAAGTAGGGGGAATCCCTGGAATACCCAGTCCAGAAGACCTACAAGATTGCACCATTGGGTCCCACAAAACATCTACTATATAAGAAAAACTCAAAAAATCTGGGTGGCATAGCAGTTTAGTCTAATACATAGAAACAATCACAAAGGAACAGCAAAAAAAAAAAAAAAAGGAGACAAAGAAACAACTCCCATTCAAAAGAAAAGGAGGAATCAAGATTCCTCAAGATTTTTATTTTATTTTCTTGCAATTAAGCACAATGAAGTTATTCTGTTGCTTAAAGCACCTCTAAGGCTTCCCAGCAAAGAGAGAAGAAAACCAAGTCCCTATCCCTGATTTACAAAACCCTGTAGGGTCTCCCCAACTGACTTCTCATCTTCTGTCCCATTCCCACTCTCCCCTCTGTACTCTAATCTCACCATGAAATTCCCTGCTGGTCTTTGTGATGAAAACTTCAGAATCTTAGTTTAAATACCATCCCCTCCAACCAGTGACCATGACCACCCAATCTAAATGGCCGGCCATATTATATCTCTCTCATATCAACCTATTTTATTTCTCTATGTTGCCTCTTTAATTGACACTTCTCACATGTTGCTGTCTCTCTAACATAACATAGTAGTAGTCTTTCCAGTACTAGATCTTGTCTATCTTGTTTACCATTTTTCTTCACTTCTATCCGTGTAGTCATTTAGCAATATCCGTTGAATGTGTGAAAGAATAAGTAAGTATTCATAAGGTACTTTTCAAGCTGATCGTAATGCTTGGTCTCATGCCTCTGAAGTTAGTGCTGGTTTCTAAATGGGAAGGAAAAGTAGCTTGTCCTCAAAACATGAGGGTTATGGTAAATCCACCTTATTTGCCTTGTTATTGATGAATGATGAAATACAAAATATATTTTGTATTTTATATTATACTGAGACAAAAAAACTCATAAAAAATTAGTCCCAAAATCTTATCAGGGGAGACATCAAGGAAACCCACAAATACATGTAACAACCATAAGCATGTTCCCAGAAGAGCTGTTTTAGCCCTATTTTAATTGCAACATACTGTTGATTGTTCCTACACCAGTGAAATACCCAGGATCGCTAGTATTTTGTATTTCAAACAATATGCTCAGACTTCTCAAGTCTTAAAATGGTTCAAGTATTACTTTTCAGCCCATAAATCTTGATTTGTCTTCCTACCAAATATGTTTACCCTAGACAATCAGAAGATATCTGAATTTTAACTAGGGTTGTGGATGCCAGATTTAGCAAATAAAAATAGAGAACAACCAGTTAAATTTGAATCTCAGGTAAACAATAAAACATTTTAGTACGAGTGTGTTCCATGCAGCATCTCGGACATACATATGCTAAATAACTGTTTGTACCTCATCTGAAGTTCACATTTAACTGGAAGTCTGGTATTTTATCTGGAAACCTTAACTAGGATCTACTTTTGAGTGGTATCTTCTCTAATTGGTGTACCTAGAATACCTGGCATCTTGTTATGCTCCCTCAGGGTTCCTGGACATAAAACAACAGACTCGCTGCCCTCCTTGGACTCTGGGACTTAGTGAGTGCTTTGACCCTCAGTTCAGTAATGCATTGGGCCCAGGATGTACTAGTATAATATGCATTGGCACATTCTGTATCCTTGTCTGTTTCCACCATTAACATCACATGTTCTTTTTTTAAAGTATATTTTTATTGATTTTTTTGCAGTATAACTTATATTTAATAGTAGTACATATGTTCTTTTTCACATGTTCTTTTTCTCAAAATAGTTTAAGACTCCATTAACTATAAAATGGTTATATCACTCATTGAACAAACTGTTGTTTAGTTAGATATCCCATCAAAACTACGAAGTCTTTTAAGAGAAAGCACAAGTGGGAAATGTTTTATGTCTATCAAATAGTATGGCACATCATAAAGCTTGATGGCTCATAAAACATGTCCTCACCAGGGAGTATCTTCATTCATGTGCAGTGTGAAATGGACCTTTTCACTCAGCAGGCAGAACTGGTCATGCACTGGGAATATGATTGCTATAGGCTATGTTGATTTTTAATGATTGTGCTCCAAGTATGCACACTCAATTCTCTTTCTCTGGTTGGCATAGACAGTTGGAAAAGAGGACATAAAATGAGAAAACCTTTCAGATTCCTGCTAATAAATGTATAACTGTATCTACAGGTATATTCATCCAACCCTCATTTCTTGTTTACTTTTTAAATTACATTTTGGTTGGCAATGTTTAATAAAATTTTATAAGTTTCAAGTGTATAATTCTATGATACATAGAAATAAATGCAGGCTTAAGTTTATCCCTGTACCTGTCCTCTCAAGACCCTTAAACTAATGAGTATCACTTTCCTCTGTTGTACAATTTCTCTCAATTTGATACTTCACATCAGTTATTAGACAATTTAGGATTTCCCATAAAATAATTATCCCTATACTCCAAGCTACCCACAGCCACAATCTACCTCCTTTTGCTTATTCACAACCAAACTTATCAAAATTTTTATAGTAACCCATTTCTCACTTCTTCACTCCATACCTACTAAACTGTTATTACTTACTTCCACCTCTGATGATTATTCAACCAGCTCTCTCTAAGATCATCACACCACACATCCTGTAAATAAAGCCCTAACTTCTGTGGACTACAGAAAAATGATTCTCAAAGATGCCCACATTCTAATCCCTGGGACCCGTGAATGTGTTATGATAGAGAGAACTGGAGAGATGGCAGTACTAACAGGACTTGGCTTGATGTTTCTAGCTTTGAAGATTGTGGAAGGAGCTTTGCAGGCATGCAGACAACTCTAGAAAGTGGAAACTTTCTATCTGGAAACTCTATAAAGAAATGCAGACTTACTAATGCATTGACTCTAGCCCAGTAAGATCTATGACAGACTTTTCTAATGGACAAAACTATAGATGATACAGTCATGCAGCACATGACAATGTTTTGATCAACAATGAGCTACATATGCAATAGTGGCCCCATTTATTAAAATGGATCTGGAAAATTCCTTTCACCTAGTGATATTTTAGCCATTGTAATGTAGCAATTGCCAGTGGTATTCAGTATGTAGTACCTTGTTGTGCAAATGTGTATCCTAGGAGCACCAGGCTATATCACATAGTCTAGGTGTATAGTGGGTTTGTGTAAGTGCACTATGATGTTCACACAATAACCAAATAGCCTAATGAAGCATTTCTCATAATGTATCCTCATCATTAAGCAATACATGACTGTAAATTTGTATTGTTCTAAATCACCTAATTTATGAAAATTTATTATAACAACAGTAGGAAACAAATACAAATTCTTTGATCTAACTCTCCCTGGCTTTCCGACTACCTGTACGACTACCCAACCTTGGCTTGCATCTCCTCCTCTCTTTTAAACCCCGTGCTCTGTCCTAGATGCATGTTCTACTAATTCTGTATTAGCCTCATCCAGGACTCTAATCACCAGCTCTATACAGAAAACATACACATTTATATTCCAAGCCCATACTTCTTGTTGAATTCCAGGTCTATAAATACAACTACTTGCCTGACAGCTCTTCTCAGATGAATCACAGTCACTTTAAAGCAAATGCAGCCTAAAAAGAAAATCATGACCTCTCCCCCTAAAAGTTGATCCTCTTCCAGCATATTATATCTCTGTTATACAAGCCAGGCACTTAGGAGTCTTCTTTGACACCTCTCCCTCTCCCTCATCTTCTATAGGAAATGTATCCATTTTACTGACTACATAAATATTGCTAACATTCATCCCCTTCTATACATCTCCATTGCCACCATTCCTGCTGCATTAGATTTCTATTGTTCTGTACCAAATTAGCACAAATTTAGCAGTTTAAAACAACAACCTTTTTTCTAGGTCACTGTAGGTCAAAAGTCCACAGAGTCTGGGCTAGGTGCTCTGCTCAAGCTGAAATCAAGATGTCCACTGGCTACATTGACATCTGGCATCCAGGATCCCCATAGAGAATGTCTTATTATTGGTAGAAGTTTGTTTCTTGCAGGTATAGCACTGAAGTCCCCAATTATTTATAGCTATCAGTAGGGGACTACTCTCACCTCTAGAGACTACCCACATTCCTGATCATACTGTCTCCTCCAAATCAAAATTAGGGATGGTACCGTGACTCTTTCTTTTACTTTGCATCTTTGCATCTTACCAGCTGGGAAAAGCTCTCTACATTCAAGGGCTCATGTGATTAGATCAGGTGCACCCGAATAGTTTTCCTGTCTTAAAATCAACTGTGCATACAAAACATAACATAATCATTTAACAGATTTTAGAGATTAAGGTGGAATATCTTTGGAGGACCCAAAACATTGCAAGCATGTCAAACTCCCTGCTTTGGACCACATGCCTTGGCCCAAATTATCATTATTCTCCACACTATGAATTGACTTCCTAATTAATTCACCCATTCTTTCCACCATTCTAGTCTGTTCACACTGCAGCTAGAGTGATCCTCTCCAAATACACACATGATAATGTTACCCACATGTTCCCTAGAGCTCTTAAGCTCAGCCATGGCCTAAAGCAGTGTTGCTTGATTTGTCTTCTGGAGCCCAGTGCCTGTGACTGCTCCTGCTCTGTAGGGCAATCAGCACAGAAACCATGAGCAAGCATCTAGACATGATCACAGCAATTCAGAGTAATTTAATGTCTGATAGAACTAAAAACAAATTTGGGGCTTGTATTTTTATTTATTTATTTTATATTTTTATTGATTTTTTTTTTACAGAGCAGAAGGGAAAGGGATAGAAAGTCAGAAACATCGATGAGAGAGAAACATCCATCAGCTGCCTCTTACACACCCCCTACTGGGGATGTGCCCATAGCCAAGGTACAAGCCCTTGACCGGAATTGAATCTGGAACCCTTCAGTCCGCAGTCCGATGCTCTATCCACTGAGCCAAACCGGTTTCGCCTGGGGCTTGTATTTTCATATATACCTTATTTTTATATTTCATGATTTTAGTAAGCCACTGTTTATTTTATTTAATGAAAGTATCGAACCATGAAATACAGAAAGAAAAATTTTAAACCATGGACCTGTACCACTGAAAATTGAAAAAGCTCTGGACCAGTGGACACTGCATACTCTGGCCTCCACTTCTTTAGTTTTATCTTGTGCTAGGCAGCCTCTTAGTCTCCAAGCTCTATTCCCAGTGGCCCTCTTATAGTTCCCTCTGCATCCCATATTCCTTGTGTCATGCTAAATGCCCTTACTAGATTACAAACTCCCTATTACAGTGGTCGGTAAACTCATTAGTCAACAGAGCCAAATATCAACAGTACAACGATTGAAATTTCTTTTGAGAGCCAAATTTTTTAAACTTAAACTTCTTCTAATGCCACTTCTTCAAAATAGACTTGCCCAGGCCGTGGTATTTTGTAGAAGAGCCACACTCAAGGGGCCAAAGAGCTGCATTTGGCTCACGAGCCACAGTTAGCCGACCACTGCCCTATTTATTATATTCTCTCCTTGTACCAGGGACCTCCAATATGTATCTATTGCAATTGCAATATTAATAAACTAGAAACCTGGTGCGCAAATTCATGCACCGGTGGGGTCCCTCAGCCTGGCCTGCACCCTCTCGCAATCTGGGACCCCTCTGGGGATGTCAGAGAGCAGGTTTTGGCCCAATCCTGCAGGCTAGGCTAAGGGATCCCACTGGTAAGGAAGGGTGGGGATAAGGGTGTGAGATCAACCAAAGGATTGTATGCGTGCATATAAACTTAACCAATGGACACAGACACCAGGAGGGTGAGGAGTCCAAAGGGGGATAAGGACACATATGTAATATTTTAATCAATAAAGGGAAAAAAAGAGTCCAGGGAAAAGTTAATTGTGCAGAGAGAATTTGGAAATTGGCTACCAGCAACATCCAGTCCAGTGGTTGGAGAAGAGGTCCTATGGCATAAACTCCTTGTTTATAGCAATTGCAGTGGCCTTTTAAAATTGGATCTTTGTGCCCTATTGCTCTGGGTTTTTATTAGCTGTAAAGAGCCCATTTGTTATTTCCAGTGAAGGACATTTTCAATGCCTAAGGGAAATAAAACTGCAAATACTCAATATTTAAATAATCTATTAAAATGGCAATGAATGGTCTTAACCTTAAAAAAATTCATTCCCTCAAAATAACACTGCTTGTAATTTATTTCAAAGGTAAAAAAGGACCACAATTTTCATAATCTTTATGCATTAAGCCCTTGATATATTATCATTTGTTAGTCTTCAACTAGCACCAATTTTTGCTATGATTATTTTATTTTTTGGCTTTTTTGGGGTAAAGCACTATCGATAACACTTAAAATAACAATAAAAGTAAGGTATACATATTTTTTCCCTGTTGAGTGATTTTTATGTGCTTTAGGATTAAAAAATACCAATGACTAAATATTATTTTAGGCCAAGAAAGGAAATGAGCAAATGTTCACTTTTTAAAGATGATGGCATTTTATAAAAGAAATAATGGTTATGGAATTTAACCAAATTGTGATTTAGTTATAGTATTTTCCATTATACTAAACTGTGTTGCCATAGGAGGCATTGGAGAGAAGATTATATCTATATTGCATTATTATCCTTTGTTTCAAGTAGTAATGATTTTTCATTCCTCAACACCAAGGAATTTGTAAGGGTATTTTGTTACACTTGCTACTGTGTTATTAAAAAAAAAATGTGAACTTCAAGCAACAGGAAGATTTATATGAGATTCTGTAATAACCCTGCTTAATGTGATAGCAAATAATTCCTATTGAATAGCAATCATTGAGTATACTGCTTCAAGCAATATGAAATAACACATTAAATAATTCCACAAAAACCATGTTAATAAATCAATTAATAATTTGAATATAGATAAAGCAATCTCCTCTGCAGCATTCTAAAATTCAGAATTTGGAACAAAAATATATGAAGTATAAATATAAAGTGCAACTATAGAAAGACACACCATAATATGAGCTATAATCTCTATTCACAATCAAGGTATATGACAGAAATTACTTACTGTTAATAAATCTTAAGAAAGTTGAAACTGAAATGACTTTTATCAGTCACGTATTCTATTCAGTATGTTTAAACAAATGGTTTAGATTAGAGTATTTGAAACCATATATATTTATTTTTTAATTTATCTTTATTGTTGAAAGTATTACAGATATGCCCCCTTTTTTCCTATTGAACCCCTCCACCCACACCCACTCTTTCCAGGCCTTCATCACACTATTGTCTGTGTCCATGTGCTATGCATAGTCTATATCATAAAAACCTAATATGCTAAGTGTCTGGTCATCCAGTCAACCATTCAACCAATCAAAGCGTAATATGCTAATGATATGCTAAGGCAGCTCAACTGCTCACTATGACATGCACTGACCACCTGGGGACAGACAGTCGACTGGTCGACCAGTCACTATGACATGCTGACCCCTAGGAGGCAGATGCTTCGACTGGTAGGTTAGCTTGCTGCTGAGGTCCAGCTGATTGGGACTGAGTGAGATGAGCCAGACACACCCTGGAGGCCTCTCATGGTCCCTCCTGCTGCAGTCGTGCACCGGTGGGGTCTCTTGGCCTGGCCTATGTTCTCTTATAATCCAGGACCCCTTGGGGGATGTTGGAGAGCCTGTTTTGACCTGGTCTTGCAGGCTACTCCCCTCAGGAAAGCACCAGATGCAGGGCGCAGGGCTGGCAAGCCCTGCTGTAGCAGTGTGAGCCTCTATGGATAGGAGCTAATTGAGCTTAAGCTCATGGCTGGCACAGTGGGGCCAGGATGAGTGGGAGTGGTAGGTAGGAGCTACAGGCAGTGATGGACTGTGGGTTTCAGGCCGATCCTCACAGGCCACCCCAAGAGACCTCTCCTGTGCACAAACTCATGCACTAGGCCTCTAGTATGCATATAAATTCCCTTGTTAATCTCTCTTTTCTACATACCCACCTTCCCTCTGAGATTCATTAGTCTGTTCCATGCTTCTATGTCTGGAGAAGATAAGGTTTACATGACCTTTACACAGCTGAAAGTCAGATTACTAAACCTCCAAGTAATATACTTGCAAAAACTTAAATGATAGAAACAATTACTAGAGATGTTTTGAATAAATATCTAGCTTCAAACACACCCAAATCCAATCAAGCAAATGTATAATTGAAATACTTTTTAAGACCAGGAAAGAGGCAGGGATGTTTGCTCTCACTACTTATTTATTTTTTTAGCATTTTCACCTTAAACTTTATTTCTATTCACAAGAAGTCAGAAGTGATTACAAACTAAGTCAAACAAAAAACTTGCTATATCCTAGGTATTATAAGTTTATACCACTCTATCTAGCTTTAGTAAAACAATTCCATATTTTAAAAGTTACTAGACTATTTGAATGATAGTACCTTGAATATCATTTCTTTTTTTAAAAAAAAATCTTTATTGTTGAAAATATTACATATGTCTCCCTTTCCCCCCTCATTAACCATTTCTAGCCCACTCCTGCCCCCATTCCAAGTCTTCACTACCCTATTGTCTGTGTCCATGGGTTATGCATATATGCATACAAGCTCTTTAGTTGATTTCTTTCCAGCCACCCACTCCTGCCTTCCCTCTGAGATATGACAATTCACAACAGCAAAATTTATAATAGCTAGGATCTGGACACAGCCCAAGTTTCCATCAGTAGATGAGTAGATAAATAAGCTCTGAAACATGTTTACATTTATACTAAGATTGAACAATTAAGTATCTTGTCGAAAATGAAAGCTGGCTTGATAAAGAAGTTGAAATAAGCCAAAGTAGAATGTAAGAATAACCCCTGTGGTGCTCGGTTAGTTTTGAAGGTACTGGTATGAGCTCATTTCTATAATCATACAGTAAGATAGTCTACATTAAACACCAAAGAGGGAGCTTAGTATACACGTTGTATTAAACATCAAAGCAGGAGAATAAAATATAATTTTACAGCATGGTTTATATAGTTTTAAAAGGTCCCTAAGGAAAACTCTAACAAAAGACATACAAGAGCTTTGGAGAAATAGTAAAACTTTATTGGAAAATAATAAAATGTACCTATATTATTTTCCACAGCAAATTTAAGCCATTCACTTGCAGACAATAAAGTAAAATTACAAAGAGAAGTTTTAAGGACTTAAAATTGTGTCTCTAAATGTTTCTCTACACAAAATAAATGCTTATAATTTACTGCATTAATTAAATTAATAATTACGAATATATGTGGAATATATTATAGGCAAAATAAATGATATTAGGTAGAGAATTAATAATTTGGTCAAAAGAACCTGATTTTTTTCACAGTTTGTATTAATCAACTAAAGATAATCAATTGCCTAAATGAGTAGGAAAACTATGAGTTAACAAAGCAATTTACGTCATTAGGTAGTGTATATATTGGTTAAGAGACATGGAATTGTACACTTGAAACCTATATAATTTTTTAATGTTTTTAACCAGTGATTCCCTAATAAATTTAATTTTTAAAAACAGAGACAAGCTCTGAGGTGAGGCCTTTCTGATTTGTCTTCTAGGCCATCAGGCAAATCAGAAAAATATTAGTACTTGCCATGTAGAGTTATAGGTTTTTATGAAATAACAAATGGGAAGTGTGTAGCATGGTGCCTGGAACATAGTAAGCACCCAGTAAGTAGAAACAGCTTAAATATGAATATCACTAATTAATATCCAATAGCTCTAGAGATATGAGAATCTAAATAGTCCCATAAAGAGTAAAGTTACTTAATCACAATCCCCCATCTGCTGGGAAAGGACCTCTATTTTATATTGCTCTCCTATCCTAAAGATTAGTGCTTAAGAGAAATAACATAGAGGACCTAAGACATTCAAATTGGATCCCCCTGACTTCACTTTTCACATAAGCCCAAATTATTGCTACAACCCTTTCATGTTACAAAATTGTGTTAAGTGAATTATTCCACAGAGGGTGTGACACCTTCACATTAAATTATATACTAAGCAGCTGAAACCGGTTTGGCTCAGTGGATAGAGCGTCGGTCTGTGGACTGAAAGGTACCAGGTTCGATTCTGGTAAAGGGTATGTACCTTGGCTGTGGGCACGTCCCCACTAGGGGGTGTGCAAGAAGCAGCTGATCAATGTTTCTCTCTCATCAGTGTTTCTGACTTTCTATCCCTCTCCCTTCCTCTCTGTAAAAAATCAATAAAATATATTTAAATAAATAAATGAATTATATACTAATCAAATTAGTAGAAAGTAGATAGTCCTGTTCCATCAAAACCCAGCATTTAAAAAAACATCCAAAGAAACACAATACTGCTTTTACATTGTGTGCCAATTTAAGAAACAAAATTTCCTGTTCAGGAATGACAATAGTCACAATATTCTTTCAGAGGTCTCTGGATTTAAAATATCAAGTGCTTTTAAATAGGCCAAATTATGACTTAGAAATATTTTAATAATGAAGAGTTTAAGTTATGTAACTTCTATTCAAGTGATGAGTTGAAAGAAAATAAAGTATAAAAATCATTGGTAGTAAACAAGCTAATACTAATTTATTCATAAAATACATAGACTTTTGATTAAATGAAAAACACATTTCATATTATTTTTACATGTAGTTATATCCAAAACTATTATCTAGAAAGTTATGCAATCCTTATCTATTTTGATCAGTTTAATGGGAGATAAAGGGGCAATATAAAGTTAAGTAATGGTGTTTAATGGGAGATAAAGGGGCAATATAAAGTTAAGTAATGGTGACCTTTTTCCCCAGGGTTTTCCCTCAGCTTTTTCAACTCACCCCTGCATATAGGACTTAGGTTCCCTTCTGTTTATTATCAATAATAATTTAATATTGTTAATAATAAAAACAATAAGTTGACAGTTTTCATAAAAACATTCATATAAATGTATGTTGATATGTACGTGCATATATAGTACTCATATATATGTAATATGTATGTTGATAGATACATACATAAATTCTTATACATGTTGATACACATATATAAACACACATTTATACATATGTGTATATGCTGTGTGAAGACTGACACAATGAAGCAAAAATTAACATTGATTTTTTTTTTCAGTCACCGTTTCTATGGAAACGTGACAGCTAAGAAAAATATATAAAATCTGGATTCCTTTGCAATAAAATTGGTATTCATTCTCCCCACTCTTTTCTTGACAAAAGCGGTAGTATTGCTCATGCTTAGACTTCCACAATTATGGTTACATGACCCAAGCTAATGGCTCCTTTAGAAACTCTCCAGTTTAAAACAAATTCAATGTTTTATTATGGGGAATTTAGGTATCTCCTTGAAAAATCCAGAAAGTCATTTATAATATACTGTAATGCACATGAACTATGGTCTATGAATAAGTACCACTCTAGTAACTGCCTGATGTGATGTCCTGCAGAGTGTGAACACAATTAAATTTTGAACTCAGAGTTTTAAATAGTGAACATGTAATATACTTCTTGGTGATAATATAAAACATCTCAGTGATTTTGAAGTAAAAGTTGAAAATATTATAAAGTGGCAAAATAAATATAAGGCTGACATCAAACCTATAGCTATCTAGCATGCATGGTCAAGAACTGAGTATACTAAATGTTCTATGTGCTAGCTATCATAAATGTCATACTTAAAAAAAAAAAGAACTTTAATATAACCAAGGAATTTAGCATTGGCATTTGATTTCAACCTGTGCCGGAAGCTGATCATTGTTTTAATGATAGAGAGCTGTGGACAGGGAATTTGGAGGGCTGGTCCACCTAAATTGCTCTGAAGGGTTGGAGCAGCCCCCACCTGTTAGTCCTAAATAGATTCACTGATTGTCTTTTATTGGTGTTTCCTGCCTGGGGGATAGGGGTGTATCTTGTGATCTTAATCTTAATAAAAGAAAAGGTAAAGCCAGAGCGAGCAGTAGTTCTCCTACCAGAGTTGAACCCCCCATTTCCCAAATTAATGTTTTTCTAAGTCTCTCTATTCCTTTGCGTGTGGCCTTCTCCAGAAACCCGAACCCTGAACAGGGACCCTGAATCATGCGGGACGTGAAAAGGGGTCCCACAGTCCTGACTCAGAAAACATTTTGATATCATATTTGAAGGTAGTCCTGACATTTCCCAAAATATTTTTGGTTAATGCATGCTGGTTTTCCAAGAAAATAAATATCTCACACTTATTAAGTCTCAACTATATATCAGATATTACTATATTCATTTAACACATATATCATTTAATCTTCAATACAATGTTTTGAGAGAGGAACTATCGTAAGAGCCCTTTTATATAGTTTATATACTAATGCTAAAACATAGGGAGTGGTGATTAAGATTATGGGCTCTGCAATCAAAATGTCTTATAGGGCAAAGTCTCCACCATGGTACATGCAGTCCTTGCTTGCTTGCTGTGTGAAACAAGCTGCCATGCTGTGAGCTGACCATTAGATGAACTATGTGGCAGGGAACAAAGAGAGGACACTGGTCAACAGCCAGCAATGAACCAAGGGCCTCCATACTCCAACATCCCATAAAGAAAGGAATCCCAACAATAAAAATAGACAACAAAATAAACGGGAATAGAAATAGTGATCAATTAATCCATCAACTAACCTCTATGTATTTATTGAGTTAGTTCTTTTTAGAAGACAATGTGTTCAACTTTATGGTTGGAATATGACAACAAATCTTAGGAACAGAATACATAAGAACACAATTAATTTAGTTCAGTATATAGTTTCGGACTTGTGCTTAGTAGATAAGTAGAAAACTATGTAGAAAAAAGACATCCCTAGAAGTCAACAGTCAAGGAAACACTTGAGGGCTAGCTAGGTATTGAATTGGACTTTGAAGATTAGGTTGATTTTGACAGTTATTGGGTAGTAATCTACTTCCTAAGATAAAGTAGAAATAGATCTGGGTGAGAAGAAAAATTTATTAAATGAGGAAATAATATAAGCCACTTTCATGAGGACTCTTTAAAGGATTTGTGAGTCATTTTCTTATTTTTATTTTATTTTATTTTATTTTATTTTTGCTTATTGGAGAGCTAATGCAGATAATTAAGTGGAGGACTGGGCCCTCTCACAATCTGGGACCCCTCAGGGGATGTCGGAGAGCCAGTTTCAGCCAATCACCGCAGGCCAGGCCAAGGGACCCCACTGGTGCACCAATCCGTGCACTAGGCCTCTAATCTATATATATTATAAATGCTAATTTTTACTTTATTTTTATTTTATTTTATTCAAATTTTGAACATGTCAGCTACCTTCTTTATAATTCAAGGGTCATCATCCTTTTGCCTCATATTTTAGAATTCTTTGTCCTCTTCTTAATTATCTGCATTAGCTCTCCAATAAGCAAAACGAATACAAGAAAATGACTCACAAGTCCTTTAAAGAATCCTCATAAAGTGGCTTATATTACTTCCTCATATGTAGTCCTTTGTCCAGAACTCAACTGGCAAAGAAAAGGAAATTAGGAGAAGCCACAGATATGAAAGAGAACAATTTATTCTGCCAACATGAGACTAAAAGCAATTTCTAAGTAATATCCCAAGATACTTTCATCCATGTGCAAAGTACATTCACTGTAGCATTGTCACAACACTGAAATTTTGGAAACAACCTTACTAAGCTTGCACAGGTAAATTAATAAAGGAAACATATTCATAAAATGGAATATTATGTAGAATTAACATGAATAAACTAGACATATAGAGCATATGCATAGTGTCAATATCTTGAAAATAAAATGCAGAATGAAAAGCTAGATAAAGAATAATACATTTCAATAACACCATTTAAAGATTTTAAATGCAAAGAAATCAATGTTTTATGTAATTTTTTTAAATTTTTGAATGATAAATATCAAATTAAAGCAGTAGCATATGCTGAAGAGGAAGGTGGTGAGTGTTGGAAAGGAATCAAAAAAAGCTTCAAATGTATCTGTAATGTTTTATTGTTTATATTTAAATTACTTTGAAGAAGATATGAAGAATAAAACCAAGAGAATGTAATTTTACTTCATTAAAACATACACACAAAACCACAGAAAAGTAAAGTATTTCTATGCAATATTTTAATCATCATTTGTTTAATGAGTGTCTCACTTAGACTGTTAATCTGCTACATTTACCAAATGAAATAATCATGAATTTTTAAAACATTTTCCTATAAACATTACATTCCAATTGTTGTATATTGTCATGCTTAATATGATAAATAACAAACTAACTTCAAAATATAACTTATCACTAAAAACAAATTTTTAAAAAATCTGACATGCTATTTTTCTCAAATTTAATGATGTAATGGCTATATATACATACATACATAAATATATGTTCTATAAGTGACTTTTCTCTGTAAAGTTTGAAACTTACCTATATAAAAAATTGTTTTAGTAAACCTGCCTCTCAAGTATTTTTATTCTTCTGATTAATATCTTAATCTACATTCCTTCAATATTCTCTAGGAAGCAAAATACATAAATTGTACAATTTATCAGAAGTAAACTTTCTTTTGACATTTGGTCAGTATTCTGAGCAGTTAAGTCATCTAAATAACAGAAGTTTGTTTTACAGATTATATTAATTTGAGTGTGCTGTTGAGAATATTTGTATCTCACTTCCCACTGCATTTCCTAGACATTGCATTTGTCCCAAGTAGTTAGGAACTCTCAAGAACCATGTTTGTATACTCCCAAAATTCATATGTTGAAACCCTTATCTCCCAATATTATGGTACTAGGAGGTGGGACCCTTGGGAGGTAATCAAATTTAGATGAGGTCATGGGGGTGGAGCCTCCATAATGAGATTGGTGTTTTCATAAGAAACAGAGACTAGAGCTCCCTCTCTTGGCCATCTGAGGAAGATGGCTGTCTACAAGCCAAGAAGCCAGCTCTCATCAGAACCCAACCACGTAACATCCTGATCTGGTACTCCCAGGCCCCAGGATGGTGGAAATGTTGTTGTTTAAGCCAACCAATCTCTGGTATTTTGTTACTGCAGCCCACTAACACAGGACCAAGAATAAATTATTGGAAAAACCACTTTTTGGAAAACAAGCAAAATTAATGTAGCATAAAACACTGCTAAATAAAATCCAATTTAGTGCCTTGGAAGCCTCAAACAACTGCTCTATTTTAAGCAATAACTTAATGAACCACTTCCTCTGCAAGAAAGAGAATCAAGTAAAATTTTATAGTAAGCATAATTATAGTATCCTGTTGCTACAACTAAAAAAAAAATGTAAAGATAAGCACAAAATGGTACCATTACTGTATTCAGTGTGATAATTTCAGCTGTATATTCAAACATTGGTAATAACAGATAATTGATGAATAAAAGTAAACACATTTCAGATGCCAATGAAGTTTTAAACTAAAATATTGGGAGTTTTTTGTCTAGTTGTGTAAAAATGTAGAAATAGTGCTTTTTTATGAGTAACCA
Organism: Antrozous pallidus; assembly: GCA_027563665.1. Classification (NCBI taxonomy): domain Eukaryota; kingdom Metazoa; phylum Chordata; class Mammalia; order Chiroptera; family Vespertilionidae; genus Antrozous; species Antrozous pallidus. The sequence continues at coordinate 29,915,739 of CM050508.1, read as the reverse complement.
CATAATATGCACTAAACATTTTTTTTCTAGAAAGAGCACTGTGTCAGGGTAAGTGAGGGGAACACAGGAGACAAAAAATAACGTAAGGCTTATGAAGAGCTGAGACTCAGCATAGTGTTGTTTCAGGAAAGGAGAATCATAAATAGAGTGAGGTCCTAAAATATGATGGAGAGAAAAATCGCTGTAACTATGGATTAAGAAAATGTTCTCTGATGCAACCACAAAAGAATCACCCATTTTTAAAAAATGATAAATTGAATTTTGTTATACTCAGAAACTTCTGATCTGCATATGTCATTGTTAAGAGAATTAAAGACAAGCTACAAATTCAGGGAAAATATTTTCAAACTGCATACCTAAAAAAAGTATATAAATGCAGAATATGTAAAGAACTCAAAATTCAACAATAAGAAAAAATTCAATTAATATGTGAAAATATTTTATTAGACACTTCATTATAGAATATTATATGGGTGACAAATAAATATATGAAAATGTGTTGAATTTGATTAGTCATTAGGAAAATGCAAATCAAAATTACTATGGGATACCAATAGATACCCAAAAGAAAGACGAAAAAAATTACAATATGAAGTTCACACAAAGATCTGGAACAACTGGAATTCTCATACATTGCTGTTAGGAATACAAAATGGTATGGTAATTATGTGGCATTCATTCATCCCCTAAAGAAACTATTATTTCAAATGAATTGATGTCACCATCCTAGTAATTTGGGGTTATCATCTTAATTGGCCAGCTGTATTTAATAGTCATGTATTTTCATCAAAGAAGTGAGCTTAAATATAGGATTCCTAGTATAAGATTCATATAGCTATACCAATCCTTGTTTCCACAGTTGCTATGACAACATAGAATTTAATATAAGTTCTTTAAAGGGATTTTTTCTACAACTCACTTTCATGTTTAATTTTCATCATAATCAGATTATTTGCCTTTTATGAACAGAAATTTGTGACATCATTCTCTCAGTGTTGAAAATATCCTTCACTCATTCTCTAAGTACATACCAAAATGTGGTGCTAGCATAAAGATAAACATATAGCTTAGGAATAGAACTGAAGGTCCAGAAATAAACACATACATCTAAGGTCAAGTGATTTTCAACAAGGGTGCTAACACCACTCAGTGCAGAAAGTGTGCTTTTTAACAAATAATGTGAGGACATTTGAATAACCTTTGCAAAATAATACAACTGGACCGTTACCTTACATCACACTAAAAAATTAGCTCAAACTGAATTAATAACCTAAATAAAAACAGGCAGAAATCTCTGTGACCATGAATTAGGCAATGATTTCTTTGTGTAGTTACATACCAAAAGTACAACAACCAAAAGAAAAATAAATAGATAAAATAGGTTTCATACAAATATAAAACATTTATGCTTCAAAGAATACTATCAACAAGAAAATCAAAGACAACAACAGAATTCACGGCATTTTAACATTTGTAAATCACAATAAAGTACTTGAATCTAGAATATATAAAGAATGCTTACAACTCAATAATAAAAACACAAGTAACCCAATTAAAAAGTGGACAAAAGTACTGGGTGGAAGCTCAATGGTTAGAGTGTCAGCCCACAGACCAAAGGGTGGCAGGTTCGATTCCAACTGGCAGCTCTTCAAATTGTTAAACATTAGGGTTATATAATCCATCAATTCCATTCTTAAGTATATGCCCAAGAGATTAAAAGCATTTATCCACACAAAAATGTATACATATGTTCATATCAAAGTTACTCTTAAGAATTAAAAGTGGAAATAACCAAAATGTTCATCAACAGATGAATGGGTAAACAAAATCTGGTACATCCATAAAATAGGATAATATTTGCCAATAAAAAGAAATGAATTATCCGTACATGTATTACAGTATGGATGGACCTTGAAACCTTTATGTTCAGTGAAGAAACCAGACACAAAAGACTTAATATTGTATAATTCCACAGATATAGAGAATTGATTAGTGACTGCCAGGGACTTGGGGAGAAGGATATAACTGCTAATGGGTACAAAGAGTCTTTTTGGAGTGACAGAAAATTCTGGGGTTAAGTAGTGGTACTCGTTGCAAAACTTTGTGATTATACATTAAGCCACTAAATTACATGCTTTAAATGAGTGAGTTTTGTAGTATGTAAATTGTATCTCAATAAAAACAAAAATAACAAACAAACAAACAAACAAAAAACTGGGCTGGAGAAGTCTAGATGTATGTGCTTAAACACATTGAGGTGACTCTAGGTCAGAGCTACTCACAACAGAAAACAGGTCTCTAGTCAATAATAAGCACCTTTGTGGAAGGAACTGACTGGCTTCGAGAGTATTGGTCCCAAAGCAGTTCCAGGTTCAGCACACTGCCATGAATCTTGAATTTTGGCCATCTGAAAGCAGACTGCTGCGACTAAAAATGTTTGAGCAAGAGTGATCTGTAATTAAACCCAAACACACTGTCATCATGCCAGACAAGAGTTACAGATCCTCATAACTTAGGCAGTAAATGTTAAAATAATTGCATTTTTCCTGTGTGCTAATGACATGCTAACTGTAATTGCAGCCTTTACTTATTTTTTTTGTATTTCAATGACCTTAATTATAATAATCAGTTTGCTCAAGTTGTCAGACATATACATTTCACTTAAGTGTAGTCACATAATAAAGGGATTTCACTAACCAAGACCTTAAATAATTCTTTTTTCTAGCTCTTCATGCAACCAGGATAATTTACCCTCATCCTAAATCTGAGATTTTATATTTAAATACATACAGGGAACATGCATGCACTAGTAATGTTTTAAAAAAATGAAGCAAGCAGATGTTAAAGGCAGAAAGAGATGAGAATTCTGATGAAGAGGGGAGCTCATACCTATCTAAGGGACACCCATTTACTCAGGTGCAGCTAAGTAAAAAAATAAAGTTGTCTATATCATTCCATTTTTTAAGGAAATACAGAATTGTGAAGTTTTATATGGGAAATCCTAATATTAAAATGGTTGAAGTAGCTTTTGAAGGCTGAGCTAAGAACAGTACATATTATATCACATATTTATTTCAAAATTATTTATTTTACTTAAGGCCCTTATTCCCTATCAGAAAAAAAGAAACAATGGAATTTTCTCTCTAGGACTATAGGTACTAGATTTCCATGTTGCCATGTTATAGCATTTACCAGGCGACCGAATAATACACAGGAGTACCCAGAGATACAGGAAAAACCCATTTATTTCCAGATGTTTCATGTGTACTAGTACAGTGCTCAGGGGGTCAGTTCTCCAAATCCTGAGCAAACCAATATGGAGGAAACTTTCTCCTTATACCCTTTGGTTTCTTTGTCACCCATATATGGATCAGACTTCCAGGCTTTTCCCAGGCTTTGCAAAAAATCCCGTGTGTGGGATGGGGGCTGTGAGATCACACCTAAAAGCTTGACCTGGTGGCAGCACTGAAAACTCCCTTCGGGGATTGTGTATTGTTCATGATTTATGGCCTCTGTAAAATGTGAATATTTAGGTAAACAGGTCTTGCAAGACCAGATCATTAAGGAAGGGGCAGTGACTAGACGATGGGCTAACAAGAATGTGCATTAGGGATACTAATTAACTAGGTACAGAATTAGGCTGCTGGTCTTCCCCCAACAACAACAACAACAAAAATCTTATTTTCCTCATTAGCCATATTAGGCTTCAGAGATCTCTGATGGCATTGTTATATCATTCAAATCTGTGCCATTTAATTCTGTGGATGACTGCCCAATTGTTTACTAGGTCAATATCAGGCTTTATATATCCCATGTGATTAAATTTAACCAAAAGCAGGCACTGTCAATAGGATGTTATACTTTAAAGTTAATTCTTTTAATCAAAATGAAAAGGGTCCAGTAGTGTTTACTATCACTCTGAGTTCCCAAATGGTTAGTAGCCATTCCTGTAACTAGACAAGCAATGGGTCCATGCTTGCAATTAAACAGAGACAGGGTTGAATTAAATATGAGTGTTTATTCCAATATTGCCAGCAATATGGGAGAGCAGTAGGTATTCCACAAAAATCTGCTCTCCACCTCACCATAAGCCAGCTGCTTCTATTAGGTAAAAGGACAAAAGATTACACAGTTCAGTATCTAAAGGTATGCCAAATGGGTAGTTAACAGAGGGCTGAGTATCTGCAAAAGACTAGAGATTCTGGCTCTGCAACAGAGCTGTTCATCTTCCCAGGATAAGAGGCAGCTCCAAATGGGGAGGATGAGCTTGCATCTCCAGGTGAGCTGTCAGGTCCCATGTGTGTAACTGCCAGCCAGATTAGAAATTGCCTTCTTTAATCAGAACAAGGCAATCATATAGTTAACAGAGCATGATTAATATTTCTTACAATTCTAGCTGGTTCCCCAACATTCTACTCCTGTCCCTATCATTCCTACTGGAATTCAAAATCTATAAAGAGTAATAAAGGTTTGGAACCTTATGTTCCTCATTTCATTAGACTCAATGCCATTTTCATTGCTCCCTCTCTCCTGCCTTACTCAACTAGCAATCAGTTAATCTCATTAATTGTCACTGAATTATCTCTCCTGTCTGTCATCTCTTCTCCATATCAGCACCCTGACACTCAGCCACTTTATCTTATATGTGACCAACTACCAACTGTCAAACCCCACCCAGCTATCTACTTTAGGAAGAATAGTAATCCCGAAACACCACATTGATTGCTTTACAATTTTTACTTTAAAATTTCAAGCACTCTCCATTGCTCATAAAAGGAAGCCCAAACTCTATAGGGAGGGAAGGACCTTGTATTTTATGGGTATGAATAATAAAACAACCTCTGTAGCCTGAAAAAGTTCATGTTCTGAATATCAGAATATCTGAATATCATCTTATCTGAATACCATTTTATCAGAATATCTTCATTGAATTACAGTCCATAATCTCAGACTCCTGAACTACACAGTTAGGTTCTTACATCTTATCTCAGAAGAGATATTATAAGAATAAAATGAGGTCATCTTTGTGAAGTAGCTAGCACATCTCAGGTTCTTGGAACTGTACTGCCAGTAAGAAACTAGATCTGGAATCTCACCTGCTCACCTGGCTCAGGAGGGTTGGGAGCTGGTCTCCTGGTTCAGTGGCACAGAGATCAGATCATGAGCAGATGTCTCCTGAAGACAAGCCAACAAGACTGTAGATAAGGTGGAATTCATGGGTACAACAATATGCAAATCACTCCTCAACATCATCTGGCAACCTTCAAACCACAATTAGTGACTTCCTGCCTGAGACCTTGCAATTCATGCTCCAGGGAGAGAGATCCCTTTCCTGTAACCTGCTCATCCAGGAAGCAAACATTTAAAAATTAGAAGTAACCTCACGAGGGCAGTAACAAAAACAACAAGAACAACACATGGGTCAGTAAAAGAAGGAGTCCTGGAAAGCTAGCAAAGGATTGTTGAATTTAGCATCTTCCCAATTTCTGTCTTTTATCTCGACTACACATTCAACTTACTACTTCACAACTTTTTCCTTAGTTTGCCCAACATATGGGTTGAAATCTAAAATAGCAGTTTATATTCTGCTATTTCTATGTTAGAAGTTTTCAGTAAGTGTTGGAATTTGCATTTGCAGTTGCTGCACCAACAATTTATTACTTTTCCACATTTCTTTGCTGGCAAACAAAGGCACTGCAGCAATAACTTGAAATTCCTCGTTGTTAATGTCCCTTGTGTTATGTTTTGGTGCAAGTAGAAAATATCTTCTGTTCTCTTCTGAGAACTAAGATAAATGGCCTTCTGACTTTGGAGGAGAGTGATGACCATAGCAAATGATGGCTTTGCATCTCTCCCAGCTTTCTCATGAAGAACAGTTAAGCTTTTACAGGTGTAGTTTGTGGCCATGTAACAGAACAATGATTGTCAGCCTGTCACCTGCCTTAGCCTGGGTTTCCTGGAAACAAGACTCTGAGGCAAGAGCTGTGCACAGATGGATTGCTGAGGGCTGCTCTTGGATGATTCCTATAAGGAAGTGTGGAAGGCAGGACTGGGCAGAGGGAAAGCTGACCTGCATTACTGTTGTAATTAAGGCTCCCCCCAATTCTATGGGGAATTCTAGAGCTAGGACAGACCTTAAGTATTGCCCCAAATTAAGAAACTATGGCTGTACCTCTGTATTTTTTGCATAGGCAAGTCATTAGAAACATCCCCCCCCTCCCCGCCCCAGCTTGGCGAAGTCTATAACTCTGATTGAGGCAGTTCATTATGGCTAAGACTAACTCCCAGGCAGGGCTGGAGCTATAATTAGGAGTTAATATTCCCAGAAATTGGCTGGGGAAAGAAATGGGTGTGTCGTTCCTGAAGAAAAGACCTGGTGATCCCTACCTATCCTCAAAGATATTAAATCCTATGTCATGAACTCATTAGCTTTTGTCTATTGAGTTAACCAATCAATTGAGACTTGATTACTAAGTTTGAGTGAATGAAGTTAACCAGCTTATTTCAATGCTTGCACTGCTTAATTTAGCTGAATTACATAATTCAGTGATAGGATAAAATATGAAGAAAATGAAAGGAAAATTATTACATTTTTAAGGGCATAATGTGTTAGAGAGTAACAACTATTTGACTTTAGATGCCCTAGGCAAAACTTGCTTGGCGAAAGAAACAGTCCATCAAAATTAATCCAGAGTACTTAGGCTTCACTTCAGTGTCTAAAGTGGCTTCAATATTCAACAGCTCAGTGGTATAGCATCAGTGCTAATTAAGAGCAGAGAAAAACCAAGGTTGCTCTTGGTGCCATAACAATATTTCAGATACTGGTCAGCAGTTCTATTTTCCTTTCTTGTTTTTTGTTTCTCCAACTCTTCATGTCTTTCTTGTCTCTGCCCTCTTCCAATATCATATACCCTCCCTACAAGCTCTCTAAGGATCCCTTTACCATCTCCTTCCTGCAACACCCCCCACCCTGCCCATCTTACCTTGATACACATCCTCCCTTATCTTCACTCCACCAAAGTTTGACTTGATCCTGTCAGGAGGACACTGTGCTTTATGAGGAGAGACACTGGATTGAGGGCATAGACATCCTTCCCAGGTTAGCAGTACAAAAACAAAATCACAATTGTTGCAACATAGAGAACTATCCAATGATACTAACCATTTTCTTTTTCTACTGCTCATTTTAAGTTTCCCTCAACCTTAGCTAAGACTTATGCTAGTCTAGATGACGCAACTCAAACCTTCAATAATGACTATCTTATACAATGTTACCATCAAAATTTTTCAGGGAACTAATAAGAGATGCCCAAGTGGATGACCTAGGTGTTAAATGGTGACTTCTTTCTGTGTCACCTGATCTCTTGGCAACATATAAAATAAATCCATAGCTTGTGTGTGTGTGTGTGTTTGTGTGTGTGTGTGTATACAGACACACACACACAAACACACACACACAATAGGGGCCTGATGCACAAAATTCGTGCACTGGGGTGAGGAGCCCAACCTGCTCCTCACACATACTGGGAGCCCTCAGGGGATGTCCTACTAACCACTCACCCCAGCCTGCCCAAGGCCTAAAGCCTCTGGCAAGGCTTTAGGCCTTGAGCATCCAGCCATTGCCCTGAAATAGGGTCAATGGCTGGCTCATCCCAGCCACATACACTCACCCCCGGCCCCGGCCTTTGCCCCAGCCAACTCGAGCCCAGATAGCACGGGCCTCAGCCCCAACACCCGCCTCAGGCCTTCTCCCTGGCCAGTGCGTCCTGGCTGCCTCAGTCCCCCCCCTCGCTCCTGATTGGCTGGTGGGCATGGCTTGTGGGTGTAGTGAAGGTAATGTCAATTTGCATATCACTCTTTTATTAGATAGGATAACTAATATGCAAAGTATTCCCTCAGGAGTTTGACTGGGAATTTGATCGCTTGCTATGAAGTGCACTGACCACTAGGGTGCAGCATAGAAAATGGCAAGCAACTAGCAGTGGTGGCAGGGTGCTGAGGAAGTGAGCGAAGAAGGAGGCAGGGAGACAGGGAGGCAGGGAGGTGGGGAGGCTGGGAACCTGATGGGCCCTGATTGCTGGCCAGGCCTAGGGATCCTACCTCTGGATGAATTTGTGCACTGGGCCTCTAGTAATTTGATAAAATCCTTGCTGTGTTCCCTGATAAAATCATCCCAGCTCTGTTAACAAGGACCATTAAACCTGTAGAGCCTATAATTTTAAAGACAGAAACTACAAATTCCTTAAATTGTCCTTCAGAGTGATGGAAATTGGATTATATTGGGTTATATCTGGTCAAGAGATATAGTAATTTAAAAGGGATAAAAAATAGCTACAAATAATATAAGAATAACAGACATAGAGAACAGTCACTACCTGTAGGTTTAAAGCCTTTTCTGAAATTCTGATGCCTGGAAACCCTGGCTCTATTTCAAGGTCACAGTGCCCAAGGATTCTAGTGGTTACTCAACTCCTTATACATATTTATCACATAGCTGGTTACTATTTTCTCAAGATTTTGGTTAAGTAATGTTTCTTCTCTACATCTATTTTTCATATCTACTAAATAAACATAAGAATAGTAACTCACTATGCTACTGCTTTAAAATTAGTCTTCTTATATAAGTAACCTTGTGCAAAATACTTGAATGTAGAGCCCTTCAAATATTCCTTGGGGCTATAGGAAGAAAAAAAATGTATGGCTATTCTGATTATGCATTAATATATAGTAAACCATCGTAAAACTTGATGGGTTAAAGCGACAACTTACTATTTGTCCTGTCTCTGTAGGTTGACTGGGCTCAGGAGGGTGTTTGTCATTGGGTCTCTTTTTGACACAATGGCAGTCACGTGTCAAGATGGACTGCAGTCATCTGAAAGCTGGATGCGGCTGAGGCTCACCCACTTGATTGCCCGATTCTGTTTGATGTCTTCAGGTAGTTTAGCTGGAGCTGTTGACCAGAGTCCCTACACGTTGTCTCTTAATGTAATATGAGCTTCTAACTGCATGGCAGATGGGTTTCAAGGAGGAGTGAACCAAGAGGCCAGGAGCTGAAACTTCCAGTCTTCTTAAGAGTTGTGTAAAAGCTGCATGATGTTACTTTATTTAATTTGACTGCTCAGAGGAATTACAGTGTCTGCCCAGATAGCAGGGAAGTGGAGATGTGAGCCCCATCTCTCGACAGGGAAGGATAAGGTCGCATCAGAAGAGCATGTAGATACTGTGGAGCCAACTAGAAGCACAATCAGCAACCATGATTTAATTCAGCAAAATCTGTGACCAACAGTGCTCTAGAGTGAGCTAATTTCAAGTAGGAATCAAATTTTATGACATTCACAATTAGTTTGTACAATGGGTTTGTACAATTTTACAGCAGTTTTTTTTATGAAAACCATTTTTTGTGGTTCTATAGAGAACATGCTTCCATTTTTAAAGAGTTTATTTAAGAGTGGAGAGCATAACACCAATTTATTTCTCTAACTAATATACCTGTAAGACAATATGTTTTACATCTTACTGTTTTCCAACCTCACACTTCTTACAGCAGTATTATACACTAAATAAATGTATCAATCTAATAACTTTTTAATACTAATAACATACATCGTCATCAAATTGAACTCTTTAAGTGATCATTTCTTTCCCCTAATAGGGTTAGAATTATGCTGCTAAAAGAGGCATTAAATCCAAATCATTCTAATATTTTCTAATAATAAGCTAATTTCACCTATATCATTAAAGTCCTTTGGCTGGGGGGCGGAGGGGTTCAGTCACTAACTGCCTTACCCCTGTACTATGGTCAGTTCTTAGCATTACCAACCAGATATTTGACCTTACACTCAGCCAGAAGTAAACTTGCTAAAATTGAAAATGGAATAATGTCTTAGTGCTAATGATGGTTCCATAGCTCTTTGGGGATAGCTAAATTTCAGCTCTTATTACTAACTAACCTAATCGCATGTTGGTCTAACAAGGTATCTTTTAGTTTGAAACATGAATTAATGATTGTATTCATCTAATTACTACCGAAAGGAGTTTATAGGGGCAAAATGGGCAGCTTTAGGGAGTTTTAGGAACTAAGAGGTCCAGGGGGGAAGAAAGGCACAGTTGGTTGAGGGCTTGGAGCTGCCAAAAGGCATACATTCACAGAGAGAAAAAAGATGCTACAGGATAAGGGGAGAGAAGACATCCATTCATAGAAGATAGGAAAAAGCCACAGGGTATGGGGAGTGATAGATCCTCCCTTCCTCCAACTGGTGGGTGGGGTATAAGGGTAACTTGCAGCTGGGACATCCCAGAGACATTGGCCCTGGGCCCCACCTCTTCCTGTTCATCCCCTCAAAGTCGTGTTCATCGCTGCACGTGTTGACTGTTTCCCCAGTCTGCGAGTCAGCCCTGCTGGGTCCTTCTTCTCCTCCCTCTCCTCTGATCCTGGATTTTCTACCCTCCCCCATAATGAACCTCCTCTTTAACATGCCTTCGTCTCCGACTCCAGTTTCCTGTGCCTCAAACCTTACTGGAAGAAAGAGGAAACAAACTTTCACAGAGGATTTCACAGAGAAATTCTGACAAATGGGAGAAAGAGGAAAACAGATTTTTTCAGGAGATAGAGAACTCTACCACTGAAGGGAAGGAAAAAAGGGGGGCACCATCTGGGTTTTCAGCTTTGAAGCTGATATTGGAAGGCAGCATCAAGAGAAAAAAAAGAATATTGGTGGGTTATCCCCTCTGGGAGCCCCTCTTCATGTGGGAGTCTGTATTTATTTCCAATAAATTTCCACCCTTTTCATCTACAACCTTTTGTCTATGGCTTCATTCTTCAAATCCACCTGGACAGGAACCCAGGAAAGAAACCACCCTTGCTCAGGAAGATCCACCTGACTCACTACCAAATTCTCATTCAGCACATAGAAGACTAAACTTTAAGAAAATCCTAACTTAGGAAAACTTACCCAAAATTAGTAAGATGAAACTTGACAGCAGTATATGTATAGCCCTATATTCAAATTCAAAATGAATCATACAGGATTGAATGAGATTGTGTTTCAAAGCTACTCCAACACTTATAGAGTGGAAAAGGTGATGTAGATACATTAAAACTGAAGTCATGGGTTGCATACAAAGAAACATAGTATACTTATTGTGGTCCAAGCTATCACATCTTGCTTGTGTGGGTTTTTCCAAAGGTTAAGAGAGTGAACAAATAACATCATAACAATTTCATGAACATAGATGCATAGACTTAGGCAAATGAGAAAACAAATAAATGATAAAATAAAGCCACCAGTAGTAAAACTTCTTTTCTGGCATGATAGAATAGCTGATATCTGATCTACCATGTTGCTGCAAATAACTATATACACTTGAATATATGCAAGTGTGTATATAATACTGTTTGAGTATTTAAGTATTAAACAGTAGTCAACACTAAGGTCCTTGAGGGAAGGGATGGACAAACAGGCTAACCAATCAGAGGCATTTTTGTACTGTCTGTAGGTGGAGTCAACCATGTTCATGTCCCTTCTGGAACAGAGGTGATCTGCGAGTTCGTGAGCAGAATTCCAATGTCTAATAAGGTTTGGAGGCACTGTCATCCTCATTGATGTCTTGTGCTCAGTTGAGGATGTCTGAGGCACTGTCATACTTGGGGTCAGGGAGGGACACCTCAGGGAAGAATGGTCTTCCTGGGTGAAAAGCCATGGAGGGGCAGAATAGTTGGATGGTTTTCCTTTTGAGTATATATGCTGGGGGCCTGGCTCAGGATGGAATTACAAGTGTGGGCCTTATTACTAGTTGAACACATCTTGGTGAGCTCCTTCGGATTACCTTGCAAAGGAGCACAGGATACCTGGATATCCGTGACTGAGCTTTGTGGGGACTCCATCCACCATACATGATAATTCTAGGCACATTGATGAGTTTATTGTAAGGACATTTTGTGGATGGCAGTTCTAAAATTCCAAGACTACATCAATAAAATGATAGTAGGATTATTAACACAGAAACCTGCCAGTCAGATGGGTCTGCACTGGTCGCAAGTGGGAAGGCTACTTCACCTGGGAAATAATTTGAGGCATTGTTTAAGGAGGGAGTAACTTGTTTAACCATCATTTCCATTGGCACCCTGTAATGTAGAGGGAGGTGAGATCTGGTTCAGAATCTGTGCCTGGTTGCACTCTTGGCAGAAACTCTTCTCACAGAACCTGCCAGCATTTGGCACTAAACCCCCCTGCTGTGTGGTTGTGCACCTGACTGAATTCCTTGTTTGTCTCCTGAGACAAGGTTAGGCTGGAGGGGTCTCCCAGCAACTGTATTATCCAGGTTGTGCACAGCAACCAATAGCCACAATAGAGGGGAAGGTTTGCATTTAATTACAGGGGCCTTCTTCAGGGCAAGCAATCTGCATACTGACCCAGAGAGGAGGGTGCTTGCTTTGAACAAAAGTTCATCTACTTCATTAGGTAAAGCAGGATATGGACCTGCTAAGAGACCACTGGGTTCTGGGGTTCCTTTGTGGTGTGGAGAGGAAAAAGAATGTTCCCTCTACTCTTCTAGTTTTGTGACTGAGACAGTCCTCCCCCCAATAAAAGACTGATTAATAGGAGAAAAGCAAATAGAAGTTTACTAACATGTATAACTCCTGTACACATGGGAGATACCCAGGAAAGCAGAATACCTTCTCAAAATGGCCCAGGAGACCACCACCTCAAATACTATTTTCAGCTAAAGGAAAAATATGAATATGGGGGTGGGGAAGAGAATTATGGAAGGTTGTGGGGGAAAGCACTGTAAGGGAGGGTATGGTTGTCATGCAGATTTAGATCAGTGCCTTCTCCAATGATAAGAGTCTCTGGAGAGTTGGAACTCCTCCTTTCCAGGTACAGAGAGGATATTGTCTTATAAATGGAGATTTCTCCGATGAATTTAAATGTATATACAGAAGAGTAACTTCTCAGTTTTCAGAACTTTCCCTCGGTCTGTTTTCCCTTTGAAATAATCAGCATAAAATAATCCTTATGCCAAGTTTTCTTGGGAGTGGCTAATTCCATTTCCCTTCCTGGATTTCATTTCCTATATGACTGGCATCCCTTGGAAGATCTCATTTCCCCCTCTCTCCTCTCTGAGATCCACGCAGTTCCACTAGTGGGTCCTGGGGTTGTAATTCCAATCTCGTGGAATGTTTTGATGAATTTGGTTTAATTAGCCAACCTGAATAGTGAGGCAGCTGGTATTGGGCCAACATCTGAGCCAATAAAATCTGAATAATTAGGATCTCTAATTTGGTAGGCATGTGTCAGTTGGGCTCTCTATTATAAGAAGGTCATGTTTCACAAGGGCACAAGCTATAAACATCTGGTGATTCAGTTGCCTGTTAATGTTACAATAAATCACAACAAACTCAGTGTCTTAAAAAATGCACAATTTACTATTTTATAGTTCTAGGTCAGAAATCTTAAATCAAGGTGTTGACAGGGCTGTGTTCTTCTGGAGACTGTAGGCAAGAATCTATTTCCTTGTCTTTCCAAGCTTCTAGAGGCCATCTGCATTCCATGGTTCATAACCCGTCTTCTTATCACTCCAATTTCTGCCTTTACCTTGACATCTGCTTCTCTGCCTCTAATTCTATTGCCTTCCTCTTATAAAAACCCCAGTGATTGTAATGGGGTCATTTGGATAACCCAAGAATATCATCCTATCTCAAGATCCTTAACTTATTCACATCTGAAAAGTCCCTTTAATTTATGTACACATTTATAAATTGTGGAGACTAGGAGTTGGACATCTCCTGGGGAAGGGTATTATTCCGCCTGCCATGCCTGGTAAATTGGACAGGTGCAAGAGCCAAGTAATGGTGCAAAGTAACAATCACAGGTTAACACTGTGGCCACCTGGAGGTGTGCCACTAGGATCTGCCTTCAGGAAAGACTTCGTAAGATGGCCATGCTCTTAGCTGACAAGCTCTAGTTGCAGCAAATTCTGCAGCCACTACAGCCTTTGAGCAAATGTCCGGGTCTTCCTGGACAATTCCCAACTAATGACTGAGCACAGCAAGGCTTTGAGAGCTTGGCTAATTCTGCTCAATGTGAGACTCTTCTCACAGGCAATATGCACTCCAAGTTCCCTTTTCTGCTGGCTGAGACTGTCAGATCGGCATCATGACTGCGAGTTTCCTTGTCCACTTCTGCCTCCTCCTCTCTTTCCTTTCACAGATGTCAGATCTACAGTACAGTGTGAAGGCTGCCCCATCTTGCTTGCTTCCTCCATTACCCTTCCCAGCCACAACCCCAATGAGTCTCACATTCCTAACCCATCTCCTTGTCCTCTTGCTCAACTGGCATATGCCAGTAAACTGCGGGTCCTGATTGACCATGGGACTTCATGTGGTTTAGAAGGACAGAGTCAAAGGTAAACGTGTTGAATAAAGCCATCTGAAAGAACTTGATGGGGGGAGAAATTTTACATAAGCAGTCGAGAGACCAGGCAATTTTACTGGGAAAAATAAAGGTATTCTTGGAAGCCTTCTTCCTTGGCGAGCTCCATTACTGCAAGTTAGACATGGGCAATCTTCGCAATGTTACATAAGCCCCGATGCCAGTGTTCCAGGTGTCTGTCAAAATGTCTTGTTCCAAGAGCATCCATTGGGGTCATCTAAGGTCTACACACATAAGATTTACTTTATTTGTATTTATTATAGCCTTTTATTTATTTATTTGTTTATTTTTAATTCAGAAGAGCAGGGCACAGCTGAGTTTGTTTTCAGGGAAAACTGAAGCAACTTTGTTTAGCTGTGCCCTTGGTGGAGCACATGATATGGTGCCCTTTGAATTCCCATTTATATACTTTGAGTGAGCCTTCACTCTCGTAGACTAATAGACTTCATTCTTATAAGGTACAGCAAAACATTGTTTCGCTCATTTCTTTTTACTGAAGTAAGACCAAGGTTGATCTAACCTCTAGGCTCTTCAGCTATGAGGGAATTAAAAAAGGCATTTGGCTAAATATTTAATCCTGGGATATTCCTTTTAAATCTAGGAATTAGATTCACAGTTCCTTTGTAGACATGGTGGAAATGAATATCTCTGTTTTGAGTTCAGACTTTCTTATTCATGGACTATTGTTGCTGTATTGTAATTATCAGACTATTACAAAACAATATGTTACCTGTGGATAGCATGATATCCTCATTATTCTTTTTAAATGTATTTTATTGATTTTTTTTACAGAAAGAAAGGGAGAGGGATACAGAGTTAGAAACATTGATGAGAGAAAAACATCAATGAGAGAGAAACATCCATCAGCCTCCCCTGTATACCTCCCTACTGGGGATATGCCCGCAACCAAAGTACGTGCCCTTGACTGGAACCAAACCTGGGACCCTTCAGTCCACAGGTCAAAACTCTATCCACTGAGCCAAACTGGTTAGGGCTCATTATTCTTTTTAGTTACTTTTATTTCACATCAGTGGAAAATGTTAATATTCTATCATCCCCTCCAAGAACACCCTTTGCACCCCTGCCCCTCCCCAAATTGCAGTCATCTTTCCAGCCCATATTTCTTGTGAGAAAAAAAAATAAGGAATTGAGTGGCAAAAAAGGAAAAGCCTTGGTGAGTTATAGATTTCATTTTAACCTTAAGACCAAGCTTAAAAATTATTCTCCAAATGGATAAATTTAGGCCCAAAATAGTAACACACTTGGGCTGACAGATGGCAGTTCGAATAGAGGAATGTGTGTAGCAATTTCTGCCTGAAGCACTTCCATCTGTCACCAGGTTTCTGCTGTGCCTGAATATTTAAACTACTTCCTCCACTCTTGGGCCATTGTACATGCTTTCATCATTCACTTTGCTATGATGTGGACTGAACTGTTCATAAGCATCTCTGAAACAACAATAATTAAAAATATAACCAGAGTTCTATCTCTATGGTACTAATACTTTTATCATTTAAAAATACCACTTCTTATGGTCTTTCTCAGAACCAAGAATAAGAGGGTGGGGAGGCAGAAGAGGGTAAGTGGAAGGGGGTGGTTCTGGGGGAGGAAGAGAAAAATCTCCCATCCAAGTGTCAAAGAAGTTTTACTTTCTTTCCTTAAAAAAAATAAAAGAAACTTATTTCTTTCTTTTCCTATCTATGCAATAAAATATAGCCATATGGCCCAGCCCGTGTGGCTCAGTGGTTGCATATCCATGTATGAACCAGGAGGTCACAGTTCCGTTCTGGGTCAGGGCACATGCCTAGGTTGTGGGCTTGATCCCCACTAGGAGGTATGCAGGAGGTACCCAACCAATGATTCTCTCTCATTGTTGATGTTTCTATCTCTCTGTCCCTCTCCCTCTCTTAAATCAATTGTAAAAATATATTACAAAATAGCTATATAAATGCTTAAAATCTAATTTATTATTCTCACTTATCAGCGGCATAGTAAAGATGAGCCCAGAATTTGCAGCCAGACTCTCTGGGCTAACTTCAGGCAGACCTCCACTACCAGCATTGGAAACTTGGGCAAATTTCTGGACCTTTCTGTGCCTCAATTTTCTCACCTCTAAGGTGACGATTAATAAATGGATCTATTCCATTGTTTTGATGAGGGTTGAGTCAATAAATATATGCAAAGAGGGCCTGGCACATGATCAGCCATGATAAACCTGAACCTGACCCCTTACCCTGACCCCTATCTTGACACCTAAGTGGCTACCTAAGCTGTTGACACCAGTGCAGACCTGACTGGCCCTATAACCTTCACTATGATGTGGTATGAATGCAGCAAGGCTTCTGGTCAACATAACCCCAGGTAGGCTCCCTGACCATAGCAAATCACCTTCAACAGCTACTGTCTAGCTCACCACTGCCCAAAGAAGTCCAGTTAAGTACCCAGGGGCTCAAGTCACTATGACTTTAAACAAGAGAAAACAATTTCTGGGTGGAATATCAGTTTCCTTAAACATGGACTTTTTAAAGACTATACTCTACTTTAAAAAATTGTCAAACCTTTTCATATTACGAACATTTTCCTTTGTTTTTCATATACATTGCAACTATCTTGCCAATAATTTGTTTGAATTCTTCAATAAAAGTATTGGATATTTTGAAGATTTTATTTGTAAGCAGCTAAGTTAGTAAATATTCTTCTGTGGCTTGCCATACATGGTTGACCCATGATTATAAGAAACAATTGTTCATAATTTCTTCAATGCATATTAAATTTATTTTAATAAATATTTTTAGAAATAAATTAGATTCATTTATAATGTATATTGGACTTTTTTAAAGAAAATATTTTAAGAACAAAATATTTTTTCTTACTTCTTTCAATGCATTTTTTACTTTGGTCACTGGAATTTCTTTTAATGAGTGAAGTACAGTAGGAATTTGCCTAATTTTTGTCTAAATATCTAGCTAGTTACAACAATAATATTAACTAATTAAATCCATGTTTCATTAATTATTAAAAAAAATAATTGTCACTATATGCAGAGTTTTCATATATTCAGATCCTGGTCAAGAGTCTCTATCCAGACCTATTGATTTGTTTCTCTGCTTCTTTTCAAGTGTTTTAACTAATGTAAACTTTTTCTACACTCTAATGTCTAGTCAAATCAGTGCCCTGCTCCGATTCTCTCTGTTTTCAAAATGATCTTGGTTATTTTTGCATGATTCCTTTCCAAAAAGCTTTTAGCTTCCATTTTACTTTCTGAAATTATACCAAACAAACTTCTGTAAACACCGCAATTTGAATGACTTTGAACTTATAAACTAATGTAGGAAAAACAATACCTTTATAAAAGTGAATTTTTGTCCTATAGTCAAATATGTTTTTTCCAGTGACTTCCATAATTCAATAAAAATGCCATCAGTTAGAGCCAAATAGGACCTACTTCGTCCAAGAGTAACTATGTTTGGAGATGGGGTCTGAAACTCAGCTTATACTATATAACCCATTCTGTGAAAATTAGGCTGGCCAAAAATTTCTCTAACAATATTTTTGGCAGTAAAGGATTGGCAATTAATTTATAAAAAGAAGTACAAAGTTATATATTGGGGACATATTTTAAAAATATGTTGTGCCATAGGCAAATACTGCTTCTCTTCAACATGAAGCTAATACTGACTCCATCCATAATGTGCAGGGACTCTTTTCTCCATCAGTGACTTGGATTTCACTGAACCAGCCACTCTTTGCCACTTGACTCCCATTAAGAAAAACAGTTTACTTTTGTCAAGAGGCTGTGTAGGGCTTGGCTGAACTGGCACCTGGAGGGCTGGGAACTGATCATAACTGAAGAGCCACTGGCCAGCAGTGACTCCACTTTCCAACTAACTGAGCTAACCAGCCATGGTGTCTTCTATACTGTTTTCTTCTTACACTTTATATATCACCTAAAATGTTCTAAAATAGGAATGGAGGCTCAACTCCTTGGATCACTATTCACATTTGTTCAGAAATGTAAAGTTCAGCAGATTCCATGGAGTGTAGTGAAACATTTTTTAAATGTTAGTTGTTGGAATCAGAATAGTAAAACATGCTTATTTTAAAAATTCAAACAATAGGGAGAACCAAGATGGCAGCATAGGTAAAACACCTATCTTGCCGTCATACACAGCAATTTTAAAACTACAACTTAACGAAAGAACAAACACCGTCCAGAATCACCAGAAAGCTGGCCGAGTGAAAATTCCACAAATAAAAGTGAAGATAAGACACTGTGACTCGGAGGAGCGGCTGAAAACAGCATTAAAGATTCGCGCAGAGAGAGGTTTGGAGCGTGCGCCAGCGGATAGGGCGGGCGGCTGAAAACTGGCCAGTTTTCTCGAACAGGGAGACAAAGATGTCCCACTGGACTGATTCTCCAGCTCTGGGCGAAGTCCAGGGAACCCACTATCACATGGGGTAAAAACTGGACAGTGGGAGGGCACGCCGAAGCTCGGGTGCTGCAGGGGTCTGCCGGCTTGTGGAGAAGGCAAGCTTGTGCTTGAACTTGGGAACAGGGCAGCTGCCTGACCTAGTAGAGAGTGCTCGTTGCTTGATCTCTCATTTGAAAAATCATCAGACTGCTTTGTTTTATGACCCTGGGTGAGACGTTGGGTGTGCAGATTCATTTGGGGAGAGTCTGAATTCCCTGGCAGCCGGTGGAGTTCCACAACAGCTCTCTCTCAGAGGTGCTGGCTGCCATTGCCCCCGGCACAGAGTCCCTAGGGCCGCATAGGACGGAGCTAATGCTGTCTGCTTGGCCCGGAGACTCCGCCCATCCAACCTGAGCACAGCTGAGCTTCACAGACAATTGGCCTGGAGGTCAACCCCTCCAAGATTAACCTGAGCTTAACTTCAGCAAGACTGTGCAACCCATA
This sequence comes from Antrozous pallidus, assembly GCA_027563665.1. Classification (NCBI taxonomy): domain Eukaryota; kingdom Metazoa; phylum Chordata; class Mammalia; order Chiroptera; family Vespertilionidae; genus Antrozous; species Antrozous pallidus. The sequence continues at coordinate 29,896,391 of CM050508.1, read as the reverse complement.
TCCACCTCAGGTAACTGGGGAGACCGAGCCACTGTACCTAGTAGGACATCTACCACACAAAGCTAATTGACCAACTCAGGGAAGCAGCCACCATGCAGAGACATGGAAATAAATCAGATGTGAAAGAAATGGAGGAAAAAAAACGACTGGACATGGAATTCAAAACCACGGTTATAGGGTTTTTCAAGAGGCTCCTACAAAAGGTCGAGACCTATAAGGAAATAATCAAGACCAACAAGGAAATGAATGAGTCCTACAAGGAAATGAATGAGATCCTCAAGGATATGAAGGAGACTCTCAAGGTTATGTAAAAGGACCAACCAGAAATTAAGCATACACTGACTGAAATAAAAAATATTATACAAAGCCCTAAAAGTGCTCTGGAGCACCCCAAGAACCAAGTTAAAGATTTGAAATACAAAGAGGTAAAATCCACTCAGCTGAAAAAGCAAGAAACCAAAAGAATCCAGATAATTGAAGATAGTATAAGGCGCCTCTGGGACAACCTCAAGCATACCAACATCTGAATTATAGGGGTGCCAGAAAAAGAGAGAGAGCAAGACAATGAAAACCTATTCGAAGAAATAGTAATTGAAAACTTTCCACACCTGGTGAAAGAAATTGACTTAGGAGTCCAAGAGGCGCACCGAACCCCAATATATAGGAACCCTAAGAGGACCACACCAAGGCACATCATAATTAAAATGCCAAGAGCAAAAGACAAAGAGAGAATATTAAAAAAGCAGCAAGAGAAAAACAGTTAATTACCTATAAGGGAGCACCCATACAATTGTCAGCAGATTTCTCAACAGAAACAATGCAGGCCAGACGGGAGTGGCAAGAAATATTCAAAGTGGTGAATAGCCAGAATCTACAACCAAGATTACTCTATCCAGCAAAGCTATCATTCAGAATTGAAGGTCAGATAAACTGCTTCGCAGAAAAGAAAAGGCTAAAGGAGTTCATCACCACCAAACCAATATTATATGAAAAGCTGAAAGGTATTCTTTAAGAAGAGAAAGAAGAAAAAGATAAAAGTGTAAATTATGAACAACAAATACATATCTATCAACAAATGAATCTAAAAATCAAGTGAATTAATAAGCTGATGAACAGGATAAACTGGTGAATGTAACAGAATCATGGACATAGAGAGGGAATGGACTGACAATTCTTGGGGAGAAAGGGGGTGTGGGAAGTGCAGCAAGAGACTGGACAAAAATCATGCAACTATGGGAGAGGACAGTGGAGGGGGGTGAGGGCAGAGGGTGGAATGGGTAGCAGGTGGAGGGGAGCTATAGGGGGGAAAAAAGGGAACAATGTAATTAACAAAATGAACAATAAAGATTAAAAAAAAGAAAAAAACGATTAAAAAATAAATAAATAAATAAAAATTCAAACAATAATTGCTTTGATAACTCACACAATAAAGAAGCTTCTGAATTAAAGGGAAGACTGCCATACACCTGATTTATATGCAGGAACACATACACAGATAAAAGGAGGATTTTCTGTGGATTTCACTTCAGGAGAGCAGAGGAAGAGCCACAAAATATGTATGTAAACGGGAGGACAACGGGCGGCAGTGAACTGACTGCCTGGTCCCTCACCTTATTTTTGTGCAGACCTGAGGCAGTGAATTGCATTTATAATGCAAGGCCAACACTTCAATGGCCCCTTAAATCTGAAAACTTCATGGCATCTTTCTAAATTTTTACAATAAGTTTGCATTATCTGCTTTCAAATAATTATACAGTCAATCAACAGGCAATTTTTAATTCCAGAATCATACCTCTAGTCTGGGGAAACTGAAGAGAAGCAAAAAGAGAGTCCCTGCCAGTGAGATACTGAGAACTCCTTAGGCTCTGAAGAGCCTAGAACCCTTCTCCAATCTTTCTTCCCTTAGTCTGACCCCAAAGCTTCTCTTATTTTTTCCACCCACAGGACCCGGGAGATCTGTTGTCTCTCCCATTCATGTGGTTTAAAAGCAAACAAACAACAAATAAGAAAGTACAAATAGAAACCTAACTGATGGATGGCTCAATATCCTTACCTACTGTAGATGTTAGGTTGATGCTTTGTCTTTGAGCTGTTGCATAAAGATATAATGTACCTGAGGATAATTGAAATTGCATTCACTTAACACCTAATTTATGCAGATTTAAACATATAATGTGAAATCAACCAGATCTTCCTAAAGTTGAGGAAGAAATATACTTACAAGGATTAACAATTCCTTATACGATACCTAGCTCCTTGTTATGTAATAGGTATGTACCTCATTAAAATACTGAAGTTTGAAAAAGAGCAAAGAAAACTAGTGTCCATTTCTTCAGCATTTGTGGTCGAGAGCCTTGGGCAGAACATGTGGGCCCAGTGAGGAGATTCTGGGCCCCTGAGGGAGAGGCGACTGCCCACCCATGCGCACAGCTGAGCGCTTTGTCTTGCTTCCCCTGTACTGAATTCAGGCCTAAATAAAGTACAGACCTGCAGAGCAAAGGGCCCAGTGATCTGACAACTGCTTGTTGCACAGCCAGCAATGATAATGCATATCGCAGTGTCAGGACTTCTGCATTTGCCAAGAGAGAGGGAGAACACTGCTCTTTAAATATCAGGCTCAGCAGATCATTAGGCCATCAGCCCACCTGAATAAAGAACAAACATGCTTTTCCCAAGGAAAAACAAAGGCTTCCTCTTAGGATCAGCCATTTAAAACTTTAACGGAATCACTGTGGGGTATCTTCATTATCCCACCTCATAAATGCTGGCTTCTGAAATCCAATGGAAGCTAATTGCTGAAAGCCTCACTGCCATTCCAGTAATGTTACAAAAAAAAAAAAAATCTAGTGTCGATGCCCAGTATATGGGGACAATTAGGCTATATTTTGACTGCTAAAACGCAAGACACACAAACGTAAGTAGACTCCTTCAAAGGATGACCAGGGCAATCTCCAAACCAAAATACTTCTTCCTATACCACCTTCTGTCTGCGTTTCACTTTTTCTTTTCTTTGTTTTCATAATTTAGCATGAGTATAATACAAGTGATCTTGGAGGAAAAAATAAAAATGTTGAATAAATTTAATTAAAAACATGAATTAATACCAGATGCATCTTTCCCTTTCCTCCCTCTCTCCCTCTCTATGCCTCCCTCCTTCCCTCCAGCTCCTGCTTTTTTTCAAAGAACAGTGGTGGTAGTAAAGAAACCATTTAGTGTTGGAAGCCTGGAAAGCAGGTATTGGCTTCCCAGATGGGAGACACAGCTGCTGACAGCTACTGATGTCCAGAACCACATGTTGCCTGCCTTACAGTTTCTCTCAGACTTAGCACTGTTACTAATATTTCTTTCCCAATGAAGCCTTCTATACTGTGTGGAGCTGAGGCCTGAAACAGTCTAGGGAAAAAACTGATTACTTTTAAAAAGATAAAGGCAGCTATCTTTTGTTTTAGTGCCATAAATTCACCTTTCAAAAACAGGTGGCAGTTTCTAACTGCTGCAATTTCTCTTTTCCTAGCCAAAGATGAATCCTAAACTCAACAGCCAAATTTAATTGAAAAACATAGACTTCATTTCACTTTGAACTTGAAAGATTTATTACATAAACAGGTAATCTCTCCTGTTGTAGTGAAACCCATATGATGGAGAATTTCAAGGCTGATATTTTGAGACTTTCAAATCAGGAACTTATGGGGTTATTTCTTTTTGCATTTTTTTCACTGTGTATAAATTATTCATAAGTATAAAACACTGAGATTTATTTTTCAGAGGGAACACACACAAACTAAGATGGAGCAGAAAGTATCAGAAGCCACTAAATTTACATTATTTACAAATAGCTTCAGATCTCCAAAGACTCTTAAGAAAAACATGACAATCTTAACATGATTTTTAAAAGCAAATATTGCTACAGAAACTCCTGGACAGCTCATAGGGGGTAAAAAGACTCACAAAAGAAATGAAGCCTTATACCAAAATGAAATCAGACAAGTGTCAGAAACCACAGCACAGCTTTTCATGTTTGTGTGAATGAGGGAAATCTGAATAAGCTAATCTCCTCTTCCTCCTGCTATTGCGTGAGGTTTTGGTGGCCAGGAAAATATACCATAAATATCTGAACGGTCACATAAAAAAAGTTGTCTTTACCTGCCCTGCCCCTGGAGATCCTCCCCTAATAGGTCTGTGCCTGGCAATGTGTGTTCCCAACGGCTGCAGATAATTTTGATGCAATAGAAACAGAGACCAAATTCTCAACACCTCCATGTAGTAAGAGCTTGAGAATTGAATGCCAAAGTCACAGGTAGAAAGAAGGGAGGAGAGAGAACACTCTTTGTTAATTTCAACAAGACCTGCCCTGGAAGTTAGTTAGCATAGATGGCCCATCCTTAGGTAGGCAAAGAGCTAGAATCAATCAAAGTGGAGGTGCTCAGTATAGAAAGTCTGTCTCTGTTGGCCTTAGACCAAAATGGCAGTAGTGCTGGCTGAGGGGAAAGGGAGCATTAATCACACCAACTGGAAGGTGAAACTCTACTCTTTCTACCTCTCACTACTCTGTCGCTCTGGCCAGCAGTACGCTATCTTATTGGTTGTAATGCTTGCATTGTTATATATATAATTTAAAGGAATTCTGCAAAGCATTGTAATACCATCTCTAATACTTGGTGCTTTCGAAATACAAAAGCAATGGCTTAAGCCTTAAGAATTTCAATATTCTGTAATTCAAAAGTCATTGGTGCGTATTAAACACATGGGGAGGTTAGCATGTGAAGTGGAGAGATGAAAAAGTCAGAGACACACTTATTTGCATGCTGTAAAAGTCACTTTCCAGACCTCTTTTCGCTGCTCAGGCAGTGAACATGCCTAGACTGGAATAACGCTTTTCTACAGGTTTTTTATTCCTCTCTAGCTTCCTTGGGTTATTTAAGTTTCTAAACTGCCCACACTGATACTCTACTCAGCATTTGAAATAGGCAGATAAACACTGAAATTAGAATACCTCTGCCTGGATTCTTTCTTCTTAGACAGAAACAAACAAATAAAAAAACCAACAAAGAATGGGGGGATGGTCAAAAAATGGATACATTCAATAGACAGTATTTCGTTCTTTGGGTTTTGTATTTGTGATAAATATGGGATGGTTTCCTCACAAGGAATGTTTTAGGGAATATTATTTTTAAGACAGAGCTGTTTTATTATGGGTACATTTGAAAAGTTCAAAGAGTTTATATTTAGCAGAGTAAAAAGAGGATAATAGTTTTAGGAGCTGAGTGCAGCTCTGTAGAAGGTAAGAAATAACTAATGTTGACTTTTTGTTATGGTTGAATGGAAACTTCTCTCTTTCCCCTCCCCCGCAAGGTTTGACTTCCTACATAAAACTCTGGTACAGAAAAAATAATAATTATAGTAATGAATGCATGAATACAATAAATGTGTATTGTATGCTAGTTATAACACAAGCACTTTTCTAAACACTAAGATTCTATCAGTGAAGCAAACATGTTAGAAATGCTGGCTTTGTAAAATTTACAAGCTAGTATAGGATACGGAAAATATAGTATGCAGATAAATACTATACTATCTGAGAACGTAGTTAAGTACTATGGAAAAACAGAGCACATTTATGGAGAATTCATTCAATAACCACTGCACTATGACCACATCCTGACTCAAGTACTGTGTTAGATGTAAGGAATTCAACAGTGTCCAGCACAGTCCTGACCCTAACGAGCTGGAGCCCACACTGTGACTGTCAGAATGCAGAGTTGGCCAATGCCAGGATGTGGATTGCTGCTCCAGCTCACCCAGCCACACAGGCTGTTGCTCAGAGGTCACAGTACTATTTCCGCTGGGCTCGACAGTCCATCTCAACACAGCGGTCCAGGCAGTCTCCTTTCATGGATCAGAGTCGGCCCTGGACAGGAACACATTTACATCCTGAGTACAGTCATTATGAGGAGGAAGCTGAGCTGTCCATAAATATATCTAAACAGGAAGCCATAGTCATTTGAGAGAATCACCATTATCTTATTATCTCAGAAATTAACCCTTATTAATCTACATGAATATTGTATGGCATTTAATCGATATAGATTTCTTCTAGGTATATTATTAAGGAGTTTTATTACATTTTCTCTTGTATGATGAATACTATCCCAGGAACAAATTATCCCCCCCCAATATATCTCTAATAATGCCCCACTAATTAGTGTAATCCAAGCTATGAAAAAAACAAAATGATAAAAAAAAAAACTTTGTCAGCATTCACTATGTTCCATAGAACAAAGGACATTAGTAACATAGAGAAAACTCTCCAACATTCTTCACTTCAACTAAGGAATGGTGATGGCACGCCTTGATGTCAGATGCTGTGTGGTTCAGAGAAGGCTCCCCATGTGTATAACTGGGGAAGGATTTAGTAAGAGAACTAAGAGACTATCACAATCAATTATTTTTAACAAGAAAGTGGAAACTGGCTCCTCTAAAGAGAAGAAAGAATAGCAAACCATACTACTAAATAATCACTGTCCATATCTATACAAATAACATATTTTTCTTAATTACCTAAAAGTTTAGTCACCGTGCCCAGGCGGCATGGCTCAGTGGTTGAGTGTCAACCTATAAACTAGGTCACATTTCGATTTCTGGTCAGGGCATATGCCTGGGTTGCCTGCTCAATCTCCAGAAGGGTACATGCAGGAGGTTTCTCATCATTGATGCTTCTATCTCTCTCTCCCTCTCCCTATCCATTCTTCTCTGAAATCAATAAAAATATATTTTGAAAAGAGTTTAGTCACCAAGGGCCATATCTTGGGAGGGAAAGCTGGACGCAAGGTGGGGAAATTAACCACAAGATTTGCCTGCAGTTGTTCCAATTTCTCCTTCAGGGACGTAAGCGCAGGTGACTAAGGGTGCCTCAGGAGACAGACATGCAATGCACGAATCACACACTGTTTATTTACCAGAGTCCCGGTGGTTTCCAGACCTCAGCAGGCCACCCGAAGACCCGCGCTGACAGACACACGCACACTGGACATTGGGCGTTGCAGCTGCAGCTCCGCGTCTTGTTTGAGGCCTCGACTTCACCGCTCACAGTTTGCAGCAGAGCTCAGGCAGATGCAGGCAGAGGGTGTGGAGAGTGACAGACTGGAGGAGCAGACAGCCTCTCTGACCTCCTGTTTCCTTCCTCTTTTTATGTGCTGGGGTTCTTCAGTGTGTCTTCTCAGCGGGTCCCAGGAGCCTTGCTATCTGGTCTTACTTGTGGTACAAGTCACTTTATTTATTTTCTACATATAGGCCACTCGAAGGTTCTTATCAATTTGTTTACATTACATTCCACACTAAATTTGTTTACATTACATTTAATACTTTCAGATATCACACTTTGATTCCACACTTTAATACTTATTCTATGTTGTATTTTATTCTTATTACTATTACTATAACAGCAGTTGCCCCAGGTTACTTCCAGGAGAGTCTTCAGAACATAGCATGTGGTGGGGTGATGTGAGCTGAGCCTGGTGCTTTCTTTGAGATGAAGAAGTGGAGTTGATGGGCCAAGGAGACTAACTTGCCTCCAGTCTGAAGGTGAGAATATCTGAAAGGAGAAAACTTGCCGGAAAAGAGCTCCAAAGATCTATAGTTTTCCTCTTATTTGTATGCAGCTTAATTTTATTCCAGAACAAAGCAAAAGAATATTTGTAGGAATACAAAAATATCCAGGATACAATAAAGCTCACATTGTCTGCAATCCAATAAAATAAAAACCCCGGGCTTGCAAAGAGTAAGAAAAATGCCAACTATAGTGAGGGAAAAATCAGTCAAATGAGATAAAAATGACACAGATGAAAGAATTAATAGAGAAGAAACCTAAAAGTAACCATAATTATATTACATGTATTAAAGGTAAACAAATAATAGAAATATTAGAATCCTAGAAGATTTTTAACAATACTTTTTATTTTGAGATAATCATAGATTCACATACAGTTGTAAGAAATAACAGCAAGCCCTAGCCCATTTTGCTCAGTGGATAGAGCATTGCCCTATGGACCAAATGGTCCCAGGTTTGATTCCCATCAAGGGCACATACCTTGGTTGCAGGCTGCTAGGTCCCTGGCCCTGGTCAGAGGCAACCAATCGATATGTTTCTCTCACATTATATTCCTCTCTTACTTCCCTTCTCTCTTCCACTCTCCCTAAAAATCAATGGAAAAATATCCTTGACTCCAATGGTAATGTATTGCAAAACTATAGTAAAATAACACAGCCATAATATTGAGATTAATATTTTTAAAATAAAGAATGTTTCTATCACCACAGGTTTCTGTATGTTGATCTGTTATAGAGACAATCACTTCCCTATCACTCCTACCTTTTCTTTAAGCCCTGGTAGCATCAAATCTGTTCTTTATTTCTTATCATTTCAAGAATGTTTTATAACTGGACTCACATAGTTTTTCCCTTTTAGAATTGGTCTTTCTCACTAAACAGTTCTCTGGATAGTTATTCAGGTTGTTGCTTATGTTAATAGCTGGTTCCTTTTCATTTCTGAGTGATTTCCATGATATGGATGTAAAGTTTGTTTTACAAATATAATAAACAAATGGAAAATTTCAGGATAGTAAATGAATAGACAGGAATTATATGTATTTTTATATACTAACTAGAGGCCTGGTGCACGAAATTCATGCACGGGGGGGGGGGGGGGCGGGGAAGGTGTGCGCAGACGGGAGATGTCCCTTAGCCCAGCCTGCACCCTCTCCAATCTGGGACCCCTTAAGGGATGTCCGACTGCCTGTTTAGACCTGATCCCAATAGGATCAGGCCTAAACGGGCAGTAAGACATCCTTTTCACAATCCAGGACTGCTGGCTCCAAACTGCTCGCCTGCCTGCCTCCCTGATTGCCACTAACCACTTCTGCCTGCCAGCCTGAGCACCCACTAACCACTACCCTGCCAGCCTAATTAATGTCTAACTGCTCCCCTGCCAGCCTGTTTGCTCCCAACTTCCCTCTTCTGCCAGCCTGGTCACCCCTAACTGCCCTCTCCTGCAGGCTTGATTGCCCCCAACTGCCCTCCCCTGCTGGCCTGATGGCCCACAATTGCCCTCCCTTGCTGGGCCTGGAACCTCCCAATGGCCCTCCCCTGCTGGCCATCTTGTTGTGGTCATCTTGTGTCCACATGGGGGCAGGATCTTTGACCACATGGGGGCAGCCCTCTTGTGTGTTGGAGTGATGGTCAATCTGCAAATTACTCTTTTATTAGATAGGACAGAGGCCTGGTGCATGGGTGGGTGCCAGCTGGTTTGCCCTGAAGAGTGTCCCAGATCAGGGTGGGGGTTCCCTTGGGGTGAGGGGTGGCCTGGGCGAGGGGCCTGTGGAGGTTTGCAGGCTGGCCACACACCCCCTGCCCCCCCACCCCCCCCACCAGCGACCCAAGCGGAGGCCCTGGTATCTGGGATTAATCTATGTCTACAATTGAAACTTTGTAGCCTGGAGCAGAGCCAAGCTTGCTCTGGGGCAGCAGGGATTTTTGTTTGAAACTGTATATCCTAGAGTGGAGGCCTAGGTAGGCAATGGCAGGTGGAAAGCTTAGCTTCCTCCGTTTCCGGGGAAACCTAAGCCTCTGTTCTCTCCAGCTCAGTGGCTGCTGCCATTTTTGTATCTTTTATAATTGAAACTTTGTAACATTGAGTGGAGGCTTAGGCAGGCAATGGCAGGCGGAAAGCTTGGCTTCTTCTGTTGCTGGGGAAACCCAAGCCTTCCTCCTGCTCTCAGTGGTGGCAGCCATCATGTTTGGGGTTTATTTGCATAATATGCTCCTAATTGGCTGGTGGGCATTGCTGTGGGTGTGGTGAAGGTACGGTCAAATTTGCATATTACTCTTTTATTAGCTAGGATGGTGAGCATTTGAAATTTTAAGCTAAATATTAATATAATTTAATGTTACTTATACTAGAATAATTTTTAATATTTAGTAAAAAATTTAACCAAATATGTGCAATGTCTGTACAATAAGAAGTAGAAAATAATACTGAGAGAAGTTATATCTTGGGTAAGTATGTGTGTGGATGGATCACAAGTTCAGTATTATTAATATACTAATTTTACTTGATACATAAGATTTAATATAATCCAAGTCAGTATTCTAGCTGAAATTTTGGAAAAAATATTGATAGTTAGTTCTAAAATTTATATGGAAACTCTAAAGAATTAGTAGAGGTAAACAACTTTGAAAATGTAAAGCAAAGTTAAACTTTATCACAACCTAATTTTAATATTTCTTATACAGTTACAATAATCCATCACTGTGTTATTGTGTAGATAGAAATATAGATCAATGGGATGTACTACTAGAGAATTCATAAATAAACACAATTGAGTATGGACAATTTATTTGTGAGAGATATGTCAACACACTTCAATGGCATAGTATGATCTTATCATCAAATGATACTGGAACATTTGGATAGTCATATGCAAAACACTTTGGCCCTATCTCACACCAGATAGAGAAGTGTAGTTGAAATGGTTTATAAGAACTAAAACTATAAAACTTCTAGAAGGCAACATAGAAGAAAATCTTAGTGATTTTCAGTTTAGCAAAGATTTCATAGTAACAAACTTACATGACCATCAATAGATGAATTGATAAGCACAGAGTGATATAGCCATACACTGAAATACTACTCAATAAAATAAAAGGAATGAGCTATTGACGCTTACACCAACATGAATGCATTTCAAAATATGGTAAGTAAAAGAAGACAGTAAATAAAAAGTATATACTGTATGACATACTAGTAATTTACATAAAATTCTATAAAATGCAAACTAATCTCTGGTGATTGAAAGTACATCAATGATTGCCTTGGGGTGGTGGCAAAAACTGAAGGAGATGTAGGAATTAAAAAAAGATTGAAGAAATTTTGAAGGTGATAACTATGTTAATTAGCTTGATTGTGATAATTACTTCATGAATATATGTATATATAAATATATATGTCAAAATTTATCAAATTGGACATGGTTGGTATGTACATTTTATAGTATTTCAATTATGCCTCAATAAAGCTGTACATTTTGTTAAGTGCACTTTAGAAGGTGTATATCAATTTGTCCTGGTAGCCTTTCCTAGTCAGGTCTTTTCTACGTTGAAAATTTGTGTGAATTTATAGCTACCAAAAATTCTTAATAAAAACAAACTTAATAAAATGCAAGTGTTTATTCCTAACAAATAACAGCCTAATCACTCTATCTAATAAAAGATAGCATATAAACAGCACCTGCAAGAAATTTAATAAAGAATAATTCTTTTATTTGGTATTGTGATATTTGCTTTTTTATATAACTTGGATAATAGCACAATACAAAGGAGAGGAAGAATCTTGGAAAAATCTTTTAAGATATTTTTACCATCTAGTAACACATTTTGATACATGTGTTCTTCTCTTTGCAATTTTCAAAGTTGATGACATCCTTGAAACAGTGAATACTTTGTCAATCAGTGTTTCAAAGTACAGAGAAGCCTGAGATGTTTCAGATAAGATAGATAAAAATGCAACCAAACTTGTGAAAATAGCATTATCACATCTTTATTTCAAAGATCAGTCATGAGAACAGCTAGTTTTTATCTGAGGGGATTCTATTAAGTAGGATATATATATATACATATATATATATATGTATATATATATATTATATTATATATATATAATGTTTTTAAATATATATAACATGTTTTTAAATATTCCATAAAACTATTAACCTGAGTGAATATTTTCAAGGTTAATGGTATTGCATCTTACATTTCTATATAGAATAACTTCTTTAAAATTAAAGTTTGATTGTGATTTATTAGATATCATACTGTTCACTGAAAACAACACCTTTTAACATAAATATATGAAAAAAATTGTTAACTTTTCAGTATCATTATCCATACTCAACACTATTTATCCACTTGAGGATAGAATTTAGATTAAATCATGTGGAATCAGTTAGGCTGCTGAATTGGCCCCATATTTTCCCACTATGCATTTTGCTGTCCTGTGCATTAACAATGCCTAATGAAAGGTCTTCCCTTTGGTTATCAATAACTGCTTTCCTCAACAAAGATTTTTGTAATTTCCTGCATCACCACCCTCACATAATGGCTCATCTCACCCCATATCTAGATGGTCACCTTATCTAGCAGGAAGAACGCCACCTTAACAGATTAAAGAAATTGTGGTGTTTGTAGAATGGATTTTGTGCATATTGGGACATCCATGTGATTCCACAATTCCTCCTCAATGATTCATTCTCAGTCTCTCTATCTGGATTTAAAAAACCTTTCTTTAAATTTTGATAGGTCCTTCACCTAAGGTAATATTTCTCAAAATATAGTATAATCATGTACACTATACTTGATCATTGCTAATAAAAAATGCGGAGTTTTAGACCTAGTATATTTTTCTCTAGGATGCAGATGATAATTGGGTATGCTGAAGGACTAAGTCCCTAATTCTGCATAGTCTCAATCCCCTCTCATTCTACTGACAGTTGCCTTAAGAGCATTTTAATGCCAGAAAGACTGCCATTTTTAATTTCAAGGATATTACTGCTGAGAATCAATTCCAGCATGTAATAATTACAAGAGTTTTACCAAAAGGTTGGTGAAGCTTGGGGAGTTCAACAGGGTTAAGTCACATGTAATTTACCTGTTGGAAATGGCTAAAGGGCACTTCCCCCAAACCTGAATGGGATTATTAACTGCCAGACAGCTCAGTGCATTTTATTGCCTCCTGTTGGCCAAACACCTGAACAGCTGTAGGCTATTCCCCAAACTGACAATGTGTCTGTATACCCTTTGATACTGTACCCTTTGAAGTGTATATTTCCACCTTGCCTTGGACAAATTGTGTTTAATAAAAGTACCGGTCCTTGGCCAAGGAGGAGAGCCTTCTAGCTCCTTCAGCTGGAAGCTGCTCTGACCCCCAATGCCTTTCAAAAATATCTTTCATCCACGGACTCCTTCTTAATCATCTACTCACGGCCCTTTCTCCAGAATGCTGAACCCTTTGTAAGGTTGGGAAAAAGAACCCTGGCAATTACTTCAATGAAAAATAAAATGACAGCAGAAAGGGAAATCTATAGTTTAGAACATACTTTTTAATGAAGTAAAATAAGAACATGATTTTTTTTGTCTCCATAATGTTGTTGAATGTACTGCAGGTAATTGTAAAATGATACTAAAACAGGGCTGGACTATTGGTTGTCTCGTGTATGAATATCAAATGGATAATAGTGTAGTAAAAAGAGAAATATGTGACAGTGAATGGAAAGACAGCTCAAATACTTCAAGACATCCAACGTGATACATTTTTTAAAACTGAGATTTTAAAATGTCTTTTATTTCTATCTTATTCTGAAGAATAATTTTTCATGCTCAAATTCATATTTTATTGAATTAAAATTTTTTGCATTCATATAAATGCTATGCCTCTGTACTCAGCCACTGTAGTGAACAAAAACCTAAACTATGAACCAAGATAGATAATGACTCAGTTCCAGTTCTTCCACTTAAAATCACGTGAACTTGGGCTGTGGGAACCCCTTTCACATCCCGCATGATTCAGGGTCTCCGATTCAGGGTTCGGGTTTCTGGAGAAGGCCGCACACAAATGAATAAAGAGACTTAGAAAAATATTAATTTGGGAAATGGGGGCCAGGTAGTAGTCCAACCCTAGTGGAAGAACTACTACTAGCTCTGCTTTACCTTACCTTTTATTAAGATTAAGATCACAAGATACACCCGTATCCCCCAGGCAGGAAACACCAATAAAAGCCAATCACTGAATATAGTCAGGACTAACAGGAGGGGGCTGCTTCAGCCACCAATATCCAGTAATTAGCTCCGACTCTTCAGAGCAATTAAGGTTGACCAGCTCTCCAAACTCCCCGTCCACAGCTCTCTATCATCGAAACAATGATCGGCCTCCAGCACCGGGCTTTTTACTTTAACCACTCTAGTTCCAATTTTCTCAGTAATGTAATAACATCGTGCAGTATTTCCTAGAGTCATAATGAAGATTAAAGCGAGTTACCATAGAAAAGCAACTACCATAGCCCTTGGCAGGTTGAAGGTACTCTTTTCTTTTAGTTCCATGTAGACCTGCCTTTTCCTTTGTACAGCAGAGAGAGAGCATTTCATGACTGCAGGTTTTACCTTTCATAAATATCTACAGTTTTGAACTCGATTTCAAAAGGCTAACTGAGGTCATGGCTTTTCCTTTTTCCCCATAATGATGTTGAATATGCTGCAGATAAATATGAAATGACAGCAAAGCTATGCTTGACTATTAGTAGCTACCATGTGGATACTTGTGTAGTTAAATACACAGAGTAGGTCTCCTTAACAATTGGAGTTTAAGCTGGATATTTTAATTTAAGAACTGAGATAGTTTTTGGACTCTTCCTGAGATTCAGTGTATAAAGACACATTAAGAAATATCATGGATTTCGGCCATCCTACTACACTACCCAATTTCATATCAACCAGGGAGCAAGAATTTATTCATGATACAATAATTTTATAGTTGTTATCTAGAAGTAAATGCTTTTTCTTCCACTGAATAGGAAGAAAAGCATTTTTCTTTAAAGTATCTGTGGCCAAAAAACTCTGAGCTTGGCTAGAAATAACAGAAGCAGGTGCCATCTGGAAAGCAAACGACGCTAACTTCATTTGGGAACCACCTAGTAAAATCTAGTCTCTGCTTGTTAAGAACATTTGCTATTTCTGCAAGTTGAGCAAACTCAAGAAATATAAAGAAAAGGAGACACTAGTCTCCTCTCCAATTTGAAAGGGAGAAGGAGTCCTTATGTCACCACTTCAAGTACCAACCTAACCAGTTTTGCTCAAAAAATTCTACATTTATGTAACTGTGTATTATGTATGGACTTTCATCATATCACTAACTCCATCTTCTCAACACTTTCCCTCAAGTTCTGACAGTAAATTACATCTACATTTCATGTTAAACCTTTATTTGTCATGTCTTCTTAAACACAATTCCCTGCCCAAATGCCATGACCATTATCTCTTTACACTGAAGCAAACTAAAATAATGTTTAAAAAATAGCAAAATGAGTATCAATCACTAAAGCTAAATATATTATTCTAGTTTTTATGATCCTGATCCTCTAATGTTTGCTAAAAATAAAGTTTTGTCAGCTTTTTATTTACTGCGTCAGTCATACTTCAGCTACTATAAAAGTCATATACAACGTCAAACTGAACTCATTACAAAATAAACGAAGTATTTTTATCAACTAAACATATAATGTGTAAGGGTAACACTGGCTAATTTTGTGATTTTAATGGTAATCTACTGTGCAGAATACAGTTAACATAGCAGGCCTGGGGCTGCTATGGTTAGAAGAGTCTGCTCTCACGGATGGCTCTTGGCTGGATCTTGGCATGGCTTCTTAAAATTTCCCTAACTGACAGGGTTGTTTTGTTGTGCCCCGTCTGTACATACAATGTGATTGATGGTAAACATCTGCTGGGAGTGTGGAATTTTGCTGCTTGCTAGGTAGGGAATGCCTTTGTGGCCAGCTTTACATGGGCTTCCCTGGGAAGAAGCATCTCTCACAGGTTGCTGTGTTTTTGCTGCTGGAGGGAAATGTGTTCTGGGCAGCTACTTAACAAAAAGGAGAATGCACATTGATCCAGATTCCTGTGTGCTTTGCCTTACAGATCCAGCCATGATGTGTGATATGTTAATGTGATAAATATTAAGTATAAGACTTTGCTGAGTCCCTGAGTTCCTCTAGCAAATCACAGAACATAGAGGTGGTCTTGGGATTCTCCAAAAGAATTGCCCAATTAAATAAAATGCTACACAGTATAAAATTTGCCTTTTTCTATCATTTAATGTAGAGCCAATATTTTTTTCCTATCTTCTCTCATAGCACATGTTATTTCCATGACTAACAACTTGCCATTACTATCCACTGCACTTAAGATCCCTGTCCCTCATGAAAACTTAACCAATTTCCTGCTAAAGCTCATCTTTATTCCCCTGCTTAATGGAATTCCACCACGTTCTCCATCCCAAAAGAGTCATCCATTGTATCCACTCACAAGATGAGTCTGCTTCTCTCTCCTCCATTCTCTTAATGCCATCACAAATTTACTGTTTTTCTCCTCTGTCACAGCTCTGAGAATGTATTAATTCTAAGCACATTTAGAAAAAGGCATTTTGGTTTTAAAATTAATCTCCAAATCTGAATACTTTTGGTCTAATTAATTGCGAGCCACAGAATAGCTAAAACTGAAGTTAGCTGGCAATCCTTTATAAACTGCTACAGTTGATATAATGTCTGCTAAAATGTTGGCGTTCACAGTTTTCATCAGTTAAGATGTGTTGAATGAAAATAGGGAACACCTGACTAGCCATGGCTTCACCCATAAGGATATTATCACATACTCGCCAAGAACTCTGGGACAGGTGGTCTCCAGGCTGCTCGAGAGCTCTACAGTATCAGGCCACTGAGTTGGTGTGTTTGCATTTATCTCAGCCTTCCCTTTTTAGCTGAAATTTGGCAACTGCTGTCCCAGACATCACACAGCTATATTCTGGTGGAATGCAGTGGGCAGGTGATGTGTTGGTGGTAAAATAGCTCTTTTTCTTCACAGGGCTGGCCCTCTCTTTTACAAAGGAATAGAATCCTTCCTATAAGAGAATATTTGGCTTCTCTTGGAAAGTATTAGCCAAAAGTAGCTAGCAGGCCCTTCCCTGTATTAGTCCTGGCAAAGGTAAATGCCATTCACACAACTGGCTTAGACCATGACCTGCCCCTAGTGATGGCAGGAAAGACTTGATGTTGCTACTAAACAAAGTAGGGGTTATGTTAGCAGGAACTGTTGGGTCGGCCAATGGTCTTGACACAAAATATTGCATCAGAATTATCTGGAATGCCAATTAAAACACAGATTTGGGGGCCCACCGCCCTGAGTTTCTGCTTCAGTAGATTTCATGTCAAACCTGAGACTGTATTTCTAACAATTTCTCACATGATGTTCTGGAGGCCCACATTGAGAGGCAAAAGTAAGTCTCTATTACATGACTTCCTAAGTTCCAGATGAATCTAGGGTTATTGTTGGCTTAGTTCAGGCATAAATATAAATTTGTGTTGATACCATTTACTGTTGTAGACAAGGTATAGCACTGGCCTTACTTATGGTTGTAGGTAAAGGCTAGAAACCTCCCCTCCTCCCCCTCCACCACTCCAACAATGGGAACCTGCACTGAAACAATGTCAATTTTAATAGTTTTAAAATCAAGTTTGGCATGTGCTTCATTGTGTCAAATATATAAAGAAAAAACCTATAAACTAACACAATTTAATTGTGCAAAACAAATCAATTTTTTCATTCAAAATATTGGTCAGTACAGATCATTTCAAAACAACAAGAATTCTTTTAAGAAGTTTAAATGCAATGTAAAGTATTTCATTTTTCTCCAAATTCCTGTACATATAAAATGAGAAGGATAATATTTTACATTGTCTAAAAGGATTACATTCTGGGAAATAGAATCTTGGCATAGATTAATAGCCTCTAACTAATTAAAGGGCTAGCAAATCAGTCAAGTGATTACAATTTGATGGGTAGAGTTTAGCAAAATTGAGAGATCATGTCTAAGAGACTACAGAACACATGCAAAAAGAATGATTTGATAAAGTTCGTGGAATACATTTTTATTGCAGGAGGTCGGTATGAAGATGGTAGCTAACATATTATTAAAGAATGTCTGTCATTGGTACCATATGCTCTTATTCTGTCCCTATTGGTCATCTATCAAGTATCTAGTTTGGTGATGATGTCCTATTGCATGTGTGTGAATAATATGGAGAGGCAATAAGGTTTACCCAAATGAAGTCTCTAAGCCACAAAGGTACAAGAAAATAGACATTTCAGTGGTGATTGGCCCAAGTACTATGATAGAATATGCATGTGTATCCTGGGAAAGGATGGAAAAGACTCTACAAAGGAAAGTTCTTCTGCGTCATGTAGGATAACTTGTTTAAGTTAGGGGTGGAGGGAGTTCCAAATTAGCATTGTCAGAATCAAGTCTGGCTGATTCTAGGATGAGAATTAAGTAATTAAGAGCACAGGGACAGTAGTGGGGTAAGGGAATGTGCTGGGGGGAGGGGGGGGGTGGGGAGCTGCCGGGGAGAGGCCAGTGAGGAAAAAGGAGACATGTAAACAATAAAGAATTTAAATTGAAAACACACACACACACACACACAATAAATAAATAAATAAATAAATAAATAAATAAATAAATAAATAAATAAGAGTACAGCCCTGCCTGGTTTGGCTCAATGGAGAGAGCATCAGCCTGCAGACTGAGGGGTTCTGGGTTTGATTCCAGTCACGGGCATATGCCCAGGCTACAGGGTTGATTCCCAGGAGGTAACCTGCAAGAGAAAGCCAAATCAATGATTCTCATCATTGATGTTTCAACTTCTCTTTCTCTCCCTTCCTCTCTGAAATCAATATATATATATTTTAAAGAGCACACTTGCTTTTGAACTCATTATTTTATCCTGGTGAACTAAAAATATTAGTAAACAAATCTATAGCGAAAACCCATTCAATTAAGCATTTTCACAGAACAGATTTCTGAGGTTAAAAATTTAAGATTAAGGAGCTATTGAGTGAAAAATAAGTTTTACATAAAGTAGAAAATGCTTTGCTGTGCCAGAAGGAACTATCTTATAAACACATCATATTATATACAAGTGAGGAGCCAAAAAGGCCCATCTGTGCTCCAGATATTATTTAACCATCTAGAAAGAACGCAGGCTTTTCCTGAGGCTCTGTATTTGGATAAACACTTATGATCCCATATAACAAATTGCTCTTTTGTCATGGATACATTTATCTTCCTCTTTATAAGTGTCATATTTTTCTTAATTTTTAATAACACTTCCTACACATCGCCTGTGTTCTTTATTTAAGAAAACTGGGCTAAAATCATAAAATTGTTTTAAATCTTACCATTTAAAAGATAAAGAATTCTTGGAAAAGTGAGAGTGGGGGAAGTAATAAATTTTCTTTTTACTTCATGCACTTGCTGTATTGTTTGAAATTTTTAACAAGCATTTATAATTTTTGAAAAATTTTCAAACTAATATGGATGTGCAACCATTATATTACTATGCATCTCCAGACATTTTTCATTACCCCACACGGAAACTTTATACCTATTAAACAATAACTCCTCATTGCCTCTCCCCTCAGCTCCCCAAAACCATTACTGTACTTTCTGTCTCTATGAATTTGACCACTGTAGGTAACACATATAAATAGAATCATACAATATTTGTAGTTTTGAGTCTAGTTTATTTCATTAAGCTAGGTATTTTTAAGATTCATCTATGTTGTAAGGTGTATTAAAATTTCAATTTTTAAGGCTGGATATGTTTATTAGATGCCTATCCTACATTTTTTTTTATCCATTCATTCATCAATGAACACTTGAATTGCTTCCACCTTTTGGCTATTGTGAATAATGCTCTTATAAACACGGGTATACAAATATGTATTTGTGTTGTTGATTTTAATTCTTTTGAATAAATATTCAGGAGTGGAATTTCTGTATCATATGGTAACTCTATGCTCAATTTTTTGAAGAATTATCATACTGTTTTCTATAGCAACTATACCATTTTACAGTTCCAACAACAGTGTTAAGCATTACAATTTTTGCACATCCTCACCAACACTTAATATTTTCTGTTTATCAGTTTATTTTTTTAATAGCAGCCATTCTGATGTTTATGAGGTGGTTTTGATTAGTATCTTCCTAACAATTACTAATGTTGAAAATTTTTGATGTGCAGATTGGCCATTTGTATATCTTCTTTGAGAAAATCTAGCAATACATTTTGCCTATTTTTAATTGCATTATTTTGTTGGTTTCATTCTTTTGCATGTAGATATTCAGTTTTCAATACACTGTTTGTTGAAAAAACTGTCCTTTACCCACTGAATGGTCTTGTACCCTTCTCCAAAATTATTTGACCATATATGTGAGGGTTTATTTCTGTGCTCTCTATTCCATTCCTTGGTCTATGTGTCTGTCTATATTGCCACACTGTCTTAAGTACTGTAGCTTTGCAGTAAATTTTGAAATCAGGAAGTTTGAGTTCTCCTACATTGTCTTTTTTCAATATTGTTTGGAAAGTTATTTCTTTTGTCATTTTGCTATTTGTTTTCTATATGAGTTATAGTTTCCCCCCTCACACCCTTATTTCTTAGATTATTGTCTTCTGTGTGTATATTTGATTTTTATAGTGACATTTTTAAATTATCTTCCAATTTCCTCTTTTTGTGAATATCAAATAACTATTTTGTTTGTGATTACCATGGGGATTACATGTAACATTCTAAAGTTTTAACACTCCTATTTGAATTTGTACTCCTATTTTAATTTCAATTATATACAAAAAACTCTGCTTCTACATAGCTCTGTTCACACTCCATGTTAGTTATTCATGTCATAAAATTCTATCTTTATACTTTGTCCATAGGCTAATATTTTTTTCATGCATTAGTCTCTTAAATCAGGTAGAAGACAAAAAGACATGTAATATAAACTAAAATTATAATAATACTAGGAATGCACTAATTGACCCTAATATTTATGTTGAGAATAAACCTCTTTGCATAATTTATAAACACTTTGATTTGAAAAATATGGTATGGATGTTTATATTAGTAATTAAATATAAAATGACAGCTGAAACTTATATTTATACATTTATTTCTTCACTAAATTTGTATGCTTAATAGAAATAAAATAAAATTTTATTTAGAATATTTCATCAGAACATAGTTCCATATAAATAATGGTTAGTCAAACCACTTTACTAATTTAAATTTATATACTCTAGTTTAAAATCTCTTGTCATAAAATGATAAGTTTTTATATTTAATGTTCAACAGTAATATTTAAGACTAGCAAATGAATATACTATCCTAAAATTGGTAATATTTTTAATTTTCTGAAGTAAAGTTGAAAACAAAAAATGGAAGACTTTCCCTGCTGTACTTCTCTGAGTTTTTATTATTTGTTACATGGTCATGCAAACCATGTTGCTTTTGAACCTCATGCAATCTAGTAAGAGGGCCTCTAAGTGAATCCCTGAGAGAGACTTGAGTTATTAGGGGGCATAGAAGACTGGCCTTTATCCACTGGCTGGAGTCCTAAGGGGCTCCAGAAACTCACATCCACCATTTGAAGCTACCATAGATGAGATCTCTGACAGTGACCCTTTGAAACACCTATGTACACCACCTGGAATTTGAGGACACATATGAGCTCTATATTGACTTCTCCTGAGAATCCCATGATGTTTGACTACTTTAATTCATTTCTGAGAAAGACAACATGTCATAATGTTAAAAGAAAGCTGAATCTGGAGTCAGATTCTCCAAGTTGAAACCATGGCTTCTTCATTTACTGGGGATTTTACCTTGGGTAATATACTTAACCTTATTGTGTATTGATTTTCACATTTTATTAAAGTGCAATTAATAGTAATTGCACTTCTTTTATTATAAGTTTGTTGGAAAAAATAATCACAATGTTAAATGTATAGGATAGTATCTGGCATGTAGAAAGCATTTTAAAACTGTTATTGTTATTATCTACATATATACAATCCTAATATGCAAATAAACTGAATGGTGGAACAACCGAACAACCAGTCACTATGATGTGCACTGATCACCAGGGGGTGCACGAGGAACATGGCAGGTGTCAGCTGCAGAAGGATGGTGGAGCAGGTGAGCGGGGGCGTCAGACCAAGGCAGGGCACCAGTTGCTGTCATTGGAGTGAACCTCGGGTGATTACTGAAAACTATTTGCTCCCATGTGCTGCAGTACCTCCCAGCACTCACACCCACTGCTGGCACTGAAGCTGCCACTCATACCCACTGCCAGCACCCAGCTCTGGTTCTGATCATTCAAGATTGTTAGCAGGTGCAAATTGCATCTGCCTGCCCTGATCGCCCCTG
Source organism: Antrozous pallidus (assembly GCA_027563665.1). NCBI lineage: Eukaryota > Metazoa > Chordata > Mammalia > Chiroptera > Vespertilionidae > Antrozous > Antrozous pallidus. The sequence goes on along the minus strand of CM050508.1, from coordinate 29,874,320 downwards.
GGTGATTCTCCACCTCCCACTGCTCCTGAGGGGCGATTGGGGAAGCAGCCGCCTCTCGCAGTTGCTGCTGGTATTGTCAGTGCATGCAAGCAGCAGTGGCTGAGGCAGTGGCTGAGGCAGGGCTGCTGGCATACAGGGGACCAGGGCCATGGTGGGAGGGATAAGGTGGGGCATGGAGGATGGGCTGAGACCCACCCCTGTGTCCACCAAAGCCTCAGGGCCCACAATACCTTTCAATGTGCACAAAAGAGTACTATTCAAATTGACCATATCTCTGATAAAGCCATGCCCACAGCCATGCCCACCAGCCAATCAGGAGCAAATTATGCAAATAAACCCCAACCAAGATGGCTGCCACCACTGAGAGCAGGAGGGAGGCTTGGGTTTCCCCAGCCATGGAGAAAGCCAAGCTTTCTGCCTGTTGTTGCCAGCCTCGGCTTCCATACAATTCTACAAAGTTTCAATTATAAAAGATACATAATCTGAACAGAAATGGCGGCAGCCATGTAGCTGGAGAGAGCAGAGGCTAGGGTTGCAATGTTAAATGTATAGGATAGTATCTGGCATGTAGAAAGCATTTTAAAACTGTTATTGTTATTATCTACATATATAAAATCCTAATATGCAAATAAACTTAATGGAGGAAGCAAAGCTTCTGCAGCCCTGGCCAGCCTAGGCCTCCACTCTAGGCAACAAAGTTTCAAATAGAAATGGTTGCTGCCACCGAGCGAGCAGAAGTCCTGGCTCTGCTGTAGGCTACAAAGTTTCAATTGTAGAACATAAATTAATACCAGATCCCAGGGCCTCCACTTGGGTAGCTGGGGGGCATGGCCAGCCTGAAAACCACTACAGGCCCCTTACCCAGGCTTCCCCACACCCAAAGGGAACCCCCAACCTGATCCAGGACACCCTTCAGGGCAAACCCGCTAGCCCCCACCCATGTACCAGGCCTCTATGCTATCTAATAAAAGAGTAATTTGCAGATTGACCATCACTCCAACACACAAGAGGGCTGCCCCCATGTGGTCAAAAATCCTGCCCCTATGTAGACACAAAATGGCCACCAAAAGATGGCCAGCAGGGGAGGGCAGTTGGGAGGAACCAGGCCTGCAAGAGAGGGCAGTTGGGGGCAATCAAGCCTGCAGGGAGGCCATTTAGCGGTGACCAGGCTGGCAGAGAAGGGAAGTTGGGGGCAAACAGGCTGGCAAGGGAGCAAATAGACATCAATTAGGCTGGCAGGGGAGTGGTTAGGGGGTAATCAGGCTGGCAAGCAGAAGCAGTTAGGGGCAATCAGGGAGGCAGGCAGGCAAGCAGTTTGGAGCCAGCAGTCCTGGATTGTGAGAAGGATGTCTGACTGCCCGTTTAGGCCCGATCCTATTAGAATCGGGCCTAAACGGGCAGTCGGACATCCCTTGAAGGGTCCTAGATTGGAGAGGGTGCAGTCTGGGCTGAGAGACATCCTCTTGCCCCTCAAGCATGAATTTCCTGCACCGAGCCTCTACTCTATAATTATAAAAGTGTAATATGCAAATTGACTGAACAGCCAAACAACAAAATAACTTTCCAGATGACTTTTGGATGACCTTCTGGACGAAGCCAGGGCTGTGAGGGCTTCTAGTTTAGTATAATTCTCTGAACCAACTTGTATTCACTGAAATGTAGCAAAGAAATCTTGCAGTCAAAATTTGATCAAATAATGCTCATATAGATCTTTTGTGTTTAACATTATGACTAATAAAGATACAATCTTATGGCAGAAAATATATGCTCTGCATAGTTTCAAAAGAGACAAGGAAATTCCTCCCCATACCTTCTTCTCACTACCTCATACTTCATTTTGTTTCTAATGGGATCTGGAGCCCTCAAGGAGCTGGAACTATGCAGTGAAGAGTCAGGAAGGAAGGTTATACTTAGGGTGGATGTCAACAGTAACTCAATTAAGGAAGAGAAAGCTGAACTTTAAGGGACAGATTGTAAGGAAACTGAGCCTGAGAACGCCATACCAAGTCATGATGGGGAGGAAAGTAGAATGAAACCCAGATTAGGGAAGGTCCTTCCTGAGATTAAAAGTATCCAAATTAAAGCACATAGGTCTTCAACAAATAAAGTCCAAGAAATAAGTCCACAAATATCAAGCACCAAAGTAGACAAGTGACTACAGGAGAACCAGCAGACATCTACACAAATAAAAGAGAAATATGCAAATTGACCATCACTTCACAACACTCAGAAGCCAATCATGAGTGAATATGTAAATTAACCCAACAAAGATGGTGAAAGCCCTGCCCCACCCAGCTGCTCTGGGCCAATGGGCAGCACACATGCAGGCAAGAAGCAGCTCGGCAGGGCAAGATGCCTGCTATAAAGAGAAGAGTTGGGGGCAGAGGGAGCTACAGGAGCAGTACTCCAGCTGGAGTGAAGATGGAAAGTGGCAACCAGAGCAAAGGCCTGGGTCCTGGGTGCTGGAAGAAAACTAGTGCTGGGAGCCAGAGGAAGGAAGGCCTATTGCAGGAATCTTCATGCAATGTGTCTCTAGTATAAATTAATCCCAGATCCCAGGGCCTCCACTTAAGTCTCTGTCTAGTATAAAATAATATTCTTATTTCTTCAAGGATCACAGGCATTGGAATTGCCAATCCAGAATATCAAACAGTTATGTATCAAGAATTAAAAAAATAGAAGATTCAAAGGTGAACATATAACAAGAGATAATCAAGAATAATTACTTAAAGTAGATATCTAGTGAAACAAAAATTGTATCTTTTATATCTATTGTTGAAAGTATTACATATGTCCTTCTTTGTTCCCCATTGACCCCTTCTAACTTGCCCTTGCGCCCTCCCCAGGCCTTCACCATACTATTGTCCGTGTCCATGGATTATGCATATATGCATATATGGTTGATCTCTTCCCACCCATCCACCTACCCACCCCACCTTTCCTCTGAGATTCCACAGTCTGTTCCATGATTCTATGTCTCTATATCTATTTTATTCATCCGTTTATTTTGTTCATTAGATTCCACATGAGTGAGATCATGTGATACTTATCTTTCTCTGACTGGCTTATTTTGCTTAGCATAATACTATCCAGGTTTCTTCCACTGTCTCAAAGGGTAAGAGCTCCTTTTTTACAGCTGCATAATATTCCATGAGTAAATGTACCATCTACTGATGGGCATTTGGGCTGTTTTTAGATCTTAGCTATTGTAAATATCACTGCTATGAACATAGGGGTGCATATATTCTTTCTGATTGGTGTTTTGAGATTCTTAGGATACATTTCTAGAAGTGGGATCATTTATACATTTTATAGAAATGTCTATTCAAATATTTTGTACGATTTTAAGTTGAATTATTTATCTTTTTATTTCTTATTTTTAATTTGCACGAGCTCTTCACATATTCTGGAGGTTAAGTAGGAGACCTTTATCAGATATATGATTTGCAAATATTTTCTGCCTTTTCATGGGTTGTTTTTTTTTCATATTTTTATAGTATCCTTTGAAGCACAAAAGATTATAGTTTCAGTATAGTGTTAGAAGAAACCATTTGTTAAAGTGGACATATCTGACCAGACTCATTATTCCCCGACATGACACAATAGTAAAAAAATGCCAGGGTAACTTAAGCAAAAAAAGGCTTCCCTTCCCAGAAAACCTACTTAAGATAATGATAACATTTTCTTAGTGTTTTGGTTGGCTCTTTAATTGCAGGCCACATAGTATCAAATAGCAGTTAGTCCAGTAAAAATATGCTGATTCAAGGCTGACATTTTAAAGGATTACTTGAGAATAGGCACATCATGATGAAAGTCAAATACACAAACAACAGGTGATGACTCACCAGATTGGCTAGAAACATCTGTCACAAAAATAATTAAATGGCCGAGAAGGAGTTTCTCCGAAGATAAGATATTTCTATGGCATTAAACTGGAATGTGTTTAGAATGCAATTGAAATGTCAGTCTTTTTATGAACAAATCCATTGATGCAACCTATAAATCACTACTCAGATTCCAGATCAGCATTAAAAATCTTGGACTGCAGAAAAAGAAAGGGAATAAGGACTGAAGCATTTACTTTCTAAGGATCATTGGTTAATCCACCTTCTTTGCATTTCTCTCATATTTGGGGGCCAATGCTTTTTCTCTTGTTATTGTTCTGAAAATCACATAGAATTATCTTTTATCTATCAGCCCTGGAATCGTGATTATAGTTCTTTCAAAATTTATTTATTTTAAATCACTTAGTAAAAATATAGGCAGATATTTTAGTAGGCAAATAAACAAAACAATAAAAAGTATTATTAGTCTCAAAAACATTAAAACATTCTTAACAACAGTCAGAAGTAATTTCAATACAGAGTAAGATTTTTTAATACATATTTTTAAAATTAAGACTAAACTATTGGAAGCTGCCTGTACTATATATATATATATATATATATATATATATATATATATATAATTTAAATTTTTTATTAATTATTAATGTTGGCTCGTTCAGTTTTGGTGTGCTCAATGCTATTAAAAGACCATCTAAATGTGTGCTGTAAATATGTGGAAAATACATATATTTTCTCCCAGTTTTTAAAAAAGTCAGTAGATTTAAGAGCATTTATAAACTTCAGAGAACAAAACATATCACTTTGAAAATAAGGACCACATCTGAGAAGTTATTTATGTTGGGAATTCTACTTATGGGTGTATGTTTTAATCTATAAAACAACCCTTAGATGTCCTCATTATTAATCCCACTTTACAGATAAGGAAATCCAAGCTCAAAAAGATAAACAATTTGTGTTTGCAGAGTTTATGAATATAAAACTGTGAATTCAAACCAAGATTGGCCTTGTTTCAAGGCCCAGGTTATGTGCTACAAAATCAGGATAATTGTCAACTTTACACGTTCCTACCCTATGCATGTCTCCGAAGGACTCATTTCTAGCTTTGCCCATTCTCTGCTCATTTCATTTATTTGTCTCATAGGTAAATACTGAGAAATTTCTCTCTGCAAGTCACCTTATCATGGATTGAAGATAAAAATTTGAAGGTTATAGAGTCTTTAGGATTAGAAAGTATTTATGGCCAGCTGTTGGAAAATCTTTCCAAGAGGGAGACACCTGTGAATGAAATGGTCCAAAACAACTAACTGTGGCTGCCAAAAAGACCTCAGAGGACTGCAGCAAGTATTCTCTGGGCAGTGGAATAAGCTGTGAAGAATGGTTGCAGTTACAAATAAGCAGTAACCGACTGGTAGTGGTACAGGGGGATTATTGGGAAACCCCACAGTTAGAATGGTGGGGTCAGAATCTGAGCTCTCCCATTCATGAGCTGTGCAATCTTGGACAGCTAGCTGAACCTTTTCATGTTTGTTTACTCAGCTGTACAATAGGGCAATAATAATATCCAATACCTTGTAAAAAATAGAAGAAAACATATAAGGTTCTATACACACAGGAAATACTCAAACATCACTATTATTCCTATCATTTTTCCTGTCCCTCAACTTTTCGGTCCCATACCTGAAACTTACTCCAACACAGCAGAGCATCATCGTCCACTCAGTTACATGAGGAAAAATTATGATATGATAATGCCATTATCAGAACAGAATTTTCATTTTTAGAAATGTAGATGTAGAAGGAAGTTAAATTAAAAATAAATATTTCTTGAAAATGATGGTTTTTCCCTCTTACGTACTGAAATACACACCATAAATATAATTGAAGTTGGTTATGGTCCTTTGAAAATGTAAACGCTCAACTAAGTAGATTTTGGCATTTTGTCAGTCATTAGAACCCTATATGAGTCACCTTCAAACTATGATTTGGAGTTGAGGCCTTCCTCTTTCCTCTTGCCAGATTCCTCACCATTGGGTTCTTACTGAACCCACAGACCTTTAAAAAGTGCAGGTGTCCGGGTCCTCATTCCCAGAAGTTCTGATTACATTGTGTGGGAGAATGCCTAGCGACAGGAGTTTTTACAGCTCCCCAAGCGACTCTATGTGCAGTCAGGGTTGAGAGTCACCGCTTCGCCCACCCCCTACGTAGCTTTATGGTACACCTGCCATTGACTAATTAAAATTCCTTGTGTGGGCTAAAATAGAAGAGAAAATTAATGAATTGTATAACATAGCTGATGTAGCACAGAAAGAGAGAAGGAAAAATTACTTCAAGATTAAGAAGCATGGATAAAATGGCATACTATATGTCTCAGGATAGGAAGGAAAAGGTAATATGGTAGACATCAATATGGCTAAGAACTGTTCAATCTTGAAGGAAGGTTAAGAACCCACAGTTTGAAGAAGCATATTACTTCGGGAGGGGATAGAAGCTCAAGAGAACAAGGTTTGCTATTCTAAAATATAGTTACAGTATATCCGTATGGGGTCAAGCTCTAAATAGTAAATGGAATATGTTTGTAATTTAGTTATAAACAGATAAAACACCATTAGGTGCAGTAATAAAGATGATAACAACTATACCAGACACTACATGAGTTATTTCTATTTCCACAACTAGTAAAACCCCTACAGGAAAATCATTATTATCCCCATTTATAGTTAAAAACACTGAGATCAAGCAACATTAAATGTAGGTTATAGAGGTTGAGCATGGCAGAGGCATAATTTGAGCCTAGATATATTTGGCTACTGCAGCAAATGAGCTAAAGAATTAATTTTGCTCTGAGCCAATGAGTGGACAATATCCTTTGGGAGTGCACTGGTTATACTAAACAAAGAGAAATTGGATTCCTCATCAGTCTACAGCACAACTTTTTGCTAAAACTTCTTCTCTTTTTTCATGTATACTAATTTCATATATGATTGATTAAAAGCTCTTTCATGATGGAACATCAGGCAAATAATTTTAGGATAAAGTTAAGATTGCATATTTTTCTCTGTTTATTTACTAGAAAGTTACATAACATTCAGTAAATATATGTGGGCTTTATTATGTTGCGTCTTTTTTGCACTTTTTGCAAAGGAGGTGAGATGTTATAAAATGGTCTCACTTTTCAAGGAGAATTGAAAACAAAGTGTGAAAAAAATTCTCAATAAAAAAATTTCAAAACATCACTGAGAGACTGGTCATTAGATCATAGCAGGGCACACAGGATGGTTTTAGTTAGTTTGAGAATCCACTGTGTTTTTGTATGATCTCATGTTAATAAAAGACCTGATCCAACTGTCAATCTTCCAGTTTCATCACAAATAAAAGTGTGTTTCTTCTTTGTGAAATATTTCTTCTTGCTTTCCCCCTCCCCCCTCTCCAGTTCCCCATCCCTCTACTTCTAGTTCTTTTAGGAAGGAGTGAGAATGGGATTAAAGGAAAGGGCCAAACTTCATTGTCTGCTTCCCTGTCCAGTTGCTAGAGCCTGTTTGCTGCTCCATGTCCTCTGGGAGACAGGTGTTCAAATACTGCTTTTCCCATGGGCTCCAGGACTGGGCTTCCTTAGAAAGCCCTTCGGGAGTTCTGCTCTGCACAATTTCCTGATGTGACTGATGTGATTTGGACCATTATTTGTCACTCCCTCATGTCAGCTTATGTTTAGAAGTATAGCCCATAGCCTTCCATGCTGGGGTCTCCTTATGTTGGCAGACGATCCTCCTGGGAAAGGAACCAGCTATGTTTTATTGAGTCCACTAAGCCTAAGGAAAACCTTGAATCCTTGTCTGTTGGGGCTGACCAGCAGACCCTGAGTGACAGATGAGTGGATTACTTCAACACAATGTTTGCTAGTGAAAGACAGGGCTAAGGGACTGCTTGGCTAAAGGAACCAGACATCCTTGACTGCCTGCCTGGTTAGGCTTTCATTGTAATAGTAGTTTGAAATAGTTTATCTTTTAGATACAATCAGTAAGGTAAGTAATATTGGGAGGACACATGTGTTTGTAATGTCCTTTAGGCCAGGACACCCAAAGATTAAGCATTAGGATTCCAGTAAACACCCAGGGGTCTGCACGTACACAGATTTGTTTGGAAAGGCCAAGGAATAATTAGGGCACTGCCTTCAGCACTCCCCTAAGTTGGAATTCCGATTAACAGGGAAAGTGGCCTTCCACACACTTCCCTTTTTTCAGAATGTCCTCCTTACAAACTTTCCAACCAAGTCTTGTGTTCTCTCCAACACTTGTCCTCCCAAAAAGCAGGAGCAAAGCCTGCATGAGGGTTGCCTGTTCTCCTGCTTACAGAATTCTCCAGAGCAGCGGGCATCTGCCTTGATGTTCACTCATACCCCAACTCCAGGACATGTCTCTGAGGCTTATCCACTCACAGTACTTTGCCCATCACAGCTCCAATTGGGCATTGAAAATTTTTGCACCATGAGTTTCTATCTAGAATGTAATGCTGACCTCCCATTCTTGCTCACAATCCCAGTCTTGCTCAGTGTTTTGGGCTTTTGGTTTTTGTCTAGTGGCTAGGCTGTCCTAGGCTGTTTGTTCTCCAGACAAGTGGAACAGTGAGGATCTCAGAGTTGGTGTGATCACTTCTTTATGCCATGGGAGTGAGCTCTTACATGCTTACATTAACATGAGCGATAATCTCTCTCTCTCTCTCTCTCTCTCTCTCTCTCTCTCTCTCTCTCTCTCTCTCTCTCGCTTTGGGATTAGCACTCATAAGAAACCACTCCCAAGGAGACAAGAGTGTCAGTGACTATTGGACTGATGATTTAGGCAGACTTTTCAGCTTCTTATGCAGGATTGTAGGCAGCCCCAGTTTCATTACTTCTGATTTCTCTGTAAAATAAAAAATAGCATTGTCTATCAAGGGTATAAGAGGAGATGAAAGGAGATAGGAGGTTTAAAAAGAATGGAAAAGTTTTGAAAAACTTTTAAAAATATATAATAGATAAAGGTTGGGAGAGCAAACTAATATGGGAGAACACATATAATTACATAAATTGTTGAATTGCTAATATGTACCAAATAACACCCAAAAGGGAGGGAGTGCTCAGGTTGAAGGGTTGTCAAAGATAAAATGCAATTATCCAACAATGTCACTGTAGACAGCTTAGATAGATTGAATTTCTGAGAATTTTTTTCTCAAACTATCTTCAAATAGCTCACTTTTGAAATCAGAAAGATAACACACTAAGAACAATAAAATAAAGACATAAAATAAAATGAAGTGCTCAATTTTAATATTACAAGTGTTCTTTTCATAGTAGTTTGGCTTCTTAGACATCTCCACATGTGTGTTTAAATATTTATATATGTTTATTTTATGTGTAATTTCCCTGTGCTGCATTTAAAAGTTACAGTTTCCAGTTATGTTCTAAGAAGCCTATCACATAGATTAAAAACATACATTTTATAGATCTCAGATAGATAATTGGTAGGAAAAGCTCTAATTTTTCAGTACAAATGATCAATTTTCAGATAGGCCTTCATTGGTTCACCTCACAGGTATACACGGTACACACCATTTCTCTTATTAAATTCAGCATGTTGCCTCTGCTATTTTTAGTCTCCTGATTCTCTTTTCAGTTGCTTAGTCCACAGCTTGACACATCTTTGAAATGATTCTTTGGTAGGCTTATTATATTTTACAAATGATCAAAAAGAGTCCTTTTATTCTTATGCTTCCCATGTGAGTTTTCCATACCCAACTTCAAAGTAAACAACAACCACTTCCTGTTCTGGAAATGAGCATATAGTCAACGTTTTCCTTATTTGCTCTTTATTAACAACCAGCACTGCATGTTTTTAATGCAGAAATATTTTATTTTCACACTTAGGTAAGGATAAGCAGAATCTTCACATTGCTTTCTTAAGTGGCAAATGCTATTGTTACAGCAGTGCTTTGTTCCTGGTTGACCTCCTTCGCTTTCCAAGGGGAATTTTCCTTTGTGAGTGATCTAGTATGATTTGCACATTACTTTCAGTTGATATCTCATGTAAAAGGCTATAATTACCATTTTAAGAGCACCTACAGACATATTTTCTTCTATGTTTGGTAGAAATCACCTCAATTATCTGTGATTTCCCTTCCTAAAGTTTTCTGTTATATGTGTCTCCAAATATCCATATATATAAAAACCTAAGCTACTGATCAACTGAACAACCAGATGACGGGTCACTATGACATGCACTGAGCACCAGGGGACAGACGTTCAGTGCACAGGATCAGATTCCCTCCTGTCTGGATCAGGTCTGCAGGGATTGGGCCAAAACTGGCTATCCAACATCTCCTGAGGGGTCCCAGATTGGGACAGGGTGTAGGCCAGGCCAAGAGACCCCCACTGGGGCACAAATTTGTGTAATGGGCCCTAGTAAAAATATAAAAATGAACAAGCTCCTTTCCCTGTATGCAATGGATAACCAGAGTTATTCATAGGAAAAGGATGCTTTATCTAATTGTGGTGAGTAGAAGAATGAGGAAGTGAGGGGAAAATAAGGCCAAGGAAATAATAGCAAGTATATGGACCCAGGAATAATAAAAAAGACTTTTTCCCCTAGGAGCCATTAGAATAAAATGGATGTCCTGCCCTTCCACTAGATGGCCTTGTTTTGCAGTCTCCACAGTGGGCTTTGAAGCCTGAAGCCACAGCCCAGTCAATGGACAAGGTGAAAGGGTTAAGTTGCATCTGCGTGGTAGCATTGAGTCATGACTCCATGTACCCCCCGCCCCAGAAACCTATGTTCAAGGACTGAGTTTAGATCCAAGAGGAAAAACTCAAAGATTAAAATCCAGTAACAATGTTTATAACTTGATTTGAAAGGTGATTAGATGAGTGTACTTATTTGTCAAAACTCATTGAATCATGCCTTTAAAGCAGTGTTTTTTATTTGTGTATAATATCTCAGTAAAAATAATTACAAAAGTTAAAAATAAACTTTTAATTATAAAAATGACCTACCTTATAGAACATGCTTGTGACACAATGCTATTTTGTACTGTATTCTTGACATAACTTATAATAATATAATTATCTTCTCTGGTAATTAATATTCAGAAGTTAAAACAAAACAACAAAAACTTGGTTCCAGTTTTGGTACCACCATTTAAGTTAATTTCTGACTTTTTCTTTTCTTCTCCATTGTGAGAATTATATCTGTTTTATTAAGACACAAGGTGGTTGTGAAAATCACAAGAAGTAATATGTATCAAGTGTTTTTATAAAGTGACTAATAAATGTTTAACTTTAAATTTGGAACCCATTTAATGACCTAATAAGATGAAAAGCCTTTTCTTGTCTTGGACTAGATCTCATTCACTGTATAACCTCAAGCAGCTATCATAACATGGTGACTATAGTATGCTACTGCTCAATAAATATTTGCTGATTAAAAATAAATTAAAGTGTTTATTTAGCACTGACGATTGCCAGGGACTGCAGGTACAAAGGGGAATATCCATATAAATCAAATCAAGATTCTACATTAAAAATAGCACATATGTACATAATAAGATAATTAGTTCTCTAAGGGGAATCACACTTGAACACAAAAAGGATTAGCATGGAAAGAAATTGGCCCTTGTTGGCTCTTGGGTAGCAACAAGATATTCAGAGAAAAGAGGTAAGAATACATATTAGCAATGAGGATTCATTTGTTCAAAATAAAAATTGATTGCAAAGACCAAAAAAGACCATTCATTCATTCCAGAGATACAGAAAACTTATTTTCTTTGTATCTCTGAATAATACTGAGAAACATGGACAGAGAAATGTAAAATTCATTCAAAAAATATTAGTAAGTTATTGACTTAATAACTTTATGATTCCCCAGGGTGTCATCAAAGATCTTACTGTCAACAGGCCCTTGACAAATAAAACCTCTAGAAAAAGTTATATTTCAATCACATTAAGACAATAAATGTACTGTATATCCTTCTTGTAGGAAAAAAAGAAGAGGACCTTTGGGGAATCGGAGGAACAACTCTCTGGTGTTGTCTGAATGTTGGAAACTCTGGGTAACGAGTTAAAACCGAGACACTGGGACAGGAACTAAAACCTCCAGAGCTCTCTAAGCTCAGTTCATGAGGATGCTGTATTCTTCAAAGCCACCAGAGAAATTTGTGTGGGTCTGGAAGCCGTAGAAGAATGCTCCGGTTCACAGTAACAAAATTCCTGGAGTCCATACACTCCACTACTTAGTGATTTCACACAAACTTTTCTTAGACTTGCAAAAGTCTTATAATCACTGTAAATACTTCATCCAGACCAGTCACTCATTTTGTCCCCTACGGGGGCAGCCCATTACTAGAGCTGTCCATTTCATACTCACCGGGGACTCCTGAGCTGCAATGACTTTTTAAAACGTTAGACAAGGTTGCTAGGTCTTTTCAATCCTTGAAAAACTATCTCTTTTTCTCATAGAGATAATTTGCCTGAACCCCGGTCTGGTAAATAGAATACAATTTGAAGAAACCCCTTAGTTATATCTGCAAGTATGTAAAATGTTCTATTCAATTACACATTGTATCAATCAATTTTTTCCTATAAATGGGTAGGAACATTTATTCAATACTTCTAACTTCTTTTTTAAAAGACTAAAAAAAAAAATCCTATAACAAGAAAAGTTCTGGCGGCACTGGCCATGTTTAGCCTTGCTATGCGCAAACCTTTTATGTGGAACACAAATGTTTGCATGCTGGTCCGCTAACAATTGAATGCAGGGTAAAAATTTGTATCATTGTTGGCTCAACAGACCACCATCTGTGCAGAAAACTATTTTATCTTGGCCAGCAGGTTGGGTTCCTGAGACATCCTATTCATGTCATCACAGATATTAGGAATATCTCTGACAGTTATAGAACATCTGAGACTGAATTCAAAATAAGAGTGGGTCATTTGGTCTGTGGATCCTTGTGGAAATAAACCTTTTGTGTCTTATTCTTCTTTAGCCTTGGAAGACAGTTTGATGCCTTAGCAATTATTTCTTTGCCAGAAAAGAATCTAAATGTGGGATTTGACAGGTTGTTCTCTAAAGCAAACCTGGGCTGTGAATTAGGAAATGAAAATAGTATATAAATATGCTAGAGGTGATATTGGTCTTTGGGGTCCCAATCAAGGACACGGGTTTTTATGCTCTCCCATGGGTGCCTCTGCACGTCTTCAGAAAACATAAAAACCTTGGTAAAATGCTCCCCAGGCCAGGCTTAGACTAACACGAGTTTCTGCCTGAGCAAATCAGTGACTTCTCCATTTCCACGTAACCTTCCTATTCCAAGAAATTAACTCCTGCATTTTGTAAGGAACTTTGCCTTAATTAGTCAGAGGATGTTTGAAAGAGGTGATTTACAAGCACAGTTCACTTCAAGTCTCCAATTCATCACCTCCCCCAAATGACAAAACACATGATGGCAAAAAAGAATGCCTACTGGCCACAAGATCCTCTCCTGGGAGCACATTTGGTTGTGTTAACTGTTGGTGAAACTGCAAGTTTCACAAAATAAAATGCGTTTACAAATGAGGCTGGGACTCTTTCAAGGGTGGCATTCTTGGAGAGGTTTTGCAAGCTTCCAGGTTTGAATTAATTGGGAAAATCTGCATGGCAGCTCCTTAAGCTCATGCATCACAGTCGGGAGCGAAGTATTGTACTCTTCCCTCCCCTGGGGAGGCCAGGCTTGTGGACAGCTAACTGTGAATTTCAGAGTTGGCAACACATTTCTCTACCTTGACTGGCTGGGAATTAGGTTTTCACTCAGGGGTCCAGTCTGAAGACGTGAACCATTCAATAGATACAATCTCATTAATCTTCTTTGAAAAGAAAATCGTTTAAAGGACTTTGAGGGTAGGGACTATTGTACTAATTTTTTGTGAGTGGGGGGGACTGAAAAATTAGTATTGTGCTAAGTAGTCCCTGAGACTCTTGTTGTCTCCAGGCCGCTTTCCAGTCTATTCTTCTTGCCGCGGATATTTCGTTATCTCACAGAAACGCCTGTAAACTCTTTGAGATCATCCTCATGTCACTGACCACTTCACTCTACAGTTTGGTACCATGCAACTAGCGTTAGACTTAAAGTGAAAGGACTTATTTTCTTGTCCCTAATATGAACTAGATGATAGGCACTGTGTAGCTCACTAACTGCTTTGATATTTCATTTTCTCATTCATTCGTTTGTTCATTCATTTATTAACAAATTTTATTGGTCTTTTAGGCAGCTAAGCTTTAGAATGATATTGATATAGCAATAGATGATGGAATTACACACCTGCTACCCTCCTGGAACCTACACTTTTGTAAGGACAACAGCAGACTAAGCAGATGATCACAAAAATGAGTATAAAGTTACCCTGTAATGCATGTCATTGAGGGAGGGTATATAGGGCTTTGAACATATAGCAGAGGATCAGAACCAAGTTTGGGGTCAGGGGAAACTTCTATGAGGCACTGATTTTGGATTGCAATCACAGGATAAATACCATGTAACTAAACAAAGAGAAGAGGATCTTGTTTGCATAATGAGAATAGTGTTCCAGGCAAAGGGATCAATATGTCAATGGCTCCAAGATGGGGATGGCCATGATGCACTCATAGACGAGAGGAAGTGCCAGGGTTCTTGTTCCCCAGCCTTACAAAGGGTTCAGCATTCTGGAGAAAGGGGCTGTGCATAGATGATTAAAAGGAGTCCCTGGATGAAAGATATTTTTGAAAGGCATTGGAGGTCAGAGCAGCTACCAGCTGAAGGAGCTAGAAGGTTCCCACCTTGACCAAGGAACCTCCTTTTATTAGTACAATATGTCTCAAGGCAACATGGAAATATAGTCTTCAAAAGGTGCGGTATCAAAGGGTATACAGAAACATTGTCAGTTGGGGACATAACCGACAGCTGTTCAGGTGTTTGGCCAACAGGAGGCAATAAAATGCTCTGAGCTGTCTGTCAGTTAATAATTCTATTCAGGTTTGGGAGAATGCCTTTTAGCCATTTTCAACAGGTAAATTACATGTGACTCAACGCTGAGCACCCCAAGCTTCACCAACATTTGTTAAAACTCTTGTAATTATAGGTTCTCAGCAAGGAAGGTCAACGCAGCTAGAGGGTGTAAGTGGAAGGAGGTGAAGTCAGCAAGGGAGGATAGGCCGATCATGCCACACCTTGTACAGAGTTAGAAATGTGCGCTTACTGCAATGGCAATCATCTGAATTATTTTAACTGGGAAGATAACAAAATCAGTTTAGTCAACCATCAAAAGATATATACTTTCCCAACAGGGTTGCTGCTTGCCTCAAGTGTTATAACATTATGTAAGTGTTTTGTAAAGCCAAAAGCATTAATAAAATGAAAAACTTTGGATTAATTATCATATAAAATAATTATTACAAAATAATTTAGTGAATTCATAACGAAAAAAACAGATATCAAAACTCAGGGTTGAATAGCACATTTTCAAGAAATATTCAAAATGAGGGAAAAACCCAGTATTTAGCCACAAAATTAGAAGATTAGTACTCTAATGGAGAATATGTTTAAATATATACTACAAAAAAAGTAAAGCAAAACCACAAGTAAAGACACTTTTTAATAATGTTTTCTACTTGTATGGTATGGCCAAATGCATAGGGAGTTAGAAGTCAGAAAGTATGATTCGTTGTGTCAGTAATTTGCCCTATAACCTTAGGCCAGCCTTTTAAACTCCACAGATTTCAGTTTCTTATCTGAAAATGAAGAGATTAAGCTAACTTTGCTAGTCTATGGTGAAATTGTTTCTGGTGTTTATAAAATTGCTACATGTTGAAGGACATGTGAACATGTAAATGGAAAACTCCTATATTACATTTTTTAGAATTTCTGACAAATCTTAAGCTAAAACTGTGTATTCATGACATGCTTTGTACTAGTTTATCATTCATAAACTGTTTCCTTCAAAGACTAACAGACTGTTCTTGGCAAAGTTACCAGGTACTTTGTTCTTTAATTTTCTTTTTTTCTTCTTCTTCTTTCCCTTTATTTGCCAGTTTGTTTGTTTTTTTTAATTTAATTTTATTTTTTATCTTTATTGTTCAGTTTATTAATTACATTTCCCCCAATAGATCCCCTCCACCCAGTAACCATCCCACTCTCTGCCCTCACCTCCCCTCCACTGTCCTCTCCCATACTTGCATGATTTATATCCAGTCTCTTGCTGTCCTTCTCACATCCTTTTTCTAACCAAGAATTATCAGTCCATTCCCTCTCTATGTCCATGAATTTGTTCTATTCCCCATTTTATCCTGTTCATCAGCTTGTTAATTGACTTGATTTTTAAATTCATTTGTTGATAGATGTGTATTTGTTGTTCATAATGTATATATTTACCTTTTTCTTCTTCCTCTTCTTAAACAATACCTTTCAGCATTTCATATAATATTGGTTTGGCAGCGATGAATTCCTTTAGCTTTTTCTTATCTGCGAAGTACTTTATCTGACCTTCAATTCTGAATGATAACTTTGCTGGGTAGAGTAATCTTGGTTGTAGATTATTGCTATTCATCACTTTGAATATCTCTTGCCATCCTGTCTGGCCTGCATAGTTTCTGTTGAGAAATCTGCTGACAATCGTATGGGTGCTCCCTTATAGGTAACTAACTGTTTTTCTCTTGCTGTTTTTAATATTCTCTCTTTATCTTTTGCTCTTGGCATTTTAATTATGATGTGTCTTGGTGTGGTCCTCTTTAGATTCCTATATTTTGGGGTTCTGTGCACTTCTTGGGTTTTTAAGTCAATTTCTTTCACCAGGTGGGGGAAGTTTTTGGTCACTATTTCTTCTAGTAAGCTTTCATTATCTTGCTCTCTCTCTTTTTCTGGCACCCCAATAATTCTGATATTGGTATGCTAGAGGTTGTCCCAGAGGCCTCTTATACTATCTTCAATTTTTTGGACTCTTTTGGCTTCTTGCTTTTCTGGCTGAGTGGATTTTGCTTCTTTGTATTTCAAATCTTTGACTTGGTTTTTGCGGTCATCTGGACTGTTTTTAGGTCTTTGTATAATATTTTTTGTTTCAGTCAGTGTATGCTAAATTTCTAGCTGGTCCTTTTTCATATCCTTGTAGGTGTTGTTCATTTCCTTGTAGGTGTTGTTTACTTCCTTATAGTTCTCATTAAGTTTCTCGGCCTTTTCTAGGAGCCTCTTCATAAACCTAATTACTGTGGTTTTGAACTCTATATCTAGTTGTCTTTTTTCCTCCATTTCTTTCACAGCTGAGTTCTTTCCTTTTCTCTGCATTGTGGTTGCTTTCCTGAGTTGGTCCCTTAGCGGTGTGTGATAGGTATCCTCTAAGGGACAATGGCTCAGTTTCCTTATGTGGCACGTGGCATCAGTGTTAGCTCCACCCTACACGGTGCGCAGCTTCAATGTCTATGGTGTGCACGGCATCAGCTTAGCTATGCGGCTTGCGGGTCTCAGTGTTGGGTGGTAATGGAAATCCACTGCTGGTCTCCCCGTTGCCAGACCACTCTGCCTCTCCCCAAATGAGTCTGCATACCCAAAGTCTCACTCAGGGCTGTAAAACAAAGCAGTCCAGTGGTCTCCGAGCAAGTGAGCAAGTCACACGTCCTCTGCCCGGTCGCACACTCCAGGAACTGCTGTTCCAATTTACGTGCGCACTCTCCCCAAACTTGCAGACCTCAGCCGCGCCTGGGGTCTTCCTTTCCCCAACCTGGGAGCTCACCTGGAACTGGGGGGTCGGTGCTGTGGGACGCCTCTGCCCTCCCCGCTGGAGAAAACCAGTCGGGCTTGCTGCCGCCTGTCCCTCACCGCTCGCGCTCCGAACCTCAAAGCTGTGCACCGCTGCTCCTCCTGAGTCACAGCGTCCCACCTCTACTTTATGTGTGGAATTTTCACTCAGCCAGCTTTGGATGATGTGATTCTGGATGATGTTTGTTTTGTTGTTAAGTTGTAGTTTCGGAATTGTTGCATGGGTAGCAAAATAGGTGCTTACCTATGCTGCCATCTTGGTTCTCCTAATCTTTTATTCTTTAATTTTCTAAGAAACACATAAGAACAACTGATCACTCTGAGTCTTATCAGAACAAAATGTTAAGGCATTCTATAAATGGCTGATTAGTTTCATTGAAAGTAACTATTAGTTTCTTGGCTTATTTTAAAAAATGGACTTAAAATAATTTATTGCTTACATCTACAAGTACTTATATGCATGTTCTATCAATCCTATGAGAGGTCTTTTGCTGAAGAAAGATGACTGTGATCAATTTACATTATTGCTGAAACCAGTTTTGTTCAGTAGCTAGATGGCCTGAGGACTGAAAGGTCAAGGGCATGTACCGTGATTGCGGGCAAATCCCCAGTAGGGAGTGTGCAAGAGGCAGCTGATGGATGTTTCTCATCGATGTTTCTGACTTTCTATCCCTCTCCCTTCCTCTCTGTAAAAAATCAATAAAATATATATATTTTTAAATTTACATTATTTAGCTTAAGGATTTTTAGGTTGATAATGTCCTTAGGTTAGATAAAATTTGGAGCTCACCTAGATCCATCTATTATTGGAATTCACTTGAACCAATAGAATAGAAAGACTTTCTGTAACACCTTCAATCCTTCTTGCTAGGTAAAAGTGAGATAGATGTGAATAACATTTGGTCTCTGGTTCAAGTAGTTTGAGACAAGTAAAACACTGATGCAAATATGTCTATTGTAAATCTAATAACATTACATCATAAAATATATGAAGTAGACTTGAAACAGGCCCGATGTTCTTGAGAGGATGAACTGATAAGTGAACTGGTACATTCATAGCATGGAACACCACTCAGCAAATAAAAAGGAATAAATTACTGATACACACATTGACATGGGTTAATCTCAAGTACAGACTGCATACTTTTACATATAGCACACTCTAGAAAAGGAAACTTTTTGGGATGGAAAGATCAGTGTTGTCAGGGGTTACTTATGGGAGGAAGTTTGACTATAAAGATATGGCATTAAGGAATTTGGGGAGGAGGAGAGGGAACTGTTCCATACGTGGTTAAGGTGGTGGTTCTCTGACTTGACACACTAGTCAAATCTCACTGACTGTACACACTCAAAAGAAAGTTAATTTTACTGTAAGTAAATGATTAAAAAAATGTAATAATATGCCCAAAACAAAGTAGCAAAATATAATCAGAATCCCTTTATTTCTTGCCACTGTACTGCTACCACCATAGACTAGAAAATTGCTTTGTCTGTTGCTTCTCTAGACTCTTCTCCCATATTACAGCCAGAGTAAACTTTTGTACATATAAATCACATTTCACTCCTTTACTCAAAACTCTCAGAGGTTCTCCATTTCACTGAAAATAAAACCAAAGTCTTAAAATGGCCTACAAGGGCTTTTATGATTTTCTCTTCCCCACATCCTCTTCTAAACTCTCTGGTAGCTACTCCAATCCATTTATACCAACCTTGGTATTGATCCACCTTAAACACATCCATACACACACACTCTGGCTGTGGGCCCTTTGCTCTAGCAGACCCCCACCCCCACCTCTAGACCAGTCTTCCCAAGATGCTCACTCCCATCTTTCCTCAAGGATCACTTTCTCAGTAAGGCTGAGCCTGAACATTCATTTAATGCTGGACGGTGCCCTTACCTTTCAATTCCCCTGTTCAATTTATATTTTTAGCACTTATCTTTCATTAAACTGACTAGAGGCCCAGTGCACAGAATTCGTGCACTGGTAGGGTCCCTCGTGGTTGGCGGAAGCTAGCTGGGTACTCCCTCCCTTCCCCTGGCTAGCCCTGCTCCCTGGTCGAACTCCCAGAAGAATTCCCAGTCAAGGGGACAATTTGCATATTATGCTTTTATTACATAGGATTATTTATAGGTTTTCCCTATTATTCAAAGGTAGTTTCTATTAAATTTTTCATAAGCCAAAATGTCAAAAAGTGAAGAAGCGATTACTATTAATTTATACAAAAAAAATTTTTTTAAGTATTCCCAGACCCAAAATAATTGGTTTTAGACCCTAACCTACCAAATTATACCAGCTAACACAGAAAACCTAAAATAACACTAATTTATAGTAAAAGCAGGGATGATATGGTCAATACACACTATGCTTTGTACACCCAACAATGCACTCAAGCAATAGACATTCCATAGTATACACTACTGGATGTGTACTAAAAGAGGCAACCTCGCTACTAGCAGAACCAAGCAGACTTCAGCAGTTTCCATGATTCTCCAGCTCTGCATGTTAATAGGACCAATGGTAGATTCAGGCAAATTCAACTCATATAGAATGTCTTTATTTTTGTTCACAATCGGAACACTTCGTTACACAAAGTTTTACATTAAGGTTAACAGCCTTAGAAGCTCTCTCAGACTTTTCTGACACCTTAGGACACATCTTGAAAACAGATACACAAAGCCAGTCGAAGTAAAGCACAGATGCTCACAGACACATTTCAAAGCTGTGGCAGCTTGATGCTGAGATGCTGAGTGTAAGTTTCCCAGAGAACTCTCATAAAAACAGTGGCTTAACTAGAACTTTTGAAAAGTGGCAATACCCATATTTCTATAGGTGTTATTAACTGTGTATCCCCCTACTAGAATGTAAGGAACAGGGGACAAGAGTTGTTGCATAGTTTATTTACTGATATATATAAACCAAGAACCTACAAAAAGGAGTCTGCTATTTAATAGGAGCTCTATAAATAACTGTGGAACAAGCAAATACTTAGAAGCTATGAAAATTGATAAAGTATGCTGAATCTCTTAGGATATATAAAGGAAATCTTTAAGATCTGTTAAAAGCACAGTTACGTTTGTTCTCTGACCTGGCACTGTCACTAGCACAGATATGGCTTTCTTAAATGGAAGATTTAGAACAGTTCTGTTCTAAGCCCAGCGCTGCATCTAACTTGTTCAGAAATCTTAAGCAAGTCAATTTCCTTCTATGTTTGTTTTGTGTTCTATAAAATAAGGTATTTTTGGAAAAAGCTTTTCAAGAGCGGCTGTAGACTTGGGAGGGATGCATATAGACTTTGCACATTAGGACCACCTGAGAAACTTCTATAGAATGCTGACGCCTGGGTATTATCTCCAAAGATTTTAATTAAGTGGAGCTTAAGCATTGATATATAGCCAGGAATGAGACTCACTGACCCAAAAATCATGGTACAACAATCCTCAAGAGCAATCATCCATGCATGTAAGTTAATGTGTCTAGGTATCCTATCTAATAAAAGAGTAACATGCAAATGTGACTGTACCTTGCTCCTGATTGGCTATGCTACCAGACAATCAGGAGCAGGGGGCAGGGCCAAGCGGCAGGAGCAAAGCTGTGCGGTGGTTGTGGTTGTGGTGGTGGTGGTGGCGGTGTCGGTGGCAGTGGCTGTGGTGAGTGCCTGGCCCCCAGGCTCAGAGAGGAGGCAGGGGGCAGCAGCAAGCGCCTGCCCTCAGGGGCGGAGACTAGGCAGCAGCATGGCAGGGTGGCACTCCAGCCAGAGCAGAGAAGACTGAAGGCTCTGGCTGGAGTGAAGCCTCCAGCTGGCCAAAGCAAAAATGGAAGGCAACAGCCAGAGGGAAGGCCTGGGTCCCAGGTTCCAGAGGAAAACTGGTCCTGGCAGCCAGGGGAAGGAAAGCCTATTGCATGAATCTTCATGCAACGGGCCTCTAGTATATTTATATTTATTTATTTGTTAAAGTTGAATGTGAATCACATTAAGCTGATAGTATTGAAGTGTGTCTTGTTGAGTTGGTCAACATCATCAATGCTGCTGCAGAAACCAAGGAGACAGCAGAGCCAAGGGTGGTCATAGCTGGACTCCGTGGGGGTTTCTTCCCACTTTTCATTTTTTTCTGCTACCTTTGAGTACACTGACTATTGATTTCCAAGCTCCTAAAGAATTCCACCTCACTTGCTCTCCTTCTACAACTATCCTGAAAGCTAAGAAGATTGCCCTTCTACAGCCATCCTTAAAGCTAAACATAAAGCTTGTTCATGCCAACCCAGGTGAATCTGGGTCATTTCACGCATTCTAGGAATGGTGTAAGCTTGTGCATTATTTTTGTCACATTGTACAACTTATCATTGAATCTTGAATCTGAAACTTCAGAATCCTCCCATTCTAGTTCCTCCGACTTGTTCCAGAAACCAGAACCAAAATAAATGATTTCTGACCATGTTTTGAGGCCATATTAAAAGAATAGCACCTGGAGCCCTCCTGTACCCCATGGGAGCTCAAATTCTGATGGCCACTATCCAGGACCATCTGCTTAATGATGCCTCCCTCTTCCTGCTCTCATAATTGGTAGCAGACTACATTTGGGGAACAGTACCACAGGCACCAGAATTGAGAGCCCTGGGAAAGCTAAGAAATTGAAAAGAAAACTTTCAATCAAAGTAATGTTTTGTAGGATCCCATAATGCCATATTCTCATTTTCTCAATATAAATTTCCCAACTGTTTATTTAAAACCAGTTCACAAAAAAGTTACAAATGCCCTCCATTCATTTTTGTGAAAGCTCACTGCTTAGTTGTTTTGACAGGTCTGTGATCATTGCAATTGCAAAACACAAAAATGTTCTATTTCGTTTTATAACTTCAAACTCTGAGTCGCAGTAATCAGAACATTTTTAGGACTTTGAATCTACAGAGACATTTTTCTTGTCTCTTAACAATCACACATCAGGGCCTTCTCTCATGGGGCAAGATGGCCTGTCTCATTCCCAACTGCCTGAGAATTCATTGTACCTTCACTGTAGATTTCCAGGGTCTCACATGCCCAGGGAGGCCCCCTCATTGAGCCAAGCCTCCCTGCAGGATAAAGTAATCCATAAGGGAGTGAGTACTTTGATCCTCCCAAGTGCTATGCAGGTGCTGCTGGAGAACAGGGTGTATGGGAGCTTCCTGGTGAAATCTGAAACTGCTCCCCATACACAGAGGGCAATGAGAGACTGCAGAAAGAGGCAGACCAATCCAGATTGGTAGGTGGTAGTCTTAATAAGCAAGGGAATTTACTTACAACCCTTGTGTTGGATGACCACAAGATGAGTAGATCTCAGCACCTTTAAACATTGACAGAGCGGCATTAATGAGGTTCAGTCACAGATTCAATCCAGATGGTCTCAACAATAGCTTGTTATCTCAAGGCTATGTCCTGGGGGCAGCATGTGGAGAAGGCAGATGGAATGCATATTCCAAGAATGGGGGAGAGGTGAGAACCCTCTCATTGTCCCAGAGTGAATTCTACATTTTACACTCCCACCAGGAATAGATGAGTGACAGAAACAATGAATTTTTCTCTGCATCTTCAGTAGCAATTGTTCTTGTCACTGTTTTTTTATTTTAGTAATTCTGAGAGATGTATATTGAAACAGCATGGTTTCTAATTTGCATTTTTCTAGTAGGTTGAACATGAAACTTTTCACGTACTTATTTGTCATCTGCAAATCCTTTTGAAGGCAATTTCAATTTATTTAGATTTGTCCAAGTTTTAGTTAGATTATTTGTTTACAGTTGAATTTTGAAAGGATTTAAAAATATAGCCTAGATACTAGTCTTTAGTCCCGTATCTGACTACAAATCTTTGCTTCCAGTGTGTAGCTTGTCTTTGAACTCCCTTAACAGGGTCTTTCTCATAGCAGCCATTTTTAAATTCAACAAAATCCAATTTATCCAATTTTTATTTTATGAATTGTGTTTTTGTTGTCAAGTGCAAGAACTTTTGCCTAGCCCTAGATCCCAAAGATTGGCTCCTACATTTTGAAGTAAAAGTGTTAGCTTTATAGTTTACATTTCAGCGTAAGATTTGATCAAGGTCCACATTTTTTATTTTTTTATTTTTTATTTTTTTTGTTTTTTGTATTTATTGTTCAGTTTATTAATTACATTGTTCCCCTTTTTCCCCCATATACCTCCCCTCCACCCGGTACCCATCCTACTCTCCGCCCTCACCTCCCCCACACTGTCCTCTCCCATAGGTGCATGATTTTTGTACAATCTCTTGCTGCACCTCCCACACCCCTTTTCTCAAGAATTGTCAGTCCATTTCCTCTCTATGTCCATGATTCTGTTATATTCACCAGTTTATCCTGTTCATCAAATTATGAATTCACTTGATTTTTAGATTCATTTGCTGATAGATATGTATTTGTTGTTCATAATTTATATTTTTACCTTTTTCTTCTCTCTCTTCTTATAGAATATCTTTCAGCAATTCATATAATATTGGTTTGTCGGTGATGAACTCCTTTAGCTTTTTCCTATCTGCGAAGCACTTTATCTGACCTTCAAATCTGAATAATATCTTTTCTGGATAGAGTAATCTTGGTTGTAGATTCTTGCTATTCATCACTTTGAATATTTCTTGCCACTCCCGTCTGGCCTGCATCGTTTCTGTTGAGAAATCCGTTGACAATCGTATGGGTGCTCCCTTACAGGTAACTAACTGTTTTTCTCTTGCTGCTTTTAATATTTTCTCTATCTTTTGCTCTTGGCACTTTAATTATGATGTGTCTTGGTGTGGTCCTCTTTAGATTCTTATATTTTGGGGTTCTGTGGACTTCTTGGGCTTTTAAGTCAATTTCTTTCACCAGGTGGGGGAAGTTTTCAGACACTATTTCTTCAAGTAGGTTTTCATTATCTTGCTCTCTCTCTTTTTCTGGCAATTGTTGGAATCCTTTTCACATCCCGTGTGGTTCAGGGTTCCAGTTCAGGGTTTGGGTTCTGGAGAAGGCTGCACACAAACGGATATAGAGGCTCTGAAAAATATTAATTTGGAAATTTCCTATCCCTAGTGGAAGGAATACTCCTTGCTTTGGCCTTGCCATTCCTTTTATTTAGGTTTTTGGAATACACCCATTGCCCTTAGGCAGGAAATAAGCAGATTATCTTATCAGCAAGGATTCACATGATTATCTGGTTGGGAAGTTGCCCTTGCCACCCTTATCTCAATTAGATAGGGAGTGGTTGTCTCTGACCTTTCAGAGCTTCAAGGTTGACTAAGCCTTTTGGATTCCTTGTCCACACCTTTCTATTGGTGAGGTAATGGCTGGTTCTCTGCATCTCCCCCGTTTTTTCTCTACTCAAAAAAACTTGCATATGTAGACTAGAGTCCCATTTTCAATGTCCAACAGTTTTAAGTCACAATATCAATGTTCAACATTATGTATACATGTCCTCATTGGTATCTGGATGGTGGACAAATAGTGGTAATGCAGGTCCAACACTCTCTGGTTTGGTCCTGGGCAACCTGCAGTGATGCACAGCTTCTGATTGCCAGCATGCCAAGGTGTCCTCCATCGCTGAACTATTTCTCCTCCTGCCTTCATGGTTGGTGCAATGTGTAAATTCCTCTTTGTTGCAGGAATCTCCATGGTTTTGAAGTTGTTTTAGACCATGGCTTCTGTGGTTAGT
This sequence comes from Antrozous pallidus, assembly GCA_027563665.1. NCBI lineage: Eukaryota > Metazoa > Chordata > Mammalia > Chiroptera > Vespertilionidae > Antrozous > Antrozous pallidus. The sequence continues at coordinate 29,849,023 of CM050508.1, read as the reverse complement.
CCGTAGGCTTTGCATAACGTGAAATTTCCACACTGGTGTATTTCCTCCTTCACTCTTTTTAGGCGAAAAACATCATCTCCTCCTAGCTCTTAGGCAAAAATATCTTCTTTTTCAGACTCGTCGAGTCGTGAGCCAGATGTTGGAATCCTTTTAACATCCCACGTGGTTCAGGGTTCCAGTTCAGGGTTCGGGTTCTGGAGAAGGCTGCACTAAAAAGAATATAGAGACTCAGAAAAATATTATTTTGGAAAATGGGGGGCCAGGCAGCAGCCCATCTCTAGTGGAAGGACTACTCCTAAATAAAAGTCAGGTCCATATTTTTTAATTTATTTTGTAATGAAATTTTTGTTTTAAAGGATCAGAGTCAATAGCACAATCATCATAGCAGTCATTGCTACTATCGATGTTTTTCTTCCTGAAACAACTGTCATTTGGCTCATGGAGACACTAAAGCAGGCACTGTGGGGATTTCTGTGGCAGCCCTGCCTGGCAGCGCCTGGGTGTTCTCTAAAGGATGACCCCTGTCTTTGGTTCTGAGGTCTCTATGTGCACACAGGCTTCTAACAAGCCAAGGATGCCTGAGTCACACAATGAAGCAAAATGAGTTAAGTGAAGAATTGTGGGCATCACAGCCTGTAAAGGCTAAGTAAAGAGAAAATAATTGGGCATCAAAGAGCATTGTTACATGGTAGAAGATAAACAAAAATCAAAAGATGTGGCCAAAGGAATGGTGAGAGACCAGTGGGAACGTGGGCAGGAGCGCAAATCTGGGAAAGTGGATGGGCAACTTTAGGGCTCCGATTGCTGAACCTCAAAAAAAAGGAGAGGGGAGGAGACAGGACAGCAGGGCGGGGAGAAAGACATTCTGTTGGGAGTCGCTTCTGCTGGGCACCACGAGCGGCAGGGAAAGCTCAGAAAGGAGTGACAACTGCCACTGGGGCAGCCCTGGAGGAAGGCGGGAGCTGCGCTTTAGCCAAGCCTTCTTGCCAGATTAGAAGGGGCGACGGGGAGGGACCTTTCAGGGGTCGCAGCGCCAGCACTCGGGCTCGGAAAGATCTTGCTTCCCACAGCCCAGAGGCGGGCGGTCCCAGTCTGCGCGCCTCTGTCCCCGCGCGCTTCGGTCCCCAGCTCCGGGAGCCGGGTCCTTTCTTCTCACCCACCGACCATGGATGGCAGCTCTCTGCTCTGGGTCCCAAGGTAAGATCCCCCCCTCCCCACGCCCTTGCCCAACCCAGTGCCCCGCAAACTCCGTTTTCGCCCTGGGTCGCTCTTACTGGCCCTGGGGGCGCCTGGGTCTGCGAGGGGCTCCCGCGAACTAGACCGAGGACTGTGCACCCCCAATTAATTCGGCCCCGGGCTGGGCGAGGAGCGCTAGAGAGGAGGTGGTCCCAGTCAACTGCCAGGGGCTGGGTGCGGCCTTGGAGCGGGAGTGGCTCGGATGGGGTTCAGCCGCCTGGAGGGCCGGGACCTGGACCTGGCTGGGGTCTATTGTGCCCCAGGAAGCTGGAGCCGGACTGTGTGCGGGCGCAGCCCAAGAGGTTTCGCACCTTGTAGGGAGGCGGGTTTCAGAGGTTCGGATGGAAATAGGAGGAAGCAGGACTAGGGCAAACTACCCCCCATTCCGTCCGCCTTGATCTGGGTGAGTGTCAGCGGTTGCTGGGTGGGGGTGGAGTGAGGATGTAAGGATTGGGGTGGAGTGGGGTGGGGTGGAGAGATTGCCCCTAACCCCTGACCAAGACTAGGGACAGAAAAGACCCCCATCCGCCCCAGTCCCGCCCGCCTCTGCTGCCCCCACACACCCCTTGCCAGACTGCGATTCCTCCGGAACGTCTGCGGGGCGCATTCCCGGACCCCACCCGGCCTGGGGTCGCCACTCTGGTGAGTCAAGGACGCCCCTTAGACGCTGCCAGGTGGGAGCAACGGAGCGACGGAGCGACGTGTTTCCCTGGTCTGTGTCTGTCCCGTCCTTTTCTCCCCCGTTGCCGGTGCTGCGCTCCTTCCGATTCAGTCCTTTGCCAATTTGAGAAACTGAGATTGTTATATTTTCATCCGCATAAACCTCAGGGGTAAATCAAGGCTGTAGCCCTGGTGGTGCTCCGCCGGTTGGGCAGGTGGCTCAGCGCCCGCAGCCCCGCCTTCCCGAGGAGAGGGGCTTCATGTGGATAGCCTCTTCATCCTCTACTCCCCCTTGCCCCAAGCAAACATCCAGGCAGCACCCACACGACAATATCGATACACATCAGAAGCTCGCATTCTCGGAGAGCAGCGAAACCCAGCAAGCACAGCCTAGGCACACGTCTAGCAGGTACTGCATGGCCTAGGAGCCGCGGTGGAGGTGCGCGGGGAGTGAGGGTGGCAGAGGGGGACAGACTGCTTTTCAAAGTCGTCCCAGGCTGCCATCTAGAGAGCGAAGTGTTTATATTCTGTAATGAAATAGAGCTTTTCCCAACGCCGTGGGCTTTTAAGCTTTAAGCATCCCTTGCTGTCCAGGCAGCAAAGGGCTCAGAAAAGACGCGCCGTGTGTTTTGTGCAGGGCCTGAGGCAGCTCTCCAGTGAGACATCTCCAACGTGGGGGCCAAACCAGGTCACGATAACACTGCGTCTTCCTATTCTGTCCTGATGCCTAAAAAGGACAGTACAAATCGCAGCAAGATTCTTTTAGGCTTAAAAAGTATATCGCCACTGGTTTTTAGGTACGAGTGTGAGGCATTTTGAAAGTCAAGCAAACTGAGGGGTCATTTTCTATACCATGTACTCTATCGCCTAAGGCCATTAGAATTGACAGGGTGAGCCCTGTGGTTCTAACATCCCCATTGAGACACTTTTGATAAGAGGTTGCTTGTTTTAAATCCCGTTTTGCAGGTCAATGTTACTGTGCTTGAGTCAGGATTAGATTCCTATTCAAAAGCCTGGGCAGCTTTTAAAATATTAGAGTTGCATTATGCCAGTGATTCCTCGGGATTATTTCTATCGCGGTCCTATAAATGACCTGTTAAAAAGCCAGACAAATAATACCGCTCCGGATTTTTTTGGTAGCCTGTAAAAATGGTAATAAAGATTTAACATCAGCTGAAACCAATTAGAGCTTTTGAGCATTACTGTTTATTCACCAATACACATCATATTTCCACAAATCAGTGTAGTAATTCAGCTAGTTTATTAACATCCTTTTTCATATAGAAAATTTACTTAACTATTCGGTGAGTTCATTTGATCCTTTATTTCCTTGAATACAAAAAACAATTTCCTTTCTGTAATATTTAATTGGAAGTGATAGGTATTGATGGGAAAAAGTGAACTAGAATTTTAAAATACTGTGTAGAAATATTATGTTAGTATACCACTTGTCCACAAAACATTGAAATTTAAAGAATTGATGACAGAATATACAAGCTTTTTGAGAAAAAAAAAGTCAATGATCAGGAAAAATCAAACTGTTATTAATCAAGACTTGCATAAGAAATGGGTCTAGCTCTGGTGAGCTTAGCATGTAATTTTAACATGCCATTGTTTTTCATCCAATTTTTCTCAAACCATAGTCTCTGAATAAAAAAAAAAAAAGCAGCTGCAAAAACAGGTGATGGTGTAAGAGATTTTAACACAACCGTTACAATGAAAACCTAGAGCATGAGGGCACGTGAGTTATAAGGTTTGTGTGTATTCCAAGAAGTCTAAGAACCAGACACTGAAAACTTTACCTGCACATTTCTTTTTTGAGATCAAAGAAGTAACATATGGTTTGAGAGAATTGCTCCCTAAAAAATTAAATAACAGTCAAACCACTGTGCTTATTTTTATTCTTTTCATTTAAGTACATATTGCATGCCCTAATTACTGATATAGTTAACAGTACATCTTAGAGTAGCTAAGGTTTCAGAAGTACAAGTTAGTTGAAAAATATATGAAGGTATTGTATTAGCTTTCTATTTGCTGCAACCATTTGTTGCCACACAATTAGTGGCTTAGAACAATGCACATTTATTTTATCTTGTATATCAGAAGTCTGACATGGGTCTTACTGGAATAGTCCAAGTGTTGGCAGGGCTGCATTCTTTTCTAGAGGCTTTGGGGTGGAAGGGAATCTGTTTCTTGCTTTTTTCAACTTCCAGAGGCTGCCGGTATCCCTCCCTCAACTCCTGACACTCTTCCTCCATCTTCATATCACTCTAACTTCTGACCTCTTCTTCCTCTAGGAACTCTGGAGACTGTAGTAATCTCCAGATCATCCAGAATAATCTCCCTATGTCAAGGTCATTTGAGCAATAGCTTTAATTCCATATTAAATCTTGATTCCACTTTGCCACACAACAACAAAATCACAGGTTCTGGGGATTTAAACATCAGCATGTTGGAGGACCCATTATTCTGCTATAAGAGCACAGGCGTTAATTTAAAAAATGTATCATGATGGCTCTCTAACGGCAGTTGAGATTCTACTAGGGTTCTATTAGGACCTCTCTCTCTCTCCTTCCTTCCTCCCTCCATTTTTTAAATGCAATTTTATTTAATCTTTTAATTAAAGCTTATACTTAATATTATTTTATATTTGTTTCATATTATAGCATAGTGGTTAGATAATTACATACTTTAGTGGTCACCCTGATATTTCCAGTACCCACCTGGCACCCTTCATAGTTATTACAATATTGCTGACTATACTTATGCTGTGACTATTTTGTAACTACCAATTTGTACTTCTTAGTCCCTTCACCTCTTCCACCTAGCCTTCCACCCAGCCCCCTCCCCTCTGCATCCTTTTTACTTAAATAAAAGAATGACAAGGCTATTTGTTCCTCCTCTGCAATTGTGACTCATTCAGTGCAGCTGAGCTGAAACAACCACCAATTCCTGAAGCTTATTCAAGAACATAAAGCCAGATCAGTGTAGACATACAGAATTCACTTTTGGGGGGATGTATGTTTGTTGTAATGGTGGTTCAGCAAATATCTCTAACTGTGCTCTTAAGCGTAGGTGGGATTACACTTGCTAGTCTCTGTGGTAGAAGGAATGGCCATGTGACTTGCTTGGGCCAATGCAAAGTGTACAGAGTGATGAGGTTCTGTTCCAAATGGAAATTTAAAAGAGGCTCTATGTGATTTACTTCATTTCTCCCACCTTCTGCCATAGCGAATAACATTTTCATAACATTTTCACATAGTAGCTGCTTTATCAGCCTGAGTTTCAGCATGAACAGAACTTGAAGCAGAGTCCTCAGCCAATCCATGATGGGCATGTGGTAGGAGCAAGAAATAGACCTTAGTGTTTTAATCCTCTGAGATTTCAAAGCTATCTGATACTATTGCATAACCTACCTCACCATACCTAACCCTGCCACCTTGGGGGTAAAACAGTAGGTGATCTCTTGTGAGGGTTTCCAAGGGACCTCACAGAATTCTCTTAGTGCTGGACTTCCAAAGGTCCCTATCGCTAGTGATATGAGGGTGGGTTGGAGAAAGGGAGGAATGGCCCTCACTCTGGTCAGTTGTTGAAGCAGTCAGGAAGCAGGCCCTAGGGGCCAGCCCCAGGTAATAACAATAAATACTGCAGCCTACAGCTGCTCTCCTCCTAAGCACATAGAGTGTGAACTAGGAATCACACTCATCTGACATCACTTCACACATTTCCTATTTCACAGCTCATACAGCTGCTGCAGTTTAAGGATATAAGAGTGAACCATATATACATTTAACTCATGCAAATTCAATACTATATGTTTATTTTCTTTTCTGTCTTTTATTTCTCTGTTTCTCTTTATTTAAAATGTAGTAAGCTTATATTTAGCTTTGTATAGTCTATTGCATATTATACCTTGCTATATAGCACACACTAATAACTTTTGAAGGCCCTTTTTACAAATGCCAACTTTCCATAATTCATAACAAGCATCTTAAGAGATTTGCAAAGGTCATTTTGACTTCACACACCATTTTCAAGATAGGCCTTAAACCCCCATTAGATGTTTCTAATACTGCACAGTGAGTGGCAAAACAATGATTTTGGCGGCACGTCAACACAAGAAGAGGAAGATTGGAGAATCCATCATCAGACAACAAATACTGAGGAGATATTCTCTCCTGACACCTTCCAGATACTGGAATGGACTAAGACAGAGTTCCTGACTTCCTTGCATGCCACCTTTGGGGCAAAGGGATTTTTAGATGGAAGGAGACAGGCTAGGAAGTAGATATTTAGCTCACACTAACTGCAGTTTATCTTTTCATTTCTTGAGTGACCCCTTGAGAGAGAGCCTAAGACCTTACTAAATCAATCTTATTTGATTCACAGCAGCATTTGACATAATTGACAGATGGTCCCTAACTTCTTAAAACAATTTTTTCCTAATGAGAAATGTACCTATAAAATATGCCTTTTGAAATATCAAGTGTTTTTCTCTCTATGCTGGAGAAATGGGAACTCACTGAACATGGTTAGAACCACAAAGAACTTTTTATTAAAGGTCACATCGCCCAACCCCCTTCTTTCCAGATAAAGAAACTGAAATCCAGAAAAGTTAAATGAATTGGTCAAATCTTATAAATATTAATAAAGATAGAGCCAAGAATAAAACCCTAAGTTTCTGATCCCTTTACTTAGCACTACATTGAATTTGTTTAAAATAATAATAATAATTTATAAAACATAATTAGAAGCTCTTGGAATTTATGTCATCTATGTCTTCTTTATGTCACTTCCTTATGTTCCTTAAGAAATATACTATTCCATGTCTCTATTTCATTTCGGCTTCTAGAAACCCTTGGGACAAATTTAAAGTTTGATCATAACCATGTGGGAGCTTATTACCTGAAAACCTGCACTGTCTTTAACCATGATACTGACCTCTTGTTATAATTTCTATTTTCCTTAGCACTGAATTTTAACTTGTTTTTTTTACCATTTTATATCATATATCTCTTCTGTTAGCTGTCACAAGTCCCTAGTGGGACAAGATGGAATATGTATCATTAAATCTGTCATGCAATCAATCAATTACTTTCTTTAAAAGCAAAGCAAAAAATGTCTCTGCACATTAGAGAAATTAAATTGATCTGTGGCAAATGAACTCATATAAAATAATGGTCTATTTGTATTTAATTGGGCTTCCTTTAATGAGACTGATTATATCTGAAAAGCTATAAGTAGTTACTTTGAAATGATTATTATAATATTATGATTAAAATAAAACCAACAACTTTAGAATAAATAATAGAATGCCAATATTTTAAGATGTATTTCTTAATCATTTAACATGATGTTACACATAAATTTTAAATATATGTGCATATGTAATGATAACAATTTGTACAAAGAGTATTAATACCTAAAAGTGTCCTTTTTAGTTTGTACATTTATATTTTAGTGTACTTTGCTTAGGTATTAATGCATTTAATAAAACAGAGAAATATTAAATATTTAATTTTGCTTCCAAAGAGACAATGAGAATTTGTAATGTTTCTCTTTTTATTCTTCCATATTGTTTAACAACACACTTAATTGTTTTTTGCCCTAAAAATCTATAATTTTGAAAATAATAACATAATATGAATGGAATAATTGACTTTTGACAGACTGTACGTATCTATAGCTTTATCCATTCACTCACAGTTGGAGTAGTCAGTTTAAAGTAAATAATTTATCTGGGAAACGCAAACCAAAATTCAGATAAAAAATATAAATAAGTAAAGAACCAAATGAAGTCATTTTTTTCCTATGTAAAATCTTGGTCCTGCATAATGTGCTATTGCTGTCTCATGCATTCAATATAACCTGAAGATTTTCTAATTTTAACTTTTTTTCTGAATGAATCAGCAGTGCTTTAAAATAGCAATACAAAAGATGCATACACTTCACATGTATAATTTGCAACAGGCCAGGGATCTGTGCTGGCATTCTGTTAAACTGTCAGTCTTTCTTTCTTGCAATGGTGGAAAAAATGTGACTGTGTTGAAATTATGTCATTTAGAAAATGAGCCACAGTTTTATCACATGAATCACTTTAAAAGAAGTGTCGAAAGAAAAGATTCAATATCCAGAGAACATTTTATCCAGAGAAGCTGTCATCTCCCCCTTAATCATACTCAATCATTGTAGATCATAGACATTCCTGATAAAAGAGAAAATATATGGACAAAATATTAATAATGACATTGTCCTCAATATTTCTACTGGGTCTGAGATCTGTTTCATAGGGTGGAGAAGGGCATATATAAAGAAGAAGGTATAAAAAATGAAGATCTAGATCATGGTTTAACTTAAAGTTTGGATGAGGCTGGTATGAATGTTTGGGGAAAATATATATGGAGGAAGACTTACTTACTTGAAAGTATGAAACTTAGTGACTTGAATGCCATCTTCATTGTGAGGATAATTAGAACCTGAAAAGAGGCACATAAATTTGCTACAAAGAAGATTAAATGTCATTAAATAGTTTGAAAAAATAGTTAATATGTTTGGGAATTTATTCTTAAAAATAATGAAATATATAAAATTTGTTTTATCAATATCTTAAAACTACAAAGTAAATATGAATTATGCAATAAACAAGTAATGAATTGTCTTGATTGGATTGGAAGATGATAATTATTCCTTCATAATTGTATATTAACATAACACTTTTTTCCCCACAAGATCATAAACATTGTAAGTTCTGTAAATATAGTCAATAACCTCATCAATTCTGCTCCCTTTAATTCTTTGATTTTCAAATACTCCTGTGAAGAATCTGTCTGTCATCATCCTCATCGATTTTCTCTTTTTCCGATGTGCACTGATCTCATTCTGGCAAATTTTCACTTGGTGTTGGTTTGACATATAATGAGTTCTCTCGCATTAGAATCATCATTTTAATTGATTAGCATTTTACTTAAATAAAAGTCAAATTAGCAACCACCCAACATGTTGAGCAGTGAGCAAAGATAAACATTCGGTTTAGATGGGGAGGGATCTTCACTGGAGACCAATTGTTAGTGATCAGTCCATTTGCTTTCCTCTATATTCTTGAAACTGCAGTGACTAGTTAATGAATAACAAAGATAGCAGAACTTTAGGAAGACAATTTTCAATTTACAATTACCAGATTTTCTCCAAGGAGTGAGTGACACTGCTGAAAATCTTTTTAATTTTCACAAACATTAACTGTAGATGAGCAAATTATCTAATGGAACAATACAGGTGCAATTGAATGTTTCACGCACTCAAAAAGCTTCTGGGAAATTCTCCACTATAGTTAAGATTACAGAAGTCTTTCTGTTTCCAAAATATCTCACAATTTTCAGTCTATTTGTAGTGCGCAGGTATTAATTTGAATTGAATGTGTGAAAACCAACAAATGGTGTTTCAGGAAGATAAGAGACCCTCCATAAATGACTATTCCATTCTCTCCCCTTTTTATAAAACCACAATTTTGCTCCAAGTCTAAAAGGCAGCAAGTAGCTCAATTGGATGAAAACTGTGTCATGGGTTGTCTGATAGTGTCTGTAGTGACCAGAGCCTTGGTGAGCTAGATCCGGTCTAATCCCTATAGTCAGTGATTCACTGATCCCTGGAATGGGTCCCACATGCTTCTGAGGTGGGTGACAAAAACGCTGCCATGGAAAGTAGCTCCTTTGTGAAGAGCCGAGGTCAAATATAAGATAAATATAAGCCTCTTAAAAATAAAATGTATTTCTTCATTTATTTATTTAGTAGAGATATTGACCCCTTATTGTATGCCAGATAATATCAGCTGGGAATGCAATAATAAACACAAATAAAGCCACTTCTGTTGTCATGGAACTTCAATACCAATGAGACAAAAAGACATTATTATAGTCAGATATCATCAGTGGATATATATAGCAAATTGGCAGGTGTGCTCCAAAGGAAAAGAGAAGGTGGTCTTTGAGAACATATAACAACAAACAAGACTGAAATTGGAGTGGTCAGAAAGTCCTCATCAAGACTGCTCTGGCAATCAGAATAGAGTTGGAAAGATGCTAGGGCAAGTGCAAAGCAATGGAGTATTGAGACTACTCCAGGTGAGTGCCTGGAGTGCAAGAAATGAAAAAGAATAGAATAACATATGAGACCTGAAAGTTAGATTGGGGCCAGATTATGTTAAACCTTGGAGGCCACTGGGTCTTCATCCTAAAAACAGTGGGATGTCATTGTTTTTCAAGCTAGAGATGGCTAGAAGCCCTACTTGAGATAATGCATATAAAGGAAATAGCCAAGTGCCTGGCATATTTTAAATGTTCCATAAACAGCAACTGTTATGGTTGCTTATTAATTATTAGAGGCCCAGTGCACGAAATTCATGCACGGGAAGCGGGGGATGCCCCTCAGCCCAGCCTGCACCCTCTCTAATCTGGGACCCCTCGAGGGATGTCCAACTGCCTGTTTAGGCCTGATCCCACCCAGATAGGGCTTAAACGGGCAGTTGGACATCCTTCTCACAATCCAGGACTACTGGCTCCAAACTGCTCACTTGCCTGCCTCCCTGATTATCCCTAACTGCTTCTGTCTGCCAGCCTGATCACCCCCTAACCACTACCTTGCCAGCCTAATTGATGTCTATCTGCTCCGCTGCCAACTTGTTTGCCCCCAGATTCCCTCCTCTGCCAGCCTGGTCACCCCTAACTGCCCTCCCCTGCAGTCTTGATCGCCTCCAACTGCCCTTCTCTGCTGGCCTGATCGCCCACAACTGCCTTCCCTTGCAGGCCTGGAACCTCCCAATGGCCCTCCCCTGCTGGCCATCTTGTGGTGGCCATTTTGTGTGCAGATGCGGGCAGGATCTTTGATCACATGGGGGCAGCCCTCTTGTGTGTTGGAGTGATGGTTAATCTGCAAATTACTCTTTTATTATGTAGGATAATTTCAATATCACAATTCTGGGAGACAGAGGTAGGACGAAGAATAGAAAGGAAAGATCACAGGATCATAAGCAGAGGATTGTTCAAAAGTGGCAACTGCCATTAAGAGAACACTTTAAAAATATTTCAAACATCAAAAGGTTGGCCATATATATGTCATGCAATAGGGAAGGCAACCCAGAGGATCCAGAGAGCTCCTTTATGGTATGTATGGAGATGTATACTAGTTACCATGTTCTCAACTGCACATACAAAGAAGAGTTCATACTGCCCCATACCTCATGCCATACACTTTTCTCATTCCTAATTACAATCACCTCTATTTTGATTCTTTTGATATTTTTCTTGTTTTTCTGGTGGACTCCATGTTCATTCTGTAAAATTGGCAATAAAATTCAGTCTTTGAACTCTGACCTTTCATATTCCCTGTGACATGCCTTAAACTTGCTTTTAATTCTTCCCTCTCCTGGCTATTTTATTCGCCCCTGGAACAGAGCTGGAAGTTGTTGGCCTCTTGGTCCTATTTTAAAGGCTAAAATAACACAAACTATGCTGAAAAAGAAAGAAATGAAGTACAATCACAATTATCTTGAATATTTTATTTTCACAGAGTCCTCTCAGGCCTGAACAAGAGGAAAGTAGGTGAAGAATGCAGCCAGGGACAATTTGGACAATAAATAGGAAATTGTTTGATTGGATGATCAACAGTGAACAGTGCCTACTAATTAAATTCGCTAGATAATTGCTGGGTTTCCTTGCTGCCTTGTTTTATTGTACAGTCATGGAAGGAACAAATCTGTGAGTGTGGTATCCATCCTGCTGTATAATTCCTGACCTTTTGCAAGAGTATCAGTCACAATTAGCTTCACTAAACTGGGCGGCTGTTGTACCCTGGCATTTCCACATCAGTCTTGTATATTTTGCAACAGGCTAATAACTGTGGCTAATAAGAAGCAACACTATTTAAAACTTGGTTCCTCATTTCTCTTGGTGACTTTCCTTTCTTTGTAAGGATCATAGTTATTCAGCCAAGACAAAACAACTGCTGATCTTGTGTGGCTATCTAAGTAGTTTGATGGACATGGTGATTGTCAGGAGGTGCGGGAGGTGGGGGAGGGTATAAGGAAATAAATGGTGATGCAAGGATGGAAGGAGACTTGACCTGGGGTGATGAATATACAATTCAGTGTTCAGATGATGGGTTGTGGAATTGTATACCTGAAACCTGTATAATTCTGTTAGCTAGTGTCACCCCAATAAATTCAATAAAAATTAAAATAAAATAATTAATAAAATATTAATTATTATGTCATCCTAAATGTTTATTTCCAAGGCTCTCAAATGAAGGCTTCTCTAATTGAGAAACAGTCTGACTCACCCAAATTTCAGTAGTCTCTGTAGGTCAATCCAGCCCTCAGTTATACTGCTCCCTAGCTTTCTTCCACTGCCTTCTCCCCAAAATAATACCTTCTTTACCCCCATCTTAATCGGCTGAAGTAACAAAAGCACCTGCAATAAGGCAAATAGACTCACAATTCCTCTGAAAGCAATCTCTATCAAAACAAATTAAAAAAGAGAATGGCAAGTGCCATTGTTAGTTAACCAGCTATCTCGTTCTATTCTCATCAAGTTCTGGTCTCATTGAGATTGTGAGTGGCGATCCTTAAATATTCACATTATATTCAACCTTTGGAAATTTTCTTCCCATGATATTCAATACACAACTCTTTTGGAACATTTACTTTACTTTAGGTGCTGTGTTGACAGTTCTTTGTTCTAAAAAAAATCCAAAGTATGTAATTGGAAGACTTAGGTATAAGATCATATTCTTTGACTTTGGCAAAATTATTTAACTCCTTGTCTATTAAAGTTTCCTGATCAGATTCTCATTATTTGTAAGCAGAAATATACTACGAAACCTCTGTGTGAAAATTTTTATTCAAACAAGTAGCATTCAAATGTTATTTTGCTTTATCTCTTACATGTTTTACTTGTTCAGGTTGCCTTTTTTTTTGTCTCCTCCAAAACATCATGAACTCCATGAAGGTGAAGATTTTATCTGCTTTGTTCACTGCAGTATCCTGAGCACTTCACACAGTGGTTGGTGCTCAGTAGTTATTTACTGAAAGAATGGAAAAGGGAATGTACAAAGAGATCCCTACCTTGCTTATCATTGCTTAGAAAGGATTATGGCCTCTCTGCTTTTTCTGCTTACAGAGTGGCTGATGAAACTGCGAACAATTATTAGAAAGAAATTCCATTTTAATTGAGCATTTCAGGAGAAATTAAATGCCTGTGTTTGTGGAAGATCTTGCCTTAGAAAGTGAGAAGCTCAGAGGTACATCTGAATCAATGACCAGAAGTTCTGGCATCTATACTAATAAAAGGGTAATATGCTAATTAGACTACTTCTACTTGACATCTTCCAGACAACTAACTTCCTTCCAGACAAAGTCACAGTGGTGGGAGCCAAGGCAGAGGTGCTTAGGGGTGATTAGGCTGGCAGGGAAGCTAGCAATTAGGGGCACGATCAAGCCAGCATGGGGGAACAAGCAGTTAGGGGGTGATCAGGCTGGCACGGAGGGAGGTTAGTGGTGATCAGGCTGGCAGCCAGAGGCAGTTAAGGGTGATCAGGCAGGCAGGCAGAGGTGGTAGGGGCAATCAGGCAGGCAGGGCATGGGAGCCATTAGGAGCCAGTGGTCCCAGATTGTGAGAGGGATGTTCGATGCCCTGTGGGGATCAGGCCAAAACCACCAATGGGACATCCCCTGAGGAGTCCCAGATTGGAGATGGTGCAGGGCAGGCTGAGGGACACTGCCCACCTCCCTCCATGCATGAATTTAGTGTACTATGCCTCTAGTATATATAAGCATGCCGATTTACTGATATTAGTCCTTGCACATACAATTTTGGCTGAAGGGTTAAGTTTGATTTTACCATGGGGGAGAAGAATCATGCCAGTCAAGCAATCCTATGTTATTATGTCAGGAATACTGATATAAATAAAGCTTCTTCAGGATTTTTCTCTGTAGTGTTATCATAATCTGGATGTAGCTCCATCTGAGATGCACATGTCAGCTTCTTTTTTTTTTTGTTTGTTTGTTTGTTTGTTTGTTTTTTAAATCAGTTTATTAATTAAATTGTTTCCCCTTTTTTATCCCCCTATATCTTCCCTCCACCCTGTACCTATCCCACCCTCCACCCTCACCTCCCCCTCCCCCAATGTCCTCTCCCATTGTTGCAAGATTTTTGTCCAATCTCTTGCTGTACTTCCAACAACACTTTTCTCCCCAAGAATTGTCAGTCCATTCCCTCTCTATGTCCATGTTTCTGTTATAGTCACCAGTTTATCCTGTTCATCAGCCTATCAGTTCACTTGATTTTTATGTTCATTTGTTGATAGATGTGTATTTGTTGTTCATAATTTATATTTTTACCTTTTTCTTCTTCCTCTTCTTAAAGAATATCTTTCAACATTTCATATAATACTGGTTTGGTGGTGATGAACTCCTTTAGCTTTTTCTTATCAGTGAAGCACTTTATCTGATCCTCAATTCTGAATGATAGCTTTGCTGGATAGAGTAATCTTGGTTGTAGATTCTTGCTCTTCATTATTTTGAATATTTTTTGCCACTCGCGTCTGGCCTGCATCGTTTCTGTTGAGAAATCCGCTGACAATCGTATGGGTGCTCCCCTGTAGGTAACCAACTGCTTTTCTCTTGCTGCTTTTAATATTCTCTCTTTATCTTTTGCTCTTGGCATTTTAATTATGATATGTCTTGGTGTGGTCCTCTTTAGATTCCTATATTTTGGGGTTCTGTGTACTTCTTGGGCTTTTAAGTCAGTTTCTTTCACCAGGTGGGGAAAGTTTTCAGTCACTATTTCTTCAAGTAGGTTTTCATTAACTTGCTCTCTCTCTTTTTCTGGCACCCCAATAATTCGGATGTTGGCTTGCTTGAGGTTGTCCCAGAGGCCCCTTACGCTATCTTCAATTATCTGAATTCTTTTTGTTTCTTGCTTTTCCAGCTGAGTGGATTTTGGTTCTTTGTATTTCAAATCTTTGATTTGGTTCTTGTGGCCCTCTGGACTGCTTTTAGGACTTTGTGTAATATTTTTTATTTCAGTCTGTGTATGCTTGATTTCTAGTTGGTCCTTTTTTTTATCTGTGAGGGTCTGGTTCGTATCCTCAGAGGTCTTGTACATTTCCCTGAGGGTCTCATTCATTTCTTTGTAAGTAGCATTCATCTCCTTGTAAGTCTCATTCATTTGCTGGTTGGTCTTGTTTATTTCCTGGTTGGTCTTATTTATTTCCTGGTAATTCTCATTAAGTTGATCGGCCTTTTGTAGGAGCCTCTTGAAAAGCCTTATAACCGTGGTTTTGAACT
This sequence comes from Antrozous pallidus, assembly GCA_027563665.1. Lineage (NCBI taxonomy): Eukaryota > Metazoa > Chordata > Mammalia > Chiroptera > Vespertilionidae > Antrozous > Antrozous pallidus. Next base: position 29,833,791 of record CM050508.1, on the reverse strand, counting down.
CTATGTCTTGTCGTCTTTTCTCCTCCATTTCTTTCACACCTGATTTCTTTCCATGTCTCTGCATGGTGGCTGCTTTATGTGGTGGCTATCCTCAAAGGGACAGTGGCTCAGTCTCCCCAGTTACCTGAGGTGGGTACTCTTACTTCAATCCTTTATGGGCTGTATTCAGTGTTTTTGAATTTAAACCCAGCTTTTTGTTGTTAGCCCTAGGAGGGTTTGACCTCCAGGCCAATTGTCTGTGAAGCTCAGCTGTGCTCAGGTTGGATGGGCGGAGTCTCCGGGCCAAGCAGACAGCGTTAGCTCCGCCCTATGCAGCCCCAGGGGCTCTGTGCGGGGGGCAATGGCTGAGAGAGAGCCGCTATGGAGCTCCACCGGCTGCCGGGGAATTCAGACTGTCCCCAAATGACTTTGCATGCGCAATGTCTCACCCAGGGTCGTAAAACAAAGCAGACTGACGGTTTTCCGAATGAGAGACAAGTCGCAGAGCACTCTCTGCGCCGTCACGCAGCCGAGCTGTTCGCGCGAGAGCTGCCTTCTCCACAAGCCGGCAGACCCGGCAGCACCCGAGCTTCGGAGTGCCCTCCCACTGTCCAGTTTTCACCCCGTGTGATAGTGCGTTCTCTGGACTTCGCCCAGAGCTGGAGAATCTTTCCAGTGGGACGCCCCTGTCTCCCCGTTCGAGAAAACTGGCCGGTTTTCAGCCGCCCGCCCTCTCCACGGCGCGCACTCCAAACCTCTCTCTGAGCGCGAATCTTTCAACGCTGTCCGCCACTGCTCCTCCGGGTCACAGTGTCTTATCTTTACTTTTATTTGTGGAATTTTCACTCGGCGAGCATTCTGGTGATTCTGGAAGGTGTTTGTTCCTTCGTTAAGTTGTAGTATTAAAATTGCTGATTATGACGGCAAGATAGGTGTTTCACCTTTGCCGCCATCTTAGTTCTCCCGCACATGTCAGCTTCTTTGGGAAATCATAATGTAGACACTACAAACGTTTGCATAAAAGATAGTAATTATCTCAAAGTAGGTCTCAAGGGGGAAAGAGTCTTGTTCTCTTTGTTGGCATAGTTTAATTTTAATCTGTCACGAGGGAAGATATGTCTAAGTGTGGTGATTTTCTATGTAGGACAGTCAGTTCTGTTCTGCCCAGAAACAGGCTAGTAAACTGATTCCTGCTGAGCTCCCTCCCTGAGCTGCAGTTAATGGCTCCTCAACCGACAGGCTTCGCTTTCTTCTCCTTGCCTGTTCCACATAGAAGTTCTATGGCCTGTTTGGGACTATAGTTTGTAATGAATATTAAACTTGCAGGATTCCTCTCCAAAATGTTTACAGCACTCTTGAACACTTGAGAAATGAGGGGATGACTGTTTAAGGCACTGAGCTGCCTGGCAGGCTCTTTACATAATATCTCTAGATGGATTTGCTCACTCTCTGCTCTCAGTTCACTTTTCTCAGTGACATCTAATGAGGCAACAGCATAAACCTGCTGTGCAAATGGCTGTGTTGTCCTAATAATGATGAAACACGTTCATCTGCTCAGCCTCAGTAAAATTCTGTGCTCTGCTTCCCTTAGAAAGAATGAAATGTGATTTCCAAGAACAAATCAAGGTTCCTTAAATTTTGGCTACTTGGGAATCTGTGGAATTATAAAATTATATCTATCTATATTCATATTTATTTTATGATATGTTTAGTGAGCAACGTTTTTGGTTGCTATGATTTATATGGGGCATAATATTCATGCTCTAATGAATAATAATTGCATATAGATTATAGCTATTTAATCATTTGTGTTCCGATTGCTTTTTCCTCTCCTCATCTACCTTTAGAATGCAAAGAATTCTTACTGTATCAAATTTTAACTCATAATTAGCTCCTGCTGAATGAGTGAAAAGAGCATTCATAGTTAACCTTCCAAAAGACATTCAGGGCCCAGCTCCAGGCCTTAGTTTCATCCTCTGAAATCAAATAGATTGAGTAAAGGTAGCTTTAAGGGAAAAATAAGAAAATGATGTCAGTGAAAAACCAATCATTGAAATTAATTTGGATGGAAAATACAGTTGAACTCTTTGATAATCTTGAAAAGGAATTAATGGTTAAGAATATAACATGCACAAAAAGAAAGAATGCTACTATATCATTTTTAAAAATGTTTTGTCAGGTGGGCTAAATAATGACCCTTGCAAAGGGATAATTGGCTTAAAAATAACTTATCTGTAAATTGTGTGAAGATATAATTTAGCCAGTAATATCAATTATTTCAATTTTTAAAGTTCTGCCCAAATGAAAACTTTATTGTTTTTGACTAAAAGTTTGCTCTCAAATATAAAAGCTTCAACTCAGAAATACCACAACATCTCTCTAACATTCTTTGCACATTGATAATGATTTACAGATTGGCCCATGTACTTTTTTTATGAAGTGGAAAAATGCAGATATATATGTCTTTTGCAAACTCAATGTATGTAAGCATTACAGTTAGGGCCTAAAATGATGATTTAAATTTTGTCTGGATTTTTATTAAGTTATTTACTTTTTTTTTAGTTGAGTGAACTCATGAGAGGAGGAAGTGGATGTTTGATTCTTTGCTCCATTTTTGCATCTCATTCTAACACCTGATCGTCTTTAAGTGGCATTTTAAAACTGCACTCAAGTGAAGAGTCATAAAAAATTGATCATTCTACCTGCCTTAGATATTGGATTGTGCTTCTCAACTTCCATTAGGATAAAATGCTTTATGGGGAAGCAATTTAGACCTGGCAAGGAGGCAACAGGTATTATATTTCAATTCTGTTATTGGAGTCGCTACCTAAGCTTCTTCTGCAAAGTGAAATCTATAAATACAATGATAATAATTATAGGAAAAAAAGTATAAGGCTAGTAAGATTATCAATAAATTCACATATTATTATTTCTCTTCCTGGATAGTTTGATATGGATAAATGTCCTCTAAAGTATGCCTGTTTCCATGAAAGAGATTGTGTAATATAGATCAAGACTGTATTTTCTAAACTAAAAATCAGGATACCTATTCTACAAAGTTGCTTTCTTAAAGTACATTCCAGTAAAAGATTTTAAATCAGGTCCCTCTTGAAAAATATAGGCTACATTGTCAGTTTAGCAATACACTAATTTCATAAAATAAGACAGTTTTATTTCACTTTAGGGATGACATATAATAATTATTATTGTCATTGTTTTGGCTATAGCTTGCTGCTATGGAATGAAATGCGTGAGTAACTACATATCTTTAGGTCACCTAATTATGTACTTCCTTCTTCCTGTTACTGTTTCTAATTCTTTATGAAAAGTTTTTTGGGAGATAGGTCCATTCTATCTTGTCTGATCTTCTCCTCTGCTCACCGACATTAGATCTCCCTTATCCTACCCACATTTCTTTCAACTTTGAAACTACTAGTACTATTTCCTCTCTTTGTGCATCTTTTCCTACACTTTCAGATAACCTATAAAAGCCTTCGAGTTTTAATTCCAGTCATATAACAAAGTTATTCATCAATTGTCTTGTGGAAGATTACTTAAATTGCAAGAAAACATTTTAAAATTTACTAAAAGAACTAAATGGTTGATAATAAAATAAGGAATTCTTACCTAAATAGCAACAGGCCATCAAAGGTAAATAGAAGCATTCAGGAAAAAAAAAGAAAAAAAAATATATATATATATTACCATTATAAACTAATAATTAGATTAGCAGCTGGCTTCACAAAAGCAAAAATGGTATTCCAAAGATAGTGAAGTGATATCTTCATTGCATGAAGGAAAACAATTGCCAGTTTAGAATTCTATGCTCAGTGAAAATATTCCCCAAGGATAAAGATATTTTCTTACAAAAACTAGAGTACCATTTCTTGCTAAAGAAAATTATAAAATATCAACTTCAGGCAGAAGAAAGTAAAGAAGAAAGAAAGTTTTATCTATTTAGTAAATTTAAGCAAATATTTACTTTATAAAAATATTAGTAATGCCTTATGATTGTTCAAGATTATTAGTACAAGACAACACTACAAGTTGAAAGGAGTTAGCTGGATGTTAAGTGTTCTAAGAGTTTTGTATTGACCAGTAAGAGGATAAATATGTTGATTAGTTTTAGGATGTGTTAAGGTAAATATAAATATTCTACTTTCTGGATAACTGCTAACAGAATTGGGGGGGGGGGGAGAGTAACTTCTAAACTACTCAAAAATTGACAAAAATCAATTCATCTAAATGGAACAGGAAACCCAAACTCTCAGCATTTGCAGTTTATTTGATTGTCCTACCTAATAAAAGATTAATATGCAAATTGACTGTACCTCCGATCAAGCAAAGTCCACCAGCCAATCAGGAGCAAATTATGCAAATAAACCCCAACCAAGATGGCTGCCACCACTGCGAGCAGGAGGGAGGCTTGGGTTTCCCTGGCAATGGAGGAAGCCAAGTTTTCCACCTGCCATTGCAGGCCTGGGCCTCCAACTCAATGCTACAAAGTTTCAATTATGAAGATACATAATCCCAACAGAAATGGTGGTAGCCACCAAGCTGGAGATAGAAGAGGCTAGGGTTGTCAGGGTGATGGAGGAAGCCAAACTTCTGCAGCCCTAGCCTAGGTCTCCATTCTAGGCTACAAAGTTTCAAACAGAAATGGCTGTCGCCACAGAGCGAGGAGAAGCCTTGGCTCTGCTCCAGGCTACAAAGTTCCAATTGTAGAACATAAATTAATTCCAGAACCCAGGGCCTCGCTTGGGTTGCTGTGGGGCGTGGCAGGCCTGAAAACCACCACAGGCCTCTCGCCCAGGCTGCCCCATGCCCCAAAGGAACCCCCACCCTGATCCAGGACACCCTTCAGGGCAAACCAGCCAGTCCCCACCCATGCACCAGGCCTCTATCCTATCTATTAAAAGAGTAATAGACAGATTGACCATCAGTCCAACACACAAGAGGGCTACCCCCATGTGGTCAAAGATCCTGCCCCCATGTGGACACAAGATGGCCACCACAAGATGGCCAGGAGGGGAGGAGAGTGGGAGGTTCCAGGCCTTCAAGGGAGGGCAGTTGGGGGCCATCAGGCCAGCAGGGGAGGGCAGTTAGGGGTGACCAGGCTGGCAGAGAAGGGAAATTGGGGGCAAACCGGCTGGCAGGGGAGCAGTTAGATATCAATTAGGCTGGCAGGGTAGTGGTTAGGGGGTGATCAGGCTGACAGGCAGAAGTGGTTAGTGGCAATCAGGAAGGTAGGCAGGTGAACAGTTTGGAGCTAGCAATCCTGGGTTGTGAAAAGGATGTCCAACTTCCCATTTAGGCCCCAATCCTGGGCTCTAGTGTACATATAAAATTCAAAGAATCTACAGATATATTATTAGAATTAATAACTGACTTTAGCATGTCAGCTAGCAATCAAAGCACATACATAAACTATATTTCTTTATATAAGCCAAAATAAAAAGTGAATTAAAAATCATTTACATTTTATCAAAAAATATGAATTTTCTAGGACTAAATTTAAAGAAATTATGCAAGACCTCTCTCAAAAAAATTACAGCCCCAAATGAATGACAAAGATTAGAAATTTTATTTGATTAAATTGGTGGTTGCTCTTTCTCACTTGGATTTTTGCCCCATGGCCTTACACCAGGTACCTCCTATGATATATCTGATATCTAGCTCCTCTCTGGCATCTTCATCCACACAGTAAAATTCTCTTGAATTCTAATGAGGGACCAGTAACTACCAGCCATGGACATACAAAGAAAGCTTCCCTGTCTCCTTGCTTACTTTCTACTATAGATATTGATATTATTGTTTATTTTTCATAGTTACAGTAACTTTGAAATTGACTTGAGGTAATATACTATTGACTTGCATTAAAAAAAGGACTAGAACATGCCTAAGGTAAGTATTGTATAGAACCTGAATTATGGGGCATTTGGAGAAATTGAAATAAATGTCCATAAAAATATGTTGCCCTGCTCTACTCCTCATATTAATTTTAATATTAAATATATTAAGCTTGAGAAGTACAAAGTGTCCTCTTTATTGATACCCATGAACCAGGTTGGAAGGGTCTACAATTATTATCTACAAGATGTAAATTACCTTTGATGCATCAAAGATGTGAATGAAGCTCCATCTAAGACAAAAATCCAGCCTATTTCCCATGGGAGATGCTATCTGAAAATATGCACACAATCTTTGAACCCTTATCAGATTTTTTAAATTGTTACAGCCTTATTATCTAGCTACTATTGTTCTTTATAACAGCAGGCCTGCTGTGAGTATATCTTTTGAATGATACTAAAACTTCTGTTTCTTTTTTTCCCCCACCCCTCTCCTCTCCTCCTCTCCTGCTTCCTCTCCACATCTGCTGGTGTTTGTAACTCCTTTATTATGGGTGTGGCCCTCTCCATCAGCCATGTGGGTAGTTGAGCCAAACTCACCCACCAGCTTCTCTGCTGCCTTACCTGCCAGGAACCACTCCCAGGAATCCAGGTTGGTTGTAGGGTGTGGGATACAGGGGATTAATACATCCAAGTCATGACTAGGGGCTCCTTTTTTATTCTGGCATACCATGAGCCTTCTGGGTACTCAATCCTCAAATGTTTTACCCTGCCTTTGCGGGCTTCTGGTTTACGGTATCACTTCCACCAGAATGCAAACTCTGCTGTGCACCTTAGCTATTTTTGCCATCAAATTTTATTCTTCCTGTGTCCCATCCTTTCTGGTCCTGCTAGCTTCTAGTTTAAAAGACCATAAGCCATTAATAGGGAATTTAATATGAAGCTCAGACAGAACTTCTCAGTTAGGTAGAGCTAGCCTCATCCCTGAAATCACAAATGGAGGATGCTTTTCTATGTCTTTCATGAAGCCCTAGGCCTGGCAGTGTTTCCTGTGATGCTTCTCAATGACTCAAGTGTCCTCTCTCACAAAGGAGTAACCATCCAAGCTGGTGCAGCAGCCAGACACCTCTCCCTACTAACCCTCACCTTTGGTCTGCATTGCTCTTCTCTGAGTCCCCCACAGTTCTTTAGGAGTTAACATGTGACAGAAGTAGGTATTTTCCAGGCCAGCACTTGGACTAAAAATGAGTGTAACAGACTCACAAAGTTGTTGAATTTAAAGAGGCCTTAAGTTCACCAATTACTACCCAGTATAGCCTGATGTACAATTTTTGTAGAAGAAAAGAAACTCAGATGTCATTGTCATCAAAGCAAGTAATTAGAAGGAATGTTAGAAGTCACAATGGAAAATAACATGGAATAGCATTGAGATGTATGCCAAATCTCAGATCTGTTATCTACCAGTGATATAACTTTGCACTCTGATTAACCTCTAATCCTTGATTTCTCATCTATAAAAAAAAGAGCATAGTTAAGTTACTATGCAAAATATTTTATAGCGTTCTAGACACTTGCTATGCATTAAATCGCGCTCATTTTTGTTAGAAGTATATAAAGAAGATTGTATAATAGAGTAAAATACTTCCCTCGGTATTTTGGTGAAAAAACAGAAACCGCTGGAAGCTGAGGTACTTTCTGGAACATATTCCGTACTAAAGCCTAGATGCAGCAGAATGCGGGGACATAATGAGTTTTGAAGTAGAGCTTAAATATACACCTAAAACTTTTTAAAAATTAAGTAAAGCACCTTAGGGATCAATAATTTAATAGTAAACATCTAATGACCTTGGTGGATAAACATATATTATGCAACATGAACTTAGCAACAGTAATGTATATATTTTTCCTTACAGTAAAATAATATATTTGCACCTACACATTTATAGAACATAAGTTTTAAAAATTTTCCCATAGTTCTTACTAAGAAAAGGAAACAAAATTTAAAAGCTAAGCTAGCATGTTCTCTTATTTGATCCTCTTTTCTGAACAAGGAGTTTAGTTTCAAAATTATTTCTTGAGGTTTTGGTGAAGACTGAGACTATGAAATAGCTTTTAAATGTCCAAAGACAATAAAATCGATAGTAAATTATTAAATGCATGAAAGAATCACTTGCCATCACCTCTTTATTCAAAGGTATATAGATTCTCAAGGCATAACATCTAAAGTACAGAGGATTATTTATATTTATATATATTCCATATTACTTTGTTTGTAATAGCATTATTCTATATTACAACTCTTTTCTTATGTTTCACTAGACATATCTGATATATCTGGTAGTTGCCTGAATGAAAAAGTCTCCACTGAACAGTAATCAATATAATTTTTCAGGATAAAAGATTTCAGTACATTACTAGTAAGTACTGAAAATAGGAAATTACCTGCTATTGGTGTTTACTAATTATGTCCCAAATGAAGTAACAATGTTATAATCATGTTAGTTTTTAACAATAAAGGTTGAATTAGAGTGTAATTCCTTTGACGCCAATCTATCTGCTAAGAATGAGCTAGTTTGTGGTTAATAATGAATAACTTTTTATACTCTCTTTATTATCATATAATAATGCCTCACAAAAAGTACACAAACTTAGGTCTTCAACAACATTTTCACTGATTTGAGAGCAAAAATAATAGTGAAGATGTCAACAACCTTTTCTTTAAAAGAAATACCCTTCATTTTTAGATAACATATCATAGTTTCTGTTGCATTGTTACAATGTCCTTTCTTTGAAAAATTATAGTGAGAACAGAAGTAGCAAGGGATTTTTAAAATTGTCCTTATTTTGGAAAATGAAAGGATGGCCACCTTATTATGTTATTATTGTTGTTGCTATTTTACTAGTCTAAGAGATTTTTTTTAAAAGCTTGAAAATTGCAATATACAATTATTCAGCTGCCTTTAAATGTTGAAACAACGCATATAACAATGGTTTCTAAATATCTTCAAGGTTTGGATAGTTGTTCCTTGGAAAAGTGTACTAAAATTCTATAGAATTAATGAGGACTTTATTGCTCTTTCGGCCACAAATGAACTGGTGACATATTTAATTTGAACAGATGACATGATAAGAAAATCATGATATGTCTCAAAGCTAGCAAAGAAATATATAATATAGAAATTTAAAAAAGAAAGAGTAAACTTACTTCTTATCTAGGCGGTAAAACTAGAGAAGGAACAGCAGAGTATAAAAGAAAACTTTCCCACCATTCACTTGTTAAAAATGTAAGACAGGTTTGATTTGAGCTACTGCAGTAGGGGAGAAAGATGTCAGTGTAGAACTGAGCTCTACTTCAAATACAACAGGGAGAAAATGGGGATTTATAGCCAGTGGGCAGAGCGAAGGGGTTAGTGAACAGAAAATTTGTAAGAGAAATGATTAAGGATAGAGCAATTCTTGCTAAATGGCCTAACAGGATTCTTGAAAAGGCTGACCCAGGTCTAAGATATCAAAGAAAAACTTGATCAGTTAGCAAGGGTGGGTAGATTCCTGCTAAACTGACTTAGCAGGTTGAGGTTTGTTTAAAAGAAGGCTCAGAGCATCAAACTAAGGTTAGGAGGGAGGCTTTGCCATAGATTGGTCAGAATCTGGACATAAAAGAAACTAACACATCATGTAATTTTAAAAACAAATCACGTTTTGAAAGACTGACCCAAACCAATGTGTTTTCTTTTGTTTTGTTTGTTGTCATGTAACAAGTTAAACTTTTTGGCTGAGGACAAAATAAGAACATTCACTTTAGCAAACTTTTATTTTGAATCAAGCAAAGCTGTATTTTAAAATCCTCTAAATTCTTCTTGGAGTGTATCATTCAATTAATTTTAACCAGAGCACCTTAATTCCTTCCTCAAGATCTCTTCTGATAGATGTGAATTTCCCCCCCAGGATTAAGATGAAAGGATTTAGAAGAAAGCCCAAGAACAAATATCCTTAATAGGACTGAGACAAACCACCTAATGGCAATTACTACAGTTTCCTGAAAGCATTTTTTAAGAGGGGAAGAAGATAAGAGCACTTGCAAATCTTATTTTTAAAAATCTGTTAAAATAATTAAACTTCACAATATGTTCACTTGGTATGTTAGTAACAAACAGCAGCAGGATCCCCTTTCCTTAGAACTATCCAGGGAAATTCTCTAAATTATCTCTTTAGATGCGGCTTATCCCACCATCTGTTACCGCTGCAGAAAAATTTAACATTGAATTCAAGCACCCTTTTGTGCATAACCCTTTGAAGCCAACCAAGATGCTCAAAAAAAAATAAGAAGAAGAACAAACAGCACTAATAAATACTTATTGAGCATCCATCACTAGCTAGTGCTGTTCTAGGTCATAGAGGGTTCCCTCTCTTTCACTACTTATAGCCGAAAGGAACGGACATATATGACAAAATCATATGCCATTTTGACAAGTGCTACAGCAAGGCATGGCTCTTGTGTGTGCTGTTGTAGCATGCTAGAAAAGTGGCGATCTCACTTCCTGGGGTGAAGTGAGGGTGGAAATATGAGTATGGAGGTGTGAGGGTGCGAGTGTGTGCACGAAGCAATAGAGAAAGGTGGTAGAGGAGGAGCAGCGGGAGGGAAGGAGAGAAGGTGCAAGAGATGAAACAAGTGGATAGAGGAGGAGTTATCCAGGTGAAAGGAAGGGGATTGGGAAGGGTATTCCTAAAAGAAGGAACATCAAGTGCAAAGCCCCAAGGGCAAATGAGAATGTGTATTTAATTTAGTATGTCAGAAAAGTGCTTCTCAAGCTTTAATGGATGTATTAAAAACTGAGTTACCTCAGTTTACTGTCCAAATGCCGATTCTGATTCAGTAACTACCAGAGAGGGACTTGAGTTTCTGGGTGGCTAACAAGCTCCCAGGAGATGTCAGTCCTCCTGGTTCATAGACTGAACTTTGAGTTACAACATATAGAGAACTCAATTCCCAGGCACTGGATGGTCCTCTGGGGAAATAGCTGACTATAGCATAAGCCGCTGTCATTACTGATGGTGTCCTACTTAAGTCACACTGCAAGGATCATTAATGCTTGCAGCACAGTGGCCGCTTAGCGCCTTCCTCAGAAATGACATTTTCTTTTCTTTCCTTTTTTTAATTCTTTGTGAAAGTATTACATATACCCCCTGTTATCCCCATTGACCTCTCCCAGCCCGCCCCTAACCCCCAAGCACAAGAGAAATGGCATATTCTGTAAGAGAGCATGCCTCTCTTCCCATATTTCTAAAGTCAACATTTCAAATTCTGCTTTTGTATCTTTTCCCCCCACTTGGATCTCCTTTTTTATTGAAACCCATTTAGCAGTTTCAGCACGAAACTGCTCTGAAAGGATGTGCTTAATAAATATTGTCAACACTTGTCAAAACCAAAGGGAAATATCCCAGAGAAGAACTTGCAGCCTTACGCATTAGGAGCAAGTTATGAGGCTGTATGGTGTCTTGACAGCAGTTCTTTTAATGTCAATTTGAACTCATTTTAATGAATCCCCTAGTTTCATGTTGCTGCCATCTCTGCCTCATCCTGTAGCAGCAGTCAATGTTATGCTTCTCTAGAGACTAAAGAAAGCATCTTTGTTAATACTCTAAAAATTCCATCTTCATTCCAAAGATGTGGGAACAGACTGGGCTGTGTTGTAAAGTCTACTGGAAATTGGCACCCATGGTCTAAAAGATAAGTTTATCTACATATAGTTAGGATATCAGGCATCATTGAATGGATTTATAATGTGTTTCTGGAGACTAGAAGATGGTTTCACTTTGAATTTTGGTGCAATGGAGTTGAATCACATTTGTTATCAAGTAACAGACTGATTTTAGTCCCATTGTGTCACTCTACTGCCTCATTTAATTCTTACAATATACAAATATATATTTTAAAAGTTATTTTATGAATATTATATAGACTTAGCTTTAGAACAAATGGAATAAGCCCTGAAGCCAAGCAAGACTTTCAAATTCCCTTCCTCACCTTCATTCCAACCAGGATCTTACAATCATCTTATAGACAGAAGGACTTTCATACCAACATATATGTGGGTAGTAGACTTACCTTCCTTCCTAGCACCTGCCTAGCTCAGCATTTCTAAAACATTTTTATATATAACAATTACTGTAGCACCTTGTCCACTTGAAGTTATATACAATGTGCTTTGTGGGAAAACAAGAAATTTTCCGTGTGTGATCTTTTCCTTTTCTCTCTGTTTCTATTTTGAAAGTTTATGCTCTTTTCATGGTATCATCCTTCCTTCTGATATATATATATATATATATATATATATATATATATATATATACCCTTCATTTAAAAAAATAAAATGAATAAAGATAGAAAGACATTATTGTTTTGACCCTTGCTTAGAAAAGAGGTTAACAAAACAGAAATAGACTCATAAATGCAGAAAACAGACTTATTGTTTGCTAGAAAGGAGAAGATTTAGGGAGTGAGTGAAAAATATTAAGGGATAAAGAAGTAAAAATTGGAAAATACAAAATAGTCATTAATAGTCATTAATAACTATATGGTGCCAGGTGGGTACTGAAAATATTAGGCGAAGCACTGTGAAGTGTATGATTGTCTGACCACTCCGCTATACACCTGAAACTAATATAATGTCAACTGAAATTGAAAAATAAATTTAAAAGAATAAAAATAAGTAAAATTGTTTGAAAGATATTAACAGAGCCAGAACTCAAGCAGATGCATTGCATTCACCTAACCACTGGGCCGCAAATTTATATTCACAATGGCATAGCTCACAGTGTCTCCCAATTACAAAAGTGAAGCCAACATAGAAACGTCTAAACTCCATTATACTTCTTCCTTCCTGAATACGAAGAGGGCTCACTGGAATGTGTTCTCTTTTGTGTTTTGGCACAAACAGCAACTCAGAGTCACCACTGATGTGTGAGGTTCCAGCAGCCCAGCAGGGCGGGGCCAGCGGCACCTCAGGAAGCAGCCTGGGGAGCTCCATCACAGCCTGTAAGAAGGTAACCTTGTCCAACACCACCTTCACCTTCCCGATTGAACTTGCACACTAGTTTGACTTTTCAAGCACTTTTTCTAAAGCAGAAATAACAAAATAACCCACAATTTGTTTGCGATAACCCCTAGTGACATTAAAAATGTGATTCTTGGAAATGATCAGAAAACTCAGGCAGTTCAGAAAGATGTGACTTGAAAATTATGTGTCCAGGGCCATGGGACCTCAATTCCAACCTCCGCTTAGTCCTTCTTTCCACAGTTAGCCAAGAGGATCAGCTCTTGGGTCTCTATTCGAAAAAGTCTTCACAGGCTTTGAATGGCGCACCTTATATTAGACACCTAAGTTGGCATCTAAGAAAAATGCATGGCTCTTCTCCTTTAGATATTTTCTTAAAGAAAAAAGGGTGTGTTTGGCTCATTTATTAGGAGAAATAAAATAGACGTTTGCAACAGAGAATGGACCTGAAGAGAATTATGCTAAGTGACATAAGCCAGTCAGAGAAAGACAAGTACTACATGATTTCACTTATAAGTGGAATCTAATGAACAAAATAAACAAAATAGAAACAGATTCACCAATACAAAGAACAGACTGATGGCTGTCAAAGGAGAAGGGACTGAGGGGCTCTGTAAAAAAATGAAGGGATTAAGTAAAAATCCACAAACTGGTAGACACAGACAACACTAAGGTGATTACCAAAGTGAAAGGTGGGAGGGAAGGTAGAAGAGTGTAAAGCGGTGGTAAATGGTGATGGAAGGAGACTTGACTTTGAGTGGTGAACACACCATACAATATGCAGATGAAGTATTATAGAATTATACACTTGAAACCTAAATAATTTTGTTAACCAATGTCACCCCAATAAATGTAATAAAAATTTTAAAAATGTCTGATAAACAAATCTTGCAGAGATATTTGCAAAAAGTTGTCATTTAAACAACATAAAATAATTTACTTTAACAACTTTATCTTTCCAGCTAATTCAACTTAAGACCCAGAAACTTAGTTTCAGATTCAGTTAAAAAAAGAGACATCATTTACTTATTTAAAAATCAGGTCTGGGAACTCCTGGAAGAAATGCTTAGGGCTGGATGACTACCTAAAAAATTAAAATCAAACTTGATCATTTATTCTAAAGGACTTCATCAATATATGTAATTGATTTGAGAGAGAGAGATAAACACTAATTTGTTGTTCCACTTTTTTATGCATTCATTGATTGATTCTTGCCTGTGCCCTGATGGGATCAAACCTGTAACCTTGGCATATCAGGATAATACTCTTAACCAACTGAACTATCAGTCCAGGCCAGTACATATATATTTTATACTTGCAATATATTTACAAAAATATCTACAAATAAGAAAAGTTATAAATATACTCCCACACTTTTCACAATTACTTCTAGAACAACCAGTAGTAAGTTGAACCATGTGAAATTACCTTTTTTATTGGTCAGTCTGATGAAATGTTTGGCAATTTCATATGATTCCAACTAAATACAGTCAAAATTCTGTAAGATCTTGGACAGAGATCCAATACTAGATCACAAATCCCACTATTGAAGCATTTAGAGTGTAGTTTTGGAGATCATACTGACTTCTCATGTAAAAAGTCAAACAAAATTCAAAACTCAAAAGATAATTATATAAGACTAGAGGCCCGGTGCATGAAATTCATGCACAGGAAGGGGGTTGCCTCAGCTTGGCCTGCACTCTCTCCAATCTGGGACCTCTGGCTCCTAACCATTCACCTGCCTGCCAGCCTGATCCTCCTAACTGCTCTCCCCTGACAGCCTATTTGCCCTAACTGTTCTCCCCTGTTGGCCTGGTCCCCCTAACTGCTCTCCCCTGTCTGCCTGATTGCCTCTAACCTCCTCTACCTTGGCCCCGCCAACATGGCTTTGTTGGGAAGGATGTCCGGAAGATGTTCAGCCTAATTTGCATGTTTCTCTTTTATTACATAGAATAACTATCTCACAATAAGTCAAGATAGTATAAATTAAGTGAAAAACTAGTATTATGGGCATTAAAAGCTAAGGAAATAGGCAGATCCTTGGCCTGCAATAGATAGCAACCTTAAGCAAGAAAGTAAATCTTAGTTTGGACTTTGGAGTATAATTAAGATTTGAATGAGTGAAAAGAATACCCAACCAAATTTAGGAAGACCTGCTACAAACTAATGCAGAAGAACTCAACACTTTTGTGTACTGGTAATATACATTTTTCATAGTGCATTTCTTTCATTTCAAATAACCTCTTAGGCTTACATAATAATTGCATTTAAAGACAGTTTAGCCCAATTGGTGTGGCTCAATGGTTGAGCCTTGACCTATGAACCAGGAAGTCATGGTTTGATTCCAGGTCAGGGCATATGCCCAAGTAGCAAGCTCAATCACCAGTGTGGGGCATGCAGGAGGCAGCTGATCCATGATTCTCTCTCATCCTAAGTAGTTCTATCTCTCTTTCCCTTTCCCTTCCTCTCTGAAATTGATAAAAATATATTTTTAAAAATAAAGACAGTTTAGAAGACATGTATATGCCATTCATCATACATCATGTGGGTTATAATAGTTTTACTTCTTTTGGAGACAGTAGCTCAACAATATTTTCCTCTTTTTTTTAATATATTTTATTGATTTTTCACAGAGAGGAAGGGAGAGGGATAGAAAGTCAGAAACATCGATGGGAGAGAAACATCGATCAGCTGCCTCTTGCACACCTCCAACTGGGGCTGTGCCCGCAGCCAAGGTATATGTCCTTGACCAGAATCGAACCTGGGACCTTTCAGTCCACAGGCCGACGCTCTATCCACTGAGCCAAACCGGTTTGGCAATATTTTCCTCTTTATATCTAGAACATAGACTCTCAATAAAAAAGATATGGACCATTGAATGATTCATTACCCTCATTTTATTTCTGCAAACTGATTTAAATGATTATGGGTTGATTCTTAAAATCTTGTAAATTACAGATAATGGAACTAGGAAAGTGAGGATCTATATGCTCATATGCATATATATTGTATGTTCTGTACAAAAGAGGCAAACGAAACAATGACAGCTATATCTTAGAAATAGCAAAGCTATCTAGCTGAATTACCACTCCTTACTGTCAATCACCTTAAATAAGACTAACATGGGTCATTGAAATCCATTGGTAATCCCCAAACTCATTTCATGCAATAGCTTCATCTTCTTTCCCATCAAATCTTCTTATCTGAACTGACATGTTACTAATTTAACTGGTGGAAGAAATGAAAGAAGGGTCCAGAAGATAATAATTAGTCAAATAATCAGCCTTTGAAAAAATTACAAATTGACTTCATTTTTTTCATTTGCTTCGTGATAAGTTGTTAAGACTTTCATGAATCCTATCCAGATGCAATTGATTCAGCTTCCTTTTGCTGTTGGAGAAATGTGGTCACTGGGATTCATAGCTATGAAAAGCTTTGGCATCTGGAAAGAGACATTGGTAGACTTATTTGAAGGAGAAACTCATTTATATATATGTTTTTATCAGTGATGGACTGCCTTGCCCCAGAGTCAAAGTGACCACACTACTCCTTCACAATTTAATATTGTCTTGGAGTTTTGTTAATAGACCTCTTTTTTGCTCTCAGTAGTTCTGCTATGCACAATAAGTTATATAGTTATCCAAGCTCTAGCCTCAGAATTATATTTTCTTTACCCACTCTCCTTTTTCTAATATTAGGAAAGTTATCAGGTAAATTCACACTGAAGTGTTAGTGCTTGTATAGTTTAGTATAGCTTTGACAAGTAAAATCTTAACTACTATTACTGATGAACTAGAACCATTGCCTCCCTTAACTGGCATTGATAATTGAGCCTGTTGAACTTGGACATGATGTCAGCATTCTACCCATCACAAAGCTCCAAGCAGACACAGTCAATCTATCCAAGTTGGACTGTAAGTTAACTTCTGTGTCACTCTAATTTAATAAGCATAAAACCTATGAAGAAATTTTAATGTATAAAATATAATTCTCCAAAGTAATGCATTTAAAATTATAGAATTTCAAAATAGCACAAGAAAAATGGAAGAGAAAGAGTTGCTAGTGGATAGTGAACACTAGAGCCTTCCATAATATTCCTTGAATTGTATCTCACTCAGATATTGCCTGGTGTTCCTCCTCATGGGACCAGTCCTTCTTGTAAGACAATACAGCTACCACTGTTAAACTGAATCACAGGAATTCCCATTTAAATGAGCTAAGTGGTTATAAATGCTGTCCTTTCACATATGTTAAACACTAAGTGAAAGATCTTTGTATATCCTTAAAATAAATAAAAATGTGTTATCTTTAGTGTGGCATTTGGACATGTATAACAAACTTGAACTTGGAATTTAAAAACCTGACTTAGATTCCAGATTTTTCTTCTTACTGTGTGATCTTAGGCCAGTGACATCACTTGTCTGACTCAGATATCTTAGGGTTGGTGTGATGTTGAAGGTTTGTGTGTAAGTCCTTGGCATACATAGTTGATACTAAAAAATTTTAGTTGATTCCAAATAAATGATCTTTACACAGACGAATTTTATTGTGATAGAATTTTAAAACTAATTTTAAACGTAATCTGAACACAACCAGCAGTGTGCCCTCATGGTTAGATATCCATTAAATTTTCCTTCATTGAAAGCATTTTAGTCAATGTCATATCTCACAAAAGCTGGACAGTTTCAATCCATGCTTTATTTCATGATCTGAAGACCTGCTGCTATTTGGGATATAGTAGAATCAAGTTTCTGAATAGAACTTATTCAAGAAAAGAACTGTTGGAGAAAATCAACACCCCAAATATCTTCTTTTTATGTGATGTTAATGAAATCCACCTTAAACTTGTTCCTATCAAAGGCAGCAGACTGAATATACTTCACTTTCCCAGAGGCAGAATTTGATCTTTATATGACTTCTGATCAGCTCTTTGAAGTCTCAAGAGCATTCTCTGCCTTGACTAGCCTCCTTTAAACTGACTTAAATTTGCTGTCGATATTGGCACAGATACATCTAAAGAATGACAGAATGGATGCCTCTGAATGCTTTCTTTTATTCTGTAAAATACACTTTCATCTAAGCCCATATCTTTTTGATGACATGTAATTAATTAAAGCAATTCATTGATGTGTTCAGGCGTGGGCATACAAATTGGGAGGCTCTTGAGCAGTTTGAGCCATATCTCTAAAGACATTTTTATTAGTCAGAATTGTATAGTTCTTGACCCAAAGCCTCAAATTTCAGGAAGCGCATGATGAAAAGGAGTTATAATATTCTGTAGAAGCTGTTCCTTAAAGGAAGAAAGAACTTAAAAAAGTATAAAATTGAGGAAATAAAATTGAAAACAAAATCAGCATAATTGAATGTATTTACCTTTTTATGGAAGGAAGACTCTAGGCTTTTCCTCTTGGAGTATAAAACACAACCAGCCCTATAAACAATGGTCTTGAAGCCCAGCTTCAAATACCTTATCCGGATTTTGTCAAATGGCTGGATGTCCTGCGTTATTGCTGTTCTGCAGGAATAATCAAAGGCACTGAAGAAACAGGGAGATTTTTAAGAAAAGAAAGAGAATTGTCTTCATAAAAGTGATACCTGAAAAAAGTGAATCCAGTAGATCAAAAGCTGACTCCTTTGAGCAAAGGAAGACTGAAATCTTGCATCTCAGGAGAGGCATCCTTGGTGTAGATGGGGGAGTGGGGAAAGGAGAGATGAGATCCATATATAGAAAGTGGGAGGAGAAATAAACTCTGCTGAGATGCATGTGGGAGTCAAGATTAGCAGGACTGTATGGCAATGAGAGTTAAACAGAAGAATTAATCCTATTTAGGCCAAGATATCCATGAGTAGTGGTGTCATTGAGGTCATTGAAAAGAGAGTTTGGGAGAGAAACTACAGAAAGAAATCCGTGGGTTCAGATTTAGCCCAGTTGCATCTAAAGAGCCAGCCACATAGGTACCTCTAGAGGCAATGTCCCTGACTGCTTAACGACACTCCTGTAGGCCCTGAAACACATTGACATCCACGAGCTATGGTTGCACTGAGGCCACATGCGGGTAGCAAGGCTCTGGAGGGGACTACGCTCCTCTGCCTTCAGCAAAAACAGGTGGATATGCTGCCTTTCGAGCAGCCTGGTCTGGGACACAGAGAGGTGGGGCTGTGCATGGAAGTTCATTCTTTGGAAAATGTAAATTCAGAAGTTCTTTGCAGGAACCTTTGTTTAAGACTATCAATTATGGCTTATTCTTCGGTTTGACTAGGATCCACTTTCTTATTCCAAAGTCAGTATATTCAAGGGCTTCTATTCAAGATGCTGCTCCACCTCCCTTTGCTGCCAACAATTGCTACACAGTGTTTAAGACTCCAACATCCTTACTCTTTTCTCTGCCACTCTGCTTCTTGAGTACCCTTTTGGCTGTGTGTAAAGAACTCCTGGAAGAATCTTGCTGTGTCTTTTCTTTCTTTTCTTTTTAATCAAAAAGTAGGACTCTGAGAACCCAAAATAGCTCAGAACATGCTGTGGAATTGAGAGTTATGTTATACTGTTAGAATTGGGCAAGCGATCTTTCTTTCTGAATTCTTGTCATTAACTCTGACCTTTATTTTATACTAGTGGTCCAGTGCACAAAATTAGTGCACATTGAAATGAATTAATTAGAGGAAATATTTTTAATATTGCTATTTGCCCTTTCTCTATAATAGAAGTGTCAGAGATGAGAGAAAATTAGTAAAATGTATATGAAAATCTCCCTCTTGTCAGAGTCTGGGCATGCCACAGGACCTAGAGTCAAGTCCCCACCCACTACCTGCATGTACTTCGAAAACACAGGAGACCCATACCTGGCTGGTCCCACCCCTATTGGGTGAGACCCAGACCCATCTGGCCTCACCCCTGTCAAGCCCCTCCGGGTGGGGAGCACAGCCTCAGATCCCCTAGCCTGGCACCGAAGGTGAGGGTACAGTCTCAGGGCCCCATCAAGCCCTGCCAGACAAGCGGCATGGCCTGAGATTCCCCATCAAACACCACTAGGCAGGGGACACAGCTGATGTCCCCCGGCCTGGTGACAGGGCTGGGGGTCATGGCATGAGGTCTTCCAGTCCAGCACCAGGGTGGGGGTGCAGCTTGACATCTCCTGTCCAGCGCTGTGGGGCAGGAGGCATGGCCTGAGTCCCTTGCCCAGGCCAGGCACCATGCAGCCTCAGGTCCCTGTTGTTCGGTCAGTCGTGATGTTACAGCATCCCAGCAAATTTGCATATTCCTCTATTATATAGATAGATACTAACTACCTCTAGACACAAATAGAAGGGGTCTGACATTTTTTAAATATCTAATTTGGCATTCAACATTTTTCTTCTTATCTGCAATATTTAAAGAGACTTGCCATCTTTGCTTCCTAACACAAGCCTAAAGGCAATTTCTCTTTCTTCTCAGTCCCCCATGCAAGAAACCTTCTCAGCTTTGTAACCTGGGTAGACACTATGCTTTCCCTGGTCCTAATAGCACTCTCCTTTCTGTATCCTGCCAAGCATGTCCTTCTGATTAAAATGCTCAGTTTTCAGTTCTGCCTGTGTCAGAGGGGGAAGGACGTGGCCCAGATCAATTTGAACAGTCTTCTAACGGTGCATTCTGGCTCAGGAGCCCCTCATCTGTGAGACCACATTTCCTAGGCTTATTTCTGTGTTTGGGGATTGACACCCCCAAAAGGCCTCTGCAAGGACTCATACTCTCCAGGATGGAGAGCATCCAAGAAGCAGGCGTGTCTCTTAGCAAATTCTGTGTCCATTTGCATACAACTTGCAACTTGAAAAGTAGCTGTTCCCAGTAGTTTCTTCCCAAGAAGAGAATAAAGTCTGAGAAATGAGAATTGCCACTTTCTTATGTTTGCCAAAGGCCAAAGGCATGCACTAACACTCAGGTGATCCATGCACATTCAACATAGTGTCCCCTTGTCCAATGGCAAACTCTGCATGACCTCCACTTTGCACATCTACACAAAACCATCCCAAATCAATGGCAGGGATGTGCATTACATATTTTCCTACATGCATAATTTTATCTGACATTTTGCTTCTCCTAACATTAGAAATCACATCCTCGACATGTCAGCATTATACTGATTCTAAATAGCAATTAATCAACTGTTCTCTATTTTTATGTCTAATTTGATTTTGTTCAAATGATTGCTGGCCACTCATTAATTAAACCATATTTGCATTTCCTGAGTATATCTGTTTTTGTAACTCTGGAGTTTTGTGCTTGAGACACAAACTCTGTTATCACTTTTATGTGGAAAAAGCTCTGATCAACTTTCAAAGCATGCTCCAGCCAGCTGGCATCTGCATAATGTGGCAGAAACAAACAAGAATGGTTTGAAACTTCTGAATTGGCCCCCGTGACAATTTTTGTGACTGCTTTAAAATACAATGTTGTTTTCATTGGTACAAATAATCATGTGGCCCGTGAAAAGCCAGCACCTGTCTGAAACGATCATGAAAACTGCCTGATTCACTTTTTGCCACATTAGGATGCACTGTGGCCCAGGTTAACATTTGAAGTCTCTTAAGTTACATGCATGGGGATATTAATGTCAAAGAAGAGAGGTGACCTTATTAGTTAACTAGTGGATTATAGCAGAGGGCATGTGCAAGGAAAATAATTGGAGATGAAAACTAGAAAATACCTAAATTGGGCCGAGAACAATACCCTAAACATTGGAGCTTAATAAATATTCATGAGATGGTTAACAGGAGGGAGCAGAATTAAGATCTGTCTTGAAAGCAAGCCATAGTTTGGTAAATATCCCATAACATTGTGGGCTTGCTGACAGCAAATATTGTCTTTCTTCCTTGTTTCCCAGGGCTGAGCCTAGTGTCGAATGGGACTAGAAGGTAAAGCATTCATGTTTATTGAGTCAATTACTCAATTTAGGTTAAAGTCCAGAGAGAATATCATAACAGCAGTAACCGTATTTATAATAACTGTTTTTTGTTAACACCTCAAAAAATCATATCCCTTTATTATTTCTAATGTCAATTAAAAATCTCTCCTTGTGAGGGGTAACACCTCCCTCATTTTGTCAATGGGGAAACTGAGTCCCAAAAAAGGCTATGTGACTTGCCTGAGGCTGCACAGTTAATGAAAAAAAAGGAACTTGAACTAGATTTGTCTTCACAACTAAGTAAGTACCTAGCCCTTACTCTGATTTCAGTGAACAAGGTGGATCTGGAGGATTTGGGGTGAGAGAAATAGAGAAGAGAGATGGTTACAATGTGAATTGTTTGGTCCCTGTGGGTGTCCAGGCTTAGGGTGGGTGTCCACCCTTTCCAAGTATTGCCCCCATCCTTTTTATTCTCCAGGGCACCATGGTGAGTTTCCTCATATTACCTACCATAATTTGGAACAAAATGTGTGTTTCAATGCTCCTTTATTGTTGTTAGGCTCCCTTGCAGACTTGAAGTTCTGTAAATATGGAGATCAGTTCTGAATTAGTCTATTGTGTTACCTGGAAACTCGCCCATAAGATGCACTCGAATGTTAAGCGAATTAAAGAAAAAAATTAACTTTGGAGGACAGACTATAAGACTAGAAACAGACAAAGAGATATTCCAGATTGCATGGGAATAACAAGGAGAATTGTTCTGTCGTTATCTGCAAATAGGGAAGCCAAGGAGTCAGGTTTCTTTTAGAGACAGGAATTAGGGAAGGAGGGGCTGGGGTTTAGACATAAAGAGTCCAAGGTGATAGCAAGAGATCCAAGAATCACAACCAACAGTGAGAAATGGGAGAAGCCAAGCTCCAAGGAAAGGTCAAAGTGGAAGCTATAGAGCAGTGAGTCACCCTCCAGGTAGTAACTAATGTCTTGAAAACCCATGAGCTCTCAGAGGAAAATGACGAGGGGAGTGGAAAGTGTAACACGCTGAGGCTCTTATGGCATCAGAGGAGGAAAAGCTAGTTAGAAGAGGGCTGTTCCCTCCCCCACCCTCCCCAGCATCTCAGACAACTGAGATGCATTTTCCAACAGTCTGGTCAGGTGTGCCACCTCTTGTTAGCCCTCCTGCAGGACGAACTGGCCACTCCATCCTAGGTGATATCTGACCTGGGTTGCCATTGATCAAAGCACTTGCTTACTTTATCACAGTCTTGTGAGTGCTTGTTCTCCCTGCTAGAGATTAATTCCCAAAAGGACAGCAGACATTTTTGTTCATCTTAATATTCTCAGTGTCAAACATCAAAGAGCACAACAAACCTTGGTTGGCCAAATATTGACTTAACGAAGAGATTAGAGAAACAGGAGGAGGAACATAAGAATGGAGCATCACAAACAATAAACAAGAAGGTTGGTTGACGTGGCTCGGTGGATGAACATAAACCTATGAACCAGTAGGTCAGGGTTTGATTCCCAGTCAGGGCACATGTCCTGGTTGCAGATTCAATCCTTAGTAGGGGCGTTCAGGAGGCAGCTGATCAATGATTCCCTCTCAACATTGATGTTTCTCTCCTTCTCCCTATCTCTTTCTCTTTGAAATCAATAAAAATAATATTATTAAAAATTAATAATAAACTAAGAGAATATGTCCACTGTTATGCCAAGATCAGTAAAATGTTAAGATGGAAATGGTATTGTGTAAATTTTACTGCTTTCTCATATTAACAGCTATCACCTATCAATTGCCTATTCTGTTAGGAGTTAGCCCTTTCTTTACAAACATTTTGTTATCTGAGCCTTGGAACAACTTTGTAGAGTTGCTTTAATTGTCCCTCTGTAATAGATACAGAAACTAATTCTCACTGAAGTTAAATGACTTGATCAAGCTCACCTGCAAAGTGATGAAATGGAATAGAATTTTAGTTCTGCCTCCAAACCTCTGTGCCTAACCATAGTTACTGTCTTCTCCAATCTCAGTTATTTAAAAAACATTAAGGCTTGTTTTCAGCAATGTTTAGGTCAGTGTCCAGGCTCTTATAAGTCTATCTTACCCACTCTTTTCCATATCAATACTAAACTCCTGAAACGTGGTCATCTCTATAAAAAAGAAACGTATAAAATAAAGCAGAAGGATTTTTTTTCTTTATCATTTAGGTCATTCGTGAAAATTTAAGAGCCTGTTTTCCATTATTATTTCAAACTTGTGCATGCACAGCACGTTCACTATTAGTTCTTCATCTGAAATAAGTGAACCTTCGGCTAAAAATAGCAGATAAATAAATGAGCCATTGAGAGCCTGCTGAGTTTTATTCTTCCCCCCCTCAGAAAGTAACTCTCTCAGTAGGGAGATTATATTCATAAAGCTTCAAAATCATTAAATTCTCAAGCACACATTCTTCCTTCAAGCATTTTTATTTTTCTAATTGTTTGTCTAACCTTTAAACCAAAAGTTTTTCACAGGTTATAATTGCTTTACACGTCATGAGACTCTCTTTCACAGCCTGGGACTCCTCACAGGCTGATGCTTTTCCCTGTCTTCTCTGCCCCTGTGTGTCTCACAAGCAAAGTGTGCTGACCCAGCTCAGCACTTTTCTGAGAGACCCAAACGTGTTGCCTCTGAACTCTGTTCTTCTCCTAAGGCTGACCCAGGACAAGAATAATTAGAATAATTTGTACTCTCTGATAACTGACAGTTGCTTTCTTCTGTTGCAATCATGATACTATGGCCGGGTGGTTCAGATGGTAAGAGAGTTGTCCAGATATGCCAAGGTTGCAGGTTCCATCCCCGGTCAGGGCACATACAAGAGACAACCAATGAATGCATAAAGAAGCGAAACAAATCTCTCTCTATCTATCTATCTTTCTCTAAAATCAATAAGAATTTTTTAAAAAGAAGTCCAGAGCTTAATTTTTAAAGAGTGAGCTAAGAAGTGTTTCTAATGTTCTCATGATGCTGTGAAGGCTTTTTATTGATGGCTGTTCCAAATTCTAAAGCTCAAAATGAGGTGAGGAGCAGAAATATAATGGCATCAGTTTGGGTTAGTGTTAACTGAAATAGATGCAAAGGCATGCTTTCCTTTGTGAAAGTAAAATACTTGCCAAAGTGGATGAATTCAGTTATAATTTATGTCACAGAAAGTTTCTCCTTCCTAAGGAAAAAATATCACCTCAGCATTTCATTAAAACTAACTTTAAAATGGAAGTCCATAGGAAAATGTAGTTAAATTTACAAAAATTAGATGCACATAACTTCTCCGAAACACATCCCAAATTAAATCCATTGGTATGGGTTATAGGAGGAAGCATTGTGACATGACCTCACTCACAGGCCTTGGTGTCTTCAAAACCAGACCCAAAATTGGGCTCTGAGCACTTGGCAGGAAGTTCAATATCTCTGAGCCTCAAGATCATATTCAAAATAATCATTTCTGTGAAGAATTTAACCTTTACAATAATTTATACCTTATAGCATTGCAATGAGGATTAAATGTAAAACTAGTATGTATATGAACATTTAGCCCATTTCCCAGCACATTCTAAACATGCAAATAAAACAGTAAAAAAAATTAATACTACAAAATGCAGAACTAAAATTACACCGTTGATGAGAATATTTGCTTAAAAAAATGTCTTCACACATCTAAAATGTTTTCAATCCACTAATTTCAGATGAAGGCATCCAACTTTCTATTTTCCTTTGTAGTCTGTCTCAAATAGTAACAAAGAAAACCGTGTATTGAAAGAATAACCTGCCATCTGCATGACTTATCAACTCACTGAATACCCCAATGGTCCCACCAGGGGGGGGCATTATTAGCTCTATTCCAGATGTGAAAACTGAAACTCAGAATTTACACCAGCTGCCCCAGTTAATCCTGCTACAAATGGAATGTTAGGTGGGCTAACACAGTTAGCCCACCTATGCCCATGCTCTTCAACTCTTAGTTTATGCTGGAAATAAAAGGGAATGGTAGAGGGAAGGTGAACTGAGAGACTATTTCTTACTTCACATAAATTAACCTAAGGCAATAGTTCTCAAATTGTTGGGGGCATCAAAATTTCTTTGCACTCTAAAAAAAAAATGTATTGGGTCCTCACAAAATTTTTGTTTATAGGGGGTATATTAATTGGTACTTCTATATTAATAGAATAAATTAAAGCTAAAAAGTTTCTTATGTTTATTTATTTAATTTTAAATAATAATACTTAAAAAACAAATTATTTATTTAAGAATAATTGTAAAAGAATCATAAATAAGCACATTACACGTGAACACACATATTTTGTAATATATCTGTTTGCCAAAATAAAACATTTTAGTGAGAACGGTTAAGGAGTTTTGCTTCTACATTCATTCTGTTGCACTGTCATAGGCCATATGGAGTCTGAAAAGCCCACTGAATACTCATGAGACCACTAAAGTGAAAAGGGAAAATAGCATCTTACTATTATTATAAAAATCATTTCACCACTGGACCCTCTGAAAGATCTCCGGGACCCTTCAGGTCCAAGCTCACACTTTAAGAATCACAATTGAGGTAAAACCTGTAAGCAAACTAAGATCTAGTGCTCATCTACCTGCTCATCCACAAAGTGTCTCTTTACCTTGTTCTGGAAAAGAATGATGAAAATTTGTCATCTCTGGGTAATAATAAACATTGAGTGGGGAAAGCTTTAAAGGTAATAACATCACTTGGCTAAAACAAAAATAATGTTAACAAAAAGGTGTAAAACAAAAAGATGTGTCAGCTATACAGTTGGTTAGTTCACTCTTCAGAGACAAAAATGAATGTATTTTTATCTTTACAGAATGACAACCCTTTGTTGCACAAATGAAATCTAATTGAAGTGTCATTCTATTTTTCTGGCATTAACCAAACTGATTAAATCTATTATATTGCTGAAGTGAAGGTGCTAGTCAAATACTAGCAGACACGTATCCTAATAAAAATAAAAGGTACCAGAAGAGCATCGGAAATCTTACACAAGATGAGAAAATCTTATAAAATATTTAGGTAGTATTTAGACATGGAAGAAATTGAATCTAATGATTATTTATGAGATTACAGCTTCAAAATGTGTTGGCTAAGAAATACAATTTTTATTTCTTGCTTCAATCTAAGCCCAGGAATAAGGTATTTGTACAGTATATTTGGTTTTGTTAAATCATCTTCAAGTGTGTGTTGCATTAGCATACTATTTCTAAATGGAAAAACGATGGTTGTGAGGCACTATACTCATTCCTGATCATTTTTAAACTTAAAATAGTACTACAGGTGTTCTAAAAGGATGGTGCCCTATTTCACAGATAAGTTAGCAAAGCTGAAGAACTGAAGAATGACCATTTTAGTAGCAACATTGCACCGAAAG
The DNA here is from genome assembly GCA_027563665.1 of Antrozous pallidus. NCBI lineage: Eukaryota > Metazoa > Chordata > Mammalia > Chiroptera > Vespertilionidae > Antrozous > Antrozous pallidus. Next base: position 29,806,611 of record CM050508.1, on the reverse strand, counting down.
GAAAAACATTTCTTTTTTAAAAAATTGAAAATATTTAGTGAAAGAGCACTTACACTAAAACAAAGGTTGATTTCCATTGCCAATTGAACTATTCCCCACCATAAGCATTTGACTGCAAATTGTGCACAAGTCACACATGCATTGTCGTTTTCAGATGCTGGATTTGATGAGAGAGGAAGCATTAGTATTAACATCAACTTTGGCGTGTTTCTCTAACATCAATTCCTACTTGGATATTTTACACAGTCTGGAGGTGCTATTTTCCTGCAAGTTTATTTTTCTAACATCCAGAGACTCTGAGGAAAAGGAAACATCAAGTTTCCTCAGAAAAGAACTGCTTGTTTAAACAGAACGCCTTGCCGAACAGCACTGAGAAGGTTTCTCGGTTCCCTCAGGTGCTTTGCAGCAATAGCCTGCTGGAGTCCACAGACTACTGGCTGCAGAATCAGAGGACCCCCTGCCAGATTGGGTTCGTGGAAGACAAGTCCGAAAACACAGCTTGCGCTTCCGTAAGTAGATGCGACCTGGAATATGGTCTGAGAAAGCAGGCAATCAGGCTCACGGTCTCCTGCTCGGGACAGGAGTTTCCTAATTCATTAAATAAGAGGTCTCCTCTACAAAATCCGTCCTGGTTAATATGGACTGTTAATAAAATACACAGAGCTCACATCTCTATTCCAATTCTGCTCATTTCAACAGGCGAATGAATGTGACCAATGATCTAAAAAGGAAACACCATGTTTATATTTCAAAACTGGCAGAGAAAAAGATTCAGAAACAGAATTGTATGATGAGACATAAAAGGCCATGCAGGAGCTCTCTAGGATTTTTTTTCAACATATTGGATAACTCCTGCTAGTGGGTTATTTCCCATCATGAAAATTGTGTAACATTTCTGTACCATTTTTATAAGTTATAGTCATTGTTTGAAAACCTTTTCAACCCGGGAAGTGTACAAGCATGAGTTTAATATACTGGAGTTAAGCTTTACATGCAAAACCTTCTTTTTCAAAAATGTTCTTGTAGATATATAATCCTTATGGCTTAGAATGTGAGAACCTACAGTTGTTGTGTAATATGTTCCTTCCTCTATGTCCTCCAAGGCTCTATATTTCATTTGAATTGAAACCGCCTAGCTCTTTAGAGTCATGATTACAGAGATTGGAGAAGAGCATTTTCAAAAAGAGAGCAATATAATTCTCATGACTAAGTTGAGAGCAGTAGGTCTGAGCTATTCCTGGAGGTAAGATGCATGCCAGCACTTGTGCTAAAGGAAAAAAAAGGAGCTGAAAATGGGATGGAGAAGTTTTTATATATAATGAGCAGAACCAGAAGAACTGGCAGATAGAGGATGTGAAACATTTCACAATGCAGAGCCTCACCACACAAGGAAAGCAGAGTCCATTCAACAGACTTAATTCGACCTGTTGGTTTGGGCAAATGATTCCGAATCTGCTACTTTGGGGATTTGATCCTTTGTCAAGAATACTAATTGATGGCTAAAAATCTTTGGGGTAAATAAAAAAAGGATTAGGTGGAAAGTAATTACTAGTGATACCTTCCCTGCAAATTCAGTTCTGAGATGTGTTGGAAAATTCAGGCATTAGCCAATACCGATCTCTAATTACACAGTTATAAATTGTAAAAGAAGAGAAATGGAGAGTGAACAATGTCAGCAGCTATACTTTGGTCAAAGTTGTCATCCAAGCAGCTCCTGTATTAAGAAGCCTCCCATTTGAAGTTGGAACACAAAAATTTGCACAGTGAAGGGCAAAGAGGTCTTCTCTAAACTTTATAATTTTGGAGTCTGGATTGGTGATCTAACTAGAAATGCTAAATTTATAGCCAAATTTAAGATGACAATTGAATCCTCTTAGGTGAAAGAAAACTCTCCTCCCATCCCCAACCAGTCACAATGGACTCAAATTTGGACTTAAAGCTATCTGACTTCCTTTCTTAATTCTTTGGCCCTTTCTAGTATCAGATGATTCAGTGAGGTTGAGCTGATTCATCCTATCGGTTCTTCCTATTGTTTCCAAAAGGGGAAACATCTTAGCACACATGAAAGGCATAGTAGAAGATTCGTTTCCCCACAATAGTTGACAATCAATGAAACGGACACAAATGTTAAAATTGCCCATGATTCTAAACCTAAATTTCAGAATCCCTTTGACAAATCAGCTCAAATCTGATCAAAAGTATCCCACGGTTAGTTTCTTAACTTATCATTCCTTTCTCTTTTTCTGATTTGGAGCAGATTTCTAGGATGGGAGAAAGAAACAGAGTCTATAGTTGGACATTGCTGAGGGGTAGTTATTATCAAAGGGGAAGTAGAAGTGAACTATACAGATGGCTGACCAGGACAGGGTGTAAGAAAACTTGATCAAAATAGCCATACAAGAGTATACCAAAGAGTCAAGGGAAACGTACTTAATTCCTTTTCAAAAACTTCTCCTAGAGGAGGACTGTATTTTCAATAATATCATCATTATTAAAGTTTAACTTTTAAAAACTTATTTTCATAAAATCATCCCAAATCTAAACCTACTTGCAAATAACCACAACAGAATCCGAGGAATCTATAGCAATGTTGTCCCATATTTTATTGCTTTGTATTCTGTTCATAACTCTGGGGCACTCTGTTCTACATGAACCATTGCTTCTTTCACTCATTTCTTCCTGATCCACATTAGTAGCTAAGTTTTTCATTTAATTTTAATTGACTTGTACCCATTCTACTGAACTACAAGTACAGTTCATGAATTTGCTGTGTCTTAAAACTAAATACCTCAGTGGACCAAGGTTTCTGAGTTCAATATGCCACTTAAGAATTTTATTGACAGACAATCTCAGGCTTGGAAAACCTTTGGGGGGTTGCATGTGGGGGCTCAGTACAGCTGTTTGTTCTTAAGCATCAAACAATGATTTTAGTCATTATGTCGATAGAGAGCTGCATTCATTTTCCAGCTGAAATGAGAAGTCTTAGTGAAGAGCAGTTTGAAACAGTCAGAATATGACAAGTATGTCAAATGGGGACTATCTGCCAGGAAGTCAGGAGCCCCCTGAAAGTAACACTTAACAGTTTTTCAAAAGGTAGCAAATATGAAAACTGTGCTTATCTTTTTTCTAAATAGCATTCTTCTATAAAGCTATATAATTTTATTTTCTTTCTGATTTGCCATTCTGAAAAAAAAAATGTATATTAACCTTCTGGGTGTTTTTTTTTAACCTCATTATCTTTTTAAAGGAAATGTGGGTACTCTGGTAAGTGCTCATCCAGTAATTTCCATGTCCCAGCCCCCAAAGTAAGAGCTTATTATTTAAGCACATAAGCCTGAGTCAAATATATAATGAGGTATTTATGGTCTTGAGATTTTTGCCACTCTAAATACAGTCAGATGAATAGATCTGAGTGTACTTTTAAATCTGGGTATTCGTGCCATTTCTCAACTGTTTTAAAATTTATTTTGACAGAAGAATGCATTATTAAATAGCTCAGACTAGCTTTGAGTTTCAAATTTCATACAATTCCTGCTATTATTGTAATTTTCCTCTGAGTAGAAAATATGTCAAGAAAAAACAAAGTTTCTCTTTAAAATACCTTTTAAGCTTTAAGGAACTTGACTACATAATTTTGATTTCTTTTTAGTAGAATTATTTGTTTGCATTAAGATGTCTTTCTTAATCAGTTCTCCCAAACTCCCAGGAAAACTAACTAAAAGTGATAGCATTTTTTTTCTTTTTACTTAGAGTCTGGGGTTGAAGCATCCTATATAATAAAAACCTAATATGCTAAGTGTCCAGTCTGCTGGCTGGCCATTCAACCAATCAAATTGTAATATGCTAATGATATGCTAAGACCACTCAACCACTTGCTGTGATGTGCACTGACCACCAGGGGGCAGAGAGTCAACCAGTAGCTATGACATGCGCTGACCACAGGGGCCAGCACAGAACATGGTGGGCATCAGTGATGCAGTGCTGGCAATAGGCAGCAGTGGAGGCACTGCCAGCCCCGATGGACCATGATGAGAGCAGGGCCACAGCAGGATGGTAGAGCAGGTGAGTGGGCGGCACCAGGCTGAGGCAGGGTGCCAGGCAGGGCTACAGAACTACAAGGCTGAGGGTGCAAGCTTGGGCTGCGAAGTAGGGAGCATGAGCTGGGGCCTGATCTCTCACCCAAGGGGCCCCATCCATGCACGAATTCATGCACCGCACTTCTAATATCAATATAATCATTAATCAGACAGTGTACTAGTAAGTCTGCAGTGGCTCAGGGAAGTTCACTAGACATGGGGGTGAATTATTCTAAAGCAGGGTCTCTCAACCTTGGACACTATGGTGTATTAGGCCAGATAATTCTTTGTTGAAGGGGCTGTCCTGTGCATTGAAGGATATTTAGCAGCATCCCTAACCTCTGCTCTACAGATGCCAGCAGCACCCATGCTCCAGTCATTTGCCAGAACCTAGTGGTAACACCAAGATCAAATATCACTTGGAGAGTGTGTCTATACCCTATGCTAAACAAACAGAATGCACTAGTATCCTCTTTCCTGCCAAGCTCACTGAACTTCTATTCGTGAAATTACAGAAACTAAGAGCTGGAATAAACCCAAGAAGATAAATTGCCCATTCCACTCACTTTTCAGGTGAGAAAACAAAATAGAATGCATGGAAGTCTTGTTCAAGACTGCAGAATAAATAGTAGCAAGGCCAGCTCTAAAGCTCAAATTCATCAGCTTCTAGTTCATTGAATACAGCACTTTTTCAATATCCCAGTAGACGCCCCCTCAATGTAATAATTTTATTAAAATGCAATAAAAGATATAATTTCTATATTGTAGGATTATTTTTATTTGAGGCATAAAAGATTTGAATTACTAATCCACACTGAAAACCCTAAATTAATATTATTGAAAATTTTCAAGATATTTAACTTTGCAGTTGTTTTTAGTGAATTTAAGATTGTCATATGTTCATATTTAAATTACTTTCAGATTTTAAATTTTTAAGTAAATTACTGTGAGGTTATATGTTATAAATATCTTGTTATAGCATCAGTAAGTATACATGTTATTAAGATCTGATATTCCTGTACCATCAAGCCAAAGTAACATAGCCCTTGGTCATTTCCAATGGCAACACCTACATTTACCCATCCAGCTGGCAATGTCGGAGTCTTATAATATGCAGACTACTCTTCCAGAATCTCTGAACTGCATGAAAAAAAAAAAAGGACAAATATTCTCTGCCTCTTAGAAGCTCAGAAAACTGGACAGTTAGGTAATGTAGCACCTCTAGAAACTGATTCCCCTTCCCCCTTCTTCTGAGCTTATTTTGTTGGATATTTTAACTTTTTTTTTTAATCTGGCCAGCTTGTTTTAGTGAAGTCTATTTCTGCCTCTCAGGTTAAGCCTTCCACCACTCCTCAGCGATGCCCGACGATGGCCTGTGCACAGTGACTGAGAAAGACACGGTCTTAGCAAGCCTCTCTGCCTGTGTCATTCCCTGATCTTTCTTTTGCTTCATTGAAATAGACACAGCCCTGTCTATTTGACTCCACTGTTTACTAGCTGGTTGCTCTATTGCCTTTAACATAGCTCTGGAGTATAAATTGCTCAACACTCTACTTCAGTTACAATTAGATGTTGTTTTTGAAATCAGTTTTTTGAATTTTGTTCTGACCCATTGAAGAAAGACTCTTAGCTACTGTGCCTTCTTGTTCTCTCTCTAAATTAGCTGGTCTGTGTTTTAGTTTATTGCTCTTAATTAAGAAGAGCTCTTGTTTCTAAGAGTGCCCTTATGCTTGAACTTCCCTAAACTCTCTTTTAAATAATCTCAGTCCTTTGGGGAGAGTTTCTGAGCTCTTTTCTTATAGAGAACCTCTCCTCCCAGGCAAACCTGAGCCCTGCGCACTGGGTAAGGAAGTAGCCTCTGGTTTGCTTGTCTGTCCTCCCAGTGAGGAACATCTGCTCTGTAAGTAAGTGGGAATGAGAGTGTTCATGGCCCTAGGATTCTCGGTCTGTCGCATCTGGGGTAGCATCTGGATAGGACCTCCATGGAGGAAAGAAGCCCCCGACTTTCTGGCCTCCCTTTCCAGAAATTCGGCCTCTTCAATTTGGAGTTGGAGGGGATGAGAAATGCTGGAAGTCTCTGACTCTTAAGTGAGATCTGTAAACTTTGTCTGTGAGCTGCAGGGAGGGGAGTCCCAATGGAGTTTCTCTCCAGTTGAGCTGGGGGAAGTGGAGACAGTGGAAAAGAGAAAGTGAGGTGTGGTAGAAATACCATAGACTCCATTCTGAGTTTCAGTAGATTTTCTTGAAAAATGTTTCTTCATATTCTGTATATTTTCACTTTCTAGACACTTTCTAGAGAATTAAAATATTTGCATTTATAGTTTTTGCCTGCTCTGCCAGTTTTACTAGAGCTCCTCATCTTCGTCCCAAACCTGGAACTCTCTGCAATTTCTTCTTGCCAGGCCATTTCACTCTGGTACCTTGAGTTTGTGATCCAGGCCAGGTTTGTAACTGAAGAGTCTGGAAGTTTATATCTCCATTAAAGGTTGCTTAATATCCTTTAGCGTTCAGCCCTTTACACAGTAGAGTTGACATTCTGTCATGAAAGCTAAAACTCCTCATGCCCCTGAGGAAGAGCACCTCATTTTTGTATAAAGTTAAAAAGTGAATGTTTGTTGAGAGAGCCAATATTTTCCCTAGGGAAACAAATGGAGTTACTTGTCATACACGGAGTCCAACTTCAGAATATGTTTTTGTTAATTTTATTCTAAAACATTCAACGGGTGTCATTCATGTCTAGACCAGCCATTGAAAACATATTGAACAGCATTGATTTTTAAAGATTTTTTTCAGGAATGTATTTGAAAATAAGCCCACAAAATGAATTCTTTGCAAAATATTTCCTTTGATTACGTGAATTGAGTTGCAATATAGTTGTTAGCTGGAAGCTTTGGAGACATTGAAGGAGGTCAGACAGAGGATGCTAAATGAGAGACAGCTAAAACTGAGTCATTCTCTAATTGCATAGCAGACCCAATCATCTATTTATGTCACTCATTTGTTCCCACACAATCACATTATCAGCCTACAAGAGAATGTCTTGAAACCACCATAATTTTCATGTATTGTCAACTGTAAATTCATCAATAGATATATCCGTACCAAAGACTTTCTGGTTACTGCAATTTTTGTCTGATAGCATGGATAAGTCAAATGAGGTGGATAGGCAAGCTAAAATAACTGATATTAAAATTAAGGTTAGTCATTTATCATGACATATTCCCCAGTGGCTTGGTCTTTGTGAGCTCAAAAGTTCCTTCCAATATTAAAACTCTTTTTAAATGCTTATATATTCTTGTTGACAGTGCAGTGTTGGGAGAAAGTGATATTTTGCCTAATTAGTGAGAACAGCATAATTTTGGGGCCTTTATTTTTTTTACTCTGACCTTCAACAAGGTGTTCTGTTAGCTCAGCAGTCTGCTACTGTTCTGATGTTTGGTCTGTGAAACACATTGTCTGAATTACCTAAGAAGTAAAAGAACCAGGGGTGTACTTTGGATTTACCTTAGTAACCACAAAGGGAATTCATCAAGCAAGGCCACAAGCTTCAAGCTATTCTTATGACAGCTCAGTTTTATTTACTATTTTTCTTCCTTCAGTAAATGTGTCTTTAAAGATGCCCCTTTTCCTCTGATTGTCATAATCCAATCTTACTCTTCATATGGGCAGAGCTCTCTTTATCTAAAGAGAGGTTCTTTGAAAGAGTAAACACCAAAAAATGGACTCGAGCCCTGTTCATGCATCTGGAAACTGAAGGGAGGCTTACCGTGCTTAGGAAAAGTTTGTTTTGGTTTTTCAGTGAAAAACAATGAAAGCACTTTTCAAAGTTAATCAAACGTGAACATTTTAGAGGATTGCCTAAAATGAAGCTCCACAAAACATTTTAAGATGTTACAGAAATAATGGCTTCCTCTAGTGCATGAAAATTATCATCACATCATTTGTTTGAAAACAAAACCCCCCAAAAACTTGACTAATTTATAATAAACAATATTCATGTATGAATATATAAAAATGTGAAATTAATGGACAATTAATTCATTTCCACAACAATTTTCCACAAACTCTCTCATTCTTGTTTCATCTTTTTCTGCTTTACCTCTTAGCTCCTTCTAATTTAACTACTCCACGTGTTCTAAGAAACTACATGTTTCATAGCATTTTCTCCTGAATTCCATCTGAGCATTAGACAGATATACTGCCTTTTCTTTTTCCTCTAAAAATCTGGCATCTTTTGGAACAATATTGCTTCCTGCTTAAATCCAGCTTTTGTTCTCCAAGCTATGATTACTAACAGTATTTTTAGTCTTGTAAACTCTAATTTGCCATCCCCTTTTACTGTAGCCTGATGATCACAATCTTCCAGAAATCACAAAAGCCATTATCTGGTGGTTGAGAAATATCTGATGTGTGGTTTGCAAGTCAGAAAGAAAATCAACCGCTTATCAGTTCTATAGAAAAGAAAAGCAAGTCCTTGGAAATTCAAAGACGGTATGACTAGAGGATACATTCCGTTATTTCTGGGCCTTTGATTTCAGGAAGTAAATTGACAGGGAAAAAATGTAGGCACACCTGAGCCCTGAGTCTGATTAATTTGGAAAAAAGACACATCTGTGTAAATCCAGAGACCATGTGCTGAAATATCACTACATTTGTGGCACAAAAGAAAAAAAAACTGTAGGCATTATAAAAACCCCTTCATACTGAGTTCCAATTTTGTGATGGTATTCTGTAATTCAAATTTTGTTCTATAATTATGTTCATTTTACCTTAATTAGTCATTTTACTATAATGGCAACTAAGGTAGACATAATCTCTGACCTCTTAAAGTCAAGTTTTTCTTGGCTTTGGAATAAAATGACCTCATTTTTCTTTGATAAATTGGTTATTTTATGGTGAACAGAAACTGGGTTGGCAGGCTTATATGTTGAGAAGAAGAGAAAGAGAAAGGAGGTAGGTGAAAAGGAAGAAAAGAAGAGAAGTAAGGTAGAAAGGAGAAAAAGAAAGAAGGCAAGCAGACTCAAATAAAAGGCCAAATCCTATACTGTGGGGGATGGGGCTTCTGAAAGAATTAAAATAATTCAAGATTAGTTTTCCCAAGGGCATTAATATAGAGCACAGATGATGTATATGAAATTATATCAATTAATCCCATTATAGAATATTTTTGCATTTTAATACACTTTTGAATCATGGTATATATTTATAGAAACTTTTGCATTATTAACACCCCTTTCCAAATATCAAAAAATACAACCTGCTTGGTGCTGACAATTGCTTGATTTAAGGTTATAGGAAAGAGGACTCCATTGGACCTTGAAGTCTATCACCAGAAGTTTATCCATGTCCGCCTGCATGGTGATTTTTGCAAGCTAAACTTTGAAGCTGCTTTGATTGTTTTTAAAAATGTCTTAATATTGTCATTAATAACTTATAGAATAGTTCTCTCCTAAATTAACCATAGGTCATTAGGAATAGTTCCCTGGTCTACCTCATGGCATGTATCACTGCTAACTTCAGACCCAAAGTCACTAACTTTGTTACCTTAAAAAAAATGTTAGATGATGCTAGGAGTAACTGCTAAAGTAGAATTTATCAAACCCACTCACAGAAGGGCTGGGGTAAAGATCAGTCCACTTGCCAGAGGGAAGTAGGTTTGTCTCCCAACAGATAAAGTGGAGTGGCAATGTGATGTTGAAATTAGGTGATTGTTGGCATGTTGATTTAATTTGGAAAGCATTGTTGCACAGTTGAAGATCGGGGAAATACATTCCATGTGAAGGTATTAGGAGCATCAGGCTTCTGTTTATTTATGCCCTGGATTAGCCCCTTTTGCATGTTAATCAGTACATTAATTAGATCATTAATATTACTGATATGGATGTAAGGGAAAGGATGCTCATACATATTGCTGGTGGGTATTTAATTCATTCAAACCTGTGCAGAGAGGACACCAAAGCATTTGTTAAAATTGAAATTACTGTGCCCTTCAACCCTGAAATCCCATTTTTGAAACTGAACCTAGAAAAGTAACTGAAAATAAGAATCTATACATGGCATTCTTCAACAGAAACAAACCAATCAAAAATCCTGGAAGCAAAATGATTCCCATTAATAAACTGGTTGGATAAATTACACTACTTCCACCCACGGAATAGGAGGCAGTCATTGTAAAGACGGTGCTGGGGCTATATCACTACACTTGGAGGAATTTCCAAATAGTACTGTTGAATAAGAGAAGTCAAATATAAAGAAAGGTATTTATAAAGCAATGTCCAAATTCCCTATCTATATGCAAAAACATAGTTATTTGTACACATACATACACAAGGATATATGTCATATGTTAAATTCTTATCATATAATCAGTTTGTGGAAGGCATAGGAATTTTTATATGGAAATGACAAAGAAAGGAGTAGGGTCAATTATTTTTTAAAAAATAACATAAAGACTAAACTTTCTCTTAGCCTACATTCACCATCCCCCCAAATACACTTTCATATGTTGTAGATAGAAACCCAAACATGTAATATGATCCCATTTATTGAGAACTATAGTGTGTGTGTGCAAATTTAGGAACATTTATTCAGTAAGATATATGAATGTCTGTGTGAGAAAAATCCTGTTGTGATATGCATACTAATATTCTGTCTCTCCCACACAAAATTCTTGTGTTTGTATACATACATATACGTATTAGTAGATGATAGACTTAGGTTGTAGAGAGATAGAAATCCAAATCTATTGACATGTAGATATATATTTATTTGGAGAAAGACCTGGAAAGCATAATAAAAAAATTTATCACAATTGTGTGGTTATTGGATAGTGAGAGAATTTATCAATTTTGTCTTTAATATATTTTATTATTTGTTGTTTTGCTTATTATAATGATCATATTATCTGTAAAAAAGAAATTAAAATATTTTAAGAAAATATTTTTAAAAAGCTAGGTAAGTTGTGTCCACAAGGTGCTGTAAAGAGCTGTTTGGGGGTAGAGGCATGGGAGAGATTCACACTCAACTCCAATAGGCTATCACCAAAGATAAACATGAGAGAAGGGGGGATCATAAGGGAAGGAAGAACTATGTTAAAAGAGGTAATGGACAAAGTGAAACATTCAAAAGAAATTCTTGAGAAGATGTGATTTTCCTTTAAGTTGTAGCATGAAAACTAGAAAAAAGTAATTGGGCAAAGATGGAGAGAACTCTAAGCAGGTATGGAAACACAACCAAAGGCAAATACAATTAGTCACCCACCAGGTTTAATACTTACATTAAAGAAAGATCCTAAAGCATCTCTGAAGGAAAGAACTTCAGGAGTTACATGATTTTGACACCATAATTCAACTACTTCATAGTTATCTGGTGATTTCTTTTCACTTCATTCCTTAAAAATGAAATCCATAATAATATTAAAATCCAAAGGAATAAAACCTAAAAAGCCAGAAGTGAGAGAAGATGTTTGAAACTGTAAATGATAACAAAGATTTACTAAAGATAACTAAAGAACAAGTGAACGTAAATGTTAAGGTGCTCAAAATATTAGTGCTGACTACTCTGGCCTTCTTTAGTTGCTACTTTTAAAGTTCATTTGGCCCAAAAGAGAAATGCATATATGCATTTCCTTGAATTTAATAACAAATACTGACATTTCAGTGCTATGCATGTATATTTGTAAATAATTCATATGCAGCCCCTGAGAATGTCCTGCATCAAAGTCTTTTAAAAACCAGCAGAAGTCTTTTTTCAAATGAAATCTTACCTTCTCCCACTGTATAAACATAGAAAAGGGTAATGCTCATTTGAAGGTGTGAGGCCCTGTTTGGAATAAAACTCACTCAGCTCTGGAGGAGAGGCCCTTAAATTGAAGACCGAGTGGCAGTGTCTCTCTACAACTGTCTGTCCATCCGCCTGGATGGCTGCCAGATGGCCTATCTGGTGGCTGGCTGACTCAGATCCCAGGAGGACCTATCAGTCACTAAGCCAAGATCATTTTAATGGAGCCCATGAAATGAAGTACCTCTACTTTCCCAGATTTCTAGCTCCCGGTGTTACAGTTTGCATATAATTTTATGTTTAGCAAACTGTGTTAGCTTAATATTGAGCTTTTACCCATGCTCTTTCATTGAGCAATTTTAAGAATCCACCCAATGTTACCTGTGATAAGGAGCTCCCATCAACATGCCCAGTAGTTACGAGTGAGTCCCTGGGATTCAAATAATGGAGCCACAGTAGCAGATAAAAAAACCCAATACCCCCACTATCTTTTCGTTCTTTTTCCTGCTCTGCTGAAAGAGAAACAGACTAGCCTGCCCTGATGTCATTGCCCAAGAGAAAAAAAAGCCAAGGGTGTTGAGTCTTTCAACAAATATTTTGTGGTTTGGGTTTTTAAAGTCACATCCGTGCAGTTGAACTGTCAAGTGAGGAGAAGAAAGACAACCCTGGGTATGTTCTGCAATAAGGGATAGACACAATGAAGCAAGGCAGTAGAGAGAAACCAAAGGAAGCTTCATAGACAGGACAATCCATAAACACACAGACACACATGTGCAGTGGGTGAATTTGAAGAGATTGCCTGCTCTGGTCACTGTGAATTTATTATGGAAAACAGATGCTCCTGTAGAGTTCTTGGTTCAAACAGTTCTACAAGCTGAGAAACATGTTCCCTTGCACGTGGACACTGACATGAGTGTGATTTGTCACTGTCTGAGCCAACCATGTGCAATCTAGAAATGCGTGCTCCTGACAGCCCTGGGCTCCGGCGCTCCACCCCACGCAACGGGCTTTGGAGCAGCTCCAGATGCACTCAGTTCTGTCTGGAAAGTGAGAGGAACTTGGCCCCTCCAGATTAAAACTGCCTGATGGTGACTTGAAGAGGGACAGAGGGTAATTGGATAACCTTTTAAAAATAAGATACACTCCAAAAAAGGCACAGATTATCATTTTATAGAAAACGAATTACTTTGTGTCAAGGTGAGATCCAGGAGGGAGAGACAAGCCTGAAGGTGTTCAAAGGATGTGCCCCGTGGCTGATGATGGGGTCAGCCGTGGGCCCTGGGACCACAGGTCTTCTAAGTTTCTGAACAGAGACCTATTTCAACTGTAGAATAAACTACATTTCATTGGGAAATGATTTGAGCACAAAATACAATAGAAGACATGAAAGAAAACATTTGGAGATTCTCTGGCTTTGAGTCAATTGTCTAATTATTAGAAAAAGTTAAGCATACATCTTTCTTTCTGGTGCTAATACAGGTTTGGCTTTGTTCTCACTTTCTGAGGGCATATGGAAGTTCTACTGTGAACCATTCTCTTCTACCTAAACCACGGGTGCTGGCGCCCCCCTGGAGTTTGACAGAGCACACTGCACAGCCACAGGAATCACAGACAAAAGCCTACAAGGCCAATCACAATGAAATAACTGAAAAATCACTGCCAGAAATAGAATTATCCTTTGAGCCCATTTCTTCTTTATAGATTACCCTCTGCACTTCCATGTACAATCACATTTTTAAAAACAGTATAGACTTGTGTCTTCGACCCTCAGCACTGCACAGAAACTGCTCTTGCCAGGTTTATGAAGGACCAATAGAACCTTCTAAGTCCTTATCTTTTTTTAACCTCTTGACAATGCTGGCAGTCCTTCCTTGAATGAGTGTCTGTCAAGGACTGTGAGAGGGTTAAGATTCTGTCTTACTTCCAAACTAAAAAGCTTACTGATTTATGAGTGCTGGGAAAAGACATGAGACTGGCTCAGAGAAAAAAGACTTTCTTACTCAAAGCACAACAGTAGCTGGAAAAGCAGTGTGATTGTTAGTTCTTCTTGCCTCCCAAGAACCACAGGGATGACACATGGTGACTTTGCATCACAACCAAGGAATGTTGAGCTTGAAGAATGCTGAGCTTAGAGAGCCATGGTGAGCCCATGCTTTGTTGCCTGACAAGAGAGCCATTACATCATCCTTTACTACTATTTTCTGCAAACAAAGGGCTGAGAAATAGCCTTGGTAAGGATCAGTCCAGGCCCTGTCATTTTGGCATACCCAGCAAGAACATACAAGGACATTCCGGATCGTGGCAGATTGCATCTTCCAACAGTGTCTGCCCTCAACTTCTTCAGCTTCATACGTTCCTGGTTTTCTGGCTCTTTGGCCATTCGTGTGCTTTCTCAGTTCTCTGACTCTGTCCCTAGGTCAGTATCTTAAAGAGTCTGCACTGGTCCCCCAAATCTTCTTGTTCTGCATCCTTTTTCCCTCCCTGATCTCACGCTTTAATTAACATCTGCATTCAGAAACACAAACTCAAATGCCCACAGGGATGAGGCAGGTAACATAATCATATATTCATCAGCAACTCATTTTTATTGAATGGAGATGAAAATATTTAATATACTACAAACATGACTGAGACCGAAAAAAAATTATTTTAAGTAAAAACATTTTAAACAATATACTCTAAAAATAGAAGCAGCCCATTGATAAATGTTTATATTTATTAAACCTTAATTTGAAACTAAAAATTTTCACCTACAAAAGATGTTGATGGCAAGTTTTCTTTTTCCATGTACAATGTGCAAAACCAAATTCGGCCATGATGCCTCTGGCTATGTGTAATGTTTGATATCATTACGTTCCATAGTGGAAAACACCTGTTCTCAAACACAGGTACTACCAACCCTGGGTAGACCCATACTTTCTATATTTAAGGTAGTTACTTACATCTGGGAGAGTTATAGGATTCTGGTGTCCCAGTGTTATCCTTTTTAGCTTCTAGTTCTTATGACTCTGTATTTCTGTACTCTCCATTGGTAGCACTTCTTTCATGATCTAAATCTTGAGAGAGAGAAGTTGAAAAATGGTAATGAATTCTATTTGCAGTTTAACATCAACCCGAGAAATATTTTTAAACATCAGTCTTTTAAAGGTGTGGTGAATGTAGTTCATTTTTATTTGGGGAACTGAGTTAAGCATATAAACATGGATCAGGCTGTTTTATTCCCAAATGATGTTCTCCAAATACATAATTTCAGGATGACTGGACCAATAAAATCATGCATTCTTATAATGATTCAGTAGTTAGATGTGTTTCTCTGGCAACTAAAATGGCCAAATATCCTGGCTGGCATGGTTGAGCATCAACCTATGAACCAGGAGGTCAAGGTTTCATTCCCAGTAAGGGCATATGCCTGGGTTGCGGGGTCGATCCCCAGTGTGGGGCATGCAGGAGGCAGCCAATCAGTCATCACTGATGTTTCCATCTCTCTCTTCCTCTCTGAAATCAATAAAAATATAGTTAAAATGGCCAGATATTTCAAGCAATTACAAACACGTGAAGAACTCAATGTCTTCCAACAATTTAAACTCTTCTTCAGCACTTTGTTATACCAAAGCTACCAAAATTGTGTAGTGCTTCACATCCAGTTCATCCAGCCATTTTACCTTGGCTCAAGATGTAGGAGCATATTGAGTTCATGGAGTTCATTGCTATGTTCAGAACATTGTCTAGTTTTAACTTTTGAACCTAGATTATAATGTATTACAAAAACTAAAATTCTGCATTTTTGGAAAATTTTGCCACTGCATATATTAGTTTCATATGTCTGTCTTTAACAACCACCACAGTAGCATCACTACTGCTTACTAATTTTAACCAGTCTGCAATAAGTTATGTAACTTCTCTCAATAAGCAAGGTATGTCACTACCTGATAGTATACCATCAGGAGCACTATATCCAAAAATTCTGGATTAAATAAAAATTGTTATCAACACTAAAGAACAAATATAGCTAACTGGGTGGTACCATATAGACAGATAGATGATAGATGAATAGATAGATAGATACATAGATAGATAGATAGATAGATAGATGATAGATAGATTATATAAATAAGATAATCAGATAGACATCAATTTGTGCTTTTAGAAGACGCCACAAAATAATGTTTTCATGTAAAGTAGATAGTAAACTTTTAGCAGTAGCTTCAACATGCTAAGTAACTATTTTTTCCTGCTAGAATTTTGTTTGCATAAGCTTGTTTCTGTTCAGGACACGTGCTTTCTGCTGCACTCAATAGACTTTATTTAATAAATCTGTCATCTGGAAAGAGCAATTGCCCAGACAAGTTATTCTCCCTAATGCATAACAAATTCCACACAATCATCAGTTATTTTGCTCACATCCAAAACAAATGCTTTTTTTTACAGATCACAAATTGTTTCCGCATGCATCTTTCCTTTATACCTATATAGTATTTTTATGATTAATTGTTCCATAACCTGATTTTATGATTTTGTTTTATTTCTTTTAAACACAAACCCACTTTGCCTTATAAACATGTAGGTCAGATCCACATTTTCACAAAGAAATGGGCTCTCTGCCATTTTTCTCAAAACTCAATCTTGGCACTTTTATTTTTTCATTAATACAGACCTTGGTACAGAGACAAATTTCTGTACTATTAAAAAACATTACCATGTAATCAATAATGACGAAGGACATTTGCCATTAGACCTCAATGTCCAGGGTACAATCGGAAGTGGCAGAGACTGAGGAACAAAGGGGCACATACCACACTTGATAGTGTCTGGGGAATTATTTCCACGTAGAAATGAAGGGTTATTGCCCCAGAGTTTTTGCTTTATAAAAAAAGGCTAGAAATCCAGATTTTTAATATAAAATCCTTCAATTGATTAATACTACCTTAATTTCACTTAAAATACAACCTATTTCACACTAAACACATTTCCAGGCTGAGTATCAGCTAATTTTGGACAAATGTGCCAGTTTGCAACCTCTGAAAGGAATTGGATGATATCCATTATATGGGGGATAATTAGGATGGAATCCAGACTCAGTCCTATAGGGTCTGTTCATTCTTCAAAGAAAAGTGGGCATTTTCTCTTTTATTCATGTCCTTTTTCTGTTTTGTAGTGGCAACAGCTATTGCTATTTTCCAAGAACATTAATTTGCTGGATATCTAGGCTAAGTGCAAATCCTTGTCTAAATCACATATTGTACATTCTTACTTACCAGTCCATAGGTAAAACTGAGAGTCCAAGTAGTAATAACTTATCTATCCTATATAATAAAGGAGAAACATGCAAATTTGACCATACCTTTGCTCCTGATTGGCTATGCTACCCGCCAATCAGGAGCGAGGGCGGGGCCAAGTGGCATGAGCACCGGGCCACAGGGGTGGAGATGAAATGGTAGTGGTGGCGAGTGCCCAGCCCCCAGGGCCGGGTGGTCGCAGGCAGCCGGGGCTGAGCTGAGCAGGGCAATGGCTGGGTGCCCAAGGCCTAAAGCCTCGCTAGAGGCTTTAGGCCTTGGGCAGGTTGGACATCCCCTGAGGGCTCCCAGTATATGAGAGGGGGCAGGTTGGGTTGAGGGACCACCCACCCCCAGGGCACAAATTTCATGCACCAGGCCCCTAATCTATACATAAAAGCCTAATATGCAAATTATCCCCACAGCAGTTTGATCAGGAGACTAATCACTTGCTATAACATGCACTGACCAGCATGGGGCAGCACAGAATGAAGAGAGGCCCAGGGTGGCAGCTGGAAGGAAGTCCCCAGCCGGTAGCCTGAAGGTCCCTATCAGTCCTCATCACTGGCCAGGCCTATTAGGGTCCATAGGTCCATGCAAGAATTTTGTGCACTGGGCCTCTAATAGTGTTTATAATGATGATAAAATAATAGTAAAGCTAATTGACTTAAGTTCTTATTCCTGATCATGCTATCCATATATACATATACCTTAGACACAGTACAGTCCATCATGCCTACTATTAATATCGCCCATTATTATGTTGTGATGGAGAAAGTTTAACACTAAGAGACTATCCACATACATAATATTTAAAGCACATATCAAAATGGAGAAAAGCACATATCAAAATGGAGAATTTGATGGTGCTGCAAAGGTTTTCTCTGGTTGGGCCCAAATTCTGTGTGGTTCATGGAGCTGTTGTCACCAGCTTCACCCTGTGCTCTACTCTTGGAGACAAGGCCACTGTTTGTACCCTCTCTTGGGCTGCTCTTGCTAATGATATCTCATCTTTCCATGGTCCCTCCTTAGTCACCCATCAAGCTCAGAGCACTTCCTGAGAACTTGCGACTTCTCAAGGTCAACCACACACACCCCCTTCCTGGGAAAGATCTCCCAAGCTTCCATCCATCCTGGCTCCTGCTTCTGGCTCTTTATGGCTTTGTCCAAACCACCAATTGAGCCCAACATCAGATGTCTCTTGGAGAGAATCCTCAAAAAACATTATGGATTCAACTACAAATATATCAAACTCCTATAAGTGAATATCACATTCCTATCAATAATCCATGGTTTAAAATGATTTTTATGATTACTAGAATAAAATGCTGAAAATGTATCTAATTCCTAATCAAAGTAAAATCCTGATACTCTAACCAATCCACTATCTTTTAAAAATAGCATAGCATTAAATATAACATATATGATATAATATATGATGTAATATATGATAAATGCTGTGCTACAAGACAGTGTAGTATAGAATAGACCCCTAAAACCGACTGCTTGGGAATGAATCCTGAGTATCAACCAGCAGCTCTGTGACTGCACAAGTTGCTTATCTCAGCTGTACTTCAGGTTCCTCTCATGCATTTTGGGGATCATAATAAAATCTTCTTCATTGGAATGTTATGGGGGACTGAAAGCATCTGCTACCATCTCAGTTCTGAGGGTCTCGACTGAGCACCTGTAAATTGCCTTGTAACTTTCTGATTAATTTATGCATAAGTATAAAATTATGTAAGCTCTGTAGATATTTCATTAACATTTTCCCTGAAGACTCATGTCCTTCATTATAAAGGCAAACAGAAACCTTGAACAGGAGCAGTTCATTGCATTGCCACATAGTTTACACCTGGCTAGATCCAAAATTGCAGGCATTTCACATGTGAACATCAGGAGTATAAAAAACACAGTCTCTTCTTGGAATATATGACGAAAACCCTTCAGTTGTGATGCTACTAGAAAGAAATTTTACAACCAGGCATCAGCAAAAAGTGTACAGAGTACCAGTGGTATGAGGAGGTGGCATCTCTGAGAGATAGTTAGAACTGGATGAGGTCATTAGTAGTAAACCCTCAGGAATGGGATTGGTGCCCTTATGAGAGTCAAGGGAGAGCTTGCTTCTTCTGCTCTGCTCTCCACCATGTGAGGACACAAGGAGAACTCAGTAGTTACAGGCTGGAGAAGGGTTCTTACCAGATTCCAATCATCTTTGCTCCCTGCTCTTGGACTTGCAGCCTCCAGAATTGAGAAATACATTTTTGTTGTTTATAAGCCACCTCCCATCTTCCCCTCATCTGGGTGTCTTCTCTTCACTGGTTTTGCATTGCATCCAGGATAGAGACAGGGTCTTTAAAATTCCCTCCAAATCCAGCATATGAAATCTCATCTTTCCAGCTTTGATGCCCACCATGTGTGTACTAATTCCCTATACTCTAACAACTCTTCCTTTTCATTTTCTAACAGCACTATCCTCCCTCTTGTTAAAAAACCTTAAAAGTGTTACCTGTTCCCTACCTGGTAATGGTATCTCATCTTGGTAATGATATCTCTACCTACTGCCTTTCCACCACCCTCCAACCATCCCCCCACACCACCTCTAACACTTTTGAATCTTGGCTCAAAGCTCACTTCCTCAGGAAGCCTTCCTTCTCCTTCTTTGTCAGTTCAGTGTCCTCTGTCACAATCTCTAAGGACCCTGGACTCTCCCTTGCAACTGTTATTTCACAGTGATTGCTCTCACAGGCACTCAAATATTTTTCTGAGGAATGAATGAAATATCTCAAAAGTTTTAGACTTCAAATATGCATGTAGTAATGAAGAACACTAGGGGAGGACATTGTTTGAAAAAGATGGCCTTGCCAGTGTTTTGCTTTGCATTGGAGAATTTTATTGCCTATAATCTTAATAAAATAAGTTCAAGAATATCATGTCAAGGCATTTTGAGTCTATAAATAGACAAGACTCATGAACAAAAATCTGTATTTAATCTTCATTAACTAAAGCATGATTTCTAGTATACTCTTTTTTTAAAAATATTTTATTGATTTTTTACAAAGAGGAAGGGAGAGGGATAGAAAGTCAGAAACATCGATGAGAGAGAAACATCAATCAGCCGCCTCCCGCACACCCCCTACTGTGGATGTGCCTGCAGCCAAGGTACATGCCCTTGACCTGAATCGAACCTGGAATCCCTCAGTCCGAAGGCGGACGCTCTATCCATTGAGCCAAACTGGTTTCGGCTCTATATACTCTTAATAGTACACTCTTTTAAGATATTTTAGAAAATTTGTAGAGAATATCAGAACATTTTCTGCATCTGTAATATGTTAGATGATTTTAAAGGAAGAGTTGGAACATAAGTGAAGTCAATTTCTGTTTTCAGTTATGCCTCCCTACTTAATAGCTCAGTGACATTTGAGAGCATATGTTTAAGTTTCCAAATGCAGATATTTAATGCAACTTTTTGAGCTCTGGTGATTTTTTTGTTTTGTTATTTATCTAACCATGAGACCATCTAAGCTACTCTCAGAAATACTGCTATATCAACCCACCTTAAAATATGCCTGAACTCACACATGCAGGCATTCAAAGGAAAAGAAGCTTTTCCAAAGCAAGCCACAGGGAACGTGAAGGTGACCCTGCCTACTCATATTTCAAAGCTATCTGATAATTGGCTTAAAAGTGAATTTGGCAATATTTCATAAGCAAACTTTTATTCGTGCCTTTATTCCCTGAGGAAATATGATTTCCTCTGTCTCGTGTTCTAATGTAATACTTCCTGAAGAGCAGAAATATTATTTTTTGCTTCTTTACCCTCTTGTTCATATTCAGATGACACACATTTTAAGACACACTCGAGTCAGAAAGAATGAGAATTGTTAGCTCGGTGCTCAGGGAAAGCCAGTCCCACCACATTACGCCGAGATTTACGATATCAGAGCTCCCGATCAAATAATGATAGCCCAAAATAACACAGGGACATTTCATATGGACACTTCATGATCTCTCCATCTTCATTTGTGACCAGGTCATTATTCATTTATTTAGCAGCTATTTGTGGAACATTTTCTGTGCTGTGTACTCTGATACATGCTGGGTACACACCAATAGACATCAGTTTCACTCTTCAAGAGTCTACCTTCTAGTTGGGGGAAAAGACAGGAAATAATTACACAAATAAAGCTTATGCAAATTGTGTTAACTGCTGTGAAGGACAGTGCAAAGAGTAGTAAGAGACAACAGCAGGGGCATTGCAAGACATCAGTTTGAGGAGGTAGCACTTAAGAGGAAGTCTGAAAGATGAGAATAAATAAATACATTCTCTTTTCCTACCTTCATTCTGTTCTTCAAGGCTGAATGTGGAGATGGGGTATGCAACAAATAAAAACCCATGCTGTGGGCAGCAGCATCAGCACTATCTCATCGAAGTGGTATTGTCTGATTCTCACACCTGGAGTCTCTCAACTGTTGAAAACACTGCCAGCAATGTGCCCCAAAGAACTGGAGAAGCAATTTGGAATCCTGGGATCTCTAAGAATTGTGCTTAAGTCCTGAAATACTGCTGTTGGCAATTGCCAAGACTCAGAGGTTCAACAAAAGCCTGGGTTTCCAAGAGAACAATAGACTTCAGATGACGGCCCAACCCCACCCCCACTGGGTGCCCCAATGCCATCAGCTGTCATGGGGATGCATATAGCATTTGCTGAGCTCTTCACAGTCTCTGAACTGAACTCTCACATGAGCTTCCACTGTCACCACTATTTATCCTCCCTATACTCATGTGAATACAAGTGGGGAGACATAACCTCCAAGGGGCCATCAGAAGCAATAGTTAGTTCTTGAAGTCTCCCCACCAGCTGCTTTGCTCCTTGGAGTTTCCTCTTCAGATAGAAGAGAATCAATTCCATAAACCTTCCCAAGAGGAAAAAAAAATCCTAGGAGCTGATGGATGGCACTGTTAATTATTTGACATTTCATGGTCATTCTATTATTTTGCTTTGCTTTTCATTTAATTTTAATGTAGTAATTTTTAGTTACTCTACTATTTATCACCTCCCTCTCATCTCCTCCTACTCTCTCTCCCCACTGATTTGGTAACTTTAAGAAATTAATGTACTTACCTTTCCTTTATCTTAAATCCTCTCCTAGCCTTCTCTTTATTCCACAATCAAATAACTTTTTATACCTTAACTTTTCATCTCACCTAGAACAGGATAATAAGACTTAATATGCTAACTGCCACATCTAACTCTTATTTACTATTATATGTCAACAATAAGAACAAAAGGGCTGCCCTGTAAATATTATTTAAGTGAATAAATGAAAATGAAAGAGTGAGTAAAGTAAATGAATGAACAAGTGAATGAATGAATGAATGAACAAATGAACTAACTAGGGGATTTAGCATCATATGCTTATGTAGGTTTCAGTTTCCTTACAGCCAAGAAAGTGGAACCAGATTATTTTGAAATGCACTTCCTGCTCTAAGATTCTATGATTCTATGCTGCAATAAAAAGCCTAAAAATATATATATATGCTTACATTTCAAAAAAGTTTATATTGTTTTCTTATATGTTTACTCCCAGTAAAGTTTAAATTTATTTGACAAGAGCTATTTGAAACCCACGAATATTTTCTATGTTTCTTCTGCTTTCCTGTTGAGTGTAAAAATGTTATCTAGCAATTGATGTGGTATGATGATGAGGTTTGAACATCACAAAGAAATGAATTTCATGGCCCAAGTTGTCCCTTCCTAGACAGTTCCTCCCTCCTTGCACAGAGTGGTGGTATTTTTGAGGCTTTCCAAAAGTGGCAAATAGGCTTCTCACAGAATCCTTCAACTAAAAGCTGGAATTTTAAAGTTCAGCCAGAAAACTATCATAATTTTTTTCTTAAAACTTTTCCATAAATAATGAGGCCTATAATTAAAGTTTGAAACATCAAAATATGAAGCTCAAAACAAACCAGAAACCCCAGCTCCCTGCCCTCTTGCTATCACTGTTTTTTGTGGGGTTTTTTGTTTGTTTGTTTTTGTTTTGTTTTTGAGTGGTTAGAGAATATCAAGTTTGAAGAGTTGGGTCACCTGTTTTGAACACGATTCCACAATCAGAGCTTAAGTGCACAGGTTTATGTGCCATATTGTCTTAACAGCCCAAGCTAGCTTGAACTAGCAGTTCCATTAGGAAGGCCATTTTTCCAGAAATCATTGCTTTCAACGAATAAAGTTCAAGGAAGCAAACTGGACTCACTCAAAAAGAGGCCAGAAATCAGGATGTATGTCAGTTTTACCAACAGAAACAAAACAAAAAACAGTATTCACCATTAGAAAGTCTTTCGAAACATGGATATTTTAGCAATTAATCATAATCATTGTCAAGGGAAACAACTATGAAAGACTCGTTCTTCTTTTTCCATATGATAGATGTTCCTTCTCATATTTTTATTTATTTCCTCTCTAAACTGTTTTATCTATATACCGATTCATTCATTGTGTGAATACTACGAACTTTAAAATTTCCATTTTCAAAGGCTTGATTTTAATGGTCATTTATTTGAAAAGCAATTTCTAAGCACTTGCCAGTCTGTTCGAATATTTTAAATGAATGAGTCTCTCAGGGGTCCCAGGAAACAAAGCTATAGGAATGGTAATTCTAATATCTGCCTGGAGCTAATAGCTTCATACGTAGACCTAGAGCAGGGCAAGTAGAGTGGATCTTAGACACCCAATGCAATGGAAATGACACACCAACTTCTGTATATAATCCATGTAGACAGTTTTATTCAACCAAAGAAAAAGTACATTTTCTTCCTTAGCAACTGCATGTGAGGGCTAAATTCTCTAAATAAGTGTTTTATTTCCATATGTAGTATCACCCAGGATATGTATTTATTAGTCATT
The DNA here is from genome assembly GCA_027563665.1 of Antrozous pallidus. NCBI lineage: Eukaryota > Metazoa > Chordata > Mammalia > Chiroptera > Vespertilionidae > Antrozous > Antrozous pallidus. The sequence continues at coordinate 29,782,578 of CM050508.1, read as the reverse complement.
TTTTTTCACACATTGTTCATATACTAATGAGACTGCAGCATTGCTTAACTATTAAAGTGGCACATGGTTTTTGCTCAGGCATGCCTGGTGCATCCCTGAGAGGTAAAGTTTGTAATTATTTCTGAGTTTGGCTGTCAAAAAATATGAGAGATATGCTAGTTAGAAGTCTAGTTTCAATAAGTTATTTGCATTTTAAAATTAGAGTCACTATCATGTATTTCTAGTAATTTTGTGTTTAAATTGCTTTTCATCTACTCTAAAATAATTGAACTACCTAGACTACATACATGAGTTTTTACATTTTCTTCGTGTGAACTTTTATGACTTTAAGAAAAGAAAGGGCAACCAATGGACATTTTATCTATTACTTTAAAAATTAAAAATAATCTTTACTGTAAGCTTATTGGAAGAGTGAAAACATAAAATTGTCAAATTTGAAGATATACAATATTTATACTCAATTTCTCAAGTTCATAGCATTTTGTTTGTTCTTATGCCATAGTCAAAGTTGGGTTGTTGCATCATACCTGCAGAAAGATTTTTGCAATTATCTGATTCGCTTTTCAACCAGATATTCTGTCATACACCATTGAGAAACTGAAATTATGTTTTGGATTTAAGTGACGTTTACTCATTTTAGTGCACAATCTTTTTTTCTAATAATATCTTTAAGTTCTCTACAACAGCACTCTTCATATTTGGAAACTTATTAATGATAATGATTAAATAGTGGTTGATGTTTGTAACATGCCTACATTTCTGCTTTAAATTGTATTTTCTTGACAGTCTTTCTGTGATTTTCATGACTTCGACAGTATTAGGGAGTACTGGTCAGATATCCTGTACACTGTCCCCAGTTTGGGCTTGCACTATTAATTTTTATTTTATTTTACTTTTTACAATGGGGCTTCTGAGATAGGATTCTAGAAAACTAGTGGAATCCAAATAAAGTCTGTAATTTGTTAATAGTGAAAAAATGTATTTTTTTTTACTTCTCCATATGTACTTACCTCTTTCATGTCTGTTGCAATCATCCACTGGTTTTATGACAGGTGGTAACAGGCAGTACTCATAACATGGTGAAAATTTAGATAAATTAAATTATAAGCATATCTGAGATGAAAAGGAAAGAATTTCTTAATTAAATGTTTTATAATCCTGAAAAACAAGGTAGCACTCTGTATTTATACATATTGATTTCTAAAAATCCTATCTAATAACAGGGTGATATGCAAATTAACTGTCACTCTGAGACAAATATGGCAGTGCCCACAGCCACAAATATGCCAGCGTCTGCTGGAGCCATGGAGCCATGGAGCCAGCAGAACCGGTGGGAGGGTTGGCTTCTTTCATTGCCGGGCGACGAAGGAATCCAACTCTTCTGCATGCCCAGGCTGGCTGCTGAAGGAGACATGCAGGGAGTGAGCAAGGTTCCCAGAACCAAATCCACCATTGGTTCCTTTCATGGCTGATTCCCCTCCTCGCAGGAATCCTCCATGCAAAAGCCATTCAGATATGTCCGTGCAAATATGTCATGTCCTATTGGTTGATTCCTAACCTGAATGGGTGTCCCATCTGGGCATCCCGTTAGAAACAGGACCTGGGAGGAGGGATTTAGGAATCACAAAGCCATCATGACCTGCTCGGTCTCCGGAACTGCTGTCAAACACAGGCAGTCTGAGACCCTCCCCAACACCACCTGAGCTAAACCTGAGAACCAAGATACTTTCAAGACCCAAAGTTGACCGGGATGAGGGGACAGAGGAGCAAGCAAGCAGAACAGCCAACTCAACCAAAGACACAAGAGCCTAAGATAACGAAGCGAGAAATGTCCTGGCCACCAATGCCCTCCTGCAGACGTGGTGCCCACACCCAGCTGCGGGGAGAGGGGGTGTACATGTAAAACTTAAGGCCACCCGCAGGAGGAAAAGTCAAAGAATGCTTAAGGATTTTTTGTACGTTTTCCAGTAGCAGAGTCAGAATCAAGAAGCGAAGTCTTACCTCAGCGCTGGGGTGTTTAAAAGTATCTAAAAATAGCAGTTCCATCTCCAAGTCTGCTGCCGTGTTTGCCACGGACTGGAGGCACATAAAGAACTTTCAGGGCAGCCTTGGAACCTCGGGGTGACAGTGGCTCTGAGAGGGAGAGCCCTTTCGGTGTCCAAAGAGCTAGCGCTGCAAACTTTGGCCTATCCGGAAGCTTCGTGCTGCTGGAAGTTGCTGGCCTCGCCTTCCCCGGCAGGTGGAGAAAGGCTGAAAGAGGAGAGGTGGATACCATGACTCCAGTGGTCCAAATCCTGTCGTTGTCTCAGTTACCTAGCCTCTGTGCCCTCCAAACAGCCTCAGTACCAGTGCAGAGGAGGCTTTGGAGAGGGTAGTGGTGAGGAGAATGCTTCCGACTCTGGATACCAGTGAAACTGCTGTCAAGAGCCTTCCTAGGGCTGGCAGGAAAACGCAGCAATGAGGGAAGAATAATGTCTTAAAAACAAAGAGGTTGGTGTTTTGTTTTTGGTTTTTTCTCATCAGCAAAATGTGAATATTACCTAAACCAGAGACTTTGCGAGAATTAATTGAAATAAAATTCCAGAAATTGTATAACAGCCAGGCTGAAGTGAATAGGTTGGTTGAGCTTGAGTGTGGTCCTGTGCATGGAAAAGTTGCAGGTTGGATTCTAGGTCAGGGAACATACCTGGCATATACCTGGGTTTCAAGTTGGATCCCTGGTCAGGGCTCCTAAGGAAGGCAATTGAAGGGATGTTTCTTGCATTGATGTTTCTCTCTATATATCCCTCTCCTTTCCACTCTCTCTAAAAATCAATGGAAAAATGAATTAATGCCATATCTACAAATGTAGATAATTTTAAAAGAAAAAAAAGAAGTGGGAGGGCAGTTTTGCTCAGTGGATAGAGCGTCAGCCTGCAGACTAAAGGGAACCAGGTTCAATTCCAGTCAGGAGCATATACCTTGGTTGTGGGCACATTCCCAATTGGGGGTATGTAGGAGGCACCTGATTGATGTTTTTCTCTCATCAATGTTTCTAACTCTCTATTCCTCTCTGTGAAAAAAATCAATAAGATATATTTAGAAGGAGAAAAAAACATTGAATATGTACTGTATAATTCAAAGTGTGTAAAATAATATAACTTTTCAAGGGCATATATGTTATCTATATTAATAAAATACTAATAAAAGGGTAATACACTAATAGACCAGACATCTTTTGGACATCCATCCGGATGTCCTTCCAGACAAAGCCATGGTGGTGGTGGCCGAAGCAGAGGCCATTAAGGGCAATCAGGCAGGCAGGGGAGGGCACTTAGGGGCAACCAGATCGGCAGGGGAGCACTTAGGCATTGATCAGGCTGCCAGGGGAGTGATTAGGGGGTGACCAGGCTGGCAGGCTGGCAGGCTGGCAAGCGATTGAGTGCCAGAAGTCCTGGATTGTGAGAGGAATGTCTGACTGCCCAGATCGGTCCTAAACTGACAGTCAGACATTCCCTAGGGGGTCCCAGATTGGAGAGGGTTCAGGTTGGGCTGAGGGACACCTCCCCATCCCTACCCCGTGCATGAATTTCATTGCCCGGGCCTTTAGTAAGTAATACATGTTTAGGAAAAAAAATTTAATGCTTTTCATATGTAAATAATGTTTACATAATTAAATGGAAACAAATATTTATTCCAAGTAAGATTTTGGTAGCAGGGAAAGAAGCTACATGTAAGGAGACAAATTTTAATGACTTTACATTCTCCGAAATGGCTGTTCTTTATAAATATTCTATCACAAATTATTGAGATTGAACCTTATAAAACTGCCATTTTTTAATGAAAAATCTAAGAGCATCGATTTCAAATAGTTCATCCTTATAGATTATAACTCGGAAATCAATAAAATGTCATTCAATTTACCCAGATTTTCTTTCTTTATATTTCATGTAATATTTATAGAAATTCTGCAAAGTTAGGATTTTATTGTCCCCCTTTCTTTCTATGGCTAAGCAAGACTATAAACTAGTAAGGGATGGAGCAAGGATTTGAAGTTAAGCTTGTCTATAGGCAAAGTGATTTTTCCTGTCACTTCTTCACTAATGTACCTCAAAGATGGAAGAATGTTTCAGCTATATAAGTAGAGCACTTTTCCCAGAGACCAACTAAAAAGTCAACATAGGTAAGTCATGGGTCTGGAATTTTCTCTACTGCTTCTTGTTTAAACTTACAGAATTTTAACATTCTGATCAATGACTATTTCCTCTTCATGGTAAATGTAAGATTATTTTTAAAGATTCAAAAAAATTAGGTAGTGTTTTCTTGCCTAGCTTATTTGTCCAGTTGTATGTTATTAGTTCTTTTATCATGGTTGTTCATAGATATTGGGGATCTGGGTTAGCCTTGGCCTCTAGGATTCAAGGATAGCCTGTTTCCTCTATCATTCCTTTGCTGGAACATGCTTATCCAGATTAAGTAGTTTTGAACTGAAAGCATTCAAAAGAGTGATAAGAGCTTATTTAAGAAAAAATAAAAGTGACCACAGGAGGTCTCCAGGGCATGTCCAGTCCATTTCGCCCAATTCTGATCTACCAGACCTCAGCAGCAAGCTAACCTACTGGTTGGAGCATCTGCCCCCTGATGGTTAGTGCACATCATAGTGACTGGTCGAACCGTCAAATGGTAGGACACTTAGCATATTAACCTTTTATTATATAGGATATCACAATCAAATAAAAGTTCATTATGAAATTTAAAAAATGGCTACATGGTTCTTTTTATGGAAGTGGCTTAGAAGTAAAATAAATAAATGTACATTAAAATGGTTACTGTGTATAGATATCTACATTGAAGACTTTTGGACTTTTAGCTTATGTGAAAGTCAAAATCACAAAGCAGCATCGTTTTCTCAGTGATACTTATTCCAATATCATTTCATTTTAAAACGATAATAATGACAAAGGGGAGCCATTTGGATGCAAAAGTGATGTGCAGACATCAGATGAGCTCTGTTCAGGAGGCAAGGAAGAGAGTGTCTTGTTCTCTGGGTGATGTATCATGGCTCTGGTGAAGCATGTCTGTAGATGTCGAAGCAAGGCCATGTGCAGGCACAACACAAACTGCTTTTTATGTGAAAAAGAAGCTTCCATTCCAGGAAAACATTAAAAACTTTTATGTGTGTTTGATAAGAATTATGGGTCTCAAATTTTTCCTTTTCCCATTTTTTTAGCAAATTCTTATTTATAGGACAAAGAAGTCATCCTAAGTACTTTATTTTTTTATTTTTAAGTTATAGTTGACATTCAATATTATATTAGTTTCAAGTGTACAGATAATTCCAGGATATCACTTCAGATTGAGATTAAGAGTCAACAGAGTTGTTAGGCCTCATTCCCAAGTGTCTGGTGTCTCAGACATAGAGCCTCAGCCTCTCTGCTCAAAGCATCCTCACCAGACCCTGAGCATTCTTTTCAATATACCAGAAAACTACAGTGCAGAATATTTTAGTCACATATGACACTCACACTTATCCCCAGACACTTATTTTCGATTTCCCATTGCCAAAACTTTACTTATAACCTCCTATAGAGATGGACATATCTCATTCTAACCCTCTGATCTTTCCCAACTCTTCTTGCACAGGGAAGATTCATTAAATTATGACTTCCTATTTCATCCAACTCTTTAAAAGTCAACTGAATCATACCCAGGGTCTTCACTGAGCAGAAAGACAGGCATTTTGCTTTTACCTTTGATCTCACTTCTGAAATACCTCTAGGAGATGCCTCTTGCTTTGGACTTCACAACATTTATCTTCTCCCTTTCCTCACCATAGAGCCTCTTATCATTACTCAGCAGGTGCTGACTCAGAAACAGTTATCCATTTATTGTTTGTGCCATTTTTCCTCTTCTGCTTTTGTAGGTGTGCTGCCTGCCTTCCAAGTTCACCTCACATCCAGCCTTCTCTGCAAATCCAATGTGATTGAGCTCATTATCCCAACTTTCTCCAGCACGCAGACCTGTCACTCCTGTGATACTTAATAATGTTTTCATAGTTATAGCAATGTGTTCTGCCTGAAGATATACTAGAACTCCCTGAGAGTAAAAACAATACCTCGTTTTGCTTGTCTTTTCAGCACCGGCACCAAGACCATACACATTGGAGAGGGGAGCACTAAGTCCCCTCACTAAACTACATACAACCCCCATCTCCTCCCTCCAGCACTTCTAGACCAAAGTCTGTCTTGCACTCCACTTGGGGTTCAGCATTAGTGGATGCCTAGTACATACCTAAATCTCAAGTAAAAAACCCAATATCATGAAGAGTGAACATACACAGAGGGCAATTTCATCACCAGGACCATTTCACCACAATGTGGATTTACTGTGAAATCATCAAAGCTTAACAGTCTAGGCTTCTCTGGTGCACAGACTCGCCTCTCAGTGACTTGGGGAAGGGGGTTTGCCAATGTGCCCACATGGTTAAACGTTTTTGTAAAATTTTCAAAAGGAAGATATTTTAACTGCAATTGTTTCCTTTCATTCAGACTCCCACTATATCTTACCTTCCCTTATATGAAGAGTCGTTGGAGTGACCAAAGACATGTGTGAGGTTTCACTTAAGGGAAAATGACTGGCATTGTGTTTTATGAAATGTATTCATGTGACTTGAGGGCACTTTCATGGATATTTAAGTGATAACTAGCCGTCCACATGTCAGATTGGCTTCCAGAAATATTCCTACCATGGACAATGGCAACTCAACCAGATGTTGAGACATGAAGGTGTAACTCAGAGATGATTTTGCAATATAAGCATATCCTACTATTCCAAATAGCAGAAATATATAAAGAAATATAGATGGTAGAGAAAAAGCAAGGAAACTAGCCTGTGGAGAATTCTTTCTGTCACCAGACATGTGAATTTATAAATTCAATTTGGATTCTCTCCTAGAAGAAATTTACTTGATAATACAGCATTGAAAATAATAATTACTACATTATATTTTTTCTTTTTTAATGGAAATCATTAAACAGAATCTACCCAAATTCTTACATTTGTATAGCAGAAACCTGTATTACAAGTAATAGGTATGACTATAGCAACCCATATATCAAAGAAATTTCATAATGGTTTCCCATTAAATCTGTCAGCAACCTGGAAAATGTATAAGATATTACCAGCAAAGATTTGTGAAGCTGAAAAAAAATGCAGACAACAATATTAAAGTAAGACTGGATTATCTTTCTATTCCCTTTAGAGAAAATCTAAAGCTGTTGTCATATGAAGAGACAGATATTATGGAGCTAAAATGTAGGGAAAAAGTATTGTAGATGTGTATTGGCAGTTGATTGGTTAAAATAACACTTTTCTGGAAGTCGACATATATGCAGAATTTCTAGCCTCTCTATATTTGAAATTTGTTGCCATTTTTTTCTCCTTATAGAGAAATAAATATTCACTTTCACACCTAATTTCAATTTTCAATTTTGTTTTTCTTTCCCTTAAAGAGGGTCTCCCAAAATTGTATGTACATCAGACCCTAAAAAGCTGGATCATCCCCAAAGAAAGATATATGCACCACGTATAAACAGGTGGTTGGCTTATATCTTGCTTTATTTCCATCTTGGCTCAGCTAATAAGTGTGAAGAGTGTTCTCCAAATGTAGGCAGAGTTCACATTACAGCCTGAAATGAATGAAAAGTAAGTTCATCTCCAGAGAACTAAAGACAGTATCAGAGGGCAGACAAGTCGTTTTTACAGATGTCTTTCTTTGGTCTCTGCTTTGCCCGCTCCCACGGTGATATAAGATAATAAGAACCCAGGGTCAAGGTAGTGTACCTTTCTTCAAGGAGAATGGAAAATTGTCTAATCAATTCAGTAACTGCCATCCCAGCTGCATGCTATGAAAAGCTCTGGAAGACTAACGAATATTGAACCAGTTTTCCAAGGACAAAGTTAAGGCTGTTATATAAATATCCTAAAACCACCACAGATCAGGAACCCTTTCCAAGTACCACTTACTACGTATGCTTCTGATGTTGGCAACTCCTGCTTATTTCCTGCCTATTTACCCATCTTAATAACCCAAAGGAAGGTGGCACTTTCTTCCCCCAAATGGCCATCTAGTTATTCTCAACAACAGCATCCTGAGGATACACTGTAAAAATATTATGAGCCCAGGAAATCTCCCATTATTGGGAAGAGTAAAACAGTAGCAGTCTTGACACTTCAGCAATCTATAACTATTTTACTTTAAGGACTTTCCCAAAATCTTTTTGTTATGTTTTTGTGTTGTTTGTTTTTTAACCTCAAAGGAAAATGTATGGACTAGGAGAAATATGACCATGAACAGCTATTGAAATCAGAAAGCCGCATATACCTGCAGGCATTGGCCTATGTCCAAATATCTGATTAAATAGCCAGATAATTAATGTTCTCAGTTTTACATGGCCAAACCAACTTGTTAAGAATAAATACATCTGGATGATTTTTAGCAAGATGTTACAGAGCCTGATTCCCATTTCTGACTCTTCCCTTTTTGCAGGCCCTTCTACCCTCTAGTCAGTCTCTCTCCCTCCCTGCTTCTCTACAGTGTGTAGAACTTTCTACCTCCAAATATCACTCATGCTCCCCAACCTCTTAGGGACAACCTCCTGTTCCCCACCCACCAAGATCCCTAGCCAACTTTCAAGAGTGTATCTCACCTCTTTGAAACTTTTTTTTAAGTTTTCTTTTGCCCGTTTCCCTCTTAATGCCCATAGCACATTTTTATCCATGGGATGTGTTTGAGATTTAAGTTATTGTTGTTCGGAATTACTATTTAGTATTGTAGCTGTTGTTTTTATGCTCTAACATATTCAGACATGTATTTAAGATGGCTAAAAAGAGGCCAGCTATGTAATAAGATTAAATAAATTAACTTAAAACCATGAAACAAAGAGAAATCCACTTAGCATACACCATATTAAAAGTGAGAGGGAGCAGGAAATGAGAAGAGGAAATAGGGAAATGGGAAGATGTGTTTGTTGCAATTATAAACAGAGGTTTAGAGTATTACAGTCTTTTTTCCTATTTCACAAGATTCTATAACCCTTTATAAACCTGAAGATATTGTTGTAATTGTTACATTGACTCCAATACAAAGACACTGCTTTGTTTACTGAGCCATGAAAGGAAGAGGGCATTTGATGGGATCAGTGGGAATTATAACCAGGGCATAGAAGTTTGCATAGAAGCCCAAAGACAACATGTTCAATCAACAATATTAAGTGTGTAGAACTCAAATTATTTGCCCCCAACTGATTCCTGCTTCCTTCAAAGAGAACTGCCAGGTTTCTTACTTAACTGCCTCTTTGCCCTTGCCCCCAGGTCTGCTTTGTGAACCTTGATGTGAACAAGGATGAGTGCAGCACAGAGCACCTGCAGCAGGTAACACTGGGGACTCAGCCCTCTGGGAGCTCATTACAAGGGTGGTTTGCACTGATGGGAGAACCAACATGACTATAGCTCTAAATGATGCTCACTTTGCAGGGGACTGTTGAGTTGAATGGTTTCATCACAGCCCATTTCCCTGACCCTTTTTCTTTTACTTTCCCATGCAGTTTTGCCTGCCTTATATTTGTGAAACTTGTTTTCCCAAGAGACAGAGCTACTCTCCAAGCAGGCACGTCCTCCTCCCACCATTTCCTTAAAGTGGCTTTTTCTGCTCTCCCCTTCTCTGCTCTCAAGCACTGTCTGAGATAGCTTTTCCAAGGTTTTTCCAGCCCTTTCCTCTGGCTCTCAGGGTTGCTGCTTCCTGCTGTTTTTTCATCATCAAATGTTTTATCACTAACCTTGCTTTCTCAGTCCTACACTTCCCTGGGGCTCAAACGTTTCACACTCTGCATCAGCTAAATATTCTAAGATCGTCCAAAGTTGTGAGAATCCTCATTTAAATCCTTGACAACATGCAAGAACTTGAAAGCTCATGCCATCCTTTGTGCTATAGCCTCTGGACACAATGGGAAGAATGATTGGTATGATGATCGTTTCATGCCCAGAGCTGCAGATGGTTTGATCTCACTATTTAATGTAATGCTTTTAATGTATAACAGCATGCCATTCGCAGCTTGATTATCACAGAGCAGTAGACCTGCAATTACTCAGGAGTCCTGTAATGTTTTTGTTTTTTGACAATGCTTCATCTGAAGCTTTCCAGTAAGTTCTAGATATCATTCATCTGTGCAGTACTGGAAGGTTTTTCAAAATAAATTGTACATATGATTTCATTTTATGGGATTGTGGTTCAGTGTCCATCAAAGAGAGGTGCCAAAGCAAGTTGGCAATAATATCTGTGTGTTTGGAGATTTATATGAGTGATTTGAGGAGGTTTTCTGCTATGGCTAAGAGTAGATACTTTGGCACTGACTTAGCTATATACACTTGTGTGAGGTCTTAATCTTCTCTGGGCCTCAGACTACATAAGTGTAAAAAAATGTAATAGTAGTACTTAATCCCTATTGTGGGATTAAATGTAGTAAAATATAACATGTAAAGACTTCAGTTTGCTTATTGCCAAATACACTGAGTAAAATCAATGTTAGTAATTATTTTATTATTAGTATTAATATTGAGTTTATTAGCAAATAAAATGATTATTAATCAATAAGTCTCTTGTCCTAGGACTTAAAAGAACACAATTTCTAAACTACTATGTATGCCTGTGGTGTTACAGCAATTGTTAAAATGCTAACTTTTGGAAGTTTAGTACTAACAGTTTTTAAAAGTTTTATATTTAAAGACTCTTCTACCAATCTAAACCTTTATGCTTCAATTTCACACAATCTCTTCTAGTAATAATTTAGTACATTAAGTAATCTATAGTATGAATGGTTACATAAGTATATTATTTTTGTAAGTAAATAGTTTTGGGGAAGTGTTTTAGAAGTGAAAAGAAATCATCAAAACTAATGAAGATTCTTGCTCTACAGAAATTGGTCAACGTTTCACCAGATCTCCCAAAACTTATCAGCTCCATGAATGTCCAAAAACCAAAAGAAAATGAAATTGTCCTCCTCAGTGGGTTAACATCTGGAAATCTCCAGGCAGATTTTAAAGTTTCACAGGTAAGAAGTATAGGCTCTTAATGAGATGCTCATTCACTAATGATGTTACCAATAGTTGGTTCTTGGCAAATATCAGTATCAACCACAACTAGATGCCTCACATAAACTATTATAGCATAAAAATAAGAACATCTCTGTATTTAATAGTTCATTTGTATTTCTCCAAAATATTGCAACTTAGAGTTTGACAGGCCTTCCTTTATATCAACTCAAGTTCATAGTGCTATGTGGGACTTAAACTAGAGCAGACACACTAGGCATTGATTGGTTAGCTTGGTTTTCTGAAAATATACTGGGTAGTAAAAAGCATTATTGTCTTTTCTTACAAGAATAACACCAAAATTGTAATTCATACTATGTGGTCCCAGAATCCCACAGTTTCTTCTTTCTGGATGCTTTTTAGTTCTAGGATGCACCAAACAGCCAAGTAGTAAGTACAGGATAGCAGCCCCCAGGATGCAAAGGGAGTTCCTTGTTCCCAACGAATGAAATTTCCAAAATAAAAATGCTACTAAAAATAAAGTAGGAATTATTGTTCTCATTTCAACATCCTGTTGTCCATTGTTATTAGATAAATCATTATTATATTATTTGTTTGAAGAAAAATAAAAATATACAAATTGTTTAATCAACTTACAGAAAAATATATAAAAGATTTCTAAAGGTTGATCTCTTACAGCCCCCGCCCCCCACTCTCCCCTGACTTCCCACTGCAGTTTGACAATCTGTTCAATGTTTCTTTGTCTCTGTATCTATTTTCCCCCCATTTCTTTTCTTTAAAAAATCTTGCATCTGCTTATAAGAACAAAAAAATGTTTGAGTCTCAGTTTCAATGTCCAACAGTTCTGAGTCCGTTTCAATGTCAAATAGTTCCTTATGTTTACATGTCAGCAATGATATCTGGATGATGGACAAATGGTGGCAATGCAGGTCCCACACTCTCTGGTTTGATATGGGACAACCTGCAGTGACACACAACTGCTGACTGCTAGCATGGCAAGGTGTCATTAAATGTCTTCCGTCTCTGGACTGTCTGCATGGTTGGAAGAGACCTGTCAGTTCCTCTCTGTTGCAGGAATCCATATGGTCTTGGAGTAGTTATACAAACATATTCTTGACCAAAAGTTAATAAAGGAATCTTTTCTGTAAATTAGACTTGAGATTCTTTTTATTTTTGCCCAAATGATTTTCCTTTGGCTTATTTTGATACCATGTGAGTTTTTCATGGGTGTCCTGCTGTTAGAATTACAAATGGAAATTAATTTTCTGAAGTAAGAATTTTCTAGATGTAATTTACTTGCAGGATATTTTTCCTTACATGATACTACCCCACTATCCTCCCCCACTTTTTTGATTAATGGAGACTGTGGGAAAATTTATATTGCAGTCTTGGTAACTTTAAATTTTATTTTTTGCAGAGAAATGTGACTGCTTTAGATTCTTTGCATATTAGGCAATTTTACAATGAGATGAACTACTAATAGAAATTTTAGTTAATATTTTAAGAACAGCTTTTTGTCCAGTACACTTAAATTTTCTTGGATATTCCCTTATTTCAATTGGTCAATTTAAATTAATCTGAAAACTTGATTACTATTTTACTTTCAAATTTAATACTCAAACAATAATCTTAGTTTACCCTGTAAATATTAGTGGAAAGGATTATTTGCATTCTTGAGTAGGCACTGAGCATTCCTGGTGCTAGACTGGGTTTAGATATATGGCAGCTGTTGCTGGCCAAGTTTCTGTCTCCAACCTGGGTCCTGATCTGCGCTGGGCATGGGAGTTGTATACATGCACATAAGGATAACTAATGGGTACAAGACATGGAGGGGGGGCAGGTGAGGGCATGTGCTGGGGGGTAGGGGCAGCCAGGGGGAGGTCAATGGGCAGAAAAAAAGGAAACATATGTACTATTTATTTATAATACTTTAAACAATAAAAAATATTTAAAAATAAAATAAAATGAATAAAAAAAAGATTTCTAAAAGCACATTGTATAAAAGATTGCTAATTTTCTCAAATAAGATATGTTTATAATGAAAGCTATAGATTAAGATAATAAGCATTTGTTTTTCTTCAAATTGTCCTTTCTTGGGTTTTAGTTTTGCTGCAAATTTTTAAATAATTTATTCTTCAGTATTTCAAATTATCAAAAAATTCAGGGGCCCACCCGCTATTTCTTGCTCTACTCTTGATGCTTTGAAAAAGTCTACACACAGTCCATTACAACTTGTTAAGCAAGACTAGAACAAAATCCTTGGAGTCAATTTAATAATACATTTCCTTAGTGAGAAAATTAATCGTCTGAAAAGAGAACACAGAAATTGCTCTAAACACTCTCTCTTTATATTAGGCAAAATCATTATGACCAAAAGTAATTTATAAACCTCAGTTTTAAGAGTATTTCTGGACCAGGCCTATTAGTTGGTATTTCTAATTAAACATATCAGAAAATTGACTTAAGCACAGAGAGAAAGCATTGTCTCATGTACCTAAAAAATCAGGTGAGTAGATTAAATACAGGGATTTTAACAAAGTCATCACACATTCGTATTCTCTTCTCCTTTCTCTCTGTATATGCCATTATCAGAGAAGCTCTTCTCACAAGGAAGCAATATCCTTTGGATTCAAGTTGAGTAAGAAAGAATGTCCCTTCCATGTGGTCTCCAGGGAAAGTCTCATTGTGTCCTATTAGCTCTCATATGTCATGTGCCCATTTCTGAACTAGTAGGTAAGCAATTTTTAATGGGACAAGGCATCCGAACTGAGACTATCCCTAAACCAGCAGGTATTGGCAATAGTTGACTAAGATGAGATTTGTCATTGCTGTGCTACCCCAATATATCTGATGACTAGCATGAAAACATAAGGACCATGGTACCTACAAAATAATTTAGGCCTTTGTGAGAGTTGCTTCAATTTGCAAAACTGTCTCCTATCATGAAGATACAAAAAAGTTTAGTTTTCCTTTGTACAAAGCCAATTATCAAGCACAGAAAGACTATAATTCTACACCAGCTCTTAAAAACCCAATCACCTTTTGTTTCAGTGGAGCTGTGGTCTGACTCAGTTCTGGCGTCTCTCTCCTATTTTCTTCCTAGCTTTAAAGAAACTCTTTCTTACCTGACTAACTTTGCCCAGGGCAATTTTTGCTTTGATAAAAGAGAACAAAAATATGTGATACAACTGGTCTATTTTCCCCTATGTCAATTTTTCTCCTACATACTCTGTGTTCCCAAATAGCACTTGAATTTTTTTCAGTTTATCCAAATAAGCCTAGAAGATGTTCCAAATATTTTAAAGGTCCCCACTCCTAACAGGAGAGATTGAGGGAAGAAGAAAGGTCAGAGTCTCTGATTTTCTAATTTCTTTTTCTAATAAAGGCCTTTTTTTCTATCCACTTTTAGTGTCCTTGGCTGCCAGACATCTGCTTGGTCCAGTGTGCAAGGGGGAACAGACCAAACAGTACCAATTGCATAATCTTTGAAATTAACAAATTTTTGATTGGCCTGGAATTGGTTCAGGAGCGGCAGCTCCACCCGGAAACAAACATCTTAAAGGTGGAGGATGACACAAACTGTTCTCTGTCTTCAATCGAGGAAGACTTTCTCACCGCATCTGAGCACTTGGAGGAGGAGAGTGAGGTGGAAGAATACAGGAATGGTGAGAACTCTTCAATAAAACAAATGTGCATTCTGAAATTAGTCACCCTATCAAAATGTCTACATGCAATTTAGAAAAGTTTCAGGCCACATCAGTTCAGATGACACATCACAATCTTCACTAAGCTTAGGAGGAAAAGAGGATAAGAAAATTGGTGAATATGCTGACTGAGGCACTTAGATTTAATGGGTAGATGGCTCCATTCTCTCTAAAGATGCCTTAGGTGTTCTGACGAAAATGTGTGTGTTTTAAAGGGAATTCCTCCTGACTGCTAAGAGATGGAGGCTATTACTGGGAGGAAAGTTAACCTCCCTAAGTCTTCCATCAAAGCTACTTACTTGTTGAAGCTGAGTTGGACTGGCCTGAATCCTAATAGTCTCTTTGAAGCTATGAAATCTGGGGCCAGCTATCTAGTCTTTGTTTAGTCTTCTAAGGCTTTATAGTAGATCCGGTAACACTAATATATTTAAAGGTATGATATGAGATTGTCCTATGCTGTTTAATGAGGCGGATGCATTCTGGGAAATGCATTGTTAGTCAAGTTCATTGTTGTGCTAACATCATAGCGCACTTATAAGAACTTAGCCAACTACACACCTACACTGTACCTTATAGTCTATTGTTCCTAGGCTACAAGCCTGTACAGCATGTAACTATGCAAAACAGCACAAGATTAAATAAAGAACTAGAGAGGGCAAATGGTGAAGACAGTAGTAAATAACCCAAGCAAGTGGTTAGTACTCATTTACTCTTTCTATTGACTCATTAGTGGAGTTCAATGAACAATGGATTTCCTTCCTAACTCTTAGCCTTAGGAAGGGATACCCCAGATGTTGTTGCCACTGACCCTGGAGCAAATCCTTTGCACACTTCAGACCATATTTTTGCAACAGGACTCACTATTGAGGTTGCTGAAAACATCCTCTTTCTTCCTTCTTTATTCACTTGGAAGTTACAGTTTGGGGCTTACTTTGCCCCTGAAGGATGGCGACTAGTTGTCAGCTCCCCAAAGCCTTCTTTTTCTGCTGTAATGCTTGCACTTCTTTTCTGCACTGATACTTATTTTGTTTGGCAGCATTCCACAAGGAAGCACAGAAGTCTTTTCAGATTCATTTTTCTTGAAGAAACGTTTTTTGAAGAAACATTCAAATGCCATTGGGGGTTGAGGGGGAGATACCTGATGCTTAAAAGCATTTTTAGAAAATAATTATTTTAGGCTCACGAGAATCTGCTATTCAAAAAGTAATTGTGCTCTTCGTTTTCTCTTCACTAGGTTATGAGAATATAAATGTTTCAGCTGATGTTATGGAAAGTAAAAAGTCAAAGGAAATCACTCAGGAGAAATGGGATTACAATAAGGAAAAGTCACTTTGTACTTTGGAAGACAAATATATTAGCAACTATCACACATCACTGATTAACACAGAAACATCTCTGGGAAAAGAAGAAGACACAAGTCTGCAGAATATAGATCCATCAGCTAAGCCATCAGAGTGGAAAGGTGAAACTGCGAGGAATGAGACAACAGCCACAAATTACTATTATCCAGAAAATTTTAAAGATCAAGTGAAAAAATTGCAGGCACTCTGTATTCCAGGCAATGCTTATTTCTCCAAGGTGGTTAAGAAAGATGGACCTTCTGCCCATGGCACTGTCATGGAGCATGACCATAAATTAGACCCAGGAGACCATGAAGATGGAACAAATTCTCTTCTTCCCATACAAGATGGAGAAGCCACAACCGGCGAGTATGCTACAAATTTAGCAGAATCTGTGCTGCAAGATGCATTTATTAGATTATCTCAGTCTCAGCCTGCACTACTCCAGGAAACTGCAGTCAGTGTCTCTGTAGGAAGTGCTCTGCTCTCTCGTCGCTGTTCCACAAAAGATATCATGGTCCCTCAGTCATGGAATGAGCTCCCCAAAATTGTCATTGTTCAGAGTCCTGATGGCAGTAATGCTGCCCCTGAGCCAGAGATCTCTACGTGGCCTGAGATGGAAGTCTCTTTTGAAAACTCAGGTGTCCCCTCTGGAGAGAATGCCAGCAGACACCCCCAGAGTGCTCTAGAGGTAGCATTAGCTTGTGCAGCCACCGTGATTGGAACTATTTCCAGTCCACAGGCCACAGAAAGACTGAAAATGGAGCAAGAATCCCTTATTTCCAACCATCCACCAGGTGCCAATGACCTATTGCAGACTCAAGCATCCCAAGTACTCAAGGGACCTTCCATCAGCGAATACTCGTTTCCATCTGCTTTGTGCGGCATGACGCAGGTGGCCAGTGCCGTTGCTGTCTGTGGCCTGGCTGAGACAGGAGAGGTGAAGTGCCCTGAAGCTTCAAGTGGACTCTTGCCTGCAGCTGTATCTTCTGTAGCAATTCCTCCACTTTTTAATTTAGCAACAGAGAGGAACATGGCCCTGGGTAATGAGGCCATTGCAGAGGCATTGTTCAAAGAGACCACTCTGGTTTTAATAAGGCCTAATGCGTACAGCAGCATTGGAGACCTCATGGAATCAATGAACAGACGAATTATGGAAACTGCTTCCAAACCTCAGAGCTTTTGCTCAGAAAATGTACTTGGAAATGAATTGGCACAAGCTCTGTCCAATCTGATTCTCAAGCACTGCATTGATGAAATTCACCAGCAAAATAAAAGAATCGACCCCAAAGGCACACATTCATCTGAAACTCTGGATATCATGATGGAAAGTACAAATCAACTACTCTTCAATGTGATATGCTTCACACTCAAGAAGATGAGCCATATTGTACAGCATGGTGAATGTCCCACTCTCCTTTCTAAGGATACCATTGGGTGGAGGGAAACAGAACTAGGCAACCAGCCACCTGATGAGGCTGCTAGTCAAGCATGGACTAAAGCCACCGAATACTCCAGCAGCCATCCACATATTCATCCACGGAGCACTAGTCTTGTTATCAATGACCTTGTAGCGGACATGCCTCCAAAGCAAGACAGCAACAGCTCAGCAAAGCCAGGTCTCTTCCAGAACCCCATGCTGCAATCTGAAATGTCTTGTAGTCCCAGAATTCCTGGTTCTTCCACTGCTAAAATATTCCCCAAGGAAATATATCTGAAAGGAACCATGGGAAATAATATAATAAACCCTCATCAGACACTGAGTCACAATGAGAATGAATGCAGAGCCTCTTTAGAGGGAGAAAGGACACGGGCAGCCACCAAGTGCAGCAGCAGTTCCCAAGATGCTGAGACAGCTTCAGTCCCAATATCCAAGAGAAATACAATCCTGCCCCTCTTCTAAACAATGAAGTCCAAGTTAATCTATCTTTGTTAGGGCGTGACTTGCTGCTTCCTGCTCAGTCCGTACTGCAGGCAAAACACACAGACGTATACAGCATTACAGACTTTGCCGAAGAATTAGCAGAGACCATTGTCTCCATGGCAACTGAAATTGCAGCAATTTGCCTTGAGAACTCAAAGGGAAAACAACCTTGGTTTTGTGCATGGAAAAGAGGGACCGAGTTTCTGGTTACTCCAAACCTAACCTGCCGATCTTTGAAGAGGAAGGAGAGTCAGGCCAGTGGGGCTTCTGTGAGGAAACATAAGCCACCACGGCTCAGTGAGATCAAGAGGAAAACAGATGAGCACCCAGAGCTTAAAGAGAAGCTGATGAACAGGGTTATGGATGAGTCAATGAACCTTGAGGACACCCAAGATTCTGTCAATGTCTTTGCAAACGAAGTAGCAGCCAAGATCATGAACCTAACAGAGTTTTCCATGGTGGACGGTGTCTGGCAAGCCCAGAGCTTTCCCCGGAATCGGTTACAGAGTGGAGACAGGTGGAACCGGCTGAAGGCCTCCAGCTGTGAAAGCATTGCTGAGGAGGACTCTAACGCCAGGGCCTATGTCAACAGCCTGGGTTTAATGAGCACCCTAAGTCAGCCAGTGAGCAGGGCCAGCTCTGTCTCCAAGCAATCGAGCTGTGAGAGCATCACCGATGAGTTTTCCAGGTTCATGGTGAATCAGATGGAGAATGAAGGAAGAGGATTTGAGTTGCTGCTGGATTACTATGCAGGCAAGAATGCCAGCAGCATTGTGAACTCAGCTATTCAGCAGGTGTGCCAGAAAAATGACCACCTCAATGTGAGGTCAAACTGTCCCTCTAAGCAGTCCAGCACAGAAAGCATCACCGAGGAGTTCTACAGGTACATGCTAAGGGACATTGAAAGAGAAAGCAAAGATAATGCCTTCTCCAGACGAAGCAGCCAGGATTGGACAACTGGTTTATTGTCACCTTCTCTGCGATCCCCATTGTATTACAGACAGTCGTCTATGCCAGATGGCAGATCCATGGGTGCCAGGCTGACAGTGAATGTGCCATTCAAAACCAACTCCTTAGATGGCTTTGCTCAAAACAACCAGCGAGATTTCCTGAGCGTACAGCCAGTCAGCAGTGCTTCCTCAACAGGGCTCTGCAAATCTGATTCTTGCTTGTATCGCAGAGGTGGAACTGACCAGATCACAGCCATGCTAATTCATGAGACATGGGCAAACTCAATCGAGGCCCTCATGCGGAAGAACAAAATTATAGTGGATGATGATGCCCAAGCTAATGCTGAGCCTGTTCCTGGTGGCCCTCCCTTGCAAGTGGACAAGTGTGCAAATAGGTTAGCTTCTAGCAGAGTGCAAAGTGGCCCAATTCTTCTTGTCCAGGAGTCTATTAATTACCAGAGGAAAGACTCTGTTACCGAAAGCCAACATCCCCCAGTGTCCTCTCCAAGCAAAGCTGCTTTGCTTAGTCTCAGTTCTAAAAAGGAAACTTCCTTGTGCCATGATGATGTCTCTATAAACCACACCAGGCAGTCACTTTGTTCAAGGGAAGTGCCTTTAATACAGATTGAAACAGATCAGAGAGAAGAGTGTACTGATGAACATGAACACACTCTTTCCAAGTGTGACCCTCTGGATGAAGCGGAGGAGCATTTGAAAAATGACGAAAAAGCCCCAGATGTGGTGAGGGGTAGAGACGCGGAGAAGAAAGACTGCCAAAACCACAGGTGAGTGAATGATCTATGAGACTCCATAAGAGTCCATGGGACTGGAGTTTGCATCTTAATTCATGTTTATTCTAAATCTTAGGGGTTTTATTGATGCAAGAACTGAATGTCTGAGGCAATAAATGGCTTTTTTTGGGTTAAGAAGAACTTATAATAATGGAAAGATGGAAGTAATTTTTTTAAATTTCTAAACCAAATGGTATTCATTTACATAATAGAGAAACTAGGGTATTGTTCTCCCCATTAAAATTAATTTCCTATAGTATGCTACTTTAAAAAAATTCATGATGACAATTTTCAAGCAAAAGGAAAAATATGCCAATTAACCTACTTGAAAAATTTAAATTTAAATAAACTTTAATATTGTAAAATGACTTTAAACATTTTGATTTTTTTTTCTAAGGCCTTTCCTTTCAAGTTTTCCTTTCTTGCCTTGTTCTAAAAATCTCTGCAAAGGACACCATGCCCTGCAAGTGCTGGCCCTTTAGATGCATGGTATAATTATGGCAGGGTTAGAGGCAAAACAACTCCAGAGTATTGTTATTTCAATTTCTCTTTCAGAAAATTGTAATGTAGGTGACAATGCATTTTGAATTTGAGGCAAAGTAATTATTTCTCTCAGGCTTCTTAACAAGCTGTCAGTTATTTTTACAACTCCCAATTTTCATAGAAAATTCAGAGTGTTCTTAAATATGAGACCATTATATCATTTATAATTTTTATCTATAGTTAAAGTTAAACAAAACAGAAGAAAACTAAAACAAAAATTAAGCTCTATCTTATGGAAAACATAAGATGAGAAATGGCCTGCATAGCTCCTCAGGGACATGTGCCTATTGCACACAAAAAACTGTAATTTTTAAGTGGTTAGTTACAATAAACAAGTTGAGCGCAACCTTCATCACATTTCATCAGCCCTCAAAGGTCCCCAGTACGTCCCCACACTCACCAGAGAAGCTAACGGGCTTCATCTTTAAGTGCTGACACTCCCCATCATTATAAGATATCATTACAAGGTGTGGGTGGTATATGGTCAGATGCATGTAAATATTTCATTCTCAGTCCCTCAGTGCTAAGAACTTAACTTTCCAATTGGATTACATCCTGAAATAAATTGAAGGGAAGAGAACATGAAAATATACAGGCAAAAGAACACAAATATAAACCAAATGAAGAATAAGCTAAGATGACCAAGAAAACAAGTTCTTATATATCAGTAATTCTTCAGCTATAGAAAATATTCATCGAAGTTTTATAGGAGCACCCTACTTCACCATAGTATTTACCTTCAGGAAATATGGTGAATTACAAATGTTTAAAAGTGATCAAAGAGTTAAAGATATACAAGAGCCAATATGTAATTTCTTAGAATTACTTTAACTTGAGATAGCAGGAAATGGAGTACACTTGATTTAAAGTCTCCTAAACACAGCAATCATAAACCAGCTAAGATGTTTAGTCAAAGAAGGTGACCTAGTTAAGGAATATTTATGAACTAGTTTAACAAGATTTATAGTTGTAGATTCAAATCAAATAATGATTGTCACTACAGCGAAATAAAATTCAGTATACAATTTTTACTTGCATGTCACTAATGTTGTGCTTAAAACAGCTACAACCTTGAGGCTTTCAGAAATTTTGGAAAAGCATCTGATTAAAGCCTCCAACTGACTTAGCTTTGTGTTCCATACAATGACTCACATACATTACTCACGCACAAATCCTCTCAGCTCATGATGTAGATTTCTGATTTTCTTTTCCAATAATGAAAGGGGGGAAAATGTGGAATCATCAGGCTTAGAAATTCAAGAGATGGGTCTGCTCCCAAAATGTAAGGACTATTTAATATTAAATATACTCTGAGTGGCCAGATTATTATGATCTCTAAACACATAAGAATCTGGCCACTCATTGCATGAATTCATGCATAGGTGGGGTCCAGCCAGCCTGCCCAAGAGGAGGGGACATGGGCGGTTAGCCAGCCTGCCTGCTGGTCAAACTCCTGGTCAAGGGAACAATTTGGATATTAGTTTTTTATTATATAGAATTTGCACTGAGCGGCCAGATTATTATGTGTTCAGAGATCATAATAATCTGGCCACTCTGTATTTTTTCTTTGTGGAGCAATATAAATAATAGAACATGAACTCCACTAACTAACTTTTAACCATGTCACCTTGGGCAAGTGCCTTCATCTCTCAACTTCAGTTTACTTGCCTATAAATGGGAATATAATAATGTCATAAGAGGATTCTTAAGTGCCTACAACTCAATAAATGTTTGCTTTATGGTTGTTGTTGTTTGGGTTGGGTATAGGGTTGCCTTAATTCCAGGAGATTATTTTCCCAAATGAATAGTATGAGAATTTTATTTAAAAAGAACTTCCTAGGATTTGAAAGAAAATAAAATAGTCATATTTAGATCATATTTTCTAATCTAGAATTTGTTATCATGAAATTTGATGTGTCAAATAGCTAAATACGGAACTCAAGTCCCTCTGAATTCTGTTTGAAGGTGGAAAAGTGTCATGTCCTGAAGATATTTTTAGGCTACTCTCTGGGGGATATTTTCATAATTCTTACTAAAAACTTCATAAAATCTCAACATACTGAAATAAAAATCACTTCCATTTTTATTTTATAGAAGAGTAACTAACCACTTCAGAATATATTATCAAGTCATGTCCAAATAGAAATACTTATATTTTTAGGCCATCACATCTGTCCAAATAACTAATTCAGTTATCCCTCAATTATAAAGAGTTTAAATAATGTGATATATCCCAGTTCTTATTTCTGGAAAAAATATCATTCTATTTTTGGGCAGCATAATGATCTGAGATCATTAAAGAATAAGTGTCTAACTTTTGGATAGTTTGAGATCACAAGTATAAACACCAAACTAAGATTCTGAACATTACATATTGCACTCACTAACATTATCTGACTTTTTCAGAAACATATTTTATGTTGTGCATTCATTTACATTTGTTTTAAGAAAAATAGTATTCATCCAACAAATAGTTGATATCCATTAATGTACACTATCCTTGGGGCTTCAAATGCAGGAAAATATAGAGATTTGGTGCCTGTGTGCATTGCTCTTACATAGCAGTGGGAGAGACAAACAACATGCATGAAAAATCTCTTTATAAAGTAAACGAGAGAACTGGTGCATGACATTTATGCATGAAGGGGAGCATCCCTCAGCTCATCCTGCACCCTCTCCAATCTGGGATCCCTCTCACAATCCAGGACTGCTGGCTCTCAACTGACTGCCTGCCTGCCTTTCTTATAGCCCCTAACTGCTTCTGCCTGCCAGCCTGAGCACCCCCTAAGCACTCCCCTGCCAGCCTGATTGCCCCTAACTGCTCTCCCCTGCAGGCCTGGTCACTCCTAACTGCCCTCCCCTGCAGGCCTGGGTGCCCCCCCAAAGCTGCCTTTCCCTACAGGCTTAGTCACCCCCAGTTTCCCTCCTCTGCTGTCTGGTCACCCCTAACTGCTCTCCCCTGCAGGCTCAATCGCCCCCAACTGCCCTCCCTTGCAGGCCTGATTGCCCCAAATTGCCCTCTCTTGCAGGCCTGGTCCCTCCCAACTGACCTCCCTGCTGGCCATCTTGTGGTGGCCATCTTGTATTCACATGGGGGCAGTCATCTTTGACCATATGGAGGCAGCCATCTTGTGTGTGGAGTGACAGTCAATTTGCATATTACTCTTTTATTAGATAGGATAGAGGCCTGGTACACAGGTGGGGGCCAGCTGGTTGCCCTAAAGGGTGTCCTGGATCAGGGTGGAGGTTCCCTTGGGGTGTGTAGCAGCCTGGGTGAAGGGCCTGTGGTGGTTTGCAGGCTAGCCACTCTTCCCCCTTACCCCCAGTGGCCCAAGTAGAGGCCCTGGTACCTGGGATTTATTTATCTTTTATAATTAAAACTTTGTAGCCTTGAGCAGAGGCCAGGG
Source organism: Antrozous pallidus (assembly GCA_027563665.1). Classification (NCBI taxonomy): domain Eukaryota; kingdom Metazoa; phylum Chordata; class Mammalia; order Chiroptera; family Vespertilionidae; genus Antrozous; species Antrozous pallidus. The sequence continues at coordinate 29,758,831 of CM050508.1, read as the reverse complement.
CCGGCCAGAGCAAGCAGGAAAGGCTTACTCCATTGCTGGGGAAACCCAAGCCTCCTGCTCACTCAGTGGCTGCAGCCATCTTGGTTGGTTTAATTTGCATATCACTCCTGATTGGCTGATGGACATAGCGGAGGTACAATCAATTTGCATGTTTCTCTTTAATTAGTATAGATTATTATAGAGTGTGACAAGACAAAAATAAAGAGTAATGGGATAGAGAATAACTAATTTGGTCAAAGTGGATGCTGGCATTTGAGATGAGACCTAAAAGGTAGATAAGGGGCAAGTCATATGAAGTCATACTTGAACTTCAAGCTATCTCGAAAACTTCTCCCACTATGAATCAATTATAGATTTTGGATTAATATAATATACATCTTTTTAAATACAAGACTGAACTTAACATTATTATTAAAAACTAGTGGCCCAGTGCACCTAATTCGTGCATGGGGGGGTTCCCTCAGCCTAGCCTGCACCCTGTCTAATCCAGGACCCCTTGTGGAATGTGCAACTGAAAATAAACTTGTTTATTACTGAAACTGACAAATGCTTCAGGAGCAGGTGCAGAATCCGCTTTAACTAGCCATTTTTGTTTCCAGATCCTTTCATTTTTAGGCCCAATCCTACTCGGGCCTAAACCAGCAGTTGGACATCCCTCTCACAATCTGGGACTGCTGGCTCCTAACCTCTCACCTTCCTTCCTACCTGCTTGATCGCCCCTGCCTCTGCCTGCCTGCCTGATTGCCCCTAACCCCTCTGCCTGCCTTCCTGATCTCCCCTAACCTTTCTATCTGCCTGATCACTCCTAACTGCCCTCCCCTGCCAGCCTGATCTCTCCCCCAGCTGCCTCTGCCTGCCTGATCACCGCTAACTGCCCTCCCCTGCTGGCCTGATCATGCTCCCAACTGCCCTCCCCTGCCAGCCTGGTTGCCCCCATTTGCCCTCGCCTGCCAGCCTGATCTCACCCAATCTCTCTCTCTCTCTCTTTGTTCTTCTCAGCAGACCTTCAGGCCTCCCTGCCTCCTTGTCTCCCTCTTCCTCTTTGCCAGCTGGGAGGGGACAGGGCCAGTAGGGGCTGCTCCACCCTCTGCCCGCCCTCCCTTCCATTCAGGCCTCTTCAGGCCCAGTCTATTTTGTTTCCTCATTCTGAGAGCCTCTCAGAGCAAGCTGGGAGGAGGGAAAGAAAGGGAGAAAAGGCTGTGAGCTCATGGCACTGTGTGTGTCCGTGAGCGCGTGCAGTTGTGAGTTAGTGTGAGTGCTGGCCCCGCCTTCCCCATCCCCATCTCCACTGCCACAAGTCCCCACCCACCAGAGCCTACTGCGCACACAGCCTGGGTGTTAGGTTCAGCCTATGGCCATTGTGGATGAGATGGACACAGGATTTTTATATATTAGGATGATCATCATCACCATCATTCTCAGGGGCAGAAAATGAAAGGATCTGGAAATAAAAATGGTGAGTTAAAGCAGATTCTGTACCTGCTCTTGAAGCATTTGTCAGTTTCAGTAATATATGAATTTATTTATTTTCTAAAGGCTAAAATAAAGTGGGAAATTATACTGTGGTTCCAGCAAATGGTGAATGGTTAAGACTTAGAATTGACACCAACCTTCATATTTTGAAATTATCTCCAATAAAAATTTAGGGAGAAGAATCACCCATAAGCAAAGGGAGCTGATTTTTAAAAAATCTGTATTTCAGGGTTAAGGCTCTGGTTAGAGGAGAGGGTTAATCCCCTAAAAATTTATAAACACAGCTAATGCCTATTTAGAGGTCTAATTTGTACCATGTAGGCAGTCCAGGGATCCCCCCAGCTGGTAACTTACCTTAAAGCAATCTCAGGTTAATAGTGCTACATATAAAACCTTACCAAAGGCAAAAATAAATCTCTGGAGATTGAAGCCTAAGTTTCAAAGGATTCCAGCAGAGAAAGCCCCATCAAATATTGGGGTGGGTAATTTTCCCAGCATGGTCCACCTACCACTTGCACCAGAATCATCAGAAGTAGTTGTTTATAATACAGCTTTCTGGCCCTCTCTGCAGAAACATTGAATCATAACTCTGGGGAGGATGCTCTGGGTATCTCCATTTCAAATACCACTGCCCCTAAATAATTCTTATATATGCACACCAACATGCTTATAGGTGTTTTTGAAACGAATGGAGGGAGTTCAAAGAAAGAGAACAAATTAAGAAATGGGAAAGGCTGATGGGGAGTTATCCTGAAAAGACAAATATGGGACCTAGGGCACCAGCAGAAAGTATTGACCTTAAAGAAAGACCACACCTGTGTGCAAGAACATCCTGCTCAGTATGGCAGAGATCCATGCTCAACAGCAGCCAGTGAGGTCCTGTGAAAAGTTCAGTCTTATGCTCCCACTCGTGGTAATAGTATCCCACCATCTATACAGTGACAGCCTTGATGCCAGTGATGTACCAGAGGCTGAAGTCCCGACAGAAGGCAAAGCCCCGGATGACATTCCCAACCCTCCTGTCAGCAGTGGGGAGAGCACAGACAGCTGGTCTCAGCTTGCCAACGAGGATGACAACCCAGACGACACAAGTAGCTTTCTGCAGTTCAGTGAGCGATCCATGAGGTACCCACTCTTCACTTGACTTCCCAGGGAAACAGGTCTCCACACATATTTCAGAAATGAATTTTAAATGGTTCTCTGCAAACGGTCCCAATAGAAAGTGCAAAAACAGAAAGTTCCCACTGGGTCCGGTTGCCTGCCTATCATGATTTGTGCTGAGAGTTACCTTAATCTACAATTACAGCTTCAAGTTCCTTGGCCAAGGTTAAGAATAAGCTGTGTTTCCTTTTCTGCAGGCCCAAGCTAATATATTCAGTGATGACAACTGTGAATCTTAATAAAGAGGGAATATGCAAATTGACCATCATGCCATCACAAAGATGGTTGTGCCCATAGCCACAAGATGGCGGCGCCCGGTCCCCTCAGCCCCACCAGAGTTTCACAGTCTTTTTAGCCCAAATGGGGGGGGGGGGAGTGGGGAAGGGCGGCAGGTGCACAGTGTGGCTGGACCTGCCATCAACCCTCCAGCTGCTCAGGGCCGGCTCGACCAGGCAATCCTCAGATGGCTGCTGCCCAGCTGCCCAAGGCTGCACAAGGCTCAAGTAACCCAGAACGGCCTAGGTTTGCGCTGCTAGCAGTGGCAGCAGCAGAAGTGTGATGGGGACATCTCCTTCTCCTGATTGCTCGGTTGCCTCCGACCCCTGAGGGCCCCTGGACTGTGAGAGGGGGAAGACTGGGCTGAGGGTCACCCCCTCCAGTGCATGAATTTTCATGCACCAGGCCTCTAGTTTCTTAATAAGAGCTGCTATTACCCCTGGTATGTTTGATACTTTCTTTCTGGTTCATTTGTATTTCAGATGCAACCCAGGCTGGGTTTACATGAGGCAAGTGTTTCCACACTGTTACGTTGTTTGCTCCTCCACTTTCTCTGCCCTGCCCTCTATTGTTGCTCTGGAAAAACTAGAGAGGAACTAATAAGAGGTCAGATCTGATTAGACCCCAGCCAGTCAGCAGATATAAACCAAAAACTATCCCTCTATGAGATAAAAAGAAAATGAAAAGAATCTCCATGTTTCGGCCTGAATTCTTGTTTGATACTGGAGACTGTCCAGAGTCCAGTTGATATGGGGATTCAGATACATCTGTGTGTCTTGATCCTTGAAAGTTTTATTTTTGGTAGTTCAGTCTACCAGACTTAGGAAAATTTCCGGATGTTGAGCAACTTGTCCAAAATTCAAAAAACAAGGTAGAAACTAAAAAAAGAGCGAGCGAGAGAGATAGAGAGAATTTGATCATTGGATGTAGCAGATGTTTGATAGGGTTAATTACTTTCAGTGCAAGGTCTGAGTCATCAGATTTCAATCAGTGAATATATTCAGTACCCCAGGCAAAACCCAAGATAGGAATTTGAAATGGAGGGAGTCTAGTTGGTTACTCACGGTGCTTCCCAGGGAAGTCTGTCCCTTTCCAACACACCAGCTCTCACCCTTGGAAGAGATGACATTGGAAAATAGAAAAGGTGTGAGAAAACATAGTGGTTTTTGTGCAATCTGATTCATTCCTCTTTGAAAGTACAGGCAGAACCTAAAAATTAGCTTAACTCCACTGTTTCAGTAAATAAGTTCCAGGCTAGTAACTTGACCATATGTTGATTGTGCAACCTATGACAATGATGTAATACATGATCCCTTCTCCATGATGCATAAGGTAGCAGATGTTGCTGCTTCTCAAAGATTTTAAGATAAAGGAGCTATAAAACTTAGCATTCTTCAACTTTGTCGTGTGCATTCTGCAGTTCTCCAAAACAAAATAAAAGATGAGCCAGGTGTACATCCTGTGGAATGTCCCTCAGAAAAATCCCCTGAATCTGTCCAAAGCAGGCAGATCAGCATTCCAGTAACTCTCCCAAACTATATTCTCGGAAGTATATTAGTTTCCATGGTTCTTTTGCTAATAGATACACATCTTCACTATAACAAGAATGAGGAAGAAAAAAGTCATGCTGATTGTCACCTACGAAGTATGATCTACCCCATGCAATACCAATGCAGAAATTAGAAAACATCTATGGTGGTGGGCTTGAGCCAAAAATGCCTTTTGTTATGTGCCCCCTAATTTGGTCAGAAATAAATATCAATTTAGAAATCCTGGAGATACAAAGCAATATTCTTCTGAACATTAAAGGGAGGACCCGTGAGAACTGTAGATGATCGGTGTCAGAAGTGTGGCCAGGTGGTGGAAACAGGCATTAATATGTAAACTTTTGCTTTGTCAGCAATGGCAACAGTAGTGCCACTAGCAGTCTTGGCATTATGGACCTGGACATTTATCAGGAAAGCATGCCATCTTCTCCCATGATTAAGTAAGTAGCCACGGAGGTGCAATGATGGTGAGACTGCCACTCCAATTCCATCTGGCAATCCATTGTGATCATTCAGGTCGTGCCCAGCCACCGACTTCATGATGTCTGTACTGCCGTGGTTCCCAGGCATGTGTGGTTCCATGTCACTGGAGCAAGAACTCAAGCCTAGAATAGTCCTAGCCTACCATCACCCCTTTCTAGATTTCAGATCTGTCCTCTCTGATTTAATCATTTCAAATCAAGGTCATCCATACAATTAGAAGTATATGTCATTTTACCTAACTGGACACCGAGAAGCAAAAATTCCATTTAAATTGTACCATGCCAACCAAGTGTGATGACTTTTCCTTTACTTATAGACACCTGGGATTGTTAGTACTAAATGTTTTGCCTAACACCAAATGGTGCCATATTGAAGATGTGTCATTCCCACACAATAACTCTGCCCCCTACACCATAGGTCCTTCTAAAATAGCAAGGGGAAAAGCACTAAGAGAATATAAGGAAGTTCAACATGAGATCAGAACTACATCCTGAATTGTGATGCTTCTGGAAAATTAAATAAGTTACAATCTATTTTTTTTTACCATGATGACTTAGCTTGTTATTTGAATATTTCTAATATTTCCAAAAAAAATGTAAGTAAAATATAGGGAAAAAATTGCTTTCTCATCTGAGCTATTTTCTCCTCCGTATAGCTAAATCATTTTTGCTTTACTATCTAACCGAGTATCCTGCCTGTGGGAGTACTCCTTAGTGACTGAAAATGGCAATGCATTCTCTCTTGTTCCCCAAGGCCATTATTCATGAGGAGAGATGAACATCCATATTATCTTGGGTTTGTTTTCTAAAAGGAGAACCAAAAAAAAACACAAAACAAATAAAAGTAACTATTTGAGGACAAATTTACCTCCTCTTTCAGGAAATATGTGTTTAGCTACCTTTCCTATCTTTCTCTGTGGTATGAGCCTACAATCCCACAGACTGTATGAATTCAGGGAAAACCAAGCCCGCCACCACCCATAGCAGCATCATTCAGCTCTGTAAGATCCGAAACTGTACCTACCCTCTGTCATTTCACTTCCTGTCACTCACATAGAGATCTAACAGAAATCTAGACCCTGAGGAAATTGACCATCCTTCTATGTAACTATTAGGTGTGAATGTAAGAACAACAAAGATCTCTCAACTTTAGGAATAAAATAAAGTTTGTCAGCCAGATCTTAGCAATAACATAAAATGTAGGAGGGAATCTTCTCTCATAAAAAACACAAAACATATTTAAGACAGGAAAAAAATTAGGACAATCATGGGCTTCCCAAAAATGGTCAATTGCTTTTAACTATTGGGCCATATGTTCTCATTTTGGAAGTATTCTATTCAGGGCTCCCTAATAATATAAGTACTCACTGTACAAAAACACCTCAAATATTTAATATGTCTGTAATGAAATATTCCTTTCAGTCATGAATCTCTAATTCTAAACCACCTCCAGCTTACTACATTCTCCTGATAAAAAGGAAAAGTGTCAACTAATTGAGATAATTTGTACAATTTAAGTTCTACAGTTCATTGATTGTCTTTTTCCTTATTTTGGATTAAAAAACTATAATCATGTAGAAAAAATATTTTCCTAGACTAAAATGCAAATTTATGTTGGTATCATGGTGTAGAAAAAAAATCCTTGTGTCAAGATAGAGGCATGTGATGCTTTTAAGGACAGGTAAAATAAAGAAGACAGAAAAATCCTCCAATCAGAACTAGTTAACATAATCTCTCCTGGACTGTTTGAATCTGAAGATTAATGGAGGATGCCTCTCTCAGAGTCTCACAGACTAATTTTCCCTCCTAGAATCATGCAGTTTCTCTGGCCTTTTCGTTTCTTAAGGGGCAGGGTATTTATTGAAGACTAAATAGTCCTACATAATAGCCACAATTAGTACTTTCCTAGTACCACTTCAGTCTATGAAAATGATAAAACAGAAAATAAAAATTCAGAAGCTTTCAGGTTAGTAAAACCCATCACCTCATCTTCCATGCACAGCTTACTCTTCTTAACCATTACCAATCATAATACTGTTGTTTTCTCCTAAAGTGAGTTAATAGAAGAAAAGGAGATTCTTAAAGGACAGTCAAAAAGCAGAGAGGGTAAGCCATACTCCCATAATTTTTACACAATTGGCCCACGATCTCCCTGTGGAAAATGAAATGAGGCTGTGTGGTTGTCTGTGTTCAGAATGTGCCTCTGGAGCACCTGTGGGAGCCACCAGCCGCCAGGGGAGCATGCTGGTGATCAACTTCGACCTGGAGCCAGAGTGTCCTGATGCTGAACTTCGTGCCATTCTGCAGTGGATCGCTGCCTCTGAGCTTGGGATCCCAACCATCTACTTTAAGAAATCTCAGGAAAACAGGATTGAAAAGGTATCATGTTCTGTATATGGATATCAATGGAGCTTAGTCCCTACTTGTGTGAATTTTGACTTGTTTTAGATAAATTAATTTAGCTAACATATCTCCCTTACGGTATTTTCAACTTTATCCTCCTGCCATATGAAAATACAGACATAGGCTAAAGGGGCAGAGGAGATCATGATTAAACACTGAAGCAGCTTATATGTTCTACCCATTGACCTTAGAGTGGGGTAGCATTTAAAGCCAACTTGAAAATAATTCCAGCCATATTTCAACTCAAAACCTAATTCCTGACATTCTGGGTGCCCAATGTACTGTGACTCCTCTCTGATAAATGATTTCTTCATTTTCAAACTTTCATTTTGTTTTGTACATTTATTAAAATGCTAACTCTAACTAAATGTCATACATTCAAACTTGGACTGTGTGCCTAAGTAGTTAGAGCACTGGCCTGGGTTCAATTCCTTGTCAAGAACATGTGCCTGGGTTGCAGGTTTGATCCCCTGCCCAGGCACATGGGGGAGGCAACCAGTCAATGTGTCTCTCACCATCAATGTTTCTCTCCTGCACTCTCTTTTTCCTTCCCTTCCATTCTCTATAAAAATAAAAATAAATCAATGGAAAAAATGTCCTTGGGTGAGGATTAACAAAAAAAAACAATAGTCGTACATTCAAAATATTCATTGAACATTCATTGAGCACTGCTTTATGTTCTAAGGATACAGAAAACAAAGAGACAAAATTTCCTGCCCTCTTGGGGTTTACATTTAGTTCCAGAAGGACCTAAGGTAGGAAGGACAAGAGAGGCTCAGGTTGCAAAGACCAACCTTGAATTATGAAGGAAAATTATTCTGGGCGATGGAGACAAGAAACACACTGAAATAGTAAATTTTACACCTTACACCGTGAGTCAAATGTATTGAATCACCTGGACATTTATTTACAATTCATATTTCTAGGCTCCTTCTAAGAGTGGGGCCCAAATATATGCATTTTAATGACTTCCTGTAGTGATTTCCATGACCCCTGGAGTTTGAGACCATCTTTCATAGGAAATACCCTGAAGGAGAGGCTGAATTTGAGGTGGTTTTTAAGTATGCTAACATCCAAGGCAAAGATTGCTGAGAACCTTAACACCTGATGATCTAAAAACAGTTTGTAAAGGTAATTCACAATGACTTTGACTAAATACACTTTATTTAAGATAGAAAAAAGAATCATGAAAGCGAGTGAACTGAATACACTTTATTTAAGAATCATGAAATCGAGTGGTTAAAAAAAAAAAAACACCAACTGACCAATTGTTTTGCTTTTTGGATCCAAAGGATCATTGATTGCCTGCTCTTTTTCTTCTGTTTAAAGGCAATGAGCCCCTGTGAGCTGGAGTGAGTTAATGACCAGCCTCACAGTAAACCAAATGCCTTTCTCATTATGAAGCCTACTTTGAGGTTATTTTCTTTTCTTGGAAGTAGTGCACAGAACAGAGGAAAGGGAGGAAACAGATGTATGCTTGCCTTCTAGGAAAGTAGAGGTCAGAAAAGGAGGAGCCTCAACTCCAATTGCTTATTTCGTTTTACATACAAAATGGTGGAAGGAGAATAACAGAGAAAATGTTGATGATATTGACTGACTTCTCAAAAACACTATCCTTAAAGTCTCAGTTTTGAAGAAGTACATAGCAAAGGAAAGGAAAACAAGGAAGAATTAAATGCCAGTCAGTTTGGGCTGCTTTAAAATACCATAGATTGAGTGGCTTAGACAACAGACTTATTTCTCATAGTTTGGAGGCTGGGAAATCCAAGTTTAAGGTACCAGCATATTCAGTTGCTGGGAAGGACCCTCTTCCTTGCTATGTCCTCACACAGAAGAAAGAGAAGGCTCTGGTGTTTCTTCATTATCTTAAAAGGGCATGAATCCTACCATAGGAGTCTCATCCTCCTAAGACCTTATCTAAACCTATTTATGTCCCTTAGGCTCCACCTCCCCATACTATCACACTGGAGGGTTAGAGTTTCAACACATGGATACATTCAGTCCATAATAGATAATGTCTCTTGGCTTATAAATGTAAGAAATGTTATTGAACTGGATTCTTTAGTCATGGTTCTCAAACTCAGTGTGTGATAGAATCACCTGGGGAGCCTATATAGGCATTGGGGTTTTCCAAAAGGTCCCAGATGGTCCCTGAGTGTGCAGTGAAGGCTGAGAAACACAGCTATATAGGCCATCATTGCAGGAGCAAGGTGAAGACCAGCTCACTTATGCTTAATGAAATGGAATTCTGACTTAGAGCCGAAGAAGGTAGCTGCTTTCAGAAGCCTATGTTGAATGTTTCCAAAGAAGCAACCTGACACCATTTGCAACAGCTCCCGTAAATTCTGCCATGTGATTTGGTAAACATTCTAATTTATTAAATGCACAGGAGAATATAAAAACCACCTGCCATGTGATACTTTTCTTCAAATGCGTCTACCAATGATATACCATTACAGGATGTAAATTCTAGTTTCCTAAGATAACACATTTGCTCAAGAAATGTCAGTTATGATATAAATGAAGGGAACCTCATTATTAATGATTCTGAAATGGCAGGAAAAGAACAATTTTGACTTTTATTTTTTCAATTAATTGGAAAGAAAAGCCCAGATCCTTGACCTATGAAAACTGATTCGGAAGTTACCAAGGCAATAACATTGACAGGCACAATAAAATATCTAGGACCAGCTGCTACTTTTAAAAGGCTATGGTAATGAGCTGGAAATGCTTCTTCACCAAATAAGTTTCATTTTTAGCTAGAAATTTTGTAAGTCAAGGAAGAAAAGAAAGTGTAAGACCCTCCTGCTTATCAGCCCTGCAGATGTTTTAATGTCTTGATGTCTGGGATTAAGTCATCACTCCCAACAGGATATATTTAGTGGTACCAGATGCTTTTGCAGCCCTGGCAGGCCCCGGCCTTCACTCGAGGCTACAAAGTTTCAATTATAAAAGATAAATAAATTCCTAATAAAAGCTGTATTATTAGGATATTGGCCTAGATTTAGAAATCATGAGGCATATTCTAGCCTATGACTATTCTACAGATTACTTGCTAGTGGAGCATTTTGACAACTTTGGGTCAGTCAGCATCATGTTGTGGTCATCACCACATGGAGAAACCCTCCTTTAGCGGGTAGGTCCCAAATAGATGGCAAGAAACTGACATTTGCTTCTAGAAAGGTCTGTGGTAGAGAGCCTTCTGGGAAAGGCTTAACAATGAAGGAAGGTCCTGGGTATCCACCTCCACAGTGCTAGCTCTCAGTCGCTGAGCCATAGGAGGCATGCACCATGACCAGCTTTTATTTTGCTCCTTTCCCACTATTTTTACCTCAATCTAGGCTCTGTTCAGTCTTTGCTAGATCCATAGCCTCCAATAATTTTTATTAGTATCCTATCAGTTTAAAACTATTAGGTAAGCAGCCCAAAGATATGCATGTTTCTTTTTAATTATATCTGTGCAAATGTATACTAATAAAAGAGAAACATGTAAAGTAACCATCACTCCACTACACCCACAAGCCATGCCCACCAGCCAAGCAGGAGAAATGTGCAAATTAACCCAACCAAGATGGTGGCCAGCCATCGAGCAAGCAGTAGGCTTGGGTTTCCCTGGCAATGGAGGAAGTCAAGCTTTTGCAGCCCTGGAAGGCCCAGGCCTCCACTCGAGGCTACAAAGTTTCAATTATAAAACATAAATAAATTCCAGATCCCAGAGCCTCTGCTTGGGTTGTCAGGGGGCATGGCCAGCCTGCAAACCACCTCGCCCAGGCCACCCCACACCCCAAAGGAACTCCCACCCTGATCTGGGACACCCTTCAGGGCAAACTAGCTAGCTTCTACCCATGCACCAAGCATCTATCTATCTAATAAAAAGAGTAATATGCAAATTGACTGTCACTCCAACAAACAGATGACTGCCACCATGTGGACACAAGATAGCCACCACAAGATGGCCAGCAGGGGAGGGCAGTTGGGAGGGACCAGGCCTGCAGGGGAGGGCAGTTAGGGGTGACCAGGCCAGCAGAGGAGGGAAGTTGGGGTGACCAGGCCTGGAGGGAAGCGCAGTTGTGGGGAATCAGGTTGGCAGGGCAGCAGTTAGGTTTCAATCAGGTTGTCAGGGGAGTGGTTAGTGGGTGATCAGGCTTGTAGGAAGAAGTGATTAGGGGCAATCAGGAAGGCATACTGGCAAGCAGTTGGGAGCCTACAGTCCTGGATTGTGAGAGGGATGTCCGACTGCCCGTTTAGGCCCAATCCTACTGGGATCGGGCCTATATGAGCAGTCAAACATCCCTCACGGGGTCCTAGATTGGAGAGGGTGAAGGCTGGGCTGAGGGATATACCGTCTCACCCTGGTACACAAATTTTGTGCACTGGGCTTCCAGTACATTACATAAAACTCAATAATAAATACTTAAACGAGGTTTACCTGTAATGATTCTGAATGTCACTCCATATTCCAAATAGTCTTCTTGGTTATTTTAAAAGTGTTTGACTTCATTTGAACACTCATACTTCCTGTCAATCTGTGAATATTTACTGAATACCTATTAAGTAAAGAGACAAGATATTAAAAAGATGGCTAAGATGCAATTCTTCTCTGAGGGATTACTATCTATAACATTGCTGCCATTGGCCTCCCATCTGTCTCCCTTTTTATGTTATCATGAAACTCTTTGAGATAATGTTTATGTGTCCATGCATTGAAAGTTAAGTATTTCATTTTCCAGCCTAGAAAATCGCTTTATTCTGATTAAGCCAACACAAGACAAGTGAGTACAATAAAGCACTGATTTCTATAACTGTGCAAATAGTTGGTGCTATCACAGCTGCAAGAAGAAACATAATTTAATAGGAACTCTTTAGAAGATGACTGCTCAGTAATTGAAATGAATTAACAAATTCAAGCTGGAGAGAAGGAAAAATACATATAGAAATTGGCATTTCAGTTTCTGGTTGGTCTTAAAAAATCTGAGCAAACATGAAGAGAGCAGAGCAAACAAATCCTAGAAGGAAATGTTGAAGAAATAGTAATAAACCACAATCCTCATCTTCTTTTTTATTTTTATTAAATTTATTGGGGTAACTGGTTAATAATATCATACAGGACATCATTTATATACTAGAGGCCCAGTGCACGAAATTCATGCACGGGAAGCAGGGGATGTCCCTCAGCTCAGCCTGCACCCTCTCCAAACTGGGATCCCTCAAGGGATGTCTGACTGCCCATTTAGGCCCGATCCCAGTAGGATTGTGAGACATCCTTCTCACAATCCAGGACTGCTGGCTCCAAACTGCTCAACTGCCTGCTTCCCTGATTTCCCCTAACCACTTCTGCCTGCCAGCCTGATCACCCACTAACCACTCCCTTCCAGTCTAATTGATGTCTAACTGCTCCCCTGCCAGCCTCTTTTTCCTCCTCTGCCAGCCTGGTCATCCATAACTGCCCTTCCCTGCAGGCTTGATCACCCCCAACTGCCCTCCCTTGCAGGCCTGGCATCTCCCAACTGCCCTCCCCTGCTGGCCTGATCACCCACAACTGCCCTCCCTTGCAGGCCTGGAACCTCCCAACGGCCCTCCCCTGCTGGCAATGTTGTGGTGGCCATCTTGTGTCCACATGGGGGCAGGATCTTTGACCACATGGGGGCAGCCCTCTTGTGTGTTGGAGTGATGGTCAATCTGCAAATTATTCTTTTACTAGATAGGATAGAGGCCTGGTGCATGGGTGGGGGCCAACTGATTTGCCCTGAAGAGTGTCCTGGATCAGGCTGAGTGTTCCCTTTGGGTGTGGGGTGGCCTGGGCAAGGGGCCTGTGGTGGTTTGCAGGCCAGCCATGCCCGTCAGCAACCCAAGCTGAGGCCCTGGGATCTGGGATTAATTTATGTTCTACAATTGAAACTTTGTAGCCTGGAGTGGAGCCAAGTCTTCTGCTCGCTCTTTGGCAATAGCCATTTCTGTTTGTGTTTATTTAAATTCTATAATTGAAACTTTGTAGCCTAGAGTAGAGGCCTAGGTGCTAGTGCTGCAGAAGCTTGGCTTCCTCCATTGCCCGGGCAACCCTAGCCTCTGCTCTCTCCAGCCCCATGGCTGCTGCCATTTCTGTTGGGATGTATCTTCTATAATTGAAAGTTTGTAGCATTGAGTGGAGGCCTAGGCTGGCAATGGCAGGTGGAACTTGGCTTCCTCCATTGCTGGGGAAACCCAAGCCTCCCCCCTGCTCTCAATGGCCACATCCATCTTGGTTGGGGTTTATTTGCTCCTGATTGGCTTGTAGGCATGGCTTGTGGATGTGGCTTGATTGGAGATATGGTCAATTTGCATATTACTCTTTTATTATATAGGATTATATTGTGTGTTTGACACCCAAAGTCAAGTATCTTTCATTCACAATTTATCCCCACCCCTCCTTACCCTCTTCTACATCCACCCCTTTCCCTCTGGTAATCAATCACCATACTATTGTCTCTGTCTAGGACTTTGGTTTTGGTTTGTTTTTGTTTGTTTGTATTTTGCTTAATCCTTCCCTTCCCCACCCCCCACCCCCCGGTTCCTCCACCCCTCCCTTCTTACAGCTGTCAGTATGTTCTCTGTATCTATAAGTCTTTCTATTTTGTTTGTTGTTAGATTACACATATAAGTGAAATCATATGGCATTGTCTTTCTCTGACTTGCTTATTTTACTTAACATAATGCTCTCCAGGTCTATCCATGCTGTTGCAAAGGATAAGTTTTCCTTCTTTTTTTACAACCCAGTAGTATTCCACCGTGCAAATGTATCACAGCTTTTTTATCCACTCATCTACTGATGGGGTCTTGGGCTATTTCCAGATCTTAGCTATCTACCTAATAAAAGAGTAACATGCTAATTGACTGTACCTTCGCAAAGCCCACCAGCCACTCAGGAGTGAGTATGCAAATTAACCCAATAAAGCTGGTGGGTTAATTTGCATATGCAGGCACCAACAGCTGAGGGTGGGGTAGGGCTCTTGTGGCACAATGCAGACATTTATGTACCACCCCAGCTGCTCTGGGCCTCTGGGCAGCATGAGAAGGCCGAAAGGCAACTTCGGGCCGGAACAGAAAGGGGGTTCTGGCCAGAGTGAAGGCAGTGCCTGCAGCCAGGGGAAGGAAGACCTATTCTTGCATGAATCTTTGTGTACATTGGGCTTGTAGTTATAAATAAAGCTACAATGAGCATTGGGGTGCATATATTCTTTCATCTTCTTAATAGGTCATTTTTCTTCATAAAACCCCAGCAGTCCTTTGTCCTAGTGCTCCCAATAAATATCAATGCCATACCACCAAAATGTAGCCAGGTACCAGAGTAGAAACTGTACTGGACTGGCATGCATTGAAAACCATGCATTGTGCTACCAACTTTTCATCTCTCAGGCCCTCGGTTTTTTCATCTGTCAGTGCCTACTTCATAGGGTTGTTGACAGAATTGAATGAGATTACACATGTAAAAGTACTTCCTGGAGGTTTGGGCTTTTAGTAATTGTTACTTTAAAAAAAATAAAGTATTTTACTAAGGAGTTTGGAAGGTCTTCAGGTTGGGCTCCATCCCAAAGTATCATGAAGACAATGATCTATAACCATTTCCCTATTTTCCAATGCTTCAGTTCACAACTTACCTATATTCAAAAGCTTTCTAAGTTGTGGTCAATTGAAGCTAGTAGCAATAATAAGGTGATAAATCTAGGATGTTTCCTCAAGCTTTCCTTTTCCTGCTTCAATGATAAGCCAGCCTCTCTTAGTGTTTGATGATGGCAGAGGTAATTTCCAAGATGGAATGAAGAACCAGTAGAAGACCCCATGTAAAAGTTTAGCACTTGATTTACTGGACCTAAATGTATACATCCAATGAAAGATTATTTGTGACACAAATAGGAAGGATTGGAAACCTTACTATACAGTCCTGCCAGAGAAAGTCTATTCTAGAGAAAAGCAGACCAGAGGAAATCATTTAAGTGTTTAAAAGACAGACACTTGAAAGATTTCCATCTGGTCTCTCTCAATCAATGAATAGCAACTGCTGTGAGGAAAATTTCAGTTCAGTTGAAAGAACACTCCAATGAATTGAACTGTCTAGAATAAAAATAGACTGTTCTGGAAGAGAGAATCATGGCCCCAGAGATTTTCAAAACCAGCCTGCAGGACTGTTGGCTTTGGAGGAGTGGTTGAATGAGATGGACTTTGAGGATCCGCTGTGCTTTGTGAGTTCTAATTCAGTGCTTTACTCTAGTTTCTAGATGTCGTGCGACTGGTTCACCAGAAGTCCTGGAAAGTGGGGGACATCTTCCATGCCGTTGTTCAGTACTGCAAAATGCGTGAGGAGCAGAAAGATGGGGCCCTGAGTCTCTTTGACTGGCTGTTGGGACTGGGATAAGGCAACTAGGCCCTGTACAGTATTCCTTTACTTTATTTCACTTTAAATTATAGTGACTTGTTCTAAATGCTCTAAAATTTCTCAGACATTGCATCCCATTAGCAGAGCTATAAAAAAAAATATGCTGTTTAAGGTTACTACCTATGGAGTAAAACAGAGGAAAAGCAAAATAGAGATCTGTAGAAATCAATACAGCTCTGGGTGAGTTCAAAAGAGTTTGTATGAGAGTGGCTGGAAAGCTTTACCAGGACTGAAATTAAAAGCTTATAGTCCTAGCCGGTTTGGCTCAGTGGATAGAGCATGGGCCCTCAGACTGAAGGGTCCCAGGTTGGATTCTGGTTGAGGGCACATACCTGGGTGGCAAGCTCAATACCAGTTGGGGAGCATGCAAAAAGCAACCAATAAGATGTTACTCTCTTTCTGCCTCTCCCCCTCCTTCCCACTCTCTCTAAGAATCAATGGAAAAATATTCTTGGGTGAGGAATAACAAAAAGAAAAAGTTTTTTAAAAGCTTATAACTAGCCCCAATCTCTAAGAAAGCAGCTATTGCATATTTTTATAAGATAAGATAAAATGTGTAATGTTTCCAATTATGCGGATCAACTAGAAACAAAGTCACTGTCAAAATAATTTTGTAAACTATGCGGTATCCTTTATGTTACTTTTTTTTAAGAAGATTACAGCCCATGTGAACACAAAATATGAGTAGGAAATTTCCAGAACTTTGATAAAAAAAATTTCCATCTTCAGACTAAAATCATTGGATGTTAACAGAAATCTGAGAGTATCATCAATGTCTTTTACTGAAGTGATTTTATTTATTTACTGCAACCCACTGATAACTATCCCCCACTTCCTCAACAATACCTGCATTCCTAACTAAGCAGAAAACTCTTGGTGTTCAGCTGAGATCAAAGATTGTCTTGTTTCCATCTTTACATTAGGTGGTTAACATGGTTACGGAATTCTTACCCTAAGGGCAAGCTTTCTTCCCAAACATAGGAAAAGTCTTTTGAGATAAAATCTGCTTGTGTGTTAAATTATATAAAATATAAACTTTCATTTTATTATTATATTAAATTGTGAAGAGATTATCTTAAATAATATATTGGATTATCTTAGAGAGCCATAAAATCTAAAGAGATTGTTGTCTTGAGTCACATATATTGATACTTGAGCTCAGTGGTTTCATTATAAATATGCTGGTCTCCCTATGGCTGACCTGTTACTCGACGGCATTCATACTGACAGATGCAGGATTCGAGATAACCAGTTAGGACCATACTCTTTTCTGGATCCAAAGATATTATTATTTAATTTGGGGGAAAGAAAACCTTACTACATTTAAATATTTTAGTAACAAAGATTTAGTCTTTTGGAAAATAAAAGTAGCTCACTTCTCCCTAATAAGTCTCCTTTTCTTTCAACGAAATGAGCTACGCAGGTTTTTATTTTCTTGATCAAAGAAAGTGTTTATTAAAGATTTCTTGAAATACTATGCTTTTACACTATTTTTAGAGATAGTGAAGTAATTTTAAAAGGGAGCAAGGCCCCACTCCTGGAAAGGCCCCAGTAATACTGGCCTGATACGTCATCCGCGTCTTGAGATGTCAAGAAAGTTTCATTGTAAGCCACCCTTCCCTTCCCACCATCCACCTCACAAATCCATCCCACTACTCATTAAGCATTTATTCTATAAGTAGTCCAAATCTAGGTTACTCATGGAATTTGACACATTAATCAACTGTCAGATTTTAAAACTTATGCATCATCTCAAGCTGCAAATTCTTTGTGCTATTAAATGAAAAGGTATCTATTTATTTTTTAAACAATCTCAGAATATCATGTGTACTTTTGTTGTGCTCTAATGAATGTTTACGTACCCTACAAAGCACAAATATTGGATTGTAACCATGTGATGAAGTTATATGCGTTGTACTGAATGTTGCAAACAAATCAATAAATTTTTTGTGGTCAAATCTTTCATCCTTTTTTCTCCAAGACCTCAAAGAAAAAATAATCACACTGTGATTGGAGGAAGATAGATATATCTCTTAGATAGGTTTTGCTGACCCACTGTCAGATTTTGAGTAATTACATGGTCTTTGATTAAATTTCTTAGGATCAGTAATGTTCATGTAAATCAGCATTTCTCAACCTTGACACTATTGACATTTGGGATTGGATGACTCTGATGTGGAGCATTGTCCTGCACATTGTGGGATATTTAACAGCACCCTTGGCTCCTACCCACGAGATGCCAGTTACCACTTCTCTAGTTATGACAATCAAACATGTCTCCCAGCATTGCCAAAGGTCCCCTGTGGAGCAAATTGCCACTGGTTGAGGACCACTGGTGTAAGTAATGCAATGAAGGGGCAGAGCCTGAGACTCTAGGAGGTGTGAGGGTAAAGGAGAAAGAGCCTGTAGCCCCTCATCTGGATAGTCCCAGTAAGAACCTGAAAACCAGATACTGTATCCCCCAGCCTCCCAAGGTCCATGGACTGTGACTTTACAATACATCAGAGGGACAGAAGAAAAAAGCATAAGACAAACAGGGAGTCTCCAGGCCTGGGGATAAACCCACCTAGACTTAAGTAAACTAGAGGTAAACTCATCAGTCTTAGAGGTAAATGGATCAATGGATTGAATTCAGGAAATAAATGATTAGAATTTATGCCTTAAGTCATTGAGGCTCCTGAGCACTTTATTCAATACTCAGAAGCTATGACTGCTTACATAAAGACAAATCCTCGTCAATCAGAGAGTGGTGTCAAATAAAAGCAAACTCTGGACAGTGGCAAGGAGAGACTTTATTTTAAGGAATTATTACAAAAAGGGAAAAGGAACTGTTTCCATGGTGGTTGGGGCTTATTGCAACGACAGGGATGCTCCACTGTGAGATATGCAAGTATTTCAAAGCGGTTTATTTTATAGAGATGAGTAAAGACTAGGAAGAACCAGAGTGCAGAGTAGGATGGACAAGATGAGCCATGGGAGGTGGCATGATGGGACAGAGCAACCTACTATCAGGAGGAGCTCCTTCAGGAGAGGCCTTATGCTGCATCAGGCTGAGGATAGGTCACAGGTCTGGGGCGTGGAGAACGAAGCTGTAGGGATTACACTAACTGAACTATACTGCGAGGCTATCTTAATCAAAACAGCACAGTACTGGCATAAAAACACACATAGATCAATGGAACAGAATAGAGAGTCCAGAGATAAACCTATGCCTACATATAGTCAATTAATCTATAGCAAAGAAGACAAAAATATACAATGGGATAAAAACAGTATATTTAACAAATTGTGCTGGGAAAACTGGACAGATTCATCCAAAATAAAAGAAACTAGACCAACTTCTTACACTATATACAAAAATAAATTCAACATAGATTAAAGACAAAAAATGTATGGCCCAAAACCATAAAACTTCTAGAAGAAAACCAGGAAAGTGAACTCTGAAATTGTTCTTACTAATATTTTCTTCTGATATATCTTGAGCAAGGAAAATAAAAGAAAAAAATAAACAGATGGGACTAGAGCAAACTAAAAAGTTTTTCTACGGCAAAGGATACCTACAGACAAAATGAAAAGACAGAGTGCTAAATGGGAGAAGATATTTGCCAATGATATACCTGATAAGGGATAAATATCCAAAATTTATTGATAACTCAGACATCTTAACACCAAAAAGCAAACAATCCCATTAAAAAATGAGCAGGGGACCCGAAAAAGCATTTCTCCAAAGAGAGCATAGAGATGGCCAAACATAGATGAAAAAATGCTCAACATCACTAATCGTCAGTAAATTAAAACCACAATGGCAGCATTGGCAAGCACCTAGTAGGCAATGGTGAGAACAGGGATTGAAGAGTTAACTCTGTTCCAAAGGACAGAAGTCCTCACCTTTAATATCTGAGTGTTTCCTCTCACTCCTGCCCCCTGTCTCTGGGGCTATTTTCCTACCCTTGGCTAAGATTCCAGAACATTCCCTCATGATCTTTCATGAACTTTCTCCAACGTTTGCTACCTCTGCAGGTTCATTTACTTGCCCTGCATGAGCACATGCTTTGGTGACACCAGAACTCACTGTTGCCTGAGGCATGGAGTCTTGGCTTTTAGAATGACAAGTTCAAAGCTGCCCTCATCATCAGAACTCCTCTGACTAATGAATAAGTAACATTTATATATACATATTCCAGGTTGAAAATGATTTTTTTTTTTACTAAGCAAGAAGGCTTTGGCAAACCCTTAAACTGGAAGTTATGACACCAGCTAATGAGCATCTGACAGAAGTCCAAGCCTGTCACACTCTAAAGATTCTGGAAACAGAGGACAGCCTTGGCACGGTGCTGCCCAATGTTAATTAGCCAACATTTTCCTAACGATTCTCCCTCTGTGCTCCTTGTTCAGACCCATGTAGTTCACTTGAGCATGGAAAAAAGTTACGGTCCAAATTTTTTAGGAAATTGAGATTCAGAGGCATGAGAGGACCTAATCAAGGTATCAGAGTATCCTATCTAATAAAAAAGTAATATGCAAATTGACTGACACTCCAACACACAAAATGGCTGGCCCCATGTGGTCAAACATGGATGACCCCATGTGGACACAAGATGGCCAGCAGGGGATGGTCATTGGGAGGGACCAGGCCTGCAAGGGAGGGCAGTTGAGGGCAATCAAGCCTGCAGGGGAGGGTGATGACCAGGCTGGCAGAGTAGGGAAGTTGGAGGCAACCAGGCCTACAGGGAAGGGCAGCTGGAGGGGACCAGGCCTGCAGGGAAGGGCAGTTAGAAGTGACCAGGCCTGCAAGGGAGAGCAGTTAGGAGGGATGAGGCTAGCAGATGAGGGCAGTTATGGGTAACCAGGTTGGCAGGGGAGGACAGTTGCGGGGGGGTCAGGATCAAGTCTACAGGAGAGGGCAGTTGGACAGGACCTGGTCAGCAGGAGAAGGCAGTTAGGGGTGACTAGGCCTACTGGGGAGAGCAGTTAGGGGCAATCGGGGTGGCAAGGGAGCAGTTAGGCATCAATCAGTCTGGCAGGGGAATGGTTAGGGTATCATCAGGCTAGCAGGCAGAAGCAGTTAAGAGCACTCAGGAAGGTAGGTAGGCAAGCAGTTGGGAGCCAGCAGTCCTGGATTGTGAGAGAGATGTCTGACTGCCCGTTTATGCCTGATCCTGAGTCCCAGATTAGAGAGGGTGCAGGCTGGGCTGAGGGACACACATCCCCATGCACAAATTTCATGCACCTCTAGTAATAATAATAACAATAATAATAATAATAACCACACACGTATATAGTGCACTATATATATGCTCAGACATTATTTTAAAGGATTTATGTATATTAATGTATTTAATCTCCACAACAGTCCTGTGAAGTAGGCATTATCATTATCAGTTTGTTTTTTAAGAATCTGGAGCATGATGAAAATAAGTAACGTGCTTAAGGTCACAGAACTAGAAAAAGGCAGAGCAGGATTCATCCCAGCCACATTAACTCCAGAGCCTGCACTCTAAAAGACTGCTGCAAGGTTTTAAGTCAGCAAAAATTGGAGGATAGACAATGCAGAAGGCAAAAGAAGCAGAGTCATGAACCACAAATCACCCCTTGTCAGTTCAATCACATGTTTTTTCAGCTACCATTCCTAGGCCCAAATAAGGAGAGAGAACAATGAACAAAAAACTCTGTGCTACTTACTTGACATTGACAGTGGAGTTGATGACTATTTAGAAGGCTGGCTTAACTGTTTAAGGGTACCTCCAAGCAAGGAGATTATATTCCTAGGTCAATCCCCTAAACTGCCTTCAAGTAAATACTTTATTTTAATGCAAAGTGTACAGATGTCTTCAATCAGATAACCTGAATGAACACAGATTATGTTTACTTAAACTTTAAAATTTCAATAAAACTTTCTTCTTAAATTACAAAGAAAAACTGTTTGGCTTTTTATATTCCTTTTAAGATATTATATTTAACTTTTTAAATGTCACATTATGTTAAACATTCTCAGCAACAAAACTGTGCCAAAATAAAGGCTAAACAGCGAACTAAAGAGTAGGCTGGTTCGGTGGCTCACAGGAGGAGTGTGTGCCAGACACAATTCCAGCACAGAAAGAATGACCATCACAGACACGCCGGGAGATGCATTTTAAGTTCTGTTTTTACAGCTTGATTCCAGAAGGCAGCAAGAGGAAATTTTTTTAAAAAATTAACAAGAGGGTGTTTTCCAAGTAACAAAGGCCAAGGTTGACTCATGGTGGCAGTTGGAGGTATGTTGACCTAAGTCAGTGGTTCTCAATCTTTTTAATGCCATAACCCACAGGTTGAGAACTGCTAGCAGGGTCATCTAAGACCATCAGAAAACAGATATTTACATTATGATTCATAACAGTAACAAAATTACAGTTATGAAGAAGCAACAAAAATAATTTTATGGTTGGGGGTCAACACCACATGAGGAACTGTACTAAGGGTTGCGGCATTAGGAAGGTTGAGAACCACTGCCCTAAGGCAACCAATGAAGGGAAGAGTAGGGGGGATCAAGTGACATAGCACACAGGCCCGCTGGTCAATAATTACATGCTGGAAGTGATACCTGTACTTTCCCAGTCTGGGCATGGGGAACTTCCCCTGACTATAAGTAATAGGGAAGATCTTTGGCATGGAGCAGCCCCCCAAAAATTGGTCAGCTACATGGGTCACTGCTAAGATGCAAATAGATGATTATCACATACTAGAAGCCCAGTGCAGGAAAATTCATGCACTGGGGGGAGGGGGGGCAGGGAGAGGGTCCCTCAGCCCAGACTTAACCCTTTCCAATCTGGGACCTCTTAAGGGATGTCCAACTGCTTGTTTGGGCCCAATGCCATTGGCCTGCTCACCTGTCTTTGCCTGATTGGCCCTAACAGCTTCTGCCTGCCAGCCTAATCACCCCCTAACCACTCCCCTGCCAGCCCGATTGCCCCAACTGCCCTCCCCTGTTGGCTTGGTCACCTCTAACTGCCCTGCCCTACCAGTCTAGTCTCCTCTAACTGTCTTCCTCTGCAGGCCTGGTCACCCCACAATTGCCCTCTCCTGCTGGCCTGATCTCCCCCACCTAACCTCCTCTGCTGGCGCAGTCACCCCTAACTGCCCTTTCTGCTGGCCTGATCATCCACAACTGCCCTTCCCTGCAGACCTGGTCCTTCCCAGCTGCCTCCCCTGCAGGCCTGGTCCCCCACAATGGCCCTCTCTTTCTGGCCTGCTTGCACCTAACTACCCTCCCTTTCTGGCCTGGTCCCCTCCCCAACTGCTCTTCCCTGCAGGCCTGGTACCCCCTCCAACTGCCCTCCCCTACAGTCCTTGTGTCCCTCAACTGCCTTCCCCTGCAGGCTGGTCCCCCCCCCCTCCAATTTCCCTCTCCTGCAGGCCTGGGTACCTCCCAACTGTCCTCCACTGCAGACATGCCACCCACCAAATGCCCTCCACTGCAGACTTGGTTCCCCACAACTTCTCTCTTCTGCTACCCTGGTCACCCCTAACTGCCCACAACTGCCCTCTCCAGCAGGCCATCTTGTGGCAGCCATCTTGTGTCCACCTGGGGGCAGCCATCTTTGACCACATGGGAGTGGCCATCTTGTGTCTTGGAGTGATGGTCAATTTGCATATTACTCTTTTATTATATAGGACTAGAGGCCTGGTGCACACAAATTTTGTGCACAGGGGGTTAGGGGGTTGTATCCCACAGCCCAGCCTGCACCCTCTCCAATCTGGGACCCCTCGAGGGATGTCTGACTGCTTGTTTAGGCCTGATCCCATTAGGATTGGGCCTAAACTGTCAGTCGGACATCCCTCTCACCATCCAGGACTGTTGGCTCCCAACTGCTCACCTGCCAGCCTTCTTGAGTGCCCCCAACTGCTTCTCCCTGCCATCCTAATCACCCCCTAACCACTCCCTGCCAGCCTGGTTGATGCCTAATTTACTCCCCTGCCAGCCTCTTTGCCCCTAACTGCCCTCCCATGCAGGCCTGGGTTCCCCTCCTCCCCCATGACAACTGCCTTTCCCTGCAGGCCTGTTTATCCTCAACTTCCTTCCTTTGCTGGCCTGATCACCCCTAACGGCCCTCCCCTACAGGCTTGATCTCCCCCAACTGCCCTTCCTTACAGGCCTGGTCCCTCCCAACTGCCCTCCCTGCTGGCCATCTTGTGGTGGCCATCTTGTGTCCACATGGGGCCAGGATCTTTGACCACAAGGGGGCAGCCATCTTGTGTGTTGGAGTGATAGTCAGTTTGCAATTACTCTTTTTATTAGATAGAATAGAGGCCTGGTGCATGGGTAGGGGCCAGCTGTTTTGCCCTGAAGGGTGTCCCAGAGCAGGGTGGGGATTCCCTTGGGGTGGGGAGTGGCCTGGGCTAGGGACCTGTGGTGGTTTTCAGGCTGACCATGCCCCCCAGCAACCCAAGCAGCGGCCCTGGTATCTGGGATCAATTTATTTTCTACAATTGAAACTTTGTAGCCTGGAGTGGAGCCAAGCCTTCTGCTTGCTCGGTGGCAGCAGCCATTTCTGTTGGATTTATTTACCTTCTATAATTGAAACTTTGTAGCATTGAGTGGAGGCCTGATCAGGCAAGGGCAGACGAAAAGCTTGCCTTCCTCCATCGCTGGGGAAACCCAAGTCTCCCTCCTACAATCTGTGGCCAGCAGCCATCTTGGTTGGTTTATTTGCATATTTGCTCTGATTGGCTGGCGAGCATGGCTTGTGGGTGTAGTGGAGGTATTGTTAATTTGCATATTACTCTTTTATTATATAGTACTAGGGACCCAGTGCACGAAATTTGTGCACTGGGGGTGGGTGATCCCTCAGCCCGATCTGCCCCCTCACATATACTAGGAGCCCTCAGAGGAGGTCCTACTGACCACTCACCCCCAGCCTGCCCAAGGCCTAAAGCCTCTGGCCGAGGCTTTAGGCCTTGGGCACCCAGCCATCGCCCTGTAATGGGGCCAAAGGCTGGCTCTGTCCCAGCCTCACCCCTATCCACTCCCCCACCCCAGGCCCCGGCCTTTACCCTAGCCAGCACATGCCAGGCTAGTGCGGCCCTCGGCCCTGCCCCCCCCAGCCCAGGCCTTCTCCCTGGCCAGCATGCACTAGCCGCCTTGGCCCCACCTCCCACATCTCTGGCACCTCAGCCCCACCCTCCACCCACCCCATCCCCCTGACCCTGGCTGCCTCAACCTTGCTCCCCACCCCCCACTGCCCTGGCTTCCTTGGCCCAAGCCCCTGGCCCAGGCCTTCTCCCTGGCCAGCACACGCTGGCCACCTCGGCTCTGTACCCCCTCGGCCCTGGTCACCTCGGCCCCGCCCTAGATGGCCCAGGCCTCCTAGGCCCCACCCTCCACTACCTGGGCCGCCTCAGCCCCACCCCCCGTGGCCTGGTCAGCCTCTGCCCCGCCTCCCATGGCCCGGGCAACCTTGGCCCTGCCCCCCATGTCCTGGGCCACCTGCTCGCTGGCTGGCTCCACCCCAGCTCCTGATTGGCTGGTGGGCATGGCTGGTAGGCATGGCTGGAGGGTGTAGTGATGGTACTATCAATTTACATATTACTCTTTTATTAGATAGGGTGGTGTCCCCCTCCCCCATGTAGTGGAGAGTTTTGGTGGTCTACACAGCAACATCCCTTCTCTCTCTCCTCCTTACCTGATTTTATGTGGGAATCACCCTTTTCCACACAACGTATGTGATGCAGGAGAAACTGAACCCATCCCAGGGCCCAGGATGGATGTAAGCTGGACTAAGTTTATCAGAGCCTAGCCTTCCCTTATTGAAACACTTACTGGTTTAGGGATGGACATGGAACTTAAATGGCCCAAACTGAAGCGAGGGGATTATACAGAGGTCTGGAGAACTAACTCTCTCCCCCTTCCTCCTTCCCTCCCTCTGCATCTGGCAGCCAATATGCAAGTATAAATGGTTTGTTAAACAATCTGAATTACATGAGGCAAACAAAAACACAATGCACTTTTAACTTTAACTACTTGCCCAACTATGTCTTGTCAAATTTCTTTTTGTGACTCTATTATGACTCTAGAACAGATCTCACAGTTTCTGATCACTTTTATTACTTAGATCTCCAGGCAATCTAATCCAATTTATAGCCTGGCTTTTATGTACAATATCAAGATCTGTTTCCTTCCCCTAATCTCTAGCCAGGCTTTAGTCTGAGAGCTCAAACTGGGAAGAGGCACTGTGTCTGCTCTTTTGTTCCTTCTCCTCTAGCTTCTCTGCTTCTATCTCCATCAGTAATAGGCTCTGGGAGAGGGAAGGGAAAGGGCAAATGTTTCTGTCTTTCTCTGGAAGTGCAGTAGCAATTCTTGGCACCAAATATCTGCTTTCCCGAGGTATACATGCATAAGTGTTCTGGAGAGCCCAAAGGGTCACTCTTAACATTCCCCTGAAGTGGGAGATGCTACTCCAACTTTACCTTTACCTATTTTTCTTGAAGGCAATGAACTACCCCCATTTTCTACCCAATTTTTTTCTCTCCTCCCCTCACCCCATCTAAGTCTCTTGCTCTTGGTTCAAAATATCTAATAGGCAACCCACCTGGGAGGATACCAACAACAATTCAAGCATAGTCACCTATCACAGTGTCCACAGTAAACTTAGACAGTGAGAATCTTATTTGCACCAAAGTTGTCTCTTCCCATCATCTCAGCTGGATCTTCTCTGGAATTTTCCTCTCCGCTCAGATATGCTTAAGTGGTTGGTGGGAAAATAATGACTTTGAGGTTCCATATAGTGGACAGAACCTTCAAGTGGACATATAAAGCCTAGCTCATATTTGGCGAAGTAGAAATGGAAGAAGTATAAGGAAGATAATTCTAAGCATAAGGAGGAGTGTAGGTGAAGGGATGGGGTCTCATAGCCAAGACAATATAGGACACAAATAAGAGAAATTATTTTACAAAATGTGAAATACCTTGAATGTATAATTAAGATGTGGGGTCCATCCAAGCAATGCAGTGTTTTATACACATTTGTTTTGAAAGTAGGTTACTTATACTATCTATTATTCTAGTATTCTGAATATAGGCAAACTATTGCTATATTTCCAGTTACCAAGTGAGTATGCCTACTTTATTAATGACAGGAAAAGACAACAGTCAAAGCAATACTGGATTTGGAATAAGGGAGTCTAGTCTTAAGTCTCCTTTGACACTATCTGTGTATTTTTAGAAAAATAATTAACCTTTCTGACCCTCAGTTTATTGTCTATAAAATGAGCACCAATACACCTTCCTTACAGGATTGACAATATTAATTTTGACAACAGTCATAAATATGCTTTGTAAGCAGCAAGGCAGTAGCCAAGGTACAGTGTCAATGTGATTCCTGAATCCTTGACTATGTTTTAGAAAGGTCATTCTAACTGTGCCTTCTTGATGAATGAGATATGAGTCTGCAGAGGCAGGGTTAAAACAGGCTGAAGTATTTATAAATCTAGTTTTCAGCTGGGCAAAGCATACTTTTGGCAGGTGATTCTCAGGGGAAGCATTCAAGTGTCAGATTCATAGACCCATGAACAGACCTATAATTGAGGGTAGTCAACTTTAGCTTGAAGTAAAATTGCTAAACTCCAGAAAAATGTAGAAAATATTTTAATAAAACTTTTATGTAATACCTCTGTGTTCTCTGTATTTTCCCAGTATCATTTCTCAGCTCCATATGAATATAGGTTTCTGCTTTATTTTGAAAGAGCATCAATAGTAAAACAACTATGTAGTCACCTTTCAATGCAACATAATTATAGTCAGCTTCCTGTGGTTCTGGTGGTCACAGGTTATAGATATTATTTACTCCAGCCATAACAGTTCCTGTCATTTCCCCCACAAATGATCTTGAAGAACCTTACATGATCTGTTTTCTCTGCCCAAAATATATATTTCTTATCATGGGCGCTTATAGAGCCTCTTCAAGTATCTATTTGTACCATCCCAAAGACTCCCAATGTCCATCCTTGTATCTATATACTTATAGGGAAACTTAAACCTTTCCAGCCTCCAGGGATCAGCACAGGTCCTAGGTTCAACCAATCACCAGTTTCTATTTCATTGGCAACAGTGGTGATTGGGGGTTGAGAGTGGGGCATATGACTGAGCCTGGAGAGTTAAGAAAGGATTGATTGACTATTGTGTTCTAAGTATATTTGTCAGGATGAAAAGGCTTATTTGTTTATTATTATTTTTTATATTTTCTACTTTGTTCACTAAGTATTTGTGGTATCACTAATGATTCTATTGAATTGAGATTTCCTGAAACTAAAATGTGTTTCTTCCTAAATATTGGAAAAATTATTCTGACAATCTTTTTGAATAGTTTAATTCGTTTTGGAGCTAAGCAGTCAAGAAATTGATTAAACATCTCTCCAAAAATTATCTAGCTATCTTTCTGTAGAATAAAATGCACTTAACCCTGGTATTTCTTCTTTAAAACCTGATAGCCCTGTAATTCTATTATTATAAAAGATGCCCTAATAAAGCACCATGAAAATAATACTAAACCAACTTGATTGTCATGACAATAATTCATGCCTGTAAGAGCTGTCCTTAGCTTATAGACAGCTTTATAGTTTTGATGAGGTAGATTTTTAAAGAATGGACATAGATTATTTAAACACTCATTCAACTAAGCAGTGTCCATGTCCTCTGCACTTGAATCTGAGTGAGCCTCAGACATTTTCACACAAAAGTGTTTGTTGGAAGTGATTCTAAATGACTTCTGAAGCTAATTAAATACCATGCATCTTCCTGATGCTCTTGGGTACTCATTATGAGGGAATCCAGCTGCTTTATAAACACCAGGATGAGACTAAAATCCTCATGCTGAAGATACCAAGGATAAGCATTCCTGCTGGCAAGCCCAGCGAACTTGGCCTTCAAGTTATCCAGCCCAAGCATCACATATCATGGAGCAAAGACAAACCATCCAGCTGTGTCTTATCTAAATTCCTACCCTACAGGGTTTTTATTATAATAAAACTGCTCTGTACCACTATGTTATTTGTTATATAGCCTAGTAATAGAAAATTTTGCCTTTGTTCCTCTTCAAAAATAAAATTTACAGCCCAGTCCATGTGGCTCAGTGACTGAACATCAATCCAGAACCAGGAGGTCATGATATGATTCCGCATCAGGACACATGCCCAGATTGTGGGCTCCATCCTTAGCAGGGGCGTGCAGGAGGCTGCCAGTCAGTGATTATTTCTCATCATTAATGTTTCTATCACTCTCTTGCTTCCTCTATGATATCAATAAAAATATTTGTTAAACATATTTTACGATTTTTCTTCTATATATTTCAACAACTTTGTATCTAAGTAGCCCAATTAAATAGGTTAGATCTTTACACTGTATCTCCTCTTTCTTACCCAAGCTATGCTGGGTAATTTCTTCTGCCCTATCTTCAAGTTTATAAATTCTCTCTTTAGCTAAGTTATAAAACCCATCCATCGTGCTTAAATTTCTATTCGGGTTCTTATTTTGTAATCTGTATGTCACTTTTTATAGTTTACTATTCCCTACAGATATTTTCAAGTTTTCTTTTATGAATACTTATTTACACATAACAAGCAAGTTGTTTTATAGTCTCTGATAATTCCTAAATCTGAAGTCACAGTAGGGCTCTTCCTATTGTCTATTGTCTTGCTGCCTCTCACTCATGTCTGACGGCACACTTGTGCATTTGGTGTCTTTAAAAACCTGCTAGACATTCTATTTTAAAACTATGACAACAAAAACTTCTTTTAAGGAAGAGTTTTGCTTGCTTCTGACACACCAACATCTGAGATCTGAGAAGTTTTTCAGTCTAGACTGATCCAGTTCTTTTTATTTGTATCATTGGAGATTTGGTCCAAGTGACTTAAGCTTACCATTACCTAAAGCATAAGTTCAGGAAATGGTAAACTAATAAAGACCAAAGCTTCTCAAACTGTAAGATGCATACAAATCAATGACATCTTGTTAAATGGTGGAATTGTTAACAGAAATGCAGATTATGAATCAGCCTTCTAGGGTGGGAACAAAAATTCCGCACTTTTAACAAGCTGCAAAATGATGGCAATGCTAACTTTAAATACCATGTGTAAAGCTGAATAGGAATATTGAGTGGAATTTAGGAAAATTTAAACTCATGATAGAACACATTCTAATTGTATTTTTAAAACAATATACCACCCCAAATCAAACATGTTTGAACTTTTCCTTTATAATATATTAGATATACAGGCATGTCTGAGAGTACCTGATGCAGTGATGAGGTCTAAGGAGAGATGATTTACAAAGAGTGAGAGGTTTATAAGTTAAACTGAGAAAGACAACAGAGAATAGTATCATACCTGCCTCCTATATTACCTCCACAAACGGGTATCTAAGCCCTGTGGAAGGTGGCTCTGCCGATAAAAACTGTTTTCATAGGAAGCAAATTGAGACATAAAGGGGTAGGTAGAAGGTCACTCAGCATCATCAGGCCTTGCAGCTCTGGACATTCTGGAAAACCAGCCTTTAACTCATCTCCAGTAACTGGTACCAAGTAGGCATTCAAAAATACTTACTAAATGAATGATTTGCATAGTGGGTGGTCCTGACACAGAATAACATGAGTAAATTTTGAGCTGACAAGAAATACTTCCCAAAAATAATTGAATTACTTTAATTGAAGGTGCTTCAGGACACAAATGAAGATAAAAATGTAGTAAAATTTTAGCAATTATTAATACATATATAAATATACACATCTCAAAAAAAGTATATTACATATATTCTTTTGATATCCTATCTAATAAAAGAGTAATATGCAAATTGACCATCATTCCAACACACAAGATGGCTCCCCCCATGTGACACAAGATGACCACCACAAGATGGCCAGCAGGGGAGGGCAGTTGGGAGGGACTAGACCTGCAGGGAAGGGCAGTTAGGGGTGACTGGGCCGGCAGAGGAGGAAAGATGGGGGGGACTGGGCTGATAAGGGAGGGCAGTTGCGGGTGACCAGGCCTGCAGAGGAGGACAGTTAGGGGCAACCAGGTTGGCAGGGGAGGGCAGTTAGGGGCAATCAGGCCAGCAGGGGAGCAGTTAGGCACCAATCAGACTGGCAGGGGAGTGATTAGGAGGTAATCAGGCTGGCAGGCAGAAGTGGTTAGGGGCAGTCAGGCAGGCAGGCAGGTAAGTGGTTGGGACCCAGCAGTCCTGGATTGTGAGGGGGATGTCCGACTTCCTGTTTAGGCCCGATCCCATTAGGATCGGGCCTAAACAGGCAGTCAAACATCCCTTGAGGGTTCCAGATTGGAGAGGGTGCAGGCTGCACTAAGGGACATATATCCCTTTGGTACACCAGGCCTCTACTATATGTATATATGTATTTACACTAATAAAAGAGAAATATGCAAATTGACCGTACATTCACAACACTCACCAGCCAATCAATAGAGTTTGCAAATTAACACAGCAAAGATGGCAGGTTAATTTGCATATACAGGCACAGAGTGGCTGGGGGCAGGATGCTTGCATCACTGCCATGGCAATGACACAGGCATTCTGCACTGCCCCAGCCCCTCCAGGCCTCTGGGCAGTGTGGGAAGGCAGAAAAGTGGCTCCAGGCCAGAGCAAAGGTGATGCTGGCAGCCAGGGAAAGGAAGGCCTATTGTCGCATGAATCTTCATGCATCAGGCCTCTAGCATGTACATATATGTATATATACCACATTTTTTTATCATCTAGAGGCCATAATTTGCAAAATGAAGAGAAATTCATAACAAATAAAAATAGTAAAGTATATTGGAAAGTATAAAAGATTTTTAAGCAGATCTTTAAGGTTCAAATCCCTGCTCTGTCGTCACTAACTGGTTTACTTAACTTCTTAAGTTCCAGGGATTTTGTGAAGTTTGAGTGTGACAAACTTGACAAATCATTTGTCATGTCTAGATATCTTATGATAAATGTAAATGTATTTACTTTTCCCTTTCATCAGTATAAACAACTTAAAAAATGTATCTGAATCCCAAGTCACTGTTTTATCCAATTAAGATTGTTATGACAGAAGAACCGGAATATTTGGACAAGAGATACTTTTAGAACCACTATCCCATAAATACTCAAAGCAATAAAAATGTGAATCTTCTTTTCTTTGCTCCATTTTAAGAAAACAGGTGCATCAGGCAGTGAGCAATAATTTATCTGATCATACTGTTTCACAGTTGAAGCAGACAGACTTGGGGTTATTGACTAATAAATTTTGTTTTTATTTAATAACTGAGAGAAAAGATAATCCTTTCACCTCCTCAAAGTAGGCCATTCTCAGATTCTTTTTAATATCAATGTGGTAAGTATAATTGATCAAAAACTTTTGTTATATAAAGAAGAAATAAATTCCAGAATATTAATATAATTTCCCCCTATAGTCTCATACTGACCAATTCAGGTATATTTACTAATAATCACTTGTGAAAACATAATTCACAAAGCGAATCTCCCTAAAACAATTTTGCATTTATCTCAGCTATACCACATGCTGGTGCTCATCCAGCATCCTTGGAAATAATTGCTTAGCATCAACATGGTAATTTCAAAATCAGAATTCACTTTAAATACTAAAAAATACACTTTCAAATTAGCCTCTTAAAATGCCCTCAATTGACAAAACTCTGTACTCAAAGAAGAATATAAATATGAAATTGTTAATGTGGGCTTGAGAAAAATATATTTTACAACACATACTCAGTTGAGTATTCAAATATTTGATAGGGGCAGAAATAGAAAGTTGGGGATCACCTGTAATTGTAAGGAATGTTAATCATGCTCTGTTAACCCTGATTGCTTTATTCTGATTAAAGAAGGCACATTCTAACCTGGCTGGCACTTACACTCAGGATGTGGGAGCTCACCTGGAAGTGCAGTCCATCCTCTCCATCAGGGAGCTGCCCATTATCATGGAAACATTAACCACCTTGTTGCAGAAACCAGAATCGTCAGCACTTTGAAGACCTCAGTCCTTTTACATATCACTAACCCTTTAAAGATCCCTGGCCCTTGTGTCCCTGCAGGCCATTGCAAAACTCCAGCTCCCATTACCTGTAAACTGCCCATTTGGCATACGCTTTTGGCTACCTCCCAACCAGAATTTCCATGACAGGAGGACGGTTTAGTAGGAAAAGGTGCTTATCTTGAAGTGAAAACACTGTATAGACCTCTTAAGCTGATGTGAAGGGGCTTTAGGCAGGGATGGGGGCACTTTAGTCCTCTAAGTCCCTTAGCATTCTGGTTGCAAATATATTTTCTTTCCATTTATCTTCTTTTTTTCTCATTTATCATGGTCAATGATATCCTTCTTTCTCTTTGACCTTATTCAGTTTTATAACTACATGAATTGTCTGCATGTGTGTGTTAATGTGTGCATATGAGTTTGATATTTCCTATGAAGAAATGCTAGCTTCTGGTGCAAAATGGTCCATGCAGAATTACTGCAGAAGTATAAATAATGGTGAATCCGTTGCTCAAACTGGAGATTTGCATCAGAAACTCCAAGCACAGGAGAACAATTTTCCAGCAGGGCTCTGTCTGTCACAGCCGATTAGTCACACCAGGCTGTATCTAAAAATCGTACTATTTTTCATCTTCCTTATTTTAAAACTAAAGACACCAACCCAGATAAAATTATCTTTCCTGCTGGTTGATTTCTCAATAATATACACAAGTGGCTGAAGATTTATCAAAAGATATTACTGAAGTAATTTATAGCAGCTTCCTTCAAGAAATACATTCCCACATGGTAATACATTTGTCATTGTGTTTTCAATAGAGTTAATATCAAAATTGTATTTCAAATTAAAACTTTACACTTCTCAAGTTAATGTTGAAAAGGAAACAAAGCACCTCAAACTGGAAATCCCTGTGAGCTTACCAAGCCCTTCTTTAACATATTTCCAAAACAATTCAATCACCAATGGATTTCATGTAACCTACTTACTTGCATCTCCTCCTTTGATTATAATGTATAAAACAAGGTAAAAAAAAAAAAAAACCTTTCTCTGAAGCACTATCTCCATATGTTGAAATTCTGCTTCCTGGCAATTGTCGACAGTTTGGCTCAAATAAACTCACAAAAATTCTTTACAGGTTTTAATGCTTTTTTTTTTTTACATTGACATTACAGATTCAGATATAGAGATAGACATAGACATATAGATATATTCATATTCTTCTATTTCTAGTTTCCTCCTTCAAACCAAATCTAAAAATACCTTATACGTATTTAAAAGATAGTCTGAAACAAGGTGTGTACATATAGCCAATGCATAAGAGAGTTTATTAATACTAAATTATAATTGAGCATTAGCTCAATTATTCTAAAAAAAACACACACAAAAAAAACAGCTAATGCTATTTTAAACACAGGCCACCTGCTTTTCCCAAGAGAGTCAGTAAAATCTGAGCTCGTGGCTGAAAAGCACATCTGAGAAGGGAAGGCTCGGTGCTGCAGTGCGGGCAGACAGGGGCAGAGAGACAGAGGACCTGCCCTTGCCCACATCAAGAAGGGCAGTTCATGCAAGATCATCTCTTCCATCACACAAGGCAGCCCTGATTCCAACCTTGAAATGGCACATTCTCAATGGAGAAAACGAAGGTCAAGGACACTTATTAGCTGCCAACTATACCACAGGCCTTGTGAGATGCTTTTTCTTCTTGTGTATTTCTGTTATTGTATTTCCATTTTATAGGTAAGGAAATACACTCAGAAAAATGAAATGGCTTATTCATAACAACAGGACTACAAGTTAAGCACTGTCTTAATCCAAAGTCTAAGCTCTTTGTCACATACCATGTGAAGTGGGTTTTCTCTCCCAGGATCATATACTGACTCCAAGCTCATCAACCTTTGTGTGAATCCTGCCATCTGCTCTCAGCAGAAGGAAGACACCAATCTGCAGGGGGGCGGGGCAGGGAGAGAGGGGAGGATGGGCCACCACCAGGGATTTGTTTGAGGACAAGCCCGGGCAGAAAATGTCTCACCTTGCACATTTACAGAAATATTTTAGATTGAAGCACATAAAATTGGTTTTCTTAAGATTAAGAAATTTAACAATTTCATATAATTCAGCCTAATTATTTGTTCAGGGTAATCACCCAAGAGATAATAACTATACCTGCTACTCTAGTTTCTATTGGAGATGTTCTGGCCTAGAAAAGAAAGTGTACATGTCCTTTTGCCTTAGTCATACATAGAAGACACGGTTCCTCTTGCCTGGGGAAAATACCCAGCATCACCCTCCATTACAGGAAGATGCATTCCTTCAGAAGAATAGGGAAAAACCACATCTACATTGAGCAAAAATGCAGGCATTCCCCTTTGAACTGCCATCTCCATAATTAAAGACAAGAGAGTATGTCTGATATAGACCTACAAATAAAGTATCTAGATGAAGGAAAATACTAAACCGGGAGTCACCTCTCAAAAGATTCAAGAGGATCGTCATACATTTGGCATAAACCCACATCAAAAAACCATACAGGTCAACGCACTGGAGGGGCCAAGGGGAGAAGTGTACCTGTGCTTGTGTCTACGGAAGGCCACTGGCTTCTTTGATTGACACTATGAATAATTAAAATTAAAATTTGTGGACAGTTGTCAACTCTTGCAATATGTATGAATCACTGAGATTTTAATAGAACCATCAGAACTCCCTGGGGAATATGTCTAACGTTCAGATATTTTTTTAAGTATTAGACAAATTCCCTTTAATTTTTCTAATTATCTTCTCAAGTACTGAAAAAGGGATTGTAGGAAGAATTTTGAAATTTCACTTAGTGATATTTGAATCTTTCTTCTCATCAACAGTGATTTCGATGGCTATGCGGGCTGGACAGGTTTTTACTCAAAAGTTCACAGATTTGCAAAGGAGAGAAACTACTGAAAATATGAGAAGATTCAGAGCCAAGACCACTTGAAATTAAACTGAACCACATTTTTATTCACATGCCTGAATCCATAAGAACTCATGTGAGATAAGCTGAAAATACTGGCTGCATTTATTTTACTCCCTTTCTGTTTCCTGGGAGAGGTGAATTGGAAGGGTTTTGTGGTGTGTGTTTGTTTTTTTATGTCTACTGCAGAGATATCTGAGGCCATCGTCATTAATAAGAAAATGTGCATTAACTGTACAAATTCTTTCTCAATTCTTAAATTCTTTAGTTGCAAGTCATTAAGCAGTGTCCACAAATAATATTAACTACCCATTAATTGTGTCTGACATATCAGGCTCTTTATGTATTTCTTAAATTATTTAAAGCTACCGTACTGTCCTGCTGATGTTGCCCAGTGACTGAGCATTGACCTGTGAACAAGGAGGTCACAGTGCAATTCCCAGCCAGGGGCACATGCTCGGGTTGCTGGCTCAATCCCCAGTAGGGAGCTTGCAGGAGGCAGCTGATTAATGATTCTCTCTCATCATTGATCTTTCTCTCCCTCTCCCTTTTTCTCTGAAATCAGTAAAAATATATTTTTTAAAAATATAAATCCCACACTATTGTTAGTCCCATTTTATAGCTGAGAAAACTGAGTCAAGGGGTGTTTTGAATTATCAAGGTATCACAACCAAGAAATGATCAAGACATTAAAACAGGCGTTCTAATTCCTGAATCTATTATTTTTAAAGACAAATTTCTGTCACTTCTGAGTGGCTATCAGGACAGGAACTCCCCACCTCAAATAAAGATCATTATGACAACTTAATCAATCGCAATGAAACACCTTCTGACACCCTATCCCCCAATTGTTCCAGGAAGTGGCTACCACAGAAAATCTTCCCCCTATACCAGTGAACAATCTATTTTTTTTAATGTCTCAAACTGCTTGCTGTCCCCTTGCTGCCAACGAAGGGCTGCCAAATGTACCTAAAGACCAGGTAGAAAGTCGCTCCATTTCCACCTGAATAGAACACTCATCAATTAGAGACAATATCAATATTGTATCCTTTTACTCTATGAAATTGAGTCACCTTTGACAATTTGAACACCTGCTGCAACGAGAGTGACAGCCGATGGTTTGCCTTGACACTTTTATAAACAAGTAGTCTTTAGTAATTTGGTTTCAGGCTTACATTTGTCTTCAATAACCAAACACAAATCAATTTGACTCTTTTGATTTACAGTTATGTTAAAATAATAAAATTTAAAGTACCCACAAATCTTAGATTCTAATCCACTAGAATTACAATTAACTTTATTCAAACATAAAAACAAATCCATGCCACACTCTGATCAAATATTAATATTAAAAGACATCATTAAACGTTGGATTCAGATAGATTGAGTCATTATTAAATGACTAAGTGTAAAATGGATTTCAGCAGAGAAATCTGTAGAGAGAAATAGAACTATTTCCTCCTTACTGGTTTCTGTCCTCAGAAATAGATGGAAAAATGTCTCCACAGTGCTTCAGGTAAAATGAGATATGTCATTTGCCCCACATATGGCAAGATGGTCCTAAGCTTTAAGCCATACCACTGAGCATTGTTATATATCCCCACATAACCCTGATCTGAAAAGGACATAAAGTTTCCTCTTTATACCTTTCATTGGTAGCTATTAAGAAGCAAGACTGTTTCTGCCAAAAGATAAATACTGCCACCTAGTGAGATAAGAGAATAAATAAAAGCATAAAGCCTGTGAGCTTATTTGTTTTTAAAACACAGCAACATTTTCTAGTTTTCATTGCTAAGAGCAGTAAACAGTGTGTTCTTCATTGCTCTGAAGAAAACACAGATATCTGATGTGTTGTATTAGTTACCTGATGAAGACCCTACAGTCTCAAGAAAGCAACTTTCTTCAAAGAGGTGCATCCAACATTTCCCAAAAAGTAAAATAAGTATCTGTCCTTGTCTTCACTGCACTTACAATCTATAATAAAAGCATAATATGCTAGTTAGACCAGATGTCCTTCCCAACGTCCTCTTCAGATGAGCTTCCGGACAAAGCCAAGGCTGCAAAGGAAGCCTGGGTCCCGGGTGTCGGGTGCCAGAAGGAAGCCGGTGCTGGCAGGGGGGGAGGGGGGGTGGGGGGCCAAGGAAGGCCTACTCTTGCAAAAATTTCATGCATCAGAGTCTCTAGTTTTCATATAACTGTTTTAGGGTTCTCATCTCCCACATGCCCACAAATCATCATAAACTCATTAAGTTGTAGGTAATACAACCTGAAAATCCAAACTTAAGAGAAAAATTTAGAGAGAAAATGATAGTTTGGCTTTGATGTGCAAAATTCAAAAAGCATCCCCCACCCCACATACACACACCTTTATCAACTCTCCTCCATATTTTAAGCCAGCAATTTTCAACTTGCCACAGGAAGTTTTAAAACATGCAATACCTGATTATTTAATCAAAAGCATTGACCTCTTTTCCCTTAGAGTCAGCACAGCAATACCCTCCAGAGTCAGCACAGCAGTAGCCTCCCAGTATGAATGAACCAAATTATGCCCATTTTTTGTCAGATCAGCAAAAAATATATATATATTTGATATGTTGCAGGATTTTAGTAATTAGTTTGTGTGCCAGATGAAAAAGGCTGAAAATCACTGTTCTAAGCCAATATCCACCCTGGGGTTTCTTATAAAAATCAGGCTATTTCAGAGGGAAGATATAAGAGAGTAGTCGAAAGTCATGCCAACTCAGAGGTGAAGCCTTCCAGGTGTTAAAATGGATTGGACTCCAGAGGCCTATAGCTCTCCATTGGGTTTACCCTAAAATGGCAGGGTAGCCCTCATAATGGCCTTCCTGAGTAGAGACTACTCTTACAAAACCAAAGTAATGTTTGAAAGCATCAAACCATGAATTTTTAAGAGAAGACTTTTTTTGAGACCTTCTGGGTCTTATAATTTGAATAGCATCAATTACCAACTGGATCTTCCCTTTCTAGACCAGTTTTTTTTTTTTTCAAAATAAGTGAGTGTTTTCCTATTAGGGTTCACTTCTTTCATTGTATAGGTTTTATTTTTCATTTCCTAGATGTCAATTGTATTGGTTATCATGACAAACATCAAAATCTAACTAGTGGTCTCAAAAATATACTCAGTACTGACAAAAGAAAAGAAACCCCTGTCCTGGCGCATGTGGTTATGTGTCATCCCATGTACCAAGAGGTCACTCTTTCAATTCCTGGTCAGGGCACATACCTAGATTTTGGCCTTGATTCCCTGTAGGGAGTATGTAGGAGGCAGCAGATCAATGTATCTCTCTCTCCTGGATGTTTCATTCTCTGCCTCTTTCTTCCTTTCTCTCTAAAAAATCAACAAAAAGCATATTTTAAAAAAAAACTTCCATAGCCTGCTTGTCAACTAAAAAACTAATTATATTGCTTGTAAACATAGCTCCTAGCTTAGAGTCTCAGAAACAATAAATGATTGTTGAAAGATATAATCTAACCTCAAATATCTCAAATATATCCAATGAGCTGATACCAATATCTTTATGACTTCTGTCTTTTTCCCAATGAAAAAATATATGAGTATTTACATATGAATATTAGTATCCAATTGGTCTCTTGGAAATGAAAAAAAAGCCTGTACAATACTGTGAAAACCAGGAAAATTGATCATTTGCCCTGGGTTTAACAAACTGCATTTAAAAATGCAATCCTTTGTAATAAAAAATGACCATTCAAGAAATATTCATAGTCAGGAATACAGTTACATAAATCAGAGAGAGAAAAAATTCCTATAGTGTTATTGTTTAAGTATATTTATCTAATAAAACATCAATTTCATAAACAAAATTAACTCATTTTACTGGCTTTGTGGTCTCTTTTCCTGTACATTTTCTTATGCTTTTGTTTCAGATTCTTTATTTCATATGTCTTTATATTAAGGTTAGGCCATTTTATTAAGCAATTACTAGTACACATTTTAATATATAGGAGCCCTGTTTATAAATTTACATCTTTGTCTTTGTTTCCATTGTCTTAGGAGGAGTGTTTGTCTTGCAAAGAGCAATTTCCAACACCTGCATTTGTGGAATAAATTCCATGGTAATAATGAGTGGGGCCCCCTCTTACTGTGGCTATTGTTACAGGGTAGAAAAACTTCCAGTCTCAAATGAACAGCTTGCTTTTATAATCTCACACAAGCCTTTCCAGCACTGAATGCAGCTCCTAGACCATTATATTGTATCTACCTTTTTCACTAGGTACATTGTTATATGAACAATAAGAATCTGAGCATTTGTTTCTTTATATCGCCAAAAGCTATTCTTTTTTACCTTTTTATTTAGTGTCTGTGATATTTACAAGAAATGTTTCTAATCTGTTACAATGTAATTGCTGAGATAAGAGTGAATTTGGAATTATCAGGCCATTTGGAACTGGGACTAGATTACCAAATAATTATATGTACAACAAAAATACAAAAATCGAACTCTTATTAATTGGAATAAAGCCCCATGCCTCATAATGTTTTTTTTTTTTTAATGTATTTATTCAAGGGATTCAAAAGGAATGCAGACCAAAAGAAAAACCAAACATGACAGTCCATAACCTCGTGGAAAAACTCATAGGCAGCACATCACCATTTAATAGCTTCATTGGGCTATTTGTAGGACACAGCCTTTCCAGGTTTGAGTTCATGTCTAACCATCTATTGGCCAAAAGATCTTGAGAAAACCACCCTCCCTTTCCCAAGCATATTTTATCATCTCTAAATTAGGGTTTAGTATTCCTACATTATTTCTCTTATCAAATGAACTAATTAATGCAAATCTTGTAAATGTTGGGATGCATGTTTCTTTGTATTTCTTTGTTCTAATTATGCGTTTTGTTACTTGTAGCCCATACCATCCTAACCCAGATAACAGTGAAGCTGAATTAAACAAAATCAAAAAGTAATCTTGTCAGATAACTAAAATGATT
Source organism: Antrozous pallidus (assembly GCA_027563665.1). Taxonomy (NCBI): domain Eukaryota; kingdom Metazoa; phylum Chordata; class Mammalia; order Chiroptera; family Vespertilionidae; genus Antrozous; species Antrozous pallidus. Next base: position 29,718,172 of record CM050508.1, on the reverse strand, counting down.
ATAGATATTTTTGTCAGTTGATAATTCCTTGTGTTTGAAGAGTATGTCTTTAAATATCTTAATTGCTTTTTTTTTTTTTTTTTACTTCAAACATCCCTTTGGAGATCTAAAAAGATAAATTATTTTAAGAGTAACAGCAGCAGTGGGAATCACACAAGATAATAAACTCACTTATAATTTTAATTAAAAGATGATGGGTGTGTTTTTACATGACAATGTAAGATTTATGTGTAAAAAGCATTTTTAGTTCAAAAGCATGTATTTTATCTTTTCATCAGGCATTATGCTTAATCACAAGCTACTGAGTCTTATATATGAGTTGTTAGAGAATATATTTCATTTTTATGATGATCTACTTTCATAAAATCCTATATGAAGTCTAAATCTATGGAGATGGATTATAGCATAATCATCTATAGTGATCACCTCACATCCCAGTTCCTCTGCTCCCCAGAGGACTTTTAAAAGAAAAATTTCCCCAGGGTGCTTACATTTTAATTTCATTGATTAAAAACTCAATTTACAATTCTCCCTAAGATACCTATAATACATGAAGTGAGTTATATGTCAACCATAATTTATGAATAAACAGCACTGTGCTCCTTCCTGAAAATTTTATCTATATATGAAACACAATTTTTAAAAGATGACTGCTAACCTTTGAGCGTATGAATGATGGCAAACATTTACCACCGTGCTTATTAGGTGCTGGGTATTCCTACAAATAAGAACTAGTATCATTACCCCTTTCCAGACAGGAAAACTGAGACAGAGTGGTGAGGTAGCTTACCAACAAGTAAGAGTTTGAAAACAGAATGTACATCCAGGCAATCTGACTCCAGGACCCGTACACACTTCATGAAACCCTACAATACTTCAGAGAAAAATAGAGTGTAAGTGCCTAACAATAAGCTTTCTTATTGTGTGTGACATTAAGCTTTTCATTGCCCGGGCATCCATTTCTAAGACATCCATCTGGAATAAACATCGGCAGCTGCACGACCCCAGCTAACAGCTAAACATCCAGGTGAGGAGCCAGGCCAGGCCGCTCCCACCCATGAGGTTTTCCTTTTGGGGCAACCTGGATAACTGGTTGAATAACCCCATTTTTCCTTTCCATGCACTAATTCCCTGCTTATGCTTTAAATTTACCAATAGGGAACCCACAAAACTCCAGGCACCCCACCTTGCCCCTAACAAAGGGAGAAGCCAAAGTCTGCACACCTACCCTCCCTCCTCTCCCAGATGGCTGTTGCTGAGGTGCGTCTTTCAATCATAAAAAGAACCCCAAGGGCCAGACCGGCCACATTGGCTCCAGGTGAGAAAATGCCTTTGAGGTTGCCACTAGCAGTACATGCCTGGGTAAGGGCCTCCTAGCCAATAGCATCACTACCCATAGGCTGAGAACCGACAGGAAACTATATATTATGTTGTTTCTTAAAATCTTAAGTATTTAAACACTTATTTTTAAGTAGGTTAGGATATCTGGAAACCTTCATAAATATTGTATAAGGAAAAAAAACTTCAGTATATAAAAATTAGAGGAACAAGCCATCATTGTGGCCAAGGGCTTCCTACACCGACATTGGTCCATGAGACATCGGATGCTCTCCATAAGCACACATTGGCGGACTCTTTGGAGTAATGAAACAAAATGGTACCACCACGTTCCCTAAGTCATTAAAGACAGGGAGGAGGACTCAGTGTCTGCTGCTTCTTTACAGTTTTAAGAGTAGCAAAATTTTCATCTACTTTCCTTTAACTCAAGCTCTCCTTGTCTTCACCATCTCTGACCCTCCTCCTTCTAACATCTGCATAGAAATTTTATTTACTTCATGTTGCTTTTATTTTTTCTTCTTGCGAGTTAAACATCCATAGATGATCTGAAAGGTAATTCTCACTCCAAACCTTCCTACTCATAGACTGGACACTCTTCTCCCATAATTAAGCATTGTTCACCTAAGCACAGTGTTATGGAGTTCAATCTCTGAGTCCAGCTTCACTGCCTGGTATCTTGGATATCCTTGATTCACCTTCCTCATGCTAAAGTCAGGACTGTTATCTGCTAAGAGGATTAAATGAGGTGATCCACACACATGGCTGGGTAATATCTGGCACACAATAATCCACAATGCCCGCTATTTTTAGTACTTAGGAAATTATTCTGTAAAATTCTCTTGCTCTGGTTTTATCCAGTGTTTTTTCTTTTACCATTCATTTAAAATAGGTATTGAGATACTTTCACATGCAGTACCCTTTATAAAACATTTTTAGTGTTTCAGCTGCAATCATGTTGGTGTTTATGTTCCCTGGTACTGTGATTGTTTTCCACTCATATTTCATATTCAATAGTCTGAACATCTATTCATTTAACTTTTCCTTAAAAGCAAAACTGCCTACATTTTTCATCCCACTATGAATCCAGACTACATCTGCTATTAAATGAAATCCATTTTAGTTGCCCTGTATGCTGCCTTAATATTATTTGGTGTAGGTCCTCACTTTTTGGGGACAGGGGAGGAAAATATATTCTTGAATGTAAAAGAAGAAAGCAACCTTCTATTCCAAGGCTACCTTTCTCATTCTTAGCTAAAAAAAACAATTAAAAGTAAAATAACAAACTAAATAATAAAACTTCTAATCACATTCTTAACATATATGCCCCCCTAAAAACACATCCTAAATATCTTTGTACAATTCGCAAAGAATTTCTTTGAATATTTTATTCAACAGAAATTACAGTAACAACCTTCACAGAAGAATCTAGGAAACATGCTGTTAAATTGCTCTGGTTTCATTTATCAGTGTCATAATGCTATTAAAAAATAAAACAAAATTGAAATAACCAGCGACACTTTCCAAACAGTAGGCTGTTTCCTGTCAACTCCATTAAAAAATATCAAAAAATGATATCTCTTCATCAGTTTTAATAGTCATATCTGTGGAGCGAAGGACAGTGTATCAATAGTTGACTTGCTGGAAAAGAGAAAACATGAGATATCAAAGCAGCGTGCCTGCCATCTGCGACACCGGGCTCCTGCTCCCATCGCTAGCGAGTGTGCTCCTCAGCAGCTTCTTCAGTCAGTGCCAAATTCTACAGGTATTATCCTTGCTGCCTATGAAGACACATTTCACAAAGTTATTTTTTTCTTTATCTCACTCCCTTCACTTGCTTTTTTTACAAGGTGACATTTTCTGAGTCACTATCAATGATCAATGAGCTACGTGTTCAAGTTTCTCAGGGCCCAGCTGCCAAGCCCCTGAGACACTCAGTTCGGGTATTTCTTGAATGGACTGGGAATTGTTTTTCTTTTCCTTTCTTTTTTTAAGAATTTTGCATGATTCTGTCAGAGCTAAATTGTGCAAGTTCACATCCTACTCACAGCAGCAAATTCATAGTATGTTAAACTTGGAGGGGACCTGAGATGCCAGCCATCCCCTCTGCTCTTCCCACTGCTCTCCCTCAAGCATCCCAACCAGGCAGAACTATAGTGAGCTTGAACATCACCCGGTTTGGGTGTTAGCAATATAAGGCAGTACATTCCACTTGAGTGCAGATCAAAATGTCAACAGGTGTCTCTCACCATCAGTCAACATGTGAAAGTTGCATCCTTCCTACACTCCCCTCTATGACAACACTCTTCCAAAGCAGCCTTGACGTCCCCTCCCTGAGGGTCACCTTTCACGTCCCTCTATGGAAAGGACGGTCTTGGCGTGGTTTCCTTCTGAGGCCAGGCATGTCACATCAACACAGGAAGCATGGGGCTGCATGGATTGGGAAAGCCTGCAGAAACTGCACATTCCACCACAAGCACCCTATGCTCTCAAAATGCAATGGCCACGCTGGCCATTTCTCTTCCAGTTTGTGCTTCTAAACCTACCCTCAGGCATCCCACTAAAAATGCATGGTGGACACTGGGGTCAGCCATGAAAATAGGGGGATCAATTCAGACAAAATCGCGGCTGTGCTGTGGGCAAGACAAGCATGTCACCAGCGTTCTAATAAGCTCTGCCATCCAGTTGGCCTTGGTGCTTTGGGATGCACTAAATAAACCAAGGACATATTTAAAGGAGCTCAGGAATCTAAATGCCAGGCTAAACCAAGGCACAGATAATGAATATTCCTCCCCCACGTTCTCTTGTGCCTTTGGGAAAACTGGGTGAGGAATAGGGTAAGCGGAGCTGGCCTCACATGAAGCACATGGATTAGAAAAGGCAGGTCCTCTGCCAACCCAGTGGAGCCTCCTTCTTCCCTCTCTGCCAGAAGTTCCTGCAGAGCACCCTGTGTCTGTCATCACAGCCCCCACCTCTGTCCTTGTCCTGGGGAAGGACCTGACTGGCTATTCACAATAGAATACATGGCTTCTCATAGCTCTGTCTTAGGAGTAGCTACCTGTTAGTTACACTTGAAAACCATAAGCCCACAGAAAGTAATCAGTAATTTCAGGACTTATTCCTAATTAAGTAGAAGGGGCAGGTTTTTAGGCCAGAGGGGAGATTATCTGCAGCATACCTAAAGTTACATGACTACGAAGCAGCCAACGTACAAAGCCAACCTTGCATATGTGACATTGAATTTATTAAACAATTGAGTAATTCTTAAATTTACTCAACATGGTGGGAATCACTGAGAGTGATGGGGTCTTGGTGTCTTGGTGTCTGCTTAGGGCATCCCTGCCCTATGGGGTCTTGGTGTCTGCTTAGGGCATCCCTGCCCCACACTGTTGTAGCACTCACCTCTGCCAACCCTCCTCTCGAGGCATCAGAACCACACTGATATCAGACCAAATTCTTGCCATCTTCCTCTCCTTCCCGCAATTTAAATCACTTTATTCTCAAACCAATTCTTATAAAATGTTAATCAATATAATTAATTCACAATAAATTGGGTAATGGTTGAACAGTGCTCAATACCTGTTTTCTTCCCCCAAATATATGCATGTTAGCAGGGAACATCAAGGAAAAAACTAAGCTCAAATAATAACTTTTTAATGAGCCAAAACCTGACTGTGGATAACCCTGGTCCTAACTTATTTTAGTTAGTAACACCTAACTGACATCAACTGGATATTAACCATTCAGTGACCAGGCCTGGGGAATGCAGAAACCAGCAAGGCAGGCTCAGAATTCTTACTCTGCCTAGAGCAACTAAAATTCAAAATCACAGAGCCTTACAGTCAGTGGCAGAGCTCATTCCTGTGGTTCCATGATGCAACTAAAATTAAATAACGGATATAGAATAACCTTTTTCCCCCAAGCTGAGCCAGGGACCCCAGAAGAGAGGTAGGGGATGAAGGTGGACTCTCTTTGGTATTCAACTTGGGGTCTCTACCAGCCCAATTTAAATGAAACACAAGTCTGTGGTGTGTGTTTCTCCCCACCTGTAATGATTATGTTGCCTTTATAGTTGAAAGCGCATGAGAAGATTTCATCCGTGTGCCCCCGGAGCACCTGGAGGCAGTGGCCAGTCTGAGCGTCCCAAATTCTTGCTGTTTTGTCAGAGCTTCCTGTTAGAAGACGGTTCCCTTGGGGGTTGAAAGAAATCTACAAAATTAAAGAAAAAACCATGACAGGTTTGTGTCAAGATTCCCAACAAATTTCATCAGCAAAAAAAGGGACATCACTAAGCACCTATCACCTTCCCAGCCTGGTATTTATTCTTACACAGAACAGTTCCTTCATGATGGGGAAAATATTACAGGGACAAATACATGCAAATTAAAATCTAGACAGAAATGTTAATTGCCTACCACACACACACACACACACACACACACACACACACACAATTCTAAGAACAAAGACCAGAGCACCCTTATAATGTGAATATTCCCCGCCCACTTCTTTCCAAAGACTGGTGATGCCATCTCCATGAAAACAAAGACGCAGGACCCTGCTGTGGATGAGAACCCCAGTCAGGCTCCTTTACACCAAAACCCCTAAGCTGCCTCTGCAACCCAACTTTCTGGGGTCAAAAGCACAGTCTGTGTTACAGAATAAGTGAACATCAGGACTACAAGAGAGGGCGTTCTGACTATTGCTACTCGAAGTACAGTAGCACTTTCCATAAACATATTCTAAGTGTCTCCCATGTGCCAGGCATCATCTAATGATACCTGAGCAGCAGTCAAAGAGAACTGTTGGTCTTCCATTAACCTTCTCTAAATCATCAGAAAGCAATGGTTGGTGCCACCTCCTCCATGACTGAAGATGTGATAAAGGCAAAGCCATGTCTTGTTTTCATCACTGCGTCACCAATGCAGAGAGCAATGCCTAGCACAGCAGAAGCTCTCAAAAAGCGTTGACTGATTGAATGAATGAATGAATGAATGAGTGAGTGAGTGAGTGAGTGAATTTGAACCTTAGTTTGGCCTCCATAGACATGCCCCCTTACTGGGTGGCAATTCAAGAAGCAATATATCACTTAAGCATAAAATGCAATAACGTAGAATCTTAGAACTCTGTATAGTCAGACTCATACAAAAATAGATGTGCAATTGTTGAGTGGGACATGCCAAACATGTCAATAGCTATAAAGCCAGACATTCAGAAATATGACCCAACTCTAGCCTCAGCCTCTCTCCCAGGTCCACACTTGCCCTTTCCCTCTTCTTGCCATTCCCTAAAGCTTCTCAGCCTATGAAGAGAATGTTCTCTGCCCTTTCTTGGACACCAGGCCTGCTAGGCTCACAATGACCACCACCAGCAGGTGGGGGTACAGGAGGGTAGAGAGCATGGCAGGGGTAGTTCTGGAGTTCAGGTGGAGCCTTCAGAGACTAGAAACCCATCAAGCTGATACTTTACAAGGAAGGAGCAAATCTGACCTGAGATCAAGGAATTGGGCTAGAAGGTGGAAACACCAAGTCCCAGCCTTCTTTAGAAATATTTGAGGACACATCTAGACTGGATGGCCCTGCTCTGTGAATAAGATTTTGGGAGAAGTTAATACAAAATTCTAAGCTACAGCCTTTGAGTTTCAACATAGGTCTTTTTAAACTTTATTGAATGTTAAATATTTCCATGAAATACTGCCTCAACTGCACCTAATTTACAGAAGACTTGATACTTTCTTCACACAATATAACCTTGTGGATCCAGCAGAACCAGGAAAATCACTTCATAAGCTTCATAAATAACTTTAATAAGTATTTTCATCTAGCTAAATCTTTTGCTGATAGCTGAGGAAAACACTTTTATAATTTATAAAAAGTTATAGAAATAATTTATTATACTGAGTTTGAGAACATACTTAAAAATAATGTACTTAGGTACCTAATAGCTAAAAAGAATGAGATAATTGGACAAACCTTAGTAGCTTAGTGCCAATACTTACACTAAACATGCTAATTTTTTTAAGTAAGTAAATTGCTCCAAATGAGAAAGCAACTCACCTTAGAAATCTCACCTTCATGACCTTCCAATTTAGTAATGCATTTTCTGGTGGCTGCACTGAAAACTCTTGCTGTTCCTTTTTGAGAAGAATAGGGATACATATATAAATTCATCTGAAATACAGAACTTTAAACCACATGCCTTGAACTATCTAACCATTTAATCACTCTGACACACAGCTGTCGGCTAGGTTTGTCTTCTGTGATGAGAGCCAGCCACTCAAATTCAAGCTGGTCCCACTGTGGGTAAGAGAGTATGAGGCATGCCTCTGTAGCCCTGAGCTTATCACAAGAGATAATGTGTTTCTAGGTAGAAAAGGCAAAGAGGCAGCAATTCAGAATGAAAAAATATTTAAAGGGAGGAGGAGGGAATGAAAACAAGTCTTGAGAGGCTGGAGATGAAATAAAGCTTACTATCATATACCATATGTGAGTCGAAGATCACAGAAGGCATGAGCAGCCACTCTAAGAAGGAACAGTGGCTGCCACTCAATGAACAAAGAACAGGCACTAGAAATCTTTTTCAGTGCCTTTCAATAAATAGATGCAGTGTGGATGGATGGATAGATGAATGGGTGGGTGGATGGATAGATGGATGGATGGATGGATGGATGGATGGATGGGTGGATGGATGGATGGATAAATAGAAGAAAAAGGACTTTTTTAAGAATTAAAAAGTGGCAGAGTTAAATAAGCATAGAAGAAAAAAAAACAGCAGTCGTGCAATTGTTGTCAGGAAAAATGTTAACATTTGTCAGGTCAGGGGAAGGATACTTTCTTATTGCAAATTACAGCATTACATAGAGTAAAATTAGTAAGAATAGGGTGTTTTGGACACAAATTTCATTCAGAGAAAAACAAAAATCTTAATTTTTTATTTACCTTTCTCACAATATCAACTCAAGAGGCAGTAGACAAAATGATGAAAAACTGCTATTTTGGAATTAATATAATCCATAATAATAAAAACGCAACATGCTAACTAGACCAGACAGTCGAAGAACTTTCTGGATGTCCTTCCAGATGAAGCCATGGTAATGGGGTTGAGGCAGAGGCGGTTAGGGGTGATCAGGCAGGCAGATGAACAGTTAGGGGTGATCAGGCAGACAGAGTGGTTAGAAGCCAGCAGTCCTGGATTTCAAGAGGGATGTCCGACTGTGGGTTTAGGCAGGATCAGACCTAAACTGGCAGTCAGAAATCCCCCAAGGAGTCTTGGATTGCAAGAGGGTGCAGGCCTAGCTGAGGAATCCACCCCTCCTACATCCCCATACACAAATTTCATGCACTGGGCCTCTAGTCCTATATAATAAAAGCCTAATATGGTTAGTGTCTGATCGACTGGCCAACTGTTTGACCAGTTGGTATAATGCTCACTGACCACCAGGGGACAGATGCTCTGACTGCCAGGTTAGCTTGCTGCTGGGGTCTGGCCAATTGGGACTGGGTAAGGTGGGCCAGACATGCCGTGGAGCCCTCCTTCAGTCCCTCCCCAGCCAGCCAACCTCCTGTGATCCCTCTCCAGCCAACTGGGCCTGATTGGCCCTGATTATGCACGGAAGGAGTTCCTCAGCCTGGCCTGTGCCCTCTCACAATTCTGGACCCCTCAGAGATTGTCAGAGAACTGGTTTCAGCCCAATCCCCACAAGCCAGGCCAAGGGACCCCACTGGTGCACAAATCTGTGCACTGGGCCTCTAGTTAAAATATAACACTTGCTCCTTAGTAGGACATTTCAAATGTCTTAAAGTAAAGTGACCAACTTGTTTTAAGAGTTTATTAATAATCCAAAAAGGAATATCCTACATAGTGCAATACTCTGAATTAGTACAAAAACATTTTTAATCTTCAGAAAACACAGAAATAGTCTGAAACCTTAATTTTTTAAAAAAAATATGTAGAAATATGAATAAGATAAAAAATTAAGCTTTGAGCATAATTTCAAAGAGGAAGAAAAGAGTAATATATAGGAATAGATGTTGCTGCCCAGGTAACTCATTGTGTTGACAGATTCAATTTTAAGAAGGAAATGAGCAGCAAAGAACAGAGATAAATAGAGAAATGGGTCTAAACATCAATACTTTTCAAGGAGCACAGAGTGAAAAGAGGTTTACAAAACACACCAAAGGAAAAATAAATAAGTAATGTCTTATCAAACAAAAATAGAATTACTCCTAGGGAAAAGAGCAGATCAGAGAAAAAACAAAACTAGAAGAATCAACTTTGTATTTTATTTTCATCCATCCTGATCCCCTAGTCCTACATGTTTCCTACCCCCCATAGTACTGACCACTCCTAACATCCTGTACAATCTTTCTTTTTAACCTAACATTCTACATAAAACATATGTATGGCATTGGTCATTGTCTCCTCCACCATGAGGGAAGGAATTTATCCCTTTTGTTCACTAATGATATCCTTTTTCCCTAAAATGTAAGTATTCCTGGCACAAAGTAGGTATTCCACATATATATATGCCCCTAGTATGTACGTATGTGTGTGTGTATATATATATATACAGGATTGTTTTATATAAATAGAAATGATATTTAAAATTAAAAGGGCAAATTAGTTACAATTGAGAGATGAATTTTAAAAGCCAAGATCTGTGAGAAAACGAAAAAGTAATTACTTTAAAAAATAAAATTGTTTAGAATCAGAGGGTTTATATTCCAGGATATAAAAACACCTTGTATGTATGGTCAAAGAATTACCTTTAAAAGCTCCAGTAAGAGAATAAGTATGCACATGTAATTTTGAAATGGAGACAATTATGAAATAAAAACTGGGTAGTTAAAATGAATCACCAAACCTCAGGGTAAGTGGTGGGTGGCAGGAGTAAGGGGGAAAGTCAATATATTTGACCTCTTGAACTAAGGTAAGTAATTTGTGTTTTTACCTCCCTGACAAAGTTTATATAAAGTTATAAAAAAAATTGGCTGCTAATTCGAAATTGAATTGACATGGCCTAGAGCATGTCATCTCCTACGGACACCAGTCCTTAGGCTAGGTGCCCCCTAACCCCCTGTGACACCATAATATCCTTACATGATATTATTCTACAATGTCATTACAATTTTTGATATTTGACAATAGTGTATTATACAATTATCCCAAAGAAACTTACAAACTAATTCTTTGAATGTTTGGCAGCAATTTAAAAAAGGACAGGAAAGGAATTAATCCCTTTCAGAAGAAATTAAGGCACTGGGGAGGCACTTGAGCATTCCATATTGGCCCCTCTTGCCCTTTTTGCAAGAGGGACCCTCTTCTCACAATCCAAGTGCACAAAGCTGTTGCCTGAGCTTACAGTTCAAGTTTGGTTGAAGCCTCTGGGTGGCTGGCACCATGGATCTGTTTCTTGCCCAATAACGTGAGCTGGGCCCTCCCTGGAGAAGAAACCTGAATCCCCTGAGATATGTGATCAATAACTGGACCCTGCCAGTAGGCAAGGGGATCCCAAGGCAGGTGCTAGGCATGGGGGCCACGGGGCATAGACTACCAAGGAGACAAACTGAACCTCACATCACCCTTCTTGGCCCTGGAGGATGGCTGGTTAGCCAGAGATGGGTAAGGTTCCTCAGGGAAGGAACAACCTAAGACAGGCACAGCACAGAGGGTCCATCAGGAGAGAAATTGAAGATCAACAGAGGTGGGGCACAGAGCCTCCCCCCCCCAACCTTGCAGGGGCCTGAACTCCCACCCCTTCTGAGGAAGGTCTCCTGTCCCCCCAGGTGCTTTGCCTCCCATGCACAGCTCAGATCAGGGTCTAGGTTACAGACAGAGACTTGGCCAGCAACAGCTGCCCTATACTAAATTCAGTCTAGCACCAGGAATGCTCAGTGCCTACTCAAGAATGCAAATAATTCTTTCCACAAATATTTACAGGGTAAACTAAGATTATTGTTTGAGTATTAAATTTGACAGTAAAATAGTAATCAAGTTTTCAGATTAATTTAAATTGGCCAATTGAAATAAGGGAATACTCAAGAAATTTAAGTGTACTGGACAAAAAGCTGTTCCTAAAATATTAACTAAAATTTCTATTAGTAGTTCATCTCATTGTAAAATTGCCTAATATGCAAAGAACCTAAAGTAGTCATATTTCTCTGCAAAAATTAAAATTTAAAGTTACCAAGACTGCAATATAAAATTTCCAAAAGCTCCCATTAATCAAAAAAGAGGGGATGGCGGGGTAATATCATGTAAGGAAAATTATCCTGTAAGTAAATTACATCTAGAAAATTCTTCAGAAAATTAATTTCCATTTGTAATGCTAACAGCAGGACACCCATAAAAAATTCACATGGTATCAAAATAAGCCAAAGGAAAATCATTTGGGCAAAAATAAAAAGAATCCCAAGTCTAGTTTACAGAAGAGATTCCTTTATTAACTTTTGGTCAAGAATATGTTTGTATATTTTCAGAAAACAACTCCAAGACCATATGGATTCCTGCAACAAAGAGGAACTGACAGGTATGTTCCAACCATGAAGACAGTCCAGAAATTGAAGACACTAAAGACACTTTGCCATGCTAGCAGTCAGCTATTGTGCATCACTGCAGGTGTCCAGGACCAAACCAGAAAGGGTGGAACCTGCATTGCCACCATTTGTCCACAATCCAGATACCATTGCTGCCATGCACACATAAGGAACTATTTGACACTGAAACTGGGACTCAGAACTGCTGGACATTGAAACTGAGACTCAAACAATTTTTGTTCTTATATGTTTATTTCTAGTATGCAGATGCAACATTTTTTAAGAAAAGAAATGGGGGTAAAAAAAATAGATACAGAGGCAAAGAAGCATTAAACAGACTGTCGAACTACAGTGGGAAGGCAGGGGAAAGTGGGGGGCGGGAGCTATAGGAGACCAACAAAAGGACTTGTGTACATGCATATAAGCATGACCAATGGATACAAGACACTGGGGGGTGGGGGGGAAGCAGATGAGGCTATGTGCCGAGGGGAGGTCAATGAGCGGGGAGGGGAGAAACATATGTACTACTATTTGTAAAACTTTAAACAATAAAATATAAAATATATAAAAATAAAATGGGTACAAGAAAAAAATGAATCACCAGCCAAATAATATAATATGATCAACAGGGAAATGACATAGATGCTTTGCAGTATCATATATGGTCTTCATGAAATTGAGGCACATCGTGTAGCGCCAGCTTATGATTATCAATAAGAAACACAGACACAGTATAGAATCATAGTGGTATTCATGAGCTTAATGTATAGCAGAGCATTATATATGTTTATCATGAAGATTTTCTAGTGGAGCAGCACATGTGGTTATAAAGGAGATAATGCAGATTTATTGTAGAACATTGACAGTGGTCAAGTTGCTGAGGTTGATATTGTGTAGCATAGTGCATGGACATTAGGGAGATGATCCAGAGTATACCATTATATACTGTTATTAAGGAGATGATAAAGACCTAGCATAAAATAATAAGTGGTTGTCAAGGAAGTGATGCAGACATTGCATACCATTACATGTGATTATCAACGATATGATACAGACAAAGTGTAGTAACATACAATGACATCATAGGATGAAGCAGATACAATTTCTATCACAACTGGCCATCGGGGGATGACTTACAGTGTAGAATCACTCATATTTATCAAATAAAGTATAAGTCCCTCCACAAGTTAAATGTATGAACAGATAACCTACCATCAGCTGACGCAGTTGCAATAAGCTTTCCAGTGTAATCAAAACAGCAGTCTAGTATTTCATCATCATGGCCTGTTAATGTCGCCATACATTTTCCACTTGTAGCATCCCACAACTGCAATTATTTAAAGAAGAAGAAGAAGAAAAAGGAGGAGGAGAAAGAGGAGAAGGAGGAGGAAGAGGAGGAGGGGAGGAGGGGGGAGCAGGAGGAGGAGGAAGAAGAAGAGGAGGGTGACGACTGTGACTTCTGGTTCAAAATGCAAAGATGGCCAGAAATAGTCTTTATATCATTATGGTTGTGAAATAACTATGCCAAAATCATGTGTATAATTTTTTACATGTTCTGTTCATTTTACCTTGATTCTGACAAGCGAAAACAGCCAACCAGCTAAAAGGCACATTTTGGACACAAAGGAGACCAAATGCAGACACTTAGATTGGGTAGTACAAATCTGATACCACATGAGGAAAAAAGTCTCCAAGTGCGCACTTCACAGATTGGAGTGGAAGCATGTGTCCTTTCCATAAGAAAGGTGTCAATGTCAAAAAGTTTGATCTAAAACTACAATGCCAGGAAATGTGAAGTGCATTAATATTATAATACATTTGATACATAATCAAATAATAATTAAAACATATAAGCTCTTAGTAACAGAAACTTAGTTAGGGAAACACTGGTTGAAACTTCTTGAGCTTCACTCTAATCAATGTTTCATCAATGAATAGAGGGACATTAAGAAAAAAGAATGTGCCTCTTAAAAATAATACCTCTTAATACATTTGAATCCATTAAAATTCTCTTATTATATCATAATTCCTCTAAACTTGAAGGATCTTGAAATTAAAAACTTATCAATTATTATTTATAAATTAATATCTTCATTTCATAACACCTTGAAAATTTGTTAATGTTGCAATGAATATCTGACACAGCAAAAAATGCAGACATGGGAATTATAAAGCCAAGGTATTTCTTGAGCTCACCATGCAGGTTTTGTCCATAGAGCCAGTCAATATCATAGAGCAATCCCAGTTGAATAAGGCACTGCTAATCTCAGCACAATGCCCAATTAGGTTGCATACCTTCCTGCAAAATTGAAATGATTCAAAGATGCCTGATGTCAGCATATGTGCACAATTAATGATGGCAAACCTGTTGATATCAGCTATAAATTCCAGTTTTTACAAAATATTAAGTCTTTAATGACAAAATAAAGATGGCTCTACTGAAGCTCAAAAATAATTAACTACTGCCCATGTTAGTTTGGTTCAGTGGACAGAGCATCGGCCTGCAGACTGAAAGGTCCCAGGTTCGATTCTCGAAGAGAGCACGTATCTTGGTTTCGGGCACATCCCCAGTAGGAGGTGTGCAGGAGGCAGCTGATAGATGTTTCTCTCTCATCAATGTTTCTAATTCTCTATCCCTCTCCCTTCCTCTCTGTAAAAAAGCAATAAAATATATTTTTTAAAAGTCAACAACTAATTTCATTTCAACAAAAAAATATACTTAGATTTTAAACAATCAAAGATCACAATATTATTTAAGACCAGAGAGGCACAGGTAAAAAATAAAGGTAGCCTGAAATTCTGGAAGTGTTCTTACAACAGATGAGTGAAGCCCTGAAACTACCTGTCAGTGTCTGCAGGGCCCCTCCTGCTCTCTCTTGTAGATTCCACCCTGACCGGTACCCCTGATGATTCACCCTTCCATCAAAACACAGACAAGTCTCAAGAGTGGAATTTTATAATACAAATAGGCTAACTTAGTTAACTTCTTAGCAACAAGAGCCAAAAATAATTAGGAAGGAAATTGAAGTTCTGGTACCAAATTAAATTTAGGAAATTCGATGTGATTTTATTTATTCATGATACCCATGCCTACCATAATGATAAGCCATTGAAATTTGATTACTCGTACAAAGGCTAAATAATCACTATATAGCCAACCTATTGCTAACATCCCCCTGTTATGTTGTTAATTGACATTCTTTGTTCAAAATTCTGAGAACTCACTTTATTTTTGTGGATCAAAAATATAGTTAAAGAATGAAATACGTAAGTGTGTCTTATTCCTATAGAGTCTGGGACATATTTAGGATTAAACTAATAAATACATTTAGGATCAAACTAATAAATAACAAAGATTTGTCTTCTTAACCCTCTGATCCAGATGGAAAAATTCTTAAAAATTAAAAATACTGTTTCTGGATGGGTAGGTCTCTTAGAGCATTGTCCTGATACGCCAAGGGTGTAGGTTTGCTCCCCCAACAGGGCACATACAAGAATCAACAAATGAATGCATAAGTAACTGAAACAACAAATCATTGTTTCTCTCTCTCTCTCTCTCTCTCTCTCTCTCTCTCTCTCTCTCTCTCTCTCTCTCTCTCTCTCTCTTCCAAAGAAAACTCAAGCAATAATTTTTTAAAGAATATCTATATAAATAGAATACCTTCCAGTCGCAGTGTCCCACACTACAGCTGTGTGATCAAAAGACCCCGTGATGATTCTGTCTCCTGAAGTGTTAAAGGACAAGGAGATGATTTCAGCTGAATGTCCCTAAAAGAGAGCAGATGCCGTCATGCATACTTTTAGATAAAGTACCAGAAATACGAAATATCAGCGCCTAAAAGAAAATGCCAGAAAAGACAAAGCTAAATACAGAAAGATGGGGAAAGATTAGTGGTCCACTGGGGTAGGAATGGGAAGTGAGTACAAATGGGCATGAGGTATCTTTTGGGGGTGATGGAAATGTTCTAAAACTAGATTTTGGTGATGACTACACACTTTTTTAGGTTCACTAAGACTGGACAGACACTTAAAGCAACTCCATTTTCACTCAATAAAGTTGTTTGCTTACTTGGTTGGTTTTGAAAGGAAGAGGGCATGCTGTGGGAAAGCAGAGGGCTATATGCTTTATGGGCTAATAATAGGCGATGAGTAAAAGGAAAATGTTTGTGAAGTTAATAACTTCTTAAAAAGAAATGTTTATGATAATTTAATATGAATTGATAAATAATGATGTGGCCTTTGGCCTGACTTTCACCTGGTGACCGTCTAGGTCCAATGACTCAAACTGAGACAATGAAAAAAGCCCCTCAGCAGTAGATTCTGCTGGGAGAAGATCCCTCATTTTCCTAATTATTTTAGTACATTCACATAATTATTTTTTAACATAATACAAAAGTTCATTTACAAATTAAATTTCTGGTTCATTCCACATGACAAAAATCAAATGTACTTGAACATTAAAATTCTGAACACACAAAACAAGTGTGTTCTTCTCTGGCAGGAGATGGGTGTGCGGCGTAGGGCTCAGCCCTTCA
Organism: Antrozous pallidus; assembly: GCA_027563665.1. NCBI lineage: Eukaryota > Metazoa > Chordata > Mammalia > Chiroptera > Vespertilionidae > Antrozous > Antrozous pallidus. The sequence continues at coordinate 29,701,767 of CM050508.1, read as the reverse complement.
AATGTCTGGGAGGAAGCGGCAGAGACCCACAGAAAAGATGAGAACAAAGATCAGAAAAATAACACTTATATTATGTAATAAGGCCAGGCCCTCTGAGTTGAGAAGAAAAACTCCTGGTGTTAGTTGAAAACAGTGTTGTTTTTTCTCTCTCATTTAAGTCCTTTTTTTAACTTTTTTAAGAAAAAGCTCTCCTAGGAAAGCGACCCTATGTTTCTAACACATCTGTAATTTGAAAGGATAAGAAAACTGGATTTGCTTTTATCCAGTTGCTCTGTTAATTGCCATAGGTAGCCGCCTTGTTTTTCAGGTCCATGGAAAGGAGTGGAGGCTAGCGGGTGACGCAGAGGTGCTAGTCTGTGGTGATGACAAACAGGGGCCCCTGTGCAGACACACCACCAGCATTCACTCTGGGCAAGTGCCCTTTGGCCTGCTCCCCTCCTGCCACTTGCCTCTTGACCTTTTGGACTTTGTGATAGAGAAAGCTGGAGGGTCACAAAGAAGCATGCTAACAGTCATTCCTTTGAAAAACTTGCTGGAAAGTTTCCCCAGTTCTGCCTTTTCCTAAAAGTGCCTGCCTCCACCTACTTTGCTTTTAGTCAAATAGATGGCAATGGTTTTAAGCTAAATTGGCGTGGCTTTAGGCTGATGTGAGTCAAAATAAATCTGGCTTCATCCGGCTTCCCCAGTACTTCCAGCCAAGCCTCAAAGAACAGCCATCACTTTTGCTAGATTTGCAACTGATACACTAATGAGAACACTCTCTCACTCCAGTTCTAAAACCATGTCTACTTAGAGCTAATTTTATAATACAGATAAAAATAAAAACAAACACAAACGATGGACTTATCCTAAAGAATGGCTGATGAAAATGGCAAACTCTAAAAGGTATTATTGACACTGTTAACATACGGTTAAAGTGACTACTTCCTCTCCATTCTGAATGTCCCACAGTTTGGCCATTGTGTCCATACTTCCAGTAGCCACCAATGTGCTTTGAGGATTGAATGATAAACACACCTGGATTACAGGAAATGAAAAGGGTTTTAGAAATATAGCATTTTAAATTGTTAATTTTATAAAGAAAAGCTTCAAGATGAATTTTGATAAATGTAAATACATTTTACACCTAAAATAAGTACCTTATTTATTTTTTTAAACTATCACTTGTTCCATAGGGTGCCAATTATCTCACTAATTGCTGTAAGATGTATCAAAGAATTGGCTAAGGGCCAATTTACTAAAGTAAAAGCTGTTTGGAGTATCAGACTACTTATACAAATTTGAGTTCTAATGACATCTAGAAAACAATCAGTCTAACTATATTACATGATATAGAAAATTATTTTTAAAACTATTGTAAGAATTTCATCAACCCCAACCAAGTCAGTTCTTTAAAGAAATATAAATGAAGAAAGACAGGGAGAGAAAAAGAGAGGGGGAAGGGAAGGAAGAGGGAGGAAAGAAGGAAGGAAGGAAGGAAGGAAGGAAGGAAGGAAGGAAGGAAGGAAGGAAGGAAGGAAGATGAAAAAGAAAAAATCAGTTTGACTACTGTACTCATGTACTTCTTATATTATGTGTCTACTTAGTCAATTCAGGAATCTATAAGTATCAAAATTAGAATAGTTTGTAAATTATATCAATGCCACTACACAAAATTTATAGAGAATAAAAATACTAGTTAGAATTTTTTAATTAATTATAAAGATAGAACCATCACTTTTATAATGGAATATTAAAAAGAAATAGTAATATGTGTCAGTTCAGTTTCATTATTTGTAAGCAATGCAACCACTTCTGTGAAAGATATTAATAATGGGATAAGCTATTTGCATGGGTGTTGGGGAAGGGAAGAGGACTGGGAGTATATGTGAAATCTCTACTTTCCTCTCAGTGTTTCTATGAATCTAAACTGCTCTAAAGAAATGAAATCTTTCAAAGGAAAAGAAAGGAAACATAAAACAAAACAAAGAACAATAACATAAAAATAATAAAATAAATGTACTCACTATTTCTGCTGTATGACCCCTAAAGGTATGGTAACATTTTCCTGTTTCTACACTCCACAGTTTACAAGTCTTATCAAAGGATCCAGTGGCAATTTTGTCACTAAGATTAAAAAAAAAAAGTCTTTGTCATCCTTGTTCTGCACCACCAGAAATCCAATTCAACCACAGTATGTGACACACTGAATTAAGATATTAATACACGACTCTCTATCTGCTCAGAGATTTGCTTAACTTTTAAAACAAGAAGAAATCCCATATTTGTTTCATTGGTAACAGAATAAAGGTCTAATTTTTAATAGCATCAGTTTGTCTCACTTTAAATATTTTACATTAAAGATATATGTTTAGGATTAAAAATACTTTTCAAATTAGTACAATTGTAATAATGGGGAATTGTAACTCACTCCACCATTCGTTTGACATTGTTTCTATAAATGCTGAGTCTGACTACTATGTAGATTGTAGGTAAATAGCACCCTAAATAATAAAAGCCTAATATGCTAAGTGTCCGGTGACCAGTTGGCCGTTCAACCAATCAAAGTTTAATATGCTAATGATATGCTAAGGCTGCTCAACCACTGCACTGACCACTAGGGGCAGATACTCTGACTGGTAAGTTAGCTTGCTGCTGGGATCTGGCAGATCAAGACTGAGCAAGATGGGCTAGACACGCCCTGGAGCTCTCCCACAATTTCTCCCTGGCTGGCTAACCTCTTGTGTCCCTCCCCCGCCCTGATGTTGTACTGGTGGGGTCCCTCAGCCTGGTCTGTGGCCTCTTGCAATCTGGGACCCCTCGGGAGATGTCAGAGAGCCAGTTTCAGCCCAATCCCACAGGCCAGGCTGAGGGACCCCATGCTAGTGTTTATATAAGAATCCTAGAAACTAACTTCAGAAAATGCAGACTCTAACCTTCAGTTATCCAAGTTCCAGGATAATTTTTGACCTTCAACTATAAGACCAGGGTGGTGCAGAACAAGGATGACAAAGACCACATGATGCACACTAGACTTGACCAGTTTCAAGGTCCTAATTAGAATAGATGCAGTTGGTCTGCACATAGAGAACTTTTCAAACCCCCTCCCTTGATCTCTTTGCTCTGCTTTCCCTCTCCCTCTTTATAAAAACATGCCTGCACTGAGATGTGGATATGTGCTTTGGATAAGCGTCCCCCATTTCCTCAGGTGAGCAGCACTTGAATCAATGTCTTTCTTTTTCACCTGCCCCTGTCTCACAAGTTTGGCATTAATGGCAGCATGCAGCCAAACTTAGGTTCCAGTTACTCAATGAATATGATAAAAGATTTAGTTTAGAAAATTACTAACAAATGGAAATTAATAAAAGCATAATATGCTAAGTGTCTGCTCAGTCAATTGCTCTATCAGTCACTATGATGCACACTGACTAAGTACCAGGGGGCAAATGCTCCGACAGGTAAGTTAGCTTGCTGATGGGGTCTGGCCACTTGAGACTGGGTGAGAGGGCCAGACATGCCCTGGAGCCCTCCAACAATCCCTCCCTGGCCGGCCAAACTCCCACAGTCCCTCCCCAGCTAGCAGCCCCATCAGTTCAGATAAGGACTGGGATAGGTGGCCCCAATTGGCCCTGATCACTGGCCAGGCCAAGGGACCCCACCCATTCACAAATTCATGCACTGAACCTTTAGTATAAAATAAACATTAAAAAGTTTTCTTGGTAGGCCTCCTTAAAAATATAGTATTGAGTTTAAAAGAACAATTATATAATACTAGAGGTCTGGTGCATGAAATTTGTGCATGGGAGGCAGGAGGTGTCCCTCAACCCAGCCTGCACCCTCTCCAATCTGGGACCCCTTAAGGGATGTCCAACTGCCCATTTAGGCCCGATCCTACCAAGATCGGGCCTAAATGGGCAGTCGGACATCCCTTTCACAATCCAGGACTGCTGGCTCCCAACTGCTCACCTGCCTGCCTTCCTGATTGCCCCTAACTGCTTCTGCCTGCCAGCCTGATAACCCCTTAACCACTACCATGCCAGCCTGATTGATGCCTAACTGCTCCCCTGCCAGCCTATTTGACCCTAACTGCCCTCCCTTCCCCTAACTGCCCTCCCCTAAAGGTTTGATTGCCCCCACTGCCTTCCCTTGCAGGCCTGGTACCTCCCAATGACCCTTCCCTGCTGGCCATCTTCTGGTGGCCATCTTGTGTCCATATGGAGGCAGGATGTTTGACCACATGGGGGAAGCCGTCTTGGGTGTTGGAGTGATGGTCAATCTGTGTATTACTTTTTTATTAGATAGGATAGAGGTTTGGTGCACGGGTGGGGTGGGAGCCAGCTGGTGCGCTCTGAAGGGTGTCTCAGATCAGGGTGGGGGTTCCTTTGGGGGTGTGGGGCCACCTGGGCAAGGGGCCTGTGGTGGTTTGCAGGCCAGCCACACCCCCCAGTGACCCAAGTGGAGGCCCTGGTATCTGGGATTTATGTATCTTCTACAATTGAAACTTTGTAGCCTGGAGCAGAGCCATGCCTCCTGCTCACTCTGTGGCTGCTGCCATTTCTCTTGGGATAATTTACCTTCAATAACTGAAACTTTGTAGCCTTAAGCAAAGGCCAAGGCAGGCCAGGGCAGGCAGAATCCTTGGCTTCCTCCATCACCAGGGGCAACCCTAGCCTCCTCCTCTCTTCAGCTCTGTGGCTGCTGCCATTTCTGTTAGGATATATGTATCTTCTATAATTGAAACTTTGTAGCATTGAGTGGAGGCCTAGGCCAGCAAGGGCAGGTGGAAAGCTTGGATTCCTCCATCACCAGGGAAACCCAAGCCTCCCTCCTGCTCTCTGTGGCTGGCAGCCATTTTGGTTGGAGGTTAATTTGCATATCGCTCCTGATTGGCTGGTGGGCATGGTTGATGGGCATGGCTGGTGGGTGAGGTAGAGGTATGGTCAATTTGCATATTACTCTTTCATTAGATAGGATAAATCCAATTAAACATATGTCTAGATAAAGTTTTAATAAGTTAGTCAATGGGCATCTCTTAGGGGAAAACAAAACAAAACCCTGTATTATTCCAGTTGTAAGGGCTTTGAACAAGAAAGAAGGTTTAGAGAGGGATGTGATCAAGAGTCTAGTCCCTTTCAAACAAGAAGATCCCCATCTTTACTGTGCAGCAGGGCTACAGCCAACACCCAACAGGTCAGAATAGATGAGCCTATTTTATTCTTGATTATGGAACTAAAACCTTCTCTTTTATCCCTCACCTCGTATGTCCTGTATAGGAAATCATCCAAATGTTTGTCCAATTGGGTTGTCATTTACAGTGCAAGTCATTGTTAAAAAGTGTGAGGGTTCTTAAAATCCAAAATACATATCCCAAGCAAATCTAAGTGCTCAACACAGTGGCAGAATTTCTACTTGCTCATTCTAACACAGTGCCTTACTTCTCTGCTTTGTTCTCAGGCCACCCACATAGTAGCTCTGTGTCTCTGATATTGGAAAGCAAGGCTCTCTCTGGATTCTGCAGGGACAGCTTATCCTGGGGAATACACATCACCTCCTCCAAAAAGGTCTTAACATGGAGACTGTTTCTGTACTCCAGTTTCTGCACTGACTCTCTCCTATGACATCCAGTCTAAGATCTTTTCCAACAGCAGTTGTCTTTCAAATTCTGCTCAAGATACCCTGAACGCCCTGTGAGTTCTTTATTAGTTTCCCCCCACCATCCATTTTCCATGCTCCCTGCACTTCAAACATAATCTCAAGTTTGATAAACTTCTGTTCTATCACATACTATTCTCTACATCCATATGATGCTATGTTATAAAAGATATTACTAATACCAATGTTTTTTAGAATTATTTTATTGAATCAAAACTTACTCCTGACCTAATATATAAAACAGATGAACATTAAGCTAGTTCACCTCTCTCTCTCTCTCTCTCTCTCTCTCTCTCTCTCTCTCTCTCTCTCTCTCTCTCTCTCTCCCCCCTCTCTCCCCACAACCATCACCTTGCCTTTACACACACACTCCCCTCTGTTCTTTGGCAACTGTCTTGAGCTCATGTTGCTGAAACCCCAATGCACCAAAGTGTAGTGAAGAGTTCTGCTTCAGCCCAAACAGTTATCCTGGCCAGACTAGGAAAACTAGGAGTTGGAAAAGTGGGTTTTCATCAGGGACTCTTGGTAGGGTCCAATAGATGGGCCCAAAATAAGAAGTGTTTCTCACTTCTTCATCCTCAGACACTTTGTTCCCCGATAGACATTCCAAAATATCACTTCTGTTAAATATACTATAAAAAGATATGGTATTACAGAAAATATACTTTCAAAAGCCTTTAAATACCATTGCAATTAAACGTAGGAATCATACTAGAAGTAGAACAGTATCATTTATAATTTCATAAAAACCTTTCCCTCCCACAAGCTGTTATAATAAGGTATTAGAAAAATTATCATTCTCTACAATTTCAAAATACATACAACAAAGTTAAATTTTCTGTATTTTAGTTAGAATATGTAATCATATTAATTTACCAATAAACTTTAATTGTGCCACCACAATTACCATGTCTAGAAATTGTATTATGGCATTAGAGAAGTAGATATCAAGTTTTTAATATCCATGGTTCACAAGTATTTTTCTAATGCAGAAAATTTTTGAAAAATACCTTTTATTGCCTCTGCCACTATCCTAGACTGTTTCCATCATCTCATGAATGTGTTCTTTTCTCTGCTTCCTAACTAATCTCCTTGCCTCCTGGTTTCTTCCCCAGTTACTCCCACCCCAAACCCTCTGCTCCTTTCTACCAGAGCAATCCTCCTGAAATAGCTTTTTCACTGTGCCCTTCCTTTGCTTACAAACCTTTCATAACAGCTCGGTCCTTCAGAATAGAGTCAAGCTGCACAGCAAGCTCTGACCTCACCCACTTGTTCCTCAACATAACATGTCAGCGAGAGAGACAGGCCACTGAGGGTGCCTGACAAAGTCCCGCCTGAAATGCTGAGCGGCCGGAGTCCCTTTGCCAGGGTGTCCTCACTGCTCCTTCTAGCTTCCATCTTTCATGCATCTGCGTCAACCTCATATCATCCTCAAAGACTCTACCTGGGAGAAACCATAGTGATTCTCTCTCAGCTTTTAAGTCATTGACTGTTTTGTTCTAGTCGTCATAATCTACCTAATAAAAGAGGAACATGCTAATTGACTGTACCTTTGAGACGCCCATCAGGAGTGAGTATACAAATTAACCCAACAAAGATGGCAGGTTAATTTGCATACAGGGGAGCCGAAAAGCTGGGGGCAGGATGCATGCATCATCTTCATGGCGACAATGCAGGCCTGCCGCACCACCCCTGGCCACTCCAGGCCTCTAAACAGCGTAGGAAGACAGAAAGGCAGCGACTCCGAGCGGAGCAGAAAAGTGGCTTCAGCCAGAGTGGAGGTGGTGCTGGCAGCCAGGGAAAGGAAGGCCTATTCTAGCACAAATCTTTGTGTATCTGGGCTTCTAGTACTATAATAAGAACTATGGCTTGATTAATGAAAAAAGTCAGTTAAAGCAGCCAATGGTGAAAATAAGATACATGTTTACATTTTTACTCAAATATGTACAAGTTTACATTCCTTTGCCAATCTTTTGACAAGAGGCAAGGCCTTTACTTTGATTATGAGTGAGCTAATTATGCAGCTCATTACCTGCCTTGGATAAACGATATCCAACCTTTACAATTTCCCATTTTTTTCTTTAAACTTGAATGAGAACTTAAACTTAAAAATACTTGCAGAACAATCTGACTATAGAATTTGTTCATTTTTTTTCAATGTGTTTTCAAATTTTTACACTGATTTCATCTACAAATTCATTTAGTAAGTTTTTCAAATATTTACATTTTCTATGCTTTCATGGAAAACAACAGCTTCATTTTCATATTCACATTTTATTAGTTATAAGCAAATTTTAATTAAATAACATAAACACAACCAATATAAGCAGATTCATGGTCAAATATGACCCACTCTTGGTAAGCTTAGAACCTAACCAGTGGGCAGAGAAGTTAAGCATGCCCGTGGTTAGCCCAGTGCTACAAGCATGCATGGAGTCCTGGGTATCAGCATATGTCATGCAGAAAGACAGATAGAGAACGTGGATAGTCTACTGACTCCATGAATTATAGATTGGTTTAAAAATTCATCTATTACATTTGATAGAAAGTAGATTTTCTGTTACTTAGCATGTTACTATACACATTTTCTTCTGCCCAGTAAGACTGCAAATGAACTTCTAAAGAAAGTAAACAAGTTTATCAATGTATATGGCACATTCGCCAGAAGCATCAGCTAGTGCTACAAACAGCAGTGGAGCTGCCTGTCAGAGAGCTGCAAGGGTAAGCCAGCCTTCCTTGAGCTCAAATCTTGCTCTCCTCTTTACTACCATGTGATCCTGGGATTAGGACTTGAACTTTATATTTTTTATTAAAGACAATATTACCAATCCCCAAACTCCTTTAAGCACTGAAGTGATATTTAAAAGAATGTATCAGGCACTCAATAAATTTTCATTCTCTGTCTTCCTCCTTCCCTCCCTCAGATAGATGGAGGAAGGGCTGAGCAAGTGAATCAATGGGTTAACAGGGAAGAAGTAAGTGTGTTTTACCCATAAGGGTTGTTGAATGCGATGGCATACACCACGTTCCTGTGGCCGTCCAGGGTGAGAAGTTCCCCTCCAGATGCGGTGTCCCAGACTTTGCAGGTTCGGTCATAGCTTCCTGTGATAAAGCTAAGACAGTAATATCAATCACAAGGGCAGAAAAGCTGTGTGTTAGTAAGACTTCATTTCTTACCTGCAAGATTATAGCTCCATTTCTCATACTTTTTCCATGAAAATTGTGTATGTAGAGCAAAGTTAAAATGGGAACAATTAAGTATTTTGTCTTAATAAGTTCCTTGACTTAGAAACTTTCCAATGATGACAATCACTAACATTTTTAGAAATTCTAATATATCTTAATTAGTAAATAGCATCATTCTTCCAGTTGGTCAGTCCCTAAAATCTTAGTATCATCTTTGATTCCTCAGTTTCTCTGACATCCCACAATCTATTAGTACATTCTGTTACCCCAAGCCTCAAATACATCCCTGCTCTGGCCAGTCTCACCAGCTCCATTGACTCTATCTTTTACCTAAACAAACAAAACCACATTCAAATGGGTCTTGCCTCATAAATGGTCCTTACACATTGGTTTTCCTCAACAAAATTGTCGTATTTTGTTAACCTTCTTCAAATGGTGTTCTAGCAACCTATATGAAAATTCAACTTCTGCTTGTGTCCACGAGGCCAGCAGCCCTGGCTCTCTCTGGGACTTTAATCACGCTCACAGCCACATTCTCTGAAGAAATGCACTGTTTATTTTAAACATGCTAGTCCTTCTGCCCATCTGGTTCACCACCATTATCCCCAGGACCCAGCTCATGACTGGCACATGAATAAGTATTCAATAAATATTCGCTTCATATTTAACAATTTTTAACATGACTATTCTACTACATGAATAGGTAATACATTGACCTCTAATATTTTAAAGTAAAATAATAGTATCTTAGTTATTTCTTAAATATTCTATTAGAGACACTATTTCTCTAACACAGAAAGTAATGCACAATATTGAAAGGTGAGTCTGAATGTCAAGCGGTAATTATACAAGGTGAAGACAGATTCTTATATCTAAACTCAACCAAACAGGAAGGCAGACAAGGCATTGTGTCTTTGATTCTCTGCTGGAAGCTAATTCCAGCATATCAGCAGGGCTGAATCATCTGGAAATGGCTGAGGGCATTTCAATCTACATGTTATTGCTGCCTGCATGGCACTTGAACAGCCATAGGCAGTTTCCCCAAATCTGACAATGGATTCTGTTTACTAAACCCTGGACTTTGATATGTATATCTACCTTACTTTAGGACTATTTGTGTTAATAAAGCAAGGGGTCCAGAGAGACAGGAGAACCTGGTTTCTTTAGCTAAGTTTTCTCTGGCCCCCAAAAATGCCTTCCAAAATTATATTTTATCTCTGGACTCTAATAATTTACACACAGTGCCTTCTCCAGATTCCTGAGCCCTTGTAGATGCTGGGAAAGACTCTTGGCAATTCTCCTCTAGACCTTCTCTTCCTGGCTTCTCCAAGAATGTTTTGGTGCAGTCATTATGGAAGACAATACAGTGATTTCCCCCCAAGATTAAAATTAGTCTCAAAGATAGACCATGTGTTGGGTCATAGGCAAAGTCTCTCCAAATTCAAGAAGATAGAAATCATATCAAGCATATTCTCAGATCACCATGGCATAAAACTGGAAATCAACTACAATAGAAACAATCCAAAGAAATCAAACACATGGAGACTAAACAGCATGCTATTATATGACTGGGTTACTAGAGAGATCAAGGAAGAGATAGAAAACATCATGGAAACAAATGACAACGACAGCACAACAATCCAAAATCTATGGGACACAGTGAAAGCAGTTCTGAGAGGGAAGATCATAGCTCTACAATCCTACTGCAAAAAACTAGAAACAGCGGCAATAAATTATCTAACCCAACAACTCAAAGAGTTAGAAAGAAAGCAACAAGAAAGGCCCAGTGTAAGCAGAAGGAAGGAAATAGTAAAGATCAGAGCAGAAATAAATGACATAGAGACCAAAGAAACAATACAGAAGATTAACAAAACCAAGAGCTGGTTCTTTGAAACGATAAACAAGATTGATGAACCTCTAGCCAGGCTCACCAAGAAGCAAAGAGAGAGGACCCTAATAAATAAAATCAGAAATGAAAGAGGTGAAATAACAACAGACCCAATTGAAATACAAAGGATTGTTAAAAAATACTATGAACAACTCTACTCCAACAAACTGGACAACCTGGAGAAAATGGATATATTTCTAGAAAAATATAACCTCCCAAAATTCAATCAGGAAGAATCTAAACAACTCAATAGACCAATAACTATGGAAGAAATTGAAGCAGTCATCATAAAGCTTCCAGCAAACAAAAGCCCAGGGCCAAACAGCTTCACAGGGGAGTTTTACCAAACATTCAAGGAAGAACTAAAACCTATACTCCTCAGACTATTCCAGAAAATTCAAGAAGATGGAACACTTCCAAACTCCTTCTATGAAGCTAACATCACCCTAATACCTAAAGCAGATAAAGATGACACAATGAAACAGAATTACAGGCCAATATCCCTCATGAATATAGATGCCAAAATCCTCAATAAAATTCTAGCAAATCGGATCCAGCAGTACATCAGAAAGATCATACACCATGACCAAGTAGGATTTATCCCAGGAATGCAAGGATGGTACAATATCCGCAAATCAATAAATGTGATACATCACATAAACAAATTGAGAGATAAAAATCACATAGTCATATCAATTGATGCAGAAAAAGCATTTGACAAAATCCAATACCCTTTCTTGATAAAAACTCTCAAGAAGGTAGGAATAGAAGGACCATATCTCAACATAATAAAAACCATATATGAGAAACCCACAGCAAACATCATACTCAATGGGCAAAAACTACAACCATTTCCCCTAAGAACAGGAACAAGACAGGGTTGCCCACTCTCACCACTCCTGTTCAACATAGTACTAGAAGTATTAGCCATTGCAATTAGACAAGAAGAAGAAATAAAAGGCATCCAAATTGGAAAAGAAGAAGTAAAGCTATCCTTATTTGCAGATGACATGATATTGTACATAAAAAACCCAAAAGACTCCATAATAAAGCTAATAGACTTAATAAATGAGTTCAGCAATGTAGCAGGCTACAAATCAATGCTAAGAAACCTATGGCATTCCTATAATAGTGAACTTACAGAAAGAGAGACTAAAAAACCAATCCCATTTACCATCACACCAAAAAAAATTAAGATACCTAGGAATAAACTTAACTAAGGAGGTAAAAGACCTATTCGCAGAAAACTACAGGACACTAAAAAAAGAGATAGAGGAAGATGTAAACAGATGGAAGAACATACCATGTTCATGGATTGGGAGAATCAACATAATTAAAATGTCCATACTACCCAAAGCAATCTATAAATTTAATGTACTCCCCATTAAAATACCAATGGCATACTTCACAGACCTAGAAAGAACTCTCCAAAAATTCATCTGGAATAAAAATAGGCCCCAGATAGCCACAGCAATCCTGAGAAAGAAGCACAAAGTCAGTGGGATTTCAATACCAGATTTCAGGCTGTATTACAAAGCTACTGTTCTCAAAACAGCCTGGTACTGGCACAAGAACAGACATATAGATCAATGGAATAGAATAGAGAATCCAGATATCAACCCAAACCACTATGCTCAATTAATATTTGACAAAGGAGGCATGAACATAAAATGGAGTCAAGACAGTCTCTTCAATAAATGGTGTTGGGAAAATTGGACAGATACATGCAAAAAAATGAAACTAGAGCACCAACTTACACCATACACGAAAATAAACTCAAAATGGATACAGGACTTAAACGTAAGATGGGAAACCATAAAAACATTAGAGGAATCTACAGGAAATAAAATCTCAGACATATGCCAAAAGAACTTCTTTGATGATACTGCTCCTAGGGCAATGGAAGCTAAAGACAGAATAAACAAATGGGACCACATCAAAATAAAAAGCTTTTGCACAGCTAAAGAAACCATCAACAAAACAACAAGAAAACCCACTGTATGGGAGAACATATTTGCAAATGTTATCAGTGATAAAGGTTTAATCTCAAGCATCTACAGGCAACTCACACAACTCAATAAAAGGAAGACAAATGATCCAATAAAAAAATGGGCAACAGACCTAAATAAAACCTTTTCTAAAGAAGACAAAAGGAAGGCCCAGAGACATATGAAAACTTGCTCAAAGTCACTAATTATCTGAGAGATGCAAATCAAAACAACTATGTGGTACCATCTCACACCTGTCAGAATGACTTACATCAACAAATCAACAAATGACAAGTGCTGGCGAGGATGCAGAGAAAAAGGAACTCTCCTGCACTGTTGGTGGGATTGTAGACTAGTGCAGCCACTGTGGAGAACAGTATGGAGTTTCCTCAAAAAACTAAAAATGGAGCTCCCATTCGACCCAGTGATCCCACTTCTAGGAATATACCCCAAGAACTAGAAAGGCGAATTAGAAAGGATATATGTACCCCTATGTTCATAGCAGCACAATTTACCATAGCTAAGATTTGGAAACAGCCTAAGTGCCCATCGGCAGATGAGTGGATTAAAAAACTGTGGTACATCTACACAATGGAATACTATGCTGCGGTAAAAAAGAAAGAGCTCCTACCATTTGTAACAACATGGATGGAATTAGAGAGCATTATGCTAAGTGAAATTAGCCAGGCAGAAAAAGACAAATATCACATGATCTCACTCATTTGAGGAATATAATGAATGACATAGACTGATGAACAAGAATGGATCCAGAGACTGAGAAAAGTCCATCAAAATGTCGAACCTCAGGGTAAGTGGCAGGTGGTGGGAGTAAGGGGGAAAGTCAATATATTTGAATGCTTGAACTAAGGTAAGTGATTTGTGTTTTTACATCCCTGACAAAGTTTATATAAAGTTATAAAAAAAATTGGCAGCTAGTTTGAGATTAAATTAACATGGCCTAGAGCATGTCATCTCTTATGGACACCAGTCCTTAGGCTAGGCCCTCCTTAACCTCCCGTGACACCACAATACCCTTACATGATATTATTCTACGATGTCATTATAATATTTGATATTTGACAACAGCATATTATACAATTATCCCAAATAAACTTATAAACTAATTCTTTGAATGTTGGGCAGCAACTTAAAAAAAGGATAGGAAAGGAATTAATCCCTTTCAGAAGGGATTAAGGCACTGGAAAGGCATCCGAGCATTCTATATTGGCCCCTCTAGCCCTTCTGCCAAGAGGGACCCTCTTCTTATTATCCAAATACACACAGCTGATGCGTGAACTTTCAGTTCAAGCTGTGGCTGAAGTCTCTGGGCAACTGGCACCATGGATCTGTCTCTCGACCAATGGCATGAGCTGGGCCCTCTCTGGAGAAGAAACCTGGGTCACCCAAGATATGTGATCAGTACCAGGACCCCGCCAGCAGGCGAGGGGACCCCCAAGGCAGGTGCTGGACGTGGAGGCCATGGGGGCATAGACTACAATGGAGACAGGACTGAACCTCACATCACCATGTTTGGCCCCAGAGGATGGCTGGTTAGCCAGAGATGGGTAAGATTCCTCAGGGAAGGAACAACCTAAGACAGGCACAGCTCAGAGGGGCCAACAGGAGAGAACTAAAAGATCAACAGAGGTGGGGCACAGACCCTCATCCACAAACCTTGCAGAGGCTTAAATTCTCACCCCTCCTGAGGAAGGTCTCCTACCCCCACGGCTGCTACGCCTCCCACGCACAACTCACACCGGAACCCAGGTGGCAGACAGAGACTCGGCCAGCCATAGCTGCCCTATATCTAAATTTAGTTTATTACCAGAATGCTGAGGACCTACTCAAAAATGCAAATATTTCTTTCCACAAGTATTTACTGGGTAAACTAAGATTTCTGCTTGAGTATTAAAATTGACAGTAAAATAGTAATCAAGTTTTCAGATTAATTTAAATTGGACAAGTGAAATAAGTGAATACTCAAGAAAATCTAACTGTACTGGACAAAAAGCTTTTCCTAAAACATTAACTAAAATATCTATTAGTAGTTCATCTCACTGCAAAATTGCCTAACATCCAAAGAGCCTAAAGCAGTAATATTTGTGTGCAAAAATTAAAATTTAAAGTTACCAAGACTGCAAGATAAAATTTCCAAAAGCCCCTATTAACCAAAAAAAAAGGGGGGGGGGGAGAGACAGTGGGGTAATATCATGTAAGGAAAAATATCCTATAAGTAAAATACATGTAGAAAATTCTTACTCCAGAAAAGAAAATTTCATTTGTAAAACCAGCTGCAGGACACCCATGAAAAAACACACATGGTGTCAAAATAAGCCAAAGGAAAATCATTTAGGCAAAAATAAAAAGAATCCCAAGTCTATTTTGCAGAGAGGATCCCTTTGTTAACCTTTGGTCGAGAATGTGTTTGTGTGTTTGCAGAGAACAACTCCAAGACCATGTGGGTTCTTGAGACAGTGAGGAACTGACGGGTCTGTTCCAGCCATGAGGATGGTCCAGAGATGGCGGACACTGATGACACCTTGCCATGCTAGCAGTCGGCAGCTGTGTGTGGCTGCAGGCGGCCCAGGACCATACCAGAGAGGATGGATCTTGCATTGCCATGATGTGTCCACCATCTGGATACCATTGCTGACATGTACACATGAAGAACTATTTGACATTGAAACTGGGACTCAGAACAGTTGGACATTGAAACTGACACTCAAACTTTTTTTGCTCTTACACGTTTGTTTTCAGTATGCAGAGGCAAGATATTTTTGAAGAAAAGAAACAGGGGGAAGTGATTGATATAGAGGCAGGGTGGCCTCGAACAGGCTGTCAAGCTACAGGGGGAAGGCTGGAGTGGATGGGAGGCAGATGCTGGGGGAGATCAATCTAAGGACTTGTATGCATACATATGAGCATAACCAATGAATGAAAGACATTGGGGCGGGGAGGGGGCCAGGTGGGGACATGTGCTGGGGGGTAAGGAAGGTTGAGGGGAGGATATTGGGGGGGAAGGAAAATATATGTACTACTATTAAATATAAGTTATATTGTAAATAAAATAAAAAAAATTTAAAAAAGATTAAAATTAGAACTGCAATGTGAATCTACCTGGGGGTGGGTGTGTATGTCCAAAGGAACTGCAGTAAGAATGTCGTAGAGATAGATATCTGCACTCCTATGTCCATTGCAGCTTATTCACCATAGCTTGGAAATGGGAACAATGTAAGTGTTGTTCAAGGGTGAATGGATAAATAAAATGTGATGTGTGCAATGAAATGTAATTCAACCATGAGAGAGAAGAAATCTGTCCCTTGTGACAACAAAAGTGAACAGGGATGACATCATGCTAAGTGAAAAAAACAGATAGGGAAGGACAAATTCTGTATGATTTCATTCAATGTGGAATCTTAAAAAGAAGTTAAATTCATAGAAGCAGAGAGCAGAACAGGAATTACCAGGAGCTGGCGAGTGGGAGAAATGAGAAGGTATTGGTCCAAGATTACAAAATTGCAATTATGTAGGATGAATAAGTCTGGATATCTAATCTACAGGCATGTGACAACGGTTAATAATACCATATTGATTATGGGAAACACGTAAAAGAACAAATTTCAGGTGCTTTCTTTACACACAAAGAAGGCAACTGTAAGATGATATCTTCGTTTAATTAGCAATTATTTCACAGTGTATATCAAATCATCATGTTGTATACCTTAAATATATACAATTTTTACTTTAAAAAGTTTACCCCTTAAATGTTATAAATTATAAAAATAGGAATATATAGATATAGACAAAATAAGAGGAGTTTTAATGCAGTGGAACTGCTCTAGGTGGTATCATAGTGGTGAGTATATGTCATTATGCATTTGACAACCCATAGGATGTACAAAGTCAAGAGTGAACCCTAATGAAAACTGTGAACTTTGAGTGGTAATGATGTGTCACCGTCATCGATTATAACAAATGTAGGCCTCTAGAGTTGTTGACAATGGAGGAGGCTAGCGGGGCTTAGGGAAGATGAACATGAGATATATGAGAAATCCCTATACCTTCTGCTCAGTTTTGTTGTGAACCTAAAACTGCTCTAAAAAATGAAGTATAATAAAGTTATAATTTTTTAAATAAATAGAGAACCTTACCAAGAGCCTGATTTATTCAGCGCAACATTAGTCAATGGCAGTATATGTGCTCTGAGAACCTTCAGTGAAAGAAAATACCATTTTAAAACTCAAATAAAATTAAGTTTAATTCATTAATCTTACATTTCAAACCAATAAAAATATGCAAGCTTATCTTAATTATATGTAACAAAAGGACAATATTCAATAACTGAACAAATGAGAAAAAATATATTGTACCATCTATTATTATGATCAATAATACATTTGGTAGTTAGGAACAAAACCATAATCTGTTATTTTCCATCAACTTGCCTTTAAGATAAAGTATTGCTATTAAATAAGATATCAAATAGCACTAATTTATAATATTTTCTTTAACATGGTACACATGGTTTTGTAAATATGTATGAACAATTTATAGAGGGAATACACTAAATATGTTTACAATGTATTATTACTTTTTAATTATAAAGTTCTTTTAAAGTCAGGATGTATCTTATTTTATTTATCTTTCAATCCCTACATTGTTAGGCACACAGTGAAGAGTAATATTTATTGGGATAAATATAGGCAAATTGGATATTCTGTTTACAGACAGGGTGATGTATTAGGCTGGGAGAGTCTAAGTTATGTCTATTACCAGAGCGTAACTACTATTAATAGTGTTTTCTTTCACTATCAAAATTGTTCCCTTAAAGGATAAATTACAAGGTCATGCTAGTTATAGAGCTATTTGAAGTTTAATAGTGCCACCTGCTGGACAAAAAAATATTACAAGAATAACCTTATCCTTTTCTAGTAAATTGAAAGGAAGTGTACAAAAAATTGTTTTAATATTTTGTATCAGATAGAATATGTTGAGTATGTAAATAATAATTATATTTTGTTATAATTACACTTAAATCATACAAAATTAAATCATTTTAATATGAAGCAATTCTAGAAGAAGCTATAAAATGTTGTTAACAAAATAAGCTGTTCCTGAAGTAATAAATGACTAAACTTGTTATATTTTTAATTTAATAATAAAAAGCTATGGAAAATAAGCATATTTACATTGAATTAAATTTTTATATGAATCATATCAATAAATAATTTACTGAAATATTGACTTACCATGAAATACAACTTCTTAATATTACTCTAACTGGAAAAATAACTTCAATTATTTAACAACTTAAAGCTTCCTCAATGGTTATCCTTTAAATTTATTATTATAAATAACATCTATATTTACAACAAATCTTTATTAAACTTCAAAAACTAAATGTTTGAATTTCATTCATTCAAAAAACAATCATTGAGATTCAATTCGAGGCACTGAGGGGAAGAAAAAACAAGATTTGCATTTCACCTCAAATTAATAGGAGGTCAATGAATTCATTGAAATTACACCTTGTATTTTGAAAACACACATTACCTTGAAAAGTTCGAATTTGTGGTCGCTGTGCTGTCTGAGTTTATCCTGTAGTCTCTGTATTAAAAGTTGCACCTGGTTTGATCGTGAAGCTGTGATTAGAGGTTCTGCTCTCTGTATCTCTTCTACCAGGGCACTGACATCAGTACTAAGATCCACAAAAAGAAAGTTACTTCTCCTATGCCACAGTCGCAATGCATTCATTACCTGAAGAGTTTCATTGTTTTACTAAGTAGATCACTCCATCATCTTTATCAAGAGATCTCTGGGGGGAAGAGGCTTGTGGAAGGAAGAAATCATGAAAATTAATAAAGAGCACTGTGGCAGGGGTGGCAGCAGCTGGGATTCTCCAGAACCCATTTTCACTTCCTGAGACTTCTCCCCTGGGAGGAGTGGGTGTAAAGATCCTGACTTGCTCACCTTAAGAAGGCCAAGGGCATCCTGGGTCTGAGCATGAGCTTCTTCTATATGTGTTTTCCTTCTTTTTCTTTTAAATGAAGTTATATTGAATGTTCCTGGTAGTTCTATTCTTTCCACTTTACATATGTTCGCTCATTTAATTCTGTAACCACCTTCTAATTTAATGTTTTACAATAACTACTAGTGGCCCGGTGCACGAAATTCATGCACTGGGGGGGGGGGGGTGTCCCTTAGCCTAGCCTGCATCCTCTGTAATCAGGGACCCCTGTGGTATTGGGCCTAAATTGGCAGTGGACAACCCCCTTGAGATCCAGGACTACTGGCTGCTAACTGCTCACCTGCCTGCCTGCTTGATCTCCCCTAACCACTCTGCCTGCTGGCCTGCTTGCCCCCAACTGCATCCTCCTGCCACCTGATCACTTCCAACTGCCATCCCCTCCTGGCCTGATCACCTGTAACCACCTCTGCTTCGGCCCCACCACCATGGCTTTGTCCAGAAGGACATCTGGAATGTCTCATGGTCTAATTAGCATATTACCCTTTTATTAATATAGATAGGATATGACATACTGCCATAACTATAACATATCTACCAATATTACCTATGAGAATACGTACTTCATGAGATAAAAAGGCATCTAATACATTACATTGTATATGTTGTAAGTAGTAGGAAATACAGTATTTGTAGCAATAATATACACCCTGTGACTTCTCTTCCTGATCTGGGAATGGTTCCCAAGTCTTTGAACATTTCCCGGCCCCTAATGTATGTATGTATGTATGTATGTATGTGTTTATTTATTTATTGCCATTCAGTGTAACTTTATTTACTGTTTATTGCACATAATTTGAAGTCTTTAATTTCTAACCACCAAAGATCCAAAGGACTATTTTTTCCATGAATTTTAACATTAACATTAGTGAATTTGTGTATTCATGTGTTTTTGTTGTAAACATCTGAATTATTCACATTGTCATAGATCCTGAACTCATTAGCGTGGACCATACACAGGCTGGCAGCAAGCCAGGAAGCCACTCTGCAAGCAAACAGATATTCTGTATAAGGAGAAAAGTCATAGCATAACATTCAATGTCCGACTTTAATTCATACGGCCAGGGACGTGAGGGACTGCTGGGGCTGTCTGGGTCTGGCGTGCGAGGGACCACCCCTCCGTTCCGCAGGCCCCTGGGCAGCAGAATGGCTGCCTGGGGATGCGAGGGACTGGTTGGGGGCAGAGCGGGAACATCCCTGTCTCCCAAGGCCCCCGGACACCAGCAGCCAGCCTCATCGTGTGCTGGGCTGGGGGGCATGCAGGGACCCCTGGGCCCCACACAGCAGCGACCACCAGGGTATCCGCATGCTCCAGAAGCCAGCAGCCAGCTCCCTGTCGTGGGCGCTGGGCTGGGGGCGTGGAGCCAAACTGTCATTTGGCTTCAGAGCTTGCGACCCAGAGCCTGCGCCTGGCAATTCACAGCCCCACCTCATGCCTGGCGCTCATTACCCAAGGTGCCCTGGGTGCTCATTTGCATGTCCCACTCGACAAGTAAACCCCACAGCTCAGTCGCAGCCTAACTATCAGAGCAACCAACATGTGAGCCTTGTGAGGGGATCCCATGGCATTAAATACCCCTAACTGTCCCGAGGTCACCGCGAAAGGACGCGACTCAGTCACAGTAACTGAAAGGAGGGATCTCGCCTGCCCTTAAATACTGTGCGGGCAGAGCTTATAGTGTGCTTGCTTCCGCAGCACTGCGGCCATGCCCCTGCCAGCCTCGCTGGCCTTGCCTCCTGTCTGCTGGCCATGCCCACTATCTGCTGGTCACACCCCCTGCTCCTGATTGGCTGGTGGCATAGTGGAAGTACGGTCAATTTGCATATTACTATTTTATTAGATAGGATATTTGCACTAAAAGAAAAAAAACCTGAGGTCCAGAAAGTTTCTTTAAAAAACAATATTTATATATACCCTTTTCCCCTCATTGACCCCTTCTAGCCCACCCCCACCGACTGCCCCAAACCTTCATCACACTAGTGTCTGTGCCCAAGGCTTATGCATTTAAGCATATAAATGCTTTGGTTGATCTCTTCCAATCCACCAACCCAAAGTGTCAACTCTAAATATTTTCAGGAAAAGAGAAAGTACCTGACCAAAAATAAACACTCATAGCATAATGGTGATTTTTATTACTATTTCTTATTGGCTACAGCAAGATTTCCCTGAAACTGGTCTGAAAAGGGCAGATTCATGGTTTTCCTCAGTATTCCAGTAATCTATACCAATCCTGGTCAATTTTGCTAGTCCAGAATAATATTAAATCAAGGCAAATATTAATGACTGCGAACTGCAAAGCATCCAAACTGGGTAATTTTGCAAAACATGAGTCAAAGATGCAAACTACCCAGCACGCACCCTTAAGGCCCTGTGGCCTGGCTGTGAGTGGTGATGAGTTAATGGACAGCCTCCAGCTGAGCTGCTCCAGGATCCGTCTTAGCATTTTAGCTCAGGGCCTGTTCTTCATGGTGGTCCTCAGCCCAGGGCTGAGCAGAGGGGCAGTGCAAGAGCCTGGCTGTTTTGACACGTGAGAAACTCCCCTAACCAGCAAACTCTACTCCGGTGCTCCTGTTTGGGCTGTCAGAGGTCATTGTCAAATCTGCACATCATGATGTGTGCCTCTCCTGCCCCACCCCCTTCATCCTCTGGTCTGTCACAGGTGTCACTGTGCAGTAACCTTTTACCACCTACCTCTGTCTCAGCATCCACTTTCCAGAAACTTGAACTCTGATAAGCATCCTAAATGCACATTTCTTGAGCTCCAGTTCTGTGCAAGGCACTGAGCTGCTAGACTACTGGCCCCATTAAGTTTTACTGAGTACCTATTGTGAGTTACGCACTGCAAGAGTAAAAGTCAGGATCCCAGCTCTCAAGAAATACAACCAATTGGAATTAGAGTGAATATTTGGAATGGAAATAAAGCAGAGACCATTTATAATTATGCCTTGATAAATTCTGAGACAGTTTGTTATCAAAAAAAAATTATACTTTCATAAGCATTAAAAACATCATAATGCCTTTTGGGAGTTTCCAACAAATGTGGTGAATCAATGCAAATTTCCTTGTGAGATCTCAAGAAACCAGATGGTTAACCAGTATATCTCAACTGCGGTCCTATTCTAATTGTTATCTTCTAAGATAGTAACTCCACTGTGTCACATATAATGCAAGTGTTTTTATGTGTAGAATACTTCCAGATTCTTGGGCAGAACTAGAAATAAGACCCATACTTTTTTAAAACAAACTTTGAGGCGTTTATTGACTCTATCTGATGAATACAGCTTCCTAAAGATCTTTTCATACATAAGTCTGCACTGACCTAAATCTCTACCTGGAAGTTATTCTCTCACCTGTAAGTTTACCTGCATCACTCACATGTTGTTCATCTGTTTCATACAAGTTGTTCCTCAAACTAGACAATAAGCCCACAGAAGTAGGCATCATGAGTTGCATCTTTATAGCCTCTCATAGACTCTACCCTAAAGCTTTACATGTAGAAGGTGAAAACACATCATTTACTGATTGAGAAAATGAATGTCTAACAATGGAGCTTTCTGCCTGCTGCCATAACCACACACAGCAGTAATGTGTTCCCTTTACAAAAGCAATAAAACGACTTGATTTGATCTGAGGTCTTGTCTTCCCTGAGAATAGATTAAACAGAGATTGGTGTAGATGAAATTAAATAACATTGTCTCAGCCACCGTTTACTTTTTTATTTAAAAATTAAATACCTTCTTAGTCCTCTGTGCCAGGCACCTGGAATCGTTACTGTTATCATCCAAGCCATACCTGTTCCCACCCTGAGACAGACTCCAGACCTGGAGGCAGCTCTCACCAGCCAGGAGCTATTTGGTTTATTCTGAAACTAGAGAGCAGCTCTCTCCTGTGTGAGAAGTCCCTTTGCCGACAGACTCTGTTCCCCTTCCCATTAATCAAGACAAAGCAAATCACTCACTGCCCTGGGGTACTAGATAAAACACACACTTTTATACTAGTTCTTTTTTTATCTTCTCCCATTCAGAATATCTTCTCCTTATCTGCATCTCTATTCTGATTCTATCTCTCCAAGTGCAGTTTTGCATAAGACGTCCTAACAGAAATGAATTCTTGGCAATATGATCTCACAGGAGGATTTCCTCTGAGCACACAAGTTTCGGAGACAAAACTTAAGTCCTCCCAAGTCCACCCTATGGCAATTATTGAGGAAGATTCTAAGCAGTCAGTCCTATGAGATGTTTATTTACTAAGAAAATAACTGGCTTGGTAATATTCTTAAAATGCATGACCAGTCCCCCTCAGTAATGTTAAGGTCATCAAAGAGAAGGCAAGTCTGAGGCACTCTCTCAGCCATGAGAAGACCAAGGAGACATCATGATTAAATGCCATGTGGTCTCCTGGAAGAAATCTTGGAAGAGAAAAACAGGTTTAGGAGAAAAAAAAAAGAAAAGAAAACTGAGTAAAATGCAGTCTTTAGTTAATAATAATGTATCAATACTGGTTAATTAATTATGACAAATGTACCATGCTAGTCTAAGATGATTATAATAGGGGATATTGAGTATGGGGTACTTTCTCTTCACAACTTTTCTAAAACTATTCTAAACTAAAAGGTTTATTTTTATTTAAAAAGGTCTATTTAGGGGGTAGGAGGGAAGGCCAGGCTAATGATCCATTGTCTACCTCCTCATTCAACAAGACACTCAAGTAGAACTCACTAAAACAAGCAGGAAGTCACACACCACACAACAATTTTAAAGCAATGTATTGTCTGAGGTTATGCAGCTCCTCCATATGTCACCCTGTGTGAGGGTTTTCCAATTTAAGAAAACTGGATATAAAATACATGTCACATCGTATAGTTAGTTTACCTGGAACTTAGATCAAGTAAATCTATTGATTTGGTCTTCAATTCTCCACTTTTCTCATATTCCAACATAATTCCTATAAAATGAAACAAACATGTTTAAAACATTTATGATGACAACTGATGTCAAAAGTTAATCTACTTTGACAACTTGATCATTTTTATTTCTCAATAGCTTAAATTTTTCAAAACATATGCACTAATGTCTAATTCTAAAACAAGATCATGTAAATTTACTTTTCCCTGATCTTTCCTCTAAATACAATTAAATACCCTTGAAATTATTCAACAGGCAAGGATAAAATAATTGAGAGTTATATAGAAGAAGGTGGACTGGCCAAAGGCCTCAAGACTCAAGGAATGGCAATATGGTAAATTCCCTAGATTTTCTTTTTTTTTTTTTCACCTTATACCCCCAAACTGGAGACCAACAGAATGTGTCAGCTGGAACCACCAAGAGGCAGAAATAACAAACACCAAACAACAAACAACAAACAACAAACACCACACCACAACCACAGCAACCTGCTTGCTAAAAGTCCTCAAGAAGGAAAGGCATGCAAAGAACTAATAGGGAGCCCTAAACAGCTTCACACTTGGCACCCCAGCGGGAGTCCACCCACTAAAGAAAGCCTTGGCTGACCTGCTTTCCACTGCAAAGTGGGGCTAGCAGCTGTCTAGTCTGCCTGCAGCAGACACAGCAACAAAGTCCCAGGTTTTCTCAACACGTGCTCCTCTGCTAGGCCCAGGGAGCCATCCAGTCTATCTTGAACCAATGCTAGGGAAGTCCCAGGGTCTTCCATGCCCTATTTCACAACCAGGCCATTGGTAGGCAGTCTCATCCACCTCCAAAAGGAGCAGCAATGAAATCCTAGGATAACCAGGTGTCACTCTATCATCAGGTGCCAATGCAATGTCTCTCTGTATTTGAGCTGTGGCATAACCAGGCCCAGGGGGAGTCCCCCATCCTCAGAAGGTCACCCAGTGAGAACAGGCATATCGGGATATAGCTCTGCCCCTGCAGGTGGCACCAGCAGGCATGGAGCAGGAAGAGCTCTAGCAGCACCAGGAACACAAAGCAGACCAGTAACGCATTACAAGGCCTCAGGAAACTGACCTGCCACTGAAACTAAAGCAAGCGCACATCCATGAAGAGCACAGGACCACTGTCCGAGTCTGCGGCTGTAGAGAGCTCCAGGGGAAGGCACCTGAGCATTCTTTAAATCACTGTCAGCTGAATCCGAGGCACCAAGCAGAGGCACGTTTTGGAAACACATCCACCAAGAAGGCTAAATGCGTTATCAGTACTGACTCTTAACTTGCTTCAGGTATCAGGGAGAGGGCTTTGAAATGTGGATTCAGCCTAGCTCTGGAAATGAGGAAATGAGTATGGCCTGGGCCCACTTAAGCTCCTTTGATCCTGGTTTTTTTTTTCAGGTGAAACCCCCCCTCCTTTTTTTTTGTTATAAACATGCTGTTGTTGGTTTGAATTCCTGTCTCTCCATCAGAAAGAACAGATATTCCACCCAGCCCCAGCTTTTTATTTCTATTTCTGTGTCCTCTCTTCTTTCATTTCTCAATCCCCAGCTCCTCTACTCAGAATCTGGACCCACTCTTCTTTCCATGCTGGACGTGAGTGGAAAAGAGAGAAAACCCCCACATGCGGCCACTGCCTTGACTTGTTCTAAGGTACCAGCTATTTCACCTGTCAATGTTTCTGCACCATTAGTGCAAATGTCAATATAGGGGGAAAGCAAATGATGTTTTATTTTTATTACAGAAAATGATTTTACCTGGAGGCCCCATTTTTAGGAGGTTCAAAAGCCCTTACAATTTGCAGGCCACAGTTATAGACCATCATTCAATATAATAGATGTCAAATTAATCTATGGAGCTAAAGTAATTATCATTATTTTATATTTGGGATTTGAAAATTTAACCCATATTATAACAAACTATGTCACAATAAACTATGGTTCTGATGAAAAATTAGATCTGTGTAATAGAATCACCCTTATATGAGAAGTCCCTTTATTTTAAAAATAAAGTGAAAGTAATTAGAAATTACTTTCCAATAAATTTAAAATTAATTGGGAAAGAATGGTTTGTTCAATAAATAATGAATTCATAATCAGGACTACTCGAGGTGGTCTATAATTCTATCATGCAGTGTACAAAAATGTATTATGAGCTGATTAGAAATTTTTTAAAATTAAGAATAAATTATAAAATGACCTAAATAATAGAATATTTTTATCTTAGTATTTATAGTTGACATTTCAAGCATGATGTGAAATTCAACAGCTAAAAAGGATAAAAGGAATCTCAAAAATGAAGAATAAAATATAAAACATGTACATTGACATTTCCACTGTGACAAACTTCAGGCAGGATGGTCCCTCTTCCATGATCACTGAGGTCCAAAGTGAGTGAGAGAGGCTGCAAAGAATATGATTCCAATATATATTGGAATCATACACACACACACACAAAGATGCTCCTGAATACATGTAGTTCTTCAGTAATTGTTTCCCACAGTATAAATATTTCTGACCTCCCTCTGGTTGTGAATCATTATCCAATTGATATAATTCCCAAAACAGGTAAGGAGCCACTAACCCCCAAATTCTGCAATGTACTAAAAGACCAAACTTCCATAAGATGTCAGTAGTCCTGACCCAGGTCATATTCAGTCAACAGAAACCTTTAAAGTGGTCAGAACGTTAATCAGTTTAATTAATATTTATAACTCCTTCTCCTGACCATAAAACTAAGGAGTTGTACCTGATCAATAAAAGACAAAAGCTGTCATAATTGAGTCAGTTGAAAAGCATGTATTCAACACCTTCAAGTGAATTAATGAATTAATTAATGTGACCAAGATAAAAAAGAAATGCCTTATGTGTGATTAGTCATGCTTCTGTTCTGTATCTTTAGTCATCAGGAATTTAAGTAGGGAGATGGATGCCAATAAGACAATGCTCCTGATTATTCAAAAGAATGTGGGAGGACTAAAATGAGAGAATTAGGAAGTGAAGAAAAATTGCTCTATAGGCCAAAGGGATAAAGGTGGCATGGGGATGACTCAATGCGGAGCCATTTTTCCCTAGTAGATGTTATTGTGCCACCCACCTGCTATTCAGGAGTAGCTTGGAAATCTGCATATAATACATGGCTCACCAAAGATTGGAATTCAGAAATTGTGTTTAAATGCTAAGTGCTATGCCCTCATTGGAAGATAATCATTAGGCAATAGTTGAAAGCATGGCTCTAAATCCTCACTTGAATCTGAGATTACGATTAGAACCCTGGACTTTTAGAGCTGGAGCGGACTGGGAGATCACTTCACAATCCATTCACAGTTCAGGCAGAGTTCCAGGCATGCTACTTAACACACAGCATCTCATTAAACTCATTCATTTATTCAACAACTGCCTATTTATTCACTATGCTCTATTCTAGGTGCTAGAAATATGGCAGTAGACAAAATAGATATAAAGCTTTTATTTTAGTTGGCGAGACTAAGATAAATAAGTAAAATGATGCTGAGTTGAGATAATGCTAAGAAAAGATAAAGCAGGGAATGAGCTATGGAATTTCTTGAAAAGTTGGAAATTCTAGAAAGGTGGGTTTCACTTTATTAACTACAGACTGTTGATGGAAAGACTTTTAAAAAAAGGTGAGAGTGCTGGCTATGCAGATGTTCAGGAGAACTGATTTCATGCTAAATAAATATAGCAACTACAGAGATCTAGTGGGGGTACAATCAGTGCATCCAAGGAGCACCAAGGAAAGTAGTGTGTCTGGATCAGGAAGCAAGGTGAAGTCAGGGAGGCAAAGGCAGGGAAGGATCTTGCAGGACCTTGGAGATTACAGCCTCAGAGATCATGGTTCTTTTACTTCCAGTGAAATGAAAGGCTGTTGGAGGGCCAAGAGTGACACAATCAAATTCATGTTCTAATAGAGTCACCCTGCTGCCATGTTGAAAATAAACTAAAGTGGGACAAGAAACTCTAGCAATAAAGGGAATGTCAGCCATGATTGTGGGAAGTTGCTAAATTCTGCCCAGTCATGTACCACATAATAATGTTTCAGACCACACATAGGAAAGTGGACCCATCTATCTATATATATAAAAGCCTAAGCGACTGTTATAGCTGGCCAAATGACTAGTCAACCAGTCACTATGATGTGCACTGACCACCAGAGGACAGACATTCAATGGAGGAGCTGCCCCCAAGTGGTCAGTGGGCTCCCACAACCAACTTCCTGCAGCCCCTCCCCTTGGCTGGCCAACCTCTTGCAGTTCCTCTCTCCCCTCCCCGCCAGCCCCGATCAGCCCCAATCAGGACTGGGCAAGACGGCCACCATTGGCCCCGATTGCTGGCCAGGCCGAGGGACCCCCACCCATGCACAAATTCGTGCACCAGGCCTCCAATAAGATTATAATGGAGCTGGAAAATTCCTATTGCCTAGTAACATCACAGCCATTGTAATGTTGTAGCACAATGCATTCCTCACACATTTGTGGCGATGCTGGTGTAATCGCACCTACTGGCTGCCAGTTGTACAAAAGTGTGCTATGTACAGTACATAATACTTGATAATAATAATAAATAGCTCTGATACTGGCTTGGCTTATGTGTTGACTACACTTTCATTATTATTTTAGAATGTACTCTTTCTACTTACATTAAAAAAAAGTGTTTGCTGTAAAACAGTATACTGTGTTGTGCCAGCAGTAGTTTCATACATCTGTGTTTACCATGTTTCTTGATTGCACCATTTCCTCTTGTGCTTGATTTAAACTTGTGTTTTGTACAGTAATATGCTGTGAATACTGTGGCCTAGAAGCAATAGACTATGCCATATAGCCTAGGTGTGTAGTAGGCTAGACCATCCAGGTTTGCATCGATGCACTCTGTGATGTTCACACAACAACAAAATCACCTAACAACACACTTCTCAGAACGTATCCCGTTGTGAAGCAGTGAATGGCTGTACTTCGAAGGTGAGCTGGCAGGGTTTGCTACTGGACCATATGTGGAGTGTGCAAGGGTGAGTCCAAGGTTTTGGCATGAGCTATAGTGGAGAAATGAAGCTTCCATTGACTTAGTTGAGGAAGACCACAGAGGCTTCTATACAATGCACATTGGACATCTGAAATAAAGAACCAGGTGGACAGTTAGGTATTCAGGACTACTTGGGTGGTCTGTAAGCCTTGAGAATAGATGGGGTTACCTATCATATGTGTATAGATAGAGAAAGCCGAGGATGGGGTTCTGGGACACTCCATCATTAAGATGAGAAAAAAAGAGGAACAGCCAAGATGGACCAAGCAGTGATAGTGAGGCAGGAGATAAACAGTGTGTCCTGGAAGCCAGAGGAGGGTGTGAGAAAATGGGTCCAAAGCTACTGTCAGGTCCAACAAGGCAAGGACTGAGGTGCAGCCAGGAATTCAGCCACGTCGGAAGTCACTGGGGACCTTGATGAGGGCAGTTTCAGAGAGAAGTACGTTCAAGACAGAAGGGAGAAGAGAAATTGAAAACTACATTCTTTCAAGGAGGTTTACGCTGCAGAAAGGGAGATAAATGGAAGGGTCAGCAGACCTGGGTGCCATTATCACCATCTGACAGCTCCACAGATCAAAACAAATTGTCCAAGCTGCTGAATTTTTGCAGGGTGAGAGTAGTTCTGATTCCAGAGCACACAATCTTGGCCTACACTCAACACCAAAGAATGAAAGCAAGACATTCATTTATCATTCTATTTGTGGGAACCAGCCCCAGACTCTGTGCAAGCACAGCAAGCGTGAGGTTGTGGAATGCTTAGAGAGAACAAACCATTCATCGTAACTTAACATTTCCCATATACTACCTCTCCTGTCTAGAGCCTTGTCCTGTGTTTTAATTGGGATTCTGAGAGGGAGAAAGTGAATGTCTTCCCTACAAATGTTGACTTCACACTGGAGGAAGTGGCTGTCCAGGCCCACTCTTGCCAGAGAACCGAACTTTACGTTGGGCAGGTATATGTGGTCATCTACAGCCTTGGGGCAAGTTTTCATACTTTTTACTTTATATTTTTCTTAAAGTGAGTTCTGAATTAAAAGCCAAGAGTTTTAATTAAAAGGTCCTGTTTCTGTCCCTAACAAGCCGGGTGACCAGTGGACTTCAAATATTCTGTAAAGGTGACCATGTCCTCACCTGTTTAAGAGAGAGAGGGAGGGAGGGAGGGAGGAAGGGAGAGGGAGGAAGAGAGAGAGAGACAGAGAGAGAGAGAGAGGGAGAGAGAGAGAGAGAGAACTAGACAAGTTTATCCTACATGAACTATAGCAATCTGGGCTTATTTCATCATTTCCAAAACTCTCTGGAGGTCAGGCCTGAGACCTTTAAGGCCCCAGGGCAGAGCGCAAAGCACCTGGCCCGGCGGCAGGCCCTCAGTCAACATGCCCAGTAAACATTGTCACGTGCAGTCTGGAAACAGTCACTAAGTTAATGTATATTTGGCAGACATTTTTCTTTTCACACTCAACACACCCTGCCTGGACCATAAAACCCAACGTGGCCCTTGTGGGGGTCTGCCCTTGCAGAAACCAGTGTCCCAGGACATCACCCATCGCCACCTCCCCCTTTGCATCTGCCACACTCCTAACTAACCAGAAAGCATAACTCAGCAGTTTGCAAGTTCAGAGACTTCCTAAGAGACCCGTTATAAAAGTTTTGAGGAACAGAGCCCAGTATCTCAAAGAGTGAGGATGTTGGGAAGCGCCCTGCTTCCAGCCCCCAGGGATCACCCACTCCGGGTCCCGCGCCGCCCCTTGGGTCCCCGCAGCCTCTTCACCGCACACCCGCCCGGCGCCGGAGTCCAGGTCCCACGCGAGGGCGGAGGGCACCCGCCCGTACCTGGCGGGTAATAGCGAAGCAGGAGGCTCTTGAGCTTCATTTTCTTGCTCGCGGACCCCTCGCGAAGCAGATTCGTAGCCATGGAAACGGCCAAACAGCAGCGGGACGCCGGGACGCATGCGCAGGCACCTGGCGCGCTCCGGGGCAGGGAGCCTAGGGTCGGGGTTCGCGGAGCGCTATTTGAGTCCAAGCCCTGTTAATACCCCAGCATCCGCCTCTGGGCTCCCAGGATGAAAAGGGGCTCCAGGGTGCGGGGCCAGGACAGCGTCCCCGCCCGCGTTTCCGCCACCTGAACCCGCATCCCTCTTTGCCTGGGACGAGGCCCCCTCCTGGCCTTAGGAAGGGTGACCTCATAATAGCGCCCATCGCCTGGGCTGCGCGCATTGGGTTCCAAAAAGCAGGGATGGAAGGGAAATCCCTGTGTCCTTTTCCATTCCTGGCTCCTCCACGTGCCCTGCCCCTGTCCCCACAAAAGAAAAATGACTCAGTGTAATAGCTAGTTTTGCTGACGCAGTACCGTACGCTGCGCTGTTACACGCCTGTCTTCATAGTCTTAAGAAAGGTCTGAGTTATGCACCGCTGAGTACCACCCAATTTTGGAGGCGGTGGAAGCTACAATGATTTTGGCAATTACAACAATCAATCTTCAAATTTTGGGCCCATAAAAGGAGGAAACTTTGGAGGCAGAAGCTCTGGCCCTTATGGTGGTGGAGGTCAATACTTTGCCAAACCACGAAACCAAGGTGGCTGTGGCGGTTCCAGCAGCAGCCGTAGCTATGGCAGTGGCAGAAGGTTTTAATTAATTACTGTCAGGTAACAAAGCTTAGCAGGAGAGCAGAGCCAGAGAAGTGACAGGGAAGCTACAGGTTACAACAGATTTGTGAACTCAGCCAAGCACAGTGGTGGCAGGGCCTAGCTGCTACAAAGAAGACATGTGTTAGACAATACTCATGTGAATGGGCAAAAAAACTCGAGGACTATATTTGTGACTAATTGTATAACAGGTTATTTTAGTTTCTGTTCTGTGGAAAGTGTAAAGCATTCCAACCAAGGGTTATAATGTAGATTTTAGAATGAGAAGGCTGAGACTTGGAGAAGGTGAAGCACTGCCCCAGGTCTAGGTCTAGTGAGAGGTGGAGGATGGGAAGCTGACACCTGCACTCTGAACTCCAGGGTTAAGTCTTCCCAGGCCTCCTTTTGGCCTGTTCTGTTTCTGGCCAGCATCATCCCCTACCTGATGGGTTTCCATCAGGAACGCTGTGGACAGGAAGAGTTGGATAGGCAGAGCGTCAATTTCCTTTAAGTTTCAAAATTAGAATTTCCCAAACTTAAGCAATTCCTGTTATCTTATCTCCATATCTACAGTTTTCTCTGTCCTTTCAAAGTCTCTAAGTTGACTTACTTGTTTTACTCCACGTTTTAAAATGTAATTTCAAAGAAAATTGTTGTCAATGCTAGAAATGAATATTTCTTCTTAATTTTCAATGAAGAGCAGCAGGCAACTGGAAAGCTTCTGTGTGAATCTCTCGACTGAGTAATGATTATTTTATTCTGAATTGGCCCCAGTGCAGTTATGAATGATGTACAGAAATCTGCAAAACTCAAACCCAAACCCCTACGCAGGTGATGGGCACTCGTCCCATTGTATGATTGACTTAGTATAACTTCCTCACAGAATTACTGTAAAAACCTTTTTAAAAGTTGTATAATACTTTTCACCAATTCATGGCATTTTCTGTTGAATAGACCATTGACTACACTCTATCAACAATTGCCTTTCATTTTGATTTGTACAGATAACTGGAATATTTGGCTCTGGGTTTCTTCCTACTGAGACCTGCCTTGAACAATCAGAAACTGAAAAATTAGTAGCGTTAACTTTTCTCCCCAAACCAATCCAATCTAGAGCATTGAAGCCACTCTGGATTTTAGTTCTCACAGTGTGTCCCTAGGCCTGCAGCATCAGTTCTCATCTTGTTAGCAATGCAAATCCTTGCCTCGCCCCACCACCTACAGAATCAGAAATGCTGGTGGTGAGGTCCAATAATCTGTGTTTGAACAAGCTTTCCTGGTAATTCTAATGAATGGGGAAGTTTTAAAAACATTGCTGTAAACTTGTGAGGAAGTTATACTAAGTCAACCACACAATAGCGTACATTGGTTTGGCCAGCACTGAGAGAAATTGAGTACCCTTCTCCTCTAATCCCCTTTCATGTACTCTGAACAGTCTTCGCTGATTGCCAGTGGCAGTAAACTGGTTGCTCAGCCACATCCAAGGATGTTAATAAGATGCAGGAACAGCGTGGGAAGAAAGTGGAATTATCTAGCTAATTGAGTTTTAGATGTTTCAATGCACCAAGAGAGACCAATGGACATTGGGAAGGAAAGAAGGTCCCTGGGAAGGAAAGCAATGGCCAGGATGGCAGAGGGAGGAGGGGAATCTCTGGAAGTGAGAGAGGGAGAGGAAGAGGGGATAAGAGCAAAGGAGGGAGGCAGGAGGCAGCCTGGGGATTCATATTTGGCACTGAGATGGGACATGTAGGCAGGTGTTCCAGCTACAATGGGACTTGGTGGTTTCCATGTGACCAGGCTCTTCCTGGAGAGAGCCATGTCATCAATCAATCCCAAACTGTGTCAGCTGTCTTTGGGGTCCTCATGGAAAGTAGTAGAGAGAAAAAAGAGAGGTACAGTTCCCTCCCCTCCTGGAGAAAAAGACAGAGAGAGGAGACCTAGATGTCCAGAGCCTGGTAGCAGAGGTCAGCTGTACAAACTCCCAAGAAGAGAAGCTCAGGAGCACACTGATAGCACATCACTATTATCTGCTTCCCATGCCTGCCTCCACCTTACTGAAGGACCCACAGAGTATCAGATCTTACCTGGGACCATCTACTGGTGGGGCCAGGGGACACGAATAGAATTATTCAATAAATATGTATGGAGGACCTAGAGTCCCAGGCATGTTCCAGGTTTATAAGGGACCCAAATCTGAAAAAAAAAAAAAGTTTTTCAAAGAAACCATTCATAGAAAGAGTCAGACTTTAGGTGGGTTTGTAACTATTGCAGTTATGGAGAGGGACCCATCTCTAGGTGTGACCACATTTACATTCACTAATGGGCACCACTGAGACATGCAGGTCACACTGGTAAGGCCAATCAACAATAGCTTTGCCACCTGTTGTAATCCCTCAGGGCAGAACGCTTTACTTGCAGCCTGGTTCTACTATTTTCCAGCCATGTGATCTGGGACAAAGTTCCCTTCTGCAGCATTTCCTCATTGAAAAGAAATCATTGCAGTGTCCAATTAATAGATTCGGTATTGTTGACTCTGGCTCATTCATAAACACTCCATAGGTATCAAGAATGATGAAGATAACAATAAATTTTTATTATCCTAAGATTATTTATTTTTGAGATTGGGAAAAGGATGTATGCATATCGTTCCCATTTAAATTGATAATCTAGACTGATAATCTAGGTGTACCTTAGTAACTATGTTGATTAATGTTAGAACAATTAGTTTAAATATTCTTTAAGACATAACTATTTTCTCTGTATATCTAAATAAATCATCTTCTTAAAGAAATGGCTGTGAAAATTTAGAAGAGGGAAGAGGGTTCTATATCTTAACAAGTCTAGAGGCCTACAGAAAAGAACAAGGAAGGTTAAAAGGACTTAAAAGAACATGGACATGGGGACTTGGTGGGGATGCAACACCACTTTTTTGTGCCTGGTGCTTATTAGGTGTTCCATTCATGCTTGATGGGAATTTGGGGGTGCATTTGGAAGAGGAAGTAAGTGACTATGGGCAAGTAGAGGTCAGGACTAAAAGAGCCAACCTCCTGGAGACAGATTTCAGCTCCACATGAAGAACTTTGGGACCTGTGTCCATCCAGTCAGGGGCCTAGCTGGCTCCAAAAGTACTGAGAATTTCCAGCACAGGAAGCCCTCTGGTTGAGGAGGCAGTTTGACCAGCTGCCAAGATTATTGCAGAATCAAAGTTAATTTGGATGAGACACAGGACTGGATAAGAACTTTAATTTCTCTTTTAATGCTGTGATTCCATGATTTTGTACTGTCTGTGTGTTTTCACAAGAGAATAAAGGTGGAAAGGCAAATATTAGTGGATTGCATGTTGGAAGACAGAAGTTCCCATCTTGGCCTTCTCATCAATGACCTTTAAGCAAGACATTTATCTTTCTAACCTTTGGTTACTCATCAGCAAATCATTTTCTTTCATTCCATTCAGAGCTGACATACCACCCAACTAGCTTGTTCATGCTCTGGGCTTTTATTCTTGTCATTCCTTCCACCTGATAAACCTCCCATGCCATCTGTTCTGAAGTCTTATCAGGCTAGAATCACCTTCTCCTCACCCTCAATTCGGATCATACAAGTGTATGTGGTAGATGTGGGTTGCACATCACAGACTCTAAAAT
The DNA here is from genome assembly GCA_027563665.1 of Antrozous pallidus. Classification (NCBI taxonomy): domain Eukaryota; kingdom Metazoa; phylum Chordata; class Mammalia; order Chiroptera; family Vespertilionidae; genus Antrozous; species Antrozous pallidus. Next base: position 29,666,843 of record CM050508.1, on the reverse strand, counting down.
GTCCCTGTTGAGCCATTCCTGCCTCATACCCCCATCCTAAAGACTGCATCTGACCACTTTATGGTAAATTCACTTGAACCTTTGCCTTTTGGAAAATTACAAAAGGTATCACTGTATCCCATCCCACCATTCTTTTAACATTGTTTCTGTAAATGCTGATCTGACTAATGTGTACCTAGTAGATGAACAGCATGTTTATAAAATAATGCTAGGAACTAACTTCAAAAGATTCAGACTCCCACCTTCTGTCAGCCCAATTCCAAGAGATTTGCTGACCTTCAACCACAGAACCGGGATGATGCACACCAGACCATCACTTGACCAATTTCAAGGTCCTTATAAAAATAGACTGTATTGCTCTGTACATACAGAACTTTTCAACCCTCTCTCCTTGATCTTTCTGTTCTGTTTTCCCTCTCCCCGCTTGTAAAACCTCTGCCTGCACTGAGATGTTAAGATGGGATTTGCAACAAGAGTCCCTTACATGTTGCCAACACTGGAGTAAATCTCTTTCCTTTTTCATGAGCACCTGTCTCATGAATTGGACTTCCATGGTGGCAGGCAGCCAAACCTTGGATTTAGTTATGTCAACTCTGGGTTGGAGGATTACAAAAGGTGTCCCTTCACCCTTCCAGGGCCTCTGGGCCCAGGGTTAAGAGGGCACTCCCAAAGCATGGGCCAGATTTCTCCCTACTCACCCTCCCTGGAATGGCTTAGCGAGCTGCCCAGACTACCCCCTAAATCCAGTGGGCCACTGCAGCATTCTATGAGTGCCCAAAAGATTGTTGATCTTTATAATCTTGTTCACACAAATGTCCCTATATGCCATGAAAAATAAATAAATAAATAAATAAACAAACAAAGTTCCCTATTTGGTTTATACTCTATTTCTACTGTATTTGCTTGCAAGCTGCCATTCAATGGAGAAGAAATGGGGAAAGATGGGGTAATACAGTGAGGTTAGATTTGCAGAGAGTCAAACTTGATGCTGTGGTGACTCTGTGTCCTCTTTAGGGCTGGAGTATGGCCCAGAGAGGACACAAAAATGAGAGCAGTTTGAAGTTTGAATAGCATTCTGCCATACTAGCAGAGTCACTTTTAGAGCCTCAGTTACCCCTACTTATACTTGGGACAATAATAATATCAACCCTGTGGGATTCTTGTACAAATGAAATTATGTAAATACTAGAGGCCTATTGTGGGAAATCATGTGCAGTAGCCTAGCACTGCTCACTTTACTCCCTACCCTGCCTGCCACCCACCTTGCTCCAATCATAGCCTGTGGGCCACAAGAGAGGGACCAAGAGGTGCTCAGTGCATCTCATGGTGACCGGTTGTTTGGTCATCCTGGTCGTCACGGACACTAGCTAGATATAGATATAGATGATATAGATATAGATATAGATATAGATATAGATATAGATATAGATATAGATATATAGACATAGACATTAGACATAGACATAGACATAGACATAGACATAGACATAGACATAGATATAGATATGAAGTGCACTGTATACCCTTTGATACATCTAGGCACCTTTTTTTTTTCTTTAAACTAATATGCTGCAGTTACCCTTAGCAGGTTTGGCTCAGTGAGTACAGTGTCAGCCTATGGACTGAAGAGTGTCGGGTTCGATTCTGGTCAAGGGCACATGCCTGGGTTGCAGGTTCCATCCCCAGTAGGCGGCATGCAGGAGGCAACCAATAATGATTCTCTCATAATTGATGTTTCTAGCTCTCTCTCCCTCTCCCTTCCTCTGTGAAATCAATAACAATATATCTTTTAAAATATGCTGCAGTTATCTGCCTCTATAACAGAATTATCTAACTTAGGAATACATAGATGCAAAGTATATCAAACTATATAATCAAAATAAAATATCACTTCAAGGGATTTTTGCAATCAAGTTATGGTTACTTAACTGCTAAATAACCTACTGGCGCTAGGGGGCAGCAGTGTACACCTGTTGTAGGTATGCCCAATAACACTTGCTCCCTTTCCAAGTCCATAGCTGGGGTCAGACAAAGAAATAGGGTCTGCACAGAGTACATGCTTTCCTTCTGGCTTCCTGAAACTTGTTTAGAAGGTCATTCTGTTTTCTCCTACCTTTCCTTTTAAGAATGTAGCACTTTCACACATATGAAGACTTGCTTGTAACACTTTCACTGAGATGAGATTGTGTGGGCTCGCTAGGACACAGTCCCTGCAGGTCCCACTCTGAAGTCTAGCAAAGACAATGATAGCCAGGATTTTGTCATCGCATGTGTCTATTGAACTGAACACATGGTTGCCAAAAAGTAATATTTTAAAATGAGAAAGTCAAACTGCCCTTACTTCGTTTTGTTTTCCATAGGAATATATTCAAAAATGCTTTAAAAATAAATACGTTGAGACCTATGGTGTTATGATTATTGTTGTCATTGCTGCTGTTCTTTTCCCCCAGGACTTGAGTCCCGTGGTTGCCCAGCGTCTCACAGTGGCAATATTTGTGGGCAACTTCAAGAAGATGTAGTAAGTATATATCAGATGCTCTCCCAGTGGGATTCTGAATATCTTCCTTCTCCCTCCTCTTTCTCTGACTCCATTGGTGCTCCCTTCCTTCTAGAAGCTTCTTTGGCTTTCTCCTGTCTTTCTAATCTATTCCACTCTTTCTTCTGATTTAGTCCCATTGCCATCTCCAACTTGACCTAAGTAACAGCATTCTTTCCTCAAGCCAGGTCTTCTTCAGAATTCCTAGACTTTTCTTTCCGCTTTTCCTCCTATTTAATCAGCTGATAAGAACTTATACCACTTTGGCAGATGTGGCAGGTGGGCTCTTGCAGCTCCATTTCATCTCCCTGTTAAGTGTCCTAGCAATAGCTGGAGACTGCAGATGTCCTCACAGCTCATGTTCTATATGTCCCCCAACTCCCATGAAGCAGGTGGCACCCATGCCACCTGAAAGCAGAGTTCATGTAAGGGGTTGGGGGCACAGTCAGTACTGTGGCTGCCAAGTTCAGTCACTCAGTCATGGAAGCAGAGTGGTTTTCCTGCAGCAGATTCAACAGAGTTCCCCACATCTAATTTCTAGCATCATGGATGTTGGAGAGAAGAGTGTGTGCCATCCGGAACACCTACAATCATGAGGCCCGCGGCCATCAGCTCTGCAGGGGTTCTGTTTGCCTGCTCCCTGGTCATGGCTAAGCTAGCCACCAACTTGAGTCACCTCTTGGTTCAGCAGTGTAGTGTTGTTTTTTTACACCTACCTGGAATTTTCACTCAGAATCTCCTCTTCTAGCCTCCAGTGACATGCTATCTCATATTTTTGTCTTCTCTCTTCTTTTTCCCTATTATTTTACACTAGAGGCCCAATGCACGAAATTTGTGCAAGGGGCTCGGCCCTCACAGCCTCGTCTTCATCTGGAAGGTTGTCCAGAAGGACATCTTGTAAGGTGATTTGGCTGTTCAGTCTGATTAGCATATTACGTCTCTATTATCATTTGGTCCATAGGTTATACTGTAACAATACAAGATTGTAATTAAACTAAAAGAGGAAAGACCAACACCAGGGATGAATGCTGCAAAAGATGACCTTTTGGGTCTCCCTCTTTAGGGACAAAGTTGAATGCATTCTCATTTGCGTGAGGAATGATTTCAATTACAATAATGAGAACATTTTTTATGGCTGCTGTTGAGTTTTGAAAGTTAAGTCCTTAAAGAAGGTGTTCATGGTTGTTACACAACCAAAGGTGTGTCTGTGGCAAAATCAGATACTGGCTTTCCCAAGTTCATCCAAACCCCTTGAACTGGGCCTTCAGGCAAGCTGGAGGCTGAGAAACCAAAGACTGCATTTCCAGACATCCTGCCAGCTCACATTTCCCACGTGATCTTGCCTCCCTCACCCTCTCTAAAGCAGAATGGGAAAGAGCTGTTTAAAGCCAGATTTGGGCTATGTTTTCACCTGCAATAGAAATTTCAGGGGTGTTAGAGTCAGAAAGATGGGAGTTTGATTCCTACTGTACCACCAAATCTTACAAGAATCTGGGCAACTTCCTGACCTTCTCAGAGCTGAGCCTCAGCATCCCCTGTGTGAAACAGTAATCCTTCCCTGGGAAAATTATTATGAGAAAATAAGGGAGGCAGTGAGTGTAAACCACCTAATAGAGTACCTGGCACGCAGCACCAGAGTTAGTTCCTCTTCCCTTAACAATTGACACATCTGTTTGGCACTTTGATAATTGATCATATCTTTCCCGGAGATATAATGAGTGAAAAAAAGATCCAACATTGTAGAAATGATAATAAAAGAACTTACAATATTATGTAAGGGAGCATGAAGCCAGGAGAATATCACTCCAACTGAGATCTGATTTTTGATTTTTTTTTTTTTTTTTTTTTTTTTTTGGCAGCAAGTTATCTGAGCAAAGACCTCTTTGAAATTCAGGGCCAATGTCACAGGAAACTTCCTGGACTGCTTTGTCTCCCCGGATGACTTTGTTAAATAGCTTACAGGTGGTGGAATCAGGTTGTGCGCAGACCCCAGCTCCCCCTGCCACCTGGGGTTGTTTTTTCCTTGAAGCAGGAAGTGCTATTTAACAGCAATTGCTTAGCATGTTTTGTGTTTTTTGGTTTCGTTGGTTTGTGTTTTTTTTTAAGCACTTCCCAAGTTAAAATTCCTAAAATATGTTATTACATGCTCTCTGCTTTCATGTCAAAGCAGAACTATTTGAAAGGCTTGTTTTTAAAATTCACCCATGACTTAACCTTAAGAGGTAAAAAGAATAAAAATTCAAACTGTGTTTCTTCACAGTGGAAACCACCACTTTGGAAACAATAAAGTGAAGTTAGCTTTCAGGGCCATCTGTCCTGCTGGGCTTATTGTTCTATAAGTGCTCAGTGCTTGACAACCTGGAGTAGAACAAGAAAGCTATTCATCATCCAGTAACAAAATACACAATGCCTGATATGTTTCTGCTCTAAACTGCTCAGAATTTCCCAGGCCAAGGTGGAGGAAGTTCACCTTTGAGAATTGGTTTAGAGAAGAAATCCATTTTCTTTAGAGAAGAAACATTCATAATGAGAGAGAATCATTGATTGGCTGCCTCCTGCACGCCTCCTACTGGGGATGGAGCCTGCAACCTGGGCATATGCCTTGACTGGCAATCGAACCAGGTACCTCTTAGTTCATAGGTCAACACTCAACCACTGAGCTACACCAGCCAGATGAAACCCATTTTCTTTTAGCAAAATATTTCATGAGCCTGATGAAAGTTATGAGTGATACTTAAATATCTGCACATAGTATTCATTTGATTCTTCTAATATAACCAGGAATAAAACAATGAACAGGTATTTAAGTATATACCTATGTAAGGATAGTACTTAGATATTGTTTAATAAAAATGTTAATTTCATCCATTTATTAATGGAAGTAAAGAGAAGACTAGAAGACAGAAGAGAGGAAAAATGGCTGAGATACATGGTTAAAGAGAAGGAAAGAGGAGGCATTTAGAGAATCAGATAAAAATATAGGACATATGAACAAAAGGAGATTGAGAGGTTAGCTCTAAAGTGTAATAGGAAGCACAGTGCTAAATAATCTGACATCTAGGTCCTGGGAGCAAGTGATAGTAAGTGTAGGAGAGAAGCTGTTTACTTCTCTCTTCCCTACTTGCCAAGTCTGTGTTCAGCACTGTGCCACTCGTGCCTAACCCATGGGTAATAAACCCCTGCTCAGTAGCCCTTGCTCAGAGCATGAGGAATCATCACAGATGCCAAAACCTTACAGGGGTCTCACCTCCATAGGGTCATTGTTCAGCCTATCTCGGTCCTTTTCAGTAAAAGAATGCACTTCTCAAGGCAGATAGGGGTAGCTTTCTTCTAATAAGATAAACACATGCCCCTCGAGACTGGACCTCTTCTACCACACAGTCCAGTGACCTTCAGGTCACCTTGAAACCCTGCTTGTTCCTCACACCACACCTTCCAGTCCCCTCTTCATCATGACTGTACCCTCTGAAAACATTTCCCTCTTTTTTCCTCTCCTTTTTTCTTCTCCGTTCCCGTAGAATAGTCTGAAAAACACAGAGGAACGGGGCTGTTACTGCCCTTTTTCTAGTGATCGTAAGTCTAATATTGTGCCTTCAATTCAAATGCCTTTTCTTGGGTAGTAGGAGAGATCATCACTGAAGAACACTAGGATTTACATGCCTCACATTCAACAAACTTTCTTCCCCTTCTCTGGATACAAAGACCTGGGAACTTGTTGGAACAGGATAAAAAAGTTTGTCTTTGGCCAAGTCTCAGCTTCCTTCATGCACCAATTTTCCTTCGCCCAAGGGATGTTCCCAAAAGCTCTTTTCCTTTGGAACTTGCCATGAGCCAGGGTTTCCTTGGGCTCATTCTAATTGCCTAAGTGTTACAAGCCTCTACATTAGCTAGCTGCCCTCCTTACTGATCCTCTTCGAACCCTTTCTCACCCCAACCGCTCCCTCCTGCACAGCATTCTGGTAAAAAGGGCGAGTTCAGAGTCAAACAGCATCATGACCCTACTACATGAGCCTAGGCAACTATTCTTGTAAAAATAAAGATACAGTAACAGTGCCAGGCACCTGATGTCCTTGTGAGATACAGCAATACATACAACCTCAAAATCAAGGCACCCAGGAAGTGCTTGGGAAACAGTAGCTACTATTCCAACGTTTACTCTGGCTCTGCCTCCTAAGACAGCCCATGTTTTTTAAATCGCATCTTACCTAGAGGTGGCTGACTATTGACTTGAGTGTCCTGTGTGGGATTCCTTAATTGGGTTCCTAAAATAGTAGACAAAATTATGCGGGATACAGCATTTTCCCCTGTAATTCTCAATCTTGGCTACACATGAGAATCATCTAGGGAGCCTTTAAATACTACTGATGCTCTGGCTCCCTCCTCCCTGATATCCTGAGAGAAGTAGTCTGGGTGAGGCCTAGGCATTGCTCCCCAAATAAGCACAATGGGCAGCCATGGGTGAGATTCACTGATGCACAGCAGGTTCTTAATGAGGGTGGGTGTCAGATCATTTGTGTAGTTAAAAAACGTACATGCCAAGCCACCCATCCCAGAAACTCTGATTTCTTCCATAGGACTAAGGCGGGACCACATACCTATACATTTCTAAGCTATTTGGGTAACTTTGATGTGCTTTAGAGAACCACTAGTCTACAAATTTTTGTCACCTTTCCAAAGGTGACCAAGACGGATTGGCTCCCAAACAGTAGTCTGAGATGTGGCATCTATTGGAGATGACATTTTCCCTGGTCCAGACTTCTCTTTTCTAGAACCAGACACTGGCACTCAGCTCTGGGGCCAGCCCTGGGAACAAGTGGCTTCAGGGAAGGGAGCCCTGCAGCCTCTGGTTCTTTCCTTCCTAATCCACAAATCACCCCGCGGAGCAGCTTTGTCAGGGGGAATGAGAAAAAGCAGGAGGAATGGCTGGATTCAAAAGGTTCCTTCTTTCTCTTTATCCAGAATATTTTAAATTAAGTCAAAGTTGTGTCTATTTCTGTCAACACATGCATGTGAGAACAGATTTTCAACAATAACTGATCCAAACTAAATCTAGGAAGAAGTATGATATTGTCACTTCATTTCACATGACACCAAATATAGAGGTGCAAATTGACAAGCTTGCATAATGGGGAAAATACACTAAAAAAAACTCAAATAAAAATGTTGTGTTGTATTTATTTTTATCTATCTACAGTCTTTAACATATTCTCTTTAAAAACACACACACGCATTTAAATGATCAGCATAACTTTACTTCCTGTGCTTCTTTATGATGAGTTTCCCTTATCTGAAATCGCTCTTTTCATATTCATGGTGTGAAAATATCTTTTCTTTAATGAAATGATGGCGTGTTTGTTCATTTGTTTTTAATGACTTTGCTTTGAAAAATAAAGAATTAGTTACTCTATATTAGTCAACCCCTTCACTGTAAATCCCCTACCCCTTTTTAAAAACCAATCTGTGAAATCACAGAGCCTGGGAAACAGATGGTTTCTGCAAAGTGCTTTTCAAAGTTCTTAAATAATATACAAACAGAGAAAGTATACCAAATACTTAAGCAACAATACACAAATATACAAATACTAGAGGACCCGTGAATGAATTCGTGCATCAGTGGGGTCCCTCAAGTTGGCCTCTGGGATCAGGCCAAAACTGGCTCTCCAACATCCCCTAAGGGGTCCCAGATTGCGAGAGAAGGGCACAGGCCAGGCTGAGGGACCACACGGGTGCAAGTTTGGGGTGGGGAGGGATGTGAGAGGTTGGCCAGCTGGAGAGGGACCACGGGAAGACTCCAGGGCATGCCCGGCCCATCTCACTCAGTCCGCATTGGCTGGACCTCAGCAGCAAGCTCACCCACCTGTTGGCATGTCTTCCCCTTGATGGTCAGTGCACATCATAGCGAGTGGTTGAGCAGCCTTAGCATATCATTAGCATATTATGCTTTGATTGGCTGAGTGGACAACCAGATGACCAGCCACTCAGCATATTAGGCTTTTATTATATAGGATATGAAGTACTTTAACATACAAACATCCAAAGTACTTAAACAATATACAAACATACAAAGTATACAAAGTACATCTATAATAAAAAAAAAAAGAGTAACATGCAAATTGATCGAATGGCTGAACAGCGGAATGACTTAATTAGTGACCTAATTAGTGACCTAATATCACCATGCTATGACACCCACTGGTGCCAGGCCAGCCAAGGAAGGTGCGATGTGATTGGTTGGGGGCCTCACCATTGCCCCATGATCATCCTTCAGAGGGAGCCCAGGCCACCAACCAACTGGCAGGCTGTGGCAGGTGGCAGGGCCTCCCTCTTCAGGGTGATTGATTGTGGGGCTTCTGGACTGTGAGAGGGCACAGGCTGGGCTGAGGGATACCCTCCCTTCCCCCAGTGCACAAATTTTGTGCACTGGGCCTCTAGTAATATATAAATATAGAACATATACAATGTAATTAAACAATATACTAATATAGAAAGTACACAAAGTACTTAAACAGTATATAAATAGTAGGTTTAAGTATGTGTATACTAAATAGTATATAAATAGTAAGTATTTAAATAGTTTATAAATAGTAGGTGGGGTTCTACTCCACACCTATTAAACGACTATCTCCAAAATGCCCCAGATGAAAATCTTATAACTAAACTAGAAGTATTGCATTGTGGAAATCTTATAACTAAACTAGAAGTATTGCATTGTGTAAAGGGCAATGTATTTATTCCAATGGATCTATAATTAGTGGTGCATCATAATGAAAGGAGGAACAAAATAATTAAGTATTTTTGAAAAGTGGAAACGAGCAAATTTGAAAAGTGCTCTTTCGGAAATATGGACAAAGCAGGCAAGAGGACAGATGGATAAACAGACAATGGACAAATGGTTGGGAAAAAGGATGAAGTAGGATAAATAATGTAGAAAAGGATTGGGGATGGAAATGGAAAGGCTGGAAAAAAATTGGAAACAGGGAGATAATTAGATGAAGAGGAGAATGAGGAAGAGACAGTATAAGAGAGTGTGTAGATAGCTTCAAGGACAGAATGCTGAGAGTCACTGTACAAATGAATTAAGAGGTGATTATGTCCTCAGTTTCCTCATCTGAAAAGGAGAGAATTGGTTCTGATTAGCTCCAGTGTCTTTTCCTGATGTGGCATTCTCTGTGTGAAAGGGGTAGACAAAGAAGAGGGGAAAGGAAGAAAAAGAAAGGAAAAGATGTTTCAAAACATTAGACTACATGTTAGGTTCTTGTAGTTATTGTAACCAATGACTACAACCTTAGTCGCTGAAAGCACATTTACTCTCTGACAGATCTAGAGGTCAGAGTTCTGGAATCAGGGCAGTGGCCTGCTTAGGCCTCTCACAGGCTTTGAGGCAGAGACAGAGCTCCTTTCCACATTCGGTTCTACCTTCTTCTACTCTTGGTGCCTAAGAATATTGCCTTGAGGACAGGTTTGACAGATTTAGAAAATAAAAATACAAGAGGCTCCAGAAAACTTTGCATATCAGGTAAAAAGCACTAATTATATCCTATATAATAAAAGACTAATATGCAAATTGACCAAATGGTGGAACTGGTTGCTATAATGTGCACTCACCACCAGGAGGCAGACACTCAGTGCAGGAGCTGCCCCCTGGTGGTCAATGTGCTCCCACAGAGGGAGTGCCACTCAGCCAGAAGCCAAGCTCATGGCTGGTGAGAGCAGCAATAGTGGCAGGAGCCTCTCCCACCCAGAGCCTCTCCCACCTCCACAATAGGAGTGGGTCTAAGCCATTGATTGGCCATTCCCCGAGGGCTCCCTGACTATGAGAGGGCACAGGCTGGGCTGAGGGGAGATCCCCCTCCCAGGGCACAAATTTAGTGCACCAGGCCTCTAGTATCCTATCTAATAAAAGAGTAACATGGAAATGTGACCATACCTTGGCTCCTGATTGGCTATGCTACCAGCCAATCAGGAATCAGGGGTGTGTGGCTGGGGACATGGCCACGGCACACCTGGCCACTTCCTTTCACGCCTGTGCCCAGGGGGAACAAAGCACTTCATGCCAGCAGGGGTGGGAAATGAAGCACTGCTTCACACCAGCGCCAGCTGGGAATGCTTCACTTCACGCTGATGGGGGCAGGGAATGAAGCACGGACCACACCTCTGTGCATGGTGCTTTCGAGAACCTAGCGAACAGGAGAGGCTCAGTCCTTGAGGTGTCTGTGGTGCGGGTAGGGCTGGGCCAGGACAACACCATACTTTCAAAGCAAGTTGTTTCCCACTTAAATATCCTCTGATGAGTATCTTTAAAAACAAAGTAAATATTCAGCCATTGTCACACTTTGAAAAGTTAAGGTAATTCCTTAATATCACCTAATATCTATTGTACATTCAAATGTCTTTGTTTCAAAGATCCCTTTTACTATTGATTTGCCCCCTCCAGAGGCTACCCAAGGACTTATTTCAGTCTGATGTTGGGCTGCTTCCCCCAACCATAAGTTCTCAACGCACTTCCAGCCAGAGTTAAAGGGGGCTTCTTCTGTTTTTAAGGCATCACCATATCCAGTGCCTACCAGGCCCCTGTGAAAGCACTACTCCTTAGGTCCAGGGTGCTGGGAGCTGAAGCAGAGAGGCTGTGAGGCCCAGCTTACCCAGGATGCTGGCCCCCCATCACCCCCTCCCAATTATCCTGGCCCAGCCTTCCCTATGCATACCTGCTCACAGAGAGCGTGAGGTGGTCCTGGCAGGGGGACGGGAGGCCTATACCCTCCCCCAATCCAGAGGGGCTTGACAGGGGACCTCAGACCTGGACCCCCACCCCAGAACCAAGCCAAAGGACCTGAGGCCATGTCCTCCACCCAGTGGGGCTTGACGGGGGACCTCAAAGTGTACTTCCCGTCCTGGTGCTGGGCTCGGGTACCTCAGGCTACTCCCCCCACCCCAGCTCCAGGCTGGGGGGACCTCAGGCAGTGCCTCCCACCTGGTGCAGCTTGGCAGGGGACTGCATGCCACACTCCCAACCCGGCAGGGCTTGACAGGGCACCTCAAGGTGTGCTTCCCATCGTTGTGCTGGGTTAGGGGACCTCAGACTGTTCTCTCCACCTGGCAGGGCTTGACAGGGATCTCAGGCTGTGCTCCCACTTGGCAGGTCTTGACAGGAGACATCAAACTGCACCTACACCCCAGCACCAGGCTAGGGGACCTCAGACCCTACCCTCCGCCCCAGCACCAGGCCAGGAGACCTGAGGCTGTGCCCCACCTGCCTGGCTGGGCTTGACAGAGGACCTCAGGCTGTGCCTCCCACCCAACGGGGCTTCACAGAGGACCTGAGCTTGTGCCCCAGTGCCAGCGGGAATTGACAGGGGACCTGAGGCTGTGCCTCCCTCCTGGTGCTGGGCTGGGGGACCTGAGGCTTGCTCCTCTGCCTGATGGGGCTTGATGGGGGACCTCAGGCCATGCCCCTTACCCAACAGGGCTTGACAGAGGATTTCAGGTCGTGTCTCCCACATGGTGGGACTTGATGGGGGACCTCAGGCCACACCCCCCACCCTGGTAATGTGCCAAGGGACCCAACGATGCCCCATGCCCTGCAGGGCTTGACAAGGGTTGGACTGGCAAGGTCTGAATCTACCCCAATGGGGGAAGGGGGCTGGGTCTGGGTCTTACATGATTTTGAGGCATATGTGAGTGAGTGGGGACTTGACTCTGAGTCCTGTGGTGTGCCCCAGACTTTGACAGGAAGAAGGTTTTCATATACATTTTACTAATTTTCTTTAGTCTCTGATACTTCTATTATAAAGAGCAAATAGCAATATTAAATTATTTCCTCTAATTAATACCCTTTTAATGTGCACGAATTTCATGCACCAGTCCACTAGTGTGTGTGTGTATATATATATATGTGTGTGTGTGTGTGTGTGTATATATATATATATATATATATATATATATATATATATATATATATATAAAAGAATAAGCCACTGAATGACTGAACAAACAAATGCTATGATGTGCATTGACCACAAGGGAGCAGATGCTCAACACAGGAGCTGCCCCCAGTGGTCAGTGCACTCCCAAAGTGGAAGTGTTGCTCAGCTGACTGACCTGTCCCAGTGGCTCACCAGCCTGGCTGCAGCCACTCACTCCCTCAGTAGTCCTGTAGATTCAATCTCTGGAGAACAGGCCAGGCACCAATGAACCAATGCCACCAGCACAATCTCAACAGCCAGCCTCCTGGAAGTCAGCCTCAGGCACCACAGCCACTTGCCTTTCCTAGATGCTCTGCAAGAAAGAAACTATATAAAACAGATTGCCAGATGTCTTTCGACAACCAGCCCCAAACTTCAGGGGGATGGATCTGGGTCCCAGGCTGGCAAGGGCATCCCACCACCTGCCCAAAGGGCTGATCACATCCCCGCCCACTCCCTATCCCCTTCGAGTCGAGTGCCAGATGCAGGGCTCATGGCTGAGTAGTGCCTGTCCCAATCAGTACTGACTGGGCACCAGCCCTGGGCAGGCACAGCAGGGCTGGGATAAGCGGGAGCAGCAGGCAGGAATGGCAGGCAGCATTGCACTGCCATTTTTTATCCAATCCCCACAGGCCACATCGAGGGACCCCGCCCATGCATGAATTCATGCACTGAGCCTCTAGCCTTAATATAAGGATTTGCTAAATATCACATGAAACATAATAATGCTACAAAATCATGTTGTTCTTCTGAATTCAAAATTAACTTGGTAGTCCTTGTGTTATCTGACAAACCTCCTCAGCGATTATACTCATTCCAGCCAGGCAAGTGGGGAAAAGAGCATGGCATTCATGGTCCAGGTAAGGATGAAGTTTGCTCATCAATGAGCAGCTTCCCATGTTAGCTGTACATACAGGCCAATTTCCTCCCCATTGCTCCAGCAGCCATTCTAGTCCCTGCTACTCTGCTTCAAGATGCTAATCTTGTCATGATATCACCCTCTTTATAATGCTTCCAAACGCCTTAATGCTACCTAGAAGTCGCTGCCGCTGACCTATTTCTGCAGCCTCATTTATTATTTACCCCTCTTCATTTCCCCAGCCCCGGCCATGCTGTCTTCCTTCAGCCTCTTATATAAATTTTGGAGTCAGAATGGAGTTCACTCAGGCCTCTATAATTGCTCAGAGAAGAAAACATGTCACTACTGAAATGAGCTGAATGTCATTTAAGTCAATCCCTGGGTTCTTTCCAATTCTGCATGGATTCACAGTCCAGGGTCTTTGAGAGGCTCAAGCAGTTTTTTAAGCATCTCCATAAAGGTAGAAAAGAAACTGGACCTAGAAAATAGTGAAAAATATGAATATGTTTGAAGGAAGGTGGTTTTTAGGCTTCCGTTTAAAAAAAAAAAGGGTCTGACCCAGTTTTCAACTAGGTCAAGACGTGGCAGACTGAGTGAAATCATGAAAGGCACAAATTACCCCAGAGCAGAGGAAGATTGTCATGAGGTCACTTCCTAGCTGCTCCTCTACCTGGGGTGGAACTCGCCTTTCCAGCTGAGGGAGTGTCATACCCCAGGGGAACAGTGAGCTCATGGTTTTAACATTCCTCTACTTTTCTTTCCTGCCTCCTCCGACTTTGACCAACTTCCTCATTCTTTCCTGGAACAGCTGGTTTTCCCCCATTTCAATGTTTCCAAGTGACCCAAAATGGGTGGTTTTGTGTTGTTTTATATCTGTTCTCTCCCCTTTTCTTATATTTTTAGCTGAGTAAGATGCAAAGAGACCTAAAGTTTAGAAAATCTAATCATTCATATCCCTTTTTTCCTTCTCTTTTTCACTGGCATCATAACTCTTCAAAGTTTTTGGCTTCATTTGGCTGATTATTTCCCTTAGCATTTTAAATGAATTAATTATTAGGACTTCTCTTACACCATGCTTGTTTCTTTTCTAAAGGTTTTTCCATTGCCTGGTTTTGCTGATATTTGAAATTTGGAGCCCTTTCGATTTCCTATAAATGTTTGTTCTTTCAAAAATAAGCCTAATTTTATTCTTGCTTATGAACTTTTAATTTTCACACTCTTGTTAGACGTTTTTCTTTATCAATTTCTCTTTTTTTTTTTTTCTGCTGAAACTCTGTTTTTCCCTTCTCTTTTGTCTTCCTCCTCCCCTGATCTGAAGGGATCTTATCAATCCAGCTTCTAACATCCTTTATTTTAGTTCTCAATTACAGTTGACATTCAATATTATTTTGTATTGGCATAGTGGTCAAAGAATCATATAATTTACTTGATAATTCAAGTAAGTACCCACCTGGCACCACGCATAGTTATTACAATATTATTGACCAGTAGTGACTCGGTTCACTGATTCATGTACTGGTGGGGGGCAGGGGGTGGCCTGAACAGATTGGCCTGCCATAGGAGCAACCACTCATCCTAGTCAGCCGAGCAGCACTCCCACTGTGGGAGCGCACAGACCACCAGAGGGCAGCTTCTGCGTTGAGCATCTGCCCTCTAGTGGTCAGTGCACATCATAGGGACTGGTCAACCAGTCCTTGTGGTCATTCCACTGTTTGGTCGCTGGGCTTTTATATATATATATATATATACACACTGCATTCTACATCCATCTGACTATTTTGTATCTATTTTGTACTTCTTAACCTCTTCACTTTTTTCACCCAGTCTCCCAATTCCTCTTCTCTCTGGCAACCATTAGTTTGCCTCTCTCTGGGACATTCTCTGTGCATCTGTTTCTGTCTTGTTTATTCTTTTTTGTTGTTGTTCTTTAGATTCATAAGTGAATCTAAAGATTCATAAGATATACAAGTGAAATCAAACAGTATTTGTCTTTGGCTAATTTCACTTAGCATAATACCCTCTAGGTCCAACCATATTGTCATAAATGGTAAGATTTCCTTCTTTTGTACAGCCAAGTAGTATTCCATTGTGTAAATGTACCACAATTTTTATCTACTCATCTATGGGCACTTGGGTGGCTTCCCTATCTTGGCCATTGTAGATAACACTGCAATGAACATAAGAGTTTGTATATCTTTTCAATTAGTGCTTCAGATTTCTTCAGCTATATTCCCAGAAGTGGGATCACTGGATGACAACACAGTTCCATTTTTAATTTTTTGAGGACAACTGCTTTCCAAGAGGCTGCTCCAGTCTGCATTCCCACCACCAGTACATCAGGGTTCTATAAGGTCTTCTTTGCTTCTTCCCTTTTCCCACAGTAGCTCTTGCCAGAATTTTTAGTTTTATGTCTTTACTATCTTACCTCCTCCTTCCTCATTCCCTACCGTCTCCTTATTATGCCTCAATTCTCCTTTTTAGTTTCTCCTTAGTTTACTCTTATTTTCTTTAAATCTTCCTGATTTTGCTTCATAACAAACATGTCCTTCCTTCAAAAAGCCACTAGTAAATTCCTTAGACACAAACAAGACATCTTCTGACCTTTGACCTGCCTGGTAGCCCCATTTCTTATACCCTCACACACAAGCCTGGAGGTGCAATGTCAAGACTGAATCTTTTGGCCATCTTTATCTCTTCTTTGGAAAAGTGTCTATTCAGGTCCTTTGCCTATTGACCCAGTGATTCCATTTCTGAGAATATATCTGAAATCAAAACATTAATTCAAAAGAATATATACACCCTCATGTTCACTGCAGCATTATTTACAATCCTATCTAATAAAAGAGTAATATGCAAATTTGACCATACCTTCACTATGCTACTAGCCAATGAGGAGTGGGGGGCGTGGCTGAGCAGTGCAAGGCGGGGTGGTGGGGCCGCAGCATGTAGGAGGCCAGCGGGGGCTGGGGCCAAGGCACGCAGAAGGCCGGCAGGGGGTAGGGGTCCCAGATTGCAGTCCAGCCCCAACCCCAGTAGGTGATCCGGTCCCCTGTGGTCCACAGTGAAGGCTGGCCATGTGGACGCTTAGCCATGGGCACCAGGAGTCCCTGATTGCAGCCCAGCCCCAGAAGACAAAGCCATGGTGGTGGGGCCAAAGCAGAGGCCATTAGGGGTGATCAGGCCAGAAGGGGAAGGCAGTTGGGAGTGATCAGGCCAGCAGGGAGGGCAGTTGAGGGTGACCAGGCTGGTGGTGGAGGGCAGTTGGGGCCATGCTGGCTGGCAGAGGGGAACAGTTGGGGCAATCAGGCCAGCAAATAGAGTGGTTAGAGGTGATCAAGCAGTCAGGCAGGTGAGCGGTTAGGAGTGGATTGCAAGGGGGTTGTCCAAGTGCCTGTTTAGGCCCAATCCCACAGGGGTCTCAGATCAGAGAGGATGTAGGCCAGACTGAGAGACAACCTCCCCCACCCCACCCCCTGTGTGCAAGAATTTCGTGCACCGGGCCACTACGATATGATAAAAGCCTAAGCAACTGTTATGGTGGAACAACCAGAATGACCAGTAGCTATGATGTTCACTGACCACCAGAGAGCAGATGCTCAATGCAGGAGCTATCCCTGGTGGTCAGTGCACTTCCACAGAGGGAGCACCACTCAGCCAGAAGCCAGACTCATGGCTGGTGAGCACAGTGGTGGTGGCAGGAGCCTCTCCAGCCTCTGCAGCAGCACTAAGGAACAGTGAGTTGGGCAGTAAGGAGAGAGCAGGCTGGTGGTAAGAAGGAGGGATCCCAGATTCCAAGAGGGATATCTGACTGCCAGTTTAGGCCCAATCCCCTAAGCCAGCAGGCAGACATCCCCAGAGGAGTCTCAAACTGGGAGAAGGTGCAGGCCAAGCTAAAGGATGCCCCACCATCCCAGAGCATGAATTTCATGCACCTGGCCTCTAGTTATTTATAATAGCCAAGATTTGGAAGCAGCCTATATGCCCATCAGTAGGTGAGTGGATTAAAAAGCTGTGATACATTTACATAATGTAAAACTACTCAGCAGAAAAAAGAAGAAAATCTTACCCTTTGTGATAGAATGGATGGACCTGGAGAGCATTATACTAAATGAAATAAGCCAGTCAGAGAAAGATAAATGCCATATGTTTCACTTATATATTGAATCTAATAAAAAAATAAACTAACAAACAAAACAGAAACAGACTCATAAATACAGAGAACAGACTTACAGCAGTTAGAAGGGAGGGGCTAGATGATAAAGGTAAAGGGATTTTAAAAAAAGGAAAAAAACCTCATAGACAGACAATAGTATGGTGACTAACAGATTAATAGAATGAGGGCTGAGGAGAGAGGTAGGAAAGGGTATAGGGGAGATAACTGGTGATGGAAGGAAACTTGACTTAGGGTACAAATACACAATGTAATGTACAGATGATGTATTATAGAATTGTACCCCTGAAGCTTATATAATTTTATTAATCAATGTTACCCCAATAAATTCAATAAAAATAAATAAATAAATTTAAAATTAAATTTAAAAGGCCTAGTCTTATCTCTAACTAAAATGCTTTCCCCCTTTCTCTTCTTACCTCCCACTATTCTTCCAAAATTATCTAGGCTGTCACCTTCCCCAACCACTAGCCCAATTAGTCAAATATTATCTATGCTTCTGGGTTTAATCTCCTTACCAATCATAATTCAGGCTGGGACTGTAAATTTAACCTTTAAGAAAGGTGTTAATGATTTTTAAATGTCACATATAGCAACATACAAAAAAAAGTGCATAAAATGAACATACAGGACATCAAGTAATTATTTAAAAAACCCGTCATCACTCCCTGGAAGCTTAAGTAGTTAAGTTTAGTAGCAACCTGCTTACTCTCCTGAAAATAACCATTAGCCTCACCTTTATACTAATCACCATCTTGCTTTTCTTTAGACTTGTACAAGTTTTGTATGCATTCTTAGGCAATAAAGTTTAACTTTGCCTGCTTCTGAATTTTATAGCAATAAGATCTTTCTGGAGATGGCACTCTTTTGTCTTCTCTTCACTCAAAGATGTGTTTAAGATTCCAAGCTATTATATTCATATGCCATATGATATCTTCCCTCTGCCTAAGTTTTCCATGGCATGCAATATTCCACCATTTGTTTGTTCCACAGTTGTTGGACCAGTTTGGGGCTGCTAGAAACATTCCTGTGCAAGGATCCTGGCTCACATTGCATACATTTCTTATGAATGAAACAGAATAGTTGAGTCACAATCAGCTTTAGTAAAAAGTGCCAATCTGATTTTCCAAAGAGGTTGTAATGATGTATATTTTTTGCCTGCATGCAGTCTGGGAATTCCTTTTTACTCAGAAACTCACCAATCTTTGCTCATCTGATGGGCACAGATGGACTTTTCATCATCTCCAGCTGCCTAGGACTACCCAGTGACTGACATGTAGAAGGTGTTCCCATGAATTTGTTAATTCAGATAGCTCCCTTATATTCATGAATCACTACAAATTTATCTCAATATCTGAATATTTTGCAAGGATTTATTCTAGGAAGACTTGTGGACACGTGTGTATGGACGACATCTACTCTGATCATTTCTTTTTCTTTAAAATGTAAAAATATTTGCTGCACTTGAATCATTGGTATAGAGGACAAAGTTGTATAAGCCTTTTACAGAGCAGTGTGAGGGAGGCTGTAGTGCATCAACCGGCCAATGCCTTTAGCACTAAGACAAAGGATGGAGAGCACCACTGAGTTTCCACATGCTTGAGCTCAGGGGGAAACTTTCCACCTTGGCCTCGCAAAGCAGTTCTGCATTCAAGAGATCTGAGCCTCCCAGGGATTTCTGTGGGGTTCTGCTACCTCCAGAGGCACAATAATACATTCTTAACCTAGCTCATGGAGTCCCTCCTTAAACTCTCATCTTGCAGTATATTAATACATGCCCACCAGCAAATTTACTAAAATTACAAGTCTTTATGGATTGATATTTTTATTAAAAGATGTGAAAATGGAACTTTTGGAAAGACCTAACACTGTGTCTTCATGTTTCTCTGGAGATCATTAACTAGAGTGGTCATGGAGGGAGACAGTGAAGCTATGGAGCATAAAAGAACTGCCACTTGTGAACACACATTCAAGAATTTTTTTAAATGCCAGTGAAGTATTGTTAATAAAAATGTCCCCACCTACAAATGATGTTTCCCTGAACTCAGGTGTTCATTGAATGTATGAATAATTTTCTTAAATGCCTTTTGATTAGATCCTCTGTAATAAGTTGGTCTAAAAATACATATCTTTAAATCTTTCCTACCTTCAGTATTTTCTCTTTTTAGATAATGTGCTTTTAAAAAGGTTCTTCAAATAGAATGGTAGGTATGTGGGTATCAAAGAAGTTATTCCCTTTAAGGAGAAACTTCCAAAAAGTTGACAAAAAAAAGGGAATATTTGTTGTTAGAAATTTTTGTCCTAACATTCTCAAAAAGTGAGGCTTTAACCCTTTCAGTTGTCAGCCCCTACAAGTGGTTTCCTAATTGATGAATGACTCCTGCTTAGTCAGTTACAGTTGAGTCAATGAAAAAAGAGATTAAAACTTCATTCAAAACAATCACATTTGTCATCCTCATCAATCATGCTAATTTTTTAAGTCAGGAATAAGCAACTAACTTTTTGCAAGAAAAAAAATGTCATCACGAAGGTGGAAAACACAATTAAATGGCAGGGACTTTTATAATAGAAAGAGCACTGGGCAGGGGTTCTGATGTTCTAGAAAGTTCTCAGTATATGCCTGACCAAGATCCCTGAGCCTCATTTTGTATATCTGTAAAAAGAGTGAATAGGTAATATCTAACTTGGCTTTTTGGTTTGTTTTGTTAGTCCAGTCCCTACCTCTTTTTTTAAATTAATTTTTTATTGATTAAGGTATTACATATGTGTCCTTATCTCCCTATTACTCCCAACCCCCCACTCATGCCCTCACCCCCCTGGTGTCTGTGTCCATTGGTTATGCTTATAAGCATGCATACAGGTACTTTGGTTGATCTCTCCCTCTTACCCTTTCCCTCCCCTCCCCTACCTTCCCTCTGAGGTTTGACGGTCTGAAAGATGCTTCTCTGTCTCTAGATCTGTTTTTGTTCATCAGTTTATGTTGTTCATTAACATAAATGAACAATATTTATGTTCATTTATAAATATCACATGAGTAAGATCATGTGATATTTCTCTGACTAGCTTATTTCACTTAGCATAATGCTCTCCAGTTCCATCCATGCTGTTGCAAATGATAAGAATTCCTTTTTTACCACAGGGTAGTATTCCATTGTGCCTATCTCTTTTTAAATCATGTGTAACTCAAAAAACCTCTCAGGTAAAAGCCAATAATAATTTTCAGAGTCTCAATGGTATGAAACAGATTCCTGCTCTTAAGAAAAAAATAAAATCACATGGAGGCATTAGTTTCTGTAATTGATTGATACTAAGTCTCCAGAAATAATAAAAAACCAAAAATTTTTAAGTCAGAGAAAAATCATACTTTACATATTCAAGAGATAAAACTAAATAAAAAAATATACTACACACTTACCTGAATGGCTACCAAAAAAAAATGTTGGCAAGGAGATGCAGCAACTGGAACACCATGCCTGGTTGATGGAAGTTTAAAATGCCATAACCATTTTGGAAAAATGTATGGCAGTCCATTATACAGCTAACTATACATTTGTTCTCTGACCCAGCAATTGCACTCTTCATTATCCAAGAGATATAACAAGATAGAGCCACAAAAAGACTTTATAAGAATATTCATGGTAGTTTATTCATAGTAACCCCAAACTAGAAACTGGTGAATGCAGGTCTACTCTAACCTAGCCTATGCCCTGTAGTCAAAATGACCTTTCTGAAAAGATCTGGCCACTTTATTCATCCCTCCGTGATTTAGGATGAAATTCCAAATCCCTCTGCATGCCTCCTGACATACTCATTTATATTCTCCACAAGAATCAGAGGAATGACTTTGCTTTACTTTATAGAAATGCCCTTGATACCAAAGATTCCTTTGTTTTCCCAAAGGCACCTTTGTGATGGATATTGCAAATGGGCTCACTTAACCTTCATTTTATATCTCTTTTTCTATTTGGAGAGTTTGGAAAACTAGAGCACATTTTGCAAACTTCCTTTCACCTGGGGTATAAGGTTCTAATGTTATCTTCCTATTGATATACTATTTCAAGATTTGGAATGTGGAAATAAGGCAGGGTCATTTTTACTTTTGTTACATGGCAAAGCCACAAAAACATGAGTTTTCTCTCTGCTAGTATTCCACATTCAAGATAATGAGCGATTGAATTAAGGTCCCTTGATGAGGCTTTCTAATGCCTGGATTGCAGGTCAGAGTTTCTTTTTTTCCACTTTCTGTCTAGAGGTGGTTGAAGAGGTGGCAACAGTGGCATCATTAGCTGTTGGTGATTCAGTCAAGACTCTTGCATCCAGCCTAGTTCCCCTGGTGGGTCAATTCTTTATGGTTTTAGAATCATTCCTGGAGGCCCAACTTTAAACCCATTCTCTCAGACCTTTCAATAATTTTCTAAGATCTAATTTCCTTTATTAAAAATCTTTCCTAATTAAAATAGCTACAGTGGTTTTCACTTTATCCACTGAAATCTGACTGACAGCATTGTGTGAGTCTGAAAAACAAATATTTAAAAATAAGATCTTTTCAAATAACATGAACTTACACTTGAGGCAGGGATTTCTAAATCTGGAACATACAATTATCTTAGACACTTAAGAAAAAAAATAGATTACCTGACTCCACCCCTAGCCTACAGAAAAAGAATCTCTCTAGGTGGAGCCTAGGATATATTTTTAAAACCTTTCCAGATGCATATGGTGAAATCTGCTTAACACAGAAGTACAAGGACAGGCCTGTCGGAACTGAAGCTATAAAGGCTCATAGACGTCATGAGACCAAACCGGACATCTGATGCAAGTTTCAATACTGACATTTTTATATTTCCCAACCTTCCTCTCCCACAGATTACATTCTTGCCTGCAGTAATTTATCAATTTAGCAGGAACTCTCTATTTTAAAAAAATCAACTTCACAGAAGAAAATGAAATAACCTCTTTCAAGACTATGTAGTAAAGTAAATACCCAAGTTAAACTGTGACTTAAAAATCCACATCTCAATAGTATGACATATACTACTAAGCTCTTTAATAATATTTTATTAGCTTAAAGCACATTCCAGATATTGTTAATATAACCAGAATAAGATCTACAAATAGTATATCATAGAATGAAAGAAAATAAGATTCATGATTAGAAGCAATATTAAAGATAATTCTTTTAAAACAGACAAACTAAAAGGTACAACTTAAAAAATAAACATAGAGGCCTTTACTTAGATCTTTAACTCAGTTGTTGGATGAGCAAAGAGCAATGTATTTAATACAGTACTTGGGGCTCTTCTTAAAGTACATGACAACATTGTTCACTTGCCTATTTTATGATTATTTCATTTTCACTGAGGTCTTACCCTGACATGATCATTAATCTTACTCCTTCAGTTGATCCAACTAAAAAAAAAAAAAAAACCAGAACAAAATAACAGAAAACTAAAATTTGTACTTTAAAAAAAATTCAAGTGATAATGGAAATGTCTATAATGAACTTAAATCACAAAGCAAAGGTGGAAGGATAGTTTGTTCCAAAAGCACCTTTGAGAGCCTGAGGTATAATTGAGAATGGAAGCCCATTCGACCTTTCAACTCCGACAGTTGCTTCCCATTGATGACTGACCAAGGGAGACCACATCTGTGCCCAAATTCCTTTAAATGCTCACCCCTCTTTTGGGTATCAACTACTAGTAAGTTGAGTTCTTTGAAAATTGAAAGACTGGGTGGCTAAAGTGATAGTTAAATATCATAGGGATAGTCTAATCTGAGTTGTAGGGTAGAGAATTTACATCAGTAAGTAAATAAACATAAGAGCCATCTGGGTCTGGTCAGAAGTAGGTTCATGGTTGACAACTTCATAGAGATTCTGTAGCTGATAAACAAGGCATCAGGATCAATGAGTCTGGGTAGAAACTGGTCCCTGCTTCCTAAAATAGTGATTGCCAATAAAGATTAACTTAATTTAGTTGGTCAAACCACATAAAGAAAAACATGCATTCATGTGTTGTAGTTCAGCAGATGAACTCTCTATCATTCACTAACA
The DNA here is from genome assembly GCA_027563665.1 of Antrozous pallidus. NCBI lineage: Eukaryota > Metazoa > Chordata > Mammalia > Chiroptera > Vespertilionidae > Antrozous > Antrozous pallidus. The sequence goes on along the minus strand of CM050508.1, from coordinate 29,643,263 downwards.
TGGCAGGTATATCCTGGGCACTTAGACTGTGACAGTCACTCTGTGGAGCCTGGAAGAAGGTGGTGAAAGGGGGGATTTGACCCTGAGTGGTTGGAGAGAAAGAAGAGGAAGGGACAGATGAACTGACAGACAGACAGCAGACAAATAGAGAGGAGTATTAGTCTCAGATGGAGTTTGAGGAGAGGGTACTTATCCTTAGTTGAAGGTTTGTTTGGTTGTGTCTTTGTTTTCCAGCTATAGTTTATTTAAAACTTTTTCAAAAGTCATGAGGAAAAGATATTGAAGAAACAAGACAAAGAAGGGAAAATTTGGGGAGCGAGATCCTGAGAAGGCTCACAGGTTGGAAGTCAGTGAGGGAAGACCAGAATCCCTGTCAGATGATGTCAGTATTCCTTGTGGAGCAGGAAGCAAAGCTGTAAGAGGGCCACCCAGTGGAGAGCCGTATGGCTTCTCAGGCAGTGCCAAAGCGAGCCCAGCCTGGAGTCTACATAGAGGAGAAGCTGCTGAGTTTACCTAAAGGGGATCACTTGGCCTTAACCTAGTCTCCTTCGGTTTGAGGGGACTTTCAACCTGTATCTTTCTCCCCATAGGCTTCTTTCCTTGGAGCATCTACTGTAGAAAACATCATTAAAACTATTCTCTGACCCTTTGAAATGTAAATTCTTTTAAATGCCTCCTGTTAGCTCTGGGACCTACTCTTTTGAAATATAACCATCTAAAACCATATAGTGTTTCTTCCTCCCAGCCTCAGTGGAAGGGTGAAAGCCCAATTTTGCTGGGCACCTTGCTCTAAGTTACAAAACTACTTCTTGTCACTAAAATGCAAAAAAAAATTTACCTTTCTGGTAAAGCCAGTTAGCAAAGACAGATGGCCAATAGTACCCTACCCAACTCTGAAAAAATTCCTCTGACCTTTGTTTCAGTGAAATTGAGTTGAGGCTTTAGTTATGGCCTCTCTCCCTCATTGCAATAGCCATGAATAAAGTCATCTTTGCCTATGGAACTTTGTCCAATGCAACTTTCTCTTTGCCAACCCTGGTGAAACTAATGAACTTTCAGCAGTAGCAGGCCTAACATTGTGGAGCTCATTGTGACCAACACTTAGTCATCTGTAAATTAAGGTGAAGGACTGGGCTGAACCCGTGTGGAGTTTTATATCACAAGGAATCAAAGGAGCAAGGATGATGACAGAAGAATTGGCTTGGTGACACATTGTGAGGTTTAGTTAGCTGGGGAAAGAATTGAAGCCTGCTGACAGACTGAAAGAAAAGGGAGGAACCAAGAAATTAAGGAATTGCATGAAAATAAAAAATGAAGCAAAGCAGATGTAAGAAAATGGGAGTAAGTAGCAAGAAGAGAGGCAGCCATTCTCATAGAGAAGTTGGTTGACCCAGTCTGACATGTCACTCCTCACTAGAATCCCTTTGGTGGTTTTTCATTGTCTCATGGATGGTTTCTTAATGTAACAACGGCTTCTTCCACCCTCATCTCCAGCCATTTCTGCAGCAAACACACACACACACACACACACACACACACACACACACACACACACACACAGCATATGTGTATTTATGAATACATGTACCTTCCCCCACCTGAAACAACCTGAAGCATACTCTTACATACTCAGCTCAGGTCTTCCCTGAACATGGATGACTTCTGCAAATTCCAGGTCTCATGGCTTGCCCTTAACTTCCATAATATTTCTACTACAGATAGTGCTTTTATAGGGTTAAAAAAAAAAGCCTCTTCCTCCTTTTTCTTAATTGTGGGATTTTTTAGTTTGTTTGGAGGGACAAGATTTTTACTCCCTGCCCTTAGTTGTGAAAATGGAAAACATCTCAACTCCAATAGACATTTCCACAGAGGCTGACTCATTTGCTGGCAGGATTCCCATCTAGAGTTTGTTCTGATGGTTTGTACAGCAGGGCGGGCAGAGGAGAGGCAGGCCCAGTCGGGCCCAGGCAACATCAGAGCTCAGCTCTGCAATGTGGTAGCAGCAGGAAGGGGCAGAAGGAGGGCAGGTTTCACCCCGAGAAGCCTGAGGGTGGAAACCAAGGAAATCTAATCCCCGAAACAAGTGAAACTCAACATCCGGGCCAGAGGAGATTGCACTTGATATGCCTAATTCAGGGCAACACTGGAACACAGTGACGAAAGGTCAAGGCAGTCAGTGCAACTGCCTAAGACTGGATGTTGTTAAAGAAGATTGATGCCACCTGATCTTTCTACTGGAACTCTCTACCCTACATGCATTAAAGCATGAGCAGATCATCAGAAGCTGAAAAACAGAAGAGAGGGCTTCCTGTCACTCCTATTATTGAGGGTGGGGTGAGGGGACTCAATGCCATCCTTTATATCTTTCAAAAAAGAACCATGTGTATCAGCTTCTGACTTGAGATGTGAACAAAATGCTAAGAGATGATTCAAGTGAGATGGAATTTTTGTTCAGTTTTTCCAGGATTATTCCACTCCATGAACATAGTTATATCCCAATAACAGGGCTAAGACAGATGTGAGAAAACTTCTGTAGTAGGAGAATTCACATACAGAAATGAAGATCTTCCAAAATGTGATTTTCATGAACCATGTTAAGAGTGAATTTATAAATACCTGTGCTAAAGGACTTGGGTTCGGTGTCTATTTGCTCTTCTTGGTCTCTGTGTTAGTTTGCCATGATTGCCAGAATAAATACTGCAGCCTGGGGGGCTTAAACAATTAATTAGTTTTCTCACAGTTCTGGAGGTTGAAGGTCCAAGATCAAGGTGTCAGTAGGGTTGGTTTCTTCTTTGGCCTTTCTCCTTGGCTTGTAGATGGCCATCTTCTCCCAGTATTTTCAGCATGATCTTAGCTCTGTGTGTATCTGTGTTCTAATCTCCTCTTCCCATAAAGACACCTATCATTGAATTAGGGCCCACCCTTGAGATCTCATTTAACCTTAAATAACTCCTTAAAGACCCTAGCTCCATATATGGTCAAATTTTGAGGTGGTGGGGATTAAGACTCCAACATGTAAATTTTGAGGAGATGACACAATTCAGCCCATAAGAGATTCCCATTCTTTGGAACCTGTACCCACCTGGGTTATCCTCTAAATTTCATGACTCAGGAATCCAGCAGCTCTTGTCTTCCATGAATTTGCTCTAAGTTCTAAGCTCATTATGGTCTGAGACTGAATGAATCTAAATCTAGCAATTTCCTCATCCTCTGGGAATTTAGGTGAATTTAAACTTAACATAAAGATACTAGAGGCCCAGTGCACAAATTTGTGCACAGGTGGGGTCCCTCGGACTGGTCGGCAATTGGAGCCATCTTCCCCAGTCCCGATTGGGGCCAATCAGGGCCAGCTGGCCGGGGGGAGGGACTGCAGGAAGTTGACTGGCCACAAAAGGTTGGATGTGGGAGTGCACTCACCACCAGGGGGCAGCTTCTGCATTGATCATCTGCTCCCGGGTGGTCAGTGCACATCATACCAACTGGTCAACCAGTCATTTGGTCATTCAGTTGTACAGTTGCTTAGGCTTTTATATATATATAGATTGATATTCAAGTGATGAAGGTGGGAAGCAGGAAGAAAAGTGAAATAAGTTTCCCATACCAACTTTTCAAACTGTGACCACTCACTGTTTAAAAAATGCCTCAGTTCTAATAATTGAGACTATGTTGTGTCATGCTAGAGCATGGGCAGCATGTTCTGTAACCATGCTATTATACCAGATTTATTCATAAACATTGTGTATCTGTTTCAATTCAGTTAGAACCAGAGGAAGACAACAAATTTTAAAAGTCACCAAACTTTTTAGATATAAATAATGCTATCATAGGCAAATTCAATTACCAAGTTTGTCATATTTAACTTATTGTTAGCTCCTTATTTTTTTACTGCGAGAAAAAAAAGTCAACCCAATGAAGAATAGTTTATAGTCCTAGGAATTCTGATTAATCACCTACCATTTCAGTCAGAGGAAACCAAGGCCTAGTGCACTACCCTCCATGAACCTTATTTTGTCTCAGAAAATTAAGACCAGACTCTGGAGTAGGTTTAATTACATTTGTCTTCCTTACCTTACATTAGCATTATTTATAAGGGAGAGGGAATAAATTGTGATAGGTTGAGAGCAAATATAGAGAAGTTCTCCATCCCTACTCCCACCCCCAATATCTATTCCTTTACCTACTTTAATTTTCTTTTATAGTAGACAAGTCTTTGGTTACCTGTTTGGGATTTTTGTCTCTCCTTCCATAAGTCTCATGAAAGCAGAGACTTTGTATTGTTTATTCCCAAAGACCAGAACAGTACATAGTGTTCTGGTCTTTGGGAATAAATATCTGTTGGTTGAATTGGTGGAAACATAACTTTTATTCATTTAACTATGATTTAATAAGGGGGAAAAGCACAGTAGTTTGATATGGGTCTGGCACTATTAGGGAAGAAGGTGTCCACATCACAAATGTAGCTTATTCCTTGAAGAAACATACCTTTTAAGTTTTTTGATCCCAGCAAAGATATTCTATATTCCAATACCTTGATATTTTCTAAGATAGCAAAGCACACATGTGACTATAAAGATAACAATGAACCAATAAAAGAACCAACATCAAAGAGCATCAGACACTGTAGGTGCTACTGTTTTCATTGACAAAGAAGCACCTTTATGCCAGATGCCTTTTAAAACTTTGAAACCAACTGATTCTATAATTTCTCTAAAGTCTGTGTAACTTTGTGCAGATTCCTTAATTCCCTTACCTTCAGTTTCTCTATTCACATTATGGCATAAAAATAGTACCTGCCTCATGTTTAAACGAGATAATATGTTAGCAAAATTAGCAAGTGATACTAGCACTTGGTGCCTAATAGTCTTGAAATTATATATGACATGATTATCATCAAAATCCAAACCCTTGCATTCATCATCCCTTCTCCTACTTCTCATTATTTCATCCCAATACTGTTGTGTGTCTCCAGCTCATTTCCATGATGTCCTGCTCTTGGACAACTCTTCCATGTCCTTCCATCTTTCACTCCCCTGCCGCCTTGCCTCAGTTAAAACCTGAGTCTATGGCAAGAACATCACCTATCCTATGATCTTCTCAAGTCAACCACAGGGCCAGGAGCAGGTGGAGACCAGCATTCTTGTGCTTCTTGACAGGATTTCTCCATTCCTGTACACCTTTCCCATCGGCTCCTTTGAAGGACATATATGACCATCTATCTACCTTCTCTCCCTCTGACTGTGAATTGGAATTGATTAATTCTTCATTTTCCTTGAAGACTTTTGCATAGTCTTACAGCTTCCTCTTTTACTTCTGTTCCTGGCATCAATTTAGACAACTTCACACCAGAATGCACTTGTAAAGTGGTTTTGTCCTCCACCCCCAGTGAAGTATCAAGCCAGCCTTATATTTCTACAAGTCAGAGGACATGCTAAATGACACCATAGAAAAGCAATCAACAAAACCCAGAAGTTGAGAAGCTTTAGAAAAATTGTCCCTGTTTCTCCAAAAAATAAATTGCAAAGGAAAAATAGAGGGGATGAGGGTGATGACAAGAAACATAGACTAAAAGTAAAAAGAAACAAACAAATGCAGTGTGTGGACTTTTTTTGATTATCATTCAAACAAATCAACTACCAAAAAATAAAAAAACAACCTTTAAAAAAACATAGAAATTTGAACTTTGACTGGATATTTGGTAATATTAAGAACTTAGTGTTCATCTTTTAATCTATGCTAATGACATTGTTATTGTATTCTTAAAAATCTCTCATAGTAACAAAAATTTTAGTAGAAATTAGGAGGAAGTTCCATAATAACAAAGGATCAATCCATCTGGAAGATACAACACCTCAAAATACATGAAGCAAAAACTGACAAAACTGAAAGGGAGAATGAAAGTTGGATACATCAGTACCATATGTTCAATAATAATTTTTTAAAAATAGACAAAAGAACCAAAAGAAAATGTAATACTTTAACAACACTCTAAGCCAAATAGATCGAATACCCTTGCACTTGACACTGTGATGTTAGCATTGTGATTAATACATTGGCATTCTGGCCTAGAAATTCCAGTCTCCAGAACCTCAGCTAATAGTTATTAGTATTTCTGGTCCCCAAAGATTTAGTCACCTTCACAGCACTTAAAAAAATATGCTCCTTTTCTGGCTTTGCCAGGCTCACCTGGTGAGGCTTCCCAGCAAACAGCAATGGCCCTTGCTGGCCACGTGATTCAAAGAGAGGGTGGCTGGTCGGGGTGCAAGAAAGAATGGTTTGAGGTGATTCTCAGAAATCACAAAACTTTCTCTTCTGTACCCTTTTTTCCCCATTGCTTTTCTGAAGTCTTGCCATTTCTCACCTTGCTCATTGAAACTCTCCCTAATACCTCTAGGGAGAGTACTGCTGCCCCTTCCTCCTGCTTTGACTTTCTCAATGGTTCCCAAATTTCCACATACAAGTTCAAACCATTACACCTAGTTGAGGTAACAGTTTCATTTAATCTGCAACTACTCTGCTCTTGCCCTTGCTATACCCAGTATTGCTCAGTTGGTGGCATGGTTAATAAATTGGGTGGGACAGTTCTTCATTGTGCATGACTATCCTGTGCATTCCTGTCTCCTGCCCACTGAATAACTATAGTACCTCTCCAGACATTGTCACAAATAAAAAATGCCCCAGATATTTCCAAACACTCCCTTTTATCCCTTTACAACTGGGAGCTGCTACTGGCCCCTCATACCTCATACCTCTGCTCAAGTATGGACTGAACTGTATGCAAATGCCATCTTCATAGTTCAAGAACATCATCTATTGGCCATTTAATATGGCTCAACTGAACATTCTTTCCTCTGGAAGCTCTGACGTTGAATGCCCTTCAGCACCGTGACTTTCATTATTCAAGTGCTAATCACAGTGTGTCATAATAGCTGGTTCACTTGTCATCCCCTCCTTCTAACCACACTTCTCAACCCTAATTACCTGGGAGCAAAGATCAAGTCCTGAATTTGCCTCTTGGTATCTCAGCTTCCTTTGTCTCAGGGCCTGGCATAGAGCAGAAACTAAACCCATGTTTGATGAATAAACAAATAGGATATTGAGCATACTTTCCCTGATGATTCAATGTTACTGTTCCTGGGAGATGTCTTCAGAGATTATTGAGCCACTTACAGGTTTGAGCCCTCCACTAAATGACCCACCACTGCCCTGCTTTATGGATTTGCGTGTCTGGATTTTGCTTCCTATCATCAGGGTTCCAGTCTCCAGTGATCTTCCCAGTGGCCTTTGAAATCTTAAGCAGATTGTGCCAAGGGCAGTGTGGGGCCCAGCATAAACGTTGGTAACTACACTTGTTCAGGATCCTTTTGTCTTGTTTCTGGGTTCTTGCTAGCTTTCACACATCTGAAGTCTGTCCTCTGGTTAGTGAGACGCTATCAGGTGCATTTTGCACAGGCATGTTCTTTTTAGAAACAACTGAAAGACGCCTCAGTAGACCTTTTGAAGTAGAGAATATTTCTGTGCTCAAATGCCCGTTTCTAGATACCTGGCTGGTGACAAAATGATGGACTAAGAGATGTCTCAAGGCAATTTCAAAATGGTTGTTCTGTCTCTGTAATCACAAAGTATATGGGTGCACTTATATATTTTTTTCTATTTTGCAGAATGCTGTCCTTTTTAATGATCTAAATGTAGAAAGGGGCTAACATCTAGGAATGTTACAACCAACATTCTTAAAACCTTCTGAAATATCCACATATTCCAAGACTTTTATATCAATGGACTTTGATCATGCAGACATATGGATGTAATTTTTATTTTTAAAGTTTTATATCAGTAAACACTGAGCTATGAATCTCAGCTATAGGATCTTTCTAATTTCTGGTTTGGATGACTTTGAATTAAAAAACCCACTTTCCATTAGAATTCATAGAGAATGAAGTCCTAGACCATGAGGGATAGAGATAAAAGTAATAAGTAGGCAGAAGTAAATAGGAAACACAAAATTTCAGAATATGTTTATATTTCCTACTAGATCTTTAATTTTTTATATATCTTAAATACCATATAACTCAATCAACAAACAATTTTTGGTTATTTCTTTTAGTTTTAGTATTTATTCTCATCATTTTTCACTTTTAAAGATAATTACAACAATTTAGGAAACAAAACTATAAACAGAAGAATGTTAAATAGTTTTTTAAAGAGTTGCTGCTCGCAAAAAAGTTTATATAATCTTATTCCTCCAAGCATAATTTTATACCTCGTACTAAACTAAGTAGCTTATGAGAAATTATTATTAAATAGTAAAACATACACACAAAAGGCCCACATATATAAATAACTTAACATGAAGTAGCTTGGCTGCAATGCAATGTTTAACAAAGTAAAGAATGATGCAATATGTATCAACTTCATTAACTGGATAAGTCCATGACACAAATCAGATAACTGCTACACCCTCAACCGTGTGCAAGTGAAACCACCAACTCCAGCGAGGTTCTTTTTGCTTTTGGGCTATATCCAATTTTATTCCAAAGAGCATCTGTTTTTACATCTTCTTGACTCTTAGGCTGCAAAGAGAAAGAGAAGAAACAAATAAGCAAAAACTGGATGACTGGCTGGCGGGAAAGGCTTTGGTGCCTAACAGTTGCTTCTCATTCCCTAATCTCATGTCAGGATGCCAACCAGCTCTGAGTCCAGATGAATACGTCAAGGTTCAGAGAGGAAGGGCCTGGACCATCATAACTCAGTTAGTGATGACAGAAACAAGATGTCAACACTTACAGCATGTCTTCAAATTCCATGTCTATGGCCCTGTGATGTTAGATGACTTCTGTCCATTGATAAAATGTGGCTCTATTATCATCGATGTAAAGCAAAGCCATTGTTCTCTTTTTCATTGTTTATATTTCAGTTTTTAACAAACAAATGTAAATTATATAAATAGACATTTTTGCAACAAGAATCAAATAGCTTGTAACTATCACATGCATAGAGGAATTTAATGTCATGTGGAAAAACATCACTAAGTTTAAAAAAATAAAAATGATTTCTAAGTGGAAAAAAAGTGAATTTTTGTTTTGATGGTCCAACTCAAATTTCCCTTTTAAATGCCAACAAGCCTAGGATCCATCACTCTGCACACTGCTCTTGCCTCAGACGTTCGGAGAGGGGCTACTAGATTGTGTTTCATACCTGAGGATGTGCACAACATGTTTCACCCATTTCTTCTTTGGATCTGCACACACAGCCAACCCTTTCTTTGTGTGAAGGCTGAAAAATCAGAAAATTTGATTTGTGTTTAAAGAACTTTCAAATGGCTTTTTCACCAAATGCGTAATTGAAATTTCATATTCCAATTGATAGTTCTATGCACTAAGCATTTCATTTATATCACAGCTGAAAAAAATGCACAAAAAACCCACAACACAACCATGTTACCTCAATAAAGCTTGATGCAAAAAATAAAAGGGATGCTCCCTGACTTTCTCTGTAGTTTAACAAATGGTTGCTCAATGGCTATATATATATATATATATATATATATATATATATATATATATATAATCACTAACTATCCCAAAGTATAATATCTGATATAAATCAAGACTATTATATGTGACAGTATAATTACTCTAAGTTTTTACTTATAACCGCAACCATTTTCTGGTAAAAGATTATCATTTTAAAGTCTAGTCTATGTTTTCCATATTTTCTGGAACTGTCATGTTAGTAGCCTATTATTTTATCTAAAAAATAATTTTGCCCCTACTATGTTTCTTTTTTTAAAGAAAAACCTTTGCCTTAGTCCAGTCTTATTTAAAGTGAGCTTTGAGTCAAGTCGCCTTCCGTCACCATGGAAGAAAACTTGGCTTGGGATGGTAAACACACAATACACTATACAGATGTTATACTGTAGAACTGTACACATGAAGCCTATATAATTTTCTTAATCAATGCCAACCCAATAAATTTAATAAAATTATCTATAAAAAGTGAGCTTTGAAGTAGACATGAACTACTAAAACATACCTTTGCCGCATCTTATATTTCTGAAAGAAACTCAAAAAACGCAAAAAATTTTATGCCTGAAATTCCCATGTATTCTGATACAATTGAATTAAAAGCAGTTAATAACTTACATGATTGCATTGATGTCACAAGCGTCATTGGCCAGCTGCTGTGAGAAGCCCTTGATAAATCTGCTAGAAATGACTTGATCTGTATATCGAAGGCAGCAATCGAAGGCGCTTGCTGCTAAAAAGAAATGAATGGTATTGAGTCCGTATGAATGAACTATTTTGTGATAGGTATGATGAAACTACTTGTAGTTGTGGGAGAGCCTAGAATCTGATCTGTGTGGTAAACTATTTAAAGGAAGAGTTTCGGTGTCTTTGAGATTGAATTTAACGTAATTTTCAGTTCTCAAAAAAAAAAAATAGCTTGTGTGCTGGGAAATTTTGGTTCAATAATACAGTTTAGAAGCACATGACTTCTCATTAAGGGACAACTTTAGTAAGAAACACAAACTGGCTCTCTTATTTCAATCCACTATAATTACTCAAGAACATGAGTAACTCTCACATGAAGAAATTTATAGATAATCTTTTAAATTGGCAGATTTCCATCTATCATCTGGCTGCTGAGTACTGAGAGGAATGAAAAGACTTTACAAATGAAAATGTGATTCATAAAAGCTGCTTTCATGTGAGGTATAAATAAAGCATTTTGAAATTATAAGCATTCATAGAAATTTTTCATTTTGTTCATTTTTAGGAATGTACCTATTGCTAAAAAGTGATGCTCTCTTACAACAATAAAGCAATACTTGGACACTCCTCCAATTGAATTATAACCTGTTGTAAGATAGGGGATAAATGTTATCACAAAGTTGCCAAGTGATGCCCCAGAGGCTTTGCAAGCATGAAGAACTCAGGTGCCATAATCCACCCCTAAATAATGAGTTTTGAACTTTGCTGAAACTATTTAGTTGGGAAATGAGAAAGTTGGGGAAGTGGGAGCGTTCCTTACATTTCAGAAGTACCCCATTCATTGGTAATGCTACTCAATTTACGTAATCTCAGAAATAGCAGTTTGGCAGTATTCTGGAGCTTAGGGGTCTCTGTAAGGCCCCCCCCATCCCTCTCCCGCGCGCCCCCCCCCCCCCCAGAAGAAAGCCTGGTCAGCAGCAGAAACCTTTCCTTCCTTCACTCACCAATAAGCTGACAACTCCCATGACTCCCTTTTGAAAACTTTTTAACAGGCTTCTATCCTCTGGAGACTCCCCAGATGAGTTCAAGGTTTAGAGGAAAATGAAAATAGATCTTCCTGCCCTGTGAGCAGAAAGAGTGACACCTACCTTCTGTCTTGCTGCAGAGGTGGAACAGCAGCACTGACATCAAAGCAGCCAGGAGCAAACTCTTGCCCATCATTTTCATCTCAAAGAATGGAAGTGCTCAGTGCTGGGTACACAGTTCCCTGGGGTGTTGTGCTGTTCTGATAGCAACCTAGGACTTAGATGGCACTACTTATAGCAAATATTGGGAATGTACACAAAAGGCGTGTTCTCCCATGGGGTTTTCCCCATTGATGGACCTGCCCCATCATGTTGTCACACACACACACACACACACACACACACACACACACACACACAGACCAAACAGGGAAAACTTCCTTCCAGGGAAGGTATGAAGGTCAGTGTTAGGGTGGGGGTGAGGGGGAAGGGGAAATCCTGTTATATCCTTTGGGAAGATTCCCATCTAGTTTTAACTTAATCTCTTGTCTCTGAGAAGAGAGGATAAGAGTTAACAATAATACAAACACAGGAACATTCCAGAACTCCTATTGTTATACTCTATTTGCTTTTCAAAGACAATCAGAGAGGGGGAGGATGGAGTAGGATTCCAGGCATACTGAGGAACCATTCACAATTGCAAAGCTGGAACTGAGCTGTCACCAAAAACTTGGAATTTCTAGGCTACCTTTCAGAGCAGGTCATATAATGATGCTGTAGTAGTTCCCCAGTTTTTGTGGAAAATATTAACCCTTAAGTAAGATTCAAGCTTAAACTTCATCTTGATTTTGTGACAACTCTTCTAAGAATCTACTACATTTACATGATTCTACAACCCTTAACACTTTATGCTAATGTAGTTATATAATTAAATCCAAAATCTAGACAGATTGGAAAAATAGAAGAAAGACTATCAGCAATAGTTAATCAACAAAAGAAATGTCAATTAATAGTGACAATGATAACAATGGTAATATGCATTCCTAACCTATGATGGTGCAATAAAAATTTTCCACGAGGGAGAATATCATTGTATGCTAGGGATTGGCTTGCAGGACATGTGAACTGTAAAAAAACAACACAAGAAAGCTTTGACGATGATAGAATTATTTTCTGTCCTACTATGGGCATCTAGATGTGTTAAAAATCATAAAGCTGAACATCAAAAAAGGGAATTGCATTATATGATCATTTTTAAAATAAAAATATTGACATCATTAAAAAACTGTCCACTAAACACAATGGATTAAAAAATATATACACTATATTTGGCTGAATGGATAGAGCATCAGCCTATGGACTGAGAGTCCCAGATTTGTTTGAGCCTCAGTTGCAGGCTTGATCCCAGAACCCATTCAGGAGGCAACCAATTGATGTGTCTATTTTTCTCTGTATGTCTCTTCCCCCTCCCTTTTACTATCTCTGAAAATCAAGAGAAAAATATCCTTGTGTGAGGATTAATAATAACAACAACAAAAAGATATACCATCAAAAAATAAAAAAAGAGAGTGAGAACTGGAGTTGCTGTGCCTGTAGCTTAAAAAGCATATTTCAAAACACAAATGTTACAAGAAATGAAGAGCACTTCATAATGATAAAAGATCACTTCATCCAGAAGATATAAAAATTTCAACCAAATATACATCAACTATAGCACCTCAAACTACATGAGACAAAAACTGACAAAGTTGAAGGGAAGAATAGACAATTCAACAACAAAAGTTGGTATGTCAATACCATATTTTCAATAATAAGTAGAAAAACTAGACAGAAGATTCTCAAGAAAAAAGAATACTTGAACAACACTCTAAACCAAGTAGACCTAACAGACATCTATAAAACACTTGGCCCAACGGCAGTAGAATATGCATTCTTTTCAGGTGTATATGGAACATTCTCCTAGCATACATCATGTGCTAGCACATAGACCAAGTCTTAATAAATTTGAAAGTATTGAAACCATTAAAGTATGTTTCAAACTACAATGGAATTAAATTAGAATTCAATAACAGAAGAAAATTTTGGAAATTCATAAATACATGAATATTAAACTATATATATATATTTTTTTATCTTTATTGTTCAGTTTATTAATTACATTGTTTCCCCTTTTTATCCCCCTATAGCTCCCCTCCACCCTGTACCTATCCCACCCTCCACCCTCACCTCCCCTTCCCCACTGTCCTCTCCCATTGTTGAAAGATTTTTGTCCAGTCTCTTGCTGCACTTCTCACAACCCTTTTCTCCCCAAGAATTGTCAGTCCATTCCCTCTCTATGTCCATGTCTCTGTTATATTCACCAGTCTATCCTGTTCAACAGCCTATCAATTCACTTGATTTTTATGTTCATTTGTTGATAGATGTGTATTTGTTGTTCATAATTTTCATCTTTACCTTTTTCTTCTTCCTCTTTTTAAAGAATATCTTTCAGCATTTCATATAATGTTGTTTTGGTGGTGATGAACTCCTTTAGCTTTTTCTTATCTGCGAAGCACTTCATCTGACCTTCAATTCTGAATGATAGCTTTGCTGGATAGAGTAATCTTGGTTGTAGATTCTTGCTGTTCATCACTTTGAATATTTCTTGCCACTCCCGTCTGGCCTGCATCGTTTCTGTTGAGAAGTCCGCTGACAATTGTATGGGTGCTCCCTTATAGGTAACTAACTGTTTTTCTCTTGCTGCTTTTAATATTCTCTCTTTGTCTTTTGCTCTTGGCATTTTAATTATGATGTGCCTCGGTGTGGTCCTCTTAGGGTTCCTATATATTGGGGTTCGGTGCACTTCTTGGACTCCTAAGTCAATTTCTTTGACCAGGTATGGGAAGTTTTCAGTCACTATTTCTTCAAATTGGTTGTCATTGTCTTGGCCTCTCGCTTTTTCTGGCACCCCTATAATTCGGATGTTGGTATGCTTGAGGTTGTCCCAGAGGCCCCTTACACTATCTTCAATTTTTTGTATTCTTTTGGTTTCTTGCTTTTTCAGCTGAGTGGATTTTACCTCTTTGTATTTCAAATCTTTAACTTGGTTCTTGGGGTGCTCCAGAGCACTTTTAGGTCTTTGTATAACATTTTTTGTTTCAGTCAGTGTATGCTTAATTTCTGGTTGGTCCTTTTTCATAACCTTGAGAGTCTCCTTTATATCCTTGAGGGTTTCTTTCATTTCCTTGTAGGACTCATTCATTTCCACATTGGTCTTGATCATTTCTTTGCAGCTCTCGTTTATATCCTTGAGGGTGTTGTTCATTTTCTTGTAGGACTCATTCATTTCCTTTGTGATCTTGCTTATTTCCTTATAGGCCTCGATCTTTTGTTGGAGCCTCTTAAAAAACCCTATAACCGTGGTTTTGAATTCCATGTCCAGTCGTTTTTTTTCCCTCCATTTCTTTCACATCTGATTTCTTTCCATGTCGCTGCATGGTGGCTGCTTCCCTGAGTTGGTCAATTAGCTTTGTGTGGTAGACTTCCTACTAGGGATAGTGGCTCAGCCTCCCCGGTTACCTGAGGTGGATATGGGCTGCACAGTCTTGCTGAAGTTAAGCTCAGTTAATCGTTGTTAGCACTTGGAGGGTTGACCTCCAGTCCAATTGTCTGTGAAGCTCAGCTGTGCTCAGGTTGGGTGGGCGGAGTCTCCGGGCCAAGCAGACAGTGTTAGCTCCGCCCTATGCGGCCCCAGGGACTCTGTGCCGGGGGCAATGGCCACCAGCACCTCTGAGAGAGAGCCGCTGCAGAGCTCCACCGGCTGCCAGCTGCCGGGGAATTCAGACTTTCCCAAAATGAGTCTGCATGCGCAATGTCTCACCCAGGGTCGTAAAACAAAGCAGTCTCATGGTTTTCCGAATGAGAGACAAGTCGCGGTGCGCTCTCTGTGCCGTCATGCAGCCGAGCTGTTCGCGCAAGCTGCCTTCTCCACAAGCCGGGAGACCCGGCAGCACCCAAGCTTCGACGTGCCCTCCCACTGTCCAGTTTTCACCCCGTGTGATAGTGGGTTCTCTGGACTTCGCCCAGAGCTGGAGAATCAGTCCAGTGGGACGCCTTTGCCTCCCCGTTCGAGAAAACTGGCCGGTTTTCAGCCGCCCGCCCTCTCCGCGGCTCGCACTCCAAACCTCTCTCCGTGCGAATCTTTCAACGCTGTTCGCCGCCACTCCTCCGAGTCACAGTGTCTTATCTTCACTTTTATTTGTGGAATTTTCACTCAGCGAGCTTTCTGGTGATTCTGGAAAGTGTTTGTTCTTTCGTTAAGTTGTAGTATTAAAATTGCTGATTATGACGGTAAGACAGGTGTTTTACCTTTGCCGCCATCTTAGTTCTCCTAAACAATATATTCATAAGCCCCCAACGTGTCAGAAGAAAAAAGAAAGAAAGAAAGAAAGAAAGAAAGAAAGAAAGAAAGAAAGAAAGAAAGAAAGAAAGAGAAAAAGATAGAAAGAATAACTTGAGAGGAATGAAAACAAAAATGTAACATACCAAAACATATGTGATTCGGCAAAATCACTGCTCAGAGGGACACTTATAGCTGGGATAAAGGAAATAGGGAATAGCAAAACAATAGAGTGAAAGGGCAGAGCGGGACTGCAAAGACAGCTGCCATTTTGGACTGTGTGACTTGGCAGCCACCATGTTGGCCACATGATGTGTGTAAACTTACCTGGGAGCTGCCATCTTGAAATCACAAAGACCAACCCCTCCCTTTGAATTAGTCAATGGTGAAAGACTGTGCGCTTGAGCTTTAATCAACAGCAAAGGACAGGACAGGTCACGTGCATTAGGGATTATTTGCATCACTAGCCCCAGCCGTCACCCAACCAATTGGAATCAGCCAATTCAGTGGTTCGCGTCTGGCCCCACCTCCCTATAAAATCGTCATGCTTGGGATATTCTTCCTCTTTTGCATCCTGCCACTGTCTCGGTGGAGACAGAGGGCCAAGCCCAGGCTTGTAATAAAGGCTCTATGCTATTGCATCGGGCTCGGTTCCCTGGTGGTCTTTGAGGATCATGAAATCTAGGCATAACAAGAGCAAATCAGTGGAAACATTGTTATTTTTGGAAAGATCAACAAAATTCAGAAGCATAAACTGGACTAATCAAGAAACTAAAGGGGGAGGTGCAGAAGAATGGAGAGAAGACAAATTGCTAAACTTGGGAATGAAAAAGGGAGATCTCTACCAACATCAAGACATAAAAAAGGACTAAAATGGAGTATTATAAGTAACTATATACCAATAAAGTAGATAATATAGATGAAAGGGACAAAATACTAGAAAGACACAAATTACTGAAACTGACTCAAGTAGACATAAAATGTTTGAATAACGCTATAACAAATAAAGATATCAAATTAATAACTGAAAATATTTTTACAAAGAAAAGCCCAGATGCAGACGACTTCACTGGTAAATTCAAACATTCAAAAAAAATTAAAACCAATTTTTCACAAACTTTTCCAAACAGTAAAAGAGAAGGAAATAATTTCCAATTCATTCTCTGAGGATAGTATTACACTGATATCAAACTAAGAAAAAAAATCAACAAGAAAATTATAGAACATCTCCTATGAATATAAATACAAAAATCCTCAACAAAATACTAGTAAACTGTATCCAGTAACATATATAAGGATCATGCACCAGAAATGAGTTGGATTTATCCTAGGATATGTGAAATACACAATATTAACAGAATAAAAAAACAAGAACCATACAAAAAATATTTGACAAAATTCAACTAGGAATTGCCTCATCAAACTAGGAATAGTAGAAGACTTCCTCAACCAGATAAAGCTCATCTATGAAAATTCCACAGCTAATACCATACTTTAACACTTAATATTAAAAGACCAAATGTTTCCCTCCTGAGATCAAGTCCAAGACAGGGATGTCTGCTCTCATCACTTCTATTCAACATTGTGCTAGAGGGTCTTGCCAGACAATTAGACAAAAAAAAAAAAAAAAAAGAGGGAAAGCCCCCAGATTGGAAAGGAAGTAGTAACTATTTTAATGTGCAGATGAAATAATCCGGTATATAGAAAATCCTAAAAAATCCACTAAAAAAAATACTATTGTAACAAATAAGTTCAATAAAGTTATAAGATGCAAGACCAATATATGGAAATCAATTGTATTTCTATACACTACCAGTGAATAACCTGAAAATAAACTTAAGAAAACAATGACTAACTACAATAGCATTAAAAATATTATATCTAGGTTTAAATTTAGGAAAATAAATTAAAACTATAATTAAAAAACTATAAAACATTATTAAAGAATTAAAGAAGGCTTCTAAATATATTTTTAAAAAATCGCATGGCAGACATTAGAAGACTTAACATTGTTAAAATAGCACTACTCTCCAAACTGATCTACAGATTCAGTACAATTCCTATCAAAATACCAGCTAGCATTTTTGCAGAAGTAGTACAGCCAATATTTAAATTTATTTAGAATTATAAGGGACCCTAAATAGCCAAAACAATATTGAAAGGGAAGAACAAAAGTCAAAGGACTTATACTCGCTGATTTCAAAACTTACTATAAAATGACACTAATCAAGATATGCAGTACTGGCATAAGTGTAGACACACAGATCAATGGAACAGAATTGAGAATCCACATATAAATCCCCATGTCTATTGTCAACAGACCTATTCAATGGGGTAAATAATAGTCTTTTCCACCAATGGTGATGGGATAACTGAGTATCCATATGTCAAAGAATGATGTTAAACCTCAACCTCATCTAAAAATATAAAAAAATTAACTCAAAGTAGATCATATACCTATATATGAAAGCTAAAACTATAAAACTCTTAAAAAAAACATGGGAGTAAATTTTCATGACCTCAGGTTGGGCAATCGTTTTTCAAATACAGCACTAAAAGCTCAAACAACTTTATAAAAATAAATAAAATTTATTTTTATTTATTAAACTATATCAAAACTATAATCTTTTGTGCTCCAAATAATACTATAAATTGAAAAATCAGCCCATATAAAGGTAGAAAATATTTGTAAATCATATATCTGATAAGGGTCTTATATTTATATCCAGAATATATGAAGAGCTCATGCAAATTGAAGATAAAAAGATAAATAACCCAACTTAAAATTGTATAAAATATCTGAATAGACATTTCTATAAAAATGTATAAATAATCCCACTTTTAGAAATATATACTAAGAATCTCAAAACATCAGAAAGAATACATGCACTCCTAAGTTCATAGCAGCACTGTTTACAATAGCTAAAATCTAAAAACAGCCCAAGGGCCCATCAGGAGACGGTACATTTACACAATAAAATACCATACAATTGTAAAAAAGAAAGATCTGTTATCCTTTGAGACAGCATGGAGGGACCTGGAGAGTAGTATGCTAAGCAAAATAAGCCAGTCAGAGAAAGATAAGTATTTCATGATCTCACTTATATGAGTAATCTAATGAACAAAATAAACTGACGAGCCAAATAGATACAGAAACATGGAAGCATGAAACAGGCTGATGGATCTCAGAGGGAACTGGGGGGAAAAAGGAGGAGGGCAGGAAAAAATTCACCAAAGAACTTATAAGCATATATGCATAACCCATGGACACAGACAATATTATGCTGAAGGCCTAGGGGAAGGAGCAGGTGCTGAGTGGAGGGGGGTCAATGGAGAAAAAAGGGGACATATATAATACTTTCAAAAATAAAGATACATTTTTTAAAAGACGTATAAATGGCCAACAAGCACAGGATAAGATACTTAATACCTTTAGTCATTAGGAAATTGTAAATAAAAACCACAATGAGATATAATTTCACACCCACAAGAATGGCCATGATCAAAAAGACAGATAATAAATGTTGGCAATGATGTGGAGAAACTGAATCCTCATACACTGTTGATGATGAAATATGATGAAGTCACTTTGAAAAACAGTTTGACAGTTTCTCAAATGGTTAATCATAGAACTGCTACATGACTGAGCAATTCCACTCCTAAATCTACAGTCAAAAGAAACGATAATGTATGTCCACAAAAAAACTTATATATGAATATCTGTGGCAAAATTATTCATAATAGCCAAAAAGTGGAAACAATTCGTGTGTCATAAACTAATGAATCTATAATAATAAAAGCATAATATGCTAATTAGACTGGTCATCCTTCTGGACGACCTTCCGGATGAAGCCGGGGCCTGCTCTTACATGAACTTCATGCATCAGCCCTTTAGGAGATAAATAAAATGTGGTATACTCATACAATGAAATCATATTTGGCAATAACCATGAAGTTTTAATGGATACTACAATATAGATGAACCTTGAAAACATTATATTAAGTGAAAAGAAACAAGCCCAAAAGGTCACATGCTATATGATTTCTTTTATAAGAAATGTTCAAAATTGACAACCTTATAGAGACAGGAAGTATAATAGTGATTATCTAGGACTATTGGGGTGTCAGAGTAAAGGGAGGGGTATGGAAAGTGACTGCTAATGGCTATGTGGTTTCTATTTTATTTTATTTTTCCAAAAATAAATAGTGATGGTGTTTAGATAAGCCTATTAATATACTAAAACATATTGAGTTGTACACTTTAAAAGAGTGAATTTCATAACATATGAGTTATACCTCAGTAAAGGTCATAACAATAGAAAAAATCTCCTACATCTGCCTACATCTACCTCTCTACAACCCAAGGATCCTCTTTCTTTCTTCACAACTCTTGGTTTCTTGCACTCCTACTCATTTCTCCTTCCTCCATTCCTGTTCTCACTCCTCTTATCCTCCCTCTCTCTCATCTTTTAATCACACTTCTCTCTTTAACAACTGTAAAAGAGAACTGATATTTGATCATTTTAATATTAATTGCAATTGTATTTCCCAATGCTTAGTTTGGTAGTTGTGTCATCTTAAAGTTATCACTTAAAAATTTTTTTTAATTTGACCTTCAATTGATTTTTTTGGGTCAATGTACATACTAATGAGAAGGTTAACATACAAAAATTATTTTAAACCTAATTTATTAAAAGGCTATTTAGCACACAGACTTTATTTTCTAGCCATTCTTTTCAAATCTCACAAATGTCCCTGAGTCCTAATTCCTGCTGCAGTAGAGTCTCTGTTTCTTAATCTTTTCTTCACAATTAATCTTAAGTGAAAGGTACTCAGTAGTATATACCAATGGATAGAACACGGTGACTGAATTCAAGAGGACATTTAATAAAAGAGTTAAAACACACACACATAACTAAAAAACAAGGCAATATGGGTGACATAGTCATATTATATAAAATGTTTTCAGAGAAATTGTTCACAAAGTGTGATCATTTGAAAGTTACTTAACTCCCCTTCCATATTTATGACAGATGAACATAAGCTATGTCCTGCTAAGGGAGTTCCATCTTCCTATTCTTTCTGATAGGGATTCCATTAAATGCTTTGAAAAATTGTAGGAGTTCCAGGATTTATTGAGCACCGACTAGGTGACAGATATTTTAGAAGAAACATGCTAGGAAAGCAAGGAGGCCTGATATTTGAGTTCTATGGGGAAGATGGGGGCAAAGGACCAGACAGCCCTGAGCTTTGTGGCTTCCTTACCAGTGGCTCCTGAACTCATCTGAGTTTCAGGGAAAAACATGGTCCTTAGAATGGTTTTTTAATACCTACTAAATTATAGAATGTCTAAGCTAGAGAAGCATGGAGACCCTCAAGCTCAATACTTTATAAAGATGAGGATCCTGAAGCAAGAAAGATGTTTGTTTTTGTCAGTGTCAAACCATGAGGACCAGAGCTGAATCTAGAAATCGGATCCTCTTCCCTAAACCAGTAGATTCTTCCTCATTTCCTCCTCCAGGGTTTATTTTCTGATTATCACGTGGATGGCATTGCAAAACATTAGCCAGCACTTTCATTTCTTTCAGATGGTAATATAAATTATACTTTCCATGTGGGCTTACTCATATACACCAAATACTGAGATTATTACAAATGAAAATAACCAACCACAACTCCAATGGAACAATACACGGTACCACCATAACCGGTTAAAACGAATCAAGCATCTTGTTTCTTGGCATCCTAGTTTGGGTCCCCTGAAAGCAGAGCTGAGTAGCCAGTAATTTATTTGTGATAGAATCTCAGGAACCAAGAGAGAGGCAGAGAGGTGGGGAGGGGATAAGCCTTCGAGATCATTCTGTGGGCACTGGGGAACTTATTCCACTGGTACCTCCTGAGAAACAAACCGCTGCCTTCCAGAATTATTTCCTTGAACAATGGTGGGTGAAGTATTTTTTAGCTGGTTTACATCCCTCATTAATAGGGGATTGTTGCCAGGAGCATTAACCCTCCCTCACCCTCCACAGGGTTTGAAGCTATGTTTGAGGTGAGGAGATTGGTTTCAGCCTTCTCCCTCTGAGAAGGTCTTAGGGCAGAAAGACAAGCAAAACCTGCTCAAGGTAAGTTGTCAGTGTGATGTGGTCTAAACTCATGACACTAGATCTAGGGCTGAAATCAAAGGTAGACTGGGCGGCGGGGTGGGGGGGGGGGGGGTGGGGGGGGCAGTGACCTAGATTCTAGAGATAGCCCCTACAGATGACTTTAAAAATCTCTTTTAGGTAGCCAATTGTGAAGAAAATAACTGCTGTGTCTGCAAAGGCCAGACCTCAGAGGACAGCTTGGTTTGATATTCAGTGTCTCCAGAATATACTGCATAGCCACAGCCTTGTGTCCCATTTATCTCTAGACAAAAAGCTCTGGCCCATAAATTCATTATGTTGCAAGGTTGTGTAGTCATACTGAGAAATACTTATGTATCAGATGCAGGAAAAGTAAGGCCTAATCATCCTGAGGTTCTCAAAGAGGCCTGAAAAAATCATCACTGCTACTCAAGAGACAGTCAAGAGAGGAGTGGCCAAAGAATGTCACTCCAGCATGCAGTGACAGCCCGAGCCAAGGTGCGGGGACTCAGTGAAGCTTCATGAAGGAAAAGCACCATGATAAAGATGGTTTCCCCTGCAGCTTCAGGCTCAACATTAAATACAACCTGTTTGTCAGTATATGAGACTTCCAAAAATTCTTACAGATATCAGTTTTCCAAAAAATATGTTGCTTCCTTATAAGCCACAGACAGACTCATGCATAACTTGCTCCTTTTCAAGAACCAAAGAAATGCTTCTGAGAAACTGTTAAAGCAATCGTTGCAGATCAAGTAAAACCAGAAGCCAGTTCCATTCTAAATTTCTGCAGGGTTGTTGTTGAAACCAAAATCAAAGACCCCAATCACCAGCCCACTGACAGCATGTGTTATTATCTCAGGAATAGAGCCTTGAGAGTTACCAAGTCAATTTTTTAAAATATGTTTTATTGATTTTTCACAGAGAGGAAGGGAGAGGGATAGAAAGTCAGAAACATCGATGAGAGAGACATCGATCAGCTGCCTCTTGCACACCCCCTACTGAGGATGTGCCCACAGCCAAGGTACATGCCCTTGACCGGAATCA
Organism: Antrozous pallidus; assembly: GCA_027563665.1. Lineage (NCBI taxonomy): Eukaryota > Metazoa > Chordata > Mammalia > Chiroptera > Vespertilionidae > Antrozous > Antrozous pallidus. Next base: position 29,620,486 of record CM050508.1, on the reverse strand, counting down.
AACCTGGGACCTTTCAGTCCGCAGGCCGACACTCTATCCACTGAGCCAAACCGGTTTCGGCACCAAGTCAATTTTTGAGTGAGCATTCTTGCAGACACCTAAACTTATGACCCAAAAAGTGGTGTATGCTCTATATGTGAGAACCAAGTGATCCCTTTTTGACTCTGTGAGTGACCATCCAGTTCAGATTTCATTTCTCCGTAGAAAGAGGATTTGATATAAAATTCTGCTAACTCCTCCCTGCATTGTTTATCTTGACCTGGAGACTTTTCAGTTGCCTCCAGTTTCCCACCTTTTCATTTTCCTGGAGTCTCAGAAAGGGAATCTCCATTAATGACATGCAGGGATAAATCCACCAAGTCGCACTAGTCACCAGCTGATGCAAACAATGACAAAGTTCCCAGTGCATGACCATAAAACATCATCTTTCCCAAAGCCATCAGGTAAGAAGATGGTGCAACAAGGCTGATGAATGAAGACAAGACAGTGGTCCTTCCCTGCCATCACGTCTGCTCTAAGAGCAGAACTGCCTTTAATGTGCTAGCATTTTAGCCAGTAGTGGGCTTCTCCAGATGCACATGGTTGGATTTTTCTGTAACTGCCTCCACTGCCATTGGGTCTTCTTTCTCGCTCCTCTAGACACACCCCAAATGAGCTGGTTTCCCACCGAGGAGTTCAGCACTTTGCTCATGTCCAGCTCTTCAATGATTTTATTAATGTGTTCATTCCTTGCCTGACTCTTCATTTTGGCCAAATGGCTGCTGAAAACTCTGTGTTCTTTCCATCAGAGGCCCCATTACATTATCATCTTAAACTACATATTTCAAAATGGTAGGTTGAGGGGTTCCATTCAGCAGAATAGTTCCATAGAGACCACAGGGTCCTACTATGCAGCCAGTATACCTTTAGAATGAGGATTTGTCTACCCTCGAAGATCTCAAGGTAGGATTGAAAGCAGGTTTCATCATCACACTAAAATCCTTCAAAATCTCCTTCTCAAGGGTTCTGACCATCTAGGACATCACTCTTCTTCTCCATTTGATAGCAAATATTATGAAAACTTAACACAGGTCAAACAGATAACATTGCAGTCTTCAGAGGGCCCAGCAGATGAAACTTTGGCAGTTATTTTTAATATTGGAAAAACAAAAACATTCTTTGCAGACATCTAGAAAGCATTTTTTCTCCACTGCGCTGCCATGGGATGAAACGAATCTTTCCGATAGAATTCTCAGTGGGATTCTGATTTATGAAATTGCTAGGCCTGCTTATTTCCTCCTATGGAGAACCACCTCTGCTTAGTCTTGGGTTATAAAACATACACATGCATGCATGCATATATACAATGTACACACACACAAATACAAGAAATGGACTTTTAGGGCCAGAAAATAGGTACATATTTAATCATTTTTGAGACTGCAAATTTACCTACACGAACTCTACAATTGGGTAGGCCCAATTCCCTGTACATTTCACAACATCCAGAAATAGATGCACTAGGGTTTTGTGGAAGCAACTACATCTTATTCTTTATTAAATGTGAGTATAAAATGTGGCAAATGCCTGAATGTTACCAGCTACTGTGATATGTCCTAGCTTCTACCTCATTAACTGCTGGGCACTTTTTATTATTTCTTTTTTCTGGCACAAACAGAACATTGTCTATGATATGTATATGCTACACCCTAACCTCATGAAGTACATGTTTTGCCAGGGAAATCGAAGAACCGGAAGAATAGATCCAGTGGGAAGGTGGATGGCAGCCCCTATCACTCCCGTACTTTCCAAAGGAGCCTCTGGGTTCTGCGTGTATTTATTTAACAGATCAAAGGTTTTAAATATGTAACTGACATTGCTCTGGTGATGAAATCTGGGTAGCTCCCTTTTGTAAATGTGAAAATTCCCCTGCGTGCTTTCTCAAAGCTGACACACAGAAGCCATCTATAATAATCTGACGAGGCAGAAAATAAATTTGCAAAGGAATGCTGCTCCGTCAGGGACCGAGGCCACGTGTTCCACCAGAGCTCTTAGCTTTGCCTCAGAGCTGGCAGTTTCCACGAAGTCCTTATGAAGGGCATCAGTTCAATGGCCGTGTTCCAAGTTTTAATATGTGGTATTTAAATACGCCAATATTATGTAAGCTCACTATGCTCCTGTAGAGAAGGGCCAGCTGTCCAGTGGTTGTACATTTCTAGACTTACTCAAGGAAACACTAAGACTGATTAGTCACCTATTTAAGGCGATCAGATCTACCAAGAATGTAATCAGAAATGTTTGCAAAAATTACACATAAAACTTCTTTGCAGCACTATGTAGAATAGAAAATAAAATGATAATACCCAAGTGCTTAATAATAGTTTGTGATTAAAATAATTATGGAACACCCATAGGATTGAATAATATGTTGTCATTTAAATAATGAAGCATTTTAGGCAAGGGGAAAAATACTAGTAACATAATGATAGTGAGAGTAATAGGTTGCAAAATTGTAAATAACATGTTAATCCATTATGGAAAATTCTGTGTTTTTATACTGACACATGACAAAAACAAAAACAACACTAAGACCTTAAGGAAATTCACCAGAGTGGAGAAAGAAATGATCTCTAGTAGTGAGAAGTTCTTTCTCCTTTTTATATTGTTTCTATGTTTATCATTTTTTTACAACAAACCCATTTTGCTATAATAATTAGAAAAGAATAAACTACTTTCAAGACTACATATTAAAAAGAGCCACATTTCCTAGTACATGCAGTAATGAACTTAAAAATATGACTTTAAAGAGCAACTTTTATTGATAGTTTTAATATTTTCTAGTAAAAAAAATGGCACGACAGGAAAAAGAATAACCTTGTTTCTTGGAATACCTCATACCAGGCTTTCATAAAAATATTACAGGAAACCTTGAAAAATTTCCACTGTCCTCCTAACTTCATTGATAGCCCCAGAAGAGAAATAAATATTGCAGGAGAACATCAATAATACATTATATTTTGTCTTCGAATTTGTAGGATAAAATAGGTAAACACTAACTGGAAATAGCTTAATAGGCTAGGAGCTTTTTCAAATTTTAATAGTGAAGTTACTTTATTAGGTTAGAAGAATATGTTCATAAAATAGTTTTAGAAAAACAGGTTACTTTGATAATGAGAACTAAAGCATGACTAATTAGCCACACCAATAACTTGCTGTATGATGTGTCAAGCCATTGAGTTCTCTCAGTCTCAACATCTCCATCAGAAAATGAGCAATGTCCAAATACCTACCTGCTCTCTCATTTCCCTTTCAGAAGTAATACACTATTCACTGATATAAAGAACTTGTTAATAGAGTTTATTAATTAGCAGCTTCATTTCTACTCAATAAAAAGAAATCTCTATTAACTATTTTTAATATACTTTATTGATTGATTTTTTTTACAGAGAGGAAGGGCGAGGGATAGAGAGTCAGAAACATTGATGAGAGAGAAACATCGATCAGCTGCCTCCTGCATATCCTCTACTGGGGATGTGCTCACAACCAAGGTACATGCCACCAATGGGAATGAACCCAGGATCTTTCAGTCCTCAGGCCGACACTCTATCCACTGAGCCAAACCCAACAGGGCTAACTCTTATAGTATTAATAGCCTTATTTATGAATTTTTTGTGGTGAGAACATTTACAAATTTAGTCTTTTAGCAACTTCAACACTGACTATACTGACAATACTGTGCAATCGAGCTCTAGAACATATTGACCTTCTAAGTGCAAGTTTGTACCCTTTGACCTACATCTCCCCGAGTTCCCTATCTTCCAGTGTCTGGTAACTACCATTCTACTCTGTTTCTGCCAGTTCTGTATAGTTTTATGATTTTAATCAGCTTATAATAACCATGTTTAACCAGTAGGCTTATAAAACTTCCTCTTGTTTCACCATGGCCTGACCCTAAGCAAGCATCCATTTTGTATCTTGTTATTTTTCCTGTGTTACATCACACCATACTAATCATTCTTCCTCTCATGGAAGAACTTGGGCAAGGTACCTGGACACTTACAGCTATACACATTACCATTATGACATATCTCTTCAGAGCTGCCAGGTGCCCAAGGAGATCAAACCCAAAGGTAGAACCAGATAAGCAACTGAATGCTCCTCTGTGCCCTCAAGCTCAAGCCAAGAGGTACCGATCTGCTTGGTGTAGTTATCAGTTCAGGAAAGTTAAATAAGTCATTGGTTCCATTCAAAATATATTTAGATTGCTACTTCAGCTAGGTGGAGTGATATTGTAGCTTGGGCTCATTACAAGTAGATTCATTGATTTGCTAACCTTAATCCAAGCCCTTCATATGTAAGGGTCTTTGGTGAGTGATGGCAGATGGGTCAGAACAAGATGTGGTCTGTACTAGATTAACAATAAGTACAGCTCCTCCAGAACAAACCCAAAAATATTTATGAAGCTCAACTCAAAGGATACACCTGCCATGACAATTAAGTTTAAGCATCTTCTTTCTAAAGTACCTCCACTCTCTGAGGATTACTGTGTTCTCTAGGTGAAGAATGACAAGTGAAAACTGTCAGATTCGCAAACTTCTGTGTCATGTAGACTATTTTCTAGAAAATTTTCTCCCAAAAGTTAGTCAAAGGAAGTGAATGATTTTTGCCCAAGCTAAATGCAAGACCATTAGGGAAATAAAAAGTTAAGAAAAGCTAGAATATAATTTTAAGAAAGTGTCTATCTCACCATGAAAGTCACTGGAGATTTCTCCACCTAAAACTATTTTTCACTAACTAATAAAGATTCCTAATTACTTCTAGAATGATGATAATCATAACAAGAATAAGTAGTTCAAAACACCACTGTCTCTTGGTAGCACATGGAACACTTTCATTTGTGTCTCTTTCATTTCTCTTACTCTCAATTTGTCTTATTTTAATAATGTGTCAGCTTTCTTTGGGGCTTGAAGGTTATTTTGTCTCTCCTTTTCCCCCCTCCTTTCTTCTCTCCTTTTATTCCTTTCTCACCATCCCCATTCTTCTTCCTCTTATGAAATAAAGTAGATGTATTTTTACCTCACTTTCTGCTTCTCTGTTTACCTTCTTGACTGTCTGTACCAAATAATACTTTCCAGAATAGAATTTACTTACACAACTTTAGAAAATGTGTTGATCCTTTTACTTACTGATAAAAATGTAACCATTTACTTTCCACCTGTGACCCTAACAGAAGACATAATAGCTGATTCTTTCACAGACTTTTGGGAGTTTAGAAAAAGTTGGTAGCATGGACACATAGTTTTAGCCACTACAAATAAGAAAGCTTTTGTTTTAAAGTGAACGCAACTTCCCTGGCTGGGTGGTTCAGTTGGCTGGAATGTCGTCGCATACACCAGAAAGTTACTGGTCCGATTCCCAGTCAGGGCCCTTATGAGAAACAACCAATCAATATTTCTCTCTCATGTCCGTATTTTCTCTCTCTCACACACTCTCTCTCAAATCAATTTTTAAAAAAGAGAGAAAATCCTCAAATGAGGATTTTAAAATATAAAAATAAATAAAAAATAAAGTGAAGACAAGTAAGAAAGTAACTGAGGCATGATTTTCTTCACCCTTCCAACTCCATGGACATCAGACTCTTGTTGAATGTCACAATAAGTCAGAGAATGTAAAGAATGATTTTGAATACCTGAAAAGCCAAAGCAAATGAGAGCTTTCATTAGGGGAGAGACTGGGGGGAGGGGATCTGAATGTTACTCTTCCTATAATTTTTAGCAATGAAATTCTTTGGAAAGATTAAAAAACCTCATCTTTTAGGAATTTCAATCATGCCAACATATATAAATAAAAAATAACACTGGTAAAAATGGCCACATTACTCTGCAGCAAGGGAAAGAAGAAGCCTTTTAGAGATGCACATGAGTACATGTGAGTATCTGTTAGACGTCTGCCATGCATTCAGGTCGGCTGGAGGAAACAGCACTGGACCAGATGGCAGAGGGCTGAGTTCTAGTGTCACCTGTGTCACACACAAGCCGTGTGGCCCTGACCAAGCCACTCCAGTTCTGCATCTCAAGTGCAAGTAAAATACATATCCATGTATCACTGCCAGGACTGCTGAGGCAATCGAAGTGAAAGCGCTTTGTCCCACATCAAGAGTGAATCAAACAGCAAGCGATTATTATTAATCCTTGAGGCCCTGTGCATGAAAATTCATGCACTTAGGGGAGGGGAGGGGTCTCTTAGCCCAACTTGTATGCTCTCACAATCCGGGACCCCTTGGGTAGGGCCCAGTCCCATCGCAGCATGGCCCTGGTTCCCCAGGCGGGATGGGGGGCGGGGGTGGGGGGAGAATGGGAGGGAGGAACCAAGAGACCAGTCTGATGGCAGCATGGCTCCGTTCCTACAGCTCCCTCCCTCTGCCATGCTGCAGGCCCCTGGGACCCAGTGCTGACTCCCACCACGGGCTGCTGGAACCCCAGGACTGACACCAGCATGGGCCGGAGTTTGGTCCTGGTGTTCAGCCCTCTGTCCAGACGTTTAGGTCACAACAGGCCCTGGCTCTTTATATATTAGGATTGCTTCCACCACACTAAGTAAAGGAGTCAAGGGAAAAGACGGTCTTGGTGACTGAGCTCATAATTTAGTTAGAAAGATAAAACATAAATCAATGAAAAAGTATGAACAGCAAGTACTTATGTAGCAACTTACTGAGGCACTTTTATAAGTACTTCATATATATTAATTTAGTTAATTGTTACAATAACATTATAAGATTGGTGCCATATAATAAGCTAGTATTTTATTTAACAAGTGAGGAAACTGCAGCAGAGAAATACTAAGTAACTTGGCCAGAGTCACAGGTGGTAAATGACAGAAGTGAGATTTGAACCCAGCAGTAGAGGGCGAGACAAGGGTGGTGGGAGGGGAGGAAGAGCAGGAAAAGGGACGAGAGAAAGAAAGGTAAAGAGAGAGAAGAAAACACAGTTCTAAATCCTGTATTTTAGATTTTATGTTACTAAAGGAGATTTATTGTTTAGGAAACCAATAACCTATTGGAAGCCCACTCTGATGAGCACTCTCAGGGAAACAAAGATATTCAAAAACTACTCTCTGTCAAGAATTTAGTGATGAATGAAAATATTAAAAATAAAGTGGCAATCTGTGGAAATCTAATGTGTGACACTTTTCACAAAAGGAGAAGTGACATTGTTCACTTTTTCTCTCACTAGTATTTAAAAATTTTGGCGGAGGCATTAACAGGAGTTAGTGTTTCCTTGGCTGAGAGAGAAAATACAGACTCAGAATGGAGGAAAGAGCTAAAAATAAAACACTCTCAATGTTGGTACAAAAAACTTCAGAAGTTCCCCTCTGTGAAAGGCATCTTTCTGGCATCTGTAAAAATTTCTTGTGTAAAATAAAACAAAAAAAAAAATCAAACCACACCCCACTCCTATCCTGTCATTGCAGAAGAGTATGCAATCCACCCACAGTGTGCATGACACCCTCTGACAGAATTTTCCCCAGCACGTGTGTCATTCCGCCAGGAGGCCTGGCAAGGACTCCTCCGCTAGCTTCCTCCTTGGCTTCCCCTCCTGCAGTTTCAAGACTGCTGAACTTTTTGGTCTTGCCTTTCTTGTGACCTATTTACCATTTCCTGCATCCCAGGAAGGGACTTGATTTTTGGAGTAGAAAATATCTGTCAGCCTCCAGTCACTGGCAATGCTTTAGCACTTGAACCGAATCCAGTCTGCAGGAGTGACTAAGAGCAGCTGAGCAAGATCCCCCAGGTAGCATCCAACCCCTTTCTCTCCCTCAGGCCTGCGGGAGGGAGGGGAGGGAAAGGCTCCCAGACTCAAACAGGTATTCCAGATTAGCTTCTCAGAACCAACCCCTGCCTGTGATCAGCATGAAAGAGATAAAAATCAATGTGATTCAAATGAGGATTTAGAGATGAGGAGGGAAGGGAGACAAATGAATGCCAAATACTTGTTTGCCGCAGACAGGAGAGAGAGACAAGCCTGGAGGGGAAAGGGACGGTGCTTCTATCTCTGAGGATTGCCCACCCTTCTTGGAGCCAAGTATTCAGCCTCCCCATCTCCGCTCCCCACTCTGAATGTGTCCATAACTAGAGTGGATATGATTCACCACACAGGTCTACAGGTTGGGGGAGACCCTTGGAAGGTGGGAGGGTCCTCACTTTCTGAACCTCTGCTCACACCCTTTGATGTGCAATGCTATCACCCCAGGAAGTATCAGGAAACTGATCGAACTCAACACACACACACACACACACACGCACGCATGCACGCATGCCCATACACACTCCAATTTAAAAGTGGACAAAGGCCCTGAATAGACATGTCTTCAAACAGGACACACAGATGGCAAATAGACCTGTGAACAGATACTTGATGACACTAATCATCAGAGATATGCACATTAAAACCACAATAAGATATCACCTCACACCCGTCAGAATGGCTACCATCACTAAATAAACAAATAAGTGCTGGCGAAGATGTGGAGAAAAGCGAACCCTCCTCCACTGTTGGTGGGAATGCAGACGGGTGCAGCCACTGTGGAAAGCAGTAGCTATTATCTCAAAAAAATTAAAAATGGAACTGCTTTTAAGCCAGCAGTTCCACATCTGGGAGCATATCCGAAGAAATTCAAAACACTAATTCAAAAGGATATATGCACCCCTGTGTTTATTGAAGCATTATTTACTATAGCCAAGATTTGGAAGCAGCCCAAGTGCCCATCAATAGATGAGTGCTTAAAAAGCCAGGGTACATTTACACAATGAACTGATACTCAGCTGTAAAAAGAAGCAAATCTTGCCTGTTGCAACAGCATGGATGGACCTGGAGAGTATAATGCTAAGTGAAATAAGCCAGTCAAAGAAAGACAAGTACTATATGACCTCACTTATATGTGGAATCTAATGAACAAAATAAACTAGCAAACAAAATAGAAACAGACTCATAGATACAGAAAACAGACTGACAGCTGTCAGAGGGGAGGGAAGTTGTGGTCCTGGACGAAAAGATGAAGGGATTAAACAAAGAAAAAAACTCATAGAGACAGTCAACAATATAGTGATTAACAGGGGGAAGGGGGTGAGGGAATGTAGAAGAGAGTGAAAGAGGGTAAATAGTGATGGAAGAAGACTTGACTTGGGTGAACACACAATGCAATATACAGGTGATGTATAATTGAATCGTACACCTGAAACCTACATAATTTAACCCCAATAAATTCACCAATTTTTAAAAGAAATTTTAATAAATCTAAGAATCCTTCTGGTCTTGCCTTTCATCCAGAAATATGGACATATTGACTTAAGGGTCTTTTCCCCCTCTATCTTCCTTCATTCCTGAGTATCTCTTCCTGTTGCCTCACCCCCACATGGCCCATCACTGTTGTTAGATGTTCATGTCCTATTGATCATTCAAGACCTAATTCAAAGGCTACTTTCTCAGAACAATTTCCATATTTGGATGAAATAGTTTTTTAACTTTGAATTTCTGTGAGACTGCTTTTTATCTTCCATAAGCACCTGCATTATCCTGTCTTTGTCTGTACAGCAAGCACCTCAGGGGGTAGGAGTTCAAAATGTGTACCAGATGAACAAACCAACTAAAGTCATCTTCTATGACTCACACCCCTTACTTCCCATATCTATTGATCACAAATTATTTTACATACTTCACACTTGGTTTCCAACTCATTTCCCTCTCTCCCATCACAGCTACCCTGGTCTTGGGTCTCGGAGCTCTGTGTCTGCATTAATCTGGCACTCATCTGAAATAACTTTCTCACCCATGGCAGCATTGAAGAATATTCTCATCGTCTTGGCTGGTTAGAGTGCCGTTGATATATAACAAGGTTGTGGGTTCAATCTCTGGCCAGGGCACATGCAATAAACAACCAATGAATGTATAAATAAGTGGAACAATGAATCTCTTTTAAAAAATCAATAAATAATTCTTTAAAGCATCATGGTAAGAATATTATGATAATGACATGAAGAAATTTGTTCTCTATTGTTCCAGTTTGCTGGTTCCCAAGGACAGAAAATAAGGATGATGGATTAGTCCACCTTCCCCAGGGGGTTGTTTTGAAGGGAAAAAAATCATTTTATAGCACCTTGACCTTAAGAGAAGGAAAAAATGGGAAATAAAAATTATGACGGAGAGGTTATATGAAGACAGTGAAGTAAAGAGTGGGGGGGGGCGGTTGTTGTTGTTATGGCAGCAACAATGAGTTTGAAATTTTAAAGAAAGGGAAAAATTAAAATTAATAGCTCTCTAATATTTACAATTTGGCATTAGGTCCCTCATAGAACCACCATGTTCTCTCAATATATACTTTCTATTGATATAAAGTTAGCTTCCTTTGTCATAACAACAGCTACTAATTATTGAGTATTCTCCCATCCAAGTACTAACCAGGCCCAACCCTGCTTAGCTTCCGAGATCAGATGAGATCGGGTGCGTTCAGGGTGGTATGGCCGTAGACTACTTATTGAGTATTCTCTATGTAACATTGTACTTATATTGTATAGTCATCATTCTTTAGGTACATCTTTCTATACCTCCCTTAGAGAGATATTTGGAAGACTTAGTACCTGATCCAATGTCACCCAACTCATAATATCAGAGCAGGGATTTGAACTCTGGTCAGTCCAGACCCACAGCCCCTGCTGCTTCTCCAACTGTCTCTTCTATATTGGCCACAGAAGGAGTAAGATGGGGGTTATCAGTATACATCTTACTGTCAAGCATCATGCTAAGCCACCCAAGTTAACATAGCTAGACTACAATAGAATTAGAATTTCAACCCTGATCTACCTCATTACAAAAATCCAAGGTTCTTAAACTATTCTGCTTTGATTTAGCAATTTTGCTTTTCTCTGTTCCCTATACCCCTTCCCAAACTTCCATGGGATTGCTATAAGTAGCCCTGTCTTCCACAAAGCCCTTTCTTACTATTCTCACTTTATAATTAGTTATCACTTACTGAAGTTTGTTATAATACTTCTAAACTGAAGGATTATTTACCTCAATTTTATGAATACCTAGGACCCATGGGATGGACTTGAAGATATTTACAAAAACCCAGTAATTTTACATCCATATTGGGTCTAGCCAACACAATTTTGAAGAACAAAGTCAATGAACTGTTACTACCCAACTTCAGGCTTACTATAAAGCTACAGTAATCCAGACAGTGCAGTGTTGGTGAAAGAATAGACAAGTAGACCAATAGAAAAGAATAGAGAGACCAGAAATAGACCCACATATGTATAGTCTATTGATCTTTGACAAAGAAACAGAAGGAACACAGTTGAGCAAAGATAGTCTTTTCAACAAACAATGCTGGAAAACTTGGACGTTCATATATTTTTTAAAGATCTAGACAGAGACCTTAAACCTTCATGAAAATTAATTCAAAATGGATTATAGACTTAAATATAACATGCTTTTATCTCTATAAAACTCTTAGCAGATAAAATAGGAGAAATTTTAAATGAACTTGGTCATAGTAATGACATTTAGATAAAACTCCAAAGGCATAATCCATGAAAGAGATAATAATCCATGAAATTAGATTTAAACTTTGCTCTGTAAAATATTTGGGATTTCCCTGATGACATATGATGTGGAGCATCTTTCCATATGCTAATTTGTTATCTGTATATCTTTTCTAGTAAGGTGTCTATTAAGGACTTTGGCCAATTTTTAATGTTTTTTTAGTTTCTTATTGTTGAATGTTAAGAGTTCTTTTAATATTTTGGATAAAAGTTATTTATCAATTGTTTCTTCTGCAAATATTTTCTCCCAGTCTATGGTTCATTTTCTCATTCTCTTCATATTTTTTTAGCACAGCAAACATTTTTTATTGTAATGCTGGAGAGGATGTAAAATACCAGAAACCTTTACTCACTGTTGGTGGGAATGCAAAATGATAGATTGACGATTTCTTATGAAACTAGACATAATTTTATCATAAGATCACCAATCGCACTCCTCAATATCTATTTCAATGAATTGAAAACTTACATCCACACATAGATGTTTATAGCATATTTATTCTTAATTTCAAAAACTTGGAAGCAATCAAGATGTCCTTCAGTAGATGAATGGATAAATAAACTGTGGTTCATCCAGACAATGGAATATCCTTCAGCACTAAAAATAAATGAATTATTAAGTTATGAAAAGACATGGGGGGACTTTAAGTGCATATTACTAAGTGAAAGAAAACAGTCTGAAAAGCCTTACATACCATATGATTCCAACTACATGACATACTGGAAAAGGCAAAACTATGGACACAGTAAAAAGATTGTTTCCAGGGTTGGAGATGGTGGGAGGAATAAATAGGTGGAACCTAGAGGACTTTAGGGCAGTGAAATTCCTCTGTATGATACAATGGTAGGTACATGTCATTATACATTTGTCAAAACCCATTGAAGGTACAACACTAAGAGTAAATCCTTATGTAAACCACTCATCTTGGTTGTCAATGTTGGTTCTTTGATTATAAGAAATGCAACCCCCAGATGCAGGTTGTTCATGATGGGGAAAGCTTTGCAATGACTCGGAGGGAGAAAGGGGAGTGAGGGCAGATAGTATATGGGGAATCTCTGTGTGTTTTTCCTCTCAGTTTTTCTGTCAACCCATAACTGCTAAAAAAAAAAAGTCTTAAAAAATATGTTGGGTCTATGTATGTAGCTGCACTAATTTTTCTGAGAAGGCAGGTCATAATTTTCATTAGAGTCTTCATTGATTCTATAACTGCCTTGGAGCATTTCTGTTAATCCTTGAACTTACTCTGAAAAAAAAAGTCCTTATTATTCATGTACCTGAGTCCATGATGCAAAAAGGACTTTCAACTGCCTGGTCTCTTCCTATGGGCAGAATTCCAGGATTCCTATTATTGGATACGGTAATTTCCCAGCCTTGGCACTGCTCTTTTTTCCTCATTCAGATAATCATGTTGTGCTGTTGGAATGTAACTTAATTCCATCTTCTTATAAAATCTAACTAATACACTGTTTCCAGGCCCACTATCCCCGGCCTTCCCCACTCTCACATTGCCAGGCTGAGCAGGTAGTTTCCTGGTACTGGGCTCAGTGCCAGTCATTTCTGTTGGATTTTGTTAATTCCCGAAAAGGAAAAGCCAGACTTGTTGAGAAATGGGAAGAAAGTGGACCCATTTTATTCCTGTCATCTATTTTCTATCAGTTCAGAGCTTCAAGTTAAAGATGTAAAATGAGTCTGGAGCAAAGAGGGTGGAATCGTCAAATCCACAGTAAAATTTCAGTGCTATGATTGACTTTAGAATTCACTCCCTCAACTCAACCATGTGTCACTCATACACTGAAGACTTTTGTCAGAGTCTTAAAACTAGTTTATTGCAGAGTCAAGATAAAAGTTTTCTAAACCACCTATACCAGCAACTCCAGATACACACATGTTCTTTTTTTACTTAAATCAGTATTTCTCTAATTCTGTGTACTGAAACTTCTTAGTCATTAAACCAGAAACTTGTGGACAATTTTCATGGCTAGATGCCTAAGTTGAATAATACAGATTAGATATAAAAACTGTATAGCCCTGACTGGTTTGGTTCAGTGGATAGAGCATTGGCCTGAAGACTGAAGGGTCCCAGGTTTGATTTTGGTCAAAGGCATGTACCTTGGTTGCGGGTACAACCCCAATAGGGGGTATGCAGGAGGCAGCTAATCGATGTTTCTCTCTCATCAATGTTTCTAACTCTCTATCCCTCTCCCTTCCTTTTTGTAAAAAGTCAATAAAATATGTATATTTTTAAAAAACTGTATAGTACCCAGTCTGAAAAAAAAGGTAAATTAAGATGGGGGAGATAGAAGACGGTAAAGGGGGCATAAATGGTGATAGAAGAAGATTTGACTTGGAGTGGTGAACACACAATACAACAATATACACTACCCAATGGCTTCATGATCCATGATCTAGCAACTGACTCTTTTCTGGGCTCAGCTGCAGGATTGCTGAAGTATTGCATCTGCAAAGAGAGTTCTGGTGCGGAAGGCTGGCTGTATGTGGTCCAGTAAGCCTCCAAGGTCAGGGCAGAGGTTCTTTGTTTAGCAGCTCACATGCTCAGTTTCTTTATGTTGGGAAAGACCCATCCTAAAAAGTTCTATCAACTCAGCCAGACCTCTTTGCCTCCAACTGCAGTTTCCCCAGGAGAGAGGAAAGGGAGAAACTGCTGACCAGGTTATTGTCTGACTCTTTAGAGAACTCATGAAATCCATGTTCAAGAAAACACTGATATAGCCAAAACATGCTTGTCCGCAGGTATTGAGGATTGTCTCTTCCTGATGTCAGGTGGATCTAGGGGACAGAAATTGGGGGCAGGAAGCAGGTTGGGTCACAGGGGGTAGGTTAAGAGGGCAAGGTTGTGAATTTGAGGTTAAAGCTGAGTGGATGCATGAAGGCAAATGGTATAAAAGCATATATCTTAGTAAGAAGGGCAAGGGTCTTAAGACAGCACTTAAGGTGAGGTGGGTGCATAGGGATTGCTACATAATTTGAGAATCAGAAGCATACTGGATATCTACTTAGTTATTTTTCCCTTTAGGGGAGGGGATTTCTTTAAAAGTACAATGAATTTCACCGCTCAGCGAATCCAGTTCCCAGACCTTCCATGCTGTTTGGAGTTCTGGTTGTCTTCTGTGGCTCACAGCAGGGTATTGCCCCCAAGTCCTGGAGTGACTACAGCCCCATAGAAGTGATTTTCCAATTTCCTCTCCTCTAACTCAGTGGGCCAGGATCCTTCTATCTAGAACCAGAATGGCAAACATATGACACGCCTGTCAGCACTGACACGCGTAGCCATTTTCGATGACACTCAGCCGCATGCAGTCGCATACAGAGAAGTATGGGGCCGCATGCTGAGGATGAAACATTTGCTGTAGTGTAATGTAGATACTCTGTGCTGGAGGTCTGTAGGCCAAAACAACAGAACTCCGGCACAGAGCATCTAGTTCTGGGACTTCCAGTTAGGCGGTTAGGGGATCTTTGACCTCACTTATGGTCGGCGGAGCAGGGAGCAGCAGAATGCCATGGGGGACGCATCTCTGGGGGCCCTGTGATCGCTATTACCAACAACCACATAACCACAGCAACCACCATCCAATCTATGTTCTGGGGTGTCATGGATTTCTAATTGACCATCATTACTGAGATAAGTGAGGGGGAGGCTGGGAGAGGCGAGGGCCTATGCTATGGGTACCATTTCCCACCATTAGAAATAGTGGCAGCCATCTTAATTTATATAAGGAACATCATTTTGCAGCACACTGCAGACTCCGTTTCACACTATTATTGTTGTGCATCCTTATTAACCCCTATTTCTGCTTATTAACCCTGCCTTTTCCTAAAAGACAGTTACATGTGCCATCTCGTGGTCATTTAGGCTAGTTAACCCCTAATTGCCTATAGGGCTAACAGGCTATCTATAATTCTATCTTCTGTCACTGCCGCCCTGATGGAGAACCCAAAAAATAAAAAACCAAGGTTAAGTAAAGAAAGTGGTAGTAGCAGTAGCTGACCTCAAGAGGAATGGACCGAGATATATGGCATTATAGAAAAAAAATGGCAGATGATTCTGTGTTCTATGTATGAAATGGTAGTAAGCAAAATGTGAAATATAAATAAACATTTTGAAACTAATCATTCTCAGCTCTTGAAAAAAAGTGAGGATGAAAGGAAGGAATACATTTCCAGGCAGCTACACCTTTATAAGAGCCAATATAATTCCATCCTTAAATTTATAAAAGGCTCTACAAATTTAATATCTGCAAGTTTGAGCATTGCTCACTCCATAGCTCACCATGGAAAAGCACTCAATGAGGGAGAATTTATTAAAGGAACTTTCCTAAGATGTGCACCAGTTATATTTCACAATATGCAGAATAAAGATGCAATTATTAGAGAATATTTTAGTTACCACTCAGTAGAGATATCACAAAAGACCGAATAATGAGACTGAACACAAACGTACATCAATTAAAGAGAGGCATACGTAATTGTAAACATTTTTCCATCTCTCTTGATAAAACTACTGATGTCACATCACATGCTCAGTTGGCCATTATTGATTGATATTTTGATGGTCTCACAATGAGAGAAGAGTTGATAAAGTTAGTATCAGTGCCAACAAGTACATCAGGAAGCGAAATATGTAAGGTTGTTATACAAACATTCCGTGACCTAAGCATTGACATCTCTAAAGTTGTGTCAGTGATGACAGATGGGGCACCAAACAAGGTGGGGAAAAAAGTCGGATTTGTCAAATTGTTTATGGAAGCTATTGGACATCCGACTGTGCTTTTTCATTGTATTATCCATCAGGAGGTTTTATGTGCCAAGGGAGGATTTACTGACTTAAATGAGTTAATGTCAGTTGTTACAAAAATAGTTAATTTAATAGCTGCTCACCTCCTTCATAAGCGAGAATTTTCTGCACTTTTACTGGAGGTTGATTCCACCTACAGTGGACTGCTGATGTACAATAATGTAAGATGGCTGAGCCGAGGCAAAGTTCTTGAGTGCTTTGTGGAGTGCTTTGAAGAAATTAAATTATTTCTTGAGGATAAGGATCTGGAAAACTTTTCTCAGCTCAATGATGATAAGTGGGTCAGCACCCTGATATTTTTTACAGACCTCTGTTCATATTAATGAACTGAACTTAAAGTTACAAGGTTTTGACAAAAGTATTGACGCTATGTTTGGATACATAAAAGCTTTTGAAAGTGAACTTAAAATTTTCATTTGAGATGTAGAAACTAAAACTTACAAGTATTTTCCTCGAGGAACAAAGTATTTTGAGAACGCCAGTGCAGCATACAAAATGAAATGGAACCCTTTAATATAAAGTGCCAGCATGTTTTAGATTCGTTACTGACCAGTTCAGTGACAGATTTAATCAATTTAGAAGCCTAGAACAGACCATAAAAATAATTAATTATCCTTATGTAGTAGTCTACAGTAGTTAGGAATTAAATGGTTCCCAATGGATGCAAATTGATGATTTGGAGATGAAACTTGCAGAATTTCAAGACAGCATCTGGGCTCAGGTGTTTGTCAACTTGAGGTCAAAGCTTGGGAATTTGGAAAGGTGCTGCTTGGAGAATCAAGAGAAGTGCCACTACGAACAGGAAATTTGGAATGCCTGGAACCGATTACCAGACACTTTTAGCACCCTGAAAAATATAGCAATGCCTTTACTCACAATTTTATCCTCTAAGTACTTTTGTGAGACCTTATCCTTAGTGTTAAATAATATCAAAACCAACAAATGAAACAGATTGACAGATGAAGTTAGTAGTGCTTGCTTGAGCTTGAAGTGTACAAAATATCAACCTTCAATTGAAGGTTTGGCTAATGAAATTCAGCAACAAGATAGGAGGAACCAAGATGGCGGCATAGGTAAACACCTATTTTGCTGCCCCAGACAACAATTCCAAAACTACAACTTAACAACAAAATAAACATCATCCAGAATCACCGGAAAGCTGGCTGAGTGAAAATTCCACAGATAAAAGTAAAGATAGGACACTGCGACTCAGAAGAGCAGAGGTGCGCAGCCTTGAAGATACACGTGGATAAAGGTTCAGAGCCTTGCATTCTCGAGTCGTGAGGAGCGGGCAGCAGCAAACCCGGCTGGTTTTCTCCAATGGGAGAGCAGAGATGTCCCACTGCACTGATCCCTCAGTTCCACATGAGGTCCAGGGTCTGGGAAAGGCAAGCTAAAACCCAGATGTGGCTGAGGTCTCCATGTTTGAGGAGAGTGCATGCAGCTTGGAACAGTAGTTTGCATGTAAACTTGGGGACAGAAGTGCGCGACCACACAGAGAGGACTCGTGACTTGCTTCCTCGTTCGGGAGACCACCAGACTGCTTTGTTTTACAACCCTGGGCAAGACTTTGGGTGTACAGACTCATTTGGGGAGAGGCAGAGTTGTCTGGCAACGGCTAGAGACCAGTGGTGGCTTTCTCTTGCAGGTGCCTGCAGCCGTTACCACCCAACACAGAACCCGCGCTCTGCATAGGGCATAACTACCGCTGACGCTGCCTGCTCAGCTCGGAGACTCCGCCCATCCAACCTGAACTCAGTTTCCCTTCACAGCCAATTGGCCTGGAGGCCAAACCCTCCTGGAGCTAACAACAACAAGCTGGGCTTAACTTAAAAAATACTGTACAACCCACAAAGGGCTGCAGTAAGAGTATCCACCTCAGGTAACTGAGAAGGCTGAGCCACTGTCCCTTAGAGGACATCTACCACACAAAGCTAATCGACCAACTCAGGAAAGCAGCCACAATCCAGAGACATGGAAAGAAATCAGGTGTGAATGAAATGGAGGAAAAAAGACGACTAGACACAGAGTTCAAAACCACAGTAATAAGGTTTTTCAAGAGGATCCTAGAAAAGGCCGATGAACTTAATGAGAACTACAAGGAAATGAACAAGACCTACGAGGAAATGAACAACACCTACAAGGAAATGAAAAAGGACCAACTAGAAATTAAGCATACACTGACTGAAATAAAAAATATTACACAAAGTCCTAAAAGCAGCCCAGAGGGCTGCAAGAACCAAGTCAAAGATTTGAAATACAAAGAAGAAAAATCCACTCAGCCAGAAAAGCAAGAAACAAAAAGAATCCAAATAATTGAAGATAGTGTAAGGGGCCTCTGGGACAACCTCAAGCATACCAACATCCGAATTATAGGGGTTCCAGAAAAAGAGATAGAGCAAGATAATGAAAACCTACTTGAAGAAATAGTGACCAAAAACTTCCCCCACCTGGTGAAAGAAATTGACTTAAAAACCCAAGAAGTGCACAGGACCCCAAAATATAGGAATCTAAAGAGGACCACACCAAGACACATCATAATTAAAATGCCAAGAGCAAAAGATAAAGAGAGAATATTAAAAGCAGCAAGAGAAAAACAGTTAGTTACCTATAAGGGAACACCCATACAATTGTCAGCGGATTTCTCAACAGAACGATGCAGGCCAGATGGGAGTGGCAAGAAATATTCAAAGTGATGAATAGCAAGAATCTACAACTAAGATTACTCTAACCAGCAAAGCTATCATTCAGAATTGAAAGTCAGATAAAGTGCTTCACAGATAAGAAAAAGCTAAAGGAGTTCATCACCACCAAACCAATATTTTATGAAATGCTGAAAGATATTCTTTAAGAAGAGGAAGAAGAAAAAGGTAAAAATATAAATTATGAACAACAAATACACATCTATCAACAAATGAATCTAAAAATCAAGTGAATTGATAATCTGATGAACAGGATAAACTGGTGAATATAACAGAATCATAGACATAGAGAGGGAATGGACTGACAATTCTTGGGGAGAAAAGGGGTGTGGGAAGTACAGCAAGAGACTGGACAAAAACCGTGCAACTATGGGAGAGGACAGTGTGGGGGGAGGTGAGGGCAAAGGGTGGGATGGGTTCTGGGTGGAGGGAAGCTATAGGGGGGAAAAAGGGGGGGACAATGTAATTAATAAACTGAACAATAAATATTAAAAAAAAATTCAGCAACAAAAAAGTCACTAATAGGTACCTTAGTTAAAGAATTCCCCCCCACCACTTTTCTTAGTTTCTAGCACCCCACACAAGTTAAATAATATCAAGACCAACAAAAGAAACTGACTGACAGATGAACAAAGAAGTCACTAAGCAGGTAAGTTAAATAATTAGATTTTGGTTTATTAAATACAGTTATATATTACAATTATACATTTTTGTTATTTAAACTATAAATATCAAGAAATTATGCTTTTTTTCTCGAAGTGACACACCACCCAAGTTATGCTCGGTTTTTTGGCGAATTTTGACACACCAAGCTCAAAAGTTTGCCCATCACTGATCTAGAAGGAAGAATTTTGAGAAATGTGTCTCTTTTATTAAACACTTAAGAAGCTCTTACACACATTAGGTACTAGGTTTGTCTAAGTGGTTTTCAAATACTAAGTCATAACATATGAAATTTCTTTATTAGGGAATTTCATATCTATTGTTTATTCTAGTGTCTCTCAAAATAATATCTGAGAACTACTATTATGAGAATCATGGGATTCTTGTTAACATGATGGTGTCTAACCCAATTCTAAATCAATCCTTGTAACAACCATGTGAGATAGGCTTATCAAGCCACATTCTACAGATGAAAAAAAGTGAAACTCAGAGAAATTTGTATCTGGTCCAAGGTCACATAGTTACTAAGTGCCATAACCAAGATCAAAACCCGAGTCTGCTTGACTCTAAAGCACATGGTTTTTCAGCAACAACACAGCACAACATTAAGCCCTGCAGTCAGAGGAGCACATTGATGCTACCCTGTTACAATGTCAGCAACAAATCTGGAGCATCTACCTTATGCAAAACACTCCAGAAGGGCACTGCCCATATTTCAAACATGACACCTTGGGATTAATGAAATATTCCGGGACAAGGATGACTGGACCAGAGCCTTGGGTGGAGTGGATGGAAACTACAGCAGTTGGGAGTTGTGTAAGTTGTAGTTCACTCAGGAAGAAAAATGTGTTGTCTGCATACAAAGCATGAAAGAAACCAGAGTGTCCCAAGAGAGGTCAAGTAATCTATGGAGGGGCCTTTCTCAATAAAGCCGGTAAGGATGCAGGGAACATTGGGGAAATCCATCAAGAGGCAACAGAGCCCCAGCCAAGAGTTGAGTTTTCAGGACAGGGCTGGGTACCTGGGGGGAACTGAAAACAGCTCAATGACATAGAGACTGAGACAGGGGCAATCTCCAGGACTGTGACCTGAGACACAGTGTTGGCCCCAGCAATCAGGGCAGAAGCCCCATACAGCAGCAGAACGTGGTCAGGCTGAGTCAGTGACAAGGGCCAGAGTCCTAGTGCCTTGCTCCGAAGAAGCATCTTCCACACTTTTCTATGGACCACCATTGTCCCTGGCGATGCTGAAGGGTAATTTTGGGTGGCCCTGGGCTACCCAAATACTTTACTGATGTGTTTGCAGGGGCATCCATATGTCATTTTAAATCTCCAGGAGGGGAACATAGGCATCTCCCAGATGTATCTGATCACAGAATTCCTTCTTTTGTTTTCTAATAGGTCATCCACTGTTACTTTCTGAAATATCAAAACACTATTTGGGAAACAGTACAATCATGTTTCTTAAATCCATTCCTCATGCCCCTGATTGAGAAGAGGTCTCTACAGTGGAACAGTACTGTACCAGCAGGTGGGGATCCAGGGTTCCCAGCTGTGCAGGGGAGGCTGTGGAGCTGGGAACCAGGCAGTGCCAGACAACATGATGGATAGAAACTATCATCTCTGCTTTCAAGAACTTTCCACTCTATGAAGATCCACTCCTTTCAAGGCAGCAGCTGTCCTTTTTTTCTCCTACTTCAACCAGGTCACACCATCGTCTACATGACAGGTCTGCCAGTTTTCTCCTCCTTTTTTCATGAAGTCAATCATTCAAAATAAAATGTGGTATGTCCATAATGAAATATGCATCTGCAAAAATTTTAAAAAGGAACTACATATACTGCAATATGGATGAACCTCAAAAACTTCAGGCTATGTGAAAGAAGCAGGACACAAAGACTACATGGTGTCTGATTCCATTTGTATAAAATGTCCAGAAAAGGGAAACCCAGAGAGAGAGAGGCGGGTGAGTGGTGGCCGGGGCGGGGTGAGAGGGAAATGAAGAGTGACTAGCAAAGCACTGGGGTCTTTCTTGTGAGGAATGAAATGTCTTAAAATAAGATTGTGATGATGATTGTACAATGCTATAAATAGATTCAAAAACATTAAGTTGTACATGTTGAATGGCATGAGAGTGAAATATTAACAAAGCAGGGGGATGGGGGTTAATATTTACTGGGAACCTCCCACACACCCAGCTTACTTGTGGGAACAAAGAGAACATTTTCTTTCCTTCCTATGTGCTCAGGGTTTGAAGGAATTGGCATTCCTTTTGGGGTAAGGCACTAAAACTGAATTGAAGAAAAACAGCTTCCTCCTTGCTCTAGCCCTGTAACACTTAATCTCGATAAAATAAAGTTATTTGCTAGACATCCTTCTTAGAAGCCAGCTGTCTTCTAGGCACATCCACCGTGAGAGAGATAGCAGAGCTCCGATAGATGCTGCCACTCACCAGCTATTCGGTAGGCCCTGGCTTTTTAAAATTTTGTTTAAGCCTTTAAAATATATATTACATTTTATTGATTTTTTACAGAGAGGAAGGGAGAGAGATAGAGAGTTAGAAACATTGATGAGAGAGAAACATCAACAAGCTGCCTCCTGCATACCCCCTTCTGGGGATGTGCCTGCAACCAAGGTACATGCCCTTGACTAGAATCAAAACTGGGACCCTTCAGTCCACAGGCTGATGCTCTACCCACTGAGCAAAACTGGTTAGGGCTGTTTAAGTTTTTTATCAAAACAAACTGATTAAATTCCA
Source organism: Antrozous pallidus (assembly GCA_027563665.1). Taxonomy (NCBI): domain Eukaryota; kingdom Metazoa; phylum Chordata; class Mammalia; order Chiroptera; family Vespertilionidae; genus Antrozous; species Antrozous pallidus. The sequence goes on along the minus strand of CM050508.1, from coordinate 29,597,972 downwards.
CAGATAAACCATTTAAAAGCTTTGAGTCCAAGAAACTGTCATGATCATGAAAAACAAAGACAGAGTCTGCCACAGGCCAGAGGAGATTAAGGAGAATGGCTGACTAAACACAATGTGGTTGCCCAGAGGAGAGCCTCCATAAAAGGAGGTGTGTGGAAAAACAATGAAATCCCACCAAATCTGGTGTGGATTCATAGGACTATGCAATGAGAATCTCTGTCTTCATCAGCGTGCCACAGTTACGTGAGCTGGCCACTTTCAGCAAACCGCGATCTGTCACTATGTCCTTACTTTTCTACAAGTTTAAAGTTACCCCAAAAGAGCAAAATTTAAAATAAATAAAATGTCTATGCACAAACTTGAACTCAGACAAAGCAGGCTTCTTTTTAAAATATGTACATATGTTTTTATTGATTTCAGAGAAAGCAAGTGAGAGATGAAAAAATCAATGATGAGAGAGAATCATAAATCAGCTGCCTTCTGCATGCCCCTTACTGGAGATTGAACCTGCAATCTGGGCATGTGCCCTGACCTGAATTGAAGTGTGACCTCCTGGTTCACGGGTTCACTCAACCACTGAACCATATCAGCCAGGAAGCAGTCTTCTTTATATATATACTAGGGGTCCGGTGAATGAAATTCGTGCACTGGGGGTACTGGTGATCCCTCAGCCCAACCTGTCCCCTCATACATACTGAGAGTCCTCAGGGGATGTCCTACTGATGGCTTACCCTCTAGCCAAGGCTTTAGGCCTTGGGCACCCAGCCATCGCCCTGCAATGGGGTGGTTGGCTGGTTCTGCCTCAGCCCCGGCATGTGTCCTTGACAGGAATCGAACCTGGGATCCTTTAGTCCGCAGGCTGATGCTCTATCCACTGAGCCAGACCTGTTAAGGAAGGAAACAGACTTCTTTATTGTTATCTTTTTAGCTCTGTTTTATCATTGCTCTTGTTTTTCAGGAAATAATTTAACTTTGACAAGACATTTCTCCATAATCTGACCCAAGAACCAGGTCTATAGTCACATCCAAGAACCCAGTCTTCTTCCTACTGGTTCCTAATGCCCCATGTAAGCTTTTCTTGTTTTTCTCTCTCTGCCTCTTGAGAGAATACTTCATTTCTTTTTCTTACCATCTTCACTACACAAAGAATTCAGAAGAAACTGAGGTGCTGTGGAACTGTGGGCTTGGTTATTTGGTAGCTTCTAATCACTTCTAACTCCTCCAAGATGCACCATCTCACCAAGACTTGTATAATACTTCAATTATTGTACAATCCTGCTGCTTTTTACCAGAGTCTTTTTAAAGGTCAAACCATCCCCTGGAGATCTAAAACCTTGGAGCAGAAGCCACGAATTTAGACTGGCACATTCTTGTACTTTTTCTTTTTTAAATAATTCTTTATTGTTGAAAGTATTACATATGTCCCCCTTTTTCTTCCATTTACCCCTCCAGCCTGCCCCGAGCCCCCTTCCCAGACCCTCAATGCCCCATTGTCTGTGTCCATGGACCATGCAGTTATGCATACAAGGTCCTTGGTTGATTACCTACTTTTTCTTTTTAAATGAATGACTTGTTAGAAGTGATGCAAAAAAAGAACAACAGGTAGAAAATGAATCATGGGGATTGAGACTGCACCTGTCAGCACACAGGCAGGAAGAAAAAGCTGAACCAAAACATATAAATGTCAACTTCTTTTTTTTTTGTTATTATTATTATTACAAGAAAGACCTTTACTGTTAGTATCACTTTTCATACCAGTAGTCAAGGGGTGGGAGAGAATTTTCCCAGTTTCTCTCAGAGCAGGTAAACTACCACAACATCAAGGATAAAAATTTAACTTCAGTATTTCTTGGAAATCAGTGTGGACAGTGTTGACACTCTTCAATCATCAAAAGATAAAGAACATAGAAAATGCCTATAGCTCCAGGTGGAATGAAATGGAAGATTATTACTCAATGATGGAGACAAATGAGAGACCCAATACCCTTTTCATGATTAATGGAAATTCTGATTGATTTTACCAGAACTTTAATTTTAAAAATTAAGAAATGGAAAACACTAGATTTGTCATTTCCTCTTTTATATTCTTGTCTCCTTTTTCTCACTAGCTTACCTAGATTTGAACAGTCTTTCTAGGGGCAACTTAGATGTGGGAAAATCTACTATGAAAAGTGACCTACTTAGAGTGCAGTAATATTGTCATAGAAACTTTAGAGTTTGAGTAGGACGTTGGCTCATGTTTCAGACAATGCAATGGGGCCCAGGTTGGTGAGTAACCTTTCCAGAGTGAGTGGTCTAGTGTGTGGAGATCCAGGACTCCCATCTAGATCTCCTGGCACTCTGCCTGAAGATCTCCCCTCTCCTTCTCCATCTCCTTTCTGTTTCTTCTTCTCCTTTTTTTGAGAGTAAAAGCAAATTTACTTCATTTCAACCACAGAGTGAGTCAAAAGCAGATCCAGAAATAAAGTCCCCCAGCTACTAACTCAGTGTTCTACTCACTCAACTAAAAAGATAAAATGCTCAGATATGGAGAAAGGCAATTCAGCATTACATTTTTTAAAGAGGGATATTCATAATTATAAGAAGAAGGCCAAAGGATACATGAAGATAATAGGTGCCTATTATTAAAAAGCAACTATTTAATTATAATGTTATAAGTAGTCTATTTATTTTGTACTATTGGTTTTGGGGGGAAAATTTACATTTTCTAAGAAAAATTGCATTCATATTCTAGCCCATATTTCAGCAATGTTTCACCTTCCCCTCTATGAAAATTATAGGGTAACTAAGTATGCAGAAAACAGAGTACCATGATCTTAGCACCTGCTACCCAAAATAACCTAAGAGAGGGAATTGTTTCTGTAAGCAAAAATGTCATGGTAAGTGGATAAACTGACAGTAGAAATGACAAGGACACAGAAGAGAGAGCTAAAGTGCTTTGCATTAAAAATCAACAAAAACTAAAATACAAAACTATAAAACTTCCAGAAGATAGCATGGAGAAAATCTAGATGACCTTGAACATGGCAATGATTTTTAAATAGAATACCAAGAGCACAGTCTACAAAATAAATAATTGATGAGCTGGACTTCATTAAAATGAAAAACTTCAGCTCCATGAAAGACAGTGTCAAGAGAATGAAGAGACAATAAAACCATAGACAGAGAAAATATTTGAAAAGAGACATATAATAAAAGATTGTTACCCCAAATACACAAAGAATTCTTAAAACTCTAACAATAAGGAAAAAACAACCCAATTTAAAAAATGGACCAAGACTATAACAGACACCTCACTGAAGAAGATATACAGATAACACATAAGCATATGAAATGATGCTCCACATCCAAGGTCATCAGGAAAATTGCAAATTAAAACAATATTGAGAAACCACTTCACACTCAAATCCAAAGCACTGCCAACACCAAATGCTGGAAAGGACATGGAGAAACAATAACTCTTATTCATTGCTGTTAGGGATATAAAACAGTGAAGTTTGAAAGATAGTTTGGCAGTTTTTTACAAAACCAAACATATAATACAGGAATTGCACTCATTGGCATTCATCCAAAAAAGTTTAAAACTTATGTCCACACAAAAACACATATTTATAGAAGCTTTATTTATAAACTAGAGACCAATGTACAAAGATTTATGCAAGAATGGGCCTTCCTTCCCCTGGCTGCCGGCACTGCCTTTGGCAACGACACAGGCATCCTGCCCTGCCCCTAGCCACTAGGTATCTGTGTATGCAAATCTTTGTTGGGTTAATTTGCATACTTGCTCCTGATTGGCTGGTAGGTGTTGTGAAGGTGCAGTCAATTTGCATATTACTATTTTATTAGTGTATATCCCAAACTTGGGAGGAATCAAAATGTACTTCAATAGATGAATAGATAAACAGTGGCACATTCAACAATAAAAGGAATGAGTTAACAAGCCATGGAAAAGACATGTGGGGAGAGGAACCAAGATGGCGGCATAGGTAAACACCTATCTTGCTGCCCTACACAACAATTTCAAAACTACAACTTTAGTGACAGAACGAACATCATCCAGAATCACTGGAAAGCTGGCTGAGTGGAAATTCCACAAATAAAAGTAAAGATAGGACACTGTGACTCAGAGGAGCAGCGGAGGGCAGAGTTGAGGATATGCACAGAGTCAGAGGTTTCGAACCGCGCACGCGAGGTGGGCGGCTGGATACCCGGCTGGTTTTCTTGAATGGGGAAGGAGACAAAGGCATTCCACTGCACTGATTCCCCAGTTCCAGGTGAGGTCCGGGGAACCCACACTCATATGGGGTGAAACTGGAGGAAGCACGTTTAAACTCAGGCACTGCAGAGGTCTGCAAGCTTGCGGAGAGGGTGCATAAACTTGGGAACTGCAAAAGCACGCAAGCATGCAGAAAGGACTTGTGACTTGCTCTCTCATTCAGGAGAGAAAAAAAAAAAAGAAGAAAAACCCTGGACTGCATTGTTTTACAACCCTGGGTGAGACTTTGAGTGAGAGGCTGAATTGTCCAGCAGTGGGGCGAGCTTGGTGGCAGCTTTCTCTCAGAGGTGCATATAGCCATTACCACCAGGCACAGAGACCCAGGTGCCGCATAGGGTGGAGCTGATGGGAAATCAAGGCTGCCTGCTCAGCCCAGAGACTCCACCCATCCAACCTGAGTACAGCTGATCCTCATAGCCAATTGGCCTGGAGGTCAAACCCTCCTAGTGCTAACAACAATAATCTAGGCTTAACTTCAACAAGACTGTGCAACCCACAAAGGGCTGCAGCAAGAGTATCCACCTCAGGTAACTGGGGAGGCTAAGCCACTGTCTCTTAGAAGACATCTACCACACAAAGCTAATCAACCAACTCAGGGAAGCATCCAAAATGCAGAGACATGGAAAGAAATCACATGTGAAAGAAATGGAGGAAAAAAAACAACTGGACATAGAGTTCAAAACCACAGTAATAAGGTTTTTCAAGAGGTTCCTAGAAAAGGCCAATGAACTTAAAGAGACCTTTGAGGATATGAACGAGACCCTGGAGGATATGAAAAAGGACCAGCTAGAAATTAAGCATACACAGACTGAAATAAAAAATATTATACAAAGATCTAAAAGCAGTCTAGAGAACCGCAAAATCAAGTCAAAGATTTGAAATACAAAGAAGCAAAATCCACTCAGCCAGAAAAGCAAGAAGCAAAAAGATTCCAAAAAATTGAAGATAGTGTAAGGAGCCTCTGGGACAACCTCAAGCATACCAACATCCAAATTATAGGGGTGCCAGAACAAGACAATGAAAAGAGAGAACAAGACAATGAAAACTTATTTGAAGAAATAGTGACCAAAAACTTCCCCCACCTGGTGAAAGAAATTGACTTAAAAGCCCAAGAAGCACACAGAACACCAAACTATAAGAATCCAAAGAGGACCACACCAAGACACATCATAATTAAAATGCCAAGAGCAAAAGACAAAGAGAGAATATTAAAAGCAGCAAGAGAAAAACAGTTAGTTACCTATAAGGGAGCACCCATACGATTCTCAACAGAAACGATGCAGGCCAGACAGGAATGGCAAGAAATATTCAAAGCGATGAATAGCAAGAATCTACAACCAAGATTACTCTACCCAGCAAAGTTATCATTCAGAATTGAAGGTCAGATAAAGAGCTTCACAGATAAGAAAAAGCTAAAGGAGTTCATCACCACCAAACCAATATTATATGAAAGGTATTCTTTAAGAAGAAGAAGAAAAAGGTAAAAATAAAAATTATGAACAACAAATACACATCTATCAACAAATGAGTATAAAAATCAAGTGAATTAAAAATCTGATGAACAGGATAAACTGGTGAATATAACAGAATCATGGGCACAGAGAGGGAATGGACTGACAATTCTTGGGGAGAAAAGGGGTGTGGGAGATTCAGCAAGAGACTGGACAAAAATCATGCACTTATGGAAAAGGACAGTGGGGGTTGGGGGTAAGGGCAGAGGGTGGGTTGGGTACGTGGTGGAGGGGAGCTATAGGGGGGAAAAGGGGAGAACAATGTAATTAATAAACTGAACAATAAAGATTAAAATATTTTTTTTTAAAAAGAAAGAAAAGACATGTGGGGACCTTAAATACATATTACTAAGTTCAAGAAGACAATTTGAAAAGGCTACATAATGTGTGATTCCAAGGATATGTCATTCTGGAAAAGCCAAAATTATGGAGTCAGGAAAAAGATCACTGGTTGACAGTAAATTGGGGGGTATGAAAGAGGAATGAACAGACAGAGCACAAAGAATTGTTAGGATTATGAAAAAATAATATGATGCCATAATAATAGATAAATTTAATTATACATTTGTCCCAAACCATAGCCTGTATAACACCAAGAGTGAACTGCAGTGTAACTGTGGACTTTGAATAGCAATGATGTGTCAATATAGGTGTGTCACTTATAACAAACACACCACTCTATTCTAGGATATTGTTAGCCCAGGAGGCTTTGCATGTATAGGGGTGGGGTGTATATGGGAAACTTATCTATGCAAATATTATGGCATAGAATTAGAAAAAGAGGGCTCAGGGTTAGTGGGATAGACTGTGTTGTTTACTAGGCCTCTGGGAAGTGCAAACTATTCATACAATATAACCTTCCCCTTTCATCACACCAGCCAACAACCAAGGAACAAACAAACAAACATAACTCCCTATGGCTCTCTATCTATCTATCTATCTCTCTATCTCTCTATCTCTCTATCTCTCTATCTCTCTATCTCTACTGTTCAGTTTCTGGTTTTGGTTGTTTTGCACTTTTAGAGGAATTTGCATTACCCTGGGGACCTCGAGGAGAAATGTATTATTAATAGATTATTAACCAGGAAAGTCCTTTGCTTTACCTTGAGGAGCCAATGGCTAAAGGAGGCAAGTAGCTGACCCCAAGTTATTCAGGTGGTTGGAGTCCAGACAGAGGTCTTGATCCTGAGAACAGTGCTGAGTCAACTACATTTACTCGTTTTAAAACCTGCCTCTAGTCCACCAAGCATTTGAGCACTTTCTCAGGGCCGTCCAGTGTTTCTGACATGGCGGAAATGAAACACTGCCCGAACTCCAGGAGCCTTTTCCTCTGCTGAAGCTTGTGGCCTGCACGAGCTCGTGCGGGCAGAGCAGAACTTCAGCACAGTTCAGGGGATGCGTGGTCAGAGGGGAAAGGAAGTTCCAGAAGTGGGGAAACTCTGAGGAAAGCACCTACCCTCAGGGCCGGGAAATCAGCGGAAGTCCTTACAACAGGGCCCATTGTAACAAGACATGAAATAGAAAGATAAGCATTATAATAAAAAGTGCTATTGCAAAAAAAAAAAAAAGTATTTCCAGCAAACAGATGTTTTGTTTGCTGGCAATTCAAATTCTTTGACCGAACTATCCTTCCTAAAGTTAAAACATTTGCTTTTAGGGTAGTTATGTTGGGCTTATATTTTGCAAGTTTTTTTCAGATCTGTGAGATTTCCCACCCCACCCCCCACCCACCCCCACCCCCGGAACTAGACATGATCCTCCCCATCCTCCAGTTTGACTCCTGTTAAAGGAAATTGCTCTGTTACTGAGGATACCTAGGGACTCAGCCAGCACCTGTGACCATGACCTTAGTAGGCCAAGGTCACTTGGCAGATTTGATGAAAGCTTTTAAGCTGGGAAGGTTACCCAGATCACCAGGGCAGGACCTACATGGAATCACAGGTGTCCTATGCAAAAGAGAGGGGGAGATCTGACCCCAGAAGAGGACGAAAGTGACACGGCAACGGAAGGGAGAGGTTGAAGAGATGCCAGGACAGTTACGAGTCAGGGAATGCGTGAGGCTTCCAGACACTAGGAAAGGCAGGGAAGCAGATGGTCTCCCGGAGCTTCCAGCTGGAACCAGCCCTGCCCACACCTTGTCGGTCACTGGCCACCCAGCGGGGCTGGTTTCAGACTCCTGGTCCCCAGAGCTGGGGGAGTATAGAGGCGTGCTGTTTGGAGCCAGCACATATGTGGTTATGGGACACAGTGGCAATAGGAAATTAATACAGTTCATTAATGATTAACTTCCACAGGGTGAACCAAGGCATGTTATCATTTAAACACAAAGAAGCAGAAACAAACTTGTGCTGCGGAGAAACAAATAGAGGGTGCCTGGCAGAGAGGGCGCGCCCCCTCTGGTTTGGCCCCTGGGGCCTCACTCAGAATCAGTTTGTACATTAAATACTCGAGGGCCTTTTCCTCCGGCTTTTTGAGCTGCTCTCAGGACAATTCCTGGGCCGGGAAAATTCCCACATTCATCAGTGACCCTAGAGTATAATATTACTGACAAATTATAAACCACATAGGAGTGCCCTGGCCCGTGTGGCTCAGTTGGTTGAGCATCAGCTCATGCACCCAAAGGTTGCATTCCCAGTCAGGGAACATGCCAGGTTGTGGATTTGAACCTCGGTTAGGGTGTGTGCAAGAGGCAACCAATTGACATTTTCTCTCACATCAGTGTTTCCCTCTGTCTCTCTCTCTCTGTGTCTTTCTTTTTCTCCCCCTCCCTTCCACTCTTTTAAAATCAATAGAAATATATATTTTTAAAAGAGTTTAAAAATTAAAAATAAAGCACATATGAACAATTTCTAAGCAATGACCTTTAAATACTGTTCCAAATTGTGAACAAATTGAAACTATCCACAGTATGTAGCCAGAGTGAACTTTAGCAGAAAAGGAGGGCCACAGAGTTCCCTGCTGTGCTTTGTATTTGATAGTTCCTGATCTTTCTTTTGGAAGTCTGGCATCCCATAGCCCACCCTGGGCTTCAGGCAGTCCTGTTCCTATCAGTTAAAGTAACAGGAGAGTTTCCACTTCACCAGACTCTAGCCTCAAGGCCCACGCTCCGACCTCTGCTTGGGACCCGGACCCAAAGCCTGGCCATCCACACCAGCCTTGGAAGAAAGAACTCTCCTTGTACAAAGAATGTGAAGGTCCCTTCAGCATTGGTTATTGGTAGAGTAGTTCATTTCATTTCTTTATCCTGTTATGTACTAAATAGAAATAGCTCAGAAGTAAAACTATGAAGAAAGTTGACAATAGTTTGTTTTTAAATTTTTATTGTTTAAAGTATTACAAATAGTAGTATATGTGTCTCCTTTATTTCCCCCATTAACCTCCCCCCAGCCTCCCCTTCCCCTCAGCACATGCCCTCACATGACCCCCCCCCTCCTCCTCCACTGTCTTGTACCCATTGGTTATGCTTATATGCATGCATACAAGTCCTTCGGTTGATCTCTTTCAGCCCCCACCCCCAACCTCCTCTGCCTTCCCACTATAGTTTGAGTCTGTCCAATGCTTCTTTGCTTCTGTATTTATTTTTCCCCATTTGTTTTCTTCAAAAAAAAAATCTTGCCTCTGCAGACTAGAAATAAATGAATTAAAAAAAAATGTTTGAGTCCCAATTTCTAATTTTAGTATATGTCCTACCAAAGTGAGCACTTGAGTCCCAATTTTAATGTCCAACAGTTCTGAGTCCCAGTTTCAATGTCAAACAGTTCCTTATGTGTACATGTCAGCAATGATATCTGGATGGTGGACACATGGTGGGAATGCAGGTCCGAACCCCTCTAGTTTGGTCCTAGGCAACCTGCAGCGACGCACAGCTGCTGACTGCTAGCATGGCAAGGTGCCTTCAGCACATCTTCCATCTCTGGACTGTTCCTCCTCTTGTCTTCAGGATTAAAGCAGACCTGTCAATTCCTCTCTGTTGCAGGAATCCACATGGTCTTGGAGTTGTTTTCTGAAAATATACAAACCAAAAGTTCATAAAGGAATCTCTCCTATAAAATTGACTTGGGATCCAAAAGTTGACAATAGTTAAGGCATTTGTGAAATTTGTAAGCCAATGAGACTTCATAGCACCTGTCTCCATCCTATATAATAAAAGGCTAATATGCATATTTACTGAACCACAATATGACTGGTCACTATGACATGCACTGACCACAAGGGAACAGACACTCAATGCAGGAGCTGCTCCCTGGTGGTCAGTGGGCTCCCACAGGGGGGAGCACCGCTCAGCCAGAAGCAGAACTCACTGCTAGGGAACACAGCAGTGGTGGCGGGAGCCCCTTCCATCTCCATGGCAGAGCTAAGGATGTCTGACTGCCACCAGTTGGATATCTCCTGAGAGCTCCTAGACTGTGAGAGGGTGCAGGCCAGGTTGAGGAACACAACCCCACCCACCCCCATCCAGTGCATGATTTTTGAGCACGAGGCCTCTAGTTTCATATAAAGCACTAACCAGGCTTCCCCCAGGGTGTCTGAAGACAATAGAAAGTAATATTTTGTAGCTGGAGGTGGGACATAAGAGGAGGAAACATTTGGATATTTGCTGACAATAGGAACAATGTGTATCATCTCTGGCCTCAGCATTCTGCCTTTTGTTCCCCTCACTGCCTCTGTCTTCTTATTACAAAGCATTTGAACAAGGTGCCTACGCTACCCCCAGTCTCAGCAAATACTGTCATTTTTGAGACCCAGTGGAAAAACCGAGTCAAGCAGCGCTCCAAAACCACAAAGCCTGTTTCTAGCAAATGTGAGCTCAGCGTGCCTCACACACACCGGCTTGCTTTGTCTTCTTTGTCATAAGCACCCAAGAAGAGTGTCTTTGTCTTCAGAGAATTTCCATCTTATTGCATCAGCCGTCTAGACTTCAACCTGTGGTCTTCAATCTAAAATTGGTACCCAAGAATTGCAAACTCTGAAAGATGGCTGTGCCTCAAGAAAAGAAAGTAACATTAGAGTCTGCAAACTTTCAATGCTTGAAGAGTCTGTGAATTCCTATAAGGAAGCTAGTTTTTTCTCTGTCCTTCAAGTCCTCCTACACCTACAGGGTGTCCCTCCAAATATGTATACCCACTTTTCAGTAGATTTTATTACATTTTTAAAATGAAATGCATTTTAATAAACACTGTCTTTAAAATTATTCAAAGTGTGTATACATTTTGGGGAAATATATATAGATAGATATAGATAGACATAGACATAGACATAGACATATATAGATATAGATATATAGATATGATATGGATATAGATAGATATAGATATAGATATAGATATAGATATAGATATAGATATAGATATAGATATGTAGATATATTTCTTAGAGGGTCTAGTGCTGTCACTGGAAACAGCTTACTTTCACCCTATCAGCATGGGCAATGTTAGGAGTCAGAAGGGCATCTATTTCTACCTGGTCTGAGACTTCAGTCAAAAATTGCTGGGCCCTAGCTGGTTTGGCTCAGAAGATAGTGTGGGCTAGCGAACTGAAAGGTCCTAGGTTCGATTCCAGTCAAGGGCACATGCTTGGGTTGTGGGCTCGATCCCTAGTGGAAGGCATGCAGAAGGCAGCCAATCAATGATTCTCTCTCATCGCTGATGTTTCTATCTCTCTCTCCCACTCCCTTCCTCTCTGAAATCAATAAAAATATATTAACAACAACAACAAAAGTTGCTGGGCAGCGTGGGGAGCCCGCAGTCATGTGGTGTCTTCACGTGACCATCTGTGTCCTAATCTCCTCTTCTTAGAAGGACACCAGGACCCATCCTGATGACCTCATTTAATCTAAATTACTTTTGTAAAGGTCCCTTCTCTAGATGTGGTCAGATTCTGAGTCCCGTGGGGTTCGAGCATGAATATATGAATTTGGGTCGGGAGCACAGTCAGCCCATACCAATGCCTTTCACAGAAAATCATCTACGGTCATCCCTTTGTCTAGCCCCGACTGCCAAAGCACTGAGGATTACATACACCATAAACGACAGGGCTGGCCATTCTCAAATGCAGGACCCTCTGCCTAATCGAAGCTCATCCAGAGCAGCCACTTTCCTGTCTCAGCCAAGAACTCTCATCAAAGCTGCTGACCCACACGCACCACTGTGTTGGCCTCAGATACTCTCGGGGATGCTCAGGGTGGCAACAGGCAGACTTTCCCTGGGAGGTCACCTCTCTGGAAGCTCTGATTCAGCCCGCCACACTTCCCACGCCTCCAGGTGAGCAGAGAGATGGCACAGCCTTGGCTTAGACTGCAAGGAGTCTGGGATCCACGAAGGGGGAGAGGGGGTGGACTGAAGGAGGGGAGTTCATTCCCTCCCTTCACAGGCCTGGTTCCTTCCCATCACGGCCTTGTGTACACATGACTCCAGGGTCCCAACAGTGTTAACTGGTTGGGAGACCTCTGCTCTGTGAGAGAGCGGATGTCACCTGCAGGCTTAGATATGAGCGTCTTCTCCCAGTGGCTGCGGGGGCTGCCCTGAGAATGTGTGCAGAACACAGGGCCTGGTTTCTGCAAGGAGGCGTGTGGTTGGCACTGCCTCTTCTGTGCTGGCCCCTGAGCTGCCTGGGGGATGGATGTAGGTAACGGCTGGCCCGGCACCTGCACCAGACTCCTCCCCGCAGCCCCTCAGCTGAGGCCGGCCCTGTGGACATTGGGGACGCTCAGGTCTTTGTTGTGGGGGCTCACTGGGCACTGGAGGGTGTTTATCAGCATCCCCTGATACCTCCTGCCCCCTTTGTACCGGCCAGAGATGTCTCCCAATGTTCCCAAACATCTCCTGGAAGAATAAACACCCTGATGGTGGGGTCCTGCTATGGAGCTTCGGGACATCAATGAGAAGTTGAAACAAGAAGTTTGCTTGGGGTCCCTGAACCTGCTTGTGCTACTTTTTCTCTGTTGCAGATCAATGTGATCAGACTACAAACCCAGCCACTGGCCTCCACTCTTTCACTCTTTCCTCTCCTCCCCTCCTCACACCCTCTCACCCTGACCATGCTGCCTCCCACTTACTTCTTTTTGTTTTAATATATTTTATTGATTTTTCACAGAGAGGAATGGAGATGGGTAGAGAGTTAGAAACATCAATGAGAGAGGAACATCAACTAGCTGCCTCCTGCACACCCCTCACTGGGGATGTGACTGCAACCAAGGTACATGCCCTTGACCAGAATTGAACCTGGAACCCTTCAGTCCCCAGGCCAACACTCTATCCACTGAGCCAAACTGGCTATGGCTCCACTTATTCCTTGAACTCACGTTTTCAGCCCCTTTAATGGTCCTGGTGATTCAGCAGTTCCTCCTCTCCACTCCTCCTCTCATCGGGCTGCTCCTCTCTACCCTTCCCTGGCCTTGTCTCCCACCTCCATTGTCCTTCTAGGATCTAGGGAATTGATCTAATCTAAATTAATAATCAAATGCAAATCGCATCACATCACTCTCTGCCTGAAAGCTGCAAGATAAAGTCCAGGCCTCTCCCAGGACCTAGGAGGTCTCCTATCACCTGGTCTGTGCAGACCCTTGGATGTGTCTCCTAACAGGCCCCACTTTCCTCTTGACTCACCCAGTCCTGTTCCCCACGCACAGCTCCATGAATGCAGCCTTTGGGCCTTGCATGTGCTGCTCCCTCTGCCTGAAACATCTTCCAGGCCAACCTTCCTCATTTCCTTCCATTTCACATCTTCCAGGGAGCCTTCTGTGACCTTCCCAGCTGGCCAGGCACACCTGTAATGTTACACTTTCCACTTATAACCACCAGATGGCAGCACAGGGCTGTTTAAGAGCTTCCTCTCAGACCAAATTGCTTAACTACCAGTTAAATGACCCTGGGTAGGCCCTCTAATGCTTCTCTGTGCCTTGTTTTTCTTTATCTGTAAGACGGAGGCAAAATGGAATCTATTTCATAAAATCATTGATGATAAGAGCTAACAAGTGAAAAGTGCCCAGAAATTCCCATGGCAAATGTCCAACAAGAACTCACTGCTGTTAAATTTTTCTGTTGAGGTAACTGCCTCCCAGAAGACGGGGATCAATATTTCATGTTTAAACATTAATAGCAGAGAGGCCACTTCACAGTTATCTCTTCATTCAGTTCTTAGGGTTTACATTTTTCAAACGACTTGCAAAGCCTCCTGGCCATTTGTGGTAACACCACCCACCCTTCACCTCCCATCCCAACCCCAGCTGTAAATTGTTTTCTCAAATGGGTTACTCATTTATTTCTTCATCAGAGGGGACTTTCAAAAGCAGCTCTGATCAGGCCACTCCTTGCTTCAAAGTCCTGCCTGGTTCACAGTTGCCTGGAGAATAAAGTCCAAATGCCTTAACACAGCTCTCAAAGGGTTTCGGGACTAACTCGAGGTTGTTTCCACCAACTGTCATAACCAATCCCACATACTTCCTAGCTCCCCGGCCCTTCTCACACTCATGGCTGTGTTTACACAGAGAGTTCTGCCTAACACACTTTCTTTTCCTGGGGCCTTTCCCCTTCATCACATCTCCCCCCAGCAGCACCCCCAAAATGATCTCTTCCCTTCCCTGTGTTTCCATTGCAGGTTCTCTATATCACTCTAATAGAAATTGTCTCACCAGGGTTAGTGTTGGCATCTGACTTTTGTGAATGAAATTCCATATGCTTAGTACAAGTTCATAAATTTTTCAATAAAGACAGTTTTGGGTTTCATGTAAATGCGTCTTTTTTTCTCCATTAAAGTGACAGTGTTGGAAGCCAGAAATTGTTTAGAGATTTGGCCTTAAGAGCTCAGGAAATTATGCTGAGCTACAAAGAGAGCTTATGCCAGTGTGGAGGATTATAGGTGACCATGAGTTTCTTTCCACTCCCCTTTCAAGAGAAGAGGTGGCTCATGTGAAGAGGAGGGGCTTGTGACAACTTGGAGGGAGAGAGAGGCCAGCTCCACTCCCCACATAGAACCTGGAGGATTATAGCTCCACTCACCATCTGAGTGCAACCAAACGAGGTGGACAAAAGAACCGCCACGCTGAGCCCTGTCGGTCCACAGATTTGCAGAGAGTAATAAAACAGCTGTATTTTAAGCCACTAAGGCTCAGGTGCTTTGTGATTCAACAATAGATGATGGGAAAAGTCATTCTTAATTACTTCTCCAAAGAATAAGAATTACCACATTTGCCTCATGTTGACCACTCTAAATTTTGACTTAAAATAGGACTGTCCCATGCTGATGTATGGTCAGTACATGAGTGGACATTTTAGCAGAGTCAACGTGTCTAGGTCTGACAATAATCAGATTTCCTACAGGACAAGGACAGGTGAGCTTTATTCTTCTCTGAACTTGGGCAAGAAAACAGAGTGCCCATTAAATGAGAAATAATTGAGTGGAATTGAAAATAAATTCCTGCCATTTGGCTCTGGGTTTATTGCTCCTATATTCTATGAAAATAATGAGAATTGATTAGCCATGGGGAAAAGCATACCATTTATTTGCTTAAGCACACTAAAATATTCTCTGAAATAAAAATGCTCGAGTAATATCTGTGGGCTTTTTAAAACCTAAACTTGATGTTTTAATCACAAGTGATATTTAAATATATGAGTTTGACCAAGTAACTAGCTATGATTGTTCAACCATACACACACACACACACACACACACACACACACACACACACACACACTAAAAATGAGGGAAGACTTACAATCACCAATTCCTGGTGTTCACAGGCTGGACGGTGACAGTCAAAATACATGTCCAGCCCTGACTAGGACACCCAAGCATCACCCCACCCTGGGAGCTCTGGTATTTTGATTCTAGCCATAGCCTACCTCAAAGAAGCAATAGTCAAAAGCATAGTTATTAAGCACTCACTCACTCATTCATTTATTCATTTAGTGATCATTTTCTACATCCAGGCCCTGGGATAGCTCTGGAGATACATCATTCATAGCCATGGTTACACCTTCAGCCAATGACAAATCAAACGATCAGTCTTCATGGCCACGATCTTCTGCATTGGTTTCCTATTGCTGCTGAACACACACACACACACACACACACGCTCATACTCACACACACACACACTTAGTGGATTAAATTACTGATGTATTATCTTCCAGTACTGAGGGTTCAAAGTATAAAATGGGTTTCACTGGGAGAAGTCAAAGTGTAGCAAGGACATCTCTCTCCTGAGTCTCTAGATTAGAAACTGTGTTCTGCCTTTTCTGACTTCCAGAGACCTGCAGTCCTATCTCATGTCCCATTTACACAGTCACATCATTCTGGCCTCTACTTCTATTGTCACATCTTTTCTGACCCTGACCTTGACTCTTCTCCTTCATATACGGACTTTTGAGATTACAAGGGGCCAGATCGGATATTTCAGGATATCAAGCCATCTCAAAGATACTTAACTTTTAATCAAGCTGCAAAGCTTTTTTAATCAAATAAGGTAACAGTCATAGGCTTGGGGATTAGAAAGTGGACATTTTCCGGGGCCATTATTCTGCCTACCACTCCCACCAATGCATATCATATGCCAGACACAATGAAGACTCAAAAAACATTTATAGATAGATCTATGAACTCTAGAAAATTTGGGCAGAATGAGAAATGTCTTCATCTCTCATTTTGTATGTAGATTCCTGGGAGCACAGTTGCAGGGATTCTGATCACTTAAGCCCAGGGCAGAGCCATGAACCTGGCTTTAAGTAGATGCTAAAGAGAAAGCAAAGCAAAGGGCCCCTGGGCCACACCTGACAAACAGTAGGTACTAGCAAACACTAAAAAATAGTCCACCTAACTGAACCTAGTAGATTTAAATCTCTAGGGAGCTTCTTGTGGGAATTTATGTGACTGCTATTTAATATAAACAAAATCTGTTCTGTAGGAAATATTAATTTACCTTTATGAGCATAGACTAATCTACTTATGGTTCTGGAAAAAAAATTGTTTAAACCATAGAAAGACCAACAAATGCAGGCCATTCCTTGGCTACATTGCCAGCAGTTACGGATTAGAGCTTACCTTCTTGAAATCAAGTTAATAGGGTTGAAAGAAAACCCTTTGTAGTGGTTCTGAATTCGAGCACACGATGAAAGTTTAGTAAGCAATTAGGGTTACATGAAGAAAAAAAAAAGCTTCTAGGACCATTGCTCTTTCTCACATTTTACTATTTAAGGGACACATTCTGTCCTATTAATCCAACTAAGATAAATCAGCAACTATATCCTTTTCTAGCTCATGGGAGAAATAACAAATTAATTACAGAAAGAGAACTTTGTCATAATTTCATGTGTGTTGTTTCATTCTCTCTACTCAGATTCCAATAATAATAGAAGAAAAAATTAATAAGATAAGTTAGAGTTATGTGATGTAAGTTTTAGAAGATTTTTCTCAACAGTACAGAGACCTCCGGAGGCACATTTGTGATACCAGGGATCTGCTTCTGCTGGCAAACTCGACTCGGTAAAATAGTCAAGTCTTTCCTTTTCTTTAAGGGCAGTTTCTACTAGAATCCATATACTCATATGTTCAAGGATTCTTGTTGCAACAGTGTTTACAATAACAAAACATTGGACACAACCCATATGCCCATTAATGGTGACAAAGTTTTTTAAAAATATGTATAATGGTACATTTATAAGGTAAAAAAAAACTTTGCAAGAATTCTAAAAGATATTGGGACACCAGACAGATGGCATGTTGTACTAACAAATGAAAAAAATCAAGTTTCACAAAAGAATGTAGAAGGTAGTCTCATTTTTCAAATGTTAACTATACATTAGTATATGCATGAGGCAGGGGTTTGGGGGGTACAGGAGGTGGGGGAAACCCTGTGAGTGTAGCCACCAAATGTCAAAGTGTTACTGTTTAGGAGATGAGATTCCCAGCCAACTTCCACTTTTTATTTCGCCTAGTTCTGCACTGTTTAAATTTCTCCACTACCATGATCTACTTTTGCAGTATAAATTTTACAGTTAGAATGGTAGGTAGAGATGTGGGCATCTTTGTAAAGCTACATTGCCTGAGAATCCCACCTATGTCTTTCTTCATCTAATCCTTCCCAGTCCTCCAAGTATGAATTGATTTTCTCTTTTTGGACTTCATGTTCTTTCTTTGCTTGCAGGAAAGCCTAAAAGGCATGGACTAGTAGTTCGACAAGCATATTTATCTGCACCTGGCATTTACTTTATTGAAAAAACACATACAAATACACATTTGCACATATTCAGCAATACACCGCATGCTCTTTTGAAGACAAAGAACAGTAGTTATCAACTGTGTTAATCATTTAGGAAGCGATTTTCCTACTACCACAACAGAGCCTGGAGAAATGAATATCAAGGTGGATTGTTAAATGGATATTAAATGAATATCAAGGGACGATTATTAAACTTTGCCCTTTCCTGGATCAGATGCCCTTTACTCGCCTGAGATTTGTGCCAGAGTGTCAGCACAGAAACGCTGGATGATGATCTAGTGTGCCATTAACCATTCTTTTGCATAATTATTAGTTGAGCAAATCGACGTTCTTTGTACTGTCTATGCAGCCAGCTGTCCTCTCTAGGCCAGAACTTGTGCAGAACTTCAGAAAAGTGCTCCAACAACCACGAACAGCCATGGCTGACATTCCTTCAGAGGTAGACGGTGCCCAGTTATGAGTAAAATGTTCAATGAAAATGTGTCTGGGACTGTACCTTTAAAAAATTCACACAGTTTTTAGTAACTGATTCCTGCTATCAAAGAGTTCCTGGGAGCAGGTTCTGAAAAAGAAAGGGAACACTTTCATCACTAGGATCCATGTGAAGGCACGAGCCCTCCTACCACCACCAACAACACAAGGCATGGGTGGGGAAGGAGTGAGGCACCAAGGTCTACCTCTATCTTCCTCACCAATGACTTCAGGCTGGCCCTGAGAGGCCCCTGTCTTGGACTCCAGCCACTGTTCCTCATGAGATAGCATCAC
The DNA here is from genome assembly GCA_027563665.1 of Antrozous pallidus. NCBI lineage: Eukaryota > Metazoa > Chordata > Mammalia > Chiroptera > Vespertilionidae > Antrozous > Antrozous pallidus. The sequence goes on along the minus strand of CM050508.1, from coordinate 29,579,203 downwards.
TGGGAGGTACAGCAAGTGTGGGCACATCTATGTGTTCCTGAATGTGCAAATGACAAGGATAACAAAGTTGAAAAAGATGACAAAGACAGCCATCTCTAGGGAAGAAATGGGATTGGGGGAGATGAAGGGTGCTGCGTTCAAATACAGTCACGCTGGATTAGAACTTCAACGTGTAAACTTTGAGGGAACACATTTCAGTCCATGACATATGTCATTATTGTAAACACATAGCAGGGAATAGTTGGAACAGAACACATAGTATTTAAGGGAACCCCAGACTAGAATCAAAATAAACATCTAATAATAAAATTAGGATGATCTGAAATATAATTTATGCATCTTATGATATACAGCAACCACTGTACTTGAGACCATATGCACCACAAATGACCAGGTTTACAAATAAATGGGAGGGAGGATCCTCTGTTGAGTCATAAAATTCAGACACTGAGAATATATACATGAATGTATAGATAACATACATTTTCATATGTATCTACAAACATATATATGTATGCACATATATAGATGTGCAAACATTGTAAATAACATATAATACATAACCTGATATGTATGCATATATATATAATATATATACATGATTAAATATGAAAAATAAACTATGATAAATATGAATAACATGTAAATATATATAACATGTAGGTTATATATATAAATATATGTGTGTGTGTATGGATATATATATATATATATATATATATATATAGTATCTACTCACTCTAACAATATTTATTAGCATGACATAATGTATACCAAAGCCCTGTGATTCATACAAAGCATGTTTTCAGTATACAACCTGAATCCAAATATTCCTCTTAGACACAAATGTAAAAGATCAAGATTAGATAAATAGATCAAAAACACAATTTTTTCAAGCCTGGATCTTTCAAGGTTAGCCGATATAGCAAAATAAGTAGACCTGCGTGTTCTCAAGATGCCCATGCCAATGGAAGAGAATAAATATTTTACGGATAGGGCCAGAGTTATTTGTGAGCAACTGTAACATATAATTTATTGGATCACTTTTTAAGGTTATCAACTCCCTTTACTGCTACACCTTACAGAGTGAAGCAAATGCCCTTAAAGGAGATGGTCAGTTCCTCACCTAGTGGATGATATTATTTACTATAAATTTTTTGATGGGCCACCTTGTGCAGTCTCTCAAGTCTCTCAGAAAAAAAGAGCAGAAGTTGCTATGCATTGTTATATCACTGTTAGTTAGCTCAGGCTGCCCTAACAAAAGACCCTGCCCTGGGGGCTTTGACAATGAAGATATATGTTCACACAGTTCTGGAGGCTGGAGGGCTGAGATCAGCTGCCGGCGTGCTTGGGTCTGGTGAGGGCTCTCTTCCTGGTCTGCAGAGGGCCACCTTCTTGTTGTATCTCTATCTCTTCTCGAAGGCACTCATCCCTTCCTGAGTCCCAAGTCTCAGAACTGATTACCTCCCCATCTCCAAGTACCATTGCCCTTTTTCTTGAATATCTGTCTCCAATTACCTCCATGTGCCAGAATCTTATTAATTCTCCAACCCACCCCCCGAAAATGTCATCTCTTCCTTAAAGTTATTTCACCTTTTACACCCAGTCCCCATCCAACCACGAGGAGTTCCTCCTGTTGTGACACACAACACCAAGGCCTTTGACATGTTTATTATCTTTCCAATCTGTGTTCATGGTTATTTATGTGGGGCTGGATTGTAAATCATACCAGGGCATAATTATCTGTATCTCCTTTGCCACCCCTTCCCCTGGAAGACCATAATTAACGTTGGTTTAATAAAGATAGCTCTAAGAATAACACAAGGGAAACTGCTCAAGGTTTATTTTTGCATTTTATTAGGAGATTTTTAAGAGAGCATCTCGAAAGACCCTATGGCCACAGAAAGGACAGGCCATTTGTGGTACAGACAAGGCTTAGTGCATAGAGAGGAAAGAATTCAAAAAGAAAACACAGTAGAAATCATTACCACATTTTCCTGAGCTCAATGATCAATGTTGTTCTCCATCTTTCTTCTTGGGTGTCATTGTACAAAATGTCCGTGAGACTACCTTAAAAACAGAAAAAGTTACTAAAATTCAGAACCAAGGAGGACAGTGTCATGAAGCCATGTGACAGGGAGTCGGCCTGGAGCAGATGGACAGAGGGAAGCCCTAGCAAGAGAGCAAGAGGACACCCCAGGAGCACCTGCCTGGGGTCTGGCCCAGCCACCTAGCAGCAGCATTGCTTCTGGCAGCAACACTTCTGCTGACAACAGCACTTCTGCTGACAGCAGCCCTTCCCACAGCCACAGCCACAGCCACAGGAGCCACAGCCACAGGAGCCACAGCCACAGGAGCCACAGCCACAGGAGCGGCGGCAGCAGCAGACCAGAGGGACACTGCAGCAACCCCCACAGCAGCCACGGCAGCAGGGGCAGCAGCTGGAGCAGCAGCCTACCCGGTAGCATCTGCATGTGGTGCACCCACCACAGCCACCACCACAGCCACCACAGCCGCCACAGCTGCCACAGCCACCACCACAGCCACCACCACAGCCACCACAGCGGCCACCACAGCCACCACAACCACAGCACCCCATGGTGTCAAGAGAGAGGATTCAGAAGAGATGAGGAGAGAGACTCAGGAGGTGAGGGCGGTCTTGTGCCCCTTCTCCTGGGGGAGCCCTTATATACCATCTCCACGAGCCCAACCAGGATAAAGTCAGCGTCTTGTTGTTTATCCTACTTCCCATAAAAGACCTCACGAGGCCTCTTACATCCTTCCTTGTTGGAGTCTTTGCCGGATAGTACTGGTAATTTTAACCTTGACTTAACTCTTAAATCTAAACTGGGTTAGAACACACTTCTGAGAGTTTCAAGCCCACAAGGACTAACTGTGTGTGTGTGTGTGTGTGTGTGTGTGTGTGTGTTTTGCTCCAGGACCTAGCATGGTGCCTGGCTCTTTGTAAGCATTCAATAGATGTCTGTCGAGTTAAATAAATGTCTAAAATATTGAACAATAATGTTTATTTTTTATAACCATGAAAGTCTGAATGTAGAGCCAGGTAAAACCCCTCTGTTTCTGCATCTATTTTTTAGTCATCACAGGTTAAAAAAAAAAAAGATTTTCTCTCCACTGGGGTTCATTATACACTCCTAAGTTACAAAAATGCCCTTAAAGAAAAAAGCAGTGACAAAACAAATGCAAAAGGGCAAGACTAACTATCTCTAAATGTTTTATATATCATATCACATCTCAGCATTAAGTAAACAGGTGCTTGCTCTGTGTTGTGTGTGTGTGTGTGTGTGTGTGTGTGTGTGTGTGTGTGTGTGTGTGTTTCTTCACAAGAAAAATTGTTTGGTTATTAGAAATTACAAAAAATAGTAATTGTGTGATGTCAGATGTTAAAAAATATAATTTTGCACAGCCGGCTCCTGAGTCAGCTGCCTGGAGGGAAGTTTCTGCCTGCTGTTTGTCTCTCAGATCACTGGGAAAACAGAAATGAAGGTTTCATCGGTGGCCGGACCCTCTCCTGCCTCTGGGGGTGAAGACCTGTGGCCAGGCCCAGCGTGTCAGCCGACCACGGCCAGAGGGCCGTTTATGCGAAGTGACTGTCTCTGTGTGGCTGCCTCTACCTGCCCGCCCTCCACTCCCGCAGCAGTAGCCCGTGAGCATGGTTGGTGGGCCGTGGAGGTGGGTCTTGAGAATTGAGGCCTGTCCAGCTAGTCCATGTACTCCAGACGACACCACACTCTCTCTTGGGACTTAAACTTCTGGATCAGAGACAACTTGGCTCGGACGGGTCTGCCTTTCCCCCTCAATGTCGGTGTCCCTAGATTCACACCTGGCATCTCTCTCAGAGGCTCACCTTTCAAAGCTGGAGAAGTGTCCCCTCTCCTGCCACCCTTGATCTACTTCTCATCCAGCAGAAGGCTGGCGGGTGTATCTAGCCTCCATCTCCACTGCCCAGCGCCCTGAAGAAGCTGCCCACAGGGGAGACACAAGCTGTCCATGGAGACCATGTCTGTGACGCAGGGCATCATTTTCAGGCTCCTGGGACGACTTTTCTTCTACACTGTGGCAATTGGCGTTCTACTTCTGGACAAAAGATACAACATACAACTGCTCCATTCACAACAGAGAACTTGAGGTTTTCCAAGTCTGCAGTATTAAAAATAGCAATGTTATCATAGCAATGTTATCAAGAAGGAAGTAAATAAAAGGTCTTGTGAGATATCTTCCTTCAAGGAAATGTGGCTAAACACTAAGGGGAGGTGGTATATAAGGGCTCCCCCAGCAGAGGGGAATCAGACCTTCCTCACCTCCTGAATCTCCCTGCTCACCTCTCCTGAGTCCTCTCTACTGACACCATGGGGTGCTGTGGTTGTGGTGGCTGTGGTGGCGGCTGTGGTGGTGGTTGTGGCGGCTGTGGCAGCTGTGGTGGCTGTGGCGGCTGTGGTGGCTGTGGTGGGTGTACCACCTGCAGATGCTACCGGGTCGGCTGCTGCTCCAGCTGCTGCCCCTGCTGCCGTGGCTGCTGTGGGGGCTGCTGCAGCGTCCCCGTGGTCTGCTGCTGCCGCCGCTCCTGTGGCTGTGGCTCCTGTGGCTGTGGCTCCTGTGGCTGTGGCTGTGGCTGTGGGAAGGGCTGCTGCCAGAGGAAGTGCTGCCAGTGTAAGTGCTGCTGCCAGAAGCAATGCTGCTGTTAGGCGGCCCGTCTGCAGGTACGGGTGGTACCCAATCTGTTGGTAAGACTGCCCTCCTGTCATGCTCTTGCTCTTCCCAACCCCCTAATCTCCCCATGGTCCCAGGCTCTCTTCCTGTCTTTCTTTGAAGTTTTTCACCGGAAAAAATTTTAAACTATCAAGCACCATCTCACGGAAAAGCTATAAATACATCCTGGTACCTGAGTTATTGTGCAAATCACTCAACTCAACCAAATAAAATCAGGATTCCTAACGTTTGGTTTGACGGCCATGCTCACTGCCCGTCAGCTCTGTTTCTGTTCTGTTTCCCTGTCCACATGCACCGTTTTCCCCTTTGTGTTTGTACATGTGTTCTTAGTGATCACATAATGTTAACCAAATTTTCTAATAAAATGAAAACTACATGCTCATAAAAAGCATTCTTTATTTGCTCTCATGGGTTTGAGCACACAAAAATCCTGGTTTGATGTTCTAAAACTTGAGAACTTACCTTTGAACAAAGCCTTCAAAGCCCTTGCATGAGGGTCATCACACACAAAGGTCCTGTGAGAAGCTCTGGCCAGGTCTCTGGTGACCACGGTGGCCTCTCAGTGAAACATCCCTTTGCCTCAAAGACTCCTCCTCCCTCACACCCCCTGTACCGTCTCTCCAGGAGAGATGGCATGTTTTACTGATGGAACATGACATGTCCCTTCAGCAGCTGTCTCCCAAGCTGAGCACAGGCATTCCCATTAAGACCCAAATATAGTTTCACTGTGGGACCACCATTTGGGCTTTTGATGGGTTTATTTACTGATACCTTCAATCTTTTTCTTTCCGTTTTTCCTTTTTGTGCATGAAGTTTTCTTTTTTCAACTTTGTTAGTACACAGCAACATTCAATAGAATACACGGGGAGCGTTCTAAATGCAATCACATACCATTTCACACAGGAACGCATTCTGAGAAATGCATCGTTCAGCGATTGCTCCGTTTGCGAACATCATCGTGCACTCACACAGACCTCGATGTAGAGCCTCCTACACACCGAGGCTGTGTGGTATGGCCCGTTACTCCCGGCTGCGAACCTGTACAGCACGTTACTGGACAAAAACACATACGATGAAATCAAGCCCAAAAGCAAATGATGCAATCAGTAAACATGAGGTGTATGAGACAGCTCCCGGAGTAACAAGATATAGTTGGTTGTTGTAATTTTAATAAGTAGAAAGAATGCACTCTGAAGCAACAACAAAAGTGTAGTATGTAAATACATACACCAGTGTCATAGTCTTTAATTATCATTTTCAAGTGTTACACACTTTATATAATTGTATGTATATGTTTTTATACAACTGACAGCACAGACAAAAGATTAATATCTTCATATGTAAAAAGTTGTTACAAATCCATATGGATAAAAAACATGCAAAGGACAGAGTCATGCATTTTTAAAAGAAATAAAAACCAGGGCTCCTTGAAAAATAAATGATTTCCAGTTTGGGTCATAAACTGAGTAAGATGAGCCCTGAATATCTGCCAGGCTAGAAGATAAGGAAGCTGCAGAGAGTAATGGAGTCAGATGGAGAGGTCAGTTAGAATACCATAAGGAAGAATAGTTGCAATGAAGTGGAACACATAAAATACTTTTAAATTTATCATAATAAGACCAAACGTATAATAATCCAAAATGTAAAATACAAACCTCATGCCCTAGCCAGTTTGCTCAGTGGGTAGAGCATCAGCCTGCGAATGGTTCTGTTTGCAGTTGTAAAGCAGTATCAGACACTGTGGGTGGGAATAACTGACACACAATTTATTGAGGGAAAGTTTGTCACTGTTACTGCTTTGCAAAGTGATCTTTGATCTAGTAATTTCACCTCCAAAAATTGCCCCAAGAAAATAATTAGAAGAAAAACATGCAATGTGTAGCTAACATTCATTGAGGTCTGTTTTTGTGCCAGGCACTGGCTCATTTAATCTGCATAATAGCCCTCTGCATTAAATATTATTGTATTTTGTTATTATTATAACTAGAGGCCCGGTGAATGAAATTCGTACGGGGGGGGGGGGCGGGAGGATGTCCCTCAGCCAGGCCTTCACCCTCTCCAATCTGGGACCCCTCGAGGGATGTCCGACTGCCCGTTTAGGCCTGATCCTGGTAGGATTGGGCCTAAACGGGCAGTCGGACATCCTTCTCACAATCCAGGACTGCTAACTCCAAACTGCTCGCCTGCCTGCCTTCCTGATTGCCCCTAACTGCTTCTGCCTGCCAGCATGATCACCCCCTAACCACTCCCCTGACAGCTAATTGATGTCTAACTGCTCTCTTGCCAGCCTGTTTGCCCCCATCTTCCCTCCTCTGCCAGCCTGGTCACCCCTAACTGCCCTCCCCTACAGGCTTGATCACCCCCAACTGCCCTTCCTTGCAGGCCTGGTCCCTTCCAACTGCCCTCCCCTGCTGGCCTGATCGCCCACAACAGCCCTCCCTTGAAGACCTGAAGCCTTCCAATGGCCCTCCCCTGCTAGCCATCTTGTGGTGGCCATCTTGTGTCCACATGGGGGCAGCCCTCTTGTGTGTTGGAGTGATGGTCAATCTGCAAATTACTCTTTTTTTAGATAGGATAGAGGCCTAGTGCATGGGTGGGGGCCAGCTGGTTTGCCCTGAAATGTCCTGGGTCAGGGTGGGGGTTCCCTTGGGGCATGGGGCAGCCTGGGCAAGGGACCTGTGGTGGTTTGCAGGCTGGCCACACTCCCAGTGATCCAAGCAGAGGCCCTGGGATCTGGGATTAATTTGTTCTACAATTGAAACTTTGTAGCCTGGAGCAGAGCCAAGCCTTCTGCTTGCTCCGTGGCAACAGCCATTTCTGTTTGAAACTTTGTAGCCTAGAGTGGAGGCCTAGGCCGGCAAAGGCAGGCAGAAAGCTTGGCTTCCTCCATTGCTGGGAAAACCCAAGCCTCCATCCTGCTCTCGTGGTGGGTGGCAGCCATCTTGGTTGGGATTTATTTGCATAATTTGCTCCTGATTGGCTGGTGGGCGTGGCTGTGGGCATGGCTTGATTGGAGGTGCAGTCAATTTGAATATTACTCTTTTCTTAGATAGTATTATTATCATTATCATTTCCATGCTAGGAAGAAAGAAGACCAGAGAGGTGAACTCATTGCACAAGCCAGTCAGTATTAGAACTTGGATTTGAACTCTGGAATTTTGACCTTATGTCTGCGTGTATTATGTTTGGACATTTACTAAGGCATCCTATCTAATAAAATAGTAATATGTAAATTGACCATACCCCCGATCAAGCCATGCCCGCAGCCACGCCCACCAGCCAATCAGGAGCAAATTATGCAAATAAACCCCAACCAAGATAGCTGCAGCCACTGAGAGCAGGAGGGAGGCTTGGGTTTCCCCAGCAATGGAGGAAACGAAGCTTTCCACCTGCCATTGCCAGCCTAGGCCTCCACTCACTGCTACAAAGTTTCAATTATAGAAGATACATAATTCCAACAAAAATGGTGGCAGCCACAGAGCTGGAGAGAACAGAGGCTAGGGTTGCCAGGGTGATGGAGGAAGCCAAGCTTCTGCAGCTCTGGCTGTCCTAGGCCTCCACTCTAGGCTACAATGTTTCAATTGTAGAACATAAATTAATTCCAGATCCCAGGGCCTCCACTTGGGTCGCTGCAGGGTGTGGCCGGCCTGCAAACCATAGTCCCCTTGCCCAGGCTGCCCCTTGCCCCAAGGGAACCCCCACCCTGATCTAGGACACCCTTCAGGGCAAACCAGCTGGCCCCCACCCATGCACCAGGCCTCTATCCTATCTAAAAAAAGAGTAATTTGCAGATTGACCATCACTCCAACACACAAGAGGGCTGCCCCCATGTGGTCAAAGATCCTGCCCCCATGTGGACACAAGATGGCCACCACAAGATGGCCAGCAGGGGAGGGCCATTGGGAGGTTCCAGGTCTGCAAGGGAGGGCAGTTGTGGGCGATCAGTCCATTAGGGGAGGGCAGTTGGGAGAGACCAGGCCTGCAAGGAAGGGCAGTTGGGGGTGACTAGGCTGGCAGGGGAGGAAGTTAGGGGCAAACAGGCTGGCAAGGGAGCAGTTAGACATCAATTAGGCTGTCAGGGGAGTGGTTAGGGGGTGATCATGCTGGCAGGCAGAAGCAGTTAGGGGCAATCAGGGAGGCAGGCAAGCGAGCAGTTTGGAGCCGCCAGTCCTGGATTGTGAGAAGGATGTCCGACTGCCCGTTTAGGCCCAATCTTACCGGGATCAGGCCTAAATGGGCAATCGGACATCCCTCGAGGGGTCCCAGATTAGAGAGGGTGCAGGCTGGGCTGAAGGACACCCCTTTGTCCCCCGCCCCCCATGTACAAATTTCGTGCACTGGGCCTCTAGTTACTTATAGTAGCAAAACATTAAAAACTACCTCAAAGTCCACTTATAGAGGTTTGGCCAAATAAACTCTGCTGCATACAATTGATAGTTCTTGTATAAGCATCAACCATATTCTACTGTGCATGGATAATGTCAATATTCCCTGTAAAATAACACACAATCTGTTCCAAACCAGGGCAAACTGTAATGACATACTTTACATAACCCAAAGTTCAGGTCTCTAATTACGATAGAATCATGTTTCCAGGAAATGCCCCCTTGGTGCTGGCTGAAATTTAGCCCCTCCATTAGTCACTTCTGTGCTTCCCCAAACACCCCTTCAGCTCAGCTTGTCCTGAGAGATCCATAGGTTGCATGGTCAGGCCAGCTGCCCTACCTCACCACACCCCCACACTCCTGCCCGCACTCCTCCATGTGGCCTCCTGCTCCTCACCCAGGAGCCCTCTGTGGCCAGCACTGGTTCTCCGGGGACCCTGCTCTCCTGGGCAGTGTAGCTCTGCTGCTGCCCCCAATGCTTAACCATACAGGCCATGCACCCTTTTTCTCTCCTCTACCCCAAGGATGGAGCGGGGCGTTCCTTTAGTTCTCACAACCTTTCAAACCCCAGATTCTAACTATGGCAAGTCTCTATTAAAGATTCGAAGACAACAGAAAGTGATTTAAAGTCATGAGCAAACGCACCATGCTCTCTGCTGCCCCCCACCCTCTGTGCCTCTGTCCCTGCTCCTTAGACCCAGCTGCTGGCACCAGCCAGCTCCCTGCTCCCCAATGGGATGCTCTGAAGCATCTTTGCTGCTCTTGGAGTCCAGACACAAATCACAATGAAAATCCAATGAAAGGGGCAGGATTCACTAATCCTGTTTTTAAATTCACCTCAACTCAAGATGATGGACTGCAGGGATATTTGCTCTTTTCAGGGTAAACCCCACTTTATCCCCACCACACAGATGTGGTCTTGCCCCCAAGCCCCTGGTTCACAGAAGGACAGCTCCCTCATAATTCAATAAACCAATAGCCGCATCTCTTGATGCTCATGGTATTTCAGGTCAAGTGTCGTTGGTGTGGGATGTGAATATTACACTCGTTGAAATGTGTCCAACTCTGACCTATTCATATCCCAGATTCCCTGCCTCAGTTGGGGACTAAACTTGAACTTGGGCATCTTTTCCAGAGACTTGAGGTCAGGGCTCCAGACTATTTGGGAGCTTGAACAAAGCACACTGTTCCCCACCCTCTCCCCAGCAAGGAGCTGCCTGAACTCATACAAAGAAAACAAACACACCTACCCAAACAGCTCCATGCTGGCACAATGACACACCCACCACAGCGCTGTGCTCTGAAGGGCGCACTGGGTCTGCCTCTGCAAGATCCGAGGGGATGTTTGCCTACCTTGTGCACCCAAGTCAGGGAACTGCTGACCTGGAGGTGACCTGGAATCCTCACACTCTCTATGAAGTGCCCCTGCCCTCCCAAGGTTTTACACAAGCACAATAATAGCAGGGGAGACCTTTGACAACCTAAACTTTACGTGTCTGAAACTGAACTTCATCCTCCCACCGGTAACACCCGCCCCCACACCAAAGCACTTTTCCCATACGTGCCCCTCCCAGTGAAGCTCCATGAACAGCCAATCACACTTTCAGAGCAAAGGCAGTGGCACCAGCTGAGTCCCATCTCCTCTCAGGCCCCGGCACTGGATTTACCAGCAGATCCAGTTGGCATTCTCAGAACACCCGCACAGGTGCAGGCCCCCTGCCCTGACCCAGCAAGCACTTCCTCCAGGTGGGGCAGCTCCCCTCCCAGGCCCTTCCCTGGTGATTCTCCAGGTGCTGCTTAGAGTAGCCTTTTCTATATAAGGCAGGCCATATCCTTTCTAAAGATAAACCCTAAAGGTTGCCCAGGTCACTCACAGTCAAAGCAGACGTTTACAATGACCTAAAATGACACCATGAAGTGCAATCCTCTAACCACCCCCACCCTGCTTCCTTTACCTTGAGTTTCCTACTCCCTGCGCCCTCACTGACCTACCCCTCAATGTACTGTCCAGAATGCTCTGTCCCAGGTACCTGAGCCCATTACTCGCTAATCACCTCTCATTGTTCTATATCCCACCATGCCCAGCGCCCTGTCTGACAGCTGGTGATCTCCAGATCTAGAGCAAAGTGAATCCCTCCAGTTCATATTATTATCTGGTTCCCTTGGTGCCTGTATTACATGACCCTAACATTTAGTAACGAGTAGTAACACCCCACCCTGCAAGCACATTCTCCTGTCACCTTCTGGGGAGATCTGAAAAGAGACTGGGCCAGGCAGGAAGGGCCCATGTCTCCTTCGTCCGGTGACCCCCTCGCACTCACAGCCTCTCTCTGGAAGCACCCTTGCCTCTGTTACCTGTGTGCGCCCCTCCCGCACTTCCTTTGAAAGCAACACTCTGGACCATCTACTCTCTATGAGTGGGAGAGAGAGGGCAAGACCTCTGTAGTCTGGGGTGAGGGGGTGGGCAAGAGCCAGGGGGCATAAATCACCTTCCCCAGCCTGGGGAGCAGCTAGTGGGCCCCCCTTTCTCCAGCTCTCACTTTCAACATGAAACAGATTTAGGTAGAAAATTCTAAGGGATTGAACATATAAAAGGGGGGGAGTGTACTGCATCCAGAAGGTGAGCTCTGTGAGTGGTTTCACCCTTGGGGTCTCGGAGATGTTGTATGATGTCTTTATTTTCATGTTCTTGTTTACTTAGGGTGGAACATAATCAAAGTGGATGGTGCTTTAGTCACTCACAACTCTTCCTCACCATAACCTGCCAAAGACACAGTTAACTAATACAGGTGATAGAGTAAGAAATCTCATTCAACTGTAATCGGATTTTAAACTTAACAGAACCAAACTAAAATAACTAAGACCTAACTAGATACATGTGGCTTGAGGCTTTCAATGTTTAGTCCATTGATACAATTTTCCCAGAATCCTTCTGACTTATATAAGAGAATAGTTGAAGCCACCAAATCTTTACCGTGTGTGAAAACCTATTAGAGATAGATCATCCATTAATTATTGCAAACCCATCTCAAACGTACATCAGGGTCTGACTTTATGGGTTTGATGGAATCTTTCAATGAGACACATTCCAATAAGAAATAAAAGATGATGAGACTTTGATGCCAATTTGATGTGGTTTATTGAGAAAAAATGACAGGTCTACAGAAGATAATAGTAAACATACAGGATAGAGAAGCTTCAGAAAGAGGGGAAAATAGCAACAAACATTTCAACAATAAAATTTTAAGAAAGCACAGCATTAAAATCATCACTCTATTTTGCTGATGGGTGGTGGGTGGATGGAGAAGGTTTGTGCTAGCATTTTTCCTTCGGAGGCAGAAACTCAAGCACCCAGAGATATGGGTTTAACTCCTCAGCCTGAGAACCAGTCTGCTGTCATCCCTGTGACTTTCAAATCATGAAGGACTGGCAGGAAGAGGGAGAATCTTACCAATGGGAATTACCTGCAGCACCTGTCCAGAGCCGGCAGGCCCACCTAGCAGCAGCATTGCTTCTTGCAGCAGCACTTCTGCTGACAGCACTTCTGTTGATAACAGCCACAGCCACAGGAGCCACAGCCACAGGAGCCACAGCCACAGGAGCGGCGGCAGCAGCAGACCATGGGGACACTGCAGCAGCCCCCACAGCAGCCACGGCAGCAAGGGCAGCAGCTGGAGCAGCAGCCGACCCGGTAGCATCTGCAGGTGGTGCACCCACCACAGCCACCACCACAACCACCACAGCCGCCACCACAGCCACCACAGCCGCCACAGCCGCCACAGCCACCACCACAGCCACCACAGCCACCACAACCACAGCACCCCATGGTGTCAGTAGAGAGGACTCAGGAGAGGTGAGGAGTGATAGTCAGGAGGTGAGGAAGGTCTGATACTGCTTCTGCTGAGGGAGCCCTTATATACTACCTCTGGGAGTGGGAGAGGGAGGACACATGACCACTTCCTTGTTGCTATTTGGCTCAGTTGTCATGAGAGAACCACATACTCTATTAATTACTTCCTTTTTTTGGAATGTCAGGTAGGTTTACTAGATTACTTGTTTATTTTTCTAAGTCAAATGCCTTAAAAGTCCCAGTAAGGGTCCCTGGGAGCCTCGGAAAGGGGGGTACTGTTAACGTCACGGGCACACTAAGGAGACCCATATAGCACAACATGCTGTGCTTGAACCGGGGGTCTGACAACTGGACAACAAGCAAGCATTCCCAGGAAGCCAGGCTGGGTGCAGTCCAGGGGTCCTCTTACATGGAGGAATGAAAGGGGCCTCAGGCTCCAATGTCATGGCCCAGTGCAAAAGCAGCCCTGACCTCTTCATCAGAGCTGGCTTACTCCCCACCGCATAGCTGCAAAGCAGGTCACTGGGTCACATTATTTGGTGTAACTCACATTGTGTGATTGCTTAGAAAGCACAAGCATATCTTTGCAATGACTCATCTTTATCTGGTACAATTTGTATTGCATTTCAAAATAAGAAGACATTTCCTAATTAGAATGAAAAAAAGGAGTTGGGTGCTTGAAGAATTTTCATGAATTGCTATTTAAAAAGAAAAATATACATGCAAAATAATACGGCCCAATGGCAGAAAGATGAAGCAAAAGCAAAAAATGGACATAAAAAGGAAGATATTTCAGAAAAATAAAGTGTTCGTACATGAAGGAAGTATAATCACAGTAGCCTATTTGGACTCTATAATGAGCAACATTTATATTATAACTAGAGGCTCAGTGCACAAAATTCATGCACCAAGGGCAGGGGTTGTCCCTTAGCCCAGCCTGCGCCCTTTCCAATCTGGAACCCCATCGAGGGATGTCCGACTGCCCATTTAAGCCCGATCCACCGGGCAGTCGGAAATCCCTGTCACAACCTAGTAGATCATTTTTATCTTCTTTTTTACTTTTACTCTTATTTATTTATTTATTTATTTATGTATTTATTTATTTTAGAGGCCCGGTGCATGAAATCCATGCACAGGGGTGTGTGTCCCTCAGCCCAGCCTACTCTCTCCAATCTTGGACCTCTCTCACAATCCAGGACTGCTGGCTCTCAACTGCTCACCTGCCTGACTTCCTGATTTCCCCACTTCTGCCTGCCAGCCTGATTGCCCCCTAACCACTCCCCTGCCAGCCTGATTGATGTCTAACTGTTCTCTTGCCAGCCTGGTCACCCCCAACTTCCCTCCCCTGCCAGCCTGGTCACCCCTAATTGCCCTCCCCTGTAGGCTTGATTGCCCCCAACTGCCCTCCCTCCCTTGCAGGCCTTTTCCCTCCCAATTGCCTCCCCTGCTGGCCATCTTGTGGTGACCATTTTGTGTCTACATGGGAGCAGGATCTTTGACCACATGGGGGCAGCCATCTTGTGTGATGGAGTGATGGTCAATCTGCATATTACTCTTTTATTATATAGGATAGAGGGTTGGTGCAGGGGTGGAGGCCAGCAGGTTTGCCCTGAAGGGTGTCCTGGCTCAGGGTGGGGGTTCCTTTCGGGCATGGGGTGGCCTGGGTGAGGGGCCTGTGGTGATTTGCAGGCCAGCCATACCCTCATGCAACCCAAGCGGAGGCCCTGGGATTTATCTTCTGCAATTGAAACTTTGTAGCCTGGAGGGAGCCAAGCCTTCTGCTCCCTCCGTGGTGGCAGCCATTTCTGTTGGGGTTTATTTATCTCCTATAATAGAAACTTTGTACCCTTAAGCGGAGGCCTGTGGTTTGTGGGCATGGCTTGTGGGTGTAGCAGAGTGATGGTTAATTTTCATATTACTCTTTTATTAGATAGGACTAGTGGCCCGGTGCACAAAAATTTGTCTCTCAGCCCAGCCTGCATCCTCTCCAATCTGAGACCCCTGTGGGATTAGGCCTAAACTGGCAGTCAGACAACCCTCTTGCAATCTGCTCCTAACCACTCACCTGACTGACTGCTTGATCACTCCTAACCACTCTGCCTACTGGCCTTATTGCCCCAACTGGTTCCCTCTGACCCCCCACCAGCCCCCCAACTAGTCCCCTCTGCTCCCCCACCAGCCTGATCACCCTCAACTGCCTTCCCCTCCTGGCCTGATCACCCCCAACTTCCTTCCCCTCCTAGCCTGATCAACCCTAATAGCCTCTGCCTTGGCCCGGCCACCATAGCTTTGTCCTCTGGGGCTGGGCTGCGATTAGGGACGCCCAGCACCCACGGCTAAGTGTGGACCTGGCCGGCCTTCCCTGAGGACAGCTGGATCTCCCACTGGGGCTGGGGCTGGGATGCAATCTGGGACCCCTGCGCCTGTGATGCCAGTTCCGTTCCTCCACAGGTCCCGTGGAGCAGCGGCAGAGTGAGGGGCGCCTGTTCAGTCCCTCTGCAGGCTCTGCAGAGCGGCAGCAGCTTCCCTTGCCTCGTGTGCACTTTGGCCCTGCCCTCTGCTCCTGATTGGTTAGAAGTGTAGCAAAGGTACAGTCAAATTTGCATATTACTCTTTTATTAGATAGGATGATTAAGTTACTATCAGTAATGGATTTTACTAAAAATGGTGGAATAAATGCATTGGGAGTTGTATGAGTTAGATCCCCATCCTGTATAATAAAAGCCTAATATGCAAATTGTCTGAACAGCTGAACAACCAGTGAAATGACCAGTTGCTATGACATGCACTGACTACCAGGAGGAAGATGCTCAATGCAGGATCTGCTCCTAGCCCACAGGACCCAGGCCAGCCAAGGAGGGTGCCAGTGTCCCCCACTATCCTCAATTGCCCCACCAGTCGCCCCACAGATCGGCCCTGACCACCGGCCAGGCCTAGGAATTCTACCTATGCACAAATTTCTTGTATTGGGTCTCTAGTCTATTATAACAAAAACTAGCATTGGCAATCAAGAAGCAGTCATAGAATGGAACGAACAAGAAATATGGGGTCAGCTCCCAACAGAAACAGCTGGCAAGATGGCAGTCACCTCTGCAGAGTGGCCTAGAAGGTGAGGAGTTTGGGGAGGGGGGACTGGAATTATTGAACTGTGTAGATATATATTGTTCATTAATACTCAGAACTGTTGACATCAGCAGACACGACCCACATTGCAGTCTCACGTGCTCTGATGTGCGTGGCCTTCGCTCAGCCTTAGCTCCTGTTCTAGATCACAGACCAAATTAAGGCACTCATGAGCTGTTATGGGGACTTCCCAGCACAGACCTTCATATAGGCCAGGGGCTTCATGCTTCCTTATGAATGAACTGAGGGAGGAATAATTTGTTTGTAGGTGAGTCTCTGTATTGAAAGAATAGATGGGGAAATGCTTTGGAAATATGAAGCCCTACAGCCATGTTTCTTGACTTTGGCACCACTGACAGGTGGAACCAGACAGATCCTTGTTGTGGGGATGTGCTGTGCGTGGTAGGATGTCGAACAGCCCCTGGCTTCCACCCACTAGCTAATGGCCACTCTCCCAATTATGACAACCCAACTATTCCCAGGAGGTAAAGTAGACCCCCACTAAAATCTGCTTAAAATTCAGCATATGAACTGGGGGGTGAGGGGAGCGCAAACATTCACTCATCCTTTCTCTGTCAACTCACCTCTGTGCTCCTGATACTGGGATGAAAATATACATGCAATACAACCCCAGACTTTAGGAAGCTCACGGTCTGATCGGGAACACAGACAAAGGGCTGTGATCCGGCAACGTGAAGGCATTAAAAAAAAAAAAAAAAGACAGAATTTCGGGTGACAATGACGTGTCAACATAGGCTCATTGGTTGCCACAGCTGCACGGCTGTGGTGCAGGAGGCTCATGGCGGGGAGGCTGTGAAGGGGGGGGGGGGGGGGGGGTGGGCAAGACGGGAACTCTCTGTACTTTCCACACTATTTTGCCATGAGCCTAAAACTGCTCTAAAAAAAATATAGTCTGCTTTTAAAAAATAGACATGATCTATCCTAAAATAAAGAAACTGAGTCACAGAGGGATCATGGCTTGGGACGTGAAGACAGCTAGATTCAAACAAGATAATACGTTTTAGAAACATGTTTTACTAGAAGAGTAATGAGGAAGAAGTACAAAAATAAACAAGTCTGTGAGCTCAGAGGTGTTCCGTGAGGAAGTACACTCAGGGTCTTGTGAAATTCTCCAAGGAAAGCTGGTGAAACTACAATCAGGAAGTGGCCACGTGCCCTAGTATATAAGGGCCCCTGAAGCAAAGGGCATCAGATGTCCCTCATCTCCTAAGTCTCTCTCCTCACTTCACCGGAATCCTCTCTGCTGACACCATGGGGTGCTGTGGTTGTGGTGGCTGTGGTGGCTGTGGTGGCTGTGGTGGCCGCTGTGGTGGCTGCAGTGCTGGCTGCGGTGGTGGCTGTGGTGGCTGTGGCGGTGGCTGTGGTGGGTGCACAACCTGCAGATGCTACCGAGTTGGCTGTTGCTCCAGCTGCTGCCCCTGTTGCCGTGGCTGCTGTGGGGGCTGCTGCAGTGTCCCTGTGGTCTGCTGCTGCCGCCGCTCCTGTGGCTGCGGTTCCTGTGGCTGTGGCTCCTGTGGCTGTGGCTGTGGGAAGGGCTGTTGTCAGCAGAAGTGCTGCCAGTGTAAGTGCTGCTGCCAGAAACAATGCTGTTGCTAGGCAGTAGCCTCTTCCTCTAGGGCAGTGGTCGACAAACTGCTGGGGTTTGCCGCTCTGTTGACTAGTGACTTTGCTGACCACTGCTCTAGGGTACGTTTCCTGGGGCTTTGCTTGCGGAATTTGGTAAGCTTTTCCTCCTTCCCCATCACCTGCTCCCTCCAGTCCTGTGTACTCTGTGCTTTGGAATTGTTCATTCTGTCCTCTGCACTTTGAAGGTACAGGGCTGGCTGTTTCCCTGCAGCCTGGCATCATGATGGCATCAATTTCTTCTCTCAGTATCTTCCAGAACTTAGCATCAGGGAGTATTTATTCTCTGTCCTCTTTGGAATCCTGTCTCCCTTTGGAAAAAAAGATCAAATACCACCATATATTATCAACTTTAGGGGTTGGGAACCCAGATACCCACATCAAAAATCTATTTATGAATTTAACAAAATAAAGTCTTGATAGCTAATATTTTATTGAAATTTTTACTTATGATTAACTTTTTTGTTCTTCTGTATGGTATATCCACTAACTTTTCCCCATTTGTATGCCTCTAAAAAAATAGCAACTCTTTCTTAATAATTAAAAAAAAAAACTTTTCTATTCCAATGTGTCTCTGTTCTATAAGATGTATGCCCTCCAATGAGTGAGTTCATAGAACAAAAGATGAAGGGTGATATTTAAAGACCTGGGATAGGTTTCAGCTAATGAGTAACTGGTCCCACACTGTCTTATCCTGGGTTTTACAAAAAAAGCTAGGCATTGGCTCATCGAAGTCATTGAAGGAAATTCCTGTGCTCTAGACACTTTTACGACATCTATGTTTGCAACCAAATTCTGGCTATAAGAAGTGCTGACAGCCCCTAGCTTTACTCCAGCATTCCATGTAATGGTTATTTATTTTTTTCAGCAAATAGGTGAGAGTTACCTTAGGCCAGTACTCAGCCAAGCACTAGAAATCTCAGGATAAACTGGCCTTTATTTCAAAGGCTTGACCTCTGAGAGGGAGGCCATTACAATACAACTTCGCGTGTCAGATTGTTTTTGTCTGGTCAACTTTATCTATCCACTCCTGGATCAAGGACTTGTGTACATTGTTGTAATCACATTATTAAGTACTAACATAAGAGGCTCTCAATCCATTTTCTGGGTAAGTCCATCAAGTGGAAAGTGTACACTTTCCACAGGGCTTTCATTTGACCTCCCAGCAGCATTTGACACATCCAACCAACCACTCCCTTCTCCCTCCCCAACCCATTTCCTTCCTCCTTCCTCATAAGTCCCTCATCTCCCTCTGCCCCTCACTGCTACTCCTCTCCAGCCTCATCTGTAAGTTCCTTCCCAAGACTGATGCCCCAAGGCTCAGACCCTAGCCTTCTTCTCCATCATTCTACGTCCTCATATGATCCCTGTCTTTTTTTCCCCCTTTTCCATAGCACTTAACACTTTCTAACATTCCATAAAATCCATGAATTTATCATGTTTTCTCTACAGGATTCCTTCGGCTTACCCCATGTCCAACTGGAAAATACATTCTACAAAACAAAAATTTCTAGCTCTCTTGTTCACTGATGTATCTCAAGGACCTAGAGCAGCATCTGGCACTTAGTACAGTTCTCAATAAATAGGTTATTAGTGAATAGATTATTTCACAATTCTTAATTATAGAAAATGCCAACCATACACAAAAAGTGGAGAATAGTACAATATATTCCTAAGAATCATCATCTAAGCCAACAGTTATCAACACATGACCCATCTCTGGTCATCTGTGATCTGACCACTGGATCATATGGGACCAAATTTAGACTCCATGGCAACTCATCAGCGAATACGTTGACTTTTCTATGAATTGATGAACTCATCATCTTTCTTTGGTTTTAGACTGTCTATGAGATAGCAAAGAAACACAGAAGTAACTTCTCAAGGTCCAAATGAGGTCCTTTCTTGGGGAGCGGTGTGGAGGAAATCATGACACCCTCAACCTTTAAAAAAAATGCCACAGTGTTCTTTGGGAGGGCCCTGCAATTTACAAGGGCATCTGTCCCACTGTGAACAGGGTATTCCCACTCCTGAAGAGCATCATTGTACTTTACAGACAGATTTCCAAAATCATAGGAGGGTGAGAATAGAAAATCCAGACCAATAGGACAGGGACCCAAGACACTTGGAGGAATTTTAATTGATTTCATTCCCACTAGCAGCCCTTAGAAACCAAGCAGTGTTTATGTTGGAGTTGGGGGGGGGGGGGGTGGGTTCATTTCCACCAACAGCTCAACAATTTTTTTTAATTCCATTTTAACAAATCAGAAGCTTATAATGCTTTTTGTAACCTCTCTTGATTTCTTAAAGAAGTATTTAATATATGAACTATTTGTACTAGAAATTTATCAAAGTGCCAGGAAACCACCCCCACCCCACCACCTTAAAAAAATAATACCTAGTGGCCAAAACCAGTTTGGCTCAGTGGATAGAGCGTCGGCCTGCGGACTGATTGGTCCCAGATTCGATTCCAGTCAAGGGCACGTACCTTGGTTGCGGGCACATACCCAGTAGGAGGTGTGCAGGAAGCAGCTGATCAATGTTTCTGACTTTCTACCCCTCTCCCTTCCTGTCTAAAAAATCAATAAAATATATTTTTAAAAAATAATAATACCTAGTGATTATAAACACTGGCTCCACATTCAGGATGCTCCAATAACAACAAATCCAGGCTTCTCTACTATTAACCTTACTTCTTTCTGCCTCTGATTCTTCATGTGCAACAATGGGGATCAAAGCTGTGTCTCTCTCAAAAATTTTTGAGAGGAATAAATGGATTTATAGGAACTCACATATATAAACAGATCGGCATTGCAGTCAGTTCGTCTGCTTTCTTATGTTGATGTTGGTAACAGCGTGTTACTTTAAGTCCTTCCCGACTTGAAGGTCTGGAGTTGGTGTCTGCCCAGAGAGGGCGGATGCCGCCTCTGGTTTAACGCTCTGGGCGCCTGTAACTGGCAGGTGCAAAACGTTGGGCGGGGTCTCGCGCTGGGTCCTGCCCCCACCTCTGCCTCCAGCGCTAGCCTTCCCGCGCGGGGATGGCTGAAGGTCGTGGTCCCCCAAGGCTGGTTACCCAAGGATGTGAGTGATTTGACGAGCAGAAACGCCCTTCCTTAGGTAAGCGAGGCCCCGGAGGTGAATTAATGGGAGAAATGCATGATGATCCCTGGGCCACAGCACTCCCCGTTCCCCAGTTTCGGGCGCGCAGTGGCGGTGGGTTGGAACCGGTCTGGACGCGCTCGCGAGCCTCCCCTCCAGCCCCAGCGCGGGTCGCCCCAGTAGGTGTGCCACCGTCTGCCTTCGGGAAAGGCAGGCTAATGACAGCCAGGAGTCTGGTGACGAGCCTGCACCCCCGGCACAGAAGAGAAGCCTTAGCACACAATTGCAAATCCCCATCTAAAACTCGCGCAAAAGTCCTGAGTGCGCAAAGAAAGGGCGCTTTGAGGTTTGCAGACCCCGGCTCCATGGAAAACTCCTCTCATTGAAACTGAGAGAAGGGTCATCTAGTTAGGTATAGAGCAAGTCGGAGGTGCTGCTGTTCGGATGCAAAAGGTTTGGGCTTGCCCAGTGCTTACAGGACGGAAAGGGTGAAAGAAACAACCTTCCTACGTATATCTGAGCACAGGAGTGTCTCCTAAAGACGGGAGGCGTGTTTTCAGCAAGGTATATATTTTAAATAGAGCAAAACACGACTAAATTCCAATGTTTTTCTCCCAACTGCTATAAGAGTAGCTGAAATGGACAAAAACACGAATTATGTTCGGGCATTATTGGTTCTAGACCAGCAATAGTGATTTTAAGGTTGGGGAATGGTAAATGCAATTCAAGCATGAATATTCAAAAATAAATGTATCTGGCCTGTTGCCCCTTAGCAGTTTTAGGTGAAATGATGACCTGTGAATTATTTACCTTTCTGAAGTTACTGTCTGAACTCTTGAGTGCCCGGCTGTTCTCTTTCTGGTTGAATTTGCCATGTGAGGGAGGTGAGAAGGCGGCTGGACTGAGTGTACAATGTGTGCCAAGAACCAGACGGAACAGTCCCTCAGACACCCTTGTGAGATGGGTGTAATTATCCACCTTTTGAGAGGAGGCTTGGAGAGGTTAAGTACCTCACAAACAGGGGTGGGGCAAGAGGAACATGAACTTGAAACTCCACAGTCACGCTCTTCCCAGGGGGCCACATTGTCCATGGAAAAACCAAGCCTGGAGGGAAAAAAAACCAAGCCTAAATCTGGGAAGGTCAAAATATTAAAACTAATTTGGAGATTTAATAATGATCAGCAAATCATTTAGATTCAGAGGAACAAACTGGAGGTTGTTTGGGTAAGCTGAGGTATGGTGACTGGTAACAGGCATTGAAAGAAAATTCTAGAAAAGAATAAAATCAGGAGTCTCAAACAGATATAAAAATTAACACAAGCGGAGTAGAGGGGGTTATTGGGGGTGGAGAGAGGAACATCTGTAATACTTTCAACAACAAAGATAACTTTTTTTTAAAAAATGAGCATGTATTGCCG
The DNA here is from genome assembly GCA_027563665.1 of Antrozous pallidus. Taxonomy (NCBI): domain Eukaryota; kingdom Metazoa; phylum Chordata; class Mammalia; order Chiroptera; family Vespertilionidae; genus Antrozous; species Antrozous pallidus. The sequence continues at coordinate 29,556,953 of CM050508.1, read as the reverse complement.
AAACCAGTTTGGCTCAGTGGATAGAGCGTCGGCCTGCAGGCTGAAAGGTCCCCGTTTCGATTCCAGTCAAAGGCATGTATGTACCTTGGCTACAGGCACATCCCCAGTAGGGGGTGTGCAAGAGGCAGTTGATCGATGTTTCTCTCTCATCCATGTTTCTGACTTTTTATCTCTTTCCCTTCCTCTCTGTAAAAAATCAATAAAATATATTTAAATATATATATATGCATGTATTAAAGGTTTTATTAACTCATTAGTCAGGAAGCTGGTAAGGATATTCCAACCAGATCAAAGAAGAATCCAAAGAATGAGTAGATGTATAGATCAGGAATACTGAAATGCAGGCAAAACTGGTTTTCTAGGTGGGAAGAGTGTTGTTGCTTCCTTGGATATAACTCATTTGCATGGCCACAGACTAGAATGATGTCACATTGCTATCAGGTAATGCATAGTTTTTCCGTGAAGGACAAATTTGTTCTCACCCGTCCACATGCACTTGACCAGTTACCACAGCACATTTCAATGGTGCGATGTGGTGAGGTGACTTTCTATCTAGGTTGTCCACTGGTGTGTGTTTTTGCTGGAAATATTCCCCCTGGCTCACCTGAGACTCGAGTGATGAAACCATAGACATACAGAAAATAATCAATCTGAGAGGGGTGACTAATTCACTAGCAAATGTTTCATGAAAGTAAAAAAAGGATGGCATATATGATAAAATGGAATCAGAAGCGTGTACATCAAGCATGTCAAACTCAAAGGGTAACACGGGCCAAATAAATGAGGCATGCAGCCCATAGCCATGAGTTTCACATGGTTGGTATACATATTTTGAAGATCACTTGAATCTATTCTTTCAATGGTTTTGGACAGGGAATTTCAATCTTTCTCATCTCATGGCACACATAAATTAATTTCTAAAATCTGCAGCACACCAAAAAATATATGTTTTTTGCCCATCTGACAAAAAAGATAGGTATAATTTGAATTCATTTACACTGGACGGCTATTGTTGTGTTGGCTGTTGTCATTTGTTTTATTTGACAATCTAAGGGAAAAGAGGTCAGTGCCCTGACTAAATAGTGAGGTATTGTATGTTTTAAGAATTCTTGCAGTTGGCCTAAGTGGCTCGTAGGTTGAGCATCGACCAGTGTACCAAAGTTGCCAGTTCAATTCCCAGTCAGGGCACACTCCCTGGTTTCAGGTTTATTCCCTGGTGGGATTCATGTGTAAATATGTGCCATTCAGCATTTTAAATATTTCAGAGTCGAATAGAAGGCTTCATCAACTCAATCTATGTTCTTTTGGGTTTGACCTTACCTGTGTTGCCATGTTGCCATGAAGTATGTTGCCATGAGATGAAAAAGGTTGAATTCCTTGGTCAAAACCGTTGAAAGAGTGGATACAAGTGATCTTCAAAATATGTACATGCTTCTGGTTCCATTTTATCATATATGCCATCATTCTTTTTTACTTTTATGAAACATTTGCTGATGAATTAATCGTCCCCTCCCAGACTGTTTATTCTCTGTATGTCTGTGGTTACCTGTGTTTTACTTATTTTCAAACATTCATTGACCTATTGTTTACCATTTATTAGTGGCTACTCATTACCATGTGTGTGATGAAGAAGAGTGAAGTGTGACTCTACCCCAGCAATAATGAAAAAGAAGTTTATTGGGAACAGGGGGTTGACTGGTTAACCTATGGAATATTCGAGAGCAGTTATTCATCACGCCTTTCCATTTCAGCTACAGATGGATGAAACTGCCATAAAACATTTGGAGATAATCAGTGTTTCATTATTCCCAAGAAGCCAAAAAGAGTAAACAATTAACATTGGCTCTATTTCCATTTCATCAGCCATGGACTCTTTCCAAACTTCACCAAGCCATTCCTGGATTTATCCCACTGTCATCCTCTGCTTATTTGGGTTTTTCTCTATGATGAGACCCTCAGAACCCTTCCTTATCCCATACTTATCTGGACCAGACAAAAACCTGACCAGCACAGAGGTAAGTTAATATCAATATGTATGGTAATGTGGTTCAATTTTACCATACTTGAGTAAGATTAATGCACTGACTTCAATGAATCTCATTTTCATGATATTTGTATTTAATAGAACTGTTCAAACTACTCTTTCCTCCTCACACTTGCAAAAATGAGATACCAAAATACATTACAGGTTGTGATAAATATTTTAACTTTTGTAGAGTTCTAACATTGGTCTTACTGCATGGGAACTTTTCAGGTCTCCATTGATTCCATGACACTAATCTACATATATAAAAGCCTAATATGCTAAGTGTCCAACTGACCAGTTAACTGACTGGTCACTATGATGTGCACTGACTACCAGGGGACAGATGCTCCGACCGGTAGGTTTGCTTGCTGCTGGGGTACGACCAATCAAGACTGGGTGAGGTGAGGCCAGACACACCCTTGAACCCTCCATGGTCCCTCCCTGGCCTCTGGCCCCAATCGAGACTGAGCGAGATGGCCATAATCGGCCCCAATTGCCAGCCAGACGAAAGGACCCTACCCATGCACGAATTTCATGCACCGGGCCTCTAGTCCTAAAATAAAGTTGCTGCAGGCACTAGAACTAGTCCTAGTAAACTTCCAGGATGATGATGTGTAAGCAAACTCTGATAAAGAATTGTTGCATCTCTTTAGGACACTTACTCAGTTTTGAAAAACTATCTACCAGCATTATCTTCCCCAAAAGGCCAAATTATCTTACATAAAAGATCAATCCTCCTTTTTTTTCTAAGAAGTGCAACAGGAAATGCCATGACTCAACTAGAGAATTACTCTGGGCTAGTTTTATAAACAGCCAGAGTTATGAAAACACCAAAGATCATGGCTTCACTGGGAAGACTAATTGATGCTGGTTTCCTTGGTGATGAGGTGGCAAGGACAGAGAGGTGAACTTGTGTGTGGTATAAAATCACTTAGAGACAACTGTGCTTCAAAGATTGCCAAATGGAAGTATGTCATGGTTAAGGCAAAACAAATAACAGATACAAGTTCAGAACCAGTGAATGAATCCCATGGGTCTGCATCTTTGACCATGATGGACCAGTTAATGTATCCATCCTAAGGCACAGCTCAGTGACACTAGCTATTCAAATCACTGAACTTTCCCTCACTGTTGGCATTTAAACCCACTAAAGTTGCTGTAGAAAGCAGAAAGGATAGAACAAGGGCTGGTATGGTAGAGCTGCACCTGTACCCATCACGACCCCCAAATCAACAGCTTTTTCATACTTTCTCTCTATGAATGAACCTTGAGGTCCCATGCATTGCATTTTTTACTAACCATGATTTAATCCATCTTCAACAGAGGCCAGAATTGAGACAAACTAGTAGAATTGGGGAAAACGGGGTTGGGGAGCTCAGAAAATTTGACCAGGAAGGATATTAAATGCATTTCTTTTTCCCACTCCATAATTCTATACCATTACTTACTCTTTGATCTTTGTGCATATATTTATCCAGACTTTGGAAGGGCTGACATTTTTGACATAGGAATGGGTCAAATAAAGATAAAGATTGTTGGGTTCTTTTAGCATTGTAGCCTCTTTATCTAATATTAATCTTACAGTAAGGGAATGGTATTTTTATTGAATTTATTGGGGTGACATTGGTTAATAAAACTGTAAGATTTCAGGTGTACAATTCATAGTAGTGGTATTTTTTAAGAACCCTAAAAAAACTAGAACTGTCTGTTGAGCAATTTTTAACTGATTTACTCAAATGCACATACATCTACTAGTGAACATGATATAGTTCAGATCGTACATATTCTCTTACTGAGATGCACAGACGTATACATTTTTTTGAGGGTGCAAGGGGAACTAGTGGCTTTCTTAAAAACTCATTTTCCATTCTTTTTCATAATATGAAGAATATCCTACCCAATCGGATACAAAATTTGACATTGTGCAAAGCGACATGCCTTAGTTTGCACAAAGCTAAGAAAGGTGTTCTTTTCATTCCTGGTGCTCCATGGTCACACTATCCATTTTTCAACTTCGCAGATAACCAATGAGATCCTTCCCGTGTGGACATACTCTTACCTGGTACTGCTGCTCCCTGTGTTCATCCTCACCGATTACATCCGCTACAAGCCGGTCATCATCCTCCAAGGGATTAGCTTAATCATTACCTACCTGCTGCTCTTGTTTGGCCAAGGAGTGAATGCCATGCAGGTTGTGGAGTTCGTCTTCGGGATAGTCACTGCCACCGAGGTGGCCTACTTTGCCTACATATACAGCGTGGTCAGCCCAGAGCACTACCAGAAAGTGAGCGGCTACTGCAGGGGGGTCACGCTGGTGGCCTACACGGCCGCCTCGGTGCTGGCCCAACTCTTGGTGTCGCTGGCCAAAGTATCATATTTTTACCTCAACGTCATATCCTTGGTCTCTGTCTCTGTGGCTTTCCTTTTCTCACTTTTTCTCCCAATGCCCAAGAAAAGCATGTTCTTTCACACAAAGCTCAGCAAAGAAGCACACATGCCATTCAGCACGAATACAGTGTTAGCTGAACCACGTGAAGGGCCAACACCTGGCTGCAATGAGGAGACACCCACTTCAGAAACAGCCACCACTTGGGGAAACCGAGGTGCCAGCCAGCTCAGGGGCCCCACACCAGAAAATGTCGCTCGGAGAGTTTTTGTGCGGTGGTTCCAAGATCTGAAGGAGTGCTACTCCTCCAAGCGTCTTTTATACTGGTCCCTGTGGTGGGCTCTCTCCACGGCAGGCTTCAACCAGGTCTTGAACTACGTTCAAATCCTGTGGGACTATAAGGCACCGTCCCAAAATTCTTCCGTCTATAATGGGGCAGTAGAAGCTATCGCAACCTTTGGAGGTAAGTATACCTTGATTGGTTTTCCTTTGAAAGGCTACATTCATTAAGTTCATTTTTCCAGTTGCTAAACTTCCCCATGGTGGTAAATGAGCTCTGTTTATATATATATATATATATATATATATATATATATATATATATATATATAATTGATTTTTTTTTACAGAGAGGAAGGGAGAGGGATAGAGAGTTAGAAACATCGATGAGAGAGAAACATCGATCAGCTGCCTCCTGCACACTTCTTACTGGGGATGTGCCCACAACCAAGGTACATACCTTTGACCACAATTGAACCTGGGATCTTTCAGTCTACAGGCCGACACTCTATCCACTAAGCCAAACCAGTTAGGGCAAATTAGCTCTGTTTAGAGAGCATGTTAATCTCTCTAAACAGAGACACCAGGAAAAGAAAAGAGGAGCATGACACTTCTCTGTTATGGGTTACAACAAAGAACTCAAACTCAGGATTGAGCACCAAACAAACTCGAGGCAAATTCCTAAGATTTCACCTCACTATCAGGAAAAGTGCTAATAATGTCCCCTGTTCTAGAATTATTTTCAGTGTCAAGAGGCAAATACACAGCTTGAAGGTCAGTAGGAGTTTTATTATTTTAGAAAATGAGTTTAACGAAATGATCACTGGAAGAGTTTGGCTAATAAAGAAATTGATTTAGCTAGCGCGCACCTTTTGAAGTTGTAGGCTGCACACCAAAAATGTTCACAAGTCCCTTTCTTCTGAGATTTAAATAAAGAGGGGAAGATACGTGAGAGTCAGGATTCTAATATCAGAGGGAAATCTGCCTTTGAGCTTTGCTCTACAATAAATATTTATGTCCTGGTAAATGGAAACTTAAATGCCACATGAGACTTTAAAGATATTGTCCAGGAAGTAGGAGATTTCCACACCCTCATTTACAAAAAGGTTCATAAAATTCATGCAGCGTCTGTTTATTATTGTCTCCCTTTGGGAAACTTCAGTGTAACTGCCAGAAACCAGCACCAAGCCGAATACTCCACTAAAATGATTTCTCCCGTAGCCAAGTTGGGGGGGGGGGGGGGGGGGAGACGAGGGAGGGGAGGATCAGATGTTTTTTCCTTTGCAACCATTGTCTATACTAGTAGAACAAATGTGAAAAGATTAATTAAGCAAATGTCAGTAATTTGAAGCATAAATATCTTTCATTTTCCTAAAGAGAATTATAATTACTAACCCTAATTATAGTCAATTACTCAACCTCTTAATATGAATCAATATAGATTTGCTCACCCAAAATCTCAATTAAATTAGGCCAGATCTGAAGATGTTAAGATGGGACTAGAATTAAGATTAAGAATAATAAAGATTGCCCTAACTGGTTTGGTTTGGTGGATAGAGTGTCGGCCTGCTGACTGAAAGGTCCCAGGTTCGATTCTAGTCAAGGGCATGTACCTTGGTTGTGGGCACATCCCTAGCAGGGTGTTCTCATCAATGTTTCTCTCTATCCCTCTCCCTTCCTCTCTGTAAAAAATCAATAAAATATATTTTTAAAAGAATTATAAAGACTAATATTATTAATTATAATTAGTAATTATCATATATAATCATTAATAAAATGTAAACAAATATGTAAATAACATTTAAATATAATAAAATATAAATATTAATAATATAGCCTAAAACTTACTACCCACTGCAACACACCTGTTACCCATCATTGAAAAAAACTTACTATAAAAATGATAAAGAACGGCAAATATGGACAGGCCAGGTGTAACCCAGAGCAACGATTTCATCCTCTTCTATTCCTGCTCTTGCGTGTTGTATTGAATAACTGGGTTTATGTCTCACTTCTCCCCACCAGCTGTGGTTAGGAGCTTGGCCCTTCCACCTAGGACAGTGTTTGGCATGTAGATGATGCTAATTTAAAGAGTGGCAACTAAATGTTTGAAAAAAAGAGGAAGTAAGAGAGAAGCCAGAGAAAAATGTATTTGAGAAAAGGATAAGTCCACATTTAGGTGGATTGCACTATTTTCACAAATTTTGAAAGCAATATATTCATCTTTTAGAATTACCTGAGACCTGAGCTTTTAAGAGACCATGCTGATATTCCACGTGCAAAGGCAACATGTTTGATCTTTCCTAATGCTTCCTTGCCAGGAGCCGTGGCTGCCTTTGCAGTGGGTTATGTGAAAGTCAACTGGGACCTTCTGGGAGAGTTGGCCCTGGCCTTCTTCTCAGTGGTCAATGCCAGCTCCCTACTTCTCATGCATTACACACCTGACATCTGGGCATGCTATGCTGGCTATTTGATGTTCAAGTCCAGCTATATGCTTCTTATAACGATAGCAGTGTAAGTATCATCAACCATTTCTGGCCACTCCTAAAACTAAACCATATTCTTTCTCTTATAGTCTTACAGGACCTTTGACAACTTAAGAAGGATTTTAATCAATTACAATATTAAATGTTGAGTACTTTGTATTTGCTGTCTGAATATTACTAAGAGTAGTCATCAAGAAAAGAAATTCCTAACTGGGCAAGTCTTGGTGGGTGGTCACATCCCAAGCACATAACGTTTTTAGTAAAAGGTTTATTTTTGCCTTAAGTAAGCCTTCTCCATTGTTTCTGTGCATCTAGTTAACACGCCTTTGAAATAAGCCATAACCACCCTCAAGAAAGCATATAATGTTGTTAACTGTCCCGTACTCCAATCCCCACCTGGCTGTCTCCAACCTGCATGTAAGCTTCCTTAGTCTCCTCCTTACTTTCAAATGCATGAAAGAAGCTACAAAAAACTTACTCTCCAGAGCATTTGAGATCTTGCTCCTAGGCACATGTCATTAGTTTGGTTCAAATAAAAGTTCTTTTTAAAAAATTCTGTAGGTTCATAAACCACGAGCAATAACACATTGTCAGGTTGTGATTTTTTATTTCAAGCAATTTTCTTTAACAAGGTGTGATGGAACTTGATTTTGAATCATTCCGTTTAGGTTTCAGCCCTGGTTTCACTTGGCTGTTGGTAGAGTACCAAGTGTATATTTGAAACAAAATATTCTCAGCATGTCATAAAAAGTTGTATACTGAAAAATGTAGATGCAAAGATTATAAGAAATAAATTCCAGAGATTATTTTTTATTTACTTTATTTTTTCCGTCACCATTTATGCCCTCTTCCACATCCCCCCCTCAATAATCACCACACCGTTGTCCATGAGTTCTCTCTTTTTCTTTTTTGCTCAATCCCTCCACCCCCTGCTAATACCCTGAGATTGTTATTTTTAATTAAAAACATTTAGTACAAATAAAGCTGAATATCAGGAAATGTGTTTTAGTAGTAACCAAAAAGATAAACATTTAAATTTAAAATCACATGAAAAAGATAAAAACAGAAGCTTTATCAAGTTTTGTTTTTTAATTTGGGAATAATGTTTGATAAGCAATTGACAAAACACAGAAATATAAGCACATTGGGAAAAGATAATGAAACAAATGAAAAAGATAGCAAGTGTTGTTTTTTTTCCACTGAAATGAGTCAGTTTAATGAATCAAACTCTTATTTCTTGAGTTTTTTTTAATGTTAGCATTTTGTTAAGGTAGGATTATATTATTTATTTTCATTGTAAGCATATTCAAAACATAAAACCTTTACCTGCATTCCAGGGAGAACTCTAAATAACATGCAATTTGTTATATACTTATTACAAGTTAATTACAGATTCTATTCAACAACCAATTATGGGATTAATCTTACATAGAATAATTCTCCCCAAACTTTGAAACTGTAAATATAGACATTTGACATTATAATGAGTAATCTTCCAAAAATTTCCTCAGATTGGGTGTTGCTTGTATTTTTGTAAAATTTCACTATAAAACAGTATCTAAAATCAAATTGCATCCAATTTGATTCTGAAGTTATGCGAACTTAGAATGTTTAGGTTTAATTTCTGGAAGTATTAAATCAGGTAGGAGGAATTTTGCCGTTTTTTCTTTATTTAATTAAGCCTTTAACAATATTTTTGAACTCCCTTTCTTTGCTCTTCCTGTTTGTCTATACCTGGGGAGATTTAGATGAGTGTGGTTAATAAGAAATAAGCCAGTCAGAGGAAGACAAATAGCGTATGATTTCACTTATGTGTGGAATGTAATGAACAAAAGAAACAAACACAATAGACACAGACTCACAGACACAGAGAACAGACTGACAGCTGTTTGGGGAGTTGGGTGAAAAAGGTGAAGGCATTAAGCAATACAAATTGGTAGTTCAGAATAGCCACAGAGATGCAGATTGCAATGTGGGGAATATAGTCAATAATGTCAAGATAACTGGGTATGGGCCAAAGTGGGAAATTGGGGCATCCGGGAGGACCCCTCTGTAGAGTGCATGGTGTGGAATGGTATTGAATGTAAACTGTGGTTGACAAATAAAATAAAAGTTTTCAATCCGGAACAAAAGACACTGCTTTCTTCTTTTTTTTCTTTCAATTACAGTTGACATACAATATTATGTCGGTTTCAGGTGTTACAACATAGTGACTAGATATTTATATGCCTTATGAAGTGATCACCTGATACCATGCATAGCTATTACAATACTATAGACTAAATTTCCTTTGCTTTAAATTCCTGCGACTTTTTATAACTGGCAATTTGTATATCTCAGTCCTTTCCCCCTTTTCACCTCTCTCTTCAACCCCCATCCCACCTAGCAGACTGCTTTCTCTTTTGTTTTTTAAAGCTAAGAATCCCATGTATGTTCTTGTTAAAAACCTATCCTGTGTCTAATGATAGATTTCAGATTGCAGTTAATCTGAGCATGGAGCGATATGCCCTAGTGTTTGGAATCAACACCTTCCTGGCCCTGGTGGTTCAGACCATCGTCACCGTGATCGTAGTAGATCAGAGAGGGCTTAACCTGCCCATCAGCATTCAGGTAAGCTGCAGCACTTCTGTTTAGAGTTGGTGGGAATACAGAATAACTAGGTCATCTCAAAGGATTTCACAACCTTACCACTGAAACATTAAAGTTACTCAAATTCCGTGGCTAGGCAAATTTTAAAATAAGAAACTTCCTAATTATCAGTATAACACACAAAGTAGTTTTGAACAATAATCACAATAGGTCAGCATGTACTCTTGGCTCTGAAATATCATAAGGCAACATGCCATTGTGTCCCCCTATGTCTCCTCTCCCTCCTACCATCTAGTTTCTAGGTTAATTGAAGTTCAACTAGGAGGGCCACCTGGGGCAGACCTCTTTTCCCTGTTCCTGCTCCACTGAGGGACTGAAAATTAGCCCAATCTCACATTTTATATTTAATCGATAAAAAGGGGAGGCGGAGGGGACATAAGGTAAATAAGAAGTAACCTCAGTGTCCAAAATTTATTCTTGGAGACATTACATATAGCATTGGTCTACCCTCCAAACATAGACACACAGATCAGTGGGATTTAGTATTTTTCCACCATTGGCAATAATAGCTAGAATTTGTACCAAGAAACCCTGGCTCCAAAGCCCACACTTTTAGTTACTGTATTGCTTACACTTTCATACCGGGTTCTTCTACTAGTAAGATGGGAGAAGAAAATATTGTGCAAAACTATGCCATATTGAGATACTGGGTCTCAGGTACCCATAATCCAAGCAAATCAATAATATCACTATGAATAATCAATGACAGAGATGGTCAGCTTTCATGTGTGTCTAATTCTATTTGTTTTCCTACAGTTTCTAGTTTATGGGAGTTATTTTGCTGTCATTGCTGGAATTTTCCTTATTAGAAGCCTATACATTATCTACTCCGCCAAATGCCAAAAGGAAGTGCAGAGCTCTGCTACAAGTCAGAGCCACAGATGAGCCACACCCAGAGGGACCAAGAAATGTCACCAAGGGAACAAAGCCCTAATCTTATGTCGACCACTACAGGCTCTTAGCGAGGACTGTGCTGGTCGCCGTCCCAGGGTGCCATAAAGTGACAGTCTTCACAAGTCTGGATGCCAGTGGACCTTTTCAAAACCACAACCAAATTTCAGCTGTAGACCGGATAGCTATATGCCCAGCTGAACTGGATGCAGTTGACAGGACCCATTCATCTCAATTAAACAACCCATGCTGGGACCCCGCCCCCCTCCTGTGAATAGCAGTGACTGAAAAAAACCTGGCTTTGATCACTCACAAATACATGCAAATGGCTTGTTTCCATGCCAATTGACCAGGACTGCTACTTGCTAAGCAGTGACTCACAATGAGATCCCCAATGAGGTCCTGGAGTGGATGTTCCCCATTTGTGAGCAGAAGAACTAACTGAATTGCCCGTTTCTTGCTTAGATATTTATCTGACCAAAACAGACTACAGGTGGAACCGTTTTTGTCACATGGGCCACTTTCCCTCTTCTTCCACTGTGTATATTTCTGTATAACACAGTAGTTCTCTGAGACAATTGCAAGGTTTGGTCTCATTTCTAAGGACTCCACTTTAATTCTGATAACCTAGCATTAGGAACAAGCCTTAACATCACTATTTAATATTTTTCATGTTAATTTTTCACTTTGTGCTCTCCTGAGCTTTGTTGTTGAAACTCTACCTCAAGGCTAGCTTGACACTCCTGTAGGTCCACAGAATGGTATTCATGTCAATTCCTAGTGGTGCAAGGAGAGCCGTGAGCTGTCTTTCTATCATGATCCCAGATGTTTTAATGCTATGTCAGTGTAACGGCTGTTTAAAAGAGAAAACTTAAGTAGAATTCCCAGGGGGTTCTATAACTATTCATAAATAAGAAAACACTGATGGGCGAAGGGAAACGCCTAATTTTTAAATGGCAGAGACTGTACTAAATAAAATAATGTGGCTTGGCCGGCATGACTCAGTGGTTGGGTGTCGACCTATGACCCAGAGGGTCACAACCGTTCGATTCCCTGTTGGGCCACATGGCCGGTTGTGGGCTTGATTTCCCAGTGTGGGGCGTGCAGAAAGCAGCCGATCAATGATTCTCTCTCATCACTGATGTTACTGTCTCCTTCTCCATTCCTCTCTGAAATCAATACCAAAAAATAAAATAAAAATAATGTGTGCAGAGATTTTAAAGAGTCTAATTTCCTATTGAGTGCTGCAAATTGCCTGAGCTTGTCTTTCCTGTGAAATGTCAATAGAGGACGCGTTGAGCAGAGGAACAAATAAAAAAGATTAAACAAAGATGCCTGGGCTGAAGCAGTAGTCCTTTATTTAGGAAGTTGGTCTGGATTTAGTGTGAAGCACAAACTCTCCAGCCCCGTGTGCTTGTGATTACACTGCCCTCTAGTGTCTGATCTCCAAAGAAAGTAAATCTAAAATGACTACAGAAATCTCTCCTTTCCAACTTGCAGCCAAAGAGTTGACCAAGACAGCTATTTGCTAAGCAGTGTCTCACAATGTGGTCCCCAACCAGCACATTACCTGGAAATTAGTTAGAAGGGAAAATTCTCAGCCTCAACCCTCCCCCCACACCAAGCACATGAGTAAAGACTCGCTGAATGAGGAAAGTGGAGAAAGACCCAGCTATTGGTGTTAGGACTTCAACATATTTTGGGGGGTTGGGGAGCATATAATTCTAGCCTACAACTCTACTCTCTGCCCCTCCCCAATTCATTCTTCCCACATGCAAAATACAGTCATCTCATTCCCAACATTTCCAAACGTTTTAACCATTGCAGCGTCCACTCTAAGTCTAAAACCTCATCTAAATATCATCAATTCAAAGCCCCTTATTTCATCATCTACCAATAAATCAGTATGGGTGAAACTTAGGGTCTGGGATAAAATTCTCTGTCTGTGAACCTGTGGAACCAAAAAAACAAGTTGTTTGCTTATGAAATCAAATAGGGCAGACATCCTCATTCCAAACTGGAGAAATTAGAAGGAAACAATGAGTATTAAGTCCCAAGCACATTTTAAAAACCAGCAGGCGAGTGTCATTAGATTTCAAGTCCTGAGAATCATCATCTGTGGCTTGATGCTCTGTCCTCTGGCTCTGATGGGATGGCAGCCCCAACTTCTGGTTCCCAGGGGTCCCATCGGCCCAAGTTTCTGCATCCATGGCTCTGCCCTTGGAGTCATTCTTCCTTTATTCCACGCTCTCTCTGTCCTGTATGGTCCAAGCTGGTAGTGTTTCTGCTGATATACAATTCTCAAAAAATCTTGTCAGTCTCCTAAGCCATTCACAGCAGTCCAACCCATCAAAAAAGATGGTCCTCCATGGAGCTTTCCCGGATAACCCAATGTCTGTTCCCAGCTTCCACCAAGTTGATTGATTGAATCCCTCAGCCACATACCTAATCTCTTTAAGCCCGTGATGGGCAAACGGGCTCGAAAGCCACATGGGCCCCTTTGGCCCCTTGAGTATGGCTCTTCCACAAAATACCACAGCCTGGGCGAGTGTATTTTGAAGAAGTGGCATTAGAAGAAGTTTAAGTTTAAAAAAATTGGCTCTCAAAAGAAATTTCTATCGTTGTACTGTTGATATTTGGCTCTGTTAACTAATGAGTTTGCCAACCACTGCTTTAAGCAATTGATTATCCATCCACACCCCTGGCCTGATTTCTAAAGTAACTATATGGTTAGTCTAAAAATCTTCCAAATCAATCAAATGCTAGCTTCTTTGTACTTTGCAGTTTCTTCCCCTGTTAATTTCTTCCTTCTCATGTTTTACTATAAAGTAGCAAGGAGAAGCTGGCTGAAACTTCTATACTGGTTGGAAATCTCCAAGCAAAATATTCTAGTGTATTGCCTATAAGTTCTACCTTTCTCCCAACAACAGCAGATAATTTAGCCATGTTCTCTGCCATCCTATATAATAAAAGTCTGATATGCTAATTGCCCAGTCATTCGATTGGCCATTCAACCAATCAAAGCATATTATGCTAATGCTATGCTAATGCCACTCAACCACTCGCTATGACATTCACTGACCACCACGGGGCAGACAGTTGACCGGTTGACCAGTCGCTATGATGTGCACTGACCACAAGGGGTAAAATGCTCTGACCAACAGGTTAGCTTGCTGCTGGGGTTTGGCCAACTGGACTGAGCACAATGGGACAGACATGCCCTGGAGTGCTCCCTCAGTCCCTCCTTGACTAGCCAATCTCCAGTATCCCTCCCCAGCCCCCATCATGCACCCATGGGGTCCCTTGGTTGGGCCTGCGCCCTCTCACAATCTGGGACCCCTCAGGGGATGTCGAGAGCCGATTTCAGCCAGGCTTAGAGACCCCACTGGTAAATGAATTCGTGCACTGGACCTCTAGTTTTATAATAAAAATCACATTTTCTCCAGTGTCCAATAACTTGTTTCTCCTTTCCATCTGAGACCTCACCATGAGTGTCTTTACCCTTCATATTTCTAGCAACATTCCGTTCACAATGATATCTGTATTCTACAAATGTGTTCTCTAGTCTCTGTAGTTATTCTGTCTTCTTTCTGATCCTTCACCAGAATTGCCATTAATATCCATATTTCTACCAACAATCTCTTCAGAGCACCCTAAGGTTTTTTTTTACCAAGTTCCTCAAAACTCTTCCAACCTCTACCCATTATCCAGTTCCAAAGCTCCTTCCACACTTTTAGGTATTTGTTTCAGTAGCACCCCACTTTCCAAGTACCAAAATTGGTATCAACAATTCATTAATCCTTGAGATTTCTTGGGTCCAAGGGAAAGGTCTTTGCAATGAGCCCCTAGTCCTGGCTTGTAGCACCTAAGTAGCAAGATGAGTGATGTGGCTGTTGAAAGCTTCCTAGGAGAAAACACAGGTTTGTGCAATCATCATTAAAATGATAAGGCTATCTGGTCAGTGTCTATTAACCAATACTGCTGATTAGAAAGGGTATGGCATGCCCAGCCAGTGTTGCTCAGTGGTGAGTGTCAACCTATGAACCAGGAGGTTGTGGTTTGATTCCTGATCACGGCACATTCCAAGGTTGTGGACTCAATCTCCAGTGGGGTTCATGCCCACTGAAGGCAGGCAATCAATGATTTTCTTTCATCATTGAGGTTCCTATCTCTCTCTCCCTCCCTCTATGAAATCAATAAAAAATATTTTTTTTTAAAAAAGGACATGGCAAGGTTCAGATGGAAAACTCAATTAGGTAATTAAGTAATCTCGATTAAAAAAATACTCAGTAGTGAGTCATGATAAGCTGGAATATCAAAATCACATAAAGAAAATGTTCACTGATTAGGCTATTTAGAGAAAACCTAAATGGATTAGTAAAACATCTGGTGGGGAGTGTGTGTGTGGACAGCATGTATTTTTAGCAGAACCTAATTAAAATGACTGTGTGTCCCCCATACTGGAAGTCTGTAAAGATACATTACTTGAACTATAAATTTACTTTCCCAATCATTCCTTATTTTTTCCAGATGAAAGTGGGGTAGGGGGATGGGTGAAAAAAATGAAGGGAATAATAAGTTACAAAATAGTCCTGGGGATGTAAAGTACAGCAGAGACAATGTGGTCAATAATATTGTATTAACCACATATGATGCCAGGTAGGTACTAGAATTATCAAGGGGATCGCTTCGTAAATTATATAATTGTCTAACCATTATGCTGTACACTTGAAACTAATATAAAATTAAAAAATAATTTTGAAGTTAATTGCACATTTTGTACTAATTATCAATAATTCAAATTAGCTGGGTTTGATATTATGAGCTTTTATTTTATCATCAATTCATTGGTCCATGTGGTTTCTTGGGTCACTGACACCAGACCATATTCTGAAAGGAAGATAAGAGAAGATACTGGCATTGTGTCTTTCCCTACCGACCTTATTTACTCCTCCCAAACCACAAAGTAGATCATTTTAATCTTCTTTTTTCTTTCATTCATTCATATATGTGTGTGTGTATGTGTGTGTGTCATATCTAGCCTAACACACGAAATCATGCAGCCCCACCTGTTCATGCTGGTCTTTGGTTATTACAGCGTTAGGGCCACAGGCCTTTTATTATATATATATATATATTGACTTCAGAAAGGAAGGGGGAGAGAGAGAGATAGAAACATTAATGATGAGAGAGAATCACTGATTGGCTACCTCCTGCATGCCCCTCACTGGAGATCAAGCCCATAACCCAGGCTTGTGCCCTGACCAGAATCAAACCATGACCTTCCGGTTCATAGTTTGACACTCAACCACTGAGTCTCACCAGCTGTGCATTTTTATCTTCTTTTAATCAGAACTCAGAGAGACTAAAAAATCTGAGTAAGGTCAGCCAATTAGGATTAAGTACAACAGAGGGGGAAAAGTCTGATGGTGCATATCACAGTAATCGTTGGGATATTTATTAAAAGCCCACTCACTTGTGGCAGTAAAAAACAGCCAGGACCCTATCCCCCACTCCCGACAGAAACTACACTAACACAGGCCAGTGTTCTGAAACAGAAGCAAATTCCTTCCTCTTTGTTAAAATTGAATTTATTGGGGTGACATTGGTTAATAAGATTATATAGGTTTTAGGAGTACAATTCTAGAACCACAATTTTCAATGTACCAGCTCTCTTTTGAAAGCTACAGATTTGCATCTTAACATAATTAGGGAGAAATAAAAGCATTTGTTTGGTAACATTTTAACTGATTTTCCAATGACCTTTGAAACGACAGGTTAAAAATTAACTTAAAATTACCACCTGCTTGAAATATTAAAAATTAAGCCACTGGGATAACCTGGAATTGTAAGTTCAGTGTGTCTTCTTTTTAAATAGCTATAACTCCACCGTAAATTTTAAAAAGAGAAAAATGCTTTTGAACGAGAAAAAGAACTCTAAGAAGGAATGTTTTCATCTTTCCTGCTGAGTTATTGCTCCCTTCTATCTCAGTAGAGACATAATCAAGGAATCTGGCACCCCTTTAGTTTCCAACGTTCTTAGGAATGAGCTCTTAGGTTTCCCTGGGGCACAAGGAAAGCGGTTCCATTCAAAGGGGCAGGGCACCAACAGATAAAACAGAAATACAATCTCTTTTTGCAATAAATAAAGGTACCAGCAGGGGGCAACCTTGGAGCCTAACTGGAGTAGCAGAAATGCATTCAAGAGGATTTGTTGCAGCTGTTTCTTAAGTGAGTCATTCCCTGTGCTGGTAATGGATTCCAAATCTAGTCAGACCAACCAATCCAGCCATTTTCTGTTAAACTCTCTATTTTCGAAAACTGGCTGCCAACATTGGGCGTGGAAGCAAATTATTTCCTACATAAAATCCTGAAGCCATGGTCTCTGGAATCAAAGTGGTCTGGGAAGTGCTATGTTTTATGGAGTCAGAGAAGAATCTGAGATTTCCTTGCTACAAACTCTGTTGTTTTTCTTTTTAATTTGTATTAAATGTATTGGGGTGACATGGGTTAACAGGGTCATATAGGTTTCACTTGTACCTTTCTATGATACAAAATCTGTACATTGCACCGTGTGCCTACCACCCAATATAACCTGTTAGATACTGTCTTCTTCTACTTTGCATTTTATTATTAGACTCCTCAGAATTACTACTCTCTAAAAGTTTCAAAAACTGCAGCAGACCTGACAGAGTGAATTAGAATTTTTTAATGAAGCATGCATTTATTTAATTTATCACTTTTCAGGGGAAGCTTTCTAAGAATATTCCCTTTAACTGCCAGTACGTGTGATCCGTGTGAACAACAATCTCAGATGTTTAACCTCACTTGAAACCTCTTTGTCCCAGCTTAAGTACTGCACACGGCAACAGAAACCACAGCAGTGGTAACAATGCCGGCTACGACCATAAAGATGGTGCTTCCCTGACTCATTGCCCTGGAAGCTGGATTCAGGAACCCAACCCTCATTAAGTGCCTGCAGTAATGACAGGCATCATGGCAGGAAATTTCCTCCAATAATACTTTGTGGTGGGCATTATAATCCACCTGTGCAGGTGAGAAAAACGGAGGCCCTGGCACCTTAGGAAAGTTGTCTAGAGTCACATGACTTGAAAGGGCATGATCGGCAAACTGCAGCTCTGTTGACTAATGAGTTTGCCGACCACTGGGTTAAGATATTTGAATTTGCTTAACTACAAAGCTCATCCAGGAGCTCCTCCTTTCCCTATGCCCAATCTACACCAAGAGGACCTACATGTTCTTGAGAATCAAATCATGGCTTATGGTTCCCACTCCAGAGAACAACTTGAGATAGCCAGAACACTTGAAAAGTATCTTGGTATTATTAGTTGAATTTTTTCTGGTCAGTTAAAAAACCTTGTTTGCTCCAATGACTGGCTGCACTTTCAATGAGAAGTTCCAGGAGATCTTTGTATCAGATACTATGCTAGACGCTGGGTGACAAAGTTGAATCCCTGCTTACAAGGTGCTGTAGGCCAGTGATGGGCAAACTTTTGAGCTTGGTGTGTCAAAATTCGCCAAAAAAAAGAGAGCATAACTTGGGTGGTGTGTCACTTCGAGAAAAAAAACCCATAATTTTGCGATATTTATAGTTTAAATAACAAAAATGTATAATTGTAATATATAACTATTTAATAAACCAAAAACTAATTATTTATCTTACCTGCTTAGTGACTTCTTTGTTCATCTGTCAGTTGGTTTCTTTTGTTGGTCTCAATATTATTTAACTTGTGTGGGGTGCCGTGAACTAAGATAAGTGAGGGGGACGGGGAATTCTTTAACTAACCTGCCTATTAGTGACTTTTTGTTGCTGAATTTCATTGGCTAAACCTTCAATTGAAGGTTGGTATTTTATAGACTTCAAGCCCAAGAAAGCACTATTAACTGCATCTGTCAATCTGTTTCCTTTGTTGGTTTTGATATTATTTAACGCTGAGAATAAGGTCTCAAAAAAGTAGGTAGAGGGAAAAACTGTGAGTAAAGCCATTGCTCTATTGTTTAGGGTGCTAAAAGTGTCTGGTAATTGGTTCCAGGCACTCCAAATTTCCTGTTCGTAATGGCACTCCTCTTGATTCTCCAAGCAGCACCTTTCCAGATTCTCAAGTTTTGACCTCAACTCGACAAACACCTGAGCCCAGATGCTGTCTTGAAATTCTGCAAGTTGCATCTCCAAATCATCAATTTGTATCCATTGAAAACCATTTAATTCCAAACTACTGTAGACTACTACATTAGGATACTTAATTATTTTTATGGTCTGTTCTAGGCTTCTAAATTGATTAAATCTATCACTGAACTGGTCAAGCAAGGAGTCTAAAACATGCTAGTACTTTATATGCAAGGGTTCCATTTCATTTTGTATGCTGCACTGGCCTTCTCAAAATACTTTGTTATTCACGGAAAATACTTACAAGTTTTAGTTTCTACATCTTGCTTGAAAATTTTAAGTTCACTTTCAAAAGCTTTTATGTATCCAAACATAGCGTCAATACTTTTGCCAAAACCTTGTAACTTTAAGTTCAGTTCATTAATATAAACAGAGAGATCTGTAAAAAATATCAGGTTGTTGACCCACTTATCATCATTGAGCTGAGAAAAGTTTTCCAGATCCTTATCCTCAAGAAATACCTTAATTTCTTCAAAGCACTCCACAAAGCACTCAAGAACTTTGCCTCGGCTCAGCCATCTTACATTATTGTACATCAGCAGTCCACTGTAGGTGGAATCAACCTCCAGTAAAAGTGCAGAAAATTCTCATTTGTCAAGGGGGCGAGCAGCTATTAAATTAACTACTTTTGTAACAACTGACATCAAGTCCTTTAAGTCGGTGAATCCTGCCTTGGCACATAAAAACTCCTGATGGACAGTACAATGAAAAGGCTCAATCGGATGGATGTCCAATAGCTTCCATAAACAATTTGACAAATCCAACTTTTTTCCCCACCTTGTTTGGTGCCTCATCTGTCGTCACTGACACAACTTTAGAGATATCAATGCTTAGGTCACGGAATGTTTGTATAACAACCTTACGTATTTCGCTTCCTGATGTACTTGTTGGCACTGATACTAACTTTATCAACTCTTCTCTCATTAGAGATGGAAAAATATTTACAATTACTTATGTCTCTCTTTAATTGATGTTGTATGTTTGTGTTCAGTCTCATTATTCGGTCTTTTTTTTGTATTTCTACTGAGTGGTAACTCAGATATTCTCTTAATAATTGCATCTTTATTCTGCATATCATAAAATATAACTGGTACACATCTTAGGAGAGTTTCTTTAATAAATTCTCCTTCACTGAGTGCTTTTCCATGGTGAGCTATGGAGTGAGCAATGCTCAAACTTGCAGATATTAAATTTGTAGAGCCTTTTATAAATTTAAGGATGGAATTAGATTGGCTCTTATAAAGGTGTAGCTGTCTGGAAATGTATTCCTTCCTTTCATCCTCACTTTTTTTCAAGAACTGAGAATGATTAGTTTCAAAATCTCTATTTATATTTCACATTTTGCTTACTACCATTTCATACATAGAACACAGAATCATCTGCCATTTTTTTCTATAATGCCATACATCTCGGTTCATGTCTCTTGAAAGGGTTGGCTACTGCTGCTACCACTTCCTTTAACCTTGGTTTTTTATTTTTTGGGTTCTCCATCAGGGCGGCAGTGACAGAAGGTAGAATTATAGATAGCCTGTTAGCCCTGCAGGCTATGAGGGGTTAACTAGCCTAACTGACCACAAGATGGTACATGTAAGTATCTTTTAGGAAAGGGAATAGTTAATAAGCAGAAATAGGGGTTAATAAGGATGCACAACAGTAACAGTGATGAAATGGAGTCTGCACTATGTTACAAAATGGCGTTCCTTATATAAATTAAGATGGCTGCTGCTATTTCTAATGGCAGGAAACGGCACCCATAGCACAGGCCCTCGCCCCTCCCAGCCTCCCCCTTACTTATCTCAGTAATGATGGTCAATTAGAAATCCATGACACCCCAGAACAGTAGATTGGATGATGGTTGCTGTGGTTATGTGGTTGCTGGTAATGGCAATCACAGGCCCTCCAGAGGTGCGTCCCCTGTGGCATTTCGCTTCTCCCTGCTCTGCTGGCCAAAAGTGAGGTCAAAGATTCCTTAATAGCCTAACCAGAAGTTCCAGAACTAGACGCTCTGTGCCGGAGTTCTGTTGTTTTGGCCTACAGACCTCTGGCACAGAGTGTCTACACTACAGCAAATGTTTCATCCTCAGCTACTGCAGTAGCCGAGGATGAACCTCCTTCTTGGCATGCAGCCCCATACTTCTCTGTATGCGACTGCATGCGGCTGCATGTCATCGAAAATGGCTACGTGTTTCAGTGCTGACATGCATGTCATAGGTTCTCCATCACGGTCATAGGCTTTAATTCTCAGAAGCCCTTTTATCAGGCTTCAACATCACCAGGGAACTTGTTAGAAATGCAGATTCTCAGGCCCCATCCAGACCTCTTCAATCAGAACACCTGTTTTTTAGCAAACCCTCTAGGTGATTCTGATATGTGCCTGGTCACCCAGATGGCATCTCAATGGTCTGCACATTGAGATGAATAAAGGTGAAGATGGTCAGATTCTGATACAACCTTTTTAACTTTATGGCTCTGGCTTTCAGGAAGAGTAAACTATTCAGGAAGGGTGACTTTCAGAAAGACTGCTCACAAGCAAAGTGCCTGAACAGCCCCAGATTGCCCTGGAAATACTGTTAGGTGAGAAAGATGAATGTATGCATTTTAGTCTCTTTTTCCAGCCTAAGAAGCTCTTGCAGATCAATTTACAATGGAAAATGTAAGAATTATTATTCATTTTTTCAATTTAATCTGCTGAAGACTGATAAAGAAGTACTAAATTCTCCTATAACTGTAGTATCTTTTGATTTCTCCTTGTGTATCTGGTAGTTTTATATCATGTGTTTTGATGCAATTAGTCAGTGCACAAAAAAATTATGATGGTTATATCTTGAATATGAAGTGTTCTGGTTATTTATAATATAATACTTCTTGCTCTGAGTACAAAAAGAAAACACACCCAATAATGTAAGAAGCAGGAAAGAGTAATAATTGCTCTTTTTACACCTAGAATAAATCCAATCTGTCATCTCTGCAATTTGTTTTCTTGAATTTCAGTTTCTCATTGCTTTCATGCTATTGTCAGAAATTTATGTGAAGTTTCAGATTGGGCCCATTTTGACTTGGGCCAACCAACATGTCCTAGGGTTGATACATATCTCCTGGACAATATATATCTCAGAAAGCCATGGTACATTTCACTTCCGTGTGCTTTTGTCCTCACACTTTCTCCGTTTAATGTTACAGATGATAAAAGACATCTTTCCACTTTGGACATACTCTTACCTGCTGCTGCTGCTCTTGTTTGACCAAGGAGTGAAAGCCACAACAGGGGCATCACGCTGGTAGCCTACACGGCCAACTCTTGGTGTTGCTGGCCAAAATATCATAGTTTTACCCTTAGTCTCTTAACCTTACCTTCTGTCTTTGTGGCTTTTCCTTTCTCATTTTTTTCTCCCAATGCCCAAGAAAAGGTAAGGTAAATAATTAGTTTTTGGTTTATTAAATACAGTTACTTATTACAATTATACATTTTTTTGTTATTTAAACTATAAATATTGCAAAATTATGGGGTTTTTTCAGCCTCTCACCCAAAGTCTCACCCAGGGTTGTAAAACAATGCAGTTCGGTGGTTTCCCGAATGAGAGAGCAAGTCAGGAGTCCTCTCTGCACTCTCACTCGCTTCTGCTGTTCCCAAGTTTAGGTGCCCTCTCTGCAAGCTCCAAGATCTCTGCAGCGCCTGAGTTTCAGCGTGCTTCTTTACTGTCCAGTTTGAGTGTGGGTTCCCCGGACCTTGCCCAGAACTGGGGAATCAGTGCAGTAACACCTTTGTCTCCCTCCCTGATCGAGAAAACCAGCCGGGTTTGCAGCCGCCCGCCCTATCTGCTCGAGTGCGCACGGCTCCAAACCTCTGATTCCGCGCGTATACTCAACTCTGCCCTCTGCTGCTCCTCTGAGTCACAGTGTCCTATCTTCACTTTTATTTGTGGAATTTTCACTCAGCCAGCTTTCCGGTGATTCTGGATGATGTTTGTTCTGTTGTTAAGTTGTAGTTTTAAACTTGTTGTGTATGGCAGCAAGATAGGTGTTTACCTATGCCGCCATCTTGGTTCCTCCCTCAATGCGTTTTTTATGCTAGTTTTTGTGGGGGGCTCTTCTACAGCAAGTTTTAATCAGGTTTTGAGCAATGTTCAAGTCTTATGGTAGGATAGAATAGAGAGCAGATCAGCTTATAAAGATAAGTTCAGTTTTGTAAACATTCTGTTTACACACACACACATACACACACGAACTGGAACATATGAAATATGTTTCTTTCTCAGGTTATGTCCCAAGAAGTTTGAAAATTACTACTCTACGAGTTACCTTCTTATTTCAAGGGTTCCCAATCAAGGAAACTTAAATATTTGCATATTTTCTTAATAGTAGCTGTGGGGACTTGCCTAAGCTTGTCGCCTTCTAATTAATACTATTTTCCACACCAGCTTCCCCACGCTCTACCATAACCAGATATCCGCTAGAATAACCCAGTTGATTCAGACTGGAGTCTTACAACCTTCAAGCCTATCTCCTGTCCACAATTAAGTTGTTGTTCTTCTTTTTTTTCTGTATAATTTTTTCTCTGGCCTCTCATGCATATTATACTTTCATTCAATTGCCATTATAAGCCCTTACCACATAGTAAGCCTTGATTTGGTGACAATGGCAGCTGACAACAAAGAGTAGTATCATGGAAAGGGGATGGGCAAGGTATGACAAGGTGGGAGGGGCAGGGGAGAGGACACGTGTGTCCCTGAGTATTTATTATTTTTCCCTGAGTTGGCTGATAAGTGTTTGCTTTGTCCTTATTAACCTACAGCTGGGTTCTGATATTGCATTTTTCCAATAGGAAAAAGGCAGGGAGACTGAGTGACCTTGAGAAGGTCTGGATTCACCCTTCAGCAACCCCTGGCTTTCTGCCTTGGCAAAACTTTCCTCCCTGCTGAGAAGATCCAATAGTTGGGGAGTTTTTAGATACTTGTCCATGCATTCTTCCTTTTCTCCAGAACATATTTTGGACATTTGAAACACTTTTGCAAAGGTAGTGAGGTACGGAAGGGGAGAGGAGGTGAGCTGATGCAGAGTTAATGCTCAATAGTGAGAAGGGTGGAGCCCAGAGCCTTCTTTGAAGTCAGCCCAACAATTCACTTAGATTTTCCTGACATAATGCAGTTTCTACATCAAATAAGACTTTGAAGATTATTTTTAAAGTTGGGGTGTTCCACACCCACATATTTACTCAACATTTCAGGTCCATTGTTGAGCGAATATTGTTCTCATGTGCTTCCTGAAAATTCCAATTTGACTCCAAGAAACCTGTTCTAGGATTTGATTCACCTTAAACTCATTTCCTCTATACGAACTTGTTCTGGGGAAAAGAGAAAAGTCCTCTTCTCTTTAGATAATGTACCCATTATGTAGGACATGTGTAGAAAAGGTAAAATTTTCATAAATTTTGTTCTTTAAAAGCTCTTAACACAAACAGTCCTTTGTCTCCTTGTGATAACAAGGTTACTAATTAGTATCAAATATTTAGGCAAAACCAAGTGAACTAGGATTGACCTAAGACCTCAGGTAAATTAAACCACATCATTGAGGGTTTCTTGAGAGAACCAAGATGGCGGCGTAGGTAAAACACCTATCTTGCTGTCATACACAGCAATTTTAAAACTACAACTTAACGAAAGAACAAACACCTTCCAGAATCACCAGAAAGCTGGCCGAGTGAAAATTCCACAAATAAAAGTGAAGATAAGACACTGTGACTCGCAGGAGCGGCTGAGGACAGTGTTGAAGATTCGCGTGGAGAGAGGTTTGGAGCACGCGCCAGTGGATAGAGCGGGCGGCTGAAAACCAGCCAGTTTTCTCGAAAGGGGGAGACAAAGACGTCCCACTGGACTGATTCTCCAGCTCTGGGCGAAGTCCAGGGAACCCACTATCACACGGGGTAAAAACTGGACAGCGGGAGGGCACACTGAAGCTCGGATGCTGCAGGGGTCTGCTGGCTTGTGAAGAAGGCAAACTTGCGCGTGAACTTGGGAATAGCACAGCTGCCTGACCTAGTAGAGAGCGCTCGTGAATTGCTCTCTCATTCGGAAAACTGTCAGACTGCTTTGTTTTATGACCCTGGGTGAGACGTTGGGTGTGCAGACTCATTTGGGGAGATTCTGAATTCCCCGGCAGCCTGTGGAGCTCCACATCAGCTCTCTCTCAGAGGTGCTGGCGGCCACTGCCCCCGGCACAGAGTCCCTGGGGCCGCATAGGGTGGAGCTAACGCTTTCTGCTTGGCCCAGAGACTCAGCCCATCCAACCTGAGCATAGCTGAGCTTCACAGACAATTGGCCTGGAGGTCAGCCCCTCCAAGTGCTAACAACGATTAACCTGAGCTTAACTTCAGCAAGACTGTGCAACCCATATCCACCTCAGGTAACTGGGGAGGCCGAGCCACTGTCCCTAGTAGGACATCTACCACAAAAAGCTAATTGACCAACTCAGGAAAGCAGCTACCATGCAGAGACATGGAAAGAAAGCAGATGTGGAAGAAATGGAGGGAAAAAAATGACTGGAAATGGAATTCAAAACCACGGTTATAGGGCTTCTCAAGAGTCTCCTACAAAAAGTTGAGACTACAAGGAAATAAGCAAGACCGACAAGGAAATCAATGAGTCCTACAAAGAAATGAACAAGACCCTCAAGGATATGAAGGAGACTCTCAAGGATATGAAAAAGGACCAACCAGAAATTAAGCATACACTCACTGAAATAAAAAATATTATACAAAGACCTAAAAGTGCTCTGGAGCACCCCAAGAACCAAGTTAAAGATTTGAAATATAAAGAGGGAAAATCCACTCAGCTGAAAAAGCAAGAATCCAAAAGAACCCAAAAAATTGAAGATAGTGTAAGGGGCCTCTGGGAAAACCTCAAGCATACCAACATCCGAATTATAGGGGTGCCAGAAAAAGAGAGAGAGCAAGACAATGAAAACCTATTTGAAGAAATAGTGACCGAAAACTTCCCATACCTGGTGAAAGAAATTGACTTAGGAGTCCAAGAAGTGCACCGAACCCCAATATATAGGAACCCTAAGAGGACCACACCAAGACACAACATAATTAAAATGCCAAGAGCAAAAGACAAAGAGAGAATATTAAAAGCAGCAAGAGAAAAACAGTTAATTACCTATAAGGGATCACCCATACAATTGTCAGCAGATTTCTCAACAGAATCCATGCAGGCCAGACGGGAGCGGCAAGAAATATTCAAAGTGATGAATAGCAAGAATCTACAACCAAGATTACTCTATCCAGCAAAGCTATCATTCAGAATTGAAGGTCAGATAAAGTGCTTCGCAGATAAGAAAAAACTAAAGGACTTCATCACCACCAAACCAATATTATATGAAATGCTGTAAAATATTCTTTAAGAGGAAGAAGAAAAAGATAAAAGTATAAATTGTGAACAACAAATACACATCTATCAACAAATGAAACTAAAAATCAAGTGAATTAATAAGCTGATCAACAGGATAAACTGGTGAATGTAACAGAATCATGGACATAGAGAGGGAATGGACTGACAATTCTTGGGGAGAAAGGGGGTGTGGGAAGTGCAACAAGAGACTGGACAAAAATCATGCAACTATGGGAGATGACAGTGGAGGGGGTGAGGACAGAGGGTGGGATGGGTACCAGGTGGAGGGGAGCTATAGGTGAAAAAAAAGGGAACAATGTAATTAATAAAATGAACAATAAAGATTAATTAATTAATTAATTAATTAATTAAAAAAATAAACCACATCATTAAGAAGAAGAAGAAAAAACACAGAACTGACGGTAGTAAGAAACCTGACAATTAACTACCTAGTTCACAGCACATTATAGGAATACCTTATAAGTGCATCTAAAGAGTGCATATTATAGTCCTAGCTGGTTTGACTCAGTGGATAGAGCATTAGCTGGTAGACTGAAGGGTCCCAAGGTCAATTCTGGTCAAGGGCACATACCTTAGTTGCAGGTTCAATTTTGGGCCCTGGTCAGGGTGCATGCCAGAAGCAACCAATGTGTCTCTCTCACATTGCTGTTTCTCTCTTTCTGTCTCTCCCCCTCCATTCCACTCTCTAAAAATCAATGGAAAAATATCCTCGGGTGAGGATTAAAAAACAAAGAATGCACATTATTAAATGGATTTCTTCTGGGAATGTGCCTTGTGGCTACATATGCTTTGAAGCCCTTTGTCAGGGTTTCTCCTCCTCAGTAATGTTGACGTTTGGGGTGTGGTCATTCTTGGTCATGGGGGGCTATTCACTGTACTGTAGAATGTTCAGCAGCGTCACTGGCCTCTGACCCACTACATCCTATTAGCGCACACACACACATCCCCCCTGTCATGACTACCAAAAATGTTTGCAAATGTTGACATCTGTATCCCTAGAAGGCAAAACGCCCCTGATGAGAATCACTGGGTTAGATTGGTGTTCAGGTCAGAGCTTTTATAACCCTATCACTATTAAGACTTTAATTTTATTTTTCAAGTTTCCTTACTAGACTTTATTATTTTTAAGAACAAAGATCAAAAGTTCATCACCTATTGTCCCAGATAGAAGCTCCAAAACACTTAGTGGATAAATCAGTGAATGACTGAATGAATGAAAGAATAAAGAAGTGAATGATCAAACACTCAAATGGGGTAGAATTACAGAGAGAATTCTGAAAGGAAGAATTCTGTCAAGGATCTTGAGGAAACTTTTTAATATGATATTACAGTAAAGATAGAGAAAACAGAAACAAGGGTAAAGAGGGAGGCCATTCTTTTTTTTAAATATATTTTTATTGATAATTAGAGAGGAAGGAGAGGGAAAGAGACATAGAAACACCAATGATGAGAGAGAATCATTGATTGGCTGCAACCTGCACCAAACCTACTAGGGATAGAGCCCGAAACACAGGTATATGTCCTTGACAGGAATTAAACCCAAGACCTTTCAGTCCACAGGATGACCTCTATCCAGTGAGATAAGGTAAGAGAAATTACTCTTGCTCAAGCATCAGGAACGTGAAATAGAGAAAGGACATGGGAGAAAGAGCTGCATTCAGAGTGAAGAACTGGCACCCGACTCCACTACCCAGAATTCTCAATTGCTCACCGCTAACCAGGTTATGGGCCTTGCCAGGCTCTTGGAGAGAGATGCTCTACTTTCCAAGGCTCCCAGCCTTTGCTTTGATGCTCGGAGGCTCAGCTGGACTTTGAGGCTAACATCAGTCTTTAATGAAGTCACACTGCACCTTGAGAAGTCACAGCCTTCGTTCTTGTGTTGGCAGTGACAATTCAAATGAGTCTAAAGGGTCTGAGCACCAGGCTGGCCTGCAGGAAACAGTCACTCATTCCAATCCCCCTGTTCCCTCTGAATTTCATCACGGGCTTGTCCAGAGAACAGCAGCTGCCTCAGACTAGTTTCATTTGAGTGCACACCAACTTTACATGGAATTACAAAAACATACTTAGGCGTTCCATAGTGTTCCGATAATCAGGAGCAAAGACCCTTTTATTAAAAGGTATCTAGGGCTGTGCAAAATTCAAAAAGGATTAGGTCTCTTTGAGAGAATGCAGAGACCATTGACTTGGGCCATGGGGAAGCCTGGTGTCCCCAAAATTACCTTACAGAAAAGGACTTTCAGTGAGCACACTTGGCCTTGGAGCTCCTGACTCTGGAGGGAGAGGGGGCTGTGCAGGTCACTCCCACTCACTGAGGCTGGCTCTCTTGGTCCTGCTACAAGGAGAGGCATTGCTTGTGGGCACCTGCCAGGCAGTTCTGCAAAAACAGTCTGGGTTCTCAGTTTGAGATGGCAAAAGGTGGCCTTCTTCAGAGGAAGAGAAGACATGGGAGCAAACCCAGACTAAAATGCAAACTGGCCACATAATGGAAGCCGAAGAGCTTACAGGGAAGGTCTGCTCACCAGGATGGCAAGCTGATGTCACCTAATGGCCACCAGAAAAGGGAAGACAGAAGGCTCTCTGTAGGTGAGGCTGCCTCCCGAAGCATGTCATCCTGCTCTGTGTTCCGAAAACGGGGCTCCTGGGAGGCGGGCCTACAGCCTTGAGCACTGGTGCAGACATGGCTGTTGGAATTCCAGAGGCAGAAAAATGGTCCTTCTTCTGGGGCCACACTGCCAGGAATATAGGGGGCATCCTCTTCCCCGAGGCCCAGGCTTCCTTCTTTAAGACAGTGGCTCTCAGTGATCCCTATGGCTATTGGAAACTGAACTGTAGGTCTTGATAGCATGTGACCTGGGAGTTGGAGGCCCTGAATTTAAATCCCATCTCTGGCTGCGACTCAGATTCATGCTGCCTGGCTCTCAGGCTCCCAAAGGTTCAAAGCAGGAGTGGAGACAGGTCACCTGTCTATCCCTTTCCACTGGAACATCCTAGGTATTTAAGCTTCCTTCCTGTGCCTGTGCCTGTGCTACCTACTATTGTCGTATCTTGAGGCTTCCGTATTTTAAATGTGTTACTTGCACCCAATGTGGGGGTACTGGGGTGGAGACTATAGTTGCCAGCCCAAAAGCTGGCGTGCGCACACACACACACACACACACACACACACACACACACACACAGACACACACACAGACACACACACAGACACACACACACACAGACACACACACAGACACACACACACAGAGAGACACACACACACACAGACACACACACAGATACACACACACAGAGACACACACAGAGACACACAGACACACAGACACACACACACACACACACACACAGCTCAAATATCCTTCCTCTACCTCTGCCCTGTGCTTGTGCATTTTCTCTGCCTTATTGGCTCTTCTTTCTTTTCTGCGGGTCACTATGCCCCGCGTGCCCCCCTAACCCTGGGCAACACACACACACACACACACACACACACACACATACACACACACACTTGAAGCGTGCTCCCCCTTATCAGCTTCTCCTGAGAATTAGCTGACCACAGTGGGGCACTGCTCATTTCTCCTTGCTGGCCCAGCTCCTCCACCAAAAAATCCTGCTTAATGTCCTACAGCAAAAGAGGATCCCATAAAAAGAAAACTCTTTTTCTGTTTGATTGTTAAAATACTTGCAGATTTCAGAAATCAGAGCATTCTCCTGATTACAGTAGTCTTTCTTGTTTTAAATAAATCCTCTCCCCATCAGAGCTGACAATGAAGACAGAGAACAGTTCCTTCAGCCCTCACAGTGCCCCATGCCCCAGTGTGATCAATCCCTCCTCTCTCCTCCCTCCATCCTACTCCCCAGTAATCACCAATCAGTTTTCTATCCCTGTTAGCTTTGTGAATTTAGAAAGTCGTATAAATGGAATCTGGCTTCTTTCATTTAACATAATGTTGTCAATAAAAAATATTTGTGCTAAGAAATACAAAAAGGTGTAGTTAAGATACATCCCATTTATTAAGAAACCTTTTGATTAAGCAGGTGAAGGAATGAAAGAACTACTCAAGACAAAGCCATAATGTTATTCCAGTTAAAGTGGTTCTCATTTCCTACAGCTAAAGGGTTTTCCTTGCTGGGAAAGTTTTATTCACAAATTCTGGAAAGCCAGTTAGTCTCATGAACAAAATGGTCAATCTTACATATTTCTATGAATATTTGACACAAAACAGGATATTGAGCTATCCTCTTGCAAAACAAAGAGGTAAAAAGAAGTCATATCAGAAAACAGGTAAATGAAATACCATCAGGACATTAAAATAATCTATTTTAATCTCACACTTGTTCAATAGAAAGAAGGAAACTTCATCTAATAAATATTAAAACTAAGAGTCAGATAGATTCAATCCTTTTGAAGATCCTAAAACAAGCCATTGTTATTTTCTGGAATAAAATGAATTTATGAATTCCTGATTTATTATCCAGCTTGCAATTTGCTCTCCAGTTTTTCAGAAATTATTAAGTGTGTGATATGATGGAGAGAATGCAAGTTGGAAATTAGCAAAATATGGATTTGAACCTTCAGATTTATTAGTGACGTTTAAGACACTTTTAATTTTGGAATATTTCAAATGTATTTTTTTAAAAATAGAGAGACTACCTAATGAAGCCTCATATCCTATCACACAACTTTAACAATTATTACTTTATGGCCAACCTTGTTTCATCTGTACCCTCTTCCCAATCCCTCACCCCTGCCTCAGAGATACAGTATTTTTTTGTCTCAGTTTTCTCATCAACAAAATGAAGAATATAATACTCATTTCATGAGGTCTTACACAAATTTAATGCTAGTAGTGTAAAACACACCATTCCTGGTCCACAGTGTACTTAATTCATGGGTGTATTTCTCTTTTTTCCAAATTGAATAAACATCTATTCACACTAGTCAATACTGTTAGGATTCACTTATGTTTTCAAAAGTACTTTTACATTAACAATCTCTAGCTAGCTCCTTTATTTTTCCACAAATGCATTGTGTCTTAAATTGAAATTAATTTATTCTTATAACTAAAGTAGGCAAAAGAGAACTTGAGATGAAGATAATCCATTAATCTATCTTTCCTGACCTGATTTAAATGTCTGCTTTCTTAGAAAATCAATACACTTTGACCTCTTGAATATTCACACATGTCAAAAGCATGGGGGAGGGAATTAAATTGGGCAGAAAAGGTCAAGCATTACCTTTGTTACCCGAGGTAATTCAATATTTCCAGATCTTTTCACCTGCTCCACCAAGGAAAATCTAGATAGAGTAAAGACCCTATTCTAAAATGTTTCTTTGTATTTCTATCATCTCTTATCATTTCTGCCAACCTCCTTAATGCTAGAACAACTTTTATTGAAGTTCTTTCATGAAAAGTTATTCAAAACTTTTTGAAGGTTACACAGATACCAGAGTAGGGTAAGCAAAAAATATGCAGTCCAAAGGCATAACAGAGGACAAATCCTATTTCTATAAAGTTTTCCCTAGACCAAAATGTGATATTGGAGGTACCTAATTTTGAAAAGCAACCTTCTTAAAAATTTATTTTGTTAGGAATATAATTAAATATGCTTAAATTAAACTCTAAAAGCCAAGAATGCAGAGATATAGTGATTGCTAACTCCCTAGTCTCAATCACACATGTGAACTTATCATTGATTATGCACTTTTGATATCCCATGAGCTCCTTAATGTAAAGCCAAATGTCATTCTAAAAGATTAGAATTTAAAAACTACAATGACTCAGCATTTTCATATGACAGAGATTTCATGAGAGAGAAGGCTTCATTCAGACATCCTGATGTAATTCCTTTTTTTTTTTTCTTTTTTTTTTTTTTTTTAGCATATCTAAAACTACTGTTATAATATAGGCTCTCTATGGATTTTCCAATTTGAAAGGACCGTGGAGATCTTTTTCAAACAGAAGTTTCAAGCACATTTCAAAGATTGTTAGCAGGTTAGGGGGAAAATGCCTGTGAGAAAAGCTAAATAATCTTTTTACCTCATCCAGAAAATTAAGAATCTTTAAGTACACAGCTATTTATATAAGGAGTGGTAACTATAAAGTATCTATTGAATGCATGAGAACATGATGTGGTATACTGATGATAAAATGTTCTGGGAAAATCTTTAAAAAGTAGATGAAAATCATGTCTGAAGTATGAAGGGGTTTTGGAAGGAGTGAATAAATAACCACACAACATCTCAAAAAGGTTAATTTTTAAAAATAATCCACTTTTAATTAGGTAAATGAAGTAATAACTTCTCAAAAATGTCACATCAAAACATACAACTAGTGACAAATCGGTTGTCCATCACTGTATCTGTCCACCCCCCTCACCCTGTCCCAGTTTCACCTTCCAATTTGCAGAGATATCCTTTGCGATGGGGAACTGACTGAGCAAACATCAATGTCTTCTTGATTAAGAGAGTGAGCAAGGAGGACCCTCTTCCACTCACGAATCTCACTGCCTTCACCCTCTCCCTCCCTGTGAGACCTTGAGGCTTAGCCTATTAAAAGCAATTCTTTATACTGTAGGGAAGAAAAATGACTTTTACTCCTTTTGGTTCTTGTTAGAGAGCAGGAATTTTTGAGCACTACAAAGGCCATGGATTATGCCCCAGATAGAGTTAGTTGTCAGTGCTGACATGAGGCCGGGCCTTGAGATATGCTCTCATGGACCCTTCCCCGCATGCAGGCCTTCTTTCATAGAACACTGTCAGCTTTCTGAAGAACAGAATGACCCTGTGAATAACATGATCTTCAATGGCATGATCCTGATGTTGCTTGGGAAAAACTGTTTTATCGTGGGTTGCTTGTTCTGCAAAAACAAGATGTGGTTGATGTGCTTAAAAGTGATCCTGTACAAAGGGCCGGGACTGCTGTCCGGTCTCCCTTTGTGGAGGATGGCAGAGCAGTCACTGGGCCAACTAATAAAGGCTCCCTAAATTTTAATTTGGTCTGGACTCCAGTGGTTGTTCACTCACATCCCCTCCTCAACAGTTCTCAGCAACAAAAGACAGATTAACAAGAGAAAAGCACACACATTTATTTAATATATATTATATGTAACACAGTAGCCTTCAAAAGAAAATGAAGACCCAAAGAAATAATTAAACCTAAGTGTTCTTATACTAGTTTTTTTTTTTTTCTTAACTAGAGGAGTGTTAGGGTCTGTCCCTAGGCCTAGCCTGGATGCCATCGCATGGCCTCTGCTGCCCTGCAAAGCTTGCTGCTGGACACTCTGTGAAAATCCCCACTCCCTAGCCCTGCTCATGAGGCTCCTTGATCCCGCAATTGCTCCTCAAAACTCCCTTACCCAACGACTGCTTCTCAAAACTTGTTACTGCCTGAGCGACTGCTCTGCTAAGCTCACAGCCACCCTGTAAAGCAGCCCACCACCTCTGCTCAACAGTCCCCAGTCCTGCCCTGCCAACAACGTCCCCCTCATGGTGAGTGGCTCTGGGGCTGAGGGAAAGAGGAGACCAAGAGGTGCTCCATGCACTGCATGGTGACTGGTCACCCATTCAATTGTGACGCCACCTAGCTCTTTTTTTTAATCTTTATTGTTCAGTTTATTAATTACATTGTTTCCCCTTTTTTTATCCCCCTATATCTCCCCTCCACCCTGTACCTATCCCATCCTCCACCCTCATCTCCCCCGCCCCACTGTCCTCTCCCATTGTTGCAAGATTTTTGTCCAGTCTCTTGCTGTACTTCCCACAACCCTTTTCTCCTCAAAAATTGACAGTCTATTCCCTCTCTATGTCCATGTTTCTGTTATATTCACCAGTTTATCCTGTTCATCAGCCTATAAATTCACTTGATTTTTAGGTTCATTTGTTGATAGATGTGTATTTGTTGTTCATAATTTATATTTTTACCTTTTTCTTCTTCCTCTTCTTAAAGAATATCTTTCAGCATTTCATATAATATTGGTTTGGTGGTGATGAACTCCTTTAGCTTTTTCTTATCTGCGAAGCACTTTATCTGATCTTCAATTCTGAATGATAGCTTTGCTGGATAGAGTAATCTTGGTTGTAGATTCTTGTTATTCATTATTTTGAATATTTCTTGCCACTCCCATCTGGCCTGCATCGTTTCTGTTGAGAAATCTGCTGACAATCGTATGGGTGCTCCCCTGTAGGTAACCAACTGTTTTTCTCTTGCTGCTTTTAATATTCTCTCTTTATCTTTTGCTCTTGACATTTTAATTATGATATGTCTTGGTGTGGTCCTCTTTAGATTCCTATATTTTGGGGTTCTATGTACTTCTTGGGCTTTTAAGTCAGTTTCTTTCACCAGGTGGGGGAAGTTTTCAGTCACTATTTCTTCAAGTAGGTTTTCATTAACTTGCTCTCTCTCTTTTTCTGGCACCCCAATAATTCGGATGTTGGCATGCTTGAGGTTGTCCCAGAGGCCTCTTACACTATCTTCAATTATCTGAATTCTTTTTGTTTCTTGCTTTTCCAGCCGAGTGGATTTTGGTTCTTTGTATTTCAAATCTTTGACTTGGTTCTTGTGGCCCTCTGGACTGCTTTTAGGACTTTGTGTAATATTTTTTATTTCAGTCTGTGTATGCTTGATTTCTAGTTGGTCCTTTTTCATATCCTTGAGGGTCTGGTTCATATCCTCAGAGGTCTTGTTCATTTTCTTGAGGGTCTCATTCATTTCCTGGTTGGTCTTGTTTATTTCCTCGTAGTTCTCATTAAGTTCATCGGCCTTTTCTAGGAGCCTCTTGAAAAGCCTTATAACCGTGGTTTTGAACTGTATGTCTTGTCGTCTTTTCTCCTCCATTTCTTTCACACCTGATTTCTTTCCATATTTCTGCATGGTGGCTGCTTTATGTGGTAGATGTCCTCTAAGGGTCAGTGGCTCAGCCTCCCCAGTTACCTGAGGTGGGTACTCTTACTGCTATCCTTTATGGGCTGTACAGTATTTTTGAATTTAAGCCCAGCTTGTTGTTGTTAGCCCTAGGCGGGTTTGACCTCCAGGCCAATTGGCTGTGAAGGGAGACTGTGTTCAGGTTGGATGGGCGGAGTCTCTGAGCTGCACAGGCAGCCTCCATGTCAGTTATGGCCTATGTGGTGCTCACACACGGGGCTCTGTTGGATGGGGATGGCTACAGGCACCTCCAAGAGAAAGCCGCCAGTCTCTTCCCCTTGCCAGACAACTCTGCCTCTCCCCAAATGAGTATGCACACCCAAAGTCTCGCCCAGGGTCGTAAAACACGTGGTTTTCAGGACCAGGAGACAAGCCTCCAGGGAGCAAGTCACACGTCTGTGCTGTCGCACAGTTTACTTGCGCCCAAACTTCTTTTCCCAGCTACCCGGTTTCTCGCAGACTAGGAGACCTCTGCCGCACCCGGCTTCAAGGGTGCGTCCCCTGGACCTCGGATCTCGCCTGGCACTGGGGAGTCTGTGCAGTGGGATGTCTCCGCCCTCCTCGTTGGCGAAATCCAGCCGGGGTTGCTGCTCCAGCCCTACAGCCCTCGTGCACAACCAGGACGGCTCCTAACCTGTTTCCGTCTTCAAGGCTGCACTCCCGCCACTCTTCTGAGTCTCAGTGTCCCACCTTTACCTTTATTCGTGGAGTTTTCACTCAGCCAGCTTTCTGGTGATTTGGGCGATGTTTGCCTTGTTGTTATGTTGTAGTCTCTGAATTGTTGCGCGGGGCAGAACAATAGGTGTTCACCTATGCCGCCATCTTGGTTCTCCTCCCCCACCTAGCTCTTTTGTAAAAAATTTCTTTATTGATTAAGGTACTACATATGTGTCCTTATCCTATTACCCCTTCCAACCCCCTCTTCCCACTCATGCCCTAACCTTCCCTGGTGTCTGTGTCCATTGATTAGGCCTATATGCACGCATACAAGTCCTTTGGTTGCTCTCCTCCCCTTACCCTCACCCTCCCCTACCTTCCCTCTGAGGTTTGACAGTCAATGCTTCTCTGTCTCTGGATTTGTTTTTGTTCATAAGTTTATGTTGTTCATTATATTCCATAAATGAGTAAGATCATGTGATACTTATTTTTCTTTGACTGGCTTATTTCACTTAGCATAATGCTCTCCAGTTCCATCCATGCTCTATTTTAATCAGCTACCTTTTCCTCCTTTTTCTTCTTCTTCCTCTTCTTAAAGAATGCCTTTTAGCATTTCATATAATACTGGTTTGGTGGTGATGAACTCTTTTAGCTTCTCCTTATCTGTGAAACTATTTATCTGACCTTCAATTCTGAATGATAGCTTCACTGGGTAGAGTAATCTTGGTTGTAGATTCTTGCTATTTATTACTTTGAAAATTTCTTGCCACTCCAGCCTGGCCTGCATAGTTTCTGTTGAGAAATTAGCTGACAATCGTATGGGTGTTCCCTTGTGGGTAACTGTTTTTCTCTTGCTGCTTTTATTTTTTTTTTTTTAAATGTTTTTATTTTTATTTTTTTAACATATTTTATTGATTTTTTTTTTTTTTTTATAGAGCAGAAGGGAGAGGGATAGAAAGT
The DNA here is from genome assembly GCA_027563665.1 of Antrozous pallidus. Classification (NCBI taxonomy): domain Eukaryota; kingdom Metazoa; phylum Chordata; class Mammalia; order Chiroptera; family Vespertilionidae; genus Antrozous; species Antrozous pallidus. The sequence goes on along the minus strand of CM050508.1, from coordinate 29,520,098 downwards.
CAGAAACATCGATGAGAGAGAGACATCGATCAGCTGCCTCTTGCACGCCCCCTACTGGGGATGTGCCCGCAGCCAAGGTACATGCCCTTGCCGGAATCGAACCCGGGACCCTTCAGTCCCCAGTCCGACGCTCTATCCACTGAGCCAAACCGGTTTCAGCTCTCTTGCTGCTTTTAATATTTTCTTTTTGTCTTTTGCTCTTGGCATTTTAATTATGATGTGTCTTGGTATGGCCCTCTTTGGATTCCTTTTGTTTGGGGTTCTCTGCAGTTCCTGGACTTGTAAGTCTATTTCTTTCACCAGGTGGGAGAAGTTTTTAGTCATTATTTCTTCAAATAGGTTTTCAGTATCTTGCTCTTTCTCTTCTTCTGGCATTCCCCATAATTCTGATGTTGGTATGCTTAAAGTTGTCCCAGAGGCTTCTTACACTATCCTCAAATTTTTGGATTCTTTTTTCTTTTTTCTTTTCTGGTTTAGTGTTTTTTGCCTCTTGGTATTTCAAATCTTTGACTTGATTCTTGCATTCCTCTAGTCTGCTGTTGGGTTTCTGTATAATATTTTTTATATCAGTCAGTGTATGTTTAATTTCCAGTTGGTCCTTTTTCATATTCTCAAGGGTCTCACTGAATTTATAGGCTTTTTCTAGGAACCTCTTGAAAAACCTTATAACTGTGGTTTTGAACTCTATATCCAGTCATTTGTTTTCCTCCGTTTCTTTCTGTTTCTTTGTCTCCACATTTTCGCTGCTTTTCTGAGTTGGTAGGGTAGCTTTGTGTGCTAGGTATCTCAGCCTCCTCTGTTACCTGAGGTGAACACTCTTGGTGCGCCCCTTTGTAGACTGTGTGCACAGCTTTGTTGTAGTTAAGTCTTGACTGTTGTTGGTATCACTGGGAGGAATTGACCTCCAGGCCAATTGGCTGTAAAGATCAGCTGTGTCTACACTGGAAGACAGCCTTATGCGACAAGACTTGCAAAATTGCTCCACTTGGATGGAGTGGAGTTTCAGGGTGGAGCTGACAGCCTTGGCTTCCAGTCAGCACCCCCCCAAGAGGTTCCTGGGTCTCTGTGTCTGCCGGCAATCACTGCAAGCACTTCTGAGAGGAAGGAGCCTTCAAGCTTCACCCACTGCCAAACAGTCCAGTCTCCCCCCCAATGAATCTGGACTCACAGATTCTTGGCAGGTACTGGAGTTCTGTGCAGTTGGAACTGGGGTTCAGGGCCATCTGGAGCCCTTGTCTCCTTCCCACTAGATCAAGCCAGAGGCACACTTAACAGTCTGTCCTCTCTGCACACATTCTTGCATGCACCTTCAGACCTCTGCCCTTCACTGCTCCCTGGGCTTTGCTGCTCCCTGGGCTTACTTACAGCCCAGACTCCCCCCTCCCCCCATATAAGCCTGGATCCCCAGGGTCTCTCCCAGAACTGGAGTTCAGTGCAGTCAGAACTGGAGTTTAGCGCAGTCTGGAGCTTTTGTCTCCTTCCCACTAGAGCATGCCAGCCAGGCACTCAGCCACCCTGTCCTCTCCGACCGCGTCCTCTCTGAGCGTGCCTGTCTCCCTTCCTCAGGCTTTGCAGCTCCTCTGATTGTCCATGTGCATTCCTCTTTCCCTCCAGTTGTAGAATTTCCAGTCAGCCAGCTTTCCTGTGGTTCTGGATGATGTCTGTTTTGTCTTTTAGTTGTGTTTTTGAAATTGTGTGCGGCAGCAGTTTAGGTGTTTACCTATGTTGCCCTCGTGGTTTCTCTTCCACCTAGCTCTTTATATATATTAGGATTTTCATCCAAGGATATTTTTTCATTGATTTTTTAAAATATATATTTTATTGATTTTTTACAGAGAGGAAGGGAGAGGGATAGAAAGTCAGAGACATCGATGAGAGAGAAACATCGATCAGCTGCCTCTTGCACGCCCCCTACTGGGGATGTGCCCACAGCCAAGGTACATGCCCTTGACCGGAATCAAACCCGGGACCTTTCAGTCCAAAGGTCAATGCTCTGCCACTGAGCCAAACCGGTTTCAGCTTTTCATTGATTTTTAAATAAAGAGTGCAAGAGGGAAGGAAAGATAGAGAGAAGTATTGATGTGAAAGAAACACATTGATTGGTGGCCTCCTGCATGCGCCCTGACCAGAGCTCAGACAGGGCCAGGGCCTGGGAGGAGCCTGCCACTGAGGTATGTGCCCTTGACTGGAATCAAACCCGGGACTCTTTGGTCCATAGGCTGACACTGCCCACTGAGCAAAACTGGCTAGAGCTTTTTACACTAGTTCTGGTGAAGAATGTAGAGCCATGAAAGAATGATTGTACAAAAAAAATAATAAGAGGAATAAACTGGGGGAAATAGGATGGCCCATTCATTCAGACCCCTCTCAGTGCCCCTTCATCTTCAGAGATAAGGCTGCTCCTTTCCTCCAGGTATGGGGGGACGCCTCTCACATGAGGGTCTTGTGGCTTGCTCCTGCACCTGCTACATCTCAAGTTCCTCCCATTAAAAACATTCAGTATGCCAAGGTGCCACATTTTGAAGCAGTGTGTCCTGAACCTCGTCACCATTACGGGTGGGAGGTATAGACATGAAACAGGAAAGGGAGAAGCCAGTGCTGCTAAGTGGCCCCTCGAGGTCATGAAAACCTCAGCTGCTGTGATGCCATCTTTCCCGTCCTCACTGGGAAATGCAAAGTGACACTGGAGCTCTCTTGGCAGGAAGCCGTTGCAGTCAGCCCACTGGGACTCACCAGATGGGCCCTGATTGCACACCCATTAGATTATCTAAGTAGGATAACTGGTACTTTCGTCTACCTTAAATTACATAAAGTCAGAATCATGAAAATGGATATTAGTTGTAACCCCAGAGGGCTTAGAAAGGGAAGGGGCACTCTAAAGAAAGATTATCTCACAAAAGTAGAATAGTGATGCTTTTATTTTAAGTGCATGAAGTGGGGATTCGTTCAGATTTGGGGCAGCCTCATATATGTCAAAATTAAAAATTTTCCCTTGTGTTTAATGTATGTGATATTATCCAGTCCAGATAGCTCTGTTGAGTGTTTTTACTTCCCTCTCATTAACTCAAACATGTGATATGTTTGGTCTTAGGTATCACTATTTCATAGTCTACTTTGGTGTCTTAACAAAGAGCTGAAGGTGAAGGCCAGCTTTACATTAGCAAACAAAATAACCACTTATATCGATTTTGAGCTAGTGTGGGAGGTGATCATCCAAGCATCATCCTGTTTCCTTACTTTTCTGTTCTAATGGAGATGGCCTCAATGCCTCAGTGCCACCCCCTCATTACAATCAATCAGGGCGATGGAATTGGGGGACTGAGCTTGAAGGAAGAGAAGGGGGGTTTCCAGGTTGCTTGAAATGTCAACAAGTGTTTTTAAAAATATTCAATTAAGAAAGACTTACGTCCATTAAAGCAACAAGGCTATATATTAGAAAAATCCTCACCTTACAAACCATTCAAAATTTTTGGATATAAATATAATTTGTTTAATGAGTGGTCAAATTGGTAAAAAAAAAAAAAAAAATAAAATAAAAAAATTTAACCGGAGACCAGATAGAAAAGGAAGCACTGGACCTGTCATGTGCTCTCTCCTGGTGACCTGGAATGTTGTTTTCAGTGGCAACAAACCCAGGGGCTGCATCCTCCATGAGTGCAACAGAACACAATGAGGAATTATGGAGGGGAGGAGCGGGGAGAGGCTCACAAAGAAAATTAATCAGGGCAGTGACAGAGGAATTTACCTGAGTAATTTGTCTTCATAAGCCAGCACTCACATAAATCCGGGGCCCATTTGTTACAGGCTAAATTTGAAAGAAAGGGAGAGAGGGGTGTTAATTTAAAGTGGTGCTGATGGGCAGTGGTTTATTAAGACACAACCCATCATAATTCGAAGAACATCTGTACTTATATTTATCTTGAGGCATTTTCAAACAGATGACTAAAACACTGGACAAGAGTATAAGGCCATAGAAGAATGTTCAAAACTAAAGATTTTTACACTGCTCTGGAGGATAAAAAATAGTGACTAGTCAGTCACCAAGCAGGGAGTATGCTAGCAGTCCATTGGGCAGAGAGGCAGATTTTATCACCATCATAGCTTAGAACTGTAGCTTAGAACTGCTGGATCATGGAAGCAATAAAATGAAGGCAGACTTTTAATCAGTTTTATTAGTGTTTTCAAATTCTCTTCAGATAATTATCCCCCTTACTGCCAGTCTCTGGGCAAACAACACTCACCACCACCCTCAAACACCATTGCTTTGTTTATTTAAAAGTTAATGTTTTAAGTCTAACTCCCTAAAACATTGGAAACAAATTATGCAATTGCTATATAGAAAAGAGGAATAAAACATATCATATAGAAAAATATTAACACAAAAAGAATTAAAGGAAGAAAAGGGGAATTATGGAACATGAAACATAGGGGGAACTATAATGGCAAAAAAATATGTACAAACATGTCAGTTATCACTAAACTAAACCATTAACTTCTAGATTGAATAATTTACAGGAAATAGAGGAGACAGAAAAATTTATTAAATGACAACCAGAGATATATCACCAAAAACCAGTAGAATGCAGGGAACTCTAGTTTTTTCAACAAATGAAATTTGAGAAAGAGATTAGGAGATCTCTTAGGAGATCTCTCAATTACAATGTGTGAATTTTATTTGAATTCTAATTCATATCAAGACAAAAACATAAGACAATTTGGGAAATTTAAACACTGCCTAGACAATATTAGAAAATTGTTAACATTTTAGATGTGATAGTAGTTTCTGCTTATGCTTTTTTGACCCCTTCTTTTTAAAGATATAAGTGACATTTTTATCAAATTATATGATACAAGATTCACATCATCTTGTGGGGGCGAAGAGGAAAGTGTTTGGGGTGATGAAATGAGACTGGCTCTGAGTTGGTAATTGATGAAACCTGATGATGAACGGGCATTTGAATTCTTAATAATTAAGCAATTCTAAGCTAAACTACCTAGTAAAAAGGTAAAAATTATAAAAAATATGGTTGAGTTGGATTTTCAAAAGGTCATAACTATACTGTATTTATAGAAAAATAGAAATAAAACTTAAAAACATCTAAAGCTTGGGGAGGGGAGACGGCAAATTCACTCCATGCAAACACAAAATTTTAAAAGTTAATATAGTTAAATTTATATATATATATAATATATATTATATATTATATATATATTATTGATTATTTTACAGAGGAATGGAGATAGAGAGTTAGAAACATCGATAAGAGAGAAACATCGATCAGCTGCCTCCTGCACACCTCCTACTGGGGATGTGTCCACAATCAAGGTACATGCCCTTGATGGGAATCAAACCTGGGACATTTCAGTTCGCAGGGCTACATTCTATCTACTGATCCAAACTTGTTAGGGCTAGTTAAATTTTTTAAAAGATAAAATATTATTAAAACCTGTTGATCTGGCCTGGCCAGTGTGGTTCAGTGGTTGAATATCAACCTACAAGCCAGGAGTTGATAGACGGATTCCCAGTAAAGGCATATACCTAGGCTAGGGGCTTGATCCCCAGTGTGGGGCGTACAGGAGGCAGCAAATCAATAATTCTCTCTCATCTCTCCCTCTCCCTTCCTCTCTGAAAACAATAAAAATATTTTTTAAAAAATACTTGTTGATCTAGATTAAAATGATTAAGAATATATATTAAAAATATATATTCTAAACTTCTACGCATCTAATACTTTTATTGTTATTTTAGAGTGAACTCTTTCTACTTATTAAAAAATACAACCAAGTGTGCTATAAGACAGTACGTCTTGTTATTCTGGCAGCAGTCTCATACACCTTGTGTTTATCATTTGCTTTTGGGCTTGATTTCATCTTATATGTTTTTGTCCAGTAACGTGCTGTACAGGTTCGCAGCCAGGGGTAACGGGCCATACCACACAGCCTCGGTGTGTAGGAGGTTCTACATCGAGGTCTGTGTGAGTGCACGATGATGTTCGCAAACGGAGCAATCGCTGAACGATGCATTTCTCAGAATGCGTTCCTGTGTGAAATGGTATGTGATTGCATTTAAAATGCTCCCCGTGTATTCTATTGAATGTTGCTGTGTACTAACAAAGTTGAAAAAAGAAAACTTCATGCACAAAAAGGGAAAATGGGAAGAAAAAGATTGAAAGTATCAGTAAATAAACCCATCAAAAGCCCAAATGGTGGTCCCACAGTCAAACTCTATATTTGGGTCTTAATGGGAATGCCTGTGCTCAGCTTGGGAGACAGCTGCTGAAGGGACATGTCATGTTCCATCAGTAAAACATGCCATCTCTCCTGGAGAGACGATACAGGGGGTGTGAGGGAGGAGGAGTCTTTGAGGCAAAGGGATGTTTCACTGAGAGGCCACTGTGGTCACCAGAGACCTGGCCAGAGCTTCTCACAGGACCTTTGTGTGTGATGACACTCATGCAAAGGTTTTGAAGGCTTTGTTCAAAGGTAAGTTCTCAAGTTCTATATATATTAGAGGCCCAGTGCATGAATTCGTGCATGGGTGAGGTCCAGCCAGCTTGGCAGGGGGAGGGGACATGGGTGATTGGTGGGCCTGCCTGCTGGTCGAACTCCTGGTCAAGGGGGAAATTTGCATATTAGCCTTTTATTATATAGGATATACACAGAGTGACCAGATTGTTATACGTTCAGAGATCATAATAATCTGGCCACTCAGTGTATACACACACACACACAGGGGAAAACGATGCATGTGGACAGGAAAACATGGAACAAAAACAGAGCTGACAGGCAGTGAGCATGGCCATCAAACCAAACATTAGGAATCGTGATTTCATTTGGCTGAGTTGAGTGATTTGCATAATAACTCAGGTGCTGGGGTGAGCTGATATCCTTTTCATGAGTGCTTAATAGTTTGAAAACTTTTCAGATGAAAAACTTAAAAGAAAGACAGAAAGAGAGCATGGGACCATGGAAGTTGGGGGGTGGAGAGCAAGAGGATGGGCAGTAGGACAGTCTTACCAACAGATTGGGTACCACCACACCTGCAGATGGGCGGCCTAGCAGCAGCCGTGCTCCTGACAACATCACTTACACTGGCAGCACTTCTGCTGACAGCCTTTTAAAGGAGATTAGGATTTCCAGGAGGTAGGATATGGTCAAACAAAAATAAAGGCAAAGGGAAACTTTTATTAACGATTATTTTATTTTATTTGGAAATGTAAATAACAGCTGTTGACAAATAAGAATACAAGTGGAAAGGGGACAGAGATAAGACATATGAATGGGAGGAAATAATCAGACACAGGTAGAGGATATTGGGAATCGAGACCCTATTGGATTAAGCTCAGTGACGTTAGCCTTTCTTTAGGAACAAGGCCATAGTCATGTCTTTGTTTTGGCTCTAAACTATTTGACTGGGAACTTTTGGGTAGGAAAATTAGAAACACAGAAAGCAGAAAAGATAGGAACCCACATTCAGGACCAAAGTGACAGGCCAAGAACTAAGTCCCAGAATGCCAGGTGATAGCAAGTAGGGCAGGTGGACAGAGTAGGGCAGGTGGAAAGGCCTCTGCCTCTGCTGCCCGGGGACAGAGGCTCTGCTGGCCAGCTAGCAGCAGCATTGCTTCTGGCAGCAGCACTTACACTGGCAGCACTTCTGCTGACAACAGCCCTTCCCACAGCCACAGCCACAGCCACAGGAGCCACAGCCACAGGAGCCACAGCCACAGGAGCGGCGGCAGCAGCAGACCACAGGGACGCTGCAGCAGCCCCCACAGCAGCCACGGCAGCAGGGGCAGCAGCTGGAGCAGCAGCCGACCCGGTAGCATCTGCAGGTGGTGCAGCCACCACAGCCACCACCACAACCACCACAGCCGCCACAGCTGCCACAGCCACCACCACAGCCACCACAGCCGCCACCACGACCACCACAGCCACCACAACCACAGCACCCCATGGTGTCAGTAGAGAGGACTCTGGAGAAGGTGAGCAGGGAGATTCAGGAGGTTAGAAAGGTCTGATGCCCCTCTGCTGGGGGAGCCCTTTTATACCACCTCTGGGGATGGAGAGGGAGTGATCCAGAGCACATGACCAGTGGTCACTTCCTTGTTGTTGTTGCTACAGTTTCCAAATAGGATATCTAGGGTTATGCCTGTTTACATTCTTCTGAACTATATTTGACAACTGCTCATTTCAGCTTTTCTTTTGAAGATCATGTTAAAAGCAAACAAGATGCTAACATGTTGTAGGGTATCTTCATTTTCACGGAAACACAGTTGAATCTTTGAGATTTGGCAGAAAGAAGGCATCCAGTGCTATGGGCTCCTTTCCACATCTCACTGGTTTTCTTCCCATACATTCGGTTGAAATCATGTTACAGTATTTCCTCGCACTCAAACTCCCAAAGAACAACCCTACCAGATTGGGAAAAATAGACTCTGACCAGCAAACCTGTTACAAAATGAAGCTGGGGGATCTGACAGCCACCGTGCCCCGAGCCAGGTCCCCAGCACCCTCAGTGATGGCCCCAGATGCTCCTACAGCAGCATGGGCGATGAAGAGCCCACTCTCACTGTCATGTTCTTGCCTTACGTTTTTTTCAGCATTAGTATTAGCCACCATCTCTCGAACTCCACCTGAACACACTCCTCTGTATAGGTGCAAACTCCTCTCCCCTGTCAGGCCTCCTGCTTCTCTGGTCTCTATACCCGCACTCCCTAAGAGACCCACCTGTTGCTACTTAGCACAGGGCTGTTGCTCTCAGACATCCATTGATATCATATAATCAAGGACAAGAAGTAGTTCCCATCCAAAGCAAAGCACACCAACAATTACATCGTGGAAATGCAGATGCATGAGAGGATTTATTTCTGTTTTTAAAACAATCATTTCGGCCCAGGTGTGAGAAGACCAGTCACAATGGTATGCTCCAAATGAAGAGGTAAAAAGTAAACATTTCCACTGGTCAGCAAATCTAGGGATGGCATTTGGCCTTGTTAGTGGCCTTTGAATCTGTTACCCTTTTTGCATCCCCAGCTTCCGATGATACTTTCTATTGTAAGCTCAGGTTTAGTTTATCAGGTCTGGACTGTGCCTTCACCTTCCTTGTGCCCACCTTCCCCTCAGCCCTACCTCCCCATACCCGCTCCTCCTCAAAACCCACAGATCACCTGGCCCAGAGGCTGCCTGAGAATGTAAGCCCCACCCACAGGTCACACAGACAGTGCATGTCCCCTGAGAATTATGGATGTGCAGGGAAGTCTGCCCATTCCTGCTGATAGCCTGGTTCCCAGAATGCTTCCCTAGAACTCTTAGGCCTTTTTTTACTCACATTAAAACATAATATTTTTAAAATGAATAAAATGAAAATGTGGGAAAATATCTAAAAGGGAAATAAATAAGAGATGATGGATTCTTCCATGTAAATGGAGGCAAATAGCAACAAGGAAGTGGTCATGTGTCTTCCCTCTCCCACTCCAGGAGATGGTATATAAGGGCTCCCCCAGCAGAAGGGGCATCATCCTCCCTCACCTCCTGACTATCACTCCTCACCTCTCCTGATTCCTCTCTACTGACACCATGGGGTGCTGTGGTTGTGGTGGCTGTGGTGGCCGCTGTGGTGGCTGTGGCGGTGGTTGTGGTAGTGGCTGTGGTGGTTGTGGTGGTGGCTGTGGTGGGTGCACCACTTGCAGATGCTACCGGGTTGGCTGCTGCTCCAGCTGCTGCCCCTGCTGCCGTGGCTGCTGTGGGGGCTGCTGCAGTGTCCCCGTGGTCTGCTGCTGCCGCCGCTCCTGTGGCTGTGGCTCCTGTGGCTGTGGCTCCTGTGGCTGTGGCTGTGGGAAGGGCTGTTGTCAGCAGAAGTGCTGCCAGTGTAAGTGCTGCTGCCAGAAGCAATGTTGCTGCTAGGCGGACCAGCCGGCCTCTGGACAGGTGCTGCAGGTAAGACTTCCTCCTTCCTTCCTGCCTGTTCTTCTCTGACCTGCAAGTCACAGCCTTGACCTGGGCCTTATGACCAACCACAGGAACCTCACATTTCTGTAGTTTCTGTGATCATGCCCATGATTAATAGCTACCAACCAAAGTAATAATTGTACAATCATTGCAATCATGTCCTCTCCAAAACAGAGATAAGATAGTTAATGTTCTACCTTCCTGAAATGCTTCTTTATTTATCTCCTGTTCTTACCACTGCATTGTCATCTCTGTGTATGCAAAACAACTTCCTTGTTAATAAATTATATTAAATCAGCCTCAAAGAGCCATTTCTTCTTATCTGTCCAGTGCTAACACTTCCCACTCATGGGGGGAAATATGTTTAGAATATGATAGATCAGATAAATCAGATATTATATGTATAAAACAATCAATGAATCAAAAACTAGATAAATTATTTGCAAATAGATGTATATGGTTTATGAATGACTAATCTGTTGTGGGTTTATCAAGAATCATAGGATTTAGAGGCACATCCCCAATCTCAGCACCTCAATGTCATAAATTAGCTCTCCCCAAACCTCTCCTTCAGTAGAGCCTTAGCAACCGAAGTCTGAGTACGTGACTATGTACATGACCCTGCGGGGTCATAGGGCCACATTTGAGGAACTTGCCACATTTGAGGTTCATCAATTGTGATGGTCACTTTTGTCTGCTGTCAGTGTCCTCTTCTACTGCGTGCTGACTTCAATTGACATGCCTCATTGCTGAGAATCACTCCAAAACACAACATAAATGGAGGCTTGCATCTCATCACATTTCTTTGACCATTAGCACTATCGCTCATGTGTGCTTTCTATTTGGCCACCACCCCTCACTAAGCACCCATATCTTCCAACTCAACTCTCCCAGAGCCCAATGACGAAGTCGGCTCCAGCCAGGGCAGGAATCATGGACATCTACCAGCCACATCAATCCACAAAATCAGCTTTCAGTTGTAATATGAGAAAATGAGTATTAGATTCAAAATAATCATATTAGGAGCCACTTCCATACCAACTCCTCAGCCTTCTCTGAAGGAGCCACATACACAATAAAACCTGTCTCCAGACGCCCCTTCTGTTAATTTCTTGTCATGAGCCCTGGCCCTTTTCTCTGTAGACTCTGGATTCTTGATCCATCATGGTTGGTTTAGAGTAAAACAAGAGGGAAAAGGTCAGGGGGATGCCTGTTGGGTCAGGCAGATGGGCCTGAAGTCAAAGGCAGCCAAGCCCCTTGCGAGTGTCTCCCAGGAGAAGGACATTCTTATGCCAAACCCACAGTAGGCTGTTTCCTTGCCATCCCAAGCAGAACCCGACAAAGATGGATGCTTAAAACAGGTAGAACTGACCAAACAAATAGTATGAAATAAGCAAAGGAAATATGAATAATCATGTCAGAGAAAACTCCCAAAGAAGTCATTCCCTGTGAAATTTAGAAGACAGGGTTTGAGGAGGGGGGTATGAGATGACAAGGTAGCTTGGATACCTACCTGGCTCTGTTTCTATTTTTTTATCACCTTCAAAAGTCCCAAGCCTCAGTTCCCTCTGGCCACCCAGAACCCCTTCATTACTCTCTGTCTCTAGGATTTATCCCAGGGTCTCCACCCTTTAAGTCATCCTTCTTCCCCCATCCTCTACCCTTAGAACCACATCTTCTCACATGGCTATTCTCAGCCAAGAGAAAGGGACCAGGAATGATGTTTTCTTCTATCAATCGTACCCAGCTTTTCCTCACTGAGAATTCTGAGACAGTTTCCCCACAAAGTCAGGTTTAGTGGCACAGTTCTGGGACATACAGCCCCTCCTAGCAAAAAAGTAAACTTCGGAGGCCCTTGCTGCCCCTGCCCCACGCGCTAGAACCTGAGTTTGTTTTCAGTCACTGTAATTAGAAGGAATGCAGTTGTCAGGATTCACTGAGGGGTCCTACGCAGTGTTACAGTGATTTATGAGAGAAGGACCCAGGGATTACGGTGAACCAGTGACACTTGCTGAACATTTATTTGGGGGCCACCAAGACAGAACTCCTACAGTGAAAGAGGTGACAGCTTGATATGGAAAGAAGATAAGTATAAATCCATAATGGCTACGGGGGGGGGGGGGGGGGGGGGGGGGAGGAACCAAGGACATATTATATTGAGCATAGGTCACTAACAAAATCACATAAATGAAAGACAAAGAATATGAATCTCTATGTTTTGTTACTCTTTTGTTATAAAATCCATATGTTGCAGTCTCAACTCCCATAACCTCAGAATGTGACTATACTTGGAGGTAGAATCTTTTTTAAAAAAAATATATTTTTATTGATTTCAGAGACAAAGGGAGAGATACGGAAACATCAATGATGAGAGAGAATCATTGATCACCTGCCTCCTGCATGTCCCATACCAAGAATCGAGCCACAACCCAGGCATGTGCCCTGAACTGGGAATTTAACATGACCTCCTGGTTCATAGGTCAACACCCAACCACTGAGCCATCCTGGCTGGGATAAAGAGGCAATTAAGTTAAAAGGAGGTCATTAAGGTGGACCCTAAACAAATGGGACTAGTGTTTTGTTTTGTTATTTTTAGTGTGTGTTTTCTTTTCTTTATTGATTAAGGTATTACATATGAGTCCTTATTCCCCTAATGACTCCCGCACCTCTGAACACTTGCCCTCACTCCTCTGGTGTCTGTGTCCACTGGTTAGGCTTATATGCAATTCCTTTGGTTGATCTCTGGGACTGGTGTTCTTATAAGAAGAGGAAACAGGACAGACCACATCTACAGAGAGAAGATGGCCAGCTACACGCCAAGGAGAGATGCTGCAGAAGAAACCAAACTGACCAATACCTTGATCTTAGACTTTCAGTCTCTAGAACTGTGAGAAAATAAAATCCTCTTGTTCAAGCCACCCAGTGTGTGTTACTTTGTTATAGCAGCCTTGGCAAACTAACACACTCTTTTGGTCATGCGTGATGGGTGTCAATGATACACATGGTTTTGTGTGTGCTGAGCTGTGGGCCTAAAGGGATGCTGTGGCTAAAGGGAACCCATGTGGTGAATATATAATGTTTTAAATGAAAGAAATGTGGCACATGCACGATGTGGCACATGGATGCAATATGGTTTCTGGCTTTTCCTAACACATTCAGCTCTCTCTTTCTCCGCCAGAGCAGAGTCCACACAATTCCCACCACATAAAGCTACCATGAAATTCACAAGGAAATCAGATAGGAAATATGCATGGGGGATTGGGATAGGGTGAGGGAGACTGAAGTATACAAGAAGAACACCTCTGTGCACACAGCCTACATCTCATGTCAGTTGGTGAATGGCTGTAGGTTCCTCTCTATAATCCAATTTCAAATTTGGTTCTTTATTTAGGTTTTCTGAGTAATTGATCTAAACGCTGTCCATATCCCTTATAGGCAGGACCTATAAGGATTTGAAAACTAAGCAAGAACAATAGTAGATAGAAAATGAAAAGGATTTACTGAGCCCAGTTGCGTTACAGAAATATATATTTTAATCATGACCACGTTGCCTTTTCAGGACTTAGTCCCTCTGAAAACTGGCTCCTTGTGATGATGAAGGTATTTGGCAACTTACTGCAGAGACAGGGATGGCTGGCCTTCACTATACAGTGACAGCACCTCCACCACTCCCTGCCTCTACTCCAAAATAAACCAAATGTGATGGAGAAAACATACACTGAAAAGTCTACGGGGAACAAGGAGCCACAAGGTTCAGTACCATGACGTCATGATGAATGTTTGCAAGAACTGTTTTCTTACCTCTAATGGAAACAACCATGCAGGTTTCACATTCACCCTTGGATCATAATGATCTGAGCACATCCCACTCTCACCAAAGGCCTGCCTTTTTGTCTAGGTATTTCTCAATGTGAACATGTGTGGGTGTTTTTCTCTCTTTTCCACACCCAGCACAGAGAGAGAGAGATTGGGTCCAGTTTCTGAGGAGAGGAGCTGGAGATTAAGAAATAAAAGTATATAAGATGCAGATGCAGCAATAGAAAAAATAGCTGGGGCCGGGTGGGATGTCTGTTCTCTCTGAGGGAGAGATAGCACCTGACACCCAAACAGCAGCAGTTTATTTATAATCCAAAAATACAAAGGTGCCGGAATCCAATCCCCCATAGAAAGATGTGGATAGGAAGCCCAGAAGGCTGGTAAACAATCCTAATTGGCTCTGAAAGGACAGAGCTAAAACATAGTTAATTAAAGGAGCTTCCCCATCAAACAATCATGTAAATCCTTACTGATAAAATAATCTGCCTGTTACTGGAATTGCCTGCCTAAGGGCAATGGGTGTATCCCAAACCTGAACAAAAGGGATACCCAGAGGCCTTGGATTTAGCCCACACACAGTTAAGGAATGCTCAAGGTGTCTTGCCTGGGGCGCCCCCCACAAACATGTGTCAACACAAAGTAAAGAGTCTTCTAAAACACTTATGTCCTAAATACCACTCCTGGTATCAATTATCAAATATTATTTGTATTTCAATTTGCATCTTCAAAGTGAATGATAGTTGTTGAAGATTGACTGAAGTCAAGTTTTCTTTCTAGGTATAAAATAAATAGATCTTGCCCAGCTAATGGTTGTCCTATCAGGAATAGACAATCACAGTCTGACAAAAAGACACAAATTAGTTAAGGACTGCTCAAGGTCCCTCTAGGCTTGGGAAGAAATAAATGTAAACATGGTTTAAGTTATTGAGTAAGATCTGAAATGAATGTGAGGGAAATCCTAAACCTTAACAATCCCACTCAAGGTTAAATGAATTCAGAGAGAAAAGCAAATAGCAATTCACTTGGAAAGAACCAGTGAAGCCTGAGGCTGGTAAATTCCATGTCCATCGCTGATGACTCATTTAGCACAGCCTGAAGGAAAAGCCAGACTAGCAACACCAACGCTCTAAGCCTGCAGTGGTTGGCAAACTGTGGCTCATAAGCCACAGGCAGCTCTTCCGTCCCTTGAGTATGGCTCTTCCACAAAATATCACCACCTGGGCGAGTCTATTTTGAAGAGAGTCTATTTTGAAGAAGTGGCTTTAGAAGAAGTTTAAATTTAAAAAAATTGGCTCAAAAGAAATTTCAATCGTTGTACTGTTGATATTTGGCTCTATTGACTAATGAGTTTGCAGACCACTTCAGGGGCACTCCTGGCTGGATTTAGAGGGAAAAATAAAAGGCTGCACTGCAGAGGTGAAGCTCTGCCCTCCAAGCAAAGAGAAAATGACCCCAGTGGATAGAAGTCAAAAATCAATGTAGTCTTATCTTGATAGGAGGGGTGTTTCTGAAAATGTGTTTAAATGGGTTCTTTGTGAATAAAACATGATTTTTTTTAGGGTTGTCTTTATTTATTTTCAATATTTACTGTTGAGAGTATTACAGGTATCTCCCCTTGCCCCTCTTGCCCCTCTCCATCCAGTTCCAGCCCTGCCCAGGCCTTTACCACACTATTGTTTATGCACATAGGTAATGCATATATGCATATAAGATCTTTGGTTAATTGCCTCCTGCCCCCCATCCTCTTCCTTCTGAGATTCTTTTTTCTTTTTATTTTTTTAAAATAAGTTTTTATTGATTTCAGAGAAGAAGGGAGAAGGAGAGAAGATAGAAACATCAATGATGAGGGAGAATCATTGATTGGCTGCCTCCTGCTTACCCCCTACTCAGGGGGATTGAGCCTGAAACCCAGTCATGTGCCCTTGACTGGAATCAAACCCTGGACCCTTCAATTCACAGGCCAACACTCTATCCTCTGAGCCATACTGGCTAGGGCCCTTCTGAGATTTTTAATAAATTAAGGGAATTTGTTGTCTATCTGTAAATGGAACTCTTGCCTCAAAATAGAATCCAAACTGTAGATAAAAGTCATACTTTAAGTGTTCTGTTTGTGTGGGTAACTGAGGTGCAAGGACAGGAAAAGTATCCACATGGACCTTTCTCACTACTACTACCCATCACCAAGGCCTTTTAAGGGAGATTAAGATTTTTCCAGAAGGTAGGATATGGTCAAACAAAAATAAAGGCAAAGGGAAACTTTTAATGATTATTTTATTTTATTTGGAAATGTAAATAACAGCTGTTGACAAATAAGAATACAAGAGGAAAGAGGGCAGAGATAAAACATATGAATGGGAGGAAATAATCAGACACAGGTAGAGGATATTGGGAATCGAGACCCTATTGGATTAAGCTCAGTGACGTTAGCCTTTCTTTAGGAACAAGGCCATAGTCATGTCTTTGTTTTGGCTCTAAACTATTTGACTGGGAACTTTTGGGGTAGGAAAATTAGAAACACAGAAAGCAGAAAAGATAGGAACCCACATTCAGGACCAAAGTGACAGGCCAAGAGCTAAGTCCCAGAATGCCAGGTGATAGCAGGTAGGGCAGGTGGACAGAGTGGAGGAAAGGCCTCCACCTCTGCTGCCCAGGGACAGAGGCTCTGCTGGCCACCTAGCAGCAGCATTGCTTCTGGCAGCAGCACTTACACTGGCAGCACTTCTGCTGACAACAGCCCTTCCCACAGCCACAGCCACAGGAGCCACAGCCACAGGAGCCACAGCCACAGGAGCCACAGCCACAGGAGCGGCGGCAGCAGCAGACCACGGGGACACTGCAGCAGCCCCCACAGCAGCCACGGCAGCAGGGGCAGCAGCTGGAGCAGCAGCCAACCCGGTAGCATCTGCAGGTGGTGCACCCACCACAGCCACCACCACAGCCACCACAGCCACCACCACAGCCACCACAGCCACCACAACCACCACCACAGCCACCACAGCGGCCACCACAACCACAGCACCCCATGGTGTCAGTAGAGAGGACTCAGGAGAGGTGAGGAGTGATAGTCAGGAGGTGAGAGAGGTCTGATGCCCCTTCTCCTGGTGAGCCCTTATATACCACCTCTGAGGGAGATTATTGACCCAAGAGTCAAGGCCACTTCCCTGTTGTGGATGCAGATATTCATAGCAGCATCTCACATGGCCCTTGTGTACTTCCTTAATGGGACTTTCAGACATGTAAACCTTGTAAATTTAGCTTATACTTATCTTTTTAAAGCCATCTTTAAACTAGAAAAGGAAACAACTATTAAGTCCTCCTCCCCCACCCCCCTTTTTTTTTATAATTGTAAAAATCTGAGCAAGATCAGAGTTTCCTTGGCATCTTTTACATTCTCAGTTGTAGCAGCCCAGAACAAAGATTCTTCATTCCTACACCATGTATACCCATTTACTAAGTTATAGAACATCGCTTCAGACAGAAGAGGATGTTTTGAAAATCAAAAGGGGAAGATGATCCCAGGTCATATCATGTCATCGCCCCGAGGCAGAGATGCTGGGCATTTGTCCATCCTGTGACACAAGTTAAGACTCTGACTCAGAGGAGAGGGGATCCTGGTTATCAGGGTCATTACAGAGTGTCCTTAATCTTAGGCCAGATGCTGGTGGCACATCCTGGGTAGAACTCATTCAAAGTGTGTCTGCATTCAGAGTCATCTACATTCAGAGCTGCCAGCTTGTCTGTATCCTATAGAGATAGACAACAATCCCAGCTCCCGACCTGTACAAACAGCTCCTTGGAAACCAATGTGCCACCCATTAGTCAGTAGCATATATTCCTAGTTAAAGCATGGCTCAACTGTGTAAGCATGCCAGTTGAAAATAACCAGGTGTTGCTGTCCTAAATAGAGGACACTATTTAGTGCATCTATCAATTAACTTCCTCCTTATAGTTCTATTGCTAACGATAAACATGTGAACAGATGCAAATCAAATCAACAAATACTTATTGGACACATTTTATGTGCCAGGCAATGTGGGCAATACAAAGAAATGTACATCAAAGCAACTTCAAACTAGTAAGAGAGATGAGAAAAAAAATAATCGATTAAATTAAAGACAGGAAAAGACTTAATAGTTCATAGGAGTTGACTCAAGCCTAACCAATGGACATGAACACCTGGGGGGTGAGGGAATGAGTGGGGGAGAGGGTTTGGGGGGGTCAATGGAGGGATGAGGACACATATGTAATACCTTAATCAATAAAGAAATTAACAAAAAAAAAGAGTTGACTCAAAGTACTGGCTGGTTAAGTTCCAAGTGAATATTAAGGTTTACAAAGACACTCAGAGTTCCAAATTGCTTCCAATTAGGAAGAAAGGAAGGCTTTATGTAGAAGGCAGGGCTTGAGCTGGGGCATGAATGGGAACTGGCCATGCAGAGGGTGGAGGAGGAGTGAAGGATGAAGCGTGCCATCTGCCATCACCCTGCTTGACTTGCCTCCTTCCTTCACCTCCAGCTGTGACCTGATCCTTCTGTATCGCAAGCTCCTGCTGGAAGTAATAATACCTATATTATAGGGTTATTGTGAAATGTAACACTTATAACTAGTAATGTAACACTTATTACTAGTATTTCAAGTTAGGCTACATGTAAAGGAAAATGCAAGAATTATTCAGGAGACAGAAAGAAAAGCAGAATTATGTGTAGTGGAAAGTTTATTCAAGGGAGTTAGCAGGTGTTCAAGCTGGAAATAAAAGTTGAAACGAGTTATGAACTTTAGGGAGTGGAGACTTTGATAACTCTTTTGCAAGTGAATTATATAGCATGGTAAAATGGTTTTTCTGGAAGATGTATCTGGCTGCAACTTATAGGATTCATGAAAGAAAACCTAAAGAGAGACCAGTTAAATGCTTACAGGTTGGGAATTTAATCCTCATTAAAAATGGAAATTCTTTTTTTAATCCTTATCCAAGGGCATACTTAAGAGAGAGGAAGAGAGAGAGAGAGAGAGAGAGAGAGAGAGAGAATCATCAATAGGTTGCCTTCCATACGTGTCCTGATCAGGAATAGAACTCACATTCCGGGTATGTGCCCTAACTGGGAATCAAACCAGCAACCTTTCAGTGCATAAGATGACACTCAACCAAATGAGCTACTCTGGCTGGGCTCTTATTAAAATTCTTATTCATCAGAAAATGTTACATCAATGAATCAATGAAGCTAATTCTTTAAGGGATAGTTGACAACAGAAACACAAGCCAGCTGACTGACAACCAAATCATGTTGTATTCTGCTTTGCCATTCTGAGCACTGGCCTTGGCTGGGGGTGGGAGGCTCTTCTACAAAAGTGACTGAGACAGGGTTCCTGCCCTGTGCTTTGATCATCCCATGGGCTGACGGAAAACTGAGCAGATGCTCTTGGTCCAATGTCAAAGGGTTTTGTTAGAGATTTGGGAAGGGGTCTTAGGAGAGAGCAGTCACAGGATCCCAGAGATGGGATCTGACCTAAACCCTGAGGAATGAGGAAAAAACCCACTTCCTGAAGGGGCTCACATTCCCTGCCTGGCCTTGCTGAGAATGCAAGCACACTCAAGCACAAAGGTGTGTTTTTTTGTTTTGTTTTAAATATATTTTATTGATTTTTTTACAGAGCGGAAGGGAGAGAGATAGAAAGTCAGAAACATCGATGAGAGAGACATCGATCAGCTGCTTCTTGCACGACCCCACCGAGGATGCACCCGCAGCCAAGGTACATGCCCTTGCCAGAATCGAATCCGGGACCCTTCAGTCCGCAGTCCGACACTCTATCCACTGAGCCAAACCGGTCTCGGCACAAAAGTATGTTCTACAAGTACTTCCTCCATGATGCTTAACCCTCTTCTGGTTCCATGTACCAATCAATATTTTTAATCTCTTACAATGTTCCAGGCATAACTCTAAGTATCTTACGTGTCTCATTTTAATTAATTCCTCTCAATAAACTCCCAATGAAGAGACTGTTAATACTCCTATTTTACTGATGACGAAAAAGTAGGATACAGGAATATTCATTGTTTGAGATCACAAAGAAATTGGAGAGTCAGAAAACAAGCCCAGCAGTCTGATCCCAGAGCCAGTCCTCAGAACCACCATGAGACACTGCACTGCTTATCTGCAAAGTTCAATGTCTAGATAGGGGATCAAGGAACTAAGGCTCACTTGTTGGCTGGCTACCTATTTTGTAAATGAGGTTTTATTGGACAAAGCCACTCAAGCATTTATGTGTTGTCTATCATTGTTTCAAGTCTCAGTGGCTGAAATGAGTGGTTGCAATAGAGATCATGGCTTGCAAAGCAGAAAGCACATATATCTGGTTCTTTTTTATTTATGTAATGTACTAGAGGCCCATTGCATGAAGATTCATGCAATAAGTTTTCCTTCCCCAGCTGCCGGCTGCAGTTTTCCTCTAGCACCCAGGACCCAGGCCTTCGCTCTGGCTGCAGTGGAGAAGCCAAGTCTTCAGTCTTCAGTCTTTAGCCTTCAGTCTTCACTCAGGCTGGAGCCTTCTATCTTCACTCTGTGCCTGAGTATGCAAATTAACCCACCATCTTTGTTGGGTTAATTTGCATACTGACTCTTGATTGACTGGTGGGTGTCATGGAGGTATGTTCAATTTGCATCTTTCTCTTTTATTAGTGTAGATTGGAGTATCTTGGTTAACAACATGACAAATTTCAGGTGCATAACTTTATAACACATCTGTCTACACTATTGAGTTCACTACCCGAAATCTAGCTCTTTCTGCCACCATGTATTTGATTTTCTTTACCCTCTTTAGCCTCCCTGACCCCTTTCCCTCTGTTGTTTTACTTGAGGTTTTGTTTTGTTTTGTTTTTTTGCTAATTGTCCGCTGAGGTATTTTTTCTACTGATTTTCAGAGAGAATGAAAGAGAGTGAGAGAGAAAAAAACATCAATGTGAGAGAGACACATTGATGGGTTGCCTGACTGGGGCCGAGGTTTGGGCCTAAAATTGAGGTAGATGCCCTTGACCTAGAATCAAACCCATATCCCTACAGTTCATGGGCCTGTGCTCTAACCATTGATCACCAGCGAGGCCCTATGAGATTTGTTGTTTTGTTAGTTCATTTGTTGCTTTTTGTTTTATATCCCACATATGAGAAAAATCATAGGGTTTTTGTTATCTGGTTCTTTATAGAAAAATCTCCCAAATGCTGGCCTATTTCCTAAAGAACTTTTAGTTAGAAAAGCAATTTTTTGGTGCAAGCATGTTGTTTTAGACTTGATTCACTGTGATAAGCTGCAATGCAAAGGAGTTAGACACCCTTGTTCTCTCCCTCAGCCCTAATAAGCCACAGCTTCGATGAGCTTTTACACTTGATTTCCTCCTTAAGTGGAACCTGGTTCTGTTTCCATAAGTGTTAGGTGAGTTACCTGTTTATTTACCAGTCCTTGGGATCACAGAAGCCACATCAGGGTGTGAGATGAACCAATTTGAAGTAGTCATTCTTTCCAACAAATGAATATGATCCCGTGTAGACAATCTACTTAAACCAGCATAGAAATAATAGTGGTGGTGGAGTGGGGTGGTGGTGGGGCTGGGGTGTATTTGGATCTATGTAATACTTCTTTCCCTGGCCAGGACTAGGATGGAATGAATGAAGCACTTGCCTGGGTTGCAAAACTTGAGGTGGCACCAAAAAAACGCAAGTTCTCAAGACAAACAATATATTTTAAAAATGTAAAATATCCATGATGAGCCAAATATCGAAATTTTACATGAAGAGAGGACTGGACTCTGCACTTGCCTGACTCGTTCTACCCTGGTCCCAGCCCTGCTACTTCTTGACAAAATTTGATACAGTTTAGTACCAACTACGAATTTCAATGGTGCCATGATTCTGCAGATATAAACACAACTCTACCTCCCAGCTAGTAAAGACTACAGGAGGAAAGAGACCTGTGGTTAATAGTAGAGAATGCAAAGATCCCATGCCCCATGGAGCAGATTTTCAGTTATATTCACTGCACAAATTATTTCCAGGAAGCTCCACCATGAATACTGTGCCAGGGTCTGAAAGGTCACAAAGATGAGCGAGGCTCTCTCCTGACCCCAATCCTTCTCTACAGTGTGCAGTCTGGGAGCTGAGAAAGCAAGCTTTTGTGTCCAGGAGACTGGATGTGAATCCTGGCCCTACCATGTAGTGGCTAATACTTCTCTTCACAATCTTGATTACCTGAAGTAGCTAGTGGAGATATTAGTGCCTGCCTCTTAGATCGTTGGGAGGACTAAATGGGATGATACTTGCTGGCCATGTCAGCTGCTACCATCATCATCACCATCTCAGTGGGTGACCAAATGATTCATTCACCTTGTTCCCCACCAGTCCAAGTTAGATCCCCACCATCTATCACCCACCCACTTGTGCAAGCTGGAACCATTGTTCTTGAATTCTCCTTGAATCCCACTGTACATCTAAAACATTCTCGGCCCAGCCAGTGTGGCTCGGTGGTGAGCGTTGAATCTATGAACCAGGAGGTCACAGTTCGATTCCCAATCAGAGCACATGCTCAGGTTATGGGCCCAGGTTGTGGGCTCCATCCCCAGTGTGGGGTGTGCAGGAGGCAGCTGATCAATGATTCTCATCATTTATGTTTCTCTCTCTCTCCGTCTCCTTTCCTATCTGAAATAAATAAAAAATATACTAAAAGCATTCTTGAATCTCTCCATTGTGGTTCAGGCCCCTGTCCCCAGTGCACAGATCCCTCCAGCAGCGTCTTGTCTGATTTTCCACCTCTGGACTTATCTCCTTCCAGTCCATTCTCCCTGTGTTGCCAGACGGGTATTTTCTACAAAGGACCTCATTCGCCCACCAAAATCCTTCAAAGAATTTTTCTTAGTGTGGAATATAGCATCCAAACACTCGAATGTCATCTTTCTGCATCTGGATTTCCCTCACATCTCCAGCCTCATTTCTCATCACACTACCCCCTCACACTCAACTCAGCCTGAGCGTAGCTGTCCCCATTGGCCACACTACCTCTCCCCTCTGGTCATTGCACACGGAGTCACCTCTGCCTGCGATGGCCTTCCCTCAAATGCTTCCTGCTACACCCTTGTCCCACACCTTCATCCTTCATGACTTGGCCCAAGCGTCACCACCCCGAGATTTCTACCCTCTCCCCCTACACAAAGCCCGACTCAGGTACCCTTTCTGTGTTTCCATAATAGCCCAGGTGTGCCTGGCACATATTCTTTTTTGTCCTCTTGGGGCCCTATTTCTCATGTTTTGGATGTTTCAGGAAACAAAAATCCATCACTACCACCAATCCCCATCACCTTCACCCACCTCAAAAATCCTTGGGCAAGTACAGGGATCCCTTAGGCAAAATGTCATTTGGGGACAGCAGCCAACAAAGAAAATGGTACAACACGTGACTGATGGAGAGTTTGATCATGCAATAAGTCATTAGCAAAATGAAAACAGCAAATGTGGAAAGAAGAGTAGAAAAGACTGCATACAGGCAGAAAACTCCACATGCCCAAATCCAGGCAGGAGTTATTTATTAAAAAGTGAACAGTACAAGCGAAGAAATGATTAGGGTTCCCAAGAGACTTTGACTTTGCCCAGGAAGCATCAGTTACTTGGTCACATATTTAATTCACGCTATGTGGTTTGGGCAACTTTGTGCAGAGTGAGAGCAAAGGGAGATCCCAGGAAGACAAAGCCTGAGGCATAAGAAGAGTGAGGGGGAAAACTTTTGACAGAAAGCTTGAAGGGAAAAGTAGACAGAATGGGGTGAAGCAAAGTCTTAAGCAGGATAGAGTGTGGCCTTCCTCAACTGCTGGGCCTGGGTGTATCCCAGCTACTGCCTAGCAGCAGCATTTCTTCTGGCAGCACTTCTGACAGCAGCCCTTCCCACAGCCACAGGAGCCACAGCCACAGGAGCGGCGGCAGCAGCAGACCACCGGGACACTGCAGCAGCCCCCACAGCAGCCACGGCAGCAGGGGCAGCAGCTGGAGCAGCAGCCAACCCGGTAGCATCTGCAAGTGGTACAGCCACCACAGCCACCACCACAGCTGCCACAGCCACCACCACAGCTGCCACAGCCACCACAACCACCACCACAGCGGCCACCACAGCCACCACAACCACAGCACCCCATGGTATCAGTAGAGAGGACTCAGGAGAGGTGAGGAGTGATAGTTAGGAGGTGAGGGAGGTGTGATGCCTTTTCTGCTGGGGGAGCCCTTATATACCACCTCTGGGAATGAGAGAGGGAGGACACATGATCATTTCCTTGTTATTGTTTATTTCAGTTTCTACAGGAAAATGTCAGCTCCTACTGTTTATTTCCTTACTAGATACCTTTAGTCTTATTAAATCACAGTTTCAGTTTAGCTAGATTTAACTCTGTCTCACCCAGTGAGAATATTTAGCAAAGGACCTATCCCTATTTTCAAATACAGCCTCTCTTGGAATAGATGAGTCAGGGAGACCCATCTTCCCATTGATACTTTCCTTGCTCACTAGCATTTTCCCAGGGACATCGTGTGCTTCCCTTGACACCTCTCCAGGGAACATTCCTGAGGTCCCTCAGTAGAAGGAGAACATACAAACTTAAATAATGAAGGTAACTTCCAACATTGATATTGGGGCCACGTATATCTAACCTTGCAGTTATGTCTGCTGCTTCTCCTTGGGTAGATGCCCTGACTGCATACCGTGAATGCATTCAGTGAATTATAAAAATCACCCCACTTGGGACACCCGCAGGTTCCTGCTTCATCTTAAGGATGGCTTCACCTTTCCGCCTAGTAATTAATCTTTCCTGTGTGAGTCACGTCTGTAGGCCCAGGCTTGATCATAAGGTAGGCAACAAGGCCACTGATGTGAGGTTTCAGAGGCCCCAGGAAGCTTCTCTGTCCCTTTTGGGGACTCTGTCATCTAAGGGCTGATTTCTACAGTATTAGCACAAGACCCACTGGCCACAGAGGCTTTCCAAGGTTTGTTTGGATTCTGAGGAGCTAGGCAAATTCCAGGACAAGAGGAATAGGGAAACGGAAACAAGAAAATTTAACAATAAGAAAATTAACAATTTGGGCAGCTTGCAGCTAGTTTGCAGTGAAATCTTATCTTACCCAACCACGGACCCTTGAGAACAAATGGCTATTACCTCTCTAACCAAAGAATGCAGGCAAAAAAGGGGAGTTTTGCTGCCTCTTCTCCCTAACCATAAAAAGCATGGTATAAATCACCCTGGAACTGCTAAGGCAGGAGAGGGGAAGGGGGAAGGAAAGAGGGAGAGATTTATCTCAAAGAAGTCAGCCGTTTGGGGGACATGGGAGAGAAGAGGGAGTGTTCACGTCATTGTTTAAACAGAGAAGCCAGCACTCTCAGGGCTTGATGCAGTTTAATAGATTTGCTTGCCTTGCTCCTTTAATAAACTTACTTGTTTTACTTTTTAATAAATTGGCTTTACTATAATGCAGTTGTTTGGAATCACTCATTTGAATTCCTTCCTACAAGAACCAAGGAGGGGGCTGTCCAGTAACACCTTTCCTGGTGCTGATGACAGTTCCTTGGGATATTAAAGCATGCGACACAAAAATGATTCAAATGTGCTTGAAAGTAAGTCATTTCAATAAAACTAAACAGTCTTTTTGACTCTAGATCTTCTTAGAGGCTTTGATTGGTCATGATCATATGACTCAGAAGGAGTCAAACCTACTAGACCACAGAACTGACTTTCACTCTAGTCAGGTGAGAGCTCAGATTTTGGTGGTGGATTAGAAAAGCACATTAACACATTCTCTGCAGAGAACAGAAATAGAAAGGAGCAGTGCTTCTCAAACATCCATATAACTGAAGAATTCAATGACTACACTCAGTAGACTTAGAAATTGGGAAAGAATTAATCTATACTTTGTGGCATATGCTATAGTTTTAGAAACTTAATCACTTACTTTTAGACAGGAGTACTTCTAAATAGGGCAAAGGATGGCCTATGGACTATTTTCTTTATGAAATGAGGACTCTGGGTATAAAAAACTCATGCCTTTCATTGTTGGCCCATGCCAAGGCTCTATCCTTCTAGTACTTACTACTCATGTATTCTGTAGGTACAATAGCATTCTTCCCTGTTTTCATGTTTCCTCTTGTCCACTGTAGACCCAAGAGTGAAATCTCGGAGTCTGGTTATCAAAACTATAGACTTGAGGACAGTCTTCAATGATTTTCTTGTAATAGCTAACAACCCTAACTTTTTTAGTCTTCAATGGAGTTAGGAATAGATCTCAAGGTGGGGCCCCTAGGACCAGCATCATCAGCATCACAAGAAGTGTTAGAAATACAAATTTTCAGAGAGTTTGGGGGTGGAGCCCAATAATCTGGGATTAATAAATCCTCCCAGTGATTCTCATGCATGTTCAAATTTGAGACCTTTGGGCTGTGTCAATATAGGGGAAGATTACTTTTTCCTAGTTTGCATTACCCAATCACTTTTCTATGTTTACTTTGTCTTCAGTATTTTTTCCCATATGTTTTCTTAGAGCTATGAGCTGATGTTTACTATTTTGAAAGCAGTATCTTTTTCTGGCTGAGACTTTATCATCTGCTAAATTTGCACAGTAAAACCCATAACACAGTGTTTCCTGATAATTCTCCTGTATTCCTAGAGTCACATCTCAACACACACATAGATATGATTTTTCATTCAACAAATAATAGCTCAGAGCCCATTTACTCAACTATAAGCCCAGTTGGGAGTCTGGAAGCATGATCACCCTAAAAATACCAAGTGTGGAACACTCTTTTTATAATGTCAGTTAGTTATACAGTAAGAAATAGAGTCACAGTTTTTGGCTTCATATTGCTATTCAGGCTAAACAATGTGCCAATGTCCTGTCATCAATGGCCAGCTGCCTAATTCTAGACACATCTGAAAAGACAAAAATAGCTAATGCAAAGGGCAGTGTAGCCACCTGGCTATCAACAAAACCTTTTTCTCTAGACATCAGGCTACCCTGTTGTCACTCACACATGAAGTCCCAATGAGTCTCAACCAAACATCACAAGTTTCCAAGGATGCAAAGGAGGTCTAATCCCTATCCAGGAGAAGAGTCCAGAAAATCAGGACTGAAATTATGTTTGGGAAATTGCAATTCTAGGACCTATAATTCCTATCCTCTGCAAGGAACAATGTTCCACCTGAAGACAGATTCTTTTTAAAGGGAAGAGCAAAAAAAATAAGCTCTATACTAACAAAAAGCACATGGAAACAAATTTAAAACCATACCACTTGCTTTCATGTTCCCCAAAGGAAAAAAAATACTTATGTAGACATACAAAAAAAATTACACAATTGTATATGTACATTTTTTACAGGATTGTTTTCTGCAGAAGGAAGAAATCGAAGAAGACCTAAGTAAATGGAGAGGCATGTCATGTTCATGGATTGGAAGACTCAAGGAAGTAAAGATGCCAATTGATCTATAGGTCCAATACAATTCCAAAATTTCAGCCAGGTGCTTTGTAGATGTAGAAAGCTTATTCTGGACAATTGGTGCAGCCAGTAGGGAGAGCAGTATGGAGTAATCTCAAAAAAAAAAAAAAAAAATTAAAAATCGAACTGTTTTATGACCCAGTGATTTCACTTCTGGGACTATATCCTAAGAATCCTCCCCGCAAATGGATTCAAAAGAATATATGCACCCCTATGTTCATTGCAGTGTTATTTATAATAGCCAAGCTCTGGAAACAGCCTGTGTGCCCATCAGTAGATGAAAGGATAAAAAAGCTGTGCTACAAATTTAATACTATGGAATACTCTACCATGGAATACTATGTGACCACAAAAATGAAGGAAATCTTATCTTTTGTGACAGAATGGATGAATGGACCTAGAGAGCATTATGCTAAGTGAATGAGCTGTCTGACAAATACCATATTATTTTACTTATATGTAGAATGTAATGAGCAAACTAAACTAACAAACAAAAATAGAAACAGACTCATAGATACAGAGAATATACTGACAGCTGTCAGAGGGGAAGGAAGTTGTGGAACTAGGTGAAAAAATTTATAGACACAGACAACAGTATGGTGATTACCGGGAGGAAAGGAGATTAGGGAAGGAAGAAGAGGGTAACGGGGAAAATGATGATAGGAGATTTGACCTTTATACACAATACAAATACAGATGATATATTATAGATTGTATACCTGTAACCCCAACAAATTCAATTTAAAAATAAAGTTTATTGGTCAAGCCCAGGGCCTTTTTAGCTAAAAGAATTTTGAAAATGAAAAATAAAGGGAACAAACTCACTCTACCTAATGACCCAGATTATTATGTAGATACCATAATCAAGGCCACATGGTTGGGAAGAGGGACAGACACCTAGATCAAGGGAACAGGGTAGAGGTCCAGGAGAGGGCCCACACAAAGAAACCCAATTGATTTCTGACAAAAGAGAAAAAGTAACTTAATGGACAATCATCTTTTCAACAGATGATGTTAGAACAATGGCACATCCATACAAAAAAATCTTAACCTAAACTTTATATCAAAATGGCTACTGAGCGAAAGAAAGGAAGATCATTCACAGACTCAATTACCCCCTCACCTGTGTGAGCACCTGCCTTTTGCAGGATCTGACTGGTATGTGCCTGTTTACAAGATCCTGAAGTTCTGGAGGGCAGGAACCACATGGCTTTGATATTGAACTCCCAGGTCCTTTCAGAGTATAAGGCAGCAATTAATATTTGATGAATGAATGACTTCACCCTCTTTCCAGGGGATGGCAGCAGGTGGTCACATCACCAAGAATCAATTTAAGGCCATTTACAAGACCAGAGAGATTGGGTTTTGAACAGTGTCTAAGGGAGGCATGTGGGTCACAGAGAGATCTGACCCTTCTTTTCTCAGTAGAATATGCAATTCAGCCGAATCATTAGGCTTCAGGCCAAAGACATTCTTCACAGAAAACTCACCAAGCAGAGAAGCAAAGCAGTAAACGAAAAGTACAACGTCTTCCAGAAACATTTTAAATTGAAATACTATAAAAAACACACGTCATCTAAAACAGCAGGGGGAAAACGCCCCATAACAATACAAGGAAGTTCATTTAAAATAAAATCAATGGTTTTCATAAAGGATACCCAGATGACCTCTGAGGTCAGTCTCCCAAGCTTCTGGTGATAAAAACTCAGAAAATAACGTCATCTTGAAAGCAAAACTTCCATGTGTTCTTTAAGTTTGAGCTGGTATTCTTTTAAAAAGTCATAAAAATAATCTCCCGATCCATCTAGAGTTGATTTTTTTTTTTTTTGCTATGTTGGTTTTTGTTGCTTGTTACAAAAAAAAAGTGTAATTAGATACAAGCAAAATTGAGCTATCAAAAAACTAAAATTCAGGCCAAATAGTTGGGCAATAAAAAGAAAACCGTTGGAATGAAGTATCTAAAATGTCTAATCTATAAGGATATTTCATGAGACCATCCAACATGCTTCCACAGGCTGGAAATTCAGCCTCCAGAGAGACCTGCCCTCATCTCCCACCCAGATTCCACCCACACTAACTAGCCCAGGGGGCAGCACCTTTTTTCCTTCAATCACTAGCCTCTTGATCCGGGGTTAAAACATTTTGCCAGCAGGACCAAGGCAAGAACAAAGAGACACATCTATTTCCTAGAACCTAAGGCCTGAAAAATAACTTTTGTCTATTTTTTAGGGAGGATGTTAATGAATATTCTTTTTCCTTTGAGTTGTTCTAACACAGAACAGAATCAAAAGTTAGAAACAAGGAAGTCATGGAAAGGAACAGAAAACAGGTGTCAGGGAACGTTTGCTCACCTATCAGGAGCCAGACCTCATCAAACACTTCTCCGTGGGAGCCATGGGATATAAGGCTGAGCATTTTTACCCAGAGATAATCAGATCTATAATCGTTCCTAAGACTGTGGGAATACAGTGTGGGAGGCTATAATTGCCACAGGCAGATCTACGAAGCCTTTGAACTTGAGGTCAGAGAAGAACCTGGGTGTTGTAAGGTTGATGAGCTAGGATGGGTCATGAGGGCATGAGAGGGGGGAGATGTCCACCAGAGTTCACACAGGTAATTGACGGGGTAACATACAGCAAAATGTTAAGGGCAAGCGACCAGTGTCACTAATTGTCTTTTTCTCAGCTCAGAATTTGATGCCTTGGAACAAGCATCCAATGGGAATGGGGAATAGCACCCTCTGGTCTTGTCCATATCACCATGCACCTGTCTGCATGTCAACAAGTTGCTAACCCTTTCTAAGAAGCCATTTCTTCCTTTTGTAAACACTGAGCTCAGATTCTGCCAAGGGTCCCTTTCAGCTCCTAAATTCTTCAGAGTTCAGTGATAATAAAGAATGGTGCATTTTTACTAAAATGTATTCCCCAGATATATGCTTATTAAGTAAAGTACCGATTTGTCTACCGAAGGCAGGAGTTATTTTATTTGGTGTGGACTGAAGATTTCATTGTTACTAACTTGATGTATACAACTATGGGAAGTGAAACAAAATAAAATAAATTTCAGTGAAATTTATTTTCATGATCAGGGTTAAGCAGATAATGCTAGAAATGTAATTTACATTAATATAAGGATATAGAACCACATTCTATTCTTAAAATTGAGCCAGACATAAAAGAAATATACTCAAAAATAAAAGCCATGATGACAATAATGGGGACATATCGCCACTTATGGAGGGTATACATACATCAATCAGATTTAATTCTGAAGACAATCTTGAAAGATACCATGTTTCCCTTGTCACAAAGGGAAAAACTAACATCCAGGGAGATTAGATAAGTGCCACATGTGCAAGGCTTTGGAATGGGAGTCCAGATTTGAGAGATTTTATTGCCGCGCTCCTGGTTGCTGCCCTTCAACACCAGCAGTTGCATCCAGCAGGTTGCTGGGTAAACGGCAAATGCGGGCTAGGATGACTAGGTATGTTTTAGCGAAACTTCCAGCATTGTTCTTTCTTCCTGGATAAGTAAAACCAATTTATCAAGAAATACTTGGAGGACAACTAAACTCTTTTCTTGATTTGAACAGTGTTGGCTTTATATCACTTTAAAAGTAGCAGAGACTTGTAAAATATCAGGTTCTAATGGAATGGGGGTGGGAGTAGGGTGATTTTCCAATTGTTCCTTAGTTTCTCCACGCCTTGCCTTTCTCCCCGACACCTGTACCTTCTCTTTTTCCCTCATGTCCCCCATCTCAACCCATACATGGCAGGACAAAAGCAGATTCTTTCATTGCAGAAACACCCATCTGGGGTCTTCCCCCTCTATCATGCATCACATGTGAATTCTTAGGATAATAATCAATCAGTGCTGGAACACAACCAGTGATGTGAGGCTGCTCAGCACATCACTTGAGCATTTGGCAAGTAGCGGATGGCAAAGCCATTGGGCAAGGGAGGCCATGGATGCGCCCGGAAGCAGGGCAGCCACCTACCCACTGGATAATGAGTCATAGGACCCAATCTTATCACCCCAGGAAGTGAGTCAAGGAATTTAATTTAGGATGATATATTTCATTCATTTGGTTAAATTACCCAAAAGAAAAAAGTGCCTACCATTTGCCAGCACTGGTTTAATGTCAGTGATTTGGATGAAGTCTCCTTAGCCCAGTATGGGAGAGGAAGTATTAGTATAACTTATGTAGTCCTTTTACCTTATTTTTGCATTTTAAATTAAAATATCATTCACATACCATAGGATTTACCTTCTTAAAGTGTACAATTCAGTGGGTTTCAACATGTTTACAAAACTATTTAATTCTATAACATTTTTATTGCCTCCAAAAGAAACCCTGTATTAATGGTCTTTTGCTATTCCTCCTCACTATTCCTCCTCCCCCACCCAGGCCCTGGAAACCATTAATCTACTTTGTCTCTGAGGATTGCCTGTTTTGGTCATTCCATACAAATGGAATTATGAGGCCTTTTATATCTATCTGGCTTACTTAACTTAGCATAGTTTTCAAGGTTTCTCCGTTACAGCATGAATCAGCACTTCATTCCTTATTCCATTGTATGGCTATCCAACCTTTTATTTATCCATTTACCAGGTAATGAATGGATGGTTGTTTCCACTTTCTGGCTATTGAGAATAATGGTATGAACATTGGTGTACAACTTTTTGTGCAGACATGTTATTTCTCTTGAGCATACACCTAGCAGTGGAATTGCTGGGTCACATGGTAACCCTACTAATATGTTGAACTTTTTGAGCAACTGCTAAACTGTTTTCCAAAACAGCATTTTTTATTGATTTGAGAGAGGAAGGGAGGAGACAGAAACAGCAATGACGACAAAGAATCAGATTGGCTGCCTCCTGCACGACCCACACTGGGGATTGAAACTATAACCCAGGCAAGCACCCTGACCGGGAATAGAACCAACCTCCTGACTCAGAGGTTGATGCTCAACCACTGAGCCACGCCAGTTGGGCTGCACCATTTTCAATTCCCACCTGCAGTGTGTGAGGGCTCCGATTCCTCCACATCCTCTCTAACACTTGCCATTGTCCATCTTTATTAGATCCATTTCAGTAGGTACTTTAAAGCTGACATCATGCTACGATGCAAGAGATCACAGTACTTGCTGTTGTTTGGGCTTCTGAGATAGCTTCATATCCTCAACTTCTAAATTTCCATGTGGACATAGAACTCTCTCTGGTATTATTAACAACATTCATACGAAGCTAAAAAATGTTATGAACCCTGAATATTAATATATAAAAACTAAACCACTTAAATGCTATGAGAATATACAGGTAAGTATTATATAACATCAGGTTAAGGTTTTGAGCATAAATTCAAAGTTAAAAATTATAGAAAAGATTTTACCCAGCCGGTGTGGGTCAGTGGTTGATGTTTGAGTATAGTCTAGGCACATGCCCAGGTTGCGGGATTGATCCCCAGTAGGGAACATGCAGGAGGCAGTCCATCAATGATTCTCTCATCATTGATGTTTCTTTCTCACTCTCTCCCTTCCTCTCTAAAATCAATACAGAAAATATTTAAAAAAATATATAGAAAAGATGGATAGATTTGACTCTATAAAAACACAGAACTTCTATACATAAAAAATAGGAGAAATATTTGCTAAACACATCAGTTATTTTATTTAATGTCAATATACAAAAAGTTCTAACAAAACTATTTAAAAAAAATGAGCATTCCAGAAAAGGTCTCTTCCTCGAGGGTGCCTCTGTAATTCCAAAACAATATAGAATGTGATGAACAACAATATAAATTTAGGTGATCCCATTACTATGTCTACATTAACCTTTAAGACAATTTTAAGTGAAAAAAATGTAACTAGTAAAACATGGGGAAAACCAACCTCAGCAGTAATTGAAAGAAAAGTCATTATTTAATCTCCCTTAAATTAGCACTTATTAAAAATAATTCCCAGAGATTTCTGACAACCAGACATTGAGGTAAAATTTGTTATTTGTAAAAAATTAAAGCAATCCCTGTAAAAACAGCAATTTAGTTGAGAGGACAAAATTTTAATGCTTATAAACCAATAGTGTGACTGCATGATTTATTCCAAGATATAATACAAATAAAAGGTTATACACAGCAAGGTATTCAATTAATGTTATTTAAATTATGAAAAAAATGATAAATGACCAGACTACAAAGCAATACAGAAAATGTTTTGAGATGTACACTGTTCACTCAGCAATTCCATTTCTAAGACATGACGCCAAAGCGTACATGTGCAAAAGTAAAGGCAACATTTCCGACACTGAAAAATTGGAACCTCACCTAATAAAACATCACTGAAGAGAATGGAAATCTATATTTGAAG
Source organism: Antrozous pallidus (assembly GCA_027563665.1). NCBI lineage: Eukaryota > Metazoa > Chordata > Mammalia > Chiroptera > Vespertilionidae > Antrozous > Antrozous pallidus. The sequence continues at coordinate 29,486,466 of CM050508.1, read as the reverse complement.
TAAAACCCATGACATATTGAGTAAAAGGTTGTAAAATAGGAAGCATGATTCAATTCTGTAAAAAATCCTTATGTTAACTATACGTGGAACACAACCCAGTACTTATATCTGCACAGGATTTGTTTTTTAAAAAATCTTCTCTATTTTCAGATTCTTCCCAAGCATGCATTATTTTCACAATCAGAAATGTGTTTCCATTTTGGAAAATTACATGGCAAAAGTACATTAAAAACTGGTTATGCTCGTGATGCAAAACTTCCTATGAACAAAAATACAGCAGGTCCTCGGTTTACATCAGAGATCTGTTCCTAAGGCTGACGTAATGCGATTTTCACTATTAAGTCGGAAACCACCTACATAAGCACCTACATCACTCACAAGGAGCACACACACAGCAGTAATGAAGTGAAACAGTAAAAAAAATTTAAAAGAAATATAACAATTCCAGACATTTACTTGTGGTAAATAAAACATAAAGCACATATGTACGTACATAAAAATGACAATTTTTAAAAAATAAATGCAAGATGGCCACAAAATGACATATATCAAGTCCGACATAACCCGAGAACTATCTGTACGAAGAAAAAAAATTAGACAATTTCAGATAGAAAGGCTGTGAGTAGTATTTTAATTTCTATTAATGATGGTAAAACAAGTTTTTAAAAGCCAAACTCTGCTGGAACCAGGAGCTTCAAACTATTAATCTTCTATAATAAAAAGTTAATATACTAATTAGACTAGACATCTTCCTGATGTCATTCCGGTCATCCTTCCTGATGAACCTGGGGCCAGAGGGAAGCCAGCTGAGAATCAGGTGCCTGTGGGTGGCTCCAGGGAAGCCAGCCTGGGTTTTGGGTGCCAGAGGGAAGCCAGTGTTAGTAGCTGGCGGAAGGCCTACTCTTGCACGAATTTTCATGCATCAGACCTCTACTGCAATATAAATGAGAGAACTTTAAAGTCAGCCATGAATCTACCGCCACTTGGCTGAATAATCTTGGCCAAGTAAACAACTAAATGTTAATTTTCCTGTGACAAATACTGCCTGGAAGCAGTAGTGTAGTGTTGTGGCCATTAAATGACATCAATTGTATGAAGTGCTCCTGCATTAAGACTGACCTTCACAAACCTTGGCACATTAATACAACTTCCACGACATAACCCTGCTGTCTAAAGTGTCTCATTCTTCCTCTGACTATTCAGAAAGTTCTCTGGTTCTTAGACTTCATATGCTAAGATATCTTTTCTATTTATAATTAATTAGGGCTGATATTATTCCTCATAAACAAATTACTCCAGGAAGCAAACAGACTAATGATACATTTAGAGGAACTCTGAACTTTAAAATCTTGAATGAAAAAAACTTTTCCATTTTTACCTGAGTCTTTTCTAATTTTGAAGAAATACTGTGCAAATATTTTGGTAAATTTTTATTTTTCTTCTAAAAAATATGGTATATTCTGCCTGGCCCCATCTGGCTCAGTGGTTGAGTGTCAACCCAAGAACCAGGTGGTCATGGTTCAATTCTCGGTCAGGATACACGCCTGTAGTTTTGGGCTTGATCCCCAGCGTGGGGTGTGCAGGAAACAGCTGATGAATGAGTCTAGTCATTGATGTTTCTCTCCCTTCTAAAATCAATTAAAATCTGTATTTTTAAAATGATATATTCTAAGATAACATATATCAGGCACAATACCAAGAAGTATTTAAGCATAGCCCCAAAATGGACATTTAGAAATCCAAGAGTCATGGGTAGGAGCAATGGCAAAATCAACATGCAAAACAAATGTGACTAAATGCCAGAAAGCATAGGATTTTTCCAAATATTTTAAGGCACTTGATTTTTTCTTCTTCAAATGAAACAATTTCTTAAGTGGAAGTGCAAGTTTATATTTAAACAGCTGGTGAGCCTCAAAATAGAATGTCTATTTTATTGACTTTCCAATCAGGCAGAATCAAGACTAATCTTCATATATATTATACATAAAGATATTTACATTGTAACAATGTTTTTAGTACAAAAAATCTATAAACAAATGTTCTTCAAAAGGAACATCCACATAATGCAATCTTGGAGCCATTAAATAATGAGTTAGAACTGGATGTGATATTACAGATAGAAACCAAGTTAAAAAGAACCAACATACAAAACTGTACATCTAAAGTAAGGGGGGATGAGAGGCATATATATGTGTACATCAGTATTAAATAACATTTCTGAAAGACTATACAAGACAAAATATTCCTCAGGGGTATGGGAATAAGATCACAAGAAGGAGACACTTTTTTTTTACTTCATACCCTTTATATATTGCATGATTTTTAAAAATTGCATGTATTAATATTTAAAAAATTTAAAGTATTTAAAAAGCCTAACTGTACCCATGGTCTTCTATGAAACAGTATACAATCCTTTGCTGCCTTTTACTTAATGACATTAGGTGAAAATTAGAAAACTCTTTGGTGTCTCCTTCCACTGTCCCTTAAGATTGAGGGGAAATGTTGAGAATTTAGTTTAAATATTGCTTACCGGTTTGGCTCAGTGGATAGAGCATTGGACTGCGGACTGAAGGGTCCCGGGTTCGATTCCGGCAAGGGCATGTACCTTGGCTGCGGGCACATCCCCAGTAGGAGGTGTGCAAGAGGCAGCTGATCGATGTCTCTCTCTCATCGATGTTTCTGACTTTCTATCCCTCTCCCTTCTGCTCTGTAAAAATCAATAAAATATATTTAATAAATAAATAAATAAATAAATATTGCTTAAACTACAACTTGGGTAATGTCTACTCAAAATTCCAAAGAACCAATTAAAAAAAAACACAAAAAACCCAATGGGCATTTAAATTCCCAAACTGAAGTATTTTACCAAAGATCACTTTTCCTTTACATGAAATACTAAATAACATCCTTTTGTCATTCAACTCCAAAGTTCTGTGAGTTGGACAAGCAGATTTCAAAAATTTATTTAAAGATAATGTTAAATTCTTATCCATTGGCATAAAATAAGCAGAATGCATGTTAAATTCTTATCATTGGCATAAAATAAGCAGAATGCACAGAGGTTACCAGGTTTGAAAGAAAATGTATTGTTGGCAAAAGCCTTCACTGGAAAATATGATAAATTCAACTACGAGAGGACTGGCCCCACAATCAGAAGAGAAAGCGTAAGAGCCCTTTTATGTCAAGTTGGGCTTGCAATTGACTGGCCTTAAAATTCATTTGAATTTTTGAGGCTGAGAAAGCTGGGAGTGATAGGCTAGTGGCCATCTTCCATCTTAAGAGCACATCTTTCCTTAAAACTATTCAAATTCCAAGTTTTTAAAATATTGTTGAACAAAAGACAAATGTAGACAGAATTCAGAGTATATGCCATGAATTTACAACCGCTGCAGCACAGTAACTGGACTTTTAAAAACTAAAGTTTCACAATACTTATTTTCAGATTAAATACCTCCGACCCAGTTTGCTTCTAGAAATGAATGAGTGTTCAAATCTTGCTGAACAATACAAGACTCTTCAAATAATGGATACAATCAGCTAATAACCAATAAACTTAATGAATGAGTTGTCGAATTATATGTCAGTGTGTGCTAGTGCTGGCTTGCAAAAGCTTAGGAGAGCTGCTAGTATGTTACCTCTTTCTAACTCTAAGTTTAATACCAGACTGGTAGGTGAAATCAGCCATGGTGACAACATTTATACCACAAGTATCAACCAGTTAACACTACAAAACAGGGCACTTTGCCTTCAAAAGCAGTTGCTAAATATTCACCAGTAAAACATTCAATTACATCTTGGCCATGTATTTGCTTGTCCAAATACATCACATAAAAATTTTATTGACCTTCTGACATTTTAAAAGATGCAAAGAAAATTTTAACTAATGAGGATGCATTCAATGCAATAGGCCAACTTAATACAAATATGAGTAACATAAAAACTGAGGAACAAACTATCAATAAAGTTGTTTCACAAATTGTGATACTTCAAAGATCTCTTTAAAACATGCTCCACTACCCTATTATTTGTAAAGTTTAAATAGCCCCCTAAAGAATAAACTGTACTGATTTTATCAACTTATAAATGGAACCCAAATTAAGTTAAGTTTTATTAGATATATAGGATATGCAAACCCTCTCAGGATTTGAAAATATTTTTTAAAATCTTACACATAAGCATGATAGCACTTTAAAAAAAAATATTTTCTTGATTTCAGAGAGGGATAGAGACAGAAACATTAACGAGAGAGTCATTGATCGGCTGCCTCCTGCCCGCCCCCTATACTGCGGATTGCGCCTGCAACTGGGCATGTGCCCTGACTGGGATTCAAACAGGAGTGAACTGCCCTAACCAGTTTGGCTCAGTGGATAGAGCGTTGATTGGCCTGCGGACTCAAGGGTCCCAGGTTCGATTCCCATCAAGGGCATGTGCCTTGGTTGTAGGCATATACCCAGTAGGGAGTATGCAGGAGGCAGCTGATCAATGTTTCTCTCTCTCATAGATGTTTCTAAACTTTCTATCCCTCTCCTTTCCTCTCTGTAAAAAATCATATATATATATATATATATATATATATATATATATATATATATATATATTTTTTTTTTAAGTAGTGAACTCCTGATGGTCAATCACTGAGCAACACAGGCTGGGCTTAACATTTGCAACTTCAATAGGAATTTTCATTTTTCCCACCATCTAAGTAAACAAAACAAAACAGAAGTTCAGGGAATGCTATGCTTTCAACTAAATGCTATTGTTCCAAAAATATACATATTTGAAGTGCAGTGCAGTTGTTTTCAAAGTCTGGTCTGAGGACTCTTGAGGTTCCCCAAAACACAAGTGTCGTTTTCATACTATTTTCATAACAGTACCAAAATGTTGTATCTCTGCTTCACTCATGATCTCGCAAGTTCACAGAGTTTTCCAGCATCCACATGCCATGTGAAAGAAAACAATCACAATGAGACTCCGCTGCGTCTCTTGGTCCAGATATTTAAAAGATGAGCAAGACAGAATGTTCACATTAACTGTTTTTAGGTAATACTTATTTTTACAAAAATGGTATTTATGTTAACATGTAATGGACTTATTATTGTTCTATTTAAATAAACATAGTTCTTAAATGACTCAGTATTAATTTCTAATACAGTAGATTCTGACCCACACATTATATAAACAAAAGCTCTTTGGGGATTATGGTTCTGAGACCCAGTTTCTCAAAACTGTTGGGAAAATGGCAGAAAAGCATCAATTTTTACCAATTTCCAGGAACTGTATGTAGCAAAGACACTGTGCACTGGGGAAGGGAACAACTCACAGGTAAACCATTTGATATGTTCCTTCAAATTTAGAGGAATTATTTGAACAAAGAAAGTAATTATCTCTATTTTGCACAAAAATGAATATACAGCATGCCTTTAAATGTAACAAAGTTCACCACCCTAAAAGAAGAAAAATTTCTTTCCTGAGTAAAGATAAGAAAGATCTGATTCAACCAGAAAGCCAGAAAACAGAGTCTTCAGCCTTGTCACCTTAAGAATTTTCTCCTCCTCAATACTCTGTGTTCCCTCCATGAAAAGGGGGCTGGAGGGAGACCCCACAGATATGTAGAGACAATTCTGGTGGTCTATTGAAAACCAGATGCAAACCTGAATAGGAAAGTCTAACAAAAGTTGATTTAAATCCACTATAAATCTGGACCACTTCTTAAACTAAGTAATTTTATAAGCATTCATTTCAAGTAAGTCATTAAGAGTTCCCATTTAATTACAAAATTCAAAATTTACTCAGAAGAAATAGTCTTTAAAATTATTTTCATAACAACTGTTTAATTTACTTATTTCTTATATGGAAAGCTGGAAGGTTATTTGGGTAATGCCTACAATTATATATTATAATTTTGTACATGTGGACTGATTGGGACCCAATACAATCTAAAACAGAGACATTCAAAGACATTTCTTTAGTGTTCCCTCCATGAAAAGGGAGACCCCACAAATGTAGAGACATTTCAAGTATACACCAACACACACAACCATTGCAGCATTCATTTAATTCTAAAAGAAGAGGCATACGGCTCAAAAAAGGGGCAGAGATCTCCCAGTCTTCTTATCAAATGGGTCAGGTAAACCACACATTCAGCTAGATATGCAACAAACAGCGATGTTTTAACAAGTCCAAAACACTACACAGGTTGAGTATAGTAAGATAACTCATATAGCCACCACTGAAAAAGGTATTCAACATGAATAAAATGTTTGAGGAAACAGATGTTCACCTCTTTTAATACCAAAGCTTTTAAAAAAATGTCTAATCATTATAAGATAAAATGTTATAAACACATGCTACCCATTTGTATATGTAATTTCAGCTTTTCTTGATGACAGAGTCAGTGAAATAGACAATTATTAGGAGATGTTGTGATTTAGTGATGTAGGCTGGGCTGGCTGCCCCTTACACTAAAAAGTCTTCAAGAGTATACTCTTCATAGTTTTTTTCTATCTCCTTCCTTTTGAGCAACAACCTCTGAACTAATTTGTTATGGGGCCGGGAAACCAAATAATCAGTAAAGACTTCATGACTTAAGTAGGTTGCTCAAAGGCACTGAAAAAACAAAACAAAACAAACCCCCAGCTGATTCCGAGTTTCCCAGTTGTGTTGTTTTGATGAGACTCGTCAGATTATCTCTAGGTGAATGAGGCATTGCTGCACATAAATATTTAAACAAGTTCATTTGAATATTAACAAAAAGATATAACTAAACATTAGTATCCTTGCCCTTTTAAACAAAGTATTCTATAACTTTAAGGTAACACTGGGTTCCAGTTTCTTTACCACCCCCAGAGATGAACAAAACAAATGTCCTATTAATAATATGTTTGTCTAAACAGAAAACAAATCTGAGGTGCAATCATGTCACAGTTAATGCATGTCTGCTTCCAATACATTCAAAGACAGTATTTTTAAAATCAATATTTAAAATAGGCCTTTTGAGGTCTGAGAATTCAAGATACTTTAAAAAATTTGTAAATACACATACATGCAAATTCTTCATATTTACAAATTTCACAAAATTAAGAAGTTGCAAAGAAATTAGAAGGATTATGATGAAATCTGACAAGCTACATGTAAATGCTTTACCACTGACATATTCCTGAATATAGCAGTCATAGTAGTTTTAATACATTTTCTACATGGCCTTTTTATAAAATTTTATCTTTTAGACATAAAAGTTAGTCACTAGAAGTCTTCTGAAATCCTAATTTAAGAATTCAAGATGTTCTCAATTCACTACTCACATTTAAGGCCACTTTGGTAAAGGCATTGCAGCAAGAACACAAAAACAATAGCATATTTTCTAATATTTATTTTTTTCACCTGCAAACTATAGCAAAACATGATCAGCTTTATTATGCAGACAGGTATCCTTCTACATTTTTAAAGAATTTAGGCATGTATAAATAGAAGAGCTCTTTAGGAGGGAAAAATTCAAGACTGAATAAAACCTTCCAATTTCTGACTTTGTAACTTTCCAGTAGCAATGGTTAAAATGATTTTAGGTCATTCATTCCGAGGTACATGACAGCACCTTAAAAGTGGCTGATCTATTTCCCCAGTAACATTTTCCACATAACAATGTGTTAAAAGTTACAAATACTGATATGCACAAATAGCTAATTTCTAAGAAAAATATGTACAGTACTGCACATTAATGAATGTGGTATCTGCAATAACTTAATATTAGCCAATTTTTAATATACATGATACCGCTACCTTTTTCTGCCAATTCACAGGTTAAAAGTTGTTACTGGAGCCCTCTGTTTTGCACATATTACCTGGTGTTTAATACACAATGCAGGCTTTTTAAAGACTTCTCTTGTGTTTAAAGCTAAGATCAGTGAAACAAGACAACAGTGCAAGAGGCGGAGAGATGTAATGTGACCATGTAAAAGTTCTTTCCAGTAAAATGTCTATATAAGGCTATAAGAAAGGATTGGTCGATGAGCTTCCTGTTGGAAACTGTCCTGTTGGTGCACCAGTCTAAAGGAAAACATAAAACAAAATAAACAAAAGTAGTGCATGATGAAAATATTAAAGAGTATTTAGGTTTCATTATTGGCAATCATATTTATTACTATTGTTATTAAAAACATACTAGAATAAAATGCTTGTATGAGGGACTGTGTTGTGCCTTTTATATAATTGCTAGAGTTCTGGTGCATAAAATTCATACACGGGGTTGTCCCTCAGCCCAGCCTGCACCTTCTCCAATCTGAGACCCCTTGAGGGATGTCCGACTGCCCATTTAGGCCCTATCCCGGTAGGATTGGGCCTAAACGAGCAGTCGGGACATTCTTCTCACAATCCAGGACTGCTGGTTCCCAACTGGTTGCCTGCCTGCCTTCCTGATTGCCCCTAACCTCTTCTGCCTGTCAGCATGATCACCCCTTAACCACTCCCCTGCCAGCCTAACTGATATCTAACTGTTCCCCTGCCAGCCTGTTTGCCCCCTACTTCTCTCCTCTGCTGGCCTAGTAACCCTAACTGCCCACCCCTACAGGACTGATCACCCCCAACTGCCCTTCCTTGCAGGCCTCGTCCCTCCTAACTGCCCTTCCCTACTGGCCATCTTCTGTGTCCACATGGGGCAGGATCTTTGACCACATGGAGGCAGCCATCTTGTGTGTTGGAGTGACGGTCAATCTGCATATTACTCTTTTATTAGATAGGATAGAGGCCTGGGTGGGGGGGTCAGCTGGTTTGCTCTGAAGGGTGTCTCGGATCAGGGTAGGGGTTCCCTTGGGGCATGGGACAGCCTGGGTGAGAGGCCTGTGGTGGTTTGCAGGCTGGCCACGGCCCCCAGTGACCCAAGTGGAGGCCCTGGGATCTGGGATTAATTTATGTTCTACAATTGAAACTTTGTAGCCTAGAGTGGAGCCAACCCTTCTGCTTGCTCCATGGAGGCAGCCATTTCTGTTGGGACATTTACCTTCTATAATTGAAATATTGTGGCCTGGAGTGAAGGCCTAGGCCCATCAGAGCTGCAGAAGTTTGGGTTCCTCCATCACCCCGGCAACCCTAGCCTCTGCTCTCTCTCCAGCTCCGTGGCTGCCGCCATTTGTTGAATTTATGTATCTTCTATAATTGAAACTTTATAGCATTGAGTGGAAGCCAAGGGCGGCCAGGCGGAAAGCTTGGCCAGGAAAACCTGGCCTCCATCGCTGGGGAAACCCAAGCCTCTCTCCTGCTCCCAGTGGCTGCAGTCATCTTGGTTGGGGCTTATTTGCATAATTTGCTCCTGATTGGCCAATGGGTGTGGCTATGGGCATGTTTTGGTTGGAAGTATGGTCAATTTGCATATCGTTCTTTTATTAGATAGGATTTCATGTAATTCTCAAAATGGACTTGACTTTAAAAAAATACATTTATGATTCAAACTAAATCTGATTCCAAGACCTCTTTCCACAATATTTACTACATCTACAGCTGCTCATAAAGTGTTCCTTTTGCAAGAAAGCAGACAAATTTCATGTTATAAAATAGCTTATTTACTGTCAATTCTTTGATTTCAACTGGTTAATGTTATTTTTTGATTCACAAAGGAATCTTGCACAGTGGCTCCCTCAATGTGTATACTCCTGTAATGTCTTATCAGTACAGTAGCAAACAGCATCTAGGAGGAGACACATCCTGCTTTTCCTAATTTAGAAATAACATGCAACAATTTAAAAAGTGCTTAAAATTGCACCTCACTTACCATAAAAGGATTACTAGATACTCCAGCAGCTGCAACTTGACCAAAAGGGGTTACCATTGGCTTTGTTTGTCCAAATGCTGCAAAACCTGCACCTTGTAAAAACAGAACCAATTATTACCCATCCCATCTTTGAGAGACAATCTGATGTTTATAAAGCCAATGCATTTCCAAGAAACTCCTACCAGAGTAACAATAAAATATCAATATTAAATTGTTAAATCTTATGCTCTTTCAAAACCAGAAATAAACCTCCTATGGCATGTCTTAAAGAGCTTTTATATAGTCCCCAGAAATAGTTAATTTCAATTTGTCTCAGGTACATAAACTACTGACATTCAAAGGATTTAATAAATAGATAAGCACTGGTGGTGACTATTTAAGAGGGGCTGTAAGAACACACAACAATTTCTATGTGAACATCACAGTTTTCCTTAGGAAATATTTCATCATTATGGCTGTCACAGACCCTCTCCTCCAAATTTTTAGTTAAGCAGGACTTCAGAAATGAATATCCATAATTTTAGGATAATGTTTAAATCTATGGAATTCAAACTCTAGCCAAAATCTGTAGCAGTGGGGAGGGGAGAATCATACAAACTTAGTCTCTAGTGAATCTTTCTGAAAACAAGTAAAAATTTCTAATCATAATATATATATTGTTGCCTATTTATTACTCTGCCACCACCACCAAAATAAAACCTTAAACAAAATGGCAGAGTTTTCTTATGCAAAACAAAAACACTCAGATCAACCAAAGGATTTGTATGCTTGCATATGAGCATAACCAATGGACACAGACTGGGGGTTGGGCGGGGGGGGGGGGGCAGGGAGAGGTCAATGGGGGAAAAAGAAGACGTATGTAATACATTAAATAAAGAATTAAAAACAACACTCTAGCCCAGCCAGTGTGGCTCAGTTGTTGAGCATCGACCTATGAACCAGGAGTCATGGTTCAATTCCTGGCCAGGGCATAAGCCTGGGGTGCGGGCTTAATCCCCACTGTAGGGGTGCAGGAGACAGCCAATCAATAATCCTCTCTCATCATTAATGGTCCTATCTCTCTCTTCCTCGCCCATCCTCTCTGAAATCAATAAAAATATTAAAACAACAACAAAAAAACACGCTAGCCCTAGCCAGTACGGCTCAGTGAATAGAGTGTTGACCTGCAGACTGAAGGGTCTTAGGTTTGATTCCAGCCAAAGGCACATGACCAAATTGTGGGCTCCATCCCCAGTTAGGGGAGTGCAGGAGGCAGCTGACCAATGATTCCCTCTCATCACTGATGTATCTATCTATCTCTCCCTCTCCCTTCTTCTCTGAAATCAATAAAAATATATTTAAAACAAACACAAAAAATACTCTACATCCTAAGTTTCTTTTTAAAATCAAGAGATGTATTAGAACACAGATAAATGAATAAGAAAGGCACTGGGGACTCTTTAGAGTCTCTGATTTCCCCTGCATCAATATTCTAGTCCCCAAAACTTACTAATTTTAAGTCATTTTCCTGAGGCCCAAATACACATTCAGTAGACCACACTACAGCATTCTTCAGTTAAGTTCTTTTGTCCAAACACATAACATTATGATATACTAGAGACCCAGTGCACGAATTCATGCACCAATGGGGTCCCTCGTCTGGCCTGCAGTATTGGGCCGAAAATAGCTCTCCGATATCCCCTGAGGGATCCTGGATTGCAAGATGGCGCAGGCCATGCCAAGGGACCCCACCGGTGCACGACTGGGGCTGGGGAGGCTGGGGGCTCCAGGGCATGTCTGGCCTGTCTCATTCAGTCTCGATTGGCCAGACCCCAGGAGCAAACTAATCTATCAGTCAGAGTGTCTGCCCCATGATGGTCAGTGCACATCACAGCAACTGGGCAACCAGTCGACTGCCCCCTGGCAGTCAGTGCACGTCATAGTGAGCGGCTGAACAGCCTTAGATTACGCTTTGATTGATTGAATGGACAACCGAGAACAACCGAACACTTAGCATATTAGGCTTTTATTATATAGGACAAGAGACCAATAGGGACTTACAAGTAAATGTCAGATCTTACCATTGGGCTGTTGAGAAAAAGCTGTTTGTTGAGGGAAAGCTGCTTGGGCTGGGAAGGCAGGCTGCTGGAAGCTGCCACTGAAGCTGGTGGGAAGACTATAGGGCGCAGGCGTCCCAAAGCCCGCGGGCATGCTCATGGATGCAGTGCCAAAAGTCGCCGCTGACAGGAGAAGAAAAGGGGCTGATCACTTATATTTAAAAGTGCACATTTTGTTTCTCATATTCAACATTACAGCAGAGATATCATTTACCTTGAAAAATATTAAGATGTACATTAAACGCATTCTAAATTTCAAAACCACAAAGTCAGTTAAATTTTAGCACTATACAGTATAACAACTTAAAAAATTTTATTTTCCTAAAACCCAATAACCAGAATAAAACTAATGAAGAAAAATTTCTCAAAATATATTAATAAAATTCAACTCTAAACAGCAATCTACTTTTTAAAGCCCATCATCACGGCAATTCACATGTATACATACTAGTATTTTTTTCACTTTATTTTGCTATATACAGTAAAATAGCCAAATATTTAATTGTATCTATTGAACTGTGCACTATAACATAATATGTGAATTCCTAGAAAAAATTTTAGAACCCATGCAAAGCAGCGCACCAAAAACCACAAAACTTATAGGAATTAGATACAAGCCACGCAAAACCTATGCAGCTTTGTAACCAGAGCCAAATGGGGGAAGAGAATCTTAACAGAAACACGAACATAATTAAAAGGACGTGTTACACTCCTAATAAATCAATTCCAAAAGAAATATATGGACTCCCACATTCCTTTTATGGATGGTAAATAAAGATTGCTCTGGATAAAGGGTTAAGGAAGGTTAGGACTGCTGAGTTACAAAAATTAGGGCAAAATGCACAAAAATGGAAAAGGACTTGAACTAAGCATTATTAGAAGAGACAAAGCACACAGTATAAATGAACATTGTGTTCAAAACTGTGCTTCTCCACAGCTTGCCATGTCTATCCATTATCAACTTTGTGGAACAGAGCAGTCACAGATTGGGGAGATCTGTGTGAACTACCATTACATATGTGCCATGCTGCCATCATTCCCCATTGAAGAATTACTCAGGAAATAATTTGTGTTATAGAAACACAGGTAGTAGCAAAACAGTATCACTACTGTTAGACAAGATTATGTGTTCTAGGAAGGCCTCAGTGAAATAAGAGCCAATAATGTTTTTAATACAGAATAATAGTAATTATATAGTGAAAGTTTTAGGCATGCTATCAAAAAACATAACTCACTTAATTTCCTGATTTAAAAATTTTACTCAAATGCTGATTTTAAGCACAGAAATATTAAAAATGTTACAAAACATTAAAAAAATGTTACAGATGTTGTCCAAAGTAATCCTCATAATCCTAATGTTTATAACAATGATCCTCAATGAAACTGATTAGAACGTAAAAAAAATTTTTTAATTACTTTGTCATTATTAAGGAGAAAAAGAAAGGAAACAGCCACTGGGAAGCAAGTGAATAAATAATAAGCACACTGCGAGGAAAAAGGAGGGTTTCATAACAGACAATACACTGACATAACTTCGACAAATCACTTTTTAAAAAGCACTAAAAAGCAGAACTTGGGCACAGTTAAACAAAACCAAACTCCATGGAATAATGTAGTAAAATGGTTTGGTATATCAAAAAGGTGTCACTCAAATTACTATAAATTCAAACTCAAGAAAAACAACTGAAAAAGCTATGACATTCTAATATGACCATGGAGGTAAGCAATAATGCTTTTCAGCATTAAAACATAAATCACTACAGAAGATTTCCATGTAATTTTAAATATAATGCAATCCCAATGCCACACATTCATGCCCACTCCATTTTAAAACATGGAAGAACTTAATTCCACATGCAGGGATTCAGAACACCAGCAGAAGCTTCCACAAGCAGGCAGACAAACTGCCACAGAAATCTAGACATTTGTGGTGGCCACCTACCAAAATGAGCGTGAGGAAACACTTGAGAATGCATTGCTCCAGAAAGGCCTTATGGAAAGCCATAAAGAGACCAATGTCATTAACTTAATGGTGACTGTTGTTAAAATAAAAGTAAATGTATTTCATTAAAAGTTACAAAATTAGAATGTACTCTTACAAAGTGGGTAGTATAATACATGATAAAACACATCCAGTTTATTTAAACTATATTCATGACACTGTAATATTTACACAGTTTGCAATAAAGGGGCTATTAGATAATACCAAATGAAGAAACCTTTATGAAATTCATCATTTTAAATGAAAACTTTTTTTTCATGAGAAGATATAATTTTATCCATAAAGACTTGTAGGCTTCATTAGTCACACCCAAAAATGCTATTTACAGGATAATCTCAAATGACCTAGCTTCTGCAAAGTCAAACCTTGGAGACAGCACTTGGATAATACTAGATTTTTATATTAACTAGAAAAACATAAAGATAATTCAAGTAAACTGAGTACTACAAGGGAAAATTATTCGCTATAGCTCATTAGGAAGTGAGTGGCACTTTCAGTTTAATATGTAATAGCTGAAAAGACAGAATAAAAAAAAGCATCCTGTGTTTTCCCACCTAGCATGACTGAAATCAGAGAGGCTACATATAAATAAATCTAATTAATAAGAAACAAATTTAGGCTATGTAATAGAACCTTTTTGTGTGTGTTTTAACCATCTGGGGTGGAATTATTTCTAAAATATATGTCCACTCATTTTAAATTAGCATACTTAACAATTAAATTTGGGGAAGCAGCAATTGAGAAAATACTCAAAACATTATACCCCAAATTAAAGCAGGTTCCCACAATTTTTAAAATGTTAACATCCTAAAAGAGATATGCGCTAGAAAAAGACCTGATCTTAAGACCTCATTCGGCCCTTGCAATCTCATGTCAAGAGTCAGAAACAAGCAAAAAAACCTTCTTACACATGTTTATACTATGAGTGAATGAGTTATAACGATAATTCTGAAAGACCACCACCACAGTACGTCAGAATTACTATGTACAAGTCCCATCCCTACATAAATTGGCTGTGTGGTTCAAGGAAGTCTTATCCCCATACTTGGGCTTCCTCCCTGAAAATGAAAGCGGTGACCAAGCGTGGTAGACACTAGTTAACTTCTAAGGTCCTTCTCAAACGTGCATTAAGTTCCAGGATTTTATAAACTTTCAGCAAGTATTTGTCTTTAGGAACAAACTCTCATATCCACTATCCATTCATTTCAGTAAGAAAGAATCCTTATTTTTCTAGTTTGCTCACATGGTTTCTTTGCAATAAATGTCTTTTCCAAAACTTGCTGTTCCGTAATTTATATTTCCTACCTGTTGTTCCTCTGGCATTGGTCTGAAATGGATTTGTAGAAGATGCCACAGAAGGACCAGCAGCAGCCACAAATGGATTTGTGGAAGGCGTAGCTTTAAAAAAATTATAAAATACACTATAAAATCACAATACATTTATATTAAAATACATAAAAATATATTTGTTAAATATATTTATTAAGATAGAAAACTAGAGCTTTCTAATAAACTGTTACTTTGTCATCTGGTTCTCCTGAAATTGCTATACAATATATATTTGGGCTCTCTACAGTGTCCACATTATTCTTCCCACGTGGCTTCAGTTACCAACAGTTAATGGCAGCCCAAAAATATTAAGTGGAAAATTCCAGAAATAAACAATTGATAAGTTCTAAATCATGCACTAATCTGAGTATGATGATGAAATCTCTCACCACCCTGCTTGACTTTTACTTATTAATGGCCCAAAGCGCCAAGAGTAGTGATGCTGGCAATTTGTATATGCCAAAGAGAAGCTGTAAAGTGCTTATTTTAAGTGAAAAGGTGAAAGTTCTCAACTTAATAAAGAAACAAACAAACAAAATTATATGGTGAATAGCCAAATTTTGTGAATCCAACTTTATTTCATCATAGGTATGTATGTACAGGAAAAACATAGTAAATATGGGGGTTGGTACTATCTACTGTTTCAGACATCCACTCGGTGTCTTAGAACGTATCTTCCACACATAAGAGGGAGATGACTACCAGAAACACCTACCTCCAAATGGAGCAGGCACACTTGAAGAAGCAGGCTGTGTCTGTGCAGAAGCACCCACTGGCATTGTTCCAAAAACATTGCTGAAAACAAGTATTAAAAGAGTTCTAATTTTTAAAAAGAGCAAGGATAGTCTATCTATAGGGTGGCCATAAATATGTGAAAACTGGTCATTATAAACATACAATGAGGTCTGAGTTCACTTATATTCTGAAAAATTACTGAGAACCCCAATGAGCCTTTGCTTCAGTGTGCTCTATTTACCAATATGCATATAGTACAAAAATTAAAACATATTTACAACATTTTTTCATTTAAAAATAACAAGGCATTACTACATGCTAACAAAGAGCACTTTATGACAAATATTAGAGGAATGATGCATGAAATTCGTGCAACAGTAGGCCTTTGCAGCCCTGGCTTCCTCGTTGCCCCACCCCAGTCAACTGGTTGTTACAGAAGGTCATTCCGGAATGTCTTTCCACCATCTTGGTTGTGGGCACATGCCCAGTAGGGAGTGTGCAGGAGGCAGCTGACAGATGTTCTCTCATCAATGTTTCTAACTCTCTATTCCTCTCCCTTCTTCTCTGTAAAAAACCAGTAAAATAAAAAAAATAAAAAAAAAATAGCCATTAGAAAAAGAGATGAATAAAACAATGTAAATCACCTGTATTTCTATATAGCTTATCTCTAAAATCAAGAAGTGAAACTGCTTCTTGATTAGAGCTTTTAGAGATCTAATCTAATGTTATTAAAATGTGTCAGACTACCTGCTACAAAGAATTCCTTTGTACGAGATATATTTGAACACAGTGATATGTCTATTGATAAATACCAATATGACTGAAGAGATATAGAATTAGTGTTCTGTTCTGGTGCAAACATTTCTAAAAATGTATATTTACAACAAAGGCTCCAAAATGTTACTTTCAGTGTTTAGTCTTCATGACTAAAAACTGTACCTTAAAAATATATAATTTCCTAAATGAATTCTCTGCTGAGTATAATTAAATCTGTATATAGCTGTCCATTTTGAGATGTGTACATACTTAGTTACATTTTGGTGTTCAAGAAAATGATGAAACTTTTGATTACATGAAAAAAATAGAATTAGACAGTTAATCAAGGATTATATTTTAATTAGCAAATTAAACTCAGTTTCCTCAAATGTATAAAATATTTAATAATTTTAAAATTATGACCCAGTCTTTATTTAACATCATTATTCAGAGTTGAAAAAATATTTGAACACAAGCAGGAACACAAAGACAAGGTACCTGCTGGCATTACTTGTGGAAGTGTACGCATTACTGGAGGTGGCTGCAGAGCTGAAAACGCTGTCTAGTTCTGCCAGAGCTGCATACTTGTCTGAAGACGCACTTGTCTGACTGGGAAGTGAAACCACAGAACTAACAGGAGCTTTACCTGTCGTCCCAAAGCCACTCCCCTGATCACCACCTGTGAACAAACAAATTATCCCCCAAATTTAAAGGTATACTCCCAACTTATCAACTATGTCAATTTACAACTGATTTGGAGCTAAGCAAATAAATAGGAATCTAGAGTCATATCTAATAATGTAGAAAATATTAGGCAAGATTAGTTGCAACACATACTGCTGTGGAAAAGACAGAATACTGGTTTTATAACAAAAAACTAACACTTTGAGCCAGGAACAGGTTTAGAATGTGCATAAAGAAGAAATTCTCAAAAATTGCTACTTATCATCTCTGACACACATGTATTTCATTCAAGTAAACATATAAATTCATAAAATACAGGATGTGAATGATCAATTAATATAATTTCCCCAGGGTTGTCCATAAAAAAATAAAGTAATGAGAAAAAATATTTACTACACTTAATATGCGCCAACACTGTTCTAAATGCCTTCACGTAATAACGCCACTCCATGAGTTCATTGCTACTTACTACCCCTCATTATGGAGATGAGAAAGCATGAAAGCATGCCCTTGCTCTTTCCCACTGTACTATACACTTTGAGAGGCAAAATATTGGCCTTCAAGACCAAAACTAGGCATAAGAATATACTGTAAAAATCATTTAAAAAATTACCAAGATATTAACAGAAAGTCATTCAAAAGAAATATCTTGTAGAAACCACCAAATATATCAGGCTTTCTAAGACAAAATTAAATTTCTGTCAATTATTTTCTTTTAAAACCAGAAGTAAACAAATTAGTTTCTATAACTTTGTAGAAACTATAACTTTGTTTTGTAATTGGTATTTCAGATTCTAAAAGTCTTGAACATTTAGTGTGTAAATGAAATGTCTATACAACCAATAAGAAAAGCATAGCATCCTAACATTTTAATAAATACAACCAAATGTAAAGAACTGTTTAATACAGAAATTTGTATTTGTTTAAAGTCTGATTACCTTGTCCAGCACTGAAGATATTGTCTAAATTAGCAAGTGCCGCATATTTGTCTGCAGCCTGAAGACCAGCTTTATTTGTTGCAAGTTTACTAACAGTTGTTGCTGTTTGATGACTCTGGGAAGTACTGAAGGTTCCAAAATCAGCGCTGGAGGATTTAGGGAAGTTATCAAAATGAGCAAAATTAGCATTTACTGATCCAGCATTTCCACCTGTAACAGAATAAACAGAACACTTGAAATATCTAGATTTTCCCCAATATCCTGTGGTAGATAATATGGTCATTACTTCTTAAATTAGGTATTCTATAAGTAATCTGCATTCCTAAAGGTAGCAACTGGCAAATAGTATTGAACTTTAACCATCTATACATAACTTATAATAATTTGCAAATCTAGATTTCCAAAGGTCCTGGCAATATGAAGAATTACAAATTTCTATACTATCTATCACCTTTTACTAGTACTCCTGCTAATAATATGCAAAGTATCTCATGATACAAGTTTTTGTAGCTTCTAACGAAAACTTGATTGAAACAAATCCCAGGAATAGAAATTTAAAATGTCTTAAGATGTACTATTTTGATCCAGAGTTTCTTAATAGGTGATCTTTGAGCTCGACTTATTTTATTTGAAGAGCTATTATTTAATTCCACATAATAATTTAATGCTCATATACCATGGTTTCCTGATAAAATCATGAACTATTTTATATATTTCAAAGAAAATTATAGTATACAATATCAAAATAGTTTAAATTATAGCAATTTTTTTTTACTGTATAAAGCATAATTCACATACAGGTATATATACTACTAAGGTTTTAAAGTCTGTTCTGTAATCTAGAGACTTCTTTAAAGTATTACCAAAGACTAAAGCTAATATATTTCATTCTATGCTTTTGATACCAGTTCTTTATGCCTACACATGTTTCAGCAATCAAAATAATTTATATGTGTAGTTTTATATTAAAGTGACACAAAGTACACATAGATATTTTAAAAATAGAACAGATACAACCCTACTTAAAAAACACACACACTTTCTATCAATCTGTTTTTTAAACATTCTAAAACAATATGTACAGTTAAATTTCTTAGGCATTAAAACTCTGGTGGTTTCTAATTAAAATTAAGTAATGTGAATATTTAAATGATTGTGATATGTTGTAAGTAGCTGGTGAACAAGATACATACTAAAGCTTTCAAAATTCATAAGAAGAATTTTATTTCAAAATTAAAATGGAAATTTTTAAATTAACTAACTCTGTTATTGTATATGACTGTGTTCTCGAGTTCAGGAATAGTGAAGGGAAAGTAAAAGTGAGAATTTATGATGATTATTAAAAGATGATTAACATTCTATAATTAAAAAATACATGAAATAGAGCATAAAACATACAAATTAGTAAAAGATGCCTACTTGACAAAGAGAACTTACTGTTGGTAGCCTGAAGAGGAAAAGCAGAAGTAAATTCACCAAAACTGCAGCTAGATGAAAGTATTCTAAATGCTGGATAGCCAGAAATTATGTAAATAATGAAAGTTAAAGGGGGGTGGGGAGGGTGGGAAGAAAATTGAAAGAAAAAGCTTTAAGACAATACACAGAGTTCAAGCTGAAAGAAAAGTAATCAAAGATCTAAACATGGGTTTAATGAGTTTTGGAAAACAATACAGTTTATGGAAGAGTATTCAATGTTTAAAGATCAATTCCTGCACATAAAATGATTTCCCACTTTGATTAAAGCAATCTTTAAATAACCTATTCTAATAACATTTATTTTTCAAGTTTGTTGCCTAAAAATTACTTGTACTTTTAGTTCTATGGAAGCAATAAATTAGCTTCCTTTACTTAAAGCCTAAATCACAATGTGTTTTTCGAACCTAAAAAAACTTAGTATTTTAACCTTCCTTACATAAGAAGTTTAAGATTCATGTGCAGGAAAAGGAGAGTGAATTAGACAACATACCAAAGAGTTTAGAAAAACAAATGAACACAGAACAAAATAAAGATTTCAGGTTTCCCCAGAGCTTTGCTAGATAGAAGTATTGTAAATTAGAGAATTATAGAATTTAAGTTTAGAGTAATTTTCAAAACTATATCTAGAGAGTTTTACTCTATTTTTTTTTAAGTACACATTTAGGCATAATGCTGGAGAAGCTCTACCTGTAGTTTGGGGCTGAAAAGGAGAGTGACTTGCTGTGGGGAAACCTCCAAAATTACTCGAACCACTAGACTGTCCAAATGCATCAAAGTTTGCAAAATCTGCATTTGCAGAATTCTGAGCTGTAAATGGTAAGGAACAATACATGTTAATGAATATGAGAACTATAAATAAAAAATATGACAAAAGAATGAGAATTTTATGAAAGATTTCTATATCTTAGAGCTCACTTCAAACACAATTACAGACCAGATTTTAAATCCTACCAATGTTTATTTAACCTAATTTCAAACAATTAATAAAAGGTTATCCAGAAATTTCCAAAATCACTTGTACAATGATAAATTTGTATGCAATACACACTGAGTGACCTCAGGAACAGTATCATAAATGTAACCCTATTAAAGAAAACTCTGAATTAAGAGCACTAAATACATGAGTTACAATAAAGCAGCTAGAAATTTAGGATAGAGGATACATTCTGGAAAATTCATATTTAAAATGGCAATGAGTGACTCACTGGCTGGATGAAATCTGAAACAATGATATAAAGATTAATATCCTCTTTTTGATTCTTTTTAAGTTTACAACTTTGCGTATCATGGCATATAAAAATAAACTTGAATGTATAACAAGACAGGATTGTCAAACAAATAGAAACATTCACATTCTATTAGACGCTTGCCAATTTCAAGCACATTAAAATGTAAGAAACTATGAAAAATAGTAAAAATTATAACATAAATGCACTCATACTCAGTGAAAAAGACCCACTGGTATTTCCAACTGGCCATTAACCTAACAGCAAAATTCTAGGCTTCTCTAAATTATGCAATTATGTCCTCTACAAAAAAATCTCAATTCAAAAGGTTTTTTTAGAGGACAAAACAGATTCTGGGTAAGGTTTTTATAAAGGATCTGATGAGAATAAGAAGTGACTGATATGAGGAAAAAGGAATGAAAAGAATGTCCAAAAAAATAGACATCAACATAAGTCCTTTGCAGGCATTTCTACTTCTAGGAAGTTTTTGTAAAGCAATAATCCTGTAAATGTGTACGGCTGTTTATAATAGGTAAACATGTTTTTTTTAATGATGAAAAAGTTAGAAACTCAAATAGCCAGCACTAAAATACATTATGGAGTATCACATAATGGTGCTAAACTACAAAATTTCCCGTTAACAGAGCTCAACATATTGTAGAAACAAAATCAGGAAAACTTACAGCAGTTTATGTAATTACTGTTCTATATGTATCTGAAAGGGTATGACAGTAGGGGAGGAAATGCACCTAAAATAGACCCTTCTACTAGGTACTTGTGCCACTTCCCTTCTTGGGTACTTGCAATTAACATTGCTGAAATGTTGGGTGCTATTCCACGTCACAGGTCACACTTGGTTCTTGAGAACCTTTTTAAAACATGTCTGTCCTAGCTCTCAAACTGTATACAGAAATACAGGAATTAAAAGGCTGCTTATTGCTTAACAATATAAAATTCTGTATTTGCAGGATCTCCCAATATTTTGTCATTATTTTTACTTAAAATTCAATTCTTTTAGAGGCTAAAATTTTACATTCCCAAAAGGAAATATAATGAAAGAAATACTAACAAATAAATTTTAAAATTAACTTCTTGAAAAATATTTTGGAATATCTATACAGTTTAAGTGTTTAAACAAAATTACCACTTAGTATTGCTAAGAATAGTAAGCAAGTACAATTTAGTATAAAGGAAATCAGATAAAAATAAGAGAATTTCATCCTAACATAAATTACTATGAAGTCTTAGACAAGTCCCTCAATTGTTCTGGTTCTACCAGTTTTCTCATTAGCAAAATGAGAGGATTCACTAGATGGTCTCCACTTATAAATCAAGCATTATGATTCTGTAATTTATGAGACAATAGAAATTTTTAAAGAGTTTTGAAATACTAAGAAAAAAAATCCTACTAAAAGGGCAAAATATATAATATACATATAATGCAAATATAAACAAACAAATAGAGAACATGGTATAGAAAATTCTTAAATTTAAAATGGGCTATATTCCAAAAGATAAATTGTAAGTCTTTAAAATAATTTAATTATACATTTGAGAACAAATGATACGTATCTGTCCCTTGTAGAAATAGGAATTAGGTCCCTAAGGTAGTTTATCCTTTATAATCTCAAACACATAAGAATATATAGTATATAATATCTATTCTACGCTTATATTTACAACTTAAAAAGGGGAAGATATACATTTGATGTTTCAAACATTATTAGGAAAAAAAATCAATACAATCCATTTAAGTTAAGTCTACTGCATCCACACTTACCTTAAGCAAACTCTAAACAAAGAAATCCAAACTAAAAAGAATGTGACAAAGATGTTTTAAATAATTTCATTTCAAAAAGTCCAAAGGAGTCAACTAAGTTTAAAATTTAAGGTAACAAGTTAATGAGCCTGAATCTTGCTGAGAGCTGTTTCCTTTTCAACAAGAAATAGGTACTCATGAGAAAGGATGAGATGGAATTGAACAGCCCTCATCATATTCAGCTGACAATAAACTGTGTATCACTTATGAAAAAAATTTAAGTTTTTTCCATCAATTTCCAACATGTCAAAAGAACATTTTACTTTAAATACTATTTACTTTTTCTTAAAAGAAAATTAACATATTTATAATCCTGAGCCTGTATTTCCGTGTGGCAACAGGAGATTAGAACACCCTCCTTTAAAAAGAGCACCATGGTTTCTTACACACTGTACTGTATTACTCATTTGTGTTTAACTGGGTAGCAAGGCAAGTGAGTTTGACACCTCTGGTATAAGCTGTGACAAAATTTAATTATAGTTTATAGTTCATAGGTTTTATGATATGTTTATTTAATAACTATTAAATTCCATAAGTCAATTGTTTCTAACTGCATGCATATTTGTGGAAGATAAAATTTTTTAAAGAAGTAATTCAGTTGATAAAGGAATGATAAATTTAGAATATCACAATTTTGCATCCCAGTACTGGGCATCAAGAGCTATTATTACCAAACCAGACAATCAATATTACGTGCCTCTTAAACCCTAAGTAGCAGGTTGCCCCCTCCACCACCACCGTGCTCTTAAAAAATAACTGGGCCCTAGCTCAGTGGTCGGCAAACTGCAGCTTGTGAGCCACATGCGGCTCTTTGGTCCCTTGAGTATGGCTCTCCCACAAAATACCACGGCCTGGGCAAGTCTATTTTGAAGAAGTGGTGTTAGAAGAAGTTTAAAAAATTTGGCTCTCAAAAGAAATTTCAATTGTTGTACTGTTGATATTTGTTGGCTCTGTTGACTAATGAGTTTGCCCACCACTGGTCTAGGCCCAGTAGATAGAGCATTGGCCTGCAGACTGAAGGGTCCCAGTTTTAATTCGGGTCAAGGGCACATGCCTAGTTGTGGGCTCAATATCCAGTAGTGGGTGTGCAGGAGAAGCCGATCAAAGATTCTAATCATTGATATTTCTAGCTCTCTCTCCCTTCCTCTCTGAAATCAATAAAAGTATATTTTATAAAAAAGAAAAAAGAAACAGTAACAGACCAATGCTGGAAGCTGCCCATTGCCTTCACCAGCAGAAAGAGGTGGACAAGGAGTCCAGAAGGCTGGTTAACCTTGAGGCTTTGGCAAGGGTCAAAGCCATACACCCACTGTCTAGCTGAGACAAAGGTAGCTAAAGCAACTTACACCTTTTAGTCTCATGTAAATCCTTACTGATAAGATAGTCTACCTGTTACTGAAAATTGCCTGCCTAAGGGCTGTAAGTGGACCCCAAACCTGAATAAAAGGGATTGCAAGGCCAGAGGAAAGTGGAGTCCTCCCTTGGGCTTCCGCCTGGCTCCCAATTCCCAAATTAGTATTTTCTTGTCTTATCTCTTCCATTTGTGTGCGGCCTCCTCCAGAGCCCGAACCCTGAACCTGAATCCTGAACCACACGGGACATGGTGTGGACACTCACAACTGGCAGCCCAACGTGGGACATTTGCAGATCAAGTATCTATCAATTTACAGAAAATACAGAAGACAGAAACCTGATAAAGAACCCCAAGGTGGTACAATCAACAAACTCAGACTGCCTAAAACTCAACAGGACAATTTCTTAAACAAATAAATTACAAAGAAAAAAGGGATGGAGGAAATACCTATAGGCTAAGAGACATCTCTCACAATTGCAATGTGCAGACCTTACTTGAAACCTGATCTGAAAAAACTGCGTATGTGTGTTTGAACTGGAATGGAAATTTGAATACTAATGAATTATTATTATTACTAGTGGCCCAGTGCACCAATTTGTGCACATTGAAAATAAATATATATATATATATATATATATATATATATATTTTAAATATATTTTATTGATTTTTTACAGAACGGGAGAGGGATAGAAAGTCAGAAACATCGATGAGAAACATCAATCAGCTGCCTCTTGCACACCCCCTACTGGGGATGTGCCCACAGCCAAGGTGCATGCCCCCGACCGGAATCGAACCCGGGACCTTTCAGTCCGCAGTCTGACGCTCTATCCACTGAGCCAAACCGGTTTCGGCGAAAAGAAATATTTTAATATCACTATTAACCCTTCTCTATAAGGGTCAACCAAATTCACGATCAACAATGACAGATGGAAACAGATGTGTTTGGCGCCAGTGAGAATTTTATATGTATCATGCATGAGCGAGTCAACTTAGCCTTTATAAATATAAAACAAACTTGCTTATTAGGACTGCTTTCTGATTTAGCTAAACTTTTTCCAGCACCCCATCTTCCCTTTCAGATAATTATCAGCAGCACACAGTAAATGTCAACACGAAGCACATTATTATTGTAGATTATGCGGGGAGAACAAAGGGTAAAATATTTAACTGCAGCAGTGTTTGACTATACTCTGAGCAGTGAGGAAACCTAAAATCATTTTCAAGGTCCACCATTTTTTGCTTTTTTTCAGTCAGGTCAAGTTTCTAAGCTTTCTAAATCTCCATTTTCCGGCTAATGAAAAAATAGGATTCCACTGAGTCTCCTATCTACCTACTCTAGGACTTCTGTGAGAAATGAGATGAGGCAGGGGAAAACGCTTCACAGACATTTGGTTACAGTGTAAAATGTTTCCACCTGGCTATAAAGCAAGTCATGTTCCTGGGCTGATGAAATTCCAACGAGGCTAGTCGCTAGGGAGAGTAAGCCAGGCGTTGCTATTCGGGGTGGCCTGCGGGGATCTGGCCAACGCTGCCTGCTGCTCCCAGCCCCACTACAACTGCCGCAGACTCTAGCCCAGTCAGTCCTGATTAGAAGCTTGCACCGCCGTAGCTACATTCACCAGCTGTGAGCCCTGCATCTGGTGCCCATCCCAAGAGGGGTGCGGGGCTGGGATGCAATCGGCCCTCCAGCAGGTGGCGGGATGCCCTTGCCAGCCCGGGATCTGGAGGTGTCCAGCTGATGTTCGGGAGCCAACTGGCAGCCGCTCTTATATCATTTCTTCCTGGCAGAGCATCTAGGGAGGGGAAGCAGCCGCAGTGTCTAAGGCCAACTTCTAGAAGGCTGGCGGTGCTGTCATGGTCCTGTCAGGATCCGGTGCTGGGTCCTTCTGGAGGTCCAGTCCAGACTGGAACTGCAGGACTACTGAGGGAGTGAGTGGCTGCTGCCAGGAGAGATTGGTCAGCTGAGGGGAGCTCCTGCTGTGGGAGTGCAGACATCAGATGGCAGTTCCTGTGTAGAGTGTCTGCTCCCTGGTGGTCAGTGCGTGTCATAGCGACCAGTTGTTCAGTTGCTTAGGGTTTTATATATATACATTATTATTGTTATTATTTAGGGAGTGGTAATACTACCAAGATTATGTCTGACAAAAGAAATCTTATTTTACAGATACATATAAAATAGGTATTAAGAATTAATATGGCTAAATTTGCTTCAAAATAACTTGAGAAGAAATGACTAGAAATAAAACCAGATTAGCCATAAGTGATGAGTACATGAAGGTTATATTATCTGATCATTTCTTCATATCTGAAATAGTCCCTATCAAAGGGTTAAAAATATTCAATAGTCTTTCCTTAGTTTTCTATAGAAAGAGGTCATGTCAATATCTGACATTAAGTATAGTCTCTTTTGTGATTAAAAAGCACCAAGAAGGGCTACATGATTTATACACCTCAACAGGTCTGAGTGACCAGACATTCTCCACAGAATATGTTTCCTGGTATTTAAGTAAAAAAACAACACAAAAAACAGGTTATTGCACTAGCCAATGTGGCTAAAGGGGTTAGAGTGTCATCAGGCAAACATCAAAGTCAAGGGCACACACCTGGTTGCAGGTTCCATCCCCAGACCTGGATGGGGTGCATACAGGAGGCAACCAATAGATGTGCCTCTTTCACATTAATGCATTCCTCTCCCCCTTCTACTCATCCTAAAAAAACATCATAAAAAACGAAACAAGAAGAAAAAAATATCCTCGGGTGAGATTAACGAAACAAACAAAACAGGTTGTTTCTGGTGTTTTATACACATCTCTAATAAAAGTTCTTGGGGAAAAACACTTACCTGCATGACTGTTGAAATGTGCAAAGTTAGCAAAATTGGCTGTAGCTGATGACTGAGAAGCTGGAGCAGCAAATATGTCTGAGCCAAGATCACTTAAAAGGTCAAACTTCTTTTCCTGCTGCTGTCCTTGAGAACGACCTACAACAGGGGACTATAAACCACATATTTGCTATAAAGAGTTTCCAGTCAGAGCCGCTAAATTTTTACCACACCATTCCCAACTAATCAAGCTTAAATCAAGTTTAAAAATTACAGTCTTCTATTTGTGGTTTTGGTACTTTAATATTTTTTTAAAAAGCACCAATTTTCACTATCTATTCCTAAATTCTCTCTCAATTTTAATTACAGAGTCAAAAACAAAGAAACACAATTACAGTAGTGATCACACTTCACAAGAAAGGATGGACTTACTGCTAAGCCAGCGATAAGACTTTCACAGAATACATCCTTTATACATTAGAAGAGTTACAAAATACTGGCTTAACCCCTCTCTTCATTTTTCACTCAAACTTTCTGCAAAACAGAGCAATTTATCCAAATGCCCTAGTATGCATTATTAAAAGAGTGGGATTTAATTCAAATAGTACCATGCCTCAGAATCATTCTTGTGTAGGGTAGACGCTGTAATGTCACACAGTAACAGATTTGTCACAGCTCAGTCAACTGTAATGAAGTACAGAAGTATAAACTTTAGGTACCAACTTATCAAAAACTTTCAGTCTATTCAGTTTTTTAGAATAAGATATATACTGCAATGCAAAGACACCTGTGCTTTACAAATTCCGCATGGGGGGGGGGGGGGGGAGAAGTACACTGCTTGAGAAATCCTTTCCTATAAAAGTACACCACAGAGGCTATATTATATTGTTCTGACTCTGACAGTAATCGCAGATCCATGTTTTATAATGTATGTTATATAACAGCTAGAGCAACATTCCTGTAGACCAGTGGTCTGTAAACTGAAGCTCGCAAGCCATGGATTGCCGCTCTGTTGACTAATGAGTTTGCCAACTACTGACCTAGACTCTGGATTCCAATAATTACAGGCTATTGTTGTTCCTTGTGATTAAGCCCCTATCCCAGGGGTCGGCAAAGTAGTCAACAGAGCGGCAAACCGCGGCTCGCAAGTCGCATGTGGCTCATGAGCCGCAGTTTGCCGACCACTGCTATAGACCTTCACAAAGCTGTGGAGAATTCAAAGAAACTCATATTAGCAACAGCAAAGGAGCAAATATATACACATTTCAACCACGTAACCAACAATGCTTTAATGTATTATAAACCACTGGCATATAATGCTACTGGCATACAAGGTTATATTATTGTTTTTAAAAAAGTCTCAAATTCATGGCATTCAGTTCTCAAGTAGAAGCCTCTACAAAGACTTAACGACTACTCACCTGACTAGGTGTGCCCTTATTTAGGTGCAGGGCTGGTGCTGAATCTCCTAAAAGAGATTTCAGTGGTTTGACCTCAGGTGTGCTGCTTGTGCTACTGGCAGAGGAGCCTGAAATAGATGCATGAACAGATGCCACTACTTTGGCTTGTTCTGGTGGGACATACCTAAAACACATGAAAAGTTGGACAGACAGTTAATTAAGAAAAATATAGGAAATGTTATACTCAAAAATGATCAGCAAAATTCTAATTTTGCATGAATGTTGATATTAATCTTATTTCAAATCCCTCTGGGGCCGTCTTGGTAGCTCAGATAGTTAAAGCATCGTCCCAAAGTTTAATCTCCAGTTAAGGCACATACAAGAAATCAACCAATGAATGGATAAATAAATGGAACAAAAATTGCTGTTTCTCTTTCTCTTCCTCCCTTTGTACTCCCCTCCCTGAAAACCAATAAATAACTTTTTTGAAAATCCTCTTGTAATTTACTTAGTTTTTCTAAGATAAACAAAATAACTTAACTGCTTTTTTATGACAGAAGACCAATCATGATGAATAGTTAATATAATTTAATTTTTAAAAACTAAAGTATTGTAAGATCATAAGTAACATTTGGAAGCAGAACAGAAAGCAGAGAAAACATAACAGTTAAGTCTAAAATATAAAGGCTTATTACAAATCTATAAGAATAAGTAAGGTCAACAGCCCAATTTTTAAATGGGTAGAAGAAATTCACAAAGGGAGACATAGAAATGAAAACACTTTTAACCTAATTCATTAGCATTTGATGTGAGTATAAACGTTACAAATTTTGTTGCTATCTATTAAAATATGTTAGTAGGTATGCTCTGTGCCCCAGAAGTGCCTCTGCAGAACTCATCCTTAGGAATTAACTGAATGAGTATACACAGATACATGTACATGTATGTTACCACAGCACTCTTAAATCTGCTTAATGTAATACTACACAGCTATTCTTTTGACACAGAAAGATGTCCAGGATACTTTATGGTCTTTCAGGTTTGATCCCAGTTGTGTAAATATAGATTCACGGGAGGAAGGGAGTAAAGAAAAAAAAGTAAGGCAGTAAAATGTAATGCCCAAATATTGGCAATGCTGATCTCTAGGGTTAGGAATATGTCAGAGTATTTTTCTCACTTCCTGTATATCTGAGTTTTCTCCTTCCTCCCCAACCCTCTTTTCAGGTAGGTGGATAAAGCAGAAAAAAGCAGTTAAGAGCACATATCTATTCCAGAGACAGTTCAAATCCCAGCTCCAGTGCTCAATAGCTGTGAAACCTAAGACTAACTACTTCAACTCTTAATGCCTAGGATTTCTCATCTATAAAGTAAAGATACGGTTGCTGTGAAGCAAAAACGAGTTAACATTTGTAAAGTACTTAGAACAGTTCCTCGTACAGATGTTAGCTACATTAAGTGTTAGCTAATATCAGATTACACACTAATAACACAAAAAATAAAACTATTTTGCTTTTTCCAGTGAATGGAAGGTGATGGAATATGACAATGAATAGAGGAAGTTATGCTTTCCTATAATTTGGCAAACCACTTGTAACAACTTTTGAGTACAGCCACATCTTATCAAAGGATAAAACCAAATACTAGCACTAAGTTCAAAAGACTCATCTGACAGAAAATAATAAGCTAAACGTATAACACAGGAAAAGTTTGAAAATTGGTCAAAAGAATTATTTAAAATCTCTTTAGGTGACAATAGTCTCATTGTTTTAAGAATAGTTGCTCGAAGTAGGGATTTTTAGGAAGCCTTATTAAAAACCAGTTGCACTGTTCTCTAGTTACATGTCACAGGTGTACAGGAGCATGGCTTTAAAATGAATAGCGCCTGGCCCTCCTGAATGGTCACTCCCCCTTCCCACCCACCAATTAAAATCCTCACTTACTGTTAATCTTGTTACTACTATACTGTTTCTTAGGGTAGAAAAAAAATAATACAAATTATAATTACTTGAGGTTTACAGTTTCTTGGATTATGTTTAGAATGGGTAAATTTCATTACTGTTTACTATCCTATCTCATAAAAGAGTAATATGCAAATTGACCATCATTCCAACACACAAGATGGCTGCCCTCAAGATGGCCAGCACAAGATGGGGAGGGCAGTTGTGGGCAGTTGGGGGTGACCAGGTCTGCAGAGGAGGGCAGTTGGGGAAGACCAGGCCAGCAAGGGAGGGTAGTGGAGAGGACCCAGCCCTGCAGGGGAGGGCAGTTGGGGGGGGACCATGCCTGCAGGGGAGGACAGTTGGGGGGAGCAGGCCAGCAGAGATAGGCAGTTGGGGGGGACCAGGCCAGCAAGGGAGGGCAGTTGGGGGAGAACAGGTCTGCAGGGAGGGCATTTGGAGGGGACCAGGCCGGCAGAGAAGGGCAGTTGGGGGCAGGGGGACAGGCCTGCAGGTGTAGGCAGTTGTGGGGGTCCAGGTCAGCAGGGTATGGCAGTTGGGGGGGACGACTGCAGAGGAGGGCAGTTGGGAAAGACCAGGCCAGCAGAGAAGGGCAGTTGGGAGAGACCAGGTCTGCAGGGAAGGGCAGTTGTGGGCAATCAGGCCAGCATGAAGGGTAGTTAGGGGTGACCAGGCCAGCAGAGGAGGGCAGTTATGGTGGGACCAGGCCTGCAGGGGAGGACAATTAGGGGCAACCAGCCTGTCAGGGCAAGGCAGTTAGGAGTGACCAGGCTGGCAGGGAAGGCCAGTTAGGGGCAATCGGGCTATTCAGGGAGCAGTTAGGTGTCTATCAGGCTGGCAGTGATGTGGTTAGGGGGTGATTAGGCTGGCAGGCAGAAGAGGTTAGGGGCAGGTCTAGGAAATTAAAGTGGTAAAAATATAATCATATATATCATTTTAAAAGAATCATTTATGACACCATTCTTTCATTGTCACCCCATCTTCTAAACTTTTCCTCAACTAATTTTTACTGGTATATTTTATCTACATTCACACCTAATGGAATCTAGTGCTGCTGAATATAGCCCAAGCTAATCTTGCCTAGCAAAATGCAGTCTCCTCAAAAGAACAGTAAGAATACAAAGTTCGCAGAGCACTGAAATCAGAGCTGCTACTTCCTATTTGTGCTCAATGAATACAAGGTAGAGACCCTTCACTTAAAAACCACAGCAAGTATTCCCTGAGGACCAAAACAGGCTCTTGACCAGATCACTCTCTGGGTCAAATATACAGCTCCTCAGAAAACAACAAGCCATTTATCTCTTCATTATCTATTTCATTTGTTACTCTCTCCTTCATTTTCTTAGCCACCCCCGTAAGGAAAAATATACACTACTGAATATTGATAAAGAAACTAAGAATTCATCATTAATGAGTCTTAATAAAGTGACTTAAGTTGTGCTCATATAGCTAAAAATTAAGAGCCCAAAATAAACTCTAGCTCCATCCTGTTCTGCTTTAAAGGGCTTACTAGCCACATATCCAACCTATTTCATTTAATTTTAAAATTTACCATCTGATAGAGTGAGGGGAGTGTAAAGGCTCCCTTCTTAACCAGGTAGTAAAATGATTTCTTGGATGGGAAGTGAGGGATATTTTGAGCAAAGACTTACTGCAAGCTGCAGTTAAGTGGATAGACTGTGAGTGGGCCACATGAGAGCTTTAACACAGTGCTTAGTATATAGAAGAATCTAAATAAATACTTGCTAAATGAATAAAGATTTTAAGAAAGGAGGCTTTATAAGACTAAAAATATCTAAGGAAGCTAATGGGGCTACAGAAGGTTTCAAAGGAAGGATCCCCAACTTTCAAAAAAAGGGTAGGAGGTCTGGTAATTACAAGGAACTGAGTTAAGATAAAGTAGAAGTAAAGGTTTTTGGAAACCAAATCCAATGAAAAGCCAAAGTATAATGGGTATCTATCTACTCACCTAGTCCTTTATTTCCTATCTACCTAACACCTGCCTATTGCCTTCCTCCCTCCCTCTCTCCCTCCCTTCTTTCCTTTTGTCAGACTAATCTTACCCATAATTAATGTAATTTGGGAAACCTTTGCTCTAAATACAAACTATTCACTCACCATCTTTTCTTTTCATATTTTTCTTGTAGGAACTCTTTCACTTTTTGTGGATCCCTGAAGTCTGGAATTGCTGAAGATCTATCATCAAATAATCCTAGCCAAATCTGTTTACAGACCTTTGGAAAGAATTAAAAAAAAAAAAGTGTTATAAATCAACATCTTCGCTTAATGAAATGTAAAGGGAAAATTATGATCTCTCAAAAAACTAACCTACTTAATTGTAATAATATTG
The DNA here is from genome assembly GCA_027563665.1 of Antrozous pallidus. Classification (NCBI taxonomy): domain Eukaryota; kingdom Metazoa; phylum Chordata; class Mammalia; order Chiroptera; family Vespertilionidae; genus Antrozous; species Antrozous pallidus. The sequence continues at coordinate 29,453,759 of CM050508.1, read as the reverse complement.
CTTTCAATGAGAATATTTATTACCATGTGAAATGAAGAGGCAACAAATGAACTAAATTTATTGTTACAGTGTACAGTAAAATCTTAGGAACAGCATCATAAAGAACAGAACTTCAAAGGGAAACAAACAGTGAAATGGGATTGGAGAGGACCTGGAATTTTTAGTGTTGGAACGATCAAGACTATAAGCTCTTAGCAAACCAGGTGCCCTTTATGAACCTCAGTTACCTCTATAAAACAGAATAAACTAGACCCATAGCAATTTCACAAATCCTTAATAAGTTCAAAAATCAACCAAAAAGAACAAAAATTTCTAGAATCATAAACAATTTGCTAATAAAGAATAACAACAACAGAAATATAAAGCAGATACAACTCTAGCTGTATAGTTGCCTCCTATGCTTTTCTTTCTCCTGATGGCTAAAAAATGAGAACCTGAGCTATTTAAGTTTTTAGACAAATCAAAGAAATGAAATGATGAAGAACTCAAATAGGACACAAGAGCATAAAGAAAACAAGAAAATTTGACAAAGTAGTCTTCATCAAAATTAAGTTGCTCTTAAAAAACTAATATGTGAAAAGGCAAGCTACCAACTCATAAAAAGTATTTGCAAAACATGTAAGAACTTGAAGAAACTTGAGCCCAGAAAATACAAAAATTTTCTTAAAACTGAATTATAATAAAAAAAATTTAAAAGAATGGGCAGAAAATTTTATATCCATGTTACCAAAATGCAGCCCAACACCATTAGTCATATGAAAATGCAAATTAAACACTGATATTCCACTATATAGATAAAAACATTGTCCGTATCTTGTATTAGTGAGAATGTGGAACAGTAGGAACTCGGAAGAATGTAAAATGGTACAACCACTTTGAGAAAGTTGGCAATCTCTTAAAAGTTAAACATACATCTACTATCTGGCCCTGCAATCCCATTACTAAGTATCTATCCAAGAAAAATAAAAGCACATATCCACACTCAGATCTGTACACAAATGTCCACAGCAGCATTGTTGGCAATACCTACAAACTGTAAGAAAAATAATCCAAATGTCCATCAACAGGCAAATAGATAAATTTTGGAATATCCAAATAGGAGACTCATCAGCAGTAAAAAGAACTATTGATACAAGCAACTACATGAATAAACTTCAAGGTAACTATGCTGATTGACAGAAGTCAGACATCCACCCCCAAAAGTACATGATTCTATTCATTTAAATCTTTAGAAAATGTAAACTCATCTACAGTGATGGAAAGCAGATCAAATGAATATATTACAAAGGGACACAAAAAAACCATTGGGAAAGATGAAAATGTTTGCTATTTTATCATTGTAGTCATGGCTTCGCATTTGTTAAAATTCTTCAAATTAGACACTGGAAATAAGTACAAGTTCTTGTAATTAATTATTCTTCAGTAAAGCTATAAAAACAAGTCCACAAGTTTCCAAAATTATATTACTTTGAAGAATAACCAATTTTAATACTGCAAAAAGAACACAGTATCTAGCTTCAAAAGCTTGACAGGAATTTGAGAAATCAGAGAAGGAAACGCAGCATCTTTCTCAATCTTACCTGCTCACTGAAGTGGGTAAGGGAGGAGGACAGGAAAAAAGACTCAGCCCTTTTCCTATCAAATACCAACCACGTTTTAAAACATTTCTTGCGGCTCCTTCAATACAAATACTACTATAACCTCATTTAGGCAGAAAAGCTGACATATCACTGCGAGGCTTGGGCTAAGATGAAATTTCATCATAAAAACATTTAAGAGGCAAAGACAGAAAAGTGCAGACACCCAGAAATGGTAACGCAACTTACTGCCAGAAATGCCATAAACCCTGTAGTGACCCAGCTTCTGCAACAGTATTTAGCTACTTAAAAAGAACCACAACAAAAATAACTTACAAATAATTCTCCCAAAATGTAATTTTAAAAGATTCTGTGACTTTACATTCAAAACCGAAAAAGGGAAGTTTCTAATTCTTCTATTAAAAAAAAAAATGTTTCCTTTGATTTTTAGAGAGAGAAAAAGAGAGAGGGATAGAGAGCTAGAAACATAGATGAAAGAGAAACATTACCGATCAGCACTTCCTCCACACCGCCTTTTGGGGATGAAGCCTGAAACCTAGGCATGTGCTGTGACCAGGAATCAAACCAGTGACCTCTTGGTTAATGGTCAACACTTAACCACTGAGCCACATTAGCCAGACTAATTTTTCTATTTTAAAAATTCCCAAACAAGAGATAGGGTAGTCATTTGCCCAAAGAATTATTAACTGTAAATGACAGAATTAGTTCAGGATAGTAAATACCATAAACATTTAGACTTTACATTCCAAAACCCCTGTTAACTACCACATAAAATAAAAGCCTAATATGCTAAGTGTCAGGTCATCTGTTCAACAATCAAAGCATAACATGCTAATGATATGCTAAGGCTGCTCAACTGCTCACTATGACATGCACTGACCACCAAGGGGCAGATGCTCCAACCCATAGGTTAACTTGCTGCTGGGGTCCGGCTGATCAGGACTGAGTGAGATGGGCCGGATATGCCCTGGAGCCCTCCTGCAGTCCCTCCCCAGCTGACCAACCACCTGCATCTCTCCTGGGCCCTGATTGTGCATTGGTGGGATCCCTCAGCCTGGCCTGTACCCTCTTGCAATCTAGGACTCCTTGGAGGATGTCAGAGAACTGGTTTCAGCCCGATCCCATAGGCCAAGCCGAGAGACCCCCATTGGTACACGAATTCATGCAATGAGCCTCTAGTTAATCCTATCTAATAAAAGAAAAACATGTAAATTGACCATACCTCTGCTACATCAACAAGTCATACCCACCAGCCAATCAGGAGCAACTATGCAAATTAACCCAAATAAGATGGCAGTGGTCACAGAGCTGGAGTGAGCAGGAGTCTTGGGTTGCCCCCAGTGATGGAGGAAGCCAAGCTTCCTGCCTGCCCTGGCCACCATTCAAGGCTACCAAATTTCAATTATAGAATATAAATAAATCCCAGATACCTGCTTCTAGCCGGCCCTGGCCTCTGCTCAAGAAGGCACTGGAAAAAAAAAAAAAGCAAAAAAAAGAAGGGGCTGGGAGCTTGGGTGGCCAGAGGCTATGGCCAGCCTGCAAACAGCCATCAACCCCTCACCCAGGCTTGCCAGGCATCCCAGCGGGGACTCCCACCCTGATCTCGGACACTCTTCAGGGCAAACCAGCAGGCCCCCACCTGTGCACCAGGCCTCTATCTATATTAATAAAAGGATAATATACTAATAAGACTGGGAGACCTTCCAGGAGACCTTCCAGACTTTCTTTTGGACAAAGCCATGGTGGTGGGGCTGAGGTAGAGGTGGTTAGAGGTCAAGAGGGGAGAGCAGTTGTGGGTGATCAGGCCAGGATGGGACAGCAATTGTGCGTAATCAGGCTGGTGGGGGGCAGGGCCTTTGGGGGTAAGCAGACCAGCAGGGGGGCCAGTTGGGGACAAGCAGGCCATCAGTAGGGGTCAGTTGGAGGTGATCAGGACAGCGGGGGGGAGAGCAGTTTGGAGTGAGCAGACCAGCAGGGGGCAGTTGGGGGAGAGCAGGCCAGTGGGAAGAAAAAAGGGGGTGAGCAGGCAGCAGGGGAGGCAGTTGGGGGTGAGCAGGCCAGCAAAGGAGGTATTCAGGGGCAAGCACACTGGCAAGAGGGGCAGTTGGGGGTGATCAGACTGGCAGGAGGGGCCAAAGGCGGAGGGCAATTGGGGGTGAGCAGGCCAGCAGGCAGAGCGGTTAAGGGCAATCAGGCAGGCAGGTGACGGTTAGGAGCCAGCAGTCCTGAATTGCAAGAGGGATGCCAGACTGCCAGGTAAGGCCCGATCCCTGTAAACCAGCAGTAGGACATCCTTTGAGGGGTCCCAGATTGAAGATTGTGCAGGACAGGCTGAGGAACACCCCCCAACCCCGTACACAAATTTTGTGCACTAGTGAATAATAACATACAAAGACATTTTAAAAAGATGGATTGAACAGGGAGAAGAGGGTAAAGGGGGAGGGGAATGGGAGATACCTACAACACTATTAACAATAACAAATATACTTTTTAAAAAGATGGATTAAAGACAGATGATAAAGTTACTGTCTTGGCACTCATCATGGGAATACAAAGCAAAATGGAGTGCTTGATGGTAAACTTACAGATATTTGACACGAGCAGCCAGTAGGATTTGCACAAAATTCTTTACTAACTGCTGATAGTTCTGCTCCTTCTCTTGGCCAGGCCAAACTGCTAGGGAAAATCATTCAAACTAACTGCTTGGGTCCACTATAAATTAATGCTGTGTTACTAGCAGAGCTTCTTCACATTCTTAATTCTTATTTCTAGCTACATTACCCCACAAAGGCTATTTTCTAGATTGCTCAAAATCCTAAACCTTATCTGCCACTCTTGGCAATGAAGTTCTTAAGTGAAATGGCTTTCAAAATGGAATTCCTTAATTCCCTGGACTAGTAGCATCTGAGTCATTTAAAAACTCGTTGTAATGTAAATTTTCAGGAGCCAAGGAGACCTATGAAATCAGAACCTCTGGAAGTAGCAAGCCCTCCAAGTAATTGTGAAAGAGGACAAACTAATGCTTTAGAAAAATCTCAGCCAGCAGATGGAAACTTCCTTTCCATACACACGCACACGCACACGCACGCGCACACACACACACTATACACTTCTGGCATTTCTCAAATTTACTTAAGACACTAAACCTGTAACTAGCCAAGGTTCTTTAAACAGAGACAGTGTTCCGAGGACACAGTGTCTATAGTTTCTGTGACCAAGTCACATTTTAGTCCTTGAAAAGTTCGTTTCTGCTCCCTAGAACTGCAGGGAACTTCAGGTTTGTAGATTTGCTGATAGGAAAGTACCAAGTTCTATTTTCTGCTTATTTTGCTTTGTTTTTTGTTTTAGCAAAGTAATAAACATCATCAACTCAAAAGGGAAGACTTTTCAAGGTTGAAGGCAAATAGACTGAACCCACTACAACTGCAGGCAGCATTTAGGATCTGTGGTCATAGTATTAAAAATAAAACTGGTCAGAATAGTGTGTTTTCCTAAAGGCTCACCTGGCTGTTTAGCTACAGAGTAGGTAGAGTGTTGGTTTTAATAAAGTAGAATATGGTGAGTTCAAAAGGAACAATTAGAATAGGCCATGGAATCTAAGGGAGACTAAGAAACATGAGAATATGATGAATGATGGACAAGAAAGAAGTTTCTCTTCAGTCGCCTGGAGGTCCTGACAGTTGTCCCAAAATGGCTTGACTTAGAAAAATGAGAGGAATGAGCTGGGAAGAAAGAAATAGTAGAGGTGAGAGAACAGGATGCTTGAACTTGAAATCTGAGAGGTGATATAGTTACTGACCAAGTTTAAAATAGGATGAAAGCTCACTGGAAATAAGAAGTCAAGAAATTCAGGAAATGAAATTATCTATTGCTAAAGGCCTGATGCACAAAAATTTGTGAAGGAATAGGCCTTCCTTCCTTCGGCTGCTGGCACTGGCTTCCCTCTGGCCCCGGCATTGTCAGGAAGGACACCTCGTAGGACATCTGGTCTAATTAGCATATTACCCTTTTATTAATATAGATTATGATAATCATGTAGCTTATATGGACACTGGGACTGGCAGAAGTGACTTACACTAGTGGAAAAAAAGACACGTAATGTGCTTAAATCTATAATCAATGAGGGGAGCTGCCTGATATGACTGTAGCAAGAAACAGCAAGTAATAAAATCTATTGACTTGAGGAGCATGGGCCTGGAGGACCACAAACATCACTGAGGACCCAGATACCTAAAAGCCATCATCTGAAAGGGCTTCCCACATGATGAAATTAGTTATGATGACCTCTGTGGAGGAATGGATAATCAATCCTAATTACAGAATAATGTATTGGTTGTATTGTAGTTATAAGCCTAGACAAGGGAACTCTGTTTAAAATAGTATCTGCTTCACAGCAATGTTGGAAGGAATGAGTTAACATTGTTTTGCACTCAGAACAGGCATATAGAATGAACTTTAAATAGTGTTACTTATTACTCTGGGGCCTTGTCTCTTAAGTGATTTGCAGTGGATTATGGAGTGATGAAGAAAGCAAGACCGGGAAGTAGAAATCTCACCAGAAAGAAACACAGGTAATGTAATGGGGTCTCCATTTATTCCTGCTGCAGACAGAATCAAAGTGGTCCTGATGGGACAATCTCTCTTCTCTGAGCTTCCATAGCACTTTGTGCCTCTCACATGAAACTCATTACAAACTGCCTTATATTACAATTACTGAGAATATATCTCATTTACTTCTGAATTCCCCACAATGCTTAAAATAATGGGTAGTTCCATAATTGCTCAGTAAGCATATCACTCAAAAACAGATTTTACAGAGGGATTAAAAATAGCCACATACCAGCTAAGAGAATAAATTCACCAAATTGTCAGAACAATTTTTCCTTATTCTGGTGCTAATCTACTTTAGAATTACAACTGTAATAGACACTGACAATATAAAATATTTTAAAGTATACTTAGCAATCAGATTGCCCCTGGAAACAGATGGCACACTGGGTTTGGGCAAAGTTGAACAGAGACTGTTTATAAAGCATAGGTAGGCTTTGAAGAAATCACAAGTGAGTACTGTATCCCAAGGACAATAACAGCAGGGCCTAACTACCATACATAGTGAAAGGGACAAAGGGGGGGAGGGAAGAAGAGGTCAGCAGAACCTTAAACAAAAGGGCTACTTGATGGAGCTGTGACTGTCAATGGAGGAATGAGCCAGAGAGTGGATGTCCCAAGGAACCAAGTTACGACATATTCTAACCTCTCCCTCCTTCCTTTTTTTGATCTGCTGACAATGTGCCCCCTCAGTCAGACCAGATCCAACTAGAAGGCAAGAGGCAAGAAAGCCCATTTGTGTATCCAGACAAACTAGCTGCCTGGGGCCAGAGCTGGTAAAGATTCCAGCTGTAAGGGAATATGAAAGGTATTCCAACACAGCACCCAAATCATCCTATATAATAAAAGAGTAATATGCAAATTAACCATCACTCTTCTACACCCACAAGCCACGCCCACCAGCAAATCAGGTGAGTATGCAAATTAACCCCAACCAAGATGGCTATGGCCAGGGAGTGAGTAGGAGGGAGGCTTTGATTTCCCCGGCAATGGAGGAAGCCAAGATTTCCACACATCCTGGCAGGCCCAGGCCTCTACTTAAGGCTACAATGTTTCAATTATAGAAGAGAAATAAATCCCAGATACCAGGGCCTCTGCTTGGGTCACTGGGGGGGGGTGGGGGGGGGCGTGGCCAGCCTGCAAACCACCACAGGCCCCATGCCCCAAGGGAACCCCCATCCTGATCCGGGACACCTTTCAGGGCAAACCAGCTGGCACCACCAATGCACCAGGCCTCTATCCTATCTAATAAAGGAGTAATATGTATATTGACCGTCACTCCAACACACAAGATGGCTGCCCCTATATGGTCAGAGACCTTGCCCCCATGTGGACACAAGATGGCCAGCAGGGAAGGGCAGTTGGGAGGGTCCAGGCCTGCAAGGGAGGACAGTTGTGGGTGATCAGGCCTGCAGGGGAGGGCAGTTAGGGGTGACCAGGCCTGCAAAGGAGGGAAGCTGGGGGTGTCCGAGCCTGCAGGGAAGGGCAGTTGGGGGGCGGAGGGTAGACCGAGGTCTGCATGGGAGAGCAGTTGGGGGGGGGGGGGACTAGGACTACAGGGGAAGGCAGTTAGGGGTGACCAGGCTGGCAGGGGAGGACAGTTAGGGACAAACAGGCTGGCAGGGGAGCAGTTAGGCATCAATCAGGCTGGCAGGGAAGTGCTTAGGGGGTGATCAGGCTGGCAGGCAGAATTAGTTAGGGGCAATCAGGAAGGTAGGCAGGCAAGCAGTTGGGAGCCAGCAGTCCTGGATTGTGAGAGGGATGTCTGACTGCCCATTTAGGCTCGGTCCTACCGGGATCGGGCCTAAACAGGCAGTCGGACAACCCTCAAGGGGTCCCAGATTGGAGAGGGTGTAGACTGGGCTGAGGAACACCCCTGCCCACTGTGCATGAATTTCATGCACGAGGCCTCTAGTAATAAAATATGCAGTGCAAACAATTTAACAAACTCAATTAGGAAATTTCCTTACCAATTCTCAATTACTCATATATAAAAAGGTAAGAAAACAATATTATATCAGGTTTGAGAAGGAAAATAGATAAGGGTAGTGATAATACAGCTTTGTAATCAATCCTCTGAGGGAGAGCAAAATAGAGCAGAAAGTTGCTAGAATGGATATTTCATTTATTCAGACACTTATTTTCATTAAAAGTATATGAAGGATAAAATATCTGATATGACTGCTTACAACCTGTATGTAGAAAGATATAAAAATATGGAAAGGATAGAAAGATGCTCTGAAATTGGAAAATCTTTTTTTTTTCATTAAGCCAATCTATATACATACAAATAGATTTCAGAATCTTATTGTCCTATCTCTCCTTAATGGAAAGATGGAGATTACTGCCTCCTCCTGTGTATAAGATATAATTACACCATTTCATAATACTGCCCACAAAAGGCAGGAATAATTGGACACTGGAAGAATTGAATAATTCATGAACAAGTAACTAATATCCATATTTAGAAGAGAGAAAGAAAAAAGAAATAGAAATAAATATTAACAAATGGAAAATACCATTAAAGGCTCTCTGGAGAACTATCATGAATTTATACACAACTCTATAATCAACATATTACTTTGCACTAAAAGGAAAAAACAATTTTTGCCTTAAATTCCCCCCCCCCCAAAAAAATCCAGTCAGAAAAATATCTCCAATACCTTTATCAAACATATGTAATGATTATTCAAATTAAATATACTGGGAAAACAAGTCCACTGTTAACATTTCCTATATTCATCCAGACTATATTTGTAGGACTATCCTATATAGTTCTAGACCACTAATTGATATATATTTCTCAGTAGGCTATCTAAAGAATATATACTTATTATATGCTTGCAGAAACAGAAACACTGTCCATGTGCCTTATGCAGGAGAAAGCTCTAGTAAATCCTGCCATTTATAGTCATCCTTCTAGACGTCTTTTATATGCCTAGAAGAAGGCTCTGACTCCCGTCGACTCTATGAGCGAGTGATGCCCACAATGTCCTATTCTCAACAATCCTGCTCAGCTCCTGTGGACGCATGCCTCCGATTTCTTTTACAGAGTCAATTCATCTCATATTTGGTCTTCCTCTTTTCCCCGCATTATTGTCTTTTCCAAAGAATTCTGCCTTCTCATGATGTGCTAGAACCGTGATGGCGAACCTATCACACACGTGTCAGCACTGACACACGTAGCCATTTTCAATAACACACGGCCGCATGCAGTCGCATACAGAGAAGTATGGGGCCACACGCCAAGAAAGACGTTTCATCCTCGGCTACTGCACGGCCAGGTGCAGTAGTTAGTAGAGGATGAAACATTTGCTGTAGTGTAGTATAGACACTCTGTGCCAGAGGTCTGTAGGCCGAAACAACAGAACTCTGGCACAGAGCGTCTAGTTATGGGACTTCCAGTTAGGCCGTTAGGGGATCTTTGACCTTACTTCCGGAGAACCAAAAAATAAAAAACCAAGGTTAAGTAAAGTAAGTGGTAGTAGCAGTAGCCAACCTTTTTAAGAGAAATGGACTGAGATGTATGGCATTATAGAAAAAAAAAAAAAAGGCAGATCATTCTGTGTTCTATGTATGAAATGGTAGTAAGCAAAATGTGAAATATAAATAGACATTTTGAAACTAATCATTCTCAGCTCTTGAAAAAAAGTGAGGATGAAAGGAATACATTTCCAGGCAGCTACACCTTTATAAAAGCCAATCTAATTCCATCCTTAAATTTATAAAAGGCTCTACAAATTTAATATCTGCAAGTTTGAGCATTGCTCACTCCATAGCTCAGCATGAAAAGCACTTAGTGAAGGAAAATTTATTAAAGAAACTTTCCTAAGATGTGCACCAGTTATATTTCACAATATGCAGAATAAAGATGCAATTATTAAGAGAATATCTAAGTTACCACTCAGTAGAAATATCACAAAAGATCGAATAATTAGACTGAACACAAACGTACAACATCAATTAAAGAGAGACATAATTGTAAATATTTTTCTCTCTCTTGATGAAACTACTGATGTCACATCACATACTCAGTTGGGCCATTATTGGTCAATAGTCTGATGGTCTCACAATGAGAGAAGAGTTCATAAAGTAAGTATCAGTGCCAACAAGTACACCAGGAAGTGAAATATGTAAGGCTGTTATACAAACATTCCGTGACCTAAGCACTGATATCTCTAAAGTTGTGTCAGTGACGACAGATAGGGCACCAAACATGGTGGGGGAAAAAGTCGGATTTGTCAAATTGTTTATGGAAGCTATTGGACATCCATCTGATTGAGCCTTTTCATTGTATTATCCATCAGGAGGTTTTATGTGCCAAGGCAGGATTCACTGACTTAAATGACTTGATGTCAGTTGTTACAAAAGTAGTTAATTTAATAGCTGCTCGCCCCCCTTGACAAGCGAGAATTTTCTGCACTTTTACTGGAGGTTGATTCCATCTACAGTGGACTGCTGATGTACAATAATTTAAGATGGCTGAGCCGAGGCAAAGTTCTTGAGTGCTTTGTGGAGTGCTTTGAAGAAATTAAGGTATTTCTTGAGGATAAGGATATGGGAAACTTTTCTCAGCTCAATGATGATAAGTGGGTCAACACCCTGATACTTTTTACAGATCTCTCTGTTTATATTAATGAACTGAACTTAAACTTACAAGGTTTTGGCAGAAGTATTGACGCCATGTTTGGATACATAAAAGCTTTTGAAAGTTAACTTAAAATTTTCAAGCAAGATGTAGAAACTAAAACTTGTAAGTATTTTCCTTGAGTAACAAAGTATTTTGAGAAGGCCAGTGCAGCTGTACATAATGAAATGGAACCCTTGCATATAAAGTACTAGCATGTTTTAGACTCCTTGCTTGACCAGTTCAGTGACAGATTTAATCAATTTAGAAGCCTAGTACAGACCATAAAAATAATTAAGTATTCTGATGTAGTAGTCTACAGTAGTTTGGAATTAAATGGTTTTCAATGGATGCAAATTGATAATTTGGAGATGCAACTTGCAGAATTTCAAGACAGCATCTGGGCTCAGGTGTTTGTCGACTTGAGGTCAAAGCTTGAGAATCTGGAAAGGTGCTGCTTGGAGAATCAAGAGGAGTGGCACTACGAACAGGAAATTTGGAGTGCCTGGAACCGATTACCAGACACTTTTAGCGCCCTGAAAAATATAGCAATGCCTTTACTCACAATTTTTCCCTGTAAGTACTTTGTGAGACCTTATTCTCAGTGTTAAATAATATCAAAACCAACGAAAGAAACAGATTGACAGATGAAGTTAGTAGCACTTGCTTGGGCTTAAAGTGTACAAAATACCAACATTCAATTGAAGGTTTAGCCAATGAAATTCAACAACAAAAAAGTCACTAATAGGCAGGTTAAAGAATTCCCCCTCTCCCCCTCACTTATCTTAGTTCATGGCATCCCACACAAGTTAAATAATATCAAGACCAACAAAAGAAACCGACTGACAGATGAACAAAGAAATCACTAAGTAGGTAAGTTAAGTAATTAGTTTTTGGTTTATTAAATACAGTTATATATTACAATTATACATTTTTGTTATTTAAACTATAAATATTGCAAAATTCGGGTTTTTTTCTAGAAGTGACACACCACCTGAGTTATGCTCAGTTTTTTGGCAAATTTTGACACACCAAGCTCAAAAGGTTGCCCATTACTGTGCTAGAACTAGGACAGCTTCAGTTTTGTCATTTTTTGCTTCTGGTAATGTTTCAGGCTTAATTTGCTCTAGGACCCAGCTGTTTGTATTTTCTGGCAGTCCAAGGTGTCCACAGAGTGCTCCTCCAATACCATATTTCAAATGAATCTTTTTTTTTTTTTCCTATCAGCCTCCTCCAATGGTCCAACTTTTGTACCCACATATAGAAATTGGTAATCTTTTTAGATTATGGAGGGGCCAAAGTTTTGCCTTTTGGGATACTGATTTTAAGCTAGTTATTACAAAACAAAACAAAAGACTAAGAAAGAACCTTTGACTCTCCTCCTTACCTGCCAAAAAGAATTTAGAAAGAAAAATCTGGGGAATCTCCTTTGCATTACACTATAAACTCAATAGGGAAGACAGGAAGAAATGTGGCAAAGGCCTATCTTCGGACTTCCTCTGTGTTCCACTGCTTCTGGGTGGCTCAGCAAGAATTTGTTTATCACGTTTGCTCCTTCTCCTTTACCTGTGAATGGCTTACTTCGCCTATGAAATCCCACACCTTTGTCCCCTTCCACTCCTTAGTCCAGAATGGCATATAAACCTTAACTGTCCACTGGGTTTCAGGTCTCATATTCTTATGCCACCTCTGGATGAACATCTATAATAAATTTTAGACATTTTCTCCTGTTAGTTTGTCTCATTTGATTATTAGCCCAGCCTGAAGAACCTAAAAAGATGGGAGGAAAATGTTTTTTGCATTCCACAACTATAAGGTATATTCCATTTTAAAATTTGGTTTTATAAAAATGTACTTGTAAGAACTAGAACTTATGAGTCACTGAAAACTGGCTATATGTGTACATCATTAAGACACCAGAGCCTTTGTGAAGCAGAAACAAGAATAGATACGTGAAGGATTACCAGATTTATGAAATATCAAACCCAATTTATTTAATCTAGTGTTTGTTTTTTTTTCAATTTAAGAACAAACTACCTTATAATGGCTTCCTCCTTAGCATAAGAGTCAAATTATACATCACAGCCAATTTGGGCCCCACAGGATTCTAATATCCTGACTAACTCTCCGAACTCCTATCAACATCACTCTTTCCAGTAACACAGACCTCCCCAGAAAGTCTTCCCTAACCAACCCATCCAAAGAGGCAACACCCGCCACACCAAACTTCAAATACCACTTATCCCAACATATTATTTATTTTCACGCCCTTTATATCACAGTTTCTGAATGTAAATTTCATAAGGCAGGAACCTTCTCTGAGTCACCACTATTTTTATCTCAGTGCCACCACTACTTGCATACTATGGTAGACACAAAATAAATATCTGGTGCATCAGTGAAAGCAACTTCCTAACAGTCCTGAAATATATGTACAGTACCATTATCTTTTTCTCCTTTGTTCCATGTGAAGTATAACTGCTGACCTAGAATATTTAACTTACCAACTTACTCACGCAGAAGTAATAAATTAACTGATCCAAATTCTCATCATATATAGGCCAGTGAATAGCAAGTTGCACTCCATAGGTTAAATCTGGCCTAAGGCCTATGTTTGCAGCTAAAGTTCAACTGGAACACAGCCACATCCACTTATTCATCTATTGCTTGCTTAGAGCTGCTTTTTCGGTAGTTACAACACAGACTATATGGTCCACAAAGCCCAATATTTACTATCTGATCCTTTATAGAAAAAGTCTGTTTACCCAACTTACCTGAAACCAGACTTACTATGATGCCATCCCAGCATCCGAGAATAGTAACCATTTAAATAGAGTAACAAGTAAAATCCTGTTTTAGAGTCTGGTTATGTAATGTGCAGGGAGAACAGTAGAGATGAGCATAAAAAGAAAGAAGCCTTTCCCTGGAGGAAGGACTTTCCGAAAGTGAGGAGGACAATTTACTATACATATATATTCCCTTGAATAAAGAAGAAAAAGTACTAGATTAAGTTTCAGGGAAGATTAGTTAGTGTTTAACACTTGCTTTCTAAATAACTGATAAGCACAAAGAAATAGAAAAGCAGAACAAATATTTAAAACACTAGGGAGAATTAAGCAGTGTCATCAGCAATAACACTTACTTGCAAGTGTCTGTGGGTTGTGAAGGAGACCAGTAGCTCTAATTCAGACACCTACTGTGAAGGCTTAGTAAAAGGCAGTATACACAACTCGGCACATCCCATGCCTTATTTCATTTAATGTCTCTAATGTCAAATAGAACTGTATTCCAGTTAGGCTGTAAAGAACTACAATCCAGTCACCAGCTCAGATAAAACAAGTTTAGAGAGGCATACAACAATGCTTGAAGAAAACAAGACAAAAAACTTTATGGGAACCTGCGTTAAAAACAGGAAGATATTTGGGACCCAAGTGGGCTGAGTATCTATTTCCAAAGCCCCCATCCCGTCATGTACACACTCCCACCCCAAACGGAGATTATCACTTTTGACAGGAGCAGCCAGGCTCTCTGTGGCCACAGCCATCTTGGTTGGATTTGCATATTCGCTCCTTACTGGCTGGTGGGCATGGCTCATTTGTGTGATGTGTTTCTCATACTATGTCCTACCCTGCTCTTTTTATCTTAGTAGTATAATTTTTTTTGTTTATTCATTAGATGGAACATCAGGTGATTCATTACTTAAATCCAGTTTCTGTGAGCCTGAAATCCATTTCCTAAGAGAGGATCTGATTACAGAGAACAGGAGGGAAGCTTGGGTTTCCCTAGCAATGAAGAAAGCCAAGCTTTCCGCCGGTCTTTGCCGGGGCAGAGTTGGGCGATCAGAGCAAGCTGGGGGTTCTCCCGCCCAGGGCCCGAGCCTCGGCCAAAGGTCTGAGGCCTTGGCCAGGGGCAGAGCCAGGCGATCAAAGCGAGCTGGGGGTCCCAACCTAGGCCAGAGGCTTTAGGCCTTGGCAGGGGTGGTGCCGGCGATTGGAGGGAACTGGGGGACCCCTGTCCATTCCCCAAGGCTTTAGGCCTTGGCAGTGTTGGAGCTGGAGATCGGAGGAGATAGGTGTGAACTACAGAGGAAACACCTTTTCTGACCACTCATTGACTAAGCTCCCTGTATCCCACTGGTAATATTCTTAGTAATTTGGGTATAAGAATCCAAAAAGGTGATTTAGGGCTTTTCCACCACACTCCTGGAGAAGAAAAACGAAGGTCTGCTGCTGGAGGACTAAGAAATGTCAGATCCTGCCCTAGGCGGTTTAGCTCAGTGGATAATGTCTAGTTTGCCAACCACAGGGTCCGGGTTAGATTTTGATCAAGGGCATGTACCTAGGTTCCAGGCTCCTCCCTGGCTGGGGCCCAGGTCAGGGCTCAAGCAGGAGGCAACCAATCAAAGTGTTCCTCTCACTTTGATGTTTCTCTCTGTCTTTCCCTTTCACTTCCACATTCTCTAAAAATCAATGAAAACATATCCTAGGTGAGGATAAAAAAGAAAGAAAGAAGTGTCATATCCTATGAAAGACACATCTTGAAAATGCCTAAAGAAAGTTGTCATTTTTCATAGTGAAAGGACCGGAGTCCATGTTGATGAAAACACCTTGGTGGCTGCAGTGACTGGCAGTGGCTGCAGCAGTGAGGTGATGGGGCTGGTGCCTTTCCCTGATCAGCCCAGTTGCCTCCCACAAAGGAAGGCCAGACTGCAGGAGAGCGGGCTTAAGCCGTCAGTAGGACATCCCCCGAGGGCTCCCAGTATGTGACAGGAGGCAGGCTGGGCTGAGGTCCCCCCCACCCCCCAACGCACAAACTGCATGCACCAGGCCCCCAGTCCTATCTAATAAAAGAGCAATATGCAAATTAACCACGACTCTGCTACCCCAACAAGCTACACCCACAAGCCAATCAGGAGCAAGTATGCAAATTAACCCAACCAAGATAGCTGCAGCCATGTACTGAGCAGGAGGCTTGGGTTTCCCCCTGCAATGGAGGAAGCCAAGCTTTCCGCAGCCCTGACCTACCTTGGCCTCCCACTCTAGGCTACAAAGTTTCAATTATAGAAGATTAATAAATCCCAGATACCAGAGCCTCTACTTGGGTCACCGGGGGTGTGTGGTCAGCCTGCAAACCACCATAGGCCCGTCACCCAGGCCACTCCATGCCCCAAGGGAACCTCCACCATGATTTGGGACTACCTTCAGGGCAAACCAGCTGGCCTCCACCTGTGCACAAGGCCTCTATATTATCTAATAAAAGAGTAATATGCAAACTGACCATCACTCCAACACACAAGATGGCTGCCCCCATGTGGTCAAAGATGGTTGCCCCATGTGGACACAAGATAGCCGCCACAAGATGGCCAGCAGAGGAGGGCGGTTGGGAGGGACGAGGCCTGCAAGGGAGGGCAGTTGTGGGCAATCAAGCCTGCAGGGGAAGGCAGTTAGGGGTGACGAGCCAGCAGAGGGAAGCTGGAGGCAACTGGGCCTACAGGGAAGGCCACTGGAGGGAACCCAGGCCTGCAGGGGAGAGCAGTTGGGGGGACCAGGCCTGCAGAGGAGGGTATTTAGGAGTGACCAGGCCTGCAGGAGAGGGCAGTTAAGGGCAATCAGGCTGGCAGGGGAGCAGTTAGGCATCAATCAAGCTGTCAGGGGAGTGGTTAAGGGGTGATCAGGCTGGCAGGCAGGCGAGCAGTTGGGAGCCAGCAGTCCTGGATTGTGAGAGGGATGTCCGAGATTATTCTCATTTGAGAGCAGGCGGAGATTTCTTAAGAGACTAGAGAAAGTAGTAATTATAGAACTACAAACTGTTATTATTTTACCAAAAACCAAACTTCTGCTTATCAAAAGACACCAACCAAAAATAAATGAGTAAGCCATAGACTTAGAGGAAATACTCACTAAATTTATCTGACAAGAATGAATAAATTATTGATATATTCACACTTAACAGAATAGGGCCCAGTAGTAAAGAGGAATAAGCTGCATGACTCAAAAACAAGTTTTATGCACACACAAAAAGCACATTCTTTATAACTTTACTTACATGAATAAAAAAACAGTGAGTGCCTCTGGAAGGGAGAGGGATTAAATAGGAAGGGATGTCTGGGAACTTTTGGAATGATGGCATTGTTCTGTATCTCTATATAGAGCTTTGGTTACCAAACTAGATACATTAATCAAAACTATTCTAAAGGTAACATTTAAGATTTTTATATTTCACTATATGTAAATTATAGCTCAAGAAATTAACAAATAATGAATTGTAATTAATGACATAATAAAGATTTTAGGTGTAACGTGAAGTAACATTTACAACTTATTTTGAAATGCCATAAAAAATATAAGATGACTAGCTGATGAACAGATATTTGCTAAATATAGCACAATGTTTACTGTACCTGCATAATTTCTCAAATTTTATGTATATCTGAATATTTCATAATAAAATGTTGGCGGGGGGGAAGGGGGGAAGAATACAGATTTGGCTGTTGTGCCATGGCTTTGAGCAGCCTCTGACCAAGATCAGAGTCTTATAGTGGCCATTCATGAGTGGGGGTTTTGAGAGTGACTTAAATAGGTAGCCAAAGCAATCATGCTCACCCCAATCCAATCTCCCCTGCCCCAGCAAGCAGAGCAGGTGCTGCATCATAGCATTCACATTACCAGGAGACCCTACTCACCTGCACTAAGACCTATGGCACCACACTGCACCAGATGGCAAAGTCTAACAAGTTCTGGTACTAGATGGATGCTCACAGCCACCCCATCCTTAAGATCCCAGCATTACAGGCCAGTGTGAGCTAGTCCTAGGGGAATTAGTGGATCCATGATCCAGTAGAATACTGAAAAAACATAACTAAATCTTCAGTATGTTCCTGCTAGACAAGGCCTCTGGCTACTCTTATATACAACTGATCTTTGCTGAGCAGGATGGCTTGACTTTCATGAAACAGAACCAAGAATGTCATCAACAATCCTTCAAAAATCTATAGGCCCAGAGCCTATTTCAAGTTTCTTCTTACCAGCTCATGAAGCACCCCATGACCAGATGGCACCCTCTGTTGCCAAGATGAATGCCAGATACTGTCCTAGAAGCCAAATAGGCTCCCTGGTCTGTAATAACAATCCAGCATCAATTTTCAGGAGGCTGAGCAGCAGCAGATGCTGGAGCAATGGAAAAGACATAGGTGAAGGACTAAAACTGAGATGTGTACCATGGAGCACCTGTGTTATGAGTTTGCTGCAAGACTTGGAAGCCACTTGAACGGCAGTGTTTGCCAGGGACTTAGTAAGTATCCAGACCCAGAGTAGCCACCAGGTCTGACCACTGCCTCTCCCTGTCTTGACACAAACCTGACTCTCTCCTACAGATCAAGCAATACAGGCCCCAAAAAGTTGCCTGCCAGCCAGACCTTTGCAGGTCAGACTGATCTTTTGAGCCTCCAATCCTTTATCAGCAGTACAATTTTAAAACCCATTATTTCCATTCATAACATGTAGGCCTTACTTGCATCATAATTCAAACAAACTTTTAAGGGAAAAAGGAAAAATTTATGTAACTAAAAGAAATTTGAACACTGATAAATAACTATATCACTGTTAACTTTTATGTACACAAAAATGATACGATGATTATTTTTTAAATCTTTTTTTTTCAGAGATAAATTAGCTGATGAATTTAAGATGAAATTATATTGACTTGGATTTGCTTCAAAAGAATAAAAAAGGGATAAGATTGTATGTTAACAGAAGTTTGTTATATTATTCTGTCTAGTTTTGTAGACATATGAACATCTCCATTAACAAGGTTTTTAAAAAAACAAAAAACTCTAACAACTTATATTTTTAACTAGTGACCCGATGCATGGATTTGTGCACATTGAAAAGAAATAACTTGAAGATTTGTGCAATAACATTACTGCAAAAAATTACATGTCAAAATAGTGTGTGTGTGTGTGTATACACATATGATATCCTATATAATAAAGAGATAGCATGCAAATGGTTGTTATACCATGATGTGTAATGACCAATCAGCAGGAGGATGGGGCAGTGAGCTACAAGCTGCGGAAAGCTACAGGAGGGCAGGGCAGCGAGCTACAAGCAGCGGAGAGCTACAAGAGGATGGGGCAATGAGCTACATTCTGTGGACAGCTACAAGGGGTGGTGAGCGGGGCAGCCAGCTGAGGCAAGTGGCAATGAGCTACATGTGCAGATTCGTGCACAGGGCCACTAGTAGTATTATAAAATTAAAACACGCATGTGACTGGCACCAAGAGCTTTATATGTATCACGCGCGAGCGAGTCAACGTTTATTTTTAAATTGCCAGGATGTGTCATGTGTATTGGCCAGTCGGTAATACTGGGAAGGTTAGCTGCTGGCCCCGAGAAGGGAGCTGGCCCTCAGTCCCCCTAGAAAAGGGGCCGTATCTGCTGTCACCCAATCCCAGTTCCCCATCCCAGCCTGGAAGCCCAGCCAGGGGGAAGGGCTAGGAGGTTGGCTGGCAGGCCCCATTGGGCTGGAGGTAGCTCTGCATTGAGCGTCTGACCTCTGGTGGTAAGTGCACATCATAGTAACCGGTTGTTCTGTTGTAAGGGTTGCTTAGGTTTTTATATACATATATTAGACTTAAATAAGACTTCAAAATAAAAAAAGATGAGAGATGAGAAGGTACTAGAATGGCTGAGTGGAATGGATATCAATACAACAAAAAGTTAAATAAATACTCAGAGTAGTACAAACTAACATTTGGCTCCTTCTAGATACTCTAGGTTGTCAGTCCTCATTCAAAAAGAATGTACAGCATGTACAAAGCAAAGATAACATTTCCTACATTCTTTTTGTTAGATATTCTCTGAAAGCCAACAATTAGTATAAAAGAATACACTCTGTATATTTTACTATGTTATTACCAATTAGATTCAGCTAGAACTGAGAACTCTAACACCACGTCTTTATTTCAAAATACATGTGTATTTCTTAACAAATAATCCAATTAAATGATTCAACAGTGTGCCTCAATATTTTAGTTAGATGGCCTTAAACCTCAAATACCTCACTAGGTAGATATCTCTCAAGAAATTACATTTATATAGTTAACTAGAGGCCTGGTGCACAAAATTCGTGCACTGATGGGGGCATGTCCCTCAGCCCAACCTGCACCCTCTCCAATCTGGGACCCCTCAGGGATATCCAACTGCCCATTTAGGCCTGGTCCCGTTAGGATAGAGTCTAAATGGGCAGTTGGACATCCTTCTCACGATCCAGGACTGCTGGCTTCCAACTACTTGCCTGCCTGCCTTCCTGATTGCCCCTAACCCCTTCTGCCTGCCAGTCTGATCACCCCCTGGCTGCCAGGGGTTCAGAGCAGGAAGGGATGAATAGGTGGGCCACAGGTGATCTTTAGGGCAATGAAATTTTCTGTCTGATACTACATTAATGGTACATTTGTCAAGACCATAGGATGTTCAACACAAAGAATGAACTCTAATGTAAAATGAAGATTTTACTTTTGTTAATAATGTGTCAATAAAGGTTCATCAATTTTAATAAATGTACCACATTAATTTAAAATGCTAATAATAAAAGCAGCTTTAATGTGGTGTGGCCAGGCCTTGGGGCGGCTGGCATGGGTCTGGACCCCCTGCTGACTCTGGGACTGCAATTGGACCCCTGCTGGCCCAGTCGCCACCTTGGCCTGCTGGCGCTGTTGCAGCCCCACCCCTTGCGTGCCTTGGCCCCACCCCTGCTCCTGATTGGCTGGTAGCGTAGCAAAGGTATGGTCAAATTTGCATATTATTCTTTTATTAGATAGGATGCTTTAATGTTTTTTTAATTATTATTATTTATTTGTTTGCAATATAACTTAAGATTTAATAGTAGTACATATCTTTCCTTTTCTCCCCTCTATTATCCTCCACCAGATGCTTTAATGTTATCATCATTAATAAGCTAACTTTTCATATTTTTTAATACTATCATAATAATGAAAATGTAAAGAGATAAACAAAAATTTATTCAGAGTCATAGACCGTCAAACCTCAGAGGGAAGGCAAGGGAGAATATGAGAGGTGGTAAGAGACTCATATTAGTTATGCTTCTTTGCATGCAAAGGACTCATATGCATGCATATAAGCATAACCAATGGACACAGACAGTAGGGGGGTGAGGGCATGTGCTGCGGGTGGGAGTGGCAGGGAAAGGTCAATGGGGGGAAAAGGGAGACATATGCAGTACTTTCAACAATAAAGAATTTAAATTTTAAAAAAGTGCTCAACATAGAAAAATAATACCATATATTGACTGAAATCAGCAAAAATTTCCCTCTACACTAAATTCACTGAATTCAGTTCAAAGCACACTATTTTCCTATATAATGCTTTTTTTCTCGGAGCTTAGGAATCAATTGAAAAGGAATCTTTGCACATAAAACTGGCATCTTACATTTACATGTTATGTCACCTTCTAAACATTTTGACATATACTAACATCAAATCAACCCCATGAAATAGGTTGGACAGGTACTTATCATGGATTACAAAGGAAAAGGAAGCTCAAGAAAATAAGTCTGCCCAAGGTGAGTGAGAAGGTTCACCAATTAGTGTTGCTAAAACCAGATCACAGGTTCTGAGCCCTAGTCTGGAATCTTTAGATTCTATATTGATTTTCTCAAAGGTGGTCCACAGCAGTCAGCATCAGAATCATATGGGACTTTGGCTGAAAATACAGATGCTCCTATGCCTCAACCCACATATGGTGTTAGAATCTCTGGGAAGCAAGACCCAGGATTTTTTACCAAAAAATATTTTAAATTTAAAAAAAATTTTAAAACCACAAGTCCACTAAAACTAACATGTGCATAAAGTGTGCAATTCCCTTAGATATTATATTTTTAATATATTCTCACTGCTCTAAGTATAATGAACAAGTATGAAAGATTACGACTTGGAAATGTCTAATAAAGAAGAAACAATGAGAGCAATAAAAACAAAAACACATGTAAAATCTTATAGTGAATGCTATTTTTTTTTTTTGACGAGTTTAAAATATGAGTGGAGGTTTTCATTCCAGTGGGCTAAAAGACTCCTGGAAGATTTGACAGGAAAGTATAAACTCTGATAGACCTTGCAAAAAAGATTCAGTATAAATAAAATGGCCTCAGCAAAATGGCAAGACGACTGGAATACAGAGAGCAGATATGGAAAACAAAAACCAAGTGTTATTAAACATTTCTTCTGGGAATGAAGCAAGAAAAAGCCAGTTATAAAAGGATTTATATTGTGAACTGAAAACATTGGAATTTTACAGACTAGTGTCTTCAACCAACCACCTACAGATCAAATAGGACCACTGGCCTGTTTCTGAACTATTCTCCATCTAAGAATGGTTTTCATATGTTTAAAGGATTATAATTTCAAACAAATATATGCTACAGAGACTACAGATGACCTGCAAAGCCTACAATATTTATTATCTGGCTCTTTACAGAAAAAAGTTTCCCCTCTTCTGCTATAAGCAACAAGGTACATGTAAATCCTAGAATTATTAACTATGAAACTTAACTCTGCCACTCAATGATGTTATTTAACACGTAAAAAACTGCCAGTTTTTATTATTATT
Organism: Antrozous pallidus; assembly: GCA_027563665.1. Classification (NCBI taxonomy): domain Eukaryota; kingdom Metazoa; phylum Chordata; class Mammalia; order Chiroptera; family Vespertilionidae; genus Antrozous; species Antrozous pallidus. Next base: position 29,431,304 of record CM050508.1, on the reverse strand, counting down.
TAAGCTCACATAAATTCAAAGTTAAAATGCTCTAAGAATTTAACTACATAACCCAAATACATCTATTTATATAAAACTCTAATATGCAAATCGACCTAACGGCAGAATGACCAGTTGCTATGATGCGCACTAACCACCAGGGGGCAGACACATACCACAGGAGCTTCCCCCAACCCGCAGGCTCCAACCAGCGAGTGGGCAGTGCCAGGCCAGCCAAGGCAGTACTAACAGGGACCATCTGGATCACCCCCCTGGTCGTCCCACCAGCCAGGCCTAGGGACCCAACCTGTGCATGAATTTCATGCCATCAAGCCTCTAGCATTAATATAAATGACACTATTAAATTTATGAACACTGAAAAAAAATCTCCCTAATTACTCTGAGCAAGGAGTAAAACTATTATTAATAATCCTATTAACATCTTCTATCTTAGATCCTGATTCAATAAGCATATGAATATTCAACAAGAAATATGCTGAGAATTTTCTTTTTTAATATGCATTTTATTGTGTGTGTGTTTTTCTGTTTGTTTGTTTTAACAGAGAGGAAAGGAGAGGGATAGAGATTTAGAAACATCAATGAGAGAGAAACATCGATCAGCTACCTCCTGCACACCCCCTACTGGGCATGTGCCCACAACCACGGTACATACCTTTGACTGAAATTGAACCTGGGACCCTTTAGTCTGCAGGCTGACGCTCTATCCACTGAACCAAACCAGTTAGGGCTATGCTGAGAATTTTCATAGGTTGCCTGGGTTCAAAGCATTCCAACCTTTTTTATATCAAGATGTTATTGTTACTATTTTATACTTGTAGAAATTGAGGCTCAGAGGCACTTGGTCCAACAATCTTAACCTGCCAAGTCCAATCTGATCCTTTATGCACAAACCACACTTCAAGAAATATTTAACAAGTCCCACCCAACTTTATCTATTTCCCTATAGAGAAACAATTTAAATTAAGATTGCTTAGTTTATAATCAAAAGATAAAGCTTATTGTTTCTGCTCTGATAATGTCCCTTAGGCTCTTTTTGATACAGGCCTTCCACTTTTCAGAAACCACTACTCTGTACTAAGAATGACCAACACTTATTATAGTTTATAGAACAGAATGCTTTAGGAAATAGCTACTAGTTTTTCACATCAATGTCAATGTCACTCTCTCTCTCTTCCACTCCCTCCCTCCATTCTACTCTCTATAAAAATCAATGAAAAAATATCCTCGGGTGAGGATTAACAACAACAACAAAACAATAGTTGATGTTTGGGGGTTATTTTTATAATCTAGCATAAAGATCAAATACTGTCAATCAATGCATGATTTTCTTTTTACATGTAGTTTATAAGCCTGTGGAGCATCAGTAGTAACCCTTTACTCTCAGTCCTAAAAAAACTATCAGGAAAGTAAATGTGCTACTGGAAAAGGAAAACTGTAGGTTTCAAAATAAAATTACTTTTACATTTTCTTTTTATTGAATTATCTCTAGCATTGTTCATCAGACCTCCTTCCATTAACTCTGATAATCAGAAGTTAACCCAATAGTGAAATTTCTTTTAACTGTAGAGCCATGATTTATCCATATCACAAGAGGACATATGAAGGAAACCACTACATACACACACTCTCTTTTAAAGCAACTTCTAATACAAAATAAAGAACTACAAGATAACATGCGGAAATATTTTAATTTTGGAATAAATGTCAAAACCATTTCAACAAATGCTAAATGCAAACTGCTTTGCTGTAAAATAATTTGCTAAATTCTGGCATACTATATTCCATACCTAAAAACACACATATCTGCTCTACTGAACACTGTTGGAATCTGAGGAGGATACTAACTAGTCAACTAATTTGTAAGCCATAGCTGTAGAAACTAATGATATACTGTTAGAAATATCAATTGTGCCCTTGATACATAATGTAATAACACTACCTGCTTACCACAGCTACCAAAGCAGATCAATACAGATATACTTTATTAATGACCCAAATACCGAGAGTTGTGTTGCCATTAGTGTTATGATTCTCCAAACAATTTTCAAAGTTCTGAATGAAAAGTGAAATCATTTCTAGACAGTCACATGTACTAAGCCACTACATTTATGGTCTCAATTACTGGCTTTCCTGTGCCCATGCCCTTTGCCAGGTAACTTGGTAGTCCCCTCCCATCCTAATTCTGGACTTGGCAGCATGCCTTTCTTTGGCAACAAGTTGTTTACAGTTGTAATGCCAGCATGTAAAATAGACTTAAGCGATGCATGCAGATGATTGTTGACAGGTGTTTCATATATAAAAATGTCTGGAAGAACATGAAAAGCATGTGCAATGTAGATTTTTTCTGTTCAACACATTCTGAGCTATCTAATAACCATGGAATTCACCTGCTGAAGCCAGTAACACCCCCAAGGCATGACAACTCAATATGCTTCTCAGAATACTAAAACTCCCACATGGGGGGCAGAAGATCCAAGACTGCTTCTAAAGTCAATATACTTTCAATCTTTTAACTTCAGAAGCACTCATCTTCACGTGTGAAGACATTCACATACAAGATGCATGATAGTGCCTTTTTAATCCGAAATTGTAAGTGATTTAAGTATGGTTCTTTACAAACATAGTCAAAATATTTTGAAATAAGTTAAAATCTGTATACTTTTCTATATGCATATTATCTTTAAGATTTAAAGATTTAAGTATGATAAAGCACATCAAGTGTAGTCTGTATTTTTATGAAGTTGTACCAACCAGCCTGCACTTCATAATATTAGTCCTCACATTTTACACATATCTTAAGTTTTTAAGAACACAGATATTGCTAATATTGTAAAGAATCAAGTATACCTAACCAAATATTTTGGTTCTAAGATGTCCTTAGGGACACAACAAGGTATACTTGTATTCCTTAACAGGCATTTAAAAGGTCAGTATGTTTTCTAAAAGTAAGAACTATTACAAATTTCCCCTTTGTGTACTGTTTGCTCTGCCTTCAATACTTTTTCCTGCCAGCCTAAGTCCTAGTCTCTCTCAAAAACCAGCAAACGTGTATCATGTTTTTTGTGATAGCTTCCAACACCCTCCTTATCATATAACTTGTGAAATTCTTACTCATCTTAATTATCTAACACCATATTGTAATATGTTACATATCTGTCTCCCTCAATCCAACTGCAGTGTTATGTCAGTTAAGCCGATGCGCATAGATCTGTAACAGCATCCACAGCACTGAGCTCAGTGACCGTCATGGTGAAAATTCCAAGTGGCCTATAAATTTGACTGACTCTTTAGAATTTAAGAATCATGAACCCATTCTAGGCATCTCTCATATTTGTATTTTGTTTGTACCTTTTGACATAATGGGTTGCCTAAAATCAACCAGTGCCTTTCATATTTTCTAAATTAATTTTGGTATTATAGTTTTAAAAATGTTCCTTCAGAAATCCTTGCCATATGGATAAATCTTGAGGACTTTTTGCTAAAGTGAAATAAGCCAGTCACAGAAGGACAAATACTGCATGATTCCACTTATATGAGATCTAAAATAGTCAAACTCATAGAAGCAGAAAGCAGAGCAGTGGTTGCCAAGGGCTGGGAGGAGGAATGGGGAAGTGCTGTTTATTGGGTACAAAGTTCAGTCTTAAGATGAGTAAGTGCTAGAGATCTGCTGTGTCTATAGTCAGTAACACTGTATTGTACACTTTAAAAATGTTTAAGAGAGATCTCATGTTAAGTGTCATTACCACAACTTTTTTTTTGAGAAATCTTAATATTTTGGCACCTCCACCTAAACTTATCAACTAACAAGTCTGGATATTTTTACTTATTTCCCCAATGAACTATTTGTTACCTTTCCGGTTCTGTTACAGTCATTAGACTTTTAATATAAAAAAACAATAATACACTTTGATTTCTGATTTCATTCTGATGTCCAAAATTTTGCACACTAGGTTAACATTGTAAGAAAATAATTTAAAATTTTCAGTATCAGGCTAATTCTAAAATTTATACAAATAGTCCAAATTGTATTTTAACCTGTAAATATATTATTCTATACTAAACTGTCATTATAAACTTTCTGCTCTTTCTTCTAGCCTTAGATTTTCCTATAATGTACCACAAACACTCTGGAACTTGATTACTCAAAATATGTTATCAGTAAAATTTGGAGACTGTAAAGTGCTCACTTCTAGAAATCTATGTACTTAAAAATATTTCATATAATTCTGAGTTTACACTTCTTCACAATTTTAGAACCAAAAACACATGTGCATCACAAGTAGGCAAGCAATTTTAAGATATTATTATTAAGTGTTTGGAAGAAAGACAGGCAGAGTGCAAAATGCTTGCATACACCTTCTGAAGGTGAAAGAGACGATCAAAACTAACAAAATCTTAACACTTAACTTCTCTGGTATCAAAAAAAAAATACAAAAAGAACTCAATAAAACTACTCTTTCCTTTATTAGAAATAAGAGTTCCCTATAAAAGTATAATGGCTATTAATTAAGTGCGTGGCTCATCCTTACTCCAGATTATAAAATATGCCTGCTTGCTTTGTGACTTTTTAAAATAGTTTTTTAAAAAATTACATCACCAACTTTTACTAATGCAAAATATGGAACTAAAAACAAAAAAGCAAACAGGAGAGAATTACTGGAAGCCCAATAAAGCAGAGTAAAGGACAACACTCCTCTCCAAATATGTACACTATTGGGTTTCCCAGGATACTATGCTGTGTGCCCTCAGAACTACCAGACTCCTCCTTTCTGAGCACCAGCTCACTATAACATTAAACATCATGTAAAATGTAGTATATAGGAAGGAGGGAACCTCAAGTGAAAGCTTACTAAACTTTACGATAACACCATAAAGTTCTTAAAAAAAAAAAAAAAATCTTTTGCCGAAACCGGTTTGGCTCAGTGGATAGAGCGTTGACCTGCGGACTGAAAGGTCCCAGGTTTGATTCCAGTCAAGGGCATGTACTGTGGCTGTGGGCACATCCCCAGTAGAGGGTGTGCAAGAGGCAGCTGATTGATGTTTCTCTCTCATCGATGTTTCTGACTTTCTATCCCTCTCTCTTCCTCTCTGTGAAAAATCAATAAAATATATTTTAAAAAAACATTAAAAAAAATCTTTTAAAGCAAAGACTAACAGTTACTCCAATACCTAAAATGCCTTTTATAGTCATCACTGATGAATTTTAAATAAATAAATAAATATTTTTATCTCAGGTTAAAGCAAAGTACTTAGATAGTAAACATTAATTCTAAATTAATTCAATGAGTACATACTAACACCCTAAATATAAAAATAACTTTTTTTAGACAGTAAAATTCACCATTCTAAACAACTTATTAAATCTTATTAAAATGACTGCCAACAAAAAAGTTGAAATTGTAAAAACACTTACTTCATTTCCATGTTTTTGTAGGAATTCAATTTCCTGTTGTGTAAATGTTGTCATGGAGATAGATTTCACTCTGTGTGGTGGATTTAACCCTCGCCTAAGAGAGAAAATATTTCACAAATTTACTATTATATACTATAATTTTAAAATTATACCTCAATGCAAAACATTTTTAGCAAGCACATTTAAACTTGGAACAATGGTTTTATTTCATAAACTAAAGGTATTTTTTAAAATTATTTTAAACTATTAATCTCCGCAACAGATAAGCTAGATTTTGCTAGACCCACACTAAATAATATACTTAGAAATAAATTCAGTGACTATCTAGTTAGAAACACACAGTACCTTGTAACACAAGACGACCTTCTAGGAAGCACAAACAATGCTTTGGTGCGTTTTGATGAAGGGAGAAGACTATATTTGTGGGAGAGCCCTATGGTAAAGAATTTAAAAAGTAACTGATTATTTAAATATTTTCATTTTTTAAAGAAAATGTGACAATGTGTCATGTATGGAGTTGCACAAATTAATCAAATAGTGTTATCTTTAAATGTGAGGCTAATTTAAAAAATTAAACTAACCTAAGGAAGCAAAGTTATTAACAATAAGAATAAAGTTCTATCTCTTCATCAATCAAGTGAGGTTTGATAATAAGGGACATTATTAATCACCTCATGAGGCAGTAACTGCTCAAGAAAAAATAGTAGGGCCCTGGAGGAGGGAATCGAAAAAATAGGTAGATCCATGATTAAATGATTTTTAAGATCTTTTACAACCTTGATGTCTTTTCTATACAGACGGCCTTAAGAAGCTGTTTCTTGAGTTTCTTAATGTTTTATCATGCACATAAAAAAGTGAACAGAAACGTGCTCGGAGAGAGTAAGATCTATTTACATTTTGTCCAAATATCAGAAGAATAGGGGTCAAATAATCTCTGCAAAGTAACAAAGTAATTTATACAAAGTTTCATAAAATTACTTTGGCAGTCATGTCCTCTGGTAAAGAGGTCATTTGGAATCCAGGTTGTAGAGCAGATTATCAATATTCTTACAGAATAGTAATTTTACAATCATCCACGCTAACTGAAATTTATCAATGCTATAAAATTACGGACCAAAAGTCTTCCAAAAATATTCTGGAAACACCTTTGAGTAATTATATATGGTATGTAATGTTATTTTAAATCAAAACAATAACGAGAATTCATAAGTAACAGAGCCTCTCAACCTTCATATCCTGCTCCTTCTTTCTCTCCCTCTAACTTTTGGAAATAGATGGCACACTCTATTGCTCTTTTTATCTGCTTCACATTTCAGTAGAGAATTCTGTGTTGTTAGGTTTGGTTTAAATTTTAAACAAATTATTCTCTTTCTAGCTCTTGTTAAGTCATATAACAGAAATGGAGATTGCATAGCAGAAATTGATCACAGAAATTTCATCCTAGTAAAAGTTTCAACCTTAACTATAAAGAAACAGCTACAGTATGATGAATTACTTGGAAGTATCTTTACAATTTTCAGTAACAAATTAAAGCTTTAAAGATAACAAATTTCCAAATGAAAATTTACAAAAATCATCATTATTCATTTAAAACATGACACTGTTTTCCACCTCACCCTTATCATGAGAACTAAACTAAATTAACCATTTTTAGGGACACTTATTCATCTATGATATGTATTTACACCTACCTAGCTCCAAAACAATTTAAGGAGAACTTACTGTTGTTCTCTCAAATTCCACTACTCCATTCTCACATAGCCACTTCATCTCTCCTTGTTCCCTAATACCTCCTTCCTTATTCCAATAAAACCTTTACCATTCCACTCCCCTTAAAGTAGCTTTTTTAAAAACAGAGAAGGCAAATTAATTATCTTTTATTGAAAATGTGTCAAACAACGTCACAAGAGTTTTTGTTTTGGAGAGAAATCTTAGAGCAAAGAATGATACCCCTATAACTTCTCAAATCGTTAGATGAGGAAATCCTTGATTCTTTTTAAGTTATTTATATAGCTGTGAAATCATGAAAGCAGTACAATGTATATAGCTTATTCGCTCATATATGTTGAATCCCTACCATACCACAAGGTCTATTTATGCTTAAAGAAGGTATTCATTACTGCTCTGGCTGGGTAGTTCACTGGTTGGGAGCATTGTCCCCTACAGCAAAAGGTTACAGGTCTGATTCCCAGTCAGGGCACATATGTAGTTTGCAAGTCCAATCCCTGGTTGGAGTGAGTATGGGAGGCAACTGAGCAATATGTGTGTCTCAGGTTGATGTTTCTCCCCCTCCCGCCCACCACTGTTCCTTTCTATAAATATCAATAAATATATTCTCGTGGGAGGTTTAAAAAAAATCTATGATCACCAAAAATCTGTACATAAATATTTGTACCAGTCTATTCATATACATTAAAAAATAGAAACAACCCGTTGTCCCTCAAATGAGAAATACACAAGCAATGGAATACTACTCAGCAATAAGGAGAAATGAAAACTACTGGAATCCATTAATGACTAACCTGGATTAATGTTAAAGATACTATGGACCTACCGAGTATTATGTTAAGCAAAATAAGCATATTAGAGAATGACAAATAGGATCTCATTAATATGTGGAATCTAATGAACAAAATACATTGGCAAACAAAATGGAATTAAAGCATGGATACATGGAACAGACTGGCCGATGCCTGGGGTTGGGAATTCTATTCAGTCGGGGGGGGGGGGGGGGGTAACTGAATAAAGAAGGTGAAGGGATTTGCTAAACAACATATTATGCATACCCCATGGAGAGGGACGACAGTGTGGTGAAGGCCAAGGGAAGGGGAGATGGGGGTGGGTGGGGGTACTAGTAGACAAAGAGGGGAGAAGGGGACATCTGCAATAACATCAACTTTAAAATTAAAGGTACTATGCCTTCTGGCAATCTGAAAAGGTCATATATACTGTACTAGAGGCCCAGTGCACAAAATTTGTGCGGGGCGGGGTAGGGGGCAGTGTCCCCCAGCCCAGCCTACACCCTCTCCAATCTGGGACCCCTCGAGGGATGCCCAACTGCTCGTTTAGCCTGATCCTAAACGGGCAGTCAGACATTCCTCTCACAGTCCAGGACTGTTGGCCCCCAACTGCTCGCCTGCCTGCCTTCCTGATTGCCCCTAACCACTTCTGCCTGCCAGTCTGATCACTCCTTAACCACTTCCCTGACAGCCTGATTGATGCCTAACTGCTCCCCTGCCAGCCTATTTGCTTCTAACTGCCCTCACCTACAGGTCTAGTAACCTCTAACTACTCTCCCCTGCAGGCCTGGTCCTCCCCAACTGCCCTTCCCTGCAGGCCTGGTCTCCCCCAACTTCCTCCTCTGCCAGTCTGGTCACCTCCAAATGCTCTCCCTTGCAGATCTGGTCCCTCCCCTTTGTGTCCACATGGTGGCAGCCATCTTGTGTATTGGAGTGATGGTCAATTTGCATATTACTTTTATTAGATAGGCTAGAGGCCTGGTGCACAGGTGGGAGCCAGCTAGTCTGCCCTGAAGGGTGTCCCGGATCAGGGTGGGAATTCCCTTGGGGCGTGGGGCAGCCTGGGCGAGGAGCTTGTGGTAGTTTGCAGGCTGGCCACGCCTCCTGGTGACTCAAGCGGAGGCCATGGTATCTGGGGATTTATCTATCTTCTATAAGTAAAACTTTGTAGCCTTGAGCTGAGGCTTGGGTCCACCAGGGTATGCGGAAAACTTGGCTTCCTCCATTGTGGGTGAAACCCAAGCCTCCTGCTCTCTCTGTAGCCATAGCCATCTTGGTTGGGTTAATCTGCATACTCCCTCCTGATTGGCTGGTGGGTGTAGCTGAGTGATGATTAATTTGCATAATACTCTTTTATTAGATAGGATGATTCCATTTACAAGACATTTTCAGCAAGAAAAACTATAGTGTTGGAGAACAGATCAGTAATTGCCAGAGACTGAGGAAAGACAAGATTTAAGATGATCCTGGAGGGATGACAGAATACTGCCATGTTCTGACTATGGTGGTGTTACATAAACCTATACCGATATGTTAAGACTATACAACAAAAGTTAATTTTACTGTATGGTAACTTAAAAAATAGAACACTGTAGTCCTGATTCCATATTAGTATCTATAGTGACCAACATTTTTACAGTAATTAAAATAATTCTTTTCTCATTAACAGAACATCTTCACCTACAATATATCGTTAATGAACAAAATCTTTAACTGATCAAAAATAAATTTTTATTTATCTAATTATTTTTAAGGTGTATTCCTGGAAGCTAACGCTACATACCTTTTTCTCTAACCTTGTCTAGCTGTCTTATGAATTCAGTGTTTGTAAAACATTTTACTGTAATGACATTAGTCATAACTATTGAATAATTGTTGAGTAAGTATACCACATCATTTTTACAGTGCCACTACTGAGGTACCACCCATTCTGAATCCTAAAAAAACACATTTTAAGTTTCCAGTTTAATTTAAATAATGACTCATTTAATAATAGTATTGATATTTTGAAAGATGTTTGCCAGTTAATTGGTTTCAAGGCCTTCCAAACTACTGGTAGAGTCCAATATGCTTTTACAGTATAATTAAGTCATATGCAGATCCCCAGGAGTTGGGACTTTTAACGACCACCACCCAGGTATCACTGCAACCAGATGGTGTGACTCATTCCATGTGTCCATCAATATGCTGCTCTTAACTAGGCTTCAAACAATCTTGCTAATACCCATTTGTTCATCTCAAATAACAATGTGTGCTGGATGAATAAGTAAGAAAGCTTATTTAGTTAGTGTTATTAAATTGTTTTTCCCCTGCTGGGGGAGAAGCTGGTAATATATTGCCAATAGACTATGGAAATTTATGAGGTTGGCATAAAATAATAAAGTTAACCTGACATTTAAATCTATTCCAATACTAGTTATTTAATATCATCCAGAACCCAACTTTAAAACACTGAAAATACACACACACACACACACACACACACACACACACACACCCCATGGCGCAAAACACAGTTGTTATTTTCTTTTCCTGAAAATCACAAATATTACACTGTAACATCCTTTTAACTCTTAGGGCAAGCATCTAGAAAATAATATTCAAGTAATAACTTAATTAAGATATTCCAGTAAAGAGTAGACAAAACTCAAGAATGTCTTTATTATCTCTCTAAACCCCTCTGAAATAACAGCAAAGGCATAAAACGCATTAACTGAGAAAGAGACATTGGGAAAGAGAACAAAGGAAGAGCCTCAAAGCACATTATTGCTCTTGGATAACAAAATTTTGAAGATTAAATGTTAGTATACCAGCAGTGACTGACTACAGAGTAAACTAAAAAGGGAAGTTCCTGCAGAGGTGGGAGAAGCCAGCTAGAAGTTGATTCCCACCACAGAACCCTTGAAAGATTACCAAATGAATCAGACAAAGGTTGGGGGCTTTGGAGGGTCAAAAATAGGAAGAGGAGCCCTAACCAGTTTGGTTCAGTGGATAGAGCGTTGGTCTGCGGACTGAAGGGTCCTAGGTTCGATTCCGGTCAAGGGCATGTACCTTGGTTGCGGGCATACCCCAATAGGGAGTGTGCAGGAGGCAGCTGATCGATGTTTCTCTCTCATCGATGTTTCTAACTATCACTCTCCCTTTCTGTTAAAAAAAAAAAAATCAATAAAATATATTTTAAAAAATTGAAAGAGGAAGCAGACAACAGTCCAACCTCATTGTCTATAGTAATAAGAAATAGAAGAAGTTAATAAATGTCTATTATGTTCACTATAAGGCTTCCTATTTTTAAATTATATGCATGTATTCTTTTCATAAAAATAAAAATTGAATTAAAAGTTAAACAAAAAAGAATGAAAAATAAACAGTTCTTGTCAATATTAAACTTAACATATACTTACAGGGTGTTTTCTTTAACTGATAAAAAAAAGGCATTCCTAGAAAACTTGAGTGATTTTTTCCATTTCCCCAAAATATCAAGTTTCTTCACTATATACTAGCACTCTTGTAGAAATACATATCTACTGAACACAACTGTTCTAAGTTAGTGTTCCAAGTTAGAGCCACCAAGATTTACTGAATAAGAGATTTGAAGAGAGCAATGAGGAAGAATTTTCATATCTTCTCATATTAGTTGTACTGATTTTCCTACTTTCCCCATCATAGAGCCTACAAAATTTAGCAACTGAAAATGTATCTAAAAGTTTTCCCACTTACTAGTACAGTAAATTTAAATTGTACTACAGTGTCAAAGTATCTCCCTGAATGTAACCATGTTATAATACTAAAAAAAAGTGAAATGGAGACCGGCAGGACTGGCTCAGTTGGTTGAGCATTGTTCCATGAATTGAGAGGTCACTGGGTTCGATTACTGGTCAGGGCACTGGGTTGCAGCTAGGTCCCCAGTAGTGGATGTGATGGACACAGCAAATACATGTTTCTCTCTCACATTGATGTTTCTCTCTCCCTCTCTCTAAGGTCAATAAAAAATTTTTTTGAGTGAAAAGGAATTTAGGGATATAAGTCACTGCCGACTATGACCTCATGAGGAACTAAATAGTATATATAAGCAGAACTCCTAAAGGATATTTTATTGTAATCTAATGCCAATCTACCTATAGTAATAATCTATAATAACAAAAGGGTAATATGCTAATTAGATCATATGTCCTTCCTGACAAAGTCAGGTAGGAGGGAAACCAACCTGGGTACCGGGTGCCTTTGGGAAGCCCAAGGAAAGCCAGACTGGGTCCCAGGTGCCTGCGGACAGTCAGAAGAGGGAAGCCCAGGTCCCTGGTGCCAGAGGGAAGCCAGTGCCAGCAGCCAGGGGAAGGAAGGCCTACTCTTGCACAAATTTTCATGCATTGGGCCTCTAGTAACTATCCTATCTAATAAAATAATGATATGCAAATTGACCATACTTTCACTACACCAACTAAGTCACACCCACAAGCCAATCAGGAGCTATATGCAAATTAATACACAACCAAGATGGTTGCTACCCATGGCAGGCTGGGCCGGGCCAGGCAGTGATTGGCCTGAACGCAGGGCAATCGCTGGCTGGGGTTTCCTGGCCAAGGTCCCCTGCCCAAGGACGGAAAGTCTCGGCCAGAAGCTTTCAGCCTTGGGCAGGCCAGGGATGAACTGTCAATAGGACATCCCCTGAGGGCTCCCAGTATGAGAGGAGGCAGGTTGAGCTGAGGGACCACCCACCCCCAGTGCATGACTTTGTGCACCAAGCCCCTAGTATAAAAATAAGTAAAATGGCTCTCTTCATCTGTTCAACTTTAATTTTAAAAGTAAATATTCTTGCAAGATTCACCATAAATCAAAATGCACATAAAATTAATAACCAGCTTCATTTACTCACCAGTAAAATTCCAAGATTAAATGTACTGTCCACATAAAATAGCTAGTATTAAGAGAAACAAAACAAAGTATATATTTCTCAAATGTAATTTTTTATTTTGTCTAAAAACTTTCTGAAAGATTAATGAATAACTTTGTTGTTGTTAATCCTCACTCTAGGATATTTTTCTCATAAACAGAAAGTGGAAGGGAGGGAGAAACTTCATGTGAGAGAGACACATCAACTGGTTGGCTTCTGCATGCTCCTGACCAAGGCAAGGGAGTGAACCCATAGCCCAAGCCGTGCCCTTGACTGGGAATCGAACTCGAGACCCTCGAGTTCACAGGATGACACTCTAACCCAGTGGTCAGCAAATTGCGGCTCACGAGCCACATGCGGCTCTTTGGCCCCTTGAGTGTAGCTCTTCCACAAAATACACGGCCTGGGCCAGTCTATTTTGAAGAAGTGGCGTTAGAAGTTTAAGTTTAAAAAATTTGGCTCTCAAAAGAAATTTCAATTGTTGTACTGTTGATATTTGGCTCTGTTGACTAATGAGTTTGCCGACCACTGGTAAAAACCATTTACTGAGTACTGGCATTTTCTAGACACATCAAGGTTTCTGAATGGCAGCTAGCATGCCCTCTTTAATATACAGGGGTGGGAAAAAGCAGGTTTAGGTGAGTACATGAAACACAGTTTTCTTGTATTATTATTTACTAACTAGAGGCCCAGCACTCACTAAATCATGTACAAGTAGCCTGCTGTCATGAGCCACCGTGCGAGCCAGGAACCTAGAGCAGAGCCCCACCCGCTGACGCCCCAGGGACCCAGAGCAGAGTCCCACCTGCAGGTGCCATGGGTCCCATCGATGTACCTCCTAGTGAGTCCAATCATTGAGCATCACAGTGTTATGGCAACAGCCTTTTTATATAGAGAGATAATTGTATTACTAACCTGGTGCACAAAATTCATGCACTTGAGGACATCCCTCAGACAGCCTGTGCCCTTTCAGAGTCTGGGAGTACTGGGTGGGGGAGAGGGGGATATCTGACTGCCGTGGAGGCAGGAGAGGCTCCCACCACCACCACTGCGTTCGCCAGCCATGAGCCCAACTTCTGCCTGAGCGGTGCTCTCCCCTGTGGGAGCACACTGACCACCAGGGGCAGCTCCTGCATTGAGTGTCTGCCCCCTGGTTGTCAGTAGCCATCATGGCAACTGGATGTTTCTGCTGTTCGGTCAATTTGCATATTAGCCTCTTATTTTAAAGGATTTCCCATACAAACAACTGTATCTGTCTTTTGCCCACCCCTGTTTTATATCTACTACTTAAGCCCTGCCCTCACATTTAGTATGTGTTCAATTAATATTTTAAGAATTGAACCATTTCATTCACATAGCAACCTTCTATCATCTTGTTACCACAAATGAAGAAACTGAAGCTGAGAGGATGAGTCCAGGCCAATCTGCACACATTATGGCCTGGCTAATACTTGCCCTAAGTCATAAAGCTAGCGGAGGTATAAGAAATCTGACTTCAAAATTCACATTCTTTCAATTATGTCATGTCATCTAAATAATACATAATTATTATTAAATTCAATAGTTTTGTTACCCTTAAATTATTTTCCTGCATTATTGATTTTGAAAGAAAAAAAATCCTCAGAAGCTTACTGTCCCTTCAATATTTCTGCAGTAGACATTTGATCCAGTATCCATTCCCTCCTTCCCAAGAATACCAGATTTCTGACTTGGGAATTCTATTTGGGCATCCTTGTAGTTCCAATGAAGTCAGCATAGAACAGGTGCCCAAGAAAGGCACTCGTTCAAGCTAACCAGGAATGAACTGGAGAACGTCTGGACAAGCTGGAAGGACAGTATGCAGCTTCGGGAGCTGGAGGCAGCCATCTTTGGATGAGGAAAATCTAGGCAACCTCATTAAGCCACTGGGTAAAGTCTTACTTAAAACCAAACAATAATCCCCTTCATATTTTTAAGCCAATATGAGTCAGGTTTTAAGTTATATCTAAAAAATCAAAACTGATTTTTATAAAGTTATTCTCATTTTGATCTTTCATATATTGTTTCCTACCTGGTAAATGCCCTCGCCACCTTGTTAGCAATGCCTCTCATTTATTGAGCATCTATCATGAACCAGACGTTGTATGAAATGTTAGACACATTATCTCAAATATTGAAACCTAATCTACATCCAAAACCTACAAGGCAAACCATTTCATAGATGAGGAAATTCAAGTTCAAAGAGACTGAGTGGCATTCTCAATACCACAAAGGTAGTAGTGGAGCTAGAATTCAAAACCAGGTTTATATAGCTCATAAATACCCGTTCTTTCAACTCCATGAACCTAGCTGCCAAATGGATCTTGGATGTAAAGGTTTTTGCTCAGGCATCAAGTCCTCTATGAAATTTTCTCTTATCATTTACATATTTCATGGGTAGCTCATTCAAAGAAAGGAAAAGTTATAATGTATTATAACTAACTTAGAATGCAAGCCCCTTAAGGATAGGAGGATCCACCTAACACTAATGCCTCCCACAATGTCTGACACAGGCCAAGAGAGCAATAAATACTAACCAATAAGCACGTGTGGAATCACCACTAAACAGAGATCTGAAGCACTATTACAGATTAAACCCCGCTAAAATAAGCAATTGTCATCACACTGATGTATACTTTTATATAGAATGTTTCCGAGACATGGAATCTAGAAAGAAATTTGTAAATATTTCTTGATATTATGCATTTGCTGCAATAAATTAAATGTTCCCCACTACACTTAAAAGGACTACAAAGAAATGTCAAATCCAGAAGAGTAAATACATATATTTTTCAAATCAAGTACTTAAAATACCTTGTGTTCAGTAAAAGACATACTTATTATGCACATAATAAATGTTAAATACACTTTAAAAATATTGGACTACTGACTTTATTTTCAGAACCAAAGTTGGCCA
This sequence comes from Antrozous pallidus, assembly GCA_027563665.1. Lineage (NCBI taxonomy): Eukaryota > Metazoa > Chordata > Mammalia > Chiroptera > Vespertilionidae > Antrozous > Antrozous pallidus. The sequence goes on along the minus strand of CM050508.1, from coordinate 29,415,549 downwards.
ACATAAGTCACTTAACTATTTGTAAGTAACAATCATGAACCAGACAATCTCAGATACCACCCGAGCTCTACCACGCCGGGGTAATTCAGTACTATCACTCCTTGTCAAATTCTCAGTGCTTCCCTCACTACAGTCTAAAAGTAACCCTCAGGGGAGGTCTCTCCTATCATACTATTTCAGTGCACACTTACCCCTGACATTTTTCTCATCTAATTACCATTTCCCCCACTAGAATGTAAGCACCAAAAGAACAAGAGCTTTGCTGTATTTTTAAGAACACCCCACACCTTCACACAGAACCTACGAGGCACCAGTAAATGTTTGTGGAAGAAATAAGTCTTAGAAGACTAAATAATGCCTCTTTGTGCCCAACTTAAAAAAAAAAAAAAAAAAGTAAATCGTACACTACCGGACATGTCTTGCATTTTCCAAATATGTTTTCTCATATGCCATGTACTCTGTCTCGTATTAATATTACAAAGGTTGTGTGTGTGTGTAAGTTGGAGAGAGGGGAGTAACCAAATTATTTGAAAGACCAGTATAAATGAAAAAAACTAGGTGATTTTGGAACAATAAAGCTCTTAGCATCTATACGTAATTACTGCATAAAAGCAACTTAGCAGTTCGCAAACCACCTGCAAACTTTCCAAAAGAAACTTCACAAAATAAAGCTTTAATGAAGCAAAGATAAACAAATACCACCGGCCCCAGGAAGTCAAGACGGTGGCCTCCGTTTCTCTCCAACAAGGCCTCCTCCCCGCCTCCCCCCCGCCCCCCGCCCCGACCCCGGGCACAGCCAGGACACCCGGGCACCGGGAGGGAGAGCCTGCGGATCCCACCACCCTGTTCGGAAGGACACAGCTCCCGGCCAGTGCCTTCTTCCCGTGAAAACTTCCCCCAAACTCCTCCGGACGCTCTCTGGACCCTGACACTCACAACACCCCTTCCACCTCCCATGGGCTCCCTCTCCCCGCCCTCGCCCCAAATCAGCCTCCCAACTGTCCCCTCGGGATTCACGCCGGGGCCCTCGGGGCATTTTAATCTTGTTACTATTTCCATCCAAGTGCCAGCTTTCTCCCAAGGACTCGGGGGCTCTGGACCCGCGGGAGGGGGGGGGGGAGCCCAGGCCAGGCGTCCTCCCTGCCGCTCCCACCCCAGCTCCCCACCACCCACTCCCGCGGCGCCTGCAGGTGCCTCGCCTGGCCCACCGCCCGCCGCCGAGGGGCGGGACACCTGCGGACCAGCACGCCCTCTGCCCTCTCGGCTCCTCCGCCCCGGCCTTCCCCCCGCGGCGGCAGCGGCCAGCGCCCCCAGGGGCCGGGGGGCCGGGACCCGGGGGCGGCGGCTCCGCGGGGGCCAGAGATGCTCGCCCCCGGCGCCCCGTCCTCCCCCCGCCGCCCGCTCACGCCCCAAACCCCGGAGGCTGCACGCGCCTGGACCCTCGCCCGGCGAAAGCGAAAGCTCATCCCAGCCCTGAGCCGGGGCCGAGCGCATCCCAGCCGCCGGCCTCGGCCGCCCACCCGTCCGTCCCGCGTCCCAACGGCCGCCCGGAGCCCCCTCCCCGGCCCGACGGGCCTCGCCCCCACGCCGCCGCCGCCGCCCCACTCACAGGCTGCCGGAGCAGGAGGTACAGACGAAGGAGCCCACCGTCATGTTCACGTAGGTGGGGCCGCGCTGGTCGCAGTCGAAGCACTTTCGGTTGTGCGGGAGGCCGGTCATGTCCCGCAGCATCTTCAGGTGCTTCTCCTCCTGCTTCCGCTTGGCGCTGGCCGCCATGGTCGCGGCGCCCGGGGAGCAGGCCGGCAGGGCCGGGAGCCGGGCGGCGCTGCGCCGGGGGCCCCGCGCTCCCACGGGCCGCCCTGGCCGCGGCCGCCGCCCTCCGGCTGCGCGCGCCCCGCACCGGCCCGGCCGCCGCCGCCGCTCGAGGCCACTGGGCTGTGCGCGGGGCGGGCGCTGAGAAGCGCGGACTGACCGGCCACACCAACCGGCCCGGCCGGGACAACCGCCGCCGCCGCCGCCGCCGCTGCCACCTTCCCGACTTCTCCAGAAGGGAGAAGACGAGAGAAGGGGACGGCAAGAGGAGGCCCGCCCCGAGCGGCCGGTGGCCAAGTGCGGCTGGCGCCCCCTGCTGGCCAGGAGGAGTCACTGCGGCCACGCTGAGACCCGGATTCTGCCTGGGGCCAAGTAAGGAGCGTAAAGGGATGATGATAATACACAGTATTGGCCTTAGCCAGTCCGGCTCAGTGGATAGAGCCGTCGGCCTGCAGACTGAAGGATTCCGGGTTCCATTCTGGTCAAGGGCACATGCCTGGGATGTGGGCTCGATCCCCAGTAGGGGGCGTGCAGGAGGCAGCCAATCAATGATTCTCTCTCATCATTGATGTTTCTCCCTCTCCTTTCCTCTCTGAAATCAATAAAAATATATTTATTAAAAAAATAATAGACTAAGCTCTTAGATGTACACTGCGCATTACATGGGTTGCCTTCCTCCCCTACTTAAAACTCTTTAAGAGCTGCTCACTGCTTTGGAGATAATTCCAGGTTCCACACTGTGCCCTAAAAAGCATTCTATCTTCTAGCCCAGCCTCCATCACTTCCTCCTGGTTAACTCATCTACACTGGATTTCCACTTGCACCCTGACCACAGCAAACTCCCTTCTGGCTCAGGACCCTTATCCTTGCTGTTCTCTCTATATCAGGGTTTCTAAACTTGCCACTATTGACGTTTGAGCTAGGTCATTTTTGATGTGTGGGAGGTCTATGCATTGTGGGTTACTGAGCAGCAGCTCTGTCCTTTACCCACTAGATGCCTGAAGGACCTCTCCCACAGTTGTGGCAACCAGACATTGCCAAATGGGGAACCGTGGGAGAGTGAGATGAAATCAAGCAAGCTGAGAACCATTTGGAAAGCTGCATCACACCTGCCTCCATGGCAGGCAACTACCCTCGGTCCCATCAACCAATTGAAGGTTGCAGCCCACCTTCCTGGAAAGTTGCTCTCCATAAATTTACTGTGAGGTGTTTTCTTCACACTTCTAGCTATTTGAAATCCTGCTTCTTATTTGGTGTTTGCTAAGTGTTATCTAGGAATCTACCTTTAGGCTCTAAACAGCTCACCCTCCCTGAGCCAGACGCCATGTGTTCAATGTTTACAGATTGCATTCAGGACAGGAACCCTTTAAAGTAAGCATTCTTTACGTTTTACAAAATCTAGATATACACTGAGTGGCCAGATTATTATTATCTCTGAACACTTAATGATCTGGCCACTCAGTGTATATCCTATATAATAAAAGGCTAATATGCAAATTGTCCCCTCTACCAGGAGTTCGACCACCAGGCAGGCCGGCCAACCGCCCATGCTCCCTCCCCCTGGCCAGGCTGGCCTGACCTATACACAAATTCATGAACCAGGCCTCTAATACACACACACATACGCGCGCGCGCGCACACACACACACACACACACACACACACACACACTGAGTGGCCAGATTATTATGTATTCAGAGATCATAATAATCTGGCCACTCAGTGTATATCCCAAGGATACATATGGGAAAACTAAGATTCCAACCCAGACAGTCAGGCTGCAGGACCCAAATCTCTTAATCATTGTAAGAATCCACAGCCTGCAGGATGTTAGAAACACTTCCTGCCCCTCAGAACCAGAGAGGGAAGTTTCCAAGTCACTCAGCTGGTGAATGGGAAAGTAGGATTGGAATCCAGGTTTCATATTGGTTTCATATCACCTTGCAGTAGTAATTAACATTTTTTTCAGTGTCATTATAAACTCAAGAATTTCAACCTATTTGATGTGTTGCATATCCTTGGTGCTCACAATGTCTTATCACTGGCCAACAAAAGCCTCTTAAAGTTGATTCTTGAGTCTTTTTGGGCAATACCCTTGACTTAATGGTCAACGGGAATGTCACTGTAGCAGGGCCCTGGGCTATTTAGGAAATGAGAAATGTCTAATTCTGAACTGATCTACCAGCCCCACTCTGGCTAAATATAAGATACTGGGCAGTTATACTTACTCATCACCAACACATGCACTTACCCAACAACCAATGGCTTACTTCTCTGTTTCTATACTTACAAAGCTCACTTGTCATCTGTATATTTTTGGCTTGTTCATCTCTCCATGGTCTATCATCTGATAAATGTCCAAGTCAGGAGGCATGACTGCAGCACCTTGTGCAAGCAGTTGTTTTATTATTGTATTGTTCTTATTTCAAAGAAGTGGAGGAAGGTATTTCTAAATGAAGTCCAAGATGTTTTCTCCAAGCACAGCTGAAAGGCCATATGATCTGAGTTCTGGTTGTTTCATGCCATATATAATATCAAAGTGGGTTTCTACTTTTGAAAATCCCAAGAAGAGTTTTGGGTCAAGCAAGACTATTTATTAACTTTAATTACCTTATCCTCACAACAAGACAGAAAGAGGTATTATTATTATTCCATTTTACATTTGAGCTAACTGAGGCTCTAAAGGCTGGCTTGCCCAAGGCCCTGGTAAAAATGAACCTGGGATTCAAATTCAGATCTGGCTGTAAGACTCCAGCTTCTGTGTCCAGTAACTGACTACTAACCCTGCTTATTGGATTTGCAAAGCAAAAATTACTAAGATATTCACACTGCAGCCAGAGTGACCTTTCAAAATGCAAATGTGATTTCTGCATCCCCAGTCTCCTCCCCCTGCATCTCAGTGACTTCTAGTTGCTCTTAAAAAAAAAAAAAAAGAAAGAAAGAAAGAAAAAGAAATGAAAGAAAGCTGGCTCATTTGGTTGGACGTCATCCAGTGCACCTAGAGGTCACCGGTTCAATTCCAGGTCAGGGCACATGACAGGGTTGCAGGCTCAATCCCCAGTGCAAGGCATGCAGGAGGCAGCCAGTCTGTTTCTTTCTCTTTCCTTTTCCTTTCCTCTCTCTCTAAAGTCAATAAAAGAGAAGGAAGGAAGGAAGGAAGAAAGGAAGGAAGGAAGGAAGGAAGGAAGGAAGGAAGGAAGGAAGGAAGGAAGGAAAGGGCCCAGATGCCCTGCACAAGGGCCCTGGTTCCTGCTTACCTGTGAGGTCTCCCTGCCCCTGCCCCTGCCCCAACCCCACTGTGTCCCTGGTCTCCTGGGCACCACCTATATCTCTCCCACCCTGCTCCAGCCCTTATCAATTGGTTTTATTCTCCATTCTTCTACCTCAGGGCCTTTACACATGCCATTGTTGCTTCCCCAAACAGTCTTCCCTCTCCTCTTTACCATATCATCCCTCAAATCCAGTTCAGTATCTGTTTTTCAGAGATGCTTCCCTGTCCTCCCTAATCAAGTCAGACCCCATAAACATGTCCTCATAGCACCATGCACCTCTCCGCTCAGGCACTTACTGCATGGCTATTGACACCGCTTTGTGGTTTTCAGTTGGGATCCCTAGCCCCGCAACTGCACTGCAGGCTTCACCTGGCAGGGGACCAGGCCAGTGTTTGCTCACCATTATTTCTCCAGCACTTAGCGTGGGGCCTGGTCCTTAAAGGGGCTCAATACATACTGGTTGAGTGAATAAATAAATGCAGCAGTGGGGAGCCAAACGATAAAGCTTCCCTCAGTCTTATGCAGCAGGTTCAGCATTTTGTTTATCATTGTCTCTGGTGCTTTGGTTCCCAGAATGACTACAGTTCTGTCAAAGCTACAATAGTTGTGTTAAGGAACTTGCAAATTCTGAAATCAAACCTCTGGGGGTAAGATTCTAAAACCTGGCTTGCTTAGCGGCTCCCACCAGTCTTATCACCAGGGCGACTCTGAGAAAATGTCCTGAACAAACCCTGGTGTTTAGAGAGGCCCCATAGAGCCAGCCATCCAGCTGCCAACTCATCCTAAGCCACCCCACCCTCTGCGCCCCTCTGTCTGCTCCAGAGCAAAGCGGCAAGAGCAGTAACAAACAGCACAGGATGGCCGGCGTGGCACCTCCCCATTCATGAAGGACTCAGATTTAGGCTTCAGACAGTACCTCTGACTTGCCGACTGCATCCACTGACAAAACAGAAAGATGTTGCCAGACACGCGTGCATGTTCCAAGTCCATCCTTGCCACCTGCGGGGCCCTAGGAAGTCACGCTTTTAATAAGTCCTGGATTCCCACAATTGCCTTTTTCTTGGTTTGCTTGTGTATTAAAAGGGCTAATTTGTTAAGTACATCATACATGCCACAGTTTGTGGCCCTGTTCAGACATCTTTTCATGTTTCAATATTCTGGGGACCTTGACAGAATTAAAATGGCCAGGCACCTTCTCTGAGGTGACCCCCCCCCCTTACTCTGCAGGCCCCCCACAACTCTGGCCTGACCCTAAACTTTGGAGCACAGAGCCTCTCAGAATCCCTCCATCCTCTCTTGGCGCCCAGTTTTAAGCAAGTGTGTCTGGGTTGTTGGGGAATCTCTATTCTCCATTCTTGTGGTGTTCAGATCTTTCTTTCCCTTGCATATCTCCATCCACCACCACCACCCCCCCCCCCGCGCCCCCATCCCATGCTGGAAGCTGACTTTGATTAGAGAAGGGGACAGAGCTGACAGCCGTGATTGAACCTTTCCAATGCAGGAAAAAGAGGGCTATGGGTTTAGTCTCTTTTTTATTAACATTCTTCTCTCCGCATGGAGTGACTTTTTCCAGAGGAGCCAATGCTAATTTTTATGGCCCATTTAAGCAACGCTGGCCCCCGCGAACTTCCCTAGGCCCCCGCAGATTTCACAGAGTGAGTAATCACAGGGCCTGGCGTATGAGGCACTGTGGAATAATACTCACCTCGAGTTTCCCCCCTTTCTTCTTTTGATAGCACCTTCCTGTAACTGTGGTTTGATTATTTTTAACATTGCTTCCTGCCTTGCTTTTTAATTTGTCAGAGGCAGTGAGATAGAAAAAGAAGGGGGGGAAAAACCCCTGCAGAGCACAAGCAGTTGGTGTGTGCTTCCTGGAAACACTGGCATGGTTTCTGGGTACACGCTCAGGGCGCCAAGGCTGGGGGGCTGATGGACAGTCACCTGGCCTCCTCCTGCCCACAGGAGCCGGAGAAGTGGAGGCCCTGCCAGCCTGCCCTCTCCCACTCAGAGCTCCTGTGTCTAAGGCCCGCTCTCCTTCTGCCTGGGTTCAGTTTACACCGTCCTTTGGGCACTTTGTCTGACCAGCTGCTGTCTGCTCAGAGACCAGGGACTGGTCCTCACCTTCAGTCTGCCAGCGCCTGGGAGGGTCCTGCCAGGTGGTTAACTGAGCCAGCCTCAGTGCATTCCAGAAATCCATGGCAATTGCAACTAGACTTCTGTTATCCAGTTATCAGAATGGCCTTTGCTGGACTTTAGAGGGAAATCAGAAGCAGCATTCAGCCTTCACTCATTCATTCACTTTACTATTTATTGAGCATCTACTATCTGCCAGACACTGGGGGTTTGGCAGTGAACAAGCTTGTGTTCCCGGGAGTGGGAGAACAGACAGTGAACATACGAACAGAAGTGGGCATGGTGATGCCAAGAACTCCAGTGGAAAAGGAAGCAGAGTGAGGGAATGCAGTGTGAAAGGAGAGGTTGCTCTGGGTGGTCAGGGTGTGCCTGGAGGGAGCTGAAATCGGGGAAATTCTAAGCCTGGCATGCATCAGAGATCACCGGGGGAAAGGCCTGGCATGGAGCAGCCTCCCTTCTTTAGTTTGTACCAGAATCAGGAGTCCTGGCGGCCCCGGTTGCCTGAGAACTTGAAGCATCCTCCCAGAAGCCTGGGGAGAGAGGAAGTCCCCGCCGCTGCAGCAGCGAGAGTCTGGGCAAGAAACGCTCCATTCATGCCGTCAGTGGAACGTTGTCAATGGAACGTTGTCTCGCCCGTCACTAGAGAGAGAGAAAGGCAACCTTCCCTTCCTGATCAGGGGAAAGAAGGGGATTTCTATGGGGAGAGAAACCTGCTCCAGTTATCAGGAAAAAAACAACAGAGCCTCCAGGCCCTACCGAAAAGGAAATGGACTCCCCTGTCCGCCCTGTGTTGAGGGGGTGGGATGGTGGCACTTCAAAGGTGGGTCTCTGAATTTTAGCGAGGCTATATGAGCAACAGTGGGAACCAGCCTGCTTCCCTTGCAACTCACAGTCGAATGCCCTGCACTCCAGACACGTGGACTGATTGTGCAAAACGTTACATGCCAAATTCCCAGCAGCCATGGCTTTCTCCCTCTTTTGGATGCTGTGATTTTTATATCATGTTTTGCTATGATGTTACATTGGTAGATGTGTGTGTAGTTTTAAGATGTGTTTGTAGAAGATTGTCCGGAAAAACATTTTAAATGAAGAGGTATAATCCTTTAAGGGCCAAAATTCTGTATGTTAGGTTGCTCTTACAGGAAAAACCAGCTGCTGCTTTTATGTACACACTAGAGGCCTGGTGTACAAAATTCATGCACGGGGGTCGGGAGATGTCCCTTGGCCCAGCCTGCACTCTCTCCAATCTGGGACCCCTTGAGGGATGTTCGACTGCCCATTTAGGCCCGATACCAGTAGGATCGGCCTAAATGGGCAATCGGAACATCCTTCGCACAATCCAGGACTGCTGGCTCCAATCTGCTCACCTACCTGCCTCCCTGGCCCCTAACTGCTTCTGCCTGCCAGCCTGATCACCCCCTAACCACTACCCTGCCAGCCTAATTGATGTCTAACTGTTCCCCTGCCAGCCTGTTTTCCTCCAACTTCCCTCCTCTGCCAGCCTGGTCACCCCTAACTGCCCTCCCCTGCAGTCTTGATCGCCCCCAACTGCCCTCCCTTGCGGGCCTGGTCCCTCTCAACTGCCCTTCCCTGCTGGCATGATTGCCCACAACTACCCTCCCCTGCTGGCCATCTTGTGGTGGCCAACTTGTGTCCAAATGGGGCCAGGATCTTTGACCGTATGGGGGCAGTCTTCTTGTGTGTTGGAGTGATGGTCAATCTGCGTATTACTCTTTTATTAGATAGGATAGAGGCCTGGTGCATGGGTGGGGGCCAGCTGGTTTGCCCTGAAGAGTGTCCCAGATCATGGTGGGGTTTCCCTTGGGGCAAGGGGCCTATGGAGTTTTGCAGGCCGGCCATGCCCCCCAGTGACCCAAGCAGAGGCCCTGATATCTGGGATTAATTTATGTCTACAATTGAAACTTTGTAGCCTGGAATGGAGCCAAGCCTTCTGCTCTCTCTGTGGCAGCAGCCATTTCTGTTTGAAACTTTGTAGCCTAGAGTGGAGGCCTAGGCCTGCAATGGCAGGCGGAAAGCTTGGCTTCCTCTGTTGCCAGGGAAACCTAAGCCTTCCTCCTGCGCTTGGTTAGGGGTTTATTTGCATAATCTGCTCCTGATTGGCTGATGGGCATGGCTTGTGGGTATAGCAAATGTACAGATTTGCATATTACTCTTTTATTAGAGAGGATACACCATACCATACAAGTAGGTAGTTAACTTTAAAACTGAAAAAATAAATAATTTAAGTTAAATAAACAAGTTTTAAAAATGGAAAAAACAAACAAACAAACAAACCTGGGCACGTTGATGTTGCAAAATGCTGTATAAACCTGTTCATTCAGTGCCGCTGTGATTGACAGAAAGTGATTGTTAAACTGTCTCTGATTTTTCTCTGGTTTGTTAAAATGCCAACTAGAAAGTGTTCATGTGTGTGTGTGTGTGTGTGTGTGTGTACTTTAGATGTTTCTTAATAGTTGCGATGTTACCATTCCATTTTGTGCTCTTATTCCAACTTCATTTTCCATGGTTTGGAAGCCATTTTTGTACCAAATAAATTTTCATGCCGTATAGTATCTGTAGCATGCCATGCTAGGTTAATAAAAGCAACTTTGTGTATGCAAACATTTTTTAAAAGTGTGGTTCTCCCAAAAGTCCTCACCTCCTTCCTTTTCTATTTCTCACCAAATGCTGGCAGATAGGTAATGGCTCATTACACCACATGGGGTGAGCTGAGCGCAAAGTAAATCTCTTGAGCCCATGAATGATGTTGCCATGGCACCCAAGCCCCTGAGAAGGAAAGCTATGGCCCAGAACTCCAGGGTTGACAGCCCTGCAAGGATGATGAACATTTCCCGGGACTGGGCATCCAACGTTGCAAAGCACGTCCTGGACAGTGACTTCATTAACCCTCACATCAGCCTTTGCAGCAGGTTTTATCATTATGCCCATTTTACATTTGAAGAAACTAAGGCTCCCCAGTTGAGGACCTTGGTAAGGTCTTAAGCTAGGACATAATGGGGCTGAGACTGAAAGTCAGCAGTGTGACATCAGCATCCACAATTTAATACCAATGGTCGGCTAGATCCATGCTCGGTAAATCGCAGCTGTGAGCTACATGCGGCTTGGGGGCCGCGGGTTGCCGCTCTGTTGACTAATGAGTTTGCTGACCACTGGGCTAGATGCTCTTGTGAATCAAACCTGGCCCTCCCTGATGGACAGCAGGGGAAGCCTCAAGGAGTGTAGACTTTCCTAGTGTTGAGCTGGCCTCTGGGGGACAAACACAGAGGGACACAGCTGAGCTGGTGTAGCCAGAGGTATCTGCTCTGTCCCCAGAGCTTCAGACCATGCACTGGAAGGACCTGTTTTTACTGGGAAGTTATTCAGATGAGGGAAAGTACTTGACACCTTGCTCCCACAGTGAAAACATAGTCAATATCATGTAGATTATTTTTGACATATAGAATTGTCCTCCATGAATGTTCATAGAACCATATAGCAAAGTCCACTCCACAGCTGGGACAGCCCTTGGGGAAAGTTTACAGGAAGAAGCCCATAGTCATCTTTACCACAAGAATGGACCTACTAATTCTATTATTAGTCACCTTTCCAGCCCTGAGGCTATTCATGATTCAGAAGGAATAAATGAGAAAATATACTCAACATAGCACCTGGCATATAGGTAAGCACTTCAATCATTCTTAGAATTGCAAATTTTGCCTGCTAAAATTCCTTTTTCTTCACTCTATTTGTGCTGCTTGTAAGATACCAAGTCAACCACAACTGCAGTTTAGTGATGGTTTGCTGAAAGCTGCAGGAAGTGAACCCCTCGAGGTATCTATCTGGCTACCCATTGACCAGAGCAATGCTGCACTCTGACTGGCTGAAATCACTTGTGGTCTGAGCGGTCTGCAAAGCCCTGAGTAAAGCACGTGAACAATCATGTTTTGCTCAGTTCATACAACTTTATATTTGTCCTAAGTAAATACCTGACAATGTGCAGTTCAATAGATCCCCAAACACATCTAGCCATAGAAGCTGTATTTTTTGTGGAGGGCCAGGGGGACTATGTGTGTCTGTGTGTGTTTAGGAAGTGGTGACAAGTTTCTTTAATTAGACCCGTATCTCCTGTGTGTACCTGCGTGAGGAGAGACAGTACAGCAGGGCAGTTGTGAGCATGGGCACTGAGTCAGAGTGCTCAGACTACAGTCCTGATCTCTCCTAGGAGCTTGAGCAAGTAAGTTAAGCTTCTGTTTCCTCAACTGTGAAATGGGGATAATAATATCACCACCTTTATAAGTTTCTATAAGGATTAAGTGATTTAATATATAAAGAGCACTAAAAACACTGTTTGGCACATAGTAAGTACTCTATGAGTGTTGGCTTTTATTATTATTATATTCCCTGTCTTTCCCATCAGCCCTCTCCCCTACAATCCAGCCCAAGTAAGCAAGTGTGGTGTGTATGTGTGTGTGTGTGTGTGTGTGTGCGCGCGCGCGGGTGCACACGCATATGTACTGGTTTCTGGTATAGCACCTTGTTTTTTAGTTTCATTTTATTTCTTAATATCTAACATAAAACATGAATACAATCTCATAAAAAAAAAAACTTCAGACAATACTGGTGTGGGTTGAATACTGCTCCCTCAAATTCCCATTCATCAGGGAACCTCAGGATATGACCTTATTTGGAAATAGGGTCTTTGAAGATGTGATTAGCTGGGGCTCTTGAGGTGCAGTCTTCCTGATTTGGAGTAGGCCTTAAAGGACTGGTGTCATTTAAGAAGAGGAGAGGGTACCCCGAGACACACAGGGAAGAACGCCATGTGGCAATGGCGGCAGATGCTGGAGTGATGCTGCCACAAGCCAGGAACACCTGGAACCACCAGAAACTAGAAGTGAGGAAGGATTCTAAAACATTCAGAGAAGTGTGGCCCTGCTGACCCCTTTGTTTTGGACTTCTCTTCTCTAGAGCTGTGAGGAAATAAATTCCTGCTGCTGTCAGCCACCCAGCTTGTTCCAGGAATCCTAGGAGCAAGTACAGCCAGTAAAGCTAAGTTCACCCATTTACATCCTCTCTTCCAGTAGGAGAGTCATTTTGTTATCTTTCCAGACTTTCTTCTGTTCTTACGTGATTTCTAACATATGGCGTCCAGTGGACAACAACCACATTTAGTGAATGTAGCTAAATTGTTTTCACTCCAGTCACCCAACATGCTGGACCTTGGCAGTAGGTGGCTGTGGCCCACAGCCAGGACAAGGGCAGCTGCTGCTGCTGCCTCTTTCACAGGACCACAGGGATCAGAGTATTGCCTCTGATTTAAAGCCTTTGGAAAACGAGGAAGTTTGCTCTGACTGGTGTGGCTCAGTTGGTTGAGTGTCAGCCAGTGCACTGAAGGGTTTGCTGGTTGCACATGTCCAGGTTATGGGCTCAATCCCCAGTTGGGGTGCGAAGCATCCAGTCAATGTTTCTCTCTCTTTTTCTCCCTCTTCCTCCCTCTAAAGTCAACTTTTAAAAAATATTTTAAAATAAATAAGTAAATAATAAAATGAAATAAAAGGCAAGGAAATTCTCTAGGACAGGGTCTTCTTTTTCATTTAAAAAAATCTTTATTGTTCAGTTTATTAATTACATTGTTTCCCCTTTTTTATCCCCCTATAGCTCCCCTCCACCCTGTACCCATCCCACTCTCCACCCTCACCTCCCCCTCCCCACTGTCCTCTCCCATTGTTGCAAGATTTTTGACCACTCTCTTGCTGTACTTCCCACAACCCTTTTCTCCCCAAGAATTGTCAGTCCATTCCCTCTCTATGTCCATGATCCTGTTATATTCACCAGTTTATCCTGTTCATCAGCCTATCAATTCACCTGATTTTTATGTTCATTTGTTGATAGATGTGTATTTGTTGTTCGTAATTTATATTTTTACCTTTTTCTTCTTCCTCTTCTTAAAGAATATCTTTCAGTATTTCATATAATATTGGTTTGGTGGTGATGAACTCCTTTAGCTTTTTCTTATCTGCGAAACACTTTATCTGATCTTCAATTCTGAATGATAGCTTTGCTGGATAGAGTAATCTTGGTTGTAGATTCTTGCTATTCATTATTTTGAATATTTCTTGCCACTCTTGTCTGGCCTGCATCGTTTCTGTTGAGAAATCCGCTGACAATCGTATGGGTGCTCCCCTATAGGTAACCAACGGTTTTTCTCTTGCTGCTTTTAATACTTTCTCTTTATCTTTTGCTCTTGGCATTTTAATTATGATGTGTCTTGGTGTGGTCCTCTTTAGATTCCTATATTTTGGGGTTCTGTGTACCTCTTGGCCTTTTAAGTCAGTTTCTTTCACGAGGTGAAGGAAGTTTTCAGTTGCTATTTCTTCAGGTAGGTTTTCATTACCTTGCTCTCTTTCTCTTTCTGGCACCCCAATAATTCGGATGTTGGTATGCTTGAGGTTGTCCCAGAGGCCCCTTACACTATCTTCAATTTTTTGGATTCTTTTTGTTTCTTGCTTTTCCAGCCGAGTAGATTTTGCTTCTTTGTATTTCAAATCTTTGACTCGGTTCTTGTGGCCCTCTAGACTGCTTTTAGGACTTTGTGTAATATTTTTTATTTCAGTCAGTGTATGCTTGATTTCTAGTTGGTCCTTTTTCATATCCGTGAGGGTCTGGTCCATATCCTCAGAGGTCTCATTCATTTCCTTGTAAGTCTCATTCATTTCCTGGTTGGTCTTGTTTATTTCCTCATTGGTCTGGTTTATTTCCTCGTAGTTCTCATTAAGTTCATGGCCCTTTTCTAAGAGCCTCTTGAAAAGCCTTGTAACTTGAACTCTATGTCTAGTCGTCTCTTTTCCTCCATTTCTTTCACACCTGATTTCTTTCCATATCTCTGCATGGTGGCTGCTTTATGTGGTAGATGTCCTCTAAGGGTCAGTGGCTCAGCCCCCCCAGTTACCTGAAGTGGGTACTCTTACTGCAATCCTTTATGGGTTGTACAGTATTTTTTAATTTAAGCCCAGCTTGTTGTTGTTAGCCCTAGGAGGGTTTGACCTCCAGGCCAATTGGCTGTGAAGGGAGACTGTGTTCAGGTAGGATGGGCGGAATCTCTGAGCTGAGCAGGCAGCCTCAGCGTCAGCTACGTCCTATGCGGCACTGGCACGTGCGGGTCTCTGTTGGAGACTGCAGACACCTCCAAGAGAAAGCCGCTAGTCTCTTCCCCTTGCCAGACAACTCTGCCTTTCCCCAAATGTGTCTGCACACCCAAAGTCTCGCCCAGGGTTGTAAAACAAAGCAGTCCGGTGGTCTCCCGAACCAGGGGGCAAGTCGCCAGGGAGCAAGTCATGCGCAAACTGCTTTTTCCAGGCAACCTGGCTTCTCCTCAGACTAGGAGACCTCTGCCGTGCCCGGTTTCCAGGGCGCATCCCCCGGACCTTGGACCTCTGGCACTGGGGAATATGTGCAGTGGGACGTCTCCACTTCCTCGGGATCTCAGACCTCGCCTGGCGCTAGGGAATCCGTGCAGTGAGACGTATCCACCCTCCCTGTTGGTGAAATCCAGCCAGGATTGCTGCTGCCAGCCACAGCCCGGGCACGCGACCAGGACGGCTCCTAACCTGTTTCTTCACACATCTTCAAGGCTGCGCTCCTGCTGCTCTTCTGAGTCTCAGTGTCCCACCCTTACTTTTATTTGTGGAGTGTTCACTCAGCCAGCTGTCCGATGATTTTGGGTGATGTTTGTTTTGTTGTAGTTTTTGAATTGTTGCGCAGGGCAGAACAATAGGTGTTTACCTATGCTGCCATCTTGGTTCTCCAGGGTCTTCTTTTTCATAACATGTGGGCTTTCTGGGTAATTTTAAGAACCCTACTTCCTCTTTCTTATACATTTTGTGTTGGACCTTAGTCATCTTCTAAAATATGGTTCCATTAATAGCAATGAGTCCCTTCTCTGTAAGAATTGGAAGTTACCATTTGAGAATGCTTTGCCATATCTTGCAGGAATGAGCATGATTATACCAAAAGGGGAGCTCACATACAAAGCTTCAAATGGAAAGAATATTAGAAATCACCTAGGCAGTGATTCTCAGCAGCTTGGGATTTACAGCCCCTTTTGAAAGTCTGATAAAATATGCCAACCCTCCCCCTTCCCTCTTCTATGCACTAACCACATGGGACCACCATATACTTTTAAGTCAGTCCTTGTACCCAGGGTCACTCCCTCTTGTTTGACAGATGAGGGAAATTAGGCTCCAAATAGAGCAAAGAAGATATCAGGGATCTGCTGGCAGAACCAGGGCAAGAACCCAGATTCTCTATGACCTGCCATCTCCCTGAGGCTCACTCTGCCCCAGTTTGCCAGCCCAGCTGACAAAGGTTGGACAGAGGACATTGAGAAAACAGAAGGCCCGGATGAATGGAGCCAATATCAGAGCAAGGAGACAGTCAATATCTTAGACACAGATGGTGGGCAGGACACCCCAGTGGATTCCCAGGACATGGCACTCCTCCATTCTCCCCCAAGACCAACTCAAAAGAGAAGACCTTGACATTAAAGCCCTGGAGTCTTTGATCATGCAAGGAGAATCTATTTTAAGTAGCAATCTTTGCATTTCTGAAAGAAGTTTATATGTCTTCTTCAGGCCTCTTAAAAATAGAATAGCATCTCATCTTCCTAAGATGATTTGAATGTAGACAAACATGGAGCCAAGAGGACCAGCTAGTCAGGAATGTTAAATATGTGGTCTCTGTACACCATTCCTGTTCCCTTGGCCTAGGGTAGACATCACTCATCTGCAATGTACTATTTCTAAACCAACACCAGGTGTGGCCTCAGAATTCTTCACAACTCGGCACTCCAGAAGTTACTCCCAGTTGGCAATGTGGTCTGCAGCCTATTTGCCACCCTACAGCTAAATGACCTGCCAACATTGTTCAAGTCTCTTGTGATTAGATATTTTCTTGTGGTCTCCTTTAAACATTCTGCTGGCTTTACTTGGTCAGCAGAGGCCTGGAGACCTCCTTTTCTAGGGTGGCAATCTCCCCTAGGATTTCTTCTAACAGTTGTTCTCCTATATTTTCCATCGTGTAAAATAATTGAGAATCTCCTAGGATTCTTGCTCATAACTAACTTATGTTTACATAGACTATGAAGATAGCTCTTTAGAAGTTTCAAGTTCAATTTTATTATTGCTGAGAGCTCTTGTATGTGTCTTGATTTTTTGACACCTTTTGTAGTAGGGTTCTCTCTCTCTCCTATCAACTAAATCCCTAAAATTAGAGTTTTGAGAAAGAAAAAAGTAGACTGCACAAGTCTACATTGCACCATGAAGTTTAAAAATAATGACAGAGTAAGATATTGTGTAGAATTTTACCTCTTGTCATTCTAGATATTAAAGAAGTAGAGGCCTGGTGCATGAAATTTGTGCATGGGGGGTGAGGGGAGTGTCCCTCAGCCCAGCCTGCACCCTCTCCAATCTGGGACCCCTCAAGGGATGTCCGACTGCCCATTTAGGCCCAATCCCACTGGGCCTAAAGTGAGAGTCGGACATCCTTCTCACAATCCAGGACTGCTGGCTCCAAACTGCTTGCCTGCCTGCCTCCCTGATTGTTCCTAACTGCTTCTGCCTGCCAGCCTAATCACCCCCTAACCACTATCCTGCCAGTCTAATTGATGTCTACTTGCTCCCCTGCCAGCCTATTTGCCTCCAACTTTCCTCCTCTGCCAGCCTGGTCACCCTCAACTGCCCTCCCCTGCTGGCCATCTTGTGGTGGCCAACTTGTGTCCAAATGGGGCCAGGATCTTTGACCACATGGGGCAGCCCTCTTGTGTGTTGGGGTGATGGTCAATCTGCGTATTACTCTTTTATTAGATAGGATAGAGGCCTAGTACATGGGTGGGGGCCAGCTGGTTTGCCCTGAAGGGTGTCCTAGATCAGGGTGGGGATTCCCTTGGGGAGTGGGGCAACCTGGGTGAGGGGCCTGTGGTGGTTTGCAGGCTGGCCACGTCCCCCAGTAACCCAAGTGGAGGCCCTGGAATCTGGGATTAATTTATATTCTACAATTGAAACTTTGTAGCCTAGAGCGGAGCCAAGCCTTCTGCTCACGCCGTGGTGACAGCCATTTCTGTTTAAAACTTTGTAGCCTAGAGTGGAGGCCTAGGCGCTAGGGCTGCAGAAGCCTAGCTTCCTCCATCACCCCAGCAACCCTAGCCTCTGCTCTCTCCAGCTCCGTGGCTGCCACCATTTCTGTTGAGATTATGTATCTTCTATAATTGAAACTTCGTAGCATTGAGTGGAGGCCTAGGCCGGCAAGGGCTAGTGGAAAGCTTGGCTTCCTCCATTGCTGGGGAAACCCAAGTCTCCCTCCTGCTCTCAGTGGTCACAGCCATCATGGTTGGGGTTTATTTTCATAATTTGCCCTTGATTGGCTGATGGGCATGGCTGTGGGTGTGGTTTTATTGTAGGTATGGTCAATTTACATATTACTCTTTTATTGGATAGGACTAGGAGCCTGGTGCACAAAATTCGTGCACTGGGGGTGGGTGATCCGTCAGCCCAACCTGCCCTCTCACACATACTGGGAACCCTCAGGGCATGTCCTACTGATCACTCACCCCCAGCCTGCCCAAGGCCTAAAGCGTCTGACTGAGGCTTAAGGCCTTGGGCACCCAGTCATCCCCCTGCAATGGGGTCCACCCTAGCCATGACCCCCCAGCCCGGGCCTTTGCCCCAGCCAGCTTGTGCCAGGCTAGTGCGGGCCTCGGCTGCATCCTCCGTGGCCCTGGCCGCCTCTGCCCCACTCCCTGGTCCTGGCCACCTCAGACCCACACCCCCATGGCCCTGGCTGCCTTGGCCCCGCCCCCCCAGCTTTGGCCACCTCAGCCCTGCCCCCCCTGGCCTTGGCCGCCTTGGCCCTGCTCCCAGACCTGGGCCGCAAGCTCACTGGCTGGCTCCACCCCAGCTCCTGATTGGCTGGTGGGTGTGGTTGTGGGTGTAACGAAGGTATGGTCAATTTGCATATTACTCTTTTATTATATAGGATAGGAGTTCTATATATCTACTTAATCAAGCAGACACATCGAGGGTAGAGCCCAGTGCTTGCCCCCTTTCTTGACTGCTCTTTTTGGAATATCACCAAGCATTTCAGAACTACTTCTGGAATGTTCCAACATTGTGTTTGCCTTGGTGTCCCTTGATTTGATGATTTGTCTTTCACACTCAGCTCCAAATCGGGTCTTATGGCTACTCAAAATCCCATCATGCCTGCTCCCCATTTCTGTCCTCTTCCACAAGGCTACCTTTCTCTTGGCTCCAGCCATTCCATCCTAATGCTTGTCATATCAAGAAAACACCAGGCTCCTGCCTGGGGCCTATACTCTAGCTGTTGCCCCTGGTAAGCAGGTGTTTGGCTAACTCCCTCACTTCCATCCATCTCAATAGAGCCTATGCCAATGATCCCTCCTGCCACCCACTCCTACACTCCCAGTTCTCCATCCCCTTTATATTGCTCTCCTTTTTAGTTTTTTTCCAGAGCATTTACAAACTTCCCAGGTACTATGTCCTTCTCTGATGTGTTATGTTTATTGTTTATTATCTACCTATCTCCCATAGGAATGTAATCTCCAGGAGGGCAGGAGTCTTCTCCTGCTTTTTTACTAATGTATTCTAAGTATCTTAAATATTGCTAAGCACTTAATAGATGCTCAGTTAATATTTGATGAAAAAATGGTTGAATGAATAAATCAATGAATGAGTAAAGCCTTTGTTCTGGAATGACTACTGATTAGTAGCAAAAACCACTCCTAAATGGTTTCTAAAGTAAAGAAAAAGGGGTAAACAACATTTTTTTAAAACCATTTATAGGCTACCTTTTGCCAGAAGCCAATTCCATCATGTCAGCAGGGCTGAATCATATGGGAATGGCTAAAGGCATTTCCCCAAACCTGAAAAGGATACATAAATTGATTGCTTCCTGGCAGGCAGCTGAGGGCATCTTAATCTACATGTTATTGCCTCCTATAGGCAAATTCTTCCAATCTGACAATGGACTGTGTCTATGAAACCCTACCCTTTGATGTGTATATCTACCTTGCCTTAGGACAAATTCTGTTAATAAAAAGCAACGGGTCCTGAGATGAGGAGAACTTGGTTTCTTTAGCCAAGCTCCTCTGGCCTCCAAAGCCTTCCAAAATTATGTTTTGTCTCTGGATTCTTATTTAAGTTATGCACAGCGCCTTCTCCAGGTTTCTAAACCCTTCTAGATGCTGGATCAGGACCACCGGCAATAACCTTTATTAATATGATATCATTATCAAATGCCTTTATGACCAACATTGTTTTATATCACAGTCTGGCGATTATAAGCTTCTGGGCCTGTGAAGTTGGGCCTGGAAGCCAAGACCTGATAGCACAAGCCTGCTAAATTCTCTGTCCTGTCTGTAGTAGTCATGCAATAGTATCCAACATAAACTTCTCATTTCTTTGTTAGTTATATATTACAAAAAAAGAGTGTGTTGCCCATATTTAAAGAAGATAAAAACCTTTATTTACAAATATTCTATTCCTTTAAAAATATCCTTTTCACATAAAAGGATAAAATCTAATAAAAATCCAGGAAACAAAGCCAAGTTCTGGTAAAATCAAGGAGAGATTGGTGTCCTTGCAGGAAAGGCTGCATCGATGATAGCATCAACTTACAAAACTTCCAGCAAGTAGTTTATACAGACTTTTTTTTTTAAACAAAAAAAAAGTTACAGCAGTTCTTTGGATCTTCCTGTGCTGATTGTTTACTTCCATGTACTTTGCAGAGCTGCCTTTCCCAATCTAGATACAAACAAAAAAACAGTTGCTTAGATTATTCTAATAGAACACTAGGTTTTCCTTCAATGGGTAAGAAGCAAAAATGCGTCTACAAAGAAGTTACTTTTTTTTTTTTTTTTTTTTTTTTTTTTTTACAAAGAAGTTACTTAAAAGTCATAAATATTTTGCCTCAAAAAAGATATGTTTGTGGTAGAAGGATGGAATAATTTATGCTAACTACCTTGCAGGGGCTCTAATTTTGCAGGCAGAGGTGAGCTCATGTGATCAGGAGCCAAAAAGCCTGAGTGAGACTTGCTCTCTGGACTGGTAATGAAATGAGAGGCCCACGGGTAACACTAAGGCAGTGTAATGTGTCCCCACGGACATCCACCCTCCTATCTGATTAGCTTGTGCAGAGGAAGCAACCTTGCATCTGAATGCTCTCGGTATTAAGCTGTGAATAGATGTCATGATTCTATTGAAAAGAAAGTCTGACACTTGAAGCGCAATGAACTTGTGTCTGTAAACCTCAGCATTTGCGAAAAGAGAGGAAATACCATGCAAAAGAACATTTCAGAGTAAATGTGCCCTGAGTCTTTATGCTTCTGAACAAAAAAACAAGCATATCTGTGGTCGTTGGTGCTTTAAGACTGAAAGTGCTTATTGTTTCCTTCCAGGTACTTTGCAGAGGTGCCTTTCCCAATCTAGATGCTGGCGTGACCGAACACGCAGAGGACGACATTCTGTGCAAGCTTGAACAATGCCAAGTCTAACCTTTCTAAAAAAGAACACGTAAAGGCTAGGCCCTCATGGAGGGTGATACCAAATGAAAGCTTTTCAGACGAGTCTCTGGTGAAAGGCAAAGGTCAGCAGCATTTTGTGGGCAGAGAAGACGATAACCTTGGGTTCTTAGACAGAACAGAAAACCCAGGTTGCACATTTAAATCGGTTGCAAAATCCAGAACCCTCCTGCTTCCTGCATGCACAGCCAACAGCACTAACTGGGCTCAATGGCAGACCACTCTCTGTGACGTCTCACGGTGACAACCCGGTCGCTCTTGCCCTTTCATCCCCAAACATTGTCCATCACACAGAGTTTCTTTCCTGCCATGTCTCCTTCTTCTCTTTATGCACTTCCTCTCAGGAGAGAAAGCTCCTCAGTGTTTCATTCATCTTCCTTGTTCCTATAGTGCTTCCCACCCCCTCCCCGTCTCCTCCCTGTCCCCGGCCCCAATCTATGCTACAGGTATAAGGTGCAGCTCAGGAACCCCACTGCTTGTGTGTTTAATCCCTGCTCAGCTCCCAACTATCTGCAGTTCTTTGGATTAGTCACCTCAACCCTCTGTGCCTCAGTCTTCTCATTTGCCAAGTGGAGATGACAACACTAACCATGTTTGGGTGAGTATTCAATGAGATAATACATGTAAAGTGCTTTGGACCCTGCGTGGTACAAATGATCCATTGCTACCACTGTGCTCAAATGCAGAAATCTATTTAAACTTTAAGCCTCAAATCATATTTTAATATTCAACAAAGTCAAGATTTTTCCAACCAGATCTAATGGTTCTTATATATTCATTTACACCCTTATAATATGAGGTTGGCACCTTTTCTTATTTATTGGGGAGGTACCATTTACTGAGCAACTAGATATGTCAGGTCCTGGGCTCAAGACTTCATGTGCATTGTCTTGTTTTTGAAAAGTAAGCATTTCTACTTCCAGTTTACAGACGAGGAAGCCAACACGCATAAGAGAAGCGGCTTTTCCAGATTCACAAAGTAAGCGTGGTTAAACTCATTTGTCTCCTTCGCTTCACTTCTAGATGAAATGCTCTGAGAGGAAGGTCAGCATCTCCAGCTCAGCTTTCTATCTCGGGGACCTCCATGGAGAAGGTGCTCGGAAACATCACGTGCGGCTGATTGGAATGCGTGTATGGTTTGGATATCAGAGAGTCTGGTGATATAAGAACTGGTGTTCATATAGCATCCGACAATCTTCAATGCAGTTTCACATGGATTACCTCACACTCTCACAACATTTCTGGAAGATACGTATGTTGTAGACTCCATCTCTCAAATAGAAGACTGCCAGCAGAGAGGTTAATTGGTTTTCCCCAAACTAAATTGCCAATAATGGCAGGGCCAGGATTCCAAACTAGCTGTCTTTCCAATAGCCTACCCCAGAGTACCATTCATTACCTTGTCCTTAGTACCGTCTGAGACCCAACCAATGGCACAATATCTTGAAGACAAAATAAACTTTATATAATAAGTCTCTAATATTGCAAAAGAGGCCGTGTCCACAAATTAGCAGACAGCATAAGATGGTTTTCCTAGATGTTAGTTCTTCAGAAGAAGGAAGACAAACAGACCCAGGGCCAGGCCACATTAAAGAAATCTAGCTCTCAATACTCTGCTCAAATAGTTCCTTTAATCCCAATGTGGGTTTATATAAAGTCACAAGCCAACAGACTTTTAGGAACTCCAAATTTCGACTGTCCTCATTCGTTAGAATTCACTTCTGCAACATTCTTTCTTGTCTTTCTGAAAGGTCAGGTGGGGTCTCATTTCAACCTCTCTCTGGCAGTGGCTTCCCTACAAAGGAGCTCAGCTGGATGATGTAATTGTTCCTATGTTTCTAAATATGAAAGAACAGGTTGGTGCATTATACAACAGAGATAGAAAAAGAATGACAGTGTCGTTAGTAACAGGCCCGATTCAAGAAGCAGCCAGCGTTTACTGGGCGGCGTGCTCACCACAGATATGAAGAAAGAATGGGGGCGAAAGCTCTGACACACGGTTGCAAAGGGAATGATTGCAGCAGCGGTCCGGGGAGTTACACGAAAACTGGCCTTTGCCTCTCTTCACCTGACGGGACTGGAGAGGAGCTGGACTGTGTTATCTTGCCCTCCAGGCAGAATGACTGGGGCAGAACAAATATCAGTCATGGACCCGGTATCTTAAGCGTCATTTAACATGTTATCTACTGAGCACAGTGTGCAAAGTCCTAAGCCATGTGGCAGGATAAAGAGAATAAGGAACAACATGCAGATCCTGCCCTCCAGGGGTTTTCTATGCAATAGAAAAGGAAACACAAGTGACTCAAAATGAGACACAGAGTGAAGTGTCACAAGAGCCGTGAGATCCGTGCTGAGGCGGGTCACAGGGAGGCAGGATTTCCTCAGGAGAGCTCACGGAGGAGGGGGCAGTTCAGATGGGCAAGATTTGGAGAGCACGTGGCCCTGGGAAGAAAGAACATCCCAGGCAGAGAAACAACCTGGGCTAACGCTGGAAGAGGGAAAAGCAAGAGCTGGACAAAGAATAGAGACTTTAGTTTGTTTATAGTGTAGGGCGCCTGAATATCAGACTTTTCATGACAGTTTTTATTATTGAGGCTTACAAAGCATTAATAAGGTTGTTTTTCAATAAAGTGATATTCTTGCCAGTTAGCCAGACTCTCATCAAACCCCATCTTCCCTCCGGTAGCAGATGCTCTCGGACATAGAAAGCTACATGGGGGGTGGAGCCGGTGGGCCAGGCTCCCACTAGGAAGCAGTCCATTGAACAGTTTTACCTTTTACAGCTCAAGACCTGTCCTTGGTTCTGCAAGCTACAGAGAAGCTGGGCAAACCCACACTCCCTTCTTTACAGAGCCTACTAAGGCAGCAGTTTTATTTTATATCTGCAACTGAGGATTAACAGTGAGGATTACTTGTACTGACACAACTGTGCCTTGTGCCTGATTTCACAATCCAGATGTGTTGAATCAACTTTTCTTACCTGTGTGAACACTAATGGGGGAAAAAGGAAGGCAGGAGAGAAAAAAGAGAGACAGGGGGAAATGGCTTTTTTGTTGTTGTTTCCAAGCCTCAATTTCTGCATTTTGTAATTCAGCAGCATCTAGGAAGCATAGTATAATGTTTTTCCCCCAAAAAAGGAAAGAAGGTGTTTTACTGCCAAACTCAATATGTAGATTTGGCTATGATTTTTAAGCCACCTGTTAACAAATTTTAAGATTTCTCCTTTGATAACTATATTTTTGCTCCATCTATATACCAGTGTGTACTGGAATACAATAAAAAGGCTGATCTTTTTACTTTGCCTTAAATCTCTGTTTTCTACCTTACGAAAAACACCCTCCCGAATGTTGTGATTGGCCCAGGTTACTAAAAATAATCTTTCTTCCAGGAGAATCTGACCCTGTCCCCATTGTTTTCTCAGCGTGATTTCTGCATCAGCACATTGATTATGCTGTCATTAGCCAGAATACTGAGACGGGAGAAAGATCTCTTAGGTCATTCAAGTCCATTCCTGGAGCGGACCTAAGTCCCCTGGGAGAGCCTGCGACCCACCTCCTTGGCAAGTGACCAAGGAAAATGCAGAGGCATGTACAAATGTACCCTGCTATGGTTTTTAATTCTTGAAAGTTTCTGAGACTGTTCATAAAACAGCTACACCTCTGAATTTAGGTCATTGGTTCTCAAATGGGGGCAATTTTGTCCCCGACCCCCGACCCCCGACCCCCAAATGCCCTCCCTAACTGAGAGGGCTCACTGGCAATATTTGGAGACATTTTTGTTTCACCACTTGGAGGAGGGGAGGGTGCCAGTGGTATCTATTGTGTAGATGCTGCTAAACATTCCACTTTGCAGGAGACAGGCCCCCATGTCCCCAACAAAGAATTCTCCAGCCCCAAATGTCAATAGTGCTGAGACTGAGAAACCGGGTTTTGGTCTTTTCCTAAGGTTTTTGTTTTTTTCTGCCGTTGAACTATTCATCCAGCTGCACACAAAGCCAATTCTATGGCTCCGAGGAGCACATGTTTTTCTGAAATAAACTATTCAGATAAAATTCCTACTAATTTTGGTTCTTAGTCTGAACATAAGCAAGTATTAATAACACAGAGGGAAACAAGGGTGCCTTTTCCAGTTATTTTAAGAGTTAAACTGTGTTAAATTCATTAGACTCCAGATCCAGTAAATTATATTCTAGAGACGCAAGGAGAAGGAACCATTGAATGCTTAAGAAAAAACATCAAACTTACCAAAATCATTAGACCCCTATTGTTAATCAGAAGCTTATATTTTTCAAGAATTAATTTTTATAGGGACAGTGGAGCTTTTAAGTCAAAACCTTAGGTAGGAAACTTTCAGTAGCAAACAAATATCTCAAGAGTATTCAATAGATACCCTATCCTCCCACCATCCTCCAAATCCACCATTCATTCTTTTTTAGGAACTAAATAAAGAAAAAAGAGAATATGCGGTAGAATGGAGAAATGGAATAAGGGCAAGGCAAGGAAATGAAAGGTGAAATGGAAGGAAAGGAGAGAGATAAATCCAAGTTGTGTTTCTGCAGGTTGGAGAGGACCGTGGCTCCCATAAGCTTCCTACTTGGCTGTTCAACCCCAACTTTCTGTGGCCTTGAGGCCTGGTGTTGATCTCATCTATAATGTAGATTTCAGTGCTACAGAGGAGTGTGTTGGGGCAGGGAGGTTACAAAGAGAAAAAAATGATAAAACAATTTATTTATGAACTGTTACTGAAATACTAGCATCACAAAGGTAAGTCGGCCCTAGGCTTTGCGGCCCAATTGGTTGAGTATCATCTGTGCACCAAAAGGTCTCCGGTTTGATTCCCAGTCAGGACACATGCCCAGGCTACCAGCTCCATTTCTGATTAGCTTGTGTTCGGGAGGCAATCGATCACTGTAACTCTCCCTCTCTCTTCCTCTTTCTCTAAAAAATCAATAAAAACGTATTTTTTTTTAAAAAAAAGATAAGCAGCCCTAGCTGGTTTGGCTCAGTGGATAGAGTGTCAGCCTGAGAACTGAAGGGTCCTGGGTTTGATTCCGGTCAAGGACACATACCTAGGCTGCAGGCTCAATTCCTGGCCCTGGTCAGGGCACGTATAAGAGGAAAGCAATTGATGTGTCACTCTCACATCGATGTTTCTCTCTCTGTCTCTCCTCCCAAAAGAAGAAGAAAAATAATCAGTGGAACAATATCCTTGTGTGAGCATTAACAAAAAATGAAAAATAATAAAATTAAATTAAGTAAGCAGTATTACAAATACACCAGGCATCAGGTTAAGCTTATCACATGTCATATTTTTTCGCTTGTTTAGAGATTCTAATTTGGGGAATCTGATTTGAGTTAATATTTTCAAAGACTAAAGAGCTGTTCCACATTCCAGGTTAGCTCAGATGTTTTGAAAGTGTGAGGAGCAAGCCAGAACCACTTCAAATCTTCGTTAAATACATATGTGCTTTTTTATTTTTTATATTAGCAGCAGAACAATAACTGTACATTTGAAACATTGAAGACATTTCGTCTTTAGCCTATTAAGGAGTTAGTTATCCCTCCCCTGAAATGGTGCCTTGACTATGACATTCTCCCCACTCCCTCACCCCAAACAGAATCAAGGTTAGAATTTGCTGCACTACTGCGCTAACTTGAGTTAAAATCTGTCACTTGTGCTCAGTTACCAGTCTGTGACATTTCCTAATGAACTGTGTCTGATCTCCAGACATTTCCTGGGGTATTTACGAGAATGGTGCAGCTCAGACTCAGTGGTGGCTTCACAGTGATATTTAGTATGCAAAGCTTTCTGCAAAGCATACAATCTAGAATCTTCGTCCTTTATTGCTATTAAAATCAGTGACACAATTCTTCCCCTCTGGGGGAGGCTGCCCAGGATAACTCAAACAGTAATTCATCCCAGTGAAGGCAATAGGACTGATCATAACAGAGCTGAGAATGGATAAATCGTGTCTTGACTTTCTCTATAAGCCGGAGGTACTAATAAACTCTTTTTCGTTGTTTTTATTTTACTTAACTTGCATAAATTACAATAGCCATGTAAATTCATGCTGAATGAAAAAAAAATGCCAACAGCAGAGAATGGAAGTGAAAATTTCCCTTCTCAACCTCCAATCCCATTGCCCAGAAATAAGCACTATTAATAGTAACTCATGTGTTCTCCTAGAAATTTTCAGAGAGAATAGAAAAAAAAATTATGTTTTTCTGTGCCCCAATTTCTTTCTTTTTTTATTTTTTATTTCTAGAGTTCACAGTACTTTATGTCACCACTAAATCTTTGCCAGGCTAGTCCCATAAATATTTTAAACTCTCCCAAATAAATTAAACAATTAGCAAAAATAATCTCTTTAGATTAGTGGCAGACATTAAATAACATTTTCTCTATCTAGCCTTCAGTGCTTCTATGTTTGTCTGCTTTTAATCCAAGTTCCCAAGTTCCTTTTGAATTTTGTAGCTCTTTTTCGGTAAGGACCAAAGGGGCTTCATTTAGTGAAATCAAGTGGAGCCTTAAACTAACATTGATCTAACAAATCCTTGGAGACTGTGTGGAAGGAACTGGGATATTCATTAGCTGACACAGGGACCTGGGTGGTTCACTATCCTTGAATATCTTGCTGCTTCCAAATGCTTAGACTTGATATTCCCTTGAAATCCTCAAACAGGAATGCATCCCTCTCCTAGGCTATCTTACTGGCTGGCTTCCTGTTCTCCCTGGACCTGCCTTTAACCTTTGTGTCTTTTAAACACATACCAGAAACGCACTACTGTATCTAGGTATCCTAAGCTATCTTACTGGCTGGCTTCCTGTTCTCCCTGGACCTGCCTTTAACCTTTGTGTCTTTTAAACACATACCAGAAATGCACTACTGTATCTAGGAACATTTCTATCCCCCCCTTCTCCTTCCTGGGCTCTCTGTGGACTCATCCTGGCTGCCTCCAGTGTACTATTAGGGAAACTCCCCAACTTCACCCAAGCCATGAAGGGCTCCCAGGTGACAGACCCCTACCTTCCTTCTACTCTCTGGCTCTCTAGTCACTTGGAATCAGAGCTCTTCCTGAGTCATCTCCGCAAGCCTGTGGATCTCCCTCTGTGACTTTGTTTGGCAGTAACATGCCCCATCTGGCTTAGCCCGAGACCTATAGCATATACTATATATTATCATGGACAGAAAACATATGGAAGAAAGTTTCTCTTTTCTTAAAATCAAGTCAGCCCAGGATTTTAAACCCCTGGTATGACCTCATTAAGAGAGATGAAACAGAGTTACTTGCAGAAAGACAGAGGCACGAATAAAAGCCACAGCATGAGAGAGGGCAGACAGGGAGAGCAAATGGACTTTATTATCAGCCTCCATCACCCCTCCTGACCCCATTTTGCTCAGGACAACTCTCAAGTTCTTAGGAGCAGCCAAACCTCCAGGATGGGTAGGGGACTTGGTTGGTCTGTCATGAATCCCATGCCCACTGCCAGCAGCTGATTCAGGGATGGGTGAGCCAGCCAAGGAGAGAGGGGAGGTTTCCTGAGGCATCTGATGAAGTCTCCTCACAAAACAGTCTGCTCTGCAAACAATATTTTGTCCTCGGGCAAAGAAACTGCATTGGGAAAAAAGCACACTGTACTTTTTCAATGCCCTCTGGTTTCTTTGAATTTCTATAACATATTTGTTTTGGCTTGTTTTATTGTTATTGTTTCCTTTATGAAATGAAGGCTCAAATTGTGTGGTTTCTGTTTTTCTTTCTTTCAGGTTAGAATTCTAGGACACAGCTGAATGTATAAATGTAACAGTATCAATAAGAATAGCAGTTGCATTCAAGGCTCTGGGCTAAATATGGGGTTGTGGTAAGAGGTATAATAAAGGTGAAAACATGGTGTTAGACTTATGATGCTCTGATTCTGAATCTATCTCCATAGAATTGTGGAGAAAGAGAAATTAATGTAGTTTTAACTGGCAGCATCCTTGAGTAGAGGGACATTTGACCTGAATCTTGAAGCATTTTGTTTTTAAGTAAAGGAATTCCACACATAACAGCACAGACAAATATATAACAAGCACTCATATACTCATCAAACTATTTTTATAAATACTAACATGTAGTCATTTTTTTAAGATCCAGTATTTAAATTAAATGTTTTATTTTGAGATAATTGAAGATTAACATGCAGATGTCGGAAGTATGGCAGCGATCTCTAGTTTTCCCCGATCGGTAAATCTTGTAGAAGTGTAATACAATATCACAAACAGGATATTGACATTGATTTACATAGAACATTTCTATCACCCCAAGGACTCGTCATGGTCCCCTACTACCAGCACACTAACACCTTTTCCACTGCGACCCTCTCCTCAACACCTGGAAAACAATCTGTTCTCTGTTTCTATACTTTTATCATTTCTTGAACATCATATAAATGGAATCATAAAGTATGCAACCATTGGGATTTGCATACTTTTCTGGAGATTCACCCAAGCTGTTGTGTTAAGTATTAGTAGATCATTTCTTTTCATTGCTGAGTAATAGTCATGGTACAGATGCACTTCAGTTTGCTTGGCCAGTGATTACTAGATGATAGGAATTACATGTTTAATTCTTTTTAAAAAAATATATTTTATTGATTTTTCACAGAGAGGAAGGAAGAGGGATAGAAAGTCAGAAACATCGATGAGAGAGAAACATTGATCAGCTGCCTCTTGCACACCCCCTGCTGGGGATGTGCCCGCAGCCACGGTACATGCCCTTGCCCGGAATCGAACCTGGGACCTTTCAGTCCGCAGGCCGATGCTCTAGCCACTGAGCCAAACCGGTTTTGGCACATGTTTAATTCTTTAAGAAGCTGCCAAACATTTTTCCAGAGAGTCTGTACCATATTAGATTTCCACCAGTAGAGGATGAGTGGTCAAATTTCCCTGCATCCTCACCAGCATCTTGGTTCATCACTATTTTTTTAGTTCATTCTGACAGGTGTTTAATGATATCTCATTGTGTTTTGATTTGCATTTCACTAAGAATTAATGATATTGAGCATCTTTTTATTTACTTATTTATTTTTTAAAAGATATTTTTTCCCACTGATTTTTAGAGAGTGGAAAAGAGAGGGGAAGACAGAAAAACATCAGCCTGAGAGAAACATATTAATTGATTGCCTCCGGGCCCGGGCTGGGGAGGAGTCTGCAACCGGGGTACATGCCCATGACTGGAATTGAATTGGGGCCCCTTGGGTCCACTGACTAATGGTCTATCCACTGAGCCAAACCGGCAAACATCTTTTAATATGCTTACTTGCCATCCTATTCTGTGAACTGCCTCTTCATGTCTTTTGCCTATTCTCCAGTTGTTTGCTTTCTTGCTGAGTTTGAGAGCTGTTACTATATTCTATATACTTGTTCTTTGTCAGATAACTGGTTTCAAGTTTTTTCTCCCATTCTGTAGTTTGTCTTTTCATCCTCTTCAGAGGATCTTTTGAAGAGAAATGTTTTTTAATTTTATGAAATGCACCTTACCATTTTTTTCCTTTTAGGGATTGTGCTTCTATTGTCAAATTTAAGAACTCAGTCTAGCCTGAGATTCTGAAGATTTTCTCCTGTTTTCTTTTAAAAAGTGTTATAGTTTCATGTTTTACATTATTTCCAGGAGCTACCTGGAAATAATTTTTTATAAAGCTGGAGGCTTGGTTGGAGTTCACATTTTTGCCTGTAGATGGTTGTCCCTGTGCTCCAGGACCATTTGTGGACGGGGTATATTTTTTCCATTGAATTGCTTTGCACTTTTGTTAAAACGTTAGTTGGGCATGTTTGTGTGGGTCTATTTCTGGGTTTTTTAAATTCTGTTCCATGGATCTACGCATGCATCCTCCCACCAATATCACAGTCTTGATGACAGCAGCTATATAATCAGTCTTAAAATTGATAGACTGCTTCCTGCTCCTACTTTATTCTTCTTGTTCAAAATTGTTTTAGCTATTTTGGTTCTTTTCCCTTTCCATATAAATTTTAGAACAATCTTGCCTATACATACAGAAATCTTTCTGGGCTTTTGATGGAAATTATGCTAAAGCTTTACAGAAATTTTGGAAGAATTGACACCGGTATTATGTTTAGTATTCCCAATCCATGCACAAAGTATGTCTCTCAACAAAATAGAAATTTCTTGGGGTTTTTTTTTTGTCAGTCAACATTGTATAGTTTTCCTCATACATGTTCTATACATGTTTTGTTAGATTTATACCTAAATACTTCATTTTGTAAGTTATTGTGAATGGTATTATATTTTTAATCTCAGTGTCCATATGTTCATAGCTAGCATATAGAAATACAATTGATTGTTGTATGTTTATCTTGTATCTTAGGACCTTGATAAATATACTTATTAATTCTATGAGTGTTTGTTTTATTTCTCTTGGGATTTACAATCATATAATCTTCATTGGGTCAAATTTTGAAATGTTGTATTTCCATTTTAAAAATGTTAATGCAATTTTAAATTTCCTTTGAGATTTTCTTTTTTGAATTATCTAGTAGTGCATTGTTTAGTTTCTAAGTGTTTAGGAATTTTCATGTTATCTTTTCATTTTTTTCCTAGTTTGATTCCATTGTGGTTGGAAAACACACTCTGTATGATTTCGATTCTTTTAAAAATATTGAGGCTTGTTTTGTGGCTCAGGATATGATCTACCTTGGTATATGTTCCATTGGTTCTTGGAAATAATGTGCATTGTGATATTTTAGGTAGAGTATTCTTTAAATGTCAGTGAAATCTGGTTGGTTATTGGTATTGAGTTCTATATTAGGAAGATTTTCTGTTTAGTTGTTTTATCACTCGCTGAGAGAAGAGTGTTGAATTCTCCAACAATAACTGTGGATTTGACTGTTCCTTCTTTTAATTCTAACATTTTGTTTCATATGTTCTGCAGTTTTATTGTTTGGTGTGTGCCACATTTAGGATTTCTATGAATTTTTGGTGAATTGGCCTTTTAAAAAATCATTATATAATGCCCTTCTTCTCTAGTGACTTTTTGTTCTGAAGTC
Source organism: Antrozous pallidus (assembly GCA_027563665.1). Lineage (NCBI taxonomy): Eukaryota > Metazoa > Chordata > Mammalia > Chiroptera > Vespertilionidae > Antrozous > Antrozous pallidus. The sequence goes on along the minus strand of CM050508.1, from coordinate 29,383,700 downwards.
TAATTAATCTGATACTGCTACAGCCACTCCTGCTTTCCTTTGACTGCTGTTTGCATGATGTCTTTTTCCATTCTTTTAAAAAATTTTCTTTATTTATTTTTAGAGAGAGAGAGAAAGGGAAGGAGGAAGAGAGGGAAATAAGAAAAGAGGGTAGTATTCTAAGTACTATGTATAGTACTTATTTTCAATGGATATATCATTATATTTGAAGTAAGTTTCTTGTAAAAGCATATAGTTGGGTGATGTTAAGGCTTAAGTCTGGTATTTTGTTGTTCTTTTCTGTCATTTTTTTTGTGTTTGATTCCCCCCCCCCCCCGCCCCAGTGGGTTGCCTAAACATTTCTTATAATCACTAAGGACAACTGCATAGCAGTTTCTTATAAAGTTAAAACATGTACTGACCATCCAACTCAGCAATCCATCTTCTACATTTTTACGTCAGTAAAATGAAAATCTATGTTCACATAAAAACTTGTATGGAAATATTTATAGCAGCATTACTTGCAATGTCAAATGCAAAATAATCTAAATGTCTTTCAACTTGGGATTGGATAAACCAAGGTCTAGTCACAAAATGAAATAGTGCTAACAATGAAAAAGGAACTACTGATACACACAGCAACTTGAACAGATCTCAAGGGCATTCTGTTGCATGAAAAAAAGTCTCGAAAGGTTACAGATTATTCCATTTATATGACATTCTGGAGAAAGCCATAGTGACAGCTTACAGATCAGTGGCTGCCAGAGAGTGCGGGGGTCTGGGGAACAGGGTGAGGATTGACTATCAGGATATTCCATTAGGGAATTTGCATGTGTGTGTGATAAAACTGTTCTTACCTTGATTGTGGTGGGTGGTAGTAACATCACTGTAAGCATTGGTCAAGATTCATAAAATTGTACACCAAAAAAGGGTACATTTTACTGTATGTTACTAAAAAGCAGAGAAGAAAATTTACATGAATCTTGTTATACTATACACATCCTTCTGCAACTTTATTATTCACGTTTTTTTATTTCCAGATCTACCTGTGTCTTGAAAACATTTCAGTAGGGGTAGAAGAATCCATTTCTTCAAGTGGTGGAACTATTAGGAATATTATGTTGAGTGAAACAAGCCAGTCTTGAAAAGAACAAATATTCAGTATTGATATGACCCTAGGGTCATCTATGCACTTGATTCTAAAATGGAAACCATCACTAAGTGGAGCAGGTTCCAGATAATTTCCCTGGAGAACACTGCTTTGACATGAAGATCCATGGAGTTATTCATCACAAGGCATCGACTCTGAACTTTAAGGCTGTTATTTTCAAAAGGTGACATCAGTGATGTCAACATTAAGTAAAGAACATGGGTTAAAGTAATCTCTACATTCTCTCTAATTTTTAAAAAAAAATCCAAACATGTAAGTTATTTACATAAATTGCATTGGAAAAACAACCAGGTAAGTTCCAGTCCTGTTCTTTCAACTAAATAGATGGCAAATCATTTAACTCCTCGTACTCATGTTCCTCTTCTATAAAAAGTTGCCTTGTGCTACATTGTTTAAAGTCTCTTTCCACCTATAAAATACTATATGATGTTAATCAAACCTCTGAAGCACTCAGTTGTGCATTCAACTGCCTAACATGTCTCAGGAACTTATCTAGGTGCCCTAGACACAAATAACAATAAGAGCGAGTCCCCGGTTTAGTGGGAACATCAGCACAGCCAGCGTCCAATGGATGGGTTGCTCAAGGCCTCATGTGTACTGGGGAGGGACAACTGGAGAGCAGCTCTCAGCCAAAGTGGGAGTCGGGAAGGACATGAAGGATGAGAATGCTGGGTAAACAGCCAGACACCCCCGCCATCCAATTCATGGTTGCTTCTCTTTTCTTTACTTCTAATTTTGTTTGAGAAAGAAAGAAGGACATCTTTCTGTGGCTTCCACTGGTCTGCCCATGGATGTAAATGAACAGGAAGCTACAGACTCAGTCATACTCAATACTGTGTATCCTCTCAAGTTTCTATTTCTCATTTAAGAAAATGTAAACAAGGCATCTGCAACTAGAGGCCCAGCGTTGCAGTAAATGTGAAGCTGTGAAAGCTTCCCTGGTGGTGAGGAAGCATTTAGAAACTGGTCGCTTTGTTTTTTTGTTTTGTTTTTTTTTAAGTGGTAACAGTGTAACTTTGAGAAATGCATGTAACACATTTTCCCACACTCCTTCTAAAAGAAACAACAAAATAAGTAAATATTCTAGGCGATGATTTTAGAGAATGAACACAATTCCTGCCCATGTATTACCACATGATTTGATGCTGGGAATGTTCATTTAAAAACAGTTAACCCATAAAGATTAAAAGGCAAGGGGAATTATTATGGCAAAAATCTAAAGATCCATAAATACAATTTCATATGTATGTGGAAAAACATAAAAATATCAAATATGAAGTAAATATTATATTTGTATTATGGATATACTTGTCAAAGGTGGAACAGGGTTTCCTTGTATGCTAGAGAACTTCAATTAATCAGGAAGCTTTTATTCAAGTTTAAGAGGGAAATGGGAAATCATTTAATTTAGCACTTCAGCATCATTGTTGAAACTCTTACAAGAACATACAAGCTTTCTTGACTATCTAAGCACAGAAGAATGATCACAGTTGAGTTTCCCCTTGAAAATGGAACTCTCAAAACATCTATGATAGGGGCTGACTACCATGATACCAGAGTTGAACACCAGTTTTCAGAACCTCAGGTGAACCCTAGAGAATCCCTGTGGAGAGAGAAACTCCTGGTGCTAATTTTGAAAGACGGTTTTAAGTTTTTCCTTTCACCGGGCTATGGGGAGCACACCAACAGTTTAGCAAAGAACAACTTCTGCTTCATTCACTCTGAGATTTTACTGTCTTCAGAGAAGAATGCTCATGATATAGATGTTGAATAATATAGTCCCGTGGTCAGCAAACTGTGGCTCACGAGTCACATGCATTTCTTTGGCCCCTTGAGTGTGGCTCTTTTACAAAATACCACAGCCTGGGCAAGTCTGTTTTGAAGAAGTGGCGTTAGAAGAAGTTTAAGTTTTAAAAAATTTGGCTCTCAAAAGAAGTTTCAATTGTTGTACTGTTGATATTTGGCTCTGTTGACTAATGAGTTTGCTGACCACCCTTCAGGAAGAGTTCACTCAAATACTTTTAGTTCCAAAGGGGTAAAACAGTAACTTTACAATGGGGAAATCTGGCAGACACCACCTTAATCAAATGACCAAAGGTGGCTGCGGAGCAATGGGACTAATCAACAGCATGTTTCTTCGGATAGGATGCTCTGGGAAGAAGCCTCACTCTCATGGAATTCCTGCCCAAAGTGCACAACCTGAACCTAGCCAATGAACCTGAACAGATGAATAGTCTACAATACATCTGGCTTGTTGCCTTCAAAAATACCAATGTCGTGAGAAAGCAAGACTACGGAAACTGTTCAAATCAGAGGAGACTGGAGTGACAAGAGGACTGAATTCAAATTTTGGGATAGTTATTGAGATAACTGATAGGTACCCCCCCAACTGGTGGGCGGAGTTATGATGTAATTGACAGAGACACTGAGCCACCAATCAATCACATACCAGAGTGCCCTGTGTCCCACCCCTTCCCATTCTGCCCTGGGCCCAACCCCTGCCTGTTTCGGCCCTTAAAATTTGTCTCGGTGCGCCACGTGGCACCTTATCTCCCAGACTGTTCTCCCAGACTGTTCTCCCAGGCAGTCTGGGAGGCGGTCAAGCTGGGTCCCCTCTTTTCCCCTTCCCCTGGCCCCAGTCACAGGGCGCGGCTTCCCCAGCTCCATTCCCCCCGAGCCTGTGAACCCACTCGGAGACCCCCAATAAAGCCTGATTAATTCGCTCACTCATTCGGACTCCCTGCCTGCAGTTTCTCACACGGCGGCGTAGAACCTTACAATAACAAATCTTAATAAGGTTTATAGATTGGATTAATAGAATTGTTTCAGTGTTATTTGCCTGATTTTGATCACTGTCTTGCAGTCATTCAAGAGAATCGATGTTTTAGGAAATACATTTAGGGAGTGAAAGGTCATCATGTCTGCAACTTACTTTTAGATGGGCAGCAGAGAGCCTTTTGCCGGATGAAAATGTCCCATAGCTTGACTGTGGTGAGGGTGGTTACAATGATTACATGAACACATTTATTTGTCAAAGGACATCAAACTTAAACACACAAATTTCATGTTTGGAAGCATATCTAAATAAATAAAGCTGATTTTAAAAAAGTGTTTTTATATTGTTTTGCAAAATAGTTACTCAAATAATAAGTCATATGGATGAGTTTCCTGGTGTTTGTGGGTATGGTTTCATATTGATTGATTGATTGATTGCCTAATCTGATGCATGAAATTCAATAGATTGTCACTAAACTGTTACAAGCTCACACTCTCCATTATGTCATTTGTATCTCATCTATTTTAAGTAGTTTGCAAAGAGGCATGCAAATTCTTATTCAAATCTTGCTTGTTTTTTTAAAGAGCTGCAAACATTTTCTATCTATGCCAATAAAAGATATCTCTGACATAAAAAACAATCCCTATGTTTTATATTATATAAAAATGAAGAAAGGAAAAAGAAGAAAGCATGTTGGCTGCTTCAAAGGAAAGGGAAAACTAGGGCTGAGGCCATTTCTGATCACTAAATAATAGGATTGCAGTGGTTCTGTGTCCCACAGGAGCTTGGCTATTAACTCAATTTAGAAAGGGATTGCAAAATAGAGTGTTTCCTGTGGTGAAGCCATTCTGATGCTTTACATTGCATTACCAAAGGCTTGAAGGGAGGTGAGCAGCGAGGGTCAGCAAATGCCATGGAAATTGGTTCCCAAGCCCCAGCAGTGAAAGACTGTTAGGGTGGATTTGGACCTGACCCACATTAGCAAGGCAGAATGAGGCTGTAGGCTGCCTCCAAGGGCCAGAACTTACAAAGAAATGACTGGAAATGTGGCAGCTCTCCTTCACCCTGGCTCTACCAAATTAACCAGGAGTCCTTGTGCAAACTCTTTCCCTGTTGCTCAGTTTCCTCATCTGCAATATGAAAGGTTGCACCAAGTGATCCTTAGAACTAACATACTATAATTCTGAATGTCAATGCCTTTGGTGTGGAACTCAGTTCTTTCCCCTCACCTAATTCCTGCTATTTCTCTCCTCTTCACTTCCCCAAACTGACAACAAACATGTCATACTCATTGTCTTTAGTGCTACTTTTAATAAAAGGAAATGTTCTCATTGTGACTTTAGCTTACTGGGAGACATCCTCCCCTCCATCCCCAATAATTCCTGCAAGTATGAATAAAATTTCACAGGGTACAGATATAATTCTAGATAAAAATACTTTATTTGCTTAACTTACATTCCTAGGAGTTTCTAAGTAATTAAATATTTTTATCTAGAAGGCAGTAATCATATCTGTGTGACCAAGCCTGTAGATTCCTTTATCTTTCTCAAATTAACAGGTTCTGCATTTAAAAATGACTTGCTTAACGTAGGAACATTCTTTATCGTATAATCAAGAAACACAGAAAAGAACTATCCCAGACAATGTATGAGACCAGTTCAAGCTCCAGGTAAGAACTCACACAGCTTTCCCTTATGGTGAAATGGCTGGTTGAAAGCCAGCCCAGGTTGTGAGGTTGAGAAGTGTTGATGGATCCCAGAATCCATCCTCCCCCCCAAATCTGCCTCTTTGGCATGTGGATTATTTTGAGAACCACCAGACATAGGAAACACTTTAAAAAACAGGGCACATATTTCCCCTTTATAAAGGAAATTCCCATTTGTATATTTGTCTCCTTCTCCTGTACCAGGAAGAAGAGGACTGTTGACAATTTTACCAGTGGAGAAAGTGCCATAATAGGTGTCACTAAACAACCCTTGTTTACCATACTTTCCCTTGTTGCCTTCTTACAGCCTGTTTTCCTACTCAGAAGCCCAAGACTTCTTTCCCTTTTTGTTTAGGCTACAATGGTAGATAAGCCTGAGTTCAAACCACCTCTTTGAGTTACTCATCGATGGTGCTCCCACACCTATGCATGACACATATGTTAATAAACTTCTATTTGTTTTTTTCTTGATAATCTGTTTTTTGCCAGACTAAGGTATAGGGCCTCAGCTGGAGAACTTAAGATGAGTAGAGGAAAAGTTTTTTCTCCCCTCCCATACAGTGCACAATATTAGACTAAATTATTAGAATAAATATTTTTTACCTTAAGGAAGAGAAATGTGTCCAGACAGACAGAAGAAGCCACCTCTCATTCCTGTTGGGGATGTCCTGGGCACTGTTTGTTGAAGTGTCTTCCTGACAACAGCAGTCATAAAAGATAGATGTGCACAAAAATGAGATTCTAAGATCAAGTTGGTAGAGAAATGCTGTGTGCTCTACCGTGTGGGACACTCTGAGATGTTCTGCATTAATGAAAATACATTGAACATTATCATGAACTTTATTTAACTTGGAGCATTTCAAACCTCAGATGCCTTTTTCCATATAAACTCTTCTTTTCCTGCAGAACACACTTTGGGAAGCACCATAGCCCATTTTATTGATGAATAGTCCAGAATAGGTGTAGGTCCCAGTTGAGCCCATTTTCTGAGCTGCTCACACAAACACCCCGCCCTCTCCAAGCTTCCTTGGCAGGGCTGGGATCTACTACAGGACACCAGACACAGGGCAGCAATCTCCCTGGGAGCACCATGCAAGGCTGACAGAAGAACAGGTCTAAGCTGTTTGGATTCCTATATGTAGGAAACAGCTATGGAGCTGAAATGATTTTTAAATCGTTTGAGCCACTCTTTCTCATGACCAGCAACCTTCAGATTGCTAAACCTCAAATTGAAAGTGAGAGGGATCAAAGTTTTACCACCTCAAAATATACCTTTTGGGATATGGATTTTAGGCAGGTTATTAAGAAACAAAAGACACAGAAAGAACCTTTGACTGTCCTCCTTTCTTGCCTAAAGGAATTCAGATAGAAAAACCTGCTTAAAGGAAGAGAACATCACCTACGCATCTTAATATAAACTCAGTGTGGCAGACAGGGAGAAATCTAGCAAAGCCTGTTTGTGGACTTCCCTCTGTTTCAGGTTGATCCAGAGGGTATTTATTTATCACATTTGTTCTTTCTCATCTACCTATGAATTGTCTGCTTCCCCTTTGAAATCCCAGAATGCTGGCCCCTTCTCCTTAATGCAGAAGGGCATACAAGCCCTCAACTGTTCAGTTTTTTTTTGTTGTTGTTGTTTGTTTGTTTGTTTCTCTGTGTTTGTTGCTGGGTGTTTTTTTTTTTTGTTTTTTTTTTTTAGTATATTTTTATTGGTTTCAGAGAGGAAGGGAGAGGGAGAGAGAGATAGATAGAAACATCAATGATGAGAGAGAATCTTTGATTGGCTGCCTTCTGCATGCCCCACTCTGGGCTAAACTCAATTTTCTTTGCAAAACTGTTCCTTCTGTTTTCCTTCACCCCTACTCACCTAAACCAGAATCTGAGCATTGTTATGCTGATAAATATGTAACAACCAGCGCTCTATAAACCCAAAAGGCTCCGTTTGTGCACATGCATTGGTTGAAGTTTTACTGATGGAAAGAATGTTTACTGATAGAAAGAATGTGTGTCATACAATTTACAAATATTATAAAAGATACAATAATCTTTATTGTAAATTCCATAAAGCCTATTGATCCCCACAGAATTCTTTAATTGATTTTTACCTACCTCTTGTAACCCTAAACATCTTCTGATGCAACTGATGACTGTAGCTCTACAAATGTTGGTTAATATTTTCATTTAAAATAGTGAATGTAAGGCAAAGGAAGATCTATATTGTAAATTAACTCATTTATCAATGATATGAATGACTTTTTAGCTGAATCAGATAATAGATTTAAGTACTGGAAGAATATTTTCTGCAGTTCTAATGCTATTCACAATGTTATGGCTGTAGACATACCCTCTAAAATTTAACACATTATTAACACTTTCTTAAATCTAAAGTATGAATTAGCAAACTATGGCTAATGGGCAAAAAAAATAGAACAAAAAATCTACACTGCTGCCTGATTCTATCAATAATTTTTATTTACTGATTTGAAAAAGAGAGAGTGAAATATGGATTTGTTGTTTCATTTATTTTATGCACTCACTGGTTGATTCTCGTATGTGCCCTGACCGAAGATCAAACCCTGAACCTTAGTATATTGGGACGACACTCTAACCAACTGAGCTACCCAGCCAGGGCCCTCTTAATACAATTTTATTGGAACACAACCCTACTCCCCATCTCTGCATTGTCTATGGCTTCTTCCACACTACAATGACAGAGTTGAATGTTTGTAAAGTTCCGTACAGCTAAGAAAGGCTAGCCTATTTGCTATCTGGCCCTTTTATAGTAAAAGTTTGCTGACCCCTGAGCTAGAAAATCAACAGAACAACAAGTTAAGCCCTGATTTTAGTTTTGGTCCTTTTCCATAGTGTATGTATTTTCACCGTTGCAAATGTCAAGCTACTAGTGTGCCATCACTGCTCATAGAGTTAGGAAGAGATGGGCAGACATACATAATTAAATAGCATTTCCATCAAACAGATGCAGTGAGTGCAAATTCCCTCAAGAGTTTGGGTAACAGTAAAATGCACCGAAATAATTAGAATTTATTACCTTGGTTTTTAATGTAATTTATCTTATTGTAAATGTATATAATGTAATTTTGAGTGATGGCCATGCAAACTTACCATGGGATTTCCTACCCAAAGATCACGCACACTCCCCACCTCCCTCCTGCCAGCTACATCCAGTTAGTTTTCATGTCTTATAATGCCATCCCTTACATTTTGTCCTCCTTCCTCAGGGTTAGTGCTTTCGCCCTGGACATCATCTCTTGCCCAGACTACTTCAATTTATTAAATCCTCTCTTGACTTTGGAATCCATGCCTCCAATCCATCCTCTAGACAATGCTTCTTCAACTATGACGTGCATTTGAATCATCTGAGATTCTTATTAAAATGCAGACTTTGATTCAGTAGGTCTGAGAGGATCCTGAGATTCTGCATTTCTAACCAGCTTCCAGGACAAGTGCTGATGCTGCTGGTCCTCGGACCACTCTTTAAGAAGCGAGGTTTGGACTCTGCTAAATACCCTTGCACAAATGTGTCTGACTGGGTTGCTCCCATATATAAAGCTACTCCCTGTTTGCTAAGTGTAACAGCTGCTATGATGTTATACTTGGAGAACACTTTGGTGCTGGGATGATGTTGCTCCCACTTCCTGAAACCTATCTGCTCCCTCCTGCTGGGAAACGCCTTCTCTCCCAAAGCACAGCTGTGGCAGCCTCGTCTGTGACTGCCAGCCCTTCTGACTTTCCCCTTTGGAAAGGATCACCCTCCGCCATCCCTGCTGCTCCCTGTCAGCACATCCATCTCAGGACACTGCTGAACTTGTGTGTTTGCATGAAGTTCTTCCTCATTAAATGCTGTCAACCCAAATTCCCTCAGCCATATTCTGACCTCAGCTCAAATGTCATTTCCTCAGAGTTCCCTGATGACCCCACACAACCCTGCCATCTTGTCTCTCTCTGTTACCCCAACTGCCTTGTTTTAGGTTTTAGTAGAAGCAGTCTTACATAATGCAATGGAGATCAGTAGTGGGTAAGTTAATGAAAAATCAGAAATTAAAATTGGGGAATCATAAAAAGTGATATGAGTATGTTAAACATTGTTGTGAAAATATAAATAAGTGCACATTCATTTGCTTTGATTTTAACCTAGTGCTAGAGGTAAGAGCATCAGCCTGAATATGGGTCTGTTGATTCAGGTTCGGCCATATCTTTCTTGCATAAACTATAGCCATAAACCACCATCTACAATTTCTGGTTTCAGTTCCTTTAACATGAAGCATGAACACAAGGAAATTTGCAAAGTAAGATTAAAAAAAATATTTCCTTATTTTTTTTACAATTAAGTCTTGCCCACGCCTAATTTAACAGCATTGCTCAAAAGCAACCTACCATCATCAAATCTTCTAAAGCATGTAATTTTGTTTTTTTTAAACAAACATTTTATTTTAGTTTTACAGATAAGTTGCAACGATGGTACAGAAAGGTCCTAAATAACCCTCATCCAGTTCTCCCAGATGTTAACATCTACGTCTGTCCAAACTAACATCAGTACATAATTATTAACTAAACTCTGGGTTTCATTTGAATGTACTCCTTTTTCTATTGTCTTTCCACTCCAGGATCCAATCCCTGGTGCCACATTGCATTTGGTTCTCATGTCTCCCCAATCTCTTCTGTTCAATGACAGTTTCTCTTCCTTCCTTCCTTCCTTCCTTCCTTCCTTCCTTCCTTCCTTCCTTCCTTCCTTCCTTCCTTTCTTTCTTTTTGTTATGACCTTGACAGTCTTGAGAAGTAGTGTCTAGATGTTTGTAGAGTGCCTCCAAATAGTTGCTGTTTTTCTCCTGATTTGACTGGAGGTATGGACTTTTGAAAAGAACACAGAGATAAAAAGCCCTGCTTAGATACATAATATCTAAATATCTATTTGCATCACTGTTGATAGCAACTTTCATGTAATGTAGTTTTTATAAAAATAATGCTTATCCTTTCTGCACTTATGCCGTAGTGGTTGACATACTATTTCACTGAATAATGTCATTGGAAATACAAATACAAATGGCAGGCACAGGATTGGGAGTAGACACAGCTGACTCAAACAGTGTGAGTCTTGGCTGCTGGGATCAGAGCCTTTGGGAGCATGGCCATCAGCTTGATAAAAGCATTGGTCAAGGGAAAGCATTGGCTACTTCATGATACAAGTCATTGAGAAGCTAAATGTGCATTAACTGTTTGCGTTAGAGAACGAGGGCTTAAATCTCTCTTTCTAGTAAACAGAGGTGGGCTAAAGATTCCAAGTGCTTGTCTGTGTCCCTCTTCCCTGTGAAAGCTTGTCTGACTTATCCATCATTGGATCCCCAGTGCTTAGTGCAGTGGAAACCTATGACAGGCCTGTTGAATGAATATACCAACAGAACAACTTTTAGGTGCATGCCAGTCAGGAAAAATTTTAACAGAGAGGACTCATTAACTAAGTAAAAGTTGTTGATTAGGTAACAGAAATGGCAAGAGAGAGGGGGGGGGGGGGCACTAAATTACCATGGAAGTACCAATTGTAGGAAGTAGCTATCATCACCCATAGGGCTTGGGGAACCGAGAGAAAGTTGAAACGATGAAAAGTGAGATGCTTGGAGAAAGAGCTTCACCGAGCTGAATGCAGGCCTCCAGCAGGGTGCCAGCTGGTTGGTGCTGTTTTCTCTCAGGGAGAGTAAAGAGATCAGCTCCGTAAACATGGAGCTGCTGCTGCCGGGATGGAGAAGACTTGCCCGGTGCTGTTCTCAGGAACAGGAAGGGGTCAGGGAGGACCAGGTCCTCTCCCTCTCCAGCCTTGCAGTCTCCGTCTGGTTTCCCCAGCAGGCTGGGCCTCACAGGGAGCCCGCTACAAAACAAAGGTGTACTTTGCAGAGCCCCAGCCTCAGAATCACAAAGCAGAGTGCCTTGGAGTGGGTTCAGAGCTGAGAGAAGATAGCTTCATGACTCCCCAGGTACAAATTAGGTCACAGTAATTGTTAATTCAGCATTTCAATATCTCAGTTTCCCTTTCCCACCCACACCACGCGAGGCCTCAGGGCCTGTATCTTGGCTCCTTTCCTTTCCGGTGTCCTGCGGTCGGTCGGTAGAGGTGTCTCAGAAACAGTAGGGTGGTCTTTGGTGTGCAGATTCCAGCACTGCCCTTGTGTCAAGCCAGTGACTGGGATTGTGATGATCCTGATCAGTGGTCCCATCTTGTTCCTTTCTCAGGGAGCAAGTTCTCCCCTCTGGACTGTGCTACATTAGCCATGGCCAAACCCGGAGATCCTTGAACTCAACATGTAACATAGTTAGATTATTCTTTAATCTTACACAAGGCCCTTTCCTCCCCAGCCCATTGACACACCTCCATTTTTCTGGTTAGGTCAAGTGCTAGAGGACAAGTGAGTCCTGATTCAAGACCTACTTGGTTTCTGAATCATAGTCACAAATGGAGCAGGCTGAAGACAAACCTTTATCCATCCTAATCCTGGAAGCCCATTCAAACCATGAATCTGTAGACATTTATTTGCATAACAAAGTAAAATACAGGTTAATGCATTTATAAACTATTAAGTTAAATGTGAAACCAAACATTTCATATACTAGTAAAAGATGTTTTCCAAATGTTTCCAAAAGAGTACACTTTTCTCATTGGGGTTTCCTAAAAATAAATCAGTAGAGTTTGGATTGAAGATGCCCTCTTTTGCTGGTAATTCTACTTGGCAAATATAGTTGTTCTTGAGAGATCAACCAAAGGACTTGTACGCATGCATATAAGCCTCACCAATGGACACAGACAACAGGGGGTAAGGGCATGAGTGAGGGGGCGTAGGAGGCAATAGGGCAATAAGGACACATATGTAATACTTTAATCAATTAAAAAAACCGAAAAATATTTTTAGTTGTTTTTCATTGAAAAAAAAAGGACTTTCAAAATTGAATTAAAAACTAGGATAATCTCTTTTGAAAAAATAATGGTACCGTCAATATGTTGAGTACTAAGGCTTTCATTTGCTTAATGAATTTCATTGAGTGAATGAATAAATCAGCACATGATTAAAACAAATGGAGATTCAGGAGTTCTATAGAGATATTTAGTAGACAAAAGATTTGAAGAAAAAAGAACAGAGAGATGACAAAGCTTTTAGTATCCTTCTGTTCCTTGGCAACTCCTAAGTGAAGAGAGACAGAGGTGGGAAGCCTCATTTCAGGGTTAGAAAACAATGTCAGAAAAATCTAGCGCCATCCCTCCTGTTGGTCTAACCCAGCCTAACTCCTTCCTTGGGAATGTGTGGTTCAGCGGTTGACATTTCCAATAGCCGTGCTTTAGAAAACCCCAAGAATTTCAGTATCCAGAAATAAAGGGATGAGAGAAATTGGGCGTGAGACTGGATGGGTCAGATATAGCCACAAAAATGCACATGTGCAGACCACACACGTTCACATGAGTGTTTGAAATGTGCAATGATGAGCACAAATAAATTCAGACCCGTTTTGACCTTTAACTTTGCAATGTAGTCTGACCAGGGCAAGGAGTCATAAACTGGGAGCCCATGGCTGCACCTAGCCCATAGACAAAGAAAAAAAAAAAAAAAAAAAGAAAAGCTTTGCACAGGTATTTAAATTATTATTATTCATTGCCAAGATTTAGAAATCAGGAAACTTTAGATCAAATCTGGATTTCCGGCTTCTCATGAAAAAGCAGATCTGGGAACAGCTGACCTGTTTCCTCATGGCCACACTGTGCTGGTGTTGGGAGGGGCAGCTTTCTCCACCTGACCTGCCTTGCTCTTTAAGCCTCCAGCCTGGGCCTGTGGCACCAGCATTTGCACCCCCTGATTCTCGGGGCACTGCAGTGAAGCTGACAGTGAGGGCAGGCTTGTGTGACACATTCCTGAAAGGATAATATCACACGAGTAAGCAACTCTGGTTGGTGGGAATGGGAGCTTCGTGGAGCCTCTCAATTATAAGCGCTAACAGAGAATGTCGCAGTACTGTAATTATAGCGGATGATTTAATGATACAGGGGTCATTTCTGGTAAATAGGACCAATTGTTCCTCCCTTTGCTCTGGTCCATTTAGCTCATTCCAAATGGCAGGAGAATGCCTTCATCTTTACATCATGTGTATATCTGAGCCAAATGTCCCCATGAAGATACCCCCCCCCCCAATTTAACATTCCACCCTAACTCAAATTAAGGAAAGATTACTGTAGGAAATAGCCTAAAATTTTGCTGAATTATGAAGAGTGTACTTATTTGAAATACCATTTCCTCCTGACATTTCCCTTCCGGCTGCCTTGGCATTAATGTAAGAATTATTTATGACTCGGCATTCCCCAGACAGCTGCCCACAGCACAGAGCATGAAGTGAGCAAAAGAAAAGAACCACACCCACTTCATCCTCGCTGCTGCAGCAGGAGGCAAGGCCCAGTCTCCCCGGGCCAGCGTGGGTTCAAATCCTGACTCTGGAGGGTACCAGCCAGGTGATCTTGAAACTATTGTCCACAACAGAGGTCTGCAAACATTTTCTGTAAAGAATCAGATCAATCCTGGACTTGGGGGGCTGACCTTCTTGGTGGGTGGGTGGCGAGGGGAGACAGGCAGGAAAGACAATGCCAGATGAGGGCATTGAGATGGAGAGTGAGGGGCAGACGTAGGGGCATTTTAGGTGTGGGGCTCAGCAAGGTGAATTGGAGCAGACACCTGAAGTAAGGATCCCCAAGTGTTCTCTCATTCGGTTCCCTCAAATCGAGAATTCCCACTCTACCTGGTTACCAGGGAGAATGCCTCGCTCCAACTCCTCTGTCTGGGTGGGAATGGTGTTAACAGAGAAGTGAGCGTTGGGATTTGAGTGCTCAGGCTGATATGAGCACAGATCTTTCCATCCAGCTAAAGGTTCCACGCCAGGTTCTGGGCTTGGTTTCCATGTTCCATAATGACTAACATGCAAACTAGATTAGGCACAAAGAAATGCATCTGCATAAAGGATATTCTGCCAAGAGAACAATAGGCAAAAATAAAGCTTCCGTGAAATTTCCCGAGAAATGCCTGCGCCTCTCTCAGTGGGCTGGAGGCAGGAGTTGGCAGATTTCTTTGCCTTTGCTTGCCTGTGAATGGAAAATCAGATGAGTCAAAAATGCAGCCAGAATGGGACCTCGAGGATTACTTGGGCCCCAGGGGGTCTCAGGAGCAGTCTTTCCACAAAGTGGAAAGGGGATGGCTTGGCTGAATCACTGCCCTGGAATGTTGGACTGGAATGAAATTTGAAAGATATCTTTGCGTTCAGTAATTTCACCCCAGTATGTCCTATACACCTCTTCCAGAGTGGCCAATGGACTGACTGCTGAGGAGGAAGGAAATCTGCCTCCCATGAAGAATCCAGACACAATCTGTAGCGTTGATCAACCAAAACCAAAGTATCCTCTCCTATCTCCAGAATCTCTCTCCAGCCACACAGCCTGCAGCAGTGTAGCCCTGTTCTGTGGGAGACAAATTTGGCTGCCCTGGGGGCACCAAGAATTGTCAACCTATCAGTAAAGAATTTCAGTCAGATAAACAGCCCAACTACAGAGCAGTTGGAAAATTAGTGAGGGGGAGACAGACGATAAAGACCAAACCAGATGAGGAAACTGAGATTGAGATTTAGGAAGCTGGGATTTTTTTTTTTTTAAAGAAACATTTGATTGATCACCAACTCACAGTTCTTACAGTTTTGAAGCTTCAACACAATAGGGACACACACACAAGCATCTCTCCGTTCAGTGTGCTGATGAGGGGAATTTGAAAGCTGATATGGATATTCCTGACAATCCCATAGCAAGGAAATCTATTTCTGATAGTTCCTTACTTTAGCACAGAAGTCAGACATCTAAAGAGATCAAACAAAAACAAGGTGAAGTGTCCAGGTATCTTTGAGTCTAGATCAAAGATAAGAATTTTAATTCAAAAGTGAAACTTCAATAAAATAAGTGAAGAAATAAGAGAAGAAATTTGGTTTTTCTTGTTTCCTCATATCAGTCAATACTCAAGGGGGGCTACTTTGTACAAGGTACTCTCCTGGAGCATCTAGAAAAGTATAAAGATGACCTTGACTAACTCTTGGGCCTGGAGAGCTTTTTCTTGGTGGTGGTATGAGGTGGAGCAGGGCAAAGAGAGTAAGAAGAGCTTGTCAGACCTGCTGTGCTTGCTCAGGCTGGGCTAAGCCTATTCATTTGAGAGCTGGCCACTTGACCAGCTGCAGTGGTTGCATTCAAATCTAAGCCTTGGGAGCATAACAGACCCAGCATTCCCTGGACCAGTGGTCGGCAAACTCATTAGTCAACAGAGCCAAATATCAACAGTAAAACTATTGAAATTTCTTTTGAGAGCCAAATTTTTTAAACTTAAACTTCTTCTAATGCCACTTCTTGGACTTGCCCAGGCTGTGGTATTTTGTGGAAGAGGCACACTCAAGGGGCCAAAGAGCCGCATGTGGCTCTCGAGCCGCGGTTTGCCCACCACTGCCCTGGACAGTCCAATGTGTCCCAAAATGAGCAATTATCACCTCTGGGACTGTGGCCATTTGGATCCCCAATTAGCTTTCCTCCGAGGCTTCAATAGCCAAAGGCCTCATGTTAAAAATCTCTATTTCCTCATTTTCAAAAATTTGTTGCCCTCCTCTCCATTGCAAAGGGAAATGACTAATCACCATCACCAAGAAACGATGAGCTGGATATTAAGGGACAAGCAACATGCTGTATCAGATTCCAGGACACCTAATGTGTTTCTAGACTGATTACAAGCTCAGTCACATTTCTGTCAGAGGCATTTAAAGAAAAACCCATCAAATTATATTACTCTAGCCTCAGGGCTTGAACTGGGCAAACCATTTTAGTATATTGAGCATGTGTTCATGTATATTTAATATATTGCTTTGAAAATTCATCTAAACAACAAGAAAAAATTCATCTGAACATACATGCATAGCCCATGGACACAAACAATAGTGTTGTGAAGGCCTGGGACGTGGGCTGGGTGGAGGGGGCAAAAGGGAGGGAAATGAGGGACATCTGTAATACTGTCAACAACAAAAATATTTTAAAAAAAAATAAAATTCATCTGAATTTAGAAATGGAAAAATATACTCTCAAAGGACATATGGTGTTTACCAGAGGCAAGAGGGTGGGGGTGGGGGTGGGGTGAGGAATAAAATGGGACAAATATTTGGTGACAGGAAGATGATTTGACCTTGGGTGGTAAAAACAATTAATATACAGATCATGTATCATAGAAATGTACACTTGAAACCTATATGGTCCTATTAGCCAATATCACCCCGATAAATGTAACAAATGAAGAACTATATTCACACACAATAAAGAACAGATGAAGAGTACCCTGCTGATGTATGCAGAGACTGTCTCTAGGAAGATGTGAGACCCTGGCATCTGTGGCTGCCCCTGTTGAGAGGAACCAGGTATCTGGGAAACAGCGTGTGGGCACCTAGAGGTTTTCCTACTGAATCCACGTTTGAACTTTGGGAATTCTGTACCATGTGTATGTATCACTTACTCTAAAATAAGCAGTTTAAATATTATTGTTAATTTTATTATTAATAACATAATAAATTATATTATTATCAAAATTACATTATTATTAATTTGTTATAAAGCCACTCCCCTTTGTTCCTTTTCCTCTAAAGTAAGAAACTCTCTCAAGGCCTGAGGAAAATAATGGATTTAATTTTCCCTGACAGGAAAGACGAAGCCTGAAAAAGCACGCCTGATGGGTAGAATGAAGAATCCTGGCAGGAGACATGGTGCTGGCAGATGGAGACATGCACGCCTGGCAGAACGTGGCCAATTCACCCGAACTGAGATGGAGCAAAGAGCTAAGTGAGTTTAGAATGCTGATATCCGCCTTCTTTTGTCGTCTTCAGCTAATCCAAGTCCTTGAATCCAGTTGTTGTCCCCATCACATTAACAGAGGAAGCTCGCCCCTCCCCCATTTCTTCTGAGTTGACTGACAAAAACTCGAGTCCCACTTTGGGTCAGGAACGCGGTCCTGTCGGGGCACATTTTTCACTGCACAATGCTTCCCTGTGCCCCAGCGATGAGCTGTGAATGCCACTGAGGCAGCAAATGAGAGATCGAGCGATGGGACAGAAATTGCAAGATGGATTGACGGCAGAACAGCCTGTCACAGCACATGGAAGACACCAGCCTGGGACAGGTGTGTACCTGTTGGACCTTTGGACAGAATGTGCTGCTTTATGCACTAGGTCACGGTCAAATGCTACGTTTGCAATGGGCAGCAGCAGCTCATCCGGGCTAAGCCCTGAACCTGGCTTCCCTATTCTCTGACTCCCCAGTGAGCCACAGCAGCCCAGCCTAGGCTCTCCTGCTGCTGCTTCCACGCCCTTCCTTGTTTCACTGTCCTTAGTACGTTTGTGCTGCTTGCTTTTCTACACTTTGTCTCTTGATTGAAATCTTTCCATCAAGAAGACAAGAACCGAAGTCTCATAGTCTCTCTGGTAACAAGGCCACGTCAGAAACCGTCTCTATGGCAAAGACTGAACACTCCATCAAGTCCTTTCAACCTGGTAGAAGGTGTTCTCCACTACACAGATCAGCCGGAAGCAGATGTCTCTCTGAAATGTGGCCTGGGGCCATGCTTAAGAATAAGAATAGTTAACATGGGTAGTGCTGGTTGGGGTTGGCTCCAAGAGAAAAGAATAGACAGATATGTGCCTGAGGCTATTGATTTGTGTCCTGGTTAACTCATCCTTTCCCCCATTAGAAAGTGAACCCCAGGAGCCCTTAGACTCATCCCTGACACATAGCAAGTACTCAGTAAATTTTCCTCTTCTTCTTTTTTTTAAAATCCTCACCTGGGGATATTTTTTTCCATTGATCTTCAGTGAGAGAGTGGAAGGGAGAGAGGAAGGGGAGAGAGAAACATCAGTATGAGAGAGACTCATTGATTGGCTGCCTCCTGTGCACTCTGGACCAAGAAAGGGATCAAACCTGTGACCCAGGTACATGCCCTCAACTGGAAATCGAACCTGTGGCCCTTTTTGGTCCGCAGACGAATGCTTTAGCCACTGAGCAAACCAGCCAGGGCCAGAATACAGTGTTTCAAGACAGCCTCTGATTCTCGCAGTCCTGAGTCGATCTTTTCTCAGTATTCTAACAGACAAGCCATTGTTAGTCCAGGTTGCTATTCAGTTTGCTTCACAGTTTTGAACCCCTTCCCAAACCCCCTGCCAACAAAAAATTCCCCTGCTCCTGACAGGCTGCCTTTCCACAAGGGCGTTACATTCAGCCCCTCTAATTAGGTTCCTGGGCCGATCTTGCCCCTTCCAAATATTTTATTAATCCCTTACAGGTCTAGGAGTTAAGCTAGGAATTTGTGGAGAAGGTTGAATTCCTTTTCCTGGCCCAGGCTGACGTTTGAGCACACACTGCCCTCTTGTGTCTGCTATTTTCATATTCTTTTTCTGTGTTGTTCAGTCACACCACACATACACACACACACACACACACACATTCTCTCTCTCTGTCTCTCTGTCTCTCTCTCTCTCTCTCTCTCTCTCTCTCTCTCTCTCTCTCTCTCTCACACACTCACACATACACATGCAAGCCGTGTGAGGCAGTAAACATACCTACTTGTCTTTGTATGTCAAACATACCTGGGTTTGTACTCTCAGTCCCATATAAGATTGCTCGTCTTGCTTACACACCTTCTAACGAACAGAGAAGGACTCCAGCCAGTCCTCTGCCCTCCATCCCTTAAGCAGTTGCAAAATGCCCTGAATCTGAAATTCCCATATTCACTGACCCAAGAGTGGCCTCTATTCTATTGGTTTTTAAATAAAGAAACTGGAATAAAAGACACTTTCACCATTGACATTATAAAAATCAAACAAACATTCAGTTATGTGTTGTCCTGGGTTACATGTTACAAATAAAGAATGAGAAAGACTCCCTTTGTCATGTGGAAACATACGTTTTATGGCTCCACCCTTCACCCAGGCTCACCTCACCTTCAGCAAACTGCCATTAGGGCGAGGATACACACCGTGCCCTGAAGCTGTGCAGTGTACAACCTGAACACCCTTGAAAAGCAGCCCTGATAGAATACCTTCTCCACAAGGCAGCCTGAATTGCTCAGCTGTGCCTTTAACACCCCATGGGGCTCACTACTCAGCAAATTCAAGAAAGAAGTCAGGTGCATGTTTTCCTATCTCCCCTTTGGGGTTCCTGTTTGGTTAGTACTCCGACTCTCCCTGCAGACCTTTTTGCCTTCTCCATCCTTTGTCTTTCCAGGTGCACCCAGTTTTTAACCCTTCCCTGACCTCAGGGAAACGAAGTTGCGCTGACAAACTTAGAGACCCCACTAGTGAGCAGCAGGTGGGGAGATATTTGAGGTAGCCCGACATTCCTGATATTCCTTTAAGCACAGTTTCTATGTCTGGCTTTGTCACCTCTGTAAACAAGAGGCCTCTTTCTTTCTTTTTCTTTTTTTTTTATCTTCCTTATCCTGATCTCACTGACCAAAGGACACTTGGCCAGTAGCGGGAATAAACCTGACCTTTGCCTCCAGGGGCTCAGAAAGGTGGCGGTTACCTCGCCGTGTAACTACACAGGGATGCTCTCTGCACTGTGCTCAATGACTCTGCTAATTTTTCCTCTCAGTCTATTGAGGTAAAGGGCAGGCAGGGCTCCTGGGTTCATGTGGAAAAGACATTAGATTAGAAACATAACAACTCCGTGGTCTCCTGGCCAGCTCCTAAGGTGTAGGATTCCCAAGAAAGTAAGTGCATTAGTGTTTCAAAATGATTCCTGAAGACATTTTCCCTGAGGCCTGAGCGGGGCTCTTGTTGGTTGGAGAATTCAAGATAAATCTAAATATAACAAGTCACCACTCACCTTCTTTCTTTAGCCCAACTCTCCACTGATGTGGCTCTTGCCCAAGCTCCATGTTGCTAAGTCCAGTATACCAGCACCAGGCTCCTCACCCCCAGCTCTTAGCATGCTTTGTCTCCTTAGCATCGTTTGCTCTCTCCTGAAATGTCCTCTTTCCTTGACACAGTGGCACAGCTTTCTGCTTTTCCTCTCCTGTAGCTCCTGTCAGGGCTCCTCCTCTTTAGTCCTTTTCAATAGCCCACTCGACATCTCCATGGAGACGATGCACAGGTATTTCCCATTCTACATGATTGACCCCAAAGTTATAATCTTGCCCTCACCCAGAACAACCCCAGCCACACAGCTGCTCCTCCCACACCTGGCCTTCAGAACCTGGAGAAATTCCTGACCACGCCCCACCATCGCCAACCTATAAGTCCCCCTGTGGAAATATGCTCAATCCATTGGCTTCATTCTACCACCATTGCCATACCAAAATCTAATCCACGCCACCTATTTGTCTGTCAGAACAGCATCCTCACTGTCTCTCCATCTCTGTCTTTATCCCTTTCCAATCTGCTGTCCACATAGCAAGAAATGGAATCCTCACTGTCCTGCTAAGAGCACACCCACCACTCACAGAAGAAAGTTCAAAATTCCAACAGATCCTATAATGTTGGGCAATACATGCCTCTTTCAACCCTGCAGTCTCATTGCAAGCCATTCCCTATCCTTTCTCTAAAACCCACATACTCAAGCTTTATTTCGATTGTTCTAATTCCAGAACTTTCCTCCCTCAGTCTCCACACCAACTCTTGCCTTTGCCTGGATGGCTCCTGCTCCCCTATGTTCATGGCCAGTTCCTGTTCAGACTTCAGCCCTTGGCTCTTTTCTTCCCTGACATACAAACCAGAGTAGGATCCCTCTGCTCTAAGTTTCTTCTCCACAGCATCCCAACTTCACCATGGTAACCAAAATAAATCTTTTGCTTTTTGTAACCACAATTGCCTTTCAAGGAGGGTGAAACCCATGGGATTGAAGGCTGCTGAGCATCTTAAAGAGTCTGTCTGTGAAAGTTTATGTGAGAACTAAAATGCTATACCAAATACAGAGGTATGAAGTAACAACACCAACAAACTGTCCCAGACACAGGAGCAAAGGGTCAGAGGAGTGGGTGCTGTGGGAGCAAAGAATATAAAGAGGTCCCAGGTGGAATGGCTAGAAAAACCTTTGGAAGAACAGAGTTAACACTTAAAAGAAAACATTACATGCACCCAGGTATCTAAAAGCAGGTCCAGCTTTCTATATAAAAGACTTCTCCCTGGTTAACTCAACTCCTATTGAACTTGAGTCCACAGACAATTTTTCTTTCAAATCACAAGGACACATCTAGCAGGAAGAACGTCTGTAGGAGCTGACAAGACCAAGCCCAGCTCTGGAGTGATGCAGCGAGGCCAGGTTAGAGGGCACAAACAGCTGTCCTCCTTCCTGGTCTCCTTTATCAGGAAGAGCTAAACTGGACCCAGGCGGCAAAAGCTATAAACATCACCTTGGAAATTCCCCACAATCAATTGTTAGCTGATAATCCAGGCAATGTTCCCAAAGAGGTGCCATGAAGGCACATTTATAGCTAATCTCTGTATTCCCAGACCTACCCAAAGGGAATAAACCCCGGGACATGACGGAGATGAATACAGGGAAGGCCTGCAGCTACCAGACTGGACTGTGTATCCTGTTTTTATCAGTTTTTTAACTTCTCCCAGAACATTACTAGTAAATATTTTCTTAATTAAGAAAAAAGTTTTGTTCTAATCAATCAAGTAAACCACAAAATAATCTAAAGAAAGGTAAGAGCGTAGAGCAGATCACAAACTTTTCTCATAAAGGGTTAGGCAGCACACTGGTTAGGCTGTGTGGCCACT
This sequence comes from Antrozous pallidus, assembly GCA_027563665.1. NCBI lineage: Eukaryota > Metazoa > Chordata > Mammalia > Chiroptera > Vespertilionidae > Antrozous > Antrozous pallidus. The sequence goes on along the minus strand of CM050508.1, from coordinate 29,361,245 downwards.
ACCACAACGGGTCTACACTGTGAGTACGAAGTGTATGCTGTGAGTGCAGAATCTACACTGGGAGTTCAGGGTCTACATGTGAGTACAGGGTCTCTATGTGAGTGCAGGACCTACATGTGACTATAGGGTCTACACTGGGAGTATAGGGCTACATGTGAGTGCAGGGCCTACACTGTGAGTACAGGGCCTGCACTGTGAGGACAGGTGTACAATGTAAGTGCAAAGCCTACACTATATGTGCAGGGTCTACACTGGCAGTGCAGGGTCCACAGCCATGAGGCGTTTGCTATCACTGCAATTATAGTTTAGTAGCAGAAGATCAAACATAAACAAGTAAACAATATGATCCTTTTAGGTACTAATAAGCAATGAGAGAAGTAGGGTCATGTGAGCAGGAGTATGGGGTGGAGGAGTGATTCGACGATCTCTAGAAAGAGGTGATCTTGGGAAGAGGTGGGTGTGGCAGTAGAAGAATCTGCTCTTCTGGTCAGTTTCCTTTGCTCCCATGCCTCTGGGCTGCCCCTGCACCAAGGCTAAAAGCCTGGGAACTGTATTTCCAGAACCACCCACTGAGTGTTTTCCTGTCCCTGAGAAGTGGTGATAGGAGAGGAGGTGCAGGTGGATATGTGGGCTGCAGCAAATGCAGGGTTTGGTGTTGCAGATGCTACAGCTCAGACTCCCCACAGGTCAGCTGCCTGAGCAGCTGTGCGCATCAGCAGCGGTTTCCAGACTCCCTGATTAGCTGGTGCTGGGCTGTCCCTGCGAAGCTAAGATCAACCCTCTTCCAACCCTTTCTTGTTATGCATCGGATTCTCTGAATTAAATCTTTCTCTCCTTTAAAACAACTGTTAGTGTAGTTTCTCTTTTTCTGGTCCAATTCCAACTGGTACACACAGTGAGTGCAAAGTTCTAAGCAAGGAACACATTTATTGGAGAGAGAGAGAGAGGGGCAGCTGTGCTGGAGTGGGGAAAAAAATGGTGAGAGAGCAGGGTGATGGAAGCCAGAGAGCATCTGTGCCCACCTCGGGCAGGGCCTCCTAAGGCACCCTAATAATTTTGGATTTTATTCTGGAAGCTCTGCTAAGGCATGAGGACGTTTAAGGTGAGGAAGCAAGCAAACAGGAAAAGGAAGAAATGGGCAAGAGCAAAGCAAAAACACAGACAGAACTAATGAAGTATAAATAATAATAAAGTTTAAAATAAATTTGCCCTGGAAAAGAAAAAAATAGCTAAAAGATAAATTGATAACTATTAGTCAATAGCTGAAAGGCTCTTTGATTTCTTGTGTTTGCCAGGTGTTTTTGTTTTGTTTTTTACCTATTCTGTGGTCAAAGGAGGATTAGGCTTACACTAAGCATTCAGGTTCATTACATGGGGTGGAAAACAATCCCTGACCACAGAGAGAGAGGTTAAGTAACTTCTTGAGAATCTAAAATGATAAGATAGACAACTAATGGTTTCTGGTAGATGAAACCTAATTGGAAGACAATGTTGAGTGTCCCTAGCAATTGGATCCACACACAATGGAGAATTGGGTCTCATGTTTAGATCTACTCCACGAAAATTTTGCCTTGAATCTAATGCTGTCTGGTGATTCCCTAGGGATGCTCAGCAAGTCCAGTCCCTGGAAGGGCACAATATACAATCTTCATGTTAAGGAAACAGAAAGTCTGGAAATAATATACCTTATCATTGTCATGACTACATTATAAATTACACTAGTTATGATAAGAAGTCACTAGTCATCACATATTAAAAAAGTATTTCATGATCATGTGATGGGTCTGTGGCAGGCAACAGATAATAGGCCTCTGGGTAGGCAATGATAAAGGGAACAGAGCTGTCACAGTAGGCTCTGATGGCTCAGCTGTCCCACTTATGCAGGCACTCAGCTGGCCAGATCAAGATTTCAGCATCTAGCTAGTCACAATGATGTCACAGGAAGAGGCTATGAAATGTGACCTCCAACACCCTCATCTGTCATCTGTCCAGATGGACACTGGCCTATTTGCCTCCCACCAGAATGTGGGTGGTGGGACCTGATAAGAGAGAGTATCTGCTTTGAAGGTGGAAGCCAGGAAAGCAAACCCAAAACCCAGATCCTAGGGCTAAATGGAGCAGGAGACCCAGGGATGGGAGAAAGTGCTGAAAACAAAAAGTGGACCAAGCAAAATGGGAGGGGGCTGGAACAATGCCAGAGGCGTAGACCACGCCCTTTCTGTCTTCTTGCGCAAAATGGACAGAGCATGCCGCCTAAGGTCACAGTGACGCGGCTCAGAATCCCAGCTGAAAGTCCCCACTTGTGGGACGTTGGGCAAAATGCTTTACCTAATTGAGTCTCACTATCTTCAACTTTAAAATGGAAGTACTGGAAGTGTTCATTACTGAGGGAAAATTAGGATAGGGGAGAGAAACTTGGAAGTGAATCTATTTAAACAGGTACTAAAGTTTCACAGGAAATGGTTTAGTAACAATGATTATAATCTTATCTTTAAAAATGAAACTAAAAATTATGCCTGCAGATTATTTTGTTTTATAGTGAATAAAGTATAGGTTATAATTGCCACTATGTGCTAATTTTTAGAGCAACCAATGGCTCTGATTAGATTGCAGGGTTTGGGGCAGATTTTTCCTGAGGTTACTCCCCATGCTGGAAGAATCCATCAGTTTTTCTAAGCGACCCTCCTAATACTTTGATGGGCAAAGAATTCCCTTTCCATGATGTGGCATTCAGTTGTCAATATAGTCCTTTCCAGAACAGATAGGAAACAAACAAACGTAATTGTTGTTTTTAACTTTAACTTTATATATCTTTAAAAAAATACACCTCATTTTCATTTCAGGCAGTATGTAAGACCAGAATACTCAAAAAGTCTTTCCACTTTACAAAACATTTAGAGTTCTGGCCACGATACCATCAGTTCTCCTTAAAAAAAAAAATTGATTTCAGAGAGGAAGGAAGAGGGAGAGAAAAATAGAAACATCAATGATGAGAATCACTGATTGGCTGCCTTCTGTACACCTGCTCCTGGGGATCAAGCCCACAACCCGACATGCCCTTTACTGGAATAGAACCTGGGACCCTTTATCTATTGAGCCAAACTGGTTATCGCCAACCAGTTCTCCTTTAAGTGCAGGTCTGGCTCGGGAGAATCAAGGCAGTCCCAGGGGAAGAAATGGAAGGGACTGTAATTTCCATGGGCAGCTGCTTTGGGCCTGGGGAGGAGGGGAGACCTGAAGCAGAGACCCCTATGGGAAGTGGGGACCCTTCAAAGGGTTACCCTCAGTGAAAGGAGGCCTTAGCAAATTCCTCCTGAAACAAAGTGACATGTTTAGTGTGGTGGGCAGGTGGAGAATTTGCAGAGTGTGTTTGGGTATGTATCTCTTCACACATGCATGTCTAAAGAAGTTCATGTTGTTCTGTAACTTGCTTTTTTCCCTCTTAATTTGTCCAGATATTTCAATGTGTACTATATACATTTGTCTCATTTTTAAAAAGCTGTTCCATAGCTCATATTGTGAATATAATTTAATTTGAAATTAGAAAACCACCCACACTTCTAATATTCCATATTTAGCTTTACTTTTATATTGGATTTACCACTCAGTATTCAATATTTATTCTTTGTATTTACATTGTTTCCTCCCATGAGTGTGCAAGCTTCAGGGGCAAGCATTTGTGATGGATTTGTTCACAGAAATGTCTCCTTTGTTCAGAATAGCCTATCACACCAGAGATTCTCAGTAAATATTTGCTGAATGATCAGCGAGCTACATTTCAACCAATTCCCCAATGCCTCACACGTTTTCATGACTGTAACCAATACTGCAGACATCACCATCTGTGCTCCCACATGCACAAAACAGCAGTCTAACCTTCTATATCTAACGAAGGATGGCCACCAGATTAGAAACTATGGGAAACTACCTCTATGGCAAGACAATCCCTAAGATTTCACTCATGTCTATTGGAGGTATAAGTGACTATCAGAAATGCCACCCAGATATTTTCCTTTCCTTTGTATTTTGTTTGTTTTTTAATCCTCACCTAAGGATATTCTTCCATTGATTTTCAGAGTGGAAGAGAGAGAAAATATTGATGTGAGAGAAACACATTGATTAGTTGCCTCCTATACATGCCCCGACCATGGCCCGGGCGGGGGAGGAACCTGCAACTAAAGTACATGCCCTTGACCAGGATTGAACCCAGGAACCTTTGGTCTATAGGCCAACGCTCTGTCCACTGAGCAAAACCAGCTAGGCCTCCTGGAGTTTTTCAATATTGCTCTGCCACAGATCCAAGACCCCAAAAGAACCCATGTTAATTCCCGATTCTCCCTTCATCCTAATCTATGTCCTTCCTTCAGATGTCTACTCCTCTTTCCTCTGGGACATGAAGGTGGAGAGAGCAAGCTCTTGTCTCTTTTCTGATTGCTCCAAGTTGAGATGATGGGCAGCAGAGCTGAGCCCAAGTTTGTGTGGTGACTGTGGACTAAAATCAGGATTTCATTTAAGTTAACGATGTTCGTTTTCAGGGTGTGATGTTCCCAGACAATGAAATGTGGAAGGTGATACAGGATCAGGAAATGACCACACAATGGCCACATAAGACATGAAAAAACTATTTGAAGCCAGAGGGACCAGCATAAGCTGAAGTCTGGAGGGGGCTACCTCTTATCCCAGTGCATTTCCTAATACATCCTAATAGTTGCTCCCAGTTTCACATTCAACAACATATCTGAAATGGTATTCTATTCTATAGCATCCCATGAATAAAAGGAAGGACCATTTATTCCATTTTAAAGAACATGCTTATGTTTTTCTTAGTAACTTCCCTGCCTCAGGGAATTTGGGGATGAATAATAACCAGGCCTCACTTTCTAAAAGGGGGCAAATTCCTATGAAAGCAGGATTTGAAATGTGTTTATCCAAACCCTACCTCCCATCCTTGGGCTGAAAATATTTTTTAAAATATTTTTTAAAAAAATCTTCAAAATTGCCTACAAAATTAAGAGACAAAATTAAGAGACAAAAGATGTGGTTTTGAACATCATCACTAACTGCCCTGCAGGAAGGATTCCTCGCTTGTTCCCTGGGCCATAGGGACTTTCTTTCTCCCCCACCTGATCATTCAAGGGAACCAATCACTGTAAGCACAGACATCCCAGAGTAGTCTTCAAGCCTCCTTTGAGGGTGGCCCCTGTCTTCCTGAAGTGACTCATGCCTGCTGACTCCCCACTGCTCCCTGCACTCAGTCCCTCCACACCCTTGCTGTCCTGAGCACGCCCTGCTCTCTGAGCTGGTGAGCCTCTTTTGTACTCAGCTAGGATACCCTCCACTTTTGTTTGCACGCAAGCCCAACCCTCGCATGTGCAGGGCCGAGATTTGTGTACAAATAGAAGCCTGCGAATTGTATGACTCCATAATAAAACAATAAATCAGAATAACAGGTAGTTAAAAAGTGCTCTATCCTCTTTGTTGTCAAATATACCTTCATAACAACCAAATGAAAATATGCATCAATATGTGATTTTTAACAAAATATTAAAGACTGAACTTAGTCACTGTTACATTATGTCTGGGTATTCTGTTAACTGGTTAGAATGATAGAATTAGTAAAAATAGAGATACATATAATTCACAAGTTATTATATATTTATTTAAGACTGTTACCATCATTTCAGCAAATTAACTATTTATAATAATAAATGTTTAAAACATCATTTGTAGTCTATTGACAGTAATGATTTACAGAATTAAAAATGAACTGTAGTATTCAAACTAAAAATTTGCATATATTTTTATCAAAACAACAAAATATAGAAAGTGTGAAGTAAAAAAATATATTTTTTAAAAATCTTCAAAATTGAGGAGAACCAAGATGGCGGCATAGGTAAACACCTATTGTTCTGCCGCGCGCAACAATTTAAAAACTACAGCATAACAACAAAACAAACATCACCCAGAATCACCAGAAAGCTGGCTGAGTGAAAACTCCACAAATAAAAGCAATGGTGGGATACTGAGACTCAGAAGGGCGGTGGGAGCGCAGCCTTGAAGATTACATGGAAACAGGTTAGGAGCTGTCCTGGTCAAGCACGCACTGCGGGCTGTAGGGCTGGAGCAGCAACCCCAGCTGGATTTCGCCAACGGGGAGGGCGGAGACGTCCCACTACACAGATTCCCCAGCGCCAGGCGAGGTCTGAGGTCCGGGGGACGCACCCTAGAAACCGGGTGCGGCAGAGGTCTGCTAGTCTGTGGAGAAACCAGGTAGCTGGGAAAAGAAGTTTGCACGCAAGAAAACTGTACAACAGCACAGACGCGTGACTTGCTCCCTGGAAACTTGTCTCCTAGTCCTGGAAATAACCATACTGCTTTGTTTTACAACCCTGGGCGAGACTTTGGGTATGCAGACTCATTTGGGGAGAGGCAGGGTTGTCTGGCAAGGGGAAGAGACTAGCGGCTTTCTCTTGGAGGTGCCTGCAGCCATCCCCATCCAACAGAGGCCCACGCGCGAGCGCTGCATAAGACATAGCTAACACTGAGGCTGCCTGCTCAGCTCAGAGACTCCGCCCATCCAACCTGAACACAGTCTCCCTTCACAGCCAATTGGCCTGGAGGTCAAACCCTCCTAGGGGTAACAACAACAAGCTGGGCTTAAATTCAAAAATACTGTACAACTCATAAAGGATTGCAGTAAGAGTACCCACCTCAGGTAACTGGGGAGGCTGTGCCACTGACCCTTAAAGGACATCTACCACATAAAGCAGCCACCATGCAGAGATATGGAAAGAAATCAGGTGTGAAAGAAATGGAGGAAAAAAGACGACTAGACATAGAGTTCAAAACCATGGTTATAAGGCTTTTCAAGAGGCTCCTAGCAAAGGCTGATGAACTTAATGACAACTACGAGGAAATAAACCAGATCAACGAGGAAATAAACAAGACCAACCAGGAAATGAATGAGACTTACAAGGAAATGAATGAGACCCTCAAGGAAATGAACAAGACCTCTGAGGATATGAACCAGACCCTCACGGATATGAAAAAGGACCAACTAGAAATCAAGCATACACTGACTGAAATAAAAAATATTACACAAAGTCCTAAAAGCAGTCCAGAGGGCCACAAGAACCGAGTCAAAGATTTGAAATACAAAGAGAGAAAATCCACTCGGCTGGAAAAGCAAGAAACAAAAAGAATCCAGATAATTGAAGATAGTGTAAGGGGCCTCTGGGACAACCTCAAGCATACCAACATCCGAATTATTGGGGTGCCAGAAAAAGAGAGAGAGCAAGGTAATGAAAACCTACTTGAAGAAATAGTGACTGAAAACTTCCCCAACCTGGTGAAAGAAACTGACTTAAAAGCCCAAGAAGTACACAGAACCCCAAAATATAGGAATCTAAAGAGGACCACACCAAGACACATCATAATTAAAATGCCAAGAGCAAAAGATAAAGAGAGAATATTAAAAGCAGCAAGAGAAAAACAGTTGGTTACCTACAGGGGAGCACCCATACAATTGTCAGCGGATTTCTCAACAGAAATGATGCAGGCCAGACGGGAGTGGCAAGAAATATTCAAAGTGATGAATAGCAAGAATCTACAACCAAGATTACTCTATCCAGCAAAGCTATCATTCAGAATTGAAGGTTAGATAAAGTGCTTCACAGATAAGAAAAAGCTAAAGGAGTTCATCACCACCAAACCAGTATTATATGAAATGCTGAAAGATATTCTTTAAGAAGAAGAAGAAGAAAAAGGTAAAAATATAAATTATGAACAACAAATACACATCTATCAACAAATGAACATAAAAATCAAGTGAACTGATAGGCTGATGAACAAGATAAACTGGTGACTATAACAGAAACATGGACATAGAGAGGGAATGGACTGACAATTCTTGGGGAGAAAAGTGTTGTTGGAAGTACAGCAAGAGATTGGACAAAAATCTTGCAACAATGGGAGAGGACATTGGGGGAGGGGGAGGTGAGGGCGGAGGGTGGGATAGGTACAGGGTGGAGGGAAGATATAGGGGGATAAAAAGGGGAAACCATTTAATTAATAAACTGAACAATTAAAAAAAAAAAAAAAGAAATATTCAAAGTGATGAATAGCAAGAATCTACAACCAAGATTACTCTATCCAGCAAAGCTATCATTCAGAATTGAAGGTTAGATAAAGTGCTTCACAGATAAGAAAAAGCTAAAGGAGTTCATCACCACCAAACCAATATTATATGAAATGCTGAAAGATATTCTTTAAGAAGAGGAAGAAGAAAAAGGTAAAAATATAAATTATGAACAACAAATATACATCTATCAACAAATGAACATAAAAATCAAGTGAATTGATAGGCTGATGAACAGGATAAACTGGTGAATATAACAGGATCATGGACATAGAGAGGGAATGGACTGAAAATTCTTGGGGAGAAAAGGGGTGTGGGAAGTATAGCCAGAGACTGGACAAAAATCTAGCAACAATGGGAGAGGACAATGGGGAGGGGGAGGGGAAGGTGGAGGGTGGGATAGGTACAGGGTGGAGGGGAGCTATAGGGGGATCAAAAAGGGGAAACAATGTAATTAATAAACTGAACAATAAAGATAAAAAAATAAAAAAATATTAAAAAATAAAATCTTCAAAATTGCCTACAAAATTAAGAAACACAATTGTAATTAATAAATGTCTACATTTCAAATAAAAATTATTTAAGTAAAGCTGAAATATTCATTTAGTTTTTAAAATATTTTATTCAGTTTTAGAAAATTTATTATGAAGGTGAAAGTGTTCATTAGCCCAGTGTTTGATGTCCTTTTCTCCCCAATGTGAACGATCAATAGCCTATTCCATGCAAGTTATGTCTAGACCCACATGTAAACAGCCTGAGAAGGTTATATTTAATACTGTAAACATTGCTCAGCTGCCACATGCACTGTTGTGAATTCCACAGGAACATGTGAGCACTTGCAGAACAAGGAACTAGGACGCCATGTGAAGCAGGAGAGTACACGGGCCTCTCCCGACTGGAAATGACACTTTGTTACACAAGGATATTGTGTGTTCATGCTGAGAGGAAGGATGCCACCAGCCCACTGTCTTTTCTCCTGCCTAAGTATCCCTACCATACATAGCCACCCCCACAGGCTCTGAGGCCATCAGCCCACAACCTGCCAGGACAGGCAGAGGGTTCAGCTCCCATTTCCTGGACACAGGACAAACACCGTGGAGAAGTACTTCCCGAGGCCTGAGTCAGTCACCCCACACAGCAGATGTTTAGGCTCACAGGCTGAGCTCTGGATCCTAAGTGGCAGAGGGGCCCTTGTGCTCTTTTATTTTCAAATATGTTTTTACTGATTTTTAGAGAGGAAGGGAGAGGGATAGAGAGATAGAAACATCAATGAGAGAGAATCGTCATCAATGGGCTGCCTCCTGCATGTACCCTACTGGGGATGGTACCTGAAACCCAGTCATGTGTCCTGATCAAGATTTGAACCAGTGACCGCCCGCCTGGTTCATGGGCTGATGCTCAACCACTGAGCAACACCTGCCAGGCCCCTGTGTTTGTTAACAGAGTTATTTTTGTGTGCTTATGATCTCTGGGACCCTAACGTGCAGGGCTCCTAGTGCCCAGATCTAAGAGTGCTTCTTGGGTGTGTGGAAAACTCCCATGATTATGGAAGAACTAGAGGCCTGGTGCATGAAATTTGGGGGGAGGGGTCTCCTTAGCCCAGCCTGTACCCTCTCCAATCTGGGATCCCTTGGGAGATGTCCTACTGCCAGTTTAGGCCCGATCCCAGGGACCAGGCCTAAACCAGTGGTCGTACATCCATCTCACAATCCTGTACCACTGGCTCCCAATTGCTCACCTGGCTTACCTGCCTGTTTGCCCTTAACTGCTTCCCCACTCCTGCCAGTCTGATCACCCCTAACTGCCTCCCCTGCCAACCTGGTTGCCCCTAAATGGCCTCCACTGCTGGCCAGGTCACCTCCAACTGCTTCTCCCTCCTGGCCTGGTGGCTCCTCTCCTGTCAGCCTAGTCACCCCTTATTGTCCCCCTCCCCCGCCAGCCTGGTCGCATCCAACTGCCCCCCTCTGCCGGCCTGGTTGTCCCCAACTCCCCCTCCTCCAGCCTAGTCGCCCCTCACTGCCCACCTCACCAGCCTAATTGCCCCCAGTTGCCCCCTCTGCTGGTCTGGTTGCACCCAACTCCACTCCCCTGCTGGCCTGGTGGCCCCTAATTCTCCGCCCCCCCCCCCCCCCCCCACCGGCCTGGTCACTGCTTACTTCCCTGCTGCCAACCTGGTCACTCCCAACTATACCCTCTGCCCACCTGATCACCCCTAACTGCTCCCCCTGCTGGCCTGGTTGTTTCTATTTCCCCGCCCCCTGCAAGCCTGGTCAACACTCACAACCCCCCCACCAGCCTGGTCACCCCACACAGCCTGCTGTTCTGTCGTTTAGTCATCCCTCACTAACCCCCTTGCCAGCCTGGTTGCCCCACGGAGCCTGCTTGCTCAGTCATTTGGTCATCCCTCACTACACCCCCTGTTCCCCACTGCTACCCTGGTCGTAGGCAGCCATCTTGTGAGGGCCCGAGGGTTAATTTGCATATTTCCTCTTTATTATATAGGATTACACCCCCTGGGAAGAAGGGCCTTCCCTGGAACACGCCTCTAAAACAGAGCTTAGCATGTGTGATTGAAATGACTAGTTTGTACATGTGTTTCTGTGAGGTAGGATTAGGTCTCAAGGTCTGCATGGTTCTTACTAAATGTTATTCTTGCTAAATGTTAAAATATAGCCTACTATTTTGCAGATGCAGCTGTAATCAGCATGAGCTTGATAAGAACTCAACCAGATAAATGTAGCCAACTGCAAAGAAGATATGATGTGCAGTTAACCAAAGAATTCAAATAAGCATGCTCCCTTTCTGGGAGACGGAGCTTTGGGTATGAATCCCTGTCTCCTTTACTTGCTGCAAGTAAAGAAAACTACCTAATGACAATCACATCTTGTTCTTGAATGGAATAGCCCAAGTACCAGACCCCTTGAGTTTAGTACCATTCACATTCTAAACCATTCCAAAGCAGTCTCCTGGTGGGCCTATACCTTACAAACAAGATTTATCTCCACTTCACACTCTGCTGTATTTTAGAGGTAATACTTGCTTAAAGCGTCAAGTAAAAAATTATATTGAATATGTTTTTCCAGTTGCTCCTACTCTCCTGTGTAGGTGTCCTGGTGGAAAGTTCTGGGCAAGGACCCTGGTTCACATCCTGGGTCGCACAGCCCGGCAGTGGGCCCATTTATGCACCGTGGGCCATGCTGTGGGATTGCACACGGCTTGTGCACCAGCTGCTCCAAGCTTGACTCTGGAACCCAAAGCCTTATGATTTTGAGAGTTCTTTTTGCTAAATTTTGAGTGACTCTCATCACAGCTCCTCTTTTATTTGCAGAATCTGAGTATTTACCTGGAACAGTGGAAGCTTTAAAAAGGATGGGAAAGGCCCCCCTAGATTTCTTCTCCTTGAAGCTGGGACATGAAAGATTTGGGAAATGTTAGCCTTGAGGCCTCTAACTGATAGACAATACCACCCTATGTCTTTGTGCCATCTCTTACAGGATCAGTGAAGACTCTGGATAAACATGAAAAAGATTACAATTCACATTAAAACTTCAGAATCAACCGTGCATTGGTTGTGCAGAAAATGACTAAAATATTTCAGACTCTCATAGTTCTGTTGTGAGTATGTCTTTAAAACAAAGCAATTCGGAAATAAAGTAAGCTACCTTAGGTGGCCCAAAGTCCTCAAGGAAGTAAACAAGGGACACTAAAATTCACCGAGGGAAACAGATAAACAGGGAAGTAGTCATGTGCTTGAGTCAAGCCCAAGCCAAAGGTAGTATTTAAGGGCTCCTCAGCAGAGTGGGTATCAGACCTCCCTCACCTCCTGAGTCTTTCTCCTCACCTCTCCTGAGTCCTCTCTACTGACACCATGGGGTGCTGTGGTTGTGGTGGCTGTGGTGGTTGTGGTGGCGGCTGTGGTGGCTGTGGTGGTGGCTGTGGTGGTGGCTGTGGTGGTGGCTGTGGCGGCTGTGGTGGCTGCGGTGGTGGCTGTACCACCTGCAGATGCTACCGGGTCGGCTGCTGCTCCAGCTGCTGCCCCTGTTGCCGTGGCTGCTGTGGGGGCTGCTGCAGCGTCCCTGTGGTCTGCTGCTGCCGCCGCTCCTGTGGCTGTGGCTCCTGTGGCTGTGGCTCCTGTGGCTGTGGCTCCTGTGGCTGTGGCTGTGGGAAGGGCTGCTGTCAGCAGAAGTGCTGCCAGTGTAAGTGCTGTTGTCAGAAACAATGCTGCTGCTAGGTGGCCTGTCCTCCTGGCAGGTGCTGCAGGGGGCGGTATCTATCACTCCTGGGCTTAGATGTTTAGACATCCTGAACTTTCATCTCTCTGGTTCACCTACCTATTGAGCTTGTGATTTAATAGAAAGATACCTGATTAGAAGTCAGAAGCCCCCAAATCAAGTCCAGCTCTGCCAGAACAGCCTGATTATGAATGTTACTTTAGCTTCCCTGAGATTTACTGTCATATTTACTCATCTGTAAAATGATAAGCTTAAGCTAAGAATCTCTAAAGACCTTTATAAATTTAGTGGTATTTAAACTATTGAGTTCTCAAAACTAAATTCACAGGTTCTCTACCCAATAGACACTTTTATATATGTTGGCTGTAGTGGGCATTTATATATACACAGTATGTATAAAGTATATACATAAACATTTCTCAATCCAACTCAATCTATCAATTGTATTGCAATAAGAACAGGCCACAGCTTGCTCCTTAGGGTGTAACAATTCATATTAATGAGCTCAATGGAATGAAATAATGCTTTTTAATGTATTTAATTCTTTTGAAATATTTACTTTTCTGTTTGTAGAACTCCTGCACTTATGTTATTATGGACCTTGGTTATATACTATATGCTTCTTACTGTTTTAGTATTCTCTAATACTCCTAAATATAATTTCTGAATAAAACATGAGGAAAAAGAATTTCACTGTCTTTGATTTGTTTTTTTATGTTGTTTTGAGGAGGGGTGGGAGTTACAGACTTTAGGAAGGTTCTAAGGTGAAGAACAAAAGGATACACTGAATGTATTGAGGTAGTGCTATCTATTGTAACAAATTTACATAATAATGTACAGTGACATAATACAATAGTTATTTATTTCCTGCTAATGTCAATTAGCCTGAGTGGCCCTGGGTGGGCCGAAAGGGTAGGTTTTGGGGAGCTGTGATCTGCTCAGTAATTCAGGGATTAGTATTTTCAACAAATGACTTTCAAGGTAACTTGGTTGTCTGCAAAATGTAAGTGGAAAAGAAAAGGGACAACACCCATCACTTCTTAACACATTGCCAATGGATCACGAGAATTCTCGTGTTTCTTGTTCTAAGACTTGTAGCCAATCACAAAAATTCTTTAAAAAGATATTGGCTTGGAGAAACCAAGATTGTGGGATAGGTAAACACCTAGACTGCTGCCTCACACAACAATTTCAAAACTACAACTAAAAGACAAAACGGACATCATCCAGAACCACAGGAAGGCTGGCTGAGTGGAAATTTTACAACTAGAAGGAAAGAGAGAAGCACACTGAAACTCACAGGAGCTGCAGAAGGTAGAGGTATGGAGGTGCACATGCACAGAAAGGGCTGGCAACTGAGTAGCGGCTGGCTTTCTCAATTGGGAGGGAGACAAAGCTTCTGACTGCTCTGAACTCAGTTACTGGGCAAGACTCTGGGGATCCAGACTCATATGGGGAGAAACTGGACTGTCAGGAAAGAGAAAAGCACACTGAGACTCAGAAGAACTCTGGAAGGCAGAGGTACCAAGGCGCATGCATGTGGAAAGGGTGGGCAACTGAGTACATGGCTGGCTTTCTCAATCAGGAGGGAGACAAAAGTTCCCTACTGCTTTGAACTCCAGTTCCAGGCAAGACTCTAGGGACCCAACTCATTAAGGGAGAAACTGGACAGTTTGACAGCTGGCAGAACTTGAGGGCAGCTTTCTCTCAGAGGTGCTTGCAGTGATTACCAAGGGACATTGAGATTCGGGGCTCTCTTAGGGCAGGGCTGATGAAAAACCATTGCTGTCTGCTGTGCCCTGAGACTCCATCCCATCCAAGCTAAGCACAGAGACTTTTGCAAGTCTTGTCTCATATTATGTCACTATACATAATCTCCAGCACAGAAGTTCTCCCAGTGTAGACACAGCTGATCCTCACAGCCAATTGGCCTGGAGGTCAATTCCTCCCAGTGATACCAACAACAATCAAGGCTTAACTACAACAAGTCTGTGCACACAGCCCACAAAGGGGTCCATCAAGAGTGTCCAACTCAGGTAACTGGGGAGGCTGAGCTACTGGGCCTTATAGTACACCTAGCATACAGAACCACTCTTTAAACTCAGGGAAGCAGCCAAAATGAGGAGACAAAGAAACAGGTCACAAATGAAAGAAATGGAGGAAAGCAAACTACTGGATATAGAGTTCAAAACCATGGTTATAGGTTTTTCAAGAATTTTCTAGAACTCGTCGATAAATTTAGCAAGACCCTCAAGGATATGGAAAAGGACCAACTAGAAATTAAGCATACACTGACTGAAATTAAAAAAAAATAATTTACTGAGTTCCAACAGCAGACTATAGGATTACAAGAATCAAGTCAAAGATTTAAAATACAAAGAAACAAAAAACACCCAACCAGAAAAGCAAAAAGAAAAAAAGAACCCAAAAATATGAACATAGTATAAGGAGCCTCTGGGACAACTTCAAGCGTGCCAACATCAGAATTCTGGGGGTGCCAGAAGAAGAGAGGGAGTAAGATATTGAAAACCTATTTGAAGAAATAATGACTGAAAACTTCCCCCATCTGGTGAAAGAAATAGACAAGTCCAGGAAGCACACAGAACCCTATACAAAAGGAATCCAAAGAGGACCACACCAAGACACATCATAATTAAAATGCCAAGAGCAAAAGACAAAGAGAGAATATAAAAGCAGCCAGAGAAAAACAGTGAGTTACCTACAAGGGAGCACCCATACAATTATCAGCTGATTTCTCAACAGAAACTATGCAGGCCAGATGGGAGTAGCAAGAAATATTCAAAGTGATGAATAGCAAGAACCTACAATCAAGATTACCCAGCAAAGCTATCATTCAGAATTGAAGGTCAGATAAAGTGCTTCACAGATAAGAAAAAGTTAAAGGAGTTCATCACCTCCAAACCAGTATTACATGAAATGCTGAAAAGTATCCTATCTAATAAAAGAGTAATATGGAAATTTGACCGTACCTTTATCACACCCACAAGCCATGCCCACAGCCATGCCACTAGCCAATCAGGAGCAGATTATGCAAATAAACCCCCAATCAAGATGGCTGCCGCCACTAAGCGCAGGAGGAAGGCTTGGGTTTACCTAGCAACAGAGGAAGCCAAGCTTTCCGCCTGCCATTGCCTGCCTAAGCCTCCACTCAATGTTACAAAGTTTCATTTATAAAAGATACAGAAATGGTGGCAGCCACTGAGCTGGAGAGAACAGAGGCTTGGGTTTCCCTGGCAATGGAGGAAGCCAAGCTTTCCACCTGCCATTGCCAGACTAGAACTTCACTCTAGGCTACAAAGTTTCAAACAGAAATGGCTGCCGTCCCAGAGCGAGCAGGCTTGGTTCCGCTCCAGGCTACAAAGTTTCCATTGTAGACATAGATTAATCTCAGATACTAGGGCCTCTGCTTGGGTCGCTGGGGGGCATGGCTCAACTGCCTGCCTGCCACAGGTCCCTCGCCCAGGCCGCCCCTCACCCCAAGGGAACCCTCACCCTGATCTGGGACACTCTTCAGGGCAAACCAGCTGGCCCCCACCCATGCACCAGGCCTCTATCCTATCTAATAAAAGAGTAATATGCAGATTGACCATCACTCCAACACACGAGAGGGCTGCCTCCATGTGGTCAAAGATCCTGCCCCCATGTGGACACAAGATGGCCACCACAGCAGGGGAGGGCCATTGGGAGGTTCCAGGCCCTGCAAGGGAGGGCAGTTGTGAGTGATTAGGCCAGCAGGGGAGGGCAGTTGAGAGGGACAAGGCCTGCAAGGGAGGGCAGTTGGGGGCGATCAAGACTGCAAAGGAGGGCAGTTAGGAGTGACCAGCCCAGCAGAGGGGAAGTTGGGGACAAACAGGCTGACAAGGGAGCAGTTAGACATCAATTAGGCTGGCAGGGTAGTGGTTAGGGGGTGATCAGGCTAGCAGGCAGAAGCAGTTAGGGGCAATCAGGGAGGCAGGCAGGTGAGCAGTTTGGAGCCAGCAGTCCTAGCGAGATTGGGCCTAAATGGGCAGTTGGACATCCCTCGAGGGGTCCCAGATTGGAGAGGGTACAGGCTGGGCTGAGGGACATCCCCCGGCCCCCATACACAAATTTCATGCACCAGGCCTCTAGTTCTTTAAGAAGAGGAAGAAGAAGAAAAAGGTAAAGATAAAAATTATGAACAACAAATACATAGCTATCAATAAGTGAATCTAAAAATCAATTGAATTAAAAATCTGATGAACAGAATAAACTGGTGTATAATAGAATCAGGGCATAGAAAGGGAGTAGACTGACAATTCTTGGGGGGAAATGAGTGTGGGTGTTGCGTGAAGAGACTGGACAAAAATTGTTTATCTATGGATGAGGACAATGGGGAGGGGTAAGAGTGGAGGGTGAGGTGGGAACTGGGTGGAGGGGAGCTTTTTAGGGAAAAAAGAGGAAAAAATGTAATAATCTGAACAATAAAGATTTATTAAAAAAAGATATTGGCTTGTAAGAACATGTAATAAATAACTTCAAAAATACAATGGGCTATTTACTTTTAAAGTGTGCTTTTAACATTGATGTAAAATGTTTTTTGTACCCAATCAATAGAAACTTATTTGGCCACTGGGCAAAGCTAGCAATAAAACTACTGATCTGCAATGTGTTAAGATCTTTAGTGTGAAAGTGACCCAGTCTATTTCCCTCACTTCCCATTGATGAGAAGTAGTCACATGGTCCAATCTAAATGCACGGAGAGCTGGAAAATATAGTTCATGATTGGCAGGCATTTTCCAACAATCCTACCTAATAAAAGAGTAATATGCAAATTGACCATACCTCTGATCAAGCTACACCCAGAAGCCACGCCCACAAGCCAATCAGGAGCTGGAGCAGAGCTAGCCAGCAAGCACATGGCCCCCGGGGCCAGGTCATCACTGTCTGGGTCAAGGCTGGGGCCGGGCTAGAGGGGTGGAGCTGAGGCAGCCAGCGAGCACGTGGTCCCCAGGGTCAGGCAATTGCTGTCTGGGGCAAGGCTGGGGCCAGGGCAGAGCTAGCCATTGGCCCCATTGTAGGGCAATGGCTGGGTGCCCAAGGCCTAAAGCATCGGCCAGAGGCTTTAGGCCTTGGGCAGACGGGGGGTGAGCAGTCAGTAGGACATTCCCTGAGAGCTCTTAGTATGTATGAGGGGGCAGGTTGGACTGAGGAATCACCCATCCCCAGTGCACAAATTTTGTGCACCGGGCCCTTAGTTATCTATAAAAGTCCAGCAACCATAACAGCAGAATGACCAGAACAATCAGAACAACCAGATTGACCAGTGGCTATGATTCTCACTGTGGCAGCCAACCAGCTTGATGAGCTGGCCTGGACCCCAATTGGCCCCAAATACCCCAAATGGGACTAAGACTGGCCACCAGCTGCCCACGGCCCCTTCCCCCACTGCTGGCCCTGTCCAATGGACCCCCATCGGGCCAGGTCAGCCAGACCTCACCCATGCACAAATTCATGCACTAGGCCTCTAGTCTACTATGAAAAGTAAAAGCGTGAATGTTGATGAACAAGTATCTGTGTCTGCATATAAAACCCATGCCCTAATAAAACCTTTAATGGGCATGTATTTAGGAGGGGAGGGCTAACAGAACATAGATGGGCATTTCATACCTATTCATACCACATAAACATAGGGTACTGTGGTGCATACTTGGTGCATGAATGGAGCTACCTTAGGGTCATGTGAATCCTTTATGGGGTGGAGTTTCAGAGAGAGGGGTTGAGAAGACTGAGCAGAAAATAGCAGGAGCTACCTTCTTCTATACAGTGTTGTAGGAAATGTGCTTCCTGGTATTTGGCTACAATCCTCACTGCTCCCAGGACTGTGGTGTGCAGGGAGCTAGGTGGGGGAGTGATGGGCTTAGGGAGAGGATAAAACAAGATGCTTTTGCATCTCCTCTTGTTTTTACCAATGGTACAAATAAGACTTGACTGGGACTCCATTCTTCCTCAAACTAGTTCTTTCCTATCTCTTAAAGAAACAAATCTTCCTAATACTCTTGAAGTGTGCTCATTGGAACGAAACAGGTAGTTTCAACTTGTTTTTAAAATGTTACATATCATTCTAGACATGCAAGACTAAATGTCCAGACATTCTAGACATCTAAGATATGTAAGAAATACAAATATAATTTCAATTATTTTAAAAGGACCTGTTACATGGTCATCCCAGATAACCTAAAGAAAATTTTCTTCATGCAATTTAAATAAAATCACTATGGTGAACTGTTTTGCTCAATATCCATTTTTATGTCCTTCTAGTATGCCTTTTTGCACAGCAGAAGCCAGAATGATGGAAGCTACATTTCCTAGAATACTTTACATCTAAGCTCTGGATATTGCAAACAAATTAGATCCACCCTTGAGAAATATGGAAGACAAAAATGAGGTGGAAGTCCTCTTTCTGCTACTTTTGTTTGTTGCTGTTAAGAAAGACTGGAGTGTTGAATTTTCTGCACTGCAGCGATGTCCCTGGGTCCAGTTACTAGCTTCACGGAAGTGAAGAAACAGTTGTACTGTCAGCAGACATCACAGGCAGTGCTCCAGAGTTTAGTCAATAGCCTTGCGGGTGTGTAGGGGCAGGAGGTACAAAAGAGGCAGTGGCTTCCTGGACTGTCGCTGCAGTGGTGTGTGCTTGAACTTGACCAATTTCCCTGCCTTTTTGACTACTGCAGAGGCAGCAGCAGCCCTGGACCATTCAGCATTCCTGTCCTGTAAGGCATTCCCAGGGGGACAGCCTAGAGCCTGCCCCACTAGCCCTCCTAACAACTTTGTATCCATAATCTCCCAATTACATCTCTTCTGGCTTTGCATAGCTAGGAGAGTTTTGGTTTTCTGCACCTGTCAGAAAAACCCTCTGACCATCTTTTTGTGTCAAATCCTAGCCATTCTCCTTTTCTGAACTCCTTCTGCTGCTTCAGTGTGGTAAGGGATGATACTTGTATATTTCTATTCTTGATTTTAGGAACTTTCAGTTTTAGCATTTTTTTGTTTGCAAAAAATGGAAGTCCACTTACAGTAGTATAAAGGGGATAATTTATTGTAAGAACGTAGACGCATCTCACAGAAAACAAGGACAGGACCTGCAGTCAGTAGGTAGGTGTCTACCTGGAGTTATGTACTTCAAAGAGTAGAAATAAAACAGTAGAAAGCCTTTGAGAAACCAAGCAGCTACCTTTTCTCTGCCTCCATCTAGACTAGGGGTGGGGAACTTTTACCTGCCAAGGGCCATTTGGATATTTACAGCATCATTAGAGGGCCACAAAAGATTATTAACTTAAAAATTAACCTGCTCTATTTGGTCAAACATTTAGTTAACTCACCTCTAATGCCTAGGCAGGGCCAGACCAAATGATTTGGCAGGCTTTAAATGCCTGTGGGCAAGACGTTTTCAACCCCTCAAACTTCTTCCTGCACACCTGAGTCTTCACCATCTCCTCCTACTCTTTCTGCAGACTGCTATTTCTCCTGGCACAGCTCATTAATTTATGATATGGTAGAGTCTGCAGGTTGTCTACCCAGTACCCTCTGTCTCCTACTTTTGTAGGCTGGGCACTTCTTTCTAAGCCCATTGCACCTGAACTTACAGATGGATCCCACCCTTCCTTCCCTCCCTCTCTCCCTCCCTCCCTCCCTCCCTCCCTCCCTCCCTCCCTCCCTCCCTCCCTCCCTCTCTGCCTCCTTTCCTTCCTTCATCATTCCCAATAGCATTTGATGAATCCATACTATGGACTGGAATGGGAGGAAGGCATGATAAATATTA
This sequence comes from Antrozous pallidus, assembly GCA_027563665.1. Classification (NCBI taxonomy): domain Eukaryota; kingdom Metazoa; phylum Chordata; class Mammalia; order Chiroptera; family Vespertilionidae; genus Antrozous; species Antrozous pallidus. Next base: position 29,341,075 of record CM050508.1, on the reverse strand, counting down.
GAGCTACCTAAAGTTCATTTTGCTTTTGGATAAAAGTTGGTTTGTATTTCATCACCCATTTGAACTCAAACATAACTGAGTGACTCATTTGGCCAATAAAGCATGAACAAAAATGCTCAGACTCAGTGTGTGGCCCATCATGTCTTTTCACTCTGCCTCTACAATTGTGGAAGCCAGAATGGAGATGATGGGGGCCTCTGTTAGTATGGGACTCTCAGTAACGACCATGAGTAGAGCCTCCTTGTCAATTCATGATGGACAATTAGCATTAGTGAGAACTTTTGTATTTAAAGCCTAGTCCACTGACAGACCTTTCCTTGAGAAGCTCACAAACTGGTAGAAGGACAATTGGGAAGTTTGGTCTAAAAATATTCTGTAAATGACCAAGTATTTAGGGTTTAAAGAAAATAAAACATCATCATCTCTCCTCCAGCCTCTCTCCTATTCCTATGTTTCATTCTGATGTCCATACTTGAACACTTCCAGTCTAGTAGCATTGACCAAATCTCCCACAAGTCTTAAGTGGGTTACCTCTAAATGAGTTAGTCTACAAGACTGGAATAATATGACATGAAGAAGTTTAAAATCTTGTGTATTCCCTAAAATTTTGACTAATCAAGAACATTTGCGGTAGAGAAAATACTTTCCCCCCAACCTCCTATTTGTTTTCTTGTTAAACAATTTCAAAGAAAAGAACTTCACTACTTGGTAATAATGTCAACACAACAGGAAAAAATAGTTTTTATTAACTGGGTATTTTTGCTTTCATTTCTATAAGATACACTTGTAAAATATATTAGAGGAGCATTTCTTAACCCCTTCTTCCTTGTTCTTAGTTACCATCTGCCTATTTTCTTGCATACATTTATCTAACAGCAACAACAGACCTTTTCCCCGCCTTCCTTTCCCAACCTCATCATAACATAAGCTTATCCTTATTTCCTGTACACACAATAAGTTCTGCCCTCTTGGACTCTACCCCAATTCCTGAAATTAATTTTCATGAGTGCTAAACTTTAACTAGGTTAGGAGGCTCAGTATAAAAGCAAGACAGTGCCACACAAATAGCCACTTGACCAGCATTTCTAACTGGACCAGGGGGTGACCATGACCTGCTGTGAAGGATGGACATCCTGCAATGGATTCAGCCTGTTGGTTCTACTTCTGTCGGGAATAGTTCTCAATGCAATACCTCTCGCTGTCAACAGAGTTGAGGAACGCAAATTTTTAAAAAACCCCATCTCTTGCTTTGAATGGTGGTTCCCAGGAATTATAGGAGCAGGTCTGCTGGTGAGTAACTTTTGACTTGATGTTGAGAAAGGTGCTTTACCAAAGTCCTACAGACTGTTTTTCAGACTTACAGTGAGCTGAGATGTGGTAGTATGGTATTCATTTATATTTGTTATCAGTGAGGAATGATAAATTAAATACATGGTACAGGCTAGGGAGCTTGGGCCAAAAAAAACCGGTTAAATTTGATGCAAGTTGGTTGGGCTGCCCTGGCCAGTTTTTTCAGTGGTTTGAGTATCAGCCCAAGGACTGAAGGGTCATGGGTTTGATTCCTCGGTTGCAGGTTTGATCCCCAGCCCTGGTAGGGGCTCATGGGGGAGACAACCAACCAATGTGTCCCTTTCATGTTGATGCTTCTCTCTGTCACTCTCCCTTCCCCTCTCTAAAGATCAATGGAAAAATATTGAGGATTAAGAAAAGAAGTTGGTTGGGTTATTACCTAGCACATTTCTTTGCACCTGGGGCTGCTCTTCCAAGTTTATAGTTAGTGTTAGGGAAGTTTTGAATGAATTCCCTCAACTTTCTTTTGCTGATGCCATGCTCAAGGTATTCATAGGGAATACAGCAGGTGTGGGAAGAGCTCAGTAGGAATGAGAAGAAACATTCTGGATGATGATAAATGTGCGTTGCCTGCACCAAAGGGAGTTGGCTTAAGGGACTTGGGACCTGAAATTCAGACTCTGACCTCAATGACTTGTTAACTCAGATCTTACATATACCAGGACATCATGGTGCTTGTTGAATGTTAAGTTTGATAATTATTGATCGGTCTATCTTTATTGACGTCAGCAGCAGAGCAGTATAATACCTAACCCTCCAATGCACTAATCATGAATCACCCAATAGATTTATAGGCCTTCTTCTGGGAATTCTGATGCAGTGGCCTGGGTAGGATCCGTCTGTGGAGAGGAATAAATACTGTTTTTGGATCTGGCAGAGAATCTCAGCTCCAGTTCTGTCTCCAATATATTACTGTTTGCAAGTCACTTATCCTATGATTTTGTTTTCATACTCATAAAATGGGGATGTGCGTACTGAAGTTTGGAAATTCAGCATTCAAGAGGCTGCTTTGTTTGTTCTACCACTTGGGTGTTATGTAATGAGTCTGGTTAATGTCAGAAAAATGAGCCTTTGTTTAGATGTGTGTTCATGTTCGTGTGTGTGTGTGTGTGTGTGTGTGTGTGTGAGAGAGAGAGAGAGAGAGAGAGAGAGAGAGAGAGAGAGAGACAGTTCAACTACCTACATTATCATCCTTAATGATGATCAGAGACTGCTGCTGGTCTTATCCCCAAACTAATGTGAAAACACTCTTGAGTGGTTATACATTAATCTTTAGAGAAATATTTGTTCTTTGGCTCACACACTGGATTTGAGAATACTCTGGCCTCAAAAAGCAACTCCAGTAAAGCATCCCCCAAAAGTTGATGGTTTCTGTATCTTTAATATCATGAGCAATGTATTCACCCTACTTGGTAGAAAGGGGTTCTTATAGGAAAAGCTTTGGGGAAATTGTGGGCTATTTCTTCAAATTGCCACAAACGTTCTCTTCCAGGCTGAGAGAAACCACACAGTGATGCGACTGCAAATCTTGTGTCTGCTCTGTCCTTCTAGAGGCTTCTGTCTACTTCAATAGTGTGAGCTTCCTTTGCATCGGCTTAGACAAAAGCCAGCCAGGCACAGCTGGCCAAGACTTATGAACAGTGACAATTCCCATGAAGTTCCTATAAGTTCCCATGTTAAAACAATCCATTTAGAGTGACTTGTGTAGCTTTGCATACAAATGGACTTTTCCACAATAAAAACAAATTTCTTGCCAGCATGAAAGGAGCCTGGTGAAAAAGGCAGGGGAGCAGGGGACAAAGAAGGAAAAAGACAAAGAGAAAAACAAGGAGAGAGACCACTGCTAAGTGCTAACCACTGGGTTCGTGCTTTACAATGTTATTTCATTTACTCTCTAAAATAATCTGGCTGAGCAGTTATTATCAACTATATTTTTAACAGACAAGCAAACAGAAGGTTAGGAGGGTTAACAAGATCACACAGTAGTTGTGAGACCCAGTTCCAGACTTATCTGATTAGCACCATAATACACCTGTTTCAGGCTAACCAAGGGGGAAAGTGCAATTCATAACTTAATCCATAAACTTAAGTCACCAGGAAACTGAAGCACAGAAAGGTTCTATAAACCTGTGAAAGTTTCTGAGAATCTGCACTTCCTTGTTCCGTGACTAAATTTACTTTATTGCCCTCCATAAATATTAACGAAGAGTATTACACAAGTCTATCTCTATTACTCAGTGTGGTAGAATGCCATTAAAGCATCAAACAACTCTTTGCAAAGTTCAATAGGCACTTTACAATGAACCTCAAACTCTAGACTAGGTTCACAAGCAAACAGGTAGGTGACAGAAGGGCTCAGAATACAGGTGTATTTTCCTGGTCCTCAGCTATCTATACTCTATGAAGTTTTAATGGTCTACAGCTCTTCTGTCCTTCATTATAACAGATACAACTTTATTGATGTACTAGTATAATGTGAAAGCATACCTTTTCAAAGGGAATTATGTCCTTTCCAACATCTGTCAAAATACTGAGCTCTCAATATACTCGTAAGTACACAGAAAAGTGAATAAAGAACTGTCTATGTGGTAAACACTTTTGTTGTAGTTTTTGAAATCTTTCCAAAATTGCTTTAACATTTTAAATTGGTATTGCTTCAAAAACATATTTTGTGGGAAGAAATGAACAACTATGGAATTAATTACTGATTACTTCAAAAAATACATTCATTGTTTTATGATTTACCCAAAACAGGTGAATCTTTTTATCTTTTGCATGACTAAGAGTGTTATGCAATTATCTTTAACTACTTTATGTTAAATGAAAAAAAAATCAATAAATATTATTTTTCAAAGTACTAAAAAGAGTGTTAAAATGTTCCTAAGAAAACACCGGGGTGGGCAAATGTAGGGTTATAGTTGTAATACAAATAAATAATACATAATCCAAATAAAGGGTAATATGCCAATTGACCAAACAGTGGAATGAATGGTCACTATGACGTGCACTGACCACCAGGGGGCTGATGCTCAATGCAGGAGCTGCCCTCTTGTGGTCAGCGTGCTCCCACAGGGGGAGCACTGCTCAACCACAAGCTGGGCTGATGGCTGGCAAGCACAGCGCCCCACCTCCATGGCAGCGCTAAGTTAGATGTTTGTGTAACAAGCATTTGCAGAATATAGTTTTTATACTTGTGATGAGCTTTGGCTTTGGGTTGCTCTCAGGGTCAGGTACTTAGAAGATCCCTAGGTTTTAAATTGTGTTACCAAGTTTCAGTGATCCACAGCTCCTCTGTACTGCATTTGTAAGACATATACTCACTTCTAAGACTGCACAGGAGGATGGGTTGCTATAAGGAAGAATGAACAATCTGTCAGGGCTATTAGTTTCACAAAAACTCTTATGCATTCAAATGTGCTTAGGAATTAAAAAAAAAAAAGAGTATTCTCATAAATACTAATTTTGACAGATTACCTGGAAGATTTATGACTCAGTCACTACATACTTTCTCATATTTTATTTTATTATTTATTTAATTTACCATTTAAAAATATATTTTATTGATTTTTTTACAGAGAGGAAGGGAGAGGGATAGAAAGTCAGAAATATCAATGAAAGAGAAACATTGATCAGCTGCCTCTTGCACACACCCCCCACTGGGGAAGCGCCTGCAGCCCAGGTACATGCCCTTGACTGAAATCGAACCCGGGATCTCTCAGTCTGCAGGCTGACACTCCATCCACTGAGCCAGACCGGTTTTGGCCTTTCTCATATTTTAATATCCCTCCCTTAAAGAGACCTTTAACTTTTAAAGCTCTGAATGGGCGAAGGAGTTGGAAAACAGTGAGTTGTGATGTAACAAAGATGTGTTGACATACCATGAAGTCAACTGGGAGGGGATTCACATAAGTTGTTACTTTATAAAACCCTATGCCAGGGAAGGGAACTATAAAAGTAAATATTCAGCATCTCTGAAATAAAGCCTAAAAAGTCAGCAGAGTTTAATTTATATCAATAAGCAAAATGGGATGTTCACCCACTTAAGCTGTAATTTAATGTTGATCTAACTTTCTTATAACAGATTAATTTTCTAAATCAGCGATTGACAATTTTTTTTTTCTGTAAAACAAAACAGATCGTGAATATTCTCGGCTTTGAGAGCCAGACAGTCCCTCTCACAGCTATTCAACTGTACTGTTGGTGCGAGTGCAGTCCTAGACAATATAAGTGAATGGGCATGGCTGAGTTCTAATAAAACTTTATGACAAAGAAGTGCTGAGCCATAGTCTGCCAGTTCCTGTAAATAATTGTTTCTTAAGCTCAGAAGGCAGTATAGCTTATGTGTACGAAAAAAGAGGTTTAGTTCACTAACGCTGACAACCTATTCGAGGGCTACATTTTTCTCCCTTTTCTTCTGGGCTCTTAGCTCCACCCCAGAATGGCTGGGCTGCCCTACATATATGTGACCTTTGAATGATCAAGGTCACATGTATGGAATTCAATATGTAAGTCAAGTTTGATAACAATACAAAGTGTTCTCCACAAGTGCCATGGGGTCAGCACATGGTCAGAGGGGGTGAAGTTTGTTAGGAAAGCTGCCTTGCCAGGCATTAAATGTTAGACCTGCTCTGAAAACGCAAATGTGGTCTTGGGAAAAAGAATTCGGGGAAGGGACAGAGGACAATGAGATGAGCCAGGGTGGTGGGGGGAGGATGAGAATGAACCAACTCTGTGAAGGAACAGAGGAGAACTGTAAGAATTGTTCAGTATGGATAGCGGTGAAGAGTCTGGGCTTTGGAAATCAACACCTCACTTCAAATCCAAACTCTTCCACTTTCTCAGAGAAGTTACTCAAACTTCCTACGCCTCAGTTTTCTCTTTGTAAGATGAGGATAAAAAGAGGCCTACCTCACAGGATGGTTGAGGCCGGAATGAACTGACACACCTACAGGTCCTATGACAGTGCATGGCATGTCATCAGAATTCAATAAAATGTTAGAAAACAAGGGCAGAAGGACAGAGAGAACTAACTACTCAAAGGCAGCTGTGCTGAGGTGGCAAAAAAAACCCCACCTTATGGCTAAAATTTCTTAAGTGGAAGGGAAGTAATTTACAGCCCACTCTTCAATGATACAAAGCTTCTTCCAGTAAGAATTTCTAGTCATAGCTGCTGACTAGATAGGACTACAAATTTAAACTAATTCATCAGAATGTGAAGTTGCTTCTTACAGCTTTCCTCAGCAGAATATATTTCCCCGGATACAGAATGCAATATGTACATGATTGAGGAACATCAACGTAAGGGAAGGCCACTCATTGCATATCATGTGTAAAGGAGTAGAAAGCAGAATGTGGAACCAAAAATATTTCCCAAATCCTAAGCTGGGAACCAGCGGGATGGCAATGACCTGGCGGTGAGAGGAACGTTAGGGAAGAGAAAGGAGTGGTGATGGAATTCTTAGTTCCCAGCTGCCAGGCAAACGAAACCAGCAATTTCCTTTCTGGATGCTTGCCAGATTCAGACAGTTTTGGGGGAATTAGATAGTGGCTGCAGATTATAATAACTAAAGAAAAAAAAAAGTGAATTTTAGATGACATAACCAATTCTTTTAGAAATACTCCTTCCAAAATAGTGACTAAATTAACTCACTCCATTTAAAACCCAAGTCTCTCTAGCCCCGCTGGGGTGGCGTAGTGAGTGAGCTCTGATCCATGAACCAGGAGGAGGTCAAGGTTCGATTCCCAGTTCGGGAATACGCCAAAATTGCAGGCTCCATCCCCAGTGAAGGATGTGTAGGGGGCAGCTGATCAATGATTCTTTCTCAACATGGATGTTTCTATTTCTCCTCTCATTTCCTCTCTCTGAAATCAATAAGGAAACATATTTAAAAAATAAAATCCAGGTCTCTCTAAAGATGACCCAGAGTAAAGTGATATCGATGGAAGAATTTGAAACTGCTCTCCTGAAATCCCACAATCCCTCTCAGCTCTTTAATCTTTAGGGTTGAAATGGGGATCAGGAGATCAAGGACATTGCTCCATTTCCTTCTTGTTCTCTTGAGCCTTGATTTCCCACAACTGCTGGTAAATAGAAGGCAGAGATAACTGCTTTCTCATCTGATGAGAAGTAGTAAGACTCATCTTTCCTGTTGATGTAATTTCCAGGCTATTCCAGCAACAGCAGTGTCTTTGGCAGCGAGGAAAAGAGCATGCTGCAACAACAGAGGCGGGGTGAGTATCCAGTGGCCAGTGGGGGTGGAGGGGTGGGGAGGGAGGCAGAGTGCACCAACTGTATGGACAGCTGAGCAAAGCTACTTGGGGCTTCAGAAGCTACCAAATCACTGTGTGGTTCCAGTGTCAGGACCACAGTCTTAGGAACGTCCTATTAGGATGCTTATGTGATGATACAGAAAGTGTGAGCGTTTTTGTTTTTGTTTTCTCCATAAAAATGAAACTTTGGAGCCAGCCTCACACCCTTCCCCAATCTTCAGTTTCACCATCTAAAGGTTTTCAAAGGAAGGAGATTTAGAAATCACACCCAGAGCTGCAACCAATTTTAGAATAACAAGACTTGTTATTTTTGTGCTGTGTATAAAATACTTAAAGAACGGTAACCTCAGTCCTCGCATGCATCTGAAAGATTGGTTTGCTAGGCTCGGAATGCTCATTGCTTGTATGCGATTAAAGACACTGGTTATTTTTTTCTAACATTTAGTACCTACATACTGTGAATAAGATTTTAACTAAGTTAAAAGGAAAATAATGAATACTTATTAACCTTCTGTCACTATGCTCAGAACAGATTCAAATATGTTATCTTATTTCTTTCAAAACCCTTTAGTTTTGAAATATGATCCACTTTACTGACTGAGAAACTGATGCTCAGAGAAAGCAAATAATTTGCCAGTGTAGCACAGCCAGTAAGTGAACTTTTATCTTAATCCATCAAACTCTCAGTCACAATGTCTATACCACTGATGCCATGAACATTGTTAATAACACTGTGTGAGGGATCATAATTCTCTAAGGAAGGTGTAGATGAATAAATGAGCACTCAGAGTGAGTTCCTGAGCTTGAGGTTTGAAAGCGATAGTTCTCAGGCTGATGGGGACATTAGAATCACCAGAGAGGATCTTAAAAATATTTATCCCCCTCTACCCCCTCTCCCTGCGATGCAGAATCAGTATTTTTCAAAAATACCCTAGGTGATTCTAATGTGTTCTCAGGGGTGAGGACCACTGTTTAAAGAGATTAATATTACACATTTGTATTTTTAAAAATTACCCTTTTCTGTCATTTGATATCTAGGGTTATAATTACTTTGTTAATTATTTATAGTCTCTCTTTGTTCCTGATACATTCCAGGTAGCCAGTCAATCTTAGTTTTTAGTTTCCCTTCCCTGCACTTTTCTTTTTAAACTATTATCCCTTGGAGTTTGACCTTGAATTACCTCTATGTTGTACTTCAAACATTCCTTTTTTAAAAAAAAAATATTTTATTGATTTCAGAGAGGAAGGAAGAGGGAGAGACAAAAACATCAATGATGAAAGAGAATCAATGATTGGCTGCCTCCTGAACACCCCCCACTGGAGATCGAGCCCACAACCCAGGCATGTGCTCCTGACCGAAATAGAACTTGGGGACCCCTCCTCCCCCCAGTCCGCAAGCTGACACTCCATCATCTACTGAGCCAAACCAGCCAGGGCCAAACATTCTTGAGAAAGATAACCTGAAATACTTCTGAATCCTCAAACTTAAAGAAATCAGAATACTTATACAGATTTTTCTCTCGGATCATATTTCCATTAAAAATATCTCCCTGCCCCCTGCACATATCCTTTCATGACAAATTTGTCATCTTTTCAATGACCATTTTTCTCTCTCCATTGAGGACAGTGAGTTGAGAATAACCAAACCACCTTTTCATAAGGTGTTGGGCTTGACTTGCTGGCCGAAGGTGTGGGGGAGGGTGTACTAATAGTGGTGCTGGTCATTAAATCACCAGTTTATACTGATTAGGTGCAACAAAGTTTTTAGACACTTTTCTTACCAGCCATGTGAAGACTGGTGTTTAAGTCATATCTTGTATCTTTCAAGTAGAGACCAAAGCATCCTAAAAGTGGCAAAGGCTAAATCTTGGGAGGGAGGGAAGAGATGGTCCCCAAGACTTGCCCTCTATCTTAACTGTTCCCACTATTTCCCCTACTTGAACTGTTCCCTGCTCCTTCCCCTTATCCATTTACTGATTTTGCTTCTGAATACTTAGGGTTTCCTGAGTCATTTAAATGAACCCATGTCTAGGGGAAAGAAATACAGATGTTGGACTCACTTTCTATAGCCAGGCCTCCCTGCAGTGATGAGAAGTCAGAAATAATAGATGACCAAAATATAAACACAGTGATGCTTCCTGATGAGCAAATTGAACAGTAGTGTGGGAGAAGCAGGATTTGAATCACACTCCAAACCCATCATTCTGGGATTTTGGCTGGAAGAAATGTAGGTTAGTGATTAGACCTGAGCACTGACATTTACCAGCTGTGAGGTCCTGACACCTTGCCAATCTCCCTGAGCTGCATTTTCTCATCTATCAGATGAGAATAATAGCATCCATCTCTTGGGGTTACTGAAAGGATAGCAAAGCCCAAGCTCCCTTGACACATACTATATACATAGTCACTTACTCTGCCTACCCTTTAAAGGCAGGTCTAAAGAATGTAACAGATGACCCCTCTAGGAGCTGCAGTATTATCCCATCAAAGGAAAAGAAATCCTTCCTTTCATTTCTGCAGATTTATAAGTCATAATTAACAGGGACTAACACAACACTCCGTCAAAATAACACAGCACTTCTTTTTGGAAACCAGCTTTCATTTGGGCCATTACACTTCCTATCCCCAAATATCATGCTTGCTTTCCTGTGACTGATTCACAAAATGAAAGATGCTTACAGTGTCTTTCCCTCTGACTCAGTGGTGCTGCTGCACCAAAATCAGTGCATGCACCCTCTGCCCCCCACACCCCTGCTCCCAGGAGGACGTCTGCAATGTTTGGCAACATTTCTGGTTGCTACACCTGGGTGAGTGTGTGTTACTGGCACCTGGTGGGTAGAGTCAGGAATGCTGCCAGACATTGTACCATGTATAGGAAAGGCCCCAACAGCAAAATGCCCGTAGGCCAGTTGTGCTGAGACCGAGAAGCCCTGCTGTACCTTGATGCTGTATCAATCACTGCAAAATGCTGACCTCAGGCCACTTTCAAGATCAGGGCCAAGTCCACACTAAAGATTTAGGAGTCAAGAGAGTGGTAATCAAAGTATGGGTGCTGATGACCTCGTCAAGATTCTATGAAGTAGGAAGTACACAGAATATGACAGAGGAACCAGACCTCAATGCTCAGTTAAAAGGGACAAGGTTCAAAATTTTCAGAAAACACAGCAAGACCAACACTCCTTTAGTGAGTCAATAAAATGGCAGACTTGGCCCTCTGCCTTCTTCTATAATTCACATCCAAACTGTGATCTTAAGATCTAGGGCTACAAGATGGCCAGAGATCTGATGCTGAAACTTGAAACAGACCAAGAACATGTAATAACATGTGCACACGAACTACCTTATTTTTCAGATGTTTCTTTCATCATTTCTGAATGTAATCACGATCATTGGTGCTGTGTACTGCATGCTGGTATCCCTGCAGGCTCTCGCGCAAGGTCCTCTCATCTGTAATTCTCCAAGCAACAGTACCTGTGAATTTTCAGTAGACAGCTTAAGGTGAGTGACCTTTCCCTGATTGTCTTACACTGAAGCTACTTAGATTAGAATAGTGTGGTACTCACACAGCGCCACCACCCCCCCCCCCCCTTTTTAATTTTAAATGAAACTACTGGGACAGATTCTTAGGGATTTAGCACATTAATTCCAACTGGCAAAAGCTCATAAAAAGTGAATGAATCACTACATTCAGAATGTTTTGGATAAGGTCTTGTTTAAAAGGAGATGGCTTATCCTTGCCTTAAAAATATATGGCAATACACAGCAGAAACTTAACTTTCACCTTTGGAGAATGGTGAGGAAGCCCTGGGGAAGCACTGACTTTCCAGTTCTGAACTAATGAAATGTGTAAGCCCGAAGCACAGATGACTTCTATACTTTAAAAAATTGAATAAAAACCAAACAAATAAAATCTAGAGCCTTACTTATAAGCCCCAAAAGAAACGAAGCAGCAGATGGATTATGGGGACACACTATAGATGTATGGATAGGAATGAATTAAACGTTCATGCCATGTAGTAACAATAATGAAAAGTTACAAGTAAATGGTTCCTTTCAGTCTCGTAAGATGGTTTTGTGCCTGCACCTCAGCACAATGTGAAAAACTGGAACAAAAGAACAATCTAATTCATTACTTCTCTCTGTATTAGAGAATAACCAACTTCCAGTTACATAAGAAGTTTCCCCCTTTTCATCTTACTGCATTAAAAAATAAAAATCTCTCAAAACTTTCATACCACAGCAGTTAAGATTCAAAATCCAGACATTCCCTTTACTAACGGATCTGAAGTGTAAAATTAGATTTCAACCACAGATGCCGCACACATTTATTCAGTCTGTAGCAGATGACAGCTCCCCATGTATCAGGCTAAGCTCTGGAGGTAACAGAACTCAAGATATTCCCACTCTAGCTGGGGTGATAGCTACAGAGAGTAAACGGTTACACAGAGGGATCAAAGGCTTGCTGCAAATTGCAAGGAGCACTCTCATATTCCGTTTGCTCAAGCACTTATTTTCCCAGGTAGACTTGCAGTTGCTGGTACCCCAAAATGCAAATTCACTAAGAATACTGAGTCTACTGTATAGTGAATAAGAATCATCCCAGGATAGATGTTAGGGCAAAATGTTTTCCATAATCCATACCTTGTTACAATGGGCACAAATCACTTTAATCAGTCATATTATTTTTTTATTTGATTTACTACAGTGACATTGGCTGATAAAATTATATAGGTTTCAGGTATAATCAGACATAGTATTTAACATGTTGGAGTGAAAACGTTACTTCTGGTTTAAGAGCAGATGCCACTGTGGTTTTGCACTAAGAATCGAGCTCCTTCAAAGGGGTAGCTCCTTTATTTTCACACCTTCAGCAAGTGGAAGAACGTCTGCATAGTTTGAACCACATGCAATTGTTGATATTCAGCCACTTTTGACAAAAAACGCTTTTTCGTTTTTTGTTAACCTCACACAAGGACATTCCCCCCGCCTCCATTTTTAGAGAAAATGGGAGGGTAAGGAAGGAGACATCCATGTGAGAGACACATTGACTAGTTGCCTTCTGCACACACCTGGATCAGGGCTGGGAATGAATCTGCAACTGAAGTACATGCCCTTGACTGGGAATCGAACCTGAGATCCTTCAGTCGAGGGCCAACACTCTACCACTGTAGCACACTGGCCAGGGCTACACAGAAACAGTTTGTTGAATGATGGATAGTGGGATAGATAATGAACAAAAAGCTTTAACCTAGTAGAGTACATAGACACATGCTCTGAAAGTCTGATCTTAGCTATAATTTCCAGGCACATTTCAAAAGTACTTTGTTTTACCGTATTTTCCCTTTTCTGGGCACAATGTTGCATTCTTTTGATGGGCACAATGTTGTATTCTTAAAATGGCCACAGAAATTCTTACACATCTTATCTTTTATTTTTCTGGAAGCTTTCATCCCCAATCCTTCAATCTACAGTGGTTCTCCAATGGATCTTGCGTAGCTCCTCACAGTCTGAATTCTCCCATCATGGATGCCATTACGGCCAGCGACTTGCACGTCAGTCCTAAAGAAAAGAGGCACAAGACTATCCATTTCTCAGTGTTTTTAGGTCTCCTGCTTGTGGGGATCCTTGAGATCTTGTTTGCACTCAGTCAGATCATCATCGGTTTCCTGGGCTGTCTGTGTGGCGTCTCCAAGCGAAGAAGTCAAATTGTGTAACAAAATGGAAATACAAGCAGTTTGAATCATCTGAGAATTACATTTAAAAGATACCCTTTTAGAAGTCAGAAGTTCATTAGCAAACATTAGCTAGAAAGCTGTATTAATCCTTTTGGTCCAAAAGATTGTTTTTAAGGTGATTTAAAAAAAAATCAGCCTTTTACACATAATGTTGGTAAATGCAAACCACTTTCGTAAGGAAAAGTAAATACCACCAGTAGTTGACTTTGGGGTGCAGTAAAGAGAAGCTTTTAATGTGTTTTAAATCCTTTTGTCCTGTTTGAATTTTTTAACTCTACGTGTGTGGAGAGGAAGAGAGAGAGGGGAAAGAATGGTGATGGAGGAAGGGAAGACTACAGGGAACAGAAATTATCTTGGAAGCCAACACAGGGGACCTTTTCCCTGTATTTCTTTATACTTCAAGAAAAAAATAACCTTAGCCCAAATTCCTCACTTACTAGAAATCCAGGGAAAAAGATAGACTCAAATTCTAAAGGTAGGGCAGTAAATAGACAATAGCCTTCTGTTTTCAACAAGAAAATGTACAGGGAAAAACAAGGGGAATGTATTGAGGAAGCTATTCTACATTGAGAACAAAGAGATGTTATTCAACTAAATGTATTATGCAAACCTTGTGGAGGTAATAGAACAAAGTTGTACAGGATTGGTTTGGGTAATATTAAGGACTTATTGTGAATATTTATGGCTGATAATGGTTTTATGGTAATATAGAAAAATGTCCTTATTTTTTTTAGAAATGTATGTTTTTGTGTTTGGGGGGGAAATGTCATGTTTTTAAAATACATCAACCAAAAATAAAGCAATGGAAAAATGTTCATTGTCATATATAGGAATAAAAATATAGTGAGTCATTATATTTCCTATTTCCCTATGTTTGCATTTTTCACAATAATTAACTATAAATACCTAGAAGAAAATCAGTCTTTCAAAACTGGTTTCTATATATCATAATCTTTAAAAAACAATGTAATAAAACAGTGTATTTACCATATTAAAATGATATAAAATACTAAAAATATACAATTTTCTGAATGTAGGTCATTCCTGCATTTTTTCCCATTTATTTATGTTTACTGTGCTTCAGGTTATAGAAATAACTTAAAATACTTACTTTGTAGCTGCTCCTCAAAATTAGTAGTACACACTTTTTTCTGAATCCATTTGCTGTGTAAAGACCTTTTCCTCATGCTCTTATAAATCCCAATTTATCCTTAAAAGTTTAACTTACATTATTTCCTATTTGAGAAAGCTTCCCAGAGTGCATGATTCCAATAAATCAAGCTAGCACTTACCCAAACTATTATCATACCTGTCACAATGAAACATGTTTTTGCTTATATGTCCATCATTATTAAGACAGCAGGGACCAACTAATGCTTCTCATCCATTAATTCATCAGCTCCTTCCTGCTTCAGGTTAGCAAGGCCTCTCTTCTATCCAGATCCCCAACAACCTTCCCGCCGAAAAGTCTAATCTCTGGCTAAGTCCTCTTCATCCTTCAGCACAAATATCCCTTTTTCTGAGAAGCCTTCCCTAACCATCTAATGACAAGCAGGTGTTCCTTTACCTCCCTTAGCCCTCTTTCATTTGATAGTACTCACAATGGTGATGGCGCTTTTATTTGTACTTGCTTCTTAAATTTCACTTTCCCCCATAAGACCATAAGCTCCATGAATACAAGCATACGTTTATTTTATTCACTCCTGGTATACTCAGTACGAAGTACAGTGCCTGACACAAAGTAAGGCCACCATTAGAAATATTTTGTGGAATCAATGAATGAATGCTCTCTTAGCTACTAGGAATATTCTATTGAATGAACTGATGAATTCTGTTTAGTACTTAGCTTTCAGTGAAGACTCAATACTTATTAAATGAATGCCCAACTGCTGATAGCCACAGAATTAAAACACTAACAGGACAGCTCACACTCTGTCGTTGAACACCACGAGGGGCAGCGACGGTGCACACAATCTTCACGTCACCCGAGATGACCCAGTTCTCCAGAGTCATTAAGAGACAGGTGTAAGCCTCTCATTCCAGAGGGCATGAGAAAGGATGGCTAGAAGTAGCACAATCAGCTTAAGTAGCTGGTAAGCCATTTCCTTGCTATTTTACTAGTAGTTTGCTGACATGAATTAAGTCCCTAAAAGCCTATGGAGCACCTGTGTTTAGGTATCTTTTGGGGACATACCAGCTTTACCCTGGCACCTAAATTTACAAATGCGTATTTGTACACTCCCTCTCCCCCGTGTACTTAGTCATTTACAAACTTTATTTCTCACTTCCACCTCCATGTTCAATCTTTTGAAATCTTTACACCTCAATTTTTTACTGTATCCACCATGCGAAACCCTCTCCCCTCTCCCTACTTTTCAGCATGTATTTCAAATTGCTCTTCATGAATAAAGTTGTTTTTATCATCCTCTAATTCTTTAATGAACCTATTCCTAGCCTCCTCCATTGATCTGTCAATTCCTTAAGAGCAGCACATTGAGTCTTGCTCCTGCCAAGCCCTTAGCTGCAACACTGGCACCTGAGACAGAGACTTGGGTTCATATAAGGTAAGAGCAAGTGAGAGAGCTCACAGCATAGTATGATGAAACAAAATCTTCCAATCAACAAATAATGCTTTGGTTGACAGTTTATTAAATACACTGCAATTGTACCTTATTCTGTAGTTTTTTAAATCATTCACATGTGAACTTAGTACAAATGTCCCTTATAGAAAACCACCTGAAAAACTAAAATAAAAGCACACATATTTTACACACATATTAAACTGCTGAAAATATTAGGACTTATTTAAATAATAAAGGTGAAACACGAGGTGGCTTGATTTTATTAATTCTAACACCAGACCATGACTTTCAGATGTGTTAATGCTGAATGTGGATGCATGTTTATTAACAAAATTGTTTAACAATGTTTGGGAAACAGATCAAAGTCAAGGATTTTTCTGTAAGTCAAGGATTTTTCTTTTACAGATACTTTTCTAAGTCTATTCTCTACCCTCCCCCATTCAGATAATTATTTGTGCAAACTGATGTGGCAAAAAATTAATTTCTTTTAAAAAAACAAATCAGAGCCTATTTACACAACATGCAAAGAGAGAATTTTAAGTAGGCGTTATTGCAGGACTAGTTACAAGGGAATACAGCTAAGTGACAGAATATACCTTTACCTCTGCAAACATGAGTCTTTCCCCTTCCCTTCTGGAAGAAGTACATTTTCAGGGCATGGACTATAAAATGGCATATTCAATGCAAACACAGAAACAAAGAAGTTTGCAAATTCTTTATATTTCCAGCTGTTGAGACAGTATTTTTTGAGAGTTGAGGTTATTCTAGCGGCGAAACCAGAGCCAGCTATTAAGCAGCCAGAATGCTACTGTAATTGAATACATGACCATTTCTCTTTTAGCACGTTCTTTGTTCTCTTCTTCTAGAAGTTGTAGACGTCGATTTAATTTGATTATCTAAGTGAAAAACAAAACCAAGAAAATAGAAGCTTTAATATAAGGAATAATCAAATGCTTATAAAGTAGTATAATTTGTCAAAATAATTGTTATTATGGGAAGTTTCATTTGGAGCAATATAAAAATAAACTATATAGAAAAGTTACCTATGACAGCTAAGACTCACTTTCCCTTTCCCTTTTCCAAATTTCTGAGTTAGAAAGGGTCTATTTTCCTATTTTTAATCCTCACGCAAGGATATTTATTGAATTTAGAGACAGGTAGGGAGAGAGCGAGGATGGGAGAGAGGGGGAGAGAGCGAGGTGGGGAAAGAAAAACACTGATGGGAGAAATACCAATTGGTTGTCTTCCACATGTGACCCATGGGGATAGAACCTGCAACCCATGTAGGGTGGGGATGGCCATTCCAATCATCTGATTTATCAGTTCTAAGCAACCACTCTTCTGTTAGGGACAATTCAGTAAACAATAAAAGTGTTTATAAAAATTACCTTTCCCACTACTCAAAATGAGTAGTTCATTTGGTTCTATGAGTAGTTCATTTGATACTATGTTCTTATACTACCAATCTTATTTTACTGCCAATAGAAAAGTGGCATTGCTTTGAATCATTACGATATTTCTATCTGAGCATTTTTGAGTAGCTTTAAAAAATTTTTTTTTATTGATTTCCTTTCTGTAAGTCAAGGATTTTTCTTTTACAGAGGAAGGCAGAGGGAGAGACAGAAACATTAATGATGAGAGAGAATCATTGATCGGCTGTCTCCTGCACACCCACTACTGAGGATTGAGTCTGCAACCAGGGCAATGTGGCCCTGACCAGAATCAAAACTGGAACCCGTCTTTGGGCCAACACTCTTAACCAAAGAGCCAAACTGGTTAGGGCCCAAAGCAGCTTTTTAATACCCTCCACCCCAAAAGTGGGTTACATTTTTGTATCCTGAAGCTAGTGACCCCTGAGCTGCTCATCACTACACTAAATAGACTCCAGACTGTCGGGTTCCCAAACAGGCAATGGAGCAAAGTTAGCTGTAGAAGTAACAGCTTCCCTTACTGCCAGGTCATAAATACAAATATAAATTCTGTAGAATCTTCTGGTGACTCCATTTATGTTAATTATCTTAGAAAGTCATAGTTTCCCAACTGGCTTTCTATTCCTTTTAAAGTCTCAAAGCATATGTGCTAGTTATCTATAATAATAAAAGTGTAATATGCTAATTAGACCAGACATCCTTCTGGACATGAAGTTGGGGCTGGGAGGAAAGCCCAGGTCCCAGGGGCCTGCTGGTGGCCAGAGGAAAGCCTGGGTCTTGGGTGCCAGAGGGAAGTCAGTGCCAGCAGCTGGAGGAAGCAAGGCTTACTCTTGCATGAATTTTGTGCATTGGGCCTCTAGTTTATAATAAAAGGCTAATATCCAAATTGACTAAATGGTGGAAAGACCGGCTGCTATCACATGCACTGACCACCAGGGGGCAGATGCTCAACGCAGGAGCTGCGCCCTGGTAGTCAGTGGGCTCACACAGGGGGAGCGCTGCTCAGCCAGAAGTCGGGTTCACTGCTGGTGAGAGCAGCGGCAGTGGTGGTAGCCTCTCCTGCCTTCACGGCAGCGCTAAGGACCCCTTAGGGTGGACATCCCTGAAGGGTCCTGAACTGCAGGAGGGCACAGGCTGGGTTGAGGGAACCCTCCCCCACTCTGCCCCAGTCATGCACTGGCCTTTATTTATAACAGCTGCCTCTTCATCTGTCCTATACTCTAAGTTAAGGCTTAAATGAATGCTGTGAAAACAAACTCAAACTCTAATCTCACAGTTATACCAACAACATTGTTGGTATAATTGTGAGATTAATGATAAAGGTCAAAGAAATAACTTTTAATCACTTTCTTCAATAGGTGAAATATAAATATATGAAATATGTAAGAACTTCCATTTACGTTTCAACAAAGAAACTCAAAATGAGAAAGTATTTGCTTCATATTAACTTTGTATTATATTAAATCTTTAAAATGATATTCTGATTTATTCTTATGCTAAAATATTTCATTTCTTGATCTTTACTTAGAAATATTTTACTTTGAATTCTTTCCCTTCCACGTCTATGTGGCACACACACAATTAGAATACTGAATATGCTTTTCCCACATGTGTATGTCTATATGACTCTAGAAGTTGGGAGTACATATTAAAAATATACATATTTCTCTCTCTCATCACTGATGTTTCTATTTCTCTCTCCCTCTCCCTTCTCCAAAGTCAATAAAAGTATTAAAAAATATACATATGCAATTGTAGTTCTAAGAAAGACCACAGAAGACCCTCTGTGCTCTGAGAGCAGCTCCCAAAATGCAGTTCTCAAACACAAAAACACAGGCCCAACTGACTTTTCCATATTTCCAAAAGCCAAGCAAGCTTTGATGGCTTTCCTGGTTTGCTAAAATGTCAAGATTCTTTGTTACTCAGCAGAACTATATCAATCCATTCGGCCAATACTGTTTTATGCTGATCAAAACATGTAAATGGTGGTTTAATACATCTTTAATCAAAATGTGAAATTCAATTATGGTTTAATAAGTAGTTTGGCTGATAAAATATTTCCATTCATGACTTCCACAGGAGAGAAAGTGATGAAATATTTGGAACTGTCACTTTAAACATTACATGAATATCACAGGATTATATCTTATTTGACATATTAAATACCTGTCGTCTTAATGAAACTGCATCTACAACATTCATGTCATCTGCAGTTCCTTCAACTGTTGCATCTACATTTGAAATGCCATACCTAACAGATAAGAAATAAAAATACAATTAGACATTAGAATAAAGAGTACATGACAAGTCATGTAATGTAATGTATACTGTTCAAAGAATTGTTCAAAAGACTGGAATAACAACATAAATTCCTAAAGTATTTTACAATCTGAGTTGTTAGTAGTAAAGGAAAGAAAACAACTTAAGATAACAACTATCTTAAATATTGGCAAGTGTCTTAAAACTTTGAGAATAAGAAGAATCCTGACTAAAGATACAAAAAAGGAGACATTTTTCAAGTCAGAGGGACTGGCATTGTTAAAACAGGACCCGTGGGCTGCCACTCTAGAATATAAGAGTATACAATACTTAGACAAACTTATGTCCATGTGTGACTGCAAGGAGCCCCTGCTGAGACTCTCTGACAGGGACACTAACTCTAGCTAGCAAAATAAGACTGATAATTTTTATTTCATTCCTCCTCTCATTTCTACTTTTGTTATTTTCCAATTACTCTCTACTGTAAAATCGCCTGCATACATCTTGTCACTACAATGAAACCCAGAACTAACTCGATAATCAATAATTAAGAGGCTGTGTAGAACATAATAATACTGGAAAGCCACTAAGACAAACTCCAGAAAAAGCACACAAAAAGTACTGCATGTTCAAATGCAGTTACTTCTAAAAGGATACTGATTTTTAAATGAATGACAATAAACTTCTGAGAAATACACACAAATACTCTTTCTCTTTGCCTGATTTCCACGTTTTAAATATATTTTTAATGAACAATTTTATTGAGATACAATTTATACATATCACATGTTTATATCCTATTTTAATCCTGCATGGCTATTTCAGTAAAATGGCATATTAACTATTCTGAGTGAGCAGAATATAAACTGAATTTAAAAGTTCAGTTTACAAAGTTGGCACATAGATATTTTGTAATATACTAAGTAGGTCTCCATTATAAAAACCACCTTACCACACATAGGGGTATAAGGAGAAATACAGTTCTCATGCAGACATGTTAAAAACAAGTCTATTCAGAAAATTCTTTTATTTCAAATACAATTGAAAACCACCAGACAGGATGCACTTTCAAAAATATGGCAGCACTAACTCTAAATAATATAGCACAATCTCTAAGTGTGCCTTTGATGGCTAAACTAATTTGCTTTCTCATTAACTGCCCTTTCCTCAGGGGGACAGAATGAATGTCCTGGAATACTGAGAGTAACTGCAGCAATTAGAGAAATAAGCTGTAAAGTTAGTAGATGCTACAACTATGGGATTACAAACATCTGCATTAATTATTCCTTTGAACATTATGAAAGAATTAAATGATTAGTAGAAAAAATAAGAGCTGGAAACATCTCTTCTCTATACTTTATCCTAAAAAAAAACCCACAAAAAGACTACAACTGTTCTATTTCGGTGAGGTCATACATGAGGTGATTGGGGAAAAATTCAAACAATAGAAGCAATTGCTTCAAAGGTCAGGGGACCTGGACTGAACACAAAACAAAGTACAACTTAAAAAGGATTACTCACAATTTAAATCCTGAATTAATTAAGGGTTTCAATATCTGTAAAAAAAACTTCATTTGCAAAAAAAATTTAAGGATATGGCAAAAATTTATATAATTTAACTTAAAAACAGAAAAAAGTGTAAGTCAGATCACTGGTTGAAAACAGAGAGACAAACTTAGGAGTAAATTGGAAAACTTACAATGGATGTGGTTCGTGCTGTCAGAAGAAACAGGTCGGCGGAGGGGGAGGATCCCTAAGGCACTTCCAATTCTTCTAACCTGAACTACCTACAGTGAGAAACTGCTGGTTCCCTCTTCTCTTGCCTAAAAATGAATGTGCCAGTTTCCTTTCATCAAAGAAATAATACTGCGAGTTTTAAGTCTAATGCTACAGATAATGTATCTGTGCTTAAATAAACAAAATAAACTCTGAAAAAATTACAGTAATGATATCTGTGAACACTAACCAAATTCCTACCCCCTAGAATATGGGAAATGGGGATTTTGGCATGTGAGAACCTTAAGTATTTATATGTGCTATTGTATCTGTCTTGTGCGTAAAAGAAGAAATTATTACACAGATTATGCATGTGTGAAAGGAGCAAAAATAAGTGAAAAGCTGAAATCAACAAATGA
Source organism: Antrozous pallidus (assembly GCA_027563665.1). NCBI lineage: Eukaryota > Metazoa > Chordata > Mammalia > Chiroptera > Vespertilionidae > Antrozous > Antrozous pallidus. The sequence goes on along the minus strand of CM050508.1, from coordinate 29,319,314 downwards.
TAAAAATTCTTAAATTCCCTTTATGTTTAATTTACCCAAATTGTCAATGCTGATTTTACCCAATTTAGAATGATGCCTTACTGACAGCTTTCTCTACACATGGAAGATGATATTATAGACAATTAAATAAAAAGCAGACGCTGGACAGAAGCTCAGGCAACAATGAAAAGGATGCATATAAGACAAGACTTAAGGTGACATTTTCCATTTTAGCATGATCTCCTATAAGTTAATGAAACTGGATTTAAATAAAAACACGAGGATACACAATACTGTAGTACAACTAAGTGTATTCCTCACTCTGGTGGCCAAATGTCACGAGTGACTACTCACTGTTCTCAAGAGAAAGCAGGATGTATTCATTGAGGAAACTGTAGAGGCTCAAGTACAATATAGAGGCATGGCTACTACATGCATTATTGCCTGCAAAATACAAATTCAGCCAGCTAATCACCCTGGTAGTTACAAAGTCTCAAAATTTACCTGACGTTGTCATGATGAGGATTAGAAGTGGCGGCAGCAGACCCACCACGCAACATGGGTCTTAAGGCAGGTTTTTGGAGAAGGCACAAGACAGAATCAGGAAACAGAGAAGTAATAAAATAAAAGCAAAAACAAGACAAATAAGTCAAATAGGATTATATTGTATGTTTCAATACAATATAATATATTTCAAATACTTTAAACATCTTTGTCTCTCAAGTCCTCCATTTTAAGATTTTCATAAATTTAGTATTTTTCAATGGGTTAAAAATAAAGGAAATCTATAGTTAACAAAATAGCACCAACATATAAAATAATTTTTGGGTGCTTGTATTTTAATTTATGAAATTCAAGACAGAGGACAACTCTGTTTAAAAAGTATAACTGCTCTCTTCCAGGTGGAAAAAGTCACATCAACTTTAGAAGCATGTCAAAAACCGGTTAGAAGCACCTGCATGATCATGGTTGCTCATCGATAGCAACAGCCCATCTCGAAAACGAAAACTTTCACATTACTCACAAATCCCACAATTGCTTCCTTCCCGCCTCTTTAATTTTGATTAATGCCTGATATCTTAACATAGCTGTGTCTCATTCAAACCCAGAGCTCTCCAGAACAAAGCTGCAAGCCTCAGTTCTGGAGCTGAGACCAGAGCCGTGCTGTGAGGGACACACTACAGCATATTCTAGAAGCCACAATACTGAGTCTGATCGCGAGACAACCAGGAGCGACATACAGGGCTATTGGAAATGAAGATTAAGGTGCACCGGAAAACTTTGTGGGGATTGTCACTTAGCTCAGTACGTACTTTGTTTCCAGAGGACAATTAGTTCCTTACCTAGGTAAGCAGAAACCTTTCCAAGAAATCTTATTTTTAACATCAGAAAACAAAAGTTCCACAAGGTCACTGGTCAAGTCCCCCAAAAAGTAATGAGCAATATTTACTGAACACAGAGAGAAGATTGGGGTATAGGATCCATATAAGGATTTTAGGAATCCTTACATTCTATTTTGAATGTCTCATTCTCTAAGTACTGATCAGGTTTAGCCTGAATTTAAATACCAAGGCAATTCTTAATTATAGTAAACATTTAATAGCAAATGCACTAGTTTTTGTTTTGGTCAGTTGACATAATACAAATCATTATTTTGCCAATTCAATATATTAAAGAAAGTTTTAATGGTTAACTTATATGCTTCCTAAAGGCATTACTGTTGCTTTAATAAATTTCTGGAGCCTAGAGGATAAGAGATTCAGAGACTTCTGGGGAAGACCTGCTAGAATTCTAATTTGTTCACTAAAGAACAGTGAGAAATCACATACGGCTTGAGACAGGTTTTAAACCCATCCCATCCTACTAATATATTTACTCTGTGGCATTAGGAAAACTGTTTCTATTTAACTACAACCTCACATTATACTAACATGAGAATGTTTAAATAAAGCCAATGCTATGTGCTATCTGAACTTTTGAAATAAATTCACACTAACATGCTCAAATAGATCTGTCATATTCAGTATATTCCACCACAGAGATTTCCCTTTTATAATGCAGAGCCAGAAGATAGTTACAGTTACCTTTCACAACGTATTTCATTTTGTCTTCTTACACTGGCAATTGACACATATAATATAAGAGTAAATTAGACAGGCATTTGGCATAGTACCACTTTCTTCCATAAGTATAATTTAATACATTATAAATCTTTTTTAAGTTTGATAATATGTTCAACAGTATGTTTTGTGATTAATGTTACAAAAGGGAATGAGACTCAAGGCTCTCCAAGATATAGCATTAATTTGGATATTGACCATCTTGAGTAAAAAAATAATCTGACTTAAAAGAATATGTGTTTCTTGTTTTAAAAAATGAAAACTGCTACAGTAAATAAATAACTTAATCGGAGACCAGGAATTATACACATATTTTTAAAAAAAATTAAACTTACAAACACTATTTCAACTACATCTTTGCATTCTAGGTTTTCCAACTAATATATTTACATGGACACTTGCAAAAAATATAAAATTATGTACATGGTTGTTTCTTACATACTCAAAGCTTGTAGAATATGCAAAAGAAAACTGTATAAAAATAATCAAGCCCCTTCTAAAAATAAAACTTAAACATGCTAAGCATGGCCAACTAATATATCAGTGTTTAAATAATGTTCTTACATAGAAAGTCTCTTCTTAAAAATGTTAGTATTTTGCATTGGAGAATGAAATATGGCACTCTAGCAGATGTTAGAAGAGTTGAGCATTTCCTAACTAGCCAAGGAAATGCTAAGTCATAAAGCATCTAAAATCCCAAGAACAGACCTTGTACTTGTCTGAGGTGCTCTGATAAGTTAACTTTGCTTATGTGTACATACATTTTACCTTTGTCTTCATGTTGAGCTTGGTTTTAGATCATACAAGTTCTCTTAAGATGAGAAAATGAATATGTAATACATAAATAAACCTTTCAACAGTGTCCCTTTTTATGTTAAGCAACTGTGAATCTGCATTATTTAATGATAGTAAGGCAGACTATCTTCTTCCTTCTTCCTTTCCTCCCTCTCCGCTCCCTCACTCCCTGTCAAATAATTCTAGCTTAATTTAACTTTACCTAATGTGATGGCATAAGACCAAAGATAAGATATTACATTAGCGTAACAGCCAAGAGAAATAAAATAGAAAGGAAAGAATGATGCACAAAGCAAGGAACATAAAGCACTTGAAACTTTATAAGCAGTATGATTTTAAAACCATGCAAGTAGACCATTATCCAAATTTCACATTCCTAGTGTTTATATCTGAAAAGTCATACGAGACAGTTCTTAGAGGTAAATATTGATTTGGCACTTAACAATTCTGATTAAATCTTGTTCAGCATTTAGATTGTAAATACAACAATGAAAAACAAAACAAAACCCTTTCAATAATGAAAGCATCCAATAAGATTAATAAGAATCTAATCTGCTAGATTCCAAGATAACAACAATGGTGTGTACCCAGGAGCAAAAAATTAATACAACTACTTTACATATTTTTAAAAAATCTCTTTTAACTGAATAAAAATACAGAATTCCTTTCCAGAAAAGGGATTTTAAAGTTATCATTTCATTATAATGAAAAAATAGATAAAACTTAACTTAGGACTCAAAATAGTTTTTCATAATATAAAAATACAAAGTAAATTTTATATTAGTAAGATTTCTGATTTTGTACTTGTGACCTGGAGTCAAAATGTTTTTCCATTATTAAGAAAAAAATCCAACTTTTTTACAAGTTCCATATAACTGCATTGAATGTGTGTATGTACTGGGGTTTTGTCATCTAGCTATTATTTAATTTACATAGGATTTGTAAGTATTTTTCTCATTTATATATTTTCACTGTAATAACATCTGATATGTTATAATTTGACCTAATAATCTGGTCTCTTCTAAGGACAGATTGTAATTAAAAAGTTAAAGAGGATACCAGGTAAAGAATGAATTTATTTTAAGGAGGATGGAGAAAACAGCCCTTCGGAAATATTAGTTCTTAAGCTCCAGATACTTTATATTCAGTGTCTTTTGAAGGATCTCCCACCACACTGAATAACATTAGAGGCCATTATCCCTACTGTGAAATAAAAATGGTGGTAGGCTATAGGAGAGAGATTCCTCACAAGAATCCAGAAAACTAGGTAATATTATTACCCTTCATATTTTCTTAATTTAATAGATGAGAAAAATAAGGACTAGAAAAGATAAACCATTTATCAAGGGTCATCATGAAGCTAGCTACTCAGTGGGATGGATCAAGACGGAATCTGAGTGACTTCACTAAATACATGCTTTTTTTTTTCTTCTACACCATGCTGCTTCTTCCAGGCCTCAAATATTCTAAGACAGTCCTTGAAGCTTCAAAGAGCATAAAAGGGACTTGAAACCCCTGGGGAGATTATATATATGTATATATAAAATTTCCCCCTTGCCATGGGCTTTCTCTTTAAACTCTTTAAGTCAATGGGCCCGAATGTATACTACTAGACCCCCCTGGAAAGGCTCAGAAACTCCTGTTGAGCAATATGGACAACTTGCCTATGAAATATGGGAAAAACCCCAGGGGCTTGTTTGAGGATCAAAGCACTCAACAGAAAGTTTGTCCAGAACAAGCCAAACATGTATAAGTTCCTCAGGTAAGAAGTCAGGTTTATGGAAGAGCCAGAGGAATTCACTGGGGATTCTTCAAATTGCAAAAGTCAACATTGACTCTCAGAGTTACTAGATAAAATGTTAGGAGTGAAAAGAAAACAGACTGTACCTTTCCCAGACTTTGCCAGAAAGCTTCCCAAATTTCAACTTTAAAAAAACACTACGTAGTAATGAAGTAAGGACAAAAATAATGGCAAAAAATTTATTTGTATGAACAAGTCTAAGGATGCTATTAATGATTTTACTTGATGTTCAAAAGTTACCAATACGGAAAAAGATTGGATTTTCAAAAAGACAAACAGTACCTGGGATTTTCAACACAGGCCTAGACATCCCTCTGTAGAGGAATTGGGAAAAAAAGTCTTGGCAGCTACACTGACATCAATGTTTCAAATCCGTTTCATTAACCACATTAGTACCATAAATGATGAAATCAAAAGACTTACTAAAGAAAATTAATACTTCCCAGTTCAACATCCTACACATTCAACATCCTGCAATCCAATATTATCCCTAGCATAGCCAAAATGGACTCAAGTACTTAGAACAAGTCAACAAAACCTTTGGAAAAATCGCTATTCTTCCTGTGTGTAGTTACTTTACCTGACTGAAGAAAAGCTAACAGAATCTTATGAAATGTGAATTTTGGACAATAATTTCAAATTAAAAGAAAGCAAAGCAAACTGTTTAAACCACTGCATCTTAGAAAGAGACAAAGGTGCAAACAAAAAAGGAAGACACCACAATCCACTAGAAGGAGCCAAAAAGTATGCAACGAAGCTGGCGAGAGTCTGATGGCCAGTCACCTGCGGTTTTCATCCAGCACATCCAAGATCTGCTGGTAAGCCCTACGAGTAGAAGACTGGATAAGCGACAAAATGCCACGAGCAGAGGAAAGATTAGGTCCATCTTCAGGTAACATACGGGGAGGACAGACCCGAACCTGTTGTGGCGATGGTGTCACACTGTTTATATAAGCACAGCAAATGAAAAAAAACAAAAAACACTTAAGTCAGATTTTTATAAAACTTTAGTTGAGTAGTTTCCCCAAACACTTATATTTTAAGAATAATTTTAATTTTCTTGCCCTTTTCTCCCACCCGTCTTTTTCCCCTAAGAAAACACAATCAAATAAGTTAATATTTCAAACTGTCTTAAAAGATCAGCTACAATGCAGCATCTGTAATTGGGTAGCCTTAAACATCAAGTTAAAAAAAGCAAATTATCAAAGAACAACTTTGGAGAGGAAAGAGCACTATAGCAATGAGTGTGCTCAGCTGCTAACTTTGGAGAGGCAGTGTTCTTTATGGATGTATATTCCATTTCAGTAAACCAAACTGCTAACAAGCAACCTGCAGGAGACTGGGTGGTGGGGCAATAGATAGGAAATTCTGGTACACGACCGATGTCAGCAAGTTTAAACACATGAATTGAAAGTGATTTCCCCTGAAAATGCTACTTCTATTATGTCAAAGACAATGAAGCAAACGGAGTTTATGAGTAAATTTAAAGATGAGTTCAAGTTTTAAAAGTTATAACAAAAGTATTTTAATTTTTGGGCTTCTCTTTGCCAGTAATCTTACAGTCTTTCCCACATGAGCTACGATTCAGTTTCTTTGGTTCCACTGCCAGTGTGTCCCACAAGCTGAACACATGTGAATGAAGCAGTTTTACAGCTATAACCCGAACTTTTAAGACTGCTGTATTTTCAGAGACTTGTTTAAACCTCATCCTGTGATTATGTCCAAAATAAAACAAAATAAAATGGAGCACACAGTGAACCGAAAAGGGAAAACCTTGTATTCTGACTTATGTAATCTTTTCTAAATTAACATGTATTTATTTGGAAATCACAGAATAAGTGTGGGATAATTTTTTAAAAGATAGCTGTCATCTAATATTATTACCACAGTCCCAGAAAATTAAAAACAAAATCTCCACAATTTCATGAATAACTTTGAAAGTCTTAATAATCCAAAATGAGAAGTACAATAAATATGAGAACCATGTTTTCTGAAGACTAGTTAGAAGAGAAAGATCTAAGCCAAATCTTGACATATTGAGAAACTAATGTCAGGGCTGATTCACCATAGGAAGTAGGCCAAATGATATAAAAAGAAATGCCAGTTTTCAGATACAAACTCATGGACAGTTACCCTAAAAGTCTGTTCAGAGACCAGAAATATTCTGGAATGTACATAAGCCAACTTAGCAACTGCCCCATTAAACTTGGCAAAACCCATATTCGACATCCCAGAAGAGTAAAAAGAACAGTCTGCCTAGTCATAAAGTCTAGGCACTAGTCTGTCACTCAGCATCCTCTAGGCAGCCCGGGAACATCTGCAGCTCTTGCTCTTTGTGAGAAACCAGACTGAATTCATGTTAGAAAAGTGTCACAAGAGGCAGGAATAAAAAGGGACAGTTCGATGATAGAGCTGCCAACATACCTGGCTAAATTTACCTAAGCAAGTTTTAAAAGACCATTACTACAATATTTATTGATATAATTAAAGTTTTTGTCTTTGCATTTTGGTGCTGAAATTAAATACTTGTACATATCATTCTATATTAGTAAAAAATTAGTTACATACTCCTATATTAAAGTGTGTAATTTATTTAAGTATGTAACTATTTTATTATTTATAAGTCTATAATAATGAATATTTAGAATAATCTTATAGCAACAATGTCAATAAACTAAATACAAATCCATGAAAAAAGAATATTTAGAATAATCTTATAGCAACAACGTCAATAAACTAAATACAAATCCATGAAAAAAGAATATTTAGAATAATCTTATAGCAACAACGTCAATAAACTAAATACAAATCCATGAAAAAGTTTGATAGATTTTTGTCCATTAAAAAGAAAGTATTTCCTTTGAAAGAAATCATTTTGTCAGTAAAAGCAACAGGAAATTAGGTGTATTCATAAAGTAGTCAAGCATAAACTATTTTAAAATTAACTGCAAAGAATTCTTAAGATAGAATGCACAGAAGGTAGAGTTCTGAAAGTCTGTAGAATCTCAATTTTAAGATTCTATGATCACATGAAAGTGTAATCTGATAATAAACGGAATTAAAAACCTTACATGATCCTCAATTGTAACTTAAAAATATGTAGATAAAATACAAAATTAAGTCAATCAATACTAATAAACATAGTTCATCAAAGACCAACATAAAAAACCTATTTGGATTTCTGATGGTTTATCAAAAGAAATTATATTTTCAAAGATTAGTAAGAAGTATACATTTTTTATTAATTTATACTGAAATCCCTCATAAACAGCAAAAACAGAAGAGGAAGTATTTTTTAAACTGAAGATCACATTTGGCAATATTATGTATAGATTAAATGCCCTTGATTGTTAAAATTTATTTTCATCTATAGATGAACAAAATTAGCCTAATTAGAAGCAATAAATACTGCAGCAATCTTTTAAAAGCTTTAAGCTGTCTTGCAAGTCTCTTTTAAAATAAGCAAATATAAGAGTCTGATTCAAGCTGGCATGCCTACCACCCAGCAATAACTGGAAAGGGAAACAGTGAGTGCTTTTAGAATTAGTTCCATCTCAGTCCACTTATCCACCCAACCAAGGAAGAGTGACTTTTTTTAAAGTAAATTACTGTGAGAAATAAAAAAGTAAACATACTGCAAAGGCACTGAGATTATTTAAGCAAATGTTATAATATTAAAAACAGCAAAATCTCACCTTTATCTTTTTCTTTTATGAAAAATTAGACAATTTTGAAGAAAGCACCAATGTTTACCATGCTATTTCATTAGTAATAGCTCTACCTCTATGCTTACATAAAATCGTATGACATGAGTGTTAATAACACTAGCCAATGTCAAAATTAGAATTTAAATGAAAATTTACTTGGCATACCTATGTCATCATTAAAAGGAAAGTCCAAAGTCAAGTACCTCTTTCCCGATGGGTTTTCATAGTAATAATGTTTCTCAAACTGTGAGGATAATCTCTTCGGGGAGGCTCTAGCCTCTTCCAAAAATGAATAAGGTGAAATAGGAAAAGGGGGAGAACAAATTTTCACTGGAACACGAATCTTGTGTCATTTCTCTTGAAATTTTATATACAGAGAACACTAATTTGTTGCCACTGTTTAAGGCAATTTACTAGATCCTAGAAGCATAATAAAGGAACCAGAGTGAGGGAAAAATCGTTGGTTGCCAGAGTGGCTTTTGTTGCTTGAAAACTGTATCAGTTTTTAAATTCTTCTAACTAAATGCTAGCTCCATGGGTCTAAATTGCAAAATATTCTTCCAAGCAGAATTTTAATCTATGATATATATTTTTAAAAACCTCACTGATAAACCATACTTACACTTCATTCTCCTGACTCAAAATGAAACAAGATAGTGTGCTAAAATAAAAAAATAAAATAAAAAATTGAGATCACTAAACTTGGTTAAAAGTGAATCTTCAGCCGAAGCCAGTTTGGCTCAATGGATAGAGCGTCGGCCTGCGGACTGAAAGGTCCCAGGTTCGATTCCGGTCAAGGGCATGTACCATGGCTGTGGGCACATCCCCAGCAGGGGGTGTGAAAGAGGCAGCTGATCGATGTTTCTCTCTCATCGATGTTTCTGACTTTCTATCCCTCTCTCTTCCTCTCTGTGAAAAATCAATAAAATATATATAAAAAAATAAAAGTGAATCTTCAGAGAATATTCCAACCAAAGCAAAATAAAAAAAGTGAAAAAGGATGCTTGGTCCTTAAGTGTAATTAAAAAAATATATTGAATTTATTGGGGTGATACTGGTTAATAAAATTATATGTTTCAGATGCTTATGTATAAATTTTTCCATTTCACTTTCACCATTATGCCCCAAATGACACATAACTTTTTTAGTTGGTCCGGTTTGTTTTTCTATATAAAGTGTATGATCACAGTTTGAGAAATCCTGTAACAGAGGTACTAAAAAGTCAAACATATTATATGCCAATTAGCATATTATATGCCAATTACCTGGTGAAATATTAGTATAACATAAGCCTGCAAAATAAAAATTACTCCTACTTGTGAAAAGCAGAGCAGATAAAATCTTACGTGTATTCCGGTGCAGAAATCGGTGCCTGGAACCTTGAAATTTTATTTCTTGGGGCAGAATCTGATCTGTGCCACCTTAAATAATAATTATGCTTCTTTTACATATTCAGTTTTTATAACACAAAAGAAAAGCTAGATACGATTCTACTGGTCAGAATTCATTTTCATATCTATGGCTGACCACAATCAACCCTACTGTCTGTTGAAAGTAATTAAGAGAACAGAGGCCAGTGTCCTTGTTCTTATACCCATATGTACTATTCTTCAAGCCAAGGAATAAAAGTAAAGGCAGGCAAAGGTTCATGCATAATGACACATAATTACTCTCATATTACAAAGAAAAGACTAACTTAGGTAAAGACAGCAATAGTTTGATAATTACTTTAGTAGAGGTAAAATGTAGCTTTATTGATAGTTTCTTCCTGACCATGTTACCAAGTTAAATAAAGTTCCTAAGGTTAATTAAATGTAGATTCTTAAAAATGAATTCAATTTTAAGTTGTAAAAATTAATAATGATAGAAGAAAAGGCAAGGGCATATTATTACTAAGAGGATAGTTAAGTAACTTACTTAAAATGACATGGTAACATATATAACCACCATAATAAAAAGTATGGATAAGTAAAGTAAGCATTTCAATATTAAATTTATAGTTAAGTATTCATGTTGTTTTTACTACCAAAAATTAACACATGAGGTTTTCAGTTTTATTAAACATCTAGAAAATGCCACTAAGGCAATTAAAAAAAAGGAATCAAATATTAAACTCTGTTAGTTAATCTTTTCTTTTATGAGGAACTTATGTTATTGGCAACTGCAAAAATATCTTACAATTTAATCATCTACCCTAAATCATAGAGTAGGCTGTTTTTAATACATAACACAGCCGTTTCCCTTCTTTTTAACTGAACTCAGATACCAATAATATATATATTGTGAGGGGAAAAACAAAAATGATGCTAGATAGATGCCTTTATTTCATTAGTGTGAAATTTCAAAATATTAAACATCTAAATAAGCCATATCTTTCTATAAAAGTTTATTAAAAGCTTTGCTGCCTTAAAAATATTACAAATAGAAAACAATAAAAGCTCTGAGGTTATGTGGAATCATTCTGAGGGCACTAAATATCAAGAAGCTACCTTAGCCATAAACTATGTAGCTTTTTCACATTTGTATAAATGCTTGTAAGTATTCTAGAAAAATGATTTCATAGGCTGGTTGACATCACTGCCAACCAGTCACCTTCAAGGCAACATACAGTTATAAAAAATTTCGCATTAATAGTGGCTGAGCATTTCAGATCAATCTTCCCTAAAGGAGATATATATTAATTTGAACTTACTTTCCTCCTATGTAACTATAGTTCAGAATAACTATAACTATTCCAGGGGGCATTTAAAGATTCCCCAAGAAATCACAGAAGTTACCATTCTGGCACCTAACACAAGAAAAGAGAGACCCTATGCCCATTAAAGACCATTTTGAATCCCTTTACTCACTCTTAAGTCAGGTTCAAGCTAGAATTTTATATGGGTAATATAAACTTGTATTGTACTCTAGTTATTTTGCATAGAAATTTAAATGTTTTGCTTTTACCTAGATTTGCAAGAAAGAAATGCTTCATTTCCTAATTCTTTTGCAGTTCCCAAAGAAGCTAACATAATGATTGGCATCAAATTTGGTTCACAATGAATGAGTTCTTAATAGCTGACTGGTTACTGAGGAAGACATTAATTTACATAAAATATCTAAATCATCTATTTTAAAAAGCCAAAATTACCAATGGCTTTTAGATTTAAAATACTGACCAGCATTTAAAGAGCTGTTTAATTTATTAAAAACCCATTAGTTTTGATAAAACAACAAAAAAGCACTTGCCTGATTTAAAGCATCTTATAGTGGGGGAACTTTAAGATCAGGGCGTGATAATTTTGCCAAATAAGAAAGAGTTTTAAACAAAGAGTCCTTTAAGCAATATACTTGCATTTTTGGAAAATAAAAGGAATATGATAATTCAATAACTTGGTAGGCAGGAAGCTAAAAAATAATCCTGGAAAGGAAAAAAATCTACTCGCTTATGGTACATTGTTTACCACAGCTCATTAGAAGCAGAGCTAGAAAGGGTTAATTCACAATCTTATGACAAATTGAGTAACTTGGAAAAAAAGCTTTTCCTTATATAAAGTGTCTACCTTTTATTATTTAAGCTACATGCTAGATAAAAAATTTTAAAGGATGCAGAGAACTGAGCACTTAACATTTATCATTTTTCTTAAGTATACTTTATAGAAGATTCCTCAAATAGGCAATTCATTCTTTTCTAAGACTACAATATACATGAAAGATAATGCTGTTGAAAAATGTTTACAACTAACAAATGGTCAGGTTTTTAAAGTTATGTAAAAGTAATACAAATGCAAAACAGATTTTAAATGCTATTAAAAGTAAATTGTTTCTTAGGCATAAAACACATCCTTTTCTTTTTTTAAAGAAAATATTTGAAAATTAAAAATTGTAAATTATTTAGAAAAAGATGAGACAGACAACATCTATGGAAAAAACTTACAAAGGAGACACAGTACTTAGTGGTTGTACTCACATGGAATCAGTTCTGACCAGCTGCCCGTTTTGGCGAACAGCATTTTCACTCATAGAGCGCTCTCTTTTTAGCCTGCCAACTGCACGGGCCTGTTAGGCACAGACAAAGGTAAGGGAATAGGAAATATTCTTAGTAGCCTAAGAGCTGCTTAACATCAAAAGAACCTTAATCAAGGCTATTCACAAAATTTACAAAAAAAAAAAGACAAGAAAAGAAAAAAGTAAAAATTGCTAGTAGACATGTGTAATATAGATATATTATTTAATAACAATTCTCAACAGCTTTAAAGGCACATATATTATAGAAAATTTATATTTTTATTATAAATGTTTCTGGCTTCTGGGATTTAAACAAATTCAGATTTGGTTGGATATCTGAAAAGTAGACTAAAAAAAACAGTCTTCCTAGCTTAAAGGCTTTGGCATTCCAGAAATAGCCACAATCTCCCATCCTACAAGTTCTTCTTAGAAATGTATCATTGACCTCTTTTCATTAGGGATGGGATCTATGTCCACTTCCCTTGAAATTGGAAAGATGGATGCAATGTGGCTACTGATGCTTGGTCATAAGCCATAGTGAGTTTCTGCCTTTTTCTCAAGACTGTTCATGTTTGCAACAATGATACGTACCATGTTGTGAGGAAGCCTAAGAAGTCACACAAAAAGGCCATGTGTAACCTAGCTGAGATCCCAGACACCAGGTACTATTAAATCTCAGATGATTGTAGCCTTAAGCTGCCAAATCATCCCCAGTCTGAGACGTCCTGCCTTAGTTCCACATATTGTAGAACAGAAACAGGTTTTCCCTAATTATGCCTGATGCAAATTCTTTACCCCCAGAATCCAAGAGCAAAATAAACAGTGCAGTTGCCACTGTTTCATGGCCCCCTTATAATCATTATCATTAAGCAGTTACTCCAATTTCCCTTTCCCCCAACCCCCTTAAAACCACTAATCTGCTTTCCATAAGTGGGAATTGCCTATTCCGGATATTTCATGTAATTGGAATCATACAACATACGGCCTTTTCTGTCTGGCTTCTTTGTCTTAGCGTGTTTTCAATGGTCATCCATGTTGTAGCAGCTATAAATATTTTATTCCTTATTATGGCTAAATAATATTCCACTATATGGATATACCACGTTTTGCTTATCTATTCATCAGCTGATGAACATATATATGGATTGTTCCCGCCTTTTGGCTATTAGAAACCTTTTTGCTTTTTGTGACTTGAAGGACGCTACTGGCATCTTGTAAGTAGAGATCAACAATGCTGTTACAAAAGGACAACCCTCACAATAAAGAATTATGCAGTCCAAAATGTCAACAGTGCTGAAGATGAGAAACCTCGGCATATGTTGTAAAATGACTACTACAGAGTAAACGATTCAGGGATTTCACTTGATATATATTGAATAGCATCTGAATGAATCATCTATGATACCAGCAAGCACATAAGGCCTTACTGCCATTCTATCTCAATCCCTTTTCAAAAAGCTGCTAGAACTCTGGTTCCTTCCTTTTTCCTTTCTTTGCTCACTAGTTAACTGTCCATTGAGGGCTGCCTGAACCTTCTATGGAATTAAAGCACAGAGTATCATCATTGCTTTCCTTCAATACACAGTTTCATGGCCCCTTATAAATCAGAAACTCCTCTCTTGCATCTCAGGATCTGGCTCCTGTCCCAGGATTTTAACTTTCATAACAAGATTTACACACTGTGTTTTTAACATAATAGAACACATGTGCTAAACGCACTACATGCACTACTATATTTAATTCCCACAATAATTAAATAGGCACTTGGCATTATTTCATCTTTATTTCAGAGATGAGCATTGGAATTATTAAAGAACTTGCCCAAAGTCATGTGGTTAATAAGTAGCAAAGCAGGCCTTCAAAATTAGATCTAATTCTCAACCAAAGTTCTTCACCCCAGCAATAATGTACTCTGTGCACTTATCACATTTGACTAAATATCAAAATTACTGCAAAAGCAAACCCATACAGACTTAATATCTAGATCTACTGAAGGTAATACTGGTGGTAAACTTCTTTCCTCACTCAGGCATAAAGTAATCACTCATAAGAGTGGGTGGCTTGTTTCCAGTCAGTTCTTTACACCACACAGGCATAAGTGTCTAAAATGGTGGGACCAGGAAGATCGAAAGAAAAACAAAACTAGAATATTAGAGGGAGGGTTTCTTTCCTGGCAGAATCCTTACTCCAAGATAATACTATTCACAGCTGTAATTTCTGGTGGCAACTTTGGGGAGCCAGAAACTGGGCCTCCAACTGGGAGCATGCTGTGGTTATCTTTTATCTTGTGTAAGGATCTTCATAACTTTCATTATTCTTTGCTATTAAAGAATCTTTGTGTGTGTGGGTATCTTTCCCTCACTCATACCACTATGCAGGAACTGTCTCACAATGTAGTTCTTACAACAAAATTCAAAGAATATTTCTTTAATAAATACAATTCTGCAAATATCTTAGTGCCTTTTCCATCACGTGAACACTCAAATTTAGTGTCTTTCACCAAGCAAATACCTAGAATGTCCACAATAACACCAATAGGTATATTTTCTCTATTACCTCAGCAAAACTTCCAACTTCAGAAAAAACCAAACCTAGCACTAGAAAACGCCACATCCCTATGTTATATAGGTTCTTTATCCTCCTTGGAAAGATGAAAGACAGGTAGTTCCATTATCAATAAAACGATGTTTCACATTATCTCCTACTAGCCTCATAGCACAATTTTAGAAGCTATAAAGAAAAAGCTGCAACTACAGAAATCATCACAGAAAAGAAGTTTTACAAACTGGCCCTGAATCAATGGCAAAGGCAAGATCTGAATATGGCTAACACTTATGAGTCCATATTGCCATATTTAGGTGAACATGGCTATTAATGTTTATATGGCACAGTAATTAACTCAGTAGAAACTTTTTAACAAGCAGGGAGAATAGGTGGTAAAGGAGCCTTCCTTTACTCTGTATGCCAGACTGCTTTGGTAACAAAGTGATGCATTAGTCTTTTCCTATGCTAAACTTCCCAACTTTTTCTGTATCATTGAAGGTGTAATGCCGAGGTTCATGATTTCCCCAAAATCTGCTTTTACCTGAGATATGATTTAATAAAAACAATAACACAATAGCAGAATATATTATTTGGGATATCTACAAACCAGAATTTATAGTCATTAATGGTCCATGCAGAAGGGTTTCATTACATGTTGCTAATGATAATGATTTATAGCCTCTTAACTCCTCTTTAGCTTTTGCTTTTTTCTCTATTATTTCAAATTCAGTTGATGTTAAAACTCCACTTACCTCTTCACTTTGGGGGGTTGAAGGAGGTCTTTCTAAATCCAGAAAATCTAGTGGTCTTTCACTTAGTGTAAGTACACGAGGTGGTGTTTTTAGTGCCAGAGGTTTTAAAGAAGTTGAATGAATGAGGTCAAGATCTCCTGGCCTTGAAAATGGAATGTCTTCATTGTTTCCTGGGAGTGAAAATACAAAAAGATAAGAAAGGAGGTTTTAAAAAGCTAGTACTTTTATTATACTGTATTTGTCCCTACATACCCACTAGAATGGCCAAAATTGAAGACTGACAATACAATATGCTGACAAGGATGTGGAGCAACTGAAACTCTCATAGATCACGGGCAGGAATATAATAGAGCACAACCAATTTCAAAAATAGCTTGACAGCTTTTTATAAAGTTAAACATAACTTATAATATGATCTAGCAACTCCACTCCTAGAGATGTAAAACACATGTCCTAACAAAGATTTGTACATGAATATTCGTAGCAGCTTTAATCTTAATAGCCCCAACAGCAAAAAAGAAAAATACAAACAAAAAACCAACTCAATGTCCCTCAAGAGGTGAATTGATAAACAAATCATGATATATCTATACAATAGAATTAATACTCAGTAATAAAATGGAATGAACAAGATATAAGCAACACTAGGAAAGAATCTCAAAAACAAACTCAGCAAAAAAAAGCCAGACCCTAGAGTACACAGTGTGTAACTCCATTTATATGAAACTCAAGGAAAGACAAATAAATCTAGTATCTGATTATAGTGATTATGGTTGCCTGAAATTAAAGAATAAAAATTAAATGAGATGGGCCACAAGGGGACCTTCTGGGGTAATGAAAATGTTCTATCACTGAACTGTGGTAGAGGTTACATGGGTGTATACATTTATTAAAACTCATCAAACTGAGCCCTAGCTGGTTTGGCTCAGTGGATACAGAGTATCGGCCTATGGACTGAAGGGTCCTGGGTTCGATTCTGTCAAGGGCACATGCCCAGGTTGTGGGCTTGATACTCAGTGCAGGGTGTGCAGGAGACAGCTGATCAATGATTCTCTCATCACTGATGTTTCTCTCGCTCCCTCCCCTTTCCTCTCTGAAATCAATAAAAGTATATTTTAAAAAACCTCATCAAGCTGTACACTTAAAAATTATACACATTATATATATATATACTAGGGGCCCAGTACCAAAAATTTGTGCACTGGGAGTGGGAGATCCCTCAGCCCAACCTGACCCCTCACACATACTAGGAGCCCTCAGGGGATGTCCTACTGACTACTCACCCCCAGCCTGCCCAAGGCCTAAAGCTTTAGGCCTTGGGCACACAGCCATCACCCTGCAATGGGGCCGATAGTTGGCCCCACCCCAGGCCCATAGCCCGGGCCTTCGCCCCAGCCAGCTTGCGCCCAACTAGCATGGGCCTCGCGCGCGCCTCCCCCCCCCCCCCCCCCCCCCCCCCCCCCCGGCACAGACCTTCTCCCTGGCCAGTGCTCAGCCTTGGCCGCCTCGGCCCCGACCCCCAGGGCCCTGGCCTCCTTGATCCCACCTCGCCAGCCTGGGCCACATGCTAACTGGCTGGCTCTGCCCCAGCTCCTGATTGGCTGGTGGGTGTGGCTTGTGGGCATAACTTGATCGAAGGTACAGTCAATTTGCATATTACTCTTTTATTAGATAGGTTAGAGTATTACACCTCAATAATTAGTTGGTTAAAATATTGTTTGAAATTTCACACTATTGTAATAAATAAAATTTTTGAAAAAAATTGTAAGTTGAATTTTCTAACCCCAATGTTTTGAAAAACCAAAGTTTTCCTAAAAATATATAAAATGAAGATATGCTAGGCACTAATCCCCAAATGTAAAATACCTGCTACGACAATCCTCTCTGGAACCTGCATAATCACACTGGCATTTGGAACTCCTTGGAATTCTTGTTCCAGGTCAGCATTTGGTGGTGCTACCTTTAATTTTTCCGGGACCCTCATTCGCTGACTAATACCTTCAGTGTATTCCATTTCATATTGAATTCGACTAATTTCTGCCATCTCGGCACCAGTGGGAGAAGGAAATGCTGCCCCACTCACTCTGTGGGCAAAAAAAAATTAAAGAAAGTTTGACTGAGTGTGAAAATGTTAGTCTTCTCTGCTCTGTGAAGTTAGATGACAATACCTTATTGAAAGAGCAAAAAGAGACTTCTCATTTCTGAGTTCTGAATGCATACCAAAGAAAAATAAAAGGTGGAGAAAATGTTTTCTTTAATTTAGTCCCTTCTCTCCCTTACCAGTTGAAACTGCATCTTGAAACTATTGTTTGGGAGTAAATTTTAAAAATTATAGTATAACCACAACCAAATTTGTGAGTACGCACACTGTTCTCACACACACGCACACACAGTATAGATATGCATGCTGCTTACAACTCAAAAATGCCTGAAAGAAAACTTAAAATTTCCTAATAAATTCTTGGAAGGAAAGCTGTTGGGACTTTACAAAAAGGAAATGTGAAATTGCTGTCATGCATGGAAAAAAACAAAACATGAAAATCAGATTTATAAGGCGAATATACTAAAAAAGATGCAATCCGTTGAAAATCACAAAATACAAATTAAAACGTTTCTTGCTGAATGTATATCTGACGACTGAGATGCAATGAATATCAATGTAGCATATATATGCATTAATAAATCCTTAATGTATACATTCATTTTGAGGGATTGAACGTTTCACATTAATTTGTATTTAATATCACATTTACATGTATATTATTTTAAAGCATGACATGCCTTTAAGGGGAAAGATGGTACAGATGCATTGAGTAACCTGAATTAAAGAAGGATCCATGCTCCAGGGAAATGCAATAGAAAGAAAGTTGCCTCAAAACACAAAATGCTGATAAAAATGTAGAAGAGCATGGTTAGCCTATGGCAATTAGCTTTAAGGCCACTATTGCTCAAGCCTATTAATGCCAGCTCAACTGAATAAAATGTCACTGACCTTCCTATTGGTGGGTCACAGGTTTTTCTTTTACTCATATTTAATATAGTTAATATACGTCTATAATAGCTATTAAAATACTGCTACCCTGTAGTTTAGTTTACTTTACACAACAATTCCCCTACATATCTGAATTTTTTGGAGGTGTACATAACAACACGGACACTGCTTTTCCAGCTGTAAAAAAGAAAGAATAAAAATCAGTATTTCAATAATTCATTTCTTAAGGAAACTATGAATAAAAAAATATCTACTTAAAATAATTTTTCAATTTCAAGAGTTTTGGGGCTTGATCTGAGAAACAAATTTTCAAATCCTTCCTAAATAAAGTTATTTTATATGGTATTAAGTACAGTTACTATTTTATGATTTTGCCAACAGGATAAAAAAAGTTAACCCAATATATATACAAATGAGAAGTCAGATTAGAAAAAAACCAGTTTGCTATACAACTCTACTCATTACATTTTGAAGGGAAAGAATCCTCTTCATTTTATTGTCTAATGAAGAAGCCACAAAGAGAATGTAAAAGGCAGAGGTAAATGTATTTCAAAGAAGCTTTAATATTTGATGGATAAGTAGTGTTTTCCTTCAAAAAAATTAACTTTGAAAACGAAATCATACTAAATTTTCAGCAAAAACATTTATACCTAAATCAAGGGCAATAAGATACAAAGGACAGTATAACTGTAAGTCATAGGTGGGATATTTCTTAAGCTCCATGTCAGAGATGTATTACACACCTTAAACTCCACTTCACTGATACGTTTAGGAGAGTTCTTAGAGATTGCTCAATTAGTTAATTACAACTGCGAACTTGCTTTTTTATTCTTTACTCAAATGTATGAATTTGAAGGATCTGGCATGCAGATGTTTTAAAGGTTAAGAAAAGAGAGCTAAAAGAGAAAATCTTTACTCACAAATGTGTACCAACTACAACTTGCTACTTGGCACTATCTGCTTCTGTGCTTCATAGTAAATCCTTTAACTTGCTTCAGTGTGCACGTGCTGGATATGAGCCCCTTCTGTCGCTGGGGGAGAAAAACAGGAGCTAATTGAGAAACTAGATGATACCACCTTAGGAATTCATTTCTGGAAATTCTCCAAATGATGAAAGTCATCAAAGATGCACAACCTCATATTAAAAAAAAAATAAAAATAAAGAAACACTTAAAAAGCTTACAACCAATTATAATTTTTTAAAATGTACTGATTTTTAGAGAGATGAAGGGAGGGAACAAAGTGGAAGCGAGAGGGAGGGAGTTAGATGGAGGGTAGGTATGGAGTGTGGGAAGGAGGGAGACAGACATTGATTCACTGCCTCCTGAACATGCCCTGGCCAGGAATGCAAATTGCCTTCTTTTGGTAAACAGGATGATGCTCTGGCTAACTGACAGGGACCTAAAACCATTCATTATTTAAGCAAGATAAAATAATAGACTATTTCTGATTTTAATTTAGAAAAATGTGGCAGATGAAAAATATAAATTTAAATGAATCTTAATGCATATTTATATATACACACATATAAGTGTACATATACATACATACATATATTAGGAAGTAACAAACGTATTGGCTAAATTTTACCTAGAATTTAATTCCATACATAACAATTATTCAGTATTTAATTTAAACCAATAATACATGTATGCAGTACAAAGCACATAAGAACATACAAAGAAAATAAAGTGTCCACAGATCCTGCCCTATCACCACTCAGGTCTCCACAGACAATTTCTATAATCAATTTTTGTGCATCATTCTAGATTAGATACCCATCCTATACTTGTATGAATCAGAAGCACAGTAAATGCTTGTATTTAGAAATAACACTAAAAAGATGTATCTGAAGAGGATTATAGTCTTAGGACATTAAAAATTGAAGTTTTACAATAATAAACAAGGCTCACAAATTGTAGAACATTATCTTCCTGAAATGTGCTATTCTCTACACTCCATTTACTGCATTTCAGTCTAACTTCCCACTGGGACATTCATTTCTATAGCAACGCTCATCTTATGAGAATCTGAGATAGTCAAGTATTACAACTTAGATCATAAAAGTGAACAGGAAAAAGACAACTTCTGAAAAAAGCCAAATTACTCCTGTAGCCAATCAGAGTTACTTAAAGTAAGAGTAAATGAAACTTTTCTACAAAGATTTAACGCTGAACTGTCCCACTTACTAGGATTCTGCTTATGTAAAATAAATCAAAATCAAATTTTTTACTTTCCCTCATTAGACTATATTTTTGGTAATATATTTTGACAATGAATAAACTTCTCATTTGGAGTTATTAATTCCTGAAGTTTTCGTCCTTAGAATCTACTAGGTAACCAGTACTGATATCCTATATAATAAAATCCTAATATGCAAATGGACCAAACAGCAGAACAACCAGTCGCTATGAAGAGCACTGCCTACCAGGGGGCAGACTCTCAATGCAGGAGCTGTGCCCTGGTGGTCAGTGAGCCAGAAACTGGGCTCACAGCTGGTGAGTGCAGCGGCGGTGGGTGGCAGGAGCCTCTCCCACCTTTGCAGCAGCTGTAAGGATGTCCGACTGACAGCTTAGGCCTGCTCTCCTTGCAGAGAGTGAGCTTAAGCCGTCAGTCAGACATCCCCTGAGGGCTCCCAGACTGCCAGAGGGCACAGGCCAGGCTGAGGGGACCCCCCCCCCCCACTTTCGAGTGCACAGATTTTGTGCATCAGGCCTCTAATTCTGTTATAAAACTAAGGAGACAAAATTACTCCCAGAATCATATATGATCTTAGATCTCTACTTTCTAAGCACAATGGTTCAAAAATATCAGTAATTTACCAACTTCATGGTTTTACTCATATTCACACAGCACATTTACTCTTAGTTACACTAATCTTTTCTTTAACTCAACTTTTTAAAAAGAAAATTTTACATCACTACCTTAAACCACAGTTGATATACACATGACAAAAACTATTATGAAAACCCTTAATAATACACCAACTAGAATCAAGTCAGTCATGTCCCACTCATGAAAAGCATCTCAATTTTGGTGCACACTGGTTCACGCCTGACTTTCTTATTTTCTATGTCAAAACACTGGGGCCCAGAGAAAAAGCATAGGGAGTAACAGAAATCAATTGGATCAAACTGGTCATGGTTGCACAGATTTACATAATTGTCTAATTACAAAAAAAAATTTCAGTTCTTAAAACCTGGATGCTCAGGGTTTTAATCTAGTTCACCTGTCCCAGTTCTCTTTCCAAGCAACTATCCTTAAAAGAATGTGTTTATTAGAAAGTCAGGGTGTAGCAATCCAAAATTACATTTAGCTTAATAAAAATCACTGAAAACTTGAAACATATGAATGATCGAGTTTTAAAATATGGTTTTGAGTTCACAGAAAACAACTTTGAACACCAGAAGGGAGGAGAGTACAGCCAAACTTCGTAATCCTAAAATGAGGCAGCCCTATCGGACAGGAAGGGATAGAACACACAATTTCCTTTTTGGAAAGAATAGCAAAACCAATTCACAAGCTTTTGAAACCAAAAAGATAGAAGCTCTCCCCTCTTCTGCCCCCAATTTAACGACAAGAGGGAAAAACTGCTAAGTACAACTAAGTGGTTCTAATTCTTTCCAGATCCACTTTCCGAAGGGGTTTTCCCTTTGGGATCTCGTTAGATAACAACACCGGACAAAGAAGCAAATGCTTTGCATCTATGGAGAGAAAATTCAAGTTAAAATTTGAACTGCACTTAAAATTTCTCCACGGATGAGAGGCCTGGAAACAACCGGTTCTATATTTGGGAACAAAGAACAAGGGCCCCAGGCTTTTCTTATCTTCTGCAATTAAAAGACACCTCCGCTTCTGCGAGCCTTCTCCTCCCCAGAGAGGAGGCGCCTGGCCCTGTGGCTGGAGGACAGGACTCGTCCCGCAGATCCAGGGCAGGCAGGGGCCAGGCTCGGCGGACCCAGGGCTCGGCTCGGCTCCCGCTCCCGCTCCCGCTCCCGGGAATCAATCCCGGGAGCAGCTCAGGCATGTGCACCTGCCAACAAGGATGCTCACAGGCTGGGCCCGCTTGGGCCTCTCGCGCCTGACCCGGCTTTCAAACAAGGCCTTTCTTTTCCAACACGTACTTCCCACAAAGTCAAAAGAAAAACAACATAAACTACTTCTCAAGATGGCAAGTTCAAGGTCACATACTTAAAGATGACAAGGCCTTGACCCGGAGAGAGGGAAGATGACCAGCAAAGCGCCTTGTTCCAGCTCAGGACATCTCTAGTGTCCCCCAAGCTATTTTCTAGATGGAAAAAAACAAAAAACAAAAAAACAAAAAAAGGACAAATGTTTCCACAATGAGGCAGCGACCTAGAAAGGGTGTAAAGGTTGCCCCAAACGTTTGCAGGACAGTTTCCCCTCAGGGCCAGACGGGGAGGCCAAGCCCGAGAAGGCTGAAAGGTCGGGGTTGAAGGCGAGAACTCCAGGGGTCGGGGTTCGGGACTCGGCTGGGGAGGCACCGGGGACGCACCGGGGCTGACGCGGATCCGTCCGGCGGCCGGAGGACCCCGGCCTCGGCGCCGGGATGCAGGTCGCGGGTCGGGAAGACGTCAGTACTCACCTCTGGGCCCGCTGGAGGGTCCCCGGCGAGGGCCGTCGCCCGCCGGCTCCTGGGGGCTCAGGTGGGCGCTCTCGGAGGCCGTTGGCCGAGCGCACAGAGGCGCCCGGGCAAAACACCGGCCGGAGCGGCCAGCAGCGGGCCGGCAGAGACGCGAGAACGGCCGGGGCTGGCCACTTCCGGGACCCGTAGCGCCGGCAGCGCCGTGGTCACGTGACGTGACGCGCCGGCGCGGTGGGCCCCCGCGGCCGGGGCCGTGGCTCCGGGATCCCGTCCGGAGGCCAGTTCCCGGCGCGGGCCGTGTACCAACCGCAGGGAAGGACTGCTTACGGTGGGTGTCTGGTTCACGTTTGTGTAGAGTTCGTGATCTCGGAGAACCTCCTGTCTGTCTACAGGAAACGTCGGCAGCCAGTTAAATAACTGCTTCTCGGGGCCGCCGCCGTCAGGATCTCTGTGGGGTGAGGCCTGGGAACCTGCCGTTGTCGCTAGCTCTGCAAGAGACTTGTTAAAAACTTAATTTAGTGGGGTGACCTTGGTTAGTAACGATGTAAGGTCTGGGGCTGGGAAGATAGGGACTTCCCCTATCCCATCCGCTGAGTTGAACAATAGCGGCCCCCTCCTCCCTCCTCCCCCCCCCCCCCAAACCCTCCACATGCCAGAGCTGTGCTGACATCCTGCTGGACAATAAACGGCCACCTGGACTTATCGAGGGTGGCCAGGTTAGAGTTGTTTGAATTTCCCGCTCATAGATCACCTCCCACAAACTCCTTCCAACGTGCCAACAACAGCATAAAAGAAACCCTGCCAGGCATAGACGGGCGAGACTCCCCTGGCCCATGTTTTGGGACCTCGGGACCTCACCCAAGATCATTTAATAAACGCGAACTTTCGCTTGTATCCTGTTGTCTTGGTCAATTTATTGGCTTCGGTCAGATTCAGTCATACTTCTCAGATTAAAACCTTGCAAACACTATATAGATTTTAAGTGTTCAGTTCTGTAATCCATAGTCTGTCTATTGCATTGTGTGCCCAGTCTTCCATCACCATATATTTGATCCTCCTTTACCCTTCACTTCCTCCATCTCCTTTCTTCTGTTAATCACCATCCTGCAGGTGATTCTGAAACACTTGAATGTTGATGACTGTTTAGGTTCCTTACCTCTCAGAAGCCTTCCTTGACAGTGACCCTGGTTTGACCGGCTCCCCTAGTCTTTCAAGACGAGAATCTAGGAAGACTTAGGTTTCATTGTAGTTAGTCTTGTTTCGTTAAGCTTCGGAGACCTCTCTCAGGATCTAACCATCTTTCCTCCCTCGGGAAAAACCAGTACCTTGTCCACCAACACTGGGATGGAATACTTTGTATGACTGGACTTGAGCCGAACAAAGACCTCCTCAAGTCCTAATTTCCCTAGAATTAAGATATTCCAGAGATGTTACCATTGTTCAAAATAATTTGGGAGGCCCCTGAGAATGGCATTCTTGAGCCCCTTCATAGCCATGGCAAGTCATTCCTCCTTAAGACTGATCGGACTTTCCAAACCAACGTTTTTTGAAGGCAGAAAGAGACCAAGGTGGATAAGCCATCTGTGACCAAAACCTTTAGGAAGGAGGGCCCTGCTGCTTCCACCACTACCCTTCGACCTTTTAATTAATTGCAATTTAGCTTTTTACTCCTGTCTCATCCGCCCAAGAAAAAAATGGACTTTTAAGACTGTGTGGTTGGAGCCAAACCGGTTTGGCTCAGTGGATAGAGCGTCTGACTGCGGACTGAAAGGTCCCAGGTTCGATTCCGGTCAAAGACATGTACCTTGGCTGCGGGCACATCCCCAGTTGGAGGTGTGCAAGAGGCAGCTGATCGATGTTTCTCTCCCATCGATGTTTCTGACTTTCTATCCCTCTCCCTTCCTCTCTGTGAAAAATCAATAAAATATATTTTAAAAAAAAGACTGTGTGGTTGGAAAAATAAAAAAGTATTCTGTGGGAAGTAACCTCACAGGGTTGTCTGATCATTAGTTCCTAACTGGGCAGGTTATGGTGAGTAAGTGATGCCCCAGGCACATAACTTTGAGTAAGAGGTTGCCTTTGTCTAAGCAAGCCCTGTGCATGTAGGTTAACACACCTTTGAAATTAGGGTAACCACCTTCAAGAAAGCAGGTGATCTTTTTAACTATCCTGTAGTCCAATCCCACATCCATATCATTTTCTTTAGTTCCCTCCTTAATTCCAAATGCATAAAAGAAGCTGCCAACTGTTATTTTCCAGAGCATTTGAGATCTTGCTCCCCCGACATATGTTTGGCTCAAATAAACTCAGGACATTTCTTAGTAATTGGTAATTCAGTTACCAATCCAAAGTCTCCTCCTTTAATCCTGATCACCCTTAATCTTCCTGAATCGTTTGATTTTGTTAAAGAGACTGAGTGTGGTGTGTGAAAGCACCTAACACTGTTGGTAGGATCTCAAAACCAAAAAACACCCGAAAAAAGGCGTATTTCTCTCTATTACCTATAAATTCTGCTGCTTTGTGCTTTATGACAAGAGCTTCATTCTGGGACTATTCATTCATGTGGCCATTCCTACTTGCCATTCAGTTCATCATTGACTTTTGACCACATCACCTCAATTCTTTTGTCAGAAAAGGTGGCATAAAAAAGTTAAATAGGTTACATCCATTTAGTCTCATCTAGTTCTAGCCCAAGTGTCCCTTTGGTCCCAAAAGGGTTTCAAACTTAAATTTCTTCCTCATCTCAATCCAGATATTTTCTCCTGAATTTCCTTTTTCAGTTAATTTCAGTCACCATGGTTCGAAATTCCAAAGTCATCTTTCACTGTCTCCCAAGTCCCCCATCTTTAAAGTCTCTCACCTCAATGTCAAGTGTCCACTTTCTATTCCCTTTGCTAGACTACTAGTATATTACACTTGTAATGGACTCCCCCCCTTCAATCTTTTTCTTTCGCTAATTCTTCCTAGACATTGGATCCATAAAGAACCTATTTTTACAAATTGTGACATGAAATATGTACATGTCCATAATGAAACTAAATGAAGTGTCCATTAATTGGGGATTCATTGACTTATGTAGTAAATCCATGCAAATAATGATTAGTTCTTATTTATGGATATGAAAATTTGTACAGTGTGTTAACTTCTATATTGTCTATTGTTTTTACAGTGAACATATATTTAAAATTTTTTTTCAATGTATTTTCACTTGGAAAAAATAAGACCAGATATCATTTAAAAATATTTATTAGACAATACAATAAAATTTTATTTTTGCTATAATTACAGAAATGTTAGTACATTACAATATTGTAATATTGTCAAGATATAATATAAAATATTCAATATATTTTAAATATATTTCATTTGGATAGAGAGTGAATATTAAATTAAATTTTGGAGCAGTAAGTTACATTTGATGCATAGAAAAAATCTTTGTAAGTTAAATTAGCAGTAAAACTCAAATTTAGTATTATTGTAATTCTTTTTATAAATAAGTTACTTGATAATATTTATCTTGCAAAACGAGAGACCTCTGAGCAAACTGAAATTCCAAAGGTGAAGCCCCAAATTTAAAAGAAACAAGTTATTTTACATTTTATCTGCAAAGCCAAATCTTCATAACTTTATAAACTGAGATAATAAAGCTACTAATATAGAAAGTAATACACATGAACTATGTTTTAATGCTTAGTCTTAAAAGTATGTTTTGAGCAACTTAGTATGGCTTCATGGAATTTAGCATCACTTGTCTTCCTCAGAAGTTAAACACTGATGAGAGGGCAAGAGAATTTGGAGGCTGGGGGACAAGCAGAGACCAGTTATTTGGCATTAGCACCAATCTAGGGCTTTTTATTATTAGTAACATTAGATAACCTTAAGTTCTTTTGTGAGTTTGAACTTGAAAGAGAGGGACAGGTAGAACAATTATAGCCAGCTCTACTTGGTAACTGCCCGTATAATTGTTGTTTTTTGGGGGTGTTTGCCCAGAGCAGTCTTTTTCAATCTTTAGGGTGCATTGGAAATCACGGGGAAGACTTGTTAAAACAGATTTCTGGGACTTACCCCCGAGTTTCTAATCTGTAGGTCTGGGTTGGCCCTAGAATTTGCATTTGTGCCAAATTTCCACATTCTGCTGGTCAGGGACCACACTTCAAGAACTCCTGGTCTATGGAGGGTTTGTGAAGATCCGTTAGCCCTCTATGCCAGGATAGTGCAATTTGGACAGTAAGATATTTTTAGAGAAAAAAGTCTTAATATTAGGTGAGTCTAAACAAGTAATTTGAGTATTAAAGTGCTTCTTCATTTAAATGTAAAAATGGCTTGATAGCAGTCATTTGAGCAGTGGCGGATGCGGACCATGGTCACAGTCTGTGCTGTCCTTTGGGGCCACATCTTCACTTCCAAAGCAACTGAGGTTAAGCAACAAAACCAGAATTTAAATATCAGCACCACCTTGGTGGGTCAAGAAACATATTTAGAGCTTTTTCTTAGTTTGCCTGACTTCTGAAACTCATCAAATAGTGCTACCATCAAGTATAAATGGTTTTTAATGTCTTGCAGATCTTTGTTTTCTTTATATTGTCCAGACCTTGGGAATATTAGGATAGAGGTAAAGAATGAAAAGGGGGAAAACAACTCAGATATGTAGGATTCCTAACAGAAACAGTAAGTTATCTTTTCTGGGATATTAGAAATAAGACAAAACAAAAATTATATATAATATATATTGTATATTATATATTTATTATATATTATATATTTATTATATATTATATATTATATATTATTTTCCCCTTTTAGTGTTTCTGTAATTTAGCACAGTGCCTGAGTATGGTTTGGCACTGAATAAAATGCTTGTTAAGTTGAATTAAGTAATTCTGGGAATGTATCAACACACTGAAAAGCAAGTTTTATGACATAGCTGCCAAGCTATACAATTTGTACATTAATATTTTTACATAGTAGACTCAATATAGTTTGAAAGGATATGTAATATAAAAAACATATTTTTATGAAAGAATAATTCGAGTAGTAACAAAGGAATTTCAAAATATCCAAATTAAATGGAATATTTAGAGCAAAGGAAAAATATCCTGAGCCTGATAATCCTACTAATGCCTAAGTTCTTTCATGGATTACTGAACTACTCAATTATATGCACTAACATTTATAAGAAAGGGGATAAAGTACATATCTAAGTAGTTTTCTTTTTGTTTCTTTTGGTTGTGCCAGTAAAAGAAAAGTTTAAATTTAGACACATTTTAGAGTATGGATGTAAAAAAATTCTATTAAAGTTAAGTCTATTAAAATTGTACCTACTTGGAATACAAGCAGGCTTTATTTCTATAATGGACAAACAAAATTCAATGGACAAACAAAAATACTTTAAAAATATAAAACAAAATCATACAGTGTTTTTACAGCTATTTTAATTCCATTCAGGGAACCCCCCTTTTGGCCTTAGTGTTGGGGATATTTAAAAGAGCCCTAGTAAATCTGTGTACCTCAGTTTAATTCTGATTCCCTCAAGCCTGGTTATCTCAAGCTTTAGGTTAATTAACAGATCTGAAAGTTCATTTGCATCAATGAAGCCTCATAATCCACTCACCCCCATCTCCTCTACTTAGCATTAGAAGTCTTATGAAGTAGGTGGCGCAGTCTTAAACTGATAGAGCCTCCCTGAGTCTCAGACTGGAATAGAAGGGGGCAAATCTTGGGAATTGAGTGGACCAAATAGGTCTTCACTTGTCACCCAAACTTTGTGCAGTCGCCATTTAGATAGTGCATTGGATCCAAATGGAATACAATTTCAGTGATATTTTGTGAAAACTGCTTATCATAGGGGACTTTGAAACACAGATTTAGAGATTAGGATCACAGAGCTAACTTAAAATAAGTGCTTTGTTGTGTGGAAAAGCCAATGGAAACTTTGTACCAAGCCATCATAGAGTGATCATGTTTGGTTAGAGAAAAAAAACCTTAAGTAAATGAATTTAAATACTTAAGTAACCAATAAATGCATCATCATTACTTGATTATTTAAGATGAAAAATAACAGTTCTATTTTCATTGATTTCTTCATAGTCTTCTCTTCATACACACCCGACAGCGACTTATGATCTTTTCTAACTCCCCAGCTTTCACAGTTGATGGAATAGGTTTTCTGAAAATAAATAAATAAATAAGAAAGAAAAGGTAAGACAAATGTCATCAATTTGTAGATAAAAAGGAAATGCTTGTTGGGTTTGAGTTTTCTTAATGCATGTTATATCTCATCTACACTTTATTATAGAAGGTATATTTATGAAAAGGTATATATGTAGACATGTTGTGATTTTAGTTGTATTTCGGTAGCACAGAGGAAACATACAGATCATCTTTTTGTAATGAAAACTACTCCTACTTTTTAAATAGTCTGTCTTAAAACTTGTCCAATGCAATAAATTAAAATTAGTAGATCATTTAATGGTTTTATTCAGTAATTTACTATCTATATCTAAATATTAACCAGTTAACTGCCACGTGTCCAAAATGGAAACCATCCCCCCATAGATGCTTATGGCATACAAAGGGTTAAATACATCTAGTGATGCCTCTGTTGGTACAGTAGTACAAAACCATAGTTACCTATTGATTCTTATAAACTAGAAGTGCCAAGCTAAACAGTATTTTATTGGTATGGGAGCTTTTAAAAATATGAGTACATCAACACACAGATAATCAAAATCTAATATAGGCAAACTTTTAATAGTTTAGCCGTTGAGTCATTAGATAAAATTTGATTTTGAATAATTACCTGAACATTCTTTTGGGGTTTAATGAAGCTAACCAGAAACTGTAGGAATTTGAATAGTAGTTGCATGTTCCTCTTCCATGACATTCTATGAATGGGCTGGCTCGGAATTCTTCCAAGCAGGATCCCGGGGATGCCAGTGCTTGTCCAGAGCCCTCAGAACCTGCACTTGTGAACTATCACGATGAAAATATCAGAATAAGAATTATGTGCATGGTGTTGAAATTTTTAGTGCCATATATATATGGCATTTTGTCTTCTATTACTATATATGTATATATAGTAATAGAAGACAAGAAAAAAAACATGAATTTAGCTTCTTGCGCTTCTTTGCTCAGATTTGCTAGCATTCCATTTACTTGCCAAGTTGAACTATAGTCATCAAAAAGAAATTAAAAACTTTCTTTTGCCTATAATGCTCTTTTCCCACATGACTGGTTCTTTCTTGTCATTCAGAGATCTGTTTAAATATAATTTCCAGAGGCTTTCTTTGATGTCATTCCTCTCACAGCCTCTTCCTTTGTCTTGCCTTATGTCCTTCATAGACCATTTACTGTCTGTGCTCATTTTTTGTTGTTATTGTGTCCTCTTGTTTATTGTCTACCTTCTCCACTAGGATAGAAGCTCCACAGAGCAGGAACTTTGGTTCACTGTAGGTCTCTTTGGGACCTAGACCATTCATGAAGGGGGAATAATGTCTCATAAATGATGTATACAGAATATGAATAACCACTAATTACATGTGTACAATAGTTAGACTCGCTGATGGTCAGTTCATAGATTTCTTCATTTAGCACTTATAATGGGAATTTTTCTTTAAAAGGCGATTTCTCTTAATTCCCATCTGGAAACAATATAAGGCATAAAGATTTTGGTGCAGACAGATTTAGGTGCAAATCCTAGTTTTACTACTTACTTATTGTGGGACCTTGTGGAAATTATTACTTTTTTAAATGTAAATCTGTAGATGAGCCGAAACCGGTTTGGCTCAGTGGTAGAGCGTCGGCCTTTGAACTGAAAGGTCCCGGGTTCGATTCTGGTTAAGGGCATGTACCTTGGCTGTGGGCACATCTCCAGTGGGGGGTGTGCAAGAGGCAGCTGATCGATGTTTCTCTCTCATCGATGTTTCTGACTTTCTATCCCTCTCTCTTCCTCTCTGTAAAAAAATCAATAAAATATATTTTTAAAAAAATCTGTAGATGATACAAACTATCTTGCAGGGTTTTCATAAGGAATATGGAGTATGTATATAAAATATGTACCACATTTTAAAAAATAGACATTTTATTACCAATATTGTAGTTATTGTTTACCTAAATGCGTTATTTAGAATTTGTGAGTAATTTCCTGAGAAGTTTTTTCAAATGTTCCATTTTTTACCAACCTCCCCTCCCCAACTTACTGGTTTTTTAAAAGAGTATATTTTTAGATTTACAAGCAAATGTTCATGACATGAGTTGATGACAGTCACATTTGGGGGGCATTTAGGATCTTATAGGCAGTTTTTACTATGAATTTGCTGTCCCTTTTTCCTTACCATGATGAAAGAAAATCCTGTCCAGAGAGAAATCCAGTCATGGGGACATGCGGGAATGTCAGTGGTTTGGCTATGAACGGCTATGGCAATCGCAGGACCTTCACAGACGGTGCATCTATAATATGACACAAAAAACGTGGTATCACCACTTTTTACACTGTGATGTGCTGTTTACAGTGTGATTACAAATTGAGTAATTTACTTGGTTTCATCACAAAACTAAAGGATTGAATTTTTACCTGCTAATATAAGGCTGCAGGGCCCTACCAGTAATTGGAGCCATGTCCATTGGCATCAGAGCTGGTGTTGACAGCCAGTATGAATAATCATTTCGAGATGCGATATTACATACATCATTGATATTACAGAATAGGAATGGCATTGTGGTAAATCGCTGTAGGCAGCTTCCAAGAGTTCCTAATAAAACATGAGACTAGGTATCACTTTCAGTAACATTAAAATTATTTTAAATATTGTTACTAGATAGAGATGAATTAAAACATAATCTATAGCAAAAACTGAAGAAAAGCAACACTAAAGAGCTATAACTGCTGAGGGATGGGAGTGGCCGGGGAGAGGTAAATGGGGAAAAAAGAAGACTTACCAGGTATGTAGTACATTAAGCAATAAAGAATTTTTAAAAAAAGTTATAACATGAAAGAGTTATATAACAAAATATGTTATATATAAGTTTAAAAATGATAGAAATTTAAAGATTCCTCTTTCTCCTATCCATAATACTTTCATGGTTCTTTCCCGAGGACTGGTAGAGGTTAGTTGGAAAAATGTTTTTGCTTCAAAATATCCCCAGTTCTCCATATGTATATAATAGCTAATGGCCAGAAAAGCTTTAGAAAAGATGTTGCTTTTAAGATTAAAAAAGAGATTTAAGTGAAAATTGTTTTTGTTGAACAGGACAAGCTACATTGGCATTTAAAAGCTAGGCTCCTGGCTTCGAGCTCAAGATGACGGAGTAGCACTCAGCAGGTGTGGCTCAGTGGTAGAGCATCAACCTATGAACCAGGAGAAATCGTGGTTTGATTTCTGGTCAGGGCACATGCCTGTGTTGCAGGCTTGATCCCCATTGTAGGGCATGAAGGAGGCAGCCAATCAATCGTTCTCTCTCATCACTGATGTTTCTATCTCTCCCTCTTCCTTCCTCTCTGAAATCAATAAAAATATATTTAAAAAAAAATGACAAGTTCCTGAGTTTACCTCCTCTTATTGACACCAAAACTACAACTACAAATAAAACAGCTATTTCTGAGAACAACCTGAAGACTAGCAGAACAGGTTTTCTACAACTACTGATATTTTTTAAAAGCCATATTAAAATTGTTAGGAAGGGTAGAGACTAAGTCTAATCAGGACCTACCCTATCTTCTACTCCCAAGCGGTGACTCACAGTAGGAGTGCTATCACAATCACAGAGATCTTCCCTAAAGAGCTAGGGGTCACGCCCTAGCCTGGGACACCTAAATCAGAAAGAGGAGCTGCGAAAACATCTGGCTTTGAAAACCAGCAGGGTTTACATCTGGGAGAGCCAAAGGGAAATCCAGGTTGTGCTCTTTCTGAGTTCTGGCATAGAGGCAGCAGATTGAAAAGCACGAAGGTCAGTGGTCAGCAGAGCATTAGTCAACAGAGCAGCCAACCTGGCTCGAGATCCGAGGTTTGCTGACCACTGACCTAGGTCTTATGTGAAGGTGATATATTGAACTAGTTTAGGGTGTGTGCGGGAGCCACAGGGTCTGTTGGAACTTTCTCCTGAGTCAGAGGTGCTGGCAGGTGCCATTTCCCTGTCCCCTTATTTAACTTAGCTAGTCTGACAGTGGCAGGTGCCATTTCTTGCGAACACTATTCACCCCACCCTGGTGTTTCCCTGAGGACCCACCCAGGTTAGTACCCGCCCAAGAGGCTCCTGCCCTGCCACACCTTGTGGGTGCTTATTGGAAGAAACACTAACTCAAAAGGATATATGTACCCCCATGTTCACTGCAACATTATTTACAACTAGGGGCCCAGTGCATGATATTCATGCATTAGGGGTGGGTGATCCCTCAGTCCAACCTGCCCCTTCACACATACTGGGAGCCCTCAGGGGATGTCCTACTGACCCCTCAGCCCTGGCCTGCCCAAGGCCTAAAACCTCTGGCCGAGGCTTTAGGCCTTGGGCATCCAGCCATCTCCCTGCTCTGCTCAGGCCTGGCCTTAGCCCCGGCCATATGCTCGCCACCTTGGCTCCAGTCCCGGCCTTAGCCATGGCTGCCTGTGACTGCCTGGCCCTGGGGGCCTCGCGCTCACAACCACTGCTTCGGCTTCACCCCCAGGGACCACTCGTTCACTGCTGGCTGCCTCAGCTCCGGTCCAGGCCTTAGCCCTGGCTGCCAGCGACTGCCAGGCCCCAGGCCTCAGCTCCGACTCCCTGCCCCCCTGCCCTGGCTGGCTCCGCCCCAGGTTCTGATTGGCTGGTGGGCATGGCTGATGGGCGTGGCTTGTGAGTGTAGTGAAGGTATGGTCAATTTGCATATTACTCTTAGATAGGATAGCCAAGATATGGAAGCAACCCAAATGTTCATTAATAGATGAATAAATAAGAAATACATGTACACACATACACCAGAATATTAGCCATGAAAAAGAATGAAATCTTACTCTTTGTGACAACATGGATAAGTGAAATAAATCAAAGACAAGTACTTTATGTGTGGAATATACAAAACTAAACGAACAACAAACTCAAAAGTACATGAATATTGTTGCCAGAGATTTGGGTGATGGTAGTATGGGCAAAAAGGTGAACAGGATTAATAGGTTCAAACATATAAATAAGCCACAGGATGTAAAGTACAGCTTACGGAATACAGTTAATATCATAATAACTATGATGGATAATGGACTTTGTGATGATCACTTTGTAAGGTATATAAATATGAAATCTCACTGTGTTGTATACCTGAAACTAATAATATTGTATGTCAACTACAATTAAAAAGCTTTACATTCTTGAATAAAAATTAGATATTAGGCCTATGCTTTGTTTGCTCTCTTTTAAAACTGTAACATACCCAAGGTACTTCAGAGCGAAGCACCACATACCATAAAATTTTACAATCTGTATTTGGAACAGTGAGTGGGAACTTGGACTGGGACATTACCCAGGTCTTGGCCATGAGCTTGTTCATTTCCTTGTATGAAAAGAAGAGAGAACCCACTATAGAGTGGCTCTGTTCCTTCTGGACAGGAAGGAATTGCTGTGGTCTGACTATGCCGGGTGAAAATAAAGCCTCTCATCGTTGTCCTGGTTGCAGGTGGTCCGGTGTCACCAGGTATCCCCTTCAAACCTGGCCTTCCATCGAATCCAGGTGGTCCTTCAAGAAACACATTATACATGTTGCAACACAAACTCAAACTTGTTCCGAAGTACCAATTTACATGTTTGTGTATATCTGATAAGCCCCAAACATAGAAAGGAGTCACAGATTAGTGGCGTATAAAATGGTCAAACAATATTATTAAATGCTAAATAATGTCACACAATGCCTGTTATAGATACCGCATAATGCACATACATTGTATATTACAAATGCAATGCCTGTGTATCTTATCAGGTCTCCTTTAGCTTTGTATTTCCCTGCGGTGCCTAGCACAGTGGCCTGCCTCTGGTCGGTCTTGTGCACATCTTTTATGCGTTTATCATGCGTACAATGGGAACAAGAAGTCAAATATGCTTTAAAATCTATTCAAGAATATAAAAAATTACATAGGTTTTTTATAAATTCAATAAACATGAAAAACATGAACAATTCCTTTCAAAGGTGCAAACCTCCAAGAATGTTTTTGATCAATTAGTAAGGCAAGTAAAAGACTTTTCTGTAATAAGAGTTTATTTACATGAATTAAAACAAGAGTGCTTTTTTTACTTTGTAAATTTCCTCTGCATTTAAGTAGGCTAATTAACACACCTTTGTCACTATCCATTTTTCTCATTCCTCCTGTTCTCCCTTTCTTCATCAAATATCCATTATTTATGATACTGGCAGAGGCTAGCCACCCCCATCTCCCCCGATCCATTTCTGCTGCCACCGAACCCTCCACCCCAACCTGATCTGGGTGCTGGTTCTTTAGAATTCCAAAGACATGCAGAGCCAGCAGACACTTGGATTTTTGGCCTAGTGAGTCAAGGGAGGTATTGTTCCCATAAACAACCAGGCCATGGAGTCAGGCAGTGTCCTAGTTTAGTCCTGATTATAAGTCAATGCTTTTCACAAGGATTTGGTAAAGCCCCAATATTATATATTTTTTTCAGTTTCCTCACTCATTTCTATCTACGGGATCCTTTGGGTCAGTCTTTGAAATTAAAAATAGGCCATATCCAAATTCTTAAAAGTTGTCCTGAAAAGTCAGATTTCCATTGTTTTAAATATATCAGAGAATGTGTCTTCATTGTTTCTGTTATCTACCATTTCTTGCAGGAGGCTATCCCTGGCTCCAAGCAAAAGATTCCCTTCAGGT
Organism: Antrozous pallidus; assembly: GCA_027563665.1. NCBI lineage: Eukaryota > Metazoa > Chordata > Mammalia > Chiroptera > Vespertilionidae > Antrozous > Antrozous pallidus. The sequence continues at coordinate 29,283,186 of CM050508.1, read as the reverse complement.
GTCTGCACAGGAATTGTAAAGTGATTAACTAAGCATAACAAGAAACTCAAGTGATTATGCAAATCAGCATGATCTGAGGATATTCTGTATTTCCATGAAAGTCCAAGGCTTTCAGTTTAGACCAATGTTGTTTGACTCTTAGATCCCTTTCTCGTTCTTAGGATTTCTTTTATAGTATTAGGACCAATTATGTCTACTTCAGTAGTTCCCAACCTTTTTTTGGCCATGCCCCACCTAAGCATCTCTAAAATCCTGATGCACCCCCCCATGATATATAATTCTTATTATTCAAAAATTGAGTAATTATTCATGTGCAGGAAGCCTAAAAGGCCATCTACTTGGTCTAAATAAGCCTCCAAAGAACATGCCATCTATGAAAGATAAAGAAAGGACAGTTGAAATACAGAGGAAGAAATCACTAAGAAATTGTTAAAAAAGAATAGTAATGTGAAGTGATATAAAAAATAGCAAATAAAGTTTCAGAACATATAGAGAACTGAAATGCATAAATATGTCACAATATATATTTATATACTGTATAAATAGGTAAGGCCCCTAGAACCATAAGAAATGCAAACCTCACTGTTAATAACTCATTCTCAAATTGCCCCCTCAAAAATCAAATTGCCCCCCTGTGGGGTGTGTGCCCCACGTTGGGAACCACCAGTGCACTTGCTAATTATTCTCCATACAATCTGTACTGTAGTTCCTTTGCTCTTGCTGTGCTCCCATTCTGAAAGAACTAACTTGGTCAGTAAACTTTTTTTAATCAATAGAATTATTAGTAAGACTTTTTTTTACCACTTGAAAAAACACATTTGAAGGAAAGTCAAATAAATAGTGCTCTAATGTACACCCAATACTAAATTATGAGTTATTATGAAATTGATATAGTTAACATTAGCACATTTGAATTTTTAAAGATGTAAATATCTACTCTTTATAGCCTTATTGTAATAGAGCAGGGCATATAATTGGAAAATCACATTTAGAATTTTTTCTTATTTTAACAAAGTCATTAGTCCTAAAATATAATAAGATTTAGATATCTAGGTAGTTTGTAGGAGGTGCTTTTGAAACTTTTGCAAAAGATAGATTTTGACCCAGGTGAACATATAGCTTGTGTTCAGACTAAAATATTTAAGAGGCTTCTCCCCCCGCCCCACCCCCAGAGTTATTGAGTTGTAGTCAAGAATGGCATAGTTAACACATGGCTTTCCTAAGTAAGGATACCAGGTTGCTCTTCTGTTTATATCAAGGTAATATTTCTCTACTTGTATAGCACGCCCATAAGTAGCTATTATTAACTAAGTATTCCTATAAATTAAAAACAGCACTGGCCTTTATGAAAAGGGAATTAGTGCTTCATGAGGACTAACTGTCCTCAAACTAATTTGGGGTCTATTTGTCTAGTTAGGGGGTAGGAAATCTGGTGTATTCCAGTAACTATTGATTTTATCTTCCAAATGAGTGTTTTGCTGCTGGTTTTCAGTCTAATTTGAACAGCACACACGGAAAGATCTAGATTATTATTGTAGTCACATATTCAAGTTAGACTTCTCTGTCTATTGAAACAGCTCTCCGGTGAAGGAAATAAGCCAGCCGTTTACCTTGCTCTCCTTTACAACCTTTGCTGCCTTTTTCTCCAGGTGGTCCAGGAGTTCCAGGTTTTCCATCTTTGCCTGGTTTACCTTGTGGCCCACAGGGTCCTACACATAAAACAACAAACAAAACAAAACAGAAAAACCAACATCATATTGAATAGTTCATATAGGATAAAAGGTAGGGTGGTCTGCCATCCAGTTTACCTGGGACACCCCAGTTTCAGCAATGTAAGTGTTGCAAACTGAGCAGAAGCTAAGCCTTCTGTAAACTGGGACAGCTGGTCATCCAATTTGTTACACCCTCGTTCCCAGGAAAAAAAAGCCCCTTAGAAATGAACTAGGAGTATATGAAATACAACATTTTAAAACTGCTGCCATTTTGATTTATGCTATTCCAGAACTCACTATGCATCTAATATTGATCAAAGTAATATGTCATCTCTCAGGTGCTTCAAGCAAACTTAGAACATAATTCCATTCAGAAGACTGTTATTACAATATCCTGAACCTACATAAAGGGGTTAGTTCAATTTTCATACATTAATACTAGTATTTTGAAGAGCTTTCATAAGACAAATCTTACATTTGTCTTTACTACTTTTCCAAGTGCTATACAAAGTATTAGAAGCGTACCAATACATAGAAGTCAGGTTTATTCAGGCAATCAGAAATAGAGCTCTAAGACTAACAGTTGTCAGAGAAGACAGAATACCTTTACCTTAATTAAAAAACAACAACCCTAAGTGCCCTAGAGTATATGTATTCAAGTTTATACCATACGCAACAGCTCAAGACTAAAATGAGTTCAAATTTGAAACCAATTATAAAAATCTCTACAGTGTGTAACATTTTCTGTGAAGCACCGTTTGCTAGTTCAACTACTTCCTAGGAACAAAGTCAATGCCTCCAGTCCCACACCTAGGATTCCCGGTGGCCCTGGTGGCCCAGGTTCTCCTTGCATCCCTGGTTCTCCAGCTCGGCCAGGTGGCCCTGGACTTCCCGGAAGGGAGATGATCTTAACTGTGCCAGGGTCTCCACGAACACCTATTGACATGAACATAAGAAGTTGATGGCTTTATTGATGAGCTACCCTTTCTTCATGGAGAGCAATACTAAGGCAGTAATATTTACCTGGTGGCCCTTTCGGCCCAGGTTGCCCTGGAGGTCCAATTGATCCTGGAAATCCTGGATTACCCTTCTCTCCTTAACACAAAGAGGGGTGGAACAAGGTGATTCCTCTTAGAACAGTGGCTTTCCTAGCTAGATACGGAAACTGTGACAGGAAGTTATAAACTCTGTGACAGATATTCACATAGGTTTTGGCATTTCATTTGAACCCAACATTGACTATGTATTGAAAAGTATATTCTAGAAGTAACATTAAGATTTTGTATTTTAGCATTGAAGAGGGAGAGTTTCTAAGAGCTCACTAAGTTCAGAAAGCAACTCAATGTAATATTTAAGGTAAAAAACAAAGTGAGATTGAATCCTATTTTCGCACTTCCTGCTAAGTTATGTTGGTTGTCACAGTTATCTGTTTCTCAGCTTACTACTCTAGTTTCTAACAGCCCAGAGTTAATCATGTTAGGAACTCTCATGCGTACATAGAAAATATGTTTTGATATAAACTATCAAAGTGGTTAAGATTTCTCTCCCAGGTCTTTGATGACAACAACTGTATCAAGAACCATTGATTTGTATAAATACTCTCTCATAAAAAATCTCAACATAATGTAGATATTACACTACTTAGAAAGACTTTAATACTCAATATGATATTTGTAGAAGAGATACAATAAAACAGTGACCAAAAGTTAACTGGCAACTACACTAGGAGTTATCCACTTGATATAATTGAGAAAAGTATCAATATTTACTTATATACACAAAAGAAGCCTCAATATCTTTCCCTTTGGGATTAATAATTTCTAAGTAAAAAAAGTGTAAACTCAGTAGTGCTAGATGATAGATGGTCTTATTCTAAAATCTGAGGGTGATTAATGTTTCATGGAACATACACATTTTAACAGCTAATAGCTCAATTTTTAAAATGAGATGTGTTTTAATAAACACTGCCTTTATAATTATTCAAAGTGTGTGTATACATGTTTGGGATACCCTATATTTAATAAAAGAACTGGATTTTATGCATCTTCCCTCTAAATACCTCTAAATATCTCCCCAGAGTCTTTCTTTAGTGAGGCCTTTATGTAATTTTTCAATCCTTAGATATTCCTAATGTAAGACTGGGGAAGTATCAGGTGGCACACATTTTTCCCAGGCTGCCTGCCAGTAGTCACCCACCCAGTGTCTAATGCGACTCACCAGAATAACTTGCTTTGACTTATGCTTAGCTAACGTGCTCCTTGTGGGGTCAGTAATTGAATGCATGAAAAAAGCTCTCTTTGAATTCCTTAGTCCTGGAAAAATTTTTCCTCTGTGAAGCTGTGGCTGTATTCACTTTGACTACAATTGTTATTTAGCATCTTACAGTCTACAATTGTTATTTATCATCTTATAGTCCCTGCCATACACAAAATAATAATGGGATTTAGCCAAGAAAGACAACAAATTCCATAATCAAAACCTTATTTAAGGTGACAGCACCCTTATGGAAGATGGGAGAATTTCTAAAACCTGAAACTTACATTTCTGGGGATGTACATTTTAAACTTAAAAATCCCCAAAGTATAGTTTTTGTCCTCATTAAAACATAACGCATGTGCCCCATAAAAATACTGAAACCTACATATAAAAATGTATTTATCCTCCCCCACTAATAAACAGTTTGATGAATATTCTTTTATATTTTCAGCTTTTAAACTTGTAACACATGCACAAGGTAAAACAACCCAAAGCAATGCTGTTGCTATTAATGTAGGTCCCCATCCCCTAACCCTCACACGTCAGTACACTCAAAGGTAACTGTTTAAACTGTTTCTATTTAGTTTTCCTATACTTTAAGGTATGTTTTAATTTTTTAAGTCCTCTTCTTCACTAACACTGAGGTCTTATTTGTATAATCCTAACTATCAGGGATGACTGTGGGAGTTCAGTAAACATGTGTGTGACCTGTACTGTGAATCTCAGTCATTGTATTTGCATCCAAAGAGTAATGCACAAAACAGTACCTTTCATGCCTGGAAATCCTTGGAACCCTGGGTCACCTCTGGGCCCTGGCAGACCTGGAGTACCAGGGGGTCCCTATATTTCAAGTGAAATAGAGCAAGGACCACAGATAAATTTTAAAAATCACAGCATTCAAAGAAAATGGGATATAATATGATAGGTAAGAATGAGCTGAGGTTAAGAGACATCATTTTAAGTTTGCAATCACTTTTTTACCTCCTATAATTTCTCCATCACCTACAAATCTCCTTAAGACTATAGTTTTCAATAATAATAACTTAAAAAAAGAAATAAAAGGCAACCTTAAGTCCAAGACAAACATAACTTCTGATACTCATGAATGCTGTGTGAGTATTGGATCCAATTGGATAGAAAGAGCAGACACCAGGCTGCTAGAATAAAAATTATAGTATGTATTTGTAATTCTTGTGAAGTCAAGCTGTTGAACTGTAGCACCCATCATCATTCTAACTAAGCCAGCAGAGTTATAAATTGGTCAGAGTGGTAGAAACAGTGTCCAGAGATGGGAGCATGAAGAGGTTGTTAGGGCAGTTCTGACACGCACTTTGGACAAGAATGCAATGATCTGCCCAGGAGGAGATGCTCCCTCCAGATGAGGCTTTACACGAATTGCTCTTGCAGCCATGAGATGCCCAAGCAAAGACATAGAGGAAGAGGGGGGTGGGGAGGGGAACAGGGCTTCTGAAAAGAGCCATATGTCGGAATGCATGTTAAATCTACTCTACAGAGTCCATGCGACTTTAGACAGAATGTGATTACTTGAAAACAGTAGACATGAAAAATGCCAAGAACAACAACACTGCCCTTTGAGCCAGCTGTCATTGGAGCAAGAAGACCAAACGAAGAAGCAGTCCTATAGCTTGGATAAGGCAGTGTGAGGTTAAAAATAGAAGGGAGAGCAAGCAGAACCATCTGATCCAGGACTCCCAGGCTTCTGAGGTCTGGCAGAGATAACCAGGGAGGAGGGCCCAGTGCCAGGCCCAGCCCGTGGGTGGGCAGTGAGCTCTTCCATGCCAGGAGAAAGCTGGTAAAGGCACCCTGCCAGTTGAGACATCCATCAAGAAGAATTACCTTCCAAGTGCCAGTGAGGAAGGAAGCCTAGATCCCGGAACCCCCAGAGGGTTTAAGAGAGATCGCATTTCCAAACCGGATTTTCCACATCCTGGTGTCCTGGGGAGAACTTTTGATGTGATCATAGATAGGGTCAGTGTTTTCTACTTTCAAAGAATCATGAAGAACATGAGGATACTCAGAGTGAAGAAGGGCAAATATCTCACTTTTCAAATAAAAAAAAAAAAGTTTTAGAAGGGTAGATTTTGGAAACCGAATACCAAGAGATCTTAAGAGAGCAGCACGATTCCTGACCCAGAACATCTGGGACAGAACTCAGATTCCTCATCAGTCTCCAAGAATTTGATGTAAACGGAGGAACCAGAAAGCTAAAAGAAGGCTGATGTGTTGAGTGAGAGGCTGAGTGGAGAGAGAGTAATAGACTGGGAGATGAGCTTAAATGAACAAATGACATCTAAGAAAGGAAAATGTGAGTCTCACATGTGAGGCTCAAGTAAACACGCAGGACAAGAGCTAATGGAGAAAACTCAGTGGCAGTTCACGGGGAGAGGCACATGGGCTTTCATTGACTGTAAGCTCAATGTGCGGTGGCAAGATGGGGATTGATAGGTACCCCCCCAACTGGTGGGCGGAGTTATGATGTAATAGACAGAGACATTGAGCCACCAATCAATCACATACCAGAGTGTCCTGTGTCCCACCCCTTCCCATTCCGCCCTGGGCCCAACCCCTGCCTTTTAATAGGTGTCTCAGCGCGCCACCTGGGATCTTTTCTCCTGGACTGCTCTCCCAGGCAGTCCGGGAGGAGGTCCGGGTGGGTCCCCTCTTTCCCCTCCTCCTGGCCCCAGTCTCATGGCGCGGCTTCTCCGGCTCCATTCCCCCAGAGCCTGTGAACCCGCCCGGAGACCCCCAATAAAGCCTGATTAATTTGTTCACTTATTCGGACTCCTGCCTGCAGTTTCTCTCATGGCAGCGTAGAACCTTACAGGGATGTGGCAGCCAAGCAGCCCGAATGGGTTTTGGGTTGTGTTACGAAGTGGGGATGTCAGGATAGTGAGACTCTTCCCTCCTCTAGGCACCCCACTGACTACCTAGTTCTCACTCCTGGATATTCTTTGTCTAGGGCCTGTATTTTTAAGGGAGATGTTGACAAAGTAGGATATATCAATAGAGGCAGGGTTGATGAAAGTTTAAATTGAATTTGGGGGAAAAAAAGCAACTCAAACAGGTATTTATTGGGGGAGACTATATAGGGGTAGGCAAAAGTAAGTTTTACAGTTGTGAGTATGTGAATCAGTTTATTCTTGTATTTATTAATTATTGTTATTATTATTATTATTATTATTATTATTAACCTGTATTTGCCACCCCTGTATTTGGAAGGAAATGGCAGGTATTTACAAACACTGGAGTGTATGTCATGGGAAAGAAATATACATTTAGGGGTAGCACCCATAACTTCAAAAGCATACTAACAGACAAATTATGTTGTCTTCTAGAGTGATCACAAAACCCTAGGTGTGTTTTTGAAGCTTCCATAACTGGAATTGTTCAGAATTGAAACAAGAAAAGGTCAGGAGTGACATAGAAAAGAGTCCATACTTTAGGGGCCTCTGAGAAGCCAAATCTAATGCTTTGGTTCTTTGAACCTCTGGACTCTGTCTTCTCCTGGGTGCACAGAAGCATTACAGATGGGAAAATTCTGTTGCCTCTGAGCCTCTGATCCTGGCAACTGGTTTGGAAGAATATAAGAAGTCAAAACGATTTTCCACACTTACGGGAGGACCTGGTGGCCCTGTGTCTCCTGCGGGTCCAGGTGGGCCTCCTGGGCCTGGCTCACCCATAAATCCCTTGTCTCCCTTTATGCCTTTGGTGTGACTCCCCGGAGGTCCAGGGGGGCCAGGCTCACCTGTATTCAGAAAGAGCCTGTCAGTACTGCATGTTGGGGAGCTCGGCAGCTTCTTTTGACAATTCCTTGGAAGAAAGTGCAAACCCTGTTTCTGACCATTACTCTGAACAGTTTTCCCTTTGAGACGGTGATGGGATTATGGTCAAGACAGAATGAGATAACGCCAGTGAAGCCCCTGGCACAAGGCAAGAATGGTTTCTTCCCGATACATGTCCGTGAGAGCAGGATCTTCTCCAGCTCTGTACCTGACACAGAGCAGGAGCTCTCTGGTGAACGGATGCATCTCTGTCTTTTAGGCTAATTTGGCATTTACCAGTTTTACAGACCATCTGCCTCAAGAATACCAACAGCTTTTGGTCACTCTGTGTGAAAACTGGTGGGTATGGAAAAATAGAGAAGACCCAAGGGAAAAGAAGCAATAAGGTCACACGAGTGAGAGTTGAAAGCTTCTGTTGTTAAACATTATTTTCATTCTTTTATCTTCTTTAAAAGTAGATACTCTACCTGGATTTCCTCTTGGGCCTGGTGGGCCTCGGTTTCCTTTCTGGCCAGGGATGATTGCACCAGGGAAACCTGGTGGCCCTGGGAATCCTGGCACTCCCGGGGGTCCTCGAGACCCAACATCTCCCACTGTGCCTTTCCTGCCAGGAAGGCCGGGCAAGCCTGGGGCTCCTCTGTCTCCTTTCGCTCCTGCAAAGGGAAAGGCTTTACAAGTTTCCATAATGCCCCTATACTGGGAGTTATAGCTGGTTATCTCTAACAATGTGTTAAGATTCGCACACACACACACACACACACACACACTATATATATATATATATATATATATAATATAGAAATGAGCTGGTAAAAGAAATTCAGGTCTCAATGAAGTTCTGCCTTTGATTAGCTGTTTGATCTTGGCAAAGTCACTTCACTTTGTCATATTCTTATTTTTAAAATGAAGGTAGGATCTGACCTAGCTCAGGTCTTCAAGAACCCAGTGAGGTAATAAATGGAAAAGTGAGATGAAAAAGCATGGTGTGAGGTCTAAAGTATTCTGTAAATGTAACCGAGGATTGTTATTACCTGGTTAATTTACATTAAAGTGACATTGTTTAATCACTGAAAACTCAGTAGAGCACACACAGCTAAAACTTCATGGCAATGATGTGTGCATTGGAGGTGTCACCCAGCTCAATTCAGGCAAAGGAACAACAAAGCTGTAATCCCATCTTTGTCCTCTGGTTACTCCTCCCCCATATGGCAAACTCTACTCTGCAAGGGATGGATGTGGCAGGAGCTTTGGATTTACCAAAGAGCCCCAAAGGTCACTAAAAAATAATAATATTTCTCAATAACCTTCAAGAACTTGTACATTGACATTCACAAATAGAAAATGCTGCATAAGTCTAAAATAAACGTTCCCCTCTCTCTCATCTTTATGTTATTATAGAAACAGTAAGTGGCATAAAAATAGGAGACAGATATGATGGCAAGAAGACAAAGTGGGGATGAGGCTGCTGGCATAGGAAGGGCTTGCAAAGCTATTATGCGGGGAAGACTTAAAAGTGAGGATGAAAATAAAATGGATGAATATTGACTATCTAGCCTTTTGTCTGTAATGTTCTTTAGCTTTTTGATGCCTATAATTTATGCTTTTAAGGTGTTTAGATGATTTCAGCTCACTCTAAGCTGTGAAATACTGTATTTGTACAACAGTCTGAAGCACCAAGTTGCTGGCTTGAGTTATATGTTCAAATTCCATTCAAATTCTTCCTTGTTTTACGACATGGTTTCTTTTTAGGAGTTGGGAGAATAAGCTAATGAAAAGGATTCAGACCTTCCATGTCTCAATGAACTCTTCTCCATATTTAGTTAATCCTAGAGCAGTGGTCGGCAAACTGCGGCTCATGAGCCACATGCAGCCCTTTGGCCTCTTGAGTGTGGCTCTTTCACAAAATACCACAGCCTGGGAGAGTCTATTTTGAAGAAGTGGCATTAGAAGAAGTTTAAGTTTTAAAAAGTTGGCTCTCAAAAGAAATTTCAATCATTGTACTGTTGATATTTGGCTCTGTTGACTAATGAGTTTGCCAACCACTGTCCTAGAGAGATTGAGGTGTATAATCATTTACTTACACAATTAGGCTATTTGTTATTTTTGATGCTTTTTTAAAAAAAAACTTGAGATGTGATCATTTTATATTAAATTGTATTTCCAATTAAATGCTAAAGATTTCTCATTCCAAATGGTTAAATTGGGAACTTAGCCCAGGAAAAGGAACAGAAACTCTCCTTTTGGACATAATTTTAAAACTTGACTGTGACCTAGACTGGGAAGCCTTATCTCATGGGTAAGGGAAGTGTGTGTGATAAAGTGGGGATGTTGAACTCATCTGCAAAGATGATCACATCATCCAGAAACAAACAGAAAGGGGAAGCTTTTGTCCATGTTCACAGGTGAGGTGGTAGGTCAGGAGGAAGTTCCTGCCCCTCTGAATTTCTCAGTAGCATCAGACTACTTCTTGCTGGTTCTTGTGAGTATTAATAACCAGGGTTAGGTGTCTTTGCTAATAAAAGACTCAAATCCACAGGACCCATGGCTGAAAAGGTCAATAAAAAAGGTAGAAGTAAGCTAATGTTTCTTCTGGCAGGTTTCTCTGCAAAATGGGAAAACTTCAGCTGCTTATTTTATGAAACACTGGCATGAGACATTCAGAACTACAGCTGTCCAATGAAAAACTTGTATGTGCTTTGACTGATATGCTCAGTAAATTGCCAGGTATGAGATGTTAAAAGAATTTATCAAGAGTAGTGCGACCCACAAGCTGGCTCTGGGGGTTGGAATCCAAGCTGTAAAGATGGTAAGGTGGGAAAGGGTTGGCGTTATTCCTGCATCTGAGAAGAACAGGGAGGGATGCTTGTTGAGAAGCCACCAATTTCAACTTCTCCTTTTAGGAAATGATGCTTTAAACCATGTTGTCAACAACAAAGCAAATAGATAAGAAGTCTTTTTATTTTTAAAGACTTTCATAGCAGGAAATTCCGAAATTGGATCACAGGTTCTAATTCATTCACTTTGTGGTAATGGTAATAATAAAGCATTTTTTTCTTGAATATGAAGAATAGAAACATCCTATTTTATCACTGGGACTCCTTTATTTTATAGAACAAGCATATTACATTAGATTCTGTCCTTGAACCTATGAGTCACCAGGGCCAAGAAGGAAGAACTGCTCACCTTGAACACCAGGCTTCCCTTTTGGGCCTGGAAGTGCCCCCAGCAAACCTGAAAGAGGTAATTTTGGCATATTAATATTTTACATGTGGTTCATTATTTAGATTTGATTTATTCTGCTAAGTCAATTTAACCTTGGCAATAAAAGGAAGTTTCAATTATCACATACCCAGAACATGTTAAAGATTGTCCTGTCAGAAAAGAATCTCTAGAGCAGTGAAGGGTTACTAATTGTTAATTAATAATTAGTATCACTAATTACTTCATGCAAACTAAGACTACTGGATCCAAGATAATGAGCAAGTTGTACCCGTTTCTCCCTTTTCTCCTGCTGGACCAGGAATCCCATCAGATCCTTGGTCTCCTCTCATACCCATTGATCCAGGGTTTCCTGGGAATCCTGGAGGGCCTGAAAAAAAAAAAAAGTAATTCAAAGAGAGAACTTCCTTCCAATGAATGGCCTAATGTGCCAGATGTGTGTATCTCTGGTAAAAGTGTTTATTTTGCAGAACTGTAGTTATGTGCAGCTAACTTCACAATGAAAGCTATGAACAGACTAATACAGTCGTGAGAATTATCACTTTGGAATGTGTAGGTTGGCAGACCTTTGAATTAGGTATAAAGAGCTAGCCTCACTCTTCTGCACTTCTGTCTGAGGACTGAGTAATTGGAGGCTACCTTCTAAAGAGAAGTCGTGGCTCAAAGCTAACAGCTAAGTAGTGAGTTCAAACTTAGAGGGAACACGCTTCCCTTAGGAAAGGGTGATAGACAAAGTAGAGAAGACACCTGGAGGGCCTTTTGTTCCTGGAAATCCAGGGAAGCCTTTCATTCCTCTTGACCCCATGTCACCATCAGGACCTGGCTTTCCTATAAAATGGAGAGAGAGGAAAAGGACAAAAAATTTTGAAAGATAAATGGTTACATTGGCTGAAATGGTCGGTTCTTTCAGTCAATTGTGCTCACGCTGCTGTTCAGGTGACTTGTGCCTGTCACCTCAGGCTTTTTCTTGGGTGCTTCCCCAGAGAAGCACAGCAATGTGTTGAACTACTTTGAAGAGTGTGCATACAGCAATCACGTGGGCCACTTGATACCTGACTTACTGCTTTAATTGGGAATTAACAGCAAATCCATGGAAACTTTTAGTGTTTGAAGTGATAATTTAAATGGTTTCTGGAAGGAAGACCCGCAGCTGCAACCCAGTAGCTTAGCAGTTGTTTTTAGTAAAGCAAAACAAAAACTGAAACCTGAATTATAAGCAACAAGAAATACAGCCAAAGTTTGACCTTGAAATGTGCCAGAAAAAAATCAAACCACAACAGTCTTATGGGTTGAACTGTGTTGCTTCCTAATTTATATGTTGGCGTCCTAACCCTTGATATTTCAGAATATCACTATACTTGGAGACAGGGTCTTTAAAGAAGCAGTTAAAAACAGATGGCATCACTAGGGTAGGCTCCACTCCAATATGACTGGTGTCCTTATAAGGAGAGGCTATTTGGATACAGTCACAGAGGACAGACACCGGGAGCGGGGGGAAGGGGCCGGGAAGGTGGCCCTCTATGAGTCAAGGAGAAAGGCTTCAGAAGAAATCAACCCTGCCGATACCTTGATCTCAAACTTCCAGCCTACAGAATTGTGAGAAGATAAATTTCCATCTGTGTTGTTTGTTATGGGAAACCTAGAAAACTGATACAACCATCGTAAGATTGGACAATGAACTAACATTTCACGTCTCTGGGCTGAACTTCTCAGAAATTTTGGGGAGCACCTCAGAAGTTTTGTTTACGGGAGCAGTTTTTTAGATCTCAGTCCACCAGACTGGCTCATCAGCAAATACTAAGCCTCCTCTTGATTAATATTCTATTCCTTAGTGTCTTAGAATTAGAAGATCTAAGTTGAATAAAAGCAATTATAACACAAAAGCCTAAATAGCTTTTTGTCTACAGAGATGATTCTAGGATCCGAGAGCCATGCCTCCTGCTCTCAGTGTAAAGCCAATGCTCACCTGGGTGGCCGGGACTTCCGGGATGTCCAGGGACTCCGTCAGGTCCAGCAGGCCCTGGATATCCAGGTGGCCCAGGTGGCCCTCTTTCTCCTTTCATTCCCACGACACCTGGCAATCCTGGTTCTCCCTTAAATTCAGTCAAACACCTCCTTTAAAATTCTCATGTAAGCAGGATATGTGACCATAATGAAGTATAAACTATATATGTTTGCATTTATTTATTATTATTAACACTAGAGGCCCAGTGCATGAAATTCATATACTGGTAAGATACCTAGTGGCGGCCGGCTGCTGGGAGGGTACGCCCTCCCTTCCTCCAGCTGCCAGCCAGCCCCACCCCCTGGTTGAACTCCCAGACAAACTCGTGGTCGAGGGAACACTTTGCATACTATGCTTTTATTAAATAGGGATATTATTTAGCTGGTTAGTTAGCAATTGCTTAGTTAGCAATTCATACTGAGTATCTGCTATGTGCCAGTACTGTGACAGGTGCTGGGAAAAGGGGGGCTACATGTTTTGTGGAGCCCAGCCCCAAATAAATATTTAGCTCCCTTTTACAAAATGGTAAAGCAATTCAAGACAGCGACATTAAAGCACTGAACCAAGTGTGCCATCCTTCTTAACACCCAGCTTCTGTGATTACATGGGTCATACACCTACAAAGCTGGCTCTCACCAGGAATATAATAACCATATACACATGTGTGATATATACGGTACTTGCTTATGGAGGTTTAGAGGGAGATAGTAAATAATCACACAAAGGTATAATTTCAACTTGTGATAATTAACTCAGGAGTAGGAAAGAAATAGACCAAATGAATATATGTTCTACCAATATTATACATGTCAATAAATGCATGTCAATCACATGTAAAAAGGAAGCAAAATCTCCATTACATCTGTACTTTAATTTTATGATAAACCAGCATGTGTGGATTTGATGATTACTTACAAAATCTCCATAGTAATTGATTAAAATATACTACTCTGTTACTATGATTTGCCAGTGCGATAAAATGAGCCCATTTTTTGTTCAATGCACAGTTCTGAACATCTCTTCTGTGGTTACTTATGAAAACCCTAAATCTAAGTGAAACTATTAATTAATTGAATTAATTAATTGAATAAGTATAAGACGATTCCTCAGTGAGAAAATATCCCAATGGAAATGGTGTCTCCCTGGTTTTCTGAGAACCTAGTCTAAAAATCAAGGGCAAAGGAAATTTATTTGTGCTCCAAGTAATAAAGAGTTGCTTCCTTGGGTCTATGTGGCTTCTAAACATTTTCTCTGATGTAGTTTTAGTAATTACTAAATGGAGAACATGATTGGTGGAAATCTTTAGGAAATATGATATTTTATTGGCTCAAAATAGAGTCAGGGAAAAGGCCCTCTGAGCAACAAGTTTTATATATTTTAGAGTCATGTACTTTTGAAAGTCTGATAAAATCTTCATTTTACACTCAATTTGAAACTCTGAAAAAATCTTCATTTTACACTCAATTTCAGGAGATTAGAAGACTTCTTAGGGTTCCATAGATGCAGGGAAATCCATGTTAAAACCCCTGATTATGGGAATTTATATTAATCATTCTCTAGTGATCTAGCTCTGGTTTTTATTGTAAGTACCCACGAAAGGATAGGAAGGAAATGAACCTAAAAAACAACAGCAACAACAACAACAACAACAACAAACCAGCTGAGCCCCATGGAAATGTTTGGTACAACATGCTAGCAAGGGCTTCCAAATAAACCTCTGGTTAACAGCACAATCGCTGAGAGCATTAAGACAAGATACAATTCTGTGTAATGGAATTTTCATTCAATACAGTTCTAAAACAATTATAATAAATGTATGTATCTTAGGATTTTGTTTGCTTTTTGATGATGCTCTAAAGTTATTTTACTTTATATATTTTATTACAGTTTAATAAGTCAAGTGTTTTTATTATAAGGTCTAGAAATTTATTTTTATAAGTCTGTGTGAGGTGAGTCTATAGCAGAGACTGGCTACTTTGTGTCAAACACTGTCCTGGCAGATTGTGTGAGTCCTTGATCACTGCCTCCTTCTGGCAGCACACTTAAATTGCAGGGACAATTATGAGAAATTCTTTGAGAGATGGAACTGGCAAGAATACACTAAGAAGTTGACAGCTGGGTAATAAGCATCTTAGTTGTGAAGATAGAATTAAAGAGAATCCAAATACCTACCTGGAAATATAATAACATTTAAAATTTTCTCTGTTCACATTGAATCCAATAGTTGTTGTATTTAAAGGAACACACCCACTACCAAAATGTAAGTACTTCACTGGCTGACATACCTTGGGTCCTGGTGGTCCTGGCCTTGTGCCTTCTGAATAACCTGGCTCTCCCTTATCTCCTTGGGGACCATAAATACCTGGGAGGCCTGTTTTTCCAGGGAGACCTGGGAGTCCCAAAGTTCCCCTCTCTCCTTTGGGCCCTGAAATTAGGAAAGCAATCAGATAAAATAGATAAACACAGGGATCTCGAAGTGTTCTACTTCCAGCCTTTGCACAAACCATCTTTCCTTTAGCAAGTTGACTTTTTGGTATCTCTAATATGCCAGGTAGTCATGATGTATTATTTTTACACAATGTAAATATTTATTTTGTTCTCATTAGTGTTCTAGTTGCACATAGTGCATTTGTCTGAAAGTAAATCTAGTTGTATTACACCAACTTTCTAAGAAATAGGAAATCAAAACAACAAATAACACAAAATATCTAGAACTGGGATCCATCATAAGCATGTAGGCTCCTAGCAGGATCTTATCCGTTACCTGGCACCCCCATGTTCCCCATGCTCCCTGGCACTCCACGGAGGCCTGGTTTTCCAGGATTCCCATAGCTTCCAGGATCTCCTCTGGGGCCTTGAAAACAAATAAACAGTCATGTGCCTTGCATAGTTCCTGGACACAAGGTGCTCAATAAATATTTGTTGCCTGCATTAATTTATATATCCAGAGCAGCCAAGCCAGTTGAGTACTTGCTAGCTGCCTTTGCCTTCATGTAAGGAAGGGACTGAGGACTCAGACATGTAAACTTAGAGAAAGTTACGTTCTTGTCAGCAGGCCTAGATTTTGAATATCAAGATCATTCTAGGACCAAAGCAGGAAAGTAATAGATTTCTACATTGAACATTTATTGCCATGTGATATATTTTGATGGGATCACAGAGAATAAGGTGGCTACTTTAATTGTTTAAAAAATTAGTTTGCAAATGAAATAACCTGTTGTTTTTTTTTAAAAAAGAGGCAAATTTGAAAACCTCTAAAGCATTATCTGATTTTCTTCTATGATATGTAATATTGTGATAAATTAAAGTGTACAATACATATTAGTAGTTTCAAAATAATTTTTTTTAGGACAAAAATGGGACTTTGTTCATGTTAATATTTTTTAGTTAATACAGGCTGACTATACACACCTTCATTTCGGTTTAATTTAGAAGCAAATTTCTGTTGGAAGACTATTAGAGCAGGATTTACATTCATACCCGAAAGTCTAGAAACTTGTTTTTGTTATATTTAGATGTAGGGAAACGTAAAGCCTGATATTTCTATTAGCAAGTCCACTATACCTGGTGGTCCTGGTGGTCCAGGTGGCCCTTTGTGTCCTTCTAAACCCGGTGACCCTGGAATGCCTCTGTTTCCTTTCTCACCTGGCTGTCCTGCAGACCCTAAAGTTAAACAATGTATTAAAAATACAGGTTAGAATTTTATCAGAGTTATCCACATCCTGATTAAAATTGGTGTGATCTATATAATAAAAGACTAAACAACCATTACAGCAGAAAGACCAGAATGACTGGTTGCTATGATGTGCACTGACCTCCAGGGGGCAGATGCTCAGTGCAGGAGCTGCCCCCTGGTAGTCAGTGCACTCCCACAGGGGGAGCACCGCTCAGCCAGAAGCTGGGCTCATGGCTGGCAAGTGCAGCGGCAGTGGCAGGAGGCTCTCCCACCTCCACAGCAGCACTAAGGAACAGCGAGTCAAGTGGTAAAGAGCAGCAAGCAGGTAGGGGAGTAAGGAGCAAGAGGTCCTGGACTGTGAGAAGGTATAGGCTGGGCTGAGGGACCCCCTCCCTAGTGCACAAATTTTGTGCACTGAACCTCTAGTATTGTTATAATAGAATATAAGATATTTGTTAAGAGAATGGGCCAATGTGAACTCACATCTTTTTAAAAACAGGATTAAATGAGAATATTAGCACAATAGCTGGCATGAGTTAGCTTTCAAACAAAATCAGCAATTAACAAGCATTATAAGAATTAGTGGCCTAAATACAGCTTCTTCTTGCTTTATCTTAGTGATGCCAGAGGACCATGTTTGTGTCTAGACTATCCCATTCTCAGTCCATTTATTATAACTCTGGTGTATTAACTAATTAGCATA
The DNA here is from genome assembly GCA_027563665.1 of Antrozous pallidus. NCBI lineage: Eukaryota > Metazoa > Chordata > Mammalia > Chiroptera > Vespertilionidae > Antrozous > Antrozous pallidus. The sequence goes on along the minus strand of CM050508.1, from coordinate 29,265,812 downwards.
TGACCGACACTATTCTCTTTTACTTATCTTTTTTAATCTGCAGGCAATCTAAGTCTATCCTCAGGCCTTTCCAGATAGAGTGCAGAGATGAGAAAACTGGCCTAAGAAGTCAATGGACTAAGCTAGAGTCGCCCTGTCCATCAATAGTAGTGTTGGGTCCTAACTGGTTTGGATCAGTGGATAGAGTGTCAGCCTATGGACTGGGGGATCCCAGGTTCGATTCTGGACAAGGGCTCATGCCTGGATTGTGGGCTTGATCCCCAGTAGGGGGTGTGCAAAAGGCAGCCAATCAATGATTCTCTCTCATCATTGATGTTTCTGTCCCTCTCCCTTTCTCTCCAAAATCAATAAAATAATATATTTAAAAAATAGTAGTGCTGGGACTTGAACCCAGTTCCACAGGTGGGGGAACTCATAAACTTCTCACAGCACCATCCTGCTTTTGTAGCCCATGGCTTTGATCACACTATTTTCCTGATCAAAAATATTACTCATTGCCTTTCCATACATACAACTACATCTCCCCTGCAGGCTCCATTAGGAGAGGACCACAGTTGTGCTTACCTGCACCCTCAATACTTCATCCATTTGCAGTGGATGCCTTTGAGTCTTTGAGAAATTAAGATTTTTAAAATGGGTTGTATTTAAATTAGACAGACCTACAGCACCTTGTGCAGAATTTGTTAGGCAATTCTTTACCTGACAAGCATAAAAATATTTGTTGAAAGCAATCTCACTTCTCAAAATGTATTACAAATTACTCAACACAATATGGTTTGGCAACTGAAAATGTACATTTTTCTTCATTGTTCCCTGCTATGAAAGTTTAATCTGCAAATATTTCATTTTACCCAGCTATTCTATTTTTTTCTAAACTTACTTGGGATTAAAATTGGTCAAGGAGACCATAAGGCAGGCTTTCTTAAAATGGATAAAACACTCTTTTCAAAAGGATTTTGAGCATGAGAAGCAATTTTGTGATGCAAATGAGAAAAATGAACCCTGGCGGCTGATGGAATATAGTGGAATTTGGGGTGGAGGTTCCTATTTTAGGCAGGGAAGGTTTTTATGTGGAAATTCCTAAGGGTTTATTTTTCAACTTACTTGGCAAATAGGGGTTTTGAGACTTACGGTTTAAAAACTGACTAGGGAAAATTTAAAAACAGCTGATCAAAATGCAGAGTTGACTAGAAATAAAGAGTTATGCATTAAAGAAGTAACATATTATCGTGCAAGGCACATGAGACCCAGTTCAGGCTTGAGCCACCACTGGCTATGGGACTGTGGACAGGATATAAACACTGGCCCTCACTGTCCTCATTTGCCAAACGGAAGGGTTTGCCTAGATAATTCTCAGTTTTAAAATCAGCTCTGATGTTCTGGTTCTAAATGTAAGGCAGTCTGTACCTTTGAGGCCTGGTTCTCCTTTGTCCCCCAGGAAGTGAGATATTTGAGGAGGCCCGGGAGGTCCTTTGGTTCCTTTCTCCCCCTTGGCTCCTGGGGGTCCTCTCTCACCCTTTGCTCCTGGGATTCCAAAGTTTCCTGTAAGACAGGAGTAACCACAGCAGTTCCTTAATTCTTTAAGTAGTGCATAAGGTTGCAAAAGTTAACAGCGCTTACCATAAAACAAAACAAACAAGCCCAAACACTTGACAGTGCTGAGACCTTCATAAACAGTTTCCTAAAATAGCCTGTAGGGAAGAAAATGATCCCGTTCAAATGGGAAAAAGGAAAACAGGAAATAGCAAAATCAAACACATGGTTTTCTCAGAACGAGTTTCCCCTCAAAGAATAAAATATAACTTATTTTGCTGTTCCTTCCTCCTGATAACTGGAAAGCTCTTCCATCACTTACCCTTCTGTCCTGGGGAGCCTGGGGTCCCAGGAGGCCCTGGAAGGCCAATGTTGCCCGGATAGCCCATCATCCCAATGGTTCCTCTTTCACCTGTCGAAACAAGTAACGCAAAGCATATTCAGAATGAGAAAAGCAAGTGCTTTTTTCATAAAATAAATTATATTTGGAAGTAGAAAGTGGGAGTTGAAGGAATGGTTTCTATAAATAAGAAAATAACCATGATTGTCTAGGAGATGGGTCAGTTACCAGTCTATTATTACATCATGTATGTGGAAGTGATTGGTAGCAGATCACATTTGTGGATAATAATAAAATATGTTTATGTTTTGGACTATCCTTCCTCCCCGTCCATGACCAATAGCTCATTTTATTTTCTTCATAGCTGTTGTCTAGAGTTGAACTTATAACCAATATATTCATTTTTGTCTCACTTACTGTCAGAGGTGAAACTTGTCTACTGATGTGGCCCTAGGGCCTGAAACAGTGCTGGCACATGATAACAGCTCAATCAAACGAATGAAAGGCTACTTTGCAGATTAAGTTATCCTGTGCTCTTCTCTAGAGGAAAGATCAGTGAGGCTACATGCCAGGAGAATATTAGAATATTCTTCCAAAACATATTAACTGTCAGGACAGTGATGAAATAAAATGAACTATAAGGGAATTCTATGAATAACCATATGCCAGCAAATTAGGTAACCTACAGAAAATGGACAAACTCTAGAGATGCCCAGATTACCAAAAGGAAATAGAAAATCTAATTAGACTCATAACAAATGAACAAATTTAATTAGTAATTAAAAAATTATCCAAATCGCCAAGACCGGTTTGGCTCAGTGGATAGAGCGTTGGACTGTGGACTGAAGGGTCCCAGGTTCGATTCCGGCAAGGGCATGTACCTTGGTTGTGGGCACATCCCCAGTGGGGGGCGTGCAGGAGGCAGCTGATCGATGTTTCTCTCTCATCGATGTTTCTGACTTTCTGTCCCTCTCCCTTCTGCTCTGTAAAAAATCAATAAAATATATTTAAAAAAAAAAATTATCACAAAGAAAAGGCCAGCACTGGATCACTTCACTGATGAATTCTACCACACATTAAAAATAATATATATCCCTTTCCCACAAACTCTTCTAGAAAATGTAAGAGGAGGGAACACTTCTCATCTTGTTCTGTAAGACCAGCATTACCCTGATGCCAAAACTAGTAAGAAACATCATAAGAAAAGAAAAAAGACACACCTGTTTTCTTGTAAATATAGATGCAAAAATTCTCAACAAAATACTAGCAAATCTATTTTAGTAGTAACATATAAAAAGGATTACACAGCAAAAATAATTTTTAGTTTCAGTGGAATACCTGAAACTAATATGATATTACATGTCAACTGTAATTGAAAAATAAAAATAAATAAATAAAAGCGGAAGAAAATACCTGGTGGCCCTAAAAATCCTGGGTTTCCTGGATATCCTTTTTGACCAGGTGGTCCCATCTCGCCTTGATGACCTGGCATTCCTGGTGGCCCAGGTTCTCCAGGAAGTCCTGATCTATCCAGACCTGGAATCCCTGGGTCTCCCTTTGGTCCTGCTTCACCTTTTTTACCTATATGTGAGTGGATGAATGAATTAAAGGAATGAATACACAAGCGCTTTTCCCACTGACTCCAGAAATATTTTATGGCTGTAAATATTTAGCTTTGTGATTTGGAGCTAAATAAAACACATACTCATCAGATGGATTGATTGATTGGTTGGTTGATATCCCCTCTTATAAAATTTTTAAGATCCCTTCTGGCTTTAGCATTCCCTATTTCAATGACTCTTGCAGTAATAAAAATGTAGAATTTATATCTATTTTCTAGTTCTGCAGGCACATGCAGGGATTGCACTTAATGACTTTGCCTTAGTCTTGAACTTACAGAACACATTCAGTACACTCACCATGCGTGAGTTCTTACTGCAACAAATTTTATGTTTCATGCCAGTTCCCATGAGCAGTGGTCAGGACTTGCTGCTGGACAGTTCCAGAATTAAACAGCAAAACATCTAGCAGGAGTCCCGGGCCACTTGCCCATCTAGTGACTGGTTTTGAGGCCCTCTTCTTACCTTGTTGCCCTTTCAATCCATTTAAGCCTGGAAGTCCCTGGGGTCCCCTGGGACCCTCTGTGCATCTCCCTGGGAGTCCTTTTTCTCCAGGTGGTCCAGGCTGCCCTGGATCCCCTGCAAAAAGAGTCCAAGAATATATTCCAGGGCCAAATCCAAGGTCCTCGTATTGCTATCCCAAACATTCTCCAGCAACCTCCTCTCCCCCTAAATTGGGTCAATATTTATTATCATAAATATGTCTTATACAGAGAACACTCATTAAGAAGGAAAGATGGAACAAAGAAGGGAAGAAGGAACAAAGGTAGAGCAACAATGTTGAGTGGAGAAATAATTAGGCCCCACAGATTCTGTTTGTACATCTAGAACTTGGTTTGAGAATTCTTCACCCCTAGAGCACCTACACATTAAATTTGCTGCATTTTAGCAAAGCTCACAGAGGAGAAAATAAATTGAACTTGCTATTGTACCTTGTGGTCCATCAAGCCCTCCAGTTCCTGGAATTCCAGGGAGACCTGGAAGTCCAGGGAGTCCAATTTCTCCATTTTCCCCAGCATCACCTCTTTCTCCTGGAAAACCTGGTATTCCTGGTTCTCCAGGCATGGCTAGTCCTGGTTCTCCCTATGGCACAGAAATGGTGTTAGTTTTACTATATAATGCTTCTAAATGCTTATTGACTACTAGTGGCCTGCTGCATGGATTTGTGCACATTGAAAGGAAATTAATTAGAAGAAAGATTCATGCAGTAATTGCATTATAGTAAAAAAAATTGCATCAAAATAGTACATATAATATAGTATTATAAAATTTTAAAACACATGTGATTGGTCCCAGCAAGAGCTTAATATGTATTGCACATGTGCTAGTCAACGTTTATTTTTAAATTGCCAGTGGGCATCATGTGTACCGGCAGGTTGGATGTATGTATGGTCAGTTACTTAGCCTTTTATATAGAGAAATTGGTTTGTCTTTAGGGCTATTTACTTGAAGATAACATTTTTATCATGGAGGTCTTAAGTACCTTTTTTCAAAGTCGCCACCATTCTATCAACTCTCCTTTTTCAACTCTAGTTGCTGACTTTTCTATAAATTTATGCATAATAATTCTTTAGATCCCCTACTTTTTCATAATACTGTGGGGTTCTCTGTAAACAATCTAGATGTCTCTACACTTGAGTTTTTCTCATAACTATCCATGTTTCTTTCTAGAATTCTCCCATTTTAAATATGAATGTTTCTGAAGGTTAAGGAAGAAATAGAAAAGCAAGCCTGTCTTAACACTTCCTGTTTTCCTTTCTAAAAAGGAGGAATAGTTAAAAAACTTAAAAAAATCATCTGCTTTAGCATTTACAAGTATATTGATAATTTCTACACAGAGCATCCTGGCAGGAACATCCTAAACTGGCTAACTGTAATTGCTCCTCCTCTTCCCCATTTCAGTCTGAATTTTAATTCTCAAAGACCTTGGCTCCTGGGAGGCCTGGATTTCCAGGTAACCCTGGCTTTCCCATTTCTCCAGGACAACCTTGTGATCCTTTAGTTCCTGGGAAACCTCGGTCTCCTACAGGGAAAAAAATAAAGTCTTATTAAAAGATTTTGGGCAGCATCTCTTTTATTTTACCTTATTTCATGAGGCAAGTAGCTATAAATGTTTTATGGAAGTTTGAGTGATGAAAAAGCCATGGCTAAATTAGCAATTTTTAAAAACTCAATTCCAAAACAGATTACATTGGTTCCCACATTTTAAAATTACCTCCCCCATTTTTGTTGTTTATCACCACTACAATTTTGATTCAGTATTTTTTTACATCACTTATCTTGGTTGACCATTGGGCTGACCTTTTCTTTAAAAAGCATATTTTACATTCAGTATATAGCCAACTACATATTTACACACACACACACACACACACACACTAATATATATAAACCATATCAAGATATAAAACATTTCTAGTACCTAGCTATCCTTTCTCATAATGGGTTGCTCAAGACAACCACTTCCTAATGCCCTAAAGCAGCCACATTATGAGTTAACTTGTCTCTTGATGAGAAAATTGAGAAATAAGTCACACACATCATTTTTTCTGTTCTGTGGTTCAGAAGAGGAAACCCTGAGTGAAGCAAAGCTGCCTTCAGAGAGCTCCTTTGTGCCCCTAACTTGACCAATTTTTAATGAACAGTTAGTTTAGGGGCTTCATTAGGTTTAAATGGGAAATTCTGACTCTTCAGTTTCCAGGAGCTCTGAGGCTAGTCCTGGTGTTCAGTTTGGAGTTTGCTTTCAGGAAGGTGACTCTGGAGGGGGATACAGCCAGGATACAATTTTCTTCATGCAGGGTCCAAGAAGGACGAAGCAAAAACATGGGCCAGGCTGGGTTGCTTCAGAGATCACTGGTAAATACATTCTTGGGGCCACATGGAATATCTAATTAGGTTTTTCATTTCAAGTACATACTCATAAATTGAGATCAATTTTGCCATGTTTGGGCAGAACTGATGCATGGTAAACACTGATGATATATTAATTAATTTAAGAGCTAAAGCACCCAAAAAGGATTATTATTTCAAAAAACACTTCAAATAATACTGAAACAAACATGAAATTATTATAAAATCTGGTATTGTTTGCAACAGCCCAGTGACCGAGGTTACTCATATGTCACCCTGGATAAGACGTGTGTGTATGTGTGTGTGTGTGTGTGTGTGTGTGTGTGTGTGTGTGTGTGTCCTTGTCAGTGGGGAACCTCTGCTTTTCTTTGGAGAGTTTTTCCTTTGATGAGAGACAGCATCTTTTTTTTTCCTAAAGAAAAATAACTTCTGTGGTTTATTTTGGAGTGAATAGGGAAATCAGCTGTGAGTGATTTAATAGTTCTTTGTTATTATAAGAGAAATGTATAAAGTGAAGAAATGCATAAATGAAAAAGTATAGGCATCTATTCAGAAGGAAAGAAAAAATTCCTCACAACCCCACTATAAGAAGAATCACTTTGGTGATTTTTTTATGCATTTAAAAAATATGATTGAGATGAGACTGCATAAATCAATGTGAACTCTATCTTTTTTCCTCTCATCATTGTGAGATAATTTCCCCATTTAAGACTGATGAAAGACATCATTTTAAAGGATATTTCCTGTTATTCACTACACATACTTAGTTTCTAAATATCCACAATGAACCTTATGTTTTAAAATTTTGTAACTTACCCTTAGGTCCAGGAGGCCCAGGGAGTCCCATTCCTGGAATTCCTGGATCCCCATCAGGCCCAGGAGTACCTGGCTCACATTTTCCTGTTTGTCCTGGGAAGCCTGAACAACACATATACATCCACATCAGCAACTTTCCTTTATCTTGCTTTGTAACAAAATGTCTAAGCTTCTGTGTCACCCCAGACATTTCTGGAAATTAAAAAAGAATTTACCACAACCCTGACTTCCTCCCCATTCCTACAGTGGACTAATCATTAGGAACTGCAAATGATTTTGAAAATATAATTTATCTCCTAAAAGAATTTTTCTAAATATTTTAAATTACATAATTCTCCCTGCATGCATGCAGAATTAAGTTTTAGACATATTGGCAAAGAAGTTAAGTTTTCCAATCAAGAAGCTGTGGGAACTATAGTAATTGCTGGCAACCATTCCTTGCTCCTCCACCAAAATCCATGAAGATTGTTCTGCTTGCAAATTCCTCTTAAGCAACTATTTCAACTCCCCTTTGGAATCAGAAGCACCAATGGGAATAATCTGGGTAACTTCAAACGACAAGAGCAAGTGCCCTGTTAACTTGTCGTCTGACAAACTGGCCTGTGCTTTCTTTGGGAGCCAATGAATATACTTTTTCCTTAAAATTGGAGCAGTGTTTTCCAGGAAAGTCTGGGTGCTATCTGATGCCAGGCCCCAGACTTGGCAAAGAGGATACTTACCAGGTGGACCTCGGGGGCCAGCGTGGCCTGGCTGCCCTGGTGGTCCTGGAAGCCCTGGAACTGGTGTTGAAACACTGACTTCTCCCTTAGGACCTTAAGAAGATTTATGAACATAAAATTAGTGTGCATATTGAAGTTTTTTCTTGCTTCAGAAGAAAAATATATGATACGATAATAAAGGGTTTATAGACATTTTCCAAGGAATATGAAGACTAGTCTGTGCACAATTGGCTTAATGATGACTAGCCCAAAGGAACTTTTTAATTTACTTGATAAATATTTGTAAGCATCTATTATTATCTGTGCCTTGTTTTAATTAACAGCCCAACATGCTGGTCTATATTGAAAGAGAGCCTATTCTGAAAAGAATTGGTAATATGAATTCTGCTTAAATATTAGTGAATACTGGCAGAATACTTATTTATTGGGCAACTAGTTTTCATAAGATGGGCATATGAAATATTGCACAAACCACAAAGTGGGGCTGATGTTGGCTTAAATCTTGGCTTTGCTCTTTGTAAGGTTTGTGAGTTTGGACATATTTCCAAACCTGTCCTATAACTTTCTCATGTGTCATTGTGAAAATAATGCCTGTCTAGCTAGTAAAGGTTTGAGATAATGTTCTGACCACAGTGGCCAGTATTAAAAACATGTTAGTGATTAGTGCTGTCCATATATTTATATATTTACTAGCGGCCTGGTGCACAAAATTTGTGCATGTGGTTGGGTGTGGTCCCTCAGCCAGGTCTGTAGCCTCTAGCAGTTCGAGACCTCTTGGGGGACAGCTGGCAGGTGGACATCCCATCACAATCTGGGATCCCTCGCTCCTTACTGCCCACCTGCTCACTGCTGTGGAGGCAGGAGAGGCTCCTGCCACCACCGCTGCACTTGCCAGCCATGAACCTGGCTTCTGGCTGAGTAGCACTCCCCCTGTGGGAGCACACTGACCACCGGGGCAGCTCCTGCATTGAATGTCTGCCCCCCGGTGGCCAGTGTGCATCTTAGTAACTGGTTGTTCTGGTTGTTCTGCTGTAACAGCTGCTTAGGCTTTTATTATATAGATAGGAAAAATAAGTAATGTGATGGGCAAATTTGATGATAATGTATTTTATAACATTGGAGTCTTTCACTAAAAATTCACAGAAAGAATAGAAGAAGGTTTGAAGATAGATTACAAGAGGACTGAGAAACATTTTTGTTCAAGGACCAGATAGAAAATAGTTTCAATTTTGTTGTTCAAATGGTCTCTGTTGTAACTACTCAACTCTGCTATCATAGCATGAGAACAGCCAGGAAGAATATGCAATGAATGAGTGTAGCTGAGTGCCAATTACACTTTGTTTATGAACACTGAAACTTGAATTTCGTATAATTTTCACCTGTCACAAAATAATATTCAAAAATTTTTACCGAAAACATTTAAAAATATAAAAAATTCTTAGCTTTTGGACGACACATGAATAAGCAGTGATCTGGATTTGAACTGTGAGCTGCCATGGTTGGCCAATTCTTGGATCAGAATAGCAGCTTCAAAGGTGAGGCACAGAAAAAAAAAGACATTTTATGTGTATATATATATATATATATATATATATATATATATAATAAGCTTTACATACATATGTGGACAAAAATGCTGGCATATAATTTATATATTATACTATGGGGATGTGCACTCAAAATTTTTTTACCGATGAGAGATGCTACAAAAAAATTTTGGAGACCACTGTTTCATTGATCTCACCCTTTACAGTGACTTTACAAGTAAATATTGATTATGGTAGCATTATTTATTAAAAACTGTCAGTAACCTGCAATTCTCATCTTTTGCCACATTCTTCACTACAGATAAATATTGATGATCAGATCCATCCTGAATCTAGCAACTTCATTCAGTACATGTGGGTCCCAAAGTTAATGGGACTTTGAAACTACTATTAGATGAATTTTCTTCATTTGTCTTAGGTATTTTGAAGTTTTATTTAAGTCATTTATTGGGTTATGAGTCAAAAAGAACACATTTTTAATCATATTAGTGGACCCTTGAGACCTAGAAGAGGCATCTCAAGATCAATTTCATAGGTTTTTTGCAACCCCTTTGCTTATTCTGACTTCTACTCATCTATTAGGCTCTATTAATTCCATATATTTATGTCAGTAATGGATATAAACTATCCTAGGAAAGTTTAGCTGAATTGCTCAGTAACAGAAGAAAGAAAGATTTTTCTCTAATATGTCCTATATATTCTTTCCCTGTGTTTATGGGTTGACATATTCTACTTCTTTGGAAGAAGTTTTTATATATCCACTGATCTTGAGGGAGCTTCGCTAGTTCTAGGCACCACCCACCCACCCACAGGATAACAGGACTGGAAAGAAAACTAACCAACCGGCGTCTCCAGGTGGTCCAGGGGCTCCAGGAACTCCTTGGGTGCCCTTTGGACCAGGCTCGCCCTGCGGTCCATAGCCTGGCGGTCCAGCTGGTCCTGCGGGTCCTGGGGACCCAGGGATGCCAGGTTCCCCTGGAGGACCCGGGTCCCCCTTCTCACCACTGAGTGCCTGTGACAATAGGAATATGTTTGGATAGTGCTTCATTCCAGTATCTCCTTACATAGATTAATATTACCATGAATATGAATGCCACTTAGGGAGAAAGTACTGAGTTAAAGAGAAATTGGCATTTGAAGGAAATTATCACTAACATAAGGGTGCCCTATGGTTTCTGTGGTTTTGTGCCCGTTGGAATTCAGTCACATTTCATCAACTGAGAACTCTGAGTCCCACTTGAGATGTCTGACAATGGGGTGCCACCTGTGTGATAATAGCCCCTCAAATCTACCTCACATTGATCAACAGTTCAAATGGAAATGACATTCATGTTAATGGTACTTTTCTAAAATCCAATCAGTGCAGCTTAAAATCTTTATTTGTTTGGATTTCATGAGGTATTTCCACAAAGGTGATACTCCATCTGTATTAATTTTTTCTTATAAAATGTCTTTTAAAATATTTTCTATGTTGTAACATTGAAAAGAAAATTATATGTTTTAAAGAAGTTGATACTATATGTAACACCTTAATCAATAAAGAAATTAAAAATAAATAAATAAAATACATTGTCATAAAAAAAAAGTTGATGCCAACCGGTTTGCCTTTAGGTCCTGGTAATCCTTTCACTCCTGGGGTTCCAGGAATTCCATCCAAGCCCACTCTTCCAGGTGGCCCCCTGGGCCCTGGGTCTCCTGGACTACCCACTTCTCCCTCTGGCTGAGCCGCTTCGCCTTTCTCTCCTTTAAGTCCTGGATCACCCTGAGCACCCGGGAATCCCTAGGGTGGGAGAGACATGAGTCTACATTTGCTTTTGAGTAGAATTGTTTTTGTGTAAATCTTCATAGAAAATGCCAATTTTAATGAAACATGTATTTTTGTAGACACTTCTTTGGCCCATAAATATAATTTTAAGGTTTTTCTTCTTCTTTTTTTGTTAGATAGACAATATAATTCAATGCAACACACACTATAATATAACTCAATATGATATAATAATCGTCATAATTCAGATTCTGTTAGAATACTGGTAAATTTTAACATGCATCTCTGGATAATTTAATATAATTATCCACATGTAACTTTCTGATTCACTATTATAATCAAAATTTAAAATTTTAAACAAGTTTATTGAAGTATAATTTACATATAAAATATATCCTTTGTAAGAACACAATACAATAATTTTTAAAATAAATGTATATATCTATACTACAAACACCACAGTCCAGTTTCAAAACATTTTTATCACTATCCCAAATTCCCTTAAACCCATTTGCAATCAATTCCTGTTCCCAACCTCAGTCCTGGGCAACCACTGATCTGCTTTCTGTCTCTGATACCATTTTAAATGATTATTAATTCATTATTTCATTCACACATCATTTGTTTGTTCATTCATTCATTCATTCATTCATTCATTCAACACGTAACTGTTAACTGCCTGTCCTCTGCCAGACACTGAACCAATAGCCTGTGTGGTGCAACCATATTTCAGTCAGAGTATTTCATTCTCCAAATTGAAATTAAAGCTTTATAACTATGAAATCTTACTGGGTATCCTGGAAGACCCACACTTCCTGGGGACCCTGGGCTTCCTTTAATGCCAGCTGCCCCTCGTCCTCCTGCAAAGCAGTGAATTGGTAAGTATTCATTGAATACCAATTCTAAGGGTAAGGCAGTGTGTGAAAAAAATAGGGTGTTTTTTTCTGAGCAAAGAAAGACAATTTCTATTTTAGAACATACAGTGCAAGAAGAGAATGCGAGTACAATGTAAAAAAAAAAGAGCTCAAAAATTTTAAAGAGATACATTTTTATGATGATTAAAGTAATACATGCTCAATGTGAAAAAAAAGAACAGAAGATAATGAAAATCACTCATATATCTACCATCAGAAGACAGTATTTGCTAAAATTTTCATGTATATTAGTCTAAAATTTTATATCCATTAATACATACATATTGACAAATATATACATTTATAGCTTCACTTTGAATGGCTACACAATAGCCTGTTGTGTGGGTGAGCTATAATTTATTCAGCTAAGTGCTGTTTTGAGACATTCAGATTGTTTTTTCAAATTTAACTGTTGAAAACATGCTCCTATAAATACCTTTGGATATTTAATTCTCCAAATTTATCCAATTATATTCTTTACAATAAATTCCTGAAAGTTCAACTGCAGTACCAACGGGTACAAACTTTTCTAAGACTTTGGATATCTGTTGTCATATTGCATTCTGCTGTACAATTTTAACTTCCTATAGGTATTTAAGCATCTTTGTAAAGAAGATTTCTTTAGAAGATCTTTTGAATGAATTTCAGGGCAGTTTATTAACAAATATTTGTTCAGATTTATTTTTTGCAAGTTCTTTGCCATGATATATTTTTTACAGTAATCCCAATGGTTTTATTGCTTATATACAGCATATTCTTTGAGCTGTAGGGAAGCCAAGGGAAACATCATTCAGTGAATTGACACTTTGTACTTGCAAAAACACTTGTCTGCAAATTGTGTGTACCTGGGGTTCCTTTTACGCCATCAAGTCCCGGCAGTCCTGGGATACCTGGAGGCCCTGGGACACAAGGACAGTCTGTGCACACGAGGCCTGGCTCCCCTGCAAAGGTAGTGTGCTTGGTTACTCACACACCCACACCGCGTCCGCAGAGAGGACAGGGAGTTTCCAACTGCACAATTCCTTCTTACATTGGACACTCTTCCATGTAGTGAAAATCATGTAGGACATTTCACATATTAATAAAAACCTTTTCGTCTATTATATCTGCTTACTTTATCCCTCTGAGAGTCTAGGAGCTCTTTGACAGAAACTCCCATTTAGTGTAAAATAGCTACGATGTTCGTGTTTCTCTCTTCTAGAGCAGGATAAAACTCACATTCTAGGAAAAGCCAATGGTTTATTGCATGGTTGCTAAATAAACGGCTGCTTTATAGATAAAGGAATACTTTCAGCTAATTCCTTTGGAAAAGAAGCCATCTCTGACAGCCTGCTGTTTGGGATCATTGTTGCCTCAGGGAGAGAAAAAACAGTGGTAATGATGGTGACGAGAATGGTACTAGAACAACCCCATTGATTGAACCAACCTTTGTGTCCATCGACACCTGGGATTCCTGGAGGCCCCACATGGCCTGGATGTCCACCTGGTCCTGGGGGACCTTTGCGATACACGATGTCACCTACAAAAAGACACTGGTTTTTAAGACATTTCTTTAAGTGTTCTCTTTTTCAACTTGCAAGCGTTTTAGTACTATGTATTATTGTATATGCATTTCCCCATTTGTTTTGGAAGCTGAGTCCTTCGAAGATTAGCTGCAACTGACAGGCTGAAGTGTGCTGGTCGGTCTTTCACACCACCTACATGTGATATTTATATGGTGTTTCTCATTACACACAAGAACCCATTACCTTATCCTACTATTTCCAGTTACTCCAAGACTATCCCTTTAGCATTTTCAGGCAAAGGGTCAAATCTCGTGCTTCTGTGCAGGTTCAATACACGATAGTATCTCCTTGATATATTGTAGGTGCTTAACACGTATCGAGGGGGAAAACTTCTGACTCAGGATATCTCCTGTTTCTCCTCACTGCTTGTTCACACCCACTGAATTTCTCATTAAAGCAGCCTTCCACATATTATCTGCTATTATAGTATCACCATGAATAAAAACTTCTCTTACACTATTGTGTTCTATAACCTAATTTTTGGTCTTGCCATTTCAAATACAGGTTGAAGGCAATGCTGATGAAACTAAATGTTTAAAAACAGTACCCATAGCTGCCCGAAATTTCATTGCAACAAGATAACACTGGAAACACTTAAGTTGGGTGGAACTCGATGTGCGTTATATTAGGCCTGCTTGACTGTGAAAAGAATACTCTTTTTGGGATCCAGTTTTCTGTGTCTTCAAGATGACTGGGTAGCTATTTTTAAACAGTAAAGTCCGATGGCAGTTTTATACTTAACGTAGACTTATATGTATACTTACACATTTATACATTTATATGTGCTTAACGCATGTTCATACTCATTTCATACTTAATTCAACAAGTAGTTGAGTATTTAGCATGTTCCATCCCCCTGTCAGCAAATGACAGGGGGCTTAAAACAGCAGAGAAGACACAGTCCTTGACCTCAAGGAGCTTTGACTCTTGTAGAGGAAACTGACAAGACAGAGCAATGTGAAACATTCTATAACCGGGCTAACCATGAGTGTTTAGGGTGCAGGCTCAATGAAAACTGTCTGCAGGACTTGAACTTGAAGCTGCAACTGGGCAGACAGACAGATGTCGCTTTGCAAGAGGAAATAACAAGCCAAGGCAGTGGCCAAGGGGAAAGGGAGAGGTATGGGAGCCAGATACTGACTTTAGCATCCATTCGGTACAAGAACTGTGCACATCAGGCTTGCCATCAATAAATTAAGGACACGGCCCACATCTTGAGAAAGACTTGGAGGACTAGGAATTGTTAAAATCTGTAGTAGAGTTTTAGTTTAGTTTTGTTTCGCTTTGTTTTCCATATAGGTCTATACCGTAACTTGACAGATTTATTCTTGGACATTATATCCTTTATTAATGGGATAATTTCTTGAATTGTCATTGGCCTAAAAAATGCTTTTATTTTTTAAAAAAAAAATATTGCTCACATAACCAAACTTTTAACTGAACTGTCTCAGTAATGCTAAACGTCTTCCAGATTATTCTTTTGGATTTTCTACACTTATAATTATATTGTCTATAAAAACTATCTCTTTCCTTTCAAATAGTCCCCGGCACAAAAATTCTTAAGGCTATTTTGAAAGTTGAGGATAAATCATAAGACCTGCCAGGCAGCTGCCAGGAAGGGTATTTAAAATACAAAGAATGACCTATATTTTCATAAGCTCTATGTACCTATCGGTCAATACAGATGCCGAGTGGCTGTTCAGAGAGATGGAGAGGAAAGGACACCCGAACCTGAACCTCCAGGTACCACTTCAAATCCTGAGGACCCCAGCTCTGTGGCCTCTGACCCACTCCTCCTGGCAGCATCTTGTCTTGAGCCCATACTGCTCACCTACAGTCTCTTGCTCTGGGGCTTCCCTGCTGATGCCAAGGTGCCCTGAGAGCCAGGAAAACAAAGCCTGGAGGTGTGGGGAGTGGGCAGTTTAGTGCTGTAGGAGCATGATTTGACTCAGGAGAAGTAGAAGCTGGTGGATAAATGTTTGTCTCTTTCTCCCCGGGTACAGGTTATCCTGAGACAAAGTTACACAGCTTCTTGGAAGACAGTTTCCAGGGACTGAACAAGCAGTTGCCCTTGGCCTAGGCCAACTTGATAATCATCACTCCTTCTCTGCCCCATAACTCGTGTCCCTGTCTCTCACTCTGCCGTCTGTGGGAACTCCAGGTAAAGCTGTGCTGCACTTGCAGAGTAGTCATGCCAACGTAGTTGTTTCCACAGATAGCTGATAGAATGAAACCCGTGGAAAGCTAACTGCTAAGATCCACACAGGCTGACGGCCAAGTTCTAAGTGAGGCCCTCTGCCTCTGATTCGCACACACTTGTCACTGGGCAATGTACACAGAACGGACCCATTAGGCATCTTTACCTGGTGGTCCTGGAGGTCCCGGCAGCCCCGGAGGGCCTGGTGAACCAGGACAACCCGAGGCCCCGGGAGACCCCACTGCATTCTTTCCTGGGGGTCCTCGCTCCCCTTTACTTCCTTTCATGCCTGGTGGTCCAGGAGCTCCTCTGAGGCCAGGCTTTGATGACCCTTGGATGAAAAGAATCATTTTAGTATAGTTTAATTTTTTCCCCCGATTAATATATGATTATTTTCAGAGTCCAGAAATAGATCAACCAAAGGACTTATATGCATGCATATAAGCACACCAACGGACACAAGACACTGGAGGTGGGGGTGGAACGAGAGAATGCGACAGGGAGTAGGGGAGGCTGGGGGAAGGTCAATGGGGGGGGGGGGGAAGGAGATATATGTACTACTATGTGTAATACTTTAAACAATAAAAATATTTTAAAAATATGATTATTTTCATTTGAAAAATGAGATGTATTCTGATTTATAACAGTTGCACCACTGAAAGGTATATTGAGCATATAAAATTAAGAGTATCTTCCTTTCTTCATGTGACCTTGTTAAAGGACACAGTACAGCGGAGCTCAAAACTCTCCATGCCCTCAAGCTAATTTATGTCGTTTATGACAAGAGATTGAGACAGAGTTTGGGATGCACAGTAGGACTTCATGAGAATTCTTCTACCTATGCTATTTTGTAGACTTTTAAATTAGAGACTATGAGATGTCTACTTTGCAGTGTTCCACAGAAGAAAGAAAGTTGTAGTTGGACTTCATTCCTGCCAACTGTCTTAGATATGGAAGGGCGTGCTGGGGAGGAGGCACCTCCTGGCAGAGACGCCAGGTCCAGGGGTACAAAGTGCATTTCATCTCTCTCTCCTAAGATGATGAGGATGTGAGGAGGGGGTAAGTCTTGAATCTCTGCCTCAAAAATGGTTTAATTGGTAAGCAGAGAAACCTCATCACCAAAGGGCTGAGAAAATCTGATTATTTTTGATTATTGAACAAAAGGATTTGGGCATAAAGGTAAATGCCTCTGACTGACACTGTTTTAGAGCTTTATAATTTTCACTCACTGGCTTCTTGAAGGAGCCTATCTATTCATTACTTAGGAGCCAGGCATGTAGAAAGAAGTCTTCTGAAACCTTTGGCCAGACCTCTGAAATAGCATTTTGTCCCATTTTAACTTCAAGAGACACCCACAGTTTAAAGTTTGATGTATATGTTTTTATGCACATGCAAGTACAAGTACTATTTATCCATTCACCTATTTTTCCAATAGGATGATAATATATACATACTTCTGCAATCTACTTAATTACAATTCATTTTCCAAATTAGGAACTAGTTTAAATGTACCTGGTATAAAGAAAAATATAACGGATGGCAAGGCTTATCAAATGTTTGCTATTTTTTTCTTAGTTTCTCTTCCTTCACTAAATGACACATCACATCATTACAGTTATAATTGTGGCCTCTGGGGAACCATCTTTGATTCTATTTCTCCTTCCTTTCTCAAGAGGCAACCACGCTAATGACTGATGGATGCTACTACTTTATGGAATTGTCTGTTTCTATAAACAATATATTGTAAAATTTAAAATGTCACATAAAAAGTATAACCTATGAATTCTTATGCAACTTGAAAACTGATTTTTAACCAAGCTAATCACCATCAAACTAGTTTTCTCTCTCTGTGCCTCCTCCAAGTTTCAAGGCTTCTTCTCATATTCCCAGTTTGCTGTCTTACACTTAGTTAAGACCACTGAGAAGTGAAAAAGAGCACTTCTACAACACTGTGTAATTTTCCACTTCCTTTTCACAAGTAAAAATTTGCAAACATTTTTATACCAATTAATGAAAGATTTGCCTTCTCTAAATAATGCAAACTTAACTAGAGCAGTGCATTTTACTTTTTAATAGCATTTCTGTTGGTACCCCGAGAAATATGTACCTACCAGGCCTTCCAGGATCTCCGGGTGGGCCATGGGGACCTATGAATACAGAACAGCAATGAATTGCTTGCAAAGAAATAAATACCTTGTCATCCCATTTTTGCAATCTTGGGTTATAATATAACAATAATTAATAACAAATAATTTCCATACTTTTTCTCCATTCTCATATAGATAAATATTAGAAAACTTTACTTATTTAGACAAACTGCAGAGTTAAGAAACTAATTTCAGGTATAATTTTCAAATAATTCAGTAGAAACTCACTAAGAGCCTACTTTGTGTGTACTTTGCTGGGATGGTTCAGAGACAAGAAAAGCAAACAGCTGGAATTGTTAAGGATTTGTAGTTTGGGGTGGTGACCCACTTCAGATCGCTTCTAGCTCTAACATTGCCTTAAAAAAATCTGTATCTAAATGTATCTGTCCATTTATTTAAATACACTGGGACTTTTCCCTTTAAGCTCATATTTTCTTTGAAATCTTATTTAAACCAATAATTTGCCTAGATTAGTGTTCTCAATCCTGCAGCACATTAGAATAATCTGAGGTGCTTGCACAATCTGCTTATGTCCAGAGCCTTCCTCCTGACAAATCAGAATCACAGGAGCACCCTGATGAGGGCATCGGTGAAGAAGTCCCAGGGGTTCTAAGGCACAGCCAGAGATGAGAGAGTTTGTGGTTGAGACTTTTCCAACCCATCAAAGGGGGCAGAAGATAAGTAAGTGTGTCTTTCTTTAATTCATGGTGCCAGGCGTCAGGAAACCAGGGCTTTAGTCACTCCTTGCCACTGTTGGTGTGAATTTGCTCGAATTCTAGCCATTCAGGTCTCCATTTTCACATATGTACTCCCAACTGAGACTACAGATTTCTTACACTTCCTGATCCTGCCCTCGGACCATGTTAGTATCTCTGCTTGCCAAACTTGAACTTCATGATTTCCTGCATGAAATTAATTTAATGACTTTTTGGTATTTTCATTCAAACGTTTCACATAAAATTTTCAAGTTTTGTATGGAAATTAGGAGACACCAAAAAATACCACCACCCATGAAAATGAGGAGACTTCCCTTCTCCCCCTGCAAATCTAGGTCTATAAGCACATGTTGTGTTACCTTAAAAGATGAAAATGGTCAGCAAATGCTTCAAGAAGAAATTTATTCTCACCCTGTGGGCCACGAGCTCCTTTGGGGCCTTGAGGGCCTGGAGTTCCCTCATCTCCCTTTACCGTGTATGCATCATAATATTCTGTCTTAAAGGAAAAAGAAATGAAGAAAATGAAAGAATAGCTATTTATGGACATTCACCAAATGCAATGACTTCAATTTCTTCTTTTTAACCAAAATGATACTTTCCTCATTTTTCTCAATTCATAGGCTTATGTGTTAGCAGAAATAGGGTAGTCACATATATGAGATGGATAAATTTAAAGAGAAAAATTGATATTTCTGGTATGGCATCATATATTTCATTTATATGTACATCCATACAGACAGATATATCTATGTATATGTGACTATGTACACAGAAATATTAAAGTTTCACAAAATAGAATATGATCAACTCTGATATTTTTATTTCTGTTCTATTTCACTTTTTGAAAATGCTTGCTCTGATGAACTAAATTTATTTTATTCTCAGACCTACACACCAAACAGTACTCTACTGACTGTTTCTTTAACTTTCAGGACACCATTGACCTACACTAAGAACTACTGTTTCTGATATATTCTATAGACCTACTTCTGGTCTCTTTAACTATCTATTAAGCAATTTCCTCTGATGGTAGTAGATACTGCAGTTATATAGAGTTGAGCATGAGAAAATACAGAGTAAGCTAAAAATGCTTAGATTTCTTCTAAAGTGCAATTGGAAAAGTAGATTTCACTTAAAATTCAGTCCATTTATCTTGAAGAGAAGATGAAAATGTAAAAGTTTTTAAAAAACCTCTGTTTGTTTTTTTCATGTTTTACATGGGGCAATTCTTTGTTGACTTGTTTAAAGATGAGGTAACAAGAACTTTGTGGTTAAACAATAACCAGAAAATAACAAAAAAGAATGCATAATAATAGCAATAATAATAATAATAATGTAATAATCTCCCTCGTAAAATCCACAATGACCTCTTTTTGCCTGCCAAGAGTTGGCTAAGAGCTTTCACAAAATAGCTCATTTCATCTTCCCAGCAACTCCATAAAAGTGTTTTGGGACTACTCGTGTTTGAATCATTTGCTTGTAGTATAAAGATGCAGGTTTCCAGGTCCCTCCTCCCGTTACTGAGTTAAATTACTTGGTCTTAGGGGTCTGAGAACTGCATTTGCAATAGGACAGCTCCTCTCCCCATGACTCTCGTACTATACGCTGTACTGTCAATGAAGAAATGGCAGCCCTGCTCAGCACTGTCTTTTGAGGGAGGAGAGGAACAGATATCAGGACTCAGAGCCTGGCTCCCTTTTATTCCTTTCCTTAAGCTGCAGAATCACAGAATATAGAATGTGGCCACCCTGCAGCCAGAAGCTGACAGCCATCACACCCATGTCCTCCCTGCAAGGAAGAGATCGCCTGCTGAGATGTAGCTTGGCTGGGTGATTGGTGTTTGCTGGCCCTGCATGAAACCTGGTTGAGCTTTTCCTGCTGCCTGAAGGTGCACTTGTCACGACTAGATGGAGAGGGTGGAGCTGGCTCCCTCACCCCTGGGTGGCCAGCTGTCCTCCTACTCTATTCAGGATGCAGGATCCTCTTGGGCCAGATCTGGTCCTTCCTCCCCACAGCCCAGGATGGGTACTACTAGTGCATATTAAAGACCAAAGAACCAAGTAGAAATATTTTTCCATTGTCAAATAATAACAACAGCTATTGTTTTGCCCTGTTTGATAAAAAAGTAAATACTATAATCTCTAGCAAAGCCATTAATGAGAGACCCTGATTCAAAATTTCCTTGATCAAATATCACATTGACATTGTCTTTAATAATACTTACTGGGCCACGAAATCCTGGAGGGCCAATGTCCCCTTTCTGCCCCTAGGGCAAAAAAAACCCAATTATAATTATGGATACATTCATCAAAAATATTTATACATTTGGTAGACTTAAAAAGCAAAACGCACAGGTAAACAATAAATCAATGCTCAAAGTAATGTTACTTATATGTAATATACAAATCAATTTATAGTGAGAGGGACATTGACTTTAGATTATTTTCCTGGAGTGCTGTAGCTGGGTAAAGAGTCCTGTCAGCAAGGTTCTGCAGAGGTGGTTGTTCTGGTGGTTCTCCAGTTTTCTTTGATGCCACTCCCTTCAAAGGGTGTCCACATGCATTATCCACTCTGCAGTTCTCTCCGAGATTAGCGGAACTGGATCACCAGGCTATGAGTTGTAGACAGTTCCCAGAATCCAATGGTAACCAACCTCCTTTCCTATCTACTGAAGAGGGCATTTCAGAATTCTACTGGAAGTGGTATTATTTGAGGATAAACCTTGAATTTGCACATATATCTACATATGAAAATTATTTGAATATGTCTGCAACATGTTGTCAGAAAGAAACAATGTGGAATACATTCACAACTAATTGATGATGACTTAAGTGTGTAATGGCCCAGCTTGAGATTCATGGAGCCATCTATCCTTATGCTTGACCTCCAATGACCCTAAACTTTCTACAACCCCAGGCCTTTTCCAGTTTCTTCCTTGTGGGGAGCTGAAATCTCACTGTGCCTAAGCTTTTACTACATAGAATAAATTTAATATCTTTTCCACTAGACATACCTTCCTTCAAGTGTTTAAGTAAAGTTGCTACATCCCTCACTTCTTATTAAGTATACTAAAGTATTTTAAAGAACACCATTTGCAATTTCTTGTACCTAGTTACAGGTGAGGGGGAAAAGTGGGCAAAAATTAACCAATTGAAAAAGGCTGAAGATAGAACATGAGGAAGGGATTACCTTAATGCCATCTTCGCCCCTCAACCCAGGGAAGCCCCGGCTGCCTTTGGGTCCCTAAAGAACAGAGCGAAGAAAAAGGGTCAGAAGATTTATGAGTCAATTTCTTCTGTTGGAAGCAGAACAGTTTGAATTCCTTTCTGGAAAAATAAAATGTGCTCAGTTGATCTCTCTTTGTCATGTAAAATTATGATTCTCAAATGTAATTTTTAAAAACTACATGTTTTTGGTTAGTTTATAACTACTATGTGACTCTCAAAAAATCCTTCTTTATCTAATAAGATTGACATTTTCAGTGTCAGCAAGTAAACCATGCCTTTACCTCAGTGCCAGGGAACCCAGGGGCCCCGTCTTTTCCAGGTTTCCCCTAAAAAAACAAACAAAACAAAAACACGTAATCTAGTAAATGTGGATAATATTAATAAACATGGAAAACTTAAATGGGATAATCATCTCCTCTCAACCTCAGGCAAGAAAGCTTGACTGATGCTTCCCTCGCAGTTATTGGAAAGACAAATATTAATCACAGAACACACAAACATCTCCTCTTGCAGGGAAGGCAGAGACCAATGGGGATGGGAAATAAGAAATAAATAGAGGAAATTAAGAGCTAAGCTTAAATGTATCCTGTCCACCCAAGTTTGGAAGGAAAATCAAGCAAGCATTGAGCTGAGAGGTGGACAAGAAAAACACAAAAAGTGGAAGGTTTCACAGTCAATTTATTTCTTTGAAATGTTGCCAGTTCCATGAATTCCACATGTGCCTATGTTTAAATATATGTATAAAATGTATGTTGCAATGTCCAAACAGATAGGGCTCTTGGATGTATTATTACGGTTTTTACCCTCCATCATAGAATTAAAAATCATACTGTTCAATATTTCTTCTTAGAAAAAAAAATACTTTTCCCAGTATATACTTTTTAGAGTTTTCAAATAATATGTACATGTGTATTTAAATCTTTTCAAAATATAGCTGAGTGGGAGAGAGGGCCTCTGTTGCCCTGTCTTCCCCATATACCACTTCTCATCACAGTGTGCCCAGTGCCCTGTGGAGCTGTCCTCTCTCTTTGTGGTTCTGATGGGACTGTCAGGCACAGGAGCCCCCTGCCCCACTGACTTGGCCAATCATGGTATCTTTTATTCCTGAACATGGTCACTTTTCTAGAATTAGACACATGACCCAAGCTGAGCCAATCAGAGTGATTCTGTGGGATTTTATATACGGACACACTCTCCTTGGATGCTATTAACCTGAAGTTGTCTGTTGCTACATGGTGCTCATTCTCCTCATTGCTCCCTACATGGAAGATCATTTGGTAAAGGAGAGCATGAGGCAAACACACAGAGAGGAGTATAAGAGAAATGGAGACAGTCCTGCCCATGTTGTTTCAGTCTCTGGAGTCCTTGAACTTCTCAAATAAATTTTACTTCCCAAACCTTTAAGCTAGTTTGAGTTGGCCATCTTATACTTGCCACCTAAAGAGCGCTAAATGCTGCCCAATAGAGGTGGCGTATGACAATGAATTTCCTAGTTTACCTGTGAACCAGGTTCTCCAGGGGCACCTTTTTCTGATCCATAAGAGTCTCCTGGTGGCCCCTGTATTAATGAGAGTTATGTCAAGTTTTACAAATAATTGATTTTTTACTTACATTGATTTTTATTCATCTTTCCATTCTGATTATTCTGCTACATTTAAAAATGTTGAAATGATGGGTCATCTAAGAGGGGAGTCTTATGAGTATTAATTAAAAAAACAGATGGTAAAAAACAGATACTGAAAATAAATTCTAAGATGAGTGAAACAGTGCTAGGATTTCAGCTAGAAGTGGCCATAAAATAATTTCTATGTTCATGACTTCTGTGGTAAAATATTATTGATCTTTAGCTAATCTTAAGATGTGAAGATAGGTCAGACACCGAAATGTTCACTAAGGGTTTAGTTTGTGTTTCAAAGGAACAACATGACTCTAATGACCTACTCTGGGTCCAGGAGGTCCGGGTTGGCCCATGGTGCCCTTGTCTCCCTTCTCCCCTTTGAGTTCCTGCCACAAAAATAATTGAAGGTCGTTACAAACAGATCAAACAAGATTTTACTGCTTATACTGGGAAAAGTCCCCTATCTGTTCAATACACTGGATTTACAGACTACCTATGTACTTTCTGTTAACACGACACATTATCATTTTTCACATTTTGAGTTTTATACCTGTGAACCCACTGAAGTCATATATTACTTTTTTTAAAAGGAAGTATCTTTTTAAAATCAAACTACATTAAACTAATAGGAATTCCTGAGTCAGCTTTCTATAAGCACAATCACATAATTTCTAATGTGTTTTACCTTCATTTTTAATATATTGAAAAGATTTTTAATTGCAATCAATTATTTTCTGAGTAAATGTTAAATGAGAGTTTTGTTTATTAACCACACTTGTTTTTGCTTTTATCATGTTTTGTTGATTATATTTTTTCCAATGTGCATCTTTTTTTGAGGGCATCATTTCTTTCAAACTCATTTCCCCCACCTTGGGTGATATCTTCCAGATTTGATTTTTGTCAGGATAAGGTATTTTTTCCCTATCAATTTTCAGCCAATAAAGTTTTAAAGTGTATTATTTTTATTTTTGTTAATTACCTCTAGAAAATTTAGTTATTTTCCCTTTAGGTCAATTCCCCCTCTCCTCCTCCCTGTCTTTGATGTGAATTATTTTTTTGGCATATTACATTTTACTATGTTTCATTTTGAAAATTTCTATTATTAAAATTATAATAGTGATGGCTAAGAGTGATGGCTAAGGGGTTTCTCTTTGGTGTAATGCAAATATTCTAATTAAGTGTGGAAACAATTGCAAAATTTTATGAATATACTAAAAGCTATTGAATTATACACTAAATAAGTCATTTTATGGTCTGTGAATTTTATCTAATACAGCTATTAAAATTCATTATTACTAAAATCCATGAATTGAATAAAGAAGATGAATTTTATGGCATGTGAATTATATCTCAATCAAGCTTTTATTAAAACACAATTAATTATAAGTTTATAAGAGTGTTTGATGTTTATTTCTTAGTTAATGCACTTGAAAATTGTTAGCTACCTCCTTGCTTCTCCATCCTTCTTCCCAGACATTTCAGGATCAACCTAGTGTCAGAATTGGTATATGATATTGTGGTGCACTTCTGAGCATTTGATTCAGCTCTGTACTCTGAAAGCAAATGTTAATGTCTAAATACAAGACTATAGTATCCTTGGAGAGGAATGGGGCCCAAATTATCCTTGGGATTATGATGGCAGGATAAAAATGTCCCTTATAATTATGATACCCTTCCATCCATATCTTTAGTTTCCCATTGGCTCAGAGCTGCACAACCAATTTGTAATAATTTATTTAAAAATACTTACTAAATACTCTGTGTTATTGACAATGAGAAAGACTGAGAGTAAAGGGTGAGCCAGATTTCACATTTTCTGGTTCATGAGTAAAAAATAGGGAAGAAATAAAACCTTGAAGCTCAGTAAGGCTGAGAGGATTGGGCTGAGTGGGGATTAGATGACAGAAGTTTTATATACACATAAATATATAAGGGAAATGGAAAGGCACAACCCTAATAATAAAATTGAAGAGTTACCGTTCTGTTATCTGGGCCAGTCAGCGTCACAATGACAGTTCCTGGGGCTCCAGGAGGCCCTATCAATCCTTTCACACCCTAAAAATAAATAGACTCAAGAATTAAAACTAAACCACATTATCTTTACTATGTTTGAGGGAGCTGCTTTCCCCCATCAATGCTCTTGCAAGAAACAGCAAACGAAAGTTTGAGACACAACAAATGCATTCATTTCAGTGTGACTTACTGAATAAAATGTATAGCTAATTGCTATGGAACTTCAAATATCTTGCCCGCAAATAAACCATAGTATTTAAATTACCCGCTCTCCTTTTTGTCCAATCACATTATCACCCATGTGGCCCTGTAAGAAATACAAAACCAAATTATTTTTTAAAAAGGAATATGAATACATTTTCTAAACCCTTTGAAGTTCTAATATTTGTAACTGAACACTTATATTTTAACTTTTCCCCACAGGGTCACAATTGTTATTTTATTTAATCTTAGAATAATGTATTTTTTTAAAATTAAAGTATAGGTGATATTAAATATTATGTTTCAGGTGTACAATATAATGACTCTACATTTAAATACTTTATGAAGTAATCAACACAATAAATCTAGAACCATCTGTCTTTGTACAAAATTGTTATATTACTGACTCTGTACATTAGTTCCCATATCTTTATAACAAGAAGTTTGTACCTTATATCCCCCTTTATTGTTTTTACCCTCATCCCACCCCTTTAGTAATGAACAGTTTGTTCTCTGTATCTGAGTCTGTTTTTGTTTTTTGTTTATTCATTTGTTTTGTTTTTTAGATTTTGCACATAAGTGAAATCATACAGTACTTGTCTTTCTCTGTCTAGCTTATTTCACAAAGCATAAACCCACCAGGTCCATCACTGTTGTTGCAAATGAAGAGATTTCATTCTTTTTTATTGATGAATAATATTCCATTTATCTGCTCTTCTTTACCCACTTATCTATATATGGACACCTATGTTGCTTCCATATCGTGGCTATTATAAATAATGTTGCAATGGGGTACATATAAGTTTTACTTAGTGTTTTCAATTTTTTTCCAGATAAATGCCCAGAACTAGAATTGCTGAATCACATGGTATACTATTTTTAATTTTTTAGGAACTTCCATTCAATAATGCCTACACATATCTGTATTCCCACAAACAGTGCACAAGGGTTTCCATCTGTCCACATGCTCAACAACATTTGTTGTTTATTGATTTAAAAAATAATAGCTGTATTGACCCATGTGTGGAATTAGACTGGGTTTGGCTTTCTCATTAGATAGGATATTATGGCTGATATGACCTATGAACTCTAATTTACCTTAAGTCCCGGAGACCCCATGGTTCCTGGCAAACCCTAAAAAAATCCACAAATTATAATTACAGCAGGAAATGCACCAAGCCAGAAAACTGTTTAAATGTTTTAGCCATAACTCCAGAAAACTGTTTAAATGTTTTAGCCATAACTCTTTCATTAGTTTATAGTGTCTACAGCAATGGGGACTCAGTACTCACAAAGAATCCCGGAGGGCCAGGTGGGCCCACTGGTCCAGGAAAACCTGGGAGGCCTGGCAGACCCTTCAAATTAAGAGACAAATAAGAAAAGTAAATGTACTTCTTACCTACAGACAATGCCCCTTAAAATATTTTAATAAGCTCTGAAGAGCATAGAACTTTCCATTTATGGCTGCCGTTTAAGTCAAACTCAGTTATCTGTTATCATGCAAATTTTATGATAGAGGTATTACTTAACATTACAGTTTTAAATTGTGTTCAGTGTGCGATACAAGTCTAACCTTGTGTGTGTGTGTGTGTGTGTGTGTGTGTGTGTGTGTGTATGCATATATATATATATAGAGAGAGAGAGAGAGAGAGAGAGGGAGAGAGAGAAAGAGAGAGAGAGAGGGAGAAAGAGAGAGAGAGAGAGAGAGAGAGAGAAAGAGAGAGAGAGAGAGAGAGAGAGAGAGAGAGAGAGAGAGAGAGAGAGGTGGAAAGAGAGAGGACACACACAGACAGGAGAAAACGGAGAAGGGGCACCGAGGGTGGTAGGACTGCTCTCTGAAGTGCTTGTACCTGGACTCCCGGAGCTCCTGGCAGCCCGGGATCTCCTTTTCCATCATGTTCTATACCTTCTCCTTCAGCAGGAGCGCCCTTGAAAATGAAGTTCATTGAACATAATCAATGTTATATCTTTAAAACCCCTTTACATGCTTATTCAAGGTCATGCCACTTCAAGGATAAAAGTGCTTTCCATGTGAATGAAAAAGGGGCTACGTCATCAACCTGATAAGCTCAGTGACCGAAAGTAACCATACAGGATGGTCTGTTCACAAATTCTGAACTGGGCAGTCCCCTCCCAGGAAGCCTATAGCTTCCTTAGCAAAGATCAGTTTTTACCTTAAGTGAGCCCTGTGCCTGCTCTGATGCATCTAAGATGATATAGCTTTGAAATGTTAGTCATTTTCTTTTCTACACCCCTGAAGGCACAATTGTTGATACTAGAGTGTGAGATCTTAAGCTCTCATTGCCATCCTGGTGCCCAGTACCATCTCCATGTGCTGTAGATGTTAACTATCCTGTACCCATCCATGTGAAAGAGGTTTTTCTATTTTGCTTTGTATCCAATCCTAGAGATTCCCTTGCTTTGCTCTTTCCCAGTCCCTTAATGTACCACCAATGGGTTTCATGTACTTTTTGTATGTCTCCTCCCTTTACTTTAAATTCATAAAAGAAACTGCAAATTGCCTTCTCTGCAGCAATTTCTCAACCCTTTGAGGGCTTGCTCTGGGCATGTCTTCAAAAATTTGGCTCAAACTCTCATAAAACTTGTTTATAGGTTGGATGTTCTTTCATTGATACCAGGGTATTTACTTAGAGAAAAGGCTTAGTTATCTTAGCCATTTTTGAAGAATTCAATGCATTTTCATAGTTTCTAAAAGTAACAATTCACTATGCAAGGAAGAAAAGATGACACAAGGATGATAAAGGGTTTCCCAAGATACCAGAATTGCTGGCAATTCTGGATGTGGAATGTGGGTCCTAGCCTTGAGGCCAGACTCTATTACCTTAAAGGATGATATGAAACTTGTTTACTTATGATGAGAGATAGAAGAAGTTGTCCAATAGAAATAAATATCATGTCCCAAGTATTATGGATTCTGGATTAATGATACAATCTTATTTGTATTTTTTATATCTCATTATTTAATAGAAGTCCCTTTCATATATGCAATTAGATTTGTTCAATAATAACATACCACAGATGTCTTACCTTTTCTCCTTTTAAGCCAATGGCACCCTAGGAAAGAAAGTGGCATATTAACCACTAGACACGAATCAAATAAACAACATCTCACTTCTCCCTCTATTTTATCTTCTCCCTCCACTGTACTTCTTGCTGCCTTTACAATATGCTCAAGTTACTCTCATTTAGATAAAGTCTACTCTAAATCTCCTCCTCCCCCGCAGTACTGCCCTTTTCTTCATGTCATCTGCACATTTCCTGTTCTGTTCATCTCTGACTCATTCTTCAGTCCCACAGCTGCCACCTATCTCTCTCCATGATGGACGTCTCCCTTACTAAGTTCTGCCATGACTTTGACATTGCTAAAGTCAATGACAAAAGGTCAGTTTCTCTCTTACTGGACTTCCCAGCAGCATTAGGGAGCTGTCTGTCTGTCACTGTCCCCTACTGAAACATGTCTTTCCTGCCCTTCTATCATACATGCCTTCTGGTCTCCTTTTACCGGCAGGGTCATGCCTCCTTCACAGGCTTATTCTCCTTGACCTAGAGGTTACATGCTGAAGCCCTTTAAGTCCTAGTTCTAAGCCCCATTCCTACCTCACACTCTCACTATTTGAGTCACCCCTCCCAGTCTCTCCTCTGCCTACTACTCAGCTCCACTGTATTCCTTTAAAGTAAAAAAAGTCACAACATGTAAACCTGAACTCATAAGTCATTTGTTCATTCATTCCCCAGCTATCAGTTTAATATTTGCTAGTACTATTGGCTGCACCAGACATCCCCATGATGGATTTCAATACATGGCCATTCTGAACTAAACCTCTTACATTTCACTTTATGTTTCTGATGAGAGTTAGAAATGAAAACCTACCGGGACCCCTGGGTAGCCTGGTGTACCTGGAAATCCTGGGAATCCTTGCTCACCCTGGAAGAAAGACCATACAAAACCTGTTATTCTTCTTACTGGATCTAAAACAGCTGGTTGAGATATTTTGCTTGTTTCTCTCTTCCAACCCTGCAATGATAAAGCTAGACAAAGTAACCAAAGTTCCTTTCCGTTACTGGGTCATGAGTCTGAAGGTCAGAAAACCATTATCTTAATTGAAAACAATATTAAAACCTATAGTTTCTCAAGTTGTGCATAAATGGCGAACGCTTAATCTTGCCAAGAACTTTTTAGTTGATGTTTCCTCGAAATTTCAGTGATTAGTTCTTTGTTGGCCACCACTCTGGGAAGAGGAGTGGGCAGTCAGGAAACGGAAGAGACCAATGAACATAGGAAAGCTCAGTCGTCCTTCTCCAAAGACATATCTTATATTCCCAACTTGAGTTTCTGATTTATATACACTCACAACCTCAGATGAAAATAACTCATTATCTTTCTATGGGCAAATAGGAAAGAACTTCCTCCAAATACAATCAGAAACCAAGGCATAGGAAAAAAGGAAGCAGGTAGATTCCTGGTTCAAACATCACATTTCTGCCCTGAAGATAAGTAGTATTGGTTCTGATTAAAAGAATGTTTCCAGGAAAGTCTAGCCCACCTCATTGCTACTTCAGCTCAATTGGCTCATTCAGCAAAACAAGGACTGATCAAGTCCTGTGTCAGAAGTACATACCTTAGAACCGTTGCATCCTGGTAAACCAGCAGGACCGTACGGTCCAGGGTAGCCGGGGCTGCCCTGCAAACAGAGTAAGTTTCAAAAAGGAGCAGCAACCAGGCCCCCAGACCAGGTGGAAACAGACAGGAAGCCAACGTGAGGCAAATGAGGAGCTAATCAGGCAGTTACTTAAAAGGAAATAATTATTTACATATTTAAGTAATAAATGTAGTCGTTTTGAAAATAATTTAAACAAAATAGCTAATAAAATGGGCTAATTAAAATAACGAATTGTCAAGTGAGGTACAGATATTGTAAATAAAACAAAAGACCTTTCTATATAACACAAAATCCTTTAACATGCTGTTTTAAGCTGGAGGAAAGGAAAGGAAAAAGAAGAGGGAAATGTGCACAGAGGTAACTATTTTATAATTATATGTTATTAAACAGTTGTTCTATTCTGTTCTTTCTATTTTATTCTATTTTTCTATTCTAATCTAATCTTCTGCTTTATTCTTCTTTTCTATTATTCTACTTTAATCTATTCTAGTTTTTCAGGAAATACAATTTGATTTGTATGATCTACCAATCTACACTAACATATTAAGCTATTCTACTGTGCTATTTTCATCATGTAGCAAATTTATCAATACCTATTTCCTTATGCTATTGAGTTAACATCTATATTAAAATGAACTCACTTTTTACTTTTTCAGTTACACATTTCCCCCATTACTTACTGGAAGTCCTGGAGGACCTGAAAATCCTGGTAATCCAGTTATTCCCTGAAGGCATAGAAAAGGGAAGGATGGCAAAAAAAACAAAAAACAAAACACTTGAAATGTTAAACTTATAAACAGAAAATTATTTACCATTCCAATAGCCCCTTCCTGCAACTATAATTTGGAACGGCTAAAAACTATTCAAAACACACACAAAAAAGGCTTGTCAAACTTTTGTAAATCTTATATTCATATCAATTTGAAAAAGAGATTATTACAATTGTTTTAGAGTTTTGGGGGTAGACTTTAAAGGTGTAGATTGATTAGAGTCCATTGCTCCAATCTTCCATGAACACCAATACGTGCGTGTGTACACATTGGTGTTATCAACGCCCAGTCCAGACACAGACATCATTCCAGATGGTTCTCTCATGCCTTTTCCATCAGTTAGCACCAACCCCACAACATAGTCACCACTATCTTGACTTGTACCATTATAATTTTGCCTGTTCTTGAACTTCATCTATAGAAGTACACCATAAACAATGTACTCCTTCATGATATTTGCATGACTTCTACACTGCTGTGGTTTTTTTTTTTTTTTTTAAAGAATTCATTAAGCAATCGGGTTGGAATACTAACCCTTACACCTTTGGGACCAGTGAGTCCTGGAAGTCCTGGAGCACCCTAAATCCAAGTGGAAAACAAAGTAAACACCAAGACAATTATTTGGCACCCCCAAACCCCATAAATGAAAGGTCCCAGTTTCATTGACTACCAAAGAGCTTCGCTCTTGTGGTTATTTCGTAGTGAACATGGTTCACTTACTTGCTTGTTTCATTGGAGCTAAAATATTTACCAGAAAGGACAGACAGAGAAAGTTTCATTCAAACCCTTGCTACTCAAAGTAAGGGTCTAACATTAGCATCATCTGGGAGCTTGTTAGAAAAGCAGGATCTCAGGGCCCCCACCTCCCAGACCTATTGATTCAGATCTGCATCTCAACAAGATGCAGTGATGATTCCTGTTCACATCAGTGTTTGACAAGTTGCGCGGTAAACCCGCCCTTGAGCTGACAGCTGCTGGGGTTGATAAGAAGGAGCGACAGTTGCGAAGGTGGTTGAGGACAGCAGCCAATGTTTCTGTGCATGAGAAATACTTCATTAACAAAATGTACTGCCATGCACAGATAAATACTCAGCCAAGCAAGGACTGCCTGAATCAGAGATAAGCTTGCTTTGGGTGCACAATGAGCACAATTTTGAGGTCCTGTTTCTTGGAGAATAATAATCTTAAATGGATACTATTTTAACTAGACCACTGGGTGTAAAAGTTCCATTGTCCAAAAGTTGTTTTCATCATTTCTGAGAGTTTCAGAATTTTTTCATTTTGTCCTGTTACTTCGTGAAAGGAGTTACAGAGCCTTCTAAGGTTGGATGGTCAAGACCAAAGTCAGCCTTTCCTGGATGAGGTGAACTTCCTGGCTATGTGACCTTGTCCCCTTCTCTGCAGAATGCTATCTTGAGTTTGCAGAAGGCAGAGGAGGGACTTGCAGGTTTTACTTCCCCATTGTAAATATTCTCATGCAAAATAATATTTAAAAGTAAAGTAGGAAGTTTATACATTTGAAAAATCTTTTGGTCAGGTTTTGATATCTTTGTCTACTTTGGATCAAATGATCTTGTGTGGCCACATCTATATGCTCCATGTCAACATGGCACAGGGCTTTCTGAATTAGCTTTACAGAATCTTTATGTTGTGGAGCAGATGCGAGTGAAAGACCATTGGAGCCCAGACCAAATTAAAATTTAGGGAGCCTTTATTAGCCAGCCTGGGGACTGCTCTGCCATCCTTCATGCAGGGAGATCAGAGAGCAGCGCCAACCCTTTGTGCAAGATTACTTTTAAGCATATTAACCACATCCTGTTTTTGCAGAACCAGCAACCCAAGACAAAACAGTTTTTCCCAAGCTACATCAGAGTCATGCCATTGATGACCATGAACTCAAGGCAACAACAGGCAGAGCCACCCCCTGGGAACATGCTTCACCAAAAAGGCGGATGTGTTATCAGCTTGGCTTTCACCTTTGCCCAGGTGTAGTAGTGGGGCTTAGATATGTAAATCCAGTTAAGCACCAGGAATGCTGGGACTTAGTCAAGAATGCATATAATCTCCTTTGATCCTAACTTTTGGTGTAACTTCCTGGTATTTTGGGGATAGAAATAAACATGGCTGCTTGGGCTTTGGGTCCCTGTCAGAGAGAACAGAGGTCCAACCAGCCCTTTCATTTCTCAACCAGCTGCCTCCACTCAGAACGGGTTCATCTCTCTTTCCATGCTGGACTCTGAAAAGGAAGATCCCCACCATATCTGGCTCCCCATGTCACATCCCTCAACCTTTCAGGCTGATGTACCTTGGGTCCCTGTAGTCCAGGTGAGCCTTCAGGACCTGAGAATCCCTTCAGGCCTGGAGAACCAGCAGGTCCGGGAAGACCTTTCTCTCCCTATTAAAACCAGAACAAGAGGAGAAACACACAGAATAGAAGCTCTTCAATAACACACACAGCCTTAACCATTGCTTTTTCCCCCTTATGACTTGATAACTTTTTTTTGCATATTCTCCCCCTCCCCCCTTAGAAGTAAACAAAAATCAGCCCGCAGCAGTGAGTGGATCAGTAACTGAAAAGCTGCCCGCTATTAGCATTGTCCATAGGCTTGGAAGTGCTGGCCCTTGATCTGTAAAAACAGTCCAAATGGCAGAGTTAACTGAGCCGGGAGAGAGAAAAATAAAATCCAGAATGGAGGGGAAACCCAGTTAGAAAGATTGAGGTCAGTAGTGTGTTTGTTGAAAGATGGTGATAGTGAGGACAAGGCACAGGAATGCTGTTGGGAGTGTGCATAACTGCTCTGTAACTTGAAAAGAACAACATGCAGGCTGTGGGTCTTAGTTCTTTCTTGATTACACAGGAATTTGTAATTCAATATGATATTTGTGCAGGAGAGATGTCAAGGGTGGCATAAGTATCAGTATGAATTAAATAGGTTTTTTTTTTTTAGAAAGAGTCAGATGATACGGAAAAGCCCCTAATAATGAGTGAGTGTAAGTAATTTCGGCCCAATGTGTTACATGGTTCTCTGTCAAGAAAGAATCTTCCCATGGAACTGGATCCTGAAGTTACTCTTCAACAGTGAAGACCACCAGTTAATTCAGTCCATTTAGTTACACAATTGGGAAATTATATTTTAAAGGAGAGAGAGAGAGAGAGCGAGAGCATACACCCAATAAAAAGAGAAATACATTCCTCTCAATACTCAAGTTCCTTCACACATCCTAGAATAGCTTCTTGAACACAGTAGTGATTCAATACTGCTTCCAGAATGTGAGAATGAATCAGTTTCCATCATGAATCTGAGTATAATAGCCTAAATCAACTACACATGAATTTTAGAATAATTTAAAATAAATATAATAATAGCTATTATAGCGATCATATAAATTATAGATTATTTTATCTAGAGAGCTTAAAATACATTCTTTTTAAAATACTTTAAAGCAGTTAGCTTTCAATATTGTTAAGTAAATAATCAATGTATCTATGGAAAGGGTTTTGTGAACAAAGACACAACTTTAGTTCTTTCTCTGTCTTAATTATCACAGATTGCAAGTTAATGGAGCGAATTAATGAGATTTCACCACATTCCCCCTCCCTTCACACCCTGGAATTCTGCAATGGAGCCACTTCCCTCTGCTAAATGCTTGCCTCAAGTAGAGCGCTGCTACAGGATCCTTCCACCAGGGGGCGGGCCTGCATCAACGCCACAGGACTTAAAATTGTAGCGTTTTCAATGTTTAGTTTATGTCCAAATGAGTGAATTAAGTTATTTCCAGTTGTTCTCTCGTGTTTAGCAAAATTGTGAATAGGGTATACATCAAGTTCCCTTTTCGCTAGCCGGCCATTTCTCCTTTACAGTTCAAGAGAGCTAAAATAACTGCCTGTATTTACACAAGTTATCTGAAGCTCCTCTAAGGCCCCCACCTCTGCCCCCCCTCCCCCACCCCCACGTCTTTTAGGTTAATTTTTACAGACAATTACTTTAACATTGGATTTGGGGAATGGAAGAACACACTGCAGATCTTCCTGCCCTTAATGAAAGAAGAGTGTGAGCTCCAGGATGAGCTCCAAAGAGAAAAGAAGCAGAATTAAGGTTTAATTTTTACCTTCTCCCCTTTGTTCCCACTGCAGAAGCACTGGCCTTTGTCCCTGCAGACACAGCCCTAAGAAGAGGGAAAGAGGAAGGGTTTTGGTAAAAATAGCTTAGTAAGTCCCAACTGACTGAGCAAAAACAAACATAGTTTCCTATTCTTAGAGCGTTTAACACTGATCATTAGAAGTGATGAGATGCTGTGGCAATATATCAATAGAAATAGAGTAGATAAGGGTGAAGCTGTTGCATATGGAAGAACTGTCAGATGAATTTACATCAACCTCATGGTATTTAAGAATTTTAAAGAATTTGTTCATGGAAAAAAGCCAACTGTCCTTTTGTTTTGTTTTGAGCAATATACATAGTTGAACCATATGAAATTGCCATTGTTGTAGGTAGAACTGGGTTTGATGTTGGCAAGTGACATAAGGTCAGCATAATGTACATGTATGTATTTGGGTATATTAATTGGTGGTATCTTCTGAGGTTTATTCTAAGGTTTTCTTTTCTTGAAATAATTCAAGACAGAGAAAAGATGATTAATACCCATGATGTGTTTTTAAAGAGAAAAACAAACTAATTCACTAATGCTAATGTCAAAGTGTTCTTATTAAAAAACAAAAATTTGCACTGTGAGTTTGGCAGCTCTTATCTCCCTAACTAGTCACTTTGACACACAGCCCCAACTTTCACACTTACCCACATACCAACTCTGATGAAGGCCAGCAGAGGAACAAAACAGAAATCGTTTCATCTAGTGGATTTAAAATTTGTTTTGTCACACATTCTATGGTTACATATTTATCTTTAGTCTTTCATTTAATATTAACTAAAAATATGTTCTCTTTCCCTACACTGGGCCCCTTCCGCCCCCCCCCCCCCCCAAATTAACTGACAGCAGAGGCTGAGCAAGGGTAGAAGACGTGCTGACTGGGAAGAAAATTTTTTAGAAATTGTTTCAGGTAGTCCCCCAAAGTCCCAAAGTTGTGCATTCAAAATAAAAATATTCAAACAAAAAATCTTTAATTGAACATATTTCCTGAATATAGGGCAGTAGACTATGCTGTCATTCAAAAGAGTACATAACAATTTCACACATTCATCATGTATCTTCACCACATTTTCATATTAGTACATCACAATCCTATCTAATAAAAGATTAATATGCAAATTGACTGTACCTCCTATCAAGCCACACCCACTAGCCAAGCCCACCAGCCAATCAGGAGCTGGGGTGGAGCCAGCCAGTGAGTGCGAGGTCCCCAGGGCTGGGCACGCACTGGCTGCCCAGGCTGGAGGGGCAGGGTTGAAGTGGCCAGTGTGGGCGCAGCCCCCCGGGGCCAGGCACAACTGGCGGGGGCAAAGGCCAGGGCAGTGGGGCTAGGGTGGAACCAGCCATCGGCCCCATTACAGGGCGATGGCTGGGTGCCCAAGGCCTAAAGCCTAGGCCAGAGGCTTTAGGCCTTGGGCAGGCTGGGGGTGAGTAGTCAATAAGACATCCCCTGAGGGCTCCCAGTATGTGTGAGGGGGCAGGTTGGGCTGAGGGAACACCCACCCCCAGTGCACCGGGCCCCTAGTCTATATTAATAGAGAGCAACTGATTGAAAAGAAAAGTCTGTATTTTCCCCAAGGTTTGGATAGTTGGTATATTCTTAACAGAGAGGAAGAGAGAGAGATATAGAGATAGAAACATCAATGAGGAGAGAGAGTCATTGATCAACTGCCTTCTGGACACCCCACAATGGGGATCGAGTCCACAACCTGGGCATGTGTCCTGACTAGGAATCAAACAGTGACCTCCTGGTTCATGGATTACTTAAGCCAAAAGATACAGCATACATATATATATATATATATATATATATATATATATATATATATTCCTAACCTGGATATATATTTTTTATTGATTTTAGAGGGAGAGGAACAGAGAGAGAGAGAAAGAGACACTGATGTGAGATACTTTAGTCGGTTGCCTTCCGCACACTCCCTCACAGGGGATCAAACTTAAATCCTGGGTACGCCCCCTGACCAGGATTTTCTGAAATCCATGACTTTCAGAGTAAGTAACAACACTCTAACCATGACTTTCAGAGTAATGACACTCTAAACAGCCAGGGCACAATGAGCATATTTTTATTTTCATTAATTTTTATTCATTAGGGAGGGCCATTTTTGAAGTACTATGAATATATTAATGGATTAAAGCCCATTAATTACTATTCAATTGCTAAATCATTAAAAACCAGTCTGGCCAAATGCCATTTCAAAAAGGCATAACTAATGGATATTTTTTAAGCAATATTTTTATTGTTTTTCCTCTTCAAACAATAAAATACCTTTTAGTTTCCATATTCCGTCATGAAGGAGTCATTTGTCTTGAATAGAAAGCTCATAATAACGATCTTATGTGCTAACCATTAACACATCAGGGAGAGACCCAAGGTTATGGTGATGTTTTAGCACTTTTGCATATTCAACAGTTAAACTTGTGAAAATCATTCTGTTAATAGTCACATTCATTTTTATGACAATAATCTTATTTTGAATGCAAAATAAACATTGATAGTAGAGAATTTTAAAAGGTCTTGAAGTTCCAGAAATCACAGGTTTTATTTATTTATTTATTTATAAGCATCATATACCGTTGGGGTCTCAAACCAATATTTTTAGTAAGCAAATAAATCGTATGTATGCTCATGTAGGTCAGGTCTACAAAGGAGCTAGCCCCAGGTTTCCAGCTACTTACTAGAGCTTTGGACAAATTATTTAATCCTTCCAAGTTACCTCAGCTGTAAAAGAAGCTGCTAAGCTGTGTCTCAAGGTGGGTTTTGTGAAAAGGATTTAAGGTGCTGCCGTAGGGCTCCGCAGAGCGAGTGCCCCGCACTGAGTAAAACAGTGAATGGAGACTACCCTTCTCTCTTGTTTTGCTGCAGTATCCCATACCAAAGGACACACATGCTACTGGGCAATCCTTCCTTCTGTCAGTTGTAACTAACCATGGTCTTCCCAGACATTTCCTCCTGAAGGGGTTGTCTAGTGCCAGAGAGCTGGTCTTCATTCTAAGACCAATGGTAAGCAAACTGAGAAGTATTTTGGTTCAACTACAAATGCACTAATTACAAACATTAATAATACTCAGAGTATATTAAATATACTAGTCAATTAAGGAAATATTATGTGTACGAGTATATGAGCACACACACAATTTGTTTGCTTACTATAATATTGGTTTGAGACTCCAACAGTGCGCGATGCTTATAAATGAAAAGTGCCAATCAAATATATTTTACAAAGGCATCAGGCAATTCCAGGAATGCTGGTCAGTTGTCTCTTGCATTTTTCTCTTTGTCTCTATTCCTATTGTACTCATGAAGGCCCATATATTGCCTTCAGGTCCATATGGCAGAGGGATTAGCAGGAGACTTCCTGGGTCTGAATCCCAGCTCTGCCAAGTCACTTGTGTGACTTTATGTGATCTCTAGTGCCACAGTTTCTGCATCTGTAGAATGGGGTCAAATGAGTTAACACTGTTAAAGTACGTAGACAAGTACATAGATGTGTTCTGGAACAGACTCAGCCCAGAGATGGCACCATAGGGATGTGCCAATAAAACTTGGTAAACTCACCCTTCTCTTCCTATTTACATCTTTATTGTCGTACTAGTTCTTCACAAATTTATTGTTTCCTTGTCCAAAAGATCTCAAAGCTCCTTGCTCTGGTCACTTCTTGGTGTCTTCATTCTCCTGTGAAGGCTCCCCCACATACATGTAAAAATTTAATAAAATGTGTGTGCTTTTCTCCTGTTAATCTGACTCTGTTATTTAATTTTCAGGTCAGCCAGGGACCCTAAGAGGGTCAAGGAAAACTCTTTCCTCCCCCACAGCTGTTTCTGTGGGCTACCAACAATGTGGGCTTTTACTAACTTATTAACTTAATATTGTTATTTTTAAATGCTCATAAGTTCAGGTTTATTATGTTTACTAGACTGCAGGTAGGAGCTGTGTCTGGCAGGCAGTAAAACATTATCTTTTTATTCTTAAAACTAATAAAGGATCTAATAATGCACACACATTTTTTAAAATTTATGAATAGGCCAGGAAATAGTTTTTGAATAATTTCATATATTTCCTCTTTCTACTCTCAGAACAGCCCATGTCCAGTTTACATTACTCTCAGAACAGCCCATGTCCAGTTTACATGCATTCTGCTGCCCTCTGTCCAATCTCTCCTCCCCCACACCCAGCCCAGTCCAGCCCAGCTCAGCCTGGGTTAGCATAAGGAGAAGTTGGCAACATTCAAAGCTGGTTCACACTCTACTGGGCAGGCCTGTTGATTTTGCAATATATTTATTGACCCTCTGCCCAGCCAATAGCCAGAGGCAAACGTTTTTGTGTGTGTGAAAAGCATCAACCATGTGCGGGCAGCTATGCCAGACAGAGTCCATGGGCTGTTCTTTGTCCTCCCATCCATGTCTGCCTTAAGCAATTGCCCCTGAGCCTTGACAACACACCATCCAGTAAAGAGGGGTGCCACCTGTGTGCTGCTTTTTCAGTGGCCCCTTCTTCCCCATCACGAGCCGCTGCCCCATACTTGGATATCACAGAAATCTCTCTGCAACTGCCACTTCCTATCTTTCAACTGCTGTCCAGAGAGACATCCCCAGTCTAGACATCTAACCCAGCTGCCCATTTGTGATTTTCTGGATGACAGCAAGCATACAGATCATTGGCGCTGACTCAGAGGTCCTTGCTACATTTGGGAATGAACAATACGTTGAGGGAATTTTACACATCTTCCATAATGCAGTGGGTGATATTTAGATCTATAATCATGAACTTGGGGGCTGTTAGTTGTTTATTTTTTGCTCTGATCAGTACTATAATGATACTGATAGTTAACATTTTTGGAGCACTGATTGAGTATCACCCATAAGACAAGACCACCTTTCCAAATGGAAGTCTTCTTTGGATTCCAGAAAAGACTCTGGTGTCACATAATCTGAAACTATGGACACTGAGTAGCAATATTAGTAGCAATATTATCCTGCATGTTAAGCAGAAAAAAAAAGCTCAGTTATGTATGGAAGAGTTAAGCCAGAAAGAGAGTTGATTAAATACCTTTATTTGTGTCCGCTCCTTTTGAAAACCGAAATAAGATGATGGATAAAAAAAAAACAAAATAAAGAACAAAGAAAGTATCAACCCAAAGATAAGGAAAACAGGTGAGAAGACTAAAACTGATAAAAAATGTCAATTAATTTTTGGAAGATGGATGGCGAGTGGAAGCTTCAGGTTGAGTGGAACAGGACCTTGTTATTGCTTTGGCACATAGTCTCTGTTTCAGTAAAGGGTAAGATGTAAAAATAGAAAATAAATAGACTCAAAAAAGAAGAGAAATGTTTCTGGGAAGCAAAATGCAATAGTAACAAAAAGCAGTGGGAGGGCTGATGCCTGAGAGGCTGGACTAAGTCTGGCAGCCTACTGTGATACCTGGAGTTTGGTTACTGTAAGAAATGGGGAGCAGGAGCCAAGAAACAACATTTGATACTACAATTGACCTTTAATGCAGGTGTTAGGGGCACTGACCCTTGTGCTATCAAAAATCTGCATATAACTTCTGATTCCCCCCAAACTTAACTACTGATAGCCTTCTGCTACTAGTAAAGCAGAAGCCTTACTGATAACATAGAAGTCAATTAACACATATTTTGTATGTTGTATATATAACAGATTGTATTCTCACAATAAATTAAAGAAAATGTCATGAAGAACATTATAAAGAAGAGAAAGTACATTTACAGTATTTATTTTAAAAAATCCACACATAAATGGATTTATGCAGTTAAACTGGGTCAACTGTATTTGGGTTGGGGTCATGGAGGATTCCCAACTGAGGCAGCTCCAAAAAGTGGGGCACAGGCAGAGGAGGAAGACAAAGGAAACAACCAAAGTTAAAATGCAGAGCTGTGGTAGCCAGCCTCTGAGGTGCTCCCCCATAATCCCTCATCCTGGAGTCCATGCCTTTGTATAGTCTCCTCCTACACTGGAACAGGGTTGGTCAGTATGACCAATGCACTAGGGTATTCGTGATGCTATGTCACTTCTGGAGTCATAAAAAGACATTGTGATGCCCATTCTCTCCCTTAGATTACTTGCTCTGGGGAAGCTAACTGTATGTCAAGTCAAGGCCTTATGAAGAGGCGAAGGTCTTGAAGAGTTGAGGCCCCCAATAACAATCCTGCAAAAGAGCTCTCTTGCAAGTTAACCTTCCATTCCTATCAAGCCTTAGGTGACTACTGCCCCAACTTTCAGCTTGACTGCATCCCCTTGAGAGACCTTGAGACAGTACCACCCAGCTAAGATGCTCCCAGATCCCTGACCCACAGAAAATGTATGAGATCATGAATGTTTGCTGCTTTCAATTGAAAAATTCTGGGACAATTTTTTTAGACTGTAATAAATAATACAGGGGTCCACCTAAAATTTAAAAAATTGATGAAGCCGAGACCGGTTTGGCTCAGTGGATAGAGCGTCGGACTGGGGACTGAAGGGTCCTGGGTTCGATTCCGGCAAGGGCATGTACCTTGGCTGCGGGCACATCCCCAGTGGGGGGCGTGCAAGAGGCAGCGGATCGATGTCTCTCTCTCATCGATGTTTCTGACTTTCTGTCCCTCTCCCTTCCGCTCTGTAAAAAATCAATAAAATATATTTTTAAAAAAACAATAAAAAAAATAAAAAATTGATGAAAATGATGAAAGAGAAATTTAGGAAATTTTCCCAGAAAATAAAACAAAAGGAAAAGAGATAAACAATCAGTAAAAAAGCCAAGAAGGTTTAGGGATCCAGGAGGTCCAGTGTCTGACCAACAGGAGTTTCTGAAATACAACAGAGAGAGAAGAAAGGATAAAATTATCAAAGAAATAATAAATGAAAAATTTTGAAAGTAAAAAGTCCAATGTTCAGATGAACAGAGCCTATTAAATGTCATTCTCTCATAAATGCAGACACCTGGGCCAGTTATCACAACATTCCAGAACCTTGGAGACAAAGATCCTAGAAGTAAGCAACAAAAGTCACATGTAAAAGTATTAGAATCAACATGGTCTTGGATGTGTCAAGTGTAATAATACCATAGGGAGATATGGCAGGAGGCCTTCAGAATTCTAAGGAGAATGGATCTTTAACTCAGACTTTATGCACCAACTGATCCAGTGTTTGAGGAAACAGACATTTTCAGATATGTAATGAATCAAAGATATTACCTTACAGGCACCCATTCATAGAAAACTACTGGAGGATATACTCCACCAAAAGGGGAATTAGGCCAAGAAAGGGAAGGACATGGTGTCCAGGAGAGACTCTAGCTCAGGAAGTCTGTCTCAGGAGGACCTGGTACAGCGGGACCCTGATTGGAGCCATGGTGTGGGGGCTGCCCCAGGATACGAAGAAAATAAGAAAATAGTCTGATGGGTGTGACAGTAGAAAATTTAAAACTTCAGGAAAAACAAAAGTTTGTCTAGGAAACTACAAATATAAGAAGCAGTGGCTGAGCAGTGAACAAGTTTTCATAAGCATACACTAATGATTTAACAAAAGTTAGGATATGAGCATGTTGGAAAGATTTGAGAAAAAGGAGGGCAGTGGATCATGGAAAAGTCCTCACTTATTGAACTGCAAGTCAGTCAATAATACTAAATTTGGAAATTGGGAAATAGTTTTATAAGCCTGTTTTGTTTGTTTATTTGTTTGTTTGTTTGTTTTTCAGAAATATGGAGGTCAATTATGGAAGAAACAGCTATAGGAGTTGAAAGTGGTTGCTTCTGTGGAGAGGAAGTTGGGAGAATGCAGCCAGGAGAGGAACTTTGTTTTTGTCCTAAGTCTTTAATAGTGGATGCATTTTATTATTACTTTTAGTATGTTATAGTACTTATTTTTGTTTTTCACTACCTGTGTACTTTACTTCACTAAAAATGAACAAGAAAAGATAAAGTTCATTTAGAACAACAAAAAAGAAAGTTCATCTCAAAAGCAGAAAATTCCCTCTTCTTTTACATTTAAAGTCCTACAATTTATTATTTTCTCAAATTAAGTTCATCTGAAGCGATGCTTTCCTCCAATTTGGAAAACTACCAATTTCGTGTTGACTTCCTGGTAGAAAGAGTACAGTGAGAATAAACATAGGAAACTCTTAAAGAAAAGATTCAGGCAGTTGATGAGAAAAAACTTATGCTGACAATTCTTTTCAGACTAAGGTAAAGCCCAGAGGTTGCCTGACCTCTTACTTGCTTTGCACTTTTCTGATGTCGTAACTCAGAGAACATGAAGACTGCAAGAGGCCTTAGGGTTCATCTGTCTTCTACTGATTCTGAGGATGGTCCAGATTTTATGTGAAACCCCAAACTTCTCATTTCCCCTTGGGCAGACAAGCTGCTTGTAGTTTGGTGAGACCATGCAGATGTAAAAGCAGAGCCACGCTGCATGTCAGCTCTCCTGCACAGAGCTTTGGCAGATTGGAGAATCAGGCAGGGCCCAATAAGTCTGGGGGCTTTGTCTCAGGGGCAATTATCTTAGAGGAGAATATAT
The DNA here is from genome assembly GCA_027563665.1 of Antrozous pallidus. Classification (NCBI taxonomy): domain Eukaryota; kingdom Metazoa; phylum Chordata; class Mammalia; order Chiroptera; family Vespertilionidae; genus Antrozous; species Antrozous pallidus. Next base: position 29,221,891 of record CM050508.1, on the reverse strand, counting down.
TTATGACTGAATTGGGCTCTGACACAATTCTTGGCTGGGGTTGGTCGCCAGTATGAAACTATCTTCTCCCTAGAAGGAGAGGACTGCAGATGCTGTCCAATTCACACTGATTGGGGCTGGACATAAGCCAGTAAATCACTAATACAACTCTAAAGAATAAGAAGGCAATCTGATACCCTGAATTTGCTTTTTCAAATGTACGATAGAAATGTTTGGGGTGTTTTTGCTGCATTTATTATGATTAACACCTTCCTTTGATGACACCAGTTCAAATCAGGTTGTAATTAAGAAAAATCTCCCTCTTTAGTTCCATGGCATTCTAATAGAAATAAAGGTTCTCAATGTTTAGTATCCATGAATTACCTGGAGTCCCTAGTGATCTTACTTTTTCCAGGAGACCATGCCCAGGGAGTAGGTCTGAGGACCTAGAACCTGCATTTGAAAAGGAGATTAAGAATCTCCTTTACATATCAAGCATTAGGATACTAAGACTCCCCTACTTCTGTGCTATTTATGAAATAAGAAAACAATTTACTTTTAAAAATAGAGGATAGCTGAGATTATCAATGACTAATTATGAAGTCCCCATTATACCTCTTTCTTGATTAAAATCATTTCTTCATTCCCTATGGCCAGCTGTGTCAAGTCTAAACTCATCAGTGTGATGTAAGAGGCTTTCTGTGTTCTGGTCCCCACTACTGACCCCATTTCAAAGGCAACTGGTCACCCCAAATGCTCTTTCACATTCCTGTGCTTTTCCATGCGGCCCTTCTTTGGCCTGAATGCTCACTGCTCATTCTCCTTGTTCAGCTCGGCTGAGTCCTGCTCTTCCTGAAGCAGTCCAAAGGTTTCCTCTTTCTGGAAGACCACTTTTCTAATCCTACAGGTAGTTAATTCCTTTCTCATCTGTTTTGTGCTAAGTGCTCTTACAACATATGTAATTGCATTGTAATTATTTGTTGACATGCAATTTTCTCCAATACTTGACAAATGACAGTTCGTGGAGCGGGGGAGAGGGGAGCTATTCTCCCAGGTGGAAACTATTCCCATAGGTGTGTCATGTGACTTAATGGGCCTTTGGAGGTGGGGGGATCCATATATATGGAAAGGTATAAAGTGTAATAGAACACATACCCTTCATTTATCACCCAGGGTAGGAAAAAGCACATTACAAATACAGTGCAAGTCTTCATTTTTAAATTTTTATTGATTAAGGTATTACATATATATTCTTATTTCCCATTACCCCCCACCTCCCATTCATGCCCCAACCCCCTGTTGTCTATGTCCATTGCTTAGGCTTATATGCATGTATACAAGTCCTTTGAGGCTGGACATAAGCCAGTAAATGCCAAGTACATATCTCTCTCCCCCCCCCCCCATTCCCCTCTACCTTCCCTGAGGTTTGACATTCTAATTGATGTTTCTCTGTCTCTGGATCTATTTTTGTTCATCAGTTTATGTTGTTCATTATATTCCACAAGTGAGTGAGATAATGTGATATTTATCTTTCTCTGCCTGGCTTATTTCACTTAGCATAATGCTCTACAGTGCAAGTCTTTAGTGTTGTCTCTGAATCTTCTGTTAAATTTGTTCTATAAAACTGCCGTATTCTGGCCCAGGCTGATGTAGCTCAGTTTGTTGGGCATCATGTGTTCACCAAAAGGTTGCCAGTTAGATGCCCCATCAGGGCCCATGTCCTGGTTGCAGGCTTGATCCCTGATAGGGGGCATGCAGGTGGCAGCCCATCGATGTAATGCTCCCACATGGATGTTTCTCTCTCTCTCCTTCTCTCTTCCTTTCTCTCTAAAAATAAATGAAAATATCGAGAGAGGAAAATCCCGAGGAAACTAAACAAGTTGCACTCTGTCCTGCTCTGGTCCATGCAGGGAAGAATCCTTGTGGAAAGTGAAATGTTGGTGAGAGTCAGTCTTCAGCAAGTACAGGAAATCAGAAAAAATACAGGCTCCAGGAAATCTGCATAAATCATCAGCAGAATTTGGATTTCCCATGGATTTGAGATGGCACTCAAAGAATTTCAAGTCATTTTAAACCTCAAACAAAGGACAGAATACTCCCAGATAGCACTGGGGCTACAATTACAAAACGTAGATGCTCAGTAAATGCCAAGCATATGAAAAAATAGATTAGATGTTACTAAATGCATAAAGTTGATGGCAAGTGTAATTTAATTATGTAAGACATATGATTGTTAGCTGACTGGCTTGGGTCAGTGGGTAGACACATGATTGTTTTTAAAGCAGCAAAAAGTTAACACTGAAACTGGGCAAATGCCAAGTACAATGCAATGCTTCATGGCACTGAAACAGATTACAGAGAGATAAGCATATACATAAATGATGACAGCTGGAGTGAGACATCATACAAAAACAAACAGGAAAATGTAAGCGATGTCTGGAAAAAAAAAACATTTGGATACTTTAGACATTTTGATGATTGACTGAATTTTTCTTCTCATGCAGGTGACTAATACCAAGTAAACAAAATTTTAGGAGTAGACAAAAGAGAAAGCCACGGGTGAATTCACAAGTCCTTGGGATTAGCAGTGGGAGGAAAAATCCACCAGCAGGCAGAGTATATTGGTATAAATGGGAAGGACACTAAGATAATAGCAGATGCATGAGCTGGACCAGTGGTCGGCAAACTCATTAGTCAACAAAACCAACTATCAACAGTACAACGATTGAAATTTCTTTTGAGAGCCAAATTTTTTAAACTTAAACTTCTAACGCCACTTCTTCAAAATAGACTCGCCCAGGTGTGGTACTTTGTGGAAGATCCACACTCAAGGAGGCAAAGAGGCGCGAATGTGGCTCGTCAGCTGCAGTTTGCTGACCACTGAACTGGACAGCACAGTAAGTGTTTTTGAAAAGGCCAAGATGGAGAGAGAACTAGGATGGCGGCAAAGGTAAAACACCTATCTTGCCATCATAATCAGCAATTTTAATACTACAACTTAACGAAAGAACAAACACCTTCCAGAATCACCAGCAAGCTCGCTGAGTGAAAATTCCACAAATAAAAGTGAAGATAAGACACTGTGACTCGGAGGAGCGGCGGCAAACAGCGTTGAAAGATTCGCATGGAGAGAGGTTTGGAGCGTGCGCCGCGGAGAGGGCGGGTGGCTGAAAACCGGCCAGTTTTCTAGAACGGGGAGACAAAGGCGTCCCACTGGACTGATTCTCCAGCTCTGGGCGAAGTCCAGAGAACCCACTATCACACGGGGTGAAAACTGGACAGTGGGAGGGCACGCCGAAGCTTGGGTGCTGCCGGGTCTCCCGGCTTGTGGAGAAGGCAGCTTTCGCGAACAGCTCGGCTGCGTGACGGCGCAGAGAGCGCACCGCGACTTGCCTCTCCTTCGGAAAACCGTCAGACTGCTTTGTTTTACGACCCTGGGTGAGACATTGCGCATGCAGACTCATTTTGGGAAAGTCTGAATCCCGCAGCAACTGGCAGCCGGTGGAGCTCCGCAGCGGCTCTCTCTCAGAGGTGCTGACAGCCATTGCCCCTGGCACAGAGTCCCTGGGGCCGCATAGGGCGGAGCTAACGCTGTCTGCTTGGCCCAGAGACTCTGCCCACCCAACCTGAGCACAGCTGAGCTTCACAGACAATTGGCCTGGAGGTCAGCCCTCCAAGTGCTAACAACGATTAACTAAGCTTAACTTCAGCAAGACTGTGCAGTCCATATCCACCTCAGGTAACTGGGGAGGCTGAGCCACTATCCCTAGTAGGAAGTCTACCACACAAAGCTAATTGACCAACTCAGGGAAGCAGCCACCATGCAGCAACATGGAAAGAAATCAGATGTGAAAGAAATGGAAGAAAATAAATGACTGGACATGGAATTCAGAACCACGGTTATAGGGTTTTTTAAGAGGCTCCAACAAAAGATCGAGGCCTATAAGGAAATAAGCAAGACCACAAAGGAAATGAATGAGTCCTACAAGAAAATGAACAACACCCTCAAGGATATAAACGAGAGCTGCAAAGAAATGATCAAGACCAACGTGGAAATGAATGAGTCCTACAAGGAAATGAAAGAAACCCTCAAGGATATAAAGCAGACTCTCAAGGATATGAAAAAGGACCAACCAGAAATTAAGCATACACTGACTGAAACAAAAAATATTATACAAAGACCTAAAAGTGCTCTGGAGCACCCCAAGAACCAAGTTAAAGATTTGAAATACAAAGAGGTAAAATCCACTCAGCTGAAAAAGCAAGAAACCAAAAGAATCCAAAAAATTGAAGATAGTGTAAGGGGCCTCTGGGACAACCTCAAGCATACCAACATCCGAATTATAGGGGTGCCAGAAAAAGCGAGAGGCCAAGACAATGAAAACCTATTTGAAGAAATAGTGACTGAAAACTTCCCACACCTGGTAAAAGAAATTGACTTAGGAGTCCAAGAAGTGCACCGAACCCCAATATATAGGAACCCTAAGAGGACCACACCGAGGCACATCATAATTAAAATGCCAAGAGCAAAAGACAAAGAGAGAATATTAAAAGCAGCAAGAGAGAAACAGTTGGTTACCTATAAGGGAGCACCCATACGACTGTCAGGGGATTTCTCAACAGAAACGATGCAGGCCAGATGGGAGTGGCAAGAAATATTCAAAGTGATGAACAGCAAGAATCTACAACCAAGATTACTCTATCCAGCAAAGCTATCATTCAGAATTGAAGGTCAGATGAAGTGCTTCGCAGATAAGAAAAAGCTAAAGGAGTTCATCACCACCAAACCAACATTATATGAAATGCTGAAAGATATTCTTTAAGAAGAGGAAGAAGAAAAAGGTAAAGATGAAAATTATGAACAACAAATACACATCTATCAACAAATGAACATAAAAATCAAGTGAATTGATAGGCTGTTGAACAGGATAGACTGGTGAATATAACAGAGACATGGACATAGAGAGGGAATGGACTGACAATTCTTGGGGAGAAAAGGGTTGTGGGAAGTGCAGCAAGAGACTGAACAAAAATCTAGCAACAATGGGAGAGGACAGTGGGGAGGGGGAGGTAAGGGTGGAGGGTGGGGTAGGTACAGGGTGGAGGGGAGCTATAGGGGGATAAAAAGGGGAAACAATGTAATTAATAAACTGAACAATAAAGATTAAAAAAAAAAGAATAAAAAAAAAGAAAAGGCCAAGATGAAAGAGAAATAATGAGTCAGAAGGATAAAACCTATATAGGATTGTGGGGAACAGCGGCTGCTGCATAGACTCGGGAACAGCCCCCTGAAGGGTGGATGGGGGCAACAGGGTTTCCCTGCCTGCTCTCCTAAAGGGATAGAGCAAGGGTAGGGACTCCCCCCGCCATCTCCCCCTGAAGGGCGGATGAGGGCAACAGGGTTTCCCTGCCTGCTCTCCTAAAGGGATGGAGCAAGGGTAGGGACTCCCCCCGCCTTCTCCCCCTGAAGGGTGGATGAGAGCAATGGGGTTTCCCTGCCTGCTCTCCTAAAGGGATAGAGCAAGGGTAGAGACTCCCCCCGCCTTCTCCCCCTAAGGAAGGGAAAAAAGCCTGTCCTTGAGAAGGGTCCTGCTGCAGCTGCTGTTTGCCATGTGGGCAGGGAGAAGGAAGGTCATCTATCCCAGCCTAAGATTAGATGCCCTGCTTGGGAAGAAAGAGTTTTAAGTATTGTAAGTTGTTTGTATTGATGATTGGCTGTACGCCCAGGATAGCTGAAGGCCATGAGAACTTGGGCGGATGTCTAGAAGCTATGGAATAAAAGAAGGGTGTAGCGAAAATAAAGTTGCCATTTGCCTCCTGAGCAATGGTCCTCCTGAACCCCGCTGTTTCTTGTCTTTCTTTTCCTTAAACCTCTCAACCCTACTCTCAGGTAACCCATCGCTGTGCTGGATCGCGGCATAGGATAAAACCTCCTATACTATTTCTTAGATCAGAAGAGTCTGCTTACTGGTGATATGTTTTGTGAAATTACAAAAGGATATTAGAAATGGAATTGTTATTAATTCTGTATTTTAGAATAAAAAATACAATTAGGCAGAAATACCCTAATTTAGAATGCAAAGTAATGGAAATTCAGGTCTAAATTTTAAGCATTTTTGGAGCTCTCCGAGATGATTATATTTGCACACTTTCCTAATATTTGCTTTGCTTCTCTGTTAATATTGAAAATATATTTTCATCGTTGCTAAATAGAGTTTGATTGCTCAGCTTGGGTCCACAGAGCGGGCACGTAGATAGACTGCTTCACTGTTAGTTTAGGAGCGAAGCTACAGAAAGAACAACAAAAGCGCATTTAAATTCGTTTCTTAAGACAGAGATAGAATCAGTATCATGTCCTCATTTAAGAAACTTCATTGTTTTTCACATCTTCTTTATTTTGGTAATCCTATAGATTTTATTGTATTTTTAACTTACTATTTTATTTTTCCATCACCATTTATCCTCTCTCTGCCCTCTTCTATATCCATCCCCACCCCCCAGAATCACCACGCTGTCATGACATCTTTTTAAAATGTGCGATCTTAGAAACCCTCAAAGGGGGTTTAGGTATTCTGGAAAGTTTGAATTCAACATGATTACATATACATGTAAACCTGTCACAGTCCTTTAGTAAGACTGGCAGTCAGGGCTAATGAGAGCAGCAGTGTCGTGGGCTGTGCTACACACAAGTGATTTGACAATGTTGATATTCCTTCCGGTTCAGGTGTTTCACGACACTAACTCTGGGAGTTCCCTTGTGTCATCGAAGGGTGGATGTGAGTATCGCAGCAACGCCCAGAGTGTCCGTGGCCCTCCAGCAGGCACCGTCTTGTTTGCAGAAACATTCTGCAGGGTGGAACCAGCAAAGCCAAGTAATGCCCAAAATGATATTTAACTTTCAGGCCTCCACATTTTTAAAAAATATATTTTATTGATTTTTCGCAGAGAGGAAGAGAGAGAGATAGAAAGTCAGAAACATCGATGAGAGAGAGAAACATCGATCAGCTGCCTCTTGCATACCGCCTGCTGGGGATGTACCCGCAGCCACGGTACATGCCCTTGACCGGAATCGAACCCGGGACCTTTCAGTCCACAGGACGACACCCTATCCACTGAGCCAAACTGGCTTCCGCGGGCCTCCACATTTTAATATTTTATCTAAAAAAAAAAATGCTTAAGTTTTATCAGATGGTGTTCAGGACTCTATGAGCACATTTTCCTTGTACAAACAAGATTTCACAAGGGGTTGGTTACATATATTTATGGCATGTCAATACAGCCAGGCATATTACCTGGAAGAGAAGATATGACATTAAGTGAAGAAAAAAGGTTCTAAACAATGTGGTCATATTTTTTATGAAACATCCATGTACATGTATAGAAATTCTGGAAGTATATACATAGAATGGTTAAAAATGATTCTTTCTGAGAGTGAGAGTATGGTGATTTTTACTTTTTACTTCCTTAAGTTGTTTTAAACTTTTTTTGCATGCACATTACTTCATAATCAGGAAAAATCAACAGTCTTATTTTTTTTTAATAAAAGGAAATGGTGATGATTATGAGGGAATGGTAGATTGTTCATATATTCACACAAAAAAGTTATTGCTGAGAAAACTCTATGTTTTAGGTTAGGTCTATGTTGGTTTCTATTTCAATTCTACATTCTAAGACAAAACAACAAAAATTCTAATATAAGCCTCAGACACTCAAGAATGAATCAGTCTGAAAACAAATATTTTCAGATACACTTTTCATTTTTGTGGAGTAGCCCTTAGGTAAGGATGTGATAAGAAAGTTCTTAAAACAGACGCTCAGACTATAGGCCCTATGAGTTAGAAGAAGGCTCTTCAGAATATGAGGCACTAAATAAATGAGAAGGAGATTAACAGTACCTGTGACCATGTTTCAGGTATTGTTCAAAGGATTTTGCAGTAAGTCTCAAGTTCTCCACATACAAATCTTTGAAATGTTTTTTACTTACACAACCAGTGCCTCTAATTCACAATGAACAGGTATCTGAAGAATGGAAAGCCAGTTTTACACCCAGAAATAGCATTGAGCTATGAAGTATTTTATAGGCTTTGGTATAAGAAATACAAAATGAAAAAAAGACACAATTCTGGACACACTCTACAGTGATCTGGTTTCAGAACAAGAAACAGAGAAATGGTTATAATGCTGAATTGTCAAAAATATGACACTTTCTTTAAAACATACAAGGAACAAACAACATATGTCTAAATCAAGAAGATGCACATGATAAAATCCCATCATAGGAGAATTCTCTAACAGCATATTGGAAATATTAATGGCATGTTTGATATGTTCAGAACTTTAATATACTTGAGTTTGAAGATGTTCTACAAATAACTCAACATACCCTTTAATTTTTAGATGGAGAAAAAGAATTATATTAAGTATATATTAATAACCCTGCTCATTTCTAGTGTGCATATTTAAGGGATTATAAGACACCAACATTGTTTTTTACTGGTACTAGATTATAACAAATTTTCACCTGAATTACTATTCCTAATTTTGAGATTTAGTACATAAAACTCCCTAAGTCATATATAGATTTTTCTCATTATGTGAAAAATAAAATGAACTAGACTCCAATTTGCCTAAGCAATTTTCAGAATTGATTCTCAAATTCTCTATATGACATGGAGTTAGTTTCTGTCTAGGAACACCTGTTGTTGCTTCCAAAATGAAATCAGAATCTTTGTGACCTTGGGCTGTAACTCTATAGTCACAAACCTCTTATCACACAAAAGGTAGGAACAAGAATTTACATCTCTTAAGTGTGGTTTAGAGCAGATACAGAAATACAGCCAGAAGGCAAATCTGGTCCACCACCTTTTTTTTATCTGGCTCTTGAGCTAAGAATGGTTTTATGTCTGTCTTTAGATCTAAAGACAACCAGCTTTTCAAAAAATAAGGTTGTTCAAATTGTTGAAGACAAAGCCTCTTGACCCACAAAGCCTAAAGTATTTGCTGTCTGACTCTTGAGAACAAGTTTGCTAACCCTTGGCACAGACAGCAAGAAGACTTGAGTTGTTTTTCAGACTGTGTGATCTTGGGATGTTTGAGGACACTATCAGGGTCTCCATACTCTTACGCCATATAAGATCTCTTTTAGTTTAGTTCTAGTTTGTGTTTATGCTCTTTAGGACATCCTTAATAAGCCTAATGTGCACAGCAGGCGGAGACTAGCATTGCAACCTTGACTTGCTTTGGAGGAAGACAGCTGGGTCAGGATGAAAGGAAGTAATTATGGTGTTTACAAATTTCTAAATGTCAAAACAAAAAGTCTGTCTGAAAACAAGTTTGTTTATGAATGGGCAAGGATATTCTGAATGAGTTGAGAACCCTTTCTAGTGCAAGGGTCTTGAGTTTTCCTTTACATGGGCTTATATTCTCCAAACACATTAAGGGCAATGTTGTTTTAGATTCTGAAACCTCTCAACTACTTTCACCAGGAACCTTCTAGTTGTGGATGTTCACCCCACACTATGGTCTGACATCCGAGGCCCCAGAATGAGAGCTGACAATGTTCTTTTAGCAGTAACACAAGAGTAGCATGTACTGGGGATGACCAAGAGACACAAAGAGTGAGAAGCATCATTTCAAATATAGATGGAAGTTTAGGAGGACCATAATAGCCAAAACAGATTCAAATAAAATAACCAGGGTGGGAACATGCCATTCTAGATTTTAAGCTATAATAATGAAGACACTATAGTGTGGATATAGAGATGGACAAACAGACTAATGGAACAACATGGAGAACTTAGAAATAGACCAGCCACATATGGAAACCTCATATAGGACAGGGTAGCACTGCATATCTGGCGGGGAGGGGAGGGAAGGAGACACTGTTCAGTAAATGGTTCTGGTCATCCATAGAGGAAACAATGCAAAGCTTCTCCGACTCAGACCTCCCAAGAATTAGTACCAAATAGACTAAAGAATAAATGAAAAAGCCAACATTTTAAAACTTTTAGAAGGAAATTTCAGAGTACATCTTTATGACCTTGGGGTAGGGAAGGATATCTATACATATAAAAGCCTAAGCAACTGAATGAGCAAACAACCAAACGACTGGTAGACCAATTGCTATGATGTGCACTGACCACCAGGGGGCAGATGTTCAACACAGGAGCTGCCCCCTGGTGTTCAGTGTACTCCCACAACGGGAGTGCTGCTTAGCTGACAAACCCATCCTGGTGGCCCACCAGCCCAGCAGCAGCCATCCACACCCTCAATAGTCTGCAGGTCCAATCTCGGGAGAATGGGCCAGGCACCCACATGATCCTGACAGCACACTGGCTTCCTGGAGGTTGGCCTCGGGCACCACGGCTGCTTCCCTCCCCAGATGCTCAGAAGTAAGAAACTACATAAAAGTGGCTGTTAGCTGGCTTCTGACAATCAGTACAAACATCAGCTGGATGGATCCAGATCTCAGGTTAGCAAGGGCAACCCACTGCCTGCCAGGAGGGCTGACTGGGTCCTGGGCCCTACCGACATCCTCCTCAGGATAGGCACCAGATGCAGGGCTCATGGCTGGCAAGTGCCACTGCTGCAGTGTGAGCCTCTCCCACTCAGGACTGACTGGGCATGAGCCCAGGCAGGCACAGAAGGGCCGGGCTGAGCGGGAGCCACAGGGAGGAGTGGCAGGGGGTGTTGGACTACTGGTTTCAGCCCAATCTCCACAGGTCAAGCTGAGGGACCCCACCCATGCATGAATTCATGCACTGGGCCTCTAGTCTTAAATAAGATGTTAAAGCATAGATTATAAGTGAAAAGATAGATCAATTCTACCATATTAAAATTAAAAAAATTGTGTTTCTCAAAAGAGACCCTAAAGAGAATGAAGAGGTAAGTCATAAATTGTGATATGATATGGGCAACACACACACACACACACAGCCAACAAAGAACTTCTTTTAGGAATCAAAATGAAAAAGACATGATGGGCAAGTGATATAACCAGTCATGTTACAGGAGTGGGAACATGAACATGTACAAGCCCATTAACATGTACAAGCATGCTCAACACCATTAGTAATCAGGTATGACTTTCCACACATTTGGCAACATTTTGGCAAAAATTAAAAGTGGGTCCCCAGATGTGCAAAAATTAAGTCTGACTGTAAGGTTTTAATCTGAGAAGTAAGATTGAATCTGACCAAAGCCAATAAATTGACCAAGACAAGCAGGGTACCAGTGAAAGTTCTCGTTTATGAAATGCCCTCTGGTGAGGTCCCAGGGTCTGACAACATGGGCCAGGGGAGTCACACCTGTCTTTGCTTGGCAGGGTTTCTTTTATGCTTCTGTTGGCATGTTCCGAGGGAATTTGTGGCAAGTGATTTATGAGCGGGAAATTCATACAACTCCAACCTGGCCACCCTTGATAAGTCAGGGTGGTCGTTTATTGTCCAGCAGATGTCAGCAGGATGGTATGTCCTTGGGGGCCACTATTGTTTAACTCAGCGGATGGGATAGGGGAAGTCCCTACCTTCCCAGCCCCAAACTTTACATCCTCAGTGGGTGGGACGGGGGAAGTCCCTATTTTCCCAGCCCCAGACCTTACACTGACAGCACCAAATGCTGGTAAAGATGAGACACTGAAACTCTCATATCCTCCAGGAAGAGGCTGTAAACTGTTTTTCTACAAGAACGCAGTATTTCCTCATTAAGATAAGTGTGTGCACACCCTATTCCACAGCAATTCCACACCTACTATATTCCCTACAGAGACCTTGACATTCACACCAGGACAGATGTACAAACACGTTCACAACAGTTATGTTTGTAATACTAACAACTGAAAATCCCATATATACTTCAAGGTAGAATAGAAAAATAAATTTTGTTACATTCATAAAATGGTATATTATATAGAGGTGAAATAAAGAAACTACAGCTTGATAGTTACCAAGGATGACTTGCTAAAACAACAATACAAGTAGAGTGAAAAAGCAAGTCCCAGCAAATGGATATAGCATGATTCCATTTAAATTGAGGTAAAAGATAGTCTCAGATGCAACCTAGACCATGCACCCCTGGGGAATCTCCCAGGATTACCCTGGGATAATAACCTCAGCAGGGAACAGGAATTAGTATTGTGCTGGTGACTTACAATGTTGGTGACATATGACCACTTTTACCCTGGCTCTGTTTGGGAAAGTAAATAAGAAGTGAAGAGAGAAAGAAATAGTTGAAAGAGATGTTTATTTTTATGTTATACTAAAATGCAGGTCATTTTAGTGGGTGCTTGATTTTTAAGCCTAGATGACTAGGCATTCCATTTGCATGAGGTTATTATCTTTTTTTGATGCTTGTCTGGAACTTTTCCTCTAAGGCACCGAGACGTTCTTTTAGTTTAGGAAGCTGGGGTGAAAGGCAAGAGATGACAAGAATGGACAGGTTCAGGTGTATAACTTTGCACCTCTGGGCTCTGGGATGGGGTCCTTGCCCTTTCCCAGGACCTAGGCTTCCACTTGGAAATATCTAAAAGTCTGCCTCTTTCTGTGCTCTGGATCCCCTTCAGACCACAGAAGTGGGGAGTGAATGTGGTACAAGTGCTTTGGAGTTTAGGGTATGAGTCCCTGCTCCTCTACTCTCTAGCTGAGCAAACTATCAAACCTTCCTGAGCTGCAGTTTCTACACTGGGGAATAATGATGATAAAGAATACTTCCTTAGGGGTTGGTATGAGGCTTAACTGAGATGATAACATAAAATTGCATATTGGTGTATGAAGGTCAGTGATTGGTGTCAGTTATTGCTATCTTGTGATCTTGCCTGAGCTTCTCCAATCTTAATGTGTCTACAAATCACCCTGGGGGTGTGGAGGGAGGAGGCAGGCTGACAGTCTGCATTTCTATCCAGCTTCCAGGTAAAACCCATGGTGCCAGTCCACGCACGAACCACACTTTGGGTAGAAGGACCTAGTCAACTGTTTCTACTCTTTCTGTTGTTCTCACAATAACTCACTTTTGTTGCTTTCTGGTTCTTTCCTTCTGCTTTCTCATCTTTTTCTTCCCACCCTCTTTCTAGTCCTCATCCCCATCTAGACTGGCAGGCAGGTGAGCAGTTAGGAGCCAGTGGTCCAGGATTGTGAGAGGGATGTCGGACTGTCAGGAATCAGGCTTAAAATGGCGTTCAGACATCCCCCAAGAGGTCGGGATTGGAGAGGGTGCAGGCTGGCTGAGGAGAACTTCCCCCCAAGCACAAATTTCATTCACTGGGCCTCTAGTTTAGAAAATAATAAAATGTTTCCATGATTTTTATTACATATTTTAAAAGGTGAACCAAGAGAAAATGAGTCTAGTTTTCCATCACAGTATGCCACTCCATGCACTATGGACCCTGAACATGATCAGTCATTTCCAAGTATAACGGAAATACTAAAAACTGGCTTGATTTTGGGTTTATGTGCACACCTGACAACACAAGTTTTTGTTCTGAGGATTCAGAGTAGGGAAACATTTTAAGTTCTTTATTAAACATTTCCCTAATTAAATAAGGGTGCTACATCTAAATAATGTTAACAAACTGTGATTGAAGCAAGTGTGGGGATAAAATTTTAAAATCCCTGGATTCTTAGTCCTGTGTCCAGCAAGGCAATTGTTGGGTAACAGGATTAAGCCAAGAAAGAGGCATTCAGAAGAAAAATACAAAGAAGGAATTCTATTAGCCTGTCCCTAGAAACTCAAAATTTCTGTATTTTTTTTTTTTTTTTAGAATTGCCAGTTTATATTATAAAGTCGAGTTACTTTTTTATTTCTAAAAGATTTATAATAAGATTAAAAATTTTTGGCAGCTGTGTTTTTTAAACTTTATTTTAAAAATTGTATTAAAGATATCTACCATTTCCCTCTCTTTCCCCTCCCTCCTTTTGGCTCCTAACACCCACCCAGATCTTCACTACCCTATTGCTCGTGTCCATCCATGGGCTATGCATATGTTTGAGCCATCATTTGCATGGGTCTCTTCACTTGTAGTGGATTAAATAATGTTTGTGAGATTTCCTAGCAAGAATATAGTAAAGGAGAAGGGGGAGGGGAAAGAGTAAAGGAAAAAGAAGAAAAATGTGAGTTAGAAGTAATGATGGGGAGAGAAAAGAGACAGAAAAAAGAGAAGAAAAGATTGCTATGAGCGTTGTACCATGTGGTCCCTAAAATAATAGCTGAGACTTATTGAACATTCACATGGCATGTATTATTCTATTTATGTTATTTCTTCTCTTGATTCATTTTAATCCTTACAATATATTAGGGGTAACAAAACAAAACAAAACTGAGGCAGAGAGTGATTACGTTAATTTTGCCAAAGTTACCCAGATCATCCTATATAAAAGCATAGTATCCAAATTGTCCCCTTGACTGGGAGTTTGTCCAGGAGGCAATGCCATCTGGGGGAAGGGAAGGGAGCCCCAGCCAGCAGCCAGCTGCCACTAGGGACCCTTCCAGTGCACAAATTTCATGCATTGGGCCTTTAGTAAGTAACAGAACTTGGACTTGAATTCAGGTAGCCTAGCTCTACTATGTGTTATCAAGATGCCACCCAGTGATGACATTCCTGCTATAAATTACTGTTATCAGGAGAATGTAGGCTCCATACTGCCAAGGATCTTATCATTGTTTTTTGTTTGTTTGTTTTGCTTTGTTTTGTTTTTACTACTGCATCGCAGGTACTATTTAAGATTGAATGTGAGTCAGTGAATATTTATTAAGCTCTTATGATGTGCCTGACTCTGGTCTTGGTGCAGGAGATCTGGCAATGAACATCCCACACTCAAAGAGCTTATATTCTAGAGAGATATGCTTGATATGCAGTATTTGTGGAGTATTGTTGCTGAAAATAAAATGAACTGTGACATAAAAATGGACTTCGCTTCTGTGGTATATGGCTTTTTTTTTTTTTAATACTAGAATCATCAGTCCAATACAGACAGCAAACTTTGGTTGTCAAAGTAAGACAGCCATAATCATAGAAGTTAGGGCTTCAAGAAATACCTACGTAAGAATGGAAACATTTGATAAGAAGGACAATGAAACATAAAAAAAATTTATGGAATAACCCCAAGGAAAATACAGACAAGTATAAACTACATAGCTGCCTGAACAAAGGGGAACAATGTATTGCAGGCAAGCTGGAACTCGGGATGACCTGATGTTGACACCTCAGTGTTACAGTGCACTGGACACATCAGGTTCCAACGAGCCTTCGTTTAATAATACAGAGTAATACAACAGTTCTGCAGAGGAATTCTGCACCTGTATTTTCATGCTGCTAACCAACCTTGAAATCAAACTGCTAAATAGAGCTTAGTGCACTGGCAAATCTTGAAGTGCTCTATTTTTTTTTTTTTTTTTTTTTTTTTTTTTTACCAGTGTTCAGGTTAATGGTTAAGGGTTGGTATGTAAAGTGTACTATAGTTTCCTCTCAGTACTGTAGTTAATAATACATCATCCTGTGGTGTCTGAAGAATCTGTCAAAACAAGTAATGAAAAACTAGACTCATGCCTCATTTGGGATCAGGGGCTGCTTAGGACAAAATGGCTCTGGTTATCTGTTTCCAATAGATAGGAGACATTGATGTTAAGTGAGAAATACATACAATTGGAATGCTTGAGTCCCATAGATGGTTTTAAATCTCTCATTCCATTCAGAAACCTTTCTGTTTCACAATTGTTTTTGAGTGCTGTCTGTAGCAACACCAGGTATTTCTCAGTTTTTAGAATCAACTATTTGTTTCTTTACACACGTGACCCCATACCTTGGATTTCACAGTCTATTGAAATCAAGGTCAACTGGAAACTAATACTCTGGTCTCATTCTTCTTTTTGTACTTTAGACTTCAACTAAAACAATTGACTGAGAAGATAACCCCATGTACAATATAAGTCTGGGATGTGACAAATTTGCTTTTCCAACCCTAATATGTTGGGGTTTTTTCCTTTCTCTTTTCTCATTTTGGATTCTGCTTTTTGATCCCAGTTAACTATGTTGCTCCTATTAAACTGCTATTAAAATTTAGCCAATAGGAAAAATTATTTTCCTCCTCAGTGGAAAAGTTTTACATCTTAAAACTACTCATGAACTTGAGAACAGAGGATTCCGCGCCCCCCCCCCCCCCCAACAGAAAATATTCCATTGCTCTTTACACAGATGTTGTTCAATTTTTATTTTCTGGGTTCGTTCTCCTTGGAGCTGATTGTCTCTCGACTAATTGGCAGAGGTGAATCAAGGCAACATCTCAATCTAACTAAAATAAATGTATTTGTTCAAGCAGAACCATTAAAAAAAAAACCACTTCAGGCACTTCATGATTTTTAAATTAGAATTAAGCTCTAGTTAGTTTGGCTCAGTCGATAGTGTCGCCTGAGCACTGAAGGTTTCTGAGTTGGATTCTGGCCAAGGATACATACCTGGGTTGCAAGCTCAGTCCCCACTCTGGTCAGGGCACGCATGGAGGCAACCAATCAATGTGTCTCTTTCCCATAGATATTTCTCTCTTTCCCTGTCCCTCCGCCTGCCTTCTGCTCTCTCTAAAAATCAATGGGAAAATATCCTCACCTGAGGATTGACACAATAACATAAAATAAGTAAAATGTGAAAAAAATAAAATTTATAACCTAAACAAGTAAATTAAAAAAAATTCTTTCAAGTTTTTTTGAATGTTTCAATGCTTATAATAAAATTTAGGAAAAAGTTCAAACTGAAAAAACAAACAAAAATAAGCATGTATTTGATATTTATAGTTGAACATTAAGCCATAACTTTTATTGTGAATTAACATCATGTAACTGATTACAGAGACAAGTTTACAAGGACGAAGTGCAGAGAACTAGGGTGCTTGCTTCCGGGGAATGTGCATTGGTTTCTAGAATTTACAGTCTAGACCCCAAACGTTTTAACTCTATTTGTGCTGCTGAAGTGGGTTAGAATGTTAACCTTAAAATATGCAACTATGGCAGAAGAATTATTTTGAGCTGAGGGTGACTGAGAACAAAAAGATGCAGGAAACATTCTCTGCTCACCCCAAGCTCACCTGCCTAGAAGCAGGGAATTTACACCTTGTGAAGGGGTTGTCTCCTCTCCTATACCAGAAAGAGAGCCACCCTTATCCCCGAGGCAGAGACAGCAAGGAGATGAGTTTGTGTAAACAACCTGCAATAAATAACCCTTATCTACCATCAAGTTTCCCCTATATGTTTACCACTCCTAGAATCCCAAACCCCCTTTTCTGTCTAGTCACTTTGCAACAACTTAATGTCCTTTGTTAAAATGGTAGATAATCCCCCAAATCTGACCACTTCTTTCAGTTTTTCACTTTTCTCTGAAACCCCCATGCACGTAAAAATATTAACATCAAATAAAAGCTGTTTGCTTTTCTTCTGATAACATGTCTTCTGTTGGTTTAATTTGCAAGCCTCAGGCATGAAGCCTATGAGTGTAGAGGAAAAGATTTTCCTTTCCTACGCTGCTGAAGTGTCTGCTGTGAATGGTTTTGTGAATCCGAGCAGTTTCAAGTTCTAGCTACAGCGTATACTAGAAACATCCACCATCATCGTTCTTATTTTCTAAAATTGGACAAGATTAAATCAACTGGCACTCTTTAAGCACTGACTGTGTGTCATAACTGTATTGAGAACCAAGGGAAAAAAAAAACCCATTGTGGCCCAGCTTCAAAGAAACCACGGATATAGAACAGAAGAGGGATGAGGATCAAGAAGAGAACAATTAGGGTTGAAATCCTATGTGGAACCAGCACTATTTGAAACAATTTAGAAAGTAAGGTGCCTTGGCTGCTGGCACCTAGGAAGGACTTTGTAAATGCTTGAATTTAAAGTTCTAATGGAAAGTAGCTTTTGGACAGTGAGAAGAAAAAAAAGAGAGAGACATATGTACTACTATCTGTAATACCTTAAATAATAAAACTTAAAAAAGAAATGCTTTTGCTGCATCCATAGATTTAAAAAAAAGTAGCTTTATGAAAGAGAGAGAGAGAGAGAGAGAGAGAGAGAGAGAGAGAGAGAGAGAGAGAGAGAGAGAGAGAACTTGCTTAGAAACACACACAGCAATACAAAATTTGTTTCTGAGCATTCCTTTTCAATGAATCCAGGTCACAAAAAGAAATGTCCTAAGATGGTGGGGTGATAGACAGGGCTTAGCCTCTGCCAACATTTAGCTTTGTGCTCCCAGAAAAGGCTTAAATTCTCTGACCCTCAGCTTCCTTACATTGGTCAAGGCCATCTGTATGTTCCTTCTACTTCTAGCATTCTATGGCAAAACCAAACTATGCTTATGCCTATAGAATGTGGTACCCTCAGGCTGTGAATAAACTGCAATATAAATTATGAATTAGCATAAAAAAATAAAGATAAGCACTTGCTGCAACCTTCCTATTCTCTTCAAAATCATCATTCACACTAGTTTTCTAACACTTTTATTACACAAGACTTACGTAGCGAGCATGGTCAAAGCATAAGCCCTTCTGAACTTCAGTTCCCTGTAACCAGTCCTCATTGTGACGCAGAAAGTCTGGGCTGGGCTCAGGAATTTGTATGCTTAAAGAAGTTGCCCCGGTGACTGTGATGCCAAGGGTCCTGATGGGTTGGGGTTGTGGGCAACAATTCAGGAACATTGAAGAAGGGGATTAAGCCTGATCCTTAGTCATTTTTCTGGCTGAGCACTTCAAGGACCTTAAGGGAAGTTTTAAATCAATCTCTTTGGAATGCTTCAGATTAGAGATAAATCCCTTAGATCCATTTGGATCCAGTCACAGTTGCAGGCTGAGCCAAAATGAACTACAACAGAGCATTGATTACATGGTTATAGTTCAATCTCTAAAATACTTCTTTTGTAGAATGATGGTGCCAGGGACAAGAATTTCCAGAGGCAAACATTTACAAGTGGTATTAGCAATTGAAACAACCCAATTAGGGGAGGAAGGTGGGGGTGGGAGGGAGTTAGATAAGGAACTTGGTAACTAACTGTTGAAATTACCTAGGCAGATTCTCCAGAGGAACGTGGGGTTTTTCTGATGTTTATTTTGAGATGCCCCAATTGCCATACTTACCAGTTTTTATTTACTTAAGGTGCTTCTTTGTGTCTAACCTGAATTTTTCATACCTCAATTCATTTTAGTCTATTCTATCTTTAACTAAGAGTAAAAACAACTGGTATTGGTCACTGTCAAACCAATGAACAAAATTTCATATATACCTGGGATATATTTAAATAGCCCTTCCGTTTAGTCTTCCTCTCTTCAAGTGTGATCACTATTTTGGATCTTCTGTGAATATTCCTCAATTTTTAGAGGGGGAAATCCCTTGTCCAAAGTCACACCCCGGGGTAGGAAGTCCCCGCCCCTTGATTCAGTGGGGCCATCCTGGTTCCTACTATTTCTAGACATCAAATTCCCTTTCATCTACCCTTCACATTGACTTCATAATGCCTCTAAAATGTAAATCTATGTTGATTCCTTGCTAAAACATTACATTGCCTTAAATATAAAATTGAAATGCTTTTAAGTTGAAAAAAAAACCCACCAAAAAACCAAAAAAAACAAGGGGCTTATATAAATATGGACTATTTCTTTTTCTTCCTCCACTTCCCTGTAAGAATCCTGACCTCCTCTCAGGATGCTAGAGGCTTTTCTCTCCCATCTTTTAGTACTTACCTCACGATAGGAATTTTACAAGTAGTTTGGAAACTTTTCTGTCTACTATGATGGAAATTCCTTAAGGTGAGGGTTTTTTTCTCATTCATCTTCATGTCCCCAGCACTAACATTGTTCTCAAGTGTTTGTTATATGAATATTTAAAAAATGAATGAATGAATAAATTATTTGGTTATCTCAAAAATATCTATATCTCATGTTCTTCATTTGAAGTAATAAAGTAAATATTTGAACAACATATTTGATTTTACTTGGTTCACTTGAAAAAGTTTAGAACGTTATTTACAGTGGTTTATGTTCCTACTAAAATAATATATTACATTTGAGTTTTTAAATGAGCATAAAAAAATCAGTGTTTGAGGTCAATAACCTACTTCAAATCAAGCTCAGGTGCCCATTCACAAATCCAAGTTTGCTCAATTAAACGTTGACACAGGAAACACACATCTTGGCTCCAGACTTTGGTTTCAATGGCGTGAATGGTTATCAAATGGAGATAGCAGCCCTCACTATCACTTACAGCAGATGACCCACATAGATAGCAAAGAACCAAATTAAATCTATTCTAACCAAGGGGAAAATGCAACAGTCTTTAGAACAACAAGCCAACAAGCTGGTCTCACTAACACTCAAACAGGTGCCAGTCAAAACAGGGGCTATGTCCATGAGACTTGGCATTTTGATTGTTCTTCACCAGGGCATAAATATGATTTCCACAGGTAATGGACGACATGGGAAAGGCAATATATTGGGATGGTCACACCTAGAATCCCAGAGCCAGACTGCTGGGCTCACATCCCAGCTGCACCACTCACCCAACCTCATGACCCTTGCCTATAACTTCACCTCCTGCCATTCCCTCATTAGTAAAATGGAATAATAATACTAGCCTCTCATGAGAGTAACAGGGCATTCTAATGAACACAATGTGGAGTGTTTACCACCATGCTGGTACATAGTAGGTGAGCTCAGTATTAGCTATCATAATTACTTACCAATTGCTACTTTTCCAAGATGTGTGTGTGTGTTGTAAGAAAATGACTGGAAGTTTTTCATATGCTTTCTAGTATCTTTAGGAATAAGGTTAGTTTTTCTCTTTTGAACTACAAGCACAGTCAATTTATAAAGAAAAGTATTAAATAACTTTGCATTTCTGAAATGATACTACTTGGTGTTGGTATTTTATTTTTTTTAAACATACTGTTTTGGGGGCGGGGGCTGTAAGAGATCAACTGAAGGACCTGTGTGCAGGCATATAAGCATAGACGATGGATACAAGACACGTGGGGGGGATGGAGGGGCAGGTGAGGGCATGTGCTGGGGGATGGGGAAGGCCGGGGGGAGGTCAATGAGGGGACAAAAAGGAAACATATGTACTACTATTTGTAATACTTTAAACAATCAAAAATATTTTTAAAAATAAAATATACTGTTTTTATTTTATTTTGCCAACATTTTATTCGACTTCCTCAGGATATTTACATGCTCAGGTTTGGAACTGATTTATAATAACTTGTAAAATAACAAAAAAGGAAACAAAATATAGGACATTGTTCATTTTCTCTATGCACAGGAACTGTTCAACAGCCTGAAGATGAACTATTCCTGCAATGAGGAAAAATTGACTTGCGACAACTTTGGGATAAGAGTTTCCTTATAGGTAATTATTAAATCACTAGAGGCCCAGTGCACGAAATTCATGCATGGGGTTGGGGGGATTGTCCCTCAGCCCAACCTGTACCCTCTCCAAGCAGGGACCCCTTGAGGGATCAAGCCTAAATTGGCAGTCAGACATCCTTCTCACAATCCAGGACTGCTGACTCCCAACTGCTTGCATGCCTGCCTTCCTGATTGCCCCTAACCCCTGCTGCCTACCAGCCTGATCACCCCTAACCACTTCCCTGCCAGCCTGATTGATGTCTAACTGCTCTCCTGCCAGCCTGTTTGCCCCCAATTTCCCTCCTCTGCCAGCCTGGTCACCCCTAACTTCCCTCCCCCTATAGGCTTGATTACCCTCAACTACTCTCCCTTGCAGACCTGGGTCCTCCCAACTGCCCTCCCCTGCTGGCCATCTTGTGACCACATGGGGCAGGATATTTGACCACATGGGGGCATCCATCTTGTGTGTTGGAGTGATGGCCAATCTGCATATTACTCTTTTATTAGATAGGATAGAAGCCTGGTGCATGGGTGGGGGTCAGCTGGTCTGCCCTTAAGGGTGCCCTGGATCAGGTTGGAGTTCCTTTGGGGAATGGGACAGCCTGGGCAAGGGGCCTGTGGTGGTTTGCAGGCCGGCAACACCCCCCCTGGGACCCAAGCGGAGGCCCTGGGATCTGGGATTTATTTTATGTTCTACAATTGAAACTTTGTAGCCTGGAGTGGAGCCAAGCCTTCTGCTCACTCCATGGTGACAGTCATTTCTGTTTGAAACTTTGTAGCCTAGAGTGGAGGCTTAGGCTAGGGCTGCAGAAGTTTGGCTTCCTCCAACGCCCTGGAAACCCTAGCCTCTTCTCTCTCCAGCTCAGTGGCTGACGTCATTTCTGTTGGGATATATCTTCTATAATTGAAACTTTGTAGCATTGAATGGAGGCCTAGGCTGGCAAAGGCAGGCGGAAAGCTTGGCTTCCTCCTTTGCTGGGGAAACCCAAGCCTCCCTCTTGCTCTCAGTGGCAGCAGCCATCTTGGTTGGGGTTTATTTGCATAATTTGCTCCTGATTGGCTGGTGGGCATGGCTGTGGGCATGGCTTGATCAGAGGTCTGGTCAATTTGCATATTACTCTTTTATTAGATATAATTTTCTTATTTCTTCCTACATTATTGGCTTTTGTAACTTTTAATTTTGACAATCCTATCTAATAAAGAGGGAATATGCTAATAGATCCTCATGCTGTCGCAAAGATGGCAGCACCCACAGACAATAAGGAAGGAATATCCTAATTGACTGCCCTGCCCTCAAAGATGACAGTGCCCACAGCCACAAGATGGCGGTGCCCAGTCCCCTCAGCCCTGCTAGGGCGCCTGTCTCCAGAGTCCCTCAGTACCCTCAGCCCAGCCACCGAGGGCCAGCCCAAGGTGCAGGCAAGCCTCGGATGGCAGCTACTCAGCTGCCCAGGGCTGGCCTGAGGTGCAGGCAAGCTTCAGAGGGCAGCTGCCCAGACACCCAGGGCAGCCTGAGGTTCAGGTAACCAGAGCTGGCCAAGGCTTGTGCTGCCAGCAGTGGCAGCAACAGAGATGTGATGGAGTGTTGCCTTCCCCTAATCACCGGGTAGCCTCCCACCCCTGAGGGCTCCTGTACTGTGAGAGGGGGCAGGCCGGGCTGAGGAACCCCTACCTCCAGTGCATGAATTTTCATGTACCAGGTCTCTAGTACATTATAATTGAAAATTATTCCAATTCATCCATCGTTTCAAATTTATTAGCATAAAGTATGTAGGATATTTCTACTTTCACCTCTATGTGCCTTTATTTCTACATTCTCATTTTGTGTATCAGTGATTTTGTTTTATTAATATATATATATTTTAAAATATTTTAATCTTTATTGTTCAGTTTACTAATTACATTGTTCCCCCTTTTTTCCCCTATAGCTCCCCTCCACCTGGTACCCATCCCACCCTCTGCCCTTACCTCCCCCCCACTGTCCTCTCCCATAGGTGTATGATTTTTGTCTAGTCTCTTGCTGCACCTCCCACACCCCTTTTCTCCCCAAGAATTGTCAGTCCATTCCCTCTCTATGCCCATGATTCTGTTATATTCACCAGTTTATCCTCTTCATCAGATTTTGAATTCACTTGATTTTTATACTCATTTGTTGATAGATGTGTATTTGTTGTTCATAATTTATATTTTTACCCTTTTCTTCTTCCTCTTCTTAAAGAATATCTTTAGCATTTGATATAATATTGGTTTGGCAGTGATGAACTCCTTTAGCTTTTTCTTATCTGCGAAGCACTTTATCTGACCTTCAATTCTGAATGATAAGTTTGTTGGATAGAGTAGTCTTGGTGGTATATTCTTGCTATTCATCACTTTGAATATTTCTTGCCACTCCCATTTGGCCTGCATAGTTTCTGTTGAGAAATCCACTGACAATTGTATGGGTGCTCCCTTATAGGTAACTAACTGTTTTTCTCTTGCTGCTTTTAATATTCTCTCTTTATCTTTTGCTCTTGGCATTTTAATTATGATATCTTGGTATGGTCCTCTTTGGATTCCTATAGTTTTGGGTTCTGTGCACTTTTTGGACTTCTAAGTCAATTTCTTTCACCAGGTGGGGGAAGTTTTCGGTCACTATTTCTTCAAACAGGTTTTCATTATCTTGCTCTCTCTCTTTTTCTGGCACCCCTATAATTCGGATGTTGGTATGCTTGAGGTTGTCCCAGAGGCTGCTTACACTATCTTCCATTTTTTGGATTCTTTTGGCTTCTTGCTTTTCCAGCTGAGTGGATTTTGCCTCTTTGTATTTCAAATCTTTGACTTGGTTCTTGTGGTCCTCTAGACTGCTTTTAGGTCTTTGTATAATATTTTTTATTTCAGTCAGTATATGCTTAATTTCTAGTTGGTCCTTTTTCATATCCTCAAGGGTCTCTTTCAGATCCTGGTAGATCTCGTTCCTTTCCTCATAGGTCTTGTTCATTTCCTCAAAGGTCTCATTAAGTTTATTGGCCTTTTCTAGGAGCCTCTTGAAAAACCTTATAACCGTGGTTTCAAACTCTATGTCCAGTTGTTTTTTCCCCTCCATTTCTTTCATATCTGATTTCTTTCCATGTCTCTGTATTGTGGCTGCTTTCCTGAATTGGTCGATTAGCTTTGTATGGTAGATGTCCTCTAAGGGACAGTGGCTCAGCCTCCCCAGTAACCTGAGGTGAATACTCTTGGTGCAGCCCTTTATGGGTTGCACAGTCTTGTTGAATATAAGCCTAGATTATTGTTAGCACTAGGAGGGTTTGACCTCCAGGCCAATTGGCTGTGAGGATAAGCTGTGCTCAGGTTGGATGGGTGGAGTCTCTGGGCTGAGCAGGCAGCCTTGATTTCCTGTCAGCTCCACCCTATGTGGCACCTGGGACTCTGTGTCTGGTGGTAATGGCTGCACACACCTTTGAGAGAAAGCTGCCGGACAATTCAGCCTCTCCCCAAATAAGTCTGTACACCCAAAGTCTCACACAGGGTTGTAAAACAATGCAGTTCGGTGGTTTCCCCAATGAGAGAGCAAGTGACGAGTCCTCTCTGCATGCTCACCTGCTTCTGCTGTTCCCAAGTTTACGCACCCTCTCCACTAGCTCGCAGACCTCTGTAACGCCCGAGTTTCAGCATGCTTCCTTACTGTCCAATTTCACCCCGTATGAGTGTGGGTTCCCTGGACCTAGCCTGGAACCGGGGAATCAGTGCAGTGGGACGGCTTTGTGTCCCTCCCTGTTTGAGAAAACCAGCCAGGTTTGCAGCTGCCTGCCCTATCAACTCGCATGTGCACGGCTCCAAACCTCTGACTTCATGTGTATCTTCAATGCTGCCCTCCGGTGCTCCTTTGAGTTACAGTGTCCTATCTTTACTTTTATTTGTGGAATTTTCACTCAGCCAGCTTTCCGGTGGTTCTGGATGATGTTTGGTCTGTCGTTAAGTTGTAGTTTTGAAATTGTTGTGTGGGGCAGCAAGGTAGGTGTTTACTTATGCTGCCATCTTGGTTCTATTTTTTTCTTATTATTATTTTTACTCGGGTAACATTGGTTAATAGAATTTATTGGGGTGACTTGGTTAATAAAATTGTGTAGATTTCAGGGGTACAATTCTGTAATATATCATCTGTATATTGTATGTGTATTAACTACCCCAAGTCAAGTCTCTTTCCTCTATCATTTATTTCCCTTTCCATTCTCTCTGCTTTCCCTCTCATAATCACCATACTGTTGCTTATCTCTACTTCTCTTTGATTACATGAGCTAGTATTTTTTCTATTTTCAAAAGACCTAGAAATCTATGAATTTATAGTTTTTCCATTTTTGGGCACTCCTTTTTATGATTTTAGTTAATTATCTTCTTCTCATGAAATTTCTGTATTTTTTTTTCCAAAAAACTTTGAGTTGATTTTTTACTATATTAATCTTTATTTTGTTAAGAATGTGATTTATAGCTGTGGCAGGTAATTTCCAGCCCTCCCTCCAGACCTGCTCCCCATCCTGGGAGGCTGACTGTGAGGTCCACAGCGAGGACTCACACAACAAGGGGATCCTAAAGTGTCAGGCTTCCGGCCAGGATGGAGGGAGAGGAGGGTGCAGACAAGGTCAGGGTTTTTATTCTGACTCCCTCCCTGCTGGGTCTCCTTGAATTTCTGGATCTCCCTACCTATGGTACCTGCACCCTTCCAGATGGCAGCAACTCAGTACCACTGCATTCGAAGTCCCAGGAAAAGAGGTAGAGGTGGAATCAGTTGGTTGCTGTACTGTCTCTGATGGTTTCCCTAAGCTTCATCTTAGTAAACAGTGTCTCCATAAATAAACTCTGTTAAAATTACCTGGTTTTGAATGTGCCACATATTTTTATTTGGGACATGACTGACACAACAGCTATGCATTTTCCTCAGAGGATACTTTTGAACGCGTATCATTTTATTCTTTGTTTTCTCATTACCAATATTTATTTTAGTATTCTGTCATTGTGATCCTGATGTTTTTAAAGCTAAGACTTATTTAGAAAGAAGGTTTAAAATAGATATAGATCTTTGTTTCTAATATTATTTGCTTGAAATTTAGATGCATTGTAAACAGAGTTTGATTCTTACTTTATTTGTGGGATTCCTTCAACTTCTCTTTGTCGTCAAATTATTATAAATTAGTTTTATGAATATTTGGTGAACACTAGTGAAAAATGTATGTTTGTATGTAGGAGATATAGTTGGACATATCAGGATAATTGTTCATTGTATTATTCAGATCCTCAAAATAGTGCAATTCAAAGCTTGGGTCTTTCTTTCTTACCTGTCCAGGACATGAGAGTAAGCATTTAGAAATTTTAGAGCCATTTGACAGAACAAACAAAGCTGATTGAATTTAAAATAAAATATTCAGGTTTATATTATATGTCTCTTTTATTCTAGTTTCTTATAATTCACTTTTATTGTATTTTACAATGGTAGTGGTCCATGATTGAGTGGAAAGTCAAAAACAAAACAAAATTGGTCCTTCACCACAAAGTTTGAGAAACATGGGTCTAAACTCCTACTTATTTTGGTCAACTTGATTTAACAAGGATCTTTTATTTACTCTACTCCCCACCCAGAGGACACATCAAGCCTCTCTCCCTGTCTTCTAAGCCATTCTTTACCTACCTTCCTCCCTACCACACATGTGTGTGCACAAGCACATGCATGTGCACGAGAGAGAGAAAGAGAGAGAGAGAGAGAGAGAGAGAGAGAGAGAGAGAGAGCGAGCGCACAAAGTCCCCAAAAAAGGGACACCTGGAGAGATTGAGGATTTGGGGCTATCAGGCAGTCTCTCTCTCTAAGAGCAGCTACTGTTACTTTCAAAGAATTTCACAGTCCCAGTACCAACCCTATTACAAGAGGATCATGGTTATAGAAAGAGCTAAAATATAACAAGAGTAAGTGAGAAAACTGGAGCCTGGGGCTGGTATTTATCCTGCTCTTCTGGGAAAAATGAAATGAGCAAGTCATATGTGACTCAACAAATTGCATTTAACTGAAAGTAACAAATGAACAAACAAGAAAAACAAACAAAAATTCACAAACACAGACAACAGTATGTTGTTTACCAGAGGGAAGTGGGGTGGGAATTTAGTAAAGGGTAAAAGGGGCCAAATATATGGTGATGGAAGATTTGACTTTGTGTTGTGGGCACAGAATGCAATATACAGTTGATGTATCATAGAACTGTACACTTGAAACCTATATAATCTTATTAACCAATGTCACCCTAATAAATTTAATTAAAATAAATTAATGAATAAATAAATTTATGGAAAAAGAAAAAAAATTAATGTTTCAACATATTATGCACACATAAAGAAATTCAATAAAAGGATAGAAGGAACAATAGCAACCAGACTCTTAGCCTTCTTCACAACTCTATAACTAAGTCCAGACAAGCTGTTCAAGATGAAATAGGTTGTTAGCATCTGGGATAATACTAGTTCGGGATTAATTAATCATCTCTTTTCCAAATACATTTTTCATCTGAATGGTATAACGTAATTTTATTTATAAGCTCTGTGCTAAAAGCATGTCTTGCTTTCCATTCTATATCCTAAACGAGAAAAATGAATACTTGAATTTAAAGCAGACTAATTCTTTTAAATGTTGAGCTTTAAATAATGAAGAAATTAATTGTTACATGTTCACAGATAAATTTAAGCAAATATAAATATTTTTCTTCCTTCACTGTTTTTTCTCTCTCTAAACTCTTCATGACACTCAGCCTGTTCTTGACTTTGTCCTTATCAAATAAATTTTCAAATTTATTTTACAGTTCCTGCACTTTAAAAAATATATTTTTTTTAATGATTTCTTTTTTTTACAGAGAGAAAGGGAGAGGGGATAAAGAGCTAGAAACATTGATCAGAGAGAAACATCAATTCAGCTGACTCCTGCACACCCCCTACTGTGGATGTGCCTGCAAGCAAGGCATATGCCCTTGACTAGAATCGAACCTGGGACCCCTTCAGTCTGCAGGCCGACGCACTACCCACTGAGCCAAACTGGTTAGGCAGACCCTACACTTTTAAAAAACATTTGATATATTCTAAATTCTTACCATTGTGTTCAGAAATGAATTATGAAAAGTCTTTACTTTTAGCTTTTGCAATGATTAAAATAAGTCATTTCCATTAAAAGTTATGTGAGATTTCACAGTTTTCATTAGAATGACATTGAAATTTATTGAAGTTGAAGGCAATAGTATAACATTTTAGGCACATCTGTCTCCAAAATGAGTTACTGGCTGACTTTGAAATCTGATAACGGTTCTGCTGAGTCACTGTAATCTACTGCAGCCCTTGGCACATGCATTTTGCTTTCAGTCCTTGATATGGGCCTGGCCAACCGGAGGTGCTCCATAAATGCTTCTTGGATGGAGCCATTCAACATTTTATACTGCTGATGCAGAGTGATTCTGTAGACTGCTTTCAAAACACTTTTATAAAGCTGATTATATTTCCTGCTTTCTCACTTTTTAAAATTTTTGCATAAAGTCTGAATTTTAAAGATCAGACTTATATATCAAGAATCTTAAAATTTCACATCTTCTGACATGAGAATTTCACTTCTGGGAATTCATACAGAGAATATAAACCTAAATTTGAAGCAGAGTATCATATAGAAACATGACTATAGCAGCATTATTTACACTTGAAATAATGTAAACATTAAAACATTTGAATGTCTTAAATGTTCACTAAGAGAGAAGTTGCTGAGAAAGCGTGGCTATTAAAAAATGTTTACAATAGCATATAAATACTATTTCTGGAGCCTATTACTTATAAGAGAAAAAAGGCCATAGAATTAAATACATAATCTATATATTAAAATATCATATACATAATAAAAATGCTACAGGAAAATTAAAAAAAAAACCAATGATATTGTCTTTAAGTAGTGAAATATGATTGGTTTTTTGTTTGTTTGTTTGTTTGTTTTCACCCCTGCATTAGAGGATTGGACTTCACAATTTTCCAGGGAAATGAAAGTTTCTGATTTTGGGGGGTGATAACTGGTCAAGATAGTGCCTTTTCGTGGCCAACATAATAAATACATGGAAAGCATATTGTTGAGACCATGACGGGAAACAACCTTAGGATGAAGCAGACATAAAATAAAGAGCAGCAGCAAAAGCAACCAGGTCTTGGTGACTTCACTGAAACACTAGATCCAGTCTCAACTGAAACCCTATCGACTACTGAATTTTTAAATTATGGGAACAAGTACATTTTTAAAATTATTTATGCCATTTTGAATAGAGTTTTAGGTTACTTACAATGACAAGGGTGTCAACTGAAATGGAGTTATTAAATTCTTATTTGATAAAAGGAATGTATGTTATTATAGTAAAATTATCAAACTCTTTACTGACACTAATTTGTAAAATGAATGCAGCACAAGTCCTTCGTGGAGGGCAGTGCTTTGATGCTGACTTTGGGTAGAAGCAGAGCCATCCCTCTGTTATCATCAAGTTATACCAATCAGACCTAAAGAGCTCAGATCTGCTTGCTTCTCTCTCCATCCTCTTCACCCTTATTTTCCTCCAGGCTACCTCCATCTCTCACCTGGACCACTATCATGCCTCTAATCTATTCCCCATGCCACAGCCAGGGTACTTTTTCTGTAAAAAAAAAATAATTTTATTGATTTCAGAGAGGAAGAAAGAGGGAGAGAGAGATAGAAACATCAATGATGAGAGAGAATCATTGATCAGCTACCTCCTGCATGCTCCCTTCTGGGCATGTACGCTTGACCAGAATCAAACCCTGGACCCTTCTGTCCATAGGCTAACATTATATCCACTGAGACAAATTGGCTAGAACCAGGATACTTTTTTCAAAGCATAAATCAAATTCTATCTCTGTTTTGCTCAAGACCTTTCTGTGCTCCCCATTATTCTTAGGACCAAATTCAAACTCCTTAACATGACCCTGTTTGATGGAGCCCACACATCCTCTTCCTCCTCCTCCTCTCTACATCCAGTCACTCTGGCCCTCAAACAGGAAGCCCCAGCCCAGGATGGACTAGAAGATTCTTCCCTCCCATCCTTCCTAGCTGGCTTTTCCTCACCTTTCAGGTCTCAGCATCCATATCACTTTCCCTGGGAAGCCTTTTCTGACACCACTCCTTGTGCTTCTTTGGCAGGCACTCTCTCCTACCGCATTGGAGTCCTATCATATGACAGGACTAACTCTTACTTAACTGAAAGCTCAGTGAAGGCAGGTCCACCCTTCTTACTCTCATGGCCCATCTATAACACAGTACACAGTTATTGCTCTATAAGCACTTGTTGAATGAGTTAATTAATTAGAAAATTATTCATATGGTAAACCCAATGCGTAATGCCATATATATGAATGTAAAAAATATATTTTGTGTGTGTGTGTGGTGTGTGTGTGATCCAGAAATTTATATTTTGATATTATAGCACATTTAAGTGAAAATGGTTGCAGTTTAACCAGGTTAAAAACAATTCATTTGTGTTTTCATTTCATGAATCACAGAAACTGTGCCAATTTTCTAATCAAACTGCTGTAACTCTGTTACGTGAGATGGTGTGGGGGAGAAGGCTTTAAAAATAGCTGACCGGATATCCCTCTCGGTGGCTTGGGTTATGTAAAAGTATTTTGTGTTAAGCCAATGTCTCACAATGGATTGCTGAGCTTTGAAAAGGCTATTTGGGATCCGTTTTTCAGTGTTGAATATCTGCTTATAAACAGAATCAGACCAAAAAAAAAAAATCTTCTAGAGAAAAGGGTACAATGTCCGAATAGTTATCACTTTCTAACTTCAGGAACCTCAAAAAACAAAAAAACAAAAACAAAACAAAACAAACAAACAAAAAAAACAACAACACCCAATGTTAATACTGAAATTTATTTTTTTAAGTCCTTTAATAACTTAGAAAGAAGCCAAGATTTCTATAAAGAAAGGATGTTAGATTTGGGCCTAAAATACTTTTCTATTGGAGAACAATAAGATAATATCTGGTATTACTAACATTTACTTTAATTTTTGAAAATAAATAATTTGGGAACATTTTTCCCATAAGTCTCCACAAAGGCAAAATAATAGGGATTGTTGTTTGAGGGTTTATAATGGACCGTAGCCTTGTGCATAGTGAGTCCATTGACCTGTGGACCAATCAGATTCTCTCTGGAGTTGGAACCTAAATGCCTAGCAGTGATGGTGGAAGCCCAGACCAACAGAGAGATGCAGAAGAGACACATTCTGGCAGGAGAAGATGTCAATGAGCAGAAACCATGAGAATGTAGAAGCTGAGCAAGCAGAAACCATGAGACACAGCACACCCAGGGCAGAGGGTGAGGTGGTTGGTTGGCTGGGGCAGAAATGAAAGAAGCAGAAACTTCTATAGAATTTCTATAATTTCTGCTGTTGAAGGTAATTGGTCATTAAATCTGCATATTCCTAAAATAACTTCCATTATCCATGAGACCTGAATCAAGATTTAGATTCCTATTTCTCTTATTGTTAAATGTGTATATTTATGGAAAACTTGATTTCTTAAGATACTGGGAGACTCTATGTTCCCCATCAAAAAAGGCTCATCCAGGTATATATGTCTAAACCACCTTGCATACTCATTTAGGTAGTCTACAGCTCTTCCCTGCTGCCATTCTTTGTCCTTCAATGGCCACACCATTCAAACACCATATTTGCAAAAGCATTGTCAGATTTTCAGTTTCATCCCTGGTAAATCTGATTTAGTGTAGAGTGAACACCATCATTCTCTCATCCTCATGCTCATCCTCCTCCCAATTTTCTCAGTTTGCAGTAGAATCCATTCAGTAAATCAGTCCATATTTGAAAGGTCCCTGATTCAGGAAGATGGACTATTACTCTCTTATCCTGAGTAAGGTGCCCTGACCTTTAAAGATAATATGTCATCTTGATCACAAGGAGACATTTATTACTATGCACCTGGAATTTCACCATGTGTACTGAAAATATCTGGAAAATGTCTGATAAGTGAGGATACCATCAATCAATAAGAGTGGGTTGTTTCAAGTAGTTTCGAGCTTATTGTTTCAGGTAGAATTTTCTGTGTCATTGACAAGCATCTAAGATTTTGATATTGTCACAAACTAAAATTTTCTTTACATTTTAACTCTATATTGCTAGTATTAATGTAGTTTTAATTTTCCTGCTAAAAGTGTTTAAGATAAAGTACTTAAATATACAGTTGATTCTTAAATATTTATTTTTTGATGTTTTCATACTTTCTTTTAAAGCAGTAAGTTAACAATATAGTTTGTTTTTTGAGCACATGTTTGCCTAGAGCTTTTTCTAGGATACATCTGTTGTATATAGTAAGTTATAGTTAATGACTACCAAATGTTAGCTTTTGTGTCCAACCAAATTAATTGATTTTTGTTTAACCCTCACACAATAAAGTCTAATTATTATATGACTTATTGTTATATATATTCATATGTGTCTTTTACATTGTCCAACACTAAACTGAATAATTCACATAAATATGTGGCACAGTGAATGCATAAGGTCAGTATCAATATGATTCTTACAAGTTGTTATGAAGGAGACTTAAAAAGGGAATCTTTCATAGTCTTCACATGTGTCCTGAGCAAGGGCATTTCATCTTACAGAATACCTCTGAAAAATTGATGGTCTATACCTTTCCCCATGACATGCCAGTCCCAGTAAAATCTACAAATAAGGAGTCTGCTTGCCTCCTTAATATAACTCAACTCAAAATCCTCCTAAGTTGACAATAGAGAAAGAACCTCCTATCTCCAGACTCTTGATATTGCAATAAACAAGCCATTCAAGGACAAATTGCACGTGGAAATTAATGACTACATTGAAAATAGAATGGAGAGAAATCAGTGTGGAAACTTTGTGAAACCTAAACTGCAAGAGGTTGTGACTTGTGTGAAGAATTCATGGGAAAAAATCACTGACAGTTGCATTGCAAATGCACTATGAGCAGGCTACCTTGACAAGAAGTACTTATTTAAGGACAGTGCTATTGCTAAACATGAGAGATTTGGTCCACTGATTCTGAAAGAAATGGAGTCACAAGAAATTCACTAGGAAATTCAGGGTTTAGATTGTTATGATGATGTTCCAGAAGATGATGACATGACTGTGATTGAATAAATCTTACTTTGTGTTCATATTGATAAATATCAGAATCAGTATATGTACCATAGATTGTTGTATATGGAAATAATGGTAGTAACAAGAAATTCTTGATACCGTAGGATTCACAGTTTGTCTGGTTATGCTACTACTGTACTCTATACAAGTAATAAATTTCCTTTTTTTGTTGTTCAACAATAAATGGGTACCGTATTCTTCTTCATGGAAAAATAAGACATCCCCTGAAAATAAGACCTAGCGCAGCTTTGGGAGCAAAAATTAATATAAGACACTGTCTTATTTTCAGGGAAACAGGGTAGTATTGTTTGATTTCTTCAATGTACAGGCCACTCTTTTTTGTCAGAGTTCTTCCTGCAAATGCTGCGTAGACTCTCTGAGTGACCGGCTGTCTCTAACATCTGGGAAATCTTCCAGGGATCCACAGGTCTGGAACTCCAGGCCCAGAGAGTGGCAGACATTCCCCTGTTCCATCCCTCTGATGCAGTGTTTCTACAGGAGAGCTCCAAGGACCACTTGCACCATAATCATGTGACAAATGCAGGTTCCTAGGCCACACCATGAGGATTTTGCCAGGAAGTCTGCATTTTAACATAAACTTGACAAAAGACTGTTTTGCAGACTAAAGTTTGATAACTACTGGCCCAAGGCTTTCCTTCTGAATTATAGTTCTCTTTCAACTTATTCTCTGACTCCTGACAGGGAACATTCATCCAATTAGCCATGGGGCAGGGCCTCACCTCCAGGTCTTAACAGGACCACATATTTATAAAAGATTAAAATAGCAACATGGTGGTTGGAGTGGGGAAAACTAGTGCACTGTATAACAAATAAAATAAAATAAAATAAAATAAAGTAAAATAAAATAAAATACATATTTCTTTTATCTTTGAAGATGTATACACTACCTTAAATCTACATTTTACATTATTTTTCCAGTAGTAATGACTGGTTTGCCTTACATTCAAGAACAAGAAAAATTGTAAAATTGTCCTTTTCTTCAGACAACTAAAAGCTAATCAGTTCCTATGGAGATTTTTTTCTGATCTTTGTATAGCTACTAGTAGTACTACACACTAACTACCTGGGGTGATTGCCGAGAGCCCTATAGCAGATCACCTGAAGCCATCCATCCTTCATTTAATCAGTAATAAACTAAACCTTGTACTTGGCCAGAAACTTAAATTTTTTTTTTACAACTTAGTTGACTGGATTCACTCCTTAAAAAAAAGAATTCAACCTAATTTCAAAAGTCCAATGAGGCAGCTGTGCAAAGTGAGGGTCAAGAATGTGTACACAAGTTTTAGAGAGAATTTTTCCAAAATGTGCATAATGAATTAGACTAAAGATTAGACTTTTTGTATACTTCAGATGTTCTATTTGGTTAAGTTGACTCTGAGTTTGAACTTTAAACATGCTCAAATTAAGTTACTTAGAGCAGTTAAAAGATTATTTCTGATGGAAAAGAAAAGACAGACCTTAAAAAGTGAAAGGGCATATTTAATGAAAACAGACTTGGAAATGAATACAAAAATATAGCAGCACAGTAAAACATTTAAGTCCTTCTTGGTAAACAAGTGCAAGGACCATAACTTTTCAAGAGGTATGGATGAGCAAGGCAGAGGGCTGAAACCAAGTTGGCAAGCCAGGATACCTCAATGAATGTCTACGTCAAGTAGCAATTCCAAATTCCATCTTTTGAGTAGGGATAATATTCAATATTTATCATGTATTTTATAAGATTAATTTAGTTAATATTGAATTTACTTGGGCTGGCACTCACGCTAGATCTATATAAAGCATAAAATGTCTCATAATTTGATGATAAGCAATGATTAATCAGTAATTCAGTTTTCACATGCCCCAGTCCATCTTGGGTAACTGCCAGGTCAGTTTCCTAGCAAAAGTGCACCCATGCACACTGGTTGGTGCAAATTGTTGCTCCTGGAGGTAACTGTCTCCTCACATGTTAATATCAGAGGCTCCTTGGCTGGGGTAGAAGGCTGCTGACCCACCATTTCTGCTGGCCAGACTGTTGTTGGATTCCTGAATCCTTGCCAGGGTTCTTTGGTGGCAAGCAACAGAAATTACTTATGCTAACTGAATGATAAAAGAGGAATTTGTTGGAATAGGGTAGCACACAGAAGTTGAAGAAAAGTTAAATAAACAGGCCTCAGAAGAGTTCAGCCTCAGGGCTCTTGTGAGGATCAAGGTACAAAAACTAACCGAGAATGTTTCAGGCATGCTGTCAGGACAGATAAGATCCTTGCCCTTTCGGTTGTAGATTCAAAATTCCTGGAGAGGGCACTTGAATGGTTCAGTGTAGGTTATGTGCCCAACCCTTGGCTAAGCGACACTATGAGGGGAAGAAAGTTTTCTCAGGTACAATCAACATGGTAACACCAGAGGAGAAAAGGAGAGTGGTCAGGAAAAAAGAGCAGACATCCGCTGCCCCGCTTTCTGGTATCACCTGCTTTCTATCTGCCTGTCTGTTGACCTTGTCTTTTCTTACTTCGAGTCCTGGCCAAGTTTGATAACCACTAAGTTTGAGTCAGTCTTCTGTTTGGTTTGACCTAAAGTCTGAAGTCAAATACATTTCCAAAGAGCCCTCTGATTTGTGTTCCCCTTATTGTCATCTACTACTTGGCTGTGGTCTCTGGTTGGAACATTCAGATGTTCCTGAGCCACAGTTTCTCAGAAATTCTCCAGATTCATCCTGTCCTGATGCTGTTTACTGTTATCCTAGGCTTTTTTTTTTTTTTGCCCAAAATGCTTAATTTTACCAGAATCATTCAAGATATTTATCTACTTTCAAAATTTTGCAAAATGGCACAGCAAACAAGCAAAAACAGATCCACTCCACTTCCTTTGAAAATGCATAACCCTTAGAAATCTATTTACTTAGAAATTACTTTCCATCTGTCCCAAAGTAAAATCTTTTAAAAACCCAATGTTAGTGAATGCAGTGTCATTACGAACAATTCTAATTGAATTCATGTGTATTCCTGTTGATAAATTGAAATAAAAAAATAAAAGATATACTTTGTGAAATAATTAGAAACTATTCTTTTTAGAATTGTGTAGCTCAATTGCTCTCTCAGTATGCAACAAAAGATTGTAAATTAAACTGAAAGACGTCTGACCACTGAGATCTAGTAGGTAAAATCTGAATGATGATTTGGTCAAGTACTGCCGAATATCACCATTCACCACGGTGAATACTTAGTGAGTTACTAATGCAGTAGGCAAAGATTTAAGCATTTATAGACATTAACATATTTAATCATCAACATATATATAAACCTATAGGTTCCTATTATTGCCCCCATTTTACAGAGAAGGAAAACAAAGCTCAACCACTTAGCTAGGGCCACATAGTGTGCTCTCCGTGGAATGAGTTATATAATGGTTGACTTTCTAGCATCTCAAACAAGTTTGGGCTTGTTAAAATTTTTTACATGAGAAAAGAGTTCTCAGATTAAAACAGATGAGAAATGATGCATTCAGAGTTCAGGAAGGTATTATGATTTAAATCAGCAGTCCCTTAGCTTTATTTGAATGCGTAGCTATGCCCATTTATACTTCCACAGATAGCCCCAGAGATAGACTGATGGTGATCACCTTTTGGGAATCTTGGTTAACTACATGAACATGATCATCTTCAATTTGCTTATAGAGTTAGAAACTACCACTCCAATTTTAGAAACAAAAAAGCAGTCCTTCTTCATAGTGAATAAACAGACAAATTCTAGGCCAATAAAAGCTTACAATAACAACAACAAAGAACCCACTGTATTTAGACCAATTCAGTGATTTATCCAAATGACAGAGCATAGCAGTTTCACATGTAAAAACAAGTCTGGCTTCAGTGAGGTTTTTCCTATTGCTACTTCCTGAAGGTGAACTTTATTAAAATAGATTCCCAGGTAAATCATTTACAGTATGTTAGTGGGTGGATGTTCTGTGTAATTCACATTAGTCTACTGTTTTGACTTCAAAAACTGTAAAACACATTGCATTCATGTTAACTTGCTTAAGTAAAAAGTATTTGAATCTTATACGTGATGGTTCAAGAGGGGTCTGATTTATATTTTGTTTCAATAGGTGAAGAATATTTTTCTCTTTTATAAAATTGTGAGTCTAAAAGTTTTTTCTTTATTTCAATTTTTGATTATTTTCTGCACTCCATTTGCTTCCAAGATCATAAAGCAGCCATTATATAAACTACTGAGATTATAATAGATTACAGAGTTTATCAAGTTACTGCTTGACTTGATATTAAATTAATTCAATTTTAATTTAGATACATGGTTTAAGCCAGATCAGCCTTCAAGAAACCTAGAAAAAGTCTAAGAGATCCTAGGACCAAATATCACCTGTTGGAAGGACATAAAAATGGAAGCGAAAAGCATGAGGAGATAGGGTAGATGGAGAGGTGCTGGGAGAGAAAAATATTGCTGTTTGGCACATTGATTGGAAATGGGCCATTCTCTCCAAATGCTGGGAATGATCTAAAACCACTCTGAGGGTTTTTTTTTTTGACATACCTGATTCCTGACTTACAGCTGAGGCTGAGGGCTGAAGAGGCACTGAGAAATGGTGGGCTGATTTAGGTGAGAGTCTTTATAATTGTCTAGTGCTAGACTGACTCCAGGTCTCTAACAAGGGAATAGCTGCTAATCGCCTTGTACAAAGAATTTATACTGATTTATCTAATTAATAAGATTCCTACTACTATAGGAGTCTTACAAAAAATATGTGGGCAAGAATTCATCATAACTTTGTTTATAATATCAAAAATTCAGGTAAAGTAAACCTAAACATGGTATATCAACATGATGGAATAGGATGCATTTGATTCTAAAAGGTATTTAATTATGTGAGAAAGTAATAACCATAAAATGTCAAAAAGGGAAGATATAAAATTCTATATGATCTCACTTTATACAAATATAACAAAATATTAATATTGCCTATTCTAGGATTTTATATAAGTAGTACTATTTTTATACTTATCTATAGATCTCTAATGTTCACAAATGGGCATATATTACTTTTATTGTCAGAAAAAAAGATAGACATAGAAAAAACATCTTTCTCAATCTGATAATTAGTTCTAGAGCCTTCATCTTGAAACTTCCCAAGGAGCCAGCCTCTGTTTAAAGGATATTTCAAGGGTTTCGTAAGCCCAGTGCATTACTCTTAAGGAGCTCAGTGAATGAGCACCAAGTGAATTGACACTTTCTACCGTATTGCAGCTGATTACATGTTAATGGAATTTGAGGGAGGCTGTATGCCAAAGCTGGTTACATGACTTCTCTTTTAAATACATGCCAGAGTCTATATTTTAAAGATAAAAAAGAAATAATTTATTATCATTAAATGTTACCCAAGATTATCTCCATAATTAGCAGGTATTTTCATTGAAGTGTTTGGAAAGTAACCATAAAAATGAAATCATTGGGTGAGTTGTAGCATCATTATTCACATGGGATGGTGCAAAGTAAATAAGACAGTTTGTTTTTTTAATGGGGACAGTGTTGAGGGAGGATGGCATTTCTGCTGACATTTCTAAATAATGTTATTAGAAAATACCAGCAGCAAAGAATGCACTGAATAATATTTTTGAAAATAAAAAAACTCCTTAATACATTCCAGGAAGTTGATACTAGGTCACAAAAATAACAGGAGAATTAAATTCATATAAAAAAACATATTTGGACTATTGCTTTCCTGACATTGAAACTCATTCCTGTCTCAATACAACTTGACATTTGTAGAACACTTTCCTGTGTGCAAAATGTGTTCAAGTGCATTATTTCTGGAGAAAGGAGGGGTAGGTTTTATCAACCATATCTTATGATAGAGGAAATGGAGAGTTTTGGAATTCATGTGACCTGCCCTAAACTATCACACAATGTCTTTCTCCCTGCACAGGATGAAGGGTCTTACTGCTGCCATGCGCTGCTTCTCTTGGATGGCAGGGTGCCTCAGATGCCCTTGCCTGCATGACTGCTCTCCTGGGGTGTGGTGATACTGCTTGCTCATGCCTTCTGAGGTCTGAATGCTCTGTCTATGAAAGGCCTGAGCAGGTCACAGTGAGTACAAGACTCTGACCAGTTTCGTGGGCACAGCCCCAGGCACATGCCGTGTTTGATTGATCAGTTCTTGGTCCTCCACTCCAACTGCATCAATAGCAATTAGCACTGGTATCTATACAGGCATATAGTCTGGCTTCCAATTGCTAGGGACCTTGTCTTATGAGATTTCAGTTGCAGTATTGTTCTTATTTTATCACTTTTTGGAAGGGCTTGTGGAATCTGCAAAATAAGGAGAATCCAGCCCTGTTACTAAAAGCTGACCCGGGCTTCAGCTGGGGCAGAGGCTGGGAAAAGGTAAAAGTACCATCAGCAACTCTACATGCTGCTTTTTGCCCATTCCAACAAATATAAGTATTTTAAAGATAAACTATGTTTTAAAGTCACTGGAATCTTACTACTTTCTGACTCCATTACCCTTACACATTTGTTTATCTAAACCCTGCAATGTTTGCTGTTTTTACTGATTTTTTTCTTCCTTCTCAACTCCACTTAAGTTTTGCTTTCCCACACTTGCCCGGTCCCAGCATGTGTAATTTCAAGGTTATTGTCTGTGCACTTATTTAAACCTCTCACTTGGTGGCATTCTCTGTGACAGCAGGAAGGAACATTGGTTTAATCTACCTCTGTCCCAGCATCTAGCTGAAGGAATAAATAAAGCCTTCAATATTCCATCTGAAAAACAGAGTTTTCTTTTTAGGCTTATGCCAAAGGGTTCAAGAATCTAT
The DNA here is from genome assembly GCA_027563665.1 of Antrozous pallidus. Classification (NCBI taxonomy): domain Eukaryota; kingdom Metazoa; phylum Chordata; class Mammalia; order Chiroptera; family Vespertilionidae; genus Antrozous; species Antrozous pallidus. Next base: position 29,181,540 of record CM050508.1, on the reverse strand, counting down.
GAATTCTTTATTGAATTTTAGTTTTGGTATTTAATAAAATGTTGGCCCCATTCCATGAACATTCATTGAGGACCAGTAGTACTAGTGTGATGTCAAGAGCTGGACCCAGAAGGATGGGTAGGGCATGACACCCATCTTCAAGGAGATCAGTAAGAGAAACCCCTGGAAATAGGTTAAACTCTTTCTAGATTGCAGAAACAAATAATGCTTTAGTAAATAAAAGCATTTCATTGATGCTTTGATTATAAAAGATAGTAGTGTCAAGAATCATTCTTTTGCCCTAGCCAGCTTGGCTCAGTGGATAGAGCATCGACCTGCAGAATAAAGGGTCACAGGTTCTATTCCAGTCAGGGCATATGCCAGGGTTGTGGGCTCAATCCCCAGTAGGGGGTGTGCAGGAGGCAGTCAATCAATGATTCTCTCTCATCATTGATGTTTCTCTTCCTCTCCTTTCCTCTCTGATATAAATAAAAATATATTTTAAAAAGAATCATTCTTTCTCAATAACCAAAGCATTTTAAAAATCAATTTTACCTCAAATATTGCTAAATTAGTTTAATGATGAATAGTGGATCTGATATGCCCATTGGATTATCTGGAAAGTTTTTGGTAGGAAAGAGCCAAAGAGCCCTAATAACCAGAACTCCCAATTCTAAACCCACTTCCTGTGCTAACTTGGTAAATGCCCTTGGGTCAGACCCTCACCTATAAATCAGGAATGCTATTATCTTGACATTATACTCAGGAATGTATAAAATCAGACAGTTGATAAATCATCTACATATAAAATTATTTAAAATATGATTTTGTAAACATTTATTTTCATTGTAGCATTATTTCTCAATAATTACAAATAGCCAAAACATTCAATAGAAGGGTATTAATAAGTTATGGTACCAACCTACAATGAAATATACTCTGCAGACATTTAGAAATGATATCTGAAATAGCCAATGACTCAAAAATTTTACCAATTCTTAGATGAAAAAAAAAGTAGAATTAAAAAAAAAAAGTCTAGTCTGACTGGTGTGGTTCAATGGTTGAGCATGAACCCATAAGTCAATAAATCACAGTTCATTCATATTCAGGCCACATGCCCAGGTTGCAGGCACAATCCCTAATGGGGAGTGTGCAGGAGGCAGCTGATAGATGATTCTTTCTCATAATTGATGTTTCTATCTTTCCTTCTCCTCTCCTTTGCTCTCTCTGAAATCAATAAAAATATATAAAAATATTTTTTAAAAAGTCTAGAAGGGGATACACCAAAATGTTACCAGTGAACATCTACAAGTATCATGACTATAGAGAGTTTTTATTCTTATATTTTTCTCTACTTTTAAACATTTTCTAAACTTCGTACAGCACATAAACTTGTTTAAAAGCCAGCATGTGAACTCTTCAGCTTTCCCAATATCACACATCAATAAACAACATAAGACTATCCTGTCACGTGGTGAAACTCAAACATGAAAATTAGCCTTGTTGTCTTGGGTCTTTCCAGACATACTTAGCCCTTTGATTCTCAGGGAAAACACTGAAGCTTTCTCAACTTTCCATTTGCAGAACTTTTTCCTTGAGAAGTTCATGTAACAACAAAATATCCTGGTGGGGAAAAAAATCCAGTGACCTGACTATTTTGTCTACATAATAACGAGTCTCCCACGGTTTCTAAATACACTTGAATTCTTTTTTAAACAGTGGAATCACTGCTCCAAGACCAATTTAGAGAGACAATCTAATGAACAAACATTGATCTTAAAGTTTAAAGATGGAAAATTCCTAACTTATCCCAAACTACTGTCAGAAAAGTAGAAGATTTTATATGGTTGTGTGTGTTTTTTATTTGTTTGGGTCTTGTTCTTTAATCCTCACCTGAGGATATTTTTCCTTTGATTTTTAGAGAGAGTGGAAGACAGAAAGAAAGACAGAGAGAAACACATTGATTGGTTGCTTTCTGCCTGATCCCTGACCAGGGCCCGACTGGGGAGGAGCTTGCAATCCAGGTATATGTCCTTGACTGGAATTGCACTTAGGACCTTTTGTTCTGCAGGCCAATGCTCTGTCCACTGAGCCAAACCGGTTAGGGCACATGGTTATGTTTTAAATAGTTCCGAGCATTCCACTTTTTAAAATCCATTAATTCATTGCAATAATTAATACTAAAATGCTGAGAATATCAAATACTCTTTAAATATATGTGTGTGCATTTATAAGACACATAACTTAGGAGTGTACACATAAATTGGACCATGAACTGGTTTTTTTTTTACCTTCCTTTGTGTGTACATGAATGATTATCAAATTAAGAGCACTGAATCAATGAACAGGGACAGACTGAGCAACTGCTATGTTGATCTAGACTGATTCCCCTTCTTTCTTCTCTTTCTGATTTGTAAGACGTAGCCAAAGAGAAACCAACATGACTTGTCTCCTGTTTTGTCACTTGTCCTTTACGTAAGTTGAATTCCCAAGGAGAGAACAAATCATTAAAAATGGAGTCATGTCACAGTCCTGAGTGCCATCCCACTGAAGGACCCTCCACACTGCTTATGGAGGCTGGCACTGTTCTCAGACAACAGTGTGCCCACCAAGGCCTGTGGAGCTGGATAAAATGCAGACCCACTGGGTAGGTTTGAGGTGGGCCCACATGACATTCTGCCTTCCTAAGCAGCCTGGGGTTCGGTGGGGGTAGGGTGGGGCTGGTGTTGCTGGTTGTTTGAGTGCAGAGTTCTTCACCTCCTTCCAGCAGATTCTTAACTGGTTTCACCCTTCCCTGGCTTAGAGCCCCCTCAGGCCCTGGCCTACATTGGCTACATACAACAAGGGCTCTTCAGGTGGAACATCAGCTTCCTGCCCTGGGCCTCACAGCCACATTCAGCAAATTCAGACCCTTCTAGTATAAATGAGGTTGAGGAGACAATGACAGAGATACATCAACAGGAATGAAAGAAGAATGTTTTCACCACACCACTTGAGAAGTGGGCCCATTACCAAGTCACAGTTTGAATTCATTACTCATCCAGTACTAATGTCCTGTGAATAGCTCTTTATGTTACAATATTAATTTGTTCAGTGCAAACATTAACACTATACAATGTTCAGCCACATGCAGTCTTGTGGACTGATATCACCTTATACAGTAAGCAATTTTCCATCCTTCATAAGCATAACCACATGGACCCCACCCCTACCCTGGTTCCCTGCTTCCCTTTCCTCACACCACCTCTGGCAAAATACTTGGCATATGCATTTTCCTTGTGGTGAGTAATTTAATTCAACTTTTTCTCTTTCTTTTTACAAAAAACTTCTGTAAATCTGGTTTTATTCTTTGACAACCCAGAAGCCATAAAATTGGAAGTGCCTGGCCTCTCTCCGCCAGGGAGAGATTGTGGCCTGGCCACACTCTTCAATGCTTACCAAGGCTGTCTCCTTGTAAAGGGTTAGCCTGTGAGCCGGTTCCTTGGAGAGGTGGTCCCAACCACCTCTAGCTATGGTAGGATCTCTCCTCTGTCACCACATCCTATTCTGTCCTGGCAGGCACCACTATCTAGTTACACACTTGTTTGCTGGGCTGTTGTCTCCCTGCCCTACTCTGCTAGACTCCTAACCATGGTCAGAGATGTAGACTATCTAGTTTTTCAGTGAATCCCCAACACTTGGCCACATGTCTAAGTCTCTGTCCCATTCTCTCCTTCCTGCTTAGTATTAATCAAATAATTATAGCTAGAATATAAAAACTGGCTACTTACTTTGTACCAGGCATTGTATTGAATACTTTATCTACAATACATAAAGTACCACCACTTTCAGATAGCAAAAACTTGGCTCTTTCAGGAGGTAATTGGTTCAAGGTAACACTGAGCCTGCTACCTGGCTGAACTATAGTGGTATCTAGTTTATAGTTGAAGAAGAAAGGTGAGGTGTGCCATATTGGTTTTTAATATATCTCTCCCTATCTCCATTCATTTCTCCAAGTGTTTGCTGTTTTGATAATGTTTCTTTATTTATTTATGCACATAACTTCTTCATATTTTGATAATGGGGCAATATAATTGAATATATACAAATGGAAATGTGTATAGCTTTAAGCATTTGTAGCCAGGGCCAACCACCTTAACTTTTTGGAGAAAAGGTTGTACAGATATTTAGGTACAACCCATATCAAATGGTTCTAGAGTTTTCTTTTATTATAGAAAATTAGATTTTTAGAATCCGAAAATTACAAACAACAGAAGAGAGAATTAAAAATGGAAAGATGGGTATGAATATGTTTCATAGAAAGCAGCACCAGAACAAGAGCTCAAAATGCTACAACTTGGTCTCAAGTACAACTGGTAATTGGTCTCATAGAGAGTCTACATAACCTCATACTTCATGAGAATTACTTTGTGGACAGAAGAATGTTATCCAATGGCTCTTGTCTCCCACTGGTCAAAGATTTTCCCTATAGATGTTAATTCCCTGTATTTCTAGAGCACAATAAGAAGCCATGAGATAGAATCTACAGAAGCCATTAAGATGTGCCTGTGTCAAGTCTGTGGCCAAGGTGACAGCTGGGGAAGTAAGTCCTATAGCACAGGAGCAAAGTGAGGCCAAGAGGAGCTGAGTAGCATCTGAAAGGGTTCTGATATAAGAAGTTAGGAAAACTGGAGAAAAAGGTGAGAAGGTCCAGCATGCATCTTAACAACTGTAGGAGTCGAGTGAGAAAGGAGAAATATAAAAAAGAAATGTCTGACAATTTTCAAGATTTGATGAAAAGTATAGCGTTTCAGATTAAATATCCACAGAAAAGGATATATTAAGAAACACATGTGAACATGCATTATAATTTTAATAGCATGATAAAAAATTTGATCTAATTGATTTACATAGAAATCTTCAAATTCAGAATATTACCACAATTCAATAGAAAAAGATAACTAGAAAATCCCCATATTTTTGGGTATTAAAAATAAATAAACATCTAAATAACACATAGGACAAAAAAAATTTAAAAATTTAATGATATTAAAATAGCGCTTATTAAAATGTGTGTGGTGGAACTAAAGCAGTATTTTAGAGGAAATTTTTTTTTAGCCTTAAATGCATTTCAACTACTCAAAGTTGTTTTATTAAAGTCAAAATATAAAATTCAACTGTGTTTTTCTCTACTTTAATAGTTAGACTATTAAGTTTTGCAAAATATTCCATTTACAGTAGCAATAAAATATTAAATACTTTGAAATTAAAAAATAGAAAACCCTAAACCATTGTGAGAAAGTAAAGCTCTAAGTGAACATATCCTATATAATAAAAGAGTAATTTGCAGATTGACCATCACTCCAACACACAAGAGGGCTGCCTCCATGTGGTCAAAGATCCTGCCCCAATGTGCACACAAGATGGCCACCACAAGATGGCCAGCAGGAGAGAGCCATTGGGAGGTTCTTGGCCCTGCAAGGGAGGGCAGTTGTGGGTGATCAGGCCAGCAGGGGAGGACAGTTGGGAGGGACCAGGACTGCAAGGGAGGACAGTTGGGGGCGATCAAGCCTTCAGGGGAGGGTATTTAGGGGTGACCAGGCTGGCAAAGGAGGGAAGTTGGGACAAACAGGCTGGCAGGGGAGCAGTTAGACATCAATTAGGCTGGCAGGATAGTGGTTAGGGGGGGATCAGGCTGGCAGGCAGAAGCAGTTAGGGGCAATTAGGGAGGCAGGCAGGTGAGCAGTTTGGAGCCAGCAGTCCTGGATTGTGAGAGGGCAGTCGGACATCCCTCTAGGGGTCCCAGATTGGAGAGGGTGCAGGCTGGGCTGAGGGACATCTTCAGCCTCCTGTTCACCGGCCTATAGTCCATATATGAAAACAGACTCAAATATGAATGATTGCTTGCTACACATATTCGCAGATATAATAGTACAAAACAGTGAGGAAAAGAATGGACTGTTCAATAAGAAGTGTTGGGACAATTTGCTACCTCTATGGAAGAAGATAAAATCATGTTCTATAAGTAGAAAACAATTGCAGGATTAAAAGTTCTAAACGTAAAAGAGTTAAACTGTAAAACTACTAAAAAATAAGAACATTTTTATAATATCAGGGAAGAAAAGGATTTCTTCAAAAGATGCAAACCACAAAATACTAAGAAAAAAAAATGGATAAGTTTGAGATTATAATAGACAAAAACGTTATACATTAAGGTACCAATAATTAAATGAGAAAATAAATAAAAAACTAGAATAAACTATTTTCTGCACATTTAAATGGCAAAATTTGAGATTATATATATATATATATATATATATATATATATATATATATTTTTGATTCTAGAGTTGGCCCTGTGCATTGGTGGATTTTACCAACTTCTGCTGGAAAACAGCATTTTCCATGTGCAGTTGGGAATGAGGAAATACATATATACTGGATTTCATATATAAATTAACATATATCCTAATTAATTAGCAACAAAAAGGACAAAGGTCACAGTAGATAAATAAGCAAAGAGCTCTCAATGCAATTCACTCTGAGGGAAATATAAATTGCCAATTAAAATATGAAGATTCACAAACTCGCTAGTCAACACAAAATCCTATTTCACAACCCATTAACATCTAAGCACTCAAAGTTTTACTAAAGATATGGGGAGATAGGTATTTAGGCTCACTGTTGGTACAACCCTTTTGGAACTCAATTTGACAATTTCTATTAAAATTTTAAATATGCTTTCTTTATTAAGTCTTTCTGAATCCCATCTAGGAATGAAAAGTTGGGTTGTTACTATGGCACATACACAAAGATGTACATTTCAACTTTGTAGAATAAAAGCATGGAAACAAGCTTACTGAGTTAAGGGGGATGGAAAAATGAACTGTGCTTTATTTATATAATTAGATACTATTAAAGAGCTATGCATTTATATATATATATAAATAAGTCAATTCTATGTGTATCAACATGAATAAAAGGGACTCTCCAAAATACATAATACTGGATTTCATTCAAGCCCCAATAGGTATATGTAATGTGAAACTATCTTTTACAATTGAAAGACCACAAAAACTATATATATGTGTGTGTGTATATATATATACATATATACATATATAGTTATATATCTATATCTATATCTACATATATAAACTAACACACACAAAGGGTATAAATACAAAACCATGCACTGGGAATAATACACATTTGACACTTTTAAAGGGGCACTCCATCTTCCAGCACAATAAAGTATCTTGGTGTCTTGGTGTTACTTTTGACTCAGTTGGCCTTGTGCATTGGTGGACTCAACCAACCACTGAAAACAGTATTTTCCATGTGCTGTTGGGAATGAGGAAATACTGCTGTTTTTTGATCCACGGTTGGTTGAATCTGCTGATAGGAAATCCGAGGATGTGAAACCCTGGAATAGGAAGGGCTGTTGCATTTATTTAAAAAAAAATTAGTGGACTCAGCATTCAAACCAATGGTCAGCTATGTGCACACCTTGTGGGGATGGGAGATGGATTAAAGATTGTGTGTGACCTTCTCTATTTAGACATTGTTTTTCCTAAGAAAAACAGGTGAGAGCAAACAGGATAAAACTTATTCGTGCTTGTTTACTCTTGAAGGCAGATACAATGGTGTCTGTCACGTCACTTCTTGTTAGTTTGAAATACTTCCTAACTCAACTTATGTTTTTAAATTTAAAAATGAATTCTGTTGAGAGAGTATCCTCCCTAAATCCAGCTATTATTCAGCTCCTGGTATTTGTTTGCCATGTTTCTGCCTAGTCTGGAATTTTAGGGCCAAAAGAGAAAAGATAAACTGTTATCTCAAATTTGACATGTAAAAAATAATATGGGCTCAATGGTTGAGCATTGACCCAGGAACCAAGAGGTTGCTTGTTTGATTTCTGGTCAGGGCACATGCCTGGGTTGCTGGCTCCATCCCCAGTCGGGGGGGGGGTGTGCCACAGGCAGCTGATTGATGACCTCTCTCACCGATGTTTCTATCTCTCTGTCCTTCTCCCTTCCTCTCTTTCTAAAAAAAAAAAAAATCAATAAAAAATAATAATCTGGGAATATGACAATATAACTGAAAATTAGTCTAATTAGAGGTTATATAATCACAGAGCATACTTTTTCTGGCTGATCTTTATACACATGTATAAAGTGACAGATTGCTTCATTTATAATAATTTCCCCTCTTTTTCTCCACCTTTCTCTAATATACAGTATATCTCCTTTTTTTTGGGGGGGGGGTGCGGTTTAGAAGGACGTGCAAACCCTGCTCTGGACCTTTTCCCCAAGCCTTCCCATAGCATACATCTCCTCTAGGTTTTTTGCTTGTGTGTTTATTTATTCCTGGATTAAACCTGGTAGACAATCTTCACTGACTTGGATGAGTTTCATCCATTATCCCCAGAAGTACTGAGCTACCTGGATTGCACAATCCTAGTCTATACAAAATGCATTAGTTAGAACCAGCTCCATGAAGAGATTACATGGATTACAAAATTTATTAAATGTAAAACATTAAATAGTCTAAGTTTTGTAAATCAGTAGAAGAAAGGCCCAATAGTTTTGTCATATTCATATTGTGGAAAACTACGCAAAGGGGCAAAAAAGAAAAAAAGAGATAGCTCTATCTTAAATACTGACATGGACAGATTTATAGGTTGCAAAAGGATATTAACATATAACATATAACAAACATATAACATATAATCCTATCTAATAAAAGACTAATTTGCATACTGACCACCACTCCAACACACAAGGTGGCTGCCCCCATGTGGTCAAAGATCGTGCCCCCATGTGGACACAAGATGGCCACCACAAGATGACCAGCAGGGTAGGGCCATTGGGAGGTTCCAGGCCCTGCAAGAGAGGGCAATTGTGGGCGATCAGACCAGCAGGGGAGGGCATTTGGGAGGGACCAGGCCTGCAGGGGAGGGCAGTAAGGGGTGACCAGGCCAGCAGAGGGAAGTTGGGAGCAAACAGGCTGGCAGGGGAGCAGTTAGACATCAATTAGGCTGGCAGGGTAGTGGTTAGCAGGTGATCAGGCTGGCAGACAAAAGTGGTTAGGGGCAATCAGGGAGGCAGTTAGGGGAGCAGTTTGGAGCCAGAAGTCCTGGATTGTGAGAAGGATGTCCGACTGCTGCCTAAATGGGCAGTCAGACATCCCTTGAGGAGTCCCAGATTGGAGAGGGTGCAGGTTGGGCTAAGGGACATCCCCTGCCCCTTAGTCAGTGGTTAGGAGCCAGAGGTCCCAGATTGGAGAGAGTGTAGGCCAAACTGAGGCGACACCCTTCCTGTGCACGAATTTTGTGCACCGGGCCTCTAAAAAAATTTATATATATATATCCTTTATGTTAAAAAACAAACATACATTGTGGGTCCACATATGTACATGTAAATGCATTGGAAATGCTGCAAAAGAAACATGAAGTGGTGAGTGGATACCTTCTTCAGACAGAGAAGGGGGAGATGTATGGAGGTTATCAAGGCATGTTAGCTTCATCTGTAATGTCTTAATTTACATTTTAATTTGCATAGAAAGTACTTGGATTACATGTGGCCAAGGATTCCAAAAATCTTTTTATGGACCATAAATGCATGCGACTATTAATTTCCAATCATAAACTCAGTCATGAAATTTATAAAACATCTGCTCACTTGGAAATGAAACAACTGCATTATTAACCCAAATTATTTTTTCCAAATTAAAATACTTAATGTAAAAGTCACAGAAAGAAAAGTTAAATTTCATTTTCACAACTTAAAATCAAGTAACTCAACTCCAGGAGTCATAACAGTATTGAGGACTCCCAACTTATCTTTAATTGCAAAGAATAAGAAATATGGGCTGGATTTGAATGAATGGGGGATCTTTCCAATTCCTACTAGAAATGAAAGTGACAGCTTGCTTCATCTATACTAACATGAGTTCTGTCTCTGAGGTGATGTTCACACTTCGGTGATGGCAGCGGCTTTTCCCGATGATGAGGATTGAACACAGGCTTTGACAAAGAGGAAATCTAGACTTAGAGAGGTCAGAGTTCAGCGTGAAGTGACATCTAAGGAGCGGCAGGGCCAGGACTCCGGCTCGGTTTCCATTACCAGCCCTGTGTGCTCTCTGCCAGGACGTGCTGCCTGCTCTGATTCACCAACCTGTGAGACATCCATCCTTCGTCTCTGTATCTGGCATTCTTACGCCTTCATCCCTGGCGATCACCTACCTACCTACCTACCTGCCTGCCTACCACCTGCTCCCTGGGCATCTCCGCTTGCTCTCGTCCCCACGCTGCCCGCCTAGGGACCTTCATGGAGCCCGCAGCCACCCGGAAGGGTCTCCAGGACAGCGTCCTGGCGGGTGGAGCGGGCGTGTCCCCAGGACGGAGGGTGGGAGTTGCAGTGCGCGGGATGGGGGTGGCGCCGCCCCCGCACTCACCTTGCCCGCCGCGGGCGCGGCCGCCAGCAGCAGCAGCAGCAGCACCAGCCCTGGCGGCAGCAGGAGGGCGGGCGGCCCCCGCGCCGTCCAGGGGCTCATGGTGGGCACCTGCTCAGAGTCCCGGCGTGTCCGGGTCCCGCAGGCGATGCGGCCACCGCGTCCCCTTGCGTGGCTCTCGGTAAGGGAGTCCGGCTGTGAAGCTGGTCTCGCCGGCCAGCCCGTTTGTTTTGTAGGGCCCAGCAAGCGCCGTCCGGCCCTCCCCACCCAGGCTTTTGACGGCGGCTCCAAGGGAGGGAGGCAGTGGCTCAGGTCCCGCCCTCGCCCCCCCCCCCCCCCCCAACTCACCGGGCAATGTCCCTGCGACCTGGGCGTCGTGCCCAGGAGGCGAGGAAGCGCCGCGCGCCCCCGGGGCAGGTGGGCGAGGGTCCAAGGCAAGGGGTGAAGGGGGGTGATGCTCCCAAAGCCTTGGAGCCGAGGCGGAGCGGGGCGGGTGGGAGTCGGAGGTGGGGAGTTTTGGGGGTGTGCGATGGGGAGGCGGCTGAGCAGAGGGAAGGGAGTGGCCAGTGGCCGTGCCCAGATGAAGTGGGAGGCGCGCAGGGTGTAGGCACTGGAGAGGGCCTGCGGGCTCCAGCTCCCGATGGTGCTATCTCACTCACTGCTCGCTCTCCTCCAACCTCCTGCACCCGCAGGGGCAGCAGAGTGGAGTCGTGCGGGATTGGGGCGCGGCAGAGCCTGGAGGTGCGCGCCGTGCCAGCTGGAGGTGAGGCGGCTCCCAGCGCTGTGGGCGCCCCCAACCCCCCCTGAGGTAAGGCGCCCGGGACTCAGGCTGGGCGGTCACTGCCCTTGGGCCAGGGACACCTGCCGGTGTGTGTGGTGGGCACCGGAGGAAATCTGGCATCTCTGATGGGCGTGCGGGGTGGGGGGCAGCCAGGGCCTGGGGGTTACCAGAGGAGAACGTGTCTGGCTCCCTGGCTTGTCTGCCTGGGTTTGAACTGGGCGCTGTGTGTTTTGATTAATTTGGAGGCTCAAGTTACCACCAGCCTGGCAGTCTGGGCACTCCGAAATGCCAAGAGCAAAAGGCAGCTGAGGCGAAAGAGAATGCCCATCCTATTCTCTGCTGTGTTGAACTGGCTTTTCAGGCTATCTTATCTGCGGAAGTGCAGGGGAAACCTAGAGCCATCTTTGTCCCTGGGTGTCTCCCTCCCTGAGTGCCCTTGGTGGGGTGGCCTTGGATGCAAACGTGCAGTTATCTGGCTGGTCAGGGAACCCTCTTCAAAGCAGGGCTGGTGCCCTTTCTTGTGCCACTGACCACATGGACTCTGGGGATGCGTTCAGACCTTTCTCAGAAGAATGCTTTTAAGTACATAAAACACAATTAAATCAGAATCCGTTCTACTGGAATACAATGATCAGACTATTCAAGCCACGATATAACAACAGACGAATATCATTAGTATTGCACTAAATACCTAGATCTGATAGCAGATTTATTTTAAATAACTTTAATCTCCAAGTAGTGATGACTGCAAAAGTGAAATGTGACATGAAAACACCAGTGGCTGCAAACTCCCAGGAGCTGTCAACACGATAGCAGTTTGTTGCCCATCTCCATTGCCCACAGAACTGCTGAGCTTCCTGGAAAGCCAGTGAAGCTGGAGGTGCCACTTTTACTTCCATCACAGTTCACAGACCGCCTGAATTCTTCTCCAGGGTTGGGACCCCTGTGTGGGAGCGGTGTCGCTGACATCTGCAGTAGTTGGTCATCAAACACTATCTGTGAAATAATATGGTTTCGTCCCTAAGAACCACTTGCTTCAGTTAGAATTGGGTCTGACAGTGTATTGAACCTGTGTAGGTGAACAAAACCCTGACAGTAGATGAATAAAGACAGTAGTAGCTGCAGAATGAATATTATAGTCTTCCCTCTGTTTTTTTTAAATTTTTATTTTTATTTTTTTTATGCCTGTAATTGTCAACTGTGGTTGTGCTTTAGAATCTCCTAAGGAGCCCCTAAAACCCCTGGTACCTAGTTCATCCCAGACCAATTACACCAGACTTTCCAGTGGTAGGACTCGGGTATCAGTTTGTTTTGAAGCTTCCGGGAGATTCCCACCTACAACCAAGTTTGAGAGCCATTTTACATGCATGTTTCAGTTAAGTTAGCTGCATTGAATCAGGGTCTCTTCTTAGGAAAAATAATAAATGGACTTCAATTATTATGTCTTCGTTAAGATTTATTGCATTATTAAAAATATAAATAAAATAAAATATTTGTTGTATGTATTAAGATTATGTATTTATGAAATATATATTAAACTTTTCATTAAGACTTACATGTGCCCAGGCCACATATATTGCAGGGTAGTATGGAGTAGCATCTTCCTATTGACAGGGAGGTTCTTAAGGAACCTTCTCCTACCATCCTGGGTAGACAGGACATCAGAGGCTCTGTTGAAATAACAGTGTTCAAGAATTCCAGGTGGCATGTGATAATCTTGCATGGACTAATACTACTTCCTGGGGGAAAAAATAACCTGAAAGTTAGTGTGAAATGCTCCTCCTTTTTGCTGAATTCCAGAAGATTTCTCAATTCAGACCTTAATTTCTTTTCCCTGAAACCAAGCCATTTTGATGAAAGACCAGACTTAGTGTCATCACCTTTGAAGTGGCAGGAGCGGTCAACTGCACTTCACTTCTGATGCCACAACAAAACAGAAGAGAAACCTGTGATGTAAATATGAGGGGAGGGGGGAGACCAAATAGGTTTACACTTGTTCATATGGAAAATAATACGATAATAATGGAAAAATAAACTCCCTGGTTTATGTATTCACAATTGTAAACCTACCACCCTCTGGTAAAGAGGAAGTGTGGTTAAGAGCTTGGACTCCACTGTAGACACTGAATTTTGAATTCTTTCCATACTTAATAGTGTGACTGAATCTCTCTGGGCTGGGTCTTCTCTTCCATACACTGGGCATAAACACAAACCAGCCTTTCTCACCATGGCCTCCCAAAAAGCAGAGCCTGTGACAAGACTTGTGAGCAAGTTGGCTTAGATATCAGAAGGACTTAAATGTGTTTTCCAGGAAGTGATCCCAGTGAGCAGAGTGAGGGATGAAGAGTTAGACAGAGAAGGAAGAGACAACATAAGAGTGTGTTATTGAGATTTCTGCTGTGGACAGCTGTCATGGCACCCACCTCCAGGAGCTGTAGAAATCCAATGCAATGATCCAGTGGAAGCTCTTCGTCCAGGGTCTTCACAAAACAATAAACAGTAGAATTTGATTCTCCAGTTGCATAAAGAAAATAAGGTGGATGATAAATGGTGGCACAAGATAGAGATGTTCTCAGCTCAGTAGAAAAGGGTGAAGCACAATCCACTTGCTCCCTTGTGGTCAATGAACTATCCTTTGTATGTACACAGAAATCTCTACCTTTGGTTTTGAACAAAGTGAAGTGGTCATTGTCTTTGACAAGCCGTATATTATTATTTTTGCCTCCTTCTCATAATCATAGTATCTTGTCTCTTCTCTGCACAATGCTGAAATATGCAATAGCGTCGGCTTCCCTACACTTAAATGTAAAGCCCATTAGGGCAGGGACCTTTTTGGTGTTCAGTTGCTGAATGAATGATTGAGGTTGCTAACTAGTACTATTTGCTGAATGAATGACATTGGATGCCTTGACAAATTCACTGAGAATTCACACCCAGGTCTGTTTTCTTCCAAAGTTCATGATCTTTCTTTGGATAGGGATGTGCTTCTGCTTTTGACGAGTTGTACTTTGCCAGACTTGCTTGTAGCTCCTTGTTTAACCTTTTTAAAAGGTTAAATTTAATCTTAATTAATTTTAAAATTAATCTTGTTTTACTTACCCCCCCCCCCCCAACTTAGTCATTCCTCTTCGTGTAAGAACTTTCTCTTTTCAACACCTCTAGAATAGTTGACCCTAGGTTCTTTTAGAATCTCAGTCATTATCAACACATGTCAGTTCTTGCTGTTACATCTCCAGATTCTTTTCTGAGCTTATGGCCCTGCCTTAGTGCCTGCATTTATCAACTGTGGATTGCAGTTGCCTCCCTTGCAAGTTCTCTTCTGTGAAATCCATCATCTATGTTATAGTCAGAGTTCTAATAAAATTGCATTGTCTCAGGAAGGATAGATTACTTTGGGGGCAGTTACAAACAATCATAAGCATCAGTCTTATAGTAACAAGACATTTTTTTCTCCACTTACATGCCATGCCCATCACAGGATGTAGAGAGATGGGAAAGGTGAGGAGCTCTGCTTATTATGGCCTCTAAGGAACCTCCTAGAAAATCTCATTCAACGTGCTCTTCACTGATCACCTCAGAAGAGAAAGAGAATGTGCCAAATCAAAAACTGCTCTAAAAGCTTTCCTGTGGATGTGGCACATACTACTTCCCTTCATATTTCATTGGCCAAAGTGGTTATGCGACCATGCTTCATTTTTCAAGTGACAGGGAAATGAAATCTACCACATTCCTGGAAAGAGCTGGAAATATTTGGTGATTGTTAGTAATACCCATCACATGCATCATGCCACTTGCTTATTTTAAAGCTCTCAGAGCTCTTCTTTGTATTTACAGCTATTTTTTACACTTTCTAGAATAGAGTGGTCCAAAATCAACTTCTGAAAGCTCTCCTATTTCACCCCATACTTCTTAGGTTCACTCTATACCCGTTCTTACTTCATGCCTTTGTACTTGCTGTTTCCTCCACTTCAGGGACCTCTCTTGTAGTATGTATGGTGTCATTAACTTGTATTTTCAGAGCTAAGTCAAAGATTAAAGGTCATGGTCTTTGGGAAGACCTTTGTTCAAACCTTTGTTATATAGCACAGAAACTGTCAAATATTTTACTTTTCTGGGTTACAAGGCCTTTGAGGAAAAAGATTATTTTTTAACATAACTGAGACATTTAAAATATAAATTTAATGAGTTATAATTTATATACAGAAACCAGCACCCATTGTAAAGTATCTAAATCAAGGAGTTTTGTAGATGTGTTGACTCTGTGAAGCCAATACCACAATCATGATGCAGATCTTCCTGTCACTCCCAAAAATTGCTTCCTGCCCCTTTGCAATTATGCCTTTGGCCATCCCATTCCCAGGCAACCACTGATTGTTTTTTTTTGTCTCTGTAGAGTAGTAGGAATTTTCTAGAATTTTATGTAAATGGAATCACATAGTATGTACTCTTTTGTGTCTAGCTTCTCTGACTCAGCAGAACAATATTTGTTCCTTTCTATTGGTGAGTAGTATTCCATTGTATGAATATCACTTAAAAAATTCATTTACCTATTGTTGCACATTTGAATTGTTTCCAGTTTGGGGCTACTGCAAATCAAGCTGCTGTGGATATTTTTGTTCAAGGCTTTGTGTGGACATGTGTTTTTATTTCTCTTGAATAAATACCTAGGAGTAAAATAGCTGATCATATGTGAGATGTATGTTTCATTATAAAAGAGACAGTTTTTTGAAGTAGTTGTATCATTTTCATTCTCACTAGCAATGTATGAGAGTTCCAGTGCTTCATATATTTGTGGCATGTTCTTTTGGTATTATCAGTCTTTTAAATTTTAGCTATTCTAATACTGTACTTATGCAGTGCTATGTCAATGTACTTTCCACTTTCCCGATAACTAATGATGTTGAGAATATTTTCACATAATTATTGACCACTTATAGAACTTTTGTGAGGTGAATATTCAAATAAAAATGGTTGTTTTTATCCTCCTGTTGAGTTATAGTTACTATGTATTTTGATAGAAGACCCATGCCAGATTTATTTATTATGAATATCTTCTCCCATTCTGTGGTTTGCCATTTCCTCATTGGTGTCTTTTGAAAAACAAATGTGTTTATTTTGATGAAATCCATCTAATTTATAAACTTTTTATTTTTATAAGGTTTGTGCTTTTCTTGTTTTCTGAGAAAATGTCCTCTAAGCTAGCAAATATTGCTCCTGTTTTCTTCTTTTATAATATTTTTTCCATTCAGGTCAATGACCCATTTTGAGTTAATGCTGCTCATCATAATTTGTTATGGTGGGATGATGATGATGATGATGACAGGTTGATGGTGGGGAAGAAAAGGAGAGGGAAAGAAGCCTCAGTAATAGCAATGGCAATAGCAGAAAGAACTAGCTTTCTGGTTCATTAAACCAAATACCAGTCTTTTCCTAGAGTCCTCTCAGTCAGCTTAGGTTAATTCTGATTCTCATTAGAATTGTTCTTCTCATATCTTCTTCCGAAATAACTGATGATTCATACCTCTCACTAATTTCTCTCTCCTGGTGTTTAAAACTAACTATTATAGTTTAGTCTTCCTTTTTATTTCTCTTCCTTTTTTTTCATGCCGAGTCTTGTCTCTTCCTGAGCTCTGCCTAGGGATTGCCCCAATTCCCAACTTTTTATTCCTTCTAAAGTTTATTAAGAGGTCTTTTTTACTCTACAATGAATTAGGAAAGAGGAAATAAACATTTATTGAGCTGCCCCCACAAAGCAAGCACTGTGCTGGGCAATGGAATTAGACTCTTGCAATTCTCTCAGGTACTAGTTTTACATACTGAGAAATCAAGAGCCCAGATGAATTACAAATTTGCTCAAGGTTGCACTGCTAAGTGATCAAGATCTTAACATAAACATTTTTAACTCTAGAACTCTGCTCTCCATGCCTAACCATGAGGGCACAAGGCACCAGGAGAGGAAGGCAGCCAGTCTCTCAGGAGGAGGAAAGAAGTCATCTAAGGCAAACAAATGCTAACCTCACACTGTGGTTATGGGATGGAGGATGGGCCTTGTCTGATGGGATCACAGGATATTACTGCCAGAGCTCATCCCAAAGACAGTTCCTAGAGGTCTGAAAGGTCCAGAGACTTCAGATAGAGTCACTCTAGCTCTGCCCAGGAAAAATCACAGACCAAGAGAAACCTGAGGATTAGTGTTTTTGGCAAGAGACCAGCAGAATTCTGAGTCAAAATGTAATTCTTGAGTTGGAAATGAAGGGTCCATCCGGTTTTGAAAATTAGTTGTATGTTTTTAGAGCATTTATCATTTCCATGTCTTTCCCATGTGATAACATTATTATGATGTCAAATTTTCTGTTGATATTGGGAGGACACAGCAAAGGACAATATGATAAGAAAAGCCAATATTGGGAGAGTGGTGGATTAGTTAAGATATGGTCCAGTTGGCCCTACATTAGCAAACTCAACTCCAAGGTCAACTGAGAATTCCAAGCACTCTTAAACAATTCTACTGAACTAGGGGGTAGGAAGGGTGGGGATATGTTTGGCCATAATCCAGCAACATTCTAATTAAGTTGAAACTCAGAGTCATTCTCAAGAATTTATTTGAGTAGTTCTCAAGTTTATCCCTATTGGTTCTTAGAGAATATGAAGTTCCAGTCACATTCCAGTGGTTCATGGACCACACAGATTCATGACCCACTTTAAAAACCATGTGATGTTTGATGAGATTGACTGTTTTTACTAAAAAGATCAGGCTAACCTGAAGTCTTTGAAAGACTGCAGATAGAGTCAACTGGAAGATAGGGGATTTTAGAAAGAGCAAAACCAAGCAATCAGCTTGTATGCTGGGAGGTTAGTTGGTCTCTCTCTCTCTCTCTCTTTTAAATCTTCACCAATAATATGTTTTTATTGATTTTTAGAGAGAAAGTGAAGGAGAGACACACATTGATCAGTTGCCCCCTACATGCCCTGTCCAGGGATCAAACCCACAGCCTATGTATATGCCCTGACTAGAAATTGAATCCACAACTGTTTTGGTGTATGGGACCACACTTCAAACAACGGAGCAACCTAGCCAGGGCCAGATGATTTCTTAACAAGGAATGTGTAAACCTTGAAAGATGCTGGCCTCTGAGGTAGATAGGGCATTCTATTCTTTATCTGGGAGCATTTTTTTCTAGCCTTTGAGGGCCTTTGCTTATTTATTTATCTATTTCAAAATCTTAGCCTTTAGGAATTCTATTTTGGAAAGAAAAAGGTATAAACAAGTAGGTGTTCAAAGTATTAAAAAATTTTGGCCTTAGAGAGTCTTCAAATAGTTCAGTGTCAGAAGGTTAAAAGAAAAGAACATGTAGTCACTGAGTTAAGAGGAAGTTATTTCTCTGAAAGAACAAAAACATTATTATTAAAAAGAATGCAGACTTAATGTTACTTGGGAAAAGAGAAGACGTTATACTTCTCTACCTTTTTAGCAGAAGATTCTGCTGCTCAGTTTCCGTTTTATCTGGTCCTCCCATCTTGACCATTACTCACCCCAACTCCCCAGTCAATGAGAACCCCTGCAGAGTGTACTTTTTTTTCAAGATTGAGTTGCAGAGAAAACACATTCCCCCTGGTAGAGATTGTGATTTGAAATATCTCAGATCTTGTTCCCAGACTTAAGCATTTGGAAGATATTCTCAGTGTAGTTAGAATCCAAAATTTTCATAAGAAAAGAAATGACCTACTCTAGCCGTTTGGCTCAGTGGATAGAGTGTCGCCCTGCAGACTGAAGGATCCCAGGTTCGATTCAGGTCAAGGGCACATTCCCTGGTTGTGGCTTGATCTCCCTTGGAGTCGGGGTGGGGTGGTCAGGAAGCAGCCAGTCAATGATTCTCTCTCATCAATGATGTTTCTTTCTTTTCTTTTTTTTATGTGTAATACTTTATTTTTTTAAATCTTTATTGTTCAGTTTATTAATTATATTGTTCCCCCTTTTTTATCCCCCTTTAGCTCCTCTCCACCCTGTACCCATGCCACCCTCGACTCTCACCTCCCCCTCCCCACTGTCCTCTCCCATTGTTGCAAGATTTTGGTCCAGTCTCTTGCTATACTTCCCACACCCCTTTTCTCACCAAGAGTTGTCAGTCCATTCCCTCTCAATGTCCGTGATTCTGTTATATTCACCAGTTTATCCTGTTCATCAGACTATCAATTCACTTGATTTTTATATTCATTTGTTGATAGATATGTATTTGTTGTTCATAATTTTAATTTTTACCTTTTTCTTCTTCCTCTTCTTAAAGAGTATCTTTCAGCATTTCGTATAATACTGGTTTGGTGGTGATGAACTCCTTTAGCTTTTTCTTATCTGTGAAGCACTTTATCTGACCTTCAATTCTGAATGATAGCTTTGCTGGATAGAGTAATCTTGGTTGTAGATTCTTGCTATTCATCACTTTGAATATTTCTTGCCACTCCCATGTGGCCTGCATTATTTCTGTTGAGAAATCCGCTGACAATTGTATGGGTGCTCCCCTATAGGTAACCAACTGTTTTTCTCTTGCTGCTTTTAATATTCTCTCTTTTTCTTTTGCTCTTGGCATTTTAATTATGATGTGTCTTGGTGTGGTCCTCTTTAGATTCCTATATTTTGGGGTTCTGTGTACTTCTTGGGCTTTTAAGTCAGTTTCTTTCACCAGGTGGAGGAAGTTTTCAGTCACTATTGCTTCAAGTAGGTTTTCATTGTCTTGCTCTCTCTCTCTTTCTGGCACCCCAATAATTCAGATGTTGGTATGCTTGAGGTTGTCCCAGAGGCCCCTTACACTATCTTCAATTATCTGGATTCTTTTTGTTTCTTGTTTTTCCCGCCGAGTGGATTTTGCTTCTTTGTATTTTAAATCTTTGACTTGGTTCTTGTGGCACTCTGTACTGCTTTTAGGACTTTGTGTAATATTTTTTATTTCAGTCTGTGTATGCTTGATTTCTAGTTGGTCCTTTTTCATATCCGTGAGGGTCTCATTCATATCCTCAGAGGTCTTGTTCATTTCCTTGAGTGTCTCATTCATTTCCTTGTAAGTCTCATTCATTTCCTGTAGGTCTCATTCATTTCATCGTTGGTCTTGTTTATTTCTTCATAGTTCTCATTAAGTTCATTGGCCTTTTCTAGGAGCTTCTTGAAAATCCTTATAACTGTGGTTTTGAACTCTATGTCTAGTCGTCTTTTTTCCTCCATTTCTTTCACACCTGATTTCTTTCCATGTCTCTGCATGGTGGCTGCTTTATGTGGTGGATGTCCTCTAAGGGACAGGGGCTCAGCCTCCCCAGTTACCTGAGGTGGGTACTCTTACTGCAATCCATTATGGGTTGTACAGTATTTTTGAATTTAAGCCCAGCTTTTTGTTGTTAGCCCTAGGAGGGTTTGACCTCCAGGCCAATTGGCTGTGAAGGGAGACTGTGTTCAGGTTGGATGGGCGGAGTCTCTGAGCTGAGCAGGCAGCCTCAGTGTCAGCTACGTCCTATGGGCGCTTGCATGCAGGTCTCTGTTGGATGGGAATGGTTGCGGACACCTCCAAGAGAAAGTCTCTACCCCTTGCCAGACAACTCTGCCTCTCCCCAAATGAGTCTGCACACCCAAAGTCTCACCCAGGGTTGTAAAACAAAGCAGTCCGAACCAGGGGACAAGTTGCCAGGGAGCAAGTAGCGTGTCTGTGCTGTTGCATAAACTGCTTTTCCAAGCAACCCTGATTCTCCTCAGACTAGGAGACCGCTGCCATGCCCGGCTTCCAGGGTGTGTCCCCAGGACCTCGAACCTCGCCTGGCACTGGGGAATCCGTGCAGTGGGACTTCTCCACCCTCCCCGTTGGAGAAATCCAGCCGGGATTGCTGATGCCAGCCCTATAGCCCGCGCACGCAACCACAATGGCTCCTAACCTCTGTTTCCACGCCTATCTTCAATGCTGCCCTCCCGCCGCTCTTCTGAGTCTCAGTGTCCCACCTTTACTTTTTTAAAAAAAAAACATATTTTATTGATTTTTTACAGAGAGGAAGGGAGAGGGATAGAAACTCAGAAATATTGATTAGAGAGAAACATTGATCAGCTGCCTCTTGCACACCCCCTACTGAGGATGTGCCTGCAGCCAAGGTACATGCCCTTGACCGGAATCGAACCTGGGACCCTTCAGTCCGCAGTCTGACGCTCTATCCACTGAGCCAAACTGGTCTTGGCCCACCTTTACTTTTATTTGTGGAGTTTTCACTCAACCAGCTGTTCGGTAATTCTGGATGATGTTTGTTTTGTTGTTATGTTGTAGTTTTTGAATTGTTGCATGGGGCAGAACAATAGGTGTTTACCTATTCCGCCATCTTGGTTCCTCCTCCCATCAATGATGTTTCTATCTCTCTCTCCCTCTTCCTTCCTCTCTGAAACCAATAAAATATATTTTTTAAAAAAAGAAAAGACAATACCTCAGGGAGCTGGAAGAAGAGAACAGTATTATTTACTGAGTATACATACTGGAAACCACTGATGTAAATTCATACTGGGAAAGTGTGCATGGACCTCACTTGGGCTGGTGAGCAAAGGGGGGATGTCAGAGACTCAGGGCACCTAAGTTCACTTTCCCTTTGATGGGGGTTTCCAGATGAGCACCCTGATGTGTCTCAGTCTTTGGACCAGTTGCCCAGGTCAGTTTGCTCAAGTAACATAGGCACTGACTCTAAGAGTGCACCAGGAATAGCTCTTGGGAATGAGCTAGTCTTCAATCCTATCATGACACCCTCTATCTTTTTGCATTTTCTTCTCTTGAAAAGAGCTGTTTATGATTACTCTGTATATCTTTTTTTTTTTCTAAATTAAGGTTTGTACTTTGCCTTGATCTGTCCCCATTTTCTAATGTCTTACTCGACCTCAGTGCATTTCTGGACACATCCTTCCTCCATCATCCTCATTTCTACTCTAAGTTCCTAATTTCAGCTTTCCAAAAGGACTGATCCAGATTATCTTTTGGCACCATCCTCCAGCCCAGAGCCAGAGTTCAATGTCACTAAACGAAACCTTAGGTTGGTCAGGTGGTTATCCCCAACATGTCCATGTGACTGGGAAACAGCATCAGGTGATTAAAACCTGGTCACCCCCACCTAGCGGGGTTGACAGGGCTAGGATGAATCAGTCTATGGAGAACAACTCTGCCTTGGGAATAAAAGTGGGCAAAATAAATCTTGTTCTTTGAAAGGCACACAATTTTTGCAGAAGTTTCCTAGATGGCATAGCACTTTGGATTGTTTGGAGATTTTGGTGGGGTTTTTTTTTTTTGTTTTTGTTTTTTTTTGGAGTGGTTATAGACTACACTGGAAACACAGTGTTAAGCGATAACAGCCATTTATTTGTGAATGATAGGTTAGAGGGATGCTGTTCTGAGTGATGGGGTATTTTTTGTTTGATGGAATTGTTAATGTAAAAACATTCAAACCTGTAAAGAATTTTTGTGAGTTTATCTGAGCCAAACTGTTGACAATTGCTGGGAAGCAGAATCTCAACGTATTGGGATAATGCTCCAGAAAATGGTGTGTTTTCATTTTGTTTTCTACATTTCAGTCAAAGAAGGAGATGTATGTAAATGGGTTACATGAAATCCATTGGTGTTAGATCAGAGAGGCATGAGAAAGCAAATTGGGGAAACCTCTGGGATTGGATAAAAAGTAAAATGATAGACAAAAACTTCTTTTTACTTAGGTGGGTACAGGATACAATTAACATGATAACAGTACCAATGAAGGAATTTATAGTCTCAGTCCTGGTGTGAGGTACCTGTGGTTTTGCCCTGAGGGGTTCAGAAGTTATAAGTTAACTCTGATATTTACTGACATGCTTGTTATGGTAGATGCAAAAAGACAATAGGCTCAGTTAAGGTAAGATTGACCTTTGTCAGGGAAGATACTGGCTTAGGACATGACTATCCACACTAATAAAAGAGGAAGGTGCAAATTGACCATACCTTTGTGATGCCCAACAGCCAATCAGGAGTGAGTATGCAAATCAACCAAACAAGGATGTGGGTTAATTTGCATACACAGGCACTGAGCACCCAAGGGCGGGGCAGGATGCAGAGGATCTACACTGCTCCAGTTGCTCCAGGCCTCTGGGCAGCGTGGGAAGGCAGAAAGGCGGCTCCAGCAGGAGCGAAGGTGGTACTGGCAGCCAGGGGAAGGAAGGCCCATTCTTGCACAAACCTTGGAGAACTGGGCCTCTAGTCTACTATAAACTGCTTTTAGTTCAAGTTTTTCATTTCAGACCATCCTTTGTGGGTACTTTAGGTCTCTGAGTTTGCAAAACTGTCATGAAGGCCTTTTTTTGTCCTTAGAATAAAAAAAAGTATGGTTGAGACAGAAATGTTTATGCTCTTAACACAGGCAGTTGCAACAAATAAAATCCTCATAGATTATTGTGGATTAAGTGTGGCAGCCTTTTGTGAACTATAGAGTGTAGTGCATAATGCTGTTCACAGTGTCCAGATGAGAGAAGATGGGGCTGTGCTTAGCTATTGCTGCAGCTCAGGCAGGAGAACAGTCCTAACGTCTGGCTTGATTTAGGCTAGACAGGCTGTGACATAGTTATCTGAGGCTCACTCTAGGACTAGGTGAACCAGTGAACAAGGGAACTTTGGCAGCTCATTCAGGGCAGAGATCTTCAAACTGAGCTCCATGGACTTTTGGGGACAAAAAAATTCTTAAGATTCATGCAGGCAGCTTAGAAAATTAAATAAAGGAATGAATTTCTAGATTCTCAAATGCTATATATATTCTTTCTTAGAATTGTTCTATCTGGCCTTAACTGGTTTGGCTCAGTGGATAAAGTGTCTGCCTGCAGACTGACGGGTCCCAGGGTTGATTTCAGTCAAGGGTATGTACCTTGGTTGCGGGTACATCCCCAGTAGGGAGTGTACGGAAGGCAGCTGACCAATATTTCTTTCTCATCGATGTTTCTAGCTCTTTATCCCTCTCTCTTCCCATGTAGAAATCAATAAAATATATTTTAAAAAGTAGTCCAGGTTCTAAGCTCCCCTTTTACACTGGTCCTTTCTCTACTTTTTAAAATAAAGACATATCCTTACCCCATTCCCCTGCCCCCTTCCATCCCCAGCATTACCACCCTGCTTTGCCCAAAGTATGACTGTTTACGGGCCCAAGTGATGTACAGTGTAAATGCCTGTGTTGAGAATGGAAAGGGTTCTACCTCCTGGGTTCCACATCCTCTGGACCAGGTGGTTCCCAACTTTTGCAGTCATCACAATGGAAGAAAGGCTGAAACATCACTCAACATAATTCTGGATGATAAAGTCTATATTGCTTTTGGTATACAATTTAATGACATTTGTATAACAAATGCTTTTTATTCACTTCTTATGTTTTGTGAATACATTTTATTAGAATTGATAGCTTTAAAAATTAAAACAGAAGTAGGATTGTTGTTGAACCTGTCTTATTCCAATAAGAAGTATTATTAATTTAGGGCTAAATGGAGATACAAAAAAGCCCCATTCATTCATTACCAACTACAATTTCAATAAAATTTCACTTTTATTGTTTAATAATTGTCTATAAAATTTAAATTTATTTGATGAATGACATACTACTAATGATCATAATGCTAAGCCATTCAGGAGAAATACATTTTTTAGGACTTAGAGATTTGCGATCATAGGATATAGAAATATTCCATTTATATAACTTTTGTTGCAGAGAAGTATGATAGGTTGATCACTATGATTTTCAAGTATAAAATTATATTGCACTAGGGTGTATGTGGGGAAAGAGAATATAAATATGAATTCAAAAAGAAAATTAATATAAAATTTTTGTTGTTAAAGAACTTGTACACATATATTTTAAACTGATGGTGGTGGAAATTGGTCACCATGGCCTTATGATTTTTTGGCCACACCTGAAATAGTTATACTCTTTGGAACTATTTAACAGAAGATGAAGGTTTTTAGATATGAACTTAAAAAAAAGAAGAGGTGGTGTGCATAGGTTTTTCAAAATTCTTATGGGGAGTATGAGAACAGAAGAGTCAGAAGGCTGCCATGCTGGGGGTCATGTGGGAGAAGGAATATGTATTACAGTCAGTTCGGCTATTTATTAACTTTGTTACTTTGCACAGATTATTTGCATTTATCCAGTTTGCTTTTTTCTGTACAATGGAAATAATACTTTTCTTACTAAACTTGATGAAAAAGAAGTGAGTTGATGTGAACAACACTTAGCAAAGAATCCTTCATATGGTCAGTAAATGCTTGTTTCTCCTCCCTTCCCCCAAAGCTGTTATAGTTCCTCTCCATCTCCCTCACTCTCCCTTCCTCCACTCCCTCACCTGTATTCAGACGTAGCCTCATCTTACATTTCCTATTTAATATATTGGTTTCACATTCTGAAGGTCCCAAAGTATCTCCCCCAAGTTTATTCATCCAACAAATTCATCCTGGAGCACTTACTGTATTTCAGGCATTATTATGGCACTGGGAATAAATCCGTGAATAAAAATAGATGAAATCCCTTTACCACACTGTTGAGAGAATCCATGGGTTATGCATGTATGCATATAATTTTTTTTGGTTAATCTCCTCCTATCCACCCTACCTGTCTCACCTCTGAGATCTGTCAATCTGTTCCATGCATTCATGCCTCTGGACCTATCAGTGTGGTAAAGGCCTGGGATGGGGTGGAGCCTAGGTGTAGCAGGGAGAGGGGAAAATAGTGGACATCTGTAATAATGTCAACAATAAAAAATAAACTTAAAAACAAAGATGAAGGCCCTGTGGTCAAAGACCATATACAATAACTAAGTGCATGGTGATGAGAATGCATTGGGTACTCCCCATATAGCTGTGTCTGTTTGTTGTTATCAGTGTCCTTTCACATTGGGCAGTCCCACTAATGGGGAGACCAGTTAGGTTTTCTGCAGATTGTTCCATCTGTGCATCCATCCATCTGTCCAGCCATCCAGCAATTCAATTAAAATGTACAAAGAAACTCCTAGGTATCAGGACCATGATCCATGATAAGGCATTCTTACTAAGAAAGATGACTATATCAATACTCTATTTTACTAAAATCCGCTTTTGTACCCCCTTTATCACAATTATGCATAGAGAATAATTGCATCATGTATCTTTTTTGGGGTGAAAATATCCCTGATTTTCTTTCATTTCTGCCTGTGCTTTCTATTTATTTAAAACTAGAGGCCCAATGCACAAAATTTGTACAAGGTACTCAGCTCTCATAGCTCCGGTTTCATCTGGAAGATCATCCACAAGAACATCCAGTCTAATTAGCATATTATGCTTTTATTATTACAAATATCAAATACATTTTAAATTATTCACACCAATTCATGTATTCCTTCCAAAACAATATTTTTTTTTCTTGAGACTGGCTTCTAGAATGCAATTAAAAAGGCCTTTATTAAAAAGGATGGATTTAGGGATGGGAAAAGATCTGGACACTCAAAGAGATTCTGTTTCTATTGATTTTGAAACTGTCTCAAGGAATGTTGTTCTTCCACTTACTTAGAAAACTAACCTAGAAAACTAGTCTCTCATAAATACAGCATTGAGTTAGCTTATCCAGATTTTACCTAGAAATTTAAAAATAGCTTGTAATATTCAACACTCCTAATTTTCTTCTCTCTACCCAATTCTGGTGTTCAGAGAAGCCAGTTTTTAAGATGAGACATTTCAATTCTTTGAGCCAAAGTTATCCTTTATCAAAGTCTTAAGTTCTTTGGGTCAAAACAGTCTTTCTTATTTTCTTGAGATAAAGTTCACAAAATAAAGTTAATCTTTTTTACTTCTTTAGAGTTTATAATTCAGTTTTTTAGTATATTCAAAATTTAGTATATTCAGTGCAACCATCACCACTCTCTAATTCTGGAACATTTCCATCACCCCAAAAGAAACTCTGTACCCTCCAATTCGCTTCTTTGGCAACCTCTCGTAATTACTAATCAATTTTCTGTCTCTATGGATTTGTCTGTTTTGGATATTTCATCTACACGGAGTCATAAAGTATGTGATTCCTTTCACTTAGCATAGTGTTTTCAAGGTTCATCCATGTTGTAGCATCTATCAGTCTTTCATATTATTTTATGGCCAAAGGCAATGTATCGATATAGCACATTTTGCTTATCCAGTCATCGCTTGATAGACATTTGGGTTGTTTCTGCATTTGGGCTATTATAAATAATTCTACTATGAATATTCATGTGCAAGTGTTTGAGTGAACATATATTGCCAGTTCTTTGGTTATATAGCTAGAAATGGAATAGCTGGGTCAGATGGTAACTCTTATGTTTACCTTTTTGAGGCACTATCAAAAAGTTGTATCATTTTACATAAAAATATATTATATATATTTGCTATATATGTGCAAAATATGTATTTCTACACTAGAGGGTTCCTTTCCTACTTTCAAGCACTCAAGTGAATTTAAATTGGATTTTTAAGAAAAACAAATAAAGAAAACCCCACTTAGAGAAATGAAGCAATACTTTGTATGCAAGCATTTTATGTATATACTAAAGGCCCGGTGCATGAAATTTGTGCATGGGGGGCGGGGGTTATCCCTCACCCCAGCCTGCATCCTCTCCAATCTGGGACTTCTTGAAGGATGTCATCCGACTGCCCGTTTTGGCCCAATCCCAGTAGTATCGAGCCTAAACGGGCAGTTGGACATCCTTCTCACAATCCAGGACTGCTGGCTCCAAACTGCTTGCCTGCTTGCCTCCCTGATTGCCCCTAACTGCTTCTGCCTGCCAGCCTGATCACCCCCTAACCACTACCCTGCCAGGCTAGTTGATGTCTAACTGCTCCTCTGCCAGCCTGTTTGCCTCCAACTTCCCTCCTCTGCCAGCCTGGTCACCCGTAACTGCCTTCCCCTGCAGGCTTGATCGTCCCCAACTGCCCTCCTTTGCAGGTTTGCTGCCTCCTAACTGCCCTCCCTTGTAGACCTAGAACCTCCCAATGGCCTTCCTCTGCTGGCCATCTTGTGGTGGCCATCTTATGTTCACATGGGAGCAGTATCTTTGACCACATGGGGGCAGCCCTCTTGTGTGTTAGAGTGATGGTCAATCTGCTATTACTCTTTTATTAGATAGAACAGAGGCTTGGTACATGGGTGGGGGCCAGCTGGTTTGCTCTGAAGGGTGTCCCAGATTAGGGTGGCGGTTCTCTTGGGGTGTGGGGTGGCCTAGGTGAGGGGCCTATGGTGTTTTGCAGACTGGCCATGCCCTCCCCTCATTCCCTCTCCTCCAGTAACCCAAGCAGAGGCCCTGGAATATGGGATTAATTTATGTTATACAACTGAAACTTTGTAGCCTATAGTGGAGCCAAGCCTTCTGCTTGCTCTGTGGAGACAGCCACTTCTGTTTGCGTTTATTTAAATTCTATAACTGAAACTTTGTAGCATTGAATGGAAGCTTAGGCTGGCAAGGGCAGGTGGAAAACTTGGCTTCCTCCATTGCCGGGGAAAACCAAGCCTCCCTCCTGCTCTCAGTGGCCGCAGTCATCTTGGTTGGGTTTTTTTTTGCTCCTGATTGGCTGGTGGGCATGGCTGGTGTGTGCCTTGATAGGAGGTATGGTCAATTTGCATATTACTCTTTTATTAGATAGGATGCATATTTAGATACATCTTTTTACTTCTCAAAAATATATTTGACATATAAAGAATTTGAGAATATTTTTATTTTTAAGAATGAAAATTGATATTTATTCAGTTTAATCACCACTAAGGAAAGATTATATAATTTTTTTGAAGATTTGTTTTAAAAACTATTTTTATTAACTAACTATGGCCAAGGAAAGTAATTATTTCAACCTTATAATTCATACTGTGTTTTAAGGGATATGTTTCTACTTACCATGTACAGACTTTAAGCCTCACTTACTAATGGGAATCATCAGAAGAGAAGACTCAGGACTCAGACTGGCTGTACAGTAAGCCATGCACATGGAGTTAGTAAGGTGCTCTTTCAGGTGGTTCAAGCTCTTAGCCACAAAGCCCTGGTGAGTATCCTCAGTGTTTCTGTTCAATAATAATGCTTACTCAATGTTTTTTAAAAATATTTTTATTTATTTCAGAGAGGAAGGGAGAGAGAGATAGAAACATCAACGATGAGAGAGAATCATTGATCAGCTGCCTCCTGCACACCACTTACTGGGGATCAAGCCAGCAATCCGGGCATGTGCCCTTGACCAGAATTGAACCTGGGACCCTTCAGTCCACAGGCCAATACTCTACCCACTGAACCAAACAGACTAGGGCTCAATGTTGATTTTATAGATATTAATTATATGAATGCTTCATGTGTCAAAAAGCCAGTCATTCAGAAATCTATGGGTTTTGCCTACCATTTTGCATCTCATTTTTATTATTAAACACAAATCTTTTCTATTCTCCCTGAATTGCACCAACATATTTTCACTGAATGGGAAGGTGCTCATTTAAAGGCTGCAGGTTCTGGCTCTTACACACTGTGTTTGAAGAGCAAAAAGTTTCCTGTATGTTCAGAGCTGCAGAGTCCCTATAATTAGCAGAGTTAGTTCAACACATTTCACGAGTGTGGTAAGCAGGATACATACACCCAAAGAAGTGTACATCCTAATCCCATGACTATGTTTTGTTTCATGGTGAGGGAGACTTACAGTGAAATTAAGATTGCTAAATCAGCTAACCTTTCCAGGGGGAGATTATCTTGGATTATCAGGGTGGCTCCAGTATAATCAGAAGGGCCCTTCAAAGTAAGAGAAGGAGGCAGGAGAGTGAGAGTCCAAGAAGAGATGTGATAGAGGAGGAGGTCAGAGGGATATAGCAAGAGAGAGACTGGACCTGCCCCTGCTGGTGTTGAAGATGGAAGTGAGCACAAGCCAAGGAATGTGGGCAGCCTCTAGAGTCCAGACAAGGCAGGGAAACCGGTCTCTCCTGGCACCTCCAGAAGAAACACAGCCCTGCCAACACCTTGATTTTTTCCAGTGAGACCTAGTGAGACCCATTTTGGACTTCTAACCCCCAGACCATAAGATAATGAATGTGTGTTATGTGTTAAGCCTCTGAGTTTGGGTAATGTGGTACAGCAGCAGTAGGAAGCTAATATGATATTGTTACAAGTGACTAAAAGAGATATTGGGAGTTAAGGCAGAGGAACATTAAATAATGAAAAATATGAAAAGTTTTCAAGCTGATGAACACATGTTATGGGCAATGAAGGAGGAGAGGGGGGTGGAAAGCAGCATGTACTTATCAGAAGTGCAGTCAAGTCTTACTTGTTTGGAGAGGATGTGGAGGAAACTGCAAAGTAATCTTAATTTTGAATGGTTCTTTAAAGAACTCATTATTTTTAAACATATACTGCAAGAGGAGGAGGAAGGAAAGACTCAGACCTGACCTGACCACCCCCACCCCAACTTGGCACCACTGTGCCTCTGACTTTGAGCACATGAATCAACATTTCTGAGTCCCTTTGTATTGAGTAAAATGTGAAAAAAAAAACATATCCTGGCTACAGTTTTAAGGAGACTTTACATATATATAGAGGCCTGAATTGCTATAAGATGGAATCTGTCCTTATTTACAAATGTCCAACGTAATACAGAGCCACTTAACAAGCAATGATTGTAAATACTTTAACTTGATTGAAAACAGTTTATTACTGTGTTTAATACCTCTTTCACTTTCCATTACCTTCTAGACTATCTCCCTGACCAGCTAGGTTTCCTTCCCTCCTACCTTCGTCTAGCTGGCTTTCCTTAACGTCATTCAGGATACACTGTCTTTGCACTGTTCCCGAGTAAACCCTCTGCTCTCTAGTTTTCATTCCGAGAGTCATTTTCCTTCACTCATCTATTCATCCAGGCCTCATCTTCAGTGTCTTCATGGTACCCAGCACAATGAGGACCTCACTAAGGGGTGTGAGTACTTCTGGACTGATTATAAGGGAAAAGGTAATGGAGACCACTAGAGAGAGAATAACATTTATCTTGTCACTAATGACAATCAGATGGTGTCAATAGATTATTAAATATAAGGAGAAATTTTCTAGAATTAATTTCCCTATTTATTTAGTTATTTTTTGTGGTTTGCATGAAAAAGGATAGTTTAAATTCATCTGCATTTTTGCTTTTTTGTAGGTCACTTATACTTATTCTCTTTTCTATGCAACTTGCAAATGGGGTAAGTACATTAATTAGCTCTGATGGCATGCTGAAAGTTCACTTTATTGAATGTATTATTTTTGTTATATTTTTAATCAAGTAGCTCCCTGGGATTCAGTTTTCTCATCTGTAAAATGAAGTGTTGGACTAGATGAACTCTAAGGTTTCTTTTATCTTTTACAGTCAAAACTGCTTAGCAAACTGCCTCCAAATGATATTGGAGATATTTTTATTTTATAATATAATCCTTTCTTAAAAACATTTTTGGAGAGGGCCAGAAAGCAGCTGGGCCACTTCACGATTAGATCAAGAAGTATAAGATTAAATTTGAAATTTTGACTCTGGAGTAAGATAAGCCTAGAACATTCTGTAATAGGATCTAAGAATCTAAGTTATTAAAATCCAACTTCAGATGTTTCTGGGAAATTCAATGGACTGCCTGTAACTCAGGTTGATCTTAAAAGACAACTGGGCTGGATTAAATCACTCTAGTGAACACATTTCTATCTGTCCACCTCTCCAGTTTGTATCCACCCAATCCAATTTCTGTGATGCAAATTATCAAAGCAAATCAAATAGAAAGCTTCTTTCTGTTATCCTCTTCTTATCAGTCAGGAGTAGAAGGCATTTGTGTTCAGAAATAAGCAGTCTTGGTTCTTGGATGTGACAATGATTGATCTCTTAACCTATCCAAGACTCAGTTTATCCTGAATGAAGTAAAGATGATAAGATTTATCCAACTTAGTTCACATGCACTTGAGAGCATCACCTGAAATAATAACTGAAAACACACTGAAATATATGTGTATGGATTTTTCTATTTATCTTACTTGATAGTCCTAAGTTTATTTTTGTATTATATTATTTTTATTATTAATATGAGGGTTTGCAGTCTTCTAAATTTCACTCCCTTTGTTCCTTACATTTCATATGAGTGAATTTGGTTCCTGAACCAAAGATCGTCCTGCCCTGGATTCTCCCACCAGCCTGTGTAGGCAGAGATTCTAGAGTTCACACAGGGAGTGGCTATGCAATAGATGGGTTGTAAAGGTGGAGATATAAATTGCTGCAGTATCATTAGGAGGCAATTTAACATTCAGAATTTCAAGTGCATGGACCTGTTGACACTGGAATTTATCTTTTTGGAATTTATCATACTTATATTGACTTGTGCATAACGATAAATGCACAAAACTAGTTGCAGGATATTGTTCAGTAGCAAAAGAAGGGAGATAGTTAAATTTCCATCAGTAAAGACTGATTACACAAGTTAGAATACTTTGTCTGTAACCAAATGCATTATTTTGACATGATTTTGAAGACATCTGATTAAGTGAAAACAGCAAGGCACAGGAAAATATACTACACCAAAAAGTTGTGTGTGTATGCATGTGATAATCATGTGAATGTGCTTATAAACACCCAGACACCGATTTAGGAGATCAATTACCTATAGGTGAGAGAACAGGAGGCCACAATGGAAGAGAAAATATCTTTTCCCATTATACTCTTTTGCACTATTTGTGTGTGTTTTTTAAAATCATGTGCATATTTTTTTCAAATAAGAAAAGAGAGGTACAAATATAAGGCAGACGACTAATCTATAAATTAATAACATTATTTTCTTAAACTTTCCATACAATAAATATTTATTTTAAAATATCTGTCATAAAACAGATCATGACTTTTCCTTTTTTCTCTTGGATGAAGTTACATTGGTTTTAGAGAATGTCAGTATATTGCCAGTGAGTACAGTATATATTTTAAATGTTGACTTGTCTAAGATATAGTCTTATCTTTTTTAATGGGTTCTCTTAAGATTTGTCCTCTATAAATGCCTTCTCCTTTTCAAATGCTGTTTATTTGGCTATCTAATGTAGAAGAACTTGCTTTTTTTCTTTTATTGGTCCAAGTCAAAGCTTTACATACAACTATTTGTTTCTTTATTAGAATCTGCTGAATTATTTTAAACTGATTCTTCTCTGAATGTAATTTTGCTCCAAACATCTCAGTGACGCTTGGCCCAATGAAGTTGAAAAAAAAAAACCCAAAACACACACACACACACACACACTCTCTCTCTCTCTCACACACACACACACACACACAAAATAATAAAACAACAAACTTGCTTTTATTATCAAGCCATCGAATCAACTGCCCCTCCTTTTTTCCCTGGTTGTTTTGATATTTCACTGAACACATAGTAATGAACCCAACCTCAAATGAACCTAAGTGTTCAGACTAGTTGTTTTAATGCTTTCATGCTGTCCTGACCTGGCCCTGGGCGTTTATTAATCTAATTTTCTTTTTTACTTTACCAGGATTTTAAACTCTATGCTTCTACCTAATAAATAACAATGTTACTCAAAACTCAAGCAGCATCTATTTCTAAAACTTCAAATACATTTTTTAAACTTTAATTATCTAATTGCTTAGCTCTTGTCAAGGTTTAAATTCTTATATACTTTCAATGACCCATTAAGAGTTATGTTTATAAGGATGTCTTTTCATTAATGCTTAATGTAAAGATATTTTCTTTTGGATTGTTTCCGAGTGTAATTTTCCTGAAAAAAAAAAAAAAAAAGAAGTCTAAATTAAGTGATTGAAAAGGAAAAAAAACAACATGCTGGATAAACTCCTTTCCCTTTTATATACATATATTTATATATGTCCATATTCATATATATAAATACATATTCACATACATATATAGGTACTTACATCAGTACATTAGAACTATAAATATTGGTTTAACTGTTTTGTTTCCCCATTAACATGAATCTGAAGACTTAAGTTTACAGCCTTGAGTTTAAAACAATCTACCAGTTACAGAAATGTGCGGTTAATAGACGCACGCTGCAGTGAGCGCTGGGCCTGGCTGGATCATGCCTTGCTGGCATTTGTATTAATCACTCAGCACCTGGCCCTGAAGCTGCTTTAGGCACCATTCTCCCAATCGCAGCCCGAGCCAGTGACAAAGCCCAGAGCACATCTCCACTGCACCATCATTGAGGAATCTACCTATGGAAACAGCTCTTCTGGAAATACACTTCTTTTGTATTGAAGTGATGGATGACTCTGGATACAGATAATGAAGATTTGTGAGAGCAGGGGACTAATTCCCCTCAAATTAGTGCATGTGTGTGTTTGGGGGGAGTATTAAAGTTAAGAAAATACATGAGTCTTTAAAGAGAGTTGAAGAAAAATCAGATAAAGTGGAGAAAGGGCCCAAATTATTTAAGTTCAGGAGCTTTCTGGTTGAGAGACATCTTGGAGGAACTGTCTTGAAGCATCAGCAAATTGCAGGAAGAACAATTTGTTTCTAGGGTGTTGACATAAGAGGGACCCCATGAAGGAGACACACCCTAGCTCAGTGGTTCTCAATCTTCTTAATGCTGCGACCCTTTAATACAGTTCCTCATGTTTTGGTAACCCCCAACCATAAAATTATTTTTGTTGCTACTTCATAACTGTAATTCTGCTACTGTTATGAATCATAATGCAAATATCTGTGTTTTCCGATGGTCTTAGGCTCTACTCGACCCACAGGTTAAGAACCGCTAGCAAGGTGGAAAATAATTTTATGGTTGGGGGTCACCACAACATGAGGAACTGTGTTAAAGGGTCGTGGCATTAAAAAGGTTGAGAACCACTGCCCTCGCTGATTGTGGGAGGTAAAACAAGAGGGTCCTGAAAAAGAAAAGCAGTCAAACTTATACTTTGAATTAAACATCATTGTGTACTTATATTTTTCCTAACTATACTGTTTACACTCTAAGATCATTCACAACTTAGTAAATTAATCTTAAACTGGAGAGAGAAATGCCAAAGGATCTGGTGAAAGCCAATCAGCTTCACAAGGGCCTTTTAGGAGCCCTACCTGACATACTGTATCCTGGCCCACATGTTTTCACTCTTGCTCACACAGTCATCAATCCTCTTTTTTTTTTTTTTAAATCAAGCCACAAGGTAAAGTCTCTGCCTTTTTATCTATCACTATTAGTCTCTTATTTTCACAGACTCAAAGCTAAAGGTATACTCTGGACTCCTCATGAGTTGGGCAAATCAAGTGTGCTTGTTGTAATGTGTGTATCATGTATGTGGCTAACGGATGGGTTGCAGGTACTGAATCAGATGTTTCACCTTCCAGAGTGGAAAGAAGTTCACTCCTTGTGGAGGGAGAGATTGCTCTGTCTGCCAGTGCTTTCCTGAAAAGGGGTCTCGGGTAAGTGATGTAAACACCACATGGACACTGGGGGAGAGGAAATAGGCAGGTACTAATTAAAGGGCATGGAGTTTCAGTTAAGCAAAGGGAGTAAGCTCTAGAGATCTGCTGTATAGATATCTGTTCATGGTCAACAGGAATGAATTGCTTCCTTAAACATTTGTTGAAAGGGTTAACCTAGTGGTAAGTGTTCTTACCACAATAAATGTTTTTTAAAAAACCAACATGGACAGCATTCTAAATTTTGAGTCGTTGAGAATATGTAACATTAAGTAGTCCTGGATTCTTAACACATTCTGGTAGACGGGAATGTTTGCATTTTTTATAATCTAAGTTCTGTACATGCTGATAAGCAATCCCAATGCATCAGGCTTATCAGCAGTCTGGGTAGCAGTGTTTCACCCAGTGATTTGTCAGCTGCAGAAATAGTCCCATTGATAAAGAAGACATCCTGGGTTGCTATCTTGATATTCATGTTGCATATCAGCATTTGAAAGGCTCTGAGAAGGGCTGCAGTTAGTTTTCTTTGTTTTTTTTAAAGCTTGTTTAACTTTGTTTAAACTAGTATTTCCAGACATTGGACTATAGGACTCTTTTTTGGATAACACCTGTTGAAATCCCGTGGACTAATGATCTATAATAAAAGGAATAGCTGCATTTCTCATATATTTCTCCTGTGCTAAGCACTGACTTCTCACAACTTTCCTGTAGTCTTGTACTGACCTTTCGGTGTAGAAGACCGAAGCACAGAGCCCTATAGTGTCTTGCTCAAGTCCACCCAGAGTGTTGCTTTTGAATACTACACTAGACTCTCTGGTCTTGAAGGCACAAGAACCCTCTTGGGTATAGTGGATCTATTGGACATTTCTAAGACTCTCCCTTATAGTGTGGCAGCAGCAGCTGGCAGCCCACTAACTTATTTGTGCTAGAGAATTAAATAAAAAATTCTTTTGACTAAAAATACTTCCACAGTCTTACAGGGAAGGAGTGTGTTTCAGGAGCTTTGAACAGTGTTTGAGGCAGATCAATGACTCTGTTGAAACATGTCCAATTTGATCCTGTGGGGCTGTGCATGAAGCTCTGAAAGCACAATTCATTCGGTAAAGATCAGTCAGTAGGGACTGAAATATTACTGTCCTGAAAGAAGGGGTCATATTTTTCTCCCACAGCCTCTATTTATCTTCACATGGTAGGTGTGCAGTGTGTATGGGGTTCCTTTGTCCATCAGCTGTCTTACTGAGCTTGGGGCAAATCCCTTCTTTTAAGCTGCTTAGTTTCTTCTTCAGTACTTCAAATATTTCAGTGATCAGAATTTATCATGAACCTTTTCAAGCCACTTTATGATATAATTTTTCATTTTTCATTACAATTGACATATAATATGATATCAGTTTCAGGCATACAGCATAGTGGTTAGACATTTATGAAGTGATTTCCCCAATAAGGCTAGGATGCACCTGGCACCATAAATAGTTTTTGCAATATGATTGGCTGTATTCCCTATGCTGTACCTTACATCTGCCTGACTATTTTTATAATTGAAATAATTTAAAAACAAAAAGTACAAGCCTCCAGTTATAGCATAAGTCCTGGGGCTATAATGTGCAGTGTAGTGACTGTAGTTATTGACACTGTTCTCTTCATTTGAAAGTTGCTAAGGAAGTAGATCTTAATGATTCTCATCTCAAGAAAAAAAATGGTAAGTATGTGTGGTGATGGCTATTAACTAGACGTATTGTGGTGATCATTTTGCAATATAAACAAATATCAAATCATTTTGTCGTATACCTGAAACCAATATCTTATGTCAATTATGTCTCACTTTTTTTAAAGTAAGGACACTAAAAACTAGCAATCTAAGAAATGCTTTAGCCTTTATACACATTATTCAGGATAAAAGGCCTAGCTTTTGTTAGGTGGTTAATATAAACATATTAAGATTGTTTAAATGAAAAAGAAATCATTTCATCAAATTTGAAGACTTTTTGAGTTTGAGGTCCTAGAAATATGGATTGATCAGCTCTGTCGCAGGAAGGGGATAGGGCACCACACAGCAGAGAGGACCAGTTGCTTGGCTAAAGCCAGCTTGGTGTGGTCCTCCGATTTAATGAGGCTGAGAGTTGTTTTATCAGGGACATTTGGCAACATTTAGAGACATTTTTTTGGTTGACACAACTGGGTGGAGAGGGTGCTACTGGTTCTAGTGGGTGGAAGCAGGGATTTTGCTCAGCATCCTACCACACACAGGACAGTCCCCACACCAAAGACTTTCTGTCCCCAAATGCCAAGGTTGAGGGACCCTGCCCCAGGCTTGTAAGGCCATTATAATAGTATTTCTATTTTTCAATACAAAGAACAGGGTTTCCAAGAATTTTGAATACTTGCTTGTATGGGGAAGAAGCAGGACACATGCCTGGTGTCTGGTTCCACCCTAGCATTTGCCCCAGGATCAAGGAGAAGATGATCACACAAAGGTTCAAACATCAGTTCTAGTCATAACTTTGTGAGCTCAGGTGGACACTTCAAGCTGCCCAAGCCTTAGTTTTTTCATATTTACACCATGGCTCCTTTCTTCGCAGTTTCTTTGGGTTCTTCAACAGTCACAGGTAATTGCAGATGTTGAGGGCATACTGTGTGTCCTATAACACAGTCATCAGCCCATGATTAGGAGGCTCCCGGCACAGGCTGCTGTTGACGTCCCTGATTCTGGGTGGTCAGGGATTGCTGTGTGCGGAACACTGGTCAACCTCTGGCCTTCCTGAGACAGATGGTGCCAAGAGAAGGCTGCAAGTTGCTGGGGAGTCTACCAGCTGGGAATCGGAGAGTGTTACTTGTGCATGACTGGAGGTGGTTTAGGAGGCAGACCTCCCAAGTCTTCAGCAGCCAGCCAACTAGCATACCATCTCTTGTGCCACATCTACAGCTCAGGGTGGGCTATAGAAATTGAAATATATCGAATCCTGGAGGTTTGAGCATCTGTTCGAGGCAGCACAGCCATTAGTATCTTAGCCAGGCATTTCTAAGAAAGACTATGTACTCTTTATGGCTTACTGCCTGAGAGAGGAGTTGTTCAAGCCCCAGATCAAAACTGTTGTCTGTGTATAATGCCATTGTGGGAAGCCAGGCTGCCCCGCCCTGAAATGACTGAGGTTAAGGTTTTCACTGGGCACTGATGCTTGAGTTTGACGTGGAGCTGGGACAGGTACAAAGACAACTCTCCAATGCCAACAGAATGAAGTTCAGTGTCACCAATGTATGGCTGGAGGCTGAGTTCGGCCTCGATAAGTGTCTCATCACTAATCATTACTGCTTTTCCCTGATCCTCTCCAGTGAACATTCTCTGAACAATCCCACTTGTCTGCCCTTCCCACTTCTAGTCTGCATCTATCCCTCCTGCCCTCCCCAAAGGAACTCAGTGGAAATGCCGCCCCCACAAGCCTTCTGCCTGGTCCAGCCAGTGTGGATGCTCCTTGGGGGGAGGGGCACCTGCTTTCCTTCACTTCTCATTTCCTGATTCTGGCTCTTTTTGAGTTTACGTTTGGATGTGTCTGACCCTCTTGATTAGCTTGTAAAGCACATACTTCACAAAGGTGATCATGTGGACACATTGCATGTTTATGCTGCCTCCTGCCCATAGTGAACACTGTAGAAATCTAAGTTGCCTACTTTTGTTTTCCCCCTTTGGGAACAGGGTCAGGGGGGAGGTCATTTTTTGGTACTTCTTTGAGATGATTATATTAGGTGGCATCTAAAAGATAGTGAATATACATAAATCAATAAATTAAAATTCAGACTCTAGCTTGGATAGGGTTCAGGCTCCCGAGCTGGGGGCCTGGCTGTAGCGTGGGTGTGGGGACACCTGCCATATCTAAGGGAAGGGGAACAGAATTAGTGGGGAGTATCTGCTCCAGTCTTTCCCACCTGACAGCACCTACATCTGTTACTAAGTGAGTCATTGCATATATTTCAAATTCCCTTGTGAATTTCAGGTCGGGCCAGTAATGAGCACTTGGTGCAGCAGCAACAAATATGACCACAAACATGCTGCATTTGGACCTTCTAAGGGTTCAGTGGCTTCCCAGAAAGAACTGGAGTCTGAGGGGGTCTCTTTCAGGTTCGAGCCCTCACCTGGGAAATAAGGGTTACCAGCAGAGGGCTGGTTCTATTCCTTGCAGCTTTTGCAGCCTATGGAGCTAAGATAGGGAGCATAGCTTCTCATATACAACAGCTGCTTAATTGGCTTCCCCAAATGTTTTGTGACAATAATAACATCTCCCCAAACTCCATGGTAATCCCTCTTGAAGGATGTGATGAGGTGGCGTTGGGCAGAATTTTAAGTTATTCATGATCAGTTTCAAGGGAGAAAATGTCCATGTTTTTTATGGTTATCTCCTTGCAGGGAAAATCACATGTTTTTATAGGCTAGGATGAAACCTTTTAGAAGTTCTGCCTTATGGCTAGCATGATAATGAAGACTCCTTCTGTAGTTTTATCCTAAAATAAAATATATCCATATTTCTTCCAGTCAAAAAGTACAGCAACCATTAAATCAATACAACTTTATAATTTAGTGGTTTTACGTATAAGGAGGTCAAATGGCTTAAAAGTCAAGACCTGTCTTGGTTATTTTTGGTATGAAAATGAAAATCACATATTAACAATTCAGCCTTTCCCTGGGGGACTTCATATCATTGAAAAATGTCCTGCAAGTATTTTTTTTTTTCTGAATCCCACACTTATTCCTCACACTCATAAGAGCCTGCATTTCATGATAAAAATGGAATTTACTTGGGAAGTTTGAATAATTGTTAACTTTTTTTATTAAGTCATTTGCACACAATGTTCTAGAACTGAGTCTTTATCACTCACACAGCTGGGCTCTAGTTCAGCCTGTTAAATGGTTCAGAGCAATTCTTTTTATGTCCTACAGCTCATGTAGTCAATGATGTTACATTTTGATGTAAGCAAGGTCCAGTGACAACTGAGAAGTTGGCAGATTTGGTCCGTCCCTTGGATGTGGCAGGTGTCCCCAATCCCACACTGCAGGATTAAAATGTATTTCTCCTTTCAAATGCAGATTTGGTCTGTGACAGACCCAGTGCCATCAGGGTCAGCAAGTGGGAGGGGACAACAGGGACCACATAAAGGCATAAGAATTCAAAATAAAACATCATCAGCAACAAAACACAGTGCCTGCCTGACTAGAGTGGCTCAGTGGCTGAACGTTGACCCATGACCCAAGAGGTCACGGCCAGTCCAGTTCGATTCCTGGTCAGGGCTCATGCCTGAACTTCGAGCTCAATTTCCAGTAGGAAGCATGCAGGAGGTAGCCCATCAATGTTTATCTCTCATTGATGTTCTTATCTCTCTATCCTTCTCCCTTTCCCTCTCTAAAGTGAATAAAAACATATTTTAAAGAACAGTGCCTAACAATTAACAAGTGTCCCAGTAAAACTCAGCCTGTCAGCTGCCAGTTTATAATTTTGATTTAGCTTGTTAATGTGTTTTCCCTGACAGGAGTCGTTTACATTGATTTTTGGAGAATGAAAAACTTGAAAAAGTAAAAAGAATAAATCTTTAGTTGTGGGATTTTAATTTTAATTTTTATTTTCTGCAGGTGCCTGAGGAAGTTTTTTTTTTTTTTGAACAGGGTGTGAGGATCTGGGAGGCCGAGGGAGGAGACATACCTATCATTTTATACTATTTGGCTTCCTAATCACAGTGGTGCAGGAGCAGTAGTAGCTGGTATCTACCTGGAAGAGGAACTGCAACTAACATGGCTCTCGGGGCACTGACGAATTCCTCTCTTTAACTCCAACATTTGTGTTAAAGAAGCAGCTTATATTTGCCTTCCGTGCTGTGGAATGCATCATTTTCCAAACAGGCCAAGTGTGCAGAACCTCCCTCAAGAATCCTGTTTGCAGTTTGGGTCTGAAGGTCAATTTTGGACTGTCTGCCCCGTCAGCCACCTCATTAAGTGTGATTTGCAACGAGCCTTTGGTCTCCTCACGTGGGGTTCAACTCCATAGCAACGACTGTGGAGCTCTGTGACCCAGTGTAAACCGGGCCAGGCCAGTGCAGTGCTCAGCAAATGTGGGACTATGCTGAACTCGAGAGGATCAAGGTCATTATTAGAGTGGAGGCAGCCTTGGTCAGAAATAGGAGCTATATACAGGTATCGCCCAAAGCAGGGCTTGTCCCATATAGCAAAATGGGAGGCAGTGTTCGTGACTCTAAGAACACTCTCTAGGGCAAGGGAAAATTCTGGGTAAATGAGTTAAAAAGCTGAATCCCAAAGTTTGTAGGAAAGAAAAATATATTTCTTCTTTCAAATACTATTTTCAATAAATTGGGACGAGATCCACAGGGAAAATAGCTATGTCTCCAACTTGCTAATATTTTCACTCCTTTGTCCTACAAGCTTATCGGTAATTCATTCAGCAAACAGCCCCTGAGCCTTCTGCATGTACCAGGCATCTATGTGCTGGGAGACCTTGATGGTAAAAAAGAAAGTGTTTATGGCCTGGAGCTCGGAGCTCACCAGGAATAATCCTTCAGCTGTTATTTCTGGTGCCTGCTGAGTGCCAGGCACCATTCTAAGCAGAAAAAGATCCTTGCTTTTTCCCTGGATGCACAGTTTGGTGCCCTAACTTGGTCTTGCATAGGAGCATGTGTGGGGTGGAATGGGGCAAGGGAACTATGGGTTAACACCTCTGCTTGGATGGAATCAGACGTCACTTAGCAACAGCCTGGAAGAAGCATGTCCTGTTAGTTCTTGTTGCTCTTAACAAACTGCCACATGTTTGATGGCTTAAAACAGCAGAAATTTATTTATTCTCGAGATGTAGAAGTCCAAAAGCAAGGGCACTGCCATACACCCACCACAGGCAATAGAAGAAAATCATTTCCTTGCCTCTTCTAGTTTCTGGTGGCTGCCAGCATTCCTTAACTTGTAGCTGCATCACTCCAGTCTCTGCCTTTATCTTACCACCACTTTCTCCTCTGTGTCTGTATCAAAATTCACCTGTATCCCTCTTATCAGGATTCATATGATGGCACTTAGGGCCCACCTGGATCATCCAAGGTAAACTCTTTATCTCAAGGTCCTTAACTTTATCACATCTTTTGCATCTAAGGTAATAGCCACATGTTCTGAGGATCAGCATGAGCACATATTTTTTCGTGGCCACCATTCAACCTACGACCAACTGTTTGAGCAGAGAATAGTCTATATTCGGGTCCTGGCATGGCAAAAAAGACAGCCTAGCATGTTTGAGAGACCCAAGGTGGCCACCAAGATTTGATCAGAGTAGGTGAGGTAGCAAGTGGCATGAGATGCAGTTGGAAAAGTGGATCGAGCTTATCCTGGATGATGAGGGAGGCCGTGGAAGACTTTAGAAAGAGTAGAGGCAAGTTGAATTTATGTGGTAAGAAAGTCATTCTGGCTGCTGTTTGAAGAGTAAATGGGTGCAGGGGTAACAGTGTTAAGAAAAACTTGTTAGGAGCCTGCTACAGGGGGGAGGTCATGGGGGCTTAAGGGAAGCAAGGAGGTGGGGGGAAGTAGGTGGGCATCGGTAATATTTGGGAGGCAGAACTGATGGGAAGGAGTAGGTGACTCCATGTGGGAGAGAGGTGGGTGGCAGAGGCACTTGGGAGGACTCTGAGGAGGTGTGAGCAGCTCTGTGCACAGTTGTGTAAGGCTAACTTGCACACTTCAGGGGATGTCATGGATCTGCAAGTCTAGATTTGGATTTATGGAGCACCAGGTCAGACAGGTAAGTGACCAGGACTCATAGAGAGGGTCTAAGTAATGTTATAGTGTCACCTAGTGGCTTAATGATTTTCATCAAGCATGAAAAAAGTAGGAGAGGTGTTGCTGAATGCTTTTTTGTTAATTTTAATTATAAAAATCTGAATTGATTCAGCATTCTATAAGTGTATGTGTAGAATTTCTACTGTGCAAGGCAGCGGCCAGGGATCAGGTAATAACATACATGGGTCTCTGACCTCAAGAAGCTTGCTGTAAGACACTGATAAGTACTTAGGCGTTCATTGTTTCAGGGTGGATAGGAGAGTTCATAGGAGAATGAGGTTATAATGACTGGAATAAAAAGGGAAGCACGACCTTTGAAATTGGAGGAGAAAATGGGTTTGAATCTCTGCTCCCCCAGGTGATAGCCAGGTAGCCTCCAGTCACTTGATTCATCTCTATGAGCCTCCGCTTCCTCTTTTAGGAACAGCATTTGATTTTTAGGGATGAGCAGATCAGTGGCAGCCCACATGACTAACTGAAGATTTTGGTTTTAAAAATGTACATATTCTCTTATCTGCTGGTCTCTTGTACCAAGTTGTAAAATAAAAATCATTTGATCATAGCCCTGCTCGAGAGATACGCCTGACATAGCCCATTGAGACGGGCCAGAACCCTGAAGGAATGCTCTGGCCTCAGAGAGTTGGAGAGTTGGACAAAAGGATGGCCTTTGTCTGTTATTTGTACAGCTGGCCCCGAGCCTGACGCTGCTGCAGCCACAGTGGGGAGGCGCGGATCTGGTCTGAGACTCCGTGCCAGCCGGCCTCGAGTAGAGAGAAGGATGGCTTGGTAATTTCACCTGGCATGCCAGCTTCCTCAGCTGTCAGCCAATTGCCGTTTCTGGAGGCAGTGAATCTGCTCTTTGACTTCGCTGTCTCTCACTGAAAGTAGTAAACCACAGAGGCCATTCTGGGTCCACAGCAACACCAATAAATAAATAAATTAATTAATCAAACATAAAAAAATTAAAAAAGAAATAAAATTTAAAAAGAGCACCATGTGTGAGAGCCAGTCATTCCACTGGGCATGCATTTTTTGGTGTTGGATTGAATGCTGTGTAGCAATTTATTGTAGATCCCATTATGGTTCCTGGGTAGGATGCATGTTAGGAGCAGAATATTTATTTAAAATCTTCTTTTTACAGAGATAAAAATTTTCTTTGGTTATTTAATGATTCTTTTCTTATGGAAATGCCTGTGTCTGGGCCTGCTACCTATGCCTGTTTAGCTTGAAGTTAATCCTATTATCCTATCTAATAAAAGAGTAATATGCAAATTGACCATACCTCTGATCAAGCCACGCCCACAGCCATGCCCACCAGCCAATCAAGAGCAAATTATACAAATAAACCCCAACCAAGATGACTGCCACCACTGAGAACAGGAGGGGGCCTTGGGTTTTCCCGGCAATGGAGGAAGCCAAGCTTTCCGCCTGCCTTTGCCAGCCTAGGCCTCCACTCAATGCTACAAAGTTTCAATTATAGAAGATACATAATCCCAACAGAAATGGCATCAGCCACTGAGCTGGAAAGAGCAGAGGCTAGGGTTGTCAGGGCAATGGACGAAGCCAAACTTCTGCAGCC
This sequence comes from Antrozous pallidus, assembly GCA_027563665.1. NCBI lineage: Eukaryota > Metazoa > Chordata > Mammalia > Chiroptera > Vespertilionidae > Antrozous > Antrozous pallidus. Next base: position 29,136,543 of record CM050508.1, on the reverse strand, counting down.
CTAGCCTAGGCCTCCACTCTAGGCTACAAAGTTTCAAACAGAAATGGCTGTTGCCACAGAGCAAGCAGAAGGCTTGGCTCCACTCCAGGCTACAAAGTTTCAATTGTAGAACATAAATTAACCCCCGACCCCAGGGCCTCCACTTGGGTTGCTGGGGGGTATGCCCAGCCTGCAAACAACCATAGGCCTCTTGCCCAGGTCCCCCCACACCCCAAGGGAACCCCCACCCTGATCTGAAACACTCTTCAGGGCAAACCAGCCAGTTCCCACCCATGGACTAGGCCTCTAGCCTATCTAATAAAAGAGTAGTATGCAGATTGACCATCACTCCAACACATAAGAGGGCTGCCCCCATGTGGTCAAAGATCCTGCCCCCATGTGGACACAAGATGGCCAGCAGGGGAGGACAGTGGGAAGTACCAGGCCTGCAAGGGAGTGTAGTTGTGGGCCATCAGGCCAGCAGGGGGGGCAGTTTGGAGGGACCAGGCCTGCAAGGGAGGGCAGTTGGGGCCAATCAAGCCTGTAGGGGAGGACAGTTAGGGTGACTAGACCAGCAGAGGAGAGAAGTTGGGGGCAAACAGGCTGGCAGGGGAGCAGTTAGGGGCAATCAGAGAGGCAGGCAGGTGAGCAGTTTGGAGCTAGCAGTCCTGGATTGTGAGAGGAATGTCCAACTGCCCACTTAGTCAGACATCCCTTGAGGGGTCCCAGATTGGAGAGGGTGCAGGCTGGGCTGAGGGACACCTCCCACACCCCACACCCATCCACGAATTTTGTGCACTAGGCCTCTAGTCTATCTATAATAATAAAAGCATAATATGCTAATTAGACAGGACAGCTGAATGACCTTCCAGAAGACCTTCTGGATGAAGCTGAGGCTGTGAGGGCCGACTCCTTGCACAAATTTCATGCATTGCACCTCTAGTAGCTCGATAAATAACTAAGCTCAAGTAACTACTCATAGCCATCATTGTTGTTTTTTAGTGTTTCCTACTTCATTTTTTAATCTTTAGTATTGAAAGTATTAGATACTTCCCCTTTTTTTGCCATTGACCCCTAGTAGCCCATCTGCTATACCCCACCCCAGGCCTTCACCACCCTATTGTCTATGGGATTTGCATATATGCATACAAGTTTTTTGGTTGATCTCTTCCCACCCACCTTTCTCTGCCTTTTATATGACTGAATGAAATGGAATTATTCTTTCCATGAGAGAATTATTTACTCAACTTGAGTGAATGAACAGTATTGATATTGGAGAAATTTTCATGAGTGGCTTTCTGACATATTTAATGCTGTTATAGAAGGTTTAATGCATTTCTTTACATTTTTATCCTATAGAAAAATGCCTGTTAATATGAAGACACATATAAAACAGTGAAGTCTTCCAAAGTCCTTTGAAATGTAGGCATGCAGTGTTTTACGGTAGTATTTCCAATTGCAAAGTAGGGGTTGTATTTGCTGGTTAATATGAGTTTATTGTGGTTGACACTAAGGCACAAGAAGGCCCCTGTACTACCCAGCAACAAAGGACATCAACTTCTCTGCATTCAGGATCCTTTGCTCAAGTGGGGCGGTGCTCTGCTCCTGGGGGTGAAGCGTCCTCGCAGGTTCCCAGAGCTGCTTTCAGCCAAGCTCTGGGGATGGCAGATCAGCAACAGGAGGAAGCTGCTCTTTCCCAGTTACAGGGACTTCCCTTGGGCTGGGTGGGTAGGGTCTGATGGAATTATTTTATTTTTAAAATTTATCTTTATTATTGAAAGTATTACAGATGTCTCTGTTGTTTTTTTTCCCCATTGACCCCTTCCAGCCCACACCCACTCCTGCCAGACCTTCACCACACTATTGTCTGTGTCTGCATTATTTTATTAAGCATGTATTGTTCTCTATCTTTCTCACCATCATGAGGATAAAGAGATGATCCCAGGAACAGGCGAGAAGTGTTATTAGAGAGGTGTCTTGGACAGCCATCAGATTCGGAAGGGATTTTCAAGGGTGTGGAGATGAGGGCAGGAAATGGGGAGTTTTTCCCTGGGGCATTCCCTGAGATAATTTGGGGGTGTGGGTAAGAAGGAACACTTCTGGTCAGGATACCACAGACTGTGAAGGAACAGAGCTTGCTCAGAAATGCTAGGAAGTTGGTGTAGCAAGCCAAGGGCAGGGAGAAGGAGGAGGAGGTGGGAAGGAAGAACTTAATGCAGACAGCCATTCATGATTTATTTTTCTGAGGAAGAGCTCTTTCTCAAGTCAGGACACATTGTTGTACTGAGTGGAGGTCCATTATTCTTACACTGTGTTAAACATTGCTCTCCTTTATTTTCTTTCCCCTCTGAAGTTCTGGTAGCTCACTGGATTCGGCCTTGAGTGCCTAAAATGAAACACACTGGAGAGATTTATAGCCAGTTAATTGGCTGTCTCTTTCTCAGTTACCCTTGACTGTTCAAATGTGCATTTTGTTGTTCCTACATAATTCAGCATTTACAAAACATAATGTAGGCATTTTTGTATAAATTGCATGTAAGATGAAAAGATAATTTCTAAACTTAATGAAAAAGCATTTTTTTTCCTGAGCCTTACATTTAGGAAAAATAGGAACTTTTAACTTATGTTAATTAAGTAACTAAGTAAGGTTAATGAACACCAGTACGATAAGGTCAGCTGAAGTCATTACTTATTCTTACTTTCAAGTTGTAGCTTAAAATTTTTGCACTATCTAGAGTAAACTGATTTGCCCTCAAAGTGTCCCTGAGTGGTTGTGCCCATGTAATTATATTTTATACTTTATTGTTATTTTTAGCACAAATTTATACATTTAAACTTCCTTGAGAATTCTAAGCTTTTAGAGGTTGTCTGGATAACTCAATAAATAGCAGCTATTATATAATGATGAAGGGAGCCTGGGACAGGGCAGGGGAGGGTGCTACTGAGAGGCAGGCTTGCTTCCTCCAGGACAGAGAGCTGTGAGGCGTGCAGCGTCTGTAAGGGGCAGTAACGGAGCATTCATTCGGTGGATCAATCCACCTCACACAGTGCTGAGGGCAATAAGAAGCTGCTCACCTCTGTGCCAGCAGTGTTCCCACTATGGGTTCCTGGGAGAACTGAGCTCAGGAAACTTCTTCCCTTGGACCTCTTGGTTTATGGGAAGTCAGATTGAGGAAATACAATCTCATACAGAGAGCTGCTCTTACTTAATTTCTTCCAAGAAATTAAGTAAGAGCAGCTAAAAATAAATGTTTCCCCCTAAAAAAGCAGATGGATCATTAGCCATTTGAAGTAAAGAAAAGATCTGGCAGTTTTCTCTCTGCTCCTAACTTTTATCACTAACATAATGGTAGTAAGACTTGTATTATTTTTAAGTTCCTGGCTTCACCAAACAGCTCAAGACTTATAACTGTTATCGACAAAGTGAAAGTAATAAAAGAACTATTATCAATTTACAGATAGGTATATGTATCTAAGGCAATTCAGATTTAATGTACCACTTAAATCCAGATTGAAAAAGACAGTGTTACTGTTACTTATTTTTTTTGATGAGTTAATCATTTGTGTTTCTATATCAGAGTTTGTTCAACCTCTAATTCTTCAATCTCCTGTATGCCCCGTGGTCATATATTTGTGTTAGAAGACACTACTTAAGAATCAGCCCACCTCCCTTTTTAATCTTCCTTCTTAGGGTCACCCGGGACCACCAGGGCCACAGGGTCCTATTGGACCGCTGGGACGACCAGGACCCACTGGGATTCCAGGAGAGAAAGGGATGAGAGGGGACAGCGGCCCTCCTGGAGCAGCAGGGGAGAAAGGAGATCAGGTGAGCCTCTTCCTAAGGCAGTGGTCGGCAAACGCATTAGTCAACAGTGCCAAATATCAATAGTACAACGATTGAACTTTCTTTTGAGAGCCAAATTTTTTAAACTTAAACTTCTAACGCCACGTCTTCAAAATAGACTCGCCCAGGCCGTGTATTTTGTGAAAGAGCCACACTGAAGGGGCCAAAGAGCCGCATGTGGCTCGTGAGCCCCAGTTTGCCTACCATGGTTAAGGGACAGCTTCCTCTTAGCCACCCACCAGCACTGCTATGCCAGTCTTGTTATAATCACAAATAGGACTTGCTTGCACCTTATAATAAATTAAGTCTAGACTCCTCTTAGTAGCCCTCCTTCCCCAACCCCTCCAGAGGAGCTTGTTTATCTACATCTTTTCTCTGTATTTAAATACATGACTGCACCATCGGGGAGTTGTATCGGTTCATGGCTTAAAAAAAGCAAACCTAAATGCTATTATGTGTACCATGCTGGGCATTTTTTTAAAAACTCAACCGCTCAAACATGCGGCTTAAATATCATTCCATATCAATTTATGTTGATTGAACTTATTCCTTTAAAAATACCGTTTAATATGCTGTAGAATGGATACAGAAAACAATAGTTTCTTCCTTGTTAAGAATTTGAGATCATGTCCTAATTTGTGTAGAGCAGGTGTGAGAAAGCAATCCTGTGAATTTCCTGTGCTCACATTTACGAGTTTGCTTCTCCATATTGATAGATCCTGAGACATTGAATTCCCAGGCACTGGATGTTTTCTTTCAGTTGACGCTGCCAAGTTGGCTTCCTTAGAACAGAAAGTATGACCTGGCTGGTTTGGCTCAGTGCATAGAGTGTTGGCCTTCGGGCTGAGCGGTCCTGGGTTTGATTCTGGTCAAGGGCACATGCCTGGATTGCTGACTTGGTCCCCAGTGGGGTACGTGCAGGAGGCAGCCACCCAATGATTCTCTTTCATCATTGATGTTTCTATCTCTCCCTCTCCTTTTCTCTCTGAAATAAATAAACATACATTTTTTAAAAAGTATGAAAGGTTAATTCTTAAATGTTGGCATTTTTATGTGTGAAAATAAGTAACCATGACTGCTAAGGGTTAAACATAATGAGCATTAATTATTTATGTTTTTGAGGAAATTAACTTTGTTACTCTAATCACTAACAAGTAACTTTTTTATTTTTTATTTTTTTCATCTTTAGTGTTCTGTTTATTAATTATATTATTCCCTTTTTTCCCCCCTATTGTTCCCCTCCACCTGGTACCCATGCCACCCTCTGCCCTCACCCCCCTCCACTGTCCTCTCCCATAGTTGCAGATTTTTGTCCAGTCTCTTGCTGCACTTCTCACACCCGCTTCCTCCCCAAGAGTTGTCAGTCCATTCCCTCTTTATGTCCGTGATTCTGTTACATTCACCAGTTTATCCTGTTCATCAGCTTATTAATTCACTTGATTTTTAGATTCATTTGTTGATAGATGTGTATTTGTTGTTCATAATTTACACTTTTATCTTTTTCTTCTTCCTCTTCTTAAAGAATATCTTTCAGCATTTCATATAATATTGGTTTGGTGGTGATGAACTCTTTAGCTTTTTCTTATCTGCCAAGCACTTTATCTGACCCTCAATTCTGCATGATAGCTTTGCTGGATAGAGTAATCTTGGTTGTAGATTCTTGCTATTCATCACTTTGAATATTTCTTGCCACTCCCATCTGACCTGCATCGTTTCTGTTGAGAAACAATCGTATGGGTGCTCCCTTATAGGTAACTAACTGTTTTTCTCTTGCTGCTTTTAATATTCGCTATTTGTCTTTTGCTCTTGGCATTTTAATTATGATGTGCCTTGGTGTGGTCCTCTTAGGGTTCCTATATATTGGGGTTCGGTGCGCTTCTTGGACTCCTAAGTCTATTTCCTTCACCAGGTGTGGGAAGTTTTCGGTCACTATTTCTTCAAATAGGTTTTCATTGTCTTGGTCTCTCTCTTTTTCTGGCACCCCTATAATTCGGATGTTGGTATGCTTGAGGTTGTCCCAGAGACCTCTTACACTATCTTCAATTTTTTGGATTCTTTTGGTTTCTTGCATTTTCAGCTGAGTGGATTTTCCCTCTTTGTATTTCAAATCTTTAACTTGGTTCTTGGGGTGCTCCAGAGCACTTTTAGGTCTTTGTATAATATTTTTTATTTCAGTCAGTGTATGCTTAATTTCTGGTTGGTCCTTTTCATATCCTTGAGAGTCTCCTTCATATCTTTGAGGGTCTCGTTCATTTCCTTGTAGGACTCATTCATTGCCACATTGGTCTTGATCATTTCCTTGCAGGTCTCGTTCATATCCTTGAGGGTCTCGTTCATTTCCTTTGCGGTCTTGCTTATTTCCTTATAGGCCTCGACCTTTTGTTGGAGCCTCTTGAGAAGCCCTATAACTGTGGTTTTGAATTCCATGTCCAGTCGTTTTTTTTCCCTCCATTTCTTTCACATCTGATTTCTTTCCATGTCTCTGCATGGTGGCTGCTTCCCTGAGTTGGTCAATTAGCTTTGTGTGGTAGACTTCCTACTACGGACAGTGGCTCAGCCTCCCCAGTTACCTGAGGTGGATATGGGTTGCACAGTCTTGCTGAAGTTAAGCTCAGGTTAATCGTTGTTAGCACTTGGAGGGGTTGACCTCCAGGCCAATTGTCTGTGAAGTTCAGCTGTGCTCAGGTTGGATGGGCGGAGTCTCCGGGCCAAGCAGACAGCGTTAGCTCTGCCCTATGTGGCCCCAGGGACTCTGTGCCAGGGGCAATGGCCGCCAGCATCTCTGAGAGAGAGCCGCTGCCGAGCTCCACCGGCTGCCGGGGAATTCAGACTCTCCCCAAATGCGTCTGCACACCCAACGTCTCGCCCAGGGTCGTAAAACAAAGCAGTCTGATGGTTTCCCGAATGAGAGAGCAAGTCACGAGTGCTCTCTACGTGGTCACGCAGCTGAGCTGTTCCCAAGTTCACGAGCAAGCTGCCTTCTCCACAAGCTGGGAGATCCCTGCAGTGCCCGAGCTTCGGCATGCCCTCCCACTGTCCAGTTTTTACCCCGTATGATAATGGTTTCCCTGGACTTCACCCAGAGCTGGAGAATCAGTCCAGTGGGACATCTTTGTCTCCCCGTTCGAGAAAACTGGCCAGTTTTCAGCCGCCCGCCCTATCCTTGGCATGCTCCAAACCTCTCTCCGCGGGTCTTTTCAATGTTGTCCTCAGCCGCTCCAAGTCACAGTCTCTTATCTTCACTTTTATTTGTGGAATTTTCACTCGGCCAGCTTTCTGGTGATTCTGGAAGGTGTTTGTTCTTTCATTAAGTTGTAGTTTTAAAGTTGGTGTGTATGACGGTAAGAGGTGTTTTGCCTATGCAGCCATCTTGGTTCCTCCTCTTAGTAACTTTTATAACTTTGTTTTATCCCCTGGAATTTTAGGGTCCCACTGGTGTTCCTGGATTTCCAGGTTTGGATGGTATACCTGTAAGTATCCCTCTATCTTCTCCACTTTTTCAAACACTCCTCAAAACCCTTAAAATCGCATGTTCAAAAAATATATATGCACATGCCTACTCATAATGGCAGTTTTTATTTACTGACGACTCCTAACTTTTGGAAGTGTGTTTAAGACTCTCATTTCTAATATGAAAGCCACATGAAAGAAGGAAGAGTATTTTGGGAAGCTTTACTAGTCATTAAAGTCTTTCTAAGGCTTTAAAAGAAAGTTGCCTCCCAAATCTCCAGAATACTCCAAACTGAATGAATTTAAATTGGGGGCATATTAAAATTTACTTATTGATTTTTACTATGCTACATAGCACTGTGAATGGAGAGGGAAGTTTCACAAAATTAAGTGGTATGTGAGTCATCATTGCCATAATTTGGGTACCCATATTGCATAATCCTTATCTCATGTATTCTTGCAAAACAATGCTTCACTTATCATTTTGTTTCCTGTAGGGACACCCAGGGCCTCCCGGATTCAGAGGGAAACCTGGCATGAATGGCTGCAATGGCTCAAGAGGTGATCCAGGGTTTCCAGGAGAAAGAGGAGCTCCCGGCCTAGCAGGCCCCCCAGTAAGACACCCACAGTTCATCCTAATGGCAATCTTAAGTATAAGGCCCCACAGTGGGAACAGGTTTGGTGTGCTCAAGAAACAGAGTTAATATAAGTGTGGGGAAGTGGGGGGAAACATGGTGAACAAGTGGGGTGGCTGGAGGATGAGGAGAGAGGTGGGAAGTACTTAGGACTCCTGAGGCCTTGTAGAATGTGGAAGGAGGCCAGGTTTTCTTTCTCATGCCATAAGAAAGCTCTCGGTGGTTTTAAGGGAGGAAGCGATATGACCTGATGGTTGTGCCATTGAGAAGCTCCCTGCTGCTGTCATAGGACCAAAGCTTATGCTGTTTATCATTCAGGGTTCACTGCAGACCTGTGTGTGTGAACTAGCAGATGTGTAGGAACCTGTCACAAAAGACTTTGAATGGAGTGATGTGATCAGTCAGTGATCATGATTCCGATGTCACTTAGGGGTGATCTGTGGACCCATGAGCTAACAGTGAAGTTTGTGCTCCAGGCAGTTACTCAGTTAATGCAGTGGTAACTGAATTTCAAACCATTTAGTTGGAGGACTGGTGCTGTTTCACTAATGTGGGACTGAAATCCATGCCTATTGGAATTATGGGGGTAAAGGACTGAAATCTAATTGCCCAAAGGAACTGGTGAGGAGCTTACCACTAAACCAGAAGTCTCTCCCATCGGAAGCAAAGCCAGGCACTCTTCCAAGAGGGATCAACTTTGACATCTGCATGTCTTTTGTAGGAGCTTGATATATAAAAATGGTTAAAATTTTTATGTGGCAACTCAGTTGAGGTATATTAATATATGGGATATTAAGATATCAAGTGTGGAAACTTTTGGGGAGAAAAGAATACACTGAGCTATTTCATTAACTTTTTAAAAATACCCTAAATAAATGTGCAGCTTCATACAAAAAACTTACAAAAGGAACATGCTGATTTTTAAAGGTGAATCTTATAATGGGTGCATAGGCTCTATTTTAAATACAAATAATGGAAATAAATAAACTAAATTTTTAAACAACTGTTTCTATGACATATTATTGACAACTGCAATGTTTACTTATAAGAATAACACATGTGCATTATGTTGTGCAATTTCCCTGCTATATAATTAATAAATATCTATTAATACATTAGTATATACTAGATATAAACTACCCATATATACCATATATTTAAAATATAAATATAATAGAGACCCTTTGCAGGAAGATTTCTTCAAGAATAGGGCTTCCTGTGGCCTGAAGCAAAGCTCCCTCCAGTCTCCACTGCCTCGCTCCCTTCTCTGCTGCCTCTCTCCCTTCTCTACTGCCTTGCTCCCTCCCATCTCCTCTGCCTCACTCCCTCCCTTCTCCACTGCCTGCCTGCTTCCCTCCCTTCTCCCCTGCCCTACTTGCTTGCTTCTCTGCAGCTTTGGTCCCTTCTGCAGTGCTTGGCTTCCTTCTATGCCCCTTCTGTGCCAGGATATGCAAATTAACTGCCATCTTGGTTGGGTTAATTTGTTACTTGCTCTGATGGGCTGGTGGGTGTGGCTGGTGGCTGTGGCAGAGGTGTGGTCAATTTGCATATTACTCTTTCATTATATAGGATTAGTAGATACTCTATCTTTGGAGATTTCTTAATAGATTTTAACTGAATATTGAACGACTATATATGAGAACCTTAAGGTGATAATGACAATGAAGAGAATAAAGAAATCTTCATTAGAGAAATATGACTATAATGGTAATTTGATTGGTGAATAATATTTCATATAGGAAATAAAATGCTAAAATAGTAATGTACTTTTCTCCTCTCTTAAGTGAATGTTTTATTTTCAGGGCTTTCCTGGGGAAAAAGGAGAAAAAGGAAATTCAGTGTTCATTTTAGGTGGCATTAAAGGTAGTCAGGTAAGCATTTTGATCATGGTGGCTTTAAAATAATTTTTTTCCCAACATAGGTAAACCCATACAGGAAACACATGAACTGAGATTCCCTTTGAAATGTTCCTGAGCATGCTGGGTTTTTAAAAAAATATATGTTTATTGGTTTTTAGAGATAGAGGAAGGGAAAAGGATAGAGAGATAGAAATATTGATCAGAGAAACGTCATTGATTGGCTGCCTCCTGTACACTGCCTCCTGGGGACTGAGCCCACAATCTGAGCTCAGGAATCAAACCAGTGACCTTTTGGTTCATGGTTTGATGCTCAACAACTGAGCTACACCAACCAGGTGGCTGCTGGTTTTTATCCTCACCCTGGCCCTCTGGGATGGTGCCATTCTTCTTGTGTGAAGCACTGCCTTTAGCTGCTCTGGCTATAACATTCCAACACATATCTCTACACTATTTTTTTGCAGAGTGGAAATGGAGACACCATTTCAGGGTTTCTCAGCCTTAGTACTATTCACATTTGAGACCAGATAATCATTTGTGTGAGGGCTGGCCTATGGATTGTAGAATATGAAACAGTATCTCTGGCCTCCACCTGTTAGATGCCAGTAGCAACCTCCACCCACACAATATCTCCAGACATTACCAAGTGTCCCCTTGGGAAGAAAAATTACTCCCAGTTGGGAAGCACTTTTTTTATTTGTAGTTAAAATGTGATATAAATACTTGCACCCCACTAGAAGTCATCACTATTGAACTGGAAAATTATGGAAACCTTACAGTGCTCTCTTTGGTAAGTTAAATGCTTTTGTGTTTCTAGCAACAAATGGTATACAACTATTCAGAAATAAGCTCTTGAATGACCACTTCATCACTCTAAAACAAGTAGCTGTGGATAAGAAGAAAGAGATCACTAGATAGAATAAATCAGGAGGAGAGATACAGTACATTTTCATGATGCAATCATTTGTCATAAGGTAGACTATTCTACAACAATTAGATAAGACTAGCTCTAGGTTGCTCCTACTAAGCCCTGATTTCCATGCCACTGGAGTGAGCACACCTGAGTGGGGATCCCTTTAGTGAGCTCACAGTATTTGTGTGTGGCCTCTATGCCTATTTATACTAGTTAGACAATAAAAACTATGCTTTTGTTTATGGCTTAAATACTTTATTAATAAATTTAGTATTAAAAGCAGGATCATTCTGAGAACCAACATGTGTATTAGAAGAAGTAAACTGACACTTACCTACTACTGTAACTTTAAGTAACCCATTAACCTTTCTGAGACTCATTTTCCTTATTTGTGGAAGAAAATTAAAATAATATCTACTCTATCCTATCAGTGCTGATGATCTGTTATAATAATTTATATTGCAAACTGTACATTTGCTATACAATAAGAGTTGTGGTGGGTATTTTTCTTTTTAACTGTGCAAGAGAGAACAGGTGAGAAAGAAGGGAATATAGATATAGAGAATTCATTATCTTAAGGAGAAACAGAGGGTTAATAACCTTGGAGAAACAATGGCCTTGAGAGCCTCTATCCACTTCACACACATTTGGATGGTTATTATTTTTAAAAATGGAAAATAATAGGTGTTGGCAACTCTGTGGAGAAATTGGAGCCCTTGTGCATTGCTGGTGGGAATGTATATGCTGCAGCTGCTATGCAAAATGGAAGGGTGATTCTTAAAAAAAAAAATTGTATAATTAACCTGTAATTAAACAATTCTATACCCAAAAGAAACGAAAGCAGAGACTTAAAGAGCAGATATTTGTATACCTAAATTTATAGCAGCACTATTCACAAGAGGCAAAAGATGCAAGCAACCCAAGAGTCCAGTGAGGAATGAATGGATAAACAGAAAGGGGTATATACATACAATGGAATATTGCTCAGTCTTTAAAGAGAAGAGTATCCTGACTCATGTTACAACATAGATGAAACCTGAGGTCCTTACGCTGAGTGAAATGAGCAGGTCACAGAAGGACAAATAATGTGTGATCCCATTTATATGAGGATCCTAGAGTATTCAGATTCATAGAGACAGGAAACAGAGAGGTTTTTGCCAGAGGCTGGGGGAGGGGTGCCAAAGGCTGGGGGAGGGGATGGGGAGTTAGTATTTATTGTAAACTGGGAAGAGTTTACATTGGGGAAGAGGGAGAAGCTCTGGAGATGGATGGTCATTATGGCTGCACAATAATGTAAATGTACTTAATGTCGCAGGACTGTCCACTTGAAAATAGTTAAAATGTAAACTTTTATCTAACATATATTTTACAATATGTTATATTTTACATTTGAAAAAGAACCTGCAGCCCCTTTGATTCTTTAGAGTAAGTAGAGTCTCAGGGCAGAGTCACAAAGTGGTGGATTGCACAGAGGCAGTGGGGAGAGAATTTCACGCCATTCCCTTTACCTTTACTAGTCTAGCATGACCAACAGAGCAGGGTATCTATAAAAGGAGGCAGGATCTGGCAGGTGGACCAGAGACAGACTGGGATAAAATGGGACCATTGGGTTTTGAACATTTTAAATTGGAAGCTGAAACCTCATCTTGATTCCACGTGCTCAGGGCCGCAGCACCCGCCTCTGGTTTCAGCTAAGCAGATGCAGAATTGGGGCCTAAGAATGGGGGCCCATGACCATCTCCACAGAGCCCTCCACAGTTGTCTTCTCAACCAGGAAAATTTGAACGGATGGCATGTAGGCCAAACCCTGTGTGTGTGTCTACTTTTACATCATGTGTTTTAGGAAATGGTGTTGCTCTTTTAAAGCAATGTGTCATTGTTGCAGGGTGACAGAGGGGACCCAGGACCTCCCGGCTTACCAGTAAGTCTGAGCAGGCCTGTGCTTGTGTGTGTTCTCAAATAGCCTCCATTCCCCCAGTTTGTACATATCGTAGCAGGACCAGCTGAAAAATGTGGGGGAGAACCCCCCCGCCCCTGCCAGTGCAAAATGAACATGTAGGTCCCATGTTCAAAAAGTATGAAGAATGTCAAGGTGGTGCGAGCAGAGCATGAAGTCAAGCACGAAACACCATCTGACTGCACAGGTCACACCTGAGGCCATCCTAGAACCTTGGCCAGCTTCTAATTACCTTCCTCTTCTATATTTCAATAATCATTTGCTGATGTACATACAGTCATTGATATTTAGAAGAAAAGTCTGCCCAGACACTAATATATGTCAGGTAGAAAGACTGCTGAATCATTTAAAATTGGGGATCATTTTCATCTCCCTGAGATTTGTAACTCAACGATTATATTAGTCTTTCCAATTGATTAATGTTTACAAGATTACAATTTAAATCAATTTTCCACCTCCCAGTTGTTAACCCATAATATTGCTTGGTGACTTCTGGCTGTAGACAGGAGAACTTACCCAGGTTGATTTCCTCCCTACTTCCGAATGTTTTACGATATTAATGAGATACCTTGATGCAGCTGTTAAAATAAAAACAAATTCATCCTTGACCTGGGCAGGGTCAGTAGGAGAGCAGAGAGCCTTTCTCCGCAGCTGTCCGTGTGAATCTCTGTAATTATGCCACAACTTACATAATTATTATGTAATTATGCTACAGGTTACAGAAAGTTGACTTAACTATCGTGATCTCAAACTGGGGACAGCACTTCTATTCACACTGATCTGCAAGGGCACGCTTAAAAGTATATTAAAGAATATAAATACATTCTTATTTTCATATATTAATGTTATTTAATATTAAAGACTAGAAAGCATCCTGTTGTTATATATGGAATTTAGGAGTAGCCAGTAACCAGTTTCTTTCTTCTCTATCTGTGCTATTAGAAAACTTATCCGTAAGTTAGTAGATTGATTTCTGGTGTTTAATTTGACCCTCACATAGGCATCTGTCACACCTGCCGGAGTGGTTGACCCAGGCAGCTCTGTGCCCTCCATCCAGGCAGAGCTGCTGGGAAGAGAGCTGCTCCGGCCGGGGAATGTGTTGGGACTGTGATTCCTTTGAAAGTTTATATCCACTTGGGATTACATGCAGCTCTTGCTGTGAGTGATGATTATGGATGTGGGTAAAAAATGCACTGATTTTTTTCTCATGTTTAGGGATCAAGGGGTGCTAGAGGACCAGAAGGCCCAATGGGATCCCCAGGAGAGCCAGGGTTACCGGTAAGTATAGCCCCGCCCATGCTGCCATTCTAAAAGCCAAGTTTCCATCTTGGGTCAGGCACAGGTGGGCTCTTTGAGCGGACATCACCTGATGAATCAGTGCATGACCACTCCCTACCTGTGAGTCCATTGAGAAGCCCTTCCCGGGGGGTGGGTATAACAAGCAGCCTCCCCTAGGGTAAAACCCATGGGTGTTTTTAAATGAATTAATGGTTTCCTAAAGAGCTATTGGGACAACCTACAAAGACACATTCTGGTTTTTGCAATTGATCTGTGATTTGTGTGTTTTTGCCATTGATTTAGGGGCCTCGAGGCCATCCTGGGAGTCCGGGTGTGAAGGTAGGCAGCCCTGAGGAAAATATACAAATAAGACCCAGGTGCAGTGAGAGTAAACCACCACTGATGTCTGTCGGGATGGTATCTTTCCTCTCACTAGACTTCCCCATGCATTTAAATAAGTGAACTTCAAAAAACTGCCTGGCCAGAAGTCTTGCTTGTAATATTCCTGTAACATTCATAAGCAATTCAATTAATTTAGTTTTTTCTTTTTCAGGGCAATCCTGGCATGGGAGTCAAGGGGCAGATGGGAGACCCGGTAAGAACCTGTTTTGCCTGGAGAGCACATGTTGACATGTATGTGTTGCCCAGGTAGAGGAGGCTGCTCTGATGATCACATAACTGCGTTCATTGTCTCATCGCTGCCCAATTTAATGGTTGTGAACTTTTCTTTGCTGAATTATTATGGCACCATTACCCTTGACTATAAAATGACAGTTCTGACAAAAATTAAACTCTAAACTCAAGTCCATTTATATGATACACTTCACCCCCGCAGGAAGAGAGTGAATATTTTTGATACTATATTACATTCAGAGTAGCAATTTTGTTTAATTACTGATTTGTTTGCCTTAACTTTATAATTTTATCAAAATCCCAAATTTTACACAAAAATAAAAACATAAATAACCGGAACCAGAGCACTCAGCCATACACGATCCCCGCTGCCTCCCTCTTTCACTTCGGCAGCCCTTTCCACTGAAACGCGAACGTTGGCAAGACAAGCGGACGTGTTTCAGAGTGGCAGCTCCTCTGGCAAAAGCCTGGATGTGTAGCAGTTGGGGAATGGCTTTTCAACAACTGTGGGCAAACAGTTCAGAAACTGGCATCTGCTCTGTGCCAGGCCATCACAGTGCTGGGTGTGGGGCTTTAGCGGGACAGACGGGATCCCCTCTCAGGGAGTCCCAGTCTGGTTGGGTGCTTGTGGTACAGCCACTTAACAAAGCGTCACATTGCCAAAGACATGTTGGAACACTTCCTGATGTGGGGAGGTGCCTATGATATACTGCTGAGCAGAGAGTCCAGGTTACAAAAGTGTACGCTCAATCTTATAAAAACTACAACAATAACAAGAGGATTCTAAAATATACACTTATTTTTATGGAGATTATCTCTAGGATGGTAAGATTATGGGGCACTTTTATTTTTTACATTTATTTTTAACAACAAGTGTGTATTCGTTATGAAAAACAATAAATATTTAAAATTACATCATTTATAGGTCATGGTTTTAGTTTTAAATCCATGACACATGGGATTTTAAGCATTATATCACAATCTATGAGTGAAAAGTCTTGTACTAAATTTTACTTCAAAATAAAGTTTATATGGAATTCCTATTATCTTGATTTTTTTTTCAAGGGTGAGGTTGGCCAGCAAGGTTTTCCTGGACCGACCCTACTGGTACAGCCACCCGATTCTTGTCTCTACAAAGGAGAAAAGGTAATTTCCAATCCCTATGTTACTTTGGTAAAGTGGTACTAGCCACCATTGCCTGAACACATATCTGAGCCAGCCAAGTCCTAAGCACCTATACTCATCACTGCATAAATCCCAAACCCATCTTAACAGGTTTGTACAATTATTAGCCCCATGTACAGAGTTGGAAAATGAGGTTTAAAAAGATTACCAATGTTTTCAAGTTTACCCAGACCTAGCTAGGGCTGTTCAACTGTGACATGTCCTTCATCAAATATGCCCCATTAATATTGTCGTTGGTATGTGGGCTGGAAAAAAACCACTCTAAGTCCAGTTGTCTTTAGATGTTATATCTGGGCTTGATGTTTTGATGATAGAAAAGGAAACTGATGCATAGAACTGGCACATAATGCACTCTTGGTGAAGATGAATTCCTCTCTTAGCCTCCAGTGCTGATGTTATGGATGCCACATGCAGGTTCTGTGGATGATGTTCAATTACTGGATTAAATTTTACTAATTGGCTCAAAATGAGACATTCCTCTCAGTGGCTGCATTCCCAGTGTGCATCTGTTGCCGTGGCTCCGTGGTCATTCCCCACCTGTGCCCCAGATGTCACACCTCTCACACAGAACTGGCCTGAACAGTGTCAGACTCATAGGTACTCCTGGACCTTAGTTACTAATTAGCAACAGTTGAAGAGTAATTTCTTATTTTAAAAATCAGTACAATTGATGCTGAAAGGCAATTTCTGAGATGGAATTCAATGGGTTAAATAATAATAATAATAATAATAATAATAATAAGCCAGATTACATTCATTATTACTTTTAGGGTGTAAAAGGAATACCTGGAATGATTGGACCTCCAGGACCTCCGGGACCCAAGGTAATTTATTGAAGTAACTTTAAAAAAAATGTGCTATCTTAATTTTAAAAAAAAATTGTGTCCTTTATCATTGCTTTAAAATGTCGATATATGTAACTAGAGTTTGTCACTATTTTATCATAATCCTATAGAGTTTCTATTATAAAGGGTTGATTTCTTTAACTTTCTGGCAACAATTTCTATTTCTCATTTTGTGTTTGCATTGCTGAAATATGGTTGTTTGAACCCTGTACATGCCATCTTTCTAAGGGAGAACCTGGCATTGGGGAAAAAGGAGAAAAGGGCATTCCAGGCTTCCCAGGCCCTCGGGTAAGGATCGTTCATGCCATCCTTAACTTCAGTGAGTATGGAGGCATTTCTTTCTGACATTTTTATAAAACTAGATCACTACTTCTGAGAGTTAAAAAATGGGATTATTTCAAAGAGGAACAATAGATTTTGACAACAAGAATTGTGTAATAGCTCAAAATCCCAGAAAACCCATTCTAATGACATCATTTAGATAAAACTGACAAGCAGGAGATAGGAGAATTAGAGAGAAGTAACAGGATTGTGGCATTTCCTATCTGGCTCACTGTCAATGTGATAGTAGCTTGGAATTGTTAATTTAATTCTATTTGATAAAATAAAGTACTGATGTAGGGGCAGGAGCTAAAAAAGAAGTACAGAATCAGGCCTCAAACATCACCACACATGTCACTAATGTGGTCTCCATTCATAGAGTGATTATTGAGCAAGGATGTTGGGTTTATTTGGCTCTAGATTTAGTGCTGAGTGGGACAAAATTGGCTTCCATGGTAATTTTTATTGCTGATAATGCTTAGATCAACTATTAATCTGTAGGCAAATTATATTGCAATGATTTCAAAGATTTTTAGACCAATGCAAGCATTAAGTTAAATAAACTAAAATGGAATAGTAAAAACAACAAAATATGTTTTTAGTTTAAAGCACTAGTGAGGACATACATTTTTAAAAATAAGACTAATGACCAATTGAAATAATAAATGTGATAAAGAAATGAATTCTACTTTTTATTTATTTTCTTTTATTCAACAACCTTAGCAGATAAGATGAAATAAGCATGGTGCAATCCCATCACGTGAAACAGGATTCCTTGAGCTGATGCATGCATTTTAATTTAATTCAGTTTATCTCATTTTTGTGTGAATTTATTAGGGTGTCCCTGGCTCTCATGGATCTCCAGGTTTTCCAGGATTAAAGGTAAGTGTACAGTATTGATATGATAAATACACTTTCATTAGTAAATGCAATTGAGTGTCCTTCAAAAGTTGGACCAGTGCATGCAAACATACATGCAGAATTGAAAAGGGAGACATATTCACTTTATGAATTACATGTTTTAGCTGTGGTGCAAAGACTAAAGCACGAAACTGCTGCAACCCCAAAGTAGTGTTAAGATGTTAAGATTTTTTTTGCATAGAATCTCTGTGAGCATGTGTCACTCAAATTAAATAACAATGAGATAATTTGTCACCTAATTACACTTTTTATAAAAGGCATGTTTCTGGTTATTTATAGGGTGAACAAGGACTGTTTGGAACCCCTGGGTCATTTGGATTTCCTGGTCCAAAGGTAAAAAAGTGAACCTGTCAAAGTATCCACCTGACAAAAGTCCACATCCCTTATGTTGGCCAATATACGTTTTTTAAAAAATATATATATTTTATTGATATTTCACAAAGAGGAAGGGAGAGGGATAGAAAGTCAGAAATATCAATGAGAGAGAAACATCAATCAGCTGCCTCCTGCACACCCCCCACTGGGGATATGCCCACAGCCGAGGTACATGCCCTTGACCAGAATCAAACCTGGGACCCTTCAGTCCGCAGACCAACGCTCCATCCACTGAACCAAACCAGTTTTGGCTCCAATATAGGTTTTAAAAAATATTTCAAAGAATGGTTCAAAAACATAACTTTTGAAAGAGACAGAGTTAATTTCGTATGTATTATTTTATTGCATGTTGTAATGATTCCATTTTACATTTGAACAATGATCCTTTTGAACGTTTAAAAAATTCCATGGGGAGCATCTCGATTAAAACCAAAGGGAGCTGTGGAGAGCTCTTTGCTTTTACCACCACTGAATTGTTTCTTTGCAACCTCTGTGACCTTACATTCAGCTCTGGCCTAGGACAAGCCATGGTAGCACTAAGGGAACACAATGAAGGGGACCATATTTGCTGTTAAAATAAAATGTGGATTAGCTCTTGTAGGTGAATAATTTGAATTTGTCTTGAATTTGTCCTAGAGTGTCAAATCAGACATTAATGCTCATGAGATATTTAAGAAACTTTATAGCTTCATAGGTATCTAATTTATGAGAATGGAACAACTTTATTGGAGTGAAAAACATTTTCTTTTTTTGTTAATCCTCACCTGAGGATATTTTTTCCATTGATTTTTAGAGACAGTGGAAAGGAGGGGCAGAGGCAGAGAGAAACATCAATGTGAGAAACATCAATTGTTTTCCTCCCATATGCGGCAATCGAGCCTGCAACCTAGGGACATGCCCTTGACTGGATTCTAACTCAAGACCCTTCAGTCCATTGGCCAATGCTCAACCAGTGAGCAAAATTGGTGAGGGCCATTTTATTTGCTTATGAGAGAACTTTTCTAGTTGGTTATTTATTTCTGCTTTTAGGGAAGAGGTTGAATAATGCCTATTTTTCCTAGAAGTCATGAACTATCCATTTCTCTAGTCTGCCTATATTCTTTATTTCTTACATGAATGGACTCTTTATTTAGTGCTAGGCAACATAAGAAAATATTCCTACTTCTAAGAAAAGCCAATGAATTAATGATTCCAGGGGGATCCCGGAGACCGCGGATACCCGGGACCACCAGGGGCTTTGACGACTCCACCTCTTCCACTCAAAGGTTTGTGTTTCATTCAGGTCCTCCATTAATTTGGAAATGGGTTTGAATATCCCTGACAGAGAAATATGGCCCAGTATTGCCATAGTTTGCACACAAGGCAAGCTAAATAGGTGAACTTTAGTGCAAATTTATAATTATACCTCTTGGTTCAACTTTAACAGCAGACGACATCAAATTTTATTTTAGTATGTACATTGTATGCTGGGATTTTTCTTTACTATGTCACCTTTAAGAGAGTAGGATTTTCTAACTATTAAAATAGATGTAAAACCATTTGACTAAGACCTACCAAGATGGCACCTTCAAGACCAGAGTGGCCTAAATCAATGACAGACAGCACCACTCCAAGGTCATGCATCTGCAGACCAGATGAAAGGTTCATATCTAAGATATAACATTGAAAATGTAGAGGGAAACTGTAAAGCAGTCTCCTAGTTGTATTTCAGCAAAAGTACTTGTGTGTGGATTTTAAAATTTAGGTATACGTTAACATATTCACAAGTGTCATTCTTTTTGGCAGGTCCTCCGGGGGATCCAGGACTCCCTGGCCGCTCTGGAGAAAAGGGGGCTGTTGGATCCCCTGGTCCCCCCGGCCCCTCGGGTCGACCAGGGGAAACCTGTCCAGGTATGAATCCACTGGCTATAAACCAGGTCTGCTACATCCTCCTCTGCACCGGAGGTTTTCAACTCTAGCTGACACTGAATCACCTTAGGAGTGTTTCAAAACACCAAGGGCTGTTTCTACCCCAGACAAAGAATGTTGGACTCCCTGGGCCATGGACCCAGGCATCTCCTGTTATTAAAGTGCCTCATATTTCTAATGGACAACCAGGGTTCAGAACCACACACTCCAACCAGTTAATCACTTGCTTGGAAGAAACCCAGGTTTCTGGGCTGCACCTCAGAAATATTCAGTCAAGGTCTCAGGGGTGGGGTGAGGAATGTGTCTGCATAACAGGCTTTCCAGGACAGCATCACTTGTAGATGAGATCTGAGAACCGTGCTAAGGTTCCCTTGTTTCTTTGGATCTTCTCCACACTCTTGGAGGGCTCTCCTTGTGACACCTAATTGTCAAAATTGACTTCATCCATCTGTTCCCAACTTAAAATTTCCCACGTGATGTGTGGAAATAGAAATCTCAAATTAAAAAGTAAAATTTTGATTCAGTCTAAGTTAAAAACAAACATCTTCCTCTATCTCTCCTCCAAAAAAAAAATTCCCTATATATGCTTTTCTCCTTTCTCCCTTTCACCCAAGCATGTTACCTTTACCTTTCTCTCTCCTAAGCTCCAAGGATCCTTCTTCTGCCTCTTTCTAAAGAAACTTTCTCTTATAGTTTGGGGGAAAAAATCCCCTGTAGCTCATGGTAATACTTAATGAAGAGCCTGGGAAATAATTCTGTTGACCTAAGAACTTTGAACTCCTTCAAGTGCTGTGCTGGTTACTTACTATTCCTAGTAAGATTAGGAACAGAAATGTAGAGGATATTTGCATTCTGACAGCCCAGAAGAACTGATTAAATATGTAAATGTATCAGTCTTGAATAAATGTAATTCCATGTAGTCTGTGTTTCTTCTTATATTTTCTGGGAGTATTAAGAAGTTTCCTGAAATATTCAACTGCTAACTCCAGCCTTCTTGTTTAATCCTTCAGGAATCTAGTTCCTCTTTGGGGGATCTGATGGCCACAAGGGTGGCAGAGCTTTGCTTGGTTCACTCCATCTTCAGACACTGTAGCCTTGGCTTCCTTGACCTGGGACTTATAAACCATAAGAGCACTCTTTGGTCGGGAACCATTAGACGCTGGTCTTAGGTTTCTCCTTTTAGGTTTGTTTATAGGAAACTAGGGGCCCAGTGCACTAGGGTCCCCTGGTCTGCAGAGATCAGACTGAAACTGGCTCTCCAACATCCCTTGAGGGGTCCTGGATTGAGAGAGGGTGGTTCTTGGGTGATGCACCCCAGAATCAGGCTCCCTCCTCTCTGGTTCCAGGTGTGTCAGCTAAGAACCACCACTGCCAAGTGACTGCAGTTCAGCAGCTCCTACATTGAGCATTTTCCCCCTGGTGGTCAGTGCATGTCATAGCTACTGGCAGTCAGCTGGTCATTTAGGCTTTTATATACACTGAGTGGCCAGATTATTATGATCTCTGAACATATTTTATATATATGTGTGTGTGTATGTATATGTGTGTGTGTATATATATGTATATGTGTATGTGTGTATATATATGTGTATGTGTGTGTTGTGTGTGTGTTATCTATATCTCTACACATATCTATCTATATATAGATATCTATATCTATGTATCTATCTATCTATGTATCTATCTATCTATACACACACACATTAGAGTATTAGAGGCCCGGTGCATGAATCCATGCATGGGTGGGGTTTGGCCAGCCTGGCCAGGGACTGGGAACATGGATGGTTGCCCTGCCTGCCTGCTGGTCGAACACCTGGTTGAAAGGACAATTTACATATTAGCCTTTTATTGTATAAGATACACACTGAATGGCCAGATTATTATGCATTCAGAGATCGTAATAACCTGGCCACTCAGTGTATATAGATTGCATTTACATTACATCACACACCTATATGTGTCCACATATACATATAATTGAAACAGGAATTTCACAACATCATACCTTTAGGGTGTATGATGCACTCCTTTGCTATTCCATTCTTTTCTTCTGAAAACATTATTTAATACTGGCCACACTTAATTGATTTCAAGCTCTTCAAACCGGTGGTCAAGGCTGAGGTATGCCATACACCGTAGTCCATTGTCCCTGTTGGAAGAGCATTTCACTGGCATTGGCACAAGGCAGCATCCAGGTCTATCCACTCATCATAGAGACTCAGAGTCAGGTCTTAGGAATAGCATGAGGATAAGATAAGGAATGCATGTTCTTTTTGCCTTAAGTACACCAATGTGTAAAGCCTATATTTTACATATTTTATTTTTTAATGGTATACAGTATTTGCAAGAGGTAAGCAGGGTTTTGGGGTCAGCCATCTGTCATTGAATCACAGCCCTGCCACTTAGTATAGTGAAATAGTTATGCATTCATATTAAGGACTAAGAGATTCCAGGTCCCTCTACTTACAAGTCGTGTGATCTTGGGTATCTAGTAAACATCTCTGTGTCTTAGTTTCTCATCTGCAAAATGGAGTTCTTGTTCAGGTTGAAAGAAGTATTCTATATCTATATCTATATCTATATCTATATCTATATCTATATCATCTATCTATCTATCTATATCTCTACACTGCAATAGCTAACATCAGTGAGTCTTTACTATATGCCAGGCTGTGGTCAAATTAGACCACAGCCTGGCATATAGTAAAGACTCACTGATGTTAGCTATTATTTTACTCATATTTGGCCTAAATTTTCCATGGCTTATCTCTAAGATACAAACTTTGCAGGATTGTTTGAAGAGTAAAGATAACGTGTGGAAATATGTAAAGCCCCATCACATATACACAGAATAATGAAAGCCATTATTTAACTAGCATGCGACATTGCTGATTATGGACAGGGTTTTAGTGGGTCTATCAATGAACTTATTATCCAAACCTAGTGGCTTGACATAACAACAATCATAGTACCCTTCACTCTTTCTGTGGTTCAAACTAGAAGGGCTAAGCTGAGCCATTTTAGATCAAGGATTGATTGTAGGAAGGACCTGGAATGTGAGACTGGCCAAGCATCTTCCTCCTATATCTCTCATATAGCCTCAGACCTCTTTGTGGGTTTATCCTTTACTTAGGCTGGCTTCCCTACTATGTGGTGGCTTTGGAACAGTGGGTTTGCCTCTATGGTGGGCCAGGACTTCAGGCCCAAGTGTTTCAGCTCACATGGCATAAACGGAATCACATTTAATAATCCAGTCTTGGAAACCATTGTGCCACTCCCACCGTGCTCCATGAGCCCAAGCTATCACAAACGCCTGCCATATTCTAAGGGAGGGAAACCCTCCACCTTGAGATGGGGAAGTCGAGGTTCCACAACAACATGCGGACCAGAGCACCACGTGGCCATCTTTGAAAACTGCAGCCTTCCACAAAGAGATTCTAGAGCCAGGGGTGCGTAGGAAGACACGGCTAGGACGAGTGGTCACCGTTACACAAAGGCTTCCAGCTGTCTTTAAGGCAAAACCACCAGAGGGGGAGTAGACTGTCAAGGGGAAGCAGGCTTTAGCTTCTGCTGCATTAGTCCCTTTGACCTCAGAACACACTGAAAACTAATTGTTTGATGAGCACGTGCTATTGCCAGATATTGCACTAAGCTTCTTAGGTGGATTTTTTATTTAATCCTCCTAACAGGCCACTGAGACAGACATATAGGATTAAAGATGTTAAGTACTTGTGGCCAGAGAGGGAGAGGCCAGGTTCAAATCCAGCACCTCTATGTTTCCCCACCAACCTAGGTTGCCATGGTGATTCATGTCCTATATAGATGGTTTTGTGAGTCCATACTTTTATTCACTAAATGTGCTAATGTGTTTATTGATATTATTTTTACCAAGTTATCAAGGTGGAAAGATTGAAATAAATAAGTAATTTATTAAGTAATATATATTTCTTTCCCAATAATCCTAAAGAATGGAGAAAAGGAAAGAAAATCTGATTCCTCAAATCTGTTTGTTTCTACTTATGTGCTTGTTTCATAGGGGGTGAGGCATTTTGCTGACGGAGATATTCAGTTATTTTTTAAATACATTTTTTCCCCTTTAAAAACTCCCTCAGTCCAAGGCAGAATGCACTGGTTTGATTTCTAACAGACACATTTAATCTGAGAGTCTGTGTGGTTTTCATGCTTGGTTTCTCTTGTAGGCATGATGGGACTCCCAGGGCCACCAGGGCTTCCTGGGCATCCGGGCATCCCAGGGGCAGCTGGCCCTCCCGCGAGACCTGATTCCGCTCCAGGAAAACCAGGGGACCCGGGACCGCCCGGGCTGCCGGGAGCACCAGGTCGTCAGGGGCCTCCGGGATCAGATGGTAAAGTGCTCCTCACTCACAGTCCTTAGCATTTATGTTGAACTTGGTATCTGCAGTGTCATTCAGAAAATGTGACTTTCTAAATATTTAAAAAATTTTTCATATTTCCCGAGCCAAGTTTTATGATATTAATATCGCAAAAAATAAACTGATACTATTGGACTATCACATCAATGAAAGCATATGAAACTATTTGGTAGAGAACTTAAGTGTAATGATAGAATTTTGTAAGTTAATACAATTTGTGTTTTTTAATGTAGTTTTAATTTTTATTAGAGCTATAATGGACCTGGTTTAGGATTCAAACAGTTCTACAAAGCCAGTTATGGTGAACTGTCATCCTACACAACCCCTTCTCCTGTTTTTTCTTGGATCTTTGGTTATTTGTTTCTGTGTTGCCATTCAACATACTTGTATTGTTATTTCTTAAATTTTTGGTTTGAGCATTATCTTTTGCATTCACTTTATGCAAGATAAATTTAGCCCTTTTCCCTCCCTCCCAGCCACACATGTGCACACTGGAAAATATTGTTAGTATCCTAATTTCAGTTAAATACATAAATACTCAGTGTTTACAATGAATAGTTATAAAATGCCATTCACCAATTCTGCCACATAATACTATCTATTATTACTTTTCTAGCATGACATTTTGCTAACAATTGTCTTTTCTTTGTGTGTTTGCTAATTCAACCTGAACCCACCTTGAATTATAGAAATATCACAATAGTACATTACAGCTCATTAAGTATTCTATCAGTGTTACCTCTTTAAAGAGATCTCTCCTGGAGCTTTTGAGCTGTTCAGATTAGGTCAGGTTTCATTGTTAATTGACTGCTGAGACACTGTCTTGAGATCTACCTTCACCATTGCTCTGGGCACTCTCTCTCTCTCCATCTCTGTTTCCCACCACATATATTCCTTTCACTCATTTTCTCTCTCATTATACTGCTTGAGAAAAAGCATGAATTTGGGGGATCTTACATGTCTGAAAATGGCATCAATCTACTGTAGAATTTGATCAATAGTCTGACTGAGTATGAAATTCTAGATTGGAAATATTTTCCCTCAGGTTTTTAAAACATTCTTCACTGTCTTCTAGCTTCCAGTGTTTGTTTGTTTTTTTTAAAAATCCAGTAACATTTAGGTACTTGACATTTGTTTGAAATCAGTTTTCTGTAAAAACTTATGAGTTTTTCGTGTCCTTAAATTTCACAGTGATTTGCCTTTTTGTGTGTGTGCGTTTGCAGGCATGTAGTGGATACTTTTCGATCCAACACAAGTCTTCATTTAAAAAAATTATTAAACTACTTACTTGAAGCTATCCTCTCCCCACTCTCTGTTTTCTCTTTCTGGACTCTGTAGATTTTTCAGTGAAATCTTTGATCTATTATTTTTTACTTTTTTATTTTTCTGTAACACTTTCTAGGAGATTTTCTCATCTCTGTCTTCCAACTTTGCTCCTGAAGTTTTAAATTTCTGCTGCCATATGTTTTTTCTAATTTTCAAGGATGTTGTTGTTGCTAGTGTTCCCTTCTAATGGTTCCTTCTGCAGCAGCCAGTTCATGTTTCAGGGATAAAATGTCTTTCACCTGCTTTTATAATTACATTAGTGGCCCAGTGCATGAAAATTCATGCACTGGAGGGGGAGTTCCCTCAGCCCAGCCTGCCCCCTCTCATAGTCTGGGAGTCCTCAGAGGCAGAAGTGACCTGGCGATCAGGGGAAGGTGACAACCCATGATTGGAAGTGTTCTTTCCTCTTGGCTGGCCGTGGTGACCTGAGCCTTGGGGAGCCCTGGGTGCCTGGGAAGCTGCCATTCCAAGGCTTGCCTGCACCTCAGACTGGCCCTGGGCAACTGGGGGGCTGAGGGATTGGGAGACTCTGGAGGCAGGCACACGGAGTGGCCTGGCCCACCTGGGGGCAGGCCGAGCCTTGCAGTGCACCTGCCACCCTGGCAGGGCTGAAGGGACTGGGTGCCACCATCTTGTAGCTGTGGGCGCTACCATCTTTGAGGGCGGGGCAGTCAGTTAGCATATTCTCTCCTTATTGGCTGTGGGTGCTACCAGCTTTGCAACAGCATGAGGGTCAATTAGCATATTCTCTCTATTAGATAGGATGGTTCCTTTTAAAGTTTTCTTCCTGCTGCACTGTTTTCTGCAGCTTTGAAGGCTTGTTGTTTTATCTTGCTGGAATTTTTGAGAAAGAGATTTGTCTACTTCAGAGGTTGCAATTCCTGAATTTTGGGAGAGATTTCTGATATAAATTGTGTTCTTTCTTCGCTTTCCTTATTGCCTGCTTAGAATTCAGCTTTTTTAAGGGTCTGCTAAGTCTTTTTACATTTTTTGCCATTGTTTCCTTTTCTTTAGTTTGAGGTTTATGCCTCTTTATAATATTCTTTCACTGTATGCTATTTTACTGGAGTTTGGAGAGAACAAGGAACTTACGGTTTGCATTCTACATGTCATCCTTAGTCAGGTATCTCTTAAGTTTTGCTTTCATAAGATCTGCTTTATGCTTTTTTTATTGGGCAATTATTGATGATTGGAAGGGAAAAGGATCCTTGTGATACACTTATTTTAGCGTTTTGTTGTCCATTGCCTTGCTCTGCAACCCATTAATTAGTGCTGAGATTAGTACACTTTATCAAAGGTTATGGTGGCAGAAGCATGCTGTGACAATTATATGGTCTATTCTTATATCAGAGAGAAAAAATCAAAAGGAATGAAAGAAAGAATGGGTTGAGGGGAAGATGTGAGTGCAAGAGACACTCCTAACTTGTGCTGTAGGAGACATTCATAAAACTGTGTGATTCTCTCTGCCCATCCCCTTTCCCACGATCAAGTTATATATTGTAGAGTTGGACACCCTGGACCACAAGGACCAAAAGGCAAAATGGGTCCTCCAGGAAGAAGAGGCTCAAAAGGAGAAAAAGGTAAGTATGCTGCAAAGGTAGCATTGCTAGAAGCAACGGCATGTGCAGGATTGGGAGGCACTTACCACACGTACAATGTGGCATTTCATGTAGATTTGTTACTGCCCTTAGTTATTCCTGGTAAACACTCCACTTCATTATATGCTCATCATGTGATTAGATCTTTCCAAAAAGTCAGCTCCTAATATCTTAGAGAATAAAGGAGAGACTTACCTGCCAGGAAGTTTTCCTCAAAGTAATAGTTTTTCCACAAAATCCTCTTGATTTCCTTAAACGAAGCAGAGAAAGAACAGTATTGATTTTTTACTTTAGTTTCCCTCTGTGGGTCCCCTATTCCCCAGACTCACCAAGTGCGTACGGCTCTGTTTCTCTGCCCTGACTTGTCTGGTGCCTGTTGGACCATTTGAGTCAGGTGGGTCTGAGAGCTGAGGAGGTAGACTATCATAAAGACACTTATTTTGATATTGAAAGTCCTCATAGTTACGTTGTATTGAGTTATCAATGGTAATGTTCAAAGCAGTCAATGTAATCCCTCTTCACATATTCTTTTGCTTCTTTAAATGTTCAGGGTTTATGCTGTAACCGAATTTCTGTTGTTCATTCTTTAGCAGGAATCAATTGAGAGACGTTTTCTCCCCATAGGAACCAGATAAGAGACAAACTTTTTTTTAAAAAAGAAGCTTTCTTATTATTAAAGTTTCTTAATCAGAATTGGACATCAGCTTTTTCCCTAAAATTTGTCAGGATGACTTTATTAAGAGTCAAAATACCCCATTTGTATAGAAATGATTTATCTGCCCCATATAGCCCATGCCTAGGTACCCCCCGCTCCGTGCCCATGCCCCACAGGACACTTTATCAGTTCTGCTAAAAGAATTGTGCACATCACACTCTTTTTATTTTTTACTATTTGTTTTGTATTATAAAGCTTTATTGGAATTTTATTCAGGAATATGACAAAGCTGCCTTTTATCTTCTGTCTAGGAAATGCGGGGCTCTGTGCCTGCAAGCCTGGTCCCATAGGCTCGCCAGGCCCTCCAGGACTTCCTGGGAGACAGGGAAGTAAGGGAGACTTGGGGCTAACTGGGTGGCCTGGAGAAAGAGGTCATCCAGGCCTCCCTGGTGCTGAAGGATCTCCAGGGCCACCAGTGAGTAATTCTTACCAGTGACAATCTTTCTAGTGAAAAGAGACAGAGATAGAATTCAACAGGACCTGTTTCTATTATATTTTGTTTTGAACCTATAAATATATCAATCCTTCCAAATCATCTGTATTCATTCATTCATTAATTCATTCATGCATTCATTCACCCATCCACCCATTTGATTCATATTTATTGAGCACCTACTATGTTCTAGATGCTATTGTAGGTGCTGGGGATGCAAAGGGGCCTCTACTCTGCTGGGAGGACATACACTATATACTAGTAACATACTGATGCATAAATATGCAGCATGGCAGGTGGTGATAAAGGCCAACACCATCTGGTGTGGCTTGAGTGGACAGAATGAAGGAAAGAGCAGAAGGAGAGGAAGTCAGAGAAGTGGCTGAAAGATAGGAGGGTTGCTGAGCGTGAGGCTTTGTGAGTGGGTTGGATTTGAATTTTTAGTCTGGATGACACCGAACAGCCAATGTTGAATTTTAAGAAAAGAAAGACATAATGTGACATTCATTTCCAATGGATCATTCTTGTGGCTCTATTAAAAACAGACTGCAGAGGACAAGAGAGAAGTAGATAGATTGTGGCAACAATCCTGGTACAGTATGATATAGCAGGGATTAACATGGTAGTACAGCACATGGGGGGGGGGGGAAGTGGTCAGGTTCTGAATATATTTTGAAGATAGCACTCATAGGTTGACTGTTAGACCGGACATGGCACGTGAGAAAAAGAGACATAAAGGATGAAGCCAAAATGGCGAAGACAATGTGAGGAGCAGTATCACTGGAGCCATTTTACATTTGAGATGCTTGGTGGGCAACTAAGTGGAGATGCCAAGTAGGCAAGGGGAATGATTTTCCAGTTGAGGATTCAGATCAGAGGTAGAGACTTGAGATATAAATATTGTCATTGTCAAAGTTTATGATATTTAGTGCCAGAGAGTGGATGAGTTGTATCTCAAAATGGCTTTCATTTGCTGACCATTGCAATGATTCAGGTGGAGGCATAGGCTTTCAGCTGTCCCTCAGAGTAAGATCACTGTCCCTGGGACTCTCCCCTGGACGCTGGAGACAGCCCTCCTTTCCCTCCTTACTAAAGAGGCTTAATCCTTGGGTGACCTGGAGCCTAACCATCAGCACCTGTACCCTCTCCATTTTCCCCAGGAAATCTCATGAAAATAAGGTTCCGATCTGAGACCCTGAAGTGAGGGTGATTGATGATTGAGCTGTCCCTGCACCACCCCATCACACTGTAACGTTCACTTGCAAAGTCTACTCAACAGGAAGCTAGGTCCTTCACACGTGTATGTGGAATGGACTTGGTTACAATTATTAAGTACTTATTTATAGTCTGCTTTTTAAATTCAGCATTTTATTATATTCATTTTTTCGTTGCTACTTAATCTTCTTAATGAAGACTTTATTGGTTCTAAAATATTTTTGTGACTTCCTGTTGAGTTGCTTCTCAGGGGTAATCTTGGAATGTGGATTATTAGTTCATTCAGGGTTATCTTGGCTATAGTTTACGGAATTCAGTTGCTCTAAGAATTTGTCTTTAAACTGGCTGAATTTTGGATGTGTTTGTTGTGTGTGGTTCTCTCGTATAACTACTATGTATTAAATTCATCACTTTGTGGCCACAGTTAGGGACCAAGTTGATACTATGGGGCACCATGAAAGGAAAAGAGGAAGAGAGGGACAGACAGAAGGAAGAAGGCTGAAGGAACAACAGATAATCGCTGTGGATGCTCTCATTTTTCTGTGTATCTCCTCTGTTGTTGTTGTCCGTTCTCTCTCTCTCTCTCTCTCTCTCTCTCTCTCTCTCTCTCTCTCTCTCTCTGTTAATAATATGAGATGTATGGCCATCTTGAGAAACTGGCAGTTCATTAACACAGGGTCAGTGCATTCCCACCACTGCTGGAAACTGAGAGGTGGCTGTGCCCCTGGGAGGAGGTCTGTGTTCTCTGGTTCTCACCAGGCCACCTATCTACTTGCCTCAGAAGGATATGGCCCCCTAGCCACCACAGTTGAAGTCGCTGATCCAGACCATGTATGAAACAACTAGTACATGCCTGGCAGAGAGGACATTTTTGTTGCTGCTGGGATTTCGTTGTTGTGTTAATACATGTGTTTAGTGATGTTGGGTCTTAGAATTGTAAAAAGCAGCTCTTGATCCCAAAGTGGCTGGGAACCTCTCTGCCCCAGGTATTTTTTAGATTCAACGTTTGTTTTACTAGAGTCTCAGTGCCAGTACGGCAGGGCAGGGCAGGGCAGTCTTTAATTGCTGTGTCCTCAGAACTCAGAATAATGCCTGGCTCATTGTAGGTTCTCAGTAAATTATGTCTCTAGTGAAATCTAAGGACAGCACTGGTAATTTTTTTCTTAGTAGCTCAATTAGGACTATGATTTGATTCTAGTAATTAAAACTCTAATGCAAAACATTAGAGCAATTTATAATATATTCTGAACTGCCAATGTGCTCACTGATAATCTGCCCAGATTTCCAGGGTATATCCATTCTTCCAGGGCATTTACTGAGCATACCTGTATTCTCTTTCTGGAGAGAAACTGGTCCAAATGCTATGTAAATAGTTTTCTTTTGATAGCCTATCCATCAAAGGACATTTTCATTATCCATTTCTTGGATTGGATACTATCCAAAAATGTGGAAAACCTTTTTTTTTTTCTGCCAAGGGCCATTTGGATATTAACAATATAATTCAAGGGCCATACAAAATTATCAACTTAAAAATTAGCCTTCTATATTTGGTCAAACATTTAATTAACTTACCCCTAATGCCTTGGCAGGGCCAGACTAAATTATTTCATGGGCCTTAAACAAATCCCTGCAGCAACAAAAATGTCCTCTCTGTCAGGCATCTACTTATGACTTAGCATAGACAACAAAAATAAGAATTTAAACAATATTCAACCCATGTGAGCACTTTATGATTTCTAAAGTTCCTTCCCTGTCCAATTTGACTATTTCTAGTAAGAAATGTGTTCCATTCACCTTTTTGATTCCTCATAGACATCATTACACACAGGATCTAGAGTGATATTTTTGGGATGTTGAGTGGCTGGTGTGTGTGTGTGTGTGTGTGTGTGTGTGTGTGTGTGTGTAGGTATATTTTCTCTATATGAACTGGCTCCCAACCATGATGTCCATTTCAGTTTTTATGCCTGTTGGGTACATTTTTGGCTTCTTTACATTCTCATAGTTCGATGCTGCCGCTGTGCACATGTCTCTGGTATCTCCTCTTCTTTATACTTCACTGTGTATAAAGTACTAAGGGCTGAGTAAAGGCTTCAGCATGTTGCAAGATTGTATGAAAATAAGACAACATGGCCTGTGTGAGAGCAAAGCAATTGGTCTCATCAGTCATTTTTCCTCCTTTCAAATTCTTGTCTGTGTTATTTTTATTATTATTACCGGATAAGTAACCTTCAGATATGTTTAGTGTTTCTGTCACTGTATTTACTAGAATGCTTAGCCATTCCAATATACCAACAACAGGTTTTAGGTTTTTGACATGGCTTGCTATTTAATACTAGGTAACACTTAAAAAACATGACCCAAATACTCCAGTCTAGAGCAATTGATGTCAAAAGAGGATAAGCCTATCAGACAGAATTAGTTTTTTACTTGCTATACAGAAGAAATATATTGACTATACCAAAGGTTCTTATTTTTCCTTCTCTTGCTCATTAAAGTCCTTCAATATTAGTCTCTTTAATTACAGACTCACCTCTAAACCTGTGCCTTTAGCTCTATTGGCAGCTTCCCTGATTAACCTACTCCTTTCCTTTCAATTATATAGTATAAAGCCCAGGATAGTTAAAAAATGTATTTTTTAATTATACATTTTCATTTTGAAATAAAGTTTTACTTATAAGAAGTTACACAATCATACAGAGAACTCCCACGTACCCTTCCACTAACATCCCCCAATGAGTTCTTACATAACTCTAGTGCATTGTCAAGACCAGGAAACTGAGAAATTTCTATTGACTTAGGTACAGACCTTATTCAGATCTGTCAGCTTTTACATGCAATTTGAGAGCCTCAATTTTGTAAGGTAGGAGCCACCTCGTAAGTCAAGGAAGAGAATGAGATCAAATGTACCACACTAGAATCCAGAATAGGTGATTAGAAGGGAAGAAGAGTGAGATTAGATATACACAAATGTGAATGATTTTTGACCCCTCACAGTTAAACTGATCTGTTGCTATTTTTCACCAAGGGAAAACCTGGTGCCCTAGGACCACCTGGCAACAAAGGAGAAAAGGGAGACATGGTTGTATCAAGAGTTAAAGGTGAGCCTAGTTGATCACTTAACTGCCATCTTATGAATTAAATATGAACCACCCTCTTGCAGTAATTTCCCCTTTGACCACAGATCGAGTCTATAATCAGACTTAGGATTATTGAGATTTCTTAAAAAAATACTCTCTGTCCTTCACTAAGTCATGTGAATGTCGAACTTCAAATTCTGTTTTTTATTTGAAAACATAAGTGCTCCTTTAGTCACATTTTCAACTCTTTATTGTTGTGAACTTGGGTCCGAAACAAGCCCTCCTTTATTGTGCCCAGTATTTTAGTCACTACATTGTATTATCCTCTATTAATCAAGAGTATTTTGGCTGTGACAGAAATCCAGCTTGAAGTACTTTAAGAAGAAAAAGTAATTTATTGTTATCCTACCTGGTTTGGCTCAGTGAATAATAGTGTTGGCCTGGGATATGAAGGATTCTGGGTTTGATTCTGGTCAAGGGTATATGCTGGGTTATGGACTCAACTCTCAGTAGGGGGCGTGCAGGAGGCAGTTGATCAGTAATTCTCTCGCATCATTGATGTTTCTATTTCTTTTTTCTCTCTATCTTCCGCTCTGAAATTAATAAAAATATATATTTAAAAGTAATTTATTGAATAATCAAACAACATTTGAAGGTTAGATGTAGGGTTTGCATAAGAAAACTGCATAGGAGACCCTTCTTCCTGCATCTTGCATATTTAATGAAATATGCCATCTGCACTCTCCTCCTCCCCCCACCGAGATTAGCTTTCTCTAGGTTATGGGTAAAGTCCCAGGCAGCTCCAAGTTCTTAGAACCAGATACGAAAGAGAGATCTACCTTCTCTACTCTAGTTAGAAAAAAAAAGTTCAGGAAGGATTGGACTGGCCTGGAGTAAGTGTCCATGGATCATCTCCCCATTCATGATGGCCAGGAGATAGAGGACCATGTTTGCCATCACTCAAGCAGGGGAAGATGCTGTTGTGATTGGCATCTTCATACAGTACCTCCTTGTCTGAATGGGAAGAGGGACGTTTCCCAAATAAAAGATTCAATGGTTTGGCAATTGTCATTCTCCCCTCTGACTTTTGCACAGTTGGTTTTTGTGTGACTTAGTCAACTGGGACACTCAGCGGGATCTCTGCCAGCTCACACAGAGCAAAGATCAAGCCTTTATCTTTAGTCCCAAGTCTTCCTCTACTTCACCCAGTTCTGATAAGGGAATGAATATCTTTGTGGCTTTTGTTCCCAGGGCGCAAAGGAGAAAGAGGTCCTGATGGGCCCCCAGGATTTCCAGGGCAGCAGGGACAAGATGGCTGGGATGGACATGATGGAGCAAATGGAGATCCAGGACCCCCAGTATGTATAATTATTCTGCTATAGATTTTCACTTTCTTACATGGGCACAATAAATCTGTTTTCCTCTTCTCAATTTAAAAAGCTATAACTCAGTAAAATGTTAATATGCTGGAAATCAGAGACACCCTTGGATTCATCCCCACAAAAAGATGATTGTTCCAAAAGGTATGGCATCATTGCAGATGGTCTAAAATCTTGAATAACATTTCAGTCATAACAAGACTTTCTGTCTCTAGTCTTTGTGTCGTTATTATGGTGGTTTCCCCCCTGGTATCTTCAAAGGCCCTACTGATTTGAGACCTGTTCAACTGACTTTATCAGGTGAAGGATAAAGCACAGGTCTTGAAAATTATCTTGAGTTCTGTCCCCTGGTGAAGTAGCAAGCAAAAAAAGAATAAACTAGTGCAAATGTACTAAACTAATATATTGGCTGATGGAATATCCACCAATAAATAATATTTCTACATTTTTCAATCATGTTTTAGGTGAAGGCCATATGCAGGTAATGAAGTTCATAAGAAAAGGCTGTAAGATATGTTTCAATGCTTTGGAATTTAAAATATCTTGGGCATATGAAGTAGTTTTAATGCTTACCATGTCACAGAAAATGTGCTAGATGTTTACTCATAACAGTAGTCTTCTGAAGAACAATTATGTCTCCAGTTTTATAGTAAGGAAATGAAGGTTTAGGGTATGTTACTAAGGACATCTATCTATCAAGTAGGCTAACTAAGAATGAAAAGTCCAGTTGCCTTATTCCAAAGCATGTGGTAC
Organism: Antrozous pallidus; assembly: GCA_027563665.1. Taxonomy (NCBI): domain Eukaryota; kingdom Metazoa; phylum Chordata; class Mammalia; order Chiroptera; family Vespertilionidae; genus Antrozous; species Antrozous pallidus. The sequence goes on along the minus strand of CM050508.1, from coordinate 29,101,556 downwards.
TTCCACCAGTCTGTGTTGTAATAGAGAAAAACAATGATCTGATTTTATAGGAGCTCATTTAGAGAGAAGACTTGTGAATAAGAGGCAGAAGCTTAGAAATCAGGTTAGATAATGTTTATAGCTTTCTGGTTTTTCAGCTGCTATCAAGTATATGAATAAACTCTAGTTTTGATAGTTCCTATTTAATTCATTCTTCCACTTGAGAAACTGTTTAGAATCTATGTCACTGAGTGGCAATTTCTATCATGTACACTAATCTACTTGTGTAAAAGCAAAGTATATTTACAGATCAAATGGGAGAGGAATTTCTATGACAGCCCACTTGTGAGGGGGGGCATCGGGAGTGGGTGTGGTGGTCTTCCTAGCTTAATTGAAACAATTCAGACTCACAACATTACTATATATCACTAGAGGCCTGATGCACAAAATTTGTGCAACAGGGGGGGGGTCCCCTCAGCCCAGCCTGCATCCTCTCCAATCTGGACCCCTCAAAGGATGTCCTACTGCCAGTTTAGACCTCCCCCTCACAATCCTGGACAACTGGCTCCTAACTGCTCCCCTGCCTACCTACCTGATTGCCCCTAATGGCCTCTGCCTGCCTGATCATCCCTAACTGCCCCCCTGCCAGCCTGATCACCCCTAACTGCCTCTGTCTACCAGCCTCACTGCCCATAACTGCCTCCTCTGCTGACCTGGTCACCCCTAACTACTTCTGCCTGCTGGCCTGATTGCCCCTAACTGCCCCCCCCTGCCAGCCTGGTTGCCCCCAACTGTCCCCCCCCACTGGCCTGGTCACCCCTCACTGTCCCCCCCTCACCAGCCTGGTCACCCCCAACTGCTCCTCCTACCCTCCCTCCCCCGCTGGCCTGGTCACTTCACACAGCCTGCTGTTCAGTCATTGTGTGAGGGTGTCCTGACCAATTTGCATATTACCCTTTTATTAGTATAGAAATTTGAGACCAGACTATTTGGAAGGATAGAAGATAGAACCATCAACTTGCCAGTAGTACAGGGTCAAGCATTTCTTCTGAGTGAGAATCCTTGCAGTTGGGCATTCGATTGGGGTGAAGGAGATGAGAGCCACATGTGGCAGATGTGTGAGCAGCCCTTACTTGAAGGCTTTGTTCCCCATGAGGGCTGTTATCTCCACAGCACAGCTTGCTGGGACCTCACAAGGAACTTGGCAGTTACAGAAACCACCACTCAAGATCTTTCCAGTTCTTCCAGACCAGATGAAAATGTTGCAACCTGGATTTGATTTTACCATAAGTAAGGTTGCCTAGTAATGTATGCAATTTTTATGAAGTTTCCAGAGAAACAGAACTAGAAGGTTAACCAAAGGTCAAATTCTTATGCAGGAGGCAACAGGATTTATCAGCCCTTTATCCATATAGACCTGGAGGGTGATGGAAACTATCCTTGGGTCTTCACATAAGAGTGCAGGAAAACTATTTCAAGTGTATAAGAACTTATCCAATTCGCAAGCCTACTACTTTCATTAATTTACTTATTTCTGTATTTTATTATACTTAAAGAATGGTTCTATGTAAAATTTCTTTTAAAAAATATATTTTATTGATTTTTTTCAGAGATGAAAGGAGAGAAATAGAAAGTCAGAAACATCGATGAGAGAGAAACATTGATCAGCTGCCTCCTGCACACCCCCTACTGGGGATGTACCGGCAACCAAGGTACATGCCCTTGATCAGAATCGAACCTGGGACCTTTCAGTCCGCAGGCTGATGCTCTATCCACTGAGCCAAACCGGTTTCAGCGGCTCTACATAAAATTTCTTATTCTGTTTTCAAGATGTCACAACTACATAACTCTTTGTGTGTCAAACATAAGGTACCCCCAATCACATGTATCCTATCTAATAAAAGAGTAATATCCAAATTAACCTTCACTTTGCTATACCACAAGCCACGCTCACCATCCAATCAGGAGTAAGTATGCAAATTATTCCCAACCAAGATGGCTATGGCCAGTGAGTGAGCAGGAGGCTTGAGTTTCCCTGGCAAAGGAAGAAGCCAAGCTTTTCGCACACCCTGGTGGGCCCAGGCCTCCACAAAGTTTCAATTATAGAAGACAAATTACAACAAAGATAGTGGCAGCCATGGAGCAAGCAGGAGGCTTGGCTTCACTCCAGGCTACAAAGTTTCAATTATAGAAGATAAATCCCAGATACTAGGCCCTCCACTTGGGCCACAGGGGGTGTGGCCGGCCTGCAAACCACCAAGGTCCCTTGCCCAGCCCGCCCCACACCCCAAGTGAACCCCCACCCTGATCTAGAACACCTTTCAGTTTAAACCAGTTGGCCCCCACCTGTCACCAAGCCTCTATCCTATGTAATAAAAGAGTAATATGCAAATTGACTGTCATTCCAACACACAAGATGGCTGTCCCTATGTGATCAAAGATCCTGCCCCCATAAGGACACAAGATGGCCAACAGGGGAGGGCAGTTGTGGGTGATCAGGCCAGCAGGGGAGGGCAGTTAGTGGTGACCAGGCTAGCAGAGGAAAGAAGTTGGGGGCCACTGGGCCTGCAGCGAAGGGCAGTTGTGGGGGGGACGCAGGCCTGTAGGGGAGAGCAGTTGGAGGGGACCAGGCCTATAGGGGAGGGCAGTTAGCGGCAAACAGACTGGAAGGGGAGCAGTTAGACATCAATTAGGCTGGCAGGGGAGTGGTTAGAGGGTGATCAGGCTGGCAGGCAGAAGTGGTTAGGGGCAATCAGGAAGACAGACAGGTGAGCAGTTGGGATCCAGCAGTCCTGGATTGTGAGAGGGATGTCCGACTGCCCGTTTAGGCCCGATCTTACTGAGATTGGGCCTAAACATGCAGTTGGACTTCCCTTAAGGAGTCCCAGACTGGAGAGGGTGCAGGCTGGGCTGAGGGATATCCCTCATCCTGTGTACGACTTTTGTGTACCAGTATGTATGTAAACAATTAAGAAGAATCTAAGTTGATCAACTTAAATTCTATTTGCTATTGAGTCCCTTTCTCTTGGAATTACGAGCTTTCTGCATGTATTTCGTTAGCCTATGACAATGACTACTTTGAGTTCATGGATTGATAATTGATTCATGATGTGAACATTCCCAGGGAGATCATGAAGACGCAGGCCCAGGTGATCAAGGAGCTCCTGGACTGCCAGGCCCCCCTGGCAGAGAAGGACCAAAGGGGCCTCCAGGACTGGGATTTCCTGGTCCACCGGGACAAAGGGGGCAACCAGGAGACCCAGGCTGCCCAGGCGAGAGGGGCCCTGATGGTGTGAAGGGCCAAAAAGGTAATTTTGAACACCTTGTGTGACAGTGTCAAGTGAAATCACAGGAGTGAAAGTGGGCCTCTCTTCTGGGCAAAGTTATTATAGCTATGGCAGAACCGCTGAATAAAATTCCATCAAGCTACTGTTCAGATCTTGAATAGTGTCAAACAAATAAAAGCATTACAGCACAAACAATATTTGAAACAAATCTTTAAAATGCTAAGATGTCTTTGTTGCTTTGTTTCGCAAATGAAAGTTGCCTTTCATTCATTTCTCAGTATCAGCTTATCTAGTCTGACCATATTCAAATGACATATATTCAAAATATCTATTTTTTATAATATCTTGAGATAAGGGAGTGTATTTTAATAAAAAAGCACTATAGTTTCATTTAAAAAACCACATCATATTGTCCCTGAAAATGCATTTGTAAGCATTTCAGGAAGAAAAAAGAAAGGATTTTGAATATATCTGACTGTTTTAGAAATTTCAAACAATAAAATGACCTGCAGTATTATAGCTGGAAACTTTTTAAAAGGTTGGAAAATACTTAAGACTTTTTTCTTTTGTAATATCTACATATACATTGGGCTACATTGTTAAATGTGAAATTTCAGAAGAAACTAATATCTTTGTTTCTTGATTTGACAACATAGAAAGACAAATACTTTGGAATTCAATAAGGTTTAAAATTATAGTCTGGGGCTCATCAAAATAGAACATTATTTTTATTCATCTCATATGTTTTTGAGTTGAGAGCTTGTGAAATAATATGAGATATTATTTCTATGATAAAAGAAGAGCATCCCATTTTAAAGGAGAAGGGAACTCCGAGGCTCAAGCTTGGAGTCTTATTTTCCTCACTGATTAAAATGGGGGATGACAGTAACCACATTGCAAGGTCATTAGAAAAACAAGAGACAACCTATTTGAAGCACCTGACCCACAGCAGCCCTCAGGACATGGAGCTGTTTTTAATATCTTGCCCAGTCGTTTTATTTGCACAATCCCCCCACATCCAAGCTAGGAGCCAAGTCTTCTGAACTTAGCATGGGTGGTGCTGGCTGCGATGTCATAATTCACAAAGCTTCTGATTTCATGGTATTTGACATCCATGGGCCTATAAATCCAATATTTATTCTATGTTATTAAAACAGATCCTCTTGGAATCAATATTTTCTTAGTCCCCCTGTTTTTATTAACTGTTCAGATGTGAAGACAGGTTTGCTAGAAATTAGAAATAGCAGTAGTTGAAGTGAACTATGCTATTTTTATGTCTTTTCCTTTGAATTCTACATATACTCTATGAGCAATATATTGATCAAATTGTCATTGAGATTTACCATGTCTTGGCCTGTCAATTATGTGAATACTACCTTTTTTCCCCCAGGTGATACAATTCCTTGTAATGTCAGCTACCCTGGGAGGCCAGGCCCTCCGGGTTTTGATGGACCTCCAGGTATGACCAATGAGATGTTATTGTCTTACACATTGTCCAGAATAAAAGACCTGGCAAGGTAGATAAACCAAAAGCAAATCCAAAGGCAAATAAGATATTTCTAAAGCTATTATAAGGATTTGAGGGTCTATGGGAAAATAGCATTTCTAGTCATTCACATTGGGTCTCTTGTCTGCTGGTTTGGGCACATGGCAGGTGGGTTTTTCATATCTCTGTGCAACAAAGTTTACCTTGATTTCATCACATACCAGTTACTAGTAAAATGTTTGCCCTTTGAGAGTATTAAAATGTTGTCTTCTTTCTTATCCCGTGTCCTAAGAGTCAAAAATGATCATTCACTTACTGATTATAAGTGTTATTCTATTCTGCTTTATAAGAAACCCCAATTTGACCAGAAGCAGTGTGAATAATGCACATACATACATCCGTGATTGCACTTTTATGAAACCCTTCATTTGAATCATTCACTGCTTTATAGCTAAATCAGACCCCAAATCTGTATAAATGCATAATGATCTTATATTTATTCAGAATTCACTTAAATTGATCCATTGAGCATTAGCACAACTACTAAAGGTAACCTTTCTTGTCACAAAAGGTGTTTAAAGGTGAAATGATGAATGACTCTTTATTACTTTCTATAGCCAATAGCTTTTGTCAGAATAGTGTTGTATAATAACTTCAAAATCTAGTGGGTTACAACAAGAAATATTTATTTTCTCTGTTATGGGTATGCAGGTGGGTGGGGCTCAGCTGATCTGAGATGCTGTCTATTGGCTTGGTCCCTGGCTCTAGTCCAGGTTCAGGTTTGTGACATCAGGTCACTGTGGGGCCAGCATGTGCTCGACTTGTGTGATTGCAGAAAGACAAGAGGGCAGGCCAGCTTTACAGGCAGAGTTCACTCCTCTCATTGCTTCATGGTTGTTAATATCCTATTGGCCAAAACAACTCATAGGACCAAAGCCCAGATCAAAGTGGGTAAATGACACTCCACCAGCACAAGGCAAGGGGAAGTATAACTTTGCATCAGTGGAGGGAAGCATTGCTGGTTTGACTGACTGACCATTCATTTTCACATTTACTGATGCCTTGTCATAGATGGATTAAAAAAGTTAATGATTACTTTCACCAGCTTTATCTCAAGGGAAGTGAACACTCAAACTTGCTCTTGGTTTTTAAGTTATTTTAGCTGAGGTAACTCCTAGTAGGAAATCACAAGAGGTTCAGAAAAAAACCCTCAATTCCTTTCGCAGGTGCTTTTGGCTTATACTCATTCAAGGGCAAATATAGTAAGATGCAGGGAATAGATTTGGCCTTTACTCTGGTGTCTTCTCATCAGGCTACACATGGGCCACTGCTGTCCTCCCACAAGGACAGATGTACTTGCATATTTGTACTTGAGACCCAGCAGGGGAAGGAACCAAAATATTCATCTGAAGGGTGGTGCTTGCCCCAAAGGCTTTCAGAGGAATCCTTCATAATTCATCCTATAAGAACGTACCTTAGCACAATCAATGCCTACAAAATACTTGTTCAGAGCAGGTGACTATTGTAAAATAGTTATGTAACCAGTCTAGTCCACTTCTCCACTGCCATCAAGTAGAAATCACCTTATTTTGTTCTCACTTGATGTGTGTCTTATGGAGTCCATGTTTCTTTGTTATCATTTAGGTCCAAAAGGATTTCCAGGTCCTCCGGGTGCTCCTGGGCTGAGGTGTTTTGATGGGCAAAAAGGTCGGCCTGGCAAACCAGGAATATCAAAAATACCTGGTCCACCTGGTAAGGGAAGTGCTTTTCCTTAGGCATGTCATATACTCCTAAAACTAGACGATCTTAGTAAGGAAAAGGCCTCGAGATCCCTGGATGAGGGGGACATGGTTTTTATTGATGCATTGAGCCTTTAGGTGTGTTTCATGAACTTTCAGGTTATGGTACTTTTGTGGGTTCTCAGGGCTTCTTTCACTTGAAGCAGGAGTGATAGGCCATTACTGGTCTACTATTGTGTGGAAACTGCTCGGTCCAGAAAGACAATTTGCCAGAAAATGCAAGCAATTGGGGAGACATCATTGGCTTTTAGGAATTACAAAATTGCACTAAATTTTCCTGCAAAAGGTGGTAAAAATAATACCTATTAACTAAGTACCTTTGTATGTTTTAGAAATGTGTTTTCATCAAACCAGCAGACAATATGTGCATAGGTTTTAGATCTTACATTTAACAGTTGAAACCATTTTTTGTTCAATAGGTCTCCGCGGTGACACAGGTGATCCAGGTTTTGAAGGTGAGAGGGGTTCCTCTCCCATTGGGCCGCCCGGCTTTCCTGGTTCACCTGGAGCAATTGGTCAGAAAGGAATCCCTGGAGACCCTGCGTATGGCCACCCAGGGCCCCCAGGAAAGAGGGGTCTCTCAGGAATGCCAGGGTTGAAAGGCCACAGAGGTGACCCAGGACATCCGGGGCCTGCAGGTATGAGGCTGTCCGTCCCTGTGTCTATACCTCCAGATCAGTTCTGGAACTAGTCATGGGAGAGCAGGTAGACGACCCTGCCTTAGAAATTGGGAATATAAAAATGTCACCCAAGCATCTTCCCTCCTATATGGACATCGGTTACATTTCATTTATTGCCTTTGCATTATCGGTTGTGCTAAAGTCTAGAGCAGCTCATTGTGGCTTAGTCAACCTAGTTAGATTCAGCAGCTACTGGCCTCTGTCTCCCTGTTCTGGGCTCTGGACAGCGCCAAGGAATAGGGGCTGTGTGGCCTGCCTGCTGCCAGTGCCCGGTTGAAGGAGAACAGGACAAACTGGATGAGGGAAGAGGGAGAGCAGCTCAGAGGAGGAGCAATGTGGGCAGGAGTCTGGGAAGGCTGCTGGGAAAGCTGGGGCCCAGCAGAGCCCTGGCAGGCCAGATTAACAAACATTGCTCTGGTCGAGCCAGCATTTGTTAGGTGCCCACCAGAGGGCAAGTGGGAGGTCAGGGGAGTAAGCCACATTCTGTATCCTTGGGGAGCTCACTACTTGGTATGAGTCAAAATACTCATATACAAAAATCCAATCAATTGGAAAGTAGCAACACATTATGTGAGTTAATGAAAATAATTTTACCCTGATAATCCCACATCTCACTTACGAAAATGTATCTCAGACAGTGTTCAACTGGGTAATATGAAAATACTCTTGTATGGTCCTTGAACAATGCTGGGGTTAGAGACATTGACCCCCACCACACACACACACACACACACACACACACACACACACACACACACATATACCTGTGCAGTGAAAAATCAACATGTAACCTTTGACTCTCCCAAACTTATCTGTTAATAACTTACTCTTGACTGGAAGCCTATTGATAAGATAAAGAATCAATTAACACAGATTTTATATCATACTAGAGGCCCTGTGCATGAAATTCATGCATGGGGGGGGCGCGGCAGAGGATGTCCCTTAGCCCAGCCTGCACCCTCTCCAATCTGGGACCCCTCGAGGGATGTCTGACTGCCCATCTAGGCCTGATCCTAGAAGGATCAGGCCTAAATGGGCAATTGGACATCCTTCTCACAATCCAGGACTGTTGGCTCCAAACTGCTCACCTGCCTGCATCCCTGATTGCCCTTAACTGCTTCTGCCTGCCAGCCTGATCACCTGCTAACCACTACCCTGCCAGCCTAATTGATGTTTAACAGCTCTCCTGCCAGCCTATTTGCTCCCAACTTTCCTCCTCTGCCTGCCTGGTCACCCCTAACTGCCCTCCCCTGCAAGCTTGATCGCCCCCAACTGCCCTCCCTTGCAGGCCCTGGAACCTCCAATGGCCCTTCCCTGCTGGCCGTCTTGTGGTAGCCATCTTGTGTCCACATGGGGGCAGGATCTTTGACCACATGGAGGCAGCCCTCTTGTGTGTTGGAGTGATGATCAATCTGCAAATTACTCTTTTATTAGATAGGATTGAGACCTGGTACATGGGAGGGGGCCAGTTGGTTTGCCCTGAAGAGTGTCCCAGATCAGGGAGGGAGTTCCCTTGGGGTGAGGGGCAACCTGAGAAGGGGCTGGTGGAGGTTTGCAGGCTGGCCATGCACCCCAGTGACCCAAGCAGAGGCCCTGGGATCTGGGATTAATTTATGTTCTACAATTGAAACTTTGTAGCCTGGAGTGGAGCCAAGCCTTCTGCTCGCTCCAGGGCAGCAGCCATTTCTGTTTGAGACATTGTAGCCTAGAGTGGAGACCTAGGCCAGCAATGGCAGACTGAAAGCTTGGCTTCCTCCATTGCCAGGGGAACCCAAGCCTCTGTTCTCTCCAGCTCAGTGGCTGCCGCTATTTCTGTATCTTTATAATTGAAACTTTGTAATATTGAGTGGAGGCCTAGGGAGGCAGAAAGCTTTGCTTCCTCTGTTGCTGGGGAAACCCAAGCCTTCCTCCTGCTCTCAGTGGTGGCAGCCATCTTGGTTGGGGTTTATTTGCATAATATGCTCCTGATTGGCTGGTGGGTGTGGCTTGTGGGTGTGGCAAAGGTACAGTCAAATTTGCATATTACTCTTTTATTAGATAGTATATTCTTACAATAAAGTAAGCTGGAGAAAAGAAAATTCTACTAAGAATATAATAAGAAAGAGAAAATATACTTATAGTACTTATTAAAATAAAATACATTTTAAAATTGACCTGTATAATTCAAACCTGAGTTGTTCAAGGGTCATCTGTAGTAGTATTCACAATAGAGATTTAAGTAGCATAGATACACACACACACACACACACTAAAAAGAATTATTATTACCTATCAGCATTAGCAATTAAAAATTATATTTGTAAAGATTACAACAAAATGGAAAACATTTGCAGATTAATATGCAGTGTGAGATAACCTAACAATTGACTATGCACTGTTACTACTACTTTAAAAATGTAAACATCTGAACAGAAAATATAAAGAAAACATGGAAAAATAAATTAAGTTTTTTGGTTGGACTGTGGAATTATAGAGAGTTTGTTTTTCTTTCTGAAGATTATGGCACTGCCTTTTTAATAAATAGAAATTTGAGAGTTCAAGTGATGAAATATATTACGAAATGCAAATTGTTACAGTGCAAAGTGGGTTTGTAAGCATTGTGGAGTTTTGGTGTGAAGCCTGCTGCAATGTTAGAGGTTAATTGAAATCAGGAAGAATTCCATGGTTTTTCAATTTGCATAAACAACTTCTTTTCGTCTATATAACCTTATCAAGTAACTCTTTTAGCCATGCACAGTTTTTCATTCCTTTGGAACTCATGTTCTACGAAAAGAAAATTCATTCAGAGACTTGACACATTTGAGCACAGAGCGAGGATCAAAATGCTGGCTTCCGGTACTGATGGGCCTGAACTCGGGTAGGCCATCTATGTCATTTTACGCCATGAGTATCACAGATGGATTGTACCATTCCAGGGCCAGCTGGCATGCCCGGATTCCCGGGTCTCAAAGGCCCGAAAGGCAGAGAGGGAAGTGCTGGGTTTCCAGGTGTCCCTGGCCCACCTGGCCATTCCTGTGAAAGAGGCGCCCCCGGATCACCAGGGCAACCAGGACTCCCCGGGGCTCCTGGCAGTCCAGGTAAGTGTCAGCAGGGGTCAAGGACTGTGAAGGGCCTGGGCCTTTAGCTGGCTTGCTGTTGCTCTTTCACAGAAGCTGAGAGAAGCAAGACCTCTGGTTCAGAGAGGAAGAGCTTCATTTTTCATGGCACAGAAAGTAGCATAAGCTTCCTGTTGGTTTGTGTCATTTTCCACCTCACCCAAGTCTCTCAGCAGCGACATAAGAGACGCTGGATAGATGCCACACACAGAACTGGTTGCAGTACCTGAGATGAGCTCTGAGCCTGGGGAACCACTGGTGTACATGCCTGTAAAGCAACCCACTTTCTGCACTGGGAGAGGTGCTACATCATGCGTCAAGGTTGTTCGCTGCAAACATAACCTTGAGAAGTAGCCCAGAAAAAGAGCACTCAGGACCTTGTGTTCTTGGTATACTTACCCAGCAAGACCTGTAGGAACTGGAAGAGACTGGAGAAAGAATGTTTCTCAACACAAGGTTTAGGGGCTATCTCCAATACGATCTTCATTTCACCATTCAGATTGCCACTTGTTATGTAAATCCTATTGTGTTTATCCAAATGCAGGAATGTACCCTCTCTTAGGATCAACACCTGATTGAGGCAAAACCTATCGCTCTAGCTTTATTTCTAGCACCAATAATATCAGATGATGTCTCTCTGGTTTCTACAATTCTCAGTTAATATCCTGATCAAAACTCGCTGGGTCATAGCTTCTGGAAGGACCTGGAAAGTTATCTACCCCCAAGACTAAATACAGATCACATTTTGGTTTTGTCATATTCACTCATGCTCCTTATTGGGAACTATTTCTTTAAGTGATAAATATTTGAAATATTTCTGCCTTTCTTTTTGTAACAGCCAGAGAAAAACATAATTGTAGAATGATGGAGAGTTGCTAGTTTTATTTTAGCCGATAAACATTGTTTCACTTTTGTTTCCATACATAAGCAATTTCAGCCCCCATGACTGCCCTGCCTGTGTGTGAAGCCACATGCCAGTCATCCTACATTGTGGTCTCTGTGCTTTGTCTCAGGTGCCCCAGGTTGGAAAGGACAGCGAGGAGATATGGGACCTCCTGGACCAGCTGGGATGAAGGGCCTCCCAGGAGACCCTGGAAGGCCAGGGATAGATGGACCCCGAGGACCACCAGGAATCCCAGGTCCCTTTGGGGATGATGGGCTACCTGGTCTTCCAGGCCCCAAGGGTGGGTGGCACTTTTTAATTATTTTCCTCATTTTATAAACGTGAAACCCACTGCCAAATGAAGCCTGTTAGGTGTGACCACGCTATAGAATGTTCTGTTAAATGAGCCCCACTTTGTCCTGCCCTTGGGGACATCTCCCTTCTTCTTATCCTCTGTATTGATATGTCCAGTAGCAGGATGTTTGGTTAGTTGAGGGTCACAGAATCCATAAACCTTTCTGCTCAACTTACTGGGTAGAACCAGTAAGTTGTAGGTCAGGGCTAATGTGCTTCTATGTTGGATGGATGCCCCTCTCTCCAGCCCTGTCCCTCACACAGATCTCTGAAACTATTCTGGGATCATGCGTCAAGGTTGTTCACTGCAAACATAACCTTGAGGATTAGTCCAGGTAAAGAGCAGTCAGGACCTTGTATTCTTGGCATACCCACCTGTAGGAAGGCCTAGACTTGAGATATGTGGTGTGGGAGAGCCCCGTTATTATACAGCACGAGGCTAATCATGGCTGCTCACATTCAATGCGAACTCGGAGTCAGGTGGGAGTGTGCATCCAGTGGACATTGGGAATGCAGATCTAGGAACCACACTAGCCTCAGGAACGTTTTCTTAAACATTTATGCTTTCATTTCTTCAGGACCTCAGGGGCTACCTGGCATGCCAGGTTTTCCAGGAGAGAGAGGGAAGCCTGGCCCGAAGGGACACCCTGGCAGAAAGGGAGAAGTTGGTGAGAAAGGCTGGCCTGGCTTCCGGGGAGACCAGGGAGCAAGTGGTGCCAAAGGTAAATGCAGTGAACAGCACAGGCATGCAACCCAGGTTTACTTTAGATGTCTCATCACTATCCATGAATATAACCTCTGAAAAACAAAACGTGCCTCTCCTGCATTTGGAGCTTAGATTCCCCCTCTTCCTCTTGATTCTGTGGTGCTGGTTTTAGAATTTCAAACAAAATTCATTTTCCTTCCCTCTCAATCTCATTACATAAAACTCCGGCAAATGAATTGCTCTGTTAATAAAAGAAAATGAACAAGTGCTTTGATTTATAGCTATTGGGTTTCAGAGAACCATCTCATCTTTTTCTAATTTTTTTATTGTTCAAAGTGTTACATAAGTCTCCTTCTCCCCACCATTTGACCTCTCCCCAGCATCTTCCCCACACACCAGACATGCCCTCACTACCTCCCCCTCCACAGTTTGTGTCCATTGGTTATGCTTATATGCATACATACAAGTCCTTTGGTTGATATCTTACCCCTTCCCCCCACTCCCCACCTTCCCTCATAGGTTGGACAGTCTGTTCGATGCTTCTATGACTCTGGTTCTATTTTTGCTCATTAGTTTATATTGTTCAGTATATTCCACAAATGAGTGAGATCATGTGATATTTATCTCTGACTGATTTATTTTGCTTAGCATAATGCTCTCCAATTCCATCCATGTTATTGTAAATGGTAAGAATTCCTTCTTTTTTTATAGCAGCATAGTATTCATTGTGTAGATCCACCAGTTTTCTAATCCACTCATCTGCTGATGGGCATTTAGGCTGTTTCCAAATCTTAGCTGCTATGTAAATTGTGCTGCTATGAACATAGGTGTGCATATATCCTTTCTGAATGGTATTTCTGTTTTCTTGGGATATATTCCTAGAAGTGGGAGTACTGGGTCAAAAGGAAGTTCCATTGTTAACTTTTTTGAGGAAACTCCATACTGTTTTTCTCAGTGGCTGCACCAGTCTGCATTCCCACCAGCAGTGCACGAGGGTTCCTTTTCCTCTGCATCCTCTCCAGCATTTGTCCTTTGATGATTTGTTGATGATAGCCATTCTGACAGGTGTGAGATGGTACCTCATTGTCATATCGTTTGCATCTCTCAGATGATTAGTGACTTTGAGCATGTTTTCATATGTCTCTTGGCCTTCTGTATGTCCTCTTTTGAAAAGTGTCTATTTAGGTTTTTTGCCCATTTTTTAAATTGGATTGTTTATCTTCCTTTTGTTTAGTTGTATGAGTTCCCTAAAAATTTGGAGACTAAACCTTATTGGAGCCTTCTTGCCTTTAAAGAAGGGAGTGCAAGCTCCCAGATTCTACTTCAATTCTTTTACAAATAAAATAACTTTTTTTTGTAAAGAGCCAGATATAAGTATTTTAGCTTTTGCAGGCAGTATGGTCTCTGTTGCAACTCTTCAACTCAGCTTTTGAGGCATGAAAGAGCCAGAGACAACACCTGAAAAATGAACGATCTGTGTTCTGATAAAACTTTATGGAAATGGAAAGTTGAACTTCAATTAATTTTCATATGGCAGAAACTGTTATTTTCATTTTTAAGTTTTTCTTCCAATGATTTAAAAGTGTAAACATTCACCATGACTCATGGATTGCACAAAAACTAGCAGCAGGCAGGATCTGGCCCTGGGGCTGGAGTTTGCAGACTTGAAATGGAAAGAGTTCACTTTCACCTGGTTCTGAGTTAGTCTCCCCCAGGTTTCATTTAAAGTAAGTTTTCAATACAAAGATATTGAATGTCAACTGTAATTGAAAAATAAAAGTTTTTATTGGTATAAAAATAAAAACTTTGAGATCACTAGTTTAAATGCTCCCATCCATGTTAAATATTTACTTTCACCTCTTAGCCTTGAGTCTGCAGTGAGAGAAGGTACCGTTTCATTTCCAGTGTTGAGAATGAATACTTGTCAATTTTCAGCAATGAGGTAAATATCTTAGAGCTCTTTGGGCAAATAGCCTCATAGTCCATTCAAAAATTACTTTAACTTCTCAGTTGATTGAATATGCTATTATTTTTGTTTTATTAGCCTGTAAATTATTTATGCAGAATCAGGGAATCAGAATCAGTCTTTGCTAGCTGAGATTGAGTGGGGTTTGCTGTGCTGTCATGCTACACAATTATCCCACTAAAAAAGTAAACAGTGATGTGAATGCTAGTGATGTGCTGATAAACTGGCTCTGCAGACTAAAATTGAAAACAAATGTCATGACTTGTAGTGATTGCTGATCTCATGATATAAATACTCCTGCTGTGGCATAAATAGTCCCAGCATGGCCGATTTAAAACTTCCAAAATTCTTGAATTGCTAATAATTGGTTCTCACCAAGCTTGTAGGAGCCCTCTCCAATGCACTTTACAATGAATAGTGTTTATGAACATCAGGCAGATATATCACTTGCCCTTCCTACTTTTTGGAATTCTCTATGTGGAGAACCACATTAAGATAAGTGTCTGTTCTTTTAATGTGAAGAAAATAATAGAAGGTGGCTAGAAAGGGGAAGATAGGGAACTGGAAAGTATGAGATTGGCAATTCACATTTTACAGGATAAAGAGCCATATTTTAGATCTGGAACTTTGCAAGCCTGTCTTTTTTCACTGAAAACAGAACAGCCTGGTTGAATTTGGCAAGCCCTCACTGAACACTCATTGTCCACCAGACCCTGTTACTGGACCAGTTGGGAGGTGAATATAAAAGGCATGGCCAGTCCTTCAGGAAATCAACCAGTAGTGTTGCTCCTGTGCAATCTGTAAACATGAATACAGTTTAGTAGATTAAGTGGGGATTTGCAAACTGGATGTGAAGTGACAGCGGAGGCCTCACATGTGTGGTGCTTGTTTGTTTTGCTCTTGCATATTAATATCCAAAGGAGAGAGAGGACCCCCAGGAGATGAAGGAGAAATGGCTATAATTACCAAGAAAGGGAAAACTGGGGATCCTGGACCTCCTGGAGATGATGGAGTCCCAGGAGAAGAAGGTAAACACTTGTTTTTTTGAACCCTAACAAAGAAGTTAACTTCACAGATCATTCAAGCAAGTATGTCTATTAGGCAACTTTCCCAGTAACACTGAGACTAGGAAAGGTTGTTTTATAGACATACATGTGCACTAGTGAATTTAATGGTACTTGTTTTTCTTTTCTATGCTAGAATTTACCTGAAGTTCATATGTATTTATAGATTTGGATATTCCAAAGTAGGATCAAACCTGAGAGACACATAACATATTGTTCCAGGGTTAGCGTGCTGCTGTTTTTGGTGGCTAGTATTAAAATGAAGAGCACAATGATTGTCCCAGTCATTTTGACCATCACTTCTTAGATATTAATGTTCATATGAATCCGCTGGGATGCTTTTATGAAAGGCACATTTTAAATCAGCAGGGCTGGGCCGAACCCGTCTTTCTAACCAGCACTCCCTGCCTCATGCTGCTGGCCTCAGAATCAGCACACAGCAAGGACCTTGACCTCCACATTTGGGTTCTCTTTCCCAAGTTCAGACTTAATCTGCATGAAACCTGACTTCTTGCCTTGGCTCTCACCTTAACTGGTTGTTAGGGACAAATGTTTTAACTTCTCTGAATAAATTCTTCGTTTGTAAAATGAGCTTGTTGGCGCAAATGATCCTGTGTGCTGGCTCTTACCTGGGGCATCTTTGGGGCTGTTCCTGGGCAGCTTTTTACACAGGCTGGTCGCTGAAATTAGAGATCATCATGCTGTGATTTAGGGCAGGAATTGAGATTCTCAATCCCTTTGGCTTCATCTCATAAAAGTAGAACCAAGACCCTCACTCAGCCTAGTCCAAGAATTCCTCTGAATTGGTTCTGACACTTCTAACCCCACCAGGTAATAAAGGCCATCCTGGGATGCCAGGGAGAAGAGGGGATCCAGGAAGACATGGGCCACCTGGGCTTCACAGAGGAGAGCCTGGTGGAGATGGGGAGCCGGGGCCTCCAGGACCCCCAGGCCCTCCGGGCTCACCTGGGCTCAGAGGGATCATTGGTTTCCCGGGATTTCCAGGTGATCAGGTAAGTGGCTGCTGTTTTGGGAGGGAAGAAATAATAAAACCTTTTACTCTCAGGATGCCAATGAGTCATAATTTGCCAGTGGACATTATAGCCCTTTCACTGGCTTTCAGAATTAAGGGGTTGGCCAAGGGAAAAATGGAGACTTCCAGAAGGCCATGATGTAACTATGGTTTCTGACCAATGCCTGGTTCCCATGACATAGGTGACCAAGTCACTTACTCCACCTACTATTCCTGGCATAGTTATAACAGGCCCATAGAGACTCACCTCATGACTGCTGGTGTACTAAAGAGTCATCTAAGAAATGATTTAATATACAATTTCAGATATTACAGATTTTTCTGTAAATACATTGACTTGGTCCTTATAATTATGAGTAAAATACCCTGTGAGAAACCAGGAGGTACAATAAGTATAGTAGCCTACATCACAACTCTAAAATCTATGATTCATCACCCATCTCTGGGTGCCGGAGCCCGCCGGCATCAGTCGAACAGTACCTGAAAGGGGGGTGAGGCTTAAGGAAAGATAGAGATAGAAAGATAGATAGAAATAAAAAAGAAATAAAAGATATGGGATCAGAAGGTCCACAAAGCCCTCTTTGAGACTGCGGCCCCGAGTTTATTTTATTCCACTCTTTTAAACAGTTCTGGTTACATATTACACAATTCCTTGTTCCCAATAGCAAAGCTATACTCTATTGTTAACATGTTTCTCCACTAAACCCCTTATCTTAACTAACTTCCTTACGGCTATACCTTCACCCAAGACACCACCTAAATCCCTTTCTGCAGATAGTTTAGCTATTTACAATGCTATGTGCTGGAGGACAACCATGTTTGCTAAACTACCATTAAGGTAACCATTCTCCAAGGGGCAGAAACCATGACTAATCTTTAGAGCAGGCAGGCCAACTCGTGGCCAGCCCTCCCAGGGGACTTTGTCACCCAAGGACACTCTCCACATCTGGGAATAAAAAAGACTTTAAAGTGTGGGGTATGAGGTGATTTCTAATTATATTTTATTTAGTGTCAACTTGTTCATTTAAAACTAAAACTGAAATTATGTGATGCAGTTATTGTTTTGCAATCAACTGTAGAGAATTGGATGCTACCTCTTGGTATGATGCCTCCAATTCTGGAGGGGTTTTATCAACTTTTGGAAAAACTAGATGCATGTAATAGCATGCCTATAATGCATTTCCAAATTTCTTTGCCACTGCAAATTATAAGCACCAAATTTGTTATGGATAATTATAGCTGGATTATGTTATGCCTGTGTCATTTGTGTGTGAAACCCAGTTAAGGTTTTACTTCTGTTTCATTAATCTATCAGGGTGATCCGGGTTCTCCAGGGCCCCCTGGACTTTCAGGAATTGATGGAACGAGAGGACCTAAAGGTATGGTTTGGAAATGCAGCAGGCAGCCATTAATTTCATAGTTCTGGGTATTTGTAACATTGGGAGCAAGTACCTTTTGCATGAAAGCAACACACAGTCAAACAAACTGCAACACCCAGGGGTTCTTTTCAGTCTTTTCCAAGTAGTCAGACACTCAGAACCCAAGCCGTCCACCTTTGTCATCCAGATCTGAGAGTATCAGATAGAAAGCAACAAGCCTGCAGGGCACACCAGGCTTCCCCTCTCTGGGGAGTCCTTGCAGTTTTCCCTGCAGGGACCACAGTTCTATGAGTGACAGCTCAAGTGCAGGGAGACCAGATCCTCACGAGTGCACACTGTACCCTTGACTGAGAAGCCCAGGGCTCCTGTAAGGACTCCACAGGTACATCTTTTAGAGTCTCAGTTACAAGAGCTACAGAACACAAAGGCCAAGGCCATGACTTACCACCAGGTGTTAATAGTTCACTTAAGAATTCTGGGCCACAGGTAATGTACAATTGGGTTATGTCTTACCATAAATCAAGGGTTAGCAAATACATATTTTTCAAAGGGCCATATAATAACTATTTTCAGTTTGTGGTTTCTGTCACAACTGCTTGACTGTGAATAAAAGCAGCCATAGATAATACACAAGGTCATGGTGAAATACTAATAAAACTTTATTTACAATACAGGTTACAGGCTTTAGTTCACATGTGCCTTGTAACACAATCTGCATTCTACTTTTATCATGTTTCTAGGAAACAGAAATAGAAAGCTGGCCCAATGTCAAAAATGTCCTTACAGAGAGAGTTCATTAACCCTTTCTCCATAGAAACAGGCAAATAAACAGAAATCAGGCTATCTTACATTGCAATCCTATATAATAAAGAGTTAATATACTAATTAGACCAAACAGCAGAACGACCATCCCGATGACCTCTGGAAGAAGCCAGGGCTGCAAGGGGCTGAGAAGGCCAAGCCCCTTGTACGAATTTCGTGTATCGGGCCTCTAGTGTTTGTATAAAACCTTTAATATTTTTACTGTTTTTGAATACCACTGAGTTAGTATTTTTTTCTAAACCATTGGATAAATGTATTTTATTAAAATGATTAACATTTTAAACCCCACTCTGTGTGAATTCGGAGGTTTGATATGCAGTAATATTTTATTTTAATACAGTTAAAACACATACCCTTAAAATGTAAAATACTAAATAATAAAGCACCTAAAAATATTTTCCCTTATTCCATGCTTTACCCTTTGACGGACACCACATAAAGAATATGATCATTGCTCTAAAAAGAGACCATGCACACATTTATTCAGAAAGAATAATATAGCTCTCTTCCTTGGAAATGGTTACAAAAAAAGAAATTTTCATATTGACATTTTATAGCTTCAGGATTCAGAGCTCATTCCTCTTCTATTTCCCTGTCAATTTATTATAGTCCCCTTTATGTCTCTCAAAGTACAAGCCTGCTTCTTATTTCCTTCATGCTTGTATTAGGCCACACTTGCAAGGAACTGAAATGGCTCAGGTACCTGGAGTGAAAGGGGTCTCATGATGCCCAGAGAAGAGACCAGAAATTAACAGAACCTGGCCCTTAGCAAGTCATGGTTCTCTCTTGAGATTTTTCTGCCATTCTCCATGGTCAGTTTTTCACTTACCTGCCTACCAGCTGGTTTTCTTCACTCTTTATTTGGTATCTTTCCCGGATCTTTCTGGAAATGTTTGATTGCCTTCCAACATGCTCTACATCAGAGTATTATAATCTACATCATGATAGTCTTTTTGCTTTCTGCCTCAATAGCAGCTACCTCAAATCCTCACTTTTTAATACAACTTCTTAAGGAAAGATTGGCTGACCAGGGATGGGCCAGATTCCTACTGTTCAAATAATTAGCCACAATTATGAGTAGTGTCAGCTGGGAGAGCACCTTCTACAAGGTGTGGGTGGGGTCTTTAGAAGCAGTGTTGGTGTCCTGTGTCTGGAAGCTTTTAGCAGCAGTGTGGAATGGCTCTGTGGCACTGTGGGAGTCATTGCTCACAGTGGCCTTTGAATGTGCCACCTCTTGTGAAATCATCAATCAAGTGTGATTTAGTGATTTTGTTTTTACAAGAACACGAACTTGAGCTTCCTTGCAGAGAGCTTGAAATGTGACCACAGCAGCTGAAACTGACAATTTCTTTTTGTTTTGAAAACACAATATCAGGATATAGTCACACCATGCCAAGGAATTTCTTAAATAGATACCTACATTTGAAACTATTTTAGGGAATTAAAAAATTTAAACTTAAGATTTATAGTTTCCCATGATTGTTATCAATTATAAAATTGTGTGTGTGTGTGTGTGTGTGTGTGTGTGTGTGTGTGTTTAAATACAACTTGCATCTGTGTTTCCATTTCTTCTTATGTAGAAAAAGAAAGAATTTTTTTCAAAAATCCTCTCCTGGAATATTTGAAGATACACTATAAAGACAAATGTCATAGAAGTTATTAAGTTACTTGTATGAGGCAAAGTTAAATTCTTTTAAATAATGTTCTGTGCATTTGATTATAGGAAACAAAGGGGATCCTGCAAGTCAGTTTGGCCCACCCGGTCCAAAGGGTGAGCCAGGCAGCCCTGGATGCCCAGGTATAGCTACATATTTTTCTTATTAAACCAGAAAGAATGCATTTGGTTTGAAAGCTAGAATGATTACTTTATCCTCTGAGTCAGCGATGATTATGTTAGTATTTTCTTCCTCCTGTGCCACTAAGACACTTGTCAGAAGGATTATGTACAAACACAGCATCACATCCCTGGCTGAGAAGGACATTAGCATTGTACCCAAGGGACTCACAATCTTTTTTAACCATGGCTCCCAGGACTGATGATGTTGACATGACAATACAATCAGGTGCGCCCAGATTTTGACAATGATTATTGAAAGCAATGAAAATTTGGACTAATTTTCAGTCTTTCTAATTAAAATGATACATCAGCAATAACCACTCACACTGAGTACAGCTGCAGGTTCTCATTCAGCCCTTTCTTTCCTGCTCAGAAAAGCGTGTGTGAGTGCCAGTGAAGCCTGCCATTGCTAAGATATCACTGAAATCACTCATTTAGGAAATACCTAATTTTCTAAAAAACTAAACTAAAAAAATGTAAAGCCTCATCACTAGTGACAAATCTTAGTTCTTCAAAATAGAACCTTCTTTGGCAATATCAACTGATGTATAATCCCTCTGAAATGACAGACCAGTGAGTTCTTGCCCTCCAGTCCAGGAGGCTGTAGTTGATACAATCAATGACCTGCAGCTGACAGAAGATGCACGCTCTTCAACTTAGTCATTCTAACATAGGCATTTATCTTAAGTCATCAATCTGACAAGTGTATAAAGATGCATCCACAGGGATATCCATTGCATGGAAAGAATAAGGTCCATCATAGATGATTGATTACATAACCTGTCCACTGGTCATTATGCTGACAATGGACAGGTTGGAAGCCAGGTTTGTATGTACATTGGGCACCTTGTAAATTAAAGTATCTCATTTTAATATTTTTGTGCACTCTCTTGAAATTCTGGCAATAGCCATGTTTATTCTATAGAACAGAAAAAACATCTGAACAGAAGTTTATGGGAATTTTTATTTCTT
Source organism: Antrozous pallidus (assembly GCA_027563665.1). NCBI lineage: Eukaryota > Metazoa > Chordata > Mammalia > Chiroptera > Vespertilionidae > Antrozous > Antrozous pallidus. The sequence continues at coordinate 29,080,214 of CM050508.1, read as the reverse complement.
GGTTTTTATGTGAATGATTGCTCAAATGGAAGTCTAACAGAAAAACTAGCAATTACAATGGTTTCATCTCCCACTCTCTTTCACCTGTGGCATGGCCAAATACACATTTTAATGGAAAGGTATAGCCTAAGTATACATTTAGAGGAGAAAATAGTTTTCAGGTTAGTGCGATGAGGGTTCTTAATAAGTGCCAGAGTGAGAGGTCTCAGAAAGGAAAATAAGGGGTTCAAAGTCACCCTAATTATTACTGTGCATTGGGGTCTTGGCAAATTGCTTATCATCTCTGAGCTCAGTGTCCTCACCTGTAAATTGGCCCAAATGCTCACTGTAGAATCATTCAGAGGATCAGATGAGATTTTTGGAGAGCAATTTGTAAACTGAAAATGCTACACAAATGTAAAATGTCATTGTCACCATCATCAAAGCATTAAGAGATTTTTCTACACTGACTGGTATCTTTATGTGAACCCTGAAGATAGTAAAATTTTATAAACTGAAAGTAATAAAATACGGAGCCCTTTGATATTACCTAATATTCTAATTTAAAAATGATAAATCTGAGTACTTTTACACTTAGGCTAACTTTTTCAAGAAAGTTTGCCTTGACATAGTGTCCTGTGGTTAGCACCATTTAAATTGTTCCCTAGCTTGTGTACCATAGCTTTAGGTTAAAATTTTTTAAATGACATCTTATGTTATTCACCAGCTCAGAGTTTACCTACATATGTGATTTCCATTGACTGGAAAGAGCTGCATTGAATCTGAATAGCCTAACGAGAAGCTATGGGGCTGCTGCTGTCTTGGGGATTATGTAGGATTGTACTGGGTCCTGTTCCACCGCCCCTTCAATTCAGACAGAAAACACAATAGCAATGAACTCAAAAGTTTTGTCCGTACTTCAGCTGTGATGGGGAGGCAAGCCTTTCACACAGTCTTTTTTCTGTGGAGATGAGAAGAATGCTGCCTTACCTTCACTCCAGGAATATTTTCAGGGTAAATAAAATAACAGAGAGAGGCTCAAGGTCTTAAATTGGTCCGGGAACAGGTATCGACTAACATAGTCTTGTTTCGTGTATGTTATAATAAATAATGACTATGCCCTCACCATGGGTTTGTCAGTACCGAGCCCTGTACTTTATTTGTGGGTACAACCGGTTATTTTTTTTAGCACAGACTGTTAGTTTATCCTCTGAATATGGATTATATTAAAATCACACATTGGAAATAAACATATAGGGAAATGGTCATCGTCTCTAGTAATCAAAGAAGTGTAACTGAATGTAAGTCTGGAATATTATTTCATCCTTACTAAATTAACAAGAAAATAAACCAACAGCCTACAGAGGCCTTGGTGAGTGCCTGCCCAGCTCTTGGATGAGTGCAGGGATGAGTGTGGGAGGGTCTGTAGGGTGAAGTGAGTTGGCGCAGCACTTGTCCCAAACATTTGGTAACTTCTATCAAGAACCAAATGCTGAATGGTCTGTGCTAGAAGCCTTGAGAACAACTGAACTGTTTTTTTGTTTTGTTTTGTTTTGTTTTTTTTAGCAAGTCACTGTCCTGAGAAAGGGACTGTAGTAGATTTTTTTTTTTAACGTAAGAGATATATCCACCAGATGCCATGTGTGCTTCTGGAATGGAACCGAGTGTGGACAACCAGCTGTGAAGGTCATTAAGGGGACAGTTGGAGAAATTCAAGTATGGAATGAGTATTAGATTATATTAAGGATTGCTATTAATTTCCTTGGCTGTGATAATGTTATTTTGCCCAAGTAAGAAAATGTTATTTTTCAGACATACCTCCTAAAATATTTAGGGATGGAATTCCATGATGTCTGTGATTTACTGTAAAATATCTCAGCATTTTAAAATGAGTTAAAAAATCCCAAATGTTATGTTACCTAGAAATTCTACTCATAGGAACTTTTTTAAGGAAATCATGTAACAGTAGAAAAATGTATAAAAATCATTATGCATAATAGCAAAGAGAAGAAACTTCAGTGGTCAAAAGTAGAAAACATTTGTATTAATTAATTAAATTTAGGTCAACTCAGTAAGCTATGAGCCAGTCACTTAAAAACAATAATTAGGAAAATGATGAAAAATTACTTAGAATTCAAAACCAATTTAAGAGAAAATCAGAATATAAAATAGTGGGTATTATTTGCACTTTATATACACATAAAAATTGTTTAAGGTAGTGGGGTTATAGGTGTTTTGTTTTCATTTTCCTTAATGTTATCTTCTCACTAGAAAAAATGTTAATGTAAAAAAGTAAGACCAGTAAAGAATAACAAGGGCTGAGTTGGAGGTTTTATAGATTCACCATCTTGAAGAGCATCTACAACTACTCAGATTTTTTATCTTTCTTTGTTTAGGGCATTTGGGAGCTCCTGGAGAGAAGGGCTTGACTGGTGTTCAAGGGCCCAGAGGACCACCAGGAAGACCAGGACTGCCCGGCTCCTCCGGACCATCAGGTTGTCCAGGTACCTTGGGAAGAAGCCTGGAACCTTCCCAGACATGTATCTATCTTGTGGTGCATCAGAAAGGACCAGCCTTCACTCAGACCTGGCTTCAGCTCTGGTTTTGCCACTTCCCAGCCCTGTAACTTTGAACTAGTCACCCAAAAGTTCCTATTCCTCTCTTACTTGTCAATTGGAGCTAGTCCTCACTTCCTGGTGGTCTAGGAGTAAAATTAGGTCAACACCTATAAAGGGCCTAATAGGATGCCAGGCACAAAGGGATGATGCTCCTTTCTTGCCCTTCCTAATTTACCTGCCATTCAGGATGCTGGCTTTTTTTTTCTCCTTTAGACTTAAGGTAAATATCACACATATGGGACAGCATTATAATGGCTCTTCTTCCTAACGATTCAGAATAAAGTGAGAGTAGAAGTCATAATTGGCAACTTTAATTGCTCAAAAGTGTATTTTTTCCTCCTGAGCTCAAGTGTATTTTTCTTCCTAGAGTCAGGCGGCCTAGGAAGAAAAAGTAATAAAACAGTGTTCCTGGTCCAAGTATCTCACATAATAAGAACATAGATGACTTTCCCAGTTAATGTAACTCAGGTGCCATCTGAGTGTCTGCAAATCCTCCCTGTCATCCTCAGGTGAGAAAGGAATGCCTGGGCCAAAGGGACATCCAGGAGAAACAGGGGACCCTGGACCAAGAGGCCTCATGGGATGCCCAGGGATACCAGGTCTTCCGGGAGTAAAAGGTAAGTCAAAGAGGAATCCTGGCCCATCAGAAAAACCCAGGCCAATAAGGCCAAATTCATAGTGGCTTTCCAGCTCCTGGTCATGGCCCTTCCCCAATGTCATCAGCCCCTGCCTGTGCCTTCTCACTCAGGGATGCAGGCAGTGCCCATCTAGCCTCCTGACCTGCCTCCTGTCAAAATGATGGTGATACCATCCCAGTGTTTTCCATAATGTTCAGTTTATTTTATTCATTTATTCTCTCCCCAGATAATGAAGCTCCTAGATTCCAGATACTCAATACAGAGTTTTGAAGAAAATAGACATGGTTCCTCTATTATGAAGCTCACAGTTTAGTGGGAGAGACACATATTAAATATATATGTGTAAATAAATATGTATGTACCAGTTGTGATAAGTGGAAGGGAGAGGGAAAAAAATAAGATGCTATGGTGGAACTAGAATTCATTACCTTTGTTGATGAAGAAACATTTTTTCCTGGTTGAATTTTTTGGTCTTTAAAGATGAGTTATAATATAGGCCTGATTAATATAACATAATGTCATAGAATTATACAATTGATTTTATAAAATATACATTTTATTGATTTTTTTACAGAGAGGAAGGGAGAGGGATAGAGAGTTAGAAACATTGATGAAAGAGAAATATTGATCAGCTGCCTCTTGCACACCCACCACTGGAGATGTGCCCGCAATCAAGGTTCATGCCCTTGACCAGAATCAAACCCGGGACCCTTCAGTCCACAGGCCAACGCTCTAGCCACTGAGCGAAACTGGTGAGGGCTATACAATTGATTTTTAACAAATCTCCATGCCTTCTCCCATTCATCTATGGTACTTACTCCTCTTTTGTTCATTGCTTTCATTTTAGATAAAATATTTTTCATTGGTTCTTTGTGTGTATCTCTAGCGTAATATTTATATTGTATAACACTTATTTGTTTAGAAGTTTTTCTCACCAAGTGATTTTTTTAAAAGCAAGGACTATTTTTATATGCTTGGCACTCAGTAGATACCCAATAAGCCTGTTGGTTGGTTATTGTATTTTTAAATTTATGAATAAATTAATAAATGAAGGAATGGATACGAGAAGAAGGAACATCTGAGCTAGTAGCTATGAAGATGAGGGTTTTCACCTCAATCAACAGTTGAAGGTGCAAGCCTTATTTGATAAATTTCTATAACTCATCTTTCTCTGTCTCTTTTTCCCTCCCACTTTTCCCATGATTATCCACTTATATTATATTTCCATTTCTTTCTATCCTCTCAGTTCAGTAAAATAGTAAGGATTTTCAAGTGTCTTGGTGTTATAACAATATCCACCCAGTCTGACTAAAAAGACAAGGCTCAATCTACTATTATAGATTCTTCCTTCCCTTGAATTAGTTTACATTTATTACATAAGTTCAGTATATGTTATTTTAAAACCTAATAGCTAATGAATTTGATCAAATAAAATTCCTTGAAGATAATCTCTAATCACATCATAATTCTGTGCTTTGAAAAATAAGTTTGTTAAGAAGAGAAAGTGAAGAAATAAATTTACCCAAGTATTCAGTGTGCAGAAGGATGCTGCAGTGTGCCTCCCAACCACGTGGTGGCAGTGTTTCACTGTGAACTGCCCATTGCACAGCCAGTCTTTAAAAGAAACAAAACAGTGACACAGATTCCTAAAAATTAGAACTCCGACCATCTAAATCCATTGTTGCTTTTTATCATGCCGGTGTAAAAATGAACCACACTCCAGCAGAAACACTTTGAACTGAGAAACTAAATATTTGAAGTGTGTGTTAGATAAGTCAAGGGGCCTGATTTTCTTGTTTGAATAAACCAGCTGCTGAACTTGAAGTTGTTTGCTCTGCTAGAATGGGCCATATGGATTCTGAGTCCTGCTTGTGTTCAGTCAAATTTAAACTTTAACTTAAACATATGCTGAAAATGGCTTGGTTCCTAGACTTAAATTTTCAAGTGCACATATCCTCTACAAGGAAGACACTCTGTTCTAGTTGAGTGTTCATAGAGGACTGGCATAATGGGACTGAAAGACAACTTCGTAGCATGACAACAACTAATTTGGTTGGGTTATTTTGGTTGGTGGCAAGTAAAATATTTCATAAGAAATAAAATATCTTGGAGTGTCTTTTATCAGCCAAGTAACATTCTCTCTCCTTTTTTACAACCAGAATGTTCTCCTCCTGCCCACTCCCCCCCCCCCCCCCACACACACACACACAGCACTTGTGGAAGCTTCTTCTTTCAAGTTGGGGATGTTTCTCTTCGATTCCTCATCATCTCATCCAGCACTTGTCACTAAGCACATTTGGGTACTGATGCTCAATGGGTTAAGAGACCATGTCTTATGCCCTTATGCATTCCTTTAGTAGGGACTAATCTATTTTCTGAATTTTGGAGAAAATGAAATCATATTTCAGAATCTGTTTTGATAAGTTTTCAACTCTGCTCAACTGTTATTTATAGCCATGAAGGTCTCTCTTTCCCAACAGCTTTAACATTAGGGTGACCAGCTGTTCCGGTTTGCCTGGGATTGAGGCACGGTGTCAGGCTGTGGACCTTCCTGTGTTAGAACTAGGAAAGTCCCCAACAAATAGGTTCCCTATTAAAAGTATAAACCCGTGAAAAGGCTCTTGGAGATAGAATAGTGTTTTTGGCTCTAGGACAGAAGAAAACCTAAGAGTGTAGATTCAGTGACAACGTTATTGAATTTGGAGGCTAGGATTATGGCTGGAGGCTGGAGTCCAGGTTAGACCCTCTGATTGGAGGGAGATGCAGCTTAAAGTGATAGTTGTTAACAAGAAGCTCTCCACAGAGGTGAACAAAAGTCCTCATTATCAAGGAATGTGCTTTGTTAGCCTAATTGCCTCTCATCTGTACTGTATATATTTTATGCATGAACAACTTTCTGATTTAGAGATGAGATTGATAAAAGCTTTCAGTAAAAAGGAAAAATTGCCCTTAAAACCCTACCCAGAGGTAGCTGCATTCAATTTAGAAAGATAACATTGGGTCAGATAAGGGTCGGACAGTTCAACAATGGCAAGGGCCTGAGATTGTGACAGGCCAGGATCTGGATGTGTTGATGTGACAATGGAGAGTTGGCAGCAGCCGGGGCATTCCGCCCCCAGCCAGCAACCCGGAGATCAAAACACATGGAAATAGTAAAGTAATCTTGAAATTTATTATCATTTCAGAGAGATTGCAGTAAATATCTAGATTTGGCAGATGAGAAAGGTCTGTGTGTTCTTTTGGTACAAACTTGGGACATTGGCTCATAAATAGGAAAGATGATTGGAAAATAAACTAAACCAGAGCTGTTAAAAGTGTAAGGGATTAAGATCTTTAAGGAAAGTAAGAGTGTATTCCCAAAATTTTGGGGAGGTGGTGCAAGAGATTATGACTTATTTTTACCAATCTAAAGTTTATTTTATTTCCATTATATTTATTGGGATGACATTGGTTAATAAAATGTATATAGGTTTCATGCATACAATTCTACAATACATCATCTGTATATTGTATTATGTTTACCATCCCAAGTCAAGACTTCTTTCATCACCATTTATCCTTCATTTACCTTCCCCCACCCTAAAGTTTAGATTTTAAAAATAACTGTCTGTTTTAAGTACTGACAATAAGTAAAATGGAATCAACTAACTTCTATCTTTTAATAAGTCCACAGAGGACTTGCTTTTATGAACAGATAATAGTTAGCATTTGAATTATTTATATACAAATGGATACCTCTAACTTGCCCAAATTTTACTATAGATCTATCACAGAAAGATCAGACATGAACTAGAAATGGTAGCCCACTTCTTTTTAAAGCTTTTTATACACCTATTCAATCCCTCCCTCTCCACATTCCACATTCTTTCATTCACTTATTGGTTTACTCACTTACTCAATGAACATTCATTGAACATTTACTGTGTGTCAGGAGATATGTCAAGTGTGTACATAGAAAGATTAATAAGATCTGATCTTACATCCAATTAATTTACACCAAATAAACCAGTTATCCAGACCTGATTGTTGTACAGCATGAGCCTGCCATAGGACATCGAGGGGTTCTCTGTGGATGTCATGGCGTAGGGACAGACACTTTCTGTGTGTTAGTCCTATAAGCTGAGGCTGTTATTATCACAAATCCAAGGGATGTGACCATAAACTGAGTGAATGGCTGGCTGTGTGCTGAGGGGCTTACAGCCTTGGATAAGAATGGACAGCTACTAGTTGGAAGAACCATTAATGAAAGAGGAAGATTACCAGGCATGATCAGGAGCTGAGGAAAAGATTCTTTCCCCAAATTAATCATCAGAGCAAGATGTGTGTGAAGCACGTGGCAGAGGGCTCAGTACCTGGAATGTTCTGTACATATTGGTTACTTTCTTTCCTTTTTCTCTCCCTCCTTTTATTCCCTTTACTGCCTTCCTATAGATCTATATATTTGCATACTGTAATATAATATACTATATAATATAAACATATTTTAAATACATAGTTTATATATCTATATATTGATAAATGTATAGAGACAACGTAAGTAAAGCCAGGTCAGCAGATGTCGCCTTAGAGAACTACACTGATGTCCGATAGAAGATTCTGAAAGAAAATGAAGGTGTCCATGAGATCCCATCTACTAGTAAATGCAGAGAATGAAGTTTCAGTGTCATCCTGAAATGCATTTTGTTTCTGAAAAGAGGCATCAGAATGATTCTCTTTGAAACTAGTGGTTGCAAAGAAAGAGCTGCAGCCAAACTTGACCTTCAGACCTGATCTTTCTGGGCAACACAGTTATTTAAAAAAGTTTGAGAGGGCATATACTCCCCAGTATGCCACAGGCCCCACCTGTCCTTATTATCTTAAAACATCTAACCAGATCTTGCAGAAATTAGAATTTAAAGACCCTGGCTGACCTAGCCGGTTTGGCTCAGTGGACAGAGCATTGGCCTGTGGACTAAAGGGTCCCAAGTTCCATTCCAATTGAGGGCACATGCCTGGGTTGCAGGGCTTGATTCCCAGTGGGAGGTGTGCAGAAAGCAGCTGATCAATGATTCTCTCTCATCATTGATGTTTCTCTCTCCCTCCCCCTCTCCTTCTCCCTTCCTCTCTGAAATATATATATATGAATGACTCTGGTGGGGTGGAAAGATCCTGAACCTGGGAGAAGGGTGGCCTGGATTTGCTCCCACCCAATCCATTTCCTCATCTAGGATGATTTTATTGTCATGAAATTGAAAGACACTGCCTAAACCACGATCTAGTGAATGTAGACTGTACTTGGTCAGACAGAAAGATGATCCTGAAATGGTCATCAACTGACAGCAGTACTTTAAAACCAAAGAAATGGGTGTGTTAAGCAGGCTTGGCAGAAAATGTTCATCAAATGAATGTTCAAGAATAACTACTAGTTGCCGAAGCCGGTTTGGCTCAGTGGATAGACCGTCGGCCTGCGGACTGAAGGGTCCCGGGTTCGATTCCAGTCAAGGGCATGTACCTTGGCTGCGGGCACATCCCGCAAGAGGCAGCTGATCGATGTTTCTCTCTCATCGATGTTTCTGACTTTCTATCTCTCTCTCTTCCTCTCTGTGAAAAATCAATAAAATATATTTTTTTTAAAAAAGTCGGAAGAACTTTAAAAAAAGAATAACTACTGGCATAGATTCAGCCCTGATAATGGCATGTAGTCTGTGAGATCTCATGGTTTCCACCTAGAGAATCTGTCCATCCCCATCAGCAGGCCCCTCTCTGAGAGGTTCCTGGGAACCATAGCAAGTGAAGTTTAAGGGCTGGTCTCTTCCCGGGAGTCACGGGTCTGTGATGTGTTACAGGTCCCTCCGGGTTACCTGGCCTGAATGGCTTGCATGGTTTAAAAGGCCAGAAAGGAACCAAAGGAGCTTCAGGTAAGAGGAAACCCTCTGTGAGAGACTTACCTGCAATCAGTGGACCTCTAGTAGGTATTTCCTCACTTTTCGCAATGTGGGTTGTGAAACAGGGAAACTGGCTTAGCACAGAGACACAATAATGGGACTCCTTTTAGTGCTGAAGATGACTTATATAAAAAGGACACTTGAGAAAACCCGAAGTAAGAATTGATGGTTGGTAACAGTGCCTTTTGTTGATGTTGCTTGGGATGATCTCTCTACTAAAATACACTGGGTAATTGCTTAGGTGGGGCAAGATTTCACAATGTTATGAAGAACAAATAAATAGTCCGGATTTCTTTTTGTCTTGTTTTGTTTTAGGTGTAGTATTGCCAAGGACAACCATGAGGGTCTAATTAGCACTTTAGCATCTCTCAAACAGCCTCCTGCTGAAACAAATTACCTGAACAAATTACTGTTACTTTTGATGTAACAAATAGATAATTATCGACAACTGCATTTTAGTTTGTTCCAGTATTTTAATATAATGCACATTTGTTGCATGAATTTCTCAGAAAAATAGCTCACCATCAGACAAGGTTGCTGGAGTCAGACACAGATTTGAGGGACTATGAGAAAAGGGTTGAATTGCTGTGCTGCCGGGTTTAAGTCTGCTGAATCTTTATACGGCTTAGAAGGCCAAGAAGTAAAATTTGGGCCATGTAGGATTCACTTAGTGGCTGTTATCAATAGTCTGATAAAAGGTGTGTTCCCTCCAAACAACCAATGATGCTCTGTCTTTTCAATGTGAAAGTTTACAATAATTCTATTTACATGTCAGTTTCCACCTTCAATTTCAAACCAGTTTATTCATAATTGCTCATTATTGGATCTTGTCTGTTTTCACTCTTTCTATTGTAGAGGTTTGATCATTGGTATTGCCACTGTTTTTTTTTTAATATGGAAAATAATTATAATAATTATAAAGTAGATCAAGCCTATGGTTGACCAGTGTGATGGGTTTTAAGAGAGTAAGTGGTAACCTGGGAAATGTATGCAGCCATTTGGGTCACCATTGAAGCTGAGGTTGGTCTCAGCACAACCAGCTGCTTCCCGATCAGACCCTTACCATTGGAACATCAGGGAGAAGATACAGTGCTAAAGCTGTCTTCTCCATTAAGGTTTGAATGAAATGGGCCCACCTGGCCCAATGGGAATGCCTGGCCTGAAAGGGGAGACAGGTGACCCCGGGAACCCAGGAATTTCTCCTCCAGGCCTTCGTGGAGAAAAAGGCCCGCCCGGCCCTCCAGGTAAGAAGCAGAATGCTCCCCACCCCCCTCTTTCCATACTGAAATCAAAATCTCCAAATGTAATGAGGCTCACACCTGGATATGTCCATCCTCAGGGAGACCTGGACCACCTGGTCCTGCAGGTGCCACAGGAGGACCTCCTAAGGGTTGTTTTCCTGACCCCGGTCAGCCTGGAGATCAAGGACCTCCTGGCCCCAATGGTCCAAGAGGTACGGGAAAATCCTGGCCAAGGTTGGCAATGCCCCTTTCCTGAGATGCTGCCTGCTGTGTAGGGAGGGAGGGCCAGAGAATAGCAGAGGAGAAGCCCCTTAGCAGCCCCATTATTTTGGCAGATGGAAAGGTGGGGTGTGGGCAGCAGTGGGCTGGCACGACCATACCCAGGAGAGCCCAGGCCCCTCACTTTTCTATGTCAACCTATCAGACCACCTCTCTGTGAGTGCAAACTCTGAGTCAGAGCAAGCCCTTCCCATCACCAGCCCGGTGTGGCATGCGAGGCTATAGCAGGGGCAGAGCTCTCATCCTGCCTATAGGTGTCTGCACCTGCCCCCTAAACCTCTGCCACTGGCCCAGAGTGATAGGACCCAGGCCTGGCATGCACACAGAGACAGAGCTCTCCCTGCGCTGCCGACAGGCTATTTTGCTCCTCTAATCACTTCCCAGAGACAAACTTCAGCAAGGCAATATTTAACCAAACAGGGTTGGGCCAGAGCTGGGCAGGGAACAGGGGAAGAGCGTGGCTCAGTGCCGTGTTTTGCTAAATTCAGATCATCACATTCCTCCTTATCAAAGAGAGACACAAACCACCATCTTTAAGTGCTAAACATTTTAGTAAAGGTGGAATTACATTATTATATAATTCTATTTTACTACAAATATAAAACTGCTTAAAACAGCATAGTTTTATTAGAATAAAATTTGGGCTCAATTCCTATGTGTAGTTTCTTGTTTTCAAATCTGATTATAACTGAAAAAACATTTCTTTCACATCAGCCAAATTTTTCATAAGTATATCATTTATTTATTCATCCATCTATCTATCCAGCCACCTATCCTCTACCATATTAAAGCAATGGGATAGCAATGCAAACAAAAGGGAATGGCTCTGAAGGAAAGGAAGGCTTTGCTTGGGTTCATTTTGTCCAACAGCCACTGACAAACTACTTACACCATTTCTCAAGCTCCACAAGACCTACTATCTGTTTCACTTCTGACACTATTGATTTTCTTATTTTTCTAATTCCCTCCATCCCTTGCTTGCAAACCATTAAATTATTTCCCTTAGGAAGCTCCCAGGCAGCGAGCACACAGGCTTGTCTTTGAAATAATATTTTGGCTCCTCTCTGTGGCCAGGACCCCCCGGGCCTCCAGGGCCCCCTGGAAGCATTGACCTTCTGCAAGGGGATCCAGGAGACTGCGGTCCGCCAGGGCCTCCAGGTCCCCCGGGCCCGCCAGGACCTCCAGGACCCAAAGGCCTCCCAGGATGTGATGGAAACGATGGCCAGAAAGGTATGAACTCAAGTTGTTCCTCAAGTAGTACGTGAAGGCTTCTGCTCTTTTGTCCTGAGGGTCTGGAGTACTAGACCACCATGACCTAATTCTTATTTTCTGTTCAATCAGTGGCTATATTGCCCAAATGTCCTGCCTTTCCAAAGAGTCCTCAAGTTCTGGTAACTATTGGATAAGTAAAATGAGAAATACAAGTTCATCTTTAGTCCCTAAAAACATACTTGGTAATTTCTTAGACCAGAATTGAACAACAGAAATATAACGCTGGCTACATGTGTAATTAAATGACATAGGAAGAGGTGAGCTTGATTTGCACCATGCAGGACGAGCAGGACTTCGTGGGCAGGAGGAGGAGTGGAGATAACACGTGCCAGGCACTGAATGGCTGGTGGGGGAAACAGAGACAGACGGAGAGTGGTGGGGACTCAGATCTGGGAGTCTGTTCCCCAGGTAGCGCAGGGTCTTCCCTAATTTTCCTTCACTTGCAGTCCTTTGTCTCCAGAGGAAGTTCAGGATTGTAGGGCTTCTCGCTCTCATTTAGTTTTGTCTTGATCATGGGACCATTTTCATGATCCTTTTGATGGATTCTGGGGTTTCATTCACACACAGGCAGTTCTCAGCTTCACAGAAGAAAGTGAGAGACTGCTCTCCACCCTGAGCCAACTTTGCCTAGCATTTTGTTGGTGTGAACCTCTGAATCCAGTCCATCAAACTGATATTGCCCCGTTCCACTGCCCTTGTTTTTATATGTTCTGTTTAGGACCAATGGGGTTCCCAGGGCCACAGGGGCCATATGGACTTCCAGGATCACATGGAGAGAAGGGTGTACCTGGCCCTCCAGGTAGACAAGGGCCCCCTGGGCCTGCAGGTGAGCTTCTGATGCCTCGTCCTCTCCACCCAGCAGCCCACACAGGGTGCTTAGCCCGAACACTTGCCCTGAGTTATGTTTCAGACGCAATTCTTCTGAGTTCAGTCCTTTTGAAGTAAAGGTTGCCTTTACTTCAGGCTGTTTGGCAAACTAATATTTATTATTAAAACTGGTAAGTTTGAACACTAGGGGTGGATTTTTACACACACTATTTCAACGATGAATCTATTTGTGTTCCCTCACCCAAGAGGCAGAGACTGAGTTGATTATTGTTTTGTGAGGATGGTATAATCAGTTCCTATCTCTGGCTTCCCATTGGTTCTGCTAGATGTTTTATTTAATGTTTTCTGTAAAGTGCATCAATGCCTATGAAGATGAAAGGCTATTTGATTTAAACCCCATAGACAACACGTTTGCATCTGAGTGTCAAAATAAGCCAAGGGGTTATTGAAAGGGCAAACAGACGTGTGTATGTGAGATGAGTAGAAGTAATATCTCCCAAGATCTTAAATCAATATTATGGTAATGTGGCATCAGTTCCGAATATCTGGCAATTTCCTAAATTAGCACTCTAGTCCAAAGAATAAATAAACTGCACTGCTCTATAGTGGATGACAGAGAGCTTATACTCTGATTCATCTCATATTTCCTTTCTTTACATAAACTATAAAACTTGGCAAATTAATATGGAATTTTCAGAAGCCTTCAAATAGGCAGAATTTCTATATACATTAAATTGGGGCATATCTTCCATAAAAAATCAACTCCAATTTTATGTTGTGCAAAAGAGCTTCATTTCAGATTTTTCTAGATATGAAAACTCCATTACTAAATCATAGCTGTTCTCGTCAGTAACACTATGGGCTATTTTTTTTTATATTTACTGATTTTAGAGAGAGAAGAAAGGAGAAGGAGAGAGGGAAAGATTGATTGGTTTTCTCCCATACATGCCTTAACCAGAGGTCGAACCCGAAACCTAGGTATGTTCCCTGACTGGGAATTGAACCTGCGACCTTTTGGTGTTCGGGACCGATGCTCCAACTGAGCCACTTGACCAGGACACACTATATGGACTTTTTAATGTCATGCTGCTTGCCTTCAATGCTGTCTTCAACTTATTATTTATGTTCTCAAACAATCTATTTCATGATGGTCCTAATTCATGACTTAAAATCTCTTTCTACCATATGAAAATCATTGTGCGGCTTCGGCTTTTGCTTTTGGATCTCTCCAGGTGACAGAGGTAAGCATTGCTATAAAATGAATAATTTCCTCTAAATCTTATTTTCAGCCATCTCTCTACTTCCATTTCTTACTGCATTTGGGAGTTAAACTTGTTCCATTTTTATATGCGGGGTCCTATAATTATATTGGTTTTAATGTCTTTGCTTGTTTGGTATAGATATAGTAACCCCATATTAAACTGTCCTATGCTGAGCCTCATTGCAGGTTGTCAGGGACTGTGCAAACTCAGCTTCCATAGTTTCAATGCAGGCACAGAGTATGTGGCTTTCTCTGTCAGATGCCACTGTACTCACCAACAGAAGCTTCTTTTATAAACTCCACAGTGTAAATGCCTAGAACACCCCTAAAATAAGAGGTATAAACAGCATGAAAAGACGGGTCCTTAACATCCAGTAAGGGGCTGCCACAAGTCTTTCCTGGGGCACCGGAAGTCCATTTTCAAGGAGCAAATTTCTTTGTGTGTTAAAATGAAAATGCTATTATTCATTTAAACTGAGTGTTCGTTTAACCCCCCACAATGCAAAAGCTACATAGTATTTTGTGCCTGGCATTTTCAAAGAGAATGGAGTTTCTCAAAAGAAGGAAAGTAAAGCTGTGAATGCTCGCATGTCTTCCTTCCTGGAACCTGATATTAACCCCCATGAAAGTTGCCCTGGATACAGATGCCCTATATTATCTCCAGTGTGCTTAAAAGAGATGTCTTGGCCTCTTTCTTTCAGCTTGTGGTTTATTAAAAAATCAAGAAAAGCAAAATCATAATTTAAAAAAGCCCTGCTCTTTTAAATGTCAATAGTTAAAAATGACAGTTGTATATTTAATGAGTTTTCACTTCAACCCTTTTACTGCCTCTCGGTGATTGTATGTATCAACTCATTTGAAGAAACATCAAAATCCTAAATCTGAAGTCCCAGCCAAATGCAACCCCTCACCCTGATTCCCTTCCCTCTTGCTCCACTCCTTCACCATTGGTGAGCGACTGGATGACTCAGGGAACACAGGACATAGTCACCAGCATTTCTCTCAAGTTGCTCCCAATGGAAGAGATAAGTTTTACAACAAGCTTTTGGTACAGTAAAAATGCATCCAGCTTTGCGTTGCTGTGGTTTCATACAATATTCAAAAGAGGCTAAATTCCAATGTCCTTATAGGGTTCAAATTCTATCTGCACAGACACATTCCCCACTGTGTAGACTCAAACAATGTGATTGTGGCATTTTCTTGATTTTTCTTGCTGCTTTATCATTGCTGTTCTTAAAACTATTTTGCACATTTGTATGCATTTTAAGACCTGTAAACAGATTTTAAAATATGGCTACATTCCTCGGCATTTACCATACAGATGTTAAAAGCTCCTAAGGCAATGGTGTGGCGGGGGAAGAACACAGGTTTAGAGCCGGAACATACTGGATTCTAATCTAGACCCTGCCACTCAGATCTGTGCCCCATTTAGCTGAGCCTGAGCTTTCTTTCCAGTGACACCCTAGTAACAGCAGCACATATACACAGGCATGTAATTGTGAAGCACTGGTCACAGGGCCTTCAGTACATGTTAGCTATCACCATTATCACTTAGGGTTATTATTTCTTCTTCCTTGTGGATTATTTGCAGAGGAAACTTTAGAAAAAAAATTCCTTAAAGATGCGAATGTAACCAAGAAGAAGAAGGACATTTCAAACTTTTAGAGCAGTGGTTCTCAAAATGAGAGCCCAGGTGGGCACCATCAGCCTCCTGGGAACATGTTAGACATGCAGAGGTTGGGCCCACCCGGTCCTGCTGGCTCAATGCTCTGGACTCTAACAGTCTCGCCAGATGATCCAGATGTGCTAAAGTCAGAACTGAAGCTTTGCACTGGTGCTTCTCGGTCTTGACCCACACTGGAAACATCTGGAGAAAGATTGGTGCCTGGGCCCCACCCCGAGAACTTCTTGTTTAATAATTCTAGGCGGGTCCCAGCACCAATACTTTTTACTTTTTAAGAAATAATAACCCTAAGTGGTGGGGCCCAGCTGGGTTTATCGGACAACCAAGCTTGTGTGCACTGCCCAGGCCACATCCTGTACAAATTCAACCAGAATTTCTGGGGCAGGATACAGGCATCAGTATTTTATAACAGCCCTGGATAATTCCAGTGTGAACTCAAAGTTGGTACCTATATGAATCCCAAAGTTTTCTCTCTCTGAGTAGCAGATACTATGGAACCCCTCCTGGCTGCAATGTAGAGTGATGAATTAGACAGATGTTAAGCTGAGTGTTAGGAAAACACCAGTACCTCTCCCAACACCACCTGTGGTTGAGTCCCCAGTAAAAAGTGGCCCAAAGATGGGAAATCCTGTGAAGTTCACCAAATTATTGCTGATTCAACCAACCTTCATTATTTCATACTTTTTTTTTTTTTTTTGCTTCCTAAAGGAGATCCCATTCACTTAGTCAATTATTCAATCAGTCAGTCATTCAAAAAATGCTTTCTGGAGCTTACAAGGGCTGTCAGACATTCTCGACTAGTATAATGTGAGGAGCCCGTCTAACTTGAGATGGCAGAAGGGGCTTGTTCATAAGCATTTGAATTAATCACGCAAGTGGCGATTCCAATTTCAGGCGAACCGGGGCCACCTGCAGATTTGGATGCCTGCCCCCGAATCCCAGGGCTTCCTGGGGTACCAGGCCCAAGAGGACCAGAAGGAGCCATGGGGCCCCCGGGAATGAGAGGTCCGCCGG
This sequence comes from Antrozous pallidus, assembly GCA_027563665.1. Lineage (NCBI taxonomy): Eukaryota > Metazoa > Chordata > Mammalia > Chiroptera > Vespertilionidae > Antrozous > Antrozous pallidus. Next base: position 29,063,476 of record CM050508.1, on the reverse strand, counting down.
GAGCAGGTAGGAGCCTACACTGATTGTTCATGATTGCTATATACATATTGCTGATGTGAAAACTCAGTGTTTTGCTGTGTAGGGTTTTTTGTTTGTTTGTTTGTTTTTTGAGCCTAAACAACTAGTGTGGATGAAGTAATGAAAATGTTCTTCCCCTTGTATATTTTTTCTACATTTATCCAAAGGTTTAATTATATACTAATTGGGTTGTCTTGCCCCTTCCATTTTTATGCTGAAATTCTACTTAAGTCTTCTATATTTGAGCAGATTGTGGACATGAGGTTTAAACTTCCTAGCACAACAGAGTAGATGCTCTGTTAAATGTCATTAATAGCTGTTGACTTGATTTCTCAATGAAGAACAACTGAATTTGAGTCCCCTGGAGCAGAAACAGCATACAAGCAGGGAGAAGGAGGTGTATCCTTGGAGGAGCAAGAGGGAGAGATGAGGGAGGGTCACTCTAATTATGGCAATGACTGCATTGTTTATTTAATTGATCTGAGCATTGCTCAGTCCTTGTCAGGGTAGTAGGATCCTTATTGAAGGACTTAATCTAAACCATTCCTTTGAAAAGTGTCCTCCACATCGTTTATTTTCTCTTCTCATATCTCCACCACATTGGGTAACTTACAAAGAGATTAGGGAGTCAGGGCTGGACTTCTCATGGTCACTGATCTTTTCCGACCAATTAACAGTGCCCCTTGATTCTAGAAATCTGTGTGCAAGTGATCCTAAGAGACACAGGCCATTATAATCTCATCTTCCCCACTACCCAGCTGTAATTCTTTTTGTTTTAGGGTCAAAGGAATTGGGAGTAGGAATTTTGTACCACCTGCTTTTCTCCCAGGTAGTGGATGTCCCCTCCACTGGAGTCTGAATAGTTCTTAGGTGGTGTCAGCTTTGGAGTCTTCCTGGAAGTTGGGCGGTAGGGGATAGGGGAGCGGTGTTTGTACTTGCTGCTCTGTATCTGTGTTTGTGCAACAAGTTAACTGGTGTCCACTGGAGCCACTTCCTCTGACAGCCCACAAGCCCTGGGAATTGGCAGTCACTTCTCCTCTTTGCTTTGACCCTCGGCGCATGGATAAAGCTCTTAGTCAGGTGGGGTAACTCATCTCTCAAATGCTTTTAAAACTAAGCTGCCTTGTATATATATATTTGCAGAAATGAGAGCTGCCTCCCAAACTTTACAAAATAACTTCCAAGCAGAAGGTATAGCCTATAATGGAGTCTGCAAATTCAGTTCACAAAACTGACTTTTTCTACTCTTTCTACTCTTCAGAAAGTAGTAGCAATACAGATGTGGGTAAGGTGTTTTTCCCTGTCCCAGCCCCAGAGTCTCACAGCCTCATGGCAGGTATGGCCAGCAGAGCATAAGTCATGCTCCATGATGGGAGATAATAATTTGTGTTTTAAAGGAGTTTCAAGAAATTGGCATTATGAGAATGAGTCCAGGAGTGGTGAGTCCTGTGTGGAGATTGTGGGACTGCTCAGACCCCAGCAAGGGGTAGCATTTGAGCGGAACTTTGTAGAAAAGATTGGGCTTAGAAGAACCAGAATTGTCCAACAGGGAGATGCAGGAGCATGGATGGGGGAAGGTTGGCCTAATAACCTGGTAACAAAGAGCCAGCTCCATCCTTTCCACTCAAAGTATGGTCACATCCCAGACCTACTGAATTAGAATCTGCATTTTAACAAGATCTCCAAAATATTGCAAGTTCATTCAAGTTTGAGAAACCCTAACTGTATTATATGAATGCTGTCCTTAAAATTCAGTTAGGAGTGACACCTTCCCTGTGGCTCAGTCCTAACTGTGGGTTAAAGTCACCTATGGGGCTTGCAAAAGGCTGCAGTCTGGGCCTCCTCCCAGAGCAATAAAATGCAGAGGGAAGCAGAGCCCGAGTGTCAGGGTTTTAAGAAATCTCCCCAGATGGCTGTGGCAGGCAGCCAAGGGCGAGACCCATTGCTTCATGGTGGCTTTGGAAAATAACCAAGGAAAGTAACCGAGAAGAAAAAAAAATCATCTGGGCAAATTCTGTACACTTTTAACTTAGTAGTGATCTTGGGCACATACGAGTTTCTCGCTTCATAGTGAGCTTCTGACAGAGGCCGACAGCCTCTGGGCCCAGGTGTGCTCACCTGTCATCTCCAATTCCTCCCGATGGGGGCCAGATGGGCTCCTCCAGCTGCAGGTGACCACAGAAGGCCTCCTCTGGCTTCCTGTGCCCTCCCCTTATTGATGCCACCGACCCTGCCTGCTGGCCATAGGAATACCCCAAGGCCACAGTTATGGCACAGAATGTGATTATGTTAAATCAGGGCTACTCCACTCCCTAGCCCAGCTTCCTCCTGAGTCCCCATTTTCAAGCCATGCTTTCTTCTGGGCTCCTTTCTTTGATGGGTGCCCCCAGCCCCACAAGGTTATCTGCGAAGGATCAACTGCCTCTAGGAAGTCCCACCTCTGCTTAAAATGACATTGTTAGTTTCCTCCCGTTTTCCCTTCCAATCTTTCTCGTTGCTGAGCCCATGAAACCAGGCACATAACCAAGTGTTGCAGCTGAGATCTACCTAGAAAAAAACCTACCTCCTCTTTCCTGCCCCAGTGAGCGTGGGTCACAGCCCCACTAAGCATCACTCGGGTGTGTTAAAGGGTTTCCACCACGGAAAGTCTAGTGCTTTTCTCTTCACACGTCTCTGACCTACAGCTCCTCCTTCACGGGTGGCTTCAAAGGCTGAGGCTCCCGGTGACAAATACAAGGCAGTTTCCATTGTGGTTGAAGCTGTTACTGCCTAATGGACATGCCCACATCCTGTTGAGGTGTGTTTCTCTTTAGGTCACATGTGACCTTCTCAGCAGAGGTAATCCATCAAACACTAGAGGGCTCTTCATTCCAGGTAGAAAATAAGTCCAGGTAGTGGAAAGCTCCGGGCGCACAACTTGGGCTAGCAGAAGTCTTCCTTCCTGTCTTCGGAAATGTCATCCACCTGACTATTACTCCATCTTCCCTGATGGGAGCAAAGCCACATGATAACTTCTGGTGAGAGAACTCTTCTCCCAGATCCACAGAGATCTCATTCACTCGACATCTCAGGGGGAATGCCCTTGATCTTTTTCAGGAGCAGCCTGGTCGCTGGCTTGTCTTATCAGCACATGGGCAGCCCCTTCCAGAGAGCACAGTGGCCACTTGTTGGAATCATCTCATTGGATGGAGAGAGAAAGGATGCTCTGAGTTCTATAGGGTTAAGGTTAGGGTTAGGATTGGGGCCCTGTGTTCACCCACCTCCCCCAAAAAACAGATATGTTCTTTGAAGATAGCTAGCTGATTTGTGGCAGAGAGAGGACAGAGAAGAAGAGAAGGAAAGAAAAGAAAAAGAAGGAAAGGTAGAGCGGTAGAGAGGTTCAGAGGGAATGAGAAGGAGAAGAAAAGAGGAAGGGAGAAAAATAACTAGAGACTGGAAGCCTTGAGATGGCTAATAAATTGGGGAACAAGCACCATGTCTGCTACTCTGAGCAAAGGGCTTTGTGGCAATGAATTGTTGTCTTGGCCCAAAGTAAGCAAACACTTAAAGAACCTTTCGAGTACCAATGTGACTGTGCCAAGTCCTCCAGTGTATGTCCGTCAAGGAGTACACCTGAGCTCTGTGCTTTGTCATGAGGCAGGTGGCTGATGGTATAGCCTCTGGACTTGCCAACTTGGGCCCCTTTCCCGTCCACATGTGACCAGCTCTGCAGCAGGTCTAAGCCTCAGTCTCCCCACTGGTAGCCTGGCGCTTGAGAGTACCTGGGCACATGGCTGCTGTCAAGGCTGAATTAGATCATCCATCCTACAGGATTGTTGTGGTACTTAGCATTTTATAAACACTCAAAAAAACCTACGCAAAAAATTGCTGTACTTATCTGGCTCCAAATTTAACTCGACCTCTAACTGAATCCTATTAAATTTCATTCCTTCAATCTGAGCTTTAAAAAATCAGTATTAAGATAATATTTAATGGTAAAACCCATACATGTTTAATGTAAAAAAAAATTAAAGGTCAGATATATAAGAATATGCAGAACATGTGAAAACCTCTCAACACCTCCCTGGTGCCAGCTTCAGATCCTGCCTCTGCCCATTATTGGCTCTTTGCCCTTGATTAGCAAGTTGACTGGCCTCTCAGAGCCTCAGTCAGCCCAGTGCCGAGTGGAGATAGTATTCGCTGGCAGGGTGAAATGCGCTGGGCAGCTCAGGTGGAACAGGTGTACACTCAGTGAGTCCTGGGGCCAGCAGGTGTCACATGGTTCTCACACTGTCATCGTGGACTTTGTGCAGGGTGCAAAGGAGAGCCCGGGCTGGATGGCAGGAGGGGCAAGGATGGCATCCCAGGGCCACCTGGGCCTCCGGGACACAAAGGTGACATGGGAGAAGCCGGCTGCCCTGGAGCACCAGGTAAAGAGTTTCAGTTTCTTGTCTTTCTTCTGACACGCAGATCTGAGAACTGGGTATGGGATCCCCAGCTCTCAGGCAGCTTTTCAAGCTGATCTGTGAAAAGCATTGGCCTTAGATACCAACTCACCAGGTGTCAGGGAGATGGAAACAGCAAGAACAAATGCAGAGGTATCCCCACTGTTCTGACTCTCACCCACCCAACAAAGGAGTCAAGGCCCTGTCTCCAGTCCAGTCTTTTCCCAAAGCACTGTACCTTATCACAAAAGGCTCAGCCATCTCAGAGGCCCCGTGTGCCAAGGGAAACCTGGCACCTGCCATGTGACCACCTTTTGAGAGGCTGTTCTGAGGATCCTGGGATGATGGAGAGTTCTCACCCTCGATTAACCTGGCCTCTGGTTTTCTGAGTTCACTTCATCTGACTGTACAGCCATCAATAAATGCATATAGCATACCCGGCTCTTTCCTAAGGAAAACGTTTGGGAGTGGGCATTGTGTGAGGGGAGTGAGAAGACTCTTCAGGACAGAAATGTGAAATATAATGCACCAGAATAATTATTAGGCCCCAGGGACCTAAAGACCACAGAGGTGAGGAGGGCTGGGCAGGCTGCCAGCAGAAGGAGCCCTGCCTGAAGCCGCAGCTCAGCCTGGGCCTGTGGCTGCCATGTGGACATGCAGCCCCTTGTCTCCTACACCCTGTTTTTCAGGCCCAAGACCTCACCTTAGAAACCCTGATGGGTCAAACAAGACCCGAAAGCAGGCCTAATCCAGTCCACAGCTACGACTTTGCAAACTCGCGTGTGCCGTGCAAATGGCTCAGAGATGGAGGGTCTTCCAGAAACAAGTTTTAAAAAGACAATATTTTGGTTGTAAAGTTGAACTTCACCTTTTGCTCTCGGCAATTAGAAATTGCTGTAGGCTTCTTCAGCCGGTCAGTCCCTGAGGGGTGCCAGAGGGGACAGCCCTGCTCACCTGCTGCAGGCCTCATTATTTCCCACCTGCCACTGAGCATTTTGGAACTAGGCCTTCCTCCCACCTGCCCCCTTATAAAAGACCAAAAGTCCAACATGCGGACCCCAAGCCTTTGTCCTTCTTAGAATGGGACTGATGATATGCCAGAACCATGAGACAGGTTCTTGAAGTTGGGAAAGACCAACTCCCCCCTCCTCCCCATACAAGCAAAAGTATATTTAGAGAGTCACAGAATGTGAGCAGTGGAGGAAGTGAGCCTGGGCTCATGGGCACAGGAAACAAGTTAAAGAGGCAAAAGAAGGGCCCTAGGGGCTTAGGCGAAAGCAAAGAGGCACACATGCCTAAAGGGAGAAGGTGCAGGCCCCTCTAGAGAGAGACTATAAGAGCAGGCCAAGGGGACCAACTTTGAGAACACCTTTTTGGCCAGACAGGTGCCCAGTCCAGGCTGGAACGGCTGGAAGATCACACTTAGGTGTGCCATTACCCTGTTGTAGTTCTTTCTCTCAGAGCCCATCACTTTCTAACATATTTCACACTTTACCTTTTTATCATGCGCATTGTTTGTCATTTCTCCAGGTAGAGGGTAAGCACGGGGTTTTTATCGGTTTTGTTTTTATGCTAACACAGCCCGATGCCTGGAGGTTGCTTGGAGTACACAGTTGCTGAGTGAGCGGTGTGTGCAGATCTCAGGGGTGTGAGGGAGCACTCCTCCCGTGGGCCCCGCCATGCTCCTCTCTCGGGTCTGAGTGCCTAATGACGCACCGGACAGAGGTGCTCAGAAATGTTTGTGAAACTGAATCCCCTAAATGGCCTTCATTTTTTCCCTTTATTCCTCCAGGCCCTCCTGGGCCCATTGGGGATCCTGGGCCCAAAGGGGCCGGCCCCGGATACCTCAGTGGCTTCCTCCTGGTTCTCCACAGTCAGACGGACGGAGAGCCCACCTGCCCGGTGGGCATGCCCCGGCTCTGGACGGGCTACAGTCTGCTCTACGTGGAAGGACAGGAGAGAGCACACAATCAGGACCTTGGTACGTGCAGAGCCCTGGTCGCCCATGTGCATTGCCGAAAAGTAAACGCGTCGGGTTAATTTTATGAATTCAAGAATATCAAGTGATTACTCATCTTCTTTGGGATTTTTTTTTTCTCTCTGTTTATACTACCATGCTAATTCCCAGTGAAGTTTATTAAATCTGTGATCCTGTGATGTGCCAAAGGGATCATTCTAGCTACTGTTATTATTATCTGGCTGGTTATTAGTTTTTAAAAACTTATAGTTAGTAAATGAGATGTAACTCTGATATAAAATGGGATTTTTCACTTCCCCATGTGAGTTATCTGAATGTAAAGGGTGTGTTGGCAGCATCCTGATGCTTGCATGGTGTGGCGTTCACCAGCACCAGCTCCCCGCCCCACTCCAACTGAGTTTGAGGGTCATCCTTGGTACCGCTTGTCAGTTTTCAATAGCAGATTTGTGAGACTGACTTCAAGCCAAGAGTGTAGGCACCCGGGTGCTGGCAAATGCTGCCATTCCCAGATTATGGAGGTTGGGGTGGGGGGCACAGGAGGGAGATGCCTGCAGGGATGGGTGACTGTGGGGTGAGTTTTGTCACTGCTCTCACTGGGCCTGACCCCTCACTGGGCCGTTATGGTCAAAGCGTGCAGGTCTGGAAGTGGCAGCTACTGACATTTCCCTCTCCATGTCTCCCTGGGGTTCAGCCATGGCCTTTCCCATCAGAGGGGCCAGGGGAGAGGACGTACGTCCATATCTGACTCTGCTTCTCTTCTCTATCTGCCGCCAGTCTCTTTCTTGCCTGGCCTCACCAGCAGTCTCACTTCTCTGTCCTGGTCAAGCCAGATCGCACATCGCAAAGCTCTGCAGAGCTATTGGGAGCAAATCCAAGCCCCTTAACCAGACAGACACAGCCCGCATGCTGTCCGGTTGACCTCTGGTTGAGAGAGAGACACACACACACAGACCTCCTCTCCCTCCTCTCCGCCCTGAACATCTAAGATCCCTGAGCTCCATGCTCCCTCCATATCTTGACCCTCTTTACTCTGTATCTTCTTTGAGTAGTCGTCACCGTCTGCAAACCTTTGTTATTCAGGTCCTAGCTTCAATCTGATTAGCCTTCCCGAAAGTCCTGGCCCACAGTTCTCATTCATAGGGCTTGTCACTCTCTGTTTTCATGGCCTGTGTACTCCTCCAGCCTCCCGCCAGGCCAGGCCAGGAGCCTGGGGAAGAGAGGTGTGCTTGTGGCTCTGCCTCCCGCGCCTGGCTGAGTGCTCGGCTCAGGAGTCATGCGTGGTTGTGGGAATGAGGGCGGGCCCACGGGACCAGCGAGCTGGCAGAAATGGGCCCGTACCCACTCTCGCCAGCACAGAAGTAGACTTTGTCCAGGGCCTCCTGTGCCCAGATCATATGTCTAGACACGGCATGTGCAGGAGGGTCGCTGGGCATGCCAGGACAGGTGGCTCAGATGCCAAGCTGTCTCTTCTCTTTCCCAAGGTCTGGCGGGGTCTTGCCTCCCGGTGTTTAGCACACTGCCCTTTGCCTATTGCAACATCCACCAAGTGTGCCACTACGCCCGGAGGAACGACAAGTCCTACTGGCTGGCCAGCGCCGCGCCCCTGCCCATGAGGCCGCTGTCGGAGGAGGACATCCGCCCCTACATCAGCCGCTGTGCTGTGTGCGAGGCCCCCGCCCAGGCGGTGGCGCTGCACAGCCAGGACCAGTCCGTGCCCCCGTGCCCGCGGGCCTGGCGGAGCCTCTGGATCGGGTACTCCTTCCTCATGGTGAGTCCCCGCACCCCTCAGTCTTGTCACAGCCTCTGCTGTCCCCTCTGCACAGTGAGTCTGTGAACTCTGGGCACATGGGCAGCAGCAGGACATGCGGTCATGTTTCCTCAATGCCAGTTTGTTTGTTTTTTCATTCTACTTGGGGAGCATTTAGAAGCTGGAGATGATCCAGGCATCGGTGAGAATGGTTAAATTTTGTGGGTACCCAACTCGTCTCCACTGCACTTCTCCTCAGCAGAACTAGTCTGGTCGTTGTGGAATCATTTCCGAAAAAATGAAAAAGTCAGGCCTAGATCTCCACACGTGCCCGGCTGGGTCTGGGGTTGTCTGTGGGTGTCTGAGCCCTAATTCTCTTGTTGTCCTGGTAGCACACAGGTGCTGGGGACCAAGGAGGAGGGCAGGCCCTCACGTCGCCCGGCAGCTGCCTGGAAGATTTCCGAGCAGCTCCCTTCCTGGAATGCCAAGGCCGGCAGGGAACTTGCCACTTCTTTGCAAACGAGTACAGCTTCTGGCTGACGACGGTCAACCCACACTTGCAATTTTCCGCAGCACCATCGCCAGAAACCTTAAAGGAAAGCCAGGCGCAGCGCCAGAAAATCAGCAGGTGTCAGGTCTGCATGAAGGTCAGCTAGAGAACCCAGGACTCGCCCACGTGCCACTGAGAGACACTCCCCAGGGGCTCAGTGGCCCCGGGCCGTGCTGAGATTTAATGGTGCTCATTTCCGACTCCCTGATAGTGGTGCGTTCTGCTTGATTGTGTTTATCCCCACAGTACTGTACTTCTCTGTTCTGGGCAGGTTAAGCAAATGCTATGTGTATGGATATGGTTGGACCCACCAATCTAAATGAAACCCAGATCTCCTTATTTTGTTGAGGAGGATAGAAGAGCTAGCTTTATAATTTTTTAAAAAATGCACAGGAAGGCAAATAGATGATAAAGGCCAGATTACAAACTGCATTACTGAAAACTCCATTCATTGCTTAATAGCACCTCAAACAATCGAAGTCAGATACTCTGGAATACAGGGGGCTTCTGGATGGATTTAACAGGAAAAAATAGGCCAACAAATGAAACTGGAAAGTATAGATTTCCAACATTTCAAAATGATTTCCTCCGTAATCTATTTTTTTCCATGTACTTTAAATAGTGGTAAAACCATGGCCCAACGAGATTTAAAAACAAAATCTACTCAGCAGCGTGAACAGCTCATTTCAAAGCACATTGAATTGCTGTGCCAGAAAGGACCACGTGGCCGTATTGCGGAGATGTGACATTAGCATAAACACACTGCAGATGAGCGTCAAACATTATGTTCTCTGCTGCATCTGTCAGAGGATGGAGATGCCTACTCTGGCAACCCGTTTGAAAAGCAGCAATTATGGAAAAAATATATTCAATGAGGGATTAAGAGCCTAAAAGCTGTTAATGAATATTAAGACAGTGATTCACAAAAATTGACTTCCCATGGCAGCGAACTTCCAAACAGGCAGCTTTTCCCCAGTCGGGGTCCAGCTTGTCTTCAGTGCATGCGTGCTAATGGGACGGAAGCCACCTGGGACTTCCTCAGGCGGCACGTGGCTCATACAAAGCATCTTGCTCAGGCCCCCAGCGGCCCCTGCAGAGCTGGCTCTCGGCCCACAGTGGACACTCTGCTTCCTACACATAATAGCATCTCACACGGGCAAGTGACAGAGCTATCATTATGCACTTCCAAGAAAATGAGGGGCGACTTCATTAAACTTAGGTAAGGAGATTCATTTAAGTCTCGGTCATCCCACCAGGAAGAAGAAAGAACAGTATTATCTTTAAATGAAACAAAGGCAACCTACAATTTGAATTTTATGTTCCTGTTATTCATTTTCATAGGAGCATTCTGTTTTCCCAATTTTAAAAACATTCTTATATGTTCTGTCAGTGTTATATCGAGTCAGCAGTTTGACATTTGATATTAACATTTTCTACAAAGATTTAAGAATTATGTCCATTTATTAGGAGTAGTTTTCTGAATAGCAAAGGCTATGTTTTCTGTTTTGGCAGGATTTCAGTGGTCTAATCACAAATATCAAAAGGAAATATTTTTAGGAAAGTTGACTTTCTCATTTTTAAAAAAAATCACTTTAGAGAAAATGAAATACATTTCTCATGAGAGAGTGACACTCATTTTAGTGCTGTTTCAATGCACTTAAAAATAATTGAGAGAAGGAAAACTCAATTAAAAGTTTGTTTACTTATAAGAAATAGTTTCCTGGCCAAACATCAATTAGGAATGTGCCCTTATACACAGAACACATTTCAAATGAATCTTGTTATGAGGTGTCCCTGGATGATAATTTATTTTAAGAATACTTTCTGGTAAAAATAGAAAATATGTACATTTTAAGATGGAAAACTTTCTTGAGTTTATTTGATCCATTCATTGATGTTCTTAAACTATGCCATGGCATATTACATAGTTTTAAGCACCTGAAATTTAAGCCAATTTCAACCTTATTTATACTTACAATTTTCTATCTCCAAAAGCTTTATCATAGACTAGAGGTTTGTTACAGGAAGGTTCCTGCAATAAGGCTTCCTGCTGTGGTCTCCGCCACCCCACCTGCTTCCCTCCCTTCTCCGCTGCCCTGCTTGCCTCCCTCTCCACAGCTTCTCTACTTTCTGCAGTGCTTGGCTTCCTTCTACACTGTCTGCAGTCTTTGCTCTGTGCCAGGATATGCAAATCAACTGCCATCTTGATTGGGTTAATTTGCTTATTCACTCCTGATTGGCTGGTGGGAGTGGCTTGTGGGCATAGCAGAGGTATGGTCAATTTGCATGTTTCTCTTTTATTAGATAGGATTACCAAAACTCAAGCACTCTAAAAATTTGTCTTTTTCATTCATGAACTTGGTCTGAGAACATTTTCTGAGAAGAGGTAAGGGTGAAAAAGAAACATAAAAAAACGTATTTAAAACATTTTAACTTTGATAGTATCGACTTTAATAAGCTTGCCAAATAAACTTTGTAAAAAACAGTTTGTTCCACAGAGAGCCTGGGATATTTGAACAATCTCAAGTTTGTCCAAAATACTGGTTTCATACTTAGGAGCCCTTTCTAAATGTAACAAAATGCCACCTTCTGATTTTTAAAATATATTTATTGATTTCAGAGAGGAAAGGAGAGGGAGAGAGAGATAGAAACATCAATGATGAGAGAGAATCATTGAATAGCTGCCTCCTGCACACCCCCTACCTGGGATTGAGCTCACAACCCAGGCGTATGCCCTTGACCAGAATCGAACCTGGGATCCTTCAGTCTGCAGTCTCATGCTCAATCCACTGAGCCAAACTGACTTGGGTTGCCTTCTGATTTTTGAGGGGTGGGGGAGAAAGCATTTTAAATTATCTAGATGGAAAAATAACTTCTTGGAAGAGAATACCACATTGTTTTAAGCCATTACTTTCTCCCCCTGGTCATATATCAATGTACTTTGATAGTGAAGGATAGACAAAGCTTTCAGGCTATTCTAATCCATCACAGGTGGTTATGGGTACCAAAACCTCCTGCCTAAGAACCGCTCTTCTGCTTTGCTGGTTGGACTGAGCCTAGGTTGCCCAGTAGGAATTGCTCTGAGTCATGAGCTGGGGGCCACAGGTTTCCTTTGGAGTTCATGTTCTCAGTGAGTGGAGCCCCATACAACCAGGTACCCAGGTGTCCAGACTGGGAGTGGTGGCCCTTTCCTGCTCCTCTCATATTCCAAAGGCCTGAGCTTCATCACCACCCAGCCTCCCTTCCTCTCCAGCCTCATTGTACCTGCCTAACAGCCTTGTCTTTCACCTACACTTCTGTGGTAGACACCCCCAACTGATGCTTCTGCATGCCACTCCCAGCAAATTTGATTGTTATTCTTTGGCTTAAAATTCCTTCAAGACTCTCCTGCCTCTGGAGTGCAATGACTTCCCCTGGGGTGACGGGCTTGTCTGAGTTGCCTCAGTGCTCACCAGAGAGGTGGGCTCTGATCACCTTGACTTTGCTCCTGCTCTTTCCATCAGCCCCCAGAAGTTTACCTGCCAGACAATTCCTGACCTATAAAGACTGGAGGAGTTGAGGGGGAGGAGAGTATGTGAATTTTTCCAGAGAGACTAGGACCTGCCCACCCTCCTCTGTTCCCACATGGCTCCTGTATGGTCTCATCACAGTTCCTGCCTTCTCTTGCTAACATGGAGGGCAGGACCAGGCTCCACTTATCTTTACACACCCAGTGCCTCCACAGAACTGAGCACATTATTGACACAATTCTTTTTTCAATGTCAACTCAACAAGCATCATCAGGCATTAGATGTTTCACTCTGCATATGGGGTTCCTTTTTTTCTTAATGGGCAATGAAATCTATTTTTAAATGTTTTTTAGTTGAATTCATTGGGGTGATATTGATTAATAAAATTATATAGGTTTCAGATGTACAAGTCTATCAATGGGCTTCCAGTGAATAATTTTAAGAGATTGTGGGTGTGCACATATGTTGTCACATTTAAATATTTGGAAGTAATTTTAACCATCAGTCCCTCCTGAAGAATAGCTGCTTTACCCCAAAATTGAAATTTCAGATGTAATATTTAAGAGATTTAGCTGAGAGAAGGCTCTCCATTGAAATATCACGTGACTTGACTTGGGCTGAAATCTCTATTCCCTGGTGATGTGAGATCTTCCTGGAACAAGGTCGCCTCTAACAAACGTACACATGATCTCGGTGCTTAGGAAAATAGTCAATGAAATGGTGCATAAAAACTGGATTTTATCAAAGATTTTATTTTGAGCCTCTCATATATTATAATAAAGCAAATCATTCTATATGTTCCGGGAAAGTACACTGGATGTGTGTTTTTATTAGCTCAGCAGAGTAATTTGATAATTGTTACTTTTATGTGGTATGGCTGCAAGAACAGTGGGAAAATGTGGACTTTAGAATTGGTGGGTCACTTTTTGCTATTACCTTAAGTGAGTTACACCAATTTCCTGAGCCCCAATTTTCTCATTTATAACATGAGACATAACATATAGTCTGGCATTGGAAATCAAGTTTGGTTATATACCTAACACATAACAACCATGGTGCACTGATTATGGTCACACGTTGTATTTAAAACAAACCATTTAATATAAAAAATATATTTTCATATGGAATTATATTATGATTCTCACAGGCATATAAATTACTAATTAGAATTATTTAAACCTGGCCAATTTTTTACTGTCTGGGAATGCTATTTCATTTCAATTCTCAAAGCTACTAAGCCACACCAAAAAAAGTCACAGTTTCCTACAGGGAGATTATCAGGAAGTTCTGCAGGGAACAAAACAATTGACATTAAAAATCAGTACTCTGCAATTGTCGCTGTTATTATCTGCCAGAGACTCTGCATAATGCATTTTAAACCACCAAGGCTGGCTGCCACATCCACATGAGATGCTTGAATTTTATGGTGCTTAAATATTTAATGATTCATAGGAAAAATGTGAAACGGGTCCAATAAATTGCATCCCTTTCTCTAACCTGTGGTTGTAAAGTTAAAGACTTTCAAAATGTACCATTTGCAAGATGCCTGGTCTGCTACTGACAATTCAGTCTTTGTTGTATTACAGTTTATAATTTCATTTATTATGTATAAAATTCCGTGATGACATCCCCAAACAACTGTGATGTATCTGGTGCATTTATTTTCTTTTAAGCCAACATAAGTTCACTTTCTTACCTACCTCGGAATGCCGCCTCCCTGCAGCTGGCTCAGTGGGGCAAACTGGAGAGGACACGAGGCAGAAGTGGGAGCAGCCAGTGGGAAGAGTATGGGTACCCTAAAATGTGACCCCCTTCCCCCAGGAAAGGATGGGATTCCTGGGCTCCGGGAAGCACTGTTGGGTGCACGGTGCTGAGTTGGGGGATGGAGAGGAAACCAGGCCTCAGGGTCAGGGATCTACATCAACCTGCTGAGTTGCTTGGGCAGTGCCTGGGGTGCAGACCCTGTGGCTGAAGTTGCCCTGATAATTGAAGGAGAATGAGAACACTCGCTTCACAGGGCGGTTCTGAGGATTTAAAGTGAGAGCTACAACTACAAAGAGATTAAGTGGAAGTGAGGTATGGTTACTGATAACCATGGTAACTGGAGGTAGGGGTCAGACAGGGATGCAGTCTCCTGCAGCAAAGTGCAGGGCAGGCGAGATGCAGGCATTCAGTGACTGTCTCAAGGAGCCACTCTTGTTAATTAGAGGGGACTTTCAGTGGTCCTTGGTCCCACCTCTCACCTGGTGGAGATGTGAGGATATTTAACCTTTCTTGAGCTATATGTTAACAGGGACTGGGTGACAGGAGCTGTACAAACCCTGCTGCTTGTGCTCCCTCTCAACCTCTCCACTATCCTATTTGGCGGGTAAGGAGACAGGTTTAGACAGAGTAAGCAGCTTTATCGAGGTGACACAATCAGAACCCCGTAGAATCTGAACCGTGGTCTGTCACTGAAGATTGCACCTTCACCTACACCATCGCCTCCCAAGGGCTTCCCCACACGTGGGTGGCTTAGAAAATAGAGGGCCCCACGGGCTGTCACTCTGGGGCCTGAATGGATGCTGTCCCTGCCAGGCCCATCCTGAGTCCTCAGACCCTCACCCAGCTTGGCTTGGAGACAGTCTGAAGATGCACTTGGAGGAAAGGGCACAGAGAACCCATGAGGTCAGAGAGACCTGGGGGAGCCCAGAAGGCCTGTATTGCAGGGTCCAGTGTAAACCAGCCAGGCCTCTGGAGCCCCCTGATGTCCAAGGTCAGCAACTCAGAACTACCCTGAGCTGGAGAAAGAAGTATCTGGAGACCCTTATCTGGCGGCCCAGTGACTATAGTGCCAGCCAACCTAGACATTTTCATTGTCCCACTTGCTAGCAAGGCACTTCCTGTCCAAGGGGGTGGCTTGCATCCTCAATGACTACATACTTCAGCATAATTTTATCAGCCTAACATGAAATTCTCAACCAGTTATCAATTGGAATTTGTGTCTGGAAAACTAGCGCAAGCTTTAAAATCAAGAGTAAGAAGTTCCTCTGGTCCCAAAGCACTCAGTCTGCTCTACAACACACACAGTGAAAGGTGGGTCCAACCTGTGACACGGTGTGTGGGTTGGCTCCCCCATTTACTCTGCTCTGGCGATGCAGGAGTAGTTACGGCAACTCCCACATCTGGTCCTTGGGGCCAGCCCATTTCTGCCGTGCACAGTTGCTGGTCACACCCGGGGTTGGAATCTTCTTTGTGGGAGGAACATGTGCAGCCCAGGTAAGCTGTTCTTTACACTTATTCCTTCCGCTGAGATCCGGAGCCCCCCTCTGCTCAGAACAACAGAAACAGGAGGCGCTGCCCTGCTGTGTGGTGGTGGTCTTGGAGCCCTGAATTCCCCTCCCTGAGCCTCCATGACTATATTGAAACAAGGCTATGTTGTTTTTTAAATTTATCTTTATTGTTGAAAGCATTATGTGTCCCGTTTTCCCCCACATTAGCCCTCTCCACCCATACCCCCCTCCCTTCACCGCACTAGTATCTGTGCCCATGGGTTATGGGTATACACATGTAAGTTCTTTGGTTAATTTTTCCCTTCCCCTCCTTCCCCTTCCCTCTGTGACTCATCTATACATGGAATACTATGCAGCTGCAAAAAAGGAAACAGCCTAGAGGAACCCAAAGGATAGTATGCCAAATGAAATAAGACTGTCAGAGAAAGACAAGTATCACATGAAACAGGGCTATTTTTGATAGGACGATTACAACCCTAGCAGGTATGTGGTGAGATCATCTTAAAATGCATTTATGCAACTGAAATTTGAGCAGGAGCCTGGTGACTATAAATCACCTCAGACCAGTTTTCTTTGAGTTTTCTTCTATATCTACGTTCTTGTTGCTCCTTCTCCCCCCCAACCCGCCCTGTGGTGAGAACACTTGAGGTTTACTCGTTTAGCAAATTTCAGTCTACAACACAGGATTAACTAGAGTCTCTGTGCTGTACATTGGATGCCCAGAATTCATTCATCTTCTCACTGAAAGTTTGTTCCCTTTGACCGACATCTCCCCATTTCTCCCACCCCTGACAACCACCACCATTCTACGGCTTCTATGAGTTCGACTTTTTTTTAGATTCTCTACATCTGAGAGAGATCATCCGGGACTTGCCTCTGACTTATTTCACTTAGCACAAGGTTCTCTGCTTCCATCCACGTTGCTGCAAAGAGCAGGATTTCCTCTGTCTCATGGACTCTGTAGATTCCATGGTGTAGCTATAGCCTATCTTCTCCGTCCACTCGTACATATGTGGGACCTTTGAAAATGGGCTGGGGGCAGGAGTCTGAATTTCCAGTCACTCCTGTGTGCTGCTGGCCGCTGCCCCTGGCCCACACTCTGAGCAGCAGGGAGTTTGGCCTTGGAGCTGTTCTTGATTAGAGATTCGGAGGCCTTGCTCAATTGTTTTAATAATGACCAGCTGCTAAGGCTGTGCAAGCTCATTTTAATTGTTGGGGGAGAGAATCTTATTAAGAGGCAGCTTCTCGAGATTAAAGTTAGGCAAAAACTTTAAAGGACCTCAAGTAAATTCCAAGAATCTATGGCATCACATACTATTTGATTGTTTGATTTGTTTTTAGCACTTCCCTCCAGGCACCATACCAGGTGTTTAAGGGGAAATAGAGTGAGAGACAGAGAGAACTTCACAGCTTCTGGGCAGAAACCCTGGCCTGCGGGCAAGCCGCTTTTGTCAATACTTAGAGGAGGGGCCTAGGCCAGGTCCCGCCCAGGGCGTGTGGCAGGGGTGTTTTCAGGTGCTGCTTGTGTGTGCCCTGATACTAAGGTATGGCACCATTCTCTTCCTAAGAAGCAATCCCTACTACCAACAAATTGAAGGATTTCTATGAGCAACGTTCCAGTTTTCCTTCATAAGGTATTAATTGTATTTTCAAATCTGCCAGCTCATTCCTGCCATCTGAACACAATGTCAAGATCACTCTCTCCCTGCCCTTAAATTCCACAGAAGAAGGAAAAATGTTAGCACAGACACATCAAACACATACCTTCAGGAGTGCAGTGGCCAGCTGAGTGGCATTCCCAGCACTCCTCAGGGATCTGCCCGGACGTGCTGGACTCTCGGCTGTGTTCTGGGTCACAGCATTCAGTGAGGTGCGTGTGTCTTGGTGACAAAGGTTGGTGATATCTCCCCACCATCTCATCAGTAGGCCTACTGTCCTGTGAAGACTTGGGAAAGGCCCCAGATTCTATGTCTATGGGCAAATGCTTTCTTTCAAGTTACCCTTCCTTTGATGTAATCCAAGGAGGTACAGGAGGAGTACAACAATATTAATAAGCAACTGGCACATCTTTTCATACCCTCCTGTGGTGACGGCATAAATGAGCTGCTCTCTGTTCAGTCCACACACGTTTGTTGGTTCTGATGATCCAGACAAAGCATTGTTTGGAGTATAAGGAGATACACAGAAACAGTCATGGTCCCTGCTCTCGTGAGGCCTACAATCTAGAGAGAGCGCCTCTCCTTGTGAATAACCAGCAATTCCAGGAGGTTGTGGACACTGTGAGGACGGCCCAGTGAGTGAGGTGGATCTGATGGGGGCAAGATCAGGCAGGGGTGAGGTGTCTGGGATAGGTCAGGGAGGCTCTGATGGGCAGAGGGAGAGGAAAAGGCTGCTCCATGTGAGAGTGCATCACAAATGAAGTCACAGGTTAGGCTGTGAGCGGGTCAGCACAGACTCATGGATAAACGGGGATGAGGCCCAGAGACTGGGTGGCACCTGCACGATCAAGGCTGATGAGTTTGACCTTTATCCTTTGGCAACACAGACAATAAGAGGTGGGAGATAATGAGTGCCATTACAAGAGTCGATCTTGGAAGATTAATGGACAGAGCTATGTAGAACTGAGTGCAGGGGTATTATAATTAATAAGCAGAGCAAAGGATTGAGAGATTGTAAGGTCCTTCTATGCAGAGTCTGAGATTCTAAAATAAAAGATGAGAGGCAACAAAATATAAGAAATTATTGCAATAATCCATGGGAAGGGGGAGGAAAAGGTGATAGGTTTTTTAAAATAACTAATTGAATACAATTCTTCACTGAATACTGAATCTGTTGAGAGAAACTAAGACTGGGAACAAGAAGGCCTGGTTGGACACACGCTCTTCTCCCAGTCTGGTTTGTGGCAGGTCTCACCCCGTTAGCTAACTCACTCCCTGGGCAGAACAGATGCCAAATATGCAGCCTGGCTCTGGTCCTGTGAAAATCAGACACTGACGACTCAGTCTGCACCTCAGCAGCAGACGAAATGATGGGGGAGGCTTGAACAGCCATGAACAACTTTGTGATCACAGGCAATACTTTCAAGGTCATTCAGAGGAATGACCACTCCTTTGTCTTGAGAACCAAGATTCTGAATTAAGAGGTTTTATAAGCCAAATGACCACAACCAACTGGGAAATGGATGTTGAACAGACAATCAAGAAATTGCTCTCAAGCAAAGACATCAAATTTAAGACCAGCTCTATATGCTTATTAGAAATAATCTGTCCAATACACTTATTTTTGTTGGCATAATTTTGGGGATTCCTTATTGTAGGAAACAAATGAAAACAGATGGACATGGGAAATAATAAGCCCTGATTACAGGCAAACCTATTAACTGAATGAAGTAAGTATAATAATTTCCAGAACATCTTTAATGTTGTGCTAAGATATCTGGTTTATATTTATAACTAAAATAACCTTTCCCCTTCTCTAAAGCTTAGTGATGTTCCAGTCCATAAATAAAGAAGGTGTGCGTATTATAGTTCTATCATCCCAAGTCCAACTCCAGTGTCTTTGTATCTGACCAGTCAAATACAGCCAGGAGCTACTATTCTTGAATTCAACAGCAATAATAATAAAAAAAACACCCCCTCCCCCCCCAAAAAACAGCAAAAATACACAAACAAACGAACTTCCATATAAAGTCATTAGACTTAATGCATTGAAAAAAACAATTTGCTGAGAAACTAACATTTCATGAGCCCCCACCGGAAGCCAGGGCCAGTCTTGGGTGGTGGAGGGGGAAAGTTTAGAAAAATAAAACACAGGCCTGGTTCCAGAGCTGTTCACAGTCCACGCTCCAGTGCAGAAGGCATGTCTTTGTGTAGCTGTGCCCAAGTCACAGTTGAGGACAAGAAGTAAGTTCTGGTAGGTTACCTGTTCAACGTGCTACCAGAAGACGGCGTGCAACGAGATTACTCCGAACGGGGAAAACAGGAGTCAAATTTGTAGAGTTTGGGGGGGAGAGGAATGACATTTTACTTGAACATTTTAATTTAAATATGTTTAAAGTTACCAGACTCACAGATACAATTCATATTATCAACAAGCTATAGCTTTACTTCAATTATAAATTAACCCAAAGAGCCCAGGCGTCTGTGCCACTCGGAGGGTCCAAGTGCTCCCAGGTCTCAAGTGGTTTTCTTAGGGCCGTGGTCGGCAAACCACGGCTCGAGAGCCATATGCGGTTCTTTGGCCCCTTGAGTGTGGCTCTTCCACAAAATACCACGTGTGGGCACGCACCTACAGTGCAAATGAAACTTCGTGGCCCATGCGCAGAAGTCGGTTTTCGGCCTGGGCAAGTCTATTTTGAAGAAGTGGCATTAGAACACTCAAGGGGCCAAAGAGCCACAAGTGGCTCTGGAGCCGAGGTTTGCCGACCACTGCCTTAGGGCATTTACATGCGAGTGTCAAAGCCTCTCCAAGGTCAATTCAGATTAGGAACTAGACCCAAAACTGCACGTTGGTATGCTCCAAATCACCAAATGTATACAAAGAAAAGCTGATAAAGCAATACCCCCAAAGTATTAACCCTGGGCACTTCTGAGTGGTGAGAATCCAGGTGATTTTAAAATTATACACAGATATATTTGTATCTATGTTTATAGTGTGAATTTTCTCAATAGGCAGTACTTATTAAGTCCATTTTCTTGATTAGAGTAGGTCCTTGGGTTACGACGAAGATCTGTTCCTATGGCGCGAGGTAATGCAATTTTCGCCTAAGTCGGAACCCACCTCCATAAGCACGTCACTCACATGGAGTGACATCCCGTCACTCACATGGAGCACATACACAGCAATAATGAAGTGAAATAGCAAAAAAAAATAAAAGAAAGATAACAATTCCTGACCATTACTTGTGGTAAATAAATAATAAAAAAACATAAAGCACATATGTATATAATCTAAATGACGGAACTTTTTTTAAAAAATAAATAAATGGGAGATGGCGACGTAACCATGAAATGACTTACATCGAGGACTGTTTGTATATATTTCCTGATTTATTATTATAAGTCAGTTTTCTTATTGCAAAAGTGATACACACACACATATAAAAGAGCAATATAAAATTATAAAAACAGAAAGCAAAATCCTTTTACTCCATTCCTCAAAATAACCTCTGTTAACATGTAGCTTATTTTCTTCCATAACATGTTTGCTTTATGCATATACATATACAAGGGACATGTATATTACTTTCATAATCAGAAAACTCTATATACATCCTAAATAAATTGAAATAGATATTTGCTGCTGCCAACTCTTTAAAAAATAAACATCTCAGTGACTAAGACATCAGTGATATTGACTGTCCTTTTCATAAAACAGAAGCACCAGGAAGCACTTAAATGATTGGCCAGACAGCAGGGGAGTGTCTTGGAAACTTGAGTAGATGAGTGGCTATTACTGTGGCCAGTGAAAAGGCACTTTGGTGAGAAAAGGCTTCCCCAAGCGCGATTTCTCCGTGAACATACCACCACCAACTTGGCTCTGCTCTGCATGTGGCACCTACTGCTTTGCTGACTGGTTACAAAGCAGTCCCGCCCAGGCACGCAGAAGGCCACTAGGGAGGCTGCCCCATGCTGGTGCCACTTGATGTCCAGCTGAGTGCGCTTTCCCCACCTGGTCTCACTAAAGCTTTTCCGGTCAGACGCTCTGTAAGGCCAAGCAATACAGGACCAAATCAAGTGCACTGCCAGCATCGCCCAGATGCTGAGACCTAAGGAGCTGGGGTTCCTGCACAAGGAGATGGAAACAGTGCAGTGGGAGCCACATCCTGGTCCTGGGAAGTCGCCATGGCAACATGCCAGGAGAACCAGGCACGGCTCCTAACTCCCTACAAAGTAGAACACCGAGTGGGCCAGTGGAATAAAACCCCATCTTAGGAGCTGGAGCTGGTGGAGACAAACCTCCTGGTGAAGGTCAGAGTCCTCAAAAACAAAACAAGGCAGAGGCGCCACAGAGTCGACAGGGAGAGAATGGAGTGTGGAAACCGGTCCCTTCATGGAGGCACTGACCTTGTTTGTGAGAGAAAGCAAGGCCAGGAGAAAGGCTGCTCGCAGGAGGCTGTTCAGCAAGGCTGGCTTCAGGGCAACCAGTCTGTTTGGGACTCTAGGCTCCCGGGGCCACCGGAGACAGACAGGCAAGGCAGATCTGAGCGGTCTGGACTCTGCTTCTGTTTACAGTCATCAGAGTTTGGAGGGACCCACACAGGCAGTAATTACACCACTGCTCTCTGCCGGGATGCTGTGCATCCTCACTGGTGGTCGAATCTCTGAAGCCGCATTCTCCTCATTTCTTCTTCTGGTGGCAGCCGGAACCCATAGGGTGGGGGCGTGGTCCTGCTGTTTCCTGTCATGAGAAAGCACAGGGGAAATCACACCCAGCCCATCCACGGCTCCTTCTGCACCCTGGGACTCCAAGGGGGGAAACGGCTTGGGCATCATCTTCATTGTAGCATGAAACAGAAACCGCACAACACATTTCAATGTTAGCTGTGAATACTACATTTCAACACCCAGCAAATATTTTTAGTATGGTCCAGCCTATGAACCAAATTTAACTCATTCTGAAGCTTCCTAACAGTCTTCTGATTTTAATTATTCCTTCCACCATGCTCCATCATTTACATCATGTAATGTCCCTAATGTCTCAAGGGCTTGGTTTATTTATTTATTTTTTTAATGCTCAGAAATAACTTGTCACCGTCTATGTCTTCCGCCAGGTGCGCTGGATGGTTTCTCTTGATCAGCCCCTGGGTCCTCTCTTTTCCTCCCGCTAACCTGTGCCTCCTGCCCCTCCCAGCCTGAAATGCACAAGCTCCCCGGGGCATCATGGGCCACGGCACAGGGACTGCATTATCATAATGACCAACATCTGGGCAGGCAGACAAATGTGCAGCCATAATATGTGAAGGTCATATGAAGGATAATGGAGATCATTACTGCAAAGGGTTTCTTGGGGCTGCAAACATACCAAAAATATAGTTTATGATGATATGAGCATTTCAATCACGACACACACACACACACACACACACATTTTCAGGCATTGTAGGAGTAATGAAGGAATAAAAATAGGCAGTCCTTGACCCCAGGGAACCAGCAGCCTAAATCTACTGAAAGAGATGCAGTCTCCAGAAGATAAGCCATGCAGGGCA
Organism: Antrozous pallidus; assembly: GCA_027563665.1. Taxonomy (NCBI): domain Eukaryota; kingdom Metazoa; phylum Chordata; class Mammalia; order Chiroptera; family Vespertilionidae; genus Antrozous; species Antrozous pallidus. The sequence continues at coordinate 29,040,771 of CM050508.1, read as the reverse complement.
CCACCCATAGACACGGGGAAGCAGCAAGTTTGCTTTTGGTCCACTGCCTCCTGGCCCTCCTGATGGGAAAGTCCTCTCCCAACTCGAGCTCTTCAGCTTCCAGCACCTTCCTCTTGGTGGTCCTCATGCAACCTGCCAGCAAGGGCAGCCACTGTTCACGCCTGTTCTCTCTCCTTCAGGGATCATAAGCTTTAAATGGTAGGCAACATCTCTGACAGTTCTCTGTTCCCCAGTACCCAGCACAGTCCTGGACACACAGAAGCTGCTCAATAAACATATGGGCTTGACTCAGCGGCACCTGCCTGGGACGTCCAAGGGTATATGTTACAGCCAGACAAAATGACATTCAACATAGCCCACTGCGGTTCTGACAGGACTGACTCAGGGGGCCTGGGTCGGGTAAATACTCTGAAGTATTGGCCCAACTGGGAAGGGTGGGTGGGCAGGGGGGTCCCACCAGGAGGGAGAACAGGTGAATAGTAGATCCCTCCTGCTTACTCTGCAAGTGTGGCACCTTGTCAAAGATTTTTGCAGGTAACATGCAAAGTTGGTCAGGCAAGGAGAGACTTCTAGAAGATGGTCAAAAGTACCTCCTTCATATTTCTGCTTCCCATATTTCTGGATCTCCCTTTCTTCTGAGACCACCGGAGAATCACCCCTGCTGGCCCCGGAGCCCCCCTGGCTGGTGCACCAGAGTGAACAGGGCAGGCCTGGGCCCTTCATTCCTGGGGGGCAGATGCCACCTCGGGTTTTTCCACTCCAATGAGCGAGGGGTGAGGGAAAAGTAGGTTTACAGCTGTGAATATGTAAAACACAGAGTTTATTCTGTCTTATTACTTATTCATTACTCTGTTATTTTCCATTCTAACACATGTAAACCTACTTTTGCCCCACCCTATATCTGTCAACTTACCAACTTTCATTAAAGATGATATCCAAACATATAGGCTTAAGACTTTCACCATAAAGATTTTACGACTGCTGTAAGGTTCGACGTTTTACTGGCTATGGCTTTGGCCATCCATATCTATAAAGGAATTTCTCTTTGTTCAAAGTGGTAAATGCTTTGAAATTACATTGAATCTCATGAATCCAATTACCACTAGTTTACTGCTTAGATGTTATAAAACCCAAGTCCTGCTTTGCCTTTAACAGTTGTGTTTAACAAGACTATTCTCAATTGAACTCATGAACACGGGCCAGGATGTGACACCCGGTCCCAGCTGGGCAGGGAATGCGAGGCCCCACTGTGGGCAGAGCTGGACGCAAGCTCAGCTTGGCCTGTTCTATGGGCCTCAGGGCTCAGACACCTACAGGGAATCCCCAGCATCCAAAGGAAAGAGCCTGACAGTTAATGTCCTCTTGACCGGAAAGGCCAGGAGGAGGCAGAGGGCCAGCGGTAGAGGTTCCTGGGCTCCAGCGCTCATAGTGAGCAACCAGCACAAACACTCGCTGGATCCCTTCACAGAGCATTCAAGGAGAAACAGGCTGAGCCAACAGAAGAAACGTCACACATCAAAGTAGGGAACTCACACCACGAGAGGAACAGTAATCACTCTTCTGTTCATAGAGCCGTGTTATGGTCCCCTATTTCAATGGAAATGACCCAGACGGGCCTCAGCTGGGCAGAGAGAGGGGAGGAGATCCTCTGGGTGCACTGGAGAAGTGTTGATGGGGCACCGGGGGAGGCTTCCAGCCTTACTGGAACCAGAGGGGCACCCAGCAGCCCTTCACCTGGGCGGACGCGCGTCTGGTCACTGTGAGGAGATGTTGCTGAAAAGGTCACTATCAGGAAATGTTCTGAGACCCTGGAGTTTGATCACCTGGATTACATCACAACTTCTCTCCTTTTTAGCTATACATCCTTGAGCGAGCAGGTTACCTGAACCTGGCCTCCTTACTTTTGTAGATAAGTTTCCTTACCTACAAAATGGGAACAGTGAGAGCAGACACTTGGCTAGGCTGTTGGGAGGGTCAGAAGAGTGGATGTCCATAAAAAGCTGAGTGCTGGGCATGCAGAAACGCCTGCCAAGCAATGGATATTTGGCTGTTAACCTCTAACATCATCAAGAATTTTGTGTTAAATGTCTACTTGTTAGAGAAATACAAGGTAAAATGCATAAGAGAACTATGAAGTAAAATGACGAAAACAGTGACTTTAAAAGACGGAGGCTAGTTGGGTTTGAAGACCATTTGGCAGGGTTTTGTGAAGCTGCTAGTTACTGAACATCTGCCTTCAAAGAAATAGAGACCAAAAGTTAACTGGGACCGCCAGTCAATGCACAGTTCTGTGACGTGGAGGAGCCACGGGGAAACGGGAGGCCCAGCGAGACCTTGCCCGCTGCGTGAGGTCAGGCACGGAACAGCCTGTGATGAAGTTGGTGCAGTTAGTATTGATGGGCCTTGCCTCTGCATTCTTGTGAATGCAGGTCAGCCTTCAATTTTACTCCAAGAAACAGTGAGCATGCCTCTAAGAACCTTGGGACCAGCGCCCAGTTTGAGATGATTTGGCTCAATTACAGCACCAGTAGTGAGATCATAAGATTTATTGATCCGTGGTTCAGTTCTTTACCTTTATGTATAATGCAGAAACCTCCGCATTTTACATCTAAGGGAGGAGAAGTGATTTCATTCCGGTAGGAATTGCCAAAACAAACACCATACTTTGATGGCCATCTGTCCCACTGTCCGCCACCCCTGTATGTAGAGATGGTTAATTTGCTGGTATTCATGGACCTGCTCATGAGCACTCCATACCATCATTATACTCAAGTGAAATTATACTCAAGTGAAGTCTCAGGACAGCACATCTTTCCCTTAAATTAGGGAGCTAAAGAGGTGATCACTTTTTTCATATATATTTTTAAAATCAGGAACCCTCAAAGTACATCAGTGGTCTCTGAGAATTCGCTTATCAAATGAGGGCAGCAGCCTGGGACCCACATTCTTTCAAAACGTTGCTTTATTCGAATTTCATAAATTACAAAGCTTCCAGAATTCCTTCTAAAAAGATGGTTGTTAAGTCATTACTGATAAAGATGGAAAAAACCTGGGAGGAAGCCCAAGTTCAACATGCTCCTTGAAAAAGAGAGGTGCATAAGGACAGTAAGGCCACTGTGCCTTTTGAGTCACTATCATTATCTATCTATCCATCTCTATCCATCTATCTCTTTAAAAATAGTTTGACATTCACCTACAACTTCCTAACATTCATACAAATGGAAGTTAATTATGGTTTACAAGAAAGGTCACATTTAGATGTGACTTGAGAGAGAAAAATTCACATTTTCACTCCTCCACTATCAAGCCAGCAACAATGGGGATTTCTCAGTTATAAAACACAGTCTGGAGTCTTAAAAGGAGGAGCTTTGAAGCAGAGTCCATATTAGTTGTTCCTTTACCTGTTATACTTTTCTTCCTCCTGGGTTGGTTAATTTGGGGGACCTTTAAGGGCCACAACTAACTTAAAGTCTGACCTGCACTTAAAAATCCACCAGGACCTCGGACAAGTCCCCCTCCTACCTGCGCCCCAGGCTCCTCACCTCTGAGCTCAGGGGGCTGGACTAGACACTTTATACCTCAGCACAGAGGGACAAGATTCCGCGACTGTTTTCCCAGTGAGATGTCAGGGTCAGCTGACTGGTGACAGAAGTGTTCCACGGGCACACAGCAACCTGCCTCCTCTCCATCCCTTGCTGGGTGGCTGCTCCGGGGGCTCTGCTGCTGGGTCTCCCAGTCTGGCTGTGACTCCTGGTAGCTGGGCAGGGAAGCGTGGCTCCCTGGCAATGCCCTCAAACTCATTTGGTCTAATTCAGTGCCCCTCCTCCTGAAACTTTAATTTTTAATGAACTTTTAAGTTTGGGATAATTTGAGGTTTATAGAAAAGTTACAAAGATAACACAGACAATTCAGTTTCCCTGATGTTAACATCTTGCGTTCTCATGGAGTAACTGTCAACCAGGAAACCACTGCCAGACAGGTATGTTACTAGTAACTACATTCCAGACTTGTTAGGATTTTGCCAGTTTTCCACCAATTCCCCTTCTCTGTTCCAAGATCCAACAATAGTTAGCTGTCATGCCTCCTTCGTCTCTTCGGGCTGAGGCAGTTTCCCGTGACCCTGACATCTTGGAGGGTCAGCCCGGCAGTCTGGAGGATGTCCCTGGATTTGGTTGGCCTGTTGTCTTCCTCAGGATGAGCCTGGGGTTGTGAATTTGGGGAAAACCACAGGGGTGACCCTATCATATCAGGGTCACGCTATCAGCAGGACTCCTCACTGGCACTGCCACCAGGAACACTGGCTTTCATAGAGATTGCCAGTTTCTCCCATTTTAAACAGTTTTGATGAGTTCTGAGGGGATAAAGCTTGGACTGGCACCACCAAAGGTTACAGGATAAACTAGAAGAAGAAGGAGTGTGTACCTCCAGCGGCCTTTGTCACTCCTCCGTTTGGGGGTGATTAGGACATGGTGGGTCATCCCTGACCTCCAGGTGCTGAATTCCAGGTGATAATTCTCTAACGCTAGTGTTAGCGCATGAATTGTTTGAGAGGGTTTCCCACTTAACGGGCTGTATTTATGATGGGCTCCCAGGTGATTCTGACCTGCGGCAGCTCTTGGAAACCACTGAGCTACATACAGCTCAGATTTTTCTTTCAACTGAAAAGATCCACGCTGTGTTTCATTGCAGTTCCTACACTTGTCAGCAGGTGGAATCAGAGGCCCAGGACTCTGAATCTGAGAGAAAATGAGGACAAATTCCAGCCAACAAAGCATTCCACCTCCTAAGCACAATTAGGGTTGTTTTGAAACAGATGGGCTCCACAGAAGCTGCCTCAGCCAATGTTACGGAGCTGTTTATTGTCTGGATGGTCTGAAACCCGGGCAGTATTTGCCAGCGTCTAGCAGTTCCTATGTCACACCGGATTTCTCCGAGCGCAGACGACGGGCAGGCAGAGGGAGAGGGAGACAGGCTGGGCATGGCCGTGGGTGTGGATATTTTAACCAGTTCTACGCCCAGGATTCACTCTTGCTAAGGCGCACACGGCCCTGCCCAGTGGAGGCTTTAGCTGGAGTGATCTGTGTTGCTCTGACTCCACCGTAGAAGAGACACACAGATACAATCTGTGGTAATAAAATGACAAACCCTGGATGCAGTAATGCTAAAACCGATTTATTTTCAACCTAAGCAAAGTGGCTGTTTATAGGTTCACATTCTCACCCACTGACACCTGCCCCCATCTTCTTCCCTACTGCCCCTTCCTGAACCAGCCCAGCACAAGGCAGGAGGAGGCAGTGTTAGCAGGATGTGCCTGGTGCCCAGGATCGAAACCCCCTCCTTAGACAGGGGTATAGAGGAGCACAGCTGATGACATTTAGACCCTTTTTGTTTTTGTTTTCTCGCTCCCTTCAATTGAGTTTCAAATCAGAGACAGCCCAACTTCCAGCTCTCTAGGTAAAAGCCCAAGATAATGTTTTCACTACTTTTGAAACCATGGGCCATTTAAAATTGGCCCATCTTTCTCCCAGGAATCTCAATCTTCTGAAAACACCCTTTAACTCCTGGGCATGAAAAAAACAAGTAAACACCATCCCAGGAAATTAAGGAATAAGGAAAAAAAGATGGAGAGTCCATTGGAGATTTTTGGAAAAGGACAAAAAAAACTTAGGTGGGAAATGGCTGATGAAAGGGACCACTCAGGGGACAAGTCCAGGTCCCACTGGAGGCAGGTAACCGCATGTCAGGGGAAAAGATGGCCTTGGGGCAGGAAGGGACAGCTGACCCTTAGGCTTGGTGATGGACTGACTAGTGGCAAATACGGTGAGCCCGGTAACAGGTCCCACACCTGCCCAAAGCGTCCATGTCTGAGTCCTGCACAGACACAGCATGCGAGGCTCTGGACACTGCACACTGGTCCAGAGCGGCTAAGCCCAAGCTCCCAGGAGGGGATGGGGAGAGGCAGGTTCTAGGATCTAATGTGGGAGAGTCCAGATCAATATCTGGTGAGGCCCAGGAATCTGCCTTTTTTCTTTTTTTTAAAAATATTTTTATTGATTTCAGAGAGAAAGGGAGGAGAAGAGAGAGATAGAAACACCAATGATGAGAGAATCATTGATCAGCTGCCTCCTGCACACCCCCTACTGGGAATCAAGCCCACCATCTGAGCATGTGCCCTTGACTGGAATCAAACCCAGGACCCTTCAGTCTGCAGGCCGACTCTCTATCCAATGAGCCAAACTGGCTAGGAGGAATCTGCCTTTTCCACAGGTACCTCTGTGAGTCTGGCACTACCGGCCCGCCTTAGGGACACTGGGGCTGAATGAATGCAGTCATATTCTCTGGGGTTTTGTGTGGCTTTGACCATCATCGGCACCAGCCTGCCATCTGGTTCTGTCCGAGACCCTGGTGGTTTCCCAGGCCATGCTGAGATGCCCCATTGCAGACGCCACGATTTTAAAGGTAAGATAGCAAAGCAGGCCCCCCTCCCCCCTTTCTGGGGAACAGAGCATCCAGTTACAGGAGTGCCCTAGAGATGCTGGTCACAACACCAGAAGCCAGGCAACTGGCCCAGAAGTGCTCGATCCTGGGAACCAAGGGATTCATTTCTGGATCTGGTGCCTGACACGTGGTGGATGCATCATATACATGTCAGATGGATAAACAAAGAACCGACTAACATGCAACAGGGGTAGGCAGAGGTTTCTGGCCGGGGCCACTAACCAGCTTCCACATCCTGGGAAATAAACGGTGGGAGGAGGCTACCTTGTTTGTTTCCTCTACGAAACGCAGGAAGTTTGTCTGTGCTCTGGGGTTCCAGGTACTTAAGAGAACTTTCAATTGCTAGAAACATGCCAATTTATGAGATGTATTCTGTACCTCTAAGCTGAATGCTATCTTAACAACTTTAAAAATTCAAATTATTTTTGCTTTTCAAATGCATAGCCTGATTAGTACATAACCACACGTCCGGGGATGCTGATATCGGCGTATAATTACCAAAACAATCCCTGACCCAGGAAACCGTCCCTGAGACTGTCAGTGTTTCAAAGCTCTTCCACAGATGCCGAAAGCCGCTGGCATCCTTCTCTCACAGGTGGGATGAAAGGAAGACCAACTGTTCTGAGTAAAACCTGCTGTGAGGGGGCACCTCGGCCAGTCTCAAAGGTGCCCAGAATGGTGGGCACCAGGCTGGAGGCATTCTGCCCAACCCTACCGCAAGAAAACAGAGCCCCCGGAGGACTGCGGCCAGATGTGCATGTGGGGATTAAACACAAAGGCAGGAGAGGAAGGGGTAAAAATAAGTCAAGAAGGACATCCTTGTCAAAAGCATAGAGCTGTGAATCTGAACGGCTGCAGCCAGTGTTCTCAGAATTGGGGTGGGCGCCTCCATCGAGGCCTCGATAACTCGGAAGGGGAGGACGACTCGACCTTCTATCCTCTCCAAGGGGATAAGCTCTGCGAGATAAGTGGCAGCGAGGGGCCATCCGGGGAGAATACAAACAAGCAAGACCTTGCACTTTGCACCTAAGAACGGAGAGGTCCTGTGTGAGGGTCAGTGTGAGCATGGGGATGGTGAGAATTCCGAGATGTGAGACACCTCCTGGAATCTGATGGTCATTTTAGAAACATGCTTGTTCCTGTAGTTCATGGTGTCCAACCCAACCCTGAGCCTCATTACCACTTATTATGTGTTCTTTCAGGTCTGAGTAATTCACTCTCACCCATACCAAGTTCTGATCATGTGCCCTATTGGGGAGGGGCAGACATGTGCAAGGGCATGTTCAAGTGTTTACACATACACACACACACATCTCTAACACACAAGCTCTCCCAGCCTCAGGCAGATCTGGGGGCCTTCTCCAGACTGTTCACCCCTTCAGACAGCCTGCCTCGAACTGGCTCAAGCTGAACTAGAATTGCTCAGAAATGATTCTAAAATGGTCATATATATGTCCATTTACTATGGACAGATATTCAGAACAACAGAACTGACTGACTCTTACACGTCTGTTAATCATTTCTTAATAAAACAAAACTTACTTTATGACCAGAAAGAGAAACCTCAGAACTTATTTTGGACTTTAAATTCCACATTAGGAATCTGGAATTCAGATAACTGAGGATTTAGATTAGGGGGAGGAACAGGTTGCCTCTGAGCCTCTGGGAATATCTGTCTGCTGCGGCCATGAAAACTGGCACTGAGGGCACAGCTATCGTTTTAAGAAAGAAGCTTCAAAGATTCGATTAAGCCTGGAATGAGATTCTGTGTGAGGGGCATCAGTCCATCATAAAAATCATGGCTACTCAGAGCAGGGAAGGGAGCTCTCAGGATTGTGACACCAATCTGCTCACACAGAGACGGGAAATGAACACCCAGGGGAAGAGGCCTTCCGGCTGTGCACTGCCCAGAGGGGCAGGGCCAGAGCTGAGGTCTCTGGGTGGTTTGTTCCCATCGTCTGGCTTCCTGTTCTCTTTCAGCCACTTCATCCTGCATCACCCAACCCTCCTATGTCAGGTTTGGAGTGGGCATTACTGCTTTACAAGTGTGCCCTTCTGCTCCCTGTCTCTGGCTCGGTGTGGATACTGGCTCCGCCCCTTTTTCTGTGCCCTTGGACAGGTTAGTATTTGATTCACTGACCCTCAATTTTCTTATCTGGGTGGTGCGGAAACCTACATCACAGACGTGCTTTGAAATAAATGAATGAAAGGATGGCGCTCACAGTGAAAAGCAATCAAGGATCAGTGGTTCCTATTATTCTAAGAATCCCTTTCCAGGCTGTCCCAGCCTGTGGCCATCCCCACCGTACACCCAGTTAGTCACCATGCCCAGTCCCTAGACTCATCCTCACCTGCCCCTTTTCAACCCGATCTCCAACTCCTATCTTTCTAACCTGGACACTCCCTAAACTCATCCATTCCTCTCCACCCGCCTGCCACCAGTGCTGCCTGTGCTTGCCTGGCGAGCCAGGACTGGAGGCAGAGCCCCCAGATGATCTCCCGTTCTCTCTGGTCCTCCCACCAGCCCTTCTCCACATGGTAGCGACAGCTCTTCAAAGGCACGCATCTCCTGATCAACTTCGTCTTCTGCCGAAACCATCCAAGGTTTCCTTTCATTTAAGAACAAAGATCAACATTCGCACCCTGCCCAGTGAGTCTGCCCTCCCTCAACTGCAACTCCCCAGTTATCCCTCCTCCTCTCCCCGCTCCTCCTGCAGTGCTCAGCTCAAACACCGAATCCTCAGGCAGGACTGCGTGCCCCTTATGCCTAAGCCCTCACAAAATCACATCCTATCAAAGCACATGACACTGCAGAGAGTGACAACGCATGACTCCACTTATTTCAGTAATGTAAGGGTGCCGGAACAGGGAGGGTCTGTCCCCAGGGGTGAATGAACGGGAGGGAGGGAGAGAGGCAGGGAGGTGTGGGTACCGTCTTCATTTCTCAGATGGCCAAACTGAGGCTCCAGGAGAGTGTGCAATTTCCTGAGGTCTCACAGCCAGCAAATACTATGCCTAGATGCCCGGGGGCTGGATCAAAGCCCAGTGTTCTTCCTACCACTCTGGATGCCAGTGCCCACATCTATCCCTTGACCATCCAACCTTTCTTCACTTTAACCAGACTCAGCAAAAAGAAACAAGAAAAGGTAGTGTTTTTTTGTTTTGTTTTAAATGGAGGATAAGAGGTGATGGGAGGGGTTACCAGTACAACTGGTTCATAAAGCAAAATAAATAAATAAATAAAAATCCAAGTGGACATTTTGAGTTAAAAAGATGACCATGAAAAAGCACAGCATTTGTTGCTGTTTAGATGCAGTATAACAACATTTCCAGAACTGTTTCTATGGATCTGAAGATAGTAGATTAAGGGTAACTGACTTGGCAAAAGGCCTAGACTGTTTTCAGACAATTCTCTTAGGGTAGAAAAAATAAGGGCAGCAAAAGCCCCAGCAAGGACACTTCCCGGACAGGATGGATCTAAATGGAACACATTTCTATGAGTCATTTGTTAGCTTTAAATACTATAGAAAAAAGAATTTATAAGACATGCCCAAACAGTCTCTCTTTGATGTGGGGGACTCTTTCAAACCACATTGTTCGAATTTAAGTTGAAACGCAAACCCTTCGTGTTTACAATGGTTCTCTTGGAGGAATGCAATATAAAAGTACAACTGTTACATTTCAAAGACAAGACTTGTAACCTCAGAACAATAGGGCATTCCCAGTGCGAATTTATGAGCTGTTAAACCTCAAAAGGTTTCTTTAATTAGCAATGAAGGCTTTTGACGCACTCCAGTCTGAGATAGGGGCTGCTCTGGATATAATTTGGGGTGCACTGCTTTTACCGGAACTTTTCCTTACTTTCATTGACCTCGGACTACAACTATTGTATCTCTCTCTGCAGAGCGTTTGATCCTGCTAATTATGCTGAGAGCCCGCCGGCATTCCAGGGTTTACCCCTGCTCCTGGGGCGCGCTACAAATTACACATAATGCATTGCATTGTAATGGCTGCACTGTGAACTTGGCTCGCCTTTCCAACAGAAAACACCGACATCCAAGTCGTTTTATAATTTTTTAAAAAAAACCATAAGGGATTCTTTTGGATTATAAACATCTGAAGACATAACATTCTCATGAATTCCAGCCAGCTATTTCGGACACACAGGGGGCAGGCAAGGCTGAGGAGCAAAGCAAATATATTTCATATTAATGTTTACAGAGAAAAGGGGGAACCAGTCATGAAGGCAAGACCGTGTTGAATGCAAACCAGACGCAGCGGGGCCAGCAGGAGTGCAGACAAAGGTCCAGACTGTGGCCCTCCGAGCAGAGGCCCCTGGCCTCGCTGGGCCCCAAGCACCTCATTTATTAAACAAGGCTCCGCACCCGATGGCCACGCACGTCCCCTTCCATGCAGGCAGGAGCCTCGGGAGGGCAGTGGCTGGTTTGCCACTGGATCCGCCCAGCTGTTTGTCACAGTATTAGCAACCTGTGTCTTGTACCAAACAGGAGGCCGCTCGCCCTTGCCCTCGCCTGTTGGTGTGAAGCCTCTTAGAAAAAGATGACGCTGCTTTAAAGGACAGGGGCAGGATCAACCAAGCCACAGGTTTCACATAAGCAGCCCCTCCACGTGGAAAACAAATCACAAGCACAGTACTGTCAAGGTTGCTGACCGGCACAGTCCTTTGCACCTGCAGGGTTTAGGAGTGGCATCCTGCCCTTTCCTGTGTGAATCAGGTGGTGGTGGTGGGGGGGGGGGGATAGAGCGTTGGTCTATGCACTAAAGGGTGACAGGTTCTATTCCTAATCAAGAGCACATGCCTGGGTTGCAGATTCCCCCCTGACCCTGGTCAGGGAGCATGTGGAAGGCATCCAATCAATGTGCCTCTCGCACATCTCACATCGAAGTTTCTCCCTTTCACTCTCTCTAAGAATCGATGGGGGGGAGGGGGAATAGGAGGGGATATCCTTGGGTGAGGGAGGATTAACCAAAAAAACAATAAAAGATAGAAGTGGCGTCCTTCTCCCCTCTCCTCATAAGGACACAGAACCTGACATGAATTCACACTGGGCTCTTTCCACTTCCTCTCAGGGAAATGAATGTTCTAGATGAGCTAAAGGTGGGAGCAGCACTCGGCCTAAGGGGAAGAGGGGCCTGGGGGCTGCATGAAGAGGTGAAGGGACTGAGAAGCACAGATTGGTAGTTACACAATAGTCATGGGGATGTGAATTACAGCATAGGGAATATAGTCAATAATGCTGCAATATGTCCTAGCCAGTTTGGGTCAGTGGATAGAGCATCGGCCTGTTGATTGAAAGGTCCTGGGTTTGATTCTGGTCAAGGGCACTTGCCTCGCTTTCAGGCTCAATCCCCAGTAGGGGGAGTGCAGGAGGCAGCTGCAGCTGATCAATGATAATCTCTCATCATTGATGTTTCTATCTTTCCCTCCCCCTCCCTACCTCTCTGAAATCAATAAAAATATATTAAATAAAACTGCATTAACTATGTATGGTGCCAGGTGGCTACTTGAATTATGAGGGAATCACTTCGTAATGTGTATGGTTGCTGTACACTTGAAACCAATACAAAATAGTACTGAAATGGGCTGTAATGGGGGGCGGGGGGAGGGAGAGAGCGGAAGGAGGAGGGAAGGCCAAGGCTGGGTGTGGTGCGGGTGGGTAAGGCTCACATGTCTTGGTCTTGTAATTTACAACAGATCCTTGCTGTCCTGACACTACGTGTCAACTTGGCTGAAACGAAAGTCGTGCTTTGGACTTGGGAAGTCACTGACTAGGCCTCCTCCCTCTGTCTCTGTTTTCTGGTGGTTTAGGTTGTGGGCGGGGGTGGGGATGATATCTCCAAGATCCAGGAGGAGCAGATGCTGCACACTGAAGACCAGGCGAGGAGGCACAGGAGGCTACAGGATGCCTGCACTGCCCCCACCCCCCACCCCTGTCCCGGCCCGCCACCGGGCCCTGCCTGGAAGCGCTGGTTGGGCTCCTCCTGAGGAAAGAGCAGCCTTCGCAGTATCCCGGGAGCCACAGACATAGGGGGCTGCATGCTTGCTCCAATCACACTGCATGAGTCTCCAAACAAGAACACAGGGACTGTGACCAGACAGGTCCTGTTATGCCGGTGGGAACAGGAGGACAGACTATTTTAAACTGGACACCAGTTAGCTACCCCCTTGTATTTTCTCTCTTGCTCAGACTAGATTCATAATACAAGACCGGGGCCAGTTTCTGCCAGTGTCACCATAATTTCCTGTGCGGTACACCAGGCTGTGCTGAGGGAGGGACGGGAGATGAGTGTAGATATCCTCAGCTGATGGTTTCTCCAGGTTTCTTCTTTCCGTAGAAGTGGCTGCATCCCCGTGCCCTCTGCACAAGACTGTGACAGTGTCTTTGCTCCCAAGCAATCTTCCCTGCTCCACACCAGACCATCCTCTCATTCGGGGGCTGTACTGTGGTTTCTGTGATGTAGGCAGGACTGCCTGTCTTCCAGCCGCAAGGGGGAGTGAGAAGGGTCAGGAGCATTTGGAAGTGGCCTCACCGCCCTGAGAGGCCAGCAAGGGGTTCCTGAGCAAGGGCCTCAGAGGCATCTGCTCCGGGGGGCTGCACATGGTCCTACAAAAAGTGCTTCTTTCTTCTCCATGGTCATCCTGGCACCACACTCACCCTTGGGAGACTCCGTAAAAGTTCAGATCTGAACATTACATGTTAGAAACGCAGCTGCTGACGAAAGGGAAGGACTAGCTCATGGCTTTAAACACAATGTCCTGGCCACCACCAAGAGACCTGATCCTCCCAGGCCCTCAACACGGTCCTTGTGTGAATCAGAGCAGCTGGTGTCCATGTGACCCTCTGAGTGGAGGGTCTGGGCCTCCCCAGCGCCACAGAGCACAGCCTGGAAGAGACGCCCGGCCTGCAAATGGGAGTGGCAGCAGCAGGACACACAGGATGGGCCAGGCCCCTTACAGGTGACCAACAGTTCTCCCATCGTGCCCTCAGTTCCACATGGGTCACCGCCTCTCGGCTGCAGGCAGGCCTCCACCCGCCCACCCGCCCCCAGGATGGGCACCAGACACCAGGAGGATCCTGGTGCCTGGAGTGCCCCAGGCAAATCACCACCAGGTGAAAACTCCCATTTATCTTTCAGTCAATTGGAAAAAGCAAATAGCCTCTTTTGTGCATCTTCGTTTAATGAACAAGAGACCCAACAGAAGTCCCCACCTGGACTCAGGACTCAGAAAAACAGCACATACACCACTGTGGGGCCAAGTCCCTGCTCAGCTTAGCCACAGCCCTGTGCCAAGCACAATGCCCCTGTGGCAGGATACCCCAGTCCAAGGTGAAGTCCAGGAAAATGTGGTGGAACGTCTGTATGTTCTCAAACTTTAGTGACGATGCGCCTCACCTGACAATCTGTGGTTAACTGGAAGACTCATCTTCTCTGTCCTACTAATGACAGCTGACATTTCAGTGCGTGCTTTCTATGTGTTGGGTGTGGGGTTAGGCACTCGCTGGGCACTGTCTGACGCACTTCCCGAACAATTAGGGACAAAAGCCAGTCTTCCTTACCAGGAATAACCTGGAGGAGAACACAGCTAATTTTCTCCTTGTCATCTCTCCAGCCCCTTCTTTGTGTTGGTTTACAACTTGTAATTTCTCATTCCACTAAATTTTCTAAGACTGTTTTTAATTTTTAGCAACTTGCCACCTCTCCCCTCTTTCCTTAATTAAGCAACCAATATTAATTGAAAACATTTATTGTGTGTCAGGCCAGACTGAGGGGATATAAGGACGGGCAAGGCACAGTTTCTCCTCTTGAAAAGCTTACTGAAGCCTAAGATGAATGTAAATCGACGGTTTAAGTGAGTCCATATATTCACACCTATGAGACCAGTGCAATGAGACTAATGCTAAGCATCTGCAGAATTTCTAACGTGAGCTAGGCCTTGGAGATGACTAGACAGCCCTTGTCTTACAGATGCTGAGACAGACTCAGGAAAGTTACAGAATTTATCCAGATTCCGCGGCAGCTGTGTTCACTTTGGAAGTGGATTCTCTCTCTCGCTCCCTGACCATGGTGATGTGCCTGAGATTTGGAACATGGAACAAGGTTTCAAGCAAAAGGGGGTCCTGCCATGGCCCAGCGGCCTCAGGCATCATCAGCCTGGCATCCAGGTACCCGTGAGAACCATAGCTCTGATTTGAAGCCAGGCCACACTTACTCAAATGTGCATTGGTGCGTGGTTAACCCACTATCAAAGCAGTCTGTGTTCCTCAGCTGACTTCTCTTCCTACCTGGTTCAAGATCGAGCACATGGCCCAAATGATTTCAGACCAAATTTCAGACCTGTATTTGATGGCAAATTATGCTCAGAATGTTGGGTGTTTGGCACTGAAGGGTCAGAGTCTTAATATATGATTAGACTGCTACACCCAGGGCTATGTAAGAGGAATCCTGGGAGAGAAACACTGTTGGCCCATCTGTAAAATGGGGCACGGAATCCAGAGTGAGATGAGGCTAGGGGCAGCCCAGGCCTCCTCCCCGGCCCCTAGGGCCATCATAGGAGAGGCAAACATTCTGCTACCAACTAGTCTATGGGAACAGAGAGGGGCTCTCAGGAGAGAGCAGCCAGGAGGATACACAGCCAGGATGACAGCTTTAGGATGGATACACTCAGTTATTGGCCTTGGAGTTGTTCTAAGGCTCAACTGCAAGGGAGATAGGATCAGCTGTAGCTTTGTCAGTGAGGGGGCAGATCCAGGCTCCTCCCATTTGGTCATCATTCCTTGAAACAATGATAACAGGGATAATAAGAGGGGATATAAGGACGGGCAAGGCACAGTCCCACCATTGCCATCCCTGGCATTTCCAAGGATGACAGTCTCTAGAACTGCTAGACTTGTCGGTCTATTAACCTTCTCTAAAACAAAAATAACTCTAATATCAAGTATTGGAGAAGTCCTTGCTGAAAGTTGGGCAGGGAAGGAGAGTGAGTTTGAGAGATTGCATCTAGGAACTGTTTTCAGAAATACTCCTTAAGGCAACAGAGCTTTACTTTAAATAAACAAGTACCAGTCTTCGTGTGGAGACAGTTCTGGGAAAACATGAAGAAGCAGAGTGGAAAAGAAAACATAAAAATACCACCTTCCCAACTTCTTTAGATGAGCAGGCCAGGTGTCTCTCACCCCCCCTTCCCCCCCATCCCCACACTCACTTCATGGCACCAACATCTCCAGCACAAGACACCCTATCTCAGTTTCGTTAAACTGACGCCAGGCAAATCCTGTTCTTTCTTTGGGGAGAATGAATTTTGGAATTCATTCACTTAAATGGTCTAGATGAGAGATGAATTTAGAAAAAGATCATTTAAGGAATGTGTGTGTGTGTGTGTGTGTGTGTGTGTGTGTGTGTGTGTAAATACTGTCAGTGAGTCCTTCCCTGGGTTGAAGTACTGAGGGCACAAAACAAACTCAGGAAAGGCTCAGCATCTCTCTATTTTGAAGTGCAGGGAATTTATAAAAGAAATGCAGAAAAATAATATAGCCGTGGAGAAACTAAAGTTTTACATGCTCAGTTTTATGTTATAGGCTTCCCTCCAACTTAATTTTATAAGCAGAAAGATTCAGTTTTATGAATATACAAAGCTACTTGTGCACATACATATAATCCAACCAAAAGAAAAAAGAAAAATATAAACCCAAAGTCATTTCAAACTTACTTCAAGAAAGTTATCCCAAGGAGCACGATCTTAACCAGAGTAGGAACAGAGAGTCCTCTGGACTCCAGGGGTGTCTGTCATGACCACTGCGGTATCCCCAGTACGAGGGCAAATATATATTTGGCGAGTGACTGAATCCCTAGGAATGTTCATGGATGGAGAGCAAGTCCCACCATTGCCAACTCCTGCCCTGACCCAGAAACTCAGCCCATCAAGCGGCACTGCAGGCTTTGAGTTTGGCCAGATCTGCCTGGGAGGCAGGCATTCAGAGGAGTCTGTTACTGCCTCTAAGGTTGAGGGTCCAGGTGAGCCCGGAGGAGCAACACTCCCAAGATCATTTCCACTATAAAGAGTGTGCACCCCTTTCTTGGAGGAGAAATCAGGCTGAGGAAGAAAAAAAAGGATGGCTCTTCCCTTTAGAAAACCCTTATCTTTCTCTCTCCTCTCCTCTCATTTAGTCCCTTGGTATCTCATCCTTTCCCAAAATAGGTGTGAGGGACACAAGACTGAGAGAAAACGGGAGGCTTTATTGCTGTAGGAACAGTGCTCAGGAGTTATGAGTTTCTCAAAGACCCTGAAAATGTTTGAGACCCCAAGATAATGAATTTGTTCCTTAGTGGAAAGGAAACTATAAAACAGGAAATGTTTCATTAAGTGTCTAGAAAATGTACTATATCAATCATTTTTAACTCAACTCATATATATATACATATACATATATATTTATATACATATACATATATATGGTGTATTGTATATATGGCACATATATATTAATTTCCTTTAATATATATTTACATACTAAGGATGGGACTGCATATGTTTAGATGGGGGGCGGTAGGGCTTCCAAAGTAAAAGCCCTTACAGGTCCTCAGATGTTCCAGTTGGATGGATAGGACATGCCTGCTGTCCTGGCTGACAGCCTAGTGGAGACAGAGGCACACATCAACATCCATAACGACCTGAAATAATTAGGAAAGTAAACTCTAATAAATAAATTTAAAAAAACAACTAAGGAAAACAAGAAACCATAGCTTCAAGACTGTTTTGAGGATCAAAAAAAAAATTTTTTTTTTAAAAGAGAAAGAGTTTCATAGGCTCAAATAGATGAGAAGCAAATCTTTGTTTCTCTAGGTGGTAAATGTCTCTTCCTATGTTTGAGGCTACATTTACTACCCGGTGCTCTGAGCAGACGAACATTGACCTCACCCTGAAAGCAAGGCTACTCTGGTGCCTTCTGTAGCCAACAGACACTCCCCATGGATAGACACACATCAACCAGGAAGCTTCATGTACAGGTAAAATGTTGTCCATATCATGATATTCCAGAGAGGCAGAAATTTAAAATAAAAGCTATTTTAGTAAAAAATAAAACCATTTTTCAATTAGCTTCAGTCTTGAGCAGACAACATCTATTTGCCCTAATTATGAGAAGCTATAGACTGCTCCTAAATTAAATTTTACTTCTCTCTTTTGTGGAAATTTTATAAAACACCTTAATTATCCCAGTAGGCAATGCTCATAGGTAAAAGGGAAAACTGAACTTAGTTTGGAAAGAGGGGATCACATGGCATAGCACAGAATTATATCCTAGGAGGTGATTTGGTCCTACTTTTCTCCTTTATCGCTTTTCTCTATTCTTTTTCATAGGCACCCTCTTGGGCTAAGGATACAGCATGAAAAGTTGAAGAGGAACAAATTATAAACTCCTGCAAACAGAAACTGGCTGCTTCAAAAGGGTTAGACCACCCCCTCCTTCTGGCTTCAAGATTTCCTTCATGTCTCACGCAGGATGCATGCCAACATGATATACAGGGCGTTTAAATAAAACAAGAAAATACACCAGAAAAAAATTGGCAGTGTGAAGAATGAAAGTCTCCTAAAATACTTCCCCATGACTTCAAAATGAAGTCACATTTACAACAACAGTCTAGTGACTTGGCATAACTGACTTGGAGACATACGGATTAAATTTCCTTCAAAAGGCATGTGGCTTTAGAGAAGAGGCAAAACTTGCTTGGCAACATGAGTTGGTTAGCAGAACTCAGCTCAAAAATGAAAAAAGAAAATAAGTTTGTCAACTGCACTGCGGTCAGCATCCTTTTCTGACGCTTCCTTTGGTGACTGAGTCAACTGGCTATAGCGGCCCTTACCTAAGAAACTCGGAACAATTTTCTTGGAAATGGCTTAGCTCTCCTTTCCTATTTAGGCAACGTACTCAATCGGCATCTGAAAAATGACTCTTCCCTTACCCCAAGACCCCAAGCATCAAACACAGAGGAATGCTTCTGTAAGAAATATGGAACGCCTTAGGCCTTTGGCTACCATACTCTCTGTGACAGCTGAAGACAGCTGCATGTGCAGGGACGTTTTCGTTTCCTTTTCATCCATTTGGAATTGACTTGACGAGAATACTACCATTTTTCCAAATTAAAGATGCAAATTTTAGACAAAGCCCACAACAATCAGACTGTTTTACCCACCCGGTCTTTCTTGTGTGTGTTTCTTTTCATCACACAAAATGCACCCATGGACACCACTACCACCGCCATTGCTATAAAACACTTGAGCATTTATCGTGTTTACTGCTTCCTAGATGTACCCTCAAACATCAACTCATCTCAGCAATCTGCATTTCAACAGGCCCTGCAGGTGATTCCGCTGCACAGGAAAGAGGATGTTTCTGGTGTTGAGAACAAGGCCCGACCTCAGAGTTCCTGATTCAGTGAGTCTGTGATGGGGTCTGAGAAGTTGCTTTTCTAACAAGTTCCCAGATGATGCTTTGAGGCTGGTCTGGAATCACTTGGAGAATCTGGTGTGGAAGGTGGACCACCTTTTTGCGAGATGCCTCCAAACCCCTGACAGTGAATTCCATAAATGAAAGTATTATAAGTATTTTCTAAGGATATCCTAAAGGTACCCTAAGCACACGAAAATCTGTCTAGCTGTTTTCTCGTGATCCAGTAGCAAACAGCGCCTGGCTCACAGAAAGGCTCCTAAAGGGTTTGTTGAATGAATAGAAATTTATATCAATTAGCTCGGATAGAATATCTAAAGTTAAAAACTCTTATCCTGCCTCCAACTTTCTGCTGCTGATGGCTTTTTGGCTTTCAGGATAACCTATTAAATTTCCACTTTTCTGGCCCATAATTCTGCAAGTTGTTTTAGGAGAAGTCATTATTGGGATAAATTTTTACTCTGTGTCTTGCTAATTTTTAATTCTTGATCAGAGATGGGTAGAGCAGGCCTCCCCAGGGAGCACTGGGAAATGTCTACGGGAGAGCTTTAAGTTCTCACAATGACAGGTGCCCTCCGTGTTCCAGCTCCGGTACCTCTCCATCTGTATCTCCTGCATCCAGTCGTGGATGGCCATGATTCAGACTACTGGGCGTGGAGAGAAGTGAAAGGGTTTGAGACATTTTCTGAGTTAGGATCCAGAGGACCTGGTGACTGACAACATCTAGGAGGTAACAATTGCTGAGGAACAAGTTGAGGGGGGGAGATGGTATTACAAATTCAGTTTTGTGCACGCTGCATTTGAGATGCCTTTGAGTAGGTTTAAGTATAATTTTAGAAGCTCAAAAAGAGATCTTGGATGAGAAAATAAATTTGGAAGGTGCTGGAATATAAACAGTAACTAAAGCCTCGGGAGAAGGAAGGACCTAGAATGAAGTCATCAGGAAAGTCGAGGACAGGTGAGGTGTTGATATGCATTTATAATGGACTAGTCTGCTCTGCTGGGCCAGGTTCTCTAATCAAGATCAGCTGCCAGATGCAGGGTCAGAGAATCCTGGTGGCTGGGTTCATCCCAGTCAGGTTTCTCCAGGTAGGTGGAAGGGCTAGGCAGAAAGGAGGTGGGAAATATTTGTAAGCTAGTAACTGAAACAGAAGACAAGAGGTCTAAGTAGGGTAGGGAGGAAAGACAAGAAGGGAATGAATTAATTAACTTAAAAAAGGGGCAAAGAACACCTGCAGCTGAGTATTCAAAACTTAAAGGTCCCTTAAAAGTGGTCAAAACCTTAAATATTAAATCCATGAATGCCAAGAACCTATACATCCAACATGAGAAGCAAAGAGGTTTTAGATACAGCTACTCTCCAGTTAATTAATTCCTTCCATCTACTCTACTTTTCATCAACAAGGACCCCTGGGACACTGAAAGGTAAG
This sequence comes from Antrozous pallidus, assembly GCA_027563665.1. Taxonomy (NCBI): domain Eukaryota; kingdom Metazoa; phylum Chordata; class Mammalia; order Chiroptera; family Vespertilionidae; genus Antrozous; species Antrozous pallidus. Next base: position 29,020,376 of record CM050508.1, on the reverse strand, counting down.
AAAGAAGTATAGGCATACCTTACTTTATTGTGCTTCACTTTATTGTGCCTCACAGATGTTGCATTTTTTACAAATTGAAGGTGAGACCCACCAAACAAAAGGATCAGAACTTGCTTTATTGCAATAGTCTGGAACCAAACGTGCAATGTCTCCAAGGTCTGCCTGTACTGTGATTCAAGAAATATTATTACAAATCTGGATTTTGTACCGCTAAATTACTTCTAAATGATGTTCTTTATTGATTTGGCTACAGCTGAATTAATGTGTCTATATATGTTTTACCTGATTCTTTTCTTATCTAAAGTTATTCTCTAGCGCAGTGGTTCCTCAACCAGGGGTAGTTTTGTCCCCCAGGGGATGATTGGCAATGTCTGGAGTTATCAGGCTGTCACTTCTAAGGGAAGGTTGCACTAGTGGCTAGTGGGTGAAGGCCAGATGCTACTCAACACCCAACAGTGCACAGCACAGCACAGCCCCACCCACCTCACCTCACCGAGGCGTTACCCAGCCTAATATGTCAATAATGCTAAGATAGAAAGACTCGGTCACAGAACCAAGGCCCCTGAAAAAGTGGGTTATTTATATCAGAGAGAAGAGGGTCAAACTGGGATCAAAGTAACAAACAAGCTTCACATTTATTTTCCTCCCTTCCTTCCTTCCTTCCTTCCTTCCTTCCTTCCTTCCTTCCTTCCTTCCTTCCTTCCTTCCTTCCTTCCTTCCTTCCTTTCTTCCTCACCTAGGATATTTTTTCATTGTTTTTTTTAGGAAAATTGGAAGAGAGAGGGAAAGATAGAGAGAAACATCGATGTGAGAGAAACACATCGACTAGTTGCCTCCTGCATGAGCCCAGACCAGGACCCGGGCCGAGGAGGATCCTACAACCAGCATACGTGCTCTTGACCAGAATAGAATCTGGAACCCTTTAGTCCACAGGCTGACACTCTATCCACTGAGCCAAACTGGCGAGGGCCAACCTTCACATTTTCTATGCCATGCACATACCAACAGCCTAAATAAAACTATCTTAGCTTTCAGAAAGGGGTAAAAATAAATGCAGAAAAAGGTATAAGGTTTAGATACGTAAGAAAGCATATGGACACGCTGACCTCCCCGCCCCTCCTACCCCTTCCTTCCTTTCTTCCCTGGCTTTCCCGTTCTGTTACTTCTCTTCAGAAAGCTGTTTGTTCTTCACCAGTTCCTGCACTCTGAAAAATTAAGTTCCAATGAGAAATTAATTTTGACAAAGTTGCCTTATAAGCAGTAATGTGAAGGTCTGAAGAATTCAGGAAGATGGCCTTTTGCTCACATACAGACATGATGAAAGACTAGACTGCGATTAACTTCTAAGCAGAGTAACATAATTAGCGGATTTATGAATAGGTCTTCCTTTCACAGTTCCACTGTCAGGATTAATTACTTCTATTAATTAGAACTGTCAACACATGAATATGCTTGTTGAAGCTGCTTTCTACGGTAAAACATGAGACTTGTAAATATCAAGATGCTTAAAAAGAGGCAAAGCCTTTCATTTATTGAAATTCTGAGTGATGGAGAAGCACTGACTACACAGTGAGCCTCGGGCTGACTGTGAATAGATCCCTGCTATCTGTTCTCCCTTGCTTAAGCATTCGTCTTGGGTTAGCCTTTGGAAGAAGTACCCAGTACATCACTACTTCGGAAGGACTGGAGAAAGGATAAGAAAAAAATCCTACAAGTTACTGGAAAACTGGAAGAGTAGCCAAATGATTGGGGTGAGGAGGAAGGAGTTCCTGTCTCTCTTTTGATTATACTGAGCTCTACCATAAAGTAAGTTTTAAAAACTGCTTAAGTGATGGGGGAAAGACTGCTGGGGATTAAGAAGCAGAATGGGAATGCTAATTTTAACTCCATGTGACCCTGGGTAAGTAGACAAGTCCTTCAGCCACTCTGTGCCTGGTTTCCACATCTGAAAAAGGGATACCAAAAATGGGATAGCAATAGAACTTGTAAAGGGTGTGGTAAGCTTTGGATACAGGTACTTATGAGAACTAAACGAGAGAAAAAATGCATGGAATGTACTTGCTATGCCTATACATAAAAAGGGATTGCTAAATGTTGTTGATTAAGTATTTATTTACACTGTTATTCTCTTTTTTTGAGAAATCTCTGAAATTGATTACAATGGATGTAAAAAGGAAAGTTTTAGTCAGTGACCTAGGTATGTGGAGATAGAAAACATGGGAAGAGGAACTGATTCACATGCATTCTCTGTGCGAGGGTCTTTCAGCTCCTGCCTCAGGTGTCCATCACTGCAGCCCCACGGGGAAGGTGTCATTCTCTAGCCACAAAGTCCCCACACACCCCTAGTTACCTTGTCCACTGGCGAAGGAGACCCAGCTTGGATACCAACTGGGCTTTGCTGTGGTGAGGTGTGAAAGCAAGACTATGAAGTCTTCATCACACACTGATGGGCATAGGTATAAGCCCTTCTACCTATTTTTTTTTCTTTTTCCATTTACATATATTTTAAAAACACAGTAATCAAACTCCTGCTGGGCAGCCACTGTTCTGGCCGGCTAAACTTCTGATAACTACCGTACAAAGACTACCACAAAACAATTTTTAAATCAAGGTCATTTAATTAAGCCATTTCAATCTTAATCCCCTGAAGTACCAACTTGGCAACAGTCCACAAAAGACAGAATTACTCTCATTCTATGTTTCAGTTTATAAGGTCCTTCCGGACTCATCTTTCTGAAGTGTGAAGATGGCCCATCTCACAGGTTCTCAGGGAACAGAGGCCAGGAGCGAAGAGCATCTGCTAAGGTCCCTCCCAATGTGAAGATCGTACATTCCCGAACACAGCAAGAGGTCAATAGTAGAGCTGATTTCAACAGAAAATCCATTTCTGCATAAAATTATAAAACTGCATAAAATAGTAAAATATGAGAAGTCAATGATGCCAATTTTGTCTTGAAAATCAAGCAACACTTACAGATTCATCTGGTAAAAATTCCTTACAAATTCATCTGGTCAAAAGTTTACAACATCAAAACAATCAATCCATAAAAAGAAAATCTAGCTGGAGGATGTTCTGGGTCCTTTCCCAAGAAAGCTCGGTTAAAAATACAAGGTAAGAGAGAAATCAAGATGGCGGCATAGGTAAATACCTAAACTGCTGCCTTGCACAATTTCAAAACTACAACTAAAAGACAAAACGGCCATCATCCAGAACCACAGGAAAGCTGGCTGAATGGAAATTCTACAACTAGAAGAAAAGAGAAAAGCACACAGAGAATCAGAGGAGCTGCAAAGCCTGAGGTACAGAGACATGTGTGCGCAGAGAGGACGGGGCTGGAGAGGACAGGGCAGCTGAGTGCCTGGCTGGCGTGCTCTAATGGGAAGGAGACAAAAGCTCCAGACTGCGCTGAACCCCAGTTCTGACTGCAATGAGCCCCAGTTCCGGTCGAGACCCTGGGGACCCAGACTCATACAGGGGAGGGGAGGGAATCTAGACTGTAAGGCAGAAACTCAGGGGAGCGGTGAAAGGCAGAGGTCTGGAGGCACGTGTGTGAGTGCACATAGAGAGGACTGACAAATCTCCGGGATGCACTGAACCCAGTTCTGACTGCACTGAACCCCAGTTCTGGGTGAGAACCTGGGGACCCAGGCCAATATAAGGGGAATCTGGACTGTAAGGCGGAAACTCAGGGGAATGGCGAAAGGCAGAGGTCTGGAGGCACGCGTGCGCAAATGCACGCAGAGAGGACAGACTGTTGAGTGTGCTCCTGGCTTGATATAGCAGGAAGAAGACAAAAGCTCCAGGTGGCACTGAACTCCAGTTCTGACTGCACTGTACCCCAGTACCAGGTGACAATCTGGGAGTCTGAATTCATTGGGGAAGAGACTGGACTCTTTGACAGAGGGTGAAACTTGAGGGTGCCCTTCTCTCAGAGGTGCTTGCAGCAATTACCTGGGGACACTGAAACCCAGGAACCTCATGGTAGCCAAGGCTGTCGGCTCCACCCTGAAACTCTGCCCCATTCAAGCTGAGCACAGAGGCTTTTGCAATTTTGCAAGTCTTGTCAAATAAGGCTGTCTCCGAGTGTAGACACAGCTGATCCTCACAGCCAATTGGCCTGGAGGTCAATTCCTCCCAGTGATACCAGCAACTACAACAAGGCTGTACACACAGTCCACAAAAAGGTGCACCCCCACCTCAGATAACAGGGGAAGCCGAGACACCTAGCACACAAAGCTACTCTACCAACTCAGGGAAGCAGCAAAAATGTGGAGAAAAAGAAACAGATCACAAATGAAAGAAATGGAGAAAATAAATGATTGGATATAGAGTTCAAAACCATGGTTATAAGGTTTTCAAAAGATTCTTAGAAAAGGCCGATAAATTTAGCAAGACCCTCAAGGATATAAAAAAGGACCAACTAGAAATTAAACATACACTGACTGAAATAAAAAATATTATACAGAGACCCAACAGCAGACTAGAGGAATGCAAGAATCAAGTCAAAGATCTGAAATACCAAGAGGCGAAAAACACTCAACCAGAAAAGCAAAAAAGAATCCAAAAATTTGAGGATAGTGTAAGAAGCCTCTGGGACAACTTCAAGCGTACCAACATCAGAATTATGGGAAATGCCAGAAAAAGAGAGAGAGCAAGATACTGAAAACCTAATTTGAAGAAATAATGACTGAAAACTTCCCCCACCTGGTGAAAATAATAGACTTACAAGTCCAGGAAGTGTACAAAATGAATCCAAAGAGGACCACACCAAGACACATCAAAGTAAAATGCCAACAGCAAAAGACAAAGAGAGAATATTAAAAGCAGCAAGAGAAAAGCACTTAATTACCTACAAGGGAGCACCCATACGATTGTCAGCTGATTTCTCAACAAAAACTATGCAGGCCAGACACGAGTGGCAAGAAATTTTCAAAGTGATGAATAGCAAGAATCTACAACCAAGATTACTCTACCCAGCGAAGCTATCATTCAGAAATGAAGGTCATATAAAGAATTTCACAGATAGGAAGAAGCTAAAGGAGTTCATCAACACCAAACTAGTATTATATGAAATGCTGAAAGGTATTCTTTAAGAAGAGGAAGAAGAATAAAAAGGAGAAAAAGGTGGCTGATTAAAATAGAGCATGGATGGAACTGGAGAGCATTATGCTAAGTGAAATAAGCCAGTGAAAGAAAAATAAGTACCACATGAACTCACTCATTTATAGAATATAATGAACAACATAAACTGATAAACAAAAACAGATCCAGAGACAGAAAAGCATTGACTATCAAACCTCAGAGGGAGGGTAGGGGAGGATGAGGGTAAGGGGAAGAGATCAACCAAAGGACTTGTATGTATGCATATAAGCCTAACCAATGGACACAGACACCAGGAGGGGTGAGGGCATGAGTGGGGAGGGGAGTGTTGGAAGGGTAATGGGGGATGAGGACACATATATAATACCTTAATCAATAAAGAAATTTTTAAAAAAATACAAGTCAACAGAAAAATCTAAAATCTACTGGAATTAAAAAAGACACACTAAGGAGGAACTAAGATGGCGGCAAAGGCAAAACACCTATCTTGCCGTCATAATCAGCAATTTTAATACTACAACTTAACGAAAGAACAAACACCTTCCAGAATCACCAGAAAGCTCGCCGAGTGAAAATTCCACAAATAAAAGTGAAGATAAGACACTGTGACCCGGAGGAGCGGCGGCGGACGGCGTTGAAAGATTCGCTCGGAGAGAGGTTTGGAGTGCACGCCGCGGAGAGGGCGGGCGGCTGAAAACCGGCCAGTTTTCTCGAACGGGGAGACAAAGGCGTCCCACTGACTGATTCTCCAGCTCTGGGCGAAGTCCAGAGAACCCACTATCACACGGGGTGAAAACTGGACAGTGGGAGGGCACGCCGAAGCTCGGGTGCTGCCGGGTCTCCCGGCTTGTGGAGAAGGCAGTTCGCGCGAACAGCTCGGCTGCGTGAGGGCGCAGAGAGCACACCGCGATTTGCCTCTCATTCGGAAAACCGTCAGACTGCTTTGTTTTACGATCCTGGGTGAGACATTGAGCATGCAGACTCATTTTGGGAAAGTCTGAATTCCCCGGCAACCGGCAGCCGGTGGAGCTCCGTAGCAGCTCTCTCTCAGAGGTGCTGGTGGCCATTGCCCCCGGCACAGAGTCCCTGGGGCCGCATAGGGCAGAGCTAACGCTGTCTGCTTGGCCCCGAGACTCCGCCCATCCAACCTGAGCACAGCTGAGCTTCACAGACAATTGGCCTGGAGGTCAACCCTCCAAGTGCTAACAAGGATTAACTGAGCTTAACTTCAGCAAGACTGTGCAGCCCATATCCATCTCAGGTAACCGGGGAGGCTGAGCCACTGTCCCTTGTAGCACGTCTACCACACAAAGCTAATTGACCAACTCAGGGAAGCAGCCACCATGCAGCAACATGGAAAGAAATCAGATGTGAAAGAAATGGAGGAAAAAAAACGACTGGACATGGAATTCAGAACCACGGTTATAGGGTTTTTTAAGAGGTTCCAACAAAAGATCGAGGCCTATAAGGAAATAAGCAAGACCACAAAGGAAATGAGTGAGTCCTACAAGAAAATGAACAACACCCTCCAGGATATAAACGAGAGCTGCAAAGAAATTATTAAGACCAACGTGGAAATGAATGAGTCCTACAAGGAAATGAAAGAAACCCTCAAGGATATAAAGCAGACTCTCAAGGATATGAAAAAGGACCAACCAGAAATTAAGCATACACTGACTGAAACAAAAAATATTATACAAAGACCTGAAAGTGCCCTGGAGCACCCCAAGAACCAAGTTAAAGATTTGAAATACAAAGAGGTAAAATCCACTCCGCTGAAAAAGCAAGAAACCAAAAGAATCAAAAAAAATTGAAGATAGTGTAAGGGGCCTCTGGGACAACCTCAAGCATACCAACATCCGAATTATAGGGGTGCCAGAAAAAGCGAGAGGCCAAGACAATGAAAACCTATTTGAAGAAATAGTGACTGAAAACTTCCCACACCTGGTGAAAGAAATTGACTTAGGATTCCAAGAAGTGCACCGAACCCCAATATATAGGAACCCTAAGAGGACCACACCGAGGCACATCATAATTAAAATGCCAAGAGCAAAAGACAAAGAGAGAATATTAAAAGCAGCAAGAGAGAAACAGTTGGTTACCTATAAGGGAGCACCCATACGACTGTCAGCGGATTTCTCAACAGAAACGATGCAGGCCAGACGGGAGTGGCAAGAAATATTCAAAGTGATGAACAGCAAGAATCTACAACCAAGATTACTCTATCCAGCAAAGCTATCATTCAGAATTGAAGGTCAGATGAAGTGCTTCGCAGATAAGAAAAAGCTAAAGGAGTTCATCACCACCAAACCAACATTATATGAAATGCTGAAAGATATTCTTTAAGAAGAGGAAGAAGAAAAAGGTAAAAGTGCAAACTAGCAACAACAAATACACATCTATCAACAAATGAACATAAAAATCAAGTGAATTGATAGGCTGTTGAACAGGATAGACTGGTGAATATAGCAGAGACATGGACATAGAGAGGAAATGGACTGACAATTCTTGGGGAGAAAAGGGTTGTGGGAAGTGCAGCAAGAGACTGGACAAAAATCTAGCAACAATGGGAGAGGACAATGGGGAGGGGGAGGTGAGGGTGGAGGGTGGGATAGGTACAGGGTGGAGGGAAGCTATAGGGGGATAAAAAGGGGAAACAATGTAATTAATAAACTGAACAATAAAGATAAAAAAAAAAGATTGACAATCAAAAAAAAAAAGACACACTAGAAAGCAAGCCAGTTCAAGTTGATCCCTGGAACCCATGAAAACCTGTTAACATGTACCTTCTTGACTCTAGTTGCCACTGCATACAGCCATATCTAGTTTTATTGCACTTTGCTTTATTGAGCTCAAAAGTGTTCTATTTTTTACAAAGGGAAGGGAAGGCGCTCCACCATCTAAAATTTACCACTAGCTTTGTTGCAACACTCATCCACAACTTCTCTTATATATGCCTATACTCCTCAAAGCGAAAGTAGGTACTAAAGGATCCTGTTGACTATTCTCTACGGTAGTGTGGAATCTTCAGCAATGGTCAATATAGGCATAATCTCTCTTTGAAAAACTCAGTTTATTTTTTGATTGCATATTTTGCATGAAGATGAACTATGGTGATATGGAGAAATAGCTCTAAATAGGAGTGTAATGATGCAGATCCTAAGACAAGCTCAGGGATGAGATTTCACACTCCCTATATTTTAACAGGTACCTACTAAGGGCCTTGAAAACACTCCATTATTAAGTCTGCAGTAGAAATTCCACAGGAAGAGTAAAGGTGACCAGGAAGACATTAATTTAATAACCTCTGCTTGAATAACTCAACTTGAAATTTCTTTATGACTATCTTACAGAAAGCTAATTCACAAAAATTTCTAATTTCATTTCGATAGGAATGAGTATGAATGTAAAAAAGTTTACTGTAGTAAATTACTAAAATAATTTATAATAGAACACTAAAATAGCATTATTAACTATATATTAATTAAACAATGATGATGATGATGATGACACTACCACTACAATAGGAAAGGCCAAATAATGTAATGGTTAAGCCCATAGACTCTGGAACCCAGACCGCTCCCATCTCAGCTCTATCACTTACTGGCTATGAGACCTCAGTTAGCAGCCCTGTGGTCTAGCATCCTCTTTTCTGAAATGGGTGAAGAGTAAAACTCATCCCACTGATTGTTGTTGGAGGAAGTGAACATATATGCACATACACACTCATGTACACACATGTAAACATGCATATATAAGCATATAGAGGTCATTTACAATAGTGCCTGGTGTGCTGACTCAAACTTCATCTCTCCCCCTGCAACACACCCTCACCCAGAGCAGAGTGATCTTAAAATCCACATCTGATCTTCTTGCTCCCTGCTTAAAATTCTCAAACTTCCACTGTCCCCAGGGTCAAGTAAAAAACCTTTAGACACAGCATACTGGGCCTTTCACAACTTGATTCCCAGCTATCCTGCCATTCAGACCTTCACATTGAGAAATGTACTGCAGACACAATGAATTTAACTCCGCCAGTAGCCATCCCCTCATCCTGGCCCCTGATCCATTTTCCCTGCTCACCTCACTCCCCGGTTCACACTCTTCACTAGCTTCTCATCACACCCAGGGGGAAAGCCAAAACTCTTAAATGGATCATGGTCTGAAACCTACTCACTCAAATTTAGGATCATTTCCCACATTGCCCAAACTTAGATACTATACATTCATGCATAGGAGAAAGAATGCTCATAACCTAAACATTTTGTCCACCAGTGTTTAAGACAATTAAGGCTATCGCAGATGTTCTGACGTCATTCCAATCACCAGGGGAAAATCCGTGTTTAGAGTAAATGGCCCCCTGTTTGTACACCTCTCTCTTCTGTTTGCTGTAGGAGCAATTTTAATTTATTTTCATGTTAAGCAATTGCTTGTCTATTCATGTAACTGTAGAGAGCAGAGAAAGACCCACTTTTCAGAAAACACAGGCCTGGGTATTTTTAAGGACAGTGCTCATTTGATCTCATTATTCTGCCGGTTAATTGACAGGAAAGAATGTCCTAATTGCTCATTAACTCTGAAGATGTCCCTGGCCTGGTGTCAAGGTCTAGGCTGTCTCGCTACTGCTGCTCAAGGGGGACAAAGCTCGAGGCCCACACAGCTGAAAGACCGGCGCATATTTTGATTTGGGGTTCAAACAATCCCACTCATAGCACCGTGGAGTTTGGTGGTGAGTTATTTTCTCCTTGGGCTAATAAGATGAGCTACACTGCTGATTAAACATTTTCTGGGGCTGCAGGGTTTTTCAGCCACTGCTTATGGAAATCATTCTCGGCTAGATTGAAACTTGCCAGAAAGGCAAGTGATTTTAAAGGCAGGTCAAGAAAGGCATTCTGTGGTGCCACCCAGCCCTGTGCCTGCAGGACTGTGATGAGAGAAAGTATAACAAACAAGCCATCATCACAGGCCCCGTTCAATGACTGCCTAGCCCCTTCCTCATAGCATACAACGAACCCCAGCATTCCACTAACTGGCTCTGCCCATGGACCACAGGGTCCTGTCTACGTGGGTCTGTGATAGATAAAACACTGAACTGCTAAGAGTTAGCAAATCATTAGGGCCCCCCTCAGGGGTAGGAAATGTTACCATAAGCTGACAAGTGCCATAGTGTCAAACTTAAGTTCAGAATGGGCCTCACCGGACCTGCATGTGTCCCACTCAAAAGCACCCTCTACACAGTGGTAAAGAATTTGGGGTTTAAAATCTGTCTTTGTCACAGCTCAGTGTGCCAAAAAGGGACTCCGCTAACCCCAGGGGCGCCACTTACTTAAAGTGATAATGCAGACAGCAGGTGTTCTCTACAGATACCACTTCTAGAAGACACTTATTAAACACTGAGCTCCCTTAATGTCGATGGGTGTGCTACTTTTTATTTCAGCATCACCCTCATCATAAGCAAACTGTTTCCTTTTAGTCTCACTGAGCTGAAAATGAAAAACAACTGGGCTTTGGGTTGTTTTGGTTGGTTTGTACAGCATCCTGAACACAACAATTCAAGAGTCATCCTATCCTGTTTTCTAGTAACACATCTGTATTCTGTAATACAGAAATACTCCTCCACAGAATGTGTGCCAGATGCCTCCTTTCCATGGGTCCCAGACCTCCAAGTTCCAACCACCAAACACAACCTTTCATCGGGGGACAGATCTGAATGGACTGTACTGGATAAGCCGCCCAGAGCTTTAAATACTGTACACTGTAAGGTAAATAGAGCTGCCTGGTGCCATGGTTCCTAAGTGGTGTGATAAAGCAGCCTCAGGCTAGGACGGGATCCTGTGTTCCAAAACCCTTGAGAATGAAGTCTTCGCAGTGGCCAGGGAGAGCTGGCCCCTTAGGACAGGAGCAGTTGGTCTTCTTGCCTGAAATGTGGGGGTAACATTAGCCTGGAGATAAGAAGGGAATGAAGGGGATAACCACAAAGAAAAGGGGAGATAGAATCTGGAGAGAGGCTAATTCAGACACACAGCTCGGTTACCATTCTGATCATCCATATGTAGCCTGCAGAGGCTGGAGATGGATGCACTGAGGTACAGCTTTCATTGCATTTCTCCACTGATGCCTTAAATAGGATGGGATTGTGAATCAGGAAAAAGCAAGGCTAATGTTGAATACTAGAGGCCCAGCACACCGTTAAACGTATGCATGTAGGGTCCCCTAGGCCTAGCCTGCCATCAGGGCCATATCCACTGCCCCACAACACCTTGCACACACCACGGATGATGCCAGTGCCCCTTCACGCTCCGTGGATGCTGCTGGCACCCCACGACACTCCACTGATGCCTGGGGAGGGCCTGAGAGGTGCTCCATGCACCTCCTGGTAACCAGTCGTTTGGTCGTTACAGTGTTACAGCCACTGGCCTTTAATAGTATACTAGAGGCTCGGTGCACAAAATTTGTGCCTGGGAAATGGGGGGTGCCCTCAGCCCAGCCTGCACCCTCTCAGGGATTGGGCCTAAACAGGCAGTCAGACATCCCTCTCACAATCCAGGACTGCTGGCTCCCAACTGCTTGCCTGCCTGCCTTCCTGATTGCCCCTAACTGCTTCTGCCTACCAGCCTGATCACCCCCTAACCACTCCTCTGCCAGCCTGATTGATGTCTAACTGCTCCCCTGCCAGCCTGTTTGCCTGCAACTTCCTTCCTCTGCTAGCCTGGTCACTCCTAACTGCCCTCCCTTGCAGTCCTGGTCCCTTCCAACTGCCTTCCACTGCTGGCCATCTTGTGTCCACATGGGGGCAGGATCTTTGGCCACATGGGGGCAGACATCTTGTGTGTTGGAGTGATGGTCAATCTGCATATTACTCTTTTATTAGATAGGATAGAAGCCTAGTGCATGAATGGGGTTTGCCCTGAAGGGTGTCCCGGATCAGGGTGGGGGTTTCCTTGGGGCATGGGGCGGCCTGGACAAGGGGCCTGTGGTGGTTTTCAGGCCGGCCATGCCCCGTGGTGACCCAAGTGGAGGCCCTGGTATCTGAGATTTATTTATCCTCTACAATTGAAACTTTGTAGCCTGGAGCAGCCAAGCCTTCTTCTGCTCTCTCCGTGGTGGCAGTCATTTCTGTTGGGGTTTATTTATCTTCCATACTTGAAACTTTGCAGCCTTAAGTGAAGGCCTGGGCCAGCCAGGGTGTGTGGGAAGGTTGGCTTCCTCCATCACTGGGGGCAACCCTAGCCTCCTCATCTCTCCAGCTCCATGGCTACTGCCATTTTAATTGAAACTTTGTAGCCTTAAGCAGAGGCCTGGGCTGGCTAGGGTGTGTGGAAAACTTGGCTTCCTCCATCACCAGGGAAACCCATGCCTCCCTCCTGCTCTTTCCATGGCTGCAGCCATCTTGGTTGGGATTAATTTGCATACTCACTCCTGAAGCTAGTAGGCGTGGCTTGCGGGTGTGGCAGAATGATGGTTAATTTACATATTACCCTTTTATTAGATAGGATATGTTTATCAATGCAAGATTTATTTTAATATTTTTTATTTATAAGGGTTCTACATGATTTTAAGAAATCTTAGAAAATAGAGTAAAGCCAAAACAAGAAAATAAGTCACCATAATCTTGTTCCTAGGAAATAAGGATGATTGGCATTGTTAAATATTAATCCAACATTTTTATAGCACAGTTATTCGGTCTTACAAAAATAAATGAGCTTGTGCGTAGGAATACTGCTGCAGCCTGTCTCTAATCTGCACACTCTGAACTCACCTTTCTTTTTAATGGCTGAGTATTATTCTATATCATGATTTATTTAACCTGTCTCCTATACAGAATACTGAGGTCATTCCAGTTTTCCCAAAGGGTATGCTTACAATATAATTTTAATTGGCTTAATGTGTACAGTAGTCTCACTAACTGCCCAATTCTGGTCCTTTGTTACAACAGAACTGGCTTTAAACAACACAGATGTGACACAGGAAGGTCTCTGGCCCCTGACTGAGACGCAGAAAGATAAATAGATACATATTATGCATGATTCTTGCATCTGGCTCTCTGTGATGAAGTACAACAGAATTAGAAATAGCTTTGAATCCCTGGAGGACTGCCATATGATGAAACTGGACCACTCTGAAAGCTACTGTGGTTCTATAATAAATGGAAACCAACTTATGACTCTTGATTTTTCTCACCAGCAACACAACATAACAAAATGTATAAGACAACATGTGCAAGTCTGGATGAGACTGTGTGAAGACGCAGAGAAGACAACCGTGAGAAGTCTCATGTGATCAATTCCCATTAGCAGGTAGCTGGAGCCAGGGCTAATAAATAGAGTCATGTGTAATAACTCAATGGAAAAGTCTGATGTCTTAAGGCACATTTAATTGTGAGCAAATTTATTCTTATTTTTGTTATGAATCATTTATTTTCTAAAACTACTGAAGAATAATTGAGTTGTATTTAAATTAACAATGCAAATATCCGTAATTGAAATATGTCCATAGTAAAGCAATATTTTTAAACTCATATGCTAAAACTTTTGGTAGAAATTAGTAACAGCCCAGTAGGTTACTTAGAATTGTCCACAGTAAACATTTTTTTTTGTGTGGGGGAAGGGTCTACCCTATGAGGTATCTGCAATTTCCCTATACAAACTATTTTTAATTCCTGCCAGAAATTTTTACTTAAGAAAAAAAAAAAAAGGAATTTAGCCAGTCCTATATCCAAGAGAAGACAACAGTGAGGGAAATGCCACTGCTAATCTATAACAATACAGTCTTTCACATTTAGCTGAGACTTACAGTAGCTCCACCTACCTGAATGTCAGCTTCCCAAATTTAGAAAGATGCCCGGAAAATAGGCAAGTATGGCCTCCTTTTCACTTATAGGTGAGAGACCTTATTTCTGCCAAGGGCCATCTGGATATTTATATCATCATTCCTGGGCCATGTAAAATTATCAACTTAAAAATTAGCCTGCTATATTTGGTCAAACATTTAATTAACTCACCCCTAATACCTTGGCAGGGCCAAACCAAATGATTTCTCAGGCCTGATATGGACCAAGAGCCAGATGTTCCCCACCCCTGACTTAGAACATGACCCTGGGCAAGTCACTTAATTTCTCTGTTTCACAATGTGAAATAATAAAAATAATCACAAATGCTTATTCTTCAGGATTCTGTGTGGGTATGTGAGCTTTCCTACTACAGTAACCAACAGGAAAGAGGCACTTTATGCTCAATGAGCTAGAAAACATTTCTCCAAAACATTCACAGTGTTTTTTTCTGTGCCTGAATTACAGGTTGCTGCAAGGGTGCACCTCAAATATTATGTGATTCTTCTCTGGGAGGTGAGATTATGAATTATTTTTTGTCTTCTTTTTGTTGATGTACATTTTCCATGGTAAATATAGATTTTTTTTAAGGGATTCGAACAGGCCTCCCCAATAATTATTACCAATAATAACATTTTATGTCCCATTTATAGGGAAGGACAAACTTCTAATTACTGAACATTTGCTTTTCTTATCCTCCTGCTATGACCTTCCTCCCTCTGAAGCCCCACGCGCTTTCCCTCATTTTGGCTCAGATTGTCATACAAACTTCATTTTCCCTTTCTGTCTCTGCACCTCTCGTGCATGTGGGTGTCTGACTCTCTCATATACATGGGTTTCTCATACAAACGTATGCAATTAAATTTTTGTTTGTTTGTTTGCTTTTGTTAATCTGTCTCATTAGACCAGCCAGAGGACACAGAAGAACAGAGAACCACCCTCCCTCTCTCCAATTACTTTTATAACCAAAACAACAAATGCTAAGACCATAATAGATGAGCTCTGGCACCCATCCTTACCTATCTCAGGCCCTCAGCACAGTACACATCAGAACATCTACAATTCAGATAGGATTTCCAGAAAAGGAATTGTGAGATGTCCGCTCCCATGGCAAAACAAAAGCAGAAAAACAGCAATCACAGCACACACTTAACAGGTGTTAACACATACATAGCACCTTCTCTCACAAGATTGAAGCTCAGGCCACTGAGGTGCCCTCCTTTTCTCTGTGGGCCACACTATGAACAATTAAAAGTACACGAACATAGTTTATTCCATTTTCTAACAAGTTTCTACGCCATTATAAAGAAACAAGACAAATGCTGCTTTTAGATACCTTGGTGCAGCTTCAGTAAAAAGAAAAAGTACAACTTAGTTGAAATGAATGCTGTCTTTTTTACTTAAAATGTATCTCAGTTGTTACCATGCACATGTTACCTATAAACAGGATTCAAAGGCATTGTCAAATGATCTGTTAATAACAATATTAACTAAAATTTCTATTAGTAAGCTGTTACTAAAATATTAACTAAAATTTCTATTAGTAGTTCATCTCAATGTAAAATTGCCTAACATGCAAAGAACCTAAAGCATTCATATTTTTGTGCAAAAATTAAAATTTAAAGTTACCAAGACTGCAATATAAAATTTCCAAAAGCCCCCATTAATTAAAAAAGGGGGGGTGGGGGATAGTGGAACAATATCATGTAAGGAAAAATATCCTGTAAGTACATTACATCTAGAAAATTCTTACTCCAGAAAATTAATTTCCATTTGTAATGCTAACAGCAGGACAACCATAAAAAACAAACATGGTGTCAAAATAAGCCAAAGGAAAATCAATTGGGCAAAAATAGAAAGAATCCCAAGTCTAATTTACAGAAAAGATCCCTTTATTAACTTTTGGTTGAGAATATGTTTGTATATTTTCAGAAAACAACTCTAAGACCATATGGATTCCTACAAAAAGAGGAACTGAGAGGTCTATTCCAACTGCAAAGACAGTCCAGAGATAGAAGACACTGATGATACTTTGTCATTCTAGCAGTCAGCAGCTATGAGTCGCTGCAGGTGGCCCAGGTTCAAACCAGAGAGGGTGGAACCTGCATTGCTACCATATGTCCACCATCCAGATACTATTGCTGACATGTACACATAATTCTTACCATTGCTGACATGTACACATAAGGAACTATTTGACATTGAAACTGGGACTCAGAACTGTTGGACATTGAAACTGAGACTCAAACATTTTTTGTTCTTATATATTTATTTCCAGTATGTAGATGCAAGATTTTTTTAAAGAAAAGAAACGGGGGGAAAAGATTGATACAGAGGCAAAGAAGCATTGAATAGACTGTCAAACTACAGTGAGAAGGCAGGAAAGGGTGGGGGGCGGGGGCTGTAAGAGATCAACCGAAGGACTTGTATGCATGCATATAAGCATAACCAATGGATACAAGACACTGGGGCAGGGTGGGGGGGAGGGGGAGACAGGTGAGGGCATGTGCTGAGGGGTAGGGGAGGTTGGGGGTGGAGGTCAATGGGAGAAAAAAAAAGGCAACATATGTACTAATATTTGTAATACTTTAAAGAATAAAAATAAATAAATACAGAAGTAACATGTCGATAAATAAATAAATAAATAAATAAATAACAAAAGAACTAGGTATTAATTTGAAACCTAAATACTTTTTTCTGGTATGGCTTCCTGGTAATTTGACATCTCAGGACTGTGACACAAGGCTGCAACCAGTTCCAGTCTGCTGCTGCCAAAACCTCTGCGGTTTATTCCCCCACAGTGCCCACAGGGCTCACTGGTGTCCCCAACTGTACAGCGTGGGGAGGGGATGACAACTGCTTTATCCACACCGACAATCAAATGCAACTGGGCCATTTGCCTCTCAGAAGAGTCTAGGACTAGAAGCAGTTACTCCACGTGTTAGCAAGCAGTTCCAGCTGTAACCAGCACATATGTGCCGGGCTGGCAGACAGAAGCTGAAAAGGACACAGCTTTGTACCCAGCCACCAGCTGAACTTGGTAGCAGGCTATTACAAAAAAAAAGAAAAGGCACAAATTATACATAGAAGGATGGAGGTGGGGTGGGGGCAGTAAATGCAATGAGCTAATGCCCCTAGCTGGCATCAGCCTTTTGACTCAATGAAAGACATGGCCCTTTTCCAAAACTGTTCTATTAATGTGGTATCAGCTGCCTCTTGCACTTGTTTATAAAAGCTGAAACTGCCAACAAAACGAGACAAGATTTCAGTAAGAGTAGTAATGTGCGAGCCCCTTGAAATAATAGGGGTTTTGCTATTTCTTCTACAGAGGCTATCTTGGTACTATTAGTCCCAGCATGAGCCCTAAAATGTGTATGGTCAGATTCTGTTAAGAAATATGGCGACAGCCAAGTCTAAGGTTAAAAAGGTACCTCCTTGATTCTTTAATTTATTCTTCTAATATACTTAACGGAAGATCAGTTTAAACCTAATTGGTTCTGGATGTTTCTTGCTAAACTGGCATTCTACAAAATGAATTGTTAGTTGGCCCTTTCAAATCTCAGTATTGCTGGTTGACTATTGCACTAACTTATTGTAAAAACTGGGAATCAAAGAGAAAAAATTAAGCATTTACCCAGCCTTTTTAAAGGGGACTATAGAGTCTACCTACATCATGGGGGAAAGGTCTTTATTTTTAAAAAAGCAAAAACAAAACCCTAGTAAATAAATGTACTAGAAATGATAGATTCAAGACCCAGTGAAGAATAAGGGTTGCTCCCAGCTCCCACTGGAATGAAGAAAGCTGAAAAAGCATCACTCCCGTCCTCATAATAAACATAAAGGCTGGACATTCTGCAAATGACTAATTTATCCTGAACCCATCAGAAAGCTGAGACTCGGGGCACCTAACTAAGAGTCTAAAACGGTAGAGGGGCTCTTGCTTACCTAGAAGACACTTCTGGCACTAACAAGATGTTAGTCAAAACTGTTAATAAATAGCTCAAGTGTGAGCTAGCAAGAGAACAGAATCTATTCATAGACCATGTAACATAGACTATATTGGGGGCTGCAATATAAAGGAATTCACACCCACTTTCAGCTCTTCTCAGGATCTCACAAGGTCCTCACCTCAGAAATGGGTAAGAGTCCAGAGAAACTCTTCCTGGGGAGAGAACTCAACCACTGCAGGAAAGGTTCATGTCCAGGGCTGCCTAGATCCTTCTCCAGTCCTCCCTATGGCACAGAATCCTTAAATGACTGGAGAAAGACTAAACAAAACAAAATACCATCTCTACCACTAGGGAGGAACAGGAACACTGAGAAGGCTACACCTCCAAACTGGAGACAGTTACTGCCTCAGACTAAGAGTTAATGTTGAATCACTGTGTTCTTCAACCTGAAACCAATATAATATTGTATGCCAATTATAATTCAATGTTTTTAAACATAGCCTATTCTATATAGAAAGAGAACATAAATATTGGGTGGGGGGGAATGAAAGCATACCCTCACTTGCCTCCCACCAACAGACTAAAAAGCAGGGTGTACCCCTGGCCGACAACAATAGTGGACAGAGAAGCTGGCCAAGTTCCAGTGCGAAGTAAAGGCATGGAATTGAAGTGCAAGCAGGTAAGTCAGCCCCCAACCAAAAACAAAGTCACACTAGAGGCGCTGGAAACCTTGATGCACTGAGGGTGCCCTGAGCACCAATATGTGTTCAGTACCACTCCAGGGGATTCTGTGTAAGTAAAAATACAGTATTCAACAGAACAAGCAGACAGGCAATCAGTAGGATACAGAAGACCTGAGCAAACTCCATCAGCTGAGTTAATTTTATGATCACTTGTAGGACCCGTCACCCAGCTAGAGCAGAGCACAGGTTCTTTTCAGGTGCATATAGCATTGCCACCAGGAGGGATCATAAAACTTCACAACCAGGTGATATTCCTCCTGGGGTACAAACCCTCTTCAACTTCGAAAATCAAAATAATTTAGTATGTCAAAATACCAAAGAAGAAAAAGTATATGATAATCTCAAAAAATATAGAACTTTTCTTACAAGCACTATTTATAATGTATCATAGTTCTCTGTCCACAAAAAGAAAGAGATTCTTAGGTATACATTTAAAGGACAACATGTTCAAAATTCAGTGGTGTGGAAATATGATTACAACATAATATTGAATGAGGAAAAGTAAGATATAAAATAGTTTGTACTATATGGTCAGACTTTTATAAAATATACTCAAACCAAATATTTTCCTACAGAGAACAGGACTAAAATATAATACAGGTCTTTCAAAAATGTCTCCTTGATGTTCATTCTTAACAAGACAATCACAAAGTGTTTTAAGAAAAGGAAAGTTGAAATTCATATAAATAATTTGTAACACGTTGCTGTCACCAATTACTATATAATGTACTTCAAGAAGTTTCTTTCGATCAGTTTCTTTGAAACTAGATGAATATATTCCTAAAATCACCTACTGAAAATAAAGTTCTGTGGTCAAACATGTTGGGGAAGCATTAATTATAAAATTGGAGAGCTAATTGGGATCGTCTGTATACAAGTGTTAATCAGAATCTTCAAGGAGGTATAGTTTGCAGAGTTTCCCAAATTCATGTGAATGTAGAACTTGTGGAGGGAGAAGCAAGAGAGAGAACGAGGCAAAGAGAGAGGAGAAAGTTGTTTTAGCTGACCTGTGAAAGCAGGTTACCGATATATTATTTTGCTTCTAAATACTTCAATGTGTTTCTCCCAGGAATAAAGGACATTCTGCTACTTAACCATAATATCACTGTCACATCAAAGAAAGCTAGATTATTTCCCTAATAGTATCTAATATCTAGTCCAAATACAAAAGTCCCCAGTTTTCTAAAAAAAAGTCTTTTATAGTCAGTTTTTCAAGGTTCTCATGTTACATTTGATTATTTCCTTTTAATAGAAAACCACATCCTGCTCTTTTCATGACATTTTCCCCCAGGAAACTAGCCTCATTGAATTGTAGAAATCTCATGTTTTGCCTGGTTATTTCTCAATGGCATTATTCAGCTTGTTCTGCTAGTCCCTGCATTTCCTGTGTAGTGACAGTCACATTTGATGACTTAATTAGGGTCAGTGTAAACATTTTTAGCAAGAATATGTCATAGGTGGTGCTGCATTGCTTATCCTGCAATGTATCAGGAGACACACGATGTCAGGTCATCCCACCGTTGTTGTTTTTTGCTGTTTCTTGACTTTAATGCCACAGTGCTGAGTGCAGCAGGCCTATAAAAAGACCCACTACAACAACACATACATAGTCTGGCACCTCAGGAGCCCAGGTTGCTTGGAATATGGCATCACACCCCATTCTCTGTAATCACAATGTGCACACATTTTTCCATCTACATATCCTTTTCACAAACTATTTAAAGTTTCCTTTGTTAGGCCATCTCCCCAGGTGAGGTATGATTTAAAGGAAGTGAAGGGTGCAAGATTCCTACCTCGGTCCCAGAGACTGGCTCTCAGTGCTCTCTCCAGCTGTTCCGCCTCACTCAGTCCTGCTGTGTAGGCATCATAGTTCCTGGATGTTTCTTCCTGGTAACCTGGCCTGCCATATGGGTAATAATCCTGAGATCCAGAGTAGCCTACAGGCACAATGAGAAGGTTATAGAACACTGTCATGGAGTTTTTTGTTTTTTTTTTTCCAAATGTCCTATTTTGTAAACAGAGACAATAAAACAATTCCTGTCATTATTCTGAGTATAATAATAATCCTCAAAATAGGAGAAGATGAGAACTGGAGAATTCCTCCATGAGGGTGGACAACGACTGATTGCCTTGTCACTGTAGTATCCACAAAGCTCAACATGGTGCCAGATCTGAGCAAGTCCTTGTACACTGAAGAGGAAGAAGATATTAATTTAGAAAGTAGTCAGTGGGTCTGGAGAGGGGACCCAAATGGGCTAATGACATATAAACTAAATCTCTCAGCTCAGAGCTATTTAATACTTGGTGAATTTTCAGTGAGATCCTGACTGAAGTCAAGGGAACAATTAAAATGATAGTTGATAAAGCCTTACTGTCCAGTGGACCCATGTAATGAGAGACAAATCAACAGTTAATACAGATTTCTGTGCTGTAATACGTATGTTGAGATATATAAGCCAATGTCTCTGCGATTATGATTTCATATCAGAGATCATAGTTTGTATTAACAGTACTTTAAAGAAATCAGTTACTAGATAAAATGAGAGAAAAGACAAAGGTTAATTACAGAGAAAAGTTCACTTTTGCAAGGTATTCCCATCACTCTTTTAAAGTCAGTTTGAATTTACTCTTTATATCTTCTTTAATCTCCCAGTTTTATGGAATTTGTTTGGAAGAGATTTTTTTCCCCCTAGAGCAAATTACCTATCTCAGTGGTTGGCAAACTCATTAGTCAACAGAACCAAAAATCAACAGTACAATTGAAATTTCTTTTGAGAGCCAAAAAACTTAAACTTCTTCTAATCCACTTCTTCAAAATAGAATCACCCAGGCTGTGGTATTTTGTGGAAGAGCTACACTCAAAGGACCAAAGAGCCACATGTAGCTGGCGAGCCGCAGTTTGCCAACCACGGACCTATCTAATTCTGCTGTAGTGGGAGATAAGTAATAGTCCTTCTAATATTTTTCCTCCTTTTATACCCTATGAAGACAATGTTTCAAATGTTAACTTTGTATGCTTTTTGGTGTTGATGAAAATTCCTACCCATTACTGTGAGTCTTCTGTCATATATCTCCTTATCAACCAACACTACTTGCCTCAGTTTAAGCTTCATTTTTTAAAAATATATTTTATTGATTTTTTTACAGAGGAAGGGAGAGAGATAGAGAGTTAGAAACATCAATGAGAGAGAAACATCTATCAGAGCTGCCTCTTGCACACCTCCTACTGGGGATGTGCCCGCAACCAAGTTACATGCCCTTGAGCAGAATCAAACCTGGGACCTTTCAGTCCACAGGCCGATGCTCTAGCCACTGAACCAAACTGGTTAGGGCTAGGTTTAAGCTTCTTATTGCTTTAATAAGACTATGGGAGGCTGGGGAGAGAACTCACAATCAAGCCAAAAAGAGGAACATTGTAGGGTAGAATCTAGTCATATTCGGAATTTTTGATAATTGGTCCTGAAACTATCTTAAAATTTACTTTTGTGTTGGTTATGAACAAAAGGCTTTTCTAATATATAAGATAGAGGCAGGGGAGAAGGGGGCAGATTAACTATTTCCCACAAGAATTTTTAGGCATTATAAAAGTGTTTTCATATAAACACTGAAATGACAATAAAACACACTAATCTAGTTTCAGCTGACATTTTAATGTAATTATAAATATTATAAAAATATTTGTCACATAAAGTATTTATATCTATTGGTTATGTGCAAAAGCAGCTTTATTGAGATATAAACGACATCTTATACAATTCACCATTTAAAGCATATAACTCAGTGGCCTTCATCACCACAATCCATTTTAGAATATTTTTATCACCCCCCCCAAAAGATATCACCCCTTTTAGATATCACCTCCTCCAGCCTCCCAGCCTAAGTAACTACTAATCTACTTTCTTTTTCTATATATATGCCTATTTAGTTCACTTAGCATAATGTCTTCAAGGTTCACTCATGTTATAGCATTAATTAGTACTTCATTCATTTTCATGGCCCAGTAATATTTCATTGTATGAATATACTTTTAGTTCATTGATTCATCAGCTGGTAAACATTTGGGTTATTTCTACCTTTTAACTATTGTGATTAATGCTGCTACAAACATTTGTGTACAAGTTATTGTGTGTACACATGTCTCACTTCTCTGGGCTACAAACCTAGGAGTGAAATTGTTGGGTCATATAGCAGTTCTGTTTAACCACTCAAAACTCACAGAATGTTTTCCAAAGTGGTTGCACCATTTTACATTCACACAGAAATGTAGATGGAGTCAAAATTCCCCCCATCCTTGTCAACACATGTTATAATTTGTCTTTTTAATTATGGCCATCCTAGTGAGTATTAAATGATTTTTATAATAATGATGTGGAACATCTTTGCATGTGCTTATTGACCATTTGTGCATCTTATTTAGAGAAATGTCTATCCAGAGCCTTTGTCTACTTTTACTGATTACTTGGTACTACCTTACTGAATGTCCTTGAAAGCCACAAAAATGAATTACTTAAATAAAAATTAAGTAAAATAACTCAGGACTTGGGGGAGGAGCTAATTCTGGAAAGCCTTGCTAATTACTGCCAATAACCCAACTACGACATTCTCTGACACATTTCCCATATAAAAATATAAACATTATAATATCTAAAACAGAAGAAGGATATAAGTAAATTTCCCAAATCCTCACAATGGTTTAGGGCTGAAGTGGGATCTGGACACAATTTTAAATATGGATGCCCTTCCTCATTGGTCTCTACTCAATAGAACTATCAAAAAAATTCAGCTCCCACTGCTATGGGAAATACCCATCAGTGATTTTCACATCCCGAGAGGAAAGGATTGTGGCATAGCTACAAATCTTGCTTTTATACTTAACACACACACACAACTTCACATAAGGACAAATGGTCAAAACACAATTAATACATCCACTTCACAAAGAACAAGAGAGGGGCATTCTAAAACATACTAGAATATTTATGGATAAGTCACTGAATAGCATGGGATACTTCAGCAATGCCAAAGAAGAGACTGTCCAATTCCCTAAGAGTGCCAATTATTTTAATGCAACAAAAATGCATATTGGGCACTTTCCAGTATGGCTTATTACCACTTTCAAACCCCTGTGGAAAGTCATTCTGTTACAGAAAGTCTAAGCAGCATTTCTATCTATTTATCCTTGAACACGTTCAGCTAATTCAAAATCCAAATTAACTCAAAAGCACGGAATACCCATCCTATCAGATACCAGAAATACCACATACATCTATAGAGTTTTAATTTCCAGGCAAGTTTGCTATAATTTGAGACATTTTTCATGTTATTTCCTTAAAAAAATACACACACACAGCCTTAATGAAATAAAGCCTACAACTCTAAACATCTGAATATTATAAAATCTAATTCGGTACTAGTCAGACAAAACATGGGGAGAAGGAAAGAGAAAGTTTTAGTGCCTTAAGTCAAAAGGATTTGTGTGGTTAAAGGTTCTATATCATCAGTCATAAATCATCAACAAGAACAAAAATCTCATCCATGTCTGTTATAATGAGAACAGGTCTCCTAGGACCATAAATTTTCTACAGCTGTTCCACTGGCCCAATCAGACATTTTTAAATCTTCATAATAAACATGGCTAGAAAAACCTAACAATCAAACACTTACGTGAATAAGTTTAAATTACATCCTGCGATGAATGCTAGTTTAATATTCCTTTGTAGCTATAGACTTTGGCTCTGCAGTCAAAGAAATTCTGGTTATCGTTATTTCATTAACTACTCCTCCATCTGTTCCTTATACACATACCAGAACTTCATGGCAAAAGAGATCAAGAAACACCACCAAGATTGGAAAAATTGGTAGCAGCTTTTTAAACATTCATGAGGTTCTTTGACCTATAAAGACTTTTGCAGCTAAGGAGAGCCATAGTAAGAATAAATCATTACTTATAAGAGATACATATGCTCTCGTAAAAGTTCCCTTGATGACCACTAGTCCAGCCACCTGGCCTTATGGAGCTCTGCCTTTGAAGAAACTCAACCCTTCAGAGGAAGGAGTACAAATATGGCAGTCTTACAGCGGTCAGAACGGTAAAGGGGGCTTTTTATTTTTGCCTTTAATTCCCTAGGCTGTGTGTCTGCTGTACTTATGCCTCTTCCATATGGAACAGAAGAGAAGCGAGCCCACCCCACCTCCCTGTAAACAAGTGCAATGAAGAGGGGAGGAAAAGACCACGAGGGAGACTGCTCTGTTTTGTAAGATTAAATCAGCAGAATGCGAGGGACTAGAAATCAGTGGCCGACATTTTTAGTCCTGATTCTATCACTAACAACCTGTTTGACTTTAGCGCTATTACTTAACATTTCCAAGCTGTCACACAGGTCAGGACTAGGTAATCTATGATAGTTTAAGCCATGTCTGTTCAAAGATATGTTCTCATTCTTTTTGTCCAGAGGAACATTCCGGTTTCTTTGGGGAATTAAAAAAAATAAACCAAGAGAGAAGCCCTCTTTTCTCTAGCAACATCAAGGTGTTAGTGACCATGTGGCCTATCCAGGGGAGAGAATAGTCACTGGGAAGAGAGAAATCACCATGGGACATAGAACCAAAGTGGTCTTCCGGTCCAACCCAGTTCTCAGTCATATAGGCCAGTGGTTGGCAAACTAAGGCTCTCGAGCCACATGCGGCTCTTTGGCCCCTTGAGTGTAGCTCTTCCACAAAATACCACCTGCGTGCGCACACATACAGTGCAATTGAAACTTCGTGGCCCATGCACAGAAGTCGGTTTTCGGCTCTCAAAAGAAATTTCAATTGTTGTACTGTTGATATTTGGCTCTGCTGACTAATGAGTTTGCCGACCACTATGCCCTACTATACTTAAGTTAGTGTAGACTGTTCTCCATACCCAACAATCACAATGACCCAATGCTCTTCCAAATGGCTCTACAGTTGACCCTTGAACAATGTTCAGGTTAGGAACACTGACCCACCACCTATGCATTAAAAAATCTGCATATGACATTTGACTCCTCCAAAATATAACTACTAATGGCCTTCTGCTGACCGGAAGCTTTTGTTAACATAAACAGTTTATTAACACACATTTTGGGTGGTATATGTATTATATACTGTAGTTTTACAATAAACTAAGTTAGAGAGAAGAAAATGTTATTAAGAAAATATTAACGAAGAGAAAATAGATTTATAGCACTGTCTGTGTTTATTGAAAAATCCACATATAAGTGGACTTACACAGTTCATACGTATGTAGCTCAAGGGTCAACTGTATCTAGTAACTGTGTCGATCACTATTCATTGCACTTCCTTTCTTCAGGTGGGTCCACAGACAGTGGCAGGTGAGCTGACACTGCCCAGCAACTGTCCCTCTCCTACATGGAGGCCCATTTCTAGGATGTTAATTGTACACATCACTACCCCAGGAAGCCTCCAAAGTGCAGCCTCTTCTTGGCGTAGTGACAGTCTCCACCTTTGTGCACCCCACATCTAGATAACCCTCCATCTGGTAAGCCTATGCTTTCCCATACTGATCCCCTTAGAATCATCTAGGAAGCTTTTTAAAACGAGTCCAAGTCCTTGTCTCCACCCCTATTCAGACTTAGCTGGTGTGGGTGAATTCGAGGCATGGATATATTGTACCAGCTCCTCAGTTGATTCATACAGACAGCCAGCACTGATATTCATGATCCCCGTCTTTAGAACTACATCAAAAACAGCTTGAATGTAACTCCAATAGAACCACTCTTCTGATTAAATCCTTCAGTGGCATCCCAGCACGTTCTGGTTAATTCCAACCAGGACTTTTCATAAAGGCCTGGAGCCCTTTCTGCCATTGCTTTCCTTAACTTCTCCTCATTGATGGAGATGCAGCTTTCCTCCGGGTAACCTTCAGGAACTCAAATCCCTGCTTCCTCCAGGCTGAGCACTGAATACACTAGGTCAGTGGTCAGCAAACTCATTAGTCAACAGAGCGGCAAACCTCGGCTCATGAGCCACACGTGGCTTGCAAGCTGCAGTTTGACGACCACTGCACTAAGTTCCAGGTGCTGGATGGGCTTCTCCTGCTATGGGGGAGGAACAGGGCTACACTAGCTCAAGTCCACGCTCAAGTATGAGACTGGAGAAGATACACAAAACAAATGTTTCCAGGCTGCAAACAGGCAGCAGAGGATTTTGAACCTTTAGAGAAAGGAGTAAAGGAAATGGGCCTGGGGGACTTACCAGATAGCAGTAACAGGGATAGGGAACACAAGCAGCCATAGCAGGCTCCTGTGTTACATATGAATTTACAGGACCAAGTATAGCTAAGGAGAAAACTGTATGTCAGAGAAACATCTAGAAATCTGCATGGAGCTCCCCTGAGACTTGCTGACTATTACGCCACATGTGCACAGGTGAACTTTCACGAGACCATTCAGGAGAGATCCCAAAACAGACACCTCAATAGTAGTGCAGAAATAGACCTAAAAAATTACTTTAGATCCACCCTAAATAATTTTAAAACAAGCCACAGAAGGATCAAACTAGTCATCATAGAACTTAACTGGGTGCCAGACAAAGTCATTCTTCTTAGAAGAAGGTAAACTCCAGCGCTCAGCACCACACCATATGGAACGTCTAGCCTCAAATCACATCTGATTAGATACGTAAAAACTGTGACCCACAACCAGGAGAAAAATCAATCTAATAAAAAAGATACAAAAAATCATATATAGAGAGGACATAATTAGCAATAAGGGACTTCAAGACAGCTATTGTAACTATCTATGCTCATGACTGAAAGAAAAACAGGAATATCATGCGGAGAGAATGGGAGGCTATGAGCCAGGGGTCAAAAAGCCACAACTTGTGGTTCCCAATCAACCCCTCGCCTACTTTTGTAAATAAGATATTATTGGAACATGGCTATACCCATTTGTTTTATTAATTGTCTATGGCTGCTACAGGAACAAGCTGACTAACTGTGACAGTGACCATATGGCCAATAGGGCCCTTAGAATCTAAAACATCAGCTACCTGGCCCTTCACATAAAAGACTGCAGGCCCCACAGTTAAGCTATAATGGTTTTCAATGGGCACGATTATAAGACACCCAGTGCTTCCGTGACCTATGGCTTCTTTAAGACCTGCTGCTGCTACTGGTCCAGGATATTACCAAGAGGCCTTCCCAGGCTGACCTGTCAGGGCCTTAGCCTAAAACAGGTCCCATGCTTTAACCAAAATTCCTTTTTACCTATTTACACAGACATAGAAAGTCCCATGGTATTAACTATCAGAGGAAGGTCTATCTTAGGATAAGCACGATTCTTCCTGAATATACAGTTAGGGAGGACTAGCGAGAATTAAGTTTCTGAAACTAACTTCCCATGCTCCGCCAGTGGTACGTTCTCTTAAAGTGGGAATAAAGGGGCCTGGTCTAGTATGAATCTTATCACGTCCGAGAAACCTCATATTAATCGTGCAATATTTTCATGTCATTGGTATCTCCTTTTCTGGTCTATCCTACCAACTCACCCAGATGTATTCCCAGGCTACCCCTTGATTAAGCTTTCAGGCAAGTTAGAGGCACAATTATATAATGTGTGAACTCCACAGTGGTGAACACTATAATTTTTAAATTATCATGTATTAAATAAAATAAAGTGCTTACCTGAATTATTAAAGTAGTATTGCTGTCCTGGGTAGCCATTATTGGAGGAAAAAATGCCTAAATATAAAGAAAACAGACATCTTAATAGTAGCTATAAGGCTTTTTTTTTGAGGTATAACTGACAAATGAAAAATTGTATATATTTAGGTTGTGCAATGTGATCATTAAAGCTGTACATGTAATGATTTAATATACATATACATTTTGAAATGACTGCCACAATTAACACATCAATCACCTAACAGTTACCGTATTCTGTGTATGTGTGAGAATTCAGTAAACTTCAAGTATGTAACACAGTATTAACTACAGTCACCATGCTGTACATTAGATTCTCAGAACACACTCATCTTATAACTGGAAGCTTATACCCTTTGACCAGCATCTCTCCACTTCCCCCAGCCTCTCTGGCTACCACTGTTCTACTCTCTGGTTTAGATTCCACATACAAGTGAGATCATACAGTATTTGTCTTTCTCTTTCTGGCATAATTCACTTAGTGTAAAGATATCACCTTCCTCTATTTTGTTGCAAATAGCAGGATTTCCTTCTTCGATGCTTGTATAATATTTCACTGTGTAGATATATATCCTTGTGATGTAAGTTATACCATTATATGTATATATATCATACATATGTGAGATATCTAGGTCTCTACCTATTATAATTGCAGGGGAAATCATCTTTACATACAAAATACTTGCCTACATTTTGTAATGTGTTCAAAAAGCATTACTAACCACCGAATCTTCAGACACACATAGAAAAATGAAACAAAACATTAAACTCCTGAGAATAAATTTTTTTCTTTTATCTGTATTGACAGTATTTGGATAACAAAGCTAATTACTAGATTTCCATTATTAAGTTGCATCAAAAAATATAAAAGTGGATTTTTAATGAAGCTCCCACTGCCTCCTCCAAGCACATTCATTGGAAACACAGTCATGAGCAAATGTAGGAAAATGCTTAAATGAATTCGCTTAGCTGCAACACAGCCTGTAAAAATCATTCAGAAGCGAACACAACCTGCTAATAGAGGCAATAGTGCGAGGCCCAGAAAGCTCTCTAATACTATGAATATTATATAGTTCTCAAGAACACCAGCCATCGCCACAAACTGTGAAAACAAATTATTTGTGGTTCAAGAAAAGGTAAAATAGTCTCCGAAGATTTCCCATGAATAAAAGATGAAATATTAGAACACATAAGGCCTTTAAAAAAGTGTTTGCAAAATAGTGTCCTTAAAAGTCATAACCAATATAGATTTTAAATTGAAGCCTAAAAGAATTCATATATTTTTAAATAAAATAAAATATTTTCATTGAGCATCAATTTGAAGGAAACAAAAAGATTGTTAAAGCAGGAGCCATGCTTTAAGCAATAACAGCCCTGGTTTGGCCCTGTATGAATATGTCTCTCCCACCAGGACCTAGTTGTCACTCTGAATTCTTTGCACTTCAGTACAGACTTTTTCTTTGTCAACTTTGCCTTGAAATCATGGAATATTATAGAATAATGCTTTACTTTAAACCTACATTCGTTCTCTGCATTTTCAAGAAAACCATGGTTTTCTGTGAGTGGCATTAATGTTGAGGGTATACCTATAAACCACTCTCTGTCCATAGGAAAGCCCAAAACCGGTGTGGCTCAGTGGATAGAACATCAGCCTATAGACTGAAAGGTCCCAGGTTCGATTCCGGTCAAGGGCATGTACCTTGGCTGCAGGCACATCCCCAGTAGGGGGGGTGCAGCAGGCAGCTGATCGATGTTTCTGACTTTCTATCCCTCTTCCTTCTTCTCTGTAAAAAATCAATATATATATATATATATATATATATATATATATATATATATATAATTTTTTTTTAATGGAAAGCCTCAGGTTTAGAATTAGAGTTTGCAGCCTCTCTGGAGTGGTGTGAGGAGCTGTACCAGCTCCTGTACTTCTTGTTTTAAGAAGAGACTACTGGGAATTCCTAAGCAGACCCACAGGGTAACTTGGGGTTGCTTCCGTCCCTATTAAAGTTAAGATGACCTTCCAATGTGTCATGCGAAGATGTTTTGTTCTGTACCTGCACATGTCTCCATGATTTTCTTCAGAGGCCCGTGAGTATACATGAGTCCAACGAGGATCCCGGCCAGATGCCCGGCGAAGGAGGTCCTAGGGGAGGAGGAGACCCTCTGTGAGTGTGTGCTCTGCCCCTGATTACAGGCAGCCTGCCTTCTCGTTAGCCTGGAGCATGTCAATTAGTCACAGGCTTTGTTCCGAACCATGTCTTTTATGCTGAGCAGCATGGCACTCAGTCCAAAGAACATTTCCTACCTTCAAGGGGGGAGGGGGAGGGAGGAGAGGGCATGAATAACCACCACCACATGTTTAAAATTCAATCTCCCTCCCTGACCAAGATAAATAGGCTGGCTCCTTCAGGGCAGCGGAAGCATTTTGTCAAGACAACCCATTAGATTTCTTCCAGTTTTTCTCTGCGGCTCTTACCACAAAATGTAAACAACAACAGTTTTCTCTGAATTAACTCTTGAATCATGCAGCCATGGTGAAGGCAGTATCTACCTGTGTTTGCAGAGCGCTGCGTTTTTATACATCACTGACCAGTAAAGCCAAGAGCAAGAGACACTCGATGGATGAGCTATAGATGTCCACACGCCCACCCCAAAGTCACCTCCCTCTAATGTTATCTTCTTATGTCACTCAGCGAAAAGACACATAAATGCAAACTTTAAGCTTGAAAGATGAGTTAGTGCATTAAATTGGCTCCACTCTTCTTAAGATAGCATCTAACACTGACAATCACTTACACATAGGAAGTCAAGGCAAGCCCCAGCAAGTATGTGTGAACAAATAGAAGAACAAATGAAAGAGAGCTGGCCAGCAGGTCTCCCTGCCTCCAGCTCTTGCTAGTACCGCATCCCACACACCGCCATCAGTGGCCCTCCTGAAACAGAGGGCAAGTCATGTCCATGCCTCTTGGTGAAACTCAGACTTTTCTGTAGCCTTCAATCACAGCTCTCCGACAGTTGGCCTTGCCCATCCTCTCCCTTCTCTCACCTTTACTGTCCACTAAATCCATCCCTCTAGCCACACCTAGACCATCCAAGCGTTGACCAGAGACCACAAGGCTAAGCCAAACAGCACCCCTCTCACAAACCAGGCCCTGGCTGGAGACTGGCTCTTTCCTCCCACCGCCTTCCTTCCTATAGAATAGATCCAGCCTTCAGGGGAGCAAACAGATTTACACGTTTTCCTGTCTCTCTCTTATAACCCCCGAGGGCAGTCTTATTCATCTCTGTACTAAACTGAAAGGTAAAAGAAACCCAACAACCAAAAAAGGTCAAGTAGGTGATACATTTCCCTGGCTTGGGGAAATGGCCCCTCACTCCAGAAGAGGGGCACCTAACAGTTATCAAGGAGCCAATGTAAGCTCCAGGAGCACCGTGATTTTTGTGATTTTCACATACCTATCACACACACCTAGGACAATGCTTGGCACAGGACAGCCACTCTAGCATGTGTTGAATGAATGGCTTGAGTGTCCCAAGATGATTTCATCAAGACCATCAGGAGGGAAGTTAAAAACACCAGATCTGCAACTTAGAGGGCTTATTGAGCCATGGCAGTGACCATGTTGAGGTTCACATACAAGACCCATAATCAAAACCACACACTGCCTACCACAGCAGCAACTGACAGAGGAAAGGGGCCTTGGGGTACAGACAAGGCAGCAACAAGTACTGTCCATTGTCTTGGGGCAAGTGAAAGACTTGTGGGCTCCCAGAAAGAAAAACAGGCACAGAAAAGAGGGAATGAAGCCTTCTATAGACAAGATGGCACTGGGGCTCATCCCCGTTAGGCGATTTAATCCCCCATTACCCAATCCCTGCATATGCCACACACACTGAAAGCCATGATTACACACACTACACATATAAGCATTCCTTCAGGAGAGCTATTATTTTCATCAAATATATTTCATTAAATGTACCTCCTAGGATGTGTAACCTGATAATAAAAATATCAGATCAGACACTTGGTTTCTCATTTCCAGAGAAGAATAGCATGATCTGTGCTTCTCTTTAGCTTTTCTAAAAAACAAAATAAAATAGAGCTTATTTTATTCTACTTTCAAGCTAAATCATACATTCCAACTAGTTGTAGAAATGGCAAAGAAAGTGGTAGTTTGAGGAATACAAGAAAAAAAAAGGCCAGAATCAATTTGAAAAGAATAAAATAACATCAATATTTTTGAAACTTTCTAAACCAATCTTTATGGTGAATCATACAGTTCTAAAAATAACATGGAAGAAAATTTCGTTTTAAAACCCCAACCTATCAAACAATCAATCTTGAATTTCATTTACAATTTAGAATACAATTCAGTTCCATGAATTTTTTCATCTGTCTACATGGGTTTGTAGAAGTTTTAGCTGTAATCTAATTGTCCTACTGTAATTGCAAATAACTAGGAAAGGGAGGCTGACAGGCCAGAGACCATATTGCATTATCCTCCAATATTCAGCATTTGTCACAAAAGTCCCTTCTCAAAACTCCATAGCTGTCCATATTTCATGCTGTTACCATTGTAATTAGCTAGTTATTAATAATAGAAAAGCAAAAGGGAGGCCAGACATTATAAGCATGGGCATCTGGGCAGCTTCACCAGGAAGCTTCAACTCTGCCCAGATCCATTTCCTGCAGATCACTGGGGGAAGAGGTCCAACAATGGAGAGATGGCTGCATGCATGGTAAAGTCGGGGTGACATAGGGAAGGTGCCTGTCAGTCTAACCTGGAAACAAAGATCATTGGCTGAGAGGTGGAGCCAATGCAAACCTGTGAAATTTGGGAATATATAAAAAGGAATTCTCTCTCTCTTGGCTCTCTTGTTTCTCTGGCTTTGCTCTTGCTTCCATGCACTCGCCTGTGTTTCCTCCATAGCCATATGGCTCTAGAAGTCACATGACCCATGAGCAGATGACCCTCATGTAATGGACTATCACTGGGAACACAAACTATGCTAGCCTAATACAGAACTGGACTATGCTCCAACATAGAAGGAAACTTTGGGCATGGGCTTTAACCCTAGTTCTGCTGAAGACAAAGCTGGACTTCTCCCATGGAGGGACAGAGGAAAGGGAGACCTTGGAAACTCAGGGGTTTACTTCCATGCAAATAAATGCCACTCATTCTCCCTGTGAGTCTCAGAAAATTCCTTTTCTTGTGACATTGCAAGAAGCCCGTTTCCACTGGCAACAGGTGGGGATGTGAAAAGTTCCCAACTAATAACATTTTCAGCTCTATAAATGCATTCTTTAAAAAATAAAAATAAAAGTAGAAAGAGAATATGATCTTATTCAATCAAAACTGGAAATCTATATAAAAGTCTAAGTGACCATCACAATCAGACAACTGAACAGGCTGTGTTGGGTGACCTGGCCAGCAGGATGATTAGTGAGGGGCGACCAAACAACTGAACAGCAGGCTATGTGGGGTGACCAGGCTGGCTGGGGGAAGAGGGGAAGTGAGGAGCGATCAGGCAGGCAGGTGAGTGGTTAGGAGCCAGTGGTCCAGGATTGTGAGAGGGATGTCTGACTGCCGGTTTAAATCACAGTCAAGGGATCCTGTGAAATTTGGGAATATATTTGAACAGCATGCAAGCTGGGCTGAGGGGACTACCCTCCCCCCGACCACCACCATGCACAAATTTCATGCATCGGGCCTCTAGTATGTTATAAGTACCGCACGCTAACTGATTGTGATACTGGATCTCCAGGGCCTTTAATATCTTGATATTACACATAAAAAGGGGAGGATTCCACCAATGAAAACAGGAAGCATATGCTAATTTTAAGAGATAGATTAACTTTCTCCATGCCACTGGTAACAATTTGACAAAGGAGCTCCCTTTGTCCTCTATGAGATACCTTTTACCTTAGTCCTGGGAGAGGAAAGGGACTTGCAGAGAGAAGATGGAAATGGAACCAGGGACTACCCTCTCCCAGCAGCACTGGGATCAGGGCACTTCATCCTTGCCCCTGGGAATGCTGTGGAGGTACAAGGAGGCCCTGGGGAAGAAGACATCTGCATCCTCTAATCAGTGGCTGGGATCTACTCTCAAATGTAACAGCTTTACCAGTAGAAACAGATTGTGTTTTTATTATCATAAGTATACATGCAAAACAGACATTTGATGTTTGAGATGTCTGAGGAAACCTGTGTGTTCACAGCAACCTTCTTGAAGATGTGAGCTCAACTCTGTCCTAGGTTCTGCCTGGAGGGTGACGCCTCAAAGGACAGGCAGGGGAAACCCTGCTGTTAGAAGCAGCTTCCTCTAGACCAGTGGTTCTCAACCTTTCTAATGCTGTGACCCTTTAATACAGTTCCTCATGTTGTGGTGACCCCCAACCATAAAATTATTTTCATTGCTACTTCATAACTGTAATTTTGCTACTGTTATGAATTGTACTGATAGCAGTTCTCAACCTGTGGGTCGCTGCTGTAGAGCCTAAGACCATCAGAAAACAGATATTTTATGTTTTAAAAATTAATTTTAAATTTTAAAAAGAATTAATTTTAATTCTTTTTAAAATTAATTCCCACCCAAGGATTTTTTTTTTTAACTGAATTTTAGAGAGTGAAAGGAAGGGAGAGGGGAAATAGAGAAAGGAAAACATCAATGTGAAAGAGACACATCAATTGGTTGCCTCCTGCACAAATGGCCCCTGACTGGGAATTGAACTCAGAACCATTGGTCTGTGGAATGACGCTCTAACCACTGAGCAAAACTGGCCAGGACAACCCAGTAGTTCTTAAACTTATTCAGGTTCTAAGCCCCTTTAAATGTCTGATGAAAGCTATGAATCCTGTCTGCAGAAAAACTTCCCAGATGCAAAATAATTTTAAGAAGTTCACAGATGACTTGAATTCCACCCATGGACCTCTAGTTAAATACTCTGAAGTGAAAATAATCATTGCAGACAGAAGAATTTCACATTAAGCACCAAGTCTAAGTAATTGTATACTCAATTGGAAAAACATTCCATGTGTACTCAAATCCGAACACAGAGGCAGCCATTTATTTAGATTACTTAAGTTTATTAACATGTCCAGGTTCTTTGTTGTGCCATTGCTCTGGAATGGTGAAACAAACCTACTTCTGAGTTCACCTTCCTTTTTGCTAGAATTCCCCTTTCAGTCATTCTTTCAGTTAAAGACTGAGGGTAGAAAACTGCTGGTTTTTGTATGTCCAAAAAGTCTTTATTTCTGTTTCCTATTTTGATAATAAGTGTAGGCTCTACTGGTGCTGCTGAGCAATGCCAACCAGTCTTTATTATGTAGGCAATCTGTCTTTTCTCTCAGCTTTTAAAATGTTCTCTTTATCTTGGATATACTGTCATTATACCACAATCATTCCAGTTATCGGTTCATTTCATTTCCCCTCCTTGACATTTGCTGTGCTTTTTCTACCTGAGGTCTCATGTCCTCCTACAATTCTGAAAAACTGTAGAAAGCCATTATTTGTGTCTTTCTAGCTATGCAGCAGCCACACACTTTCTGACACAGAGAGGGGTTCACTATGTGTTTATGGGGAAAAAACAAAACAAAAAGAAAAAATGAAAAGTTAAAATCAAATCAATGTTGCTACACACTACTTCTAAGGGACAGGGATGTGAAAAGGCAATTTGGGAACAAAACTAAGATTAAGATATGTCGATTAGATCTCAAATCTGGAAAAGAAAGATAGTGTAGGTTCCAGTTATGCAAATTATATGCAGATATTAACACTAACACACAGTGTTCTTTCCTATTATGTTGGCATAAAGTGATCCTCGCTCCTCTGAGGCAATTTGTAAGGCTGAGCTAAGTGATTATGCAAAATGTTCCCATGCTACTGTTAAAGGATCAAAAGCTAAAGCTATGACTGAAAGCTGTGACAGGCTATAAAGGTCCTCCCTCTGTTAAATGGCAAATTCTTTCCACAGTTAAAGAGGCTGCCCTCTCGGGCATAGCTCAGGGAGCAGAAAATGTATAAGACATACTCTCCCAGTGTGTGCCGAATGACCTCATTAAGGATACAACTTGATGGAGACACGCTGTTGGACAAGGGAAGAGAACAGGTGAGGTAAGACGCAGTCCGCTAGAGGTAGCCTATTGTATTGTACATTTCACCATTTCCTCCTGGAAAAGCAATTACTACCAGAGAGGGACTGAGCTGATCAGGAGTTCTGGGTCTTGGATGTTAAAGCAACAATAGGTGGTGAGAACTTTTTAGGTCACTGAACATCAATGCCACTAGGAATAATCTCAAATAGGATTGCTTCTTTCTTAGATATACTGTTCTTAAACTGTTTTCTACCCTTGATACTTTCTTCAACAACCATGGTAGCACGTGTCTTTGGCAAAGGCAATTTGGGAGAGACTTGGTCTATATGTCCTTTTTCTTTACCAATATTATATTTGCCCAAAGGTAGCTACTTCGGCAATGCAACCTCTACTATCCATGTTGATTTATTGAACATGGCACCAACCTCAGGCATGGGGCTGGGATCTGACCACTGATATTTACTAAGTCCCGGACAAACACAATCTAGACAAAAACAAGGATACTGCAAAGGTAGAAGAAGCCCTTTTACAAAAGAACTTCCTAGCTCAAAGGTGATGCCTCAATTCCTTGGCTCTCAATTCCATGCAGTCCAGGTGAAGACTGATGGCAGCTTGGAAGACGGTGGTGGAAGCAAGGTGCAGGGAAGGGGTTTAGTGTCTATATTGTTGGCAGAGATAAAAGGACTTGCTGATGGATTTATTGTAGGGGAGGGGAAGGAAGAAACAGGCTTCTGACTCATGCAATGGGAGGGATGATGGAACCACCTACTTGGGTGGGAAGAGAATTCAAGAGCTCAGTTTTGGTGTATTCACTTTGAGATGCCTACAATACAAATAGGGATATGTGATAGAGTACTCAGTAGGTAGCTGGATACCAACTTGGAAACTCAGAGGAAGAATGGTTCAAAATATGCCTCCCATATTTCATTTGACTCCTAGAATATCTGTATACAATTTAACTAAAATGGTCTATCTGTCTACCTACAATGTAGAGCACATTATACACACACACACACACACATATATATATGTGTGTGTGTGTGTGTGTATATATATATATATATATATATGTGTATATATATATATATATATACACACACAAGATTTAAAAGAAATACATAAACACAGTAAAAAATAATATTGGAGGGGTTAACATCCCCCCTTCTAATTTTCAAACTTCTTGTAATAGTATTAAAGGAATTTCATTATTATTGCTTTTTCTATCAGAACAACAACTGCACAAGGCTCTCATGTAAAGAACAGACTTTCTCTCACCAATGTGGTGGAGAAATCTAAGTACTTCTGTTGTTGTTGGGTAAATTGTTAAGAACACTCCCCCCATGTGGCATGTGCATGTGTTTTGAAATACCACTCAAATGGAAATCATAATCACTAGTTCTGTGGTATTTACCAAGTTTCTTTAGAATCTGTTGTTATTCAAATCTCCTTCAAAACAAGATGAAAGGTTGTGCCAAATTAAATGAAAGCACAGGTAAGTGAATGGTACACAAATGAACAAGAATCTCCCTACACATATGCTTAATGGGGCCACAGATGTTAAAGACTCAGCAGAACACTGTGGGTGAGGCCTGTGTTCTTTTCCTCATCAGACACTTTACATAACTAGACACATCCTGGAGTTCCCTTTCCCATATCGTCCATATTCACTATTGACTAAATTCCACTTGTCATGACTCTCACCTGCTCTGCACCACCTGGCCCCCATCCCAGCCCTTGGGACTATCTAGGAATGGTTGTGAGTACAAGTACTGGACTTGGACTGCCCAGAACTGAATTCTGGGTCTGACCTCCAGAATCAATGTGAGCTTCACCAGCTCTCATCACTTCCAATGCCTTAGCCAGGCTTCTTCCTGGCTTGGTCAACCTTGCCCTGCTCCAGGCTGTTGCCAACACCGGGACAAACAAGCATGTGCTCTAACAAGCAAGCCTGGTATCAATCCATATGCCTCTGGGTAGCTTGCCAGTGTTTCCAGAATAAAATACAAGCGAGGTTTGTTATACCCAGCATGCCCCACTGCCTGCCTCTTTTCTCTACTGCCAACCCCCACCACTATGCCACCCCAAGTTTGAGCCATCCACAAAAGCCAAGCTTCCACCCTTCATGACTTTGTATGCAGCAAGCCCTCTGCCCTCCACGTCACCCGTTAAGCCTTAGCCAATTAGTCCTCCTGATCACCCTGTGCCCTGCTTTCCCTGCAGACTTGGCTCCTGTGGTATCTTCTGTGTTCCTCTCATATTCGGATCCATCCTCATCTGCTGATGTGTCTGCTATCACCCCACTGCTTAATCTAGCGACCTCAACCCTATCATCCCAAGGCCTCCTTAAACCCAAATATCTTGTTATGCTTTCTTTATCTTCTTAAAATGAAATAAATAACACACCTACACACATACTTTTTAAAACACAGACACATCCACATGTACAATCTCAGTTCAACATAATGCCCTAGCTCAGTGGCTGGCAAACTCATTAGTCAACAGAGCCAAATATCAACAGTACAACGATAGAAATTTCTTTTGAGAGCCAAATTTTTTAAACTTAAACTTCTAACACCACTTCTTCAAAATAGATTCGCCTAGGCTGTGGTATTTTGTGGAAGAGTCACACTCAAGGGGCCAAAGAGCCGCATGTGGCTCACGAGCCGCAGTTTGCTGACACTGCCCTAGCTATAACAATAAGAAAAGGTATTGTAGGAGTAATATAAGGAAGAACTATGAATTACAAATGTTCAGGCACAGCACCAGCAGAAGGCTGTGACGTGGCCCTCCGCCTGCTGCGATGTATGTAATCTGCATGAAGGTGAGAATAACAAATGCAGGTGGACAGAAATGGGCTTTGCGTGACTCAAACACCATCTGCAGGGCTCCACTGGCAACATGATTTTATGAGAGGATAAGTAACTTTTGACTCCAAGTAAAGCAAAGTAAAATCCTCCCTTAAGTTGCATTTACAAATCAATTTACCATTTTCCTGGAAAAGTCACTGTAAATTAAATCAATGCCCAAAACAGAAAATCTTTGTGTGTATATTAAAAACACAACTAGGTTTTAGGCTCGGATAGTCATAAACAGTACTTTTGCCTACATAAATGTCCTTTTAACAGACTGGGGTGGGCGGTGGGGGGGAGGGTGCAGAACCATTCTTGGTATAGAGACTGTCTTGCACACTGTAGGACAGCTGGTACCTCTGTCCCCTGCTCACCAAATGCCAGTAGCACCCCCAACTATCATTATAACTAAAAATAACCCTGCAATTTTCCAAAGTCCTTCCTGGGGACCAAGCCACCTACCCCAGTGAAGAAACTATAGCAAATGCTTATTAAATGTTTGTTGAATTGATGACTTTTCATCATTAGGCTTCAAGAATATTTCTTTTAAAAGTACTTCTCATGTGACTACACTATGCACAAATTCCAAAAATTCCAAATAGATCTACAACATCTTGAACTAATATGCAAGAAAACTTCCCACCACAACTGAGATACACATGGGGAGTTGGAATATTTGAAAGAAGCCGTGATCACTTCCACATTGCACTGTGGTAGAATAAATGCAACTTGGCACGTGAAGAATGCTCCGCCATCTGCTATTACTATAGACGAAAATATTTCTGGATACCACATGAATGACTATTTGCATATCACCTCCAAAAAGTAAATGTAAAATGAAAGAGAAGTTGGATTGTTTATAGCCTGATTTTAACAAGTGCTGGTGCTATGAAGCAAATAGATATTCCTATGCTTAGCCTTTAAAGAAATTTACAGAAGCAATGTCATACCTGAAAATCCCAGGATAACTGGGCTCTCAGAGGTTGCAGTCACTTAAGACTGGCTTAGGTGACCTCGATGAATGGGAGCTCATTACAAGGATACACAAGGAAGAAAGGACAGCAGGGAACAGTTTCTCTCAATTGTGAACTATGCAACTGAATTCTAAACTTGCCCTGTACCCACAATAACATGAATGAACTGGCTGCCCTTTGCCAGACTGTAGTCTTGACCCACTGGTTCTCTATGTTGGCTGCGATTAGAATCTTGTAAAGAAGTTTTTAAGATTATAGTTCCTTGGACTCTACTCCTAGAAATTCTGCAAAAATTGTTCTGGGATGAGACAGACCCTCACACTGTTTTGTTTGGTTGGTTATTTTTCTGTTTGTTTTATTGTTTTTAATTCCCCAATAGATTTTAATGCGTTGATTGATCTTAAGCCAAAGTTCAAATCCAATGGTGAGATTTCAGCTGTCATAGTAGGCCAATAAGAAAAAACATTTTTTAGTGTAGGCAACACTCTTCACCCTACAAATTACCCAACAGAAGGGACATCTGTTTCCTTTCTTGGTAAATTGGTCTTAATATATTCTACTGTAATGCTGCAAGAGAGTAAGTATAGCTTTGAAAACTCATGCAAGGAAACACATGAACTTACTTCAAAAGATTTACAAGTTCTTTGGACCTATAAAAACCTGATACTTCGGCTAGTGTGTCTCATATCCAAGAAAGTCATGTACACATGGCCGAAGATGAGAATAGTGAAGAGTTAGGCCCTAGGGTAATCCCTGAATCCCCAGATCCAACACAAAGACTGGGAAACAAATCTGGATCATAAAATTAGCCTGTAGTTTTAGAAAAATTAAATTCTACTTGTGGTTAAGTCTGGTCCGAATCAAACTTCTGACTATGAATGCCCCACTTCTGGTATGACTCAGACCTGGGCCTACATTGACATCACTCGCTGCTTCTGCAGTGGCTTTATTGATATGCCTGGAAGGCACAGCTCATGTTAAACAAGGGCACAGGATCACCAGATACACAGTTCTGAAAACTGCCCAAGAGAGCAGAATCTGTTCATGCAGTGCAACCTGCTGGACATCTGTGAACAAAAATAACCCTACTGATGCCATGAGATCCATATGGACTCATTTCAGCACTGTCACCTTCAAAGAAACACAGTCCCACCTCCAATGGAGGTGCAATGGCAGCTGGGGCACAGGCACAGGACCGGCACTTGGCCAATGGTATACACCGTGTATTTAATCTTTAGAATCTAGTCATGAGAGCCCTAAGAGGCAATGGTAATAAACATCCATCCAGCTCTCACAAGTTTTCCAGCCCAGTCCTACTTCAGTATTCTCAGCAATTTTTAAAATAAATCTTTATTGTTCAGATTATTACAGTTGTTTCTCTTCCCCGCCCCCCCCCATAGGTCACTCCCATCCCATGCTCTTACCTCCCTTCACTGTCCTCATCAATAGTGTAAGATTTTTGTCCATTCTTTTCCTGCACCCCCACGCTCCCTCCCCTCCCCCCACACCCATAAACAATTTTTAAAGCAACCTGATACCCTTCCAGTAAAGCCTTTTGTGTTAAAGCTTGCCAAAGTTCATTTACTATTTTCAACCAAGAATCCAAACTAATAGGGTACAAATACATATAAGGATGCTGAGGAAATAATTCCATTTTCTCCTAGAATTGCTCTCCTTGGGATTATACAAGATAGGAGATGCTGGTCCACCCTGTCACATGGGTAAAGAACGTTCCTGAGAATGAAGCTGTAGTGGACAGATTCTAAGATGGGCCCTGATTACCCCTGATCCCTGTTATTCATGCTTTTCCTAATCCTTTCTCCCTGAACATGGGTGGACCCTGTGATTTGCTTCTAACCACTGGAATATAGTATGCCACTTTCACAATTATGTTTCATAGAGCTATAATTTCTGCCTTGCTAGTGAATTCTTCCCAACTGGCTCTGATGAAGGAAGCTGCTATCTGGAGAAATTCAAGAGGCCTGACAGCTGACAGCAAGGCTCTCAGTCCAATAATCCACCAAGACCTGAGTTCTTTCAAAACCACAGAAGCTTGTCCTTCCCCAGGCAAGCTTTCAGATGAGATCTCGGTGCTGCCTAACACCTTTGTTGTAGTCTTTGTTAGAAAACCTGAAGATAGAGACCTAGGTCAACTGTGCCCAACCTCCTGACCCACAAATATCATGAGATCATTAGTGTGTGTAATTTTAAGACGTGACATTTGATATAATTTGTTACATAGCAATAGGTGAAGTTAACACAGGAAAAAAAAAACAAAACAAAAAACAGAGCCAGGATATAGGAACAGAATCCTGATGACATTGCTTGAGTCTCTGAATGCCATATGATAAGTATTTGAAATCCTGAAATGCACCACTAAAAATTTTAGTGATATAAGCTAATAGAG
Source organism: Antrozous pallidus (assembly GCA_027563665.1). Taxonomy (NCBI): domain Eukaryota; kingdom Metazoa; phylum Chordata; class Mammalia; order Chiroptera; family Vespertilionidae; genus Antrozous; species Antrozous pallidus. The sequence continues at coordinate 28,977,741 of CM050508.1, read as the reverse complement.
ATCCTTTTATTTGGTTAAATGGGTTTAAATGGGGTTTCTTTCCATTGTAAGTAAAATAATCTTGACTCAGATGTCTAAAGATGACAGAGGCATATGGAATTAACAGATCTCTAAATCTCAAAGAGAATTCTGTTGTGCACTATTTCATCTCCAGGTGGGATGGAGGACTTGAGGGTTCAAATGTTACCACATTGAAGAAATATCAACCCAGGTGTTCAGATCGTTGAGTTAATTGTCAAAACCTATACCCATGTAGTAGATACAGCTCTATTCCTCATGTGTGAGAGACAATAAAAACATCATTGTGAGTGTTCCATATAATGCTTGATACAAAATGTGAGTAGAAATCCAGGTATCTTAGATTTTAAAACTGAGAATTACTATTTTTAAGTATTCATTTACTTTCTCTATTAAAGAAGTTTCTATATCATAGCTAATTTATTCAATAAATTGTCAGCAAATACTTCCAAGGAGATGGTTCTGAAGGACTTTGACATGCTCACTGGCTTGAGCTTTATCAGCCATTCTTCTCGCACTCACAGAAGATAACTCAGGGGTACTAAAATGGTGGTAGCTCTTCCAATAAGTCCATCACCAATTTCTGGACTTCCCTTGCGTTATCTTTTCAATCCTCCCAACAAGCTTCACTTAACAGATAAGGAACTGAGGCTTAGAGAAAGAAGTAAAAGCAAGGGCCAGGCTTATGAAATGGAAATCTAGGAGAACATGGGAGTGACACCATCCCCAGGACTCCCTCATTGATGGATGCACCACCTTGCCTTTGCTCAGCATCTGTACATCAGGGAAAGCAGAATCAGGATGAATAATCCACAAATGAGGAATATGAGAACAAGATTCAAAAAGTGACTAGGAGCAGTCTAACACAATGGATCATGTTTGTACCCACAAAACACTTTCAAATAATGAAATAATCTACTCTGATTTCTAATCTGTATTCCTCAACAAAATATTTTCAAAAATAAACAGTATGTGCCTTCTTCAAATCTACTAAAAGATTTGTTTCACTACATGGTTTTCTAAGATTTTTAGCTGCTCTTGCCTCATTCAATCCTTGTTTTACTATAGAAACTTAGGTGAACTTTAAGAAAAGTCAATTGAAACTAAAATGCAAAAGTCTACAAAATCCAGATTAAAAAAGGGACCTGAAGTCATCATTAAAAATGAAGCCCTCTGAGGAAGAGCTTGGAGAATAAGGAGCGCATGTGGAATGCCTTTCTCATTAGCGGGGCAGCCACCACCCAGATGTACAACACCAGCTCTGCTGAGTCCCCTTAGATGGAATATACAGAATGGGTCAACTCTACAGTATTTGCAATGCCATTACAAACAATGTGTGTACAGTGCATAATCAGCACACTCGGGCCACTGATAGCTTTCACATTCAGTGTATGCAGAAGGACACCAGAGTGGAATTTATGAATTTTAAATGAGTTTTTACCATTTGTTAAGTAAAATATTTAAAATGAATGCTACAATGAAAAAAACTTTCAAGGTAATGTGCCAAAACAGGTGTTTTCACCTTCCCTGTGTCTAACTATAATCCTCCACTTACTGTGGCTGTGACTTCAGTCATTTCCCAAGCCCTGCAAACACACTATAAGTCTTTTGCCATGAAACCTACTTAATGCCTAACTCTGAAAGTCTCAGATTAGAGATTTGATAAATGTACAACATGACTAATCCCACTATTACCAGTGTAAGATACTGACTGAAGAAAACAAAACCCAGTAATAGTCATAAAGCTAATGATGACAATGAAGAACATTTTTTCAACCTTCAGAAAAACCACCACTCTTCATTGGCAGGAGGAAGAATTGTATACAGTGCTATGCATTCCAGTTGGCCTTGGCACATAAACATGTTTTCCTCTGTCACTCCTTAAGAAACCTGTGATAAGATCAGGAGAAAAATGAGAGTCGCAAGTAATGAGTCAATGAGAAATATGGCCAAGACTCATAATAATCTATGAATTAGAGTCTTGTATTAGGATGGATACTCTTCATATTCCACAGTGCTGCTCACCAACTCACTATGAGCTGGATGGGCAAGCTCCGAGGCCTTGAACACTCATTTGAAGTGAACTATCTCCCATGCCCGCCCTGTCCTCACTTCTCATTCGGCTGCACATGGGAGGGAAGAAAGGGAAGGAGGCTGCCTGGAGCCAGCCATCAAGTTAGATAAACCAGACAGGGCTTGATACCAGAAACCAATTTCACCACAAGTTCACGCATAGGATCTATGTTGAAATGACTTTAAGGCAATTCTCTAATGGGGAAATGCAAAAAGAAAACATTAGTAACAGAAAATTTCATCACCACTACACTGGTTATTAGTAAAAAGATGGATCGGAACAATGTTCATTTTTAATTCATAAACTCAACTTGTATATTCAGTACAAAAGAGCATAGCAGGTTTATAAAGTCACTTTTCTGCTGCCTGCTTAGTACTGAATTATTAAAAGCTCATTTTAAAATACACACACACACCTGACAGCTTTTAAAATACTGTTTGACAACAGCATTTTCAACATCTATAAAAATATGTGCTAGAAAGGCAAGCTCTCTCTGTATGCACTGTCTTTCATTAGCAAGCCCACAAGTATTTTTACCCACTGGTGCCTCTCATGTCACAGGATCACTTGCGAGGAATAGGAAGCATGACCTTTTGTTCAGAGTTAAGAGAACTTGGAATATATCATCCAGTGGACTCATACCACCTTCAAAGTGCAGTTTACCGGTTCATCAAAAATCTGCACAATGCCAGTTACACTGATGTTACCCCTCAAAAGTTACAGTGTCATAAGTCCTCTACAAACTGACACTATACCAGTGTTCTTCAGGTAAGAACTAAGTGAATGCTGTATTCCTGAAACTAATACAAAATAATATTGAATGTAAAAAAAACCTGAGAGATAAACTCTACAACTTCTGATGCAATAGTGATGCAGCAGTTGGACTACATCAAAGAAACACAAAATACTTTTTAAAAATATACATAAATATTGTTTGGATCTCAAAATTTCCATGTTTTCTTTTTTAAAAATTGGTTTTAATAAATTAACCCAAGTTTTAACACACACACACACACACACACACACACACACACAAATGGTTCTTTCTTAAAACAGAAAAATATCCCCGCAAAATATACAACTTTCTAGAATTGATGTAGGTTGCTGTATTTCTGTTTATATCTTCTTTTTAATACATACTGTTTCAAGTTTGCCTTCTAATGATCACAATTCGATTTGCCACATGCTTTCTACTTTGTTTGCCTTTTCAAAGATATGGCTTTTCAAGAATCAATTCTATCATTTTTTTCAAGTTTATTAAATTTTGTTTTTATTAGTATCAATTCCACTTCATCTAATCTTTTGTTACTTTTCTAGCCTCTTAAATTGAGGGCTTAAACTATTTCTTTTTAAACTTTCTTGCTATATTATAAAAAGCACTTACAAGTTTGTTATAGCCCACAGGTTACATATGGCGTGTTCTTACCGTTCATTTTAATTTTTTTACTTGCTGCAAAAAGCTTTATTGTTCACTTGGTCCAATGGTGTGCTGAGCTTTGCTCCACTCATCCTGGGGAGGCTTCAGCACATCCTGGAAGAGAATAGGGCCACTGTGCTGGTTTTGCAACTTTAAAGAGATGCTCAGTGCCTCTGTGCTTCTCCACCGACTCCAGGAAGAGGTCCACGCCCTCGAGAGACACACCATCATGGTGGAAATAGAAGCCCAGAGAGAGGTAGGGGTGGGAGGCCCATTGATACAGGTTGGCCAGGCAGTTAACTGTCACCTCCGCCTCGGGGGAATAATTCTGATGAACTTGGGAGCTCAAGGTGTTCAGCAAGAGACAGATCTGGGACCACCAAGGGCACTGCCATTTTTATATTTTTTATATATTTCTTCCCAACTCAATAATTGAAAATTTTCTTTCACACATTCTTAGACATTTTATAGAGATTATATTTATGTCTCCTAACATAAACTATTAAAAATTTGTTTTGGAGTATAGTGATGTAAAGCTCTATCTTTACTTTCTTCCAAATGATTAGAACATTCAAATACCATTTAATTAAATAACCCTATGTTCCCTATTGATTTTTCTTATTATCTTTACTATGTTAGTGGCCTATTTATTTATTATGATGTTTGTGATCTATTTTATCTTTGAAAATGTAGAAAAAAGTGTTTTAGAGTCAAAGAACTAGGATAATACAAATAGTAGGAGAGGCATATATTGCTAGAAGTAAACCTTGTTATTTATTTGACTGTGTGTTATAAATGACTACAAAATTAAAATGCTCTTCTCTTGAATCCAGAGGGGAACAATGTCCACTTAAAGAGAGATAAATTAGCATCAAATTATTTCATGTCTGTCTCAATGAGAAGCCAACTTTAAATGGAAGAAGTGTTCACCAGTCTGCAGCCTGTTCTCAGCTGGTTATCACAGAATAATTGATATACTAATGATTTCAATTCATAGTACAGACTGTCTGCATTTTGCATAATTTGAACCAAATCTGAATGTAAATGGAAAACAGTCCTCTTGCCTATTTAACTCTCCTGACTTTTAACTAAAAGTCACTTAATTCTGCAGAAGAGGAAGGGGGAAATTAGCAAATATAAAGAACTTTCTATTTAAAAACATTCCTCCTTAGACTGAAATGGGAAGGATTAAGTAAATGCATCTGAAATCTCCCGAGATGTGATTTATCATCTTATTAGTTGAGAGTGAATATTTAATTGTATAACATTTATCTCCAATAGTGTCTCCTTGAAAAAAAATCCAAATAGGCCAAAGTGCATATTCTAAATACTCCAAAGGGAAATAAATGTGCTTCACAGGGTTCATTATTTTTTAATGAAACAATATTAGTAGGGAAAAAATCAAGTCAAAATAATTGCTTCATTTGGTAATTAACTTTTGAGATTAAAAACACCCTTTTTCTGTAAAACACATTACATAGCTCTTCAATTTAATAAGATGCACTTACTAACATCACTTTTTAACCCAGAAAAAATAAATTTTTACATATTAAAAAAAAAGTACTTTTAAAAAATAACCTTCAGTCATCCTTACCTGGGACATCCAATATAGTAAACACAAATATTGTACCTGTCACCAAGTCACCAGAATTGATCATTAGCAAGCCTAGTTAGTTAAGTACAGATTAGGTAGGTGTTACCATCCACATACCCGCAATTACATCACAGCATGACGGCCAATTAGTTTCAACCTGGGTAGTGAACCTTATTCCTGACAACTCTGTGTTCAACTGAAAAACAGATGCTTCCTTATTTCTTCCCACTGCTCTTCTCTGTTATTCCGCACCAGCCAATTGGACAAAGCAGGCCCCAAAGAAGGTCTGACTGATTTAAAGACAGCAGGGGTCCTCCATGCTAGTGCTGGTTGTGATGGAAATTTCTCATATCTATCTCTGTGTATGACATATACATCTCAAAGTGGAACCACAGCAGGACTGTCCAATTACAGAAAACAACATGTGTTCAGACACCTAAATTAGCACTTGCTTAGAAACCATGTTAGGTGGCTAATTGAACACTGCTTCTGAATCACATGAGGGCAAATAAGAGGACGTTAACGCATTCACAGACATTCAAAAATGATATTTTGTATGAATAATAAAACCAACTGTCACAAGGAAGAGAAGCTGCACTGAACTGTGTCCCTATCCAAATTCCTACATTGTAGCCCTAATTCCCAAAGTGATTGAACGTGGAGGTGGGCCATTTGGGAGATAATTAGGTTTAGATGAGGCCATGAAGGTAGGGCTCTGCTGATGACATTAGTTTAGCGCCCTTATAGACACCAGAGAGCACAATGGCTATCCTCTCATGCTTTCGCTCCCTACTACATGAGGACATGCGAAAACTGACCAGGCTAGCACCTTGAACTTGGACTTGTAGCCTCTAGAACTGGAAGAAAATAAACTTCTGTTATTTAAACCACAGAGTTTATGGTATTTTTGTCAGGACAGCCCAAGCTAAGACAGGAGTCTAAAGAGATATGAAGAATAAATGTTATGTGTTATACTGGATGAGATCCTGGGACAAAAATACTAGGGAAATTTGAATAGTGTAGTTAATAATGATGTGACAATATTGGCATGTTAATTATAACAAATGTACCATACTAATGTTAAGATAATAATTAGGTGAGACTGGGTGCAAGTTATGGGAGCTTTCTGTATATTGTCCCAACTTCTGCAAATCTAAAATCATTCTAAAAAATAAAATTTATTTAAAATACATACATAAATAAAACCTATGTCTTTGTCCTCCCTCCAAACAACACATTTATCATTTCTTTATTTTCAGTGTAAAAGACTTTCTGTTCTTAGCTACAGTTGAGAATAAATCATTAACTATGAACAACAGCAAAAAAAAAAAAAATCCCCATAAGCATTGTCTTAGTTATTATTTATAGGATCTGAAATTGTACTATGTATCTAAGGTCTCTTAGTTTATATAATATGCTGTTGGCAGTATAAATTAAGAGCCATGAAAACAGTTCAGACCCTTAACTCCTGATTCTAAGTCTGAGACTCTACTCCAAGGACATATTAGGGCCTGGGAGCCAAGATAATGCTCTACCAGACATCCTCACTTGTAGGTTGAATGATTCGGTAGTAAAATTAGTGAAAGAGATAATAAACTAAAGGAAACACAAAAGGCACTATTATGTAGCCATTAAAGTGAAGCTTTTGAAGAACTGTGCTTATAACAAGTTAAATGAAAGTGTAGAAGATATAACTGTACATGAGGGTAGAAGTGTGTGATAGCAGAATTCTAATAGTAATTTTCTCTGGGTAGGAGATGATGAAAAATTTGTTTTCTTCATCATACATTTATACACTTTCAACTCTTCTACAATGAATATATTATTCTTTCAATTAGGAGCAGAGAAATTATGTTACACATTCATTTAACTACTACTTTCTTTTCAGTTTAATTATCTATGTAGTTTAATGATTTTCTTAAAAAACTTTGTTATACTAAATTTCCCATAAGAAAGTATCTGAAGAAAAATCAGTTTTGAGATAAAGTGGTCTTTTCTGTTCTCCATGCACCTCCTGTTCACTTCAATGTTCTTCCTAAAACCATCAAGGATGATCACTTTGTCCAGGTCCAAGACAAGGCTGGATTCTCTATCAGTGGTCAGCAAACTCATTCGTCAACAGAACCAAATATCTATCAACAGTACAATGACTGAAATTTCTTTTGAGAGTCAAATTTTTTAAACTTAAACTTCTTCTAATGCCACTTCTTCAAAATAGATTCGCCCAGGCCGTGGTAGTTTGTGGAAGAGCCACACTCAAGGGGCCAAAGAGCAGCATGTGGCTCACGAGCCGTGGTTTGCTAACCACTGCTCTAGACCTCTTTTCGCAGGCTTGGACTCCAGAGCCAAGAAGATGACTTATATACCTCCTTTCCCTCAGAGTTCCAATTCTAGTGGGAGGGAAAAGCTCCCTGCCTCAAAATTTCTCATTCTCATCTCATAGAATCAAACTCCAAGGCATCAGAGCTTTGGTTAAGTACTGCTCTCACCTTGAATCCCGTTCAACTGTAAGCCCTCCTGGGAGACAGACAAATTAAGTAACTCTTTTATAAGACATACAACTTTCCTTTATGGGAGCCTGCAAAGACAGGAGGGAGTAAATGTATAAATGGACATCCGAGAAATGTCGTAAAGAAATTCTCCCGCCGAACCGGTCTGGCTCAATGGATAGAGCTTTGGCCTTCGGACTGAAAGGTCCCAGGTTTGATTCCGGTCAAGGGCATGTGCCTTGGCTGCAGGCACATCCCCAGTTGGAGGTGTGCAAGAGGCAGCTGATAGATGTTTCTCTCCCATCGATGTTTCTGACTTTCTATCCCTCTCCCTTCCTCTCTGTGAAAAATCAATAAAATATATTTAAAAAAAAAAAGAAATTCTCCCTACTTCACAAAATCTGCTCAGGACAGTCTTGGAATGTTGTTTTAAACTGAACTCTTTAACAGGCTCCAAAAAACATGTTCCCATGAAATAAAACAGAGGGTGAGTATCAATTTTCTATATATTTTTTACCTAAGCTTAGGAAGAAAATGCAACAGTCCCAGTATATACAAAGAAAAAAGATGTGATTGTACAATTTAATAGAAACCCAAAGCTTCAGAAAATGCTCATTCTCGACAATAAATAAACAAATAAATGTATTTATAAATGCATACACATTCATACATACACACATATGCACACCAAACAACTTGGTGATATTTATACTATACCTACTAAAAAAGTTTGTGTGTGTTTTTTTTACTATTTTTTTAATTTATTTTTTTATTTTGAGAGAGAGAGAGAGAAACATTGATGTGAGAGTGAAACATCAATCAGCTGCCTCCTGAATGCCCCTACTGGGAACAGAATCCACAACCCCAGGCATGTGCTCTAAGAATTGAACCCATGACCTCTCAGTACATGGGATGATGCCCAACCACAACAGCCAGGGCATGGTAGGCTGAATATGACCCCTTTACCCACCCCCCTGCCAAAAATAAGAAAGATATCCATGTCTTTATATCTGGAACTGATGAATGATACCTTATATGGCAAGGACTCTCTGAGTGTAATTAAGGATCTTGAGATGGGGCAGTTACGTTGGACTACCAGGGTGAGTCCTAAATGCAATAACAAATGTCTTTATAAGAGAGAGGCAAAGGAAGATTTGGCAGAGATTGGAGAGGGGAGAGCAATGTGACCTTGGAGGCTAAATGACCTTCTCTTCTACCTTCCTGTTTCATACCACCACAGACCTGCTCTGGACCATGTAAAACAAACTCCAGCATCGGTACCAGTTCCTATTTCACACAGTTCTCTCGGTTTTCAAACTTGACAAAACCTCCACTCTTCATCCCTCCTTTTGCCCACAGTCTATAGGCCTCTTCAGTTTCATTTCCTTCCCTTCCCCATGGTCATCACTGGGACAGTCCTCTCAAAAGCAGCCACAACTAGAATTGGCCAAGAAGTTCACAAGGCATCAGGCCCCTCCCTTGCCAGGGATCCTTCACAGCTGTGAGAGGGGAGCAGGCAACATGTTCACAGGGTCACATGTTTTATAAAATTTGTGAAAGTGAGGTATCTTAACCACAATCAGCTAAAAGTGCTATCTCTTTCCATTCCAACTTCCTCTCTCACACACTTCCCTCCAGGTCAGGTGGCCACAGATGTGTTTTAGATTCAACTAGAGGGAAGCTAAATTGAAGACACATTAAGCTCAGGTTCAGTGGGAATTATTTATGTGGTTCACAGTCATCTCAGTGCAGGGTTAGGTCACTGCTGTATAGAAACAGCTCCCAGAAATACTCTTAATATGCTCTGTGCATCCTTGGCTATAATTCTAACGGGGGCACAGCAGTAGAAATCCACAGCTCTTTTGGGCGACCAGCCATCATGCTGCAGTCAGAACCCAGAGTTTGGAAAATTCTTCCAATCCCCAAGCAAGCAAAACTGTAAGTGGAAGATTCAGTTCCCATTACTACAGAATTCAAACAGAAATTCAGTAGAAGTTCTCTGTCAGGGATAATGTAGTGCATGAAATTCTAAATGTACCATCACTTTTTCCTTTCTTTTTTTTGAGAATAATGCAAAATAAACTTTATTAGAATCCCTGTGTTTGCAGCTATCAAACAAAAATAATTTTAAATTATATCAAAAGTTGTAATAAGTTCTTGAATATTTGGTAACCTAATTAATGAAGAGTGAATCATAAGAATATTAGTACTAATATTTCTTGTCGATACAGCACAAAGCATCGATGTCCATTAAAAAAACGTAAATCTCAAACTATGCCAATAAAGATCACTGACAAGCCTGGCTGATGTGTGTGACTCAATGGTTAGCACTGACCCATGAACCAGGAGGTCACGGTTCAATTCCTGGTAAGGGCACATCCCCAGGTTATGGACTTGATACTCGGTAGCAGGCAGCCAATCAATGGTTCTCTCTCATCATTGATGTTTCTATCTCTTCCTATCTCTGAAGTCAATAAAAAACAAACAAAAAAACATTTTAAAAAATATCAGATGACATTCAAATCAATTCAAAGAACAGTCAAGAAACTTGAAAAGCTGCACAAGAAAACTTGAAAAATCGTGAGATTTTACAGTTTGTATATAAAAATATTTTGATAGAAGTTTCCCCAAATCTGACAAGAATTATAAAAATTTAGATGAGTTGAGAAAACTTTTCTAAATTCTCAATAATAATAAAAACTGATTTTGATGCCCCATTCTATTCCCTCTACAGAAACACTATTACCAAATTAATATCATATGATGGAGAGGTCACAGTATGCAAGAAAAACCTGTGGGAGATGCCAGGAAGTTAACATAATATTACTTTTATGGACTCTGTAATGTTTATAGTATTTGTCAGCTCTTAAAAATTTGTCAATTGTTATGCTTTCTTTTCTCACTTAAAATTTTTACTTTTTGTTTCTAATTTTGTATTTCCTTTTTAAGGAGGACCCACACAATTGAACAAGCTTCAAGCCTGTAAAACTAAGATCTGCCTTTAACAGAACACTCACCTTCCTCAATTCTTTGCCCAGATTAACCTCATATAGTAAAGGTAGAAGGAATGATAGAATCAGGACGTCATCCTCCAGGATTCACCATGAAATAACCAGTTCAGACAAGGGCCATGATCGGTATTCCTAAACCTTAAGGAGGAGGGTTACTGACTACAATCCCCTAGTATGGTCACCAAGTGGCTATCTTACTCTGGATAACCTTCATAGCTCTGAACTTCAGTTTTCAGACTAGACAACCTTAAACTCATAGAGAAACTGCAGAGGTTCATAATTTGGGATAGTATTTGGGGTCTAGAAAGTAACATGTGGCATCAGAACCCCCTTCTTTCCATCAACAGAAGGTGGCTGGGGTTAGAGGTAGGCAGGGGCACAGCCACGCCTGGGAGGAGGCAGCAGGCACACCGCCCTCCTGTGCCACTCATGAGCAGAGGCACTACGTCAGACACAGCCCCCTTCTAGGGTTCCAAGACAAGCAGGGGAATCAAAAGATTATGTCAGGCAGTGTAATCGCTGAGACAAAGCACACACAAGTACTGTGAAAAGCAAAAGCACCCCCAAAGGATTGAGTGTGGGTACTTCAACATGCTAGTCAAGTCCACACCCCTCACAATACCTAATGGCTGGCTGTTTGGAGAGGCTTCCTGCTGTAAAACTAGGGGACATTACTAATTCTATGGCTTTCATAAAATTCAGAGGTTCACCAAATGTTTGCTTGGCAGATTTTTTTTTCCTCCCCAAGGGCAGCTCATTAAGTCCAACAATAAAGCAGTCTTTGTCCTGAAGATTTGCAGTGTTTTCCCAATGAAAATTATAATTGACAACCACCAGGAGAAGAACAATGCAGAGCAAAGAGCTCTGGTTTCTCCCACTTTTCCAAGATCCATCTCAAAGAAGCACTTGCTTCTCAGGTTTCCTGGACCAGTGTTTAGCTCAGTCTTTATTTAGATGCATGCATAAGTAGATGTGTGTGGCTATCAGAAGTTTATCATTCAAAGTAGTCAAATCTTAAAAACCAAAATACTTATTCTTTCAAACCTCAAAGATAAGAAATCTCATTTAATTTCCAGGTTTCTCCACCCAGAATAAGCATATTATATAAAAATACAACTATGCCTTGTCCATATAAGAAAGGGAGACTAAAAAATAAAATAAAATGCGCGATGAGAGTCTTCAGAAATAGCTGAATGAGCATATTAAAAGCACTGCTATTCAAAAGGTTCATTATAGAATAAAAGTTCCAGCACCACTGGGAGTGATTTTCATATGAATGTTGGGTGTTGCTGTCACAGACAAGTCTCTGGTCTACACAGAGAAGAGAGTCACATCAAGCGAGTAAGAAAGCTGTGAGTGACAAGGTGGAGAGAGGGTTGTTCAGATAAGGGGCAGATATTACAGGACCCTTTTTTCAAAGAAAACTTTGAAGATTTTGTAAAGATTTCTTCCAGGAACTGTCACAAAATAACAATACAGTTGCAAATGAGCGGTGCTCAGTAGCCATGCACTATCTTTTTACAGGCCAGCTGGCGAGGGTGGAAATTAGCATTAAAGGCCTCAGGGTTGGTTACTGGGCTCACATACAGTCCAAGGAGAATATTCTCAAATGAAGGAGGACACTCAACATAGGCATACAAATGAAAAGCAAATTAAAAACAACACTACTCTCTGAAAGTGAGTAGTGTTTTTTCTCAGCAGAGAGAAAAAATCCTCCTTCTTTCTGAATCTTCCTAAATCTGCCCATTCTCCAAACAGTGCCCAGGTCCCCACAGTAAAAGTCAACAAACAAACCATGAGTTTCCAGCTGCATTATACATATTAAGAGAAATAAAGCTGGTGGAAAAATAGGACAATTCACCCCCTTTTTTTCTACACAGAAAGCAGAGAAAGGAACCCAAGTGGAAAAGCCCAGTACCCCAGGCAGAAGCAGGAGACCAGCAGTCAGGAGGCCTGAATCCTAACTAGTCCTGGAGTCTACTAGGAGTTCTTTGGTGGCTCCTTTAACTTCCTCCATGTCCTTGTCCTCATCAGTAAAGCAGTCAGAGACTTCAGTGGTTCTCAAACTGTGCTCCTTGGAACCCTAGGGTTCTCTGGAGGTGTCTTTGAGGCAACCACAGCAACACAAGGGTAAGGCAAACAGGAATGGGGTCTCTTGCTTTCTCTCAACCCCAAAGAGTGAAAACTTGATCCATTTTACATATCAAGTGTGTGAATAAAGACTTTTTTTTGTTTAAAGAGTGTTGAGGTAAGAAACATTTAAACTTAAGGTGATTTTTTAGTGAGTTTATTTGAGCCAGACAGTGGACAATTGCCAGAAAACAAAATCTCAAGGGACTGAGGTAATGCTCCAGAAAACAGCAGTTCTGCATCTTATTTTATATTAGGGGCCCGGAGCATGAAATTCATGCACTGGGGGTAGGTGGTCCCTCAGCCCAACCTGCCCCCTCTCACATACTGGGAGACCTCAGGGGATGTCCTACTGACGATTCACCCCTGGCCTGCCCAAGGCTGAAAGACTCTGACATCTGACAGGCTTTCTGTCCTTGGGCAGGGGACCTCGGCCAGGGAACCCCAGCCAGCCATCACTCTGCGATCGGGGCCAATCGCTGCCTGACCATGCCCCCAGCCTGCCCAGCCTATAGCCGGCCACCGTGCTGCTGCGATCAATCTGGGGGCCCACCATCGCCTGGCCCAGCCCCACCCCCTCATCTGGCACGGCTCGGCCCCGCTCCCCGCTCCTGATTGGCTGGTAGCATAGCAAAGGTACGGTCAAATTTGCATATTACTCTTATTAGATAGGATAATACAATTAAAAAAGAAAATGAAAATGGATACAAGAAATCCATTGGTGACAGATTAGGGAGGTGAAGAGAAGCAATAGAGGGAAATCTCTCTTATTGGATGAAAAGTAAAATGCTAGACATGTATGTACACCTTTTACATAGGTGGTTATGGAGATCCTAAATAGCCAACAATTAACGTGGTAACAATAACAATGAGAGGATTTAATGTCTCCACCCTGGTGAACTGGTTGTGCCCTGAGGGGCCTGGAGAAAGTGGAGTTACCCTAACATTGTGAAGGAATATTATAATAGATGCAAAAGACAACAAACAGAAGAAAAAAAAAAAGACAATAGAAAGGTTGGTTAAGGTACTTAACTTCTGTCAGGGAAGATTCTAGCCTAGGACATGAGTACCTGCTATAAACTGCTTCCAGTTAAAAAGTTTTAATTTCAGAGCATCCTTTGTGGTTACTATAAGTCTCAGAATTTGCAAGGTTGCCATGAGGCCTTCCCTGAGCTGGTTAGCATGTCCACAAGAGTTTACCACCAAGACAATTCACAACTAAAATGGTATAAAAGCATTGAACCAACATATCTTGTTGTTGTTGTTCTTCAATCTTTATAGTTATGTGGTTTTTATGTGCCTCTTTGGATTACTGTTGCTAGAGTTGCTGGATTGAAAGGCTGGTTAATATCAACCCTCTCAAATCTGTATATCAGGTTCTATTATCTATATATGTATAAAAGGCTAATATGCAAAGTGTCCCCTCAGGAGTTTGACCGTGAGACCGGGAGTTCAACCGTAAGACCAGAGTTCGATCACTCGCTATGACATGCAATAATCACCAGGGGGTGGCTCAGAATGAAGGAAGGCCCCAGCCAGCAGCCAACAGAAGGCAGCTAGGGAAGGAAGGCCCAAGCTGGTAGCTGGAAGGAAAGTCCCGCCAGCAGCCAGAAGGCCCCAATTGGCCCTGATCGCCAGCCAGGCCTAGGAACCCTACCCGTGCAGGAACTTTATGCACCGGGCCTCTAGTTCCTACATAAAAGGTGAGGAAACCAAAACTCAGATAATTCCAAGTATACTGAAATCACAAAGCTCAGTAGGATTCAAACTCAGGAATGCCTGATACTGATTCTATTCTTGGTAAAGAATAAACTTCACTGAACAATTAGTTACCTAATTATTATTCTAATTCATTTTCCATAGAACATGAGGTTCTTCATTTGTATTTTCTAGGAATAAATAAATACTTACCCTGGAGAGATTAAGTGAATAGCCACAAGTTCTGCCCAACAACCAAATTTGTTGGGTACAGGAAAGCCCAAAACGGTGACAAAGCCTCCAGGGCAATAATGGTTGTTAAGAACTTTCAAAGCAAACAAAACTCCTAAAAGAGAAGAAAGAGCATACAAATATGAACAATCCATATGTGGAGATGATCAACATTTACAAAGAAAACTAGCTGAAAGTGAAAATGATTATTCCACTACATCAACTTTTTGCTTTGAAACATACTTTAACTCCTTACAAATCAACCCAGCGCTCAGTAGAAAGACAATGTACAAAGTAATTCTTGTGATGTTTCTTAACACAGAAGTTAATACTGACTTTCCACATGCTACTAAATACATAACACATAAAATGAGGATAAGACACCAGCAATGGCACTAAATGCCACTGAAATGTACACTTCGAAATCATTAATTTTATGCCATGTGAATTTTAACTCAATATAAAAAAGTATGTTAAGTCACAAGTATTTTTCTAAGCTCAATGGAAAGAGGTTGAAGGAAAGATATATTTTCTTTCCTCTCCCACAATTAGATGCAAGAGGGTGCATCTTAGAGGGAGGGGGAGCAACAGTGAGGGAAATACAGGGAAAGGTTAGATTTCCTCTGTTTCAGGATAATTTCCTTCCTCCTCTTCACTTTCTCATTTTCAGAACACCTAATTTAAACACTGATGGCAATTTCAGTCCTATGGAATATACATAAAAAAAAACACATTAAAAAAAAAACACAGTAAAGGTTAAAGGGAGAAGTAATGACACACATGGGTAAAGCCATGCAGCATAGTTCAAACCTCAGCTTCCCAGCTACTAGGTGTGTAACCTTGAGCAAGTTTCTTTACTTCTCTGAGTCTTAGCTTCCTTATCTATAAAACCAAGACAATGCCAGCTCCCTATGAACCTGTTATACGAATATTAATTAGTGAGTTATATAGAGTGAGTTATTGGCTCCTAAAACATGGTGAGCATGCCATGGTAAGCATGATGCATTTATTTTAATGAAGTTATTAAGAGGCATACTCATCTTTTTATAGAACTCTCCATCACAAATACACCTGTGGGTCTCTCCCTGGTCCCAACATCATGGAGCCAGTGCAGATTTCCAGTATTGTGTCTCCTACAAAACTACCTTTGAGCAGACTGTAGTCCAAACTGTCCAAGAGTAAATGATGCAGAGCCAAATCTATGTCCCTCCTGTGGTCCAATCAGCCCCCTCTCCAAAATATACCTCTGGCAGCATTTATCCACTCAAAATTTATTTCCTTCATCAACTATCGCCCCATGCTTCATAAAAGACAGCAGCCTGCCTCCCTTATTGTCTCTATGTATGCTCCCCTAGAAACTTGTTAGCCTTACCTGAGAAACCTACAGCACAACTCCTTTTGAAGTCGGGCTCACCCATACACTCTGCAAGAGCAGATTCCAAGAAAAGGTACACCACGCCAGTGAGTAGGGAGAACGTGGTGATAACATAGGCAAACCATCGGCTTCCTAGTCTTCTTTCCAGATGTATTCCTTTCCATAGCATGGACACCATATTGAAATACAGATGCCAGTCGTCCGCGTGGTGAAAGGGGGAGAGCAGTAAGCGCTGCCAGTCTTTCTCTTGGTAACACTTCTCCACGCTAAGGCAGGAGCTATACAGTGGCTTCAGAGGACTCAGAAAGAACCAGGTGTTGACAGCCAAAGTAGCCAGGGTGACAGGTGGAATATTATTGATGCCGACATGGAAGATTTGAGAAAGGAGCAGAATAAGTCCAGCATTCAGTCCTCTTGGTCTCCGCTGCATGGTTAGTTGCCAACCCAGTGAGGGGAATATGTAGGATGCAGGGAGGTATACAGGCAGCTGAATCTATAACAACAACAAAAAAATGCGCATGAACATCCATCAATGAAGAATGAATGCAATCCATACTACTCACTTAAAGATGAGCTTCCATTACATACCCGATCTCTCATCTACCAGCAGCATTTATTTCATTGTCTTCAAGAGTAACATCTAGACACTGGATGACGTCTTTCCTTCATATCACATTCTAAAATAGAGACTTTTATCCCAAATTCCAATGGACTAGTTAATCGGTAGGTATGCTTTCTCTGATAAATATGCTGTGAAAATATGACTTGTCTCCCTTTTGAGCAAACTTGTGACCTAATTTTAAAAAACCTACAAAGATAGTACATAAATATTTAATAATGATTTCTACTCGCAATGCTGGTAAGGATTCTTCACTCCCTTCATTTTCTCAAAGAAATATTCAATTTTGCTTTTTTAGATAAGAGTCTGCTCCAACATGGTTAAACATCAACAAGCCAGTTTTAAAATGTAAGCATATATTATCTTCTAAAGCATGTTGGATGATATAAACTCCCAGAATACTTTATTTTCACAGAAACTTCAGCTTTTAAACGTTACCTACTAGGAGCTAAATCCTGGTTTGCAACACTGTTTGTTTTTAAGGAGCTCACATTCTATTAGAAGTGAATGGACAAGTGCACACAATGTTCTAAATACAGTGACACAGGTAACCGAGACGCTAGGCACACACTTCTGCCCGAGGTGGTGATGCACCTCTGTTCTGGACAGGAATCAGTGGCACAGAGGAGTGCCAGGGTCCAGCAGTCAGCTGCTGCACTCCGGATCCTGGCTGACCTTGTGACTGGCTTCAGATGACAGGATGCAGAGGAACCGAGGCCTCAAGATGATCTGCAGGTTTCTGCTCTCTCTTGAAAGCCTCCCACACACGTGGACAAGTCCAAGATGGCCAGCCACCAACCAGCTCATGCCCAGAAGCAAGGCTGTCTAGGTGCCTAGCAGCTCCCCACAAAAGGGGTGAGTTCAGCTGAGCCCAGACTAACTTGCTGACCCACAGAACGGTAGCCACGTAAACAATATACTTTACTTCACAGAGTTTTGGAGTGGTTAGTTAATACAGCAATTACTGAGCAAAACAGAAGGCAATTGCTTTGGTGAGGGACTGATTTATGCTCATAGGAAGAAGCTTGTGGAGAAAGAGATACAGAGTAATGATGCAAGAGATAAACAAACAAACAAACAAAAATCAAGTCCTTAAAAGGAAGAGTCTTGTTCTTTATGACATTTATGTCATCAATAAATGCAGATATGAGTCAGCAGGCAGATTAGGAGACAGGACTCTGAAAAAGTACTCATTGTGGGGGCTCTGTTTTCTCTGTGGAGGCTTCTTGGCTTCCAACCAAATAGGAAATGCACTCTGATGTACTAAACTCATTCAGAGGGCACGTTGGAACATACATAGGCTTTGGAGCAAAAAAGGGCAGATTCTACTATGTACTAATCCTTGATCTAGGGCAAAGTACTTAACTCTCTTACCTTCAATTTCTTCACTTTCAGTTAGGAATCACACCTCCTTCCCAGGATGACTGTAACAAGTAGGTGCTGAATAAATGGTAGCTACTCTTTCATTATGAAAAGGTAACCTCGCTAGGTGAAAAATCCTTTGCAAATGGAAGCATCCCGATAAGGCTCAAATGTACTCCCCATCCTCCCATATTAATTCTTATGAACATCACTTCCAAAAGAAATGCCCAAGAAAAAAAAAACTCTGTGTGCATATCCTCATTATTAGCACAACCCAAGTTTCTTTATTGCATGGGCTTATTATAGATCTGTAGCACTCTCATGAACTATTGAATTTAATAAAATTTCAACTGAAAAGTTCCCAAGTAATTTTGGAGAAATGGTTTCTATTTCTCACATTGGCCTTCAGGATGATTTTCTTCTTCAACTACTGTGACTTTCTCACAATTCTCCCAAATAATTACATATATTAAAACATCATTACCTGTAATCGGAGCAATGAAAAAATATCGTGTTGGTCATTAAGTAAACAATCCCTTCAGTATCAATACAAACAGTATACTATGGAGGCCAGGCTGTGAACAGCAAAAAATAAAAACTAATTATGTCTTGGCTTAAGAGAAAGTTCTCCCTTGATTGGAATTGTTAGTGATGAAAACTATAAACAAAAGAATAGAATGCCCCCAATCATTTTTCACATTGTACACCCAGGCTCACATTACATTTGCTTTACTTCGCCCAAATCCACAGGTCCCTTTCTGACCGCCTCCCTCCTCACCTCTTAGCTCTATTGCTGAAGGCTCCTGCTTCCCAAGATTCTGTGCTTTCTCCACCTTCAAGCTCCTCTGATTTTCACTTCCCGCCTATCCTTACTCTTTTCACACACTTATGGAATTCCACTCTCACAGTTTCTATCATTCTTTTCATTAGAATGATTCCCACATTCATATTTTTTTCAGCCTTGATTTCTCAGTAGGTTCCAGGGACATAATCTTACAGGAAGTATATAGTCTGCCTGATCTCTTTGTTTTCTGGAAACTAAACTGACCCTCTTCACATGACTACTCAGCATTCCTTCCATCACTCACTTATTTAATAAATACCAGGTGCCAAATGCATGCCAGTCACTAGAGGCTCAGCAAAGAACAAAACACAACTCTGGCCCCTAAGTGGCCCATCTCTAGTTGTTGAAGGAAACAAAAATTCTGGCTGCAGAAAATCAGAAGATGAATAAAACAATGTGGTTCATATTCGCAATAAATATGTACTTACTGTGAAGGCAGATATAACCACAGTCAATGTGAGAAGGGCATGATGTGTGGGCCCCTGCTTTCATAGAGGCCGCTAGAGTTATCAGTGTAAGTAGAACCTAAGTTTGAGTTTTAAGTAGCAAAGGTTAATTGGCACCATTTCATACCAGCTCTCTTAGTAGGTTATTAAGTCAGCCATCCAATGTGAAGGATGCAGCTGGTGACAAGGTAACAGAAAACCCAACTGGTGCAAGTGAAGACCAAATCTGTAACTTGACCTTGTGGGCTAGGAACACCAAAGACAAAGACAACAGATGAAAGTAAGCAAGTGTTGACAATTAAATGAATATTGCTTTGTCCCACCCATCAAACACACAGAGATTTTTACAGTGCTGAGTTATAAGAGAAACCACAGAGGCATGATCAATTATAGCAATTTATCTATGAGCTGGAAACTGGTACAATGTGTTTGTTTTGGGAAATGATTTCTTTATTCTAATATGTACCCAGATCATAAACTATCACTGCAGCTCAAGAAAAAAAGCAGGCTAGTCTCTGTATATCCCACCTCAGAAACACATCCTCCCGCACACTAAACATGCCCAAAACAACACGGAGTCATCCCTTCCAAGTCTGTCCTTCCACCCACGTTAACCATCTCAGGACATGGAATCCCCAGGCAACCAGTTCAAGTCAGTGATGCAGAAAACACCCTTTATACATCCTTGGCCCTCATCACCTCACTTACTTAAACAGCCATCCATATACGGCTCAGTTAATTCTTCCAGTTTGTTACCCATCTACGCGCATCTAACTCTACGGCTACTACTATAGTCTAAGCCTAGATTACAACAAATTCCCTAGCAGAATTCCTTGCTTCTCGTACACCTACCAACCATATTCTACTGCTGCTCAGAGCAATATTCATAAAAATACAGTTGGATTCCCCTGCAGTAAGCCTTCAGTAGCTTATTACAGTAGGAATGAAAACCAAACTCTTCACCATAACTAAACACTTGTGCTTACTAGTCCCCTGCCCACTTCTCTGGTCTCATCTGAGACTCGTCTCTGCTTCCATCACTATGCTCCAGCGGCATCAGGGCTCCCACACCAGGAGCTCCAGGATTACAGCATAAATACCCAAAGGCAGAACTGTGTTATCCATTCGATCACCACTGAATAACCATAGTCCAGTGGCTGGCATACAGTCAGTGCTTAGTAAGTATTTGACCAATGACTCAAGATTAGTATTTTTTATTACATCTTCATTATACAATAAGTGAAAAGTTCTGAATACCTAAGAGATGTTTATCTCTAAGAATTTTTCCTGCAATTGCAGCAACCTTCCCCAGAACACTATACTTACTGTTCCACTTAGCATTTTTAGTTCCAGAACAGTGTTTACAATATTTATCTCAACTTTACAGAAATTAAACTCTGATCCATTTAAAATGTATTAATAGGCTATTTTGCTAGTACTAGTTGATTTTTTAAAATGGCATTTTAATTATGTAGTAATACACACCAAAGTTGTGACAGACAGAAAATGAAAGGCTTCTTGAAATATTGATAGAAAAATTATCCATATTTACTTTTAATGAGAAATTAAAAATTTAACAGGTATGTAATAAGAAAAAACTAAATGGCTGGAACAAACAAAAGAAACTGAATTCATAACTTAGGGAACCAATGTGTCTCAAGGGGGAGAGAAAGGAGTTATATAAAAAAAGGAAAAGAAACCAATTGTGGTGATTTTCAGCTCTACTTACAAAGTGGGACATATTTCATCATTATCATTTAATAGGGAGGAATATATCTCAACGCTCAGATTAAATGTTTAAGAACAATTTAGAGCATTAACTTGCAAGAATATACAACCATTATAAATTATATATCCAATTTGGCATCGGATAGTAACCAAATTAGTTTCACAAGAAAAAAAAAATGACAGTTTTAATGGGAATAATAAAATGCTATTCTGAAAGCCTTTTATATCACTAAAAGTGCAACAATTCTGACAATTATTCACTGATATTTTTTTTCAATCTTTATTGTTCAGTTTATTAATTACATTGTTTCCCCTTTTTATCCCCCTATAGCTCCCCTCCACCCTGTACCTATCCCACCCTCCACCCTCACCTCCCCCTCCCCACTGTCCTCTCCCATTGTCGCTAGATTTTTGTCCAGTCTCTTGCTGCACTTCCCACAACCCTTTTCTCCCCAAGAATTGTCAGTCCATTCCCTCTCTATGTCCATGTCTTTGTTATATTCACCAGTCTATCCTGTTCAACAGCCTATCAATTCACTTGATTTTTAGATTCATTTGTTGATAGATGTGTATTTGTCGTTCATAATTTATATTTTTACCTTTTTCTTCTTCCTCTTCTTAAAGAATATCTTTCAGCATTTCATATAATATTGGTTTGGTGGTGATGAACTCCTTTAGCTTTTTCTTATCTGCGAAGCACTTCATCTGACCTTCAATTCTGAATGATATCTTTGCTGGATAGAGTAATCTTGGTTGTAGATTCTTGCTGTTCATCACTTTGAATATTTCTTGCCAGTCGCATCTGGCCTGCATCGTTTCTGTTGAGAAATCCGCTGACAGTCGTATGGGTGCTCCCTTATAGGTAACCAACTGTTTCTCTCTTGCTGCTTTTAATATTCTCTCTTTGTCTTTTGCTCTTGGCATTTTAATTATGATGTGCCTCGGTGTGGTCCTCTTAGGGTTCCTATATATTGGGGTTCGGTGCACTTCTTGGACTCCTAAGTCAATTTCTTTCACCAGGTGTGGGAAGTTTTCAGTCACTATTTCTTCAAATAGGTTTTCATTGTCTTGGCCTCTCGCTTTTTCTGGCACCCCTATAATTCGGATGTTGGTATGCTTGATGGTGTCCCAGAGGCCCCTTACACTATCTTCAATTTTTTGGATTCTTTTGGTTTCTTGCTTTTTCAGCTGAGTGGATTTTACCTCTTTGTATTTCAAATCTTTAACTTGGTTCTTGGGGTGCTCCAGGGCACTTTCAGGTCTTTGTATAATATTTTTTGTTTCAGTCAGTGTATGCTTAATTTCTGGTTGGTCCTTTTTCATATCCTTGAGAGTCTGCTTTATATCCTTGAGGGTTTCTTTCATTTCCTTGTAGAACTCATTCATTTCCACGTTGGTCTTGATCATTTCCACGTTGGTCTTGATCATTTCTTTGCAGCTCTCGTTTATATCGTTGAGGGTGTTGTTCATTTTCTTGTAGGACTCATTCATTTCCTTTGTGGTCTTGCTTATTTCCTTATAGGCCTCGATCTTTTGTTGGAGCCTCTTAAAAAACCCTATAACCTTGGTTCTGAATTCCATGTCCAGTCGTTTTTTTTCCTCCATTTCTTTCACATCTGATTTCTTTCCATGTTGCTGCATGGTGGCTGCTTCCCTGAGTTGGTCAATTAGCTTTGTGTGGTAGACTTCCTACTAGGGACAGTGGCTCAGCTTCCCCGGTTACCTGAGGTGGATATGGGCTGCACAGTCTTGCTGAATTTAAGCTCAGTTAATTGTTGTTAGCACTTGGAGGGTTGACCTCCAGGCCAATTGTCTGTGAAGCTCAGCTGTGCTCAGGTTGGATGGGCGGAGTCTCTGGGCCAAGCAGACAGTGTTAGCTCCGCCCTATGCGGCCCCAGGGACTCTGTGCTGGGGGCAATGGCCGTCAGCACCTCTGAGAGAGAGCCGCTGCGGAGCTCCACCAGCTGCCGGGGAATTCAGACTTTCCCAAAATGAGTCTGCATGCGCAATGTCTCACCCAGGATCATAAAACAAAGCAGTCTGACGGTTTTCCGAATGAGAGGCAAGTCGCGGTGCGCTCTCTGCGCCGTCACGCAGCCGAGCTGTTCGCGCAAGCTGCCTTCTCCACAAGCCGGGAGACCCGGCAGCACCCGAGCTTCGGCGTGCCCTCCCACTGTCCAGTTTTCACCCTGTGTGATAGTGGGTTCTCTGGACTTCGCCCAGAGCTGGAGAATCAGTCCAGTGAGATGCCTTTGTCTCCCCGTTCAAGAAAACTGGCCGGTTTTCAGCCGCCCGCCCTCTCCACGGAACGCACTCCAAACCTCTCTCCGTGCGAATCTTTCAACGCTGTTCGCCGCCGCTCCTCCGAGTCACAGTGTCTTATCTTCACTTTTATTTGTGGAATTTTCACTAGGCGAGCTTTCTGGTGATTCTGGAAGGTGTTTGTTCTTTCGTTAAGTTGTAGTATTAAAATTGCTGATTATGACGGCAAGATAGGTATTTTACCTTTGCCGCCATCTTAGTTTTTTCCCACTGATATTTTTTAATTGTGTGCTTTTCTTTAAGACTCAAGAAAAGGTCAATCACTACATATGTGAGATTGATTAATGCTATTTCCATCACTACTATTTTCACGCATGTGGTAAATTTCATTTAATAATAGTTCCATATATTTTAAGTATATTACCTAAAAAAGTCATTGGGGACAGAGTAGGTTTGTTCAACTCATTTGGCAAGTATTTATTAAAGGCCTACTATCTCTCAGGCTCAGTACTTTGCTAATGCCTGATTTGCTTAAGCTTTTTTTTTTAATGAGATATTCAAATCACATACCATAAAATTCAATCTTACAGTGTACAACTCAATGTTTTTCGGTATACTCACAAGTTTATAAAATTAATACCACTGTCTATTCCAGACCATTCTCATTACCCCAAAATGAAATCCTGTACCCATTAGCAGTCACTCTCCACTATCCCCTCTACCCTAGTTCCTGGCAATCACTAATCTACTTTCTGTCTCTATGGATTTGCCTATTCTAAACATTTCATATAAACTGAATAATACAACATGTGGCCTTTTGTGTCTGGCTGCTTTCATTTGGCATGTTTTCAATGTTTATCTGTGTTGTATCATGATTTAATAATATAATAGTTCCTTTTTACGACAGAATGACATTTCATTATAGAAAGATACAACACTGACTTGTCCATACATCAGATAATGGACATCTGGGTTGCTTCCACTTTTCAGCTATAGTGAATAGTGCTGCTATGAGCATTCCTAAACAGTTTTTTATAGAAACATAGATTCTGTTTTCAGTTCTCTTGGGCACATACCTAGGAGTAGAATTGCTGGGTTATATGTTAACTCTATGTTTAACTTTTTGAGGAACTGCCCAACTGTTTTCCAAATTTCTGCATTCTTTGACATTTCCTCCAGCAGTGTCAGAGGTCTCCAATTTCTTATCTTCAACAATACTTGTTTTTACCCAGTTTTTAATCATAGTCATCCTAGTGGGTGTGAAGCGGTATTGATTTATATTTCCATAATGACTACTGATGAGAAAAGGGTAAAATTTTCATTGCTTAAAACATAAACACACATGCTCACAGGTACACAGAACCATACAGACAAGCGCTCTCTCTTTCTCTCTCTCTCTCTCTTTCTCTCTCGCTCTCTCGCTCTCTATCTCTATCTCTATCTCTATCTCTGTCTCTCCTTCTGAAACAGTTTAACAAGCTCCAGTCAAAAGAATGCTTCAGAAAGAAAAATGAAACTACAAAGAGATTGTTCAGGTTCAACTGCAACGATGTCAGCACTCCCCTCCCCTGTGATGTACTGTGTTGAATGGGAATGTAGTTCAATAGCAGGGGCAGGGTTAGACCAACACATTCAACTATAGATACTATAAAATCGCTTTTGAAAGAAACAGAAGGCTAGTGTGCTTTACTGCTTCAAACAAAGCAAATATGCTATGGAAATAGCAGACTCTCTGATAAACATAAAAACTCCCTCTGCTTTTTAAGTGATAAGAGTTGGACAACAAATTAGTACATCATAAATATCACATGAACTTGGTCAAACTATACACACTAGATGCTTTTTACTCTCTCATTCTGTTTCAAGACAGTCTACTCTTTCTAGGAATGAATTGAACTGACCACTTTTCCTGTAACTCTCTCAGGAGTCTTATCATTCATGGCTTTCAAATCCTAACATACATAACAAATTATTCCCTCAGCCTGTTACTATAGGATCAATAAATGAGAACTTTTTAGTCCAGTACAATAATAAAATTCTCTTTTTCCAATAAAACTTCTAAGCATAATTTTATCTCCTACTTAGTATAATTTTTTTTCCAACTTAGCATAATTTTTTCCCTACAAGGCATTAGCTTCCTTAGGCCCCAAGAGAACCTAACTACAAAATGCAGATTTCCAAGATAGTTTTTGAAAGAAAGAAAATTGTATAGTATTAAATGCATTTGCATTTAATGAATAAGAACTTATTAATGAAAGACTTCAAAGTAATCTGTTTCCACTTTTCAAATACATGAATGTATTTTAAAAAACTTACAGCTTATGTGCAATACATAATTGATATATGCAATACATAGTTGTATGTATAACATATAAATTATGATTTTAAAACGTAATAGTTAAATATTAAATGCAACAGCTTCACATCACTATACTGTGTTCAATTTAGCACAACACATCAGCTACCTGAGTTGATTGGTCAATGGGGATCCTGGGGGTGCAGGGAGGAATTTCCATCCGAGGACCATAAGAGGCCCTGTGTTCGTGGAAGACAATCAAATGAATGAAAACTGACTTCATGAATAAAAAATGAAAACTGGAATCCAATTATATGAAAAAGGTAATGGAAATCTAGTCTTTATGAATATTGTGCCACTCTCAGTAATTACATTCCAGCATGTATTCACAGAACTATCTACAACTGGGACTCTGTTCCAAGAGAAATTGAGAATTGAGAGCATTTTCCTCTTTTGAGGGTTGCTGAGACCCCCCATTTATACAGTTCTCCAAACTCATACACTTCATCGTTATAACTTCATGGGAAATTGTCTCATTTGGCTCCACATAACCATTAACTATCTCCCTAATGCCAACTGGCTAACTCCCTCTAATTTAAAACTACCACACTTAGAGTTCTTAAGATATAAGACTTCCTTTCCCTCCTCTCCTATACACCATCTCCTCAGATGAAAACAAATAAAGAGTGTCCTTACTTTAGTGGGACACTGTCCAACTATCCTTTAAAATAGCCTGCCTTAAATAAAAATACCATCCACATGGAAGGCAGAACACCTGACCACTGGTGAGTTAGAATTTAAAACCACTGAAATAACAGAAGTAAAAGAATGTTCCATGCACGTAAGCAATCACTACTAAGGACATATGTTATGTGATGACAAACCTCACCAAAGACCATGCCCTATCACCTGTCAGTCTTCCTTCAGTCCACTTTATACAATACCTCACTCCATTTGATTTAAATCCAATCTCATCATGTTATCCCCTGCCCTAATCTATCATGCTTTCTCACCTATAAAAGCTTTCTATACTTCATCATGAGATTGAATGGTGTTATGGTTAATAGAATGAACTCTGGAGCCAAGGGCCTGAGTTTGATTCCTGGTTAAATTGCTTGGATAAAACCTCTGGCAAGTTCTCAATCAATTTATGGCTAAGTGTCCTCATTTATAAAACAGATGCTAAATAATAATAAACCTGCTTCGTGGAGTTGATGAGTTAGCATATGTAAAACATAATAAGCACTGTAAAATATTAGCTGGTGTTAAATCTTTACCATCTGATAAACTTCAAGCCTTTCAGAACAGGATCCAACATCTTATAATATTTATATACCTTCCCAATAAATAACATATATGTGAAATTGATAGTTTGCAAAGGAGTTATGTGTCATTTATTTCATTTAATTCTCACAATCCTGTGAAGAGAATATTAGTTCCATGTTATCTACTAGCTGGTCTACACAGCTCTTGCCACGAAAATCATTCCCTGCCCTGCCATTTCTCCTGAAGGATACTCTATAGAGTTGCCCAAGTGAGAAGCAGCTCAATGGAGCTTCTGCCCTGGAGACTTTCCGGGGATTCAAATTTCAGCCCTCAGCTTTCTCTGTCCAAGGTGCTTAATTAAGTGGGTCCATCTGAGATAGGCAGCCACATGGGGTACTCTTACCACCAGAGGTCACCAAAGTGAACTTCACACACATCCCCTACCTTATATTGTTGGCACAATATTATGCCAACTGGCTAACTCCCTCTAATTTAAAACTACCACACTTAGAGTTCTTAAGATATAAGACTTCCAAATATAACTGGCCCATTTGGTGGAAATCCTTTCTGCAATTTTGATAAAAGAAAGAGCAAAATTGCATGTTTCTTATAGAGATAATTACTGAGGCAAAACTAAGGTGGTATCTGTGAAAAGATAAGTTTAAATTAAATACAGGAAAGTGGTTTCAAATTATACAATTACTTATTCTAAGCCATAGCAATACCTTCCCAAGGCAATAAATGGAATCACGAAAGAAATGGTCAAGTAAGGCCTTGGTAATCAGCTCTATCCCAGAGTCTAACAATATCCAGGAAGTGATAAGATCGATCGACTGCTGCTGGAAAATGCTAGATCAATTTCACCAAGAGGGACTGTGGCACAGAACAAAGTACACAAGGCTAAACAGAAGACTTCAGCTTCTACCTGGCCCTGCCATCAAGAAGGGGGTAGAAAGCTGTGAGAACTAAAAGATAAAACAAGCAAACAAAAAGCCATCAACACTATCAGCACCAAGACCAAGCTTTGCTACTACACTGAGGACTGGCTGCTGAGGGTAAGAAATCATAAGGAATAATAAGCTGGTCTCTCAGGTAAACACAGAGGACTCAGAAAAGGAATGGCAGATTTAGGAAATGCTCTGAACTAGTTTCAACAACTGGCTGTGTGTGTGAGCTTAATGCCAGTTAACTTACACAGAGCAAAGGAAATGAAGATCCACAATTAATTCATTCCAAGGGACTGGGGTTTTGCCAAAGTGAAAGGAAAAGATGAGGCTGTGGTAGCGGTGACAGTGCGAGGGACTTCTGACAATTTGAAAACTTTAGGTAAAAAGCACAGAGTTGATTAAAATGAACTGGGCAGACTATTCCCCAGTGAGAAAGCACTTCCTCCCAGCTGGTTCTGCTCTTAGCATGGGGGTCCTGAATGTCCAAGATCATCAAATACTTAAATGGTACATTTCTTCAGGTTCAGTTGGGTTAAGTTGCTCAGCAGCACAGAAAGCTCAGAAAGCTGAAGTCTAGTCTAAAGACTGAAATGTTCTCCCCAAACACAGAGACTGAGACATAGATGGAGAAAAAGACATATGCAGAGGGAGAGAGAGCAAGAGAAAAACATCAATTCTGCCTAGTGAAAGAAAGTTTAACTTCTTTCAGGCTTAGAAGAGGCTAAATTTTAACAAGGTCACCAATATGAGCAGACAACAAGGTAACATACTGACCATCTATTGGGCCAGGCAGAGTTTTTAGGCTCAGAGAGGGAAAAGGACAAAGTGCACACAACTGCTGCTATTTGTTGTGTTTTTTAAAAATATACTTTTATTTCAGAGAGGAAGGGGAAGGGAAAGGGAGAGGGAAAGAGATAGAAACATCAATGATGAGAGAGAATCATTGATCAGCTGCCTCCTGCTCTCCTCCTACTGGGGATCGAGCCCACAACCCAGCACATGCCCGTACTGGGAATCGAACCTGAGACCCTTCAGTCCACAAGCTGATGCTCTATCCACAAAGCCAAACCAGTTAGGGCAACTGCTGCTGTTTTAAAGGAGTTCAGAAGTTGCTTTGTTCATTCTCTGCACATTGTTGAAGAGGCAGCCATGCTAACCCCTTCCTCTCCCCAGGATGACAAAGAGTCAGAGACAGAACTACCCCAGCTTATTTTCTAAGTCACCAGAAAAGTCTGACAGAAGATTCTGCAGTTAATAGGAGCCCTTTTGTGCACACACATAGTTTTTTCACTTACTGTGGCCCATTTGCTGCATAGCTTTCAAGCATCCTCCCTGGGATCAGGGAGCATTCAGAAAGGACCCACAGGCACAGGGCCTCTTATGTCACCTCACCTTGGATTTCCCAGGAATAAGAACACCAGGAAAGGGGACCCTATAAAGGTCCCCTCCCCTGTAGACTGCCTAGAATCATGCAGATCCACATAAGAGACCAGGATGATGGCACCTTAGAAAGGTGGCCAGACCTCGCTCCTCTCTGCACTTCCCTAACTTTGGGAAAATACTGAAGTGCAAAGTCCAAATTAGGTTGGCATTCCAATTCCATACCCCCAACCCAAGCAGCTGCCTTAAAACAAACACCTTTTCTAATCGCAGAATAGGAGACACTGCTAAAAGCCCCAGTAATTAAATTTAAAACTGAGTACCTAACCTTATTTTCTATTACTATCCTATGCCTAGTTTCCCAATCTGATCATGTTTCCCTGAGTCTTTGCTCAGTGCTAAGTGTTGGCAAAGATGGCTGGTCTATTTATGAACTGTGTGACTTATCTTAGGCAAATTCAACAAGCCATGTCTGTTTCCCCATCTTCAAATGGGTTGGTATGAGGATTCAATTAGCACACTCTTAATGAATGTAGCTACTTGTTATTATTATACATCATTGTTATAGGTTAGGCTTCTCCCAGAAGCAGACTCTGAGACAAGTCTCTGTGCAAGTAATTTATTTGGAAGGTGACAAACACCTTGATAGGGTCATGGAGAAGCAAGATAGGGAAGGCAAGAGCCAAAAATAGATGTGTTGTTAAGCCAGCCATCACTATGAGTGCTAGCACATAATCCCACCAGGAACCCTGGGAACTAGTAGAGTTATGCCTTGGTTCTATCCCCAAGACTAGGGGTCTGCCTTAACTCCTATCCCTTGTGGCTTGCCATAGCAGGCTAAACGGGTGTCAGTGGCCAAAGCAAGCACTCAGGCAAAGAACTTGCAGCACTGCCAGCACCACTCCCTGACTGGGCTCCATCACTTCTGCTGCAGTACTTAAAACAAGCAAATTTGTCAACTGTAATTAATACACAGTATCAGGGAACAATTTGAGCATAATTCACATTTCGCATTTGATTAGATTTCATTAGCAAGAAGTACCAGGTGGATGCAGAAAATTATACCCAGCTGAAGTAAGCTTCATGGAAATCCATAAAATGTATACGTTTGCACACTTCAAACCAGCTACCTCAAGTTCACAGAGTGTATTATGAATTATACCCATCAATGTCTGCCATCCAATTCCAGATAACCCTCCTTCTTCCACTGACAATAATTCACAAGCTGCAAACATTTTCACAGCAAAATTTAGGATTTTTTTGAAGAGAGAGGGACATATTTATGGTAACACTTGTATATTTTTTATTATATAAGATGTAAAATTGTGCTACTATTTTATTAGATTCCTATCTCTTTTTTTTTTAATCCTCACTTGAGGATATTTTTTCCATTGATTTTTTTTTTTAAGAGAGAGAGAGATTGAAGGGGAATGAGGAGTTGGAGGGAGAAAGAGACAGAGACAATTTTTTAGAGAGAGAGATTGGAGGGGAACGAGGAGTGGAAGGGAAAGAGAAAGAGAGAGAGAGAGAGAGAGAGAGAGAGAGAGAGAGAGAGAGAGACAGACATTCTTTGGTTGCCAGGGGATGGAGCCTGCAACCGAGGTATGTGCCCTGACCAGGACCTGTTGGTCCATAGGCTGATGCTCTAACCACTGAGTCAAACCAGCCAGGGCCTATTTCTTCTTTTTAATGTACCAATGACAAAGTTTTGCTCCTAATACTATGTGCCCCATAAGCTCTGTGGTTTTTACTGCCTGATTGTGCTCAAAATGGTGAGTTTAGGAATGTGTATGTCATATCCTAGCAGAGCTGACTCTAACCCTAGTAGAAAGTGGGCAGGAGAGAGGATCACCTACACCCAGGAACCACTGCTGGTTAGTCCTTATTATCCCACTCCCCCGCCATGTTTACCACCATCATCCCATCTTCAACCAAATCCACCAAAGTTAGAGGCTCTCATCACTCAAATACTGAAAAAACCACATGCTCTGAACTTTCGATGACAAATTAGAATAGGAGGGGACCATTTCTCTCAACTTATCAATATGCCCCTATTATTACCCCTTCTCTACCAAAAGCTGTTTTGCCATCCTTCACATGGAACTTAAAAACAAAATTCACTTAATTCAGGCCATTTGTTTATTTGACTACACATCCTAAATATGCCATGTTTCCCATCTGATTGAAATTACTCAATGACACAAACATCTGTGTTTGGCCCTATGCCTTTATGAAGAGAATTCAGTGTAATATTCTGTTTGAGTATACCAATTTCCTCAAAGCAGTACAGAGTAAAAATAAGAACCCAAGATCAGATGCTCCGACCACACATGCAGCACAGTGAACACGCTGCATTTACATGCATTGTGCATGTTTTGCCTCTAGACAGCACAAAAGGTCAAACCCCTAACTGTCAGTTACAATCAGCTCCCAAACTTCTGGCCAATTACCTGGCTAATAATAAGAGACAAGGCTATGACATCATTACAGTTATAATTAATTTACGCAGACCAGCTTCCTGTTAATCAAATACATCCTTAAAAGCATTTAATTACTGTTCACCTAGAAAGTGAAAGCCAGCCATGTTAAATGAAAAAAGCAGCCCTGCTGGAGTCAGCATGAAAGGCTGCCCGGCTGCTCTAGGGCACACGGGACAACCGGCTGCACAGAGCACCCCTGCCCCGCAGGGGGCCTGCCCCCGCTCACAGCAAACAGAAGCACAGGCGACGGGCAATGCGACTCATCTGAAGAGTTTCCGAACATAACGAAGTTGTCAGGCAGCTGGGGCAGACAGACAGCTCGGGGTAAAGACAAGTCCCACGGTTTTTTTGTCAAGATGATGCACAGAGGTGGCCATATTAACGTATGCAGAGTATAGGACAGCGTATAGGGTGTGGTCTTTTTGGTAAGGTCTCTACGATACACCAGCTATGTAACCTTAGGAAAGTCATTTAACTGCCATTTCCCACCTGTAAAAGGAAATAATGCAGGCATATTTGGTGTTGTGGGCATTATATGAGATTATATTGAGATTATTTATATTTAGAAACTTAGAAGTGACAGCAATTTTAACCCATATAAACAAATAAATTAAGACAACATAAAAATTTTAAATAGCTTTATAGTATTTTTATAATTTAGTAACCAATTAGCATTTTCTGGGTTTTCTATGATTCCACTTTTTAAAAAAATATATGTTTTTATTGATTTCAGACAGAGGAAGGGAGAGGGAGAGATAGAAACATCAATGATGAGAGAGAACCATTGGTCAGCTGCTCCTGCACACCCACTAGCAGGGATTCAGCCAGTAACCCAGGCAGATGCCCTGACTGAGAATGGACTCATGACCTCCAGGTTCATAGGTCAAGACTCATTCTGAGCCACACTTGCCAGTCCCACTTTCTTTTTTTAATCTTCACCAGATGATATGTTTTTATTGAGTTT
This sequence comes from Antrozous pallidus, assembly GCA_027563665.1. NCBI lineage: Eukaryota > Metazoa > Chordata > Mammalia > Chiroptera > Vespertilionidae > Antrozous > Antrozous pallidus. Next base: position 28,945,110 of record CM050508.1, on the reverse strand, counting down.
TAGAGAGAGCAGAAGGGAGAGGAGAGAGAAAGAAAGAGACACACCGATTGACCCCCTCATGTGCTCCAACCAGGGATCAAACCCCCAACCTAGGTATGTACCCTGACCTAGAATTGAACCTGCAACCTTTTGGTTTAGAGCACTGATTCTCAATCTTTCTAATGCTGTGACCCTTTAATACAGTTTCTCATGTTGTGGTGACCCCCAACCATAAAATTATCTCCGTTGCTACTTCATAACTGTAATTTTGCTACTGTTATGAATTGTAATGTAAATATCTGTGTTTTCCGATGGTCTTAGAGGCTCTAGAGCAGCAGTTCTCAACCTGTGGGTCGACTAAGACCATCGGAAAACAGATATTTACGATTCATAACAGTAGCAAAATTACAGTTATGAAGTAGAAATGAAAATAATTTTATGGTTGGGGGTCACCACAACATGAGGAACTGTATTAAAGGGTCGCAGCATTAGAAAGGTTGAGAACCACTGGTTTAGAGGATGATGCTCCAACCAACTCAGCCACCTGGCCAGGGCTATGATCCCACGTTTTTAAACCACTTCATGATATTCAATTACACACACATTATTTTAAACAATATGATGGGTGTTTGGAAGACACATGAAAGTAGAAGTGATTCTCTAATTACAATACATTTTATAATAAAATGTCAAACCACACTTTCTGTCAAAATTATCTTTAAATCACCACTACATTTGAAAATTTAATGATCCTCCATTTCAGGATTTAAAAAAAAAAAACCTCAATGTCAGGTGGCCAAATTTTTATTTTTCCCTCCTTTTTAAAGTGTTACTGTCTTAACAAAAATGATTAGATTATCTTTATACATGAAAAATGAAACTACTGGATTTTGTACATAGTCCTGACTTTTGCTCCACAGCGAGGTGAATTAGTGCCAACTCCAATTTTGATCCATCACCATGTATGATTTCCAATATCAATCATAAGCCAGTTCCTTCTCTCACAGACTACAAGCTTTAGTGTAATGAGGGCTCATTAAAGTTCTTCAACTGACAGCCCATCAGACATAGGACCTAAACCAGTAGACACGGGGAGCAGCAACGCCAGCATCCCACCACCTCTCCCTTCAAGAAGATTTAAGTAATTCCACTTTCCCAGTTGCTCCATGCCAGATTTCTTTGTCTACCTAAAATCAATGAAAAAGTGATAGCCACCATACCCTTTAAATTAATGTGTGTAAGGACTGTTGGTGAATTATTTATGTAACCGAAATCTGCCCAATATGAGAAGCAGTCAAGACTTCAGAGATGTTGTTTCTGCTCCCAGAAAGCACACAGGATGTCCACTAATTACTAGGTGGTAGGGAGAGCGTGGGGATTTTGTCTGCCTAGCATCAATACTTCATTCTTTCAGTAATAGGAATCTACCACAAACCTCCACTGGATGTGGTCCTGAGGGGACCAGCAATCAAGAGGGCCAGTGACCAGAATTGGAATAATAACTCTTGCCCTGGAATCTAAAACTTATGTGTAGAGACACTAATACCAACGACTCTTAGGGTTGACACTCTGAGCATTAACTTAAAGAATTTTCCAGCCCTAGGTGGTTTGCCTCAGTGGATAGAGCATTGGCCTGTGGACCTGAAGGGTCCTGGATTCAATTCCAGACAGGGTACATGCCTAGGTTGCGGCTCCATCCCTAGTAGGGGGTGTGCAGGTGTGAGCCAATCAATGATTCTCTTTCATCACTGATATTTCTATCTTGCTCACCCTTCCTTGCCCTTCCTCTCTGAGATCAATAAAATATATTTTTTTAAAAAAAGAATTTTCCAATCTACTAGGTCTATGCAAACCTTGAGACCCCACCAAGCTGCTGTCCCGTAGCCTGGTGTTTGGCTTTACTGTCAGTTCTCTGAGCTTACCCATACACTTCCAATCTATTGCCCTTGAGTTATCTGGATGAACTAGTTAACTAAGTTTTTGTTGTTTGCTGTCAAAAAACCCTACCCAGAATAGTAAGGTATTTGCCAAGGACTGGCAAGCAAATCCTAGTTTACTTCAAGCATTACCAGCTCTCATTTTCGACTGAGTACAATATTCTAGCCCCTAAAGGAATCAAAATATGGAAGGTGTAAAAGCAGTATCTCAAAGGTCTGCTCCAAGCATGCCCTAAGAGAAAAGAGTGCACAATGCAAGCACATGAGTGTGAGAGTAACTTCTGCATGAGTAAGGCAAAGGCCTCTCAAAGTCATATAGTTAGTGCAAACACTTGGACCCTGGATAAGGAATATCATTTCAAAAGGAAAAAGTTTGGTTCTAAAATTATCTTCTACTTATACAAGGTTTATGTTTTTAAAGACACTTCTAATTATTGAAGTGATTTTCAAAACATCACACTGACTTTGCTCCTCACTGAAAATAAGACTAGTTTAAACATTTAATAAAATGTTATCACTTGATGAAAACTTCTGACTATAGCTTTTGGAAAATAAATCAATTAGATTCATCCACTGAAAGAAAAGAAAAAAAATAATAAATGAGAGCTTCTTTAATCTCACAGCCTTAAAGAAGGATCATGGAAGTGTCCTGCATGCTTTTCTTGGGAAAGATTTATTTCTTTGTTTTCACCATCATGCAATTCAATCACAGACATAAATTATCACATTAAAAAACAAAGACACCAATATCACCTTTCCCTAATTATGAATGAGCCCAGGGAAGAAAACTAATGAATGTGAAATGACAGCAATAAAAGTGTTTGTATAGCCAAGACCGGTTTGGCTCAGTGGATAGAGCATTGGACTGCGGACTGAAGGGTCCCGGGTTCGATTCCGGCAAGGGCATGTACCTTGGCTGCAGGCACATCCCCAGTAGAGGGTATGCAAGAGGCGGCTGATAGATGTCTCTCTCTCATCGATGTTTCTGACTTTTTATCCCTCTCCCTTCCTCTCTGTGAAAAATCAATAAAATATATATTTTTTTAAAAAAGTGTTTGTATATAATTTTTTATCTCGGTGTCTGTATTCTTTCATCCTATATAATAAAAGTCTAATATGCTAAGTGTCCTTTTGTCTGTTCAAACCAATCAAAGCATAATATGCTAATGATATGCTAAGGCTGCTCAACTGCTCGCTATGACATGCACTGACCATTGGGGGCAGTCAATGGGCCAACCAGTCACTATGATGTACACTTACCACCAGAGGGCAAATGCTCCATCTGGTAGGTTAGTTTGCTGCTGGGTTCTGACCAACCGGGACTGAGTAAAACAGGCTAGACATACCCTAGAGCCCTCTCGTGTCCCTCCCCGGCCGTGATCGTGTACTGGTGAGGTCCCTCAGCCTGGCCTGCAGCCTCTCTCAATCTGGGACCCCTCAGAGACTGTCAGAAAGGTGGCTTCAGCCTGAACCCACAGGCCAGGCCGAGGGACTCCTCTAGTGCACGAATTCGTGCATTGGGTGTCCAGTTTAATAATATCTGAGCATCCACTAAGGGGCAAGCACTGTCCTTTTAGGCAACCATAGCCTAGAAAGAGAAGCAAACACATAAACAGCAATAACATAGTGTGATAAATAAATAATAGAACTGTACACTAAGTGGCCAGATTATTATGATCTCTGAACGTGTAATAATCTGGCCACTCAGTGTACATCTCTTGAGTACCTCATTTATTTGATATCAAAAATACTATAAATTGTGCACCTGAACAGTTTTCTTCTTTACATTGGCTGATAGAAAACTCAGGGCAAATAGGTGGTTGATCTCTAGCAAAAGTCTAGAATACTTTGGGTACCCATTTGAGATACAAATACACTGAGTGGCCAGATTATTATGCATTCAGAGATCATAATAATCTGGCCACTTGGTGTATATAAAAGTGCATGGAATGTTTATAATGTAGCAAAATTGTTAATGTTTTATATGATGTGTGGGGGGAGAAATAAAGAAAATACTGAGGCAGGCATTGTCCTGTGGGCAACAGGGAAGAAGATGAAATGAAATGACCAATGAAATTCATAGTCAAAAGGTGTAGAGCAGTCTCACAAAAATAAAAGGATTTGTTTTAAGTCATCACTTGGTGAATATATAGCCACAAGCTGGAAATTTAGAAATCTATAAGGTTTCATATTAATACAAAATTAACACACCTTGAAAGAAAGGAGGAAATCTTGAAAATTTTAGTATGAAGGGAGGGACTTCTGGTACAGGGCAATACGCACATTATTTATTCCTCCATTTGTTCAAATTTAGAATCACAACTGATTCATTATAACACATAATCACAAAGTGCTATTTGTAACATAAAAACAGTATCAAAATTTCTTTCAGTGTTGCCTAAGAGACTTTCCTCAATGAGAAAATATCCAAAATTAGTAGTAGCTGGCAACTCTCTTTCTTCCTCTCTCTCTCCTATATATTATATATATACATATATATGTAATTGTAATATATATATATATATATATATATATATAAATTTCACTCATAACTCTCCTGATATTGACACTTTGAATTAAAAATGCAACGGCAACTTAACACCATGGAGAAACAGCTGTTATTCTTATGACAACACCCTTGGAGTTGAAGCCAAATTTGCGGTCAAATCTGGATGCCATCGCTTACTGGTACGTGACCGCGGGCAAATCATATAATCAATCCTGCTGAGCTTCTTTATCCAGAGATGAGAAAAACTTCTCTTACTTCCTGGAGTCATTGTGAAGACTAGATGAAACAGCGTATTATGCGAAAGCAATAAGCACACCCTCAAAGTTTATTCTCCATTCTCCCTTCCTCTCCATAAAGTAATGAGCCTTTAACCCCCATGGAACTAAGCTTTATTGCCTTATAACTATTATGTGCATGTAACAATGTCCAAGAAAATAGACGGTAACTAACATCAACATGAAAACCTGAATGCATGCGTGGCTAGCTGGCTATCCTCTGGCTCCCAAAGGGCTCTTGCACACTATCTATTGCTTCCCAGAAATTCGATACATTTTCTTTTCTGAATACAGCCAAAATTATCCACAGGCTTTGAAATGTTACCATCAGGATGCTGCACAGAGCAGCTGGTTGACTGAAAGTGACGCCCCTCCCCCACACTCCAGCTGTCACCAGGAAACCCTCCTCAATGTGTAAAAAAAGACAATGCATTATTACTTCCCCTATTAATAACAACCTGATTCTTAGCATTCGTTTGATTCATTTGAAATTATTTTTCTTATGAAGGCTCACTGTTAACTAAAAATTAACTCAAAAAAAAAAAATCCTTTATCACATAAATGCAAACCAGCTTCTTCCATACAACAAAAAACCCCAGAGGCAGTAAACACAAGTAATGTATTTCCATGGACTCCTTGTTTCTTTTTCCTTGAGTCATTTGTAATGCTAAACAGCCAGTTAAAATATTAAATAGCTCTAACAGTGATACAGCTGCCATACTTGCGGGATTTAAAAATAAAAAGCTTAGATGATTTCTCAAAAAATGTACATCGACGCCTCTCTGTTTTTGTAAAATATGGGTCAGACTAAAGGTTGGATTTTGTTTTAAATAATCACTCCTCCGTGTGAGAAACTACCGTGTACTACCTGTTTAACACTGCTGAAAACCTTAGGCATTTGTTTTCAGAACACGTCTGTGATTCCCAACCACAAGAATTCTCACTGCCATGACTTTCTTAGGTACAGCAGATAGGAGATGGTTGGCAAACTGCGGTTCGCAAGCCAAATGCAGCTCTTTGGCCCCTTGAGTATGGTTCTTCCACAAAATACCACAGCCTGGATGAGTATATTTTGAAGTGGCATTAAAAAAATTTGGCTCTCAAAAGAAATTTCAATCATTGTACTATTGATATTTGGCTCTGTTGACTAATGAGTTTGCCGACCACTGGTATAGCTCATCTCCTGAGGATTTCTATCCCTCAGACAAAGAGTTTCAGAGCCATGACCTGGACTCCTAGGTCCCAGGGACATGCCTCAGGTGTGTTCCTGCAGAGGTCCTATACCTCTTAGCTCCTGAGCGCTACAGGCGAGATTCTGCTAAATAGGGTTCCCTGCTTTTAAAAATATCTGAAGCCCACTGCTTGGATGACAACAACTGCAGCCTGAAAGTAAATCATTTTAAAGCATCATTTATCTTTTAATAAGAATGCTTATATAAACATGCACATATCTAACTTTACATGAATGTATAGATTTACCCCATTCCCCTATTATAATTATGACCTGGTATGACTCCTTTCAAGTATTTTCCATGCTCATATGTTCATATATAACATATATATACTAGAGGCCTGGTGCACAAAATTCATGCATGTGGGCAGGGGATCCCTTGGCCCCGGCCTGCGCCCTCACAGTCTGGGAGCCCTCAGGGGATATCCAACTGACGACTTAGGGCCACTTCCCAGGGGAACAGACTAAGCCGGCAGTCAGACATCCTTAGCACTGCCAGTGTTGGGAGAGGCTCCTGCTACTGCCATCTAGCTCGCCCAGCTGTGAACCTGGCTTCTGGCTGAGCAGCGCTCCCGCTGTGGGAGCACATTGACTACCAGAGGGCAGCTCCTGCGTTGAGCGGGATTGAGCCAAAACCACTTCTCCAACATCCCCCAAGGGGTCCTGGATTGCAAGAGGGCACCTGCCAGGCCAAGGGACCCTACTGGTGCACAGCTGAGGCTGGGGAGGGATGCGGAAGTTTGGTCAGCCAGAGAGGGGCTGCAGGGAGGGCTCCAGGGCATGTTGGACCCATCTCGCTAAGTCCCAATAGTTGGACCCCAGGAGCAAGCTAACCTACTGGTCAGAGTGTCTGCCCCTGGTGGTCAGTGCATGTCATAGTGACTGGTCGACCAGTCAACTGTCTGCCCCCTGGTGGTCAATACACATCATAGGGAGTTGTTGAATGGCCTTAGCATATCATTAGCATATTATGTTTTGATTGATTGACCAGATGATCGGACACTTAGCATATTAGGCTTTTATTATATAGGATATATGTACATATATAATACACATATAGACTTTCATCATTTTAAAAAATGAACAAAAATGTTTACTTTGATATCTATGGTTAAGCATCCATATTGAAAAATAATAACAATATCTTGGCTAATAGTATATTCTTATGCTTTGGTGCATATTTTTAGTGAGGTCTCATCTCCTCTAACATAGTACCCCTTCTATAACTCATTGTCCCTATTAACTAATTGAAGAAATTTAAATATTAATCGCCTCTGACCTTCAGCTTCCAGTAAGCACCCCAAAAAGTCTTATGGAAGTTGCTCTGGATGGTGGTAAAACTACTGTGTTTTTCTACTACGTTTAGAGTTTTAACTTTCTCCAAGTGTTCGCTTTCTCTGGTTCACTATAATGTGCAAGGTTTGACTTTTCACCTCAGCATCTTTGATCATTTAAAAAGAAAAGCAGTGCAGTCAGGTAATAAAACTACCTCATTCATAAGAGGAAATGAATGAGATAAAGTTAGATTTGAGGGGGTAACTATCTTTTTCTACTGTCTATCATGCTGTAGTGATTGAGCTTCTATGCCTAACACCTGGTGGACAGGTTTTGCATTTCATTTCATTTTATCCAATGTCCTGACGCAATCACACGCCATGACTCCTGTCTGACAGGAGTGGAAATTAAGGATGGGAGGACTAACTTGTCTAATGGGTACAATCAGTATGCAGCAGAGGAAGGGTTCAAAGCAGGGTCTTCCTGACCCCAAACCCCTGCTATAGAGCTGCCTTTCTGAAACAGAGGACAAGAAAAATGGGGGGAGGGGGGCCCTCTGGAAAATGAATGCTTCATAATGGGGCAGCATTACCAAAATTATTTGTAGCAGCTGATATCCGATGTGACTCCTGTTTATCTGAAAACCCTCTCACCCACCATATCCAGGGGCCCCAGCAAGGTCCTGGGAGCAGTGTGCTCTAATTCAGCCTTTGGTTAGGCCACAGAGTGGCACTGACTCTTCCCAACACAGGAATGAGTCTAGGCTTTAAGGCACCTGCTTCAAATCCCAAATACTTCTCTTTCTCCCCCAAAAATGGCCCCCTGGAAAAGGAAGGGGAAAGCTGTAACACTGCAACTGATGATCTGCAAAAAAGCACAGGTGGCTGGCACTCCGAACGTAGCTCTTGTGATGCTCCCCGAAAACAGAGGCATGGAGAACGGGTGGGAGGAGGCCCACCCTGCTATCTGAGCTGCACAGTCTGACATGTGGGAGAGCAAGACAAGGGTGGAAACATCTCCAGCCTGGTCTCATGCCAAGTCACTGCTCCATAATACTCCTCAGCCCTAAGGCTAATCTCTGATCAGTTAGCCACTCCACCTTCTTTTCCAAATTCTGGATCAGAAAGTGTAATTCAACTGAGAATGGAAGGCCAAAAAATTTTTAAAGTACTTTTTAACAGTAACTAATGTGATTCTTTTTAAAAATATATATATATTTCATTAAATTTTTACAGAGAGGAAGGGAGAGGGTAGAGCTAGAAACATCGACGAGAAAGAAACATCTATCAGCTGCCTCTTGCACACCTCCTACTGGGGATGTACCCATAACCAAGGCATATGCCCTTGACCAGAATCGAACCTGGGACCTTTCAGTCTGCAGGCCGACCTCTATCCACTGAGCCAAACCAGTTAGGGCTTAATGTGATTCTTAAAAATTCTCCAGTCACCACAGCACTGGTATGAGATAGTTCATATTACTATAACTTTTAACTGAATATTCTGCCTCCAATAAACCACCTTGATTCTGTAGAATATAACTGGGAAGCCACAAATAAAATGCCATCTAAGCAGCCATCACAGTACCCATCACAACCACCCATATTTAACCCAATGAAGAATCTTCCACCAGCCCATGTAGATTTCATATAGCCATAACAGTTATTAAGTAACATCTCATCTTTGAGTGGTTTCTATGCTGCTGCTAAGCACTTTTCCTGCACTTTTCACATTGAATACTCACAAGCCCTATGAAGTAACCTTTCAGTAACTTGTCCAAGATCCTACACCCAGGAAAGGCCCCACGTGGATCCCTTCCATCCTGTCAAATTCCAAGGTGACTCCCAATGGCTGTTCTTTATCAATATGTAGGTAATTCCCAAACGTCAGCACCCAGGTGCACTGGGACCAACGGGAAGGCTTGCCGAAATGGATTTCTGATCCTGTAAGTCCCCCAGATTTACAATCCCAACAACTTCCAGACTGATGCTGATACTAGTAGTCCAGGGACGGTTTAGGAAACCAATGTAGAAACAGCAAAATGTGACATATACATTTGAGACAGTAGGCAGATTTTTAAGAAGACATTCCAAAGGGGAAAGGGAGGAAAGTCCAGCTGTCATTGCGCGTACTGCCAAGGAACCTACACATACACAGATGGCTCAACCGTGACTAAGCGAGGATTCCTTTTGCGAGCACCCCAGTCTTGGAAAGAGATGCTGATCCGCTTTTGGAGAGGCTTGGACAGTCTGGGCGGAAATGGGTTAAAAGGGATGGGTGGATTTCCCATTCCCTGCGAAGGGAAATACCACTTCTCGGGTTAGGGGGTTGGGGTGCGCTGGCACCCCGCTAGTTTCCAGAACAGAGAGCTACTGTTCCAAGTGCACCTGAAAGTGAAAGCTGTTGCTGACGCAACCTCGCAGTAAGCTCCTGCTTTCGAAGACAAGCCTTTCCAACTCCCGGGGAGCTGCCCCATCCTGAGAGCCTCGGCGGGTCATTCCCAGCGGACGGCCTCAGAGGCGCGGGTGAGGAGCACCCCGGCAGGGTCGCCCTAGGAAACGCCCGCCGCGATCTCCTATCTCTAGGGTGCCCAGGCGGCGGAGGCTACGCCTCCAACCCACACCCGCACCCGCCCGCGCCCCCATCCCCTCCCCTGTGCGGGCCCTGCGGGGACGCCGACAGTCGCCCCGCACGCCCCCCGCCCCGCCGCCCCGCCGCCGGCGCCGCGGCCCTGGGGAAAGTCTTAAAAAAGCCGCGCAGACTAGGCGCCGCGAACGGGACCAAACAGAGGCGGAAACTCACGTTCTCTAGGGCCCGCCGGCGTCCTCACGTCTTCGCTCGCGCACGTGCGTCATCACGCACCGGCGGCCTCGACCGACGCGCCTCTTCCCAGCGGCCAGGCTGGCGCGCCCCGCGTCTGGGGCGGCCCGGGTTGGGGAGGGGGGGCTGTGGAGAGGGCCGGCCCACGCGTGGCGGCGGTGACGGGGGGCGGCTCCGAGGGCACCTGCGAGTGAAAAGGGGGTGAGCATTGTCTTCCCGGCCCTAAAGAATGCCGGCCTCTGCCGCGCGTGCTCAGAGCAACAGCAAATGAGCGACCTGCGCTGGAGGGACCAGACATAGAGACGTGCAGCCAGTGGGCTGCGTGGCGGCTGCGAAACCGGCCTTCCAGGGCCCAGCCCCGCTGCACGCTCCCCACCGGCTGCTGCTGGTGAAGTGGAAGGTGACAACACCTTCATGAGTTGTCAGCGAGAGAGCTGCCTGTCTCGGGGCGGGACCCATGGTTACCAAGGACTCCCCCCAAACAAGGTCATGGGTGTACTTTTCAGTCCCCAACGCTTTTTAGTCTGTCCATGTGAGGAAGACCCTTAGGTGTTAAGTATTTCCGTTAACGTATTTGACGCAAACAAGTGGCTTGCCTTGGAGGGACCAGACATAGAGACAAGCAGCCAGTGGGATCTTTGTCTTTCTCAGTTTGGCTCATTTCACTTAGCATAATATTTTCCAGGCCCATCTATGCTGTCCCAAAGGGTAAGAGAGCCCTCTTTTTTTTTTTACAGCCACACAGTACTCTATAGTGTTAATGCCCCACAGCATCTTTTATCCATTTATCTACTGATGGGCACTTGGGCTGTTTCCAAATCTTAGATATTGTAAATAACTCTGCTATGAACATAGGGGTGCATATTTTCATTCTGATTGGTGTTTTGGAGTTTTTAGGATATATTCCCTGAAGTGGGATCGCCTGGTCAAACAAGTTTGTTCTTATCTTAATACATCAAATATAGAGGAGATTTTAAGGGGATACAAATCAAGAAGCTCAATACAGTAATCTCATAAAAACGTTATTATATAAGGATTAAGAACATACTTAGGCAATTATATTTAATTTCAAATATTAGCAGTGAAAAAGTTCTTAGACATTTGAGAGGACAGAAAAAGTCTACCTGATACTGAACTCAGGTCTGGCTGCCCACTGCTTTGAAAGCCAATACTTGAGAGATAGTATTTTAACAAAAGTCAACAAACATTTATGGTAAAAACTTTCAAAAAAGTACCGTATTTTCCGGCGTATAAAATGACTGGAACTGATAATGATAGGAGGAAGATAACAAACAATAGAGAGAGAGCAAGTGCTGGGCAAGTCCCTGGCGAGTTAACAACGCCCGTCTTAACTGCAAGCTACAGTATTTTTACGCCTGGCATATAAGACGACCCCTGACTTCTGAGATTTTCCTGGGTTAAAAAGTCGTCTTATACACTGGAAAATACGGTAGGATTATAAGGGAACTTCCTTACCGTAATAAAGGGCATCTATGAAAAACCTACAGCTAACACTAAATGCTTTTTCCTTAAGATAAAAAACATAAAAATAAATAAAGTTGCCTAGCCAGTGTGCCTCAGTGGTTGAGCATCAACCAGTGAACCAGTAGTTCACATTGGGATTCCCAAGGCTGTAGCCTTGTTCCCCAGTGGGAGGCATGCAGGAAGCAGCCAATCAACGATTCTCATCATTGATATTTCTATCTCTCTCTCCCTCCCTGAAATCAATAAAAATATATTTTAAATCTTTTTACTAGAAGTTTTAGCCTGTACAGTAGAAGGAAGAAACAAACACACACACACACACACACACAAAAAACCCTTAAAAACATCATGTTGAATAGGAAGAGGTAAAATTGTCTTTATTCACAGGTTACATGATCCTGTAGGTAAAAACTCTTAAATAACATACAAATAAGCACTACTAGAATTAATAAATGAGTTCAGCACAGTCCCGGGATACAAGATTAAGATTTTTTTAAAAATCATTTCTATATACTACAAGTAAACAGTCCAAAAATAGCATCACAAAGACTAACGTACTTCAGAATAAATGTAATAAGAGAAGTACAATACTTGTACACTGCTAATTAAAATGGTTTGGAGAAGTTAATATTCCATGTTCCTGGACTGGAAGGCTCAGTTTGGCAGTTCTCAAGTTGATCCGTGGATTCAACACAATCTCAAAATCTTAGCAGACTTTTTAAATAGAAATTGATAAGCTGCTCTTTATAATAGGGAGGGGAGGAGAAAAGAGAAACATTGACATGAGAGAGACACATCAATTGGCTGCCTCCCACAGGTGCCAGACAGACCAGGGATAGAACCTGAAACCCAGGTATATGCCCTTGACCAGGAATAGAACCCGAGATCTTTCCGTGTTCAGGCTAATGCTCCAACCACTGAGCGCACTGGCCAGGACATGATCTTGTCTTTGAATCTTTACATGGAAATATGTGCTTTAGAACTTGGATGGTTTTTCATTGGTTTATATGAAGATTGTAGAATTAAGAATCTATACTGATTGCACTACCAATGAGAAAAGTCCTGAAGGTAATAAGGCATTACTAAAACTACAAATAGGACCAATGCACTTGCAGTAGACTTGTGGTGGATGGTTAATTATCCTGACATTATGGTCATTATTCTAATTGCACATCAGATGTCACTAATCAACTCTCAATCTAATGGAGCTAAGAAGAGCTGTTACAACACTGAAATAATTTGTGTTACTCTGCAGGATTTAAATGCTTACAAACTCCTACCCCTAGACCATCCACTCCCCGATTTCCAGTCATATCACCAACAATTCATCTTATTTCTTATATGGGGCATTAATCCAATGAAACATCATTTTCTCTTCATGCATTTTCTATCCTCCACACATAGAAGATGACTAAGCCAGAATGTCCTTCTCCCTGCCCAGTATCACAAGAGAATAGGAATAAAACATGGGAGTCTATCAGTCAAAGGCTTTCTCTTGGGACTCGGGCTCTAGGAGGATCTGGAGATGGTTGGAGGCCATAGTCTCAGTACCAGAAATTACTGCTTTGGTGAGAATGCTAGAGGCTGAGTACATCCCAAAGCACTTAGGGAAGGGAGGAGTGTTGGCTTGATCACTTAAGGATACCCTGAATTTTAATATAACCCTTGACCCCTTACTCCTGCTAATACCTGCAGATACAAATTTTTTACAATTGAATATTACTTTAGTAAATTTAAGATGTTATTTTCTCACTCTAGCATCCTATAAGGTCTATTACTACTACTATGATCTCTACCTGTTAAGTAAGTTAATGCATTTAGTTCTCTTATGAAAGTGCAGCCACATAATAACTCAATACGTGGTAACTGTTTTGATAGCTACTGTAGCCGCCATTTGTTAAGTGTCTATTATAAGCCATGCGCTTCACCTCTTTTTTATAAATGAGGAAACTGAAGGTCAGAGAGTCCAAGTAATTTGGGAAAGCTCACAAAGCTAGTAGGCAGAAGGATTGATGGTTCAGACTTTCTTAATAATATACAAGAGGCCTGGTGCACGAAATTCGTGCACGGGGGGGGGGGGGGGGCGGGGAGGGCAGGAGATGTCCCTGAGCCCAGCCTGCACCCTCTCCACTCTGGGACCCCTCGAGGGATGTCTGATTGCCCATTTAGGCCCAATCCTGATCAGGCCTAAATGGGCAAGTGGACATCCTTCTCACAATCCAGGACCGCTGGCTCCAAACTAACTGCTCACCTACCTTCCTCCCTGATTGCCCCTAACTCCTTCTGCCTGCCAGTCTGATCACTACCCTGCCAGCCTAATTGATGTCTAACTGCTTCCCTGCCAGCCTGTTTGCCCCCAACTTCCCTCCTCTGCTGGCCTGGTCACCCCTAACTACCCTCCTCTGCAGGCTTGATTGCCCCCAACTGCCCTCCCTTGCAGGCCTAGTCCATCCTAACTGCCCTCCCCTGCTGGTCTGATCGCCCACAACTGCCCTCCCTTTCAGGCCTGGAACCTCCCAATGGCCCTTCCCTGCTGGCCATCTTGCGGTGGCCATCTTGTGTCCACATGGGGCAGATCTTTGACCACACGGGGGAAGCCCTCTTGTGTGTTGGAGTGATGGTCAATCTGCATATTACTCTTTTATTAGATAAGATAGAGGCCTGGTGCATAGGTGGGTGCCAGCTGATTTGCCCTGAAGAGTGTCTCAGACCAGGGTGGGGGTTCCCTTGGGGTGAGGGGTAGCCTGGGCGAGAGGCCTGTGGAGGTTTGCAGGTTGGCCACGCCCCCCAGCAACCCAAGCAGAGGCCCTGGTATCTGGGATTAATCTATGTCTACAATTGAAACTTTGTAGCCTGGAGTGGAGCCAAGCCTTCTGCTCGATAAATGGCAGCAGCCATTTATGTTTGAAACTTTGTAGCCTAGAGTGGAGGCCTAGACCTGCAATGGCAGGCTGAAAGCTTGGCTTCCTCCATTGCCAGGGAAACCTAAGCCTCTGTTCTCTCCAGCTTAGTGGCTGCCGCCATTTCTGTATCTTCTATAATTGAAACTTTGTAACATTGAGTGGAGGCCTAGGCCCACAATGGGAGGCAGAAAACTTGGCTTCCTCTGTTGCAGGGGAAACGCAAGCCTTCTTCTTGCTCTCAGTGGTGGCAGCCATCTTGGTTGGGGTTTATTTGCATAATCTGCTCCTGATTGGCTGGTGGGCATGGTTGTGGGCATGGCGAAGGTACAGTCAAATTTTCATATTACTCTTTTATTAGATAGCATTATTTCTATCTCTGAATATTAAATGTCTAGTACTGTGTGTCACTGGATGCATAATAGTCCATATACAAGATAATTTTTTTCATGTACATGTTTCATCAAGTTTTCATTGTTTCATTATCTAAATGACAAAAAACTGAAATGACAACTATTTACTATCCATTTCAGAATTATTTTGAATGGCCATGTTTCAATTTTCTACATTTTTCTATTTTAGGAAGTATTTTTTCTACTGAGTGTTTTAGATACGTCCTCCTTATTCTTGTTCTAACTCATTATGATTATTATCTAAAAAGTAAACTGTTTTTACAGATGTCCCATTGTTTCCAATTTTACAGGATAATAGTAGGAATATAGTTCGAGAGCTCCTATTTCTTTCAAATAATAAATCCTAAATATGCTGTTTATTTTCATAATCATTTTAATAGCATTTTTCTTTTACATTCGCAAATGCCATTCTGTTTCTTTAATCAACTAAAACTCTCATGCCTCCATGACTACAATGAATAATTTTACTCCAGCTGCCAAATCTTATTTTCTACATGCTATGTGAGGCCTCATAAGAGCCTTCCTAACCCCCCACATCTCAAATCTGGCACAATGTGTTTGCACTTTATGAAAAACTAATTTAGATAATGAATTTTTAGAAAGGAAGAACTTATGAATGTTCCTGGTAGGAAAAAAAAATTCCAAAAGGAACTTACTTCAAAATATGGGAGATAAGTCTGTGAGTATACAGTGCAGATGACAGGCATTTTGGCTAATTTCCCTGTCAGCTCCTAGTCCATAGGGGGTTTTAGGACCTCCTTTGGGCATATAAAAGCACATACACACAGCAGTATCTCCACCATTGCTTGCTAATACTTAAAAGACCTTTCCATCTGCAATTAGACATAACATATTTAAAATGTAGGGCTGTTGAGGAAACACTTAGGAGAGTATGAATTTCACTTAAAGGTCATGAGTCAATCTGTCCACCAGCAAGTGGCAATTCTAGGTCGTGATTGTAGGAAACTGGAGGCAGAGGTATCTTGGGTGGAAGAAATCCAGGACAAAAGACAAGTGAAATTTTTGCAAAGCTCTATCCAATCCCATATAATAAAAACATAGTATGCAAATTGTCTCCTCAACCGGGAATTCATCCAGGAGTTTGTCCAGGGGGCAGGGCTAGTGGGGAGAAGGGAGGGAGGCCCCAGCCCTAGCAGGCTGTAGGGATCCCACCAGTGCATGAATTTCGTGCACTGGGCCTCTAGTTTACAATAATAGTGGGAGGAAAAATAGAAGCCACAGGGTGGTGAAGGGGGTAGCAAGAATTTTGACATCACCTGAAATTACAGAGCACACCACTGCACAAAATTTAGATTTTTCCTGTTCTGTTGTAATTTAACACACCTGACTTCTAACTGAAGTAAAAAATTATTTTTACAACTTATTGTTATCTTAAGTTATGAGGATGCCAGTCTTTAAATGAATGTCACATCATGTTGCCAATTTTTAAAAAAAAAATTATTTGCAAGTTATTTCAGGCTTTATAGAAAAATTACAAAAATAGTCCATAGAAGTCCTGTATATTCATAAAGTGCTCTAAGTGTTAACATGTGTTTCTCCCAGTATTTCTATTCCCCCCTCTCTCTTCTCTCATTATATGCACACAGTTTTTTTCTGAGTCATTTTTTATAGCTAGGATTGCAGCCAAGATGCTCCTTTCCTTCCATGTTCATTTTCTTTAAACACACACACACACACACACACACACACACACACACACACACCAAGGATTCATTTGGTTTCTTTTTAAGAAAAATGTTATTAATATTAAATTTCCAGAGTAAATCTAGTACACTACTCTATCCATTGTAACATTCAAGTGCCATGGACTCAGTTATGAGGAAATGTTGACAGCTATTTTATTCTAGACCACACATTCAAATATGAAGTAGAGCTTTTAAACAATAAAATTCAAATGACCCATTGGGATGAACTGCCAACATGACTCAAACATTTCTTTCTTTAGGTACACCAAGGAATAAGTATTCCAGCAAAGTTAAATTCATTTGACTAAGTAATAACCCAGAACCTTAATTGACTTAGTGAATATAATATAAGCCTAAAGGAACAAGATATCAAGGATGGGGTGTGGGACATGGTAATGAATCTAATAGGTCATGGTAGATATTGTTGCATAGACCTTTAAAGCTATTTGGGGGGCTAATTGTTTTGTTTTGTTTTTATGTTTTGGTTTTTTTTACTTATAATCAAGAAAGCATAGAAAATTGGAAAGGGTACAGAATATGATTTTTGGCTCTGCCACTAGCTGCTGTTTGGCCATTCAAATCCTCTGAAGCTGAATTTTTTCAACTGTAAGATGAGGGACTCACAAAAATTATTTCTAAAGTCTCCAGTTCAAGTATTTTAATATTCTAAGATCTGGGAAAAAAATAAATAGCATGTTAAAAAATCAATGAATGCCAAAACCGGTTTTGCTCAGTGGATAGAGCATCGGCCTGCGGACTGAAAGGTCCCAGGTTCGTTTCCAGTAAAGGGCATGTACCTTGGTTGCTGGCACATCCCCAGTAGGGAATGTGCAAGAGGCAGCTGATTGATGTTACTCTCATCGATGTTTCTGACTTTCTATCTCTCTCCCTTTCTCTAAAGTTAATAAAATATATTTTTAAAAATCAAAGAAGACAGTAAGATATTGAAATGTGACTAGAAGGAAGAGTTCCAGAGCCAAAGAGAGATCTTGATAAAGAATCACCATAATTATAAGAATAAAATGTTTTTAAGTAACTAAACAAAGTCAACAACCAAGGAACCAATTCAAGTAAAGAATAAGTTGATTATTTTTAATAAGGAAAATATACAAACATTATTTAGTGCCTTTAAAAAAAAACCCCAGAAAACATTATTAATGACTACCACATTTATAAGTAACTTGGAATTCAGACAAATCAAGCTTCAGTTCTAGCCCTAGCCGAGGGAGTTTGTGATCTCACCAGCCTCTTAAATGGGGCAATAATTCTTCTGTGACTTCTTTTTTTTTCTTTTAATGTTTTTTAATTGCTTTTAGAGGAAGAGGGAGAGAGATAGACATATCTGTGAGAAACATCAAATAGATACCTCCTTCACGCCCTCTACTGGGGATGGAGGCCTCAACCCAGGCGTGCGCCCTGACAGAAATCAAACCAGTGATCTTTTGGTGCATGGGATGACGCTCAACTCACTGACCACCCTGGCCAGGCCATCTGTGACTCCTTGTCAACGTTGGTTGAAATAAGGCACTACTAGTCCATAATAAGGGCTCAAAAAATATTAACTATAATACCCAACTATCATTCATATTCAATTTTTTGCTTTGGAAAGTAAAAGCAAGAGCATGAAAAGCAAAGAAAAAAGAGGATGGGATACCAGATGACCAGAGGAAGAGCAGAACTGATCAACTGATGCTGGGGTGCTGAGTGCTTATCTTGAGTTGTCCCATTTCATTAACACTGTTCTTTGGAATACCAGCTAACATTCTGGAAACTCCTATTTTGATGAGCTAATAGCTTTTGTGATCTTTAGAAGTAAAAGTTAATTTTTAAAAGAAATATTTACTTTTATGTGGACTTTCTTAGAGTCTGCACTTATGTATTATAAGATTCAGCAAGAGTTTTAGGAGTGGTGACTAGCTATTAGTTTATTAGTAAACAATGCTGTGTCATGGATACTATATTCATTGCCTTATCTTTTGTTGGATGGATAAAGTTCCTTAAATTGAAATTGAAACAAGGGTGCACTGCTTATGTTTTTAGAAAGCTTTTCTTAGGTCCTATGAAATACTGTTTAGTCAGTATCTAAAAAACATCACCCTACTGGTTAAAATAAAGGCCATTCACTTATTGACTCTCTGCCCTGTACTTAGGCCATAAAATTACATTTATTCTCTGAGTCTATGAAGTAGCATTGTTATCTTATTTTACAGACAAAGAGCTCATGAACAAAGTCACACAGACAAAAAGTAAGAAGGTTGGAATGCAAACCCAAATCACCCAAATTCATCCACAGATCTTTAGCTGTCCTGGTGGCAAAAAAAGACATTTGAACTGCAGGAGAAAAATAATACCATAACGTATAGTTTTCAAAATTAAACCTCAACTTAATATTTTATTAACAGATTTTTACCTTGAATTTTCTTGAGACTTGTTTTCAGGACACATGATCTGGGGAATAAAAATCAAAGGGAAAGGCTTATTTTTCCAGTGCCCTGTTATATTTAATTTTTGGAAAGGGAAACCTGTTGTTCAATTTTCAAACTCCTGCTAAGAAATAATATAAGATATTTTAGCTACATTTTTTATTAAATACTAGAGACCCGTTGCAGGAAGATTCCTGTAAGAATAGAGCTTCCTGTGAACTGAGCAAAGCTCCCACCCTTCTCCACTACCTCACTCTTTCCCATCTCCCCTGCCACACTCCCTCCCATCTCTGCTGCCTCACTTCTTTTTCTGTTGCCTCCTTCCTCCTGTTTCCTCTGCCTTGCTCCCTCCCTTCTCCCTAGCTCACTTGCTTACTTCTCCACAGCTTTGCTCCCTTCTCCAGTGCTTGGCTTCCTTCTTCACAATCTTCTGAGTGTGGATATGGAAATTAACCAATATCTTGGTTGGGTTAATTTGCATATTCACTCTGATTTGCTCTTGTGGGTGTAGCAGAGGTATGGTCAATTTGCATATTAGATAGGATAGGATATGTTGCCTATTGAATATTCTCGGGCTGTTAAATCGGATTGGCTTAATGTGAGTTTTTTTAGAGTGGTTTTTAAACTATTATTTAATTTATTTTTTGGTAAAATACTGTAACCAACTGTTTTCTGAAAGACAGCAGTCTCTATGAGCAGTATGTTTCCTTTTGCTGTACAAAATACTCTCAATATAAAATATGCACATCTATTCAACATGGCAAATTGTGTAGCCTCTTAGAAAGACTTGAGCTAGATTGGACCTCCTTTTGATTAATGGGCATTCTTTAAATGAATTAGCCCCGATTCCGCTCAGGAGCATAGTCTGGGCATCCCAGGGGAATGCAGTAGAACTGGTATGAATGTGGAATATCCGTCTTCATCATCAAATGCTGTTCAAAAGCAATTGGTTTTGAAGTACCCTTTAGACAGGGTCACAAACTCCAGCACCTGGAGTAGCTAGGCAGGCGATACAAATGAGTCAAGTGGGCTGGGTGGAAAAAAGCATCTGAAGTACCAGGTGACAAATGACACCTGGCATTGCCACGGTGTCAGGGAGATGGGTAGCTATCTTTCCATTTTGACTGATCGAGGACAGGTGGGAATTGGGGCCCCATGCTCTGATTTTTAAAGAGAAATTAGAATTTTAATTTTTGATGCATTATCTTCTAAGGTTTAATGTTGACAATTTAAACATACTATTTGGATAAATTTGAAAAATTACCCATGGACCCCATTGGCCGGCAGAACACAAGTTTACAACTTCTGGTTTAATGAAATAAGACAAATATTAATAGAAATAATACCTGAAAATGATTTCATAGTTTGGAAATCTTATACCTCTATATTAGTCTATCTATAACATTGAAAATGCCTTTACTGCTGCAGTCGTTTCACAGCAAGGGTTCAAGAATCTGGAGGAAGAGGCTGCGACATAAATGGAGAGACTAGACAAGAAAGATAAACTTGGAAGGCATGGAGGGAAGCCAGGTGGTGGCCTCATCCTCTAGTGAAGAGGACTCTCCAAATCTCAAAATTCTGGACTCATGGCTTTTTATTTACACATTTTGCCCTTTAGCAAATCAGACACACCTAATAAAGGTAAGGTTTGGTAAATAGTAAAGGGTTATCAGGTGAGGGGAAGTGCCTACACCTGTTCGGCCAGCAGCAAGTAATAATATGCAGATTTTCAGCCCTGCTGAGAATGTCCATCAGCCTCCTGATATGGACTTTTCCCACTTATTATGACTTGCTGGTCTTAGTCGCCAGCAATTTACGTTATACTTTACAAAAATAAATAGGAAAGCCCTGGTCAGGTGGCTCAGGTAGTTGGAGTGTCACCTTGTCCACCAAACATGTCCAACTCAAAGGCTAACAATGGGCCAAATAGACAAGGTTTAAGTTTATGTGGGCCGCAAAAAAAACCAACAGATTCAATTTTCATAGAAACATAGGTTTACTTGATACAGACATGCTGAATACAAAGGGCTAAAATAAATGAGTGATCATTAACATAAAATAATAGAACATTTTAATAAAAAATAATATTTTTATTGAATATTAGCTTTCTGGACACTGAATAATTGCACAAATTATTAAGTGTAATGCAAATAAACTTATTTTTCTTATTCAAAAGTGAAATATTTCCTGCTGTGCACATCAAACAAGTCAGTCCAAGACTAATGACATGGCAATTAGCTGCTAAAATATTTGCTGCTAGTATTAGTGGAGAGAAATGGTGTGCTTGTGCTGGGAAATGAATGCAACACCAATAAAGTCATCAGTCATTAGCAAACATTGTAGTTTGTTATTAATAATTATGTGTAACAGGATATTGTAAAAATTAAGTTACAAAATTTTTATTAAAACACTAGGGGCTCGGTGCATGAAATTCATGCACTGGGAATGAATGATCCTTCAGCCCAACCTGCCCCTCAATGGGGCTGATGGCTGGCTCTGCCCCGGCCACCTCGACCCCGCCCCTCCCAGCCCTGGCCTTAGCCCTGGCCACTGGTGACTTCCCTGTGACTGCCCAGCCCCCAGGGCCCCATGCTTGCCGGACACCTCGGCCCTGGTCCCCCAGCCCAGGCCTTAGCCCCTGCGGTGACTGCCCAGGCCCTGGGGCACACGGAGCTGGTGGCAGCCTTGTGCTGCTGCTCGGCTGCCGCTCAGCTGCTGCTTGGCTGCTGCTCACTTGGCCCCGCCCCCCGTGCCTTAGCTGCCCCTCCTCTCACCTCATGCATGCCTCAATGACCCCACTCCCCCGCCTCATGCACTGGCTACCTTTGCCCTAGCTGCTGGTGAACACCAGGCCCTGCCCCCACCCCCAGCCCGGTGCTTTCTGGCCACCTCACACACACTTGGGTTCTGCCCCCCTGTCTCAAGTGCTCACCAGGCGCCTTGGCCCTGCCCCTCGCTCCTGATTTGCTGGTGGGCATGGCTGGAGCGAAGGTATGGTCAAATTTGCATATTACTCTTTTATTAGATAGGATTTCTTACATACCATTATATTGGCTGGGCTGCAAAAATATTCGTTGTGGGCTGTGAGTTTGACATACTTGCTGTACATCAAAAGGTTGCAGGTTCAATTCCCAGTCAGGGCACATACCTAGGTTACAGGTTTGATCCCTGGTTGGAGTGCATACAGGAGGCACCAAATCAATATTTCTCTCTCACATCAATGTTTCTTTCTCTCCACCTCCTTCCCTCCCTCTCTAAAATCAATAAAAACATATCTTCAGGTGAGGATTTAAAACAAAACAAAACAGGATAGATTTAGAAATCTACCTGAAACCATAAGTATGTTTACCAATATGTGAACTGCACACCACCTACTTCAGAATTAACTAAAGAGCTTATTTAAAATTTACATGTTGGATTTGCATGTGTGAAGTCTCATGTGGCACCTAGGAGTCTGACTTTGTACAAGCACCCCAGTCCTCAAATGATTCTAATATAGCCATTAATGGGGTTCCTCCCTTTGAGGATAGGCAATGTGGTCATTTCACAGTCATACTTAACTTCTGCATCTTACCTATTCTCTCAGGCAGAGACAGGTCCAATTTAAAGTCGGTTTACTTTTTGATTCCTTGGATCCATGTTTGGTTGGGAGACCCAGAACACATCCGTGCTTTTGGATCATTCAATTCTGTGGTTACAGGTTGATGCTTCAGAATGATAAATATCTACCTCATTAGTGTGCAGTTTATGGTTGTTCAGTATACATCTTCATTTAGCTAATGTCTTAGTGGGTTATTTCCTCTTGGCTCCCTACTGAGTATCAGTGTAATGTACCTGATCGGTGCCCAGTAAGTAAGTTTTGATTGACTATTTTAATGCATTAATTAGAACATCATCAACTAGGCTTACCAGATTGTCTGTGACTGAACTGAACAATCATTTACTTTAACCCACTACGCATCTTAGTTAAGCCAATAACTTGACTAATTTTTAGCTCTCAGAAAATTATTTGATGACGTTTGACCAAGTAATCCCTTCCCCAGATAATTAATATAACTTCTGACCTTGCCTGCTCTTAAATTCAGGGAGTAAACATATTGTCAGGAGTATATAACTCATTATATACTCTTACACAGAATAAAAATAGTATCATGAGTGGATAGTCACACCACTTAGACACTGGAAACATTAGCTGCAGAAAATGCTGATAAACTGACATGTTCAATGAACTACACATTTTAGTCCTTCTAGGGAATATCCACAATTGAAATGTAAATTATTATTTTGCATCAGTGAAAAAGGAGGCCAAATGCAAGTTGTCTTTTAAAAACATTGAGGTCAAGAAAAGACATTAGACCTGTATTTTCTAGCTGGTGTTCATACCCTGCAAACAACAGAATCCTAAATATGAGGCACAATTTAAGAGATTATCATTCCTTAGCCTAGACTATAACTAGGCTGTTTCTTAAACTATTCCACGCATTGCTAGACAAAAGAAGTGTATTACCTCTGAGGTGACTTTCTCCACAAGATAAACTGGTAATTTCTAGCACAGCTTGTATTTTTTTTTTTTTATCATTTCCATGCTACTCCAGTTAATGCAACCAGCCTTGCAGTTCAGAATATTCAAATATGTTATTGGGTTTGGGGGCACAATCCTGGGTCTTAAATTCACCCCCACAAAGGTGATGTAACATTAAATTTGTCACTGCCTCATCTAAGTCAGCAAGATGGCACTGTATAATATCTTTAAGAATACTAAGTCAAGAAGTCCACGGGGACGAAGGTGAAAAGAAGGTCAGCTACTGACATAAAATCAGGCTCCAGATGTGATGATCCTTTGTCAGAGGCTTTGTAACCTGCAAGTCAGCACAATGTTATTGAATCCACCCCCTAGCTGAAGCCAGACACTTTGACAGTCAGCCTCACCTGCACACTAATAGGTGAGCCATCAGCTTCCCCTCCCTAACTGGAGACATGGAGCAGATCTTTTTATAAAAAGAACTTAAAGCTCAAAATGACCTCTTTTATGTTCTACTCCCTTCACCCCAAAGTTTTGACCTGTCTTGTAATGTCTGAAGTATCCAGGAATATAAGTTAGAGAGAAAAAATTAACCTTTGGTAGCCAGGATACTGAAACTTTACTTTGAAAAACATCGGAAAACTCAATATTCCATTTCTTGAGAAATTGGAATAAAAGCCCTTCAGTTTTCCTAGAAAAAAATAGCGACAACTCTTCAAATAACCCTTTTACTCAATATAACATTTACCATAACTAGCTTAAACTAGAATGAATGAAGTGCAGCAGAAACTGGAATTTCTAACTTTACCTTTGCTTTCTTTATGTAGGTAAAATTCATGGTACTAGAGTCAATCAACCTTGATATGCTTCAATTAATATAATATAAACATTTTCAAAAGACTTCTATGTCGCCTAGAGAAATTAAGATGTGAAATACTTAATTCATTTTTAAAGCTTAGATGAAATGTATAGTAACTGTAATATCTGACATACTGGTCCTTATTTTAGAAAAGAGAATTTCCAAACTAGATAAGAAGTGGGATTCTAAAAGGCAGAATCTAGGAAACTGTTCATGATAAAATATTATGTTAGAAGTTAGAAAAATAACTTCAACTGTGCTCATTGTAGAAATTAACCTGTCACATAATTACTGATGGGAAATTACATGATGATAATGAAAGCCTTCAGTTACCAAAAATTAGAGTGTATAAATGAGGATTATGGGGAGGAAATTCATTAGGTTAGGTTTGGGCAAAGAAAGGAAAAAAATTCATGTCCGTTAAACCTAAAAAGTGGTCAGATGCATGCACTTTAGACGCATGGTGTTGGGAGGCACATCCTCCACAGGTCCCATGCAGTCTCTGAAAATTATTGCTGAGCTTCCAGCTTGAAGGCCGATCCATCTCCTGACACTGAGCAGTTTCTGTTGCTAGTCATGGAAGCAACCCAGTAGATCAAGGTACCCACAGTGTAACTATCAGCAACTGCCTACTCCCCAGGGAAAAATAGGGATGAAGGGTGGTTGTTTGCTTCTTACCGCAATTTTTGCACCTTGTTGGGCCGGTGACTCTGGGCTCCTCCTACTCTTTGGGCAGCATCTGTATCAGCCACCACATCACCCTGTGGATGAGAGATGGGGAACTAGCACCAACATGCTGACTTCTGGCGATTGCTTTTTCTGTGAGTTATAATAAAGCCTTTCATCTCTGAAAAAGAAGAGTGATCAGATGTCCTTCCATCCTCTTAGCACTCAGGATTGAAATGTCATCATCTTTGACTGCTGCCTGAATGATTGTCTCAAACATCCCATCTGTTTCCAAAGCCCACTATCTTCACCTCTGAAGTTTTCTACACCTTCATTCCACCAGCACAAACCTAACCCTGAGCCTCATCATCTCACTTAATCTATTGAAACAGACTCCTAACTACCCTACCCCTGGCCCGGGTTTCCATTTTATCTTATTTCCTGCATCTGCTCATGTTACTTCTTCTGTTTATCATACCAAGTGCTCGTCATTATTAATGCAATAAGTCTGAGCTCTTTTCCCTGCATTCAAAGTCATCTATGTGGGCCCTCAAAGTTATGATGTAATAACTGTTCGATTTTATAATTGAGTACTGAGTGCCTGCTATGCACCAAGTATATGGTACTAGATGTTATGAATGATTCTCAAATAAAGAGAACACTCTTCTCAAAAAGTTTGTAGTTGTCACTTCTTCTAATGGCTATTATGATGGTTTCTAGGTTTTGAATGCTTCAGACAGGACACATGTCCCCTCTGCTCCAGTCCATACAGACTGCCTGCTTTTCTTCATAACTTCCCCACCATCATTCATATAGTCCCAGGCCTGGAATGGTTTCCTTTTCTTTTTTATTGATTTCAGAGAGGAAGGGAGAGGGAGAGAAAGATGAGAATGATGAGAGAGAATCATTGACCTGCTGCCTCCTGCATGCTCCCTACTGGGAATCAAACACACTACCTGGGCAAGTGCTCTAATTGGGAATCAAACAGACTGCCTGGTTTGTAGGTCAGCACTCAACCACAAGCCATGCCAGCTGGACTGGAATGGTTTCTTTAACCACCTTTCTTTAACACATTTATCGCTTACTCCAAAGCAGTGGTCAACGTCATACAAATTCTCATCTTTCTGAGAACAAATGTAAAATGCCTCTGGTAATATAAAAAGAATAAAGTAGTATAAGAGTCAAACTGAAAAAGTCTTGCCCCTTCTTGACTGATGAAATTTCTGTGCTCCTCACCACTGTATGAACTGTGCTGGAGGCTAAGAACAGTAGTTAGCATAATAAATTTGAGAAGTTGTTGGAAGGTTGATGGACATCTTCAGCAGGGCTGAAGATCTGCATATTATTACCTGCTGCCAAACAGCTGAGGCCAATTCCCCCTAACCTGATAATCCTTTACTGTTTACTAAATCTTACCTTTGATATGTATACCTGCTTTGCTAAAGGGCAAAATGTGTGAATAAAAAGCCGTGGGTCCGGAGATCCATCTGGCTCCCCCCAAATGCCTTCCAAATTAATATTTTTTGTCTAGTATATTCAGTTATGTCACAGTCCCTTCTCCAGATTCCTGAACTCTTGCAGGGAAAAGGCTGTGGCAGGACGGTACGGTAGAACCCGTTCTGCGGTGAGGTGGGGGAGATGAGGAGTGAAGGGACTAATACCACTCAAAACACTTGGTTGAGAACAACAATCATGATGATAGCTAATATTTATTAAGTACTCAAAATATAAGCAGTATCCATTTAAAACCTTACATTGATAAATTGAGATACTATTATTCCCATGATATTGATACTTGAGACCTGAAGGAGGTTAAGTTGTCAACATTTGCAATGATGATATGTGGCAGATCCAACTGAACCAAAGCAGTTCAGTTCAAAGGCCTAAACCAGCAGTGGCAAACTGCTGCTCTATTGACTAATGAGTTTGCCGACCATTGACCTAGACTCTCGATTCCAATAATTATAGGCTGTTGTTGTTACTTGTGATTAAGTCCCTATCCCAGTGATCGGCAAACTCTTTAGTCAACAGAGTGGCAAACTGCGGCTCTTGAGCCACATATGGCTCGCAAGCCGCAGTTTGCCGACCACTGGCCTAAACCAAACACCATTCCATGATATGACCTATGGGATAGCAAGGTGCTCTTAAAAGATGGAATAAATGAGTAATGGTTAGATGTCCAACAGATTTCCATGTCAATTACCTCCCTGCCACCAATATCCTCTCCTACAAATCCATCCTCCAAAATATCATGAATGATTTATTCAACATGAAAGTCCAACTTTGCCATTCTTCTGACTAAACATTTCAGTAGCTCCCATTACTGGAAAGAGAACCATCATTATATATTGCTTTGCGATGAAACTTATGAGGTGGTGTGTCAGTTTAAGAAATCTTCTACACCACATCTAAATAGCTGGTATAGAAGGAAAAATTTATTTTGTGAGTTTTTTGTATTAGCCATTATGAAGAGAATCCTCATTGGATGTCAGTGACAGACTGTTGCATGAATATTTAGTACCCCCCCCCCCCCAGAAATCTGCCTTTGGGGAGGCATTACAACAAAGTCAGGGACGCTCAGGGTGGGCAAAAGGAAGAATGGTTAAACACAAGGGCTTTGGAGCCAGAGTTTGCAGGACTGAGCTCCAGCTGCCTTGCCTACAACATCCTCAAGTGCAATTGGAGGAAAACATCTTCCTCATGGGACTGCTGTGAGGATTGAAAAAGGTAACATATTAAAGAGCTTAAAACAATGTCTGCATAAAAATTTCAAATAAAGTAATATTTATATATCATTAAAGTTTTCATTCTTCTATACTTTAGTTACATTTTAATAGTTTATATAGTAATATGTGAATGTAGTTTTCAAAAACAAGAAATATAAGAGAATATGGGAAAAAGAAAAGGTGACCCTCTCCCAGGGAAAGCATTGCTAAGATTTCTCATTTGCCCTTCTAGAATTTCCTATGTTTACAAAAATATACATGACCTTTTATTTAAAATAAAAACATAAAAGATAGCATTTATGGTAGTTTTTCACCTTGCCTTTTTTTCCTGTGAAGAATGTTCCTTAGATCTACTGAATTATCTCTAATGGCTATGCAGTATGTCAACATGTAAATGTGGTAAACTTATTTAACAAGTTCTTCATTGATGGACATGTATGTTATTTTTCAGTCATTCTCTGTGACAAAATTCATTTCCATGAATATGCTTGTATGATTATTTCTATAGAATCCATTTCCAAAAGTGGAATTGCTAGGTAAATCGTATATGCATTTGAAAGTTTCATAGCTCTTGTTCAACTGCCTTCTGAAGAGGCTGAGAGAATTTATATTTCTACTCAGTTGTAGTATAGAGAAGTTATTTAAATATATTTCTATAAGCCACTCAATTTTCGGAGGCCAATTTTCTCTCTGTCCCAGAAAACCCCAAGCTAAGTTCCTGCCTCTTGCCTGTAATCTTGTTTTGTTCTGAGCCTGGAATTACCATTTTTTCATTTGTCTATTTCCAGGGGTGGGGAATCTTTTTTTCTGGCAAGGGCCATTTGGATATTTATAGCATCATATAACATTATCAACTTAAAAATTAGCTTGATAGATTTGGTCAAACATTTAGCTTCTGAGATTAGACGAGATCAGGGGTGTTCAGGATGTTATGACTGTAGACAATTTGGTCAAACATTTAATTAATTCACCCCTAATACCATTGCAGGGGCAAACCAAATGATTCCTCAGACCTTATATGGCCCTGATTCTAAGCCCTACTCATCTGCATTAGTAGAACACACTCAGTTGCAAATAAAACTCAAATGAAACTAGCTGAAGGAAAATTAAAAGGGGAATTGAGAATAGTTATTGAAAGGATTCTAGGTAATCATAGAATTGAAAGATGAGCTATAGATTCCTCCAGTCCAGGACCTAGGACTGGAACCCACACACACTCCTTCCAATTCCCTATTTCCAACTCCTCATATCTCTATATGACCTAATTCTCTTATATAGTAGATTGATAGGTCACAAAGCTGTCAAAAATGTGAAAGTTTAGCCCTAACTGGTTTGACTCAGTGGATAGAGCATCAGCCTGAGGACTTAAGGGTTCCGGGTTCAATTCTGATCAAGGGAATATACTTTGATTTTGGTCACATACCCAGGAGGAAGTGTGAAGGAGGCAGCTAATCAATGTTTCTCTCTCATCAATGTTTCTAACTCTCTATCCCTCTCCATTCTCTCTATAAAAAATCAATAAAATATATTTTTTAAAATGTGAAAGTTTACATAAAAGATATCAAATTATAAACATGAAAATTCATGTTTTGCCCTAGCAACTTCTGGCTATCCCTACTTTTGTTGTCCTCTCATATGTCATTACATGGAATTCAATGAAGATCAGAAAGCACTGGCTGAATATCCAGAAAAATAAATCCTCCCAAATATCAGGGAATCAAAATTCCATGGTTATTCTTTATAATTATACTAGAGGCCCAGTGCACTCAGGATGGGGTGTTCCTCAGCCCAGCCTGCACCCTCTCCAAACTGGGACCCCTCGAGGGATGTCCAACTATCCTCTCACAATCCAGGACTGCTGGCTCCCAACTGCTCACCTGCCTGCCTTCCTGACTGCCCCTAACCGCTTCTCCTGCCAGCCTAACCACCCTCTAACCACTCCCCTGCCAGCCTGATTGATGCCTAACTGCTCCCCTGCAGCTGGTTTGCCACTAAGTGCCTTACCCTGCATGCCTGGTCATCCCTAACTGCCCCCCCAACTGTCCTTCTCTGCAGGCCCAGTCACCCACAACTTCCCTTCTCTGCCGACCTGGCTACCCCTAAATGCCCTCCCCTGCAGGCTTGATTGCCCCTAACTGCCCTCCCCTGCAGGCCTGATTACTCACAACTGCCTTCCCCTGCTGGCCTCATCCTTCCCAACTGCCCTTCCTTATTGGCCATCTTGTGGTGGCCATCTTGTGTCCACATGGGGGCAGCCTTCTTGACCACATGGGGACAGACATCTTGTGCGTTGGAGTGATGGTCAATTTGCATATTACTTTTTTATTAGATGGGATAGAGGCCTGGTCCATGGATGGGGGCCAGCTGGTCCTGAAGGGTGTACTGGTTGAGGGTGGGGGTTCCCTTGGGGTGTGGGGTGGCCTGGGCAAGGGGTCTATGGTGGTTTGCAGGCCAGCCACGCCCCCTCAGTGACCCAAGCAGAGGCTCTGGTATCTGAGATTTATTTATCGTCTATAATTGAAACTTTGTATCCTTCAGTGGAGGCCTGGGCTGGCCAGGAACTTGACTTCCTCCATTTCTGGGGAAACACAAGCCTTTTGTTCACTCCATGGCTGCAGCATTTTTGTTGGGATTTATTTATCTTCTATAATTGAATTTTTGTAGCTTTGAATGGAGTTCAGGGTCCGCCAGAGTGTGCAAGGAAGCTTGGCTTCCTCTATTGCCAGGGAAACCCAAGTCTCCTGCTCACTCTGTGGCCACAGCCATCTTAGTTGGGTTAATTTGCATACTCACCCCTGATTGGCTGGTGGGCATGGCTTGTTGGGTATAGCGGAGAGATGGTTAATTTTCATATTACTCTTTTATTAGATAGGATCCTTTAAGCGAAAATTGTCCAGTAAGAAATCTTCTCTACCTCCCTGAGGAGAATGCTTTGGAAGTGCCCCTTCCTCACGCTCTCCGTGGTCCTGAACCACCCCCTGTGCTCTCTTGTAGTGGCAGAGAAAATGTGATAGGGTGGGAGGGAGAGGATTAGGGAAGCTGTTCAGGGAACAAAGAAAAAGTTTTATTCTTAATCCTTTATTTTTAAATACTCTCAGTTACCAACAACAACAACAAGAACAACAAAAACACAATCAACCTTGGCCAACAGAGAGAGCAAGCAATTTTGTGGGAGGCAAATGTCCCTGTGCACAAACAAGGTCACCTGGGGAAGTGAACCGGTCACCACTGGGCAGAGACAGAATGGGTCAACTGCCATTTGCAGTTGACATGCAACAAATTGTACATGGATTTTATTTATTTTAACTTATATCAATGATGGAATAATTTTAAAACTAAAACAATAATAAAATCTCACAGTTCACAGAGTCATGTTTAAGTATATTTCGTAGTTCTAGAAGTATTCCAAGAGTTATGGTTTTTACTCGTTAGCAAATTTTATGTCCGCTAATGATGTAGCCATTTTTATTTTACATAATTATGCTGTTGGGTATTGATTTATGTCTTGTTTTCTAGCTGAAAGCTAAGTGCTAGTGTGGCTCTTTGTCCTTTGAATGCACTAAGCTACTTTCCACTCACAAATGTTTAAGAAAACACAGTTCTTCACACTTGTCAGAAGAGAGGTTTGATACCTATGATTGAAAAGTGAGAAGCCCCAATGCAAGAATGCCTCAGTTAAGCAGAGTTTTATTGCTGTTCTTCTCATTGTATGTATACATATGACACTAAAATGTACAGACCCTGCTTGTGTTTCACAGCACCATATTACTCTGCCTTTGAACTAATCCTGTCATTTAGAGCTGTGCTACGGAGGGAGGCCCCCAACCCCAACCAGCAGATTCAGCATTATCTGACATGTGTTAAAAATGCAGACCCTCAGCCTGCCCTAGATCTTGGGAATCAGAACCTGAATGTTAACAAGATCCTCATATCTAAGAAGCATTGATTGAGCAGATTTTCAAACCAAAATGTAACTTTCTAGCTCACTTTTAATTTTAGTATTTCACATTTTTCAACCAAAAGCAAGAAAAATTTAATTACAAGTGGAAACAAGGTTATCAAAGGGAAAGGCATCTTTGGGCTCTCATATTGTACTGTCTATGATCAATGGCTTTAAATCAGAAGGCATTGTTTTGGGATCTCATTTGCCTTGTGCCTACTTTTTTTTTCATCAAAGAGATCACAGCAATCTGTATTAATTGGTCTTACATCTTCACTGAAAGCTTCCTGTGGGCAGGGCCATGTCTGAGATATCTAAATCCTCCGTGACTAACCTAATGCCTGACTCAGGAAGGTGCTCCAAAACATTGGAATGGCAACACATAAGGAAATTAATAACCAATCACTTACTTGGGTTACATCTACCCTTCAAGTTCAAGTTTACAACTCCTTTCCTTCATAAAGATTTCTTCAGTTATTTCATCCACCATGCTCTCCACCTGCTGTAAATACCACTTATTTGAGACTTAACACACACACACACACACACACACACACACACACACACACGATTTTAGTTGTCAATTATCTTTATTTTGTATCTCTCTTATTATCCCACC
This sequence comes from Antrozous pallidus, assembly GCA_027563665.1. NCBI lineage: Eukaryota > Metazoa > Chordata > Mammalia > Chiroptera > Vespertilionidae > Antrozous > Antrozous pallidus. The sequence goes on along the minus strand of CM050508.1, from coordinate 28,912,828 downwards.
CAAGCTGTAAAAAGATTTCTTTTGATATATTTCATATTGCCTTGCAGAGTAGGCATTCAAATATTTGTTATGCTTGAACTATCCTATCTAATAAAGAGGGAATATGTGAATTGACTGCCATGCCCTCAAAGATGGCGATGCCCACAGCCACAAGATGGTGGCACCCAGTCCCCTCAGCCCTGCCAGCGGGGCAGGCCCAGCAGGTCTGGCTGCTCCATGCACCTGCCTCCCGAGTCCTCCAGTCTCCTTAGCTGCTCAGCCACCCAGGACTGGCCCAGGGTGCAGGCAAGCCTTGTATGGCGGCTGGAAGCAGCCCAGGTCCCCCCAAGTCTCAGGTAACCAGGGTTGACTGAGGCTTGCGCTGCTGGCAGTGGCAGCAGCAGAGGTATGATGGGGTGTCGCCTTCCCCTGATCACTGTGTCACCTTCTGCCCCTGAGGACTCCTGGATTATGAGACAGGGCAGGCCAGGCTGAGGACCAACCCCTCCTTCCCCCTAGTGTATAAATTTTCATGCAGCGGTCCTCTAGTCTTAAAATAAAAATAGACATTAACATGGGAAAATCTACAAGCTTTGATTTTCCTTCAAGCATAATTCTGAATTGCCAAAATTAATTCTAGAGCTGACAATAGTTAAACAGCTCCTCCAGCTGTGACCTATTTATCTTAATAAAGCATCTGTTTTGATATATGAAATACTTTTTAATTTTTAAATGGTTGGTTACATCTTTAGCCAACTCAATTCTTATTTCTGTTAGGACAGTAATTTATACTTCTCTATGTTGACCATATGTAAAATGGTTAACTTATAGAAGTTTAAAATTAGAGATCATTTTAAGGATACATGTAATAATTTATAAAGTCTGCATGATGTCCCTGATAGCACCACACAGACAAATATTTACATTTTAATACTAACTGTAGAGATATTGCTCAATAGTGCACCCATGGCATTGAAGGTTTTAACATCTGCAATGGTAATTACATTTGTGAATTATCAATATAGCTGCTCCAGAGTACATCTTAGTCTATTACACAAACCATCTCTAAGTGTCCTATAGATGGCAGCATTGAGCAATATATTTGGTACTAGTTGGCTTTTTGGTTTCTGTGAATTTTCAGTTAGGAGTAAATTTTTCAAATACTGCATATCATTATAGTGTACCACAGGACTAATTTAGTGCAAGGTGACAGGATGATAGTTGTACTTGCTTAAGTTACTTCACTTAGATTCCACAAAAACATTTCTTTCTATTCTGTGTATACTAGTAAAATGCAGCAACGTGCATTTTCAGAACTATCACAACTCATTAATAAAAAAAAACGTAGAAAACAAATGGATCTACTATCGTATAATTATAATAAATATGCAACTAGGAAGAAATGGCAATACGTAGTATCCGATGATCAGCGATTATCTTCCACATGAAACCCGTTGGTCTGACCAGAATTTGTTATAGCAATCTGGCATATTTCATGATTTCTAGCCAATATGTTAGCCACTGACATTGAGTTTTTAAAGCAGAAACCCTTTCCCACTGAGGCATTTTGAAAAAAAAAAGCTTTTATAATAATTTTCCCTATATGATCAAAATCCTAACCCTTCTGTGAAGGTTATTGTAGAATATTTGAAAATTAAATTGATATTCCTACCCTCTTCTTTTAGGAAAGAGTTCAATGTTTTGTTTTCCATGGAGGGGGTGTGTCATTTGAAAAGTAAAATTCTTGGGATTTAGATCGTATTCCTATAAAATATGAAATTTCACCCCCACCCTGTGCTAAACGTCTAAACTAAAAATCCCTTTGGCCTTAGGTTACATTGTTACTAGTAAACAACTCTTTACCTTTTTTCTTGCCAGGGGTGAAACGCCACACTGTTACACTCTACTACTAACTTCATGCTTCCCGGCTTCACCCACCCTCCCCTGCTCCGCACAAAGCAAGCTACACCCTCAGAATCTCGGTCACTGTTATTGCCGCCTAGTACCAGTTCCAAATACGCATGTGCTATTTATAGCTCTGCCGTAGTGGGCACGTGTGCCCACATTGCCAAGCTGTCAGGAGGAAAGAGGGCGGGCTCTCAATTCAACAGTGTGTACACAAATTACAGATTAACCAGGTTTAGATGCGGATGCATGAAGGCAGGGAACAAAAAGGTGAAAGGAGAAATGAGGAGCTCCCGGGCTTCGGTTGGGGAGTGCCCCTTGGCAGATGCCCAGTCCCCAGAATTCACGTATCACACGCTGCTGAATGGCGCTTACAGTTCTTTTTTAATTCTTCCCCCCTCTACGCTACGCAACCTACCTTGGTACCCCTACCATCTCTCCCCACCTCCCCTCCTGTCAGGCAGAACTTGAAAGACAGGGAACCTCACCAATCAGCAGGCTTCTCCGAGAAACTTCCCCCGCCCCTCACCCTGCCTTAGGCCCAGCGCCTCGACTGCGGCGTTTCCCCCCCCCCCCCCGCCAGGTTCCCGCAGTGCTGAGAGCTGGCGGCGGTCCAGGGTCTCCCGCGTAAAAGAGGAGACGGAAACCCCGAACGGACCGGCAATGGGGTGTAAAAATAAGGCAGCATGAAACCGAATGGCAAACGTCATATTTTCGTAGGGTCTTGAACGCCAGCGGGGCAAGTAGGAGACAAACTGGCTGTGTATAGGTCAGCTTAAAAATAAATAGGAACTTCGGGGTGCGTTTGCTTGTAGTGACTGATCCCGCAAGGTCCACTAAGCGTCTCTCGGAGCAGACCCGGGCTGCTGGCCTGTTCTCGCCAAGTACCCAGGTTCCCGTCCAGTCGAGCGGGCACCATCCTTGTTTTCTCCCCATTATCCTTGTGGCCAAGGGTAAAGGTGTCATGGGGCAGTTCGATGGCTGTGGAAGCTGTGTGTGCAACAAACACTTCGGCCAACATTAACAAAGTAGGCCTTAGGAATCGTCTGTAGGTCCCTCACATAGATATATTTTTAAATTTGCAAGCAAATTTCGGAATGTGATGAGGAGCATCTCATTTCCTCCCCTTGCCTTCACCTCTAAATGCGAATCCCGCCCTCGCTAGGACAGGGGAAGAGGAGAAGCCCTGAGAGTTAAACAAACGTTCTTCCTAACTAATCAGCCGCATAGCTCCCTGCGACGGGCACAGGGTGCTTCCCAGGAATTCCCTCTCCCCGTTTTTGGAGTGGCCAGATGCCCCCCTCTCTGCCCTTGGGCGTCCCGCCGCTCCTTCGAGATACCTCCCTGCAGCAAATGCGGTGGTTGCGATGGAGCAGGCTGGCCCCCAAGTTCCTTAGGAAATCGTCTCAAAATCCAGATCTCACTCCAGCCTGTCCCCCCGAAGCTGAAAAGCAGCCTTTCTATTCCCTTGAGAAGAAAGCCTTCACTAGAAACCTACCTCCCGATGGGGTTCATTTTACCTGTTAGGTAAGATGCCGCCCAGCTCCGGCGCCCCCTCCTCTCCAGGCGGCCCTCCCACTCCGGGCTCTCTTAGCTGCAGTGCGCCCCGCCGCCCCCCACACCCTCACTCCTGCTCTACCCGAACTCGCCCCCACCCCGCGCCGTTTTCCCAGACTCCCTTCGTGCTTTCGGGTGACCACCCAAACACCCGAGCCCGCGCCCGCGGCGGGGGTTCCTGCGGGCCGGGGGCGCCCTGGGTGGCGCGCCGGGAGGAAGGCTGTGCCGGAGCCCGGGCTGGCGGCCGCGCAGGGGCGCTGGCTGAGCGCGGCGCGGAGGCCTGGAGCGGGCGCCGCTGCCGCACTGCCGGCGGGAGAGGGGGGCGGAGAGGGGCGGGCGCGGGGCGGGCTCGGCCGGGAATGTAGAGACCCAGGCGGGAGCCTCCCGGCGGCGGCAGCCGGGCTGCGGAGCGCAGAGGCTCCGTCACGTGTTTTTCTCCCCGAGTGAGACGGCGGCGCGGTCGGAGGGGGCCAGCGCGCGGAGCCAGACGCCGCGGCTTGTTTTGGTTGGGGCTCTCCAGCAACTCTCCGAGGAGGAGGAGGAGGGAGGAGGGGAGAAGTAACTGCAGAGGCAGCGCCTCCCGGGGAGAGGCGTCTTCCCCGACTCCTTCCCAAACCTGCTCCCTCGCCTCCCGCCCTCGCCCCCTCTTCTCCGCCCCTGCCGACTGGAGCGAGGGGCAGGGATGTGCCTGTCCCTCCCGCGCGTCCCCAGCTCTCCCGGTTGCCTAGTAGCGTTTCGCGTGGAAAAGCCACTTTCTCCGCCTGCCGAGATGGGCCCGAATGGGGGCTGCGGAGGACGCGTCTGCGGGTGGCGGCGGCGGCAGCAGCAGCAACAGCCGCAGCGCCGCGGTCTCTGCGATTGAGCTGGTATTTGGGCGGCTGGTGGCGGCGGGGACTGTTGGGGGGTGAGAGGAGGCGGAGGCGGAGGCGGAGGAGGAGGAGGAGGAGGGAGAACCCCGTGCAACGTTGAGACTTGGCAGCTCGCCTCCCCCTGCCCAAGGATATTTAATTTGCCTCGGGAACCGCGACTTCCAGAGGGGAACTCGGGAGGGAAGGCGCGCGCGCGCCTGGAGGGGCAGCCTGGAGACCCCTGGCCTCCGCCGCCTGCCTGCTCGGGACTGCAGCTCGGGCGGGGAGAGATGCATCTACACTCCTTCCCGGGGACTTGGCTCTGTGAGGATCCGGGCTGCGCTCCCGCCGGACACACTGCCTCTCCCCCGGGTGTTTGCATGAAACGCCCGTAAACTCTGGTCGGGGCTCCAGCTCCTGGTCGTAGCCGCAGCGCCCCTGCTTGGGCTGCTTCTTCCCAGGGCGGGGTGGGGTGGTGGGGCGGGGGGGACGGCGGCGGGGATTTCGGAGTCGGGGTTTTGGCCGCCTCCAGCCCTGTTTGCATGCGCGGGGCCTCGGCGCGGAGCCTCCGCCCCCCAGCGGGTGGTTTTTCGGCGCCTCCCTCTGCTCCGCGGAGGTGGCGGCGGCAGCATGGCGAGCCCTGCGGAGAGCGAGGGCTTCTCGGACGTGCGCAAGGTGGGCTACCTGCGCAAACCCAAGAGCATGCACAAGCGCTTCTTCGTGCTGCGGGCGGCCAGCGAGGCGGGGGGCCCGGCGCGCCTGGAGTACTACGAGAACGAGAAGAAGTGGCGGCACAAGTCGAGCGCCCCCAAACGCTCGATCCCCCTCGAGAGCTGTTTCAACATCAACAAGCGGGCCGACTCCAAGAATAAGCACCTGGTGGCCCTCTATACCCGGGACGAGCACTTCGCGATCGCCGCGGACAGCGAGGCCGAGCAGGACAGCTGGTACCAGGCCCTCCTGCAGCTGCATAACCGCGCCAAGAGCCACCACCACGACGGGGCTTCGGCCCCCGGGACGGGAGGCGGCGGGGGCAGCTGCAGCGGCAGCTCGGGCGTCGGCGAGGCCGGGGAGGACCTGAGCTTCGGGGACTGCAACCCGGGGCCCGCCTTCAAAGAGGTCTGGCAGGTGGTCTTGAAACCCAAGGGCCTGGGTCAGACAAAGAACCTGATCGGTATCTACCGCCTCTGCCTGACCAGCAAGACCATCAGCTTCGTGAAGCTGAACACAGAGGCGGCTGCCGTGGTGCTGCAGCTGATGAACATCCGGCGCTGTGGGCACTCGGAGAACTTCTTCTTCATCGAAGTGGGCCGCTCCGCCGTCACCGGGCCCGGCGAGTTCTGGATGCAGGTGGATGACTCGGTGGTGGCCCAGAGCATGCACGAGACCATCCTGGAGGCCATGCGGGCCATGAGCGATGAGTTCCGGCCTCGCAGCAAGAGCCAGTCTTCCTCCAACTGCTCCAACCCCATCAGCGTCCCCCTGCGCAGGCACCACCTGAACAACCCGCCCCCCAGCCAGGTGGGGCTGACCCGCCGCTCCCGCACAGAGAGCATCACGGCCACCTCGCCCGCCAGCCTGGTGGGCGGGAAGCAGGGCTCCTTCCGCGTCCGCGCCTCCAGCGACGGCGAAGGCACCATGTCCCGCCCGGCTTCGGTGGACGGCAGCCCCGTGAGTCCTAGCACCAACAGGACGCACGCCCACCGGCATCGGGGCTGCTCGCGGCTGCACCCCCCGCTCAACCACAGCCGGTCCATCCCCATGCCTTCGTCTCGCTGCTCGCCTTCGGCCACCAGCCCTGTCAGTCTGTCCTCAAGCAGCACCAGCGGCCACGGCTCCACGTCCGACTGTCTTTTCCCGCGGAGATCCAGCGCCTCCGTGTCTGGCTCCCCTAGCGACGGCGGTTTCATCTCTTCCGACGAGTACGGCTCCAGTCCCTGCGATTTCCGAAGTTCCTTCCGCAGCGTCACCCCAGATTCGCTGGGCCACACGCCACCGGCCCGCGGGGAGGAGGAGCTGAGCAACTACATCTGCATGGGAGGCAAGGGGCCCTCCACGCTCGCCGCCCCCAACGGGCACTACATTTTGCCTCGGGGTGGCAATGGTCACCGCTACCTCCCAGCCGCTGGCCTGGGCGCGGGCTCGGGCCTGGCTGCGGAGGAAGCAGCCGGTGCCGCCGATCTGGATAATCGGTTTCGCAAGCGGACCCACTCGGCCGGCACGTCCCCCACCATTTCGCACCAGAAGACCCCATCGCAGTCCTCCGTGGCTTCCATCGAGGAATATACAGAGATGATGCCGGCCTGCCCACCAGGAGGTGGCAGTGGAGGCCGACTGCCCGGCTACCGGCACTCCGCCTTCCTGCCCACCCAGTCCTACTCTGAGGAGGGTCTGGAAATGCCCCCCCTGGAGCGCCGCGGAGGCCACAGCCGCCCGGACACCTCCGCCCTCCACACGGATGATGGTTACATGCCCATGACCCCGGGAGTGGCCCCCGTGCCTGGCAGCCGGAAAGGCAGTGGGGACTACATGCCGATGAGCCCCAAGAGTGTGTCTTCCCCGCAGCAGATCATCAACCCCCTCCGACGCCATCCCCAGAAAGTGGACCCCAATGGCTACATGATGATGTCCCCAAGTGGCAGCTGCTCCCCGGACACTGCGGGTGGGCCCAGCAGCAGCAACAGTGCTGCCCCTTCCAGGGGTAGCTACGGGAAGCTGTGGACCAATGGCGTGGGGGGCCACCACTCTCACCCCCTGCCACCCTCCAAACCGCCCTCGGAGAGCAGTGGTGGGAAGCTCTTGCCTTGTACAGGGGACTATATGAACATGTCACCGGTGGGGGACTCCAACACCAGCAGCCCCTCTGACTGCTACTGCGGCCCCGAGGACCCCCAGCACAAGCCAGTTCTCTCCTACTACTCATTGCCAAGGTCCTTTAAGCACACCCAGCGCCCCGGGGACCCGGAGGAGACTGCCCGGCACCAGCACCAGCACCTCCGCCTTTCTTCCAGCTCTGGTCGCCTTCTCTATGCTGCAGCAGCCGAAGATTCCTCGTCCTCCACCAGCAACGACAGCCTGGGCGGGGGATACTGTGGGGTGAGGCCCGAGCCCGGCCTCCGACATCATCTCCACCATCAGGGCGTGCAGTCCCATCTGCCTGGAAAGGTGGACTCAGCTGCGCAGACCAACAGCCGCCTGGCTCGGCCCACCAGGCTTTCCCTGGGGGACCCGAAGGCCAGCACCTTACCTCGGGCTCGAGATCAGCAGCAGCAGCCGGCTCTACTGCTTCCTCCAGAGCCCAAGAGCCCAGGGGAATATGTGAATATAGAGTTTGGAAGTGATCAGCCTGGCTACTTCTCTGGTCCTGTGGCGTCCCACAGTTCACCTTCTGTCAGGTGTCCAGCCCAGCTCCAGCCAGCTCCCAGGGAGGAAGAGTCTGGCACGGAAGAGTACATGAACATGGACCTGGGGCCTGGCCGGAGGGCTACCTGGCAGGAGAGCCCTGTGGTCCAGCCGAGCAGAGTGGGCCCTGCACCTCCAGGGCCTGCCAGTACATGCAGGCCTACCCGGGCAGTGCCTAGCGCTAGCACTCGGGGGGACTACATGACCATGCAGGTGGGTTGTCCCCATCAGAGCTATGTGGACACCTCTCCAGTTGCCCCTGTCAGCTATGCTGATATTCGGACAGGCATTGTGGAGGAGGCGAGCCTTCCTGGGGCTATGGCGGCTGCTCCTTCCTCATCCTCAACTGCCTCTCCTTCCCCTCCTGCGCCTCAAGAAGCAGGGGAGCTGGTGGCCCCACAGGGGTCTGGGAGCACGAGTGCCTTCACCCGGGTGAACCTCAGTCCCAGTGGCAACCAGAGTGCCAAAGTGATCCGCGCAGACCCGCAAGGGTGCCGGAGGCGGCATAGCTCCGAGACCTTCTCCTCCATGCCTAGTACCCCCCGGGCCGGCAACATGGTGCCCTCAGTGGGGGCTGCAGTAGGGGGTGGCAGTGGTGGCAGCAGCAGCATTGAGGATGTGAAACGTCACAGTTCTGCTTCATTTGAGAACGTGTGGCTGAGGCCTGGGGAGCTCGGGGGAGCACCCAAAGAGCAGGCTCAAGTGTGTGGGGCTGCAGGGGGTTTGGAGAATGGTCTGAACTACATAGACCTGGATCTGGTCAAGGACTTCAAACAGCACCCCCAGGAGCACCCCCCTCAAGTGCAGCATCCCCACACCCCAACCCTTCATCGTCCTCCGGGCAGCAGTGAGAGCAGCTCCTCCAGCCGCTCCAGGGAGGATGCAAGCGCCTACGCCAGCATCAGTTTTCAGAAGCAGCCAGAGGACCTCCAGTAGCTCAACTGAACATCACAGCAGGTGCGTTTCACGGTGACAAAGTCAGAAGACAAGTTTACTTTAACCTTGTGTTTGAATTCTGTTTCTCTTTGCTTCTGCCCCTTCCCTCTCGTTCCTGTTTCTTCCTTAAGGAGTGCACTCAGGAGGGGGGTGGGAGAGGTTAGGACACGTATGATGCTCACCCCACAGGGACACTTGGCTGATAGTCTGGTCAGTCATATAAACCTGTAGGAGCAGCCACACAGGAGGGCTATTTCACTGGAGGTTCCTGACTGTAGTATTTCCAAAACGGATGTTCTATAATGCCAGTTCCGAGGTTTGTGAAGTTCATACATAAGAACTTTGATCTCTTTAGAGAAGTTTACTTTTGACTGTATATTTAAGTCACTTACTGAAAGGGACAGTTCTTCTACAAAAATATTTGTTAAAATAGGGCCAAACCTTCATTTAAAATCATTTTTCAGAGATCTGAGTTTGACCTTGATACATTGCTCTGTATACTTTGGTTCTGTGATTACACAATACCAAGGTAACAAAAATAGCAATAGGAAACATCAGTTTTTATTCACACTCTCCTAAAATGATTCAGGAGGAAGAGATTGTTCAGGCTTATATATTTCGGAAGAAATACCTCTGTCCCTGTGACCCTTTAGAAAGTAATTATGGGCGATGCTTTCTTTTGGTTCCGGAACCAGGATTTAGGAAACATTTACACAGAGACCCACCACCACACAGGCACGGCTGCTTTTGCACAGGCTATGCGGTGAAGTCTGCATACGTCTGGGGTCCATGATTAGTTAAGAATTATGGTAATTCAACCCAGGGTGTCTGCCTCACAGTCGTTTGTTTTTGCAGAGGCCTGCACAGAGACATCACACAGATCATTTGGGGGCTCCTGTGCATCGTCCGTAAAATTACTTCACATTTTTATTTTGAAGGAAAGAGTATCAAGTCAGGGAAATGGAGGGGTTTATCCTGTACTCTTCATTTTCAGGCTATTCATTGTTTGCCTTTAAGTTGCAGAGCAGATAACCTCATGAAATGTGGCTTTAGGTCTTCTGTGGGGAAAGCTGTTTTGAAAATGAAAAGCACTTGTTATAGGAAATTAGCTTGTCCTTCCTTCTGTTGAGCCTGTTTTCCGGTAGTCATCATTGTGGGAAGAAGAGAGGAGTATAGTTCGAAAATAATGTGATGAGTTGGCAAATGCAGAAGTTTCCAGCATTTGGAAGCACTTTATTCTGACAAATAGTTTATCTTGTGATAGTCTTTTTATAGATGCCTCACCGAATGAGCTTTTCGAAGCATTATTCTTAATATGTGTTTACTCATAAGAAATTAATTTGTACATTGGGTTCCTATTGATAGGTATTTGTTTATGTGGTCGCAGCTCCTTGGTTCTAACAGTTCCCAATAGTTGAGCTCTATCATTTTGTGTTTTGTAGAACAAGGTGTAAGTATACAAACAAGTTAAGAGTTTTGGTGATAGGATATATTCTAAAAAGCAGGTGTTTGATCAATATTCAGTATTTCTCTTCATGATTCACTAGAAGAGACTTAATTTTGTTTATCAGCATGAGCAATAAAAATCTTTGAAGATGTTTTGGGGAATGTGAATCCCTCTAACACTTTAATCATTTGTGGTGCAAAGTCTTTCATTGATAAATGGCCGTTTGAAGGCAAAATCCCTAGCAGAACTTAAATTTTTGTTGTAAAGGAGATGAAAGAAGAGGCTAAAAAACAAGTTTTCCTCGCTTGTTTTCTTAATTTGAACAGTTTTCTTTTTATAGAGTAGAATAAATAACATTTGCTCTGAAGGAAATTTATGATCAAATCGAGTTTTCATTTTTAAAAAGGGCTTCAAATCCTCCATTATGTAGCAGATACATCAAAAACCAACCAACCAAAACAAAATAACCTTTTATTCTTAGCTTTCTTAGGGAAAATATAACATTCTGAAATAATCATAGAATCATTTCCCTAATAATCCTGGAATAGCAGTAGACCATGCTTTAACAGCATCATGCCAGACAATTCTACAATGTTTATTTGTAAGATGTAAATGGAGAGAGAAGAGGTGTGTGTGTGTGTGTGTGTGTGCACCGAATGCTACTTGGCACCCTGAATTGTGCTCGCTTGCCTTTGCCCTGTTGATCTTAAAGATGTGATTTGATAGTCATTTATATACTGAAACAAAAAGCAATCAAATCTGCCCTTGGCAAACAACTTTTCCTAGAAATACATTACTTTGTGAAAACACTGTCTTCCTAACTTCCTGAGCAATTACCATCTTTGCCTCTCTTTCCCATTTCTCAGGTTATACCTGAAACGTGAAAGGGAATGAGGTGCTATGGGGCCTGTGCTCATGTCTCCTAAGCCCTCATCTTAAACATCTCTGCTTGTCCGATGTGTTTTGCTGTCTGTGAAGGGAGAATATGTGTGAGGCATTTAGCTCAGGTGTCCTTTGCTTCACCTCTTGTGCAGCCACCTTTTCTGTTTCTTCTTTTTGGTAGGCCTGTGTCTCTCTAACTTGGTTCTGACCCCATAGACCGTTTTCCAGTATCTCCCCTCTCCCATCCCCTTTGTTTCCCACCTATGTTCCTGGCATCCCCCTCGCACCCCTTTTTCCTCCCTCCATTCTGGAATTCCACGGTACTTGGGGCCTAATCTCTGCAGAGTAAACTGAGAGCCCAAGGAGAGCAAAAAGGACGCAGCAGCCCAGCTGCCTTAAACCAGCGTTTACCCCAAATTCCCTTTTTTGTTTTGAAACTGCAGCTGGGCAGATAGAGCAGGCTTTGGCAAAGAACAGACCCAAGCCATCTTTTTAGGTTCCCCCCTTTATATATATATTTGGTCAAGGATTCTGTACACCCACCTTCCTCCTTCCAGTCCCCCTCGCTGTGTGGCCTTTTTGACTGGCTCAAACCCTGTAGGCTCTGGCACTTTCCCTTTTCCAGGGTCACCTCCGCTGCCTGCATTCCTCCCTATTTATTTGGCACTTGGCTCCCCCTCTCTCCTAGCCCCCTTTTGCCCAGACTTGAGGATTCGGCCTCAGCTGCCCTCGGAAGTCTGACATCCCGCCCAGCCCCAGTGGCCTGAGGGCACCGATGTGGCCTGGGCCCCTTCCGCAGCCCCAGTGGTGGGCTAGCCCATGCCCTTGAGGCCTCGGGCAGCACAGACTGGCTCTGAGGGGGCGGGGCAGACGGGAGCTGATTGGTCTCCAGCCAGAGCCAATCAGCGGGAGGATCAGCCTAGTTGTGCGGGTGGGAGGTGGGGCCAGGGATGGCCCGGGTCCCACAGTGACCCGGGAGCCTGGGGCCCCGGGCGGCCTTTTCCCACCCCTCTCGGTCCACCCCTTCCCTCCAGCGCGGGCAGAACGGAGCCAAACGCGCGCCCCTCCCACCCTCTCCCAGAGGATGCGCGCATTCAGACTGGAATCCTAAGAATGAGAAAGTCCGAGCAGCCCACTTGACCGAGACACACACTTCCTCTTATTTTTAATTGAGAAAAATCCAGGCCCTGACCATGTGACATGCCCCATTTTGTTTCCCTCCTCTGGATACTACAGTTTACTAAGCCGCCGTGTTCCTTCATCTTCCTGTCTTAAAATACTGGAGCTGGAGGGAGCTACAGCACGTGGCTGTGGGATGGATGGGGCTGGCTCAAGACTATCACATTTACATCCCTAACTAATGGGAGGAAGGAGAAAAAAAGGACAGAGAAGGGTTAGGGACACTATATTGAGTGCCCATAGTTTGCAAAGCATGGACAAATGCTGACCCTTCTAGGCCAAAGGAGCTCACAGTGAAATCAAAACATCTGATAGGAGCTTGCAAATCTTGAGCATTTAGAGATTCATTGCAGAGGCTCTGATCGGGCTTCTTTCTGAGGTTGAAAGAAATACTGCTTAAAACAGATTTTACTTTTGACCACTGACCGCCCACATGAAAAGCTCCTCGGGGCAGCCTGGGCGACCTGATGTTTGAAACCTGCTAGATTTGTGTTGTGCTCCCTCAAATAATCAAAATTATGTAAGATATGTTTCCAGATGGGACAGAGACTTTGTTGAATTTTGTCCTTTCTAAAATAAAGAAGGAAAATGAGAAAGAAATACTATGGAAGTATTTTTTTCCTCTCCCTCACCCCAGGCCTCTCAAATACGCGTTTCTTACCAGCCAAAGTCCCTGAATCATAACCAAAGGCCACAGTTTTCCTTAGGAGCCGATAAAAACATCCCAAGTGAACTTGTAAGAAAGAAGGACTGCCCTGGTGTTAAGTGCCATGCCCTGATACTGCTTCTGAGCTGTGGAAAACAGTTTCTCTGTTGTTCCAGAAAACTTTGAATATCTAACAATCTTCTTAATTTCTGCCATTGTTTAGGAGGCTTTATAGTAAATAAAAAAATAAATCCATAAAAATTTCCATATATCATTTATCTGATTATTCTCCCCCCCCCCCAATAAATACTGTCTCCAGTATTGCCATACAATAAGGGACTTGGAATTCAAAAGTGCATGCCCCTACCCCCCCTTTCCCCCTTTTTTGGTTTATCAAGATTCCTGGAAATGGCTTTATGCTATCTTGACTGATGCAATGGAAAAAGCAGCTCCTTGGAGCCAGAGACCTTGCCTTGTAACAGCCAGTGCCCTTCACTAGCTGAGTGACCTTGGACAAGTCACTTAAGTTCTCTGGACCTATTTCCTCATGGGTAACCTGAGAATTTTGTTCTAAATTATTCTAACCTCCTTTGCAGCTCTAAACATAGGACTGTTTTGTAGAAAATGACTGATAGCATTTAATGGGTCAGTTGTAATGAGGATTCTTTTTGAGGAAGCTGCTGATGGGGTCACAATGTAGTGCATTAGAGTATTCCGTTTTGTACTGTCCCGCAGACACTCTTTATGGTTTGATTAAGGACTGATTTTAACCTTTCTTGTTTGGAGGGGGCATATGCAGGTTTTCACACACTGTAAGACAGACCCTCCTGACTGAACCAGTCTAAATTTTTGGAACTTAATCAAGATTGTATTAGGCTCCTCCTCCCCTCTTTTCCTTTTTAAACTGGAATGTGTGAGTGAATTCAACTCACCTGCTGGTCCTGCATTTTAAGGTTAACTATTGGAAGCATCCTTCCCCAACCGACAGGCCAAACTTTAACCAATCCATTTCTATGACATTATTCTGCTTATTCTGTGGGAAATCACTTCTTCGACTGGTGGTCTGTTTATAGATAATGTTTCTCATTTGTACCATCAGAATCCTACAATGAGGTATCCATTTGAGTGAATAGGAAAGAAATCTGAGAGGTCAATTGGAGACTATAGGAAATCTCCCATAATTTTTTGTTTAGTTTTTATCTTCTCTGTTAGATGTGTGAAAAAGCTCAACATTCTTCCTGCCGGCAAAATGATTGTCATCCAGCTTTTCTGTGCTTTGGGCTACCCATTAGTTGAGCTATACACGGCTTTGCTGACCCAGTGTTATCTTGGCTGTTGAGGTGTCATTGCACTCAGAAGTTCCAAGCCTTGGGACATCTCCATGTGGATTTCATAAATCATTAGAATAGTCTGCTGACTCTTTAATTCAGAACTTCATTGACTTATTTTTTTCCTCCTGCTATAATCAGATATATTTCTTAGCTGTATAGGATATAAAAAGGTTCTTTTTATTGGGCTATTGGGTGGGTTGGTAATTTAGGATAATGGAACATTTCACAATGTTAAGGTTTTGTTTTACTTTGTTTTAAAGAAAGCCATTTCCTCAATTATTTCCTCATGTTGCAGAGTTACTAGAAATTGTATTCAAGGAAAAGAGCTTCTTGTGAATTCAGTTTGAAGTCATTTTCACACTAAAGATTCCGTAACTTTGTTTTATTAACACATTTTGTGTTTACTGAATACTCTCTCTACCACATTTATAATTGTGTAATTAATTTATTTCATTACCTTATGAGCCCATAACTATGTGGCAAACTTCATACTCTCTTTTTAAAATGTTATTGCAATATATTCAGAAGTTGTAATCACACTGAATGTTAAATTAACAGAATTATATTTTAATATTAGTATGGCATAATAGCATACAAACTTCATACTAATTTCAAACTAATATGAAAGATATAGTCACAAAAAGTTACTATAAAGCTTTCTAAAATATCATCAATTTACTTCTAATCTTGTCTTACATTATGCAAATGAACTCTCCCGTTCTTAATTCCAAGAGAAAGGGGGCACATGGGTTAGATAAATGTAATGTGCTGTCATCAAAAGGCAAAGGAAAATTTTCCATCTTAATAATATCTTACTGCAGGCTTTGCTGTAATATGTTCAGATAAATTTGGTTGGGTGTTATTTGTGCTGCTTCAGTGAGTCAGTGATCATTGAACAACAGAACTTTTAAAAATAATGAGTTTGTGTTGAAAAGGTTGCTTTTCTTTTTCCACTTCCTGCATTTTCATGAATGATGGCAGCAGAATTGGATGTATGGATCAGACTGTAACTCCACTCATCTCTATCTTCAAGAGGAGAGGAGATTTTGTGGCTTTATTGCCCCTCCCTGAAAGTTTTATTTAGTAAGCTGAGCTGCATGCCTTGTTTTTTCCTTTAGTCATTCCATGTTTGATTTCCCCACTCTGTGTCACACTTTTCACCATCCCATCTACAACCTGACCTCGCCCAGCTAGAGCCAAACTCAGATTCAGTGAGCAATAATTGGTTGGCCTGAAGAAGATACCAGAGAAACCCCAGTTGTAGTAAGGGAAAAAGACTGATAAACTTACCCCCTTTTTTTCTGTTGACCAAAATATACTTTGATGTGAGTGTTCTTATCTTCCTTGACACATCTAGGTCATGTTGCTGAACAGTATCACTTAATCTTGAGAAGTTGATAGTTATATTTGTTGAAATGATCAAGGAGGCATTCTTTTATTTTTATTTTTTTGTCTTCAGATATGTTTTTTGTTGGGTGGCAAACTATAATTTGTAAAGAAAGTCTCGATTCTTTTAAGAAGGTTATGATTTAAGAGAGCCAGGTAAAATTTTAAAAACATATAAAAACATAGCAGTTAATGGAAAGTGAAATATTCAGTAATTACTATGTCTTCAACCATTACTCACTTGATATTCTTTAATGATCACTTCCCTGTTCATTTAAAATTTATTTGAAGGGCTCTATGGGATATGATAAGTAATCATTTACCCTTGAATGTCAGGAATTGTGGGAGTAACGAAGAGAGTTTGAGCAGGTTTAGAAGCCACCTACCTTCCAACTCCAACATAGATGATCTGACCTTCACCCCTAAACCACTGTTTCTCACTGGCCCCTTCACCCCCCTTTCTTCAGTAAACACCATGGAGCACCTGTTGTGTTCCAAACGGCACATATTTTGTTGAAAGAGGATGGGGGTGGATATTTGGAGAAAAAATATGGGAGTGAGGGAGGTTCATCCAAGAGATTACCAAATTTCTTATGGCACAATTTATCTGGATTCAGATAAATCAAGATTCAGACCATGCAATCCATGGAAGTCAGCATGTTACATGCTCTAACAGGGCAAAAGTGCCTGTCCCCCAAAGCATCATCCTAACCATGTTGCTTGCCTCGCAGTGACACAGGTGCACTTACACAGTTTATAAGTCAGTTGAGACTCTCATGGGGAAGAGGGGTCCATTTCAGATATTCAGCTTGTAAACACAATATTGGCAAGAAGCTAGAAAAAGATATCTTTTGGATCTGTTGTCCAAGGGAAGCAGCCAGGAGAGGGCTCCAGGTGTCAGACGAGCAGGAGTTTAGTGAGTACTTGTTAGGGGTTGGTCAGGGTTAGGAAACATGGGGAGAGGGGCCTGCAAAAGAAAGTGTCAAGTCTTTTCTTTTGGTCTTAGAAGCTCCATTCTTCAAGGACTCCCCCACCCTTTGACCCCCCTGTTCAGTGGGTGGCTTTTATTTTAGTGGTGAAAGACTCTAACCCTCTGACCTCTGGTTCCTGTGCTTGCTTCTGACTGGAAGTCCAAGCTCCTTTGAGAATTTGTCATTGCTCTCTCTTAAGTGCTGCACACACACTCTCTGTTTTGATGATGTGAGTCATGTTTGTTTTGAAGTTTGTAGTAGTTCCATCCAGAAACATAAAAAAAGCATTTTGTTAAGAGCACCACGCTTTGTGATAGCTTGCTGGGCCAATCATACTAACTCTTTTCCTTAAATTTTTCTCATATAAGCAATAGGTGCACATGCTATAAATTTCAAGTAATTAAAAACATTTTTCTAAATGTAAAGAGTAAAAAAGATGGCTCCCTCCCACTGTTGTCGCCCAGCTTCTCTTCTTATAGGCCACCATCAATGCTGGTTTTTTTTTTTTGTTGTTGTTGTTGTTTTGTTTATCTTCCAGAGATGAACTGCTTGTAAAATATGAAGCTTAGTAATAAAAAGTTGATTAAATGCCCTTTGCTCAAAGCCCCAAGTTTCTGCACTAAAGGAACACAGCATACAGTATACCTCTTACAATAGACGCACTGCTTTTTCTGTTAAAGGGAAGAAGAAAGTACTCTTTACTTTCCGTGTCTCTTTGGAGTTTTGTGTTTGTACTAACTGATTTTTCCCCCCTGTTCACTTCTGTGGTGGTACTCAGGCTCACCTTCACCCCCCAACCCCTGCCTCCTCTCCCTTCCTCACTTAATGAATAACTAGTTCTTAATATAGTATAGTAGGATTAAATATAAAGGTTAAGGATCCTTGTAAAGACTTTTTGAACACCAAGTTCTCATTGTTTTGAGAGTTCAAAAGAATTAATGCTTTTTATTGGAGTGGTCTTTCACCATTTCCAATTCTGGGAGCAGTTTATTTAAACATAATATTACATAGAGTAATAAAATACGTTCCTTTACTCTAGTAATTTTCTCTTATTTTCTCCAAAGTTATTAATACTTTGGAGAAAATGAATGGAATATAGAGAACCTATGACATCTCCTAAGGAAGCTATATGTATTACTGAGATCATTTCTCCTTTGAACCAAAGAGAAACTCTCTAATATTAAAAAAAAAATTACGACTGATGCCTGATATTCTTTTTTTTTGTTCTGCACATTTGATTTTTTAATTTATTTACAATATAACTTATATTTAATAGTAGTACATATGTTTTCCTCCCCCGCCTCCCCCCCTCCCCCCAATATCCTCCCCTCAGCCTCCCTTATGATGCCCTGATATTCTTGCTAATTGTGGTCCAGGTAGAGTCTGAAGAGAATGGGATTAGATCTTGTTACAAAACAGAATATGATATTCAAGAATATGATAACAGGTAACATTTAAATCAGGACGATCAGCATTTTATCAGTTTTGGTGACTTGTCCATAAGAATATGCTAAAAGCAAAAATATCGATTTTCCTCCAGATCATCTTCTAGAGCAGTGGTTCTCAATTTTTCTAATGCTGCGACCCTTTAATACAGTTCCTCATGTTGTGGTGACCCCCAACCATAAAGTTATTTCATAACTGTAATTTTGCTGCTGTTATGAATCATAATGTACCTATCTGTGTTTTCCGATGGTCTTAGGAAATCCTGCTAGCGACTCGTATCCACAGGTTGAAAACCATGACTGCAGAGCCTAAGACCATTCGGCTTAGGCTCTAACTAGGAAGGTTGAGAACCACTGATGTAGAGTAAGGACTGAAATTCACTAACCTGAAGGAACTTTTTAAAAACCTGTTCAAAAGTTTAGTTTGTGAGGCTGTATAGTTTCTCAGATGTGTGCATTGTTTAGCTTTGAAGTGTAACAAACCACCCCAAAAGTGATTCCCTTAAAACATCAGTCATTTGCTAGATCACCATTCTGAGGATTGGTGATTGGAACTGGGTTCAGTGGGACAATTCTGCTTGTCTCACTGGGGTGAGAGAGAGAGAGAGAGAAACATTGACCAGTTGCCACCCATACACACCTTGACCTAGAATCAAACCTGCAGTCTTTTGGTGCCTGGGCTGATGCTCCCACCAACTGAGCCACATTGTCCAGAGCCTCTCAGTACATCTTTCATTTAGTTCATACTGAGAGCCAGGCACTAGAGACTAAAATAAACATGTGGTGATTATAGGAGGCAAAGAACAAGGAACTGAAACAAAGAATTGTGTTATTGTAAAATACGGTCTGATGAAGGACAGTGTATTAAGAAACAGAATAATGGGGAACCACTTACAATGTGGGGGCAGTTAAAACGATTTAAGAAAATACCATTCAGGTTTATGAAAGTGGAACAAATATTTTTATGTCACATGTTCCCTGGACCAGGTGCAAATTCAGGCCTCAGGGTGGCATCTTTTCTAAGAGTTTGATTTTTTTCACCAGAGTAAGCTTTTTATTTGATGAGTGAGGGCTGGAAGCTCACCTCTAGGAAAACTGTAAGAAATGATACTGAGGCTTCTGGTACCCATGGATGAAGTGCCATAGGTGGTTGGCAACGCTACTGATGCTGTTTGTCTTACACTAGAGGATTACATCCTCTGACATCCTCAGGTGATGCCCTTAGGCTTAGAGACCAGTGTTTCCTGAAGGGAACCCAGAGTCAGAGGACATTAGGCATCTTGTGCTCTCCTGCTCCGCCCCTTAACTAAGACTGCCCTTTCCCCAGGTTAATGAGCTGAGAACTCTCTCAGAGTTCCTGGGTGAGGTGGGAGCACTGGCCAGAAGTGAAATCACAGACTTTCCGGTGGTTTGAAAGTTTTCCCACAGGAGCACAAATCCAGGTCTTGGTGATGCAGAGTTGTTAATGCTGGGGAAACAAGTGAGAATGGTTGTATGGATGCATCCCAGTCAAAGGCAAGGCCAAACTTTTGTTAACTTCTTGCTGCAGATCTCCTACCTGGCAGAATTGACAGTTTTCTTTAACCAGGATCTTGAATGCCTTAAAAGTTTCTGAGGTTACAGAACAGAACCACACAGGCACACAATAAAATATGTTGTGGTAGAGGCAGGGGAGGGAAACCCCTCGCATCTTTTTAAGGGTTGGTTGAGTGTGTATTTTTATCCTGATCTTGACAATTTCCCCTCCCTCACTTTCCCTCTCTGCCCTCCCTTCCCAATTCCAGCACACAGTTTGAATCACAGCTAAACAATAACTTCCTTTCAAAAGCTGATCCATTCCCTCTGGTTATATTAAGGAATATAAGTATTACATTTGTTTAAAGAATGGGTGATGACTTAATTTCTGAAAATATTTTACTTCCACTAGTTAGGTATCCTGGAAGTTATTGAGATTACAATGAAAACTTCCTCTTTTGCCTAACTTGACCATTTTTGCAGTGTGTGTGTGTGTGTGTGTGTGTGTGTGTGTGTGTGTGTGTGTGTGTTTGGAGGAGGTGGACAACAGAGGGTTAAGGGGTGGAAACTACAGCCCAATAAAGAGGGTTATATTCCTAACACTAGGTCTTTAAAAATATTTTGCAGCCTGAGCTGTTGGTGCCTCACAAGCCCCTACAAGGGACGACCTTCAGAAAGTGTGCAGATGTATTGTTTCTCAGGTCTTTGAACTGGGTGAGGAATGTGGCTCAATAGGGAAAAATGAATGGCTGGTGCTTTTAGCCTCCAGCCTGAAACTCGCTGGAGGAATGTTATTGTGTCTTCAAAGCCTGCGTCCCACTAGGCTGTATTTGATGGGCTCTTGAAAAGCGCCTTAGCATTATCAAGTACACAACAAAAACCCATGCCACCCAATTCGATCTAATTCACTGGCTACTTTTACACAGATTTTTAAATTAATGTCCCTTCTCTAAGAAGAGAGTCCCCATGCACCATTCCCTCCCCCCTCAACTGAGATGATTTATTGTTTCTCACTGGAGAGGAAACTCTAAGCTTTTTTGGGGGGTGGGGCAGGGTGTTGGTGAATATATTTTTTTAAATGGTGGCAGGAGGTATTTAGGAAGTTAGGTAGAGTTCTTAACTCTGAAGAGTTCAGAATGGATTTCCACTATACATTAGTAACGTTGCATTTGCAGTGTAAAATCAATACTTTTAAATGATCAGAGGAAATAAAAGTAGTTTGTTTATTGGGTACAGTGTACCTAGCACCCTGCCCCTCTTTCAGAGTTTTTCCCTTCCTGAGAGATGATGGCGACCCCTGTTCTTGTCCCAGCTATTTCAGAGTAGACCTACTATTTATTCATCATGACTCCAGTATCTGAGGAGGTGCTCCTAAAGTGCATGCCAAATGGCAGACTTGTTTATCAATAGTTTAGGAGAAAGTTGTTGAATCAGGGGAGAGAATGGCTTTAGAAATATCCCAAACAAAAGCAATGCTATGGATGGATATATATATATATATATATATATATATATATATATAATCTCAAGCCATTTCATTTGCCAAATATTTTAGAAATCAAATTCAAATATAATGATATGTTTAAAAATAATCAACCAAAATGACAAGAGTCCTTGATATGAGAGGCTAGGAAAACTTGGGTAAAATTAATTACAATTGCATGATCCCTATTTCTGAAATCCTTGGATGCTTCTTCTGTTCCCCAAACTGTTCTTTTAAAGATTGACAGAAACTTTGCTTTGTTTTGACAAGATTTATTTCTCTACTTTCAATAGTAGTTCATCAACTTTCATTCTACTAATAAAGTTCTTCTGATGTTAATTGTAGCTTACTGATCTAGGTCATAGCATAGCATTTTTACTGAGGTTTAAAAGTATAAAAAGCAATGAGAAAATTATTTGCAAAACAATTATTATATTATAGTTGTCTTTATTTTTAAAAGGAGGTCAGTTATTAAGTATGTGATTCATAGAGTCCCCTTCTAATTTGTCCCTATGCTCTTTCCTTTTCTTCATCTTGGGTTTATTGTTGCTAATTAATCCCTCTGTTAAAATAGGGGTAAGGTCTGAGAAGAGGAATAAAATTTAAACAAGTCCATTTTGCTGACATGGTGCTTATTAGCTACTCTGCTAAAAAGGTACCTTAGCCTGGAAAATTGAACCTAATTACCAAGATATGAATTTTCCTCCTTCATTTTATTTCCCCTACTAAATTGAGGCTGGGCTAGTTTGATGACCATCATAATAGAACTAGAGGCCCATTGCACGAATTCATGCATGGGTGGGATCTGGCTGGCCCACCTCCATCAATCGGGACTGATGGAGCCTGGCCAGTCGGAGGAAGGGGCTGTGGGTGGTTGGCCAGCCAGCCCACCCCCTGGTCGAACTCCCTGTTGAACTTCTGGTCAAAGGGACAATTTGCATATTAGCCTTTTATTATATAGGATGTATATTCCAGATTGTCCACTACTACAGCAATCCTTTATAAACATTGCTTGACATTTCATGTATTAAGCTAAAATGTAGAATTCAAGCAATTTTACATAGAGCAAAACATGTATTATACTTCAATATACAATACTGCAATGCCTCACGATCTATAATATAAATGTATTCTGTTTTATTGTAAATAGGACTTCAGTTTTCTTGGCCCTGCATAGGCATTTGGCATTCTGTTACTTTCTAAAACTTGGCCATTTATGCTGCTTTCTCAACAGGTATGTGTCTGGCATTGAGCAAGGAGGCTGTTTCTCTCTCTGCCAGTGTGGTTGACTAGGTTCAGATGCATAGTGCAATGAGCCTGGCATTTGGTAGATACTATTTGTTGTAGATACTGAGTGAATGGATGTGAGACCATATGTTTGTAAACCACAGTATGGGAAATATGCCAACGTCTCCTATATCTGTAGACCAGAATCATATTCTATTCAGAAAGAAAGAGTCCCTTTCTTTCTTTCTTTCTTTCTTTCTTTCTTTCTTTCTTTCTTTCTTTCTTCTTCCTTTCTTTCTTTCTTTCTTTCTTTCTTTCTTTCTTTCAACATGTTGAATTAGGCAATGCATTTATTTATTATTTTAAAATATATATTTCTTTATTGATTTCAGAGAGGAAGGGAGAGAGATAGAGAGATAGAAACATCAATGATGAGAGAGACTCACCAATTGGCTGCCTTTTGCATGCCCCCTATGGGGGGGGGTATCGAGCTCGCAACCTGGGCATGTGCCTTTGGCGAGGATCCAACCTGGGACCCGTCAATTCGAAGGTGGATGCTCTATCCACTGAGCCAAATCGGCTAGGGCAGGACAGAGTTTTTCTTAACTCCGTTGCCACTACCTGGCACTTGTCTTAAAGTTTTCTGTCCATTCCATAATTAAGCTGTAGTAATTACTGAACCTGAACATTTGAAGAAATCATATCTGGTCATGAAGATAGCAGCGGGGAATTGCTGAAGAATCAAATGTTTGTAGACCAGACAGGAGGGAATGCTCTGGTTAAATTAATGCAACAAGGCATTAGTGAGTTTCTACTGAATGGCAGCATTTTTCTATGTTCTTGAGTTACAACTGTAGAGAAAATAGATACATATTCAGGCCCTCACAGAGCTTTTTTCTTGAGGACAAGTTGAGTGAGTCAGCTTCCCTTAAAGGGATAGATGAGACCCCCCTGAGAAAAGTAACTGGACTTCTGGCCTTTTTTATGGATGTGAGGGGTTGACAACGTTGATTTGTACATGGAGTTTCATTAAAAACTCATGATGTCCTTTTGCCTGGATGTACGTATATGGCTGACACTCCTTGTGGCGTCTGAGGTTACCCTGTGACTCACAAATGAAGCAAAGTCAGATTTTTCTGATGTGGTAGGGCAGGATATGAAAGAGAAGAAAGTAAGAAAGTAAGAGTTGAAGTTCATGTGTGTCTGCTTGGGAGAGATTATCTAACACAAAAGACAAGATCTGGCACAGGCAACAACTAGGGAAAGGGTGTGAGAAGTGTGTGACATCTCCGGGAGGCCCTGGGGAAAGACTGGGACTGGCCAGCGTGGCCACCAGTGTGTATGGGCTGCGAGCATGTGTTGGTGTCATGAACCATAGCTTGTGTTGTTGTAGAGTTGGTGCTAGTACTTTTCACTGGGAATTCAGAGTTTCTTTTTTGAGACTGTTATGCAAAACTAGTAGTGTATGAATATACTAACCCTTCTTTTCTAAAATTCTATTGGAAAAATATTTAATATATTTGCTTTTCTCTACATTTATTCTTTGTATAAAATGTATGGGAGGCAAAGACCAATATCTTGAAGCTCTTTATTTAAAAATCTGTAATTGTGATATTATTATGTATTTTAAAAGTAAGGATCTTCAGGCATATTACTGTTAGATCCATGCATCACAGGAGGAAATCCCACAGTTTTGAGATAACCTTTTGGTGTGGTGAACAGCTTTTGTGGTGAGGCAGTTTCTGTATAGCTAACTTAAATTCACCATTCTCAAATGAGCACATTTTCTTGATTCTGAATTTGGCAGTGATGACAAGATATGGCCCCTGTCTTTTTTTTTTTAATTGAGGACATAAATTTCACTTTTATCAGAAGGTTTAAGTGTATATAATACAAAAATCTACATTTTAGATTCTAAAAACACATTAAAAATAAAACACAATGAATGTACTTAAGTGTGCAGAAGATAAAACAGAAAATTCTAACAACCTTGGTACTGTACCTAATTAGTTTGCTAAAGAGGGAATAAAACTGGAAATGAATTTAAACAGAAATTCTTAGAAAAAAATAGCCATAAACATAAAGTGCTTCATAAGTGATTAGACAATGCTAATTAAACTGAATATGACTTTCTGGGTTTCTAATATAATATATATTCATTTGCTGAAATTTAATTATAGAGTCAATTTCCTCTGAAAGAAATTTTTGCATCATCCAACTTTTTAATAAAAAAACAGTAATTCATCAAATACAATTTATTGTTTGGGAGTCTTTAAAGAGGCCAGGGGATTTAAAGGTATGTATTTGAAAACTATTTAGAGAGCAGAACACATCCATCTGTATATATAAAAGTCCAGAGACCATTATGGCTGAACGACCAGAATGACCAGTCACTATAATACGCACTAACTACCAGGGGGCAGACGCTCAATGCAGGAGCTGGCCCTGGTGGTCAGTGTGCTCCCACAGCAGGTGCACTGCTCAGCCAGAAGCCGGACTCGTGGCTGGCGAATGGAGCAGTGCTGGAGGGAGCCTTTCCCACCTCCACAGCAGCACTAAGGAGTGGTGGCGAGCCACGCGGTAAGGAGAGAGCAGGTGGGTGGTAAGGTGGGAGCAGGCAGGCAGTTAGGAGTGAGAAGTCCTGGATTACAAGAGGGCACAGGCTAGCTGAGGGACCCTTTTGCCCCTTGTGCATGAATTTTATGCACCAGGCCTCAAGTACTTCAATAATTTTTACTCCCATAGCTTCTTTAAAAAAAAGTGTTTCCTTACTTTCTGACACTGCAGATGCCATAGGATCATCTTGTTTAATTCCTGCCCCAGTCCTAGAATCACTGGTCCTTCAAGGAGCCCTTGTTCCTTTCATTGGAAAATCACATTACAAACCCCATAATATTGTCACTGGATGAGTTTGTTGTACTGAGGTGTTATTTCTTTTATACCTTCTTGGCTTTCAGAGCAAGGAAATGCATGTGTTTATACTAATCCATAAATATAAACATTTTGATAAATATTTCTATAGGTAACTGTATACCAAGTTAGTATGAGTTCATATTAATGTCTCTTAGTACTAATCAATTTCCATATGGATCATGGTAGCCTCCTCCACTGCTTATCTTCCACTCCAGCAGTGAGAACCTTGCTGTCACCATCCTTCATCCATCTACCTGTCTGTTCCACTACATATATACACAGCAGTGTCAAAATCATTAATTCACGCTACTATAGGAAACAACTTTATCAACCAGAGTACATTGCTTATGTACAGTTTTAGTTTTGTTTTGTGAGTCTTATAGACTCACTCACTTTATTTCCAAAGTTATTCAGGTCATTTCCCCACCCCTTGCAATGAGATTTCTGTGTGCATTTGTAATACATTTAGATTCTTTTAGATTCTTCTGCCACATTCTGATAATCTGATCTCTTAAGTAATTTTTTTTAAATTTGCACATATTAAGCTTTACTTTTGATGCTATGAAGTGCTATGGGTCTTGACAAATGCTTCATATTTTTTATTAATACAGTATCATGAAGAATAGTTTCACTGCCCTAAAAATCCCCTATGCAACCATCTTCTTCCTCTCCCCAATTTCTGGCAACCATTCATCTGTTTATCTTGGTAGTTTTGCATCTTCCAGAATGTCATATAATTAGAATCATATAATATCTACAGTTATCTGATTGGCTTCTTTTACTTAGCAGATAAACTTAGTTTTATCCATGTCTTTTTTGTGGCTTGATATTTCATTTCTCTGTATTACTGAAGTAGAGGCCCCATGCACAAAATTTGTGCACGGGGGTGGGGAGGGTGTCCCTCAGCCCAGCCTGCACTCTCTCCAATCTGGGCCCCCTCGAGGGATCCTTCTTAAAATCCAGGATTGCTGGCTTGCCTGCCTGCCTTCCTGATTGCCCCTAATTGCTTCTGCCTGCCAGCCTGATCACCCCCTAACCACTACCCTGCCAGCCTGATTGATGCCTGACTGCTTCCCTGCCAGCCTGGTCACCCCTAACTGCCCTCCCCTGCAGGCTTGATCGCTCCCAGCTGCCCTCCATTGCAGGCCTGGAACCTCCCAACAGCCCTCCCCTGCTGACCATCTTGTGGTGGCCATCTTGTGTCTACATGGGGGCAAGATCTTTGACCACATGGGGGCAGCCCTCTTGTGTGTTGGAGTGATGGTCAATCTGCATATTACTCTTTTATTAGATAGGATAGAGGCCTGGTGCATGGGTGGGGGCCAGCTGGTTTGTCCTGAAGGGTGTCCCAGATCAGGATGGGGGTTCCCTTGGGACGTGGGGCAGCCTGGGTGAGGGGCCTTATGGTGTTTTGCAGGCTGGCCATGCCCCCCCAGCAACCCAAGTGGAGGCCCTGGGATCTGGGATTAATTTATGTTTTACAATTGAAACTTTGTAGCCTGGAGCAGAGCCAAGCCTTCTGCTCACTCCGTGGTGACAGCCATTTCTGTTTGGGTTATTTAAATTTTATAATTGAAATTTTATAGCCTGGAGTGAAAGCCTAGTTTCTAGGGCTGCAGAAGCTTGGCTTTTCCTCCATTGCCCATGCAACCCTAGCCTCTGCTCTCTCCAGCTCCGTGGCTGCCGCCATTTCTGTTGGGATATTTCTTCTATAATTGAAACTTTGTAGCATTGAGTGGAGGCCTAGGCCAGCAAGGACAGGTGGAAAGCTTGGCTTCCTCCATTGCCAGGGAAACCCAAGCCTCTCTCCTACTCTTAGTGGCCGCAGCCATCTTGGTTGGAGTTTATTTACTCCTGATTGGCTGAGCGTAGCTTGTGGGCATGGCTTGTGGGTATATCAGAGGTACAATTTGCATATACTCTTTTATTAGATAGAATAATATTCCCTCGTATGGATATACCACCATTTGGATATCCAGCCTATGGACCTTTTTTTTAAAAAATATATTTTATTGATTTTTTTACAGAGCGGAAGGAAGAGGGATAGAAAGTCAGAAACATCGATGAGAGAGAGACATCAATCAGCTGCCTCTTGCACGCCCCCTACTGGGGATGTGCCCGCAGCCAAGGTACATGCCCTTGCAGGAATTGAACCCGGGACCCTTCAGTCTGCAGTCCGACGCTCTATCCACTGAGCCAAACCGGTCTTGGCAAGCCCATGCACCTTTTATGAGATATTTCCTCATGTGTCTTTGAAGATCTTTCTGAAGTCATCTCTCAGTTTTCCCTTAATATTAATCATTTTTTTGCATTTTACTCATCATTCTGATTTCTCAAACCTGCAATCAATTTTTTGGTTCTTTCCAAAACTTATAAAGAATTTCACATCATTTTCCTGCCCAGAATTGGCCAACATTCTATAGTAGAGAACTTTGGACCCATCGAGGGTACAGTTGGAGATTTGCTTCCTGATTCTCCATGTTCTCCCCATTTTAATCTGCTTTGTGTCTGTGTTTATTTGTTCAATGACAGCAGGGTATTATAGATTTTTGTACCACCTTGGAACCACTGTGATCATCAGAGCCTTCTTAAACTCTCTTGAAGGACCTAGCTATTTGGATTTTTGAACAGTTATTTGAAACCTTTTACTGGTAGTCTTAAAAAATAATTTATAGGCTCTGGCCAAGTAGCTCAGTTGATTAGAGTATTGTGCCAATACATCAAGCTTTCAAGCTTTCGGGTTTGATCCCCCATTGGGGCAAGTACAAGAATCAACCAACAAATGTATAGATAAGTGGAACAAATTGATGTTTGTTTTTTTTTTCTTCTCTTCCTTCCTCTTTCTCTCTAAAATTAATTTAAAAAACTAAAATAAGTACTTTATAATTTGGACACAGTATAGGTGTTTATAAAATCTTCATTTTTCCCCCTTACATAATTGGTTCCCAGGTCTCAGGAAATCAATTTAATAAAGTTAATTTGAACTTGGTCGTCATCAGTTCTAAGTATCCAGTGGGAACCTGGAACTGGCCACATACTTCTGCCTGGTCTGGGCATGGGATGGTTCCCCCAAGGCAGCCATGAGGTCCATCCTAGTCTGGATTCATAGTTTGGGGACAAGCTTTCCTTGCTTGGGGCTTGTTCCAGCAAGGGACTTGTTCCAAACCTTATAAAGGGACCACTCTGAGGTAGGTGAATGGGAGCTAATCATCCTTGTGTGAAGAAATTCAGCTACTTAGCAACTGGCTAAAAGGGGCTTGAAGATCATATTTAGACAGTCTTTCAACACTCAACAAATTTGTTTTGAGCATTTACTACATACAGAGTGGAATCACCCTAAGGCTACTCTTCTGTGTTGGCTGCCATTGACCAAGGTCAAACCTCTTATCCCCGCAGGTGCTGTGGGGCAGGTAATCAGAACAGGGAGCCATAGGGGCCACAAAGGCACAGATGCTTTGTTCAAATGCCAGGACACAAAAAGAAAACAAAATATCAGGCCGTTTATGCTATGTAGTCCCATTCCACATATTTCTCCCCCCTCCCCTTTAAAAACACAGGCATTGATATTCTCTCTCTCTCTCTCTCTCTCTCTCTCTCTCTCTCTCTCTCTCTCTCTCTTTCTGAAATTGTCTCAGCTTGTTGTGTAATTCTGGCAACAGCATTCCTGACATACTAGATCATAAAGATTAGAGCTAGGCGTCTTTTATACTTCTCTCTCTGTGTTTTCTCCATATATTTAACCTAGGGTTACATGTGTAATTTTTCAAACACATTCCCTTATAATCAGTTTTGTTGTCTGTACTTGTTGACAATGAAAGCCTGTGGAAAAGTTGTTTAAAATATAAGACCCAGGGGCTTCTTTAAACACACCCTTTTCACCAAAATGAATCTCTGAATAAAAGTTTTTTCTTTTATATCAATATATTTTTATTAATTTCAGAGAGAGGAAGGAAGAGGGAGAGAGAACCATCGATGATAAGAATCATTGATTGGCTGCCTCCTGCACACCCCCTAATGGGGATTCAGCCTGCAACCCGGGCATGTGCCCTGACTGGGAATCGAACTATGGCCTCTTGGTTCATAGGTTTGCACTCAATTACGAGCCACACCGACTGGGCAAAAGTTATTTTTAAAATGATTTAAAAAGTGATTGACCAGAAATAAATCTCATGTTCTCTTATAAACCATATAATAAAAATAGAAATATATATTTGGTAATGGCTTTTGTTTCCAAATTTCCAGATATATCCAAATTGAGTTCCTAGGTCATGGACTAGAGACATTCACAGTATTCTCTATAGAATACTGGAGTTGTTTAATTCTGCACATTTCAAATTGTCACCTAAGTCTAGAAGGAATGGGTATACGACTGGACTGTATTTGCATTCAGAGTGATAGCAACCCTCCAGAGTACATATGCTGGGCTATTTATGAAACAACTTCAGCTGACAGCTGAAGATCAGAAGATTCTATTTTGGGAAGTGTCCTAAATGTGAGGTTCTGTGGTTAAAAAAAATTTAGAGTCCTACAGATAAGAATACTTAAAACAGGAAGCAGTGGTAATTTATTGCTTCCTGTAGAAGTATTCTTATCAGTATGATAAGCTTTAGGTTTTAGTTCTGCTTTCCTGCTCTGCTTTTCTTTCTTTCTTTTTTTTTTTTGTACTCAGCTTTTGTAACAGGATTTAAAATTATATATATATATGAAAAAAGAATTTATTAACATCACTTTTTTCTCTCTTGATAAGATTCTCTCATTTCCTACAACTCCAATGATATTTGCTCAACTAAGAGAAAAACTATGCTACTGTTCACTCATTCCATTGGTATATCTATTGTGTGTGTACATATAGAATTGATTTTATATGTATTGTAATTCAAGGCTAGGTTGACTATTATACGTGAAGGGTCAAATGATAAAAATAGAACCAGCATAGACAGAAAAGAACTGTGAATTTTATTCCTGATTTTGCCACTTCCTGGAATCCATCATTCTTCAACCTAATTTTCTGGTACATTAAATTGGAGGTAGTGCTATTTACCCAATGGCTCCTATAGTGTTGATCTGAGGATCAAGGGAAAGAATAGATGATAGAAGTGCAGTTGTCAACTATGAATTGCTTTTCAAACCTAAGGTTTGTCATGGGTTAAGTCCTACCATCCCTTTTGTCCTCAGAACACAAGGGGCTTTTGGTTTATGTCCCTTTCTTATTAAGAATAGTTTTCAAACTCAGTCAGCTTCCTAGATTCTTGGCTGAAAGAGTGTTTCATGGTTGAATGCTTGAAAAGATGCATCAACATTGATCCTGTAGCTCAGATATTTGTTTCATGAAGTATGAGTGTTGTACAGTTAAATTCTAGGAAACTGGGTTGTACTTATTAGCTTGGCAGAGAACAAACAAAATTCTACATGTGGACTAAATTATTTATAAGCTATAAGTATAAATTAGGGTTAAAGACTGAAATGTATTTATTAAATTTTAAAAGGCAATATATACATGCATTTTGTAATTCCTATGGATTTAATTACATACTAAATGTGGGAAGTAAAAGTATTACTGGGTAGCAATGAATGTTTTCTTCAACCAAACCCTTGTTGATACATATCTCTGCTCTTGAGTGTCAGCACTCTTTGCCAGAGGAGTCTGGTGTTACGTGCTGAGCTAGGCAGAAGGGACGACCAGCTTGAAGAGATGGGTAAAGGAAAAACGGCAGCCTGACTCCGGAATTAGTATGGGAACTAGACCAACTCTTTGAGGTTGATAATAGGACCTAATTTTTATTTGTCCTAAAGAAAGGAAACTTTGGAGAGTGAGAACTAGCTAACTCTTTTCTTGACTCTTCACACTTGCTCTTCTAGAATGACTTTGGTAGTGTTGGCGGTGTTGTGATTTTAAAGGTTACCATGTTTTTATGGGGAACAGTGGGTTAGATGTGAGCTCATTCTTGGCCCTGACTTGTCTTTGTCAAGGTCACAGATTTGTGGGAAGGATAATGATGATAAGGTACATGAGGCAGTAGATGAGTTTACAGCTGGGTCCCTGTGTTTGAGTGCATGGTATTAGTCAGCAGTCCAGAACAATAATTTCAGTGGCTCACTAGACTCATTTATGTCCCCAAATAATTTCAGAGCATTTGGCTCCATCAATTAAGGACAAAGAAAACAGAAAATGAGAAGAACAAAAGAGTAGGTTAAAGGAGGGGTTAAATTCATATGACAGTTTTATAGATAGCTATTGATCATAGCTAGTGATTTATAATTACCCAGGGGTCAGGAGTTAGAATTTCAGTTACTTGCTTCTTTGTTTTCCATGTAGAATAGATTATTGAAACTATTTCGAGTCCCTTGAATTTATTGAGAAAAATGTTAGGGCTGAAAGTATCCTTAAAGGTGTTAAAGCTTAAAGTGATCATTCTATAGATAAACTCAGGCCCAGAGAAATTAAGTCACACAAGGTAATACAGCTGTCTCATTGTAAATTCAGTAACCCCCTTCCCATGTATTATCTTCATGATGCTGCTCCCCTATGCTATACTACATAAAGATGTATATGTATATAACGTTTTGTTTATTTTATATAATATCTATTATGTTACATAGTCACATATGTACAGTTACAGATTTAATTGTTCTTTTATTAGTTCCTCAGATGTTTATAATTGCGAAATAAGACTTAATTTTTGTACTCATAGAATTTATATTCTAGTAGGAGAAACAGACAATAAGCATAAAAATTTATTTCAGATAGTGGTAAGTACTCTTAAACACAACTAGTATAGAGAAGTTTATGGCAAAATACATGATCATAAATTTATCAAAGAATCTAAGTGGACCACTCAAATTTAGTTTTAACTTATTATTTATGAAGTTTGTTTTTTAAATTCTATTGGGCAAGAAACATTCTGATTCTCAAAGATATGTTTGGGGAAAAATTGTGATTAATGAAAATAATTAAAGATTTAAAAGATAACTTGTTATGTGAAGTTTCCTTTTTATATTGATTGATTATTAGCCCTACTTGAAAATCATATATGAACATTGGTAATGTACTGTCTGTATCTATGACTCAGTGAACTCTAACCATAGAGTTTAAAAAATGTATTTATGACTGCTTGAACTTTATTAGTTTTTTTAACCTCCTATTTCCTTTTATATTACTTGAAAGGCCACACCTTATTAATAGTAAAACCATCAGTGGGTGCTATGCCTTAACTAAAATAAACCTATGCTTGTTATCAATGAATGGACCAAGTTTATTCAGAGAAGTTGAACTTCAGTCTGTAGATTTATGGCTTATTTTCATGTGTACCTGTTTTCCCAGAATCATAGATACAAAGTTTGGGGGAAATAATGACCAGAGGAGTGCTCCCTCATTACTTCTCTTGTTCCCACTAAAATGATAGCTTTGTTAAACTATAGTTTACTTTTGACAATGTGGGGGTTTAGGGCTCCCACCTCCATGCAATAAAAAATTTACGTATGTCTTTTGACTCTTCAAAAATGTTACTACTAATATCCTACTACTGACTAAAAGACTTACTGGTAACATAGTCGGTAACACATATTTTGTATGTTATACGTATTATATACTGTATTCTTACCATATAGTAAGTGAGAAAAGAAAGTGTTATTGAGAACATTTTAAGGAAGAGAAAATATATTTACAGTATTTATTTTTTAACCCACATATAAATGGCTCCATGCAGTTCAAACCCATATTGTTTTAGGGCCAATGGTGCTTCGGTGTTATAACGATAGGCTGATAAGTTGTTGCCTTTATAATGGAAGGAAAGGCTCTAGCCTCCTGTGAAACTCTTTAGAAGCCTAAAAATGACAGGCCATGCATGTCTAGGTCTTCCATCTGTGGACTGGTTGGTTGGCTAGAAGGACAGGCCCAGAAATGCCTCTCTGGTTCCTTGCAAGATACACCTAATCTAGATTCTTTAAAGCCAGATCACAATTATGCTATAAAGAATAGCAAACGGCACAGCTTGAGTGGCTTAGTTGGTTGAGCATCATCCTGTGCACAGAAACATTGCAGGTTCAATTCCCAGTCAGGACACATACCTGCATTTCGGGTTTAATACTCATTTGAGACACATATGGAATGCAACCAATTGATGTTCCTCTCTCGTATCATTGTCCTCCCCCTCTTCCTGTCTCTAAGCAGGTGCTTGGATGAGGATTAAAAAAAAAAGAATGACCAAGACCCTTCCCTTTAGGTAGGATCCTTGTTTTAAGCCTTCAGCAAGCATTCTAGCTGTAAATAATTTAATCCAGTAAATTATATAGATCTTGATTTGGTCATTTTTGTTTTGGAATCTATGTCACCTGGCATGACCTATTCTCACATTGGCCCTATTAGTCCTTGAACTTATTTCAGCACTCTTTTAATCTTAAGTGGTTTTTTTTTTAGGTTATGAGATCCAAATTTAGACTTGCTGATAATACTTGGCTGCTAGTTGACTGGCACTGGGTGGAAGTCTGTATGTTTAAGGAAGTACAGTATTAGGTCATTTTAATCCTTTAATCTTCCTGTATGCTAGATACTGGTCTGCTCTAACACCTACCTTTCAGATCATTGTTTTCTGTGACTTTAAAACCAATAATGGGAACATATGGCACCAATCAAGTGTAGAGTGTGTTAGCTTTGATTTTTATTGCTTTTTAAAAAATTGATTTTAACCTACTTCCTGGAAAATGTTGGCTGAGTTAACTTTTAGTGATGCTTTGGATATGCCATTTGCTTTTAGGTGTTAATTCTGTGTTCATTCTTGTTTTGAGCTGCTCGGGACAGCTGGTTCTAGTGGTTTCATGGGGACATGCTAGTTGGTTGATGAAAACCTAGATAGGTGGGTGGCAGAGAGGATAGTGTTGAGAGAGTGATCTTCATTATCTGAGTTCCTACAATTATAAGGTTTTAGTAGGGAAGTAGAGGCTATAAAAATATTCACTAATGAATTAACCACTTCTGTGCTCCCTCCTAGCTATTATCTCTTTATATTTAACTAGAGTCCCGCTGCATGAAATTCATGCATGAGGTGTGTGTTCTTCAGCCCAGCCTGCACCCTCTCCAATCTGGGACCCCTCGAGGGATGACCGACTGCCTTTTTAGGCCCGATCCTAATTGCTCCCCTGCCAGCCTGATTGCCCCTAACTGCCCTCCTCTGCTGGCCTGATCACCACCCACAACTGTCCTCCCTTGCTGGCCTGATCCCTCCCCACTGCCCTCTCCTGCTGGGACATCTTGTGGTGGCCATCTTGTGTCACATGGGGGCAGCCATTTTTGACCACACAGGGGCAGCTATCTTGTGTGTTGGAGTGATGGTCAATTTGCATATTACTCTTTTATTAGATAGGATACCAGGGACTGCTCCTCCATCAGTTTTATTCAACATTGAAAATGAACATATTACAAAAGATGCAGGATTTTGTGAAATTAGTGAAAGTGATGTGGAAGAACTACTGAGGTTCACAAAGAGTCAATAGCAAGGAAGGTTCTGGCAGGAATAGATGAAGGAACTGTTAAGAAACCAAATATTATGACTCCATTAGTACTTCTAAAGTCCATAATAAAAATGCCTGATTAAGAGTGGCCCTTGAGGAAATTGATGAAGCTCAGGATATTTCTATCAAAGTGATCCTTTTAATGATTGTTCTGTGGAAACCAAACAGAAGTCAAAAATGAAACATGAAGAAAAATTATCTCCTCCCCCATCGTCCCCCGAAAAAAGAATCCATCACAGTTTGTTCATCCTAACACTTGGTCAGTAAAAGCAACTAAGACATATTTGGTTATATATATAAGGTAAAATAGCTCTTCCCCATATACTTTCATTTCAACCTTTCTAATATTTTTATTTTCCAATATGAAATTCCATTTAATAAAAATTGGACCTCTGTTGTAATTGGATTTTACTTTTTGAAGTGTTCTTCTGCTCCCAGTTATGTTCAGCCTGTATAGATGTCTTGCTGGTTGTAGTAAAACCAGTTAGGCAGCTGGTTGGTTTCTGATATGTTTACATGTGTATGAGCATTGAGACTTTAACAACTGCAACAAAGCAGATGAATGGCAGTATCAGTCATGTACAGAGATGGTGCTGAGCTCAACACTACCGCGATCTGCTTTTATTCTTTTGTTCCTAGGATTCATAACTGCATCCTGATTTAATCTCTCTTTTTTTCTGGTCTTCATGTACTTTCCATAGCAATTTTAAATCCACATTTTAAAATCTGATTCTTTGTCACATTCCTTTGGTGATCCTTTGTTATACCAAAGGTACTCTTTTATTAGTGCAGTAAAAGCAAAAGCAAAATATTATTTAGAAAATCTCGTGTGGGAAGAAATCATAAAATTTATTTTCAGATGGGATAGACATGGTATTGGATTATGTGCTGTTAAAGGTTACCCATTTTTCTTCATTTGGCAAGAAGTGCAGAGTTTATATGTAGGGATTTTCACTTTATTAGTATTTGGAGTTCATTTACTGTATACCATTGATACAAATGAAGTTATTAAGTGATTGGCCCAGAGATTATTATATTGAGTAGGCCATTGTAATACCCTGAGATTCATTGTTGGTATTGACAGTGAAGTAAAGGGTAGCTTTAGCATTGCTAAAGAGAAATTTGATTCAAAAGACAACATTTTTGTGAATGGAGGATCTTTGTAGGGTGTTTTTTGATGACATTTAAAGTTTATTTGGAACTGTTGTGAGGATAATAAATAATTCCCGCTGTAATAAAGCTTATATAGTAGAAACCAAGAGAGAAAGACCACAAAAATGTTGACATGTTGGCCATTGCAAATCACAGGCCACTATAATTTAATATTTTGGATTGCTGGTGCTAGAGAAGAAGAAAATACTATCTGCTGCTGTTTTGTGTTTGGAAAGCAGATGGCATCTTTTTAAAAATACCCTTGAAATTTAAGCTCTCCGGGTTGCTCATTTCATCCTCATGTTGGTATTCGGAGGGGGTAACCACCAGGATCTGAGATGTGGCATCCATGGCACTTTTTGTGGATTTTGTTTGTAATATTTTTGTCATAAATGTAGACCGTAGTCTTCCGAGAGAGCCTTAATACAGGACGCTCTGAATCTTGCATAATTTCAGGACTGAAGAAACCACAACATGGTATAAAAAGAAAACCCCCCAAAATGTAGTAGTTTGAATAAAAAGGAACCCAAAATAAAATGGTAGGGAAATGTTTAGGGAATGGTGAGTTAAAACTAATGAGACCCTCCAGTATAAGGCTGTCAACAATGTACTCTCTCCAGTTTTTCTGTTCCTTTTACTCATAATCTTTCCTCTTGATTTTTGAAGGTAACTTTGAGCAGATTTTTTCTCTCCTCTTATGTTCTCATTCAGAGAGTTACTGTACATTTATAATAATAAAATCGTAATGTGCAAATCGATCGAAGGGCCAAACAACAGAATGACCATCAGGATGACCACACTATGGCATGCACTGGCACCAGGCAAGCCAAGGTGGGTGTGATGCGATTGGTTAGGGGGCCCACCATAGCCCACGATCACCTAACAGAGGGAGGCCCAGGCCACACTGTGCAGTGGGGCCATAAATCGGAGGTGAGAGGGCTCCCTGATCGCCCCAAAGAGGGAGGCCCCAGCCACCCTCTTCCGGGCGATAAGTCAGAAGGCTCTGTGGAACCAGGGAACTATGGGTGTGTGGTAGCAGACACTGGCAGGGCCAAGCCAATGTGAGTACTAGTGGGGGGCAGGGCCGGGAGGCAGCAGGGGCTGCAAGGGCCACCATTGCATGAATTTCATGCATCAAGCCTCTAGTTTTTATTATAAAAGCACTTAAAGGGAGATGGTGACTAATGAAATTAGTCTTGTTTTCTTCTGAATGACCAAAATAATGTAATATTTTGTAGGAATAACAAATGCATATTTATACTTTGATAAACCACTTGTTTGCTATTTTCTTCACTGGATTCCAAGCATTATAAAAGTGTTTTCTATATGGAGGGTTGTTATTCTTAGCTGTTGTGGTTTTCATGTTCTTTCCCTTTTGTTTTTTTATTCTTAATTTCCAATAAAATGTGCAGTTTTGTTCATATCACACTAGATCAGGAGTCCACAAACTGGAACCCATGGCCGTACATCTGGCTGTCACATGTTTCTATAGTTTCATGGAGATATAGAGAGAGGGGGAGAAAACACCAATGTGTGAGAGAAACATTGATCTGTTGCCTCTCATACACACTCCAACTGAGGATTGAGCCCATAACCTGGGTATGTGCTCTGACCAGGAATCGAACCGGCAACCTTTTGGTGCATGGGATGATGCTCAACTAAATGAGCCACACTGGGCAGGGCCATCCATTTCTTGATATAATGTCTGCAGCTGTTTTGAGCTATAAGAGCAGAGTTGAGTCATTGCTATAGAGATAGAGATGGGAGGTAACACTTGTATTTTTTTTAGTCTTTTATCTTTTTTTTTTTTTTTACATTTCTCTGGTCTCAGAACATTTTAGATGGTTACATCACAGGAGGAATGAGTTATATATCTTTAGTTTACAGTACAATATAATATATAAAATGACCTCCCAAAGAATTCTGAGCCGTGATTCTAAGGCAGGAGGCCACATTTACATGGTGATGGTGAATATTTATATTCATTAGGAGCAAGATTTTTGAAACATGACTAAATTAATAAATCAAACTATTTGGATTATGTTTTTCCTGGAAAACGATCGCCAGTTATTGGAAGAAAGTGAACCTTAGAGAGCCTTTTAATGTTATTTAGAATGCTTCTGTAATGAGCAAGGCCTGTGTACCGGTTAGTTATTTGAGGCCTGTTTTACATGCTTTTCAGGTAATAGGAATGAAGTACCTATTGCAGTCTAGTAACCAGGGGTCTTAGCTGAAAATAATTAGAAACTTTAATTTTCATACAGTTCATAATGGAAAGTAATGCCACATGGCAACTGCTGTTACCCATGACCATGCTTATGACTTTGTCCTGATTTCCAAATTATATTCGTGAAGCATTCATTCACTTTTCAAGATTCACAATCTGTCGCTTAATTAGGTCAGACCACTCTTCCTTGGGTGGATTCCTTAGATTTGGAGCATTTCAGGTTTATTGAAGTACCTATAAAATCCTAGATATGTTCAAATTTTAGAACCTGTATTAATCTAGGATTCTTATTGGGAAGAAGAAAGCTCTTTGAAACTTCAGCTAGCCTTAATTCAGGATGAGGCTTG
This sequence comes from Antrozous pallidus, assembly GCA_027563665.1. Lineage (NCBI taxonomy): Eukaryota > Metazoa > Chordata > Mammalia > Chiroptera > Vespertilionidae > Antrozous > Antrozous pallidus. The sequence continues at coordinate 28,874,543 of CM050508.1, read as the reverse complement.
TTAAAAAGCAAAACTTTGTCACTGTGGAAAAGGTGGCTGGGAAGAATTGCACAGGAAAATAGCAGGGATAAAATGGATATTTCCCCAGCATTTTTCTGAGGTGCAGATCTTGGTAACTAATTTAGAATGACTTAGCAAAACCCACAACCGTGGGATTACGTTCACACAGACAATGATGTAAATAGCGCCCCCTGTAGTTGTCCTGTCAAAGCTCAGTTACAACAAAAGCCAAATTTAATAGCAAAACACATTCCAGAGTAATTATATGTTGTTGCTGTCATAAATTATCTAGAGAGTTGGATTTTATTGCGCGGCTTTGCTCGTTAAAACCAATAGTTCAGAATTGGAATTGTCTCCCTTTTCACATTCTTACTCAGAGAGTTAGGGGGGTGTAGCTCAATATAGAACCCAGCTTGATGTCTAAGTTTAGCTTCACATCATGAGCCAGCAGTGAAACCCAGAAGTATTGGTTTTCATGGCAGCAGCGTGGAAAACCTCAGCAATCCCCGAGTCTACTGAAACGCACATGGGCCAGTCTGCTGTTCTGAGCAGAGTTGCGGAGGTTAGGTTTCGCAATACTACTTTCACAAGATTGGCTTTAGCATTACACACATTTGCTTCCAAGGCTTCCAGTGACGGTAAAAGACAGCACCTTGGACTTCAGACAGCTTTGATGGCAGGCTTTCAAGCTTTGTTTTTGCAATATCTTTTCAACAAGGAATTGTTTGATATCTGATAATAGTACAGAACTCAATTTAAAAACCACACAACTCGTTTCCTTGCTAGCTTCATAAAAAAATGGAAAGAGGGTGTTGGAGGGACTAACCGGTTAGCCATGTGTATGCACACACATAAGTGGGTTCCTTTATACGTGCTTGGATCCCCACCAGCTGTGTACTTGTTCATCTTCCACAGGGGATGAGGGCTTTCCTCTGACGTGGAGACATTCCAGATGGACAAGAGTGTAAATGCCAGGTTGCATTAGTAGGAGCTTACTAATGGAGCCACAGCAGATTAAGATGGGGGAGGGGTGTTAGAGTGCAGCAGCATATATAGTGTGTCCCCCCAAAAATGTATACACACTTTAACAGCTGATAGCTTAATTTTGAAAATGAAATGTATTTTAATAAACACTGCCCTTATAATTATTCAAAATGTGTGTATACATTTTGGGGGGACACCTTATATTTGTTAGTGTGGCTTAGATGCCATTCATGAGCTCCTCTATTGACGTATTTTATTAAACTAATGGGGTATTTTCACCTCTTTCAAAGGAGCAGAAAGGGGATTCTTAATGGCCCCTTTTGTTGAAATAATATTTCAGGCAACATTTTAGTAAAGCCACTTATTGGATCTTGGTTTTAAAATTAATTTTTAACCTTTTTTTAAGGCAAACAATGCCCCCCCCCCCAAAAAAAAACCCTTAAAAAACAAAACAAAACAAAACAAAAACAAAACCCAAATTTAACTTATGCACATAAAAAAAAAACCCCTTTGTTGAGAGGGTGGGCTTATTCTATCTGTGACTTTTCTTTCTCACCTCTTTTAACAGAGTTCTAGAAGACAAAGCATTTGGACAAACGATTGGATTCTTGTGACTTTGCTATTCATGGCCCTGGTGCAATATTTGTGTTTTATTGTAACTTTTGATTCTGTTGCATTTTCTTTACTGTAACGAAAGGGCCATGTTTGAAATTATTTCCAAAATTCATTTTTATTTGTCTTTGCATGAATTTTGGAAACAAACCAAAAAAAGTTTCTATGTTGTTTGACATTCAGTTTTTACATACACTTGAAAATATATATTTGGTTTGGTCCTAACAGCTGTTCTCTGCTCACATGGTCTTCATTCGGCCTCTGTGAAGGAACGCATTTCACTGCATGTCAACCTTTTACTGTGTTATAGGAAATGCTGCACACTTCTGGAAGGCGACTTGCTTCGGCTGCTGTTTGGTGGGTAATGGCCCAGGACATGTGCCAACTGCCATGCTTTGCTGGCCGTGTCAAACCTTTGTAACTTCAGACTCAAGAACCCACTACTTATTTGCCCCTTTATTAAATGCAGGTACCGTGTTTAGAAGTTCATTGGCTCCAGACCTGCATCAAAATTTTTTCTGGACAAAATGTTTTGCTTTATAGAAAGGACTTTTTCATTTACCAACGTGGCGTTGTAAAAATAATAGACTTTATCTCACATTTATAAACAAGCATTTGGATTTGGCTTTTAAAATCACGTGGATGCCTAATGACTATTACTTGGTAGTTGTGACTTTTATTTGTGCTTTGAGCCTTGCGTAATGTTCTTCCCCCTCTCCCCCCTGAAACAAGCAGATTTGGATAGTAGGGCTTATTTATTTATTTTTTTTATCCTCCATTGGGCCTCTTATGAGTCATATTCTGGGCATGAACAGAAGTAAACGTATAATGGTACAGCCTCTCTTCATCCATAGTAACTGGATAAAATAATTTGTACTGTGCAGTGAACATTTTTGCTAAAGGAATTTGCAAAATTGCCTGCACAAACAATCACTGACCCTGATAGGTATGTTTGGAGCATCATCCTACGCACCACAAGGCTATGAGTTTGATTTCGATTGGGGCATGTGCAGGTAGCAACTGACTTATGTCTCTCTCTCTTTCTCCCTCTCCCTTCCTGTCTCTCTAAAATAAATGAAAGATAAAAATCCCTGTATCTATCTGTAGAGTCTCAAAAATTCTAGTTCCTAGCATTTTATAGGAACTAGCGGCCCGGTGCATGAAATTCATGCATGGGGGATGGGGGGATGTCCCTTAGCCCAGCCTGCACCCTCTCCAATCTGGGATGCTTCGGGGGATGTCCAACTGCCCGTTTAGGCCCTAACTTGGTAGGATTGGGCCTGAACAGGCAATTGGACATCCTTCTCACAATCCAGGACTGCTGGCTCATCTGCCTGCCTTTCTGATTGCCCCTAACTGCTTCTGCCTTCCAGTCTGATCACCCATTAACCACTATCCTGCCAGCCTAATTGATGTCTAACTGCTCCCCTGCCAGCCTGTTTGCCCCCAACTTCCCTCCTCTGCTGGCCTGGTCACCCCTAACTGCCCTCCTCTGCGGGCTTGATCACCCCCTTGCAGTCCTGGTCCCTCCCAACTGCCCTCCCCTGCTGGCCTGATCGCCCACAACTGCCCTCCCTTACAGGGCCTGGAACCTCCCAGTGGCCCTTCCCTGCTGGCCATCTTGTGGTGGCCATCTTGTGTCCACATGGGCACAGGATCTTTGACCACATGGGGCTAGCCCTCTTGTGTGTTGGAGTGATGGTCAATCTGCAAATTACTCTTTTATTAGATAGGATAGAGGCCTGGTTCATGGGGGGGACCATCTGGTTTGCCCTGAAGAGTGTCCCAGATCAGGGTGGGGGTTCCCTTGGAGGGAAGGGCAGCCTAGGTGAGGGGCCTGTGGAGGTTTTCAGGCCAGCCATGCTCCCCAGCGACCCAAGCGGAGACCCTGGTATCTGGGAGTAATCTATGTCTACAATTGAAGCTTTGTAGCCTGGAGTGGAGCTAATCCTTCTGCTCGCTGCAGCCATTTCAGTTTGAAACTTTGTAGCCTAGACTGGAGTTCTAGGCTGGCAATGGCAGGCAGAAAGCTTGGCATCTTCCCTTGTCAGGGAAACCCAAGCCTCTGTTCTCTCCACCTCAGTGGCTGCCACCATTTCTGTATGTTTTATAATTGAAACTTTGTAGCATTGAGTGGGGACCTAGACCAGCAATGGCAGGTGGAAAGCTTGGCTTCCTCTGTTGCTGGGGAAATCCAAGCCTTCCTTCTACTCCCAATGGTGGCAGCCATCTTGGTTGGGGTTTATTTGCATAATCTACTCCTGATTGGCTGGTGGGCATGGATGGCTCTGGGCATGGCTTATGGGTGTAGCAAAGGTATGGTCAAATTTGCATATTACTCTTTTATTAAATAGGATTAGGTCAGATTGTGTTCTATCTGGCTGATTGTGAGGTTGTTACCATTTGCACCTGATAATTTAATTTAATCTCTCCCCTGATTTATTTTTACATCCTATAAAAATGATGCTCTTTATGTTTTACTAGAGGCCCAGTGTATGAATTCGTGCACAGGTGGGGTCTCTGGGGGTGGCCCGTGGGGATCAGGTTGAAACCCACAGTCCAATGCCACCTGCTGCTCCTGACTGCCGCTGCCACTCATCTCAGCCATGCTACACCTGCCGAGGGCTCACCCTGCCACAGCAGCACTCACCAGCTGTGAGCCCTGTATCTGGTGCCCATCCTGGGCAGGAGGGTTGGGGAGGCATGAGATGGGATCAGTCCTGTGGACAGGTGGTGGGACATCCCTGCTGGCCAGGGATCCAGATGCATCCTGCTGACATTCACGCCCAGTTGTCAGTGACCACCTGGTGGCTGCTTCTATATCGATTCTTCCTTGTGGAGAGTCTAGGGAGGGGAAGTGGCCAAGGTGCCTGAGGCTGACTTCCAGGAGGCCAGCAGCACTGTGGGGATTGTGCCAGTCCATCAGTGCCTGTCCCGTTCTCCAGAGATTAGACCTGCAGGTCTGCTGAAGGAATGAGTGGCTGACTCTGGGCTGGTGGGCCACCTTGATAGGTCGGTCAGCTGAACAGCATTACCCCTATGGGAGTGCACTGACTACGAGGGGGCAGTTCCTGTGTTGAGTGTCTGTCCTTGGTGGTCAGTGTATATCATAGTGACCGGACCTTCGGTCATTCAGTCACTTATGCTTTTATATATATAGATTTCTGTCACTATATAATTTATATGCATGGAAATACTGTAGAAAATTTTGGAAAACAAGAAAAGAATAAAAGCAATAATCTGGTTATTTACATATTACATCAAGTTATTTCTATCTGCACTAATAAAAAAGTAAGATGCAAATTGACTGTACCTTCACGACGCCCACCAGCCAATCAGGAGTGAGTATGCAAATTAACCCAATAAAGATGGTGGGTTAATTTGCATACACAGGCACCAAGTGGCATGGGGGCGGAGGGGATAAGTGTGATGCAGGCATTCCACACTGCCCCAGCTGCTCCAGGCCTCTGGGCAGTGTGGGAAGGCGGAAAGACAGCTCCAGCCAGAGCGAAGGCAGTGCTGGCAGCCAGGGGAAGGAAGGCCTATTCTTGCACAAATCTTCGTGCATCAGGCTTCTAGTATTTCTATATTACATCAAAGTTTAAGCACATTATGATGTTAGAAGGGGGAGATTCATGCTCTTGGGGTCAGTTTGTATTGGATTAGTGTTTTATGTTTGAAGGCAACAATAGAAATAAATGGTGTTGAGTTGGGACCACCCAGTTTTCTAAGCCTGCATATCAATAATGGTGCTGACAAGTATTTATGGGTGGCACTAATTGATGGAGAGAAGATACTCAGGGCAAGGAAAAGGAAGGAAGGGGGGAAGGTGGGGGTGAAGGGACAGAGTGTCCCACCCCCAGCAATTGCATCCAGTGTTATCCAGGCCTGGAGCTACCCAAGTTCACCTTGAAAAACTTTGGATTATGTTGATTTATTAAACCAGTTGCATCCTGTATCTTACAATAGGGAAGGTACACTCAAACTGCATAGCATGTTGAAGGTTAGGTATATATTTTAGAGTTTTCTGAAGACTATGAGATGACCAGAATTAGAGTTCTCCATTTGAGCCATTCAGATCATTTGGCAGCCAACTAGAACAGTGCACATAACGCAGCTCTGTTTATATGTACACTGTATAATATCTTAAAGCTAATGTCATTTTTTTTGCCTCTTCAGAGTACAGCCTGTTTTGATCTACAGAGGGAGTATTTTTAAAAAGTGGATGTCTAAGAATGTAAACAATTGGAAAGGGAGAGGCAGCCGCGGATGGTTGGCTTTTAATCTTCTGTTCTCTCCCCCACTTCTAATGAATAAGGACTTCTCTCCACTTATTATAGCGCATGGCTCAGGATTCCGAAAGGGGACTTCTTCTGGGGTTTATTTTGGCTTTCTAAATTAAGGGCGGAAAGAAAAGTAAAAAATATCCTGGAGCGTACCAGATCTTACTCTGGTCCTAGAGGGAAAGGCTTTCTGTTTTATGGGGCCGATAAATGTCAGGCCTCCTGCTTTACCTGTTGGCTCTGTTTGTGTTTGTTTGTCAGAATCTATTAGTCACGCCCAGTTGCCTGCATCTACTACTGTCTAGACTCTTTAAGAAATGACAGATTTCACATTTCGTGTTTTTGCAGGACGGCATACAATAAGGGCTAAAAAGGGACTTTTATGATGGCAATCTCTTTTGCATGCTGTTTCTGGAAGGGAGGGCATTTCTGATAGCCAGCTGCCTATTCTGTGAAATGTTTTAGCTGAGTTAGTTTAGATTTATCAGAATGGCATTTCACTGTGTAATTTCTCATTACCCTTTGTGAACACGAAGCTTACCCCTTGTTTCCTTCTATAAAAAGAACTTTGTATATGCCAGTGAGCTCTATTTAGATGAGAGGTTTGACAACACTTCCACCCCTGCTTTTTATAGCATTGTCTATACATTGTGGTCAAGAGCATGGGTTTTGAATCCAACAGGAATACTAATAAAATATCAGGATGGTCATGAGGATTAAATGGAATAATGCACATTAAAATCTGTAAGTAGAATCTGACATGTCACAACTGTTGGCTTTGTTACTGATCGAGAATCTAAGGGAGAGAGAGAGAGATTGACATCAGGAGTGGAGGACACAAATATTATTTGAAAACAATTAAAATGGCTTAATTTTGTTAGTCATGTTATTTAATTTGTAGCATTAAAAATTAGGTTGAATTTTCTTTTTATATTTATCAAAAGGAGGAGATAATCTTTCAAAAGGTTAGCAAATGTTCTCTACTTCACTCACTGCCCAGTGTGAGAAAAACTTCACAAAAACTTAAAAGCCCATTTTCTCTTTGGTTGAAATTACCTTTCATCAAGCCGTATGGGTCTTAGAATATGTGCATGAGTACATACAATTTTCATATAGACACTTTTTGAGAGAGTATAAACAGTTTTTTTTATTGAGGGCCAATTATGTCTAAAACACTATGATAAACTGAGCTGAAAGTTAGAAATAAGAAACCTCAAGAACAATTGGATAAGGGATGGTCATCAAATGAAAATTAATTCAATCTCAGAAAATTAAATTGCTTAGCATAGAGTGTGGCATGATTTTCTCATGCCTAGTCATAATTTTACCTTTCAATGAATGAAGTTTAAAAATTCAGATGACAGAAGTTTAAGGTGCTTTAGAGTTGCTATGAATGATCCATTTTAAACAATGGATCAACTATTAAAATTATAAGTTCAAAGCAAAGTAAGAAGCACTGTCATACCAGGGATAAGACAGTTGTGACTCGGAAAGAATTCCACGTGATGAGCATCATTGTTGGGGTTTTATGGCACCATTTTTGGGGTGCACCTTTCTGCAGACACATCAGCAGTACTGCAGAAAGCAGAGAGCGTTAATGTCAAGCCCCTTCCTTCCCCTTTCAGTTCCTCTTTCTGCCTGTCTCCTCCCATTATGGTTTCTGGTGGCTCTTTGCTACCAATTACAGTGAATTAATTGTTCTATAACTGTTTAATTGTTCTATAACTGTTTAATTGTTCTGTAACTGTTTAACTGTGTCTTGAGTTTTACACTCACTATCTCATTTAATCTTCATGCCAACCCAATGAGTTGGGCACTTTTAGCACCATTTTATAAGGAAACTGCAGTTCAGTGCCAGTAAGTGGTGCTGGGGGAGCAAGGGTCTCACCACTGTCTGGTGGCCACATGGATCCCACAGTTAGTGCCTGGCAGGTTATTTCCATTCTTACTGCTTCCCATAGCCCTTGGTGAAATGTGTTCTCACTTTGTCCCAATTGGTTAGGAAATCATCTCATGTGAATTGTGTGTGAACTGCACTGTACAGGGATTTGGGAATTGGCTCTTGGGGAGTATCTCTGGCCACATCATCATTTTCATATCATTTTCTAAAACTATTAGCCAGGTATGCTTGCCTTGCCTGGGCTTCTCTTCCAGACTACTAATGCTGCAGCTCCAGGCATAGGGTCAGGCATACTAGTGAATGAAGTTGCCATCAAATAGTAAGGCTTGTGCACTGGTGTGCCACTTCATTGATGGAGAAAATGCAGTCTGGTATTTTTTTCAGTAAATACTGTCAATGTGTTTTCTCTTCCTTATGATTTTTTAAATAATAGTTTCTTTTCTCTAGCTTATTTTTTTGTAATAATACACAATATACAAAATATGTGTTAATCAATTGTTTATGTTATTGGTACAGCTTCAAGTCAACAATAAGGTACTAATAGTTAACTTTTTGGGCAGTCAAAAGTTGTACCTGGACTTTGGACTGCATGAGGGTCGGGGCCCCTAACTCTCAGGTTGTTGAAGGGTCAACTATAAACTATGTGTATTCCTTATTTACAATAAATCTGTAGTCAGCATAACTTTTGGGAGTTTTTTGTTTTATTCTTTGTTTACCCCATCACCTATATAGAACCCCTCATTTGTGGTTGAATGAGTTGGCTGCTAGAACCTTTGCATTTATACTGAATATCACCCTGTTTTTCTTTTATTAGAATCATTTTACTTTTCTAAATAGTTGGGGCCATTAAGATTTTAAAAACTCATGATTAGAAAGAATATTACTCTGGGGTGAGGTGATCTCCTGGTCCCACCTCAGTGCTACTACTAACTGGTTTCATGAGCTTAGAATGATGATTTTAACCCTAAATAATAACCAGATGGTCAAGCAAGTTCTAATACCAGGCCTGGTACTGCTTTGATTGTTTTGTTCATAGTAATCCAAGAACTCTTTCTATGATAACTTGATCTTGTAGTGGAGGTCACTTAAAGAAATGAGAATGGAGCATCTAAAACCAAAATTGGAATAATTATCATACAGATGCATATTTTGGTTAGCCATTGTACCAAATTCTCCTTACCACTTTCATAGACTCTCAGGTGGAAAAAACATACTGTGTTGAATTTTGGTTAAGTTCTCTTTTCATTTCTTGGGTCTCTCCCTGGAAGACATGCCAGTAAACCACTAAATGGCCAATGGCAGGGACAAAGGCCACCATGGTGAAGGGTCTCTGCTTATTTACTTATAAGTCAAATGGTTCTCAAGTCACCTTCCTATTGACTTTCTCTGAGTCTGCATTAGAATGGGAAATTGGTTGGTTTCAGTCCTCAGACCTTTGTTTGAAAGACTCTGTTTCTACTGAAGTCCTCTTGGGAGGATCCCAGAAGAAATGATGTGGGACAACTCAAAAGCTATGTGTCTTGGCTCCATTGGGTACTGCAAATGATTTGGGAGTGAGGAGGACTCTGAGAGTCAGGGACAGGAAGACAGGAGCATCTCAAGAGAACTAAGATTTGATGTGAACACTTTTTTGTAGTAATACTGTGCCTTATATTGTTATGGCAGGAAAGAGTGGAGAAACCAAATGAACAGGTAGGCAGGCCATTGCCCATTTGTGACATGGCTTTACAGGAAAAATCTAAGGCAATTTTTATTTTAGTGTAATTAAACAAAGTTCATCATAAGGCTGCTGATTAAGTGTTAATTACAGCCTGTTGCTGTTAGATAGTAATGGTGAAATTGTGTGGTTGGGTTTTATTTTGAAGGCATTTTGTCAGCATCTGAGGCTATGGTGTAGAATGAATAGAACCTATTGTTTTCTTTGTGTAGTTTAGGGCCGCAACAGCTTCTGCAGCTATATTTAAAGAGGTTCTGTTCTTATTGCCATTACATTATGGTTCAATCTGAAATTTTTAACCACCTGGAATTCAACTTGTTTTTTCTGTTCATTGCCTGATTTTTAGAATTTAGAATACCATGTACTCTCATTGATGATGGTAGATGAGCCCTTCCCACTACCCTGCTATTTTGCTTCAAGTTTAAGTTTAGGAAGAACAGACCTAAAAGTGTCTTCCTGAGAAGACATCTTATATTTAGAAACAGCAACTGGATTTTCTATCTTAGTCTCTGTTTTGTTTGTTTGTTTTGGTAATAAATTGGGTATTTATTTCATAGAGTAAAAACAAAACAAAAAAAACACCTGTAGGAAACAGTATTCTGACTTAGGAGTAACCACTTAAAGAGCAAAGTTAGTGCATTAATTGTTAAAATTTGACTAATTCTGGAATAGAAGAGACCTGTTTCTTGATTTTTTAAATTTATTTTCACTCTTAGATATTTGAGGACAATGAGCATGACTAAGAGTCACTAGTAATGTAAGTAAAGTGTCTCTTGTTCATAGTGGTCTTCTTTCACTGAGTTTAAGGATCTTGAATAATAGATATTTTCTCCATTTTATTAAATTGTGCAGGCAAATGAGGTCAATGACTTGTCCAAGAACATATGGAGACTACTGGCTATATTGGGTGAAGATACCAACCTGGGAGCAATTAAATGCATTCTCCACGGGGCTGCTTTTTTTCATGGTCCGGACAGGGGCAGCATGTCCTCAGATGAGTGCCTCAGATGAATGCCTGATAGTCTCCGCTTTCTAATCATTGCTTTTCCATTGCATCCAGAGGGTTTCCATTTCCTTTGCAGGGGTGACATATGAAAACACAGGCCAGGACTGGTTCACCACATTGATTAGATACTGCAGAGGGAAAGGCTATGAGCATAGGGAGGCGCCCAGTAGGACTCCGAACCCATGGGTGACAGTCAAAAATCAAGAACAACCTCAGAACAGGAATGTCTCTCCCCTCATTCCTCCCTGGAACTAGCATGGACAAGTGTGTTTGGTGGGTTCAGTGGACAAGCATGTTTGGTGGCTTCTATTTCTGCAGCTGAAGGCATGGTTTCCCAACCTCAGTACCATGGACACTTTGGGCCAGATAATTCCTTATTGCAGATGGCCTTCTGTGCATTGTAGGATGCAGTGCTATCCCTGGTCTCTACCCACTGGGTGCCAGTAGCATCTCACTCCAACCCCAGTTGTGACAACCAAAAATGTTTCCAGGCATTTTCTTGAGGGAAGATATTATTGTTACCCCTGCAAATTGAGAACTGCTACTCTAGAGGTTTAGTGAAATGCATGGAGGCGGATTGAGCACTGTTCAGCTGAGGTTCACGTGGCTCCTGCTGGCGCTACAGTGGGCCTGAGGGTCACCTTTATAGATCTCGTTTCTCTCCCTGGGGACTGTGATGTCCTCAGCATCACAGTAAAGACAAATATTCCCAGTAAGGACCCCTCGGTTAAGAGTTGTCACCACCTCTAGATTAAGAATTTAGCACAACTGTCCCCAGGATGCTTCTAGGGAAGCCAGGCAACCAGCTCAGCACCGGAAAACACAGTGCGTTTTAATTCACCATGCTTAATTCAGTTAGTTAGGGAACTTTTTAGAAAATGCCACTCTTCAAATTAAAAAGAAAAGGTCTGAGATGTTAGATAATGGAGAAGAGAGAGCAGAGCAAGAGTAAAAATGAAAATGAGACTTGAACCAGCTGGTGTGGTTCAATGGTTGAGGGTTGTCCCATGCTATAAGAGGTCACCCCCAGTTCCATTCCTGGTCAGGGCAGATGCCTGGGTTGCAGGGAGGACCCCTAGTAGGGGTCCTCTCTAAAATCAATAAAAATATATTTAAAATAAAGAGAGACTTGAGAGATAAAAGCAAGGGACCAGGACCTTTGGAGTCAGGTGGTGAAAGGTCAAGCCCCTTTGTCAACTAGTAGAATTTTGACTCCTTACTTGAGACAATAAATAAGTTTTGTAGTTGGTTAGAAATCTACCCCATTGTCTGTTTCAAAGACCTTATAAATGCATGCAGCGTATACATTGTCTATTATTTCAGATTATCTTTGCAATTTTTTCCCCTTCTCATCCAGCTGCCAACCATTAGACGTGTGCATCTGGCAGCAATTTCAGTATTTCGTCAAGTTACTTAGGCGGCATTGACTGGCTGTGTCACACTCCCGTTCAGTTTCTTCAGATGAGAGATTGGGAAAAGAATTCGGAAACAAAAGCCACCCAGTTCCTCCCCCAACAATTAGAAACATGCTTTAGAGCTTGGAAATGGTGCACAAGAATCTCACTGAACTTCCATTTAAGCCTAGTCATGAGAATTCTGTGTAAATTATTTCATGGAGCATCATAAGTCTTTCGTTAGCTACTTAGAAAGGGTGTGTGGGGAGGGGGGCTCCAAGCATCTAATTTCTTCTGGGAAAGCAATCAAAATGGCCTTTCCATGGTGCCTCTGTAGATAGCATACATTTAAGACCTCACAAAGATATGCTCATGCTGTCTGTCTTTCGTAATTGTCAATTTGTGCTGTTTTCTTTGTAGTTAGGTAAGCCTTTTTCTAAAACTGTATCACACAATTATATTTTTAGCTTTGTTACCACCACTTTTTCTTTTTGTTCTGGCATTTTCTCCATACCTACCTTCTCTCTGAAATAACTTTGTCTCTCTTCCCAAATCACAGTCTCATCTTGACTTCAGCTTCAGTTCTTTGCTGTCACCTGGTCTGTGGCTTTCTTCTTGCTTGCTAGTTCTGCCAGGGCATTTTTGGCTGGTATATATTCAAGTATCCAGAGAAGATAGGAGATCTAAGGTTTCCTCCTTTTTAAAAATATATATTGATTTCAGAGAGGAAGGGAGAGGGAGAGAAAGATAGAAACACCAATGATGAGAGAGAATCATTGATTGGCTGCCTCCTGCAAACCCCCACTGGGGTGTTGAGCCCAACCTGGGCAGGTGCCCTGACCGTGAATTGAACTGTGACCTCCCCGTTCATAGGTCGATGATGCTCAACTACTGAGACATACTGTCTGGGCTGGATTTCTCTCTAATAAGTGTAGTTGCAATAAGGGTCGATGTTTGAGGACTTGTTATTTATCAAGTGCAATGACAAGACCTTTTCATTTCACCTCAGTGATAACCCCATGAAAACTTTGAAATTTAGTAGGGTTAGTCACTTGCCTGAAATGACAAAGAAGAAAACAGGGAGAAGAGAGATCATCTAATTATCCTAGTCTCGTTTTAAATTTTCACTTGAAAATAAATTTTGAGTCAAAATTGATCAGTCTTTGTAAAGCATAACAACCATGAAATAGCTCCATCTTCATTCTCAAAATAACATGTTTGGGATTGTTTTCTAAATTGCATTTTAGAAATCAAAATTGCATATAGGTTACTCACATATCACTTGGGTAGTGCCAGCTCAAGGGAAGTTCACATTTATTTCATTACTTTATTGCAAGCAACATTATAGCTTGTCTTTAATGTAACCCAGTTAAATACAGGTCCCACCTGTAATACAGGATGGCTGGTACAGTTTTCTATCCTCTTTAACATTGACTTTTGTTTAAGAATTGCTCTCATAGCCCAGAAATCTTTTATGACTTGCATTTCTTTAACAAGAATTCTTAAGGTAAAAAGAATGAGAGCCTGTGAGTTGAATACATTTGAAACATACTACCCTATACTTATATATTTGTGAGCAGTTTCAGTTGGTTTCAAAGAGTGTTCTTTTATTATTTAGACAATTTACAAATAAAAGAAAGAACAGCTCGCTTAACTTCAAAGACTCCTGGATTAAATTCTTCCCCAACATTTTCCTCTTGGCATCTCAAAGCAAGGAGAAAGACATAAGCTAAAACCTTTTTGTTTGTGATTTATGATAATGGTTTCCAGGAGAAGTTAATTGGGTGTGTGTAGTAGGGAACGTCTTCTACTGAGCTTGAACTTCTTTGGAACCATTGGGAATAGTTCTGTCCTCTGTTAAGCCAGTTTAATGACTGAAAAACCTACAGCAAGGCAAGCAGGGCCACACAGCTGAGGTACCTTGTGATTCCTTGTAAAGATGCTTGTTCAGTTCAGTACATTTTTCTTGCATTACCAAATTCTTCCATAAAGTTAACCACAACCCATATTATCTGTGACTCCAGCTAAAACTTGTGGTGAGTAGGAAATAGATTAAACATAGGTTTTCCCTTTTCCCCAGCTGCCAAAAGTGATGTCAGTGGTGTTAACGATCCTTACCTCAGCCTGCTGCAGACCCAGGGCCTCTGTGCAAATGCTGTTCTCTCCTCTAGTTCCCGTGCCATCACTGAAAAGTTGTTGATAGTTGATAAGAAACAATTGGATAGCAAGACCATTACTCAAATGTAAAGTCAGGCACTTGCTTTCTTGAAGCAATTTGTGGTATGACTTTAGGGAGTGGGCAAAGAATGCAAAACCTATTTAGTGTTTAACAGAAAAAGTAAAGACGGTGGTAGCAAATCTGCTGGGTTACCTTTTGCCTAATTGCAGAATCGGTGTTGCAAACATTTTTTTGCCATCTCAGCATCCCATTGTAAACTAAGTTGTGATCTGAATTTCAATCCACTGGTTTGTATCCAAGTCAGACCGATAAAAACCTGTATCCTGTATTGCTGAACATTACAATAAAAAACGGATGTGAAATGACAATATAAACCTTCAGAAATGGAATGTAATTCCTCTGAGGGAAAATAACACAGACATAGCTCCCATGAAAGCAGACTGACTGAAAGAACACTGACTTTTATGACTTTCTTACTCAGGTAGGGACCATCATATCTTATTACCTTCGTGTCTGTGAGTAACAGGTTTATTTGGGTTGAGCTCTGTGAAAATTAAAGCTTCCTGTCCCACAGCACTTGTAGTCTGACTTAAAGTGTGGAGGAATTGTTTTTCTGAGTTCCTCCACCTTGACCATTGTGTACATGGGGACATATGATCATTTTAAAAAATATATATTTTATTGATTTTTTACAGGGAGGAAGGGAGAGGGAGATAGTTGGAAACATTGAAGAGAAACATCAATCAGCTGCCTCCTGCACACCCCCTACTGGGGATATGCCCACAACCAGGGTACATGCCCTTGACCAGAATCGACCTTGGGACCCTTCAGTCCTCAGGCCAACGCTCTATCCACTGAGCCAAACTGGCTAGGGCCATATGATCATTTTGATAGAAGAGAGATTTGAGCCGTTTTGATTTATCTCTGGAGGGGCTGTTATGGTGTTGAACCCTATCTGCTTTATCTTTAACTTATCTTCTGCTTGATCAGCATGCTCTTGGTTAATAAAAAAAAATGGGAAACAACTAATATGAATATTCTTTGGCTTAAAAGATTTCTGGATGTTTGTTCAGGTTTCCTTAATCTATCATTGACAGAATACATTTAGTTGTTGAGAACCATATGTTGTTGTTGCTGTTGTAATCTGCCTTCTCCATAAGCCCCTAACCCTCTTGAAATGTTTCCAGAAACCTCCCCCCATACCCCCGCCCTTGGTTGCTGAGGAAGGAGAAACACACATGCTGACAGAAGTCACCCCAGTGGACCACAGCGGGAGCCCACAGGCTTGGTGTTGATGGTCTCTCTTCGGTCACTCCCTCTCTTTTTTCCTTTTCATAATATGTGTGTCTTTCTTCATTGGTGGTCTCCTGAAGTCACCAGCTCTGCCAGAAGGTCTTTCAGTGGGACAAAGGGCTAACTGGAGCGAGATGGCCTCTCACATGTTGGCAGCTCTGTCTGAATTTTCTTCCTTGGCAACCTTGCGCGCTGGAAGGGCCAGCCAGCAACCTTGTTATTTCCACCATTCCTCTCCCATGTGACTCGCACCAGGCAAAAGTGCTATTTAAGCAGCTCTGCTGGCTTGGCTGGTCTGTTAGCCTTTGCCATTTACGACCATGAAACCAAGTCTTTCCAGCTCGGCTCTGGCTTGTTTTTTTTTTTTAAATGTTGGTTTCCTTTCGTTAGCTAAAATGGCTTTCTCCTTTCTACAAAAGTAGCAAACATGTTGTTCTTACCTCTAACTTTAGGTATTTAGTTCAATCATAAATATAGATATAGATATAGATATAGATATAGATATAGATATAGATATAGATAGATATGTGTGTGTGTAAAAATTATATATGTAAATTTTCAGTGGTTATGGTCTTAAGCTTGCTTTAAAAAAATCAGCTTGTTTTAAAAAAAGAAAGCGATGTTTTTACAGGACTTAGGTCTGTCCTTTCCCAAAGTTTCAGCTTCTCACACCTCCCATCTGTCCCTTGTGAAAAGCAGAGATTCTCCCCTTGTCCCAAACTTGAAGCTCTTCTTTCCCTTCACCATGGTAGATGTCCACAACTAGCAGAGTTGTGCTGATAATGCTGCTTTCTCCCTAGGTGCTATCATCCAAACCACCTGGTGGTACCCAAGCTCTAAACCAGGAATTCCTTTAATGAGGGGTTTCACAATCCATCAGATGGATCAGTGGTTTGGTTTGTCCACCTGAGATTGCAAGGTTGTGAATGTTAAAATGAGGAACACCTATGCACTCCCAGAATCATATATAGTTAATAAGAAAAACAAACCTTCTGGGCCTATTGGCCAGATTTCAGGTATGCTTAAAAACAGAGTACTTTTGCAGTGTTTAGTAAGGTGCTTTGTAAGCATTCCAAATAACTTGGCCAGCTCTAAATGAGTGGTACCATGAATTAATTGTATCAGCATCAGTGAGGGAGCTGGAGAAGTGAATTGTGGTCATGGTAGCAGTTTGCAGTTGATTATAATGGTGTGAAATAAGAAATAAGCAGACCTAGAAAGATAAGTTATAGAGAGATGTCCCAGGGGCCATGCTCAGCACCCTGCAAAGGACAGAGTGACCCATGGACATCTGGTCTTATTCCTTTCCACTTTATCTCTTCTCCTGGTTCATGCAAATACCAGGCCTGTGCCATTCCCCTAAAGATTTAGGCTCTTGAAAACTAAAGCCATGAAGACAGAGGCTATTTCTACTGTCAATCTGCCATACTGCTGCTCCTGCACAATGGATTGGGAGTATGAGAAAGGGATAGAATACCTACAGGGCTGAAAAAAATTGGTCAGCATTCCATAGATTTTCTCATCACAGAGTTTTTTGTTTTTTTTTTAAGAATGGGAAAGATCTAAACATGATTAAAATATTATTTTTCTTCCCTATTTAAACATTTATTATTATACTATAATTTATACTCAATATTTTTCTGTATTATACTCAAGAATGTTTTTTAAGTCCCAGGTGTTTATATTAAAAGAAAGAGATATATGCTGTTTTAACACATTTCTTTAAGAGGAGGAATTTATTTATACGAATTTTTCTAGTTGAATCAACAATATAAGATTTCAAACAATGATCTCCTTTGAAGAAAAGCCATTACTGAAGTCATTTTTTTCAAGCATCGTTGGATGAGGAAGCGTTACTTTCTGACTAAATTTGACAGTAGCCAAGTAGCTTGTAATATTTTACTCCAATTTTCTTAGTAAAAGTAGAAACTGTTAGTTATGCTCTAACCAGGTATTTGTAACTCTCTTATACCTGGCTCAGCAAATTGGCAGGAAGATTAAACACCATATAAATACAAGATAAAAGCTATTAATCAATGGCTTTGACTAAAAGTGCATTGATGAAAGAGGGCTGACCACTTCATTGTACTTATAGGCATAACCTTGGGCTGCTTTCAGATGCTTTCACAGTCAAGACTCCTGGGTAGGCTGACAGTGTGAAAGGCAGCTGTAGCTTTGTTTGTTTTTCAGCTGTAGTAGGCATGGTTGAAGTGGGTCCCATCCAGAATATGTAAATTCCTACCGGATGCACTAATGCCATAGGTCTCAAGTAGCATTGCTCAAGTGTTGACTTACTAGTATTTGATCATGCTTCAGAAATTACATTTTTCATTACTGGAAATAGGATTGGGTGGGTTTTATCTTACAAGAAGACACACGGAAGGGTACAGTCGATGCTGGCCTGGTTGTCAGAATGCAATTTCCAGCCACTAAATCTCATGACAGGTGCTTCATATTTCTGAGCTTCTGAGTTATTCCCCAATGATGTAACTAGAGAGAATGTATCATAGTAGCATTACCATTTGCTATTTGCACAGCTCTTCTGCAAGGAAACATTTTGCCTTTTTATGTCTAGTTTATGAGTGTCACAAATGAGTTTCTGGATTTGTAAAACATCGTAATGATATTTGCCTTGTATGGTTGGTGTGAGTCAGTTGAGGTTGTACATATAAAGTGCATTAAATATACACATACCGATATTTTGCTTTTTAGTGCATATCACCATCCTTATCATTGCATTTTTATTTGTCACACAACAGATGTTTGTTGAATTAAATGACTGCAGGAGCCTAGTATGGGTATTGCGTGTGTGTTTTTTAAAACAAATTCCTAAATTACAAAAATGCACGATCTACACGTTTGCCTCTGTTCAAGTGAGTTCCTTTATTCAAGCTCAGCCCTTCTTGATTACGTGTGTGAGGAAAGCAGGGATATTGGCAGTTAAATTTAAGTCCGTGAAGCACATGCTAAGGTCTGCCTGCAATGTTATGAGAGTTCCTTTCCAACAAAACTATCAGGGCAATTGTGAACAGCTCTGTTTTGGGAACTTCAATTTTGGAGTCCTTTGGCTTTAGATAATACCTCTCTGGGAACCATTACCCAGCTTAATCAGCCCCTTTATTCACCATAGTTGGCTCTCAAAGCTTTTTGGCTGTCTCCAAAGATCAAATAGGCCTTTGAAGGACAAGACTGGCTGCTATAGAGACCATTCAAAAGAATATACCCACGGCTGAGAAGGCAGTCGCAGAAAAAGAAATGGGAACTTGAGAAGGCATTCCAAAAATGCCCCGAACAATGGCTGCTTGATTGAAATAAGTATTACCTCAAGGTGGCTGCAGTGAAAGGCAGTTCCCACTGAGGGATGTCTGTTAAAAATCCATGTCATTACTCTGTAGCTAAGCTTTATATATATTTACGCACACACACACACACACACACACACACACACACACACACACTTGTACGAAGATAAACAGATGTGAACTTCAGATGTTCCCTTGTAAATGTCTCCCGATCTCTATGGCCTGTTTATAGCCCTCCATTCCCATTCCCTCCTAGTCAGGATTACCTGTCAGGTGCTTTCACTTTTATATACACTCCTGAGTTGATGGCACCGGTAGGTACCATTAGTGACTGAGACATGTGTTGATCAGGTTTCATGATAAAGGGCTTTGAAAACAGTATGCTAGGACTTTGGAGGGAAGGTAGATAGTGGAATTGGTATATCTTTTTATTTCCTGCTCTTTGAATAGACATGTTGGTGGGAAATTACAGAGATGGGTTCAGAGTGCCCCAAAGCAGCAGATTCCCACCATTGGAGACAATATAGATTTTTCTCTTCTCATCCGGCTCCCAGTCTGCTCCTTTCTGCATCCATGCAGATCTGGCCCAGGTGATGACAAGACAGAACCTTCACTTGTCCTTCATTTCACATGTGGCGGTGTGTCGGTGTCAGCCCTTTAGTGAAGTGTGGGATTCCTACCTCATTTTCAACCCAGCACCATGAAACTGTGTTAGTTAAGCTGTACCTGTACTCTGGTAGGAACGTTCTGATAGACCACAGTGTAAGTTCAGGAGAAACTTGAAACTAAGAGATCTATAGATCATTCTCTGGGGGTTGTGAGAGGATGAGTTAGGCTTTCACTTGCAGAAACCATGCAAAGTCAATCCTGTTTCTCTGGCAATTAAGGGACACCCTGGAGTGCCTTTTTGTTATGTGTAGTCTGCTTGTCAAGTCTTTATAATGGGCCATTTACCTATTTAGGGGTAGAGTTAATATTTTAAAATAAACAGAAATCTCCTCATAAAACTGAGGTCTCCTTTTGTCAATTTCAGCCTACCTATGTGGCTATGTAAATAGTGAATGCTGACTGATCTCAGCCATACCCTCCTTCAAGAGGAAAGAGAGAAAAACAATATAGCTATATTGTTCAACATTTTCATTGTGTGAGTTTTAGAAGCCATCAATGTCCTTGCAGCTGACATTGTATCACTGCTGTACTTTGATCATAACACAGAATATATCCTTGTTATTCCTATCCTATCTAATAAAAGATTAATATGCAAATTGACCATACATTCGCCACACCTCAAGCCATGCCCACCAACCATGCCCACCAGCCAACCAGGAATGATATCCAAATTAACACCCAACCAAGATGGCTGCTGCCCAAGGCCAGAAAAAGCCTTGGCCAGAGACCCCATCGCAGGGCCATCACTGGGTGCCCAACGCTGGGGCTGGGGTGGAGCCAACCAGCAATCGGCCAATTGCAGGGCAATTGCTGGCTGGGGTCCTCTGGCCAAGGTCCCCTGCCCAAGAATGCAAGGCCTCAGCCAGAGGCTTTCGGCCTTGGGCAGGCTGGGAGTGAGCCATCAGTAGGACATCCCATGAGGGCTCCCAGTATGTGAGAGGGGACAGGTTGGTCTGAGGGACCACTCACCCCCAGTGCACAAATTTTGTGCACCGGGCCCATAGTACTTAGATAAAGGTGTCTTGACCTGCCATTCAAGGCTCTTCCCCATCTATCCCAATCTGCATTTGTAGACTTAACTCCTTTTACCCCTTTTCAGATGCCTTGTGCTCCAATGAAGCCACATTCTTCACTGGACCTGTCGGTCCATGGCTGGGCCTTGTTTCATTATGTGTTTTCAATGGAGTGTGCTTTGTCCCTATAATTCATTTAGCTCATATTTAGTTAGTACCTGCTGTGTGCCATATCTTTTGCTAAGCTCTGGAGATGCAACTGGAAGCAGCATAAACATAATCCCTGTGTCCCAAAGTGTTTTTGTCTTCCAAACCAAACCAAGTGTGTCTGCAAGGTACTTCCCTTCTATTCCTAGCTAAAGTATCATTTCCTTCTGCCATGTGCCTAGAGCTTTCTTCCTGTGCATCTGCCATGGAATTCATCCTTTTCTACTCTGTATTCTATCTCTTTGTAAATGGAGCTTCCTTTCTAGAATTTCTAGAAAGCAGGGCCTATAGCACAATTCAGCTCTGTATTCTCCATAGTATTTAATGCAACGATTTTCCTAATTCAACAAGTTTTTATTAATTAACTGCTCTATTCAGGACATTCTATAAATGTTGGTATTTATAGAGAACTTTAGAATGCATGAAAAATATGCATGCCAGAAAGACTCTCTAATGTTATACTTGAGAACCTAAGAAGCTTTTATGAGGTTGAAAAAGTGGATCCACTCATTGGAGGGGATGGGATAACGTCCCCTGAGATCTGTCTTCTTGAATTTCATAAAAGAAATGTGCTTCTACCAGAATAATTTATTCGACCTAAATCAGAATCTTTTAAAAAAAAATGATTAACTTGGTCTGTTTTGCTTGGATTTCCTTTTGTATCTAAAATGCTCATGTCAAACAACAGCAAGTTAAAACCTGATTTCACATTTTGTAATGGTAAGCCTTGTGACTTCAAATTCTAAAATTTGCAGATGACTTTTAACCAAAAGAAGATTCAGCATAGCTCCACTGTTACCTGCTTGCCTATTTTGTTATAGTTTTCCACGATAATTGTGATGTACATTTTTGTTTTGATCGTAAGAACATCAAAGTGCTGTGTATTTTTGTGTTGCTAAGCCTCTGAAACCTCCAAATCACATTGATTTGTTTGCTGACTTAATATTGACTACTTTGAGTTTGTGATTGCTTTGGACTCTTGCATTTTGGGAGAAAAAAATAAGTTAAATACAGATTGTTGATTTTATTTAAGCACCCAGTACTGTTTGTGCCTGTGACTTCAGTTCACCTGATATGATAGGCCTTCTTTTAAAAAGCAAAACCCTAACAATTTCAGGGTTTCATATGACAATCCTAAAAGATCAGATGAGCTAGCTCCTTAACCTGTACTGCAAAGGATGAGAATGGGACCCTGCAGGCCTGACACATCACTGATGTGTGGTGTGGCAGTGCAGCAGGTGGTTTTTTAAGTTTGGCTTGGTGGGGAGTAGGAAGAAATTGATCTCCAGAGTATAATGAGAAAAGAGAAATGAGTTGACCTTATTTGAATTCCCAGGTTTCTCCCAATAAGTCACCCCAGAGCTGAGTGTTCGGCCGAGGTGAGGGGAACCAGTAGCATGGTCTCCTGGAAAGAGCTCTGGGCCTTGGAAATAGGACCCTGAGTTCTAGGGTTGATTGTGACTGACTTTGCCTCTCTATCCAGGTTGACTTATTCTCTAGTAGTAAGTGATGTCCAGGTGCCCAAGTGATGAATTCTTTCCTGTTCCTTTTCAGAATGAAGACCTAAATGACCTCAGCAAATCCTCCTCTAATTCATGGGTACCCAGACTCGAACTATTTCATGATTCACAACCAGGACCTCACATCTTCCTCCTCTGTAGATGGTACGATGCATCCATTTCAGTTTGTTTACTTTACAAATCCTCAGGAGTCCGTTGACTGAACTGCACGTTTTTTATTGTGCCAAGCAAAAAAAAAGCACTGTGACACCAGGACAATGAGTCTGCATAAATTTCATCTTCAAATTTAAGGACTTAGCTGGCCACATGAGCTGCTGTGCCCCCCACCATGCTGCGAGAGAATGGGTTTCCTCTCATCGCCATCTACACGATACATTTCATCTGCTGCTGAAACTGTGTGACAGAGCATCGTTGTAAATTATTTCACAGAAAACAGTTCACATTGGGTGGAGAGAGTGTTAAATATTTAACATAGGTTTTGATTTATATGTGTAATTTTTTTAATTAAAATGTAACTTTTCTTATAGCGCACATTTTTTTTTGTTGTTGTTGGATGTGGAACTGAGGTATGCTGTGTTCTGTTGTAAAGAGTGGAGCAAATACTTAAAACAAGGCTAACAAGAGTAGACTAGGGTACAGCCCTTGTTTTAAGATTGTAACTCAGAAAAATAATATAAGAATTATAGTGCCATAGGTGGTTCTCAATTGTATAGTTATATTTGCTGATACTATCTCTTGTATTATAGCCCTGGTGTTGAGCTGAGATCCTTACAAGAATTGATCTTAATTTTGTATTTTTCCTGTAAGGCAATAGGCCATGTTAATTGAACTGAAGAAAGTTATATAGTCTACTGGGTATTTTCGAGTGTCAGCTTAACATTGGCAATTGAATGGAAGCCGAAAGAGAAAAGGAAATCAAAGTCTTCCATTGTACATACTGTACAGAGAAGGAGACATGGGCAATCCCTTCAAATCAAAAGCTCTCTTTGGAATGAACAATGTGGGTGTTTGTAAATTCTGGAAATTTCTGTCTATTCATAATAAACTAGAGACTGTTGATCTTTCCTTCTCCCCTCCCCCTACTTCTGTAAGCTTCCTGCTATATTGCACCATTTTCTTTTGTGCACACATTAGGATGTTTTATTTCCTACACTGCCTCAAGGAAAATACTAAGACAAGTGAGCTTGTCTTTAATTTCTAACCAGAAATTAAAATTCCAGAAACTGTTTTATTTAAATTTTTTTTTCTCATGACCAGAGCTACATGCCACTTTCTTTGAGAGCTTATCTCATGCATTCTGAGAACTTCCAGTATTTCATGATTTCATTGAATGTAATTGGCCCATTTGCCCTTGTGGGTACTAGGCTATTAGCGATCAGTTAATAAAACCCAGTGTATAGAGAGCCCACCAAAGCTTAATGACCAGGTATTGAAATATCTAGCCAGCAGTGAAAATGTTAATCTTTTTTTTTCTTTGGCAAATACTCATATCTTGAATGTTTTTCCTTGGAAATAGAACATGGCAATGAACAGACTTAAAGATATTGCCTACAGAGTTTTTAACCTTTTTACCAGGAAACTTCCTATAAATTAAGTGACTAATGCCAATATCAGGCTCCCTTGGAGTCTGTGTAAATTCTGTATCAGAAATTCCCAGCCCTGCTGTTGATGTAGCAACGTTATATTTTTTTGTAGAATTGTGCTCCCTGGGGAGGGGTGGGCTAAAGGAGGGAGCCAGGGTTGGAGGTGCTCTACTCAAAAGGGAGGGGAGATAAATGGAACCCCTTACACTGCTGAGGCCCGTGTTACTGTTAATTCAACTGGATGGCCTGTACCTCACGGACTGTTGTACAATGTTCATTGTTGCAGATTCTAATCATTTGCATGCTCATCAATTTCTAAGATAAATAGTTCTGTAGTCATAAGAATCCATTGTTTTCAAGGAAGTTGCTAAATTACATCATTTCCTATTGGGAGAAAACACCACCAATTATAAAAATCTGATAAGAACTTTTTTTTACTCTTTTATGAAAAACACTTTATTGTTCAAACTAACTTTCATTTTTCAAGTATTGTGACTCATATTCTTGCTAGTGTAGGAGACAAGTAGGTTATCCTGCTCTTTCCAAACAGAAATCAATGAACAAAGTCAGCCCCTATCGTTTTCCTGTTAAGCTGGTTATTATTTCCCAAGAAACCTAAAAGTTGATTGTTGCCGAAATACCCCTGCATGTGGAATTATCAACCAATTCTGGGTGAGAATAGAAATGAACAGACTGGAAACACTCGTGGTGTCTAGTTCTCTGATGTTTTGTTCAGTTAAATAGCATAAGGGTAGACATTCTTATCTAAGCTGCTTCTAGTGGTCCCTAAGCTGGATTTGAAAGTGGCATCAAATTTCACTGATTTGAAACTGGAAGTGGCTGGTATTTGAAGGGAAGAAGGGGTTGATCTTGAGCAGCTGCTGAGTCCCTGTGTTCAGTTCCTGTTGGGGAGACTTGGCTTTTATCCATTTCAAAGTATTTGTAGGCCAGCTAAAAGCTCATGTTAATGGGCATTCAGGTGGCCTCTGTTTATAAGTTACTGGCTTTTTCTTCAAGAGACCACTTTCATAGCATTCTTTTTTAGAGATTTAGGCAGAGTTTTAAAATTTTTCCTTTGTGGAGAGAACAAATATATTTCATGACTTTGATGATTGCTTAGTTCGGGGGCGGGGGAGGGGGCAAGGTTCTAGAACCAGCTAGAAGTGAAAAGAGAATCCATTAATGATCAACCGCCTGAGTCAATACTGTACTGATGTTACATTGGTGGTTATTTCTTGCTCACTTTCAAAGGTCAGGGACTCTCTTGACTAATCTAGGTTGACTGCAAATGTTCATTTACTAAAAATCATCTAGCCAGAGGTAGAATAAAAATCATCTAGCCAGAGGTAGAGATTTCTAACTTTTCCTTCCCTGACTATTGTTTTCCTAGCTAGTTATCTTTTAAATGTGAGACAGAGTGTTAAGAAACAACTGTACTATACTGTAAGAAACAGGATTGTGCAATCTTGAAGCTCTGTTGTGTTCCTGAATGCAATGTGCCATGTAGTTGAAAATTTTAGTTTTATTTACTAGAGGTGGTTGAAGATGGAGGAGGGGAGCTCATTGTCCATGGACACAAAAGAGCCATGAGAAATGGGATGGCTGTGAAGTGCTCCAAATGCTTTGGCAGAGCTCCGTGGGTCAGTCCATCACATGAGGAGGTGTTGAAGCCCCAGACACTGTGGGAATTAAGACCTTGATTGGAGAGAGACAGAACCCTTTGGAAGGCATGTGAAGGAGGATGGATGGAAGCCAAATATGAAATCGCTTCTTTGCAATGACTTGACAGGGGAGTTGAGTGTTCCTAGGACACGGTGAATGTTGGTTGGCGATGATGCTGCATTCATGTAGGCTGCTGAGAAACCGGAGAGGAAAAAGCATGAGCTGCTAGGGATATGAAGAAATGTGACGCCAATACTAAGGAAAGACCTCTAGTCTGTGACCTTTGCTATGGAGAGCATAAACAACCTTCTTGTAGTTAATAGAACATCAAGGGTTAAATGCTGGTGCCTGTGGTCATTTCCAAAGCCAAGACAGAGAAAACCTTGGAGGTCCTCCCATAGCTCCATAATCCATCTCCTAATTGTAGAGAGAGAAAATGTCCATCAGGTGGCATGTTGAGGTATCCCTCCCGCCTTGTAACCAGAACATCATGTATGTACTGGAAGGAAGTAGAAGGATATTGAAGGTGTTTCACTCTAATCTTAAGGAATTTCAGTAATAAGAAGCTTATTATCAGCTTATAAAATTAGAAATTGTGTGACTTAGCTGGGGAGTTGTCTTCCTTCACTGGTTTATTGATGACTTGGCATGTGCGATGTATATACCAAGAGATCTGGTGTTTTAGACTTTTGCCATTCACCCTGCATTTCAGTTTCTCTCTTTGCTTAAGTAATTAATTTCCCCAATGTTAACCAATATACTAAATGATAGGACAAATACAGTGAACAGGAACACTTGCCTGTATTTGTATAGACATCTTTAGTGCTAGGGCTTTTATTGTTTTAGAACTTTTCTACTGGATTAAGAATGTAGTTCCTGGGACAATTTTTCTTGCAAAGCTCTTTCCTTACACATCTTGGCTACAGGGTGGGCCAAATTAAATACATATATATTTTTTTCATTTCATGTATGTGCAGTTTGGTTTATCATCTGAAGATGGTGGTGCTGCTCATGGTGCTACTTCATCTGTGTATAAAAGGACCAAGCATGGTCTGTATTGCTACCAAAACATTTATTGTATATATGTGTATAACATGCATTATGTATATATGTAACGGGTACCAGGCCAGGTATATATTTTTATTTAGAAGTGTTTTACTTTTTCAAGTTTTCTTTAGAGTGTTATGCTTATTTTCAGCCCCCCCCCCCCCCCGATTCTGTCTGGTACTTAGAACTGTAGTGTCTTCATTGTTAATTAAAGAAAACTGTCTAAATGAATTTGCAGATGTGAATGCTAGTGATCCTTAATGTCTTTGATTATGGGACATAAAACAGAAACTGCCAATTTTTTTCTGGGGTGTTTGAGTCAGAGCAGTGTACACTGTTAACATACTTTAATAAATAATTTTGAAACAGATAGGTTGCCTTCATCCTATTCCTCCTCAGTTGGCTTTCAGTGGCCAACAGTATAAAGAAAACAACCCCTGAAAATATGTGAAGCTACTTGTGTTGCTGGTGGTGCACTGAAAAGAGGGAGAGGGAGGAAAGATGTGTTCTGTTGAGAAGCACTAGAAGGGCTTTGTTGACAGAGATCCCCAAGAATTGATCAAACACAGATGGCCACTGAGGGGACCTGAGGTGGGCAGAGCCTACCTTGCTGACCTCGCAGGTCCCCAGTGCTGCTCATCCATGTCAGCTGATGGCATTGAGTACTAAGGCAGGGAAATGGCATCGCTCAGCCCTGGCTATCTGTCTGCATCGTCTAGGTAGCTTTAAAGAATTCAGTCGCCAGGCGACTGCAGAGATGCTGATTGACTTTGGGGTAGGGTCTGGGCATCCATCATTGCTGCTGCCCTTGGAGATTATAGTACAAGCTCAGGGCTGAGAACCACTGCTAGGAAACATTGCCCTGTCTGATTACTAGAGCCACTTACTAGAAATGCTAGTTCCCTGAGCTGTCTGAGAATGGGTGTTTCTACAGCTGAATCATGGTGTGGTTGGCAAATTTGGGAAATTCTGATTCTTATACAAAGGGACCCTTTTAGATTGTGTCACCACTTAAAGGTATAGTATACCTCTAATTTTTTAAATTGAATTTACTGGGGTGATGATTTTTGAAAATAATAAACCATGTTGGAGCCAACTCTGGAGTCCACTTCTCCCAAATTGAGCTTTCTTGCCTAAACAATTTAAAAGAGATGATTATGAATCCTAAATTGTTCAGACAAACTCAAATGATTGAACGTTTTGGAAACATGCAAGATTTTTTTATTTTTTTGATGTGCCTCATGCCCCACTCTCTTCCACACTAATCTGGTTTTGAGGCTGGAGAGATAGATCTTCCTTCTGCCTGGCATCATGGATGATGTTGTTAAGAAGCAGCACATAATGTGACTGAATAATGCTGGAAGTAATTAATTCATCTTTACTTTCTATTAGCTTCCTCCATTTTTATTCTAAAAAACAAAAACAAGAAAACACCTGATTTCTTCCTCCCAGTGGTATTACAAAGCAAACATGCTAACCTTTATTGAAATGACACATAAACGTAACTAATTAGTATTAATTTGGGGGCAGTCTAGTTGAAATTAACTAATGGTGTAATTTATAGCATAATTGTCTTATTACCTTTACAGAATACAGAAACAAACTAGAGTAAGTGCAGCACTGTCAATAAAAGGTCTGCGAGAATTTAATAGTCATTGAGAGTTGTAATTACCCTCCTGGTTCTATCATAAACAACAGCAACACTCACTCCGCATTCGTTCCAGGTTTGCCACCAGGATTTACATAAATGATCTCAGTGTATCCTTCCAGCAACTCAGAGGTAGACTATCATTATCCCTATTTCCCAAATGTGCAAGCAGAGGAGAGAAGGGATTTGTCTGCGGCCAAGTTTGTATTCTCATAGACACCACTGCAAGTCTCTGATTTCTAAGTACTTTTTAAAAATTGTGGTCTCTACATTAAAAACTATCATCCCAGCTGCCTTTTGTTATTCATTTGCTGAGCAAATATGACTAATCTCCCATGAGCCTGAGAGTAAATCTCTGTCCAACTGGTAACTTCCACCCTGCAAAGTATCAGGGCCTTATTACATTTGTTTCTGTTCTTTATATTTGTGTCTAACTTAGATCACTCAGGTCCAAAGTCATGTTCTGGTTCCCTATTGTTTTTCTCAGTAAATGCACCTCGCTTGAACAACAGAATAGAAAGAGCTTTATTTTAAGAACACACAAGGGTAGTGGGTGAAATGGGAAAACCACTCTAAATCCAAATACCTGTGTTTGTAGGCATCAGGTTTTACACATTATCTCCTGTAAAGTTTTGGAAACCAGAACTTACATTCTCTGTTTGAGATACTATTGATTAGACAAATGACTAAATTGGCAATTGCAAAAATGTGGTGGTGGGGGGGGGAGCATTTTTGTCTAGTTGGAGAGTGAACCTTCACATGAAGTGAAAAGATATACAGGAATCTCCTGTCTGATACACTGCCCTGTAGGACAGGGAGAAGTGTCTGCCACCTTCCTGGGGTGCCTGGCTGGGTCTGAAAATTAAACTGACCAACAGATTCACAGGAGAAAAGCATATCAAGGTATTGAGTATAAAATTTACGTGACACAGGAGCCTCGTGAAGAAATGAAGGCCCCGAAGAAAGAGCTGGACATGAGTATTCTCATGCGAAGTTGAATAAGAGGGGACACCCATGTAGGAGCGTACTAGGTTAAGGAGCATGAGGTAAGTGTAGTCAACTGGGGGAGACTTAGCAAGTCATGTTTGTTGTTTGTTCAGATTCTTTGTTTTCTGAGATAAGGATGCTCATTTCCTCTGGATATGGGGAGGATGGTTCTCACATCATGGTTTTATGACCTGTCTCTGGGGGAAGAGGAGGGAGGAGGTCAGCTGTGATCTCCCTCCTTCTGCTACTTTCTCAAATTCTTTCAGCTGAAAGTATTCACAAGCCAAGGCACCATATTTTGGGGTAGCATTTCCTGAGACCTGCCAACCCCCATTGCTGCTCAAAGCTTAGACTGTGCATGAACCATACAGAATTTCCTGAAGGGCTTGTATAGGTTTTAACAGGGGCCTCAGGAAACCATATCAGTAAAAAGTTTGTTTCCCCAAGACACACACACACACACATACACACACACCACACCACACCTACTCTCCAGGGTTATTACACACCCTGACCTGTGAGGAACAAGCTGGTGGGGTTCACGCCCTTATGTAAGTTCCTTCAGATCTCAAGCACCAGAGAGAAGAAATTATATTATTGAAACTCCTCACGGGTCTTACAATCTATATACGAGAAATTAGTAAAATTAAGTCAAACTTAAGTTGCAGATAGCATAAAAATATGAGAATTAGGTAAATTTGCACTTACAATAATATACAGCATTTCTCTGACTCTATAAAACATAAGCCTAAACAAAGCAAAATACTAAGGAGTATGTCTGATGGCCTGAACTCAGAATTTGTAACTTTTCTATTTTTCTCTACATTTTTACAATGACCATATCTTATTTTTCTTTTTTAAAAAAATATATTTTATTGATTTTTTACAGAGCAGAAGGGAGAGGGATAGAAAGTTAGAAACATCGATGAGAGAGAAACATCGATCAGCCGCCTCTTGCACGCCCCCTACTGGGGATGTGCCCGCAGCCAAGGTACATGCCCTCAACAGGAATCAAACCCGGGACCCTTCAGTCCACAGTCCGACGCTCTATCCACTGAGCCAAACCGGTCTTGGCTTATTTTTCATAATGAGAAAGAAAACAATATAAAAAGCACAAAGGGGATTGATGAGAATCTTAGTAAGTTTCCACATGTTACCAAATACCACACCACTCCATGGTTGATAAATCAGGGGTCAGCCAACTATGGCCTGTGAACCAAACTCAGCCCAGCTGCCTGTTTTGTAAATAAAGTTTTATTGGCACATGGCTGTGCTCATGCATTCAGGCATTGCCTATGGCACTACAACAACAGAGTGCGAAGAGCTATGGCTTCACGAGTTAAATACCTACTAAGGATCCTGTATAGGAAATGTTTGCTAACACCCCACTTCCCCAGTGATAGATGTTTTTTAAGGGAGAGATTTAGCAAGAGGCAAAGTCCCTTGCCTGGGCTTTTGAATTCTGTACTTGCTAAAGAAGCATCTTGGAACTTTGAGGCCACCATTATCAAGCTGTTGGACAGAGTTTATCATCTCTTACTTACTTCCTGTGCACTGGTCACTGAAGTGCTGCTAAAAGGACTTCTTTCAGTTTTGTCTACAAACATTAAAATACTCAAAGATAGGCATGTACAGCTGAATTAAAGTGCTACATCTAGGGTGGCAATTCTTTTCTTGGTGCTTTCATTTTTCTATATTAAATGCCAAGAAAGGTAGTAGAAAACAGTAACAGGTTGTCTTTTTCATATAGGGGTTGGATTTTCTCAAGAAATTCCAAAAGCAGCAGAGACCATGGACAGGCATCCTTCTGCAGCTCCTTTTCTGACTTCTCATCAATGCAGTCCTGAGAAGGAGTACCAATGTCATGTGGAAGTTTTTTATTTGAAGTGCTAATATTCCAGATACAACCTGAACCTGAACCTCCTCCCCCACTACCACTTCCCTAGTCCAACTTTCTTCTCTAGTGCTTTTAGGGAATTCTGGCTAAGCTGGGGGTGACAGTGCTGCTTGACTATCTCATTAACCTTCGAAAGCTCAACTGTTAATTAAGGACTTTTCCTCACTGGGTCAAATGCAGCTTCCCATTTGCTTTTCACTGAAGATAGCAGACAAATGCACATACATATACACACATACACACACATACCACATCACCCATCCATACACATGCACACATACCATATTACCCATACACACACCACATCACCCATATGTACATACATGTACACACAATGCAAACATGCACACCACACCACATTACTCATCTGCATACACATATACACACATATCACACCACAACCTCCTACACACACAGTTCAAGGAGGAAATGTTAATGATGCATCTAAGATAGCCAACAATTTTTTGTGTTTTTTTTTTTTTTTTTACATCAGCAGCATGGTTCTGGTTTAAGTTCAAATTGTTCATTTAATTTGGCATTCTCATCCCCACCACACACCAGCTCCTATTAGCAGAGTCCCATGCCCCATTTGTTAAAAAAAAGTAGAGTTCTGAATCTGGTTTACCTCATCTGTTGAAAAATATAGTAAGTTTGGCTGAACTAAACAAACTTCTTCATGAAGAGAGTAACCGACTATTTGTGTTTACTGAACTGTTTGACAGATGGGTATCTGATGGGGGCTGGGGAGGGTTATTTCTTTTAATTATTATGTGACTGCTTCAGTTCTCATCTTTGCTTTGTCACCACCTAAGAAACTTTGCACAAAACAAGCCTCTCTGGCCTTTTGACTCTTTGTTTATAAAATACGAAGGTTATCTAATTTTGACCTGGGGTCCAGAAGTGTGTCAACTCTAACATCTCATGTACTGTTTGCCATGGAGAGAATTCAACAAAGCCCAGAAACAGAGAGAAATGGCTTCTTATAATAATAGAATTTTGTGATTTTATGATTCCCTAGCAAGTTTTTGTAGAATTAGGGACTTGCCTAGGACAAAACTATTAGGTCAGCAAAATTTGTCCTAACCTTTGTACACATTGGTTGAAGTTGGCATTGCTCTTTGCAAATGCTTTCATGGGACCTAGGGTCTTTCTGGTGTGGAGAAAACACATCTGATTACTAATTATTTTCCCTAGAGGTATATTAAATTAATGTGTTCACTCCTAGGGTATTTACCTCAAGAAAGAAAACCTACCCAGAAGAAAGAGAACACTTTAGCAAGGGGCACTTACTGCTAAAAAATGTGATTTCAGATATCTGTATGGATGGGTGTTTAGGGAGAGATGTTTAGTGTAGTTGGGGTAGATTTAACACTTTGTGGGCACTGAGTCTCAAAAAAACCCTACCTTTGACAATGACATAAAACTTGCATGTTTGCTAAATTAAAATAGCTTCTTCCTGGATATTCTGAATAATTTCAATTTTGTATATATTCATGAAAGCTACACTTATTTTCTCCTTTTATTTTGAGGAGGGAGGGAGTGCTCTAAAGTCCTGCTTGGGTTCGGCACCCTAGTCCTCACATCTCTGAAGTCATCTCTTGTAGGTAACCATAGATTCCACCCATGCATGAATTTGGCTCTCTCCCACTCTACCATGAACCTGGCTTAACTGTTGGCAGAAAAAGAACTAAACCAGGAAAAGAATGAAAGAATTTCCTTCTGGCTGACAAACAACAGCTACTTGTTGCTACTAATGGGAAATCTATTTTTACTCTTCCATGCCCCAGTAATGGATTTGATCTTCATGACACAATGACACCCCAAGCCAAAAATCTAAAAAGAGCATTTCTTTTTGGAGGTTGTACACTCAAAATTTCTTCTCTAGGAAACTACAGTACAGGATTCAGGTGAGAAGACCTACTGTGTATATTCTATAAAAATGTTAACCCCCCTCCACCCTACTCCCCAGCCAATGAAAAGTCCATCAACTATCAAAGATTCTCATGCAGTTGAAATCTGCCATTCAATGTCCCTATTTTGATAATGGAGAGATAACTTTTTATTCCAGCATTGGAATTAGACAGGCCTAGGCCAACCTGGAAATCCTGTTTACTAGCTAAGAGACCGTGGAAAAATTCTTTAACTTCTCAGAGCCATAGTTTTACCGTCTGTAACACAGGGAGGAGGATATTGACTTTGTAAAGGTTTGGCATCATTAAGGCACCCAGCCATAGTAGACATGATACGATTATTTAAATTCTAAAGGTTGTTACAGCTTTTGGATAAAATCTCTTCCTCTGTGTCAGAACAGTTTGGTTTACCTTTTCAGAAATGTGAAGTGTGAAAGGCCTTGGACAGCAGAAGTATATCCTCGCTTGAAGTCTTCCTCCTGCCTTTCTAGTGAAGAAGGCCTGTGTTCCAAGGAACTGTGATAATGAAGCCACAGGTGGCATCTTGCCATCATGGCTCCACCTCTCAGAAATGTACCAGCTTTCTGGGCACAGAGCTGCCACCCATGAGGAAACTGGTCATTCAGAATAATGAGTATACCAGCTAGTTCTAACTTTAATTCCCACCACTGCGTTTCCTCAAGGTGCAAACTGAGACAAGCAACTCTCTCCCAATCCGAGCTTGGTCAACCTTCAAGTTCACTCAAACATGGTTCCCTAGTCTCATCCTCTGACATTTCTTGCTCTTCCAAACCCTGTTATTTTGTCTTGAACCAGGAGCCCTCTTTTGGAAACATCTGTCTATTAGCAAAAACCCCTGGCACCAGTGAGGTTGGCCAAGCTTGAATTCAGTTCCTTTTATACTTAAGACCAAGATTAATTTATAAAACATTTAATGTTCAGGTGATGGATTATAGTTGTACCACTGAAAGCTGTATAATTTTGTTGACCAATGTCACTCCAATAAAATCAATACAAAAAAAGAAAGTTATAACAAAAGTTTTTTAAAAATTAAAAATATTAAAGAGGAGACTGTGGTCTTTTGTTTGTAGTCTAGCTTCTCCTCACCAGGGAAATGTACCAGGGTGCTCTTAGAAGGAGGGTGCCCAGCGGACCCTGTCAAGGCTGGTTCAGCTAT
Organism: Antrozous pallidus; assembly: GCA_027563665.1. Classification (NCBI taxonomy): domain Eukaryota; kingdom Metazoa; phylum Chordata; class Mammalia; order Chiroptera; family Vespertilionidae; genus Antrozous; species Antrozous pallidus. The sequence continues at coordinate 28,840,553 of CM050508.1, read as the reverse complement.
CCCACGGCCATAAGGATGTGTTCTCTGCAAGACAGAGGGGCAGGCTGTGCCCAGCAACCCCCCTCCTGCCTTTCTTCTTATCTTGTCTCTTGTCTTCTGCCTTTCATTTCCCTTTCTCTCCATTTTTGGGCCGGGCCAGCAATGCGTGGCATTCGTTTTAATTTTGAGTGGCAGCCCTGACTTGCTCCCTGGTTTCTTTCTTTCTTTCCCCAGGATGGAGGGTGATTGTTTCTGCTGGCACGCTCAGGGCCTGGGGAACACTGTGTGCTCAGGGCGAACCCCTGGTCTGTCCCCTGAGGTGCTTTGCTCAGTTGCTCCCAAACTTTTAATTTTTTCCAGGCTTGTGTGTTTTGTCCAGATCTGCTTCTCTGGAGCTGGGCTGGCCTCTTTGTTTGGGGGAAGCTTATTGCTGCACAGTGAGACCATCTGACAGTTGTTATCTGCAACCTGAGAGACAGAACTGCCAGCGACGAGAGCCAGAGGCAGCGATGAGCGGCTCTCCTCTCAGACCTCCCGGCTCCCTGCCCCCAGCACCATCTGGGACCACCCGAGGACAAGACCAGCGTGAACCAAATGTTCACGAAAAGATGGGAAAATCTCTCCACCCACCAAGGCCGCCCGGCCTGTCCCGAGTCCCTGACAATGGTGAGCACCATCAGATTCATCTGTGTGGGTGTCTACTGTGACCTCCTTTCCCCTTCTCACCTCTTGTCCTCCTTCCTTCCTTTCATCTCTCTATTGCGCAAAACACTGTGGACTGGCTGGAGGTAACAGCTCTCCAAGGGGCAAACAGCATGGCAGGGATACTACTGAGTACAAACCAGCGAACTGTATCCTCCAGGAGGTTGCCAATAATATTGGGAATAAAATCCATGCTCTTTATCAGAGCCAACACAGCCCCGAGGGACTGGCCTCTGCCTAGCCCTTCCCATCCACCCTCTACCATGCTTTCCTTTCTTCGTTCATTTTGCTGTCAGCACAGTCCCCACTCAGAGCCTTCTCGTCACTGTCCCCAACTTCTGACATGCTGTGGCGCTGGGATGGCTGGAGGGGCTCCCCTGTTGTCCAGATCTCAGGCCAAACTCCGTCTTCTCCGAGTGGCCTTTGCTTATCGTCCAGGCCTCTTTCCCTCTCTATTGCACGTGTTATTTTACTTTCTTCTAAGTGCTGTTTTCATCTGCAATCATGTCTGTATTTATTTGTTTGCTTGTTTATTCACTGCCTTAAGTCACCCTCCCACCCCAAACCTCCTGTCTTTTTCTCCATGTGGTCCCCAGTGCCTGACACATAGTTTGTTCTCAATAAATATCTGTTAAATAAATGGATAAATAAATACTTCAAAGGGGACATAAAAAATAAGATCATAAATAATGATACTAATAATAATGGTGGACTTTCTTGATATTTTACCAAGAACTGTGTTTTATGTATACCATCTCCAATCTTCAAAATGATTGGGACAGAGGATATTATTTATATATTTTTGCCAAAAAAGGAGGCTCCCAAGGCTTTGGAATTTTCCCAAGGCCACCCACCTAGTGAGGGATGGACCTGGGATCCATCCTCAGACAGGTCTGACTCTAAAGCCAACAGCCATTCTTTCGTCCTGACCGTGATGTCTAATGCACATAAACAATGGGAATAGGAGCCAGAAAGTGATAAACTCTGTGAGAGGTGCAGATAAAACCCCACGGGAATTCGGCAGAGGGAGAAGTGGCCTCTCAAAGAGGGGAACAGGAAGCAGTTGTGACAAGGTGATTTTGTTTTTCTGGGCCTGTGCCCTGGACGCTCTAGGCAGTCAGGGAGGACAATTTGGACACTTGAAAGGGAACTGTGAACTCCCAGGCGTGTTGAACCAGAACACCAGAAGGCTACCCGGTCTCTCTCTCTCTCTCTCTCTCTCTCTCTCTCTCTCTCTCTCTCTCTCTGTCTCTGTGTGTGTGTGTGTTTATAACGGGTAAAAAGGCAAAAACAACAAGACGAGTTAAAATTCTATTCAGAGAATGGTACTGGTTGTAGTAGGGAGTATTTAAAAAAAAATCCAGGCCTAACTTTGATTCTTATTTAAAGACAAAAGTACACATCTATATCAATTACAGGAAAAGCTTCATATAAACGCATCTCTAATCCCACATTTTTGTTTAATCAGAACTCACTATTTATCTACAAAAAACGTATTTTCTTTTTAAATCATATTTTAATTTCAGGTCTCATCTAAATGTTCCCAGGCCTGGGAAGGAGGGGTGGTGTATCACATGTGAGCACTTCACCACTTAAACCCAATTTTTCATAATTCAGTGTCCCCCTCTACTCAAGTAGGACTCATGTCCCCTGCAAAGTCTCTGCTCAGATGTTTCTGTGTCTTCAGGGCCACATCAGCTGTCTTCGCAGAGAAGCTCTCTTGCTTTGCACTGCTTTGCCCTCTCTCCTGTCCGGTGCTGCAATCTCTACAGACTCTTAGACTCTGTGCTTTGGGCCAAGCCTCTACCTGCGGCTCCAAACCTGAAGAGTTCCAAATAGTTCTCTGGTACATTGTGGTTATCAAAGTCCACGAAGACCTTTTCTAATCTGAGGGCTGAGACCCATGGGGGAGGGCTGGGAACCAGAGTGGAAAGGCCTGGCAGTCAGAAGAGATTTAGGTTGTATGTTGTTAGGAACTGAGCATCTATATCCTATATAATAAAAGAGAAACATGCAAATTTGACTGATTGGCTATGCTAACAGCCAATTAAGAGTGGGGGCAGGGTGAAGTGGCACCAGCACCGGGCCCCAGGGGTGGAGATGAAATGGCGGTGGTGGCGAGCACCCAACCCCTGGGTGCTATGTGGGGAAGTGGTAGCAGCAGCAGCGGTGGTTATGGCGGCAGCGAGCGCCCAGCACCCGGGGCAGGTTGGTCACAGGAGGCCAGGGCTGAGCTGAGCAGGGAAATGGCTGGGTGCCCAAGGCCTAAAGTCTCACCAGAGGCTTTAGGCCTTGGGCAGGCTGTGAGTGAGCCATCAGTTGGACATCCCCTGAGGGCTCCCAGTATGTGAGAGGGGGCAGTTTGGGTTGAGGGACCACCCATCCACAGTGCACAAATTTCGGGCACTGGGCCCCTAGTATGTGTGTGTGTGTGTGTGTGTGTGTGTGTGTGTGTGTGTGTGTGTAAAAGCCAAGCAACCAGAGAATGGAATGACCAGAACAACCAGTCACTATGACTTGCACTGTGGTGGCCAACCAGCTCCTATTGGGACCCCAATTGACCATACCCAACCCTCCACAGCCCCTCCCCAAGGCTGGCCCAGCCCCTGATTGCCCCTCCCCCCAATCCTGATCAGGGGCAGGGCCACCCAACCAACCCCCTATGGCCCCTCCCCCTAGCCAGCTCTGTCCCTGGTTGGCCTCCCCCACCTCAATCATGGACAGGGCAGCTGGCCAACTGCCCATAGTCCCTGCCCCCAGTTGGTACCACCCACAATCAGCCCCCATTTGGGCAGGTGACTGGACCCACCTATGCATAAATTCAGGCACCAGGCTTCTAGTAAATGTTATAAACCCTGATGAGGTCAATGTGATAGTAACAGTATAACATAGTGGAGATCATGTAAGTGCACTGATTTTCTGATCTTTCAGGTGAAGAGACAAAAATCTATAATTTAGAGCTGATAAGGCAAATGGTAGAAGTACAAGTATATTTAAAATATAAAGATGAATACTACAAACTGAAGTTGAATAATGGAAGAAAAAGCAGTAGGGAGGAAACAGAACAATAATAATTCTGACTTACTGGTTGCTTTTACAAGTATAGGGAGTCCCAAAAATGTATACACACACTTTGAATAACTAAAGATAGGGTTTATTAAAAATACATTTCCTTTTTTTAAAAATTTAACAAATCTTTATTGTTCAGATTATTAATTATAATGTCCTCCCCCCCCCATAGCTCTCCTCCACTTGTTACCCATCCCACCCTCTGCCCTTATCTCCCCCTCCCTGGCCTCATCCATAGGTGTATGATTTTTGTCCAGTATATTCCTGCACCTCCCACCTTCCTTTCTTCCCAAGAATTGTCGGTTTATTTCCTCTCTATGCCCTTGATTCTATTATATTCACCAGTTTATCCTGTTCATCATATTTTTAATTCACTTGATGTTTAGATTCACTGGTTGATAGATGTGTATTTGTTGTTCATAATTTTTATTTTTACCTTTTTCTTATTCTTCCTCTTCTTAAAGAATATCTTTCAGCATTTCATATAAAACTGGTTTGGCGGTGATGAACTCCTTTAACTTTTTTTTTTTATCTGCGAAGCATTTCATCTGTCCTTCCATTCTGAATGACAGCTTTTCTGGGTGAAGTAATCTTGGTTGTAGATTCTTGCTATTCATCACTTTGAATATTTCTTGCCACTCCCATCTGGCCTGCATAGTTTCTTTTGAGAAATCAGCTGACAAGCTTATGGGTGCTCCCTTGTAGGTAACTAAGTGTTTTTCTCTTGCTACTTTTAATATTCTCTCTTTGTCTTTTGCTCTTGGCATTTTAATTATGATGTGTCTTGGTGTGGTCCTCTTTGGATTCCTATAGTTTGGGTTTCTGTGCACTTCCTGAACTTTTAAGTCTATTTCTTTCACCAGGTGGGGGAAGTTTCCAGTCACTATTTCTTCAAGTAGGTTTTCAGTATCTTGCTCTCTCTCTTTTTCTGGCACCCCCATAATTCGGATGTTGGTATGCTTGAGGTTGTCCCAGAGGCTCCTTACACTATCTTCAATTTTTTTGGATTTTTTTTACTTCTTGCTTTTCCGTCTGAGTGTGTTTTGCTTCTTTGTATTTCAAATCTTTGACTTGGTTCTTGTGGTCCTATAGACTGCTTTTAGGCCTCTGTATAATATTTTTTATTTCAGTCTGTGTATGCTTAATTTTTAGTTGGTCCTTTTTCATATCCTCGAGGATCTTGTTCATATCCTTGAGGTTCTCACTAAATTTATCGGCCTTTTCTAGGAGCCTCTTGAAAAACCTTATAACCATGGTTTTGAACTCTATGTCCTGTTGTGTTTTTCCTCCATTTCTTTCAAATGTGAATTGTTTCCATGTCTCTGCATTTTGGCTGCTTCTCTGAGTTGGTCTAGTAGCTTTGTGTGGTAGATATCCTCTAGGGGACAGTGGCTCAGTCTCCCTAGTTACCTGAGGTAGATACTCTTGGTGCAGCCCTCTACGGGTTGCACGGTCTTGTTGTAGGTAAGCCTAGATTGTTGTTGGTATCACTGGGAAGGTTTGACCTTCAGGCTAATTGGCTGTGAGGAACAGCTGTGTTTATGCTGTGAGAGCTCCTAAGCTTGAATGGGTGGAGTCTCCAGGCTGAGCAGGCAGCCTTGGTTTCCCATCAGCCCTGCCCTAAGCGCATCTGGGTCTCTGTGCCCCACAGCAATAGCTGCATGCACATCTGAGAGAAAGCTGCCACCAAGCTCTGCCCACTGCCAGACAGTTCAGTCTTTCCCCAAATGAGTCTGCACACCCAAAGTTTCACTCAGGTTGGAAAACAATGTAGTCTGGTGGTTTCCTTTTTTTAAAAAAATTTCCTCCCAAACGAGAGAGCAAGCCACGAGTCCTCTGCATGCACTCATGCACCTCTGCAGTTCCCAAGTTTACACTGTGAGCTCTCAGACCTCTGCAGCTCCTGAGTTTCAGCATGCTTCCTCCTTACGGTCCAGTTTCACCCTGTATGAGTCTGAGTTCCCTGAGACTTGCCCAGAACTGGGGAATCAGTGTGGTGGGACACCTTTGTCTCCCTCCCCGTTTGAGAAAACCAGCTGGGTATTCAACCAGCCGCCTGCACTTTCTGCTCATGCACATAGCTACGTACCTCTTTCTCCGCACATCTCTGAAATTCTGCTCTCCACAGCTCCTCTGAGTCACAGTATCCTTCTGTATTTCCTTGTATTTGTGGAATTTCCACTCAGCCATCTTTCTGGTGATTCTGGATGATGTCTGTTTTGTCTTTTAGTTGTAGTTTTAAAATTGTTGTGTGGGGCAGCAGGATAGGTATTTACCTATACTGCCATCTTGGTTCCAGGACCAAAATACATTTTATTTTCACAAAATTGAACTATCAACTGTGAAAGTGTGTACACATTCTTTTAGGACACCTTGACTAACTGCATCAGACTTTAGCATGATAAAGAGTGTAATTCACAACAAGGATTTAATCGTTTTGAGTGCATATAAGCCTAAAAGCATAGCATCAGCATGCATAAAGAAAAAATTTCAGTACAATGAGATCTAGGTGGAAATACTTTATAGCAAGAGACCAGTGCATTAGTCTATGGCAGATCAAGTTACCAAAAAGTAATAAAAACAGTAGAAGACCTAAATAACAAAATTAACAAGGGAAATCCATTTCATATATATCATACTCTGTTCCAATAAAACAGAGCACACATCTTTCCCCAAAGATCCATGGGACATTCACATACACACAAATGACCATCTATTAGGACACAAAGAAAACAAAACGAGGTTCTAAGCATAGAATATAAACATGTTAATTAATTTAAAGAATTATAAGGAGCAACAGAGCAAATCCAAAGAAACAAGGAGGAAGAAAACACCATTAACAACAATATAGAAATAGATGTTAGCAAGAGCAAAATTCTTAGAAAATATGAACAAGAGAAAAGACTCCTGGCAAGACTTCTCAAGAAAAAGAAAAACGATACAAATAAACATAGAATTCAGAGGGGGGAGAGGGATGAATGGGTGGAAAATAGCTATGAACAGAAAGGAACATTTTTAAAAATTAAGAATAATACATTTATTTGATAATAAGTTTGAAAACCCAGATGACATGCATGCACACAATGAAATGTTCTGTCCTTGAAGAGAGACAATGAGGAAAACATTTGTTACTGATGTGGAAAGATCTCTAAGATATATGGTTAAGTGCAAAAAGCAAGGTGTGAAAGAGAGAGCATCATATATTTTCAGTATGTAGAAAAGGAGGAAACAAAGACCTATTTGTGTTACCTTGTATATAAATGTATAAACAATATGCAGAAGGGTAATTGTGCTTACTGGTGTGTGTGTGTGTGTGTGTGTGTGTGTGTGTGTGTGCACACACATGCACACATCTGTGCTGATGGAGAACAGTTGGAACTCAATAGGTGAAAAAAGGCTTTTTTAGGTATACCCTTTTATGCTTTTTGTTTTTTGAAATCTATGAATCTATTACCTATTCATATAGGTAGCTTCAAAAAGGAAATTAAAAATTTGTGTTACTATGGATATGTGTGTTCCATAAGTAATAGCCCTTTAAATATTGTTTCTGATACAGTTTTGGATTAAACTGGAGATAAATGAGTGTCACAATTTTATTTGGAAGTAAAACCACAAGACTTTTAAAATTTGAAATGGACTTTAATGATCATCTGATGAAATTCAAAATCTCATTTGCCAAATCAGAAGAGTGAACCCCAGATAACTTAGGTGGTCTGTTTTATCTACTGTCAGAGTGAAGATGGAACTAAGATGCCTTGGATTTTTTTATTGATTCACTGGCAACTTTAGTATTCATTTGTATAATTCATTTTAGGCTATTTTCTCTCTCCTGTTCTTACTTAGGTGGCTCTTCCATAGAGAAAAATTCTGTAATAACTACTTCACAGTTCTTCCAAGCTCATTTTCCTAGAGGGGAGGATCGGGTCCCTGAAATTCATGACCGAAGAGAGGAATGACAACCAAATTCACCGGTCTTCAGAAACATTTTGCTTGGGATCTTACTCAGATGGTATGTATGATATAATAACTTCAAGGAATAGGAATTTAATTCTGGAAGCCATGAATTTCAGTGCGAATTTTCTGTTTGTTGGAATAATAATAATAAAAATAAAGCTAACACTTATTAGCGTCTCTCTATAATCAAGGAACTGAACCAGGTGCTGTACCTGAATGAATTCCTTTAACCTTCATGACAATCTTATGAGACAGATACTGTCATGAAACCCATTACAGAGAGGAAGAAACTGAGGCTTACAGAGTTAATTTGTTCAAGTTCACAGAACTGGTCAGTAGTGTTGTAGATATAAGAAGCCTAACTCTAAAATCACATCATTGTTTCTCAGTCATAAAGATTATTATTATTTTTTACATCTCTGATTCTCTACTTCTCTCACACCCGCTGAGTTAGAACTGTCTTTTCTTTGTGTCTTCATGAATTTCTGAGTGCAATGAAATCTGATGGCAGACTACCTTGACACTTAATCCTACCAAAGACTTCATTTAAGGATAAATCAGAATGCTGCAATGCTGCGGGTTGTTTCTCTGGGTCAGGCACATGCATTTTTAGCAAGAACAATTTGAGTAGTAATATTTTGTTAACATGTGCCTATTGTAGGCTATAGCCAGAAGAGTGATATGTTAATTTATAAAGATGTTTTTCTTTGAGAAATTAGTGATTATTATAATATCTCAAATGCATTAAAAGTTTATTTCTTGCATTGCTTTTAAGTAAAAATAATAAGACAAATAAAGTTAATAATTTTTTGCCTAATATGGACATTAAGAAATCTCTTTTAATACAAAAGGATGATTTATAACATACATATCAATAAATATCTTAATGTTTATAACAAATACATATTTTGTAGTGCTTAAAATATTTTCCTTTAATGGCATAGATATTTTTGTCACTTCTTATTTAAAAACAAAACAAAATATTGATTTACTTACATAACAGGATGCTGGGTTTAATGTGATGTTAAGATATAACAAATGGTCCTACCATATAACAAAATTAACTCAAAATTAACCAAAGACTTTAATGTAATAGCTAAAATGATAGAACTCTTGAAAGAAAACATAGGTGTAAATCTTCATGACCTTGGATTAGGCTATGGTAATTTAGATATGTCACCTAAAACACAAGCAAATAAGAATATATATAAATTGAACTTCATCTAAATTTAAGGCCTTTATGTTTCAAAGAACACTATCAAGAAAATAAAAAGACAACCCACAAAATGGGAGAACATATCTGCAAGCCATATATCTGATAAGAATCTAGAATTAAAAATAAAGACCTCTACAAATCAACAATAAAAAGACAAATTAAACAATTAAAAAATGGGCAATGGATTTGAGTAGACATTTCTTCAAAGAAGATATGCAAATGGATAATAAGCATATGAAAAGATGGCCAATGTTATTGGTCATTAGATAAATGCAAACAAAATTAAGAGATACAATCTCACACTCACTAGATAGCTATATTAAAAGAAAAACAATAACGAGTATTGGTAAGGATGTAGAGAAATCAGAACTCTCATACATTTGAGATTGTAAAATGGCATAGCCATCTGAAAAATAGTCTTGCAATTCCTGAAAAGTTTCAAACATAGAATTACATGTAACCTAACAATTTCACTTGTAGGTGAAAACATATCCACACAAAAACTTGTACAAATTATTCTCAGTAGCCCTAAAATAAAAACAACCTAAATGCCCATCAACGGATGAATGGATAAACAAAATATGGTACTCACAATGGTATTATCCAGCCATACAAGGGATGAAATACTGATGTGTGTTGCAATATGGATGAACCTTTAACTCATTATGCTAAGTGAGAAAACCACACAATGTATAATTTCATGTATATAAAATGGCCAGAATAGACAAGTCTATAGAGACAAAAAGTAGATTAATAGTTGCCAGGAGCTGTGGGGTGGGGAGAATAGAGACTGACTGCTAATAGATATGGGATTTCTTTTGGGGATGATGGGAATATTCTCAATTGGATCCTAGTGATGGTCACACAACCTTTTGAAAATATTAAAATCCACTGAATTGTATACTTTAAACAAGTGAATTGTATAGATTATGAATTTCAATCCATTTTTATTTTATTTTACTTTTTTACCTTTATTGTTCAGTTTATTAATTACATAGTTCCCCCTTTTTTCCCCCTATAGCTCCCCTCCACCCAGTACCCATCCCACCCTCCGCCCTGGCCTCTCCCATAGTTGCATGATTTTTGTCCTCTCCCATAGTTGCATGATTTTTGTCTAGTCTCTGGCTGCACTTCCCACACCCCTTTTCTCCCCAAGAATTGTCAATCCATTCCCTCTCTATGACCATGATTCTGTTATATTCACCAGTTTATCCTGTTCATCAGATTATTAATTCACTTGATTTTTAGACTCATTTGTTGATAGATGTGTATTTGTTGTTCATAATTTATATTTTTACCTTTTTCTTCTTTCTCTTCTTAAAGAATATCTTTCATCAGTTCATATAATATTGGTTTGGTGGTGATGAACTCCTTTAGCTTTTTCTTATCTGTGAAGCACTTTATCTGACCTTCAATTCTGAATGATAGCTTTGCTGGATAGAGTATTCTTGGTTGTAGGTTCTTGCTGTTCATCACTTTGAATATTTCTTGCCAATCACGTCTGGCCTGCATCGTTTCTATTGAGAAATCCACTGACAATCGTATGGGTGCTCCCATATAGGTAACTAACTGTTTTTCTCTTACTGCTTTTAATATTCTCTCTTTATCTTTTGCCCTTGACATTTTAATTATGATGTGTCTTGGTGTGGTCCTCTATGGATTCCTATATTTTGGGGTTCAGTGCCCTTCTTGGACTTCTAAGTCAATTTCTTTCACCAGGTGGGGGAAGTTTTCAGTCACTATTTCTTCAAGTAGGTTTTCATTAACTTGCTCTCTCTCTTTTTCTGGCACCCCAATAATTCGGATGTTGGCTTGCTTGAGGTTGTCCCAGAGGCCCCTTACGCTATCTTCAATTATCTGAATTCTTTTTGTTTCTTGCTTTTCCAGCTGAGTGGATTTTGGTTCTTTGTATTTCAAATCTTTGACTTGGTTCTTGTGGCCCTCTGGACTGCTTTTAGGACTTTGTGTAATATTTTTTATTTCAGTCTGTGTAAGCTTGATTTCTAGTTGGTCCTTTTTTTTATCTGTGAGGGTCTGGTTCGTATCCTCAGAGGTCTTGTTCATTTCCCTGAGGGTCTCATTCAGTTCCTTGTAAGTATCATTCATCTCCTTGTCATTCTCATTCATTTGCTGGTTGGTCTTGTTTATTTCCTGGTAATTCTCATTAAGTTGATCAGCCTTTTGTAGGAGCCTCTTGAAAAGCCTTATAACCGTGGTTTTGAACTCTATGTCTTGTCGTCTTTTCTCCTCCATTTCTTTCACACCTGATTTCTTTCCATGTCTCTGCATGGTGGCTGCTTTATGTGGTAGATATCCTCAAAGGGACAGTGGCTCAGCTCTCCCGGTTACCTGAGGTGGGTACTCTTACTGCAATCCTTTATGGGTTGTATTCAGTGTTTTTGAATTTAAACCCAGCTTGTTGTTGTTAGCCCTAGGAGGGTTTGACCTCCAGGCCAATTGGCTGTGAAGGGAGACTGTGTTCAGGTTGGATGGGCGGAGTCTCTGGGCTGCGCGGCAGCGGCAGCGGCAGCGGCAGCTGGGTCCTATGCGGCGCTCGCGCGAGCGGGTCTCTGTTGGATGGGGATGGGTGCAGGCACCTCCAAGAGAAAGCTGCTAGTCTCTTCCCCTTGCCAGACAACTCTGCCTTTCCCCAAATGTGCCTGCACACCAAAAGTCCAGCCCAGGGCTGTAAAATAGATGGTTTCCGGAACCAGGAGACAAGTTTCCAGGGGGCAAGTCACGGGTTTGCGCAACCCTTGGGACTAGGAGCTTCTGCCTCGCCCCGCTTAAATCAGGCCGGTCCCTGCTCCAGCCCCCGCCCGTGCGTGCGACAAGGGCAGCTCCTAACCTCTTTCCGTCTGAAAGGCTGCGCTCCCTCCAGTCCTGAGTCTGTGTCCCACCTTTGCTCCTATTAGTGGAGTTTACATTCAGCCAGCTTTCTGGCGATTCTGGGTGCTTGTCTGTTCTGCTGTTATGTTGTAGCTCTTAAATTGTTGTGCGGGGCAGAACAATAGGTGTTTGCTTATGCCGCCATCTTGGTGTTCCCCCGACACAGCCATTTTTGATTCCTACTGGTAAATTTAGAGCAGTCAAAGGTAGGGCAGTGATGTAATACAGAAGGAAGAGCAGTTGTGTGAAGGGCTTACAAAGGAAGTATGGCCATATGCAGACCTACAGAATCACTCTACTCTCCAGGTTGCCCAGTAAATGCTCATTGGTGCACAGGGTCTCTGCAACCTTGCTGCATTGCCTTCCAGAGAGATATACACTTCTCTCTGCATAAATGAGAAAACCCTTGCAAAGTACATAACAGAATTAACACCCTGATGAGCTGTACATGCATTTTCTTAGCAGGTTTGTGACTGTGGAAAATATTCACCCATACGCACTTTCTCATCGATGGCAACTGTGGTACTGCATCAATTAATTTCTTTAACAGGTAAAGCTCAGCACTTTTATAGATTGATTTTAGAGACTTCATACATTTATTTCAGGAGGTGTTTATGTTGTGATAGCTCCTACAAGTTTTTATCATTCATCAAAGTTCAGGAAAGTATCTAACAGTGCTGACACATGTTTATACCTAGGGGCAAATGAGGGCCTTTGAAATATGACATTTGGTCAAATATGTGGACTTGACAATAGGATCTGACCATCCCAAATACAATAGTTATATCACTGGCATTATTTTGATTGCTCTCTTGAAATACTCCCTTCAAAAATAGTCACCTCTATTTAGAATTTCTAAAGATGCAGCTTATTCTACACATTTTCATCTATAAGAGGGAAAACAAATTTCATTTCATTTATATTCTAAAAAAAGAAGCACTATTTCTAGCAATGATGTTTCAACTAGTTTGAAATTGAAGGTCAATGAAATTACTAAATAAGAGATTCTGGTGTGCAAGCCCTGATATAATTCAATCTTTCCATTTTACAGATGAGGTCATGAGGCCCAGATGAGAAGTGCCAAAGGTGAGGTTGTTTAACTTTAAGACCAGCCTACTTCCTACCATCTAGTGCTGCTAGAAGATGGAAAGTGCTTGGAAAGTAGTCAAACCCCACTTGTCAAATGTCTTGAACAATTTACTCAAAGCTCTTACTTCAAGTCAACTTGACCCAAACGACAGGAACTGTGTTACAGTGGTGCAGTCCCTTTACATTGCCCTCCTATTGAGGATGAGAAGAAGTTCCCACGTTCCCCTTGGCCTGCAGACATCACCACAACACTGATTTCAGCTTCTCCACATGTATGTAGACGGGGATGCAGGGAAGCAGTGGTCCAGGACTGGGGCCTCAGGATGACAGGTGTGAGTTTGCAGTGTTTTACCTTGCTATCTTTTGGCAAGGAAAAGTAGTTGATCTTAATGGACTTTGGGACACAAGGATCCTGTTGAAGCTTCCCTGTTCTTATACTGTCTTACAAGCCAGCACACCAAAGGTCAGAAGAAATGGGAAGCAGCCAACAGGAGCATTGGGTTGACCAGCTGTTGCCATTCTTTGTTCACAAAGCTGCTAGTGATCAGGTTTGTTATGTATTTAATAAAAAGGAAGACAGGAATAATAACTAATGCAGAATAAATCAGTCCTTCATAAATAGGCATAAGACTGTGTATCAGTTTCCTATGGTTACTGTAACAAAGAACCCAGAATTTGGTGTTTTAAAAACACACACATTTGTTTTCTTATAGTTCTGGATGTCAGAAGACCAGGATCAGCCCCCCTGAGCCAAAATCAAGGTGTCAGCAGGATGTGTTTCCTCTGAGCCTCTAATGACAGATTCCATTTAAAGTTTAGCTGGGTAATTCAGGATAATTTTTGCATCTCAAGATCCTTAATTTAATCGCACCTGCAAAGTTTCTTTTGCCATATAAGCTAACACTCACAGGTTCCCATCCTCAGTATCTTTTGGGGCAGCAGCATTATTCAGCTGACCACAATTTGAGGTCAATAAGCTTCCTTGTAGGTAAATTCAAGGGCATTCATAGGATGGCAATGCATACAGCCATTTAAAATCACGTTTTAAAAGAGCATTTAAAGACATTGCCAAACGATCAGGAGATTATTTAAAATTTAAGAAGCAGGTTATAAAGCAGATGGTCATAATGATCCTCATCTTTATGTTAGACATTAAAAAAGAGATAGAACTGGATGAATATGTGTCAGCGAATTAAAGTTGAGTATCTAAGTAATGAAATTACAGGTGGTATTTATTGCTACTTTTGTGCTATTCTGCAGATATAGATTTTCTACAATAAGCACGTATTAATATGTATTGTCATTAAATTAAGAAATCAGCCCCCAAAAGCAAAGACAAAGAGAAAAATGAACACAATAGGAAATATTAATATGAGTCCCTATCTCTCCTTTTCTCATGTTGTTCTTTGCATGGCACAAGCTCAAGCTATTGAGAGAATGGATTCCACTGCCCAGGACCACTGCCCTCTTCCTGCCTGTGTCCTTGGAACTGAAGCCTTGGTAGCACTGGTTCACAGATTGAGAAAGACAGAGGCTTAGAAAGGTATAGCATCACTTGGGAGTGCCGAGTCAGAGAGAGACCTGAGACTTCATTTTTTCTCTCTCAATAACTTGGAGGAAAGTACATGTGGAAGGGATAGTCACCATCATTAGACAGAGTTTGGTAAGGGATGAGGCTTATAGGGACCCTATGCATGAGCTCAGTTAAAGTATTAGAAATAGAGGTTTAAATAGATTCAGTAGGAAAGCCCCAGCCGAGGTCTTAGGATCACCATTTCACCTCCAAAGGCCTTGAGGTTTCACCTGTAAAATAGTTACAGTTTCAAACCCAGCTTTAGCCTTCTTTGAAATTTAAGCATCAGTGGTGTCAGCCTACCAGTTTAGAAGTGGTCTCTAAGCTACCCCACAATAAGGGTAGAGCTTTGTATTCTCAGACAAACAGAGGTTTAGGAAGCTTCCTGAGGTAGTCCATGATTAGTTTTTTCAAACAAAAATTTTTATAATAAAAATTGGCTAAACTCAGTCCTCATTCACTGTGAGCTTGCTCATCTGGACATATCTTTTTCTTGCTTATTGGTCATACACAGAGCCTAGGACATCTAGGAGCACATGTTGGTTTCCCTTGCACTGTTCCTTGACTTAAAGTTTGCCTTGGAATGATAGAATGCCAGATTTATATTATTGTACAGATGCTGAATACAATTCCTTTTATTTCATTTGTTGTGGTTGTTGTTGTTGTTTTATTTTGTTTGGTATGGAATCATGGGTGATAGTCCATCTATGTTCTGTCCTAGATAAGCAGTAGGCTGGGACACTTGTTGGATGCTTTTAAGAGAGCCAGGAATGACTGACTGCCCCATGCTCTTTGGTGGTAATAGTCACTGAAAGAACAACTCTGAGAGACAGCATTTAGGGTGGAAAGAGAAAATCAAATCAGATGAAACCGTCTAGCTGGTTTATTGACCCATGAAGAGAAAGCATTTAGTCAATGGGAAGGAAATCAGATGAGACAAGAGGATTAGGAATGGAAGGGATATGGAACTTGAACTGTGAGAGTGGGTATAGCAGGTTATTATAGGTATCTCATCACCTGTGGGGATGGCAAAAGTTACTATTAAGAGTGACAACCAGACCTGGCCAACATTAAACAGAACTAGTAAAGAGGGTCCTGGCTGGCCAGAAGCTAGTAGCAGATTTCACTGGAACTGTCACACTAATGCAGGGCCAAGGAGCACACACAGGACCCCTAATCATCTGTGCTCTCTCTGAGCCCTTCAAGAGAGACTGTGGATGCTCAAGGTTGGGTACTGAGTAATACCAAACGACTTTGGTCTGTAGTATCAACTATGGTTGCAATAGGTTTTATGTAATTGGAATACACTTCCTGATGATGCTTTGTTGCCAAGGAGCTCATTTATAGGAGAACTGAGTTAGCCTTCAGGGCTGCTCAATACATGGCCTTTTTCAGTCAAAGAGCCATTCTGGACAGTTGATGAGATGACAGAGTACTGGATTTCTCTGCTTTGGGGACTCTAATAATCAAGAAGTGTGTGTGTGGGGATGGGGAGTAGGCTGAAGATGAGCTAAAAGAGAAAGAAAACTTCTTTTCCATAAGAAGAAATTGGAGTTCCTCACATCCCCTTTCCCAGCTTGAAAGCCAGCAAGAAAGTTGTCTCTACACAACTGTGATTATGCCAAAGAGACTGTGTGGTCACCTTATTTGTCCTTGTGTGTTTGCATGGCTTGAACTTTTTACTCTTGCCTCATGTTAATAAATCTATGGCTAAGTCAGTACTATGTACTAGTTTAAATTTTTTCTTTGGGAATCTGCACCATCTCTTCTTGTATTAGCTGTTCCTCTTTTATTGAACAGTAGCAACTGTGCTACCCAGTTTTAAATCCATACTTGGCGAGTTATCCAACCAAGCAGAAAGGCCAAAGGAGATGATAGGGTCAGATTTATTTGACTTTTTATAAGAAATTTAATTCTTTATTTCAAAAGAAGTTTGTCAAGTGATTACATTTAAAGAAAATACATCTACACTAACATCGTTTGTCTCAAACTAGGATAAGCTATGCTTTGAATTCAGATGAGATGGATTGTTGACCTGAATAAAGATTTATTCAACATTCAACAAGCATTTATTGATTTCTCACCATTGGCAAGGAATTGTGTTAAATAGTCTGAGGCTTATATTGATAAATGAGGTAATGCATGCCTTCAAATTACAGTCTCTTGAGGGAGACATATAATAAAAGATTAATGGCACATTGTAATTCATATTTAGGTGTAAGTAAGCACAGGAGCCTGTGAAGCTATTTTGGGGACTCCAGACAGGGAACATCAGGCTCAGATCACCCACTGAAATGCCAAAGACTTCTATGATCCTTAGTTCTTTGAGCATCCCAAATGCTCTTTACACATTGCAAGGTTTGATACCCCCACCTTCAGGTCTTTTCTCAAAAAATTACTTTCCTACTGAGATCTTCCCTGATCATGCTATTCAAATTTATACATTCTATCTCTTCTCCATTCCTTACTCTTTTTCCATGCTTTCTTTCTTTCTCTATAGCAAAAATCATCATTAGTTATAATATTTTTTCTTATTATTATTAACCAACTATCTCCTTCTCCCTTTATTGGAAATGTGAGTTTCATTCTAATAGAGTGGTATTTTCAGCACCTAGAATACTGGCTTTTATATAGGAGGTACTTAATAAGTATTTATTGAACAAAAGCAAAGATGAGGAGTCTTATCATTTCACAGAGTTAAGGATATATCTAATGCCCTATCCCAGTGGTAGGCAAACTGAGGCTCATGAGCTACATGTGGCTCTTTGGCCCCTTGAGTGTGGCTCTTCCACAAAATACCATGTGCGGGTGTGCATGTACAGTGTGACTGAAACTTTGTGGGCCATGTGCAGAAGTCGGTTTTTGGCTTTCAAAAGAAATTTCAATCATTGTACTGTTGATATTTGGCTCTGTTGCCTAATGAGTTTGTAGACCAATGCCCTGTCCATTTTAATTTCATCCTTTACTTAGCCAACCAATTTTAACGGAAAAAAATTAGATACAAGTTGATAGAAAAAGAGTCATCTTGAAATTAATTAAATAATATGTGGTGAATGCCTATTGCATACTAGGCATAGTATTGCATAATTTGGTGCATACAGTGAAGCTCAAGAGAGATCTTTGCCTTCAAATGTCTTATACTCTAATTGGAGAACAAGATACAAAAACAATTTATATATAAAAAAACAAATAATATGAGATGTCTCAAGTAGAAAAAGAGGGAGAGCTAAAGGAATGTCTAAGCAACCTTGGCTGAGATCACTGAGGGTAGGCTGCTGGTCAGGGAAAGGTTCCTGGAAAACATAAACTTAACTTTGGGTATAGGATTTAAGGAGAAAGAAATGAAATGTATGGGGCAGGGGCGATGGTGGTAAAGAAATGTAAGCTAGAGGCCAACCTCACTTATGGGGAAGACATGCAAATCATGGCACTTGGAGGTATGCTACAACATGAAACAGACCTGAGATGTTTACATGAGCTTCTTTAGAGGAGTTATCTTGGGAAGCAGTGAACTCATTCTAACAAGAAGACTACCTTTGTTCCAGCCATTGTGAAATTTCCCCTTTGGAAATGATCTTCAGAGACTAACTTTCTGTTTTGAATTTTCTCCCAGGGAGCATCCCGAATTATTAGAGAAGATATTTAATAGTTTGAGAAAAGCCAACAATTGTTCAGGGTCAAGTTGAATATATGAACTAAATGCTTGTGTATCTCCTTCCACCCTAGTTCATATATGAAATCCGAATACCCAAGGTGATGGCTTTCGAAGGTGGGTCATTTGGAAGATGATTATGTTATGAAGGCTCTCATGGAATTAATAATAAGATTAGTGTCCTAATAAAAGAGACCTCAGAGAGCTCTCACACTCTTTCTGTCAAGTAAGGACACAATAAAAAGAGAGGTATCTATAAATTAGGAAGTAGGCTCTTATCAGACATACAATCTGTTGGTACCTTGATCTTAGACTTCCCAGTCTCCAGAATTGTGAGAAATAAATGTTTGTTGTTTATAAACCACTAGTCTATGGTATTTTGTGATAACAACCTAAATGAACTGAGACACTGGGTTAAGAAAGTGACTGATCAAACCAAGCAATACTGTTTGGGACTCAACTGAAGTGTGATTTTAAATAAATAAGCTAGATTTTCAGATGTGCCTCATACATTAGAACTGAAGGCAACTTCAAAGTCAGGATTTAAAAATACATGGAGGAAAATTATGTCTTTGGCATAAGTCACCTTTTAAATAAAAATTTTAAAACCTTTTAATTACAGTTGACATTCAATATTATATTAGTTTCAGGTGTACAACATAGTGATTAGACATTTATATAACTTACAAAGTGATCACCTCAATAAGTCTAGTATCCATCTGACACCCTACACAGTTATTAAAATATTATTGACTACATTCCCTAACTTGTACTTTACAACCCATGAAAAGTCATTTTCCAAGATGATTGTTTTGAGAGCCATTGCTCATTTGGTTGAATAATTGTTTAAAAACAACAACAACAACAACAACAATAACAACCCAGCATCACTCCTTAATAAGTCACTCTTCACAAATGTGGATATGGGTTTCTATATTCTATGCATTCTTTCTATGAGCCCTTTGCATGTGCAAATGTTTTTCCTGTTTCTATGATTATTGGAATTAAACCAATTAACTGTGATGATGAAAAATGACCTTTCTTGACTCAAGAACAACATAAGGAAAAGAGCAAAAATTCAGCTCCTATTTAATTACTAGTTGAATAATATTGGTGTGGTCAAAGGAGGTAATTAACTTTGACTTTGTCCTTAATAAAAGAGAAAAGTCAGGCAATGGCTATATCATACAAACAAGAGATGTGGGGACACAAAGTAACCCATTCCATTTCTCCTATTCCTTGATGCTCTGCTATATTCCCCAAACAGATTTTGGCTTTGGGTTTGAGTCCTGAAATACTTGGATTACTGGCTCACTATATTACTGATAATCTTTAAACTTTGCCTCAGCTTTCCTAAGTAGATGTCATTTCCATGTTCTTCAGCATTGGTGGTAGAGGGATTATAATCACCAACCATTTCTACTTTATATATAAATGAAGAGACTAATAATCATATTAAACATTTGGAATCCATATAATTTATTCAGTTATAAGATCATGCATACGCTTTTGACAGGACCAAGTGCAATGGATAATATTAAAAAGGTCAGACCTGGTTACTGTGACGCGGAAAGTAACTTACCTCCATGTGTCCATCCCATTGTGCACCATCAGAGAGAGGAGAGGTCAGTATAGCTATCAACCAGGCTAGAGTTTCACTAGCTTCCGACAAATAAATCCTAAGTGCCAGGGATCACTTGGTAGGAACCAGCCTTGTTAAAAGTGACAAGGTCAAGTTTCTGGAATGACAGTTCAATTGTCACATTGGTTTTAATACCCACAAGACTTATGGTCTCTAGTTATGGGGTCCTAGAACTCACATGGCATTAAAGTGGAAAGGGACATGGAGGATAATTCATTTTCTCAAATTCACATTTAATTAATATACAATTTTTCATTATTTCTTAAGATGGGTTAGACTTATCTCCAAGATAAGAATGCATGTTTCTTGGATATAGTAAGAATATTTACACTTAGACTGTTTCTACTTGGGTTAGAAAATGTGGGACTCACTGGAGACACGTAGTTGATTATCTGATGAGTTATTGTAGAAACTAACCATTTGTAATTATTACTGGGTGCCCCAATATCTGCAGAAATAAAAGGAGTTGCGGGGGTGGGGGGAAGAAAGGGAGATAAAGTGCGTATTGCTTCAGGCAAAGTGCCAAGAGACAAATTATTTCACAGCAGACTTTTCTACCATCCAGAGCTCTCAGAGTTGCGTAAGACGTTTAGCTGCATGGTTTTAGCTTTTTATTTGTGATTGCTGTCAGATCTGTAATTTTAAAGGCAATGTACTAACTGGTATTTAAGTAGGAAAGAGAGGCTGTGTATTTGCAATGAAGTGCAGGAAGGGCAGGAAAACATGAGCAAGTTGGCACTTTGTAGATCATTATTGCCCTTGCTTAATAAAGCAATAGATGCTTCCAAATTGCTTTGAAGTGGTTGCCAACTTCCTCACAGCACTGTGAAACCTGATACTTCTGCCTTTAAACAGTGTGTGAAAGTGCAAATGGTAGTACTTGCGAATTCATTCAGGGACTTCCAAACTGTCTTCTAAGCAGGAAATGAGAACAGGGAGACAGAGAAAGGAGGGGGAAATGGCCGCTGCAAGATTCCATGGTTGGATGTCAGCTTTGGCTGACTTTTAGTTATGCAGACTTGAACTTTACAGAGATAAACACTGGTTTCCTCAAAGGATCTAAAGGGATTAAAGGAAGGAACTTTGGTCTTCTTAATCTATATTTTTTAATGTAATAAGCTTATGGCAGAATTAAGTGAAAGCCAGCTCAACCCACATTTAATAAAACATTTACTGGGCTACCAAATTTAATAGATACATTTTAGAAGGTAGAAATTAGTGTCCAAACAATAAAGGAAAATAGGTCAGAAGAATATTTTCCATGCTTGAACTGAGATTACTCTTGCAAGAGACCAGCTCAGGCCTAAGGTTGAAGTTGTTTTTTGTTATTGGCCTTTCCTTCCTGGGCAGGGGACCCATGTGTTGAGGTTCTTGAAAATGTCCAGTCATTTTTATTAGTGTTACACAGGAAAATAAGGAAGCCTCATTTCCAGACCTGCATTAGGGCATTGGCGATGCACTCACAATCTCTGTTGTCCTGGCAGAGGACATGGTAACTAGATTGTTGTCTTTGCCACATTTGCTTTCTAACAAAGTGGTTTAGAACAAAGGTGACCTTTTGGCTGCTCATTGCCTGCTGAATTGTGTAGGAGAGTCAGAAGTATGAATCTGAAGACTTGAGCTATTTCTGAAGCAGCAAGCCTCTAAGTCAGAAAAGCAGAATGATGACTTTCTTGTGCTACACACAGGGCGGTACAAAAGAAGAGTTTTTATTTGAACACTGGTCTAGCAACAGCAAAACTCTTCTCCATATATTCATCACCTGGGTTTAGGGCAGATCTCCAACTCTGTTTTACCATGAAAAACAAACAAACAAAAAACCCACCACTGCCACCAACACACACCCATATTCTGCAGCAGCATTGCTCAATAAACTTACTACACTGAAGGAAATGTGTTATATCTGCACTACCCAATATGGCAGCCACAAACCTCGTGTGGCTGCTGAGACTGAGGAACTGGTTTAGTTTTACTTATTTTTAATTCACTTTAAGTGGCCACATGGGCCTCGTAGATTTTATATTGGACAGCCCAGTTCTAGAGGGCCTAGTGGCAGGGATGTGAGCACCTGTTTCATGTGCAATTTAAACTTGATGATGTATGTTTTTAAAGTTGGGAGTTACCATTTATTTCTTTCATGAAACTGCAATGCTGATCATAAAAATAAGACATGTCCCTGCAGTATGATAAGGCTCTCATTAAAAACAAGTAGAGCAATGAAAATAAAAACGTATATATATGTAACTGTGGTTCCAGGTGTTTCTAAAGAATGACTGATGATAATTTCTTGGCCAAATCTTTGCTGTGATGAGGAAGTGGTGATGTCTCAGCAAGCACACCACTCTCCTACTGTCTGTCATTCGTGCTTGGATGCAGAGTTCCTGCACTTTAATCTGTGTTGGAGAGCTGTCTAACTCCTTTCCAAGCTATCTCTCTGAAAAACAAAGAAAAACAAAGGCAATAAAACAGAGAGAGGAAGATGTGCTAGGTGTGGGAAAATGCTTTAATGACACAGGTTTCAACTTGCTACCAAGTTATTCCGTACATGACAGTAACTCACTCATTTGGAACTTTGAATCAGCTCTCTGTGGAAGCACTTTTATAATTTGATAGATTTTAATACTAATCTCTGTTAGTCTGTTTTACTTTATAATGGAGTTGATATACAGTATATTTGCAATAAAAATATTAGAAAATACTTCTAATTGTTGATGAAAACACACATCAAAAATCAGAAATATGGCCCTGGCCAGTATGACTCAGTTAGTTGAAGCATCATCCCATATGCTTAAAGGTCACAGGTTCAATTCCTGGTCATGGCACATATCCAGATTGCAGTATGATCCCTGGTTGGGGTGCTTGCAAGAGTCAACTGACCTGTGTTTCTCTCCCATATTGATGTTTCTCTTTTTTTTTCTTTTTCCTCTCTCTCTCAGATCAATTTTTAAAAATCAGAAATATTAATTATTTAATGGTGCTCTCCAAAAATATGTATGAGGTTTGAAAAATTGAGTAAGAGAGAATTTTTAGTTTCATTTTATTTTGAAGAGTTGAATACACAATAAGCAGATTAAACTTTGAAGGAGAGGGAGAATGAAAAAGATATTTTGGGTATTCTGAATTTATTTTTCAAGATGTTTGTACTTATTAACTCTAGTCCTATATTTCACTTCAATTATTTTATATCAAAGAAAATGTCTCCCCTTTTCTTGTCTCTTCATATCAGCAGAGCTGCTCTTAAATTCACTACATAGTCTTGTTTTGATTTGAGTGGAATAAAGAGCAGGCGAGAAAGAAAAATTGGGAGTGAAAGAGACTTGTTTAATGGGCAGGAGTTGAAAGAAAGAAAAAAAGAAGTAGACAAGGTTTAAGATGATTGCTGAAGTGAAATTCACACACTTTTGAAAAATGATCATCCCCATTTACAGAGCATTTCTATTCAGTACCAGGTATGAACTAAATTATTAACATTAATTATTTCATGCAATTCTTGTGACAGCCCTAGGAAGTAAGTCTTTCCCCTATGCCTTGAATGGGGAAACCAACGTTTAGAGCTGAAACAACTCACTCAAGGTACTCTCTCACTCAGCAGACAAAAGTTGATAGCCTATATTTAAATGCAAGCCTGTTGAGTGCCAAAGCTTCTGCCCCTTCCATTACAACAGGTCCTAGACTGCACTGAGCATGGTGAGAATGGAAGACATGGGTGGTCATGATGAATATGAGCCTGTGAGCAGGATAAAAAGAAATGCTGACGAGGGCATTGGATGATTCCTGATGCTTGTCACCAAGAGAACTTAGGAAAAGAGTTATGAGTTTATGAGAAATGAGATGGGGTTGATCATGGGACAACTGGCTAGCAGCAGGCATCATATTTTTATTTTTTAAAAATATTTTTATTTCAGAGAGTAAGGGAGAGGGAGAGAAAGATAGAAACATCAATGATGAGTGAGAATCATTACTTAGTCTCCTGCATGCCTCACACTGGGGATTGAGCCCACAACCTGGGTATGTGTCTCGATCAGGAATCAAACCATGACCTCCTGGTTCATAGGTCAACACTCAACCACTGAGCCATGCTAGCTGGGCACATCAGAATTTTAATAAGCCAGCAATTCCTAATGCAGGAACACTTCCTGTTGCATCCGTGTTAATCAAAGTTTATTATCACAGAGGAAGAAGTTGAGATAACTTGCAAACTTGGACTGTTAGAACCATTGCTGGACATGTGTTAGATAGTGGGTGCGTTTGCAAAGCTTACCTTTCCAGGAGCTTGACTTTGGAGAATCATCTCCCTAATCTCAAGGGGTAAACTATGCAAAAAGATATATCCATTCATACAACGAACCTTTTTTAAAAAATATGAATCTTTATCATTGAAAGTATTGCATATGTCTCTTTTATTCCCCCATTGACCTCTTCTAGCCTGCCCCTGCAATCCCCTTCCCCCACCACAGGCCTTCACCTTCCTATTGTCTGTGTCCATGGGTTTTGCACATTCAGCCTTTTTTGGATACCTGTCACACATTGTCAATCCTTCCACATTCCACAAACATTGAGTGAGTGCCTACTATGTCTCAGGTGCTCTTCAATGCCACATACTGTGAAAACTAACTTAACATATTGGGCAACGCCTTCAAAAGTTAAATTTTAATTTATTTAATCTCTTATTTTATTTTAGTTTTTTTAAAATTTAGATTAACCTCTTATTTTATTTTTTTAAATATATTTTATTGATTTTTTACAGAGCGGAAGGGAGAGGGATAGAAAGTCAGAAACATCGATGAGAGAGAAACATAGATCAGCTGCCTCCTGCACGCCCCCCACTGGGGATGTGCCCGCAGCCAAGGTACATGCCCTTGACCGGAATTGAACCCGGGACCCTTCAGTTCGCAGTCCGATGCTCTATCCACTGAGCCAAACCGGTCTCGGCAAACCTCTTATTTTAATACAAACTCCTCTCTACCCTTTGTCCCATAATACTGTGTGATACTAAAATGCTACTTGAAGAAACTGAGAACATTTTCCTGTAGTCTATTTATAACTTCTTTGGATTTAGGTTTTGACATGGCTGAATAGAAAACTAAATATAACCAGCATTTGTGTTTTCCCTCTTAAGCCTGTTGGGCATTAGAAAGGAAGGAGAGAACACAAGCTTTGTGAAAAAGACTTCCAGTGCTAATAAACAGCTGTATGTATCTCAGGGAAACCATTTGTAACTAAAAATAGAGTCTGTCTAACTATAGCAACTCAGAGTATTTAATACTCAGATTCTTCATGGGCAGAAATAAATTCCAAAAGGGTATATGAGTAAAGAGGGCGGAATGGTAGTGTTGTAGGGCTCAGAGGAACTGTGGCCTGGAATCCAGGGTTGCATTAATCTGCTCATGAGCTTCAATCAAATATGCCTACTGCATTCACAGGAGATTTTCTGTCTCAAAGACAATTAGAAATCAGTGGGTAGCAATGTAGCTAAAAGGAAAAACAGTGCACTTGGGCTATTTTTAGCACACTAAGCCACATTGTTGAGAAAATAAAAAAGCTGGGAGAGTAGTTAGAAAAAAAGGAAATCTAAATACTCAAAGGAAAAGATAATATATACTTATTTGTGCATAACTATAGTTCCTAAAGATGTGAGATATGTCCAGAATATAGACGATATTAATTTTTAAATGTCCATCTTTGTATTTTATTAATATTTGTTAAATTCAGATGTATAGAATGCTGCTTTCTAAGATGAATTATAACTTTAATTTATTTTTGTTGACTAGTGTTTTGGACTGAACTCTATCTCCCTCCCCTCAAATTCGTATGTTGAAGTTGTAACCCCCAATAGGATGGCATCTAGAAGCGAGGCCTTTGGGAGGTAATTAGATTTAGATGAGGTAATGAGGGTGGGTCTTGGCAGTGGAAGATGACCCCTTTTCATATATATATAGCTAAACACATTGAGGAGCAACAACTTCCCACACTGACAGATTTTGAGCCTGGTAATGCTTATTATAATGTATTTGGTGACTGCTCTCCTTGCAACAACAACATTCAGATTAACTTGAGAAATTAAAATATAATAATAATTTTTGGGGGGTAGAGATCAACCAAAGGTCTTATAGGCATGCATATGGGCCTAACCAATGGACACAGACAACAGGGGGGTGAGGGCATGAGTGAGGGGATGGGAGTAATGGGGGAATAAAGACACATATGTAACACCTTAATCAATAAAGAAATTTATAAACAAACAAACAAAACATAATTATTTTTTTGAGGAATGGAATCATTCAACTAAATCCCTCACCTATACTATCTCATTTTCATTTGTATTTTGGGGTCAAATTATAGTGGCCGGTATAACAGTATTGTGTTACTGATGGAAAAACTTACTAAGAGAAGGTCGAGTAAAGAGATAACTTATTTCCCTCTGTCAAATGCTTCCTCAGAAACTTAAAAATAATAACCTTTTATTTCTAGAGGCCTTAGACAAACCATTCTTAAATTCTACTGAAACACTGTTGTTTTTTGCAGTGATGAGGAGGCCAGAGCTGAGAAAGAAATTCCATTGCTGGCCTCAGATGTATACATCCAAATGTGGGTAAAAACAAGGAAGCATTTATAGCATGGTGTGTTGTTGAAGTCTTCTTGGTTAACAATGGAATGAAACAAAACAAAAGAGAAAAAAATGAATGCATGGTGGGCAACCTCAGTCCCAGAACTGCAGAACCATCAGGTAGAATTGGATGATTTTTGTTGGTCTGCTTTCTAGGTTGTTTTAATGCAATGTGAATAATATTAAGTTGAACCATATGAAATTGTCATGTTTGTGGGTCAGAAATGGTCAAATATTGGCAATGTCTTATGATCATACTGAGAATGGCTATTTCTAGGTTTATATTGCACATATTGATTGTAAAACTCATCAGTAGTATTAGCTCAGGCATTTTCAACCTTTTTCTCTCCCCCTCTTACTCTATTGCTATGATTAGTTACAGGCTTCCTGAATGTACTCAGATTTTCCTGAAATACCAAAAATGGGAGGTGGATAAAGAGAGAGGCCACTTACAATAAAAGTTTTTATCATCACGAATATTATAAGCCTGTGGCATAGATTAATTAGGCCTTGGGCCATGTGCAGATGTCCACAGCTCTCTCCCTCACAAGAGGAAGGGTGAGTGGAGTTGTCACAATTGCAAAAACAACCAGGAATTGGCTCTGACTTACTAAAGAAGTCAATCATTTTCCAATTGCAGTGATGAATTATTTCTAATATCCATGGAGCCCTGACCATATAGTTGGGAAGACCCGGTGTTGCTTGTTAGACTGTGGTGACAAAGGAGTTAAACTCTAAAGCCTTAAGCATGGGCTCCAGGGATCATGTACAATGAGGTTGTCCAGGGACTACCAAGAAGTCCATGAATTCCACACGTCTGGGAAACCCCTTGCAGTTTGGGTCCAGTCTTTAAGTTAAAGTCATTTATTTTAAAAACCCTCCCAAATCTGTACAGGGCCTTTGTTGCAGAGATCATTCACTCACGGTACAGCATTAAGACTGAGCTAGAATGTCTCATAAGCAGGAGTACCAGGCCCATTGCCAGCATTTCAGAGAGCATCAAATGAAAGCAATTATAGAAGGCTATGGTTGATAAAGACGGTATATCTAAAATTGCCACTTAAAGTAACTGTAGACTGAGAATAATTTTCAGCTGATAGAAAATATCTTGCTGCAAAGAAGCAGCCTTAGACCTCCTGGAAATGGTCTTCTGGGAACAGAATCGGGACTACAGCAGCAAGAGAGGATGCCAACAGGCTAGGACAGGGACAGGATACTTAGTCCTATGTGGCTAAGAATTTCCATCAATTTCTTAGTGAGAAAGGCTTAGGAGTGAATACCAAAACTTTACAGAATGGCACTGTAGTTTGTCTTCTGGATGTGGTGTCTTTTGGCTGTGGTTCTGCTGGGGTGTGCATGCACACACATGCACATCCTTATTTTATTTTTTATTTTTTTAATGCACATCCTTATTTTAATTAGCAATCTCTAGTTTTTTATTTCATAGCATGGATTTCATCATTTTCAATGGACTCTTTATAAAGTCTCGTCTTTTTAAAGTAAAAGTGTCTGTTAAGATTTTTAATATATATATTTGAACCAGGTAGAATCAACTGTTAAGTTTTTATATGATTTAAATCTTCGGAGGAGGCCAACCAGACAGAGTTCTTCCCAGAGTGTGCCAGGGCAGGGCCCCTGCCACCTGGGTGGGTCCCCTGATATGTTAAAACAACAGCATACTTGCTTGTGCTCACGTACTCATTGCTCATATTTGGCAGAGATAGTCAGGGAAGCACATTTACATATTCTTTTTTTTTTTCTTTCTCAAAGCAGAGTTTGAGGAGGAAGAGAATCAAATTGGAAAGGTTTTCAAAATAGCTGTATAAATGAATGCAGCCAATTGGATGGCATAATATATTGAAAAAGAGAAAAATACTTGAATTTTAGGAACAAATACTTAAATTATTACTTAAATTAACCCCCCTCCTTTGCAAAAAAAAGGGGGGCAGGTGGAAGACCTATAAAATGCAGGTGAAGACTTTAAGACCAGGTCAGCTTTAAATAACCAGGACATGTCTTATCATAATTTTAATTTCTTGGTTGGACAATGAGAAAGTATAGTAACAGGAAGAGAGTATGGACTCTATTGGTTGTGGACACTCAGGGTCAAGTCAGGTCTAATGCCAATAAGACTTCTATAACCTTCAGCAGGTGAGATACACACTCTGAGCAGCTAAATATAATTCTGGAGTATGAATTTCTAGTCTGTTTGTTGTCTGTTAGAGATGATGTATCCTTTCATTGTTGGTGCCTGCCATGTCTTAGCTGTTTCCTTGGAGAGAAATGGCACCTGTGCCCATATTGTAAGTTGAACTTGAACAAGGTGTCTAGAGCCAGGCACTAGTTACAGCTGTGGGCTGTAGGATTGCCAGTCACTATAATTAGCAATATTGTTGTGCCAAGATCCTAAAGTCACATATTTTAATAATACCTAAAAATATTTGTGAAACAAGGCAGGATATATATAACAAAATTACACATTTTGCCCAATTTAAGCCATTAAAAAAAAAAAAAAACTCCTAACCTACCAGATTGGAATTAGCGATTTCTACTTGGCAGCCTTGATTTTTGAGGGCTCCACTGGAAAGATGTGAATGGATTCATAAAAAGCGGGGAGGAGACATTACATTTATTTAAAGAAACAAGCTGACTTACTTATTGTTCATTAACAAGTCTTAGGGCAGGTCAGAAGTAGGCAGGTCTCCATTTCTATGGCATCTTATTTTAAAACAGGCGTTGACCAAAAAAATTATTCATTTCTGTAGATTCTTTAAAAATTTGAAATGAACTCTGTGTTAATAAACATTGCTTATAATCATTCAAAGTGTGTACCTTTTTTTGGATACCCTGTATCTGTCTCTTTTTTAAAAATATATTTTTATTGATTTCGGAGAGGAAGGAAGAGGGAGAGAGAGATAGAAACATCAACAATGAGAGAGAACCAGTGATTGGCTGCCTCCTGCACACCCCCTACTGGGGACCAACCCTGCAACCAGGGCAACTCTGCCCTTGGCTGCAATCAAACCTGGACCCTTCAGTCCACAGGCCGACACCCTTTCGACTGAACCAAACCAGCTACGGCAATATGTGTTTTTCAATGCACTAGCTGACAAGGCCTAGCAGCAGGGCTGAACTTCTGTGATGCACACAATGAGCTTTGGGGTTTCCCCACGTTTGTAATGTGCCATGGAAACATCTGAGAAGGTTACTGCTGACGAGTCACGTGCGCGGCACTTATTAGTCTGGCTTATTGCCTCCTTTCATAACTGAAGGAAATGCTAAATTCATCTCAAGGTTAGTAGGTCAGATACAGGTCAATGATAATAAAGAAGTAATATTTTTCCTTCTCCAATTTCATAGCCCCTTGAATTCTCTCCAGGGATCTCTTGTTAAGAACCCCTGGCCATGCTTTCCTTAGTTGTTTTCACAGAAGGAGGGGTGGGTTATTTGCCTGATGACTTTGGGAAAAGAAGCACTGCCCACTCAGCTGCTCAGCTCTGTTCTGCTCTGTTCTGCCTCTTGCTGGCTTCTATCTTTTTCATGAAGCCTATCTGCAAAATGCATATCTTCCCGCTACTCTCTGTCCTGTAGAGTGGCCTGCTCCTGTAAGGGGAACTATAATTTTAAACTGTGTCAGACACTAAGTGGGCAAATCTATCCCTCTTAGGGGTCACTGTTCACAATCCTCTGTGGTGGTACTAAGTGGCCCAATCCAGTTTTTATCAGAAATAAAGCTGCCAGAGGTCTCTCACTGTCTGCCTTCTCTGTGGACCTCCCATTGGATCCCGGCAACTTGAGGGTGTGACTGAAGGGCATAGACTCTGAGGCGGACAGCTTGGGTACACCCTACCTGGGACTTTGTTAAAGCAATGGGTTTCTTAGTTTCATTTTTTTTAATTTGTAAAATGGGATGATAATAGAACTTACCCCATACTATTGTAAAGAACTTAAGGAATTTATTCACATAAAGGTCTTAGAAAGATATTGGGAAGGAGTGCAGGCTCAATAAAAGCTAGCTGTTAGAATTCTGCATAGGGTGTGGGGAAAGGTAGGCTATTGATTGAGCCCCCAACACCAGCAACATTTTCCTGGGATCTAAAACATCTGTCCTGCATGGATTAAGTTAACTAGATACCTACAGATCATATCTACTTGTGCTGGATAAATATGAAGTGTCACACTAGGGCCTATTTTGGAAGAGATATCATCCCAGAATATGCACTATATGACTGTACTGATTATTAAAATAGTGAGACATAAGTCTGAACTCTAAGAAATTGACAGTTTTATAAGCCTAAAAAATGGGTCGGTCAATAACAGTAATTCCATGTGATTGAACCTGATACTTCCATTTGGTTGTGACCCCCTCCACCATCATTCGCTAGAGCTCTCCAACCAAAGGAATCCCCAAAGTCTTTCTGTGGTGCTGAAACTAACATTCTTTCTGACTATTTGGTGCCTTATAGTTATTCACCGGAGGATTTTTAAGAGTTTAATACTTGCTGAAGATCTGATGACATATGTTGGGTGTTGAGACCATATAAGACCCTCAACTCATGGTTTGTCTTCAATTTTTTTTAAGCAATCACTTAAACAAGCAGAGGATTCAAGGCCTCTACTGGTTTAATTTGGAACATCAGGCACCCATGACATTGCTTATCTCCATGCTGTGCCCCTGTAAATCAGTGATCTCAGATATCAAACATGTTAAGATTTAATGTCTAGTTCTCTTAGGAGAAGCATAGTATGAGGACTGATTGAGCAGAGGCCCCTGAAAGGATTATCAGCAGGCACCTGGCCCCATGCCTGCCAGCTGAGGACAGCCTCCTGGCTATGAAGTCCTTGTGCAGGGTTGATGGGGATAAACACTAGTTGAGCTCCTGTTATGAATCAAACAATTCTGAGAACTACTGTTTGACCATTCATAGGGCAAATATTTATGTGCCAGGCATGTGCTAGGCACTCGTAATAGAGTGATAAGCAAGACACAGTTCTTAAACTACATGTAAAATCTAGATCTTTCTGTTTATGAAGTAAACATTTTAGTAAGGTTGTTTGCTACTCTCTCTTTTGTGAGATCATGTACACAAACACAAATACATAGGGAATGAGAACTAGATATATTTGCTCCATCGTAAATGTCTCTTCTTATCCAAATAGGGAATTGTAATCACCATTCTTCCACCTCAACCTCTAACACGCTAGTATAAAATGCAAGGGCCAGAGAAACAAACTGAAATAAAAAAGGTCCGGAGTACCTGTGCCTATTTTCCCTTGTGACTTAAGACCAATTGACTTCTCCCATGTCTCAGTGGACTTTGGTGTGCAAGACCCACGATAACACCAAACATTTGTCACCAGGCTGCAGAAACTGTGCGTAGGCAAGCCAGGCCACCTGCTTGGAGAGGCCTGCTTAATTTATCAGCCAGCGTATGTAGATACGCAAAGGTCCAGACTGAGCTCGGCAGTGAGCTCATGCTCAGATAAGCAAGGTCAGGCGTCCCTGGGGACACAGGCAATTACAGAAAAGGCAGCTCATTGCAGGCCCACAAATAGGCTGCCATTTGCTTCTTGCTTTCTTTGGGCTTGGGGCCAATGTTGTTCAGGGAGAATTATATTTTAATATTCAGCTACCAAAACAAAACAAAACAAAAGCCTGTGCTTATCTTATTGTAAGTATAATAAATAATCTTATTAATGTAAACCATCTTGAGTTTTATAGATCCAGGGGCCTCATTTTTCCACTTTTAAAGAAAACAGTTTATTATTATTATTATTTTATTGTCTAAAGTTTTACATATGTCTCCTTTTCCCCCAATTGATTCCTCCCCCAGCTATTCCCTCCCTGAGCAAGCCTCCACCATCCTAGTGTCTAAAGCAAATAGTTTTTTAAAAAAGTATTTGCTTTTTGTTTATTTTGCAGCCATTTTGTGTATATTTTTATATGTGTGGTCCACTGTTGCATATAAGTAAGCAGCTTTTTTTAAATCAAAAGTAATATAACTGCTAATATTACCAGGTGAATACATTATATATATGAAGTATTCTTTAGATCTTTGTATCCAAAGATACTTTTGATTGGCAGTTTCTCAGATGTGCTAGTTATAAGGTTCATGTTTGGATGAGGATATCTACAAAGAGCTATGCATATTCATATAGTAATTTCTAATGAGCAAAATGACTTTCCAATAACCACTCTAGCTCTGTGTCCAAGGAGCAATGTCTCTAATTGCCCTGTGATAAACTATGAACAAAACCCACAGCTGGATAACAGATAGTGGTACAATCTGTCAATAAAACCAATATTGCTATGCTTCACCAGCTCTGCTCACTTGTTAGAGTGCTGAAAGCAGAATTTTAATGGAGAATTATTTGAAAGACCAGCACGCTGGGACACATCTCGGCTTGTATGGTATGATGTGGTCAAATTTGTTATCCTTCAAAGCTAATCATAAAGGAGCAAAAGCACATACAAAAATATTTAGGTAAAACATTTTCTTCTCTGAAGACTTATGTGTCTTAAAGGAGGACCTGGCCAGAATTATCAGGTCTCAGATCAAGCATTTATTGTGCCTGTTTCTTATGCAGGGACACTGTGTACCAGCCCAGTGTGATTACCATTTAAATAGGCTAAACTTCACTTCAGGTTGGTAAACACTTTCATCACAGAAGTATTCTCCGTCTGCTTTATGATGTTTATTATTAAACATTTTGTTGTATTAAATTTACTGAATTCCTAAATAATTTATTAGGTGATTTAAAAATATTATTCTGATTTGTATAGGTGGAAATTGCCAGGATTTTATATTCAAGGTGGGTAATTGAACATATTGAAATTACCTTTCAGGAAGCCACGGAGTAATGAGATTAAGACCCAGACAGTGGGTGAGACTGGTAATCGTGGACTCTCACTGCCCTACAGGCTTTTTCTTTCTTTTATTTTTCTTTTTGTTAACCCTCACCCAAGGATTTTCCCATTCATTTTTAGAGAAAGTAAAAGGAAGGGAGAGAGACAGGGAGAAACATCAATGTGAGAGAGACATCAATTGCCTCCTGCACATGCCCCAACCAAGGCCAAGGATAAAGCCTGCAACCAAGGTATGTGCCCTTGACCAGAATCGAGCCCAGGACTCTTCAGTCTGGGGGCCAATACTCTATCCTCTGCGCCAAACAGATTAAGGCCCTACATGATTTTTCAATGTCCTTCTGATAACAGCCCTTTGTTTTCCTTTTGCTGCTAACCCTGACCATTGTACATGAACTCGGTGAGGCTGGCAGTCACAGTGACCTGCACTCTTGACCGCAAGAGCCAGGCACATGACTGAAGGTACCTCTTTGCCTTGGCTTCAGTGATTGATTCAGAGATTGGCACGTGGCCAAATGTGAGACACTCATTGACAGCATCCTCTAAAAATTTTCTGTCAGAGTTAAATTTTTTTTTTTTTTGGCTGGAGTTGCTAAGCTGAGAGCCAGGGGACATCTTGGAGAGACACAGGTTGAAGAACAAAGCTGGGCTAGGTTGAGAGAGAGAGAGAGATGAGAAATGGAGAGCTGAAGTGCTGAAGACACACTTTAGATCCTGACACCAGTTGTGTCTAAAACCAGTGGAGATTCCAGATGTTCAGGAAATACGGGATTACCTTTTTGCAAGGCTAGTTTGAGTTGAGTTTCCAACATTTGAAACTCAAAGAGTCATGATAGATTCTGAGGATTACCTGTGTGTTCAGGAAACATCCAAAGCAGACTCTTGATCACAAAGCCTAAATATAATTACTGCTTACAAATCCCATCAAAACAGGGATCCCTCCTGTTAGGGTGGAAGACACAGTTTGGAAGATAGTCCTGCTAATTTGACAAAATATATTGTTATTAAAGACTTCCAAAAAGCCATTTTACACTCTTTCCATATGATTTCAGTTAAATATTGTACAGTTATAGAAGGTGTCCTCTTTCTGAGCTAATTCATTCAGTTTGTTGAGTT
Source organism: Antrozous pallidus (assembly GCA_027563665.1). NCBI lineage: Eukaryota > Metazoa > Chordata > Mammalia > Chiroptera > Vespertilionidae > Antrozous > Antrozous pallidus. The sequence goes on along the minus strand of CM050508.1, from coordinate 28,806,200 downwards.
ATATATCAAAGTGATGCAGAAAATAATAAAAGTACATTGCACAATAAAAACAAAAGATAGCATCCTACCTTTTAAAAAATATATTTTATTGGTTTCAGAGATGAAGGGAGAGGGAAGGAGAGGTAGAAACAACAATGATGAGAGAGAATCATTGATCGATGGCCTCCTGCATGCCCCTTAGTGGGTCAAACAGGGCGTGTCCCTTGATCGGAATGGAATCCCAGACCCTTCAATTCCTAGGTTGACGCTCTATCCACTGAGCAAAACCAGCTAGGGAAGTAACCTTCATTTTCATTTGCTAGTTATTAATACTACCTCAGAATTGATCAAGTCTCATCTCCATGGCTGTTCTAAGAATATGTTACTATTGCAGGACCTTCCTGGAAGACCCTACATCCAGCTTTTTCTGATTTAATTTTCAAATTTTCTGTCCAACTGGCTGACCCTCACTCTCTGTATCTGATTAACATTCACACCTTCATCTTGTCTTTATTTAGCTATCTCTTAGCCTTGATCTGATTTCTAAGTTCCACTGTCCTCACCTCCAAACTGTCATGCCTTCTTCTGAGCTATGTGTATTGGACTTTAGATAAAAACTGCTCCTGGATGAATCTATACTTTAGGACATTTCCTTTCCTAACACTGACATTGAGAAGTCTTGCCTCCCAACACTGGCCTGTCATTTCTAGGATGTAACATTAGAGTCCTTAAGGGAGCCTTTCCCAGTCAGGTTTCTGAAATCTAAAATTTCAGAGGTTCATTCCCTTGTCTGCTTTCCTCCTTTGATAAGGTTCTGGTATCTCTGGGAGAAGTGATACAGGAAGCCTCATCAATGATATTTTGCTTTGGTATCTGTTAGCCATTGTGAATGACTCTACAATATTTAATCACTTTCCCCATTCCCCTACCACCTGTTGCCCTCACTCCCTGGCAGCAATGGGGATTGGGGCAATGATTCAACTCCAGGGAGAGAGAGACCCTGAGTCTCAGCCAATTATGGCAATCTTCTTCCCTTACTAGCCATTGGTTCAGGAATTCAGACGAAGCACAGTTTTCCATGTAGGGCAGCTCCATATGTAAATGGCATATGACATGCAGTCAGACAGAAAGAAGGCCTTGATTCAGTGTCTGGGGAAGGCATTTTTATTTTCCTCCCTCTCCTGTCCCCATTCACATGCCTGTCTGTGGATATGAATGAAGAAGCATAGGGCTAGGTGATTGATACATGTGGCTCAAACTATAAAGAAAACAGCCTCAGGAGGCAGCTGACACTGTGTTGAGCAGAGCAGGCAGATAGGAAAAATTGAGTGTCTCATGACATTGTCCAGTCACTCTGTTGTCCAACCCTTATGAAGACCTCCAGATAAGTGAGTCCTATATTCTGTGTTCAAACTCTTAGATTAAAAAAAAACCTAATGTGATTAAGATGATACATTTATTTATGTTCTTTTCTGTGATTAGGTTTTGAGTCCAGGAGAATAAATAGAGCAAGGATGGAGTAAGAGGGAAATATTTCCCAGAAGGGGACAGACTCAGATAGAATATAAAGAAAGGGGAGTGAAAACACCAGAAAATAAACCTTTTATACCATGAAACATGCTGGAGGATATGCATTCTACCCAAGTAGCCTGGAGATATGATTATTTTGTTCTCATTAGTCAGGAACAAAGGCTCCCGACCCCCTGCTCCGAAATTATCCTTGAAACCCTCTGAATTATGCTACATAGATGGAAAGACTTGTCCAGTATTTGCAGACAAAGGTCATAAGGTTGGTCCACAAATCCAGCACATAATAATAAGAGCTAACATGAATATGTATAAACCACTTTCCACTTTACAAAGGGCTGCCATGACTTGATTTCATTTGAGCCCAAAAACAATTCTCTGGAGTAAATTTTTACCATTTATTTTGTATAGATGAGGTAACTAAGACTCAAGAAGACAGAATGTCACAGAACCATGTGGCTGGTGGCATGGAGACCAGCACTGAACACTAGAGTTCTGACTTGGGCCTTCACTCCCTTGACCACCCACCAGTGCTTTTCTGTCATTCCACATGGCTTTGCTGATCCCTGGCAGGCAGCTGCTTCTGCTAAGTTCAGAATTAGTTTTCCTTGTTGGCATCTCTTTGGGAAGGCAGCCCCAGGGCCTTCCTTATTGGTTTGTGGTTGCCAGCCTTCTTTTACCATTGAAAAGGGCTTTATTTCTTGGCATTTAATCCCCTTCCTTATCCAATCCTCTTCTCCATTACTTCACTGGGCTTCCTGTTGGTTTTATGTTAGGAACATCCTGGGTTGACAACTGGAGTCACTTTCTGCATTTGATTCAAAGGAAACTCCATCGAATGAATTCTATACAATGGTGAGCTTATTGGATCATTACCTCTTAAGGTAATTCCCAGGAAACATGGTGAAACCAGAGAAAAAGGTATCCTTAATCCTGAATAATATGAGCTGAAAGTGATAAGCTCTTTGGTTTTTTTAATAATACCTGTGAGATGATTGATATCTCACCATAAATATGGAAAAAAGTACAAGGAATAAGAAACAAAGAGTGAAAAACTAGGAGAGATGGAGAGAAATAAATGTGCAAACATTGGGAGTCAAAGAGTATGTATAGGCAACAGTTTGATGCCCTCTACATTTTTTCTCCCATTTTTGAATTAAACTAGGTATTGCTTGGTATGCATAATTAGCCATCCCACTGAGCCTCTTCAGTAACTGGTGTGATGAGATGACAGAGTTAGCAGCTGGCAGAATGGCAGTTATAACCAATAAGCTACTGACTCATAAACCAGGTAATTTGGCTCCCAAACACCTATTTGTTCATTTGTTAATCTCATGAACAGAATTAAGATAAATTACAAGCTAGTGTGGATCATGTCTACACTTATTTACTTTCCTTCCCCCAATAAGCCCTTATAAATAAAAATAGGAAGTAGAGGTTAGGAATTCAGAGATCAAATTACGTTTTAATCATTTTTTCCAGTGCACATTACAAACCTCTTCCTCCCTGCTGTGGTGAGGCATGCAATTGTTTTATTCTGTCTTATATATATTATGATTCAGCTAAAATGAAACTTGGATGAGGGTCAGGGGTCAGACATGTCAACCAGGACCAAGAGAACTTCAATCATATTTGTCCTAGACTTTTGGCCCCTGTCTGTGGCTTATGATGTGTTTGCATCCCTTGATGAGGAGATCTGGGTGCTGGGGTGTCTATACTTAAGAAAATAATAGGATGAATACATATACCCTTCAAACATTGTCTTTTATAAATAGGAGGTAGCCAATTTATTTAAGCTGATGAATAAGAGGGAACATTTGACTCATCCTTATCTTTACTGTTAGGATGATAATAATACTTGGAAATAAGGAACATTAAAATAAACCATGCGATAGTGGATCCATCTGATTAGCTTCATTAGTAGAATGGTGAGATTTATTGGCACTAATTAAATGTTTGATTTGGCACAAATCTTAATTGTTAATATGCAGAAGGTAATATAAGGAAATACTTTAAATATAGTAGACTAGAGTATTATAGGATAGATCAATGGGGGGAAACATTAACAAAGCTTATTCTTATAACATTAAGTTGTCACACAGTACGTTTGTGCAATAAAATGCATTCAAGAGAGCAGACATCATGACATGCACACCCTCTGTGATGTTTCTCCATATTGTTAGAGGGGAACTTGGTAACTAGAGTGAAGTCATAAATTGTGCAATCATTCTGGAATTTGCATTCACTTAAAGAAAAATTTTCAATGTTCTGGCTGGCTTTTACTGTTTTTTTTTGATCCTATGATTCCTACCTCATTGCCTTGGTGTGCATTTACATAGCATTGTTCAGCTATGCAGGGTGTTTCCTCTCCTCCCCCCACTTGTTAGTTTCCTATGCAATGCAAAGTGAAGCTTAGATGAGGCATGACGGCGGGATAATATTAGCCAGTCACAATTAGGTCAAGGGATATGAGCAAGCTGAGTTGCCACTTCATGCTATTTACAGCTTTCCTTTCTAAAGGGTTCTGATCTCTGTGGGTTTGGCAATTCAGAGAGCAGAGGGAGGGGGAGGTCATCTTCCCAGTTCCTATTTTGGAGAGAATAACAGGCACAGCAGCCACAGCCAAGAGTAACAGTAATGCTTTTCCAGCCATTATCTCATTTAATCCCTTCAATACTTGGGAGGAAGGTAGATATCATTGCATTTGATAGATGGGGACAAGGAGAAGCAGGAGAGTTAGGTAATGAGCTCAAACTTGCAGTAAATGAAAGCTGCTGAATGAAAGCATCACGGTTGAAACCCAGATCCCTCCTCCATTCATCCTGTGCTTTTGTTGCTGCACTCAGCTGCTTTCTTACAAGCAAGGTTTCTGGAAGGTAGGGATGAAATGGGAAGCACTGGTTACGCAAGTCTTTCTGCACATGTCACATTCCCTTTTCACTGCATTTTCCTCTTGCTTCTCAAATGGGGCCAACCCAAAAGAGACACTTGTTGTCTATTCGTCTTCTAAAATGGACTTTATAAAGCTATTCTTCCAAATTCTAAACTCAGAGGCTCATCTTTTGCCATTGAGCAAATTACCAAGGTAATCAGTTAGATGCGATGTCCTCAGAAATGTAGATAAATCTTACTTTTGACTTTTGGGCGTAAAAGACCCATCATCATTTATATGCATCTCCACCTTTCTCTGTGGGTCTGACCCAGTGGTTCTAACATTGATGTGACTACAACTCATGCAGCGGTGAATCACATAGCGTTCTTTGGTTGCTAACAGAAATCTTCTCTCATTCCTATAAGCAGCAAGGATTTGGGCAGTTCTCAGAACTAGAGGGAGGCCTGGAGAACAGGGATAGAAAAAGGAGAGGAACAAGCAGTTCTAGGGGTGTAGGTAGGAGGAACCAATTTTATTTTCTCTCTAGACTCAAATAACTATACTTGAAATAATTATCTAAAGTAGTCAGAATTCTAAGCTGGGCCTCAAGATTCCCACTTTCTATGTATTAGTCAGAGCTCATAATACACGCTTAGCTGACTACATTGGTTCAGAGAAGCAGAATCAATAGGAGAAAGACAGATAGATAAATAGCTAGATAGAGACTTATTATGATAAATGGGTTCAGATAATTATGGAGGCTAAGAAATCCCACAAAGCTGTTTGTGGTACCGGACTAAAGGGGTTTGTTTGCCTGCATACAATAAAAAACAATTAGATGAAAATAAGAATTTGCAGCCAAGAAAGGGAGGGTTTATTTATTTATTTTAAAATATATTTTCTTGATTTTAGAGAGGAATGGAGACAGATATATAAACATCAATGATGAGAGAGAATCATTGATTGGCTACCTCCTGCATGCCCTGGGATCGATCCTGCAACTCAGGCATGTGCCCTCAGCCGGAATCGAACCTGGGACCCCTCAGTCTGCAGGCCAAATGCTCTATCCATTGAGTCAAATCAGCTAGGGCAGGAAAGGTTTATTAATTGAGGAAGTGACCCACCCCTGGAATCACAGGTGAGCCAATGCTCAAAGACCAGGCTTCCCCATGGTTTTTAAGGGATGACTATATAGGGGACTAAAAGTCATGGTCCAGATCATGGTCTCTACTGATTGGTTGCTGCTAGGGCAGGGTAATTGATCATTGCATCTGGTCCTGATATCGGCCAGGGCATCACTTCCTTTGGCTTCACAAGGATGTGGTCAGAGGGGTCATTCTAGAGTAAAACACAACTGAGACCCAGAGGTTTTCTTTAATGTGATTGAAACTCTGTCTCTGTGATCAACACACATACGGCTTTGTTCCTAAGATTATTTGATGGCGACCAGAACCTCACTGTTCTGAGGCCTTAATGATTAAGGGAATGGATGTGCCAGGGAGAAGGAGGCAGTTGAGTCAGGTTGCTGGATGTGAACAGTTTGAATGAAAAGGAAAGAAAGGAGAAAAGATCATATGAAAGAAATAAAATTTCTGTGTGGTTACATTTGCAAGGGAAGCTGGATATAGTTCTAGTTTAAACCCAAAGGGTCAATAACCAGAAGCTCCAATGTCCTAGTGCAGGAGAAGATGGATGTTTCAGCTCAACAGGGAGCCTTGTTCAGCGGTTTTGTTCTATTCAGGGACTCAATGGATTGGGTGATGTGCACCCTCATTGATATACCCAGAAATAATGTTTACCAGCTATCTGAGCATCCTTTAACCAGTCAAGTTGGCATAAAATTAACCATCACAACCCAGTATAAACATCCTTTGTAACCCCCACCCCTAGAGTGTGGGTGGAACTATGAATACCATGAAGTATTCGTTCTGCAATCAGGTTACTAATCAGTTACTTTGAATTCATCAGGAATGAGGGTTACCCTAGGTTTGCAATGTAATCAGCTGAGCTTTTAGAAGAGGGCTGGGAACTCCCTAGGCTGAGAGATTCTACAAGAGATTCTCTTTCTAACCTTAAAGCTGAAAAGTGCCATAAACCAGGCCATGTGGCAGGGAGCTATGGACACTTTCAGTAACTTAGAGTGACCCTGACCAATAGCCATCCAGAGAATGGGACCTCTCTGGAAGTCCCATTGTAAGGAGCTGAATTCTGCCATCAAGCAGCCAGCTTAGAAGAGGACCAAAGCCTCATGATAGCCTCAGCCAGCACCTTGATTTCAGCCAAGAGAGCCTGAACAGAGAACCCAGCCATACTGGATTTTTACCTACAGAACCTTTGAGATGAGAAATGAATATTGGTTGACGCTGATAAATTTGTGGTGATTTGTTACAGAGCAACATAAAATGAACATATACCATCTATAAACTGATAACTCTAAAATTTATGTTTCCAGTCTAGTCCTCCACCCTCAACTTCAGTGTGATATCCTACCCCCTACTTGATATCTCTGCTTGGATGTATAATAGATATCACTAGCTTAACATGCTTTAAACTGAGTTTCTCATCTTTTCTTCCTCCCTACTCACGTTGCCTGTAGCCCTTTTATGTCAAAAATGACAACTCTTCACTTATAGTTGCTTAACTCAAAAACTTTGAGTCATATTTCATGTTTGATCCATCAATTTGAAACCTTGGTTCTAGCTTCAAAATATTTCCAGAATTAACCACTTCTCACTTATGCCTCTGCTCTCACTCTGCTATATGCCACCAGTGTGTTCACAAGGAATAATGAAATAGCTTCTAACTGGCCTCCCAGATTTCACTGTGGCTCTCTAACAGTCTATTTTCAACATACCAACCAGAGTGATGTTAAAAAAAAGATCAGGCCACGCATCAATGGCTCTCTGGTAGATGGAGTGATTAGTTCCCATTTTCTGTCCCTCTCTTTGACATATGACTTTGCAGTCCCTCTCACTGGAGGTGAAGTAGGCTGCTCCCTTCGTTGATTTCAGTTTGGCTGTGTTCTTGCTTTGAATGAGCAGACACAAGTGGGGAGAGATGTGCAGAAGTGACAATGTCTCAGTGCCGAGTTTGGGCCTTAAACATTATGTTTTTCCACTTGCCCTCTGCACATCATTGCTGTGAGGACATGTCCTAGCTAGCACGATTTCTCAAGGAGGTGGACAGACACCTTACACAGATAAGGATCCAGCCTGCCATGAAATGCTGTCCAGTTGAACTCAGCACAGATTTGGTGGTCCTAAGCTGACCTGTAGCAAGATAAATGGCTTGTAGTATGCCACAGAGAGTTTGTGGTTTCTTCCCAAGCAATAGCTGATAGAGCAGGCTCAGAAGAGAAGCCACATGCTTCTTACAAGTGTCTGCATGTCCTATGGCAGCAATAGCCCTTCCTTCTTCCCTCTCCTTCTCACCAACTGTGCTCCAGTATAATGCTCTCCAGTTCCATCCATGCTGTTGCAAAAGGTAAAAGTTCCTTCTTTAATAGCAGCATAGGATTCCATTGTGTAGATGTACCACTGTTTTTTAATTTACTCATCTGCTGATGGGAACTTAGGCTGTTTTCAAATCTTAGCTATTGTAAATTGTGCTGGTATGAACATAGGGGTGCACATATCCTTTCTTTTTTTATTTTTATTTTTAAGTCTTTATTGTTCAGTTTATTAATTACATTGTTCCCCCTTTTTTATCCCCCTATAGCTCCCCTCCACCCGGTACCCATCCCACCCTCCGCCCTCACCTCTCTCACCCACTGTTCTCTCCCATTGTTGCATGATTTTTGTTCAATCTCTAGCTGCACTTCCCATGCCCCTTTTATCCCCAAGAATTGTCAGTCCATTCCCTCTCTATGTCCATGATTCTGTTATATTCACCAATTTATCCTGTTCATCAGATTATTAATTCACTTGATTTTTAGATTAATTTGTTGATAGATGTGTATTTGTTGTTTATAATTTATATTTTTACCTTTTTCTTCTTCCTCTTCTTAAAGAATATCTTTCAGCATTTCATATAATACTGGTTTGGTGGTGATGAACTCCTTTAGCTTTTTCTTATCTGTGAAGCACTTTATCTGACCTTCAATTCTGAATAATAGCTTTGCTGGATAGAGTAATCTTGGTTGTTGATTCTTGCTATTCATCACTTTGAATATTTCTTACCACTCACGTCTGGCCTGCATCGTTTCTATTGAGAAATCCACTGACAATCGTATGGGTGCTCCCTTATAAGTAACTAACTGTTTTTCTCTTGCTGCTTTTAATATTCTCTCTTTATCTTTTGCCCTTGACATTTTAATTATGATGTGTCTTGGTGTGGTCCTCTTTAGATTCCTATATTTTGGGGTTCTGTGCACTTTTTGGACTTTTAAGTCAATTTCTTTCACCAGGTGGGGGAAGTTTTCAATCACTATTTCTTCAAGTAGGCTTTTATTATCTTGTTCTCTCTCTTTTTCTGGCACCCCCATAATTCGGATGTTGGCATGCTTGAGGTTGTCCCAGAGGCCCCTTACACTATCTTCAATTATCTGGATTCTTTTTGCTTCTTGCTTTTCCAGCCAAGTGGATTTTGCTTCTTTGTATTTCAAATCTTTGACTTGGTTCTTGAGGCCCTCTGGACTGCTTTGAGGACTTTGTGTAATATTTTTTATTTCAGTGTATGATTAATTTCTAGTTGGTCCTTATTCATATCCTTGTAGGTCTTGTTCATTTCCTCATAGGTCTTGTTCATTTCCTCATAGTTCTCATTAATTTCATCAGCCTTTTCTAGGAGCCTCTTGAAAAACCTAATTACTGTGGTTTTGAACTCTATGGCTAGTCGTCTTTTTTCCTCCATTTTTTTCACACCTGATTTCTTTCCATTTCTCTTCATTGTGGCTGCTTTCCTGAGTTGGTCCATTAGCTTTGTGTGGTAGATGTCCTCTAAGGGACAGTGGCTCAGCCTCCAAAGTTACCTAAGGTGGGTACTCTTGCTGCAGCCCTTTATGGGTTGTACAGTATTGTTGTAGTTAAGTCCAGCTATTTGTTGTTAGCACTAGGAGGGTTTGACCTCCAGGCCAATTGGGTGTGAAAGTGAGCTGTGTTCAGGTTGGATGGGCAGAGTCTCCAGGCTGAGCACACAGCATCAGCTCCATCCTATGCGGCACGGGGGTTTCTGTGCCAGGTGGTAACAGCTGAGCCCCTCCGAGAGAAAGCCGCCACCAGTCCCCACCCATTGCCAGTCAACTCTGCCTCTCCCCAAATGAGTCTGCACACCCAAATTCTCGCCCAGGGTTGTAAAACAAAGCAGTCTGGTGGTCTCCTGAACAAGGGAGCAAGTCATGAGTCAGCTCTGTGTGGTCGCGAAGTTCTGTCCCCAAGTTTATGTGCAAACTGCTGTTCCAAGTTTAGCGTACTCTCCTCAAACTCACAGACCTCTGCTGCACCGGCTTTGAGCGTGCACACCCCGGACCTTGGACCTCATCTGGCACTGGGAAATCTGTGCAGTGGGACATCTCTGCCCTCCCTGTTGGAGAAATCCATCTGGGATTGCTGCTGCCAGCCCACATGCACACACAGCTCCAAACCTCTCTCCGGGCGTATCTTCAAGGCTGCGCTTTGCCACTCTTCTGAGTCTCAGAGTCCCACCTTCACTCTTATTTGTGGAATTTTCACTCAGCCAGCTTTCCAGTGATTCTGGATGATGTTTGTTTTGTTGTTATGTTGTAGTTTTGAAATTGTTGTGCGGGGCAGCACAATAGGTGTTTACCTATGCTACCATCTTGGTTCCTCCTTGCACATATCCTTTCTGATTGGTGTTTCTGGTTTCTTGGTTTTCTTAGAAGTGATTAATTATGAGCCCTTTGGAGATAGTTTTCCATTTTATCTTTTAGAGGAAACTCCATACTGCTCACTGCAGTGGCTGTACCAGTCTGCATTCCCACCAGTAGTGCAGGAGGGTTCCTTTTCCCCCATATCCTTGCCAGCACTTGTCATCTGTTGATGATAGCCATTCTGATATGATATGAGATGATATCTCATTGTTGTTTTAATTGGAATCTCTTGGATGATTAGTGACTTTGAGCATGTTTTCATATGTCTCTGGGCCTTCTGTATGTCCTCTTTTGAAAAGTTTCTATTTAGATCCTTTGCTCATTTTTTGATTGGATTATTTATCTTCCTTTTGTTAAGTTGTATGAGTTCCCTGTAAATTTTGGAGATTAAAGCCTTATCAGAAATATCAGGAACCCATTTTTGAAGCCCTTCAAGGAAATGAGCCCTGGGACCTGGAGTAGAGGGGGCAAACACAGAAGAGGAGATGTTCTCAGGAATTTTCAAGAGTGCAGGTCTGAGCTTCACCATCCATCTGGTCTTTCCCAACTGAGCTGCTGTCCCCCAGCCTCAAAGACCCAGTGGGCTTTAGCATCTCCATCCTGGTTAGCAGGTCAGAGGTGAAAGGTGGCTTCTACCTGCTGCCAGGGCTGCAGGGTGGGGAATGTTTTCTTGCATAGCTGGGCTATAATCCTAGCATCATTTTTCCACTGCTGTCCATGGTGTGATGTTGCTGTGACTATGGTGCACTTTGGCTGCATGGGGCACAAAACAGGCTACTGTGGGTTGGCCCCAGGACCTGACCACACCACGTGAATGTGGAAAGGAACATTCTAAGTGACAGACACTGAGGAGCTGGCCCGTTTTTGGAAAGCAGATTGTATGCAAGCTAGAATTTGTCTGTACTTCTAGAAAAAGAAAGTTATAGTCTTTCCAAGTAAAACAACTCAGCATTTAATAGCTTGCTGGGATTGACTTCCTTCCTTAATAACTTCTGGGCCATTTTGATGCAAATATTAATTTGGGACTTGTCCATCATGAAGTTGAAATATGGTCTTTGATTTGAACAATAAGAAACACTTGCCCTTATGTTCCAGACCTTGTTACTAGCACCATTCAAATTATCCATCTTTAAAATTTTCTGTTTAATGAGAATAAATATACTTCTTATCTAGATAGTTCAAAAAATTGATTAAGAAGGTGAAATTATGTGATTAATTATGAGCCCTTTGGAGATATTTTTGTTTAAATTAATTCACTTATTTTGCATTTTGATAATGTGTTTATTGACCTGTTGTCATCTTAGATTTGACAAATTAATAGTCCTACTGCTAATAATTTAAGGCGTGTACCATTTTACTTATAATTTTAACACTATAGGCATTTTCAAGTCCTGGAAATCAGGTTTGAAGGGTCAGAGTATTTGAGTAATAACAATATTAGTAGTAGAAATGGTAGTAAGAATAATAATAATCATAACAATCCTAGAAGCAACCATTTTTTTGAGTTTATTATATACTATGGAAATTGCTAGGCACATATGTTATTTAAGTTTTCACTTATCTGATTCTTCTTATATCAGTCAAATGGAGGTTCATTCAGATGAATATTGATCTGAATTCCTGCTCTGCCACTTAACTGGCTGTGTGATATTGGGCCAGCTACTTAACCTTTCTGTAAAGTGGAGATAGATATCCCTATTTCACAGGATCTTTGTGAAACTAAAGTTAAATGCAATGCCATATATAAAAGATTAGGCATGGAGTCAAATAACCATCTCTTAATAGATAGTGGCTCTTAATAATGATAATAAATTTATCACCTGCTACATTTGGTCAAGCTCTTTATCTCTATGAATATTCAAAGAGGAGTTGAATGAATAGGAAAAACTTTTATCCCTCAGGGCTCAAGGAGACAATACATGGATTTTGATTTTGATTGATCATCACAATTTGCTAACCATGAATAAACATGAAGATTAGGGACCCTTCCAGGACTCTGCCCAAATCTAAGATGAGCAGATCATCAGTTCTTTCTTCTGAACACTTTATTACCTTTTCACTGAGGTTTCAGTCTTGGAGCTTGTAAATACCATCAACAAAAAGCAGAATTCATAGGCAGTGGGGGTTGGGAAGCAGGAAAGACACCCAATAAGAATGACCTTGTCCAAGACAGTTGTTATAAATACTGGAGAATGAAAGGGACAATTAAGCATCATAATCAATGGGAGCAGAAGGCGTGGTGATGATTTTCTCAAAGAAATACATCTATTTAGGGATTCCAAGTGGTTTACTACTTTCTGTACCATGGGAGCCAACACACTTTTGATTTTCTGATGCACTGTCCCTAGCGTCATTTTACTTAAACAAAAACAAACCAAAAAATTGAGATAAAGAAGGGTAGGAGTCATGCAAGGCAAGAAGGGAAAACAATGAGAAAAAGTAAAACAAAAGAGAAGAAAGAGGTAAGAGAGGGGAAAGAAAAGGAGAGCAGAGGAAGGTGAGAAGAAATCAGCATGCTGTTTACTGAGGTTTAGAGTTAAAATACAACTTCACTTTGTTTTAATTAACTAAAATAAATTTAAAAATATTCTGATTATTTCAGCATTATTAAAAGTATCAGTTCAACATTTGATTTGCAAGTGTTTGTTAAATGCTTATTATATGTCTAACTTGGCCAGGTGCTCGGGTGACAAATAGGGTTATCAATGGGTCAGTGTTTCTCCCTCAGTGCCTGTGAAGTAGTTGGGAATATAAAACAATTAGAAAGTTAGATACTCTATAATTACCAGTAAGAAGCAAAATTCATAGGCAGGTATAGGGTTCTAGAAACAAAAAAGAGTGGCACAGTCAAATACCTTTGCAAAGTCCTGCAGCCTGCCTTTTCTAAGAGAATCACCATGCATATTAGAGTGGCCAAGTTTCCCTCTTTTATTAAAAGAACTGACTTAGCTCAGGTTCCCTTAAGGGCAGAGGTAGCTGAAGCTCTGTGCAGGAAATTTATAATATTAGGGAATGTGAACCTAGACAGAAGCAGCAAGGGGAGAAAAGGACTGAGGAAGGGAAGGAAGGAGAGGAAGCATGTGTTACTGAGTCTGAGTCAGCCATTTTGAAGGGAATGTGGAGCTCAAGTTTGTGGGTCTTTGTGTTGGAAAATGAAACCCAAACGTAGGAAAGCAGGGCAAAAAGCAGAGATCAAAATAAATATTTTCATTTATTACTTCAGCCTTAGCAAATACGTCTCAGAATTGTCCACTTAGAAGGCAAGAGGGAGAGCATTATTCATTGGCTCATGAACCACCTTGGTCAAGGGCGACCTCCAAGTGGGTTGATTCCCTGTACCTCTGGTTGCACATAAATGATTGATAAGTGGCTGCCATGGGAGAATCGTACTATATAGCAGTGACCAGAAGAAACAATGGGCCCATGAGAATTTGGAGTGGGGCTCAAGGACTAGCCAGTACAGACACTTATTGAAGCTTTAAACATTCTTGTTATCTGTGGTGTCGTAGAATTATCATTCTGCCCAATGTAGTTTGGTAAATGCAGGAGCATTTTCTTTGATACATTTCTTTGAATTGGTCTAACTTTAGACATGATTCTCTCCAGGGGCTCAAATAAGGTTTCTCAACTCTTTCTCAGTTTTTGTCCTGCTTTGCTATGTTTTGGTTTTATTTTCCAGCAGGCTTCTTTTTCACATGGTAGGAAAGATGGACCATGGAAACTAGCTCCCTTGTCCCACCCCCTCTTCTGTGTACTCCTAGCCACACAATTAGACTATTTCCCCCAGCCTCACTTGTAATTAGAGGTGTGCATGTTGAATTTTGGCTATTGACAGGTGGGCAAATCTGAAGCATGCCACCCTCCCTCATGAACTTTTACTCTCTCTCTTATTCTCCTCAGCTGTCAGTAGACAGCAGGGGGATCCTGCAAGGACTCCATGGCCCAGGGATGGACGGAGCCTGAGTTCCTGATTCACCACATCTAAAGCCACCTGCCAAATTATCACAATGCACTGTTAGGGGCACAAGAAAAAAAGTGCCTGTAGTATTCAGCCATTGCAATGTTGGTGTTTGTTCCAGCAGTTAACCTGATACACCTCTCATGATCATATATCCATATCAGTTCCTGAAAAAATTCACATTCTCTCAACTTGGGTCATTTGACCATCTGTAGGACTAATGAAAGGTTCCAGGGGACAGGGAAGGGAGGCAGAAACACTTGATCCCCACCAAAAACACATGGATTGGGAGCAGGATGGTTTATAAAATGAAGAGAGATACGGCAGAAGAAAAAGATTCCATGGAAGTTTTGAGAGGAGCTACAGTAGCATCTCCTTCCAGACTTGGCTTTCTACTGTATTTTCTGTGTGGCCCTGGGTATGCCACTCATCCATTCTGAGTGGTTATTTTCTTGGTACAATGTGAAAAATGGGTTAGATCGCCTCTGATTTCCTTTTCAACTTTGAGCTTATTTGGTAATAAAATAATAAAAGTTTTAAGTGGGCAGATTCTATGCTTTCCTATGTGGCTTGAGTGGCCCTGCACAGGGCGCTTCTGCCCCTCCCCCTTTTACAAATAGCAAGGAAAACTTGGGCTGCCACTGCCCATCCTTGACATTGCTTTCTCCTGTGCCAGTGAACCCAGAGGGCAGTGAAGGCAGAAAACACAGGCAGCCCTTCTGATGGTTTTGCATCTGAAGAGGCAGAGTAAGTACCAGGGTGAGAGCCATCTCCCTGCAGGCTGACCTCCCTGGTGGTCCTTTCTCAAAGATGTGGCTTTTTCTTCCTAAACAGAGGAGGTAAATAATGATCCTGCCTATTTATAGATATTAAGTCAAGAAGGAGATTGAGTACAGAGTTAAAAAATGGCGGAGGTGGGTCAACTCAGTGGCAGGCAGCCATTGTGAAGTGGCCACGTGGGCAGAACTGAGGACAGAGGGATGTGGTGAGAAAATGTGGAAGCACAGAGAACATTCTCAGGAGCATGTGGAGTGCCCTGAATGGTGCAAGGCAGTAATAAATAACTTTTCTAAAGATTTACAAGGAAAATAGCAAAGGACAAAAATAAAGTGATAATCACACACTGAGTCACTTTGGAGGCAACTGTAAGTTCTCAGCTGCCACTGTAAGAACATGTCAGAATATATCAATAGAGGAAAGGAGGGTAAAGAATTGGGAAAGACGGATTGAGGTACAGACCTTATTTACCCTATTTCTGTGAGGTGGGAATGAGACAGTACAAGTGGTTGTAGGTTTAACGTGAATTGTTTGGATGATCTCTATTAATTTTTCTCATGCTAATCCACTTTTGTGGCAAGACTCTCTAAAGGACCCTACAGCAGGGTCCTACCTTGAATCTAAGCTGATGTTCTTTGTATGTTAGCAAGGCTAATGGGGTTGAGCTCAGATATCTTGTCATGAGGGACTGAATGGTGTCCTGGGAGAGAAATGCCCTTGAGAAAAGATTTGGGCTCACATTTTGAATTCAATAGAAAATGACTCGATGTTCTGAGGGCAGGGTTAGTCACAGAAATAGCTGTCATGGTGACAGGTCTTATAAATGCACATCTGAGTAGGTCGGGGGTGAGGGAGGGTAAAGCCAAGAACTTGGGAGAACTGCTTTCACCAAAAATGTCTAAGACGTTCCTTTCTTCCTTGATCCAACAGGTATTTGTTGAGCACTTACTTTGTGACAGTTCTGGCACTTGTCACTGAGATTTGTTGGTAGCTACCTGCCCTTGTTTACCTTAAATATCATCTGGTGAGAAAAATCTGATTAATGAAACCGAGAGGGTAAATTAGGGTCTTTTGGGACAGGATTTCTTGACTCCTGAAAAAGGATGGAGAACCTGCCATGAGAAGAGCAGCATTTCAGACAATGAGAGTGAAAGTGGCAAAGGCCCTAAGGAGGGAAGGAACTGCCTGTCCCTGATCCTGAACACAAACAAGCCAGAACTCTCTGACTGAGGCAGAATAAACTGGGGAAGAGAGACAGGAAATGAGCTGGTCACTTAAAGTGGGATTTCTTCGCCTCAGTGCTATTATCGTCATTTGGGATTAGAAAATTTTCTGTGGTTAGAGACTATCCCTGCGTTGTGGGATGTTTTGCAGCATCCCTGGCCTCTACCCCATAGAAGCCTGCAGTACGCCCTCCTTGTGATGACCAAAAATGTCTCCTGCTATTGTTACATGTATCCAGGGGTGCTGAGACCACTGGTTTAGAGCTGTGAGCTCACCAAAAGGAATGTGGAGCAACAGAAGAGAAGGGTGTTATGATGGTTCATTGTACATGTCTATTGGTTGGATCATGTAGATGTTTCTGGGAAGGTAGCTTTTAGATGAGATTAACATTTTTTTAAACCAGTAAAATAGTTTGATTTCATCTTAAAATAGTCATTGATATGAAAGAGATTAACATTTAAATCAGCAGAGGTGAAGTAAAGCATATTATCTTCCATACTGTAGGTGAGCCTCATCCAATCAGCTGAAGGTCTTAAGAGAAAAAGACTGACCTCCCTCCTGCCATCCAAAGAGGGAGTTCTGCCAGCAGAGTGCCTTTGGACTTGAGCTGCAAACCAACTCTCTCCTATGTTTCCAAGGCAATGCACCTGCCCTGTAGATTTTGGACTTACCAGTTTAGATAATTTTGTGAGCCAATTTCTTAAAATGAATTTCTCTCTCTAATCAATATAGATAGTAAATAATAACTCAATAAATACATAAATAACTAAGTAAAATAATGCAATCCAGGGCCTCCAGCATCTGATGAATACCACTGCCTTGGATGTGGGCCTGGCGAGGAGTATTGGCAGTGACACAGAAGGTGGTTGGAGCCCAACTAACAGCTTTGAGAATATGACAGGAAACATCTTTGTGTGGGAAGTCGGCAGTGAGGCACTCTCAGAGAGCCACATGGTTCAGGGGACCTCACCGAGAGCAGGCAGGGCAGAGAAGCTTGTCTGTGACACAGGCACATGGGGTCACCTCTGGGGACACTCCTACTAATGAACAGGCAGGACTTTGAGACAGGCTGGGCTGGAAATAATGTCAAGGGAAGTGATAGTTGAGAAAATACAGTCAGTGCTATTTTATTTTGTGATATTGAACCCCGAGACTGTTGTTGGGGAACTGGAGGTGGAGATATTTGAGAGATAGTTTGATTATGTGTAATTTAATAACCCGGTGGCCTCAGAACAATGCACAGGTAAAGACAGGCTATCTGCTTGCAGCCTGATCCAGAGGTAACAGCACCTGTGCTGCAGAGGGATGACTGTACCCACTGATGGCCTTTCTCTCCCTGTTCCCCCCACTTTAAGCACTTAAAGAGCTGCTGCTGCTGCCAAGTGAACACGTCTAACTTTTTTTCCCCAATTTTTAAAAATAAATCTTTATTGTTCAGATTATTACAGGTGTTTCTCTTTTTTGCCCCCATAGCTCCCTCCGCCCGATCCACCATCCACCCCATGCCACTGTCTTCGTCCATAGGTGTAAGATCCTTGTCCAATCTCTTAGTGCACCCCTCACACCCTCTTCCCCCTGAGAATTGTCAGTCCACTCCCTTTCCATGTCCCTGATTCTATTATACTCACCAGTCCATTCTGTTCATTAGATTTTCCATTCATTTGATTTTTAGATTCACTTGTTGGTAGGCATATATTTGTTGAACAACAAAATGACAACACATCTAACTTTTAGTGGACAAAAACAAGAGGCACATCGCCTCCCTCATTATTTGGAAGTTGGATTCTTTCTTAGGAAAGGTCAGAGGGAAGAGGAAAATCCTGTGAGGAAGACACCCGGGTTTGCTGATTTGAAGGGAAGATTGAAGAAAAGTTTCCTTTTATAGATGTTGGTTGTGGAGTGGGTTCCAGCAGCCATCACAGGTATCCATCCAATGTCTTCAGTAGCCTTGCTGCTGGCCTTAAGGGAGAGCTTTGGCGGCCTCCACTCCTGGGCTATGTTGCTTATCCAACCTGAAATCCTCCTTTAGGTTGAGTCAGCAACATATCCCATGTCTTTTGGGTGACAGATTTTTTTATTTAAGACCATAAAGCAAAAGGTCCTTTCTGCATAGTGTTGAGTTGCCCAGAGGCTATGTATGACCAGTATTTGGACTGTGGTAAAAATGTTTAAGAGATATTGCTAAAAAGTGCTGAGTAATGCAAAACTTGGCTTACTCACTCCTCAAGTGTTTGTGAGGAGCATATAAGATCATGGGTGGTTGAGAATAAAATGTGTTGCTTTTTATACATTTGGTACCTTAAGTGAAAATAAATCTCTTTAAACATTTTAATTTCAATTAACTTCATATTATAAGGCACACACATATACAGAGACATCCATTTTTTGTCTTGCTTTATTTTCTCTATAGATGTAGGTTTCTAAACCCAATGCTATAGAAGCATGCAAAAGTTTTTCTTGAAAATTATTCAATCTATAATATAAATATAAAAATCTCAAAAAAGGTGGTGTGAACACATAGCTAACCAAATAGATCTGATCTTTACTGTTCTGGCCTTTGTTTGTCTGTATTGACTTTTGGATACTAATTCTAGATCACTGGTTCCCTACTATCATCTCCCTCCTCCTCCCCTTTATACACACACACACTGATATTACTCATAGCTAATCCTCCCATCAGTGATGGTTGCTCCTTCTAGATGCTTCATGGACTCCAACAGCCTCATTTCTCATGTACTGATCTCAGACACCTCAACACCACGGTAACCCAACATCATGGTTGACAACTGCTGGACTAGTTTATAAGATGGTTGATGTATAATAAAGATGTGAATTCAGCTCCCTGTGTGACTCAGTGGTTGAGCATTGTCCCACACACCAAGAAGTCACTGGTTCAATTCCAGATCAGGGCATATGCCTGGGTTGCAGGCTTGGGGTGTATAGGAGGTAGCTGATCAATGTTTCTCTCATCAATGTTTCTATCTTTCTCTTCCTCTCCCTTATGCGCTCTAAAATCAATAAAAACATATTTAAAAAGATGTGACTTCAAACTGGTAGGTTGTTGTACACATCTGGTCATTTGAGCATTTTATTTAAAAAGGAGACATAAATGGACTGAACATTAACAAAAACTGGTATTCCTCAATGAAGAAGTGTTTATAGTAGAAAAAAACAACTTTTTGTACTCATGAAATTCAGTTGAGGTCAAATCTAAGAAGTGATATACTAGATCTGTGGCTGAGCAGATTACTCAACTTATCCTGAGTTTCAGTTTTCTTACCTATAAAGTGGGGCTAATAACAATTGGGTTGTTGTCATCCTCATAGGCAATAAGATGGGTGAAAGTGGTTTGTAAGGTTTAAAGCACCAAGTAATTATTTTACACTTATGAATCTGACGGCATTTTTGTGTGCTAAGCTCCAAATTTAATATCCAATATAGAATAAATAGGTAAGATATGGCTCCTGCCCCCAGGGGTTGAACTATGGAGAAGCAGGAGAAGAAGCCTGTGAAATGAGCAGGAGTGATTCTCTGGCCTCTCTCTGAGCAGTAATGAGAATTTAAACTCTGTGTTTAATCAGCTTCACAAAGATTTAAATAGCATTGATTGAATTTTTGCACAATGGGTTCAATTTTGTTTTTGAGTCAAAGTGGGAAGGTTGACACCTTTATTTATTAAAACAGAATTCTTTTTAAAATTATAAAAATAATCTATATTCATTTAAACTAATTGCCACAGACATAAAAAAAAGTAGAAATTATAGGTCCCTTGGCTTGGCCTGGGTTTGAATGCCAGCTTTGCTCTTACCAGCTGCGGATGGGACCACTCAGACTGTCAATTTCCTCATCATTACAGCGAGGGTAATAAACACTCATGCAAAATCTGGTGGGAATTAAGAGAAAAGTGATTTAAAATGCCAAGCATAATATTTGGTGGGTATTTAATAAATGTTGTGGGGGGTTTTACTTCCTTTATTTTGAAAGTTAATTTGAGTGGAATTAACTTTATATGTAATGCAATAATCTGAAAAAAGCTTGGTCTGCCAGGAATATTTGTTTGGCTCACTGCTGGTTCCTCTTGTGCAAAACCAATGCTTCCAACTATCGAGTGCCCAGTGGAAGACTCTTCCTTGACATTTTATAAACTAATCTTCTCAAGAACTGTTCAGATAGTGATTATTAATGCTCAGGAATGCCTAACCCTCCGATTATTGAGACTGCTCTAACTTTTTGAGGGAAAGGTACATTTTAAAAATTGTCCCAGGATGTTCCAACTGTGCTTTCCTTCAAACCTCCCCGCCCTTTTTTTGCCCAGAGACATAAAATTAGACCTTACTGCAGACACAGTTAACTCAGACAGCTGCTTAGCTCTCTGCTACTCATAATTCTGAAGGAATTACCTGTCATCTCAGGAGTACCAAATGGTGGGAGAGGGTTGCCATGAGAAGCACCAGGCATTCTTGTTGCTGAGCTCTGAATGTTGATGGACTAAAGGGGTCCACATGCATGCATCAAAGCCCAATAAGATGCAAACAGGAGCTTACAGAAAAGAAAGTAATGGTTTCTTTTCAGGAAGTGGTTCATACCCAGAGTTATAGGTGAGCTAATGCTCAAAGACCTGGCTCCCCAATGACTTCAGGGGATGGGATATATAGTGGGAAAATCACTAATCATGGGAGTAAGGGAGGTAAGGTCCTGGTCAGAGTTGTGATGTTGCTCCATCTGATTTTGATGCTTTTCTGGTTTTGAACCTAAAACACACTGAGGCCTAGATATTAGCTCTAATTTGACCCCAACTGCCAATGGGAGAACAGATCCAAGATTTTGTTCCTAAGATTATTTGATGCTGATCAGAACCTCATTGTCCTGGGACTTAGTGATTAAGGGAGTGCATGTGCAAGGAATAAAGAGGCAGCTGCGTCAGGATGCCAGATGAGGCCAGTCTTAATCAAAAGGGAAAAAAAGGAGACAAGGTTATTTTAAAGATATGAAGTTTCTATGCAGTTACATGATCGGTCCTACACAGGAATGCTTTACTCTGTTCATGCTGACACCCCTGTCCTGCTGGGTTTAGAGAGTGTGGCATTAAGGAGCACAGGCCATTTTTGTAATTTTGGCGGGTTACAAAAATGGCCACAATTTTTCATGCCTACAACTTTCTTTGAAGTTCCTCTCGTCGACACATAGGCTTTATTTCCCCACTTCTTGAACCTTGGTTGAAGTTGTAACTTGCTTTGGCAACGCAATGCAGTGAAAGTGACTACTGGTTCTGAGCCCAGGCTGCACAAGCCTTTGAACACTTCCACACTCTCTTAGAACCCTGTCCAGACAATTTAGAAATACTAAGCCCAGGCTAGGCAGATGAGAGAACATGGCACAAAGATAAGCCACTGTAGCTGAGATCTTTCTATCCCAGCTTGCCTCAGATGGCCTCGCAGGCAACCACAAATGCATGAATGAACCATTTCGAGACCATAAAAGCCACCCAGCTGGTCTCTGTTCACAACCTGCAAAATTTTGAGCTAAATAAATGGTCTGTGCTTTAAGTCACTAAATTCTGTGGTGGTTTGTTAAGCAGTGAAAGCTAACTGATAAAGTTATTTTGTACTTGAAGTAGAATTTCTGATATAGGCTCCCTAGGCATTTTCCTGACTCCCCCCCCCCACACTTTTTTTTTTTTTTGGAGTAAAGAATTAATTGGATACTTTTGCTGGCAGAATTAATAGGTTTCTTCTCCCTAGCATTTTTCTGATATAGTACAGCTCTTGAACTCTCACAACTGGCATATGTGTATAGGATAGAGTTTGGTGGTTTGGTAGGATCTTTAAATTTTAGCATAGAAGTCTGGATGCCTTAAGGCACTAGTCTTTGAATATCTGTTGAAGTAGCTCTTCCATGGGCCCCTAAAGGGTTGATGAAGGCATGGGTCCTGGCTTCTTTCATATTATTGTTCAAGTAAATGCAGATTCTAACTGGCCCAGTGGCCTGAACAGGTGATAACTACACTCATTTCCTCCTTCATTCATAACCTGCTGCCAAATTTCCTTGACCTCAATAGGGTCACAGATTTGAAGAATTACAGAGCTATTTAGTGGAAGTGAAAGAACAATTTCAGAGGAGATTCATAGATTTTGATGACTATGACTCATACCTTAAGAATTTGTGGCTACCTTTGAAGTGCAAACCACAGGATGTATCTGATTGATTCAGCATCTGTGCTGTTCCTGTGGTTCGCTTTCCAAAAGACCTGACTGAGCTGAAAACAAACTGTGCCCACCGATGTGAGTGGTAAAAACGTTGGGTATATTAACCAGAACTGTTGTGAATTTCCTGGCCACACAGCCCAACTCTTGCTGAAGTTTGGGTTTTATTGGGCTTTGTGGAAATGTTTTCTTTCATGAAACTGTTGCAGTCAAAGCTGAGTCTTTCTCAGGGATACAGATGGTGATTCATGAGTGAGATGGGCCCTAACTTAATGTGTTTCTGTGACTCTTCAGAATAGCTCAGTTTAATAAATTTTCTTATTGACTGACTGACATGTACAAGTGACTAGCACCTGACCTATAAGAATGGATTTTTGAATGTGGTTTAACAATTTTTTTAGGTTGTGTCATATTGAGTGAAGAGAAGTATAGCCAGAGTTCCCTCTAATCAGACACCTAATCCAGTTACTGTTCAGATCTGGCAGAGATTTTAGTGTCACACAAAAGGGTATTTTCATTTATTTAATTAGTTTGGTTGAAAGGTCTGGTGGCTAAACATGGGAATTTTAGGCACTATGTATTATTTGAATCAATTAACAAAATGTTTGGAAAAATCTAGTCTTTATCCTCCTGCAATCTGCAATAGTTGAAAAAAAGACACCACTTTCAACTGACAAATCACTCCATCACTTATCAAAACATCTTCCCTTTAGAAGTCTAGTTTTAATTTGGCATATAATAGAGGCTATTCCTTCCTCAGGGGTGATATTATGCTTTCAGATCAGGCAAACCCAGTTTATTAAATATCTAATAAAAAATCAATTGAATGACTATTAGATTCAATTATTATTGTTATTAGCAGTAGTCATTACAGTTATAGAGCACTGGGCAAGGCACTAAGTAAAATGATCTATACTGATCATCTCTTATCCTCACAACCACCCTGTGAGGTAGGCACTATTTTTATCCCCATTTTTGGATGAGGAAATCGAGGTACAGGGAAATCAAATGATTTGTCTAAATGACATAACTAGAAAAACGAAAGTTAGGGCGCAAACACAGTTTTTTTTTATACTCAAAATCATTTCAAAATAATGTATAGTATTAAACAAAGAACTAAATTTCCATCTTATTTTATTTTATCAAAATATTATTACTGCCCTAGCCCATTTGATTTAGTCGATAGAGTGTTGGCCTGCAGAAAGGTCCCAGGTTTGATACTAGTCAAGGGCACATGCCCAGGTTTTGAGCTTGATCCTAGTAGGGAGTATGCAGGAGGCAGCTGATCAATGATACTCTATCATCGTTGATGTTTCTATCTCTCTCCCTCTCCCTTCCTCTCTGAAATCCATACAAATATATTTTTAAAAGACCACAAAACACAATATTACTAGTGGTAACCCTAGTGGAATTCTTAGCTGAGACCCCTATAATAAAAGGCAAATTGACAAGAGAAAAGAAAACAAATTTATTAACATGTAGACTTTATGTATACAGGGGAGTTATCCAAGCAAAAAATGTGTATCTCAGACAGGTACTTAGAATTCAGGCTTAAATACCATCGTACTAGGAAAAGGGGAGGGGAGTATAGGCCTCTTAGGGGAGAGTAAATAATCTTTAGGAAGGATGAATAGACTCTTAGAAGAATAGATGGGAAATACGAGTTTGTGACAAAGTCCACCTGCATGTGGTGTCAACTCCTAGTCTCTTCTGTGACAAGAGTCAATCTTCCCTGGTTGATGAATCTCTCAGGGAGGGGATTTATAACAACTGAGTCCCTTTTGGAGGATCTGCCTTGAGGCAGATAAGGGTAGTTCAGAGAAAGTCTCTCCCTGCATTTACTGGTTTTCATGTGCCTACAGCTTAAAGTCATCAATATACCAGAGTGATATATTTTGGAGTGGCATACCCTGTGACCCTTCAAAATTTAATATAAATTGTTTTAACTTTTGGTGAAGCGACACTGAGTGTTGACTCCTAGAATGAGAAATGATTTGGGAAATGATGTCAAGTTTGCCATCCCTGTTGGGTCTGAAGGATCTTTTAGACTTTAGATTCCATTCATGGAAAAATATTTTATCATAATCCTAGAGGTTAGGGAGAGAGAGAGGGAGAGATAAAGAGATGGACAGAGTGAGATGAAGAGAGAAAATGAGAGAGAGAGAGAGAGAGAGAGAGAGAGAGAGAGAGAGAGAGAGAGAATAAGAAAGAATGAAAGAGAGAATGAGAGAGAAAGAATGGTCCACCTATTCTGAAAACAGAATGAGAGTAAGAGGAGAATCAGAGAATGGGAGAGAGAAATGAGAGAATGAGAGAATAAGACACACACACACACAAACACACACACACACACACAAACAAACATGGAAAGAAAGAGTGCTGTCCTTACTACATCCAACCAGCTGTTGACTGTCCTACATTTCTCCAGATTTCTTTTCATACATCCAGGACATGTCAGTGCAACTCTTAGGATTTCAGTTGCATTGTCTGAAAAATGAAAGTTTGGAACCCATTGTAAGGTGTCTTTAATTTAAATGATTTCAGTTGAGCTCAATCAGCCATTGGTCCTTCCAAGGCAGCCCCAGGTGGCTGGCTGTACCTCATTTAGTCAAACAGGAGTTAGCACACAGAGTACAGTTTGTGTATCCCATGTAATGAAAAGCACATGAAGTGTAGGCATTTTGACCTTCTTAGGTCCTCCATGTGGGCTTTTCCTTGCAAAACTGACTTTCAGACCCTGGTTGGGTAGCTCAGTTAGAACATTGTCCCGATATACCAAGATTGTGGGTCTGATCCCATCAGGGCACATACAAAGATCAACCAATGAATGCATGAATGGGTAGAAGAACAAACTGGTTTTTCTCTCTCCCTGAAAAATCAATAAAAAATTAAAAAACAAAACAAAATATAAGACTCACATCTGGGCTGCAGAGAAACACTTCCCCAACCAAAATACGTTTGTGCCATCTCCCCGCTTTTGGTTTTAGGGGGAAATCTCGTGGTGCCTGGACAGGTGGGAGAAATCAACCCTGAAAATGTGAATGCAGTAGAGCTTTCACAGGGCTGCAGCCTGTCCACAGCTGCCTCTGACAAAGCAACTCCCAGCTCAGGCGGGTGACTCACTGGAGGTTTGCTGGCTGGGTCACAGGCCTGCCCGCCTGCGGAACAGGAAGCCCCGATTGTGCTCAATTGTTTTCCTGAATGCCTTTCTCAACAACAGCAAAAGGAAACAGTACTGTTTGGCTTCAAGCCACCCAGGCCACTTGGTGCATATAGTGCTTAGATTGTAAAAGTTGGGCTCAGCAGAGACACCAGGGAATGCAGGGCAGCAGTGATTTCTGTCTGTGTTTCAGATTAAGCGGCTGGGCTGCCTTTGGCTGTAAACAATCCTGGTGATTTAAGACAAAGGGAAACTCCCTTTACTAGCAACTACCCCCAACCTAGATCTGACCATTTGTTTTATGGGCCCTGTTCATGTCCAGTAAACCCATGGGGGGCCTTGACACCACCACCCACTGAGTTGCCTGAATAAAATGTGAAAGGATCTGCCAGCCAGCCACCTCTTTCCTCCTTTCTGATTGCTCCAGAGATACTGGGCAGGTGTGGAAAATGTGGCCTGGGGGGAAGAGAAAGGAAGAAACCGGTAGGTTTCTTACCATGTAAAGAAGGAGAATCTGGATGCCTGGAGCTCCCAGTGTCTGGGTGGAATTAGGTGCAGTGAAGCCCAAATGACAGCTTTCATCATTGGCTGTTCTTAGAGGATCTTAATCCTCACCTCCACCCTGAAGTTTTCCCTCTCATAGTGGAAAAAAAAGAAAAAAAGGGGCCATATACTAAACCTGACCAGCTCAGGCCTGTATGGTGGGCCTTACAACCACAGAGATTGAAAATAACTGCATAGGACGGTCTGACATTAAAACTTCTTAATTAAAAGTGAGTCATAATGGGTAGTCATGTTCTAAGCCAGCATCTGCTTTGACAAAGGTCATTCTTTACCTTAACTGAGCCTGTCTATTGTCTTTTTGCATCTATGATAACATACCTCTGGAATGTCAGAGCAATATCCTTTTCCAGAACCCTTACTTAGGGTACACCCACCACACCAGAGCAGGAGACCACAGAAACCTCCATTGTTCCCTATGTGCTGTAGATGTTAACTGTTAACTGTCCTGTACCACTATTGTAAAAGGAGGATGTGTCTCTTCATTTTATGCTTTATCTAATCTCAGAGATTTCCCTGCTTTGCTTCCTTCTGTCTCCCTTACCACCCACCAATGAATCTTATGTAATCCTCCTTATAGCTCCTCTTTTGAATTTAGTATATCTGTAAAACTGCCATTCTTCAGAGCATTTTCTCAGTCCATTGAGATTTTGTTTCCTGGCAATTATCATCAGTTTGGCTCAAATAAACTCATAAAAATTCTCTCCAGGCTTGGACATTTCTTATGTCAATGATTGTTAGGGTTCTCTGCAATGTGGCATCCATCCTGTGCTCAGTGATAAGTCCGGATTGTTCTTCTCCTGTGGGCACTCTGATCAGCCCTGCTTCTCAGCTGCCACTGCCTGTCTAAGAAAGCTACCCCACTGGGTTCAGGGGCCAAGCTCATGAATAGTTTATGGCAGAAAATAGGGTGTGGGGATAGAGTGGCAGGAATGTTTCTCTCCTAAACTCAGGGTTGCTCTGGGCCCAGAGCAGTACTCCCTGTGTTTGTAATCTCATTGTTCTCCACACCCAGTTTCCTGAACTTCCTCAGCTTTCTCTGTGAAGGCTCAAGCTGGAGGCCATGGGTGTGGGTAGGGAGGTTGGTGGTACAGCCTGAGGCATATTCTCCACCTGCCTTGTTCCTTTTTTTCAGGTTCTGCTGCACCAGCTCTACTCATATCTTCAGCCCCAGACCAGCAAAGCGACATAGGAAAAGGGTTTTTGGTCCACCTGTTCTGAAAACAGAAAGCTGAGATCCATATAGGCTCACCTAGGAAATTCTACCTCAAGCCTATTCCATATCCTCCAGGGGTTTTGTCAGCCTATATCAATACATATTCCAAAAGAGTGGGTTGCCAAAAAAGTATCCCATGTTCAAATAGTCTGGGCAACTACATTAAAGCCAAGCACACCAATTCTCAGCTATAGGACACCTCAGAGATGGAACTGTGCAGTTGCAGTCTGAGGCTTTGCAAAGAGGCTCAGAAATGAGAGTTAGTTTGGGCTTCAGTCTAGCTAAGTGCTATCCTCCAGTGCTACCGGGAGAGCTATGGGTAGGTGCTTTTCCTCACACCAAGTGGACTTTTCTCAGGTTATCCAGACTCACCATGCAGGGGTAAAACCACAGCAAGCTCTGTGGCTGCATCCAGCTACCCTGACCCCATTGAGGGGTAGGGGAGCCTCTGAGCTCTGAAAGGGGCAAGCTTACAGCTTTCAGAAAACTGCATGATATATACCCAGGCTGCTGGCAGGTGGAGGCAGCCCAAATCTGCACTGAATGCACTTCATCAGGAGTGGGGTGGGGACAGACATTATGATGGCAGGTTCCAGCAGGGGAGCAGTGTCAGGACATCAGGCTGCCCAGGGGAAAGGGCCACATATCCCTTATCCTTTTTGCAGAGCTAATTGGTAGAGGCACGGCTTCCCATGGAAACAGCCAGGCTTGAACAAGCTGGGATACATGTGCTCACATAGGTACATCAAACACCAAGCAAGCCAAAACAGAAACCAAAACCAAAACCAAATTATACTCTTACATTCAAACATCCCATCTGTATACACATCATACTCCCTGTGCATTATAACCAGATGCAACCATCTCATTCATTTCTTAGGGTCTGAGTGAAAGGTCATTATGGAGAAACATTTACCTAGAAGCCCAAACCCAGGGAGCCAGGCAAAAGTGGATGGTCTGGAGAACACCATTAATACACAATATTGCTAATGTTGGAACCATCCCCACTTGTCTCATTTTTTGTTAAAGAAACATTTTCTATTAAAACCTCTTGGAAATAACAAGGCCATTAGGAAAGTGCTCATCTATATAATTCCAACCTCTTTTGTTCCCTTTGCAGAGACAAACAAAATCAACAGAATACTTCCATCAGAAATGAACAACAGTCAAACATGTGGGAAGATGACAAGTAAGTGCATAAGAAGCATTATCTTCCAGTTTCTTTCCCTCTTATGTTACATTCTAAGTGACTGAAGTAAAGGGTAGCATGCTGGATAGAGGGAGGAGGCGGAGGGACATGCCAAGTTCATAGCCAAGTTCTGGCTGAGTGACTAGAGGATGACAAGCAGGAGCCACTGAGAACTGGGACAAGGAAAGCAGACCCATTCTTGGAAGAGAAGGAAGCTAGTGAGATTCTTCAGGCAGGCTTCAGAGCTGTCCATGTGGAAATCGAGGCAGGCAGATAGATGAGGCTGGAGCTCAAAGATATCTGAGCTGGAGGCATAACTTTGGGTCAATAGAGAATCGAAGCTGTGAGTGTATGTGAGATAATCAGAGACTGTTCAGCCTGAGCAGCAGAGAGGGCCTGGGTTGGGCTCAAAGTAGAGACCGGATGGGGGACCAGGCAGGAAAGCTGCAGATGAAGGAGGGATCAGAGGCTCAGAGTCAGGCCTTCAGTTAGTTCTTACTGGAGGCAGCACACCTGCCTAATCCAGGAAGTGGGGCATTGCGAATTTGCATTAGTTAAATGGGGCCTTGTTTTTCTTTTCTAATGTTACCTTTCATTAGTTATATGCTAAAAGAGTGTTTTCAAAGCACTTCTCCAACAACTTTATTTAAAAAAAAATGTTGGTCTTATAATGAACCTTCTTTCTGTGAGGAAGTTGTGGAAGATGTTATGAGCCCCCATCCCTTTTTACAGATTTATTGACCTATAATAGACAAACGAAAAATAAGATATTTGATCTATACATTGTGATGATTCGCTATATACATGGTGAAAAGATTCCCTCCATTGAGTTAATGAACGCATCCACCAGCTCACATATTTACCTTTTTGTTTTGTGTGTGCAAGAGCATATTAGTTCTACTGTGTTAGCAAATTTCAATTACACAGCACAGTGTTACCAATTGTAGTCACCATGTTAGACATTAGATCCTCAGACCCTATACATCTTATAATTGAAAGTTTGCACCAACTTCTTCCCCCCTCCTCCCCAAAACCTTCCCCCCTTTCCCACCCCTGGGAACCACTTTTCTGCTCTCTGTTTCTATGAATTCAGTGATTCCACATATAAGTGATACCATGGGGGATTTGTCTGAGCCCTTTTAAGATAGGCAGCTGAAGCTCACTTGTGGAAGAGAAAGGGCCATTACAGGTAAATGTCACTTGGCACAGAGTCTTCCTAGCTCTTTGTTTTCACTTCACTTTGGCTCATCACATTATGATTGTAATCTTGTAAAATACTAGTACATGTGTCTCCCTTTCCTACTGGATTGTGATGTATTCCAGGTCAGGATGCCTTTCTTAACTCTCCCTCTAGGTTCCCCCTCCTCCATCCAGCACATTGCTTTGTAACTTTAAAGTATTTAATAAATTGGGGGGGGGAGTGAATAAAATTAGATAGCAGGACAAAATCATTTGTGTTTTGAATGCTTTGAAGCTTTCATCCCCCTCTCAGAACTTCCCTTTTCCCCTACTCAGTGATGGCGGTCTCTACTGGGGGATTTGTTGCCATCAGCATTAGGAGAACATCAAGCAAACCTGAATACATTCTGTAGGAGAGGCTCCTTGGGAATTCCACAAGGCCAGCTCAACAGGACTTTTGGAGCAGTAAGATTTTTACACCTCTCTCCCCCTGCTTTCTTTCTCCCACAACTGCATGGGAATTTGCTTTTGGAAATGTGGAACGGCAGTTTTCTCATTTCTTGAGAGTTTTTTTTTTCAATCTCATTTTAGTTTTTTTTTTTTTCCTGTACATTCTGTACAATTTTCAACTTATTTCATCTGAGTTTAGAAACTCATAAAATTCCTG
Source organism: Antrozous pallidus (assembly GCA_027563665.1). Lineage (NCBI taxonomy): Eukaryota > Metazoa > Chordata > Mammalia > Chiroptera > Vespertilionidae > Antrozous > Antrozous pallidus. Next base: position 28,775,861 of record CM050508.1, on the reverse strand, counting down.
AGATTAGCCAATTTCTGCCCTGGGCTAAAGAAAATGTGGGCAATTTGAATCTTACTGGGGAGAAAACAGCTTTGGGTTCAGTAGCTCTGCTGTGGACCCTGTGTGACCTCAGGCAAGTTACTTAACCTCTCAGGGTCTGTTGCTTAATCTGTAAAAGAAATCTGATTGCCTTTATGGGTTTGTAGTGAGAATTAAGTGAAATAAGACCTAAAGCTGGCTCAGACTGTGGTGCAATGTGCTTAATAAATGTTTATTTTCTGTCTACTTCCTCTATTTTTAACTCTGACACATATTTATTATTTAACCTTAAGAGAGATATTTCAACATGTAGGAATAATATCAGCCTGTATCTGTCATTTTCTATTTCTACTTTTTCTCATTATTCTGTGCTTTCTCACAATAGCTTCTAAACACCTTGAAGATGAAATAATATATTTTGTTTTTCAGGTGTTTTTGTGCTCAATCACCCGTACTATGTTCATCTTGAAGTAGATGATCTGATATTTTTTTTAAAAAATTATCTTTATTGTTGTAAGTAGTACAGCACCTTGCCACCCTATTAACCCTCTCCACCCTGCTCCCACCCAGTGGTCAGACATTTTTAAAATAACTTTTCTTCATTTAAGCTTCATCACTGGTCATGTGGTGAAAACAACAGCATTTGTCCCTGCATAAGAAATTAATTAGAATTTTTAAAAATTCATAAATCTCCTCAGGTATTCATGGAATAGATCTAAGGTGGTATTATGGTTACTACTGATTTACCCACGAGTTCTCTAAACAGAGGACTCTCAGATCTACACTCATCACCCTCCTCTCTGCGTGGCAGGGACCCCGCACATTTTGAAAACTGGCAAGCAAGGGAGTTTGTGCAGACATAAGAGTCAGTTAGAAAAAAAAAAGGCTGTATAATTTGTGTTCCAAATGGCAACACACATGATTGTGTTGGTTCAACAGTGGAAAACTAGGACAGTCCAGGGCAAATTATGGTCACTCTGGTCATAGCAAATGGGTACCAAGGTTAACTGCCTTGTGACAGCCACCCCAAAATAACCTCATTGTTACTATGTTGAAGCAATTACAATGCTGACTGCGTGTGGCAAGCACTTCTTCACCCCTGTCTATTAGACTTGATTGAAGCAATGAGTGGGCTAAAATAAGCATATTGTATTGAAGAGAACCACCTAAGTAAGAGGAGGTTCTGAGGATAGCAGGAAAGAAATTATGTGCTCTCTTTTAATCATGCAATTCACCTGTGAACGGGGAGTCAGGGGCGATGCTGCTGACCTTTCTCATCCGGGTTTCTCCCCTAGTCCCTGGGCAGCATAATGTCAGTTCTAATAATTTTCTCTGAAAGGCAGCATAACCGATTTTCTTTAAGAGAATTGACTACGATTTACTTTGTAGGATTGGGAGAGAAGTTTCTTTACACACTGTTAGAAGAAGATGCATGAACTACTGGGGTTATGAATTCTTTAAACTTGTCCTTACTTTGTTAGGAATTGGTTCTATGGGACATAAGATTTCTGAGAGGCTTCTCAAGGTCCAGATAGTCTTGGATACAGCCCATGAGCCTGCACCCAAGAAATAAAACAGGTGAAGTGTGTGTGTGTCCTGTGTATGTCCATGTGTGCGATAATGAGTGTCTGCGTCTATCTGTATTGTATATGGGCTTCTGTGCCTGTGTGTGTCCTGTGTGTGTTCTTGTATTTGTGTCCATGAGTGTCTGCATCTACCTGTATGTGTTTTTGTGCACATGTGTGTGCAAGTATGCATTTGGTTCTTCTGAGACTCATTCAGGACTCTGCCTTCATTACTGTCTTTTCCTCCAACCTGGGGAAATGAGGAAACCTTTCCTACCCCTGGGAAATGTTTCTCACTTGACTTGTTGCATTTTCCTTAGGGATAATAAACACGATCACTTAATGAGGTTAAGATCTTAAAACTACAAATGCCAGGAGATGCTGCCGCAACAATTCCTGGGGGGTAGGTGGTGGTGGGGGTAGGGGGCACTGGGCCTACCTTTATGTGATGGGAGAGGAGAGGGGATTTCCAGGAGTAAAACAAAACAAAATAATGCTTCAAAAATACAGGCATGGAAGAACACAGAGAGATTATCTACAAAGTAGGACCTAACCTGGGGCTTGTCTGGGTACTAGTGATAGAATGAGCAAATCACAAGCAAAAAGCTGCCCACGTGACAGGCTTTAACCAATGAAGACCCAGTGCTCCTCTGCTCCACGTGGACAGGCAGGGTCCCAGCGCTCCAGGACCTTCAAGGATGATTCAAAGATGCCCACTGCTGCCCCGCGGGGCGAACATTTGCTCCCTTGGTATCGTCTTCCCCATCATGGATGGGAAGCTGCTGTGGAAAGGGAGTCTGTGTCCCACCAGCCTGAGCAGATCTTGCAAGGGCCGCGCGGCTGAGTCACACAAAGATTATGCGCCCTCCGCCGATCCCGGGAAGGTGGTTTGGCTGTGCGTACTCCCTGCTCCCTTCACAATCCTCTTCCATAGGCTGACGTCCAACGGGGTGAAGGTGCTGAGTCTGGAGTGAAATAATGTGCTGTTTTGTAGACACGCCGTGGCTGCTGTCCACTGGGCAACTCTGAGCCCGAGCTTTCAGTGCAAAGAAGGATTTATGTCTCCATCTGTCTCTCTCCTTTAGCCTCGTGCGGCTACTGAATATTTTCTCACCCTGGTGCCTTCTCTGAAGATGGGATCCTGGCCTCTACTGTAAAGACCCCAGGCTGGGGCCTCATTAAGACGGACTCCCAACTTTCTTGGTTTGCAAAGAAGTAACAGGTTCTCTTCCCTTCTTTGGGTGTGCTCCCTTCAGGCCCTCTTCTTCCTGAAAATAAATAATGAAGGTAAGCAGGAAAATTTGTGGACCTGCCAGCACTGTAGGTAAAATGGCACTTCGGCACTGGATTTTGGAGCTGTGGCAACAATGCTGGGCCATTGTAAGACATTTTAAACGGGTACTACAGTCATTGGACACAAAGAGATGCTCTCATATGGGAGTCACTTTACAGTTTTTAAAGCACTTTTGTATATGTATCTGTTTATTCATCTGAGCTTCACAACAACCTACAGACATAGATAAGACAGGGTGTTTCCAGTTTTATGAATGAAGATATTGCAGTTACATGACTTGCCTAAAGTCATATGTGTAATAAATAGTAGGCTTGTACTTTAGTCCAAATCATCTATTCCAAGACCTAGGATGTTCAGTGTTGACTAGGGTAACACAGATCTATTTCTTCATTCAAATTCTTATTGGATAAACTTGTGCAAGTGGGTTAACAAAACAGGTTGCTTTTGACAGTTTTAACATCCTTAAAATTCCAATAGGTTGGCTTATATGGGAGCTGGTGTGCACCACTCTTAATGTTGCCTTCTCAGCACGCAGCCTCTCTATTTCTGATAACAAAACACTAATTTTCCTTTTAGGACCAAATATTCATTGTTATATGTAGATTTGTTGGGACAGTACTCTGGCTCCTTGATGGCTGAGCAGAATTGCTCAGGTACTCTGTCTTGGGAAGATGAATCTTAAGCTGAGTGACTTGGAAATGGGAAAAAATTTCTCCATTTCATGACAGAAACTGAGTTTCTATCACCTAGATCTTCAGAGCCTTCCTGGCCTAATCCCTCCTGAGGCTGGTAGGCCAGGCTTTTCTTCGATTTTTATGAATTTCTCCATACCCTTCCAATGAATACTTCTGGTGATTAGTTTAACCAGATTGATTTTAGTTGCTTATGCCCAGAGGACCTTAACTTAAGTAGGAATTATGAAATAAATCAGAAGGAGAAACAAGATTTATTTAGATTTAATTGTTGTCAGCTATAGTCCTTCCCTTTGCTCAGTTCTGTGGAAGAAGTGTGCTTTCCCACTCCGTTAATGTTGGCCTTGGCCATGTGACTGTCTTTGGCTTCCTGGTGGGCAGAAAGTACTTCCCCACCTCTTGATTTGGGGTTTAGATTGTGATTTGTTTTGGCTGATGGGACATTAGCAAGCCTGACTCAACAGAAACTGGAAATGCTCTTGCATGGTGGGTCTTGGGCTCTTGCATTAAGTTGTTGCCATGAAAAGAACATTCTCAGATTAGTCCACAGGTTCCAGGAAGAGGATGAGACACATGGTACAGAGCTCCCCAGCCAAGCTCCCCAGCCTAGATCAGCAGATTCTCAGCCAATCCACAAATATGTGAGCTAAATAAATGTTTATGGTTGCATACCACTGAGATTTTGTAGCTGTTTGTTATGCAACATTTTTGTAGCAATAGCAAACCTATACAGGCATTTGTATTAATAAGTGCTGTCCTGGCTGCAAGGAAAACCTAAAACATGTGGGACTGGGTGGTGGTGTAGGTTGGAAAAATGTTGAAGAAACTATCATAAAAGCTTGAAGAAATGGTGACTCAGGTTATATAACCATGAAGCACTTGGTATAACAATCTTCTGTGGTAAAGGAGAAGATAGAAATGTAACCAATGGACTTGTGGACTTGGGCAAGATGGTTTTTATTAGGATGTTGAAGTATTAGCTGGCTTTTTAAGCAGCATGTGATGAGCTCAGAAAATAACCAGCTGGTTTGAAATAGAATTTTGAGGGACTATAGAAAACCAGAACTTGCCAGTGTAGGAAAAAATAATTTTCTCATGTCACCTTCTCATTTACTCAGAGATTCTTACATAAAGACCTAGCCAGAGAGCACAGGTAGGCAATGTTCAGGTGTTCCAGCAAGACTTGGCCTTCCATTCCGGGCTTGGCTCCAAGGCTTAAAGAACAAAAGCAAAGGTGGGGCTATAACACCTTTAAAAAACCCTTGAAAGAAATCAAATGGCAGCTAGAACACCCTTTCAGCTGAATGTTAGAAAGCTTAAGGGTGTGGCCCACAGCAGCCTGAATCCACTACTGGCAATTAAGTCTAGAGACAGTGGCATGTCTTGAAAATAGCGGTGGGTGTGGCTTTTGGAATATGAAACAGACAGCAAGTTAACAGTTTATAAGTATAGCAGACATTTATTTATTTTAAAAAAAACAGCTTAAAAATTCTAAACAAAGAACTTTTTTTTTTATATACTCAAAATGTCTAAGCAACTGAGACTTAGGTATGTATCATGTAAAAATATGAAGAGACAATGCATAATAAAGAAATAGAAATTCTAATATAATGCTATGTAAGTTCAAATAAAATGAGAGAAATGAGATTATCATTGCCATTAGTGAACTATGAACACACAAAAGTTAACAATAATAAAAGGCAAGTATCAGTGATGTGGGGAGACTTTCACAAGGCATATGATAAATATCAAAAACAAACTCAGAGCAGGAAGTTCAGAATTAGAGACAGATGAAATAACAATGCTTCCAGTGAGATCTTTGAAACTGAAGATACAGCATTAAGAAACAAGGAAGACCAAAATTAAAATTGGCTAAAATGAGTCTATTATGCCTTAGGTTTTCTTTAGTCTGTTTCATAACTTTCTATTCCCAAACCACCAAAATTTGTGAAGCTAAACATGGGATTAATGTGCTAATGCTATTAAAAAACATAATTTTTAACAACAAAAAGAGTTTACTTCCCCCTTTTTATCACTTACCAATAAAAATTAGGACAGATTTCCAAAATCTTTGATATAGTTTAATACACTTGGCCATTTTTTAGTAGTAATAAAGACTTTTTTTATCCTCGATTTTCTAAAACGTCCTTATTTTTCTTTAGTGGGATCCTTTCTTTGTTGAACGAAAATAAAAAAATCAAGGATCACCATTAGATGTCTTTTCATAGCTGAGTTCCTAGAAACACACTGTTCAATATGGTAACCACTAGTCACATGTAGTTATTAAATTTAAAATAAAATGAAATTAAAAATTTAGTTCAGAGAGCTGGTTTAGATACAGACCAAGGGCCATGTCCTTTTCCGCGGCCAGACAACCGCCTGGATCCTCGGTTTACACCTGGGGAGACCCATACACGCCCACACCCCTCGCATTGTCCTCCTGCCTCGCCAGCCTGGACTACATTTCCCGAGGGCTTTCCTTACCAGTGGATTGTGTAGAATATATTGCCAGGCTCTTGTCTTCTGTTCATCATGGCTTCTTCTGATATCCAGGTGAAAGAACTGGAGAAGCGTGCTTCAGGCCAGGCTTTTGAGCTGATTCTCAGTCCTCCGTCAAAAGAATCCGTCCCAGAATTCCCCCTTTCCCCTCCAAAGAAGAAGGATCATTCCCTGGAGGAAATTCAGAAGAAATTAGAAGCTGCAGAAGAAAGACGCAAGTCCCATGAAGCTGAGGTCTTGAAGCAGCTCGCTGAGAAGCGAGAGCACGAGAAAGAAGTGCTTCAGAAAGCAATTGAAGAGAACAACAACTTCAGTAAAATGGCAGAGGAGAAGCTGACCCACAAAATGGAAGCCAACAAGGAGAACCGAGAGGCACAGATGGCTGCCAAACTGGAGCGTTTGCGAGAGAAGGACAAGCACATTGAAGAAGTGCAGAAGAACAAAGAATCCAAAGATCCTGCAGATGAGACTGAAGCTGACTAATTCGTTTTGAGAACTGATTTTCTCCCCCTCCCCTTCCTAAATATCCAAAGACTGTACTGGCCAGTGTCATTTTATTTTTGCCCTCCTGACAAATATTCTAGAAGCTGATTGATGTAGGACCATAAGTAGATCCAGATTGTATGATGTTGTTTTAGGGGATAAAGGGCAGAAACTGAAAGTGTTTTACGCTTTTTCTAAAGTGTTGAGGTCTTTCTAATGTAGCTATTTTTCTTGTTGTACCTTTTCTACTTCAGCACACTTGGTGTGCTGGGTCAATGGCTAGTACTGTTTTGGCTCTGTGAAAACATGTTTGTGAAAAGAGTATGTAGTGGCTTCTTTTAAGTTGTTAGATGCTGAATATCTGTTCACTTTTAAATCCCAATTCTGTCCCGATCTTACCAGATGCTACTGTACTTGAATGGTTAATAAAACTGCACAGTGCTGTTAAAAAAAATTTTAGTTCAGCAGTTATACCGTATCCATATTTCAGGCACTCAATAGCCACATGAGGCCAGTGGCTATCACACTGAACAATGCAGATATAAAATATTCTAGAAGGAAAAGTGCTGCCCAAGAATATAATACAGTGTCTTGCCAATCATAGATTCTTAATAACAAATTATTAGCTAAAATTATCACAATTAATTGCAATTTTCAAAATCTAAGTTAGAAAAGTATACAGATTGTGCTATGCCAAGGGACTGTCATTATTACCAAGGGGATGACTGTGGTCTTGAAGCATCTTGTGATTATAAGGTCAGAGAGTAGGAAGAAGCAAGAACAAGTGAGAAGGAGCAAAAACTCTGAAACCTAGCAGCCACATGAGGCAAGAAGTCAAGGAGGGTATTACCACCCAGCCAAATGTTACTCATATAAGATGCAAACTGGGAATTATCACTTCTGGCTTTATTTTTCTGATAATTTCACAAAATAATATATTTATACTTCTCCCTTTTTCCCCCATTGATCTCTGCTCTTAGAGGCGAAAGATTTGTCTTATACCCTTCTTTCTAAGTCATGTATATTTAGTTGAGGATAACCTATGTAACTGCACGAGGCTAATACTGTCTTAGTCCATTTGGATGGCTATAACAAAATACAACAGAGTGGGTGACTTACAAACAACAGAAGTTTATTTCTCACAGTTCTGAAGGCTGGAAAGGTCAAGATCTGTTGACCTTCATGGTCAAGTTCTGGTAAGGGTATTCAGTGGGTAACAGACTGCTGACTCCTTGCATCCTCACATGGTAGAAAGGGTGAGGAGCTTTCTGGGGTTCCTTTCATAAGGCCACTAATCTCTTTCATGTAGGTTCTACCCTCAGGATCTAAGCCCCTCCTAAAGGCCTCTACCTTGTAATGCCATCACCTTGGTCATTAGGCATTCAACAAGTAAATTTCAGCAAATGAATATTCAAACCACAGTGTACTTCTATTCTTGCTTTTTTGATTCCTCACTTTTAGATGGTATTTCTTTGAGTCCTCATTAAATTGAGAAAATTAGCCTGCCTATATAGGGGTGAGCAAAACTAGGGTTACAGATGTTTGTATTTATTAAAAACACAAGTAAGCTGTTTATTTAATAAATACTATTAAATACACAAATAAACTCTGTTTCTCATATTCACAACTGTAACTCTATTTTTGCCCACCCCTGTATGTCGATCAGCTTTTTTTCTTCTGACTGACTGCTGACTTCTACTTCTATCTTTCCTTTTACATTATTCAGGTTTTTAACATATACATTCTGTTCTATAAATCTAATTAAGGTTCTCATACTTTATCTCTGTCCATAGGTTGATTACAAAAATGTAAAAATAAGTAGTGACGTTACAATCCCTGTTGAACAAAGTATTATAATTATTAATTGGTCCATTAAATTAATAAGTTTGTTTAATTTGTAAAACCATGAAAAAATGATACTTATTTTAAATATTATAATTTATGTTAAACCATGTACATGTTTAAACATGCTCATTTGTTCATATTCTAATATAAGGTCAGGACATCTTCTTTGAGAATGTCTAACAATCACTCTAAGAGACTTAATATTTGAATCCCAACATATCTTAGAAGCAGGCTGTGCATAGAACAATATATTTTGGATCTCTATAATGCCAGATTCTATGAATGAAAAATATTGTTCACTAATTGACCTATTTAATGGCATGAAAAGAAAGTTGGTCTGAAAAATTCCTTTTGATGTATAATTATTACATTCCTAAAGTAGGCACTGTGTTAATAATATTAGAATTGATTAAAAATATGCATACATGAAAAAGCTATTGCTTTTATGCTACAAAAAAAAACCCCACAGATTTTTTTGGCATTATTTAGTGGCAAAACAACAATGAAAATGACAAATAATACTGAAGCAATACAAATCTAAATTATCCACAAAATAGTAATATTGTGTGTGTGTATATGTGTGTGTGTGTGTGTGTGTGTGTGTGTGTGTGTATATATACCTTCTGCATGTAAAATTTCTTTATTGGCTTTCCATTTCTCTGTGATGGTTTAAGCCATCTTCCTAGAATTTCCATCTGAAAACTGAAGAAACTGCTTTAACAAATGGTAAATTGAGTTTTTGCTCTGTGCTACAGTAGTATTCCCATCTAAAAGTATACTTCATCTTGTCAAATGTTAATGTTTTTTGAAAAACCTTTTTTTAGTCATTAAGTGATACTATTAGGACAAAAAACAAATTCATGAATCTTTCTGGATTTTTGTTATTTATGGGTGATAATTTGGTATAACCTATAGAGTCCAAGTATTTTTTTTTAATATATGAAAAGCACTGGTGTTTCTCATACCTAAAGGTATGCTTTGCTAACATTTTTTCTTATTTGCCTTTAGTCTTTTTTTTTAATAAAAGAAATAAAATGGCTTCAGTTCTCTATATAAAATTCTACACATACATACTAAGAACAAAGGGTGATTTTGACAGCACAGAGTTCTAAGAAATAGAGGCCCTGATTAAACAAACAGTAAGTGCCACTATATCTCTTACCAATGGAACAACAGTGCTGGGGTGATGTTTTCCAGGCAACCCTGTGGCATAAATCTTTAATACCACTGCCTTTCATGTGACATTTATATATAAAAACTGTTTATAGAGCCATGAAACCTTTTCTTGTGTTCATTAGGGTTTATTAGGGCCTTCAATGCTTGTGTTCTTATGATATAACTGCTCACAATACACCCACATATATTTTCAAGGCAATTTGCTTGTGCTCTTTGTTTTGTTCTCATCAGAACCGAATAAGGGGCTATGCACCAGTTATACAAGAAAGTCAATGCCAAGATGACAGCAAACCTTACACAGACATACTTGCAGAATCCAGCAGCTAAGCACCAGTGAATTGTTTTACATCAGGCCCAAAGGGAAGACTTGCTCATCTTAGCACCCATCAATTTTGACTTATTTTTTATAGAAAATCTAGGCAGGATAAATTTGATTTCATTTAAGTGAAAGAAAACTGGTTTAGGAAAATATAAATTGGCATGCTATATTAGAAAATAATCTGCTCAAGTTAAAGAATAGAACATATTTTAGAATCATATGTGGAGGAAAAGGCCATTGAGAAGTATAGGGGTTTCTCTCTCTCTCTCTCTCTCTCTCTCTCTCTCTCTCTTACCCACGTCCAGCATGGAGAGAGACAGCGTTCAGTTTCTGAGTAGAGGAGCCGGGGATGAAGAAAAACAAAATATAGAAGAGAGGACACAGAAATAGGGATAAAAAGCTGGGGCCAGGTGGGTGTCTGTTCTCCCTCTCATGGAGACACAGCCAAACTGAGCCCATGAAGCTGCGTTTATTTATATTCCACAATACAAACGGGTTTCTCCAACATTAGGATCAAAGGAGTTTCAGTGAGCCCAGTCCCTACTCATCTCCCCATTCCTGGAGCAAGCCTGCATTTACATATCAAGGCCCTCTCCCCAACACCTGAGGCAAAAGTTTAAGCCAAGCTGATAACATTTCCAGCCTCACTGGTGAATATGTTTATCCAAGACCTGTTTTATCCAGGCGCCTTGAATTCAGCCCGCACAAAGATTTAAAGAATGCTCTAGGTGTCTTGCCTGGGACACCCCCCCACAGAGAAGGATCTCTCCATTTATTGAGTAAACTAGAGGTCTGGTGCATGAAATTCGTGCATCCGTAGGCCTGGAAAGTGATCAGGGCTGATCGTGGCCTTCTGGCTTCGAGCCCAGGCCTTTCTTCCCTGGCTGCCAGCTGCTGGCCAGGGCCTTCCTTCTTTCCATAAAAGGTGGAAAGCACATGTCATAGCAAGTGATTGAATGCCTAGTCTTCTGGTCAAACTCCCGAGGGGAAACTTTGCATATTAGCTTTTTATATATAGAGAGAGATTAGAAAACCAATTTACAGGAATACTCAGCAAACTGTATGAGGCTCTTGATTGCAAATGATGAAAACTCAACTCAAACTAGATTTTGTGAGAAGGACAATCGAGTGACACAGGGAATTGGAGAGTCAAAATGATGCTGTTGACTTTGGGCATGGTGGCTTTCGGCTTCAGAGATATACTTCCCTGTTCCTGGCCTCCCTCTCATACTCTGCCCAGGAGGTGGCACACTGGCCTCAGATGTTCCAGATGCATGTGGCCTTCAATGTTCATAGTTATAGAGAAGGGACAACTACCTCTAGTGACAAGAGTCATGAGAACATTAAGATTGTTTCAGTCTGGGGAAGAGGCTCATTCCTGAGAAATGGGTTTAATTCTGTGGGTGACCTAGCCTGGGTTGTGGCTATTCCTTTAACAGGAAAGTAGTGTCAATTCTATCTACACTGCATGGTCTAAGGAGGTTTCTAGACAATGGTGAAGGGATAATTCTCCAAAGGAAGTGATGCTGAACAGACCAGAAAAATATGTGTCCATTATAGCTAGTCAGGTATAAATGAACGTAAGGTATGTGAGTCCCAACTCTGTATTTGTCTGTTGTCTGCCTAATTGGTATGTCTAGTCTACAAATAGTAGATAAGCATGTAAGTGTGTAAAAATCAATCCATGTACCCATCCACACTTAGGTTTGGAAGTCTAAGGGTTAACAAATGAGTAGGCAGATGAATGGTAGGAGTCCTGTTTATTAGGAAGTTCACAGATAGAACATAGACTAGAAAATATTGAGAAACTTTCTTCATCACTAAGGCAGGCTGTCTTCTTAATGTGGTGTCAACCAATGGTCATTGGCACCAAGTCAAAGCCAATAGGAATCTCCAATTTGGGGGACAGTGAAGACGGGAAACTTCATTCAATGCAAGACAGCTCAATGGTGATAAAGCCTGGCTGTGAAAACAGGACAGCTCTGAGGCAGCCCTAGGGCCAGGCCTCTCATCAGCCTGGCAGCTCTGCTCTGCTCCACTCTGCTTCGGTGGCCTCGTGGTCTCCAGTGAGCCATCTTTAGTGTTTCAGTTCTAGTTCTAGCTCTATTCACGGAAACACAGTCTTCACTCTTTGGTGGAAAGAGAAAGTGAACTCCTTGAGCCATAAGGGAGCTAGCTAGCTTATATTAACAGAAGTCATTGCCCCTGGTCCCTAATTGGTCTGTTCTCATGCAAATGAGGACTCCAAATCCTATTAGTTTGATTGTTCCAAAAGGCACTGTCCTGATTGGTCAGAATAGAATTACTCTGATTGGTCAGAGCTGAGCAACTACAATTGAATGGGGAAACTTCGGTGCTATTGGTTGAACTAGGATTCCAGGAACTCTTTTAGAAGGCTGGTTCAGATGGCAGAAACACTGTGTAGGCACACAGTTCACTTCGAGGTAGTCATCCATTGCAGGTTTCTCCCTGAAGAGCAGTTTTCATGAGAAGCCTTTGTATATAAATGGTTGCTAGGCTCTGTATTTGTTTGTTTATTTATTTAAATATAGTTTATTGATTTCATAGAGGAAGGGAGAGAGATAGATAGAAATATCAATGATGAGAGATAATTATCAATTGGCTGCCTCCTTGCATGGGGATTGAGCCTGAAACCAGGCATGTGCCCCAACTGGACCTATGACCTCCTGGTCATAGGTCGAAGCTGAACCACTCAGCTATGCTGGCTGGGCTATTTATTTCTTCTTATTTGAGTCCAGTTAGCCATAGGAGACCTTCTTAGTAAGTATCTTCTTTTTCAGGATCCACAGTGGTTACATGTGAATTACTGTAAAATTTAACAGTAATCTAAGCTTTAGGGCAGTAGCTGATGGAAAAGCTAAAAAATGCACATTTGGGATAAGGAACCTAATGTCTGCAGTTTTATCTGAAGTTTTTTTGAGTATAAAGGAAGAAAATCATAAAACAAAACAAACATTGGTTTGTGTTTTCATGAGAAAATAGATGTCTCTTGTGATTCATATCTCTTTTGCTGACAGTCCCAGCTGGAATAAAAAAAATTTAGCAAGTGAATTTTAACAAAGGAAAACTTTTTTAGTATTCTGGAATCTTGTAAACCTCAAAACAGTTCTGTTATTATCCTAGTTTTTATTCTATCAGGTCTACCTAAATGCCCTGACATATCAATTGAGTAAAACTGGGAGAACTACAGAAAGAATATTTATATTATAATATATAAAAGAGTTAATACATGAACACATTTCATTTGAGCCTGGCACCCTCACAATCTATATGAGGGAACAGAAGAAATGTGTTCTGTCTTTCTTATCAGGTGTCAATAGATTTTCTAGTACATACCCCTTTGCCCTGGGACACTGGCCCTCAGACTGCAACAAGGACCAGAGTGTAATAATCACTTGGGAGGCTTTGTTAAAACCCAGATGACTTGGCCTGGCCTCCAGGGTTTCTGATTCAGTAGGTCTGTGGTGACCCAATAATTTGCATTTCTAGCAAGTCACCCAGTGATGCTAACACTGCTCTCTGGGACCACGCTGCGAGAACCATTCCTGTAGACACATCTCAGTACTCAGCTCCGGATGAGGCACCGTGATCCATAGTTCTAGCTGAGAGGGAGGCTGAGGCTGCCTGGGGGCAGCAGTGGCCAGAGTTTCCAGCAGTGGTGATGGTCTGAATATGGCAAAGGCACAGTTCCAAGAGGGAAGCTGATTAGGTAGGTTGTTAGGGCTTCCATCAAGCACTCTGGATTTTAAGAGCAGGTTTCCAGGACTAGATAGGAATTTGAGTGCTGATCAGGATAGTAATCTGGTTGAAGAGTCTGGTGCTTGTGGTGGGATTGCAGGAAAGGCTGAAGCTGGTGGCTGGCTATATGGATTTCTAAGAACCTTACCTCTACTAGGCTTAAGATAACAGTCAACTCTAGACTTACTCATGTTGTAGGCCTAACTATATCCGAAAGATGCCTGTTCAGGGCCTGCCATGGTCATGATTAGGGTAGGCAGGATCTATCTGAAAAACTATTTTGCTTGTGAAACCATTTTTGACCTTGACATGTGCTAAGAAGTACACAATACGTTATAGCATGTTGTGCGCGCGCACACACACAATTTTCCAAATTAATATTTTGCTTAGCGTGTGCAATGTACTTTGTTCTTCTTTGTTATGTCTATTCTATCACATTCTATTATTTTATGAAAATAACAGAAACCTTTTGCTATCCAATAATGTATGTTACCTGCAGTTTGAACACTTTCACTTAGAATCTGCAAGCTGTACCTGGTGCACCCCTCCCCCAGCCCACCTCCACCCACCCTTCAAGCGATTTTAATGTAAGTGATTTCCAAAGTCCACACTTTGAGAACATTGTCAGGAGATAGAATAACTTATCTCAAGGGGTCCCTAAGCGTCTTCTGCAGAAGCCCACATCAGTGACTTGACATGTGACGGATGATGAAATATGTTTTTCATATTTCTTCTCTTACTTGATTAATGGTCAATTTCCAGAACTTCCCGTGTGACTAGTCTCAAGCTCTGGCAGCCTGGCTTGGAGCAAGGCCTCTGAGTTCTAAAGGCCGCATAGGCTGTGTGAAAACAAGAATCAGCAGAGAAGAGGGTGCAGAAGAGGCCGAGAGGCATACTTGGCATTCCAACTCTTTCCACAGTGGCATGTGTATGGGCACCAGCCCCCGTGTGCCCTCACAGCACCCATCTGCTCCCTCCTGGGCATTTTTATCCTCAGGAAGTTCCAGAAAACTTCACAAATCAAAGTCTGGCATCACAAATAGAAAGTGAATTTTACCTTGTGAGATGATAAAGACAAATGCAAAAGAAAAGATAAAAAGAAATACTCAGTCATTTTCAGTCAGGTGGAATAAAAAGAGGATTTAAACAAGATAGTCTTCTTAAAAAATACGGTTGTAAAACACACCTAAGGAAGGAAACACAGTTTTAAAGACCTTGCTGGTTTTAAGTACGGCTTAGTCTTAGAGACCTAAAATTTGCCATCCAATAAAGTCATTTTATGCCTCTCTGGCTCAGGACCTTATCTGGGCATGGGACACAAAGGCTGCTTGCTCTTGAAGTGAGGCATAGGAATTCCACATGGAAGTGTTAGGCAAGTTCATGCTTTTTGAAACAAAACTTTCTTGTGATCCTCTTGTGCAAGTGAGAGAATTTATCTTCAGCTAATTAGTACCATCAGAGAGAAAGACAGGGAGAGGGAGGGAGGGAGGGAGGGAGGGAGGGAGGGAGGGAGAGAGAGAGAGAGAGAGAGAGAGAGAGAGAGAGAGAGAGAGAGAGAGGAGAAAGGGAGAGAGAAAGAGAGAAAGGGAGGGAAATTTTTTTGGCATGCCACTAAAAATGACAATAAATATTAGCACCTTACTTAAAAATAAAATAAATAGGATTTCCCAGAAGCCCAGGGTGCTTTGATAAAGAATTAACTTCTCTGCAGATTGAAACAATTTATCCTCAGGCAATTCACCTAGAGACATTTTTCTCCAATTACTCAAGGTCTGGCAAGGAGGAATCTGGAATGACATACTCAACAGGAGACATCTTGGAAGGTCCTCTTCGTTCCTCTTTGGGATCCAACAAGGGGACAAAGTTAGAAACTAGGAAACATTTGTCTGGCTCCTCATCAGAAAAAGAGATATTTAATCCCCTCTCGTATTACATGCAGCTTTGCTCAAAATAAAGCAGCTGCCTGGGAACTGATTTGAGCCCTTCCCTGTTTCAGCAGATCCATTTTTGTGTGTGGTGTGTCTTCTTCAGCCCAATCTGACTTGTCAGGCTGAGAACATATGTGTGTGCCATTCCAGAAAGAATGCACATTCATTTTCCTCCCATTTAATGTTTGAACATGATCACAGTCACCAGATGGGTCAGAAAAACAATGACAGCATGACATAAATCTTCAGAGAGTTTATCAATCTGATTGCATTGAGGAGATAAAGTGGATTTTGCTAGAAATCCAATAAACTCTCTCCACCTGAAAGAATTAGGGTTGGTGCTAATTTTCTCCTTTATTACAATCTCTGCCCTTTGCTTTCTGTTTCTTTTTTTTTTGGGGGGGGGGGCTCTCACTTTCTTCATATAATAAGGCTCATTTTATTCTGTAAAGATAGTAGGTGAGCCTCAGTTCTTAGAGCTTAATTAGTCAGAGAAATTGGAGACTGTGTGCTGTCAAAGGAATTAGAAAAGGTTTAGAGCAGGACAGACTGGAGTTTGAATATAAGCTCTTCCTTCACCCACCCCACGGTGTGATTCTTGAGCCTCAGTTTCCTTGTATAAAAAAATAAGGGTAACCTTTCCAGTGGCTATGAGAGTTAGATTATTGATATGAAGCACCTAGCATGATTTCTGGTCCAATAAAGAGTGCCCGTCATTACCTTGGACACCCAAGATTAGATTTGTTAGCTGGAAGTTCATTCTCTTTAAGGAGGCAGGAATGGTCACCAAGAGGAGAGAAACATGCTTTATGGAAGACTTTCATAATCCCATAGAATTTAACCTCCATTCTCTGATTGAAGGAATAGCATATTCAGTTCCGTGATTTTCTCTAAGCATTGAAATGTTAAATTTGCTATTGCATACTATTCAGAAAGTTGCAAGTCAGAGCTCTGCATGCAGTATTAGGCAAAATCAAGTCTATTACTCCATTTCACCCCAATATGATGCTTTTCAAAATATAAACAGTTAGCTCTACCAGATACATTCTGTTGGAACTTACCAGACCTCTGGTGATCTTACCCCCACTGTAACTCTAGCAGATAGAGATTTGTGAAATTACCTACTGAAGACATCTGAGGTTCAAATGCTTGCATTTTGGCCACTACACTTAATAGCTCTAAGTCAAAGGTTTCAGTTAGGACACTGTTCATAACAATTATTTTTCATTGGAGAAAGTAGACTCCATTTGTAATGACATATATTTTATTCTTTATTTATTATTTTAAATATATATTTTTATTGATTTCATAGAAGAAGAGAGAGAGAGGATAGAAACATCAATGATCAGAAAGAATCATTTATTGGCTGCCTCCTGTACACACCCCATGGGGGATCAAGCTGTCAACCTGAGCATGTGCCCTGACTAAGAATTGAACCATGAGTTCCTGGTTCATAAGTCAACACAAAAAAAACCCCATTGAGCCACACTGACTGGTTTGTGCTGTGTCTCTTAACCTCCACCAGTTCTTGGGGTCTAGCACAGGGCCTGGCACAGATTTGGCAGTTTTTTAAATGTATGAGTGAATGAATGAAATTGTGCTGACCCCCTAGTCTGAACTTCCGGTCAGTCTCACTCCAGGCTGTATTTGGGAGTGAGAAGATTGACTTTAAGGCATGTGTCAGCATCAGTTCGGCTCTGATTTGGGCTTCTCTTCTGTTTATGGTGCAGAGTTTCCATCTTAGACGCTTGTTCTGATAAATGACTTTTAATCCTTCTGTGTCTAAATTCCAGTTTGTTAACCTAGCTGCACTCCCAGGTCCTTGAGGGTCAGAGCTCACTAGGCCCTTGCCAGCTCCCTGTCCTGCCTATATTCCATCCTTTGAGCCCAGCCTGTGATGAAGCTTCATTCTCTACTATCAGACACTTTGGCCATTTTCCCAAGTATCTAAATATTGCCTTCCCCGGGTCTCTGTTTCCAAGCTCTCTTGGCACTGTTTCCATCAGGAAAGTTCATCATCCCTTCCTGGACCTGCCCAGTGACAGCTGTTTGCTGACATTTCTCTCTGCAGCTTGTACCTGTTTGGTTTGGTCAGGACCTCCCCCTGACTTAATCACAGGCCACCATTGACCCTAACCCCAATTCATGTGCTACCTTAGAGAACACAACCAGTTCAACTAATAGGCACCTTCAACTATTTAAAGCCTTTAGCTATCATTCTTCAAGTTAATAGTAGAGACAACTAAGATAAGCAAGCAAAATACATGGAGGAGAAAATAAAATATTCTAATGTAAGGAAAAGCAGCAGGCACCAGCCACATGGCCTGGAAAAGGTCTGGTTAAGGAGGGAAGGAGGGATTGTTAGAGATAGAGATAGAGATAGAGATAGAGATAGAGATAGAGATAGAGATAGAGATGGATAGAGGTAGAGATAGAGATAGAGAAAGAGAAGAGATCAACCGAAGGACTTGTACATCATAACCAATGGATATAAGACACTGAGGGGGGGGGCAGGTGAGGGCATGTACTGGGGAGTAGGGATGAGGTCAATGGGGGGAAAAAGGAGACATATGTACTACTATTTGTAATACTTTAAACAAAAAAAAATTAGAGAAAGAGAGAGAGAGAGAGAGAGAGAGAGAGAGAGAGAGAGAGAGAGAGAAAGAATGAGTGAGTAACCTGATACATTTATCTCTGAATACTTCCATTTGTTAGTTGTTTGCTTCACTCATTTGCTAGGAGAAAACTTAAGCTTTGCTGTACTGTCATAAATGAACAGACACAGATGAGTCAACTGTGTGATAGGAAGTAGGGTACCAGTTTCCACTTAATCACTTGATTAACTAATATAATTAAACCCCTGTTATGTGCCAGGCACTGCTCTGGCTCAGGTTGCAAACTTGAACATCTTTGCCAAAGTTTTCGCTCCTCTAGGAACTCACAGGGAGTATTAGACTAAAGCCCTTGGTGGCCATTCTTCACCCACAATACAATCAAATCCAAACAATACAATAAATGAGAGGAAGCCCCCAAATGGACAGATCTGTTTCCTATGGTGACAACATCAATGATTTTGTTAAAATAGACATCAATTTTCAAAATATTTCTATTTTTATTAATGTTGCCTCTTTTTGCTAAGAGCCTGAGCACCTTTTCCTAATTAGTCATCCAGTATGGCTCACAGAGAACAGAAGCAATAGACAAGCAAATAGATTTGAATAAATAATTGCAATATAAAGAGACACGCCCTGTGATAGAATTATCTAGAGTGACAGGAATGTAAACAGAGTTTACTGTGTGAACACAGCAGCCTGACTCCAGCCTCCCTGTTTGCCTTCAATTCATATACAGGAGAAATTATTTCCAGATTTAGGGCAAATGGAATGTATGAATGTGAATCATAACTCTCTCAGAAAATAAGGTAACATATGGCTGTTTAGGTTTCTGTGTGAGGTGAAGGAATGACGTTAGAAATATCTGCCTGTACTTTTGAAGTTTGTAGGTCTTGTTATTGCAACCCTGAGGTGTGAAATGTTTGCACTGTGTCTGAAATTAATGATTAGGATACCTTCAAGCTCCAAAACTAGCCTTCAGATGCCATTTCCCTCTTCCTCACTAAGTTTTAGTTCACACAACTTATTCGAAGGATAGCATCAAAGGATTGTTTTATCAGTTCATTTAAGATAATAGACTAGGGTCTAACTCCAGTCAGTAAAGGAAACTTTGCAGACTTGGAGTTAAAGTTCAATCTGTTTTTCTTGGCGAATGGCCCAGGAGGGAAATAGAATTCATGGAAGAGACTTGGCTGGACAGCTCTACACGATCCAACAGTTGCTATGAACAGATCACAGAATGGAATGATCAAATAAATGTTCACACACTACTGACAGCATGGAAATATTTCCTTTTCCTTGCATATCTCTTCCTTAAGTGCTGTTCTTAGTGTTCTCTCAATATAGCACGTCTCCCTCATTGTGAGTGAAAGAATAAAGGCTTCCACATGGATTCAATTCTGGTGTTCATTAGGTTAGAGCAATCAGGAATGCATTTCCCCTGAGACTCATGTTTCTGCTTCATGTTGAAGGTGATTACTTGGCATTCAGATCAGATTGGTAATGATTTCTTCTTCTCTGATGTCCAAAGACAAGAAAAGAATTTGTGTCTGGTGCCAATTGTGAAATGATTGAGAACAGTAGGCACTCAAGGTAGTGCCAGGAGGCTCGTCCAGGGCATTATAAGCTTAACAATGATCTTCCCTGCTCTTGTCATCTTGGTACCAAAAAGAAACAAGGGGATCACAGGAATAGAAAGAGTGAAAGGAAAGAAATTGGGGAATGATGATCTAATACTATGTAATGGCTTCTGCTTTATCATCCACGGGTACTCTCTGCTGCTGTTGAAAGGAAGTCACCTCTGGACACAACCCCATTGCTCCTGAGTGCTGGGCATGCACTCTGCTACCCAAATGGAGTCCTCCAGCCTACGCTCATGTGAAAGGTATTCTGGGAATGGAGGCCTGCTGATGTGTAGAGAATGACATCACTCCTGATCCGTGGTCCCCCTATGTTCAGTCACCTTGTCTGGGCTCCATCGACCTCTCTCCACTTTGTGTTTCACTCTGCTTAGCCCAGAGAAGTTTCCTGGTGTTCAATAGAAGCTTTACTCCTCACGAATTCCCCATCCCCCAACAGACACACACATGAATCTCCTGTTAAACACACACATATTCTTTCCAACTTATTATTTTGGCACAGTTATCATTTCACTATCACTTTCTTCTATCATTCCATAGAGCTTATGAGGGAAGAATAAGCATAAAAGTGTCAGAAAAAAATGCAAATATGTCCAGATATGATAAAGCTATAAGGAGATAAGATATTTTTAAAAAAAGAGGAATTGAGAAGTAATCAATACAATTGAAATTCCTCAAAGATATAAAGATAATAATAGCTGACACCCAAAGAGAAATTCCAGGCACTGTTTGAAGATTTTGCTTATATTAGCTCATTTAATCCTCACAATAACCTTATGGATTTGGTACAATTATTCTCTCTATTTTTAACAGATGAAGAAATTGAGGCAGAATTGTTAAGCATTTACTTTTAGACCTGGATTTGAGCCCAAGTGTGCACTTAACCAGGACTACACATAGGGATAGCATTCACAGGTTTGAGCAAGAGAACATTGTGCAAAATAGGAAAACCATGTGGATGTCTCTGCTGCTGGACAGTCACTTAACTAATTTGAGTCTCAGTGTCTTCATTAGAACACTAGAGGCCCGGTGCACAAAATTCGTGCACGGGGGAGGAGGGGTATTCCTCAGCACAGCCTACACCATCTCCAATCTGGGACCCCTCAAGGGATGTCTGACTGGCCATTTAGGCCTGATTCCAGTAAGATCAGGCCTAAATGGACAGTCGGACATCCTTCTCACAATCCAGGACTGCTAGCTCCAAACTGCTCACCTGCCTGCCTCCTTGATTGCCCCTAACTGCTTCTGCCTGCCAGCCTGATAACCCCCTAACCACTACCCTGCCAGCTTAATTGATGTCTGCCAGTCTGTTTGCTTAATTGATGTCTGCCAGTATTCCCCTGCCAGTCTGTTTGCTCCCAACTTCCCTCCTCTGCCAGCCTGGTCCCTCCCAACTGCCCTCCCCTGCTGGCCTGATGGCCCACAACTGACCTCCCTTGCAGGCTTGGAACCTCCCACTGTCCTCCCCTGCTGGCCATCTTGTGGTGGCCATCTTGTGCCCACATGGGGCAGGATCTTTGACCACATGGGGGCAGCCCTCTTGTGTGTTGGAGTGATGGTCAATCTTTGTATTATTCTTTTATTAGATAGGATAGAGGCTTGGTGCATGGATTGGAACCAGCTAGTTTGCCCTGAAGGGTGTCCCGGATCATGGTAGGGGTTCCCTTGGCGTGTGGGGCGACCTGGGCAAGGGGCCTATTGTGGTTTGCAGGCTGGCCACACCCCTCAGCGACCCAAGAAAAGGCCCTGGGTTCTGGGATTAATTTATGTTCTACAATTGAAACTTTGTAGCCTGAAGTGGAGCCAAGCCTTCTGCTTGCTCTGTGGAGACAACCATTTCTATTTGAAACTTTGCAGCCTAGAGTGGAGGCCTAGGCTAGGGCTGCAGAAGTTTGGCTTCCTCCATCTCATTGGCAACCCTAGCCTCTTCTCTCTCCAGCTCTGTGGCTGCTGCCATTTCTATTGGGATTATGTATCTTCTATAATTGAAACTTGGTAACATTGAGTGGAGACGTAGGCTGGCAATGGCAGGCAGAAAGCTTGGCTTCCTCCATTGCCAGGAAAACCCAAGCCTCCCTCCTGCTGTCAGTGGCGACAGCCATCTTGGTTGTGGTTTATTTGCATTCTTTGCTCCTGATTGGCTGGTGGGCATGGCTGTGGGTGTGGCTTGATCAGAGGTACTGTCAATTTGCATGTTACTCTTTTATTAGATAGGATAGAAATATTGTTCCTGCTAAACAAAGTCTTATGTTCAAAGAAGACTTTCATGGGAAGGCACCTAGCTCTAGACCTGGTGTAGAATGGGCATGCAATGGTGTTTTCTTTTTCCCTCCTGCGTCCACACAAGTCCTCACACATGAGATGCCATCTTTTGTATATTACGGCATGGCAGAGACAGTATTAGTAGTGTCTGCTCTTAGGTAAATCTTTCATTTCTTTAAAAGTATTGAATGTTGTGACTTGTATAATAATGACTCCCAAAAGATGTCCATGATGTAACTCTCAGAACCTGTGAATTTATTAGCATTATGTGGCAAAAGAGACTTTGCTGATGGAAGAAAGGGCTTGCTAATTAGCTAAACTTAAAGTAGGGCAATAGTCCTGGGGTATTCTGGTTTGCCCAACAGATGCACATGGACACTTAAAGGAGGAAGAGGAAGGCAGATGAGTCAAGTGTGAGAGGGGCCCGCCCACCGTTATTGACTTAGTATATGAAGTAGGTTATGAACTAGGAATTGAAGGTAGCTTCTAGAAGCCGGGGATGGCCCTCAGCTTATAGCCAGCCAACAGGACTCAGTCTTATAATCACATAGCACTGAGTGAACTTGGAGGATAGCCTCCTGAAAGGAACACAGTGCTGCTTACACCTTGATTTAAGCCTGTGACACTCTAAGCTGAAGTCTCAAGCTGAGTCAAGATGTTCCCCATCCTTGGGCCTACAGAACTCTGGAAATTTGTGGGAATTTGTTACCATGGCAAGAGAAACTAATTCAAGTATCTAGTTTATCCCAGGAACTCTGCTAGGTACTGGAATTACAGCTTCAAGCTGCACAGATTGCTACCTGGTCAACAGGCTCACCAAAATTCCAAGATTAGCAGAGGCAATACCTCTTTCACTCTTGTTTGCCAACAGTCCCTAAAGCAAACAAGCAAAATTGCTTGTTGGTGTGTGCCTCAGGCTCCACAGCTGTCAGACACTCATAGCCACACAGGGTTTTTGTCTAGAATTGAGGTGTAAACACTTGTAAGCTGTTTCCCATATGGTCCTCAGATGACCTGTGAAACTCTACCACCTTCTGACACTAAAAGGCCTGTCTCCTCCCAAGATGTGGCTGTGCCCTGTACTCACAGATGTGGTTTGGAAAGATGCTGCCTCAAGCTCAGGGGGAGCACTTATTTGATGGGATCATTATTTACCCAAATCAGTTTTAGAAAATGTCTCTATGTGTCTTTTCTTACTTTGGTCCCTTTTTACATAGTCTTTAGGCAATGGTAATTATCAAATGAAAGAAAGAATTAAAATGGAAAAGACAACAAAAGTGTTCTTACTGTAATGATTTCAAACAAATTTGAGTTCATCAGACAATTGGTTGCAACAAACCAAGGTCACATGCCAACAAATGCAATTATGTAAAAATACAAAACACTGCCCTCAGCAAACAACCTTAAGAACTGAACAAATATTTAGTTTTCCCAGCATCTGTTGAAAATCTATACAAAACGTCTCCAACAAACTGAACAATGCTTAAGAGACACTTGGGATAAATATCTAGAAAGAAATTATTCCTAGTTACTAAAGAATTACATAAATCAAAGTAACACTTAGGGGAACATCAAATACATGGAGCAGTTTCCTCCTAACTGTCTTGTCTGATTTATTGCACTAAATCTCCTTTGTATTTTCTTTAAGAGGTTTAACGCTGTTTGGCATGATCTTGTTTACATGTTTTGTTCATTGTCTCTTTCCCTTTCTAGAATGTGAGGTTCCAGAGGGCAGGACCTTTTGTATCAGTTGAGATGAGGGTCATGCTTCTGCCACCTACTGTAATTTTCCTCTGGAGAATCCCTGACCTTCCTCTGCCTGTGTATTTTTCAGGAAGTGGAAGCGACCCTGTGTGTCAGTCTGGAAGCATGTGCAGACACAGCCCAAACCAAACAGCACATTCCATCGGCTGGCTAGACAGAAAGGGGTTGTTTTGTGCACACGACGTCATGCCTACCAGGATAAGTGTGATCTAATTCTAGGACTTTTGTTTGAGCTTTTCCACTGTCTTAAGCCTGAGAGGATATGAGGCCAAACTTGCTGTTACTAATCTACCTCCACACAGAGTTT
Source organism: Antrozous pallidus (assembly GCA_027563665.1). Classification (NCBI taxonomy): domain Eukaryota; kingdom Metazoa; phylum Chordata; class Mammalia; order Chiroptera; family Vespertilionidae; genus Antrozous; species Antrozous pallidus. The sequence continues at coordinate 28,751,698 of CM050508.1, read as the reverse complement.
ATCAGACTAGATGTAAGGCAGAGCTCAGAGATGAAGGAAAGGGAATTCTAGTGGGATAATGCAGCTCTAAATGTTGAGGTGTCCAATTCAGCACAACCATGGAGGTTTTACTTACATGGACCAATAAATACTTTTCTCAAAACAAACTGAATTTTAATTGGCAATCTAGATAAGCCAGATAAATATAAGGTACTGTGGAATTAATCTGTACCTCATTAATCTGGGCACAAAACAACTGCAATTGAAAAAGTGTGTGTGTATATATTTGTTGGTGGGGGTGTCTACCGGCCACTTATCATCCTGTGTCTTAGTTCAGTACATAGGGGAAACGATATACTATATTTGCTATTCCCTGAAATCTCAATTAAATCTCTGTCTTGTGACTTTGGAAGCTGTATAATATTTATATTTTACCCAAGTTGACAGTTCTAAACTGGATATCATCAAACTTAATGCAAATTATTGATGAGGTACATTAGTTTGAGGTCACATGATAATTCAATGTTTTGTTACTACTTTCCTATATATCTAGTTTACTACAAGATGACTAATGGATGTCATTTACAAAAAAAGTGCCCAAAACTCTGAACATAATTACTTCTGAATGTTCCATTAAGGAAAATTGATTGATGGATGTGTTGCGATGAAAGAGACACGATAGCTGCATTGCTGGGTATGTGGTGGGTTAGGGGGTAGAGTAATCTAACTAGTACTCAACCTGTGCCTCATTGAGCTGTTTCTTTCAAAATTTAAATGTGAAAAAAATAAGAAAAAAGGGAGAACAGCCTGTATAGGTGATGATGGTGAGGCAAAAGAGCAAGCCTGGAGAAGGAATCTTAATACACTAGGAAGAAAGTCAGGGATTAGTCATCGGTCTTGCTCTTGAGCATCCCCTGGGAACATATTGAAGCTTTAGTTATTTATTAGTGAGGACTTTTGAGAGCAAGAAAACTTATTTGCAAATTCAAGCCGTAATAATCTTGAAAAACGAATGGAAATGAGAAAAGCGGAAATGTTGTAGGGACAGATATTTAGTAAATGCATGCCCTAAACAGAGTACAGCAGTTTTGAAGGGGATCTCCACAAGTATCTTCAGCAAATGTGCCAAATTACTTCACACAAGATTCTTTTGTGACCAATTTGTTTTACTAGGTAGGGAAAGGGAGAAAAACATGAATCTAGTAAACAAGAATGAAAGTATCAAGATTGATTCAGCACTGAACCAGTAAACAATGGACTTGAAGTTCCTCTGATTCCATTCATGTAATAGGAGTTAAATGACTTCAGAGGATAAAGTGTAAATCATCGGAGAGATGCTAAATAAAATGACAATGAGCTACCACTTCACACCTGTCAGAATGGCTATCAACAAATCAACTAATGATAAGTGGGAAAGATGTGGAATAGAGGGAAACCTGGTACACTGCTGGTGGTAATGCAGACTGGTGCAGCCTCTGTGAAAAACAGTATGGAGTTTCCTCAAAAAAATTAAAAATAAAACTCCCATTTGATCCAGTGATCCCACTTCTAGGGTTATATCCTAAGAAATCAAGAAACACCAATCAGAAAGAATTTATACATCCCTATGTTCATAGCAGCACACATTTACAAAAGCTAAGATTTGGAAACAGCCTAAGTGCTCATCAGCAGATGAGTGGATTAAAAAATTGTGATACATTTACACAACATGATACTGTGCAACTGTAAAAAAAAAACATTTGCAACAGCATGGATAGACCTGGAGAGCATTATGCTAAGTGAAATAAGCCAGTCAGAAAAAGATAAATCTCACTCATATGTGGAATCTAATGAACAGCATAAACTGATGAACAAAAACAGATGCAGAGACATGGAAGCATTGAACAGACTGTCGAACCTCAGAGGGAAGGCAGGAAGGATGAATGGGTGGGAAGAGATAAACCAGTGAACTTGTATGCACATATGCATAACCTATGGACACAGACAATAGGGTGCTGAGGGCTTGGGATGAGGGGTGGGGTGGCATGGGCTGGGAGAGGTCAAAGGGGGAAAAAGGGTGAGCCTTATTTCAGTGCTGTTTTGCACATATGGACACTGTGAAATCTCAAGATCTGCAGACCAGAGAGCCATGTGGGGAAATAGGGCATATGTTTATTATAGACCTTTATTCCTCAAAGTTCTGTTCTTGGCCATTCTCTCTTCCCTTTGGATAAGTTTTCATTCATAGTGTCAGCTTCCAGCTGTATAATGGGACTTTCCTCAGCTTTCTCTCTCCCTCTTACTCTTTCTTTTTCTTTATCTATCAATTTGACCTATCTTCTTTCTTTCTTTCTATCTATCTATCTATCTATCTATCTATCTATCTATCTATCATCTATCTATCATCTATCTATCATCTATCTATCATCTAATCTATCTAAATTGCATGTTAAAAATTGTCCTCAAATATCCCTGGGATGTCTTGGACCACAACAAGGGATTTAGAAAGCTAACTTGAAAGACTACCCTGTTGGAGATGAATTATTTATGTCATCTAATTACTCATTCATCCATTCATCTAAACATTAAAAGCCTATTTATTTAATGGAACTTAAATAAATAGAATGGAATCCCAGCTTTTGTGGAACTTAAAATCTAGAACTATAATTTCATTTCTTAGTCTTGAATCTCATAAATATTTCAGATTCAATGTGTTCTGAAATCTTGTTACATTTATGAAAACACAATGTGTTGTATAGTATGGTTAGTACGATATGTTGAATATTTCTTTTAAAAAAATACATTTTATTGATTTTTTTACAGAGAGGAAGGGAGAGGGATAGAAAGTCAGAAATATCGATGAGAGAGAGAAACATTGATCAGCTGATTCTTGCACACCCACTACTGGGGATGGCCCCACAGCCAAGGTACATGCCCTTTACAGGGATCGAACCCAGGACCTTTCAGTCCATAGGCTGACGCTCTTTCCACTGAGCCAAACCGGTTTCAGCTGACATGTTGAATATTTCAATGCCTATTCATTACACAAACAACCTTTTGATCAGTGAAAACTTAGTAAAGGTTTTCAACAGTTTCCATGACTTCACTGAACTAAACTTCTGTACCATTACATTTTTCAAGCAGTCTATAAGTTAGTGATGCTCAAATAAAAATAATAACCACTCTTAAAAATAACTTTATTGTGCCTGGCAGGTGTGGCTCAGGTCACTGGTCTGATATCAAAAATTACCTTTTTATATTATTAAATATTTTTCTATAGTATAATTTTAGTGTCTACAATCAATCCTATAGATGTATGGTAATTTATATAGTCAGTCTCACATTACTTAAATATATGTTGTCTCTAGGATTTTCTCTGTTATAAATAACCAGAGGCCTGGTGCACAAATTCATGCACTGGTGGGGTCCAGCCAGCCTGCCCCAATGGTGGCTGATTGGGGGTGGGACTTGTTAGGGCAAGGGCCCACAGGTGATTTGCCAACCAGCGCCCACCCGAAATCAGGGTGGGAGAGCCTGGTAGGGGGCAGGGCTGGCTGGGGCGAGGAGCTGTGGTTGTTTCAGTTGTTCTGCTGTTTGGTCACAGGACTTTTATTATATAGGATGATGCAATAAACATTGCATAATTTTATCTTTGTGTCCATCCATGATTATTTTCTCAAAGGCAAATTCCTAGAAGAATTTATGGTCAGAGAACCAAGATGGCGGCATAGATAAAACACCTATCATGTCGTCATACAAAACAATTTTAAAACTACAACTTAACGAAAGAACAAGCACCATCCAGAATCACCGGAAAGCTAGCTGAGTGAAAATTCCACAAATAAAAGTGAAGATAAGACACTGTGACTCGGAGGAGTGGCGGCAGACAGCGTTGAAGATATGCGCAGAGAGAGGTTTGGAGCGTGCGCCAGTGGATAGGGCAGGCGGCTGAAAACTGGACAGTTTTCTCAAACGGGGGAGACAAAGACATCCCACTGGATTGATTCTCCAGCTCTGGGCTAAGTCCAGGGAACCCACTATCATATGGGGTAAAAACTGGACAGTGGGAGGGCACACCGAAGCTCGGGTGCTGCAGGGGTCTGCTGGCTTGTGGAGAAGGCGAGCTTGTGTGGAGTGCGCGTGAACTTGGAAATAGCACAGCTGCCTGACAGCGCAGAGAGCACTCGTGACTTGCTCTTTCATTTGGGAAACTGTCAGACTGCTTTGTTTTATGACCCTGGGTGAGACGTTGGGTGTGCAGACTCATTTGGGGAGAGTCTGAATTCTCAGGCAGCCAGTGGAGCTTGGCAGTGGCTCTCTCTCAGAGGTGCTGGCGGCCATTGCCCCCAGCACAGAGTCCCTGGGGCTGCATAGGGCAGAGCTAACACTGTCTGCTTGGCCCGGAGACTCTGCCCATCCGACCTGAGCACAGCTGAACTTCACAGACAATTGGCCTGGAGGTCAACCCCTCCAAGTGCTAACAACGATTAAACCTGAGCTTAATTTCAGCAAGACTGTGCAACCCATATCTACCGCAAGTAACTGGGGAGGCTGACCCACTGTCCCTTGTAGGACGTCTACCATACAAAGCTAATTGAACAACTCAGGGAAGCATCCACCATGCAGAGACATAGAAAGAAATCAGATGTGAAAGAAATGGAGGAAAAAAGACGACTGGACATGGAATTCAAAACCACGGTTATAGGGCTTCTCAAGAGGCTCCTAGAAAAGGTCAAGACCTATAAGGAAATAAGCAAGACATACAAGGAAATGAATGAGACCCTCAAGGAAATGAACTAGACCTGCAAGGAAATGAACAAGACTAACGTGGAAATGAATGAGTCCTACAAGGAAATGAATGAGACCCTCAAAGATATGAATGAGACTCTCAAGGATATGAAAAAGGACCAACCAGAAATTAAGCATACACTGACTGAAATAAAAAATCTCATACAAAAACCTAAAAGTACGTTAGAGCACCCCAAGAACCAAGTTAAAGATTTGAAATACAAAGAGGTAAAATTCGCTCAGCTGAAAAAGCAAGAAACCAAAAGAATCCAAAAAATTGAAGATAGTGTAAGGGGCCTCTGGGACAACCTCAAGCATACCAACATCCAAATTATAGGGGTGCCAGAAAAAGAGAGAGAGCAAGGCAATGAAAACCTATTTGAAGAAATAGTGACCAAAAACTTCCCACACCTGGTGAAAGAAATTGACTTAGGAGTCCAAGAAGGGCACCAAACCCCAATATATAGGAACCCAAAGAGGACCACACCAAGGCACATCATAATTAAAATGCCAAGAGCAAAAGACAAAGAGAGAATATTAAAAGCAGCAAGAGAAAAACAGTTAGTTACCTATAAGGGAGCACCCATACAATTGTCAGCGGATTTCTCAACAGAAACGATGCAGGCCAGACGGGAGTGGCAAGAAATATTCAAAGTGATGAATAGCAAGATTCTACAACCAAGATTACTCTATCCAGCAAAGCTATCATTCAGAATTGAAGGTCAGATAAAGTGCCTCGCAGATAAGAAAAAGCTAAAGGAGTTCATCACCACCAAACCAATATTATATGAAATGCTGAAAGATATTCTTTAAGAAAAGGAAGAAGAAAAAGATAAAAGTGTAAATTATGAACAACAAATACACATCTATCAACAAATGAATCTAAAAATCAAGTGAATTAATAATCTGATGAACAGGATAAACTGGTGAATGTAACAGAATCACAGACATAGAGAGGGAATGGACTGACAATTCTTGGGGAGAAAAGGGGTGTGGGAAGTGCAGCAAGAGACTGGACAAAAATCATGCAACTATGGGAGAGGACAGTGGAGGGAGGTGAGGGCTGAGGGTGGGATGGGTTCCAGGTGGAGGGGAGCTATAGGGGGGAAAAAAGGGAAGAATGTAATTAATAAACTGAACAATAAAGATTAAAAAAAACAAAGGAAAGAAAAAAAAGAATTTATGGGTCAAAGATTATGCAGAAATTTCAATGCTTTTGCTATATGTATTATCAAATTTCATTCCAGAAAAATTTTACCCCAAATTTATGATTTATAATTATGACCAACTCCAATTAAGTTATGAACCTGACTATATAGCTCTCCTGATAATTTGGTAAAATTGAATCAGTTGTTTTAAACCTTCTCTTTTCTTTTCATTGCATGCATCCAAACATTTAAGTATTTCCTAATCATAGAAAACATCTGAAATTCTGGTGATTAGCTTCTATTGGATTATATATAATGGTGTATTAGATAGATAAAACTATTTTCAAAAATTTATGGACTATATCAAGTAGCCTGAGTCTTAATGTCAGGTTAACCTCATGTTGACTGGACTTTTAGGTGGTGGTGGAACATGGAGGATTTTGTAGCTCTAAGGAGTTCATGTTTTCATAGTAGTTCTGGTTATAACAAGCTTCGTTTCCTTATCCATCTAGACAGAAAGCAGATGAAATTGGTAGCCATTCCCCATCCCCCTTATTGTTTTTCTTGGCTCATGTTAAAGCCAGAAGTTTTTGAAATTTCAGAGTGTAGGTTAATTCCTTATGGAACATCTTTACGTATTCTTCCTAATTTCTCTACTGTCCCCAAAGCAGATCTCTAACTTCTTGCAATGTCTTAGACTGGAAAGAGCTCACTTTTTGGTTGGTGGTGGATTAAATATGGTCACAAATTCGTTGCTGCTCCTCCCATGAAGTAGTGGAGTCTATCCCTTTCCTCTTGAGTTAGGGATGGCCTTGTGACCTGCTTTGATCTATGATTAAGTGAAGAAAGTGATTTTCTGCAAGTTCAAGGCTTAGCCCTTAAGGAGTCTAGCAATGTCTACCTTTCTGCTCTTGGAGTACAGCTTCCATGCTCTAAAGAAGTCCAGGACAGACAACTGGATGATTAACCACTCTGTGGAGAGAGGCCTTGGAGAATGAGAGGCCACCTTCGATGTTTCAGTGGCAGGTGTGCTCCTAGCTGAGTGCTGCTACACCAGTGACCTCAGCTACCACTAGTGGAATCCAGTTGGTTCATAAAATCAGGAGAAAAACCTTTTAAAAAAGTGTTGTTTAAATTGGTAATTTTGGAGGTAATATGTTATTCAGTAATAAATAACTGAAACAGAAAGATAAATTAATGTTCAATTCACAATAATAATGGCTATAAAAGAAATATGTGGTAGAACATAAGTGGATATCAACAATTTTCTGGAGAAGTCAGCCAAGGATTCTATGGATAAATGGCACTTGACTGGAATTTTGTAGAATAAATCAGCATTACTGGGTAGATGAGGGGGAGGGGTTTTTAGATGGAATGAGAGACTAACTTGGAGGTGTGAAATAATGGGACATCCTTAAGGGAGGTGATCACCTAATATTGACAGAAGTTTAGTCTGATGGTCTAGAGAGCATTGCCATGTAAAATTGGGAGGAATAATAACAGTGATTTGACACTTTGTTTCCTTTTAATTTTTAAATTAAATTTTTTTCAATTACAGTTTGCATTCAATATTATTTTGTATTAGTTTCGGGTATACAGCATAGTAGTTAGACAACCACATACTTTATAAAATGTTCCCCTAATATTTCCAGTACCCAATTATTACAATAATATTGACGGGTATTTCCTATGCTGTACTTTACATGCCCATGACAATTTTGTCATTACCAATCTGTACTTCTCAATCCCTTTACTGTTTTACGCTTTGCTTTCTTGTATATCATTTAATCAGGGGGAAAGACTCAGTAGCTGACACATTTCACCTATTCACATTTGACAGAGCCAAAGATTTTCTCAAGTATTACTAGACAAAAGAAATTGCTCTTGTTGAAAGCAATGTCTGATCCTCATTTACGATCCTAGCTAAATGATTAATTCATTCCAGAAATGAAAACAAAGGCACAGTCATATTATAAACATGAATTCCTCAAGAAACTCATCTATGGACCACCTAGGAGGCTCTTGGGGACCACCAGTCAGGATTGGCCTGGGAAGATTATGACGTGATTGGAGTTTATCTTGGTGTTCCTGGCCTCCTGTCGCTGGGTTGTCTTCAATCTGGTATCTTGGTAGCACCAGGTTCTCATCTTCTCTATGAAAGTTTGCTTCCCAGAAAGGATCACATACACATGTTCTTACTTAGAAGCATGATCACAGAAAGAAGGGTATTGCCATTCTCCAAGAAAGATGCCGAATTTATTTTGAAGACAAGAGTTTAATTTAAACTAAAGGAATGATTCTGTGATGGTGGATTTTTTTTTCTTTAACAAACGATTTGGAGTGAAAGAATTTAGAGTTGTGGAAACGGAGAAAACACAATGCCTTCTCAGTTTTTCCATAATCACATCTTGCTAAGAGATTGCCTGTGCTCCTCAAAGTTGATCCATTCAAGGAGTAATCAGAAGTCTGCGTGGAATGTTCAAACACAAAGCTAGGTGCTGTAAGAATGCAATGGTTAAAGATAGTCCCTGTCCTCACAATCAAATAAAAGAGATAAGAATTGATGATGGATGACAATAAAGTAAGCTAGAATAAATTATAAAGACATATAGACTGTACTATATGGGGGCCCCATAAGAAGGAATAATCATTTATTCCTTTGTGAGTCACACAAGTAGAGCAATGGTTGGGGCAGGGAAAGGGGGTCAGCAAGAGAAAATATCTGGTAAATATTTTTCAACCATATATAGGAGACACTAGAAATGGAAGGTCATGAAGTTAAGTCATTTCCTGAGATCACCTTGCTAGTGACTGGTTTGGGTGGAACTTAAGGTAAGTGGAGGCATGGATAGGGAGGTAGGGTGGAGGTCAGACTTTAATTCCAGGCTAAGGAATATAGTTTAATATTCTGGAAATAAGAGGAATCATTAAAGGTCTTTTTGTTTGTAGGATGGAGTGTGTTGGTGGATGAAATATAATATGATACATATTTAACATGGTTTCTTTGATATTGTGAAGGACAGATTAGGAAGGAAAGAGATTGCAATTGAGGAGACATTACAATGGTTTATCTACCCAGTTATCCTCGTTCAGTAAAAGTTTAATCAGTATCTTCTCTTTTCTGGTAACTTCTCATGTAGCTGGCTTCTTTGCAGCTAATGGAAACTGAGAGGACCAAGAAGTCCACATATGAGCCTCCGTGCTTTTTTTAGACAGAAAATTTCTACTCATGTTTCCAAAGGAGCCTCATCTCTTCCCATTTGATACTTCCAAATGTTACCCATGTCCTATTTTAGTCTGGCCCAGCTATGATAAAAATGTCAACATTATTACTGTTATTTTGCTTTTATATTTTATATTAATTATGGCCCTCTTACGCTGTAGAGCATGCTGGGTTGGCTTGCTTTGGGGCCTGGAGTCTAATTCCATTTCTGCTTCTTGCTAACTCTATGCCAATTATTCTACCTTCCCTGGTTTCAATTCTTTCATCTTCTAATTGGAAACAGTAAGTCTCACCCTATCTATCACATGTATAAAAGTGCTTTGTAAATTAAAAAGTGTCATAAGGGATATTACTATTACTGTTGGAAGTATTTATAAGTAAGTAGGAATTTATGGTTGTTTAGAAAGAATCCTGTAAGCAGTGTCTGGAAATAGCACCTTGTGAATTAACATTAAAATCTGTTGTTTCAAATCCTTTCCGTTGATGTACATTAAATATATACCTAGTAAAATACAGGGTATTGGATGTCAACAAAGCATTTGTTTTTCTGGAACAAGAACAGACTTAACATATTTCCAGGCAGTTTTGAGCTTATGAATTTGTCCCATGACTGCAACAACTTGTTCGTGTCTGAAAGAATGATTACATACAAGAAACATTCACATATTGAGAAAGGGAAGACTGACAAATGAACACTTAAAGATTCCAGATCCAGGAACAACTGATTCCAAGGTTTTAAATATCAGAGACACATATGCTAGAGGTGACATACATAATGGAGCTGTGGAATAGCAGTGTGGGAAATGCCAGATCAAGTTATTTCTCAGAGTGTCTCCAAAATAAAAGTTCACTGACCCAAGCTTACCTGCCATACATTTTTTCTCAGCTACTGTTCTAAGCTGCTTCCAGACACAGGAGGGAAATGGAGAGTGGAGTCTGTTATCTGCAGGACTCATGCAAGCAAGCAGGAAAGGCTCATTACATCCTAATTGATTCATACAAAATCAGTTGTGTTTGACTTATTTGTGTTGGCTGTCTATATTGATTGGATTCATTGTATAATTGCTAAACTGGTGAAAGATGAAAGGATATTGTTCACTTAGGAAACAACAGAGACATAATTTGTGGGTGTGTGCTGCTTCTATTTTCACTGTAAAGTTAATCAGATTTAATAAGACAGTGGAACCAACTCCTGCCAAAATAACACAAATGAAATGTTTAACAGTTATTGAGTCTCCAAATCATAAACCAGGCTGTTTCTTGATTGGAACGGCATGTTTTACACATAGAAACAAAGGCAAATACCACTCTCTACATACCCCAATGACAAATTATTGGCTCTCTGTACAGTTGTGAACTTATGAATACCTTATGATGATCAAAATTTGGCTTTTTTGTTAGATTTCTCCTTGAATAAATTAGAAATAATTTGCAGATCTCCCCAAGTCCCTCCTAAATCATTCTTCACCTTGAAAAAATGTCTTTATTTAAAGCCACTGTTTCAGGTGATATTCTCCTGTCACTCAGAATTTCAGAATTAGGCTTCTTAAAATCATTAAAATGCCAGAGAGTCACCCACAAAACTCTCACCTGTATCTGTAGGCGTAAAACTGTTCGAACACATACAGCTTTTTAGATATTTTACTTCCAGGCAAGATCAGGTTTTTTGTGAGTTCGCTCTTTTCCCTGCAGCCTCGATTTCGCACGGGAATGTGATTTGTAGCACAGCATATAACGTGGGAACGGAGAACCGCTTAGTGCATCCATTGTGTCTCAGGGGATTGAATGAACTCCCTGATGAAAACACGGTCATCTCCAGACAAGGGGGAGGCAGTGGGGAGATCAGCACTGACTTGCAGTCATCTGTCTGGGTCACTGCTGGAGCTGAGCTGGTTTGAAATAGGGTTCTAGCAAGCTGATAACTCAATGATATGGCTCATTGGGGCTTATTTTGTCTTTTTCTCCATTTTAAGGTGGGAAGGCAAATATTTTATGCTGGTTAGGCAGCTATAGTTCCTATCTCAGATGGCTTTTTGACTAACACAATTGCTTATCCTTTGTTAGTGCTGCTGTGAATTCTCTCTCATTTAGTCTTCATGCTGTAAGGAACTTCAGGTGTAATCTCTAGCAGGTACCTTCACCCCATTATTAGAGGCTAATGCAAGGCCAAGAGGCATTAACTGACATAGAGCTGCAGCAGAGTATTTTGACCTTAAGTCTACTGTTTGTAGACATTTTCAGAAATTCAGATGTGACCAGAACAGAATGGCTACCTCTGTCCTTTGAGATTCTGAAATCAGTGTTCTTATTCTCTGCAAATATAAATGAGTTATGTCCAATTAAAAATAGCTGCGAATACTACACTGGAAGAACTTTTTATGGAACTATATCTATCTATCATCTATCTATCTATCTATCTATCTATCTATCTATCTATCATCTATCTATCATCTATCTATCTATCTATCTATCTATCTATCTATCTATCTATCTATCTAAAGAGGTAATATGCAAATTGTCCATTATGGCATCACAGTAACGACTGATCAACAGGCTGCACATGCATGGAGCACCTTTAGTCCCACCTCACCATCCCACCCCCACTCCCACAGGCAGTGGTGGCTCCCTCCAGCTTTCCAAAGCTGCACAGCTCCCTCCCAGCTCATCCCATGGGTGGCGGTGGCTCGCTCCCACCTCCTGCAGGTGCTGGCAGCTCATTCCTGCCTCCTACAGAATTGGCACGGGTCCCTCCTGACTCCCGTGGAAGTGGTGTGCGGCTCCCTTCTGCCAGCTCCCATGGAAGCAGCATGGCTCCTGCTGGCTCCTGCAGAAGTCATGGACGGCCTGCTGCTCCCTGGGCCAATAGTCATTACATAATAACATACCCTGAAACTTAACAGCTTAAAGCAAAACTGTTTCTGTGAGTTAGTAATCTAGGAGTATCGTAGTGGGATCCTCTCTCTGCTTCAGGTATCTCATAATCAAACTGTTGTCCAGGACTGTTGTTTCATCTGAAGACTGACTTGCCTGGGGAAGAGTCTACTTTTAAGCTCACTCACATGGATGTGGGAAGCATTCAGAACTTGGTGGGATGTTAGACTGAAGACCTTGGTTCCTCACTAGCTGTTGTCTGGGGGCAACTCTCAGGTCCTTGCCACATGGGTCTCTTCAACATGACACTTCGCTTTCTAAAAAACAGCAAACAAAGAAGACACGAGAAAGAGAGAATGCTAGCATGAAACAAGCAACATTTCTTTATTACCTAGTCTTAAAAGGGACCATCACTTTTACTGTATTCATATTCATTAGAAGTTAGACCCTGAGCCCAGCCCATTTTCAAGGGCAAGGGACCACACAAAGGTATGACTGCCAGGAAGAAGGAAATATTAGGAGCCATTTTAGAAGATTGACTATCACAAAGATCTTGTCCTGTGTGTCACATATTTAACCCATAGAAAGCCTCATTTTCTTTGGTTTCCTAGAGTTAGTCATAATGCACTGTAATAGGTTTAGTTCATGTAATTGTTTTTAAAATACAGATGGAAACCAAGTGTGGATAATCTGCCTCCACCTTCTTCACCCTGTTCAATTCCTATCTTCCCACCTTGAGGCATCCAGAGGGAAACTGGGTTCACAGGAAGTGCTTCAGGCTTTGCAGCATCCTTCCAGGTCACAAGCCTGGAGAAGGAAGCATGGAATGGCTATGTTTGGGCTTTAGCATCGGGGGAGTTGGGTTTGAATGACTGGAATGGCTGAAATGACCAGTTGACCAGGTGCTATGACATGCACTGACCCCAGGGGGAAGATGCTCAATGCAGGAGCTGCCTCCTGGTGGTCAGTGCTCTCCCATAGCCAATCTCCTGCAGCCCCTCCCCCTGGCCATATGGCCCCTCAATGGGCTTCAATCGCCAGGCAGGCTGTAGGATTCCACCTGTGCATGAATTTGTGCACTGGCTTCTAGTATATTATATTATTGCATTCTTGTGTTGTTCAAGAAAAAAAGACTCTTACAGGTCTAACACACTATCTGCTAACATTTATTTAGAAGATAATCATGGTCCCCTACCCATCCAAAGTAGATGTTTGCTTGGATTTAAAATTGTCAGCACTTATGTTACTTCCCTCTGCCTCTGCAGGTAATCAGAGAGATTATACTGTGAAGCAGGGCTTATGTGAGGGGCACCATCATGCTCCGAAGTGAGGTTTGATTGAATTGTGTGCCTTCTCAAAGCTTTCTTTTTTTAAAGCATTAATCTGACATTTTAGATTATTCCTCAATAAAAAATTAAGATAAGTACTTATTAGTGATGACACAAATAAATATATTTTATTATTTAAGAAAAAATGAAGCCTGAAAAGTACTGTTAACAAAGAAAGAAAACTCTAATTCCATATGCCCACCTTTTTAAAACCTCTGCTAACAGAAGCCAGAGACTGATTTAGCCTCTTTCCTGAATGAAATGTCAGAACAAAATATTTAAAAGATAGATTTGGGTTTTTTTGCCTGCTGTCCACTCATACATCATGTGTGTGATGAGCCCAAGGTCCTCGATGATGATGTCTGAAATATACATTGTGGTATCACATTCCAGTGGCCTTTTATTCATAGGTAATCTTTTTGGTTCCAGGTACTTATCTCTTTGCTTGGTTAGCATTTCAGTCACCAAAATGAATGGGCATACATGTACTTTGATGTCTATTTGACTTGGCTTCTTCTTCAATAGTTGGTGCAGAAATTTGGTCCTGCTCTAATCATATCAAATTCACCCATTATCCTCAGAGAAACAGGCCAGTTTTCTTCCCTGGAAGGTATTTCTATAACTAGGGACACTCCAGGACAATGATGAAAATTAGAGCACTTTAACAGCCAACAAAGAGTATTCAGAGCAATATTTGGTGAGAGAGAGAGAGAGAGAGAGAGAGAGAGAGAGAGAGAGAGAGAGAGAGGGAGAATGAATGAGAGAGTGTGTTCATGAAAAGGAGGAGGAGAGAGAAAGAGAGAGGAGAAAGAAAAATTCCTTTGTAAATATTCATTGAAGTACAACTTCAAATACTCCGTGTTTCTGGGAAGAAAGCCTCTATGTAAAAAAAGTTGCATCCCTCCAGTAAGTTCTAAAATAAGTCAATATAAAAACAAATCGAAGCAGAGGGCCAAGTCTGCTTTCTCGAGGCCACTGTGAGAGTGGGATTTTGGCAACCGTTGCCGTGAGAAAAATTGGTTGGTTGTGGGAACCTAATGATTTCTCTGGATTTATTTCTGTCTTAGATATATGGTGAATCAGGGCATCACATCACCATTTCTCTCTTGCTCTCCCTCTCTTTAATCTTCATTTAATGTTTTCTTTGTTAACTTAAAGTAAAATAAATAAAATCCTCCAATAATCCTGTCTGTGGGGACCAAAAAGCAAGTAAGTATATTTGTTACAGGCCAGTCAGTGTGCTGGAGGTAGGCCAGAGCTGGAACAGCTCAGGTGGCTGTACTGTATATAAAAGGGTATGCCCAGCTCAAAAGAATGTTTTTCTCTGGAAAGGTCAAATAGGATTAAATTTTTTAAGTTGACCAGAACAAAGATAGATGACTTAATTTTCAGTGCAAATTTGGTTATGTCAAACCAAGTAGCATCAGGAATATGATCGATTAACCTCTGGAGAGTCAATGGCATATTTCATTTCATTCCCTTTGGTGTCACTGTGGGCACTGGGCTGTCTTTCAGGATGATGGATTTACAGGGATTTCCAAATGTCTATTAATGCCCTTCACCCACTTTGCTGAGATCAGTCATCTGAGCAAACAGTTTGAAGATTTTGTAAGAAAGATGGTGTAAAGGAGTCATTGGTTTCTCTTGTTTGTAGTGGATATTATGAATATGGGTAGAGAATAGACTAGAATTATAGGATTGATGTTGTTGGAAATGAGAAATATTTGACAGCTTTGATTCTCTGAAGCATTCAAATGAAAATGTCTATGCTGAAGATGATTTTTATTTCCCTACATATTTCCTGGAAGTACATTTTTCTATAGTTTTCTTTATACAGGTTTTATTTTATAGATTTCCACATGTTTTACACGTTATGAAAATCCCAAATTCTCTGCCCCTGATCAAAATGAAGTTGATATGAAGGAATGTGCAAGAATAGAAACAAAACCTGGAGAATATTTAGAGAGAATAACAACCACTGTGGAAAATAGTGGTGATTTCTAACCTAGATGTTCTGAACTAGAGTTGGGGAGCGGGCAGCAGGGAATGTGTCAGCTGCTAAAATCTCTAAACATAGAACTGAAGACCACAACTGAAAACTGTATTTTTCATTTCCAATGGAAACAATATTTCAAATGAATAAGATACATAGGCACAATTATCTATTAAAAGTTTGCTATATATTAGGGATTGTCATAGTTAAAATTATCATTTTGGATTGTCTATCCTGAATAAAGTACATGGAGGGGAGGGGCAAGTATCCATATAAACTTACTATGTGGTAAAATCTAAATGGTACTATATACTGCAGGGAAGATTGTAAGAGGTGGACTGATTCTACTAAGAAGGAAGAAGGAGATGGGAGGAAAATGAAGATGACCTCACTAAGGGGTGGAAGCATGAGCTTTGAATTTGGGTAAGATTTAGCCTTTCAAAGAACAAGAGTAATAAATGAATGATAAAGTTATGAGGAAGAGGAGAGGATGTGAGTGATAATAAATATATGCTTAGTGTATATCTGTGCCAGACACTGTTCTAGCATATTCCAGCAGTGTTCTGGTATAAATGTGTATGTGTTCCTCAAGAAACTTAGTAAAGAGGTAATGAATGAGATAGATAATGTTAGATGCCGAGGAGGAAAATAAAGCAGGAAAGGGGAATGGAAAGTTTAGGGAGGGAAGAGGACTTTTAGCTTGGTGGCCAAGAATGTTTTCACTGAAGACCAAATTTTTATTGGGGACTTGAAGGGAGTGAAGGAACAAGTCATGTTGCTTCCAGGGAAAGAACATTCTGGACAGAAGGAACAGCACGTGCAAGGGCCCCAAGGTGGGAATAGGCCCGGGAGAGTGCATGAGTGGCTGTGGTTTGCCTTTTCCCTGAGTGAGGTGAGAAGATACTGGAGGGTTTTGAAAAGAGGTGTGACAAGGTCTGACATGATTTCACAGAATTTCCTTAGCTACTGTGTTGATAACCTACATTTTTATACCACTTCACAGTTTCTCAAGTGCTTTCACACATAACTACTCATTCCCCTGATGAAGGCACTGAAGCTCAGAGAAGTTAAAACAGCTTTCCTGAAACCTTATAGGTAATGCATAGACTATTCTCTGCAGGATCTAATTTGGAGCTGTTTCCATCACATCTCTGATACAGGAAACCACACAGGGACATTCAAGAAAGAGAAACTTTAACATTTTCAGTTTGTTTATTTTACTTTATCTTTCTCTCCTTTTCTTCTCTTTCAACCCAAACCTCTTTATCACTTTCTCTATAAAATTGCTGTCCCCACTTTTTACTTTAAGGCTATTTTGGTAACATGCAGTGGCCTCATTTTTTCATTGAAATATATATGTATATTTCTTAAAGAGGGTATTGGTGAATACGGCTGTTTTGTGCAAGATTTTTCATGCTTGGTACTTGATTTTGAAATGTTAACATGTTTTTTTTTAATGTTCTTTAAAAAGATTTGAATGTACTATTCGGTTACATATTGTAAACAAATAAACAAGAGAAATCATGAGAGGAATAACTAACCAGTTTCGTTATATGTAAATTTGGCCCTGAAAATCTAGATTTTGTTTTCCTGTTGAATATTGTTTCTCTCTCTTTTTTTTTTTTTGGTGATTCTGGTATAGTGATTTTTTTTTTTTTTACTAAGAGATGTAGCATTCATGAACATAAGGGATAACAAAGATTATTTGGGTTAGAGCTGATTTATTTCTTCTCTAGTTATATTTTTAGAAGGTGGCGTGGGGTCAGTAAATGCTTCTTTACTAATACAACATTATGTCTCTCATCCAGAGTGTCTCCTCAATGTGAATTTTTTTGGAGAAGAGGGTTCTTGTTGGGAAGAGTTCCTACTACACATTGGGCAAACCCGTCTTTCCTATTTTCAGTATGTAGGTTGTATTCCCCTGAGCTCATCCCGCCAAGTGCTGTCCATATGCCTTTGATCTCTTCTCACTAACTTACATGGGTGTGGGAGGGATTAATTAATTAACACTTATAAAGAGCTTTGAAGATGAAAGTGCTCTGTCAGTGCCACCATCTTCCCTTGGCTTCCCCTGTCTTGGTATTTCACTACGAAGAGGTTTTTCCCGGCCCCTCCTCACCAAGGCAAAGACTGTGTTTGGACTTGTAGGGATAATTTACTGGACTTGCCAAGAAAGAAAGTTTAGGACTTGCAGTAGAGAATAGGACTTGCATAGACCCAATGGAAGCATTGTTTATTTATTTATTTTTTGTTCCTAGACTTGTCAAATATAGCAATCCCATTTTAGGTCAGACTCATTAACTCAAGGTATATTTTTTAAGGTGGTAGGCATTGTATAGGTGTAATTGATTTATATTCTAAACATTGTAATAGCCCCAAATGCCCTTTACACCATAAAACAATATCCAAGTTAGTTGTCTTCAATAACATTTACTCCCTACTCCTCCTCTCACTCCAGTGAACTACACCAGCTGTCTCTGTCATGCTCTTCTGAAGTTGGAACCTCTTTCACTATGGTCCCAGCCTCACTCACCTATCAAAATAAAACCTCATACTTCATAATATCTTTTGACGTTTTCCTTGCACCACATAGAGAACATTGTAGCATCAACATTTTTCTAGTTTGAATGTCCCTTCTCATAGGAACATGCTACCAGAAAGTTGGTTGTTCATTGATGGAGTCTGGAATGTGGGTTTGGCTGATACAATGAATGCAGCCATAGACCCCATTTAGGAGTGTCATGTGTGGATGGCCCTCTACTGGAAGTACCATGGAGTCTTGCTTCAGTCCATTAGTACCTGTGAGTGCTAAGACCAGCCTCAGAATCTCAGAGACCTATCATTCTTCCTTCTTCCCCTGCAACCCCCCACATTTAAATTGACTTTAGGAAGAGAGGAAGGTGGAGAGAAAGAGAGAGAAACATCGATATGGGAGAGACAAATCAATCAGTTGCCTCCCATCCAAGCCAAGACATAGAATCAAACCCACAAGGCTTTAGTGCACAGGATGATGCTCCAAACAATGATCCATCTGGTGAATGACCTGAAATGCCTTTTTGTAAATGTAAGGCAAGAGAGACTTTTATGAAAATTTCGAAGCTGTTTAGAATCCAAACCAAATGAAGGTTATATTTCTTAATTATCAGGAACAATAGTGATGATTTGTAAATAGATGTATGGGCAAAATCAGTATTGCTTTAATACATTCTGACTTTGTGAACATGACTCCTTACTATGGGATTGCTAGGTAAATATTCAGGTTTGAGATCTTACTTGCATGATTTATTTGCTCTAAAATTATGTTCTTTAAAAAAGCAATTATTTTCTCATGTCTTTACATCATCACCCTATATTTACTTCTGTTTTCTCTTTTGGTTTAGAATGGCTTTACAGAGTAATCATGACGATAATCACATATATCCAGAGCTCCTGCAACACACAGGCACACATTTGATACTTTTCTTCCAATATTTCATTTAATTCTCATTACTGTTTTCTGAAGTAGAGTTTACTATTCCCATTTTTATATATGGAGAAATGATAAGTAAGAAAGACTGGTAAATTGCCCAAGGCTATGGAGTTTATGAATACTAAGCTGGAATCTAAACCTAGACCAGAATGTATTCAGATTTTATGCCTGGGGTCCTTGCTCCAACTGATATTTCACCCTTTTAGGAATAACATTTCCTGTAGGAAGAGAAAGTTTATTTTCCTCGGATGCATAAAATGCAAGAAGGATATTACAATCCACCCAAAGCATCATCAAGCATGATTGAAAATGAAAAAAAATGTTAGTGTGTTTGGATTGTGTAGGGTATGTACTGGCTGTGGTGACATTGATTATACCTGTTAACCCCTTTGAGTTTCAATACAGGGTAGGGCAAAAGTAAGTTTTCTGTTGAAACTCTGCAAAACACAGAGTTTAGTCTTGTATTATTATTATTTATTGTGTTATTTCTATATGAACAACTCTAAACCTACTTTTGCCCAACTCTGTATATTCTATCTGTAGGATGGAGATAATGACAATGCTCACCACATGGGATTTCACTCTGTGATTCTGTACAGGAAATGTTTAATGAGTGGTGAGTGACTATGTCAACTCAGTTAGGAAGCAACTACATTACTTTTAATGAGAGATTGTGAGACTTTGAATTAATGATAATTGAAAGGCAAAAATATATATATGAGAGAAACTATTTAGATAGGGGCATGAATGAAGGGGGAGACATTACAATAAAGCATGACTGTGAGGTCAAGATGATTTAACTGAGGCAGGCACTACAAGATGGGGTGCAGACTTGTCATGGGGGATAAAGGAATATTGTTGGTTTGAGGTGCCAGGAGAGATTTTTTCATGGAGGTTTAGCAGAACCTTGCATCTGAAGTTTAGATGAGAGAAGAGAGATCTTAGTTAAAGATGTAGGATTGGGAGCCATCTGTAGAAAGGACATATTTTGAGATATTAAAGTAGATAGGGTTATCTAGGAGGAGAGTGTAAAATCAGAAGCAAATTCTGGATATAGAAACTTGTGAAAGCCTACACTTAAGGAACAGGCATTTAAAGGGGATCCACAGAAGGTTCTGAAAAGAAATGGCAGAGGGAGAAAATTCCACCAGCAACTGTAAGAGGGTTTCAAGTAAAAGTTGACATTTGTGTTGAGTTCTGACGAAGTTGATAAGGATCATGGGGCTATGATTTTGCAATTGAGAGGTGGTTGGAAAGTTTTGAGACATAGTTTTTGAAGAGTAGTGGAAGCCAAGACCAGATTGCAAGAAGCTGCAGAATGATTTTGTGTTGACATGCTGGAGCCAGCAAATGAAAAGTGTCAGATCAATCTCTAGTGAGATCTTAGCACGTCTTATCCATTCAGGAGCAAGAGCGGCCAAAATACTTGATTAGGTGACTTTGTGTCTTGGGTTGAGTTTCACCAAAAGCTGACTCAGCTGAAGATTTGAGTATAAGTAATTTATTTGAGAGATGATACCAAGAGGAACCAATAGAGGAATGGGAACTTGAGATAGAGAAGGAAAAAAAACAGTACAGGGTATTATGATCAAATTACTCTATGGCAACTGGGGGTTATTCCTACTGGGGACATCTGGGAGACAACATAAAGTACATCTTGGAATTTGGGAGGTAAGGAAGCTCCAGTATTTATCCTCCAACTCTTATCTGTGTTGACTGAGGGGTATTCTGGCACCTCTGAGCTACATAAAAGTCAAAGCCCCCAAACCACAAAAATAAACCTCAGCTAGCATCACATGTGCTTATAGAAGGAGGCTGTCCATGTAGTAAGTTCAGAGAACAGTGGGCAGAGTCGAAATGGGTACTTTAGCATGTGTCTATTTCAGTCTCAATTTCATTCTCACAACTTTTACATGAAGAAACCAAAGTTCAGGCAGATTAAGTAACATTGCAATGAGCAAGACACTCAGTTCTTTCTTAGATCATCTAAATAAAATGCCACCCCATTGGGAAACAAACCTGGGATGTTAATGCGGGCAGAGTTGAGATAAAGGCCCATAGTGTGTTTGGACAAATCATCTCATCAAAATGATGCTCTTTATTTCGGAATTTGGGCTTTCATTCCTTCCCTCATTTGGAAGGAGTAATTAATAGCTAGGTTTTTAAAAGGTCCCCTGCAGGCTTACAGGCTGTGCATGGACATCAAAATAATGAAAAGAATAACGAATTGTGTTAACAAAGGTTATTATCATCTCCTCTAATTATTTAGGTTGTCAGAAACGCAAATGTAAGATTTGCTGTGATTATCCTGTAATGCTGAAAACAGAAAGTGTCCTGCTCCTTCTTCCCCACTTGGTTCCCTCGTCCTCGCTCTCTCCCCAGAGTTGCACCCTTTGGGTCTTCTACCCCTGCTCATGCTTCCAGATTCCTTCTCCACCTGCTGCTGTTTTAGGACTCTGACTGATGAGCTCTGACTGATGAACTCTGCACTTTTTGGTTGGAACTCTGTTTTATTTTTTATCTCTACTCATTGTTCTGCCCCCTTCCCTTAAAGATCCCCATCTGCATCTATTCCATTAATCCTGCAGCTCAGGCAGCTGTGCCATTCCAGATTTTCTCCTGCATCCCCTGATACCTTTCTCTTTTGGATCCTAATCCTCAGGCTCTTAGCACCAACTCCAGTTAATCGCATTAAGATCATTCTGGTGAATGGTCTCCCCAGGAGGGACCAGAGCAGCAGGAGGCCCTCCAGGAATGCCCCTCCCTCCCAGGAAGAGTCTCTCTGTGAATGGCTGTATTCTGTTAATGGTTTTTCTGTTTGGGTTTCATGTTTTAAAAATGTAAGATTTAAAAATAACAGTAAAGAAACTTCTGAACAAAAGAAGGTAAATGAGAACCTTAATCCATCTCCACTATCTGGACACACTGGTTATTTTCTGTCTACTATTCCCTTCAAGTCTCTATTTTCGATAGATATCCAGATTATTTCTAGACTCATTTAAAATCTATCTCTACACGATCATCCTAATTTGCTGTTTAATAATGGATTAATATTTTATTTTATTGGTGGTACCATTTTAACAATTCTGCTCATGAAAATAAGTTTTCATTTTTCAAAGACAAGAGCCCAAAATACAATTGCTGGGCTATAGATAAATTTATTTTTAAGAAACTGACAAACTGTTTTCCAGAATGGCTATACCATTTTTCATTCCTATTAGCAATGTATGAGAAACTCACTTTCTTCATATCTTTAGCATTTGGTATTTGTTGTCATTGCTATTTTTATTTGATATTTTTATGTAAGTTTGTCTGCAATTAGTCTCAGATCAAGCCTGTTGTTCTATTGAAATGACCAGTAGCGCTCCTTCCATCTTTATAGGGTACCAGTTCCCCAGGACAGTATATGGTCATCCCACTAGATTGAATTATGTAAGTAGCCACCATCTTTGCCAATACTCATTAGTTATATCTCTTTGTGGTTTTAATTTGCATTTCCCTAATGGCTAGCATTGTGGAACACATTTTCATGTGCTTTTTTGTCATCTGTGCATCCTTAACAAATTGTCTGTTTATGTCTCTTATCTATTTTTAAATTAGAGTGTTTATTTTAATTGGAAAAATATGCATAACAAAATTTATCATCTTAACCATTTTAAAGTATACAGTGCAGTACATTTTCCATTGTTATGTAACCAACACCACTGTCCACCTCCAGAACTTTGTCTTTTCCCCAAAGTAAAACTCTGTGGTCATTAAACAGGATCTCCCCATCTTCCTTCCCCTCTGCCCTGGGCAACCATCATTCTTTTCCTGTCATTATGAATTTGACTGTTGAAGTGTTTCATGTAAGTAGAATCATACACTATTTGTCCTGTTACTGCATAGTTTACTTAGCATTATGTCTTCAGTGCTCATTCATGTTGTTGCATGTATCAGAATTTCCTTGCTTTTTAAGATGAATACTATTCCATTATATGGATGTGCTACATCTTGCTTATCCAGTCATTTGTCAATGGACACCTAGGTTGTTTCCATCTTTTGGTTATTAGGAATAATGCTGCTGCTATAAACATGAGTGTTTTCTGTGGGATTTGAATATACAGCAAAAGTTGAAAAACATTAGTGCAGGGCATTCCCCAGAGACTATGAGGAGCCCTGGGAAGAGGCATGCACCCATAGTCAGCTCAATCCAACTGTTCCATTTATAGTACTTGTCATATTCAGTACTTTTTATATATTCTAGAGACAATTTGTCTGTTAGATATCTAATTTGCAAATATTTATCCCAGTTTGTAATTTTCCCTGTAGTCTCTTAACAGGGTCTCTCACAGAGCAGATCTTCAGCATCTCTTAACCATTTTGAATTTTTATGATATCCAATTTATCTTTTTTTAGAGTTATACTTTTGGTCTAAGAGTCTAAGAACTCTTCGTCTAGTCCTAGATCTGAGAGATTTTCTTCTATGTTCTTTTTAAAAGTCTTGTAGTTTGATGTTATACATTTTAGCCTGTGCTCAATTCAGAGTTCATTTTTGTATAAGGTGTGAGCCTTATTTAGGTCAAGATTCATGTCCTTTTTATTTAGTAGAATATTTTATTTAGAATAGGAGTAGGATTAATAAGGCAGAGTATATACATTTTAAATAATATCTGGGTTTTATTTCTAACTTACGGGATGACTATGATGTTGGGAATCTCAAGTGCTGGGAGATTTATACTCAGCATGAGGAAGGAAGGCAGCCTTAGCCCATATGTAAGTGAGATATTTGCAGAGCAGGTGAGAGACCTGTACTAACCCCACAGCTAGAACAAAAAAAACACATGCTAGCTCTTTTGGGGCAGTCTCAGGTCATATCTATTATTCCACTGAAATTATTAACAGTGCCATTTTCCCTGGCAAAGTTTTCTTCACTACAGAATATGGTCACCCAACAAGATCCTATATATGACCCCTGTTTCAAATATGCCCAGCTTGCTTGTTCCATCTTCCTAACCTAAAATAAATACCACAGGCCAAAAAATCTTATGTACAGGCATAACGTGTTTTACTGCACATTGCTTTATTGCACTTCCCACATGTTGTATGTTTTACAAATTGCAGGCAAGCTCCTCCACCAGCAAAAAATATTACAGTTTGCTTGTTGTGATGCTTTCTTTATCATAGTGGTCTGGAACTGAACCCATGATATCTCCAAGGTCTGCCTGAAATTGTCTTTCTAAGACACCAACTTGGTGCTTTGACTTTAGAAAATTATACAGAAATTTCCTACTGGGAGGAATCTTAGGGGTGCTAATATTTATTCAATGCCAGATGCTCTTCTAAGAATTTTACAAATGATGATCCTCTCCACAGCCTTTATGGTGGGTTATATTTTCTCATCATCTTCTTTTAAAAAAAAAATGATTTCAAAGAGGAAGAGAGAGGGAGACAGAAATATCAATGAGAGAGAATCATTGATTGGCTGCCTCCTGCATGCCCCCTACTGGGGATTGAGCCCACAACCTGGGCTTGCACCTTAACCTGGAATAGAACCTGAGACCTTTGGGTTTGTAGGTTGACATTCAACAACTGAGCCACACCAGCCAGGCTATTTTCTCATCTTCTTATCACAGACAAGTCTATTGGGGGACAGAGAAGCTAAGTAACATGTCCATTTATGTGGCTGGGAAGTAGAGAGCTATGATTCCACAAGGGCAAAGTGGCTCCAGAGGTTGTGCTTAATCCCTTCTCATTCAGCTCTCTCTCCAGGTTGTTCTACCAGCCCAGGAAGGTTAATGGATTTAAAGTGTCTGGCTTATAACCTGGTTAACAGAGATATCTGGAAAGCACTAGTAAAATAATCAGTGGAGTATTTCTCTCTGTGTGGGAAATACAGGTCTAACAAAGGCTTGGGTTATAGTTTACAGTTCCAGCTACACATCATAAGACCTTGGGCAAGCCACTTAATGACCTTCAATCTCCTCTGAAAGAGACATGATGGAAATACCCAACTCACATGAAGTATAAGTACCTAGACAGGTGACGGCGTTGGTGGTGGCATCTGAGCCACCTATCAGAAAATCACAGGAATGGCATTGAAGTGCTGTGGCTGGTTGCTGGGTTGACACCTTGGTTTGAAGTCACAGTTCATCCTTTTCCTGTGTCTGTCTCTTCCTAGATGATGCCAGAGAAGCTTTCCTCTCATGTGCTGCTCTTTCAGTGGTAAAGACAGCATGCCCCAAACACACATGCAAAATAACCAGAAACATTGGTGGACATCCAGGTCTTGTCTTTGATTTTGAAGCAATTCTGCCTAGTGTCCATCTTATCTCTGAATGAAAAATCGTTTATAGCTCTTAGCTAAGCGTCCAAATTATAGCACACAACTAGAGACTGAATAGAGAGACACTTAGTTCTGACTCTACAGATGAAATTCCCATAGGACATATGGGGAGTATGAGAATGGGCTGGGTAATATGCCACTAAGCTCGTGAGTAATCTTATCAGAACAAGATATATGTCTCTCTTCATAGCTGGTTCCCGTATGGTTCTGGTAATGTAACTTAGCTCTCTTGAAGGGTTTGAAGAAAAACCAAAGGGGATTCAGTTAAAAGTAAAAAAGATTTAAGCAGCCTTTCTAATTCAGCTCAAAATTAGGACCTGAAAAAGGGTAAAAAATAGAAAGAAACATTAAAAGTTTGTGTTTATTTTAACTATGTTCACATTGTGGAAAGTACACACTAAAATTTTGCTATAGACAGGCATTATAGAGAGTCTGGTGGTAAGTACTCTAGGACCAAAGTACCCAGGTTTGAATCCTGACAGGAATCTTGGGACCACGATGTACTAGCCTGGGGCAGTTCCTTTTCTCTGTGATTCAGTTTCCTAAACCTCAAGATGGGGATAATACCAGTCCTTACCTCAGAGGCTGATTGCAAGGATTAAATGAGGAAATCCATGAAAAGGTTTAAAACAGCAGCTGGCATGTCGTGAGGCCACAGTGTGTGATTTTTATTTGTATTATCTAAAAACACGTGCTTCTGACTCAGCTTTTCAATAGAAGAGGTTGTTAAAATTTACCCATAGCATCATATGTGACATCGTGGTTTTGATCAGGGATTCTCAAACTGTCTGATATGCTTTTAAATGAGAAGTTAAACAATTCTAACATGCTGGACTGGACTGATTATTTTGTAAAATGATTAAATTTTGCAGCAGTGTGAAATTGCTATAAGTTCCTAAATACTTGCTCTCATCTTTTCTTCTTATCTCATCAATGACCAGCAACTCCAGTCCATATACCAGCCCCAGTGCACCAATGACACTCTGAGTAGCACTGGCCTAGATTTCACCCTTTGCCCTTTGCTGTCTGTGGCCACAATGTCTGTTATTCAGCACCCTTTCACCTTTGCCCTGGAAATGGCATCTCCTTTCCCTTAGGGAACTGCCCCTCCTCCACCCCGTATGCTCCATGGCCCTACAAGTATAGGATGGATCCATCACTGTCCTGCAGGAAACAGATGGAGGCATCCTCAAACTGGTAATGTGAGAATAATTTAATAATGATAATGTTTACATAGTTAGGGGGCAGAATTGAGAGAAACAAACAAGAGGTAATTCAGTACTTTGGAGCTAGCAAAAGTCGGGAACTCGTGCTGCCTCTAAGGAAAGAGAGGAAGTGGTTCCCAGGCCTTGGAGAGAACAGCTGGTGGGCATGGCTGCCTGATAGTAGCTTGAGAAGAACTATGATTCATGGGGATAAACACCATCATCCGCTCTTCTCCCATGGTCTAATCTAAAGTAAGTGTCTCCCATTGGCCAAACCTAACTGGAAGCCAGAGAGAAGGAAGCCCTTGTGGCCTTCCATGAAGTCAGCCTCTTGGGCAGAGAGCAGAAACAGGAGGAGGGTGGAACATAGGGTGACCAACCACTCCAGTTTGCCTGGGACAGGCAACTTTCAATATTAAAGCTAAGCCAGTCCCAGGCAAACTGGGACAGTTGGTCCCCATAGGTCTAGAAGAGGCAAAGCAAGAATGGATTTTTTTACCCACAACAATGTGTCCACTTGGTCTGTTTAGCACCCTAAACAGTGTGTGTGTGTGTGTGTGTGTGTGTGTGTGTGTGTGTGTGTGTGTACATACTTGCATGGAGATGGTGAGTGGTCTAATCTAATGAAGCCTAATAATGAGTGTGAGGACTTTCACTTAACCTCAGTGAAATCACTGAGTGTTCGGGGTGGAGGGCTGGCCCACTAGGCACCTATAATAATTGGTATCCTCTTCATCATACTGACCAACTGTTCTCAAGTTTGGCTGTACTCTGGATCAACTGGGCATTTTTGAGATTACCGCTGCCTAGGCTCTTTCCCCTGACAGTTGGATTTAACTGGTGGAGATGTGGCTGGAGTGATTCCAATGTGCAGCAGATTTGAGAAATAGTATGACCTCAAATGGGAGACTTTTATAAGGTTAGAAAAGGGCTTTCGTTCACTGTCAGGAGAGTTGGATGAAGGCTGTTCCACCGGTTAGGACCGGGGTTTTGTTTAAATGGCCTGCCTTGGTAGGAACTAAGACAGCACACATCTCAGGCTCTCTTGGGTCCCATCTGGAGAGGTTAAGGTGGGAGGGGAGTCAGTCCTCCTCCAACACTTGGCTGCCCTAAAGCCATAGGTTAGGGGTACAAGCCAGGGTCTTCAGTGGGAGGCTCCATGTTGTCTCTGATGTCTGAGGGAAAGCTTGCCATCATACATTCTGGCAGAATGCCTGTGCCACAGGACAGCGGGATAGGTCCATTGCATATATTAGCTGACCTTCTGGTGCATTTTGAAGAATCATGGACACTGTTAAGTAAATAACACCTGCAGCACAAGGTCAGGGCTAGGGTGAGGGAAGAAGGGCATCTAGGGGGTAAAATTTAAAGAGGCCTGTACTCTGGCACTGACAACAGGTACCTCCTTAAATTTTGCACCCTTTACACATTGCCTCACTTCCTCCTCACCTATGCTACAACTCACAAGTCATAGAATGTCCAATTTGACAGCCAGCTCACACATGTAGTTTGTAACATCTGCTTTTCTAACTTTAGATTGATTGGGCAGGGAAGAGTGAGAAGGATAAGGAGCTCACAGTAGAGTCCACTATTCATTTTTCTCTTAAATCAGAATTCAATATTATTTCTTACCAACAGTGAAGCCACTTTCAGCCCCTTTGTCACAGGATGTTCCACAGTGGAGTTCTACAGTGAAGAGTGCTTTGAATAGACTCTGGCTTTTATTGGTGTTGTGGGGTGCCTAGCACTTTGCAATACTTAGCACAAATGAAACCATAACAGCTGCTTTGTACTCATCATGCAATGAAAACATTGCTTCTCACTGAACGCACCATACAACTAAGCTCAATAATTCTAGTTTCAGTGTCTAACGGCTATCAGCTAGACAGTATCCTGATCTGACCTTTTCATTTATACAAAGCAACATAAACCAATGAATACACACTAAGGGTTCTATTGGTGGATGGCTCTTGGATGTTGTCTGTTACCCTGGGACAAAGAGAATAGGCTGAGAGAATCAGGGAGAATAAGAACTTTGGAAATTGTGGGATCTTTCTCTGGAAGCCCGTTGGCACTGAAGGGAACCCAGTTGGTTCTAGAGGATCTCTGAATATCTCTCCTCTTGAAAGTTCTTAAGTCCTTTGCTAGGATACCAAGGACAGAGGCATATTATCTGAGGTCATGGGTGAATCAGCATCTATTTGGAGTTTCCGATTCCTAGGCCTGGCTCAGGCCCAGGGGGTATGGATAATCATTAACAATGAGCTTTAATTTTCTTTTTCAATATTCAAAAAGCTTTGCCTTCACCACCACTATTGATTTTTTACTATTGATAGATTTTTTTTAAAAAAAGACCATTTGCATGTAAATCAAGCAATTTACATTCATATTAGCAGGTTGCTCATTGTCATTAATTATTTATCATATTTAGTTATCCTGAAAGGTGGGCTCTGTGGTCTCCACTTTATAGCTGGAGCAGGTTTCTGAGGACTGTGTTGCTAATTCTAAGTCAGGTGGGCTTTTGTAACAAATTGAAGACTAGACAGGGCTTCCTTACAGGTAGACACTCAGTTGCTTATTGAATGAATTTTTACATAGATTTGTGTGTGTGTGTGTGAAAATACTCTGGAGTGCTTGAGATTTCTTCATTCACTGTAGTTATGGAAACCTTTAGTTCATTTGTTGCTAGCTGTTAGTGAGCTTCTACTACAAAAATTTTCAAACAGTAAAGCAGAGAGCAGTACGATGAACTGCTAGGTGTGCACACCCACTTTCCACAATGATTGACATTGGCCAATTTCATCCCACCTACCTCCAGCCTTTTGTTTTAGTTTTGATTTTTGTTTGCTGAAATATTTTAAAGCAAATCTTAGATACTATAAATTTATTACCCATCAATGATCCAGAGAACAGAGAAGGGCTTTTTAAAAATCCATTGTCATCATACCATAATCACACCTAATAAAATTAACAACATTAATTAATGACAACTACTTTCAATCCATGATTTAAAAATGCCTAATTTGCCCTAGCCAGTTTGGCTCATTGGATAGAGCTTCAATCCTCAAACTGAGGGGTCCTGGGTTTGATTCCGGTCAAGGGCACATGCATTGGTTACAGGTTCCCGTGGTCGGGGTGTGTGCAGGAGGCAACCAATCGATGTGTCTCTCTCACATCAATGTTTCTCTCCTTCCACTCACTCTTAAAGTCAATGGAAATATATCTTTGGGTGAGGATTAACAACAACAACAACAACAAATAAAAGCCTAATTTTACTTGGTTTATTGAATCAGATTCTAATATCCATTGCCCTTTGATTTCAACCCCTTCAATTTGATAAGCATTACCAAGTACCAATTATGGGCCAGGAGTAGGGACAAGGAAGACCAATACAGTTTATTGTCCTGACCTAAATGTGGCCACAGTATTGTAGAGAGGTCAGGTACAGACATAAATCTAACACATATACAGCTATGGGAAGCTAACAACAAGTTGTGCATCATATGGAGTGGGCACACAGAAAAAGGGTTCATGAGGTGTAGAGGTAAAAGCAGGACATTTCAGATTTTAATAGCTTACATTTATGAAGCAATTGTTATGTAAAAGGGATGGCTTCAAGTGTGAATAAGCACATTTAGTCCTTTCTACATTCCCTATTATTATTATACTTGTTCTATCCACTGAGGTTAAATAGTGTAATTATGGAAAAATGAGAAGGAATTTGACAGGTAGCAATTTGGACAGGATATTTAGGCAGAAGAAATCCATGAGGAAGGATCGTGGATATAAAAAGTTCAATGAGGCATCCACATGGCTGATGTGTGTCTGTTGGAGGCCTATGATTGGGGTGAGGTGGGAAGGGACAAAAAATGGGGAGTGTAAACATTGCTGACTGGAGGTTGGAACGCTTTCTAAATTAGGCAAAGGAGTCTGACCCTTTTCTTTAGGATATGAAATATCGTTGAAAGATTTAAAGAGGATGATGGTAAGATCAGATTTGTATTTTTCTTTTTAAAACATATTTTATTAATTTTTTACAGAGATGAAGGGAGAGGGATAGAAAGTCAGAAACATTGATGAGAAGGAAACATCAATCAGCTGCCTCTTACACACCCCCTACTGGGGATGTGCCTGCAACCGAGGTACATGCCCTTGACCAGTATGGAAACCAGAACCTTTCAGTCTGTAGGCCAACGCTCTGTTCACTGAGCCAACCTGGTTTTGGCAGATTTGTATTTTTCAAAGAAAAATCTGTTGGAATCGTGAAGCATGTGGTGCACCATAGATTGCCTAAGAAATGTCTGGGAAGAAGACTTGTGGGGCAGGACAGGGGAGAAAGATGATCTGCTTCACACTGACTTTTTGTAAAGATAGGTAGGGTGCTCTTTTCTTACTATAAAAAAGTAATGCATGCCCATTGTAGAAAATTTGAAAATAGATATAAAGAAGAATAAAAAAATCCCTATATTCTTTGAAGATTTTGGTATTGCTTCTTCCAAGTTGTATAAACATATATATTTTATTTTTCTAAATTTTGATCATAACTACTTATTATTTGGATTCTGTCTCTTTAATTTAATGTTATTCCTTACTTAATATTTTCAGTGTTATCAAGGAGTAAAAAAATGTGATTTTGAATGAACATATTATTCCTTCAAATAGTGACATCAACACTTGTTACTTATCCTTCTATTATTGGACATTTAGGTTATTTATGGGTTCCTTATTTCTTTATTTGCATTTTAGAGGATAAACTTTGCTTGGGTTTCTGCGAAACTTGTACACCCACATCAGAATTGGAATCCCTGATCCTAATGCTCTGACTAAAGTAATTTCACTGAAGTTTTCCAATGGAACCCTCCTCTCATGTCCAAATGCAACCTGCCAGTAGCCACAGGAAGAAGAGATGTTGAACTTTAAGAAGCTGTAGTGCAGCCTGAACTTGCAGCTTTAAACTTCACCCATCTCTGTATTTTGGATAACAGCTCGTCAAGCAAGTGAGTTGAGTGGGCTTTGAGTTGAGTTTATAAATCAGGTTAACATTCCTGCTGGTCTTGCTGCCCAAAGGAGTACATTGTTTTGTTTTGCTTTTTTCTGGATCCTCTTCATTTAACACAATAATCACTCTTTTAACTTATTAATAGCTACTTCCATAATACAAGGTGTTGAGAATGAAAATCTCTAATTTGAGAGTTTACAAAGAAGGGACAGGTTACTCAGATGCTAGAAAGAGATGCTAATTTGAGGCAAGCATTAGAAATACTCAAATATTCATTTGTATGCTATCAAGGACTTTGTGATAGTAAATTCATCTATTGTGCCCTGAAACATTTTTACTATAACCCTAAATTGATCATTTAAATTCTTTCCAAAATAGAAATCTGGGTATAAAATGCAATCTGTTCAATGTTTATATATAATCTTATCAGACCATACCTAATTGAATGATAGGAATTGGAGGCACTGAATCAAATCAATTATTTACCCTCTTCTAGAGTAATATGATCAACCAGCAGAACAGTATGAAAATACAGGAAATTTAGCTGGTGGTACTCCTGATTAAAAAGAAAGAAGAAAAATATAATCACACACTTACATATACACACACACACACACACACGGCAGAAACAACAGAAAGGTGGTCATATTTTAGAGAAAATATTTCTTTAGTAGTTTATTTTGATGTGCTAAAATGTTAATATTCAATACCTATTGATTCTATTAAAGATAATTAATTATTAATTTCATTGTTTTAAGAAACAACTATCATGTACCCCTTAGAAGCTGGTTACACCTGACTATGGTGTGTGCAATACTAGAACCATGGTCCTGAGCATCTAGGTGGGGCCCTGGGAGATAAAAGTTTGCCAACTTTCCTCGAAAGAGGAAATCTTTTAGATTGGGTGAGGATTAGATATGAAAAAGTGTAATTCTTAAATTCCTACCTTGGAACTTCTTAGACATCTCTGTAGTGATGCAGTCAGGAGCAGAGTAGGCATTGTTTAACTGTTTGTTGTTTACTGACAAATAGGAATATAACATATTAAGGAATTGTATATATGGAAGGTGAGAAACATTGAATGTTGGAAAAACAAAGGAGTTAATTGAAAGGCAGTATGAATTCATCTAATGAAGAAAATCCATTGTCATTGTGATGTGTTTCTCAGAAAAGAAATTTAAAAGGGAGAAACAAAGATAGAGATCCAGGAAGTGTGTGCTCTGTATTGGGAGTGGGATAGAGCAGGAAGCAGCTGTTTTCTGTGATGACTTTGCATGTTATTTCTCATTTTCCCAGGATAGATTTGTGTATATTTGTGTATGTGGATGTCAGATCATATCTGAGCCCTTAGGAGGATTTGATCAGACAATCTTACCTCTTATCTAGGATGAGGGATGGTAGTGAAATTCCCATTTGTGGATGTTTTAAAATCACTCCTCTTTATTTATTTATGTAC
Organism: Antrozous pallidus; assembly: GCA_027563665.1. Taxonomy (NCBI): domain Eukaryota; kingdom Metazoa; phylum Chordata; class Mammalia; order Chiroptera; family Vespertilionidae; genus Antrozous; species Antrozous pallidus. Next base: position 28,718,935 of record CM050508.1, on the reverse strand, counting down.
ATTATGAAAAATTAAAAAAATGGGAAAAAAGAAAATAACTCCCATAATTCCATTATTCAAAGAAAGTTTTTGTTAATGTCTGTGTGTCTTCTAGTCCTTGTTCTGTTTTATATATATGTAGAGCACAGTGTCAAAGCTATAATACCTTTGGGGACAGGTAGATATCAACTCAAGTACCCATTCTCTTTCTTACCAGCTTTGTGAAACTGGATAAGTAACTTAGCCTTGCTGCGTCTCTTTTTTCTGACATAAAAAAATATAAAAATACTGAATTACATGGTGATTGTTAACAGTTAAATGAGCTTATGTGTGAAAGATGCTTATGTTTTAGCTAATTTTAATATGGTGGTTAATGTTAACTCTATTAGAGTTGTGATAACATAGGATATAGTTAATTACTTGCTTTTTTCACTTAAGATGATAACCTGTTTTCTATGTTAATATTACAAACTCAAAACAATCATTTTTACCAAGTGCACAATATTTTATAACATAATTTATTAATTTATTATATTTTAGCACATTTAATTTTCTTTACTACTTTAAGAATTTTTTATTTTAGAAAATTCTGTCAAGAAGTAGAGAAGAGCAGTAGAACCAATAGGAAAACTATATAAAAGATCCGAAATCACTATTTGTGTAATGTCTTGTTTCCCACATACACCAGGTTATCAACCTCTCTTGGCCTCAGTTTTCCTGTTGCAATATGAAAATATAATAAGAGCCCATCTATCAAACAGTGGAGAGAAATAAGATAATGCATATAAAGTGCTTGGTATGGAGCAACCTCTCAATAACTTCTAGAACGGTTTATTTGCTTTTACCTTCTGAATTTAAGATGCATTTCCCGACAGGTACAATTTACAAAATAAATCACACATTTTCCTTTCTCTTTCTATTAGTTATATTTTTAATTTGAGTGGGAGGTCTCAAGTGTATTAGGAAGAAGAAAGTTTTTCATTTATAATGTAGAAGTTTGCAACTCCCCTACCCCTATTCATATATTTATAAACATCAGGAATGAGTAGAGGGAAGCCAGTCCCTCTGGGAGTCTGCGGCCAGGAGCTGCACATTGCTCTGTTCTTGATTGCCACATTTTTTTTCTCTTTATGTTCTAAACCTCACGATTTGTTAAAATCTCCAAATATCTTCAGTTTCTTTTCTCAGGGGAGGAGTGAACACTGTGTGCTCTGACCTGGGGTGGGGGAGATGGGTGGAGAATAAGGCCCTCTATGAGAATCTGCCATTTATAAGTAGGGGTTTATAAGTTGTCTCTTTTTGTATATAAACAGTAAGTTGACACATATGAACTAAATTCCCAGGTAGAATTTATAGTGGTGGAATTATCAATTTTTTGAGGGTATGTGAGAGATTTTTTTCCTGTACACAGAAATAATTCTACAGTAATGTCTATGTATCAATCATTTTTACTTCATATTAAAAAGTTTTAATTGATTTGAGAGAGAGAGAGAGAGAGAGAGAGAGAGATTAATTTGTTGTTCTACTTATTTATGCACTCATTGGTTGATTTTTTATGTGCACTGACCAGAGATCAAACCTGCAACCTTAGTGGATCCCGATGACATGCTAACCAACTGAGCTGCCTGACCAGGCCTTTTTTTCTTCATATTTTAAAAAATAATACCACAAAATGATACCCATATTAATTGCAAGTTTCTTTTGTGTGTATATTTCTCTTTCTATAACTGAGAACATTTTCTTCTCCATTTCATCACTTTTTACATCCAAAAAGTAATTCATTTCAATTGACTAAACTGCAAGTCTGAAAATCATAATTCTATTACCACAGATATTATTAAAAATACACACGGCTGAATAAGAACGATGAAAAACCACCTTGACTCCATTTTTATACCAGCCACGATTATAAGATCCAGGCAGTTAAGAAAGACTCAACAAGGGAAATGAATTCCAAGCACCTAATTTTCAAAGGTGAGGCGGGCTGAATTGTGTTTCCCACACCCCTCAAATTCATATGTTAAAGTCCCAACCTCCAATGAAACTGTATTTGGGAATAGGACTCTTTAAGAGGTAATTAAGATTAAATGATGCCATAAGGGTGGGACTCTAATCCAATAAGAGTTATAGAAGAACCTGTGTCCTTATAAGAAAAAAAATAAGACGCCAGGATGTGTGTGCATAGAAAAGGCCATGTGAAAACAGCGAGGAGGTGGCAGCCTGGAAGCCAAGTAGAGAGGCCTCAGGAGAAACCAACCCTTTTGACACCTTGATCTTGGATTTTCAGCCCCAGAACCGTGAGAAAAAGAAAAGTCTTTTATTTAGGCCACACAGTCTATGGTATTGTGTGCTGCCAGTCCTAGCAGACTAATATACTGTTGATTAATAACGCCAAAGAAATTTAGTATTAAAAATGAGTCCATTGTATTTATTTCTACCATTTGTCCATAGGGTTAAGCATTGTTAGCAAGCTGTCCTCTTATTTATTGGAAATAGTATAGTCCAAGCCTTTGTGGCTTTCTTTGCCCTGTAATCCAGGAGACTGCAGAAACCTAGAATATTTTCTGAGATTATGGTAACACAACCACTATTACAAGGTCCAGGGAGTTAAGAAATGATCAACCAAATTATCAGGCGCATTTACTAAGACAAAGCCATCAGCATGAAGGTACGTAAAGAGACTGAAGGAAATACATGTATTGTTTCCACCTTTTTCAGGATGACTCGGCAACCTTAAACGGAAAAGTCTGAAGTGTAAGTGAAAACAGGATAGCCGGCCACCCACACATTGCTTAAGTTAACCCACCCTAAAGACAGGCACTCTTGCCATTTGATTATGTAGCAGGAAGATCTTTTGGGACATTAATTTAACCAATAGATATCAAGAGACGCTTCACAAGAATTGTTACAGTGAAATAACAACAACAACAAAAAAACTGAATTCTTAGCTTGTTTCTTTCTTTAAAAAATATTTTTATTGATTTCAGAGAGGAAGAGAAAGATAGAAACACTAATGATAAGAGGGAATCATTGATTGGCTGCCTCTTACATGGCCCCTTCTGGGGATTGAGCCCACAACCCAGGCATGTGGCCTTAACTGGAATTGAACCCAAGACCCTTCAGTCCGCAAGCCAGCGCTTTAGCCACTGAACCAAACCAGTTAGGGCTTGTCTTGTTTCTTAAGCTTTAAAAGTGAAGGTGTGCACTTCTAACACTGATGAAACAAGAGAGAAAATTCTCTTTCTCAGCTTATCTTGCCCTTTTTAGATAGCGATCCCATGGGCTTGGCATGAAATGATCAAGTTTGAAGACAAAGGTAGAGATGTAGGGTAGGGTCTGAAGAAGCTGCCTAGAACTGATTTGGGTAAGAAGTGGGGTGGGGAGAGAGACAATTGAAACCCCAGAGAGGTTAGATCATCTGAGAGTTGAGGAGACCTATACCTTGCTTCCTGGGTAAGCTTTTAGATAGGACAATTTTCTTAGTCTATAAGATATTCTCTATGAAAGGGGTGCTCTGAGTAGAAGTGTTTGAATACATAGTCAGAAACTCAGTTTCTTTTTGCTCCTAGTCATAGATTCCCTGTGTGTTCATGAGGAACTTAGATGTGGACATAAGAAGGTGTTATGCTGAAAGTAAGAGACCTCACAGCAAGTGTCTTTGCAACTCAGCCACTGAAGAGCTGAGACCCCGAAGACATCTTAGGTGCATGAGCAGCTGGTTCTCCTGCACATCCAGGTCTTGGTCTACACATGCCCACAGGGCCAAAGGGCCAACTCTGGGGATGACCTTGAATTTCATGAGATTATGTTTTTCTCTTTCTTATCCTTGCCCAATAAAATGAATCTTTCTGAAATACAGATGCATACACATTTTTTTTAAAAAAAGAGTTTACTGTAAAAATGGAAAAGGTTTGTTTCTTGTACATCTGCATTTGGGCCCAAGGTTCAGGCTGCTACAACTGTGCATGAGCTTGATGCATGAACGTGTTTGTCTTTGGAAGCAAGGCTGAGATGTGCAATGTCAGAGAGAGTTACAGAAAAATTAATCATCCAAACAGGAGACATTTAGTGGCTGGAAAGGCATTAAGTATTGGATATTGTTGATGGGGCAAGGAAATAGAGGATCCAAGGGAGGAATGCAAATTAGAAGGTATACTTATGATTCTATGGGTTTCAAACCTATTTTTCTTCCCAGAGAGATGTTTGTAGTTGAATAGAGCTCACCAACTGAAAATACTGAGCACCATTTACACAACATTAAGAGGATTGTTTTCAGTCACAAAGAGCCACATATAAGCTGAGATTGACAAAATGCAAATAAATGAATTCAGTGAGCCCCAATAACACACTTCCAGGCATCCAAAGATGTTAATTTTTTCCAACTAAGAAGAAAGTGCTCAGCTCATTTCCAGACTAAATACAACTTAGCGAGGACTGTAGGACAGTGGTTCTCAACCAGGGATAATTCTCCCCACCCCACCCTGCCTGCCATCACAATGTCTGCAGACATTTTTGGTGGTCACAACTGGGGTGGGTGGGGATCCTACTGGCATCTAGTAAGAAGAGACCAGAGATGCTACTACATATCCTTCCACCCAAGTTAATTCTTGGATGTAAAGCAAAGCTCAATATGTGGATATGCTGCTGTTGAGAAACTCATGTCTGACTTTAAGTGCAAATGTTCCAAAATCAAGTGAGTGCTAAACACAATATCTCTCTTGGGATTGCTTTTTAGATAGCTAGTACTGATTAGACATAAAGAAACATGATTTATAGTTTAAATCATTACAAAAAATTGACTACAGCTAGTATACAAGCTGACCTCTTTTTCAAGGAACTGATTTATAAAGAATGCTTTTTTGTTTTTTAAATTTTGGTTCTTAATTTCTAAAAAAAATACTCTTTTTTTCATGTGTATCAATAGATATGAAGTCTTTTCAGACTTTTTACACATTCTTAAGCATGAATAATGAACAAATATTTAAAAAACAATTTATCAGAATAAAGAATGAGTAAATTACTTGTGGATTAAAAAAATACCGGATATTTTAAAGAATAAAAATGCTTACTTTGAAATGTAAACTCAAATGCTCTACCAAGTAAGCATCTATTTCCTCCTTAAGGCGGTAATTGATCATTCATTACATAAAAACAAACAAAAAAAACATTGCTTCTATCTTATAGCAAACCTGAATTGTTAGAGTCCAAGTTTCAGAAGGTCCTTATTATACTTTAACCACTTAAAAATTTCATGGTCTGGGATGTCCTTGGGAATGGGGACATTTACTTTGGATTTTTTTTCCATGTGTGATGGTTCACTTTTCATTGGGGCCACCCCACACTGGGAGAGGATCATGGTGTCATAAGACTCTAAAGTCAATAAGAGCATGACTTTCCTCAACATGATGTTTCATCAAGTAGTTGGACGGATAATGAGAAACCTTTTCAAAGACAGAATCTTAATATAGGCCTTTTATCCTCTTATGAATTCACATCAATAGAACTAATAAGCTTACTGTCGTTAGGCTAGTGTGTGTGTCTATTAAGTGAAACTAATTTCACTTAATCTTAATTTTAAATTTCTACTTTGTCTTCTCAGTTCCTGCATTATTCTTTTTAATTACAGGTTATGCTTAGCTTTGCTGATATTAGAAATCCAAATTAAATAAGGAAAGAAAGCCAAGTTCAAATCTGCTTAAGTGGCAGGGTTCATATGACTAAACTGTTACTTGAATATGGAAATGGGAGTTCATGTGTCTATGTGTATATATTTTTACATTAAGTTTCAGTTTTTCATCTGTAATAGTTTGAATCTTTTTCTATCTAGCAATATTTTATTGAAATATCTAGAATCATACTATTGTTAGTACTTACCATTTGCATACAATTACAATAATATAAGCTATAAACTATGGTAACCATTCTTCCTAAACTGACCAAATTACTTTTATATATATACAAAATTGAAGAATTCTGGAGTCTTATTTGAAGGGAATTGTAGACTGTCATAGCCAATCACAAAACTGAATACTCAGTGTCAGTTTGATACAAAGTCAAATTTTTTAGTACTTTGTCTTGTTTCCTAACTCAACTTTTTATAATATAATAATTAGTCTTAATTCCTTTTTAAAAAATTTTGGAGATTAAAAAAAAAGCCAGTTTTTCTTTTGAATTTTCTGTTTGAAAGACCTTGTGTCACCCTGGGCCAGTGCTGAAAGCTGTCCCTAGGCCCCCTCTGACACTTACACAGACATATCCACGCTGTTCTGGGCTGTCACCGAAGCTGCATCTCACTCATTGTCAGTGCCACATGCTGCTAGAATAGTCCAGGTATCTGAGTTTTGATCAGTCTCCATGATATTGTCAGAAAGGAATGCAGGTGTCTCATGGCCCTGGCTGATATATTGCCATGTCCACCTTGTCACCACAACTAATACACTAAGGGCAGAGGAAATCTTGTTCCTTAGTCTCTGCTACAGGAGTTCCAGTTTAAAAATAACACATGGCCTTAGCTGCTTTGGCTCAGTGGATAGAGTGTCAACCAATGGATTGAAGGGTCCTGGGTTTGATTCTGGTCAAGGACTACAATCCCCGGCACTGGTCAAGGCACATGTGGGAGGCAACCAATCCATGCATCTCTCTCACATCAATGTTTCTCTCCATCTCTCCCCATCTTTTCCAGTCTCTCTTAAAATCAATGGAAAAGTATCCTCACATGAGAATTAACAACAATAATAACAAAATTATTTTTAAAATAAAGAAAACATGTGGCTAGTGGTTCCCAAAACTCTTCTACAGAAAAAGGTAAAAACGTTTACTGTGTTCCACACCTGAAACTGAACTATGTCCTCATTGCCAGGAGGTAGAACAGGAGCAACTGAGTGTTGATGGCTGGTGAAATGACTTGGAGAATACCAAGTGGTTCTGAAAGCTGGCACAACACCCTATTAAACATTTTCCATCATCTGCTACCAACCTAGAACTAAAGCCTTTATCAGTCAGAAAACACAAGAGCTGCTCTGGTATTACCAGGTGCCCCAATCCTTCTGTTTATCTTTCTAACCCCAGACCAACACTCCTAGAAAGCAGCTTGATATAAAGGAAAAGGGAGGTGAGGTGGGGGTGGCGGTGAGAGAGGACAAAGGCAGATGAAAGCAGAAATAGGGAGGATCTTGGGTCTATTGTATTTTTTTTCCATGATCCATTTGTTCAAAGCAAGAGAGAGCTAAACAATGGTGTTAAGAAGTTACCATCTCATTCAAGACAATCATATGTGTTAGTGAAGAGAATTAGCCTATGAGCAAATCCATCTGCCATCCACATGGAGATCTGAGAAAGAAATTTGACCAGGACCCAAATGGACAAAGAAAAGAGACAAAGTTAACAGATGCATCCTGTCTTTTGGACAGATCTATTATTGAAACAGAAAAATATTCAGGAGATACAAGGGAAGATCAGACTCCTAAGGAATGAAAAAAAAATTATCAAAAACTGGCATCATCTGTGGGATTAAAAAAAAAGACACGGTTACTACAAAATAGGAACAGGGTCCATATTAGATAAAATTATAGTTGAGTAAATTAGAAACATACTGCAGAAAAATAAAGATGCATTAATAGAATTAAAGCAGTAAAAAGCAGAAGTGGCATTAAAATAAATCAAGGGGGTGTTATAAAACAATAATAATAAAAAAAGACTTGGGAAATTCTACCAGGATGTAGAGGAAAGGAAAAACAGGGGTTGGAAACAATGAGAGACAATGATAGGAGTGGAGGATGGAGAATGTAGAGCCACCTTGAGGATTATAGGTGTTCTGGGGAAAAAGTAAATCACAAGGGGAACAGAAGCAATTATTCAAAGATATAATTAAATAAAAGTTTCCTGAGTTGAAAAAGCATGAAGGAGGAGATCAAAAGGGCTCATTGCATTCAAAGTGAATTAAATGAAAAGAGAAGTTTGTTACATGTGAATTACAGGAATGGAGAAAAAGACTATACACATTCATGCAGAAAAAGAAAATGGTTGAAAAACAAAAGAACAAAGCTAAGTTGGCCTTAGGCTGACTTTTCCCCTGGACACAATGGAGCTATGGCTACAGAATTTTTATGGAAAAAGTTGTTACATGACCTTTTTGTTTTTAGCCAAGCCTTAAAAATAGCTGTTAATATAAAAACAAGACATTTACTAACACACTGAAAATATGCCAGCCGTCTAATTTTTCTGGGGAAAAAGTGACCCTATAGAAACATTAAAATTAAAAAAGAAATTATTTCAGAGAGGAAGGAAGAGAGAAGGGAGAGAAGAGAGAGAGAGAGAGAGAGAGAGAGAGAGAGAGAGAGAGAGAGAGAGAGAGAGAGGGAGAGAGAGAGAGAGAGAAACATCAATGATGAGAGAGAATCGTTGATCAGCTGCCTCACATGGGGGATCAAGCCTGCAACTTGGCATGTTGGCATGTATCCTGACTGGGAATTGAACTGTGATCTCTTGGTTCATAGGTCGTCACACAACCACCAAGCCATGCTGTCAGGGTTAGACAGACCTTAATGCATGAATACTTAAACAGGCTACAAAGCCACTGCTATAATACCTGGTGGCACTAGAGAGGAGGCAAGAACACAGTTTAACTCCCAAGATCAGAGGCAAGCTGTCATCCTGGCAAATGTGTTTAAACTTGCTACGTTAAAGCTACAGGAATTTGCAGAATTGTTGCCTCTTTTTACATTGATATCTGGATGGAGCCTAAAAGCAAATGCTTTCATTAAATTGCTGCTCATTGTTATGAGAATATATTTTTAATTAGCTACAAGTTCATCTGAAAAGTGTGTTTTCTTTTTTGGATGAAGTTTACCAGTACTCTCAGAAATGTGTGTATTGATGCTGATAAACCCTGGTAAAGGACTCTTTTGTTATCAGAGGAGCCAGCCTGGCTAAGTCAGAGAGACTAAGGATGTGAGTTGGTGAGCCAGACTGCTTATATTTTACTCCTTGATCCTTCAATTGTTTCTCACTTCTTGGGCAAATTGTGAAATCTCTGGGGGCCTCAGTTTCTCTCACCTGTAAAATGGAAATATGGTAGATTTTCCTATATGGAATTTTTTGTAAGGCTAAACAAGTCAACACCTTTAGGATACTTAGTGCCTGGCACAGTTATGCTGCTAAGAGATATGAATGAACCCCATGGTTACACGATGAAACATGGTACATATACACCAGGTCAGAAAAGGAAATACACAGTGTTTTCTTTACACTGTGGTGACTTTTTTCTTTCTATGCTTCTCTAGTTTACAAGACTTTAAGTAATGAGCTTGTATCTCCAGTTGAACAAAGTATAAGTTTAAAGAAAAATGAGTTAAGGCAATTTATTATAATTCCACATTGATTATAGCAATTATAGGCTATAACAATGAAGACATTAGTTCTAATCCTACCACTTTTCTGTTACCTGGGCTTGAATTTTTCTTGGTGTCCAGGAGAGCGATGGCAACATTTCCCTTTAGGTGTTCATGAAAATAGATATTGTTACTCCCGTATTGTGTGACATTGATGATTCCTGTGCTCTGTTTGATTTTCTTTTATAAAAGACTAGAGGCTCAGTGCACGAAATTCATGCACGGGGTTGGAGGGTTTTCCCTCAGCCCAGCTTGTACCCTCTCCAATCTGGGACCCCTTGATGGATGTCCGATTGTTGGACATCCTTCTCACAATCCAGGACTGCTGGCTGCAAACTGCTTGCCTGCCTGCCTTCCTGATTGCCCCTAACTGCTTCTGCCTGCCAGCCTGATCACCCCCTAACCACTATCCTGCCAGCCTGATTTATGTCTAACTGCTCCCTTGCCAGCCTGACTGCCCCCAACTTTCCTCCTCTGCCAGTCTGGTCACCCATAACTGCCCTCCCCTGCAGGCTTGATTGCTGCCAACTGCCCTCCCTTGCAGGCTGGTCCCTCCCAACAGCCCTGCCCTGTAGGCCATCTTGTGGTGGCCATCTTGGGTCCACATGGGGGCAGGATCTTTGACCACATGGGGGCAGCCATCTTGTGTGTTGGAGTGATGGTCAATCTGCATATTACTCTTTTATTACATAGGATAGAGGCCTGGTGCATGGGTGGGGGTCAGCTAGTTTGCCCTGAAGGGTGTCCCGGATCAGGGTTAGGGTTCTCTTGGGGTATGGGACAGTCTGTGGTGGTTTGCAGGCCAGACACACCCCCTAACCACCCAAGTGGTGGCCCTGTTATCTGGGATTTATTTTATGTTCTACAATTGATACTTTGTAGCCTAGAGTGGAGCCAAGCCTCTGCTCCCTCCGTGGTGACAGCCATTTCTGTTTGGGTTTATTTAAATTCTATAATTGAAACATTGTAGTCTGGAGTGGAGGCCTAGGCTGGCCCAGAGCTGCAGAAGCTTGGCTTCCTCCATCCTCCGGGCAACCCTAGCCTCTGCTCCCTGTAGATCTGTGGCTGCTACCATTTCTGTTGGGATATAACTTCTGTAATTGAAACTTAGTAGTATTGAGTGGAGGCCTAGGCAGGCAACAGCAGGCGGAAAGCTTGGCTTCTTTCATTGCCAGGGAAACCCAAGCCTCCTTCCTGATCTCAGTGGCCACAGTCATCTTGGTTGGGGTTTATTTGCTCATGATTTCCTGGTAGGTGTGGCTGTGGGTGTGGCTTGATTAGAGGCATGGTCAATTTGCATATTACCCTTTTATTAGATAGGTTTTTGTCCTAACAAAACAAGTGAGGAGAAAGAGGACAGACAAAGAGGTCTGCACACCCCACACAGGCAATCATATCTATCCCATTTCTGTCATTCCTGCTTCTGTCCCCAACTACAGCAGCAAGGGAACTAGTTTATTCCAACTGCTTTTGTGGTGAAGCAATTCTCCATAGAATCTTATGTCCACATTGAACAGGACTGTGGAGCTAGCCAACCAGCTCCTGCACTCCCCCAATGGGAAGATCAGACCGATTTGGGTATTTGGGAGATGGCTAAAGTTTTGAAGCAATGGGCAATGTTATCAGACTGGTTTCAATTTTCTAATTATAAATTTCTACTCTTTTGCTTGTCCTTGGTTGTTTTGTGCCCCCCATGCTATAGAATGTGGTGCAGCTCTTTCAGAAAACAATTCTGACGTATGTGCTATAATGCCACCTCTCATTCTAACCAAACCTCTATGGTTTCAGCAGCCGATCCCAGGCCATGTATTCCATGTCAATAATTGAGCATTCTACTTTCAAAGGAAACCAGGCATGTAACCACGGTATGTGAGTATATCAGAAAGCGTATTTGGAGATGTGCTTTTTTTTTTTTTACCAAGCTTTTTTGCACATTCTCTCATTTCTCCTGAATGTTATTGTTTTGATCAATGACACCATTGGTGTACTGTTTACCTTGATATCAATATCTCCAACTGTTTTAAGCTTTCCTAAATTTTTGTTGTTCTTGCATATGCATTCCTTAAGTCTCCCTACTTGAAGATTTTAATTTAGTGTCTGATTAGATGTGCCATTATTATTAGCATCATTTTTCTACCAATTTTATTACAGTCAACCCTCCCAGCTATGGGATAATTATAAAACCAATGCCACATGGTAAATGTCTGGCGCTCTGGCTTTTAATAACAATGAACTAAAGTTATCAAGAAAGCTTACTGTGCACCAGACACTAAGGGCTTTCTGTGCATGGATTATCTTAACAAACCCTCCAGTAACTATTTTAATACCCATTTTACAAATAGGACAACTGTGCTTTTTCGTTGCCCAAGCTTACACAGAAATGAAAAGTCTTGAGTCCTATTATTTACAAAGTCGTTGTCTAACTTCTACACTAAATTATCTCTAAGTGAACCAGTCCTGCGTACGTATGCTAGGTTTCAGTGGGCTGATTCTTTATTCAAAGAGACCAGTGGGAGTATGTCTTGAGTGCCACCAACTTGTTCTCTCTTTCTAGTTTCCAGGAACAGTGATAAAAACCAGAAAAAATATTTCCTAGAGTAATCAAATATCAGGATATTCCAGGAAGCTAGTTTCTGATGAGTGTTAGTAATCTGTCAACAAGTGAATTGAAACAGAATTTTAAAAGTTTTTAACTGCAGTGAAGTATTTTTAAAAAATAGGAGCTACATTTGCTTGGGCACCTCTGAGCTTTTGCAAGAAAGATTTACAGAGGTCTGGCCTTTTGTTTCGTTTGGGCATTAGATGTGTTGTCATAAAAAAGAAGAGAAAAACACACATTTCAAATACAACTGGCTCCAGCTCAGACACCACACCTCTTCTGCATATCACTGGCTGTTTAAAAATATGTTTTTCTCTTTACAGCACATGTTATGAAACAGTGAGAAGCCTTAGCATGTCTTCTGAGTTAAAAAAAAAAAAAAGAAGCAAGGGGACAGCCCTGCCTTGTCTGAAAAATGTTTACGTCACAGATAGTTTTGCTTTTGAGGTTCTAGACAGGTGACTGTATCTGCAGTAATAGACCTAACTCATCCAAAACATTGCTGGAGAGAGAGAGAGAGAGAGAGAGAGAGAGAGAGAGAGAGAGAGAGAGAGAGAGAGAGAGAGAGAGAGAGGGAGAGAATGATTTAGGACGGGGGTTGGTGGGAGAGAAATGCTGATGGAGTTAGACCCAGAGCCCCAGCAAGGAGCAGGAATTCGTTCCACACCCTGTACTTTGACAAACCTGTTCTTGCTTTGCTGCCCATGTGCAAGGAAGCAGTTTTTCTAAATAGCTATGCTGAGATTAAACCTTGGTCTAACAGAAGTTCTAACATGTTGTACTGATTAAACAAATTGAGATCAAAACAGACAGACAGACAGAAATACAAACAGGCTTCCTTCTCTGAAATGTCCCATTCTTAGAAAGCATGGAAATAAATGTCTGTATAAATTTTGGAAAAAGTTACTCTATCTCCTAATAGAACAAAGAGCCTTTAGGAAATAGAGATGTGTTATTTCTTTGATGGAGACAGACGAAAAGCAGGATTAAAAAAATACCTGCATGTGCTTAGGAGTCCAGACCATGAGCTTGAGACCAAGTGCCTCACTCTGGTGAGCGCAGTGCTGACCCCGAGTCATTTGGGGGTCACAGCAATTGAGAATCAAGAAACCTTGCCTGGGGGTGTGTCCTCCCACCAAATCCTTTCAGCCAGTTTACTGGATGCTAACTCAATGGGAGGAGAGTGGATTATGCCTATGGAATGCATAAATCTTCTCACTGATACTCAGCCATGGATGTTATGTGAGGATTCTTTTCACAGAGGCCCAGGATCAGATTTAAGGGAGGGAAGTAGAGAGCGGTACCAGTGTAAGCTGTCATGGTGATCTTTCTGCTTTAATCTTTTAAATGCATTACCTGAATTTTCTACAGTAGATAGCAATGCCTCCAAAGCAGCGTGCCATCAGATGTTCTGCAATTTCAATGTTTTTTGATAAATATGGCATTTAAAAAGTCTTAAAAAAGAACCCTTTAAAAAAGTGAATAGGGTCTTCTATTTTAATTATTTAGAAATTAGTAAATTCGAGTATTGGGTTTATTTATGCTAAGTATGATAATAAGGCCAACGCAAAACAGAATGGAGATGGTATTTAGCAAGTGATTATGTAATAATTGGTTTATCTATAGAGTTGTAACCTGCTGAGGAACAAAGCAGAAATTGTTGCCATCACTATTCCTGGGTTGTGTTGTATTAAAAGAGAAAAGCTTTAACATGTCTCCCGGTGCCCAGGGGTTTGCTGTTGATTTGTTTGGATTCAGGGCAGGATGCTTCCCCTTTTAAGGGGATCAAAGGCATATAGTTTGAAATTTGGAATGCAGACCAGAAGAGAAGTGATTTAGAATAACTTCTGAGTGTAGAAGGAAAGTATTAATATCCTCATAATGATCAACTCTTGCAATGCCTCTGAACGGTGTGCTTAATTGTAGGTGCTTAATAAACGCACTTGTGATTCTTTTTACATCACAAGGGTACCAGTATTTGATGCTGTGAAGCTTGACACAGAAGGAGTAGGGAGGGGAGCGGGACAGGAATGGACACATTTGTGGCCTTTCATCACAGACGCTAAGCACAGATGTTAATTGCCAGTTGTCCTAGCCTTTTGGACAACCTGACCTTTGACCTGTTAGGAAATATCTTCCCCTGCCTCCATCTGGCTATGCTTAATTCCTTGCCTAGTCCAGACTTAAACATATCCCTGTAGCCCTCTTTCCAGCTTTTTTTAAAGCCTCCAATGTGTCCTTGTCCTTTGTCAGCTCACTCATAGTAAATCACTTTGGTCTCTCTTGGAAAGCTTAACCCCTGATGAGTCTCCCATCATATTTTCTCCATAGTGTTTCATCTTGATATACCTACTCCCTCCTTCCCACCCTAAATGCTGCCCCCTGTACTTCCCTTCTCTTTGTTTCTCCTTGCATTCTTTTAAAGCTCACATGCATTGATGGTACTCTACTGGTAATGATTTTGCCCCAAGGGGACATTTGGCAATATGTGAAGCCATTTTGATTGTCATGACTGGAGATGGGGAGTTGCTAAGGCCTCTAGTGGTAGAGATTGAGGATGTTGACAAACATCCCACAAAGCACAGGGCAGCCCCTCACAACAATTATCTGACCCAAATGTTAACAAGTGCCAGGTCTTGGAACACTAATATACACCTCAATGCATCTAACCAAAAGGATGAAATCGCTTTGACTTAGTTTTAACCCCACATCTCTCTTTGCAGCCAGAAACTTTTCATGTGGTGCTATTCTGACAAATCCATTTTCATGAATTACCTTTGCTTAGTTCAAATGTCTGATTTTTATGTTATTGCTAAAAAGAAAAATGGTAAACTTTGATATTTTCAATAAATTGATAGAAAATCAAATCTTCTTGTCATAATTTTTCAATCCTTACAAATATGACTTGAGTAAGTTGTACTTGGTAGAATTACTGGTTATAAAAAAAAAAGTCACATTAACAGAATCTTAAAGGGTAAAATTTATTATTAAAAAAACCACACAAAATAAAACAGAAACCAAACCCCCAAAAATATACCTAAAAAGGTGATTGATAAAATTGGTTTATAACTCTCTGGGGGAAGAAAATTTATCTTAAGATAATTTTAGTGAAAATAATAAGAAAAGTGGAAAAATTAGGAATAGTTTATTTTCTCCGTTGATAATATTAATCAAGAAATTAAGTTGGCTTTAAAAGTTATGCTCTGGAGACATCTTTCTCTTCAAAAACTTTTAAATATTATATATTCCGATCATATATTCCAATATAATATATTCTGGTCATATGAATAGTCCGACAGTTCTCAAAGGAACAAATTGACATGGAAACATCATGGTGAAAAAATATTCCTTAATTTTTCTCCTATGATACCTTGGATTTAAAAGAGAAAAGCTTTAACATGTCTGAAACACGTTAAAGCTTTTATGAAACAGCTTTTTGTCTAGTGTCCCTGCAATCACTTTCATAGCTCCAAACCTCCCTAACATGACACACAATGCCAGCATTTTTCAAGAATAATTCTCATTCTGCACTGATGTTTAGTGTTATAAGTTTTTGCACAGGCTCTAGCTCAGTACCCAGAACATCACAAATGCTCAGGAATTGTTTTGTTTTATCCTTTCCTATTTCCACATCTTTGCTTATGCCCAAACTCCTTAGTAGCTCTCTCTCTCTCACCCCCCCCTCTCATAATCTTCCCTCCAGAAAATCTGCTCATCACTGTACCACATTTTTTTTGTTACTCTGCTTTGCTCAAGCAGGTGACCCTTCCAGGTCATTCTTCTCCTCATCTTTGTTGATCTGAATCTTTTTTGTTCTGTGAACCTAACATCAGTGCCATGTCCTCAGAGAAATTTCCTCTTCTCTCTTAAACAAATTTGAGGTGTCTCTCCTTAAACCAATCTAGAACTTTCTGTTGACTTTGCACATATTGTCTTCCCTCTCTACTAGAACAGCTAAGTTCCTTAATGCTGTGAATTATTCTTGAATATTTCTGAAATCTGAACAAAGCTGGCATAGTTTCTTACAAATGCTAGGTGTTCATTAACTATTTACTGCTTAATTATATGAAAAATTGACATTTTTGTGGAGACCGGTCGGATAAGAGTTGTGGCCCTACTACGGGATAAACCAACATATTCAAATTCAATCCCAGTGGTGGAAGACAGATTACTGGCATCACTTAGAGTTTATTAAAATTTAAAATCTTTTTGTAACTACTCAACTCCCTATATTTTCTTCTCTTATAACTCTCTCTAAAATACTTTTTCTTAATAATTATGCATCTGGAAAACAAATAATGCATTGTAATCTCAGTTTTCTTAATGTGATTTCCTCTTCCTTTGGGAAATTTACACTCAGAGGTTCAGAGAGAGGGCTGGTGAAAGGAGGAAGGTCCCGCCTGTGGGAAAGGTTTGACACTGAACATGTAATATTATTGATGGGCATGTTCTTAAAGATAGAAGTGTGTGCAACCACTACACAAATATCTAAAGTCCATCTGCTAAATATATTTATGATTTTCCTATTAGTTGAGGCCTATTTAAAACTTTAACTTTCATTAAAATGAAATTTCTCTGCTTTGCACATCAGTATTTAGTCCATTCATTTTCTTGTATCTTTGTCCAACTCTAAACTAAGTTCAGGTCAGTGTGTGATGCATTATTGTATTTCGGGCTTTTTGAAATTTCTTGACTTTTCATGGATTATGCATTTTCAAAGATTTTATAGCATTTTCATATTCATGAATAAAGGTAAACATAATCATACTTTCCAAAAGCTCTGAGGCCATTTGCTTATCTCTAGTCCATATTATTAAGAATCTTGATGATAATGTGCTGCCATTAAAAAGCTTCAATATGCTTTAACTATTCCCATTCTGAGCTAATAGAGTACTAATTTTTCCCCTTAATCCAGAACATGCTTTTGTTATTTAATATTACTTTAAATAAGAGTAGAGATTAAGAATAGCAAGGTTATCTCACTAGTTCAAGTAATTGGCAAAAAGCATAAAACAGTAAGAAAAAAGTCACATGTGCCTGAGTTTGTGATGAGAAAGGGAATGGTCTTGGCAAGGAAGGTAAGAAAAATAGCTTTGTTATTTGGTTTTCAGTGAAATAGTCCCAGCCATGGGAACATTTCAGGTACTGATGGTTTTAAATGTAATTGCTGATTTTCTGGCAAAGTAAGCATATTTCTAGCATCATGGGGAAAATGACATATCAGAACTTTGCCTATTTGAATAAATTCTCAAGATTTCTAGCCTATTTTTATAGGAACCAAATTGCTCAGGATTCAGACTTGAAATTTTTCCTCACCCAAAGGATGTAACCATACTAATAAAATAGCCATTTTCTCTTTAAGTACAAGTCATCATGCAGATTATGGTACTAGAAACATTTTGGTTATTTCCCCCCTGTTAATTAACACATAGAAATCAATTAGGTTTGCTCCTGTAATTTTCATTTAGGATAGAGCATTAAATTTAACAGATGATCAATCTCATTACTTTCACTGAGAGGGTTTTTTTGTAGCTAGTAGCCACCTGCTTGCAAGCATTTTTATATGAGGTGCCATGTTTCCTTTTCCAAAAGCAGACCCTCATACCATCTGTACCAGAATCACCTGGGATGCTCATTAAAGTGCATGTTGCTGATTCTCATGTCTACTGAGTGTGGCCAGGGAATGTTAATCTTGATGAACACCCTCAGGGACTCTGATGTACACCAACATTTGAGAAATAACAGGTTAATGGGTATGGTTTCAGCCAATTGAGATGGATGCCGATGACAATGAATTATGGCAATACAAATCATCAGGTTCAATAAGTAGCATTAGGCAAGCATTCCTGTGTACATAAATTCAAAATACTATTAGTTATGACATAAATACAGTGCAATGGTCATTTGGTTTGTTAGCATTATAATGAATTCAGAAAATCCAATCAGGGTTGGCAAGATAACTGCTGTAGATAAAATCTCAGTTGATTTTATGATCAATTTAAGGCTGAGATGTCCACTTAGCCTTCCTGGGATCTTTGAATCTGAATGAAAAAGATGACTATGGAAAGATGGTCAGAATGTACAGAAGTAAATGCAATTGAGGGTACAATTTTAAGGAAACAAAATTTCCAATCATTAATGGACACATATTCTTTCTAAGTCAAAGGAAAGTACAGATGTGTATTTGTATATCTCAGCATTGCATTTGGAAAAGAGTAATCATCACATTTAAAGATTCTGCATAAAAGCTTAAAACAAATTAAAGTGGATTTTAAAGATCATGTTGGTTGATACTCTTATTTTCTTTTAAAATGAGAGACAAATGCAAACAATTAAGACAAAAGCAACTAAAATTTGTTTAGTATCTATTCAGTGACCAGGACTACCTTAAGTCCCAGGAAATCAAAGATAAAAAAACCACTGAGTCTGTGGAAGAGCCGTAAGTGAATATTACTAAGTGAAAGGAGCCAATCTGAAATGGTAATGTGCTGTGCGAGTTAACCACCTGACATTCTGAAAAGGCAAAACTCTGGAGATAGTAAAAAGATGAGTGGTTGCCAGGGGCTAATGGGAGGGGTGAATAGGTGGAGCACAGAAGATTTTTAGGGCAGTAAATCTACTCTGTATGACACTCTGATGGTGGATACATGCCATTATACATTTGTCAAAAGCTATAGAATATATAGCATCAAGAGGGAACCCTAATGTGAACTATGGTCTTTAGGTCATAATGATGTGTCAATGAAGGTTCATTGATTGTAACAAATGCACCATTATGATGAGGGGTGTTGATAGTGGAAGGAGCTCTATATGTGTGTGTGTGTGTTTGGGGGGTGGAGTAGTGGGTAAATGGGAGTTCTCTGTACCTTCTGCTCAATTTTGCTGTGAACCTAAAACTGCTCTAACAAATAAAATTTATTTTAAAAAGTTATTGCTGTTCTCTGGAGGACACTAATGGTCTAAGGATTGGGATTGATGGTGACGTAGAGTCCATAGTCATCAAGGCAACAGAGGAAGTAAATATTAAGAAGTAGAACAGCATGGAGGATGGAACAAGTAACTATATAGAGAGAAAAATGAGAGGATACTTTTGACAGTGGGGTGTCTGAACTGAATTGTGAGGCTCAAGAAAAACTCCATGAGTAGATGGAATCTAGTATATTAACATTCCAGTATATGCTAGTATATATTGACCTTGATTGGGGAATGGTAAGGATCTGAATATTGCTGGAATAAACCTGGAAGAAGGGGAGAGAGCTGTAAGAATGAGCTGGACAAGTAGGATGGCGCCAGGTCAGGAAGGCTGACAGGCACATATGCATGCACA
This sequence comes from Antrozous pallidus, assembly GCA_027563665.1. Lineage (NCBI taxonomy): Eukaryota > Metazoa > Chordata > Mammalia > Chiroptera > Vespertilionidae > Antrozous > Antrozous pallidus. The sequence continues at coordinate 28,699,641 of CM050508.1, read as the reverse complement.
TGTACATTTACATATACATATACACTCATACGATGCACATACACAAACACGTACATATATATCATAAACTTGCTGGGGAAACACTGAAAACCTTTTAACAGAAAAGTGATGTGGCCTAATTTTCATTTTATAAAGATCCCTGGGTACTTGTGGGGACGTGGAAGAACATAGTAAACTGGATAAAGTTAAGATTCTATGGCAGTAAAAGAAAGAGCAGATTCATATTAAAGAAATATTTAAGAACTTGGATCCACTGAACTTGATGAATGCTTTCTTGTGGGAGGTAAGAGAGAGAGGATTCAGAAATTTGCTCTTAAGTTTTAGAATGAAGAAAAGGGTATTAAACTCAATCAAGACTGGAAATATAGAAGTAAGACCAATTTTAAAGGTGGGTATTGTCTCAAGGTTGGAGAATTGATGTTAGACATATTGAGTTGGAGGTATCTCTGGGACTTCAGTGCATTCTACTGAACCCCTTTTAGATGTCCACCCTGTACAGGTATTGGAGATTCATCAATGAACAAGACAGTCCTTGTCTGATGGAGATTACTGTTAGTGGGAAAGGAAGGTTTCACACCTGTGGTAAAAGAGCACATCTAGCTAGATATACAGAAGAGGCCTACGATGCAGACAGCCCTGAAAGCCAACAGTATAGAGGTGAGAGTTGACATCATAAAGATGAATGAGGTGGCTGAGAGAGAAGATAACAAATGAGAAGAGGCGAGGATTGCAGACATCTGTGGGGATATCTCACTATTACAGGGACAGCAAAGGAGCCTGCGAAGGAGTGGCCAGAGAATCACAGAGGGAGAGTCAGAGAAGAGTGGTGTTTGGAATGAAGGGAGACCTTTCAGACAAATGAAATCAGGATATGCTTTGCAAAGCTGAAATAAGATAAAGCCTCAAGAGCTTTTCTTGGGAAGGGTTTTTGATGGCTGTCGAGTTGTTAGAGTGAATTGGTAAGGACTAAAACCTCATAAGAGTGTGTTGAGGATGAAGGAGAAATTTAAAAGAGGCCATGTTCTAGATAACTTGGTCCTTGAGAGAATGGGAGAGAGAGGGAAGTAAAGAGACACAAGATAAAGGGTAGGTGCTTGAAGATGGGAGGCATTTGAATACATTTAGTGATGAAGGAAAATAAACTAGTAGAGAAGGAGAAGTGAAACTTAGATAGAAAAGGGCAAAATTATGGAGCATGGTCCAGACAAAGCCAGGAGGGCAGGGAGTACATTGACAATTTTTAAGTTAGCTTTAAAACGAAGTGGAAAGAGGGTAGAGAGTGTATGGATGAATATAGGTGAGAAAGGGGACACAAAGAGATTACTAAACTAGCAATTCAAAGATAAGCAATTTTTATCTCATTTAAATTGTCAGTCTTAATCACTTTAATATTTATATCCTGTAATACCATCTCATATTTAAAATTTTATCTCATCAGAATGAAAAAATAAAAAATACCCAAATTATGGCTCCGATGTGAAGCGAGTATCAAACATAAAGGATGGATTTGATTTTTAAAGGCCCTCCCGAGGGCTTTATATTGAAATGCGGCAAGGCCCTCTGAACTCTATAGATCACAGCAGGAACATGGTTCCAGGAAATTTGGGGGTCATGTCATTCTTGGCGACTTTCCTAACAAACAGAAGCTCTGCTGCAGAGTTCTATAAATATTTATCAGCCATGACTTTAACCCACAGGAGGTTAAAGAGCTCCAAGTTTTGGATGAGGATGCACAGTTGTCTGATTTGACCCGAATTAACAGGCAAAAAGAAATATTCAGATTTAAAATCACTTAGTGCCACAAAATAATGACATCTTTGCAAAGCATTGTAAGATAATAGGAGTTGGTCCACTCATTTACAAAACACTGTAAGTACTGTAGTAACTTTTATCATTAGAATCATATTCAATTAATTATATTTGCTTTCAGATCGGTCTTGATTGCCTCAAAATGAAATGAAACATTTTAAAAATGCATGAGTTGTTAACTAGGTTAATTTAACCTTAGAAATTCGTTAACTTCCTCAATACTTTTCAAGTGCTCCTGTTTCAGACTTGACTACAGCTTGCCATTTTATTCAAAGTTTCATCCCGTGTTTCCATAAAAATGTATTTTGATTTTGATTTTACAAGGTTAACATTTTTTAACATATAAAGTAGTTAACTTTTTTGATGGTTTTATTAAAGAAGTAGATATTTGATTAATTTAAAAATAGACGTGAGAATGTGTTCAATAGATTATTCGAGTGAAATATAAAGGATAAAAAGGGAAATAGCTGCCATTATTGATCTTTTTAGAAATATATTCATTTGTGATACTCCCAAATGTGACAATGTAAACATTTACATCAAATTACAAAAAAAACAAGCCATGAAACTGAAGAGTTTTATAAACTGTCAATTATGCCAATTAGATTTTATCCAATCATGCCAGAAAAAAGTGCATTTTTTTCTTTTTTTCACTATAGAGAGTGATATTACAACATCTTTTTCATATGCAAAGGCAATCAAAGACAATGTGCAAAACAATGTAGGAAAAAAGTTTTATAAAGATGTTGTATTAATAAAAGATGTTTAATTAATGAAAACTTAATGCTGTTTATCCAGATTTAGTTATTTGTCAGCTTTGATAACATAGTGATTTTCTGTGATTTTTTCTTATTATAAATAAATATTCATTTTTATACTTATTTTTATCTCTTACATTCTTTTTTTTAAGACCCCACAAAATCTAGATCTGCCCTGGGGTAGGTAAATTTGATAATTTTCATTGGAAATAGATTTTTCCAGAAAGTTTTTTTTTTTTTTTTGCTCCAGTTTTCCTGGACAAGCCTCAATCAGCTCTGTCCAAAGGTTCCAAGTATTTTTCTTACAAGTACATTTTATTGCTGTAAGAGCTTATACTTTACAGTACTTACATCTTCCTCAATGATCAATTTTTCTTTAATATTTAGTCCATTTGATCTTTTTTCAACCTAGTAGTTCTAATATCACAAAAGAACAAAAGCAAGGTGTTCATGTTCACAGTAAAATCATCAAATGACATGTAGATGATGATGTGTATAATCTGGAGGGTATTCATAAAAGTAACAATAGATGCTAACATACTACTAGTGTTTTTTCCTCTTGTAATATCTTTTTCCAGTTAAAGGCATTTTAACAAATCAGTGCATACAAAATCTTGAATATGAAAGAATACTCAGAGAACTTCTCACTGAAGCAGCACTGATTTTTGATCTATGTTTCCTTAGCAATAGATTTATTGTCCTGCAATAATTTTAGTTTAACAACCTTTTGTACTATTCTATTTATATTTTATCAAGGACTCAAAAGTAGCTATTTTCATACTTATTTCCTAGAATCTAATACTTGGGAAATAGACATATCCTATATAATAAAAGGTTAATGTGGAAATTGACCAAACAGTAGAATGACCAGTTGCTATGATGTGCAGTGACCACCAGGGTGCAGATGCTTAATGCAAGAGCTGCCCCCTGGTGGTCAGTGCGCTCACACAGGGGGAGTGCTGCTCAGCCAGAAGCCAGACTCATGGCTGGCAAGTGCAGTGTTGGTGGTGGGAGCCTCTCCTGCCTCCTCAGCAGCGCTAAGGATGTCTGACTGCCAGCTTAGGCCCACTTCCCTGGGTGGGGGAGCAGGCCTAAGCCATTAAGCGGACATTCTCCAAGGGTTCCCAGGCTGCGAGAGAGTGCAGACAGAGCTGAGGGACTCCCCTCCCCCAAGTGCACTAATTCCGTGCACTAGGCTGCTAGTATATATATATTGACAATGCACGTTTTGCTATCACACATGAGTTGATTATTGAAGAATGACCAGGTTTTATATTTTCCTTGCTATCATTTCATAGTTGCCTCAGAATATTTGAACATAATAAAAGGTGTTATGAATTGGTGACTAAGGTTCTTCTAAATCTGAGGCAGTGTCGGGGTGATATTTGTCTTCTATGTACATAACCTTTTTCCTTTTTTTAAATGAAACTTATGGAAAGCAGGAAGTTATAGTAATGTTATATTTTGAATTGCCTATGAGAGAAAAGTATACCAGAAATTGCCTGTTTTTCCTAGTTCTGCAGTACCTGATGGCCTATGGAAATGGTCTTTAGTTGGCTTTCACAAGGTCATGATTATAGGTTGACCCTGAGAACAGAGCCATGGCACCACCCACACCCAGTGCCCAGCCAACTGTTTGAAGATGTGTGCTGATGTTCCTAAGTTTGAGGGGGAGGGGAAATTAGGCAGACATAAGTGCAAATGTGTCCCTGGTCATGACAGATTAATTCACCATTCACCTACTTGGGCCTGGAACAAAGGACAGTGTGCTACTGTAGACACCAATTAGTGGAACAGAAAAGAATTGTCCATTTTGGAAGCAGTTTGCTGTTTTGAAAATCAAGCAAAGTAAATAGGGTTGCATGAAAAGCAATCCTGAAATATTGCATGATGTCACACCCTGGCACATTTAAAAATATTTCCATTTATGTGAAATTGTACATGATGCCAGTTTTACTGTGCTTATATCTGTGTATTTGTACTGACAGTTGGCTGAAAGTTAAAAGACTTTGTGTAGTAAAGTCAAAATACTATGCATACAAACCAAATAAGAGATATTTATTTTGAGTCATATTTTATCATTTGTGGCCACTATGGATTCCAACTAGAATATATTTTCCCCTAGTCTTGGTGTTTAATCTTAACACAGCAACGGATAACAGGATTTATTTTCCCCGATAGAATCTACTGTGTGTTAGAACTACCTTGTTTTCCTGAATTCCACTTAGGGCAATACTTTGTCTTAGGAAATGGAGTAAGAATTGAGCATGGTTATGAAAAAAATAAATAACATGTCTTGATGCTTGGCAAAAGTAGTTTCTACCAAGGGCTGATACAAATCAAGATAGGATTATGATTCTTTATACCTAATTGATGAAAGATTGCTCAGTGCATCCTATGAATCATTAGTCCCATAAATGAAAATAAGAGTTCATCTGATATTGCTAGCCAGTAAAATCTCTAACAAGATAATTATAGAACAGCTTCATCCATAGGGCAATGGGGCTCACAAACAATTTAAGAGCAAAACAGTTTATCACATATTTTCCTTGCCCTTGTAAAAATCTATTACATTATACAGCAAGCTTTACTACATTGCTAATACTACCACATCATGTAAGTGCATTTCTGGGGCATGTTTAAAGATGAGCACTTTCAGTGGCATAAAGCCAACCAGAGCCCATGTAACTCAAGTGTTGGTTTCAAGTCTCCCAGATGCTTTTTTGTTCATGCCAAATTAGATGCCATTTTAAAAGCTTCAATTCTTAATGAATTTTTATTGTTTTTATTAGTCCATGGTTGGAATCTCAGAATGTTTTTTAAGGCATCAATGTTTTGTGTTTGTTTTTCAGTTTTAAGACTGTGGAGAAATAAGAATTCTGTATGGGATCTCCCATTCCTCCCTCCACAGCATCCAAAACCAAGAAAAAACCTGTGAAGTAGAATTTTATTTTATTTTTTTAAATATATTTTATTGATTTTTTTACAGAGAGGAAGGGAGAGGGATAGAGAGTTAGAAACACCCATGAGAGAGTAACGTTGATCAACTGCCTCCTGCACACCCTCTACTGGGGATGTGCCCGCAACCCAGGTACATGCCCTTGACTGGAATCGAACTTGGGACCCTTAAGTCTGCAGGCTGATGCTCTATCCACTGAGCCAAACCGGTTAAGGCGAATTTTATTTTTAACTCAATGGAAATTCACTGCTAATTCATAATAGGTTTCTTATCTATAACAACAAAGGCACTGAGCTTTATTATATGTGTTTAGTGAACATATTTATAAAAAACTGAAAGATCAGCCATGTTGGGCTATTCTTTGTTATTTCAAATAACAACCCCTATTTTGGTAATAAACAGAATTATCAAGTTGGCTGTGTCTGACTGTCTTAAACTAGGAGGATAGGACATGTTGGTTTTGCCTGCTGGTGAGTAGGGGATGAAATCTAGGTAAAGCAGGGGTGAAGCAGGGTTGGAGAGGATTGCCTAGGGCAGAAGACCTGATTCATTCCTGCTACTTGAACCAGAAGTCCAACTACTACATTTAGATGGATCTTATCAAATGGCACCAATGCCTGTTTGAGCAGATAACTAGGAAAGTGAAGGTGAAAGTCAAGGTGAAGTAAAGACCAGAGCGCAAGTCTGTCTGTGGGAAAGAGAAATTGGAATGACTTTACTGGAAAAAAGTCTCCCTTCTTTCATCATTTAATTGACTGAGGGTCAAGGGTGGGCTTCTCTAGCAGGAGTTCTCTGTGGCTTAGAATGATGGGAGGCACTATGATGTGTTTTTTCTTAAGCTCTCTGTTTGTTTGACATCCATTCTTTATTTCCCCCCTTACTGTATTTTTGGTGCTCTGGCTTTGGTGGCCTAGCTGACTGGGGAGTCAGCCCCTCCCAAGGCTACCCAATTTTTAGATACAACAAAGGGGAATACAACTTTTGTATAGAAATTTACCAATCTAAAACCCATCCCCCCAACCATCTCTTTGATCAAACTCTTACACACTCAGTTAAGTTAACCTGCTTTAAGTGAACCCAGGGCACTGGAAAACTATGCCCCAAAGCTTCCTGGAATTATTCGAACTAGCAAATCTCAAGTGTTTATTCTGCCCTGCCTCATCTTTCCTACAAAACCACAATAAAATCTCTGACCTAGATTTTCCTCCCTCTCCTTCTGTCTCCTGATAAAAACTAGTGCTTCCCAAGTCAAATTATTAACAGCTCAGCACTGGAAAAACAATTGCTAAAAAGGAATGATGTTAGGAAATAAAAGTGCTCATCAGAAGGCCCATGATTTTCTTCTCAAAGCTTCAGTGATGTTGATGACTATTGAGATGAGTTGATTACTGGTGATAAAACTGAGAGTTTTGGTGTTGACTGAGGATATAGAAAGGTGTTGACAGTGAAAGCAGGTGAAATCAGCAGGACAATAGTAGATTTGGGACCCTCTTGGAAAGAAAAGAGCCTCAGGTCTTACACTGTCATTCAATAAGATTTTGGATATCAAAAGACTGCTTCAGATGACATGGCCTCTAAGAATAGAAGTTATACTGAAAGGTGGAAGGACAGATAATAATACTTAGAAATTCAGAGATAGAAGAGACACAGTAGACTTTTCTTTTAGTTTTATTGCTTTTTGGACAGAAAGGTTTAAACTCTTTTCCAGAATATTTGAATAGTAATTACAAAGTTTGTCTCTGTGTGGTCTGTTTTCAAATATGGACTTGTCCTGTTTCTCACCCCTTTTGAAGTGCAAGGTATCCACAGACTAACCTGATGCATAAAATTCTTTGGTGTGCATTTTGCCTTGTATCTTCCTGAACCCAGTGGTCTCCATAATTCTTTTAAAACTTATTTTCAGAGGAAACTGTGGTACTTAATAAGCCTGGGAGTTAGAATATCTGGGTTTGGGATCATTGTTCAATGTGTCCTTAGCAAAACCTTCTAGTTTTCTGAAGAAAAATGGGTATAATAATATATTTCCTTAAAAATGATAAAGCCAAGCACCTGAGATAGTACAGATGAAGCTGTAGCCAGGGGTACAAGATGAATGTTATCATCTCATTTGAAGGGATGGGAAATTCAGGCCAGAGGTTGAGCTAGATTGGACTCATCTATTTTTCTTTTTAATTATACTACCCAGTATAGAACCTTTTTTGCTTACACTCAGGATGATCTTTGCCATTTACTTTGCTTGAGAACAAGAGTTGGGTTCTCACAATTCAGAATTCAGGCAAACTTGAGATCCTCAGGGATAGCATAATGAAGGAACCCACTTGTATTCTCTCTTTGTTTAGGTAATTGTCAATCTAACTTATTTCCTTTGAGAAAGAGCTTATCTCACTATCAACTCATTAGTGGCTTAATTCAGGGTAAGCTTATTATAGGCAATCTGAACAGTGACTGTTCGAACGGCAGAGCAATAAAGCTAATAATACCATTTCAGAATATGCCTCCTGGATCTATCATTTCAGCTGATCTTGTTATATGCATAAGAATCTTTAGTGCCTCTGTTCCCAGGATCATGCATGCACTGTGGTCTTCCCAGGAAAAAGGGCCACATGATGCCATATATATGGGGGGAAATGAATGAAATTGTTCCTACATTACCATTTGGTTCTCAATTGGTGACTCTATCCAATACCCCAAGATTCATTCTGAAAGAAAATATGAGATAATGTTACCAAAAGGGTCAGGGATTAGCTGGAGAAGGTAACTAAAACGGAAACAAAGACAATTCACACTGAAAACCCGGGATGAAATAAAGGAATTTGAAACCTTTTTGAATCCTTTCCTTTTAGTCTGTCTCCAGGAGGCTGAAACATCTGGTGAATCATGTCAAAGATTCAATCAGTCATCCCTGTGTTTGGTGTTTATGATGCCAGACATCTGGATGGACTGAGTCTTTCTTTTCTTCAATTAAATCAGCTGGATGTTTTGATTTCCTGCAGAATCAGCTTTAGTCCAAATAATACACATCATTGTCCTAGTTGTACTCTTGTTCAGTTTGGATCCTTTTATTTTAATTTCTATTAACGATTAGTTTTGTATGTCGTTTATTATGTTTGAGCATTAATATGAGTATTAATAAATAAATCAGAGAAACAACATTGACTGGACCATTTTACTTTTTTTCTAAAAGAAACCTGAATGTTACATATAATGAATGGACATTGAGAAAGTTAAAGAACAATGTTAAATAGTTACATAGCTAGTTCTTAGCAGAGCTCAGAATATCCCCTTTGATGTAAAGACAGCTGGCACTGACAGTCAGTTTAATTGTGTGTAACAGGAACACACAATCTATGTAATTTATGCATTCCTAGGCTTTTTAGTCCATAAGAATTTGGTCTGGTTTTATATTCTTTTCAGATACCCTTTGCATTCTTATCTGGCAACTTGGCAACTTGGTGGTGGGAGGAGATTTCAAAAGAGATAAAAGGAAACCATGAACACATACTGATTTAATGAAATATTTTCTAGGAGAGAAATCAAACCTCAACATAGACAAAACAGAATTTATTACTGTAAATATGATAGAAAACAACTGAAGAATTTTGGATTAACGTTTCATGCCTCACTCACCATCTCATGCCTCACTCCCCACATTTTCAGGGGACCTGCCTCATACACAAGTCAGAAGTGGGTGCTGCTTTCTCACTAAGGCCGTTCTCTTCTTTGGTGTCAAAGAAATAACAGATCAATAAAGAATAAAGAACCATCATGATGAGATTGTAGTTGATTTTGAAGGACAGATGAATTGTGATTTTAGGGGTCTTATTATAATCCCTGAGCCAAATCAGCTATTTTATTCTATTTAGATTGTTAGAGTTATATGACACATCTAAAAACAATACATAAAAATTTTCAACAAAATTAGGCAGAGATCCATTCCTTCAGAATCACTAACCATACATATCGCTAACTAAAATAAAAACTGAACTCTACTTTGATGCTACTCTGCCAGATATTCATCTTTATTGTTATTTTTTTTTCTGGAGTTGATTTGGCAGATGTTTCCAATGCTCAGATATTTATTGCAGACATTCTGAAAAAGATAGGAAATTAAAAAAAAAGAAAATAAAAATGTTTTTTGTGTGATAATAACTTCATTTTTTTGGTATTTGGACTTATATACACATTTACACATAAATATTTAAATAAATACATCCACATTTAAAACCATAAACTCATACTGAGCACATTATTTTGTAATTTTCCTTTAAAAAACACACAATTGGCAATGTCTTCCATATAATATGCATTTTTTTATAACAGAGATCAATAAACTGTTTTTGTGAAGGGCTAACTAGTAAATATTTTATGACTTGCAGGGAATACTATCTTTATCCCAACTATTTAACTCTTAGAATGTAGCTCTTCACAATGTAAAAATAAATGAGTGTGATTGTATCCTAATAAAACTTTATTTACAAAACAGACAGTGGGTCAAATTTAATCTGTGAGCTACAGTTTGTTTGATCTACATGTCTTATTTTTAGTAACTATATTATTATTTACTTTTAAGTCTATTTAGTAACAATATTGTGATGAAAATTCTTACCACTAAAACTTGGTGCACATGCACTAGATTTTCCTCAAGATAAATCCCTGGAAGAGGAATTTCAGAATCAACTGGAAAGACTTTATAAAGTGCTCAATATATATTTCCCAATGAATGTCCACAAGTTGCAATTTCCATTCTCAAAAATGATATAAAAGAGGGCTTCTTTATCCATATCCTCACTAACAATGGATTTTTAAAAATCTTGGCCAATTTGATAGCTACTGTTTTGAGTTTGCTTTTTTTAAATCTCTTTTTTACATGTTTAACATTTAATCATAAATCAGTTATTTCATTCGGGTCAACTGAATTTTATAAATGATGAAAACATGCAAATTTACTTTCAGCACATTACATGATTTGTATCCATAATTAGATGAGCATATAGGTGCTACTGAAATAGTAGAGACTATTCATCAAGTCCCTATTCAACCACTGGAATTGTAAAACAAGCCATGCTTCTTTTCTATTCTTGCTTCATTTGACTCTTATCAATAACATAAGAAAATGTCTTTTTTGAACATTTCTGCTCTTCTTTTCCCCCTCACTGAACCCTCCCATAGGGCACACTTTATCTGACTCACTGGAAGGCAAAATTCTGTGAGACAAACGTGCTAAAGGTCGTAGTCATTGTTGTGGGTTGAACTGTATTTGCATAGAAGATATGTTGAACTCCTAACCTCTAATACATGTGAATGTGACATTATTTGGAAGTAGGGTCTTTGCAGACATAATCAGGCTAAGATGAGGTTGTTAGTGTGGGCCCTAATCTAATACAACAAGTGTCCTTATAAGAAGTGGAGCAGACTGAGAGAAACAGAGGGAAAACAACCCACGTGAAGATGGAAACAGAGACTGGAGTTATTAGCATTAAACTAAGGAACTCCTGGGCTACCAGAAGCCAAAGAAGATAAGGAAGGATCCTTCCTAAGAGGCTGAGGAAGAAGCATGGCCCTGCCAACACCTGATTTCAGATGTCTAGATTCCAGAACAGTAAGAGCATTAACTTTTTGTTGTTTTAAGCCACCTAATTTGTAGTACTCTGTTACTTTGTTACAGCCCTAGGAAACTGACATGGGCATGAATGGCCATCAGTTTAATGGAGATGTACAGTCTGAGATTCTGCTCACTTTTCTCTCTTTCCAGTGGAGCTCTCATCAGAGAAATTCCTTTTTTCCTTATAACTGATCTGTCTAGGACCTGTGGATTGTTTATTTCAAGAAGGAAGGTGGAGGAAGCTCTTTGGGCCTTGAATCCAGACCTCTGTCTCCCCACTTTAATGATAATAATATCATCATTGGAGTTCATATTTTGATCTGCTATATCCTTTCCACCAGAAATCTCTACAGATAGTGCATGAGCCTGAAAGTCTTGAGAAAGACATGGGGAGATGGGAATTTTGGTGATCAACTAACACCTGGAGATGTCCAGCCAATGCCAAGTAAGCTGAGGGCCCAGGGCCCTCTGGATGATATTGATCCAAGAAGAAATTCTGTGGTCATATCTACTATCACAGGTATATGATTGTTGGAAAGGGACATTTTAAATTCCAGTTAAGTCTTACCTTAAAACAGATAACACATTGTATAAGCATTTTAAGCCTTGGAAAAGAAAATTTATTTTCCTTTATCTGTATATATTTTTTCAGCAAAGACTTTAAAATCAAAAGGCAGATAAGTTTCAAATGGACCTCAGAGAATGTATGCATGAGGTTTGAACATTTTTTTAAAAGTATTTATCATGATTAGGTAACACACTATGCCTTGCCCTAAACCTATTCTCTCTTGTCTTATTTTGAACTACTTTAAGGGGTAAGGAAGAAAGCTGTGGAAGGGTTAAGTTCATGAATTCATGAATGTATCAAGAAGAATAAGAGTCCTTAATACAGACCAGATCAGTAATCTTCTTGAATTGAAAAAAATCACTCAGTGGTTATTATTAGAAACTCAATGATTGAAAGGAAATTTAAAAGGCTTCTTTCTAGAATGCTGATTTTAGAAAAGCTTCCTCAGAAAGGCTGGGAAGAAGGTGATTGGTGTATATAACATGCTTTCATCTTAATGTCAAAACATGAGTTGTGGGAGAGAGAAAGTAAAGTAAGATATACTGGTTTCAGTGGGGACAGGTGAGAGTTTTTCTTTTTAGGAACTTTAAACTTTTGGTTGATAGGTGAACAGGAGATAAGTGCAGACTTAACTGTTTATATAAGAGTGGGATCAGGAGGCTTTCGGTGGTGAGGTTGGAAGGGCTAAGGGCTTCAGGCCAGAGGATATGGGAGAGTCTCAAAGACACTTTCAGCATGACTGTGAGGAGAAGTGAAGTCCGATCAGCTAGTGTGCGTAACAGATAGAGGGAGCTGGGAGATGCAGGCCCTGAATTCTACTATCACAGGCCCCAGCTACAGGAAGGTGCCTAAGAATAGGGCCTAGAAGGCAGAAGAAGGCTCAGGTGGGGGCTGTTTGGGCAGCCATTCAGATGCAAGATGCAGGGGGACATGGAGAACACATGGATTCAAGAAATCTATCTTTTTTGTCATAAGGTGCTGTCAGTCATGTCCTTATCTCATGGAGTCAGAAACCATCTTAGAGAAGAGGACCTGAAAAACCAGGTATTTATGTCAAGACACTATTCAGCCTATTGCTTCAAATAAAGTTAATTGACTGGGCTGAAGAAGAGTTTGTTTTTCCCCTGCTACCCATCAGAGAGGGTGTCATGAGTGATCAGATTATAGGTCAGATTCTATTTCTCAGTTATAGAGAAATAAAGTACCTGTTCTGCAGTTGTACATTTAGGTGTAGAGTACAGAGGTTTCACTATGCAATAAAAACTTCACGTGCATATGCTATTTTTAGCAAGCTCTAAGAAGGAAAGTGTGAGCATATACAGGTTGTGGCATTAGTATAAAATCTAGGGACCAACAATAGGGAGAAGGGCTCTTTATCCTAATGCCACAATCTGTACATGCTCATCCTTCCCTTCTGGACCCTTTCAGATGCTCTTTGTTTATTGGGTTCCTCCAGAAGGAGTGGGAAGAATGAGGAGCCAGGGACATTTTAGGCTACCATCTCCTCCAAGTCGGTCCTTTGTCCAGCTTTGGAAAGTGTGTGTATTAATGAGGCTCCAGAGATGAGACACATGACAAGGATCTGCTGTCTGCTCACAGACCTAACTTATGATCTGGGTTGGCCATCAGTCTGGGGCTGCTGATTTCTTGTCCACTTATTTCTGTGGGTACATATTTCAGTCAATAAATATGTACCCTCAGGGCTAAGCTGGGGTATTATAAATGGAAAAAAAATGTTCCACATATTTCCAAGAGGTTTACAATCTAAGAAGTAAACAAGCCGCAAGAAAGGTGGGGAAGGGATGGTGAGTTAATCTTCTATTTTTCACACAAAATATTCTTAGACATTAAACATGGGAGAACAGAACTTGGCAAAATATAGAAAACAAAATACTGTATTTGTGTAGACTCTTTAGGAGACTGGAACTTTCTAAATGTCTTTAGCTACCAGATACCATGAAAGATCAGAGAAGGAACACCCAACAACAATGACCTTGTCCAATGATCTCTACTTCTGACTTACCAAAAGAGATTCTTATAGAAAGGACAACTTTACACAAAAGCAGTAAACTAAGGAGAGAGCAGCATGGAGCACAGAAGCCTCTTATTCTTTTGGCAAAAATATCCAGAAATTTCATGTTGTTGGTTTGTGATGTCATCTTAGAATACCAAAGAAAAACCATGTTAATAGACATCAGGGGGACAAAGCCCAAGTCTCTCCAATATTACACAGGAAATGAGCACAACATGTGGGACCCAAACTTGCCTTTGTCTTCTTTTTCAGTTACTTTCTATTTTGCCACACTCAGCCACCCAGTCTCAGGCTCACCCAGCAATCTTGGTGCCAGCAAGAAAAGATGCAGTTGTAGTTAGGCGTAAACATGAGAACTTGGGTTAAATGTGCTAAGTTGCAACTAATGGGATTCCAGGCATTTCTCTGTAATGTGCAACGGAATGTACAACAATATGCTTGTGTATGGCCATGCTACTGGAACTACTGGGCTTCCCATTTATAAATAAAATTTATATTATGTACAGAAGTACTTAATATGAAGAAATATGGTAAATAATACAGGTTATATGCTATGAAAGAAATGAAGGAGCTATGATTTCTAGTCTTGTGAATTCAATTTTCAAACTTGGTCTACAAAAGTAGGAAAAATGTAAGCATCCAGAGCCATCTCCCAATTGGTACTACTGTCTCCTGGGGCTCTCTTACTAAGAACATTCTTCTTTTGAGTGCAAGAGCAGTTGTGCATTGTTCACAGAGATAATATTTTCTTACTGACTTATAATTGCTTCACTCAAATATATTACTGCCCCACTTTTATAATTTTTCAAAAATATTGCCTATTAATATCCTTGCTAATGGCAAGGCTAGCTCAGGCATAATAATTATACATGTCATCATTTATTTAGCTCTACATTGACCATACTGTACGGCTTGCCTGGGAAAATTTTAATGTATTTTTGTGCTCCAGTGTGTTTATGAAGAATAGTCTCTTTGACTCTCAAAAAATGTCCTGTTTAGGTGATAAATTACAAAGTCAACTTAATCTCACAAATGTCAATGTCCCTGGCGGTGTGCTAAGAATTTAGTGTATTTTATCTCAGGTGGTCCTAAGTAAGCAAGCAAACCAATGAACTATGTGATTTCTGCCATTGTCTCTAGCTGCTGCAGCAAACTCATCCTCACACTGAGATTCAATGGGGGAAGAAAACATGTCCTCTTCTCTTTGTTGGTTGTTTGTCTATTTGTTGGCTATTTGAATATTTGTCTATTTGTTGGCTGTTCAAGGAAAAGAAGCTAAAAAGAAATGCAAGTTCAGGGTTTTAATATATACTCTACATGCAGAAAGGTACATAAATCATAAGCGTATAATTCAATGAAATTTCACAAAGTCAACACATTCCTATAATTACTGCCCCAATGAAACAACAGTTCCATCATCCTTGGAGGGGTCCATGTGCTTTTCCTCATGCATTACCCACCACAACTGTAGTCATCATTCTGACTTATCTCATATGTAAGTTTTACTTGGTTGTAAACTTTATATAGATGAACTCATATAATATATTCCCTTTTATTAAAAAATAACATTTTTATTGATTTTCAGAGAGTAAAGAAGGAAGAGGGGAGAATGTGCTCTGAACAGGAATCAAACCAACAACTTTTTGGTGCATGGGACAATACCCAGTTAACCCAGTCACACCCATCAGGGCCACCCTTTGTGTCTTTTATGGCTGCAGAGAATTTTTTGTTTAACAGGACACAATTTATTTACTCATACTCCAACTCATTTTAATGCGAACCTGATGAGGATAAGGACTGTGTCTCTTTCACTGTTGTATCTTCAGCATCTAGCATAGTTCCTTGAACATGGAAAGTGCTCAGAAATGTACCAAATGAATAAATAAAGGTTACCACTGTCCCAACCAACTCCCGTGCCACACCCAAAAAACCACTCCTTCCTCCAAAAAAACAGTAGTGTTTAGTAGACACTAGTCCTTTTTGAAAAATTCTGACCAGATGAAGGAGTAATGGCAATGCTGTATGTATCAAAGAAATGCATTTTTGTGCTTGAACTTTGGGATGGGCAATGCTAAAACAAAGATGACCAAGTAAAAAGTTGCAATTAATTTTTTATTTCACTATTAAAAATAAAGCAATAAAAGTGAGTTTATCCTAAAAATGTTTTGTAACATTAGTTTAAAATGTTGAAATAAAACTTAAGACTATCTAGTCTCTTGGATATACAGATTTTTGAACAGTGATTGTCAGAAACATAAAGCAGTTTTACACTCTTTATCCTCAAATTATGGTATAATGTCTTAAATCATAAGAAGTACCTCTAGTCACTAAAATAAGCATCTCCATTTGGCTTGATGTATGTTTAGTCTATTTCTTCTTGGCAAAAATATTTTAGCATGAGTGTTCAAGCGTAAGGCTGACAAAATGTTTTCTTTCCTACCCATTTGTGTGGTCTTGTTTAATAAAAAGTATATAAAGAAACTAAATAGGCTTTGTTCAGAGGAATATATATATATATATATATATATATATATATATATATATATATAGTTTACTTGACATTAAGAATAATCCATCAATGGTAGGTGAGTTCTAAGTGAGAAAAAGTAAGAGAACAATTTTTCTACTATCCAGCGTTTCAGCTATTTGATTACAACTTTGCCTTATTTCATTAGAAAAAGTGAAAAATCATACAATATAAAGAAAATATTTTAAATTTTATGAATAATTTAATTTATAATATGTTACCACTTTTGTCCTCTACATTTAATAATACATGCGTATGAATTTGTTTCTACTTTGATCTTTTTTGAGATTTCGACAGGAAATTCTGTGTTTCGGTAACTTTATTCTTATAATACTAGTATATATGTACATGGGTAAAAACTAATCTTAATTCAGAAAGCATGTATTGAATTTTTCTCATGTCCATAACATGTGGCTGAAGCATTCGAAGGACCTTATAACACAAATGAAAAGATAAAATATATTCATGTGGAGTAACTATATGTCCCATAAAGTAGCAAGTGACAAGCTCCTATAAGCAAACAGTTGATATTTACTATAGAAATATAGATAAGAGGAGTATCTTACTGGCCTAGAAGAGCTTGAGTATGTCTCATAGTTTAAACCTATTATGGATCCTGAGAAAAGTAGATATAAATAAAATAAATGCGTTGGGAAGGTCATTTCTTCTAGGGAAAACAATATGAGGAAAGTTTTTGAGTTGAGAGTAGGCAGGAGGCAGAAAGCTTGAGTGTGAGGAGTTTGGCCAAGAAGGGTAGGACTAATCTCAGGAGGCTCTTAAGGACTAGACTCATGAGGTTGGATTGCATTATTTAGAAAAGTAGGGTAACATTTTTGAAAAGGGGAGGGAAATATTGACATTTATTTAAATTCAAAAACAACATACAGGATCAAAAGAAATATGAAGGGACTAAAAGGGTAAAGATGACATATAGTGTGCAAGAAGTGACAATAAGATTAGGAGGTAGCCTTTATTTTCTTTCTACCTTATGTTCTCAAATGTCTTCAATTTATTTTCTTTTTGCAAAGAGCAAATAGAATGGTTGAAGTGGAAGACTTCTTTTTCATAAATGGTGAATTTGCTTTTGGCCATATTGATTTTGGGGTGCAGTTTGGTTGTGCAGATTGAAATGTCCCCGAGGCAGCTAGAAATCCGGTCTAGAATTCCTCAAGAAGACAGCATAGAGACTCAGATGTGAATTACCAGCACATGAGCAATGATTAAAGTAATGAGAAAGTATAGTATTAATGTTCTACTGCTTTAGATAGAGGATGAAAGATAGCTTGGGAGAATTTCCCCAGTTTGTGGCTGGGAGAAGGAAGGAAAAGTAGAATTGAGTGGTGGGAGATAGGAAATAAAGGTATTGGTCAAGTACAGTGTCAGAAAAAAAGGAGGTGTTCACTGCCTCATTATGCTTAAGGGTCAACCCTAAGCAATGTGAAAAAAACATCTATAATTTTCCAAGTGAAGTAATTAGTCTCTCTCCCCCCCGCCCCGCCTTTTTTTTGGTAGGGATGGCACATGTAGGTGGAATGGAGTGAACAGAAGTAATACTGGATTTCAGGCCACTAGAGAGTTGTAGAAATGAGTCTATAATTGTGTGTTGCTAGTTTAAGAAATTTGCAATGGAAAAGCATAAGATCATGGCTATAATTAGGAAAGCATGTTCATTGCAACATTATTCACAATATCCAAACATGGAAACAACCTAAATATTCTTTAATGAATGATTGAATAAAGAAGATGTGGTACAATGGAATACTACTCAGCCATAAGAAGCTAAAATATTATCATTTGTGACAACACGGATGGATCTTGAGAGTATTATGCTAAGTGAAAAAGAACAAGAACCATATGATTTCACTCATAAGTGGAATGTAAAACAAAAACAAACAATAGAATTCTTAGACATCAGAATGGTAACTACAGAGGGTATGGGAGTGGGGGAGAATAAGGAGTGTTAAGGGGACCAGATACATCATGATGGGAAGAGACTAGGCTTGGGGTGGTGAGCACACAATAGAATATATAGATGTCATATTATAAAGATGTACACCTAAACATTGTATAATTTCATTAATTAATGTTATCCTGATCGATTAAATAAAAAAAGACATTTTCAAAATGGGTAAACATGAAATATGCAAGATGTAGAGATTTCAACAGGGGAAAGGGAACTGTAAAAGATGGATGGGGAGTGAGACAGTGAGTGTGTGCTGTGAAAAAACAAAAATTGAGGAGATAGGTGGAGAGTTTTTTGGTTCTTCAACTTGAAAAGGGATGGCATTTTAAAAAAAGTCATTAGGAACAGGACCTAAAGGAGAATAGATGTGGGAAATAAGGATTGATGGCCATGTTTTTTTGTTTTGTTTTGTTTTTAATTCTTTGTTTCTTTCCTTTTTCCCCCCTCAGGAAAACAAGGCAGGAATTTGCTGGCAAGAATAGAGTGGAGGACTGAGAGAAATATTTATATAGTAGACACTCATATATCATTCCCATATTTAATTTATGTGAGTTTTACCAAATATGCTTTGAAAAAAAAGGGGAAGGAAACAAGTGCCTTCAGTTTCATATGGTTAAAATTATTGAATCTGTTCTTCATATAAAAATGATTTATTTTTAAGTTTTTCCTTGGCCATGAAGTGAAAATATTAAGTATATTTGTATGGTGGACACTGTGATATGCACCTAGAGCCTCTTTCTAGATTGAAGGATTTGCTTCCCCAGCTGCTGGGAGTGCCGCCAGACAACCCTCTTTAGCTGTCACTCTACATTGGAAATTGCCTTGGCAGAAGAAAAATGCCTCACCCAAGGTCATGTCCCCTTCTGATGGCCCACATCCAGCCACTGATCAGTATAGGAGATAAAGACCCCACCCTTCCTCCCAAACAGAAAACCCACTGGAAGGTCCATCCATACTGTAACCTCCCACAGGGTTGGCTGAGTTCTTCCCTGCAATGTATCACAGCTCTTGCTTTCTTCCTGTCCTTCTAATGGGTGTTCAAGAACCCTCCCTAAATATCCTTTATGCTAATCTGTATTTCAAAGTCTACCTCTCAGGGAAAGGAAAGGGCAACATTTGAAAGACATCATCTCAGTTGCTATAAATGCTGCTAGAAGACAGGCATCAGATCTTAGTATCCTTCATGTTTTTGCTTCAGATAAAGAAAACTTTACCAAGTCATGTATTCCTCCGGATCAGTCCACATTTAAAGACAAGAAGGCTGTAATTCTCACTCCACTGTGGATAATTTTGACAAGCCAGATCAGACAGAGTCTGGCTTCCAACACAGGACACATATCAGCCAAGACTTTTACATGAGAAAGAAACATGTGTTTTATTTAAGCCATTATTATTTTGGGTCTTTCTATCTCAATTCCTTAACTAATCTTCTAGGAATATATATATATATATATATATATTCCGCTGCTTTCTAGTGTCATATTAATGTAATTAGTTAGTAGCTGCCTGCCAGTAGGTTGGCTAATATATAGATTCTTCTAAAACTGTGTGTATTAATCTGGGCTATTTATGCCCTAATGGGCAAATGGGGGAATGCCAGAGTTCAAGGAACATTAGGGTCAATCTGACATGTTTTCTCTAAGTATTAACTTTATTTAAAGTTTAAAAAATTTGTTTAAGAGTGCCTCAAAGATAAGTAAATTATTCATATATTAAACAGTAATGCAAAACTTTCATGATATTTTAGGGCAAACAAAAAGTTTAAAAAATGTTTAATGCTTGAGGTGAGCTATTTCTTGCAATGTCCCCAGCTTACTGGGTTTGTGTTCCCAATCCTTTTGCTTTTATGGTGCTTCTAGGGAAATTTTGGAAAGCTCTTTTCTACCAAGATATTGGTTCTCAGAGTCAGAAGCTCTCAGCCTGAATTAAAATGATCTTTTCCTTATTTACATTGGCATTTAATTTGTTCCACGTGGGTTGTGATACCATTTTTTAAATTGGTGCCTTGGTGTTTTAGAAATACTGTATTTTAGAAATTGTAGAACTAACTTTTGTGATTTTTCTTGACTTTATTCTTTAAAAATTTTTAGATATTCTTATTACCATTTTCAACAGAGCTCTTATTTATTCCAGCTCAGTAGTTATACATGGCTGAGTCTGGCACAGACCACAGAGCCCAATTTATTGTTTTTGGCTGTCCTTTTCCAACTTTGTTATTTAAACCTTTGGGTGGCTGCATACTCATTTTTGAGTGTCTGATAGAGTTTGAGAGATTCCTGGTAGATAAAGCAGAACGTTAGAATGCTACTTGGGTTGTATTCAGTGATGCAAGTTTCGCTATAAAGTTCAAAACTGCATATATAAATGGTTTGCCTTCCTGGTTGCAGTTACCCTCATTTCATTTTCTAGAATATTAAAAATAAAATGAGCTAACAGTGGGGACAAAGATCAGATAGAGGGTTGAACATATTTAATACAGGTCTAAAGAGCAACATTTTGGGGTGACTTTGGAATTTTGAATGGTGCTAATTGAGTTATTTGGTAGCTGGTATTTATAAAAGCCAGGTAGAAGTCCTTTGCTCTGTGTCCTTATGAAATGAGTGTATTCATAAAGGGGATACCGAAGGATTGGAGAATACTTTAGCTCCACATTAATTACCAACAAGGTGCCCCTTCTCCTTAGCACAGTGGCTACTGAAATTAAAACATTGGATAATAGGAGGCAATTATCTTATATTAGTGGTTTCAGATCAACCTGAGTTCTAACCTTATGCTGAGCAGCATGAGGAATATAAAAAATAAGGAACAAATACACGAATGGGAGAGATGGCGCATAAAACAAAGAACAAGGCAAAGCCATAAACGATTAACCACCAAAAGCTGTGGAAGTTGCATTTGATAGCCAATTGATCATGGTACTTGGCAAAGCCAGATGCAGCTGAAGAAAAGCCTGGAAAAAACTGAGGTGTTGTAAAGGGATCCTTTACACAGCTCTTGTTAAGTTTCGGCAACTCGGTGACAAAAGCTGCCATTTGGCAAGGAGCATGGGGTGGAGAAATGACTCTGAGAAGATTGGTCAAGTCACCGGTTTGCTCTGGGTCTTATTCTTGCCACTCTAAGATGTTTCAGGATGATTCAGGGAAGGTACTTCATCTGGAACCAATTTTGCGTACTTAAGCAGAAAAAGAACTTAGTGGAAGACTGTGGGGTTCTTTACAGAATTGAGGAAAATGTTGAAGGAACCAGGTTAACTGGAGGTTAGAACGGAAGAATGTCACCCTGGGATATATCCAGTGTCTGTTCCCTTTGTCTAGCATCAACTTTCAGGCAGACAGAAACTGATTTGCCTTCTCTGGGTCATGTGGAAGAGATTGGGGATAGACAGGCAACTTTGTTTGACAAACCCAGGTCAAAGGGAGAAATGGATGCATCTTTTTCTACTCTACAGTTGGTACATAGTATCATTCTGGTTTTGAGTGTTGGTCATTCCCTTGTTGGACAAATATATTAAAATCTTTTGAACCTCAGTTTCCTCATCTGCAATGATAGTATCTAATCCAATGTTCTGTCAAGAGTATACATTGAGCTACTGGATGTTAAATCTTAGGCTCTTGAATAGAACATAGTAAACACTCAATAAATATTATTTTATTTTATTAATCTTTGAAGGAAGGATCAGAGTATGGTTTAGTGTGTGTCTTGTATATGTTCTTCCACGTGTGGACATGTTAATGGGTTTCTCATGCCTATCCTTGTCTATTTTTGAGTGTCATTATCAATAAATGTTTATGAGTACTTCTTTGCATGCACAGTACTGGAGGTACAAAGACATATAATATGGCATTTGCCCTTAAGGAAAATTGTAAAATGCTAAATAAATATAAGTTAATAAACATATTAAATATAAAACATAAATGGGGATGTTTCTAAGTGCTAAATAAGAACATTTAAGCAAAGTCTAACCACTGAAATTACAGTGGTAATATAATTTTTAAAAATGTAAAGCTGAATCTTAGCCTATATTAAGATACAGAATATACCTGTATATTGTATCATTGCCACTTGTTCTGTCCAACCAAGAACTACTGCTCTTACTCCTTTCCCTTTAATTTCATCATTCAATCTCTGGGCCTAGCAGTCATTAGTATCAGGGTTGCAATCACCTGGCTCTTCCTTCTAAATGTGAATTAAGAAGCTTCCTGTGACCCAGAAAATGCCTCTTATAGGTGGATGCAATCATGCTCCTGGACATACTCCATAGTGAGTGAAGAGAGGCCCCCACATTCAGGCACTCTCCCTGGCATCTCTGTGCAATGACCACACTGCAGAAAGAGATAGCCCTGTACCTGGGACTCTTCCCTCTTCCAATTACATGATTCTTGGCCTCGGAGGAATTTCCACTTCCCTTCTTTTTAAAATCCCCATGAAGTTTTATCTCTGGTGAATCCAGATTCACACCTCTTAGCTCTGGACCCCTCTGCTATCAACTTAAACTATAGTGGTGGATTCAGAAACAAATAGAGCAACTGAATAGCCATTACTTTTGTTGGGGGCCAACTGGAAATCCCAGAATCATGAATGGTAAGTTTTATGCCTAAGCCCTAAAATGCAAAAACTATATGGATCTATTGAAATATTGGTTCCAGTTCACATTTACTATTTCAATATCCACAAGTGATTGAGATTTCATAAAACCATAAAGGAGGTACTGACATTATCTATAACATGACCTATGTATGGTCAGAAGCTAGGTCTTCTAATCCTCCCAAGATAATCCATTAAGGCAGCCTATCCATTATAATGAGGTCTTGGTTTATTAAAAAGACATTGTACATTTGAAGTAAATTGAGAGCTTTTCATGAAGGAATGTTTAAATACAGCAATAAGAAAATGGATGCACATTAAAAATTGGGTGCCAATAACTGGTTCTGAAGCTCATTAAAACAAATGATAGGCTTGAAATGTATTTCTGGATTTTTTTTGGCAGAAATTACACATCCACATTGCAAGTTTAATGATTCTATGCTTGTGATTAAAACTTAAGTAACATTTTTTCTTTTGAAGAACATAATAAATGCATGTGGCATTCATAATATTTAGTACTTCTTTGTCATATGGTAGAGTTTCTGGGTACTTAAAAATATTAACTCATTTGCATAATACCACTTGGAATAATTTCTATTTTATGGCTCCAATTATATCAATGAAAAATTAAAAATGGAATGGTTGTATCAGGTTAGTGGCATGATCCTAGTAAAAATTCAATAATTCAGTTATGTCATGCCAAGGTTTAGGGCCCTCTGAAGGGAACAGGGAAGGCCTTACAGGATTATCTGCCATATGGGCTCATGAAATTAGAATCACAGCACCTTGCCTCCTCTTCTTCCTATCATATGGATCTTCCATGGATGGTATTAATTTTTAGGATCTTGTATGAAATTTCTTTTCTATTTAATCTGCACAGAATTTGAAAGCATAAATCTTGTTCCCAGTGGCACCATAGTATGCACTGTTGCTGAAGCACTTGTCTGTTTCCTGCTTTTCCAAACATACCAATTTATTAATTCATTTGTGTGGTCTCCTTCCTCATACCTCCTACCCTCAACAGAAAGCAAATTCAAAGGCGGAGGAATCAAACAGTAGGACCCTAAATCATACAGAGGCAATATCAAATTGAAACACCTCACAGGAAACATTAACTTTGGTTGATCAATGTGTTCCACTCCCCATTCTAGCAGTCCCCGGCCAGGCTAAGAGCTGGTCAGGTTGGCTCTGGGTAGCTGGGCATGAAAAGATGACCCTGTATATTTTCTGAAGCCAGAGTACTTATTCTTGGTTTTGCTCAGTTACCTTGCCAATCAAATAGGATTCTGTTGAAAATAGCACTTTCTTTTTCAACCTTGTCCTCTGAAATATTCCAGAATATTGGAAATCTGTTAAAGCATAAACATATGTCATGCAAAGAGAGGATAATCAAAGAAATTAGGGTGGCAAAGTCAAAGATGCAGATTAAAATCCAGAAAGAATCAATTAAATAGGCACCAAAGGTCTGTTGAAATGATTCGATGAGACTGAAGTGCATCTTGAGGTGAATAAATTACAGGAATGCGTAAGAAATGAAATGAAGGCATGAGAGACTTGCAAGGGGAGTAGGTCAGTGGATAGAAGTGAAACCATAGGTGATGTGTGCATGGTTTCAAGTTTCAGTTATGAGATTGATTAAATATGCAAAAATATCACCATCACCTCTGGGTAATTATAGAAAACATGAATACAAATGGTGAACTCCCACAGCCAGAATAATAAGAGGAAAGCTGTGGCATTTCTCAGAAGCTAGTGAGCACATGGCTCTTGTTACCCATTGTTCCTCCAAGCTACAAATACAATGTCCTCAAGTTGCATTATGATGAAGGAGTCTTTGGTCACCCTTTTCCCTCTTCCCAGTGGAAGAGATCTAGACTAAGCTGCTCCATGATGATCTCAGTCATTGCACGTGTTTCCCTAAGTGTTTGCATGTATGTAACACAATCCTGAATGCAAGATGGCAGTGGTAAGCATAGGTACAGATATAGCTTTCCAGGGCAGAATCTGGAGCAGAAAAACTCAGGTCCCAAGTTTGCCCAGAACTAGAGGCTGCCTTAGCGTTGCCGTGTTCTCTTGGATGGTTGTGCAGTGAATCCGATTGCTGTCTATGAAGATCAAACTAGGGTTTAGATACAAACTCCGTTTGCTTTCACCACATCACGCAGCTTGGCACAGGCTGGCCTGCCTGGAGGCAGGGGATTGTTTTGTTAGTTTGTAAGGGACTTATTTAAAGGCCAGCGGTGGTGCTGAGATGAACTTTGATCTCTCAGTGTTCTTCCACTCAGATATAGTCCTGCCCTCAGACCTACCACTTCCTATGCAAGTCAGGGTCCTCTTAGGGCTCATCTTGGACTCACCAGCCTGAAACACTACTGTGTTAAGTTATCTAGCTCTTTTAATGTTTCTAAGATTTTTTTTCACATAATAATTTTAATTTTTTAAAATTGTCCCCGTGTTCTATGAGTGCTTTCTCATGCATATTCAAAAATGATTACCCCCACCTCAGAGAGAAACACTGCAGAGCAAATTTCTCAAGAGCACAGAGCTGGTAGGAGGCATAGGATGGATTAGACACCACATGTAGCTCTTGGTTCCGGGCCACCAGGCGCACTACCTCTAGCCAGTTTCCTCTTGCCAACTCCATAACCATCTCTCCTGGCTCCTCTCCAAGGAACTGTAACCATTTTCACCTCTTCCATGAATCTATTCATGGCTTAATCAGATGGGCCAATAATACCCTGTTTCTTCCCTGCTGTAATTTAATGAAATGTCCACTTAGTTTTGGCCCAAGACAAATAAGATCAAGACTGGCCCTGGCTTAATTCTTTTTATTAACATTCCAAATTGATGCTGAGCTTTCATGGGATGTGTAGCTCCTGTCCTCTTTGAATGAGCTTCAAAGGAGGCCAGGTGACCCCATCTCCATGTTTACTCCACCAGCCCCTGAACCAATTCAGAAATTGCCTTTGGGGATCAGGGGAGAGGAATGAGTTTTATTTATGGATATAAGGAGGATGTGGCTGGGACCCAACATCATTCCAGTTTTTATGGCTCAGGGCAGGAATGAACATATGCAGTGGGATGATTTGGCTCATGAGAATGGGAAGGATCTGCAGATGGCTTATAGGTGAGCTCTTCCCAGGCATCTCTTAGGGTTTCCCTGTCCTCCCACAGAAGAGCCACAGCATGGACTATCTCCTCTCTAAGATGGCTCTACTGAGAAAGACTTTTGGAGTAAAATGATGTGTAGAGGGATAGAGTAACCACTGCCTGCTCTATGTGATGGGAACTCCCATGGGGGAGGGAAGGAAGTGGATTTGCAAGAGAAAATGTTTCAGGGCAGAGGGAAAAGCTCTCTTTTCCTTGGTAAGCTGTTTATTGGTGATTATGTCAGACCATCCTCTGAAATGGAATTTTATCCTGAGTTTATAACAAAAGGAGCAGCACACCCATTATGAGATTATTTTCATGTCAATACTTTACTGGATAATTTGAAAACCAAGAACACTGGCCTGAGACTTAGGAGAAGGACTGTTATTCTGTTATAGGCATGAACCACCTGTGAGATGTTGGGTATGTTTGGATATGTCCCTGAACTACTTTGGACATCAGTGATATTATCTATACCAGTGGTTGGCAAATCACAGTTAATGAGCCACATGCAGCTGTTTGGCCCCTTGAGTGTGCACAAGGACAGTGCGATGGAAGGAGTATCCTAATTATGTTAATAACAATTACCTACCTATATAATTTAAGTTTATAATATTTGGCTTTCTAAAGAAATTTCAATTGGTGTACTCTTGATATTTGGCTCTGTTGACTAATGAGTTTGCTGACCACTGATCTATACAATATGGTTGTATCAGGTGGATGCTTCTAGGCTCTGTGTCCCCACAGAGATCTTAAGAACAGGAAGAAAACTCCTAGTGGACTTGGTGTTAAACTTTTTCATCCCCCAATGTTTTTTAGAGAAGTGGGAAGAGGTTGAATTTGACACAAATGCATGTTCTACTTCTAGTTGTCACTGTCTTAGCAAGTGGCCAGATTTCTTCCATATCTGGTTTCCTAATGGAAATATTTTATTTATAAACACGGTCTAGTCAGAAAAGACAAAATGCACCACAGAGCAAAGTTATGGTAACAGGTTCAGAAGACAACTGGGTAATCTTTTACAGGCAGATTATTACCATAAATATTATCTTGTTGAAAATGGGTTATTTCTTTTAAGTCTCTGCAGCATTAAGAAAGACATTGATTTCCCATAGCTGTAAATCAGCAGAGAGTGTGAATATACATTTTATAAGAAAATCTATATAGGAAGAAATAAGGGAGGAATAAATGGATTTCTTTAGTAGTGAGCATTAGTAGGTAAAAGGCTGCATTGTTATAGATGCTCAGTATTCATTTCTCCAGGAGGTAAATGAGGGTGGACCCGTAACAAAGAAAGGACCATCTTAAGTTAGACAATGTCCCTATTTACAGAAATGTTAAAGTAAGGGGGAAAAGTGAGACAGCACAAAGCTAGATTCCAGGAATATATGCAGCAAAGGCTTTTTTTTTCTTTAAAGTTCAATACTGGTGTTCTGCCCTTTTATTTTTTTCTTTTAAAGGAAATATTTTGAAAACTGAGACTTGTACTGGGAACTAGTGACCAGTCATAAGTCTTTTCTACCCTGGAAAATTGGTTGAAATCCAGTTTGAATAGATTAGCTAAGTGTTATTCCAGTTAGAGGCCAGCTTGGTTTTCTTTTTTTGTAATGGGGTAGTTTTATACAATTAATTCACCTTAACTTGAGTTAAGAAAAAATATTACACCATTTGTCAGATTTCCCCATTTTCTTGTAAGCTTCTGACCTTTTATAAGTAATTCTTGACAGTAGAATTTACCTAGTTTTGCTGTTGAATCGACTGAGAATAAATTCTATGTATTTCTGAACCTACCATGTGGATCATTACCAACTAATAAATTCTCACTCTCTTTAAATTAAATGTCCAATTTCAAAATTGTAGTAAGACTTGGAAGTGGAAGTAACTTTTACAATATTTAGTTCCTGATATTGGCAGGATACCTGCTCTCCTGATTTATAAAGAAGTTTGTTCATGATTGCCATGGTTTTAAGATAAATTAGTATTGGAATCTGTCTGTATTTCTCTCTCACACTTCTCCAAGTATTATTATTACTTAAATAAAATTATGAACAAGTCACCTATGTCTGAAAAATTTAGTCATAACTTACAACTAATTAAAAGTAGCATGATGGTAAGGGGATATGAGTGGTTTGGGGGTAGCTTCCATATTACAAATACATTGGAAAATTCTAAGCCAATTTACTATATGTTGAGTAGAGGAAAAATTTCTAAAAGACTAAATCCAGCTTGAAACACAAACACACACACACACACACACACACACACACACACACTCACTGCATTTTAAGAGAATGACACATATATTGGGCTATTGCATTGTATATCTCCCGGAGCCACCATTCACATGAAGTACAAGGTGAATAGGAACTCTCTTGGTGTTGTTCAATGTATAGTGCTGGACATGTATATTAGAACTAGAGGCCTGATGCATGAAATTTGTGCAAGAGTAGGCCTTCCTTCCCCCCAACTGCCAGCACCTACTTCCCTCCAGCATCCGGGATCCAGGCTTCCCTAATAATCCCGGCTTCGTCTGGAAGGACGTCTGGTCTAATTAGCATATTATGCTTTTATTATTTTAGATATGTCAGAGCTGTCACCATATAAATGTATAACTTTGTCAGTCATGATGCAAGGTTATTTTGAAAGTTTTTAATCACATATGAGTCCTTATCTATCATTTTCTATGAGTGAAATAGTTTTCCAGGAAACCAGTTGTATTTAGAAACTAAATGTAATTTGTATGAGGCTGGTGAATTTGATGAAACATTTCAGAGGTTGTTACTTTAGTATAAGTGGATTTAATATAGACAAAACCCATTTATCTTGCCTACTTGTTGGCAAGATGAATAGTGAAATTGGGAAGTCCTCAAATAGAACGCAAGCTATGACAATTCTCCTCTTGGCATCCACCATAACGTCTGGAATTCTTAATATTAGTCATTCCTTTGAGTCATGGCGTTGTCTCCAGAAAGGCTCCTACTGAGCCTTGTTAAATTATGATGTGCCCTGCTTAAGTGGGGCAATTGTGCCCCATTAACTAGGATTATTAAACTCAACCAATAAAACATTTATTAAAGACCTCATGTTTTCCAGACAATACGCTATGGTTTATGTATAACCCCACTTCCTTCCAAAGAGAATTTGAAAATAAAAAGCTTAGATAAACAAGCTTGTTCTAAAAGTATGATAATAATTATCTAAAAAGGCAGATGAGAAGAAGTGTGTATGCTTTGGTAGGCTGTATGAGTGTGTTTAATTGTGGGTACAGACAATTGGTCATGGTTTACTGTTACATCATTAGCAAAAGAGCATCATGTGCCCTGGGATACATTCAGTAAGTTACTTCCCCCTTCTCCTCACTCCTGATGCTAAACAGTGATCTCAGAGCCTTTTCACATTTTTCAGAGTTCAGTAGGAAGGCTTGAGAACAGGGCAGGGCTGATGGACAAACACCTGATGTGTAGTGGTTCTTTTCTGCTTTTTCATATTCTTCTATTTAGCTTCAGTTTGTCGATAAGTTTAAGGGATTCCATTTTTTTTCTATTTTCAATGCACATTTGATTGAAGAGTCAACACTTACTTTGTCTTCAGTGGAAGGGGAGCCTTGTGAAGGAGCCAAATGCAGGACTGGTCTCCGGGGGAGGGATTATATATCCAGGTCTACATCAGGAAAAGACACGGATTTAAGGGGCTGTGGAACCCCTTGGAAGTCAAACATAGATTTTAAAATCAATTATTTATAGAAAGGCGTTGGTTAAAAAATTAAAATTACATTTTATTCTCTTGTGTTACTCATTGATGCTGCTTCATGTGAGACTGGAATGTAAGATTCATGTATAGGAACTTCCTCAGTGGAATGAAGGTCTTAGAGGATGTTTGTTTGAAATATCCTTCCTTTTTGTGGACTATCCTCTTTCACTCTCTGTCCATTTGATTCAGGTAGGCTGTCATATCTGACACTAGGGGTAGAGTCTGTGACTCAAATGAGGCCATTCAGTGCACCAAAGTCACTTAACCACAGTGTTTGTTTCAGAGCTGGGAACGAATGAGTCCAAAGATGTGCAGGAGCTCCTGGGAAGAAATATTTTCTCTTCTCTACTGGACTAAATGAAGGAGATACTAAGCCTAGAGTTGTCAGGAGTCACCGCATGGAGCCTGAAAATGAACTCAACACAGTAGGAGGCATTAGTCAAATGCCTTTATTTGAATCTTTGACTCAAAACTTACCTGAAGCTAGCTAGAGCTCTTCCCATGAGCACTGCGAGTGTGGCATTGCCAGTGACAAACTCATAACCACCAAAGAGGTACCATTTAAGTCCATTAGCTGCTTCAACTTCTTAAACACCGGCAAATGCTCAGGTGTTTGAAGGATATGAAGGATATTGCTGAGATCAGTTTGGCTCAGTGGATAGAGCATCGGATTGTGGACTGAAGGGTCCCAGCTTCGATTCCGGCAAGGCCATGTACCTTGGCTGCGGGCACATCCCCAGTAGGGAGCGTGCAAGAGGCAGCTGATCAATGTTTCTCTCTCATCGATGTTTCTGACTTTCTATCCCTCTCCCTTCCGCTCTGTAAAAAATCAATAAAATATGTTTTAAAAAAAGGATATGAAGGATATTAAATTTTATCCTTTTAAACATTTGTGAATTATAGCAATTTTACTTTATTAAAAAAACAGTCACTGTAAAGATTTTAAATTAAACTATCTTTTTAAATTTCTTCAACTAAATGTCCTACTTTTCTAAATCCTACAGTAATTTGAGTCACTTCTGTGGTAAACTTCTTTGTTTATCTGTCTCATTACTATAAATTTGAGAGTCTTTTGAGAAGGAACAGGCATTGCACATTTTGTAACAGTCCCTTCAAACCATGCTAATATATAATTGAAATTACTTGAAAGCATGAGTGAAGTCAGATTACAGGTGTTTGATATTCAAGAAGTAAGCCAAAATATTAAAGAGATTCAATGTGAAGCTAAGATTTATTGATACTTGAAATTAGCCATAATTAATTGTTGACCATCCACTAATAAAGGGGAGGAGACATATGTAGAACCCCCACCCCCAAACAGAGTTTAATCACTGTAAAAGAGAGACTGTGTTTCAGATTCATTCAGAAAATTATACAGGTGGGGCAAAAGTAGATTTATTGTTGTGAGAATAGGAAACAGAGTTTATTCTTGCATTATTATTAATTATTTCCATACGAACAATAGTAAACCTACTTTTGCCACACCCTGTATGCACATAGATACACAATCATTCCCCAAAAAGACTGATTTAAAAATATATCAGTGTGTGCATGTGCGTGTGTGTTTAACTCTTGTACCAGACTGGTAGCTCCTTAAGTTATATTTGTAAGGCTTAATACTCAATATTTATTGAATGAATGATTATAGTCTAGAATGAACAAAATATTTTCCTCTCTTATTTTCACTTCTCATTTGAAGTACTTTCTACTAATTTCACCTACTACTCTGTTTTTTTTTTGTTTTTTGCCTGTCATTTGGGTAGGTCACTGTAGGGTGTGCGTGCTTGCGTGTGTGTGTGTGTGTGTGTGTGTGTGTGTGTGTGTGAGAGAGAGAGAGAGAGAGAGAGAGAGATTTGTAGTTTTGTGAATTTTTTAAATCTTTCTAGCACTCTAATCTGAAAATATTCCTGCATCATTCTTCAATTTTCTGTGTGATCATGGTTTTGTATATTGTATTTATGTTTTATTTCAGGACTCAGATGGAGTATTATAATACAAATATCTTTGATAGTGTGTATTTTGGGTGTATTGTTGGGAGGGTGGTGAAGAATACACCCAGGAGATGCTTGTGTTCTCTGCATTGTTGTGGAGCTATCCTTGCTCATGGGGATTCTGGCTTTGTCTGTGTAAAAAGAATAGCCAGACTGTGAAACAGTTTGCTTGTGTTGGCCCCTTACATTTTTGGATCATTCCATCGTCCAATCAATTGTGTAGCAATTGGCTCTAAATTTGCCCAAATGTAGTCAGCTGAATACATATGTACATTTAAGCACTTGTACCCCACCCCCATTGTGTCTGGCCTGAGCATCTTGTAGACGGGCCCACACTTTCAGTGGTTCAAGTCCTGATAGATATTTCCAGAGGAGAGTGTAGGAATTAACAGCACAAATTCTAGAGTCCTATTGTCTGGGCTCAAATTCATGCTCTATTACTTACTAGTGTGTGGCCTTGAATAGGATATTTATCTAACACTTCTGTGCTTCAGTTTCCTGACCTGTTAAATGGAGATAGATCTTACCTCATTGAGTTGTTGGGATGATCAAATAAGATAATCCATGAAAAATGTTTGCTTACTGACTGCACAATAGGAAATGCCATCAGCATCACTACCACAACAACCACCATCACTATTATCTCCATTACTATTAGCAAACAGAATCAGGATCACCCTATGTAGGACAGCCATTCTGACATATAGACCAGAGGAGGGACCAATGGAATTGGAGGAAGAGATAAGGGAAAGAGGAGACTTCATGTCAGTATAGATAATCCTATATTATAAAAGCCTAATATGCTAAGTATCCAGTCATCCCATTGGCCATTCAACCAATCAAAGCATAATATGCTAATGATATGCTAAGGCCACTCAACTACTTGCTATGATGTGCACTGACCTTAAGGGGGCAGATACTGTGCCTGGTAAGTTAGCTTGCTGCTGGGGTCCAGCTGATCAAGAGTGAGTTAGATGGGCCAGACATGCCCTGGAGTCCTCCCATGGTCCCTCCCTAGCCCCAATCGTAGACTGATAGGTCCCTGGGCCTGGCCTGGACTCTCTCACAATCCAGGACCCATTGGGGGATGTTGGAGATCCAGTTTCAGCCCAATCTTGCAGTAATCAGTCCAAGGGACTCCACTGGTGCATGAATTCATGTACCAGGCCTCTAGTCTGGAAATATTGGGATGACATGCAAATTAGGTTAGAGTCTAAGTCCCTGTGGATGTATTTGTTTTCCCTTCATGAGTGGC
The DNA here is from genome assembly GCA_027563665.1 of Antrozous pallidus. NCBI lineage: Eukaryota > Metazoa > Chordata > Mammalia > Chiroptera > Vespertilionidae > Antrozous > Antrozous pallidus. The sequence goes on along the minus strand of CM050508.1, from coordinate 28,666,693 downwards.
TATCCTAGATATGGTCCTAGAGGACGGGGCCAAAAGTTGGATAGTGAATTGACCATTAAAAACTTATAACTTATTATGTGTAACCATTTGATGGTGCATTGTAAATAGTATCTTTTCACATATGAATGTAAAAACAGCCACAGGGCTTTAAAAAGGCAAGATGGTGGCAATAAGAAGATTAACTATATATATATATATATATATATATATATGCATACATATCTATAATAATAAAAGCATAATGTGCTAATTAGACTGGACATCTTTCTAGATGACCTTCCAGATGAAGCCAGGGCTGTGAGGGAAGCCTGGGTCCCAGATGCCACAGGAAAGCCAGTGCCAGCAGCTGGGGTAGAAAGGCCTACACCTGCATAAATTTCATGCATTGGGCTTCTAGTATATACACACATACATACACATACACACACATATATGTGTATATATACATATATATGTATATATAAAACATCTCTCTATATGTATATAGCTATCTAGACATGGTTATGCATCTATACACATATTTATATGTATATATGTAAATATGTAAATATATACACATATGTAAATATATATTTTTTCTGTTCTGGTTTCTCTTTTCTAATATAAATTTTGGGAATCTCTGATATCTTTATACATAATTCTTTCTAGATATGGCAGCAAAACAACTCTTGGGGATGTGAGCTACTGTGCATGCATAATATGGGGTGGCTGCAGAAGGCAGGATTTGAGAAAACAAAACAAAATAAAAGAAACAAACTCTGGGAGAAGTTTGCTTCTCTGTCCAAAGCCTGAAATGGATGGGAGAAATATATCAAAACAAGTTCTCTGCAGAAGCAACTAAACAGAAGAAAGCCCTTATTGTGTCTTTGCAACGCTATCCTTGTGTTTTTTAACCATGCATTGTCCCAAAATGGAAAACATAAATTGCAATGATTTCTGAGGACATTAGCTCCATTATTCTTGTGTTCAGGCTCACTCACTTTCTGTCCTACAAACAACAGCTCTGCCTAAGTCTAATGCTGCTCGACTGCTTAGAATTCCTGAAATGTTCTTCTACATTCCTCAGCCTGGCAGGTATAATAATCATTTATGGAGGGCCCACCTTCTAATCACCTCCTGAGAAGGAGGGAGATAAAATGTAAAGAGAAAAAAGGAAATGTGAGATGTGGTGACAGAAATCCAGAAACAACTAAGACACTGGATTGGGAGAAGCTAGTCCACGTTTTCCTCTTTGGGCTTGAAAGGACATGGTGGTTCATAAACCCACTCAAAGTACAGTTCTGCTGGCTGCTTTTTCACTCCCTTGAAATATTTTCCTGTTTACAGAATTGAAAAATATTTTGTTTCTTTTTCTGTAGGCTTCTTTCTTATCCTGGACTAGAGGCCCGGTCCATGAAATTCGTGCAAGGGGTAGGGGGGATGAAGGGTGTCCCTCAGCCAAGCCTGCATGCTCTCCAATCTGGGACTCCCTCAAGGGATGTCTGACTGCCTGTTTAGGCCCGATCGGATCGGGCCTAAACGGGCAGTCAGACATCCTTCTCACAATTCAGGACTGCTGGCTCCAAACTGCTTACCTGTCTGCCTCCCTGATTGCCCCTAACAGCTTCTGCCTGCCAGCCTGGTCACCCCCTATCCACTACCCTGCCAGCCTAATTGATGTTTAACTGTTCCCCTGCCAGCCTGTTTGCCCCAACTTTCCTTCTCTGCCAGCCTGGTCACCCCTAACTCCCCTCCCCTGTAGGCTTGATCGCCCCCAACTGCCCTCCCTTGCAGGCCTGGTCCCTTCCAACTGCCCTCCCCTGCTGGCCTGATTGCCCACAACTGCCTACCCCTGTAAGACTGGAACATCCCAATGGCCCTCCCCTGCTGGCCATCTTGTGGTGGCCACCTTGTGTCCACATGGGGGCATGATCTTTGACCACATGGGGGCAGCCCTTTTGTGTGTTGGAATGATGGTAACTCTGTGTATTGCTCTTTTATTAGATAGGATTGTGTTCCCGTTTAACAAGATTTCTCAAACTCTCCTTAAAACTTTGTCTTCCTTTCATTTGTGTTCCATAAGACCTTTCTGATTTTCTCCTTGATTTCTTTAAAGTGTGTGTGTGTGTGTGTGTGTGTGTGTGTGTGTGTGTGTACATTTGCATGTGTCTGTTTGAAGAAGAATATAAGGGGGAGGAAATTTAAAAATTGGAGAAACCGGTTGAGTTTGGAAAAAGTTGTACTCTCTAAGACACATTCTTTTTGTGCTTTAAGAGTCGTGTCTTTTGTGGTATGATATACCAAAAACCCACAGGGAGTAAACAGTGGAAAAACTCCTTTCCTTCTCTGCATTCATTTAGGCTATGTGGACCTGAGGCCACAGTCTCTGGGTTCGAACAGTGTCTCTTCTCCTTTCCATTGAACAGTTGGTCAAGAGACGGCACATAGCACCTAGTGTCAGAGTCTATAAGAAGATGCGGAAGTTGAGTTATTTTACATGTTGCACAAGGAAAGAATGTTGTTTGTGCAAGATCTGATGAGTAGAAGTGCTTATTAGGTGTACCTTGTTAAACCAGTGCCGATTTAATCATAATGATTGTCTTTTGTGGTGAGGATTAAATTACAGAGCTTCTGCTATGTAAACAGGTACACAATTGAAGTCCTGCTGAAAGGAAAGGCCCCCATCCTTGAGCTCATGGAAATATCTGGTACTGCCAAGGTAGAGAAGAATTTGAAAAATCTGACATTGCACATTCAGGCAGTTGGAGGAAGGATATATAGACTTTGCTCCAAGAGATATATGTGCAGCCAAATGTTCACTCCTGCAGGATTAAAACTGAACCCAAACACGCACTAACTCATAATCACTTTTCTTATTCTGGAAAACCCTTAGGAGCTGCTTTAAAAAATTACAATTCTTATGGGTTTGCTTGACCTTTAAGTCTTAGGTAGAGACTGCAATTGTAATTACTGTGCCTCTCCTTTCTAAAGACCTGAAAAATTTAATGGCTACCCTAACAAGAAGGTTTAATTTTGTTCTAAAACTATGGTAAAACTTAGAAATGTTATTACCTATTTTTCATTTCAAATCAAAATCATTATTTAAAAAAATAAAGTTTTGAAGAGTAAGATTATACCTGAAGGCCATGTCAAATTCTTTACAATACCAATTACCATAAAATTTATACAATCTAAAATACAAGGGTCATTTTCATTCTTTGAGATTATTTGAAAAAAAAAGGAAAGTATTTTTTTTCCATCTTAAAGAATACACATACACAACATTTAGAATGATTAAGATGGGTGATGGAGGCCTAGGGTGGGAACTGGGGGTGGGCTATAAGGGGTCAATGGGAGAAAAAAGGGGACATGTATAATACTTTCAACAATAAAGATTTAGAATGATTAAGATGATTGGCCTAATCTGTTACAATTTATTATCTCTCTTTAGTGATTACCCTGTTACATAAAGTTCCATTAGATTCTGCCTTGTCATTTGATGCCCATAAGGTGAAATGCTATTTGAAAAATTCCTGTTGGATAACATTGAAAAGAAAAGAAAGAGAGAAATGAAATTTGAAATAAATACCAAATATATTCACACTCAAATGTAAATGATGCCAAGAAAAGAAATATTAACAAAAACTTTTACTTTGAAGAAGTGCCTTCAACTCTAAATATTTGTTGTAGCACACGCACAACTGCCATAAATAGTCTCCAAAAGACCTTTGTGATAGTTCATGGCACACATGCCTGGATCTGGACCTCAATTTACCCAACCCCTAATATAATGTAAATTTTATAAGTGTGAAATTAAGTTAAATGATGTATGTTCTATAACAGTGATAAGTATGAAATAGTATGATCTAATTTTCTTGATTTTTTTGTATGTGCTTTGTTGTTTTCTGATAAATATTTGCTTGTTTTTTCATACCTCCAATACCAAGGGATTGGAGCTATATATGGCTTCCTAAACCCTGTTATTATATAAACTAGAGGCCCAGTGCATAAAATTCATGTATTTTGGGGCAGAGGTGCATTCCTCAGCCTGGCCTGACATGGGAGCCCTCAGGGCATGTCTTACTGCTGTGGAGGCAGGAGAGGCTCCTGCCACCACCATCACCACTGTGCTTGCCAGCCGTGCCCTGGCTTCTGGCTGAGTGGTGCTTCCCCTGTGGGAGTGTATTGACCACAGTGGGCAGCTCCTGCTTTGAGCATCTGCCCCCTGGTGTCATTGAGCATCATAGTGAGCGGTGTAATGTTAGGCTGAAACCAGCTCTCTGACATTCCCCAAGGGTTCCTCGATTGCAAGAGGGTGTAGACCAAGCCGAGGGACTGGTACGTGAGCCGGGGAGGGATGTGGGAGGTTGGCTAGCTGGAGAGGGACCATGGGAGGGCTCCAGGGTGTGTCTGGTCAGTCTAGCTCAGTCCCAATTGGACGGACCCCAGCAGCAAGCTAAACTGGTTGGACCATCTGCCTCCTGATGGTCAGTGCATGTTACAGCAACTGGTTGACTGGTCAACTGTCTGCCCCCTAGTGGTCAGTGCATGTCAGAGTGAGTGGTTGAGCGACCTTAGCATATTATTAGCATACTAGAGGCCCAGTGCACAAAATTTGGGAACTGGGGAGGGTTGTCCCTCAGCCCAGCCTTCACCCTTTCCAATCTGGGACCCCTGAAGGGATTTCTGACTGCTGGTTTTGGCCTGGTCCCTGTGGGATTGTGACTGAACTGGCAGTCGGACATCCCTCTCACAATCTGAGACTGCTGGTTCCTAACCGCTCACTTGCCTGACTGCCCCTAACCACTTCTGCCTGACAGCCTGATCACCCTAACTGCCCTCCTCTGCTGGCCAATTTGGTTCTGATTGGTCAGTTTCTATGCCAACCAGTTTCAAAAGCTCCACCTCCTAGGCAGCCATTGGGTCCTCACAGTTCACCCAGATTTAGTTCTGATTGGTCAGTTTCTATGCCAGTAAGTGTCTCTGGGCCTATCAATGGGCCCTGATCAGAAAGGCAGGGGCTGATAACCAGCCCTGGTGGAGGCCTGTAGAGAAATGGAGGTGCAGCTACTGGCCAGGCTTGGAGAGAAAAAGAGGCAAGTACTGATAAACAGATGCTACAGAGGCTACAGATCAGACCCTGCTTCTCTCTTCAGACCTCTCTCTGGGCCTGATTTTGCAGCCCCCCTCAGCAGTCAGTGCTGGGTCACTGCACCTGCTATTATAGCAGTCAGTGCTGGTTTGCCATGGCAACGTAGCGCTGACTATAGGACTGACTTCTGGTTGATGGAGCCTCTGGTAGTGATGGACCCAGGGTTTTTATATATTAGGATTATGCTTTGATTGGTTGAATGGCCAATTGGACAGTTAGCATATTAAGTTTTTATTATGTAGGATAATTTTTATTTTCTTTCTGAGGAAGTATAACTTTGGACCTATTTGAGCTGAACTCTTCCTTCTGAAAAACTTTGCCCTTAAAAGTGATGGCTTTGCCTGACTAGTGAGGCTCAGCAGTTGAGCGGTGACCAAGGAACCAGGAAGTCACTGATTGGATTCACAGTCAGGGCACATGCTCAGGTTGCTGGCTCAATCTCCAGTTGGAGGTGTGTAGGAGGCAGCCAATAGATGATGTTTCTCTCTCATTAATGTTTCTATCTCTCTATGCCTCTGCTGTCTTCTCTCTCTAAAAAATCAAAAGTATATTTTTTAAAAAGTAATGGTTTTCAGATCTAAGTCAACACTGCCATATTATTAACAATTCAAAAGTAATGAAATATCTTAACTTTTACTATACCTTTAGGTTTGAAGGCCTTATTAAATGATCAAGCCATGCAATAAAAATTTGAGTACCACTCCAGACTGTAGGCACAATGAATCTGACATCCCAACCTTTGTATGAGATATTCTATTTCTGGAATGTCTTTCTCTCTGTCCTTCCAAGTCATCGACTTTTGACTTTTTTTTTTAGAGAGAGGGAGAATCGATTTGTTGTTCCACTTATTCATGCAATCATTGGTTGAATCTTTTAAAAAACATTTATTTTTAAATTTATCTTTATTGTTGAAAGTATTACAGATGTCCCCTTTTCTTTCCCCATTGATCTGCTCCACTCAGCTCCCACTTCTTCCCCAGGTCTTCACTTCCACTATTGTATGTGCCCATGAGTTATGCACATATGCAGATAAGTTCTTTGGTTATTTCTTCTGTTTCCTCCTGCCCCTTCCCTCTGAAATATGTCAGTCTGTTGCATATTTCAATGTCCCTGGGTCTATTTTGTTCATCAAATATCATTATTTGATTCTTGTATGTGTCCTGACTTGGGATCAAACCTGCAATCTTGGTATATTGGAATGATGCTCTAACCCACTAGGGTTGGCAAACTCATTAGTCAAAAGAGCCAAGTATCAACAGTACAAAGATTGAACTTTCTTTTGAGAGCCAAAATTTTTAAACTGAAACTTCTTCTAACGCCTCTTCTTCAAAATAGACTCGCTCATGCCGAGGTACTTTGTGGAAGAACCACACTCAAGGGGCCAAAGAGTCACATATGGCTTGCGAGCTGCAGTTTGCCAACCACTGCTAACCAACTGAGCTACTAGCCAGAACTCCAAGTCACTTAATTTTCATAGATGAAATCAAATGACACTCTGTGCAGTCTTATCTATGCCTCCTGTCTGCTTTTCTATTACCTGAAGAAGTAGAGGTTCCCTCTGCCATGTTCCCAGCATTTCTCTGCATATATCATTCATAGTATTCATTACATTATAATTATTTGTGCATATGTATTGTTAGATAGTAAATTATTTGAAGGAACTAACCATGTATTCAGTTTGGTTCTCATAACTGAATCCAATATTAGGTATAAAATAGATGCTTAATAAATACTTGTTACATGAAACAATATATTCAACAAAAATATTCAAGTCCTGCCATTGGTAACCAGTGGTTTTTAAGCTCTATGTACTGTAATGCTCTGTAAAACATATTTATTTATTTATTATTTAAAATTTATTATTTTTTATTGATTTCCGGAAGGAAGTGAAAGGGAGATAGAAACATCAATGATGGGAGAGAATCATTGATCGGCTGCCTTCTGCACACCTCCTAGGAGATCCAGTTCACAACCTGGACATGTGCCATTCACCTAAATCGAAATCAGGACCCTTCAGTCTTGCTCTATCCACTAAGGCAAACTGGCTAAGGTAAAACATATTTTTTAATCATTATGCAGAACACACAAAAACACAACTGACAAAGAATTTTTGATACAGCATTTTTCTTCCCTTAATATGTCTGATCAATACAATGATGTTACTATTCTACTCTGTTCTGTTCTGTTCTATTCTAAAATTTGGATCAGATACACTAATTGATTACCTGACCTACTTGGTCATGACCTGCAGCTTAAAAAGCACTATTTTATCTTTGTGGCTTTAGACAATTCATTTTTTTCCTTATCGTTTCAAGGCAATCCATTGTAAAAGGTTAATCTGTTTAAATGTTTTTAAAGATTAGAGATTCATATTATTTTAAACATGTTATAAATACTTGTTTTATTGGAGATTATTAATGTATAAATTAAATGTTGTTGCAAAATCGACTACTACATTTATTTCTGTGCTTCTTTCATATATTGTGTTAGAAAGTGAAACGTTATCCAATTTTGGTTTTACTTAGTCTGCTATTCTCCCATAAGGGTGAAGTGCCCAACAGGTCATGCATCTGATAGCTGACTGGTAGCCATTGCATATAGTGTATTTGAATTCACATAACAAGGAATCAGTTACTAAGAAAAATGCAAAAGGATGTTCTTTAAATAACTACATGGAAAACTCAAAGTCAAAGACTTAGAAACTGATTGTAACTCATTCTCCAAACCCACAAAGGAAAAAAATTGAACAAAATCATTTTGATGATCCAGAAAGTTAACACCACAAATCAACTTATAAAAACATTTATAACTTCTTTAGTTACATTGGGGCAATGACTCACCCAGCAACTTTTATTGGAAAATGTATTGTCAGAAGGCAGATTCATCTTTTGTGAAGTCAGAGATCACTAGTCAACCTTTTCCTGAATTCCATGATCTTATCATCCATAGGCTATCCAAGTAGACCTGGAGATTAGATGGCCCTATAAATAAAAATGTTTTTGAAGTTTTGTTATGTTTGAGCTAAATATAAACACTGCATCTTATTATCTTTTAATATGGAGCTTTTGATATGTGGGTAAACACTGGTAGACATCACCTTTGAAATCCAGCAGAGCCCACTAAACTATAATAATGAAAAATTTTCAGAAATGCTTTGAATTTCTTGACTCAGCAAAATTTTATTCTCTAGAGCTGCCACTGTCCAATGTGGTGACATTAGCCACATGGGGCTATGTAAATTATAATTAAATTCAATTAAAAATTAAATTCTTGACTCACAGTGGCCACATTTCAAGTGCTCAATAGCCATTATTGCAAAGTTTCTATTGGACAGCACTATTCTCAACAGAGAACATTTTATTTGATTAATATCTGATTCCATTGGTCACTTGTCTAATTGTTGAAAGGAAGGGCAGCAGGAAGGTTGAAATGTGACAGTGGAGCCTGTTCACACTAGGAAAACACTTATTTTAGCCTCAACCGGACTCTTTATTGTGCAGCTTTCTATTCTCACTATAATTGGGCTAATGACAGGGATCCACTCTAACTCCTGACTCGAATCTCTCCAATCAATTTTTCTCACTTCAGTTACCACTCTAAATCACAGGTTAGTCTACATAATTTTTTTCTAAGAAAGCTTTGAATATTTTAAAATTGATTTCAGAAAGGGAAGGAGAGGGAGAGAAAGATAGAAATATCAATGATGAGAGAAAATCATTGATTGGCTGCCTCCTATACACCCCCTTACTGGCTGGGGATGGAGCCTGAAGATGGGGCATGTGCCTGACCTGGAATGGAACCATGACCTCCTGGTTCATGCGTCAATGTTCAACCTCTGAGCAACATTGGCCAGGCTAAAAAAGCTTTGAATGATTCTCATTATTCACAGAGTCACTTCTCTTTTTGGTTTGGATTCAATCAGGTCCAAATTAGAAGCTTATTGTCCTCTATACAGTCTGTGCTCTGGCAACACTCTTACCCACCTATCCAAGCATCTACAGTCCTTTGATCACACTGTTTCTTGCAGCTCCATGAAGTGTGTCCCTACCTCTTGGTTCAGTTTACATCCAGGACCTGTGTGAAAACTTCTGTGACCCCATCAAACCAAAACTTGAGACCACTTCTTAAAGTGTTCCGAACATTTCACTTGTACCTGTTAATTTAATTTAATTTCCCCATTAAAATTTTAAATACCTAACTCTCCTGGTGATTTATAAACTTTTTGAAGAACAGATACCCTGTTTTCTCTGTATCCTGACTAGTTTTCTACACATAGTTACTTACCAAGAGCTATATAGAGAGAGTTGATTTAATTTGGAGTGAGGAATAGAAACACTGGCTAATGGGAGTCGAGTGAGGATTTGGTAAGAGAAATATTGCTCGGGGTTGTAAAGCCTGCAGACAGGAGGAGGGCTGAGGTTCGGATGAGAAATCTAACTTTGGCAGTGCTGAGGAGCATAACAGAATAGTGAGGCATTGCAGGCTGCCAATGCTTCATAGGTCACAGAACACCACAAGGCATTCCTCCTGGTGCAGATCAACCTCAGGCAGCATGAGTCACTCTCTCCCTGAGCTCATATGGCACTTAATCCATAGCTCAGCTGATTCTGTGTCCTCAGGCTGGGTGCTTCTTGGTGTCAGCACTACTATTTTGCTCTGTCTCCCCTCCTCACCACATGCTCTGCTCCATCCATGCTAGGTCCTAGCTTCATACATCTGGCAAGAAGGTTCTCAGGGGCTGAATAAATCCAGCTATGAGCTAAGAAATGAGTTAAAGGTCACCCCAGGTAGAATGTAAAACATGTAAGATTGCTGAGTACAATAGGAATGTGGATCCTGTCACCAGAGTTATTTATTTTCAAACAGCATGGGGTCTTTGGGGTCATCTCCACCATTTAGCCCAGAGATACCTTGGCATGCCTGGAATTCAGAATACTGTTTGATCAATCATCACTTTTTTCCCCCCTTGTAGAAGGGCCTGTTTTTCCTAGAGATAAAACTCTCCTAATCTTCAAAAGGAAGCTCAACATGTTTAAAAATGTTTCCCCCTTTGACTTTTCTCCCTCTGTGTTTCTTGGGGTCCATGCCAAGTGAAGGAGAATTTGGGGGCTTGGAGCTAAAAGTGGTAGAAGTGGGGACCTCTCTTCCTGGAGCTGGAGGGAAGTTCATCAAAGCACACGTGTGGTCGAGGAAGCTTAAAAATAAAGCTTATTTCTGAAGAAAAAAAAAGAAGAAAACATTCATTAAGCTTTCAGTAAGCTGCTTTTTTTCCCTTAAGGAATCATTGATTTACTTACCAAAAAAATGCTGCCAGCAGAGGGAAAGGCAACACACTTCCAAAAGGATCCTTTGAGTAGAAGGAACACATAAATTCCAAGAAAAGTTAGCTAGAAAGAACAGTTTATTCTCACTGGTTCCTTCTCATCACATCAGTATTTATTTCCCCCAAATGCCCTTTATTTATTCATTTTAAGCCATCATAGGTGTCTACATGTTGGTCAGGGCATAAAGAACTTTTCTTACCACAAAGACCCTTTTGGGACACCAAGTGGAGACCTCAGCTATCCTTTTAAATTCCCAGGACTCTAAAACCTAATGTCTGCAGAGACAAACAGGGGGTCAACAGCGAGAAGGCAGAAGCTGAAGTAGTGAGGCCGTCGGCCTCTTCCCAAGAAAATCACTGTGCTGTTCCAGCAGGAGCCGCTTTGCCATCAATCCATAAGATGGAGCTGGGGTGTGCCAGTTTCAGTTCTGAAACTGTAACACATATTCATTGTAAGCTACAATTATCCACAGTTTAGTCTGTTTATGAAACCGTTTTGTGGTTATTTATTAAAAATAAAATTTATGTGTGCTTACTGAAGCTATATTTTGGCAGGCAAAAGAGGTTGGCAGACATGTCTGAGTCAACAGCCAGGCTCTAGCCACTCTTTATGTCGTCATATAAAAACTTGTCAAATAATATTTAGTTTTTAATCTTCAGTTGCAAACATAAGGGTAGTCATGAACATATTCGGTGAGTGGGTCTCCTTGAAACATGAACCCAGGTGTTTGGATTTCAGTAAAAGTGATAATTAAGTTTCTGGCTCCTTTAGAGGTGATCTGTTATTCCTTCTCTTTCATCAACTTCTATTACCTATTTTTTTTTTTGGTCCAGGTTTCTCATGTTTTTATGGAGTATTTTTTCCCCAATGGTTTTTAAAATATAAGTTGTTTATCAATCAATTCTAAATTTCAAAGACAAATATATTACTCATGATTAAGGAGATATAATACTGCCAGTATAGTCATGGTACTCTTCTACTGGAGATCTTTTGAAAGTAAGTGGATTATTTATTTTTCTAGAATTTTTTATTATTTAGATCAATCTACTTTTTTTTTTTTAAACTAGAGGCCTGGTGCACAAAATTCGTGCACAGATGGGGGCGCTGTACCTCAGCCCAGCTTGCACACTCTCCAATCTGGGATTCCTGAGGGCAGTTGGACATCCTTATTACATTCCAGGACTGCTGGTTCCCAACCACTCACCTGCCTGCCTGCCTGATTGCCCCTAACTGCTTCTGCCTGCCAGTCTGATCACCCTCTAACCACTCCCCAGCCAGCCTGATTGACATCTAACTGCTTCCCTGCCAGCCTGATTACCCCTAACTGCCCTTCCCTGCTGGCCTGGTCACACTAACTGCCTCCCCTGTAGGCCTGGTCACCCCCCCCCCCAACTGCCCTTCCCTGCAGGCCTTATCACTCTTAACTGCTCTCCCCTGCAGGCCTGGTCACCCCTTACTGTCCTCCCCTGCTGGCCTGGCCACCCCTAATTGCCCTCCCCTGCTGACCTGATTGTCCACAACTGCCCTCCATCTTGTGGTGGCCATCTTGTGTCCACATGGGGACAGCCATATTTGACCACATGGGGGTGGCCATCTTGTGTATTGGAGTGATGGTCAATTTGCATATTACCTCTTTATTATATAGGATGCCATCTAAGAAGGGAGTTCTTTTTAAAGGGCTATAGATGTTAGATTCAAGAATGTATAGTTCATCTTAATTTACTATGCTCTTTTGAATAAACCAAAATGATGGAGTTTGTTATTAGGGATTCTGAATGGAAAGAAAAGTGTGATTAAGTAACAGACCTTGGAATTAGAGAAAAAGGATGTACCGTGAATAGGTAGAATATTCTTTCCTTTGAATTCACTCACACAAAGATTCAATGGGAGAAAAAATAAGGTTTTAGTATGAAATCATTCAAAAGAAAACTTTCCTGAAGGGCGTTTCTGAAATGTGATAAACAGAAATTGAGAAAAGACAGGCTAATATACTTCTTGCTTCTTCCTTAAATACCTTGAATATGAGTCACTGCTGAAGGTATGCATTAGTTTGCCACAAAAGAATTTCTGCTCTCAACTTTATAAGACAACTACACTTTTTATATATCAATTGTCTCCTGTCTCTCCATCCCCTTCCTCCACTGGTATTTGCCTTTAGCTTTTGTAGCAGAGCTGATTGAGTGTGCCCTTGTTGATAGAGACTTGGCTCTGCAGTTTAGTATTTGTTGTCAAGTTATACACTAGTAATTCAATTCTATGCACATTTAATTTATTGGACGTCTTTTGTGAGCAAAGTTTTGTGCCAGGTAATATAGAGAATATCAAGTTGTCTAAGATAGAGCCGTTTGGCGTAATAAGTTTTTAAGAGTGATGAAATGTGTTACCTATCAGTGATCTGCATTCCACAGTCTATAGTAACTTGGATGCCCTTAACAAGATGAAACCTTATGTTGGATTCACCAAGGGAAAACATCCTGAAGCCTGCAGGAGTTTGGTGTATTTGAAGACAGACACTCAACATGACTGGAACAGGAGAATGGCGAAAGAGAAACCTGTATGGATCAGTAGGACCCCAAAAATACCATTGCAGGCTGACAAGCAGGGAAGTAGAAGGCTGCTGTAGATTATGTTCCTCAGGATTAACTCTGACATAGAGTTGAACAGTAAGGTTGTTTATTGAGGAGAGCTTTTAAGAATCACTGGAAGAAAGGGAAGGAAGAAGATAATTTGGAGTTTGGGCTCAGTGATAGCCTTGGCTGACCTTATGTGGAGTACTAGTTCTTCAGAGTGGTCCCAGTGATGCTGAGATGGTTGGGCATTTAGACATTCACATTGAACCATCTTTGGATATGGGTTTCCTCAGGATGTGTGTGACCCAGAGAAAGGCAGTTCTTTCCCCAGGCAAGGTAACCCTGAAGGGGCCAACATCATTTTCAACATCTGTACAAGTCCTTCATTGAAGCAGAATCTGAGTAATGCATCTCAGTATCCACCACAATAACTTTATTTGCATTAAAAATGCTGGTAATTTTTAGGGAATGGATTAGAGAAGGAAAAGAATACGAGTGGGAAACAAACTAGGTGCTCCTGGAATTATTCAATGGAAGATGATGGTAGTTTGAACTATATGGGGACTGTAGAGTGGGAAAGAAGTAAATGGAGTAAAAATATATTTTTGACATAGATACTACAGGTATAGGATATGGATTGGATGAGGGAAGTAAGGGAGAGGAAGATACCAAGGATGAATCTCAGAGTTTTGGCCTGAGTAAGTGGGATGCTGGAGAACCATATACAGAGGAAGGGGTGCTCAAAGAGGAGAATTGTGGGGCAGGACTGCAGTGGGAATAAAGAGTTTTCCTCAGGACATGTTAAGCTTGGTATGTGAATGATTCAACCAAGTGGAGACAAATTTATACAATTTTATGGAGACAAATATATTGATCTTTCTCTTTATGAGTTTTTAAAGATTATTAGAGAGTCTTCCCCCCCCCCCAAGATTATTAAAATATTTTACTATGTATTTTCCTAGTATTTTTACAGTTTCCTTTTTTGAAAACATTTTGATTTCTGATTCAACTGGATTTTTTTAAGAAAAAGAAGTAGTGATTCAATTTTACTGGGTTTTCCAAATGACTAGTCCATTGTTCCAAAACCAATTATTTAATAATCCATTTTTTCTCCATTGATTTTACTAAATTACTATATTCTTTTCATTGTTGAGTCTTTTTCTGCCTCAGTGCCATGCTGTTTTATTTACTATCCCTTAGCAATACATTTTAGTGTCTAATAGCATAAAAATACAATAGCACTGGGATGAGTCTCTATGTGACAGACTTTATTCAGAAATTCATTTATTATCCATTTTTTACTGTTCCCACTGGCTTTTTCCCACCCCTTGGCCATAATTCAACCCTCATCACTGCCCGTTCTCAGGCTGCAAGTCTATTTATTTCGGTCACCAATATCTCAAAGAAGTAAACAGTCAAAATATGTTATTTCAGTCATCAAAATCTCAAAATAAATCTGGTTGTCCAGTCAGACTGGCAAAATGAAAGTTTGACTGTTTTGTTTGCATGAATGTCCAAATTGGCTTGGCTGCCTGGTAATCTGAGGGTAGCTCACCATCATTGTAGCCCATTTGTAGGTAATGTAAGGTAAACAGTATCTTGAGATGCCTGAAAAGAAGGGTTGGCTATTATAATTTAATTGCCAATTGAACATGACACATTTAATTGAGTTCTCTGTAAGTAACAGACCTTTGTGTCAATTTTGTGTTTTGTTTCACTGTCTTTTTGGTAGTCTTCAAATAAATCTGGAGTTGAGAGTTATTTTTCCACTGGCTGTTTAACGACGTTGGCTATCTTTATTCATTTCATCAACTCAAAGTATTGCTCCAGTTCTGCAGAGCAGGTTTTTGCATGCTCTTTTTCTTCTTAAGTTTCATTTCTTGCATACAAGAAAGCTTCTATCAGCATGAAAACACTGAGATTTTGATGACTGTGGCCTGTAAAATTAAAAGAAGTAAAAAATAAGATAGAAAGTGCCTTTGTGGACAGCGTCAATGCTTCTTGCTGTTCACAAATACAGAGGGAGGTTGGGTGAAATTCATACAGAGTAGTCACCCCTTAACCACATTTTCACTTTCTGCAGTTTCAGAAACCCAGGATCAACCACAGTCCGAAAATATTAAATAAAAAATCCTACTAATAAACCTTCATAAATGTTAATCTGTGTGTTGTTTTGAGTCATGTGATGAAATATCATGTGGACTAGGCGGTAAATTATCCCTTTGTTCAGCAAATCTACACAGTATACACTCTTCACCCATTAGCCACTTAATAGCTGTCTCAGTTACTAAATGTTATTAAGCTCTAAAGTACATACTTCCTTTCAGAAAAAACATGAGTATAGTACAATAAATATTTTGAGAGAGACCATATTCACATAACCTCTATTACAGTGTATTGCTGTACTTGTTCCATTTTATTAATAGTTGTTAATCTCATATTGTACCTAATTTATGTTAAATTTTATGATAGGCATGCATGTGTAGGAAAAATATTATATACATACATACATATATATGTGTGTGTATATGTTTCTGTGTGTGTGTGTATATATATATGTGTGTGTATATATATATATATGTATATATATATATATATATATATATATATATACATACACATACATAGTTCCGTACCATCCTCAGTTTCAGACATCCACTAGGAATCTTGAACTGTGTCTCCCAGTGGATAAAGGGGGATAACTGTATATGCCTTTTCTCTACATTGATGAGTATGAGGTTGTTAATTATAACCAAAGTTCTATAGGTAATGTTCCTTAGTTAAATGTAGGGCACTAGGACTTTTATTAGAGCAAAAATGGGGATGGTCTAAGAGCAGTGCTGATGTGTTCCATTCAACTCCTGTTTCCATAGATTAGTGAACTCATGCAGGACAATTAATTCCTCTGAATCCCTTATTCCTCTTCTGTGAAAGTAATTGAGAATAAACATTTATAGGATTGGTGTGAGTATAAAGTAACACATATGGGTATGTATTAGGTAGGATAAGAAGCTACAGAAATCTTGAGTAGTGTTGAGGTTAAGTTTCTAGTCTATCCATGGATTGAAAGTGTTCATGTTAATTGAAAGCAAAATAAATAATGTGGTTCATCTAATCTGATATGCTATAAATTATAAGACATGACATTATTTTATGTGCCACTGGGGCAAAATGCTCCCAATTTTATCACAAGTAAAAGACAGCCTGATTTCTGAGGTGATAAAATCTAAAATGACTGTCTCTGTGTCTAAGAATGGATGAAATAGAGTAAGAAGATCTGTAGAATCTCTTAAGAAGGGATTTATTTAGTACCTATTGAGTCATAGAACTGAATTGGATTAATGGGTCCCTAGAGCAATTGGCTTAATTAATAGAAAATTGATTTATAATTGGCATATTTTGCAGGAGTCATAAAATGATAATTGTTTGGGCCCATTATAAATCCATGCCACCTGGCCTCAGCTGGACCCTGAGCCTGTCCTCTTATTTAGCTCTTTGAGGACCCTGTTGTATTTACCACACAGAGACATTTCCAGTGCTTTTCATACTCTCCAGGCTCATACCCTGTGTCAGTGGGTGAGTCAATGATTTCTTTACTTGCACTTAGGTGTGAGCATTGCAGTTTGCTAATCTTCATTATAACATGGCTTTCCTCGAACTTAATTAAAACGTGTCTCTTCTTTTCCAAGATTACCCCTGAGTTCTTTTCTCACCTTGTTTTGAGATTTTGCTTTATTCTCCTCTCTTGATTTTCTCCACTAGCTTTTTCTATTTTGCTTATTAGTGGGTTAACATTTTCCAAATTGTTACCTAATTTAAAAAAATTCCTTATAACCTTTAATTTTTAGAGGCAATGTAGTCAAGTCAATAAAAGCATGAGCTATAGAACCACATTCTATAAGTTCAACTCCCAGCTCGTCTACCTAACAGATGGATACATTGGGTAAATTACTTCACACATCTGTTCTTCAATTGTTTTCACCTGAAAATCAGGGCAGAAGAGTTATTTTGCCTCTTAGAGTTTTGGAAGTATTGAGTTAATATACATAGCACACTTAGAACATTGCCTGGCACTTAGTAAGTGCTGAATAAGTATTATCTATTATTCTTATAAGCCCTTAATTTATCAGTCTGTTTTCTCTCTTTTATTCTTATTTCACTATCAACAACAATAACAATTTTTTTAACTACCACATTGGTCTGACAATGTTATTCACAGCTGGTTCTGCTATATTTTCTTTCATCCCACTTTCATAGCACTTATTCTGGATAAACTTAAAAGAGATAAAGGCAAATGGATGTGAAAGTATTTTATACTTCCTAAATCTACTTTAGCTCATCTTCATCTCTGATATTTGAGGTTACATTTAAATGTTTCTTTCTACACATGATAGTCATATTTTTTACAACTTTTATAATGGTTTCAATTTTGACCCTTGTGTTTCTAACTGCTAAGTCTCAATGATTATATTAATAGAAAATTACATAAAGACATACAACCATATTCATGAGCTCTTCACTTTACAAATGCAAAAAACCCTCATAAACTTTATATAAATAGTGGATATCTATTTTGTTAAATTGTGCTCATTATATTTTTCTTTTTAAAAACTGTTCAATAGAATTCTCACTATTTTCTCATTTGCTATGCCTTAATGTTTCCAGTGCTTTTTGGGGGAAGGAAAGCTAAATAATTTGAGTACAACTCAGAACTCATAAACTCTGGAACAATATTATTATAACTGTCAACAAATTGCTGTGATTATAAAACATGTAAATGGCTTTATTACTTCAGAGGCACTGCAAACCCTTGAAAGAATGATTAACTGTACAAAGAAGACATAGAGCAGGAGCTGGCAAATTATAGGCTAGTTGCTCAATATGGCCCACTACTTGTTGTTGTAAATAAAGTTTTATTGGAATGAAGCCATACTCATTCATTTACATATTGTCTATGGTTGCTTTTGCCTTACAGAAGCAGAATTTAATAGTTGTCACAAATAACATATGGCTCACAAAGTCTAAAGTACTTATTATCTGACCCTTATAGAAAAAGTTGGTAGATGCTTGACAGAGTACCAAAGAAAACGTGCCTTTTGTCCTAGTTTTCTCAGCTATGGCCTTAGATTCATGACCTAAATATTTGTCTTTTTTAGGAAATAGCTTAGTTTTTATTATTTTTTATTTTTTGTTTGTGTGTGTGTGTATGTGTGTGTGTGTGATATAATGACAAAATAGAGAAGTTAAATTTTGGAAGTTAAAACTTAAAAGCCTGAAGTTGTCTTCTAAAGGGTAAAGAGGCTAATGTGTATCCTGAGGGTAGATGAGAACCATCTCCGATGCCAAAACCTGGGGAGGAGAGGTTGAAACTTAGAGAAATTATTACCCTAGTTCTGTGGTCGACAAACTACAAGCCACGTGTGGCTCTTTGGCCCCTTGATTGTGGCTCTTCCGCAAAATACCACGGCCTGGGATAGTCTATTTTGAAGAAGTGGCGTTAGAAGAAGTTAAAGTTTAAAAAATATGGCTCTCAAAAGAAATTTCAATCGTTGTACTGTTAATATTTGGCTCTCTTGACTACTGAGTTTGCCAACCACTACCCTAGTTTATTATGTTGGTACCAACTGCACTGACTGCTATTTAGGGAAAATATTTTGTATTTGCTATGTTAAAAGTGATCTATTTTGTGCATCTTTGATTGTGGAATGGCCCAGGTGAAAAAAACAATTCCCATTCTTTTCTCCCATGCAAAAGCAACAGTTATTATTATTTTTTAAATTTGTTTTAAAAATGCACAATGGCATGAGCTTTTATGATTCATTTTGGTCTACAAAAGCATAGTGTCTATCTTATGTCCACTTTTAGATATCCGGCTCATTCATTCTTTCAAAAGCTATTTACTTATTGTTCCAGGCATCCCATCGCACATAATTGTGGCTCAACAGCACAGTAAACAAACAAACAAACAAACAAACAAAACATGTCTTCTACCTGTGGAGAACCCATGATTTTGCAAATTACATAGCATTTTAGAAGTAGATAAGGATTATGAAGATAAATAAGGCAAAGGAGGAAGAATAAGGATGATAAAGCCAATTATCACAGAGAAGATGACTTTTTTTTCCCCAAAGACTTGAAAGTGAGAAAGTGAGTCACCCATTTCAGTAAGTTCAGAGGCTTTAAATTAAGAGCACAGCTGGACTACTCTAAGAATAGCAGGAGAGAAACATGGCTGGGGCAGGACTGTTGAAGGGGACAGTAGTAGTCAATGTATCAGTCATGTCATGTAGCACAAGTTAGATCATGTGGGGCTGTGAGAACTCTGGATTTTCAAATAGATGAGATGTGAAGACATTGTGGAGTTATGAGCAGAGAAATGTCACATCTGTTACACTCATCTCCCCTTATTCATGAGAAATACTATCCATGATCCCCAGTGCACGCCTAAAACTACAGATCAAACTGAACCCTACATATACTATGTCTTTTTCCTGTACAATTGGGACAAACATAGGTTTACAGTTGTTCATATGGAAAATAATACAATAATCATAATAATAGAGAGTTAATATGCTAATGGTCGGGACGCTGCAATGTGATTACAGGAGGCTGCCTGTGTGTGCATGTGCTGTGGCAGAGCATTGCTTCAGAGATGGGGCAGAAGTGGGGAGGTGCCCAGAGGAGGCGGGACTATCCCCTGCCAAGGAGGTGAGAGCCTGTATCGCCTCCTTCATCAGTCCTTTTCCACCCACCACTTGCACACAGAATGCCCCGCTGCCCACCTGTCAGGGAAAGGAGCACAGAACAAAGGCGGGAGGCTTCCACACTCTCCTTCGAAGCCATGATTGGGCGTAGCCAGCCTGTTGCTCTGGGGATGGGATGGAAGCAGGGAGGTGCCTGGAGAAGGCGGAGCCAGTCCAAACAAATAGAGGGACTGAGGGCAGGGCTTGAAGTGGCCAGAGAAGGCCAGAGGATTCAGGGACTGGGCCAGGCATGCCAGAGCTCTGCCTGGAGAGGTTCGGGTGTCAAGCCAGGGTGGCAAGTGGATGGGCAGCGCCACGTGATTTCATGCATTGGGATCTTAGTTAATAAATAATACTACAAGGATAAATTGTATTATTCACACTCACAATTATAAACATATTTTTACCCCACTGTTTATGTATATACCTATGATAAATTTTAACTTATAAATTAGGCACAGTAAGAGATCAATAACAGCAACTACTAATAAAATAGAAAAGTTATAACAATATATTGTAATAAAAGTTATGTGAATATGGTCTCTCTCTCTCAAAATATTAAAATGTGAGATGATACAATGCCTATGTAATGACAATAAGTGAGGTCCTCCTAATGGCATGCAATTTGAAACTTATATGTTCTTTATTTCTGGAATTTTCAATTTAGTTCTTTGAACCATAGTAACTGCAATTGCAGAATGTGAAATTGCAGATGCAAGGGTACTACTGAACCTGTTTTCAAAAGATTACTCTGACTCCTTGACTAAAAGGTGGGTGATGATGTTGAGAAACTGTCTCAATAGTCTAAGTGAGAGTATATGTGGTTTGGCTCGATGATATCTGTGATAAGTAGTGAGATTTGAGGGATATTTTGAGAACAGCATCAATAGGATTACTGATGGTTTGGATTTGAGATGTGAGAGAAAAAAAAAGAAGGAATATTTGAAAGTTTTGGATTTTACCAGAGGTGGGAAGACTGTAGCTAGAGTTGTTGGCTAAGGAAGACGAGAAGTTCAATTTAGGTCACACTGAATTTTCAATGACTGGTTAATCCAGTAGAGATGATAGGTATACATTTGAATATACCAGGGTGGAGTTGCCAAGTGACCTGTGCCACAAATAGGTACATTAGAGGTGATCAGGAGAGAGGGTATTGAGTGAAGAATGAGAAGAAAATCAGAGTAAGGACTGATAACTTGGGAATTTCAGTGTATGCAGGCCAGGTTGATGAGAATGGAGACAGAGAAGGAGGGATTGGTCAGGTGGCAGGAACAGGAGAAGCCAAGGAAAGAAAGGACTGGTAGGGAAGAAAAAGCATGTTAGTACAGCAGACAGGTCAAACAAGTGGAAGACGTCAGAGTTGACCTTTATAGGAACACTTTGTTGGAGTGGTGGGAGTGAAAGCCTAATGAGTGGATTTAAGAGAAAATGGGGCATGAATAGTTGCGTTATACAAGTATAAGTAACTTTGTGGAGGGATTTCACTATGAATAGGAAAGATGGGGCAGCCAATAGAAGGGGAAGATATAATGATATCAAGAGGGTTTTATTATTATTTTTTAGTAGGAGGAATAACAGCATGCTTTATGCAGATAGAATGATCCAGCAGGAAGGGAAAAACTGGTGAAGCAGGAAAGAGTGACTAGTTATTAGAACAGTGTCCTTGGGCAGGTAAGAGAGGATGAAAACTATGCACAAGCAGAAGAGGTTGATTTTGGGCAGAAGTGGACACAATCGGGAGAAGCTGGAGGGCTTTAAGTGGGTAGGTGATAGCAGAAGTTTTGATCATTGTGATTTCTTGTTAGCCTAGAAAGTAAAGCCTTCAGATGAGAGTGAAGTCTGGGGAAGAAGTGTGGAATTTCTTAATAATCACTTCGGAGTGGAAGGAGGGGGAGAGGAGGGAAATCTTCAATGATTGCCTTGCAGTAGGAAGACTAGTAGCCACAGATTAAAAGTGACGTTAGTTTTCTTTAGTCATATTTAGCTCTTCTGATATAGGCCAGAAATGGGTTAAAGTTTGATCTTAAACAGTGTTGAGTTTTTTGACAGTTGAGTAAAATGAATGATATAAATATGTGTAATATGAAATAAGTGTTTAAGATATATTCAAGGTAGTGTCAAAGGGCTGTTAGGGACAGGATACTAGAGTTAAATTGAGAAGAGTGTGAGATTTTTGGAATTGGATTATAGAGGTGTTGTAGTTTTTGGTAATAGTGAGATAAGTAGCAGAATTCCACAGAGGGCTGGTCAAGCAGAAATTACTGGGCTCCAGATAACATTTCCTGATTCAATAGGTCTAAAGTGTGACCTGAGATTTCCATTTCTGTGCTCTAATGATTTCTGCCCTAAAAGGAAAATGTTTGGCCTGCTTAATATTGTGGGGCATTGAGCTCTCCCTTGGGGTAAAGAGGAGAAAACTTGCAATCTTTCCACCCAATCCCAGTGCCCAAATGGGAATTAGTTCTTTTGAGGTCTAATGTCATTGGAAGTCTCAAAGTTCAAAGAGTACCACAAATCCCTCCTGAGGAAGATAAAACAAAAACAAAAACACTGTTTGGTATTTTCTGTTTCATCTCAAACGGCTGTGGAACAATCCTGGGAGGCGGGAGGGTCGTCTCATTTTAGAGACTGAAGAATCAGCAGCTCACAAGGATTAAAACTGCTCCCCCCTTGCCACTGCCAACCTTCAACCTTCTCTTTTCTTTCCTGTCCTCTCTCTCTCTTTAAAACCAGTTGTATATATCTTCTGGTCAAACACCATTATCCATTAAAATGGGTTTATGAAGCTTAACTTCTT
The DNA here is from genome assembly GCA_027563665.1 of Antrozous pallidus. NCBI lineage: Eukaryota > Metazoa > Chordata > Mammalia > Chiroptera > Vespertilionidae > Antrozous > Antrozous pallidus. Next base: position 28,644,128 of record CM050508.1, on the reverse strand, counting down.
TCATTTTCAGCATAACCCTGATATAGACAAGGGAAGTTGAGGGAGCAGATAGGAGACATAAGGTCTAAACCCTTCAGTGAGATTATGTGTATCCTAGTGTGTGGGTACAATGATCCCAGTGGAGCCCTTCTTCTCAGTGGGTGTGGTATTACCACAGGAAGGCAGGGTTTGGGGAATTTTATAAGCAGTAATTGATAGCGGCCTACAATTGACAAGTAAATTGGGACTTTAATTTTCATAATTTAAAAATTCACCTAGTTTCAGGCTTATTTTATAGTACTACCATCACCATCAAAACATAGAAATTACATGGTGAATTTAAATTGGTTGAATAGGAGGATAGCACCCTCTGAATACGGATGCAAAGCATTTATTTTAAAGTTGCCATGAAGATCCACACTAATGGATAATTTCCTGAGATGAACTGAAATTGAGAACAATTTCTAAGCGTCCTATCTAATAAAAGAGTACTATACAAATTGACACCCACCAGCCCCACGCCCACCAGCCAATCAGGAGTGATATGCAAATTAACCCCCAACCAAGATGGCTGTGGCCACAGAGAGCAGAAGAGAGGTTTGGGTTTCCCCGGCAATGGAGGAAGCCAAGCTTTCTGCACAACCTGGCAGGCTCAAGCCTCCACTCAATGCTATGAAGTTTCAATTATAGAATCCCAAAAGAAATGGCAGCAGCCACGGAGCTAGAGAGAGGAGGAGGGTAGGGTTGCCCCTGTCAATGGAGGAAGCCAAGCTTTCTGTAGCCCTGGCCTGTGTTGGGCCTCTGCTTAAGGCTACAAAGTTTCAGTTATAGAAGATAAATATCCCAAGAGAAATGGCTGCAGCCACAGAGCGAGCAGGAGGCTTGGCTCTGCTCCAGACTACAAAGTTTCATTTGTAGAACATAAATAAATTCCAGATACCAGGGCCTCTGTTTGGGTAGCTGTGGGGCGTGGCTGGCCTGCAAATCACTACAGGCCTCTCGCCCAATCTGCCCCACCCTGATCTGGGAGACCCTTCAGGGAAAACCAGGGGGTCCCCACCCATGCACCAGGTCTCTATTCTATCTAATAAAAGAGTAATATGCAGATTGATCATCACTCCAGCACATAAGAGGGCTGCCCCCATGTGGTCAAAGATAGCTGTCCCCATATGGACATAAGATGGCCACCATAAGATGGCCAGCAGGGGAGGGCAGTTGGGAGGGATCAGGCCTGCAAGGGAGGGTAGTTGGGGGTGACCAGGACAGCAAAGGAGGGAAGTTGGGGACAACCGGGCCTCCAGGGAAGGGCATTTGGGGGGGATACCCAGGCCTTCATGCAGGGGAGTGTAGTTGGGGGGACCAGGCCTGCAGGGGAGGGCAGTTAGGGGCAAACGGGCTGGCAAGGGAGTGGTTAAGGGGTGATCAGGCTGGCAGGCAGAAGCGGTTAGGGGCAATCAGGAAGGCAGGCAGGTGAACAGTTTGGAGCAAGCAGTCCTGGGTTTTAGAGGGATGTCTGACTACCCATTTAGGCCCAATCCTACCAGGCAGTCAGTATCCCTTGAGGGGTCCCATATTGGAGAGGGTTCAGGCTGGGCAGAGGGACACCCCCTGTACCCCATGCATGAATTTCATGCACTGGGCCTCTAGTGAAGAAATAATTGTTTAACCTGAGCTTGGAGATTCAGAGACATAGAAGCATGGGACAGACTGTGGAGCCTCAGAGGGAATGTAGGGAAGAGTGGGTGGGAAGAGATAAACCAAAGAACTTGAATACATATATGCATAACCCATGGATACAGACAATAGGATGGTGAATGCCTGGGGTGGGAGTGAGGTGGGTTAGAAGAGGTCAATGGAAGGGGCAGGGACATATGTAATACTTCCAAAAACAAAGATTTAAATTAAAAAAAAAAACTTTTGGGGTTATCTTCTTAATAGTGAATCTAGATGTTACAATATACATCTTGATGTTTTTACACTTTCCTTCCAAATAATAGCAACAGTGGAGGAACTTTAGCAACAGCATACTTTCAGTTGCCTTCTCTCATTATTTGTGCTATCATTATTGTACATTGTTCTTCACTACATGTGCTAGATTCTTCCCAATACATAGATGTTATTTTATTTTATTTTATTTTTTTTAAAGAGATCCCTTTAATGTAAGGAATATACAGGCTAGAGAAAGTGTTCCTACAATTATACATCTTTGAACAAATGAAACTATGGTTACCAAACAACTAGTTTTATTATAGCATCTACAGTATCTAAAAAAAAGAACAAAATAAATAACTGTAGATACATCATAAGACACCCTTTTATTTAATCCAGTAGTGGTTGTTATAACTACATTTTATTTAAAATTTTTTTATTCTTCAGATTCTCCACTCTTACGGATATCATCAGTCTTCAAAATCATTCTAACCATTTGTGTTGCAAGAGAGATCTGTTGCTTTTTGCCAATCAAGGTTTCTATGACATGTTGTTGCTTCATATCATTTGTACCCTTATGCAAACAGTCAATCCCAAGAGCAGGGTTCATATCCTTCACTTGTCGGGCTCGGACCTCAGACATCATCTGGATGGGATTCATGCCACTGTTCTCAGCCAGGGCCATGGGGCTGACCTCCAGGGCATCGGCGAATGCTCGTATGGCATTCTGCTCCAAGGTTGGGCACTCATCTGCTGCTTGGCTAACTGCTGAAGCACAAGCGATTGCAGCAGTGCCTCCACCACACACCACACGATTATCACGGATGAGGTTCTGGATGACACACAAGGCATCATGAAGGGATCGCTTTGCTTCCTTGATGATCATCTTGTTTCCTCCTCTGATGAAAATGGTTACAGCTCTGGAGTTTTTACACTGCTCGATGACCAGCATCTTGTCTTTAGTGGTCCAAAATGAGAAAGCAAAACCCAGCTTCTCAGCTGTAAGCTCTGAGAAGCAAGGGACAATCCACCCTCCGGTTGCAATGGCAGTCAACTCGATTTCAGGTCCTCCTACCCAACGAACCGCAGGCAAGTGGTTCTGGAGAAGTAAATGATTCACTTCATCATCAAAGCCTCACTGACAAATAGCTAGGTTAGCGCCAGTTTCTTTAATTTGCTGAATCATCTCTTCACACTTCTCCTTTTCGTATTTCTGAAGGGCTTTATAGTCTTCCAAAGAGGTCACATGCAACTTATGCTTTGTCTTTGGTTTTGGTGGTTCAAATGGACATGTGAGAATTGCAATCTTAGCATTTTGTACTTGTTTTGGCATCTGTGGGTGACTGAAATCCTTGTTCACAATCACTCTCTTAATGAGTTTAGTGTCCTCCAACTTCCCACCCACTTTGCCTTCTACTTTGATGAGCTCAAGATCAATGTCTCTGTGCTGCATATCAGCCACAGTGAGAACAGCATTCACGGCAATCTCAGCCATTTGTCGGTGACAGCTGTTAACCACTTTGGAGCCCAGCGTGGTTTTCACAGTCTGAATCAGGGGTTCAGTGTACTTCATTGCAACAAGGACGCTATCGCTGATCTCATCTGGGTACTTGATAGCAATGCGGGCGGCTTGCTCATAGCCATCAGTGATCCTGATAGGGTGAATGCCATAGTCCAGCAACTGCTTGGCTTCTTCCAACAAGGCACCAGCCAGGACAACCACTCCTGTGGTTCCGTCTCCAATTCCATCATCCTGTGATTTGGCCAGTTCAACCATCAACTTAGCAATCTGGTGATCAACATCCATCATGCTCAAAATGGTGGCACCATCATTAGTTACAGTCACATCACCATCTTTATCCACCATCATTTTATCAAGCCCATTTGATCCAAGTGATGTTCTCATTGTATTTACTACAGCCTTTGCTGCCATTATATGAGACTTGAGAGCCTCCAGTCCCATAAGACGCGTCTTGCGGTCCTGATCCTTGATGATGAGGAAAGGGTGCCCAAATTCATCAAAGGCCAGAGTCCCGAAGGACACCATGGTGCAGCAGCTGGGGTTACTTCTAAATGTTATTTTATTTTAAATGGTCAATAGTCTTTTAAATAATAGCACACATTATTAATTTATAACTACCAAGATGTATTCCTTTAATTATTCTTTATTTCATCTATAAGTTAGATCTGATACCATTTTCCTTTAAATACTTTTTTAAAAATATATATTTTTATTGATTTCAGAGAGGAAGGGAGAGAGAGAGAGAGATAGAAACATCACTGATGACAGAGAATCATTGATTGGATGCCTCCTGCACACCCCCGACTGGGTATCAAGCCCACAACCCTTGCATGTGCCCTTGATTGGAATTGAACCCAGGATCCCTCAGTCTGCAGCCTACTGCTCTCTCCACTGAGCAACCCGGCTAGGGCTTAAAGAATTTTTTTATTATATATTGTATGTGTCTGCTGGAAATAGGTTCTCCATTTTTACCTGTTTGAAAAAAAATATTCACTGGACTTTATTTTGAAAGAATATTTCATTGGGTATAGAATTCTAAGTTTATTATATTTTTCTTTCAGCACTTTATTATTTAACTAGAGGCCTGGTGCACAAAATTCATGCACAGAGGGTGGGGTTTCCTCAGCCCAGCCTGTACCTGCTCCAATCAGGGACCCCTTCGGGGATGTATGATCCCTAACCACCTCTGCCTACCTGCCTGATCGCCCCTAAGTGCTCCCCTGCTGGCCTGATTGCTCCTAGCTTCCTCTACCTTGCCCCACACCTGGGACCCAGGCTTCCCTCCCTCTGGCCAGCTATAAGCACCCAGGACCTGGGCCAGCTTCACTCAGGTTGGCCACAGCCACAGGCATCCACAGGCACCCACAGGCACCCACAGGCGCCCAGGACCACAGGGCATGCTGCCTAACCCCAGGGCTGGAAAGGGCCCCAGCCCCTCTAGTGCCTGCCTGGCCCAGTCCCACTACTCTGACTGTCGTGGCTTAAAGAACTTTGCCATATATGTTCTCCCCAGCCTCCTGGGAAGAGGGTATGAGCTGAGAAACTGGAGATGCTGCAGCCCCGCTGAGGGCTTGCCTTCCTCAGCAACTCCAGAAGCCGGAGCACCTTGTTGGAAGGCTTCCAGCTCTGATCCTGGCCTGAGGAGGCGGGGAGCCACAGAGTGTGCGTGGTGCTTGGGGAAATGGTGACCTTACTGGACTCGCACACACTGCCAATGACAACAGCATGAGGTCATGGAGACTGAAGGAGCAGAGAAATGCATCCAGAACTGGGGGGTCCACACCAACCCAGCAGGTGGTCGCCTCTCAAACAACACACCTTGCAGACAGCTTGCCCTGCAGCCACAGGTGGGCCTCCCACAGCCATCTTGCCCCTCTGTGAGGCCCCCATCTGGGGAGCCCACACTGCACTGTGGCCATGCCCCCACATGCCTTTCTGGCCTTGCCTCCATCCAGCTGGCCATGCCCCCTGCTCCTGATTGGCTGGTAGCATAGCCAATCAGGAGCCAAGGTATGGTCAAATTTGCATGTTACTCTTTTATTAGATAGGATTGTCATTTACATTCTATAATTTTTGGTGGAAAGCCTGACATTCTTTATATTATTGGTTCTTTATATGTAATATGCCTTTTTTCTTGGCTTCATTTAAGATTTATTTTCAATTTTGGTGTTTAGAAGTTTAACTATAACTTGTATAGGTTCAATTTGCTTTATGGTTATCTCCTTGGGGTTTTTACTGAGCTTCTTGGATACTGGATTTTTTTTTATCAGTTCTAGAAAGGTCCCAACCACCATGTCTTCAAGAATTTTTTCTGCTTAATTTCTTTTTCCTTCTAGAACTCTAATTGCTATTGTAATGTTGATAATTTCATATTGTTCTATAAGTCTGGAACACTCTTCTTTCCTAGTCCCTCCCTCTACTTCTTTTCTTTTTTTCTTCTTGTGTTTGTTTCCATTTGTATATTTTTTTAATGACCTGACTTCAAGTTCATAGATTCTCTCCTCTGAGGAATCTAGTGTGTCTCTAAGCCAATTAAATAAATTCTTCATTTTTTATTTTTTAGTTTCTACCATTTTATTTAATTATTTTGCATAGTTTCTGTGCAGCTGCTCAAATTCTACGTTTATACATGCATCTGTTTCACCTTTCCCACTGGATTCTTTTTAAATTTTATTATAGTTATTTTTAAGTGTGATAATTATAACATCTAGGATGTCTCTGAGGCCGTCTTTATTTTGCCATTTCTTCTCTTTATTATGAGTCACATTTCATTGATTCTTGGTGCACTTTGTAATTTTTTTATTTTATACAGAACATTTTGTACATAATAACAGTGGAGTCTGAAGTAAATTATATTTTTCTCCAGCAAAGAACATGTCCCTTCATGTGTAAATTGGTAGATGTGGGGTCTGAGTCAATCTGCTCTGACACTGGGCTTGGTTTGGGATTCATTGCAGCTTCAGTTTGATCCAATTTATTACTTGCCTCACGTATTTGGAACACAGAGTCAGAATTTGTCCTTTAGCAGAGATTTTGGTCTGTGTCCTGTGGAGATCCCTCTCTGTAATTAGTAGCCAACCTGCCAGATTTCAAAACTGCACCTAGGGACCCATCCTTTCACCCAAAATATATCAGAGAGATTCTTCTTGGCTCTTCTGTCTCGGCCCCAGCCTTTGAGTCCCTGATTACTTGATAATGAAGAACCATAGGGAAGTTTGGCATGTGGCTGTAAACTTGCTATGGCTGAGGCTTTTGGGAATTGTAATCTTCCCTGCTAGCCCACACACAGTTGTTATAAGTTGTTGAAATTTCAGTTGCCTTTTGCTTACTACTGTAAATGGGAGATTCCTTTATTACTCATTTACCAGGTTTGAGAACAGCTATAGTTCTCTTACCTATATATATGAAACCCTAATATGCAAATAGACCAAAAAGCAGAACAAATGAACAACTGAACAACCAGTTGCTATGACATGCGCTGACCACCAGGGGGCGTGTGTGGAACATGGTGGGCATCAACCATGGTGGGATGGTGGAGAAGGTTAGTGGGGGCACCAGACCAAGCCGGGTTGCCAGTTGTTGTTATTGGGGCGAGCCTCTCATGGTTACTGAAAATTCTTTGCTCTCACATACCGTGGTCCTGCTGGGCACTCACACCTGCTGTTGGTGCCAGCCCTGCTCACACCCGCTGCCAGTGCTGAAGCTGCTGCTCGCACACATTGCCAGTGTCGGGTGCCAGCCCTGATCAGCTTCTCCACCTCCCCTTGCTCCAGAGGGCCAATCAGGGCAGCAGCCACTGTTCACATCTGCTGACGTTGCCTGCCCTGCTTGCACCTACTGCTGGCGCTAGCCCCAATTGCTCTACACTGTCACCAGGTACAAGCGGGACCAATGCCATCAGCTCATGGGAGTGGCAGCAGTGGACGTGGGGATGCTGGCAGACATAGAACCAGGGGCTGTGGCATGAGGGGCTAGGAGAATGAGCTGAGACCCGCCCTTGTGCCCACCACAGCCTCGTGGCCCACAGTCCCTTTCAGGGTACAGGAATTCGTGTACTGGGACCCTAGTCTCCTATAAAATATTTATGGCTTTCTGGAATTCAGTTCTCTATGAGTTTTTTTTTTTAATTCTCATCACTGGTGGGTTCAGAATACTTTGATTTTATAACTGATATGGATTGTTTTGGTTATTAATGTAAGAGCAATAGTGTCTTGCAACTTCTTATGTCCAAATCAAAATCAGAATTATTCTATTGATTTTTTTCTTAAAAGTATAAATTTTGAATGATCTTTTAAGATATAAGCCCTACATTTACTCACATTGGGCTTCCTTTTAACCTTATACATTGTAAATGAAATCATCACTTGTAGCTGTCTAAGCATGAATGATTAATTAACATAAATATCTGATTTTATAAATATTAATAACCTAATGCTTTTTATACTACTTTGCTAATGTAGTTAAAAGTAAAGAAGAGAAGACAATATATGGTTTATACAGTCATGCACTAAATCCTTGCCATTTTAAATTTTCATTTGTGGAATTTGTGAATTAAGGTTGCATTTACTCTAGCCAGAGACAAATTTTATAAAAAACGATTGGAATCCTTTCCATAGCAAGTAGTTTTTATTTGTGCTACGAGAAGCCCAGTGTGCGAAATCGCATGGCCCCGTCCACGCCCTTCCTGAGCTGCTGCTGCAGGCCTCCTGAGCTCATTTGTGCCTAGCTGGCCCCTATTTCTCCCTCCCCAGTGTTGAGTGTCTGACTCATTGGCTGCTCCAAACCATTTGGCTCTTTCCCTTAGTAACAGCTTTTACCTTCTGCCTCAATTCACACCCTCCCAGCTCACACCCTTCCCCCGCCCCCCGTATACCAACTCCCCCTGCTGCAGGCCCCCTGTGGCGGGAGCACCTCTGCTTGCCACCTGGGGACCCCTGCCTCGCTCCCCACCCTAGCCCACCCAGTGCCCATCCCTTGCACCCTCTTTGCCGCGCAGCCCCTGGAGAGCCAGCGCCACAGGACTCCTTTGAGTCCCAGAGTCCCAACCTGCAGGGCTGGCACTGTGGGACTTCCCCGATGCAACTCCTGGTCAAGTCCCCGCTGGCACCTGTGGGGACCCGCTGTCAAGTCCCTGCCCACCCGCATGCACCTGACAGCACACAGCCTCCTGCTGATCCGTCATTATGGCATAATGGCATGACAACCACAGGCTTTTTATAATATAGGATAGAGTTTAGAGGTAAGGAGGTAAGAATACGGCAGTGAATGTTTGAATATCTGACCATAGGGTCTACTTACAGGAGTCAATAAGGCTAGCACATTATTGTTAAAGGCTTTTAAAAGTCTGTCTTAAATAAATACAGTATTTGTCTTCCATTATGAGACCCCATTAGTGAAAAAAGGTGAACATATATGAATAAAATTGAAACCCATTAAGTTATTTGGCTTTTAACTAAGACATTTAAAGTTCATTTTATTTGGTTGTGGTGATGTTTTTCTCTCTTTGTAAGAGGGTTGTACATTCCTACCCATTGCTATAACACCTACAGTGCCTCTCTGTGAAAGGGGAATGCATGCCATCCCATTGAATCAGACTTTTCATTGACTTACTTAAGCTAATGGAATGTGACTAGAAATAAGTATATGGGAGCAGAAACTTCAGGAGTTATTGTATTGTTTTTCCATGGCTCTTTCTTTATCTCTGCCCAATATTAGAGTAACTGCTACTCTGTGCACCTGACAAGTAACTTGTTTAGAAATATAGCACCTGAAATTTTATTTAGGTATAATGGGAATATTTGGAAACTATGGTTGCTATCATTATTTTGATGATTTTAATTAATCTGAGGAAAGTGAAAATGAGTTGACAACTATTTGGTGAATTAAAGCAATTGCATTAAGGCAAAGTTTAAGATGCTCAAGCTGTGGTACATTTACAAAATGGGATACTATAGAGCTGTAAAAAAGAAAGAACTCTTACTATTTGCAACAGCATAGATGGACCCGGAGGGTAGTATGCTAAGTGAAATAAACCAGTCAGAGTAAGATAAGTATCACATAATATCACTCATATGTGGAATCTAATGAACATAATAAATTGATGAACAAAATAGATCCGAGATATAGAATAGAAGCATAGAACAGACTGACAAATTTCAGAGGAAAGGCAGGGGTAGGGAAAGAGTGATGAAATGGGGAACTTACATGGATATATGCATAGCCCATGGACACAGACAGTAGAGTGGTGATGGCCTGGGAGGGGTGGGTGCAGGGTAGAGAGAGTCAATAGGGAACAAACAAACAAACAAAGAAAGGGGGAAATCTGTAATACTTTCAACAATAATAAAAAAAGGGAGAACCCTAAAATAGAATGACTTGAAAAGGGAGATGTTTTTGATTTCTTATGTAACCATCTATCTGATCTAGCCTGGTGAGAAGTCCTGCTCCCCGAAGTTATCAAGGGACTGAGTTTCCATCCATCTTTATCTCCCACCAACTGGTCACAGTCCCTTTCTGGATGACCAAAGTTGGATATTGATGCATTTATATGCACTGTTGCTAATAAGGTAAAAGAGAAATGGTCTGAGGCATCGTACTTTGTCTTAAATAAACAACCTGAAAGTTGTACCCTGGTGATTTTCACTCCTATCCCATTGCAAAAAAGGCTGATAACGTAGTCTCTAGCAGTTTGCCCATGATCCCAGCCAAAACTAAAGAAAGAAACTCTATTACCATAAGGGAGAAGAAGAGAGTTGATTACACGAGACAGCCATCTTCACCTCCTAACCAAACTGGTAATTCAGGTTGTGTGGCCTCCATGTATGTTGCATTTTTCAGAATTCTTGAGTTGAACGAGATGATAGAAGCTATTACGCACAGGCATCTGAGAGACAGAAACATCTATCTTAACATTTAGCTTTTTGAGAAGACAGAATTTAGAGCTTCTCTTGTTGTCTACTTTGTTATCCCATAACACTAAATCATGAAATTCTTTATGATGCCTGGCACACAGAGATGCAGTCACAACAATAAAGCCATTTTTGAAATTAATTGGCTCTTAAGGAAGTAATAAAGATAGAGGAGAAGCTATTACCTTTTGCAATGGACTGAATTGTGTCCTCTCCCCAAATTCATACGTTGAAACTCTGTCCCTAATGTGACCATATTTGGAGATAGTGTCTTTAGAAAGTAATTAAAGTTAAATGAGGTTGTAAGAATGGAACCTTACTTGGATAGTTCTGTGGCCTTATAAAAAAGAAGAGATCCCTCCATTCATGTGAAGACATAGCAAGAAGGTGACTACCTATAAGCCAGGAAGAGTTCTCACCTGAAACCGACCACGCTATCACCTTGACTTTGGACTTCTGGCCTTACAGTGATAAAATAAATTTGTTGTTTAAGCCACTCAATCTACAGCATTTTGTTATGGCAGCCTGATAGATACCTTTCTAATTAATATACCTTTATATACCATTATAAACTCTTCTTTGCAATTTGATTTTAATATTTTGTGAATGTCTACATTACTTTGAAAAAAATCAAAAAACAATAGCAACATGAGGACTACAAGGCTTGCCTACCCTACTAGGATGAATTAGGTAATGAATTATTTTTGATGAGATGCTTCCTACTATTGGCTTTTTGAAAGCTGACCTCAATCTCCTCCCTGCTCTGATAAGTAATTAGTTTCACATACCCATTTATTCTCTTCCTGAATTTATTGAAAGGGCCTCAAAAAATAGAGTGAGATTTCTAGAAAATTTTAAGAATGCAGCCCTCATGGTATTTTCCTAAATGGTCTCACATGCAATTTGCCAGCTCTTGAATTCAATATGGATTATATGTAAAAGAAAGAAAATGGCTTTACCCTTACTTAAAAGTTGTGCTTTCCTACTGTTAGTTTAGAGGAATCATTTTTCCTTTTTTACATTACAAAATATTTAACATTAACAGTTTTTGTAACATTTATATGAAAATATCAAATAAATAACATTTTGTGTACAAATGTATATTGGTCACTATTAGTTAATTGCCTGCGTAAGGTAATAGCTGTCCAGCCAAATATGTCCAATTCTCATAGCACATACTCAAAAAATTTTTCCCTTTGTTGTTTTTAGATCTCTTGGGACATGTAGGGAAAGTAACTGACATAACAGGGACCACTGATGTCCCATGCTAACCTAACTTTTCAGACTCACCAATCCTAGGTGGCTGCTTGATTCATTGCCCTCTTTGTACACCTGTTTTCTTTGAGCAAGCTGCACCTTTCAATGCTGTTTTATGTGCCAACATACTTGAGCCAAACAATTTCCTACGTAAAATCTATAATAATAAAAGCATAATATGGTAATTAGAATGGACAGCTGAACGACCTTCTGGAGATTCTTCTGGACAACATTGCAGATAAAGCTGGGGCTGCAAGGGCTGAGGCAAGCCACTGCAGCTGCAAGGGCCAAGCCCCTTGCACAAATTTACTGCATCGGGCGTTAGTCTCACATAATCAATTTCTACATATTCCCTTGGGATTGAAGAAGTTTATGTGGTTGATATCATTTAGAAAACTAATAAAGAGAAAGATTAAAGTTTTACCTGTAATACCTATTCCCACAGATTTAGCATTGCCCTATTACTTATTATGGTCTTCAATATACAGAACCTATTGAGTTGGAGCATAGTATTGTGAAGAATGACCACTCCAGTATGACATTGTGTAATTAAATCCTCTGATTTTTAAGAAAGTACTATTTTCCTTATTTGTAATATTTGAATGCTAATATTACTACTCTGTAGGACAGTTGAGAAGAGAGATATACTGTATTGAGGATATTTAGTGTTTTACCTGACTCACAGCAAGCAGTCAATAAATGTTAGCAATTATGGCCACAGGGCTTGTGCTTTAAAGAAAAACTTCAAAAAACATGTTTGTCAAATAAAAATGAATCCTACTTAACTTACTTGTGTGACTTCCTTAATAAAGTAGTCACCAAAATGCTTAGTATACTTCTCTGTAGAAACCACTGCTAAATTTATTTCAGTTGAGTTCTCAGTGTGTGCATAATGCTGGCAACATACACATAAATGTTTCCAGGAGCTCACATTCTAGTGCAAGAGACAGACCAATAAATAAATGGCAAAGATTTAAGCCAAATATTAATTTCAATTTTAATTATTAAATTGAACCAAATTTGCATATGAAACAATTACTGTGTTGCTAGTACATGGCAGAAATATAGAAAGTCAAAGTCATCAAGAACATAATGAAGATGTAAGTTTGATTTTGAATTGAATGATTAAGTGAATCAGGATTGATATCTCAACACATCTGAAATACTCTGATTGAATAAGCTCTTGAATTGATTTTTGTTTTGTTTTGTTGGATCAGAGACAGAAAACTAATGCATGTATTAAATTATGTTGTCTTACGTGATGTGGGAAAGTGAGGCCAAAGAACATCTATGGAATATTCTAAATGTTGTTTATATGAACCAACAGAAAGAATCAGTTTGCACATCCATATTAAATGACCACATTCTCAACTTTCCGATTCTTTATATAGCTGTCATGAAACAAAGATATGCCTAATTGGCTTTGCCAGCAGTAAGGGATAAGGTATCTCCCCTCCCCCCATCTTCATTGGCTACAAGTCTCATTCCTAATTTGATATAGAATACTCAGCTTCCGCTAAAAAAGATCCATGTTAAAATAAATCCCTATACAGATGCATTTTTACATAAAGTCTCCAAAGCAATGGCATGCTGGATGCCTTTGGTGTTATGGAAACTTGTGATTTGGAACATATGACTGGCGTTTCCTTTAGGGGTGTCAGTGGCTCAGTGGCTCAAGATAGAATGCCACTCCCTGCCTGGTATTACATTATGCATCATCAGAAACCCTGATGCTGATTTATGATCATTACTTACATGTTTTACACCAACTAATATCTTATATGAAATATACTCTAACTCAGTTCCAAGCATTGTTTCACTAATAGGTAATTGTACTAAGCATAATTAAATTTTTCCAACTCTTTGGAAAACCCCAATTAATTTTTTTCTTAATTTCTTCTATTCTCATAGCTTTCCCTATAGAAGGCAGACTTTAATAATAGGACAAAATAACTGTGAGTGTGTATCCTAAGTTCTACTGCTCTTCGTATAGTTAAATGGAATTTTGCTGAATCTATAAAATAGAGATAATAAATAGTCAAGCTGTATGTTTATAAATCTTGGGACTTTTCACCCAAGTGACGGATAATGTTATTGTCATAAATGAATGGGAACACCTGAGAATTTGATGATCACAAGTTAATTTTTAAAAATGTATTTTCATTGATTTTTAGAGAGATAGGAAGGGAGAGGGAGATAGAAACATCAATGATGTGAGAGAAACATTAATTGGCTGACTCCTGCATGCCCCCTACTGGGGATCAAGCCCATAACCCAGGCATGTGCCCTGATTGGGAATTGAGCCAGTGACCTCTTGGTTCCTGGGTGGACACTCAACTACTAGCCACGCCCAGTTAGGCACAAGTTAATTTTTAAGTTGCTTATGACAGAGCATGCTATTGAACTTTATTTCTGGGCTATGCATTTATTTTCAGAAATCTGTATGAGTACAGAAGGAAGGAAGTAGGAAAGTTTAATGTTCACAAGAGCACTCTATCCCACATTATACTCAGCACTGTGTTTACCATTTGTTCTTGACTATACTTTCAGCCAAAGTTTTTTCTTTTTTCCTCCTAGGATATATTCTTGAGAGTAGATTTCTTAGGATTCGTTTGGGAAGTACAGTGTGTAGGGCTGGCTTCAGGTGAGGTTTAAGTCAGATGCTCAAAAGATGACATCTCCCTTCTCATTCTCTCGACTCAGGTTCCTTTTTCATACAGGTTCTCTCCTTGTATTCAAATGGATACCTAATCTAATGCTTTATAGTTTCAAGTCCAAGTAAATAGAAGAGTCTTTTTTGTTTCAAGAAATTATAGCTCAAGTGCATACTTCTGATTAGTTTTGATTGACTTCTGTGCACTTCTGTGGACCAAGCCAGTGGTTTGCATGTGCCATGTTTTCCACTTCTGAGTGGAAGTAGCAATACAGTTGGTCAAAGTAAATATTCAAATAATATTATGGAGCTAATATTGAAAAAAGAGTACATGCATGCATATGGCAATATACCAGTGCTGATGATAAGGGCATAACCCAGAGGGTGCTCTCATGGTGGGCTTATGTATCTTTGACTTTATACACAAACTAGTGGCCTGGTGCATGAAATTCATGCATAGTGTGTGTGTGTGTGGGGGGGGGAGTTTCCCTCAGCCCAGCCTGCACCCTCTCCAATTGGGAACATCCCTCTCACAATCTGGTACTGCTGGCTCCTAACCACTCACATGCCTGCCTACTTGACCACCCTTCACCGCCTCTGCCTGCCTGCCTGAATGCCACTAACTGCCCTCCTGCCAGCCTAATCTCATCCCCAACTGCCCTCCCCTGCTGGCCTAATCTCGCCTCTCTCTGGCTCTGATTCACAGCCCCCTTAGTAGTTAGTTTTAGGGCACCACCCTTGTAGCAGAAGCAGTCAGCGTTGGGTTGCCACAGCAATCCTGCACTGACTGCAGAACTGACTTCTGGTTGGTCCAGCTTCAGTTGTTACCAGGCCTTACAACCCAGGGATTTAATATATTAGGATAGCCATAGTTTTATTAGATAATACTAATTTCAATATCTTAAAAGAGAAGTTTATAGAAGTGTCCCAAGTGATGCTCAGGTGCTTCCAATTGAGCTCTGGAGTCCTTTTCCAGTGTGGGAAGGTCAGTCACATGGCACTTGAGAATGCCTGCTGAGTACAGAACTTGTGTAACTCAGTCAATCCTGTCCTCTAGATTTGCTTCCATATGGACAGGACCTCTGTGCTGATAAGTATGTGGCACACTTAATGCTGCTTTGACACAGTTTCAATTTCTTTTGCCAAACTTACAGCTGGTAAGTCACATGGTCTCCAGGGCCATTTCTCCAGTCACAGGAGTCTTTAGTATTTTTGCCTCCTGAGATCTGGCATGACAAGTATGTCTTTGGCTTTAGCATGAGGTTACCTGAGATCATTGGTCTGTATGAAGCACAGGGTCAATTCTCTCAAGTTTCTGTAAGGATAAGCACAGTGTATATTGACTACAGGTTTAGGTTAATATCCTCAATGAGAATCTCCTTCTACTGGAGTAAATAAATCGTCAGGAAAGGGACTTCCTTGCCACTAACAGGATGTCCAGCTGACAGTTGAATAATCTCAGGTATAGTATTGCTGCTTTGAGGGGACCCAATAAATAACATCCTCCTTCCCTGCCTGGTATGGACACTGGTATCCGACTGATGGGAATAAAAATATTACCTTTTTGATTTTTGGTTGTTGAAGAGTTATCACTTGATTCCAGTAACATCTACCTTCTGGAATTCATATCTCTGTGCAGTCCCCTACTCTTGAGTGTGGGCAAGACCTAGTAACTTGCTCTAATCAATAGGATATGGTAACAATGATTATAAACAGAAGATTGTAATTTCCATCGCACTAGAGAGAATTGTAATTCTCTCTCTCAACTTAAGCCCTTACTGGCTTTGATGAAGCAAGTTGAAGACACTCAAGTGGCAAGGAATTGAGGGCAGTCTTGGACAACAGCCAGTGAAGAATGGCAGCCCTCAGTTCAATATCCTTCAAGAAGCTGATCCTGTAAATAGCCAGTGAGCTTAGAAGCAGGTATTTCTCAAGTTAAGCCTTCATATCAGTGGTCGGCAAACTCATTAGTCAACAGAGCCAAATATAAACAGTACAACAATTGAAATTTCTTTTGAGAGACAATTTTTTTAAACTTAAATTTCTTCTAATGCCACTTCTTCAAAATAGACTCTCCCAGGCTGTTGTATTTTGTGTAAAAGCCACACTCAAGGGGCCAAAGAGCCGCATGTGGTTTGCAAGTCGCAGTTTGCTGACCACTGCTTCAGAGGAAACCTCAGCTTTGGTTGATAACTTGATTGCAGCCCAGGAAAACCCTGATGCAGAGGACCCAGTAAGCCATGCCAAGACTCCTGTCCCACAGAAACTGTGAGATAATAAATTGTTTTAAGCTGCTAAGTTTTGGGTAATATTTCCCCAAGCAATAGATAACTAATGCAGGCATATTTGCTAAGTGCTTGCTGATATTCTGCCCCTAAAGTAGACATACCCACTTATTCTCCAGTGGTGCTGAGCTATACATTATACCTCATACGCTGGGCCTGCCCTATTTAACTTGTAGAATCAGAGAAGACAATACGCTTTTGTTAAGCACGTGGATTCCAAATCAATTGAGGAAGAGAAAGGACCAATTTATTTCACCCAACTTACCTACTGGTAAGTTAGTTTCTTCACCACTGGGGAAGAGTGAAGGTTGAGAGAAGCCAGGACTCTCACTCCAGAGACATCTCTCTATATGTGTAAATGAAATGGGTGAGCATTCTTGAGTCACAATGTTATCTGATGACCAGGTAAGTAACTCCACTTCAACAAATACGAATGAAGTTGGAGCCATAGGCTATGAATGCTTAGAAAAAATATTTTCCCATGGAAGTGAGAGTAATTAAAAACAACTTTCTCTTTACAACGAGAAACTTCCAAATGTTAAAATGAGCCTTGCATAGAAAAACCTTCCTTGCACTAACTAGAAATCACACATTTCATTTGCTTGTCCTGGTCTTGATGTCATCTATACTAATAATAGAGGGATATGCAAATTGTCCAGAATGCCATCATGTAATGACATGCACAGCAGGCACAGGTGGGCGGGGACTTGCGGCAGCAGGGACAGGGGGCAAGGGAGGCAGGCCCTGCAGAGGGTAGACTGTATTCCTCACATAGCTATGACAGTGGTTGTGAGTGCTCCAGGTGGCCACTGATGCTTGCCCAGGGCCGGCAGAAGCCCCCTCCAGTACAGATGTTCCACAAAATCCCCTGTCTCTATACTGAGGCCCATTTTTATTTACTCATGGTGGAGGGCATGGTTTGTTAAGAAGCTCAGGTTTGTTATTTCCTTCACCTATCTCTGTTAACCCATATCCATCACACATTCACTTTGGCATCTGGTGTCAGTTGAGGTGGAAGAAATTCCCACTGGGATATCCTGCTGGATATACTTAGGTGCAAAATAGCAGTGCATAGTGGGTGCCTGGTTATAAAGTCAAAAGGTTACCTAGGGCTAGTTTGTGAAGAGAGCTGTATGTTAAAGCAAGGAATTTGAATTTTTCAGTTAATGAGATGTTATTTTAAGACTATTCTCCATGGCACCCCTGGGTCAGATCATTGTCATGACTTAGTAACATAGGGTAGTGTAGATCATGGATTGAGGGTAAAAGGGATTGGAAGAGTGGAGGTAAACTAAGAGATCAAGAAGCTACTGAAGAAAGTAGGGATGAGGTTTAGAGTAGAACAGAGGCAGGGAGAACATAGGGACTCTGAGGAAGGATTTTGGACATTAGACTGCTGGGATTTGATTGATTAGATATGGGAGGTGAGGATGATGTTAGAATTAGTTTTCTCACTTGAGCTAATGTGTGTGTGAAGAGGAGGAATGAAGCACTATATTTTTAGAATAAATATATTTATTCTAAAACACACATATAAATGTTATCAATAACATATTTTTTATATATTCGCTTGTTTCATCACTAATAGTTTTTCAGGCATAGAAAATTTGGGCAGGCGTTAAACCATGAGGTCCCAGCTGATAGTAAGAATTGTTTGTTGTGTACTCTCCAGAAACTAGCTTATTAAACTTTACAACAACATTAGTATCCTGTAGATCATAATGCCAATCTACAACTGAGAAAGGAAAATGGTGTACCCATGATTGAAATGAGCATAGTTGGACTTCAAAGCTTCGGCTTTTTCCTTATAACCAATTCAAAGCCTCACTCAAGATATTAACATTCTTCCCCTGGCCTGTGACCTGGGTCATCCTGTCTCTGCTGATAATGTTGTTCTTCCCATCACTGGCAGCCAAAGGGTGAAGGGTAAGGTAGCTGATGCTCCAGGCAGTCCATGCCAGTAATTTGTGATATGGAATATTGATGTGCTGCAGAGAAAAAAAAAGATGTTCTAGTTGCCAGGATTTCTTGCATAGAAACAAAACTTCCATTCACATTCTGCTGAATTTTCAGGACCTGATTAGATGTGGGACTAAATATTACAGTTTATTTACTCAACAAGAGCACTGATGAACACTGATAAAGGTTGGAAGCAGGATTTTCCACCTTTTCTCTTTTTAAGTATCATAGATTTATTCAACATTAAGCTTTGATGTAAATGATACTTACAGATTGCTATGTTTTCTCTTCATTTTCTACTATAATAATCTGCATTTGAATAGCACTTTGTGTTTGACAAGCGGCTCCTTTACACATACTCCTATTTGATCTTACAATAATGTAAGACAGAGTGACTCAGAGGACTAAGTTGTCAAATCTCATTGAGCTACTAAGAGACAGAGCCAAGTTTCATACTTGATATTTCCACTTTTAGGTTTAGTACTTTTAAAATATTTTCACCACATTTAGGAATTTTGGTGGCCAAACAGTAATCAAAAGCACACAATGTCATTTTTTAAAGTTTTCTTATTTGTTACATATTGATATATATAGAAAATTATTTCAATTCTATTACTGTTAATTCTATAACTGTTTGAATGGAGTGGATGAAAATTTGGGTGTTGTATTATTTCTTGACCTGGAAAAACAAAACAAACCAGAAAATAGGAGACAGATTCATTTTTCATAGTAACATGGAATCCATGACATCTAGTTAGCCCAAGGATTTGCATAGAGTTTGCATTGTTTTTGTGAAACGTTGTGGATTGCTATGCTACTGAATTGAGTAATGACATTAGAATTTGGACTTTGAAATAAAGACAAACAGATAAGTCTTGGTGCTATACAAAGGCTGGCCTCTTTTGCTTTAGACTTGCAGACAGGGATTTCTGTGTCGTGCAGTGATTAAGGGTGCCAAATGTAGCTAGGAACTGCTTTCAGCAATCATAGATGTTGTTTTTTCAATTGGGCCAATCTGCCAGACTGGCAGACAGAAAACTAACAGAAATATTAAATATAGACAGCTTCTATAGTCGAATCGTGTTTTTCCCTCTTTCTGCTGGAAGCCACTATAAAATAGTAGCCTGTGTGTAGGTCATTAAAAACATACACAGATACACACTCCATGCTGAGTATTTGCACTGTTAAATTAAGTCTTTATGGACTCAATACCTGGGTGCCAAAACAGTTGTTGTAGATGTATTAGGTGATTGAAGCAGTCCTTCATTTATGATTGTATACCCAGATACTCTCTCCTGGCTCCCTGTCATACATGGTGAAGGATTCCATTCTCTGCTGATCCACACCTTGGGGAATCATTTCAGGGGAAGCACCATTCTTGAGTTTCCAAATTCACACTCTTGAGGTCTCATAAATTTATGTGCTTAGGGAACTTGATGGAATAGTTGGTTTTATTTCCAGGATTTGTTTCCATGCATGGCCAACAAAGATGCATAATTACATGCAATTCTTCTCCTGGCCACAAATATAAAAGAAGTGAGCTCAGTTAGCTTCTGTGACCACAATTTATGTAGAACAAATCCATCCCCTCAGATTCAGAGAAATGATGATGCAATTGCATTGCAACATACATATGGTTTCCTCACATGCCCCTGGGATACAAAAGGGCCTTATGACACCATGATCCTCATTTGCTGTGAGTATTCTTCTCCTATTTTCTCAGCTTTCTTATGGAATACATTTCTACCTATTTTACTGTGCATTTTGTAGGAAGAAAAATGTTTAATAATATGATGTAAAGATAACTTTTGTTTTGTAGGACTGATCAATGCTCACTTAGAGAAAATATCTTCCAAATAATTCATCACATAGGTAGGAAGCATGTGAGAGTAGCGAGCTTTCTCGAAATAGCTGATTTGGAATGATTTTCTCCACCTTTTCCTCTCCTTCCATTAGAAAAGCTGACAAATAAAATGATGACATCTTTTAAAAAAATATATATTTTATTGATATTTTACAAAGAGAACGGGAGAGGGATAGAAAGTCAGAAACATCAATGAGAGAAACATTGATCAGTCGCCTCTTGCACACTCCCTACTGGAGATGTGCCCGCAGCCAAGGTACATGCCTTTGACTGGAATCGAACCTGGGACCTTTCAGTCTGCAGGCTGATGCTCTATCCACTGAGCCAAACCAGTTTCAGCAATGATGACATCTTTATGATGAGATGTTTTTGCATGAGAAGTAGTACTCTCCAGTATGAAAAATGGCATTTAATGCACATGTTTCTATTTAGATTGGGAATTATGGCTTCTTCCTCTGTTTTGGAAGGTTTGGACTACCTGATTCTTTGACCAAAGCAAATAGTGGATTTAAGAAGAAGAAAACAATGTCATTTTCCATCTAGAACTCTGTTTCTTCGAAGATTTAGTGGTGTAATTACTGAATTGAAAAATATAAACTTGGTCCTTTTCCCCCTTCTTATGTCTAAGAGATGGAGCCAAGAAGGAAGGGGTAGAAAAGTCACATTCCTCCAATAATCTACACCCCAGAATAAAAAGCATGTATAATGATTTCTGGATAATTATGTGTTGGCAGTTCTCATTCACTATTTTTTTCTAACTTGCCAACCTAGGTTCTTCATTATTGTATTACACAGCAATACACTCCTTATACACAAAAGGTCATTTATGGCCTTATGATCTTATCCATGTGGGAAGACACCAGTTTCGATCTCCTCAATATGGAAATATCTTTCTGCAGAGCAGACCCTCCTGTCCTGCATATGAATGCTTAGTTGATGGTTCAAAACTATTTGGTACCTTTTGGAAGTTATTTGTAGTAGTATTCTATGTAGTAAATTTAACACATTAGTGGTTTAAAACAACATAACTTTATTACCTTACCATTTTGGAGACCAGAAGTCTAATATGGGTCTCACTAGGCTAAAACCAAGATATTGGCAGGCCTGTGTTTCTTCCTGGAAGTTGTAGGGAAGATTCTGTTATCTTGACTCATCCAGTTTCCAGAGCCTGCTGGCCTTTCTTTCCATGGCTCCCTTCCATTTTCAAAGCCAGCCATGGAATTGAGGGTCCACATTGTATCGCACCAACTTCTGCTTCTATCATCACATCTCTTTCTCTGACTTTGACTTCTCTTCTGTCACCTTCTTCCACTTCTAAAAAATTCCTTGTAACTACATTGGACCCATCCATATAATCCAAGATAATCTCTCCATCTTAAGGTTAGCTGATTAGCAAATTTAATTTCATCTGCAACCTTTATTCTCCCTTGCTATGTAACAATATACTCATAAGTACTGGGTATTAAGGAGTGGATATCTTCAGAGGGCCATTATTTTATCATACCCTTTCACAATCTCAGATTTAACTAATGAGGGATAGAGGTTGAGTTTTTGAACTGGATTAGCAGAAGTTAGCTGATCTTGGCAGAAGTGAAAATAATATTTCTTAGACAGATGCTCAGGATTCTCATGCAAGTCTGAGCTTCATCATGCAAAGTTGTTCTGTATAGCTATGGGAGCGCAGTCTTCAGAATAGGGTCAAAACCAAGATGTTAGATCTATGGAACTGTTCTTTTGTAATATGAATATAGTCCTGCAAAGGAGAGACTTGACATTTACTGGCTGTACACTCTTTGGTCCTAGTTAATACTATTGCTACTTATACAAGTGATCAGACTGCTTGAATCCTGAGGATTTTCCAGCATATTTGCCTTTGAGAAGATAGCATGGTCCCTGAGAGCAGGTCCCAGGCCTCTGTGTTTCTACCTGTGCTCAAATTCCTCCCCTTAGCTCTGGTGAACCCATTTCAGGGGATGTTTCAGGTCAGGCAGCTGTCTTGGTACAGCTGCCCTACTCCAGTTATTGAAAAGTGCTTTACAGTTTTCTGAAATGTGCAATTTCTCCTTTTCTCATTTGAATCCCAGAATTCTAGTTGTGTAGTCAGGTTTTTAGATTTGACATCTGCCCAGCCTGAACTTTTGGGCTTGGGTCTTGAACTCAACTCTTTTAGGTTTGCCCATTGTCATTATTGAGTCATTCACCCCTAATTGGATTTTCACTGATCTTTTTTCCCCTCTGTTCTTATCCCTCCTTTTACCTTCGGGACCTCATAAGGCATGCAGGACCCTCTGCTAGGTCCCGCTGACCTTGCCAAGTTTTCCCTCGGTCCTTTCTGATCTTTCTCTTGCTGAATTTCCTTAGCTTTGAGCAGACATTTAGATGATGTTATGGCTCATTAATATAGAAGAAGATGCTTTGGTAGGAGAAACAAAGTAACTTCTGATCACACACAGTACATATAATTTCTCAGCAACACTTCTAAGGAATTGGGAGTACAGGTAGTCACTCCCTCATATTTTTATGTCTGTGACAGCGAGAGCAGAGCTCTGAAAAAGAAGGAACTCTTAAATATTTTTCACTGAATAGGGAGGTTGTCATGATTGGGAAAGAAGATTTTGGCTATAGAACTTTGAGCCACTGTATAAAAAATCTCTCCCTTTAAACTGACAGGTCATTCTGTTTGATTTTTTATTTTTTTAGTTTTGGCTTTTAGATGAAAACCTTTCTCAGATTTCTAATTACCTAGCAGTGGTTTTCTCCAGGACCTTTTGGAAATGAAATGGACAATCCAGAAAGGAGGAAAAAAGTAGCTGAAAGCCAAAAGAAAAGCTAAGGGAAGTGCTGTATTTCTTTGGAATATTTTCTAAGCTGTCAACATTGTTAAGGGCAGTTTGGGGACACAGATGGAGGTATGGCAATTGTGTCTTGTGGGAGTAATGGAAGCTCCATGGCCAAATTTACTCGGGACTCAGTCATTCTCCTGGGAAGTTGGGAGCATGGTGGTGGATAATCCTTTGCCAATAAAACAAGAAAAAGAATGAGAAAGGGCAGTGGAAGTAAGTCTGGCAGCCTCAGATATAATAACATTTTTTAAAGAGACCCTTAAAGCATAGAGCTCTTGCTGAGTAGTTGATAGACTTACTTGAATTTTACAGAGAAGATACAATGAGGACTAGAGATTCATCTGTTTCCTGTACATTCCTATAAAAACCTTTAAGCTCCAGCTCCAGAAGTGACAGAATGTTGAGGGGTAAATAGTCTCAGAGGGCCAGGCAAGTGGAGAAAGGTACCGTGTCTGCAGCATTCTACTAGCTAGCTATCTGTGGGTTGCCAACCAAATATTACCCCCCCCCAAAAAAAAATATTTGGTTGTGGTTTGTGCTACATGGGGTTGGGTGGCATGAGTTTGGGTCCTGGCTTATCTAGTCTCCAAGTGATCCCCAAACAATGTATTTAGTCTCTATATGCTCTCTGTGTGAAGGAAGATTAATATACACTCTTCATTATTGAGTAGTGTTGAGCCAATTGCAAGGTAAGATGTGTGCAACATTCAGCACGCTTCAGGGTGCATAGTAAGGGTCATTAAAAGTGAACTGCAGTGATTGTCATATTATTACGGTTAAACCCAGGAACTTGAGTGGCGGCATCCTTATAGCAGTAGCTGGAATTTTGTTGCCCAATCTTGTCCTACCTAACGGTTAACTTGCACATACAAAAGAGCTCCCCCTTTTATTTTTCAGGGTATTGACTTCAAAGTTTAGGCTCTCTCCACCCTACAATTTGAATTTGTACTACTTTGATTCAACTGTGAAATTGTGGTATGCTAGAGCTTAACTCAGCCAGGCTTGTTTTTTTTTCCTGTTTTCCCTCGTAGCCACTTTGGCATTACATAGTTCTTAATGCTGGTTTCACACTCCCTTGAATCAAAGGTTAGAGGTCAATTTCAAACATGGCAGGATGAACAGTCATAGCATTTGGCACCTAGATCCCCCCTTTTTTTTACAGTGTGAAGCATTTTAGAAACACTAACCTCAGTGGGGTTCTTAGATTAGTTCTGTTTTGAATTAGTCCCTCCAATCTGGGTGGTAAAAAACAAGCAGGGAGGTTAAATGAAGTTATTCAAGTTGAGAAACAGAGAGCTTTTCGAAACTGATATTCAGATTTAGGACCTAAGCCTTCATTGCCTTCCCCCACTCCCTTCCTCTTAGCACTCTGTGGAACCCATTGCGTTCTCTGACATAAGTCAACTCTATCTAAAAGGAAATGGCATCCAAGCACAATTATTTGTCTAATTTCTTCCTTTTCGTTTTTGGTAGATGTAGATTTGTTACTGGGCAAAGGAAGGGATAAAGGGAAGAAACTCACCATGTGTCTGCTGCTGCCACTCACGTGACTGTTTATGCTATTGGAATAAAGGGAGCAGCACACACTTCTTTGGTAACCACTCATGACTCTGGTGGTTGGCAGGAGGATGCTGGGAGCTGGTGTTAGAGGGAAAACAATTCACAACTGATGTTGAATACTCATTTGTATTTTCTAAAAGTAGCATCTTTAACAGGATTCCCTGCCAACCCCGTCTCCTCCTGGGGTTTCTAGGGCTGCTATTGCTGGTTCTGACATTTTTCTAAGGTAAAAATGTTACAGAAGAACAAGAAGGAGAATGGGGAGGAATAGAAAGAGGAAGAGAGGAGAAGATTGAGGAGGAGGAGAAGGGGAGGAAGAGAAAAACATTTTTTCTTCTAAATTATTGCTGAAGGAAAACACATCTGGCAAAATGGAAACATCACATTTATTTCTATTACCATTTTTCTCCTAGGATAAGAAAGCACTAATGCATTTGTAAAACTATGCATGTTAATAACAGGTAAACTGTGTTTGAATTACAGATAAACACAGTGATTGCAGGCAGCTTGCTTTGACCTGGGAGGTATCTCCAGTATCAGTGGACAGATGGTAGGATCATCTAAGCAAAGAGGGCTTCTTTTTCATCTGAATCCCTGCACTACAATATATCACTGAGCATTGGATTTGGGATAAAGGAAATTATTCTGTTCTAGGCTAAAATTTTTACCAATGTTTAAGTTATTAACCAACTTCTAAAGCTAGACATCTTTTGTTTAGTTACTTCACCACTTTCTCAATTGATAAAAGTTATTGTCAATTGATTATGAGGGGCTCTGAGTTTGTCTTCTATCACTTGGTAGAAAGTGGTTTCCACTTGTTTGACATTTTAGGCTTTCTGAATGTGTCAAGTTTATGAAGCTAAAAAATGCCTTTGTAACATTCTGGACAATGTGCCCTCATTTCATAGGTGGCTCTTTCTATTCAGCATTGACAAGCAGAGAGGTAGGACTTTATTTCCTTAGTCTCCTGGCACATCGAGTAGAAACTCTATCATCCCACTCTTCACAGGTAATGCTAGAATACACCTCAGTGCTCACTCTAGGTTCTTGATCAAACACCAAAAAAAGGGAAATAAATTCTGGAATATTACTTTGGGTGGTGGTATAGGTAAGTTTCTGGAAATGTGCAGATAGTGCTATTCAACTGCCCTAATGAGAATCCAATGGGAATGTTGTGCAGCATCTCTCTCTCTCCTCTCTCTCTCTCTCTCTCTCTCTCTCTCTCTCTCTCTCTCTCTCTCTTTTACAAATTCATTTTTAAAACATTTAAATATATTTGGTATACAATATTATTTTAGTTATATTAGTTTCAGGTGTACACATAGTGATTTGACATTTTATATATATGTTTTTATTGGTTTTTAGAGATAGAACCATTGATGAGAGAGAAACATCATCAGTCAGCTGCCTCCTATGCACCCTGCACTGAGGAGCAAGCCTACAACCTGGGCACATGCTCTGATTGGGAATCGAACCAGTGACCTCCTGGTTCATGGGTCAATACTCAACCACTGAGCCACACCAGCTGGGGGCATGGTTTGACATTTTTATACCTTACAGTGTGATCACCCCACTAATTCTAGTAATCATCTGTCACCATGAAAACTTGCCACAATATTGTTGATTATACTCCCTTTCATCTTTTTCACCCATCCTCCTGTTCTCACCTGCTCTGGCAACCTTCCCTTTGGTTTCTACAGTATCTCTTAAAGTTCCATCTGGGTGAGAAGTTGCAGAATGCATGATATTTTTTCATAGTTCCTAGCAAAATATTCATAGAAGCCTCAATTATACATCCAAATAAAATAAATCATTAGACTGCAGGTCATTTATTGATGTCATACTTTAAGAAATAGAAAGTCAGTGCCCATCAGACTTCTAGATAGTTCCTCCCACAGTTAGTTTTGATATTTCCAGGCAATTAGGACCGATGAGTCTGAGAAGATATGACATTCAGTATCTTTTTCAGATGCTTAAGAATATAATTTCAGATACACAAGTATTAAAATGTTCACCTTTTGGCCGTATTGGGTATTTTTGAGACTCAAAGTAGATGGACTTTAATGGATATGGGATGTGCTTAAAGCCGATTGAAGTAGCATTTTAATCGAAAACTGTCCTATGGGACCAAATGG
This sequence comes from Antrozous pallidus, assembly GCA_027563665.1. Taxonomy (NCBI): domain Eukaryota; kingdom Metazoa; phylum Chordata; class Mammalia; order Chiroptera; family Vespertilionidae; genus Antrozous; species Antrozous pallidus. The sequence goes on along the minus strand of CM050508.1, from coordinate 28,617,234 downwards.
AAATCTGTCTTAGTTTTCTCTGTCAGTGTCTTATGATATTTACACATAGATTGCCATTGAAAAATTCTTGGCTCTCAGCAAGCAGTCCAGACTTTGCCAGGAGCAGATCATGCTGACATGGTCCACCTTAGTTCATAGGTTTGGATGCTTTTAGTTCTTACATGTTCTGTTTTGTGAGTTCACTTATACCTTTAAGAAAAGGTCTAGCCCTAGCTATTTTGGCTCAGTGGATAGAGCATTGGCCTGTGGACTGAAGGGTCCTGGATTCAATTCTGGCAAGGGCACATGCCCCGGTTGTGGCTCAATCCCCAGTCAGGGGCATGCAGGAGGCAGCATATCAATGGTTCTCTCATATCATTGATGTTTCTATCTCCCTCTTCCTTTCTTTCTGAAATATATATACATATATATATATATATATATATGAAAAGTTCTAGCAAAAATATCCCAGAGCAGTATTTTTCTTATGAAAATTCCCACATCCAAGTAAATAAGGCCTGCGGCCTGCTGGCTGCAAGCTTGACATGCTTGCTGTTCATCTAACTTTTTTGATGAAATAATAAACACTCCAACCCATGGTCTTCTTAATCCTATTTATAATTCTTCTGGATAATGAACCTGCAACATGAAGCATCTGTTACTAGGCTATTGCCTCTCAGCTGAAACTCTAAGGGTCAGATGCCAGTTAGAGTTTTTTAAAAAATTGTCTGGACTCCTAACCTAGTTTGGGGTGGTCCAGTAGTATTTACCAGTCAGAAATTATTATGTTATCATTTTTTTTTGTGAAGCTGTGATGTAAAAAAAAATTCCCAGCCCTGGCTGGTTTGGTTCAGTGGAATATTGGCTTATGGACTGAAGGGCCCTGGGTTCGATTCCAGTCAAGGGCATGTATCTAGGTTGTGGGCTCGATCCCCAGTAAGAGTGGGTACAGGAGGCAACTGATCAATAATTCTCTCATCGTTGATGTTTCTATCTCTCCCTCTAAAAAAATCAATAAAATATTTTAAAAATTTCTCCAGACTTCTTTCTGATATTTACTGTGCAGTAGTTCTGGTGACTCTCCTCTCTAATGGGTTACTACTCTGGAAAAATAAACTTCAAACTGTGAAGGCTCCTAGGTAGCCATCTCTTTTGTGTCTGAATAGCCCCTTTCCAGAGCTATATCCATCACCAGTGACTCTTTATGGTTACAACATAGAAGTGCCTCTTAAACTATATATGGTCTTTATTTCCAAGGAATGATATATATATATATATATATATATATATATATATATATATTATATTATATATATATATACACACAAATCTGCTGATCAGGTTAGTAAATTCACTAAAGAATTTCTAAATACTTTCAAGTTTTCATTCTCATGTACCATGGACAAGTAATAAACAAGTGTCAAGATCAGCACCAGTTCCTAAAACAAGCTGTGAATAGCGCTGACCTAGGTCTCTTGTTAGAAGGTCATCTTAGTGCTGTTCTCTGGACAAACTGACATTCTGGCTGAGCCATGTGATGGGAACATAGTCAAAGTCCTTCAAAGTTGCTCTGCAAAGGAATAATCTGTAATAACCCAGCAAGCAACCTTTCTCCCCACCCAGTCAACTACCCTGACCTGAGGACATGTTTTATTGCCTTTCTTTGATTATCCAGTATTTTTCTGCTCAGAGGATATCCGTCTTTCTTTGGTTTTCTGATTTATCTTGCTTATAAATTTCAAATTCAAGAATTCAGAAAATTTGGCAAGAGTCCCAAATTCTTTTTGAATTTCTCTCATGTGACACCCAAGGACAGATGTGCAACTAAGTATCAGAAAGAATGAGGCTAAATAGTTCCTAAATAGTAATAAGATAGATATGTAAATTAAACATTAATAACACTTCTGGGCTATATTCATTCACATTCATTCATAAACATTGGAACTTCTGGAGGGAGGGACAATGGCACAATTTTAGTGCAGGAAGCTACTTGTCCCCATACTTGTGAAATCGGTATTTATAAAATGATGACAATAGCAACAAAACATAATAAGTAAACCAATTCTTAGAGTTTTAGTCTGAGAAAAGAATTAATACAATGCTGAGGCTAATGTTTTTTTATTTCTGATATGTCTTAAATGTAAACTTTGAAGTTTTTTTTGTGTTTTTTTTTTGTAACCTCCTTTGTCTTTCTGTTCAATTTTTATTCATCCTAGCTTTTTTTTTTCTTTTTTTTTTGTGAAACCAAGAACTTAGGGGTAGCCAACAGGGATTTAGTGGATCTTTGAGGAATATTTTCTAAGCCATTTTTGGCATTTAGGACAAACCCTATGCTATGATTACTGAAAATTTGGCAAAATCAAACGCTTGCTCATATATATTTATAGAATAATAAGGGAAACTGATTGATAGGGTTTTCATCACCACTAAGTGTAGCTTTGGCATAAAAACAATGAGCTTCTACTTGGCAGCTCATCCTAAGGCAAAATATTTTAGAGTGGGTGAACTCAGAGAATCCAAAGAAAAAGAAAGCATGTAAGTAGAAAAGAGGAAGGGTGTAAGTCTCTGATCTTTTATTGTACAAGAGATTTCAGTTGGCATATTAAAAATATGTCAAATTAATTGAATTAAAAGCCTCTAATAATACTTAACATTTAGCTACCTCTAAGCACTTTAAGAAAAAGGAAATATATAGTATTTAACCTATAATTTCTAGGAAAATAATCTCTTCCTAAACACTAAACATAGATATAATCACTATAGGAGTAACTTGTCTGTCATGCTATGAAAGTTACCTGGACACATCTTATTCTTTTCAGGTAAATCCACAATAGTTTTTCTACATCTGTAGAAAGTACGGATGTAAAATGAGAAATTCTCATAAAAAAGCAGAATGATGATTAGTCTAATGCCCTTTAGTCACTGACAAGAATTCCAATAAAAAGGGGCTGTATTGGCTTTTTCCCCTCCGTTACTTTTTCAGGGGAAAGGAGCAGAGAAGGGCTCTTTGCACTGGAGAAGGAACAGGAGATGGGTCAAGGCAGTGTCTAGGAGAGGTATGACGGTTAAGATGGACCCTCACCCATGGTGAGGTCACTCCTATTCACACCTCTTCATGAATCAGAACACCCCACCTTAAAAAAATCCAGGTATACAGAGGAAAGGAGGGAGTCATATAAACCTCACCCCGTGTTTATAGAAGTATTACAACAAAATGAAATTTTTATTAATTAGAGTAACTTATTCAGGCAAGGAGCTTATCCAGAGGATATGTCTCGCAATTTTAATCCCAAAAGAAATCAGTGAAAAGGAAAGCTAGAGTTCTAAATTTTTGTATTTAAGGGAGCTTCATGATGGTCAGTTGGGTTTACTGATTCCCCAAATAATTGAAAGTGCTGACTCCTTCATTAAGTCTGCTTTCCAATATCCCACCCATTTCATATGCCAAACCTGTGAGTACTAGGGCTTTGAGACATGAAGGCCAGCCCCTTCCATCAGCTGTACCCAGGCTAGTGAAGGGAGATAAACAAATACATATAACACATAAACAGGAGTAGGGATAGTATGGGGGTACCCAAGAGAGCCATATAATCCTAGATTAGATTTAAAAATTCAAAGAAGGCACCCAGGCCTTCCTTGGGATCATCTTAATAGAATAATGAAGGTGGGACAGGGTATTGAATGTTCTGGGGAAAGCACTTTCCAGGTTCAAGTATGAGTGTGAAGATTGGGAGTGTGGGAAAAGAAGGCAGGATGGCAATTCACAGGAAAACGGGTGAGAAAATAGCTGTCAGAACTGGAGGAGATCTTCAAGTTCAAAAACAAAATGCTACACTTTTTATTAGTAACATTGGTAGCTATAGCCTGGCTGGTGTTGCCCAGTGGTTGAGTGTTGACCTATAAACAAGGAGGTCATGGTTCGATTCCCAGTTAGGACACATGCCCAAGTTGTGGGCTTGATCCCCAGTGCCGGTGGGGGTGGGGGTGGAGGAGGCAGCCCATCAATGATTCTTTCTCATCATTGATGTTTCTCTCTCTCCCTCTTCCTTCCTCTCTGAAATGAATAAAACTATATTTTTTTAAAAAGAAAAGAAAATTGGTAGTTATAATGCTAATATAACCAAGAAGAATTGATGAAGTTAAAAATTCCTTGTTTAATAAAGGAATATATGATTTGGAAATACTTAATGTGAAATAATTAAAATTAAAATGTTGCACCCTTTTGAAAAAGGTGTTATAAACATCTACTCCATATAATATATATAAGAGGGGAAGTCTTGTTTATCTATAGCATTATTTTATGGAGGATACCTCACACCCTAACAATAACAGGTAAAGAGGATGTAGAAATGGAGATGGAAATAGAAAGAGAAAATATGCTTTGTGTGCCCATCATACTGTGTTGGATTTCACTCTTCAGCTATTCCTGAATAATATCTGTAATAGTAATATTATTATTAGACTCTCTTGGTACTTGACACAGATATAGTCAAGCACTCAAGGATGGCTTTAAAAACACTAAAAGCATTATATACAGAGGTCAGCTGTCTTTAGGCTAGTAGATAAAAGGGATATATTCCACTCTGTTTATGGCAAATCAATGATTTACTGAAGAGAGCATTGATGTTTAGTTGGAAAATTCTTTGAAAAGAAAATATATCCTGAGATGGAAGAAATATAATTGAAATTAAATTGACTAAAACTTCACCTCCACTGAAAATCTTAAGAGTAACAAGTATGTTTAGAGTACCAGGATATGAGGTAAATACTATGGAGGTTGTTAATGATTAATGTGGGAACTTAGAATTCTTTTTTAGTAAGGGACAGAGCCATCCCTTGGGCGCGCGCGGGCGCGCGCGCGCACACACACACACACACACACACACACACACACACACACATCCCTTTAGGTTCTATTAAATCTCTAAGAGCTCAGGCATAAAATTTTTTAAAAGTCACACTAATACTGCTAACTAGAGGCCTGATGCACAAAATTTATACATAGATAGGGTCCATAGGCCTGGCTGGCTATCAGTGCCAATCTGTGGGGCAACTGGCAGGGCAATTGGGGGGCCCCCATGGCACCACCTTGGCCTGCCTGGGACTGCCAGCTTGCCAGCTCTGCCCCCCACCTCCACTGTTTGCCTCCCTCTGTGAAGTGACCGGTGGAGGCATCGGGGGCCCCTGGTGGCACTGCCTTGGCTGGCCTGGGGCCTCTGGGCTTGGGGCAGCTCCTGCATTGAGCATCTGCTCCTGGTGGTCAGTGTGCATCATAGCAACTAGTCATTCTGCTGCTCAGTCAATTTGCATATTAGGGTTTTATTATATAGGATATGCAGCCAGGATTGAAAACCACTGCTTCAATTAACGAGGTGTGTGTGTGTGTGTGTGTGTGTGTGTGTGTGTGTGTGTGTGTGAAGGGAGCAGTTAGGAAGGTTAGTAGTGGGACATTGTGAGGGATGAATAAGAGTTATCCACACAGAAAATTCACTGCAACATGCAAGAACAAATAGAGGTTCTGAAAGGCATGCTGATTTCTGGGGAATTGAGTGAAGGGAAATAAAGCTGGAGGAAAGCTGAGTATGTCCTAAATCCACAAAACTAGAAATGGAGCTTAATCATCATGCAATGAGGAACCACTGAAGAGTTTTAGGAGGAGAGAGACACAGTCAGATTTGTGTTTGAATGGATTATGGAAATAGTGGGATAGAAAATAGATATGGGGGAGATTTTAGTCCAGAGTTCTCATCAATTGTGTCTCTCTGACTTCTATACCTGTTTTGAGCTATTTTATGCCAGTGACTTGTGGCCAATAATCTTTTTCCACTTTTTAAAAAAGTATATATTTTTACTGATTTCAGAGAGGGAGAGAAAGAAAAAAAACATCAATGATGAGAGAGAATCATTGGTTGGCTGACTCTTGAATGTCGCCCACTGGGGATCGAGCCCACAACCCAGGCATGTGCCCTTGACAGGAATTGAACACAGGACTCTTTAGTCTACAGGCCGACACTCTATCCACTGAGCCAAACCAGCTAGGTCTTTTCCCACATTTTGGTGACACACAGGAGTAGAAAGAGGAAAGGAGAGGAGACAATACAGAAGGGAAAATAGGCAGGCGCTGTCTCTGGTAGAAAACACTACCTCAGCCATGTTCCGTGCTGCTTGGGAATCATGAGTGAGTGTATGTGGATGCCTAAGGCTTGCGCAGCTCCCTCTAGGCTGTTGCTACTCACACTGTGGTCCCTTGAACCACCAGCAGCAGAATCACTTGGGAGTTTTGATAGAAATGCAAAATGTAAAACCACACTCCACCTATCAAATCAGAAATTGCATTTTAACAAGTTTCTCAGGTAATTTTTATGCAATATAGTTTGAGATGCACTACTCTAAAGCGATGCTTTTCAAACTTTTACCCAGGACCCTCCCATAAAGCAAGAAGTTCATTTTACATTGTGGCTTAGGATTCATACATACCTGTGCACATGTAACTGAAGAAAAACTTTTGAGGGACAAATGTAGTCTATTCTATGCATGCATGCTATGATACTAGATCCTAAAAAAATATTCTGGTCAACACCTGCCCCATTGGTTTCATAATTTGCTCATAGTTTGTGACTTAATTTGTACTCCTAAAGAAACAAAAGTGGGGTAACCCTAAAATAGAATATTGGCATTATATTCTTATTTCACAGGAAAAATTAATTATAAGAAAAACAATTGGTCAATTGAAAGATATTTTTTTCTGATACACTTTTAAAAATTCTGGCTTTTGCCATTATTAATTGCTAGTAACTAAATGTGAGTAAGCATAATAAAAAATAAAGGAAGAGGAGACAAATATTGGTGGAAAAGAGTTGGAAAGAGTCAATCAGGCTTCATTCAATAATTGAAATATTAGTGATGTTACCTTCAATTGAAGTTTTATGTGCCATAAAATTAATATTTGTTGCTATGGAATTTATCTTGATATAAAAAAGATTTGGTCATGTGATGTTATTTCATGTATTAATATTTAATTCTACCTGATTACAATTGAGAGTCATTGCTTTAGAAAAGTATTTCTAAACTATTTTTGACCACAGTGGAGATTGGCAGGGCAAAAGACTCTGCAGATCACTTATTCTATTCATTCCCACTCTGTAGAGAGGGAAGAACAGAGTAATAAGAGGGAACGTGTCACTGTATAAGCAATTTTTTTTGTGGTTTTCCTTAGCAGAGTGGTAGAAATGACTGGCCTTTGAATCACAGCATATACATAAGTTAAAGTCAAGTGATTGCAAAATTATGGTCCTAAAATACTGTTGATGGAAGCATATATCACTGTATACTCTGGGGTTAACCAAACAATCCACAACAAAGTGCAATGCAAATGAAGAAGTTAAGCCAGAAGTAATTCATAAGTTGGAGGCATTGGCAACCATGACCAAGTTAAGACTACACTGATAACCAAGTGTGCTTCCTGAAAACTGCTGGTGTCCTACCAGTTGTGCTCAATTTGACTTAGGCAACAACTTTGCCAGCATTACATGGGACCCCAAATTACAGTAATCAGGAAGCACTACTAAAACAAGAATTTTATTTTGCAAACTCACTATTTTAATCACTTCAACTCATTCATTTAGTCAGTGGCCAATGAGTCTTTTTTGAATGTACAAAAAATAACATAATATGGATTATGCATCATTTAGCTGAAAGAATTAAAGAAAGAATGAGCATTATGAGGAGGCCCATTGTGGATTGTAATCCCTATTTTCAGAATGACTACTTGAGAATCACCATTATCAAGATCTCAACTGAGCAATCTAGTGACAACTCTGGGCTTCCATGGTTTTTTAAGATAATAGTATCTTTGTTTTTAAATTTTATTTTATTATTGTTTTTGAAACCATAGGAAAACCCATTGAAAATTGCCTGGGAACTAAGTTCAAGTAATTCTGCATATTTCCACACTCACACCCTTGTCTAAGCCAGAGATTTCTAAAAAGTTTCATCTCACACACAAAGTCTGATAGATTTGGCCGAAACCAGTGTGGCTCAATGGATAGAGCATTGGCCTGCATACTGAAAGGTCCCAGGTTCGATTCCGGTCAAGGGCATGTACCTTCGTTGCGGGCACATCCCCAGTAGGAGATGTGCAGGAGGCAGCTGATCGCTGTTTCTCTCTCATCAATGTTTCTGATTTTCTATCCCTCTCCCTTCCACTCTATAAAAAATCAATAAAATATGTTTTGAAAAAAAGTCTAATTGATTTGTAATGGATGTATGGCTGTGTTGAAGCCAGAAAGGGGTGTCTTCATTGATTAAGGATATTGGTTCTAGTCACTGGACAGTGGAGGGGCAGCTGCTTGCCTTGTTTGGTCTTTCCTGCTATAGACTCTCTTCTACTAAATTCTAAGGCAGGACTCTCTGTCACTTTGTGGAGGTATTTTTCTGGGATACTATTGATGAATGAATTTTTTACTTCCTCCTCACCATGTCCAGATTCAGCTAAGGTTGCTAGATAAAATACAAGATTCTCAGATAAATCTGATTGTCAGCTAAACAACAAAGAGATTGTGGTAAAGTATGTTTCAAATATTGCAAGAGATATTATTTATCTGAAATTTAAATTTAATTTGATACCCTATAGTTTTCTTTGCTAAGTCTGGCACCCTAAAGCCAGTATTTTAGGATATTTCATAGTGTGTTGGTCTCTGGATATATAGATCAACTACCTCCAATTTCTTCAAGGTGTACAAACTCATTTAGCAATAGAATAATTTTATGTGTCTCAGAGGGACCCAAGATAAATATACAAACTAATCCTGAATTATAAAAATTTGATAAATCCAAGGAATGTGGAAAAGGGGAGTGTAGAGTGGGGAATAAAGGATTAGAGGGTCAATGGAATGCAGGAGTCAGGAATGTTCAATATTGTAGGTTGGAGTTAAGTCGCTGGAGGAGGCTGAGGTGGGTAAAACAATTGGGTTAAAAGTGACTGGTAAGGAAGGATCTAAAGGAGAAAAGCAGTGCAGCATGGTGTTTGGTTCTTACAAACCTGCAACAACTTCTACAGTAGGAGTTCCTGAAATAGTGGGAGGGAGTTGAGAACCCCAGTTCCTGGGCTCAAGCTGGTATTCTGTCTGGAATGGATACTGTAACTCTATGCATGATGCTGAAACATGGCAGTGATGATCATTGGAGACCTGCTAAAGAATCCTCAAATAATATTCTCAACACTTTAGAAAAGGGTATGAAGAAACACATTTAAACACAGAGTTCCAGGAACTGCTCTCCTCTCTCTGTCTCTCATTCTATCATGTTTCTGCAAGTAAAATCTAATTATCAATGTTTGCTTCAAATGAAGTGTGTGTATGTGTGTATGTATATATGAATATAGTTTAATATAAAATCATCATCACTTTTGGTAATAATCAGAAGCACCTTAAGCTTTATAAGAAAAAACAAAAACAAAAACAAAAACAAAAAAAACCCCTGAAAATCAGAATTTAGCCAAATATTACATTTGTGACCAGCCCTGGAAAGATTTACAGTTAGGTGATACTGACTGTAATTATTAAAGCCAATTTCCCCAGTGTTTCACTCATTTTCTGTAAGCCAAAGAGTTACACTGCAGGTATTTGTCTCTTGGTAAATTACACAAAATCAACAAGGTATCTGATGAGCTGTGATTGAGTTCTGTATTATCCATCTGAATTTGCAATAACTGCTTGACTTAGTGCTTCTGAGAAATTCTGCACAGACCCTTCTTTTGCCTTATTGTCATGTTTCATTAAACACTGAAATGCCTGCAGTGTCCAAGGACTGCATACAAAATAGGGTTAAGGTATTCATTTGATCACTTTCCCATAAAGTCTAGATATTCAGCAATTCAGGAGGAAATGCATCCACAGCCCCCAAGCGAAGCTGCAGGTAAACTGGCTAATCTAATCACCTTGCCTCATAAGAACTCCCTCTCATCCTGTACTATTTTCTCCCTATCATAGTCATTTTTTGCATTACTTACTGCAGGGTCCCCAGGAAGATGAAGACAGGGAAACAGATTATACACCAAGCAGCTGCATTTTCTCTACAGCCTTTCCTTTTGAATGAAGCTTCCTCCTTTCACAGGTTTATAAAGAACCATCCCTGTGATTTTGCAGCACAGACTGGTGAGCACCTGCCAGCTCCCAGCGCAGCCAGGTGCTAAGCGTCTGCTGCGGTGAGCTGGTGACTCTGCAAATTGCATGTTCTCCATTCATGTATAAGGTGCATTCTGTTGTCCTCTGGGGAGCAAGGAAGCTGACAGCAACTCTCACATGAAACCTTCCATACCGAGTCTTGCAGGTAGCAAGAATATCATGTGAATTGCTGATGCTCTGCTTCGACTTTGTTCCCCCTGCTAAGCTTAGCCCAGCGATATCAAGAGAAGCAAGAGCTCAGCCCAGACAGGGCAGTGTTGTTTTGTGGCCAGGCAGTCCTGCAGGATCGAGCAGAAATACTGTCTCTTGTTCCTGATGAGCAAGGACCCGTCCCATTGTCCTCATAGGATTTTTCTTTTCATGTAACTGTTGAATGTCTGGCATGGTAGGAAAACTATAGTGATCAGAGTCATTCTGGGTAGAGAGATGTGCTAAACCCCTGCAGGTTCATACACCATGAAATAGATTTGCAGTTGGTCCTTGTTCTAGAGGTAAAAAAAATATTGAGGAAGTCATTTCATATGCATGATAACTGAATTCTGAAAAGCCCAACTATATTCCAAATGGTATGAAATTCAGATCATTGAGTAGCTGAGCAAATGTCCTACCCTAATAATTATAGATTTGATTTGTAAATTACAGTAATAACTTATAACCAATGACAGATTAAATGGTATCAAAGTTAACCCCAGCTCATTTTTTTGCATGGTTGCACTCCAGTCTAGTGTATGTCAGATACATCTCATTTCATGTGCTTTTTACAGTAAAAAATAGTGCGGAATACTCAATTTCAGTAAGTCGAACTGCATTTTAACTCTACAGTGGAAAAGCAGATGTATGAAGGTTGATATTTATTTAGATATTACTATGTGCCAGAAATAGTGCTCAGTACTTTGCATGAATTTTCTAAGTTTAATCCTGACAACAACTTCATGGTTTAGATCAGTGGTCGGCAAACTGTGGCTCACGAGCCACATGTGGCTCTTTGCCCTTTGATTGTGGCTCTTCCACAAAATACCATGCCCTAGGTGAGTCTATTTTGAAGAAGTGGCTAGAAGAAGTTTAAGTTTAAATTCGGCTCTCAAAAGAAATTTCAATCGTTGTACTGTTGATATTTGGCTCTGTTGACTAATGAGTTTGCCAACTGCTGGTTTAGATATTATAATGACCTCCAATGGAGACATGTAGAAATTGGCCCAGAAAGTGAAATAACTTACCTTAAGTACTTAGTGATTGATGAAGGTCCACTACACTTCCTCCTACATATTTCCCCAAGGAACAAGGCTGACCTGACCTGGAGCAGCTTTTCCCAGGTGCAATACATTGAGATAAGAAGTGAGTTGATGGGAGTAATAGAAGAAGTGGGCCATAGTGAATACCACTATATTTTTCACAATTATTAAGGGGACAAAATCGCTCATTGTCTAAGTAGCTGGCTACTGGCTGCTGCCACACTCAAGATTATGCCCCTCCACATCCCCAGGGGCTGCCCACTTTTGAAGACTGAATTACTAAACTTTTTAAAGACCTGGCCTTTTTGCCTCAATTGGCTGAGACCTCTGTTGTAATTACAACACAGGTCAATGTCTCCCTCTTCCCAGTTCTGCTTCCTTCTGTTTTCCTATTGGGAGAATATTCCTCTCAATAAACTTCCTGAGTACATATTCATCTCAAAGTTTTTTTGCTGCTGAATCTGACCTGAGATGTACTAACATACTTTCAGTGAAAGATGGATAGAGCCAATTGTTTGTTGTTATTGCCATACTTATTATTAAAATTGTTAACCATAACCAGCACTCAAGATAATAAAATGAATAATTTGAAATATAAATATTGACATTAGATTCCTGAAACATAATGTTGACCATTTCTTTTATATTCTGAAAGTTATAAACACCTTTCTTAGTATCTACATTTAGTACCTCAATTCATTTACTGTAGCACTTAAATAATTTACTATACTCCACATTTTTAAGTAAATTTCCTCTTGAGTTAATAAGATTTCATGAATGAAACTGATATTATGAATTAAAGGGTTATCATGGAGAGAAAGAAAACCAAATCCAGGATTCAAGTACACCTTCTTTCCTTCCATTTGACCCTGTGATGAGTAAGAAGGTGCGAATACAATTTGAGGTAATAGTAGTTTGACTTTATCACTAAGGGAATACTCAATCAACAGACATCACACTGTTCAATTTTCCTTATTGTTAAATAAATATATGTAAAACTAACAATTATGTACTATGTCATGAATCCTAATTGTCAAAGATAAATATAACAGTGGTTTCTATGGGTTTAGAAAACAGACAATTGTCACTTTGCTAGTGAGACTATAAATTGGCCTGCTCTTTCAGAAGGGCAATTGGATAATCTGGGACAAGAGTCTCAAAATATTTATTTTCCCTTTGACTGAATAATTTCATATTCAGGGATTTATCTTAAGAAAATTATTAGAGGTGAGGTAAAGCTTTATGTATAAGGATACTTAATGAATATTTATTTATGATGCTCAAAAATTAGAACAACCTAATGTCAAACAAATAATATCATGGTTATACTATGAAATCATATGCATCACTTCAAATTTTTGAACAACAGTCAATGACACAGAAAATGCTTAAGACATTATAGCAAATGAAAAATACTACCTTTACAGAATAATCAGAATTTTGTAAGAAATAAATTTTGGGGGGTATAAAATATTTTAGGAGGAACCAACCCCTTAATCTTGAACTTCTGATCTCTAGAACTATTAGACCATCAATTTCTGCCATTTAAGGGGAAAAAATCCAGCAATAAAATGTCCCAAGTGTGAACAATGTTTTTCTTTGTGGTAGCAGGGGAGTTTTAATGTTTTCTTCATAATTTCTGTGATTTCAAAATTTTTCCATTTGGCTATGTATTACTTATAATTAGGAAGTATTATCATACAAAGGATGTTTGTCTTTGGTGTCTTCATGTGTTGAGGAAGAAAGTGCCACAGTGCCATGCAATGATGTACATATATGAGGTCCAGTTCCCCAAAGTGCCCCACCATCCTCTGTCCTGTTTTCAAAGTCCCAGTTCTAGGTTTCTCTCTCACATAGGTATCATATGCACAGTATTAAAGCTCAATCTATTCCTTGGTAGAGTATCAATGGGAATTGATATCTCTTATTATTTCTTGATTATCACTTACTACAAGGCTTTATTCATAGCTATGCATAATTTGAGAACTTCTTTCTCATCTCAGGAATAAAATAATGTGAAGCTCTAAGAAAAGTACAGAATTTCATGACCCACAGTCTTTGTCAACTGCTGTGGCATGCATTTTCACTTAGACCCGGGAGGATATTTGTGACAGGAATTTCAGCATCACTGGGTAGAAGGAGAAAAATGTCCATTTCCAGAAAGACAACAACAGCGAGTTTCTGGTTTCTGTGTCTTCTGAATTAGAAAAGACCTATGAACAGAATCTCGTGTAATGACGAATGCAATGCAACGTAGCAATGTCTAGTATTTCTCCAAGGAAATGGTTTCCTTCATTTGGTTCTCTATTCCCCTCTCATTTTGATTCACTCCTTCCAAGACTTCTCCCAGCACAGGTTTTACAAACTGTGATAAGGAAAACAAATGAAAACAAAATGTTGTAAAATTGCCACATGTTTCCTAAGAATATAGGAAAAATACTTTTCCTTTTCCTTCCTCTCTCTGTCCCTCCATCTTTTCCTTCCCTTTTTCTTTTGATCTCATTCTTGGTCTTATTCTCTCTTTCTTACTCTTTCTTTGCTTCCCTATTTAGGCTGTGACTTTAAGTCTGATCCAACTTGTTTCTTTAGAGGTAAGAATATATGAAATCTTAGTTTTAACGGCAGCATTTTAATATGCATAAGCCATCACTGCTGAGATGAGACTATGTTCGCCCATGTAAGATGACATCTCCATTTAAGATGTAAATTGTGCTATGTAACTTTGCTTGCATGAGGATATTCACAAAAAGAGGGTCTTTTCTGATTTTTAGACTTTGAGATGCCTACTGACTGTTTTTGAATGATTTACTCACCATAGACTCCAATCCAGGGAAATCTTGTTTCTTGTTTCTTTCAATAATTTTACCAAACATCTGCTAAGAGCTCCCAGTGGCATATTTTGCACAGGACTCAAAAATGCCTGTTGGTAATGCTAAAAGCCTGTGCTACTTTTAGAATACGTAACTCAGCTAATATGCATTATGATTTAATAAATCCATGAATGGATATTATATGGAGATTGCAGGCCAGCTGTTCCCTTCTAAACCAAGCCAGAGGAACAGTGGCTGCAGCTAGAGGGATTTAGGTTTTAATATAAGGAACTGAAAGAAGTTGCTAGGGAGATTTCTGAATCCCCATGTGAAGATTCTGACTCAGAACTCTGAACGTTGTCAGCTCTGGCCTATGATTTCCAAGTCTTGCAAGTTAAAAAAAGAACAAAATATCGACTTGGATTTTAAACTTAGCTGAAAGAAAATCATTTAATTCACTGGAACACATTCTCAAGCTGTACTGAAAATAAGGAGGAACACTTCCTCTCAAAGTTTCTGGAGTTAAAATAGGTCCTATTCACAGTCTGCCTTTGCTATCTCAACATAGCAAAAACGGAACCCTCACAGATTGTAGATGTGACTGCAGGCCTTGTACCAAACCTTTACCATTACGGCTCCCACTGGGACTTCTCATCAACCTCCCTGTCCATTACCCTGCCAATCTATGGCAGACCCAAGTGAGACTGAAGCAACCACACACAGATCCTTCAATTTTTGCAGTAATTTATTTTTTTGATGTCAATGCTTCCTTGGTTAGCATCTGATTTGATCTTCCCAAAGATCCTACAAATCAGATAGTATTATTCCCATTTTTTTTTGTTAATTCCCACCAGAGGCTATTTTTCTATTGATTTAAAAAATTAATAATAATAATAATTTTTTAGAAATAGTGGAAGGGAAGGGGAGAGACACAGAGAGAAACATCCATGTGAGAGAGACATATCGATTGGCTGCTTTCTGTACACACCAGACCAGGTCTGGGAATGGAGCCTGCAACTGAGGTACATGCCCTTGACCAGAATCAAACCCAGGACTCTTCAGTCCATGAGCTAGAGCTCTATCCACTCAGCCAAACTGGCTAGGGTGTTATTGCAATTTTCTGATAAGAAAAGTGAGAATCATGGGGTAACCAATGCAAAACTATCACCTTCATAAGTGTCAAAGCCAGAGAAAACCCAGTGTTTTGAATCTCAGTTAAGGACTCTATCTTCTAGCTCAGCATTTTAATGCACTCGTATATATATATATTTTTTTTCAGGAGTGTTTCACTTGCCAACAGTGTGGCTGATTTATCTGGAATGACCGCAGATAGCCACCCTTTGGAGAAATTACCAGGGAAATACTCAGGCTGGAGGTTCCAGAAAGCCTCCTTGATGAAGAGCATTCCTACTCATCCATCTACTATAAGCATTGACTGCCTGGCTTTTCCATTCACCAACTGTGAGGTGAGTTATTTAACATTTATACATCTCAGTTTCATCATCTGTGTAAATGGAAGTAATAATAGTACCTGCCCTAATGGGCTGTTGTGAGGGAAAATTGAGCTAATGTATGCAAAGTGTTTGCAACAAATTGTGCTTGCAACAAAGTAAGTGGAGTGAAAATGCTGGTTACTATTACAGATTTTCCATCAACTCTAGACTTCAAGCTTGGCTGTCTCATGTGATAATAGGATAATTAATTTTATAAAAGTCATCTATAAATATATATCTTTTTAATGAACTGAAAGAACGTGGGATAAATAAAAACTAGTGGCTTATGATTTAGTGGGAAAGAGGAAATATATGCACATTTCTATAGTCCAAGGCACCATAAATAATGTAAGTCGAGAGTACAAAGGAAAGAGACAATCTTTGTTTTTAAATATATATATATATTTTCATTGATTTCAGAGAGCAAGGGGGAGAGAGAGAGAGAGAGAGAGAGAGAGAGAGAGAGAGAGAGAGAGAGAAACATCAGCGATGATAGAGAATCGACTAGCTGCCTCCTCATGCCCCACTGGGAATTGAGTCTACAACCTGAGCATGTGCCCTGATTGGGAATCAAACTGTGACCGCTTGGTTCATAGGACGGTGCCCAACCATTGAGCCATACCAACTGGGTGAGACATTCTTTTTTTTTGTTGCATTTTTTAAATCTTTATTGTTCAGTTTATTAATTACATTGTTTCTCTTTTTATCCCCCTATAGCTCCCCTCCACCCTGTACCTATCCCACCCTCCACCCTCACCTCCCTCTCCCCACTGTCCTCTCCCATTGTTGCAAGATTTTTGTCCAGTCTCTTGCTGCACTTCCCACAACCCTTTTTTCCCCAAGAATTGTCAGTCCATTCCCTCTCTATGTCCATGTCTCTGTTATATTCACCAGTCTATCCTGTTCAACAGCCTATCAATTCACTTGATTTTTATGTTCATTTGTTGATAGATGTGTATGTGTTGCTCATAATTTTCATCTTTACCTTTTTCTTCTTCCTCTTCTTAAAGAATATCTTTCAGCATTTCATATAATGTTGGTTTGGTGGTGATGAACTCCTTTAGCTTTTTCTTATCTGCGAAGCACTTCATCTGACCTTCAATTCTGAATGATAGCTTTGCTGGATAGAGTAATCTTGGTTGTAGATTCTTGCTGTTCATCACTTTGAATATTTCTTGCCACTCCCGTCTGGCCTGCATCGTTTCTGTTGAGAAATCCGCTGACAATCGTATGGGTGCTCCCTTATAGGTAACCAACTGTTTCTCTCTTGCTGCTTTTAATATTCTCTCCTTGTCTTTTGCTCTTGGCATTTTAATTATGATGTGCCTTGGTATGGTCCTCTTAGGGTTCCTATATATTGGGGTTCGGTGCACTTCTTGGACTCCTAAGTCAATTTCTTTCACCAGGTGTGGGAAGTTTTCAGTCACTATTTCTTCAAATAGGTTTTCATTGTCTTGGCCTCTCTCTTTTTCTGGCACCCCTATAATTCGGATGTTGGTATGCTTGAGGTTGTCCCAGAGGCCCCTTACACTATCTTCAATTTTTTGGATTCTTTTGGTTTCTTGCTTTTTCAGCTGAATGGATTTTACCTCTTTGTATTTCAAATCTTTAACTTGGTTCTTGGGGTGCTCCAGAGCACTTTTAGGTCCTTGTATAATATTTTTTGTTTCAGTCAGTGTATGCTTAATTTCTGGTTGGTCCTTTTTCATATCCTTGAGAGTCTCCTTTATATCCTTGAGGGTCTCCTTCATTTCCTTGTAGGACTCATTCATTTCCACGTTGGTCTTGATCATTTCCTTGCAGCTCTCGTTTATATCCTTGAGGGTCTTGTTCATTTCCTTGTAGGACTCACTCATTTCCTTTGTGGTCTTGCTTATTTCCTTATAGGCCTCGATCTTTTGTTGGAACCTCTTGAAAAACCCTATAACCGTGGTTTTGAATTCCATGTCCAGTCGTTTTTTTTCCTCCATTTCTTTCACATCTGATTTCTTTCCGTGTCGCTGCATGGTGGCTGCTTCCCTGAACTGGTCAATTAGGTTTGTGTGGTAGACTTCCTACTAGGGACAGTGGCACAGCCTCCCCGGTTACCTAGGTGGATATGGGCTGCACAGTCTTGCTGTAGTTAAGCTCAGTTAATCGTTGTTAGCACTTGGAGGGTTGACCTCCAGGCCAATTGTCTGTGAAGCTCAGCTGTGCTCAGGTTGGATGGGCGGAGTCTCTGGGCCAAGCAGACAGTGTTAGCTCCCCCCTATGTGGCCCTGGGGACTCTGTGCCAGGGGCAATGGCTGCCAGCACCTCTGAGAGAGAGCTGCTGCCAAGCTCCACCGGCTGCCGGGGAATTCAGACTCTCCCAAAATGAGTCTGCATGTGCAATGTCTCTGGGTGAGACATTCTTAACAGCTGGAAGGATCTGATAAGATTTCCAAAAGTGGTGGGACTTATTTGCCTTAAGTCTCCACAGGACTTGCCTTAGAGGCTGCTATGGGAGAAGGTATTCAGTGAATATGTGTAGGGTGACTGAAGTGGAGGCCCAGGGTTTAGGTAAAGCTTCCTGAGAGAGAAAATAGTATAAGCCATACAGAGAGGCATGGCAAGGATTAATTTAGTAAATTCACGGCTAGTGGATTCATGGTGTGCAAAGGTAGATTTCGTCCTAGATACTGGATGGTCTTGAGTGAAATTTTACAGATTTAAGTTTAATGTGGGACTCAATGGAAGCAAGCAGAACATCAGATGCATCAAAGAATCCAGCATAATTAGATATGAACTATAGGACTGTGTGTTTTATGAATTTGAGGAATGTTGGACTGGTGGTCTGGAATCCAATATTAGCAAAATTATAGCCATTTCTCTTATAAGACTTCCAAAGAAAATGTTCATGTTGGGGCTCAAACACACACAAAAAAGACAATATTTTATTATTAGTTGGACAGTTGGTCCTTAAGTACCAAAAGCTCTAGTAAGATGAACTTGGATTAAGGTATGCAGTTTAGAAGCTTAAGTAGCCTCTTCGCTAAACCAAGACCCTAATCTGAGCACGCTGTTCCTGATAGCTTCAAGGAAGGATAGACACTTTCGAGATTGGTGGACTAAAATACATATGAAAGAGAATTGATGAGTCAGACAACTGGATAATTCAATCTCCACATCTGAGAGAAGTTTTGGGCCACTGTGCCATTCCTTGTCTATAAAAGGAGAAAGCAAAAAAGAGGCATACTAATGTGTATGATCATTAAACCACAGTGACTCTGCTCATTAGTAAATGCAGAATAGGCACATGCATTCATTACATGAATGTCCTTCCTCCTTGAGAGAAGAAAAAGAAGGTTCAGGGGAAAGTTGTAGGGAGTGGTTTTAGGGTTAAGCCTCAGACTGATCTTCTGGCAAAGCTGCAAACAAGTCCCAGCTTAGAGGGCACAGCCCCCTTAGCATAAGTAAGCTTGACTTCATGATGCTCCCTCCATCCTTCCTGTGTAGCTAATGGGCTGTGGGAGATGCAACAAGTGCTACTAAAACAAGTGCAACTCACAAGAACATTGTAACTGTAGTGACCACTACCTTATTTACCTCTGGCTATAAAATAAAGCATCAGCTTACAGTCTGGATCTGTTCTGTGCCCTCAGCCAGGCACAGAAGACCCATCTAGACCCGCATTATTCTCTTTCTCTGCCTTTTCTTCATTCTTTGCTGGTCCTCCCTCAGGCTCTCTGAACCCTTGGCTGTGCTGGTACGGCACAGAAAGCAGATGTATTATTATTATCCTCCTCTCCACTCCCTTTATATTTCCCCCTCCCAGGTCTACTTGGAAGGCTTAAAGAGGAGAAGATAGAATTTGAGCTAGGAAACTGTCCATGGGACTGAAATGAGGTTTGATTTCAAAGACATTGAACAATGTGATCTGATATTGGAATGAGATATAGTAGCATTGGCAATAATGACCAGTTTCCCATCTTCTGTGACTGGGAGGGTAGGGCTGTTGCCATAAACTAAGATAAGCAATGAAGAGGGCGTAGAGATTTCTGTTCTTTTGTAGTTTTTGTATAGTATTAAAATAAACAAACAAGCACAAAAACACGTGCATCTGGTACTATCCTGAGGCTACCTCAAGGCTAAGAGGAACACTTAGTTAATGAACAAGTAGTATTACAGTGTTAAAAAAAAGGAAGAATGAAAATCACCCTTTTTCTTTTCTTAGAGAAATAAAGACCATGGAGGTAGACTTCTTTAGGAAGAAGTTATACTTGAGTTCGTAAAACAAATGCCTACTTGTTGGCATCCTTTTGGGTCTCAGATAATCTCAGAAAACTTCTAAAGGGCACTGAAAACTTTTGGAAGGATTATGACAAAAAAGGTTTTAAAAGAAGACAGTCATAGAAATTACTCTCCAAGCAACATTTTCATAGTTAAGCAGAGAACCTTGGTTCTGAGAATTGTTTAAGTACCTGAGAGGAGAGAAGAGACCATTGTTGGTATTTAAAAAGGAGAAATAGAGGAGGAGCATTATGATTCCAAGCTCATAAAGAAAGACACATATATGTATATTTTAGCGTTTGTCCTAGAATCACTGAAGGAGCTGAAATGTTTGTGGGGTAAACAGCTGGGATAAGTACTGAAATGTAGTTGGTATTTCAGGTTGTTATTTTAGGAAGACAAGAAAAGGGCTACAACACGGAAGGGTCACAGACTTAGTGATTGCTAACAAGTAATGTAATGTAAGAGGACACTATAGTTAATGAGGGTCAAATCCAAGAACAGGTCAAAGGCCCTAGGGCTAGATTCTTAGGCAGTCATCAGAAATAGGAATAGTCAATGGCCAGGATCCAAAGTTATAGTTTATATACCATGGTTGGGGAGGAGGGGTAGTAAACAAAAAGGGCGTTAGCCCTAGCCAGTTTTGCTCAGTGGATAGAGTATCGGCCTGCGGACCAAAAGGTCCCAGTTTCGATTCTGATCAAGAGTTGCAGGCTTCTCCCTGGCCCAGGTCCTGGTCAGGGCACATGCAGGAGGCAACCAATTGATGTGTTTCTCTCACATGGGTGTTTCTCTTTGTCTTTCCCTCTCTCCTCCACTCTCTCTAAAAAGATCAATGGAAAAATATTCTCAGGTGAGGATTTACAAAAAACAAAAACAACAACAAAAACAAAAATGGGCCTAGAACTTTGACCTGTGGCTGAGGAAATTGTAAATACTTAACATAAAGGCACGAAGAAAGACTTTGACAAGTGAAAAAACTCAGTGTTTTCATTTGAGTTCTTGTTAGAACAAGAGCCATTTCTCAGGCTGATCACTTACACAAGAACTAGAAGCCAGGTGCACAAAATTTGTGAATCGGGGGAGGTGTCCCTCAGCCCAGCCTGCACCCTGTCCAATCTGAGACACCCCTCTCACAATCCAGGACTGCTGGCTCCGAACAGCTTGTCTGCCTGCTTGTCAGCCTGATCACCCCCTAATCACTCCCCTGCCAGCCTGATTGACGTCTAACTGCTCCCCTGCCAGCCCCATTGCCCCTGCAGGCCTGGTTGCCCCTAACTGTCCTCCCCTACTGGCCTGGTCCTCCCCAACTGCCCTCCCCTGTAGGTCTGATGGCCCCCAACTGCCCTCCCTTGCAGGCCTGGTCCCTCCCAACTGCCCTCCCCTGCTGGCCTGATCACTCACAACTGCCCTTCCCTGCTGATCTTGTGGCAGCCATCTGTGTCCACATGGGGATGGCCATCTTGTGTATTGTAGTGATGGTCAATTTTCATATTACCTCTTTATTATATCAGATGAGTAAATTCTTCATGTATGTATAAGGAATGATCCCACAGCGTAAAACAAAGAAATACAGAGCACTTGATATAGTATGCTAGCAATTGTGCAAAATGAAAGGTGTATGGATGCTCCAGCTCAGTGGTCGGCAAACTGTGGCTCGCAAGCCACATGCGGCTTATGAGCCACGGATTGCCTCTCTGTTACAGTTTGCTGACCACTGCCCTAGCTGGTTTGGCTCAGTGGATAGAGCATTGGCCTGTGGAGTGAAGGTCCTGGTTTTGATTCCAGTCAAGGGCACATGCCCAGTTGGTGGGCTTGATCCCCACTAGGGGGCATGCAGGAGGCAGCTGATCAATGATTCTCTCTCATCATTCATGTTTCTATCTTTCTCTCCCCTCTCCCTTGATCTCTGAAATTGATAAAAAATATATTTAGAAAAAAAGAAAACAAAAGTGTGTGGCTTTCTATATGTAACTACCTTAGAACTTCTGGAAGAATCCACAAGGTTTTGTAATTTTGATTACTTGGTTTTTGGTAATAGTGGTAGTGAGGAATTGCAAAAAAAGAAATAAAGGGTGGAAGGAAGACTTCAACTTACACTTATCAATTGTTTTATGGCCTATGGAAAATTAAAGATATACATTTTAAAAAGAGTACAAAAGATTGCTTAAAGATTTCATGTGGGAGTAAATGAGGTTATTCTGTGTTGGAAAAGGTAGATCATGAGATGATCAGTCATCTCACATTATGGAAGTATACATTTCATTTTAACAAGTTGTTTCAAATATGTATCACTGCAAATTTGTGTTTAATGTGTGAGTTAAAAGCTTTAACTCATCAAATCAAATATGTGAAGTGAATCTAGATTAAAGACGTATTTCCTTAGAAAATGTAAATCAATCAAAATCATCCACTTTTGGGGCTCTGTGGATTTTCAACTACTTTTGGCCATCTTTAGCAGCATAGTTTAAATTCTGGGGCAAGCATAAGGGATGAACAAACTTCTTGAATGTGAAACTGTGAAGTCAATTTCATGTGGCAATACCTTTGTGATAGAGCTCTTCCTAACTGTAAGTGTTTTTGTTTGTTTTTCTTGGTTGGTGTCAGCAATGCTTTGGTTTAAAAACTTTCTCAAATCAACCCACAAACTCAAAGCAAACCGGAAAAAGGAGACAGAGGTGACAGTGATGAAGAGAAACACTTGTACTTGATTGTTCTGCTCAGGGCAAGTTTTGCCTGGAACATTTATACATTAAATTATAGCTTACAATACCAATTCAAAGGTTCACTATAAACCTTTCTTCTGGTTGTAGCTCTTATCACAATCACTGGGGATGAAACCAGAAGATGATTTTAGAGTGATGGTGTTCATGCTCTTATTATGACTGAAATCCCATTTGGGATGGCTGAAAGATTGATTTGTGCAAGTGTTACATATATATATATCATTGACTACAAATAAGTATTGGGTTCAACTTTTGGAAGAATTGAAAATTCTTTGAGGATATAGATTTATATTCAGGTGCTACTCTGTCAAAGCAATTCTAAAGCTATTGATCAACCCAAAAGTTTTAACAGTGTAAAAAATGCATCAGTTAAGTAATTATAAAGAAAATGTTAAAAAAGATTTTTAGATTTACTCCTGATTTTAGAATTTCCTCATTTTATTTTCATCCTCTACAATCACAGTGCTCACTTCTCATCTCAGAAATCGGGGTCAATGTTGTTGCATAATGATACTAGAAAAAGCAACTTAAAAATGTTATTGTAGGCATTCTGCAAGATGGAATATTAAAATTTTAGAAAAAGTCTATGCAAAAAATATGGATTGGTTTATTGCTAACTAATATTTTTCCCTGTTTTCATTTGCGTTATATTCCTTTGACACAGAGTTTACTATGCTGCTCTTTTTGAGACATTCTGATTGAGACTTGAAAAAACAATGTTCCTTTATTTATAAAAGTCTTTTCATTAGTTAATCATTTCTTCTCTGATCTAAAGCTATCTTGGAGCCATTTTTTTCTTGTCAATTGTAAAATAGATTCATGCAAGATAATTTTCTCTAGTGCTTCAATCTTGTTTACAATAGTAAATTCTTTTAAAATATTCTAACTGATATTTCCAAGGGTTTATAATTAAATATTAATACAGTGGGGTTGAACTACCAAACACCAATTTCTGAAGGGACACATCAAATGGACAACAAACTAGCAAATGGTGAGAGCTATTAAATACTCTGAGATTATAGCTATTTATCATTGGTGTTTTGGTAATTGTGATTTATTGGGAAAAGTTACCATGCTCTGAGTTCATCAGGCTTCCACTTCTGTATTGTGACCCAAGCTTACTGCTTCTGTTTGTGACATAAATCATGTCTGAATATCAAAGACTCCAGATCTGCTAACCTTTAAGCTCCCCCTTCTCCCTTCTTTATGTTTCCTTATTAAGAAATCTTGTTGGGAGAACTAAGATGGCGGCAAAGGTAAAACACCTATCTTGCCGTCATAATCAACAATTTTAATACTAGAACTTAATGAAAGAACAAACACCTTCCAGAATCACCAGAAAGCTCGCCAAGTGAAAATTCCACAAAAAAAAGTGAAGATAAGACACTGTGACCTGGAGGAGCGGCGGCGAACAGAGTTGAAAGATTCGCGAGGAGAGAGGTTTGGAACGCGCCAGCGGAGAGGGTGGGCGGCTGAAAACTGGCCAGTTTTCTCGAAAGGGGAGACAAAGGCGTCCCACTGGACTGATTCTCCAGCTCTGGGTGAAGTTCAGAGAACCCACTTATACACGGAGTGAAAACTGGACAGTGGGAGGGCACACCGAAGCTCGGGAGCTGCCGGGTCTCCCAGCTTGTGGAGAAGGCAGCTTGCGCGAACAGCTCGGCTGCGTGATGGCGCAGAGAGCACTCCGCGACTTGTCTCTCATTCAGGAAACTGTCAGACTGCTTTGTTTTATGACCCTGGGTGAGACATTGCACATGCAGACTCATTTTGGGAAAGTCTGAATTCCCCGGCAGCCGGTGGAGCTCCGCAGCGGCTCTCTCTCAGAGGTGCTGGCGGCCATTGCCCCCGGCACAGAGTCCCCAGGGCCGCATAGGGCGGAGCTAACGCTGTCTGCTTGGCTCGGAGATTCCGCCCACCCAACCTGAGCACAGCTGAGCTTCACAGACAATTGGCCTGGAGGTCAACCCTCCAAGTGCTAACAACGATTAACTGAGCTTAACTTCAGCAAGACTGTGCAGCCCATATCCACCTCAGGTAACTGGGGAGGCTGAGCCACTATCCCTAGTAGGAAGTCTACCACACAAAGCTAATTGACCAACTCAGGGAAGCAGCCACCATGCAGCGACATGGAAAGAAATCAGATGTGAAAGAAATGGAGGGAAAAAAACGACTGGACATGAAATTCAAAACCACGGTTATAGGGTTTTTCAAGAGGCTCCAACAAAAGGTCAAGGCTTATAAGGAAATAAGCGAGACCGCAAAGGAAATGAGTGAGTCCTACAAGAAAATGAACAAGACCCTCAAGGATATAAACGAGAGCTGCAAAGAAATGATCAAGACCAACGTGGAAATGAATGAGTCCTACAAGGAAATGAAAGAGACCCTCAAGGATATAAAGGAGACTCTCAAGGATATGAAAAAGGACCAACCAGAAATTAAGCATACACTGACTGAAACAAAAAATATTATACAAAGACCTAAAAGTGCTCTGGAGCATCCCAAGAACCAAGTTAAAGATTTGAAATACAAAGAGGTAAAATCCACTCAGCTGAAAAAGCAAGAAACCAAAAGAATCCAAAAAATTGAAGATAGTGTAAGGGGCCTCTGGGACAACCTCAAGCATACCAACATCCGAATTATAGGGGTGCCAGAAAAAGCGAGAGGCCAAGACAATGAAAACCTATTTGAAGAAATAGTGACTGAAAACTTCCCACACCTGGTGAAAGAAATTGACTTAGGAGTCCAAGAAGTACACCGAACCCCAATATATAGGAACCCTAAGAGGACCACACCAAGGCACATCATAATTAAAATGCCAAGAGCAAAAGACAAGGAGAGAATATTAAAAGCAGCAAGAGAGAAACAGTTGGTTACCTATAAGGGAGCACCCATACGATTGTCAGCGGATTTCTCAACAGAAACGATGCAGGCCAGACGGGAGTGGCAAGAAATATTCAAAGTGATGAACAGCAAGAATCTACAACCAAGATTACTCTATCCAGCAAAGCTATCATTCAGAATTGAAGGTCAGATGAAGTGCTTCGCAGATAAGAAAAAGCTAAAGGAGTTCATCACCACCAAACCAACATTATATGAAATGCTGAAAGATATTCTTTAAGAAGAGGAAGAAGAAAAAGGTAAAAATGAAAATTATGAACAACAAATACACATCTATCAACAAATGAACATAAAAATCAAGTGAATTGATAGGCTGTTGAACAGGATAGACTGGTGTATATAACAGAGACATGGACATAGAGAGGGAATGGACTGACAATTCTTGGGGAGAAAAGGGTTGTGGGAAGTGCAGCAAGAGACTGGACAAAAATCTTGCAACAATGGGAGAGGACAGTGGGGAGGGGGAGGTGAGGGTGAAGGGTGGGATAGGTACAGCGTGGAGGGAAGCTATAGGGGGATAAAAAGGGGAAACAATGTAATTAATAAACTGAACAATAAAGATTAAAAAAGATAAAAAAAGAAATCTTGTTGCTATCTTTAAATGCATATATTTTTCTTAAAATAAATATGATTCAGAAATATTGTTCAATATAGCAATGATTAGAAGACAGGTAAGCCTCAAATTTATGGCATTTGACCACCCATGCCACCCTTTTTTAATCACTTTTTGGTATCATTTTGAATCACAGTCACCTAACTCAAAGACTGAATTTTGAAATCCTGCCAATATGTAGTTCTTTTTTTGGCCATAATTAAAAAATAAGCATACAAAATATTGCTTTAAGAAGCTAGGAATTAAGCCTTGCTCCTAGAATGCTTTATTTTAAGTCTTTACTTGCCAGGGTATTTTCTGTCATTCACAGTTCACATCAAATGTTAAATCCTCAAACAGACCTTTCCAGTGCTTTCCAAAGTGGTCCCCACCATTACTCTTTATCTCATAAGCTTGTTTAATGTCAATGTGTGAAGTCATCTTATCTGTTTCCTTTTTTATTGTCTATATCTTCTTAGTAGAAGGAAGTGTCTTTGAGGCAGAGAGCTTGCCATCCATATTTTCAGTTGTATCCTCTGCACAGTACAGGGGGGGGGGTCAGTATGTAATAGACATAATACCTACCTGAATAAATTCAATAAATAAATGAAATGGGAGTTAGAAAGAGCTTTTCCCCTGCATTTCTCTATAGAGATAATCTTGAGCATATTATTTAATCCCATTCATCTTGTTTATTTCTTTATAAAATACTAGAGGCCCAGTACATGAATTTCTACATGGGTGGGAGTCCCTCTGGGTGGTATGCAGGAATCGGGCTGGTTCCTGGTCATCCTGGCCCAACTGTGCCTGCTGTAGGCTCACACCTAACCAGTCCTGATCAAGAGAGGCTTACACTGCCATAGCAGTGCTCGCCAGCCATGAACCCTGCATCTAGCACCCTCCCAAGGGAAGTGGCACCAGCCATGAACCCTGCATCTGGCACCCTCCCAAGGGAAGTGGCCTATGGGATCTGGCTGAAACTGACTCTCTGACATCTCCCAAGTTGTCCCGGGTTGTGAGAGGGCTCAGGAGAGCCAGAGGGACCCCATCGATGCACCATCAGGCCAGGGAGGGACTGTGGGAAGGCTTCAGGGCATGTCTCTCAGTCCAGATCAGCTGGCTTGAGCAGCAAGCTAACCTACCAGTCAGAGGATCTGCTCCCTGGTGGTCAGTGCATGTCATAGCGAACAGTTGAGCAGCCTTAGTATATCATTAGCATATTACATTTTGATTGGTTGTTCGGTTCTGCTGTTCAGTGTATTTGCATATTACCCTTTTATTATATAGGACTAGAAGCCTGGTGCATGAAATTTGTGCACAGGGATGGGAGGTTGTTCCTCAGCCCTACCTGTACGCTCTCACAATCTGGGACTGCTGGCTCTTAACCACTTGCCTGCCTTCCAGCCTGATTGCCCCCAACTGGTCAACCCTGCCAGTTTGATCTCCCCTAACTGCCTCTGCTTCAGGCCCCACCACTGTGGCTTTGTCAGGAAGGAAGGGAGGATGACCAGAAGATGTCTGGTCCACCTGGTGTAAGTAGCATATCACTCTTTTATTAGTATTGATTGAGTTGAATATCATGACTTAAAAGGTTGCTTTAGGCTTGAAAAGTGTTACAGCTTTAACTTTGAAAATTCCACTTAATTAGTATTTTTTATGGCAAGAAAGCCAATTGCATTGGATTGTGTCACTGTACTGGTTGATGTCTGTAATTATCTTTCAGCTAAATTATTGTTTTCCTTTAATTCTGAAATAAAATTGTCTGGATTTATATTTTCCCTCTAGTGGATTCTTCCTTTCTTTTATAACTTTGGCTTGGCATTATGATATAAAAAAGAAATTTCTGGGTAAAAGGACACTTATGTCTGGTTGTACACTATCAGAACCTGAACAAATAGGCTTAATGCTATTAAAGTTAAGCTTGAGAGATGTTACTAAATCTCCTATTCACTTTGAGTGATTGATCGTCCTTGGATATGTACCATTCAGTGCTTCCTTCATTCAAATTCAAAGTCCAGGTTTCTAGTGAATAAAATAAATAGATGATGACAATTGGCTTTTTTCACCACCTGTTTTTTTTTCCTCCAAACTATATTTTTACGTGCACATTCTTAGGATATAAATTATTTTGATACCCATACTTAAAGATAAAGCATCCGGCCCTTCTTATTCTTTTCTTGTTAATTTTCTCCTTGATACTTATCTATTTATCACCATTTAACATCACACACACACATACCTGCATATACACACAATTTATTATCTTTATTTTTGTTTCTCTCTAGTAAATTGTAAATTTCATGTCAGAATTTTTCTTTTTCATTTTTGCCTGTTTTATTACTCATATCTGTCACATAGTAAAAATAAAATAAATGTTTGTTGAATAATAAATGAATATATTTATATATAATTTCTAGATTTTTACATTTTAATCTATTGCCAGAAAAGCAATGCTTGCTTCTGGCTTTCCATTGTCTGTACTATTGGGTTGGAGATCTGTCAGCAAAATTGAATTTAAACAAAAATAAGTTCTCAAAACCTCAGTCAGTTAAAAAAAAATATATATATATATTGATTACAGAGAGGAAAGGAGAGGGAGAGATAGATAGAAACATTTATGAGAGAGAAGCACCAATTGGCTGTCTTCTGCATGTCCCCTACTAGGGATCAAGCCTGCAACCTGGGCATATGGCCTGACCGAGAATCCAACCTGTGACCTTTCACTTCATAGGTCAACACTCAACTACTGAACCATGCCAGCTGGGCCTCAGTCACTGTTTTAGAGCTTAGTTTTGTCACTATATGTGCTAAACCCTACAATATTTTGTTTGGAATAAGAGTTAAGAATATTCAAATTAGTTTGTATGCCAAAAGTAAGCCTTAGGAATCTGGTGAATAAGAGGGAATTTTTTTTTAAATTATGTTTCAATGGGTATATAATTTAATGATCTCAGATGAAAAGCTTTCTATTTTTAAAAATCTTAGTTAATGAAGAAGGGGAAAAAATCTCTGTATCTTCTTTACCACATCACTTCTTTGTGACTTGCCCATGAAATAGAAGAAAAGGTTTGGTTTTTATTTAAGTTAAAATTTCCACATGTTTTATTTTTTAGAATTATTTGAGCTTTTTGAGTGTCATGCACCCTTTCCTTTTTTCATATTTAACTGAACTCAGGAGGAAGAACCTATTGAGCAGCCTTTCTTATTTTTCCTTAAATCAAATGAAGGGTTGTTCATATTTCAAGCAAGATAGGGGAGCTCTGTGAAGCATTTGTGACTTTTTCCCCCCCAGAAGAACAGGGCACTGCTATTCACAAGACTCAAGAAGCAAAACAACAAAGAGAACTAATGAGCAAATTGCCAGGACTTGATAAAAATCTGAATGACCTTTCCTTCTTAGAGGAAAGGGTCACTGATCCAAAGCATGCCATTGATACCAACAAGAAAGAACAAATTAATACATAGACTTGGAAGAGTGAATTTTTGGTTAGTTAAACTGAAACCACCTGTTATCGCCAATTATTTTATTTTTAGAAAAATAAAGCCAAGGTATTACAAATCCCAGTTTACAAAAAGCTATTTTTTGGAGTTAAATGAACCAAAAGCAATAATTTTCCCTTCTGAAACACATCTGACCCATTTATTTTCTCACTCATCTATTCATTCATTCCAGGGGTCCAGCACGTACTATAAAGGCCAACCTGGAAATAATTATAGTGGCATGACAAATGTGGTAATAAAAGCGCAGACAATGAATAAATAAGTATTTGGTTAACTCTTCCTGCAGAATTTAGACAACTCTTTTGTCAGAGAGTGACATTTGAATCATGTTTTAAAGACTAAGGAAGAATTTTCCAGTAGGACAACATGGTAAGAAAATATTGAACAAAAGGAAATGGCTTTTTTAGAAACAAAACAAAACTATCAAGATGAAGAAAAAAAAACACACGAAAAAAACCATGCATGTCTCTGCTTGGTTAATGAGAAGGCATATTAAGGCTATTTTTCTTGACTGCTAATATTAAATCTTCTTTAACAATTGTATACCTGCTTTTCATGTTTAATCCAACTCAGTCTCTAACAACCAAATTTAGATGACTCTCTCCAGAGTGTGAGGGAGAAATATTTTCAATGGGAATCATTTGTTTGAATCACTATGGTGAAGAAATGTGTTCACTCACTGGCCAGTTAAACAGCCTAAATGTTCTGCAAGCACTTCCAGGATAGCTATTCATTTCATAATGATTGGTTCTCTTGTGGGTGAAATGCTGCTGTTTCCCCATTACTGGTGATGGAATGTCTTGATTAATATCTCTCACTTTTCTTCATTCTGCCTCCTGGGTGTTTTGGCCATGACTTCATGGGAACTCAACTGTTGCTTGGTGGAAATATTTGTACAGTTAGGACAGCTCATATATTCTTTTGGAACATATTTGTTTTCTCCCTTCACTCCTTCTGACCTCTTGCCTCCTTTCTTAGCTAACTTTACCTCTTCCCATTACCTTCTTCCCATCTCTGCAAAAGGAATTAAGACTTGTTCATCCCATGATCTTGCCATTTCTCTTAATCCTTACCATTTACTTTATATTGAAGATATTTATAAAAGTTAAATAAATATTCAAATTATGATTATTTTTATTAATATTTTAAGTAAATATATAATCATTTGAGTTTTAAGGTCGTAATAGAAATAAGTTATTGTGTGGAAATATACTAATGCTTTTTATTTTTTATGATATGTTTTCCATTATTTTGTGATGTTACATTTGGTTTATTCCATCTTTATGTATTGGTATATTATGAAAAATTAAAACTCCAACTCTCCCTTTCTATAGGAAATGTCCCTTCTATTTTTTCTTTTTACTTTTAAATATCAAGGGAGAGTTAGAGTTTAATTTTTCCTTCAGAGACAGAAGGAAATGATAAATGAATTTTCAAATAGAGGGGTAGAATTTTTCTTTTTGGCTGCATAGTTCCCACGTTCTCAGTAAGGACATGAATAATATCTCTACATGAGTAGTAGATCTTTTTAATCTTTTCTGGTTAGTGAGGTTCAGTGCCTCCATGAATGAACTATCAGGTAATGGCTTGGTAGTTTTGAGGAAAAAAGTGAAGTTTAGAGCATCTGCTGAGGACCGTGTGAAAAATGGGTGGAATAAGGATAAATAGAAGGGCTGTTGGGATTATCTATATCTATAAAAAGCTAAATGACCGTCCAACCAGAGGGAGCCCGATTCCTCATGGGTCTGATTCCTTATGTTGCTGGGGCACTATTGGCCCTGAATCTGGTTTACTGCTGAGTTGCGGTGACTTGGCAGCCATGGTTCTTGGATGATGTACGCTGGAACCAGAGAGAAGGGAGCCCAATTTCTCACAGGGCTGCCTGATTCCACCTTTGGCCATGGGTTACTACACACTTGTATTTGCTTTCTGTACCCTGTACAACAGCAACTTTGCAGAGTGCCCTCTTGCACTCTGGGCTTCCTGTCTCTGTATATGAAAAAGGCTAAAAGTGATTGACCAAATGTCTGATGACTTTACTAATTTTCTTCCATCTCTGACTTCTATTATTGAGAAAGGGCGAATAGCAATATTGAAATATTTCTTCTAATTAATTTCCTTTCAATATGCACCAGGTCACTAGTTAGTGTATAAATAAATCATTTATTAATATTGACTCTCATCATCAAGATCACTGAGTGATATTTTTCATTAAGGCTTAGTACTCTGAGAGAAAAAAACAGACAAAGGTTGTCACCATTGGATATAATAGGCTCAGATGAAGTTGAGGAGAATGTGGGTCCCTAGACCAAGTATGAGTGTGCAGGTACCAGGAGATTCAACTGATTAAAAAAGCCATGGTAAAGAAAAAAGTTAGAACCTGGCAGAACAAAGTCTGAAATCCAAGGAGGAAAAGGTGAGGTAGGTAAGATATAGATGTGGAGAATGCTGAAACAAGAAAGATCTTGTGGATATTAGAATCCAGCCAAAGTGAACATAAATTTACCCAGGACCTCTGGTGGCACTTTTAAAAGAGTTTGTTTTACTCTGCTAGGCAGCTTAAATTCTGTTCATTTCTTTTTCTTTTCTCATTCTTGTCTTTACTGTTTCTACACAAAACAAAAAAGAATAGAACAAAAATCAGATTAGATTTGTTTGGCTTAAAGTATCAAGAACAATAAGGATCATTTATCATGAGTAACATTTCCAGAAGCCTCTTAATTCATTTATTAAAGAGAAACTGTACATACATTACTATTAATTAACAAAATAAAGGTGAATGTCCCTCATGAAATCTTTAAATTTTACTGCCAACTCATTGTAATGATGTTTTTCTAGGTCTAGACATTCTGGAAAATATAGCTCCTAGTAAAAATCCTAAAAGCCTTCAAGACAGAAAATTCCAGATTTCCAACTGGAGTGCATCCCTGAAGCTGATTAAACATTTCTATTAAAGGAACACCCACCCATATGTAAAAAAACTGACCATCAAAGTCACATTTTTGAAGGTAGAAGATTAAGGAAACAGAAATCCCCGAGGGTGACTAAATGTTACTGTTAACTTCAAAATACTCTTAGTTTCAGTTATTTTTTCAAGATGTCATAAAATCCTCCAGTCATTCCAATCATTTCATGCCTAAAATTTTCTCCATTGAAATAACATGTTTTTCAGGAAATGTTACAAAAGGAATGAATAGAAGTTCCATTAAACATCTGCAGAAGATCTGTGAGATTAAAAGACTTGATTGCTTTGTGGTATGTTTATTCCTTTCTCCTGCTGGAGTTCCTCACAACACAAGCATTTTCTTCATGGGAAAAATAACCACAGTGCTTTGAAGTACTATATATTACTTCAGGAATTACACCTGTTTATTTATTTATTTTTTTCATCTTTATTGTTCAGTTTATTAATTACATGGTTCCCTTTTTTCCCCCCACTATAGTTTCCCTCCACCTGGTACTCATCCCACCCTCCGCCCTCACCCCCCTCCACTGTCCTCTCCCATAGTTGCAGATTTTTGTCCAGTCTCTTGCTGCACTTCCCACATCCCCTTTCTCCCCAAGAGTTGTCAGTCTATTCCCTCTTTATGTACGTGATTCTGTTACATTCACCCGTTTATCCTGTTCATCAGCTTATTAATTCACTTGATTTTTAGATTCATTTGTTGATAGATGTGTATTTGGTGTTCATAATTTACACTTTTATTTTTTTCTTCCTCCTCTTCTTAAAGAATATCTTTCAGTATTTCATATAATATTGGTTTGGTGATAATGAACTCCTTTAGCTTTTTCTTATCAGCGAAGCACTTTATCTGACCCTCAATTCTGCATGATAGCTTTGCTGGACAGGGTAATCTTACATGTAGATTCTTGCTATTCATCACTTTGAATATTTCTTGCCATGCCCATCTGGCCTGCATCGTTTCTGTTGAGAAATCCGCTGACAATCATATGGGTGCTCCCTTATAGGTAACTAACTGTTTTTCTCTTGCTGCTTTTAATATTCTCTCCTTGTCTTTTGCTCTTGGCATTTTAATTATGATGTGCCTTGGTGTGGTCCTCTTAGGGTTCCTATATATTGGGGTTCTGTGTACTTCTTGGGTTTTTAAGTCATTTTCTTTCACCAGGTGTGGGAAGTTTTCAGTCACTATTTCTTCAAATAGGTTTTCATTGTCTTGCTCTCTCTCTTTTTTCTGGCACCCCTATAATTCGGATGTTGGTATGCTTGAGGTTGTCCCAGAGGCCCCTTACACTCTCTTCAGTTTTTTGGATTCTTTTGGTTTCTTGCTTTTTCAGCTGAGTGGATTTTACCTCTTTGTATTTCAAATCTTTAACTTGGTTCTTGGGGTGCTCCAGAGTACTTTTTGGTCTTTGTATAATACTTTTTATTTCAGTCAGTGTATGCTTAATTTCTGGTTGGTCCTTTTTCATATCCTTGAGAGTCTCCTTTATATCCTTGAGGGTCTCCTTCATTTCCTTGTAGGACTCATTCATTTCCTTTGCGGTCTCGCTTATTTCCTTATAGGCCTTGACCTTTTGTTGGAGCCTCTTGAAAAACCCTATAACCGTGGTTTTGAATTTCATGTCCAGTCATTTTTTCCCTCCATTTCTTTCACATCTGATTTCTTTCCATGTCGCTGCATGGTGGCTGCTTCCCTGAGTTGGTCAATTAGCTTTGTTTGGTAGACTTCCTACAAGGGACAGTGGGTCAGCCTCCCCAGTTACCTGAGGTGGCTATGGGTTGCACAGTCTTGCTGAAGTTAAGCTCAAGTTAATCGTTGTTAGTACTTGGAGGGGTTGACCTCCAGGCCAATTGTCTGTGAAGCTCAGCTGTGCTCAGGTTGTATGGGCGGAGTCTCTGGGTCAAGCAGACAGCATTAGCTCTGCCCTATGCGACCCCAGGGACTCTGTGCTGGGGGCAATGGCTGCCAGCACCTCTGAGAGAGAGCTGCTGCCAAGCTCCACAGGCTGCCGGGGAATTAAGACTCTCCCCAAATGCATCTGCACACCCAACGTCTCACCCAGGGTCGTAAAACAAAGCAGTCTGACGATTTCCCGAATGAGATAGCAAGTCGCGAGCACTCTCTACGTGGTCACGCAGCTGCGCTGTTCCCAAGGTCACGCGCAAGCTTGCCTTCTCCACAAGCTGGCAGATCCTTGCAGCGCTCGAGCTTCAGTGTGGCCTCCCACTGTCCAGTTTTTACCCCGTATGATAATGGTTTCCCTGGACTTTGCTGAGAGCTGGATAATCAGTCCAGAGGGACGTCTTTGTCTCCCTGTTCGAGAAAACTGGCTGGTTTTCCGCCACCCACCCTATCCGAGGCATGAGCTCCAAACCTCTCTCCGTGCGAATCTTCAAAGCTGTCCTCAGCTGTTCCTCTGAGTCACAGTGTCTTATCTTCACTTTTATTTGTGGAATTTTCACTCGGCCAGCTTTCTGGTGATTCTGGAAAGGGTTTGTTCTTTCATTAAGTTGTAGTTTTAAAATTGCTGTGTATGTCGTTAACATAGGTGTTTTGCCTATGCCGCCATCTTGGTTCCTCCAGGAATTACACCTGTTTAAATTGTCAAATATGATCCTCAAAAAAATGACTATTTAGACCAATGGTGGGTGCATTGATCAGTTTCATTAATTTCAAGGATCCAAAATAATATAAGTAGTAAACTTTATTAGGCCATAGGTAGTAGCTCATAGATTCTTCAAGAGGATCAGAGAACAGGCTTGAGAATGCAGCCAGGGGCAGTACTTTAATAGAGTCAAAGAACTAAATACATCAACTATCATATCAGAGTGACTGGAACCATCAACATTGTTATTGGGTACTTGTGGTCCGCAAACTGGATTCAAGTCATAATTCTATTGCCCAGACCTCCCCTTCCTCCACCATAACTCTTGTTTTCTTTTTAAATCCTCACTTGAGGATATTTTTCTATTGATTTTTAGAGAGAGTGGAGGAGAGAGGGAAAGACATAGAGAAAAATCGATGTGAAAGAAGCACATTGATTGGTTGCCTCCTGCATGAACCCAGACCAGGGCCCAGGCCAGAGAGGAGCCTGAAATTGAGGTATTTGCCCTTGACCAGAATCAAACCTGAGACCCTTTGGTCTGCAGGCTGATGCTCTATTCTCTAAGCCAAACTGACCAGGGCTGGACTCTGTTTCTTGCATCCCCATCTCCAGATTGAACGTTGAGAGAAGGTATATCTGATCAGAGGAGACTAGGTTCTGCATTAATGTCCTAGCTTCAAAAGGTCCTGGTATTCTCCAATTCTATATTGGAAGGTACACTGTTCTATAAGATAGGCATGTATCTTAGACATAGGAAAAATGATTGGTTCATAGGTGGCCAAAGGACTAAAAAATATCTGCTATAGTGGATATTGGTTTTACTTAGAATAGGTATTGCTATAAAAGAATGTCTAATTTCTTAAGTAGTTACTATAATAAAAATGTGGTATAGAAGCTATGGTTCAAACCAAGTCTGAAGCATTTAAGCTCATCAAGCTTTAGAATTCTCTTCAGTTGGAGACATATGTAATACTTTCTTTAAAAAAAAATTAAATTGTTTATTGTTTAAAGTATTACATATGTCTCTTTCTCTCCCCCCACCATTGACCTCTTCCTGGTCATACCCATCCCCTAGCACATGCTCTTATCCCCCTACTGTTTATGTCCATTGATTATATTTATGTGCATTCATGCCAGTCCTTTGGTTGATCTCTTACCTACCCCTTCTCCACTCTCCCTTTTCTTCCCTCTGAGGTTTGACAGTCTGTTTGATACTTCTATGTCTCTGGATCTATTTTTGTTCATCAGTTTATGTTGTTCATTATATTCCACAAATGAGTGGGATCATGTGATATTTATCTTTCTCCAAATGGCTTATTTCACTTAGCATAATGCTCTCCAGGTCCATCCATGAGGTTGCAAATAATAAGTTCTTTTTTTACAGCAGTGTAGTATTCTCCTGTGTAGTTGTAATACCTTTCTTTTGTCTCTTTGTTTAATTTTTTTGTTTGTTTTTTAGCATATTTTTATTGATTTCAGAGAGGAAGAGAGGGAGAGATATAAACATCAATGATGAGAGATAATCATTGATTAGCTGCCTCCTACATGGCCCTACTGAGGATTGAGAGCATAACTCAGGTATGTTCCCTTGATTGGAATCAAACCCTGAACCATTCAATCCACAGGCTCTCTCCACTGAGCCAAACTATCTAGGGCTTGTATCTCCATTTTTAAATTCACTCATCTGCTGGTGGGCACTTAGGCTATTTTCAAATCTTAGTTATTGTAAATTTTGCTACTATGAATATAGGAGTGCATATATCCTTTCTAATTGGAGTTTCTGATTCTTTTTGGATATATACCTAGAAGTGGGAGTACTGGGTCAAATGGCAGTTCCATTTTTAATTTTTTGAGAAAATTCCATACTGTTTTCCACAGTGGCTGTACCAGTCTACATTCCCACCAACAGTGCACAAGGGTTCCTTTTCTCCAAATCCTCTCCAGCACTTGTCATTTGTTGATTTGTTGATGATAGCCATTCTGACAGATGTGAGATGGTACCTCATTGTTATTTTGATTTATAGATGATTAGTGACTTTGAACATGTTTTCATATGTCTCCTGGTCTTCTGTATGTCCACTTTTGAAAAGTGTCTATTTAGGTTCTTTGCCCATTTTTAAATTGGATTGTTTATCTTCCTTTTGTTAAATTTTAAGAGTTCCCTATAAATTTTGACGATTAAACCCTTTTCAGATATAACATAATACTTTCAATAATAAAGAATTTAAATAATAAAAAAGAATTCTGTGTGTGTTTCTGAAAGAAAGAGAGAATATACACGTGTGTTTATATACTCACTTAGATGGAATATTTTTTTGTCATTTTTTTCCTGCCTTACATTGTTATTGGGAGATTTCAATGTGGTTGAATTAGAGTCAGATAAGAGCAGATTAAAATCCAGTCTTTACCTCGTACTAGATATGTAATCTTAGACTTACAATTTAAATTATTAAAGTTTCAGTTTCCTAATATGTTAAAGGGACATTAAATGACAACTTCCTAGGTTCTCAAGAAATTTCAATGGGATAATGTGTTTAAGAACTTTTTACACATAAAAAAGCACTTAACAAAGGGTCATGTTTGTATAT
Source organism: Antrozous pallidus (assembly GCA_027563665.1). NCBI lineage: Eukaryota > Metazoa > Chordata > Mammalia > Chiroptera > Vespertilionidae > Antrozous > Antrozous pallidus. The sequence goes on along the minus strand of CM050508.1, from coordinate 28,579,409 downwards.
ACAGGCACACACTCATACACTCAAACACAAAAACCTAAGGAAACATGTACTTTAGCCAACTAATCTATTATCTGGTTAACAGGAAAAATATATCCATATTGTTTACATACCTTTAATATTTTCTGGTTTTACATTTGGTAAAAATATACTATGCTTTAATATATGTATACATTACTATACTATATAATGTATATGTGTTCTAATACTTAGATTATATATATGATATTAACTATAATTTCACTTTACTACAGTGTTTGTTAAAATATCTCTAAATTCTCTTTCAGTATCTTCTCCCGTCTCTCTCCCAAATATACTCTGTGTTCTTCTAATATGACAAACATTGTATGGTAATGCCATACATTTATTTGTTTGCTTAAACATTTATTCATGTACCAGTTACCATGTTAGTTATTAAATTCTCAGTGGCAAGTGAAAGAGTTATCTTCTAATGAAGGAGACAAAGAAGACAAGTAAATAGGGCATTGTAAAAAAAATCAGATCAGGCCTCTCTAGTGAAAGCTTCTAATGGCTTCCCATGCAATTAAGCATAGAAACTAAATGCTTTCTGAGGGTCCACAAGGTCCTACAAAGTCCAACCGTGACCTCTTCACTCTCACAACTCATTTCCTGCTAGGCTCATTATGGGTCATTTGGTCTTAGCCATGCTGGTTTCTTTAAGTTCCCTAAACACAAAGCCATGTTCCCACCTCAGTGCTTTTGAATTGGTTATTCCTTCTGCCTAGAATATACTTCTCTAGATATTCTAGCTAATCCATCACCACTTTTAAATCCCACTTAAATATTATCTTTTTAAGATTACCTTAACCACCCTACGTAAATGCATCTCTCTCCATCTTGGTACCCCTGAACCCCTCCTCAACCTGCTCTAGTTTTTCTCCAGTGAACTTATCACCTTCCATATTATTGGCTTGTTTACTGTTTTATCGCAAGTGCTTTTTACATGGCCTGGACACAGTAGGCACTTAATAGATATTTGTTGACTAAATAAACAAAGGAAAGAAGTAAGTTTAGTGCACAGAATTGGGAGAGAAATAAGCAGGTAAAAGAGAATGAGATCAACTAGGAAGTAAGAGAAAAGCTGGAGAGGAAAGTATTCTAAGAAATAGGAAGTGCTTTTCAGTGCTTCTCAGAATTGTAATATGATGAGGACAGAAAGGTGTTTATTGATTTTGGCAACAAGTAACTCACTGAGGACATTAACAATAGTGGTTTCAGAAGAGTGAAATTAGATTGGAAAAAGGAAAGAATAAATAGGAAGTGAGAAACATGGATTTTAAAGAGAGAAGAGAAGGGAGGTGTTTCTATAGGAAGATTTTTTTTTGTTTTAATTATAAAGGAAGTGAAACATGTTGAATATATTCTAATAATCAGGAGGGAGAGCAATACTTGATGCAGGAAAAAGCAGGTTTAGCCAATGGGCAAAGTTCTTGGTAAAGTAGGAGGAGGGGGGGAAGGAGACCGAGTCCTGAGAGAAAACTCTTTGTCTTGAGACAAGAGAAAAGAATCAGAAAAGAGGAGCAGGAGCACCCTGGGTTCCACTGCAAATTTTTTCTGTTCTCAACTGGGCTCACTCACCTGTGTGACTTTCTATACTAGACTGTGAGTTCTTTTCTTCTGTCTGTATCCTCATCACCTGACACTCACCATAGTCTTGCTGAAAAAGGAGAACTGGTGGTGACTTCAGGTAATGGAAGCCATGAGGATAGAACTTATCAGTGATATTGTCTATTGCTCTGCTGGCCAATATAGTAACTCTAATAACATGTGGCTATTCAAACAAAATTAATGTACTTACATTTAAATATAATTAAAATTAATTTATTTTAAATAAAAATAAATTTAAAATGTGGTTCATCAGCCACACTAACCACATTTTTAAAAATTTTCACCTGAAGATATATTCCCATTGATTTTTAGAGAGTGGAAGAGAGAGGGGAAGACAGAGAGAATAAAAACTGTTTTGCATATTCACCACTCTAAGCCTACTTTTGTACGCCCCTGTATATATATATAAATACATATTCAATTACATATAAATATAATTATACATATATACACACAATTATATGTGTTAAATATATATAAAATGATAGTAGGAGGAAAGGGAGAGAGACTGCTGCAAAGTGGTAGGGCTGAGAGAGATATATTTTTCTTTCATCTGGAATGGGAGAGTGGTATATTTGTGAACAGAGAGATGTTTTACTAGAGAAGAAATGATTGAAGAGGAAAAAGCATCAATAATGCGAATTGCAGTGTTTGAAAGCAACACTGTGATCTAGAACGTGAGTATTGGGATTCCTGCTTTGTTTTCAGCTCTGTTCTAGGTGCTAAGAATTCCGTATGAACAGATGGAAGAACTGCTCTATGAAGCTTATATTCTGGTTTTGGAGACAGACAATGAACAACCTATGTAAATGCATAGCATATTACAGAATGGTAAGTACTAGCAGTGTAATCCACTGTAGGGAATGGAAATATTGCTGCAATAAAATCATTATATTTCTACTTTGCACTAAAAATCTAGCAATGTGCTTTTAATTTGCATATTATATTTGGTCATATTTCACCCAGACTCTGTCTGTTGCCCTCACTGAGTGGAAAATATTACTAGAATCCTATAGAAATTTGCTTGTTAATTTTATGAATTTTGTGAACTTATAACTAACTTAAAAACTTTTTATTATTTATGGAAAAAATCACATAACTTGAAAATTCAACGCTAAATTGCTAAAGGACCCAAAAAACTATGAACTTGTATCATTAAAGGAGTCAAGAAGAAAGGGTATTTCAGTTTCAGAAAAGAGTCCCGTGTTATGTTCTTAAATTTAAGGGAGTTAGCAGAACACTTCAAAATTTTTATTAAGTTTTTCTTTAGTTAGGAAAAATGAATATATTCATAAGGCACTAAGGTGACTCAAAAAAATAAAAAATTTAAAATGTATTTTTCAGTTTAGAGATTATATTAGAATTTAAATTGATAAAAAGTGAACCAACATTTAAATACTGATACTTATTTAATGCAATGTGAAAGATTCATCACTTGATACTTGTGTTGAAATGAAAGGTAGATAACTTTTCCTGAACAGTCGAGGTTGTGGGGTGCTGTAAAACTAATCAGGTATCATTTTCTCTTAGAAGCAGTGGCAAATTTTTATAATTTAGTAAACACACTGGAAAATTTCACAGAATGAGTAGAAGGAAAGAAAAACACATCTGGAATTTTTGTAGTATATATCTAGAGATCAGGATCTGAAAGAACTTTCAATGGAGTAATGAGTGCCAGACTGGGAGACCCAGTCCTCAAATATTTTCCAACAGGCTTGTCTTTGTTCTGTCTCTATTGTAAAATTCCATCATTAGAAATTAATTTCTTTAATCTTTGTGCTTGTGTAGGGTCCAGAACTTATTCTATCTCTCTTTTCTCCTTTCTCAATCAAATGTCAGTGTTCTTCCACTGTTCACACTAGTTCTCTAGTCTCTCTACTATGTACTACCATTCACTGCTGCTGTTTTGAGCATCCATGATTCTCCAAACCTTATTTACTGCTCTAGGCTTATTCCAACAAATCTACTGCATATAATACTGACTAGAGGACTGGTGCACAAAATTTGTGCATGGAGGGGGATTCCCTCAGCTCAGCCTGCATCTTCTCCAATTGGGGAACTCTTAGGGGATGCCCACAGGGATCAGGCCTAAATCAGCAGTTGGACATCCCGCTTGCAATCTGGGACCACTGGCTCCTAACTGCTCACCTGCCTGCATGTCTGATTGTCCCTAACTGCCCTCTACTGCCAGCCTGGTTGTCCCCACCTACCCTCCCCTGCTGGCCTGATCTTGCCCCCCACTGCCCTCCCTTGCAGGCCTGATCTCACAACTATCCTTCTCTGCTGGCCAATTTGGTTCTGATTGGTCAGTTTCTATGCCAGTCAGCATCAAAAGCTCCACCTGTTAGGCAGCCATTGGCTCCCCACAGCACCCACATTTGGTTCTTATTGGTCAATTCCTATGCCTATCAGCTCAAAAGCTCCACCTCCTGGACATCCATTGGTTCTTCACAGCACCTACATTTGGTTCTAATTGGTTGGTTCCTATGGCAATCATCATCTCCAGGCCTATCTCTTGGCCTGATCAGAGAGCTGGGGCTTAACAGCAGCCTCTCCAGAGGCTGGCAGAGAAAGAAAAGCTGGGCTGCTGGTGAAGCTCAGAAAAAAAAGAGGGAGAGAAAGAGAGAGGCAAGTACTGATAAACAGCTGCCACTGATGCTGTGTATCAGACTCTGCCTCTCTCTCTGGGTCTCAGCCCCCTGGGCAGTCAGTACTGGGTCACCTTTTTTTATAATTTTTGAACAATTTTATTTTTCACTGGGCTCCTCAAATCATGTAGCCAGTCTTGTGTGGGGTTGTCTTTAATTTTTTCCTTCTTTTGCTGCATTCTTCTCACCACTTCCTTTATCTCTAATTAGTGGAGTCTCTTTATTAAATCCCACTTGAACCTCTCTCCTCTATATACCAAATTTCTCTGCCTTAATTTAGGTCCGCATCATGCTTTTTCTGTATTGTAATAGAGTCTCTTTCTTTCCTTTTCCAGTCTCAATTCCTGTGATAATTCCTGCACATTATTTCAGAAGAATTTCTTGAAAAACATACTTGTTTGCTTGCAACCCTCCAGGAATTTCCTACTACCTGTTGGAATAGTTTAAATCCATTTTATAGGTTCTCAAAACTATGCTCTTTGCCTGTTTCCTTGGTAGCATCTCTTACCACCTTTCCATTTACTCCCTATTTTCTAGCCAAGTTGATATGAACAAGGGCAATTTTACCATTTTATGCTTATGACCTTGATGTTCCTCAATTCTGAGGTCACCTTTCCTTCCCTAACTCTCAAGATTTAGACTCACCTTATCTTCTTAGGTAAAGCAGGATTGTTTCTGCTTTTTTCCAAACTCAACTGATTATGTCATTCACTGCAGCACCTAGGAGTTTTAATACACCTTTATTAGAGTTTTGAAGCAAGCACTTACATTACATTAAGTCATAGGAATGGTTGTTTTGGTGAGTCCAGAAAAGTGGTATATCTCCACTTCTCTGTGGTTAGTCCTCTATTTGTTGAAACTTCTTGGTACTGTCATTTGATCACTAGTGTCCCAGTGCATGAATTTGTGCACATTGAAAGGAAATTATTAGAAAAAATATTTTAATATCGCTATCTGTCCTTACTCTATAAGTGTCAGAGTAAGGACAGATAGCAACAATAAACAATAACAACATGATATAACAACAAAAAGATGATATAAAAACAATGAAAACATGATATAAAAACAACAAAAATATGATATAGAAACAACATTGATAAAAACAATGACTGATCAACTTATTAATCTTATTCTAATATCTCCCTGTATACCACATTAAGAGTAAAAACACTTTCAGAGTGCTTGACTAATTTCCCTTATGATGAAGTATTTACAACTTTAATGTTACATGCTCTTCAAACTTGAGAGAAAACAATATATAACTGACCATGTCTGAAACAGGTTCAGGTAGGAATATTCCTATTCTGTCTAGAGTTTGTCCTTGTGATTTATTAATAGTCACCATAAATGTTGGCATCTCAGAAAACTTTGAATTAATTTGAGAGGCCAGTGTCAGAAGGGGATGCTGGATTCTTTCAGCTTCAGAGATATATTGTACCAATAATTGGTCTTCAGACATATTCTATATTCTATTGATGACGCTGCTTTCTTACAGCTTCAAAATGTCAAAAAAAACCAACAACAATTAAATTCATGATCAACAATGCAATGACAGATTGAAACACATGTGTGCAATTAGTGTCAGAGAGAGCTTTATATGTATCGTGTGTGTGCAACGTTGTTTTTAAATTGTTAGTGCACATCAAATGTACTGGCCAGTTGGTCAGATGTTTGGATGGATGTATGATTGATAGTCTTTTATATATAGAGACTAGAGGCCCAGTGCATGAAATTCATGCACGGGAAGGGGTCACCTCAGCTTGGCCTATACTCTCTCCAATCTGGGATCTCTGGCTCCTAACCACTCACCTGCCTGCCAGCCTGATGCCCCTAACTGCTCTCCCTGACAGCCTATTTGCTCTAACTGTTCTCCCCTATTGGCCTGGTCCCCCTAACTGCTCTCTCCTGCCTGCCTGATTGCCTCTAACCTCCTCTGCCTTGGGCACCACCAACAAGTCTTTGTTGGGAATGATGTCCAGAAGGACATCCAGAAGGTCACCTGGAAGATGTTCAGTCTAATTAGCATATTACCCTTTTATTGGTATAGATGCCACCTTGTCATAAAAATGCAGGTTGTTCCCAGGTTTTCCTATCGTGGAAGGGGAGCCTGCAGTAGCATCCTGGGTTTTGACCAGGGCTTATGTGCTTGTGCTTTATCTCAGCAGATATGATTCCTAGAAGAAGACTCTTGGTTGTACCTTGAACATTTCTATCGAGTTTGCAAAATTATCCTCCAAAAATGTTGAACCACTTTAAACTCCCACCAACAAACATGTATGTGCCCTATGTCCCACTTTGATGCCAATGTCATTGATTTCTCCCCATAAGCTTCCCTCCCATCAGCCAGGACTTCTTGGTACTTGAGCCAATCTCATTGTTCATCTGGGGAGTTGATTTCGCAAGATAGAATTATGGAGGAGGAAAAATAGTTTTCCTCTATCTTTCTGAGTTCTTAGTGGAGGCCCTTGCAATGAAAGACAGATCCCCAAGAGAAAAACAAAAGTTCATTAACATGTGTACTTTGTTTATGTGGGAGATCCCAGGGAAAAATAAGTAATTCCCCAAGGTGGCTTAGAATGCAGATTTAAATACCTTCTTCCTAGGGAAAGGGGACAAGAGATATAGGCCTTTTAGAGGAGAGTAAATGATATTTAGGAAAGATGAATGGGGTGGGAGGAAATAGTTTGTAACAAAGTTCGGGTGTGATGTCAATTTCTACTCTCCTGTCCTGTGACAGGAGCCAGTCTTCTCTGCCTGATGATACTTCTCCCATCAAGTGGACCTATGACATTTAACCTCCTTTAGGGGGGTCTGATTTTAGGGAGATCAGGAGACTTCAGTGAAATCTTCTGCATGCATTTGCTGTTTTTCAAGCATCTACAGCTCAAGATCATCAATATAACAACACAGCATATGTTGGGGTGGCATGTTCTCTGACCTTCAGAATAAACCCAACAAAAGCTTGTTTCCTCTCTTAGATGATTTGCCACTGTAGCATTATTTCCTGGAGATGGTATTCTGACCAGACCTTACTGGGAGTGGTCATAACATTACCCTGTGTTTGTAGAAAGGTGTTGGCCACAGCACTAAATAATCCAGGGGTGGTATTCTCATTTTGTGGAAAGGGAGATAAAGTTATGATAGCTTATCTCCCTTTCCACAGGTTTCTTGTGGGTTTGTGTCTCTGTTGCCCCAACCCATGCCTCTCAGCAACCCAAGTGCCTTCTCCTCAGGCCTTGGGGCTGCTGGGTGCCAAGCCTGAGGGTTTTTGTCTCCAGTCTACACCCCCCCCCCAACCCCAGGTTTTCCATGGCAGGGCTTAGGGCAGCAGGAGGCCAGACTCCCTGCTAGGTTTGGGGCTGCGATCTGGACCCGTGCCATCCCAGCACTGCCATGGCTGGGCTTGAGGCAGCGAGGACCAGCCTGCCATCTTGGTTGGGTTAATTTACATACTAATTTTTATTGGCTGGTAGCGTAGCAAAGGTATGGTCAGTTTGCATGTTTCTCTTTTATTAGATAGGTTGAGTTAAGAACAGAGACTGAATTGTGTCCTGCCTCTATTCTTGAGGATAATTCCTGGCACAAAACAGTTACATGAACTTCATGGAAGGAACAACAAATCAGAGCACATTGTGAGGACATAGTAACTTGAATTGGAAATGCTCATTTATAATTATACAATTCTTTCCTTAATATATGTATAGGTTCTTGACAGTTTTAAGAAAAGCAGAATCTCAGAATCAAAGGGAGCCAACATTTTACATCTAAGAGTTCATCAATCTGGAATGTTTCTTTCACAGTCATTGTCAGAACTGTGTTCATAAGGCCAGTTATCAGAGTTCAAACTGCTTAGAAGAAAATTGTTGGATAAAGGCACCCACACCTATGGGCAATGTAGATGCTGGTGCTGGCTAGGGAGGGCAAGAAATAGCTTTATTAGGCTCTGAGGGAAATTCTGATGCCACCTTCCAAAAAAAAAAAAAAGGTCTCTGAAATCTCTAGTATTTTATGGATAACCATGTACCTCCCCTCCTATCAACCCCAGTGATTTCCGGTGTTTCCTGCCTCTGGCCTAGGTTTATTCTTATTATCTGCTTCAGGTGGTTCTGTTCATTTTGCCATCTTTGAGGAAACTGAATTTGGCGTAGAAATATTTCCATTCTGAGCATCCTTGTGGAAAGCCCTCCTCAGCATCAAACCCCTGAGGCTTCCTAGTTTTGAACTGGTTTCTCACGTGGATGGGTGGACCTTGCCCAGCAGAATGCCAAATAAGGGAAATGAAGCTGACTTGCCTACGAGCAAGGAAAGAATTCTAAAAGACAGCATTTAATTATCCTGCCCAATTTATTTTCAATTATCTTTCCTTTAAAAAATATTTTTATTGATTTCAGAGAGAAAGGGAGAAGGAGAGAGAGATAGAAACATCAATGATGAGAGAGAATTCACTCTGCCTCCTCTACACCCTCTCCTGGGGATCGAGCCTACAGTCTGGGCATGTGTCCTTGAAGGTAATCAAAGCTGGGACACTTTAGTTCACAGGCTGACACTCTATCCACTGAGCCAAAACAGCTAGGGCAATTTATTTCCTTTTAATCATTTATTATCTTCACCTTACATAGATGTTGTGCCCAGTGCTGGACTATGCATTGCAAAGTACAGAAAATAAACTGATGCATCAAGAAATACCTAATCCAACTGAGATGCCAAATTCAGCTCTCCAACCTCTCAATTAGAGAAATATCAGAGGCAAACTTTTGTGGTGCCAAGTATCTTTACAGGAATTCAGGATTATCTAATTCCTTTTAGGTGTGATTCATTTGGGTGGAAGTGTCAGGAGGATACTTGCAAGGAGCTGAGACTCCAGATGGGCCTGCCGCTGACCATGACTCCTTAGCTGCTGTGGGCACAACCTCACCCTATTAGGCTTGATGAGATGATGAAAGCTCACGAGAAGGAGAGGGAAAAGTTGAGTATGGGGAGTCATTTTATAAAAGGGAAAAGACAAATATAAAAATAAAAATATGAAATATAAAATAAGCCAAGTGAGTTTTGCTTTTCTATTGTAGGACTTCTCAGATTCTCTCCTATGAGTATGCTTAATGTTCAGCTATTTCTTAGTTACTAGGCAGCAATCCAGGGGCATATTCCATGGCAGTGGAGTTTTGTGGAATGTATTTTGTAAAATAGCATGGAGTCCCAGGGAGTACATTGGGCCTGACAGTAGGAAAATTGATGGGAGAAGGAACAGCAGACCATGTATTGTAAAAAGCAGGTAATCAGCACTGTTAAAATGACATGAAAAGAAATGTTTCTTATATCCTGCATGATAAATAAATAAAAGATGTGAAGAAAATTGGGGAATATGAAGTGAAACCATGGCTTTTTCAGTCTATCCAAAGCTATGTCCAATTAAAACTCTGAGAGTCCCAGATAATGTTGCTGAAGGCGAGAAAGCGAATAGTAAAAGATAAACAAGGTTTATAGATGGGGACATATCCAGTTTTATTAGCTATCAGTTGTCATTTTTGAAAGCAAGGGAGAAAGACTGATTTATGACCAGGCAAAGTGATTTGATGTGCACTTTGGGTTAATCACTGCCATGTTTGATTTCAGAGCCAGATTCTATTTTGGTAAGATAAATTTGGCATTTGTCTTGCTTATCTTTCAAAATGAGCATATATAGAAGAAACATGAGTTCTATTACAATCATCGAGTGAATGTTTTTACTTTACTATCTAATACACACACATTGAGAAAGCTTTACTCTTTTAGGATCTAGGTAGTATTTGGATTTAGGGCTGAATATATGGAACCAGCCTTTTTGTAAACACAACCACCTTATGCAACATGAACTTGGAATAAAGGGGGTGGTTATAAGTACCAGAGGATTCATTTTAACTACTCTATAACTTTTTTTCTACTTTGACTATTTATTTACTTATTTTCTGATATGTATTTTTTCTTTCCTTGATCCTATCCTGAGATTTATTTTGAAAAGTAGATAACTGCTGAATAATGCTCAGTGTATTTCTTATAGGGAAGGGTTGAAAATGTCTTTTAACCTAGTGTACCTGATCCAATTTGGTTATAGATGTACCTTTTTCCATGTGCATCATAGCACCGTTTTACCTATTATTGTTCAGATGCACACATATCGGCACACACCTCGAGCTCATGTTGATAAGGCGTGATTTCACCTTACAAATTACATAAATTGTTAGGTCTTTTCCTTTTATGTTGTTAAAAATAGTGAGATAATTATTACTTATGTTAAAAATGTATTCAGGTATCTAAAACATATTTAAATATATGCTTAACTGTAAGTGGGATAAAGTATTATACATCTGGAAATGTCTTTTTGCTTCTGTTCTACCAAAGACTCCTTCTTATTTTCCATTCTATGGTCTTGATTGTTTCACCAAATTTGCACATTTATTGCATGCTGAGTGTGTGCAATAAAGTGCACTAAGATTCTCATTAAATAGGGATAACTAGAATTTCTTTATTAACAGATTTATGGACTAGTGAGCAATTGGGGGTGGTTATTGTATGTATATTAATTTTTAATAGTTTCTGAATATCAATAGATCTTAATTTCAATAAATGATGACTTTAGTTGTTGTTGTTGTTCCTGACTTCCTCTTTCTACACTTTAAGATAGCACTGCTGACCCCCAGATGGAATGTCTTAAAATACCATTTTGATCATTTACTCCTAAACTCTTCTTCTTTTTAAAAAATTTCTATTTATTAAATCTAAACTCTTTAGTATGGTATAAAATGTTCTTCATAACTTGGATTCTTACTTTCAAATATTATCCATTAATCGCTATTTCCCTAAACATCTCGTCTAATGAATTGGTTTATATATGGGGTCATCTATTAAAACTATACCTATAAGGCTATATGGATAATGGAAAAGAGCACCCTGGTGAGATGGCAGAGAAGTCGGGGCTCTGACAAATTGGAGGATGTCTAAGTACTTCTATTAAACTCTAGCCAGTTGTACTCATAGGAAAATGTTTGCTAACTATTGCTGGACTTTGAGTATTTGGATTTTTATGTAAATCTACCAATTTTGAAGTGTTATAACTAATTAAAAAATATAGCACGAAGAATAATAAGTAAACTATGTCTGTGGGCTGGATCTAATGCATGGATTGTTCTCTTGAGACGTCTTATCTCAAAGCATTTGCAGACTCAAGGATATGACTCAGGCTCCTCCAGCTTTGTATCTTTATTTGTACTCTTTTTTTCTTGTTTAGAATGCTCAGTTGCCATCTTATTCTACCCCATTGTTCAGTGTTCAGTACAAGGGCCACCATGGAGTCTTCCTTGCTACATACAGTCTGTTAGTCTCCTCTGAGTACCTGTAATGTGCGTTGTCAGTGACTGCTTAATTTTTACAAGGCCTTTTGTTCATCATTATTCTTGGAGATATACCATGTTTGCTCTTTAACTGTAAAATTTTTTGAGAACCATTTGGTAGACTGCATATTTTAGCCATAATTGCAATATGTGTTGAGGAATATTATGCATAACTTTTATACAAAATAAAGTAGTTGAATGAATGAAACAATGTATCTGAAAGGATCTTGGCAAAAAATATTTTTTCATATATGTAAGATAAGAGCTAAAGTTTTATAGTTCATCAATCATGGAAGTGTTATTATATTACTTCTAGAAATAAAGCCTTAATAAGTTTGGGAAAATAGCTAACCATTAAGTATCACAAAAATCACATGTGGTCTATTGGATATATTTTATTTTAAAACTTCTCCCTTCAGGTTTTTACGTACTACACATTCAATGAGCTTAGAAATATTTGTAGGTATAATTGTGTTAGATGTGTTGAAGAGAATAATTCTTTTAAAACACTCTGGAATTTCAGTGGGATGTTTATTTCTCTCTGTTTCAGATTGATTAGGCAAGTGTTTTAAGATTTTAAGCTTGCCTTAAAAAGAATCTAACTTCTCAAATTGCCTAGAGTAAATAAAAATTTAAAAGTATTCTCAGAGCAATTACTTGAAAGAGCTCACATTTAATCCTAGGTTATGAGTGTGGACAGACAAAAAACAAACAATGCAAGGAGCTATGGTGGGGTCAACATATCAGATCTTTTTATTGTTAGTAAATTTTGTGTGAAGACAGAATATACATATATCTTGATCTTCCTATGGGGGAGATATATACATATACAGTGTATTTTGAAAGTTTAAAACAAATTTTTTTTCTAAGGAATTAAAAAGCACATTCATCTAAATCATATTATGAAAAGAGAAAAGGTTTCTGACATCTGTTGGAAATATTAGTGCGGGCATGTTTGAGCTAGGCAGCCCTATAATATTTCCTTTGTACTGCATGTGATATCATGCATGTGGCAGTTTGTCTGTGTGCTATAACAAGCTCCCTTTCTGATTGGGATTTGCAAATATTTCCAGAGAGCTGACCACACTTGTTAAAACAAGGGAAATTCCTCTCAGATGAAAGAGTATATTACCTTTAGGACTAGTGGGATTATGCACTAAGCCCTTAGAAGTGAACTGTTAAAAATGACTATGACTTTGAGAAGGTAACTGAATGAGGGAATCTATTGTCCAACAATGGTTTAGTGTTCATATAAATTTGAGTTCAACAATCCTGTGATATTTGTCTTATCAAGAAAACATTTTTATACTTCAATGCTGCAAAGTTTGACAGAAAATAAGTCTCTTTTATTCAACAGCATGTATTAAACTCTATTTTGGTCATTGTTGGCTCTAGGAATAAAATAAAATGAGAAACTACCTCCTTTTATTTTCTAATAGAATGAAAGAAATATCTTAACAATTATAATACAAAATGATGGTTGTTATCATTGAGGCAGATAAATCAGGAAAGAGATCCACATTTCTTTGGGGAAGCCTGATGAAGTCACAGCAACTAGGACCTTAAAGATACATCACGATGTTCTTTGGGAAGTGGGTGTGAGAGGACAATACTGGCAGAGAAACCTTAAGTGCACAAGTCCAGGGGCTTGGAGTCAGCATGGGTTTGATTCATAGAAGGGTCAATAGTCTGAGGTGGTTATGTGAGGTGGCTGTGGGACATGATGTGGAATCAGAATACAATGGGCATTATAAGCCTGCTAAAAAATTGCAGAATTTTATTCTGGAGGGAATATTCTTGCCTTTGACTGGCTAATTTAGATTAATTACTTAAAACTGTGTTGAGTAATCAAAGAGGAAGGTAAACTTAGTGGAAAATTTTGATGACTGTCTTACTAATGTCAAGTATTGATTTGAAATTTAATACTTACAACCCCTTTCTGGGTAAGTAACATCATTGTCTGCCACTTGAAGACTCTGAGGATTGGAGAGGGTAAGCACCTGTCCCAGAGTCACCTGTCCAATGATTAGCAAAGCCAAGTTCAAGCCCAGGAAGTTTGGCTCCAGAGACCATACACTTGAAGTTCTGGTGTCTGATTCTTCAGGCAGGTCTTCTATTCCAATTCATCCTTATTGAATGTAATTGATTCATTGTTTAATGATAAGTCACTGATCCAGACCTTTAAAAGTTTAAATGGATATAATGGTTAAATGTCACATGTTAAGACAGAAATCTGTCTTCTTAGTGCTCTTCAAATATAACACTTGAAATGATAGAATATTCAGGCCAATTCTCATCCTTTTCCCAGATATTAAAAATGGAAGCTGGAAAGAGAAAGCCATCTTTACTCTTTGGTCACAGGCTATAAAGATGTGACTTTAAGCTGTCAGTTGTCATGTCTTCAGCAAGCAGAGAAGCATGAGAGCAGGGACTCACATTGCAGAGCTGACATGTGCAGGGAAAAGGGACTGTGTTCCAGACCCAAGACCTGGTCATGCCTTGTGTAGAGGACCCTCTGCTTTTTTTAATAGCTGACTGTGTTAAATCACCAAACACCCTTTTTTTTGACTGAGCTATTTAAGTTAGGATCTTAGTAACAGCAATTTTATTATATGACAATGTGTTTCTTGTCCTTAGAATAGTATAGTTCTTAAAATGTAAATTTTCTTTGCATGAACTGATATAATATTACTAATAATAATTATAACTAAATTGAATATCAAATGACTCTACTCCAAGCTGTCTTCTTTTTTTGATCTGATACATTTAAAATGTTTTGTTATTGGCATTTAACCACCCAATACTCAATGTTATTTTCATGATCTATAACAAATGACAATGTGAAAGAAAGGAAATGGATAAACAATTCTGAAGAAGAATAAAGAAAATAGTCCCTATAAAATGATTTATGAACCCTTTTTAAATTCAGAGTCTTGTTTGAGATTCTCTCTAGAAAATTTAAATTGATAGATGAATTATACTTTAGGGTGCTGGGAAATTTTAGGAGACTCTTATTCAAGCAAGATATTTAAAAACTAGAGGCCTGGTTCATGAAAATCATGCATGGTTAGGGACCTTATGCCTGGATGGTGATCAGGACTGATCGGGGCCTTCTAGCTGCTGGCTGGGGCCTTCCTGCCAGCTGTTGGCTGCTGGGCAGGGCCTGCTGGATGGGTGAGGGACTGCAAGAGGTTGGCTGTGGGGGCACACTGACCACCAGGAGGCAGCTCCTGCATTGAGTGTCTGCCCCTGGAGGTCAGTGCATATCATAATGACTAGTTGTTCTAGTCATTCTATTGTTCCAGTTGCTTAGGCTTTTATATATATAGATATGTAATGACTGCAATAATAAATATTGACCAATCAAAATGGGTGCTAGTCTTAAACAATTGGAAAGTAGTACTACTGATATGATAGGTATTTGCTGAACACATGTTGGTCTTATACCAGGTTCTGAAACATTATCTGATTCCTTTATTCATCCCTGTCTGCCCCCATCGCTCTGACAACACCCATTGCACACCCGCCACACACATGCTTTATTGACTTAAGCAGGGAGTCTGGATTTTTACTGAAAGCAGAATTGGGCCCATGGGCTTAACAAACATGTTTTTCCTATTAAGGTGAGGGAGGCTTATTTTAAAATTCAAACAAGGTCTCTGTTTTGTATGACTATCATTTGACTATTTTCTGGCATTTTAATAACCTTTATTTATGGAATTCTTTTCATATTACAACTTCTTCTGTGCCTTTCAGGAAAACATAATTTCTATGGTTCAAAAGAAAAGCCATTCGACCTTTGACCTCATAACACTTCTTTCCACAGGGAGTTCAAAGTGCTTTGGCCTTTGTGCTTCATGTTTGAAAGTGCTGCTCTGTTGATTTTAGATTCTGTCCTTTGCCTGCTCCCTGGCGGAAAACTTATGCATGGGTTGTCAAAGGTAGGGGTGACTTAGATGTCTCAACTTTGACCCTCGGACCAAGCAGATACCACACCAAGGGCCAGTTTAGTGAGTAATTAGTAACTAATGGATTTTCTGTGTAATTCTTCAGCTGTTACATCAACATGTAGCTCAGAACTTCATGCTCTTTCCCATAAATTCTGTGCCAGCCTTGATTGTTAATCATTATAGAAAATTTTAACATATGCATAATTCGACGAAAAGGTAGAAGCACAGCCCTGGGATTGTGGGAATTTCTTAAAGTGGAGCAGCACTTCTTTTGGGTGAAGAACAAGGCCACTCATAAGAATTGAGTAAATTGGTGAAAAATGATCTAAAAACAGGGATTTGAAAAAGATAACTATATTCAGGAAAGAATGAAAAACAACAGATATAGACCAACAAGAGAAGTAGAGAGTAAACTGAACAATATCCTGTGAGAAAGAAAAAGTCATTAGGTTTATAGGAAAGCTGGCATTCTGTACTTCCTTATCAACAATTCTAAGGTTAAGACTTGGGTTACTCAGCTGATAGAGGAAGAGACCAAGTCCTTGGAAGCTTTGAGGAAAAATCAGCAATTCACTTCCAGTGATTCCCAGACTCCCACTAAGGCAGGAAGAACATGAAAGTTTTTTTTTTTATTCCAGCAGAGATCCAGCATTTATTTTTCTATTATAATCTGGTAACAAGAACTTACTAAAATCTAGAAACCAAACTAGCCACTTAAATAGAAAAGAAATTCAGATTGTCCCATAAATCCAGCATCATAGGAAAATACTGTTAAAAAGACAACAGAACAAGGCTTTCATTCATACAAATTCTGATGCAATCATTGAGCCCGCACATGGGGAAGCAGGTCAGCAGCAGCGAGGTTACATCCCTCCTAATGTGTGGCAATGAGTACTAAAAACTGGCAATTTTCTCTACATATGTTTGCATTTTTAAATGGCTTCAGGGATAAAAATTATTTGTGTTATTTCTTCCTTCATTAGAGGCATAAAGTTTTGCAGAAACAGGAAAATATGAATTATGAGTAGAAAAGTGTATATTTTTTCCTATGTGGTTGGACTTATGAACCACCCAGTGAAATGTATAGTTATCTGTCATTGAAAACTAGGGACCTAATGTGGTGGGATGTGGGGAGGGTTAAGGGGAGAGGTAAAAAATATAAGATTAAAGCATTTTATGAATCAGACTGTTTGTACTACACATGCTCACGTACTTATATGGTACCATGTTAAATTGGGCATTCAATCAGCCAATTATGGTCCATGGGCCAAATCCAGTATGCCATCTGTTTTTATCAATAAAGTTTTATTAGAAAAGACCACACTCATTGGTTTACTTGTTCTCTGTCTAGCGTGCTGTCCCACTACAGTGGCAGAGTTGGTGATGAACTTCAAGGGTAGGTTTGAAGGCAAAAAGAAGGAAAGTCAACCTAACCTAATGGTGCATGTGGAAGGGTCACTATGATTGACTGACTCGAAGGGCACCAGACTCAGATTTGTTTTCCAACCAAACGGCAACTTTTACCCTTCATCCTTGTCATGTGAAACTTTAGCCACCTGGTCCCAGCAGCAGTGAGGGCCCCCCAAAGTGAGGGGCTCAAGCTGATTAGCACAATTTGCTATACTCTAGGACTTGGTTGTGAGAAGTCATACAAAACTGTGACATTGTAAAAACAGGCACTAATGAACAGGGCATTATGTGATAAAATACTTATCATGTGATGTGTACAAAAGATGAATTCTGTAACTTGAGGGGTTAGGAGTCACCAGCTGCCATCATGAGTCAAGAATTCCCAAGAATGTGGGATTTGAGGTGGGCTCTAAGGAATGGTAAAACTCTGATAGATGAGGAAGGGTAAGAAATGCTCCCCCGTGGAATCAGTGGAGATTATCTCTTCTCTGCCTAGAGCAGAGCTGAGCGACAGCTGGTCGACTTCCTACAGAGAATGGCTTTTGTACACAGGAACTGAAGACATGGTCCAGGGCTTTATGCTTCAGGATTAAACTGCCTCAGGCCTTATACAGTATCGCTCAGCACAATTCTCACTATTGTTCATTCAGGAATTTTTATTTGTCTTATCAAATTCTCCCCGGTGCTATCACAATGGAAATCCACAGGAAATATTTTGCAATTTACACAATGAAAAGGAAAGACATGCTTATACATAAATCCATTTAAATGGAATTCACATGGAGTGAATTAAGGAGAACCAGCAATAAACTTACTTTCAAAGTAGGGGAAATGGAGGTATCAGAACAATTTCCCAGAGTGACAATTAGTGTCAGATTAGTGACTGAATTCAAATCTATTAACTTTGAGTGCACAGTGCCGATATGAGGTCAACAGGCAAGGATAAGGCTTTATTGTGTTAACATATTTTAAAGTTTTTTTCTTTATAGCTGGTAAATATTCACCTCCCTGAGTTCAAAATTAGCACAATCTATTATACTATAGAACTTGATTATGGCTATATAGACTGAGGTGACTATAATTCCCACTTTGCTGGAACATTCCTGATTTACATCTGTTACCCTAAGTGTGATTAATATAGTATACTCTAACTCAGTCTAAATATTCCAGTTTGGGTGATAAATGATATGATCACCCTTCCAAGTGTCCTCCCTAGAACCTCTTGGACTTCCTATAGCAACTAGTGTGTTAACAGCAATGTAGCCCCAACCTACAGAGGGAGCTTGGCCCAGCACTAAGGCTGGTGCCCCTGTATAATCACTTAGTAAATATTTTGGCTGTTATCTCTGTAGTTTTGGTCTTTTCCAGAGTCTCAGATTCTACAGATGGCTGAGAGAGATCATCCCTTAGCCTGTGGCGGTAAGATGCTTCCCACAGAAGGGAGGACTCAATGTGGCCCTGGATTTTGTAGCCCAGGCTATCCACTCTACCTTTCTCCAGTCTCACCTCATTTTCTGTCCTCTTGCTATGTGGGTTTCTCTTTCATTTCCTGAGAACAGCTTTCCTTTTCACTTTTACTCTGCCTACCATCCTCCTTCTCCCTCCTCATCTGGCTAAGGCCATCTGTAAGGTCCAAGCTCCATTATGACATTCTTAGGCAAGCTTTCCCTGACCCACTGTGGTAGTAGAATTCTAAGATGAACCCGAAGACTTTTGCCTCAGTATGTGTGTACACACACACACACACACACACACACACACACACACACACGTATATATTCAATGAAATACTAATGTAGGTACTGCTGTGAATGGATTTTGCAAATGTAATGAAGGACCCAAATAGACTGTTGACCTTCAGGTGTAGAACCTAACCTGGGTGAGCCTAACACAATCCAGTAAAACTTAAAAAGAGACTGGGCTTTTCTGGAAGAAAGAAACTTGAATCGTGAAAGAATCAATACAAGGATTTTCATTTGTTGGCTTTGAAGGGAGGAGGAGATGATGGGATAAGGAATGTGGTTAGTCTCTAAGAGTTGAGCCCAACACTCAGCAGTCAGCCAACAAAGATTGTAGGGGCCTCAGGCCTACAATCACAAGGAATTGATTTCTTCCAGCCATCCAAATGGAGCTTACAAGTGATTTCTCTCCAGAGCTTCTAGTCTAGAACTCAGTTTGGGTGACACCTGAATTTCAGCTTCTGAAATGCTGGGTAGAGAATCCAGCCACATCATATCCAGAGTTCTGACATACAGTAGTTTGAGATATTACACGGATATTGTTTTAATCTGCTCAGTGTATGGTAGTTTATTACATAAGATGAGAAAACTACTATATCCACAGTCTAGCTTGGACTCCTTTTTTATCCACCCATACGATGTTATTCTTTCTTGTCACTAGCAACATTTAATTTCTAATTATATATCAAATTATGTGGTGGGTGAAAGAGTCTATCCCACACATTCAAGTCCATTGGAAACCTCAGAATGCAACCTGTTTTGGAAATAGGGCCTTTGCAGATGTAATTAGCTAAGTGAATTCTTGGTGTGAAGTCATCCTGGATTTAGGGTGGGCTCTAAATACAATATCTGCAGCCCTAATAAGAAGAGAAGAGGACACAGAGACACACAGAGGAGAAGACTATATAAAGGTGGAGGCAGGGATCAAGGGAAGTGCCTACAAGCCAAGGAATGCCAAAAGTTTCAAGAGGCAGGAAGGATCCTCTCTTAGAACCTTCAGAGGGAGCTTGACCCCACCAGCATTGTAATTTCAGACTTCTGGTCTCCAGAACTGAAAGAATGAGTTTCTTTTGTTTTAAGCCATTTAGTTTTATGTTACTTGATTATAACAGAGTTAAGAAACTAACACAAGGTATATGATTTTTAAAAAAAAACTTTGCATTCCCTCTATAAAGCCTCCTGAGTTAAGAGGTGTGTGTATTTTTTGCCCTGCATGGTGTCTTTCCCAATGCTTGGCATAGAGTAGGTAAATAAATCATTGTTGAATTAATGAGTATATGATTATATGAATAGAAACATGACCGAGAGCTTTGCCCTACCTCTGATAGTTAGTTTCAGCACACTAGGGAATAAATAGCTGAGTGTCTCTTTTCCTTGGAGACCTTTTCGACATCTGTGTGGTGTGACTGGATCTCCAGGTATGCATAGGAGACCCTAGACAGGCCAATTCAAACCAAGGAGTTGCAAGTCTATGTTTTCCCTTGGGCATATTAGAGAAAAAATATTGTTGCTAAGAATATAGGCTATAACTCTTGAAAGTCTTATTTCCTTATAAAGGAAAGAGCCTGGCTGAGAGTGGAGCCCACAGAGGAAATCAAAATCAAGGAAGGAGAAGAGCAAGACTAAACCATAATGATATCATTTGTGTCTCAAATCTGACCCCAATTCTGGACTTTTCAGTTGAATGAGCCTTCCTCCCCTCCTTCTTTTCCTGTCTCCCTTCTTCCTCCTGCTCTGCTCTTCCTCCTCCTTTTTTTTTGGGGGGGGGGGGCTTAAGCAAGTTCAAAACATAGTTTCTGTTACTTGCAACCAAAAGAATTCTGACCTAGTTGGAGGGAGGGGGAGACAATTCCACCTGTAACAGCGAGGACATAGTGCCTCTGACTGGTGTCTGCAAATGTGAGCTTTGCTGCAGTTCCGCACAGAGCACTGCATTGCGCCTTATGACCAGAGGGCACACCATGTGTCTGGTGTTACTATTTCCCATCCCTTTCCCCCAGCTCAGATTGACCGTCAGATCTCTGGTGTCCTCTGACATGGCCCCTTGAACTGCCTTCCTAGTCTTTCTTTGTCTGCTTTGACAGTTGCTCTCAGCATCTCACAAGTTGCCAATGTTTCTCACTGTTGCTCTGAAAAGTGGAAATTGTGCAGAGAGAGGTGATATCTGTCAGCACACACAGCAGTGTTGTGAGTTTGGCTTGCCAACTTGGCCAGACCCTTTCAATTGTTTCCTTGGGGTACAGAGGTTGGGGAGGGCTTATTTTACTGCTGTGGCAAAGAAGTCAGTATATAAAGACACGTGTGCCTGCCTGTGTGCAGACAGCTCTGGCCTGAAGCAGCCTGGAGCACACCGAGGGCTTTTGTGAGGAAGCAGCGCCATCCATTATTTTTGCTGCAGTTCCCGGACTCTGTTTTGAGAAATGAGATTTGCCAAACTAAGCCAAGGATCTGAGCCATGGCTGAACTAGGAAAGAAAAAGCTAAGAGAGGGCTTCTCAGGGCTTCCTTGTTTATCCTGGAGCCGAGCTGTTGGCATGGATGTCATTTCTTGCTGCCCACCTTTGACGGCTGCCGAGTAACTGTTAGAGTGATTGGTGACTAAGTGGAGTGGAGCTATTTGAGGATAATGTAGAACATCGCCTTTATGGGCCTCAATATATTGTCTCAACAGGCAGGTGGCTTTGCAAATCCATTCCCACGAATGGGGGGGGGGGGTTGCTCTTCTTGTTACATCCACCGAAGTGGGTGTCTGTCATTTCTGTGCCCTTGTTCATGGTCTTTGTTATGGTCACTCCCTTGTCTGAATTTCTAGAGGACTTTGATTTTAAGCCTAAATGACAACAGCTGCTTTTTTGCTTGAAAAAAGTCTACATTTCTATTGGCAAGTCACTAAATCTCTCATGAAGAAACACTGCAATTCTAAACAAAAGGCTCCCCAACAGTCACTTATTTATAGTTTATAAACTTACTGTTGCAAAAGGTCTTCTGGTAGAGCTTCCAGGAATAATGTTCAGCGTGCTAGGAGAACAAGCAGAAAGTTCAGAAATGACTTCATAGAATGAGGCTCTCTGGAGGAGAATGATCTAGGTAAAGGCAACCAGAGTTAGCCAGGTGAAAAAAAATACAGCAAAGGCATTATGGAGGGGGGTGGGTGGGGTGCTCTGTGGTAGAGGTGGTGGTGATACAATAAATGCAATCTTTCCAGACATTCCTGTAACATGCATACAAATCATTCATAAGAATGCAAGATGCAACAAAAACACCTTGATAAGTTTTCTCATCAATAATTGGTAGTAAATTTCCTATGAACACTTGCTATCAGTTGGACACTTTAAAGCAAATAAAGAAGAAAATGTTGTCCTCTATAGAACAAGCAAGTTGCCCTCCATGTGAAGAGAAGCAGGGCCGCCCCATGTTCTGGGATGTGAACACAGATGTGTGCTCTCAGATAAGGAAGCCACTGACCTTCAATCCTGCACACAATGGAGAGTTCAAGTCCAGGTTACACCATCTACTAGCTCTGTGAACTTTAGAAACTATTGAACTTATCTGTGTCCATTTCCTCACTTGTAAAATGGAGCTAATCTACAGCATTTGCTAGGGCTGAATGAGATGATATATTTAAAGTGTTTATCACTGTTTCTATAGAAAGAATAGAAATAAACCACTTAAATAAAATAATAAAAAAGATCCCAAAGGAAATCAATAGGGAATGTTATAATGCAGGCAAAAGTAAAATGTATGAATTCAACAGAGAACAGGTTGATAGTTAACTCAAGACATTTTTATATTGGAGAAAAAAAATGATACTATTCAAATATAGAAGAGCTAGAGAAAAGACAAAACATATATAAAGTGCTTTCAAATGCTTATACACTATGATAAAAGATTTTCACTTCTAGAAAATTTTCATGAGGAAATAATTACAGAAGTGCACAAAGATCCACAAATGTATGTATTATTTATTTTAGGAAAACAATAGAAACAGCATCCATTAGTATATAATTGAATACATTATGTACGTCATTAAAATTATGGTATAGTCAAATAATCAAAATCTATGAAGAATATTTATGGGTACAGAAAAATGCTCATAATATAACAAAGTACAAAACTAGGCTAAAAATGTGTATGTTTAGATAATAATTTGACTTTTTAAAACATGTGAATTTATATGCCTAAAGGATGACTGTGGGGTGGGAGCTAATGATACAGCCCATGACACTGAGATACAGTGGTATGAGAGAATTGTGCTGTGAGTTTGATTTTCTTCTGGATACATATTTCTTCATTAAATAAATAACCCAAAATCTCCCTCCCTTGAGGGAAGCCAGACATTGCCTCACCAATAGAGATGTAAATAGAACAAACAGGAAACCTGGTCAAAGCTTAAGGGATCTGTTTACCCATTGTTTAGGTGAGACTTTAGTTACCCCTCCTTTAGTCTTATGTTAAGTATGAACTGTTTACCCATTGTTTAGGTGAGACTTTAGTTGCCCCTTCTTTAGTCTTATGTTAAGTATGAACTATTCACATATTGTTTAGGTGACACATTGGTAATTGTAAAAGCTTCCACATCTTTTGTCTTATGTTAATTCTAGCTGGTTGATTTCATTGTTGGAATTTCCTGACCTAAAGGATGTGTATGTATCACTTGGCCCTAATAAAAGGGGATAAGAAAACCAGAGCGGTGGCATCCTCCCCCTTGAGGTGGACTCCCGCCTGGCCCCCAAAATGGATGCTTTTCGAATCTCTCTTCATTTGTGTACAGCCTTCTCCAGACGCTGAAGCCTGACATGGGAACCCTGGACACGCAGGACGTGAAAAGGATTTTCACACTCCCTCCTTCCCCTCCTGTAAGACACTTTGTTGAACTGAGTAAAGTCCATGGATTATTGCACCAACACATGTTGGCATGAAGAAACTTCCATAGAGAAATATGTTTGTTTTAAAAACTCAGGAGTTACATTGTGGTGGGGGAGGTGGGGTGGGAGTTGAAAGTGTCCATCATTCCCCCTTCCCCTCCCCCAGCCTCTTCTCACATTCATTTCTTCCCTTTATGCACCTTGACCAGATGGGCCATCCTCCACAATAAGGGGCCTCACAGGTGCCCATTGCTCTAGACCTGAGGTCAGCAAACTGCGGCTCTCGAGCCACATGCGGCTCTTTGGCCCCTCGAGTGTGGCTCTTCCACAAAATACCATGGCCTGGGCAAGTCTATTTTGAAGAAGTGGCATTAGAAGAAGTTTAAGTTTAAAAAATTTGGCTCTCAAATTTTAATCGTTGTTCTGTTGTTATTTGGCTCTGTTGACTAATGAGCTTGCTGACCACTGCTCTCGACTCACCTTAATCACATTTTTTTCTTTCCTGGCCTGGCGGAGTCAAATCATATCAGTATGAATTTAAATGGAACTTGCATGCATAACTGATGTTTTGTTTTGTTTTTAAGCCAGCTGCATATTTTAGTTCTCTGTTCATTTCGAAAATCTGAATGGAAAATTAAGTCCATTCAGTAGTACTTTTGTGAGTTTTCTGAAGCAGTCAGAGGAAAAGATCATTTCTAAAGTTGCTTAAACTTTATACAATGGGTTCATTTCTCTATATGTTGTCTTGTTTTTCCAATGGGCTCTTTTTTAAATTTCTTATCAATTAGCATTGCTTTGTGCATAATAGCAACTGAATCTAGAAGAACCATCAGCATGAGGCAGAGGTTGAGTTCTTGGGTAATCTCAAGGAAAGAACTTCATCTTCCATTACAGCAGCATCCTATTTTGGCTGTTATGGAAGAATTAAACAGTACAAGTTTGGAAGCAACATGAGTGATTCTGAAAATCAGATTCTGGGAATCTGATTTTTCTCTCTCAAAAAGATTTATGGCTTCAGCATTGGAGCTTGTGTGTGCTATATGTACAGAGTTGGGAGTCACGTTCCTGGCTCAAGAAATAAATTTATTTCTTTACCAAACATCTGTGTAGTGCTTAGTATATGCCAGGCACCATCCTAAACTCTTTAAAAATTAGTGCTCATGTAATCCCTGAAGTAACCCTATGAATAGGCACCATTATCATTTTAATTTTATAAGGTAAAGTGATTTGTCCCCAAGTCTTGAACTTACTGAATAATAAAGCCAGGCTGTAAACTCAGGCTACCTGTCTTTAGAGTTCATGTTTTTAACCATGATTTATGCTGCTTCCAAGGGATGCTTGAGGACTGAAAGTCATGGGCATTGTTGTTGAGGATGGTTTGTTGTACAAACAATCTTACTAATGTTGCCCACTACTCCCTGATTGCTAGCCAATGCTTGTCTTGCATGGAAGTATGGTTCCTGAACTAAACTTTCAAGGGTGATTATTGCTCTTAAATGGCTTCTGTGAGCTAATAGAACCCTTGTCAACCCATGGATTTGAACGTATTTGAACACATAGGTTGAGAGTGTCAAAGAGGAGAATGGAGAGGTGTTCTTCTGGATTGACGGAGGAGGAATCTCAGGAGGAATCTGTATGTCAGGAGGCTCAGAGCACTTAGGAGAATCTAAGGTGATAAGTTATTTTGAGGGCTTTAAATCCATGAGCCCAGCAGATTCCCCACTGTGCTGATGGACAGGATTCGCTTGGCTGTTCCATTCCCAATGTAACACCATCGTCTTGAGCCTCAGTGGAATTAGCTCGGCTGTTGATGACATTTGGCATTTGATCAAAATGAATGTAATGCAGCTGAACTTTCAGATCACATTCGTTAATTTTCAAAATGTCGCTGTTATACCTAACATAAAACTCGGGCCAAACAAGTAACGTAAGTCAAAGTACCTGCTTTTTCAATCTAATAAAAGAAAAATTCTGAGATGTATGCCATCATCAAGCCATCTCATTTCTTTCTGAATGCATACATAAAATTAAATGCCATCAACCTTAAAATGGACTGCAGGGATCAGAATAAGGCAATCTCCTTGAAATAACTCCTATCTATAAGAGCTATAATAAAACTTGTAACCATTATCCTTGTCGTCTATAAGTGACTTAATATGAGATTCTTAAAGTCTGGGTGGAACTTTACAATAGGCATTGTTCTTTAATTAACTCTTTTCTAACAACTTAACACCTCTCATTCAGTAATGAATTTAAGGGAATTCATTAATTTCACAATCCATTTAAGGGACAAGTGTATTTCATTACCTTTATAATCCAATGGAAACATTGCAAAACACTACATTCGAAAGTGGTTGTTAGAGTTAAAGAGAAATAATAATGTTAAAGACAGTGTTAAAAATCAAACATAGTTTGGCCAGTGTTGCTCAAGTGGGTGAGTGTACACCCATAAACTAGAAGGTCACAGTTTGATTCCCTGATAGGGAACATGCCTGAGTTGTGGGCTCAATTCCCAATAGGAGATACACAAAAGGCAGCTGATTGATGATTCTCATAATTGATGTTTTTATCTCTCTCTCCCTCTCCCTTCTAGGAAATCAGTAAGAATTATTAAAAATAATTTCTAAAAATCAAACATAGAAGAGATAATAGAAAAAAGATGTTTAAAAGCTTCTTTGAACAATAGTGGTTTCAATTTTTATTTTTTACTTTTTATTACTTAGATAATTATTGAATAGGTGTATCTAAGTTCCTCTGTTGCTTTTATTTTTGGGTAAAAGAGTTGGTTTATGTAGACTGCTTATGCAGGCAAATCAAGGGGTTTCAGGTCAATTGATGAGAGTGATGTGCACTTCTGCTATAGCAACATCCTTGTTTAGGCACTGTCCATACAGATTAGACCTAAAGGGCCACTCAGCCCCTCTTTCGCCTGCTATATTTGCTCTCTAGAGCTTGACATCATTTCCAACATCTCAGTAGCTGATGGAGGCTATGGAATCCAATTCAGGAACAATGGCATGCTTCTGCTCTATGAGAATTAACTCTGCTTCCCTTTTGCCCCTTCATCTCCTATTTGCTCAACATCTCTTTAAACAGTTAATTTCTTGTATCAACACACCTCTGTTTAAAGGACCTGAAATAATTTCAGTTTTGCTGAGTGAATCCTGAGCTGTATTCTAGCAGACTCCTACCTAGAAAATGAATAACATTAAAAAAAATCTTAATGATGTCACTTAGAACCCATTCTTCCAATGGTGAGTACTTTTAGATGGGGCTGCTAGAGGTATGCTGAAAGAAATTTTTGTCTCATTATAATGGCTCTATTTTATTTATTTTTTTAAATATATTTTTAATTTCTTTATTGATTAAGGTATTACATATGTGTCCTCCTCACCCATTACCCCTTCCAAACTCCTCCTCCCTCTGTCACCACTTATGCCCTGACCCCACTGGTGTCCATGTCCATTGATTAGGCTTATATGCATGCATAAAAGTCCTTTGGTTGATCTCTTCCCCTTACTCCCGCCCTCCCCTACCATCCCTCTGAGGTTTGACAGTCAATGCTTTTTCTGTGTCTGGATCTGTTTTTCTTCATCAGTTGATGTTGTTCATTGTATTCCATAAATGAGTGAATTCATGTGGTACTTATCTTTCTTTCCCTGGCTTATTTCACTTAGCATAATGTTCCAGTTCCATCCAAGCTCTAGTTTGAAACAGACACCTTTTTCTTCTTCTTAAAGAATACCTTTCAGCATTTCATATACTCCTGAGTTGGTGGTGATGAACTCCTTTAGCTTCTTCTCATCTGCAAAGCTCTCCATCTGACCTTCAATTCTGAATGACAGCTTTGCTGGGTAGAGTAATCTTGATTGTAGTTTCTTGCTATTCATCACATCGAAAACTTCTTGCCACTCCTGTCTGGCCTGCATAGTTTCTGTTGAGAAATAGCTGACAAGAGAATGGGTGCTCCCTTGTAGATAATTAAGTGTTTTTCTCTTGCTGCTTTTAATATTCTCTCTTTGTCCTTTGCTCTTGGCATTTTAATTATGATGTGTCTTGGTATGGTCTTCTTTGGATTCCTTTTGCTTGGGGATCTGTGCACTTCCTGGACTTGTAAGTCTATTTCTTTCACCAGGTGGGGGAAGTTTTCAGTCATTATTTCTTCAAATATGTTTTCTATATCTTGTTCTCTCTCTTCTTCTGGCACCCCCATAACTATGATGTTGGTACATTTGAAGTTGTCACAGCGGCTTCTTACACTATCCTCAAATTTTTGGATTCTTTTTTCTTTTTTGGTTGAGTGTTTTTGGCCTCTTGGTATTTCAAATCTTTGACTTGATTCTTATGTTCCTCTAGTCTGCTGTTGGGTTTCTATAAAATATTTTTTATTTCAGTCAGGTATGTTTAGTTTCTAGTTGGTCCTTTTTCATATCCTCAAGGTTTTCGCTGAGCTTATCAGCTTTTTCTAGGAGCCTCTTGAAATACCTTATCACTGTGATTTTGAACTCTATATCCAGTCGGGTTTTTTCCCTCCATTTCTTTTGTTTGTGATCTTTTTCTTTCTCTCCACATTTTCACTGCTTCTCTGAGTTGGTTGGGTAGCTTTGTGTGCTAGGTGTCTCGGCCTCTCCTGTTACCTGAGGTGTACACTCTTGGTGTACCCCTTTGTGGACTGTTGCAGATAAGTCTTGTTTGTTGTTGGTATAACTGGGAGGAATTTACCTCCAGGCCAACTGACTGTGAGGATCAGTTGTGTCTACTCTAGGAGACAGCCTTCTGCGCCTGGACTTGCAAACTTGCCAAAGTCTCTGTGCTCAATTTGGATGGGGCGGAGTTTCTGGGTGGGGCGGAGTTTTAGGGTGGAGCTGACAGCCTTGGCTTCCAGTCATCCCTGGCCCATGAGGTCGCCGGGTCCTAGCGTCTGCAGGAAATTGCCACAGGCACCTCTATAAAAAAGGTGCCCTAGCGTTTTGCCTGCCACCAGAACATCCAGTCCCCAATCGATCCAGAATCTTAGATTTTCACCTGGCACCTGGGTTCAGTACAATCGGAACTCCTTTTCCCTTCCACCAGATGCCAGCCACACAGTCAACAGAATGCCCTCACCTTGAGCACTGGTGCGCACCCCCGGAGCTCCGCCTCTGGCTGGAGCTCCTTTCTCCTAACAGACAAAGCCAGCAACCCGTTTGTCCCCTCTGTTCACACTCACATGCAGAGGTCTGCCTCTGGCTCTTCCCCTGGGATTCCACCTGCAATCCAGGTTCTCCCTGTAAGTGCCTGGTTCCCCCCGGGTTTTGAGTGCAAACCGAACTGGGCTGAGTGCAGCCTGGAGTTTTTGTCTCCTTTCTGCCAGAGCACCCCTGCCAGGTTCAGACACCCTGTCCTCTTGTGTGTGCGAGTCTCCACCCTACTTGGGCTTTGTAGAGGCTCTGATCATCCGTGTGCACTTCTATGATCCTCCAATTTCATATCTTCCAGTCAGCCAGCCCTCCTGTGGTTCTGGAAAGTGTCCGCTCTGTCCTTCAGTTCTATTTTTGTAATTGTTGTGGGGGCAAAAGCCCAGGCGTTTACCTATGCCGCCATTTTGGTTTTCCTTGCTGAAAGCAATTTTAAAAGTTGTTATCAAGCGATGACTAGTCGATTTCACTTATTCATTAAACACTTATTGATGTGCACAATATTGTATTATACACATCTAATATGTACTTCCAGTTTTTGCATATTTTTTCTCTTATTATTTCTTACTTAGTCTTAACTAGATTATAAAATAAGAATTTGATCATAAGCAGAAATAAATGCTACTTTTAATTAAAGCCCCTGATTAACAAGTAATAATGCAGCTCTAATCACTCTCAGCAAAACAATAAAGCAATTAAAAATTTTGGAACTGTCAACAGAGCTTGAAACACAGCTAGAAAAAATTGCTAAACATCCATAAACTTATAAAGTACATTTTGAAACATCATGGAAGAAAATAAATTTTATGTGCAAAGTAGGCTCTTGCAATTTATTAACAGTACAATATTTCTAGATGCAGAAAGTATTGCTTTTATTTTCTATAAGGCTAGTAGAAATCTCAACAGATGGTAAAACTGGTTAATGGTCAACATGGAGTATAGGAGAGGCAGCCTCAGGAGGCCAGAAGCAGATGCCCCAGTGGTGTGAAGCCTACCCGAGTCAGTGTCCTGGACCTGCCTCATCAACAATGAGTGTGGAATGCAGATCTCTCTGTCTGAGGGTGATGACTATGATTATAATAATAGAAATGAACTCATGGGATTATGATGAGGATCACAACTAACATACTTAGAATAGTATCTGAGACATAGTAAACATTCACTCAATGTCATTATTATTATTATGGCTGATCTAGTCAAAGGACCTACATAGCCTGGACATTAGTGAGTAATTTACCTCTCTTTAGTGCACTCACATAAAATCTTTTCCTTCCTTCCTTGCTTCCTTCCTTCCTTTCTTCCACCCTTTCTCACTTCCTCAGATCTTCTCTCACTTTCTTCCTCCTTCTCTCTTGAAGTGTCATTCTCTTTCTATTTGTTTTTCTTTCTCTCCCCATTGTCTGATCTGTTCTCTCCATTTATGGACTTCTAATATGCCTATCTTATTTTTCCCTACCATCTTGCTCCAATTCCTATCAATCTCATTAGTGTCCTCTTTAGTTTATAATCTGTTTAAAATGCATATTTAATTATTTAAAAACCCCTGAAATTTGTATATTTCTACTTTAAAGAGAAAAAAACAGGCAAAAAATGTGTTTCACTTCATTTAAAACAAATCTTTCAAAACTAACAAATTATTATTTCTGTTAAATATTTATTTTTATTGATTTTAGAGAGGGAGAGAGCGATAGAAAGATCGATGATGAGAGAGAATAATTGATCAGCTGCCTCCTGCGTGCCCTCTACTAGGGATGAGCCCACCACCCCAGGCATGTGCTCACCACCCCAGGAATAACTGTGAATTCCTGGTTCATATGTTGATGCTCAACCATTGACAAACATTAACATATTTATTTTATGCAAATCATGGCCTGGTTGGATGTTTTTATTAGTGGGGCTATAACAAACAAAGCTTCCTTATTTTTTTTCTTCCACCATGGTAAAGCATCAGTGACTTCCTTGCCTTGAAATGAGAAAAACACACAGAGAAAATTAAAGAGAGAGTGAGGGAGAGAGGGGATGAGAGAGAGAGAGAGAGAGAGAGAGAGGTTGAGAGAGAGAGAGTTTAGACTTCTACAGAATCTAATAGCTAGTAAAGCTTGAACTTTACTCAAACAAGGATCAGGAAGTTGGACAATACACAAGGATCATGTGCCCCAGACAGCTCCAACCACTGAGCTTATCTGCCTAAGTGGAGATTGGACAGCACCCATGACCAGGCACATGGCAGGAGAAATTCCTGTCCTAAGAGGAGGAAGGCTAGAGGCCTTCCCATGGCTCTTCCTCTGGGTTATTATAATAGTTGGATTCCTGTGTCTTTTAGGTCAACATATTTGGAGTGATACTTTTTTCTCTTCTGGACTATATTTCAGAGTAGCTAAGGTGATCTTAAACATGATTCAGGGTGAAATGGCAAAAGAAAGTTCAAGAGCATTCTAAATACTTATGCTGTCCCCAGTGTTTGGGAAAGCATATATCTATGTGATTTACTTTACTTATTTAGTAAGATTTTGTATCAATAACACGGGGAGAAAGAAAGAGTCACTTGGTAGACAGGAAACACTTTTTTAAGAAGTACTTATGATAAGACTACTTTATGAAAGTTAAGGATTTTTTTCATGAGATATTTTATCATTGTTTACATAGGTTTTACGAGCCCATAATCTTCCCTATTATAGTGTAGACAGAAGTGAAATTGAAACACAATTCCCTTTTCTTTTTTTAAAGTAAATATATTTTTATTGATTTCAAAGAGGAAGAGAGAGGGAGTGAGAGATGGAAATAACAACAATGAGAGACAATAATTGGATTGAGCCTGCAACCTGAGCATGTGCCTTAACTGGGAATCAAACCCTGACCTCCTGGTTCATAGGTTGAAGCTCAACCATGGAGCCACTGTGGCTGGGCCCTTTCCCTTTCTTAGTGAAAAGCTCTTCTCGTGGTACCTACTTCATTTAGAGATTCTATAAAATGATACGTACTCTCAGTTTCCCATGGCATGCTGCTCTGAATGAAAATGAAAGTGGGTGAGTATCAGAGCTAAAGCCATTAGAGAGGTTGACTTTACCAAGTGTCTCTACTTTCTCACACATCATGTTTTCATCAGAATTCCTAATAGAAGTGGCAATTAAAAGAAGTGGCTGCAAAAATACCTGGTCTGGGATTTTGTTATATATCTGACATTTATAACCTTGCTCACAACACATTTCCATTCATTCTACTAGTTTGCATTTGTAGAACATACCTATGGCTTCATAAAGATCTTTTACACACATTGTGGTATTTTGCGTTTATGAAGCACAGTCACCTACATGGTAGTGTTTGTTTCATAATGAATTGATGTATTAAAGTGGGGGCCCACTGCAGATCAGTGATTATAACCCTTCTCTGAGTCACACAGGTAAGCAGTAACTTGCTCTTCTAAGGAGACTGCTTAGGAATTCAGACCTTCTAACATCCTTTCTCAGAGGAACCCACCAACTGGTTCAAAAACTTGCAGGTTTATGCAAAGAGGAGATAGGAAACAAATGTCATGACATGCACTCTCACATGCTAGGTGCAATCCTGTGAGCAAGTCCAGGTAGGTTCTTGCCCTTTTTCACATTAATTCATTCCAGCTCTATAAAATGTATCACGATGATACCAGCAGGGCACTAACTTGATTTAGAATGGAGGCACACACCTGTTCTTCTAAATATAAACAAATTTGCAACCTAAGCCATTGGCAATCACTGGAGGATAGACAACTGAAAGCTGGGGTTGCTGCCTGCCTGCAGCGTGGCTCTGGAATTACAAATGCCCAAGGGCCAAGGAAGCATCATGCCAGGCAAGATAGTTGGCATTGGGTTCTGGTGATCACAGTGACCTTCTATATCACCAGAAAGATTGTCATTATTAGCCTTATTCATATTGTTATTTTTAAATGTGCCTGGTTTGCTCTTGGTGGCTCCACTTGTACTGTTGTGGTTCCATTCCAGGTCCTGGTGGTTTGTATATGTAATTGGCTGAGTAGCCATGATTGGCAAAAAAAAAACACACACACACACAAAACTTATCCTAAAGGAAATAGTTTGCTGAGCCACAGAACACTAAATTAAATTTCTAACGTATTTTTATGGTCTATGTGAAGGCAATATTGTTCCAGATTCTATAGTTCCTGACTATTAAAAGTGTGTGACTATTTCTTGATACTATGATGTCTCTCCATTATTGATCAGACGCAAGGAGATCATCTTAGGGTCCTTGGGAATATTACACATTATCCTTAACTGATGGGATACTCCAGAGGTGAGGCAGATATAAGTAGCTCAGTTGAAGACATGTTATTACGTATGTGGTGGAATTGTACAGATCCAGAAAACTTGTAGACACATCACCGTGATGTCTTTCAGTTCACATGGTGTTCTGTGTCTCCATGTCTAATTCCCATTTTCATAAGGACTCCAGTCATACTGAATCAGGGTCTACTTGAATGACCTCATTTTAACTAATTATATCTGCAATGACTCTATTTCCATATAAGATTCCATTCTGAGACCCTGGGGGATAGGACTTTAATATATAAATTTGGGGGACACAATTCAACCCATAATAGTCATTATCTTGAAATTCCTTGTAATTTTCATTTTGAACTGGACTCCACAAATTATGTCCTTGCTCTGGAGAGCTAATTCTAGGCTTTAATCTGCCTTAGCCTCTTGGATGTCAGAACAGAGTGCCTTTCCCCCCCTATAATTTCAGTAAAAGTCCCCCCTTGGAGGCTTGATTGGCCTTGAATGGATCATCTAACTTTTTCTAACCAATCACTATGGCCATAAATACCCTGTACTCCAAGTGGCCAGGCCTGGGGCTTGTGACTCCCAAATCACATTGCCTGTGATGGGGAAGGTCAGGGGAGTACAGTCTGGTCCCCTAGTGCATTCCTGTCAGGGTTTGAGAGCAGGCTTATGCTTATTTCATTGAATGGAGTTTGCAACTTTCCTATGAATTCTGTAATTTGGAATGGTTTCTGTTGTTTAAGAATTATCTGTGTGCCCTAGCTGATTTTGATCAGTAAATAGAGTATTGGCCTAAAGGGTCCTGGGTTCCATTCTGGTCAAGGGCACATGTCCAGGTTACAGGTTCAATCCCTAGTGAGGAGCATGCAGGAGACAGCCAATCAATGATTCTCTCTCACCATTGATGTTTCTCTCTCTCTCTTTCCCTCTCCCTTTCTCTCTAAAAATCAATAAAAATATATTTAAAATAAAAGAAAGATCTGTAACTTGGAAGTCTAAAAACAGAAAGCATCAATAAAGTCCTCTGTTTTCCATTTTAAAATATTTTTAATATTCTGGCGGAGAACCAAGATGGCAGCATAGGTAAAACACCTATCTTGCCGTCATGCTCAGCAAATTTTAATACTACAACTTAACGAAAGAACAAACACCTTCCAGAATCACCAGAAAGCTGACCGAGTGAAAACTCCACAAATAAAAGTGAAAATAAGACACTGTGACTCAGAGGAGCAGCGGCGGACAACGTTGAAAGATTCGTGAGGAGAGAGGTTTGGAGTGTGCGCCAGCGGAGAGGGTGGGCGGCTGAAAACCGGCCAGTTTTCTTGAATGGGGAGACAAAGACATCCCACTGGACTGATTCTCCAGCAATGATCGAAGTGCAGGGAACCCACTATCATACGGGGTGAAAACTGGACAGTGGGAGGGCACGCCGAAGCTCAGGTGCTGCCGGGAATCCCGGCTTGTGGAGAAGGCAGCTTGCGGGAACAGCTCAGCTGCGTGACCACGCAGAGAGCACTCTGCGACTTGCTCTCTCATTCGGAAAGCCATCAGACTGCTTTGTTTTACGACCCTGGGTGAGACATTGGGTGTGCAGACTCATTTGGGGAGAGTCTGAATTCCCCTCTGGCAGCCAGTGGAGCTCCACAGCGGCTCTCTCTCAGAGGTGCTGGCAGCAATTGCCCCCAGCACAGAGTCCCTGGGGCCACATAGGGCGGAGCTAACGCTGTCTGCTTGGCCCAGAGACTCCGCCCATCCAACCTGAACACAGCTGAGCTTCACAGACAATTGGCCTGGAGGTCAACCCCTCCAAGTGCTAACAACGATTAACCTGAGCTTAACTTCAGCAAGACTGTGTAACCCATATCCACCTCAGGTAACTGGGGAGGCTGACCCACTGTCCCTAGTAGGAAGTCTACCACACAAGGCTAATTGACCAACTCAGGGAAGCAGCCACCATGCAGAGACATAGAAAGAAATCAGATGTGAAATAAATGGAGAGAAAAAACAACTGGATATGGAATTCAAAACCACGGTTATAGGGCTTCTCAAGAGGCTCCAACAAAATGTCAAGGCCTATAAGGAAATAAGCGAGACCGCAAAGGAAATGATCAAGACCAACGTGGAAATGAATGAGTCCTAAAAGGAAATGAAGAAGACCCTCAAAGATATAAAGGAGACTCTCAAGGATATGAAGAAGGACCAACCAGAAATTAAGCATACACTGACTGAAATAAAAAATATTATACAAAGACCTAAAAGTGCTCTGGAGCACCCCAAGAACCAAGTTAAAGATTTGAAATACAAAGAGGTAAAATCCACTCAGCTGAAAAAGCAAGAAACCAAAAGAATCCAAAAAATTGAAGATAGTGTAAGGGGCCTCTGGGACAACCTCAAGCATACCAACATCCGAATTATAGGGGTGGCAGAAAAAATAGAGAGAGCAAGACAATGAAAACCTATTTGAAGAAATAGTGACTGAAAACTTCCCACACCTGGTGAAAGAAATTGACTTAGGAGTCCAAGAAGCGCACCAAACTCCAATATATAGGAACCCTAAGAGGACCACACTAAGGCACATAATAATTAAAATGCCAAGAGCAAAAGACAAAGAGAGAATATTGAAAGCAGCAAGAGAGAAACAGTTGGTTACCTATAAGGGAGCACCCATACGATTGTCAGTAGATTTCTCAACAGAAACGATGCAGGCCACACGGGAGTGGCAAGAAATATTCAAAGTGATGAACAGCAAGAATCTACAACCAAGATTACTCTATGCAGCAAAGCTATCATGCAGAATTGAAGGCCAGACAAAGTGCTTCGCAGATAAGAAAAAGCTGAAGGAGTTCATCACCACCAAACCAATATTATATCAAATGCTGAAAGATATTTTTTAAGAAGAGGAAGAAGAAAAAGATAAAAGTGTAAATTAGGAACAACAAATACACATCTATCAACAAATGAATCTAAAAATCAAGTGAATTAATAAGCTGAGGAACAGGATATACTGGTGAATCTAACAGAATCACGAACATAGAGAGGGAATGGACTGACAACTCTTGGGGAGAAAGGGGGTGTGGGAAGGGTAGCAAGAGACTGGACAAAAATCATGTAACTATGGGAGAGGACAGTGGAGGGGGGTGAGGGCAGAGGGTGGGATGGGTACCAGGTGGAGGGGAACTATAGGGGGGGAAAAAAGGGAACAATATAATTAATAAACTGAACAATAAAGATTAAAAAAATAAATAAAACAAAATATTTCATTATTCCGATACATGCTTAATTATTATTAACCTCCTGGAATTTTCTAGTTTTTGAGTCAAATATTAAAATTTAGATTTTTAAAAAAATTGTTCATTGTAAAATGGCAATCTTATACTTTTGTGTGTAACTATTTATGCCTGTTATGGGTTGAATTGTGTCCCAAATTCTCATGTTGAAATCCTAATTCCCCTTTCCCAGTAATTTAGAATGTAACTGTATTTGGAGATAAGTTCTTCACTGAGGTCATTAAGTTAAAATGATGTCTTTAGTGTGGGTTCTAATCCAGTATGACTGGTGCATTTAAAACAGAAGTGGGGAACTTTTTTTTTTCTGCCATCGGCCATTTGGATATTTATGTCATTTTCAGGCCATACAAAATTATCAACTTAAAAGTTAGCCTGCTATATTTGGTCAAAAACTTAATTAACTCACCCCTAATGCCTTGGCAGGGCCAGATCAAATGGTCCACAGGCTGGACATTCCCCGCCCCTGAAAAAGAAGAGAAGAGTGGAACACACACACACACACACACACACACACACACACACACACACGAAAGACCATGTAAGGATACATAGCTAAGACTGCCATCTATAAGCTAAAGAGAGGTCTCAGAGGATAGTAAGTCTGCCAACATAGGACTCCTAGACTCCAGAATTGTCTGAAAGTAAATTCTGTTTAAATTAGAAAGTTTATGGCAGCCCTAACAAATTATTAACACAATGCCAAAGGTTTTATATTTGTGTTTTCTTTTATTATTTAAGATTATATTCCCCTCACCTCGAAAATGCATTTGGTTAAAGTACCTTCTGAGACTGCCCATGTTTAATATCTTTCTGTTTTTCTTCTCTCGTCTCACTATAAATTTCTTGTTTCCCAGCCATTTTTCTTCAGAAATCTGTGGACAGTGTTTTATTGCCTTTTATCACTTTGTGTTATGAAAAGAATTTTAATATAAAATGAATACTTTTGTCCTTTGTAGAAAATCTCTAATATCTGTCTGTTTTTGTGCAGAATGTTGTTTTCTTTATTTTTGACATAAAAATGTATCATAAAATATATAGCTTTTTCCTTTTTTTGGAGTGAGGGAAATCTGACAATCAGGATTCCCTATGACCCACAACCTCAAAACAATCTTTAGTTTAGGAAAAGTTTTTGTTATGCTATTTTGGTAATGACCTCTCATCTTTCTACTATGAAATGATGTTACATGCACATCATGATCCCTAGATACCTTTTCCATGTCTCCTTCGTTTTGTCATCATTTTCATATGTTTTCTTAATTCTTGGTTATTGAATAACCTATGAAGCACATCTCCTGCTTTAATGGACGGGGATTTCAGGTGATTCTCATGAAGGTTTCACTATCTACATTGCAATTTTAAATCTGGAAATAGTCATGCTTTCCATATCTCAGATAGCTGCTGCTTGGTGCTTGACTAACATCAATTCACAAATATAATATTCTCTTTAAATTTTCTCCCAATTCCTTCTTTTATTGCAGTAAGTCTGCTAAAGTTAAAAATACCTAGTTGACGTTTTGGATTGCCTCATTTCTATTGAAGTCTCTTTTTATGCATTTGGTTATTATTTTTTTCTGTTCATCCTTATAGTTTTAAGGTTGTCTAATGGTGAAAATTCTGGTGTATTCTAACTGATATTATGTGGTCCCCTTGTGGATCTACCAGGCTCAGAGGAGGGAAAAGAGTCACTTTTCTATTTATAACTAGAGGCCTGGTGCATATATTCGTTCAAAGGTGGAGTCCTTTGGCCTGGCCTGTGGGGATCAGGTCGAAACCGGCTGTCCAACATCCCCCAAGAGGTCTCAGATTGCAAGAGGGAAGTTCTCAGGTGACGCACCCCAGAATCAGGCTCCCTCCTCTCTGGTTCCAGCTATATCACCTGAGAACCGCAGCTGCCAAGTCATCACAGCTCGGCAGCTCCTGCATTGAGCATCTGCCCCCTGGTAGTCAGGGCATGTCATTGCTACCGGGCATAGAGTCAAACTGTTGGACAGGCATTCGGGCATATATATAAATTGTAATCACCATGTAATGAGAGGGATGGAGAGGCAGTGAGAACTAAGGATGGGACAATTTGCTATTCTGCCAAGGAGTTTGTGTTGTTTTGTTTTTTTCCAAATTTATTGAGGCATTAGAAGGCTAGTGCATGAATTCATGCATGGGTAGGTCCCTCAGCCTGGCCAGTGATTAAAGCCTATCCAGAGGCAGGCCAACCAGGGGGAGAGGCTGTGGGAGGTTGGCTGTGAGAGTGCACTGACTACCAGGGGACAGCTCCTGCATTGAACATCTGCCCCGTGGTGGTCAATGTGCATCATAGCAACTAGACAACCAGTCATTCTGGTTGTTCAGTTGCAAAGGTTGCTTAGGCTTTTATATCTATAACTAGAGGTCCAGTTCACAAAATTTATGAATGGGGCGGGGGGGATTCATAAGGTGGGGTCCCCTCAGCCCAGCCTGGACCCTTTCCAATCTGAGATCTCTAGGATCAGGCCTAAACTGGCAGTCAGACATCTCTCTCACAATCCAGGACCATTGGCTCCTAACTGCTCACCTGTCTGCCTGCCTGATCACCCCTAACTGACCCCCGTTGCTGGTCTGGTCATCCCCAACTGACCCCCCCTGCTGGCCGGGTTGCCCCATGCAGCCTGTTCAGTTGTTTTGGTTGCAACAGTTTCTTAGGCTTTTATATATACAGATAATAAAAGTGTAATATGCTAATTAGACCAGACAAAGCCAGGGTTGTGAGGGAAGCCTGGGTGCTGGATGCCAGAGGAAAGCCAGTGCTGGAGCTGTAGGAAAGAAGGTCTACTTTTGCATGAATTTTGTGCATTGTGCCTCTAGTATATAGATAACTGACAAATAAAATTGAAACATATTTAAAATGTACAACTTGATGATTTCATATACATGAATATTGTGAAAGAATTCCCACATTAAGTTAACATCCATTGATTAACATTCATTCATTATCTCCTCACACATTTACCTTTTTTGTGTGTGTGTGAGAACATTTAAGTTCTCTTAGCAAATTTCAATGATGAAATACAGTGTTACCTACTATTATTACAGTGTTATACGTTGAGTCCTCAGAACTTATTCATCTCATACCTAAATGTTTGCACCTTTTTACTAAATTCTTCCTCTTTTCCTCAATCCCCAGCCACTGGCAACCACACCACTTTTCTACTCATTATTTCTATGAGTATGACTATATATATATTTTTAAGACTCTACATATAAATGGTACCAGGCAGTGTTTATCTTTCTGTGTCTGGCTTATTTCACTTAATATAATGCTTTCTAGAAAACATCCCTTATTTATTTATTTATTTATTTATTTATTTATTTATTTAAGAAAGTTTTTAAAATATATTTTTATTGACTTCAGAGAGGAAGGGAGAAGGATACAGAGAAAAAAAAACCATCAATGATGAAAGAGAATCATTGATTGGCTGCTTCCTGATCACACCCCACTGGCTATTAAGCCTGCAACCCAGGCATGTGCTCTTGGCCTGAATCAAATCTGGGGCCCTTCAGTCCTCAGGGCGATGTTCTATCCACTGAGCCAAACTAGCTAGGGCTCTTTATTTATTAACCCATTGACTGACACTTAGATTATTTACATCCACTGGCGATATCAAATGATGATAGTAAATATGGGAATACAAATACCTACTTAAGATAATGATTTTGTTTGCTTTGGATAATAACCCAGAAGTGAGATTGCTGAATCATATGGTAGTTTAATTTTTAATTTTTTGTGGATCCTCCACACTGTTTTTCATAGTGGCTGTAACAGTTTATAGTTCCACCAGCATCTTCAGCAGCATTTCTCACTCTCTCTCTCTCTCTCTAAAAATTTATAATAAACACCCTAACAGGTAGGTAAGAGGTGATATTACATTGTGGTTTTGGTTTGCACTTCCCTGTGATTAGTGTGTTGAGCACCTTTTCATGTACCTGTAGGTCATGTGCATGGCTTCTTTAGGAAAATGTCTATTCAGTTCTTCTGTCCACTTTTAAATTGGGTTACTTGGGGTTATTTTGTTTGTTTTGCTCCTGAGTTGCATGATTTCCTTATATATTTTGGATAGTAATCTCTTATTGAATAATAGAGGTCCAGTGCACAAAATTTGTGCATGGAGGGCGGAGGATGTCCCTTAGACCAGTCTGCACCCTCTCCAGTTTGGGACCCTCGAGGTATGTCCGACTGCCCGTCTAGGGCCGATCCTGGTAGGATCAGACCTAAACGGGCAATCAGACATCCTTCTCCCAATCCAGGACTGCTGGCTCCAAACTGCTTACCTTCCTACCTCCCTGATTGCCCCTAACTGCTTCTGCCTGCCAGCCTGATCACCCCCTAACCATTACTCTGCCAGCCTATTTGATTTTTAACTGCTCCCCTGCTAGCCTAGTTGCCCCCAACTTCCCTCCTCTGCTGGCCTGGTCACTCCTAACTGCCCTGCCCTGCAGGCTTGATCGCCCCCAACTGCCCTCCCTTGCAGGGCCTGGAACCTCCAATGGCCCTCCCCTGTTGGCCATCTTGTGGCCACCTTGTGTCCACATGGGGGCAGGATCTTTGACCACATGGAAGCAGCCGTTTTGTGTGTTGGAGTGATGGTCAATCTGTGTATTACTCTTTTATTAGATAGGATAGAGGCCTGGTGCATGGGTGGGGGCCAGTTGGTTTGCCCTGAAGAGTGTCCCAGATCAGGGTGGGGGTTCCCTTGGGGTGAAGGGCAGCCTGGGTGAGGGGCCTGTGGAGGTTTGCAGGCCTGAAATGCCCCCCAGTGACCCAAGCGGAGGCCCTGGGATCTGAATCTATGTCTACAATTGTAACTTTGTAGCCTGGAGTGGAGGCAAGCCTTCTGCTAGCTCTGGGGTGGCAGCCATTTCTGTTTGAAACATATTAACCTGGAGTGGAGGACTAGGCCAGCAAAGGCAGGGTGAAAGCTTCGCTTCTTCCATTGCGAGAGAAACCCAAGCCTCTGGTCTCTCCAGCTCAGTGGCTGCCGCCATTTCTGTATCTTTTATAATTGAAACATTGTAATATATATATATACACACACATTTATACTAGAGGCCCTTTCATGTCCCTGTCATCCCCAACTTCCCTCCTCTGCTGACCTGGTCAACCCTAACAGCCCTCTACTGCAGGCCTGGTCCCTCCCAACAACCCTCCCCTGCTAGCCATCTTATGGTGACCATCTTGTGTCCACATGGTGGCAGGATCTTTGACAACATGGGGGCAGCCCTCTTGTGTGTTGGAGTGATGGTCAATCTGAATATTACTCTTTCATTGGATAGGATAGAGGCCTGGTGCATGGGTGGGGGCCATCTGGTTTGCCCTGAAGGGTGTCCTGGATCAGGGTAGGGGTTTCGTTGGGGTGTGGGGTGGCCTGGGCGAGAGGCCTGTGGTGGTTTGCAGGCCAGCCATGCCCCAGAGTTGGAGACCCTGGTATCTGGAATTTATTTATCTTCTACAATTGAAACTTTGTAGCCTAGAGCAGAGCCAAGCCTTCTTCTAGCTTTATGTTGGGAGCTATTTCTGTTGCAATTTATGTATCTTCTATAATTGAAACTTTGTAGCCTGTAGTGGAGGTCTAGGCCAGCCAGGTCTGCAGAAACTTTGCTTCCTCCATTACCCCCGTAACCCTAGCCTCCTGTCTCTCTCCACCTCCTGGGCTGCTACCATTTCTGTTGGGATTCTATAATTAAAACTTTGTAGCCTGGTGTGGAGGCCTGAGCAGCAAGGGCAGGCTGAATGCTGGGCTTCCTCCATTGCTGGGGAAACCCAAGCCTTCCTCCTCCTCTCTGTGGCCTCAACCAACTTCATTAGGTTTATTTGCATATTTGCTCCTGATTGGATGGTGGGCGTGGCTGAGTCTGGCTGATGAGTGTGGCTTGTGGGTGTAGCAGAGGTATGGTAAATTTGCAAATTACTCTTTTATTAGATAGGATTAGGGGCCAGGTGCATGAAATTCACTGGGAAAGGGTGCCTCAGCCCAGCCTCTCTCTCACAGACTGGGAGCCCTCAGGGGATGTCCTACTGATTGCTTAGGCACTCCCTTTGCAGGAAGGGACTGTGCTGATCAGGGGAAGGTGCCAGCCCCATCACCCTATTGCTGCAGCCACTGCCCATCACTGCAGCTGCCAAGGTATTTTTATCAACATAGACTCCAGTCCCTTAACCATAAAAAATTGACAACTTTCTTTAGACATTTTCAAGATTTGTCTTTCATAGGATATGACATTTTTAACAAATATATTTTATTGATTTTTACAGAGAATAAGGGAGAGGGATAGAGAGTTAGAAACATCAATGCGAGAAATATTGATCAGATGCCTCCTGTATCCCCCACCCCCACCCCGGGGATGTGCCCACATCCAAGGAACATGCCCTTCACTGGAATCAAACCTGGGACCCTTCAGTCCCCAGGCTGATGCTCTATCCACTGAGCCAAACCGGTTGGGCAGGATATGACATTTCTTTCTTCACCCGAGTCTTTAGGCTTGGGCAGGGAGCTACCCCTCCACCCCTCCACCTCTCCACCCTTCTGATGGCAGGCTTGCCTGAGGTTTTAGGTTTGAGCAGGGGGTCCTCCTCCCCTCTGATGGCTGGCTTGGAGTGATGGCTGCCGAGTATGTTCTCAGGACCCAGGTATGCATGCAAATTAACCACAATCTTTATTGGGTTAATTTGCATACTCACTCTGATTGGCTGTGGGTGTAGTGGAGACAAACAATTTACATGTTTGCCTATTATTAGGTAAGATATTGGTTTAATGCTGGAATCTCTATTATGTTTTTTTGACCTATGTTTCTGTTGTTATGCCAATATATTATATTGATTGCAAAAGCTTTGTAATATAGTTTGAAATGGAGAAATATAATGCCTGCAGCTTTGTTTTTTCCAAAATTTCTTTAGATATTTAATGTCTTTTGTGGTTCCATATAAATTTTAGACTTGTTTTTTCTCTATTTTTGTGAACATGCTGTTAGAATTTTTATAGGGATTGCATTAAATATGTAGATTCCTTTGGGTAGTATGGACATTGTAACAATATTAATTCTTCCAGTTATGAGTATGGAATATCTTTCCTTTTATTGGTCTTTTCCAATTTTTTTTAGTGTTTTATAGTTTTCAGTATATAGATCTTCAACCTCCTTGGTTAAATGCTTTCTTAGATGTTTTATTCTTCCTGATACAATTGTAAATGGGATTATTTTGAAATTTCTTTTCTGGTAGTTTGTTGCAGATATATAGAAAGGCAACTGGTTTTTGGATATTGATTTTAGATCCTGAAACTTTGCTAATTTCGATTATTAGTTCTGACAATTTTTTGATAGAGTCTTTTGGGTTTTATATATATTATATATAATGTGCATATTGTGTTATCTGCAAATAGAAACATTTTTCTCTTCTGCCTTTTTGATTGGATACTTTTAACTTATTTATTTATTTGCCTTATTGCTCTAGCCAGGACTTACCCTTTTATGCTGAATTAAAGTCTGAAGGTGCATATCCTTGTCTTGTTCCTGATCTTTCGAGAAAAAGCTTTTAGTGTTCATTGTTGAATATGACTTTAGCTGCTTGTCATATGATGCCTTATAGTGAGATGTGCTCATTCTGAATCAAGCTTGTGTAGAATTTTTATCATGAATAGATGTTGGATTTTGTCAGCGCTTTTTCTGTATCTCTTGAGATGATCATGTTATTTTTATCATTCATTTTAAAAATGTGATATACACTTACTTTTTGCTTTGATGATATTGTCCCATTCTTGCAACTGTGGAATTAATCCCACTTGATTATGTTGTGCGATCTTTTAAATGTATTGTTTCATAAAACTTCCTAATATTTTTTTTGAGGAGTTTGCATCAATGTTCATCAGGGATATTGGCTTGCAATTTTCTTATAGTGTCATTTTCTGACTTGGTGTCAGGGTAATTCTGACCTCATAAAGTGAGTTTGGGAGTGTTTTTTTGCAAGAGATTTGGTATTAGTTCTTTAGATGTTTGAAAACATTTAGCACTGAAGCCATTTAGTCCTAGACTTTTTTGGAGATAATTTTGACTATAGATTCAACCTCTTCATATTATTATTTATTTCTTCCTAATTTAGTCTTGTTAGGTTATATGTT
Organism: Antrozous pallidus; assembly: GCA_027563665.1. NCBI lineage: Eukaryota > Metazoa > Chordata > Mammalia > Chiroptera > Vespertilionidae > Antrozous > Antrozous pallidus. The sequence continues at coordinate 28,534,923 of CM050508.1, read as the reverse complement.
TCTAGAAATTTACTCATTTCTTCTACGTCCAATTGCATGGTGAGATTAGATCTCTTGCCTTTGATCTCACAGCAATTAAATGGCAGAGCTGCATGTTGAGCCACAGTAGGCTGATTCTAAAGCCTGTTTGGTTAAACATGACTGTATTCTGTCTCTTTTATTTGTCAACCAAACTCTACAAGAGGTGCAGAAACTTGCAGATGTTGCACAAATACCAGTGGCAGACACATGATCTCCCTGAAAGTCCTGAATAAATAGCAAATATATTTGAGAGGCCAATTTTGTTTTATAGCTTTAGATTATTTATCTACTTATATTCTTTAGATTAATGATATATATATATGTATGTATATATATATTATTTTAAAATCACACACAAGAAACATATACACATAAGTGAGGAAATGGTGAACTAATTAAATATGAGATGAATTCAGGATTGTTAGTCACCATGCTGCATGATGTCAGGCTCAGCAGGATTAAAGCAAGGCAGGTCAGGCATCCCGAGTGAGTCCTTGGTCTTTGTGCTCTTGGTGCCTCCCTGGCTTCACCTATCCCTAGTCCCAAGGCTCATCCTGGAAGGTATTGATCACGGACTTGTCTGGATTGGGTTTTATAGCACAAAATACTAAGAGGGACACGCGGTTGATTCCAAAACTTACAATGTTCATAAGATAAGAACAAAGCTAGTAACTTATAAGAAATACATCTGTTGATGAAAACTAAAAGGAATAAGAAAAGTTCTCCATTGATTCCTCACAGAGAGACCTTTGTGCAGTACCATGAAAAATGTTCTCAACACCATCAGAGTGGCAAAATCAAGGCATGTTCTAGGAACAGGCTCATGGCCTGACATCCAGATGTAATCCAGTGGAAGCAATGCCTTCATATGAAGTCTCAAGGCAAGATTTCCCCATGGTCCAAACTTATCCTTTATTGTAATATTTATTCCTGAGTTCCATCCAGAAGAATAAGAGACTGAAATTTTACAGACCTAGTTTATTTATTTTATTTTACATAGTAATTATAATTGTTTGTGAATGTGTGTGTGAGTGTGTGTGTGCACACACGTGTGTGTGTGTGTGTGTGTGTGTGTGTGTGTGAGAGAGAGAGAGAGAGAAAGCCAGGCCTCAATTATCAGCTCAAATGTATCATCAATTTATACAATGTGAGACACTTATGAATGACTTTAAATATCTTTAATTGTGATTCAGGATGCATATCAAGTTAGACACAATATGAGGTCTAACATGGCAAGGAGATATGTAGTTATCAGGAATGCAGTGGCAGTGAGAACAACAGGAAACTAAAGATAGAGGCAAACTAACTTTAGCTTGGCTTAGCTCTTGCAGTGTGGGGAGCCCAGAAAAATTAATTGGATAAGTTCCTCAATCATTCCTTTACCCAATGATCAGTTATACTTGGTGTCATAAGAGATGGCAGAGTTCTTTTGAAATCCAGACAGTTTTGAATAAGACAATGCTTGAAAACTCACTTGCTACTCCTACAATAACTAAATTAATATTCAGTAATTAGGTTTAACTTGTGGTTGGATGTGTTGGTGGTTAGGGCTTGTGGCTTGTTAGAGGTGAAAACACTTCGCTAAAGCAACACCAGATTAAGCTGCAATACAGAAATCTAAATGCTTACACTGTTGAATAAAGGAGCTATGATAGTACTCTTTTTCAAAATCTGCTTTCCCCCTATTACAATTCTATTTGTAATTGGTGCTTGTGCACTTTTGGATAATCTATTTCTGTTATTTTATAGTTATAAATGAAAGGTAGATATTTATTAGTAGGATTATCAGCCTGTATGTCTTTGTGGCATAATTACTAACTTTAGCTTCTACAAGTCCCTGTTCCCCATTTTAATCCCTTCTCTTGAAGGGCAATGTCATGGTTTTGAAAGAGAATACATCATATTTCAGTTGACCACAGATAGTGAATATTTTGAATCAGTTAAGTGGATCACAGGGGATCTGTGCTATGTAAAATATAGCATGGCTGTCTTATTTGCAATTGTTCTATTTCTAAAGATAGAGATTAAGACTAACTCATGAATGGTTTAGCAACAATTTGGTTACTCCAACACCTGTTCCTTAAGAAAGATAAAATAGCAAATAATTCTACACTCTATGTTAAATTTAACATCTCCCAAGTGTAAGGGTTTTTTTGTTTGTTTGTTTTGTTTTTGTCAGTCTTCACGTTACATTTGATTCCTATGATGGGGGTGGATTGCATAATGGATTTTTTCTATTACCCAAATCTTATTCTTTGGACTATGAGTCTTACAAGGGTTCGAAACCTTTTATCACAGTAATCATCAGCACCATAAAATTCTGATTTGTGGATCACATTTTTATTTATTGGACAAATCTGACTCATTTATTTTGGTTGATTTTAATTTTTTTCTTAGATTCAACTGAAGTTCTAATCCTTCTATATAGTTATTCTTCTTTCTCCTGGAGCAAATATCTTAATCTTCCATTTGTACAAGTGTTTCTCACTTTTTACCCTGGATTATAGTTAACAGTGTCCAGGTCTGATTGTTCTTACTGGAGTGAGTTCCTTTTAGAGACAAGATAAATATCTGATTCAACACCAGATCCTTTAAAGCTCTAGCTAAGTTTTCTTCAAATAGTTTGTCTGCAAAGTATATTTGTTGAATGGATATATATAAGGTATTAGTTGACCAATGCAAAGACAATGGTACTTATTTATTAATGGGTTTTCAAGTATCTTTTGGAAAAAATAAACTTAATACCATGTATAGGATATAGCTGAAACTACCAAAATAAACCACAGGTGATACTGGTGTCAATTGTCCCTTCATCTTCTTCTTCAAACTGTCTGCTCATGTTCTCTTCATTTTAATAAGATAAAGTCAAGCATTAGTCAGTGAATAATCTATTGAAGATATGCTAGGAAAAGCAGAGGGGTAGATTATAGTATAAACCATTTAGAATTTAGTTTGTGTATTGGCCTTTTCTTTTTTTCTTCTCCTGGAAATTTCCTCTAATTTTTTTCGTCGTTTTTCCATAAAGCACTCAGCTCCTCCTAAATACAATCTCCTGCAATCATATACTTCTGGAGGTCTCCAAATCTTTTGCGTCTCTATTATAATTGGAATTTGCCTCTCCTGTCAGTATAGTGCACAGCAAAATGCCTCTGGATAGTATCAACCAACCTCCTGGAAAGGGATTAGGAGCTTATATGCTTTCAATAATTCAAAAGGACCTTTATGAAAATTATTAAATGTGGTTAATAGTTAACGCCTTAACAAAATTAACATTATTTGATAATACACCTATCTTAGATGTGGCAGAGAGAAAGTTCTATAATATAGACAGAATTATAGCCCATTTATTTGTTTGGAGAAGGTTAAAATAAATGAGTCTTTGTTAAATGCAAGTTATGCCCCACCTCAGGAAGTTTTCAATTTTGTGGACCTAACTGGGAATGACCAGGGAATCCCTGATTCTGTATGAAAACCATTTTAGATGATTCAGATACACCTATACATGTTTGCTGATCATCAATGGGAATAAGTTACCCGAATGTTGCTCAAGAAGAATAAAGTTTATTATAGGCTCCATGAGCTATTTTAAGTAAGACGCAAAATTTGGAGCAGAATTTGGGAGAAGTTTTATGCCCCAAGTTCTCATTTTTCACACTCTCACCTTAAAATATTTCTACTCCTGTTTGCTGAAATGTATTTGATTACTGAAAGGTAACTAAATTAGTAATCATTTATAAATAGCTATTTATTAGCTATTATTTTTAATGAGAAGAGCAGAGTTCACCATTTCATGGACATTTTGTCTTCATGAAGGTTTTCTACTCTGGTTTTCAAGAGACTACTTGTCTTCCCACAAAAAGCCATAGATGTGCCTGTCCTAATGCCAGTCTTGAACTTGCCATCCAACTCTGATTGTTTTAATTCTACTTCTGTGCCTAGATTATTTAAGACCATCAAGAAATAAACTTGTTTTAGAAATAAACTAACTGTAACTTATTTCATTTTAGGGAATAGTTCACTAAGTCGATAATCATAGATTGGTTAGCAGAGAGCACGCTAACTAGAGTACATGACTGGAGGGTAGGCAGGCATTTGGAAATGGCCTCCTAGTTATAAGGAGGTGCCTTAGGGCCTCACAGCCTCTATATAAGACCCACATGGAGTTGATCAGTCCCAACTGGAGTGTCACCTAAAGCATGAAGTGAAATGATGGAGCCACCAAAAATTAAACAAAACCAACAAAATAAACACAGAAGCTACATACTTTTCTGATTTCCCTGTCTTTCCTATGGAGATATCCTTATGACTATTTTCAGTCATACTTTACTGTTATACTTTACAAATTTATTATGAAGTAAGAAAATTTCCAGTAAAGGGCTTATTAAACATATTTTATTTGTTATTTTTACAAGAACATAACTGTTAAAGACACATTGAATCAACACAACCAGTGTTATAAAGTCATTTCACCACACTGTCTCACGGATAACCACAATTAATGTCATGTTCCAATATGAAGGACAGACCCTTCTCTATTTTAAGAAGAAAGTGCTTGAAAGTAATTTACACTCTAATTATCTCAACTGGAATGTCAGCTGCATTAAGTCTGCACTGCTGAAAAGGTGAGTAAAGCCAGCTGCTAAACCACTGTAGTCATTTTTGGAAAAACCATTTCTTTTATTAGGTCAATTGAAACAAATTGAAGAATTGAAGCATGATGTGTTCATAGGAAGAGACTAATTCCAGTGTAATAGTCAATGAAGTGTCTTCAGTGTTAGCAGGTTAGGCAGTAAGTAGACTTTTTGTATGTGTTTGTAGCACACAAGTTACTGTTTGACCCAACTCTATTAAACTGGAGTCCTTGTTGGCAATCTCATAGAGAGGCCAGTGCTTGATCTGTATAAGATCTTAGACACCAGTTCCCTTTTCAGAGATCAGACTACAGCAGACAAAGGAGAAAAGATCTTGGAGACTGAGTTCCTTGCATGGCTTTTGTCTTTAAAGCCACACTCTTCACACTCATTAACATTTGGTAGTGGCCGTACTGGATCTCAGATGCAGAGAAATGAATTGACTCAATAAGCTATATTCCCTGTTACTAATATATTATTACTAGAGGCCCAGTGCACAAAATTTCTTAGATTCAACTGAATCTCTCCAGCCTGGCCTGCGTCCGCTCACAGTACCACAGTATGGGAGCCCTTGGGAGATGCCCCAGGGAGTGGGCCTAAGCCATCAGTTGGACATCCTTTGTCATGCTACAGAGGCAGGAGAGGCTCCTACATTGAATGTCTGTCCCATGGTGGTCAGTGAGCATCATCGTGACTGGTTGTTCCATTGTCAGGCCAAACCTGGCTCTCTGACAACCCCTGAGGGGGTCCCAGATTGCAAGAGGATGCAGGCCAGGCCAGAGGCCCAATAGTGCATGATCGGGGCTGGGGAGGGATGCAGGAGATTGGCCAGAAGGAAAGGGAATGCAGGAGGGCTTCAGGGCGTATCTAGCCCATCTCTCTCATCCCAATCAGCCAAAACCCAGCAGCAAACTAATCTACCAGTGGGAGCATCTGCCCCCTGGTGGTCAGTGCATGTCATAGTGAGCGGTTGAGTGGCCTTAGCATAGCATTAGCATGTTACGCTTTGATTGGTTGAAAGGCCAACCAGACACTTAGCATATTAAGTTTTTATTATATAGGATTGTTGAAATCATCACTCTTGGACTACTGTTGTTCCCTTTATGTCTTTTCTCTAGTTCTATCCCCTTCCTGAACATTTGGACATAATGCATCTCCCTAGAATCCATCTTCATGCAAAGAACTAAAATATATACATATCCATCAACATATAAATAGTAGAGGCCCGGTGCATGTGTAAGGTTCCTAGGCCTGGCCAGTGATCAGGGCTGATTTGGGACTTCTGGCTGCCAGCCAGGGCCTTCCTCCATTCTGTGCTGCACCATGGTTGTCAGTGCATGTCATAGCAATCATAGCAAATGATTGGTCTCCCAGTCGAACTCCCAACAGGAAGCATTTCTAGGTGAGCAGGCCAAAGGAGGGCAAGAAACAATAATAGAATCAGCCAATTAGTTCTCTGTCACTTGATTGGTATTTTTTAGTAAGCTGTTGTAATTTGATCACATCCTGCATTGACTTCACAGCAACATTCAGGTGTCTAAACTCACAGCCTTCTGTCCTTCCCCTTTCCCCTTCAACCTGCTAGAGGTGGAGCAGACTACCTGGTGTGGGCAAGTTGCTGAAGTATCAGTCACCTCTGTTAGCATGCTTGGATTAAGCAAATACATAGAAAAGAACTTTGAAAGATTCATCAGTCACAGGATGTTTGTTATTGGAATTAAAACACCTTCTTACTGCTGCATAGATTTGCATTGATTGCTATAGGCCATGAGCACCATGCTGCCTTTCCTGCTTGCCAGGCACTGCCTTTGCCTCTGGACTGGCAGCTCAAATGTATGGGCTGATTTGCTTTCTTCAGTGGAGCCTAATTCTGTGTGGAAGACACAATGGTAGCTAAATGAAATACAGCTATGTGAGCTGACTTGACTCACTGTGCAGTCATTACACTTAATATTATGGCAAACAATCAGAAATTGGAGCATACGAGCTGATAAAAATGGTTTATGCAAATTTAGTATCAGAGGCAAGCTGGGAGAAGCTGTTTGACACTACAATATGATATATGGAAACAAGCAGAGGGTGTTTGAAATCACGGGGCTGATGGCCATAGTTACAATGTCTTAACATTTGCCTTTCATATTTTTCTATGATAATGAAATCCAATCTGTGTCTTTACACAGCTGAACAAGTGAAGAGAGTTTATTCTAAGGACAGCCTTTAATTTTTTTTTCAATAACAGTCTTATAATTAGAAGGAGTTTGTTTTTTGTTAATGCAGTATGTTTTGAAAGTTTTTTTTTGACATCTCAAAATGTTTTCAATTTCACAAGTAATAACTATTACTGATAATAGTCACCATTTATTGAACATGTACCAAACAGTGCTAAATAATTTAAATCACTTGATCCTTAAGACAATTTAAGACCAGATATTATTATCTGCATCTCTCAAACTTGCTAGTGACATCTAAATTAAACAACCTAAATTAATTTCTCACTGCCTCTCCAATTCCCCCCACCTCTGACTACTCCTGGGCTACTTGTCACTTTGCTCTTCCTTGAAAGGTAAGGCTGCTTCATTTACAGAACCTCTTCTCCAGATACCCACATGACTGGCTCCCTTACTCTTCTTCTTTAAAAAAATATTTTTATTGATTTCAGAGAGAGAGAGAGAGAGAGAGAGAGAGAGAGAGAGAGAGAAACATCAATCATGAGAGAGAATCATGGATCAGCTGCCTCCTACATGCCCTGTACTAAGGATTAGGCCCACAATCTGGGCATGTGCCCCTACTGGGAATTGAACTGTTACTTTCTGGTTCATAGGTTGATACTCAACAACTGAGCAACACCAGCCAGGCTCCCTCACTCTTCTTAAGTCCTTGCTTAACATGAATGCCTAAATAAGATTTACCTTGACCACTCTTTCTTCAATAACATAAAAAAATAAAATTAAATAAATAAACAGCATGACCATTTCATTTTGGAATAATTTAAGATTTACAGAAAAGTTGCACCAATACTGTTCCCACAGAACTTAAATCCAATATCCTCTTTGTGACAACTAACTGACCACTATGGATACATTCTTACTCACTAAAGTCCATACTATAATGAGACTTGGAATTTTTACTTAAGGCTCTTTTTCTGTTCCAGGATCCCCTCCAAGAGACCACATGACATCTAGTTCTTAAGTCTCCTTAGGCACTCTTGGCTATGAGAGTTTCTCACTCTCCTCATTTTTGATGAACTTGACAGTTTGGAGTGCTACTGCTCAGGGATTTTGTAGAATGTCTCTCAATTGGTATTTGTCTGCTGTTTTACTCATGATTAGACTGGAGGAATGTGTTTTGGGGATGAAAACCACAGTAAAGTTCCACATCATACCAAGGATATGTATTATCAGCATGATTTATAAAAGTCTCCTGTTGACCTTGATCACATAGTTGAGGTAGTGTTGGCCAGGTTTCTCAAATGTAAAATCCATCTTCTTTTTTTTCTTCTCCCTGCTTTTCAAACTATATTCTTCAGAAATAAGTCACTATGCTCACTTTGTGGATAGAGAATCAGCATACATTATTTGAAATTATGCATCGGAGTCCTTCTATTTATCATCTATATATCTATTATTTATTCATTTATTCAATAATATGTTTACATCAGTGTGGACTCATCAATATGTATTTTATATCATGTTGCTTATTTGTTGCTCAAATTGTTCCAGCTTTGGCCATTGGGAGCTCCTTGGATTGCCTCCTGTATCTCTGAGATATGTCCATCATTGTGTGTGTTTTGAAATGTTTAACACTTCCTCACTTTCTGGCACAGCAAGATGCTCCAGACTCATCTTGTATATTCCCTACCCCAGCCATAAAGTCAGCACTTTCTGTAAGGAACCTTCCTTCTTTTTATCAAAGATGGGATAAGAAACCAATATTGCCTGTGGATATGCTTGTAGCTATGGGGGTGCTATGGCCCTCTCAGATTCAAAACCAGGCACTGTATCAACCAGTGTTTTTAATTAAATACTAGAGGACTGGTGCATGAAATTGGTGCATTGGTGGGGGGGTGCCCATCAGCGGAGCCTGCACCCTCTCCAATCTGGGACCCCTTGAGGGATGTTTGACTGCCTGTTTAGGCCCTGTCCTGGTAGGATGGGATCTAAATGGGCAATTGGACTTCCCTCTCACAATCAGGACTGCTGGCTCCCAACTGCTTTGCCTGTCTGCCTTCCTGATTGCCCCTAACGGCTTCTACCTACTAGAGTGATCACCCCCTAACCACTCATGTGCCAGCCTGATTGATGACTAACTGCTCCCCTGCCAGCCTGTTTGCCCCCAACTTCCCTCCTCTGCTGACCTGGTCAACCCTAACTGCCCTCTACTGCAGGTCTGGTCCCTCCCAATTGCCCTCCTTTGCTGGCCATATTGTGGTAGCCATCTTGTGTTCACATGGGGCAGGATCTTTGACCACATGGGGGCAGCCCTCTTGTGTGTTGTAGTGATGGTCAATCTGCATATTACTCTTTTATCAGATAGGATAGAGGCCTGGTGCATGGGTGGGGGCCATCTGGTTTGCCCTGAAGGGTGTCCCATATTAGGGTGGAGGTCCCCTTGGGCATGGGGTGGCCTGGGCGAGGGGCCTGTGGTGGTTTGCAGGCTGGTCATGCCCCATGGTGACCCAAGCAGAGGCCCTGGTATCTGGGATTTATTTATCTTCTACAATTGAAACTTTGTAGCCTGGAGTAGAGCCAAGCCTTCTGCTCACTCATTGGTGGCAGCCATTTCTGTTGGGTTGCATTTATCTTCTATCATTAAAACTTCTTAGCATTGAGTGGAGGCCTAGGCTGGCAAGGGTGGCAGGGAAGCTTGGCTTCTCCATCACTGGGGGCAACCCTACCCTCCTGCTCTCTCCAGCTCCATGGCTGCTGCCATTTTTTTGAGTATTTATTTAACTTCTATCATTGAAACTTTGTAGCATTGAGTGGAGGCCTGGGCTGGCAAGGGCAGGCAGAAACTCAGCTTCCTCCATTGCTGGGGAAACCCAAGCCTCCCTCCTGCTCTCCATGGCTGTAGCCATCTTGGTTGGGTTTATTTGCATATTTGCTCCTGATTGGCTTATGGGTCTGGCTTGTGGGTGCAGTGGAGGTATGGTCAATTTGTATATTACTCTTTTATTACATAGGATTGCCTTTATATATTCCTGAGTCCCCACAGCCTTTACTGTCTTTATTTTCCCCTCATAATATACATCATCTTATTATATCCTCTCTACTCTATTGATCTACTTACTTAAGCATATATTTAAGAATATGTGAGTGAATCAACATTAAGCTATAAGTAGCATAGTAGAACCATGGCAGTTTTTCTTCCCTGGGGATGAAATTTACTGGGGGTGGTCAATAGTATTACTTTTAAATAGAAGCACTGTCATTAGCAGTCCTTAGAAATAAAAGTAAAATTTAAACAAGCAACAAATAAAAACCTCTTTGAAAAACCTGTTCTTGTCAAAATATAATAAAATATATTTTAAATAAGTTATGTTAAAAATGAAAGCAATTTATATATAAATAAATATGCATATGTATTCAAAGTTGGGCTATAATAGAAAAAAATCAGTTGGATTGTAGTATCCCCCTCAATGTTCTTTAAAGTTTTAGATATTTTTGGTAAGTAGAAGTTTCATTTTCTAAAACCAAGAGCAATTAATGCTGTTTCTTAATTGCTTTTTTGTACTACAATCCTACTGAAATGTGTTTCAATATCTATAGATGCATAATATTTCACATAGCTACATATTACCTCCCTGTATCATTATACAGTACCATAATTAATTAATCAAATCACTGTTAATGGATATTTATATTGCTTTCACAATGCACTCACCAATACTTTACTGAACATCCATGAATATTACTTGTATAGATATTTATTTTAATTTTAAATATATTTTTATTGCAGAGAGGAAGGAAAAGGGAGAGAGAGATAGAAACATCAATGCTGAGAGAGACTCATTGATAGGTTGCCTCCGGCATGCCTCACACTGGGGATTGAGCATACACCCCTGTCATGTGCCCTGACAGGAATCAAACCATGACCTCCTGGTTCATAGGCTGACCCTCAAACTAGTGAGCTATGCCAGCCAGTCTAAATATTTATTTTAAGGACAGATTTCTATAAGTGAAATGTCTGTGTCAATGTGAATAGGTAAATTTTTAAATTCGGTTTTCTAAAGTGCTTTCCAGAAACATAGCAAATATACACTAGTAGCAATAATCCATGAAAGTGACTGATCCTCTACCTGTGTACCAATATTGTATAATATCATTCTTTGACATTTTTGCAAATCTCAGTTTTAACTTGATTTAATTTGATTCTTTTATTTTTTATTATCAGTGAGTATAAACATATTTTCAGGAAAATGTTGGTCATTTGCACTCCTGTGGTGAATTGCCTTTATATCTTTCTATGCTATTTTTATATTATGATATCTAGGGTTTGTTTTCTTCATAAGGTATAAGAAATCACTATATTAAAGATATCAACACTTTTTTATAAGTTACCAATGCTTTCCTTGCATGTTATTTTTTACTTTCTTTTCTTTTCTTTTTTTTGCTATAAAAGTTTTACTTTTAATGTAATAAGTCTTTTCTGTTGTGACTTCTGAAATTAGTGTCATGTTAAAAAAATTAAAAGTACCCTGACCAGGTAGCTCAGTTGGTGAGAGCAGCATCCTGATGTGGCAAGGTTGGAGGTTCAAACCATCTTCAAGGCACATGCAAGAATCAATCAATGAATGCATATACAGGTATAACAACAAATTGATGTTTCTCTCTCTCTCCATTCCTGTCTCTCTAAAATAAATAAATGAATGAATAAACAAATAAATGTTTTTGAAAAGTAAAAGAATCTTTCCATCTTAGTTCATACTTATATTGTATTAAGAACATATGTTTTTTGTTTTTGGAATATATTAGTGGTGTTTGGAAAGGGCTAAATATGTGAGCAATTAAGTTCAAATTCCCAACTTTGAGCCAGGTAGCTTTTTATTTTTAATTAAATTAAGATTTTAAAATTTAAAAAATATACAGGAAACCCTTAACCTCTTTATTTATTGTTTTCAAAGGAGGGAAAGTACTTTGAATTCCCTCATTTTGTATTAATGTTAACATCTAAAATATAACTCAGCAACCATATGTGTGTTTTGGTCTCAATATTTTTTTCTATTAGAAATAACTGAATTTAATTATTCACTTCTATTTTTGAAAGAAAAATATTTTTTAAAAGATGCAAATTAAATAATCTACTAAATGGATAAATTTTAGCATTCAGTTTGCCTTGCTGAGATAAATAGAATTACACATTATTGCTGGCAAAGGAAGGGTAAAGAAGATGTTATATAAATTCACATTAGTGATTACATTTACAATTAATATAAAAACATTAATTGAACAGGCATATACAGAATTTATTAATGATTTACACTAGATTTTTCAGTGTCTTCTGAAAAGAATAATCTAAACGTTGCAAATTAATAGATATTCTGCACCTAAAATTAATGATGTTTTTTATTCCTTACATTTTATGGTGAAGAGCAGAGGGGATACCAGGAATCTCTGAGAATTGCCAAGTTCTTAGTTTCTCCCCCTAAGCATGCTTTGTAATGAGTGGAAAAGAATTTACAGGATCCTTAAGGAAGTAAGCCAATGCAGGTTGAAAAATAGTGAGAAATCATGGTGTAGCTGAGTGTTCCACCTGTGTAAGCTCTCTCTGCTCCCCTGTTCTTCTGGGTCTCTAAACCTGGGCATCTGTGATGGTGGCATGCCAGGTTCCCGCCCCTGGACATACCAGCAGACCACCATCTAGAGATGTCTGTCAACTTGTTTCCTTTTAGCCTTCATTGGAAAACAAACTGAACGTACTAGTACAATGGCCAATCTTTAAATCCCACTCCAAATAATGATATTTACACATTAGAGATAAAGCACTCAATGGGGCGGGGCTGAAGGGCCCTGAATTAGCCACATTGATCTAGGCAAGTGATGGATATGTTCCCCACTACAGGGGAAAGCCTCACAGAGTGAAGAGCTTTATCTTCTATTAAAAAAAAACTCCATGGTCAAATCCATCAGGCTATCTGACAGGTAAATTAAGCAGGGTTCTACTTCCCAAGGAGATCAACTCATATTCCTATCAGGCAGTTCATAATCCTACCAGGCAGCAGCAAAGCATGGCCCCTTTCATCCACTGGGCTTCCTTCCCCTCCAGGAGCTTAACTGGCTCTAGACCAGCCTCAAAATTTATGGCTCTCAGTCTTTCTTACTACCAAGCCAAGACACCGAGAGCCGCCACAGCTGCTGCTGTTTCTCCTGGTGCGGCTATTTCTGGGACAGGCAGGTTTTTCTTCTTACACAACCCACCCAAAGGGCAATTCATTCATTCGCTATGCTCGGGGAAAGCTGTGACCCTTACAAGGCACATTTTGGTCACAGATGAACCATGACATTGAAGTAAGTGAATTCCATTTAGGGGTAGAGACACCCAGTACTTTCCACTCACTTTATGCAGAGCCCAGCCAAAAAGCAAATAACAAGCCTATAGAGATCACCTTCCTGAGGAGAGACACTCTGAGGTTGCCGGAAGAAACTAAATAAACAAATTTCATGTCAGGTGTTTATTAAGCATGTAATGTATCCAGGTGCTGGAGACACAATGGCAAATGGTGACTAATCCACCTGAGACTTTGTCCACAGGAATAAAATCCTCACAGTCCAGGTCTATATTTTGAAAGTGCTAATATCAAACTGGATTGCTAACTAAGGGGAGTGTGCTGGTCACTATAGAGAAATACATATGAGTGACAAATGCTTCCTAGCCTTTGCCTCTTCATCATAGTGGCTACTGTCTCTCTACTGCTTTTCACGAGCCTGGCCCTGAACTACACACCTTCGTCTACTCTGACCTTTGCAGTCTTATTAGTTATTCATTGTTAGTTTAACTTCACCGTTAGGGGTTGATGCCCAGGATGTTTTACCCAGTATTTCTTTCCTTCAACTGATGCTGAGTAACAGCTATATGTTGGACACTGTTCTGTGGTCTTGCCCTTGAGGTCTGGGGGGGGTCCAGAATCTCCTAACCACAAGGATGTGCCTTTATTCATGCCACCTCTTCCTGGTAGGTGTGCCTCATTTCATGCTAGAGGTGCAGGTCTAGACTGTTTCAAAATTAGGGACTCCTGGAAGAACTTAATGGATCAGGACTCATCACCAAACTGGACACAGTATCGTGAAAAATTCTGCTGTGGTTCTGGATTCTCATTGAATCAATAGGACTTCAGTTTGCTTCTTTTGGGCCCTCACTTTGTGTACAAACCTGTGCCTTGCTCTGAGTAATCTGATATAGTGTCTTTTTAATATATATATAGTTATTGATTTCAGAGAGGAAGAAGAGAGAGAGAGAGAGAGAGAGAGAGAGAGAGAGAGAGAGAGAGAGAGAGAGAGAGAGAGAGAGAGAGAGAGAGAGAGAGAGAAATATGAAGCCTACACCCTGGGCATGGGCCCTTCAGTCCATAGGCCGATGCTCTATTCACTGAGCCAAAGCAGCTAAGGCCTGATATAATGTCTTGATAAGCCACCTGATGTTCTGATAGTGCTTAAATTGAGGTGCTATTTGGCTGGCTCTTGTCAATCCTAACAGGGATGTGATTGCTGTACTCTCATCCCCTAGTTCCATTTTAGGAGTATATCTGCCTCCTGTCCTCCTCAGATGCCTGTTTAGAGCTCAGGATCATGTGTGTGGTATACTGGACTCCCATCACATGCTAGATGCATAGAAACCTACGGGTCATCCTGTACTTCTTCCTCTCCATCTCCATATATAATTCACCAAAAATTCCCATCTAGTCCACCATTAAAATAACCCTGTATCTACCCATGTCTCTTTATCTCCTGGTGTAAGATACCTTTATCTCTTCCTGAACTAATGAGAAAGGCTTATTCTGGTCCAAGTGCAGTCACTTATATTCTTCTCCAGTAATTCTCTACCTACAGCCAAAATTGGCCTCGTCAGATCTGACAAATCTCCTCTTTGCCACCCACCATGCTCAAAACTTTTTAATAGCTTTCTATTCTTCTTAGGAGAAAGATAAAACTTTTTATTTTTAATTTATAGAGAAGTTGCAAAGATAGTATAGGTAATTCCTAAACATCTTACATTACTGTGGCCTGTTTTTCAAAATTACCTTATTAGCACTGACACATTACTATTAACTAATATCCAGATTTTATTAGGATTTTATCCGTTTTCCCACTAATATTCTTTTTCTGTTCCAACATCCAGTGCAGAATATTATATGGCAGTTAGCCTAATGTCATTTTTCACCAAAGGATTATAGAATTTAATGTCCAATTTGGCACATTTTTGGGAAAGTGGACATTATTAATAGCGACCCATAGGAAGTAGGTGAATGGGCTTGTCCCAGGTCATCCTATCTAGAATGACCAGTTAGCGACGCCCCTTCTACCTTTGATCTTATCTCACACTCTCAAGTCCTCCTTCCCATCCTCACGTTTAATGCTAGAGAAATGTCAGCCTTCTGTCATTCCTGCTACTCCTTTTCTCTTCCCATATGCTCTTCCCACTCATTTTTTACCTAGTCATTGGTTATAAACATTCCCTGGCCTTCTATATTATATCAAATCCCCTTTCTCACATTTTCAAAGCATAACAAGCTTTTTCTTTCTAGCTTATCAATTGCATGGACTTATACTTGAGAGACTGTTTGATTGATGTCTCTCTTCCTTAGACAGAAAGGCCCATGAGGGAAGAAGTGATGATGCCTTCCATTGTTCCCTCATGCCAAGAATACAGAGTGGGTATTGAGAACTACTTGCTGAATAACTGAATGAATAAACCTCTTTGACACAAAGTGCCATTCAGCACATGTCATATTCTCTGAATAGCATGCTCCATCTGCCAGGAAGGCATCCTCCCTTTAGTTTTTTCCCAAAGCACTTGCCTCATTGGTGGACAGGTCTAGTTTTCAGGCATTTTGCATAATAGGCATAGTTGTTGAATGAACGAATGTCTATATTCAGATACTTGTCATCAGGATTCTTTTAGTAGCAAGTGACAATGCCTATGTTTATCAAAAATAATATGGAAGGGGGAAGTAGTGGCTCACATACATGGGAAGTATAAGGACTGGCTAGTTTCCATCTGGATTTAATTCAGGTACTTAGATGAACTCCCCAGGATGCTATTTGTCTCCATCACTCTTTACTTGGCTTGCCTTTGCATTGACTCAATTCTTAGACTGGTTTTTGTTACATGGTGGAAATGAGCAGTGGCCATTTTAGACTCACAAGATCCTTAAGATTCAAAACTCAAAAGATGAAAGACTCTTATCCTATCAATAGCAATATCTGGTCCCCACAAAATATTCTGATTTGATGTTGCTTAAGTAGCAGTGCACCCAGAAGTCAACCTCTATGGCTGAGGAATTGAGTGATTCTAAATGGCCATTGGGAATGAATGACACATTCACCCCTCTGGCAGGAGAGGCCAGACCTTGAGTGAGAATGGGACAGAGGAAAATGCAGAGCTTTACTGTGATCCTTAGCTTCCAGAAGTGTTACAATAAGAAATAGATTTCTACTACCCCATCTCACTAGTTATTTTCACTAGTTTTAAAGTTTTACTAACATTGATTTTTCAAAGAAAACATGAATGAAAACTAATAGTGTTAATTTTCATGTAACAATAAACCACAGTGTTTTCTCTACATAGTACTCATAAATATCTTTATAGAATAAAATCATTGAGCCAGTTTGTATTAGTAGTTGTCTGAAAAATATTATCTAGGTCAGTTTCCCTAGGTGGCTCTTAAGCTATCAACTTTTAATTTAGGAAGTTCTGTTATTTGGGCTCAGTGGCCCATATTTTATCTGGTATGTTTTCTGGCAGTAGAAAAAAATAAAGTGCTCCTGTTTCTAGCATCCCTTTGTAATCAATTTATTTTCAGAACACCACTTAAATGAAAAAAAAAAGTCTACTAGGTAAGATAGTTTTTGTTTTCTAGAGTAATCATAAATTAACATATTGTGATTAATATTATGTTTAATTTAGAGTTATCAAAAAAATTCATAGATTCTCACTAATTATCTTTATAAAATTAAGGTCTTAAATTATTGAATCTTTCATTCATGATTTGGGAGGGACTTTAGACACATATATGTTCCTTAATTTGAGTGCCATAGTCCAGGCAACTGTGAAAATTTTTTTTTTGTTTTTTAATTGTTTAGATCAGGGGCTGGCAAGCACTTTCTTTAAAGGGCCAGATAGCAAATATTTTAAGCGTTGTGGGTTTTATGGTCTCTATCTTAAGTCAAAAAGGGTAGCAAAAGCTGCCATAGACAATACATAAATGAATGAGCATGGCTGTGCTCCAAAAAACAACAACCTCTTTATAAAAACAGGCATCAGGCAGGTTGGCCCATGGGCCACAGTTTGCAGCTGCTGATTTAGATTCTGTGTGGATAGTATTTATGATTGTTATTTTGTGTGCTGCTTAATTGTTTATAGTTTTTCTTATTGGAGTGGTTTAAGGCAGGGTACCCTGGAGAACAAATCATAAATAAGCTCAAGGGGTCCTGGGTATATGTTGACTTTAGTCCAATTACTTAGTCCCTCCAAACCTCAGGTTTCTGGATGGTAAAATGGAGCTAGTGATAACTTCTACTGATCTTAAAGAGCTATTTTGAGAATTTAAATAAGGTAATTTTTAAGGAAAGGGAATTGAAAGCACAAACATTCCTTGCCACTATAAGGTAGTATTTTTTTTTTACCATTATGTCATTGAATTTGTCAAAATATTTGAAGAAAAATGAAGCACATATAAGACAATTTTCATAATATGTGTATCAGCTAGGGACCTGACAGTTCCCATACCATGGCCAAGGAAGGAGTTGTCACTTTGAAGGCACCTTTGAACCTGCAGCTATTGTTAAGCAAATGCAGTCTGGGAACAATGATGGTGGCCATTGTGGGGTCCTGATTAGCCAGAACACACATCATCTCAATTGACTACATGGAACTAGAGGAGAAATATGGGCTATTACTGCAAAACAGTAGGAAAGAAAAAGTGGCTTCCTCATCAACTCTTGATTCTAGTTTTGCCAAGAGCATTTTGATGAAAGACAACTTCCACATATACCTTCTCCTCCTTTTACAGCTTGCTAGACGGGGCCCTAATATTACTGCTCCAGAAAGAGTTTCTCTGAGCATTCTAATAAAAGTAAAGTTTCCACAGGTATCAGTATATAATAAGGTTGAACCCTATTGATCTTATTTCAATAGTAATTATTCTTAGTTATTTGTTACTTTTTTTGTCTGTCTTCCCCACTTGACTGTGGATGTGTGATTTGTTTCCCGTTGGGTCTCTTACAGGTAGCACAGCGCATGACAAGAGTGGATAAAGGCTTTTGAGTGAATGATTATTGCATCCACAGGCACAGGGAGAGTCCACATGGCAGACTGGTGAACACACAGAAGGGTAGAAGTATTGTTAGACTTTCCAGAATGTCTGTCCCAATATAGTTTGGAGAGAAACTGGGCTTTCTATGTTACCAACGTGCTTTCTTCATTTTCATAGACAATGAAAAGTTGCTGTGAAGTAGCTTGTGAAAAGAATGCATATGTAAAGTTCTAAAATATGCAGTGCCACACATCTTTAGGATTGACACGTAGACTGAATCTATGTAAATGAATTACTTATCAAAGACAAACTTGTTAGAAGAGCAGACTTTCCATGACACCAATCTATACATTTTTCAGGTTTTCACTACATTATTCATTTATAGAAAGTGTTCATGGATTTTGGCATTTACTTTTAAAAGTGTATAATAGTCTTTGGAAATGTCTTTTCAAACATACTTTTTTTGAGGACAGGATTTAGATAATTTGGGGATAAAATAATTTTATGCATATTATTTAAACAAATTTGTTCCATAATTGGGTTCAAATTCTGTTGAGTTCAAAATCAAATGCTGTGTTATATAACCTTGCTAAATTTTCTCAAGAGTAAAATTATCCGATTTCTGTGTGTGTGTAATATATAGAAATGAGAAAACCTACACTTAGAGTACAGTGTTTGGCATATTACTTATTCTCAGTTAACACATTTTATTTAAGTTTAATTATGTAAAACAGCTTTCTAAAGTTTGCTAAAACAAATCTATTTGATTTTTATGGAATTATTTTTCCTTTCATTTACATCTTACCCTTTCTTTCTCTCTCTTTTACTCCAAAAGACAACCATTAACATCACTCTTTTGGGAAAAGTCAGAACACTATCTCAGAAAACTTGCAGACAAAGCATGTAGCTTCATGGGGCTTGTGTGTGTGCTGGTGGTGGGGTGTATGTGAGTGATCCATTTAAGAAATGATCTCATTCAGTGAAATCATTGTCATCTTTTAGATTGATTGTCGTCTTGAGAAGCACAGAATCCTGTGCCCAGCAAGGATTGTATATTTGATTGATTAATGGCAGTTAAGGGTCATGATTTTTTCAGTCATTTCCATTACCATTCTCTTGCCATGTGACTTGTATATCTCATGAAATAGGTAGAGTCCTTTCACCATCCTGTTCATTCTGATTGGCCATGTGTCTTGCTTTGGACAAAAGAACATTGGCAGATATGACTCTTGTAGGGACTTGAAAAAGCACTTACCCATTTCTGCTTCTCCTCTTGTTCCCCTACCTTTCTATAAGAACATGCTTGGACAGAGTTGAGACAAGTTAAACAGAGCTGAGTTTCCCTAGTCACCTGAGTCTAAGCCATCTGACATCAGCTAATTAAGGGCCAGCTGATCCCCAGACATGTTAGAGAGTTCAGCTGAGACCAGATGAATGTGCTGCCTAGCCCAGCCTGAATCAGCCACCTGAAGGATCATGAGCCAAATAAATAATCATTGTTTTAGTTACTCAGCATTGGGATAAATCGTCATTCAGCATTATTGTAGAAATATATAACTGATATTGAATATGAGATGAATAGTCTCATGGAACCCTATGTGGAATCATTCTAATATGTAACTGATTATAATATGTCATATGTAAGTGACCATACATTAGCTAGGCCCTGCTTATTTCATCAACTTTATTCCTTGCCCCTCACCCCATATCCCAATTGCATCTCTCAAATCTGGACTTATATTTCTGAATATAGCACATTATCTGCCTTGGGCCTTAGGATGTCCTGCCTGCCTAAAATGGCTCCTTCCACTACCAGAGAATTATATTTCCACTTGTCTCCTGGTTCTCATTTTAAGAATAATTTCCTTTGGAAAATCTACATAGGCCTGCTAAGAGAAGGTTAGGTGACTCTCTTCTGGGTTCCCATAGCTCTCTGTGGTTTCACTTTCTTGATTTATATCATAATTTGGTGTTAATTGTCTGCTTCTTGCTTTGGTCACTGGAATTCATGCTCTCAGGGCCAAAAGCATGTGTTCTATGGACCATTGTGTTTCCATTGTGTTTCCATTGTGAAGCTCAGTGCCTGGCATACAATATGGCTTAACTAATTTATGTTAAAGGAATGAATAACTAGGTATTGAATTTGTGGACAAATGGAGTCATAATGATATTGTAAAGCTCTCATGCCTCAGGACAAATTTTTTAAATAAATCTTTATTGTTCAGATTATTACAATTGTTCCTCTTTTTTCCCTCCATTGCTCCCCTCCACCCAGTTCCCACCTCACCCTCTGCCCTTATTCTCTCCACTGTCATCCATAGGTGTATGATTTTTGTCCAGTCTCTTCCCTCACCCCCACACCCTTTTCCCCGCTGAAAATTGTCAGTCCACTCCCTTTCTAAGCCCCTGATTCTATTATATTGACCAGTTTATTCTGTTCATCAGATTTTTTATTCACTTGGCTGTTAGACTCACTTGTTGATAGATATGTATTTGTTGTTCATAGTTTTTATCTTTATCTTTTTCTTTTTCTTCCTCTTCTTAAATAATACCTTTCATCATTTCATATAATACTGGCTTGGTGTTGATGAACTCCTTTAGCTTTTTCTTATCTGTGAAGCGCTTTATCTGACCTTCAATTCTGAATGATAGCTTTGCGGGTAGCGTAATCTTGGTTGTAGGTTCTTGCTATTCATCACTTTGAATATTTCTTGCCACTCCTGTCTAGCCTGCTTTGTTTCTGTTGAGAAATCCGCTGACAGTTGTATGGTTGCTCCCTTGTAGGTAACTGTTTTTCTCTTGTTGCTTTTAATATTCTCTCTTTGTCTTTTGCTCTTGGTATTTTAATTATGATGTACCTTGGTGTGGTCCTCTTTGGATTCCTTTTTTTTGGATTCTGTGTGCTTCTTGGACTTGTAAGTCTATTTCTTTCACCAGGTGGGGGAAGTTTTCAGTCACTATTTCTTCAAATAGTTTTTCAGTATCTTGCTTTCTCTCTTTTTCTGACACCCCCATAAATCGAATGTTGGTATGCTTGAGGTTGTCCCAGAGGCTCCTTACACTATCTTCAATTTTTTGGATTACTTTTTCTTTTCCAGCTGAGTGTTTTTTGCTTCATTGTATTACAAATCTTTGACTTGATTCTTGTGGTCCTCTAGTCTGCTTTTAGGTGTCTGTATAATATTTTTTATTTCAGTCAGTGTATGCTTAATTTCTAGTTGGTTCTTTTTCATATTCTTGAGAGTCTCACTAAATTTATCAGCCTTTCCTAGTAACCTCTTGAAAAACTTTATAACCGTGGTTTTGAACTCTATAGTCAGTTGTTTGCTTTCTCCATTTTTTTCATTTGTGACCTGCCTTTTTTTCTCCACATTCTTGCTGCTTCCCTGGGTTTATAGAGTGGCTTTGTATGTGAGATGTCCTTTATGTCCAGTGGCTCAGCCTTCCCAGTAACCTGAGGTGGATACTCTTGGTGCACCCCTTTATGGGCCCTGTGCAGTCTTGTTGTGGTTAAGTCTAGATTTTTGTTGGTATCACTGGGTGGTGTTGCCCTCCAGGCCAATTGGATGTAAGGTTCAGCTGTCCAGTTTCTCCCCGAGGGAGTGTGAGTACCCAAAGTCTTGCCTAGAACTGGTGTAAGGTGCAGTCTGGAGGTTTTGTTTCCCTCCAGAATGAGAAAACCAGCTACCGCTCAGCTTGCTGCCCGAGTCCTCTCCATGTGCGCGCCTCCTCACCTCTGTCTTCCACAGTTCCCCTGGGTCTCAGTGCCCTGTGGCATTCACTGCACGTACCTTTGAGAGAAAGCTGTTCTCTGGTTTTGTCCACTGCCAGATGGTCCAGTTTCTCCCCATATGAGTCTGGGTTCCCTGAGTCTCTCACCAAAGCTGGATTTCAGCATGGTGGGGAGCCTTTTTTTCCATCAGCTTCAAGAAAGCCAGCCTGGCCTTTCCTCTCTCCTATACACATCTCCGTGTCTCCACACCTCTGCCCTCCACAGCTGTAGGCTTTGTGGACAAATGGAGTCATAATGATATTGTGAAAGTCTCATGCCTCAGGACAAATGTTGTAGGATTTTCACTCAGCCAGATTTCTAGTGGTTCTGAATTATGTCTGTTTTGTCTTTTAGTTGTAGTTTTGGAATTGTTGTGCAAGGCAGCAATATACATGTTTACCTATGCTGCCATCTTGGTTTCTCCAACTCAGGACAAATATTTGATAAGAAAAAGAATGTTAGGTCCATCTACAACTTGGCAACATTATAAACATACAGAAGTCTTCCACTCTGTGGACCTTTTATAAAGTATTTTTTAATTGATAAATTTCAGAGAGAGAGGGAGGGAAGAAAGGAGGGAAATAGAAAGATGAGAGTCAGAACGAGAAAGATTGATTTTTTGTTCCACTTATTTATACATTCATTAGTTGGTATTTGTAAAAACCCTGACAGGGTATCAATCTGACCACTTTGGTTTATAGAGATGAGACTCTAATCAACTGAGTTACACAGCCAAGGTCATATGTGGACTTCTTCTATAGGTTTCAAGTAAATATCAAACACCATCCAGAATGCTAAAATAGAATTAGAACTTTTTGTTTATAAGTATACCATCTGAAAAGGACAATATGAATGACATCTGCAAAGTAGGTAGCATGGACTGGAGTTCCATTTCTTCTTGAAATAAGTTGAAAAAGTTGAAAAAGAAAGACACTATTTGGAATTTCTTTTATAAAGAGCCATTTCCAAATTTTGGGTATTATTTTAGGCCTTGTATGTATAGATAAAGAAAAAAGTGGGACACAAGCTTTTTGCTGTAAAGATCTATTCCTATGATATCAGGAGAACTCATGATTCAGAAATGTAGGTATAATAATCTGGTTATAGGATTTTAGATAAGGAGAAAACCTTTATCCTAACCCAGTGTATTTTGCAAACTAGTGAGCACATATTTGATGCCTTACATCTACTCCGACTCATGTCTGCTAGAGCAATTAGAATTCAGTTCCTTCAGGTCTTTTCTTAGGATGCCCACACATCTGTTTTCTTGAAGACTCAGACCTTTAAATTTGAACTTTAAAACTGTTGGGTGAGTTGATCCTTTCTCAGTTTACAAATAAAGAAAATAATCCCCAGAATTTGTGATTGCCTGACTTAACCCAAATGTTAGCTAGAAAGGTAAAATCTAGTTCTCCAAACTTGCAGTTCATTCAATTCTTTTTCAATGTAGTGCACTGTCTTTGACCCCTTTTCTCACACATTCCATTAGGTTGTGCAGAATCTGCTTGCCTGGAATGAATACAAGTTGAAGGGGAAGTTAAATCCATCTAAACTTTAAAATCTAGGGGAGATTTAACATCCTTATGTCCTTTGGAATGCTATGGTGCATTCATGGTTCATGTAGTCAGCAAACTAAAGGTCTGGATTTAGTTGATATTCAGCAGAGAGTGTGTTGTAATACTGACAGGCTATATTTATACAACGGTGTTGAAAGATTCAAATAAATATATATCATGTTGATCCTACCAATATATGTAGCTGATAGAGTTAACATCAGTTTTGGAGTTTGTAATTGTTTACACATATGTTGCAAATTGCAGTTTTCCCAAAATATAATAATTTGGCACTTCATTCTGTAGATTTATTTTTGAAAAAGGATAAAATAATATGTTTAATATGGGTAGGCCTAGATTTCTAGACTATATTAGTGAGGAAAAATTAGAGACCTGGCTTGAAATCAGTTCTTCAATCAGTTTTATGGGAATTATATCTCTGTAAGTCTTTTTAGGCAGCGATTTTTGCTTCTCCAAGAGCTAAAGGAATAAGAACGTCATGCTCTCCAATTTCTCACAAGGGAAGATATCAGGGATCTATGGTATTTGGGTCTGTAGATTAATGTGTTAATTTTACTCCATATCTTTGCCCACATTTCTCTTGTCCCTTGTGCCCAAGAGATTGCAATCTCCTCCCAACAGGTTTCAATTGCTGTTCTGCTTTTTGCTACATCTTTAAAGCTAATGACATGGTTCCTACCCTTGTCTTGAGAAGAACTGCTCCCAGGAGAAAGGATGATTTCTCTCAAAGGGTTATTTTGGTTCAACTATGAACCTCTCAGCAGTTATAATTTTCTTTGAGATCTGTAGCTCTTTCTGATGGCAACCAACTTAAATAGAAAAGAAAAAAGGAGTGAAGGGTTTAATAAAATAAAATCATGTGAGTCAATTTTCAGAGCATAATTCAGAAATGTTTACTATTGTATACTTTCTAATTTTTGTATTTCCTTAGAAACCATTTTGGGGATATATTGTTTATCAGTAACTCAAGAGTAACCCACTTCAGACACTTGCTCAGCACTTCTGAGAAAAATTCACAGGATGTTAAATTCCCTGTTGGAATGGAAGATCATGTTATTCATAATCACATATTTGGATATTATCAGGTCAATATGTAAGTGACTTTGAATGTGATCCATTGTGTTCATATTTTCCTTCAACGGTTCAGCAAAGTCTGTTTTCTCTGGAGACAGTCTAGTCAATACCTGTGCTTGAACAAGCCAGATATGTGATATTTAGGAAGCAGAGTGTCATGGGAGGCTGAATTCACAAAGATTAGCAGTTATAGCAAGGGTGACAGGATCATAAAAAATCCTTCACCTCCAATGTTAGCTGGACCTGCTCTTCCATAAGCTCAATACAAGTTAGTTCTGAGCAATTTCCCCTGCAATTACCTGATTAGCAATCCCAATTGCTTCTCCCTGTTTCAAAGACCTTGATTAAATGATATCCCCTCCTGATTACTTTATCAAGTCAAGCTACTATGGATTATTGACAACTCTGTGTTAGCTGACTGTCTTCTTCCTTTGGCAAGCTGCCAGGCAAATGGGAAAGCAGCTGTTTCTTGAGATGGGGAGAGAGGAATGTCAAATGATGTGATCCTTAAGGCTTTTGCAAGCTGGCAGACCATTAGCTGACCTTGAAATAGTTTTGGTGGTTGTTAGTGTGTTTGACATCCCTTTAGGTTACCTAATATTGATAACTGGATAGCAGAAGTGGTTGATTTTCTGATACAAAACACCATCACCTTACAGCTTATAAACAGATATATTGTGGGTTGCTGTAGAGGTTTTCTGGGTGGAAGAAATGAGCTGCTTAATCCTACTTATAGAGTTCTGACTACATGGATTGTTTTGAGCCACTGGCTTAAATTTTGCCTTATTTTCTTGTGAGCTGAAATCTTATATAAAGGCTGCTGAATATGCTGGTTTTCATTAAATGGCTCTATATAGCAGGGGAAACTATCTTTTGTAGATCTTACCTATAAAATGAAGGATGTTTTGACACATGCCCAACAATGACATAAACGTATTAATAATCACTCTGCCACCATGATCTTTAAATATAGACTAAAGGCCCGATGCACAAAATTCATGCACAGGGGGTCCCTCAGTGCACCCTCTCAAATTTGGGACCCCTTGGGGAATGTCTATTACCCCTTGGGGCCATGGTCAGCAAACTGCAGCTCACAAGCCACATGTGGCTCTTTGGTCCCTTGAGTGTGGCTCTTCCACAGAATACCACAGCCTGGGTGAGTCTATTTTGAAGAAGTGGCATTAGAAGAAGTTTAAGTTTAAAAAATTTGGCTCGCAAAAGAAATTTCAATCATTGTGTTGTTGATATTTGGCTCTGTTGACTAATGAGCTTGCCGACTACTGCCTTGGGGGATGTCCAACTGCTGGTTTAGGCCCGATCTGGCTAACATACATTCCTTTCACAATCCTGGACAGCTGGCTCCTAACCACTCTGCTGCCTGCCTGCCTGATCACCCCTAACTGCCTCTGCCTGCCTGCTTGCCATCCTGATTGCCCCTATCTTTCCCCCTGTTGGCCTGATTGCCCCTACCTTACTCCCCTGCCAGCCTGATCACCCCTAACCACCTCTGACTCAGCTCCCAACCTAAGCTTCAGTCTGGCCTTCCTCTGCTGGAGGCAACCTGGCTGATCACCCTGCTACTGTTGCCACTCATGGCCACCATGGCTGCCTGAGCCTGGGGCCAGCCCTGGGCAGTGGCAGCCACCATCTGCAGCTTACCTGAACCTTGGACAGTTGCTAGGGCTTTGTCCGAAAGGACATCTAAATGATGGTCTGGAAGATATCCACCGTAATTAGCATTAGTGTAGATTGTTTTCTTTTTAATTGTTTTACTTACTTTTTAAAATATAAAGTCACCTTTTATGTCTTATTTTTTTTCTATTCCATAATGGTCCTTCCATCTGAAGATGTATAGGCAAAATGTTGGGAAAGATGGCTTAAGATAAGAGTGACTATTATTTAAAGGAGCCGTTATGTTTGCATTTTCTTCACATTAACTCCCACTATGTTTTTCCTTTTGTAATAAACTTTATTTTAGAACATTTTTGATTTACAGAATTCTTATATAGGTAGAACAGAGTTGCTATATCACCCCTAGACATTTTTTCCTATTATTAACATTCTACATTACTATGAAATGTGTCACAATTAATTAACCAAAATCAATAAATCATTACTGACTAAAGTACATAGTTCATTCAGATTTCCTTAGTTTTTTAATTTATTTTTATTTATTTATTTATTTTTAATCTAATGCCATTTTTTTTTCTTTTGTCCCAGGATCTCATCTAAAAACATGACATTTAATCACCGTGGCTCCTTACATTCTTCTTGGCTATGAGAATTTCTCATACTTTTTTTTTGTTTTTGATGCCCTGGACAGTTTGAGACATACCATTTAGGTGTTTAGTACAATGTCCCACATTTAAAGAATAATTATATAATTAAATAATTATGATAAACATGACACACAGGCAGATTATCAGGGTCCACATCAACAGTTGTAAATTATGTTGATGGTATTTACTCTTTTTTAATATTTTAATCTTTATTATTCAGTTTATTAATTACATTGTTTCCCCTTTTCTTCCCCCTAGTGTCCTCCACCACCCGGTACTCATCCCACCCTCCGCCCTCACCCTGCCCCACTGTCCTCTCCCATAGGTGCATGATTTTTGTCCAGTCTCTTGTTGCCCCTCCCACACCCCTTTTCTTCCCAAGAATTGTCAGTCCATTCCCTCTCTATGCCCATGATTATGTTATATTCACCAGTTTATCCTGTTCATCAGATTTTTAATTCACTTGATTGCTATATTCATTTGTTGATAGATGTGTATTTGTTGTTCATAATTTACACTTTTATCTTTTTCTTCTTCCTCTTCTTAAAGAATATCTTTCACCATTTCATATAATATTGGTTTGGTGGTGATGAATTCCTTTAGCTTTTTCTTAGCTGTGAAGCACTTTATCTGACCTTCAATTCTGAATGATAGCTTTGCTGGGTAGAGTAATCTTGGTTGTAGATTCTTGCTATTCATCACTTTGAATATTTCTTGCCACTTCCAGCTGGCCTGCATCATTTCTGTTGAGAAATCCGCTGACCATCATATTGGTTCTCCCTTATAGGTAACTAACTGTTTTCTCTTGCTGCTTTTAATATTCTCTTTTTGTCTTTTGCTCTTGGCATTTTAATTATGATGTGCCTTGGTGTGGGCCTCTTAGGGTTCTTATATATTGGGGTTTGGTGCATTTCTTGGACTTCTAAGTCAATTTCTTTGACCAGGTGTGGGAAGTTTTCGGTAGGTTTTCATTGTCTTGCTCTCTCTCTTTTTCTGGCACCCCTGTAATTCGGATGTTGGTATGCTTGAGGTTGTCCCAGAGGCCCCTTACACTATCTTTAATTTTTTGGATTCTTTTGGTTTCTTGCTTTTTCAGCTGAGTGGATTTTACCTCTTTGTATTTCAAATCTTTAACTTGGTTCTTGTGGTCCTCTAGAGTACTTTTAGGTCTTTGTATAATATTTTTTATTTCAGTCAGTGTATGCTTAATTTCTGGTTGGTCCTTTTTCATATCCTTGAGGGTCTCCTTCATTTCCTCGTAGGTCTTGTTCATTTCCTCATAGGTCTTATTCATTTCCTCATAGGTCTTGTTCATTTCCTTGTAGGACTCAGCCTTTTCTAGGAGTCTCTTGAAAAGCCTTATAACCATGGTTTTGAATTCTATGTCCAATCGTTTTTTTCCCCTCCATTTCTTTCACATCTGATTTCTTTCCATGTCTCTGCATGATGGCTGCTTTCCTGAGTTGGTCAATTAGCTTTGTGTGGTAGATGTCCTCTAAGGGACAGTGGCTCAGCCTCCCCAGTTACCTGAGGTGGATATGGGTTGCACAGTCTTGTTGAAGTTAAGACTAGATTATTGTTGTTAGCACTAGAAGGGTTTGACCTCCAGGCCAATTGGCTATGAGGTTCAGCTGTGCTCAGGTTGGATGGGCGGAGTCTCCAGGCCAAGCAGGCAGCATCAGCTCGGCACTATGTGACCCCAGGGACTCTGTGCCAGGTGGCAATGGCTACCAGTACCTCTGAGAGAGAGCTGCGGCCGAGCTCCACCTGCTGCCAGACAATTCAGCCTCTCCCCAAATGAGTCTGCACACCCAACATCTCACCCAGGGTCATAAAACAGTGCAGTCTAGTGGTTTCCTGAACGATAGAGTAAGTTATGAGTCCTCTCTGCACGGTCATAGGTCATGCAGCTGTGCTGTTCCCAAGTTCACACGCACTCTGCACAAGCTCGCCCTCTTCACAAGCTTGCAGATCTTTGCAGCACCCAAGTTTCGGCGTGCCTCCCCACTGTCTAGTTTTTACCTTTATGATTGTGTGTTTCCAGGACTTCGCCCGGAGCTGGAGAATCAGTGCAATGGGACGTCTTCGTCTCCCCCATTCGAAAAAACCCGCCAGGTTTTCAGCCTGCCCGCCCTATCCACTGGCGCGAGCACAGCTACACACCTCTCTCTGCGTGTGTCTTCAATGCTGTCCTCCACCGCTCCTTGGAGTCACAGTGTCCTATCTTCTCTTTTATTTGTGGAATTTTCACTCAGCCAGCTTTCTGATGATTCTGGATGATGTTTGTTCTTTCTTTAAGTTGTAGTTTTGAAATTGCTGTGTATGGCAGCAAGATAGGTGTTTACCTATGCTGCCATCTTGGTTCCTTGATGATATGTACTCTTGATATGATATAATGAGAATGGTACCTTTTCACTATGTTGATTGTATTCTTTTATGCACAGTAATTTTAAATTTTGAAGTAGTTCAATTTACCTATTTTTATTTTTGTTACATATGTTTTTGGTGTCACATACAATAAATCATTATCCATTCGACACCTTATCTTTTCTTCTAAGAGTTTTCTAAGTTTAGCTTTAACATTTATATCTTCGAGTTGATTATTGCATATAGTTTATGGTAATGGTCCAAATTTACTCTTTGCATGTGAAGATCCAGTTTTCCAGCACCACATCATTTGTTAAAAAGACTTTTCTTTCCCCATTGAATAGTCTTGGCACCTTTTTAAAAAAATATTTGACTGTATATGTGAGGATTTATTTCTTTACTTTATATGTCTGTCTTTATGCCAGTACCATACCATTTTTGAGAACTGCATCTTTAAAATAAGTTTTGAAATTAGGACGTGTAAAACCTCTAACTTGGCTTTTGTGCAAGATTGTTTTGGCTATTTGAGTTTCCTTGACATTCCATATGTATCTTAGGATTGATTTTTCTATTTCTGCAAACAAAACAAAATAGAACACACTAATGGGATTTTGATAGGTATTACATTAAATCTATAGATCATTTTGGGTAGAATTGATATCTTAAGTCTTCTGGTTCATGAGCATGGGATGTCTTTTCTTTTCTTTTTGCCTTTGATTTCTTTCAGAAAGGTTTTATAGTTTTCAGTGTAGGCATTTTTTTCTCCTTGGTTAAGCTTATTCCTAAGTATTTTACTCTTTCTGGTATTATTGTATATTGAATTATTTTCTTAATTTCCTTTAGATTACCAACTGTTAGTGTATAGAAACACATTGATTTTTGTGTCTAATAACTGAATTATAATTTTATTGAGAGCTTCATAAAACAAGTATTGTATGCTAGGGTCCACTTTGGACCTAATAGTTGGCCTGAAGAGGAATCTGCAGTCTTAGTATTTTGACTTCAGAGTGCTTTCACGAATGTGTGTGACACAGCATCTAATTTATTTAAGTAGATTTTTTACTTAAGAATTTTCTCTCTTAACATCTTTCTCTTACTCCCAGGAGAGTGAACATGCTTGTCCTTCTTATAATGGAAAAGAGAGAAACCAAATTAGTCTCATCCTGTGGGATGGATGCCCTTAGATAGTGATAGTATCATTGCTACTGATAGAAAGCTAGTTTCACATGAGTCTATTAGATTTCCCATAGTGCCTAGGAACATGATCTTGGGGTTAGAAAAACCTGGTTTACCTGTCTCCAAGATTTAGTGATTGTGAGAACTTTCTCATTTCCTTTTTATCATTAAATTTCATTTTCTGTATTTTTTAGAAGAGATGAAAATACTGATAATTACCGCCTTAAGTTCATATGTGCACGAATGAGAGAACACATGTGAAGTGTTTAGCATAAGAACAAGTATGTAGAACACAATGCATTGTATAAGTTGCTATCATGTTTGTCCCCTGATCAGTTGTCAAACAATCAATTTAGTGCTGAACTCTAAAATTTTTCAACTTCACTATTACTGAATACAATAGAAAGAAATTATCATTGCAACTAGCAAATGCACAGCATAATGATTTTCTGGGGAGGATGAGGGGGTTGGTGGAAAGGATTTACCACGGAAGACATGACCAGGTATCCATAATTCCTAGTCTTAACTTTTTATTTGAAAGTTGGTAAAGAAAGATTAGTCTGTTGCAAGGGGGCTCGGCAAGGATAGCAGATGTGTATTAGGGAATGGTGTGCTGTGAGTTGGTGCAGAATTCATAATCGACGATGATTAGAAATTCAGATACAACATTTCACAAACTGGCTCCATTCCAACACTCCTGTATGTGTGCATGAATCCAAATAGTATCGTTAAAGAGAAAAGAACAGCAAAACTGTGAAATGTACAGTTTAATGAACTTCCCAAATATAGAGCCTCAAAAAAATCAGCTCCAAACCAAATAGATGAACGCATGCTAAATGAAATTCTATTTTTCAGCACTGTAAGCCACTTGTCTCAAAGTCCTCCTACACCAAATATGCTGGAAATTTTCTTAGCAAATGTGTATCACTTCACATGAAAATAGTTAAAATAGAAACAAGTGAGTAAAACAGAATCAGAGAAGTGAACAGATGGTATGTAAGTATAATGATGATCCAATTGCACCATATTACAAATGAGGTATCACAAAATCTCAGGGGAGCTTCTGGCCAAATACTTAAACATAACGGGAAGAAGCCCTACTTGTATCGCCCCTCTTTTTTTTCTTTTTTCTTTTTACAACTGAACAAAATGGCAAACAAATGAATCAACTTACCAGAAAGTTAACACTGAATACCTATTCCCACAACACATATCCTCACTAGAAATTAAGAGGCCAGGTTGCATGTGGTCAGACACTATTTCTGTGGAACTCAACATCATCAAGGACTAATCATCGAAGGAGCTTTTAGAACAGCAAGTGACCACAGCACTTCCTTTTCCTGTTCCCTTAGGGAAGTCGTGCATTTTACTTCCCTCTGTTGTGGTATGGGTTTTCTGGCATCTTTTCTAAATTTCTTAAATTGTTGGTGGAAATTGCTTCAAGCCACTGTGTTATCTCCCTCAGATGTTCTCATGGAAACTGAAATAGATGTGTCATCTGTAATCACTTAGCAGTTTTTAAAAGCCCTTGTGCTAGAATGTCACAACATAATTTTTGCATTCAGTTCAGCCCCTTTCAACAAAGTTAAACAACTAGTGGAGATATTTGCAAGGGCCTAAGGATTATTTTATTATTCTGAACATCAAATTAGTTTTAATTTCTATTCATCAAATATTTCCAGAACATCCGCAGTCAGTTTAGAACTGAATTTAGCAAAGCGTCTCCACATTGGTGGGGAGTCCTAAAATTTCCAGGCCTAGAAAAATCTTCCAGCCTAAACAGTTCATACTAACAAAGTATTAAAAGGAGACATTAGTGGCTATTTACAGCTAAATCCTTTATTATAAAAATTGGCACAGGTCCATCAACCCTGGGGGCCTGTGCTTACCCCATTGTATATGTCCCTTCCTGGATCCATAGACTATCATATATCCATGCTGGAACCATACCATCTTCAGCAATGACCTGACACTAATGAGCTCACCTCCACAGCCAAGTACATGACATATATCTCATCAGTTTGCCTGGCTTCTCCGAATGAAGTGCTGCCTACATGTTGTCACCACTGGCTGGGGCTGGGGCTGCCTCAGTGGCATGGGCAATGTGTCTCCAGCACAACTGCAGCAGATGGCCTTGTCTCACAGTGAGTTTATATGCTTTGTAGAATGTTACTGCTAGCTCCACAAATTAAAAGTCTTAGTAGTATACAAATAATGTTTTAATGCTGGTAAACAAATAAATGCTTACTATGGGTAAATCTCTGTTGTATAAACTCACAACACCACTATGCACATTTCAGGGGGTTAGCAAAAATTTGTTTAAGGAGGGAAACCAAAATTACTGTACTTCAATTATCTAAATAGGACATTACTCAACTATTTGAGTATATAAGAGCAGTGAATCTTATTTTTCATGATTTTCTCTTTATTCAGGGCTTATTCTTAGGATCATGGGGTTGAAAGTTATATGAACAGAGGGCTGCATTACTGGCTTCAAATATTTCCTGATATGTATAGCAAGCCTAACTTTTATTGCTACATATAGTTTTATGTCATTGGTGGAGGAGGAGAGGTAAAATTTAAAAAAAATTGTTTATATATTTAGATTTTATAAGTATGAATAAAAATACTTATCATTCATTAATTTCTAGCCAATTCATTATATAGAAATATTTAATAAAGTAACTGACACATTTTGTATGAAAGCAGTATAAGTACCCTTTTCATTTGTCTTTACGCTTGATATAAATTTGAGCTCTGCAATTTTAAGCCCTGTCAGTGACCTGGAATCAGCCATCAGAAGGGATTTCCTGGGGAATTCTGACCAGGGTCATGAACTCAGGTTAATTTACACCTAAACCCTCAAACACAAGTGGTTTTTAGTTTTTTTTAAAAAAAGAATTTCCAGAGTCAGACAATATACAAAGGCCTACCTTCACTCCTGAGTTTAAATTGTGCTTTTAAATTAATCAAACAAAACATTTCTATCTGGCTTAAGTCATTCTTGCTAAAAGTGAATTATTTTGTTTTATTTATTTTTTTAATGGATATCAATAGGCAATGCTACAAGGAGAAAGAAAAAAAGGGGACTTCAAGTTTATACACAGGCACAAAAGCAAACTTTTAAACTTTAGACTTATAGCAAATAATACCCATAGACATTCTTGTAAGATATTTTGTAATGAAAAATATTATAGTACTTTTCTGAGTACGTCTTTACAGTTATAAAGGAGGGATCTTGAGTGTCACTCTTCTCTCTTTCTTTCTTTTATATATATTGAGATAATGCCTTTTGTGTGATAATTACTAATGAAGGGACACCTATTTCTTTTAATTCTTTCTACAGACTGTTTGTTGCCAGACTAATCATCATAAAACATGGTTACTATAAAACTTTCAATAGCTTCTTATTGCTTATATAATATAATCTTCTTAGCTTGACACTCCTGACTGTCTTAGGTCAGATCTCCTAGAAATGAATATGAGGTATGGATTCTCGGGCAAGTAAATGAATTGGAGATGTTCTCAGCAGACACCTGTAAGGAAGAAAAGAAAGCAGGAGAGGGAAAAGGAAGAATCTAAGCAAGGATGTGGTTTCAGGGATGACAACAGCCAGATTTCATAAGGAGCTCTGACTTATAAATTTTTTCCATGTGAGGCAAGGTAGAATTTACTACATCTTTAGCCTTCCCTTCAGTAATCTGAAAGATTGTTGACTGTAAGAATTTTCTAGATAACTGGTAAACTAGAACAGTATTAATTAAACTACGGATAAGATTCTCTTGAGTGCATACCAATAACCAGTCCCCCATTTCTCTTATTTCTTGTGGACAAGACCCAAGCACCATTACAGAAGCTGAAAATGCTTTGATACCCCTTTCTCCAGCCTCTCCTGTTGCCTGAGCTGGATGTGTGGCATGATCTTGGCCAGGGGATTTAAGAAGTCTCCTGAGGACTTATGGGAGAGTAGAATCTCACCATTGCCTGTCTTCTTTTGGAAAACATCATATGTAAATAAGATTTTTGAAACAAGTTCTAGCACTTTACAATTCCAAAGAATCTCAACAATCTTTTTGCAACCTTGTTTTCATTGAGCCTCTGAATTAACCCTGATGCCTGCCATATATACTTTTTTGCAATTGAGTAAAATAATTTCCCATTGTTTCAATCATTTTTGTTGGATATTTTGTTCTTGCAACTGAAAGTACCCTACACTCTTTTCTTAATTGTAGAACTTTCTGATAGAAGTTGGTTTTGAGAATGTGGCTAAAATCTAAGAATTAAGAGAATCTTCCTATTCCCTTCTCTCTGAACTGACAGCAACTGTACTCAGCAGTGTCTATGATATTATCTAAGAAGAAAGTGTGCCTTTAGTTTCTTCTCTTTGACCAGAAAATGGGGTAGAGAATGAGAAAGAGATTCTCTTCTGACAATTCATAATGGTAATAACAATTATGAGCCCATACTGTACAGGGAGCATTTTTCCAAGAGCATTATATGCAATATCTCCACTGAAATTCAAAGTAATCAGAAACATGCCACTTCTTTTCCTCTCTGACTTTCCTTTGTACTCTCTTAAAATGTCCTTTCTTTTGTTTGGGCCAGTTCAAATTCTAGCAATAGTCAGCTCACATGCCTTTTTTATAAACTCAAAAGAAGCAAAGTTCCCTTCAGCTGCAAAGCTCCACATCCTCCTCCCCTTAGTTTTGTGTTTACAGAAGGGAAAGGTGGGGAATTAGGTTAAGAGTGGTGGGTGAAATATCTACTCATGAAAAAATACTTGAATTTACTTCATATATTTATGCTGTTTACTTAAAACATGTTATATAGAACATGGCATGTATAATAGAAAATGTTCACTCTTTTGTAGAGCCTGAAATTGGAAATATAACTGGGTATGAAAAGAAATCTATATGAGATTACTCTTGTAGAATATTTCCCATGTAAGACTGTTATTAATAGATTTTTAACACATAAATATTCATTGAAACTCTACAAGAACAGGAAATGAGCTTGAAGAGTTTCTCAAAGTTATTAAACCATGAATTCTATGTGATGAGGAACATCTTTAAACATTTCTAGAATGAATGCTATGTTATACTTTGAGATACTAGCAGACATAAATAATTTCCTTATATCAGTAATCATACTACTAATGTCACAACATGTACATTTATATCATCAAAGGTTCTGCTTTAATCACATTGCATAATTCTCAGATATAGAAATATTACTTTTATATTGTCTATCATTGATACCACTTACCATGAGCTTTCTTTTTTCTAAATTACTTCCTTTTTACATGCTTCTAGATTAACCAATCAAGAGCATTCAAATATGTCAAAGAAATGCTTCAATGAAAATGAAAATAATGTCTTTTTAATGTAAATTAAGTTCTAATACAATAAAGATAAAAAAATAAAACCAACAATTAGAAATAATATATATATATATCACTCTTTTTTCTTTTTAAAAAAAATATATTTTTATTTCAGAGAGGTAGGGAGAGGGAGAGAGGGATAGAAACATCAATGATGAGAGAGAATCATTGATTGGCTGACTCCTGCATGCCCCCTACTGGGGATGTGCCCTTGACTGGAATCGAACCCAGGACCCTTTAGTCTGCAGGTTGACTCTTTATCCACTGAGCCAAACCAGCCAGGGTATCACTGTATCTTGAATAGGAAATAATTATTTTTTCTTTGATCTTTCATAGAAATTTTTGTTCTTCATCAGTGGTTTAGGACTAAATAGTCCCAATAGTAAAATGAGAATGGATACATGTTAGGGTTGAGTAATTGCATAATAATTAATTATTTCATAATCATTAGTATGATCCAAAGATAAAGAAAGCTTTGCTATTTATATTTTTAATTTATTAAGCAGGCAGGCACAGGATTAGAATACAGAAAAGCTTATTACAATATTGGTATGAATTTCACTGCCAAGATGATGATGAACTGGGACAGAAAAAGAATAAAGAAAAATAGATTAGCCCTAACAGGTTTGGTTCAGTGGAAAGAGCACCAGCCTGCGGACTGAAGTGTCCTAGGTTCGATTCCAGTCAAGGGCATGTACCTTGGTTGTTGGCATATCTTCAGTAAGGAGAGTGCAGGAGGCAGATGATTGATGTTTCTCTCTCATCGATATTTCTAACTATCCCTCTCCCTTCCTCTCTGTAAAAAAAATCAATAAAATATATATTTAAAAAGAAAAGAGAAGAAAAATAGATGGGAAATTGCAAAGGATAAGGGGTATAAAAGTTGGTTTTCTTTTTGGGAATGACTTGATAAATGTCCTCTGCACATTGTATACTGATGTGTACATTTTATAGTAAAAACTAAGAGATACTTTGAAAGTTACATGAAAATATCCACAGAAATGTGACAATCAAGAAATAACAGAAAGGCTCAGTTGGTAATAGGAAAAGCACTGGGCTTAGAGTAAAGAGCAAGGGGTTCTAGGTCTCACCTTGTAGAGAGATGAATGTGTCCTTGAAGCAGGTTATGAGTTACTAGATTATCATATGCCCATTTCTATTTCTAAATGCCTGGCATTACTTTAAAGGTATTTGAAAATAATTTACTAGATGCAAATATTTTTGGTAGATGTAACCTTAGTATATGTGCATGTGTTTGGCCTCCCTGGGAAATGATATAATTACGTGCTAATATAACAAAAGGTATATCTCATGAGATACATTAAAGAAAACCAAGTACTCCAGAGGCAAGTAAGATAAAAGATGAGATGGGGCATGTTTACATAGCTCATGATATTTTTGTGTTACCTTAGAAGAAGGTGTTCCAGTTCATTATGCCTTGACATGTTCTTTACAAAGCCTTAGTTACTGTAGAATTTGGTGAGGTATGAGAATTGAGAGCTGGTATATTTTGGTGCTCTTGTGTTCCATCTAACTTGGCCAGCACAGCCGGCTTCTGTACTGGCTCCAAAGATGTATTATGTATTATGTACCAGGCAGGATTATCTTAAATAAGCTGAGTACTTGCCTTTCCCTCAAATCTCTTCAGAAGGAATTTGGAAGATGGGCCAAGGGGTTATTTTCCTGTGAAATATATATGTATTCATATTTTATTTATAATCACTCTGAAAATCTCATTCTTGGAGACTTAATGCCTGCATTATGGCTCTATAAATGACAAATGACCACAAATATAGCAGCTTCCCTCCACTTATGATCTTCCAGGTTCCCTGGGGACAGACGTTCAGGCACAGGTGCCTCTGCTGGCTCCCTGCCGAGGGCCTCAGAACATGATTGGGTCCTTTTCCAGAGGCAGTCAGGGGAAATTCATTTCTAGGCTTATTCCACTGTCTTGTGGTTACAGGTCTAAGGTCCCTATTCTCTGGCTGTCAGCTGAAGGTTGTTCTCAGTTCTTGGAAGCCACCTGCATTTGAAAGGCTTGTGGCCTCCTTCAAGCCAGCACTCAGGGGTGGAGAAGTCGTTTTCACACTTGCAATTTCTCTGACCTCTCATTCTGTCACATTTAACCTTCCTTTCTCTTCTGCAACATCTCTATTCTGACTCCAGTAGTTCCCAAATTACACTCTGGGAAACTCTGTAAGCCTTTGTTTGAATACAAATGCTTTGGAAACACGGGGTCTAATATTTTACTTTTCATTTTGTGGTGGTAAAAAATACATACACTTAAAACAAGTAATTGTTTTATAAACTAAAATATGGTTAATGGTCTAATGGAACTAAATTCATAGAAGGGAGAGAGTTCTTTGGTTTTTGGAGCAAAGGGAATCAGAAAATTGTTAATTGGAGGAGGTAGCACTTGAATTGACTTGTTGGTAGAAGGAGGTAGCACTTGATTTAAGGTTTGTTATGGTGGAACATGAAATACATGCAAGGCCATCCATAGACGAGTATAAATGTGGTTAGCACAAACTGAACAGAATGTATAAAAGTTGTGGGAAGCATATCTAGGAAAGATCTTTCAGTTGCAATTCAGAGACCCCATGTGCTACATCAGACTTATAAATATCTCCATAGACAATGAGGTGCAGTGGTAGCATTTTGAAGATGTATACCTCATGTGAGGAATCATGTTTTAAGAGCATAAATATAGCCATTGAGTATAGAATTAACTGAAAGGGTAAAAAAACATAAAATAAGAAGAAAAGATATGCATTGTGATAGTGATGGAGAAATATAATTAGGAATAAACTGGGGTTTGAAGTAAGGGTGGTGAGGTTGGAAATCTACACCCTTCCATTTCCCTAACAATTTTTACTTGGATAGATGATTATTCTTACTCTTTCTGAGCTGTCTTTTTAATTTAAGTTATAAGTTTTCCTTTTAAAAATGAGAACGTTCAGAGATTTATAGCTAAATTTCAGATTTTACCTTTAATTCATGTCCTACAAGTCCCCTTCCTTGCTACTTATTGCAATTTTAGCTTCACTCCAAATTACTCCAAATTATGGGTTTTCCCCATTTCTGTAAAGTTAATGTAGTTTATTATTATTTTTGTATAGCACCTATATCTTCTAATATAAAATATGTTTTACTTATTTATTACCTCTGCTGTCTGTTGCCTATATTGGAATGTAAGTTGCCCAAGCAGTATATAGTAAGAACTTAATACAGATTTGTTGAATGAATACATTAATAAATGAATGATAAATTATCTGCAAAGCTGGAACTAAATTGGGACACTCAGTATTTCTAGAACATGCTTCTTTGACATTGTCTTTTACATATTTAATACAGTGATAAACAATTCACTGGGAAAGTAGAGAATTCTACTGATGCTTGCAAACTATAAAAACATTATTGTATAGAAAGTAATTATATCAGAATTTGAAGTATCACCTTAATTAAACTCTTTAGTGACAGTATAAGAACAAAGTCTAAATTGTACAGACTACAGATACTTTGGTGCTATTGAGTCACCTGTTACATACTGAGAAAGAGAATTCTGGGTGGGTCACTGGAAATAGATGACCCTTCAGATTTCAGACCACACCCAGGAAAGTGTGTTCCACACATGTGTGGCCCTGTGACTGTGACTTGGTGAACAAACAGGCAGTGTGGGACCAGATTTTGGCTTACTCAAAGCCAACAAAGGAAGCCAGCCATATGGTGTTATTTTGAGGATGTCAGGAAAAACTGCATGTGTTCCCAAAAGCCTTTCCTGCATACTTGCTGCTGGTTTTACTCAGAGACAAAAAAGAAAGAAAAAAATTTCTCTACAAATACACATATGGCTTAAAATACAAATTCCTTTGGAAAAAAGGTGAAATTGATTTAAAAGTCTATTAAGATATGAATAATAGAAATATTTTTTTTCTTGGAGGATATTTTAATGTGGAGACAGCAGTGCAGAGGCGCTATGAGCCTAGTGACTTGAAAGGTAAGCATGCCAGGACAGGTGTTTCAGTACAAAGAAGGAATACATTGAATACATGAAATAATGTATCTGTCTCCATCACCCTGTTAGTGAGTTCCAGCATTCTGTGTGTGTAGGATTTACTGTACCATGTCAGTACAGCCAAGGGTTCAGCGATCCCGAGGAAGGGTGTCGAAGGATTGAAGAAAAGACAGACAAAGAGAATAAGCTGGGTCTAGGTGGATCTCCTGTGCCTGGCTAAGGCTACAGAGAAAGATCCAGATGACAAGCTGAGCCTTTATTTTATAGCCAGTGGTAAACAAGGTAATGGTCACCATAGTTACAATGTTCTTGTGAGTTTCACTTATTTTGGCAGCACTTGCTGCATCTCACACAGCCCATTAGCCAAGATCTAGGGAGTTTATAAGGTCAAGCTTAATGTTAAGAGGCCTGTGCCCTCTAAACTGGGACTTGTTTGTGCCTTTGCCAACAGGTCAGTCCAAGGCTTAACCCTATTGCTGCTCCCTACAATTTACTATGTAAGGTTCCTTTCTTTGGTTATCCACATAATTGTAGGTAGAACACTATGTCTTACATTGTTGTTTTTATATTTTTATTGATTTCAGAGAGGAAGGGAGAGGGAGAAATAGAAACATCAATGATGAGAGAGAATCATTGATTGGCTGCCTCCTATACACCCTACACTGGTGATAGAGCCCACAACGAGGGCATATAACATGATCAGAATTGAACTGTGACCTCTGGGTTCATAGGTCACAGTGAACCCAGATACTCAACCACTGAGCCATTCTGGCCTGACTATCTTACATTGTTTATAGAATGAAATATTTTGATTTTTAGTTTATGTAGATAAGTCACATGTAAACTAAACACATTTACCAAGACCTGTTGGATTTAGAATGAGACTGAATTTTATCTGCTCCAGATGAATGACTGTATAAGGATAAAAGGTCATGAACCCCTAACTAGTGAACTAATTATGTAGCCTTCAGGAAATAGTTTCTTGTGTCTGAAATTATCAATGTCTCCATCTACTAATCAATGGATAAGCTGATCTCTAATTGGCCTTCCACCTCTGAGATACTAACACCTTTTTATTTATCTTGTGAGTAAAACAGATAACATCTGAGAATAGTGCACAGGGCCTCTGAGAGAGCTGTGATGGAACAGATTCCTCCACTAATTCAATTTAAATGAATCCATGTTTGAAGTTGTGCTATCTTGTATAACAATTATCCCCCTTGGGCCTCAAGTTCCCCTTCTATGAAATGAAGCTATTCAGATATAAGTTGTTTCTTTTGGATGAAATATTCTATTTTCCCATAGTTCTGATATAAGCATCATGTTTTAGAACTGAGTCAACTTATGAAGTGATTTGGTGCAATGCAGTAATGGGGCTAACATTAATTTAGCCTTTACATTTGGTAAAAAAATGCAACTATTCAAGATCCCTCTGCTATTTCTTATAACCTATTGAAGTTGGTTGGAAAATGTCTACAAATATTGTAAACGTAAAATCAGCAAGAAACCCATACCCAAGAGAAGCAGGCTGAAGTATTTCTTTTATAAGTCAAAATCGTAATGTATGCCTTGATCTTCATATATAAGAATTTATTTTTCATCTAGAAATGTGAGCAGAACTTCTGAAAGATATTTAAGTTGCATAGATTTTGGAAGTCATTTTATGGAAGTAAATTCAAGGTAGATACATATGTATATCTTAACTGATTCATTTCTTTGAGGATTCTCAAAAATATTTCCCTAATCCACTTTATTCTAAAAAATTTTGAAAAGACACTCCTTTTATTCTTTCGCTCTCTGTTTCACTTTCACTATAATTTATAATTCTCATTAAATTATTGAGGTTACTATTAAACAAAGACATCTATGTTATTGTATTTTCTAATATCTTGAATTTGGATTATTGTGGATTTTACTTGTAAAGATTACATTTCAACCCTGTCATGTTCAACCTCAATTTATTAACTAGCAAATTCTTTTCTGCTGGTTGCCAATTCCTTTATCCTTTATTTCATTATTTCCATCCATTTTGTTTTGTTCATCTGCCTACTGTAAAGGAAATGTCCTCCAGTCAGCAGAGTTTCTCAGATTCTGTGAAAAGAGGATTGATGATCTAAGTGTTTGCTGGCTATGACAGGGGCGGGGCAGTGACAGGGGGCAGTCTTAGGAAGTCACCTTGTCACCTAAAGACATGATACTGAAATCTATGAAATAGCAATATCTGGCTTCCAGTGCAGGTGGAAAATGAAATAAAAGCTATCACAGCCCCAGAAAACATGAGTTACTGCAGATGTGCCTATAATTGTCACGCTGTGCAGCACAGCACATGGTAAACTTTATTGCTCTGTGTCCCTCCAACTCCCATTTGCATCTGTTTGCTGGATGAAAGTACTGGCAATAATAAAATGTGGATGGATCTTGGCTGGCTGGTGCCCTGCCGAAAGTCCTTTGTGGCAACCTGCTTTGTTGTTTATCTAGGTGCGTTTCCTGTTTTCCTGAAGGAGACATTTTGAAAGAAAAGGCACAATGGGGTAACGTGCCATTCAGAAGTGGGCTTTTAATAGGCAAGTTCTTTGCCAAATGCCTAGAAGTCACAGGTGTGTTCCACCTGAGACAGTGCTATTATGTGCTTGGTAGTGGGAGTAGGTGCCTGGGATAATATGTATATATCATGAAGACTCATGTGAATTGACTTTATAATGATGATATTTTAACCTGATATCAGGTTAATAAGTACTATCTTAATTTTATAAAAAATTCAAAAGGTTAAACAAGTTGATCCAATAAAAATTGGGGAGGCTTCTATAGTCTTTGTAAACTCCTATAATATAAAAATACTGTCTATCTAAGAGATAGTCATTTTCTGGCTATTGTTTATTGTCATTGAATTCTCTCTTCCAGCTTTTCCCAGAATTCAGCAGAAGTCAGCTGATCTCACCTT
Source organism: Antrozous pallidus (assembly GCA_027563665.1). NCBI lineage: Eukaryota > Metazoa > Chordata > Mammalia > Chiroptera > Vespertilionidae > Antrozous > Antrozous pallidus. Next base: position 28,492,225 of record CM050508.1, on the reverse strand, counting down.
AATTTACTCTGCCTTCCAAGAACAGAGATACCAGGCCATTGGCAAAATTCATGCTGATTTCACACCAATTGAACATTCATACTAGAATTGGTATTCCTATCTAGTCCTAAGTAAATAAAAGAGAGTTTTGTTTTTTAAATGAAAATTTATTTTTCTCAAAATAAGGATACCTTACATGTTTTGAGTGCTTCATAACATAAAGCCCAATTTCACATATTTTCTCATTTAAGCTACATAGCACTCTTGAAAACTTCAGTTATTAAGTGCATTTGCTAAAGTCATTAGTTCTTGTTATTTTATATCTTCTTTGTAAATCACCTTAAAACTCTGAAAAGATAAAATGGAAATATTAAAATATATTGTCTACATAGTGGTAATAAAATAACCATGATTAGGGCCTAGATTCTTTGCTGTATAATTCAGTTGCTGCTTCCTATTGGGGAGATAATCAGAATCAATTTCTTTCCCTGGTTTTCATTCCATGACTTGTCATGCTATACAATAACTGCCAGAATAAATGTTTACATTGATTTCAGAATTAAACATTTTAGTGACTATTGGGAAAGTTAGATAGGAAAGCTGACTGGCTCACTTCTGGACATTAAAGGAGAATGTGTAGCTTTGCAAGGTGCATGTGTGTCTGCCGTCAGAGTCCTCCACTAATTCAATGGATTGAATTCGACTTGTTTCAAGGTAGTGTTACTTGTGCTTAGGACCCAGAAATAAAAATAAACATTATTTCTACTCTCCATTGACTAATTATTCTAATCTTAATTGGAATAAACTGTTGTATTTATACAGGGTGTAGGTAGCACATAGATGGTAGTTAAAACTTTTCGGTAGATGAGGTCATTGAGATAAATAATGCAAAATGAGAAGCATAAAGGGTAGAAAATCAAATCTTGGTGAATAGCAACATTTAAATATTCAATAAAGGAATAAGAGAAAAATCTGAAATTAAGTAGGAAATATCAGAAAAATAATAATAATGTCATGAGCATTAAAATAGATGAGTATGTTAGTTTCTTAGAGCTGCCATATCAAAATACCTATTGTAAGTTGGGTGGCTTAGAACAAGAGAAAGGTATTCTCTCACAGCTGGAAGGTTAGAAGTATAAACTCATGGTGTCTGAAGAGCCATGCTGTCTTTGAAACCCTTAGGGGATGGTCCTTCTTTGGCTCTTCCAACTTCTGGTAGCACCAGGTATTCTTTGGTTTCTGGCTGCAGAACTCCCACATTTACCTTACTCTACCTGTATCTTTAATAGTGCTCTCCTCTGTGCATGTACCTGTATATTTCAAATATATCTCCTCTGATAAGGACACAAGTTATATTGGATGAGGACATACACTAATGGCCTCATCTTAACTTGATTACATCTGCAAAGACCCTTTATTCAAATAAGGTCATATGCACAGGTACTGGGGAAAAGGTCTTCATTCTATCTTTTGACGGGGGACACAATTCAATTCATAGCAGTCAGTATTTCAGGAAGAAAGGATAGTCAAACACAAGAAACAAAGCAGAGAACAAGTAACGTAAAGATTAAATGTGGCTACTGGCTTTTAAAATTAGATACTAGAGGCCCGGTGCACGAAGGGCGGAGTGTCCCTCAGCCCAGCCTGCACTCTCTCCAATCTGGGATCCCTCTTACAATCCAGGACTACTGGCTCCCAACTGCTCACCTGCCTGCCTTCCTGATTGCCCCTAACCACTTTTGCTGGCCAGCCTGATCACTCCTAATCACTCCCCTGCCAGCCTGATTTATGCCTAACTGCTCACCTGCCAGACTCTTTGCCCCTAACTGCACTCCCCTGCAGGCCTGGTCCCCCCCTCAACTGCTCTTTCCTGCACACCAGGTCCCCCCCAACTGCTCTTCCCTGCAGGCCTGGTCACCCCTAACTGTCCTTCCCTGATGGCCTGATCACCCCCAACTGCCCTCCCTTTCAGGCCTGGTCCCTCCCAACAGCCATCCCCTGCTGGCCATCTTGTGTCCACATGGTGGCAGCCATTTTTGACCACATGGGGCAGCCATCTTGTGTGTTGGAGTGATGGTCAATTTACATATTACTCTTTTATTATTAGATTTCTTGATCATCTTGTTTTTAGCAGATTCATTAAGATGTTGAGATCAATGACAGATAATATAGGGATAAGAATTAAATGCTGTAAAAAAAACTCTATGAAGAAGAGAAAAAAGGCAATGAATTCAGAATGAAATCTAGAAATGAGGAGAGATTGTGTGTGGGAGTGTATGTGGTATGCACACAAACACACAAGAACTTATATGTATATGTGCATTAGGACAGATTTTCTTGCTTCCTTTAGTCTCCTTATTCCTTCCTATCAGTCCTCGTTCCTAGGCAGTAAAAAGTCTTTTGTCATAAAGACACATAAGTGATGCTCTGAGAGATCAATATTTGTGAGAAAAAGGTAGGTAGAGACTATAAGTATATATCAAATGAAGCCAAGAACATCCTTCCAGACCAACTTGACAGGGATGATGCAAAAAGCAATAAAACTCCCTGCCCTACTTGCTTTTGTGGACTGTGGTGCATTGTAGCTGAGTAGAGTTGTCAGAATAAACACAGGCTGTTCAATAAAATTTGAATTTTATATTAAACACATAATTTTTGTATAAATATAACATGCAATGTTTGGGACATACTTATATTAAATGTTTTTATTGTTCATCTGAATTTTAATTGGGTATCTTACATTTTTATTTGCTAAATTTGAAAACTTAATAGCTGAGTGAATATATATAAATAGAAGAGAGAGGGAGAGAGAAAGGGAGAATGAATATAATAGGAATTTTAGAAATAATAGTAAGAAGGAATAAAACCTAACTATTATACAGAGGAATTAACTTGAAATAGAAGGGACAATTCTTTCACTGAGGTGGGAAGAAAAGAGGTGGATTAGTTATAAGTACATCCAATTTAGGGAATAGGAATCTGTGAGCCTTTATTTCTAATTACCCCTAGTTTTATCTGATTTAGGAGGGTGAACTGTCTTCTGGGATTGAAGACAGTTGTAAAACTAAGGAGGGGAGCTTGGGAAGAACAGTGTCTATCTGTAAGAGCCAATTGGAGAGAATATCATCAGAAAGTGGACAGGATGAGTCACTGAGCCTCTCTCTTGTGCAATATGTGTAGCGAGAAGAGTGACCCCACTTTTTTAAGAAGTCTGAAATGAAAGTGCTCTAAGTTGTAGAGTAAATAGGATTGTAAAGCCATCAGGTACCCAAGTCTGAAAAAAGAATTGGTGAGCCTAGACAGGGGGAAGGAGACTGAAAAGAGATAATCTCTCACCAGTGTTTCCCTGTGTGTTAATTTAGTTGATAGGCAAGGTCTTAAGTCATGATGGTAAGATGTCAACAGAAGCTTCAGGCTTAGTTCAAACCTGCAGTAGAAAGAGAATTCCTTATTCTTATATGGTATAGGAGAAGTTCCAGAACTGATGATCCTTGGCTTTGATTGGCTCTGGTTGGCTCTAGTTGGAAACTCCTGTAAATCCGACATGTAGATTAGGTTGATAGAAACCTTTGATTGGCGCACTCTGGGGCTGAACTACATGGACTAAGATGAGAGATCAGGAATAAAAGAAGCTGGACTGCCACAGGGTTTTATGAGCACATGAAATCTGTTACATATATGTCTAGACTTTGAGGAGGAGCAGGAAGGAAAATAGTGATATTAGAGGGGCAGAAAAAAGCAAACCCAAATTTCATCCTTTGGCCTAACATTTACCTTTCTTATATAATTTTCTATGTCCACTTTGGGTTAAGCTTAATTATATGTAGAGATTAAAGTTTACAAAGGGGAATTCTAATGGAAATCAATAGTAGCTTCCTATTTATAGGTGAAGTTGGGCTTAAACATTTTAAGTTGATAGATCTGTCTCATTCTAGATCCAGAATTACATATAGTTAAAAGGTATACAAAAACTTTTTTCAGAATAATATGTAGTTATATGAGTAATAATGGCATAAGCTAACAATTCCATTTAAGAATTTACTGCCCAGCTACTATGCAAATGACACTATTGTAGAAATTAGAAAATATAGTATGCTGTGTTCACAGGTTCTCTCAGAAAATATATTGAATGAATATGAGGAAGAATTAATAAATTATATGGAATTACTGTAAAATTCAATACTAGTAAGGATTCATGTAGGTGTTACTGGGTGAATAGTTGTCTTGAAGATTTATCTTTGAAATTACTTCTTGTATCCAACAGATTTATCTAAGTTATACTGCACTAAGGAAAAAAATCTAAGATTCAGGGGCAGAAAACAACATAAGTTTGTTTTTGCTCACGTTACATGTCTATTTTTCATTGGCAGTGTGCTCTATTTTATTTAGTCCTCACTGAGGGCCTCTGGCTGATGTACACTGTGATCATTCAAAACACCAGTCAACAGGTCAGAGGAAAGACAGGATAAAGGATTATGTTGTGGTTCTTATGTGATTCAGCAAGGAATGGCACATATCATTTCTGTTCATATATTAGTGACCAGAGAAAGTCCTTTAGTGAAATTTAACTTCAAGGTAGCAGGGAAATGACCTCTCCCCATGCTAGGAGGAAGAGTGAAATGATATGGTTATCAATTGCATTCTATTTCAGTTTATCGAAGGTGAATTAAAAATTGAGTCATTAGCTGCTATCATGACAAGGATACAAGAGGTTTTAATGACAAAACCCAACATTTATGAGCATTTATTAAATTTCAAATATTATGCTTCCAACACTTAATGGTTAATATTAACGATCCCTTTTTATAGCTGAGGAAATTGAGTTGTACAAGATATGTAGATTCTCCAATGTCACAAGAGCTAATGCATGATGATATAAATGATTCACATTGTTCAATTCTAAAAGAATTCACAAATGCCCCAGATCTTTTGCCTAACAAACTTATAATAATTAGTAAATGGCAATCATTGACCTAAACACTTCTTATATATTTTCCCACTTAAGAAATAAACATCTGCCCAATTCTGAAGATTGCCTTTTCTTTGATGGGTAAGTAATCAATTATTTTATTGCTGTAATCTAATATTTAGAAATATTCAAATAGGTAAAAAAGAATACACAAGGTAGAGAATATTACATAGAAAGGGTATTAGACTTGATTGACTTGGAGACTTCACTCTTTATTTTATTTACCTCTCTCTGAACAAATCACTCAGCTTTCTTTGATGCCAGTTTCCTTTTCTATAAATCCTATCTATTAGATCAGTGGCCTCTATACACCTTACCCATACTATCTGTGGTTGTTTTTTTGTCAATCAGTCTATATCCATTCAGATTCACCAACAAGGCAAGATTTCAAGCTTTTATCAGCTTTATGAAAGGTCTCTAGAGCAAAAAGAAAGACTAAAATGATTAGAATCAGACAAGGATACATTCAGTTTTCAGCAGAAGTAACACTCTAGCATGGCATGCATGGTTTTTGTAGGTTTTGAGAGACTAACTTGCAAAGGAATCACCATAAATAATTAAAACAAATAGCATTAAATTTTTCTTTGGGTGCATGACCGTATGATTTTTCTCTGGGTATAAGAATGTGGATGTACAGGGCTATCTGCTTCTAAGCTGTTGCAGGTTTTCTGCAGCCTAAAGCTTTCTACGTGGCCTTAGAATTAATACTGTGCAACGAAACTGAATCAAATGAGACATGAAGCCAAAAGACTTCAAATAAAAGGGGGAAAATTATCCATTTCCCCTCATTTCCAGCTCTTTTCTCCATAAACACCTCTTAGATGTCCTTTGAGCTTATGATTCTCAGTCATTATTCTTTTAATTCTCACCCAAGTATATTTTCCCCTTGATTTTTAGAGAGAATGGAAGGGAGTGGGAGAGAAAGAGACAAACACCACAATGTGAGAGAAACATATCAATTGGTTGCCTCCTGCATGCCCCGACCAGGGCCGGGAGCCTGCAACTGAGTTATGTGCCCTTGACCAGAATTGAACCTGTGGACCTTCAGTCTGCAGGCTGATGCTCTATTTACTGAGCCAAACCAGCTAGGGCTGAGCTTTTTAAATGGTGACTGAAAATGCCATTTTTAAATGGTGACTGAAAATGCCTCCTTTTCATGCTCCTACAACATTAAAACACCACATTTCTAAAATAAAGTGCTATGCCAATGGAACAAAAAGTAGGCCGTTTTATAGAGTCAAATATCAATCTTGTCTCCAGACAATAAGTTTACCGCACCAGTTTTCTCAAGTGACAATAAACATACCAAAGAATGGCTTCCTTCTCAAATTGTTAAAGTTAAGTGCATTTGCTAAAGAATATGTTATATGATATGAAAAATGCATGCTATGTATAAAGTAAAATTATAATTATTTCAGCTCATCATAACATTATGTAGAAAAGATAGGTACTATTATGTAATTAAGCTGCAACGACCAACTAAGTCTTTGAACTTAGAGACTTAAGAAACACAGGACTACATGGGAGCATAAGTAATTTTTTTTTCTGGTGTGCAGCCATTTTTTACCAGAGATTACATCAAAGAAGTACAAATATATTTTATAGGCTCCAATTTGCTTTTTACTATTTCAGATAAATCAGCCAGATTTTTGTTAAACAGAAATAACCAATATTGCTACATTTTACTATATATGCATTTTTTTCACATAAATTATTTGAATCTTACAATGACACTGAAAAGAGGGCTTTATTTTAATTCTCATTTTGCATGGGAGAAAGCTGAGGCTCAGGTTGTAATACTGAGGTCTTGATACAAAACAAGGTCCCCAGCCGCCCAAATCTACCCTAAATCTTACTGTCATACACGGGCCCTAAACTGATCATTACATTATATGTTGCCATCAAAGAAATAGAGGCAACTAAAGTAGGATACTTCTGATATGACCCAGCTATGATGGCCAACACAAATTATCGAAGTAACAGATATTGAGTGTTTACTATGTGCCAGGCTCACAAACACAGCAATGGACAAGACAGTTGAAAATATCTGCCTCATATATTTGTTTTCTTTGTCTTTGTTAATCCTCACTGGAGGATATTTTTTTCATTGATTTTTAGGAAGAGTGGAAGGGAGAGGGAAAGACAGAGATAAACATCAATGTGAGAAAAACACATCAATTGGTTGCCTCCTGCACATGCCGGACCAGGGCCCGGGCTGGGAGGAGCCTGCAACCAACGTATATGCCCTTGACCAGAATCCAAACCTGGACCCTTTGGTCCGCAGGTCAAACCAGCTAAGGCTGTGCCTCATAGCTTTTAATGGAAATGGGCCAGATTATGGAGACAAGACAAGGTAAAATAAGAAGCAAATTTTATGATATGTTCAATAATGACAAGTGTGAGAGGAAAACAAATCAGAGTGGGAAGCAGTTGAGTGTGCTACTGTTTAAAATGGGTGAGACAAGGACGATCTCCTTAAGAACTTGGCCTTTTTAGCAATAATATGACACAGGAGAAGGGAATAAAAATGCAGGTGAACTGTAATTTAAAGGATTATCTTGAACAAAACTGAAAATATGATTCTATCAGTTTCCCCAAACTCCTATCATATACATCTAAGGTGACCCTGGGAGTAGGAAAATGAACCATGCTGTGCACTTTTGGTTTGACTCCCAGTGGGGTCCCTGGTGACTGATATACTAGCAGTAAAGTCAGGGAGCACAATACCATGCTGGCAAAATATCCTGATTCCTTGAAGGAAACAATGCCATTCTACTCCACATGTTGGGAGAGAGCCCCAGGATGAGGCTCCAACTTTATCTCTCTTTCTTCTTTCTCCAAGCACCTTGTTCTCTTTCCTCCTTTTGTCCCTATAATGTTTTCTTCTGATTTATATATAATAGACAAAAGGAAAAGGGGGTGAAAATGGGAAATGGTTGATAAGGAGAGTCAAATCAGAGTTGGCAGTTAAAATCTCTCCTTTCCCCCTACCCCTAATAATTTTACTCATTGCCCATCTTTTTCCTGACTGTATCTAATCAATATTGCCTACCATTTTTTCTTATGTAAACTAAATTCTCTTTGAGAATTGAAAAAATAAAATTTGTTTTATTGAAGAGTTTAATCTTTGAATGTTTAAGTAAAAACAATTTTAATCCTTTGTTTGCTTTTCTTTCATGAATCAGACCATTTGACTGAACTGAGTATTTTGGGCATGTCCAGTGTAGACGCATCTTACAAAGAGAGATAAAATAGAAGTAACCGTTCACCTTTAGTCAAACTAGGCTCTAGAGAAAAAAAGTTGGAAAGTATTTTTGCTGTGGTATTTCTAGATAATATTGGGATATAAAAATTATTCCACTTTCTCCCCTTCCCACTTACAAAAGGTGTATTCAATATTAGATGAGATTGCCTTCAGTGATGCTGTCCCAATGAATCATTCATCTATTGCCTTTACACTTTTTAAATCATAATGATGAATACCTGATTAAAAATTTTTACAGATGTCTCCTCTTGGTTGGCCTTACTTTAAAAGAAAATTTATGTTTTATCTGGGGGAAACACATCTCCTCATTTGACAGGTTTCCTAAGTCTTTTCAACATTTGAGATACTTGCTATTGTAGAAATAAGTAGAATGCCCTAGCCTGATTCATAAATGCCAGTAGGGCTTAATTCTGGGCTTAAATTATGTATAGAATTGAAAATGACATTTTGAAAATTTTAAGTTTCTATAAGTTTAGAAGTGTAGAGACTTGGAGAAAGTCTAATTGTAAAGGTTATTAGTCATCATCAATCTGTACTCTTATGTGATATAGAAATTCACTATATAAGAGCCTAATAGACAATTGTGTAGTGCATTCTTAAACATTCATAACATTCTTTTTAAATTATATATGAGAATCATGCTGTGTTTGGTTAAAAAAAAAAAAAGGAGATGAATTAATTAACAACATGATACCCTCTACTATCTCCATTTAGGTGAATACCTTTGTCCTTACATTTAGACTACGCAATCTTCAGCACAAACCAGCATCTCCTCATGTGTTTCCAAAGATTTTTTTTAAATCTTGGGTTTATTATTTCATATAATAATAATCACGGAACCTAATTTGTACAAAATTGTAATATGGCCTATTTTTCTAATGCAAATACTTATCTGAAAAGGATGCTAGGGTTGATATGAGTCTTGAATATTTCCCCTTAATTATAATGAGAACACAAAATGTGGTATTGTTTTTTTAAAATATGTTTTTAAAAAAAGGAAGGAAGAGGGAAAGAAGGATAGTTGTCTCCTGCATGAAGCCTGAAACCTAGGCATGTGCCCTGACCAGGAATCCAACCATGACCTCCTGCTACATGGGTCGAAGCTCGACCACTGAAAAACACTGGCTGGATATGAAATGTGTTTTTAATGAAATAATATTGGTAAAACTGTTAAGACTGATGTCTGAACTATTTTATTACCTGTGTCTCTGTCTTAGATACATTAAGTTCTTTATATGAATTTTATGTATTACCTTACAAATACATTGGTCACATTTATTTAAAAATGGATTTCTCAATAGCAGAACCTGTCTTCAGAATGTCCAGCTCTATCTGATTCTGAAAATGGCATCTGTGTACCTTAACTCAATAAAAGCTTGAAATGAGAATCAACTAATGGAAAATATTTCACACTTTATATTCTTAAGCTTTTGATGTCTTCTGCAGTTTTTTAATTAACCCAAATATTAGTTGTTTATCAAGATTGTGGATAAAACTCAAACCCAGAAATCAGACATCCTGTATATGAGTGCTGGACTATCCACTTGCTCAGGATGTGACCATGAGCTACTTACTGAATCTCATCCCTAACATGTGGTAATAATAAGACTTCTTATCCACTATTGCTTTCTCAACTTCCTGCCTCTTATTCTTTCTTCTATAAGCATCTGGAATTATCTTTAAAAACACATCTTTTGTATTCCTCATCTAATATCCAACTATGGTCTGTGAATGTTTCTAGAATAGCCTGTAAAATCTATAACATGGGCTACAAGGTCTTGAAAGGCTATCACTCTCCTTTTAAAAAATGTTTTTATTGATTTCAGAGAGGATGGGTGAGGGAGATAGAAACATCAATGATGAGAGAGGATCATTGATTGGCTGCCTCCTGAATGCCCCACATTAGGGACTGAGCCTGCAATCTGGACATATGGCCTGACCAGGAATCAAACCATGACCATAGGTAGATGTTCAACCACTGAGCAATGCCAGCCAGCCTCAAATTTTTATCTTGCCTATCTCCGACATACCTGTGACACAGTCACCTTGACCTCCTTTCAATTTTTCAAGTACCCTATGCTCCTCACACCAGAGTCTTCATGAACATCTAGGCAGCTATTGACCTGTCTAGACACCTAATTAACTCACCCTTTAATTCTGAGTTTATGAGTCTTTTTCCTTCAATCCAGATTAGTTTCCATGATACTTCTCTTTCTTAATACTTATAAAATTATTATGCACGTAATTATTTGCATCATTATTTGTTTACAGACTTTATTGCTAGCAAGATCATAAGCTCCATTATTATAGAATTTACCAGGTGGCCAAAAAATATTCAGGAGTACTACAAGCACAGAAAAAACACATTTATTTTCAGATGTTTCTCATGTACTAGTACAGGACTCAGGGGAGACTGTTTCTTTCCAAATCTTGAGCAAGCCAATATGGAGGAAGTTTTCCCTTTATACTCTTTGGTTTCTTTGTCCCCCAAATATGGTATCGGACTTCCAGACCTTTCATGGACTTGCAAAAAGCCCTGTGTATTGGGGTGGAGCCATTAGACCACATCTAAAGGCCTGACCTGATGCCAGTGCTGATGACTCTATCTGGGGGTCGTGTATTGTTCATGATTTATGGCCTCTCTAAAATGGGAGTAGTACTTAGGTAAACAGGTCTTGCAGAACCAGATAATTAAAGAAGGGATAGTGGCTGAAACCAGTTTCTCTCAGTGGCTAGAGCATCGGCTTGCGGACTGAAGGTCCTGGATTCGATTCCAGTCAAGGGCATGTACCTTAGTTGCCAGCATATCCCCAGTAGGGGGTGTGCAAGAGGCAGCTGATCGATGTTTCTCTTTCATCGATGTTTCTGACTTTCTATCACTCTCCCTTCCTCTCTATAAAAAATCAATAAAATCAATAAAATAAAATAAAATAAAGAAGGGGTAGTGACTAGACTATAGGCTAATTAGAGTGTGCATTAGGTTACTGGCACAAATTCATATTGCTAGCCCTCCAACAATGTCTCATTTTTCCCATCATCCTGAGGCCAGACATTATTTGCCTTACTTACAGCTGTATCATTAATTATTTATTTAATGAAAAAAGATACTCCAATTAAATTTTTTCTTGGGATAATTTCTTGATTAATCTTATTACAAACAACTCTGAAAACAAATAGAATTAAAACTATGGAACTGCCTTTTGACCTAGCAATCCCACTTTTGGGAATATATCCTAAGAATCCTGAAATACCAATCAGAAATAGTATATGCACCCTTATGTTCACAGCAGTATTATTTACAATAGCCAAGATCTGGAAACAGCTTAAGTACCCATCGGCAGATGAGTGGATAAAAAAGCTGTGGTACAATTACATAATGGTTGTATAAAAGGAGGAACTCAACCTTTTCAACAGCATAGATGGACCTGGAGAAAATTATGCTAAGCGAAATAAGCCAGTCAGAGCAAGACAAATAATATATGATACCACTAATACATGGAAGCACAAGTGCATAGAACAGACTGGTGTGTGTTAGAGGGCAATGGTGCGGGGGTGACTAGATAAGAAAGGTGAAGAAATTAGCTGAAAAAACATATATGCACACCCCAGGGACACAGACAATGGTATGGTGAAAGCCAAAAGAGTGGAAAGTGGGGACTGAGTGAAAGTGGACAAAGAAAGGGAATGGGGGATATTTGCAATAGTGTCAACCTTAAAAACTCCCCCTGCCCCCCCCCCCCCAAATAGCCTAGCCAGCACAGCTCAATGGTTGAGCATCTACCTATGAACCAGGAGGTCATGGTTTGATTCCTGATCAGAGAACATGTCCGAGTTGCAGGCCCAATCCCCAGTAAGGCGTGAAGGAGGCAGATGATCAACAATTTTCTCACATCATTGATGTTTCTATCTCTCCCTTTCCCTTCTTCTTTGAAATTAATAAAAATATTTTTAAAAAATACAGAAAAGATTGCTGTTAAAGTCTTTCCAGATTGCAGATGAAAGTATTTCCTATTTCCACAACTCTTCTCAACTGTTTGTAAAATCCATTTTTTTATTATTGTGTAAAGTATTACATATAGTATTACATATGTCTCCTTTTCCCCCTATTGACCTCTCCCTGGCCACCTTCACCCCTCAGCACATGCCCTCACCCCACTAGTGTCTGTGTCCATTGGTTATGCTTATACTAGTGGCCTGGTGCACAAAATTCTTGCATGGGGTGGGGGTCTCTCAGCCCAACCTGCCCCCTCTCACATACTGGGAGCCCTTAGGGGATGTCCAACTGATGGCTCACCCCAAGCCTGCTAGAGGCTTTAGGCCTTGGGCACTCAGCCATATCCCTGCTCAGCTCAGCTCCAGCTGCCTGTGACCACCCGGGCCCAGGGGATGGGCACTCACCTCCTCTCTCGCACCCCAGGTGCTTGCCCTGCACCCGGGCTGCCGCCCGCACTCGTCATGCCCTGCTCCCCTCCTGGGCCACCTCCAAGTTTGGGCCGCCGTGTTCCTGTGCTCGCCCTGCCCAGCCCCACGCCCCAGAAATCTCCAAGCTCGGGTGCCCTGGGCTCTATTGCTCTCCTTGTCCTGGCCTCCTCCAAGTTCAGGAGGCCTGGGTGCTCCCACACCTGCTGCCCCCGTGCCCTGGCCACCTCCAAGCTTGGGCGGCCAGGGCACCATGGTGTTCTCCACCGCTACTGCTTCACCTCCACCCACAGGGCCCAGCCCTTGCACTGCTCGGCCCTGCCCCTCGGCCCACCCCCTGCTCCTGATTGGCTGGTAGCATAGCCAATCAGGTGCCAAGGTAAGGCCACATTTGCATGTTATTCTTTTATTAGATAGGAGACATGCATAAAATCCTTTGGTTGATTTCTTACTGACCCCACTGCACCCCTGTCTTCCTTCTGAAGTTTAATGGTCTGTTTGATCCGTCTTTGTCTCTGGATATATTTTTGTTCATCAGTTTATGTTCATTATATTTCACAAATGAGTGAGATCATGTCATATGTATCTTTCTCTGACTGGCTTCTTTCGCTTAGCATAATGGTCTCCATGTCCATCTATGCTGTTGCTAATGCTAAGAGTTCTTTTTTATAACAGCATAGTACTCCATTGTATAGATGTACCACTCTTTTTTTATGTTTTATTTATTTTTTTAATAATTTTTTTATTCTTGGGAGAACACCAAGATGGTGGCATAGGTAAACACCTATTGTTCTGCCCCGCACAACAATTGTCCTGGTCTTGCGCTCGGGCTGGGGCTGGAGCAGCACCCCCGGCCAGATTTCTCCTACGAGGAGGGCGGAGAAGTCCCACTACAAGGACTCCCCAGCGCCAGGCGAGGTCCGAGATCCGGGGTACATGGAGATGTCCCATTGCACAGATTCCCCAGAGCCAGGCGAGGTCCGAGGTCCGGGGGACGCACCCTGGAAGCTGGGCACAGCAGAGGCTCCTAGTCGCAAACCCGCGACTTGCCCCCTGGAAACTTGTCTCCTGGTTCCGGAAACCATCTATTTTGAAACCTTGGGCTAGACTTTTGGTCTGCAGGTACATTTGGGGAAAAGCAGAGTTGTCTGGCAAGGGGAAGAGACTAACGGCTTTCTCCTGGAGGTGTCTGCAGCCATCCCCATCCAACAGAGACCCATGCACGTGAGCACCGCATAGGACGCAGCTGATGCTGATGCTGCCCGCGCAGCTCAGAGACTCCGCCCATCCAACCTGAACACAGTCTCCCTTCACAGCCAATTGGCCTGGAGGTCAAACCCTCCTAGGGCTAACAACAACAAGCTGGGTTTAAATTCAAAAACACTGAATACAACCCATAAAGGATTGCAGCAAGAGTACCCACCTCAGGTAACTGGGGAGGCTGAGCCACTGTCCCTTTGAGGATATCTACCACATAAAGCAGCCACCATGCAGAGATATGGAAAGAAATCAGGTGTGAAAGAAATGGAGGAGAAAAGACGACAAGACATAGAGTTCAAAACCATGGTTATAAGGCTTTTCAAGAGGCTCCTACAAAAGGCCAATCAACTTAATGAGAATTACCAGAAAATAAACAAAACCAACCAGGAAATGAATGAGAATTACAAGGAAATGAATGAGAACCTCAAGGAAATGAATGAGACCCTCAAGGAAATGAACAAGACCTCGGAGGATACGAACCAGACTCTTGGGACTTTGTGAGCTTCTTGGATTTGTGTGTTTTTTTTTCTTTCCTATACCAGGGAATTTTTCTGTCATTATTTCTTTTGACAGGTTTTCTATTCCTTGCTCAGTTTTTTGTCCCTCTGGAAGCCTATTATGCGGATGTTGTTTTGTTTCATATTGTCCCAAAGTTCCCTTAGGCTCTCCTCCTGCTTTTTAAATTTTTTTTCTAGAAGCTGCTCTACTGAGGTATTTTTTTCCAACCTCATTTTCTAGCTCACTGGTACAGTCCTCTGCTTCTTCTAGTCTACACTTGATACTTTCTATTGAGTTCTTTACCTCAGCAATGTCACTTTTCATTTCTTCTTGGCTCTTCTTCATTTCTTCTTGGCTCTTGTTCATTTCTTCTTGGGTCTTCTTCATTTCCTTTTGGTTCTTCTTCAATTCCTCTTAGTTCTTACTCATATTGTCAAATTTGTCTTTCATTCTTTTCAGCCACCACATGACCATTTCTCTGAATTCTTTCTCTGACAGGTTGCTTGCTTCCAGTTCGTTTACCTTCTTTTTTGATGAGGCTTGTTTTTCTTTCATTTGCGGGCTGTTTCTTTGTCTGCCCATGGTTTCTCTTCTTCATGTGTCTGTTTATGTAGTTCTCACTCTCCTTTCCATGGCAAAACGCAGAGCTCCCCCAAATCCGCATCTGAGCCAACTGGGAACCGGTGTTTTGTGTCTCTCAGCAGTCCCGTGGGTACTGCAGCTGTATATTTTCAGATCTTCTCCATCAAGATGGCCACCACTGTTTTTTAATCCACCCATCTGCTAATGGGCACTTAGGCTGTTTCTAAATCTTAGCTATTGTATATTATGCTGCTATGAACATAGGGGTTCATGTGTCTTATCTGATTGATGCTTCTGATTTCTAGGGATATATTGAAAGAAGTGGGATTACTGGGTCAAATGGGAGTTCTATTTTTAATTTTTGAAGAAACACCATACTGTTTTCAACAGCGGCTCCACGAGTCTGCATTTCCACCAGCAGTGCATCAGGGTTCCTTTTTCTCCACATCCTCACCAGCACTTATAATCTTTTGATTTATTGATGATAGCCATTCTGACAAGTATGAGATGGTATCTCATTGTCATTTTGATTTGCATTTCTTGGATGATTAGTGACTTTGAGCATGTTTTCATATGTCTCTTGGGTTTCTTTATGTCTATTTAAATCCTTTGCCCATTTTTGATTGGATTATTTATCTTCCTTTTGTTAAGATGTATGAGTTCCTTATATATTTTGGAGATTAGGCCCTTATTAGATATAACATTGGCACATGTGTTCTCCCATGCAGTGAGCTTTTTTTTTCTTTTGTTGATGGCTTCTTTTCCTGTGCAGAAGCTTTTTATTTTGATGTAGTCCCAATTGTTTATTTTCTCCTTAGTTTCCATTGCCCTATGAGCTGTAACAGTAAAGATATTGCTGCAATATATGTCTAATATTTTCCTGCATATGGATTCTTCTAAGATTTTTATGATTTCACATTTTCTATTTAAGTCCTTTATCCATTTTGAGTTTATTTTTGTGTTTGGTGTAAGTTGTTGGTCTAGTTTCATGTTTTTGTACCTATCTGTCCAATTTTCCCAACACCATTTATTAAAGAGACTGTCTGGACTCCATGGTATGCTCCTGCCTCTTTTATCAAATATTAATTGAGCATAATGGCTTGGGTTGATTTCTGGGTTCTCTGTTCTGTTCCATTGGTCTATATGTCAGTTCTTGTGCCAGTACCAGGCAGTTTTGAGAACAGTCGCTTTATAATATAGCTTGGTATCTGGTGTTGTGATCCCTCCAACTTTGTTCTTCTTTCTCAAGATTGCTGTGATTTTTTTTTATTCCATATGAATTTTTGGATAGTTTGTTCTAGATCTGTGAAATATGCCATTGGTATTTTAGTGGGGATTGCTTTAAATCTATAGATTGCTTTGGGTGGTATGGAAATTTTAATGATGTTGATTCTGCCAATCTATGAGCAAGGTATATTCTTCCATTTGTTTGTCTTCCTCTATCTCTTTTTTCAATGTTCTATAGTTTTCTGAATACAGGTCTCTTAATTCCTTAATAGACGGTCTTCCAAGACCAGGTCTCTATTCCTAGGTATCTTTTTTTTAATGAAAAATGGGGATTATTTTTTGTTTCTCTTTCTGTGAGTTTATTATTGATGTATAAAAAAGCCATATATTTCTGGGTGTTAATTTTGTATCCTACTACATTGCCAAATTCATTTATTATGTAAAGTCCACTTTTATGTATGTATTTACTTGTTTGTTTGCCTGCTTCCTTACAATATTGTAAATTTTTTTTACCAGTATCAAAAGCTTATATCAAACAAACAAAATGCTAGGACTCTGTGTTTCTCAGAGTATTAGAAAGGAACTCATAACATAATCAAAGTGTTTAGCTTAAATATATCTAAATTGCAGAGGGATGAGCAGAGGTGAGGAAACCAATAAGGGATGGTGACATACCCACAGACTAGCATCAGAGGAAAGCCATGATCATCCCTAGGATTGATGGAGAGAGGGGAGGATACAGTGTCATTGGAACCTGGTATGAGCTATATAAATGGAGGAAGGGCCTCTCACCTGAAGCTGAGACATGGGGGGAAACAGATTCTACTGAAATGCAATAAGACTGGAGTAGATCAGAAGCAGATTATGCAGAGGGATCATTCCTTCACCTTCTTGCACCTTCAGTCTTTTACTAATGTTTGCCATTGGCCTAAGTGGTCAGCAAACTGCTGCTCATGAGCCACATGCAGCTCTTTGGCCCCTTGAGTGTGGCTCTTCCACAAAATATCATGGCCTGGGCAAGTCTATTTTTGAAGAAGTGGCGTTAGAAGAAGTTTAAGTTTTAAAAATTTGGCTCTAAAAATTTTTTTCAATCATTGTACTGTTGATATTTGGCTCTGTTGACTAATGAGTTTGCCAACCACTGGCCTAACCCAACAAGAAACCAGGAGACAAGAGAGAGAGCAGGGTGGTGAAGAGAAGATAATACTTTGCTGGATAGTGTTTGAATGTGAGAGGGAGCTGGAGCTGACACCCAACACACCTCCTTTGGTTCCATGATATTGTATGAAGATGGCTCCTAACTTATAACTTCCCCCCTTTTTTTCTTTTTTTTATCATTATTGTTCAGTTTATTAATTACATTGTTCCCTTTCTTTTTTCACCCTATAGTTCCCCTCCACCTGGTATCCATCCCACCCTCTGCCCTCACCCCCCTCCACTGTCCTCTCCCATAGTTGCATGATTTTTGTCCAGTCTCTTGCTGCACTTCCTACACTCCCTTTCTCCCCAAGAGTTGTTAGTCCATTCCCTCTCTATGTCCGTGATTCTGTTACATTCACCAGTTTAGCCTGTTCATCAGCTTATTAATTCACTTGATTTTTAGATTCGTTTGTTGATAGATGTGTATTTGTTGTTCCTAATTTACAGTTTTATCTTTTTCTTCTTTCTCTTCTTAAAGAATATCTTTCAGTATTTCATATAATATTGGTTTGGTGGTGATGAACTCCTTAAGCTTTTTCTTATCTGCGAAGCACTTCATCTGACCTTCAATTCTGAGTGATAGCTTTGCTGGATAGAGTAATCTTGGTTGTAGATTCTTGCTGTTCATCACTTTGAATATTTCTTGCCACTCCCGTGTGGCCTGATTGTTTCTGTTCAGAAATCCACTGACAATGGTATGGGTGCTCCCTTATAGGTAACCAACTGTTTCTCTCTTGCTGCTTTTAATATTCTCTCTTTGTCTTTTGCTCTTGGCATTTTAATTATGATGTGCCTTGGTGTGGTCCTCTTAGGGTTCCTATATATTGGGGTTCGGTGCGCTTCTTGGACTCCTAAGTCAATTTCTTTCACCAGGTGTGGGAAGTTTTCAGTCACTATTTCTTCAAATAGGTTTTCACTGTCTTGGCCTCTCTCTTTTTCTGGCACCCCTATAATTCGGATGTTGGTATGCTTGAGGTTGTCCCAGAGGCCCCTTACACTATCTTCAATTTTTTGGATTCTTTTGGTTTCTTGCTTTTTCAGCTGAGTGGATTTTCCCTCTTTGTATTTCAAATCTTTAACTTGGTTCTTGGGGTGCTCCAGAGCACTTTTTGGTCTTTGTATAATATTTTTTATTTCAGTCAGTGTATACTTAATATCTGGTTGGTCCTTTTTCATATCCTTGAGAGTCTCCTTTATATCCTTGAGGGTCTCCTTCATTTCCTTATAGGACTCATTCATTTCCACGTTGGTCTTGATCATTTCCTTTGTGGTTTTGCTTATTTCCTTATAGGCCTCGACCTTTTGTTGGAGCCTCTTGAAAAACCCTATAACCGTGGTTTTGAATTCCATGTCCAGTCGTTTTTTTCCCTCCATTTCTTTCACATCTGATTTCCTTCCATGTCTCTGCATGGTGGCTGCTTCCCTGAGTTGGTCAATTAGCTTTGTGTGGTAGACTTCCTACTAGGGACAGTGGCTCAGCCTCCCCAGTTACCTTAGGTGGATATGGGTTATACAGTCTTGCTGAAGTTAACCTCAGGTTAATCGTTGTTAGCACTTGGAGGGGTTGACCTCCAGGCCAATTGTCTGTGAAGCTCAGCTGTGCTCAGGTTGGATGGGCGGAGTCTCCAGGCCAAGCAGACAGTGTCAGCTCCACCCTAGGCAGCCCCAGGGACTCTGTTCCGGGGGCAATGGCTGCAAGCACCTCTGAGAGAGAGCCGCTGCTGAGCTCCACCAGCTGCCGGGGAATTCACACTCTCCCCAAATGAGTCTGCATGCCCAATGTCTCACCCAGCAGTAAAACAAAGCAGTCTGACAGTTTTCCCAATGAGAGATCGAGTCCCAGAGCGCTCTCTGCATGGTCACGCAGCTGAGCTGTTCGCGCAAGCTGCCTTCTCCACAAGCTAGCAGACCCGGCAGTACCCAAGCTTCGGCGTGCCCTCCCAGTGTCCAGTTTTCACCCCGTATGATAGTGGGTTCCCTGCACTTCGATCATTGCTGGAGAATCAGTCCAGTGGGACGTCTTTGTCTCCCCGTTCGAGAAAACTGGCCGGTTTTCAGCTGTCCGCCCTCTCCGCTGGCGCGCGCTCCAAACCTCTCTCCACGCGAATCTTTCAATGCTGTCCGCCGCTGCTCCTCCAAGTCACAGTGTCTTATCTTCACTTTTATTTTTGGAATTTTCACTTGGCCAGCTTTCTGGTGATTCTGGAAGGTGTTTGTTCTTTCGTTAATTTGTAGTATTAAAATTGCTGAGTATGACGGCAAGATAGGTGTTTTACCTATGCCGCCATCTTAGTTCTCCCATAACTACCCCTTTTTAAGGAAAAATATCTGTGATTTTGTTTCTTCTGGATAGCCTAACAGTAATAATTTGGCTCTCTCATTTCTAGCAGGATCTTTTAATAATTTTTCCTTAGATTCTTTCCATAACTGCACTAAATAAGGGAGATAAAGTATCTAAATAAGGACATTTCATTAAAAGTATATCCCATGTGCCGAGACCAGTTTTGCTCAGTGGATAGAGCGTCGGACTGTGGACTGAAGGGTCCCGGGTTCGATTCTGGCAAGGGCATATACCTTGCCTGCAGGCACATCCCCAGTAGGGGGCGTGCAAGAGGCAGCTGATCGATGTCTCTCTCTCATCGATGTTTCTGACTTTCTATCCCTCTCCCTTCTGCTCTGTAAAAAAATCAATAAAATATATTTTTTTAAAAAGTATATCCCATGAAATGTAAGTTTCCCTAGGGAAATTTTTTTTAGACTATCATGGGAATAACATACAGAAAGAAGTTCTATATATTTTTTAAAAAGTTATTTTTATTGATTTCAGAGAGGAAGGGAGAGGGAGAAAGAGTTAGAAACATCAATGATCAGAAAGAATTATTGATCAGCTGCCTCCTGCGTGCCCCACATTGAGGATTAAGCCCACAACCCAAGCATGTGCTCTGACTGGGAATCAAACTGTGACCTCCTGGTTCATAGGTTGATGCTCAACCACTGAGCAATGCAGGTTGGGCTAGAAAAAAAGTTTTAATGAAGACATGATCAGACTGGAAGTAGTGCCATCATGTCTGAAACAAAGTTAATGTGGTGTACATGATGTCACAGGGATGCCATGAAATGTCTTAAGTGGACTTGGTTTGGATAGGGCAACATAGGCAAGAAACCAACAGAAGTAGATAATAGCAAGAAAGGAATTTGTAACTAGAGGATGTGATTTAATTTTACCTTGGAACCCACTTAAATAGTTTAGATTAAGCCTCCTTTTACTTTACAGTTTGGATAGCTGAGTTTGTCTTATGTCATCTAGGTTACTTGGACAATTAATTAAGAATGGTATTACCTGATAAGAGACATTCTATTAAATTGAACCATATTAATTGCTAATTGTCCTATATAAACCGTTAAACACTGGAAACATCTGATATATAAATGTATGTTAAGTTTCTGAGTTTTTAAAAAAATGACCAGATAAAGACATGCATCTTTGCTTTTTGATATTTTCCTTCTTAAAATGGTGTTAAATTTACTTGATTGAATACTAGCAATTTTTAAGGACATACATAATACTTGTATTATAACCAATGTCAATAAGTACATTTTTGCCAGATTAGTCTCTTTGACATCACACTTTTGGAAAGTAATTTATTTATCTCTTCAACAGCACATGCTTGGACAAAGTTTTTTTTTGTTATTATAACACATACACTTATCTTTTTCATTAAGCACTTTGAATGTAGACAGATGCTGTGGTGATAGGGGAATAACACATCTCTCTAATACATTTAAAAAAATTAAAAATAGCAAAACTATTATTTCTTCTTTGCACTTTTACTATTTATAAAAAGGCTCTATGAATATATATTCTTATTCAATTTTAACTCCTATATAATTTAGTAGGAGCTGAGTATTAATGAGAACATCCTTTGGTAGTAATTTTTTAACCTTCATTTCCAATGAGCTCTAACTAGTTATGTGTCATTGTAAACAAACATTAATTTCGATGTGTTAAATACTTAAAAACGAAACATGTATGAAACTATTTTTAATGAAAACTCTCTCCCATTGGTATTCTATATTGTAGTTTTGCCTGTGGTATGCAAATACCACCTAGAGAAATATCTATATTTAGGCCTATAGGGATTTATAAGGTAAGTAATTAGCTTTTAAATTGATATTTAAAATTGTATGATAAAATAACTTTCAGTATGAACCATATGTGGGTTTGTTGTTGTTTTTGCATGCTCCTGGGTCTTAAGTAAATAGGAAATTTAAAGTGAATATATCCTTAATTTCATAAACTATTAATTAGCATGTCTTGAAATTCTGTTCTACTAAAAGTGAATTTAATTTTAAAAATAAAGAATAAAGAAAAGAAACAGAAAGGGAAGAAAGAGAACTGGATAAAGAGAAAAGAAAGAAGGAAAGAAGGAAGGAAGAAAAAGAAGCCTAACGAAAACTAAAACTCAATTTTAAAATATACTGGCAGGAATTATATCTCAATGTATTAGAGAGTTTACTCTATGTTTATCTTAAATTGGCTGTACCCTTTAGTTGACTAGACGTGGCAGGTGACACTGACCTGGGTCATGTGTGGTGAGGGAAGATAAAGGACAGGAGTGGAGCTCTCTCTCATTGCCTTGGCAGACATTTCCCTCTATATTACCATGGCCCCAGCTATTGTTTTTATTGTTTTTAGAAGAGAATTTTAGGTGAAAGCAATGAGTCTGAGGTTATAGCTGAACATGAATCAGGGGGAATTATTACAGCAATGGCAACCTCTGCTCAGGTTTAATTCTCAGATGTCATCTCGACATTTGCTCAGGGCAGGTGGTCTCAAAGACTTAATTTACAGTATACTCTTTCAACACTTAATGGAATTGGAGAACCTGCCAAAAATAAGACCAGAGTAAGAACTGGCCTCCTTAGACAGCTGAATGAAGACTCTCTATGTGCTAATAAATATGTCATTTTATGTACCAAGCCTTCCTTTTCTCACATGTAAATTGCTATCTGTCTTGCTGGTCTCTAGGGAGTTTTATGGACTTTAGCAAGAGACTACTAGTATATTTAAAAGTTCTTTAGCAGTTACCAAGTATTATGCAGGTGGACAGTGGAGGGTTCCAATTGTATTTGAAGGATAATTTAAAAGCATTGATCTGGAAAATTTCTCTGTAAAGGCCAGAAAGCATAAATTCAGAGAAAGTGAACTAAACCTGTGGTTGGCAAACTGTGGCTCATGAGCCACATGCGGTTCTTTGGCCCCTGGAGTATGGCTCTTCCACAAAATACTGTGGCCTGAGAGAGTCTATTTTGAAGAAGTGGCATTAGAAGAAGTTTAAGTTTAAAAAATTTGGCTTGCAAAAGAAATTTCAATCATTGCACTGTTGATATTGGGCTCTGTTGACTAATGAGTTTGCCAACCATTGAACTAAACCATTTGTACATTTGGACAGTCTCTGCTTCCAGGGACTTTTGTGCATCAGAATGTAAGTCTAAAGGAACCCAAACTTGAAGTGCTCAGAAAGCTACTAAAGATGGATTGCTGGAGAAATACTTGGACCTCAAGGACAGGATTGACACTGATGCCATGAGTGGTGTCAAACTGAAGTTCAGAGGTATGTAGGGATAAAGCAATTATTCATTCATTTGTACATTTATTAAGTGTCTGCTATGTACTAGGCACTAAATGTCAAGGATACCAGATTGGCCCTCAGGGAGCTTCCATTCTAGTGGAGGTAAGGAAGTGATGGCAGATAAAATAGAGTATAAAATTGGGAATGTAGACAGAAGACAGTAGGGAAATAGCATAATTCTGAAAGGTGAATTAAGCTACAAGTGGGTCTTACCCCCTATCTCCAGAAAAAGGAGACAAAGGGGAAAGGGGAAGTTGCTTTACTAAGTAGTGGTACCATCTGTGCAGCATTCTCACAACCAGAGTCCTTTAAGTTCCATCCTTAGAATTTTTGTTCAAATCTACATGTCGTCTGGAACATTATTTCTTCCCCATTTTTCTTGGATAACCTCATTTAAACTTTATTGCAAGTTTTATAACTTTTATCCTAGCAAGCCCCAAACTGAAAAGTTTAATGTGCTCGTTATAGTTTAGTATGTATTCATTAAATGCATAATCAGATTTTTAACAAATTAAAAACAAAACAATAAAGTCTTTCTGACTACCGCTTAAAATAATCTTTCACCACTGGGATCTCTCACACTTTGGGAAGCACTGATTTATTCTGCTCATCCCTTTGGAAGTCTCTGTATGTTAATCCCAGCATAAACAACACATCTATAAGACTCTGAGCCTTTAAGTTTGGATGTCTTTTAGCAACTGTCAGGAAGGCATTTTCTGGGGAATTCCAACTTACTTTGAAAGCTGTTTTAGCTTACCTTTGTGGGTGAGCCCTGAGAAAGTTTCCTTTATCCCCTTTTCAAGATGAAGTTAGAAGTTGGGTGTCTCCATCCTTTGCCTCTGCTCCCAGTCTTGGTGCTCCTAACTCAGCATCTGGAGTGAACACTTTCTCCGTCCAGTTCAGCTGATGCAGTAACCGTGACATTGCCTTCTACAGATTCAGAAAAGAAGGTGTTCTCTTATGTGCTTCTTGTGCTAAATCTCCTGACACATTTATTTTCAATTTATTGCATATTAGATTTCAGGTCTTCAATTTGCATCTTTCTGGCAAATAAATAGTGTCAAAGTGTTGGGGCTTAGCAAGTGTTTGGAGTCGAAGGTACATAAAACACAGGCAAATTCAAATGGCAAAGTTCAGTGAAGAAAACAAAGAACACACCATAGTTGTTGAACCTGTTTGCTAGAATAGCCTTGCTAAATTGTTTTGCCCTTTCTGCTGCAAAAGTGTCAAACTATAAAGCAGCATTATTTGAAATTATTGTAGGTTATTTCAGTAGTTGCTCATGGGTAGTTTCTGTTTTGTTTACACCTGAATCAAAAGTAGTTTCTGACTTTTGTAAATTATTTTTATTGAAAAAGATATACATGTCCAAGAGAAGCTTTTTTCCTAATTCATGTCAATGTTCAAATTGTGTCATGATGAACAAAATCAGAAAAATATGAACCTTTTTTTTTTAAGAGGACCTTCATTAAAGCCACCCACAAAAGCAGATAATCCCTGTTCTTTTTCATTCAGCTAAGAATTACTATTTAGGTAATAACAGTCATGTGATAGAATTTCCTATTTCATTTGAAATATCTCATTTTGTTACTATGTAATAAGCTTAGATGACTAAATTCTAACTAACCTTTGCCACTTAGGAGTCCAACAATCTGAGCAGAAACAACTTCTTAGATTTTCAATTTCAACTGGAAAATGGGTATAATAACAATTGAGTTAACAGCTGCCTTATAGACTTAAGAAAATTAATGTGAAACTTGGTTTATAAATGTTGCTACTATAAAATGTACAATATTAGAACACATACAAATTTACATGTAACTTATAGTATGTACGTAATGTTAATTGGCATATATTGCAATTATTTAATGATGGTGAATTATACCACAAAACTTCATAAAATTAAAGTGTTCAGGGGTAATAATAAAGATGCTTTCAAATTCAACTATTATCATATATATGTATACAAATATATATGCGTATGTATGTGTGTGTATATATATGTAGATATATAGATCTATAGAGATGCACTGATATGAAATCCTAATGGTTTGCTCTTTAAGAATCTTTCTGACCCAATCAGTGTGGCTCAGTGGTTGAGCATTGACCTGTGAACTAGGAGGTCATGGTTCGATTCCAAGTCAGGGCACATATCCAGGTAGTGGGCTCAATCCCTGATGTGGGGCATGCAGGAAGCAGCCGATCAATAATTCCTCTCATCATTGATGTTTCTATCTCTCACTCCCTCTTCCTTCCTCTCTGAAATCAATAAAAATATATTTATAGACACACACACACACACACACACACACACACACAAAAACACTAGAGGCCCGGTGCACAGAATTTGTGCATGGGGGGAGTGTAGTGAGGTAGTGTCCCTCAGCCCAGTCTGCACCCTCTCCAATCTGGGATCCCTCTCACAATCCAGCACTTCTGGCTTCCAACTGCTTGCCTGCCTGCCTTCCTGATTGCCCCTAACTGCTTCTGCCTGCCAGTCTAATAATAACCATTCCCCTGTCAGCCTGATTGATGTCTAACTGCTCCCCTGCCAACCTGCTTGCCCCCAACTTTCCTCCTCTGCTGGCCTGGTCACCCCTAGCTTCCCTGACCTGCAGTCTTGATTGCCCTCAACTGCCCTCCCTTGCAGGCCTGGTCCCTCCCAACTGCCTTCCCCTGTAGGCCTGGTACCCCACAACAGCCCTCCTCTACAGGCTTGGCTCCCTGCAACTGCTCTCCCCTGCAGGCCTGGGTCCCTCCCAACTGCTCTTCCCTGCAGGCCCAGTCACCCCCAACTTCACTCCTCTGCCAGCCTGGTCACCCCTAACTGCCCTCTCCTGCTAGCCAGATCACCAACAACTGCCCTCCCTTGCAGGCCTGGTCCCTCTAAAATTCCCTCCCCTGCTGGCCATCTTGTGGTGGCCATCTTGTGTCTACATGGGGGCAGGATCTTTGACCAAATGGGGACAGCCATCTTGTGTGTTGGAGTAATGGTCAATCTGCATATTACTCTTTTATTAGATAGGATACAGGCCTGGTACATGGTTGGGGGCCAGCTGGGTGTCCTGGACCAGGGTAGGGGTTCTCTTGGTGCATGGGGCGGCTGGTGAGGGGCCTGTGGTGGTTTGCAGGCTGTCTAAACCCCCTGGTGACCCAAGTGGAGGTCCTGGTATCTGGGATTTATTTATCTTCTACAATTGAAACTTTGTAGCTTGGAGTTGAGCCTAGCCTTCTGCTCACTCCAAAGTGGCAGCCATTTCTGTTGGAATTTATTTTCCTTCTATAATTGAAACTTTGTAGCCTGGATTGGAGGCCTAGGCTGGCCACGGCTGCAGAAGCTTGGCTTCCTCCATTTCCAGGGGCAATCCTAGCCTCTGCTCTCTCCAGCTCCATGGCCACAGCCATTTCTGTTAGAATTTATGTATCTTCTATAATTGAAACTTGGTAGCATTGAGTGGAGGCCTAGGCCACCAAGGTCAGGCAGAATGATTGGTTTCCTCCATTGCCAGGGAAACTCAAGCCTCCCCCTTACTCTCAGTGGCTACAGCCATCTTGGTTAGGGTTTATTTGCATATTTGCTCCTGTTTGGCTGGTGGGCATGGCTTATTGATGTAGCGGATGTATGGTCAATTTGCATATTTCTCTTTTATTAGATAGTATATAAAAAGAATATTTCTGTATCCTTTGTGAACAACATGACTTTTAATACTAAATTGCTATAGTTACTTAAAATTATAACTTTTTATTTTGTATTTTTAAATGGCTTTTGCTAGAGTAGCCTGTTAAATTGGGCTATGTAAACACATAGTTATTTTCCCAGCTCACATTAGTTGCATGGTTTCACTGCCAATTTTCCACCGTTGTAATTATAGCCATAGCAGGTCTTAACTTATTTGAACTAAACAGTTTACTCTCTTGGAACCATATTTTTGAATTCTCTTTGCAAGTTATACATTAATTAGATTTTTTAAAGGTAAAATTACTTTATATATATGCATACATGTTATATATACAGAAATTTAAACTGTGTATGAGATGTATTCACAATTCTTGAAAAGTTGGTAATTCTGACCTCCAATTGATGTTTCAGATACTAAATAAAACTTTCACTTAAAAAGATGTTCTTTATACTTTAAAATAACTTTAGTTTTCTTGGATGTAATATTATATAATTAAGTAATCCCTGTTATACATAAAGACGTGTTAGATGTAAAAACATAGTTCTGCCACCACAGCTAACAGAAATGTTATTATTAAGTGCTTTCTACATTCTTGAAAAAAGTAATAAATATCTCATATCTGATCATTTTTTAAAAAAGCATTAGTCATATTGACTATTCAGTTCACTATCATAAAGCATCTCTTATAGCTCTCACAGTTTGTAATTCTCTAAGTTTAAAAACATACTCTTTGTAATATTGTAATTCTAAAATTGACCTCTGGTCTGATATGTAATTTTATTTTCTTAATGGACAATTTCCACTAATTTGTTGCTGAATGGTATAGAACTGCTTTACTGTGGTCTGACTTGATATTAAGTTTTATCACTTGCCTAATTCTGCAACAATATAATCCACATAATTGTATTTAGGTAAACTCAATCCCCACTGAATTTTGAGTTATGTTTTCAGCAATAATTTTCTTATATTAATGTGGGACAGTGTCATAACTAGACTTGTTCAGGGTAGATCAAAGAAGTTTGCATCTGAGAAAGGAAGGGTTGACATGATGCATTATTACATTTCAGAGCCAAATATGTACATTAGATCCATTTTCAACAAGCCCAAGCCCAAGCACCAGAATTTGTCTGATTTGGATCAAACTGTCCTTTTCTTTTTTCTTCTCCAGAGCTTGGCTTCAGTTACCTACCTCATTTTTTTCTCTGAGAAAAAATGAACTAAGAAATTCTTAAACAAAAGTTGTGAAACTCCATAATCATCCACTAAGTAAATGTAATTTACCAGTTTGTCTGAAAACTATTGATTAAAACAGGAATAAATACACCAGAAAAAACACTTGTGGGTCTATATGCTTTTCTGACATCTCCTAAATTAATTTTCTTTATTGTGTACACTGAATCATTTGCAGGCACACAATAAATTTAACATAGATGTAAGTGATTTGTAGGCAGAGACAACATTTGTACTTACATTTGAGCTAGTTTTTTGTTGTTGTTTTGTTTTGTTTTTTTGCTTTGCATTCATACAAGATTACATTTAATTCATTCAACTCAGATGACTTTAGACTTCACCCCTCTAAGTAATATTAATAGTATTTGAATTGCAAATGACCCCACAATTTCATGCCTGGGGACTCAAAGATCCTACTAAAATCCAAACAGATGTTCAACATGAAGAATATTTACAGACTTACTGAGTCAAATATTTTTAGTTACTGAAAGAAACTCATTTTTTAGAGTAGACTCACACAGCTATTGTGTGTGCAATGGATTACTAAGCTCCTTGGTTTCTACATTACAGAGTTTGGAATCTTAAACAATTTTTTTTTGTTTAGGAAGAATGTGAAAGATTTTTGGATATTGGAAAATAGGAATTGAAGTTCAGTGATACCAGAAAAGTAGAAAATAAGCAAGCTAAGTCCTAACAATTTCCTTAAATTACTACCCTGGAAATTTCCAGGCCCTGGTCTGGCAGAAAATACAAGCAAAACCAGGTGGCTACCCTGCATAGAGAGGACAGAATTGGAAATTTCAGAAGGACAAGAAGCTAGAGCTTCTAGGACAGAATAGTGGTGAGGAGAAAGTTGCACAAAGAAGGAATAATCTCCAAAAACAGGCTAAGGGTTTCCTTCTTTGAGTCCTCAGCTGAATACTGATCAGTGTGTGCATGTGAGTAAACTACAAGCCTGGGAAAGAATCACCTGTAAATGTCAGACAGAAAAATACTGGTGCTATATCGAGTCTTTAAGAATTGATGTTTCATTGAAATATAGACATGGATGCCACAAATAAAAACACACACACACACAAAAGAATTGATGCTCTCAATAGTCAGGATGGAAAAACTTATAAAACATGGGTCATTGAGCAGTGGTATAAAATGCCATGGCATAGGTAGTAGAGAAAAATTAGCTCTGGACTTAAGTCCTTTCTGGTCCTATCTTGCAAAGCTCAAAAACAAGCTTCAAAAATGATCAAACTATTTCCACATGACTTGAAAATTCTAGGGGAAGTAAAAGCTCAACAGTATTTTTAAAAACACAAAAATATTTGAAGAAATAATCAGCCAAATTTTCAGAAATAAAAAAGAAGAGGTTCAATTAACCAGGCATAAGAGAATTACAACTACATTATACATCAGAATCAAATTGATTAAGACTGGTTATAAAGAGAAAAATCTTAAAAACAGAAAGAGAAAAAAAGACAGTACAAATTGAGAAAAAGATTAGGATGGTTTCTCTTAGGAATCAATACAAACCAGAAGATAGTGGAACCATGTCTTTAAAGTACTGAAAGAAAATAAAATTGTCAATCAGGTATCAGTATGATACCTTTCAAAAACTAAGGTGGGTAAGTATTTTTCCAAGAAACAAAAGATGAGAAAATTAATTACTATTAGACCTAAAATATAAAAATGCCAAAGGAAATTCTTCAAATAGAAGAAAAATTATTCCAGATAGCTATCAGGATTCACACAAAAGAATAAAGAGCACCAGAATTAGTAACATATGGATAAATTTAATTACTTTTTGCCTTAAAACTCAGTTAAAAGGATAATTTTAAGCAAAAATAATAAAAGTGCATTGTGGGGTTTATATTTAAGCACAGAAGGAAAATTTAAAACAGTAATATTAAAAATGCTAGGATAGGTAAAATGGAAATATTCAGTTGTATACAAAGTGGAATAATATTATTTAAAGACAGACCATATTAAGTTGAAGATATATACCAGAAACCTGGAATGCAAGTTCTAAACAAACACACATAGGACATTAGAACTAATAAAACAAGATGGAAATCAAGTGATATCATAAAAGGTAACTAATCCTAAATAAGGCAGAAAAGAGAAAGAAAAGGAACAAAGAACAAATGGAAGAAAGACAAAACAAAATAGGATGGTAGATTTAAACTCAGTCATGTTAATAATCACATTATATATAAACTAGTGGCCCTGTGCATGAATCTGTGTGCTAATAGCTCACTGCTGCTTGCCTCAGCTGGCCGCCCTGCCCACCGCCACTAGCAGCTCTCTGCTCCAAGTTGCTCACTGCCCCGCCCTCCTGTAGCTCTCTACCACTCATAGCTTGCTACCCAGCCCTCCTGCTGATTGCTCATTATGTGATGTCATCCCAACCAATTTACATATTATCCTATTATAAGTATAAATGATCTAATACCTAAATTCTATTTTTAAAAAAATTTTATTATTAAAAGTATTATATGTTCCCTTTTTTTCTCCCATTGACCCCTTATACCCAACCCCTGACCCGGGCCTTCACCACCCTAATGCTGTCCATGGGTTATGCATATCTGCATACAAGTTCTTTGGTTGATCTCTTCTCACTAACCCACCCACCCCCACCTTCCCTCTGAGATTCGACAGTCTGTTCCATGCTTCTATGTCTCAATTTAAAGGCAAATATTGTCAATTTGTCAGATTGTATAAAAAGCAAGACTACTATTTGCTGACTGTAAGAAAGTGAACTTAAACGAATGCCACAAAGAACTTGAATGTAAATGGATAGAAAATATGTATACCATTCTAACACTAATAGAAGGACAGTTGGAATACCTATGAAATATTAGACAATGTAGATTGCAGAGCAAAGAGTTTACTAGTGGTAAAGGGCATTATTACATAAGGATGATGTAGTCAATTCATTATGAGAACATAACAATTAGTAATGCTTAAGTATTTAATAACATACTTTCAAATATATGAGATAAAAATGTCATAAGTGAAAGGATAAGTAAACCAATTTACAATCTAGCCAAGTATATCAACAACTATCTCAATAATCAATAGAAAATGTACAATAAAGATTGAATCCACAAGGATACAGGAGACTTGATTAATACTATCACCTAATTAATGAAGTTAACATATAGAGATTATCACTTTATTCAACAAGTACAGGATATACAGCCCTTAGAGTGTTGGCTTTCAGACCAAAGGTTCTGGGTCAGAAAGTATTCTGTGCTGAATGAAAATGAAAACAATACATCAAAAATTATTTTGTGCAGCCAAAGCATTTCTTAGGAATTTATAGCATCTTTGAAAGCTAAAATATTAAGCACTAATTAAACTCAGAGTAAGAAGAACAAGAAAATAATATGTATAAGAATAGAGCCCTAGCTGGTTTTGCTCAGTGGATAGAACACCGACCAACAGAGTGAAAGGTCTTGGTTTGATTCCCATCAAAGACAATGCATGCAAGAGGTTGTGTGCTCCATCTCCGGGGTGGAATGGGGAGAGGGGAGGGGAGAGTGGGCATACAGGAGGCAACTAATCGATGATTCTCTTTCATTATTCTATCTCTCTCTCCCTCTCTCTTCCTTTCTGAAATCAATGAAAAAATATTTTAAAAGAATGAAGTTATGTGATGATGAGGCAAGCAAGATCAAGGAAAACCTGATTCAAATGATGTTTGCATAATGAGGTCATAAAGGCTCTAGGTTGATGATGGAGATTTATATCTTTAAGATGTCCACAGTACAGTGGACTAACATTATGGTGTTTATTAAGCCCACGTGTCCCTTAAAAAAAAAAACTACAACATGACCTACTCAAATTCTAATACGAAGGGAGTCAAGATTCTCTCTTCCAAGAATGTGGAGTTGAATTTAAGAGGTGCTAGTTTTCAGATGGTTACAAGAACTGAACATTTATACTCCGGACTTGTGAGGAAACCAGAGCAGTGAGAGAAATAAAAAAGCAGAAGTTCAGAAAAAAGCAGACATGAGACTAAAGGGTCACAGAGGAAGAGATTAAAGAGGAGAAGGGGACAACAGGCTTCTAATGGTCTCTTTTTGCTTCTAGTATGTCTCTATCCACAGCTGTTCTTTTACCCATGAGTGTTCTGAAATATACTTGATTCCTTACTTCAAATTTCCTTTTCTCCTTAAGTTAGTAATTTATTTCTATTTGAAAAATTATATGAAGAATAAAACTAACAACTTAGAACAACAAAAAATAATATGTGTGAGTGAGAGAGGGCGAGAGGAGTAATCTAGGTGCAGGGTGTATACATAAACTGTTACTAGTGATTATCAGTGGACAGTATAAACATAGGTGACTGTTCTTTTTCAGATATACTTACATTTAGAGAGAAATATGAATATATATTTACACATAAAGAAATGTGCCACTTCATACTAATTAGAATTATTATAGGTAAAAATTTCTACTGGTTTGATATTTGAAACTTAACTATAATAGTCTCCCTCCCTACTCCCCCACCACAGACACTTCTCCCCTCACCACATACAATTTTTAAAAATATATATATTTTATTTTTTTACAAAAAGGAAGGGAGAAGGATAGAGAGAAACATTGATGAGCGAGAAACATTGATCAGCTGCCTCCTGCATGCTACCTACAGGGATTAAGCCCTCAACCAAGGTACATGCCCTCCACCATAATCAAAGCTGGGACCTTCCAGTCTGCAGTCCGGTGCTGTATCCACTGAGCGAGACCTGTCAGGGCCCCCCACCTCCTACTTTTTAAATGGATTTGCTTGGAATATGAATGTGTTTATTTTATAATAAAGGAGAAATAACACATTTAAAATAATTCAAAACAGATTTCACTGGTATTTATACAGCCTATTTCAGATATGATATTCTATCATTTTTTTATTTCCTTGTAACATGAAACATTTTTCTTGTTTCCTTGCCATTTCCCCTTGATGATATTTTTCTTTTAAATTAGTGCTTCTCTTAGCTCCTTATTCTTTGCACAAGCAAAAGGAAAAAAAAATACTTACTTTTATCATTCTTTAAGTAAACCCTCTTTTAGTAAGGAATTTCTTGCCTGGCTGGAGTAGTTCATGGACCTATGAACCAGGAGGTCATGGTTCAATTCCTGGTAAGGGCGCTCAGAGGAAGCAGTCAAAGGTGGCTGCCCATCATTGATTCTCTCTCATCATTGATATTTCTAGCTCTCTTCCTCTCCTTTATTCTCTGAAATCAATAAAAAATATATATTTTTAAAATTTTTCTAAAAGGAGATCCAATGTTTTGCTTTTATAGGAATTTATCATATTTAACATTGTTTTATATAACCACGAATAATTAATAATTAAAAATAACTAAATCTCTCACTTTGAAATGATGAGACTATGATCTAGACCTTCAAGCTGGTCTTCTATTTTCTAGAAGGAAATGATTTTGTGTACTGGAATTTATCTTAAGATATTAGATATTTCTGTTTTCAATAACACTGTTTCAGCAGGTGGTATTTTTTTCTAAAGCATTTTACATTCTAATTTTAATAGTATATATTTAAATGCCTTATGCCTCATTGATGCCTTATACCTTTCTCTTCCTTCTCATCCAGTCCTTTCCTCCTATTCCTTCTTATCTCCTCTTTCTTTCTCTTCTTTCTCCTCCACTTTTGAAATAAGGTTTGCAATACAAGACAATTTTAAGATTTTGGTCTTCACTTCTTTTTGAACTGGTAACAAGTGAGAGAAATAGCAAATGGTCTTGACAGAGAGTTAGCAGTTGTTTCTTATCCCTACACACTTAGGTTTACAAATTTGAGAAATCAGTAACATACATTTACGAAGTGTACACTATAAGGCAGGTACTGAACTAAATGCTTTATATGTATTATTTTATTTAAGCCTCCAACAAGTCAAATAAAATGGGATTAGAGTCTCTGGTGGAAATTGAGGCCCAAATAACTTGTTCAAAGTCAAACAGATAGTAAGAGGTAAGCTTCTGATTCAATGCAGGTTGATTTCAGAGACTGGACTCTAAACTAGGATACAACATAGGGTGAAGGTCCTGAGGCCCAATGCTTGAACTCTGCAGGTGGGAAACTAGTATTTCTGGATCCCCACAATGGTCTGCAGAAATGTGTCATTGTGACCCTTGGCTGAGTTTCTCCACTGGGAGAGGCTCACACAGTCTCCAGCCAAGACTGAGGTTTTCCATTTAGATCAAGTTCAGACTGCTTGTTTATTCCTCTTGCTGTGGTTTCAGGGTCATCTTTTGGGGAAATGTCTTACCTGTCCTGAAGCTCAAGATGTTCTATGCTGAGAACTGAGTGACTGTATTCAAAAAAGAATTATTTCTTGAGTCTCTTTATTTATCCCCCTAAACAATGTTAAAGGTGACTTTGCTTGGCAGTGATTATTTATAGAACCACGAAAATTCAGAGGCTAACAGAGGTTTGTCCTGGACTTTGATGACTGCAATGTCTGTGCAAATACAATTTCTTAAAATAATGAAATAGTTTGATATTAATCTCTCTCTGAGGCTGATGCACAGCCAAAGAATCCATTTTTCTATCTGCTCATATTAATGTGGAATAGGTTTGGGGATGACAAATATATTTGGTGGCCATTATATTTTCACTCTTACTACATCACTAGATGTTATTTAATCTTAAGTATTTAATCAGAATGTTATTTATAATTTCAAAAAATTAACCTACTTGTCTAGCATTATGGGATTGTTTAAGAAAATTTTGTTCATAACTTGGAGTACAACACATTAATATATATCTATGTAAATAACCATGTTTAAAATATTATGATATGGTTAAATGGAAAATAATAACCACCACAAATCAGAATATGGGATATGAGTTCATTTTTATAAAACAATCAATAAAAATATTTGCCTATATGAGAGATTTTAATTTTTTTTGCTTATTTCTGTTTTCAACTATAAATATGTATTATTTGTATAAGGAAAATACCATAAACAAAATATTACTTAAGGACAATGTATTAGGAGATAGTCTACTTATGAAAGACACAATTTAGGTGTTGTGGATAAAAGAAAAATAGAAAAGACACCTCAATGAAAATGCTTTCTTAAGATTTTAGTTATGCAGATGTTATAGACCATATGCTAAACCTTGCAGTTGGGCATGCAAATATCTCATCTTCTAATTGCCTAGGGGAGATTGCCCAGGTTTGGGAAATTAAAGTTATTTCAAATAACTAAGTCCATTTAGTCTATTGGACAAAGTATAATAAAAAAAAAACCTATCCCAAGTAGAAATGTGTCAGCTACATTATAAAAAAAATGTAGGTTTGTTATATTATTAATTCTCCTTAGGGCCAATTATGTCTCTATGCATTTGTATTGCCTCAAGAATGAAATTTGATTAGCCTAGAGCAAAAATCTTATTCCTTCTAAGGTCCATCTGGCCATTTGCAATTTTACTCATTGGCAAGTTTCCAAAAAGATCTAACATGTTCCAAAATACATCTTCCCTTATATTTAGGCATGGATATAACTTTAAATATGTTGCCAATGCCAGTGGTGTGTTTAAACTTCTTTAAAAGCTCCCCTGTGCTCTTTGAGGAAAATCTAGAGTTTAAAATATGATTTATAAGGTCCTCCATGGTCTGGCCCTTTCTTGCGTTCTTGTCCCATCCGTCACGATTCTCCGGTCATGTAGTATGCTTGGATTAAATGGGAATTATTTCAGTTACTTGATTGTGTCACACTCTTTTGTTTATGTGCCTTTCTACATGCTGCCCATTTAATATATATATAGCCAACTTCTACTTAAATTTGAAGTCTGGGCTGGCATATTACATTTCTTCTGGGAATGACATCATTGCAGTTTTCACAGTGATGAGTAACAACTGCCTGACCACCCTTGTAGAAAGTGTACCTTGATTATGTAGGGATAGGTATCATGATATTTTTGAACATTCTATATTTTTAGAATATGGATTTTATTCTTTCCTCCACATGGTATGTAAGAAAGATCAAGATATTTGGAGGCAGAAGGGGCCGGTCCTTGAGTCCTGTTTGTGTTTGCTGTGATGCATTACTCAAACTCCCTGACCCTTAGTTTCCTTGATTGTAAAGAGGAATAATACCAATATCATCTACTAGTTTATCTTTCAAAACAAATTAGGTCATATCTATGAAAGCATTTTTTGAGATGATGAAGTGTCACATATATCTCAGTTATTTTATCGTCTACATTTTATTGGTGGTTGAATTGTCACTTTCAAAGCTCATCAGCATCTACCAACAGCAACACCAAATGGATGTTGTACAAACTAAGTAAAAGTAGTATACTTGCTATGTAAATACATTGTCAGACACCCTGATCCATTAATTTAATTTATGTTTCTGCTCTTCCAGTTTAGACATTCTAGAGGCACCTTTGTATTAACCTG
Organism: Antrozous pallidus; assembly: GCA_027563665.1. Lineage (NCBI taxonomy): Eukaryota > Metazoa > Chordata > Mammalia > Chiroptera > Vespertilionidae > Antrozous > Antrozous pallidus. The sequence continues at coordinate 28,455,858 of CM050508.1, read as the reverse complement.
CAAAATTATTATGGCTATAAGCATCCTATATAATAAACAGCTAATATGCAAATGGATGTCACACCCTCACATCTTCCTGCCATAATGGCTCAGACATTCAACACTGCAGAGAGAGGAATGGGGACCAGCCAGGCTGCAGCCCAGGAGAGGGACATGCTGCCCACCTGTGGTCCCAGGTGCCAGCTGCTGTGCCTGCACCTGTGGCCTGGGAGAGGGACAAGCCACCTGCCCCATGGTCTTGGGTGCCTATGGCTAGCCAGAGGGAGGGAATCCTGAATCCCAGGTGCCTGTGACCAGTGGGAGTAGGGAATCCTGGGTCCTGGGTGTGGGGTGAGGCAGAGGCAATTAGGAGTGATCAGGCCAGCTGGGTAGCATTTAGGGGCAACCAGGCAGGCAGGCAGAGGGGTTAGGGGCGATCAGGCAGGCAGGCAGGCAAACAATTAGGAGTCAGTGGTCCCAGATTGTGAGAGGCAGTTGGACACCCCTCAATGGGTTCCAGATTAGAGAGGGTGCAGGCTGGGCTGAGGGACACACACCCCCCATGCATGAATTTCATGCACCAGGACTCTAGTATAAAAATAAAAATCTAGCCCTAACCAGTTTTTCTCAGTGGATAGAGCGTCGGACAGCGGACTGAAGGGTCCCGGGTTCGATTCCGGTCAAGGGCATGTACCTTGGCTGTGGGCATATCCCCAGTAGAGGGCATGCAAGAGGCAGCAAATCAATGTTTCTCTCTCATTGATGTTTCTGACCTTCTATCCCTCTCTCTTCCGCTCTGTAAAAATCAATAAAATATATTTAAAAAAAATAAAAAAATAAAAAAAATAAAAATCTACTACAAACTGATTTACTTAAAATCAAGTTGTCCAGATCTATTGGGGAGATTTATTTTAGTGATCTTATTCTATCATTGGGTATCATTGGAGAGAAGTTTTGAATGATGAAGAGTATAACTTGGCATAGAATTAGCCCCAAGATCAGTAGAAGGAAAACTATTTTTAATGGATTTTTAAAATCCGTCATCTATAGGAGAGTCTGTATTTAGGAAACAGTGATATTTGATTAACTAAAACCTGAGACATCTCCAAAGGTGAAATTTCAACACCGTTTTTTCTTTTGTTTGTCAAGCACCCTCTTTAAAAGGTGTGTTGGGTTCATTGGTTTGCATGAATTCTTCTGGTTTCTGTCATCTGAAAGTCGTGTCTTAAAATTTTGAGTGTTTATGAGCTTTGACAGTTCCCATCTGCTGCGGGGATATCTAAGTAGCCCACGCTTCATTGGAAAAACTCAGTTAAATCTTTGTTTTTACTTGATGGAATTTAAATTATTTATAGTGTTTGTATCTCATTGATTATTAGAGAGACTTTCTTTTATTACACAAGGATTTCCTGTCACCATTTCCCAGATTATGAATAAATTCAGTGCCAAATGACACACTCTCCCTATTAACATAAACTTGCTGAATTGTGATCATAATTAGTTGGACTGCAGTCCCTTCATTAGTTATTTATTCATTCACCTTCATTTTCCACTTCGTTTTGGAAAGGATTTACGGTGTTGTCATTTTATTAAGGATAGTGCAAGGACAATCCTATCAGAAATGTCAAGTATTCAGAAATTGGCGACCTTGAAACAATCACCCTTGTAACTCCACAGAGCTGTAATTTAACTATGGCAGCATGGCTTTCTACAAGAAAGAACTAGGAGAGAGGTCAGCTACGAATGCCATCTGTGCCAAGATGGCCGGCACACATCCCACAGTTGCCAACTCATTATGCCTAATTTGTGGATATTCATGCTCTCTGTATCACTTCCCTTGATAAATGTTTATTGGGAATTTACCATGTGCCAGTCATTTTCCTAAGGGGTGGGGGAAAATAAAGAAAACTGAAAAAGTAATTGTCCTCGTGGAGCTTATATACCAATGAAACATATTAGGCAATAAATAAGCCAAAAATATTTTTTCAGAGTTCTGTGAAGGAAATACAGAGAGCTATGTCTAGGAACTATGGAGCTGCATAGGTCAGGCAGAGAGACATTTTTTTGCATAAATCCCCAGTTTGTCTGTGCCTGTGTTTGTTGTAAAATACCTTTTCACATTAGAACCTAAGGTTGTGATATTACATAAACAATGGACATTGTGCTTCTAATGTTATGGGTTAGGTCTAATTTTTCCCTTGCTGCAAAATAATCATTCTTCTCAAAGGTAATATTGCCTACTTGTCTCTATGTGATATTTCAATTCCAATTACTGGTTTTATAATAAAACAATGCTATATAATAGTTGTTAAACTTTGATACTGAACATGAGTTATGCCATTTAATTTTCATGCACTGAGGGATAAGGATATATGATTGTCATTATTATTTTTAACACTTAAAGTTCTCTCAGCAAAATGCAATTGTACAATATAGTTATCAACAATAGTCACCATCTTATACATTAGATCCCCAGACCTGAAAGGTTGTGCCTTTTTACCAACCTCTCTCTATTTACCAATACCCCTAGTAGACATGTCCCTGGGTAGACATTTTTATACTCTCTGTTTAGATGAGTTTGACTCTTTTTTGTAGATTGCTTATGTAAGTTATAACATGTGGTATTTGTTTTTCTCTGGCTTATTTTACTTAGCATAATTCTGTCAATGTCTACCCATGTTCTCACAAATGGCAAGATTTCCTTCTTTCTCATTACTGAATAACATTCATATATAAATTTATTTACCCATTCATTTACTGATGGACTCAGGTTGCTTTCATATCTTGGCTATTGTAAATAATGCAGTAATGAACATGAAGGTGCAAATATCTCTTTGATATCCTATTTTCCTTTGGATATATACCCAGAGTGGGTTTTCTGGGTCATATGATAGTTCTAATTTTAATTTTAAAGGAACAGCCACAGTTCTGGCCTAAGACATGTGAAAGAAAGACTGTTGAGGGATTCCAAGAATAAATTTCCTCACTCTTGAGGAAACACCAGAGATTCTCTCTTCACCCTCTTGGGTAAGCTTGTGTCTGCCTTTGATGTGTGGAACTACATTTTTTCCTTCAGTGTTGAGAGCATCCAGTTTGAGAACAGAGACTTGTGTATTTCAGAAGGGGGAAGTTATATAAAAAGACTAAACGAAGAACATATAGGCAAATATAAGTTATGCCCATGGTCAGACATTAGTGTAGGGAAGGCCTGGGGAGTGGGTAAGAGCAGGGTAAAGAGGTTCAAAGGGGGAAAACAAATGGGGACATCTGTAATACTTTCAACAACAAATTAAAAAAAAAGAAAAATAGCAATATGATAACATTTGATATCTATAAATCAAATATTTTGAAATTTAAAAAAAGAATATATCTAGTTTCCTGGCTCTGTGTGATGTAATATCTCATTGTGGTTTTGATTTATATTTCCCTGAGGATTAGTGATTTTGAGCACCTTTTCATGTACCTGTTGGAAATTTGCATGTTTTTCTTAGAAAAATGTCTGTTTGGTTCTTCTGCCCATTTTTAAATTGGATTTTTTGTTTTGTTATCCAGTTGTTCAAGTTATTTATATTTTTGAATATTAGTTATTTATTACATACATGATTTATAAATATTTTCTTATTCCATAGGTTGCATTTTTATTTTGATGATTTTCTTTACTCTGTAGAAAATTTTTAGATTTATATTTTTGTTGTCAAATCCAAAAATTATTGCAAAGACTGATGTCAAGAAATTTATCTCATTGTCCTCTAGAATTTTATGGTTTTAGGTCTTAAATTTAAGTCTTTAATTAATTTTGACTTGATTTTTCTGCATGGTATAGGAGACCAATTAAATTTTTTTATATGGCTTATTGAAGAGATTCCTTTTTGCTAGAAGAATTTCTATCTATTGATTCCTACACCAATGAATTTTGGCTGGGATAAACTAATATATAAATGAATGAATCCTTGATCATAAGTCATATAAAGCATTCTAGAGGACATTATCTCAGCCCCCTAAGGTATGGTGTTCTTACCCAATTAATGTCGTAATTGACTTTTCAAACAGTGATCCACCATTCTATTAGTGTAGCTGCTTCAGGACAATGGTAAGACCAGTGAATCACGTAAGAATGAGACTGTATATCTCAATTAGAAGCAAAGCTGTATGGATTGTCATGATAGTGAATAAAGTTTTCTATGAATCATGGTTTTGGCAGGAACATTGTGTGCCAAAAACATTCAAACTGAATTTAGAGTACTATTCTAAAAATAACAAAGTGCTGTTCCTTCCATTGTAGAATGGTCCAATGTAATCAACCTGTACCAGGTAGCTGAATAACCTTCTCAGGGGATTGTGTACATTGGGGGCTGAGCATTGGGTTCTACCAGTGGCAGATTAGACATTCAGCAGTGGCTTTAACCAGATAGACCTTGGTGAGTGGTAACTTATCTTGTCAAGCCCATGTGTAAACTCTATCCTTTAAACTATAACCACCTTGTTCATGGACCCTTTGGACAAGGACAGCAGGTCTGGGGAGAGTCTGACTGACTGACTTCCATAGAATTGGTCATCTTGTTTATATTATCATTAAAGCCCTCTGATTTGAGGTTGCTCCTTGCTAAACATTCACAGGAAGAACAAATATCTTCGCAATCTGTGCCATTAACAGAACCAGTTTTTAAATTATGTTCCTTCCAGCTCTTCAACCATTCACCTAACCACTAGCCACAGTTCATAAGTAGTATAGATGCATAGTCCTCGTCATCTGTTTCTTCTTCCTGGAAAAACAACCAGGTCCATGATTCAAAGTTTTGTCCACTGAAGAATTACCCTTCACTACTGTTCTCTAGGCCAAACACTGTGGGCCTGTACAGTTTCTCCCATCTTTAAACAAGACCATTTTTACAGTCAACTGATTCTAAAAATTTCTAAGTGGTCATTAGGGAAAGTTGAGAAATGAGCCAACTCCCACATGGGTCACACGCTCATGCAAATTAAATTTGCCTTTAGGATAGTTTAGTGCAATATTTTACTTCTCACTTCCATTTGGTAATAAAGTGCCTTTGTGGTGTCCAATTTTATGGTTGATGGTCAGACAACACCCACTTTATAAGAGGCAGCTAAGTTCTCACGATAATTTGGAGATTTATGATCAAGCATTCATTCTTTGCTTGGCTCCAGCAATAAGTCTGAAACTATTTCTCAAGATCATTATTGTTATCTGCATTGAGATCTACTTATAAGGTCTTGCCAAAGTCTCTGTAAAGCATCCCTTTCTGACATAGTTATGTGAAGCATTATCACAGCATGAGGGGGGAAATCACATTTTCCAAGTGGTAAGACAATTGAATTTTTTGGATCACTTGAATTTGACAGATTATCAGTTTACTCAATAAATTGATCAGAGTAGCATACCCAAATTTGGTTTATAGATCCGTAAAACTTAGGCATTTTGGTTCTTTTTTAATGATAGAGGTAAGAAGCAGTAATAATTAATATTTTACTTTGGAAATATCTTAATCTCAACATGCCTCAGACTGATGTACTCCTAGAAATTCCACTGAGGTGACAGATTCCTACATTTTATGGGATTTCTTTCCCTTCCTCTCTCAGGCATGTATCCTACCAAGAAGTCTAGGGTAGTTGCTGATTCCTGTTCATATGGTCTAATCAGCATAATATCATAAATTATCTTGGATTGGCTTTACTGGTGTGTGTGTGAGAGAGAGGGGGGAGAGAGAGAGAGAGAGAGAGAGAGAGAGAGAGAGAGAGAGAGAGAGAGATGTCAGATGCCAGGGGATGTGCTGATTTGTTCCAGTAATGATACTACATCTGGACCAGCAGCTGCAATTGGATTTCACCACCTGATTAAGTTTACAATAATGCACTGTCACTTTCTAAGTCCCATCTGGTTTCCTCATGGGCCAAATCGACAAGCTGAGTGAGAATGTGGTAAGATGACCACACTATATTTTTCAAAACCTTGTTGATAGAATTTACTCTGAAATTCCTCCAAGACTAAGTTATTTGCTTTGCTTTCTTATTCTGGTAGATAGAGGCAGTTTTACAGGCTTTCCTCTTGACTTTTCTATCATATTTGCTATGAATCTACTCATGTACTTGGTTCATGTCTCTAAGAAGCTGATGAAGGAGATCTGATGGGAGCAGAAGAAACTAAAGGTCTGATAACTGTCTCATACTAACTAGGTGAACTGACAGATAAGTGACAATATACACAAACTGTCCCAGTACCTGGTGCCCTATACTGATTTTAGAGTGTAATAAAAATGATTATCACTTTACATAATTATGAATATAATATTTTATCTTATGGGAAAATTGTTTACTAGAGGCCCAGTGCATGAATTTGTGCATGGGTGGGATCTGGCTGACCTCTGGTAGAGCCATCTTCTCCTGCCCTCCAACATGGGTGCTAGTTCTTGGGTCTTCAGACTCCAACTGAATGATGCTATTTGTTCTCCAGCTTACAGAGAGCATATTGTGGCCCTTTGCAGACTCCATAATCATGTGAGCCTATTCTATTCTATAGTACATCTCTTCCTGGTGCCTGGGGCCTGGTGCACTGGGGGAAGGGGTCCCCTCAGCCCAGTCAGCCCCTACTCACATACTGTGAGCCCTCAGGGGATGTCCTACTGATGACTTAGGCCCGTTCCCCACGGGGAGCAGGCCTAAGTCATAGTCTGGCCTCCTTTTGTGGGAGGCAACCAGGCTGATCAAGGAAAGGCACCAGCCACTTCACTGCCAGTCACCGCAGCCACCAAAGTGTTTTCATCAACCCGGACTCTGGTCCCTTTACCATGAAAAAATGACAACTTTCTTTAGGTGTTTTCAAGATGTGTCTTTCATAGGATACAACATTTCTTTATTTTTCTTTTTTTATTCTCACCTGAGGATATGTTTCCATTAATGTTTAGAGAGTGTGGAAGAGAAAGGGAAAGACAGAGAAACATCAAATTGAGAGGAACACTTTGATTGGTTACCTCCGGCTTGAGCCCTGACCTGGGCCCTAGCCAGGGAGGAGCTTGCAACCTTGATCAGAATATAACCCGGACCCTGTGGTTGGCAAACCTAGGCATTATCCACTGAGCCAAACTGTCTAAGGAAAGAATATGATATTTCTTAGCCCTCCAGCAGCAGACCTTTGTTTTTTTTTTTTCTCTAGGAGTGTGGTGGAAGAACCCTAGATTACTTTTTTGGATTCTTATACCCAAGTTACTAAGAATATTACCAGGGAGCTTAGCCAATGAATGGTCAGAAAAAGTGTTTCCTCTACAGTTCACATTTATCTCCTCTGATCTCCGGCTCCACCATTGCCAAGGCCTAAAGCCTCTGGCCCTGGGTGGGGGATCCCCAGTTAGCTGCGATTGACTTGCTCCACCCCGGCCAAGGTCCAAGCCTCTGGCCAAGGATCCGAGGCTCAGGTCTAGGGCAGGGGACCCCCAGCACGTGTGATCACTCTGCTCCGCCCAGGGCCAAGGCCGCAAGCCTCTGGCTGATGCTCTGAGGATGGGGCCCTGGGCAGTTGACCCCAGCACTGCACACACCTGCTGCGCTGCCCTGCCTCCCGCTCCTGATTGGCTGGTAGCATCCGAAGGTATGGTAATTTGCATGTTTTCTTTTATTAGATAGGATAGTTACACATATAACCATATATTAGTTCTGCTCCTCAGAGAACCTACTATAGTAAGTTTTTTCCCCCCATATAGTAGTAATGAACTTTCACTGCAGCATACAAGACCCTTAAAAAAATATCTTCCCTCTCACCTTTTTTTTTTTACTTCTTCTATGTGCATACTTTCATTATTCTTTAGTTCCACTAACCTCTTGTTTCTTGAACACACCAAACCCAAAGCCCTGAATATGTGACAGGGTCAACACGTGTTATTCCTTCCACCTAGGAAGTTCTACATCTAGACATTACATGGCTTAGTCTCTCACATCCTTCACTTCTCTACAGAAATGTCATCTTACTAAAAAGGACTTCCCAGACTCATGCCACCTTCCCATGCAAATTATTCACAGAGGCACTGAGAGCCATGCTCCTTGCCCTGCTCGCCTATAAACTAGTTTCTTTCATCAGTTCCTTTGACCTGGCCTCCATAGGCTGTATCACCACCTGACATTTTAAATTCACTTATCTAACTTCTTTAAAAGAATATGAACTCCATTAAAAGGCAGGGCAATTTTGATTTCTAGGGCCCACATGAGTATCTGTTACATTATAAATTTACTTTTACACAAAAATATTTTTTGTATGAAAGAATGAGTTTCCAAGGGTCAAAAGCTACTTGATTTCTCAGAAATTCTATTTTTCCCCCTGTGAATTTACTTTTCTTCTTCTTCTTTCCTGTGAATCAAACCCTGGAGAAAGAGTAGCATGGTGCTGTTATCATTATCTTCTTTTTATAGCAATCACTACAGAAGGTGTTGATAGATATTTAACACATCTTTACATGCATCCTGACTATGCCTAAGGTAACTTGGAGGAGGGAACATTGATCATTTGCCATGTGATAAGCTTTTGCTGTTTGCTGGTAGTGTAGCAAGTACATAATGCCCACTTTATATGCAATATGCTTGAAAAATGCTAGATTATTGTTTATATCAAAGTAAGATACACAATAAAATATGTAATTCATTTCCCTCAATGGATGCCCTTTGGCTATATTCAATTTTGTCCTTCACACCTTGTCCCAAGATAAATGTAAAAGTGAGGTCCTATGTATAAATGGTGCATCTATATACCAAATTGATTTCTGGGGCCAGAGAAATAATTGTAATTTATGAGATACATTTGTGACAGTCATGAATGTTAAGCAGTGTAGATAGCATGGGTGGTATGACTTTGATTTTTAATTATAGGTCAAGTCAGCTTAATTCTGTAGTGTGACACTTCACCTGTCCTTCTTTCTCTAAACTGAATGCTAAGAGTACAAGTGAACTAACCTTTGAATGTCAACCTGAGTTCTGGAAACTATACATGCAACTGAGTTAGTGATTTTCTGGGTCCTTACTTGACCTATTTGATATTTAATATCCTTAAATCTGAAATGCAATGATTCTGTTGCAATTATTTATTAAGGGAACTGGTTTATATTATAACTTAGATGAGAAGGGATAAAGAGAGAAGAAGAGAGAAGGGGAGGAAGAGAAAGAGAGAGAGAAAGAGAGAGAGAGAGAGAGAGAGAGAGAGAGAGAGAGAGAGAGAGAGACCTAAGCTATAAACTTTTTTTTTTTAAATCCAGCTCCCATTCTACAAATACAAACCCAGTTTGCCAGACTTGGCCTACCTGGGGGACAGATGGAGGTCAGATTCAGATACTCTAGTTTTATGAGTGTTTTCCTTTAACTGCTGACCTGGAGTTTCATTGTTTTCTTGAACATTCTTACTCTGAATTAAGGTCTTCCTAGGAGTTCCCCATACAGTGTGTGTAAGGGTGAGGAAGGTAATTGGAGCCACGCTCAAGGAAAAGGGTTTTGATTACCTCAACACTAACAGTAGTTTCTATTATATGACAGAGCATGGGGCATCTCAGAAATTATGAGGTTAGAACCTAAAGAAGTGGAGGATTAGGGTAACATAAGACCAAAAGATAAAGATAAAAATGGTAACAGAGTTAAGACTTTTCAAATAATAAACTTAGAGAAAAAAAGTGGAAAATGTTCTACATTTTGCTATAGCCTAGAATAGTGGTTGGCAAACTCATTAGTCAACAGAGCCAAATATCAACAGTACAACAATTGAAATTTCTTTTGAGAGCCAAATTTTTTAAACTTAAACTTCTTCTAACACAACTTCTTCAAAATAGATTCACCCAGGCTGCGGTATTTTGTGGAAGAGCCACACTCAAGGGGCCAAAGAGCTGCATGTGGCTCGTGAGCCACAGTTTGCCAACCACGGGCCTAGAATAATGGCCCTCCATTAGAAGTGCATGTACCATCTAAATTGGTGTGTTTTTTTAGCATCAATTTTACTGACATTTTAAAAAGATTATTATTTTTTGTGTGTGTGGCAGGAGCCCACCCTGTGTGTTGTAGGAGGTTGACCAGCATTCCTGGCCTCTACTCACTGAAAGCTGGTATCACCTCCAGTGTGATAACCAAAAATGCCTCCAGATATTGCTCATTGTCCCCTGAAGATAAAATTGCCCCTGATTGAGAACCATTGATACACATATCTATATATAAAAACCTAAGTGACCATTATGACCAGATGACTGGATGACTTTTGGTAGCTATGAAGAGCACTGACCACCAGGGGCCAAACACTCAACATAAAAGCTGCCCCCTGGTGGTCAGTACACTCACACAGCTAGCCTCCTGCATTGGCCAACCTCCCATGGTCCCTCCTCTAGCCAGTCAACATTTATAGTCCCTCCCTCTCCCACCCCCGACACTGGCTGGCCAGCCCCAATTGGCCCCAATCACCGACCAGGCGAAGTGACCCCACCAGTGCAAAAATTCATGCACTGGGCCATCTAAGTAGGATGAAGTTTTTTTTATAACTTTATTAATGAAATTGCTATATATTTAGAAAATGGCCACTTTTATTTCTCTGTGGATTAGAATTATTATTTATTTTTTATTTAATTAACTGATTCTTGATGGAGTAACTAGTACAGGTAATTTAGAAAAGGCAGAGGTTTATTTTTTGGGGTTTTTTTAGGTATGATATATTGAAGGCTAAACAACCTGGAATGCAAAGATACTGACTTACTGAATAACTCCAGAAATAGTTCAATAGAGATATTTCTAATCTAAGCAGAGTAGAAGTTTGCCATATAAAAAGGTAGTGGAGCTTGAACCATCCTGTCAAGAAATATTGACAATGGTGACTTTTATCAGCTTTCTTGAAAGAATAGTACTGTGGCACATCAGAGCTGAGAGCCCTTAAATGAGATATTCTTATTCAATTCCCTCAGAAACAAGGTGGACATGGAGTTCCTGGTGGCTGAGGAAGGAATAGCAGATGGATCCACTGATTCCCATTCTATTGAACACCGTTTCTCTGGGGAATGCATGCAATTTACTAGTAAGTTTGTTGCCGAGAAGAGCCTTTAATTCCTATCTATAGAATAAAGGGCTCTCTTTTACTTTTCTCTGCTCCCATAACTGTTTTTTATCTCTTTAATATTTCTGTTATACTGCTGTCACCCTGTGTCTCTCTTTCATTAACTAAATTTTGTTTTGTTTTGTTTTGTAAAGAAGAGAATATCATTATATCATGTAAGTGCCTAGAATATTTATTCAAGTATTTAAAAAAAAACAACAATGCTCTATGCACCTTAAGAATGATGAATTTCAAGCATTGTGGACTGATACAGAAGCTACTGATAGCTGTCCCAATGACACCTAGGCTTTCCCAATATAGGCAAAACTGAAATTAGAAGCTATTGTTTTATTTGATTGACTTTCCTGTTCTCTCCTTTGAATGCTGCAGTGAATTCAGAGTTCTGGCCTCTGTTGCTCAATTTTGGTTCCCCCGGGCCTCACATTGTAATTGGCAAATAGGAGGTCCTTCAAAAATGTATTTGTTGAATGATGAAATAAAGTAGTGACTTTGCCAGGGTGGACATAGTGGAAATTTTCAAAATGAATTCCCATGCAACACCAGTCTCTTGATAGCCTTTTGCCAAACAGGGCATGCATCATAATGTTTAGAAACAGCAGACACAGTCAACCAGACTGGGATGAGAATTCCAGTTCAGATCATTAGTACCTGTGACCTCAGTCCAGTTGCTTAACTCCCCTACGCCTCATCTCTGCATCTAGAAAATGGTCATAATATTAGTATTTATCTCTTAGAGTCCTTATGAGGATTAATTGAAGGAATGTTCTTAATAATTAGGGGCTGGAGGTGAGGGAAGGACACTTCTCTCCTATCCCATCTGGTTCTTTTCCCAAGGATAAATCTTTATTGTCCAAACTCCAGATTTTTGGAAGAAATATCATGCTGTAAATATCAAGAGTTAAGCTAGGCAGGCCTCTCATTGCTTTCAGCATACAAGCAGTAGGTGCCCTGGCTTCCTTCCCTGACTGCCACAGGTGCCAGAAGGTCAGGGTAATGAGACCCAGCCATGCTACCATCTTTGTGTAGTAACTACCTGTGTTCATGGTCCAAGAACCTCTCCACAGGCAAATCATTCTGGATTCATAGAAAAGGTGAAAGAAACAGCCCTTTGAAATTCAGCCCAAGCCCCTTGACAGAGCAGTGCTTTCCAGGGAAGTCCGATATGGGGAGAGGTATTGAGGGCTCAGGAATTATCAGTAAAGTGGATTTTAGTTTTCACTTGACTATGCTTTTTTGTGTGAGGGAGCTCTAGAGAGCACTAGACAAATTAAAAACAAAGCCATATTGTGATCCTTGTTTGATGTCAGAACCTAGAGAAAATGAAGAGTGGACCCTGTCTTTTGATGAATCCTAACTTCTCTCCCAAAGGGGTGCACCCTTTGTTACGTTCCCTTCCACCCTGAAGCACAGCCTCCCGCTTAGCACTAAAAATCAATTTTTCTCAAAAAACATCACTTCCCCAAAATATAGACCATTTTAGAAAATTCAATGAGTGTGCATTATGTGGCTAAAACCCCAACTGAAATGAGATGAAAAAAATTTATTTTGCTCTATTTTCCCATTCTGCCCGGCACCATATTCTCTCACAGCCTCCATTTGGAAACACTTTCTTAACCTTCTCATGGTTTGAGCACATATTTAACATTTTGAGAAACCGCTATTTGTCTCAGGCTAGAATGTCCTTTGTAAACATTCTCTGCCTACTTCTTTAGAAGAGTTTCTGTTCCTTCTCATACTCTCTTCTTGCAAGTTCACTATTGTGGTAGCAATCATATCCTCCAAAATGTAATAATTAGCACTTAGTAATAGGAATGTAGGAAAGTTTATTCTTGGTTTCTCTTACCCCAATCTCAGGGGAAAACTGGGTAGTGTGGCAGTGTTCTTGAATTTCCAAATCTCATTCTTAAAGAATTCCATGAATAGTGATCCACCAGCTAGCACTGTGCTGAGGGTTGAGCTTCTCCATAAAAGATCTTGAGCGAAGAATGCCACCAAAAATGACATTTTAGTCAAAGATCCCAAACTGGATTGATTTCCTCTGTACCAGTTATTTGTTAAGCCAATCATGTATTGTGTAGTATACCTGCATTTAATAAGCCAGAGAACTATCATGCTGATCAAATCAAGATGAAAATAGAAAATGCAGTTGGAAGACAGATTGGGAATTAAAATGAATGCTTTAGGAATATGCTGTGGTTTCAAATAAAACATTGCATTTATTTGTGGTACAGAGCCAAATATTAATTTTTGAATAATGAATTATTTGGGTAATAATTATATGGGGAAATATTTGGCTTTCTTAATTTCATTTTTTATACTTCATGATATTTTCATTTTTATCCCAATTCATCCTGATTCTTCTAATCATTTAGCTTGCCTGCCAATTGATTTTTTTCTAAAGCTGTTTGTAAGGAGGCTTTGTAAACTATTCTTCACAGTCCTACGTAAATTCTCTTAACCTCTTAAAATATCCCAGTTTAAGTTTACTATGACTTCACCAGGTTCCCTTTTTCATTCCACATTTTGTGTTTGTTAATAGTTTCCGGAACTGTATAGTTATAGGAATATTTCCTTCTCCTTTTATTGGGGAGGAAAAAAGATTGACCTTTTCTTTTCTCTGAGCTGGAATTCCTTGATTATAAAATTTTAAGACATCGCCTTTTTGTACATGTTTCAACTTTTTTAAGACTGCAAAATTGTCAAGATGGTAGAAAAGAATAATTGTTCCTTCATGACAGTACAAAAAAGAAGTGATATGAAATTCTTGGTCCTCTTTCCCCCTGAAATAAAACAATTAAAGTGGATTAGGCCTCTCTTTCTAACCCGGTGTAGGTCATTTGTTTCTGGGGTCTCCAGAAGTATTAACCACTAGCTGTAGTGCTTTTAACCACAAATGAAGAAAATCCCAATCAATTTTGAAGGCTTATCTTTAGTTATGTTAATATTTTGTTCTTGGAAACATATCTTTATGACACTTGTAAAGATAAAAGGAAAATAAACGCACCTGTAGATCCAAACTATTGAATATAGGTTGGGAAAGTCATTGACATGTGATGGGTTTTGAAAGATTCTAAAAGGATCTGATTCCTGGTCCCTTCCCCAAACTCTTTCCATCCCTCCCTACAAAGAACCATGTCAATGTACTGGGGTAGCCCTCTATTTACTTGTGTTATATCTGTATAATTTACAGTTTTAAGTCCTATTAAAATGTAAGATCATCTTTTTTGTTGTTTTACAAGAAAACAATGTATTTACTTTGGAGTAATAGCACTATGGTTGTTGCAGACTGTGAACATGATTAATATTATTTTAAGGTGGTGCCTGGCCCAGACCATACTTACCTAGGATGTAGCCTCATTAAGATGGAATCTCATCTTCACATTTCAAATGTTGAATATGGGAGAAGGTTTTGGTAAGGCAGTAAGAGGTTGGGGGTGGGGTATTTAACTACCTGCAGTGCAGGTAGCTATGTCAATGAAGAACAAGAAGGCACAGAAGGTGATGAACACTGAACACAGACAAACACCCTGCTTTATAACTGCACATAAAGCAGTTTTGGCAAAAGCCCTCACTTATTTTCATCTAATTTGTTTACAGTTTTCTGCCTGCATTTTAACATCACCTCAACCTTCAGATTACAGCTAAGGCACAATTATATAAATAAAAACACCTAACATTAAATAACATACTGTTATGTCCCAGAAGCAAGGCTGACAAATGACAGTCCCAGACTGCTACAATTGTGAAGGTATTTATTTAAAACCTCAGCTCTCTTTAAACTCTGTTCATTCTGTCTTTTGCAAGCAAGGTTTCCCCATTAGTCTCATAATGTGAATAGATAATGCTCCTATTAAAATAAGCTTTTTAGGTGAGCCTGAGTTGTTTTTTATTCTTCACTCATACCATTAGCATATTAATAGTTGGAGTTTTTTAAGCAAAAGTAAATAAAGTGTCTTTGCACCCAGTGAATAATCTCTAATAAAGAGGAAATATGCTAACTGACCATCACACCCTTGCAAAGATGGTGGCACCCACAAGATGGTGGCACCCAGTCCCCTCAATCTCCCAGCCACCCAGGTTAGCCCACGGTGCAGGCAAGCCTTGGATGCTGGCTGCCCGAGGCTTAGGTAACCAGGGCTGGCAGAGGCTTGTGCTGCTGGCGGGGCAGCAGCAGAGGTGTGATAGGAGTGTCACTTTCCCCTGATCACCGGGTCACCTCTCACCTCTGAGGGCTCCCGGACTATGAGAGATGGCAGGCTGGGCTGAGAGACCCCTCTTCAGTGCCTGAACTTTCATGCACCGGGCCTCTGGTATATTATATAATACATACATATAAAAAACACATATATACATATATATAAATGGGAAACAACCTTCTGTATTTCTCATTGGCTTTAATAACTTGTAATACTTGTTATCTCATTAGTCCATGATTGTTAATATTGTTTCTTATTTGACAGAGGAGTTACCTTGGATAACCTATACCCACACAGAGTGTTATGGCTTGTTTTCCAAATTATACAAATTATTCTGTAGTGAAACCCACAGTGGAAATATTCCAGAATCACATTCCTGGCCCTGGAACACAATGTCTTGGTTGTTTGCCAATTTCCTTCATCATTCAGAGTAGTTTATAAAAATGTTTTTATATGCCAATATTGAGAACTGGCACTAAAATGTCCTCTTTAAATGTATTGCTGGCAGCGACCAAGATAATTTGGAAGAAACATATCATTATCAATTGACTACTACATCTTAATCCAGGAGATCTCTCATTATCCTACATCGATCATTAATTTGTGACATGGAGACTTCATCTGAAATGTATGGTCAGAGAGTCAAGGATGAACCAAGATTTATAGGAACTTGCTGATACAACAAGATGCTACTGCCAATTCAGGGTCTTACCATTGTAAACTTTTCAATGCCTCAATAGTTTTATTACATGTCATCAAAAAATCATTTAAGAATTCTGCATGGTTCCTTAAGCATTTAAAGAGTGCTATAGATACCAAAATATATATTTTATGATCAACATATTAAAACATATTTATGTAGTCCATTCAAGCCTGCAAAATGTTTAATATTAGGATATCTGTTTATGTACTTACATAATTCATCATATTAATAGATTAAAGAAAAAAGATGAAACCTAATAGATATTAAAGGTATTTGATAAAATTTCTTATCATTCTTATTGAAAAAAATTTTGAAATGGTAATGTGTATTTCCCTAAAATGTTTGGGGTAGTCAAATACAACCAATGAGTTGCATCACAGTAGAATAAATCTCATTAAAGTAGAGAACATGAAATGAATGACACTATCACCATCACTATTTAATATTATTCTTCAAGAGCCTACTCATCCTATATAATAAAGAGATAATATGCAAATTAACCCATCACACCCTCATAAGATGGCTGCCTACCACCAGGCTGTCAGGGGTGTTAGCGAGGGATGGCCAATGACTGAACAAGCAGGCTGCGTGGGATAACCAGGATGGCAGGGGGTTGGGGGTAGAACAGTTGGGTGTAAGCAGGCCAGCACACAGAGGTAGTGAGGGGTGATCAGGCTGGCAGGGAAGGACGGGGGGGGGGGGGGGCACTAGGCAGGCAGGCAGGTGAGCAATTAAGAGCCAGCGGGATCAGGCCTAATCTGGCAGTTGAATTCCCAAGGAGGTTCTGGATTGGAGAGGGTGCAAGCTGGACTGATGGAACTCTCCCCCCTGCCCCCCGCCCACCCTGCCTTATGCATGAAGTTCATGCACTGGGCCTCTAATATTAGAAGAAAAAAAGTGCAATGATGATAAAAAAAAAAAAGAGGCAAAATAGTCAATATTTGTGCATTTTTAAATTATATATTTACAGATATCAAGATAACCATTTGGGTGGAGGTTGGGGTATTAGAACTACTCAGAGTTCAGCAAGAGAGTCATTTAAAAATTAATTTACAAAAATGTTTTTGTTCCATCTTGAAAATTATCAATCAAAATATAATAGAAGCAAAATAAATGTTTAAGAATAGCATAAATATGTGTTACGTCCATGAACAAAATCATAAAACATTTTCTTGAAGCACATAAGGTAATAATTGAAATATGTGAGGTTGTTTTTCTAAGGACGTCAATTTTCTTTGAATTAATATAAGGGTAATTCAATCTTAACAAAAACCTTCTTTCATAGAATATGATCAAATAATTCTAAGATTGATGTAGACAAGTAAATATCTGACTAAAGGCAAACATCTGAAAAAATGAGTATAAGAAGGAATCTTAAAATGCATAGAAAATACATGGTAATCAGAAGATTCTGGTATTGAAATAAATATATAGAAATAGGAAAATTTACATTTAGTTCTGTAGGATACTCCCTGAATATATATATTAAACAGAAGCATTGTTTCCTAGACATGATTATTAATCACTTTATATCCATTATCCTGTAGCTAAATATACACACCAATATTTATTGGAAAATGTACATTTCTTGCTATTATATCCAATAAGCTGATTTTATTAATTTGAACAGATAATTTAAAATTATCTGGCCTATGATCAGGGCCATCTTTCCTGGCTGCCTGCAGTAGGCCCCACCCCCTCCTACCCACCCCCGATTCCCCATTAGCCATTGGGTGATGGGAGCCTGACTTCCAGGGAAAGGGACCAAGACATTAGCCATTCCCACCAGTCACTGGCCCCACCCCCAGTGTGGGTTGCCTTCTGTGTGTGGGGTGACCAGCAGTGCAGGAGCCTTGGGCTGGTACTGCCCATGTCCTCCACTACCCACCCCCGTTCCCCATTCACCATCAGGTGATTGGAGCCTGCTGGCTGGGGGTAGAAATCAAGAGATCAGCCATTCTGGCCACTCTCTGGCCCCACCCCTCGCCATCAGCCACTCCCATTCCTTGTTCACCATTGGATGATCAGAGCCTGCCAGCTGGGGGGAAGGGACCAAGAAGTGGTCAGTGACTGGTCCTGCAGTCATTCTGGTCGTTCCACAGTTAGGGTCAATTTGCATATTGCCCTTTTATTATATACTAGAGGCCTGGTGCACAAAATTCATGCATGGCGGGGAGGGGCAGGAGATGTCCTTCAGCCCAGCCTGCACCCTCTCCAATCTGGGACCCCTTGAAGGATCAGGCCTAAACGAGCAGTCGGACATCCTTCTCACAATCCAGGACTGCTGGCTTCAAACTACTCATCTGCCTGCCTCCCTAATTTCCCCTAACCGCTTCTACCTGCCAGCCTGATCACCCCCTAACCACTACCCTCCCAGCCTAATTGTTGTCTAACTGCTCCCCGGCCAGCCTTTTTGCCCCCAACTTCCCTCCTCTGCCGGCCTGGTGAAACCTAACTGCCCTACCTTAATTGCCCCCAACTGCCCTCCCTTGCAGGTCTGGTCCCTCCCAACTGCCCTTCCCTGCTGGCCTGATCACCCACAACTGCCCTCCCTTGCAGGCCTGGAACCTCCCATTGGCCCTCCCCTGCTGGCAATCTTGTGGTGGCCATCTTGTGTCCATGTGGAGGCAAGATCTTTGACCACATGGGGGCAGCCCTCTTGTGTGTTGGAGTGATGGTCAATCTGCATAGTACTATTTTATTAGATAGGAAGATAGAAGCCTAATGCATGGGTGGGGGCAGGCTGGATGCCCTGATGGGGATCCTGGATTAGGGTGGGAGGTCCCTGCTTGGGGGCATGGCCAGCTGGAGCAAGGGGCCATGGGAGGTTTTCAGGCCAGCCACGTCCCTGATGGGGGTGGAGGTCCCCACTGGGGGGCAGGGTTGGCCAGGGCAAGGGGCTGCAGTCATTCTGGTCTCTGGTCATTCTACTGTTTCAGTCACTGGGCTTTTATTATATAGGATATTAGAAACTATACACCTTTACCCAGTCTAAGATATGACCCTTTTTTTCTTTATTGGCAATTAGATGTAGTATCCTCAAATTGTGTGAAAACTTGGAAGCTACATTAATGTAAGGGAAAGGAAACTTAATATTGACAACTAAGCTAAGAAGATACAAAACTTCCAATAAGACTGTTCCTTGGACTAGCTTTAAACAATGAGCTCAAATGTGAAGCTAGTGAGCAGAATACCCTAATATTCATTCTGAATATACTTATATTTTAACCCAGCACCTAGCATGTTCCATGTCCCATGCTAGGCATTTAGAATTGAAAATTGAACAAAATTCAATCTCTGCTCTGCTTTATGGAATGCACAGCACAGTGATGGAGAGAGAGACAAACACAGGACAAATAATATACCTTGGAAGTAAAATGTGGGAAAATAGAGGAATACAGGGTAGGAAAAGGAAATAGGGTATTCAGTGGCAAATAGGGAAGAGCATTATTCTCCTTGAAATGTTATATATTTTTAATAGTTTCTTTTTTTAAATCATGGTAAATTCCCTGCAATTCTTACTTTTACCATCGTATCACTAGTCCTTATAATTTTTTCCTTTGTTTATTTTTACTTACTAACTAATAGAACACCATGATCTGGGCACTAATTTTATTTGAGTAAAAATGTTTATTTATGAGAACTTAAAAAACAAATGGGTCAGTGTCAGTTTCCGTTGATTCCTGAGAGGCCTCGGCAATAGTTAATTGTTTGTATCCTAGGGCTGTTATAAACAGAATTTCCCATGACTGTGACTTGGAATTCTTCCAGAGGTGGTTGATGGGCCTAACTCCAAGAAAAGTTTCCAAATCAAATGAATTTTGGAAGTCCTGGATTAAACAAAGTTAAATAAGTTTATTTACCTCATGATTACTTAGAATCTTTAATATTTTATGGAACAATATGACTCACTAAAAAAGTGAGTATTTCATTTAGGGATTTAGAAAACATAAGGAGTTATGGATCCCTCTTTCCCCTAAGTTTTGGCAGTAATATAGATCATGGATCTTCAGTTACATCATATAAGAATTTGTGCTGCAAGTCACTCTATCAGAGAAACTTTTGCCTACTTCCCTATCTAAATTAGTACCAGGCTCACATTAACATCTACCTTCTTACCTTGTCCTAAGTTTATTCTTCATAAAACTCATTAGGACCGCCATCTTTAATGTCCATTTCTTACTACCTCTTAGAATGAAGGTCAATGAGAATAAAGTTTTGCTTTTCCTCAGTGCTTGCCACACAGTAAATACTCAAAATATATCGGTTGACCGAGCTTGTTCCTGTATCACCATCTTAATGTGTGGCTTCTGTGTTAATGCTACAAGATGGCTGCTCTATTTCCAGATGTCATGACCATATTTTAGACAAAAAGAGAAGCAAACGAAAAAAGTAATGTACCTCCTGGGTCTCTCCTTCCCCTCTAGAAAAACCATTTTCTAAGTGGTCCCACCTGATAGACTTCTGTTTGTATCTTATTGTCCCATTTGTGTCATGTGACCACAATTTGCAAAGGGTCTTACACAAATGAGTATTTTAATTGGGCTTTCCATCCTGAATAAACTAGGATTTCTGTTAATAAGGAGCAAGGCTATGCTGGGTATTAAGGGGGCTACTAGCATGTATTTCCACCATCCTAGGAGGCTGTGATTGTCACACCGTTGTCCTCCCTCATGATACTTGTTTGGCTCTCAAAGGCACTTGAGTCTACAACCTTGAACTAGCAAAATTAAAAAAATATATATTTTTATTGATTTCAGAGAGAGGTAGGGAGTGGGATAGAGCAATAGAAACATCCATGATGAGAGAGGATCATTGATCAGCTGCCTCCTGCATGCCCCCTACTGTGAATAGAGCCCACAACCCTGGAAATGTGTCCTGACTGGGAATCGAACTGTGACCTCCAGGTTCATAGGTCAATGCTCAACCTCTGAGCAACATGAACCAGATGAACTAGTGATTTTGAAAGTCATTCCCGGTCTTTAAATGATATGACTTATGATAAATACATCTCCAAAAAATTATTTTGACTTATCTATAAACAAAATATTTTCATGTGTTAGCTTCAAACTATAAAGTTAATTATTATTTAAGGGGTAGGGGCATCTTCCCACCCCCCACCCCCGATAAAAACAAAACAAAAAAATACTTCCAGGTGATGGTCAGCTCTGCTCTGACCTAATTCTTGGTCGTGTTCACTGAAATAAAACAAATGTTCCAGAACAAGTGAGTGCCCCTCCTCTGGGAAGGCTTGTCACGCAAACATCACTGGTCCTAATCACCGTGTCAGGAACAATGATGACACTGTCACTAGGAGGCCAGGAGAGGAAACTGAGAGGCTCTGAAGTCTAAGCCAGAACAAGACTGACAGAGGACACAGGAAAAAAAAAAAAAAAAGCTCAGAATCTCATAAGAGGAAATGAAGACATAGAAAAGCACTTTGTGAAATGTGTTGAAAATTGGAGCATTTGCTTCTGTAAAATATTCTGTCACCTTCTAGCAATTTTCCATTTTGCTGTTTGATCAGTGACAAGTTTCACATTGCACAGGTGGCCGATTTCACTAAAAATAGTTTCTTGAGCCTTATCACTGTCATGTATCAGAGGCATCCTAGAATGTTGTCTTGTACTAGAGACATTCATTCCAGGCCCATCTACACTCCCAATGGGCCAGTGGACTTCAGGATGGACGAAGATGAGAGGTTGATATACATTTAGAGTACCTACTCAATGGCAGACATTATAGCCAACTTGTTCACATAAATCATATATCCTTTAGTAACATCCCTGCTAACCTATGACAAAAGAGAAAACTGAAGCACAGGATATAAACTTAAACATATTACTTAAACCTGATGATTATTTATTTTCTCAAATCTTATTGGCATTGGGCAGGGTGGCGTTTGATCTAATTGTCAACAAATTCCTTAATTTCCTTAAAATTTTGTTCCTCATTATAGAACAGACATCATAATATCTACCATGTGTATCTCACCGGGTTTTCATAAAAGTCAAACGAAGTAAAAGTATTTTATTACTGTCAGTGATATGTAAAATTTAGTTAATTTTAGGACTTTCAATTTATATTCTTATGCTTTCACACAAGAAAATCTAATTTTAATTTTTACTTATGTGAAACATACAGGGCAAAGAATTATTTATTTTTTCCAATTACTTTATCAACATTTTTTTCTTTTAAATATACTTTTATTGATTTTTTTAGAGAGAAAGGGAGTGGGAGAGACAGATAGAAACATCACTGATGACTAATCCATACTAGTGATCACCATAACCTTAAAAGAAATTGTTTCATGTGATAAAGCTTTTTAAATGTAACTCTCGGTAGCCTGAAAATTATTTTGGAGGGAAATAAAGGTTTCCTTCAAATATTGTAAGGATTGTTTTTGGAAGTCAATATATTGCCGAATCGGTTTGGCTCAGTGGATAGAGTGTCGGCCTGAGGACTGAAAGGTCCTGTACCTTGGCTGCGGGCACATCCCCAGTTGGAGGTGTGCAAGAGGCAGCTGATTGATGTTTCTCTCCCATCCATGATTCTGACTTTCTATCCTTCTCCCTTCCTCTCTGTGAAAAAAATCAATAAAATGTATTTTAAAAAAAAGAAAGTCTTAAACTAAGGTAAGTAATTTGTGTATTTGCCTCCCTTACAAAGTTTATACAAAGTTGCAAAAATAAATTGAGAGCCAGTTTGAAATTAAATTCACATGGCCTAGATAGAGCAAAGAATATCCTTACATGATATTATTCCACAATGTCATTATAATTATTTTAATATTCTGCAACAGCTTATTGTACAATTACCCCAAACAAACTCACAAACTAATTCCTTGAATGTTTGACAGCAATTTTAAAAAGGACATGAAAGGATTTAATACCTTTCAGAAGGAATTAAGGCACTGGTAAGGCACTTGAACATTCTATATTGGCCTCTCTTGCCATTTTTGCAAGAGGGACCCTCTTCTCACAATCCAATTACCCACAGCTGTTACCTGAGCTTTCTGTTCATGCTGAGGGTGAAGCCTCATGGTGGCTGGTACCATGGATCTGTCTCTCACTCAATGGTGTGAGCTGGGCCCTCCATGGAGAAGAAACCTAAGTCCCCCGAGATATGTGACCAGTGCTGGGGCCCCACCAGCAGGCGAGGGGAGCCCAAGGCAGGTGCTGGACATGGAGGCCACGGGGGCATAGGCTACCAAGGAGATAGAACTGAACCTCACATCACCCTGCTTGGCCCTGGACAATGGCTGGTTAGCCAGAGATGGATAAGATTCCTCGGGAAAGAAATAACCTAACAGGCACAGTTGCAGAGGGGCCATCAGGAGTGAACTTGGGGGTCCACAGAGGGAGGCACAGAACCTCACTCCCCCCAAACTTGCAGGGGCCTGACCCCTTCTGAGGGAGGTCCCCTACCCTCATAGCTGCTTTGCTTCCCACACCCAGCACAGATCAGGACCCAGGTAACAAAGAGAGACTTGTCCCAGCTCAGATCTGAAACCAGGTAACAGAGACTTGGCCGACAATAGTTGCCCTTTATCTAAAGCTAGCCTGTCACCAGGAATTCTCAGTGTCTACTCAAGAATGCAAATAATCATTTCCACTAATATTTACAGGGTAAACTAAGATTGATGGTAGAGTATTAAATTTGACAGTAAAATAGTAATCAAGTTTTCAGATTAATTTAAATTGGCTAATTGAAATAAGTGAATATTTAAGAAAATTTAATTGTACTGGACAAAAAGCTGTTCCTAAAGTATTAACTAAAATTTCTATTGATAGTTCATCTAATGGTAAAATTGCTTAACATGCAATGAACTTAAAGCAGACATATTTTTGTGCAAAAATTAAAATTTAAAGTTACTAATGCTGCATTACAAAATTTCCAAAAGGGTAATATCATGTAAGGAAAAATATCCTATAAGTAAATTGCATCTAGAAAATTTTCACTTTAGAAAATTAATTTTTATTTGTAATACTAACAGCAAGACACCCATGAAAAACACACAGGATGTCAAAATAAGCCAAAGGAAAATCATTTGGGCAAAAATAAAAAGGATCCCAAGTCAAATTTATAGAAAAGATTTCTTTATTAACTTTTGGTTAATAATATGTTTGTATATTTTCAGAAAACAACTCCAAGACCATGTGGATTCCTGCAACAGAGAGGAGTTGACAGATCTGCTCCAACCACAAAGACAAGAGGAGAAACAGTCCAGGGAAGGAAGATGCTGATGATGCCTTGCCATGCTACCAGTCAGCAGCTGTGCATTGCTGCAGGTTGCCCAGGACCAGAGAGGGTCTGACCTGCATTGTCAACATTTTTCCACCATCTAGATATCATTGCTGACATGTACACATAAGGAACAGTTTGACATTGCAACTGGGACTCAGAACTGTTGAACATTGAAATTGGGATTCACACATTTCTTGTTCTCATATGTTTATTTCTAGTCTGCAGAGGCAAGGGTTTTTAAAGAAAATAAATGGGGAAAATAAAAATAGATACAGAGGCAAAGAAGCATGGAACAAACTGTCAAACTACAGAGGGAAGGCAGGGAAGGTTGTGGGGGGCTGCAAGAGATCAACTGAAGGACTTGTATACATGCATAAAAGAATAACCAATGGATACAAGACACTAGGGTGGGGGCAGATGAGAGCATGTGCTGGGGGGTAGGGGAAGCTGGGAGGAGGTCAATGTGGGGGGAAAAAAGGAAACATATGTACTACTATTTGTAATACTTTAAACAATTTTTTAAAAGGTGTAAGATAAAATATAAATAAATAAAAGAAACATCAATGATGAGAGAGAATCACTGACCGGCTGCCTCCTGCACGCCCCTTACTGGGGTAGAACCTGAAACCCAGGCATGTGCCCTTGGCCGGAATCGAAACTGGGACCCTTCATTCCACTGGCTGATGCTCTATCCACTCACTGTGCCAAACCGACTAGAACTCTATCACCATTTTTAAATTATTCTGACAACCCTCCTCCCCATTGTACTGTGGTATCACCTTTATAATATATTAAGTGAGTTACGTATACAAGTCTGTCTTGGAACTCTGTTCTGTTCCATTAATTTGTCTACCTCTGACCGATTCTACATTGCCTTAATTACTATAGCTTTAAAATAAACCTTTACATTTAATACTGTTAGCCTACTGGATTTGTTCTTTTTCTAGACTGCCTTAGCTGATTTGGCCCTTCAGAATATTCAGTTTCCCAATCCAAGAACATGGGCTTTAACTCCATTTATATAGGTCTTCTGTATTTCTCACAATAATTTTTATAATTTCCATTAAGAAGATATTGCATATCTTCCCTTAGATTTATTCCTATGTATTATTTTTAAAGATGCTTTGGTAAATACAATTTTTATTTTAAATTTTATTTGGATATATTGAGTATTTTTGTTGTTGTTAATCCTCACTGGAACATATTTTTTCAATTGATTTTAGAGAAAGTGGAAGGAAGGGGAGAGGGTTAGGGGAGAGAAAGAAACATCCATGTGAGAGAGCCACATCAATTGGTTGCCTCCTGGCACCCAACCAGGGCATGACACCTGTAACCCAAGTATGTGCTCTTTGAGTCTTGGGCCAACACTCTAATCACTGAAAGGCACCAATACCTTGAGTATTTTTATATTGACCATGCATCCAGCACTTTGGTAAATTTACTTATTGGTTCTACAGTCTGTTTGTAAATTCATTTGGAATTTTAAATGTACACATTCATATCATATATAAGTAATCCAAGTTTTATTTATTTACATCTATGATTCTTGTTTCTAACATGCCTTTTGCATATGACCCCTCCCCCTACCCTCCCTATATAGCTGTGCATCCTTCTCCTTTCTTCAAAAGTTATCACAACACTGCTTCACATGAAACATTCCTTTGTGAAATACAACTAAGAATGAATGACAAGAGAAAATGAGCTATAGACCAAAGTTTTATCAGATTGAATTGATATTAAATTACATTTTAATAAACACAATCAGAAAAAACGGCATAAGGAAAAAAGAACTCTGAAATATGTACGTGTTTGTCATTAAAAGTGAACATAGAGCCAAGACCGGTTTGGCTTAGTGGATAGAGCGTTGGACTGCGGACTGAAGGGTTCCGGGTTCGATTCGGGCTCAAGGGCATGTGCCGTGGCTGCGGGCACATCCCCAGTGGGGGGCGTGCAAGAGGCAGCTGATCTATGTCTCTCTCTCATTGATGTTTCTGACTTTCTATCTCTCTCCCTTCCGCTCTGTAAAAAATCAATAAAATATATTTTTTAAAAAAAAGTGAACATAGAGATGATTGAAATAAAAGATGGACCACCGCCAGTTATTATTTTAAAAGACCAACCAACCTCAGGACATGCTTGTAAGTAAATTAGCATGAACTCTTTGGTCTTTATTTTTTGGGATCCCTTTGCCTTCAACTGCTACATTCAGAAGACCTATGGCTCTTCTCAACTAAAACTCAGTAGAGCTTGTTTTACCATAAGTAATTTAGGATCGACAATAAATAATACAAATGATATAATTCTTATTTAAAGGATAAACTATATTTAGAAATGATTATTGAAATCATTATAAAGTAAATTATAACCAAAGGACTTGTAAGCATGCATATAAGCATAACCAATGGATACAATACACTGTAGGGGAGTCAGTGAGGGGATGTCCAGGGGCTTAGGGGAGGCCGGGCGGGGGGATGATAATGGGGGGGGAGGAGACACATGTATGCATATTTGTAATACTTTAAACAATAAAAATTAATTATAAAAATAAAGTAAATTGAAATTAATATTCACTTTTAAAATATTTTATACACTCTTGGGTTATTACATCACCCAGTGCGATGTAGCCCTATTGTACCTGCCTGTTGTGTCTTTCCATGCTAGTTCAAGGATACTTGAACTGATCCATGGCTGGTTCAAATGCGTGGACAGAGTGGCAATATAGTACGAGTGGAAATGCTTTTCAATGCTTACTGTTGATTTCTGTTCTTGTCTTATCACAAACAATGATAGCCTTTGGATCAGCAGTGGTTTGCAAACCCCACTCCTTGTGGCATTGCATTAGAGGTTGTTCTCCACCAAAACAGAAACAAAGCATGAAAGAGAAAGACACCTGCCCTCTGAGGACCCAGAGTAAATTACCTTGCAGGACTGTAACTGAGGAGCAGGTATAGAGCTCAACTTCCAGGTTGGCCAAGGGCAATGGAATCAAGGAAGAAGCTGCAAGAAAAGAAGAAATGCAACTCAATTGTTTGCTCCCTGAAGTGCTTGCCATGTCAAAGAGCATTCAAGAGTCTTCTTAATTTACATCAAAAGCTTGGAAAACACTAATGATAATGACAGAACCTCATGAAAGCAAATAAAAAAGACACAATTATTTACTTCAGGAAAAACAAAGTCAATCATGCTTTAAATGAGCATAATTAAAGTGTGAAATAACTGCATTGGAGGATGCAGGGAAAGGGATGCAGATAATGAGGAGATGTAAAAATGCTTCTCGTTTTCCAATAGAAAATTAATTGATGATGCCTAAGAATGAAAAATCTAGAGGTCACTGGAAATGTTTATTTACCTGTGGAGGTAGACACAAGAATGAACTCCTAAAGAATTGTCAGTAGTCATTTCAGAGCAGCAGCATGCAGAGTAGATGTGAAGTAGGAAATCTAATTTTAGGATAAGGTTTGTAAAAGCAATTTGACTTATAAAACTCTCCACATGTATAAAATAACTCAATAAAGATACTAGCCTGATTTAGTATTTGTATTCTTAAATTCATAAAATTTTGATCTAATAAAATATCTGTTTCATGCATATTTTATGCATATTTTGCTTAATATGCCAATCTCTATAAACCTTTTCAAAATTACTTAATTATCATGACCATATTTAATATTTTAATATGAGTTTCAGCCATTCTTAAAACATTTAAATTTTTACCTGAAAAATAAATTAATTTTTATTCCATGGGTAAAGTTCAAGAATCCTGAAATTTTGAAAGTTCAGTAAGGGTTATTGCTTTTTGTGCTTATGACTAAAAAGTGACTCAGAAGCCCTCAAATTATCTTTTTAGAAAGTCATCTCACCTCTGAGCAGAGAAACCCCTGCCCCTTAGAGGAAAAGCATTTGTACAAATTTCAACCAAGAAGAAATGAGGTTAGAGTGGAAAGTGTTTGGTAATGATAAATTTTAGCCCTTGCCAGGATTATAGTTATTGTGCTTTAAGTTTGTAAAATTTCATATGGTCATGCTTAATATAAAGTATAACTATGTTCTTTGGATGTATAAGTTAACGTTTATATTAAAGCAGCTAAAAGCATAGATGAACTTGGCTTCATCAACTTGCTAACAAATTCCAACAATATTTGTCGAGATTTATTTTCCTATTATTGTTATTTTTAATCAAAAAGATAATAAAACCAGAGGCAAAGATTTTAAACATGGAATGCATTCTATTCTCTGTTCAGTCGCCTGAAACATTTCCCTGGGAAATTCTTACTTTAGCCATATGATCCTTGCTTGTTCTTTAGTCCTCCATAACCCAAAACCTTTCAGGGATTCCCATCCTTCTAAATGAAAAATTACTCCCTGGCTGCAATTTAGAGCTTCTTAAATTCCCACTGGAAATGCTACTCAGGGTTGTAGAGAGAGGGGTGTCTGGAAAAAAAGCACATGAGAAATTGCCGTGAGTTATTCTGGGGCAAAATGACACTGTGGTTAAAATGAAGAAGAGATTGCTTTCTTGCACAATACCGATGTTCTAAGTAAATCATACCCTGTCTGAAGATTCACTCTAGGGTTCACATTGACCTGGAAGCAATTCAATCTCCAGGGATCAAGGCCTGGGGGAAAGAGAGAGATGGCATCAAAGCCAATTTATGACACTAGTCGTCCATTCCCAAAATGAGTGTGCCATCAGGTTAACATGAATATTAGGGTCACAAAGCAGCATAAGCTGACTCTGAAATGGCAAGGTTCAGAAGAGCTTTTTTTTTTTTTTTTTTTTTTTTTTGCCTGGGCCATAGCATGGCAGGTAGATTTTAATCTCAGGTTTTAGGCTGCTTTGTTTTGTTTTTTTGTTATTTTTTTTTTTCCTGCTGGCTACCTTCCCAACCCACTGCCTAATCATCTGTTTTTATGTAGTTCTCAGAGTGTCTGGGTCCAGGTCCACCCATTCAATTTTTATACCTTTGTGGTGAGTAACCTGCCACAGGGAGCAGAGCAAGAGGGATTGTAAGGATCCATCAGATCTATTGGTTCTGAGCCTCGAATTATTCTAAACCATAGTTGGTTAAATTCAATTGTGACCCCCATTGAAGGCTTAATTACCACAGCCAGTTCTGTCCTAAAGAAGGATCATTTGAATAAGCTTGAAGTGTGTGAAGGGTAATTAGAACTGCCATCCTTTCTCTCTGGGAATTTCCTCAATGCAGTGAATTTCAGCTCAGACTCTCCATGGTCTCCAGTTCTACTTGACTTTGGGCTCCATGGTGTGTCCAGTGCACCAGCCATGTTAGGATCAAGAATGTGCCTTGGGAACATTAAAAGGAGCCTCAAATGTACATATTCCAAACTGCAAACATGATGATTTTTTCTCCTTCCAAACACAATTCCCCCTTTCTGTTCACTTCTATTATTGGTGGTATTGCGCTCCCCTTAATCACTAAAACCAGAAACAATGGTCTTTTCTTTAATTTCTATTTCTTCCATGCCTCATTACCCACATCCACATCGTCTCCAATTTTTTTGTAATTCTTACCTCATCCTGTATCTGCTTTTAACTTAAGCTGTGCTCTCCCTCCTATACTATTTAAAGATTTTCCTTCCTGATCTGCTTACATTGCCTTCCAGACTTTTCCCACTCCTCATTCTGCTGGTGGAAATCACAACTAGGATGATGAAAATCTGTCACTGGCTCCCTATTCTCCCAGAATGAAGTTCTTTTTGTTTACTAAGGCTTAAAGGGGCCTGATCTGATTCCTGTTCCCCCTTCCTCCATATATTTTGTTATATCTGACCATTCCATGCCCCTCAATGTTTTGATGATGCTAAACTTTCTTGTGTTTTCCAAGTAAACCAAGTTGTTTCATGCCTGTGATTTTCATGTGCTCTTACCTCTAAAACCACCTCTCCAATCTAGCTGGCAGTTATGTCTTTCCTCAAAGGCTATTAGGCTTCATGTTCTTATCTGTCTTTCCCACCCACAGAATCCCAAAAACAGTCTAATCTTATTGTCCCGCTGCATCTTATTTACTTCTCAGCCCACTGTATTCTGGTTTCGACTTTCTCTATTCCTCTGGAAGTACCCTTACTAAAATACAAAAGGACTTTCAATTTTCTAAGTCTAATGCACCTTCTTTTGAGTTTAGCTTATTTAGCACAACTGCTGCATTTGAAACTGTGGACAATGTCCTTGTCTGTACTATGGAATTGTGGGACCCCACACTGTCCTGATTTCCCTCCTCCTCTCTGATCAGTTCTCTGTCTAATCTTCTGTCTACTCTCCTTACATTCTTAGCCCACCAGCTTTCTTACTTCCTCGATGTTACCCACTTCCATAAATCTTGAACTTATCCAACAATCCATTGAACGTCTCTATCCCAGATCAGACAAAAACCTGCAATTCAACATGCTCAAAACTGAATTCGTCTCTTCCTTCTAATATCTACTTTACTCTTATATTTATTTAGTAAGTGAAATCAAATTTTTTCCAATCATCCAAAATAGAAACAAAATTTTATTGATTCCTCACTTTTTCTAAATCCTTAATCAATCACAAAGTCTTATTTCATTATTTCCCCAATATATGTTGACTCTGTTGACTCTGTGCTACACTTCTTGTTAGACTACCATGCAGGTTTGCAATTGGATATATATCTCTCTCCCTAGACCTATATAATCCCTCCTCCTCATAGGTGCCAGAATCAACCATTCTAAGCACATTGTCCTCTTGCTTAAACATCTTCAACAATTCCCTCTTTCCCATGAGAAATTAAGTCCACATGCATTAATATTTCAATATAATTTGATCCTCTCCTTCCTTTTTTATATTATCTCTTTCACCATCTACCTTGCATTTTAACAGCATCCACACTGAAACAGTTGTAATGATCATGTCCAATACAATGCCCTTTTCTTCTATTTTTGGTTGGCATTAATACTTCTCCCTGCAGTCTCACCAGTATGAAATTTTCTACTCATCTGTAAAGATTCAGGAAATTTTTCTTGCCTCCCATATATACTTCCACTTCTTTGACATTCAGCTAAAAATTGTTTAATTTTATTGTCTCTTGCTCCATGTTTTCTTTTTTTCACAGAAAACTCATTACTTATACCTAAGTTTTCAGGTCAATCCCTTCTCTTCTTTGCCAACTGATTTCTGAAATTATCCTTTGCTTTTATGCATCAACACAATATCTAATTACACTGGATATTTCTTTTCGAGCACCAAATGTGATCTTCTCTTTCAATTAATTTTTTTAATAGAGGTAACATTTAGTTAATAACATTATATAAATTTCAGATGTACAGTATTATAATTCAGCATCTGTACACTCTATTTCATGTTCACCATCCAAAGTTTGGTTTCCATTTGATACCACATATCAGATGATTTTAAAAATCTTTCCTTGATCCTATCTGCATCTTTTTTTTTCTTTCTTTTATCATCACACATTTTGGAAGAATAAGGCTATACTTGTTGCTTCAATTCTCTCACTTTCTACTAAAGAGTGAAATGTGTGAATGGGCTGATTTTAGGCAAGAAAAAAAATGGCCAGGCATAATATAAAAGTTAGATATTTGATATATTGAATATCCAGAATATTAAGAGAAGAATGCTGACTGGGGTGAAGCTGATAGAGTAAGAAAAACCCAGATAATGAGGGTACTTATAACTAAGACAAGCACTTTGAGTTACACAATTACCAGTTGGAAGTCTGTTTTAAGCCAGGGTGTGATAGAGTTGTATCTGCATTAGGAAGAACAATGTTGCCTGCAGTGTGAAGGGTAACATAGAAAGAGAAGGCCAGGGTGAGAGGAGTGTCTAGGAGCTATTGCCAAAATTCTTGGGAACAGCCACATTGGTCTGACCAGATTCTTCCTTAATGAAAGCAAAAGATGCATTGGTTTAGGAAACACTTATGAGGAATAAAACCTAGGATTTAGTCATCGTTTCATTGTTGGTGGTAAAATGTTAATTAGAATATATGATGGGCAGTAGTCAGGAGATACATAAATCTAGAACTCAGGAAAGGAATCAAGGCTTGAGATGTAGGTTTGTAATTTATTATCATATAGGTTTAACTAAAGCTTTGGAAGTAAATAAGAATGGTCAGAGTAGAGAATCAAGATGGCGGCATAGGTAAAACACCTATCTTGCCGTCATACTCAACAATTTTAATACTACAATTAACAAAAGAACAAACACCTTCCAGAATCACCAAAAAGCTCGCCGAGTGAAAATTCCACAAATAAAAGTGAAGATAAGACACTGTGACTCGGAGGAGTGGCGGCGAACAGCGTTGAAAGATTCTCGTGGAGAGAGGTTTGGAGCGCGGGCCGCGGAGAGGGCGGGCGGCTGAAAACCAGCCAGTTTTCTCAAATGGGGAGACAGGGGCGTCCCACTGGACTGATTCTCCAGCTCTGGGCGAAGTCCAGAGAACCCACTATCACAGGGGGTGAAAACTGGACAGTGGGAGGGCACGCCGAAACTCGGGCGCTGCAGGGGTCTCCCAGGTTGTGGAGAAGGCAGCTTGCACGAACAGCTTGGCTGCGTGATGGTGCAGAGAGCGCTCTGCGACTTGCTCTCTCATTCGGAAAACCGTCAGCCTGCTTTGTTTTACGACCCTGGGTGAGACATTGGACTTGTAGTCTCATTTGGGGAGAGTCTGAATTCCCCAGCAGCCAGTGGAGCTCAACAGCGGCTCTCTCTCAGAGGTGCTGGCGGCCATTGCCCCCGGCACAGAGTCCCTGGGGCCGCATAGGGCAGAGCTAACACTGTCTGCTTGGCCAGGAGACCCCGCCCATCCAACCTGAGCACAGCTGAGCTTCACAGACAATTGGCCTGGAGGTCAACCCCTCCAAGTGCTAACAACGATTAACTGAGCTTAACTTCAGCAAGACTGTGCAACCCATATCCACCTCAGGTAACTGGGAAGGCTGAGCCACTGTCTCTAGTAGGAAGTCTACCACGCAAAGCTAATTGACCAACTCAGGGAAGCAGCCACCATGCAGAGACATGGAAAGAAATCAGATGTGAAAGAAATGGAGGGAAAAAAACGACTGGACATGGAATTCAAAACCACGGTTATAGGGTTTTTCAAGAGGCTCCAACAAAAGGTCGAGGCCTATAAGGAAATAAGCAAGACCACAAAGGAAATGATCAAGACCAATGTGGAAATCAATGAGTCCTGCAAGGAAATGAACAAGACCCTCAAGGATATGAACGAGACCTGCAAGGAAATGATCAAGACCAACATGGAAATGAAGCAGACTCTCAAGGATATAAAGGAGACTCTCAAGGATATGAAAAAGGACCAACCAAAAATTAAGCATACACTGACTGAAATAAAAAATATTATACAAAGACCTAAAAGTGCTCTGTAGCACCCTAAGAACCAAGTTAAAGATTTGAAATACAAAGAAGCAAAATTCACTCAGCTGAAAAAGCAAGTAACCAAAAGAATCCCAAAAATTGAAGATAGTGTAAGGGGCCTCTGGGACAACCTTAAGCATACCAACATCCGAATTATAGGGGTGCCAGAAAAAGAGAGAGACCAAGACAATGAAAACCTATTTGAAGAAATAGTGACTGAAAACTTCCCACACCTGGTGAAAGAAATTGACTTAGGAGTCCAAGAAGCGCACCGAAACCCAATATATAGGAACCCTAAGAGGACCACACCAAGGCACATCATAATTAAAATGCCAAGAGCAAAAGACAAAGAGAGAATATTAAAAGCAGCAAGAGAGAAACAGTTGGTTACCTATAAGGGAGCACCCATACGATTGTCAGCAGATTTCTCAACAGAAACGATGCAGGCCAGACGGGAGTGGCAAGAAATATTCAAAGTGATGAACAGCAAGAATCTACAACCAAGATTACTCTATCCAGCAAAGCTATAATTCAGAATTGAAGGCCAGATAAAGTGCTTCGCAGATAAGAAAAAGCTAAAGGAGTTCATCACCACCAAACCAATATTATATGAAATGCTGAAAGATCTTTAAGAAGAGGAAGAAGAAAAAGATAAAAGTGTAAACTAGGAACAACAAATACACATCTATCAACAAATGAATCTAAAAATCAAGTGAATTAATAAGCTGATGAACAGGCTAAACTGGTGAATGTAACAGAATCACAGACATAGAGAGGGAATGGACTGACAACTCTTGGGGAGAAATGGGGTGTGTGAAGTGCAGCAAGATACTGGACAAAAATCATGCAACTATGGGAGAGGACAGTGGAGGGGGGTGAGGGTAGAGGGTGGGATAGGTACCAGGTGGAGGGGAACTATAGGGGGGAAAAAAAGGGAACAAAGTAATTAATAAACTGAACAATAAAGATTTAAAAAAAAAAAGAATGCTCAGAGTGAATAGAATCACTAGAGTGCCTAAGACAGTACCTGCAAGAATGCTAACATTTTAAGAATGGTTGAAAGAGAACAATATTGGTTGTAGGAACATCAGAAAAACTCTTTCAATAAAGAAAGAATTAAATACAGTAAAATACAGCCAAGAGGATAAATAAAGGTTATTTTTTGGGGAGGGGGGGCGGGCATTCAGTTTTAAAAATATCATTAGTGAGCATACTGAAAGCACTTTCAGTAGAGTGTGGAGATGCAGGCTACATTGTTTATTTACCTACTTTCAGGTCCATCTCTTGGGTGTCTCAGTTAGGCAGCAGCCCTTGGCCTTGCACTTGGTGGTGGTTATGGGAAGGGGCAAAGATCACAGACCACTATACCTTACTTCTTTTTTTCACCATAAGTACAAGTTCATTTGGGCATTTCTGCTTATTGAAATATAACCTAGCCTATGAAAGATGATGGTGCGAAACCTCCTCTTAGGTGTGATTATCTTGAGCTTCCTGTCTTGACTGAATGCCCCAGGTCCCACAATCTTATAAGTACGGAACTACCTGCCATCTCCTTTTCCTTAAAATTTCATTCATTTTTTAAGGAGCAGGTCAAATATCACTTCCACCTAAATCATCCTTGCTTCACAAGAGAAGTGTTGCTCTTCTTTTGTGTTCTCAAAGGATTTTTCATATAAATTCAACGATTGTTTAAAATGTTCTGCTTCATTATATAGTTACTAGAGGCCTGGGGTGGGGGAAGGGGTGTCCCTCAGCCCCGCCTGCACCCTCTCTAATCTGGGACCCCTTGGGAGATGTCCGACTGCACCAGCAGTTGGACATTCCTCTCACAATCTTGGACTGATGACTCCCAACCTCTGTCTGCCTGCCTGCCTGCCTGATTGTCCCTAGCCCCTTCTGCCTGCCAGCATGATAACCCCCTAACCACGCCTCTGCCAGTCTGATCAATGCCTAACTGCTCCCCTGCTGGCCTGGTCACCCCCAACTGCCCTCCCCTGCAGGCCTTGCCCCCCCCAAATGACCTTCCCTCCCCTACAGGCCCTGTCACCCCCAACTGCCCTCCCCTGCTGAGCTGGTTGCCCCTAACTACCCTCCCCTGCCGGCCATCTTGTGGTGGCCATCTTGTGATGACATGAGTGTGGCCATCTTGTGACCACATGGGGGCAGTCATATTGTGCAAGGGCATGATGGTCAACTTGCATATTACCTCTTTATTATATAGGATATCTGTAGGTCTGTTTTTCCCTCTTGGGGTACTGTTTTGTTAATCTTGGTACCTCAGGTTTTGCCTCATAAGTTGAGGTATTTAATCTTTGAAATCTTTATATACTGTAGTTTTTCTGATTACAAAATATTATTTGAAAAATCCAGCCTTATTATTTCAGATGGAGAACTGCATTTTTGTAGAAAAAAAATCACTTTGTTCCTTTCTCTGTAGAGCTGTTGCCTTTAGTTATAGTTCTGAGTCAAGTAGACTGTTACTCTTTGTGTCTGAGAAAGGCTTAGCTAATACTTTCTTGCTTGCAGGCAGAGAGATAGAACTCAATAAATAATATTTTGTGACTATACTCTGTGAGCAACATTTTGAAAAGTGCACAGTAATCATGGATCTGCCTATAAACTGAATTTACTTTGGATAAGCAGCTTACGTCATATGACAGATAAAGAAATTGCTACTAAGAGTGATGGACTAATTTACAATGTTTACCTTCAAGAACTTATTGGAGCTGAATTATGCTCCTATGTAAGGAAATTCTAAGCTAGTAACTAAATGATATGTATGTTTCCTGCCAATCTTTTGCCTTTAAAGGATATAATTTTATTTATACGTTCTTAGACCTAGAAAAGTTATGGTTAGTACTTTAAGCTGATTATTGCTAATGTAATGTTGGATTTGTAACATGGTTTCTCTGCAGTAGGCAACATTTAATTTTCAAGTGTCAAATGAATTCTCAGTGTGCATGAACATCATAAAATCTGAATGTCAACTAAAATGTGTATAACTTTATAAATGTAGCCAGTAGCCTTAAAGAAGTTGTGAATTTCTATGTCTTGTTCTTTTCTATACAAAATATTGTCTTTCAGTGAGTAAATTAATACTTGACTGAAGACTTACTAAAAATAAGAAATATTAAAAGTGCTAAGAATCCTTGATATGTGCACAGACTTTAATTACTATTTAACCCCATTCGTCTTTCCACCAGACAGAGCATAGAAAAAGTGATATGATGGATGACAAATGTAGATTCATAATTCACTACAGTTAGAAAGACTTAGAACGGTGTATTTTCAAATTCAATGCAAATGCCCAAGCAGGTCAACATTTCATTTAGTAGAGTCATCACCCATATAATGGAGTGTTATTGTTGTTTTTTCAGTAAATTCAGTGATGCAGAGTAAGGGTTAGGTTGTAATTATTTATTATGATGAAGGAGGTGAGGTATGCTTACAGAAGTAAAAGAATGTAAATCATACTTGTGTCCTCTTCTATAGTGTGTGTGTGTGTGTGTGTGTGTGTGTGTGTGTGAGAGAGAGAGAGAGAGAGAGAGAGAGAGAGAGAAGGAAAGAGGTGAGTCTATAGAAAAAATTATCTTTGAGTATTAAAAATAGTTTAAATTTTCTCAAGTGTTACACAAGGAAGAGAATTTCATTGGTAAAACAAATATTTTTTGGGGGGTCAAGGTTCTGGTAATGCATTTTCATGAATGAGTTTCCTATCATTAATGCTTTAAGCAGAATAGTAAGCAAACATTTAATAAAGTGGAATCATTTCTTCAAACTAAAGTGGAATCATTTCTTCAAACTAATGAAACTTTGCTTATATCTGTTTACAATGGAGAACAGCAATAGATATTTTAGGCATTTGATAAAAAAATTATTCATTGAGAGTTTTCCTTGAATAAGTGATCCCTCTACCTCTTGTTTAAATTCACTGCCAAATATTTGGGACTGGACACCTGGGGCACTTGCTTCCTCTTTAGGCATGGTCTCCTTCTCATTTCCCATACTGTTGATCCAATCAACTCCATCTGTTACAGTCAGAACCCATATACAGCCAATTCAAAGAGAACAGT
Organism: Antrozous pallidus; assembly: GCA_027563665.1. Lineage (NCBI taxonomy): Eukaryota > Metazoa > Chordata > Mammalia > Chiroptera > Vespertilionidae > Antrozous > Antrozous pallidus. The sequence goes on along the minus strand of CM050508.1, from coordinate 28,418,213 downwards.
CCTGGCATTGGTGTCCACAGCTTCACTTCTGTTTCACTGACCCCACTCCACGGTACCCCTCTAAAGCTCCCCTCTTTCAAGCAGTGGAAGCATTCCTGACCTCCCTCTGCCACTTTACTAAGCTTCAGGTAGTTTTCAGTCATTTAGGGCTCACCACAGTCATTGCATTTTATCCAAGTTCTGACTGGGGCTTGAATGGCTCTGTCTTCCATTATAGGATTTCCAGGCATCAGTGTGCAGGCAGAAAGCAATAGTTTCTTCCTGACCCTGTGAAGTCACACCACACAGACCTATTCTGACTCCCAGTCATTCTCTGGACATCCAGAGCCATGTGACCTAGGACCACTGAAGCTGCTTATCTCCTTAAAACATTTTACCTTCTATATTTCTTTGGATAACCTTGATAGCCTTTCTGCAATTTTTACATTACAAGAAAAAGTATAACTATATATATTTGGACTCTTCTATGCTTTTCTTAGAAAGAATCTCTCCTTTGATTCTCTGTGTTCCCTTTATTCAAAGTTAGCTGCGTTCTATGGTGCAAAACCAGCCATTAGATCCAATGTGGACCTAATTCTAAGGTCTGTTCTCTTGTTTTTAAAAAATGCACACAATTTTTATGAGTTTCACCTCTGGTACTATTGGGCACACAATTCTGCTGAAGCCACAGTTATTTTGCAAGTCAGCGAGGATTTCTCCAGCACTGGGTTGCAGTTACGTTGGTAACTTTGCTCTAAATTCCCCTTTCAATGGAAAAAAACATGGACGGGAGGCAAAAGAGCATAAATCTTGCAAGTTGCTTTTCTGAGACCAGCCAGAGTTAGCCCTAAATGAAGACACTATCCGCCGCTGGCGGCTGTATTCTCATTCGGCTTTCAACAAGTAGTCGCCAGCCAGAGAGCATTAGAAGGTAAAAAGGATCAACCAGTTGTTAATCCAGTTGTGCCTTTGGTTTGGGGTTCATTTCTTCAAACGGCCAAGCTGTGCGTTGTTCTGTGATTGAGTGCCTTTGTCCTGACAGAGCTTTTCATTTTGTACCTTTCACCATTGTTGTTGGCCTCAGATCAAGCCTCACATCTTCTGGTCATAGAATTCCTTTCTGCAGACTCCACTGCAGGCGAAGGCCTCCGGGTAACATGAGACGCCTCTATTTCCCAGCAGACAGCACATTAAAGGGAGGCCTGTTGGCCAGCTGCAGAGACAGGTGTTATTCTCCTTTAATTTACACCCACCCCCATCTATTGGTCCCAAGAATTCCTCTTCCAGGGCTGTTCACAAGTACTAAAGGAATTGGGTAGATTTTATCCACAGTAGAATCTGGGATTAAAGTGCTTCACCTGCTTGGTAGTTTAGCGCCAGGAACAAGGCTTCCAGATGGAGTGATGGAACGCTCCATCCTTTTGTTGTTTTTGGTTGTTTCTTCTTAATGAGCCAGGGGAGATGGTGCAGCTCAGAGGCTCCCCAGACAAAGTGTTTGCCGATTCAGTCTCTGCTCTTTGGAGGAGGCTGAGGCAGGCTGCTTTCTGAGAAACTGGAGAAGGAGCATAAGCACTATGACCCGTGTCCTTTTTTTCATCCTTAGAGCATGGCCATGAAAACCCGAACTAGTTGAGTCCTATCAAATTTAATGTTGGTAGGGCTAATCCAAATCAATGTTTTATAGCTTTGTTATATAGATTATATAGATGAAAAGGGTCAAATATCACAGTGTTTAGGACAAACTCTGCTGTTGTTTAAAAGATGCCTTTGGAGAGTTCGATGACTTTTCATGAGAGAAGGAACTTCTAGGCTGAGCCAAGGTGTCGAGACGTGGTCTGTCAAATATAGATCACCATGAGTCATTATTACTTCTTCTGGTATTGGCACCTCTAAGGTGAAATTTGTTTCTCTTCCCTGACCTAAAACTTAGATCTATAAATGCCTCTCTGAGTTGTCAGAATTTGTTTTTCATAAGTCACACTCCACGGGCAACCCTCGGAGACTTCTCACATAGGGCTTGGATTACTCTGGTTTTTCTCTTCTTTGCAGAACCTGGGGTGAATAGGAATATTTTTCAGGAGTAGAATAAAGGCTGTTAGTACAAATTAGTATTATAAATCATTAGCCTCAGATATTACTTTTTATTTAGTTAATATATGACAAATAAATACCCTACAGCAGTAAAACTAGGAGCCTACCAGGCTGACTGAGTCAATAGATTCCTTATTAAGATTCGGAATTGTGTCTTTTAAGATGTTTGGATGGGATATAAGTCATATAGAATAGAATATCTGGCTTTCTGCCTTCCAAATTTTTGGATGGTCCTTAAGGAAATTGACAAAGTCTTCATTTCAGTGCCCTAAGGTTGTCAGCATCTTTAGACTCTTCCTGCCTTTCTTCAGACAGGTAATCAGATAAGCAGGATGGTAACAAGGTATTGTAGTAAGACTTTATAAATGGCCTCATCATGGCATCACTTGTTGCCTTTTGAAAACACCTGTGTCATTCCTGTTTTTGCAAACCCCACGCTGCCCCAAAGTTCCCTGCATTCCAGCCATAAACATTACTAGGGAAGTTCTGAGCATTCTCAGTTCTACTAGCCTTGATGTCTCAGTACCTGGCATTTGCCTTTCTGTGCTGGGTCCTCATGCCCTTTTGTCCCTTCTTTATTGGCTAATTCCTGTTTTCTTTGCAGTCCTAAAAGAAAGCCTCTTCTCATTTGAGAAAATGCCCCAAACTTTTCTAAGCAGAGCTAGGCACTTTCTTTTCTCTCGCTCTTTTTCATTTGGTCACACATCACATGATTTTTATTCTGATCTTTGTTTGCTTTGCATGAATGGTTTAACTGGTGGGTTCCTTGAGGATAAGGATGATTTCTCATTCACTTTTATGAACCAGGTATTTTTTCATACCCCTGGGCCTGTCTCCCATGCTGCTGCCTGGTAGAGACATAGATACACAGTAGTACTCAATTAATATTGGATAAATTAATAAATAAAGGCATGAGTGATTAAAATCATACTTAGAATTGATCTTAAAAGGTTTGGGACGTTGAAGGCAGCCTCTAAGTTGCTGAAGGGAAGAGTGAATGGGGGATGTAGAGAAGAGAGGCCCCTCAGTTGAACTGCTTGTTTTCTGAAACTTAGCACCAACTAGCTAAAGTGGACTTTCAACTGAGTTTTTCCTTTCTATCTATCTACTGCTACTCTGTTCAGGAAGGTCCCACGAGGAGCAAGGCAATGTTGGAAATTCATAGCAACTGATGATCCTGATCCATTTTATATAGTGTTTCAAATTTACAAGTTAAAGATTCACTTTTGTTTCAAAACAAAATGAGGATTCATACAATTTTTATTTTATTTTTAAATGTAAATATGTATCTTTGATGCCAAAGATAAATATCGAAGAGCATTGCATTTTTTTCTGTGGGTGGAAAGTAGTTGTTTTGGATTTCCTAGTCTTCCTGTGCTAGTCTGCCTCATCTTTCTTTCTTCCCCGACTTGCTCAACTCATAGAGCTATGGGCAAACAGTTCCAGGCAACTTCTGAGCGCTTTGAAAAAACACTCATCTAAAGTGGGGTGTGGGGGGTGTTCTGAAATCCCAGTTTTACAGGAGAAGAAACAGAGGATCAGTGAGGCCAGGTGGCTTGCCCAAAGGGTGCACAGCTGTTCAGTGGCACAGCTGGGATTCAAGCTCATTCAAGTCCAGAATCTGTGCTATCAGCAGCTATGATAAACTCTTCCTCAGAAGTCAACTCTGCTGTAGGAAGGACAATTTATTTCTAGGGGGGAAAATGAGCAGCCAATTTAAAGAATCCCTTGGAAATGCCTCACAAAAGAAATAAAGTGATTTATTTGTAGCTCCAGCCCCTGGTAAATTTTGAATGCTCATGCGATTTGTAGTTCAAACCAAATAACCAACTATTTCCTGAAGTAACTAGTTCTGTAACTTGGTAATCATTTCAGACTGTACTTAACCCATGCAGAGGGTCATACATAGCACATAGCCTAAATGCCTGAGAAATTTAAGTCAAGAAATTCTTACACAGTGAAACTATTTTTTTTTACCCTTTCTTGTTGCTTGAGAAAATTTTTAAAGTTTAAAGCAATCTACAAATTATATTTTCCCCTAGAAAGTATAGATGACACAGACAGACGTTAGCTGTCAAAGCGACAAATAAAGGTGATTTTTTATGGCATCTGAGAAGAAAGTCATCAGGCTGAATGAAATCCAGTAGCCCCACATTTCTGACTCCATCTTCTGAGATGTCTAGTCTTGAGTGTGGCCCTTGATAAAGCACTGGTTGTAAAAGGTAGCTGTCTCATGGGGGATCTGGAATAAGATCTAGTAGAAACTTTCATCTAAGTTGAATGCAACACATAAAAGAGAGGGTTCTGTGGAGCTCCAAAAACGGGTAATGATTGATTTACTGCATGTGTAAACAAATTGAATGACTGTCCTTCCCATAGTTGATGAATTGGTTTATTTTTTATTTTTATTTTTAAAATATATTTTATTGATTTTTCACAGAGAGGAAGGGAGAGGGATAGAAAGTCAGAAACATCGATGAGAGAGAAACATCGATCAGCTGTCTCCTGCACAAACCCCGCTGGGGATATGCCCGCAGCCACGGTACATGCCCTTGACCCGAATCTAACCTGGGACCCTTCAGTCTTCAGGCCGACGCTCTAACCACTGAGCCAAACCAGTTTCAGTGATGAATTGGTTTATTAAGAAAGTCCTATAAGTTAATATCTCAGTACCTGTTTGAACAGTTATAAATGCCTAAGTACAGTGCCCACAAATCAAATATGAAACCTGCAATACCCAGCAAGTGGTATTTTAACATCTACATATCTATCTAACTAATAATTTTCTAAGAAATAATAGTGTGCCTAATTTGAGTAAAATACTGTCTTAATTTAATTTTTAAATTTAGATATTTCTAAAGTTGATCAAGTATTAATTTATAGGGAAATCATTATATTCTTTCTTAAAATATGTCTCTCTGATTGTATGTTGTGAAATGCACCCATTTCTGACAAAATTTCTTTAGTAATACTCTCTCATTTTATGAGATTCCATGGCACCATCATGTGACTGAGTTAGTTACTCTCACATATATAGCTTAATTACCCATAGTCATATTTCTTATAGATTTTTCTGACGTTTTTCCAGTAAGAGAAATTTTGTAAGACTATCAAATTCATTATTTTGGCTGATGGACATAATTGTACCTGAAGTGTCTTAAAAGTGCCTGTTTTTATTTAAGTAAAAAAAAAGCTACAGCAAGTAAAAGGCATCTATTATATAACTCCTTGGCATGGATCCCTCTCCTGTTAACTAATTCAAATTTTCAGGAAGCTCGAATTCCTCCAATTCCATTTTAATGCCATTACTTCTCATTCTATGTCAGTGGTAAGAGGAACAGCTGGGCACCATCCTCTGTGGTAATAACCTTCCTATAGTTGAAACTTGAATGGCTTTGGACATGGTATTTACAAAAACATCTCCTTGCAAATGATGTAGCCTATTTGGTATTTCCCCCTGTAAATAGCTAGATTTCTTAATAGCCAACCCTTCTAGCGACTATCAAATTTTAGCTCTGTTTAGTATAATGCAAGCATTTTCTGCCTCATCTATTCAGGAATGTCTTCTGAGGGGATTTCACAATAAAATTTATTGTGTTTAATTTATGACATACAATGTAAGAAGAATGGAATGCTTTTCTGTTAGGATTTGCATTGATAATGAAAGGTTACCATAGTGCCAGTCTGCTTTTACCAAATTTGCCACAAATTCTGAAGGGAATGCCAATTAGAAGGCAGGCGTACTTTTTCCTGCGACAGATTGAAACCAATGCGTTGTGTTGGGGACTCGTCGCTGTTGGCCAGACCCTACTTCTAATTAGGGGAGAAGGCAAACGCCAGATCAAATAGAGTGCTTATGAAGTGATATCTATCATTCTGGGTAATAGCCACACCCCAAGAAAGCCGAGGAAGTGATTCAGTCTTTCTGAGGTCATCTTTTCTGTTAGGAGCTGTGTAGCCAAAAAGTCTGAAAAGGCTCACATTTTGCTCTCTTTAGGAAAAAACAACATTGATTTTAGACGCTTTTGTTACAGAGGCCAGGGGGATTGTCTCACTGCAGCACAGAGGAAGCTGCGTTTGGATTGGGAAGCCAGACATTTCTTGGCCTGTGATTCTCCCTTGAATGGGATTCAATGTTCCCCCTCCTCACCTCTCCAACCCCCCAAAGCTAGAAGCCCCACCTCCTCCCTTGACCATATGGGGAAGCTGGCTCCGTGGCTGTTATTCTACGGACTCCAAGTTCACGCAGCTGTTCATTCCCTGCTTAATGTACTGGTAATTACAGCAATGTGCTCTTCTCTTTTCCAATCATGTAACTTTTTCTAATGGAAAGTGATTTGTTTTTTAACAAGTTCCATGCATTCTGTTCTTTAATAAGAAAGGGTGCCTTGTGTCAGTGAGGGGTTGAATTCTCTAAAAAAAGCAAAAGTTGCATCTATATCAGTTCCCAGCTCCATAGGGGGGCTCCCTAGCTCTAGCCAAAAGTGGGGGTGGGGAAGGAGATTAAAGTGGGTGTAACTAACTTGGTATGAATAGGTCAGTTGGGAAACAAAGCAAGCTCATGCCTTCTGCTCATGGTGGTGGTGAAAGAACTTTTTTTTTTGTTAATGGAAAACTGGGAAAAATCAAAAGTACAAATTGAGCTCTGTTTTCATGGTCCAAATTCAGTGTGCTCTCAGGGGATTTTAAAAACAAATATCTGAAGAGCTTTTCACTTATCTCAGTTCTCTCTTTTGGAGCATGTAGATTTTCTGCTTTGATGTTTGGGTTTGGGTGGGGACTCAAATGATAGCAAGAGATACATCCTTTCCCTTCAGCCTGCCAAGCTCCGGGGTGCAGATCAAACATGTGTTTGCTTACACGATCATTCCATTTGCGGGTAAAATATATCAGCCTTGGAATCTCTGTCCTAGTATCTCCCTAAAAGGCCAGGCAAATCCCACAGGATGATTTTTATATTAAAAAAATAAATAATCATTTTTGAAAGCATTTTTAAAAGCAAAATATTTTCAACTCCTTACAATATTACATTTTGATGCTTTTTAACCCCAGTGGGTAAAATGGGGACTTTTTTTATTATTTATTTAATACATTTTTATTGATTTCAGAGAGGAAGGGAGAGGGAGAGAGAGATAGAAACATCAATGATGAGAGAGAATCATTGATTGGCTGCCTCCTGCACACCCCCTACTGGGGATGAGCCTGCAACCAGGGCATGTGCCGTTGACCAGAATTGAACCTGGGGCCCTTCAGATGGCAGGCCGAAGCTCTATCCTCTGAGCCAAACCTGCTAGGGCTCTATTTTTTAAAATTTATTGAGGGTGTTCTCCTTTGCTCCCCATAGTTAGGCAGCATTTGTAGGAAAGCACACCAAGTCAAATCCCTGTGTGTGGACGGAAATACTAGTTCTATGTGGTACACAATTTGATCAGAAGGATGACAGGAATTTTTTTTTATATGAACATTCAAACTTCAATGTAATTGTGAGGATGACAGATGATGATTACAAATTAGATAGGCCTCATTTGACATTTGAAAGATTCATATACTTTAAGATTTAACTAAAGTTACAAAATATGTATTCTGAGCCCCAAATCCTTTGGTGCTAAAATGCATCCATATCTTCTAGGGGCATTAATTGGATTACTTGTGTACTACTTTTATGCTAATTATGATTGGTGACAACATGATTGCCAGAAATCGTCTGGCTGTCCTCTGCTCCCCTTGTCTTGCCTTCCATCCAGAAGGCTCTCATTTTTCTCGTATGGATTTCTTTGGAAATTTTATTGCACCAAGGTGAAAAAATTAAAAATAATCAAATTGAACATTGGAACTAAATAATTTCTGATTTTGTAATAACTTGGACAAAAACAGTTGCTTTGTGTAAGAACCGCAGAAAAAAGAAAGAAAAAAAAAAGAACCACAGCAGTCACTACTGTAGCAGAGAGGCACTTTTGTCCTGTGACATCTTTTCTTAAAAGCTCTACATGTGACAAAAGCTAGCAAGGGTGACTGTGTTTCATTCTTCACACATGTACGTGAGTCTAGATCAACACAGTCCATTTTGATAAGGACCTTGAAACTGGTCAAGTGAAGGTCTGGTATGTGTCATCTTGGTCTTCATCCTCCTGGTTCTCCATCACCCTGATTCTAAGGCTGAAGGTCAGCAAATCTCCCTGAACTAGGATGACTTAAGGTCAGAGTTTGTATCTTCTGATGTTAGTTCCTAAGATTCTTATAAACATGCTATTTATCTGCAAGCTACACAGTAGTCAGACTCAGCATTTACAGAAACAGTGTCAAAGAATGGTGAGGTAGGCTCACCATAATTCTCCACTGCTACATATACACTGAGTGGCCAGATTATTACAATCTCTGAACGCATAATAATCTTCCCACTCAGTGTATATCCTATATAATAAAAGGCTAATATGCAAATTGTCCCCTCGACCAGGAGTTCGACCAGCAGGCAGGCCAGCCAACAGCCCACGTCCCACCCCCTTGGCCAGGACCCCACCCATCCACTAATTCATGCACCGAGTCATACACACACACACACACATATACACACACACACACACACACACACACACATACACACACACACACACACACTGAGTGGCCAGATTATTATGCATTCAGAGACCATAATAATCTGGCCACTCAGTGTATAGGAAGGTGCTCATTGTATTTATATAACCCCCAAAAAATCTCTGGAACTACAGAATCAGGGAGAGGAGATAGAACTTTCCTGGGTACACATGAAACAATGAGTGTGACTGGTGTTCCTCTCTGTTTCCCCTCTTTTCTTTTTGTAAAATTTGTTTTAAATATTTTTAAATAATTATTTTATTTCTATTATTGAAGTAAATTGACAAATAAAATGGTAAGATATTTAAAATGTAGATTATGATGATTTGATATATGTCTGAAAGAATTCCTCCTATCTAGTTAGTATATAATACTTCACATATTTTTTGTTTTCTTCTTTTTATGGTGAGAATACTTGTTTCACTCTCTTAGAAAATTTCAATTACACAATACATTGTTATCAGCTATCGTCACCTCAGACCTTATTTATTTTATACCTTTTCCACCTTCCTTCTAAACACACACATCTGGAATCTCTATGATAGAGGGCACTTTAAAATTTTCAAAGATGGGATAGCAAACATTAATTTACACTCAAAGCAATTATTTTCCAGGTGTTATAGAAATATGGTATATTTGGACATGAACCCATCCATATGGTTGTTCTTTAAAGACTAATTCTAAATTGTACACTTCATTCATATTGGCTTTATCAAATGTGATGACTCATGTAAGTCCAGGTGAGTTCCTAAATACCTGAACTGAGGACCTTCTATACACCTAAACATTTGGTCAGTTATAAGATAGTCTGATTGACAACATTTGAGACACAGAGCACTGTTTAAAGAAAATATTGCAGGCACACTGCTCATCCATAAATGCTCCCTTCGGAGGGCAGGTTTCTCTAGGAAGGTACAGGAGGCTCTGACCAAGATCATTAGGGATTCAGCCTTGCGCCCCGAACATGATAGCAGGGAGTCAGAGGGGGATTTTGTTCTGAGCAGGAGCAAAAAGACAGTATCCTTGACATCAGTCATGCAGGAATTAAGGAGCAGAGTTGACAGCACTAACCTTGAGTGCTTTCCCCCTGAGGACTGTGCTTTGTTTTCACAAAGGCCTCGGAAGGCCAGGCTATAAAAGGTGGAAATGTAAACACAGCACACCAATTGCCCTTTGGTCCGAGATTGAGCCACACAGGGTTCCAAGGAAATAGTTTCTAGGATTCCAAAGTAGTATTGGACAGTGATTTCATAGAGAGACAAACCTACCAGATGTAAAATGCAGCGGGTAGTGAATCAAATCCAACATTATTCCCTGGTGGGATGAATGCAATTAAGTCCTTCAGTACCCAGAGGGTTGCCATCATCTGTGGCTGCTGGGGTCTTAGCTCATGCTCATTACCAGTGGTTTACCAGATAATAGTCCCTGCCAGGTCTGATATGCTAAGGTGGCCTTGCCTTTGAAGAGGAGGCTATGGTGTACATGAGGGACAGGGGATGGAGGACACTGTGTTTTCATTTGCCAAGTTTGACTGTTCATCCCAGATATTCATACCTGAGACCAGAAGCCCACTCCATGCTTGGCTTCTCTAATATACCAAAGAGATCTCTGTCAACTCACCTTGAGAAGTAGGTGAAGGGGCCAAGTCATAACAACAAGGTGAGAGAAAGGAGTTATTACAATAACATTAAATGTTATTGCCACCAGCCAGAGACTAGTTCTACACAATGAACTGACTGGAGCACAGCTCATGATGTGATCAAAATACAATGTTATATCATTTGTCTATCTAGTTAGCTAGTTAGTTGCTCACTTGTATTTTAAAAATGTAATCTCTGACAGTAATCTCATTTTACTTGAAATGAAAATTCTAAAATGTCCATGAATTTGTTACTCACTTTTGGTCCTATAATCACTTTGTATCACACAGTCTCAATTTAGAAAATGAAATGTCCTGGTCAAGACATTAATAAAAACTGTAGCTTGTTATGACATCACATATTCAGTCTTCTCCCTTCCCAGATTTTATCTACTTCTAACTGGAAATCTGCAAAGGGAAAGGGACTGTGAACACAAGACTTCAGATACACCGATTCCCTCTGTTTATTTGTGTGTGTTTTTTTATAGACCATTCTTCCTCTTCTTCCAAAATCTTACCAGCCTGTGTCTGTCTTTCAAGTCACAGCAGTCAGAGAGACAGAAGAAATATCTTACTTGACCTGGGCCTCTCCTTAAGAAGCTTCAAGTTTTCTGGGTTTAAGCGATGACTGAGGTTGACTTTTTCTTCAAGAGTTCTTTGGATGTGCAGAGGAGCCCACTCCTGCAGTCCCCTTGACCTAGGCAGGTGCATCTCTAATTAAAATTGCAAAGCCTTCCAGCATCCAAGAACATGGCATCCATTTCTGTCTTCTCCAGCTGGGATCCCCAACCATCTAATTGACCTTATTGGAAAGTCTTGAGGGCTCCAACTTGGTTCTCTCTCCCATGTAGTATACATAAGTGAGACACATATGCCTCCTCCTTATTCCAGAACTGTGGAGTTCAAGCAGGTCCGCCATAGGGCAGCTACCCTTACTCTCCTGCCTCAGAAGAGTCACTATGTGTTCATCCCTCACCAGGTTTGGAACAGATGGGATACCACCATTCTTTCTCCCAAGACAGGTCTGCAGTATCTCTTGTCATCCCCTGTTGAGGCAAATGAAGAGATGGAAGAATCATGCAACAGATTTTTATCCATTTTCTTTGAAAAAATGCATTTAAGGCAAACTCTTTTACATACACTTTGATATCTAATATTAATTACTGGGAGAATCTCATTCAAGCTAAATCAGGAAGAATCCCAATTTTGACCTCCTATTGAATTTATAAAAGAAATTGTGCATGAGTGAAATTGGACAGAAAAAAAAATAGTGATTTTCTGTGTTCTTCCATCCTTGGCTTTTCCATATGCTCATCGACCTCTCCACTCATCCTTTTTATAAGTTCTTTTCACCAGGAAATATGAAACCTATGGTGCCCAACAAAGAATAATGTTATCACATCTATTGCCACCCCCTTCTCAAGCAATAGACTTTTTAAGACACTGATCTCTATTAAAATCTTCTACTACAAGGTACTTATTCTGAGCACCCAGCAATGTAAAAGGCAAGGGGCTGTGCTTGAGCAATGTGTAGAGTTCTAAATGGAAGAAGGTGATGAACACAATTTCTTACCCCTAGAAGGGTTCAAGATTTATCCTAGTTATTTTCACTAAAATCTTAAACAACACCTAGTTTTGCCAATACATTTTTATCACCATAAAAATTCATTTTTCAACATCGCTAGGAATTTATAGTATGCTAGAGGCCTGGTGCATGAAATTCATGCATGGAGGGCCGGGGGTTTCCTTCAGCCCACCCTCTCCAATCTGGGACCCCTCAAGGGATGACCGACTGCCCAGTAGGATTGGGCCTAAATGGGCAATCAGACATCCTTCTCATAATCCAGGACTGCTGGCTTCAAACTACTCACCTATCTGCCTCCCTGATTGCCCTAACTGCTTCTGCCTGCAAGCCTGATCACCCACTAACCACTACCCTGCCAGCCCAATTGATGTCTAACTGTTCCCCTGCCAGCTTGTTTGCCCCCAACTTCCCTCCTCTGCCAGCCTGGTCACCCCTAACTTCCCTCCCCTGCAGGCTTGATAGCCCCTAACTACCCTCCCTTGCAGGCCTGGTCCCTCCCAACAGCCTTGCCCTGCTGGCCATCTTTTGGTGGCCATCTTGTGTCCACATGGGGGCAGAATCTTTGATCACATGGGGGCAGCCCTCTTGTGTGTTGGAGTGATGGTCAATCTGTGTATTACTCTTTTATTGGATAGGATAGAGGCCTGGTACATGGGTAGGGGCAGCTGGTTTGACCTGAAGGGTGTCCTGGATCAGGGTGGGGGTTCCCTAGGGATATGGGGTGGCCTGGGCTAGGGACCTATAGTGGTTTGCAGGCCAGCCATGCCCTCCAGTGTTCCAAGTGAAGTCCCTGGGATCTGGGATTAATTTATGTTCTACAATTGAAATTTGTAGCCTGGAGTGGAGCCAAGCCTTCTTCTCGCTCTGTGGTGATAGCCATTTCTCTCAGGATATTTACTTTCTATAATTGAAACTTTGTAGCCTAGAGTGGAGGCCTAGGTGCTAGGGCTGCAGAAGCTTGGCTTCCTGCATTGCCCTGGCCTCCCTAGCCTCTTATCTCTCCAGTTCCGTGGCTGCCACCATTTTTATTGGGATATATCTTCTACAATTGAAACTTTGTAGCATTGAGTGGAGGCCTAGGCCTGCAAGGGCAGGCAGAAAGCGTGGCTTCCTCTGTTTCTGGGGAAACCCACGCCTCCCTCCTGCTCTCAGTGGCTACAGCCATCTTGGTTGGGGTTTATTTGCATAATTTGCTCCTGATTGGCTGATGGGCATGGCTTTATCAGAGGTATGGTCAATTTGCATTACTCTTTTATTAGATAAGATATTGAGATGTCTGTTGGACCAACTGAGTCTAAAGATTAGGTTTGGGTATGTGGGGTGGGATTGATTAAAACGTGTTCCTCTAGCTCAGAGATAATCTAATGCCACAGAAAGGATCCCTTTTTACTACAACCCTGAGAATTTTTTATTTCTTTGTGCTTGTACTTTATTTATTTATTTTTAAGTATATTTGATTGATTTTTTACAGAGCAGAAGGGAGAGGGATAGAAAGTCAGAAACATCGATGGGAGAGAGACATCGATCAGCTGCCTCTTGCACCTCCCCTACTGGGGATGTGCCCGCAGTCAAGGTACATGCTCTTGCTGGAATCGAACCCGGGACCCTTCAGTCCACAGTCTGACGCTCTATCCACTGAGCCAAACCGGTCTCGGCTGTGCTTGTATTTTATTTTATAAGACAAAGTCAAGAAAATAAACTTTTTACTCAACACTCCAGATAGTACTAAAAGAATACCAAGTAAAGAGAGTGATAATGCAATGTATTAAATATTGTTGTAAAAGAATTGGCATTCACCTTTTAATCCATTCAGTGTCACTGCAAATTCCAGTACTAGTAATTCAAAAAGTTTAACAACCACAGGTTCATTCATTATTAAAGAAAATATTAAAAACTCATTTGGATTGTGCTGTTAATTATTGGTTTTAAGGTTAATGGTTGATATTAGCTTTTCTTAGCATACTGGAATAACATTTGCATTTTATGTTTTTAAAAATCTCAAATGTCCTTACACCTGAATGACTTGGTTAGATACACATTTGAGAAACTATGGAAAGCCAGCTATGGAGATTTCTTGATAGAGTGACTATGAGCAGTAGCCAATACCCCCCAGTAAAGACAAATACCTAAGTCTAGTGTTAGTATTTGGGAATGATAGAGAAACATCTATGGAAAAATGAAAATGAAGTTTACTTAGAAGACAGTATTTGACTGCTCCATCTCTTTAAAGAGAGCTATAACTCAGCCAATAAAAGAAAATCAGTTTTGGAGGATTTAAATATTTAACTGTTCTTTTCTGAAAATATATGACATTGAATTTTTCAATATATGATCTTTTAGCTTTGAGTCTATTTTCCATTTTTAATTTAATTTGAATTTATTGGGGTGTCATTGGTTAATAAAATTATAGAAGTTTCAGGGATACAATTCTCTAATACATCATCTGCATATTATATTGTGTGTTCACCATCCCAAGTCAAGTCTCCTTTCATCTCCATTTATCTCCTCTTTACCCTCTTTTACCTCCCTTACCCCCTTTTTCCCTCAGGTAATCATCATATTATTTTCTGTCTGTGAGTTTTTAGAAATTATCCTGTGATATGTTGCTGACTTGGAGACACAATGTCAAAAATAAAAATAAAAATTGGTCATGGATGGCCAAGAACTGATAAAACTCAGTCCCTATGATGGGCCTCCACAGAGAAAGCCCCAAGAAGAACCTTCCCCTCCTCACACTGCTCACCCACCACAAGCTGCTAAAATGTGGGTTAGAAGGTGATTCTTCTTCAGTGCCTTGCTGAACCACACTAGAGCCAGGGCAAAAGGTACATCTTACACATCCTTAAAACAATATCCTCCCATAATTTGAGCCACATAGAAAAAGCTAAGTAAGGTTCCACAGTCAAAACCATGAAAAAAAAAAATAAAGCTCTTGCCCTAGCCAGTTTGGCTCAGTGAATAGAGCATCAGCCCTCAGAATGAAGGATCCTGGGTTCAGTTCTGGTCAAGAGCATGTACCTAGGTTGCAGGCTCAATCCCCAGGCCTGGTTTGGCACATGTGGTAGGCAACCAATCAATGTGTTTCTCTCACATTGGTATTTTTTTCTCTTTCTCTGTCTCTCCTCCTTTCCACTCTCTCTAAAAATCAATAAAAATATTTCCTCTGGTGAGGATTAAGAAAAAAATTAAAAAGTTCTGCATTGCCCAATATGCTTTTCACCCTTGTGTACCCTCAGAAACCAGTCTAGCATTGGTAGCCAAGGACCCGGAATAGAAGACTGATGATTAGAAATAACTTCTAATTCCCCAATAACACAGGATCATAAAATAAACAACAGCAGCCTGTCATGATTTAAAATTCTGATATTTCATTCATGTGAATTTCCAAAATTATTGCAATAAGTATTATTTATTTTGGTTACTGAGTATTTTGAAGACTCTTTGTTCTGTATCTGAAGCAAGTACATCACTTGCTTCATCTTAGTTCTGGATTCTGTTTTGTTGCAATCTGAGCATGTCTAAATCTGAGTTTTAAAAAACGATAAAACCTGCCCATGGAGCCAAAGGGTGTCCTTCAATGGAAATCTCATGGTCAGTCATATAGGGACCGTTTCCTTCTTTGTTTGGTCCACAAGCAATACACATCTTGTAATGAATAAGAATGTTGAATCCTCAGCTAAATTCAGTGATCATAAAATGGTCAGAAGTCTAGAAAACAAATGGCAAGCTTGCCTGTAAAGGCTTTAGAGGTGATTTAGAAGATTTAAAATACATAAGTATATTTTAAGCATAGTTTTGTGTCAGAGATTAATTTTCAGAGGTGAGTCAAGAGTTAGGTCAGGTTCCCTATCTCTGACCCTAACTTAGCACTTTCTAACTTTTGTCTTTAGCTTCTGAAGTCAAGTTGCCTGATAAATACTTTATTGAATGCATGTCAGATTTCCTAAGCTTTCCAAAATGTTAGTTTACAAATTTTTTAAAAAGAAGAGGATAAAAACATTTCTGACATTAATAGAACATTGAATTAGTTAAACAAAATAAAACAGAGAAACAAAACTCTCTGGGGTGGGTGCATGGGGACAATGGGAGGATAAGGACACATAAGTAATACCTTCACCAATCAATAAAGCAAAAAAAAATCATCTCTGAATATGTACTATATAATGATTTTCAGAATTGAGATCCATAATGCTAAGAATTCAAAGTCCACTGATATTACCAGAAAATATCTTTGAACAGGTATGGCTATTTTGCAGGATGACAATATAAAAAAATTGAAGGGGTACCACAAAATCTATGCTGTCGTGTTCATTTTTTATAAATGTATTATCCATTGAGTAATAATTTAAATTTTTATTGTAACTGTCTTTTTTCAATAATTATTCTAAAACATTTACAATATTCTATTTAATTTTTTTAAGTTTTGAATGTTGTTTTATAAAGTTGTAGTAAAACACACATAAAATTGATCACCTTAGCCATTTCTAACTGTATAGTTCAGTAGTGTTAAGTATATTCAAATTGTTGAACTTTTTCACCTTGCACAAATGAAACTCTGTATCCATTAAACAGCAACTTCCCCTAGCCCCGGACAACCGCATTCTGATTTCTCTTTCTTTGAATATGAATACTCTAGATACTCCATAAAAGTGGAATCATACAGTATTTACCTTTTTGTGACTGGCTCTCAAACTGAAAGGCTTGGGATTTTCATATACTAAGATAAGATAATATGCTATTCTTTGTCCATGAAATTCTGAAATGCCTAGGGCTAAGCAATCTCCTCTGATCCTGTGGATGGATTGATCCTTTAAAGGATTCTATGAATCCTTTATGGATTCACCTGGCACCTTTTGAAATAATCACTAAATATATCCATGAAAGCAGCTCTACAAGCATCTGCAGTTCTAGGGGAAAGTTTCACCTTCAAATGTCACTGCAACACAGATTCAAATCCCACCCCCAGATAGTTAATTTTTCTTTCAAACTCCCAACAATATTTTCATGGGAATGTACAATTCTGGGAAATTTATTCAGTATTTCTTATTATATTCAGGTCTAATAATATTATTTTAGACTGCTTGATGCCTTTCCTATTTCCTGACCATATCACAGAGCAGACATTTAGCTCATCTCAATTATTCTCATTTTACTTTTTTCACATAGAACTTCCCACTTGGTGTGTGTATGGTCATTTGTTTGCTCCCTGACCTAAACTGCAAACTCCATTAGTATTAGATCCTTCCCATCTTTACCTTTTAGTATTCCTGGTGCCTAGAATATTGCCTAGTGATACTCAATATTTGTCAAACAAATAAATGAAACTGAACCAGTAAACTTTGTTTCTATTCAGCTGACAGTGGAGATCCAACATTAGGCTGAAGAATTTGGACTTTATCCTGTGGATGGTAGGAGTTCAAAAGAGTTTTAATCTGGACAGTTGAAGGATAAATAGTACATTTTAGAAATTTATTCTGGGAGTTGAATGGAAGATAGATTGCAAAAAGCAGAGCTGGAGACATGGCAATTAGTTAGAAGAATTAATAAGATAATAATAGCCTAGACAGAAGACTAAACAATGAGAGTATCAGTGAAAACAGAAAGGAGTGGACAGTGATGAGAGTGACTGAGAAGGAGAATGACAGGATTAAATGACTCACTGGATTTTGTGAATAATGAGGAAGGCAAAATGATTCCCATTTTGGTGCTTGGACAATTACATATATAGGAGTGCTGGATGATAAGCAGTTTTGAAAGAACAAAATAATGAATTTGACTTGAACAGTCTGAGTTAAAAGTGCTGGTAGAACATGTAGTTTGAGGTTGCAAAAGGCAGTTAAATATATGGAGTTGGTACTGAGAAAATAGGTAAGACCTGGAGAGAAAACTTTTGAGCATCTGCACAGAAGTGATAGCGAAGGGCTAGGCAGGGGTGAGGTCACCCAGAGAGAGTAAGAATCTTGACCAGAGAGAGACAGCCATGTCAGGATCATCCAAGGTGTCTTTTCAAATGAGACATAATTTCCCTTTTCCAATCTGGTTTGATAGCTGTAATGTTGTGTTGCATATTGGAGTTCTCAGCATACTAGGCTTGAAACAGGCTTGAGAACCAATGGGCTTGGAAGATACATGATGACCAAGGAAAAAACCCTGGAAAACAATTTTAAGAATTTATTCATGAAGAAGGATTTGGTAAGGATATTGAGATATACCACTACAAGAAACAGGAGAATAAACACAAAGAAAACAAACAAATAAACAAAAGAACGACAAGGAAATGTCCCTAAAATGCTGGGTCTTAATATGTTCAAGGAGCAAGAATGGTCATTAGTGGTGGATGCTGATAAGTCAAGCAACAGACACTTAGGAGTCACTATTGAATTTGATAATTGATCTGTTTATGATCTTGGTGAAAGCAGCCAGATTTAATGGTGAATTTATCAGTGAGCAGAATATGAGGAACTAAAGACAATGAGTTATAGGTTATAATTCTTTTAAGAAGTGTGGGCTGTGAAAAATGTGAGTGATAAGACTATGAAGATCCAGGTGTGAAGAAAAATTGTTGCGTACTATTTTTTCAGATGAGGCTGAAAGACATGAAGCTCAGTGGAAAGGGAGAGTTTGATGATCCATTGGAAGAGAGTTATAAGGGATGAAACAGGAGAGTAGCTAGAAATATCAGAACCCTATACACAACAAGTCTCACCTAAAATTCTAGGGATATAACTAAGGGTTTATAAATAGATGCACAAGAGATTACATTTTAAAAATTGAAAACAAAAACTATGGAGCGTTATAGCAATTAGATTAGCTAAGGGCAAATAGATGACAGAAAACCAGCTAAGAAGCTTTTGTAGTAATATAAGTGAAACATTATAAACTAGGTCAGTGTTATTGCAGGAGAAGAGTGGAGGTTGAACTGAACAAATATTTGTAGATGAAAATCAATATGAACTTTTGAGGGCTTGGAGATAGAAAGTGATGAAGAGGAAGGTGTTTAGAGAGCATCCAGGTTGAGGTATGTTGAAACTGTGGTTCAAAAGAAATTTGCAGGTGGATGTTCAAGGAAATATTGAGAAGGAGCTCAATAGAAAGCTGGAGTGGTTGTGCATATTGGAGAGATCTTGGTAAATGCTCTTCAGGAATGAAAGAAAAGCAGATATTGGGTTACAAATATGGAAAATGTATTTGAAGAATTGTCAAAGAAAGAAATTTGTAAAAAAAAGACTGAGATCAGAGAAGTAGGATATAAACTAGGAAAGATTAGTATCATTGAGACCCAGTGTAACTGGCAAAGTTGATGGTCAATGATTATTAAGTTCAATTGACTTGGTGACATTAAGTGGAACCAAGAAGGACCAATAAGATCAAGTTGATCACGTTAAATATGAGTTCAGAAGTGTCTGGATAGCACAGTGGGGATCACTGGATATCTTATTGGCTAATTTTTAAAAATTATGGGCTGGATGGAAACAAAATTTCAGTGGTTACAAATAGAAAAGATTGTGTGGAAAAATTAAGACAAAATTTGTCATGTAATCTTTTGGGATTTTGCCTAAAACCTTATACTATTCTAGTTCTGAAAATTTTTATAGACTTATTAGTAGATATTTAAGACATATAATTTATGATAATATGAATTTGATAATTTCTACATTTTTTCTTAAAAATGTTTCCTAAGTAGAATGTAGATCAATAGAATGTAGAACAGAATTCTAATGCATGTCTACCATGATGGGCTCATGTAAGTGTGCCTTATCAAACATTGAGCATTGTAGAATCCATTTGGACCTATTTTTCAATTTATTTTTCAAATAATTATTTGATTAAAATATTAAATAAGCTAATGTTCATTAAAGACTAACTTCTTGCCAGGCATTATAGTCAGTATTTTATAAAGATAATCTCATTTACTTCTCATGTCACTTAACCAATGAGTACTAATAATCTATAATAATATGTGTAATATGCTAATTAGACTGGATTGCCGAATGACCTTCTGGATGACCTTTTGAATGAAGGTAGGGCTACAAGGGCCAAGGCAATCCTGGGCTCTGAGGGCTGAGGCAAGCAGTGGCTGCCAGGGCCAAGCCACTTGCATAAATTTTATGCATCAGACCTCTAGTGTTTTTATAAGTGATAAAACTGAGGTACAGAAAAGTAATCTGTCAACTATGGCCTAACTGATAAGTGATAGATTTAGGTTTTGTCCATGAGCCTGACAAATGCATCTGTGGTTTTATCCTCTGTACCTCAGTTTCCCCTGCAATTTTACACATTCCCCATGTGATTTAACACACACACACACACACACACACACAGAGTACCAAAAAAGTTTTTCAAAAGTAATACTTTTTCAAGAAAATCAATTAATGAGTATGTTAAGAAGAGAAATAAAACATTTCAATTTTATTACCTCATACAAAATAATCAAAATTTTGACCTAGCAGTTCATTTTTGCCCAAACCAGGTGAGCATCTGAAAATCTCTTGTATTGGGGCTGGCAAAATTTATTTGTGTTTTTATTGTGTCAGAATTTTTAAAGCAGGAAATTTTATGCACTAGAACTGGTCTCTGAGTATTCCAATTAGTTATTTTTCCAAAATTGAATTCTGCCAATTTATATAAACAGATACAGCTTATTTGAAACATTACATTGTATTTTTAGCATCTTCAGTTTAAGTTGCAAAATTCCATAATGACACCGCTCAGTATTTTGGAATGCTCGATGTAAAGTAAGGGCTTATCAATAGACCATGCCTCTCAGTATTTACTGAGAAACATTTAACCAGCATCTTGTAAATATTTGTCACTCTTATGCAGTGCAAACAGTAAAATAATTAGACAAGAGCAGGTTAGTCACTGACACACATTTTTTTAATTCCACGTAGCTGCATCCAAGTATTGTATAAAATTTCATTACTCAATTTCTCTCTAATCCTGGTACATTGTTTGCAGGGAAAAAATTAGAAGGCATTGAAAATATCCTTGAAAATGTGGATGTTTCCCCAGCTGGTATTTAACTATATCATTTGCTTTGTTTTTCTATTTGTGTTTCCTCTATCTATCTATCTATCTATCTATCTATCTATCTATCTATCATCTATCTATCTATCATCTATCTATATCATCTTTCTCTCTATCATCATCTATCATTTATTTATCACATGCTTACAAATATGCCATATACATGGTATAGGCAGAGGAAGCAGAAATATTTGAGTTGAGTGTGATTATACCTGTACCTATCTATCCACAAATGAAAGCGATACACAATCATTACAGCTTCCATCATGTGGTAGAATTGACTAGCTACAGATGGTTCAAGAGGGAATCACGTGAGTGACTCAGGTTTTAGCAGTCACTGCAGCTGTGAGCTCTAGCTGACAGGCACCACTGTAGTTACAGGTAAGGAGCTGTTACTGATGACTCACACTTCTGACATGTAGCCACAACCATTCTCTCACATCTTAGAGTTGATATCAGGAGAACACTAGACATTCTTGTTCCTGAAAGTGCTACTAGGATTCCAAAGCCAGAGATGTAATGTACTTATGTAATCTTTCTAGGTCTGGTTAATTTCTCTCTCTTCCAAAGAGCCTTCTTTCTCCCTGTAGCAGAGAGGATGCTGAATGGATCTCAGACAGTTTCTTTTTCTTTGTGGGAACTCAGAAGGAAAACATTTTGCACTCTGAGTCCCTAGAGCAATTGAATTCTGGCTAATTGGATGCCTAAGTCACACAGGTTAAGCAATTATTTTATATCACATAGTATATTCTGTTTCTCTAAGAAAAATGATCAAATCTTTTGATAATAAGAATGTGTTTTTTTAACAGATACTTGTCCAAATGTATGAGTCAAGGTATTTCTAATAGTTTAAAAATAGTTAATGGCAGGATGAGTGAGAAAGGTGAAGGGGAAAATAGTCAATAATATTGTGGTAAGTTTGCATAGTGACATGATTATTGCAGTTAATGAGGTGATTATACTGTAACCTATGAAAGTGCTGAATTACTACATTGTACAGCTGAAACTGAAATAATTAATATAATATTGCATATCAATTATACTTAAATTTAAATAAAACTGCTTATATTTATGCTATTTTACTTAATATTTTTCTTTTTCTTTTCTTTTTTCTTTTTTTTAAAAATATATTTTATTGATTTTTTACAGAGTGGAAGGGAGAGGGATAGAAAGTCAGAAACATTGATGAGAGAGACATCGATCAGCTGCCTCTTGCACGCCCCTTACTGGGGATGTGCCCGCAGCCAAGGTACATGCCCTTGCTGGAATCGAACCCGGGACCCTTCAGTCCGCAGTCCGACACTCTATCCATTGAGCCAAACCGGTCTGGGCAATATTTTTCTTTTTCTATAAAATATATTTTATTGATTTCAGAGAGAAAGGGAGAGGAAGAGAGATATAGAAATGTCAATCATGAGAGAGAATCATTGATTGGCTGCCTCCTGCACTCCTCCTACTGGGAATCGAGCCCACAACCCAGACATATGCCCTTGACTAGAACTGAACTCAGGATCCTTCAGTCCACAGGCTGACACTCTATCTACTGAGCCAAACTGGCTAGAGTTTATTTAATATTTTTTCTACTAAAATGACATTTCAAGTTTAAATATGCACATTACATTCTGAAAGGTCTTTTTTATTTTCCAATAGATGTCCCTGTCTGGGATGATGTCATGGACCCATGTCAGCTTAGGGAACACATAGAGACAATAGTGAGTTGGGACAGGAGACTGGAGCACAGGCATTACTTAAGGTAAAGGAAATAAAAATATTTTGTTTTGTGTTGTTTTACTTTAACAGGTGAAACTCTAGAGAAAAAGGACCATGGTGATTGCAGATGCCCCAAAGAGAAGACAGCAACTGAATTTTACTGTTAAGTCAACCAGCTGGGCCTGGGTTGATCGCAGGTACCATTATTGCTTTCCTAGGATCCAGCCTGTGCAGGTCAGTCATGTGGCTTCAATTTCCTTTCTGGAGGCCAGCACACAGCACTTCAATCGCCTGGTGTTGTGTTGCAGAAGGAAGTGGGGTCATTGAGGCATGTCTGGACAGCAGGTGGCAAAATGCAGTAAAATGATGAATGACAATTGTTTTCAGTGGGCTGCCCCTGTGCTTGGGATAGTTAAGGGGTATGTCTGGGTGAAACGGAGCCAAATACCACCTCTAAGATCCTCTTATTTTGTTCTCTTTCCTCAGACCCACTCAACATATATCATTTGAAAGCTTTTTTCATTGGAAAATATGAAATTGTCATGTACGATTGATCTGAAAGTTCTAAATGTGGTAGCAATCAGTTAATTCTAATTGTTGTTTTTGCTGATCTTACATTACTTTTCCCGTCTTCTAGCAAAAAACAAACAACAAAAAAAACAAGTCAAACAACAAAAAACAAAACATATACACACAAACAAAAAAAAGCACACACACAGGAAAAAACAAACCTCAGCTGTCCCTTGGAAAGCCATTCTTTTAATTTGTTAGAGTCAGTTGATGGCGAGGTGCAAATGCCGTCTAGGGTCAGGCGTGGCAACTAGCTTGGCCAAGCCAAGCTTTAAATTTCTCTAAATCACATTAAGTGTTTCGTATTTCCAAACACAGTGAATTTGTGTTTTTGTGCTGTAGAGATTAGGAAGAGATGTTCTCTTATTCTATTGGAATTGAACTGGGGAGAACATATGGAGAGACACACTGCTAGCTTCCCCCACCACCTGCAGTCTGAGGATGAAGACAGCACTTGGAGGCAAGCAGAGACAATCTAAGCCAAAAGAAAGAAACAACATCCTTATAGCACAATTTTAACCCCTAGATTTTTCTAGCCAACAAATTACCTCCCTTTTTAAGTTTATTTTCTTATAGTAGACTAGAGGCCCAGCTCATGATTCAATCATGTGTGTGCAAGGTCCCCTAGGCCTACCCTGCCATCAGGGCCACGTCCACAGCCCTGCAAGAATGTGCCCGCTCCGTGGACACTGCGGGCACCCCGCGATGCTCCAGAAGTCCCTCCTGCCACGGGACCCATCAACATTCCTCCTGGTGAGTCCGGCAGTTAGTCGTAACACTGTCACTGCATCACAACCACAGGGCTTGTATGAGATAGGTTGAATGCTAGTTTATGTCTCCCATTTAGAAAAGAAAATAATAATATAGCACTACAGTGAAGCTCGTCTTGAAATTCCAACAACACACATTTGGGAAATTTATCAGGAACTTGCTTATTAATTCTTTTTTGAAGGGAGAAATTAAGTGCCATCAAAAACAAAACCTCTCAGGAATGCAAATTTAGGTATGTTTTAAATTTTGGTATGCATCATTTCAGACTTTGGTATGTATTCCGAGCAAAATATGTATCAGTGGGCATGTCAGTTACATGTGCTAATGATGCTGCCTATGGTGAATGTACTTTACCATACTCAAAGGTATTTTCATAGTTTTGCCTTATTGTTTTTTTTTTTAATGTGGTTGGTCAAAGGGAAACTAAATAAAAGAATTAGGAGAAATCACCATCCACTATGGGAAAGCTGTTATAGTCATTATTCCTAGAAAAATAAACAGCCAATATTTCAAGATTTGATCTATGGCTTAATCACCACTCAATGATCCATGGGTATGTGTGCTGGCATCAGTGGAATTGTTCCAGAATTCAGACCTAACCTTAAATTTTTCTTGTAAAGGACGAGATAGTAAATATCATAGGCTTTGCAGACCACAAGGTCTCTATTGCAAACAGTCAATGGTGCTGTAACATGAATACAGCCATAGACAGTATGTAAATAAAGGAGCATAGTCAATATGTAAATATAGATAGTATATAAATGAGATGGCTGGGTTAAAAAAAACTATGGACACTAAGAGTTTAATTTTATATATTTCTTGAATTTCATTAAATACCTTTCAATTTTCCTTTTTATTTTTTCCAACCATTTGAAAATGTAGACAATGTTCTTAGCTCAAATGCAAAAACAGGTGCTGGGCTTATTTAGCCCATTCCATTGACTGCAGTTTGCTCAACCCATGACCTTAAAGGCATGTTCAGTCTTTAGATGATTTTTAGCCTCTTAGTTAACCAAAAAGTTGTGGTTATTTTCCTATGTTTGATTTTTACTCATTTGTTACTCAATGAATCATTTGAAAATACTCTATTTACAGTGTTAAGTTTCAGGTTTAGGTTTCAATTCCACATTTTTTGCTGACTCAAAATTAGGTTGTTGTTTTTTTCAACTTTAATTTCATCGTAAGAGAATAAGAGAGAAGTATAAATGGATACATTTTATAAATTGGAAGGACTGTTAGGTATAGGTAGACATAATACTAGAATCAACTTTACATTAAAAATACTAAGAATTCTCAGATGTGTTTCAATGCTTTAGAACTACAAATCAGGAGAGAATTAAATTAAGAATTGAAAGATGTGTTGAAGATATGCAAAAATAGGGGGGATGTCAAGAGGATGTTGATTATTAATGTTGATTGGTAAGCATATGTGAGTTTAAAAATGAAACATTATTTTGGTAGATGTTTGATCAAATGGCAAGGGAATATTTTCCTGGTGGTAGCTACTTTTATTATACCATCAAGAAAATGTTGGTTCATGGCATGTTTTGAAAAGCATAATCTTCTTTAAATAGGATCATGTGGAATAGTTTTGCCAACAGAATTTCCCATAGGGTAATTTCTGTTTCTGGCTTTTCAGGGATTGAGAAGGGACTATGTTACAAACCTCTATCCTCTAAAGCAGAAACTATAGTGGTAAAAAGGGTAGAGTTCAAATTTCAAAAGATTTTCTAGTTAAAAAGAAAGAGGAAAACAAAACACTTTTGAAACTGACAAACAGAAATATCTCTTTGCTAAGTTAAATTTACCTTTGGATTTAAAAACAGAAAATGGCAAGCAAAGCACAAGTGAACATCCAATGAAAGAAGTTATTGTTTTACATGCTGGGAAGCCCACATTCCTGACATTCCTCTCTAAAATACACAAGACCCTTGAGACATCTTTTTGCTGCTTCCAACCTTTATGTATTTTAAATAAAACCCAGATATCTCTTTAAAGCACACTCCTAGAATATTTACATATAAGCAAATAATATTCCCAAATTTATGTTCTAAGTGTACAGATATGATTAGCAATATGCTTTTATTTGTATGTACACCTGAAATGATAAGAAATGGGCCTCCAGATTTTCTAAAACTAGAATTTGTCCACAATTTCAAAAAAAGAATCTAGAGAAATTATTATTTTAGGAAAAGATTAAAAACAATTCTGTATTAAAAGGCAAATACATAAAAAAAGATAAAAAGCCTATGTCTTAAAAAATTTTAAGTGAAAATAATTGCATTGCAGAATGACGCTCATATATAAGGTATCTGTGGGATATATTAAAATTAAATTCAAATATATACCTAATATATGTACAGTTCAGGGATATATAATTTCATGGTAGCCCTTAGTTCATTGATAAACACAAATATAGAAGTACAAAGTTGTGTAAAAATAGAATATGGTAATGGTAGGTTAAATAAATGGTGCTGTGAAGGTTGATAGGAATCTGGTGGCGACAATCAATGTGGGCTGTGCAGTTAAAGTACTGCTGAGAATGGATTTGAGCCAGACCATCTATCTGGGTAGGTAAGGTTTCAGGTGCACTGCAATGAAAGGAAAAGGCTTTGTAAGCAAGGACAAACCTGGAAGGCAGGACTTGGCTTGGGTGTCTGTTACTAAAGCAAAATTGGTTGGAGTAGATGTTGTATGTAACTGAGGAAAGAGTCAGTAATCAGTATAAACTTTACACTGAACATACAAACTCATGGGGTTTAGCCACAGCACCATTAAAGTTTGCATTTAATTGTCCCTTTAAAAGTCAATAGGGGAATTTCTTTCTCTTCCTGAGCTGTATCTTGGACTGTGAAATAATTAAGCTAAGAAGTCGTATGGATTCTTACATCGCCAAATAGAATCCTGGTTCAGGAATTAGTGTCCAGATGCATTTACTATAAAAAACACTCCAAACTTGATTTAAAGTTCAATTTTGGCACCACCCTCAGCTGGGTTGCAGATAGGAAGCCAAGGGAGGGGGTGTTGTCTTCATTAACCCCATATCTCCCTCACCAGCTGCTTACGAGTGGTTTGTGATTCCAAACCCTGTCCAGCATCAGGGCTGGGGTGGCAACCAGGGAGGGGAATAAAGATAAGAGGCATTGTCTCATCTGACTCACAATGTTGCAAGATGGCTTTGTGCTAGCTGGACCTGCCTGGTGTTCTGAGCTACCTCTTACCTTGTAAGCAGCTACCTGGATGATTTGGAGGCTCCCATGGGATCATAAGACTTTGCTGCAGTGATGCAGGCCACCACTTCCACCTCCTCCTGGGGACTGTCCACCCTTCACAGACTCTCTCTGGTCTGGTCACTCCTCTGGTTGTTCATGGTGCAGAATACTCATTTTCAGGGACTTACCAGTAGCTCAAAGGTTACTATGAAGGAAATACAATCTGGTTTCTAACTTTTGTCCTGGCAAGCCCAGGTTTCTACAGCCCAAGGCTGCCTTAGGGAGACTCTTACGTTTAAGTAAAGCCTCCATCCTTGAGTAGGTTACATATTTGAAATATATCATAATATTTGACATATTTAAAAACACACTTTATATACCTTATTTTAAATGCCATTGTTTGTGCATGCCATCATTGCATCCAGACCTTTGAAAGTGGGAAAACAATTCTTGGAAATTGACTGGGTTCATTACAGTGACCTGAATTGGTCTGTGGCTGTGTATTGACATCACATACACATACACACATACGCAAACTTAGGAGGTTCATTGTTAGTGGCTTTGCCTAACTGATGCAAACCTGCATAAGGTAAAGGTTTTTAAATCTTTTTGCGTCATAGACTCTGCAGTATAGGGGGGTCTGTAGACCCCATCTCAAAAACATCTTCTTCAAATCCACCAAATAAAACACAGAATTCCAAAGGAAATCAACTTCATTGAAATACAGTTATCCAATTATTAAAAAGTCCTATAAGAATGTGTACATTTTTCACTATATAATAAGAGCGAGTGGCAAGTCCAAGAATATTATACTTTTGAAATAGTGGTGGGTGCAAACAGTATTTCATAATAACTCTACCCCTGAAATGTGATATATGATAGTTTCTGTTGATGACACAGTCAGAGGTATTGCACATGCTGCTGTGGTTTGTTTCATAAATTTCTAGTTAAACCAAGTGCTAAATTTCAGTTGAAGAACAGGCAGAATAAAGATTTCTGAATTCCATCCCCAATCAAAAGCAACTATTTTCATATTGTCACTACCCCTTCCTGAGAAATATTGCCAGTTGCCCTTTAGAGGAGGTTTCGCCTGTAGAATTCAATAAAAGATTTACCCTTTCCTTGACTCATTCCTTTTATTGATTCCTGCATCCCTGCATTTCCTTTGGGAGATTATAACAGGCTGTTTACAGGGCTCCATTGGGCCTGGCTTCCCCCATCAAACGGCTTGGTCCCTAGCTACTGAAAAATATTTTGTTTTGCAGAACATTAGTTTTTTTTCTTAGAATTTTCCTGCACATTGGGCCATTCATCAACACTGGATATGACTTTTGAAACAGCACGAAGGGGACTATTAGGACCAACAGTTTTCCTTTTGCCTAATAAGGTGACAATGGCCTCACAAATAAAACGCCTCCCTTCCTCTGCCAATGCAGGCTTCCTGATGGGATTTCTGCTCTGCCTCTTCAGCAGTGTGAAATGACCCAGGGAAAGACTTAGTAAGTAGATGTCAGCCACATGGGAAGAAAAAAAAAAAGAAAGAAAGAAAGAAAGAAAGAAAGAAAGAAAGAAAGAAAGAAAGAAAGAAAGAAAGAAAAAAAAAATGATAAATGCAATTCTGAGCTATCGTATGGTGACACAGTTTGGTTGCACACTTTGCATTCGATTCTATCGTATTCCTGTGTTAAATATGATCAGGGATTCCCAAGTAGCTTCAGCCTGAGGCTATTCTAATAATTGAGACTGATGAAAGGTCATGGTATTTTTACCGCTTAGCTGTGACGTGCAATATATCACTTTGCTTCTGTCAAAGAAAATAGTATACACTTCATTGGCAAAAGGTTTGATCCTGCCTTTTCCCTCCCTCACCGTCGACAATGTATTTGCTTGGTTTACTGATAAATTTTATATTTAAAATGTTCCAGAAAATTGTCTGGTGGTAGAATAAGACCATTCAGGTATAAAGCAAATGTTTCAGGATCATTAGGAAATTAATTATGTGAAATGATTGACACATTGCCACCAGAGTGGAAGTTTTACACACAGCCAGGCCTGTTTGAATGCAACGCCACAGATCCCTGGTGAAAAACTGCTTATTGTATTAAAATGGGAAAAGTCATTTTGATAGAAAATCAACTATTTAGAAAATAGTGCATTCGTTGGATTTCAACTCTATAGTAATTTTTCCGTCTATTTATGCTTAAAAGATTGATAGTTTCTGAATTCTTATTTATAAACTGGAACTCCAGCCATCAGGGCTTGGAATTTTTTTTGTAATTAGAAAAAAAAATGTATTTTAATTTTTTTTGGAAGAGTGAAGAAATCAGGAATAAAAATAGGTTATTTATGATAAAGGAAATTGTACATATTGAAAGCCAGGAAATATAGCCAAAGAGTTATTCAGAGGAAAAGTCATTGTGTAAAATTAGACTTAATTTGAATTACCCATACAGAATAATAGAAAATATGTATACTGAGCCTGTAATATAAGAATTATCCCAAACTCTCAAAGATTATAGGAAAACTGATTTAAAAATATAAAAATAAAAATCAGGATTTAAAAAAAGAGAAATGCTAAGTTTAATAAATTCTAGAATTATTTATAAAAATATTACCCATATGCCTTAAATTTTAATTTAAATAAGTAGTTACAAGTAAATAAAAAATCTGTGTAACCAGATATAAAATGTAAAATGGAAGCTTCTATTACCTGTTATAGTGTTGAACTTGGATGGGTTGCTGGGTGTGTTCTCCTGAATCAATCCTGTAAAAACTACAGAAATTCATGGAAGTTGGATAGTCAGAGAAACTAACAGAAATTGAGAAAAATACACATTTGGAATGAAGACCACCAAAAGCCATGCCTGGTTTGCAGCCACACCGTGACAGGAGGCAGATCAGGGAGAGTTGGTTGGAGGAAAACTATTTAGTTTCCTGTACCTTTACACATTGACATATTTCTGTCTCTCCCTTTGCCATGCATGGTGACTGGTGCTGTGAGCAGTAGACCACTGTCCTTGGCATTCACATTTTCAGTTCTCTTTCTCCAAACCTCCAAAGAAGGCTTATAAACTAAGCAGTATTAACCTTGTGCCCACTATAAATTAGTCTTACTTGATAGAGAAATTATATAGATGGAATCCTAGAGCATGTGCTTTTTTTGTGTAAGACTTCTTTCACTCAGCATGACAGTTTTTGAGATTCATGTATATGAATGTATAAATAGATAGATAGATAGATACATGTATATCAGTCATTTATTTATTGCTAAGCCAAAGCCTACTGTAAAAATATAACATGGTTCATCCATTTTCCCATTGTTGGATATGGACTGTTTTCCTTTTTTAAGTTGTGACTAAAGGTAGAGTTAATTATTTCATGCAAGTTTGTTGTTGTTGGTTTTCAACATATATTTCTTTGGAATCACTGGGTCATAGGTGAGGAGTTTGTCTACTTTTTTTATTTCTTTATTGATTAAGGTGCTACATATGTGTCCTTCTTCCCCCATTGCCCCTCTATCCCCCCACTCATGTCTTCATCCCCCTGTTGTCTGTGTCCATTGGTTAGGCCCATATGCATGCATACAAGTCCTTTGGTTGATCTTGTCTACTTTTTTAAAAAAAAGAAAGTAGGAGAGATTCTTATAAAATTATAGCATCTTACGACTATCCACAGTATATGAAAGTTCAATTGCCACACACATTTAAGACTATATGTTTTTTATTTAATGGGTGTATGGTGGTATCTCATTGTAATTTAAATTTCAATTTTCATGCTTTCCAATCATATTGTGTTTTCATTTTTTAAAATTTATTCTAGTGACCACTCCTAGGGTAGATATAGGAGTTGCAAATATCGACTACTTCTAAATAATAAGATCCAGGATGAATATTATCTATTTTCTGCTATTCTGTCTTTTCTATATTTACAATGAGTGCTTATTATTATAACTAGAGGCCCGGTGCATGAAATTTGTGCACTGAGTTGGGTGGTCCCTCAGCCCAGCTTGAACTCTCTCACAGTCCCAGAGCCCTCAGGGGATGTCCTCTCCCCTCTCTCTTCTCCCCTTTCCTCTCCAGGCCTGCCCTTGGCTTTGGCGTTTGGGCAGGTGCCCCTGTCTCTGTCTCCATCTCCATTCTGGGCCTCACCTGCAT
Organism: Antrozous pallidus; assembly: GCA_027563665.1. Lineage (NCBI taxonomy): Eukaryota > Metazoa > Chordata > Mammalia > Chiroptera > Vespertilionidae > Antrozous > Antrozous pallidus. Next base: position 28,386,884 of record CM050508.1, on the reverse strand, counting down.
GTACAGCCTCCTCTTAACCAGTTGTGACTGTAATGGCATCCTGGATAATTTGCATAATACCTCTCTCTCTCTCTCTCTCTCTCTCTCTAAATATATATATATTTATATATATATACACACATACATACACATGCACACACACACACACTAGTGGCCTGGTGCACAAAATTCATGCACATTAAAAGGGTATTAATTAGAGAAAATAATTTAATATTGCTATTTGCTCTTTCTCTATAATAGAAGTATCAGAGACTAAAGAAAATCAGTAAAATGCATATGAAAACCTTCCTCCTGTCAGAGTCTGGGGTGCACCATGGGACCCAAAGTCAAGTCCCCACTCACTCACATGTGCCTCAAAATCATGTGAGACCCAGACTCAGCCACCCCCCTCTCCCACATTGGGGTAGATCCAGACCCGTCCAGTCCCACCCTCGTCAAGCTCCACAGGACAGGGTGCATCCTTGGGTCCCCTGGCCCAGCACCAGGATGGGGGCGTGGCCTGAGGTCCCCCCTCAAGTCCCACCAGGTAGGAGACACAACCTAAGATCCCCTGTCAAGCCCCACCAGGTAGGGGGCATGGTCTGAGGTTCCCTGTCAAGCCCCACCAGGCAGAGGAGCACAGCCTCAGGTCCCCTGGTCCAGCACCGGGAGGGAGACACAGCCTTAGGTCCCCCATCAATCCCACTGGCACGGGGGTGCAGGCTCAGGTCCCCCGTGAAGCCCCGCTGGGTAGTGTGCACAGCCTGTGGTCCCCTGTCAAGCCCAGCCAGGCAGTAGGGGCATAGCCTCAGGTCCCCTGGCCTGGTACTGGGGCAGAGGGAATGGTCTGTGGTCCTCCAGCCTGGTGTCGGGGTGAGGATGCAACTTGAGGTACCCTGTCAAGCCCTGCCCCGTGGAGAGAACAGTATGAGGTCCCCTGACCCAGCATTAGGAAGGGAAGTGCATTTTGAGGTCCCCTGTCAAGCCCTGCTGGGTTGGGAGTGTGGCCTGCAGTCCCCTGTCAAGCTGCACTAGGTGGGAGGCATGGCTTGAGGTCCCCCAGCCTGGAGCTGGAGTTGGGGGAGCGGCCTGAGGTACCTTAGCCCAGCACCAGGGCGGGAAGCACTCCTTGAGGTTCCCTGTCAAGCCCTGCCAGGTGGGGGGCATGGCCTGTGGTCCCCTGTCAAGCTCTGCCAGGCAGAGGGAGCAGCTGGAGGTTCCCTAGCCCAGCACCAGGATGGGAAGTACACTTCCCGTCAAGTCCCAATGGGTGGAGGACATGGCCTCAGGTCCCCTGGTCTGGTGCCAGGGCGGGCGTCAAGGCCTGAAGTCTCATGTCAAGGCCCTCTGGATTAGGGGAGGGTGTAGGCCTCCCATCCTGCTGCCACGACCACCTCATGCTCTCTGTGAGCAGGTATGCATAGGGAAGGCTAGGCCAGGATAATTGGGAAGGGGTGATGGGGAGCCAGCATCCTGGGGGGGGGAAGCTGGGCTTCATAGCCTTTCTGCTTCAGCTCCCAACACCCCAGACCTAAGGAGTAGTGCTTTCACAGGGGCCTGGCATGCACTGGATATGGTGATGCCTTAAAAACAGAAGAATCCCCCTTTATCTCTGGTTGAAGTGCTTTAGGAATTTATGGTTGGGGGAAGCAGCCCAACATCAGTGCTGAAATAAGATCTTGGGTAGCCTCCAGAGCCGTGACTTCAGTCCTTTGCCAAGGCCACGGCCCCCGCCGACCTCCCATCCCGCCACCGCCTAGCCCTCCCACTCCTGATTGGCTGGTAGCCTAGCAAAGGTACGGTAATTTGCATGTTTCTCTTTTACTAGATAGAATATTAATACAGATAAACATTCTTTGAAAGGTTAATTGGTTTGAGAAGTAACAAAGTACTGTGAGAATACACATCCTTGCACCCTCAGAGCAAGTCCTTACATACCAACAAGGAATTGAAGTATGCTATAAACAAAAAAGCCCAGCACTAGTGAAGTACGCTGAAAAGGACTAAGAAGGACTCAGGCACATAGGATGCTGCCTCTTGGTCTGGGCTCTTTTACTCTTCACACTGCATCTTTGTACCATTTCCAGACAACTGGACCATCCAACCAACCAGGATGGAAATCCTATCTAATAAAAGAGTAATATGCAAATTGACCATACCCCTGATCAAGCCATGCCCACAAGCCGTGCCCACAAGCCACGCCCACAAGGCAATCAGGAGCAGATAAATCCCAACCAAGATGACTGTGGCCTCTGAGAGCAGGAGGGAGGCTTGGGTTTCCCCAGCAATGGAGGAAGCCAAGCTTTCTGCCTGCTCTTGCCAACCTAGTCCTCCATTCAATGTTACAAATTTCAATTATAGAAGATACATAAATCCTACAGAAATTACGGCAGCAATGGAGCTGGACAGAGCAAAGGCTAGGGGGTGCCCGGGCGATGGAGGAAGCCAAGCTTCTGCAGCCCTAGCACCGAGGCCTCTACTATAGGCTACAAAGTTTCAATTATAGAATTTAAATAAATGCAAACAGAAATGGCTATCACTACAGAGTGAGCAGAAGGCTTGGCTTCTCTCTAGGCTACAAAATTTCAATTGTAGAATATAAATTAATCCCAGATCCCAGGGCCTCTACTTGGGTCGCTGGGGGGTATGGGCAGCCTGCAAACTATCATAAGGCCCCTCACCCAGGCCACCCCATGCCCCAAGGGAACCCCCACTCTGATCCAGGACACCCTTTAGGGCTGCCTCCATGTGGTCAAAGCTCCTGCCCCCATGTGGACACAAGATAGCCACCACAAGAGAGCTAGCAGGGGAGGGCCATTGGGAGGGACCAGGCCTGCAAGGGAGGGCAGTTGAGGTGATCAAACCTACAGGGGAGGGCAGGTATGGGTGACCAGGCTGGCAGAGGAGGGAAGTTGGGGGCCTACAGGCTGGCAGGGGAGCAGTTAGACCTTAATTAGACTGGCAGGGTAGTGGTTAGAGGATGACCAGGCTGTCAGGCAGAAGCAGTTAGGGGAAATCAGGGAGGCAGGCAGGTGAGCAGTTTGGAGCCAGCAGTCCTGAATTGTGAGAGGGATGTCCAACTGCCCGTTTAGGCCCGATCCTACTGGGATCTACCAGGATCGGGCCTAAACGGGCAGTTGGAAATCCCTCGAGAGGTCACACATTGGAGAGAGTGCAGGCTGGGCTGAGGGACACCCCCTAACCCCTGTGCATGAATTTCATGCACCAGGCCTATAGTATCAAATAATAGATGATTAATAGTCACTCAAACTTTCTGCTAATCTGTTTGCCAGAACAGAGAAGCAGAAGCAAATGGTATTTTGTAATTACAAATTTGTTTCATCTTAATGTAATAATTTCACCCTGCTTAGGAAATTGTTGTTTTATAGTCTGTGTATGTATATTTAATGCCTATTGTATACTCAAGGCCCGGTGCATGAAATTCATGGATGAGGGAGGAGAAGGAGGTGGAGGTACACTCTCTCCAATTTGGGATCCCTCTCACAACCCAGGACTGCTGGGTCCCAACTGCTTGCCTGCCTACCTTTCTGATAGCCCCTAAACACTTCTGCCTGCCAGCCTGATCACCCCCTATACATTCCCCTGCCAGCCTGATTGATGCCTAACTGCTCCCCTGCCAGCCTGTTTGCCCCTAACTGCCCTCCCCTGCAGGCATGGTCACTCTAACTGCTCCCTCCTACAGACCTGGGTCCTGCCCCAACTGCCCTTCCCTACAGTCCCGGTGACCCCCAACTTCTCTCTTCTCCTGACCTGGATACTCCTAACTGCCATTTGCTGCAGGCCTGGTCCCTACCAACTGCCCTCCCCTGCTGGCCACCTTTATGTCCACATGGGGGCAGCCATATTGTGTGTTGGAGTGATGGTCAATCTGGATATTACTCTTTTATTATATAGGATAGGGGCCTGGTGCATGGGTAGGAGCCAGATGGCTTGCCCTGAAGGGTGTTCTGGATCAGGGTGGGGGTTCCCTTAGGGTGTGGGGTGGCTTGTGGTGATTTGCAGGCCAGCCATGCCCCCTGGCGACCCAAGCAGAGGCCTTGGGATCTGGGATTTATTTACCTTCTACAATTGAAACTTTGTAGCCTGGAGTGAAGCCAAGTCTCCTGTTTGCTCCATGGTGGCAGCCATTTCTGTTGGGATTTATTTATCTTCTATAATTGAAACTTTGTAGCCTTGAGTAGAGGCCTGGGCTCGCCAGGGTGTGTGGAAAGCTTGGCTTTCTCCATCACCAGGGAAACCCAAGCCTCCCTCTGGCTCACTTTGTGGCTGCAGCTATCTTGGTTGGGGTTAATTTGCTTACTTGCTCCTGATTGGCTAGTGGGCATGGCTGATGGACATGCCGTGTGGGTGTAGCAGAGTGATGGTTAATTTGCATATTACTCTTTAATGAGATAGAGTAAACCATTATGTGAGATCTTTGGAGGTTCATAGATGGTCAGCATATGTACATCCAGCATCCATTATAACTGCTTCTGGAATGAGCAAGATGAGGTGCTTTGGCAGCCCTGCAGGTCCATCCAGTCTATCATGCCTGCTTCAGGAGCATCAGCCCCCTGGCTGAAGCTGACACTTTTGCAGCCTTCTGTTTCTAAGCATAATGCAATATATGCCATTGGAGAATATAAGAAACAATATGTAATTAAGCATAAATTGTTTCAGCAATAAGCATTCACTTGTAATGCCTTATAACCAATGTAAACTTTTGTTTGCATCCTTGATTTGTTTTGCATCCATTGACAGAGTGGTTTGGCCAATGTCCCGAATTTTGTTGTTAGTGACCTGTGTGTATAATTGGGAGAATGGAAAATGTGTAAATATATTAAAGATTTTCTTGGAACTGAGCTGGTTCCTACCACTTAGCATGTTTTTTGTGTTTTAAAAATCAAATTGGTAAACCTGTTTTATAAGCATAAACACCCACATTCTATATAATAAAGAGGTAATATACTAATTCACTCTCACACCTTCACAAGATGGCTGCCTATGACCAGGCCAGCATGAGGGTTGTGAGAGATGACTAAACAACTGAATAGCAGGTTGTGTGGGGCAGTTGAGGGTGACCATGCTGGCAGAGGAGGGCAGTTTGGGGCTACTGGGCTAGCAGGAGAGGCAGTAAGAGATAACCAGGCTGGTGGGGATGGAACAGTTAGGGGCAACCAGGCTGGCAGGGGTTCTGCAGTTGGGGGTGACAAGGCCAGTAGTGGGGGGCAGTTAGGGGTGATTACGCTGGCAGGAGGGCAGTGAGGGGTGACTAGGCCAGCAGGAGGGGGCAGTTAGGGACAAGCAGGCAAGCAGGCAGGTGAGTGATTAGGAGCCAGCAGTCCAGAATTGTGAGAGGGATGTCCGACTTCCAATTTAGGCCCAATCCTGGCAGTTGGACATCCCCCAAGGGATCTGGGATTGGAAAGGGTGCAGACTAGGCTGAGGGGATGTCCCCGCTGTGCATGATTTCATGTACCAGGCCTCTAGTTATAGCTATAAAAACAATTAAGTATCCTTGGGAAAAGTGCCCAGGGGTAGCCATTTATATGGGAAAGGTAAACACAATCCAGTTTGGCTCACCTCATGCCACCCCATTGAAGGTCCTAAACCAGCATAAGAGTAGACTATCAGGAAAAACCTGATTTAGTTTCTCTAATTCAAAAGAAGAAAATCAATTATATCTCAGTTTTAGTAATTGAATGAAAATGAGAACATCACAAACAACATCTGGTATATAACACTAGTGAGGTCTCATTTATAATTGGACACACATTTACAGTGAAAACATTACTTTTATTTTTAATTCTCTAATACAGAATGGAATACATTGGCAACATGTTCTTGAGTGACCATGTCTGTCAAATTATCTCATGCAAAGTATCATGTATTGAACCCCTGTGGTTTGAACAGTCAGGCTCTGCGCACCATGTGGAGAACCTGGAGTTTTGGCCTTTCTTGGAATGTTCACAGGCTCACTTGGTGCTGAGATCTTGGCAAAATCAAAAGGAATGACCTTCAACACTGACATTCTTTTACATTTTCATCTTATTTTCATGCTGGGGTGGACTTGTTCATTCCTCTTTCATCCCCTGCTAGAGCAAAACTTCCCAATTTTGCAGACAGCGTCTCTCTCCCTCTTGATCGTACCATCTGTCTCCACATTACAGCTTACTCTGCATGAGTACCAGGTAGCAGACATGGTTTTGCCCAATAGCAAGTATAGCGGAAAGTCTTTCACAAGCTCCCCACAATCTGTGAACATATGATCAGTCTAGGATAACACATTGTACTAAAAATACACCAGAGGAATTGTTATGTGGGAATAAACAAGGAACCTGGATCAAGGGTGGGAAATGTGCCATGTGCTATGAGCTTCTGAAATGTATGTTTCTATGTGTCCCAGAATGATTATCTTCTATCAATAGGAGATAATGGGATCAACTGATGTTTTTGTCTTGATTACATGTGTTAATGTACATTTTACAGTGCAGGCATGGTGTGTTTGGCTTAAAACCCAACTGTGAGTTAAATGACTAGAAATATAAAAGTATTTATTGTTAGGTGGTTGATTTGATAAACAGAAATCTGTATCATTTCCATGATAACGTCTAAAATGCACATCGACATAGAAGGAACATCTCAGTAGGTCTTGAACTTGACAATATTCCCAAATGTTACATGTGTATATTATAGAGACTTTATGCAGAGTGACTGCCAATTTATGCAGAAAAAATTTGTGCTACATGTTTTAAATACAGTATATCATTTTATTACTGGATACTGGGAACTGGTTTTTTTAATCTTAGAACTTGTAACTTGCTTTAATTTATATGATATTTAATATCCGTTTCTATTTAATCAACTAAGATGAACATTATCTCATGTATCACTTATTTTTATTTCTATTTTCTGGAGGAGGGTAGGCTGGAAAGTTTGCTGTTTCCTTAGATTGGTCAAATGACTGTATCTTAGTCTGGATTCAAAATTTGGATCTGCATTCAGTGCAGACAATTTCAGTTTGCACACTAGTCATAAAGGTTCTGCATCCAGAAGGTATCTGGTCCCCCAGGTGCAGGGGATAAGTGGGATATAGTGGAGATGCAGTGCATTCACGGTCATGGCTGACATTCCCCCCTGGGCCTTCTTCTCTCTTGTGGCTCTGTGGCTTTGAACCATTGATTTAAACTCTTTGTTCCTCTCTGACAAAATTTGCAAAATGATATGTATTTCATTGGGTTATTGAGAATAGAAACACCCGATTCATAAACTTTTTTACTTGAATCTGTATGATCAGTTGGCTTACAACTAACACACCACCTGCTGTCCTCTAATACACTGGTTTACTAGTAAGTGTAGAACTAAGGCGATGTGTGGTTTCATGGTTAGCAGAGTATGATGACCAGGAGTGTGAGGGACACCTGACTGAATCTGGCCCCATTCACTGGATGATGAGAAGAAGACACTTGAATTGAGCCTGCATGGGAATGACAGCAGTATTCACCTCAGGGCTGTGGGTTGTTGGGAGGATCAAACATCAATTAGGATAGCATCCTATATAATAAAGAGGTGATATACAAATTGACCCTCACGCCCTCGCACAAGATGGCCATCCCATGTGGTCAAAGATGGCTGCCACAAGATGGCCGGCAGGAAGGGTAGTTGTGGGTGATCAGGCCAGTAGGGGAGAGCAGTTGGGGGTGACCTGGCCTGCAGAGGAGAAAAAGCAGTCGAGGAGGGGACCAGGCCTACAGGGGAGGCCAGTTGGAGGTGACCTGGCTGACAGGGGAGGGCAGTTAGGGGCAAACAGGCCAGCAAGGAAGGGAAGTTGGGGACAATTGGGCTGGCCAGGGAGCAGTTAGGCATCTATCAGGCTGGCAGAGGAGTGGTTAGGGAGTGATCAGCCTAGCAGGCAGGCGAGTGGTTTGGAGGCAGCAGTTCAGATTGTGAGAGGGATGTCTGATTGACGGTTTAGGCTAGAACCCTCTGGCCTAAACCAGCAGTCAGTCATACCCTAAGAGGTCCCAGGTTGGAAAGGGTGCAGGCTGGGCTGAAGGAGCCCCTCTTAAGTGCACAAATTTTGTGCACTGGGCCTCTAGTTTGACATATAATAAGTGTTCCATAGTGATATTGTTATCAATATGTATGAATGCAAATTTGAAATACCACTTCCACAGAACTGATCACTTTTTAAATCCAAGGCTGCCTTAAATATTACAGAGGTAAAGAGGGAACGTTGTTCTTTCAGATGGAGGTTTAATTCTTTTGTCTTCTCTGAATGCTGCTCATGTATCACTGCATCGCATTTCATTGTGACTATCGGTTGTCAGGTATATTTTCTCCACTGAACAGTGGCTACTTGGTAACAGGTACCTATGTATATTATAGGTCTGGTAGCATTGGTTGGGTTTATTGGCAAATAAGTACAAAACAAATGCTGACTTTATATTGTTATTATTGAATACAAGTAAGGTATTTATTCTTTGAATTTTTCCTTATAAAAATATGTTCTTAAACTGTTATCTATGGATGTGCCTGAGCTCGTGGGTGTTCCTGAAATTAATTATGTCTGTGGATTTTTCCAGAAAAGGGTCCAAAGTTTTATCAACTTCCCAGAGCAGCCTATTGCCCTAAATATTTTGGGAACCATTTGTATAAAGCTCCATACATTTTGTCTATGAACATTATTTTTCAAAACTCATTAAACTTCTAACCTGATAATTGCTCTAGATTACCTTTACCTGAGACTTTTACCTTATTTTATTCTTGCTTCTTCAGTTTTTCTCAGTATCCTCTGCCTAAAGAATGCAAGTACTTCTGTGAACAACACAGATACAATATCTGCCCATGAGACTTAATATGGTCAAACAGATTCTTTTAACAATTTATTTGTTCTCATATCAGAATGTAATCAGTCTTGCCAAATGAGAGATAATCTTAATTAATCATTATTATATCCAGAAAATCAAATTGGCTATAATATATTATTTGCCTGACTTCTGAAGCATAGATGTCATCTGAGGTATCCCTTCATCTTTACTCAACTCATAAGAAAGGAGTGGCAAAGTGAGGTGAGTAGAAAAACAAAAGTTTAAGTTATTTCTAGCATACATAGTATTTTAATTATTTTTTATTTAAATTCGTTTTGTCTTTAATTCGTTATTTAAACCTGTGGAAAAAATGAGAAATTGTTTTCATTAAAAAATGATCAATATATGATTTCTATTCATTATGTTGTATTCATTAGTTTGAAAGTCAGGTTAATGTAAGGAGACACAAAAGAAAATGGTTCAGTCAAATAGAAATTTCTTTTGTGTCTCCTAATGGCACATGGCAGGAAGGAGTTTCTATTTCCGGATGTCATGCCCTGGATAGTAGGACAGCTCCAACACCTTCACTTTGGAGCTTCCAAAGTATGTCTTCTCATTCTCATTTTCAGCTAGCAGAAAGAAAGCAGGGGTGAGCTATTCTAGAATAAGCATCTTCTAAGCAAGTGAGGCAGAGTTGTATATTCCACTTCTGCTCAGACTCCGTTGATGAGAACTTAATTACACAGCTACACCTAACTACCCCAAACCAGGAAGATGTAGCATACCTGGGCCAGCTGTCCATCCAGATGCACCTGTTACTCTAGAAGATGCAGAACAAATTTAGTTGACAAATAACAGTCTCTGTTGACATGTAGAATTAAGACTTAGACACCTGCATCAAAATTGGGCATAACCAACTGCGTTTGGGACCTGATAAATGGATTATTTGTTTCCATTTTTTTTTCCTGCAGACATTCACTAATATTGAGTACTCTAAACTCAAAATAGTCATATTATTGAGAAGAATGTGAAAGCCAGTTAAGGAAATCAACAGAACATAGGTTTGGGTTTCAGCAGGATAGACAAAAGAGGATGTTCAATTCCCAGAGATAAGTCAGATAAGTCAGAGAGGATAAGAGAGGGCTCTGACAGCAGAGGAGTTCTGGAGTCCAGGGCTCCATTGTGCACATCTCTGCAGCTCCTAAGAAATCTAGAAAAGGCAGGCAGGAAGCTGGAGTTGAGAATCTGAGCAGAAACTTAGCTCTAGAAATCATCCACAGCTGCCAGAGCCCTGACATATGACCACAAACAATTAAGCAGGAGTCCATTTACTACAATCAGGATGAAAAAGAAAGCCAATCAACTATGAAGATTAACATAGCATGGCCTAGCTAAACACAGAGGTTGTGCTGATGCTTATTCTTAGGGGTTTTAAATGGTCTCATGGGTTAAGGTAAGGTAAGCCTGCAGGTATCATTAAAATAAACCCCACTGCAGAATTGAGGAGTTACAAAGGGTCAAGGAGATAAATCATCTTAAGTTCTTGAATAAAACTATAATTTATGGGTGATTTTGAAGAATGAATTGTTGCTTTTCAAACTAGGGCTATAAATTAGAAAAAGAATCAAAATGAAAAAGATTACTAAGTAACACATGTTTCTGGTATGATTAAACCTCCACATGCTTGAAAAATGAATCTAGACACAGAATTTACACCCTTCACAGCTCAAAATGGGTCATAAACCCAAATTTAAAATATAAAGGTATAAAACACCTAGAATATAACAAAGGAGAAAATATAGATGACTTTGGGTATGGCGATGGCTTTTTAGATACAACACCAAAGGCATGATCCACAAAGGGATTGTGCAATAATTAAAATCACAATCACTGCTCTGCAAAAAAACAACTTTAGGAGAATGCAATGACAAGCCACAGATTCAGGGACAGTATTTGCAAAAGTCATGTCCTGTAAAGGACTTTTGCAAAAAATGTACAGAGAATTCTTAAAACTCAATGGAAAGGTTAAAAATGGATGGAAAATAAGCATATGTCTTCATATGTCATCAGGGAAATGCAAATTATAACAAAGAGATACCACCATACACCTACTGGATTGCCCCAGATTTACAACACATGAAAGGCTGGGTGAGGATGTGGAAGAGAGGAACTCTTATTGATTGCTAGTGGGAAATGCAAAATGGTAAGGCTACATTGGAAATCAGTTTGGCAGTTTCGTACAAAACTAAACATACATTTACCATATGATTCAACAGTTGTGCTCCTTGGTATTGACTCAGATGTCCTGATATCCTATGCTCACACAAAACTTGCCACTGAGATTTAGGAAATTTTTCTTCACAGTAATAGCACACACCTGCATGGTGCATGTTGGTGATCCTCAAGCAGGGCTTCATGAGAAGCTTATTAAAAAGGTGCTAAGGAGATGGTCGCCCAAATCCATGATCATCTCCTCTGGTGCAGGGCTGTTGCTGGAAGCAACTACCATGCCAGAGACTACAATTGCAGCCCCACCTCCAGCCCTTCACTAATATGCGGGGCCATGTGGCTAGTTCTCACCACTGGAACATGTGTGGACACCATGAACACAAATGTGCCATCTCTACTCTCTCTGCCAGGCTGGATCCCTGGATGAATATGAAGAATAGGGCTGACTCACTCACAGAGAACAGAAACATTTGTTCTCCATTATTATGAAAGAACATCTGTTCTGGACACGGAATGAACTTTCAATGGATTAAGCCTCTAACATGTTAGTTAGGGTTTGCAGTTTTGTATTTTAGTAGCTAGTGTTACTCTAAATAATACAGGGATACAGGAGCATAACTTAAAAAAAACTGAAAAAAAAGAGACCAACTCCACATGGAGAGTGTCCACCTAGTCACCAATATCTAAATGCCTAAATCAAACACATTCATATTTCAGAGCAACACCCTGGTTCTCCCAGGGTGGTGTAGCCTCTAGGGTAAGGCAGAGAGGATAAGACATGGATTAGACTTGGGGAATCTTACTAGTCCAGCATCACCACATCATCAGGAGTGAGAAGGAAAATTTATGAAGTTCTTGTTTTTATCTCTATTTTTTATACAAAAAGCTTAAGAAGTATAGGAGAATATGGGTGGTTTCATATTTTGAACTGATTCACAGAAGTAAAAAAAGGGGAGGGAGGGAGAAGATACAGAGAACAGAAGAGTGAGAGGGGAAGGAAAATAGGGAAGGTATGGTCATACAGTTTGGATAAGATTTGCCATTTCTTAAACTCTTGGTTGTGGGCATATCCCCAGTGGGGGATGTGCAGGATGCAGCTGATCGATGTTTCCCTCTCATTGATGTTTTTGGCTTTCTAACCCTCTCCCTTCCTCTCTGTAAAAAATCAATAAAATATATTTTTTAAAAAGTCTTCCAAAACAGTTATTACTAACAGAAACTTTTATAAAAGCCAGACAAATAATGTGGTTTTAAAAGTGTTTGAAGAGTGTGCTTCAGTGGTTGAGCATTGACCTATGAAGCAGGAGGTTACTGTTCGATTCCCAGTCAGGGCATATGCCCAGGTTGTAGGCTCCATCCCAATTGTGGGGTGTGCAGGAGGCAACTGATCAATGATTCCCTCTCATCATTGATGTTTCTTTCTCTCTCCCTCTCCCTTCTGCTCTGAAATTAAGAAAATTAAAAACAATCTTTGAGCAATATGTTTGAACAAGCCTCATTCTGTCTCCATGTTGCTTTCTTAGATTATAAACTTGATTAAAATAAAAACTATCTCTTTCTTGCAAACCTTCTTTTACCAGACTATCCAAAACCAGAACCTAGGGGTAGGATGGAGCATAAAAAATGATTGGTTCTTGCTGTTGAAATGCCTAATCAAGTTCACCCAGGAGTTAATGGCAGTACTAAACATAAAAACTATATTTATTATTCAACTACTTAATACATTTTGACAGACATATATGACTATTTTAGATGTAGGAAGACAAAATGACAGATGAGAGGAAATAACTGAGAATATATTATTTACTTAAGGAAGCTAATCTTATGTGATAGATGGATTGCACATAGGAGCCAGAGGTGAATATGATGATTCTTTTATCCTCCTGCCAGATGCCCCATTTAAATGAGGGTCAAATATGATAATTTAAGTGTCCTGTCCACTGTCCATGTTATGTGTTAATGATGATGGAGGGACCTCCTGGGTCACCTAGTGAGAATGCCTCCTTCCCCATTTTATAGCAATAATACTAAAGGGCCCAAAGTGATAAATGATTTTCCAAAGGTCAAATAGCTGACCAGTGGCAAAGCTGGGATTAAAATTCACATTTTCTGATTCCAGCCTTTTTTCAATTATACAAAATACATTATTAACCAAAACACATTATGATATAGAAGAAACTTATGACTTGAGGATTCACAATGCTTACCTTGACCATGTGTCAAGGATGCTGTCTTCTCCATGCAGTATGTTGAAGCTTTGCACCATGGACTAATAAATTTTATATTTTATTTGCTCTAGCTTATATTATGATATTATTTAATATTATCTTGAATATGAGCTCTTTTAATATCCATATACATTTATTTATGTCTGTCATCCACACTCTGTAGCACCAGCAATTTGAGCTTTGCATTTTCCTCTTGTCTTATAAGAAGAAAGCACACTATGTCTTCCTGTCCCCTTGGGGTCAGCTTTCCCAAAATAAATTTCTGGCCTTAGCCAATTTGGCTCAGTGGATAGAGCGTTTGAAGGGTCCTGGTTTGATTCCAGTCAAGAACACATACCTTGATCGGGTTGCGTGCAGGAGGCAACCAATCAATGTGTCTCTCTCACATCAGTGTTTCTCTTTGTCTCTCTCTTTCCCTTCCACTCTCTCTAAAATCAATGGAAAATTATTCTTAGGAGAGGATTAATACACACACACACACACACACACACACACACACACACACACACACACAAATTTGTGTTTCTCCTTTTTGGAAAATTGGACAGCTCATCTCTGACTGACTGACCCATTGCTTTCCTGAGCTCTAATAAAGATTGTTACAAAGCTCATCGAGCTTTATTTCTCTCAAAAGCAGAAGGTGACACAGTGATGCCTTCTGTAGCAGCCCTATGTGAAGGAGAGAGAGAGAGAGAGAGAGAGAGAGAGAGAGAGGAATGATGCCTTATGAGTCTATAAATTGATCGTGGATGGTCCTGCAGTGCAGCTGTGGTTTCCAGTCATATGGTCAATGGGCCACTTTGTGAGAATAGCTATTCTAGGCAGAGCAGTGGTGGCAGAGCTCAGTGTGCTCTGAGCTAGCACCATGGAGGAAAGGCCAGTGGAATAGCAAAAATAATTCTGCTGAGTGACCCTGACTGCCTGGTGCAGAGCCACATTCCTCTCAAGGTGAGCCTGGCTTTCCCTGGCTCCATTTTCACATGGGCCGAGAGGTTGTTCTCTGCGGTATCCAGACTATTCTTAGGCCTGACTCAAAGGGAACATATGAGGTCACAGAAAGTAGGTTTGGATGTAGGACACTCATTGGAATTTTAAATCTGTCACTGGCTCTAGGCCAATGTCATTGAAATATGCCATGCCTCAGCTTACCTATTTTATAGTGTAGTGTATTCACTCATATGTATACAACTATAGTAGTACATTATACATATTACACACAGCACATGTCTATTTAGAGACATATATATGTGGCTGCTGCATATAGAGAATAACTTGAGTAATAGAAAGGAGAAACCCTAGCTCTCTTTGGTGACAGTGCCAATCCTTTAAATTTGCCTCAGTAGCTCTTTTCTTCATTCTCTTTTCTTTTTCTTGAGCCACACTATTTTTATTTGTTTGTTTTCTTATTTTAGTTTAGTTTTATTTTTTTTCTGGTATAAAATATGTAAGGTCTACTCTGTGTTAAAGTATGGAGAAGTTAATTATATCCCTAAAAATCATTTGAGTCATCAATAAAAATTTAGATCCCCAGCATATACCATTAGTACTAGTCACTTTACAATATGGTTTGAGAAATATTTCATAGAAATGAACACAATTTAATAAAGTATTAGGGCTTGGAGTAGTCACATTCAGTTATCCTGAAATTCTAATTTTGTAGCACACTTTGCTTCTATGCCAGGACAGATACTAGTAGATGAGACAGTACTGTATTAGAATTAAAATGTATAGTGTCTATTTAGAAATAATGGATTTAAAAAATAATAACATTAGAATAAAATAGAGATACATATTCAAGAAGTAAAAGTCAAGGGAAAATTGAGAGTGTGTGTAGAAGGAGGCAACCTCTTCACTCACAGAAATAGCCAGTAAGACTTAGGTTTGTATATTTCGGAGACATCAGGGAGGTGGATGTTCTATGTAGCACTTTGGCAAGAATACCTTGGACAGCGAACATCAATGTAGAGCACTTCATTATTAGCAAGAGAGCCAACTGGAGGGATTGCAGAGAAATCCTAAGAATGTTGGGATAGTTTTATGATAACCTTCAAAGAAATAGAGAAGCTCCCACTTAGTTGATATTTTAGTCTATAATTTTATTTACAGGTGATCTTTTCTAAGCAAATAAATAAAAGTGAATAAAACAAATCCATATACTTTTTTATTTTGATAGGGCTCTAGAAACTAATTTGATTATTTTTTCATATATTTTATTGATTTTTTTTTTTTTTACAGAGAGAAGGGGAGAAGGATAAAGAGTTAGAAACATCAATGAGAGAGAAAATCAATCGGCTGCCTCCTGCACACCCTGTGCTCGGGATGTGCCCACAACCGAGGTACATGCCCTTGACTGAAATCAAACCTGGGATCCTCCAGTCCACAGGCTGATGCTCTATCCACTGAGCCAAACCAGTTAGGGCACTAATTTGATTATTGATGTATTGCCTCTGGTGACCATATGTAGTTAGAGTTTTTCTTGCCATTACGATTAATTTATCATGTAATACTCATAACAATGTATTATGAAAGTTCCAATAAACTGCTGTTATTAAAAATAAATCATTAAACATCTAGCAGATGAAACTTGCCTATGCCAAGGCCATTTTTCTCAGGTCACAATTTAGTTTGAATAGACACTCTTTCTTCATTTTATTCAGAGCCAAGCTTAAAAATGAGATCATGACTAGTCTAAGACAGTGTTATTCCAGCTGTGGGTTCCAACCATTCATAGATAATAAAATCAAATAAGTGGGTTACATATCCTTTTAGAATAACATGAAATAGAAAACCAGATTGTTTTATATAGATTAAGGGTAAGAAAAAAATTCATAAAAGTTTTTATTAACAATTATGTATACCCGTTACGGGGCCTTGATATACAAACATGTTTTTATTGTGAATCACCATCAAAAGGTTTGAGAAACCATTGGTCTGAACCAATCATCACATTCCTGTTTTCCTTGTGATTGGTCTATTTATGGAATTTTAAACAATGACCAGTAAGGAGAATTTTTCTAAAGGTTGTCCAGAAATGTTTGTTCCTGAATTATAGCAATCATATGGTAGGAGACAATCCTGTTTTTTCCTTTCTGTTGTTCATGTGCGAACATGACATTCTAGAATTGCTGCAGCATCTTGCAATCATGAGGTGACCAGGCTTGTGGCAAAGCCAACCTCTTGACAATAACTATGCAGAAAGATAAAATGTACCTGGCTCATTAATGATGATGTTGAGCTGCCAAGTTACCTCTGATGCTTCCTCTCCTCGGAGCTTCATGATATAAAATGATGCAAATTTGTGACTAAGCCATGGGCTTTCAGATTTTAATTTTTAGCAGCTGAGTGAATCCTAAGTGATCTAACATGGAAAGTATGACTAGCTTATTCAATAAATTATGTAGTAAGTGATTGTTATGTGAGAGGTACTAAGTGTTGAGCATATAGCTGTGAAGGAGATAAGTAATGCTGCTGTCCTTGGTAATTTATATTCTAGTGATGTAGACAAGTAATAAATAATGAAACAAATAAATACATTTAGATTATGATTAATCCTCTGAAGGAAATAAATAGAATGCAATGATAGAATGATTTATTTGGTTAACAAATGCTTCTTTTAACAGATAATAATCTTTTTGAAGAGGAAGAAGCATTGGAATTTGAAAGAGAAATCAGTCAAGAGAAGAGTAAGGAAAAGATTATTTCAGAAGAAGGGCAATGCAAATTATAGATTGTGTTTCTAGGAGAGTGTATTCACATACTTTTTCTATTTTTAAACATCCTATTCTGGGAAGTTTGAAGTCATAGTAAACCTTTTTATTGATCTCTTGGTAAGACCTCTAATGCATGTATATTTCCAGATACTAGAGATTACTGGATTATTCCTCACTAGGATGATTATCCTTTACTAGATTATCCCTTATTAGAACTGATTTCTGATCTCTAAGTAGCCAACTCAGCACCTGGATATTGGAAGGGCTCATTGTTGATCTAATAAATGAGTTAATAAATAAGAACTTCTATGAATTTTATCTATCTGTTAATGGAAAACTCAAAGTCTCTATAAAGTTTTATTTTGGTAATAGAAAACCAGATTGTTTTATATAGATTATAGGTAAGAAAAATTTCATAAAAGCTTTTATTAACAATTATGTATATCCATGTACTGGGCCTTGATATACAAACATATTTTTATTGTGAATCACCATCAAAAGGTTTGAGAAACCACTGGTATGAACTAATAATCACATTCCTGTTTTCCTTGTGATTGGTCTATTTGTGCATTTAAAATGAAATTTTGAACAATGACCTTTAAGGGGAAGTTTTCTAAGTGTTGTCCAAAAATGTTTGTTTTGAATTATAGCAATCATATGGTAGGAGACAATTCATGGTCCACTGCTGGAAGAAGGTGTCATCCAACCACAGGCAAGAACCCAAAGGTATGGCTATTCTATTTATCCTTAATGATGACCACTTAAGATGCATCATTGTACAAAAAAAGTACATTGGCTCTTGGTTTTCCCACACCAACAGTTAATGATGAATATCACTGGGTTAGGATTTGCTTTTGGTGATTTATATGAATTTAATTTTATTTTATCTCTATTTCAGGTTTTATGTAAGCATCATATATAAATGTATCATATATATTATACTTTAAATAATATCAACTCTGTGTTAGAAAAGGAACTTGCTATCTAATCCCTGATAACTAGTTCTGATAAAACTTCTGATTCTCACTTCACTCCCATGTCTGAATAATTGATCACTCTTAGGAGTCTCCATTGTATGTGTAATATAAAATTTTGGATGACAATGGCCAAGTCTATTGCAGCCTTATTTTGGCTTGTGTCTTTCAATTTTAAAAACTTAATACAGGATGTAGGTTTTATTGTATTTTTACTCCAGTGTATATCATTGGGTCGGGATATGCTGAGGTCTCAATAAATCAAATGAAAAAGGATGAAAATCAAATTCCCTGTAGGATCAGGTCATTTTTATTTATTTTCTACTGAATCTCACTCTATGCTCTGTTCTTTCTCATGGCAATATTGCAGCAACTTTCTATTTTTCTGACCCTGCCTCCTTCAGCATAGCCACGCTTCATTACTCAGGATTATTGTACAGTGTAGTAGGACTTCGGAATTGGAAGTTTGAATTTTAGCCCATTTATTGACCATGTAATTTCTAGTAAATTTCTTTAACCTCCCAGTCATAAGATTATGACTTAAGAAGGAATTGTAAAACCTAAATACTTATCAAAGAGAAAGTCAAGTAAAATGTTATGATTAGATTGTTCCATTTCTTACTTTTATAATTCTTGTCATTACCTATTTTTTTCTATCATTCTCCATTTCTTTTGTCAAAACTCATGATGAAACTTCCAATGTTCTCCTTGTCTTAAGTCTCACTGAATGCGACCCTTTGTACATGGGAATCTGTCCTTCTTCAGTTCTACCTGAAACTTAATGGATAAGTCTAATTAATTTAGGGATTTAATTGGAAAGCCCATCTGGGCAATAGACCAAAACAACATTCTCTAATTTGATCTTCATTAGTAATGAAAGTTATATTTCGGTCACTTTTTAAAATTTTTTTCAAATTTTTGGATGTAGAGGGATATTCATATTATCGTTTTTTGTAGACTTTAAAAGGAGCTCTCATTTATTAAGTGTTTACTATTTACCTGGAGTGTTGATATATGTTTTACATTAAATATCTTCCCATAGGCAAGGATTATCTGTGTAGCATTACTTAAAAAATGAAGAGATTTGCCGAGACCGGTTTGGCTCAGTGGATAGAGCGTCGGACTGCGGACTAGAGGGTCCCGGGTTCGATTCCGGTCAAGGGCATGTGCCTTGACTGCGGGCGCATCCCCAGTGGGGGGTGTGCAGGAGGCAGCTGGTCCATGTTTCTCTCTCATGGATGTTTCTGACTTTGTATCCCTCTCCCTTCCGCTCTGTGGAAAATCAATAAAATATATATTTTTAAAAATGAAAAGATTTACATGTACCAATTCAGACCTATAAATCAGATTTTTCAGGAGAGGCCCAATAGTCTGTAATTTAACATATTCTCCAGGGAATTTTTATTTTCAGAAAAGGTTTGGCAAACACTGAATTACTATATTTAATATGCACACCAAAATCAAACAAAGAAAGTTTATTATAAGGAAAAAGAAAACTATAGCAAGAACTCTAAAGGGACTCGGATTTTATTCTTCTTGCAAGCTAACAAGTTAACTGCCGGGAACCAGCCATTACCTCACCAATAGAAAGGTGTGGACAAGGAACCCGAAAGGCTTAGTCAACCTTGAAGCTCTGAAAGGTCAGAGCCTACCACTCCCTGTCTAATTGAGATAAGGGTGACAAGGGTAACTTCCCCACCAGATAATCGTGTAAATCCTTCCTGACAAGATAATCGGCTTATTTCCTGCCTAAGGGCAATGGGTGTATTCCCAGAACCTAAATAAAAGGAATGGCAAGGCCAAGACAAAAGGTAGTCCTTCCACTAAAGATAGGCTGCCGACTGGCCCCCCATTTTTCCAAATTAATGTTTTTCTGAGTCTTTGTTCATTTGCGTGCGGCCTTCTCCAGAACCCGAACCCTGAACTCGAACCCTGAACACGCGGGACGTGAAAAGGATTCCAACCGTTAACCTCCCACAGCTTCATGAAATCTGGCAGAAAACACAAGACCCTGCATCAGAGACAAAGGGCAGTTTATTGGTCACAGAAGTAGAACAGCATAAGTTTCGGAATTCTCTTTTTGCCAGTTTCTTAAGCTCCAATTTGCAGAGAGTGATAAAGAGAGCTATGAGATACCGGCACATGTAGTTCATTGTTACAGAAGATCCCTAAGCTGGCTCCAGGACATGCGATCTCTGTCTCCCAAGCTGTTTGTTGTACACGCATCCTGGAAGATAGTCTGGAACAAAACCAGTCAGTGCCCTAATCTTAGGTGTATAAAAACACAAAACACGAAAAAGAATTGTCTCATAATGAGCTACACTCTAATATTTAAAGCAAGCAGCAGGGCCTAAATATATGTTCAGAGAGCAGAAAGGATGGAAACTATAAAGACAAAAGCATTAAATATTTGAGTTTTACAGGAGGCTGGACCAGATATGAAGCATGTTTAAGTCCAGCAAATCATGATTGAATTACCAATTATTGAATTTGGTTCCTATTGCTATGGCTTACAACAGAGCATAAGCTATTGTAGAAGTAAGGCCAAGCCTAGCTCCCTTCAAGTCCATCACTGAGAATGAGTATTTCTTCACTCAGGTTTAAAAACATGTAGATCTTCAGCAATTGCCTGGTATCATATGCACCATGCCTGAAGCTAAATCACATCAAGCAAATTCCAGAAATAAAATGAGCAATAGTGTGATGGAATCAGAAAATGAATAAGTCCAACAACAATAGAAATATCTCTTTGCTTCTTTGCCTCTATTTTTGTTCAACAGTTTATAATGTTCTTTATATTCCAGAAATGAATGAGATCATGTGGTATTTATCTTTCATGGACTGGCTTATTTCACTTAGTATAATGCTCTCCAGTTCTAAGAAGCATTGAACAGACTGTCAATATACAGAGGAAAGGCAGAGGAATGTTGGGAGGGGGTAACATATCAACAGAAGGACTTGTATGCATGCATATAAGCACAACTAATAGACAAAGACACTGGGGGAGTGAGGAGGGCAAGTGCTAGGGAGGTGGGTAGGGAAGACCAGGAGGAGAGCAATGGGGTTAGGAGGGAGGGAAAAGGTACTACTATTTGTAATACCTTAAACAATTAAAAATTGCAAAAAAATACTTTAATATATGGGGGGATAGCTGGGGGTCAATCAGGGGAAAAGGAGATATTTGTAAAACTTCAGCCAATAAAAAAATAAATTACTTTAATATAAAACGAACAAACAAAAAAGAAATATCTATTTGCATTGTTTAGCAAATTAAATTTGTTAACTCTTAGAAAACAATAACCTTTAAACAACTCTACTATAAAAAGTAGTGTCTGGGTCTTGTTTTGTTTTCTAGCTGTGGGACAATTCTAGAAATAAATCAATTATCCTTTTCGTTTTTGCTGTTATCTAATTCTCTGAAGTCTCTTACTTAGAAACCTAAATGCTTCCAGTTTTGTTTCACTAGTGACTTTCTTTTTTCATCCCTATTTACTTCACATTTCCTTATCTTTGCAACTACCCTGTGCCAGAAAGGACTACAAATACACATTAATACTTATCATCTGGAACATCCTTCTTAAGAAGAGAATGGAAAATGTGAGGGCTGACTGATTCAACACAGGGCTCCCATCCAACATTTGTAACACCCTCTCCCTCCAGTGAGGCTTCTGGCAAATAGCTGGTCTCTCTAGGTTTAGCCTGAGCATCATTCACCCCCTGCCTTTTCCAGAGGGAAAGAGCTACATAGACTCAGAGGGGTTTCCTGGATATTTTAGGAAGTGGGGAGATTTCCACTAGTTCTTTGTACCAAGGCAGCTTCAGACCCGAGGGAAAGCTTTGTCACAACTTATGAAATGGGAAGGGAGCTGTAGTAACAGAAAAGAGTCTGCTCTGCCACAAAGAGGTAATGTTGACTGCATTTTTCCAGCCTTAGCAAAGGCTGGAGTACAGTTAGAGTTATTTCATGATGGCAACTAGGGATGCAAACTCATCGCTTTACATATTTATCTTCAAAAATATAATTCTCACCAGGTCTATTATAAATATAATTTTATTCCAAAGTACAGCTTAACTTTTAAGTACAAGTTTGTATTTTTCTGATAATGACAGAAGGAATAGCTTTAAAGGGCCCAGGTAGGTTAAACTTAGCAGCTTGAAGACATGATATCAAAAAAGGAATTGGCATTGCAGAGATGAAAATCTTTGTCCAAGCCAAAGAATAGAAGACTAAACTAATACATATTTCAATCCTCAGAGAAACCTACATTTAAATTCACATTTGGATAATTTTAATTTTATTTTCTAATAATTTAGCAAAAGAATAAATATATTTGGTGAATAATCTTCAGAAGTAAAATAAAACGTGATCATTTTATGATAAAAGATCTCTATTTTCCCTTACATATTTTCTGGAACGTGGTTTCATAAAGTATTTGAATACATATACTATAATAACAAAATTAGACGGAAAAAGACAACTTCTGACATCTGAACATATGTACCTGAACAATGATCGACGGATGTGGGGAGAGTTTACAGTCTGAAAATCTGGGCTCATTCTGTGTAACCTGGTCTCAAGCCATTTTCCCTTTCTTGGACGAGGACTTAACTTGTGTCAGGAAGATCCCCTTCTTCATACGTCAAAATTATCCAAAAACACTCAAGAATTCTGTGAAGGAGGCAAGGGAGAAAGTAATTGCTATTCTCATTGGGAAACACTTAATTCCAAGTCATAGATAATTCCTTCTCTATCCTTGAAAGGTTTAAGAAGAAATCAGAATAAACGTGTCCAAACAATTCATTGCTTCCTCTTACAGCTCTGTATAATTCATCTTTTGTAGCAGTTGGCACTATATAAAATGCCGCAAACAAGCATCATGAAGCTTTTTTTGTTTTGATGTTATTGCTCGGCTGGCTCATCTCTGAGAAACAAAGACTGTTCATGTAGGTTAACCATTACACTGATATTTGATTTTGAGATAAAACAGCCAAAACCTCATCTGCATAGCACTAAGAGAAGGATGCTGAAGCTATAGGCATCATCATGGTGATGTCTGGTTTAGGTGGATGCATTTATTCAGATAAAGTGGTCATTTCTCTCTCCCTGCTTATCCTTTTTTTCTTTCTGCTCCTCCTTCTTCTCTTCTTTCTCTTCCTCTTCCTCTTCTCCATTCCTCTCTTATTTATTTTCTTTGTATAGAAGCTAACTGTGAAATTAGTTATTCTAAATAATAGGGGTTGAATCAGAAAATGCCAGTCTGCCTTATCAATGGTGAGAAGCTGCACAAAGATTGGTAACAAACATCATATCATGCAAACTTTCTCTCTTCCCCTTCCTCCCCATTCACCCCCTCATGCTCCTCTACTTCTTCCCCTTCTTATGTTTTCTTTGGCAGAAGCACTGAGGCATAATATTTGTAGAGATTCCTCAAAAGAGAAGGGAAAAAATGTGATTTTGGGAATCCAATTGTTTGAATTTAACTCTTTTTAAATATATTTTTATTGATTTCAGAGAAAAAGGGAGAGGGACAGATTGGTAGAAACATCAATGATGAGAGAGAACCATTGATCGGCTACCTCCTGCACTCCCCTCTCCCCCTCTCCCCCCTCCCCCCCCCCCCCCCACAACACACACACACACTGAGGACCGAGCCCAAAACCTGGGCAGAATTGAACTGAGGACCTTTCAGTTTTCAGGCCAATACTCAATCCCCTGAGCCAAACCAGCTAGGGCTGAATTTAATTCTGGTGTGACTACTTACTAATTGTGTGAGCTTGGACCAGTTACTTAACATCTGTAACCAGCAGGGACTGAGAAAACCTATCTCCTCATATCATGAAAGATTTAAAAGATGTAATACAGCCCTGGATAGTGTGGCTCAGTTGGTTCCACATCCTTGCACTGAAAGGTTGCCATCTTGATTTCATGCACCTGAGTTATGGGCTCCATCCCCCATAGGGGGCATGCAGGAAGAGGCTGATCGATGTTGCCCTCACTCTCACATCAATGTTTTACTCTCTCTTTCCCTCTTTCTCCCCCCCCCCAAAAAAATAAATTAAAAATCCTAAGTAAAAGATATAAGTAAAGCTCTTAATGTGACTCTTAATTGTAGAAATGTGAATTACATGTTAACTATCATCATAGTCTTCATATTTTATTCTTGATCCTTTGTTGTTTTTGATCCTTTGTTTTCTTTATCTTCATATCAACTTGGACTATTGGTTTGCTTTGGTTACTTAACAAGTAAATGCATTATGAAGTGAAAAGTAACTTTACAAATATTGTCACAGCTTCTATTTTATTTTAGGTATATTTTATTGATTTTAGAGAGGAAGGGAGAAGGAGAGATAGGAACATTGATGATGAAAGAGAATCATTGATTGACTGCCTCCTGCATACCCCACACTGGAGATCAACCTGTAACCTGGGCATGTGCCCTCGACCAGAATCAAACCCAGGATTCTTCAGTCCTTAGGGCGAGGCTCTAACCACTGAGCCAAACTGGTAGAGCTGTCATAGCTTTTAAAGTAAGAGGAAAGATTTATTTTCAAGTTGGCATGATGTAGTCCCATTTCCTCCATAATTTAAATATTTTTATTATGTATAAATCCAAAATTCTCTCTTGTTGTTTAGTAACTACTGCAATATGATAGACTGGAGTATGTATCAGGAAATAGACATGTCATAAATATGTTCAATATTCTCCAAGATGACAATTTTAAACATGAAAACTGTAGAGGACATAAAAATGAAGGAAATATGAAGCTATTAAGACGGAAGAAAGCAGGAAACATTTGGATTTAATTCTATCTTGGATTTATTCCACCAAAGTTCAGCATTATGCAAGGCCTAAGCAAATGTGATTGCTCAGCCCTGTCCTTACTTTTTTAGTCAGCTTTGTACTTTTGCACTGTTGAATTATGTTAATGCACATATTTTTACAGTATTATATCTCAGGCTAGTTATTAATATTATTCTTTTAGAGGTTTACAAGAAGAAAGCAGAGAGGAAAAACAAACAATATTAGACTCTAGATGCATCTGGAAGGCATTGTTTAAACCTTTAAAATACAACTGAACATTGCCTTAGCTGGTTTGACTCAGTGGGTAGAGCATCGGTCTGCAGGCCAAAGGGTCCCAGGTTCGATTCCATCTCTCAAAATCAATGGAAAAATATCCTCGGGTGAGGATTTAAAAAAAAAAATACAAGAGAGCTTTAAAAGGTATTGTGCTGGCAGGATGTATTTTGATGAAATAACTCTAAACAGGGAAAAATGCTTTTGTAACACACTTAAGAATGGTTCTTCTATTAAGTGTCCTTCGATCCAGAATTACAAATGCACTCACTAGGGAACTGATGAAGCTAATAATGGTTGGCTCCTAGGGGTGTGAATCTATTTGATAACTGCTGTTACAGATAACATATTGTTGACTTGTATTTTACTTTTAACTATTATTTTGTTTATGAAAATAGAATTTGAAGAAATCAATTTGACATTGATAGAACAATGCTACTCGTCCTTATCTATCAACTGTATCCGATAGGTTTGCATATGCAAAACAAAAATCACTTCCAACCTAAAACTAATTTTTTGAGGGATTGTAGTGAGATTAAAACCAAAGGGCAAGCCCTAACTCAGTGGTTGGCAAACTCATTAGTCAACAGAACCAAATATCAACAGTACAACGATTGAAATTTCTTTTGAGAGCCAAATTTTTTAAACTTCAATTCCTTCTAACACCACTTCTTCAAATAGACAGGCCCAGGCCATGGTATTTTGTGGAAGAGCCACACTCATGGGGCTAAAGAGGCCGCATGTGGCTTGCAAGCCACAGTTTGCCCACCCCTGCTCTAGTGTATGCTCATGCCGCTTCTCAGACATGACCTTTTTACTTCTTCCTAAATTCTAAGGGTCCGCAGCCGGCATGCGGCCAGGCTAACAGTGAGCAATGGCATCTTGTCCAGGGCTCACCCCCTGAACCTGTCTCTAAAGCCCCCTTTTCTCTGACTTCCCAGTGAGCTGACAGCAGCCCCACCTTAGCTCCCTTCTTGCCTACAGTGTTTCTAGGGTGCCAAAGGAGAGCCCCGCCCAGCTCTCTCCTGGTGCTGAGTGCTGTCTTTGTGTCACTGTCCCCAGCTTTAATAAGCATATTCTCAGAATCACCTGGACTTGTATTGTGAAATCTTTCCTACACAAAATCAAGAACCCGCATATTACAGGCCTGCCTGAGGCAGACCTTCTCCTGGCCCACTCTCTGTCGGGTAACAACAGGACCTGGAAACATGAGCATTAGCCTGCTGGGGGTGCCTCTGCCCTTCAGTCCAGAGCAAACTATGATGGCAGAGGTTAGAGCCTCACAAGGTCATGGTATCGCTTTGATTTGAAATAGTCTTGGAGACAGCAGATGTACCCTTCAGCTCAGCACACCCTCAGCCAGCCCAGCCCAGCAAGAAAAGCCCCTTGTCACCAGGAATCAGCCCAGAAGCTAAAGACTCGTCTCTAGTAGTCCCGGATCTGAGCAGCACACAGAGGCCTCCCTTCCTTAATTGAACCCTCCTGGGCCAGAAGCTTGGGCACTGCCTCGTGACCCCGTGACCCCGAGTGAGTGCTTTTAGCTCAGAGCCGTTCACCACTGCTGCTGACTGAGCTCTCAGATCGAGTAGTGAAGCTTGTCTTTGCCCAGAAACCCCAGGTTCCCCAAAGCTGTGATCTCTCTCGGAGACCCAGTTCTAGTTGAAGCCTCTTTTTGATAAAATTAAAATGTCATTATTCTAATTTATTAGACAGTCTCAGTGGGAAAGATCCAGGCACCACATTATCTTAGCCCAGTGATCGGCAAACTCGTTAGTCAACAGAGCCAAATAACAGTACAATGATTGGAATTTCTTTTGAGAGCCAAATTTTTTAAACTTAAACTTCTTCTAATGCCACTTCTTCAAAATAGACTCACCCAGGCCATGGTATTTTGTGGAAGAGCCACACTCAAGGGGCCAAATAACCACTAGTGGCTTGTGAGCCATGGTTTGCTGACGACTGCACTGGTTTCACTCAGTGGATAGAACGTCAGCCTGTGGACTGAAGGGTCCCCGGTTTGATTCCTGTCAAGGGCATGTAGCTTGGTTGCAGGCACATCCTCAGTAGGGAGTGTGCAGGAGGCTGCTGATTGATGTTTCTCTCTCATTGATGTTTCTAACTCTCTATACCTCTCCCTTCCTTTCTGTAAAAAATAAGATATATTAAAAAAAAAAAAAGGAAGAAAGAATATTCTGGAAGATGAATAGGTACTGTGCCTTCTAAAATTCTTTAATTCCCAAGTTCACAAATGTTCAGGAAAATATTTCTTCAGAAAATTGGAATATTTTCCAAATGGTTTTATTTTAGAAGAATGATTTAAAATATATATCATTTTAACCTGAAAAACAATTTATTATTTGTTTATTTTAAAATTATTTAGAGATTATACTTATGATTTCATATACTATAAAATAATTTTATAGTACTATAATTTTATTTTATAGTACATGAAATCATATCAGTGCACTATTAAAAGAGACTTAACAATTGGAAACAGATCATTTGTGTTTTAAATAACCCATGTAAGACCATTTGTAATAAATAAAATTATCTTTCACTATGTTGGGATGGTAATAAACTATATGACAATTTCACACAAAAAATTGTTGTCATAAGACAAGCATTTATCAAATATGATAAAGATCAAAATAATAAAGATTTCCAGACATTTCCAGAAATAGTTGACGATCTGTTATGTTTTGGGTAAGTGTTGACTCGTGTTTGGGTGTTATGGACATGCCTGTGTGCATATGTGCATGCATTAATTCCATGTAAGATAAAAATGTTAAATTCAAGTACAAGGTTAATTTTTAATGAGCTTTGCTTTATCTACTATATATTTTTGTTTTAAGATTGATGACGGGAACCTTGAGACAAATTGATGGTTTTTGCTCATGATGTTTTATTGTTTTCAGGTTTATGTAAGGCTTCGTTCACATGTTTTGAGAAATATTTCAGAGTAAAATCTAATCTCTTAACTGAAGACAAATAACTTTATTTGGCTATTAATGTAAGGTATAATGTGTATACACCTATGCATATTAAGCTATAGTCTTGTCCTCTCTAGCTCTAAATCTACTGCAGATTTTCATTGAGCCTTCAAATTTCCACTGCCATTGCCAATCATCATTTTTATAAGAATGTAAAATAACCTAAGTGATTTTTCCATAAAATATCATATAGGAACAGAATACAAGAAGCTACACGGTGACTTTTAAAACTTCATTGGTGCAATTAACATTATTATATATTGTTTTCTTTATCTCTTGAAAGGAGAAAATTTGACCCCCAATCAAGTGAACTTTTATGACTTTTTCAGCCAAAAACTTGTAAAAATGCCAATTACTAATCTTAATTGACATGTATCTGGTATTATCATAGGCCCTCTGTGAAAGGGTTAAAACGATATAACGTGGCACTGGTACTCTGAGTGTTTGTTAGGAAAGCATACAAATCTGTAATGGTTTTCTCCACCTATTTGTCAATTATATCTAATTGATTATCATACTGTAACATTTTATTCTGTTTGTGAAACCCTGCCCTTAGCCATCTTCCTCTTTCAGCACATATCATAAATTATGAAATCAATGGCATCTCTTGTCTGGCACACATGAAGTTGATAGCTTCCTTTTCTAATATTAGCATAATCTGACAATTTATTATGAAAGAGTGAATGACATGCTTGCAATTGGAACTGTTCATGACAGGTCACTTGAAAATGTATTGATGGTGTGTGAGGCAGGCTTTTTAATTAAAGTGTAAGACTAGGTTGGCTGGCCAAACACCCTTTTTTTCTTACTTATTTATTGAGTCATGTATCTGCTTATTTACGTTATTTTAAATTAACAATGATGAGTCAGGGTAGTGTACATGTCCCAGCGTTAAAAAACATACACAAACTAGCATGACTTTTTTTTTTCCAGGGCAATCAAAAGCACACTTCCTGGAAAAATACTGTTAAGAAGATATGAATATTAAAAATGATAACTTGGAGGAGATAAGTACTTACCAAGGTTGCTTGTCACTGTTAAATTCACTCTTGTCCCCTTCAGGCCAACTCAATTGTTTAAGCAAGATCAGTTCCTCCACTTTCACCAGCTTCCTGCGCCTCCCCCAACCTCCAAAATTCAAACTTAGGCAAGAAATTCCCAGCTCCAATTGCACAATATCCTCTAGGTTATTGTGATCTCTAAGGATATTGCAAAATTCTCAAGGCAAAATTAATTGTGATGTGACTTCATGAGTTTTTTTTTTTTTTTTCAAGTGAAATGTGTACAATAAAGCAGCCATCAGAGGAGGACTGGTGGACGAAGAGGGGGAGGTTATGAATGTAGCAAACGATTACAGGGTGTCAGGACTGCAGACTTGGGGGGGCTGGCACTGACTTCTACTTTCATCCCACAGACATCTGCGGGTGAGGGCACAAGATGAAAAGCCACGCATCTTCTCTGTAATTTATATTGCCACAACATTCCATTATGGCCACACTACTCAGCCCTAGAGAGCTCACACATACTTTTGTTTGCTCAGAAGCGTTTCCAAAAGACTTAAGTATGCATTCTCTTTATTTTATTTTATTTTTCTGTGAAAAGGGGTCTTGCTGCTTTTTGATACAATTGTGAGTTAGGCTCTGTGATTTTTGAGGGGAGCTTTTTTTTTTTAGAATATATGTCAGCCTTCTAAGCACCTTCTTTTGTGTTTAGACTTGACAGAGCTTGGTTTAAATATGTCTTTCCAAAGATGTCTTAAACATGTTAAGGAATGATCTCCTCCTATGTAAAATGGGTCTTTATCTCTTGAAGGGAGAAAATTTGACCCCTAATCAAGTGAACTTTTATGACTTTTTCAGTCAAAAACTTGTAGAAAATGCCTCCTACATCCTAAGTTTGTTGTTAGAAAAGAGTTTTAAATATTTCAACAAGCTCAGCCTGGGTGGCTCAGTTGGATGAGTGTTTTCCCATGCACCAAAAGGTTGCTGGTTCAGTTCCCATCCAGGGCACATTACCTGGGTGGAGGGTTTGATTCCTGGTCCAGGCATATATGGAAGTCGCCCAATCAATGCTTCTCTCTCACATTGATGTTTCTCTCTTTTCTGTCTCTCTTTCTCGCTCCCTTACTCTCTCTAAGCATGTCTTCCGGTAAGAATTAAAAAAAAAAAAAAAAAAAACTCTGACGAAATGCTTTTGGATAGAAGTAAGGGTTAGTCCCTGATGGTTTTCTAATTAGAAAATCTCAATTACACTTGCCATTTCCACTTGCCTTTGCCTCCCTACATCTGTTTATCTTCTCTGTGTTTTTTATTACAAGTTCTGGGTCATTTGCAAGTGGAGTCAATGTTCCATTTATCAGCTTTAAGCACATATTTCATTTGCTTGCTTTATTTTTATGGGAGGCAAAACCTGGAAAGTGTCCTTTAAGGTCATCTAGTTTACCTCCCCATTTTTATAGCTGAAGAAACTGAGATCAGTTAAATTTCACAGCCTTCTAATGAATTTTCAGAAACAATGAGTGAAATAGATGAAACTAAAATTCCATTTTCTAGACCAGACCCAGTCTCAGGCCTTTTACTACTAGGTCACCCCTTGCCTTTCTATATAACCATGGTTTTATTTCAAAGACCTACCAGAGTTTTTATGAACAAATGAGGGTGTAACTTTGTGAAGCCACAGAAATCGTTGGTCAATTGCTATAAATACATTTAAAACTTTGACTTCTTGCCCTTCAGTTTCTGTGTAGAGTTGTTTTTGTACAATAACACAAAATGTGTTTTGATACTATAGTCAGTGAGCTGTATATTTACAGCTTCTAAATGGAAGCTAAGCAGACACAGCAAGTCACAAATAAGACAAAAAGTAGATTCAGTTACAAATAAGACAAACAAGGAAGTAGGATTTTGGTTTTGTTCCTGGTACTGTCTCTGGTTTGCTTTAGATTTTAAGGAATGATTGTCCCCTGAAAATAATTCAAAATGATGTTTTTAAACAGAGGAGAATGCATTCAGAGTTCAGATGGGATCAGCTATACATGAATTATTTGCTTGAAGATACTTTATGTAATGATGTTTGGATTAGAGCTATTTAATGAGATGATACTATAGGCTGGGTGTCAGCCATACCTGCCACATTGTTCTTTCTCAAAATCCTTCTGTGTCTGTGTCCTGGGTCTTGGTTAGAAATATGAGCAGTTTTCTTGTGCATTTTAGGAGCAATACTTTGATTATTTTTATATGTCCTACTATAATCCAATTACAAGACATTCTGGTGAAATGAAATGTAACAGTGCACAGGCTCATTTCATGCAAGTCAATTCCCAAAATTTTGCTACTTGAGTTCTCCAGACACAGTGAATTCTTAGCTTTATCATGGGATTTCTTGGCTTTTGTATCATTTCTAACACTTATCCAGGCTCTTCTCAGTCTCTCTTTTCATATTTATAAATTGGAGCATATATGGCTTATGATTTATACATCATGGTTTCTGACTAAGGATGCAATGCTTTTTTACTTGGTTTTATTCTATTTGTACAGCATTAAAGTGGTTCTCAAGTTTCTCATTGGGAAACTGCCTTCATTGCATTTTTTTTTTGTTAATCTTGAACTTTATAAATACTAATAGTTTGCTTAAGTATATTTAACAGGCTGAACTACAGATTACTTCAAACTTAGATTCTAGTTTTGCAATTAACTGACATCAATAACACATGTCAGCAAGTCATGTGAAATATTGCTAACATTATTGAGCTTGGTGTTTGCTTAGGAGGAAACTTAGGAGATGAGTTGTATTTTGAAAGATCAGTTTTTATATATCAAATCCTAGAAATTTGCTTTTATTATGCCCCTGCATGTCTCTTTAGTGACTTCAGTCTTCCCTACCTAATATCACTAAGCACTCTCTTAAGGTAAGACTATACAGGATAGCATGGAAAGAATGCAGACTTAGCATCAGAATGACCTGGATCTGATCATAGGCTCTGCTCCAACTATTGCTGTGATTTTAGATAAGTTACTTAAGCTTTCGAAACCTCAATTGCTTAATCTGTGAGATGAGATTTGATCTTTATATTTTAGGGCTTCTGTAATGTCAAATGAACTGATGTTTGCACAACACCAAGGAAGGCATACTGAATCAGTAGTAGTACTAGCCCTATGATACTAGTGAAGAATCGATAGCATTAAATGTATGATCTTGAGTAGATCTTTATTATATTTTTGGCCTCAAACATTTCTTCTCTTTATTCAATAAATAATAATAATTTAATGACCAACTCAACATGCAACTATAGCTAATGAGAAAGAAGTAACTAAAGAAGATGTGTTTCCTCTTTCTATTACTACTAGAAAATAAATACTTTATTTTTAATCATTTTATAAGTAGTTACTTAACTCTTGGTATATGCCAAGCACTGTTCTACATACATTGTAAATATTAAGTCATCTAGAATTCATAACTCTATGAGTAAGATGTTAGCCTTCTTATTTTATAAACAAGAAATTGGCCAGAGGAGTTTAGTAATGTGTTTAAAGCTACCCTGCTAGTTTGTTGTAGAAGCAGTACATAAGCTTTAATAGACTGGGTTTTGAATCCTTGCTGTCAATTACTTTGAACATGCTCAATTAAGGAAAATATTTTTTAAAGTATCCAAATGTGATTAATTCTAATTGTTCCACATGATATGAAAGAAATATACAGGGTTCAATAAAATGTGGATGCTAAAATCTGTCCAAAAATGACTTTTTGAAGACCTATTATACTCTATGTTCTGTGAAGTCCATGATTCCTCGAATCTCCTTAAATGAGTTCTCTTCACCCTTGACAATTCATTAGAAACTAGGAATTGCACAACTGCTCTTCTGAAAACTTACCTGCTAAATCTTTTGCAAACAAAGAAAAAATGCTCAAATAACATCACAGTGCAAATGTAACATTGATTTAGGAAAAAAAAATTGCCCAGTCCATTGCCATCCTTCCAACATTCTCTCCGTAACTAAATAGTCCACATCTTACACTTATCAAAAAAAGTAATCAGGAATAAATGCTGAATGAAATTCAGCATTAGACATTAGGCACTATTTTTGAATTGTAGTCCAATCTTTGCCACCCAATTGGTTTTTGATCTGGGATGAACCACTTCATCTCCCTGTGTCTTTCCTCAGCTATAAAATATCAATTTTACTTCTAAAAGTGCAGGAAGCAGACATCCCTTTGATGCCATATTCTCAATTTTAGTTTGCCAAAGCTTTTAAATTTTTTTAATGCAATTAACATATTTGTCTAGTGATGGTGAGAAAAAACACACAGCGATGTACACGGAAAGCCAAAAATGCATGTATATTCTCTCTAAAAAGAGAATTTAAAGGTTTGACATGGTGAGCAAGGAACCCCAACTTATTAACTCTGCTCCTGACTAAAACACTGACTCACCATATGACTAAACACACATAAAATGTGTCTCAGGTCAACCCTGGTTGACTCATAATCTGTGGTATAAGATGAAGATCTGCACTATCTTTGATCCTCTTGGAATATTTCAAAGAAGATAATACCCCATATGCCAGCAGAGCCAACTTGACTGCCACAGAGGTCATACCAAACACCCATGATTCTGATTCATTGGAGGAGAGATTACAATAGCAATGGGGCCTAAAATATCACTTTCAAACTTACACTTGGGTCTGTCAGAAGCTGATAGAAATTATACTCAGTTGTGTTGTTTTAAAGAAATAAGCACGTGAAAGGATGATATAGACTTGAAATAAATTAATCTATATTCTAATAGCATTAAGCAAAGAAAACCAAATGATAAGAGAAACTACTTTGTTTCCAATTTTATAACCATTTTCCTCCTTTGATTTTTATACTATTATTGATTATAATGTTTAGAAGCAGACACTGAGCAGAGTTTGGGGTAGAGGATATTTATCAGGTGTTGACACCTGATGAATGGAGGTCTAGGACTAGGATTGGGCAAAGAGAGAAATCAAACTTTGAAGCGAGTCCAGCAAAGCTTTGGCCAAATGCTGAGGGAGCTCTAAAGATGGTAGGTCAGGACTGTCCCTCAGTGACTCAAAATGACTGGCCTTTGGCACCCCCCAGAGGTCAGTTCCTAGATATGGACTACCCCAAGGAAAGCATGACCTCATGTAGCTCCTATTGCTGAGAAGAATCCTGAAGGAGCTGAGTGTTAGAGGCTGTTTATCAGCCATGGGCAATATCCCTTCCTTGAAGCAAATATAGACAGTGAATCTCCCTGTCTACCATGCATATCAAATGGTGAATATTTCTTAAGGAGAACAAAGGGAAATACAGACAAATTTTTAAGGGATAAACATGATTACTTTGAGAATAAGAATCCTATTAAATGATTTAGTATGAATGTCTACCTGGGAAGGTAGTATAAAAGCTTATTTTCTATAACCTGTCAATCTCTTGAAGGCAAGGACTCTTGTGTTTTATTCCAAACTGTATTAAGGAATCATTAAACATTTATCTGTTAACTAAAGGCCCAGTGCACAAAATTTGTGCACTTGGGGGCAGTCCCTCAGCCCATTTTGTAAGAGGGTATAGGCCAGGCCGAGGGACCACTCTGGTGCATGATCAGGGCCAGGGAGGGATATGGGAGGTTGGCCAGCTGGGGAGGAACCTCAGAAGGGCTCCACAGCATAGCCAGCCCATTTCACTCAGTCCTGATTGACCAGATCCAGCAGCAAGCTAACCTACCATTGAAGCATCTGCCACCTGTTGGTCAGTGCATGTCATAGTGAGCGATTGAGTGGCCTTAGCATATCATTAGCATAGTATGCTTTGATTGGTTGAGTAGATGACTGGATGACCAGACATTTAGCATATTAGGCTTTTATTATATAGGATAAGCTGGCTCTTCTAATTCACTATTTCTTCAGGATAAGGATATAACTATATGTCTTGGCTGGCTAGAATTTACTGTAGATGAAGTGCTTACCCTTATCGTGTATGTGTGTGTATATATATAATATGAATACATGTGAATGTAATATAAATATATGTATGTGTGAATTCACAAACAAACATATATCTTACAAATTAAAACTAAGTCATCAATGACATATCAACATATCTTTGGAAATCTTTACTTAGCTTATACAGTATGCATCTTAATCACAATACATATATCTCTTACTTGCACTTTATTGTTTAATTCTTATATGTAAAAAACTTTGATTTTTTTTAAGAAACATATCAGGATACAGAAGCTTTCAGATCTTACAAGACATATAAATAAAGTTTCAAAAGCAATAAGAACTTATTAGAAGCTGAAAGTAATCACATTTTAAGTATTCTCAGAGTTCAAGACAATTTGTATACATCAGTCCTCAACTACTCATTGATCAATTTATTTCCTTTTTCTCTTAAACATTTTGCAAATTATGGTTCCCACTTTTTGTCAGAGTAGAAGAAACATCCAAAACTGGTTTGGCTCAGTGGATAGAGCATCAGCCAGCAGACTGAAAGATCCCAGGTTCAATTCTGGTCAAGGGCACATACCTTGGTTGTGGGAACATCCCCAGTAGGAGGTGTGCAAGAGGCAGCTGATGGATGTTTCTCTCTCATTGATGTTTTTAACTCTCTATTCCTCTCCCTTCCTATCTGTAAAAAATCAATAAAATATTAAAAAATAACAGATACATTTACCTAACAAAGAGTATAGGAGGCTGTACTCTTAACACTTTTAACTTTGGGATGCTCACAATGTACCTCTGTTATTACTAACATGTTATATACAAGAGCTTTATTTTTCTTTTTAAAATGACTCTATTTGTTTTTTGGGGGGTTAAACAAATATTTTTTATTCATTTTGAGCAGAGTTGTGTTTTTTTTTCCAAACTGGTTGAATATTATAATCATTTGGGAACATTTTACAAAGAACTTGTACATTTTACAAAAAGCCCAGAGTAATGCCTAGAGATCTGACTTAATTGGTCTGGTTTGGGGCATAGGGGCCAACATTTTAAAACTTTCCAGGAGTTTCTAATATGCAACCATGGTTGCAAACCTCTAGTTAGAACAACATTTATAAAGACTTTACGTGATGATATTGTCTTTTATAATACAACACAATGTCATATAAATGAGTTGATAGGAAATAAGGCAATCTTAGAGAACATATCACTTGTTTGCTCTCCTTTAGGAACATTTACTATGAATGAAATAATTCTCCAGATAATGACTCTGTTTGCTTCTATGTGTCCAATAGAGACAAACAAAGTGAAAAAGAAAGATCGAGTTTCTTTGGAAGAAAATCAAATTTTTCTAGTTTAGTTCAAAATTGGAAAAGAACTCTTCATGTCAAATGTTGATGCTACTTTGCCTGGCTGTTAAGTGACTCTTTTATCTACTGGTTGGTATTTATAGAGTTTAACTTCAGACTACAGTAAAAAGCAACTCTCCCTTCCTTGTTTTTATGGTGTTAAATTGAAATAAATCATCACTGTCTTGCATATTTCTAATACTTTTAGAATAACTCTTGTTACTTTTATGGGGTTTTTTTTCAGTGCTCATATGATATAGTAAATGTTCTTGGATCTCTTGTGATCATTTTACAATTTAGTTAGACCAAATTACAGAGATAAAATGTACCATTTATACAGAATTACTGTAAAGGAGATAAAAGTAAAAAAGTTCAATTTTTTTCCAGTCCCCCAGAACAAAAGAATGTATAGTGTAAATTTTTATTTTGGATATGCATAAACTAGGCATTATGTGCAATATCATTTATGAGATACATTAGAACATTTTATGTCAAGTACAAAGTTATTATTAATGTAGTTCTGGCATCATCTACTTTTGATTAAGTCATAAGGTATTTGTGCACAAGTTTGAACACTTCTTGACATTTTTTAGGTGTTTTATTATAGGTGTGTTGTTACTGTTGGGAATTTTCCCTTGATAATGTTAACCTGATAGGAAGTCTCAGCACTATGAATTCTGCATTCTAATGTTGAGGAATCCTCCCTCCACCTCCAAAATCTGTCATTTCACTTTAAATACTGAACAACAGATTACCTTTCTTCATATATTACTCAGAAACAACTTAAGTATGGCTCACATTTTATTGAAATAAACATCATACCAACTTTTATCCTATGTTATGAAATTCAGGAAGTGGTGTTTTAGGCCTGCAGCATTTCTTTCTCAGCCACTTATATTCTCTTCAACATCCTCCCTCAACTTTCCAAATCATAACTGGCAACAGATCAATGAAAATAGCATTGTTTATACAGCAACACTCCTTTAGGCATAATCAGCATTTAGTTACTAATTCAGGTAAAATAACAGGCCCATGAAAGATCTAAGACCATGCCACCACGATGCAGTAATAAAGGCAGAGATCTGAGAGACATGAAAAGGGACAGAGGTGGTAAAATTGGTGGGGACAAAACAAAACACACATTGAAATCAGATGATGACTTGTTTTCCAGACTATTAGTTTTCACTAAATACAATTTAATGGTCTATGGTCAGGGCCCCTCCTAAGTCTTCAGACTTAACTCCTCTCACCCAGGTTGACCTGCTTTCTGTTTCTGAGAGGACCCAAGCTCTTCCTGCCTCAGGACCTTCACATATGCTGCTCTTCATATACGGAATTCTTTCCTCAACACAATTCACTCAGGGGCATGTTCCTTATGTTCCTATATTCATATCTCAATTTAAATGCTACTTCTTTCATGTATATTTTCTCACTACTCAATCTAGAAGAGTGCCCAGCAATATCATCTCCATAGTGCCTTTTTTTTTTCATTTATTGTTATTACCACATTTGTAATCATATATTAACTTCTTTAAAACTTTAGAATAAATGTAACTGTTAATAGAGGAGAGAGGATATTTATATAACTAGTAAATTTCCATGCAACTGTCGTAAACAAAAAAGCACAGTAAATAAAATAAAGCATGCCTCCCTAAGAAAAACTATTCACAGTTGATTAAAATGCTTCTTTTGTAGCCTGATTTTGCTCTTAGGACATCATGAACATCTCAAATAAATTTCTGCAATAGGAACTTTAATGTAGCATTATTTAGTAAAGCCATAGATCATTATTGAATATCTTCTATTTTAGCAACTTTTGCTACTATAAAAATTCCTCACTGAATATACATATAGAATATGTGTTTGTGTGGGTC
Organism: Antrozous pallidus; assembly: GCA_027563665.1. Lineage (NCBI taxonomy): Eukaryota > Metazoa > Chordata > Mammalia > Chiroptera > Vespertilionidae > Antrozous > Antrozous pallidus. Next base: position 28,348,721 of record CM050508.1, on the reverse strand, counting down.
AGTGTGTTGAAGGAGTTCTGGAACTTCTGTTTTGTTCTGTTGATCCATTAACTTCACTTCCAAAAATCCATTTTTAGCCCAGCCAGTATTGCTCAGGGGTTGAACATTGACCTATGAGTCAGGTTGTGGGCTCAATCCCCAGTAGGGGACATGCAGGAGGCAGCCAATCACTGATTCTCTCTCTCTATTAATGTCTTTTTTTCTCTCTCTCTCCCTTCCTCTCTGAAATCTATAAAAATATTTTTAAATCAATTTTTAGGAATTACATTTTATAAGAATACAGGAATTGCATTTTATATGAATCTGTATAAGTTGCTATTTTTAACCTAGTTTATAACTAAAAAAAGGAAGCTGAATACACCTGACTAACCAAAATGAGTGAAAAAATAACAGATTCATATTGTAAAATGCCATAAGAGTATAAAAATGATGGTACACATGTATTTCTTGGACATATTCATTATAAAAGCGGGTTTTAAAAGAATATGACCTAATCCTATTTGTGAATAAAATATTTATGTTATACATTTTGGAGGAGTATTTAGAAAGATAAACAATAATATGTTAAGATAGATCGTTGGCAGTTTGTAGGGACTTCAGGTAAAATTTTAAATAATATTTGTCTTATTTACTTTTACCTGAATCCAATTATTCTACAGCATACTTGTTAAATATGGGAAAACAAAAGTTTAAGAAAATACCATCTTTTGCTTTTTAATAAATATAATTTGTGTGTATGGATGGCGGGGGAGGGGGCTTAAACAGTATTTTATTGTTTCACAGTTATGGAGGTTGAAGTTTAAGAACAAGGTGGAGGTAGCATTATTCCCATGAAAGCTCTAGGGAAGAATCATTAACTAGCCTCTCTCTCAACTTCTGTTAGTTCTGTGGCTCCTAGAAACATGACTCCAGTCTTCACATGGTGTTGTCTCTGTGTACATGTCTCTGTGTCCAAATTTTCTCTTTTTATGGGGTCCACCCTAATGACCTCATTTTAACTCATTTACTTCTAAGTAAGATCCTATTTGCAAATAAGGTCATATGCTGAGGTACCAGAATCAAAATTTTTCTTTTTCAGGATGCAATTCAACCCATTACATTTATTTCCCATTTTAAAAAATAGTATTTTGGGTTACACGAATAGTTATTTTTAAAATATAAACATTAATATGAGTAATTTTTCAAATAACAAGAAGTATCTTAGATACTGCAAAAACTTTTATGAGTAATGTACCATGAACTTCATCCAACTTTTCTACCCAAATTTCTTGCCATATGAACTTGTTTCTCCTTGGGAGGCAGTAACATTGAAGAATATGAATAGACTATATTTGTCTGGCTTAATACTCAACTTTCAGTGATTGGGAATTATTTCTAGCTTAGAACTTCAAACCATCCTCATAAGAGTGTGTGTTTTCAGAAGTAACTTCATTGTATATGTAAAAGATAGCCCTCCCACATGTTTGGGTAGTGACTAGGAGGACAGTCTACTTAAAAAGAGCTTTTACGAGGTGTATACATTTTCTGTTAACTTTTTCCTTGTTAGCTATGTAGTGAATACAGCCCTACTTCTGAGCTCACAGCTGTATCTTAGATGTTATTGTCTGTCTTTCAAAAGTACTGCATGTGGCACACAATAAGAGCTGTGTAAATGTTTGTTGAAAGATCACACAAAAGAAAGAAATAAGTGGATAGACACGTGTAGGTAAGAAGCCACAGATTTTATTTGAAAATCTATTCTTTAATTTACAGGCTGAGCTTTAATTTTAATGGTGAATCTTATTAATAGAATAAAAAAAACCTGTTTGTGTCAATTATTTATTTGTGCCAGGCAGTATTCTAAGTGTTGAGCACACGGTGGTGAATATGATGAACTGAGTCCCTGGATCATGCAGCAGACATTCTAGTTGGGAGAGTCAGGTAATAAGTATTTAGACACACAATTACCTGACTTTATTTACAGGTGATGATAAGTACTATGAAAAAAATTAAAGAGTAATAGGAAAGAGTGTCATTTGGTTGGACATGCAGGGTTATTTTAGCTGAGGGACTCGGACGGGTAAATTTGAGTTGAAGCTTAAATAGTCAGTTCAAGTTCCTGCATCCTTCACATGTACAAGACTGAAGTCAGTGTAGTCAATCCCTTTGAATAAACATACACTCAGATATATTTCTATTTTTTTCTCTCAGTGCATGTTATGGCCCCCTCCCCCTTCAATCCCACATAGCACCCACAGAGAGATCCACACATTCCTTCTTGGAACTACCTCTTATTTTAGTCTTATTTAGAATATAATGATGATAGCCCAACACAAGGAGTATTTCTTTTTTTTTTGCACTGTGGCAGTGTCTGTCTTAGAAAACTGTATGGAAGTTACTATTAACCATGCTACTTATAATTATAGAGAACCGTTAAAATAAGTTAGAAGAGAAGGTGAAAATAAATGAGGAAGTTGTTTAAAAACAACTTTATATATTTTCCTACATTGGCTCACAAGAAGACAGTCCTTCATATCTTATGGCCTTATGTAATAGAACACTGCATGTCTTTGAGTTTCCAAATAATTTTATAAAACAAATGACCTAACAGCATAAAAAAATTACATGAAGATTCAATTCCAATAACATAAACCTCATGGAGCATCAACTCCTCCTTACATTATTTGTGGGTTTTTGCCCCACCTCCATTCCCAACAGAAATTACACTGTGTTCAGCCAAAATGCAACGAGGTGAGACAGGAAGCATGAATGAAGAAGAAAGAACCCCAAGCAAGGTTTTCTTAGGAACTTGATGATTTAATATACACTCTCATGCTCCTCAGTTTTAAGTCTCCTAACTATAAAATGAAAGTACTAGTACATTAATGCACCTCTCCAAATGCTGCTATCATGAGATCACCCAGTTCAAGAAGACTCAAAGTCTCCAGCATGTCCTCAGTTTCCTGGCCAATTTACTCATCCATATGAATATGGATGCTTTTTTTCAAACCCATTAGTCAGATTAGGGATTGGACCTCCAGAGCATATAATAAGTTTACTTTTAACTATAGAGGACTTGGTCCAACTCTCTTTTTAAGAAAAGCATAAAAGCTTCTCCATATTCTTGGTTATAATTATGTAAATCCCCTTTCCAAAGTGAGCCTTTCTCCTCAGTGGCTCCTGATGAAGACATGTTATATTTGGGTAACAGTGAGTCATTATATTTGGCTCATTTCTCTTGGCTGTTTCTTCTTCAGTAGAACCATGCTGGAAAGTGCATGAAAAAAGTGGGTTTTAAATTCACTCTGATTCTGCACAGTCTTTTTGTCTGCACAAGATATAAATAATTCTTTCCTTTTAAGGTTGTTCTAATGATCAAATAAATATGATTTTACATTTTACATTTTCATCCTTGACAATATACTAAGCCCTGTTCAAATCCTTTTACATGTATCATCTAATCCAAATTCCCCAACAACCCTATGGAACAGACTATTATTATCCTCATTTTCAGATGGAGGATGCTTGGCCCACAGTTATTATGAAAGGGGTCAGAAAAAGAACCCAGCCAGTCTGATACCAGTGCCAATGTGTAGGTCATTGTAGGTAGTAGGTAGCAATCTTTTGGCAGAAAAATCCAGATCAGTAAAGACAGCAGGTCTGAATGGGAAGACACCAGCAAACTAATAAAGTAAGAGAAAGATGTGCCTACAAAGTGTGGCAGTTAAGCCACCATATGGCAAGTAAGCTATCATATTATTGGTTGGTACAATCAGATGGGCACCTGACTTATTATGAAGCCAATACTTCACTGTGAGGTCAGAATATAGGTATTAGACTATCCCTGAGTAAAGAAGCTAGTCCTAACTTTGGTAGAAAAAAATAAATATAACCAGTAAAATATAAAATGAACCCAAAAGAAATGGGCAAATAATTGCATCTGGGCAGGGAAAGGGGTAGGATTCAGCTATAACCAGAGGGATGCCAAGAAAAGATCAGTTGAGGAACTGGAAGACTGGACCTATACTTCGGATTACATACATTTCTTTGCATGTGCTGATGACTCCAGATGCCTCAGCATTTAAGTCTGATTACTGCTATCATGGTCAAGAGCTTAGGTTTTATGAGGACATCTTCCAGGTTCAAGGTCAGCAAACTCATTAGTCAACAGAACAGCAAACCGAGGCTCAGGAGCCGAATGTGGCTAGTGAGCCAGTTTGCCGACCACTGCACTAGACTCTGGCCTGTAGTAAATGGCCATAATGATTTATAAATGATGGAAAGCAAACATCTTTATAACTGGATTAGTGTGCTTGGGCTTCCATAACAAAGTAACTGGCTGGCTTAAAAAACAGAAATTCATTTTCTCACAATCCTGGATGCAAAAAGTCCAAGGTCAAGGTATTGTTATGGTTTCTTCTGAGACTTACAGACAGCTGTCTACTCCCTGTGTCTTTATGGTTCTCTTTCTATGAGTTTATATTAATCTTCTATTCTTATAAAGATACTAGTCATCTTAGATTAGGATTCACCTTAATGACCTCATTATAATTTAACCACCTCTTAAAGGCGGTATTCTATCTCCAAATAGAGTCACATTTTGTGGTTCGGGGGAGTCAGTACTATAACATGAATTTCAGGTAGACACAATTCAGCCCCTAACAACGTTAATGCAAGTTTGTTGGTGAGTGGCTAAGAGAGATGTTTCATACCATTGTTTCACAAACCCCAGAGACCCTGAAAAGATTAGGCTATGTAAATAGCAATAATCATTTAATCATCTCTTCTATGGATAAAAATTTATACTCCTAATTTCTTCTAATATCATAACATCTATCATAATAGTTCTCAGTACAGTTTTTAAAATCACCAAGGATAGAGGACAATGTGTGATTATTCCCTTTAACAAAACATTTTAGAGCTAATGTGGAGCCAGCTTTATAAGATGCAAAGATAGATATGGCTAGGCATGCATGTTTTTACAAAACTTTTAATACAAGATTTCATTCTCTCATTCTTAGGCACTTCTTTTCTGTGGTCAGAGAAATGAAATGGAAAGAAGCAAGGCAAATAAAATTATTGAAAATGAATATGTATTTGTGTCGGTGTCCCTGAGGCTTTATTCCCCCTTTTTCTGATAGGTAGATGTGTGTGACAAAATCACTTAGAAACCTGCTTGTTAAAACTTAATTCCTTTCTACTAAAGAACGAATAACTTCCACCTTTCAAAAAATTTTCCAAAAAAAAAAAAAAAAAAGAGAGAGAGAGAGAGAGAATAAGCCACCTCCAGTGTGTTTGGGCTGGTGGATGGGACATAAGGTATCTTAAAATATATTTTGAAAAATTTACCACATTTTGGTTTTCATCAATTCCAAGTATAACTTACCAGGCATTCTCTTCAGCTTATGTTTAAATCCATGTGTATCTCAATGAAAATCCAATCCATATGTTGCTGATTCATTTACACTTAGCTCATCAAAATATTGTTTTGCAAGAGCTATTTGAAGTCCAAAAAGCTTTTTTTTTTTCTTAGAAACAGGAAATCGGTTTTTGCCAAGTGTAAACAAACACACTTCCCTACTCCCCATGCTCATATTTTAATTGGAAATTTAAGAGAAAGAAGGTTAGAGAACTCTCTAAACCTGTCCAAAATGAAATTTATCCACTATATGGCATAGTACTGAAGTATGTTCTGTCTTATTTATCTTCACTTTCTAACTGCCGTGTGTGTGTGTAAATTTCTCCATAACCAGTCTACATGTTTAAATTAAGATTTCCTAATTCATTTTAATTTTCATCGAATTATGGTTTTTATCTTAGTCTTATTATTTCTGCGAGGAGGATATTGTGCTCAAGCATTTGCTGATAGACTTTCAAATAAAATAGTACCCAGTTAGACTTTTTCCATGAACTTCTGAGTTTGGTCAGAAAAATGACCCTACTTTGTGTGCTTGACTTAGATAAGTGCCCACGTTGATGCCACACTTAATTAATCATTGTTCTTATTTATGTTCTCTAGAGATGCAGTCAAAGTTTGATGAAAGTTGTCAAAATATTATAGAGTAAAACATCTATCTGATGTAATGGTACCCTTGATGGAACCCATGAAATTGAACTCAAATAAAAGGAATCTAGACCCATCAGCCTGTTATAGGAATCTCTATTGTTATTTGGCATATAGAAGCCCCATTTCTGAACTTCACCAATTTATAAAGAGGTGACTCTCTGTCCATCTCCATGAATATGTAAGGCAGACCTTAAATATACATGAATATGCCAGTACCAAGGACTGGTCAAGTGGGATGGTAAGTTGAACTAGGTAATGATCAAGTAGGTGAGTAACCCAGAGCTCCAGGGCAAAAGCACTAGAGGCTGGGTACTGTGACCCTGAAAATTATCTAATGAAGAGCTAATGAAGGTCCTGAATCACCAGGTAACACTAAAAATAAGTAATCCTCTAAAAGCAGGAATAGAATGTGAGAGGGTGGGATGGAAGCTGAAATGAATCAAGAAGATTTAAGGTATTTATCTATGAACAGTCTAGGATGGCAATAGAGAACCATTCCCTTATAGGTGACAGCCATGTGGTTATGGATGGGTTACCTTGGCTTAAAAATCTAAGCAGGTAATCCTTGTAAGATCAGATGGTTATATTAGCCTCCTTCCTCAGTAAACCAAATATTCTTTCCCCTACTGGCCTCACAAAACATCCTATGCTGGATGTAGCATGTGATACAGGGATGGGATATTGAGTACTAGAGCGTAACTCAACCTCTATACCATGGCTCAAATCAAAATCCAGTAACCAACTATTCTGAGGATTCTTTAGGGATTTAAATGGAAACATAATCATGAAATAGAAACTCCATGGTATTCATAAAATTCCAATTCTACATTTTATTAAGCTTACACCTATTACATTTGATCAAAATAGCAGATAAATTAGGTTGTACCTATTGCCTGTTGAGATACCTATAAAGACATACACCTAAAAAAAGATGTCAACTCATGAATGGGATAGCATTACTTGTTTTTTTACTAAATATACTAACCAAATGAGAGCTGTATTTAATCTCCATTGCCAAAGTATCTGGAAAAAATAATGGTTTGTGGAATAGTAACACATCAAGCAAGCATGGCCTCATGATTGGGTTCAGCATGTGCCCAGATGCTCAGACCAAGCCAGGTCATTTGCTAATTTAAAGGTTGGAAGGACTTTGGAAATCATGAAATTCAATGCTTGATTACTACCTAGATTATCTAGCTTTGCTTCAACACTCTCACTGAGACTACAAACTACTGATGTACTTTCTCCTGAGATAGGTCATTCTGGGAAAACCAAATGGTAATAAAGTTCTGTCTTGTTTGGACTAAATTATATTTTCCTCTAATTACCCTGCACTGATCCTGGGTCTGCTCTTTTTAGGTCTAACCAGAACAAATCACAAAAAAAGAGAATACTAGTTTTGTGTGTTGTTTTATTTCCTTTGCTTATGTTCAGCTTCTCGGATATTTGTGGATGCTGTCACAACCTCTTTAATCTACTCCAGATCCATCTATATTGACTCATGTTTTCTAATCTTCACATCTGGCCACTGTCCTCTGGCTAGACATGCTCCATTTGCTCATGGCCCTGCCCAACTCTTCATGGTACTCCCATAACTTATATAACTTCCAAGAATTCCTCTCACACCAGGGATGTCTTTGGACTGGGTCAGATCACCTTTTAATCTCATATTCCCAGTTCTTTGTAACCAAATTATACCTCTAACCCAGTCTCTACTGATTTCTAAGCAGAAGCAATGTGTCAACTTTTCACCACCAAAGTTTGCTTGCCATATCATGTGTCCAGTTTTAAAGGTCTGTGACTCATGACTCACAATAGCAAAATCAGATAAAGAACTCTCTCAACAACTTTTGAGATTCATGTTATTGAACTTTTGATATTCACATTATGGCTTAGAGGAACATGTTAACTAGATAGCAGAGACCAAGTTTAATTTTAAATCCATTAGATAATAGCCTTAAATTGAACTCAGACTAAAATGAATGGTGATGCAATAGCTATATACTTAAATTACTGTATGTCCAGATGTGTTCCTACTCTGTTTAACATGTTTTGGATGAGCTACGGATGGGTCAGAACTATTTTCTCATTATCACCTTGTCAAACTAATCATGTCAGGCTCTTACGCTCTTAATTATGCAAAAATGGCAAATTGAAGTTCTATGCACTAACATATACAAGGCAGGCTTTATTAGGCCTCATAATCTAATGAATGCCATCTGTGGATGCTCACAAATAATTTTTCAATTGGTTGTAGTGCTTGTTTATTTTCTCCTCTTTAATTCTGCACTCAAAGAATAATTTTTGTGGTGGTCTGGTGAAATGCCAACTTCAGAAGTTATTGTACAGCATTTTGGTCACTGCTAAAGGAAAGAACTTCGTAATACTTTATTTTTATCCTTTAAAAATATAATCAAAACCTTCCCACTATTTCTTCTGTATCTTTTTTTCTCTTAATTTCTCCTATATGCTTTTTTGTGCAAGCTATTAACTCTCCTTTGCATTCAAATAGTTAGGTTTGAATTTTTTCTTGGAAAATGTCATGTTTCTTGTAACAATGACCATATAATCATTTACTAGTACTCCAAGGTCTTTTGGCTCAAATGGCAGAGTGACCTTAGGAGTAATTTAGAATTGGTCTCACTTCAAATTCTGTTTTCTGTAAAATTTACAATTTGTAATGAGGGCTTCTATGAAACACACTTCTGTTTAAAAATTAAGTATCCTTTCTTAAAAGAATTCTTGAAACAGATTAATGGTGACTTAATAACACTCGTAATTGGGACCAAAATAAAGGCACATGTCTTACTTGAATACAATTTGATCTTTAAAAATTATAGAAAGAGCCAAGATTCAATCTGGAAAGGATTTAAGAAGACTTAGTTTATATTTAGGAAAAATGATAATTATTCCTCTCTCTCTCTCTCTCTCTCTCTCTCTCTCTCTCTCTCTCTGTGTGTGTGTGTGTGTGTGTGTGTGTGTGTGTGTGTGTGTGTGTGTGTTTGCACTGGTTTTCTCCACCCCTTCCCAAGAAGCCAATGAAACCATGAGGACATAGGAAAAAATATTAAAGTACACCACAAGATGTTAAAAAAGAAACCATGTTTTGCATTTTAGACAGGATTCTATTCAAGTCCCTTGAAAACATGCATTTTATGTCTGGCTCTTCTCCAAAAAGTGAAGAAAGATTAAAGTAATATACTTGCTGAATGCAAAAATATAGAGCTAAGGAAAGGGTGACATTCAGCTATAAACAGATATTGGGTTTTGATATGTGACTTTAAATTTCCTGCTTAAAACTGAAAACCTATGTGCTCTTTACAGAAAAGGGAGGGTTCCTTTATTTAAATTAAAAACCTGTGTTCTGTTGAACATCTCTTGGGATTTCAACTTCTCTTGGGGAATACAGGTTTGGGATACTTCATGTTTCAAAAAATATATTTTTGATATTCCATTTTATATAAATCTTTAATTTGTGACAAAGTCATTCAATATCAAAATTGCTTTTTTTTCTTTAAAATTTGTTCTGATTCTGCTAAGCCTTACATAAAGAGATCATTCAAATCTGCCAGCCATGATAAGAGCAAGTGGGCAGACACTCATATTTTTGTGGAGCTTGGAAAAGAAAGTTGAAGAGGGAAAGACTTTATTTAAAGATTGCAGTTTGAATATATAAACTTAATTAAACTTCCTCCCCAGACCCCCTTTTGCCACGTAAGGTAACATATTTACAGGTTGCAAAAATTAGTGCGAGGACATCTTTGGGGAGCTATTATTCTGTCTACCACAAGGATTTTTAAAAGGGATTATCTTTAGAAGTATGATTCAATAATCCAGAAAAGGAATTCTATTTGCCTAAAATCAGCAGCAAGGAGATGGGGAAAATGTGCTAACTCTGGAAATATTTTGAAATTAATATATTCATCACTGGGGGGTTATGTGGGCTATGGAGATTGCAGGAGAGGAACATTGAAATATAATGCACATTTCCATGTAGAATGACTGAATGGTGGTAGAGCTATTCCTTAAAAATCAGAATCATAGGAAAAAGATCAAACTTAAGGAAAGACAAATATAGTTTAGGGCATGAAATAAGTCATGAACCAAGAAAATTTTAGTTGAAGGCTCAAAATAAATCTCAGTTGAATTTGGAGATTTTGGAATTACTAGCCACTGTAAATGAAGTCATTACATTCAATAAAATCATTAATGGAAAATGTGTAGAGAAAGAATGGAACAAGTTAGAGTAGAACTCAGGTATATTTATATTTCCATAATAGGCACAGAAAAGGAGAGTGGGAAAACACTAAAGAATGGATGAAGATTATATGAGAAACCAGGAAACCAAGAAGAAAGAAAGAAGATAGTGGGATGTTGAGGAGTATCTAATATTGGAGGACTAAAGTTTGTTTCATAGTACTAGGATTAGTATTTATGTAAGGAGAACTTAAGTTAGATTGTATTAATAATGTAAAAAAGTAGTTGCCACACAATGCCCCATATCCAGAAAATAAGCATTTATTAATTAGTCCTGGAGGTCCCAAAATTTTAAAGCCCATTTGTTTGTCCTAATTAGAAAAGGCTTTTCTATTTTTTCTACTCATTTTCTAAATAGTTTTATAAAACATTGTTTTGTCTTATACTCTTCTCATTTTTAAAAAAGATACAAGAATTGATTTTGCTAAGAACATGAAAAAAACTGTATAAATTTATAAGAAACTAGAGGTTCTGTACACAAAATTTGTGCACAGGGGTGTGTGTCCCTCAGCCCAGCCTGCATCTTCTCCAATCTAGGATTCCTCTTACAATCCAGGACTGGTGTCTCCCAACTGCTCGCCTGCCTGCCTCCCTCCCTGATTGTCCCTAACTGCTTCTGCCTGCCAGTCAGATCATCCCCTAATCACTACTCTGCCAGCCTGATGATGTCTAACTGCTACCCTACCAGCCTGTTTGCCCCCAACTTCCCTCCTCTGCAGGCCTGGTCACCTCCAACTGCCCTCCCCTGCAGGCTTGGTCCCTCCCTCCTGTCCTACCCTGCTGGCCATCTTGTGGTGTCCACATGGGGGCAGCCAACTTTGACCACATGGGGGCAGCTGTTTTGTGTGTTGGAGTGATGGTCAATTTGCATATTTTTCTTTTATTAGATAGGATTTGTCTGAAAAACTCAAATATATAGATTAGGAGATATACTGTAAAATTTATATCAACTGCCTTGTATAATTTTCACCTTTATCTATTCAAATTAGTGGAATTTAAATTTTTCTTCCAAAATTACATGCCAAATCACATTAGAATGTACCTTTCTTCCCATATGTTTGAAATCAATTGGATAATTATTCCAGGTATTGAGCACTCACTGGGGCCAACATTTTGCTGAGAACCATGTTGACTATCTCAATGAACAAGGTTGATGGCTTTGCCTAAGTCTGCCGATACCTAGCTGGCTAACCTTGACATAACATTTGGTTTTTAAGTGTATTATGTATATGACTTAATATAAATATAGATGTCAAGGCATTGCAATCAAAAGCCAGCTAGCATCTAATCATATTTTGCCATGTAACAGTAAACTATATATTAAAAGAATATAGTAAAATTTTTAAAGGGCCTTGGTTGAAGCATTTCAAAAAATTATTTATTTCCCACATTATAAACAACATCCTGTTTAATAAAAGAGTAATATGCAAATTGACTGTACCTCTGATCAAGCCATGCCAACCAGCCAATCAGGAGCAAATAAACCCCAACCAAGATGGTTGTGGCCACTGAGAGAAGGAGGCAGGCTTGGGTTTGCCTGGCAATGGAGGAAGCCAAGCTTTTCCCATGCCCTTGCTGGCCTAGGCCTCCACTCAATGCTACAGAGTTTCAATTATTGAAGACATATCCCAATAGAAATGGCAGCAGCCACGGAGCTGGAGAGGCAGAGGCTAGGGTTGCCTGGGCAATGGATGAAGCCAAGCTTCTGCAGCTCTAGCAGCTAGGCTTCCACTTCAGGCTACAAAGTTTCAATTATAGAATTTAAATAAACCCAAACAGAAATGGCTGTCACCACAGAGCGAAAAGAAGGCTTGGCTCTGCTCCAGGCTACAAAGTTTCAATTGTAGAACATAAATTAATCCCAGGTCCCAGGGCCTCCACTTGGGTTGCTGGGGGGCATGGCCAGCCTGTGAACCACCACAGGCCCCTCACCCAGGCCGCCCCATGCCCCAAGGTAATCCCCACCCTGATCCAGGACACTCTTCAGGGCAAACCAGCTGGCTCCCACCCATGCACCAAGCCTTCATCCTATCTAATAAAAGAGGAATTTGCAGATTGACCATCATTCCAAAACAGAAGAGAGCTGCCCCCATGTGGTCAAAGATTTTACCACCATGTGCACACAAGATGGCCACCACAAAATGGCCAGCAGCAGAGGAGGACCATTGCAAGGGACAAGGACTGCAAGGGAGGGCAGTTGGGGGTGACCAGGTTGGCAGAGGAAGAAAGCTGGGAGCAAACAGGCTGGCAGGGGATCAGTTAGATATCAATTAGGCTGGCAGGGTAGTGGTTAGGGCTGTGATGGCAAACCTATGACATGCCTGTCAGCACTGACATGTGTAGCCATTTTCGATCACACATGGCCACATGTGGTCCCATACAGAGACGTATGAGACCACATGCCGAGAAGGACATTTGATCCTTGGCTACTGCACGGCCAGGTGCAGTAGCCAAGAATGAAACATTTGCTGTAGTGTAGTTAAGACACTCTGTGCTGGAGGTCTGTAGGCCAAAACAACAGAACACTGGCACAGAGTGTCTAGATCTGGGACTTCTGGTTAGGCCATTAGGGGATCTTTGACCTTACTTCCGGCTGGGGGAGCAGGGAGCAGCTGAATGCTGCAGTGGATGCATCTCTGGAGTCCCTGTGATCTTTTGATCGCCATTACCAGCAACTAAATAACCACAGCAACCATCATCCAATCTACTGTTTTAGGGTGTTGTGGATTTCTAATTGAGCATCATTAGTGAAATAAGTAAGAGGGAGGCTAGGAGAGGCGAGGGCCTATACTATGGGTACCGTTTCCCTCCATTAGAAATAGTGGCAACCCTCTGAATTTATATAAGGAACGCCATTTTGCAGCATAGTTCAGACTCCATTTTACCACTAATACTGTTATGTATCCTTATTAACGCCTATTTCTGCTTATTAACCCTATGTTTTCCTAAAAGACAGTTACATGTTCCATCTTGTGGTCAGTTAGGCTAGTTCACCCCTAATTGCCTGCAGGGCTACAGGCTATCTATAATTCTATCTTCTGTCACTGTCTCCCTGATGGAGAACCCAAAAAATAAAAAAACAAGGTTAAGTAAAAGAAGTGGTAGTAGCAGTAGCCGACTCTTTCAAGAGACGTGGAACAAGATGTATGACATTATAGAAAAAAATGGCAGATCATTTTGCTTTCCATGAACTGAAACAGTAGTAAGCGGAACATGGAATACAAATAGACATTTCAAAACTAATCATTCCCAGTTCTTGAAAAAAGTGAGGATGAAGGGAAGGAATACATTTCCAGACAGCAACACCTTTCTAATAGCGAATCTAATTCCATCCTTAAATTTATAAAAGGCTCTACAAATTTAACATCTGCAAGTTTGAGCATTGTTCAAGCCATAGCTCAGCATGGAAAAGCACTCAGTGAGGGAAAATTTATTGAAGAAGCTCTCCTGAGATATGTACCAGTACTATTTCACAATATGCAGAATAAAGATGCAATTATTAAGAGAATATCTGAGTTACCACTCAGTAGAAATATCATAAAAGACTGAATAATGAGACTGAACACAAATGTACAATATCAATTAAAGAGAGACATAAGTAATTGTAAATATTTTTCAGTCTCTCTTGATGAAACTACTGATGTCACATCACATGCACAGTTGGCCATTATTGGTCGATATTCTGATGGTCTCACAATGAGAGAAGAGTTGATAAAATTAATATTAGTGCCAAAAAGTACATCAGAAAGCGAAATATGTAAGGTTGTTATACAAACATTCCGTGACCTAAGCATTGATAACTCTAAAGTTGTGTCAGTGACAACTGATGTGACACCATACATGGTGGGGAAAAAGTAGGATTTGTCAAATTGTTTACGGAAGCTATTGGACATCCAATTGTGCTTTTCATTGTATTATCCATCAGGAGGTTTTATTTGCCAAGGCATGATTCACCAACTTAAATGACTTCATGTCAGTTGTTACAAAAATAGTTAATTTAATAGCTGCCTGGCCCCTTCACAAGCGAGAATTTTCTGCACTTTTACTGGAAGTTGATTCCACCTACAGTGGACTGCTGATGTACAATAATGTAAGAGGCAAAGTTCTTGAATGCTTTGTGGAGTGCTTTGAAGAAATTAAGGTATTTCTTGAGGGTAAGGATCTGGGAAACTTTTCTCAGCTCAGTGATGATAAGTGGGTCAACACCCTGATATTTTTTACAGATCTCTCTGTTCATATTAATGAACTGAACTTAAAGTTACAAGGTTTTGGCAAAAGTACTGATGTTATGTTTGGATACATAAAAGCTTTTGAATGTAAACTTAAATTTTTCAAGTGAGATGTAGAAACTAAAACTTACATGTATTTTCCTCGAGTAACAAAGTATTTTGAGAAGGCCAGTGCAGCTGTACAAAATGAAATGGAACCCTTGCATATAAAGTACCAGCATGTTTTAGACTCGTTACTTGACCATGTCAGTGATAGATTTAATCAATTTAGAAGCCTAGAACAGACCATAAAAACAATTAAGTATCCTGATGAAGTAGCCTACAGCAGTTTGGAATTAAATGGTTTCCAATGAATGCAAATTGATGATTTGGAGATGCAACTTGCAGAATTTCAAGACAGCATCTGGGCTCAGGTGTTTGTCGACTTGAGGTCAAAGCTTGAGAATCTGGAAAGGTGCTGCTTGGAGAATCAAGAAGAGTGCCACTATGAACAGGAAATTTGGAGTGCCTGGTACCAATCACTTTTAGCACCCTGAAAAATATGGCAATGGCTTACTCACAATGTTTCCCTCTACGTACTTTTGTGAGACCTTATTCTCAGTGTTAAATAATATCAAAACCAATAAAAGAAACAGATTAACAGATGAAGTTCATAGCGCTTCCTTGGGCTTGAAGTATATAAAATACCAACTTTTGATTGAAGGTTTAGCCAATGAAATTCAGCAACAAAAAGTCACTAATAGGCAGGTTCGTTAAAGAATTCCCCCACCCCCTCACTTATCTTAGTTCACAGCACCCCACACAAATTAAATAATATCAAGACCAACAAAAGAAACTGACTGAGAGATGAACAAAGAAGTGACTAAGCAGGTAAGTTAAATAATTAGTTTTTGGTTTATTAAACACAATTATATATTACAAATATACATTTTTGATATTTAAACTATAAATATTGTGAAATTATGTGTGTGTTTTTTCCTCAAAGTGACACGCCACCTGAGTTATGCTTGTTTTCTTGACAAATTTTGACACACTACGCTGAAAAATTTGCCCATCACTGGGTTAGGGGGTGATCAGGCTGGTAGGCAGAAGTGGTTAGGGGCAATCAGGGAGGCAGCAGGCAAGCAGTTTGGAGCCAGCAGTCCTGGACTGTGAGAAGAATGTCTGACTTCCAGGATCAGAATCGGGCCTAAGTGGACAGTCGGACATCCCTCGAGGGGTCCCAGATTGGAAGGGGTCCAGGTTGGGCTGAGGGACATCCCTGCCTCCTGTGCACAAATTTTCTGCACCGGGCCTCTAGTTCTATATAATAAAAGGCTAATATGAAATTAAAAGAATGGTGGAACAACTGGTCACTATGATATGCACTGACCACCAGGAGGCAGATGCAGGGTTGCTCATCCAGAACCCCTGAGCCAGTCTCATAGCTGGCAGGCACTGCTGTGGTGGCAAGAGCCTCTTCTGCCTCATCAGCAGCGCTATGTCTGTCTGCCATCAGTTGGAAGTCCCCCAATGGCTCCTGAACTGAGAGAGGTCATAGGCTGGGGTGAGGAAACCCTGCCCCTGAGTGCATGAATTTCATGCACAGAACCTCTAGTTTTTATAAAGCTATTCTATTGTAGAATCCTAGCTAGCCTAATAGTAAATGGATGTGTGAATTTTTGTTCTAGTAATTCAGTTATTTTAAGTGGCAGAAATAGTGTGTTAAATTTTGTGAAAAGGCTATTTCTATTTTTCCATGAAAAAAAAAATCTGCTTAGCTTATACTCTTTTTTATAAAGTTATATTGATTTTTTTTTTTTTGGAAATTTTCAATCCTGGTATTTAGAATTTAGACATTTTCTTTGAATTTTTGTTCTTTAATAGAACTGCTATTATTACTAGTACTAGGGGTTCGGTCCATGAAATTTGTGCACTGGAAGTGGGTGATCCCTCAGACCAACCTGACCCCTCAATGGGTCCTATGGCTGGCTCTGCCCCAGCCACCTTGGCCCCAACCCCCGACCCTGGCTTTAGCCCCGGCCATTGGTGACCACCTGGTCCCTGGGGCCCCGCACCTGCCGGACACCTCAGTCCTGCTCCCCCAGCCCAGGCCTTAGCCCTGGCAGCAACTGTCCAGCCCTGAGAGGACCCCACGCTCACAGCGGCTTCGTGCACTGCTCAGCCACCACGCTTGCTCAACCCCACCCCCTGTGCCTTGGTGGCTGGTGAACGCCAGGCCCTGGCTCCCCCGCCCCCTGCTTGCTGGCTGCCTCACATATGCCTCAGCCCTGCCTCCCCCACCTCGCATGCTCACCAGCTGCCTCTGCCACGCCCCCGACTCCTAATTGGCTAGTGGGTTTGGCTGGTGGGCGTGGCTGGTGGGTGTAGCAAAGGTATGGTCAAATTTGCATATTACTCTTTTATTAGATGGGATAAGTAATAACAAAGAATGACTATTATTATTACTATGGAGAATAACAAAAACTGATTTAATGGCCCTGGCTGTTGTGGCTCAGTTGGTTGAGCATCATCCCATGTACCAAAAGGTGTTTGGTTTAATTCCCAGTCAGTGCACACGCCCAGGTTGTGAGCTATTTCCCTAGTAGGACTCATGCAGGAGGCAGTCTAGAGATGTTTCTCTCTCGTCGTTGTTTCTCTCTCTCCCTACCTTACTCTCTAAAAATCAGTAAAGACATACTTAAAAACATTTAATGTATGAAGACGAACATAAAAGTCAGTCATTCAACCTTGAAAAGATGTAGGTGAACAGAAGCTGAGGTTGATAGAGTTATATATACTAAAGCATTTTCTATTTGGAAAAACACTGCCTCTTCCCACTGGCTGACTTCTCAAGTCATTTGCCATTCTGCTTGTAGTGTGGTCTCCTTCAACCCTAAGTGCCAAGCCATTATTCTCATTCACCAGATTTTATAAGTGATATTGAGATTCCAAGTTATGACTGGTCTGAATAAATACACACACATACACACACACACACATATTAGTATACATATCTATAAATATATCTTATATATCATATATATGATATATGTGTTAAACATATACACACTCATATATATTAGTATATATGTGTGCGTATACATATACACATATATCATATATATGATATATAAGATATATTTATACATATGTAAATATGTTTTATATATACATATATATAACATAACATAGTCATATATTCTTATATATATTCTCATTCATTTGTGTTATATATTTACTTATAATATAGTAATATATTATTATTCTATATATATTTTATATTATACTAGAGGCACGGTGCACAAAATTCATTTAAGGGTGTGGTCCTTAGGCCTTGCCAGTGATCAAAACATGAGTGTGTGGCATAGAAAGGGAAGTCCTAGCTGACCTCTGAGCCCTAAGCAGCACCTGGGCCCCTGGGCCCACACACGCCCCTCTCTGCCTGAGTCATAGTGCCTGAATCCCCCCACAAAGATGTGGTGAATGCAGCTAGATGCTGTGGGCCAGGGCACAGTGTGGGCCTCTGAGCTGCCCAGCGGTGCAGCATGGAAGCCAGGTAGGCAGCACACTCTCTCACTCTAGTCTTGCAGACCAGTTCCTGTGCAAACCCACAGGGAGCCCAACAGGCCTCTGGGGTCCCGGCTGCTGCGGGCTGGCTCACGTGAAAGAGGCTACAGAGGCCTGGCTCCTCATGAGTGCCCGGCACCTGAGTGTGGGGGGCTTCCATGGCATGCAAGCCCTCGTGTCCTGGGAGAGGGTAACAGGGAGAGTGAGAGAGAGTTTGGCGGACACCCCGCATTCTCACCATACCTCCGTCCCTGTCACCCCCTCCCCCAGGTAGCCAGTGAGAGGTCACAGTGCATCACTGATGCCCACCATGCTCTGCTCCACCCCCTGGTGGTCAGTGCATGTCATAGCGAGCAGTCAAACTCGGTCAAACAACCGTGCCCCAGGGGACAATTTGCATATTAGGATTTTATTAGTCAGGATATCCTATAACATATGCTTTAAATTGAGAGGTTTTCTTGTGTTAATCCTCCTGAACTATGTTAAGAATTGATTCACTGGCTGGAATTTAAAATTTAGTTTGTTCAAGTGGTATAACCCCTCTCTCTTGGCTTCCCCAATCCACTGAATCAACACTCAAATAAATGGGAGACTAAGTGAGGATCTGGAATCCGGACAGACATCAACTTGAAAAGAATTTGAAAGTGGAAAGAAGTCAAGGTATCACTTAATAATGGATGGAAGAGAAGGGATTGATGGCAGAGGAATCATAGTAAATTTCATTCAATTGCAAGTTTTAGCCATTTAAGACTCTACATTGGGAAGAACCATCCAGGTCAATCTTTCTGTCCCTCTGCCTCTGGGCAGAGCCACGCCAAGTCATTCCAGACTTCTGATGCTACTTCCTTTAGGATGACTCTGAAACTGAGGGCTGCCCAAAGGTACACCAACTGAATTCCTAATGACTCATGAATTTCAGAGGCATCATGTGGTTGTCATTTCTAGATGAATTAGCACCTTTTAAACCACATCCTATTTTACTACATTTCTCATTGTTGGTTAATTATAACTAATATGAAGAGCTTAAGCCATACATAATTTCATTATATAAAGTATTAAAAGAAATAAACCAGACACATTATCCTGGCTTTAGAAATTATAATAGTAGGATTCGTTTCAGAGACAAACTATGTAAAAATGCTTAATTGTTAAACTTAGCCCAGACTACTTAAAAACAAGAGAAAGATTAGTCACATTTTAATCAGTAAGAATTAGACAACCTTAATAAAGGGATTTATTTTTAAAACAGATGTACATGAAAAATGCTATAACTTAAAAAAAGAAGAGCATAGGTTTCAGTACTTTTATTTATGCTAAATGTTTTAAAGAGAAAAAATAGGATAGGCAAGATTATATCTCTATCTGCCTATCATCTTTATATTTATCTACATTTATATGCATCTATTTCTTTTAAATTTTAGGATAACTATTGCTTTGTGCATGTATATACCCTCACCAGCCCTTGACCTTATTTACTAAATAATTTATTTAAATTATTTAAAGTTTATTATTTATAAGCAGTTTTAGGTTTACAGAAAAATTAAATGGCACTTCTTAGATGCCTACCCATTCCAACTGATACTAACACAATTGGTATTTTGGATTGGGCTCATTCTAATAGGCTTATAGTTTTATCTCATTGTTGTTTTAATTTGTAATTTCCTAGTGATATCTGGTGTTTAACACCATCATATGTTTATTAGCTATCTGTGTATCTTCTCCGGTGAATTATGTATTCAGATCTTTTGCCCATTTTTGAATGGTTGTTCGTTTTCATGTTGATGCTGCATAAATGGGCTTTTAGTGATGCGATAAGGTGTGTGAGGACATTCTATAGTCCTAGGATTAGGTCATTCTCTTAGTAAGCTGGTCTGTGCTCCTCCACAAGTGCTTCTTATTCCCCTTCTATGGTTTTATAGACCATAGAGAGGGAGCAAAGGGGAGAGAGAGCAAGAGAGAGGGAGGAACATCGATATGAGAGAGACAGATTGATCATTTGCCACCTATATGCATCCCAACCAGGGATAGAATCCACAATCTAGGCATGTGCCTTGACAGGCTGGCTTTGAGCACCCAACTTTCCATTGCACAGGAGGACACCCCAACCAACTCAATCACACTGGCCGGAGCTCATTCTCCTTATTTATGGATTCTTAGGTAGAATTGGAGTTGAGTATTTTCCTTCCCTCAGGTAAGTTAGGCTCTGCTAAAACCCCAGTAGGTGATGCTCTGGTAAAATAGTTCTTTTTGAGGAGAGGCCTTGTTAAGAACAGACTGTTCTGGGCATATTTCAAACACTTTTTCCTCTCCCTACTAGAAGCACAAAGGGATTTCTGTCTAATCTTCACTGTGAGAATTGAGTAGGGCTCCTGGAGGTGAAACTCACAAATTTGTGGGGCCCCTATAAATTGGGTATCTGTAGAATTTTGGACTCCCTGACTTCTCTATACAGAGCCTCCTACAATTTATCAATGATGGTTTAGGTTTCCCTATACTAGTACTGGTCTCCAGAAAGGTTCCTGCTCCTGGATTTTGACTCAGATAAATTGTGATTCTTTGTATCTTCCTGTCTTTCCAACTTGGAGGAAGTGACTTGCTGTGTGACCTCAATTCTCTCACAGTCATATCTAAGAAGTCATTGATTTTCAGAATTTTTTCTTGAGAGGATTGAAGGGACAATCTCCAAGTTCCTTACATCCTGGGCCAGAAACTGGATATTCACCCCAAATTTTTTTTTATAGGTCAATCTTCAAAAATTAACCTGGACTTCCATTGGCCTTTTTAATGGTCTCCCATTCATACATGCTTTTTTCATTCACTCACAAATATTTTTATTTTCTTGTTATCAATATTTTTCCAATGATAATCAAGTGAGAATTTTATAAAGAAAAACCTATTGTCATTGGCATGTATTTTTGTCAATCAATATCATTCAAATATTTTATCAATATCAAAGACTCAGAGTCTCTCAAGATGTTGCATATTTTCTGTGAGTGAGTTTTAATATTTTCAGTTTTTATTAAATATATCTGTGCTACCCTAGCCGGTTTGGCTCTGTGGATAGAGCTTTGACCTGCGGACTGAAGGGTCCTGGGTTCAATTGCAGTCAAGGACAGGTACTTGGGCTGCAGACTGGATTACTGGCCCTTGTCCAGGTGCACCTGTGGGAGACAACCAATAGGTGTATCTCTCTTATATCGATGTTTTTCTCTTTTTCTCCTGCTCCCTTCCTCTCTCTCTAAAAATCAATGGGAAAATACCCTTGGTTGAGGATGGCTATATATAGTTGTGCTATAAATCTACCCACGGCATAGAAACTGTCAGACAACAGATAAAACTAAGTCTGATATGACTAACTAACCTAGATTAATGAACTTGTAAGTTTACAGTAAAATTATAATCATGATGTAGTAAAAAATGAGATTGTAAAAATGTATTCATTTCCTGTATTCAATTACATTGCTGTGATTGATCACTCTGATTGCTGTGTCTGCTATTGGAACTATATTTTAAAATATATACATGTTCTATAAAATAGTAAAAACTGTGAACTTTATAGATGATGATACAATTATACATCTAGTTTTCTTATAAATGAGTTTTAAATCCTAACATTCATATTTTTGTCCAATTATAGTCTCTATGTTAACACTTCCTCTTCAAACAGCATGTTTTTCTCTGCTGGAATTTCACACTTCCACACTCACTCACTCACTTTACAAGTGAGGTTAATAAATATGATATAGAGCTCAAAGGTTATTCTATCTCCTGGTTTGTTTTTTCATTTGTAATGCAAAAGAAATAATGATAATGTTACCTAAAATGTACTAAGTAAAAATGAAACTACTAATTAGTTGACAATGAACAAGAAAAGAAAAAAGGAATTTTTTTCTCTGTTCCTTGTCGCTATCTATGCCATTATATATGTATCTTTAACCATTTGATAATTTAAAGAACACCTCTTACCTATATAACTTCTTTAGGAAGCATTTTTGTAGAAAGTTTGAGAAATGCCATGTATACATGTTCAGTCACTACCATTTTTAAAAGTCACCGTGTATAAGGCCAGAGCGTAAGATATTATAGCGGTACCTCAAATGTGTTTCCAAATTAGTACAAATATTAAAGATTTTAAAACTTGATGATACCATCCTTGAACTTGTAATTTTTATCAATTGTCATGTGAAATAAATTGACCAAAAGCTGAATATATGGAGTAACTAAAATTACAAAATTATTGGTGTGATGTGATAAGATGAAAGATCCTTCCTTCCCACTCAAAAGTCATTGAGGCAGAACCTGGCTGGTAGTGACGGCCTCTGCGTTCGCTCCTTCTGCCCGCCTGCTGCCCACCGCCCGCCGCTGCTACACCGCCCAACCCGTCCCTCCTGTGCCAGGCACTAACTGGCACCATGCCCTACCAATACCCAGCGCTGATCCCGGAGCAAAAGAAGGAGCTGAGTGACATTGTTCACCGCATTGTGGCTCCAGGCAAGGGCCTCCTGGCTGCAGAGGCATCCACTGGGAGCATTGCCAAGCGGCTGCAGTCCATTGGCACCGAGAACACCGAGGAGAACCAGCGCTTGTACCGCCAGCTGCTGCTGACTGCCGATGACCGAGTGAATCCTTGCATTGGGGGTGTCATCCTCTTCCATGAAACCCTCTATCAGAAGACAGATGATGGGCGTCCCTTCCCACAAGTTATCAAATCCAAGGGTGGTGCTGTGGGCATTAAGGTAGACAAGGGCGGGGTACCCCTGGCAGGGACAAATGGCGAGACTACTACCCAAGGGCTGGATGGGCTGTCTGAGTGCTGTGCCCAGTACAAGAAGGACGGAGCTGACTTTGCCAAGTGGCGCTGTGTGCTGAAGATTGGGGAACACACCCCCTCAGCCCTTGCCATCGAGGAAAATGCCAACGTTCTGGCCCGTTATGCCAGCATCTGCCAGCAGAACGGCATCGTGCCCATCGTGGAGCCTGAGATCCTCCCCGATGGGGACCATGACTTGAAGCGCTGTCAGTAAGTAACTGAAAAGGTGCTGGCTGCTGTCTACAAGGCTCTGAGTGACCACCACATCTACCTGGAAGGCACCTTGCTGAAGCCCAATATGGTCACCCCAGGCCAGGCCTGTACCCAGAAATTTTCTAATGAGGAGATTGCCGTGGCAACTGTCACTGCCCTGCACCGCACAGTGCCCCCCACTGTCCCTGGGATCATCTTCCTATCTGGAGGTCATAGTGAGGAGGAGGCATCCACCAAACTCAATGCAATCAACAAGTGCCCCCTGCTAAAGCCATGGGCCTTGACCTTCTCCTATGACTGAGCCCTGCAGGCCTCTGCTCTGAAGGCCTGGGGTGGGAAGAAGGAGAACCTGAAGGCTGCCCAGGAGGAATATGTCAAGCCAGCACTGGCCAACAGCCTCGCCTGCCAAGGAAAGTACACCCCTAGCGGCCAGGCTGGGGCTGCAGCCAGCCAGTCCCTCTTCATCTCTAACCATGCCTACTAAGCAGAGGTGATCTAAGGCTGCCCCGTGAACACTCCAGGCCCTGCACCTTCCCACATTCACTCTTGAAGAGGCCTCATCCCAGGCTCCAGGCTGCTCTTTCCCAGCACTCTTGCTTCCCTTGTGACATTGGTTGGGTGGTGTTGTCTGTGTATGCCAATTCCAATGCCCTTTCCAGCCCACTGCCAATAAACAACTATTAAAGGTGGGGGGAAAAGTCATTGAGAATCAATCAGAATACTCTCAGTTAAACAAATCATGTCTTAGAATTAATGCGTGTGTGTGTGTGTGTGTGTGTGTGTGTGTGTGTGTAAATTCGTGCACAGGCGGTATGTCCCTCAGCCCAGCCTGCACCCTCTCCAATCTGGGACCCCTCAAGGGATGTCCAACTGCCTGATAGGATCGAGCCTAAATGGGCAGTCAGACATCTTTCTCACAATCCAGGACTGCTGGCTCCCAACTGCTCACCTGCCCGCGTTCCTGATTGCCCCTAATCATTTCTGGCTGCCAGCCTAATCAACCACTAACCAATCCCCTGCCAACCTGATTGATGCCTAATTGTTCCCTTGACAGCATGATTGTCCCTAACTGCTCTCTCCTGCAGTTGTCCCCAACTGTCCTCCCCTGGAGGCCTGGATCCCCCCCAACTGCCCTTCCTACAAGCCTGGTTGCCCCCAACTTCCCACCTCTATCAGCTTGGTCACCCCTAACCTCCCTCCTCTGCATTCTTAATTACCCCCAACTGCCCTCCCTTGCAGACCTGGTCCCTCCCAACTGCCCTCCCCTACTAGCCATCTTGTGGTGGCCATCTTGTGTCCACATGGGGGCAACCATCTTTGACCACATGGGGGCAACAATCTGGTGTGTTGGAATGATGGTCAATTTCCATATTACTCTTTTATTAGATAGGATAGAGGCCTGGTGCATAAGTGGGGGCTAGCTGCTTTGCCCTGAAAGGTGCCCCGGATCAGGTTGGGGGTTCTCTTGGGGTGTGGCGCAGTCTGGGTGGGGGGCCTATGGTGTTTTACAGGCTGGCCACACACCCCAGTGACCCAAGTGGAGGCCCTGGCATCTGGAATTTATTTATCTTCTATAATTGAAACTTTGTACATTGAGTGGAGCCAAGCCTTCTGCTTGCTCTGTGGCTGCAGCCATTTTTGTTGGGATTTATTTGTCTTCTATAATTGAAATTTTGTAGCTTTGAGCAGAGCCCTAGGCCAGCCAGGGTGTGCAGAAAGCTTGGCTTCCTTTATTACCGGGGAAACCCAAGCCTTCTGCTGACTCCATGGCCGCAGCCATCTTTGTTGAGTTAATTTGCATACTCATTTCTGATTGGCTGGTAGGCATGGCTTTTGGGTGTAGCAGAGGTATGGTCAATTTACATATTACTCTTTTATTATATAAAATATATATATATATATATATATATATATATATATACACACACACACACACACACACACACACATTGTTACCATTTAGTAAAAAGTAGCTGATATTTTTGACATTATTATTCTTGTGTGAGTGTAATATTAACATTTATGAGACAGATAGCCAGTGAAGAAGCTTAGAGATGTTGATAATTTACAGTTTGTACTATCAAGTTTTGCCTTGGAAGGCAGTGGCATAACTGAACTATTGATTACTGAATATAATAGTAGCACACTTTGATCTGTGGGAGTTCAAAGGGTTCAGTTTAAATGAAAACTTTATTATTGGAGCAAACAAATAGGTCTTTATATTAAGACAGACTCAATCAAAGGCATTCAGCCCTGCTCACCTTAAGTCATCTGGTTCATCATTGAGTCAATTGTAGGCAAATCTCCTCAGGAGTTATGCTTTGGACTTTTAGCACAGCAAAACAAAATCATTCTGTCCACCTTGCTGATGGCACTTTTTGTCAGCATGACCCAGGCACATGCCAGGCACTCAACAGTCCATAACAGTGAGTGCAAAGCCCCCTCTGTTCCCATATCAGTGGCCTAGTTTCCCCAGGTTTGTCTCATGTATGTCTGAACTGCTCCCACACCAATCTCATTTTTTCTCTTGGATAATAATAATTAGAGTGAATGTTTACTTGTTTATACATAACTGCTTTTTATGTATAAACTCTGCTCTTCACAGCAACCCTCTGAGGCAGATACTGCTATTTTTCACTTTTTTTTAAAGGTTAGAAATTGTCTAATATAGGTTCTATTATTATCTCATTATACAGATGTAGGTACTATTAGTATTTCTTTTTTACAGATGAGCATACCATAGCACAGATAGGTTACGTTTCACATATGTCACATAGGCTGGTAAGTAACAAAAGTAGGGTTTGAATCCAAGCATTCTGTTTCCTAAGTCATTCCTCTTAACCACTTCCATATAAAGCTTCAATTTTGCCACTGGCCCTTGGAGATTGTTCATGATCTCCATGGGTATGAATTTCAGCTTTTCTAATAGACTTGATTTGGCTCTTGATGTTCTTTTCCATTTGGATGTCCATTAAACATCATCCTCTTGAAAATTAACAGTCTTCTTTCTTTTTGTTGATACAATCAGTTATAGTGTGTATGAATGTATGTGTTTGTGTGTTCATGTGTGTGTGTACATTTGTGTGCATGAATGTGTATGTGAGTTAGGGTGGGAATGATATGGGATTTTGGAAAGCTATCTCTTACAAATACCAATAATCTAATAAACAACAGTTTAAGAGTATTGCCCAACTTTATCTAATCTGTCACAGTCAAGCACAAGTCCTTGAACACTGTCTTGATATTTTCCTCTCAAAGCAAGAAAATCTGCTGGTTTCCCCAGCACCGTGTATAATGCATAGGCTACCTGACATGTCTGCATTGAAGATTAAACATAAATTCAGGGAAAGCTCTGTCCCAGTGGGAAAATTATTTAAGGTTCTATAAGCAGTTAAATAACAGTGTGTAAACAAAGAAGTTGGATACTATTATCCAACTTTAAAATTTACGTTGTTTTATATACTTTTAATTTTCAGTTTTACTCACAATTCATCACCCAGCCAGAGGTCTGCAAATGCAAATCTCGGCAACCCAAATAGTAGAAAGAAACTCTGAACCCACAAGCATAGCATGGTGTCTCTATCAGATTGGTATCCTTGCATATGCTTAGGTGAAAATAAGGTAAAAGAAGCCAGGGAATGATGTTTTAGGTGTTCTAAAATAACAAAAATGTGATGATTTTAGCTGATGATTCAAAGCTGGAATATACAGATGCAGAGAAATGCAGCTTAGCATTTGAGTAAAATAATTACATAAAATAATTACATTACAATAAACCTATATTGACCACTTAATACCATGCTAAGTGCTTTATATTTTTTAACTAGTTTAGTTTTTATAACAGGCCTATGAGAGAGATTTGATGAAGGCACTTTGCCATGTTAAAGAACTGACAATCTGCTCTGCTAGAAGGTGGGAAATCAAGATTTAAACTGAAGCAACAGAGCTCGAAGTCCAAGCTCTTAACTACTGTAGCTCAAATTTCCTCCTCGAAAAACTTCAAATACTAATATAGAGGGAAAAATCTATTCTCCATGCTCCATGTTACCATAAAAGGAAAGGAATATGAAAGTAAGGGGGGAAAGCCTCCAGTCTATTTGTGCCTTCCCTCACACTTGCCCAGGACTGGAGGAATGACAGCCTCTCTGCAGGGCATTTTTCCTGCTCCCTCCCTCCTGCGGTCAGCTTAGCTACTGTGAAGGAAGCTTTAGGCTGTCCAGCATTTCTGTTGCTGATTGATGTGGAATTAAAAAAAAAAATAGCAGACTCATCTAAAGCCATGATCTCAAATCAGCATGATTACTGACATTGTGCATTTCCCGTGCTTAATACCTATTTTCATTTTTTGATTGGTTCCAAATTTGGGAACAAAAGGAAGCATCCTAAAAAGTAATGCACTTTGGCCATGGTTCTCATGTCCTTGATCATGTTCCTTCTTCTCTCATTCTTCTGAACCAGGCATTCCTGGATAGTCAGCCAAATACACATCAGATAATTATCTGCAATATAAATGATATATTCAGTTGAAAGGAATTCATATCTTACATTTAAAAATAATTTAGGGGTTATTGGAATTCATTCTAATTCAGGTGAATTTTGTCATTGTCATATTTACTCTTGTGTTTGCAGATGTGGTCTCCCAAAATTTTATTTATAACTAAAATTTTAACTTTCAACAAATGTACACTGCAACAGGTGGTGACCACCTTGGTTGTGGCCACATAGGTTAAGATATATGCATGTGTGTCCATGAACCTAAGACTGTGAAATCTTAATTTGCACCGTAACATAGGCACCCTTACAAAAGAAGACCTTTAAAGCATTGGTAGACAGTGACTTTTTTTTTAACTCTTGATAGCTAAAGCAAATGCTTCCTTGACCTTCAGATGTGGTCATTACTTTTATATATATTTATTTATTTCAGAGAGGAAAGAAGAGAGAAAGAGAGAGAAACATTAATGATGAGAGAGAAGCATCGATCAGCTGCCTCCTGCACAACCTCTCTGGGGATCAAGCCCAAAATCTGGTCATGTGCACTGACTGAAAATCAAACCATGACCTCCTGGTTCATAGGTTGATGCTCAACTACTGAGTCATGCCGATTGGACTGGTTATTACTTTTATGTTTTTAAAATGTTTCTTAAATTTTCTTCTGCTTTTATATTCCTTCTGGAGTTCTATAAAATTTTCAGGTCTAAGATTTTATGTTTTCTATCATCTTGGAGTTATAAGCTTTTGCAGAGCTCCCTCTTCCTAAGTATTGCCTTTAGCACTGACCTGGCATCTTAACTAGATGACTGTTGTCTATAGTTAGAAAGGTTAGAATGGGAAAGGTCACAGATCACTTCCAAGAACTTGTGAAAGTTCCCTTATGAATTTGCCACAAAGTTATGTATGTGGATGCTTGATTCTTCCATAGCAAACAAAAAATTAAAAGATTATAACTCAGTTATTAAGTCTTTTATTAATATATTAATATAGTGCTTAAGTCCTATTATAATGAAAATGTGAATTTTCCACTAATAACCAAGGAACCATGTAAAGCATCATGGTGTCTGATTCTAGATAACTCTGACTAGGCTTATGGTATAAAGTAGGTTCTGGGCAGGACCCACTCACCTCATGGACATCACACAGGGTCTATATTGCTCTCAGTTTATGCTCTGTTCTCACCATTTAAAAATTCTTAATAATTTTGAACAGGGAGCTCAGAACTTTCATTTTACAGTAGACCCTGGTTATGTAGCCAATTCTGGGCTCAGAGCTTGACTACTGCCATTCAGCTGAAACTGTAATTCCTGGTATAAGTTGATTTTCCAGAGGCTAAGTCTTTTGGCAGCTGTGATTCCCAATGGACTCCCCTCTTGGTTTTAGGAATCCAATATTACATTAACAAAGAAGTCTCCAGGGTTTTAGATTTTTCCCAGTGCTTTATAATTGTCTTTTATAGTAAAATTAAAGTGTTTGCATTGCCATATTATTTTAAACTAGTATGTATGCGCAAAGATGTTTAATTGACAGACTTCCTTAATCTATATGAACCATATGTATCTTCCCTTTTCTACACATTCAAGAGTCATGGTGACTTGCACTCAAATCTCAACAGATAACATATAATCAGTGTTTCAAAAAAAAAATGATGGAAAGCTTTTTCATGTGATTTTATTGAATCTCTGATTCAACTCTAACTACATTATATAAACTGAGACTGAATTTAGATCTTGTAAATTTATATATTCTTGAATTACAGTAATGGGGACATAATATTTGAAAGATAAAAATGACTGAAATACCATATATTATTTTTTTTAATGTGACAGAGCAAATATGTGATTGTTAAGTATTGAGATCAATTACAAGGTTTTATGTTGCAATGTGTTCCTTAGAGGGGTAGACTTGTTTCTTGGAAAATGAACAGTATAAATCAATATCACTAATATTATATAGGTCCAAAGTGACTTTGAGGCTTTGACATTCTAAAGAATACTAAGGGCCTGATGCAAGTTATTTTCTAGGAGTTATAATTTTATAGTTTTAGTAAATGATTACTATGAAGTAGTAGTTAAGGTAATGTTACTTATTTAAGCTGACTACATATATTCACAAATCTCTTCCAGTGAAATGTATTCTAAACTAATATGTAAATGAAGTAATGCTTTATAGATATTTATTCTATCATACTTTTAATAGCTAATGTCTTATTTTATCCCAACAAGGTGTTTATGGTTTTTTGTTTGGTCGCTTTCTAAGTAAAACATTTTTACCATCACCATTTAAGCTCTTTCTATTCTCTATGCTCTATCAAGTGTATTTATTTCCTCAATCCATGACACATTTTCACTTTTGTTCTTTTCCCCTTCCTAATTTGATTCCAATGAGCTTCACCTTTCTGGCTAACTCATTTAATGACAACTTTCCACACATAAAAAAATTAATAATTTTTGCTTTCCCAGAAGGAAAGTAAAAGGCAGATGTTTTTCATCCTTAAAACCATAATTCCCTTTCTTTTCCATTTAGAAGCTTCATGTTAGCAATGGCAGTTTATGTTCAACGTCCCAACAACACCTCCACATTAAGCAGACATCTTATTTTATTCCCTGTGACCTCTAATGACCTTTCTGATATGCTCATTAAAAAAAAAAAAGTGTGTGAGTGTGTGTGTATGTGTATGTGTGGTGTTTTGGGTCACAAATCCCACTGAGAATTTGATGAAAGCTATTGCTTCGGTATCATTTACAAACACTACATGAAATTTCAGTAGATTTCCAGGCCCCTGAGACCCATTCATGAACTAAACATTACAAACACCTGCTCTAATTTATCAATTTTATTTTATGGATATTGCATTGTGTATAATTTTCCTATAATTATTCACTTCTGTTACTGATCTTTATACTATTCACTCTGCTGCCTTCTTTACCACATCTTTCTTTTAAGAATACTCCTTTCATTTTCAAGTTCCATTTATATTGTATTACTCCAAATCCATTTAGTTCTAGGCATACCCTTGCCTTACTGACTTCTTATAAGTAAAAAATGAAATAGATATGTTCTCATTCAGCTAGTATGAGTTGAGTGCCTTGTATATGTAGGTATCATGGAGTATGTAAAACTGCATCTCTGAAAGGGTTTACTTCTAACAATCATATTAATGTTATTGATAAATATTGATATTGTTAATAACTAATAGTAATTGAATTTATTTTCTTTCCCAAGAACTATGCTAAGCATTTTTTCATCCTTAATCGTTTTGTTCTTTTTTCTTGACTTTTTTCACCTCTTCCTCCTTCCTCAACAAATAAAATGAAAATAAGTTGAAAGAGGTTAAGTAAATCTTACTCAAGGTTATTGTTTGAAAAAATAAAGAAGCTGAACTTAAACAGATTTCCCTGACTTGAAGCACTTCTAACATCTTCTCACATCTTAGATAATCTCTACCTCTCATTTAGCATAGCTGTACAAATATATCTGAGTGTATGTGTTTATCCAACCATCCATCCACCTACCTACACAAAAAAAATTAATACAGGGAAGAGAGAAAACCCATGTGATGCATATGAAATGCTATAAGAGTTAGAGGAAACCAGAAATTAGTTGAACTTTTCTTTATGGAAGAAGTGCCATTTGAAACATTCCATAAATGATACCTGAGACTAAATAGGGAATAATATGGAGGAGCTGTGAAGCCTGAGAAACTTGTAGAAATGTATGCAGAGGCATGATTGGCAGTTGACCTTGGCTAAAGTAGAGAGTGTGGAAAGCAGAATTAGGAGGGAATATAAATGTTGGAAGGAGTTGTAGGTCAGATCCCAGAGAACTCTGAATTCCAGGAATAGGAGCAGCAGCTTATTTAGCAGGAGTGAATGATGGAGGATTTTCAAGAGAAAGGGGGTATAATCAGAACTATGATTTTAGAAGTTGGCTCTGACTAATAGGGAACAGAAAGACTTGCAATGCATAGAGACCAGAGATATGTGCTCATTCTTTTGGCTGTATTCATAAAATTAAGACATAAGTAATTACCTTCTTTCTGGAAAGAGCCCCATTAGTGGGAGAGTTACGTAATGAATAATAAGAATATTTGAAACCTGAAACTGACAGTGAGTTCTATTCTTTTGTCTAATGGTAGTTTACACATTTAGCTCTGTTCACTTTTTCATTTCTCCTTCATTTTGTGTTCTCTCTTGTAGGAACTGCATTTTGGTTCTTTGTTGGTGGTGTTGGTATTTCTATAGGGTCCTATTCTACTGTTGCATGTTTGATGCTCTCTCGCTTCCACTCACTTTACTTACTGCTTTTCCCCACTCTTAAGGCCCTAGGTTTAGGATTGTTGATAACATGCTTTAACTTCTCTTGGAAACAATAATATGCTTATCCAATGATTATTGCCATTGTTATCTACTGAGCTCTGCCTGAGGCCAATCCACCCTCTATCACACTTTTTCACAATCATATATCATTTCTTCTCTATGTGGTTTAGATTTCCTTATGAACAGCATGGTGGTCTCTATGTGAACCTTTATGTTAGAATTTTGAGACAAAGACTGTGTGTGGAGGTGCAGGAGTTTGTGCTTACTGACAGCAATGTTAGGATAAAGGCAATATCTGTCATGACCAGAAATGGAAAGAGATGACAAGTTCAAAGTAGGATTCTCCGATTCTGTAGAAGTCAGGCAGATCTTGAACAGAGAGAGAATAGGGTCTTTAGAGAGTTTTGTGTGCAGGAGTGGTGACAAAGAAGGAATGTGATTTTTAAAAACATATAACAGCAATATCAAAAACTAGCGGGCACAAATAGAATGCTTTCGCAAGAGAGCTATAATTTGTGGAGGGTTTCTTGCTTGTGGATGAGTCAGATCTGCTTAAAGTTATGTCTTATTCTTTTTGCTTTGTTTTCTTGTCTCATTCCTCTTTTGTTGGACTTTGGCATGATTATTATCATTTGGATAAAACATCACACTTACAATATTTGAAGATCTTGTCACATATTCTGAAGTTTCATAGGGAATACATTCCTCGGCAGACCCAGAAGAAGAAATTGTGACTTATCTAATCTACATTTATCTTACCCAACTGTAACATAGTTAGTGCCATGATTTCTAGAAGTATATGCTGTTACCTTCCTGAACAACATGATTTTCATGGAAAGTACTGTTACATTACTTTTGTTCATTAATTTCCACTTATTCTTTCCCATTCAAATTGTTTTTTTGACCAATATAGTGTAATGATTCAACAATCGCCTAGAAATCCCTCTCCTTCATGCAGTGGGATTTCATTCAAGGGTTTTAAAATGTAAACTGCCATGAAATTGCACAATGTCATAAGTAAACACAAAATTCTTTATGATATCCATGCCTTACTTGTTTATTCTGTCCTCATATCTTAACTCCCATATCAGGTAGGTAGTAAGGCAGATATGCCAGGAAGAATTGGAGGTTTATATGGTAGGAAACAGGTGTTAAATGGAAACCATGATGTCTTCTCTGACAGAAATGACAAGAAGTAGTCAGAAACTGCAGGATTTACCCATTTTCCTTGCACAGGAGTTGATAAATGTGTTACATGCATCCAATAAGGCATAAATTACTTGCACTTCATTAACCAATAGATTTCTAGTAACATCTTCTCTCTCTAAACATGTTCTCTTCTTGCCCACCTGTCCTGGAAACAGCATTCTTCCTAATTCAGCAGCCTGAACAAGACATTAATAAGAATAATAGATGAGGTATTGAGTTCTGCATGTCCAAAAAGGTAATGTGGAGGAGGAATTCCCTGCCACCTTTTATGTCTGAACAAAAGCCACATTCCTTGTAGTCACAGGTTTGACTAGGCCTAAAGGTATAAAACAGGAAACTGGGGGTTATGGTTTATATGATGGAATATTCACATATCCCAATTGTCTTCAGTCTATAGTTAAAATATAATATTTATATATTCTGATAACATAGATCGTTTAGCATGTAAATGTTTTAATAATATGAAAAAAGTTTCACTCATCATGTAAGTTTCGCTTTGCAGAGAGAAGAGTAATATACTGTTATTTAGAATTATTAATTATTATGGTTAATAACATTAGTAGTAGACAAATTTGTAGAAACACACGAATTGTGAGCTTGTAAGAACCCTTAAATAATTATATATAAGTATTTTAAACTCAAATAATTTGAGCCCAGTTATTTCCAAACTTCCTTACATCAATATTTATTTAATAGAATCCTTTGATATTGTTAATTGTTAAATATCAGCTATTCAATATAGATTGAGAAGGCTTTTTAAATTTATTTATTAATTGAACTTATATTTACATAAATTAATTATCCACTGATTGCTAAAGACTACTGGTCTTGGATGAAAGAATTAAAAATAGCACATTTGAGTGATATGCTTGTTAATTTACTCTAGTATTCCTGAATGCTAATAATTTAAGAAAAGAATAATCTGTGTTTATAGATCAGATTACATCTTAAGGAATAATTGTAATTGAGAAAATTTTTCACAGATGTTATATTACTGGTACTTTCGAATATTTTAAATTAGAAGGCATTATTCTGTTTCTTTTATATCTTCGTCTCTTTCTAATTATTATTCTTATAGTTATTACTATCATTATTAGTTATTATAATTTTTATTTTACTTGGTACATGTCAAATAATTAAACCTTTTAATAGCTGTGTTTCTTATTATACACTTCAAAAGTTTTAATGATTGCAATATCCCCACAGTTCCCAGTCTTTACTAACTGCATAATTTTCTCAACTAATCAAATGAGCTGATTGTTCTGAATTATTTTCTCTGAGTTATAAGTTAGATAAAATAGGCCCAATAAAATTTTCTTAAACTCTTCTTTTATTTTGGATACTCATGATTCAAGGGCAGTTAGCTGTTTTCTGTCATTTTATTAAATGTAGTTTTATGACAATCTTTGGATTTAGAACTTTCCCCTTCACTAATTTGATGGGGACTTCCAAAGTTTACTTAACTTTTCATTTAGTTGGTGTATTTGTTATTTTTCCACAAGAAAAGTCACCTCTAAATAGTGTCAGTGCAACTGTTTTATCAAGTAAACTTCTCAAGGAAGTCAAGGTGGAATTTGTACATGGCTGGCTCTCCCCTGCTTTCTCTCCCTTTTCCCCTCCACCCCCACATCTTGGGCTGGGAGAAGGGGTCAGAAGGCCACACATCGCTGAGTTTAATTTATTCCAGTCCATCTAGTTAGTTGAAATATTTCCTCAAGGAAGTTTTCATTCAGTTGATGCCCTGAAGGGTTAGGAAAACAGAAACCCATAGTATTACAGAGCTGTTGTTACAGATGTTTCCAAGGAAACCGTATCAGGAATGTTCAAGTGTCTTGTTTCTACCCAAACCCACAGGAGTGTAGCTTGCTTGAGGTTTTGATGTACTCTTAATTCTTGCCGTAGCTGCTCTGTGGTAGGGTTTCCAGCCAAGCAGAAATCCCATGACTGCCCGAAGTTCTGGCTCCCTGTCCACCATGCTTGCTCTGGCTGAGCTCAGTTTTACGTCGTCATCCTGGAAAGAGAATAAGGTTAACATCAAATAGAGGTTAACTTCATTATCTTTTTAAAAGCTCCATTATTGTTTTTCTAAATGTCCAATGTACATTATTTTTCTCCAAAACATGCATTAGAATTTCATAAAAAATAAATAATAAATGAAACTTGAGCTGCAGAGTTCATTAGAAGACTAATACATGTGATAGATCACATCATGTTGTTTTACAAGGTATGTTACGAGGCTTGGAAGATAGAAGGGACGTTCACTTCTGTGATTTCCTCTACTTCATGTGGCTATAAACAATTTTAAGGTCATTTCATATTTTTTTTATTTCATACATCATAAGAGGAATAAAATCATGAAGAATCTGAAAATAATGTCAAACAGTAGTAATGTGATTAAACTTGACTTAAAATATTTTCATAATTAGATTCTACAAGATAATTAGTACTTCCTTTAAAAATGTTTACCCAAATGACATAAAGCCATAGAAAACTCTGATCATTTTCATTCAAAGTGTTTAGGGACAGAGAAATCCATTTCTCTCTTATTCTATCTCCCTCTTTCACAAAACATGCATATAGATGTGTCTGATAGTTTTTTTATTTTGTTTTATACACCATATAAGGGTAGAATGAACCACCTCAGTAGCTTCTGAGGCTAATACATTTCTATCACCACAATTATTTTAGCAAACCTGGTTCCCTTCACTTCTGCAACATTATATAGTCAATGATCAATTTTGCACAGTTGTTTAAAATATGTTCAAATTTTAAATTGTCTAAATACAAACAGCCAGATGAATACTAGTATTTTTATTTGGATATCACAATTAACCAAGAGATATTATACATACTTCCATCATATTAAATATTTGCAAAGAGAATGAAGCAAATTTAAAATAACATTTAAACCTCTCTATTCTGAGAAAGAGGTATAATTATATTTTATTCTATATTTGTAATTATAATTAATACTTAATCCTATTGTAATATCATTTATTCTGTAGTGCATGTTATAGAAATGTATATAAAATGTAATATTGGTATATAAGCTACATTTTGAATACCATAATTATACAATTATTTTTTCTCCCATTTAATTTCTATCAAATTGGATTGATTTATCATTTGCCATATCTTTCTTTATGGCCTGCTAAAAATTGCTGAAGGAACACAAAGCATTTAATTTAGCCATGCTTTTGTTGTGGATTTATTTATTTCACTGTGGCTAAAAATATTCAGTTATTAGTATATTTGGCAGAAACATTAGTAACCTCCAGTAATAAGAGATAGTGAGCACTATAGGAAACTCTCTTATTTATATCTAATTCATTCTTTAAAATGTCAGAAAATCTTCCAATAGCTACAGTTTATATTCAGTTATTAAATAATTTGAGGAAGGGAGGAAGCTTACACAAGAGTGTGCAATCAAGGTTACTGCTGTGGGCAAAATGATTGAATTCTCCAGAGAAGCTTGTAAGAATTGTCTGCTGGCAAAGGGAGAGGCTAGGGACTTTTTCCTTTGGTTGAGGGTGGGCTGCTCTAGGGTTATTTACTCCTCTGCATTTCTAGGGGGTAGACCTGCAGTAGGCTAATGGCCTCCTACAGCTTCCAAGAAGCTTTTGGGCAGAAAACCTATGACATAATGCTGTGAGCATACAGGTCGGAATCACTTATCACTCTGGGCCAGCTAGAGCTGACACATCAAAAGTGAGGAACAGCAGAGGGACCAGGCAGATGAAGTATTGGCTACAACTCATTCTATCAGGGTTCGCACCAAAATTACCATTCTATGGACATTCATACTGTCTTATTTAATGGGTGAGTTTCATTTTAGTTGGGTTCTAATTGCGAGCACAAGCTTTATCAGTACTAAGATCTAAGTTTTTGTAAGGTGGTTGCTTTTTATCACTGGTGAAGAGGAGGGTCTGTTTTACCTTGAGTTTATGGAAAAGCTGACAGCTCAATTTCAAAATTCTCTAAAAGGGTTTCACTTCAGAGGGAGAACCAATATGGCAGCATAGGTAAAACACCTATCTTGCCGTCATACTCAGCAATTTTAATACTACAACTTAACGAAAGAACAAACACCTTCCAGAATCACCAGAAAGCTCGCCGAGTGAAAATTCCACAAATAAAAGTGAAGATAAGATACTTTGAATCAGAGGAGCGGCAGCGGACAGCACAGAAAGATTTGCATGGAGAGAGGTTTGGAGCATACGCCAGCAGAGAGGGCGGGCAGCTGAAAACCGGCCAGTTTTCTCGAACGGGGAGACAAAGATGTCCCACTGGACTGATTCTCCACCTCTGGGTGAAGTCCAGGGAACCAACCCACTATCATACGGGGTGAAAACTGGACAGTGGGAGGGCACACTGAAGCTCGGGTGCGGCCGGGTC
Source organism: Antrozous pallidus (assembly GCA_027563665.1). Lineage (NCBI taxonomy): Eukaryota > Metazoa > Chordata > Mammalia > Chiroptera > Vespertilionidae > Antrozous > Antrozous pallidus. The sequence goes on along the minus strand of CM050508.1, from coordinate 28,311,203 downwards.
TGCCAGCTTGTGGAGAAGGCAGCTTGCGCGAACAGCTCAGCTGCATGACCGTGCAGAGAGCGCTCTGCGACTTGCCCTCTCATTCGGGAAACCGTCAAACTGCTTTGTTTTATGACCCTGGGTGAGACGTTGGGTGTGCAGACTCATTTGGGGAGAGTCTAAATTCCCCGGCAGCCGGTGGAGCTCAGCAGCAGCTCTCTCTCAGAGGTGCTGGCAGCCATTGCCCCCGGAACAGAGTCCCTGGGGCTGAATAGGGCGGAACTAACACTGTCTTCTTGGCCCAGAGACACCGCCCATCCAACCTGAACACAGCTGAGCTTCACAGACAATAGGCCTGGAGGTCAACCCCTCCAAGTGCTAACAAAGATTAACCTGAGCTTAACTTCAGCAAGACTGTGCAACCCATATCCACCTCAGGTAACTGGGGAGGCTGAGCGACTGTCCCTATTAGGAAGTCTACCACACAAAGCTAATTGACCAACTCGGGGAAGCAACCACCATGCAGAGACATGGAAAGAAATCAGATGTGAAAGAAATGGAGGAAAAAAAAACGACTGGACATGAAATTCAAGACCACGGTTATAGGGCTTTTCAAGAGGCTCCAACAAAAGGTCGAGGCCTATAAGGAAATAAGCAAGACCACAAAGGAAATGAATGAGTCCTACAAGGAAATGAACAAGACCCTCAAGGATATGAACGAGACCTGCAAGGAAATGATCAAGACCAACGTGGAAATGAATGAGTCCTACAAGGAAATGAAGGAGACCCTCAAGGACATAAAGGAGACTCTCAAGGATATGAAAAAGGACCAACCAGAAATTAAGCATACACTGACTGAAATAAAAAATATTATACAAAGACCTAAAAGTGCTCTGGAGCTTCCCAAAAACCAAGTTAAAGATTTGAAATACAATGAGGTAAAATCCACTCAGCTGAAAAAGCAAGAAACCAAAAGAATCCAAAAAATTGAAGATAGTGTAAGGGGCCTCTGGGACAACCTCAAGCATACCAACATCCGAATTATAGGGGTGCCAGAAAAAGTGAGAGGCCAAGACAATGAAAACCTATTTGAAGAAACAGTGACCAAAAACTTCCCACACCTGGTGAAAGAAATTGACTTAGGAATCCAAGAAGCGCACCAAACCCCAATATATAGGAACCGTAAGAGGACCACACCAAGGCACATCATAATTAAAATGCCAAGAGCAAAAGACAAAGAGAGAATATTAAAAGCAGCAAGAGAGAAACAGATGGTTACCTATAAGGGAGCACCCATACGATTGTCAGCAGATTTCTCAACAGAAATGATGCAGGCCACACGGGAGTGGCAAGAAATATTCAAAGTGATGAACAGCAAGAATCTACAACCAAGATTACTCTATCCAGCAAAGCTATCATGCAGAATTGAAGGTCAGATAAAGTGCTTCGCAGATAAGAAAAAGCTAAAGGAATTCATCACCACCAAACCAATATTATATGAAATGCTGAAAGATATTCTTTAAGAAGAGGATGAAGAAAAAGATAAAACTGTAAATTAGGAACAACAAATACACATCTATCAACAAATGAATCTAAAAATCAAGTGAATTAATAAGCTGATGAACAGGATAAACTGGTGAATGTAACAGAATCACGGACATAGAGAGGGAATGGACTGACAACTCTTGGGGAGAAAGGGGGTGTGGGAAGTGCAGCAAGAGACTGGACAAAAATCATGCAACTATGGGAGAGGACAGTGGAGGGGGGTGAGGGCAGAGGGTGGGATGGGTACCAGGTGGAGGGGAACTATAGGGTGAAAAAAAAAGGGAACAATATAATTGATAAACTGAACAATAAAGATTTTTTAAAAATGATAAAAAAATAAAAAAATAAAAGGGTTTCACTTCATTGATATCTCTTTTAAGTTCAATAAATTAAGAAAAAATTGTTATATATATAATTTCTGCCTTTTATTATTTAATGTCTAGTAAATTTGACTTTGCTAAATCCATTGAAGAGAAACTCATATACTTTTAAAGTTAATGATTTTTATATTTTAATTACATTTTGAAATTTAATAAGCATTTAACACAAAATACCCACGCTTATATCTAGATATCTATATCTACCTTTCTGTCATCCTATATAATAAAAGGGTAATATACAAATTGACCAAATGGCAGAATGACCAGTCACTATAATATGCACTCATCACCAGGGGGCAGATGATCAATGCAGGAGCTTCCCCCTGGTGATCAGTGTGATCCCACAAGGGTAGTGCCCCTCAACCACAAGCTGGACTTATGGCTGGTGAGTACAGTGGAGGTGGCAGGAGCCTCTCCCACCTCTGCAGCAGCACTAAGGATGTCTGACTAACAGCTTAGGCCCACTCCTGCCTAAGCCATCAATTGGAGATCCCCCGAGGGCTTCCAGACTGCTAAAGGGCACATGCTGGCCTGATGGGACCAACCTCCTGCCCCCTGAGTGCACAAATGTCGTGAACTGGGCCTCTAGTATTTATATATTTTTAGTTTCAAACACAGACTCTTAGTGTCATTCTCTTTTTTGTTATAAATCACCAAATATCATCCAATCAAATATAAAATGCATTTTATATATTTACATTTGTATTTCCATTTGTAACTATCATCTATGTACCTATCATGATCCTGAGATCTCTCAGCATCATTTTTAATTCATTTTAGTACATTGATAACACAGTGTTATTATACTTACTAGTAAGATGATAAATTCTATTACTGATGGAGCAAAAATAACCTTAAAATTTAAGACATGGCTGCTAATAGTTACACTTATTTATATTTTAGAATTTAAGATACCAATTTTATGATAAAATAGTCCTAATTCCTCTACCCTCTAGCCCTTCATAATTAAATTCAATGTGGGGATATTTGCTATCATTTATGTTAGGTGCATTACATAAAATCAAATATTGAAAAGCAAAGTAATTTTAATAAAACTGATTTTTACTATAAAGAAATATTTGTACATTAAATTCACCACTGGCCATTACTCTTCAGTGTCCCCACCTCAGTGATACTGCGCTGAGGATGTATCATTACACTGATGTCTTCTTGCCATCCTGAGGTGCAGGGAGGAACATAAGAGCCTATACTGTCTTGCTACATAGATACTTTAAAACTTAGAGAATAAAGGGGTTTATTGTTTCTCATTTTCCAATTGTCAAGATTTTTTAAATGTGTTTATATATATTAGAGGCCCGGTGCATGAAATTCATGCACAGTGGGGCGGGTGCAGAGGGGGATAGTGTCCCTCAGTCCAGCCTGCAAAGACACCAGCATCCTTCACCATGGCCTCTAGCCAGAGGTTCTTCTCCTCCTTCCACACAGCCTCTGGGGAGATGCTTGTCCTGGGGCCTCCTCAGGGCTCTGGCACATGATGCCCTGTCAGGTACTCGGGGGCTTGGGCTTTCAGGTCTGGCTTCCCCACCTGGCATGGTATGCATTTGCTGCCTGGGGCCCATTCTCTCCCTCCACATGGAAGAGGGTGGTCCTGCTGGGGGCACTGACAGTCATTCTCTCCCTATGCAGCAGGAGAGGGTGGACCAGCCAGGGATGCAGATGCGGCGCTTGCAGCCCTGGCCAGCCTGTTCTCTCAGTGGCCACAGCCATCTTGGTTGGGATTTATTTGCTCCTGATTGGCTGGTAGGTGTGGCTGGTGGGCATGGCTTGATTGGAGGTATGATCAATTTGCATATTAATCTTTTATTATATAGGATATTAGAAGCCCAATGTATGAAGAATTGTGCTAGAATGGGCCTTCCTTTCCTTGGCTGCCAGCAGCACTTTTCTACTCAGGCCCAGCCCCTGAGCCACCTCTTTCTGCTCTGGCCCTGCCTTTCCACGCTGCCCAGAGGCCCTGAAAGACAAGGGTGGGGCGAAACCCTGCATTGTTGCCATGCCTGCCCTCCTACCCCTGTCGCTCAGTGCCTGTGTATGCAAATTAACTGCCATATTTGGTGGATTCATTTGCATACTCACTCTGATCGGCTAGTAGGCTTAGCAAAGATATGGCCAATTTACATGTTTGTCTATTATTTGGTAAGAGATATATATATATATATAAATAAAACTATTTTTTGTTGTTGTTAATCCTCACCCAAGGATATTTTTCCATTGATTTTCTTTTTTTATAGAGTGGAAACGGGGAAAGAGAGAGAGGAATATTGATGATATTGATGTGAGAGAGACATATCAATTGGATACCACCTGCATGCCCTGACCAGGCCTAGGAATCGAGCCTGCAACTGAGCTGAATGTCCTTGGCTGGAATCAAACCCAGGACCAACCCTTCAGTGTATGGGTTGACACTATCCAGAGCCAGATTGGCTAGGGCTGTTTGTTTGTTTGCTTGCTTGCTTGTTTGCTTAAAGGTAGCTATCATAGTGGAGAAATCGAAGCCATAATTAACTCTGAAGAGTGAGGGTTTGGTCCTAAGCTTTTGGGAATCTTTTACAGGACCCTGAGAAGACTTCTACCCATGTTTCATCATCACCCAAGTTTCTTAATGAAGCTCTTGAGTCTAAGATGGGCAATAAGGATTTTGTCTTAGTTGTATAAATTTTGTCTTTCCATCTGTCAAGATGAGATTTTTCATGGATGATTTAAAGCATAAGCTCCCAGGAGCCATAAAGAAAAACCATAATTAACATTCTAGCACAAATGCAATGGATTTATCTACCTTAGCTCAATGAAAACACATGTAAGGATTGTGAGAAGACTTGATTATATCATAGAGTAGAGTATATGTATTAAAAGCAATTTTACAGTAGAATTCCTGATATCACAGCTTAAGGAAAATACTTTTGCATTTATTGAAGAATCTTAAGGTGTAATATATGCCTGTATCACAAATATATGCCTGTATCATATCCATTGCTTTATGCATCATGTCAAATGCTATACCTTATTTTTAAAACAGCACTGCATTTGTTATTCTGATAATGCTTTTGCTCTTTTTGTCTTACTAAATCTCTGACACCCTTGAGACTTTTAAGAAATTTAGTATAGATTTATAAAATTGTTTTCTGCTCTTATATGATATACTAGAGGCCCCGTGCATGAAATTCATGCTGGGGAAGGAAGGGTCCCTTACCCCTTCCTCCACCCTCTTGCAATCCAGAACTGCTAGCTCCTAACCACTCACTTGCCTGCCTGCCTCATTGCCCCTAACTACTCTGCCTGCCTGATCACCTAATCACTCTGCCTGCCTGCCTGCCTGATGCCCCTAACTGCTCACCTGCATCCCTGATTGCCCCTAACCACCTCTGCCTCAGCCCCTGCCATGGCAGCTAAGTCCAGAAGGACTTCTGGAATGATGACCAGAAAGTTGTTTAGTTGTCTGGTCTAATTAGCATATTACACTTTTACTGTTATAGGTAAGAGCAGTTCAGACTCCTAGTGTATTATAAAACTTTAATATCTAATAGAAGAGAGCCAAGTACTTGTGAACACAGATCCAGTCCTGGGTGGATAATCCACAATATAAAGCATGTCAATTCCAGTGTGCATATAAATTTGGGGAGTGATGGTGTATATTTTGAGTTAGTTGCATGCAGTGCCTTTACACATAATCTTTTCTTAAAATAAATAGACTCTTCTACCAGAAGTCATGGTGCCACCAAGCAGAAGTTTGGTGAACATATTTGGTTAGAAGGAACTCTGTTGTTGTATTAGGTAACCAAAGTTAACCCACTCAGAAACATTTTCAAGCTAGAGTCTTTCCAAAGAACAAATACTTTTTTCACTGTGTTTTGGCCTCATGGCTAGCTGCTTTCTTCTCAACCCAAATAGAAAACTTAAATTCCTATGTTACCCTGTATTTCCCAAACTAGCAAATGTTATTTTAAGTTATCCACACTGTGGCCATAGTATCAGCCATGCCCAGACAGGAGTTTTGCTGCCATGGGCTGTTGGAGGAATCTTCAAACTTGAAAGTCAAATGGCAGATGAGCTGAATGGTAAGTCACAAGAAAAATTAGTGCTTTTCTTACAGCTTTTGTATCCTCAACTAAAGAATAGTCTTAGAGTTAGATTGGAATGCCATTATACATTACTAAATTTATTATGTTTTGAGAATTGTTGAGAGTTTTAGATAGAAGATAGCAGATGTATTGAAAGTCAGGATGATACAGGTTAATAGAATTTGATAAGTAGTTTATATATTAAATTATGTAGTTCATAGCTTACAGAGATACAACACAAAACACCATCTTCTATTTTCATATATGCCTATTCATTGTTTTAGCAAATATTTACTGAATAGTTATTGAGTATAAGTGGGAAAGTTCTGCTTCTCAAGATATTTTCCTTCTGGTGAATTTAGACAGGAAATAACTAAGTGAGCAAACAACTAGGTATGTATCATTTGTGATAAGAGCTATGACAAAAATTATAGGGTTATTATAAGAGTAGTGACTTGGGAGTTGTTATGCAATGCTTCTATGAAAATCTGATAGTTGAGAGGAGACTTGAATGCCAGGAAGTTGCCAGCCAGAAAAAAAATCCAAGTGAAGAACTTTCTGGAGGAGCAAACAGCAAATGCAAAGGCTCAGAAGCAAACAAATCTTTATCACTTTTCATAAAAAGGTAACAGTTGTAGGGACAGAGTGAGCATAGCTGAGAGGATAAGAGATGAGGTTGGTGATGTTGTCAGGGCCCAGATAGTCCTAGCCTTACACATCCTTGTCAGGGATATTCAGATTATTCAAGTTGCAATGGAAAAACTTTTGAGGATTTTGAAGTTGGGGACAGAGAGGTAGAGTACCAAGATCTAACTGAGATTTCAAAATCTCACTGAATGACTTATTAGGGGAGAAATATAAAGGAAGATAAATAAATATTGGAGATGTGTTGTGATTGGCTGAAACATAGTCTTAGAGAGAGAGGAAAAGGGAAGACTTCATATCACTTCCTTGTCTCATACCTGGTGGCAACATTCACTGTCCTGAAGAATGTGCTTCTCAGTGATCTGAACAAATTTAAAAAGCCATCTGAATACAGCAAAGGTAAAATCCTAGCAAGTACATAAAATACAAAATTTTAAAAACTCCCCTTATGAGGATTTACTTGGTCACATTTATTTAAGGAGAAGGAGGAAAAAGAGTGCTCTGGAAAGAAAAAAAAATACCCAAAGAATATCTTGAGGTAGCAATGGTTCCAATGCACACTTCAAGTTGTTTAAATAAAGCAAAATTTACAGTATGCTCATATTAGTTTCCTAGTCATAATAAATTACCACAAACCTGGTGGCTTAAAGCAATAGAAATTTATTCTCTCTCAGCTCAGGAGGCCAGAAGTCTGAAATGTAATTTTTTTTTTTCCCAAACAGATCATGTCTTTGTACTTTGGCTCTATTCCCAGTGGAGCAAAACAGGAAGATTATCCCTTGATCCTAGACCACGTGTAAGCATCTCTAACTTTCTCATGCAGAATTTCATTTATTATATACCTACTCATGAGGCACACAAACGTGAAAAGAAGGAATGGCTCTTTTATGTATATGAAATGTATCTAGCCTTCCTCTTGAAAGTCCATTGCTAAATGCGAGGGAGGAAATAAACATAGTTCCCTGGGATGGTTGGTTCTGTGTCAGTTTGTCTAGATTATAGTACCAGTTATTCAACCAAACACTAATGGAGGCGTTGTTGTGAAGGCATCTTATAGAAGTGATTAAAGTGCATAATCAGTTGACGTAAGTGAGAAAGATTATCCTAAATAATCTACTTCAAACTTGCCTAGCCAGCCTGCAATTGTGTGAGCCAATTCTTGGCAATACATAATTTGCTGTACAGAAACAAACTAGTTCTGTTGCTGATTAAACCCTAACTTATACATTCCCCATCCAGAATTCATAGTCCAATCCAATAACTTAAGCTGCTTTTTTAGGATACTAAGCTTCCATTGATGTTACTCAGAATCAATCCAGAGTCTCCCTCCTCCTATACCTCTAGTTGAAAAAGGTTTCTTTTTTTATTTTTTAAAATATATTTTTATTGATTTCAGGAAGAAAGGGAGAAGGTGAGATAAACATCAATGATGAAAAAATCATTGACCAGCTGCCTCTTGCACACCCCCTCCTGGGGATCAAACCCACAACCTGGGCATGTGCCCTGACCGGAAATTTAACCATGACCTTCTGGTCATAGATTGACACTCAACCACTGAACCAAGCCAGCCAGGATGTTTATTTTATTTTTTAAAAAATCTACAATGTATTTTAGGGTTCTGGGAGCATAATAGACTTCATCCATCCAAGACAAGGTATCTGCTAAACCATTGCTTTCCATTTACTCCCTGCTATGGTGAAAGATGCTAGCAGGCACCCTGGCCAGGCTTTGAGCTTTTAGGGGATCCTATTCATGATAAACAGAAACTAAGGTCAACTAAGGCCTGATACACACTATGACCTCCTTGTTTTAAACACCCTACCATGACAGGATTACTTTGATATAGCAATGCCCCAAAATAATTTCCTTTCAGAGCTCAAACCATGAAAAGGGGAAATTCTTAGTGGCTTTGGTATCCTTCTGTCCCTCTTTTCCACCTGACCTCCAACAGGTCTGGGTTTTTCTGAAGCCACTATCATTTTAGGGATTGGCCTTATCAAGCAACTGGAGATGCAAGGTAGAGAAGAGAACCTTCTGCTACATAATTTCCTTCTTTCTACCACTCCTCAGAGGCAGGAAGGAATGGCTTTCTGTCTCTTGTTCTTCCTGTTTGGAACTCCCTGGTCTCGTTAGCATAGTCTGACATTTCATTTTATCCGAACCTCCCTATGAGCCTATTTTCTTGCTGAGACATTTCCTCACCCAGTCAGACTTTTGGGTGATAATCCACAAGGGCTCCTGAGAGAAGGAGAAATGTGTAAGTGGTAGAAGTTCAGTGATTTAAAGAAGAAATGAAAATGCATACATTTAGGACTATGACATTATCACCTCCATTGCTCAAGGCAGTTTACGTTGGTTCTGCTGTAGGCTGTTGTCTCCTGCCAGTGCTTTGCTCCAGTCTAGGTGCAGGAAAGTTCAGCTGCCCCAACAGTCCTGTCACAACATGGGTCCCCACACCAGTGACCATATCTAAGGGAAGAAAGATAAGGAAAATATTCATACACAGTGTCTTTTTAATGGAGCAAGGAGGTGATAAATGGCTTCAAATTAGACTTTTAATGTAGTCTTTAAGTAAAGTTGTAGAGTCCCAAACATATAGAAAGTAGATTGAAACACATTCCTTAGCACCTTTAAACTTTTGTCCCATGACTCAAATATGTAAAACAAATGCAGCCCAACACACAAAATCTGTGCAAGAGGCTGGGCCTTGCAGCCCCAGCTGCAGCTGCCTTGTGGCCCTGCCTCCTCCTCCCGCCCCTCCCCGCCCACTGGTCATTCAGGAATGTCATTCTGCAGTCTGGGCTAACTAGCATATTATCTCCTTATTATATAGAATAGTCCAGAAATTTATTTTATGGCTGAATTACATATATTGCATTAGTTTGCTAAAAGTGTTTAAGTATATATATTTCAGATATGCTGTAATTTTACAATTCTTTCATCCCTTGGAATCTCAAAAATGGGAGTGGCTCAGGTCTTTCTGAATCAGAAGAGGCACTATCTTCAGGAACCTTCAGACAAACCCAGGCCTATCAAAGTTGACTTCTTAAAATGTTTAAAACAAGAATCATCAGGATTATTGCAGTTGAGTCATCTTCCTATTCTGATAGAATGATAAGCACATAGCAGCTTATTAAAAATGCAAATTGGGTGAATAAACTATTAAGTCCGTTTTTCTCTGGAGAGGATTCATCTGGAACAACACTGAAAAGTGAATTTTAAATACATAGAAGGGCTTTTTTTTTCAGTCATGCAAACAGGAATGAAAATCAGAATAGTATTCAGTTAAAATAAAGTATATTATTCAGTAAATCTAATAGATTGCAACAAATATCAATTCTTATCTTTTAAAGAGTATTACTGGTTGGCTTAAAATTTTGCTTTCTGTTTCTATTAAATCCAAGAAAACCATTTGCAAATACAGAGAAGAAAAGAGAAGAGAAAAAATTGAAACATTTCGTAAGTTTAAAGAAAATCCTATTTTCCCTCAATTTGATGATAGATCTAGGAGGAGACCCAGTTTATATGTTTTTTTTCCTGGACATGAAAAATTCATGTAGCATCATACCTAATTTTGACTAAAGAAATGTATAGTTTAATAACTGTCCTGAACTAATATTGCTTCCTAGGTAAAGTGTTAAAGTCCCAAGATCCATCGTAGCATTGCGTTTACATACTCAAGTAAACTTGAGATGCAAGGAAACAATCCAGTGATACAAGGCATGATGATTTCTGCTTTGGGTTTGTCAGTAGATGGGGTTTGACCACATAAATTCAGTCATCTATAAATTTTAATGAAAAAAAATTTAAAGGACAAATGGTTTTCACAAAGAGTTTTCAATGTATCTCAACAGTCATTTAATTTTCAGACTGTTAAAGACAGGGGTTGCAAAACACACACACACACACACACACACAGAGCCATAAAAGCAAAACAATTTTTCCTTAACTCGTCAGGATGTTGTAGGTCTGGCGGAGAAAGGATCAGCGGAGCAAATGAAGATCATTTGAACCACATTGTGTTTGCATGCGTAGAACATTCCATGCCTGGTGAATTTCTGCCCCCCCCCCCCCCCCCACCTTTTCTGACAGAAGCTGTGCAAAACAAAAATCATGGCTTCTGCTTAGTCTCTGTTTTTCTCCGCCAGGATATGATACAGGACATGCAACGGCGATTCTCATGGCAGCTGGAAATGAACACCTTCACACTCTCCCTCTACAGTGTGCTCTTTCTTGCCTCTGCCTAATGATACCAATCAAGCTGTCCTTGAAGGAACCCCACTAATATCTTACAGAGACCGCCCCAGCCTGGTAAAACCTAGACTTCCCTTAGGAGTTCAGGTTCTTTCGAGAGAGACGTAACTTAACTCGAAACCCTCTACTATCTAAGGAACAAAGTATCATCTTAGTATTCGGGGTGCAAAGTAAATATGTCCCTAAATACACAGGCCACTGGAGGAGCCACAGGTCCTCATCACACAGGCATTCCTAGTCCCGTTCCGAGGCCCCGCCTCGCAGAGCGTCGCTCTGTTCTCTCCGGGGACGCGGGGGGCGCAGAGGGAGAGCTGAGCCAGCCTCCCCCCAGCCCTAGCGCAGTGTAGCTCGTTCTTCAGGCGCAGGCGCTGGAAGAAGGTGGTATGCTCGCGAAAACTACGCGTTTGCTTAATTTATCAGAGGTCAGTGAGGTCATTGTGTCATCTCCCCTGTTTTCTGGATTTCCCAAAGAATCTCCCGCTTCCAGCAACACCCTCTTTCTCCCCGTTGGAAATGGAAACACGTCCGCGGCAGGAATTTTCCACTGAGCAGACGCAGCTTCCCTCGCGGGGGCCTCCGCACCCCAGCCTGCGATGCTGTGTTTCTTTCCACGGCAGCTCGGCGTTCCCAAGCCAGCACAACGAGTTGTATTCAGACCTTCAAAGCCCTCCCCTTTCTACATCCTCTCTCTCTCTCTCTCTCTCTCCCTCCCTCCCTCCCTCCTTTTCCATAGCGCATACTTTCGAGCAATTTCAGAACGAGGGCACAGGCTTGGACGCAGCATTCAGTTTTAATTAGTTATGTCACTGTCACAGAGTCGGAACCGTTGGGAGCCTGGTCCCCTCCCCTCTTCCACATCCTTTCCACATCTCCCAGCCCCCTTCCCTCCCTCTCCTTCTGGTAAACACGGGAAAGACAAACCCCCGGCGTCCATATACTCTGCTTGCAATTGTTTGCCTTCGCCAGTTACTCCCTTTCAATAATATTTACAAACTCTGCATCCCCGCCTGACGCGGCCATCAGAGGGGACACGGATTGCTTATAATCGCAGCTGTAAACAAGAGCTGGGAACACGCGCTGGGAAACGTGTTCACAGCCCTGCCTGGGGCTTAGCACGAGCTCACCACCAGGCTAGGGCTGGGCTGCGCTCTCCAGCGCCCAGCTCTGCAGCCGAGACCTAAACGGGAGCGGGGAAATCCGCAGGGCCATCCCAAGTCCCTGGAGGGGGGGGGGAGAGAAAGGGAGGAATTCGAGGGTCAGAGAAAGGCTACATCCAGGGGAAACACCGCCTGCGTCCCGCAAAGCAAATGACAGTGCACGCAAACACAGACGCCAGCAGGCCGGCTTCCCCGCGGGCGGGCGGGAGGGGATGCGGGAGCGGCGGGGCGGAGCATCCCCCCCTCCTCCCCCGTCTGGCTGGGTGGTAGCTTCTCAGACAACGAGGGCCCCAGGGGGTCACATGGCGCGGAGGAGGGTGTCGCCTAAGGAGCCGGGATTCTGCAGGGAGGGGAGGGTTAGGAACAGGGGCGTTTGTTCAAGCTGGGAGGGTGGGCCTCAGGAAAAAAGAAATAGATTGATGCTTTGCAGGACACCTAGGGTATTTCTTTCAGGGGCCATTACTTCCACTTTTAGGCAGGAACAAGAGCTGGGAGGAAAACCGCGGCGCGCCTGACAGCTCCGAGATGATCAAAGGGAGAGGGTGAAAGGCTGGCTGCCAGCCATTTACTAGAAAGAGGGGTGCTCCCAGGGCCTCCAGTGGGAGAGAAGGGATTAGGATCAAATATAAAGAGATTGGCCTTACTCCTTTTTTTTTTCTTTTTCAGGAGGAAAAATATGTACTTTTTTTTTTTTTTAAAGAATGCTACTCACAGACCCACTCCTTCCCATAGACAAAATAGACCACACACACTCGCACACGCACATACACACACACACACACAAAGGAAAGTCCACCCCTTCTTTCCAAATGTTGCCACCTCTACCTTGTGATACCACAGGATGGATTGTCCGCTGGAGCACATTTTTATGCGGAGACATCCCTCTTTGGGGAAGGTAGCTAACTTTGTGAATCGAATTAACCTCAGAAATAAAGTTTAAAGCACTCCTGGGATTTAGTTAGCAGTTTCCTTTTCATGGATAACAGGACGCGGCTTTAAAATGCACTTTACCGGGGCAAGGGATCTCCAGTGGTAAAAATGATGATCCCCAGCACTGTAGGGAAGGATTGCTGAGCATGTCTACCTGTAGAAAGGATCACAAGTGTGTTATTAGCATCAGTGCCCTCTTACTCTCACAACAAAGACATGGAATGGCAGGTGTCTGCCCAGTGCAAAAGGGGCATTCCCTTCAATCAGAGAAATAAGATCTTTATGTCTTGAGTTGCAATGAAGCTCTTAAAGAGCTTGAATTAAGTGGGAAATACATTCTCATGTGATAATGATTTTATTTTGCCTGAGAATAAGTTACACACACACACACACACACACACACACACACACACAACTTTGCCAACTTTTTTCAATTCAAGCTTTAGGAGGAAAATGAAAACAAACAAGAGCAAAGTAATTTATATGCAGATTCCCATTTTGAAACACCCAGCACATCCTAAATATTTTATCTTCTATAATAAAAGGCTAATATGCAAACAGACCATACAGCTATGACACACACTGACCACCAGGGGCTATTAGCTCAATACAGGAGCTGACCCCTGGTGGTCAGTGTACTCCCACAGGGGGAGTGCTGCTCAGCCAGAAGCTAGGCCCATGACTGGTGAGAGCAGCAGTGGTAGTGGGAGTCTCTCCTGCTTCTATGGTAGCGCTAAGGATTTCTGACTGCCAGCTTAGGACCGTTCCCTGCACGGCCTAAGCTGGCAGTCAGATATCCCCTGAGAGTTCCCAGACTGTGAGAGGGCACAGATCTGGCTGAGGGACTCCCTCTCCACCGAGTGCATGAATTTCGTGAACTGGACCTCTAGTTTAACTTCCTATCTAATAAAAGAATAATTTGCAGATTGACCATCACTCCAACACACAAGAGAGCTGCCTCCATGTGGACAAAGATCCTGCCCCCATTTGGACACAAGATGGCCACCACAAGATGGTCAGCAGGAGAGGGCCATTGGAGGTTCCAGGCCCTGCAAGGGAGGGCAGTTGTGGGTGATTAGGCCAGCAGGAAAGGGCAGTTGGGAGGGACCAGGCCTGCAAGGGAGGGCAGTTGTGGGTGATCAGGCCAGCAGGAAAGGGCAGTTGGGAGGGACCAGGCCTGCAAGGGAGGGCAGTTGTGCGATCAAGCCTGTAGGGGAGGGCAGCTAGAGGTGACCAGGAGGGCAGAGGAGGGAAGTTGGGGGCAAATAGGCTGGCAGGGGAGCAGTTAGACATCAATTAGGCTGGCAGGGTATGGTTAGCGGGTGATCAGGCTGGCAGGCAAAAGTGGTTAGGGGCAATCAGGGGGGCAGGCAGGTGAGCAGTTTGGAGCCAGCAGTCCTAGATTGTGAGAATGATGTCCGATTGCCTGTTTAGGCCTGATCCTACCAGGATCGGGCCTAGATGGACAGTCAGACATACCTCGAGGGGTCCCAGATTGGAGAGGGTGCAGGCTGGGCTAAGGGACATCCCCTGCCCCCTGGGCATGAATTTCATGCACCGGGCCTTTAGTATATAATAAAAGGCTAATATGCAAACAGACCAAATCTTTTATATAAGATAAAAGATTTAGGATATGCTGGTGTTTAAAGTGATAAGATTTTAATATATTCATTTGACATAATACTAGGGTTGAGTCAAATCTAAGCACAGCAGAGCAATTCAGGGTTTGTTTGTTTTTTGTTTGTTTTTCTTACCATTAGAATAGTGACAGTTAAGGTGTGCCTTTCATTAAGAGCTTCTTTGCAATTTTTCTCCAATATTAGGAAAAATGTAAAGTATGTGTCATTCATTTTTTCAATGGTACAAGAATATGCTTTTTAAAAAATCTATTAATGCGGGAGAACTAAGATGGCAGCAAAGGTAAAACACCTATATTGCCATCATAATCAGCAATTTTAATACTACAACTTAACGAAAGAACAACACCTTCCAGAATCACCAGAAAGCTCGCCGAGTGAAAATTCCACAAATAAAAGTGAAAATAAGACACTGTGACTCGGAGGAGCAGCGGCGAACAGCATTGAAAGATTCGTGTGGAGAGAGGTTTGGAGCGCGCACCGCGGAGAGGGCAGGCGGCTGAAAACCGGCCAGTTTTCTCGAACGGGGAGACAAAGACGTCCCACTGGACTGATTCTCCAGCTCTGGGTGAAGTCCAGGGAACCCACTATCATACGGGGTGAAAACTGGACAGTGGGAGGGCACGCTGAAGCTCGGGTGCTGCCGGGTCTGCCGGCTTGTGGAGAAGGCAGCTTGCGCGAACAGCTCAGCTGCGTGACCACGCAGAGAGCGCTCTGAGACTTGCTCTCTCATTCAGAAAACCATCAGACTGCTTTGTTTTACCTCCATGGGTGAGACATTGCGCATGCAGACTCATTTTGGGAGAGTCTGAATTCCCCGGCAGCTGGTGGAGCTCGGCAGCGGCTCTCTCTCAGAGGTTCTGGCAGCCATTGCGCCCGTCAAAGAGTCCCCGGGGCCGCATAGGGCGGAGCTAACGCTGTCTGCTTGGCCCAGAGACTCCGCCCATCCAACCTGAGCACAGCTGAGCTTCACAGACAATTGGCCTGGAGGTCAACCCTCCAAGTGCTAACAATGATTAACTGAGCTTAACTTCAGCAAGACTGTGGAGCCCATATCCACCTCAGGTAACCGGGGAGGCTGAGCCACTGTCCCTAGTAGGAAGTCTACCACACAAAGCTAATTGACCAACTCAGGGAAGCAGCCACCATGCAGAGACATGGAAAGAAATCAGATGTGAAAGAAATGGAGGAAAAAAACGACTGGACATGGAATTCAAAATCACGGTTATAGGGTTTTTCAAGAGGCTCCAACAAAAGGTCGAGGACTATAAGGAAATAAGCAAGACCACAAAGGAAATGAATGAGTCCTACAAGGAAATGAACAACACCCTCAAGGATATGAACGAGACGTGCAAGGAAATGATCAAGACCAACGTGGAAATGAATGAGTCCTACAAGGAAATGAAAGAGACCCTCAAGGATATAAAGGAGACCCTAAAGGATATAAAGGAGACTCTCAAGGATATGAAGAAGGACCAACCAGAAATTAAGCATACACTGACTGAAACAAAAAATATTATACAAAGACCTAAAAGTGCTCTGGAGCACCCCAAGAACCAAGTTAAAGATTTGAAATACAAAGAGGTAAAATCCACTCAGCTGAAAAAGCAAGAAACCAAAAGAATCCAAAAAATTGAAGATAGTGTAAGGGGCCTCTGGGACAACCTCAAGCATACCAACATCTGAATTATAGGGGTGCCAGAAAAAGAGAGAGAGCAAGACAATGAAAACCTATTTGAAGAAATAGTGACTTAAAACTTCCCACACCTGGTGAAAGAAATTGACTTAGGAGTACAAGAAGTGCACCGAACCCCAATATATAGGAACCGTAAGAGGACCACACCAAGGCACATCATAATTAAAATGCCAAGAGCAAAAGACAAAGAGAGAATATTAAAAGCAGCAAGAGAGAAACAGTTGGTTACCTATAAGGGAGCACCCATACGATTGTCAGCGGATTTCTCAACAGAAACGATGCAGGCCCGACGGGAGTGGCAAGAAATATTCAAAGTGATGAACAGCAAGAATCTACAACCAAGATTACTCTATCCAGCAAAGCTATCATGCAGAATTGAAGGTCAGATGAAGTGCTTCGAAGATAAGAAAAAGCTAAAGGAGTTCATCACCACCAAACCAACATTATATGAAATGCTGAAAGATATTCTTTAAGAAGAGGAAGAAGAAAAAGGTAAAGATGAAAATTATGAACAACAAATACACATCTATCAACAAATGAACATAAAAATCAAGTGAATTGATAGGCTGTTGAACAGGATAGACTGGTGAATATAACAGAGACATGGACATAGAGAGGGAATGGACTGACAATTCTTGGGGAGAAAAGGGTTGTGGGAAGTGCAGCAAGAGACTGGACAAAAATCTTGCAACAATGGGAGAGGACAGTGGTGAGGGGGAGGTGCGGGTGGAGGGTGGGATAGGTACAGGGTGGAGGGGAGCTATAGGGGGATAAAAATGGGAAGCAATGTAATTAATAAACTGAACAATAAAGATAAAAAAATTAGAAAAAAGTAAAAATAAAAAATCTATTAATGCAATGCTATTCAGATTAAAGAATACAAAATTCCCCATAAACTCTCCCTTCTGCAAATTCTTCTCCAGAAGTAACAAATGACATGTTATATCCACCCAGACCTTGTCACATATTTTGCTTACATATATGTGTACATCTAATTATATAAACATAAAACAATAATTCATTTAATTATCCTACATGTGTTATTTTGTGAATTGATTTCTTTCTTTTTTATTTTTACTTAATATACCTAAGAGATCTTTCTTTATTAGAATCTAGTAATCTGCTTCATTTTTAAACTGAATAACATTTTATATTAATTTTATTATTCTATTGATAAATGATTATTGCCAATTTTTATTATTATAATGTTGAAACTACCTCATTTTTGAACCATTTGTAATATTTCATGTTTATTTATTATTTTCTATTAATAAAGAATTATTACTAATTTTTTATTATTACAAATGATATTGAAATTGACAAGTCTTAGAATTCTTTGCCCATAGATGGTAGTACTTTTGTAGGCTAGACTGCATTGGAATTTCTAGGCCAAAGGATATGGTGAGTTTTTAATTTACAGATACTACCAAATTACTCAAAAAGTACAGAAATAATTTCTACTCCCACAAAGGGTATACAAGTAGACTACCATTTTTATACATTCTCAATCACGATTTATCACCATTAAAAAAAGTTTTGCCAAAGTCCTACACAAAAATATCACACTTGCACGTTTTGAGTACTGCTGAGACAGAATAAGCCCTATTTATGTTAGCCACTTGTATTTTCTTCTATGAATTGCCTGTTCAGAATCTTTGCCCCATTTCTATTAGGATCTTTTCTATTTTGATTCTTAGACATTATAATGGGAGCTTTTGTTTTGTTTTTTTATTCAGTGTAAATGTTTCTTTCAAACTGTTATTTATCTTTTAGCTTTGATTGTGGAGACATCATCATGGAGACATTTGAAATTTTATGTAGCCAAAGCTGTAAGCAATTTCTTTTATGGACTACAGGTTGTGTCCTGATTAAAATGAAATAAAAATCATTGTATTCCAGGTAGTAGATTAACTCTCTAAAATTGCTTCTATTTCTTTAAGACAATTCCATGTTAAAATAAGTGTACACTATCATCAACAAATCAATAGGGCTCAACATTCATTTGTTTTCTTTACCAAAGCACTGTGTGCATTTTCTAGTGTACTTAAACTAATATCTTGCGTATATGAGCCCACAAATGTTTGAGGCTTGAATAGAGGACAAGAAAATGTATCAGAATAATGGCTTATTAAATATAGGCATTAGGCTTCCTTGGGTTTTTGGAAAAGTTAATGTATTTAAAACTGGTTTTTGTATAGAATTCTATGTGATAAACCATTTATATCAGTTACAATGATGTTGTCATCTTCCTTTCTCCTAAGTAGTTGATACATTACTTCTGTATAAATTGGAAACAAAGGTATCATTTGATTGAATGGGTCAGTTCATGTTAACAACATGGCTTGCCACCTAGCAGGCTTTGCAAGAGTTTCACCCAGGAAGTAGTGAAAATTCCAAAAATGAGGATTTCTGGACTCACCCTGGGCTTCCTGGCTAACAATCCTAGGGATTTATATTTTGGGTCACTTGCCAAGATGATTCTGAAGAGAACTGAGAACCTGCTTCTCCAATGTATTCAAAGAACATAGAATTGTTTGGTTTCTCTTTGCCATGATGTCGAGAATATTTATAGAGACTATAACTTGGGGATAGGGCAGAAGCAGACAGAGCAATCAGAAAGTTCATGAATTATTCAGGTGAGAGACAATCGTGATGGGGTTGTAGTGGTGGAAGTGATGATAAGTAGCTAGATGAGAATATACATTTGAAGGTAGCGCCATAATGGTAGCACCATTAGTTGTCTCTCTCCTGAACTAGGTTGCTCAGTCCATGAGGGCACAGATGTCTGTTTGGCTCACCATTGAATTCAAAGCACCCAAATTGGTGCCTGGCATATAGTACACCAGAGATGTTCAACTGGTGTGCAGCAAGAAGTTTTAAAACATGGAAGACCTGACTATTTAGTCAGGGGCGCTGACATCTTTTCCTTTACATTGTTAAATAACATAATGACAACAGCCAACACCAAAATAGCCAACTGGTGTGAATGGCTGTCTTGAAACATAAATATATAGACCATAAAATAAAGTTGCATCTTATTGGTCACATCACATAATAAGATTGTGTCTGACTAGTTAATTCTTGATACCAGAAATCGTTATATACAAGTAAAGGCACCTGATTTTTTAAAAAGTTATTTTGGAGCAAAATTATAGGTAATTACCACATTTAAAAAAATAAATCAATAACAATTACAACTTTTTTTGTCAGGTTGGTGAAAAGTTTATTTTTTGGTCTGTCCCAGAATTTTAGTAGTTAGTTTATATGTGCCATGAGATGAAAAAAGTTGAAAATTGTTGCAGTAAACATTTAATAAGAATCTTAAATATAATATTTGAATCACTTCTATAAGTGGAAGCTAACCTACCTTATTTATAACCTTACCTTAACATCAAATAACTTGACAGATTCTTTCACATAAGCATTCAAGTTAAGGAGAATCAACATTATGAAATAAACTATATAGATAGAATTCTGAACTATATGTATTTATATACCTGTTCATAAACATTTTTTTTCTTACTTACAACTGATACAAAAGTGAGATGTACTGGTTCATCAATATTAATGATAATAGTTTATTGCTAATAGATAACAGGATGGTTTTCTGTTCTTATTCATTCTGTATTGATTTCCCTCCCACTGCTGCTTCTGCTGTTTTGCTTACCTGGGTACAGGTCCCAGACTTGTTTGTATTGAATGGCGCAAAGGATGTCTGTCTGTGTATCTATAGTTACTTAAATGTCAGTCTTTTGAACAGAGATGTTTTTCTGTTCCAACTGCAAGGCCTCATTAATTGTTTGCTTTGTTTTAAACATGGCTTGACATTTTAAACAATATTTATTATTTTTACAGTACACTAAAGAAGAAATCCATTCATTTGAAGGCACTTGGCTGTCTGAGTAGCTGGGAATATTTTTGGTTTACCTCTTTATTCACAGAGAAGAGAGGTTTTAAAGCAATGTCATATTTTAAGTGAAGAAAAACATTGGGAATCTGGAACTCGTGTTTCTTGTTTCTCTGAAGCTTCTGATTTATAGATTGTCTTGATTTTTCGTATCTACAGTTTCTTTCACAGCTGCAGCACTGCTAAAAGCTCTTTGCTTATGGTTTTGCTGGGCTTTTCTTTGGGACTTTTTTTTCACACCAGCTGATATGATAGTTGGAGGTACATCCTGAAAGATCTTTAAAAAAAAAAAAAAAGAGACCTAATGATTCAGTAAACAATAAAATAATTCTGATTTTCCCCAGATGAAGATAGCAACTACTAAACTATGCCATTCTAGCAGGAGAGCAGGTTCCATACCAAGTGAATGGTGTGACTGGGTTCCAGTACGAGGATGAGATTTGGCCCAGAAGCCACACTTTGCTGATCCATGAATTATAGTTATGGTAACAGGTAAGTAATTTTGGAATATTTAAATTATGTTTTATATTGTGAAATAT
This sequence comes from Antrozous pallidus, assembly GCA_027563665.1. Lineage (NCBI taxonomy): Eukaryota > Metazoa > Chordata > Mammalia > Chiroptera > Vespertilionidae > Antrozous > Antrozous pallidus. The sequence goes on along the minus strand of CM050508.1, from coordinate 28,290,455 downwards.
GATTTTATAATCCACACCACTGTTTTAACAAAGAACTTTTCTATGCATATCTGGACAATAACATTGCTGTTTTCTATTTGATTCACTTAGTTTCATGTCCATGTGGAAAACCTTTTGGATCTGAAGGTTATAAGCAAATTACATCTGGGCACCTGGTGGTAGTAATATCCCAGCAGAGATGAGACACTCAAAAATGCCATTTGTCTCTGGGGTACTGACCCTAGCAAGTCCAAAGAGTAAAAACCACAGGGTATCTTGGTACATACTCACAAACTGATCCTCTTTTGGGTCAGAGTTTTCCTAGTCAGTGATTTGGAATGCCTCAGAAAGGGCATACTAAGCCTGAAAACAGTGCTTACCATTTTCTGGGTTTTTGTTTGTGGCCTTATATTTCTTCCCGTTTCGCAGGAGGTAAGTCACCTCACAGATTTCTTCCTTCAAATGTAGCCTTCTTTGATATTTGGAAATATCTTATTGAAAAAAATTACCAGTGGGTTTGAAATAATTAGTGTGTATTGTAGCTTCTCTAATGCTAAAAACATTCAAATGTATATTATGAATATCACATAGAAGCCTCTCTTGGCTTTGCCCAAAGCAGAGTTAGGCAAGCAAAAAAAGAGAATAAAAAGAAGTTTTTTAGCATATGGTATAGATGTAATAACCTCAAATTTTCCATACCTGAAGAGACTTGCAGGGATGTGGATGGTCAACTGTAGAGAAATCAAAGCATCCAGTGCTGACATGTCTCCTGCATACATCTAAAGTATCTTTCACCCCTTTCAGACTCGTGTTTTCTGGTACAATGACTGCTACTAGTTTTGTAAGTGCTACTGCTAATTAAAACCACATTGTGGTCAAATCACAAATAAGCTAGTCAGGCATCCTTGGTGAAAATGTCCCCAGCAGGACAGCCCTTTTGTTCTCCTTAAAAATGAACTAATTCAGGAAAGATCACTAGTCATTAATGTAGGCAAGACTTCCTCTGCCTCACTCCTGTTTTCTTCACCCTTTACTGTCATTTTCTTGTGGAAAAATAAAAGGACTCCAATTCCCTTGTAAACGAATAATTGAGTTTAATATGCAGACCTGCCATTTTTAGGCATGTCCGTTTTCTGCACTAATAGGAGTTATACATGGAGCTTTTAGTAATCACCTGTGAATAGGCTTGTTAATTAACGGAGTTAGAGCCCTATTTCATTCCATTTAAACCAGAGTAATTGAAATCTGGGTAATCAGCTCTGCAGTATTGGGTATTTTCACTCCTTGTCAAGGTTATTTTAGCAATTGTGTTCTTGGATGAGCATTTAAGTAAATGCTGAGGTTACTTTCTGCACCTCCTGACTTTTCTCAATCCTGTGCCCTATTGCATGCCATTTTTCATTATTGCATTAGTTGAAAAAGTTAGACAATATTTGTGCCATCCTTTAGTCTTTAAGAAACTATCAAACTTAATCCAATCAACTAGCTGTAAAAAAAAAAAAGATGGAATCAGAAAATTAGGCTACATTTAATTCCATTATTATGGATCATATGCCATTTTGCTTAAGACTAAAAGAAAATGTATATACTGTCAAACTCAGTGTCAGTTGGATGTTAGTATATCTTCAGAGATTCCTGGACATCTGTTATTCTATGATATTTATTTATGGCAATGTTTTGTTTTCTCTTTTTTTTGTAAATCTGAAAATGACCAATATTATCACATGTAAGAAACTAACCTACTTCAACATACAGCCAAAAAAAAAAAAGCACTTGAAATTATTTTTTAGAAGAGTTGAATTTTTATTATCATTTGTACTTTTCACTTCTACTGGGAAAGAAGCACTTCTCTTGCTCTTTTGTATCATTCTAGAATTAGAATGGGAAAATCCAACTGTGATAGTGACTCTGTTCCATTGACTTAGTCCTCAATATCGTCTTTTATCCAAAATAACATTGCACATCGACACAATGATCTTTTCCCCACTTTTCCAGTTTTCTGAGTAAAATTAAGAACAATGTAACATTTCCTTGTAAGGATAGATTAACAGTAGAAGCTTATGGTGTGTGTATGTGTATGGTAATTTACATTTAGCCTATTCCCATTAATGATTTTTTTCTATTTGCATATCTGTATAGATCTTTTCTCTGAAGACCAATTTCATCAAAGACCAATATTTGCATTTAGAAAATGAGTTTGACACCTGACATATTTTAATCTTACAGTTTCACCATAAAATATTCATGTCTCCTGTTGCCTAGTGTTTTTAAGGGATAAGAGTATACTGTGTTTTAAGCTCTTTAAGTTGGCCAAGTGGATGTGTGCATGTTTTATTCAGTGTTGTTAAACTTTTTGTGATAAGCATTTGAAAGCTACTAGCCATATAATCATCTTCAGATGTTCATATACCCCAGACAATGATATTTGCAGGAAATGTTGACAATTATATACAGTCATGTGCTGCTTAATGGCAAGGCTATATTCTAAAAAATGCATTGTTAGGCAATTTCGTTATTGTACAACCATCACAGAGTAGACTTGCACAAACTTAATTGTATAGCTTTTACACCCTTAGGCTAAATGGTATAGCCTATTGCTCCTGGGTGACAAGCCTATACAGCATGTTACTGTATTAAACAACTCGAGATTCAATCAAGCACAAGAGAATGATTTAATCAAGAGATGCCATAACACCAGATGCACAAGGCTGCTACCAGTACAATATGGCTACTGTTTTCCAGCAGACTTCTTTTTAATTGGTAGAAAGAGTTCAGTTGAAAATAATAATAAAAGATTTAGTAAATGCATAGAGTGGTAACTCAGTTGTTTACTAGCATTATCAAGTCTTATGCTCTGTACATAATTGCATGTGTTATACTTTTATATGACTGATAGTGCAGTAGGTTTGTTTACACCAGATCACCATAAGCACATGAGTAATGTGTTATGCTATGACATCACAAGGCAATAGAAGCTTTTCAGATCCATTATAATCTTATTGAAGCAGAACTTTTGGATTGGGCAGGATGTCTGGATGATTTGTCCTCCAGAGTCGAAGAATGATTCCACGGACAGAAGGTTGTACAGTAAAGGTGGAAATTTATTAAAGAACAAGTATAGACTCCCACTTGGGGAGTGGGGAAGAATCCCACTGAGTTCCTTTTCCCTGTAACTTATAAAGGCTACAGATCCTTGTGCCTTGATATCCCCTCTGATTAGTCACTATTGCCTTGGACTAGTTACTATAGTAACTCCTGGGCTCAGAGTTAGAACTTTACATAGGACTTGTGAGGTTCTCGCCCTCCCCCCCCCCCCCCCCCCCCCCGCTTCTTTATTGTTTTCCTATTCCCTTTGGGCTTTCTTCTCCTTCTAGATGAAGGGATTCCTCCTTCATGCACTTGGGGGAGGGGAGGGTCTCTCAGCCCTCTTGCAGTCTAGGAGCCCTCTAGGTATGTCCAACTACCCATGGGGAGTAGGCCTAAGCCATCAGTGGGACATCCTTAGCATGGCCGGGGATGGGAGAGGCTCCTGCCACTGCCTCTGTGCAACCTTGAGCCCGGTTTCTGGCTGAGCAGCACTCCCCCTGTGGGAGCACATTGACTACCAGGAGGCAGCTCCTGCACCGAGCATCTGCTGCCTGATGGTCAGTGTGTGTCATAGCAACCAGTTGTGCTGCTGTTCAGTATATTTGCATATTAGCCTTTTATTATATAGGATACAGACCTTTTGCTGTTTCCAACTCCCTTATTCTATGTAAATGTACCTGTTGCAGTTTTTCAACTCCCCTAGTCTATGAAAATATACCTTCTGCTGCTCTGCAGTCCTATGCTTCCTCCATGGTCCCCTTAATTTCCAAAATTTCCTAAACCTGTTCTATTATATCCCTAAAATCATTGCTTCATTATGGGGCCACCTTCTTATACGTGATCCTTTGCTGACCAAAATGTCATTCTGCAGCATGTGGCTGTATTTATTGGAACAACATCTAATTGGTTAGTAAATATTATTATTTCCACATGCATTTTCTATCTGCAGCTCAACATATTTTCCTCTGAGAATCACCACAACTCTGTTTTCCAGTTAAAATTGTCTTTACTAAAATTTGAGAATGCTCTTTGAATCAGCTCATGTCTATGAAGAACTTTAATATCTCATGAGAGAGAGAGTGGTACCTTGGTATTAATGAAAATATAATTTACAAATATAAAGAAATTTAAATTAACAAACAGAAATGAGAAATCATAAGTCTCTTCTGTGCTGTTCTACCCAGAACTCAGCAATAAGCTACTTTAGAAATTCCAGCTCATCCTTGCAAATTTACCAAACACATTTGTATTTCACAGTCTATCCTGATTTTGTAATATGCAATTAGAGAAAACGACTATTTTAATATAGAACAATTTTATTATAAACTACACAGTAAAAATCTTTGAAACATATTAAAATCAAATGCATTTAGAATGATTTTAATTATGAATTACTGTAATTTGGTCTTACATAGCTAATTGTAAAATACTGTACAGCCATTTAGCAATACTCATTCTCTAGATTTCTCATAATGGGATTTAAGGAAAATGTTAAAACTGTCATCTTTCCTCAAACCTCCTTTCTCTTGAATAATCTATTTCAACAAAGAGTTACCACCCAGCCAGCCACCTGAATCAGGGAACCCCAGGAGTCACCCAACCCTCTTTCCTCTACTCATTATTTCAATGCCCATGACCATGGAGACCTATTTTTTACAAAAATCTGGGTTTCCCTGCCATCTGATCTTCACTGAGCACCACACTACTCACTAGTCTCTGAGGCTCCAAACCTACCAAACACACACCTCTCTAGTCATGCTCAGTGTAGCATCTACATTGGGCTTTTGCAAATGCAAATCCAATAATGTTACATTTCTGCTTAACATCCATCTGTGGATAAAATGCAAATGTTACTTATTGTAAATATAAACTCCTTGGCAAGGTTCTTCATGCCTGAGCAGTCCCTGGCCAATGTCCCCAGCCTCATCTCACACCACTATCTCAGATGCATCTTATTCTCCAGCCACATTAATATCCACACTGCTTCAAACACACCAGCATCTCAAAGTTACCAGCCTTGGAAAATGTTTTTCCTCTGTGAAAAAAAAGAATTAAGAATGTCCATCACTGTTTTATCCCCTGTCTGCTCTTCCTTGTCCTTAATGATTTAGGTCCATTATAACCACAATGAGGAAGACTTCAATTAAAGAAAAAAAATTCTGGCACTTTTTACAATAGTAAGGAAGACTTTATGCAAGATATTGTAATAGGAGAGAGAGATCAGACGCAACTCTGGATACAATAAAGACAGGTGGGATTTATAGCCAATGGGTGGAGCACGGGAGTCAGGAAACAGAAAATTGCTCCAAGAGGACATCCTGGATATGAACATTCTTGCTAAACTGACCTAAGAGTGTTCTCGCTAAAGGCAGACCAAGGGATTATATACATCCAAGTTTGGGGATGAAGAACTGTCCCAATTTCTCCTTTAAGGAGGTAAACACAGGTGATCAAGGGTGCCTCAGCCAGTCTCTAAACATACACTGACACGTACGACCCAAGGTACTTACTTAATATTGACCGAACAGAAATTACACAGGAGACAGACATGCAATGCACGAATCACACATGGTTTATTTACCAGAGTCCTGGTGGTTTCCAGACTTCAGCAGGCCACCTGGGGATCCGAGCTGACAGACACATACGCACTCTGGACGTTGGGTGTTGCAGCTGCAGCTTGGGATCTTGTTTGAGGCCTCAGTTTCAAGGCTCAGGGTTGGGACTCACAGTCCATGGCAGAGCTCAGGCAGATGCAGGTAGGGGAGTGGAGAGCAACCATCTGTGAAGGAGCAGGCGAGTGTCTCTGACCTCCTCTAGTTCCTTGCTATTTTTATGTACTCAGATAGGGGTCTTCAGTGTGTCTTATCAACGGATCCCAGGAGCCTTGCTATCTGGTCTTACATATGGGGTTCAGATCACTTTATCTATTTTCTACATACAGGCCACTCAGAAGTTCTTATCAATTTGTTTACATTCCATTCCATTCTAAACTTGTTTACAGTCCATTCCATACTTTCAGATATCACACTTTAATTCCACACTTTAATGCTTATTCTACATTGTATTTTATCCTTATTACTATTACTATAACAAGAACTCGATCATCTACGAAAGGTGATGGAATGACTTAGTAGGATTCTCTTCTAAAGGAATTGGACTAAGCAGGCCAATGACAGAATGGAGGGACCAAGGTTGAAGCTTACTTGGGAAGATGGCTCAGAGGAGACTAAAGTTTGATTTAAAAAAAAAAAAAAAGAGTTTCTGTTGCTTCCTTATGTCTCAGATAGAATTATCTCTCCAGTACTCCCTGAAATTTCCTGGGCTTCTAGAGCACCCTAAGTGTCTTTGTAATCTACCCTTGCCATATTAGAAGTGTTTGTCTACCCTTCCTCTAGTGTGAGTTTTCTGAAAGAAGAATTTTTATTTCTAGGCAGATGACATTGCCTGATATTCAGATGTTTAACAATGTTAACTAAGAGCTCTGTGTGAATTGCAAGGAAAATTTTAATTATCAATTGTCTATACTTCTCTTTTTGCTTCCTCCCTTTTCCTCCAGAAATCCCTTTGTTCTTAGTAAAGTATCTTTTGTTAAAGAACAAAAACTTCAGCTGAGTGAATTTAAAGCCCTAATTGACTTTATTAAAACTTTATGGATAGCAAATAAAAGTGAGCTCTGAGGAAGTATACAAAATGGGAGGTTAGCATAGGCAGAAAGGGTGGGACAAGGAAGTTAAGAAAGCTGACTATTTCAGGCAAGGTATCTTTCTCTTAGGGAATGGCAGAGAGTTATATCAGGCACATCTCCTCACTAGAGCTAACCAGGAAATTTCAGATGATTGGTTTAAGCTTCCATTGCCTGGGAGAGGCAGAAACCACAATCAGACTAAGCATCAAGTCTTGGTAGATCTTAGCACAAGTGACTCCATTTTGAGTCTATTATTTCCTTTTAACACTTTGATATGAAGGATAGGTTCTTTTGACATGGGTCTCATGAAACTGGATGAGATTCAATGTTGTTACTGGACTAAGGAGGTCCATTTTGCCTGTATGCATCAAAGCCCAATAAGACACAAATAGGAATTTGAAGCCAAGAAAGTAAGGGTTTATTTTTAGGAGTAGCCCACTACCAGAGTCATAAGTGAGCTAATGCTCAAAGATCTAGCTCCCATATGGCCTACAGGGAATAGGCTATATAGGATGGAAATCATTAATCTTGGTGACTAAAGAGTCTGGGTCTTGGTCTCTACTGATTGGTCAGTTCTAGTGGGTGTTCAATCATTGCAGCTTGTCCTAATGTTGCAACCCGAGGGATGTAATTCGATGCAAATAAATCTTTCTATACCATATCTCACTGTCCTGTGGGACCTCTGGAAATTTTTCCAATGGCACCCTAAGAACTCCACTCCCACTAGCAACAGAGAAAGGCAATTCACACAATTCTCAATAACATTATTACAATGAATACTATTAAAATGAAATTCCTACATATGTGAGCCTACCTATGTTTTGTCATTTGTTTGCTATAATTAACTTTTTGTATAATTGTAGAAGTAGATTTTCAGTTTTTTGGAGATCTACAGCAGTGAATAATGAGTTATATTTTGAATAATATGTTGATGACCTTTCCTCTGTTCTTTACTTTTCTTATCACTCCATGCTACTATTAAAAATTAAGAACTAGTCTTATGGCAGAGTCTGTCACAGAACACTATTCTGCAATATTGAAGTAATTATTTTTAATCATCTTTTCCTGTGTGTGAAAATGAGTTAAGTGCCCTCTCCCCACCTTGTTTAAAACATTTAATCTCAAAGTCTATGTGTTTAATTATTTACTCCTTTGCTTGAAAAATTTATCCCTAGGGCAGAGGTGAATTTACTTTACATATCTCTGAACTCATAGTCAATGTATTTCTTTAGAAAAAATTCAAACAAAAGGAACTGACTTTATTTAAGAAAAACTGAAATAAGGGCCACTTAGAATGAGAAAGGGGAGACCCAGAAAGAATGATCTCAGGAAAGGAGACAGAAACTAATCTGCTTTCTATCAATTAAAACAGGAAGGCGAATGCGATTAAGTGTAATGAGAGTAGAACTCAAACAAGAAACTACAAGACTCTTAAATTCTAGAAGTAAGTAGAAATATCCAGGAAGCACAGTGGTCTTTCCAGAGTTTGGACAAAGAAACTTAAGCCAACTTTATTGGAGCATTCCAAGCTGAAGTAAATTTAATCAAGGGAGAAATCTAGCATAATGCTCAAGAGACTGGGTTCTAGAATAAGATTTTCTGGGGATCATATAGGCTTCAACTACTTTCTTTGTGTTTCTCTGTGTGTTTGAGGTGTGCACCCATTAGGACCAAACTAGCACCATAGGAACTCTTAGGAGAGAAAACCAAAGGAGTTAAATATTATTTATACTAGTGATTGAAGGACTGAAAGGCCAAACTGGAGACAATATGACAATCAGATGAAGTCTTCACCAACATTAGGCTAAAGGGACAAAGGCAGGACAAGGTGTTAGCAGGGCCCAAGGATGAGAGTTTTATGTCAAAAGCTAGAATCATGTCACAGGAAACAGGATTTGTGCTGAACATGTCTGTTGGTAAATGGGACCTCAGCAGAGGCACAACATCTCTCAGAAATCAGGCAGGGGAAACATCAGAAACTCTACCTGGACAAACACTTTGGCCAAACACATCCATAAAACAGAGGACATAGGAAGAAATGTGAGAAAGTAATCTGAAAGCATAAAGGCTCAGGGCTAGCCTGATGTGTGTGTTTATATGTGAGTAGGTATATGCATGTTGTCAGATAGATAGATAGATAATAACAATAGATATAGATATGCATACACATGCACACATATATATCACACAATCCAAAAGAAATCACCATATACATTTTTAATCTGACTTAATACTTAATATAATATGGATATTCTCCCCTGATACTAAACATAGATATAAATTCATATATCTGGTTTCATGGCTGGATGAAAGTTTATAATTTAGCTACAACATTTATTTATATAGTTCCATATGTTCTTTTATATTGTTTTAAGTATTATTTTTTCTTTAATTGAGAAAAACAGAATTTGTAAAATACTTTAAATTTCTCACTGGTTGAGTGTTGAGAGTGTGAACTATGTCTGGAAATGTTGCTTAAAAATTTTTGAAACCTTATTACTGTATTGTCTTTTCATTAAAACCTCTTTAAAAACTGATTGCATAATGTGTGTCAATAACTTCAAAACAAATAATTAGCAACAGAGTTAGAATTTCATCACTTAACATTCATCACAGGCATCCAGAACCCTGATTTCTTTGAATTTTCCTGATGAAAATAATATATGTCATCATGTGAAGCCAGGACTAGTTAGTAATCAGAGCATGACCAAGGTCACTTGAAGGTTTCTTTGATGCAGACATTCCTCAATTTAGAGTTAAAACAATCCTGACCTTCCTAAGTGTGCTTTACCTTTCTGACAAGTGGAGGAAACTGCATAATTGACTTCTTCAGGTTCACAGAATTTTCTGAACATACAGGAAATCAAGACACTAAATAGGGTGTTCACTCAACCAAATGCAAGTGGAACATATCAAAGTGTGTTTGATGCCATTGCACAACATAATTGTTTCTTTTTTGTCTCTTTTTTCTTTGTAGTTTGTTTTTCACATTTTAAAATTATTTTCTCCTGATAAATGAAAAACAATAAACCAAAACATCAGTTCAAATTGAACAGACTTTTATATTCTTTTTATGCTCTTGATTTTATAGGTATAGAATGACATGAGAACTTTAATTTCAGGCTTGGCAATCCAAGGAGCCCACCCCACAAATGGATATTATCTCTCTGAGCTGAATTTAACTAAGTCATTTTTTAATCTAAAGATTTTTTAAAACTTTATAATTTTAAAGTCCTTTTAAAAACTTTGTCATTTTATAATAGTTTTAGGTTCACAGCAAATTGGGAGGAAAGCACAGAGATTTCCCATATACCTCCTGTCCCCCAAAATAGCCTCTCCCATTACCATCACTTACTAGAGTGGCCCATTTGTTACAACTGATGAACCTACATTAATTATATGTTGAACAAGTGTATAATGATATGTACTCATCATTATCACATCACATGGAATATTTTCATTGCCCTAAAAATTCTCTGTGCTCTGCTTATTTATTCCTTCCCCCCAACCTCAGCCCCAGCAGCAGCTGACCTTTTAATGGTTTCCATAGTTTTGCCTTTTCCAGAATACCATATAATTGGAATCATTCAGTGTCCTATGTTCAGATTGGCTTCTTTCGATTAGTAGTACACACTTAAGGTTCTTTCCATTTCTTTTCACATCTGGCTAGCTCATTTGTTTTTAGTGTCAAAAAATATTCCATTGTCTGAATGTACCATTGTTTGTTTATCCACCAACCTACTAGAGGACATCTTGGTTGCTTCCCTCTTTTGACAATATGCTGTGAACATCCATGTACAGATTTTCTTGGTTGGAGACCATTTTTAACTCTTCTGAGTAAATGCCAAGGAACATGATTTCTGGATTGTATGGTAAGAATATGTTACATTTTGTTAGAAACCATCACACTGTCTCCCAAAGTAGTGGTGCCATTTTGTATTTCTGCCATATATTACAGGTTTGCCTAGATTGCTGTCCTTTTGAGGACAGAAGCCTCATTTTTCAATTCATTACTTTGTGCAATCCATGGTCAAAAAAGGTACGGCCTTGTTCTTGTGACATTTGCACAAATTCTTATACTCCTGGTATTATTTTGTAACTAACATGCTAACCCTTAAAACATTAATCTAACTCCCACCATGTCAATGTATATTTATATGTCTTTATTTCCTGTATACACAAGTTACCAGCTTCTGTCACTCAGGTCTCTCCAGGGGGCAAATGATCAATATTGAGCCTGAGCATAAAATTATGGACCTTGTTTATAAGGGCATCATCCTCTGGAGGTGATATTGCCTGTTTAGGAAAATGATCCTGGCTGTTGGCCTGGCTTTGTTTACTGTATAAAAAGAAACAACGGCCCAAAGCTTTTACAGTTTACAAGCCTGAGGAAATACCTAATGTAAGTGATTTGCCATTACATTGTATCATGCCCACTCTTGCTTTGAGGTGACTCTGAGAACTCTTCAGTTATAACCCCATGCTAAAACAGGAAGGGGGCATATTTTACTGAAAGAGGGCTTTAAAAGTCAACAAATTAATTTTCCTTTTCCTTCCAGCTGTGCAATTCACCCCCTACTCCAGCTTTGAGCTGTAATTAAGTACATGCTTTTATAATAAAAGTAATCTTTTCCTGGTGCTTCCCCAGCTGCAAATTCTAACCCAGATTCCCATTTATGAGTCATGACTATCACATGTGCTTGAAATAGGCTTCCTTTCCCCCTGCCCTCTCCCCACTGCTGGAGACTCTCACCCCTGGATTAAGCTCAAACCTATTGCTGAACTGCACAGAGGATTTAACTTACATGAGATCTTCTTTGAAATTCTTGTTCTTTTTGTTTCCAGAAGGGGACATCATCCAATCATCTAGAAACAACAGCTGGGGGAAAAGCCATTCACCTAATGTTTTTAAATAAAATGAAAACTGGCTATTGAGATTACTTGGGTGAAGAATTAATAAGACATGTTTACAGTGAAGGTGCACCTCTTTGATGAGCTAAGGAGAAGCAGCAGCTAAAAAGAAGTATGGAGAAGATGTATACAATATTCATGAATTGTGCCTACTCCTATTTCCAATTTGTATCTGTCTTTGGAAAAGCTTCAATATCATCCTGAATGTGGTCCTATTTCTCTCCATCTCCAGTGGAAATATATTCAAGTCCAAGTCACCATTGAGTCATCTCATCTCTTATTCTAGTCTCTCTTACAGTTTAAGGTGGGGAGCTGAGGATGGCCATGTGACTTAAATATGAGCCAAGGCGATCTCAGCAAAAGTGTTGCATATGGCTCCCAGGCCTGAATGCAAAACCCTCCAATGTATCGTCCATCCTCCATGTTCTTTTCCTTCTATATGCCTTCCAAAGCAAGCCTGGAAGGCAAGTGTTGAATTTGGCAGAGTTAGTTAGCATCAGCCTGTGACGCTGAATGACTTCATGGGCCCTTTCCTCTGTGTGAGAATGTGAAGCTACTAAAGTTTGTGCATTTATTTGTCACAGTCTTTACCACTATCCTAACTAATACAAATCTCTATGTAAGGTAGCCACTCAGTCACTTTCTATCACAACATCATATTCAATCTCTCTGCATAGTACTCATCATTCTCACGTTTCCTGTTTATTTAAAATATCTGTTTGTTTGTTTATTTATTTATTTATTTATTTATTTATTTATTTATTTATTTATTCTTTGCTTCTCCTCAATTAGAATGTGAGTTCCATGACTGCAGGGGTTTGACTGTTACCAGCTGTGTATCCAGAAAACAAGGACAGTGTTTGACACATGGTAGTCTTTTAGTAAATGTTTTCTGAATGAATGAATATCATATAGCTTTTATAGAGAAAGATCTTGTTTTAGATAATAGCCCTAAATATTCATAAATCCAGTTCTCTCTGCTTACTGTTTCTATAATATTTTTTAAAACATGGTGCTTAAACTTAACCTCTTATTGCCATGCTTTCCCAGGTTTACTAAAAGTGCATAAAGGCTAGACTCATCATTTTAATAAATAATCAAAAGATTTAACTCATATTAAAATCAAGTGGCAAGTCTTACATGCTCTATTCTTTTGTTTCTCCCAGGATATTAGCTTATGTCAGTTCAAGCTGGATCCTCACTTGTTTCAACATTTGCTCTGGCCATATTTTATATCTCTTATCAGATATCTGTCTCTTGCCAGAGATTTATTCCTATAGCCAAAAACCTGCTTCTTCATCTTAGAAGTGAACAGTCTCTCAGCCTTTCATTTCTTCGAGATATTCTCTCATACTGTTCTTTTAGCACATCTGTACTTAGAGTTCTTTATCTATTCTGGATAGTAAGCCATTATAAGATATATGGTTTGGAAATATTCTCTCTCTTTTTGTGATTTATCTCTATAATTATGTAATAAAGTCCTCTGATGCACAAACTGTTTTTACTTTTGGTGAAGTTCAATTTATTCATCTTTCCTTGGTTGCTTGCATTTTTGGTACCGCATTTAAGAAATTTTGTCTAATCAAGGACATGGGAATTTGTGGCTATGTTTTCTTCTAAGAGTTTTAGAATTTTAGGTCTTATATTGAAGTATGTGATCAACTTTGAGTTAACTTTGTATACAGTGCAAGATAGTGGTTCCAAATTTATTTTTAGCATTTAGATATCTGGTTCTCCTTGTATCACTTGTTCAAAAGACTACTCTTTCCCCACTGAATGGTTTTGCACATGTTATTGGTTGAATTGTGTTCCTTTCAAAAAAAATATTGAAATCCCAACTCCTAGTACCTGGGAATGTGATCTTACTTTGATATAGGTTTGTTGGAGTTGTAATTAGTTACAATAAGGCTATAGTACATTAGAGTAGGCCCCTAATTCAATATGACTGGTGTCCTTATAAAAAGATTACCATGTGAAGATAAAGATACATGCACACGTGGAAAATGCCATATCATGATGAAGGCAGAGTTTGAAGTTATGAAGCTGAAAGCAAAAACTAATAATAATAATAAATAAATAAATAAATGATGAAAAACAAACAAACAAACACCAAAAATTACAGGAAAAAAAACACACACACACACACAAAACACCAGGAGCTAGAACAGTGATGAGCAACCTTTTGAGCTTGGTGTGTCAAAATTCACCAAAAAAAAAAAGCATAACTTGGGTGGTGTGTCACTTCAAGAAAAAAAATAAACAAACACATAATTTCACAATATTTATAGTTTAACAAAAATGTATAATTGTAATATATAACTGAATTTAATAAACCAAAAACTAATTATTTAACTTACCTGCTTAGTGACTTCTTTGTTCATCTATCAGTCAGTTTCTTTTGTTGATCCTAATATTATTTAACTTGTGTGGGGTGCCGTGAACTAAGATAAGTGACGGTGAGGGGGAATTCTTTAACTAACATGCCTATTAGTGACTTTTTGTTGCTGAATTTCATTGGCTAAACCTTCAATTGAAGGTTGGTATTTTATATACTTCAAGCCCAAGCAAGTGCTACTAACTTCATCTGTCAATCTGTTTCTTTTGTTGGTTTTGATATTATTTAACACTGAGAATAAGGTCTCACAAAAGTATGTAGAGGGAAAAATTGTGAGTAAAGCCATTGCCATATTTTTCAGGGTGCTAAAAGTGATTGGTACCAGGCACTCCAAATTTCCTGTTCATAGTGGCACTCTTCTTGATTCTCCAAGCAGCACCTTTCCAGATTCTCAAGCTTTGACCTCAAGTCGACAAACACCTGAGCCCAGATGCTGCCTTGAAATTCTGCAAGTTGCATCTCCAAATCATCAATTTGCATCCATTGGAAACCATTTAATTCCAAACTACTGTAGACTACTACATCAGGATATGTAATTATTTTTATGGTCTGTTCTAGGCTTCTAAATTGATTAAATCTTTCAATGAACTGGTCAAATAACAAGTCTAAAACATGCTGGTACTTTATATGCAAGGGTTCCATTTCATTTTGTACAGCTGCACTGGCCTTCTCAAAATACTTTGTTACTCGAGGAAAATACATGTAAGTTTTAGTTTCTACATTTCACTTGAACACTTTGTTTACTTTCAAAAGCTTTTATGTATCCAAACATAACATCAATACTTTTGCCAAAACCTTGTAACTTTAAGTTCAGTTCATTAATATGAACAGAGAGCTCTGTAAAAAATATCAGGGTGTTGACCCACTTATCATCACTGAGCTGAGAAAAGTTTCCTAGATCCTTATCCTCAAGAAATACCTTAATTTCTTCAAAGCACTCCACAAAGTGTTCAAGAACTTTGCCTCAGCTCAGCCATCTTACATTATTGTACATCAGCAGTCCACTGTAGGTAGAATCAACCTCCAGGAAAAGTGCAGAAAATTCTCTCTTGTGAAGGGGGTGAGCAGCTATTAAATTAACTATTTTTGTAACAACTGACATTACGTCGTTTAAGTCAGTGAATCCTTCCTTGGCACATAAAACCTCCTGATGGATAATACAATGAAAAGGCACAATCGGATGTCCAATAGCTTCCATAAACAATTTGACAAATCCGACTTTTTTCCCCACCATGTTTGGTGCCCCATCTGTTGTCACTGACACAGCTTTAGAGATATCAATGCTTAGGTCACGGAATGCTTGTATAATAACCTTACATATTTCGCTTTCTGATGTACTTGTTTGCACTAATACTGACTTTATCAACTCTTCTCTCATTGTGAGACCATCAGAATATCGAGCAATAATGACCAACTGAGCATGTGATGTGACATCAGTAGTTTCATCAAGAGAGACTGAAAAATATTTACAATTACTTATGTCTCTCTTTAATTGATATTATACGTTTGTGTTCAGTCTCATTATTCAGTCTTTTATGATATTTTTCCTGAGAGGTAACTCAGATATTCTCTTAATAATTGCATCTTTATTCTGCATATCGTGAAATAGAACTGTTACACATCTTAGGAGAGTTCCTTTAATAGATTATCCCTCACTCAGTGCTTTTCCATGCTGAGCTATGGAGTGAGCAATGCTCAAACTTGCAGATGTTAAATTTGTAGAGCCTTTTATGAATTTAAGGATGGAATTAAGTTGGCTATCATAAAGGTATTCCTTCCTTTCATCCTCACTTTTTTTCAAGAACTGGGAATGATTAGTTTCAAAATGTCTATTTATATTCCATGTTCTGCTTACTACTGTTTCAGTTCATAGAACACAAAATGATCTGCCATTATTTTCTATAATGCCATACATCTCGGTCCATGTCTCTTGAAAGGGTTGGCTCCTGCTATTACCACTTCCTTTACTTAACCTTGTTTTTTTATTTTTGGGGTTCTCCATCAGGGGGGCAGTAACAGGAGATAGAATTATAGATAGTCTGTTAGCCCTACAGGCAATTAGGGGTTAATTAGCTTAAGAGACCACAAGATGGAACATGTAACTGTCTTTTAGGAAAGGGCAGGGTTAATAAGCAGAGATAGGGGTTAATAAGGATGCACAACAGTATTAGTGGTGAAATGAAATCTGAACATACTGCAAAATGGCATTCCTTATATAAATTCTGATGGCTGCCACTATTTCTAGTGGAGGGAAACGGCACCCATAGCACAGGCCCTCACCTCTCCTAGCCTCCCCCTCACTTATCTCAGTAATGATGCTCAATTAGAAATCCAGGACACCCCAGAACAGTAGATTGGATGATGGCTGCTGTTGTTATTTGGTTGCTGGTAATGGCAATCACAGGGCCCCCAGAGATGCATCCACTGCAGCATTGAGCTGCTCCCTGCTCCCCCGGCCGGAAGTGAGGTCAAAGATCCCCTAATGGCCTAACTGGAAGTCCCAGAACTAGACACTCTGTGCCAGAGTTCTGTTGTTTTGGCCTACAGACCTCCAGCACAGAGTGTCTAACTACACTACAGCAAATGTTTCATCCTCGCTACTGTACCTGGCCGTGCAGTAGCCGAGGATGAAATGTCCTTTTTGGCATGTGGCCCCATACTTCTCTGTATGTGACCGCATGTGGCCATGTGTTATTAAAAATGGCTACGCGTGTCAGTGCTGACACGCATGTCATAGGTTCACCATCACGGAGCTAGGAAGAGGCAAGATAAGGCATCCCTGTGGATTTCAGAAAGATCATGATCCTGATACTTGGATTTCAGACTTCTAGCTTCTAGAACTGTGAAATCATAACTCTCTACTACTTTTAAACATTCAAATTTTGAGATTTGTTGTGGCAGCTCTATGAAACTGATGTAGCACCATATGAAAACCAACTGATCATAGGTATGGGGGTTTATTTCTGAAGTTTCAATTCTATGGCATTGATCAATATGCCTATCCTTATGTGATCAGTGGGAAGCTTTCCTTGTCCTGCCTGCTGCTGGGGGAAGTGGGCTTCTTGCAATGTCCCAAGAAAATGAATTTTATGAGACTTGAACTGGAGAATCAGTAACATTTATTTGCATAGATTTGAGTCCCTGAGTTTCCAAGGTTTCCATTTACCTCTGTCCAACCAAGGAAAAAGTCCGGCTGTATCTGCAGTGGTGCTAGAATTAAAGCCGTTGTCTATAGTTTTTGTTCCATGTCTGCAGAGTCCAATCCAACATCAGGCAAGCTTAGTTTGTTATCAGCTATAGTCCATCAGTCCATGTGTGAGGGGTCTGCAGGGTCACATGGCTATGGAGGGAACATGGATGAATGAAAGGAAGCAGGGACAAAACTAGAGTAACCAGAGAGCCACAGAAGCCACAAGAGACAGAGAGAATTCTTTTGTCTGGTGGGAAGGGAGGGGGGTTATGTATTCCAAAATTTCCATTTCCCCACCCCCTCTGATCAATTTCCAGGTTAGATTAACAGGCATCTTCCCACATCACCCCAGTTCTACTGTACACGCTTCTATCTCCCCTTTGTTGGAGCCCTTCCATTAGTGATTTGCAGGAAATGGAACATGGTTCCCTGGGGATTGTAGAGTTGCAGCTTCCTGGTGAAGCTGCCCAAATGTCCATGCTTATGACATGGGAAAATTGGAACATGGGGTGTCTCTCTGGGCAGGATGGTTCCCCGGCTCTTTGTCCAGTGGAGTCAAAGAATGAAACCACAGATGGAAATTTATTGATAAAAAAGCACAGACTCACAAGTGGGGAGGGGGAAAGAGTCCCACCGAGTCCCCTTTTCCAAAGTTTATAAAGGCTGCAGTTTTTTGTGCCTAAATATCCACTTTCATGGGTCACTGTTCCCCTTTCATTTGGTCACTATGGTAACTCCTGAGCTCAAGCCTCATACAAAGTAAGAGAGATTCCTTCATTCTTCTCCCTTACTGTTCTCCTATTCCTCCTGGGCTTTTCTTCTTCCCTCTTTGAATGTGGGGGTTTTCTTCCCTTTATTCTGTAAATGTGTACCTTTTGCTACTCTCAGCTCCCTTATCTTATGGAAATGTAACTTCTGCTGCTCCTAGCTCCCTTGTCTTATGGAAATATATCCTTTGCAGCTCTGTAGCTCTGTGCTTTTTCCATGGACCTCTTAATTTCTAAAATTTCCTAAACTTGCCTATTTTACCCCTAAAAATTTCTTTCACTTATAATGTCTGCCCTCCCTTTTGTTCTTCTCCTATTATTACCTTGCTAGTTAAACTGGCATCACTTATGTTAATGTTACACTATACTGATTACTACAGCTTTATAGTTGGTTTTAAAATCAGGAAGTATGATTTCTCTGAAATTTTTTACTTTTTTTTTAAAGATTATTTTGGTTAGTTTTGTCCTTTGTTATTTCATTAAAATTTTAGAATAAGCCTATCTATTTTTTTTTCCGAAAAGCAGTTAGAATTTTAATAGGAATTTTTAAAAATCTGTAGATAACTTTGAGGAGTAATGCCATTTTAATAATTAGGCCTCCCTTAGTGCTATAAATTATCACAAGTCACATTTTTACATCTTTGTGCCCTTTAACTTAGTTTTGTAAGTATTGAAATATTATATACTAGAGGCCCGGTGCACGAAATTCATGCACGGGGGTCAGGGGATGTCTCTTAGCCCAGCCTGCATCCTTGAATTTGGGACCCCTTGAAGAGATGTCCTACTGCTCATCTAAGCCTGATCTTGGTAGGAACAGGCAATTGGACATCCTTCTCACAATCCAGGACTGCTGGCTCCAAACTACTCACCTGCCTGCCTCCCTGATTGCCCCTAACTACTTCTGCCTGCCAGCCTGATCACCCGCTAACCACTACCCTGCCAACCTAATTAATGTCTAACTGCTCCCCTGTCAGCCTATTTGCCCCCAACTTCCCTTCTCTGCTGGCCTGGTCATTCCTAACTGCTCTCCCCTGCAGGCTTGATTGCCCCCAACTGCCCTCTCTTGCAGGCCTGGTTCCTCCCAACTGCCCTCCACTGCTGGCCTGATTGCCCATAACTGCCCTCCCTTGCAGGGCCTGGAACCTCCAACAGCCCTCTCCTGCTGGCCATATTGTGGTGGCCATCTTGTGTCCACATGGGGGCAGGATCTTTGACCACATGGAGGCAGCCCTCTTGTGTGTTGGAGTGATGGTCAATCTGCAAATTACTCTTTTATTAGATAGGAAGTGTCATTTAAATCATATATATATATATATATATATATATATATATATATATATATATATATAAAAGGCTAACATGCAAAGTGTCTTTGGAAGGGGTTGGGAGTTCAACTGGGAGACCAAAAGATTAATTGCTGGCTATGATGTGTGCTGACCACTAGTGTGCTATGTGGAACGAAGGGAGGCCCCAGCTGGCAGCCAGAAGGAAGGCCTCAATTGGCCCTGATCTCCAGTCAGGCCTAGGAATCTTTCCCATGTATGAATTCCATGCACCAGGCCTCTAGTAGTATAATAAAAGGAGACACAAATAAAAATATGTTTATATTGCCTTTTTTATTTACTTATATAGTTACATTAAGTAGTCCTTTATATTTCTTTCCATGGATTTGTTTTAATGTCCAGAATCCTTTTATTTGATCCTCAAGGTCAGTCAGGGTGAGATCCTGTGGCCTCTCATCTGTGTGGACAAGAAGAGCGCCACATGCTAACCTGACTAACTCAGGGAAGGCCTGCCTAGCAGCCTTGCAAACTCAAGAAATCTACAGTAACTACAAAAAAAATGGTCTGAAATTAAAAATCTTTAATTAAAGGTTTTTAAGCAGTTATGGTGGGTAAGTCAATCTCTATCTTAACTGAGCCTATTGGCTTTTTTGCTATGTTAACTTATCTTTGAAATGTCAGAGTAACTTGTAACTTCCCTTTTTCTGGACCCCTCAAGACACAACCAAATGCAGCTGGGTGCCAGGACAGAAACCAAAAATTCCTTCTTGGTTATTGTTATCATGTTCATTGTTGACTGTTAACATCCTATACCCACCTATGTAAAAGAACTATGTGTCTATTTTTACTTTATATCCAATCCCAGAGGCCCCCTCCTGCATCCCATCCTGCTTTGCCTTCTCCTGCCTCCCTAATCTATCACCAATGGATTTCACATAAAACCACTTACATCTTCTGCTTTGATTATAATGTGTAAAACAAGCTGAAAAACTGCCATTCTCCAGAGCATTACCCCAATACATTGAGATTCTGCTTCCGGCAATTGTTGACATTTTGGCACAAATAAACTCAAAAATTCTTTACAGGTTTGAATGTTTTTTAATGGTAACATGTCTTTTGTGAACATACACACAGCTGCATACAGGCTGTGAGTGTGCTTTGCAATCTAGGTTTCCAGGATATGTTGGAACTTTTCAAATGCCCTGTGAGCATATCATCCTGCATATTTTCTTTTAAGCTTTTTGGCAAACTATTATTTACTCCAACTTCGATCCCTTGCTCAGACAGCTGGGATGTTAAAGCATTAGACAAATGCCTCCTTCCTCCAAGGAATTTAGACCTGAGTGAGTTCAAGTACATTTAAATAAAGATAGTGAGATTTTCCAGGGAACCAACCACTAAGAGGTCAAGTAATGACAATCCTGTGGAAATGAGGTCCATTCTCTCCCAAGTACCAGGCATATGGGCTGCTATATTTAAAGCAACCATCTGAATTGGTGATAAGGAATGAGGCTAAAGTAAATTAAAATACAATAAAGCTTCTTGTTGTTACTGAGACTCAGCAGTTTTTCTTAACTAAATACTCCTGATTGCTGCAAGCCTTTGGTTAATTCCCAGATTTCTGATGAAATTGATTCTGGCAATTTTGCTAGCTTTTATTGTTGTTGCTTTTATAGAGGTATGAGCTTTTGGATATTCTTATTTCTACATTTTCAATAGTATCTGATGACGTTCTATGCTTTATGGAATATAACCATATTATATTGAATTGACTATGATCATTAATAATTTGACTCATCAGTGTAAAATATAGCTATTCACATTAAATGTATAAAGCTAGCTATCTCAAATTATTGTATTTGCTCAAAAATTAGGTGTTCTCTATTTTCTTATAGTTTAAGTTCAGCGTTCATATGTAACTATGATTTTATGATATAAATATTGATAATTGTATAACATTGCTCACTAGTTTATGAACTGTGATAAAATTAGTCATCTACTTAGAAATATTTTGTAAATATCAAAATAACATTACTATAGGAAATATTTGAAGACCAAGTAATTTGTATCCCAAAGCTAGTGTTATGGCCATTATTGAAAAGCTCCATAATTTTAATCACAATAAAGCAATTTTTAAAATTTAAACCAAGCTCAAATATCAAAAAGCTATGTTAATACATTATTTAGGGATAACTAAGTTCAGAAATAACTGTGGAATGATGAGGAAGAGAACATAAGCCTAAAATTACATGCAAATATTTTACTTATCTCTGCCTAATCTTTTAATTTTATTATTTCATTAGTAGATCCTATCCTTCAACAGCTCTTAATTTTTCTTCAGAGGAGAGAATTCTGAATAGCTAGTCACAAAACACATTGCTTACTCTAAGTCAGTGGTTCTCAGCCTTTCTAATGCCGTGACCCTTTAATACAGTTCCTCATGTTGTTTCGACTCACAGGTTGAGAACCACTAGCAGTGTCACCTAAGAACATCAGAAAGCATAGATATTTACATTATGAGTCATAACAGTAGCAAAATTACAGTTATGAAGTAGCAATGAAAATAATTTTATGGTTGGGGGGTCACCACAACATGAGGAATTGTATTAAAGGGTCATTCATTAGAAAGGTTGTGGGGCAACTTCCATGACCAGTTGCAAATGACCATGGAGGCAGGTAAGTTGGAAATAAGCAAGCAAGGGTTTATTGAACTGGCCAGGATGGTGGGAGGGCACCACACGTGTGGAGACCTAACACTCATGGCCATGTGTTCCGGGTGTAGGCAGTCCGTTTATAGGGTCTGAACCATAAATTTTCATTGTTTTAAATTCCACAAATAGGCTGCAGGGTCGCATCTGAGGTAGGAAAGTCCCAGTAGACCATGACTCACCCTGTTGCCTGCTTCCTATCTCTAACCATACATCTGCTGGACATGGGAATGTAGTCCTATCTCTCAAAAGCTGAAGGTACAGCTAAACTCCTGGCACCACTGAGTCAACAATAATTACTCCTTTATAGTTCTGGTCCTCAGATTTATGTGAGTTTTTAGGTCTCAATTTGGAAGCTAAAGTAACTACCCTTTTAAGCAAGCAAGCAGGATCAAAATTCAAACAGCAGTTTTATCCAAGATGAATGCTACCATATTTCATTCCCCACTGGTTTTATGTGCATGAATCAAATCATGGACTCATCCTTATTAGTTAGGTGACTGTACTGCCCCCTAACTTCAAGTAGTTTGACCACATTAATTTTTCTAATCTGTTTACTTGGCACAATTAGTTTTCTATTCACTCATCCTACTTCTTTAAGGGCATTCTTTGTTCTATTTCTCCTCTCTTGTCCCCTAGCATATCTATCCCTACTTGGTCCTGGACTTTCTCACTGGCTAGCAAAGATGTTCTCACAGTTACCAAGACCCTTAGACCCACAGTAGCCATTAGTACTGTCCCCACTGAAGTCCAGTTCCCTCCTGCAGGTGTCGAATCTCCTCCTGGCCTGCTGTGGAGCCTGGGCTCTACTTTAACAGCCGTGGGTGTGCTCCAGATAACAGTATAGCGTCCCTTTCAGGTCGGGGTGAGTCCTTGGTCAGTGAACTTCTTTATCTGCACCACGTCCCCAGGCTGGAAGGGATGTACAGGGTTCGAGGTGGGCACTGGCAGTGCATTTCAATCCAGCTTATGGGTGACTCTCTGGGTATACTGCAGAACCTGTAAGGACTTGGAAGCAAGGAATGGTTATGAATTCCACTTTTAGTTTCTTCCTGACTCTGGGGTGGATGGGGGAAGGTCTACTATACATTATCTCAAAAAGGGAGGGAACCCCTCCCAGTAGGGGATACCCTTGGCCCATAAGAGGGCAAAGGCAGCAATTTGGTCAGGTTTTCACTAGTTTCTATGACATATTTAATTAAACTTATATCTGTCCTGAATTTTGTGGCTGGTATGCACAATGGAGTTTCCAATTTGTGCCCAAGGCTTGAGCTATCCTTTGAGATACCTTGGGTACAAAGGCAGGGCTGTTATTTGATATTATGACTACAGGCAGCCTTAATCTAGGTATAATCTCCTGGAATAATTTCTTTACTACTCTAGAGGTATTTTCTGTCCTAGTGGGGTGTGCTTCAACCCAAGAAAGTGTCTATAAGAACTAGCAGGTATTTATTCCCTGATGCTGGTGGCTTAATCTCTGTGAAATCCACCCCCCCCCCCCATGCTCTCCTGGGAAATATCCTTGGAGCCTGAATTCCCAGGGGGACCTTCTTACCTTGCTTAGCATTTACCTGTGCACAGACAGTACTTCTAATGACTATACTTTTAATTATCTTATCTAAGCTTGGTATATAGTACCTTCCTCATAGAAGTTCAGAAGTCTTGGTGACTTCTAGGTGGGTAGCCCGGTGTCTCTGCTGGTGTCACTTGGCAACCAATGTCCAACCTAGAGCCTCTGGGACCAACAGTCTGGTCCACCAACCATCTGGTCCTTTGATGGCTTGCTTCTGTTCTGCCAATTCCTCCTCTTGTTTGGTGTAGGAGGGGATCTGTCATAGGTCGGGGTCCAGCAGGGTCAGTAAGACTTCTAAAAGCTCCACTGGTTTTTAGGTGGCTTTCTTGACAGTTTGGTCTGTGGCTCTATTTCCACTGGTTTCCATTGTCTCTCCTTTCTGATGTCCTTTGCAGTGCACTATTGCAACTGCTCTTGGGAGCCAGATGACCTCTAATAAGGCTAAAATCTCTTTCCTGTTTTTAATGTCTTTTCTGTCTAAAGTTGGTAACCCTCTTTCCTGGGGGATGGCACTGTGTCCCTTTGTTCAGAGCCTGTGCCCAAATGGTGTAGTCCAGGGTGACTACTGCTGCCCCTGCATATTGGACTCCATCTTGAACATAACTGCTCCCATTTGTGAACAGTACCTTATCTGGTGATGACAGGGACAACTGTCAGGTCTGGGCGAGCTGTTTGTACTGTGTCTATTACCTCTATACAGTCATGAATAGGTTCCTCCAGATCATCATCTGGGAGCAGGCTGGCAGATGTCTTATGGAACTAGATGTGGGGCTGGTCCAGGAGTAGAGCTTGGCACTGGGTGATCCTAGTGTTTGATGTCCATCTCTCCAGGGCACCTCAAAGGAGGCCCTCCACAGTATGGGTTGTTGTCAAGGCTAGTTCCTGGCCCAGAGTCAGCTTATCTGCCTCCTTTACCAGCAATGCTGTGGTGGCCACAGGCCCAAGGCACGCTGGCCATTCTGCTGCCACAAGGTCTAGTCTCTTAGACAGATAGGCAACAGGTCTCTTCCAGGGACCCAGAGTCTGAGTGAGAACCCCTTTGGCAATGTCTCTTGCCTCACTCACGTAGAGGTGGAAGGGCTTATGCTCTTCCTCTGGCACTGCTTTTTCCATTTCCTGCAATAGATATTCCTCTAAGAGAGGACAGATTAAAAGTACAAGGAGGGGAGGATGTAACCAGACCTGGGTTCCTTGGATCCATGGTGAGGTATGCTCCGTTCCCCTAAAATGGTATGGTAACATCCAAGTCGGGGGTACAGACATTCTATCGTGACTAAAAATGAACACGTTATCATGTTCCTTCTGAGGTCCACAGTCCTTTTCTTTTTGATGTCCAAGGAAAACAGGCAGTTTGTCCAGTGGCTTCCTGGACTAATGTCTCCTTAGAGGTTACAGGTCCCATCGGCTCTGCTCAGACTTGAATAGGCTGCCCCAGTGTCCACCAGGAGACTAACAGACTTTTCTCCCACTTGTAAGGTTACCCTGAGCTCCTGGGGGCTAAATGGAAAGGAGCCCCCGCCCTGTCAGTCCTCTTCCCCTAAGTTAAAGACTCTTGGAGTCTGAGTCTCTCTTTTTGCTTCCCTAGTTAACCTGCCAGGACATTCTCTCTTCCAATGCCCCTGCTTTATACAGTCAACATACTGATTTCTTCCTATTTGTTTCCTACCTCTTCTTTCCTTTCTTCATTCCATATACTAACCTTCACAATTTCAAATTAGCCTTCAAACCTTCTTTCTATGTCCTTCAAAAATGCATAGCCATGCCTCAAACCTTCCATTAAGTATTTCTAAACATGTTCAGCAATCAAGGTTTTAGTATTGTAAAGGCAGAGGGAGGAGGGAGCCTCCAGTTGCTTGAATTCTAAAAGCCCACATTCTTCCTAGAGATAAAGATCTCAGTTTCTGATAAGCCTGAAAAGGGGAATGGGGGAATTTCTAGCTGCTGCCTTTAAGCCCCTAACAGAACACAGTGAAAAATGTCCAAGAAGTCACCAGGGGTTCTTGGGTCTCATTGAGGCACAGGGGTCACAAGGGAATTTCTTTCCTCACAGCCGCCACATCCAGCTACTCAAAACACGTCCTGGAGGAAGATGGGCACCGGGTGGGCGGAGGGAGGGAGAATGGCTTGGCTCGGGTCCCAGGTGGTGAATGGAGGGAGAAGGTTGCAGTCCTTCCTCCTCTGTTCCCACTGAAAAAAAGCGCTTGCCTCCTGCCAACAAAGGTGGTATTGGGGGAGGAACCAGTGACCCTTACACTGCAATCAGACTCCCTGACCTCTATGAAAAGCCTCTCTGCTTGAGTGTGTTCCCATTAAAAAGTACTGTTTTTAAAACTAATAACTTAAGAGTTGTCAATATAAAAAAGGAACAAGTGTCCTACAAAACATTTCCTTTTCCTCTAAAGGTTTTACAATGTATTGCAGTCTTTAACCATATTAAACTCAAGTGGCCAATTGAGACAAACAGTTCTGACACGTTCCTATACCACTGATTAAGACTGGGTGGTGGCAGGTGTCAGAAATAAGATTCATTTACTTTTCTGGACAGACTTGGTGACTTTGCCAGCTCTGTCTTCCTTATTGTAAATAGTTAACTTTAGAATTTGGTCCCTGTTTTAAACTTTTTCCAACCATAATTGTTACAATTTCATCAAATTAATAAACAGAGACAGAAATTTTGGTGGGCCGATTCCCCCTCTGACAGAGAGCATGAACCCCTGGGAAAAAGGAATCCCAGTGGCTACTCGGGGGCAGTTTGCTATCTGTCAGAGCATTCAGCCTTAAATAAACCAAATGTTTCCTTTTTCTTTTTTTCTTCTCACAGACTTCCACATTTACATGAACAAATAATTATACCTAGGCAGACAAACAAAATATCAAACAAACATACCCATGTTTCAGTAAAACAGAAATGGCATTGATGTTGGACAAAGGAAACAAGATTAACAGGTGAAACAAACAGATAAATGCCCCATCCTATAACCTAAGGAGTTTCTCAGGAGCTCAGTCTGTCTCCCATAATGAGGGCAGGAGCAGCAGGGGCGGCACAGCCAACACCCTGGGGAAGGGGAAGGGCTTGAAAACAGTGCCATTGCTGCTGCTGCTGCTGCCACAACAGTTTGTGAAGGAAAGGGATAAAAAGCTTAAAACTGTTCCCAGAGTCTGCCAAGGACTAAGGGGAAAGTCATCCTGCACTCAGACATTGACCTGGGAAAAAAGAGTGCTTAGTTGGGGAGGGGCACATATAAGGTTATTTCAAGAGAGGTGAAATCCTATAAGGAACCTTGATAAAAAATTACTGGATCAGTAATCCAGTTGCACAGTCGAAGGCCAAACAGGAAGGGAAGAACCACTTAATGTTCTCTTAGAGGATTTCAACAAACCAACAAAACTTTGACAAATTGAAACCTAATAAATGATACACACTGGGCCCAATTATGACAACACCAAACAAAAAGTCCTGACACCACCATGACAAACACAAAACAAACAGTCCGGACACTACCAAGAGCTCCCTGGGAGGGAGGGAGAGCCTCTGGCCCACCCAGCGGGAGTCCCTCTCTCTTCCTTAGAAAGGAAGGAGAGCCTCCAGCCCACTGAACAGGGGTCCCTCTCACCTCCTCCAGGAATCTCACACTCACACACCTGTCCCAGGCCGAGGACACCATCGTGTCCTCCAGCCAGAGTCTGGAGGTTATGCTGCATCCAGCCCTCTGTCAGACTCTTACCCTTGAGATCTCAACCTAGACGCCTTACCTCTGAGACTGGTCTTCCCTTTTTCAATAAATCCTTGTGGCTTTCACCTCCATCTTTGATCCCTGGAAAGGAAGGAGAGCCTCTAGCCCATTGAACTAGGATCCTTCTCTCTTCCCCAGAAAAGAAGGAGAGCCTCCAGCCCGCTGAGTGGGGGTCCCTCTCTCTTCCTGGAAATCTCGCTGGGGAACCTCCAAATGTTGTGGGGCGACTTCCATGACCAGTTGCAAATGACCATGGAGGCGATTAAGTTGGAAATAAGCAAGCAAAAATTTATTGAACTGGCCATGATGGTCAGAGGGCACCACACACGTGGTGACCTAACACTCACGGCCATACCATCCCAGGTGTATGCAGTCCTTTTGTAGGGTCAGAACCGTAAATTTTCACTGTTTTAAATTCCGCAAATAGGCTTCAGGGTTACATCTGAGGTAGGAAAGTGCCAGTACACTATGATTGACCCTGTTGCCTGCTTCTTATCTCTAACCATACATCCAGATGGACATGGGAATGTTGTCCTATCTCACAAAAGCTGAAGGTACAGCTAAACTCTGGGCGTCACTGAGTCAACAAAATTACTTGGTTATGGTTCTGGTCCTCAAATAAATTTATGTGAGTTTTTAGGTCTCAATCTGGAAGCTAAAGTAACTACCCTTTTGTTTTAAGCAAGCAAACAGGATCAAAATTCAAACAGCAGTTTTAACCGAGATGAATGCTACCATATTTCACCACTGCTCTAAGTGGATATAATATCAGTTGAGCTACTTATGAAGAGTAGACACAAACAGAACTAATAAGGTGGAAAGCAGAGGCTATAACATATATTCTGTCTTATAACTCCATTTCCCCAGGATGCCATAAGACCTCATGGTTTGGGGCCAAAGCACCATATACATTTCTTCTCTATCGAAACATCTGCTGGGGAAAAACACACAAGATATCCTTTATATTATGATAAAGAAAAACAATGGTATTGCTCAAGAGGAAAGTAGATATTTGCAATTTTCAAATGACAATTCTTTCAAAAATCAAAATACATCTATCATATAAATTCATAGTCACTCTCTAACTAAACTGTCTATGACACTGTGATGCTTTTCTTTCTGTCAAAGTAAGAAACATCCAAACCTGAAAGAAATTTTATGAGTTTTTTTGAGGCAAACTGACAATTGCCAGGAAGCAAAATCTCACCAATTGAAAGAATGTTCCAGAGAATGGCAGTTTTTAATCTTATTTTATACATTACAATCAAAGTAGAAAGTGTTATATGAAATTCATTGGTGATAGATTAAAGAGGCTAGAGAAAGCAAAGTGGGGAAATCTCTGGTTGGATAAAAATAAAACAAATGGACATATTTCTTTTACATAAGTGGGTATAGGATAGTTAACAGTTGACAAATATAACATAACTAGGGGCCTGGTGCACAAAATTCGTGCACTGGAAGGGGTGGCCCCTCAACCCAACCTGTCCCCTCTCACATACAGGGAGCCCTCAAGAAATGTCTTACTCATGGCTCACCCCAGGCCTGCCCAAGACCAAAAGCCTCTGACCGAGACTTTCCATCCTTGGGCAGGGGCCCTCGGCCAGGGAACCCCAGCCAGCCACTGCCCTGTGATCAGGCCAATCACTGCCTGGCCACACTCCCAGCCCTCCTGGCCCAGCCTGCCATGGGCAGCAGCCATCTTGGTTGTGTGTTAATTTGCATATAGCGCCTGATTGGCTTGTGGGCTGGCTTGCGGGTGTGGCTTGTGGGCATGGTTTATTTGGTGTAGCGAAGGTACACCAATTTGCATATTACTCTTTTATTAGATAGGCTATAACAATGAAGGATTCTGTGGTCTGTTGCTTTTGTGGGAGATTGTGGCCTGAGTGATCGGGAAAAGCTCGACATTCCAAAGGTGAAATGAAAAATGAGCAAGAACAAAGAAACAGTGACATGCTCAATTAAGGTAAAGATTGACCTTTGTCAAGAAAGAAACTGGCCAAGGGTTTGACTACCTGCCATAATTTCACATCATCCTATGTGGTTACTTTAGGTCTCTGAATTTATACAGCCACCATGCAGGCCTCCTCTAAGCTTGTCAAGTTTACTACGTGGCCCTCTGTCATCCACACTTCCTGTCCACTGTTATCTTAGTTAGGAATTGTTTATAAAGAAAAAAAGAGCAAAGGGAAGTCAGACATTGAGCATATTCCGCTGGGGAACAGGGGCTTATTTGCTTTATCAGGAAGCTACCAGTCCATTCCCTGTGTATCACTGGTAGAAGAGAGAACAAAGGGCAGGTACGCACATGTGTGACAAAATCAAAATGGTGCCAGGGGAAGCGCTTGTCTCTGAGAAAGGGATTACTGACCCATCAAAAGCCCAAGAAAGTTTGGGAAGATGATTGGTTATTTTGAAAAAGCTTCTGATTCTTCCCAAGCTTCAGAACACATACATAATTCCAGGTGAACAGGGAAGCTTTCTCTTCCTCTCTCTAGCTCAGATTTGCCCCATTCTTCCTGTTTTCTCTGCTAGAGAAACACTCTGGGGGGTCTAGTGGCTGCTTGAGGCCCAATGCAGACTGGGTGGGCTACAAATGACTATGAAGCAGAAACTCTGGGCAATGGTCTTTGCCTTAACCTCGATGAAGACAGGATTGTACTTTTTCTATGGTGGGATGGAGGGAGATGGGATATTGCAAACCCAAGGGCAGGGGCAGCCATCACAAATAAACGATAACACCACAAGCTCCTTCTAGGGGTCCTTGGGACTCTTTCCTTGAGATCCCATGGAAGAAAGAGCCTGATTTCCACTGATAACACCACTACCTGACATATTAGTATATCCTCTCAATGTCTTACTGTAGGATGTATAAAGACTCTGAGTGGTCAAAACCAGCTGAGCCTCCTGGTTCATAAAGTGTAACATTAAGTATTTACCTCGTTTAATGTCTGGGAGTTTTATGTCCTTCAAAACTAAGATATCCAATTCATTTAAGCAGGTTACATTAGTGTGTGTGTTTGTGTGTGTGTGTGTGTGTGTGTGTGTGTGTGTGTGTGTGTGTCCATGTGTGTGAGAGAGAGAAACTTAAAGAACATTTAGTCATGAAGGCCTTGAATCAATGATCTATATTGATCTATATGGGCATTTGCCAATAGAGCACTTCACACAAATATCCAAAGAGATGCTCCCATATTAATTGATTTATAATCAGACAACCATATTACAGTGGAAAGAGTTTTTGTATTAGTAGGAAGAACTGACAACTCCTGTTGTATCTATATTTTCAATAATACTACATTATGTTGCTATTAAAATAAGAGACATTCAATCCTGTAAAGATTTTTTTTTTGTGAGTTTATTTGAGCCAAACTGTCGACAATTGCTGGGAAACAGAATCTCAATATATTGAGATAGTGCTCTGGAGAATGGCAGTTGTTTTTGTTTGTTTGTTTTAGAAATTACAATAAAAGGAGTAGACTTAATTGAAATCCATAAGGGAGATAGGAGAAGGCAAAGCAGGGAAATGTCTGGGATTGCGGAAATCTCTGAGATTGAATAAAAAGTGAAATGATAGACACATGTTTCTTTTACATAGGTGTTTACAATCAACAATTAACATGATAGCAATAACAATGAACATATTTGTGGTCTCTGCCCTCCCGCACTGGTTGTAACCTGAGTCCGGAAAAAGATAAGTTACAAGTTACCCTAACATTCCAAAGGTATGTTATTTTAGATGCAAAAAGACAATAAGCTCAGTTAAGATCAAAGTTAATATATGTCAATGAAGATACTGGCCTAACACATGACTATCCACCATAAACTGCTTTTTAATTTAAAAAGTTTTAACTCCAAACCATCCTTCATGGTTACTTTAGGTCTCTGAGTTTGCAAGGTCTCCATGCAGGTCTGCCCTGAGCTAGTCAGGTGACCATGCGGCCCCTTTCGGTCCACATTGCTATAGTTGGTTTTCCTGTCTTCACTTTTCAATATTTTTCATAAATTTCCTGAAGTTTGTAGCTGTGCTAAGAAGGATTGGTTGGTACACAGATGTGAACACTACTTAGCAAAGCAAACTCTAAGGTCTCTTTCATGAAGACCAGTAGTAGATTCTTTCTACAAATGGCCTTGGGAGAAGTTCCCAGCTTGGCAACCTTGTACAATGCTATAGAAGAGAACCAGGAACAACAGTGGCTCTGAACCACTGCTTGCAGTTCATTCTATCATAGAAATTGTATTTAGGATTTTATTTGTTCAACCTACTTTTAGAATGATTTGCCTTTGGAATATGCTGAGTACTATCTTATGGGATGGAAGTACCAGAATTTGTATAACCATTCCTCAGTGAAGGATATCTGGGTTGTTTCAGTATGAGTATATTATCATTAAAGATGCTAAAACATTTGGGTACAGGAATTTGTATGAATATAAATTTTCATTTTTTCTGGGATAAACTCCCAAGTGTGTAACTGCTTGGTTAAGACAGCTGCATGATTCATACTGGCCAAACTGTTTTCCAGAGTGACTGTTCCATTTTATATTTCCACCATCAATATTTGAGTGACTCACTTTCTCTGCATCTTTGCCATTATTTGATATTGTGATTGTTATTTTATTTTAGTTATGCTGCTAGATGTATAGTTATGTCTCACTGAGGTTTTCTTTTGCATTTCCTTAGTAACAAATGAGATTGAACATCTTTTCAAGTTTCTATTTCCTATAGCAATATCCTCTTTGATGAAATGTTCCTTCATAGCTTTGCTATTTTTAATTGAATTTTTTGCTGTTTTGTGATTGAATTTTTGAGAATTTTAAAAAATATATTTGGGTACTAATCCATAATCAGGTGTGTGGTTTGCAAATATACTTTTTTTCCATTTGTAACTTATCTTTTCATCCTCATAACAGATCTTTCACTGAACAAAAGCTTTTAATTTTGATGAAGTCCAATTGATTATTCTTCCCATGGATGATACTTTTGGTGTCAAGCAAACTTTAGTGCCAAGAACACTTTACCTAGTCCAAGATCACAAAGATTTTCAATTATGTTTGTTACTAAATGTCTTACAGTTTTGCATGTTACATTTAAGTCAGTAATCTATTTTGGGGAAATTTTTATGTAAGTATGATACTTAGGTCAAGGTCCATTTTTTTTTTTTTTTGCCTTTGGATGTCTAAGTGCTCCAGCACCATTTGTTGAACAGACTTTACTTCCTCTATTTTACTATTACATCTTTGTAAAAAACACGTGCGGCGTATTTGTATGGGTCTATTTCTGGTTTCTCTTATGTATTTCATTCATCTTTGCATCTAACTTCCTCCAATATAAACTTTATTGATTGCTATAGTTATATAACTCTTGAAATCAAATAAATTGATTGTTCACTTAATTTTTTTTCAAAAAAATTTTGGTCTTATGTAGTTAATTTGCCCTCCATATATATTTGAGGATAATCATGTCTATATCTACAAAAAAATTTTCTGGGGTTTTGATAGAAATTTCATTAATCTTATATATCAATTTGGATAGAATTGACATATTTACTATGTTGAGTCCTTCAATACATAGAACCAATATGAACTAATTTGTTTCTTTAATATTTTCAATAGTGTTTTATAGTTTTTGGTATATATGTTTTAATAGTGCATTTTAAGCAATTATAAATGATATTGTATTTTTAATTTTAAAATTAATGCATTCATTGCTATATAAGTACATTTTTTGTATTTTTTCTTTTATATCCTACAATTTTGCTGAAGTCACATAACTCTAGGAATGTGCTTTGTTGTTTGTTTTTAAAATGGTTGATTTTTTTTTTTTTGCATAGACCATAATGTAATTTAAAAATAGGGAGCATTTTATTTATTTTACTTTTGTGCTTTTTATTTACTTTTTCTTGCCTTACTGTATTGGATAGAGCTTTTAGCACTGTGTCAAACAAGAGTAACAAAAGTGGATATCCATGCCTTTTCCCCTGTCTAAGGGGGAAGCATTCAGTCTTTCACTATTATTTTGATTTTTATAGGATTTTATGCATGGTCTTTATCAATTTGAGGAAGTTTACCTCTATTTCTATCTTTCTGAGTGCTTTTCTCATTTATGGAAAATTTGTCAAATGCTCTTTCTGCATAAAATGCTTCAATCATGATTTTTTTTTTAGCTTGTTAATATGGTGGTTTATATTGGTTGCTTTATGAAAACTGTACAAGTTTTGGGATAAACTATCTTTCTATTGAGATAGTATCATTTAAAAATTTCTCCATTATTTTAATATATTATACTCAATTCTTGGATTAAACTCAATATGATCATGATATACTGGCCTTTTCCTAAACTGCTGGATGCACTTGGTTAATATTACAGTGTAGAAGACTACATCTATGTTTTTGAGTGAGATTGTTGTTAATGTTAGGTGATGCTGACCTTATAAAATGGATTGGCAACTATTTCATTTAGGTCTTATTTTTGATCCATTCTGACAATCTCTGTCTTTTAATTGTTATAGTTAGACTATTGATGTTTAACGTGATTATTGGTAGGTAAGATTGCAATAAAATATATCATATTGCTACTGTTTATTATTTCTTACCCAAGTTTTTTGTTACTACTCTTTAGTTTTCCACACCTTTCTGTCCTTTATCATTTTAATTGAGCGTTTTATATAATTCTACTTTCCCTCCTTAACACATCAATTATATTTTTTAAGAACACTTTTTAAAATGTTTGCCCTGGAGTTTGCAATATATATTTACAACTAATCCATGTCCACTTTTGAATAACAGTGTACAACTTCATGGGTAGCACAAGTACTTCATAATAAGAGGATATTTATAAATCCTTCCTCTAGTCCTTTTCATCATTGCTGTCACTTATAACTAAGAATACGTCAAGCATCTCAAACTCAATGGCTAACATGACCCAAATAAACAAGGTTTAAGTTTATGTGGACCCCCCCTCTAAAAGAAAAGGCTTAAATTTTCATAGAAAAGTAAGTTTATTTTGATAGAGACATGCTGAATACAAAGGGCTGAAGTAAATGAGTAATTATTAACATAAAATAATAGAACATTTTAATAATAAATATATTTTCTTGAACATTATTTTGCCAGACACTGAATAACTGCACAAATTAATAAGCATAGTGCCAATAAACCTATTTTTTTGTTCTCTGCAAGCTAAATATTTCCCGTTGCGCACAACAAATAAGTCAGTCCAAGAATAATGATATGGCAATCGACTGCTAAAATATTCTCTGCTAGTATTAGTGGAGAGAAATGGTGCGCCTTGCATGTAAGGTGCCTAAGGGAAATGAATGCAACACAATTATAGTAATCAGTCATTAGCAAACATTGTAGTTTGTTATTAATGACTAGGGGCCCGCTGCATGAAATTCATGCACTAGGGGTGGGTGGTCCCTCAACCCACCCTGCCCCCTCTCACATACTGGGAGCCCTCAGGGGATGTCCAACTGATGGCTCACCAGAGGCTTTAGGCCTTGGGCACTCAGCCATCGCCCTGCTCAGCTCAGCCCTGGCCCCGGGGGCTAGGCGTTCACTGCCACTTCCGCTCACAGCGCCCCGGGGGTTAAGCACTCGATGCCACCACTGTTTTATCTCTATCCCCGAGCCTGGCACTCGTGCTCCTGATTGGCTGGTAGCATAGCCAATCAGGAGCCAAGGTATGGTCAAATTTGCATTTTACTCTTTTATTATATAGGATTATGTGTAGTGGGATATTGTAAAAATTAAACATAGAAACTGACCAATCAGAACCAAATCTGGGTGAATGTAAGGAGCCAATGGCTGACTAAGAGACAGAGCTTTTGACTGGTATAGAAAATGACCAATCAGAACCAAATCTGGGTCAACTATGAGAAGCCAATGGCTTCCTGGGAGGTGGAGCTTTTCATGCTGTCTGGCATAGAAACTGACCAATCAGAAGCAAATTGGATGGCAGAGGAGGGCAGTTAGGGGTGAGATTAGGCAGGCAGAAACAGTTAGGGGCAATCAGGCCAGCAGGGGAGAGCAGTCAGGGGCGAGATCAGACCAGCAGGGGAGGCCAGTTGGGGGCAAGATCAGACTGGCAGGGGAGGGCAGTTGGGGTGATCAGGCAGATAGGTGGAGACAGTTAGGGATGATCAGGCAGGCAGGCAGAGGGGTTAGGGTCAATCAGGCAGGCAGGCAGGTGAGTGGTTAGGAGCCAGTGGTACCAGATTGAGAAGGGTATGTCGGATTGCTGGTTGAGGCCAGCACCCTTGGTCAGACATCCCCCTGAGGAGTCCCAGATCGGAATGGTACAGGCTGGGCTGAGGGAACTCCCCTTCATGCACAAATTTCATGCACCAGGCCTCTAGTTATTTATAACAAACTTAACTGTCAGATAAATTAAGAACAGTAAAAGGTTTTATTTAAACTTTCATTTATACATTCTGTGATGCTCTTTCTTTCTTTTATTTTTAATGTAGATTTGAGTTTTAACCTATATAATTTTTCTTCTCTCTGAAAAACTTCTCTTTTACATTTCTTTTAAGACAAGATTATCAGGTTGTTGTTGATTTATATTTATTCTTCTTAAACTTCTTCATTCTATTATTATGTCCTTTATAAAAATATGATTATTTATTTAGGCAGTCATTTTTTCAAAAACTTTTTTTGCTGTTTCTGTTTTCTCTCTAGAACTACAACTGCATATATGTTAGTTGTTTTTTATTTTTATTTGTTAAATAATGTTATGTTAAATGATTTTCTCCCTCAGACTAGATAGCTTCTATTGGTATTTCTGTTTTGTTTTTTGGTTGTTGTTTTTTGTAATTTGACTTGGCTTTTATTTGTATATGAACAATGACCTAGAGATGTCTTTCTAAGAAAAGGAATCCCTTGTCTTTTATGATGGTGCAGTTTTTGATCAGGATGTACATTTTCTATATAATTTCTTTATTGACAAACTGTTTTTCTTTTTTCAAAATAAATTTTTATTGTTCACATTATTACAATTGTTCCTCTTTCTACCCCCCCATAGCTCCCCTCCACCCAGTTCCCACTCCTGCTCTTACCACCCTGCTCTGTCCTCATCCATAAGTGTATGATTTTTGTCCAGTCTCTTCCCGCACTCACCAACCCCTTTATCCCCTAAAATTATCAATCCACTCCCTTTCTATGCCCCTGATTCTATTATATTCATTAGTTTATTCTGTTCATAAGATTTTTTTATTCACTTGATTTTTAGATTCACTTGTTGATAGATATATATTTGTTGTTCATAATTTTTATCTTTACCTTTTTCTTCTTCTTCCTCTTCTTAAAGAATACTTTCAGCATTTCTTATATAACTGGTTTGATGTTGATGAACTCCTTTAGCTTTTTCTTATCTGTGAAGCTCTTTATCTGACCTTCAATTCTGAATGATAGCCTTGCTGGGTAGCGTATTCTTGGTTGTAGGTTCTTGCTGTTCATCACTTTGAATATTTCTTGCCACTCCCATCTGGCCTGCATCGTTTCTGTTGAGAAATCCGCTGACAATTGTATGGGTGCTCCTTGTAGGTAACTAAATGTTTTTCTCTTGCTGCTTTTAAAATTTTCTCTCTGTCTTTTGTTCTTGGCATTTTAATTATTATGTGTCTTGATGTGGTCCTCTTGGATTCCTTTTGTTTGGGGTTCTCTATGCTTCTTGGACTTGTACATCTATTTCTTTCACCAGGTGGGGGAAGTTTTCTGTCATTATTTTTTCAAATAGGTTTTCAGTATCTTGCTTCTCTCTTCTTCTGGCACCTCCATAATTCTCATGAATGTATGCTTGAAGTTGTCCCAGAGGCTCCTTACACATCTTCATATTTTTGGATTCTTTTTGCTTTTTGCTTTTTGCTTTACCAGTTGGGTGTTTTTTGCTTCTTTGCATTTCAAATCTTAGAGTGATTCTTGCGATCCTCTAGTTTACTGTTGGATCTCTATATTATTTATTATTTCAGTCAGTGTGTGCTTAATTTCTAGTTGGTCCTTTTTCATATCCTTGTGCGTTTGCTAAATTTATTGGCCTTTTCTAGAAAATTCTTGAAAAGCCTTTTAACTGTGGTTTTGAACTCTATATTCAGTTGTTTGCTTTGCTCCACTTCTTTCATTTGTGACTTGTTTTTTTGTCTCCATATTTGGTTTTTTCCCTGAGTTGATAGAGTGGCTTTGTATGCTAGGTGTCCCATAGAGCCCAGTGGCTAAGCCTCCCCAGTTACCTGAGGTGGACACTCTAGGTGAACCCCTTTGTGGGCTGCGTGCACAGTCTTGTTGTAGTTAAGCCTTCATTGTTGTTGGTATCACTGGGAGGAATTGACCTCCAGGCCAGTTGGCTATGAAGATCAGCTGTGTCTACAATGGGAGGACTTCTGTACTGGAGACACCCT
Organism: Antrozous pallidus; assembly: GCA_027563665.1. Lineage (NCBI taxonomy): Eukaryota > Metazoa > Chordata > Mammalia > Chiroptera > Vespertilionidae > Antrozous > Antrozous pallidus. The sequence goes on along the minus strand of CM050508.1, from coordinate 28,252,749 downwards.
TGTGAGATAAGATTTGCTTCTGTAGGGCTTTGGTCTTCATTGAATCTGCCCCCTGGGTCTGTCCCTTATGGATCTGAGGAGTTGTAATCTGGATGGCCTATTTTATTAACCCCTGGATACACTGGCTCTTGGATCTCCAAGGAGGTGCTAATTTAGCCTCTGCCTGAGGCCACCCAGCAGAAGCCATGGAGAGATCTGCAGATTCCTCTTCTTTGTTTGGGTTTTGGAGGTGCCCAGATGAGCCCCAGCTGTGAAGCAATGTGAGCTGCAATGTGACCTTCTTTTGGATGTTCTGCGTCTCACTGACTCAGCTGCAGTTTGTTAGCTAAGTTTACAATTCAAAGGACCAGGACATTTATACGCCTCTTCGCTCAGCTTGGATGGGGCAGAGTCTCAGGGCAAAACAATCAGCAATGGCTTATTGTCAGCCCTGCCCTAAGAGGCCTCTGGGGCTCAGTGTCCTGCCATAATTGCTGCAAGCACCTCTGAGAGAACACTGCCCTCAAGTTTTGCCCACTGCCAGACAGTCCTGTTTCTCCCAATATGAGTCTGGGTCCCCAGAATTTCACCTGGAACTGGAGTTCAGAGCAGTCGGGAGCTTTTGTCTCCCTCCCAATTGAGAAAGCCAGCCACGTACTCAGTTACCAGCCCTTTCTGAGTGCATGCCTCTGTACCTTTGCCTCCAGCAACTCCTGTGAATCTCAGTGTGCTTTTCTCTTTCCTTCTAGTTGTAGAATTTCTACTCAGCCAGCCTTCCTGTGGTTCTGGATGATGTCCGTTTTGTTTTTTAGTTGTAGTTTTGAAATTGTTGTGCATGGCAGCAGTTTAGGTGTTTACCTATGCCACCATTTTGGTTTGTCTGTATTGGTATTTCTAACATTTTCCTGATTATTTTCTTCATTATTTCTATTCCATGATCATATGAATGCAGTGATTTTCAAATTTTCATATTTCATAGTTTTTTCTTATAGAATTTTCATTAAAACTGTTCCTATCTTTCTGATGTAATTTTTACATTTGTATTTATTGTGAGAAGCCTCTTCTTCGATGCTTTGCATAGTTATAAATGTTTTGAAATTCTTTTTTTAGAAATCCAACACCTGCATCTTCTCAATAGGGTTATTTTGATTGCCTTTTCCCTTACAATTGGTTTCCTGGTTCTTCAAATATCTCATAATATCTGGTTTTATCATAGACATTGTGAAGGTTATATTAGGTATGTTTGTTCTGGATGAAATTATATACATGTAGGTTTTTTGTTTGTTCCTTTTCTCTTTTTTTGACATTTAATTAAGTTGGTTGGATTAAAACTGCTTACCTTGTTTCTTAGCTAGCAACTCACCCTCAGTAATTACTTTCTATTTTAGAGTAAATCTCATATTTGCGCATGTAGAGAGTTAGCGTCAGATTAGGAAGAGTTTATACATAAAATCTGTAGTTCTCTCTGTGCCTCACTCCTTCCAAGACCCTCCCAACAACGTACCAGTGGCTACATTTACCAAATATTTGTCCTATGATTCTTCATGCTAGAAAGTTTTCCATTAAGATTTTAGAAGCTCCATGTACAGGTTTTTCCTGCTGGATGCTATAAAAACTGACAACTCCTTTATGCCACTTCCTTTTCCCAAATGTCAACCTCCATTCAGAAACGGTATGGTTTGGTTCACTCTCCAATGCCCTTAGATCATTATGAGATTTTGTTCATCTTTATTTATACATTTTTTTCAAAATTTATTATTATAATATGTGTCAGGGTAGCACTCTGTAAGAGCACCTTGGTCATACCACATGCAAAAATATCTTGTCAAACTATATTACCCAGTTTTCTTAAGATAAAGAAAAACAAAAATAGCAGTGATACCCCCCTGACCTATTAACTGATAGTATATAAAATATTCTAAAAGTCAATTTATATAATTTTATATTTGACTCTACAAATAATAAACTCTTAGAATAAAGGTTGAATCAAAAGATCAAGTGCTCATAGCTTACTCCTTTCTAATATGCTATTTCTAGTTTTGTCATTAACTTATAGCATTTGTTTAATTATCCATTGATATTTTGGCCTAGCTATGACTTATCAATCACTATTTATAAGTAAAAAGCACAAGTGGTTATACTAGTTACTTATAATCAGATTTTGTAATTAAATCCAGTAGGGTATTAGCTTTTGTTTGATGATCTATACATTAATGCATAGCAAGTAATTTATTTGCTAAAACAAAGAAATAAACAGAAAAACAAAGAATGCACAGTGTTTTCAGGAAATCTCTACTAACAGATTATCTATATATATAAAAGGCTAATATACAAAGTGTCCTCATGGGAGTTCGACCGGGAGACCAGGAGTTTGATAGCTTGTTATGATGTGCACTGACCACCAGGGAGTGGCACAGAACAAAGAAAGGCACTGGCTGGCAGCTGGAGGGCCCTGATTGGTCCTGATCACTGGCCAGGCCTAAGGACCCTATATGTGAACAAATTTCATGCACTGGGCCTCTAGTAAATATATATTTAATGATTTAATACAGTAGTAAACAACAGAGGCTCTGCAATAAGACAGGTTCTCCTGTTTTTATTCTTTCTTTCTTTCTTTCTTTCTTTCTTTCTTTCTTTCTTTCTTTCTTTCTTCTTTCTTTGTTTCTTTCTCTTTTTTTAAAGATTTTATCTTTATTGTTCAGTTTATTAATTACATTGTTCCCTTTTTTCCCCCTATAGTTCCCCTCCACCTGGTACCCATCCCACCCTCTGCCCTCACCTCCTCCACTGTCCTCTCCCATAGTTGCATGATTTTTGTCCAGTATCTTGCTGCACTTCCCACACCCCTTTTCTCCCCAAGTATTGTCAATCCATTCCCTCTCTATGTCCGTGATTCTGTTACATTCACCAGTTTATCCTGTTCATCAGCTTATTAATTCACTTGATTTTTAGATTCATTTGTTGATAGATGTGTATTTGTTGTTCCTAATTTACAGTTTTATCTTTTTCTTCTTCGTCTTCTTAAAGACTATCTTTCAGCATTTCATATAATATTGGTTTGGTGGTGATGAACTCCTTTAGCTTTTTCTTATCTGCGAAGCAGTTTATCTGACCTTCAATTCTGCATGATAGCTTTGCTGGATAAAGTAATCTTGGTTGTAGATTCTTGCTGTTCATCACTTTGAATATTTCTTGCCACTCCCGTCTGGCCTACATTGTTTCTGTTGAGAAATCTGCTGACAATCGTATGGGTGCTCCCTTATAGGTAACCATCTGTTTTACTCTTGCTGCTTTTAATATTCTCTCTTTGTCTTTTGCTCTTGGCATTTTAATTATGATGTGCCTTGGTGTGGTCCTCTTAGGGTTCCTATATATTGGGGTTCGGTACGCTTCTTGGACTCCTAAGTCTATTTCTTTCACCAGGTGTGGGAAGTTTTCGGTCACTATTTCTTCAAATAGGTTTTCATTGTCTTGCTCTTTCTCTTTTTCTGGCACCCCTATAATTCAGATGTTGGTATGCTTGAGGTTGTCCCAGAGGCTCCTTACACTATCTTCAATTTTTTGGATTCTTTTGGTTTCTTGCTTTTTCAGCTGAGTGGATTTTACCTCTTTGTATTTCAAATCTTTAACTTGGTTCTTGGGATGCTCCAGAGCACTTTTAGGTCTTTGTATAATATTTTTTATTTCAGTCAGTGTATGCTTAATTTCTGGTTGGTCCTTTTTCATATCCTTGAGAGTCTCCTTCATATCCTTGAGGGCCTCCTTCATTTCCTTGTAGGACTCATTCATTTCCATGTTGGGCTTGATCATTTCCACGTTGGTCTTAATCATTTCCTTGCAGGTCTCGTTCATATCCTTGAGGGTCTTGCTTATTTCCTTATAGGTCTATACCTTTTGTAGGAGCCTCTTGAGAAGCCTTATCACCGTGGTTTTGAATTCCATGTCCAGTCGTTTTTTCCCCTCCATTTCTTTCACATCTGATTTCTTTCCATGTCTCTGCATGGCGGCTGCTTCCCTGAGTTGGTCAATTAGCTTTGTGTGGTAGACTTCCTACTAGGGACAGTGGCTCAGCCTCCCCAGTTACCTGAGGTGGATATGGGTTGCACAGTCTTGCTGAAGTTAAGCTCAGGTTAATCGTTGTTAGCACTTGGAGGGGTTGACCTCCAGGCCAATTGTCTGTGAAGCTCAGCTGTGCTCAGGTTGGATGGGCAGAGTCTCTGGGCCAAGCAGACAGTGTTAGCCCCGCCTTATGTGGCCCCAGGGACTCTGTGCTAGGGGCAATGGCTGCCAGCACCTCTGAGAGAGAGCTGCTGCCAAGCTCCACAGGCTGCTGGGGAATTCAGACTCTCCCCAAATGAGTCTACACACCCAATGTCTCACCAAGGGACGTAAAACAAAGCAGTCTGACGGTTTCCCAAATGAGAGAGCAAGTCGCGAGCGCTCTCTACGCAGTCACGCAGCTGCACTGTTCCCAAGTTCACGGGCAAGCTCGCCTTCTCCACAAGCCGAAAGACCCCTGCAGCACCCGAGCTTCGGTGTGCCCTCCCACTGTCCAGTTTTTACCCTGTATGATAGTGGGTTTCCTGGACTTCGCCCAAAGCTGGAGAATCAGTCCAGTGGGAAGTCTTTGTCTCCCCTATTGGAGAAAACTGGCCGGTTTCAGCTGCCCACCCTATCCGCTGGCACACACTGCAAACCTCTCTCTGCGGGTATTTTCAATGCTGTCCTCAGCCGCTCCTCCGAGTCACAGTGTCTTATCTACACTTTTATTTGTGGAATTTTCACTCAGCCAGCTTTCTGGTGATTCTGGAAGGTGTTTGTTCTTTCGTTAAGTTTTAGTTTTAAAATTGCTGTGTATGACGCAAGATAGTGTTTTACCTATGCCACCATCTTGGTTCTCCTGTATCTGTTTTTGCTTTCTTTCAAACAGCACTTTGCTCATCATAATTGTCACTAGTCACCACACCTTATATTATAATCAACACCCCTCTCACTCCTTCTTTACCTTCCTGCTTTGTCTTTTTCTTTACACTTATGACCTCACCAGCTAACATATGGCATATTTTATTATGATCTTGCGAAAGTTATGGAACCTTCCCCAACCTCAGTTTCTACAGTTCAAGGATGGTTATTAATGGTAACTGTTACATTCTGTTTTATTGAAAATGACATGAAATCACACTGTCTGGTTCAATTAAATATATATATTATTATATATAATTAATTATATATATTTAATTTGATAAAATCGATTCATAGCAGCATTGTTCATAATAGTTTGAAAGAGGAAACCAACCAAACGTCCATCTAGAACAGAGTGAATAAATATATATTGGTATATTCATATGTTAATTCATTGTAATGTCATTGAATAAATGAGATAAATTATTGCAACTTCACACAACATGGGTAAAAATTAAAAACATTTAAATAAACATTTAACTACAATTTATAAAATATGCATATATTGTTCATGATTTCAGAAATGAGTATTTATTCTCCAAAAGGCAAAAGTAGCTTGGAGGTACTAGGGGCCTGTATGGGGTGCTACTGATATTCTGTTTTTTGATCTGGGTTTTGACTGCACAGTTGGGTTTAATTTGTAAAAATTCATTGAGCTCTATATGTATGATTTATGTACTTTTCTGTAAGCATGTTATATTTGAATGGAAAATTTATTTGAAAAAAGTAAAATGCAAACTGAAACGGCTTGATTGTTCTCTCACCTAAATGACCTCTCGCATGAGCATAAATTCCAAATGTTATTTGATTCAGCTTTGCTAAAGAATATAATATAGACAGTTTATGTCCTTGTAGAACAAGTAATTTCTCTTTCATTGTCACATTGCTATCAATTATTTTTCCATGTGGTTTTTATACTTAAATAATAATTCATTCATTTTTTTATAGACTGCCAAGATAGTTTCTAGTAACAAAACAAAGTGAAAAGACAGATGGAAAACAATAAAATTTCTAAACAAGGAACAGATGAGGAAGGAAAATGGTTGCAGAAGAAAAAGTTTCTCAATTATTTAAATTCCATTTTAATGTGTTAATAGAGTTTCTACATATAAATCAATAGTCCATTAAATATTGACACAACTAAATCACTCATTATTTTGTGCTAGTCATTAAGAGTGTCTCTAACATATAATGGCTCTTCATTTACTTGTTTATATGACCACCTGTGCATTTTTTACATCTTAAACCCAATTACATTGTAAGGTTCATTAGGGCAGTTTGTATTGAATTTCTTTTTAGGTTACTCAGAACTTAACACCATGTTATTCAACAAAAAAATAGTGGAATAAATCTTAAATGCAATAATTTTTTAAAATTTATTTCAGAGAGGAAGGAAGAGGGAGATAGAAACATCAATGATGAGAGAGAGGGAAAGAGAGATAGAAATATCAATAATGCAAGAGAATCATTGATTGGCTGCCTCTTGTCACATCATTTATTATTTTATGAAAGCTAGTCATGTTTTCTTGAGTGTACTATAATTAGTTAGAAAGAAACAAGTTATATATTTTTTCTATGTGTATAACACATAGACCTGCTCTGCATTAATCAGGTCTCCTTTATTTTCCAGTGACAAAAATTCTATTCAAAATGACATAAGTATAAAAGGAATTTAGTGACACATGTAACACATTCTCCTCCACACTCTGAATCACCTTTCTTTATTAGTGTTTGATTCATTCTCAAATAAAATATCTCTCCACACTATGTGGTCTCTGAAAGGTCTAAGTTTCTGTCTTCTTAATTCAACAATTCTAGAGGAAAGAGAGCTCAGTTCAAATAACTGTCCTAGAAATTAGTCTTTTTTGTGTGCCTAGGGTACTGGGTCCATCACTGAATGAGTCACTGCCTTTTGAGAGGCAGGTTCTCTTACTGGTTAGATATTCATTAGTACCAACTTAATCTCTGAAGCCATGATATTGAGATGAATTAAACTTATTCAAATCAAATGTTCTTAGAATGTTTTTCCTATATAAATGAGATTTTATTACTAAAAACTGGGCAGAAGATCTTTCTGTGCATGCAAAAATAAATGTTTATGAAGGAGTACATTTAATCTTTGGCCAACAAAGAAATTCCTCACAATAAAATGAAAGCTATGTTCAAGGTACACTAATCCATTCTTAAATACATACAGAGTTCCTGAGATACCACCAATATTTAAAGATTATTTAATTCATATTAATGCCTATTAGTCTCTTGGATAAAATGGCATGTTTCCTTCAATGGCTTCTCAAGTGATGGATTCCATCTTCCATCTCATTCTGCTAGCCATTTGCTGAATGTTCTCTCATGTATCTGTATCTCCATGTAAACTGCTTTTATTGAATCAGAAATGGGATAGTCCATGAATAATGAGACAAATAAGAAATATAACAGAATTATTGCCTCACAGAATTTAGGTACGCTCTCTTCTTCCAGATGGAGGGTGATCAAATAGATATGACATGCCAGGAGCTTTGCCTTTGGAGCAGTAAAAATGCAGAGGAATCTAGGATCATTGGTTTCATTTGGTGAATTGACTCAACTATACATTTGCCAGAACAAGGATATGGTCATAAATCCAGATTATGTTGCTAAGTAGGTATTAATATATATGGCATACTACTAAGTGATTGTGGTGGGAAAAAAAAGGTAATAGAGGTATAACAATTTCAATGTTTTAATCTAACTATGATGCTGGGTCCTGATGGATTTTCAAGTTTAAACCGGACTCTCAAACACTAATAGAAACAGGAGAATGGAACCAGCCTTGTTGGCAGGAAAGATAACTAACAAATATCAGTTTCAAGGCTTCCATTACTAGCAAATCTCAAGTCCACTATCTTTATATGGACCACTGCAATCCCCTCTTCACTATTTTTTGGCTTTTATTGTTGTACATTTATCTTATAGCTATCTTTTAAAATATAAATTAAATCATGTAAATGTCATAATAATTTAACATTTTCTGATCTATGACCAAGGAAGATCTTGGTCTATGAGGTCCTTCAGGACCTGGTCCTCATCTACTTTTCTATCCTCATCCCCTTTCCTGTTCCAGTCTCTATAGCTTTTTTCATCCTTTGATCATGCAAAACTTATGTACATATAAGAAAACTTTCAGGTGATATACATTGTACCCCAAATGTTTGTTACTTGTATTTTTATATGTTTGGCTGTCTATCATCACTGAACTATCAACTGAAAATGTTGCTTTCTCAAAGAATGCTTTCTGGATCACCTTATCTAAAGTGCATTCATTATCCCACTAACCACGCATTACTCTATGTTCTATAACTTTATTTCATTTAGTTCTTCACGAATAAATGCAAATTATCTTCTTTATTATCTCCTTGTCCTTGGTAGTAAGACTGAGAGGATATGTTCTTATCTGTGTGTTTTTGTTTTTAATTGCTGTATACTGACTTCAGATCCATAGCTAGACATAGCAAAGTATATATTTGGAAAATTTTAAAAAATCCATCCAATAATTTTAACCACAATATAGTACATTCTATCTATATTTAATTTATTTAATAAAACTATAATAATTCTGTGGAATGCAGTGAATAGTGACCTTAACCAATTGTTTGTATCTTAGTTTCTATATTTGTAAAAATAAGTAATTATTGTACTTGCCTCATATAGCTGTTATATTAAAAACCTAACATATGACTAACTCTTAAACTGTACATAAAATAAGATGTCATGTAACCTCCATAACCTATAAAGATGCTACAGCCAAAACCAGTTTGGCTCAGTGGATAGAGCTTTGGCCTGCAGACTGGAAGGTCCCAGGTTGATTCCGGTCAAGGGCATGTATATTGGCTGCGGCACATCCCTGGTAGGGGGTGTGCAAGAGGCACCTGATCAATGTTTCTGACTTTCTTTCCTTCTCCTTTCCTCTCTGTAAAAAAATCAATAAAATATATTAAAAAAATAAAGATGCTACAATCATGCCTGAAATTATACATGGACATCTCACCCATTTTTTTAATATCTTTTCTGAATTGTTATTTATAAGTAAATTAACTCAGATGCTAATTTGTGCCAGTGTGTGTGTGTGTGTGTGTGTGTGTGTGTGTGTGTGTGTGTGTGTGTTTGTGCGTGTGTATTGGATTGGTAATTGACAGTCTCTGTTTTTAAATACTGTTTGGGCCTAAAAGTTCACATAAATATACACTAATGGGAAAAGCTAGACCACATTTTGTTTGTTTATTTTAGGTCACATTTTAAGAACACTGAACCAAATTAACCAAGATGAATAAGTCAAGCCTTATCTCTATTACAATTGAATGTCCTTAGGCCAAAATGTCTTAACAGTAGTGATGCCACCAATTTCCTGGTATTAATCTTGACCTTTCATGCTGAGTATCTATTTTTCCAGGTATAAGATACCCCCATGTATAAGACACTCCCACTTTTCTAACCCAAAATTAAGAAATCAATATTTTAAACATTTAGTTGGTTTTCCTCATAAGGCCTTCTGCTTTTTTTGGCATCTTAAGGAGTTGTTCTTCCTGTTTTCTCCACTGTCTGATCATACACTCAATGGGAGGAGGTCCAAATTTTCTCTCTGCTACTCTGTTTCCATGCTCTTTTGCATAGCTTATTACATTCAGTTTGAATTATGTAGAGTAAGACAAACGGTTATTGGTATTTATCTTTTTATTTTTATGACATCTTTATGGGCTCAGAATCCTCTGGGCCCTGTTGCATCTGCACACTCTCCACCTCCATTTCCAACTCCAATTATGGCATCAACTGACATGAGTAACAATAAGGCTCATGATTGGAGGAAACCTGTTAGCAAGGATGGGCAGCTACACGTCCACATGGCCCCATCCTCTGCTGACTTCCATGTATAAGACACCCCTCAATTTTCAGTCTAACAATTTTAGAAAAAAATAGCATCTTATACATGGAAAATTATGGTATTTTCACTCAATTGTATTAGGATGTGTTGGTTGAAAATAGGTGGGGGTGTTGCACTTGTTGAACCACTTGGAATGTGAGATAAGATAAATTTAAGGGCTGCACCTGCTATGAAATCTTTAGTTATAACTGACTGCTAATTTGGTTTTATTTTCATAGCTATATTTCTATTTGTGAATATGTAAATACTGAAATTCAACTAAGCTTATGAAAAGACTTAAATAAGCTAAACCATACGACTTTTTGTTTATTATCTAGATTATTACATTTCTCCAATCTCAGTGTCCTAATATGTAAAATAAAATGGTTAAACTTGAGGCTTGGACCCTTCCATCTAAGATTTCCTGGATTTATTAAGAGATGTGGTACAAGCATAATGACAGATTTGTAACAGTAATGTTATATAAAGAGTGCACTCAATTTTTTAATAATTTGATACACATATATTGTGAAATTATCACAGTAAAATTAGTTATTAACATCTCCCTCACTTTACATTATTACCTCCTTTTTTTTTTTTTGGTGTGGTGAGAACATTTTACTCTCTTAACAACTCTCAAGTATATAATAGGGTATAGCTAACTAAAGTCACTGTGCTTTACACTAGCTCCTCAGAACTATTCATCTCATAATGAAATTTGTACTTTTGATAAATATCTCCTTATTTACCTCAACCCCAAGTGCTTGGCAACCTCCATTCTACTCTGTTTCTCTGAATTTGGCTTTTTTAGATTCCACAAGTAAGATTCTTCATACAATATTTGTTTTTTCTTTATCTGACTTATTTCACTTAGCATAATGTTCTCAAGTTCATCCATGTTGTTACAATGGCAGGAATACACACACACACACACACACACACACACACACACACACACACACAGACACGCACACATCATCCTTAGGTTGTTTCCATATCTTAGCTATCCTATCTAATAAGAGAATAATATGCAAATTGACCATCATTCCAACACACAAGATGGCTGCCCCCATGTGGACACACAATGGCCACAACAAAATAGCCAGCAGGGGAGGGATCATATCAGCAAGGGCAGGCCATTGTGGGCAATCAGGCCAGCAGCGGAGAGAAGTTGGGGGCAACCGGGCCTGCAGGGAAGGGCAGTTACGGGGTCCCAAGCCTGCAAGGGAGAGCAGTTGGGGGCAAATAGGCTGTTCTGGGAGCAGTTAGGCATCAATCAAGCTGGCAGGGGAGTGGTTAGAGGGTGATCAGGCTGGCAGGCATAAGCAGTTAGGGGCAATCAAAAAGGCAAGGCATTGGGAGCCAGCAGTCCTAGATTGTGAAAGGGATGTCCAACTGTCAGAATCAGGCCTAAATGAGCAGTCAGACATCCCTCATGGGGTCCCAAATTGGAGAAGGTTCAGGCTGGACTGAGGGACACCCCTACACCCCCCCCCCCCCCTGCCGTGCACAAATTTCATGCACTGGGCCCCTAGTTGTGAATAATGCTGCAATGAATATGGAATTTCAGATACTAATTGCGTCTCCTTTGAATATGTACCTAGAGAGGGATTTATGGATCACATGGTAGTTCAATTTTTTAATTCTCAAGAAGCCTTCACACTGCTGTCCATTGTAGCTGTATCAGTTCACTATCCCACCAGCAATGCACATGAGGGCTTGGAGCTGGTTCACAGGACACTAAATGGTTCATCGTCAGGACTGAGGTCTGTAAAAGTATTACCGAATGCATGGGTGTGAGAGACTCCTGAGTGCATTTGTGTATAGTGCTAGATCTCACAATTCCCACCAAGGCACTTTTATTTAAGGATGTCTGCCAAACTGCTGTTGAGAATGGGGTATATGCAAGGACATCATATTTAGCCTTGCTTAGATGTTTCCTCAATTTTCAAGTCATGACTTATGATCTATCATTAAATGATCTGAATAAATATATCATGCAAATATGACTAGATATATAGACTAAAAACAGTAATATGGTATCATCTTCTTAATAAGCAAAATTTATAAAAGATATAAAAATTATAGTATTAAAAATCGACATGCACTTAGTTACTAATTGTGGTGTAGGCATTTTTGGAAAGAAAAATCAAGGACTTCAGAATATTTTAAATTTCAAGAAAAACACTTCAAGCTAGAAGTGGCATAAAAATGAAGAGAAAAAACTGTTAGAGTCATTATGCTCCTCATCACTTCTGTGCTAGATTATTGCTCAGGATGTTCTCTTCATAGGTCTCATTGCTTTGACTGGGAATTTTTTTTTTCTCTAGTGTCACTCCTTTACTGTAAAGACATAATTTTTATTTGATATAGGTCTCACAGCCATTCTGAAAGCATTACTCTGGGCAAGAGATATGTTATCTGACCAAATAGGTCTGTGTTATAAGCCTACGTTTGTGTCTTGGTGATAAGACAACTTATTCATTATTAATTCTTTCTTCAAATCTGTTTTAATATTTATTGTTGAGAGTATTACAGATGCTCCCCATTTTTGTACCCTATTTCCCCCTCCACCTGCTTCCTGCCCAGCCCATCCTATCTAATAAAGAGCAATATGCAAATTAACCATTACTCTGCTACACCCACAAGCCACGCCTACTAGCTATATCCACTAGCCAATCAGGAGTGAGTATGCAAATAAACCCAAACCAAGGTGGCTGCAGCCATAGAGAGAGCAGGATGGAGGGTTGAGTTTCTCCAATGATGGAGGAAGCCAAGCTTTCCACACACCCTGGCCAGCCTAGATCTCTGCTTAAGGCTACAAAGTTTCAATGATAGGGGATAAATAAATTCCAACAAAAATTATGGCAGCCACAGAGCTGGAGAGAGCAGGGGCTAGGGTTGCCCCCAGTGATGGAGGAAGACAAGCTTTCCACACACCCCAGCCTGCCCAAACCTCTGCTTAAGGCTACAAAGTTTCAATTATAGAAGGTAAATAAATCCCAACAAACAGCTGCTGCCATGGAGGGATCAAGAGGCTTGGTTCCACTCCAGGCTACAAAGTTTCAATTGTAGAAGATAAATAAATCCCAGCTACCAGGGCCTGTGCTTGGGGTCACTGGGGGGGGTTGCCAGCCTGAAAACCACCACAGGCCCTTTGCCCAGGCCTCCCCACACCCCAAGGGAACCCTCACCCTGATCTGGGACATCCTTCAGAGCAAACCATCCGGCCCCCACCAATGCACCAGGCCTGTATCTTATTTAATCCTCCTATCTAATAAAAGAATAATATGCAAGTTGACCAGCACTCCAACACACATGATGGCTGCCCCCATGTGGTCAAAGATGCTTTGGTTGTAGGGATTGAACTGTGATGCTCAACCTCTGAGCCATACTGGCTGGGCTGATTTACATTCTTTAACAAATGCTTGAAGTGTGGATATTCTCAAAGGGATTCTCTCTTGTTATATGTTATCTAGCTATAATTATGGTTTGCTCTATAATAGCAGTTCAAAGAAAGAAAACAATAAGACATTTTAAATCAATTTTTTAAACAAATTTTCTCTGTTTCAAATTTTGTCTCATAAACTAGAAATTTCATGCACATCTCTATAGCTCACTCTGAAAACTGGTTTGGTAAAGGTCCTCTTTATAAGGTGGTAATTTAATAAGTCAATTTTATACAATCATTTTTGCAACTCTGGATTTTGAGCTGCTAAAAGTATTTTAATTTTTTATGTTAAAATTGTTTCTTAAATATTTATCAACTATATATTCTTTTTAGATATTATTTAAAAAATAAGCTCTGAAATTTTTTCATTGTAGAAACATTAATTTTGAAATCCTAGAAAGCCTATATTTTTAGGTACAAAGGATATACTTCTAATATTAAATTTCCTTATATTATGTTATAATGATTCATAACTGTTAGATGAATACTATTCAATAAGGGCAATCAGATTATAAATTCTGTACATTTCTTTTAATTATTCATGTATCATCATTGCCTATACAAAAGCCTTTAGAAGAGTCTCAGTTTTTTTCTTTAATAACTGGATTAATATAGTCCAAGATTTCATTTTATACTCATGAAAACAAAGGACCAAGAAGTAAGAGTAATTATGCCAATGTAACACTGTAGTGACAAAGTAGTGATGATATATATATATATATATATATATATGTTTTTTAATTTTCAATCCAATTCTCTTTTCATAGCTGCCTCTCCTCTACCTGGCTTAAGAAGAAAAAATATCTAAAAGTATTTGAGCTCCTACTTCCTTAACACCAAAATATTTGTTTTAATGGTGAAATACTCTTTTTTAAAATATATTTTATTGTTTTTTTTGCAGAGAGGATGGAAGAAGGATAGAGAGTTAGAAACATTGATGAGAAAGAAACATAGATCAGCTGCCTCCTGCACACCTTCTACTGGGTATGTGCTCACAACCAAGGTACATGCCTTTGACCAGAATCGAACCTGGGATCCTTCAGTCTGCAGGCCAATGCTCTATCCACTGAGCCAAATTGGTTAGGGCTAATGGTGAGATAGTCTGAGACCATTTTGTTCTTTCACCTATGGCATACCAAAAATCCAGATATTTTCAAATGCTAATTGAAGAGAGAATACATTGAAGAAAATCAGGATTAATTGTTTAACCATCTCTTCTGATCTATTTCAATTAAGTTGATTTAGTAATGAACATAATCTCAAAAGATTAGTTAATTAAAATTTTGTACTAAATCCTATTTATCATTGCATAATTCCCTAAACTTCTTCAACAGTCTATATTCTAATAAGATTTTGAGACTAAAGTGAATATCTTGCCTTGTTTAATTTCCTTTTCCTACCCAATTTTTAACTGACTTAAAAAGACTCTATCTTCAGGGTCTTTCCTAAGCACTTGGGATCAGTGCAGTGGCCTTTATGCTGAATAAAAATCTCCATCTTCAGTTAGAGGAATGTTACTACGCCACAAAACACAGTTTAAAATGTGCATGTCTTTTTTATGACTATTTGTCATACTTGGAAATGTTGAAGGACCCATAAGCCTTGGTGACTGAGGCTGTTATTCTTAACATAGGGTTAGAATGTTGTAAACATGAAATTTTATACAATAATGGAGTTGAAATTGGAACCAAATGATAGCGGAAACTAGCAGATTGGCTTGAGTGAATAACTTGCTTAAGCAGGATGCAGAAGTAGCAATTCCAAGAATTTTATAAAAAGGAAGAAAGGAAAATACATGTGAAAATAAATATGAACTGCCATAAACCAGAACCTACAAATCAAGAAGCATAACATCAAAGCAGAATCAGATTGGATTGGCAAATTTACAATCTGCCTCGGTATTAAATAACATTTTCAGCTTGCGACCCAGTCCAACTCAGTGGTGAACTTTAACTTGACCTTTTAAGATCCTGACTTATTATGATTTATCCTTCAATCATAGACTTATGAGCATAGAAGGACTTCATAAGAAAATCTAGTTCATTTCTCTTTCCCAGCAAAATTGCATCTGAGCACAGCGACTAGCCAGCCTCTACCATTTCTTTCAAGAATTAGATTTCACGTCCCCAAATCCTTGCATTCTGGAGAGTGAGGTTTATTTCCAATAAAATTCCCATGTGCTTTTACTCAAATTTGCTTACATATTTTTGTAGTTGTTGTTATTGATGGATTTGATTAAAATTATGAACAGTTGATTACTATGCTTAGTGTTCTCTCAAAGACTTAAGGAACAGTGGTTCTTACATGTTTATTTCTAATGCGTCATTAAATAAATGTTAATTAGACTTCTATTGCATGTATAGCAAATTATAGCAAACATACCAGCCTAAAAAACACAAGTATTACCTGACAGCTCTGTAGGCAAGAAATTATCATGGCTGCCACTATACTAAGATCATGGGTCAGCAGGGCTGCATTCTTTTTTTTTTTTCATGGATCCTTTCACAAGGACACCATTTCCTTGCATTTTTTAGCTTCTAAAACCCATTAGCATTCCTTGGGTTATGGTCCCTTTTTTCTACAGCAGATTAAGCTTTTCTCACATACTACAACTCTCTTTTCTGTCCTCCTTTTTGACATTTAAGGATCTTTGTGAACACTGTAGGACCATCCAGTAAATCCAGAATAATCTCCCATATTTAAAGTCAATAGATGGATCTGTCTAATTTTCCCAACACCATTTGTTGAAGAGACTATCTTGACTTCATTGTATGTTCCTGCCTCCTTTGTCAAATATTAATTGGGCATAGTGGTTTGGGTCGATTTCTGAGTTCTCTATTCTATTCCATTGATCTATATGTCTGTTCTTGTGCCAGTACCAGGCTGTTTTAAGAACAGTGGCTTTGTAATACATCTTGATATTGGTATTGAGATCCCAGCTACTTTGTTCTTCTTTTTCAGGATTGCTGCAGTTGAATTTTTGGTAAGTTCATTCTAGGTCTGTGAAATATGCCATTGGTATTTAATGGGGAGTGCATTGAATTTATAGATTGCTTTAGGTAGTATGGATATTTTAATGATGTTGATTCTCCCAATCCATGCACATGGTATGTTCTTCCATATGTTTATGTCTTCCTCTATCTCTTTTTTCAGTGTCGTGTAGTTTTCCACGTATATATCTTTTACCTCCTTAGTTAAGTTTATTCCTAGATATTTTAATTTTTTTTGGTGTGATGGTAAATGGGATTGATTTTTTTATTCTCTCTTTCTCTAAGTTCATTATTGGTGTATAGAAATGCCATAGATTTCTTGGCATTAATTTTGTATCCTGCTACAATGCCAAATTCATTTATTAAGTCTAGTAATTTTTTTATGGAGTCTTTAGGGTTTTATATGTACAGTATCATGTCATCTGTGAATAAGGACAGTTTTACTTCTTCTTTTCCAATTTGTATGCGTTTTATTTCTTTTTATCTGCTTACAACGGCTAGCACTTCAGCACTATATTGAATAGGAGTGGTGAGAGCGGGCATCCCTGTCTTGTTCCCGTTTTAGGGGAAATGGTTGTAGTTTTTGCCCATTGAGTTTTTCATATATGGCTTTTATTATCTTGAGGTATGATCCCTCTATTCCCACTTTGTTGAGAGTTTTCATCAAGAAAGGGTGTAGTATTTTGCTAAATGCTTTTTCTGCATCAATTGATATGACTATGTAATTTTTATCTCTCAATTTGTTTATGTTATATATCACCATTATTGATTTCCGAATATTGTACCATCTTTGTATACCTGGGACAAATCCTACTTGGTCATGGTGTTTGATCTTTCTGATGTACTGCTGGATTCTATTTGCTAGAATTTTGTTGAGGATTTTGGCATCTATATTCATCAGGGATATTGGTTTGTAATTCCCATTTGTAATGCTAACAGCAAGACACCCATGAAAAACACACATGGTATCAAAATAAGCCAAAGGAAAATCATTTGGGAAAAATAAAAAGAATCCCAAGTCTAATTTACAGAAAAGATTCCTTTATTAACTTTTGGTCGAGAATATGTTTGTATATTTTCAGAAAACAACTCCAAGACCATATGGATTCCTGCAACAGAGAGGGACTGACAGGTCTGTTCCAACCACAAAAACAGTCCAGAGATGCAGGACGCTGACGACACCTTGCCATGCTAGCAGTCAGCAGCTGTGCATCACTGCAGGTTGCCCAGGACCGAACCAGAGAGGGTGGGTCCTGCATCATCACCATTTTTCCACCATCCAGATATCATTGCTGACATGTACACATAAGGAACTATTTGACATTGAAACTGGGACTCAAAAGTGTTGGACATTGAAACTGAGACTCAAACATTTTTTTGTTTTTATGTTTATTTCTAGTATGCAGATGCAAGATTTTTTAAAGAAAACAAACAGGGAAAATATAGATACAGAGGCAAAGAAACATTGAACAGACCCTCAAACTACAGTAGGATGGCAGGGGAGGGTGGGGGCTGTAAGAGATCAACTGAAGGACGTGTATGCATGCATATAAGCATAACCAATGGATACAAGACACTGGGGGGGTGGTGGAAGGGGCAGGCGAGGGCATGTGCTGGGGGGTAGAGGAGGCTGGAGGAAGGTCAGTTGGGGGAAAAGGAAACATATATACTACTATTTGTAATACTTTAAACAATATATATATATATATATATATATATATATATATCAAAAATAAAGTCAATAGATTAGCAACCTTAATTCCAACATGAGAGACCTTCATTCCTTTTTGCCAGATAGGAGAGTATATTCACAGTATCTAATGCCTACAACAACATATGACTTTGAAAATGTTTCTATCAATAAAAACTTATCCTAGAGTGAGGATTAAAAATAGAAATAAAAAATAAAATTAAATTTTTTGTTCCTCTTCTCTATGCTGATTGTATCACCAATAAACCTACATGTGCATATGCACACAAACATAACCTTAACCTTAAAAAATGTGAAACAAGATAAAGATCTTCCCCTTGCTTTAGTTCATCAATTTTAGAGTGTTAATGTCCCCACACAACAAGAGTTGAAGGGGACCAGCCTAAAACCAAGAATAGAAGGCACTGGGAATACTAATGTGATGCTAATGAGGGATTACCAGTCATGTCATCATCTCATAACTTTCCAACAAATTTGCTTTCACAAGATATTAAGAACATGAACCAAATATGTTTTGAATACCAACCAAGTTTGATATTCAAAAGTCAGATCTCTCATGGCTTTTAAAACTTCCCAACGCTCCCCATCATTCTCATAAGTATATATGCTCCCAAATAAAGACAGATTCTACAAAAAATTCCATTCTGAAAAATATTTCATTCTCAGGAAAGTAACATTTATTTTTTTCTAAAATAGCTACTTTAAAATGTGCTAAAAAAGTAGTAGTAACATTATTATTATTATTTTTAAATAAATTCCGCTAATGTCCCCAAGGATTGCTGGCATGGGGTGAAGTTTCCCTTGGCGGTATTTGTCACTTCCTGCCCTCCAGAAATAAGACACCCACACATTACCCTCAGGGTTTCTCTTCATATCCCTCTGCCAACTATAATACCCTGTAAATCAGAGATGCTGGCTGTTACAGAATATTGACATAGTAAAATGTACTGCTAACAAAAGTTCTATATATGGGTAGAAGATTCTTTTCTAAGAGAAATATAGTGGCCAACACAATACCAGAAGCACTAACTGGCACCATCCTTTCATATTCGAAATTGTTGCATCAAGATGTGACTTCTATTTTGACGAAATTTGGTGATGTTCACTTTTATTACTTAGTTTTCCCTCAGCTTCTAATAAGCTTTGGGAAATCCAATTTTATAGCACTTCAAAACACAAATACTTTTATATTAGACTCTACATGGAAATATCATTCAGCAAAAAGTGCCATGTAAAGGTTGTGCTGAAATATCCACATAAATCAGCTAATGAAAGAAGGTGAGAAATCAGCAAATTGAAGGTTTATTTCTTATTCATGCTAAGTCCCATATGCATCCAGGTAACTCTTTCAGGCAACTCTCCACCAAGTAGGGATTTGCTGATCTGTGATTCTTCAAATCATGGTTTCGGTCTTAGAAAATTAGTCTCCTTCCATTACATCATAGAAGAGGAAAATAATACTGAGGGTTTCATACCAGCAATTAAATGTTTTAGACTATAAGTGACCCAGGCCCACTTCAGGTTACAACTTTCTGACCAGAACCAGTTGCACAGGGATATCCAGTGGCAAGATAACAAAGATGAACCCGTCCATGGACTTGAAAACAGTGTAGAAACATGTATGTTTGAGCACTAGAATCGATCTCTACACAACTGTTAAAGGACAAATAAAAATTATTTTTTTCTGTTTTCATTTCTTTGAGGTTTATCTTTTTCTAGATGTTGAAGTATTGCTATGTTGACGACAAATTTTCAGTAAGCACATAGGATATATTTTTTTCTCAAAAAGTCGTGAGCCACTATAATGTGCTTTGCAGAACTGTACCTCCATGTCATTTATAACAGATAAAAAAATGCTTCTGTCATTTATAACAGGTAAAAAAATGCTTTTGATTTAGTGAGGTAAAAGTAATCTATTCAATTTCCATTTAATCTGTCAAAATAACAATAGTGGTGATAAGTATATATATATATAAAATGATTCCTCTAAATTCATGACTCTAGGAGCTGGTATGGACAAGCAAGAATAACCTTTTATTAAATCCTATCTTTCACAAAGGCTATAAAGAATTTGAATTTCAAGAGAAGGTTTATGTTAAAATCCAAATTTCTGTATCTTCATCATGAAAATCATTTATATAAAAACATTCTGTATGAAACATGTCTTACTTTAGGCTTTGGATAGAGGACCTCAAACAATATTATTATTTTATAATGCAAGTGGATATTTTTTCTAATATTAAATTAAGTAACCCACAGAAAAGAGTTAATCAAGCTAATTTATTTCATTTCATTTCATTTTATTTATTTATTTTTAAAAAAATATATTTTATTGATTTTTTTTTTTACAGAGCAGAAGGGAGAGGGGATAGAAAGTCAGAAACATCGATGAGAGAGAAAGGACAATTCCAAGCTACTGTATAGAATGACCACTGCTCCCACTACCATGCATGGAGTATAGTATCTAATAAAATGATAATATGCAAATTGGACATACCTCAGCTATACCCACAAGCCATGCCCAACAGCCAATCAGGAGCAAGTATACAAATTTACCCAACTAAGATGGCTGTGGTCACAGAGAGAGCAGGAGGTTTGGGTTTCCCTGGCAATGGAGGAAGCCAACCTTCCTGCAAACCCTGGCCTGCCCTGGACTCCACTCAAGGCTACAAAGTTTCAATTATAGAAGATAAATAAATACCAACAAAAATGGCTGTGGCCACGGAGCGTGCAGGAGAGTTGGCTCCACTCAAAGCTAGAAAGTTTCAATTATAGAAGATAAATAAATCCCAGATACCAAGGCCTCCGCTTAGGTCACCAGGGGGCATGGCCAGCCTGCAAATCAGCACTGGCCCCTCACACAGGCCATCCCACACCTCAAGGGAACCCTTACCATGATCTGGGACACCAAACTAGCTGGTCCCCACCCATGCACCAGCCTCTATTCTATCTAATAAAAGAGTAATATGTAAATTGACCATCACTTCAACACACAAGATGGCTGCCCCCATGTGGTCAAAGATGGCTTCCTCCATGTGGACACAGATGGCCACCACAAGATGGCCAGCAGGGGAGGGCAGTTAAGGGTGACCAGGTCAGCAGAAGTGGAAAGTTGGGGGCTACCAGGCCTGCAAGGAAAGGCAATTGGGGAGAACTAGGCCTTCAGGGGAAAGCAGTTGTGGGGACCAGGCCTGTAGGGGAGGGCAGTTAGGAAAGACCAGGCCTGCAAGGAAGGGCAGTTAGGGATGATCAGGCCTGCAGGGGAGAGCAGTTAGGTGCAAGACAACCTGGCAGGGGAGCAGTTAGGCATAAATCAGGCTGTCAGGGAGTGATTAGGGGGTGATCAGACTGGTAGGCAGAAGCAGTTAGAGGAAATCAGGAAGGCAGGCAGGCAAGCAGTGGGGAGCCAGCAGTCCTGGATTGTGAGAGGGATATCAGACTGCCCATTTAGGCCCAATCCTATCCTACTTGGATCAGTCAGACATGCTTCGAATGGTCCCAGATTGCAGAGGGTGCAGACTGGGCTGAGGGACACCTCCCCAACTCCTGTGCATAAATTTTGTGCACTGGACCTCTAGTATAGTATAGTAAGTCTTCACTTAATATGCTGGATTGGCTCTTGGAGCTCCAGGAAAACAACATATAATGAAAACAATTTTTTCCGTAAGCTGATTTGTATAAACAAGGTTAAGTTACTGCATCTCATCAACATTGTAATGAAGCCAAATTGAACAAAAGGACCTTGAAAACTTACTATACATATACATCCGGACATCACAGGTTGTTTATGTTCTAAGCTCTTCTGAGTTGAAAATACCCTAGCCAATATATTGTAGTCTTCTTTTTAACATGTATTTTTCAAAAAACTTTTTTTTTTTGAAGATTGTGTTCTGGGTTCGAGAATATTGAGCAATCCCTCTGTCTTTGTTTTCATTGGCTGAAGGGAAGTTTGTGAAATAAACCTGGGCATCAGAGAGCATTTTCCTGGAGTTCAGAAAGAGAACCCCCAATTGAGACTGTATTCTAGTATGATTTTATTTTTACCTCATTCAGTGTCTGCCTTCTCCTAGCTCAACTCATAGCTCACGTGTACACCTATGTTCTCTATCTAGTCTCCTTGCTTTTCTGATTCTCATCGCTGATTATTATAGCTTCTGAGTTATATTTATTATATTTATCCTACTACCAGGTAGTGATCAGGACTCAGGAAAAAACTATTTGTCTTCTGCTTCTTGATTATACTTCCCTATCTGATTAAAACCACCATAACAACTAAGTTAAACCTAACTATTACTACACTGCCACAGAAGTCTGTTCCTGGTACATGCATGTTTTGTAAATATTTTCAATCATTCTCACCATAAAAAACAAACAAAAAAACAAACCACAGGACTTATTGTAACAAAACACTTATTTGTCTCCTTAAGTGCTTGTCCGTAATTTAGTTTAATGATGCTACACTTTCTTGTGGTCTCTCTAGGCCTTGAGGGCCATTTGTATTGATTTAGCCATTCTGTTTGTCTCAGTAACAAACAGCCACATAAAACACAGGCTAGAAAAAGGAACTTTCCTGAAGTGGAAAATAACATTTATCAGTGTAATAGAACTTTTGATTCTGAATTACATCTGGGAAAGCATTCTAATTCTTTAAATATAAATCTTGAACATGCTAAAGAAAAGGCAAGCAGCTTCCATGATTGCTAATTTTACATTTTTAGGATCACTGGAAAATATCTACTTGATACTAAAGCTTGTTGGGTTGTTTTACCCTAGCAATCTAGCTTTGTTCAAAGTGTTTTATTATTTTTGGTTGATACATAAGAGAGTAAGTAAAAAGCTGAAACAACAAAAAATGCAAATAAGCTAATAAAAGGAGATGAGAAATCAGCTAATTGAAGGAAACTACAAATTGTACCTCATTGTTTCCAGTGTATGATTCTTAAAAAAAAATATTTTAACATAAAACAAAATGATGCTTTATTTGTTTATGTTGATTATGACATTTATTAAGATTATTTTTTAAAACACACACCATCCTCAGCTAAGTTAACTATATAACTCAAATCCAGAAGAACTGGAATTTGAAATCACAGAGAGCCTGTCTTTAAGGTGCTTAAGCACTCCGTTGCAACCTCTTACCCATGACAGGTTTTTCATTACATTTTTAAGGGTTTGAAATATTAAAGCATTCATTTGGATCTAGGTATCTGGTTGGAAAATGAATCCAACTATCAATCATGAATAATCCTCATAAGACTAATGCACTTGAAGAGGAGGATGGGGTCAGAAAATAGTCTTCTGACAAAATTTATAGTACATTCTACATATTTATTGTGTATGGCAATAGCATGCATGCATGAGAAAAAAATGCATATTTGCAAGTAGAATCATTTTGGTTTATTTCAGGTCATCAAAATCATTAGCCATGACTTTAATTAAGAACATGGAATTCAACAATCATTCATGGTAATCCTGCTACATATCAAGAACTTGTGAGTTATGAGTCATGAGTCTGTTGAGGGCGACAGACACACACTGAGTTCCTTTCCTGTCCAAGTGGGACTGACAGAGCTTACCTTTAGTTTCCAAATCCCTGTTCTGTGTGTCTCACCAACACACTCAGCTGGTTTTCCTGGTCACCATCAAGATCCCTTACAAGAGCATGTTGAAAATTCTGGAAACCTCCAAAAATGAGTTTCCAAAAGGTTTTATACATTAGCTGCAAATAGATGAACATGATTGCTCCACAGTCAATATAGTTCATTTTGATGTGTGAGTTGTGTCCAGATGTTTTTTTTTTTTTTAAATTACCAGTCCTATTGTTAGAATCAGCATTATCCAGAAAAGAAAATTAAAAATTTACTAAGTAGATATGGGTCATATTTTTACTCTGTTAATAGTTTTCTGTGCAATACTGACAATATTTCTTAACATTTTCCCTCTTTCATAGCCTCTTGTCAATATCCACATAATTGAACTTAAACTTTAATAAAGTATCTTAAAAACAAATTTTGATCAAGTCGTATTAAGTTACCCTACTGTTGTTTGCCTTCACATACACATAGTTCCTGCCCCAGGTTGCACTTAGTGTTTAGAGATGGACTGAGAATTGACATTCAATGTCTAAGCATTTTGCCTGATTTATATTGAACTGTGAAAACAACTCTGTGGGCATTCACAACACTACAAGTATGGACCAACTAACTACTCTCCTCTTGCCTTTTCTTTTCCTTATATTGGTTTTATGCTGTCTTCCTTTGACTCAAAGCTGCATCATGGAAGGCACCGTGTTTTCTCATTCCCTGTGCATTTTAAATGTCTTGCATGGAGTCTGGCATCTAAGAGGCACTCAATAGTTGTTGACAAAATAAAGGTACATCCTTTGAAACTGTTATTAAATCTTCAGTATGCAAACTTCTTTTGGAAGTTGGAATAGAGGTTAGAGAAAAGTTGACATTTAACAATGATTTTTAAGATATGATCAATGTGTTCCAGGAACTCAGGAATGATAAAGTATTTACTGGAGTTTAGCTAATTGAAGTGAAATAAACTCAGTGATATGCTTATATGATTAAACTAGAGGCCAAATACACTAATTTGTGCACTGGTAGGGTCCCTCGACCTGGCTGGTGATCAAGGCCTACTGGGGGGCCGGCCAGCAGGTGGGAGGTACCATGGGAGGTTGGCCAACTGGGGAGAGGGACCATGGGAGGTTGACCTGCGGGTCCCCCAATCGGGGTCCAGGGAAAGGGACTGCAGGAGGTTGGCCAGCTGGCCAGGGGCAGGGACCATGGGAGGTTGGCTGTGAGAGTACACTGACCACCAGGGGGTAGCTCCTGTGTTGAGTGTCTTCCCCCTGATAATCAGTGTGCATTCTAGCAACTGGTTGACCAGTCATTCTGGTCGTTTGGTTGTAATGGTCACTTAAGCTTTAATATGTATAGACGAATGAGCTCAATTTCACAATAGACCGTTATGAATTTGCCAGTTTCCTGGACTCAGAATATACATTATAGTTGGCATTTAGTAGGTTTTTATTGTTAAAAGTGTCTTTATCTATAGATTTAATGACAGAGAATTTGATTACAACAGCCAGAAAAGCATGAACAAGGTGGTGGTAGTGGTGGTGGCAGGGAGCTCTTCTGCCCAAAGAGACATAACATCAGAGGAATGTAAAAGCAAGTTGCCTTGAGCATGTTAGGTTTCTTCCTTCAAAAACTGCAGATACCATGTTTTTACTGTTTAGATATGTTTAGATAAGCAAATGTTTACCATTTTGTTAGACTTGCTAACAGTATTCAGTATAGGAACTTTCTGAGAGGCGTGTACCCTAGGAGCAAAACACTCTACCATATCTCCTAGGTGTGTAGTAAGTTATACTATCTAGATTTGTGTTACGTTCACATTGTATGATCACACAATGACGAAATTGCCACATTTCTAATGACACATTTCTCAGAACTCACCTCTGTATTTAAGCATGCATAAAATAACTTTATGAATGAATTTTATGGAGTATATAAAGAAGTATGCAAAAACAGTACAATCAAGATGCTAAGATTTAATTCCCAAGGTTGTTTTGCTTTTTGCTTCATGAAAAGTACATGTTCACAAACATAAACAATTCAACCACTTGGAGCAACTTAACTGTCAACAAGTTCTTCTTCTGGGGCTTTGCTTTGACTAGTTCAGCTATTTAATTGGACAAACCCCTTTGGGGAGTTCAACTGATTCAGCCAACAATTCACTTTAACCTAGACAAAATTCTACAATTCGATTTTTAACAAGACTTGCATAATTGGTAATACAGCTTCAAAGGAGGCTATACTTAAAATTTGAAAACACTATGCATTTGGCCTTCAAAAGTATACTACATTATTTATATGAATTCACAGTCTCCCTACATCATGGATCTTAGTATGAATAGAGATCAACTATGCATTTTCCTCTCAAAGTCAAATTATACAGTAAAGACCTCTTTTAGAATTATATGTAGAAGGGCTGTCCCTGGTAGTGTAACCAAACTACACCTAGAGCTCCTGGCCTTGCTTAAAATCAGGGTTGGGGTTAGCAGCCTGCTGAGAGAGAAAAGGATCATTTATTTGCCTGTGTAAACATATATTCATGTAGTGTGTTTGTGCACAGACTGTGTCTACCCCCACCTCCAAATAGGAGATCAAACACAAGAGATTGCATGTTGTACAAAAACCGCACACATCTAAATCCATGTTTTACTAGCGGTAGGTTAAATTTACTTTGCCTTAATGTGTAACGCATTATCTGATTCATTGCAGTGACTTATCCATCCAAACAGTCCCCATATCAGATTTATAGGAATATAGAGGAAATACTCAGAATGAATCCATTTAAATGCAATATTGAAGAAAAAGCGACCTTTGTGCAAAATCCAGATTTTATGAATGTGTTTTGTTTCACAGGCGCAGAAATACCAGTGATAAATATAACATTAGCATAAGGAGTCACACGGAACATTAAAAGCTTTAACAGGAAGAGCGCTTGAAATAATTTAGTGCTGATAAACAGCACTGCAGGCCAGTTTTTGGCAATTTTTGATAAACCACACATTTTAAAAGACCCACAGAAATCCTTCTAAATGTGCATTATGCTAGAGCCGGTGAGTTCATGGGGGTTCTCAGAAAAGTATTTTCAGAGCTGGACATTTTGCCATGGTTAACAAGAAAGTCGTTTCAGTAAACAGTGGGAAGTTTGCACACTTTAATACTGTTTTGATTCTGGATGGTGGCAAACCAAGACAGTCAGTGACAGCTCAGTCAAGCAAGGTTCTGATTCTTGATCATGGCAAGCTATCACATGGAGAAATGCTTTTAAAAAAACAAACAGTGGGAAGGTGAGTTTTAGGAATAAATAAATAAAATACTAGTAAATTAATTAATTAATATAAACAGATAAATATTCTTAAGTGCTGGGTAGAATTAAGTTGGTTATTTTTTTCTCCCCATACTTGTTCCTATTTATTCTTTTACTTCTTATCCTGAGCACATGCAAGACATTTTGATTGTCTGTCTTGTTGATATGAAAAATAATTCTCAAAGTAATATAATTTTCTAAACATTTAACTCTGGGTAAATACCTTTAGAAGCATTTATAAGCTTATGAAAATTATTGATATTTGTATAAGGAAGTCTCCCTACAAAGTTAAGTACAATGTTTGAGCCTGTGGTCATTAGGTCAATGACATAGCAAAACTTTTTAAATATATAAAAGTTTAATTCTATCCAGGACAGTGATTTTTAATCAGTGTACATGAGAATTTTCAAAACACGGATTATCTAGCTTTCTAGTCAAGGGCAATGACCTTTTCTCCTTTAGATTGTCAAATAAAAAAATGACAGCAGCCAACACAACAATAGCCATCTGATATGAAAGAAGTAAAATTATACCTGATTTTTTTTGTCAGATCGGCAAAAATAACTATTTTTTTTTTTGCTGTGCTACAGAATTTTAATAATTAGTTTATGGGGCCATAAGATGAAAAGGATTGAACATTGCTGAACTAGGATATCACAGAAGAGAACAATTTGTGAATCATAGAAAGAATTAGTAAAGGGTAATATGCAAATTGACTGAAAGCAGAATGACCAGTCGCTAGACACACGCAGATCACCAGGGGGCAGATGCTCAATGCAGGAGCTGCCCCCTGGTGGTCAGTACACTCCCACAGGGGGAGCACTGCTCAGGCGCAAGCCCGGCTGATGGCTGGTGAGAGCAGCGGCTGCCTCTACAGCAGTGCTAAGGTTGTCCGACTGCATCTTAGGCCCACTCCCCATGAGAGTTCCCGGACTTCAAAAGGGCGCAGACCAGGTTAAACCCCACTCCCCCCACTTCCACCCCCAGGGCATGAATGTCAGGCACGGGGCCTCTAGTGTTGTAATAAACTGAAATGTCTAATGACTTTTTGTTAGTGTTTCCCTGATTTGGCTGCATACATTTTGATCATTTCTTCACAAGACAAATTTGAAATATTTTCTAAAGAGAAAATAGAAAGAAAATCCAGTAATTCTCATGGATGCTTAAATTTTGTTTCTATTTTTAATTATTGCCATGTATTTTAAAAATTGTTATTATAATTAGACGGATCTCTGTCAAGTTTCTGCCATATCTGTATGCACTCAGGGATTTTCCAGTTTCCCTCTGCAGTGCCCAATGTTTACCTTTGTACTCGTTATGGTATCCTTCATTCATGGCAGAAACTTTTTAAAAATTTCAGCAAGAAGTTTAAATCTTCACCTAGTATTTGTACATAACTCACTTTTCTTCATTAACTAGGTCACCAAAAATTCCAAGAACTATTAACTAATTATATTAAAATGTTTCCCTTTCTTTTAATGAATTGCTACTTTTGGTATGGTATGTATATGTTTAGGCTATAATTTGGTTCTCAGTATCAGAATTATTTCTGTTTATTTCATTGCTCATCTTTACCAGAGTTTTAATATTTTAGTCACTTTTATCCAAATTTTCCTTCAATTTTTTAATCTATAAACATAAACTGGATAAAGAAGATACACATGATACACATCCAAGCCAAATTTTCATAAAACATCTTTCCAAATTGAAAATTAAATGGTGTGTTTAAGCTTTAAATATTTTCATTAAAATTGTATTATACACTTTAATAGAATATATTGCTTTATTAAAAGTATCCCTAAAAGTAGAAAACTTTGCTCTAAACTAGGCTTTCATGACAAACTCTCTGCTTATAATTTTTTTATTCTGATTTTGCGAAGTTTTCTCCACATACTAACTTCCAGCTGCAGACATTTTAAAGCTATTCTTCTTCCTTCTCTTCACATATATTTCCAGTACTGGGTCCCATGATTCCATTCATTATGCAATATGGCCCTAGCTATCTACATCAACAGATACGTGGGCAGGGTGAGTAGTACAGGACTCCTGGAAGGTGCTCAAAGCTAGTGCACAGAAGTGACTGGGCATCACACAAAAATCCCCTGTTGCACAGGAATTAAAAGTATCTGTAATTCAACTTTCCCTTAGTTGAATTTGTGTTATTTTTGTCTCTAAAATATCACTATCAAACCAAAAAACCCCAGAAAATTTAGAGTGAAAAGTGATATTTGCCTTAATTCAATGTGGAAAAAATATATTACTTTGCAAAATATCATTAAACATAATTAACATTAAAGTATGTGCATGTAAACCATATAAACACACAGCTAGGCTTTTCTTAAAGCTCTGGAAAAAGCTATGCAAACAAAGGGACTCTGAAGATTATTCATTTCACTGTAAACTTGTCTGTGGGAAGCAGAATTCTAAGCTGGGCCTCCAAGATTCCTGGCCATGGATGCACACACATTCTTCCAGTTAATTACTACACTAACCCGGGTATTGGAGTGAGAGAATTCTTGCAGATATAAGTGAGATCTTCAATAAGTAGACCTTGAGATAAGGAGAGTTATCTGAATGTACCTGACATTTTCATAGGCCTTTTAAAAGCAGAGACTTTTCTCTGACAGGTCACAGAAGAGAATGTCAGAGAGATATGTACCATCTAGCATGGAAGAAACCATACATAGGTTGCAAACTACCTATCAGGGGCATGTGGCAAGGAACTGCAGGCAGATTCTGGTAACTAGGAGCTATCTCTGGGTCTCAGGTTGAAGGAAGATAGGAACTCCATTCTGTACTTTCAATAGAATAAATTGTGCTAACATCAATGATCTTGAAACAGGACCTGAGCGTAGATGAGGCTACATCCCCAATTGACACCTTCAGTTTTTCCTAGTGCATCCTGACCAGAGAATCCAGCCATGCCATGCCCAAATTTCAGATCTGCTGAAACTGTGGGATAATGAAATTGGTTTATTTTAAGCTGCCACCTTTGTGGCATTTTGTCACACAGCAATAAACTGTTAAAATACCTCTCAGCAGGTGTGAGTTGAGTATAAGTTGGGGATATCCAAAGTCATACAAGGAAAACCAGGGTGTGAGAGAGAGAATGCACAGCACAATGAGGCAAAGAGGATTTCATTCACTACAAAGACTTTCGGTCTAGATAACAAGGAAGGGTGTGGAGGGAGAATCCGGTTGGGGAGAGGATTGGACACACCTTCTCATTGTTAAGGTAAAAAGACATTCAAACCTGTAAACAATTTTTGTGAGTTTATTTGAGCCAAACTGTGGACAATTACTGGGAAGCAGAATCTCTACGTATTGGTAGAATGCTCCGGAGAATGGCAGTTTTCCACCTTTTTAAAAAATGCATTACAATGAATGGAGGATAGGTAAGTAGGTTACATGAAATGCACTGGTGTTAGATTAGATTAAGGAAGCCGGAGAAAGCAAAGCAGGGAAACATGGGATTTGATAAAAAGTAAAATGATAGAAACAAACTTCTTTTACTTAGGTGGGCAACATAGTAGTTAACAGTCAACAATTAACATAACAATAACAATGATGGAATTTGTGGTCTCTTCTATCCTGGTGCCCAGGTGCATTTGGTTGTGCCCTGAGGAGTCTGGAAAAAGAGAAGTTACAAGTTACCCTGACATTGCACAGGAATGTTACCTTAGCTGAAAGACAATAGGCTCAGCATAGATCGAAGTTGAAATTAGTTAAGGAAGATACTGGCCTGGGACATGACTGCTTTTTAATTAAAAATTTTTAAGTTCAGGTCATCCTTTGTAGTTACTTTAGGTCTCTTGAGTTTGCAAGGCTGCCATGTATGCATTACCTGAGTTGATCAGGTTAGCATGTGGCCCTTTTTTTGTCCAGAGCAGGGATGTGGGACCAGCTGAAGGATCACGAGTGCTGTATTTTAGAAGGCAAAGAAGAGAACATTGTGAGGACTGCATCCATCAGAAGGTGTAAAGACATCCTTGGACACAGCCAAAGTAGAAGCTTGAGGGGTACAAAAATTAGAAAAGGTAAATGGTTTTTCTGTGTGGTTTGTGAAAGGCTCAGAGTTGGGCCAGGATCTCACAGAACCAGCTCAAGGCTCAGTGTAATCAATATGATATTTATTCAAGGTCTTTGTGTGCAGATGGGCTGAGTTCCAGAAAGAAGTCAGCACCAAATATGGAGGGAGCAGGCTTTTTATGTGCCTAGGGAGAGCTGCAGGCTTCCCCTGACATTTGAATCTATACTGTGCTGCGGGTGGCTTCTTGTTAGCGCACATATCTGGGCTGTGCAAGAGTTGTGGTCTCAGAAGTTCCTGTAAGATATTCACTCCCGGGGAACATGTTTTTACAGGGCTCAGCTTGCTGAATGAGTTTCTCTTTAACATCCTGTTAGATTTTTGTAAGGCTCAAGCCTTCTGTTCTCCAGTTAACCCTTTCAGTTTGTACAGACTTTCCCTATGAAATCATTGCTAACATCTATGTTGCTTGAAGGCACTTTTGCTACAAGTAGATGCTTTATGGTAAGAGTGGAAAGGACTGAATTTGGTTTTATGGTTGGGATGGGGCCAAGTCAGAGGGACGTGAGGAGCCAGTTGCACTGAAAAAAAACTGTTCTTGTGCACGAATGCTCCTGGTGTAGGCTAGCTTCAATCACGGCCTCACATGGAGAATATAACTGAACTGTGAGTGAAATATTTATGATAATCACATGTAGCTATAGATGTCTGAGAAAGGAGGACATGCTGTGCGATCAGAGGTGTCATCAGGGAAACAAGGTGGCATTTGCTTTGATGAATTTTCCAAGGTTCTGGGTCTGAAACTCTGCTTTCATCTAAGAGGTTTGATGTATTCAGCAGACAAAGAGGGGATGTATCTCTGGGAAGAAGCAGAGGAGAGAGATACACTGTAGTTAAAGTTCCTGGGAATATATTTGCACAAGAATGCAAATTTACAATGAGACATGTAATGTCAAGAGAACTGGGCTGTTTCTTTTGGGATAGTCATCACCCATTGCTTTCCCATAAACAGATCTATAAGGGAAGGTAGAAGTTGGGTCAAGCTAAAACTGACCATAGGAGCCTCGCTCACCCCACCTTTCTTTAATCTGTGTTGAAATGCTAGCCATATAATAAGTACATCTTGTTGATTGGCTTGGTAAGTGTGGAATTACAGCAAAGAAGGTCAAGGTGATGTTCCCAATGTTTACTACTATCAGACTCTGACAGCCACTGTGACCATACATCAGGGGTACATATGCCACTCCACTTGAGTTTGCACATTTCTGTTCTTACTAGTGTTCATGCTATATATTTTTTGACTAACTATGCACTGGCATTGAGCACATCCCTTCAATTTAATATCCTTCTGCTCTGTAATCATGCATCTCAGATGTATTTATCTTATTGTATTATTAGATAACATGCTTATTTAGAACATAATTTTTTTGAGGCAGTAGCCAGCCCTTAATAGTCTTCTTAATCCTAGCAACTGGAATAACTAATATAGTTATAAATCCATAGTAAATTATTATGAAGTAGCTAGCTGGTAATGAATTAATAAATTAATAAAATGTATGGTAATATTTTGTACACATTATAGTTTTTGTTTTCCTTGTTTTTTGTACTCCTGATAGGGCTTAGTATACTTCATTTTCTCCCCAAGCATTAATAAACTTTACATCAGTTCTATGAAGATTCTGCTCAATTACTTCTCATTTCAAAGGTGGATGCAGACATCTGTTCTGTAATCTTTAAAGTGCTTAATGTTCAATGTCAGTGTAATTCTTTCTTTTTTTAACATAGATCTCTACTCCAACCATGCTTGTCTTTGATTATATACATACTATTTTTGAAGCATAATTATAAAGGAACAGTTCAACCAATAATTTAGTTTGGAATGAATAAAAGAAAGATCAGTGCTAATAAAAGATCTCTATATATCTTGAAGTAACTCTAATTGAAAAAAGTTAAAACAAATCACAATATGTTGACTACTCCTTGTGGTATCTTTGCAGAATATTTGGTATTTATAGCTTTAAAAAATCTCAGGAACATTTCTCTGTTGTCAATTACTACTAAATATATGATGTAATTAGCTTCATACTAAATATTTCATGTAATAATCTATTTATATAAAAGCCTATGTGACCATCACAACTGAATGGACGACTGAACAGGCTGTGTAGGGTAACTAGGCTGGAATGTGGAGGGGGGCAGTTGGGGGCAATCAGGCCTACAGGCAGATGCAGTTAGGGGTGATCAGGCTGGCAGAGAGGGCAGGTAGGGGTGATCAGGCAGATAGACAGGGGAGTGGTTAGGTGCCAGCACTCCAGGATTGTGAGAGGGATCGTCCGACTGCTGGCTTTGGACATCCCCCGGGGGGTCCTGGATTGGAGAGGGTGCAGGCTGGGCTGAGGGGACCCTCCCACTCCACATGAATTTCATGCACCGGGCTTCTAGTAACTCAATAAATTTCCAGGAAAAGAAGAGATTGAGGGCCAGACAGATGCTAACAGCATGACTTCTAAACATCACCCTTGCTGTTTAGATCCAACTCTTGTTAAAAAATGTTAGTGACACATTTTAGGAGGAGCCTTTTTTTAAAAAAATATATAATTTACCATACCAGAACTCATTGGTCATAACTGGTCATATGGCCACATTCATTCATAAGGAGACAAAAAAGGAGAATAATCAGAAATAGATGTTGGGTCACCACAGGAGCATCCCCAACTTCCAGCCTTTTTAAATCTGTATTGAAGTGCTAGCCATGTAATATGTCCTCCTAGATGGCTTTAAGAAGCTAAATTTTAGTAGTTTGCTCTTGACCTTGTAATGCACTGTTAGTCACAATGAGAAGTAGCCAGCAAAATAAAACCCATGCTTGCATTTGCTGTAGAAATATTGCCGAGAATATTATCCATTATATCAATATGGCCTATGTAAAACTTCTCCTGAGATATTCTTTTTAGATTTAGAAAAGCTCTCTCCTTGCCAATAATGACAGCCATGCCATTTATCATGTTCTGTTTTTTAACCTGGATTCCAGGAATTTCAGAGCCAGTTCTGAAATATAACCACAGTGACTATGCTATCATTCACTAAGGTTACCTTATTATCCTTGTCTAATTTCAGTAGTCCCACTTTGGTATTTGTGTTTTCTTAGCCTCAATATTATATAAGTTGATATAGATAAGTTAAATACATAAATAAGCCTAGATTGAAATACTATTCAGCAATAAAAGAGAACAAACACATGACAACTTGGATGAATCAAAAGGGCATTATGTTGAGTGACAAAAGGTCACATTCTGTATGATTCTATTTATAGAACATTCTGGAATTCATAAAACTACAGAGACAAGAAAAACAGCAGTGATTGTCAGAGATTAAGGTGGTCAAAGGGAGAGAATGGCTGTGACTCTAAAGGGGGAATCTGTGAGAGGAGAGAATAGTTCTGTATCTTTATTGTGGTGACCCTCACATACATCTACATAATCTCATCATCTCCTGATCATGTGATAAAATGGTATAGAACTCTATGCAGGTTTCATACTAACTCAGTTTCCTGGTCTTGGTATTACAATATAGTTCTGTAAGATGTAGCTATTGAGGGAACTTGGGTGAAATGTATATAGCATGCTCTGAACTATCTTTACAAAGAATTGTGTATCCTATATAATAAAAGGCTAATATGCAAATTGACCGAACAGTGGAACGACTGGTCGTTATGATGCGCACTGACCACCAGTGGGCAGACGCTCAATCAGAAGCTGCCTTCGGTGGTCAGTGCACTCCCATAGGGGGAGCACCACTCAGCCAGGTACCAGGCTCATGGTTGGTGAGCGCAGCAGCAGTGGTGGGAGATTCCCCTGTCTCTGTGGCAATGCTAAGGACCCCTTGGGGGATGTCCACCTGCTGGCTTAGGCCCACTTTGGAGACATCTCGTGGAGGGGTCCCAGACTGTGAGAGGCCACAGGCTGGGCTGAGGGACACTTCCCCCAGTATATGAAAGTTCGCCCCCAGTGCATGAAAGTCATGCACTGGCCTCTAACCCTATACATATTTCAAAGTAAAATAAATAGTTTAAAAAGTTGCTAATCTGTACGTTTTACATGGAAATTTTATCGTATGTAAATTATACATGGAATAGTGTTGATTATAAAATATAAGCATCATTGTCACTAACTCCTAAATAATTAACTGGATGATGACTCTAATTCGCTTATTGGAATGCTCCTAGGTTTGAGTTTCCTAAGAAAATAACAGACTCCTGAAAATAAACAACCTGCAATTTGGTTGTTTAAACCATCCTGAGAAAAGGCCTAAGAATATTTATATTCAGCCCACTTGTATGAATGAATTTGGTCTCCATAGCATAAAGTGCAAGCTTGAATCAGATGGGGCTTATCAGGATACAGAGTTCTAGAAGTGCAAATAAGTAGAAGGAAAAGCTCTCAGGGTGAAAACAAAATGCGTTATCTTCCCAACCAGCAACACCAAGGCCTGGAACCTAGCAGAGATATGGTGGACAAAGGTTACAGAGACCCCACAGACCAGGTTCGCATATGCAGACACCTCTGAAATATGAGAGGGGCTGTGGGAACTCCTGTCCTACCCCCATCACCATCACCTATGGTTGTACCAAAGGTGTGAGGGCACAGCATGAGAAAGATCATCCCCAGTCCATCACTTACCCTAGTCCAGTGGTTGGCAAACTGCGGCTCAAGAGCCACATGCAGCTCGTTGATCTCTTGAGTGTGGTGGCTCTTCCACAAAATACCACGTGCGGGCACACATGTTCAGTGTGATTGAAACATCGTGGCCCATGTGCAGAAGTCGGTTTTCAGGTCTCAAAATAAATTTCAGGCGTTGTACTGTTGATATTTGGCTCTGTTGACTAACGAGTTTGCCGACCACTGCCCTAGTCCCAGGTGGGGCCGGGAATGCTCATAAGTCAGTTTCATCTGCACTGGAGCTACTAGGCAGCCAACTGGGAAGATAAGATTAACATTTAATTTTTAAGCTAGCCTTAATCACCCTCTTCAGAACTCTTTCAGAGATATTACCTAAAACTCTTGAGGTTCAGGGTTAGGACTCCTTCTTTGATGGGATTGAATTACTGGTGTCTGAACAACAGCGAAATGGTTCTTCTAAGCTCTTCGTTTAGCCTAGATGAAAGGTGTTGGCTTGAACTGAATCATTTTTCTTGAAATTTTGGGGGCAACATTGGTTAATAAAATTATATAGTTTTCAGGTGTACAATTCTATAGCACATCATCTGTATATTGTATTGTGTGTTCACCACCCCAAGTCACATATCCTATCACCATTTATTTCCCTTTTACCCTCTCCTGCCTCCATCCAGTTTCCTTTCCCTTTGGTAATCATCATACTGTTGTTTGACTATGAGGTTGTGAGTTTTTTTTTGTTTTTGTTTTTGTTTTGGGGGGAGGGGGTATAGATCCCTTCACCTTTTTCACCCAGTCCCTCAACCTTTCCTCTGACAGCTGTCAGTCTGTATCTATTAGTCTATTTCTATTTTATTAGTTTATTTTGTTCATTAGATTTCACATACAAATGAAATTATGTGCTATTTGTCTTTCTCTGACTGGCTTATTTCACTTAGCATAATACTCTCCAAGTCTGATTTCTAAAAATTAGGCTTCCAACACATATACTGTGTTTCTCAAAACTACAGCTCTCACACACCTGGGATTCCTAGTAAAAAAATACCAGTCTCAGGTTCAACTCTGTGAGGGTCAGGAGGGGGCAGGGAGTGGGTCCCAGAAGCAGCATTTAACAGGCACCAGGTTGCTGGAGTCACTGGGAGAGTATAGTTGAAAGCAGCAAATTGACTCAAAACCTTCTTTTCTCAATATTTTCCCCCAGTTTAATAAAGTTGGAGATGTCTGGTTCGTTTTACCAAATAAAGATTTGCTCCATTCCCCACCCTCTGCCCTCCCTCCACCCCCCTTCCCTGTACATGGCAGGAGCCCCGAATCACGAAATAACCAGGAGTTCCATAGATGAGAGAAGGAATGCCAGCCCGGGGCTGGTATGTCTACCCACGAAGTAATTGGTCCCGTGTAACATGGAATTATTAGTTTCTGAAAAATCTTTGAAGTGCACAGAGCTCCAAAGAAACTAATAATGTAATTCAAGAAGTCCACATTTGTTTCCGTAGATACATAACATTGCACAAACAATTTGGTTGCAATTTCGAGACCGTGGTTTCACAGTTACTTGATTAAACTAGGGTGCCTTTTCATAAGATGGACTGATAGCATTTCAAAGTTTCTGCAAGTGCCACAACTGAAAATTATAACTTTGCCTGCTCATAATGGTATTTTTAGCTGATTGCTCCTGCTTATAAATACATTCCATGTATTAATCCCATGATGTTTTTCTGGAGATCACAGAGTCTCCTTTGTCTCCTACCTTAACACACAACTTTTCTGAAACAAACAAGCTGAACAAAACAAAACAAAACAAAACAAAACAAAAAAAAGGGAAGGGGGGCGGGGGGGGGGGGAGGAAAAGAAACAAGTGTAACATTTAGCTCTTGAGAAAAATATACCCTCAGCAAAGATGGTGTCTCTACATTCTTGCCAAAAAAATACTTTCACAAACTATGGTCTTTCCTTAAATTTTACTGTCCTTTCCAAAGCCCCAGCACCTTCTATTTGGTGACTTAACTTTTTGGGGGCAAAAGGGAAAGGAGAAGAACTGGGTGGCTGAGAGCAAGCAGGCAAGAAAGCTGGAAAATGCTGATGAATCACTGTGTATTCTGAAAGAGTGAGGTCATGCATTTTTTCCCATGAATAGTTATCTCCTGTTTACTATGAGCTACATCATCCATTTTATTTGGGATTATTTTGTTTGGGTGTCAGGGTTATTTGCTCCTGTGACCACCCTGCTCCCCCGCCCCCTCCATAGAAACCAACATTTTATCTATAAACATAAGACACTGTATGCTTTGAAGCAGGTATTCCCAGTGCTACTCAGCTGTTGCCCTTGACCTTAAGGGAGCTATTTTTTTTCTCTCCTCAGCCTGGATTCTATTCTCATGCCAATGTGATTTTGTGGCCTTTCTTATGAAAGGCTTTCCAGTTGTGCTGAACTCACTAACTTGTAGCAAAATATTTGATATATATATTTAATATATATTATGTTGAACTTTTGTCAAACATATTGCCTTTGCAGCTTGATACTGCAGGTAACTTAATCTAAAGTTGTTTTAGTTTTGCTTTACTTTACTTTTTTTGGGGGGAGGGGTAAGGGAATGCACTTTTAGTTTTATAAAAAGCAAAGTGTCATTATATTTGAAAATGAACCAGATGAAAATACTTGGGATGACAATTGTACAAGAATATACTTATTCTTCTGTCTTCTTTTCTTCAATCAATTTTAAAGTGCCTAGTTTATACCATCCAGTAGTGCAAAGCCTAAGAAACATCTCCTTTTTATTAATAATTCTAAAGGTGAAATTTTTCACTATCATCCCTGTGATGTTTAAAAATGTCTGAAAAGCTGGGTTTAGATATTTCCATATTCTATAGGAATAAGTGATTAAAATAATTTGAGTCTTGAAAATTGTTTC
The DNA here is from genome assembly GCA_027563665.1 of Antrozous pallidus. Taxonomy (NCBI): domain Eukaryota; kingdom Metazoa; phylum Chordata; class Mammalia; order Chiroptera; family Vespertilionidae; genus Antrozous; species Antrozous pallidus. The sequence goes on along the minus strand of CM050508.1, from coordinate 28,214,258 downwards.
TAAACTGAAGTAGAAATTAATGAACTTTTGTTATGAAATAATTTCTCAGTTAAACTAAAATATTATCCAGACATAATTTTACTAAGTCCTAAGTACCATATTTCTGGATGCCCTCCAAATACCAGACTTCCATACTTTACTCTGTGTTGCAAAAGGTTGACCTCGTTGGATCATACTATTGGGCTCCCTTGACCTCTGGCTTCTCAGAGGATTGAGCCAATGGGAAGCCCTGGTAGTAGACTGCTTTGGAGAATGTCAGTATGGCCAGGGTATCTTTTTCACAGCAACTCTCCTTACTAGGCGACCAAGGCTTAGCTTTGTCACTCTACCAAAGACCATAACAGCACTTCTCAGGTAGTCCTATCCATACATCTACCTTTCCCAATGTTCTGGGAACCTGTCTCTCTACTTTAGGGAAAGGGGTAGTAGCAGATCCAGAGATCTGCTAGTCCCATTATGTTGATTCATCCCTTGTTGGTTTCTCTGAACCCTGCCCACACCACTTGTAAAGATAGAAGTATCTATATGTATAAAAACCCAGCAACCAAATGGCAGAACAACCAATAACTGGTCAACCTGTCACTATGAAGCACACTGACCACCAGGGGGCATACACTCAATGCAAGAGCTGCCCCCTGATGGTCAGTGCACTCCCATAGTGGGAGCCCTGCTTGGATGACCAGGATGAGTGGTGTTCCCACAACAGGAGCAGCCACTCAGAAAACGGGTCCAGAGTCATTTGGTTGACTGTGGTGGAGTGACACTCCCATAGCAGGCTGATCCCCATAGGCCACACCCCTCATCAGTACATGAATCTGTGCACTGGGCCTCTAGTCTTTATTAAAACTTGTCTATTACATCATTTGAAAAAACCATCATTCCTCTCAGAGACCTAACATGGCACATGTACGACTGAGAATTAAGTTCAAACCACTTTCTTGTGGAGTCTTAAAGATGAATAATAAACTTTGTATCAGCTCTAATTTATTTTTTATGTATTTTTAACAACCTACATATATTTATCAAAACTCATCTGCATTTATAAATGAAAAACATTATTCTAATGAAAATATACTTGCTATTGTTAACATTATTATAATAGTTTTAAAAAGCAGATTTCATTGCTTTGCTTAAAGAAAATAAGATAAATGTCTGCTTATTAGAGTTGCAAAAGCAGTGACACATACCTGTTTCCAAAATATATAATTTAATTAAGCCAACTAGCTTTTCAGTCAATGCTAGCATTTGCTTCATATGGTGGGCCAGACTGTTTTCTTCACTGCTATAATCCAAGTAGATTTTTAATATATTTTATGAGTTGAATTTATAAAGAAGTTTAAAGTTTAATAACTTCTTAAGTGCTACAATGTTTTTTAAATTAAATTTTATTTATTTGAACTATAACTATATATCTCTATGATTATTATTACACTAGTAACAGACAAAAATTTAATCGAGCTATTATGATTAGGAGATTAGGCTTAAATACCCCTACCATAATTCCCAGAGTAGAATAACAGAATCTTATTCTTGGAAAAGTTCTGCAAAAATAGTTGCCCTTTAGAATTTGAAAATTGAGACCCAGGTAATGAGTCATCCACAAATGATACACAGTTGATCTGAAATTTAAATACCTCTCAGTTTTATTGGCAAACATAAGCCCCTGGATTTTGAAACAAGATCTCTAAGGGAATTCCAGCTGCTCCATAGATGAAGCATTCAGAATATATATCAAAAGTTGGTACAACTTGGGTAAAAAGTAACTTTGAAGCTAGCTAGAATATCATTTTATGCAAGGACTGGGGAGCTGAATTAACCTCTTCACTACTCAGGACCTATAGTAATGGCTGACACCTGGCTGGATTTCTAGAGACTTCAAAGGCTGATTGATTTTCAGCAAACTGAGATCAAGTAACTTGGTGATTTCAAGATGAGGTGGAAGAGACCCAAAGTAATACCATTCTGGGGTAAGAGGGACTAATTTTTCTTGCTGGTCATTCTATTTCTCTTCTTGTTTCTTTTTTTCTTTTCTTTTTAAAAAAATATATTTTATTGATTTTTTACTGAGAGGAAGGGAGAGGGATAGAAAGTCAGAAACGTCAATGAGAGAGAAACAACGACCAGCTGCCTCCTGCACACCCCGTACTGGGGATGTGCCCGCAACCAAGGTACATGCCCTTGACCAGAATCAAACCTGGGACCTTTCAGTCCACAGGCCGAAGCTCTATCCACTGAGCCAAACCGGTTTCGGCTCTTGTTTCTTTTTTTCTGTCTCCATACTTTCCTTGTCTTTTTTTTTTTTTTTACTTCCTTTCTTTTTGGAATTGAAAAGGAATTTTTTCAATTCCTTTCTTTCTCTCTTCTTATTGATGTCTTACTACCCAATAGTGATTGATCAGAACCATACCACCCTTGCTTCCATGGATAATTTTGAATGTATCAATTTGCTTAACTGGTAAATTGACAAATAGAATTCCACTTATTTCAACCAACTTTTGTTGAAAGTCAAGCAGTGTTCTTAGAGAAAAGTTATAACTGAACGATGCTAAGATTTCCATATAAGGGCTTAAGATTCTTATAGGGAGGGAGGTGAGATGTGAAGATCTACTGTCTTCTGGCCACCTAAGATAGATAGACTCATATGTAAGATCTTTGCTTATTAACCTGCCACCTACCCATTTGGAGTGGTCTGCCTCTGTTTACCATCTCTCATTGTCCCTGGATGGGGCTAGTTTCAAATTTCACCTGGTGAACTCTTGATGTTGCAAACTTAACAGCTTGGGACAAAAAAGCAAATAATGGTTTTTCCATTTCTACCAGTAGGCACAGATTTTATCATATCTACCTGAGTGAATGGGAAGAGGCACCTTGAAGTAGGTGATATTTGAACTGAACAACAATTCATCACAATATATAAATATGGGAAGAGATCTTATTTTTTCATAATTATTAGGAGAAGTGAAGCCTATATAAGGAGATGGACTAGGCTGAGGAGAGCCTTGTAGGCCAGGACCAAAAGTCTGTAGATAATTAGTTTGTGACAAGTCTTTGAAAAAAATTTTTTAAATATTTTTTTATTGATTTTTTTACAGAGAGGAAGAGAGAGGAATATAGAGTTAGAAACATTGATGAGAGAGAAATATCCATCAGTTGCATCCTGCACACCCCCTCCTGGGGATGTGCCCACAACCAAGGTACATGCGCTTGACCGAATCAAACCTGGGACCCTTCAGTCTGCAGCCCGATGCTCTATCCACTGAGCCAAACCTGTTAAGGCTGGAAACACTTTTAAATATGGAGGTGACATATGTGTAGATGTAACTTAAACTATCCAAACTGACCCGAATCAATTGGAAAAAAAAGGTTAATTTAATAAAATGAAACAGAAGTGTGTGGAACATGGGGCACACTGAAATTTGTTTTTCTTTTTGTTATTTTTTGCTCCTGCCAAAATAAGCAGTTATGCCAAATATTTTCAGACCCATACATTTGCTAGCATCACTGGAGTCCAATTTGAACAAAAATCCACAGGATTGGCAAAAGTCATTCTAAACTTTTTAGATCTTCAAGGCCCAAAATAAAACAAACAAGAAGCTTAAGACATAGGAACTAAAGCATAGTACAATGAAAATCTACAAAGAAAACATTTCTTCAGTAAATAAGCAAGAAAATAATTGAATTGTGCTCACCTTTCATTCCCTGATTTTTTAAACAAATAAATCGTGTTTTTTTCTTTTGCCAGCCTATTTTAAGGAGCGTATCCCTTTCTCTTTTATTTTAGAAAAATTTAAATTTTGTGGCAAAAGCTCAGGATATCTAAACACACCAAAGTGACTATGTTTTTTGCACTTTGAAACTGAACAGAATCTGAAATGGAATATTATTTGTAAATCATTTCAGATCATCTGTCTTTTCCCCATTCTCCATATACTAAATACTATTGTAATATATATATATATATATATATATACCACATATATATATATATATGGCATATATATGTTGATCTATAGAAAATATGGTTGTGGGAAACATTTTTACTAGAAGTATTTGCAAAATAATTATTTCTCGTTACTTATTTTCAAAAAATCTTAATAAACTCCTAGTTTTTACCATTGTCAAAATGTTTCTTATTTTCTCAAGAAGTGAAACTGGTACTTTTGTTTCTGGTTTAACTTGTAGAATCTGTTTTCCTAGGCTAAGATTATCATTATTTTTCAGTAAGTCATATCCTAATATGGTACCTCACCTACTTGGATTTACATGGTATAAATTGCATTTAAAGTGGAAACAAAAAGCATTTAAGATGGACTGATAACCACTGCCTAACTATCATTTCCCCAACATAAAGGGTTACACCTGGAAATGTCATCACAGCCAAAAAGGCAGGGCCTCCTTGGGATGTGGCTCTTCAGAATGACTAATACGAAGCCATGTTTTTTCTCATAAATCTGCCTATTCTCCCACCATCTGGTATGTGCATTTTTTTCCAGAGAGTTAAAAAAATACTGGTGGAATGTTTTGACCCAACTGCAGTTAAATTCACATGGTTTACTCTTTTAGTTCACAAGATGACATTTCAGCCAAGCCTATAGTGGGGTATTGCATCAGAATATCTTCTACAATGGGAATTCCAGGTGAGACATCTAGAGGCAAAAAGGGGAACTCCTTAATAACTAAATCATCAGTGTTGAGTTAAAACACACACACACACACACACACACACACACCACGCTGATTTTTAAAAAATCTTAACGGTCTATGTACCCATCACTGAATATCAACTCATAAATCCTCACAAGCATTAATTTCCAGCGCACCAGACCTGTGGGTTTAGCAGTTTTCTTGGATTTGCAATTATTTTTCAGAGTGATTTATGTAGCTCTTATACTGTCAACACCAAAGAAGATTCATGTTGCTGATTCAATGAAAATACAGACTTATAGAATACATGTTATGCATTATGTCTGGACATACATGTAGATATTGTCTTGGACAAATACAAAATAATGTCTGTTTAAAGCTGTCAACCTAGCTAATGTTTTATTCAAGCCAAAAGGCACACATAACACTTGTAAGAAAACAAATAATAACATCCTAGTATGTTTGAGGCACTCTAGTAGATACCACAGTATACAGTGGTGAAAAGGCAGAGATACTCCCTTTGCTTAGGTAGCTTATAGACTAGTGTGGAGAGATAGACTTTAAAAGCAACAATGAATAGATATACAAATGCAAATTATAGTAGATGCTAGGAAGAAGTGTGTGAACTTATGGGACAATGGATATTTCTTTACAGAAGTGACTTTGGCAGTCATATAGTGATCAAATACAATATTTAAGAGATAAATAATATAAGGTTTAATTAGAAAATGGACTTGTTTAGGTCCCAGAACTAGTATGTGGCACATTTCAGATTAAACCAGTGTTCTCAATGTGGGGTACATGTCCCACGGGGAGACAATTGGATCTTTAAGGGGAGTAATTCGAGAATGAGTTATTAACAGTGATTTTTTTGCATTTCTTATGGTTCCAGTGGACTCATATACATCATATAAATATATATTGTGACATATTTTTGCATTTCAGTTCTCTATTATATGTTTTAAAACTTTATTTTTTTCATATCACTTCATATTATTATTATTTTTAACAATTTCTTAGTAATTTCTTCCTCAGTACTTCAACTGTCCTTTCTTTCTTTTATTTTTCTCTTTCATGGATGCCATATTCTTTGGTAGCTTGTTTAGAGACCAAGTTAATGGTCTTTTAGGATTTCTCCATGTGAATAGTAAGAATTATATGTCATGGGGCAGGGAGCATCAAGATTTTAGAGATGCTTAGATGGGACATGGCCAAAAAAGTCTGGAAACCACTGGATTAGATATAGGGAAAATTTAAATCAGTTAAGTTTTCCAAACTAAAACCATATTACATTGGATTAAAGGTGATTTGCATAGATTTGCTACAGAGTAGAAAGTTTAGAAAAAGTAGTAGAAGAGAAGACGTCTTGATTTACAAATGCCAGAAGAAAAGTGAAGTTGGTGATTCTTTTTAGGAGATTGTCCATCAGACAATTTATATTATGATAACAAGCAATCCTAACATTTTAGAATATTATAAGATCTATTTCTCTCATGTTCTATGTCTTTCATGCTTTGTCTGTAGTTCTGCTCTAATTTATCTGTACTTCCAGGAACCAGGCTAACGAAGAACCCTTCTATCTGAAGTACCTGGGATTGTGATGGCAGAAGGAAGAGCAAATGTTTGAACCATGTGCTGGCTCTTAACACTTCTGCTCAAAAGTGTTCCATGTTGTATCTGCTGACAAGGGGAGTCCAGGGTTACATCTTAGTCTAGTCTTCCTGTTGGTAGAAGTGCCAGTCATGAGTGAACAATAAATATAATCTATCACATCCATAGATTATATATGTTTTACATATGAAGACTAAAAGAGATGCAATATTTTAGGGAAGGATTGTGGCATTGTCTCTAGATTAATCTTTGGCTTACTCCCTCAGCTAGTATCTAATTTCTCCTGAAAAGAACTTATTCCTATTTTTGTGGGGAGCCTTAAATCTCTACTTTCAGTCTCTCAGTACATGGAGTGTAGGTTCCCAACTCAATCTTTATATATATATATAGATTTCAGAGAGGAAGGAAGAAGTAGAGAGAGAGACAGAAACATAAATGATGAGAAAGAATCATTGATCAGCTGCCTCCTGCATACCCCACACTGGGGACTGAGCCCACAATCCAGGCATGTGCCCTGACTGGGAATCGAACTATGACCTCCTGATTCATAGGCTGACATTTAACCACTGAGCCACACTAGCTGGGCCCCACATCCATCTTTCATTGTGGAATAAGCATTATATGTCTGATCTAAGCTAATGATTACTCCATATTGTCCTGACCCCCATGATTGTGGGGACTTAATCTACAGTTGGTGTAATTAAAGCAATAATCCATGCTCCTGAGGAAATGGCAGGTGGTTGGTAAATGAAAGAATAATTTATTTCTGCTAGATTGGACCTCAAAGGATATGAAGCAGAGGCTACTATATTTACCTTGTTCATATCCAGAGTTTAATAATAAAACCCAGCAAGGGAATGGGGAGAGTACTCTTCTGAGATAGGTAGGGAATTCAGTCTCTTGTGAAAATGTCTGAGCTCCTGAGTGAAGTTGTTCATAAAGATAGCCCTCTCCATGGGCTTTCAGTTGTTGAAATAATTTTGTTGTTGCAAGTAAGTTGTTTTGGGCTTTCAACACTTACAACTTGAATATACATGACAAACATTTTGAGCAACTTATTCTAAATCTATACTCTCTGTAAAAGAAAAAATGGGGGGGGGGGAGCATACTTGAATTAGATGGCATCCAGATACAGCATTCTAGGAATACATAATCTAGTTCAAGAACTTTCATGTCTACATTTAAATGGGATTATACTTCCAGTATTTACCCAAGTGTTGGTGATCAGAGCTATTCTTGTCCATGGCATTGCAACTATATTCTGTGGCATAGACAGTTTATAATAATACCTTTTGGGCTCACAAAATAAGTCCATTGATATAGTTTTAATTGCATTTGAACTATTATTTTAAAAGCACTTGGATCTTAGGTTCTTCAAATGCTTCTGCCTTCCCTAGTAGGTTCTCATGTGGCTTACAGACGGTTATCTGTCAGCATCATGCATTTCTGCTGCAGCTTGGGTCATTCTCTAGTTTCTCATTTTGTAGTTTCAATAAAAAAATGTTCAAACCCTTTCTGGTATTTTCACTATGTCCAGTAGTTTAAGAAGTGATTTACTAGAGTGCTGATTTTCCATGAGGGTTTTTATTTTTTAATTTTTTAATTTTTATTTTTTTCCTTTTTAGCCTAATTCTGGAAAACCAGATAGAGAGAGAGAGAGAGAGAGAGAGAGAGAGAGAGAGAGAGAGAGAGAGAGAGAGAGAGAGAGAGAAGTCTATGGATTTTCTTATCAATTTTCACTCCTAATTGGGAATCAAACTTAGTCTAGATGGGTCCCCCAGATCTTGCTAAAAATTTTAGAGTAGCTATAGTCAAGGTCCTCTGAATCCTTGAAAACAAGATGATAAACAAAGAAATAAGAAAGGCTCCCAGAGTCTCCTTCATGCTAACTACCATGTATTTCTAAGTTATTAGATATTGGACCAAATAATATATTTTTTTGATCATAGGATGCCTAAGAAGTTAGTCTATAGTGTCTCTCAATGCATATTTTATCAAAAACTTACTTTAAACCATATAATAAAACAATTTATAATTGAAGGAGGAGTTTTTACAGTTCTCTATGGGATTATATATATATATACTAGAGGCCTGATGCATGACATTCATGCATCAGCCCAGCCTGTGCCCTCTTGCAGTCCAGAACGCCTCAGGGGATGTTTGGGAAGCAGGCTTAAGCTGGTAGTTGGACATCCCCAGAGGGGTCCTTAGTGCTGCCAAGGAAGTGGGAGAGGCTCCCTCCACTGCCACTGGATTTGCCAGCTGTTAGTCCAGTTTCTGTGTTGAGCATCTATCCCCTGGTGGTCAGTGCACGTCATAGTGATCAGTTATTCCACCATTTGGTTGATTTGCAAATCAACCTTTTATTATATGTGTGTGTGTGTGAGTGTGTGTGTATACATATATATGGTTTTTAGATTTTTAGAGGGAGAAATTCACTCATCCTGTTTTTAAAAAATAAATCTAATCCATTAATGATCCATTTATGGGTCCATAAACAAAGTTTTGAATCTATAATGGAAGACTTTAAATTACTAGTAGTGGTTTTGTAACTAACTACATGATGAAACATAAAAGTTTCATAGCATGCTATACCCACACTCGGTACCAATTTAATTCCATAATCAATAACCAACTCTTAGTACATATGAAACCTCATGTTAATTATGATAGGGGCATATAGATCATTAAAATATAATCTTTACACCCAGTGAGTTGACACTGTCTCAGAAAATAATGCAAGCATGGTACATATTCATGGACTTTAAGTGGAGTAAGTCCTTTATGGTAAGGGAAGGAAATTGGAAAATATTTCCTGAAAGAAATAAAAATTGAAGCAGATTTTATAAAGTTTGAAGCCATAATGCTTCAGTGCAATACAAGCTGACAATGCATAGGAAGTTGAGACGACACAACAGGGAATAGATGTTACCACTGTATGGTCTTATCATGGAACCCAAGAGTTGTTCTAGGGCCATTCCACAGTCCATTGTAGGTAGAACATTTCTTTCATGTGTGACAGGAACCTTGTGCTCTATCATCCTCTCACCTATAGCTGCTAAGTATACCTTTCATTCCAAGTCAAGTGTATTGGGTGTCAGGTAGGGGTACAATTTCACCAAATGGTTGATCCATTAATTTTGAAAACCTAAGTAAGGGGAAGAACTAAAAAAAAACTGCTATATTGCCGAGACCGGTTTGGCTCAGTGGATAGAGCGTCAGACTGCGGACTGAAGGGTCCCGGGTTCGATTCCGGCAAGGGCATGTACCTTGGCTGCGGCACATCCCCAGTAGGGGGCGTGCAAGAGGCAGCTGATCGATGTCTCTCATCGATGTTTCTGACTTTCTATCCCTCTCCCTTCTGCTCTGTAAAAAATCAATAAAATGTATTTTTTTAAAAAAACTGCTATATTATCTGCAGGGATATATTAAAAGACAAATTCCATTGAAAGTGTGATGTCTTAAAATTCTGCCCAGAGTTTTGACGAGCTTACCATAAAATCCTTGAAGAGCTGAGATTATAAATTGTGACTATGATAATGTGGTAAATTTTATTTTAGGAAAATACCTTTGAAATAATTTTGTTGTACTATAGTATTCTGGTTGGATTTTTAAAAATCCTCACCTAAGAATTTTTTTTTTTCATTGATTTTTAAAGAGAGCGGAAAAGAGAGGGGAAGACAGAGAAATATCAGTCTGAGAGAAACATACCACTTGGTTGCCTCCTGCCTGAGTCCTGACCAGCGCTTGGGCTGGGGAGAAGTCTGTAACCAAAGTACATGCCCTTGACCAGAATTGAACCCAGGGCCCTTCAGTCAGCAGACTGATAGCCTATCTATCTACTGAGCAAAACTGGCTAGGGCTGGTTGGAGTTAAAAATAAAAAAGATTTATTTGCCTAAGCATTTTGTTAAAATAAAATTTAGAGGCTTTCATGAAAAATCAGTATTTGATTTTGTTCTATGAAGATACTGAAGGTAAAGAGGTCTGTTTCTCCTTTGGTGGACTCTTCTCCATGGGGCGTCACCTTACATACTGATTGTTGAAACTTGACGGTCTTTTTGGTATTTGGTGTTCTTTTTATGCGATTCTATTTCTTTATAATTTAATTGTTTCAGTTCAAAATTTGCCTGTGGGCCCTTTGAGTTGTGACAAAACATCTGGTACATGACAAGTTGCCAGAGTTAGCAGCCGCCTGTCACACTCCATTGCCAGCTGTGACCCCAGTGAAAAAGGCAATCCCAGTTTTAAATGCACCCATTTCTGTAACCTCAGAAAATTGTTTTCATGCCTTTGAGCTGTCAAGAGGGAAAGAACATACCCACAATAACCTATACCTAATTCGTCATATGTTTAATGCCTGCCTTATCTTGCCTTTTGGCGATTACCAAAAGGTCATATAAATTAAAAATACAGGTCAGAGAGGCAATAAAGCACATTCTTAAGAAACCACATGAAATATAAGGCAAATTTTAAGGGAAGAAAGATTGATACCTCATATGCTAATTTTTAAGACATTGAAAAATACTTTAGCTTTACATTATAAAGGAGAATACATGAAAGAAGCTATAAATGACAGTGGCAACATGTTAATGGGGATCTATATTATATGGGAATATGCTTTATTGTGCTTTACTTTATTGTGCTTTACAAATGTTGTGGGTTTTTTACAAATAAAAGGCAAGACCCTCCACCAGCCAAAAAATTAAGATTCACTTTATTCTGGTATACTGGAACCAAACCTGCAACATCCCTATAATATTCCTGTATTTACCTTTTTTATTTAAATTAAAAATTGCCATGTCTGACATCTAATTGTGGAGGGGCTCACTGCTGCATTAACTGGTGCTACTGCACTGATTTTGGTCCTCTGCAAGTTCAAATATCCTAATCAGAATGTGCAAAAGAGTGACCCAGGAAAGAACATTACATTGCATTGTGTACAGTGTAGTAAAACAAAGCAAAAATCAAAGTGCCCTTCACTTCATCTTCAGAATGTGCCAACAAATAACATTTTAAGAATCTAAAATAACAACCCCTATCATTCCAGACCTATTAGCTGTTTAAGTTTGTTTTCAATTTTATAATATATATTTACAGTTTTCAATTGTCTATCTTCCACGATAGACTATACTACACAAGGGCAAGGATATGTCTGCTTTGTTCACTATTTCCCCAGCACCCTGGCAGATACAGAGGCACAGTAAATATTTGAGAAAGGAAGGAAAAAAGAGGAAATAAAATTAAATAAGAGGGAATGATAAATCTTCTTTTCAGATGTATTTGGGAACAAGAGAAAACTTTGTTTCCATATAAAAGTAATCACCTTTATTTTTTCATAAAATTATACCATTTTTTAACACAATAAAATCTGCTGAACATTTAAATATCTTTCTGCATATTCACCTAAAAGAAAATAAAAATTATTTCTTTAGTTGAGATATAGCTACCTTTACAAAGCAACCAATTTCTTTTTACATAATGCCAAAAATATTTCAAAAAAGTAAATTATCATGAAACATTATAATTATTGACATTCTGCCACATATGTAAGCAACCATTAAGACATCCTTTTTTCATGACTACTTATTCTCATATACTGCAAGTTAGCAGTGTTTATGTAAAACACATTATATAAAAACATTGCTCTGTGTAAAGAATCAGTGAGGCACATGACATTTGGTACATAGCCTTCAATTCTGTCTTTTAGCTATTTTTAAAATATAATAAACTTGAATATCTATATAAAGGTTAAATTATTGATATTTATGTATCAGAATGTCTTCCAGCTTTTTTTTTTACCAAAAAATCAGATACTTTATGAAAAATTTCAATTAATTTTCCCAAGATATTTATTAAATATCCATTGTAATTAAATAAAATAATTCATTTTGATTGCACTACATCATAAGGTGTCTTTCATTAATGGATGCTATTTATATGGCTGAGAAAAGATATAATCTATTATAACCATACTAGTGGCCCAGTGCACAAAATTTGTGCATGGGGTAGGGGAAGGTGTTCCTCAGCCTGGCCTATACCCTCTTCAATCTGGGACCCCTTGAATGATGTCCTACTGCCAGTTTACAGGGATTGGGCCTAACTGGTAGTCAGATGTCTCTCTCAGAATCCAGGACTGCTGGCTCCAGCTGCTCATCTGCTTGCCTGCCCGCCTGATTGCCCCTAACCACTCTGCCTGCCAACGTGCTCACCCCAAATGCCCCCCCGCCAGCATACTCACCCCCAACTGACCCCCGCTGCTAACCTGCTCACTCCAAATTGCACCTCACCCCTGCTGTCCTAATCACCTCCAACTGACCCCCAATGAAGGCCTACTCATCCCCATTGGCTCCCCTGCTGGTTTGCTTACCCCCAACGGCCCCTGTCATCCCATCCTGGCCTGATCACCCCCTGGTGACCCAAGTCCCAGCCCCTTCTTTTTAAATCTTTCTTTCTTCTTTCTTTCTTTTTTTGTGCCTCCTAGAGTGGAAGCCAGAGCTGGCTAGAAGCAAGTATCTAGAATTTATTTATCTTCCATAATTAAAACTTGGTAGCCTTGAGTGGAGGCCAGGGCCAGCCAGGGCAGGCAGGAAGCTTGGCTTTCTCCATCGCTGGGTCAACCCAAGCCTCCTGCTTGCTCCAGCTCTGTGGCCGGCTGCCATCTTGGTTGGGTTAATTTGCATATCTGCTCCTGAGTGGCTGTTGGGCGTGGCTTATGGGTATAATGGAGTGATGGTTAATTTGCATACCTCTCTTTTATTAGTGTAGATAAAGTTCTTTCTACACACACTTTTAACTAAAGAACTTCTACAAGTTAATACCTAATAGAAAAATAAAATATTAAAGGTTTCTGGAGTAATCACATACAGATTCATGTGAGATCGAATAGAACCCTTAGCTTCAGATGCAGAATTCAGACCCCTCAATATCAGCCTCTGAGACCTTAAGCAGAGAATCCATCTAGGTTGTGCCTTGACTTCTGATCTGCAGAACACTGAGATAATAAATGGGTCCTAGATTAAGTCACAAAATGTGTTTTAATTTGTTGTGCATCAATGAATCATTAAAACAGATCACCAAACAAATTATTTAGAATATATTATATTTATAGATTGTGCCATATAAAATTTCTGATGTAGGGCATTCAAAATAATGGCAATTTCATAGAGTTGAATTAATTCTTATAATAATCAGTTAATTCTTTGTGATTATAGGACAGAGTCTCAGTAGTAAAAGACCCTGCAGCTGCCTACCTATGAATATCTCCATAGGTAATTCATTTGCTTGTTTCAGTAGGTCCTGCAGAATGATCTGACTTCTTTCATATTCAACCTCTAAATTCATTTTTTCAGGGTTTTTCTTGATTTAGGTCAGGCTCACCCAGGACAATTTTCCTTTTGATCAACTAAAAGTCAACTGACCAATGAACTGAATAAAACTGCAAAATATCTTCACTTTTGCCATGTTCTATTGATTCGAAAAAAGTTACAGACTCACCAACATTCAAGTGGATTGGATTAAATAAGAGTGTGCATCATAATTATAAATGACTCACTTATAAACTGGTGTGGCTAAAAGAATGGTCTGTGATTTATTATTTCCTCTAGCTGCTATTTATCTTAGCTTGTGTTCCCAAGTAACACTTCACCCAGTTTAATTGTAGATAAATCTCATTCTTTATATATGCATAGTCACTAGCTCAAAGTCAGTGTCAATTTTATTGTTGAGATGTGTTACTTCTGTCAATATACCTTCCATAAAATGCCTGGGCTTATTTGCTTATGCCCAGAGATGTTTTGTCTATTTACATGATTATGGGTCTTGACATTTTGTTCAAATTGCTTTGGTCATCTTGCTTTCTTAATTTCTTTATTTACTTAAGAATATTTTTAAGAACCTACTATGTTTCAAGGGAGGCTTGCCCACAGAACGAAACCCAGGCAGTCTGCCTGATCTGTGTTGGTTGGACTATTCTGAACACAATGACCTTCCTGAGGGAATGCCAGGTGCCAGTGGCATTTCCTCCAGCTGAGCACCACATCTGGATTTGATAAATAACATTTTCTTATCTATCACCATTCTGGGACAGTGTGTACTGCCAGGCCTTTGTGACTTGCTAGCTTTTTAGTTGGGATTTTAAAATACTATGGAGGAATTTCCCTGCAGCTCTACATGTAGCATGCCAAGATGTAGGGAGTATATTTATCATCTTTCTATTCACTAAGAATCTGACAAGAAGCTTTTTAGAAAATCAAAATGGAAGGACCACAGAAACTCGATGGCAGGGATGCTCTGATATGCATCCATAATATGTACTTTCCTGGTTTGTGGACAGAAAATTAAACTGTCTGCCACTAGTACTCCTGAGATGGTGGACACTGTGGCTTCAGAGATCAATGATCACAGCTGCACAGTGACCATGAGGCAGGGGCCAGCAAGCCTTTAAAGAAAATACCTGCCTTTCTTCAAGAAGAAAATGTTCTGCCAATGAAGGTTGTTAACACTGGAAGTGGATTCTAAATGATATAATGTGATCTATTCCAATGGAAGTTTTTAGTAACAGCAAAGATTTTAATATGTCCAGGAGAGTAGAGGTATGACTGCATGAGGTTGACCATAAATTAATTGACTATTATATTTTTTCCTATGGCAATATTAGATTTAATTATAATAATATAAAACAAATTAATGTATATGATAAGCCACTTATGCTCATTGCATTGACCTTGTTTATGACTCCCAATTGTCTGTGATTTACGATGACATTTCCTCAATATGGACTCAACGTCTTAATTCACTTTTCCAAGCTTCTGATAGCCCCAGATACACCAAAGCACTCTATCCTAACATCCTGGCTTACTAATTAGCTATTCGTGTTTATATATTCATATTTGTATCTTGGGAGCATTTGCTCTGCAGTTTCTAATTTCTGTTATTATGTCAACCTCTATCTTCTCCTCTAGTTATACTTTAACTCTTAAATTTCAGATTGCCTCCTTAGAGAAAGCCCTAATTCACCACTTATAGGTTTGTATAATCCTCTTTTGTATCACTTATTTTCTTGTGTATTTTAAATATCTGCAAACTTATTGGGCAGTGAACTACACAAAGAAAAGACTGTATTTTACTCTTCTTGTAATTGTTGACAATAACCACAACAGCATGTAATATCATGAATACTTTGAGATAGGTCTTTAATTAAATAGAAATATCCAATATGCTTATGTAAACTTTCAGACCTACTCCTGGAGATCCCACATCAATTGACTGGTGAGTCATGGATTCTATTGTGGAAGTATCTCTTAACTTTTAAAAAATTTTCTCATCTCATTTTCTAATTCAAGACCAGCCTAATTTTTACCTACATTTTTGAATGACTGTCCTAAGTACTTTCCATCCTTTCAGAAAATCCTCTTTCCAATTGGTGAGAAAAAGAATAGGACTTGCTGTAGCCAGTTTTGCTTGGTGGTTACAGCATTGATTCCGGCTCAAGGACACATACCTCAGTTGCAGACTCTATCCCTGGGCACTGGGTGTGCTCATTGCTACTGGGATATAGTTACTTCTAGACTCTCTTAGCTGTAAGAGCAAGGAAATATATGTGTGTATACTAATCCATATACCTACACACATCTCTACATAGTTCTATATGTATATATCTATGTTAATATTAAGCTAAACATGTGTTTATACTAATATCTTAACTCTAAACCATTACCACAAGGCTCATTCTAGCTTCTTTCTCTCTTTGTTCACTTGTAACCTTACAAGCCAACATGAGAAATGTAACTACTACCACTCTGTGTCCTAATTGTTCAATATCAGTATATATGTATGGTGGTTTCAGAATTATTAACCAATACCCTCCTGGGAAACAACTTACCAAACAGACTTGGATGCTTATATACAGTTTCACATTTCTTTTCAAAATCATTTAGTACTCCTCCCCCTAACCTTTCAGAGTTATTTAATGCATATCTAATATATTTCTATACTTTTGTCACAGTCTTTCCTCCCTGGAGTCCCCCAACCTGCTAAATGATGTTTTAAATATCCATATATTTACCTCAGGATTTCTGTTCTAGAAGCAGAATGAAAAATAGTTTGGAGAATGATGAAGCCTAAGACCAACAAAAACACTTTGAAAGCTATTTCAATAGTTTTGTCTGGAAATGGTAATTGCTGGAACCAAAGAATTATTAAAGAAGAAAGGATTGGTTGAAGTGCAAGTGATGAGGGAATTGTGGGAAAAGAATAAGAAGATTGGGAATGTTTGTGTGTCCAGCTAGAATGATTCAGTTGGTTGAGTGTCATCCTGTGCACTCAAACAGTCAGGGCACATACCTGGGTTGCTGGTTTCATCCCCAGTTGGGGCACGAACATAAGGCAACCAATTGATGTTTCTGTCTCATATTGATGTTTCTCTCTTTCTTTCCCTTTCTTTCTCTCTAAGCCTCTCATTGGGTAAGGATTAAAGAAAAAAATATAGGTAGTAGAAGGATGATAAAATGAATATCTAGGCAGCTACAAGGGCTTAAAAGATTATGTAGATAACATTATCATTGACCAAGGGCAAAAATAAAAATTGAGGAGCAGGTAGTGGTCGTGGGAAAAGCTCAATGCAAACTCAGTTTGAACACATCAAGTTTGAAGTACATATATGTAATTCTGAAACTAGAAATTATAGAAAAATATCTCTATATAACAATATATCATGCAAAATAAACATTAGTAGATGCCAACATCAGTTTTTTTCAGTAACTGTTGACCTTTAGGGTCCTGGGATAAGTTAAATTATAGCAGAGTTCAGTCTGACTGTGAAAACATTAGTTTATACTGTTTTAACTTTGCCTAGCTTGACCTCTTGGGAGGAAGGTCATGGAAATAGCCTTCTGGTAATTATGTAAGAGAAGGAGAAGGAGGGGAAGAGAGAGAGATAAGGAGAGGAGAAGAGGAAGACAAGAACAGCAGCAGCTTATATATGAAGAAATCAAAGCTCTTCTCCATTGCAACATTTTTGGTACCTTGCCAATATCAGCTCACATCCAAAATAAGAGGATTAAAAATTTTTTTTTATTTCAAAGAGAAGGGAGAGGAGGAGAGAGATAGAAATATCAATGATTAGAGAGAATCATTGATCAGCTGCCTCCTGCATACCCCGCACTGGGGATCGAGCCTGTAACCCAGGCATATGCTTTTGACCAGGACCCTTCCATCCACAGACTGGTGCTCTATCCACTAAGACTAAGCCAAACCTATCAGGACCAAAGTGAGAGGATTTTTGTCCTTTATTTGTCTTTAGAGAAATCTCCATATATTGACCGGATATTGACATGTACTTGCTGGGGTCTCAACTCCATGTCTCTTCTTAATAGGCCAGCTAGTGATGAGAATGGTGGTATGTACAAAGAAAAATAGTACATATTGTCACCAGAGAACTCTGTCGAGCTGATATGAAAATGTGGGCTAGAGCTTGTAACATTGTTAAGTTATAGAGCAGCCCTGATATCACTTCCATAAGCTGATGCCAATTCTAGAACAGGTTCTCAAATTCTAATTACACTTTCCTTCCACAGACACTATTTATTATGTCAATAAATGAATACTCATGCACTTCATCTTTTTACAACATGTTGATGATTTCTAGTCGAAATACACACACACACACTTATTAGAATGAAGATTGAATGTGTGCTAACAATATGGCTCAAATATGACAGTGGCACAATTGATGACAAAATTATAATGGAATTAGTCTATTCCCAAAGACAAAAACTTAGAAGTTATCATCAGTGGCGACACTGAAACTTATTTCATAAACATAGCATTGGTGCTCCCCCTTAGAATATGGCAAGGTACTAATGCTACTAAATACCATGTGATAAACATATATTTGCTCTGGAACATGGATATTGCCCAAACTCATGTTGAAATGGCAAGAGCAATAACAACAGCAAAAACAAAGAAACATGGAAACTCTATAGAGCTGAATACAAAAATCTCTATTAAGTTTGAAATAGAATACAAGTCCAAGTTATTTTGGTACTTAGAAAATTCTGCTTAGATTTTTGTCCCAAAGACTTCCTAAGAATATGCCTTTCTTGTTTTTTGTAGTTTAGAATACATATATTTGAATAAGATTGCCTTGTGAACTTTAAATCTTCGAAAGCTCACTGAAATTTAGAATCAGTTTTACACCATAAAAATGAATTTATTAGATAGATAGAAGATAGACAGCAAATAATTCATTGAATATATACATGTCTTCTCTCTCACTGACAATTTGGTCATTGAGTCTGATAAAAAAGTCACTTTGAACAACAGTCAGATGTTACACTGTTATACTATCTGGACACCTTTTTGTTAATTTAAATGATGCGGTATTTCTTAATATTTAAGAACAAAGACCCTTTCCATCATTTCACCCACTGCTATTCAGCTACCAGGCTCATCTCTCTATTCAGCAATGGTGAGGTGGATACCTTTTCCTAAGGAATTAAAATTCCATTATTTGTTGCCTTTGCCAATAACAAAAATGTTGGACGGCTGGGTGCAAAGACCACATCTAAAGAACCAAGATGTCTCTCTGATTTGTGATCACACCAATTCTTCCCAGGTTAGCACCACAAGTCACCAGGCACAGGTTACCAATGACAAACTTGATGAAATCAATAATCTTGTCAATCTACAAATCAATCTGATCAGTCTCAAGTACCTGAATGCAAATCTTTACTTCCTCTCTTGTCAGGGCATACTTACATCTGTCCTTTAGGAAAATGACAAGGGGAACATATTCTCTAAACTCCTGGAGGCTAGTAGATGGATGAGGAACAAACACACTGGTCAGTTTAGCTAGTTTCTAATGCTTTGGAGCAGCTACATACTTCAGTTGTATCTTTGGACACCAAGCCTTGACTGTGCCATGCACGAAAATAGCCAAACACATTTGCTTATCAAAGGAACAATTCCTACTCTCTTACACTTTATTTCTTAGGTGACCAAATTGACAAATCAATCTTAACAATTTAATCTCCACCTGTTGTTGAGGCTAAATATACAATTAAGAATACCCTGGTGTACATATGGTATTTATTGCTATTTTTAAATTTGAACAGAAACTTAAAAAAAAAAAAAGAAACTTACTAAAAAGATATGAAGAAGGCTCACAGAAAAAAATGAACAGCTAAAAATTGTTTGGGCCTCAGAGAGGACAAGAGCTTAAATCTCACCCAAGATCCAGTAGCAGAAATTAATGGATCATCTCTAAAGGTCTTCACTTTTGAGAGGAATCAATTTTACCCATTTATCTTCACCCATGAGCTGCTTAGGTCTAGATTCACACTGTCATGGAATGTGGTATGATGAGCTGAGTTATTCATAGACCATTGGCTAGTTGGGTTCATGGGCACATTTACTGGTACTCCTTCAGGTATGCAATCAAAACAAAAAAAGGATTATATGCAGCTCTGAATGCATGACAGACATCTTTTAATTAAATTAACTTGCTGTTTCATTGCCTTCTAATTGTAGTCATTTTAGATTTACTAAATAGAGTCCATTTTTAAAATCAACATTATTTTGACTATTTCGCCTTATCACCCACTTCATTTTTCTCATATCTCAAATAATTTTACTAATTACCAAGTAAAATTAAAGTGAATTGGAAAACTTTTCAATCAAACTATTAAGCATTCATCACATGCAGATTAACCAGATAGAAATTGGTAATGCAACTATTAAGGAAAATGGGTATAAAAATAAGTTATATTGGCTTTTGTTATTTAAATTAATACTATGACTATTGAATTTAAAAAAAACGAAATAAAAATAAACTAAATATATCTCAAATTAGAAGCTTTAATATTTTTATGCGTACCTTGGTAAGAAAAACTCTGAGCCAAGAGTCTTTGTCAAGTAATCATTGGAAATTATAAGCTGTTTGTCCATAATTTGAGACTGAAGAAGGAAGAAAAGTAGGTTTATAGTTCTGAATATGTGGAACACAGAGTTTATTATTGTATTATTATTTATTAATTATTTTTTCATGTTAAACTTATTTTGTTTCTTATTAAACTTATTTTGTAAACTCATTTTGCCCCACCCTGTATATTGAATTACTTTTATTCTTCATCAAATTTCAGAGCATTAGGAAGATTTTTCTGCTTACCTATTCTATACTAGCATAATTTTGGTGCCTTTCACATTGTATTCTAGTGGGGTCTGTAAATGTTTCAAGAACAAGCTTATGTTTCTGTTAGTCCATCTATTACCAGCAAGCTTCCAAAACTTGGATCAAAATGGTCATCTAACTCACTATTTATTTTTTAATAAAAGACAGTCACTTATTTCATAAAAATTCCCTAAATGCAGAGATTGAAAATGAAGCTATTTATTAAAATTATATTTATTTTTATGAAAAAGAATTTACTATCTTGTGACCAGGGTAGACCTGGAAATGTCTTTCTTGCCAGAATTCTGTTTGATTCTTTATATTGGGCCTAAATTAAAGGGATTGCTTACAAATATTGAACTGTTCTTATTTATAAATTGCTGATGCTATACATCTAGAGAGTTTGATACAAGTAGTAGAAGCTCCATATCCTAAAGTGCACCTTATTCCAGATTACCAAGAAATACTTTCCAATATCTTTTTAGTAAATGCAGTCTTTCACGTGGGGTAGAATTATAGCCTTGCTGTACTCTTATGGGGTTCATCTAGAACATGATTTTAGAGTCTCTAAGGACACTGCGTTCTCTGCGAGGTCACGGTGACATGAACAAGGCAGCCTGGGTGACTAATGGAGAAATCTACCATGCCTCTGTGCAGATTCCTCAAAGAAGACTACAGAATTTGACACTGGAATTCAAAACAAAATCTGTTTCTGATTAGATATAATTGAAATGTTCACTTTGTGTCAGGTGTAAATCATCCCCCACAACCCTCACTATGCTGTGCTTTCTTAGAATTAGTGGAGGCTTTGCTTTCTGTGTATAAAGGTCACAGTAAAACTTGAAGTCATTTGTGTCACAATTTTCTGGATAACTAAACAAACAAGCAAACCAACCTAGGAAATAATGAACTCAAAAGTATTTGAACTCTCTGTTAAACATTTGATTATGTTCATCCCCCCCCCCAAAATAAATAAATAAATAAAAGATACTTTAAAAGTTAGTCTTCATTCTGAATACTAATTTGCACTGGAATAATGGGTGACTATGTATACATTTATATTGTACTAAATTTGTCAGTTCTCCCTGATAAGATCCCAGAGAGCTCTGTGTGCTTTAAAGCCAGGACCCTGGCTTTATTATTATTATTATTGTTATTTTTGTCATTGAACAGTTCTCTTTCCTCTCTAATTTTTCATCCTAATATTTTGTTCCAAGCCTCAGTAAGCAAACGGCCTTACAATCTGTGAATTCTCACAATTTCTCAGAGGTGTGTTTCTCAGCTCTCCTATGCCATTCTCTAACTTTGGCAGATGAAAGCTAAAGTGCCTTTTTTAAATTTAGTAAATCTTTATTGTTCAGATTATTACAATTGTTCCTCTTTTTTTCCTCCCGTAGCTCCCCTCCACCCAGTTCCCACTCCACCTTCTGCCCTTACCCCACCCCCCACTGTCCTCATCCATAGGTGTACAATTTTTGTCCAGTCTCTTTCCACAATAAGAAGTGTCAGTCCACTCCCTTTATATGGCTCTGATTCTATTATATTCACCAATTTATTCTGTTCATCAGATTTTTTATTCACTTGATTTTTACATTCACTTATTGATAGATATGTATTTGTTGTTCATAATTTTTATCTTTACCTTTTTCTTCTTCCTCCTCTTCTTAAAGAGTACCTTTCAGTATTTCATATAATAGTGGTTTGGTGGTGATGAACTCCTTTAGCTTTTTCTTATCTGCGAAGCTCTTTATCTGCCCTTCAATTCTGAATGATAGCTTTGCTGGGTAGAGTAATCTTGGTTGTAGGTTCTTTCTATTCATCACTTTGAATATTTCTTGCCACTCTCGTCTGGCCTGTGTAGTTTCTGTTGAGAAATCAGCTGATAGTCATATGGGTGCTCCCTTGTAGGTAACCAACTGTTTTTCTCTTGCTCCTTTTAATATTCTTTCTTTGTCTTTTAAATTGGTTTGTCTCAAACTTGTCTTGTTTCTAGCCCTTAGCAAGTTGAGTACCTCAAAGGATTTTTTGTTCTGTTTTATTTTGTTTTGCTTTTGATTCTCTTGCTCTCTCCTTTATCCCCGCTAAGAGAACAGTTGCCCTGCACTTGGAGGAGACCTCATGTACCAAAGGGGTCATTTGTTTAATTTGTCCTGCCTTATTCCCAATGTCTGACATACTGCCCCCTAACAGTTGTTGAAGATTTATGGAGAGGACTTGGACCATCAGTGATTGCTGGGTTACTCAAATTTTAATCCGTCACACTAGTTCATAAGAAGCCATTATAAATTTAACTATTAATTTGGCAATTTTATTCTTCCTATTGTCTGTGATGGATTCTCCCTCCTCTCATAAATGAGGATGGCTATGACTTTCTTCTCTTCCATGAGGAGCTTGTCATATATTTAAAAACTTACCTTACTAAAGTTTTCTTACATCCTTTTCTCTGTTACAGGTTTGTAAAAATTTGTCTTTGAACCTTATCCACAATGTTATGGCTTTTCAGATGAAAGTGGAAGTCTCTTACAATTTTCTATATATAAAATGGACACCTAGCCTTGTAAGTGAAAATAATTCCTCTCATTATTATAGGTTTTCATGATGTGCTTAAAGATTACATTATTGCAGTTATTATTTAAAATTTTTTGTTATTAAAAATCCACTTTCACATACCACTTTTCCCTCATCACAGAGGCTCCAACTTCATTGTAGTGGTATACTGCTGCTTTGCTAGTCTGATGAGATTTTGGGGGGAAGCATCTCTTGAATACTTGTGTACCAGGCATTTTCTTTTAACTGTAGATCTCTCCCCTTGGTTTTAAGGAGGAACTAGTTTTATAGGTTATTTCTTTCTTTGAACTTGGAAAGCATTAAGATGTACAGAACTTTATACATAATTAGACACTGTGGGGAAGCAAACCAAAGTGAAAATAGTTTCTTTTGTGACTTGTCTCTAATCAGTAATGCTTGAGATCTGTGTCACACAGCTAACTGTGTTGATGCTTTCTGATAGGCAACACAGGCCAGGTAAGAGTGGTATTCTAGAAAATGTGAATTAGAAAACATAAAGAAGTAAATTTTCTATATTTTGCAACGAGAGTAATCCTTAGTGCTGGCAGGAAAGAAGCAAAACAAAATGACCCAAAATTTTTGTCATAAATATAACTTTTCTTATATAGTTTTTAATTTTGTTTTTTTTTAAAAGTCATCTTAGGGGAGGTAATAGTTAAGAACCCCAGCTCCCACTGGACATTTCTGAACATAATTTTGCAGGGAAAGTAGCAAGTAAAATTGCTTTGATCTCCTTTATATTTTCTTTAATTTAAAATTAATTATATTTTTACTTACAGCTGAAATTCAAAATTATGTTAGGTTAGGGTTACAGCATAGTAATTAGACATTTATATAACTTTTGAAATGATCACCCTAAGTCTACGAGCCACCTAGCACCATACTTAGCTATTATTGACTAGATTACATATACTGTAATTTACATCCCCTTGAATATTTTGTAACTGACAATTTGTACTTTTTAATTCCTTCACCTTTTTCATCCAGCCCTTTCATCCAGCCCTTCAAACCCCTCCCATTTGACAACCTACTGTATGCTGTTAGATAATTATGCAATATTGAACAGACTATACAAGTTCTTAGAGGTTTAGTCTCTTTATATTTTAAATTAGATATATAAACACATGGCTTTAACCTGAGATTAATAGACTCAGCTTAGAGTTTGGACGATTAGAATGCAAAGTTTGTATTTTTTTAGGGACAGAGATGAATAGCTTTCAACAAATTTTTAAATATGCTATGGATTTTTAAAAAAATCAGGAATAGTCTCAGTATATATAAGACAGTATGTTTGATTATCTTACCTAGACATTCTTGATATATTTTAACTGACTTTAATAGCGAAAAGATAATCTGTACTAAATTTTTGTAAAACTTAATTTTCATTGGGAGTGTGCCATATTCTAGGCATTCTACTAAATACTCTACACGTGTTATCTTATGCAATCTTCAAGTAGGATAATGTGGAAGCTAAGACCATCCTTATTTCATAAATGAAGTACACAAGGCCAGAGAATTTATTCTACATTTAAAATTTTTAATTGATTTTTTTTAGAGAGAGGATGGGAAATGAGAGAGAGAGAAAGAGAGAGAGAGATCTATGTGAATGAGAAAGATCAATCACTTGCCTCCCAACATGCCCCAACCGGGGATTGGACCAAACTCACAATCTAGTTATATGTCCTGACCAGCCATCTTTTGGTTATGGGATGATACTCCAACAACTGAGCCACCTGGTTGTGCCCATGCTACGTTTATGGCCATATGGTTTGTATGTCATGGCATCAAAATCTGAGGCCAAGTCTTAAGCCAAATGAAAGCTCTTACAATCCTTGTGCTAAATGTATTTGTGGAGGCAATTCTACAACAGTTATGACATTCTGAACCAGAGGAGCTAGACAAAATCATAACTAATCATGAATTTAAAAATAATTTATTGAAATGAAAAAAAACACTAAATTAGATACTAGCATCCTTGGGAGGCAAGATAACAAATTCTCAGGGTTGCTGATTCTGCCTTAATCTATTATTCTTCTCTGAAGAATAATGAACAATAGTAAAGTCTTTAATTTTTTTTCTCAATGAGACAAATTTTCCAATTATCCACTGCTTGCCATAAGAAAAAGTCTAGATGTTAGTGATCCTTCCGGGTGCCATAAGTGGGAACAGGAGGTCCTTCATGGAATTAAGGCAACAAAAGAAGACATGGTTATCTTTGAGAAAATGGAGATGATATAAGAATAGTCCACATGATCCATATCTTGGATACTCATAGCAGATTGTGTAATGGATAATATGGGGTAGAAAGTCAGTGGAAATACATGCATTATTATCAGGAAAGGCACCTAGGGTACTATAAATTGATGTAGTAAAATGCTTTCAGAAAGCAATTTGGCAACCTGTCTGAAAAGAAATAAAAACCTTTATACCTTTTGACCCAGTAATATCTCTCCTGAGAATTTATCCTAAAGAAATAATTCAAAGGTAGAACACAACTATATGCATAAAATTATTAATGACCACATTAACTCTACCTGTGACAAAAATGGAAACAACCTAAATATCCAACAATAGGAAGGTAGTAAATTATGGGACATTAGATTTAAAAAGTCAGATAACCATTATGATTGTTATTATGAAATTGAGCAACTTGAAAAATGTATGCAATGGAGTTAGTGAAAATCAAGGTTACAAAATACAGTATTTAATGATTAGGTCATTTTAAAAGAGATTTACACATGGATAAAGACTTTAAGGGAAATAGAAAAAATAAAAACAGCAGTATATTATAATAATGGGATTCAAGTGTATCAGTTCTTTTTTGACACTCTGTCTTAATGCTTTCAGTAAACTGTTTGCAATCACTAAACATCAGAAAAGAGGGATTTACAGTACCCAAGTCTTTTGTATGCATCTTGCTTCCATAGTACTTGACAGAGATCTGAGACAAAGGTCAGATGGTTAATTGTGTTCACTGTACTGATACTTCTAAACCTGCCCTCTATAATTTAGCCATTTTGAATATTGTGATTAATTAGAATAAGTCTATTGAATATGATCTTTTCAACTGCATATACATTAAGTACTTTTAGTTGTTTCTTGTTTCCTGTTGGATTATTAATTAAATTCCTAATTGGGTCCCTACTTTAGTACTCCCCAATTTTAAAATAGTTTGTGAAAGCACAGATGCAAGCATGCACACATTCTTTTATGTGAACTATTTATTTTGTACGTAATATATGCAGGTTACTATAGCTCTCTTCTATGCTTATAGAAGAAGGTCTCCTTACATTGTAACCAAGTAGCCCCCACATCCCTACATAGGACCCTTGAATCTCCCATAAAACTTGGTTTATGGAGCCAAGAGGCAGCCCTTGAGCTTGACAACCAAATATACTCCATTTGTACTTCTTTAGATTTGTGCCTTTGTGAGCATAAAAACTCTACACACACCTAGAAATTTTCCCTTCAGTGACCTCTGGCTATTGAGCTCATATCTACATGACAAGGACCAATTAAAGCCCACTCTTCTACCAGAAAGCCTTTCTAGAAAATTGTATTCTAATTGAATTCTCCCGCATGGAAATTTGATGTCTCTGCAAGTTGACATTACTTATATTACTGGTTTGTGTTACTATTTCACTCTTAATGCTACATATTTTTACTCTTTGCAAGCCTTCATTTCAACTACAAAAGCAGTGAAAATAGCCCCATTTCTTATATAAGTGTTTATAAACAAGCAACCAATAAAAAGCTGTTATGAAATGATATTGGTGATGTGCTTAAGAAACATTTGGTATTGGCTTTGAAACTCAGTGAGTTTGTTTTGGGTTCTGGGTTATCTAACGTTCCCATGATACCACTTTATCCATGAATAGAAAAGGTGTAAAACCATGTTGTCTCCTGCCTTCCTCCCAGAAGTG
This sequence comes from Antrozous pallidus, assembly GCA_027563665.1. Taxonomy (NCBI): domain Eukaryota; kingdom Metazoa; phylum Chordata; class Mammalia; order Chiroptera; family Vespertilionidae; genus Antrozous; species Antrozous pallidus. The sequence goes on along the minus strand of CM050508.1, from coordinate 28,187,343 downwards.
AGGTTCTCAGGGTCAGGGACATGATCCCTACACTCTTCTTCTTGGAATATGAGTATCATCTCCGTCACAGAGAAGTTCACTATCTGTTGAATGTATGCATCAATTTCATATAAGGATTTTACTTTTATGTATTAAAATAAAAAATGACAATAAAAAGCGTAATATCCTCTTGGAAATAGAGTTTAGAACAAAAATATATATATACAGGAAAAGAAGAAACAAACATTTCTCAAGGGCTTACTTTGTGCCTGAGAAGAAGCCCTAATATACATTCTTTACTTTGGTATGAACACTAATACCGAAATCTTTTGAGTGTTTTACATTTGCCAAGCACTTTCCCCCAGAGTTTTGCACATAGAATGCTATTTAATTCTCACATGATGCCATGAAATAGGTGTAACTATTCTTCATTACAGGGGAGATTAAACTAAGGTATCAAAGATTTGTAATTGGTATACCCAATCAAGTAGTCACTGTAAAGGCTAAGTTTTTCTAAAAGATGACAGATAACAGAGCTACAGTTAATTTTAAAGTCAGTTTAGTTCATTTGGAAAGATAAATCTGGAGACTTGAGTTGTTCCCTGAAAAACATATGTCCACGTATCTTTTAAATTTTGTCATTGAACTTGTTATGGCTTTTTTGAGACAAGCACATACATTGATTTTAGACAACAACTTAATATAGAACTTCAAATAAATTTATTTAGAGTGGCTACTCTCCCTTATTGAGTTGTTACAACTTTAAAAGGGTAAAACAAAATATATAAAGGCTAAATTTCCTTTCTAAATTCTTGAATATTTAGCATTATTTGATAAAACATCAACCTGCTTATTTTGGAGACATTTTTACAGCTTGATTTAAATTGCACTCAAGGAATCGTATTAATCACACTATGAAGAATTAATCATAAGATTTATTTGTTTTCTGAAGTGTTGATAAGGAAATACTTTTTAAATCTAGAGAATAGCATTTTTAGACTTCAAGAAGATACTAAGTTGATTTATCTGTTTTATTAGACGTTATAAATAACTAAGCAGATCAAACTGATATTTATTTGACAATTCCCATGTCTAGTTAAAAAATAGCACTATTTTCCATTAGCATTTTTGTAAGCAAACATATAATTTTACTCTATGTTCTAAAATGATTCTATATCCATCCCAAATCATCACAATGACATTTACTTTGTCATTGATGGTTAGAAATTCTGTATTTATTTTACTTAAAATAAAATAAATAAATATGAGTTTATTCAAGTGTTGTCTAAATGATGCTAAATAATTCAAATTCAATGAGCAGTAATACCTTGATTAATACATCCCCTGGGAAAGAAAGTAAGGATTATTTATACAAGCTCAACTGTTTTATCTAAAAACGTCATTTGGAAGATTAAAGAAATCTTTTCTAAATGAAATGCCATGCATTAACAAACCAGAGGAAAGGGTTTTACTGTTTGCTTTTTCTCTCCATGAAGGCTCTGGAGTAACAATAAGTTTGTCTGATCTGCCCTGAGTTAGCCTACTTTTAGAAAGAGCATAGTGGCCATAGTGACAGAAGAGAGAGTTTGTGTTTTCTTACTTCCACCGTACTCCTGACTCCTTTTCTGTCTTTATTTATTTTTAATTTTTTATTGATTAAGGTATTATATATGTGTCCTTATCCCTCCATTGCCCAATTAGTACCATCACACCCCTAGTTTCTGTGTCCATTGGTTATGTTTATATGCGTGCGACAGAAAAGAATTGATCAGACCATCAAACCTCAGAGGAAAAGCAGGGGAGAGTGGGGGGAACGGCAGAGATCAACTGACTCTCCTTTTCTGTCCTCAAAGAGCTACCTATAGTTGAGGGGAAAGAGAAGGAAAACCTAGTTCATGTAGCTACTCCCCGAGGGTTCACCTGCGACAGTATAGAGATAGCAGGTTATGGAGTCAGATGAAGCTGGTATCACAATTTTCAGTTATTTTATTTAGCAAACACATATAGGTGTAGTTATATTCTAGCTACTGTTCTAAACTCTTGTTGAGCATTAACTAATCTAATCTTTATGGTAACTCAAATGAGGGAGGTACCTTTCATGTCTCAATTTTACAGTAAAGAAACTGAGGCACACGGAGCTGACACAGCATGCCTAAGATCACAAAGCAACAAGTGGCAGAGGCTGGACCTAAGCGCTATTGTTGGAGTATGTGCATGAATCCTTCTCTCCAGACCTTAGGCAAACCACTTAGTGGGCAGATTTTCTTAACCTCTCTGAGCTTTAGCTTATTCGGTGGAAAAACTGGAACAGTATCTATACTCAATGACTGTTGCAAGAGTGCATATAATACTTTCGGAAGGGTCTATGTCATATGAATATCTTGCAAGCACACATCTACCTAGCAACTTACTCTCCAGCACCCACCATACCAAGTTTCAGCTGGACCCAGCTACCATATTTTCAGTTTCCACTCACTTATGTACTTGGGGAGGGTAGCATATTTATCATTACTAATGATAGTATTTAGTGATGTTTGCCTACACTAGGAAATTGTATTCAAAAACATATTCCAATATTTCTTATTTATTTTATAGTTCTTTCATTAGACTGGTAGTCACATCAGGGTGGGCAAATATGTCTCACCTATTCTAAACTGTGTCCTCAGGTCCCACACAGGGCCTGGCATGTGGCAGAAATTCCACAAGCATAATTTTATGAAAGAGTGAGTGAATGGCTTACCCTATATCTATAAAATCCCCATCAACAATATGTGATAGTAAATCCATATTCATTATTAGGCAGGTATGCTATAGAATAATGATAACATTTTCTAGGAATAATTGCAATATAAGTGAACCAGAGAATGTGTCAGATAGACTCAAATTTAAACAAAAGGAAGATAAAATAAAGGCTCAAAGGCATTTGACAAATCCTGAAGTTATCAATGTACTAAATTGGTGTATTTTTTCTTTGAGAGAAAAATGTGAGCTACAGTTTTTTAATCCACTCAACTGCTGATGGGCACTTAGGCTGTTTTGAAATCATAGCTATTGTATATTGTGCTGGTATGAACAGAGGGGTGCATATATCCTTTCTGATTGGTGTTTCTATACAATGGAATAATATTCTGCTGTAAAAAAGGAAGGAACTCTTACCATTTGCAAAAGCATGGATGGATCTGGAGAGCATTATTCTAAGCAAATTAAGTCAGTTGGAGAAAGATAAATATCACATGATATCACTCATTTGTGGAATATAATGAACAACATAAACTGATGAACAAAAACAGATCCAGAGACAGAGAAACATTGATCAGACCATCAAACCTCAGAGGGAAGACAGGGGAGGTTGGGGGTAAGGGGGGGAGATCAGCCAAAGGGCTTGTTTGCATGCATATAAGCCTAACCAATGGACACAGACACCAGGGAGGTGAGGGCATGAGTTGGGGGAAGAATAGGAGGATGAGGACACATATGTAACATCTTAATCAATAAAGAAAATAATAATAATAATGACAATAATAAATGTGAGTTATAGGAATTTCACATCTAAGGTTGTACTTAGAATGAGAACCACCAATCAATAAAAATAAACCAAACAGAGAGGAACCAAGATGGCGGCATAGGTAAACACCTATCTTGCTGCCCCACACAGCAATTCCAAAACTAAAACTTAACAACAGAACAAACATCATCCAGAATCACCAGAAAGCTGGCTGAGTGAAAATTCGACAAATAAAAGTAAAGATAGGACACTATGACTCAGAGGAGCAGCGGAGGGCAGCATTGAAGATGCGCCCAGAGTTAGAGGTTCAGAGCCATGCATGCACATGAGTGGAAAGGGCAAACCCGGCGGGTTTTCTCCAATGGGGAGGTCAATGGAGTCCCACTGCACTGATTACCTAGTTCCAGGCGAGGACTGGGGAAGGCATGCTGAAATCCAGGCATGGCACAGGTCTGCAAGCCTGTGGAGAGAGCGAGCTTATTGAGTGCACGTAAACTTGGAAACAGCAGTTTGCGTCTAAACTTGGGAACAGAAGTGCGCAACCGCACAGAGAGGACTTGTGACTTGCTCCCTCGTTCAGGAGACCACTGGGCTGCTTTGTTTTACAACCCTGGGCAAGACTTTGGGTGTGCAGACTCATTTGGGGAGAGGCAGAGTTGTCTGGCGGCGGGTAGAGACTGGTGGCGGCTTTCGCTCTGAGGTGCGTGCAGCTTCCCGGCACAGAGACCCACAGGCTATATAATGTGGAGCTGGTGCTGCCTGCTCAGCCCAGAGACTCTGCCCATCCAACCTGAACACAGCTTACCCTCAACAGTCAATTGGCCTGAAGGTCAAACCCTCCTAGTCTAACAATAATAATCTGGGTTTAACTTCAATAATACTGTACAACCCATAAAGGATTGCAATAAGAGTATCCACCTCAGGTAACTGGGGAGGCTGAGCCACTGTCCCTTAGAGGACATCTACCACACAAAGCTAATTGACTAACTCAGGAAAGCAGCCACAATGCAGAGAAATGAAAGAAATCAGGTGTGAAAGAAATGGAGGAAAAACGACGACTAGACATAGAGTTCAAAACCTTATTACCACAGTAATAAGGTTTTTCAAGAGGTTCCTAGAAAAGGTCGATGAACTTAATGAGAACTACAAGGAAATGAACAAGATCTACAAGGAAATGGATGAGACCTACGAAGATATGAAAAAGGACCAACTAGAAATTAAACATACACTGACTGAAATAAAAAATATAAAAGCAGTCCAGAGGACCACAAGAACCAAGTCAAAGATTTGAAATACAAAGAAGCAAAATCCACTCAGCCAGAAAAGCAAGAAACCAAAAGAATCCAAATAATTGAAGATAGTGTAAGGGGCCTCTGGGACAACTTCAAACATACCAACAACCGAATTATAGGGGTGCCAGAAAAAGAGAGAGAGCAAGATAATGAAAATCTACTTGAAGGAATAGTGACTAAAAACTTCACACACCTGGTGAGAGAAATTGACTTAAAAGCCCAAGAAGTACACGGAGCCCCAAAATATAGGAATCTAAAGAGGACCACACCAAGACACATCATAGTTAAAATGCCAAGAGCAAAAGATAAAGAGAGAAAATGAAAAGCAGCAAGACAAAAACAGTTACCTATAAGGGAGCACCCATACGATTGTCAGCAGATTTCTAACAGAAATTATGCAGGCCAGACAGGAGTGGCAAGAAATATTGAAAGTGATGAACAGCAAGAACCTACAACCAAGAATACTCTATCCAGCAAAGCTATCATTCAGAATTGAAGGTCAGATAAAGCACTTCACAGATAAGAAAAAGCTAAAGAAGTTCATCACCACCAAACCAATATTATATGAATTGCTGAAAGATATTCTATAAGAAGAGGAAGAATAAAAAGGTAAAAATATAAATTACGAACAACAAATACACATCTATCAACAAATGAATCTAAAAATCAAGTGAATTAATAATCTGATGAACAGAATAAACTGGTGAATATAACAGAATCATGGACATAGGGAGGGAATAGATTGATAATTCTTAGGGAGAAAAGGGGTGTTGGAAGTGCAGTAACATATGGGAGAGGACAGTGGGGGGTTGAAGGCAGAGGGTGGGATGGATACCAGGTGGAGGGGAGCTATAGGGGGGAAAAAGGGGAACAATGTAATTAATAAACCGAACAATAAATATTAATAAATAAATACATAAATAAATAAATAAATAAACCAAACACATACACACACACACACACACACACACACACACACAAAACAGCAATAACAACAATGGGCAACCAAAATCACAGAAAGGACAGGTGTTTAAATTATTTCCTTCCAGCAACCTTGATCCTGTCAGATGATCATGAGACCTAACTCCCAGAAACACTTGCTTTGGAGGGTGACCCACTCTGGAGCAGAAGGTGAAGGAAATGTCCTCAGTAACTACTAAGATTCTAAAAAACCAAGTCTCACTTTGAATTGCATTCATGAGACAAAGGGAGGCCCATTAAACCACTCTTCACTCAAGGCCCATATGGCCATGTCTGGAAGTCAGTAGGCTCATTGACTCTTGCCTGTGCCTCCAGTTTTTAAAAATAAAAAACACCATAGAAAGTTTCAACAGTAGACTCAAATGCATATTCAGAACTCAACTGAATTACATCTTAAAGGCAAGATTGTTATTTACCTTATATTTTTACCCAGAGATTTTTATAAAAAGAAGGTTTTTATTTTCTTAGTTTGAAGACTTGCATTTCTATACATACACTGACAAGCTAGGTATGTGAAACAGATCATTCAGCTACTAAATGCTTGACGAAATATTGACTCATCCTTAAAAAAGAAAAAAATATATAAAACTTTTCTAAAATGAGCAGTGAGCCTACACAACGAAAATGAAATGTTTTTACAAAATGGGCTTGAAGGAAAAACTAAAAAAATAAATGTGTATACTTCAAATTACTTGTGGTCAAACCTCTCATCTTAAATATTTGAACTATTCTGGCCTCCAGCCACCTGTGCAAGTTAGTGCAGAGTCCCCCGGCAGCTGCCTCACTTGCCTCTACCTCAGGCTGGCTCTGAAAGTAGTCCAGGATGAATGGCCGATGAGCAAATTCAGCTGGTGTAAATGACAGGTGTTAGTTCCTGATTGGCTTCTGGGGTGGGGAGTGATCCATAAAGATGCAGAGAAAAGAGCCACCGAACACTGGCTTTTAAAATCCAGTACCTGCCTATTTAGTCAGGTGCACTGACTTCTTTCCCCTTAGATTGTCATATAAAAAATGACAATAGCCAACACAACAATATGGTTATTGGTGTAAATGTCCTGTCTTGAGCCAACTATAATAATAAAAACATAATATGCTAATTAGAGTAGATGAAGCGGAGGCTGCTAGGGAAGCCGGGTCCCAGGTGCCAGAGGGAAGCCAGTGCTGGCAGCTGGAGGAAAGAAGACCTACTCTTTCATGAATTTCCATATCGGGCCTCTAGTAAATAGTCGGATATTATTAGTAATGTTACATAATCAGGTTACATATGATTTTTTAATCCTTGATACCAGAAATTTTATATTCAAGTATAGGCATCTAATTTTTTAAAAGTCACATTGGAATAAAAAGGGTAGGTTATTACTACAATAATTATTTCTTGTTAATCAATCAAAATTATACCTGTTTTTTGCCAGATCAGCAAAGCAGATAATATATTTTTTGGTGTGCCACAGAATTTTAGTAATGTGTGTCATCAAATGAAAAAGTTGAAAACCGGTGCTCTAAATCCATTCATTTGTCACAAATGGCAAGATTTTGTATTTTATTGTATAATATTTCATATATATATATATATATATATATGATTTCTTCTTTATCCATTTATCTGTCAATGAACTATATGTTGGCTATTATAAATAATGCTGCAATGAATATAGGGGTGTATGTATCTTTTTGAATTAGTCTTCTCGTTTTCCTTGATAAATACCCAGTAGTGGAATTGCTGGATTGTAGGGTCTATCTATTTTTAGTTTTTTGAGGAATCTCCTTACTCTTTTCCATAGGGGCTGCACTAGTTTGCAGTCCCAACAATAATGCAAAAGATTTTTCTTTTCTCCACATCCTCACTAACACATGCTATTTGTTGACTTATTGGTAACAGCCATTCTGACTGGTGTGAGATGATATTTCTTTTTGGTTTTGATTTTGTATTCACCCTATGACTAGTGATGTTGAGCATCTTTTCATATGTCTGTAGGTCATCTGTGTGTCTTCTTTGGAGAAATGTCTTTTCATGTCCTCTGCTCATTTTTGGATCAGATTGTTTATGTTTTTGATATTGAGTTGTATGAGTTTTTTAGACCTTTTGAATATCAACCTCTAAGCAGGAATATCATTTGCAAATCTGTTCTCCAAATCAGTTGGTTACCTTTTGCTTTATTGAAGGCTTCCTTTGCTGTGCAGAAGCTCTTTAATTTAATGTAGTCTAATTTGTTTAATTTTTCTTTTGTTTCCCTTGGTCAAGGGATATGTCCAAAATTATATTACACAGACTGATGTTAGCTGGTTTGCTTCCTATCTTTTTCTTCAGGAGTTTTATTATTTCAGGCCTTACATTACAGTTATTAATACTTTTAAAGTTTATTTTTGTAAGAGAGTGGTCCAATTTCAGTTTTTTACACGATCTGTTCATTTTTATCAAACCACTTGTCAAACTCAGTACCTGTTCTTAATCAGTGTATATTTTTACCTTATTTGTCAAGATATTAACCATATAAGCAAGGGTTTATTTCTAGGTTTTATTGATTCATGTATTCTATTGATTTATGTGTTTGTTTTTGTGGCAACACCATGCCATGCTATTTTGATTATTGCCTTGCCTTATAATTTGAGACCAGGGAGAGAGATAACTCAAACTTGAGGAAGACTCTAGAACAGGCTGATTGGATGGAGTGCCACACTGCTCCAAATAGTTCTTAGAAAGTTCCATCTTGTTCGCAGTCATTCTCATGGTGCCTAACACAAATCATGCACATAATAAGCATTTGTTGAATAAGTGATTGAATGGAATAAATGAAAAAGAATCCAATGATAATATGGATGGAATTCTCTAGGATTTGGAACTTTATCTTCTGATGTGACCAAGGAATAGTAGAATATAGCACCAAGGCACTTTTCCCATTTTAACGTCACGAGGTATGTTCCTCCAGAAAGCAGAGTCTGGTGACTAGCACTGACCTTGAAAGAACATCAAGTGAGTTAGGCACAGAGACACACTAGCCCTGCTTTTTGCACAAATGGTATATATTGAGACATATCATCCTCTTTTTATACATCCTAATTCTTCACTTATTAGACATTTGCTCCTGAATGTGAAACTGTAACTAACACAGCCATTGGCAAGATCTCCTTTTTCACATGTGCTCATGTTGGGTACTGCCTCAATCTAATACTCCGTCCACTAAATCAAACATGAAAGACATAATGAGATAACAGGCAGACTTTGGGCAAAGTTATTTTTCTTAATATTTATGCACAAGGAAATTTAAGAAAGAAGAATAAAGGTTGACACCTTTCAGATATGGGTGAGAACTAAATTAAGTCCTCATCTTGTCCCTATCACCAGTACAAATGGAAAACATATCCAAGAGCTGTAATGTCTTTGGACATTAAATTATACACATGTCAAATTTTATAACTGACTGTAACTCAGTTAAAAACAACATAGGAATTTCTCCACAAATAAATAATTGGTGCTATACATTGTGAATGCCAAGTGTAAAGACGAAAAGAATGACAATCTTGCAGATAATCTGAGTAGTAGAATAAAACCTGTTCATGCCTGTTGAGCTATATAACTACTTCTTTTTTTCTTTTAACTATGTTTGAAATTAAATCAACATAATAACATGCTAGGAAAATCTGTTTCCAGGGGTTACTAAAGCATAAATAAAATATAATACAGAAGATTGGAATCTTATTTTACAGATCCTATAAGACTGTCTGCCCATACTTGTCTCCATAAGGATTATTGGATAAGCGTGACTATAAAATCTCAGTAAAGCAAAATAAACATTTCTATTTCTTCATCAGTTTTATCTTCCAGATTAAATATAGTTTGTATATATCTGAAAATCTACTCGTTATATCTTCAAGATTTTTAGAGCATCCTCTAACATTCCCATGAGTTCTACCATTTTTGTTTTCTGTCTTAACAATTTCTTTTAAATCACTGTGGTCTTTATTTTCATTCTTTAAGCAGCGTTACTGCTCTTTACTTCACCATATTGCTTTTGTTTAAAATTTTCCTCTTCTTCTATTTTTTCCCCAAAATACAAAGGTGACACTCATCTAGATATTGGTTTCTCCATATTTTTTAGGCATGGTGGTATGATTGTCTACTCTCAGGAATTCAATACGTATATTATTTCTTTAAAGAGACCTTTTCTCATAACCATTTCTAATGCCCCTCTAACTCATGCTACTCTATTCAGTAACTCTTTTTAAAAACTAAGTTTTTATTGATCTCAGAGAGTAAGGGAGAGGAAGAGTGAGATAGAAACATCAATGATGAGAATCATTGATCAACTGACTCCTACATGCCTCCCATTGGGAATTGAATCCACAACCTGGGTATGTTCCTTGACCAGGAATCAAACTATGACATCCTGGTTCATAGGTTGATAATCAACCACTGATCCATGCTGGATGGGTCCTATCCAATAAATCCTTATCTCATCACCCTGTTGGTTCCTTTCATAACACTTATGGGAATCAATAATTATCCCATAAACTTAATTGTTATATATTAATCATATCTGTTCTTTAGGCCAAAGTATCTTGAATGTTGTGACTTTTCCTGCCTTATTCTAAATTATATTTTGCAATATCTATATACTCTTAAACCATGATTGTCACATACAAAGCCTTATATGAACCCCTGTTGATTAAATTAAAACAAAAATAAATAAGTGAATATATTTTGGTAGACATATTCTTTTTAAATTTCTTAATGGTAGGGCCCACATTAAAGTTAGGTAGAACATAAACCTACCACAAAACAGTGGTCTCGCCACTTATCTGCTATGTAAAACATCACTTTTGTGGTTCCATCAACATTTTCTTTCTTTGATGACTTTTTATTAATATTTCAAAATATAGCTTTTCAATTAATAGCACTTTATCATTTCGGCTCACACAGATAGTGTGTCTGATGATAGCAAGATTCAAAAATGAAGGAGGGGAAGAAGAAAATTTATTGATGGAGATATTGGAGAACCCCACAGAGATTTTCCATCTAGTTTATAATTTAATCCAGACCTGGCTGTTCACAGCTTAATAAGCAATAAGACTGATGCTTGTGATGCCCCAAATAGTATCCTTTCTTCCCACATGATCTCAGGACATAGTTCCCTGCACTTTGTAGCTATCTGCAAAGGGTCTTTCTGTCTTGCTCTCTGATGTCTACAAAGGCCACTCAGCCAAGAATAACACAGAATTGGAGGACAATGAAGGGGAATGAATGCCCCTGAGCAATTTCAAACTGTAAAGATTTGGGGTAAAATGTCCTAGACTGACTCTCTCTCTCTCTCTCTCTCTCTCTCTCTCTCTCTCTCTCTCTCTCTCTCTCTCTCTCTCTCTCTGTAGAATACTTCAAAGTGTCCACATTGTTATTCAAAGGGTCAACTAACAGGTTGAGCTCAGTTACTTAGAAGCCATTGAGGCATTCAGTATTGGATTTATTTTTTCTGCCTGACTTTCCTACTTCCTCATTAGTAAGGAATCTTCTTCCAAATAACAACCTGGATTTAAGTTTTTGCTTATCCACTTTAGAGAAACCCAAACAGACAAAGATCTTTCATTTGTGTCTCCTCTTGTTTAATTTGCATCCCATCTAATATCTTCACAAGAACCTCTGTCAAAGTGTCTGCACAGTGCAGGGCAAAAGCAGGTTTAGCCAGTAGCTGTAGATAAGCAATTGGGATGAAATTCCTAGAAATTCACTTGTATTTTCTATTTAGTTTATAACAGTGCTTTTATAGAATTGTTGCTATGATTGGATCTGGTGGTTTTGTATGGTATGTATTCACTCAAAGTTGAAAAGATGAGGAGGTTTTCTAGAAGCATCTTAAAGAAAATTTAAAGCTCAATACCATTTTCATCATATTTACTCTCATGAAAAGCTTTGAGAAAACACATTCTCTTTTTATTAAGTAATTTGAACTCACTATTATTCTGAAGGTGATGGTTGTGATTAGAAACTGCTCAGGCATGCAACCACCCATGATCATTAGATAAGATTCAGCTTTATATATCCAAGCATATCAGATACTTGGCTCACTGTTAGATCAATAATGCTGTTTGTCATTCACTCTCTTCTTTTTTATTTATTTTTTTAATCTTTATATTGAAAGTATTAGATATATCCCCTTTTTTTCTTCCATTGATCTCTTCTAGCCTGTTCCCACTCCTCATCCTGGCCTTCACCACCCTATTGTCTGTATCCTCTCTTTTTAACATACCTAGCCTATACTCTCTGGGAAAAATAAAGGACGATTTTTAATATATATTGAATCTGTGACACAGTGCTTTCCAGAAACTATAGAGAAAACTCATCATAAAATATCTCTCTGGAATCATCTACCTTTCAAATAAAATTCTGAGTTATGAGATAGTGAATCATGGAAACAAGATTTGAATCCAGGTCACCTTACTCTAGAGCCAGTAAATATTAAGTAATACTTAAGTAAATATTCTTCAAATCAGATAAAGCTTAAAATAGTGATAATCTGCTATAATCAAATCCCTGTTCTAGAAGTAATTGGTCTTAGTATATCTTTGAAGTACAATTGATTTTATGAATAATGGTGTTGATAATGCCACTGATGCCATAAACATGATTCAGAAAGTTGAAAACTGCAGATCAACAAGCTCAACCTTAGGAAATATTATGCTTAATGTTTATCATTTTTCCTAGCTGATAAAATTGAGATTTGGAGAGGTGAAATATATTTAATAAAATCATATACCTTCTAGGTAATAGAGCCACAATTTTGAATTCACGTAGCCTAAATGTCCTTCCAATCATATTATTATTTCTCTACCATATTAAATTATTGCAGTAGAAATCATTGACATGAATCTTAGCAACTCTTTTAAAGATTCGCTAACTCTCTTAACTACTAACAAACACAAATTTGCATTCAACCAAATAAGCATTTATGTTCTTGCAGGCAGAAACTCAGCCTTAATTATCTGTCTGATCACACTCCCAACATGTAGCACCTTACATTATATCTTATAAGTAGTGTTTAGTTATAAAATTATATGTTGAATGAATAAATTTGTTTCATTACTAATGAAAGGTAAAGAAATGCAACCTTGTCCAGTGCCTTCATTTGTTTTAAAACTCTTAGGAGTTATTCTACTTTCAAAGTATCCAAAAATGTCATTGGTTTTGATTGGATCAAGTTCATTCTTGTGAATCTTCAGAGTAACATGACCTAAAAATTTAACATCAACTTCTCTATTATTGTTGTACTTAGATTCTCAGACTGTAATATTTAGGAAAAAATATGCTAAGGTCTTCAAACAGGAAATGTTAAATAATAAGTATTGGAATCTTCCTTTGAAAAGTTATCCTCAACCATCTACAACTGGAGTTTCTCATATGGTGCACACATGACTAGGCTATCAGATTGAAACAAGAGAAAAAGCCATGTTCAAATCTCACCATGCTTGAGTCCTTTAATCTTTTATTTGGATGAATGTATTGTCCCCAAATGATTTAAGAAGGAATTACTTCACAAGTCCTTAAAATATCTAAGGTGATCCACCTTCTTTTAAATTGAAAAATAAAATCAATGGCTGAAAAACTGAGATATATAGTGTGTTGGAGGGGAGCAGGTAAGAGTAGCAGGTTAAGCATAATGCACATTACAAGAAGAGATTCAACGCATTAAGACAAATATTATTATAGTTTAAATTATTAATATTTTAAAAAGAGTTTGAAAACTATTTTTATTAAAAGGCATCTAGACCTTTATACCTCTATTATATCAACAAATTTTAGTTTTAAAAATAATTTAAGTAGGCAAAACATCACAACATTAATAAAATACAGAGTTAAAAGTGAGAACTGTTACCAACATCCTCCCCACCTCTTTTAGTCTCATTCCTTGAAGAAAATTATTGTTACAAATTATGGACTTGGATTTGCAGATATTTTTCCTTTTAAATGGTTTTTGTCTGTACAATATTAACCTATCTATTTTATACCTTTTAAGAGTTTCATAATATCCCATGATATTTGTGACATTATACTATATTTGTTTACCCTAATGGAATAAAATTCAGAATATTTTATTATTATTTTATATCTCCCTCTGCAGTCCTACTCACAGTGTAGGTTGAAGACTTTGACTTTCTGTAAAAGTTTTTATTATTAATCTGCAACAATAGTGGAAATTAAGCATCAGTATTTAGAGAGTTTAATTGCAAATTGAAAATGTTATAATAACTAAACATATATTCACTAATTATTAGTCTACCACAGATTGTGGAGGAAGAAACTACTGATTACGATCTGAGAAATACAGCACTTGGTTATGATACATGAATGATAACTAATACAGTGTAGGCACTAAATAAATATCTGTGGAAAGAATAAATGACTATGCATTATTTTTCCCAGCTTTATTGAGGTATGATTGACAACTGAAATTGTGCATATTTAAGGTATGGTTTTTGATATATGTATACAATGTAATATGATTACCTTAATCAAGTTCATTAATATCTCCATCACTTCATTAGTTACCACTGTTTTGCATGTATGTGGAGGGGATACTTGAGGTCTACTCTTTTATTATTGTACTAGAAGCCCAGTGAATGAATTTGTTCACTTGAAAGGAACTGCAGGCCACAAGGCTAAGGTGGGTACAAGGGCAGGTCTTGGCCCATCCTCCTTGCCCCCACCTGGCCTCTCCCGTTGCAGCCCTTGATCCCCTGTCTGCTGGCAACCCTGCTTCTGCCACCACTGTTCCTATATGCTGATGGCATGGAGTGATTGCGGTTGGTGCCAGCAGCAGGTGCGAATGGCTGCTGCTGCTCTGATAACCCCTCAGGAGCAGGGGGAGGTGGAGAAGCCCTCAGAGGCTACTGGGGTAGACAGCTACTGCTCTCACCCACTGACACTGAGCAATTGGGGCCGGTTCCAGGTGTCAGCAGCAGGTGTGAATGCCAGGTGGGACTGTGGTGCATGGAAGCAAAAAGTTTTTAGTAACCACCAGAGGCTCACCTCGATGACAACGACCTGTGCCTGCCTTGGTCTGACTCCCCTGTTCAACTGCTCCACCATCCTGCCAAAAGCCAACGCCCACCACGTTTTGGGCCTGCCCCTTGGTGTTCAGCGCACATCATAGCACTGGTTGTTCAGTTGTTTTGTTGTTCTCCTATTTGGTCTATTTGCATATTAGGGTTTTATATATACAGATATATTAAGTATATATTCAATATATTTTATTAACTATATTCACCATACAGTACAGTAGGTCTACAGGAATTATGCATTTTGTAACTAAAAATGTATATCCTTTAATTAATATCTCATCTTTTTCCCATTCCCCAGCCTCTAATAATCAACATTAGACTCTTTGTTACTGTGAGTTTGACTTTTTAAGATTCCACATGTGAGATCCTTTGATAGTTGTCTTTCTGTATTTCATTTAGCATAATGTCCTCTAACTTCATCTATGTTATTGTAATAACCAGGATTTCATTTTCTTAGGGTAAATTGTATTCCTCCGTGTGTGTGTGTGTCTGTATGTGTGTGCCTATGGACTTTTTTCTCCTTATATATTTATCTATTAACTTAGTTTATTTATTGTGAATAATGCTTCAAGGCTGCAATAAAAATGCTGACTCAAATGTATCCTAAAGACAGTTATTTTATTTCTCTTGTATATATATACCAAGAAGTTGGATTGCTAGATCACATGTTAGTTCTATTTTTAATTTTTTGAGAATTGTTCATATCTTGTTTTTCATAATAGCTGTACTAATTTACATTCCCACCAACAGTGGAAAAGTTTCCCATTTTTTTTGCCCCTGCCAAAACTTCTTATCTCTGGTCTTTTGAATTATAGCCATTCTAACAGGTGTGAAGTGATATTTTATCATGCTTTGGATTTGCATTTCCCTGATGATCAGTGATGTTCCACATCTTTTAACACACCTATGGAATCCCAAGTAACCCCAAGTATTAAAAGCAATCTTGAGTAAAAAGGACAAAGCTGGAGACACCACATTTCCTGATTTCAAATTGTGTTGCAAAGCTGTAGTATGGTTCTGGCATGAAAACAGACACATACACTGATAAAACAGATTCAAGAGCCCAGAAATAAACTTGTGCATATGAGTTCAACACATTTTTGACAAAAACACCAAGAAGATTCAATGAGGACAAAGTTGTCTTCAGTAAATGGTGAAATGGTGTTGAGAAAACTGGATAGCCACATGAAAAAGAATGAAACTGAACCCTTAATGTTCACCATACTGAAAGGTCAACTCAAATGAATTAAAGACTTGAATGTAACACTTGAGATCATAAAACTAAAGGAAACATAAAGGAAAATCTTGATATTGGCAATGACACTAAAAGTAAAGACAACAAAAGCAAACTAGTGAAACCATATCAAATTGAAAACTTCTGAAGAGCAAAGAAAACCATCAACATGAGAAGGTAACATATTGAATAGGGCAAAATATTTACAAATTATATATCTAACAAGGTGTTAATATCCAAATTACATAAAAAATTTGTACAACTCAACAGTCAAAAATAAAAAAATAACAAAAAAATGGGCAGATAATTTGAATAGATAATTTTGCCTAAAAGACATTCAGAACAGCCCCCACCTGCCTTAGAAAACCACATTTTTAGCTTTCACTCAGGTAGGAGGGGGCCAACAGCTGCTCTTCCAACCTAATCATGAGCTCAGCAACTCCAGATAAAGGAATAGAGTTACCCAGTCTTTCCTTGGAGGATATCATGAACAAGCTAATGTTCCTCTGAGTAAGTAAAAATGAAGGATTTCTCTCCAGAATCTGAAAAAGTTGGGGTGGTGACAACATTTCTCTTTTATTGGCTGGTCCTAGAATATGAGGAGAATGGGAAAAGAGCTTCTCATTTTATAGGAGAGAAATAAATTCGGTTCTGGATCTTAGAAAGAGAGGAAAAAGATAATTATCTTCAATGGATTAGTAGGGAAAAGAAAGTGACTGAAGTTGCAACCTGGAAAAAAGTCAACATTGCGAGGTTAGGATGAGACAATGTGTTAGTTAAGAGGGAAAAAGAAAAAATATTGACCTTGACAATACTGAATTTTATTGTTCTAATTAAACTATTATGAAAATTAAATAAATCATTATAAAAAAGGTTGATATTGATATGAGTAGAATTAATAAGAATTGCTACTTAAGATGATAATATTGTTTTTTAGGTAAAAAGTTGTTTTTAGAATGTATGAAGATATGCTTGTTGAGTTTGGGATGAGAGCTGCTGCTCTTACTAAGTATAGTGCATGTTGTTACTAAATAAAGCAAACAGGTGTTAAACACCCAGTTGTCCTTGCTGCCTCAGGAAATCTCCCATCCACCATTGAAAATGTAAAACTCAGTTTTGAGACTACAATTCATATTTGTAAATTTATTATTTGGACTTCTTTGGCTTTCTGTTAGCCTTGCTTCAGAAAAAATAATTACTAGGTTCCTCAATAAATACTGAGATATTAATGAACCATTAAATAGCATACTGGAAAGTAAAGGGACAAGTATCTAATCTTTAAAACAATCATGCAGGCTAATCAATCTTTTTGTGGGAATGGAATGCCAAATAATGCTACTCTCTTCAAAGATCCTTTGTCAGATAGTTGACACTATTTGCAAATAGAGAACACATGAGATTCTTATGTTACCATATTATTTCAGATAGAGTTGTGGCTGCTATAACTAAGTCCCAAAATAATAATGGCTTAGGCAAGATAGATTATTTCTCTTCCACAGGAATCTGGGGTTTGTATGGTGTCTTTATGATGTCCAGAAACAACCCTCCTTCTATCTAGTTACTTTTCAGTCCCAGTATTGACCACAACCTCATGGTCCAAAGTAACTCACAAGCATTCCAACCAGCATGTACAGAGAAAGGTAAAAGGAAACCACATAATTTTTTTAAACCATGACTGCATTCTGCTCACATTTTGTGCAACAGAATTGAATAACATAGCTACAAAGAAGCTTGTCAAGCGATCTCGAGGGGTTATTACTATGAGAAAGAAGCACAGCAATGATTTTAAAGACAAGTAACAGTGTCTACAACAATTGCTTTTGGAGAAAGAGGAATTAACTGCTCCTGGGGAAGCTTTTCTCGATCAAAATTGTCAAAACCTATAACAAATAGTTTACACTTGATTATGCAAAATTATAAAAATTTTCATGGCAAGTGAATTAGCAAAATATGTATTTTGAGAAAAAATTTTAAAAGCTGATATTATAAAGATTAAAGATATTTACAATCCAGCCCTAGATGGTTTGGATCAGTGGATAGAGTGTCAGCCTGCAGATCAAAGGATTCCGAGTTTGATTCCAGTTAAGGGCACATGTGTTGGTTGCAGGATCCATCGATGTGTTTCTCTCACATTGATATTTCTCTCTGTCTTTCCCTCTCTCTTCTATTCTCTCTAAAATCAATGGAAAAACATCCTCAGGTGAGAATTAACAAAAAATAAATATTAAAAAAGGCATTTACATTCCAGAAGATTCATTTGAATTGATAGGAAAAAGTACACATCACAATAAAAGAAATTCCAAATGCCCCCAAAGGCTTGAAAATATGGTCAAACTCACTAGCAAGAAAATGTAAACTAAAGCAATAAAATATTATTTTCAATACATCTTCATAGAATATTTTTAAAAGTTTAAATATTTATCCAGCAGAGGTGTAAGGAAAGAGCTTTGTTATGGGGAAGAAAAATTCCAGCTTTTTAGAAACCAATCTGGTAATGGTAGTAATTTTTAAAGACAATTTCCCTTTGGTCCCAAACCTAGGAATCTATTAAATAGGTACAGAAAGGCCGAGACCGGTTTGGCTCAGTGGATAGAGCATCGGACTGTGGACTGAAGGGTCCCGGGTTCGATTCCGGTCAAGGGCATGTACCTTGGCTGCGGGCACATCCCCAGTAGGGGGCGTGCAAGAGGCAGCTGATCGATGTCTCTCTCTCATCGATGTTTCTGACTTTCTATCCCTCTCCCTTCTGCTCTGTAAAAAATCAATAAAATATTTTAAAAAAAAATAGGTACAGAAAAACCAATTGGTAAGACCATAGGTACTAATGTACATTAGAAAGTTTGATTTATAATGACAAAAACTGAAAAAAAAATGTCCAGCAGTGATGGAAAACAGTAAATAAATTATCATCTCCCATACTTTGGGCTAAATAAGAATTACTACTTAAGAGGATAAAAATTATTTTCTCCTATGTAATTATAAGACAATTCATGTTATCCTGTCTAATAAAAGAGTAATATGCAAATTTGACCATACCTTTGCCACACCCACAAGCCACGCTCACCAATCAGGAGCTGATTATGCAAATAAACCCCAACCAAGATGGCTGCTGCAACTGAGAGCAGGAGGAAAGCTTGGGTTTCCCCAGCAACAGAGGAAGCCAAGCTTTTGTTGCCTGCCTAGGCCTCCATTCAATGTTACAAAGTTTCAATTATAAAAGATACAGAAATGGTGGCAACCACTGAGATGGAGAGAACAGAGGCTTGGGTTTCCCTGGCAATGGAGGAAGCCAAGCTTTCCACCTTGCTGGCCTAGGCCTTCACTCTAGGCTACAAAGTTTCAAACAGAAATGGCTGCCGCCACAGAGCAAACAGAAGGCTTGGCTCCACTCCAAGCTACAAAGTTTCAATTGTAGACATAGATTAATCCCAGACACCAGGGCGTCTAGCTTGGGTTGCTGGGGGGCATGGCTGGCCTGTAAATCTCCACAGGCCCCTTGCCCAGGCTGCTCTTCACCCCAAGAGAACCCTCCCCCTGATCTGGGACACTCTTCAGGGCAAACCAGCTGGCCCCCACCCATGTATCAGGCCTCTATCCTATCTAATAAAAGGGTAATTTGCAGATTGACTATCACTCCAACACACAAGAAGGCTGCCCCCATGTTGTCAAAGATCTGCCCTCATGTGAACACAAGATGGCCACCACAAGATAGCCAGCAGGGGAGGGCCGTTGGGAGGTTCCAGGCCCTGCAAGGGAGGGCAGTTGGGGGTGATCAAGCCTGCAGGGGAGGGCAGTTAGGTGTGACCAGGCCAGCAGAGAAGGGAAGCTGGGGACAAACAGGCTGGCAGGGGAGTAGTTAGACATCAATTAGGCTGGCAAGGTAATGGTTAGTGGGTGATCAGGCTGCCAGGCAGAAGCAGTTAGGGGCAATCAGGGTGGCAGGCAGGTGAGCAGTTTGGAGCCAGCAGTCCTGGATTGTGAGAAGGGTGTCTGACTGCCTATTTAGATCCTACCAGTTTCAGGCCTAAATGGGCAGTCCAACATCCCTCAAGGGGTCCCAGATTGGAAAGGGTGCAGCCTGGGCTAAGGGACATCCCATCCCCCCCCCCCCCGTGCATGAATTTCATGCACCAGGCCTCTAGTAAAATAATGTAAGAATTAAAATTAAAACAGACATTAAGAATACTTGGTATATATTTAGAGCTGTAACAATTGCCTTTGAGGCACTTCCAGGAGGTACTATTATATGAAGAAAGAAAGATATAGATATTACATGAATGTGGATGTGTCCATGTTCTGTAAACAACTGTCATGGGTTCAATTGTGTTCCACAAAGATATCGGTTGAAGACCTAATCTCCAGTACCTTTAAATGTGACATTATTTGTAACTGAAGTTTTTTTCTTTTTTTTAAATTAATTAAGGTATTACATATGTGCCCTTATCCCCTTTGCCTCCCCCACTCCTGCCCCCAATAAATCCTCCATTCCCCTGGTATCTGTGTCCATTGGTTAAGCTTATATGCTTTCATACAAGTCCTTTGGTTTGGGGGGCAGGGTGCCCCAGGCAAGACACCTTAAGTATCCCTTATCTATTTGTGGGCTAAATCCAAAGTGTCTGGGTATCCCTTTTGTTCAGGTTTAGGATGCACCCATTGCCCTTGGGCAGCAATTTCAGTAACAGGCAGATTATCTATATTATCAGTAAGGAATTACATGATTGTTTGATGAGGAAGTTGCTTTAATTAACAATGTTTTAGCTCTAACCTTTCAGAGCCAATTAAGATTTTTTTTACCATCCTTCCAGGCTTCCTATCCACATCTTTCTATGGGGGATTGGATTCAGGCACCTTTGTGTTTTTGGAGTATAAATAAACTGCTGCTGTTTGGGAGTCAGATGCTGCCTCTCCATCAGAGAGAACAGACATCCCACCCAGGCCCAGCTATTTTTCCTATTACTGCATCTTTGTCTTCTATACTTTTATTTCTTAATCCCCAGCTCCTCTACTCAGAAACTGTACCCAATCTGTCTCTCCTCGCTGGATATGGAAAAGAGAGAAAAACACCCACACTTTGATTGATCTCTCTTCCTTACTCAAACCTTCCCCTACCTTCCCTCTGAGGTTTGATGGTCTGATTGATGCTTCTCTGTCTCTGGATCTGTTTTTGTTCATCAGTTTATGTTGTTCATTATATTTCATAAATGAGTGAGATCATGGGATATTTATCTTTCTCTGACTTGCTTATTTCACTTAACACAATGCTCTCCAGGTTCATCTCCACTGACATCACTGGATAAATCCTCTAGACAAAAAATCAGCAAAGAAACATCAATCCTAAATGACTTACTAGATCAGATGGATTTAATTGACATCTTCATAACATTTCACTCAAAGCCACAAAATATACATTCTTCTTAAGTGCACATGAAACATTATCAAAGATAGAGCACATATTGGGTTACAGGCAAAGTCTCTTTGAATTGAAGAAGACTGAAATCATATCAAGCATCATCTCAGACCATAATGGAATAATATTAGAAGTAAAATACTATACAATCAAAAAAATTCAAACACTTGGAAGCTGAATAGCATGCTATTAAAGAATGATTGGGTTATCAAAGAGATCAAAAAAGAAATTAAAAACATCCTGGAAATTAATAACAATGAAAACACAATAATCCAAAATCTATGGGACACAGTGAAAGCAGTTCTGAGAGGGAAGTTTATAACTCCACAGGGCTACCTTAAAAAAATGATAATAAATCATATAACTCTACAACTTAAAGAATTAGAAAGAGAGCAACAAGAAAAGCCCAGAGTGAGCATAAGGAAGAAATAATAAAGATTAGAGCAGAAATAAATGACATAGAGATAAAACACACACACACACACACACACACACACACACACACGATCAATGAAACCAAGAGCTGGTTCTTTGAAAGGATAAACAAGATTGATAAACCTCTAGCCAGGCTCACCAAGAAGCAAAGAGAGATGACCCAAATAAACAAAATAAGAAGTGAAAGAGGTGAAATAACAACAGACCCCACAGAAATACAAAGGATTGTAAAAAAAAAAAAATACTATGAACAACTCTATTTCAACAAACTAGACAACCTAGAGGAAATGGATATATTTCTATAAAAATATAACCTTCCAAAACTCAATCAGGAAGAATATAAAAATCTCAATAGGCTGATAACTATGGAAGAAATTGAAGCAGTCATTAAAAAAAAACTTCCAGCAAATAAAATCCTGGGGCCAGATGGGTTCACAGTGGAGTTTTACCAAACATTCAAAGAATTAAAACCTATCTTCCTCAGACTATTCAAAAAAATTCAAGAGGAAGAAACACTTCCAAGTTCATTTTATGAAGCCAGCATTACCTTAATACCAAAACCAGATAAATACAATGAAAGAGAATTATAGTCCAAAATCCCTCATGAATATAGATGCCAAAATCCTCAACAAAATTCTAGCAAATCAGATCAGAAAGATCAAGTACCAGGACTAAGTAGGATTTTTCCTGGGGATGCAAGGATGGTACAATATTACAAATCAATCAATACATCACATAAACAAATTGAGAGATAAAATCACATAGTCAATTGATGAGGAAAAAGCATTTGACAAAATCCAACACCCTTTCTTGATAAAAACCTGTAACTGGAGTTTCTAACACAATATGACTAACATTCTTGTAGGAAGAGAAGATATACAAACACACACAGGGGAGAATGTTATGTGAAGATGGATGCTGAGATTGGTTAATACCTTTACAAACCATAAAACACCAAGGATTGCCAGTGATCACTGGAATCTAGGGATAATACATAGAGCTAACAATCTCTCAGAACTTTCAGGGGGAAACAACCCTACTAACACTTGGATTTTCATCTTCTGGCCTTCATAACCATTATTGAGTAAATTTCTATAGTTTTAAGCTACCCAGTTTGTAGTGTCATTGTTGCAGCCAATCCTAGGAAACCAAAACCTAAAACCCAGTCCTATATTTCTCTATGTGAGCATGAAAAAGAGGGAAAGAATAAAAGGAAAGTCTATGAAAAATGAAGTGAAAGAGAATTTTAGAAAATAAAATCCAAGTCATTTTACATAAATATAGGTATAGATATTTTAAATTAATAATGTAAAAACACAAGCAAGCACTCCTTCACATCAACTCCAAATTTCTATTATGATGACACTATCTTTGGGTAGATGTCTTCTTTTTCTTCTTTCCATATTTTGAATAATATATAAGGGGACGGTATATGTTTTCTTTGACAGTGAAACAAGATACAGATTCAGTTATTCTATTACCTCTTCATGTTAACTTCATCTACGGTTGTAGAAAATATCTAAGAACTGCAACTTTTTTTTTGAGATTCCGATCCAGTTTGAAGTAATATTGAATTCAGAAGACTTGACGCTTCTCCATAAACAGTTAGCTTCTTCTATGTTATTAATGTAATGTTGGTTAAATAGCAATCACAAAATTGTTCAAATTAAGCAACGATTTAATAACATCCATCAGTTCAATGTACACTAAAAAACAAGCTGCTATGAATGTGATTATTAAATTATCAGCCACATACACTATGATGCCTGTATATAACATTGAATAAATCCTTCAAGCATTATGGTTGAAATCCTATCTTTTCCCTCCTTTGATCTTAATCTTAGAGTATTTATGCGTATCTCATCTTTTATCATTGCCATTCACCTCAGCTCAACATTATTATGACTAACTTTTTATTGAATATATATCAATAAAATAATGTAATTCAAGTAGACATAAAGTTTGACTTTATGAATGAATGAAATATGTATCAATTAACAGCATGCTGATTGGCACAAGAATTTTCCTCCAAGGCGATTATGTTTGTATGTTGCTAACCTGCAGGACAAAAATGTTAGCCTAATCTCCTTGTATATTAGAATATACTTCACTAACTTGGCTTCTGAACAAATGGAAACAAATTGACAATAAACCAATGTTGTTTTAAAAATCAAATATTAAAGCTATATAGGAATACAATTTTTGTTTTTGTTTTTGTTTTACTGTCTTCAGAGAAGAAGAGAGAGAGAGAAACATCGGTGACGAGAGAGAATCAGTAATCAACTGCCTCCTGCACACTCCCTACTAGAGATTGAGCCTGCAGCCTGGCCGTGTGCCCTTGACCAGAATCAAACCCTGTACACTTTAGTCTTCAGTCCAACCTCTATCCACTGAGCCAAACCAGCTAGGGCTAGAAATACAATTTTAAAATGTAAAACAAAGAACTAGATGTTAAGGTAAATACACAACATAGCAATAAAAAGAACTTTCATTTAATAATTACTAAGTATACTATTAGCAAAGTAACACTACATATATGTTGCAGAATTTAGGAGATCAAAATATTTTCTAATTAATCTTCATAACTTTCCATTATATAGAGAGGAGTAAGCATTCATTTAATTGTACAATTGTGACATTTTAAATAAGTGGTTCAGTAATACTTGAAGAACAGAGATTTGCTACTTATAGTTAATATTTTATTGTGTGGCACAGAGTCATTTTCCAAGCAGATTATCCACTTCAACATAGAAATGCAAAGAAATACTACAGAATCACAATATAGTAGTGTAGCATATATAAAACACACCTGTTATCATAAAAGATTCTCAGCATAGCTGAGCCATCAAGGCTTCTACTTATGTTATTCTGTCAGCCAAGTTGTTAACGGGATAGCCCATGAATTTCACTAGGATATTTTATGGTGAACATCTTTCATTGTGAGGCAAAGTCAATTCTTTTTCCGGCAGGAAAAAATTGCATCACCTACGTGTTGAACTCCTTAACCACATGACAAATTAGCAGAGAAGAGTGATAACCTTTAAAAGTAAAAGACATAGATGATCTGACAGCTGTAGCAAGATGCAGGGTAATCAAGATGCCCCCACAGCAAAGTAAAATATTTTAATGGAAGGGCAATAATTGATCAAAGAGACATTCGGGCCTCCTGGGTCTGGAGTGAGGTTATTCCAAGTCCTTAAATCTGCCATACAGCTCTAATGGACACCCAGGGGACACTTCTGACAATTTATTTTAGTTTAAGTGAATTCCAGGACCTTAAATTACCAGAGAGAACCTAGTCACTTGCTAGATTTGCTTGCATTGTCTATTTCTGATTGCTTTATGGATTTAATTCAAATTTCTCATCATTATTACTTTCATAATAAGCAACAAACAGTGCCTGGATGGTGGGGTTCAATGATTGACCTATGAATCAGGAGATAACAGTTCAATTCTCTTTCAGTGATTCTCATTATTGATGTTTCTATCACTCTCTTCCTGTCTGAAATCAATAAAAAATATATTTTTAAAAACGCAACAAACACCTAAAATCATATTTTTAATGACTTAAAATTCTAGAATTGAGCAATTTTTATTTTATATTAAGGGACTATATAGTAGTAAGCATTTTTGGCATCTTCTATTTTATATTTTATTAATGAATGTCACATAAAATTTATTTAATTAATATGACCACTATAACTAAATTGTAATATCCCATTTAACAAATGAAAAAAATAGACTCATGGAAATTAAGTAACTGGACCTAATTGATAGGACTAATAAATCGTAGAACATGGTTAAGAAGCTACATTCCTCTGAGTCCATAGTTTAAGCTTTTAAATCCTATATTAGATGATAATTGCGATTCAGAGAGTTTAGGTAGTGGGCCCATAGTCATATATCTGGTAGTTGGCATAGTAAGAATGTGGAACTTTGCCTACTTAATTACAAATATGTTGCTAGTATCCATTAAAGTATGCTAAACTCTAATGAGCTATAAAGACATCTGTTCGTTTATCTACAATAGGAGACAATTAATAAAATTATGCATTATAGTTCTAGCTACATTTCTAATATAACCTCAAAGGAAATTACTTCAAGAAAATCTTTTAATTTTATGTCAGCTAAAAACAATTATAATTCCGATTTTACCCAAATATCCATGGAAACATATTAAGAACTAATTATAAGGAACCTAAATACCATGAGATGCATTAAAATGAACATCAGACAGAGTATATTTGAATTTTAAAGGATCAAAGGAATCTTTTTGCATTTCTAAATGTATAACCAAAATATTTCTTGCCTTATTTTTACTACAAATACTTTTACGTAGGTGTTATTTTAGAGGGTTAAAAATGCTATTAGTTTAAATATTGCTAAATTGTTTTAAAATATAAAAATAGCTCTAAAAACTAATTAATAAGATACTGTGTTATAAGAAACACTCTAATTGTCAAGATTTATTTAGGTTGAAAGTAAAAATTTAAAGAAATATATATTTTGATAAAACCAATAAAAGAGAGCTGAAATAGCATGTTAAATTTAGATAAGAAAATCTTCTAAATAAAGAAAATTATCAGGGATAAAGAGAGATATACATAATAATAAAAGGTTCAATTTTCCAATAAAACATGTAATCCTAAATATGGATGTACCTAACAAAAGAGGATCAAAATATATGATGGAGACTGGCAAAACCTATAATATTAAAATTAAAGATATTATAAGAAATGAAAACTATAGACCTATATATTTCATTAATGTAGATGAAAAAATCTTCAACAAAATATTAGCAAATATAGCAAAAAGAATTGTAACTCATGGATAAATGGAAATTCTTTTAGGTGTTGTAGTCGTGTTCAATGTTCAATCACCTACCAACATAATCTATCACATCAACATGCTAAAAAATAAAAATTATATAAACATATCAATAGTGCAGAAAAGTGATTTCACAAAAATGAATACCCATTTATGACAAATAAAGGAAACCAACAGAAACCTTCTTATAGCAAACAGGAATAGAGAACTTTTTCAAATGATAAAGAACATCTATAAAAATCCTATAGCTGACATCATATGTGAAGAGTGAGAGATCAACTACATTCTCCCTAAGATGGTAAAAACAGAGCGATAATGCCCTTTTTCACTAAACCTATTATTGTACTAGAGGCCGAATGTATGAAATTTGTGTAAGAGAAGGCCTTCCTTCCCCCAGGTACTAGCACTGGCTTCACTCTGGCACCCAGAATCTGGGCTTCCCTCTGGCCTCTGGCACCTGGGACCTGGTCTTCCCTTGTAGGAGGAGGCCCCGCCACCTTCCACAGCCTGCTGGTCGGTGGCCTGGGTGTCCCTCTACAGGGCAATTGTGGAGCCCCCCAATTCATCACCTTTCTGGCCAGTGGCCTGGGCCTCCCTCTACAGGGTAATCATGGGGCAATGTTTGGGGCCCCGACTAATCACATTGCAACTGCTTTGGCTGGCCTGGTGCCAGTGGATGTCATAGTCCCAGATTGTCCTCTGGATGGTTGTTCCACTGTTTGGCCATTTGGTCAATTTGCATATTATGCTTTTATTATATAGGATTGGAAGGCCTAAGTAGTGGAGTAAGACAAGAAAAGTGTGATGGTTAGTTTTGTGTCAACTTAAATGGACCATGAATATCCAGATCTTTGAGCAAATGTTATTCTGCTTTTTTCTGTGAGGGTATTTTTGGATTAGATTAACACTGAAATTGCTAGACTAAATTCAACAGATTACCCTTAATAATTTCAGTGGATTCAACCCAAAAGGTTAAAGACCTGAAAAGAAGAAAAAAGTTTTCCTTCTCCTGAAATAATTCTGACTACTTCAACTGGGACTTAGTTCTGAGACATGGGCTTAGTTCTGCCTTCAGATTCTAAATGAAACATGGACTATTCCTGGGTCTTGAACCTGCTGGCTTTTGGATTGGAAGTATAGCATTGGTTCTTCTGGTTCTCATTTCTCAGCTCAAATTGAAACTAGACCATTAACTTCCCTGGTTCTTTAGGTTGTTGACTCACTCTGTGTATCTTAGGACTTGCTAGTCTCCATAATTGTGTGAGAAAATTCCATATAAACTCTCTCTCAAGACTTACTAAACCTACTTTAAGAGGTATGGCATCTACACTAATAAAAGGGAAACATGCAAATTGACAATACCACCTCTATACCCACAAGCCACACTCACCAGCAAATCAGGAGCAAGTATGCAAATTAACCAAACCAAGATGGCCTCAGCCATGAAGCGGGTAGAAGGCTTGGGTTTCCCTAGTGATGGAGGAAGCTAAGCTTCCTGGCCTCTGACCTCTGCTCAAAGCTAAAAAGTTTCAATTATAGAAGATAAATAAATCCCAGAGCCCAGGGGTTCCACTTGGGTTGCTGGGGGTATGGCCAGTCTG
The DNA here is from genome assembly GCA_027563665.1 of Antrozous pallidus. Taxonomy (NCBI): domain Eukaryota; kingdom Metazoa; phylum Chordata; class Mammalia; order Chiroptera; family Vespertilionidae; genus Antrozous; species Antrozous pallidus. Next base: position 28,159,034 of record CM050508.1, on the reverse strand, counting down.
AAAACCACCAAAGGACCCTCACCCAGGCCACCCCACGTCCCAAGGGAACCCCCACCCCAATTCGGGATACCCTCAGGGCAAACCAGCTGGCTGTCACCCATGGATCAGGTCTCTATCCTATCTAATAAAATAATAGTATGCAAATTGACCATCACTCCAACACACAAGATGGCTGCCCCTATGTGATAAAAGATGGCTGCCCCCTTGTGGACACCAGATGGTCACCACAAGATGGTTAGCAAGGGAGGGCAGTTGGAAGGGACCAGGACTGCAAGGGAGGGCAGTTGGGGGTAATGAAGCCTGCGTGGAAGGGCAGTTAGGGGTCGCCAGGCTGGCAGAAGGAAGTTGGGGGTGACCAAGCCTATAGGGAAGGGCAGTTGGAGGGACCCAGGCTTGCAGGGGAGGGCAGTTAAGGACAATCAGGCTGGCAGGGGAGCAGTTAGGCATCAATCAGGCTAGCAGGAGAGTGGTTAGGAGGTGATCAGACTGATAGGCAGAAGCGATTAGGGACAATCAGGAAGGCAGGAAGGTGAGCAGTTGGGAGCCAGCAGTTCTGGATTGTGAGAGGGATGTCTGACTTCCTGTTTAGGCCCAATCAGATCAGGCCTAAATGGTCAGTTGGACATCCCTCAAGGGGTCTCAGATTGGAGAGGGTGCAAGATGGGCTGAGGGACACACCCCCATGCATGAATTTTATGCCCCGGACCTCTGGTTGGTAATAAAATAGAAACATAGATCAATGAAACATTGAATAGAGAGATTATAAATAGGCGCCCACTTATACATTCCAATGATCTTGATGAAGATGTGAAGGTAATTTTAATTGAGAAAAGATAATTTTCAACAAATTTTGCTAGAACTCCTGGAGATCCAAATGCCAAAAAATAAAATGAAATAAAATAGAAGAACCTAGATAGAGTCCTTATATAAAAAATTACTTAAAATGGATTATAGAGTTAAATTATAAAATTTCTAGGAAGTTCATTTGAGAAAATATATGTGACCTTAATTTTGGTCATCAAAACAAGAAAAGTCTTTAAAATGGTAACAGCCAAGAGCAATTAAAAGAGGCATGACTACTACATATAATGTATCCTAGATTGAAACCTGGAACAGAAGAAGAGAGTAGGTTAAAACTAAGAAAATTTGAATAAACTATGAACTTTAGTTAATAATGATATATCAAAATTGGTTCATTAGTTTTGGTGAATATATCATCATAAAATAACATGTTAATGATGGGAGAACTGGATGTCAGATCCATGGGAACTCTCTGTACTACCTTCCTATATATATAAAATTGATCTAAAATTGCCCAGCTGATGTGACTCAAAAGTTGAGCATTGACCTGTGAACCAGAAAGTCATGGCACTTGCAGGCTTGATCCCCAGGGTGGGGCAGGCAAGAGGCAGCCCATCAATGATTCTCTCTCATCATTGTTATTTCAGTCTCTCTCTCTCTCTCTCTCTCCTCTCTTCTCCTCTCCCTTTCTCTCTGAAATCAATAAAAATATATATATTTTTAAAAATTATAAAATAAAACTTTAAGAAAAGCAGAATGAAACTTTAAAAGAAGTGATTGCTTTTACTTCACTAGCTATTGAAATAGTACTGAAGTCTACTGTCCTCTTTCAAGGAGGACAAAACCCTGATGATCTGCTGCTGCTTAAGCAGACAAATCTCAGAGAGTACACCTTCTGTTCAAGCTGGTGTTGATGCAAGTTTATGATTCTCTTCACAGCTCTTTCTTTTATGACTCCTTTAGGAAAAGGACATAAATATATGTTACATTCACTTTAAACTTGATGTTTTAACATCTACTCACTTTTATCTTAGGAAAAGTTCTAAGTTCAAGCACAAGAGAAGGAGAAAAGGGAGTGGTTTTGGAGATACTTTGATGGAGAAGCAACCAGACTCTTTTTATTTATTTTTATGTACAACATATTTTATTATATATATGACATATGTGTGCTTATTCCCCCACCCATTACCCCCACCTCCCACTTATACCACCCCCCCCCTGTTGTCTGTGTCCATTGATTAGGCTCGTATGCATGCACACAAGTGCCTTGGTTGATCTCTCCCCCTTACTCCCACCGACCCTCACCTTCCCTGAGGTTTGATTTTCTGATCGATGTTTCTCAGTTTCTGGGTCTGTTCTTGTTCATCAGTCTAAGCCATTCATTATATTTCACAAATGAGTGAGATCATGTAATATTTATCTCACGAAATCAGACTCTTAATAGTCTATCTAAATAAAATAGTCAACATTGAAACCACAAAAGTCTGTGTTCACAAAATCTGTAATCTATATAAAGCCTCTGACTATTTCATTTGAAATTTCATTTATTTAAAACTTAGATATTTTAAGGAAAAAATTATAAATTGATTTATTAGGCTACACAATTAGGTACAGTTCTTTATTTTTAAAAGTACAACAGGGTTCTTTTAATTAATGGCCTCTAGAAACAAATGAAAGGAATTCGGATTTTTAAAAATGTAATCATATTTTCTGAAACACATCCAATTGCTTAAAAAAAAGACTTATACCTATAATTACTAACAATATAGATGCTACTATGGGACTCTTTAACCTATAAAAATAATTTACTTCCACTGAACATTCATAAATTATATTGCTATGGGCCATGGAGGTTTATGGCAGAGTCCAAAGTTTCAGACCATACATAATGTGCATCTTTATAGTTTAGCTTCATCATTCCTTTTCAAAGAGAAAGAGAAAGAATTCAAACACAAAGCTGAATATTTGCATATTATAGAGTATATGTAGTGTCTTTTGTCCCAAAGTGCTAGCTTGTTATATGCTAATAAGAAAGTATGTGCCTCAGAATAGCTACTTAAAATGAATCATTGTAAACTATTCACAATGGGGGCATTTAAAGTACTTTTTTCCTTTGCCAGTAAAAGCAAAAAAAAAAAAATCACTTTACATTTTTGGCAAACAAATAAAGAGGTATTTAAATAGTTCCAGAAGCTAAAACAACATATTGTGAAATTTCAAATAATATGTTCTTTACTATATAGTAATGAAAATAATATCCTTTGTGAAATCATTAACAATAGGAAGATATTTTCTAATAATTTTGAAAAATATACTTAAGACAATTAAATCAGCCTCACCAGGTTGGCTCAGTTGTTGAGCATTGACCGATGAACCAGGAGATTCTGGTTCAATTCCTGGTCAGGGCATATGCCTGAGGCTTCAGGCTTGATCCCCACTGGGGGGTGAGCAGGAGCTGTCGACCAATCATTCTCTCTCATCATTGATATATCTATCTTTCTCTTTTTCTCCCTTCCTCTTTGAAATCAATAAATATATATTTTTTCTAAAATGGTCAAAACAACTGCTGATCTTAAGGAAGTTCTGGGACTTGACTCTACTATGAGGCAACTCAGTTGCCTGTAAGAATTGAGCAAAATAATATCCAGAAATTAGAAGAGTTCTCTATAGAAAATGATGAATGAATTTTAAACATTAATATGAAAAATCAAGCTGGGTTTCCCACTGCTTTTTCTCCCAGTAGACTTTCCTTTCTATTTAAGTTCATATCCTTCTCCTCCTCTGAACCCAAAAAAACCCTGTCATCTTCCCTGCCATTTACATTATAAACTAGTAGCCCTGCGCATGAATCCATGCACCAGTAGCTCAGTGGGGCCTAGTTGCTCTGCTCCCACTGCCCAGATGTTCTCCATGGCCCAGATGCCATCTGTGGCCAGGCGCAGAATGCTTGCTTCATCGCCAGGGCAACACAAGCGTTCCCTCTAACCACCACCACCACCACTGTTCTGTGCTCACTGCCCAGCAGCCCTCCAGGGCCCGGGATGGAATGCTTGCCTTATTGCCACAGGACAAAGCAAGCATTCTGCCAGGCTGTTCACACTACCTGCTCTCAGTGGCCACCTCCCTGGGACTGGGGGACTCCAGCAGGGCTGAGAGGACTGGGTGCTGCCATCTTGTGGCTAAGGGCACCACCATTTTTGTGATGGAGTGACTGTTAATTTGCATAATGCCCTTTTATTAGATAGGATACCTTCTTGTTCAGTATCTGTGTACTTTTGTGTTCCATCTAAGCAAAGTGATTATAGTTCTTTGTATTTTGGAGGAGATATGTGTCTGTGGTTGCACAGTTAGGAAGCTATTTTTTTATCTTTGGATAGGACAATGCATTTCCTGGTGAAACTAATGTGAGTATAATGGCTGTGTATCATAATCAATACAAGTATACCCTTTTATTGATGCCTTAGGCCAGTGGTCGGCAAACTGCGGCTCGAGAGCTGTGGTTTGCCACTCTGTGACTAATGAGTTTGCTGACCACTTGCCTGCAGGTTAAAGACATTAGTACATTATTAAAATGTTTTTTAAGTGTTTTTCCATAAGGCAGTGGTCAGAAAACTCATTAGTCAATAGAGCAGCAAAGTGTGGCTCATGAGCCACATGTGGCTCGCAAGCCACAGTTTGCTGACCACTGTCCTAGGCAACATTGATTTATTATCTCTTTAAAAGCTCTTTCTTAAGAATATATATATCTTACCACACTATACTTGTATGCATACATGTGTGTGTGTGTATGTGTGTGTGTGTATGTATGTGTGTGTGTGTGTGTGTGTGTGTGTGTGTGTATGTCTTGCATGACCAGGAATTCATCCTCTACTTCAATCATCTAAAGATATTTTAGTAGTTTGGGATATGATTTGGCAGCCAATATATATGACCTAGTAAGAAAGAACTTTGTGGTTTATTTCCTCTAGATATTCTTCAAGGTTTCAAACTGCAGATTCACAAAGTGACTCTTCCACTAAATATGAGGGATAAGCTACCAGGCAATGGACACAATGGTTTGTTATAAACTAGACTCTGAGTACCTACTAAAGGAAATCCAATAAGACTACTATGTATGAGATCATTTTTGCTTTTAAAAAACTAACATCTCTGATTAATTAATGATGATGATAATTTGATCAACTATACCAAGTACTAGGAAAGAAAAAGTTTGCCTTAGGCTTTCTTGTGGCTAAATAGAGGAGATGGATTGACATTGGTAATACAGCGCCTGTCCTGTAGAAATTATGATACTTATGGACACATATTATGAGTGCCATAGAAAAAAAACACCAGTGATGAAAACACCTCATATGCATGTTATTTGGTATCCATAGAACAATCTATATGAGAGTCTCAAATGCAGATTCATATGTCATTGATTAATAAAGTGACTTTGACTAAGATCTCATGCCTCTATGGTATGAGTATCATAGACTAGAGTCATATTTGGAAAGGGTGGGAATTTATAGCCAGGCCAGAAAGTGGGTCTACTATTACCTCTTCTACTATTTGCATGAGCATCTAAATATCTGATTTTTACATTTAATCTTTACATCTTTCAAGTTCTAATTCCAATTCATAAAGCCCCATGAAGTTTAACAAAACATAGTTTAAACTCAGATTTGCTCCTGAATCTGTCATTTTTTTTCAAACTCTAAATATTTTCATGGACCAAGTCCACTTAAGTATTTATCATGTTATTTATTGTGCATATGCCCGGGTAAGAATTATTTTGTTGTCATATAAATAAAACAACTTATTTTCATATCAATTTATTTTCTATCATTACAAAAAAATTAAGACTGTAAGTTCCGGTTATCTTAGAAGGTGTGTATAGTAAGTATCGCTTACTTATTGCTCCTTTAAGAAGGAAACGGGGAAAGAAAGAAGGGAAGGAAGAAAGGCCACCATGACAGAGAATGCTAATCTTCAGAAAGCTCTCAAAGTTAGTCAGAGCAAGTAGCTTTCAATGGGACTGTATATAACAGCAGGGTGGTCGTAGGATTGCAGGTTACTTAGCTTCAGGACATGGGCTGACTCTGCCAAAGCCAGGGATGATTCTTCTTCTTTTAGCAAGGGTGACCTTGGTGATAGCTCACTCTACCACCCATGGCAGGTAATCACATTCCCAAGATTATTTTCCCTTCTTTCTATTTTTTTTCCACTAGGCCATAACTTTAAAAAGCCCCAGGGTACAAACACAATAAAGTCATTAATTAAAACATTTAGTTGAACTGATAGCAACATAATACAATATATTTTATACTGCCTCTTCATCTTGGCAGGGCAATTAATAAGGTAGGTTTGTTTTATGTCCTGAAGATTAATAATCTGGGGTTATAGCAAAGCAACACTCAGAGGTGGTTTGCATTAGAAATTGTTTTGCTCCTGTTTCCCCAAAAGTAGGCATAGGCTGCCTCAAATCTATTTGAAAATGTAGGCAGAACAGATGTGAATCAATGAACAGCATAAACCAGGGAATTATTTGTAAGGTACAAGTCAATCAACTGTCTTGAAAGAGCAAAGAGAATGAATATATCTTCTGGAATCCAAGAATTAAACCATATGGAGCTTTAGTGACATTGTTCTTTTAAGAGCATCTGTGAGTATGCAGAAACTAAGCAATAAAAGGTAGAAGTAACAGGCACAGTGAGATGTGGAGGCCAGTGCCACCCTCTGGTATGCCAGTCTGATTTTGATCCTCAAAATGTGGCTGATGGAAGTCTGCATTTCCTGGAGATGCACAGATCACTTTGATGCTAGGATATGCCTTTCCTGATGGCTCCTCCAGCCTCGATCAAGAGCAGTGTCCGCTATAAGACAAAATTATGATCAAGAGACAGAATTTATTAACCAAAAGTGATACTTGGGATATAAAGAGAAATGTATGACACTCCTTTGTAATCGTGCAATGTTTTGTTTTTCATTTATACTATCTCAGAAGCTGCATGTGTCCGTAGTAGTGTCATTCTATAAATGAGGATCTGAGGCTCAGAGAGCTAAAAGGACTCGTCCACAGAGACAGCAGCTGAGTCAGAGGTTGGCTTTCTGACTTCAAATTCTATATGTGTGTTTTATAAGTCCCCAAATCTACTTGTCCAAAAACTGGGGTAAAAAACAACAATACTGTTACTGATCACATGGTCCTTCAGAGTCTCCAATGCCCTCTCCCTGTATCATTTTATCAATTCAATGTCTTTGCTCCATAATACACAGGAGCATGTTATGTAAACACACCAGCTTCCTTGATCAGAAAGGAAGGAGTATGTTTCTGAAAAGAGGGAAAGTGAAAAAAAATGAAGAATATCTAGGAATTAATGGCAGTTGGGGAGCTTGCTTAGCCATGGGTATTTGGGCAATAAGGACTCTGAGATGCAGCATGCTGGGAGACTGTTCTTAAAATAAACCCCTTATTCTGACTTTGTCCTCTGAATAGATGGATAAGCAGCTTGCTGATTTCCAGACAGAACCCCCATTGCTATGGTAAACATCCCTCACTCACTCAACAAGATTGCCTTCATAACTCATAACACTAAATACTTCCAGGTCTGTGACAGACACTGATGCCACAGAAATGACAAGGACAAGGAGCTCTCAATCTGATAGGACAAGGTACACTTTAACAGACAGGAATATCACATGCTGTAAAAAGCCAAGCTTCAGTGCATTCATCCCCAATTAATCTGATAACATGTTCCCATTTCACATACTAATCAATCAAGGGCAGCAACCTTATTTTTTCCCTATAGTTATCAAACTAGCATAGGATTATTATCAAAGTAATCAGGAAAAGTTGACCAATTGTAACCCACACAGTATTGCAATCTACTCCAGCAAACCAGGAGTCACTCCAATACTATGTGTACACATCAGATAGAACAAACCCTTTCTTCTTCACAGTTTTAGCACTTTTCCTGAACTTGTGGTTAGTATGAAGGGGAGGTTTATAATCACAGTAGCCTCACAAAGTGAACCTCCCCAGAGACGATTCCCTCTGGCTAATCTTATCATTACTTGGTGTAGTGTTGAATGGTCAGCCCCCAAAAGATAAGTCTACATTCTAATTCCTGAAGCCTATGAAAGTGATATAATTTGAGAAAAGGGTCTTTGCAGGTGTAACCAAGTTAAGGTTCTTGAGATGAGGGAGCTCTGGATTATCTGGGTGGTCCTAAGTCAAATTACAAGTGACCTTAAAGGAAAAAGGCAGAGGGAGATTTGAGTCAGACACAAAGGGATAAGACCCAGACAAAGGGGAGGAGGCAGCGTGACCACAGAGGGGGAGATTAGAGTGATGCAGCCACAACTCAAGGAGTGCCAGCAACCACCAGAATCTGGAGGAAGCAAAGAATGGACTTTCCCCTAGAGACTCCAGAGGGAGTGTAGCCTTGCCAACCCTGACTTTGGACTTTTGGCCTCCAGAACTGTGAGAATAAATGTCTCCTCTTTGAAGCCACCCAATTTGTGGTCACTTGTTAGAACAGCCACAAGAAACTAATACATTTGGTTTTATTCTCTGGTTTCACCTCATGATGATGCCAGTGCATATCTGTCTTTTCAGAGCAATGAACCTAAGCGTCCATGAGTTTTGTCTTAGTTTACTAGTGATGCCATAACAAAACATCAGAGCGCTGTGTGGCTTCAATAACACGTTTTCTTCTCACAGTTCTAGAGGTTGGGAAGCCCAGCATCAAAGTGCTGGCCAATGAGGCTCACAACTAGAGTCTTCTTGGCTTGGAGGCAGCCACCTTCTTCCTGTGTCCTCACATAGCAGATGGTGGGAGCTCTGGTGTCCCTTTCTATTCTTATAAGGAGATGATGGAAGCCTTACCTTTATGATCTCATCTAAATTGAATCACCTATCCAAAAAGCCATTTTCTAATACCATCCTATTGGGGAAGGGGGTTGGTTTCATCATATAAATTGGTGCTGGAAACACAAATATTCAGTCCATAACATGTCTTATATTCCAACTCACATATATACAAACTACATTCACTAAGATCTTTTCTTCTTAGTGTTCTGAGTTGTCATGGTTTCTTTCTTTGGGGAATGCACAAGAACCTTGCAAATGCTCAGCAGATAGACACTCTGGGAAACAAATTCATTGCTTTTTCTTGATTTGAAGGTTACTCTAATAATTCCTTGCAGACACCCACTTCCATGGATGCGGTTGAGATCCATCATTGTACACTTTCACTTGAGTAGATATCTGGCACAGTTTCTGCTTGTTTCTTTTAGTGAAGGGGCACATATTGTAGAAACCTCTATAGCCATATGAGATATTCAGTCCATTATTGACAGAATGACATAATAAACAAGCATTTACACAAGCAGTGTCTACTCTGAGAGCATACTTTTTCAACACTCCCCTATAAAAGGCAACTTTGTTTAGATACTCAAGTAGCAAGATTAAATCTGTGTAATCTTGCTTACATTACTTAAACTCCCCTTGCCTCAGTTTCCCCTTCAAGAAAATGAGTGCAACAATAAGGCTAGCAGCACTATCAGGATTAAATGAGTTAATCCATGTGAAGAGCTTAGAAAAATATTTGACACAGAGGAATATATACACACACACTAGAGGCCCAGTGCATGAAAATTCATGCAGTTGGGGGTGTCTCTCAGCCCAGCCTGCATGCTCTCACAATCCGTGATCCCTCGGGTAGGGTCCAGTCCCATAGCAGCATAGCCCCAGTTCCCAGAGCCTGCGGGCTTCGGGGAGGAACCAAGAGGCCAGACCAATGGTAGTATGGCTCTGGTTCCCTAGAGCCTGTGGGCGGGGAGAGGGATCAAGAGGCCAGTCTGATGGCAACATGGCTCTGTTCCACCACCGCGCTGTGGGTGACCGGAGCCCCCAGCTCCCTGCTGCTGCCATACCGCAGGTGTGACTCCTGCCATGAGCAGCCAGGACCCAGGACTGACTTCTGCCATGCCAGCCAGGTTCCTAGCCTGGTATTCGGTCGTCCGTCCAGACATTTAGGTTGTGATGTACCCTGGCTCTTTATATATTAGGATATCAGAATCAGTTGCTACTACCATTATAAAGATTTTATTTCCCACAATCTGTAATTTTAAAAGACTACTTCTATTGGGTCAGTACAGTAGATTTGGAATCATATAGGATCGCATTCTCCAAGAATGGACACACTTCATTTTACCACCCTGTAGCGAGAGTTAGCTCTCACAATCTGGGATCTGCTTGGCACTCACACTATTTTGAAAACTTAAAGATGCTCTGAGAAAAAAAATACTTCTTTGTTATTTTGTACCCCTCTGTCAATTTTTAGGACCCTGTCCCCAATTGCTTTTAATAGATAGACCTTGAAATGAATGTATGGATTAGATGACTTCTTAAAATTTTGTTTTTTTCTTTTCCTAGTAATTGTTCCAAAAATTTGTTGCAACTTTCTGGGCTTTTTAAAAAGATGAGCGGTGAGTGGTAATGATGACTGCTTTTGACAAGCCCATTCCTTGCCTGTACTCAAAAAACAATGTGACTTGGGGCTAGTGTGGAAGTACTTTGAAGTGAAACAGAATAACTTGAGAGCTATGATTAAAGAAGACTTGTTTACAAAATAAACTTCAAGATTATAGGAAAACTTCCTCAGTGACTTTTTTAGTCTTTGATTCAATGAACCAGATCCTGCCTTTCTCCCATGGGGAGAAGCTGACCTAGCCCACAACAGAGAAAGTCTGGCAGATAAGCTTGCCAACTCCTTGCCAGAGACAATTAGTGGGTAACAAACTACTGCCTTTAAAGAGCAGGTGGAGGAATGAGGAACAAAAACAAAATCAGTCCCTAGATCTATCTCCTTTCTCACTGACCATTCATGATTTTTGCAAGCATCTAATTAAAGGGAAGCCTTTTTTATTTTTCATCCTGGAGCTATAAATAGGACCCTGCCAATCATAGAGGTTGTTGGGGCAGGTGATGAAACTGAAATGTCTAACCAAAGAGAAAAGCCTTTGAGTGTCATATAATTTTAAGGCCTCTCCTCCCTCACTTTTGTTATTTTTGTTCTTTGTTTTTAACTTCTGCCTTGTTTCAAAGATGGTGGTATTCATTGCTGAACCACACTCTCCATTCCTGAGGCTCAAGGATCCTCGAAGGCTGTTCTCAGAGGCAACTGAGAAAGATGTTTTGCTTGGAATTGTGTTTTCAGCTTCTAGCCCACGGCATGAAATATAAGCACTTAGCAGTTGTTGAAGTAAAATACAAACCACTAGGCTTTTATCTTCAAATACAACCTATTTTATTTGTTTCATTTCCATCTGAGAGATATAATTACACATGAGTAAAGCTATTAATAGATATGCTTTAAAATTAGCACATGTGAAAATATTCCCAAGGATGTCTTACACTAGCTTCTTCCACCTTGAAATCTTGTCAATCATAAGACTTCTCTGGCTACTCTATGCATTGCTGTTCATGTCCACTCCACTTATTCTCCAAAATTAGTTTATTATCTTCATCATACTTATATCACTATGAAATTTACATGTTTATTAGTCTGTTTCCACCTTTAGAAAACAAGTCACAAGGTCTGGGTGGCAGGGACCTTGCCTCCCTCATTCAAAGCTCTACTCCCAATACCTATCATAGCACCAAGCCCATATAGGAGCTGACTATTTGTTTAACATTAATTACTGAATGTGAAAAAAACTGCATGTTTAAACTCATTATAATTTACAATTCATTTCTTAATTTAAGATAAATTTTTGAAAGTAATTTTTTAGTTGTAGTCACATGGTATCAATTATGCCATTTAAGGTATAAGGACTACAGAACATGAAAGAAACATGTGTTTTCATCTCAACTGATCTATTTGATTTTAAATTGAGGTTTGTTTCAATTAATAAAACTTTATTCTGTTACATGTTACTATATTCACATTGTCAGCTAAAAATAGCCCCATAGTAGGAATTTGCTTTACAGTAGAAATATCTGGGATAAACTATCAATCATATTTGCCTTAATACTGATTGACACAAAATTTCTATGAGTAGGTGTCATTATAAGTTTTGGTGTGGCAAAAATAAAATGAGAAAAGAAATTTCCAGAAGTTACACCTAAAATCAGACAGAGGAATCACATTTTTGAATTTTTCACTTTTTTGGTAGTTTTGTGCATTTTGGTGTGTTAAACTAGGACATTAGCCTTATATAATATGATTTTATTTAAATGTAATGATTATATAAATGATAAGATGACTTATATATGTCATCAAGTTTTAATATTTTGTAATGTTAAGTTGTTCTTGAATTGAATTGAAACTATTACTTAGTAAGTCTTGGGACTAGATGTTTGTAGAGTTTATAGGAAGCAGTGAGTGAAGGGCTTCTTAGAGTGAACCATTGTAGAAAAAATAATAAAACTTTCTTTCTTACCATGTAATTTTACTCTTTTTCACCTGTGGGAACCCCTTTTCATGTCCCGCATGATTCAGGGTCCCCATTTCAGGATTTGGGTTTCTGGAGAAGGCCGCATACAAATAAATAAAGAGACTCAGAAAAATATTAATTTGGAAAATGGGGGCCAGGCAGTACTTCAGCTCTAGTGGCAGAAATCCCCTCACTCTGGCTTCACCACTCCTTTTATTAAGATTAAAATCATAAGATATAGTGGTATCCCCGAGGCTGGAAACACCAGTAAAAGTCAATCAGTAGATCTTCTTAGGACAAACAGATGGGGGCTGCTTCAACCATCAACATCCCAGTAACCAGCTCCAACCCCTTGGAGCAATCAAGGTTGACCAGCCCTCCTCACTCCCTGTCCATAGCTTTCTAGTATTAAAGCACTGATTGGCTTCCAACATTCACCCACCAAAGAGTTTACTTTTCCAAAATTACCACCCCATTAGCCACACTTCATGTTATTCTCTTTTCCTAGTAAACATTACACGTTTTAACTGGAGATAATAAAGGCCAGTGCTTCCTGGTTGGTATGACTCAGTGGCTGAGCGTTGACCCATGAACCGGGAGGTCACAGTGTGATTCTCAGGGCATGTGGCCAGGCTGTGGGCTAGATCTCTAGTAGGGGGCATGCAGGAGGAAGCCGATCAGATTGACGATTCTCACCTTTGATGTTTCTATCTTTCTCTCCCTCTCCCCTCCTCTCTGTGAAATCAATAATAATAATAATAAAAACATTAAATAAGAAAAAGAGCAGTGCTACCTAAGGAACATTCGGCAATAATAAAAAAATGCTTTATTTTAAAAAATTATTCTTTGCCCCAATATGGTGGTCAACAGACACATGTAGCTACAGAACACTTGAAACGAAGTGAGTGTAACTAAGAAAATTAAAATTTAATGCTATTAACATGAATTTAAATAAACACGTGGCTAGGGGCTACCAGATTGGACAGCAAAGCTATAAATTATACATTTGAAAAACTCTCCTTGTTTTCCTTTTTCAAACCCACAAAGGGTAAGTTTCAAAAAGTCCAAGGACAGTGGCAGTTCTCAGTATACTAGTATCTGGAGTTCACTTGGTATAAAGACTGATCTACATCAAGTTACAAACCAACCATATTTCCCACCTATGGCTCTCTCTCTCTCTCTCTCTCTCTCTCTCTCTCTCTCTCTCTCTCTCTCTCTCTCTCTCTCTCTCTCTCTCTCCTTTTGCTTTCCAGTTTTGGCTGAATGTGGGACCCAGAGGCTGATCTCTCAGGATGCCCAGCTGAGAGTGCGTATGATCCTATGAGCTCCAGAGAGCTCCTGAAGCAGCCAGCACTCAGGAGAGCCACTGCCAGACGTGCCAGGTGACAGAGACAGAAAGATGGAGACAGAGTATCAGACCGAGCCACACTAATGAAAATCTTGTCTAGCCATCATCTCTGCAAATTTTATTTTAAAAAATTGATCTGATGTTTAAATTGGGCAGTTATCTCACTGTGTAGAGGACATTTTTTTTTTTTGGAGTTTGAGAGTGGGAAAATGTATATGCAGGAAAAAATAAGATGTGAAATATAAAGATTTCTGGAGATCTGGGAAAAAAATTTGTTTTTGTTTTTATTCTTCCAGCAGACATAACTGTTATTTTAGTTTCCTATAAATCATAAGGTTTGGAATGTAAACACATTATATTCCAAATTGAACTACATGCATTTCAAATTGCTTATTTTCCTAAGTATCATTACCCATTTATTATGCCGCTGAAACAGAAACATATTAAATTTGTAGATTTTCCATACTATAAAACACATGTATTTCTAATAAGAATCATCAGCTCACCATAGGGGTACCAAATATCTACCCCATTGGACTTCAAGCACCTATTCATTTCTTTCGGGTTTTAGCAGATTATACAGCTGTGAACTATGTTTAGCAGGTTTGTATGCAAGGAAGAAACACACTTTGCAAGAAAGAAACATTTTTTGAAGCAGCATTCATCTTTTTCTTATGAACACCTTTTCCTTCAAGCTTACTTTTGGAGTTTGGAACTCCAAATAATGGAAATAGAGCTGTCTGCTATTATGTAATGTAGCAAATCCATAGGGGGGAGTAGAATGAAATCAGAACTGGGGAAACCAGCTTCCTGCACTCCATCACCCTGCAAAGGAAACAGACTATATATAATGCATGCAATGAATCTTGTGGGCCAGAGACAAATAGCTTGTGCTGTATATTCCATTTTCACTGGAAACATTATATTAGAAATACCACCAAATGAGCAAAGATTTTAAATGCCTTAAACAGAAACCAAGGGAAAGTGGACATCTTAAAAGATAGAGCTCTCTAGTAGATGTATGAATGAAATACTCATTGAAAGGGATTATAGAAAAGTTCTTCAAAAGTCAGAGACCACCTAATTTATCATCAAAGCTGAAATGCATTGGAGATGAAAATTGGTGCTATTAATAATTAAGTTATATTTCTGGAACAGCCAAGACTTGTGGCTGCCTTAGTGAGTCTCCCTTTGTTTGCCTGCTATTCACCCACTGGATATCCCTCCATTATCCAAATACCACGCAAATTTTAAGACATTGTTTTATTCCCAGTGTCTCAATAATACTTTCATGACCTCTTTAGACTTCTATTCCTACACTAATTTGGCACTTGTAATTGGTGTCATATATTAACATTTATCATTCTCATGTGTTAGTTTTCTCTCAAAGCCTAAATCAATCCCTTGGAAATAATTGCTCAAAACATTGAATTATATGCTTGTTTCCTATATTTTGGAAGCCAGGCTCAGGTCTTTTCTCCACCATGTGTTCTTCCTGAATCAAAGCAGCAATAGTAAGCACTCCACCTCATTACAGGTCACAATGCAGCAGTACCTAGCTAGGCCAAATTAAATACCTGTTGCCCAGATATCATAGAAACAAACTCATCTTGAGTTGTGTATCTAGCTCCTGCAATAAAGGAAAAGCTCTGGTGTGAATTGCACTGGCATAAGCAAAGAACAGGGCAGGAAGCTAGTAGTTCTAGGTAGAAGTGAAGTTCTTCCCTTTTTCTCCTGAACTTACCTCAGTACAAGGCTAAGTGCAATACACGCACTTGTCTAGTCTGATGCTAAAGTGAGAATGTCGGTAGTCCAAGGCAAGCTCAAACATGGCTCTGGCAAGTGCAATACAAAGTGGTCTTACATGGCGATCAAGTTGAGATCCCATGAGGGACTAGGAGGGAGGCATTGCATGAGGAAGGGATGAGAGAAGGTACTTCATACAAGTGAGTGACTGCCAGTAACATTCTCATTATGTAGAGTGAATAAGAAAAAATAACCTTGAAATTATTTTGGAAATTTACAATTTTGAAAACATTCCTACTCAATTTACTATTTCCCTCTCCTAAATATACATAACATTTCAAAACACAAAGATCTTAACCAATGGAAAAACAATGTGCAAGGACCAAATAAAATTCAGACTTAAAAAAGGAAGAAATGACCACATGAAAAGGAACTCATCTCTGTACTGAGGAACAGCATGCTTTCTCCTACTCTAAGAATGTGTGAGAGAGAAACCACCCACAGTTTTCCATCGTTTTCTTAACCTGACTTCACCGTGAAGCCATCCAGTCAAAATATAAAATTATGGTAACTTGATTTTCCACTACACCCCAACCCTGAAGAAATAAATGTTATTCGAAATGTATTATCTCATTAAGGACAAGGACTACCTTAACAGGTCCAACCAAATGAACTTGTTTTAGGGGCTCTATTACTGACATCAGTGCTGTTTTATGTACTTCCTACATAGTCAGCAAAGTACCCACATGGGTTCTAGTTCACTCCATTGGAGTCCAAAGAACACAGCTTGAGTAAAGAAGTCACCCTGAACCACAGCTACAGATTATTCAATTTAAAAAATAAAACTTGTGAAGAACAAATACGAGCACTGGATTTTCTGATGAACTGTAGGTAAATGAAAATACAGCAAAATGAAAACACATAAGTGATCATCTGAACTTTGGGCTAAGAGGCCTAAATCATTAGATGTAGTGTGTAGTTCCTTGGATTCCTGTAGGTGTTTTTGCAGTTGAATTGAAAAGAGTGGTTATTTAAAAAATGTTTCCAAGAGTTTATTTGAGTATACATTGATTCAAATAGGGCAATGCCAGACCATAGGTGGTTAGGAATGCTCCACAGATAAGAGCTAGGAAAGAGGTTTTTAGAGAGAAGACTCAGGAACAGCAAGAAAATTATTCATTGACTGTAGCTTAAGTACTTGCCTTATTTGGAAAAGCTTAGTTGCTGTATGTGAATGGTTGGCCTTATGTTTTATTTTCTCATTTATGAGGGCATTGATGTTGGCTTAGGTTTCTGTTTGCCTGTTGTAGGCTTCTGAGGTCCTTAGTGACACCTCAGTCTAATGGTACCCATTTTTAATTACTGTAACAATCATCAAATTAAAAATATCCTGTATATTTTCTTCAATAATTTAAAAATTCTGCATTTCATACTATTAATCCATCTTGAATTTATGTGATGTGAAGTAGGAATCACATTTTACTTCCAATGGAAACATAGAATTGATGAGTTTTATAGACTGAATGTCTGTATGCCCATCCCCCAAATGTATATGTTAAAACCTATTTTTCAAGGTGATGATATTTGAAGTTGTAATAAATAAAATGCCTAAAAAGTCCATTAAAAATCCTAACATATAACTTTCACCTTTACTTTCGAATTCCATGGGCTTCCAATATAATTCATTCTCCTTGATTCCCTAAACATTTACAGTCTTTCCAAAATTTCCTTATTCTAAGTCTCAAAAGGGAATTTTGCTCTTTAACTGTCTGTATTATACTAAAAATTAATTCAAGGAATTGACCGCTGTGCTCTCAAGAATTGAGTAATAAACCCTCTTGTATCCATTAAAGCTCTTTCAGAGTGAGAGTTTCCCCAGAGCACCAAGGGGCAATTATTGTAAATCTGCCTACACAGGGCTTCCAGCATAGAGAAAATTTAATTCTCAAAGCCTACTCAGAGACAAAAAAATAGGCTTCCAGGATGTCAGCCTGTGTTGCAACAGTCTTCACCTGACAACTAAGCCTGGTGTTTAAACGAAGACCCTCCCTGAAAATGTGATGACTGTGGTTTCCATTCAGCAGTGCTTAACCTATTTATTGCCTGAATGAAAACATGAATAATTGAGTAAATGAAAGATCGTCCAGTTCAATGGTTCATGAACTAGATTTAAAGATGAATAAACTGCTGTTCAGCAAAGCTGGTGGCTCTATCAGAATTAACTTTACCCCAGTCAGTCCCAAATGAAGGGTGGAGATTTCAAGAATGAAGCAGCATTGAATCCATTATGTTTAGAACTTAGTTCAGTTAATCTCAAACTTGAGCAGGTAAAAGGCTGCTTCAAGTTCACATTCACAATGAGTGAACCATGTTAGTCCAGGGATCAGTTTTTCTTGCACATGTCAGGTGATTCTAATGTGCACGGTTTGGGACCACACTCTGAGGAACTACATCAGAGGTACATATACTAAGCCAAGCAGTCACAGTTCTATATGCTCACAATGAAAAAATTCACCACATGCTATTAGAGAAGCCCTGTGTGTTAGCTTCATTCTCATGACAGGTATACTTGCTTGCCATTATTCCCTATGCATGAACCCTCTTGCTGAGCTATCTGACTCTTTAAACAGTTTTTGCAGTTCATTCAGGTACTAACCATTGGTTCTAAATGCTTTCCTGTCTCCCATTCACTTTAAGGATGTAACACTCTCACAGTATTTTTAGGGACTCTTTCCTGCAGAAAATCTTGAAAAGCGGTGCTCCAGCCTTGAACAATCTTAGGTAACTAGGAATAGGGGTAGAAGTCATTTAAAGGAAACACACAGTTTCTTCTAATACCCATTAAATTTTACTTGGATTATATTGTGAACTAAGAGAGCATGCTTCTAACATTTATAGGAATTCCCTTCTTTTTAAGTTTTTCTAATCTCTCTTCAATGCCCTGCTTAAATTTTGCTCCTCTGTGATGTCATTTCTGATTCTTATCTCAGAAAATATTCTCTTCATTTATACTCTATACATCTTTGACCCAAACTCTGTATAATATGATCTAAATTGGAACTTTTTGTTCACACGTTGTTATAGACTGACGGGAAGTGTATCTCTAAAATTCATGTTAAAATCTAATCCCGATGGGATGGCAGGCATTTGGAGGTGATGCCTCTGGGAGGTGATTAGGTCATGAAGGTACTGCTCTAATAAAAGACCCCTTCCTCCATTCAAGGACATTGAGACACTTCTATCCATGAACCAGGAAGCAGACACTGAACCTGTTAGTGTCTTGAATTTGGACTTCTTAGCCTAGAGACTTGTGAGAAACACATTCTGTTGTTTATATGCCTCCCCAATCTATGAGATTCTATACAGCAGCCCTAACTAAGACACATGCACACTTCCTTGTAGGATCTAACATAAGCCTGTCTTACTCATCTTTATATCATCATCTTTTAGCAAATTACCTGGCTAGAATAGGCTATCAGTAAATATTTATGGAAAAAAGGAAAACACACAAGCAAGCACACACACATGTCTTAGAACTGATGTTAATAAATCTCTGCCCAAGTTTTTTAGTCAGTGGACATAGACAAGGACACCTGGAAAAAAAGATTCTTCTTAAAGTAATCATCAAAAATTTTGTATTTTGATAATTACTTTTTTCATGTTTTAATTTTAAATACTATATTTTGTAAAATTAAGAGAACCCTAAATTACAATAATGAAGGACATCTTGGATAAATTACAATGTTACTGGATAAAAGACTATAGTTTCAGAGTTTTTAACATTTTTAAGATCTGGGAACATTTTTAAAATGATATTTCAGAACAAAAAAAATCCTTCTCAAACTCATACAATTGTTGGCACTTATCTCCGCATCCTGTAAAAACTCTGCAAATGTGTTTGTGTTGTTTAAAGTCTGTAAAGAAAACACGTTATTTAAATTGAGTCATCAAACTGGTTGCAGAAATGGAATACTGTACTACTTGTCTCAGTATTGGGCCCTGAAAATCAATTACAGGGCACTGAGGCCAGTATTTCCCTGTTGGGAACAAAGGTTCTTTAAATTCCAGTACTTGCACTCTATGTTAGAGATGATGGACTGAAGCATTTCATTTAAAGAGGGTATGCCAGCATTTGTCCATTTGGATTATCTGAAAGCCATAAAATTAACATTGGCTCATTCTGAATTTTCTACTTATACTCAAATGAATACATTATTTTTGAAGAGAGACAGAACAAGGCTTATATTTACAATGGCACTGACTTGCATACCAATTCCTAAAATAAGGCTTTTACTAAAGTTGTTTCAAAGAAAATCTAAATTGTATGAAGTATCTTAGTCCAAATGGTTTAGAGCTAGAAAAGCATCTCTCCTCCATGGGTGCTCCTTGGCTGCAATTAAAGAATGTTTGGGTCTTGTGGAATTTCCAGTTTTAGCCACTTAGCTTCTGACCAACCTGCCATCACTCAGGTTTCAGTAGTACTTACCAGATTCTTTCAAAACAGAGTTGTTCTTTTTCTGGAAAGATCACTTACAATTATATCTAAGAAACAATGCTTAGAGTTTATTTTTAAAATGAAGAGGAAGTTTAGGTCAAGATTAAAGTAAATACCACCATGAAATCTCTACCCAAAAAGAACTTCTAAATCAAAGTTCTAAGCTTTTAAATTACATTTACTCAAAGGGTGATTTGGAGTCCCTGCTTTTTTTCCTCTACAAAGAATGAAAGGAACTTTATGGCAAAATTAGGTTGAAACCCCAAATATTAACTCTTCAAAATCTTCAGGGACATAAACCATGAAAAAGGCTAATATTTAATTAGATTTCAAAATTCTTAAAAATCAATCACAAGTTTGGATAAAGAGTTCTAACTAAGGAGTAATGCCTCCACATATTAGAGTTACTGCCAAAAGGAATATCATTGGTAATAAGAGTACTAGTATAACTTGATGAAGAATGTCTTTACTGTCTCAATAGAGTAAGCAACCATGTGGAAAGGAACTGCTGGGAGCTGAGGGTAACCTTTGTCCAACAGCCCTCTTAAGCCTCCATCCTACAACCCCAAAAAATTAATTTTGTCAACAACCTGAATAGCCACGATTGAAGATTCTTCCCTAAATGAGCCTCTCTATGAGAATCAACCCACCCAAACTTCATTGTAACCTTACAAGACTCTTAGAAGAATACCTAAATAAGCAGCGACTGGACTACCAACCCACAGAAGCTGTGAGGTAATAAATGTCTATTTTTGTAGACTGAGTTTGTGGCAATTTGTTACACATCTTGGAAAACTAATACAGAGGTCTACCATATTTTTTTCTGCTACATAGCATTGTCTTATATGCATATAACATATAAGTTTTACTCTTGATGGATATTGATTATACATGCCTGTTTGCACATAGGTATAATAGTAAATGTGCTTTTAGGGTTATTTGTCAATAGTAAGATTAGATTTTAAATATATGCTTGTTAATATTTTTATTGATATTGCCAATATACTTCTAATAAAAAAGTATATCATTTTATGCTTTCTCCAGCAATATGTGAAAGTTCCATTCATCTTAGTGGAACTAGTTTGCTGTTTTTATTTTATCTTTGTTTTATTTTTCAAAATACTAATAACATATTTTCTCAATCTTATAATACTAATACTGTAATACATTTTAAAAATAAAATTAGATGGCTAATTATCTAACACACAATATATCAACAAATGGTCTTCCCAAATTATTTGTCTAAAGCCATGATTATACCCAATGAAAAGCTCTAAAACTTAGCAAAATGACTTGATTTGTATAATTATTCTGTCCTTATAAGATATTACTAAATCTATCTGGTCTATTGAACTACAATGGCTTCAAAGAAAGTCATAAAGTTTCATTCAACTATTGCCATCTTCCATAATAGTGCAGGTAGAAATGTCAAACAGTACTTAAGACCACAATTTCATTGAACAGTTTCCCTGAAGATGTAAAAAAAAAAAAACCCACAATATATTTTGAATGAACTTGTCTTTTAACCTTCCAGAGCAAGAGAAGGCAAAAAAGTCTTGGACAAATACCCTGAATCATTAAGGTGACAAGAGTCAGGAATGTCAAGAGAACACTTCATAGACCAATGTGCACAAATAATTTATTATTTAAAAAAACTAGAAGAAATTTACTATATGCTCAAATGACTTATGTTAGAAAATGATTATGATGATGAAGAATAGATGATGGTATGTATATAAAAAACTAGTAGCCCTTGCGCAAGAATCTGTGTACCAGTAGATTGCTGCTGCCTTCCCGTAGCTTCCCCAAGACTTCCCCTCATAGCTTGCTGCCCTGGCACTTCCTCTATCTCTCCGCTGCCCGCTTGTAGTTAGCTGCCCTCCTGCAGATCCTTGATCCGGTCATTACGAGGTAGGTGGTTATGCCTCACAGTGTAATGAATAATTAGCATATTCCTCTCTTATTTTATAGGATTATATATGTGTGTATGTATTTACATGCAGTTTGGCTCAAATAAACTCATAATAATTCTCTACAAAAAAAGACAAATGAAGAAAGCGTTATAGTGAAAATTAAAAATAAAATTATAGGCAATTTTGAATATTTACATTTTGTTCATAATAATATTACAGATAAATATTATAAAGTTTGTTAATGTTGGGGAGTCTCTGCATAGGTAGTTGTTACATTGGAAACTGATAATTATAATCCAAATTTTCTATATTGATATAAAGCATGCATGAGTTATCTCACTTGAATAAATTTTATGTGTACAGTGAAAATATAAGGATTCTGAGAGTCTAAAATATAAAAGGAGTGAGTTAAAATTTCAATTTCAAGTCCTTTAACCAATTATCTGCCTCATTTACTTAATATAAATGTGATTTCAGATTAATGTGACTTTAAAGCTCTTGTTAAATGGGATTTCTCTTCAGAAGAGTTTTTCCCTTCTATAAGTTTGTAGGTGGTAATGATTTTTTAATCTATTTTGAAGGCATGCACTAGTATATTTTATTTTTATCAAAGAGTTAAAGAATAAAACCAAAACAGGTGGCAAGTTTTGCATTCAATAAGTTCCATACTTCTCCATCCTTTCCAAGTTCCAGCTGCTATGGTTTTTGTAGAGATTAAGAGGACCAATTCCTTGTTGCCCTTGCTTGCTGTATGAGTTGTGAAGCAAGGAGAAAATTAAGGGCTATTTGTATATATGCTGTGCACAAATTCTGTCCCGATAACACACTGTGGTCCTGGGTGGCTCCCTCATGCTATCTAATGTTTATATTTTACTTGGTCCCATATAGAGACTTGAGGACAGGATCAAGCTCCTTTTGAATCTCAATGAATTGATGAACTTTTGTTTAATGAATTCTGAAAGATGATAAAAGATGGGATTCTGTATGCTAAGGATTCCAAAAGTTTGGTTTTCAGTATAAAAACATAAGGAACTTAGTAAAATGCAGAGCCGTAGGCTCTAACCAGTGATATTTCAAACCAGCAGGCTTGAGTCTTGACAGGGAATCTGTATTTTGAGCACCCAGGTGATCATAATACTAACAGTTCAATGATCACAACATATGGCATTGTGAGGAAGTCATGAGTGGGAAGAAGTGAGATGCTGTTCCCTTTGTTTTTTCTAAAATTTTTCTGACTCCTTCTAGACCACCAGCCTATCAAATGGCAAAACTCTCTCATTTTGGCCAAAAATCCAGAAACAAGTTATGTTAGGTTCCTATAGTTACTGTAGCAAAGTACCAGAACCTGGGTGGCTTGCAGATATGTTGTCTGACAGTTCTGAAGGTCACAGTTCAAGATTAAGGTGTTTTGTTTTTGTTCTTTTTTCATCATAAAAGTTGTGTAATTTTTTAATTCTTTTTATTCTTTAAAGTATTACAAATAGTATTACCTATGTTTCCTTTTTTTCATCCCATTGACCTCCCCGCAGCCTCCCTTACACCCCAGCACATGCCATCACCTGTCCCCCTGGCCCAGTGTCTTGTATCCATTGGTTATATTTATATGCATGCATACAAGTCCTTCGATTGCTCTCTTACAGCCCCCGCCCTCCACCCTCCCCTGTCTTCCCACTGTAGTTTGACAGTCTGTTCAATGCTTCTTTGTCTCTGTATCAATCTTTCCCCCCATTTCTTTTCTTTAAAAAAATATTGCATCTGCATACTAGAAATAAATATATAAGAACAAAAAATGTTTGAGTCTCAGTTTCAGTGTCTAACAGTTCTGAGTCGCAGTTTCAATGTTAAATAGTTCCTTATGTGTACATATCAGCAATGGTATCTGGATGGTGGACATATGGTGGCAATGCAGGTTCCACCCTCTCTGGTTTGGACCTGTGCTTCCTGCAGCCATGCACAGCTGCTTACTGCTAGAATGGCAAGGTGTAACCAGTGTCTTATATTTCTGGACTGTCTTCACAGTTGGGACAGACCTGTCAGTTCCTCTTTGTTGCAGGAATCCATATGATCTTGGAGTTCTTTTCTGAAAATATACAAACATATTCTCTACCAAAAGTTAATAAAGGGATCTTTTCTGTAAATTAGACTCGGTATTCTTTCTATTTTTGCCCAATTGATTTTTCTTTGGCTGATTTTGACATCATATGTGTTTTTCATGGGTGTCCTGCTGTTAGCATTACAAATGGAAATTAATTTTCTGGAATAAGAATGTTCTAGATGTAATTTACTTACAGGATATTTTTCCTTACATGATATTATCCCACTATCTCCCACCCCCCTTTTCTGATTAATGGGGGCTTTGGGAAATTTTATATTGCAGTCTTGGTAACTTTAAATTTTAATTTTTGCACCAAAATTGGCAGATCCATGTTCCCTCCTCAGCCTCTAGAGGAGGATCTTCTGTTGCCTCTCCCAGCTTATGAAGCCCCAGGCATTCTTTGGCTTTGGCTGTATAACTCCAATCTCTGCTTCAGTCTTCACATGGCTTTCTTCCCTCTGTGTCTCTTCTCTGCGTCTTACAAGGACTCTAGTCATACTGGGTTAAGAGCCTGTCCTACTCAAGTATGACATTTTCTTAACCAATTATGTTGGCAATGACCTTATTTCCAAATAAAGTTACCTATTGAGGTTCCAGGAAGGCCATGGATTTTGAGGGGACACCATTTAACCTAGCACACAAGTCTTAAACTCTTTAATTAGATTATCTTGAAATAATATTTGTAAGCAAATGGGAAGATGCCATCCCTATCCTAATTTTATTTCATTTCATTAAGATTCTTTTAAATACCTGTTTAAAGCTTTTTCCCATTTGTAAAAGGACAACTACCATCCACTGTAGAATTACCCATTGCTACCTTGGCAAGGTTTGACACATCCTTAGAAACCAGAGATTTCTTCAATAATATTTTGTGAGTGCATGTATGTTGGGAGAGCAGAATAAAAATTTGCTAGGAAATCAATGCTTCATTTTCCTTTAATAATCAAAAGAAAGGCCTCTTGCAATAAGTTGAATGAAATGACTTGCAAAGGGATAAGGAATAAGTTTCTAACCTTTTTAAAAAACCATTTAAACCTGATGAGCAGCATCTATTAACTTTCAAAGAATAAAAAACAAAGGAGATGGAAAGCAATTTTAAAAAGGATTTTTTCATTGTTTACAATATTTCGGGTGTCCCTCATTTTCCCTCTCTTTGCTCCCCTCCACCCAGCTCCCGCCCCTCGGTAGGCTTTCACCACATGATTGTCTGAATCCATGGGCTATGCTTGAAGGGGCAGGCAAGAGAGCCTCTAGAAATTCCAGGTGACATTTTGGTTTTCTGAGCCCAAGAGATTATGATAATCATGTACAGTGTCAGACCCAAAGGGCTTGGTTCTCAATGGTAGCATTTTTTGGGTGGAAAGAACATCAGTAAACAATTACTTGTAAGTCGGGTTTTCCTTGATCTTGCCTCAGCATCACATAACTTCATTCTTTTTAAGAAATAAATTTCAAGTTTGACTTAACTCAGAAAAACTCCCCAAATGGTGTTTCAATTTCTATAAGCCAAATTCAATCTTTTTATCTCAAGCAAGTACATTTCTTGCAGAAGTCTCCATGAAGTCTTCGGGGGCCCCCAGCTGTCTTATTGGGACTTAGTCTGGTTATGTATCCAATTTCACCATAATCTATTAAATTACATCCATTAAAAAGCTGTCCCAGAAACTCAATTTTTAAAAAATGCACTGACATATATATGCAATGTAATACAACTCAGCCATAAAAAAGTTTTAAAAATTGCCATTTGTGACAATATGGATAAACTTGAAAGTATTATACTAAGTCAAATGTCAGATAGAAAGGACAACAACCATACAATTTCACTCATATGTGGAATATAAAACATAAAGGAACAAACAAAGCAAAAACAAATTCATAGACACAGACAACAGTATGATGGTCATCAGAGGGGAAGGGATGTTCTGGGAATGACAAAGTGGGTAAGGGATCAAATATATGGTAATGGAAGGTAGCTATACTTTATGTGGAAAGCATGCAATCAAGAGTAAAGATGTCACATAATCTTCTATGCCTAATAATTATATAATGTTACTAGAGGCCCAATGCATGAAATTCATGCATTGGGGGGGGGTCCTTCTCAACTCAGCCTGCACCGTCTGGAATCCAGGACCCTTTGGAGTATATCCGTCTGTCAGTTTAGGCCTGATTCCATTTGGACATTCCTCTTACAATCCGTGTCTGCTGGCTCCTAACTGCTCACCTTCCTGCCTACCTGATCACCCCTGGCCTGGTCACCCCACACAGCCTGCTGTTTAATTGTTACTATGAGAATGTCCTGACCAATTTGCATATTACCATTTTATTAGTATAGGTTAGCAAATATTACCTCAATAAATTTAATTTTTTAAGTACAAAAATTATACTTAGTAAAACAACTTTCTCTTTCTTGGATTCCTCACTAATGAATTCAGTAAATCTTTTATATCTATTTATTCTTTTAAAAATGCACTGATAATTACACTATTTTGTTGTAATGAAGTTTCCATAATATTTCTGATCCTATTTGTGCCAACTGTTGCTGTTTATCAACTGAATCACCACTGATCAACTATCACAACCAAGCATTTATGAAAGACATGGACGTGCCCTTGTAAATTGTTTTTAATAATAATTTATAGACTTGGATACTGAAATACTTATAATATTTGCCAAGTGGTCAGAAATATGTACATGTTAGATAGTTTAATGATCATGAGTCCTAAAACTACTCTCTTTTTATGGACAAGAATTTCCCATTTATGGGTAAGAAAAGATGATCTGGAATGTGAACATTTTTTTTCCATAAAAGAAAATCTTCCACCAAAATGTTCAGATCTTTTCAAGAATAGGGAGAGTGTGATGTGTATGATACTAACTCACTATGCTTTTAAAAAATACATACATTTTTAGGTAATACCAAGTAGGAAATAATTGTTAATCAGATATAATCTAAAGTCCCCATGGCTATCAGTTTGTGGTGTATAATCCAGCTACTAGTAAATATAATTTCATCCACATATCAAGTGCAAGGATGGTACCTGAAGTATGCGAAAGCACTTGGTTAAAATATCAGGTAATATTCATATTGAAGATTCTTTGAGTTAGTACTTCTAAACCCTTGCTATGCTTTACAATCAACTGGGAAGCTTTTAAGAAGTTCAACTGGACTCATCAATTAATGAGTACAGGACAGAATTATGGACCATTCTATAGAATACTACTCAGTATTCTTCATACACTGCATCCACCACTACAATAAATCTCAAAAATATTATGCTATGTGAAAGAAACCAGGCACAAAAGACTAAAGAAATCTTTGATTACATTTACATAGCATTCCGGAAAAAGCACAACTATAGAGACAAAATTGCTTCACAGTGGATGGATTTTATTGTATGTTAATTGGAACATGAAGCTTGGGGAAAATTTAATTACCCATAATTTACCACCAGAGATCCTAAACTAGTAGTGATTGAACTCAGGCAAGGGCAATTTTTAAACTCTCATAGGTGAGTCTAAGACAAGGCTTGAAAACTACCACTCCAGCATGTTCATATTAGAAGCCCCAATCCCCCTCAGTTTTGACATGACAATCCTATGCAATCAAAGACTGCTACCTAAAATATTAATGTTACAAGTATCCTCTCTTTTCTACAAATAGAACCATAATGCAATTTCCCTTATCAATGAACACCTTTTGTTGACTTCTAACGCACTCATGATGCAATACAGTGGCTTCTTTATTTATTTTTTCCTCTGTGAAGAGCTCATTCAGTCATTTAACTTCATTCATGAACATTGGTGAACATAGGCAGCCCTTATCGACTTATTAAATCCATTTACTTCATTATAACACATAATTTTAGTTAAACTCAGACTAAGGTTTCTATGTGAGTCCAGATTATGATGTGAATACTTATAAGCTAAGGCAAATTCAGTTTAACAAGAAGTATATATTAAACATCTACTATTTAAAAGGCACCACGACTTCAAAGGATTTTTTGTGCCAGTATAAGAAAGAGACCATGTGTATTCAAAACTGGAACACAGGGCAGGTATCTAAAGAGGTAAAAGATCTCCACCTGTAATGCTCAGACCTGCTTTCCCTACTTTCTATTTCTGTTGCATTAAATCCACCCATCTCCTTCACAACAAATCTTATCCTGTAACATTGCTTGAAATCATTCAAAGGTGCTTCTTCACTCATAGGCTAAACATCAAATTGCAACATGTTGTAGAAAGGTTTGCATAATCTGAGCCCTGCCTCTTGCCCCAGCTTCTTCTCACCTTTGCCCAAACCCTCTCCCCTGCCCCAATTAATTTGTGTTCCAGGTCTAATTAATAGTAAATTTGGGGAGGAGAGAGGGAAAACCTGAATGCTTGTTGGCAGCATACACATTACTCTGCAGTGAGAATTGCACTAATGCAGAGCTGAATTCATGGGCATACACCTGTGCAGTACCACAGGTCCTCTTCCGAAAAGACCCCACATTCGGTTTAATGATCTCTTGTTCCCATCCTGAAATTTTTAATACTTTTATTTTTGACTTTTAGTTTGGACTTGACATCCCACAGGACAAGGGAGCATATGTATGAGTAGAGGTGATAACCAGGGCAAGTGGCAATGTGTGCACTTCGTGTGGCCCAGCAGCCATGGGCACACATGAAGACACGAGTAGCCTTGGTTCTGTGTCTTCACTAGACCTTGGGGCAGTTCTGCATGTCACATTGTTTGTGCAATGACATTCCTTCTGTCTGGGATGCTCATCTGTAATCCCCTTCATACTTGCTAACTCACCTTCCATTACCTAAATATTGGAGAAACTCCTATGCAACCTTCAAAACTCAACTGAATGATCAGTTCTTATATGAAACTTTTCCAAGCCCTGCAAAATTTCATTATTTTCTTTTTAAGCCACCATCCGTCTTTCACTAACCTCTATTCTAGCATATATAGCAACTATCTCACAATTATTCACAGGTATTTCAGTCATCACTAAATTATAGATTCCTAAAGGAAAAAAAACAAAACAAAACAAAACCCTTTTATTAATCTCTGTATATTCCTGATGGTATTTAGCAAATGAGCTTCCTGCTGATGGAAAGTGAGTGTGGGCCAAGGCCATCTTTTTCATAAGTTGGGAAGGGTGTAGGAAGAAGGAAGACCCCATATATTGGGGGTGGGAGGAAGAAGGTCCTAAGCTTTCTAATAACCCACTAATACCTACACTGATGAGACATGACTTGTTCCATAATGTAAGCCTCTTTTTTCATCTGCTCTGCTCTCATTGTTTGCCACTGATTCTCCATCTCTTTTATGTGAAATTAAACCCTCTATGAAATACACTTGGGGGTAGGTTTTTCCCATATGATTGAGTTTAATATAGCAGTATTTACTTTCTGGCTTTTTGTTAAGTATTTCAATCCAGGTGTTTACAATATAGTGTTCTTTCGCAATTTTTGTTTTTTTCCCATTCCATTTTTCTGAAACAGCTGGTGGTGTATATGTAAACAAAATCAAATATTTGTTTAGATTTTCCTAGGGTTTTGCATCTACTAGACCTAGTGACAGAAGATGTTTATTTTACAGTTGATTGTGAATGATGTCATTGAAATTGTATTGCCTGGAAAATAAAAAACCATTGAGATGAAATTTATAAAAGTACATTCACTATTTGGTATAAAACAGAGAATAATTATTGGTATAGATCTTAAATAAAGCTGAAAAAAGATATATGGATATTGCTATAGGTGATACATTTTATTGATCACTTATTATGAAATAGATACTAAGTTCAAACCAAGAAAATATATTATGTGTTTTGTGAGATTAATTTATTTTTTTATCTAGGTATCATTGATCTTAAATAATACCTTCTCATCATAACTGATTTTTTAAAATGTAATAATCAAATATTCTTTTAAGAGAGAAATTTTTGCTTAGGAGAAAGGATAGGTAGCAGCCAAAGAGGCAGGGAAGGGTTGTGTGTAGAGGGTGGTCATGAGCCAGACTTCTTGGACATTATCTGAATATAACCATTAACTTCACTATCTCAAGCACAGTGCTGGACTCTAGAGCACCATGCCAAATGAAACAGACATGGTTCTGTCTGTGAGTTTATTAACAACCACATAGTTCTATGTAAAACTGCACCTGGGGAAATGCATTGAAGGAGAGTTATATGAGATGAAAGCCTGTGCTAGGAAGAATGGCTATAATCAGGAAGTCTGGGTGAGGAAATCAGATAAAGGGAACAGCACATACAGAGAAGAACAGGTTTGAGGATTAGGGTTAGGGTTAGACTATGGGAGAGCTTCTTGTAGAGGGAGGCAGGGGTGTGCAGGACACAGATGATGTTGGTCTTTATGTGAAAAGTAATGGAAAACCTTGCATTTAGCAGCAAAGTAAGCTGATGGGACCTGATCAAGTCAATCTGGCTACACAGGAGGAAAAAGATTGGAAAAAAGTGGGCAAGAGAAGCCTCTCCACTGTTCCTTGTTCTCCTCAATAGCCCTCATCTGAACCCAGAGTCAAAATGTAATAGATAGTGAAAGGGTCAACATTGGATCCTATCATACACATAAGATAGGTGGAAGGATAGGTAGATAGATGAATAGCCAAATATATTTTATTATCATTATCAATTATTCAGCCTTCATATATATACTGAGTGGTCAGATTATTATGACCACCCTATCAGTAGTTCATTGGGCCACTTTTTGCCTTAAATACTGTGGTAATTCTTCTCTGCATTGACTCCACAAGATGTTGAAAGGTGATGCAAGGAATCTGGCACCATGCTTGATGAATAGCACTGTCCAGTTCTGTGAGATTTGATGGTTGTGGAACCAGCTGCTCTTTTAACTTTCTCCCACAAATTCTCAATTGTATTGAGATCTGGTGATTGTGGGGGCCACCTAAGCAAGGTAAAGTCTCCCTCATGTTCATGAAGCAACTCCTACACAATATGAGCACCGTGGCATAATGCATTGTCTTGTTGGAAGAAGCCATCTCCATTGGGATACACCATCAACATGATAGGATGAACTTGGTCAGCAATGATACTTAGGTATGTTGTGCTATTCAGACATTGTTCCACATGAATTAAAGGGCCCAAATCATGCCAGGAAAACATGTCCCAAACCATAACACTGCACCCACCAACTTGAAAGGTTGTACTTCTGCATGTGGGGTGCATGCTTTCATGCTGTTTCCACAAAATTCTCACACTACCATCTGCATGATGCAACTGGAAACATGAATCATCGGACCACATGACTTTTTTTCCAATGCTCAACTGTCCAATCCTTGTGTTTCTGTGTGAACTGGAGACATTTTATCTTGGTAACTTCAGACAGCAAAGTTGTTTGAACAGGCCTTTGGCTTCCATATCCCATACAATACAGTGTACAGCTAATTTGCCTACAAACATAAGGGGGTCATAATAATCTGGCCACTAGGTGTGAGTGTGTGTGTGTGTACACACACACTGAATCGCCAGGTTTCCACAGGTTGATAACCGCTAGCAGGGTCACCTAAGACCATCAGAAAACACAGATATTTACATTATGACTCATAACAGTAGCAAAATTATAGTTATGAAGTAGCAACCAAAACAATTTTATGGTTGGGGGTCACCACAACATGAGGAACTGTAGTAAAGGGTTGTGGCACTAGAAAGGTTGAGGACCACTGCTATAGAAGCCCCAGTTTAAGAAACAAAACAACTTTGGCTGTTCCTTAGCCTTGTGGAGTTTGGAAGCAATGTACAAGGATAGGCCAGCCAAGTTCAAAACGCATCTGTGCTCTAAGGGATGTATAGAAATGTAAGCCAGCTGAGCACTTGATTAGCTTTTGTAGTTCTGACTGAGGGAGCACATTTCTGTGTGACTGCATATTTTTGCTTCAAGCTAATCAAAGGCACTTGAGTGAAAGAAACACAGAAGTCATTTCCTAATTGAAAACAGTTTGAGAATCTAAACAATGGAGTTGATCCACCCCACCCTCCCTAATGAAGTACTCGAAGTTTTCCCAGCATACAGAATAAAGAGTGGCTGTATGATAACCTATGCAGAGTGAAATGTCAAACATCACACTGGGCAGGAAGGATGCAACTCATTTCCCATTCTGGATTGCTCAGATTGAGGTCTTTCTGGAATGAATCACTAACGATGCTGATAAATGTAAACATGAGAAATATTACTATATTCCTCTGTATAGTTCTGTAGGGCATTTTAGTCAATCTGGTAATAAAAAAATTATTACCAGATTTATCTATTGAGTTCTTTCATTCAGCCAACATTTCTTGTATACCACATTGAAAACGAGATTCTATGCTATGTTCTGGACACAAAAGCCAAATGATGCACAGACGTTACCCTTGGAGCTTTTAGACTAATGGTGGAGACAAACTGGTAAACAAGTAGGACATCTGAGAGAAGGCGATGGTTGTGTTGAACAGAAAGAAGAGCAAGGGGGAGTTCTCTACACTCTCTCTGAACCTGGTTTTTCCGTTGTTTGCTGTTACCATTATCTACTTGTCCTTTTGGATCAGGGACCTTATTGCACAGATACACTCTTTGATTTCATCAGGGCTCTGCTTGCTAGTCAGATCAATGTGCTGCAACCTCAGGTGAGGAGACGCCTTTCCATCACTCTTGTAATAAAGCCCAAAAGATGACCCCAGTTTCTCTCCAACCCTTCTAATTCTGTATTTTCCCAACTCCAAGGATGACAGGCATTATTTTTTAAAAAGGAAGCAACTCATGCCAAGAAAAAGTAAATTTATAACTTCTTTCTCATATTTTATGGGCTGTAAAAATTCTAGCTGGCCAAAATCTGAAGAGGACATAATCCCAGCTTTCTATTTTAATTGCTTATATAATTTCATACCCATATTTAGTCTTTTTTATTCGTCACTGTATGCACAGGACCTAGAAAAGACAAATGGAATGATAACCTCATTAATACATACTCACATTAATAATAATATAAAATATTATTGCAAATGAATATTGACAAAATCATTAAGTAGAATAGTACCATACAACCATTACTTGGAAATAAAATATGAATGTCATTGATGTAGAAGAATTAATAATTATGCATATTTATGTGTATGTTTAATGTTCCATTTTTTGTTACTTCAACTCTCTTGGCCTTTAATTTTTATGCAAATATGTCAATCCTTCAGCCCATTGTCTTTACTCCTACATCTTAAAAATAGTGGTGCAAGAGTAAATGGCATTACTGTGACATTTGATACTAATATATCATGGTTTTCAGTTTCATCTGAGTCCTCAATAGCACTTGCCAATCTTTTGTCTCATTGCAAAGACTAGTGTCCCTCTTATGATGAGCTGCAAATACACTGTCAAATCCTCTCATATCACTCAAAGCCAAAATACCTACCCCCCAAAATAAATGGAACATTGCAGGTGAAAGTAAACACATCTTATAATACTGCTGTCTCTGAACCAGTCCCCTCCTTTTCAAGTTTTTCTACCTTTCTATGCCTATCCCTTTCCTCCTTCTTCACCTTAAAAATTAGCAACATACATAATTCTGTTCTCCTCTCTTTTTCTTCTCAATTGTCACTAGGTAGCTTCCCTAGAAAGCAAATTCTGAAATGGAAATAAGTATTCAGGGGCTTCATCAGGACATGATATTGGACTCAATTTTTGTAGAAGAGAAGGGAACACGAGTGGGCAAAGGGATCTTTTAAGATGTTTCTAAATGGAGTAGGAGGGACAGGCTTTTATATCCTTTGGTCAAGCTTCATCAGATGCCCGTGCTGCCTGACCTATGAAGGGAATATGATCTTGGGAGAGCTGGGTCTCAGCAGTAAAGGCATCTTTCAGAGAAGGGTGCAGTGGAAGATGCCAACACTACTCCTGGAAGTTGGATCATGAGTGTTTATACATGGAGACAGATCTAGGTCATGTGTCACATCATCATGTCACAACATATTAACCTCTAGAGCAACATCTTTGTGCTCCTCAACACACACACCAAGTCCTTGTGACTTTACCTCCTGTCTGTATCTCAAATATGAGCTATTCTACCATGCCTTCACCCTGTGAAGGTGGAAGATATAAGACGTAGGAGCTGGTTGTCCTGTTGCCCTCATCTTTGAGAAGATCCATGAGCACGAACACTATGTTCAGAGAGAAGCAGAGATCAGAATCTGTACCAGTGGTCTGACAGTGTTCATGTTATCATGTTCCAGCTATCCCTCAAGTCTAGCTTCCTTCTCATAGTGACAGAAAACTTCCAATATATTCTTCTCTTTTTCTTAGCTAATGCAAATAGTGCTTCTTCTGCTTAGAGTGCAAGGATTTCGGACTAATACAGAAGATGACCAATGATTGAACTAAGCCAGATCCTGGTGGGTCATCGTGTCCTTCAGGGTAGGCAGCACTGGCACCTGCCCTGAAATGTGTCTTGGTTTTTGTTATGTCTGCCTCACTTGTGCCAATATGATTAATCCTTACCATATTTTATCTGCCTAAACACTTTTTTCTTTTTACTTTATTTTAATATGCTCTGTTTAAATAAGGAACTGTCTGCATTCTTCATGCAGATGACAGGATGATTCATTTCCCAGAGATGTTTATACCTCTAATCAGAAAGAAAAGAAAATCTTTTGAATTACTTTTAGACACTCACTTCCTTTTCCACTCCCAACATTTAATTACTCACAAAACCCTTAAAGATATATCCTCTATCAGCATATATCTTGCACTCAGCACAGCTTAAGGGGAAGTAAGAACACAACTGACTCATCTTTTACAAGGTGAAAATTAAGGGAAACACTGCATGTATCTACCTGTGCATGTGAGTTTGCATAGTAATAGGGGCTTTTCAGGGTGGGGAGGCTCACAAGTGGACTGGTTATCTTAACAAGCCTTCTACAGCCAAGAGATCATCCATTTTCTTGTTAGAGATCAATTGACCCCTATGGGACCTGTGTAACCATTGTCTTTAGAACCAAGCTAACATTAAAGGAATCTAATGACTCAATGTTGATTATTGAAAAAACAAAAACAAAGCAAAAAGATGCAGGGAAGTAGAACTTTAACTCACTGACAAATATTTCACTTGCATTCACTTTAATCTCACTTTCCTCCAGCCACTGAGGAACACACATTTTCCTAGAGCTTGGGGATCAACAGAAGCACCTCATTGCCACTGCCTCTCATTCAATTCTGAACCCCAGCTTAAAATTGGTTTCTAGAAATCATAAAATAAGTGACTCTAGTAAAACATTTTATACTGCATTTTTCACATATATTATTTTCCTTTTTTGGAGCTATATGATAATTTTAAAAGAAATAATTAACATTCCCAGGGTACAAATTTAAGGCCAAGGGACTTCAAATAAGTGCCCAAGGTCACATTATGAGGAAAAGAAAGGATTTACATAACTTGGGTTTCTTAACACCAGAGACTAAAATTCATCTAACAGAAAGTGTAGAATAGATGTGTAAGAGTTGAGTTTCTCTAAAATAATAAATATTTAAGTAAGCCCATCATCAATCCACTAAAAAAAAGTCTTTGTTTCTAATGAAAGAGCTGGGGATAATTCATTCAACAAATATTTAGTAAGTACTTACCATGCGCCCAGATATTTTTCCAGTGCCCCAAAACCTTTAGATGACAACTTTGACCACATTTTTTGCAAAGTTGAGTCCATAAACCACTTACACAGAAAGAAAAACTGAAAAATTTCTGTTCCGTTGGAAACTTTAGGGGTGAGTGGGAGAATTGCACTTTTAACATGTATTCTGGGTGATTTTTATGGATGGTAAAGCTTGAAAATCCTGATTTACAAATCTTGACTCAGATTCCCAAACAGTTTTGAATGTATCCTATTCTTATTTCCAGTACACAAGGTAAATACTCCCAGAGAAGTGAGTGGCACTTTCTCTTTCTACATTTTCTCTTAAATGGCCTCTCTGAAGCAATGAAGTGATAGGCACTGGTAACTCAAGACCACCAGATCAAGTCACTGACTGCAGGAATATTTGAGTTAGTGGGAGACACCTACAGGGCAGCCCACCTGTCAGAGTTTTTGTTTGGTAGCAGGCCTATCAGTTTGTCTGATTAAACTTTGTGCCTATATCTGAATGACTCACGCTCTCCTGCTCTGTGCTGTGAATAGGTTGACAGAATTTATGCTAATTTGGAACATATATGTCAATAGGGCAGGTATTAGATTGTGAGCATGTATATTTCAAGATGAGCAGATGCAAACATTTGAACTATTTGTTCTTTTATAGACCTCTCAGGATGACCAGCTTTCCCCACCATCTTAAATTGAAAATCATAACTCAGATTTCGTATTCTTTAATATCAACTTTAACCTTTAATTTTCCAAATAATTAAATGATATAGTAATAAGCATTGACAGAGAATAAAAGTGATAAAATTTTGTGCACATCGAGAAAGAATACCGCACTTGCAAAAAAAGTATTTTACTGTCTAATTTGAAACCATTGCTACTATCTGACCTGTGCATTCTGACCTCCAGGGAGAATCTTTGTAGGATTCATGTAGGGAAAACAGTGCAAGAACAACTTGGATTAGGAACTCAATAAGTATATAAAAAAGCCAAATTCTTACTATCAAAATGAGAGAGAAGAACCAGACTATTTATACCCCTGACCTTCACCCCTAATAAAATTATCATAATTTTCACTCAATACAGATACTCCTCCACTTATGATGGGGTTACATCCTGATAAACCCATTGTTAAGTTAAAATAATGTAAGTTGAAAACACATTTAATACACCTCACCTACGAAACATCATA
The DNA here is from genome assembly GCA_027563665.1 of Antrozous pallidus. NCBI lineage: Eukaryota > Metazoa > Chordata > Mammalia > Chiroptera > Vespertilionidae > Antrozous > Antrozous pallidus. Next base: position 28,122,396 of record CM050508.1, on the reverse strand, counting down.
GCTTCACCTAGTCTACTTTAAAAGTGTTCACACACTTACATCATCCTGCAGTTGGGCAGAATCATCTCTTTGCCACTGCCCAGCATCTCAAAAGGATATGGTCCTGCATATTGTTGGCTCAGAAAAAGATCAATATTTATTTATTTATTTATTTATTTATTTATTTTCCGGCTCAGTACTTTATTATTTTTTATTCAGTTTATTAATTACATTGTTTCCCCTTTTGTTTCCCTTTTTTTATCCCCCTATATCTTCCCTCCACCCTGTACCTATCCCACCCTCTGCCCTCACCTTCCCCTCCCCAATGTCCTCTCCCATTGTTGCATGATTCTTGTCCAATCTCTTGCTGTACTTCCAACAACACCCTTCTCCCCAAGAATTGTCAGTCCATTCCCTCTCCATGTCCATGTTTCTGTTATACTCACCAGTTTATCCTGTTCATCAGCCTATCAGTTCACTTGATTTTTATGTTCATTTGTTGATAGATGTGTATTTGTTGTTCATAATTTATATTTTTACCTTTTTCTTCTTCCTCTTCTCAAAGAATATCTTTCAGCATTTCATATAATACTGGTTTGGTGGTGATGAACTCCTTTAGCTTGTTCTTATCTGCGAAGCACTTTATCTGATCCTCAATTCTGAATGATAGCTTTGCTGGATAGAGTAATCTTGGTTGTAGATTCTTGCTCTTCATTATTTTGAATATTTCTTGCCACTCGCGTCTGGCCTGCATCGTTTCTGTTGAGAAATCTTCTGACAATCGTATGGGTGCTCCCCTGTAGGTAACCAACTGTTTTTCTCTTGCTGCTTTTAATATACTCTCTTTATCTTTTGCTCTTGGCATTTTAATTATGATATGTCTTGGTGTGGTCCTCTTTAGATTCCTATATTTTGGGGTTCTGTGTACTTCTTGGGCTTTTAAGTCAGTTTCTTTCACCAGGTGGGAAAAGTTTTCAGTCACTATTTCTTCAAGTAGGTTTTCATTAACTTGCTCTCTCTTTTTCTGGCACCCCAATAATTCGGATGTTGGCTTGCTTGAGGTTGTCCCAGAGGCCCCTTACGCTAACTTCAATTATCTGAATTCTTTTTGTTTCTTGCTTTTCCAGCTGAGTGGATTTTGGTTCTTTGTATTTCAAATCTTTGACTTAGTTCTTGTGGCCCTCTGGACTGCTTTTAGGACTTTGTGTAATATTTTTTATTTCAGTCTGTGTATGCTTGATTTCTAGTTGGTCCTTTTTTTTATCTGTGAGGGTCTGGTTCGTATCCTCAGAGGTCTTGTTCATTTCCCTGAGGGTCTCAGTCATTTCCTTGTAAGTATCATTCATCTCCTTGTAATTCTCATTCATTTGCTGGTTGGTCTTGTTTATTTCCTGGTAATTCTCATTAAGTTGATCGGCCTTTTGTAGGAGCCTCTTGAAAAGCCTTATAACCGTGGTTTTGAACTCTATGTCTTGTCGTCTTTTCTCCTCCATTTCTTTCACACCTGATTTCTTTCCATGTCTCTGCATGGTGGCTGCTTTATGTGGTGGATATCCTCAAAGGGACAGTGGCTCAGTCTCCCCAGTTACCTGAGGTGGGTACTCTTACTGCAATCCTTTATGGGTTGTATTCAGTATTTTCGAATTTAAACCCAGCTTTTTGTTGTTAGCCCTAGGAGGGTTTGGCCTCCAGGCCAATTGGCTGTGAAGGGAGACTGTGTTCAGGTTGTATGGGCGGAGTCTCTGGCCTGCGCGGTGCTCGCGCGCAGGTCTCTGTTGGATGGGGATGGCTGCAGACACCTCCAAGAGAAAGCCACTAGTCTCTTCCCCTTGCCAGACAACTCTGCCTTTCCCCAAATGTGCCTGCACACCAAAAGTCCAGCCCAGGGCTGTAGAATAGATGGTTTCCGGAACCAGGAGACAAGTTTCCAGGGGGCAAGTCGCGGGTTTGCGCGACCCTTGGGACTAGGAGCCTCTGCCACGCTCCACTTCCAGGGTGTGTCTCCCGGACCTCAGACCTCGCCCGGTTCCGGGAAATCTGTGCAGGGGGACCTCTTCCCGTACCCAGGATCTCGGATCTCGCCCGGCTCGGGAAATCTGGGCAGTGGGACGCCTCCGCCCTTCCTCTTCAGAGAAATCCTGTCGGGGGTCGCTGCTCCAGCCCCAGCCCGTGCGCACGCGACCAGGGCGGCTCCTAACCTGTTTTCGTCTGAAAAGCTGCGCTCCCGCCGGTCCCGAGTCTTAGTGTCCCACCTCCGCTCCTATTAGTGGATTTTTCATGCAGCCAGCTTTTTGGCGATTCTGGGTGCTTGTCTGTTCCACTTTTATGTTGTAGTTCCCAAATCGTTGCGCGGGGCAGAACAATAGGTGTTTGCTTATGCCGCCATCTTGGTGTCTCAGAAAAAGATCAATATTTGAAATTCAAAATTCTACTGAATGGGTACTACTTTGCACCATCATCAAGTCAAACAATTGTAAGTCAAACAACTATAAATCAGGGACTATCTGATGTGTCAGGCAAATATTCTTCTCTCAAGCAGGGGGAATGTCAAATGTAAAGGAACAAGAGGTAATTGTTCTAGTTTCATCAATGTGGCAGGTGGGTTTTTATTCCCTTCTACACTTAACCTTCAATCTACCCAGAATAAGCCAAAAAAAGGAAAAGAAGCAGATACACTTCTGTAGTCTGATAAGGAAGGGGCACTAGGCAACCAGATTAATTCTCACTATGTACAAGTCCAATTGCCACTTGTATCAAAGTCAGACTGTAAGATCTCAGGTCCTCATATGCTTGCTTTCTTCATATCGGGTTCTAAGGTATCCCTTCCTCCCATGGAGCAGCAGCTCTGGATGACCAGGAAATTCCTCACACACTCTATGCTGGCTACAAAGGAGGGCTGGACCTCACAGAGGAGAAGAGGCCAAGGTGAACAATGGAGACATGCAGAAGAGATGACTCTGCATACCACAAAGTCACAGCAAATGGTTTTTCTATGACTAATTATTCAAACGACAGGCCAGAGGAAGTAAAATATAAAAATGAATAGAGCAGAAGAAAAAAACCTACAGATGTTGCATTGGTTGGAATATTGCCTAGACTGAAATATAGTACTGATTAAACAGTCTCCAAGTTCTACCTGCAACACCATTTTGTTGAGCAATATGAAACCCTATCTTCCATAACTAGGGGCTTATCAAAAACTAGAACATCTCAGGCTAATATGCACTTTCTTGTGCTATATTGAACTATCCAAGAGCTGGAACATTAATGGCAGTCCTCATATCACAGATGAGTAATTAAGCTAAGAAATAAGGGATTTTGATCATTTTAGACAATGCTTATGATAAATCCAAAATGTGACACCCTTTTTAGCTGAATCTAATGACCTTGGTTTAGGTTGGATTTTTATTTTAAATAAATTTTTCATTTGAAATCGTGCAAGAACATTTTCAAAATAATAGAATATATAGAACAATAGAAAGATATTTTTTTAGACAAAGGAGACAGAATAATGTCAAAAGATGTGAAGTAGCTTTGCAGGTTGCTCTCAGAAGTATGCTTGTATTTTTTTCAAATTAATCTTTTTAAAAATATATTTTATTGATTTTTTTACAGAGAGGAAGGGAGAGGGATAGAAAGCCAGAAACACTGATGAGAGAGAAACATCGATCAGCTGCCTCCTGCACACCGCCTACTGGGGATGTGCCTGCAACCAAGGTACATGCCCTTGACTGGAATCGAACCTGGGACCTTTCAGTCCACAGGCTGATGTTCTATTCACTGAGCCAAACTGGTTTTGGCCAAATTAATCTTTATTGTTAAAAGTATTACAGATGTCCCCTTTTTTTCCCATTGACCTCCTCCACTCTGCACCAGCTCCTACCAGGCCTTCACCACACTATTGTCTGTATTCATTGGGCTCTGCATAGTTATTTCATCTCCTTGTTTAGCAGACTATAATAGTTACACTTGGATTCTACCCAGTCCCAAATGTCCCTTATTGGTGTTGAAGAGGAAACCACACGGTATATTTGGAAGAACATCACAAGTAAACTTTGCCTCAGACTAATTCACAGGTCATTGCTCTACACTCTTCATGCTCAATAAATACACATTTTATAATATATTATAATTGCAATATATCATAATTGGCATTTGAGAATGATGCAGAGTGTATGGTCATCTTTCTTTTTCTTTGTACACTACTGAATTTCACTCAGGGAATTTTCACTTTCACCCCACTTCCAATGTTTATATATTTAGATATATTTAGCCCATCCACTAGATTGTGAGTTGCATAAATTACTGTGTCCTATTAATCTTTCAGATATCTCCTCCAGTACCTGGTGGATGTTTAATAAATATTCATAGGAGAAAAACATACTAGTTATTGCATTTTGTTTTGGTTTGTTTTTTATTATAAGTTAATGAAAGCTTCTTTTTTAATAAATTAAGTTTGATTTTTATGGTGTCATGGCAGGGGAAATTTTCCCAGCACTCCTAAATCCCACAGCGTGCAGACCCATTGATGACAAGAAGAATTCTGGTAGCTCTCACTGCTCTTTGAGCGGCATTGACTCTCCACTTGAGGCCAGAACGGCCGAAATGCCCATGCTCCCCTTGGAAGTCTTCCAAAAGCACACCTGAAACTGGATTTTTGCCACATCTGTTTCATCTGGTTTCTGGGGTATGATTTATATCTTTCAGTGTTCTAAGAGTCAAGTATAAATGACATTATGCAATGTGTACCTGGGTGAATTCAAGGAAGCATTTGTTCCCAAGCATTTGCAGGCAACATCTTTGTTCTGACAACCTACAAATGACAGCATAGCCCAGTTATTTATGCGAAAAATTAAACTTCTAATCTAGTGGTAGTGATTTTTATTTATCACTTTATAAAAGAACTGTATCTTTGAACTTTCTTAAAACTTAGTCCTGATGCTAAAATATGTTTTTTTTCCTAATTTATAACATGAGCCCATGCCCAATTATCAAATATCCACTGAAATATATAAATATTAATTATATTGAATTATGTTTAGTGTACATCTTTGGTATCATCTATCATGTTAAAGTGATCTAATATAAACCTATGATAAATTATCAACGGCCTTACTTCAAGATGAAGGCTTTCTGGATGAGATCATGAATGTATGTATGATCAGAGCAAAATATCTATATAATACATCCTTAAGGTAATTTGTATAGTTGTAAATACATAAATACCCAATTTAAAACATTGGAAGTGGGGTGAAAGTGAAAATTCCCTGAGTGAAATTCAGTAGTGTAAAAAGAAAAAGAAATCTGACCATACACTCTGCATCATTCTCAAATGCCAGTTTTGAGGGTTTTTCTGGAAAGCCTTCACAATATGATTTACATATGATCTATTTGTTCCCATGAGCCTCCCTCTTACTACATGTCAAGTTATTTCCCATGAAGTGAGAATATAGCCGTACACAAGACGGACAAGGTCCTTGCTCCCCTGGGGTTTGAATTCTAATGTGGAGAGTCAGAAAAATAAATGCAGAAGAATATTTCTAACAAGTGTATTGAAGATAATAAACACAGTGATACAAAGAGTGTTACTTGGAGCAGAAGGAAAGGAACACATATCAAATGAAGTTCTCAGAGGAGCCATGAAGGTGACTTCTGAGCTCAGATCTGAAAGATTAAAATAAAGGGCATTTGCTAAAAAGCATTTGAAGAAGAGGAAACAGCAAATGCTAATGCACTAAAGAAGACATAAACTTGGCAGAAATAGCATCACTAAGATAAAATCTTAGTGATCAGAAGCAGATGGGCAATAGCTAGGACACATGAGAATGTATAGATTAAAAAAAGAAATTGGATTTTATGCCAAAGGCAAGAGGTCATTGGTGAATTTTAAGGCATAGAATGACATGTCCTTACTAATATTTTCAAAATATCTTTCTTTTTGCCAATGTTAAAGTCCAAACAGAACATCCATAGCAATCATAGTCTTTACTCTCGCTGGCTAATTGTCTAACCCATGGCACATTAAGTGTAATTAGCAACTTTAACTGTGGCTTAGTTTTTAAAGGCTACTTTGTTTTTGTTTTTTCTTTTAAGTCATCATCATAATAATTAATGCCATCTATAATTATTAGGGATTCCTTCTATCCTGCTAAAAACTGGATTCTTAGTAACTGGAGCTTGAATGGACATTTAAACATGGACTTTAGTATCCTTAATATTTAATTCTATATATGACACTTTCTTTTTGCCTATCTATGGAAATTAATATCTTACATAAATACAAAGCTGTATTCAAGCTAATATAATACATTTAAAGTTTTATAAAATGTCTTAACAGCTACTGAAAATATAGGGCTAACTTCACACATCTCCAAAGCTAATACAAAGCAATAAGTTTGAATCAACAAAAATATTGGCAGGGCAATAGGTTATATACTGGTATAAAGAAACATTACTAAAGATTAGATATTTTTCACAATATCTAAATTCCAGAAATAAAATATACAGTTCTTTCTCTACAGTTGTCTGTTTTTAATTTAAAAGTTCATCTTTGTTATGGCTAAATAGTATTCCATTGTATATATACCACATTCTTTATCCCGTCATTGATTGGCAGATACTTAGATTGTTTCCGTGTTTGGCCCTATAAATAATGCTGCAATGAATATAGGAGAACATATAGCTTTATGAATAAGTGTTTTCATTTTTTTGAGTAAATACCCAGCAGAGGAATTGCTGAACCATATGGTAGTCCTTCTCTACCATATGGATGGATTTTGAGAGTACTATGCTAAGTGAAATAAGTCAGATGGAAAAGGACAAAAAATACCATTTCATTTATATGTGGAATAAAAAAATAAAATGTAACAAACAAACTGACAAAACTAACAAAAATGAACTCATAGAATCAGTCAACAGAATAGTGATGACCAGAGAGGGTGGAAGGCAAAGAGAGTAAAGGGAATCAAATATATGGTAACAGAAGGAAACTTGACTTCAGGTGGTAAATACACAATAGAATATACAGGTGTAAAATTATAATGTTGTACACCTGAAAATTATATAAAATTATATGCTCAAATAAATTAAAAATTTTAAATGTTTAGAGTAAGGAAGAGTTAGCAAAGGATACACAGGTATGGAATAGAAAATAAAATAATACTAGTAAATAAAAGATAGTTATCCTAAAACTACATAGATGACTATCCTATTTAATAAAGGTGAAATATGCAAATTAACTATCACTTTGCAACAAAGATGGCAGTGCCCACAGCCAATAAGGAGGGACTATGCAAAGTGATATGACAAAGATGATGGCAGCTGGGCTGGGATGTTCCACCCTGCCCTGGCTGCTCCAGGCCTCTGGGCAGTGTGTGCATGCAGGTGCAGAGCAGCTGGGGTGGGGCAGGACATCTGCTATGAGGGAAGGGGGCAGGGGTGAGGGAGATACAGGAGGGCAGCAGAGCTGGAGTGAAGGCGGAAGGCAGCTCCAGTTGGAGTGAAGGCAGAAGGTGGCAGCCAGAACAAAGGCCTGGGTCCCAGGTAACAAAGGGAAGCTGGTACTGGCAGCCAGGGGAATGAAGGCCTATTTTTGCACAAATCTTCATGCATCAGGCCTCTAGTCTATACTAATATAAGACTAATATGCTAATTAGGTCTTCTGGATGTCCTTTCAGACAAAGCCATGATAGTGGGAGCCGAGGCAGTTAGAGGTGATCTGTCTGGCAGGGGAGAGCAGTTATGGGTGATCAGAAAGGTAGGCAGGTGAGCAGACAGGAATCAGCAATCCTGGATTGTAAAAGGGATGTCCAGATGCCCAGATCCACCAGACCTAAACTGGCAGTCAGACAGACCATCACCCAGTACACCAATTTTGTGCACCAGGCCTCTAGTTTATAATAATAAAAGTATAATATGCTAATTAGACCAGACATCCTTCCAAATTACCTTCCAAACAAAGCCAGGGCTGAGAGGGAAGCCTGAGTCCCAGGTAAAGGAGGGAAGCCAGTGCCGGCAGCTGGGAGAAAGAAGGACTACTCTTGTATAAATTTTGTGCATCAGGCCTCTAGTATCCTATATTAAAAAAAAGAGAGAGAGAAAATTACCTGGGGACTTAGGAAGTCAGAGAAAAAAGAGACTCCAGGTTATTTTGTTTTGACTCTTAAGTGATATATTAATCAGCATTTTCTAAAGGAACACAACCAGTAGGATTTATGTGTATAGATATATAGGTATTTATAACAAATTGGCTCATATGATTATGGAGCCTGACAAGTTCTAAGATCTGCAATTGGTAAACTGGAGGGAGACCAAGAAATGCCAATGTTTCAATTTAAATCTGAAGCTGAAGCTAGTCAGACAGATGAATTATCTTTCATTTTTGGGAGGGTCTACCCTTTTGTTCTGTTCAAGACTTTAACTGATTGGACAAGGACAACCCTGCAGAGATGGTAATCTGCTTTACTCAGTCTACCAATTTAAATGTTAAGATCATTCAAAAAACACCCTCACAAAAACACTCAGAATAACGTTTAAGCAAATATCTGGACACCCCATCATCCAGTTAGGTTGATACGCAAAGTTAACCATCACAAGTAGTAATGAACTATTGAAAGTTCACACCAGAATTTATTCACCAGTTGTTTCTATCAATGTTTATTGATCCCCTGGTAAGCATCAGGTCTACTCTAGATGCAGGGATCCAATGAGAAGTAAGAAATAATTTCTGTCTTCTGGTCATCATGGCCCTCTGAAAAGAGGAAAATGCATGCATAAACTAAATGCAGTGAGACAGTTACCAAAGGGAATGGATTAGAAGGAAAGAGTGAGGTCACAAGCACTGAGTGGGCATTCAAAAGTTGAACGCTAATATTTAGAGAATGCTGGTGAGGTTATTTTCAAACAGAAAAGCATTCAAGAAAGGGGATGTCCTAAAGGACACAGTAGGAAATGTAAGTGGACTGAAAAATCAAGAGAAGCCTGATTGGTTGGTAGAAGCCCAAGTAACAGTGAGAGTTTGTGCAATAAAAGACTTTGTAGCTTTTGCTAGATTTTTGACAAAAAAAAATTTTTTTTTGCAGTCACCAACTACTAAAACTTTTTCTGTTCTTTATGATTCTTTTGTCTTCATATTCATATCATCACTTCTTTGTTGAATGCCTGTTAATTAAGCACCAGTCATGTCAGGCACCATGCAATGAGTTGGTAACTTACTGTGAAGAGAAAGAGGTGGCCTTTTCCTCATGAAGCTGAAGGACTTCTAGGGAGAAAAATATAGACAATCATAAATGAAAATATATGATATTTATATTTTTATTGATTTCAAAGAGGAAGCGAGAGAGAGATAAATAGAAGCATCAGTGATGTGGGAAAATCATTGACTGACTGCCTTCTGCATGCTCCACACTGGACAACCCAGGCATGTTCTCTAACTGGGTATCAGACTATGACCTCCTGGTTCATAAATTGATTCTCAGCCACTGATCCAAGCCAGTTGGGTGAAAAATATATGATTTTTAAATGTGATTGTTACAATGAATATAAAGTATAGAATACTGTTTGTCAAAGCTAAAGTAAAAATAATTCCTTGAATAAAGCATCAAAAGAGACATGGAAATCTTGGGCTATTTTATCTTAAAGAACCAGTGACACCACCACTATGGGACAAACCAACTCACAAGCCTGCTTTAAAGTACACATAAGCCTATGGTCTTGTCCAGACCTATACCTATTATTTAACTGTCATCTCCTCCTAGAAATAAGAAATACATTTTAAGTTCTTTCTTGACCTCATAATCTGATTCACTTATACATGGTTTCTACTATTGACTAATTTAACCACTCCATGTCAGCATTGTCATTTATTTGACTTAGAAATTATACCTTGAGCTTATGCTGTCAAAATCCCAGAAGTGACATAAGGAGTAAGAATAAGGTTTGTCACAATTTTTTTGTCTATAAGCAATTAGATTTTTATAGCATCTTCTTATAACTAAGTGGGGAACACAAATACTGCAATCAAAATGAGATGAACTCATTTGCTTACCTGAGGACCAAGCTGTTTTATATCCCACCCACTTCACTCAGAGGCTCCCAACATCTTCAACCTCAAACAGAAAGCAACAGATGTGTGTCTCCAGTCTTTGGTGAATCATATCCAAAATGGCTATAATTCTGAAAGGGTGACAAGGCATAAAAGAATCCCAGAATCAAGATGAAAGTTGATTCATATCCACCAAGCTCTGGCCCAATTCTCTTGGTTGGCCACTGTATTTAAAACATTTGTAAGCTTTGCAGCCCAAGCAATTTATTGAGGGCTTTCCTTATCTGCCTTATATACATAGTCAGGTCTTCCCACTGAGTTTCACTCCTAGTCCTTCTTTTGGTTGGATCCAAGCCATTATCCTTCACCATCCCACATTAATCACACTCCTGTTCAAACTGCCTGGGCCACCAAAAACTCTGATTTACAAAGACCTGCCATCACAGCATCCTTGCTCACTTAAAACCTTCACAACTTCTGGATAGCTGAGCTCCTCTGTAGAAAGAACAAACAAAGGTTGAAAAGGAGATTAATGTTTGGCAGTGAAAGTTTTTAATAGAGAAAAAAGTTTTACACAGTGAATTACAATAGACTAGAGGCCCAGTGCATAAATTTGTGCACCAATGGGATCCCTCAGTCTGGCCTGTGGGATAGGGCCAAAACCACCTCTGTGACATCCTTCAAGGAGTCCCAGATTGCAAGAGGGCTGAGGCCAGGCTGAGGGAACCCACCAGTGCATGATTGGGCAGGGAAGGACGCGGGAGGTTGGCTAGCCAGGGAGGGACTGCAGGAGGACTCTAGGCATGTCTAGCCCATCTTGCTCAGTCCTGATCAGCTGGACCCCAGCAACAAACTAACCTACCTGTCGGAACATCTACCTTTTTATGGTCAGTGCACCTCATAGCGAGTGGTTGAGCAGCCTTAGCTTATCATTAGAATATATCACACTTTGATTGGTTGAAGGGCTGACTGGTTGGCTGGCCACTTAGCATATTAGGCTTTTATTATATAGGATAAAACATTGAATAGCCAAGTTTGGGCTCTAATTTTGCATTTACATATCACCTATTTTAAAAATACCTAGACATTTAACTATACTATGAATTAATGTTTTTAATTCTAAAATGAGAAAACTCAAATACAGCCAGCAGTTAAATTCAATTAATAGGAGTTCTTTGGCTCAAAATGAACACATATTCATTCATTCATCTGTTTAGCCATTTATGTATTAACTCACACAACAAAAATGTATTTAAAAAATCAACTCTCTGTAATACTCTATTCTAATTAGAGTCCCAACATAAGGAAAAATATTTTCTTATCATATCGGATTTGTAGGCAAAGAAAAAAATGTATAATGTATTTTTGAGATCTTTAGGAGTGGAATAAATATCTATTTCTGGTATCAAACAACATGGTTATTATTGTTTTATAATCTCATTTATTCATTTATTTATTTAATTCATTTGATAAACATTCGTTGAAATTCTCCTATCTATATTGGATAAAGCTAAGTTCCTAAAGAGAGAAATAATTATCTCAATACATTATGCTGGAAAGAACAACAGTTTAGCATGACTTGATCAGGAAATGTTAATGGGGAATGAAATAGATTGGTTGCTCTCCAAATAAGTGGAGACTTTCTTCTTAGGCCATTGGGAAGCATTGAGGATTTTTATGCATGAAGAAGAAGTAACCCATTCAGAAGAGATTTTATGCTTCCACCTACATATAGATTAAAAGCCTAAATATAACAAATATTTAGATTTGTGCACCATTAAATAGGCAAATATAAATCTGTAAAGTATCAGAAGTACTGGGGACTAAAACCCAATATTTACATAGCACTTACCATGGCACACAGATTCGTTTTCAGGAATAACACCCACTGATTAAATCCTTGTAACAAAGGAGAAAGTTGTAATTTCTCCTCCATTTTACAGATGAAGAAACTGAGACAAGAGAGAGTAAAGAAAATTTCCCAAGCCTCCTAGTTACTAAACCATTAAGTACTAGATTTAAAATCTAGGTACTCCAACATCCATGGACTTAACCACTACATTAAAAGGCATTATTGCTACTGTCATTGAATCTTTACTATAGTAATTCTTCCTCAGAGTAACATCAAATTGTACAAAAAAATTATAATAAAGTTCTGAAATTCTTTCTTTTCTAATCCCATGCTCTATAGATCTCTTTGAATTTTGATGGTTTTTATTTACTTTTTTATAACGGTTATATTTATTTTTAAGTATATTTTTATTGATTTCAGAGAAGAAGGGAGAAGCAGAGAGAGATAGAAACATTAATGATGAGAGACTATCATTGATCAGCTGACAGGGATCAGCCTCACACTTGGATTGGGCCTGCAACCTGGCATGTGCCCTGACCAGGAATCAAACAAACCATGACCTCCTGGTTCATAGGTTGATGCTCAATTACTGAACCATACCAGCTGGGTGTTTGTTTTTAATCAATATTTTTATTGATTTCGTAGAGGAAGGGGTAGGGAGAGAGATATATAGAAACATCAGTGGTAAGAGAAAATCATTGATCAGCTGCCTTCTTCATATGCCCTTGATCCAAATCAAAACCTCAAAACAGGGACCCTTCAGTCTATAGGCCAACACTGTACCCACTGAACAAAACCAGTCAGGGATGATTTTTTTTAGATGTAATGGTGGGTACCTTCATAATTTTAGACAACATGCTTATTGATATTTTTTAATAAAAACAGTATCATTTTCTTGTCACTATGTTAAAATGATTTAGCTTAAATGCATTTTGACCATCTATAGATCTATAATAGTTCTATCATTGCTCTTAGTTTTTATATTGTCCCCTTATGACATTAATAAGATACATAAACCCCTAAATCTTATTCCATAAGATTTTTATGGTATAATTTGCCCCCCCCCCATTAAGATGAGTTGTCACTACCCTTACCTATTACTTATATATATTCTCCACAGTTCCCTCCTTCTTTCTTCTCCCACTTTGCCATTGAAATTTTGCCTTTTTAAGTAATTAACTTTATCAACTTTTACACTCTGTTCTGCACCCACAACCAAGTTGGCCATTATTTTCCCATTGACTGTAGAGATTCCAGCATCTGTATGCCTGCATTATTATTACATGCCAATAGGTTTTATTTTTGTGTGTGTGTGTTTTCCTCAAACACTGCCTTAGATTTAAATTTTCATCTTAGAAATTTAATCTTTGACAACTTTGAAAGCTGAAAAAGATTGTTTCTAGTATCAATGTTAAGCTGGTTTTATTTTATAATACTAAATCATACTGTATTTTAATTTGCTTCTATGTAGACTATAACTTCTTACACATTTTAGTTTTATCATTTCCAATTTTTCTGTTTTTCTTTTCCTTTTCTATTTCATTCCTTTCCCTTCCTTTCTTCTTTTGTTCCTCTCTCTTGTCTCCCTTTCTTTCCCCAGCCTTCCTCACCCCTGCTTCCTCTCTTCAAACAATGTGCCTGGATACTATCCTGTGAGTTTCCAAATATCTCATTTGGAAACTCACAGGATAAGTAGCAGCTACTTCAGGATATTTTGGGGTAGTTCAGGATTCCCCTCTCACTCGATTTCTAATGGAACACCAATAATCTGGGGACTGCAGGGATGTTCAAAGCATGGAAGAGGGGGGAAGTATGCTAGTCCTTTGCCAACACTTACCTCCCAGCTGAGACGACACAGCCCTATTTGGTGCTCCTCTCAGTATGTCAATGGCAGGTCTCTTGTCCTGGGTACTGGCGACATTCAGACTTCTGCTGCACTCTGTGGTCAGGAAAACTTGGTAGTCTATTAATGTCTGTCTTGAAAATCTTCACACCCCCATCATATTCTTTTATTCCTGAATCAAGCATGAGGGATTCTGTGAAGCTAGACATTAGGAGTTTAGATAGAAATGCTAAAAAATATCTTCTCTTTTTGAGGTTTCCAGACTCTGTGGGAAATCTATCTTAAGCCCAATCCTTCCCACTTCCCATCCTTCTACTCCCACCCGATCCATCCCTACCCCAACTCCACCACACTCAAGAGTTTGGCTTTAGGGACAAGTGGACAGCATGAGTACCTTTATCAGACCACTAAACAGTAGATTTACTGTTTGCCTTTTTTTCTGAACTTTCACCTTTCTCCCCAGCTCAAAGTATTACCTCCTCCATAGCTAGAAAAATCCATATATACCAATTTTCCTCAGTCTCTCATTAGTCCAGGACTTCAATAATTAGCTTAATTGATTACTCTTGCCTTTCCCCCCCCCCTTTTAAACCTACCTTATGTGTAGCTTTGGGTCAAACTTCTGAAAACTGATTCTTCAAATGAATTCCTGGTGATCTCTAAGCTGCCCACCAGGAACATCTGAATCTCAGTTCAGACTCAAGCTGGAAACAGTTATATGGACTACTAAATTTTACCAAACACTAAACATACACATTTTTAAAGGAAAACAAGCCAATAAAGGTATTTTCAAAATTGAACTTGACCCCAACTGATAAATCTTCCTGGTTCAATTCCAGGAATACAATTGTTTTGATTTTCAACCTCATCTCAAGATGTTTAGAGGCAAAACCAGTTGAAGACACCCATATCTATTAGTTCTATCTTCAGGTTTCTGGCAGATTCTGGGCACTGGAAACCCTGTTGTGTTTATGCCATCACTTTTATCTCAGCTACTTAGGTATCAGCCTAAGAAAAGGCAGGGACAGGTGGGAGAGGGGCTGTTAGAGGATGACTGGGTGGCAGCCTTTCTGTCACCTGGGAGTTTGGGTTCCCTAAAACTACTAACTCCCAAAGGTTCTTCAGAGTAATGGTCAACCCCAGGGGCCAGCAAATATCAGACAGTTTTTGTTTCCTCTTGTTGAGAGAGCATTTAAATGGGTTGCAGAGGAGCTGTAGTTGTATTTAGATTGGCATTCTAACAGTTCTAATTAAAGTTTAAAGAATTTTGGTACTCCTCAAAATAAGAAAGTACTTACTAGCAGATATTATATAAATTTTTGAAGTGAAGAGAAAGATGAATTTTTGAAGTGCCTAATTTTTATGTTTAAAATATCAAGTATATATTTTATTATTACTACACATTGCTGTACAATAACCTTTTCTAATAAATCCTTAGGGAATTCTGAGGAATTTTAAAATAACATAGATTCTTACAATCTGGAATCATTAAGATCAAAACACAGGAAAAGTGTAGGCCAGGTAATCTTGCAAATACCTCTAATCTTTTAATGCTTTGATTGATGAGTCTGATATGATTTTGCTTCAAGCTTCATGGATCCATTGGCTACTAATCAGGTTTAATACATGTAATTCCATTTGAGAATGGAAATTATTACTTGATGATTTTTAACTAAGTGCAACGATAAAAATTTCTGACAGTCCTCATGAGCAGTGGTCATTGAACAAAAGTGTTTTCCGTATATAATACACTACATCCAATTTACTTAAAATTGTATTTTGAGAGGTTTTCCCAGTTCAAATGTAATACAGGATAAAGAGTTAACCAGGCAATGAACAATTTTTATAATGCCTTAAAATATAGAAGTTAACAAAGAAAAATCAATAAAGACCATTTATTTTCTGAAAATGAAAATGGAGTTTAAAAAGTAAGACAATAGACAGGTTTTTGATAAATATACATTTGATAACTTGATAGCCTATGGGTAAAAATAACTTGATTTTAATAAAAGCTTAAGGAATTAATTAACACCCTAGTGTTTAATGTCACCCAGAGAAATTTCAGGAAAAGATTCTTAAAGTTTTTCACAATTTATTTAAGAATGAGATTAATCACTAATAAGTAAATAAATAAATAAAATTCAATGTAAAGAGAGTTTTTATAACATAAAATATAGCTCCTGAAAAATACACATATAATACATTTTGGGAAGATAAGAATGGTGGCTTATAAAACAGTTACACAATCTAATTTTTAGGGAGTTAACATCTAGAAAAATTGGCAGTTTCAGAAGCAAACTTGTCGTACTGTGAGATTTCTATGATGACTAATTTTATGTGTTAAATTGATGGGCCCATAGGTGGATGGATATTGGATCAAATATTGTTGTGGGAATTTCTTTGAGGGTGTTTTTGGATGAGAATAGCATTTGAATCAGTAGAGAGAGAAACAGATTGCCCTTCCTAATGTAGGTGGAGCCCAAATGAAACAAAAAAGCTGACCCTCTTGTAAGATACTAGAAGCCCAGTGCATGATAATTTGTGCATTTGGGTTGAGTTCCTCAGCCCGACCTGCACCCTCTCACAATCCGGGACCCCTCAGTTAGGGTCCCTAGGCCTTGCCTGAGATCAAGGCCTATTGGGGTTTTCCTTCTCTGGGCTGCAGGCAGCTGGCCCCTGCCCCACCACTGCTACTGCTTGCCATCTATGCAGGGCTGCCCCCACTCCTCTGCCACTGGTGGCCTCTCTCTGCAGACCACAGGCCAGGGTGCAATGGCTTGGCTGGCCTGGGTCTCCCTCTTTCTTTACTGAGAGGCAAGGCCAGCCCTGCAAGTGGCCATCTGCCTACCTGAACTCCCCTAACCACTTGCCTGCTGGCCTGATTGCCCCTATCTGCTTGCTTGGAGGTAGGGCCAGTCCAGTGAGGGGTCGTCTGCCTACCTGATCACCCCTAACTGCTGACCTGCCTACCTGATCACCCCTAACCACTGGTATACCTACCTAATCACCGCTAATCACTATGCCTGCTTGCCTGATTGCCACTTATCACTTGCTTGGGGGCAGGGCTAGCCAGCACTGACTTCTAGTTGGTCTGCCTCTGGTCGGTACTGGTCATTATGACCAGGGTTTTTATATATTAGAATAGAGAATTTCTTTTGCCTGACAGCTTTTACACCGGGACATCAGATTTTTGCCTGCTTTCAGACTTTAATTAAAACATCTACTCTTCCTGGGTCTCAAGCCTGCCAGCCTTCCAACTGTAACACCATCAGTTCTATTGGTTATTCATTCTTTGAACTTGAACCAGAACTTACATCATCGAGTCTCCTGAGTCTCGAGCTGGACTATTCACTCTGTAGATCTTGGGACTTCTCAGCCTCCATAATTACATGGATTCTCTCTCTCTCTCTCTCTCTCTCTCTCTCTTCTCTCTCGTATAAAATGTATATATAAACTTCCTGGTTCTCTTTCTCTGGAGAACACTATCTAATACAATTCTAATTCACAAGTGTTTACCCTGTGAAAATTTACATTCTCATAATTTTAAAGTAATGTCCAGTGCCATTTGTCATTTACTTAAATTAGTGTTCACTATGGGTAAAGCAAGGTGGTAGAAAATGAATTTGTTTTAAAGCCAGATTTAAATTCCTTGCTCTCCCACTAAATACATAAGTGGCCCTGGGCAGATTATTCTAGCACTCTGAAAAATATGTTTCCTTGTTTATAAAAAAAATTAAAATGGAAAACTAAAACCCTCCAAGATTGTGTGGCT
Source organism: Antrozous pallidus (assembly GCA_027563665.1). Lineage (NCBI taxonomy): Eukaryota > Metazoa > Chordata > Mammalia > Chiroptera > Vespertilionidae > Antrozous > Antrozous pallidus. The sequence goes on along the minus strand of CM050508.1, from coordinate 28,104,908 downwards.
TAAATGAACAATATGTGTGGGTGGTAGAACTTGGTGGATGACCCCAAAAGATAGGATAGCTCTCTGAGTCCTTCCCATGCACAGCAACTGGTCTGATAGGCTAGCATTAGTCCCTAAAGAAGGCAAAGACTTATGGAATAATTTGGCCCCAAATTTTACTGACTTGCTATATTGGTTAGTCTATTGAGATGGAAGCAAACCTAAATTAGAGACAGATTAGACAACGTCAAAGGGCTCTGTTTTAGCAAGTATCTCCTTCTAAGGTTGTGTATATTATTTTCCTGGTGAAAGCAAAATGATTGAACTAAAGAAATGGTAAAGTTTTCAGTATCTGTAACAAGTGAGGAGTCCATCAGCTTACTTCTCCTTCTGTGTTCTTGATCTCCATGCCTGGTCCTGGAGATAAGGGGAGAATATTCAGGAGAAAATCCCAGGAAAGGTCCCAGGAGTGAAGGGCTGTGTGATGTGGAGCTCCTCTGTTGGGAATAAAGAGCAGAGGAAATTTCAGCATGATAAATGAGTTTGTGTGTGCGTTTATATGTCTGAGTGTGTATGTTATAATCAGTACCTAATATATGTTTATTTTTATCTAGAATGAAATAGGTTTTTTACAATTTAACTTTATTTTTGAAAGTATTACAGATGTCCCCCTTGTTCTCTCACATTGACCCCCTATACCCACTCCTGACCCTTCTCCAGGGCTTCACTGCACTATTATCTGTCCATGAGTTATGTACACTGAGTGGCCAGATTATTATGATCTCTGAATGCATAATAGTCTAGCCACTTAATGTATATTCTATATAATAAAGGGCTAATATGCAAATTGTCCCCTTGACCAGGAGTTCAACCAGCAGGCAGTCCAGCCAACTGTCCATGTCCCCTCACCCTGGCCAGACTGGCCAGACCCCACCCATGCACGAATTCATGCATCAGGCCTCAAATATATACTGAGTGTTCAAACTATTATGACCATCCCATCAGTACTTTGTTGGGCCACCTTTTGCCCTCAATACCATGGCAATTCTTCTTGGCATTGACCCTATGAAATGTTGAGAGGTGATTCTAGGAATCTGACCTCATGCCTGATGAATAGCACTGTCCAGTTTGTGAGATTTGATGGTTGTGGAACCAGCTGCCTGATGGCTCTTTTAACTTCATTCCACAAATGCTCAATTGGATTGAGATCTGGTGATTGTGTGGGCCACCTAAGCAAGGTTAAAGTCTTCCTCATGTTCGTGAAATCACTCCTGTACATTACAAGCACCATGGCATAGTGCATTGTCTTGTTGGAAGAAGCGATCTCCATTGGGATACGCCGTCAACATGATAGGATGATCATGATCAGCAAGGATATTTAGGTATGTTGTGCTATTCAGATATTGTCCCACATGAATTAAAGGGCCCAAATCATGCCAGGAAAACATGCCCCAAACCATAACACTGCCCCCACCAGTTTGAAGGGTAGTACTCATGCATGTGGGGTGCATGCTTTCATGCTGTTTCTACAAAATTCTCACTCTGCCATCTGCATGATGCAACTGGAAATGTGATTCATCAGACCACATGATTTTTTCCCAATGCTTGACTGTCCAATCCTTGTGTTCCTGTGTGAATTGGAGATGTTTTACCTTGGTAACTGCAGACAGCAAAGGTGTTTGAACAGGCTTTCAGCTTCCATATGGCATATGTTGCAGTGTATAGCTAATTTGCCTACAAACATCATGTGATCATAATAATCTAGCCACTCAGTGTATATATGCATTCTAGAAGCCCAGTGGATGGATTTGTGCACCAGTAGGGTCCCTCTCCCTGACCTTCAGTGATATGGCCAAAACCAGATTCCCTTAGGGGTCCCAGATTTCAATAGGGCAATTCTCCAGTGATGCACCCCAGAATTGGGCTTCCTCCTCTGTGATTCTGGGTGCATCACCCAAGAACCACAGCTGCTAAGTCACGGCAGCTCAGCAGCTTCTACATTAAGTGTCTGCCCCCTGGTGGTCATTGCAAGTCATAGCTACCAGTCAGCCAGTCACTTAGGCTTTTGTATATATACTAGAGGCCCGGTGCACAAAATTTATGCACAGCATCCTCTGGGGAGATGCTTGTCCAGGGGCCTCCTCAAGACCCCAGCACACGAAGCCCTGTCCGATACTTGGGGGCTTGGGCTTTCAGATCTGGCTTCCCTGCCTGGCATAGTGCAAATTTGCTGCCCCGGGCCCGTTCTCTCCCTCCAGGTGGCGGGAGAGGGTGGGTATCAGGTTGGGCGGGGGCGCAGACAGACCGCCCTCTCCCACCATGCCAGCTAAGGGTCCTGAGGGTCGCCCTCTCCCACTGCACTGACCCCTGCTGAAGGCCGTCCTCTCCCACCGTAGGCCTACCCTCTCCCACTGTGCTGGCCAGGGACACAGACAATCTGGCCTCTCCTGCTGTGCATGGCTTATTCTCTCCCACCCCGCAGCCAGAGAGGTCAGACCCCAGAATGTGCTGGAGGCGTGAATGGCCCACCCTCTCCCGCTGCAGGACCACCCTCTCCCACCACTCCTGCCAGGGGCATGGACAGCCTGCCCTCTTCTGCTGCATAGGGCCCACCCACAGTGGGCTGCCGGGTTGGCTGGGGGCACAGACAGCCCACCTTCTGCTGCCATGCTGGCCAGGGGTGCCAAAGGCCGCCCTCTCCTGCTGCAGACCTGCCCTCTTCCACCGCAGCCCTGCCCCCTGCCTCGTGCTTGCCACCCCCCCCCAACCCCAGCTCCTGATTCGCCGGCCCCTGGGTGCTCCCTGCTGCTACTGCCACCACCGCTTCTGCTGTTGCCGCACCTTCCCCTCACAGCGCTCAGGCGCTGGGTGCTCGCTGTCGCCATTTCATCTCCACCCCTGGGGACCGGAGCTCACGCCACTTGGTCCTGCTCCTCAGGCCCACCCCCTGCTCCTGATTGGCTGGTAGCATAGTCAATCAGGAGCCATGGTACAGTCACTTTTGCATGTTAGTCTTTTATTAGATAGGATAAATATTCAAGATCCAGTGCACAAAATTCATGCATGGGAAGGGAGTCCCTCAGCCTGCACCCACAGGGATAGAGCCTTAACTGTCAGTTAGACATTCCCATTGTAATCCAGGACTGCTGGCTCCTAACCACTCACCTGCCTGTCTGCCTGATCGGCCCTAACTGCTGCTGCCTTGGCCTCTGCTACCACGGCTTTGTCCAGAAGGAAAACTGGTCCAGAAAGTCATTTGGCTGCTTAGTCTAATTGCCATGTTATTCTTTTATTAGTATAGATATATAGATATGTTTTTTGGTTAATCTCTCTCAACCTACTCCCCCCTTTCCTCTGAAATATGTCAGTCTGTTGCATGTCTCAAGGTTCTTCTTATTTAGTAGATCACCTATTTGTTTGCCAGTTTATATTTTTTTCAGTTTTTAATACCTACCCTATATAGGAAAAAATGTTTTCAGTAATACTTATAAAATAAAACTAATAAAAATAATAGCCAGAAAAGTAATTCAGATAGTAAAAAGTTGAATTTTGCATACATAATTATGTTAGTAAACATAAAGTAAAAGAAAAGAAAATAATTTTTCAGTATAAAAACGAAATGCATAACTATTCATTCAGTAATTATGCTTATTAGGACAGGTTAGGTTGATTGCTAGGGACTGAATATTTGAAAGCCATTCTTTCACATCAATATCTTCTCTTTACCTATGTTCAACATTTTAAAACACCAAACAGGTTAAATTTAATTTTAATTACTATTAATAAAGTACAATAAAACTGGGAGGAATAAAATCAGACTTGTTAATTTTTTTAAATCTTCTTTTAACAGCAAAAGATTAAGAATATCTGAATAAAATGTATAGAGACTTTATGAAGCTATTTATAACAAGTAACTGGGGCCAAAATTGAACAATATTATTTTTGGCTCATAAAGGCCATCACCAATTTCAATGCTATTCTGTCATTGATATTAAAATGCTGCTATAACATTTTTGAAGCACATATTTATCTTATTGGGACACTAGGCAATAGTTCAAGAAAATGTTCCTAAAAATGAAAAGCAATAATAATAGTAAAAAAGAATAAAAATTGTATTAGTTAAGATCCAATCAGCAGATAGAAACCACATGATAATGAAAACAGGGAGTGTTTGATGTAAAGAATTATTTGCTATAACAAGGAAAAAATCTATACAGTATTAGAGAGAATCCTAAAAATTACCCTGGTACTGAGCAAGATTGCCTAAGGAATGAACAATGATGGAAGGTACAATTTCTCAATGCTGGAATTCAGTCCTCATTAGAAAGGGTAAGGTTGTGGTCCCCTGAAAGGCAGATTAGTTTGCTGAGTTGCCTTGGGTGAGAGCTGATCTGTGGACCATGAGAAGCTAGAAACATCCCTTTGGGATGCCACTGAGACTCATGGTATGGTAATTGCTTGGCTCATCCACACATATCCTGCTGACAGGAGAGACAGTCCCTTCTTCAGGCAGTCTCTCTCCATCACCTCTCACGACAAATCTTAAAAAACAAGTTGCCAAGGAAAACTATAAAATGGTTTAGATCCATTTTAACACAACAGACCAGGTTGAGGGAGAAGATTTGGAGCAGAGAGGGCATACATTGATTATTTCCACAGTTATATTTAACTTTCTATTATCTATCTACTCATTTCCATGTGAACATATGTGTTTAAGTTTTCAAGAAGTTTAATTTTATCAAAATACTAGGGGCCCGGTGCATGAAATTCATGCACTGGTGGTGGGTAATGCTTCAGCCCAACCAGCCTCCTCACACATACTGGGAGTGCTCAGGGGATGTCCTACTGACCTCTCATCCCCAGCCTACCCTGGGCACCCAGCCATTGCCCTGCAATGGGGCCAATGGCTGGCTCTGCCCAAGCCCTGCACCCCCTCCCCCGGCCTTGGCCCAGCCCCAGGAGCCATGTGTGCACTGGCCACCTCAGCCCTGCCCCTCTGGCCCCAATGGCTGGCTCCTCCCCAGCTCCTGATTGGCTGGTGGGTGTGGCTTGTGGGTATGGCTTGATTGGAGGTATGGTCGATTTGCATATCACTCTTTTATTAGACAGGATAATATATCCCAAACAGCCTATAGACCTAAGGGTTTCCTAAAAATCTAAATCCCACATTTCTGAGATGGTTGATAAAGTGACTCCAATCTCTTGACTATATATTGATTGATGTGTATTTTGTTTGAAGAGATGAGGAAAGGGCAGCATATGGAATCGTTCATATACTGGTATTACTGAGAAGTTTTTTACTGACTTCTAGCACTTTTCTCCTTGCTATTGAAATCTGTGAGGACTATCCCAGTTACATTTCACATACTAACTTACTTCCTATTTAAAGTATAGAAGTATAACTGAATAAATTGGCATGCTAAGTACCCTTCCAATAAATATTATGTCTGCATGCACAGGTCTAGGATTGATGGAAATTTTTCTTTAATGCCTCCAGCACCCTTTAGATACATGCTGAGTCATTTAATTGGAATCAGGTGCACACTGAAGCATGAGAAACGTCCATAACCCTCTTATTTAGTAGCTCACCTATTTCACACAGAAGCCAAGTGGTGACTGAGGACAAGTGGGGGTCACATAACTAAATTGAAGACCAGAACCTCAGTAGTCACCCACACCATGTTGTGTCTCATGAGCAGCTGATGAAGGTGAAAAAAGTGTGCACTTTACTTTGAAAGAGTTCTTACTAATCTTGTTTCTTTTTCTTTTCTTTTTTTAATCTTCACCTGAGGATATTTTTCTATTGATTTTTAGAGAGAAAGGAAAAGAGAGGAAAAGACAGAAAAAAAATCATTATGAGAGAAACACATGGATTGGTTGCCTCCTGCATGTCCAGGCCTGGGAGGAACCTGCAACCGCAACCCTTGTGTGGTGTCGTTGACTGGAATCGAACTCAGGAACCTTGGGTCAACAGGCCGGCATTCTATCTGCTAAGCCAAACTGGCTAGGAAATAATCTTGTTTCTTGATGAATAAATACCAGCCACAACAAAGTCAGCTAATTTAAACTATTGCTTTTATTATAATTACACGGGAGCACAAATAAATAAGCACAGAAGTATTTAAAATATTGTCAGTGCACTAAAGAAAACAATTTGTTTTTAAACAACATCTGGTTACTTCAGTAGTATCAAAGTACATTTATAATTACATGTTACCTAAAAAAACCAAGTACAAAAATTAAGAGAAATGAAAACATCAATGTTTATATTATTCTGTATATAGAAATGGCTACCAACACATGAGTAGAGAAATCTGTTATCTAATGCTCATTTGCACATTTTTTTCAGGCACATACCTGACAAGTTTATGAAAAATGCAATATGACATTCAAATTTTTAGATATGGTAAACATGTCATTTTGGAATGGATGGTAAATGGTTTCCTTTAAAAACCCTGTCTTTTAAAAATGTAGTGCCATTATCCACTAAAAAACATATTATTTTATATAATTTTCTTAATAGCTATCTGTTTCAATTTCTTGAAAAGAGCAAGAAAGTAAACATACAATTGCTAAATACGTAAACACATTTTTAGTGCAAGATAACAAGACCTGTGACTTTACTGTGCTTTGATTTTTATAATCACAGTGCACTTTACACGAACTGCTACACTACAAATGTTAGGAGTTCCAAACCAAGGAAGTGCATACTAAACATTTCCCTATATATTATATACAGTATGTATACTGTATGTGGCTGTATACACGTGTAAATGTAAATGCTTTTAGGGTAGGCAAACCCAGTCACATTTGAGAACAATTGAACACTTTTAAAATTTTGTCATATGTACTTGGGAGATAAATCCAACAATATCTCTATAAAGATGTTTCCCCTTAAATTTGAACTTGTATAACACTTAAATGGACATTATTGTTTCAGATTAAACACCTCTGCTATGATGTAATTGACCCAAATATCAAAAGGTTATAAATTAATCTAAATCCCAAGCAATAGTGTTCAAGTCCAACATAGCAAAACTTGCTATCATCTTACTGATTTACTGATAGACAGTGGTACATATCCTATGTGCACAAATAGAGGCTTACACATAAACATATTTTATACTTAGACATTGACTTTACTATGTTTTAGCAGTTTATTTTGACTGTACATTGGATCTGAAAGAAAAGAGAATACCATATATAAACATGTAAGTGATGTCAAGCACATGTGATATTGTATATCTTCTTAAAAACAATCAACTACGTTTTTAAAATATTAATGATTGCCTAATTAAGCTCATTAAAGGCAGGGCCACATCTTTTTGAATATTTAAGGCCAACTACTTCACAATTTTTTAAAATAACTGATACATAAGTTGCTCAACAGTGAACTGTTAAATGAATAATGGATTAATAGATTGTCCACATTCTACAGTTAACTATCTTAAATACTATAAGTACCATTTTTCTTTCACTTCCATTTAAGTTTGGGACATAATGAGTCACAAATTGCTATTTTATTCTACCTCTATTCCTTCACAAAGGTGAATTATTTCTCATCTCAGATTACTGCTTAAATCATAGGACTCTGCTTATTTTCATAGGTAGCCGTAATTAGCTTACAGGCTCTTTTCTATAGTCAAGTGGCTCACCTTAACATGTAAGTAATATGAAAACTGCATTGTATGTGCACTATTTAGATGTCTTGTTTACTTAGTTAAAACAATATCCTAACAGGGTTGTTCCGTGTTTTTGACTTGCTCATTAACCTCACTCAAAAGGGTCAACCCAAAAGATGTGTGAGGGTAAGGCTAAAGCCAGAATGTAGTAAGAAAAAGGTCTCTCTCCTCTCCAGAGCAAAGAAAACTTTCTGTAACCTCAGTATCTCTGAAATTCTGGTGTCATTATTTTGAAAAGTGAAGTTCTACCTGATTGTAGCCACACAATAGCTATGTATCTGTAAAACTACAAATGTTAACCTCCCACGGTTTTGTTTCACTCTCCCAGCAACGTCACACGTAGGATAGCAACGCTCACTGACACAGATCAGTCACTCTTCACTCCACACTTGTTTCAACAGCATGAACACAGGTCAAAGGGGGCAGTGTTCCTGTAAAACACCCCTGGTAGACCTCCGAGTGTGCTGGCTACTGGGACCTCTGAGAAATGCAGGATTTGATTTGTCTCTTCTCAGCTAAGAAGTTTCTCTGGCTGACAGCCAATAAAATTCTGTGTGTCTAAAATTTGCTGTGAAAAGACCATGTTTTCAAAAGTCTGAGCGCTTTCTTTCCATCTGCTAACCATGCCAGGATAAGACCTGTTCTTTGGCACTGCAAAAAAAAAAAGGTGAGCTTTGCCATTCAATGCTATTCTGGCTGGAGGTGGATTTTTTTTTTTTTTCATCTTCTGACCAAAGTCGTAGACTGCATTGTCCTAATTGACGACCATGAGAAAGTAAGCTCCTTTTTTTTTTTTGTCCTATCGACCTTTTCCCTCCATATAAAGAAGTATATACTAAGAGGAAATCCATGATAGACTCGCTATTGCCATACAGGCTAAGCCAGAGCGGACAAAGGGTTAGGCACATAGTAACAGTTCTTGAGCCAAAATCCATGAAGCTGCTTCTTCAGATCTTTCCATTAGTTCCCATTGAAAGGAAGTTTGAGAGAAAGTAAATGGAAATAGTTGCCTAAGATCAAATTTCCAAACAAGTTACCATTCTAGAAAATAACTTATTTTTAAAAAGGAGTATTTTATGTCCAGCCAGTGTTGCTCAGTGGTTGAGCATGGAACCAGGAGGTCACTGTTTGATTCCTGGTAAGGGCACACACCCTATTTGTGGACTTCATCCCCAGTGTGGCGGGTACAGGAGGCAGCCAATCTATGATTCTCTCTCATCATTGATGTTTCTATTTCTCTCCTTCTCCCTTCCTCTCTGGAATCAATAAGAATGCATTTAAAAATAAAATAAGCAGGAGCAGGTGAAACTGGGCAACAGCGTAAGTTGGGCAGAATAAATGGGAATGGTTAAATCCAGCTCATATCATATCAGTATCTCTGTTTCCTTCTTGACAAATGGCCAGCAGGATGCTGGGGGAGATCAACCGAAGGACTTGTATGCATGCATATGAGCATAACCAGTGAATGAAAGACACTGGGGCAGGGAGGGGGGCAGGTGGGGACATGTGCTGGGGGGTAGGGGAGGCTGGGGGGAGGATAATGGAGGGAAAAAAAGGAAAACATATGTACTACTATTAAATATAAATTATACTGCAAAAAATAATTAAAAAATTAATTTAAAGGCAAAAAAAGTCTGCTTAAGTCAGAAAAATATTGAAAAGATTGGCATCTGAAAAACGCACTTATACATGTTACCTAAATATAAAGTTCAAGGGAATTATCCAATCATGACCCTATGGAGCCTGAATAGACAAATAAACCAAGATTATAATCAAGATGCTAAGAACTGATATCTTATGTCTGATTGATTGGGTTGAGTGTATGTGGTCCTTATGACTTGAATCAGCATAACAACTTGGGTTAGTAATACATTTTATTTTAATTATGATTTTATCTGAACACATTTTTATCACTCTGATTTGTGTCCCATAGCTTATTGGGTTTCATAACTGGTGAAATATGGCAACAGGGTTTATTTAAGCTCCTTAAGATCCTTCCAAGATTTCCTGAAATTGTGGTTCTGCTTTTTTGTTCTGTTTTTACAACCTCAGGAATACAAGCAAAACCTAAAACTTTAGAAAGCATTTTATGTACACAGTTCTCCCACTGAGTCCCTCAGTCACGCACACATGCGCACACATGACAAATACACATGCTCCCACTTACCTTTTTCCTTTTTTTTTTCAGAATTCTAATTGGACATCAAAATATACATTAATTATAAAATATTAAAAAATTATCTTATAAGATTTGAAAGACTTGAAAGGAACTATTACTGATAAAGTATTACTAGATTTTTAGGAATATAGATTACAAAAGTTCCCTAACTCCTGCTATATTTGGTTTTATTGAGCGACACTGCACTATTGCTGTCAAAACCCTTACAAGGAAAACCACTATAACAATAACTTCAAACACATACCTTGTCTCTCAGAAATATAATACTCAGTTGATTGTTAAAGAACCACATACTGTCAATTTTAAGAAGCATAAATAGTAATTTAAATATACAAAATATATGTGATAGTTTCCTTTTTATTCATTTGTGGCAATATTTATATTCAACTAACAAGCTATTCTTAAAAGATATATATAATTTTCTAATTAAATTTTACCACCTCAGAAAATTGAATCCACCCCATCCCTGATCCCCTGCATTTCCTGTTTCTTCCTTGAAAAGAAAATGAAATAAACAAATGGTCGCAATTCTTTGGTCATGGTGTCATAATAGGTGGGAATGGGTGTGATGCTCATGCACAGAAGATAGTGATCTAAAAATGTGGTGATAACTAGGGTGAAAAATGTACATGAAATACCATTTTGTTAATAGACCTAAATTTTGAGGAAGATTGACATTTAGTGTACTAAAATCCGTAAACGCACCTGGTTAAATATTTATTTCTCATCTTCTGGGGGTGGGGGCAGGGTGGGGACAAACAGACACATGCAAAATTACTTAGAAATAGTGAACACGGTGGCTGCAATGCCACGAGTCCCAGCTTCTTGAATGTAGTCTCACTACTTATTTAGCTTTTGATTCCTTGTTGCTTCCCTTGTCACAGTGAACCCTGGTCTCCTCCAATCAGATCAATGATGCAAGGACAGGTGTCCCTAATGTCATTTCTGAAGGAAATATTTTCTTTTGGGATGTCCAAAGATATCCTAATAACATTATGTGAACTCTGCTTAGTATCAAGATGATATTCAAGAGAAATTCTTAGAAAGCCAATGTAGCAAAAATGTTGGTGTCGATGTAATGTGGACATCCAAATTAAGCATCACGCTTGCATTCATTCCCTGTTAGACTCTTAAAAACTTATGAAACAGCATGTGTTCTTAATGACTATGATATTCAACTTATACTTTACTAGCACCAGATCATATATTGTGTGATTGAACATGATTTATAGCTGTGGGCTCTTGTACAGAAGATGAATATGGGCAGAAAAAAATAGTTTAACTGCAAAATTAATAATAAAAGGCATCAAGGGATTACATATATAAAAGAGAAGATAACAAACCAGTTAATACCAAAATTATATCATATAGTAAAATTCTTGATGTTTCTGTCATTTATATACGTATATTGTGTATTATTTCAGACGTCACCAAACTAGTAAAATATGTACATCTTAATCTCTTCCTGGATTCAAAATAATCCGTGATAAATAAGTGTGCCTTAATTGCAAGGAAATATACATTTTATTTTGCACTTGCCATGAGTAAGCGCAGCTTCCTATGAGTTTTCCAGGGAAGTGCTGATGTTCCATCCAACAGAAAAGATACTTAACAGTTACTTAGCACATGACGAGTCGACCTCCCTCTTCACATTAAGTCATGTGGAGCTCATACCATCCTGTACAGAGTCATATGGCAGTATCCCAGAATACCGTTTGCTGTTTAGAATAGGGTGGAGGGCTGTACTTCTTTGCACCTGCATTCTTCTTCCAGCTGGGCAGGATAGGCATGCTATCCTGTTTGCAAAGGCCCTTTTCCGTTTTCTGTCTAGCCTTTATTTCCTTGCACAAGCAACGCTTTTTCTCAATCATCTCAAGCATTGTATGGTCTCCATGAACCCACTGCATGCATGCCACCTAGCAAAAAAGAAAGAGTGAATACAGAACAAAAGAATGGAATGAAAGCAGGTTTTGCTGTTGTTTGCAATGTGCTAGTAGTTTTAAAAATGTCAGTTGCTTGAAAGTTTTACAAAGCAAAATTAAAGTATGGAAACTATGAATAAAATTTCTACTTAAATTAGTAAACATTATTATATTATTAACCAACTAGAGACCCAATGCATGAAATTCATGCAAGATTAGGCCTTCCTTCCCCCAGCTGTCGGCACCAGCTTCCCTCTGGCACCCAGGACCTGGGCTTCCCTCCTGCTACTGGTTTTGTCTGGAAGGGCTCTTGGAATGACATCCAGAAAGACATCTGGTCTAATTAGCATATTACCCTTTTGTTAGATAACTTAGGCATAAATATTTTTCAGCATGTTGTATAAGTTCACAATATAGAAATAAAATTGTTTTTATCCTTTTAAGTCATTTGCCAAATATTCTATATTGACCCCATTGTCTTATAGGTCCCAATATGTCTGTATTTTATGGGTTTTAATGAACATTTGCATTCTTGAAATAAAACATAGGCTTGTTTATAAATAGCACATAGAATTAAAGACAGCAATGTAATTAAGCCATTAACCCAGGGTGGGGAAGTTTACACATAATTATGTAGCAAATCTGCTTTATAACTAGGAAGGGTAAAATAGTTCACTTGGAGCTTCTGAATGTAATGTTACATTTTTAATAATCAGAGCAAATACTTATTTATCACTTACTCTATGCCATACCCCATTCTAAGTACTATGCATAGCATAATTCATTTATTTCTCACAATGATGATGCTCTGAAGAAAGTACTGTTTATTATTCACAGTGATGAGTAAAATGAAACAGAGATATAATAACTTGACTGAGGTCACAGAGCCAAGGAATGGCAGTTAGGATTGAAACTCCAGAGCTCATCTCCAATACCCATGCCTTTGACAACTACACTACACCGACTCTGAATATACACAGAATGTAGGAGTCAAAGGCAAATTAGCACAATGCCCTCATTGTGCTAAGATGAGAATGTTAAGACTTCATGAAGTTATATCTTTACAGAAGCCAAGCACATAGGCTTTGGTGTGAACAAGGCAATACCAAACACCTAATCTTTTTATAGAGAGGGCAGGACTGAGAGCTGAAGGACAAGATCCAGATCCCAGGTGTGTTGAATTTCCCCCACGCACTCCACTTAGGCTCCTCCAAGAAACTGAATTGACAATATCTCAATTTTAGGAATGCTGTAAGGATTAAATTGCATAATGAAAGTGAAGCGGCTTTTTTATTTTTATTTATTGATGAGAGAGAGAGAGAGAGAGAGATTCAATATGTTGTTTCACTCATTTATGTATTCATTGGTTGATTCTTGCATGTACCCTGACTGGGTAATGAAGCCACAAACTTAGCATATTGGGATGATGAGGGCTGAAGTCGCTTTTGAAAACAGCAAGGCATTGCCCCCAAATTACTGTTTTAATACTGACAAATACCTGCTTTTCCACACTTGCTTTCTGTTGGGCATGTGCAAAGAGCTCTCTCTATATGTGTCACATTAAACCCTCCCAGATCCACTGAAAGTTAGGATTTATCTACATACTGCAAATGCGCATACTGATTCTCAGAGAATTTAAGGAACTAGATCAAGGTCACAGCTTATTAATTGTGATATAGACATATGAAACTCAGATATGTTTGACTTGAAAATGAATATTCTTTCTACTATATCATGCTCTTATCTCCTGAATATTCTTTAGAAATTATAATAGTAGCTATTGTTGTATATACTACTGTTCCCAGATGTTACTCCAAATGCAAATATATTTAGGGCTTTATAAGTCAGTAAAAAAAGTGCTTATCAAATAAAACAAAACCAAGTGATTTAGCAGAATCCCCCAAATAATACTCTTAAATAAAATTCTTGTACTAGTACGTGCCTAGCCTAATATAAAATTCCTTGAAAGAATGAGCTGTGTTTCATGCCTTTTGATGTCCTCTGGCTTGTAGCTCAGGACTTTGACCATGGATGTTCACTTTCTAAATGCATTCCTGTGTGTTTGAAGAGTTAATATAACCAACAGGTGTTTGTCCCAATAAGAGGTTGCCAAAGCTGTTGGAAATTTTTCAAAAAGGTTACAATATTTTATAAATTAATCTAGGCAATAAAAATACAGTAACTCTAAAATGGTGGAAATACAAACAAAATTTATTATGACAATAAACTTATAAATGGAATTGATAACACCCAATTCCCAGAAGGTAGGCCCCAAATCTTATTCAGCGCAGTAGCCCCAACATATTGAACAGTGAATGAGATCTCTAAAAAAATTTTATGCATGAACAGATGCCAGCATCACTAACAGTTTTTGTTGCCTCTTAGAAAACATGGTGGATAAGATATTTATAGCACTACTTCAATATTTGCATTGTATTTACTGCTCCATACATTCACTCATTTATTACTTATTTTTTAATATTTTAGGCTGCAAATCATTATATGTCATTGCAAAATAAGTTTCTTGGTTTAATTTTCACACCAATATATTTCACAATTATAATATTTCATATGTGCATAACCATATCACCATACCTATAATAAGTATGTGATTTTAGTCCATGAGAAGTTTATGCTGTGCAAGTATGTCAATTTGTTAAGAATAATATATTCTTTAAAAATCTAAAAAGAAGTTTAAGAGTGAAGTTATAAAGTATAGTTTTTCATATTATTTACATTTTTACTTTAGAATATTTATATATTCATTTAGTTAATTTAGTTTAAAACATTAATGGAAGAAAAGCAACCACTTTTTATTTTTCAGACTGACCCTGTCATATTAACCTATTTTATTTTGGTGGCCAAATTTCAATACAAATTCCACATGAAAGCATAGTCCAACTCATGAAAGAGAGTTACTTATAAATATTCTAAGGATTCAGACAGGTTGTCAGAAAATAGCCAATAACATTTTTTCAACATTTTAAATATTTTTACAAATATATAAAGTGTGATATAGAATTTACTTTTAAATACTACATATTTTTAAATATTATTTTCTGGAGGGTACACTTACTTTTTAAATTACCCAGGTTGAACTCCAGTGTTACTACTATGGCCATTTACATGGCCAAATCCTGTAAAATGTGTCTAAAAATTACATTTCATTCTGATAATAAGATGTTATTTTTTAATCCATTCATTTAGACAAAATAAATAGTATGTTTAGAAATTATATAAAGTGTATTAAGAATGCTACCCAGGAAATATTTCATACTTTCTTATTTTTTGTTTTATTATCAAATTCTTTGTATCCAATTTAAATTTAGATATAAAATCCCATTCCACTTCTGCCTGGAGTTAAGAGAACTCTGGGAGTAGGTTTACAACTAAATTGAAACTAAGCCCAGTAAATAAACTTTTCTAGTTTAGCTATTTAATTAAGTGGCCTTGTTTCTTGTGTTTTAATCCAAATGTGTTTATTATGTACATCATGATGGATGAAATAAAAATATACACAAGCAATTTAGTAAATCTTGAGAGGCGATCACAGACAATTGTTCAATTAGTATTAACATACATCCCTTGGACAAGATTTTCATATTAACATGATTCATCAAAGGCAATATTCTTGACTCATAAGTCCATAGACATAAAATCAAATGAAGTTTCTCTTCAAGGAAGTAAAAAATATAGATCTACACCCTTTAAGAATAGGCTATACACACTAACTTCTTTCCAAAGAGGATAGTATGAAAGGGGAAAGAGAGTACCTTCCTAATAAAGAAACCTGGATGACACAACCTATCCCAACCAGGTGATCAACAGTAACAAGTGATATTGAGAGTATGCGTCCTTATTGATGTGTTGAGAAAGGCATTTACCTCTGTGGTCTTCTTCTACCAAACCATAACTCCATATAACTATGAGAAAAACACCCAACAAACCTAACTAGAAGGATACTCTACAAACTGTCAGTCCAGCAATCCTCAAAACACTCAAGGTCATACAAAATATGCAAAGTCCAAGAAGCTGTCATAGTCTAGAGAAGGAAAAGAGACATGCTGACTAAAACTAATTGATGTGGCATCCTGTAAAAGGAAATCCAAATAAAGTACTATGGGTTTTAGCAATAATTCATCAATACAGATGCAATAGTTGTGACAAATGCATCATGATAATGTACCATATTAACAATAGTGGAAACTGGGTGTGAGGTATACAGAAACCTCTGTACATTCTTTGAGATATTTTTATAAATTTAAAATACATATATATTAAAATCACAGTATGGGACTCAATTCTTTCCAAAGAATATATAACTATAGCTTTAGATGGAAACAACATGGTGTAATAGAAAGAGTTAAATGACTTTGGGATCTTGATTGTTTTGTGACATTCTAGTCATATAGCTCTCTGAACTTGTATATACTTTATATAGACATTCTATACATACATTTCATATATACATATACTTATATATACTCTATATAGTTCATATATATATTTCATGTATACTGTACATACTTTACATGTATATTGTGTTAACTGGAACATCATACTTCACATGACTGTAGGAAGCAGTGAAGTAAAATGTACAAAGATACTGAGAAACTATAAAGTCTGACACATTGTTAATGACCTGTCTCCTGGTCCTTCCACCCTTCAGGAATAGGACAAGTGAGGAGTCTTGAAATTATTTCAATTACTTTTCCTAAAAAATATACTAAGTACTTCCCAATACCAAGTAAACCCCATCCAAAGTACAAAGGAACAGTAACATTGTCCAAAAATAAATCTCTATAGTATTTATTTAAGTTATTCCATTTTTCAAAATATGTAAATAATAAAAAGAAAATATATACTGAAATAAGCAGTTGGGGGGGAGGGAGGAAAATGATGGCAGAATAGACAGACTCGTTCTGAATCTTGTCCCAGGGCAGATGGAGGGAGCGGCTGAAGATTGCACGGGGAGTGTTTATTGGCACAGCTATGCTCTGGGAGAAGGTGAGAGACTGCTGGACAAGCCTCCACGGGCTTCCCCTGACAGCCAAAAAATTTTGGGAGGGTGCTGGCTACTAAACCCAAAGGGGAAAGAGAGTTTGTGCAGACATACATGCGGAGCCTGAGTTTGTGCACTTGTGTTTCTTCCTCTCCTAATCCCACATTCTGAGTATTAAGCCAGGAAAGTGGGATCGCCTGGTGGGGGACACCCAGAGAGACTGCAGGAGAGAGCTGTTTTACTGGAGGCTGGGGATCAGAGCAGGAAGTTACCATTAGAGAGCATCTCTGGGGCAGCCCATCCCCACAAATCAATATTGAATACCACAGGATAGCAGGATCTTAGTTCAGACCAAAGAGGACTAATAGAACCAGAGGTCAATCCAGAAACACTGCCACCCAGGGACTCTTGTGTGACACAAATTAAGGAATCAATTTTACTACTACTACTACTATTTCACCTTTTATGTCTTTTAAGTGTCATTTTAATTTTCTCTTTATTCTACTTTGGAATTAGTATTCTACAGTCTATTTTCATCTACCCTTTAGTATCTTTTTACTGTACCTCAACTCCACCTTTATGCCACCACTCTCTTGCTAACCTTTCTCTAGTTAGTGTCGTGTTTCTCTTTCCCTGTTTCTGCTTTAGATTTTCCTTATTCTTTCTTTTCACCCCCATTAAAATTTCACCTTACTAACATATCTAATATCCAACAACCTACTCCAAGTCCATACACACCTCTTGCTCCTCTGACTCCACTATCCTAAGTTGTTTTTTCTCTCTGTCCTGTTGTTGTTGTTTACTTGACTGTTGATTATATTGATTTTTATGCTTGTTTGTGAGATTGGTTCGCTTATTCTTTTCTTTTGGTTTGTTTTGTGGGGAGGTTTTTTGGTGTTTTTTGTTTGTTGCTGTTGTTGTCATTGCATTACTTTTTGATAGACTTTTGCTTCTGTGTTCCCTCACTTTGCTTGATATTAGTTGTAGTTTGTATCAATCTCCAGGTACTTGTTGCTGGCTTTTGTTGGGATTAGTGGCTGTCCTGTAGAAGTTTTCACCCCATATTTATAGTTTATTCCTGTTTTCTTTCTTATTCTCTTTCTTTTCTCTCTTACCTTCTTTTCCTTTCTTTTCTTTTCTTTTTTTTTTTTTACTTCTCCTTTTCCCAATTTCATTTTGGCATTCCTTCCTTCCTTCCTTTCTTTTTTTTTTTTTGAGTGTGTGTGGGTGTGTGAGTGTCTCTCTGTGTGTGTCTCTTCTCTTTCTCTCTGCTTTCTCCCTTCTCACCTATCACCTAATTTGCCTTCCTCTGGCAGTTACCTTTATTTGGAGGTACCAATACCGTGAATATAGTCCTGTTCAGTGCCTGGTGTGTTGCACCTGGTTCTGTTGTATTCTGTGCCTTTAAAGCAATGCAGGAGGGAGAGAACTACATAACCAGACACATGGAGAAAAGAGACACATGGGGAGACAAAGAAGCAGCTCACATATGAAAGAAAAACAAGCCTCACCAGAAAAGGAGGTAAACAAAATGGAGGCAAGCAACCTATCCGAGAAAGAATTCAGAGAAAAGGTCATGAGGTGGCTGAAAAGAATGGAAAACAAATTTGACAATATGAGTAAGAGCCAAGAGGAAATGAAGAAGAACCAAGAAGAAATGCAAAGTGACATCACTTAGGTAAAGAACTCAATAGAAAGTATCCAGAGTAGACTAGAGAAGCAGAGGACCATATCAGTGAGCTAGAAGACAAGGTAGGAAAAAAATACTCAAATAGAGCAGCTTCTAGAAAAAAAAATTATAAAGCAGGAGGAGAGCCTAAGGGAACTTTGGGACAACATGAAACAACATAACATCCGCATAACTGGGCTTCCAGAAGGATAGAAAACTGAGCAAGGAATAGAAAACCTGTTTGAAGAAATAATGACAGAAAACTTCCCTGATATAGGAAAGAAAAAGAAAAGACAAACACACAAATCCATGAAGCTCACAGAGTCCCAAGCAAAATGAACCCAAAAAGACCAATGCCAAGGCACATTATAATTAAAATGGCAAACACCAATGACAAACTAAGAATCTTTAAAGCCACCAGAGAGAGATAAAAAGTCACCTACAAAGGAACTCCCATCAGACTAGTAAGTGATCTCTCAACATATACTCATCATGCCAGAAGGGAATGGAATGATATACAAAGTCATGCAAAGGAAGGGTCTGAATCCAAGAATACTGTACCTAGTAAGGTTATCAATCAAAATTGAAAGGCAAATCAGGAGCTTCAGAGACAAAAAAAGGACTAAGGGAATTTATTACCACCAAACCAGCAATGCAAGAAATGCTAAAGGGTCTGCTGTAAAAAGAAATAGGAAGCAAAGAAGGAACACAGGTGTAAAGAACAAAAATGGCTACTAATAAGTACCTATCAATAATAACTTTAACTGTAAATGGATTATATGCTCCAATCAAAAGACATATGGCAATGGACTGGATAAGAAAACATGAGCCATATATCTGCTGTCTACAAAAAACCCACCTCCGAAAAAAAGACTCACACAGACTGAGGGTGAAAAGATGGAAAAGGGGTCTTCAGGTGAATGGAAATGGAAAAAAGGCTGGGGTAGCAATACTTATAATTGACAAATCAGATCTCAAAATGAAGGACAAAACAAGAGATAAAGAAGGCTACTTCATAATACTAAAGAGAGCAATCCAACAAGAAGAAATAACTCTGGTAAACATGCATAGAGCCAATACAGGAGCACACAGATACATAAAAAAACTCCTAGAAGATATCAAGGGAGAAATAGACAGCAATACAATAATAGTAGGAGACTTTAATACACCACTATCACCATTGGACAAATCCTCTATACAAAAAATCAGCAAAGAAACATGAATCCTCAATGACTCACTGGACCAGATGGAATTAATTCACATCTTCAGATCATTTCACCCCAAAGCCACAGAATATACACTCTTTTCAAGTGCACATGGGTCATTTTTAAAGACAGACCATATGTTGGGTCATAAGAAAAGTCTCTCCAAATTCAAGAAGATAGAAATCATATCAAGCATATTCTCAGATCACAATGGCATAAAGCTGGAAATCAAATACAATAAAAACAATCCAAAAAAATCAAACACATGGAGACTAAACAGCATGCTATTAAACAATGACTGGGTTACTAGAGAGATCAAGGAAGAAATAGAAAACATCATAGCAACAAATGATAATGATGGCATAACAATCCAAAATCTATGAAACACAGCGAAAGCAGTTTTGAGAGGGAAGTTCATAGCTCTACAATCCTACTGTAAAAAACAACAAACAGTAACAATAAATTATATAACCCAACAACTCAAAGAGTTAGAAAAAAAGCAACAAGAAAAGCCCAGTGTAAGTAGAAGGAAGGAAATAGTAAAGATAAGAGCAGAGATAAACGACATAGAGACCAAAGAAACAATACAAAAGATCAACAAAACCAAGAGCTGGTTCATTGAAAGGATAAACAAGATTGATGAACCTCTAGCCAGGCTCACCAAGAAGCAAAGAGAGATGATCCTAATAAATAAAGTCAGAAATGAAAGAGGTGAAATAACAACAGACCCCAATGAAATACAAAGGATTGTTAAAAAATACTATGAACAACTTTACTCCAACAAACTGGACAACCTGGAGGAAATAGATATATTCCTAGAAAAATATAACCTTCTAAAACTCAATCAGAAATAATCTAAACAGCTCAATAGTATAATAACTATGGAAGAAATTAAAGCAGTCATCATAAAGCTTCCAGCAAACAAAAGCCCAGGATCAGACAGCTTCACTGGAGAGTTTTACGAAACATTCAAGGAAGAACTAAAACCTATCCTCCTCAGACTATTCCAGAAAATTCAAGAGGATGGAACACTTCCAATCTCCTTCTATGAAGCCAGCATCACTCTAATACCAAAACTAGATAAAGATGACACAATGAAAGATTTACAGGCCAATATTCCTCATGAATATAGATGCCAAAATCCTCAATAAAATTCTAGCAAATTGGATCGAGCAGTACATCAGAAAGATTATACACCATGACTAAGTAGGATTTATCCCAGGAATGCAAGGATAGTATAATATCTGCAAATCAATAAATGTGATACATCACATAAACAAATTGAGAGATAAAAATCACATAGTCATATCAATGGATGCAGAAAAAAGCATCTGACAAAATCCAACACCATTTCATGATAAAAACTCTCAACAAGACAGGAATAGAAGCATCATACCTCAACATAATAAAAGTTATATATGATAAACCCACAGCAAAATGCATACTCAATGGGCAAAAACTACAACCATTTCCTCTGAGAACAGGAACAAGACAGGGATGCCCACCCTCACCACTCCTGTTCGACATAGTACTGGAAGTATTAGCCATTGCGTTCAGATTAGAAGAAGAAATGAAAGGCATCCAAACTGGAAAAGAAAAAGTAAATCTATCCTTATTTGCAGATGACATGATATTGTACATAAAAAACTCAAAAGGCTCCATAAAAAAACTAATAGACTTAATAAATGAGTTCAGCAATGTAGCAAGATACATAATTAACACCAATAAATCTATGGCATTTCTATATACCAATAGTAAACTTACAGAAAGAGAAACTAAAAAAGCAATCCCATTTACCATCATACCAAAAAAAATTAAGATACCTAGGAATAAACTTAACTAAGCAGGTAAAAGACCTATTTACAGAAAATTACAGGACACTAAAAAAAGAGATAGAGGAAGATATAAACAGGTAGAAGAACATACCACGTTCATGGATTGGGAGAATCAACATCATTAAAATGTCCATACTATCCAAAGCAATCTATACATTTAATGCACTCCCCTTTAAAATACCAATAGCATATTTCCCAGACCTAGAAATAACTCTCCAAAAATTAATCTGGAATAAAAAAAGACCCCGAGTAGCCACAGAAATCCTGAGAAAGAAGCACAAAGTTAGTGGAATTTCCATACCAGATTTCCAGCTGTATTACAAAGCTACTGTTCTCAAAACAGCCTGGTAATGGCACAAGAACAAATATATAGACCAATGGAATAGAATAGAGAATCCAGATACCAATCCAAACCACTATGCTCAATTAATATTTGACAAAGGAAGCATGAATATAAAATGAAGTCAAGACAGTCTCTTCAATAAATGGTGTTGGGAAAATTGGACAAATACATGCCAAAAAAAAGAAAGAAAGAAACTAGAGCACCAACTTACACCATACACAAAAATAAACTCAAAATGGATACAGGACTTAAACATAAGAGGGAAACCATAAAAATACTAGAGGAATCCACAGGAAGAGAAATCTCAGACCTATGCTGAAAGAACTTCTTCACTGTTACTGCTCTTAGGGCAATGGAAGCTAAAGAGAAAATTTAAAAATGGGACTACATCAAAATAAAAAGCTTTTGCACAGCAAAAGAAAGAAAGCATCAACAAAACAATAAGAAAATCCACTGTATGGGAGAACGTATTTGCAAATGTTATCACTGATAAAGGTTTAACCTCAAGCATCTACAGACAACTTATACAACTTAATAAAAGGAAGACAAATAATCCAATAAAAAAATGGGCAACAGACCTAAATAGAATCTTTTCTAAAGAAGACAAAAGGAAGGCCCAGAGACATATGAAAACATGCTCAAAGTCACTAATTATCTGAGATATAGAAATCAAAATGACAATGTGGTACCATCTCACACCTGTCAGAATGGCTTTCATCAACAAATCAACAAATGACAAGTGTTGGTGAGGATGTGGAGAAAAAGGAACCCTCGTGCACTGCTGGTGGGATTGCAGACTGGAGAAGCCACTGTGGAGAACAGTATGGAGTTTCCTCAAAAAACTGAAAATGGAGCTCCTATTTGACCCAGTGATCCCACTTCTAGGAATATATCCCAAGAAACTACAAATACAAATTAGAAAGGATATATGCACCCCAGTGTTCATAGTAGCACAATTTACCATAGCTAAGATTTGGAAACAGCCTAAGTGCCCCTCAGCAGATGAGTGGATTAAAAAACTGTGATACATCTACACAATGGAATACTATACTGTGATAAAAAAGAAGGAGCTCCTACCATTTGCAACAACATTGATGGAGCTGGAGAGCATTACGCTAAGTGAAATTAGCCAGGCAGAAAAAGGTAAGTATCATATGATCTCACTCATTTGTGGAATATAATGAATGGCATAGACTGATGAACAAGAACGTATCCAGAGACTGAAAAACATCCATCAGAATGTCAAACCTCAGGAAAACAACTCCAAGACCATATGGATTCCTGCAACAAAGAGGAACTGACAGGTCTGTTCCAACCACAAAGAGATGGAAGATGCTTATGACACCTTGCCATGCTAATAGTCAGCAGTTGTGCATCACTGCAGGAAGCCCAGAACCAAACCAGAGAGGGTGGAACCTACATTGTCACCATTTGTCCACCATCCAGATACCATTGCTGACATGTATACATAAGGAACTATTTGACATTGAAACTGGGACTCAGAACTGTTGGACACTGAAACTGAGAAACATTTATTTGTTCTTATATGTTTATATCTAGTATGCAGATGCAAGATTTTTTTAAAGAAAAGAAATGGGGAGAAAAAGATAGATACAGAGGCAAAAAAAGCATTGAACAGACTGTCAAACTACAGTGGGAAAGCAGAGGGGGGGTGGAGACTGTGGCAGATCAACCGAAGGACTTATATGCAGGCATATAAGCATAACCAATGGATACAAGACACTCGGGGTGGGGGGCAGGTAAGGGCATGTGCTGGGGGGGTATTGGAGACCGGGGGTAGGTTAATGGGGAAAAACATATGTACTACTATTTGTAATACTTTAAAGAAATATATATATAATAAATAAAATAAAATACCGAGGACAAAGAAGAAGAAGAAGAAGAAGAAGAAGAAGAAGAAGAAGAAGAAGAAGAAGAAGAAGAAGAAGAAGAAGAAGAAGAAGAAGAAGGAGGAGGAGGAGGAGGAGGAGGAGGAGGAGGAGGAGGAGGAGGAGGAGGAGGAGGAGGAGGAGGAGGAGGAGGAGGAGGAGGAGGAGGAGAAGGAGAAGGAGAAGGAGAAGGAGAAGGAGAAGGAGAAGGAGAAGGAGAAGGAGAAGGAGGAGAAGGAGAAAGAAAGAAATAAAATGTATGTTTGGGTTTTGGATAATAGAGAGCTAAAGCTTAATGAACCATTCAACTTGGGTAAAATAATAGATAGAATTAAAAAAATATGAACACGTCAAAAAAAATGATACCGGAATAGAACTACTACAAGCATGCGTGTCTCTATTGGCTTTGACTTTTGTGCCCCATGAGATCACATGTAAATGATAATCCTTCCTTCAGAGATTTGGGAGACAGGGGGCAAAATCAAGCATGTGCCTTGTTGGCCTCAGAATAAGTTCAGCTGTGAGCCTTGTCCATTGTGACTAAGACATAATGTCTTAAACAATAGACATGCATCAATATTAATTTTCAGATGCTCTAAGGGGAAAAGTCTATCAGTTCCATGCTCTCTCCTGTGCCAACTTCTCCCATCTGGATAACCCATTTTAGGAGAAATTATTATTTTCAGCAAGTGGTGGGGGGGATGTAAATTTTAATCTGGCTGAAAATGAAACAGGAGTTACCGAATTTCTCTGAAATTTTCCCTTATCCTACAGGAAATGTATCCAGGAAATAGCATGAAGAACAGCTGGTGATATTCGAGAAGGGGAAGTCACTTCTTCAAAAATTAAGGGAGGTAGCGAGTCACCTACATCTGGCTGTTCCTATCATTAAGGCCTCATGAGACTAGCCAGAAGTGTTAACAGTCTCACTGAAAATGTTCTCCCTCTCCCATTCAGTGGGCAGAGAAATTGATTCATTATTAGCCAAAAGTACATAAAGAACAAACATATAAGCACCATAGCTTTTTTACAGAGATCGTCAAGGTAACAGAGGTTGGCAACCTACAACTCAGTTCCCAAATACCACTGCCTGTTTTTGCAAAAAAAAAAAAAATATATATATATATATATATATATATATATATATATATATAGTTGAATAAAACAAAATACTATTTTGTGACACATGAAAATTATATGAAATTTAAATGTCAGGGTATATAAAGTTCTACCTGGCAATAGACACGGCCATTTGTTGATGTCTATGGCTGTTTGATGCTATTGAGTTTAATAGTTGGGACAGAGACTATAGGGCCCACAAAGCCTAAAATATTTACTGTCTTCCCCATATACTGAATAAGTTTGCTAACCTAGTAAGTATAGTAAATGTAATTCACCTTTAAAATATGTATCTACTAAAACTGCCTGATGGACGACAAAGAATAAATAGTGTCACTATTGGTATTATAAAAAGGGCTCTAAAACTAAACTCAGAACACTGATTTATATGCCCTCATATATTTTTATATCAAATTTGGCTCATTAGATAAATTATACAGATGAGACTTAGATTTAAAGTCAGGTCCCAGGTCCAACAATTAGTATAGAGAAATTATTTGCCATGTTAACTATACATTTTATGATTCCATCATTGTATAAGGAAATAGAGGTGTTGCAATTAAAGAAATAAGTGGATAACCTGGCTTAAGTTCTCTAGATTAGAGAACCACTTGTATTAATAACCCTGCTGTGATGTTTTGCTCTATAGAAAATTTGTTTCAAGACCTTTTTAAAAAAAATAATTTTTGAATTATTTTTCTTTTCTTTTCCAACTATCTTTTGAAAAGGAGTCAGATTTATATAAAATAGACCCTCAAAAATCTTTTGAAATTGACAAAACATTGAGATGGGAAGGGTTATAATTAACTGAATGGGTCAGCAAATTCACAATCATGTTATTACCTAATTGTCAAATAAAAAGTGATTAAATCCATATTATTTGGTCATAGAAAAAAGTCTTTTGGTTTGAATGAGTAAGGTTTTCTCTTTGTATTGATTATATCATAATTGATATTTTGAAATCACATACAGGTGAAAAAAGTATTTTGGTTTGAATGAGTAAAGCTTTCTCTTTTATCGGTTATATAATAATTAACATTTTGAAATCACATACAATATCATAGTATTTTATATGGCAAACATTTAAAAGGACCACTTAAATAATCCATTTGACTTTATAATTATTGTAAACATAATTTATTAAACTTTTTAAAGCATAAATTCAAAGCCAGGAAGATGAGTGGACACTTAAAGATTCCCCCCCCCCACTTTTTTTTATCAAGGTCAGAATTAAGCTATTTGAACAGATAATGTAAACATGCACATTTGATCCTAGCTTTCAGTCTCACTTTTGTGATGTTGTCCAAGTTATTTACCATTTTTTTTAAATAATAACACCTTTGGTATAGCTTTTGCTTTTAGCATAAATGTTTGCACTATTTTTTCACCTTTAAGCATGATATATTGGTTAAATATTTTTAAGTATTCTCTTATGATCCTTGCTCATTTATCAGCAATGTTGACTCAGAACCTATGTTTTATGAAATAATTGTTAGACAAGTTTACACCTGAGGCATGTACTGGAATTGTGGTGTTTATTTCACATCTAAATTTAGCTTTTAGAGATCGATATATTGATAACATGAGAAGCATGACTTGATTGCAGAGCTGCTTTTGAATATGACACTATGAGTATGTATTAACTCTCTCCCTTCTTTTTCTGCATGTTAAGACCCCCCCCCCTCAATGTGCCACCTCTGATCAATTACTAGACATGTAATGAAAAACATTATGTGTTGGTATTTTAAACCATATAATGTTATTTGTTTTTACACATTTGTGTTTGCTTGCATGATCAATTATGTAAAACTCACCCATCAGAAAGGTTTCAAACATAAGTTAGTAAGTCTTACAATTGCATGGATATAAAGACAAATTAGAATTTCAAGTTAACATAGCTTTCTCATTTTCTCTGTCTGCAAAATGAAGAAAACACCTAACCCTTCAGTTTTAGAGTGACATCCTTTAATCAAGCCCTGGGTCACAAGTCACTTTCAAGGACATATATTGGTTTAAATCTCCCTGCTAAACCGTGACAATTATAGCTGATGCCAAGGTCTTCCAATACCATCCCTCTTTAATAACAACGATCCTATTTTTGTGTGCATGTTTTATTTCCTTCTTTCTTAGGAGACAGTATAGGTGGATACAATGGATAATATGAACTGGTTTTACCACTTAGTTGTGATATCTGGGCTAAGTCACCTAACCATCTTGACACCTTGTTTCTTTATCTGTAAAATGAAAACAGTAAGACCTCATGCTTGTTGGGAGGACTAGTAATGTAGATCAACTACAAAGTAGACACAAAAATATATAACTCTTCTACTCCCTATAGATTGTAAGTTTTTTGAAGATGGGTTTATGTTGTTAATCCTTACTTCTTTAGCCTTTAGCACAGTGGAAGTATGAAATAGATGTTCATGGAATGAATGAAAAAATAAAGAGAAGACTAGAAGCAATGCAACTGACCATTTAGGGCCCATCCCCATAGAATCGGGCCTAAACGGGCAGTCAGACATACCTCTCAAAATCAGGACTGCTGGCTCCCAACTGCGCACCTACCTGCCTTCCTGATTGTCCCTAACTGCTTCTGTCTGCTAGCCTGATCACTCCCTAACCACTCTCCTTCCAGCCTGATTGATGCGTAACTGCTCTCCTGCCAGCCTGGTTACCCTTAACTGCCTTCCTCTGCAGGCCTGGTCACCCTTAACTGCCCTCCCCTGAAGACCTGGTCACCCCTAACTATCCTCCCCTGCAGGCCTGGTCCCCCCAATTGCCCTTCCTTGCAGGCCTGGTCACACCCAACTTCCCTCCTCTGCTGACCTGGTCACCCCTAACTGCCCTTCCTTGCAGACTTGACTGCCCCCAACTGCCCTCCCTTGCAAGCCTGGTCCCTCCCAATTGCCCTCCCCTGCCAGCCATCTTGTGGTGGCAATCTTGTGTCTACATGGGGGCAGTCATCTTTGACCACATGTGGCAGCCATCTTATGTGTTGGAGTGATAGTCAATTTGCATATTACTCTTTTATTAGATAGGATAGAGGCCTGGTGCATGGGTGGGGGCCAGATGGTTTGCCCTGAAGTGTTTCCCAGATCAGGGTGGGGATTCCCTTGGAGTGTGGGGCAACCTGGATGAAGGGACTGTGGTGGTTTACAAGCCAACCATGCCCCCCAGTGATCCAAATGGAAGCCCTGGTAGCTGGGATTTATTTATCTTCTATAATTGAAACCTTGTAGCCTTAAGCGGAGGCCAGGGCCAGCTAGGGTGGGCTAAAAGCTTGGCGTCCTCCATTGCCAGGGGCAACCCAAGCTTTCTGCTCTCTCCAGCTCTGTGACCTCCACCATAATTGTTGAGTTACTTTGCATACTCATTCCTGATTGGCTGGTGGACATGGCCTGTAGGCATAGTAGAGGTACAGTCAATTTGCATGTTTCTCTTTTATTAGATAGGATATATATCCTGGGATTTTTTAACCCAAGAGGTATCTACCTTCAAATACAGCCCTCACTGCCATGTGAGTCATAGTATTGGATGTTCTGTAGCTGAAAACACCTCCAGCAGACATAAGGGTCTTTGAGTTCATGGGGTCTCAAGTATTCAAATCCTTTGAATTCTATGGTCTCAGAATTCTTAGCCCTTTGACTCAGGTTAAATGACAAGCTGATGGTCCTTAAGCCTTAGTATGCAATTCAGCCTCTCTTGAGAGTTGGCTAAAATGTGAACTCTTGGGCAGTATGTGAGTATATGTGTTCATGTGTGCCTATCTATGTTCACATGGTAGTCTTCCAGACAGCCTTTAAAAAAGGTTTTTATATTTGTTTAATGAAACACAATAATTATTCAGTCTTACAGTAGTAAATAATACAGTAATCCCCACACATATTTTTGCTTCTACAAGAATAGTCACAAGTATGGTGAGATGTTAATCTCTTGACTGTGTGGCACAAAATTATTAGCTTACTGAATGAGTTGCATTAGGGGGAAAAACCTAAGACAAAGGCTGTATAAGGGCAAAAGGTCATGCCTTGTTTTCAGACCACCATGAAAGAAGATGTTAATTGCAGCAAATCATCATTTTACAAATCCCTGGTGGTAGCAGAATTTTTAAGGATAAAATTTCAAACAGAAAAATGAAGGTTTTAAACAATTAAAATGCAGCACATTTGCATATAACAAGATGACCACTAAATGCAAAAGCAAATTGTCAAAATAACATGTCAACTTTGTATCAACAAATGCAAATTGGCAATTGAATATGATTTAGCACACACTTTCTGGTGAAAGACTAGGCTCAAACATCTCTACCCAACAATACATTGTCCATCCAGGTGGGCCAACATGCTGTTTGCATCTTTACACATGCACACAAAGCACACACACAGGTGTAATACATGGATTATTCGGTGTAAAGAGACAGAAAAATGAAATGACTAGAAATAATGATAATATTGCATGAGAAATAGTTGATTTGTGATATAACTCTCAAGTGTCTGAAATTGCCTTAAAAGTTGCTGCATTAAAATTTGTATAAAATTGTGAGGGATGTATAATAGAAGCATAAGTGATATGTGATATGAAATATGACATTCATGTATCAAAATGCAGCATGGGGCTTTTCAGAGGAAAGTTGTCCAAAGATAAAAAAGTATCCTGTCTATTTTCCCTAATCACTATCATGTGTAATCTTAAAATCATTATGTATATATTTACATGTATATAGGTGTACATTCTTAATCTGGTTTTTACTATATTATTAGGAAGTGTTCACCCTTGGGAAGTAAAAAGGCTATAGGAAAATTGTGATACATTTTTCCCAATAAAGAAGACATGACATATTTCTCAGCAATTAAACCTAATGGCTACAGATATAATTTCAGCTGTTAATTGATTAAGCTAATTGTTTGTAATAAAGGAAGATAAAAAACCTCTTAGCAGGTTTCAGAATTAATTTATGTTTTTAAATGAGCAAGGAGTTTATAAGTAGAATGCCTTAAAGAGACATTCCCTAAAGGAGCAAACAGTATTACAAGATAAAA
Organism: Antrozous pallidus; assembly: GCA_027563665.1. NCBI lineage: Eukaryota > Metazoa > Chordata > Mammalia > Chiroptera > Vespertilionidae > Antrozous > Antrozous pallidus. Next base: position 28,075,045 of record CM050508.1, on the reverse strand, counting down.
TTCAATTACAACACATGTATTGATGTTTTCCACTAAGTATATTCTGTTAATCACTTACATTAGCATTAACTTAATTTAAAGTTTAATTTTATTACAAAATATTGGTTTTTAATAGTGCGTATAAACTTGACCACAAATAAATTAGGAAGAGACACACTGCAGTAAACATTTGTTTTATCTAGCAAAAGAGAGGGAGGCAATGGGATATTCTAATCCTCAAGGAACAAACTTCAATAATAATTTCTGAAACAACTAACAGTCTTCTTTAGTTCTTATAGCTTTGATTTCAGCTAGGAAAGTACATGGAATACATGTTTTCTACAGTACAATGCATTGCCCTATATCAGTGTTCGGTAAACCGCGCCTCGCGAGCCACATGCAGCTCTTTGGCCCCTTGAGTGTGCCTCTTCCACAAAATACCACGGCCTGGGCAAGTCTATTTTGAGATGTGGCATTAGAAGAAGGTTAGGTTTAAAAAAATTGGCTCTCAAAAAAAATTTCAATCGTTTTACTGTTGATATTTGGCTCTGTTGACTAATTAGTTTGCGGACTACTGCCCTATATGAATGCAACTTTGTTACGGAACCAGGAACATACTGACCATCAAAGTGATTCAGTTCTGAAGCAGCTTTGTTATTTACTAATTTTGAGCAAGTCACTTCACCTGCCTGGGCCTCAAGTTAGAAAAGACCAGAAGGCATGAACTGTGGAATGCAGGGCTGAGTCAGGGACACAGTTGTATTTTGCATAAAGTACAGAACATTTAAAATTTTCGAACCAATGTAAAAGAACACAAACACACAAATAATTAAACTATGCATACTTAGAGAAAGAGAAAGAGGGAGAGAGAGAGAGAGAGAGAGAGAGAGAGAGGAGTAAAAGGTAAAAGGAGGCATAAACATCTAGATTCTGGCCTTTCTTAACAAATAGAGAAGCATGGGGCCTGGGACAGCAATGGACTGGAGCTGAGTTTCTTTGCCTTCTTTCAGTAAGTTTGTCTTTCCAGTTCAATTTGGTTCCCATTGTCATTCATTGCTGATGCAAAGTGCCACTGCCATTTTTCATTTCACTGGTAATGCAACTTTTCATATAATAGAAAAATATGTTCTGTACTATGAACTCTATCTAAATGAGAAAGAAAGTGCTCATTTCCAGTGCCACCCGGGCAGCTGCTGGCATTAGGGGCTGTGCCTCCCTCACTGCTCCCTCTAAGTTCATGTCCTTTTCTTCTGTGGTTCCAAGTCCACTGCTTTTACTAAACCTTTAAGATTTTTCATCCCAACTCAAATTCAGCACTTACTGCCTAGGAATCAAAATCATCTTTGTAATGTTGACCATATATTAATTGGACTTTCAGTGTGACTAGATTTCCTCAAAAGAAGCTGGACTTGGTTTTTTTTTGTTGTTGTTGTTGTTTTTGTTGTTTGTTTGTTTGTTTGTTTTTAGCCAAATTTATTTGGATCTTCATAGGGTCAGTGTGGAAAGACAGGAAGAAATGGACACTTTTCGTATGAGAAAACCAAAATCAACTTAGGAGCAGCAGCATACTTGTAGCCCATGATCAGCCAAGTCAAGAGTGCAACACATGGTCCTTTCCTTGCAGCCTTGAGGTCCTCGGTCTTGGGCTTGCTTTCTTCCCTCCTGCTTTCCAGGCTGTTTACTTGCTGCCAAAGAGGATAACCCTTCAAGCAGCAAAAAACAAGGGGCCACGGCTCACCTAACTGTTGTTTGGGAGAGGCAGGTCCCATGTGCCATGTTCTGTGCTCAACAAAGGAACTAAAGCCTTCCATTCCAATGGGATGCCTTGGAGTGCTATTTTCCAATAATTTACCCCCTGTTTTTAAAAGGCTGCTGAGGAGACATACATGTCTAATTAGGGAACTGCCCAATATCACTGCTGAGATTATCTCTTTGTACCATTTTCTAAATGAATGTGTGGGTTTGGAACTACAAAACACACCCACCCTTTTAATAGTCCAAATAGTCCATTTCCCATTTTCTGGGAATAGTACTGCATTGCAGGGACATTGAGGTTATAAAATGCTTCAGATTTCCACTTCACAAAATTGAAATACTAGCCTCTATAAAAATATGATTTTGTGGGGTCCACGAAATACACCATATCTTTATAATAAAGCTCTATAAATATAAGATGTTATCTCTGCTATTTAAGATTTATGTTTACCATATAATTCCTTGAGTTAAAAGAATTTTGAAGCTCCTGAGAAAATTGAGCACTAAAACTCTAGAAAAATACAAATTATTGCCAGTGGAATAATGCAGGGAGCCATGCCATAGTTGGCAGTGATATTAAGATGGACTCTAAAAATTAGTTGCAAACCTGCCTTGCTGGAGTAATGAAGTCCCAGAATCAGCTCTATACTCTTGCTCTCTCTAAGGTAGAGCCTTAAGAGAGCTAGAGTTGTTGTTTTTCCCATAGTTCTAAATTTGAGCAAAAGTTTGTTCTCTGCTCAAAATACGTATAAAAAATAAAATACTTTTTTTGTGTCAAATTTCATGAAAACAACTTCTGGAGGTTTCCATTCATATTCTGATTGGGATCTTTAAAGGTTATAGTGATTGTACTGAGGAATCCAAGCATTCATTGAGTGTGGCAGGGTCTAAAACGACAAGGGAAAGAGCCAGGAGGTCAATAGGATATTGCAGTTGGTAAACACTGTACTAACAGCCTTATACCCCATTTCATCTTGTGTCTCCATCCATATTCACTCACACAGTTGTGAATTTGTCTCTACTTCAGGTGAACACTGGGTTGCCAGAGCTGGGTGGCAAAAGATAGTTCAAAGCCAAGGCTGGTTGGTTCTACATCCTGCCATGTAATTCAATAAAATTATCAAATGCTCTAATAAACACTGTGGATAAAATTGTAAAAAAAAAACACAAAAAACAAAAAATAAAAACAAGGCACTTGGTAGCATATATCATAATTAGTGCGAAACATCTCACTTGCTACTTAGTTTTATTTTTTCAAAGACCATGATTTCAAAATATGCAGTGTTATTCATAGTTTCATTTTAACCTTTTTTTCTGACATAAAGTACTTGCTTTTTTTAAAGCATTCCTTAAAAATGAGAACATGCCTCCAAAAGCAATTTGTAATTATGTCCATACTTGCTAAGCTATGTTTTCCTCTGAACATACATGCCAAGTTTTTCATACAATATATTTAATATAATTCTCATAACTGGAAGAGGAATAAAATAATTTATTCATTGTCCTTTGAGGGTTGAGAAATGATAACAAAACCAATGATGTTTTCAAAACCATTTTATCATAAATTACCATTATTCTGTACTCTTTAGGACTATAATTATAGCTCATCTTAATTACCATCATTTTTTAGATAAGACACCTGAGTCAAACAGGTTAAGTAATTTGTCTATGGAACTCAGCAAGAGGATAATTGAGCGAGAATTGAACCCAGAGATTCTGCACATCTGCACATCTGCACATTACCATCCAATCTCACCATGGTCATGAGCAACATGTTTCATAAATCAGTATATTCCTGCTGAGATTACTCTGGGCCTCCTATGCTTATATCTGACACTTTATCATGCAATTCAAAATATATAATATTCTGGAAAGAAAGAAATGGTCTTTATTTTTATTTTTACTCACTTTGGTTAAGTTTCACAAATTGCAGGAAAAGTTGCCTCTTTCCCAGAAAATTTTAGAAAAAGGTCCAAAAGAACTTGACATCTTAAGATAGAAGCCATTAATTTGTTCTAAGTTTTGTGAAAAGCAATTGAAACTGTTTCATAATAAATGGTTGATAAACATTAGTAATACTTAATAAACATTGAGTAATGCAAATCACTAACTAACCTATGGGGGGGCCATGAAAAAAATCACATTGAGAAGCTAGTAATACATAACCATTCATTTTTCTATAGAAATTAAGAATCCCATTGTCTCTCCTTTTACCACATAAAACTAGGGTTTTGTCTCTTACTTTACCAAAACTTAATCTACTCTAAAATCAGTATGTTATTGGAAATATACCTCCTGTTCAAGGTCTCTAAACCCCAGTGACACTCATGCCCTTGGCAAACATCAGCAAATCTTCAAGACACTGCAGTGGGACTAAATGTAATCTTTGGTTCTCTCTCAATGCACTGCTCCCAGAAGCTGCAAGAAGGTCAGGTTTAGATATACATGGGATGTAACAAATGTCTCACTTGTCAATTTACTAATGGCAAATGTGGAGGGCTTCCAGGTCTCAAACAGAGAAAGGAGAATATTCAATAGAGCAATGACAGAGGTCAGGGGGTCACAGTCATAAGACAGTGCTTCTGGACTAAGGGCAGCTTTCCATCCTGGCCCTTCTCTGATTCACTTTGCTCACTTCTCATTCTTCTGAGAATCACTATAGCACCATCACTGCACCATAACTCCTGGCTGCCCTCTGCATCTCACCAGTAACAACCCAGGGGCAAATGTGCACACAAATGCTCCTTGTCATTTGTTCCAAATGAACTAACTTTCTCCACTCACACCAAAGCTTCTATATAGAGTAAAAATAAACTCTTCTCAGGGGGACTAATAAGCTCTCTATTTTTATCTTAATTTTACTTGCAAACATGAGAACATGTAGCTCTCCTAAACAATGCCAGGTTAGAATGCTTTTGAAACATCCAAATCCATACACCACAATCCTATATAATAAAAGGCTAATATGCAAATTGCCCCCTCTACTGGGAATTCGACTGGGAGTTTGACCAGGCCAGCCCGTAGCCCCTCCCCCCAGCTGATCCTGCCCCTGATCACCCCCCACCTTAATTGGGGGCAGGGCTGGCCAGCCAACTTCCTGCGTCCCCTTCCCGCAGCCAGCCCAGCCCAATAGACTCCAATTGGGGCAGGCCAGCTGTATCCTACCCATGCAGAAATTCGTGCACCGGGCCTCTAGTTTAATATATATTCAAGGTCTAAACTGTCTTCAAGTCACACTCTCTTCAGGACACTGGTCTTCTCATGAAAGACTTGGTAGAAAAAATGGCAGGGTTTCATTCACCTTTGCTTCTTCTCTGCACCCAATGGCCCTAAGAGCAGAGAGCTCATTACTGAAACTCTTACTGAACCCAGCTCAGGAAAACTGAGACCCTAGGCTTTGTGGCTTCCCCTGATGCCATCAGCTCACCCACAGCAAATCTGTGAGTCCACGTTTGGTTCATTCAGTAGCGAGCCCCTGCTTTGTCATCATGGCTAAGATTAAGGATAGTGAGGACAGCCAGGGCTGAAGATTGCTTTGGCATTGGCACCCTCTCTGCTGAGAACAGTAGGAGTAGGTTATGGTGCCGGTATCCCACACTGTCCCTGTTCCACCAAATGTCATTTCTTAAAAGGAAACTGAGCTTTCTGACTAATTGCTCGGAAGCACCAGAATTCTGTTACAGGGAGGGTTCCTTAACAATAACATAGGACATTAATTTGATGCACACATCTCCTCTTACTACCTGGAAAATGTTTAATTTGTTATTGATGGAGAGTAATAATCTAATGATCAGATTTATTTTTCTAAAGAAATGGTTATGAAGAATCCAAATAAATTATAGGGAAATTGACTTTAATCCTGGTCACTGTCATTCCAAAATATACACAAACACTTTGGAATTATTTGATGCTCTCCAAATAATTGCTGAAAGCCTATAGTAGGATTTTTAGGGAAAATACTGAAAGCATTTTTCTGAGGAAGGGATAAACTAGGTCAATAGCACCCCTTTGTGGTAATAGGTGGTATACATCCTATAGTTAAGAACATCTTAGAAGGGTCTTTAGAAAAATTTCCATTATATTCTGAGGCCTAAAGACTCTTGAGAGCTCTTTCCCTAGGTTTCAGGCGGAGCTACCTGGACATCACCCCCCAGTTTGGGATTCTGTTGTGGTTTAAACGTCTTGGAAGGGACGATTTCATGACCTCTCCCGGCACAACATTCCAGGATTTCACTCTCAGGCCTAATAAAAATACTTTATACACCAGCTCGAACCCGTTTCCTCTAGTTAAACCTGCCTCTCTTGCTGGGATGAGAACCAGATGGTCTTGCTCCTTCATTCTCGGCATCTGTGCACATTGTTCAGGCCACGGAGAGGGAACCACAGCAAGATGGTCTGAAATGGATTCGGTGAGAGAAACTCATGGCCTGTCCATAAACCTTTCAAGTTGGACCCGCAAATCTTAGGCCCGCTGTTCAGAGCAGAGGTCTGTTTAATAGCCTGGGTGTGAAAAGGGAGGATCTTCACTTCAAGAGTGTTTCCGCTTTCCTAGGCAAATTACTGCACCCTCTGACCTCCTACACTTTCACACCAAGCCCACCTTTCTCCCAGGTGAAGTTCACACTGGTTTTAACAAGATATTTTTGAGGAATATTGCTTATGAATATCACCTTTGCACATCAGCAGACTATAGAACAGAACTAAGATTTAAATTTCATTTTTTTCTCTTGAAAGTCTAACATAATTATTCCTTTCCCATTACTAAACTGGTTACTTTAAATTTTCCCCATTTAACACTTCAAATGTTTAAATATGTATATTTAAATATCTGACTGATTATATATATATATATATATATATATATATATATATATATAGAGAGAGAGAGAGAGAGAGAGAGAGAGGAAGGGAGGAAGAAAGAGAGCGAAATATCAGTGATGAGAGAGTATCATTAATCAGCTGCCTCTTGCACTTTCCCAACTGGGATGGAGCCTGCAACCTGGGCATGTGTGCTGTCCAGGTACCAAATGGAGATCTCCTGGTTTATAAGTCGAGTTTCAGGCACGAGCCACACCAGTTGGGCATACACTTCAAATATTAATGTAGTTTTAATTTGTTAATGTCATTCTCTTTAGCACTTCACAACAATATTTTAAAGTACAGAAAAAGTGAGGTTTGCCAAGTATATACTGGGCAAACCTCACAGTATATCTTTTTTTCTTAGGGTGGACATGAGAGGACTGTGTTTCTGGCTTCTGTCCCTCCCCATCCCCAATAAATATAGTGTTTTCACTAAATAAATAGTAGAAATAACAATCCTGCTATTTAATTAGCATTGTTACTTTGGATAATTAAAAATGTAAGTATCTACTTATGTCTGTACATAAGGTGTTGTTGTGTTGTTGTTTTTTTTGTAGTTCAGTCAGTGTAAAGATTATCTTTGACCCACATATTTCCATGGAAGTGAGTTTTAAAGGATTAATTACACACAATGATGTTTTATTTGTGGCAGGTAAATATGTGATATGCAGAGACTTATTCTGGAGTTTTAATTTTAAAACAATGCATTATAGGAGAGGCCAAATTCACATTTCATCATGACTTTTGATCTTTTCTCTAGAGAGGAAAAGACACATTCATGAAAAGTGCCCATTCCATAAGCACATGTACTATGTTTTATACTTTCAAATAGGCAATATATATTGTAAATAGAAAATCAACAGCATATTCTTGCCTGAAACCTCACTACAAATTAAATAGGGCTCATATATTCATTTTGTAGTGTGTTGGTGTTTATACTTGTCCTTAATCTTAGTCTATAATGCCTGCAGTCAATGCATATTTAATCTATTTCTATTTTAATCTAAAATTAGCAAACAAAAAGGGGGCACCATTTGGGACACAGTAGAGTTTTTTTTCTTATTCATTCAGGAGAAAGCATTGCCCAGCATTGAACTTGACTGTCAAAAAATTTTTAGTCCTCTTTCCCCGACTGGTGATGAACGGTATAAACATTTGTTGTAGGTATTTGCTCTTAAACATCCAGAGGATCACAGCACATGTTTTCAGGAAAGAGCATCAAGAGTGGGTTCAAGTCCCAGATCGGCCATTTCTAACTATGTGAATAAGACTCACTTGACCTTTGTTTTTCAGTTCTTTTAATTAGGCGTAGATTAATGATTATGATTTACAAGATTATTGCAATTGGTCACAAGAGAAAATGTTAAGTCAAATATATTTAAGAATTTAAGAAACAGAATTAGTGTTTTGTTTTTAAAAAGAAAATGTGAGAGGCACACTAAATACTGAATTGACTTGATTCTGTGGTGGACAGACTCTAGCCTCCCCTGACCCTCCTCTTGGTACACAGACTATTTGGAGTGGAGAAACAACCTTTACCAAGTGATCAAATATTATGCTCCCAATGACAAACATCACATGCCATCTGAGAAGGCCTCTTGCACTGAATCTTCTTGTTCAAAATGTTTAATTCTAATCTAACCAAAAAGGACCATCAGACAAATCAAAACGAAGGGTTGATCTGAAAACACATACACACATTGGCACACAAAACAACAACTGGACTCTGGAAATTTCAATGTCTTAAAACAATCAATGAGGATGAGAAATATTTGTGATTAAAAAAGATTAAAATAAAAGCTAGTAAGGAAATGTTACTGTCTTGGATTGGAGCCTATAAATTGGGAAGAGGCATAGTACTGGGCACTTGTAGACGTTTAAAAATGGGCTTTTTTGTGAGACCATAGTATTGAATCAAAACATTTTAAGTGAGATTGTTTAGAAGATCGTCCTAAGTCTTAGGAGACACATCTTTAAATATTTGGAGATGAAGTACTATGGTTAAAATATATTGACACATGGAGAGAACACCAAGATGGCGGCATAAGCAAACACCTACTGTTCTGCCCCGCGCAACTATTTAAGAACTACAACATAACAGCAGAACAGACAAGCACCCAGAATCGCCAGAAAGCTGGCTGAATGTAAACTCCACTAATAGGAGCAAAGGTGGGACACAGACTCAGGACCTGCGGGAGCACAATCTTTCAGAGGGAAAGAGGTTAGGAGCCGCTCTGGGCGCGCGCGCGCGGGCTGGGGCTGGAGCAGGGACAGGCCGGATTTCGCCCACTAGGAAGGGCAGAGGCGTCTCACTGCCCAGATCTCCCGAGCTGGGCGAGGTCCGAGATCCAGGGTAGGAGAGGTCCCCCTGCACAGATTACCCGGAACTGGGCGCGGTCCGAGGTCCGGGGGACGCACCCTGGAAGGGGGCGCGGTGCGCAAACCCGCGACTTGCCCCCTGGAAACTTGGTTCCGGAAACCATTTATTTTACAGCCCTGGGCTGGACTTTTGGTGTGCAGGCACATTTGGGGAAAGGCAGAGTTGTCTGGCAAGGGGAAGAGACTAGCGGCTTTTTCTTGGAGGAGTCTGCAGCCATCCCCATCCAACAGAGACCCGCCCGCGAGCACCACATAGGACCCAGCTGCCGCCGCCACCGCTGCTGCTGCGCGCAGCCAAGAGACTCCGCCCATCCAATCTGAACACAGTCTCCCTTCACAGCCAATTGGCCTGCAGGTCAAACCCTCCTAGGGCTAACAACAAAAAGCTGGGTTTAAATTCAAAAACACTGAATACAACCCATAAAGGATTGCAGTAAGAGTACCCACCTCAGGTAACCAGGGAGACTGAGCCACTGTCCCTTTGAGGATATCTACCACATAAAGCAGCCACCATGCAGAGAAATGGAAAGAAATCAGGTGTGAAAGAAATGGAGGAGAAAAGACGACAAGACATTGAGTTCAAAACCACGGTTATAAGGCTTTTCAAGAGGCTCCTACAAAAGGCCGATCAACTTAATGAGAATTACCAGGAAATAAACAAGACCAACCAGCAAATGAATGAGAATTACAAGGAGATGAATGATACTTACAAGCAAATGAATGAGATCCTCAGGGAAATGAACAAGACCTCTGAGGATACGAACCAGACCCTCACAGATAAAAAAAAGGACCAACTAGAAATCAAGCATACACAGACTGAAATAAAAAATATTACACAAAGTCCTAAAAGCAGTCCAGAGGGCCACAAGAACCAAGTCAAAGATTTGAAATACAAAGAACCAAAATCCACTCAGCTGGAAAAGCAAGAAACAAAAAGAATTCAGATAATTGAAGTTAGCGTAAGGGGCCTCTGGGACAACCTCAAGCAAGCCAACATCCGAATTATTGGGGTGCCAGAAAAAGAGAGAGAGCAAGTTAATGAAAACCTACTTGAAGAAATAGTGACTGAAAACTTTCCCCACCTGGTGAAAGAAACTGACTTAAAAGCCCAAGAAGTACACAGAACCCCAAAATATAGGAATCTAAAGAGGACCACACCAAGACATATCATAATTAAAATGCCAAGAGCAAAAGATAAAGAGAGAATATTAAAAGCAGCAAGAGAAAAACAGTTGGTTACCTACAGGGGAGCACCCATCCGATTGTCAGCGGATTTCTCAACAGAAACGATGCAGGCCAGACGCGAGTGGCAAGAAATATTCAAAATAATGAATAGCAAGAATCTACAACCAAGATTACTCTATCCAGCAAAGCTATCATTCAGAATTGAGGATCAGATAAAGTGCTTCGCAGATAAGAACAAGCTAAAGGAGTTCATCACCACCAAACCAGTATTATATGAAATGCTGAAAGATATTCTTTAAGAAGAGGAAGAAGAAAAAGGTAAAAATATAAATTATGAACAACAAATACACATCTATCAACAAATGATCATAAAAGTCAAGTGAACTGATAGGCTGATGAACAAGATAAACTGGTGACTATAACAGAAACATGGACATAGAGAGGGAATGGACTGACAATTCTTGGGGAGAAAAGGGTTGTGGGAAGTGCAGCAAGAGATTGGACAAAAATCTTGCAACAATGGGAGAGGACATTGGGGAGGGGGAGGTGAGGGCGGAGGGTGGGATAGGTATAGGGGGAGGGAAGATATAGGGGGATAAAAAAGGGGAAACAATGTAATTAATAAACTGAACAATAAAAAAAAGAATAAAAAAATATATTGACACATACACATGTGTGTGTGTGTGTGTGTGTGTGTGTGTGTACATAAAAGTATACAGGTGTGCTAGCTTGCTGACTTTTCTATGATTAAAATTTTTTCAAAATAAAAAAGTAAAACAAATAAAAGCTCTTGGTCATTCTATCAATTAAAGATTCCTTTGGATTTATAATATTTTTAAATGCTAATTGGTCAGGAAAGTAAACTCTAGCATAATCTCCACCTTCATAGGAGGCTAAATTGAGATAAAATCAGGTAATTAGAGAGAAACAACTCTGCCTAATAATATATTAGATGGAGCACTTTCTCCATTTGTAAAATAGGAGTAACAATATGATCATGTTTATAGTGCCTAGTTCTCCATGAACTAATTCTCCATTTGTTCTTCATTCCTTTATAACTTTCTTCCAATATTTCCCACCTCAACATCTGTTACCAATACTGTAATGCTAAACTGCTTGCATTTCTGTACACATTGTATGGTTTTGGACTCCTCACTCCTTTGCAAATCATCTTACCTCTATAAAGGCCTTCTTCTCTCTTATTAAAACACTAGAGGCCCCGTGCACAGATTTGTGCACTGGTGGAGTCCCTTGGCCTGACCTGCAACCTTTCTCAATCTGGGATCCCTCAGGGGATGTCAGAGAGCTGGTTTCGGCCCGATTCCAGGAGGCCATCCTGAGAGACCCCACTAGTGCACGGATCTCTGCACTGGGCCTCTAGTATGCATATAAGATCTTTGGTTAATCTCTTTTCACCCTCCCCATTCCCCACTTCTCACCGAGAATGCCATCTGACCCCTGGTAGTCAATGCACATCAAGGCTACTGGCCGGTCAGCGGTCAGCTGGTTTTCTGGTCACTTAGGCTTTTATATATATATAGATTGGTCAAATGTGACATCCTGGTCAATAAAATTATGCCATCAAGACTCACTAAATTAGTTTCTCTGTCTTCTGTAGTCTCCTCTAATTACACTATTTTCTAGTATGTGTATATGTGTGTATCCTTTACTTGGCTGAAATTCCTTGGAATTCAATGAGTTTTTATTAAACATTGTGCATCTATCAGAGCCCCTGGTCCTTATCAGGTGAACAATGAAAGCAACTTGCACATTCTAAAGTGCTACTGCTAATTACTGCAAAGTGTCAATCAATGACAGACACACCAGTTAATTATTAGTAAGGACAATTATACTACATTCTAGTTAGTTGGTTGGTGGTGCAAGAGATGTTGGAAAACTAGGGGCATGGGACACAAGGCTGGGTAAGTTTGTGTAAGGTGGAGGCTGGAGGCTTTGGAAAAAGAAGGGTAAGGTAAAATAGTCAGAAATTAATTTTATCCACACTATCTTTTTTACCAGGACTGCTTGCAAGACTATGACATAAACTTATCAAATCACTATTGGAAAGTTTGTACCTAGCCATGCCATCCAATGAATCATTTCCCTTAGGTCCAGCCACAGCACCCAAAGACTCTCCCTACCTCCCACTCCCAGAGTACCTGGGAGGCAGGGGAAATATGATGGATGAGGAGAAAAGACCTGATGTGTTTAACTACAGACCAGATGATAAATCGACTTCACTCCTGCTGGGACCTCTACAATCCATCCCTACTTTTAAAGGAGATAGAAAAAGATAAAATGCTGCCCTCTTCTGGCAGCTTTGGCAAATCTTCACATAGAGTTCATTATAAAGGAGAGTAAAAACAGTCCCATTCTGTGACTCATTTTGAGGAGGAATCATAGCATGGACATAGACTTTCTTTTAATATAATATACTATAGTAGCAAATAGCTCTTTGTCACAGAGAGTTTTCACACCTTTTAAAAAGAAACTTTAACTTTGCTTTGCATTTAAATTTGGCTGCAGGAGTAGTTATAGAAATTCTGTGGGCATAACACAAATTCTGTGTGCTGAATCAGCCAAGAGACGAGTTCTCATGTGTTTAGGGCACCATCTTAGCAAAACAATAGCAAAAAGGAGAGAGAGAAAAGGGAAAATAAAGATTTAGGCTTCAAAATGATATGTAAAATTTGGAAAGAGAAAATCTAAATGAAGTCAAGTAGAATATACAATACAGACTTTGATAGCATGATTTATAACAATATGTACTTGGTTGCCTCCCCCAGAGAAACCATTTCTTGCACAGAACTCCTGAAATCCCTGGAATTTTCTGGAATGAGAGCTATAAAGGTGTCTTTTGTCATGCTAATGAGATGACTTTTGGAAGTATCTAAGGATGGGGACTGTTTTTCGGTGAAGCCAACCCATGTTAGTAGAAGGTTAGAATTTTCAGTCTAATCCACCTGACCTAAGGGGAGGGAAAAGGGGCTGGAGAATAAATTCAATCACCAAGGCCACAGATCTAATCAATCTATACAATGAAGCCTCCAAAGAAACCCACAGGACAGGGTTCCTGAGCTTCCCTCCTGGTTGACTATGTGGAGATCCAAGGAGAGAGGAGCCCTCAGGGGGCTGGGAGCGCCCTTTCCTCATACCTTGCCCTGCACATCTCTTCCATCCTGCCTATTCCTGAGTGATGACCTTTCATAATAAACCTACGATGTAGGAATTACAATGTTTCTCTTAGAGTTCTATAAGCTGCCCTAGCAAATTAATTGAACCCAGGAGGGAGTCACAGGAAACTCTAATTTACAGCCATTTTCTCAGAGCACAGGTGGTACCCTGAACTTTCAATTGGCACCTGAAGTGAAAAGCAGACTTGTGGGCCTACCTCCCTAACCTGAGGGATTTGATACTATCTACAGGCACATATGGAGTTAAATTGTCAGACACTCAGCAGGAGAATTGCTTGGTGATGTGGAAAACCCAAACATAAAAATCTGACTTGATGAATACATATTGTGGTTGGTGTCAGAGTGCAGATATTATGTAAGTATTGTATTATTTTAAAATAAAATGTTTTCTACTACTATTTATGGGGAAAGGACTTCATAATTACTCCCATTATGGACTATAAAGATCTGACTCTGCTCCTTTTGACTCAGGCAGCTCTCTTTCAGTGTGAAGTGCAGCCATCCTGTTACCTTTCTCACTGGCACCTGCATTTCAATTCTCTTCTCTAGCTTTTTTTTTTTTAATTCTCACCCAAAGATACTTTTCCATTGATTTTTAGAGAGAGTGGAAGAGAAAGGGAAAGGCAGAGAAAAAATATCCATATGAGAGATTGCTTGCCTCCTGCACACTCCCTGACCAGGGTCCAGGCTGGGGAGTAGCCTACAACCAAAGTACATGCCCTTGACCAGAATCAAACCTGGGACCTTTCAGTCTACAGGCTGACACACTATCCACTGAGCCAAATCGACTAGCGCATCTCTTCTTTAACTTTTGTTTCTCTTCCCAAACAGCCAGTAAAATAGTTAATGAACTACCTGATGTGGGCATATGGGATGACTAAATACAGATTAGCCTGCGATTTTCCCCTTGTTTTTTTTTCCCGCCTCCCAAAAGTATAGAGGAGTATATTCAAAAATTAGACAGCCTAAAACTGCAGGAATAAAGTAATGAAAAGGATTCAAAACAAATATCATCAAAAGACATCTGTCCCAGCTTTCAGTGAGCATGCTGCTTATTATCCGAAGCAACATATCTTTTCTACCATAAAGCAATTTTGTTAGATTCAGTTACATATTTTTAAAACCCTCTTATGGATTGCAAGGTGCACTTTAGACACTAGGTGGTGGTAAGTGTCCACCTAATGCCGCACTACTTTCCCCAAGCTAGGCTTGCCAGCCCCATCTAGAGTTTGACATTGGTTTCAATCCTTACAGACTGATGGGGAAGGTATCCTGGATGTGGACTTCTGTTAATATCTGGCAGCCGAACACTACCATCGCTTGTAGCTCTCAGATGGAATTATCAATCTGTAAAGCTTTAATGCTACCTCTACAGCTATCTGTGTACAACTCAAGCAAGATCTACTGCAATAAATTGGTAACTTGACCTCTAGACTCTTAGCCAAAGCTTCACTTTCAACTGTACTGACATTTGTAATAAATCTAGTAGCTAGCTATTTTTGGAGTCTCTATCTTCTAAGTGTTTGATAAAAATTGATATGAAATTGGAAACCACAAGGAGTAAACTTAAGTGAAGTTAAAATCCTCAGCTTTACTTTCCCACACCGCTTTATTATAGTTTAGTAAACTAGACCACTCTTGGCATTTACAGAGTAACAAATGAGGGCCTGAAAGATTTTTTTTAAAATATATATTCCTTTTACTTTGTTTGACTTTGCTTAAGAAACACAAAGGAGAGTCAACGGACACCCATGTATTAGCTCAGATACACTTGGCAAGACTGAATGCTGTTAAAATTCAGGCCTCATGATCACATAACAATTTATAATGCATTACCTTATTCTCTCTTCATTAAAAGGAAAAATAAAAAAACAAAAATGTTAAATTAATGTAACGGGGTGTAAAATGATCCTGAACATGCTTGTGGGTAAATACATGTGCATATCAGAAAACAAGGCATTTAAAACAATGCTCTGGGGATCTCAAAGTAAATGCTGACTCTTTTGACCCACTTATCTTGCATCTCCACATGTTTTGTCCCAACCCTTGCAGATAACAGCTTCCTGTGCAGCCTTAATATTTCATCAGGTTCATTCATATTTTAACTCAAATAGGAGAGTAAGTTGTATTAGAGAGCAGGGAGGCATTTCTGAAATGATACGTTAGTTAATTTCTTCTCACGTTGGCTTCAAAGTTACACATGAGACCTACAAGGTGAGAATAAATGCAGATAGACTCCCTGTTATATGGTAAATAACTGAGTGTCTAATTTCCTATTTGGAAAGGAAATAATGAAATAATCATACCAAGAGGGGATGTGAGAAACCATTCTTTCTCAGATGATGGGAAAATGAGATATACTCTCTAGAGAATTTAAAATCAAGTAATTAAATGGACTGAAAAGCTTTTTATTATTACCATGAGGTAGACATTCTATACAAGGTCAGTGATATTGGGTGGGTGGAGCCACCCCCTATGCCCACCCCTTTTGGAATACCATGGTACAGAATGAGTCTCACACTTAGGATTCTTCAGCCAGCAGGAATGTTGAATTTTTGGAAGAAGGGAAAAAAGTAGAAAGAACTATTATTTTTCTAACAGATAATGTCTATCCAGGACTTTGTGCACATATGTCATTAACCCTCAACAACAATGATACGAAGATAACACTGCCCTCATAGGAAAACAGACTTTGAGAAATTAAAGATCCTAGTCTCTGGTATTTAATAGGTATGCCATGTCCCTTTGGTATCCTCAGTTGAGGTGGGATGGTAGTTGTACCCATGGGGAAGGACAGGGCAATCCAGCAAACCTGCCATGAGGCAGGGAGACTCTCAGCAGGCACAGAGATGACAATAAATGGTTCGTGGTTCTCAGCATGCAGACTTCATCTAAGAGCCCTAAAGAACTTAGTATCCCTTCCACGTGTTAAGGGATGCTGACTATATACTTCAGCTACCTCACACTTTTCCTTGTAGCCCTGGTGTGTTAAGCTGGCAACTCTGATTCTGACAGAGGGACACAGGCAGGTTTTGGAGACAGCAAAGTGAAATGGAGCACACCCTAAAGGTCTATCTGCCCCACCCCAACTCCTGTTTGTCAGTTGGTATAAGACTACTTAGAGAACATCTTCATGTGTATGACACTCTGCCTCCTACTCATCTACATTAATAATCTACACTAATAATAGAGGAATATGCAAATTGTCTGGGATGCCATCACAGTAATAGTAACAACTGAACAGAATAGCAGGCTGCATGGGATGACCAGGCTGGCGGGGAGAGGGGGGCAGTTGAGGGTGACCAGGCCAATGGGGGGGGAGAAGTTAGGGACAACCAGGCTGGCAGGGGGGCAGTTGGGGATTGATGGGGGGGGCAGTTGGGGACAACCAGGCCGGCAGGGTGGGGGCAGTAAGGGGCGACTAGACTGGGAGGAAGGGGACACTTAGAGACAACCAGGCTAGCAGAGGGGTGCAGTTGAGGGCAACTAGGCTGCAAGGGGAGCAGTTAGGAGCAATCAGGCAGGCAGGCAGGTGAAGCAGTTAAGAGCCAGTGACCCCAGATTGTGAGAGGGATGTCTGACTGAATGTTTAGGCCCAATCCTTGGGATCGGGCCTTTGTGATCATAGCTCCTTGGGATCGGGCCTAAACACCAGTCAGACATCCCCTGAAGGGTCCCAGATTGGAGAGGGTGCAGGCTGGGCTGGGGTTTCCTCCCCTCTAATAGTGAATAAATGGCAAGATTATTGGATGAGGGGAGGGTTGCGATGAGATGGTTGGTTTAATTTCATTCTACTCAGTGTTGGGGTTATTGAGAGACTGGGACTACTGCACTTTAAAAAGTGACTGACTATTCTGCCACTTGAAATATACAAAAGTTAACAATGCCAATTAATATGTCAGAATTTCTCAGCCCATACTGTAGTCAGTTGTAGAAAGTAATCTGAGTTCCTGAATTCTTTGCATGAAAGTGCAAATCAAATAATGGCCACATTTCATTATACTCCTGGGTTTGGCTACTTAAAGGTAATATCAAAATCTTGCTTTCCCTTTAAATAGGGCACTAACTGGAGAGAAACCCACAAAGCACTAAGCCTCACAATCTTATTAATGAATTGGATGGGACTGTTGAGAGCATACACAGGTAATGCTTTTGGCTGGTTGATGGTTGGTTGATTGGTTGGTTTGACACCTGAATTATTTCAAAGCAACTTTGCCATCATACATGGCAATGAATCAGCATAACCACTGGCATTCCCATTTGTAACATGAATTTATTCCATATGACACAGGGCTAAATCTAATCTCTTTGATAAATATCATTCCTATAACAAATAACTACAATTTCTCTGTAACGTAATCTCTGTGAACATAGATCTTTATTTTACAATGGGCAGTGCAGACAAACCCTTCTCTACCATCATGCTGACACTAATTGCAAATTCTGTGGCATTTTCCACATCCCCCAGTGGGGTTTTTCATACTTAAAAATGCTTGCCAGGTTATTTCTATGTGGAATGAAGGGAAAGGGAGTCAGTTGACAATCTGTGTGTAGCCTGTGAGGTGGGAAGCTATGTTGATGACATGAGTCGGCTTCTGTTGACTGGCTTTGTGCTCTGTTTCTGCTCACCTCATTCCCCGCTTCCATTATATGCTAGAACCCTGGGCATCTAATCAAGCCAGCTGGGCAAAGGTCCAAACACAGTGCCTCACTTCAGGTCTGAGAGGAGGACCTGGAACATCACAGCATCCCAACAACAACAAAAATGTTTGCTCAGCACTGGCCCATGGGGTGGTAGGAAAGGGCCTAGTGGTCAGGTTAAATTGGGTGGTACATGCCCTCTCAAACATAGATCCCACTCCTTCCTCTTCCTGGTATTGTGTTCTTCCTCCAGCACCAAACCTGAACTTCTGGATGGAAGCATTTGAAAATGTACAGTATATACAACTAATCAGATGAAGCCGTGTAATACACTTGTTCTAGATGTACTGGATTTAGGGCTGAAATTGAGCACTCAGAACCTTGGCAAAACAAATCATATCATCAATGCTATTTTGGTAGCCTGAGAATTCTAAAGAGAACATGCATCTGAAGCTTCTCTATTCCTAATATTTGGCTTTGTTTTTCTACTTGATCCTATGCATTGAAGGTGAAATTAAAGAATACACCCTCTAAGGTTACATTGTTCAGACATGTGGACATTGAGGAGATGACATTAGAATCCCTGCCTAGGTCCTCGTTTAAGTATTTATGTTAATATGCTTAGTCTCTCCCTTTGTTTGGAGTCTTCCTCCTGCTCTCCAGACCCCTACAAGTTCCCTGTGCAAATACCCTGGCTCTCTGGGAAATGAAAGCCCAGAACTCACAGTCTTAGTAATCTTCGCAAAGCTTCAAGGCAGGGTGTGACTGATCCAGTGGGATCAATCAAAGCATCTCACTGTTCTAGAGAGATTAAGAACTAAGGAAAGGGGCAAAGTGAGACTGTGTGAGAAAAAACCCTTTTTCAGGCATATGTAGAGAGGGAGACATCTATCAAGAGAGATAGCTAGTAAATCAGCAAAAGATCACAAGTGTCATATACTGTCTGGGTATCAGACATGCACCTGTATGCTGGGCACTGTCCTCATCCCAGAATCCACCTAAATTCTAAATCTTAGTCTTTCACATGGACTGATCCTTAATCCCTACTTTTTGAATGATTTATCTTCCTTTCAAAAAATGTAGTTAGGACACAATTTTCACATCCTATCCAGAAACACGCTCTGGACACATGTTCAGCTACAGAGACTCTCATGTGTTCTCTCATCATCCGGGAGAGCTGGCCTGATGCTGGTGTGTGAACAGAGCTAAGGAGCCTGCAGGAAGACAGAATTTAATTTTGCTCTGCAGGCAGCCCAGGCAGGCAGGGTTACA
This sequence comes from Antrozous pallidus, assembly GCA_027563665.1. Taxonomy (NCBI): domain Eukaryota; kingdom Metazoa; phylum Chordata; class Mammalia; order Chiroptera; family Vespertilionidae; genus Antrozous; species Antrozous pallidus. Next base: position 28,055,780 of record CM050508.1, on the reverse strand, counting down.
GCCTAGAGGGGTCATCAAGCTGGGGGTGTGGGGGGGGGGGAGGTGCTCTGAGCTAGGAGAGAGTTTAGAGAGCTGCCATCTAAGAAAATCAGCATTTGAGAAATAATCCTAAAGGGCGGGTTGGAAGGAGTTGGGCTTGCTTATCTGGATAACAGCTTCTCAGTACCCCGAGGGGACCAGCCTGGGAGAGGCCTGTCCTGGAGGGTGCAGAAACTGCTCTCACAACACGTAGGGCACCAGGAATAAGCAATAATGGCGATTTTTAGATTTCTAAAGAGATTTGGATCTGTCAGACTTGGAAATGTAAGCCCAAAGGAAATTACAGATGGCCTTTTCAACCTTTTCCCCCAAATTAAGGGGAACCAGTGTAGAATGATAAGCAAGCCTCAGGGAGCAAATGAAGGGGTTTCAGTTCAACACTAGGTCACTTTTAGCTCTGTGGTTCCTTGATTGGGCAATGATTGGACACGGGGAGCTGTTATTTAAAAAGGTGAAGTGTGTGTTCGTGAGTGTGCGTGAGTGTGAATGTGAGCTTGTGTGTGTGTGTGTGTGTGTGTGTGTGTGTGTGTGTGTGTGTAAGTGAGACTTGTGTGTATGAATGTCCACAAGTGCATTGTGAGTGTGTGTAAATATGTGTGAGTGTCTGCACATATCAGATGATGTGGCACTTATCTCTCTCCTTCCCAGAAAAGCCAGTGCAAGCAGTTCCTGGAAACATTTCTTCCAGAGAGCTGGCACTTCTGTTTAGACATACACCCTGACTGCTCCATTGTTGAAGGAAAGCTTGGCTTTCATAAGGCCGAGTGCATTAGCTGCCAGTCCTTCACCTGCTACAGGGAGACCACAGATGGTGCCACCCCCAATGGGATGGGAGTTACTGTAGAGGTGGGCTTTTCTCAGCCAGAGATAGTAGAATCAGAGGACCATCAAAGCACACACCCCTCTTTCTTTACTATAGAAGAAAAAAAGGGGAAAGTGATGTGCTCCAAGTTGAATACATGACTTCTATGCAGTGTTGCTTCTATAACCAAGGAAAACAAATAGCTTTCATGCATCGGGCCCAGAAATTCAGTCTAATTTCCAAAGACCTGCATTATAACAAATATCCAAATAGGCAGCTGCATTGCAGTAAAATTCCAAGGAAATGTCACTTTCCCCTAATTACCTGTGTCTCTGTTATTTATTCAGACATGAAGGAACAAAGAGAAAAATCTGCTTCCATCTCTCTGAGTTTCAGAGAGTGCTGTAGGTTGTGGAACAATCTCTAATTGTGTTAGAACTTGTACTTCTTTCCTGAGCTGCTCATTTTCTCTTACAGATCATGAAGTTCTGGTCAGATGAGATTATAGATTTCTACAAATTTTGTGCCTGCTGTAGTGACCAGAAGCCAGAACAGATTGCAAAGGCCAGCAAACATTACCTTTGCCCTTGTTTATACACAAATGGCTATGGCCTGCCACTATGAACCCCAGCATCTCGCTCCCCTCACCCTTTCTTTCCCCCTTCCCATGGTCAGTCAGTAACAACTGCCTCGAGATTCTTTGGGGAGGGCAATGATTATTGGCCTGGCCTCCTGGAGTGAGCATCGGTAGCCTTTGGCCACCTGTGCACCTCTGCAGGAGCACGTCAGGCACTTCTGCCTATTCCTCCTGCAAAGCTTCCTAGCAGGATCCAGCCATGACATGGAGAGATAAGTGAAAAACTTGAACTGAAAAGAGATACGAGGTGAATAATCTGAAAGCAAACACAGTCCCTTCTCTGTAATCGGTCAGAATGTGGCGAAACAGCTTGGCCTCCTTAAACCCAGATGCTTCATTAATTAGCACCATTGAAATTATTTAGGGGTCAGCAATGGCTTTTGCTTTCAACAGGTCAATGGAATTTTCCATTAATTAACTAGTAATAAGTCTATTAACCTGATAGTAAGCATTCTGAGTTTTAATATTTACTGGAAATCCTGGCATTGGAAAAACTGCTTAAAATGTGACCAGCGTGCTGAAACTGGTTTGACTCAGTGGATAGAGTGTCAGCCTGTGGACTGAAAGGTCCCAGGTTCGATTCTGGTCAAGGGCATGTACCTCGGTTGTGGGCACATCCCCAGTAGAGTGTGTTCAAGAGATCAATGTTTCTCTCTCATTGATGTTTCTGACTTTCAATCCCTCTCCCTTCCCCTCTGTAAAAACTCAATAAAATATATATATATTTTTAAAAAGTGACCAGGGTGATTGTTGGCTTGTTTGATAGAAGGTGTCCCATATTGTGGTTGATGTAGGAGTAGTCACTCTTAGAATCAACATGTTTAAATATCTTTCGCCATTGCCTTGGGTTACCCAGGAAAGGGCGGTGTCACCCTGGTAGCAATTTAAAGAGACATCTCTGATAAAAGGTTGGGTGAGAAGAGGTTCATGATAAGTAGGCATTAACCTTAGTTCAATGAGAAGTCATGCAAATGCAGAACAAGGTTCTCCTGAGCCATGTCTGACCCCTTTAGCTCCAGGCTATAAGGCTGGGTGCATAGTACAATCCTCACAAACCGCAGAAGAGAGACTCAGAGTCTAGTCTGCTACATCGGGGCCCTGACAGCCTGTCTGTCTGCAGCATGACTGTGGGCCAGCGTTTCTGCTGTTCAGAGAGGAAAATCACCACTTACAAGCAACATGAGGAGTTTTCCCAGGTTGCTATAACTTGAAGAATGAAGAACATCCCGCCAGGCAAGGAAAGAGTTGATAATGTAGAGGCACAAAGATTGTATCTTTTTCCTGCTCCAGAAGTTTAAGCTTTTGTAGCCTGCTTTCATTAAGAGTTAAAGGGGCTTAGGATAAAATAATTAGAAAAAAATAAAAAAACACAAATCTCTCTATGACACCAAGGGTAATGAGAGGTACACGACGTACTTACACAATTGCTTGTATAATGCAATCCTCTGCCAGCTAGCAAAAATTCTATCCTTTCTGTAATTCAATTTTTTAAACACCAAAAATTGGTAAATATGATGTTTTTAGAATATTTTTAGTCAACTAAATTGGTACTTTATCTTAGTGTAGTTAATTGTGCTATTTGTTTATTAATTCACTGTCTTATTGTTTCTACTTATTTTATACCCAACAAATGTTTGAGCCAGAAACATTTACTTATGAAGATATTTCACTTTTTAAATTAAGATGCAAGGAATTCTAGGTGACACTTGAGATGCCCCTAAGAGAAGCTACTTGTCTCTGTGTTTGTAGATGTCTCATATATTCATAAACCAAATCCTGTGCCAGACCAAATTAGTAAAAAGCTTCATTTCTCCCATTAGGAAAAAAATGCAAATATTTTGCTTATGTTTTAAAAATAGGCTTGACATTTTAAATAATTGATGAATATGCAATTTGATTCTCATTAATGAACAGTTCCTATAGAGGTATTCTCTCTAGTTTTATAATTTACTACTTTAGTAGAGTTTTATGAATGCACAGATAAAAGCTGGGAAGCAGAGAGATACCACTCAGGGTGACAATATCCTATTTAGCACCAATAACAACTAAAGGTAAAAAAAAAAAATTAAGTTAAGTTATTTGAATTCCTATGAAGTGACTTACAGATAGTAACATGTAGTAATTTTTCCCCATAATAATTTTCCCCCATACACAATGATGTAGCCAAATGAACATCAGAGCAATATATTGAATTGTGAAGGATTAAATGTATTTCAGCTCATGTCTTTATTTTTTGTCTCTTTTCCTCAAGTGATAATAGAGATCTCATTTACCATGCATGAATAGTTATATCCCTTTCTGAGAACATTTCTGATATTATTGGTATAAGAGAAATATGTCATTTATTTAAGGATTGCCTTATTAATCTATAGGTCTTGGTAAATATCTAGAATATCTGGTCAGTCAATTTGTCTTTATGGCCTAAGAAAGAAGACTAGCTGCCATATTCAGTCCAAATCAGTTGGCATATGAATATTCATAAGGACATCAATAGTCACAGTGTCTTACAATCATGCTCCAAGCTGAATAAAAATAAAAGTAAAATGGCCACAAATATTACAGTATAATAGGATAAGTGCTAAAAGATATGTACAAATTCATTAACAACATCTGTGAAAGTGTCATAGACAAAACATTTAAAAGAAAATCTACATAAAACAAAGTAGACAAATTTATCAAATGTTGATAAATTTCCAGTGACAGTATAAAAGTACACAAAATATGGAAGAGAGAAAGAATTTTTAAAAAGAACCACTACGCCAATACAGATAGTACAGGTTTACTACATTTATGTTACAGAATGATGGAAACCAGAGACACAAACGATTTGGTAACAGCAAAGAAAGTTTCACCAATCGAAGGGAAGAGAGACTCTTGTTTCGGATGAGAACACAGACTGCCACACTCCTCCCCCTGGACCATACACACAGAGAAAAAATAAAAGCAATGCAAACGTCGTCTACAGCAACACAGGACAGACAGAGGTGGAAGCGTTTGGCATGTTGCATCACAGGAAGTCAATCACGATTGGCTAACGATGATGGTACCTGGCTCTGTTGCAGGTCACTGGCTTGCCTGAGAGGAGTAACTGATGGAGGGGGCACACCTGATGTGGACGCAGATCGGCCTAGTTTGCAGCTTACTTTCGGCTCTGTGGACAAAGGGGAAAGAAAGACCAACTGTTAGTGGATCAGTGTGGGCAGTGATGACAGTGCTTGCAGACTCCCGTTTTGTGTAGCCAAGTACTCCTTCAATACACCAAATACTTCCTTCCCATGCTTGCTAATCACTGGCAGGTAACCAGTCCTAACAGTTGACTGTAAAACAGAGGCTTTATTTGAAGTTGAGCTCCTGAGCATAAAGAGCAAATCATGAAGTGAAGCCCAAGGCCTCATTCCCTTGCACATTTTACCCCAATCATGGTTAGTTTATATAGAGGGATTACTGCAGCAACAACACCTTATTAGGGAACAAAAGCAAGCAACGTGACAATTTTTAGTGCTTTATTTTCAGTTTGGATCATAGAGCTCCTAGCTCCTAAAATGCCCTTTCACCCTCTCCAAAATTTATCCTCCCTTTCCCCTCTCTCCTCTCCCCTTTCTTGCTGCTCTTTCATTGTTTCTTTGTCTTTCTAATTTTGAAGTCTATATCATTGTTCTTGTGTTGATTACTTCCATTATGTCTTCAATGTAACATTTCTCTCATCTCAATTTGTTTTAAATTTTATAAGCATTTTCTAAGACTTCTGTACTCTTTCACAATAATAGCATTTTTCAAAATTAAAAAACATTGCCCTAATTCTTCCTCTATTTAAGAAGCGCAAATGAGTTGCCTAGACCATTGAGAGGAGACTTTGAATATTAGAATTTGGGAATGGAAAGAGTTCTCTTTACCCAAAAAAACAGAATTTATAGTAAACAGAGACTTGAGTTTCAGATCTACTAGAAATTATTTGATAAAGGAGAAGAAAAGAGGGCATAACAATTTTATGTCTCTGCTTTCATTACAAACTTTTATATTAACTGTCAGTTTGGAGTGCCTGGTATGGTCCAGCTTCTGTTTGAACTACACTTAAATTGTCTTTAATTCCACAGATACTCTTTGGAATTACGGAGTTAGCTATAAAGGCTTCCAATTTACAAATTAGAAATCTGAGTGTTTTCTCTGTTGGTCAATGGACTTATAACTCTCACTGAGGTGAGGAGGATATTTAATGTGGAGAGACCCCATATTAGAAGCTGTTGGCTTACAGTCTGGGAAAGGGCTAAGCCTGAATCCTTCATTAGGTAGTCAACCATTCATTCTTCAAACCACAAGCATTTCTCAAATCTCTCTGGGAAAGAGGACGGCATGTCTATAGAAACAGTTGTGATAGGGAGGCAGCAGAAGGAATTTCAAGCTTTAGCTTTTAATGAGAATCATCATTTTCTGGGGGGAAAAAGAATAAAGGGAGCCTATTGCTTTAAGGAAGACAATTGACAATGAAACATTTGAGCTTTTAAGTAAAATTAAAAGTTTGAAAAACTTGTACCCACCATTGTGTGCTTGACAACATCCTAACTCTTAAAAGATGTTTCTTATGAGATCAGTGGTGATATTAATAAATGTGCTGTATTGATTTTTATAACAGAATGTGTCAACATATGGAAGACTTACATGAGTTAGTGAACCAATATTTTCTAAAAGCATCATGTTATAAATCATGTATGGGTAAAAATCCATTTAAAGTTCAAGATAGACCAACAAATTTTAATGTAACAGAGCATGAGGAGTTTATTGATGTGTAACTGACTTCTATGAAGCTGATATTTGTTGACTTTTAGAAGAGTATTAAAGAACACCCACAATTATATGATATGCCTATTAAAATATTTCCTCCTTTTCAACTACTTATATGTATGAGGCCAGATTTCCTGCATATATTTAAGTAAAAGCAACATATCACCACAGATTGAATCCAAAGCAGATATGAGAATCTATGTTCCATTGAATTAGACATTAGATGTGCAGAAATGTAAAACAATGTCAATCTGCTCACCATTTCTTATAGCTTTGGAAAATACAGTTTTATGAAAGATGTTATTTATGCTAATATACAATGGTTTTATTTTTAATGAATTTTTTCATTCTTAAGTTTAATATGATAAATATTAAGGAACACTTTTTTTGCTTTCTCAATACCTTTTAAGAACACAAAGGGTACTAAGATTGAAGAGTTTGTGGACTGTGTATGTGTATAGTCTCTGAGTCCCCAATAGTTCTTTTTTAAGAGGTAGCATCTGACACAGTTAATTTTCCAATGGAGTGTTGTTGTTTTTTATTTGAAACAGGAAAATACTATGTTAAAAACTCCAAGGAATATGGGAACCACCAGTTGGGAAATTTTCTCATAGAAAATTGTCTATGGTAATGTCCAAAAAAAGCTATTACCTGCCGAAGACCTGAGGGAAGGAAGACAAGCAAATTCTCAAGGAACTTTCTTAACATTCTATCTAATAAAAGAGTAATATGCAAATTGACTGTACCTCTACTACACCCACAAGTCACACCCACAAGCCATGCCCATCAGCCAATCAGGAGTAAATTATGCATAAACCCTGACCAAGACGGCTGCCGCCACTGAGAGCATTGGGGAGGCTTGGGTTTCCCCGGCAATGGAGAAAGCCAAGCTTTTCGCCTGCCCTTGCCACCCTGGGCCTCCACTCAATGCTACAAAGTTTCAATTATGGAAGATACATAATCCCACAGAAATGGTGGCAGCCATGGAACTGGAGAGAGCAAAGGCCAACTTTGCCCCAACAATGGAGGAAGCCAAGCTTCTGCAGCCCTGGCCGGCTTAGGCTTCCACTCCAGGCTACAATGTTTCAATTATAGAAGGTAAATAAATTCCAACAGAAATGGCTGCCACCACGGAGGAAGCAGAAGGCTTGGCTCTGCTCCAGGTTACAAAGTTGCAATTGTAGAACATAAATAAATCCCAGGTCCCAGGGCCTCCGCTTGGGTCACCAGGGGGCGTGGCCAGCCTGCAACCCACCACAGGCCCAGGCCCCTCACCCAGGCTTCCCCATGCCTCAAGGAAACCCCACCCTGATCTGGGACACCCTCCAGGGCAAACCAGCTGCCCCCACCCATGCACCAGGCCTCTAACCTATCTAATAAAAGAATAATATGCAGATTGACCATCACTCCAACACACAAGATAGCTACCCCCATGTGGTCAAAGATGGCCACCACAAGATGGCCAGCAGGAGAGGGCAGTAGGGAGAGACCAGGCCTGCAATGGAGGGCAGTTGGGGGGTGATTAAGTCTGCAGGGGAGGGCAGTTAGGGGTGATCAGGCTGGCAGGCAGAAGTGGTTAGGGGCAGTCAGGGTGGCAGGCAGGTGAGCAGTTGGGAGCCAGGAGTCTTGGAGTGTGAGAGAGATGTCCACTGGGATGGGGCCTAAATGGGCAGTCGGACATCCCTCAAGGGGTCCCAGATTGGAGAGGGGGCAAGCTGGGCTGAGGGACATCTCCAGCATGAATTTTGTGCACTAGGCCTCTAGTTTATAATAAAAAGCAAGCTTCAAGGTTCACTCATTGGTTCTTTTTAAAAAATGTATTTTTACTGATTTCAGAGAAAAAGGGAGAGGGAAAGAGAGAGATAGAAACATCAATGATGAATCATTGATCGGCTGCCTTCTGCTAACCCCCACTGGAGATCAAGTCCACAATTTGGGCATATGCCCTGACCAGGAATCAAACTGGTGACTTCTTGGTTCATGGGTTGACGCTCAACCACTGAGCCACAACTGACTGGTTTATTGATTCTTTGATGTTCATAAATGAAATGTGTTGTAGTAGTGAAATGACCTCAAAAATCCTTATGATTAATTATAAGATTACTGGTTTATTCTTCCTTTCTGGTCTGCTTTTGATGTTTTAATTTTGTAACAATGTCAATAAGATCTTGCAAAGCTCAAGTTGGCTGTTTGCTGAAATTTTCTAAAATTGTCAGTAAAGTTTTGGTTGTAAATTTTTTTAAAATAAAACAAAAATTTATTTTAAAATAAATTTCAGGAGGGATAATGGCCATCTTTTATTTTTGCCTGTCCAGAATACATTTATCCTTTTTCTGGAATAGCAGTTGGATTTCCTTTGGAGAACAATAACACTGGTATTCTTAGTTCTTATGGTTCACATTAGGGCCTGCCCCCAACTCTAGCTCCAGAAGTGGCCCTGTGACAGATTTGTCCAATCATTCCATCACCTTGGCTACACTGATTGGTTCAGGAATGGACATGTTACCCAAGTCAGGCAATGAGAACTGCCTTCATATTTTTTCTGGAACTTTTCATGAGAGCTATTAAATTCATATCTTATCAGCTGAATGACAATGGCCAATTTGCTGGATATCTTTAAGATTCAGTTTGCTCACAGATAAAATGGGAGAAATAAAAGTTTCCTACTGTATGAAATTGTACAAATTAAATAAGATAATAAGTGTGAAGATGTTACCTCATGTAATAAGTGACCAACATATAACAAGTTCTCAAGAAATGTTTGTTATTTTTATTATTTAAAGGCCCCTTTGATTTTTCAGCTCTTCTGCTTATAATATAACTAGAGGTCCGGTGCACAAAATTTGTGCACGGGGCGGGAGGTGGTGCGGAGGATGTTCCTTAACCCAGCCTGCACCCTCTCCAATCTGAGACCCCTTGAGGGATGTCTGACTGCCTGTTAGGATCGGGCCTAAACGGGCAGTCAGGCATCCTTCTCACAATCCAAAACTGCTGGCTCCAAACTGCTCACCTGCCTGCCTCCCTGATTACCCCTAACTGCTTCTGCCTGCCAGCCTGATCACACCCTAACCACTATCCTGACAGCCTAATTGATGTCCAACTGCTCCCCTGCCAGCCTCTCTGTCCCCAACGTCCCTCCTCTGCCAACGTGGTCCCTCCCAACTTCCCTCCCCTGCTGGCCCGATCACCCACAACTGCCCTCCCTTTCAGGGCCTGGAGCCTCCCAACAGCCCTCCCCTGCTGGCCATCTTGTGGTGGCCATCTTGTGTCCACATGGGGACAGGATCTTTGACCACATGGGGGCAGCCCTCTTGTGTGTTGGAGTGATGGTCAATCTGCATATTACTATTTTGTTAGATAGGATAGAGGCTTGGTGCATGGGTGAGGGTCAGCTGGTTTGCCCTGAAGAGTGTCCCAGATCAGGGTGGAGGTTCCCTTGGGATGAGGGGCGGCCTGGGCGAGAGGCCTGTGGAGGTTTGCAGGCCAACCATGGCCCCTTCCCTCCTCCCCCCAGCGACTCTAGCAGAGGCCCTGTTATCTGAGATTAATCTATGTCTACAATTGAGACTTTGTAGCCTGGAGAGGAGCCAAGCCCTCTGTTAGCTCCCGGGTGGCAGCCATTCCTGTTTGAAACTTTGTAGCCTAGGCCTCAGCAGGCTGAAAGCTTGGCTTCCTCCATTACCAGGGAAACCCAAGCCTCTGTTCTCTCCAGCTCAGTGACTGCTACCATTTCTATATCTTTTATAATTAAAACTTTGTAACATTTAGAGGCTTAGGCAGGCAATGGCAGGCCTTGGCTTCCTCTGTTGCCGGGGAAACCCAAGACTTCCTCCTGCTCTCAGTGGTGGCAGCCATCTTGGTTGGGTTTTTTTTGCATAATCTGATCCTGATTGGCTGGTGGATGTGGCGGCGGGCATGGCTTGTGGGTCAAATTTGCATATTACTCTTTTATTAGATAGGATGGAGTCTACACTGCTTTTTCTCAGCTGACACAGGCAACTTCATTGGCAGTCTCACCCCTGCCACACAGCTTCCTTCTCTCTCCTCCTCTACTAAACTGTGTGTTCTGTGAGGACAGGCATCCTGTCTATCTCATTCCTTCCCAGGAGTGACATGATAACTAATACCTGAGAACTTGAAGTATTTATTGAATGAATTATTTTAAACCATAGATTAAAGACAAAAGCCAATGTAAAAGATAAATTATTTATACATTTTTAGTAATATAAAGAAATTTCCCTCCTTTCTTCATCTTTCTCATGTTTCCAACAAAAAGACAAAAATACATTCACCAGTCTTCAATTGAATTTAACAACAACAAAAAAAATCGAGGGGAAATTGCAGTGCCTGTTGTGGACAGTAGATGGCAGTGCAAATATTAATTGTAATGTAGTCTGGTCAGTTCACAGAGCTTCCCAGAACTAGTCTCTGTAACAGCCTAGCATAAGTCAGAAAAACTTTTTTTTTTTTTTTGTAATGTCTTCAATGGCTTTTCACAGAAAGAGAAAGGGCATTCTTTGTGACTGTAAGGCCTTTCCAAAGAAAGCCAACTTCTGCCAACTGGGAGCAATGTCAGGGTGAACTCCTCTAAGAGAGGGCAGAGGGTGGGCCATGTTCCCTGCAGTGGAAGACTGGAGGAGCTGGCAGAGCCGTCAGAACTCAAGCCAACGTGCTGTCATCATGTTTCCAAATCGGACTGAGATTGAGAGCCCAGTAAGGTGAAGGCACCTTCTGCATTATCTAAATTTGTATACTCGGTTAATTATTTTACCCCAGTAGAGTCAGAGAATAGTTGAAAATTCAGAATTTTTCTAATATGAATGAAATTACTCTCAAGTTGTACTTTTTTCCCAGTAGTTTTCAGGGTTTTTGTGTAATATACAATGTCATGGTTTAGGCATATATTTAGTAGAAATCAAATTTAAGGGAATATATATATATATATATATATATATATATATATATACACACACATACATACATCCTAGGGGCCCGGTTCACAAAATCCGTGCACTGGGGAGGGGTCCCTCAGCCCAGCCTGCCCCCTCTCACAGACTGGGAGCACTTAGGGGATGTCCTACTTATGGCTTAATAGCAGGCCTAAACTGCAGTTTGGCCTCCCTTTGCGGGAGGTGACTGGGCTGATCACCCCGATGCTGCAGCCACTGCCAGTCACCACAGCTTCTAAGGTATTTTCATCAACACGGACTCCAGTCCCTTCACCATGAAAAAATGACAACTCTCTTTAGGCATTTTCAAGATGTTTCTTTCATAGGATATGACATTTCTTTTTAAAAAATATATTTTATTGATGTTTTACAGAAAGGAAGGGAGAGGGTTAGAGAGTTACAAACATCGATGAGAGAAATATTGATCAGCTGCCTTCTGCCCCCCCACCTCGGGGATGTGCCCACAATCAAGGGCCATACCCTTGACTGGAATTGAACCTAGGACCCTTCAGTCCCCAGGCTGATTCTCTATCCACTGAACCAAACTGGTTAGGAAGGATATGACATTTCTTTATTTTTTTTTTTATCCTCACGGGATATGTTTCCATTGATTTTCCCCCTTCCCTCTGATGCCAGGCTCAGCCCCTGCCCATGGCTAAAGCCTCAGCCCAAGTCTTTAGGTTTGGGCAGGCCCCCTCCCTCTCCACCTCTCCCATCGCAGGCTTGGCCAGAGGCTTTATGCTTGAGCAGGGGGCCTCTCTGATTACAGGCTAAGTCCCACCCCTCTGATCATAAGCTCTACCTGAGGCTTTAGGCTTGAGCAGGGCATCCCCCCTCCGATCGCTGGCCTTGTCCCTGCCCAAGTCTAAAACCTCGGGCCAAGGCTTTAGGCTTGGGCAGGGGGCCCCCGCCCCTCTGATGGCTGGCTTGGAGTGACCTGGGTGCTGAGGATGTTCCTGGGACCCAGGTATGTATGCAAATTAACCTCCATCTTTGTTGGATTAATTTGCATACTCACTCTGATTGGCTGTGGGCATAGCGGAGGTATGGTCAATTTACATGTTTGTCTATTATTAGGTAAGATATTTACATGTATTTTATACATAGTATATAATAATAATTTAACTGACTTCAAATCTGATCATATAAGATCTTAATCTAAAACCTGTAAGTAGTTTCATATGTACTAGTATATGCATGCAAACATAACACATACACACACACACACACACACCCATCAGTTACTATCACCGAATTCCTTGACTCCAGACATCTCACATTACGTTGACCATTTCACTAATAACATAAAGTGGGATAAGAATATATACGGTTTAGAGAAAAACCTACAAACTACTGGACCACCAAATCCAACCCCGTCTCAGTGAATTAGGGGCCACAATGGCTCTGGAGGTGAGATCAAGTGCCATCATGGTCAGGTAGGTGTAAGCTCCTGAGGCAGAGGTCATCTGTTATCCCCTCATAATCAGCTGTTCAATCCGGTGTCCTCAAGGTTTGCTGAATGAGTAATCAACTGAACCAAAAAACAACAAGTATCTACAATATTGCTATGTTTTAGGAAAAAAAAACCACATGTGTAACATGCTTGCTCAGGTGCTTGAAGTGGACATTTAGACCTATCAGACAATCAGTGAAAAACATCTCTCAGGTACAGGAACAGGAATATCACGACTAGAGAGTGGAGAAACACGTCTTTGGGTTTATAAGGAATGTTATGTGGGGTAGCATGTCATCTTCATAATTCTGTTTCCCTGGGTTTAGGGTGGTAGTACATTAATTGACTTATACATCTGATCCCCGAATTTAAAATCCCAGGAGTTTAGAGGATAGTTAAAGTATGGGGAGAGATCTGTACTATGGATCAGAAACCCCAAATCCATTTCTTGATTTGTCTTTATTTATCTATTATAATTGAAACTTTTATCAATGAGTTTGGATAATTTACTGGATTCCTCTGGAGCTGTGGCATTTTGGTGACCTAAATAAGCAGTCATAACACCAGCCCACAGATATAGAGGTTTTTGTGAAGATAAAATTAGAAAGCACTTATAAAAGTATTTTAAAAGTGAACAGATGGCATACAAATATAATATATTATTTTAAATGGGTCATAGATGATCCACAAAGGTGAAACATTTAAGTTCCATAATTCAGATTAAATGTCATTTGCCATCATTTTAGAGCAAATGTTGTAATTATATCAGGTTTTGTTTTCCTTAAATGTGTGCATTTAACTGTTAACCTGAACACAGTGCATCTTAGATGCCATCAGAAAACAATGTGATTCTTCTCTCCCTACAAGTCAGTTCCAAAGTCTCTGTAAAATCTTGTCTCTAGCCTTTGAGTACCCAGGTTCCCAGGCTACAGGCTGAAGATGAGAGTTCAGTTAAGGACAGCAAAACTCACTTTGATCACTTCCTTTGCAAATTCTGCTTCTGTGGTCTCACCTTTTGCTTGGGAATGTGAGAGTAATAAGCTTCTATTATTTTGTAACTGGCTTTTTATAAATAAACACTTTTGTTATTTAAATTAGTTAACTCATTTCAAGTCCTCCTTTTCTGGTTTGTTTCTCAAAGCCCAACCACCAGTATTAGGAGAAATACAAATAAAACAATTTCTCTGGGAAGACAAATTCTGGCAGACAGAGGGCAGTTTGCCACAGAGAAATGAAAGTGGGACTACTGGGAACCTGACTCACATTGCTCCCTAAAGCTTCTCCAAGTGAGAATTCTGCCATGTGTTTACTCCTACAATGCAGAAAGGAAGCCTTAAGCTCTAGAGTGTGAAAATAGTGAGCAGAGCCCAGCAACAGGGCGTGGCCAATGTTAGCAGAGGAAATAACCCAGCCCCCAGTTAGGACTGGGAAGGAAACAGATGTGAGAACTGCCTGCTGATTCCTGAGCCCACTATGCTGAATGACAGCCTTGAGGGCCATAGATGACACTGAAGTCCACAGCTGCCTGGGGCCACAGGAAGCAAATTATTCAATTCAATGTTTTCTTGGAAACTGAGCTATGTTTAAAAATTGTGAGACTTCACATAATGGAATTTAAATCTGGGAATGTGGAGCGTTTCTCATGGTGAGCATCAGCTGGCACTAAGTAGCTTCTGTCCCCTAGAAAGCACTGTGCTTTCCAGGTCACCTGCACTTCCTTCACTCAGTCCTGATGTTTGTCGGTTTCCAATAAAATATCCTTGCAATGCAGAAATACACTGAGTGGCCAGATTATTATGATCTCTGAACGTATAATAATCTAGCCACTCAGTGTATATCCTGTATAATAAAAGGTTAATATGCAAATTGTCCCCTTGACCAGGAGTTCAACCAGCAGGCAGGGCAGCTAACTACCCATATCCCTTCCCCCAGGCCAGGCTTGTCGAACCCCACCCATGCAGAAATTTATGCAATGGGCCTTATACACACACACACACACACACACACACACACACACACACACACACATACACACACACACACGCACACACTGAGTGGCCAGATTATTATGCGTTCAGAGATCATAATAATCTGGCCACTCAGTGTATGTCTCCACACCTATGCTTCTCTCAGATGTGGAAATAGGTCATTTAGACCAAAATGACTTCAAGTTTTAAAAAAAATTGCAAAAATCATTTTCTTTGTTAGAGCAAAGGGCATTCTTAGGTATGTAATGTGCAAGCACAACCTGTCTGCTGTGAAGGAAGCACCTTTCCTGAGGTACTTGTTCATATTACCTGCCTGTCCTCCAGGCACTTCAGTTCTCAGCCCTTGGGGACCTTCTCAGAGCAGCAGAAACACACAAGGTTGCACACACAGAGGCAGAAGTCTTTTTTAGATTGTTCCATATAGGAGTAAGCCAAGGCCTCCAGAGTTAACTTCCAGAAATGGTTCTTCAGACCAGCTGGACTGGCAGAGCCAAGTCAGAAGAGAGCTATCTCAGCTTTTGTTCACCTCCCTCATCCCATATGGAAAGTTCCCTCTGGATATTTCTACTCAGTTACTAATCATGAGTTTTTCAAAGACCTGATATAATCTTGGTTTAAGATTCAAATTCTCCGTTTCTTTCAAGCCCAAACTAATATTGTTATTTGAATGATAATATAGTACATCCATAGTCAATAGTAGAGAGATAATACAGTATATAATAATAATGAAAATAACATTTAATTATAATTTAATATTCATTCAATAGCTTTGTTTCATAAAGAAGCATAGTAAGGTCTTTGAGTGACAGAGGCCAGGTTTCATATAGATTATGATGTGTGTGTGTGTATGTGTGTGTGTGTGTGTGTTCCTCAAAACCATTACAGAGCTAGATATAAGCTGCTTGGAAACTATCTGTTGAGTGACCCAGCTGCTGAATTCTGAATTTTTGTCAATACCGAACTTATTTGTATAATTTCCACTTTCTCCCATTATTTTCATGAGCATTTGGGTCCCCAATCTACCATCGCCTTTAAGAATCACTCTTCAGGGAATCTTTCACTTACTAACTACAGTGAGTTTAATAATGTGCCACAGCAACCAGTGGCAATGTTAATTATAATTGAGATCTGACACACTCATTTGTTTTACTTCAGCAATTCCTCCATTCCTCAAAAGAGCTGTTATGAACAACATTATGAAGTGGCTAAACCACTTTTGGTAAAGCAATAGTCTGTGACTGAGAGCAGTTTGTGTGTGTGTGTGTGTGTGTGTGTGTGTGTGTGTGTGTGTGTGAGAGAGAGAGAGAGAGAGAGAGAGAGAGAGAGAGAGAGAGAGAGAGGGAGAGAGATGAAATGCAAGTGTCAGAAGCAAAGCTGACAGACAGGTGGGGATTTATAGGTAGAACAGGTGGAATCTCCTTGCCATCCAGTGTAAAGTGTGGAGGAGGGCTGTTGCTTTTGGGAGAGGGCTGACTGTGACCACGCTAGTGTATTTCGCTAGGGGACTAGTAGTTCAGTGGCCCAGTGGCAGGGAGATAATAATGACCAGGAAGTGTGAAGAGAAGAGAAAGAGTAAAGGATTCATTCCCTTCTGCCCACAAAAGGCCCCGGAAGCACAGAATTCCATATTCATATAGTTACTTGTTGTAGACACAGACCCTCGGATGAGTACTCTTCAAGTACATTTTAAGTAATATTCAAGGTATGTGAACTTCATATATTTTATTTGATACACTTTTACCAGTGGAACTATGGCACTTTTTAGAATGGTATTGGCACATATTTGTTTTTTTTCTTTTCAGAGAAACAAAAACTGCAAAACATAAACATTTTTCATTTTCTACTTTTCCTCCTCAAAATTGGTATAAGGGTAGGCTCGATAGATGTAAGTGTGGTGCTATATTTGGGAGCCATTGACTTGTTCTAAAAGTTCAAGTAAGTGTGATGCGCATTTACTTCTGAGGGTTCACATCAACAATTTCACTTTCATTTATGTAAATGACTATACATTTGTCCTTACTTTTCATATTTCTTCATATTTCTTAATGTGAACTCAAAAATGTCTTTAGCAAACATGCAACAAAAATAAGTCTTCCTTCACCTTTGTTTACCACCTTCATAATCTCAAGCAGAGAATGTGAGAGACTCCAGAAATTTATGTCATTTCTTCTGGTCATGAGACAACTTACTGCTCTACAAACAGAGCTGAAAAGACTCAGGAGAGACTTAAATGCCAAAAAGATGCTTCCGGAATTTTCACTAGGAGAAAGTCAAAGTTCATCATAAATTCTGTGTAGTCTCTGAATTTCTTGGAAGATTCATGTCACAGTGTCACAGACCTATCACCCATTTTTATGCAACTTACTAAGTGTTCAGTAAAAATGAATTGTTTTATCTCCATTTATCTCACAAATTTTTCATCCTTTGTTCACACATTAAAGTGTTTGGATTCCCCAGCTCTAAT
This sequence comes from Antrozous pallidus, assembly GCA_027563665.1. Classification (NCBI taxonomy): domain Eukaryota; kingdom Metazoa; phylum Chordata; class Mammalia; order Chiroptera; family Vespertilionidae; genus Antrozous; species Antrozous pallidus. Next base: position 28,038,669 of record CM050508.1, on the reverse strand, counting down.
CTCAGTTTCCTTCACTTCTGTTTCCTATTCTAGTTTAGAATCAGCTAGTCTTATGGTGTTAGCCATTCTAAATGTATTTACTCTTAATCTCTAAATCTCTTTAGCTCCAGACCTGTAATTCCAACTATCTGCTATCTTCGCAATCAGATGTCCCAGAGCACTTCCACTTTAACATAGTTAAAATGGAAGTGCTGGCTTTCCCATCTAAACCCTGCTTAGCATCTCATATTAACCACCTTTGTCTCAGCAGGTGGCCTCCCAGTCACCCAGGCTCCTGCACTGCCGCCGTGAAAGGGGCCACAGTGCTGCCTCTCCACACCACCTCCTCTCCCCTCTGCGGTGCAGCCGGGCCTCGGCTCTTGCAGCCACTGTGTCTTTGTCCAGAAGGACGTCCGGAAGCACATCCAGACGATCTCTAGGCTAATTAGTATATTACCCTTTTATTAATATAGGTATTTTTTTCAAATTTCTGCTAAATTCACATAATATTCCTTCCCCCAGCTTTGAACTAATGTTGCTTAAGTTGCTTAATGTTGCATCACCAAAGCTTTAAGTTACATTTTAAGTATGGGGAAGCTATTCTTCTGCTTTTCCTGAGTACTCTTCTAGAAATATCCCTTCCCCAGAAACTATTCATCCTGTTTCAATTGTAACTTGTGCATGATCCGCAGAGAGACCACAGGCTAAATTAATGTAAATTGCTTTCCAATGTGAGTATCAGAGTTGAAAAGAACATTAAAGATTGGTCATTTCTTCGGAGCCCTAACCCTGTGAAGGAATAGAAACCTGAAAACTACAGGTAGCTGCCTGCTTATTTGTTGTTTATTTCAATTGACTGCTTTTTGTAAGTCTATTGCATAGATGGATCAGTTCAAAGCAAGTATATGCTGCTTTTTAAAAAGTGAAGTTTAATAACATCTATTAACAATGCAAATTTTAATTTCAACTTAGGTATAATAGATTATAGTTATCTATTTTTTATTTAGACTTGGAAACATAGTTCCAGGTGAAATTCTTCAGATGCCTCTTAATACCTACTCCCTCTATTGCCTTCAGATAATCTTTGTTACATTTAAAAATATTTTTATTGATTTCAGAGAAGAAGGGGGGGGAGAGAGAGAGAGAGAGAGAGAGAGAGAGAGAGAGAGAGAGAGAGAGAGAGAGAAGGGTGAGAGAAATATGAACGATGAGAGAGCATCATTGATCGGCTGCCTCCTGCACGCCCTCTACTGGGGATCAGCCCACAACCTGGGTATGTGCACTTGACAGGAATCAGACCCAGAATCCTTTAGTTCACAGGCAGAAGCTCTATCCACTGAGCAAAACCAACTAGCACGACTCTGTTGCATTTTTATCCTCAATTTTATTTTCTGTTAATTTCCAAGTTGCTTAAAATCTGTTTTGAAGCAAAAGAGGCATGAACATTGAATCCCTTGAACTTTATAAATAAATAAAAAAAAACTGCTTTAGGTGCTGATTCTAGATAAAATTTAGTATGAGATGTTTCAAGTTATCAAGGCTGCCGCATCGCACGGCTCCAAGAAACACCATTCACTACTCTATTGTCCATGTGAATGATGGTCCCTGGAGTGGTCCAACATATTATTACCTTCTGTTATGTAAAGGGCTATTCGTGCTGTCTCTACAAGTAGAAAGAGATATCTGTGGATATGGTTCTCCAAGTGATAATTGCACAAAAGCAGTTTTCAGAGACCTGAGGAGTTACCATCTATCTGGGAGATTATCTTTCTTACCTGAGCTGTAATTTCCTGCTAACAAGGTGGGGCTCACAGAGCATCTTCCCAGTGTAGTGGTGGCCACAGGTGGCCCTGGCGTTCCATCCCATTCCTGAGCTTTGACAGGCTCTCTGGAAGATGCCCCATGGTGTCCTTTCTCTTTGCTGTCCAGCTTTGGCAGTGGCTCTGTGCTGTGGCTTCGCACTTTGAGCTCCTCTGTTGATTCTGTGTGTTAACCAGAATTGCACACGGTTATACAAGAGTCAAATCCTTCCCAGGTTTCTTTAAAAAGTTGAAGAACAATTTTTTAAATGCTTTCAATCTATTTTTAGAAATCTATATGTGTATTAGAGATAACATTTCAACATAATGGGGAGGAGTTTAGGTTAGTATCACTGGCAAAGAGGTTTCTCTTGGGAAGAGAAGCTCATTGAATCTTGAGACTCCTTTAGAAACTCTTCTCTGAGCTCATTTTCAAGAAAACATCTTAAAGTACTATTTATATTCACTGTCTTTACTGTCTCATCTTTTTCAACCCTACTGCTCACCGTGACATAATTCATTCCAGCCACTCTACTAAAACTGCACTTGCTAATAATTAGCTTTGACCTTTGAGTAGACAAATTTAGAAGACACTTTAAAGCCATTTGAAAACTCCTTGATATTCTCTTATTTACACCTTCAATTCTCTTAGCTTCTTGATGGGCCATCGTCCTGTGCTGTGTTCTATGTCTCACACCATTTCTGTGTCATCCATAACTTGTCTTCCACTATGCATCCCTTATATGATGGCTGTCCCCATGGTACTAACTTACCATCGTTTCCCTCATTCTATATTTTTGTAATTTTTATCCTCCAGGATCCAACTATCAATTGTCTGGTTGTTAGTGATTTCTAAATATTTTATTACAAGCCTGGGCCATTCTCTGGAGCTTTAGACTAAAAACTTTCTGCTGGAGAAGTCCCCATGGAAAACAAAAGTTCAACATTTCATACACTAACTGGCACCATTATTTACTGAACTATTAGGTCCTCTTGTCCAGCCAACCATCCAGCTTGAAGCTCACCTCCCTTTTCTTTAACTGCTACTCCCCGAATCCATCATTCAACTGATTCTACACATTTTATTTCTGAATATCATGCTCTCTTTTCTGTTGCACTTTGTATCCTGTCTACTTCATTTTCTATGGTTCAAGCTTGGATCATCTCCCTTGAAGTATTGCTTCAACTCCTTAAAATATAAGCTCCAAATTGCCAATGTGATCTGTTTAAAATGAAAATATTATCAAGTGTTATTTCAGAGAATGGTTGTGATAGTCTGTAATGCATGTAGAAGTATTTAAAATATATGTAATAAAAATGGTTTTAAGAGTGCTGTTCCCTTGCTACTATGAGAAAAATGTTATTTCATGGAATAGCATTTTATACAAGACATAGAGAAGTCTTTGCAAAGAAAAAAACAACCCAAAAAATGAAAAATGAAAATCTACTCATAATGTACCCCTGACTAAAATTATTCCAGAAGATTCTTGTTACCCACAGAATTATGTTGAAACTTTTTGGTATGACCCAAAAGATTCTCTACCATTTCTCTCTTTCCTTCCTAAGTTTATCACATTCCCACACACAGTGTATTCAAAAAACAACACTAAGTAGGTTGTAATGTCTTCTTCTCCATCCCAGCTCTAGCAAAAGTAATGCTGTTTTTTTAAAACTATCTTTATATCCTTTCTATGTTCAGTTAACTCTCCACAGGTCTGGTTACTCAATTAAATACTGTCCGAAGCTTTCCCCACCCATATGCCACCCTGTGCTGGGATATCATTTTTCTATGTATTTGCACTTATCAAAAGGCCTGAGTTCTTTAAGAGCAGGGTCTGATTTTTGTTTTTCTGTTTTTTGTTTTGTTTTGTTTTGTTTTAATTTGGTGCCTCCAGCACCCCTAGCATATTGGTCCACAGGTATTTAATTAATTAAGTAAGTAAGTAAGTTTCTTAATTCCTCCAGCATCTTTCCAATGTGTATAGGAAATACAACATTCCTAATTGAACAAGAGAATAAAGTGAGTGTTATAAGTGTATTAAAGTGGCACAAAGCTGGTTGAAGTTTCAAAAATCTGATTATCTATATTGAAAGTTTCATTCCAACAAGGGATCTTTGAGAAAGACTGAAGTGAAAAAAATTCATAAAATGATTCAGAGGATCTGCATTTTGTTCCTTTGTGTATAGGTTCAAATGCTTATGAATTTTTCAGCCATGGAATAGAAATGTCACACTCTGTTTCCCCATTACCTGGATCTGTATGGCAGAGCAGTAAGCAGCTCTGGATAGCAACCAAGATGCCCAGCTTTGCAGCCCTGGCCATGGTCTTGGGTTGGTGAACCATGCCACGGAACACTCAGTTTCTTCTCTTGGAGTCTCATATTTCTTATCTAAAAACTACAGGCCCAGTGCACAAAATTCGTGCATGGGTAGGGTCCCTAGGGCTGTTGGGGGATCAGGGATGATCTCTGGGGTGACCAGCAGGACAATCAGGGGGCCCCCACTGGCACCTGCCTTGGCTGGCCTGGAGTCTGAAGGCTGGAGGCAGCTCCTGCATTGAGCATCTCCCCCCTGGTGATCAGTGCACATTATAGTGACCGGTCGTTCTTCTGGTTGTTCCACCGTTTGGTAGATTTGCATATTGGGCTTTTATTATATAGGATGGAGATAATACCTAACTTCCCCACTTTAATTAGAAGAATCTAATGATATTCTACATTTTAAAATATTTTAAAAATAAAGTGCCATACTTGTTAAAAGCAATATTGAACTTAAATAAATTATAGCCATTTGTCTTTATACATTTTTAAAATCTTTTCTACATTTAGACTAGATGATCACTGGGAGACTGAATATACACATGGAAAACTGCCAGTAACATATAAAAATAGAGCTCTAAGCTATTATCTAGAGTAACAGTGCAGGAAGCCAACCTGCTATTTACAAGTCAGGCTACTCTCTCTAGCAACCAAATCAGAAATCCACACTGTGTAGCAATTGGCCCAAAACAGCCAAGATTTTGGACCCAGTTTCCAATGTATAACCAACCAGAGAAATTCAAATATATACCCAAAATTAATCATATAGGATGCCCTGCTTTTAGTTAGCGTGCCTACTGCTTCTCCAGGCCAACAGTCTCCAACTGGAGCATATCTGAAACTCTCTCTCTTTCCCACTATAAAGATTTTTCACTCTTTTTCCTGCCTTTGACTGCCTGCCAAGTGTAAGTGCTGGTGGCTGACTGCCTTGGTATCACAAACTCTGAACAAATAGCCTTTACCTATGCTCATTTTGGGGTCTTTGTTTACTTCCACATTGTTATAGTCTTTTCCAAATCTAAGATGCTATACAGCTGTGTAAGCACACACCATGAGTATCATTCTATGAACTAGAACTTAAACCAGGAGGGTCATCTTATAGCAACAATCTTAGAAAAAGTCTGGTCTTTAAATGTGCCTGTGTATAAGCCTATGTCCCAATTAGACAAAAATCAAAATATTTTTTTAAGTAATTCATTTCAGCATAACAATTACAGCAAAACAATTTAAGCAGAACTTGCTTTTTGGTGCCCTAAGTCAACTGAAATAAAACAAGTATCATAAATGAACATCTTAGATTATTTTCAAGCTGTTTATTCACAATTTCAAAGGAAAATGTACTCTGGTTTCCAAATGTCACAGTCTCAAAGCCTAATGTTTCACCTCACCTTCTCGTTTCCAGATTCTAAACCAACCATTGGAATGATCAATTTTTACTGACTTCTATATTTGTTTCCACTATTTTTAATAAATATTCCCATTTTACTCACACACAAACACACATATACATACACACAAACACACATACACACACACACACACACACACACACACACACACAAACACACACACACACACAAAACAAAGAGTCTTCTATCACTGGACTTAAAACTAATCACACTGAAAAATTCCCAAATATCAGGCCCAATATTGTATTTACAGATTAGGATAATTTTTTTTCTGTATGTTAATCCTCACCCTAGGATATATTTCCATTGAATTTTAGAGAGTGGAAAAAAGAGGAAGAAACATCCATGTGGGCTGGGGAACCTGCAACCAAGGCATGTGCCTTTGACTGCAATCAGGACTCTTCAGTCTGCAGGCCTGTGCTCTAACCACTGAGCAAAACCAGCTAGGGCTAGGGCAACATTTTAAATGCAAAAGACTGAGGATGTGTGTCAAGATACCTCCATCAACATCAGTTTTGTTGTTTTTATTCAAATTATTGGTATATACATACCAGGGAGGTGCACTTAGGTCTCAAACCTCAATTAAATAAAATGCCAACACAGCTATGAAAACAAAATGGACTCTTTCTTTTTTTTTTCTTTTCTTTATTCTTTGTTTTTAAGTCCCAGAAGTAGAAATTTAGTTGGCACATTTAGAATGAAAGGATCAAAGATATCATGCTACTCAGATTTATACCTTAACATCTGCCTCCTAAATAGAAAGGAGAACTGAAGAATCTGTAAGAAAGTCATTAATGTATTTATTGAGCACTTGATTTGAGAATGAATCTGGTTTTCTATATATTCAGGTTAAGCTTCCTACATTATGCATTGTCCAATTAAAATAAGTAAGACAATCTTCAAAATAACTTTTGAGACAAATGGAAAGTGGACAATTAGTCTAAGAAATATATGCAATAAAATATATTGACAGCTCAAAGACAGAGGAATAAGGCCATATTTATACAGGTCCATCTATTTCAATGTTTTCTTAAAGCCTGTTATTAAAGAAATTTGTTTTAGTAACATAAACCTTCCTGAACAAGATCAATCTTAGGTATTGTGGTGGAGTTTTGTATGAAATCTAAGTTATTTCCACAGTTATAGCTCCAGTGTGTAGCACAGGGCCAACTATATAGATGGAGCTCTTTCTCTGCTCATCAGTGAATGACTGAATGTTGACTATTCATCTAAAATCTGATTTTCACATTGAAGACAGATCTTGAATTGAAATCTTGCTGTGAAAAAAATGCGTGCATTATTGTATTACATTTGTCAATAAGCTTGTGTGTTCTGTACTTTATTGTCTTAAACTTCTCACAGTGCTTAAGCTTAAAAACCATAAATAAAAATAAGAGACTAGCAGTAATCTTTTCATAATGGAAATATTCTCCCCAGGATTCTCATTTATCACACCTCATGCTGCTAACTCTGAAGTTCCTTCTCAACTTTTCCCCATATTCTGCCTCGTTTTGCTGTCTGTCTACATTTGTCTCTCTATCTTCTAACTCATTCCTCTTTTTCCGCCTGGACCCTGGGCCACTATAACTACTTGGCTCACTGGTCTGATGGCTTTCTTCATCAGGTCTGACCCATACCTGACACTGAGCTTTCCCAAAATCTTTAATCCACTCTTTCTCATCAACATTCACTCTCTCAACAATGAAATCGCACTGGGGATCCTTAAAAATCTCCACAATCTAAAGATCCCTCCCAAGCTCTAGAGACAAAACAATATAGTATTAATGGACCTTTACTTAGGGTTCTCTGGGAAACTCCAATGTGTTAATACTGGCAGCATAATCCTTTCCCCAAAGTTCTTCTTTTTTTGGCTGGAAAGGTCATTTGATTGCTGATTTATATGTCTGTTCTTGCCATGTGACTGTAAGCTTCTTAAGACTAAAGACTCAATATCTAATAGAGTTCACAGTGAGAAAGAACAGACAGGATGAGTGAACTCATGCATGCCTGATGCAGAAAAGTTAAAGTTAACTCATTGTCTTTCTCTCCTGGATCTAACCATACTTTTGGCCCTGACTCACAGGCTCTCTTCCCACCTCTCCAATCTCACAGCACATGAGCCATGGCATGAACCAAAAACCCTCACTGACAAACATGAATTCATTACTATCACCAACATTATTTCCTTTGTTAACCCACAATGTTTCTAATTAACTTGCTAATGATAGAGCAGAAAACAAAATATTCCCTGATGAAAATAAGTATTATTGGAAATATGACTAGTAACACTATTTTCATAGCAGAACATAAGATCCTATTTTTTTTCACTTTCTTGAAGTAAATGTTTAAAAGGATTAATTTGTCATATCATTTCATTGTTTCTATAACATCTAGATGATTCAGATAATTTAGACAAGAGGCTTTTATATCTGTGGTTTGCGACTGCTATTGTATTTGAAATTTCACACTCTGACAATAGGGATCCCTTGGTTACAAAATAAGGACTCTAATTATGCCTGGCAATACAGATACCAAAGCTCATGTTGCTGATGAGTATTTGAACTTCCTGTGGAAACAATGAACGCTCCTGAATTGTCCCCTCTTATTGGCATAATCAGCAGGATAAAAGTCCTATTCCAACTGCTAAACAATGAAAATAATGAAAGGTGATCAAGGTGGATTAATTAGGCAGAAAAGACAATACATTTGAAGTGCTGAAGGAGGCACTGAACTAAATTGCATTATCAGATGGGTAATAGATTCAGTCATCACATTTTAGAGCTGAAAGGGACTGGGGAAGCCCACAATAGCAATGTGAAAAGCAAGGTGTGTGTGTATGGTGTCCTGCCTTTGGGAAAGCCTGGCCAACTATGAACATCTTTAATTGCTAGAAAGCTCTTATACAGAGCTCCTGTCAGCCTCCCTCCAGGAACCACCATTTGCTGGTTATTGGTACGGTAGTCCTCTTTCTGCATCAACTCAGAACTAGTCTTTCTATTTTTAAGTAAATACCCTTTAGAATACACAGTGAGGGAGACTGTTTCAGAATATAGATATAGAACTCTCTCTTTCCTGGCCACCTTTGCCTGGACATTAATTGCATGTCATAGTGTCTTTTCAAACTATGCTGTCTGGAGCCAGACAACCTATAAGTCCAGGTAAACACTGGAGTCCTCTTCCATACATCTATTGTTCTATCTCCCGAGTCTCCAGGGAAAATAGGGCAAAGTTTCCATGTCTCCACCAGAGAGCAGCAGCAATTTTTAAAAAATTATTGCTTCTCTCTTATGTGAACTCTGCCAGTGGGTCAGCTATGTCAATTCCAACATCTAAGGGATGCCTCCTCTAAATATAAATAGAGAAAGAATAATAGCTCAGGCATCTGGCAAGTTCATGATTTTAAATAAAATTGGAAAGAAAATCCATGTTTATGTTCAGAAGGCACATAGGGTAAAAACCTGGTTTTAATAAATAGATGAGGCACAATCCTATTTAATAAAAGAATAATATGCAAATTGACCATATCTCCAATGAAGCCACACCTGCAGCCACGCCCACCAGCCAATCAGGAGAAAGCTATGCAAATAAACCCCAACCAAGATAAGATGGCTGCCACCACTCAGAGCAGGAGGGAGGCTTGGGTTTCCCTGGCAATGGAGGAAGCCAAGCTTTCTGCCTGTCATTGCCAGCCTAGGCCTCCACTCAATGCTACAAAGTTTCAATTATAGAAGATACATAATTCCAACAGAAATGGTGGCAGCCACAGAGCTGGAGAGAGCAGAGGCTTGGGTTGCCAGGAGCGATGGAGGAAGCCAAACTTCTGTAGCCCTAGCCTAGGTCTCCATTCTAGGCTACAAAGTTTCAAACAGAAATGGCTGTCGCCACGGAACAAGCAGAAGGTTTGGCTCTACTCCAGGCTACAAAGTTTCAATTGTAGAACAAATTAATCCCAGATCCCAGGGCCTCTGCAAGGTGTGTGTGTATATCTTTGCTGAGATGGTGTCCTGCCTTTGGGAAAGCCTGGCCAACTATGAACATAACACTTATTCATAGCCATGGAATAATAATTAGAATTCCAAAGACCATGTTTCGTCTTTAAAAGCTCTCTATTAAATGTCCAGATATTTTAATTATTCCTCCCTTTTCATCAAGGTGTGGAAAGATTGTAGAGATACTGCCAAATAATCTTTACCTAAACAACTTTCATTGAAGTCATCAGGCAAAGCTCCAGTGATGACCTGTTTTAATAACACGCTTTTGAAGAAATTCTAGTACTTCATTGCAAAGAAATAATTTTCTCAGAGATGTAATTTACATTTTAATTTTTCTTATAATGCAGAAACTAAGTGGACTGTGGGCAGAGACTAAACAGACCAAATCTGTTTGTTCTCTCTGGGCATCTTGTTAAACTATACTTCACAGCATTCTTGATAGTTAAAGGCAGTCATACAACTGAGGTCTGGCTATGAGGATGTGGTTAAAAAGGATGTATACCACCTGCACCCTTCTTCTGCTTGCTGGGATTTTTTGAGATTTGGAAGAGTCACCAGGTAGAAACTCACTATGATGCACACTGACCACCAGGGTGCAGATGCTCAACACAGGAGCTGCCCCCTGGTGGTCAGTGTACTCTCACAGTGGGAGCGCCACTCAGCTGATCAACAGGCACCAGATGCAGGGCTCACAGCTGGTGGCAGCATGAGCCTCTCCGGATCAGGACTGACTGGGTGTGAGCCTGCAGCAGGTGCAGCAGGGCTGGGATAAGTGGGAATGGCACAAGCCCAGACCAGGCTCAGGCTTCTCCCCGCCACCTTCCGCTTCCCGCACTACTTCATGCTGTGCGGGATCAGTAGGGACACTGGGCTGGAGCCCGATGAGCTGATGAGTAAGGCCGGGTTTGGTGGCATGGAGGTCCACTGATCCCCACAGGCCAGGTGCAGGGATCCCACCAGTGCACAAATCCATGCACGGGGCCTCTAGTAGTATATAAAGCCACTGAGGTTTTGGAGTTGTTTGGTATAGTAGTTGGACCCTCAGATTTTTACACATATTATTTCTCTTTTTTTCCCTCCTGTAAAACAGTCTAAATATGAAATCCTTGAATTTCTAATGAGGACAATATTTTTATTGGCATACAGACAGAAAAATAAAGAGCAGAGAGATTAGTTAAATTGCCAAACAGAGTAGAAGAATTCAGCAAGCAATGCTTCTCTCTTAACTCTAGTTGTAATACAAATACTTTACAAAATTTATGAATACATATTTACTGATTATTTAATAAATATATTAAATTCTGTATCTTCAACAAGTATGTGCTTAATGTGGAAGTGGATGAGCCTCTGAAGTGGTCATTGAAACAGCTTATATACTTTACTATTCATTTGAATGAAGACAATGACATCTAATTTTTTTCCAAAGTTTTCCAAAGTTTTTCTAGTAGCAATGAAGAAAATCCCAAGAAATAATTAAAAAATAAGACTAAAATTTTTCACAAAGAATATATTGATAATTTCTTTAAAATAAAAATAATTTAGATATAAATTATATATATTTGGGGGGGAAATTCAAAATAAAATACTTTCCAGAAATATAAAAACAGCAGACCATCTGGGATGGGGTTGAGGTGATTTGGGGTTCCTTCTTAGATCTGTTCAATAAAACATCTCTTCCTGAGCCTTAGTTTTCTTAGATAAAATTATAAATTTGAAATAAATTATTTCTAAGCATACTCCTAATGCTAAAATTTAATACATCTACAATACAGAGTTCGGACAGAAGGAAAATAGATCAATAGCATTGTTATGTCTATTCAAATTTATACTTCCATTGTAAATTTCGGAATAAATACCTTCAAAAGAGGTGTGGAGAGGAACAATGGTTCAGGCTTCATAATAAATTTAGCTTGTTTTGAAGGAAGGCTTTAATTAGGAAAGAATCAGACCAGAATTTACATGAAAAAGGAGAGACAAATTAAGGAAGGTTTTAAGTGACAGGCTACAGAGTTTGTGTTTGTTTTTGAGGAGCAGGCATGGTGAGGTCATCAGTATTAAAGGAAGTTTCTCCCAGGAGAAAATGTGTAAAAAGGAACAGGAGGAAGATGTCTGAGGAGTTATCCCAGGTCAAAAGCTCATTATTAGCACCACCTTGAAATCCACATAAGTCCAGGTAACACTATCTCCACATTATGATGTCATCAGTTTCTTAAACATCCTTTTCAATCAGGTGTGCCGGCATAGACACAAAGATTCGGAAATACAAAATATTTTGAGGCGTATCTTTTATAAACAATTTCTAATGTTTGTATCCAATACAGATGAACTTGAGACTATGAAGATAACTTTCTGACATTCAAAATCTATCCTCTGTTCAATGATGAGATAATTATTATTTTAAAATTATTAACCAGCCTCATTGTCTGGTCTTAACCCGATGTCAAGATGTAGAGAAATACTAAACAAGGTTATATTGAGAATTCATTAAATAACTACCCTGAACTCATATTAAATTCTCTGCATATTAATAAATAGAATATAATTATGGAAAATGTCCTTATTGTTCAAAAATCCGTTTTACTTCAAAATAGTGCATAAAATGCAAATATGTCCCCATAATTTACCACATTGAATATTTATGTCCACAGCTCCCCTCAGCCCCTATAATGCCAATGACTGCCTTTTAGTTTTCTTTTGTATTTAGGACCTGACATTACTAAAGCTTATCCATTCTCTCTGCATCAAATTCTTCACATATTTGATAGAGAAACTGCTGATAAAAATATCTGAGGGAGGACAAATAGAATTCTAAAATACTTGACACACAGAGTTTTAAGGTTATAAAACCTTTATAACCTGGACCAGGCACACATTTTGACTTAGGATGGTTTAAGATATATGCATCTTTTGACAAACTTCAAAATCATATACAGTTATAGAAGACCTGACAATGGAGTCCCATTCTTAAGTAGGACAAAAGGTAGCCTATTAACATAAAGCCAACAATCTAAAAAAGAATTTTTTTTAAAGAAAGGAGGCCATAGGGACTCAAACATATGTGATTTTTATATTTTCCTTCCTCCTTATAGCCCCAGTCATAGTAATGCTGAATTGAGAGCAGATTGCACAAAGACCTCTGGATTTAATTGCTGGGACCCTGGTAATGGTTCTGCCATCATCTGGGTGACATTGAGTATGTTTTCCTACTTTCTGTGCTTCTTTGGACTCATCTCTCTAATAAAGGATTTACTACTAGACCACCACATCCCTAAGATGCCTTCTGGATTCGAAAGTCTGTATATAAACAAACAAACAAAACAAGAAGGGGCCAAATCTTAAAATCAAATACTTACTTTCCTCAGTTGAAAGTAAAATGGGATTCATGCACACCTAAATACATTACATAAATGATACTTTGTCAAAAGGTCCAAACACAGGAGCCTGATATTCCTAAAACTACAACCTTAACCTGTTTTAAGGAGATTTTCAAACTAATTATTGATACTATAGGACAGAAGAGGGTGGTTTCACATACAAACTATCCTTAGGCAGCCAACAACATGAACAATAACACAGCTAAAATACAGAAGAAAAGATGACAAGTTCAAGGAGAAATAAAAATGGTGTAAAGAGAATAAAGAAACTATGACTATAATTTGAGTTGCCCTTTTGTGAAATATTAAAGGGAATTTAGCTTTGATGGCAGAATCACTGCTTACTAAGGCCACTGGGAGAAAGTAACCAATTATCAGATGCAAAAAATTAAAATTATCTTTTTATTTTTTTGGGGGGAAAGTGTAATTCCATCAATGCCTCTACAACATTTTTGTTTTTATCTATTTTTTAAGGGGTGACGTCAGAATAACCCTTTGAACAATAGGAGAGAAAGAGAATGGCTAGAAAGATCAAAGCAATATTCTGTTACTAGCCATTTTATAAATGGAGAAGGCTTTGTAATGTAGGACATTTTTACATATCCTCAAGACTGAGTTAATGTGCATAGGAAATTACTATTAGGCATTTGGGATCAAAACTGAAGTTCCTGTTGCATGGCATATTGCCACATTTTTATAGAAATGGCTTAGATGCTGTTTGAGGACATAAAACTGTGCTAGTAATGTAGTGGATGGATTCATACCAGCAATTTAGCAACCGAGTGTTGAGGTTTCATACTTCTGAGTGTTGTGATCTGGGAAGTCCCAGCCACAGCATGTACAGTGTAAACAAAGCTGTCGTAGGGGTAGTGAGACCCTGGGTAGCAGTGCAGACTTAGCCCCTAATTAGCAATGAGGCCTTGGGCAAATCGCTTTCCCCTTCTGAGCCTTCATTTGTTTATGTTTAAATGAAGCATCTGGGCTAAAGGATCCTCAAGTTTAAGATTTTGTTGATAAATAGCAGAATATGTTTCATACTAGAGTTTCCTAAATGCTTATTAGAAACAATTGGGGTGTCTTCAAACAGTACCCACATCAGGACAACAATATTACTGAACTGAAAGTGTGGCCTTTATTACTACACTGGTGGTTTCAAAAGGCTCCCACAAGTTTTGAAAATAAAAATAGGGTTCAGATCCACTTTTCTATTCTTAATGAAACATTTTTACTAATATTTAATATACTACTTATTATTCTTTTTGTAGACTGGATTTATTTCCACAGTTTTTCCTATTTTAGCTGAAAGCATTTTAATTATCCTTTCTTACCTAAGAGAAAGGAAAAAGAGTTAAATAAAAAAAAACTAATCTATCTTTTTATTTATTAGAATTCCTTGAAAAAAATCTTATTGTTGAAGAAAAATGTTCGAATACATCAAATTTTAAGATGACCTTCATAAATAAGAAAAGATTAAACTGCCAAAGTTAAGGAACATACCCAGCAACCACTAAGTGGGTGGGTGAAAATTTGTTGTTGAATTTTGATTCTTTTACTTGGCTTCCTCAGCTGGGCTGCCTTAAAAATGACAAGGAAACTAACCATTTAAGAAATATAACCAATTTTTAATAATAATTAGAAGATAAAAAGTCATTGATCTAAGATTTAAAAGAACATACTTCTTGATGTTGTCTGTTTTCCATGAATATGAGGATTTTTAAAGGTTATAGTTCCCTCTTTTAATTTTTGAAGGAATGACAAGCTTTTCAACTAGTAGGTGGGAGGTGTGTGGGTAGTTGAATATATGCACAGGTGCAATCAACTTTAATTAAAACTCAAATCATTTTAACAGGCAGATGGAAAAATGCTTTAATCTTCTTTAAAAGAAACAAAGACATGTAAGCACTAAAAATATTAATGCATAGGAAGAAAAATATAATTTCCATTCTTCCTAAAAGATGTAATTCTGAAAATACATTCATAAATGTTTCTGAAAGCAAATACTGAATGCTAAGAAAAATAATTCCTTCATCATGAAGGTTAATAAGAACATTTCATTTCAATCAAAGTAAATGCAAAACTTAGATGCTATAATCACAGTTACTAATAGCTGTATATGGGGGCTTATGAAAGAAGTCATAGCTATTATGGCTTTATAAGAAAAGAAAAGCAGGATTATTAAGCCTTCTGGGAAAATATACAGCTGGCTACAGAACTGAATATATGCATTACTGTATTTCTTGATGATTTTAATTCTCCAATTCTCTAGAGAAATATGGTTAGAGAAATAAAAGATGCTTGGGACTCAATGTTGGCAATCTGAAAATTCTTATAGCATTCTTTGGGAAAATAAACATATAAATTTGAAGGAAAAAAAAGAGTTGTTAAGATAAATCCTCCAATGAACGATGTTTTATTTCTCTCCCGCAAGTGGTATTTTAAATGGTTAGTCAAGAATGTCGAGTAAAGCTATGGGTAAAATCAGTAGAAATATATTAAAATGTTGATATTTAGAGGGGACTTAGGAGAACTAGAACTTGCTTCAGATTGTGCTATTACCTAACATTACTTTTTGCTCAAGTGATTGAAACTCTTTGGATTTCATTTTGCAAATATAAAGGACTTAAACAGAACTATTTCTAAGGTCTAGCAAATATTTATTGTCCTCCTACTATGAGATTCATGGTCTTGGAACAGAAAGTAGGGAGTCAGGCAGAGGAGAACTAAGATGGCGGCAAAGGCAAAACACCTATCTTGCCGTCATAATCAGCAATTTTAATACTACAACTTAACGAAAGAACAAACACCTTCCAGAATCACCAGAAAGCTCGCCGAGTGAAAAATCCACAAATAAAAGTGAAGATAAGACACTGGGACTCGGAGGAGCGGTGGCGGACAGCGTTGAAAGATTTGCACGGAGAGAGGTTTGGAGTGCGCGCCGCGGAGAGGGCGGGCGGCTGAAAACCGGCAAGTTTTCTCGAACGGGGAGACAAAGACGTCCCACTGGGCTGATTCTCCAGCTCTGGGCGAAGTCCAGAGAACCCACTATCACATGGGGTGAAAACTGGACAGTGGGAGGGCACGCCGAAGCTCGGGTGCTGCTGGGTCTGCCGGCTTGTGGAGAAGGCAGCTCGCGCGAACAGCTCGGCTGCGTGACTGCGCAGAGAGCGCACCGCGACTTGCCTCTCATTCGGAAAACCGTCAGACTGCTTTGTTTTACGATCCTGGGTGAGACATTGCGCATGCAGACTCATTTTGGGAAAGTCTGAATTCCCAGGCAACCGGCAGCCGGTGGAGCTCCGCAGCAGCTCTCTCTCAGAGGTGCTGGTGGCCATTGCCCCCAGCACAGAGTCCCTGGGGCTGCATAGGGCGGAGCTAACGCTGTCTGCTTGGCCGGGAGACTTAGCCCATCCAACCTGAGCACAGCTGAGCTTCACAGACAATTGGCCTGGAGGTCAACCCTCCAAGTGCTAACAACGATTAACCTGAGCTTAACTTCAGCAAGATTGTGCAACCCATATCCACCTCAGGTAACTGGGGAGGCTGAGCCACTGTCCCTTGTAGCACGTCTACCACACAAAGCTAATTGACCAACTCAGGGAAGCAGCCACCATGCAGCAACATGGAAAGAAATCAGATGTGAAAGAAATGGAGGAAAAAAAACGACTGGACATGGAATTCAGAACCACGGTTATAGGGTTTTTTAAGAGGCTCCAACAAAAGATCGAGGCCTATAAGGAAATAAGCAAGACCACAAAGGAAATGAGTGAGTCCTACAAGAAAATGAACAACACCCTCCAGGATATAAACGAGAGCTGCAAAGAAATTATTAAGACCAACGTGGAAATGAATGAGTTCTACAAGGAAATGAAAGAAACCCTCAAGGATATAAAGCAGACTCTCAAGGATATGAAAAAGGACCAACCAGAAATTAAGCATACACTGACTGAAACAAAAAATATTATACAAAGACCTGAAAGTGCCCTGGAGCACCCCAAGAACCAAGTTAAAGATTTGAAATACAAAGAGGTAAAATCCACTCAGCTGAAAAAGCAAGAAACCAAAAGAATCCAAAAAATTGAAGATAGTGTAAGGGGCCTCTGGGACAACCTCAAGCATACCAACATCCGAATTATAGGGGTGCCAGAAAAAGCGAGAGGCCAAGACAATGAAAACCTATTTGAAGAAATAGTGACTGAAAACTTCCCACACCTGGTGAAAGAAATTGACTTAGGATTCCAAGAAGTGCACCGAACCCCAATATATAGGAACCCTAAGAGGACCACACCGAGGCACATCATAATTAAAATGCCAAGAGCAAAAGACAAAGAGAGAATATTAAAAGCAGCAAGAGAGAAACAGTTGGTTACCTATAAGGGAGCACCCATACGACTGTCAGCGGATTTCTCAACAGAAACGATGCAGGCCAGACGGGAGTGGCAAGAAATATTCAAAGTGATGAACAGCAAGAATCTACAACCAAGATTACTCTATCCAGCAAAGCTATCATTCAGAATTGAAGGTCAGATGAAGTGCTTCGCAGATAAGAAAAAGCTAAAGGAGTTCATCACCACCAAACCAACATTATATGAAATGCTGAAAGATATTCTTTAAGAAGAGGAAGAAGAAAAAGGTAAAGATGAAAATTATGAACAACAAATACACATCTATCAACAAATGAACATAAAAATCAAGTGAATTGATAGGCTGTTGAACAGGATAGACTGGTGAATATAACAGAGACATGGACATAGAGAGGGAATGGACTGACAATTCTTGGGGAGAAAAGGGTTGTGGGAAGTGCAGCAAGAGACTGGACAAAAATCTAGCAACAATGGGAGAGGACAGTGGGGAGGGGGAGGTGAGGGTGGAGGGTGGGATAGGTACAGGGTGGAGGGAAGCTATAGGGGGATAAAAAGGGGAAACAATGTAATTAATAAACTGAACAATAAAGATTAAAAAAAAAAGAAAGTAGGGAGTCAATGATATTATCCTTCACCTTTTTTTTTTGTTTGTTTGAGCCAAGGAAGGTAAGATACAAGAGTTCTTCTCTTAGAAACTTTATGTGGCAGTATAATTCGCTTCTCCACATCTCCCTTCTCTTTCTCCCTCCCTCCTCTTGTTATCATGTGTGTGTGTTTTTCAGATTCCTTTTAAATTAGGCACATGTCACCTGTCCCCTTATTTCAACTCTTGTCATTCTTTTTTTTTTTTTTCATGACCTTTTATATACATACATATACAAAATGCATATATGAACTGTATAATCACAAAGTGGCTCAGAAATAAAGGTATTTCTTTTTCTTTTTCTTTCTTTTTACAAGTTAAAGGAAAACAAAACCAGGGCCTGAATTAGATGTTATTTCTTATTTATGACATCACTGAGACTTTTTATTACTATGAT
Organism: Antrozous pallidus; assembly: GCA_027563665.1. NCBI lineage: Eukaryota > Metazoa > Chordata > Mammalia > Chiroptera > Vespertilionidae > Antrozous > Antrozous pallidus. The sequence goes on along the minus strand of CM050508.1, from coordinate 28,020,397 downwards.
ATCTTGTTTCATAACTTATCTGGTAGCAGACTTGTGGCAAAATCAATCTGAATGATGAATAAGGCCACAGAGAATTACAAAATCATTTTTTTTGCATTAGACTCATGGGTTAAAGAACAGGAAGAAAAGCAGAAAAAAAAATAGGTGGAGGATGAAGAGAGAGCAGTACTGTATGTAACACAATATTTTAAAGATGAAGCTATGGTTATGTCTCAAACAAAAAAGCAATAATCTTCTAAGGGTCTCCAAACCCAAGCCACTGGATTCAATTCTGGATGCCCAGGCATTATAAACAGAATGTAAGACAGTATTGTGACACAGTTTAGCAGGAACAGAATGGCAAGCTATAGAGACAAGGAATAAGAAAAACAGAACACCTTGCTAAAATGCTCAATTCTAAATCTGCTAGTCTTCTTTACTACTTATATCTTTGTAATAATTTTGTTCACTGCCAAGTCTGCCATCAGATGGTGCTCTCCCTATTAATAACTGTACCTTGCATCTTCATTTTAATTCTTGACTGACATTTCAAAATAAAGATTCTGGCACCTGGGATAGTACCCGGCATTATTTCATAGGTATTTTATCAACATTCATTGAATGACTAAAAGACTGGATGTATGCATGTACATAGTTAAAATAGTTACGTATTTGTAACATTAAAAAGGATAAAATAACTGGAAATGAACTTAACCAAGGGCATGTGTACACTGAACAGCACTTCTATTAATTTTACAGGCTCACCCACTCTAGCATAGTATCCTAGAATTTAACATGAGGCTGAATCTCCTCTTCCATCAGGTACACATGGACCCCCTATGTGGCTGTATGTGACCACCTGCAGGGAACTTGCTTGCTCTTTAATAGGAGCCCCTTACCAGATGGGGACCCTGCATGCTCTTCCCAGCCCTGAGGACTCCTCTTTCTCACTGTTTTTTTGTTCCTATTTCATGCCCTACAATTCAGGTACCGGACATAACAAATCTTTAGAAAGGTTTACCAAATACTCTAAGTTCTTCCTTTCAAAAGCCTTGAAACACAGGTGTCTGAAAACCTCATTCTGATGGATTCCGTTTTGCTTCTTTGTAGATTGTATCTGAATGCAAGTGGGTGCCTTTTAGGCCTTTCTTTTCCTTCCTCAGCTCCCAGACCTAGGGGTGTCTGTTAATTGGAAGCCACTACAAATGCAGCTGACACATGAGCTCACAAACCCCAGGGGCACAACATTCAGGTGTGAGTTCCCTCATCAGGCTCCATAGCCTTCAAGGTCTTCTCTTTTCTTAGAACTTTTAAAATTCATAAAGATAGAATGCGGGGGCCCAGGGAAACACACATTTTGCACCAAGATAGATTAGGAGCCCACCTTAAATGCCAGCTGCTTGTGAGCCTTTGTAAGTCTCCCATTGATTTCACAGGGAAGTAGGTCAGGCTGCTTTTAACAGGAGAAGCCTCGTGCTGCAGGTTTCACTTAACTATGAAGGGTGAATATTAAAAATTGATGTGCAAGGCAAACCTCTGCTTGATTAGCATCCTGGTAAAGACTTTACTAGGAAAGTCATGGAAGTTAATAACAAATGAGAAAATTGACAATGAAGTATTTCAACAGCTATTTCTGTGCCTGTAGCCTTTCATTTATGAGGAATATTATGGATGTTCACATCATGTCTTGCTTACTTAGCCTAGCTAATCTATATTTAGAGGGTTAGCATGCTTTGTATATCTCTGGTTGCACACATGTTTTTATACAACATTTGTTGTTTTCTGATGTTGAATTTTTCAAATGCTAGCTTTAATGTTTTTTCTCATGATGACTAACCACTTTAGAAGAAGGAAAGGAGATTCAATTGGAATCTGCTTAGAAGAACACTTTACACATCACCTTTTAACCACTCTCCGTCTACATACTAAATATATTTTTATAGTAGGCACTTTGGGTCGTCCTGGTTTCCACCTTATTCATTGGTTAATATCTATACCTTTATGAAAGCAAAGCCTTTATTTAAAAACTAGAGGCCCAGTGCATGGGGGGGGGGGGTGTCCCTCAGCCCAGCCTGCACCCTCTCTAATCCAGGACTCTGGCTCCCAACTGCTCACCTGCCTGCTTTCCTGATTTCCCCTAACTGCTTCTGCCGGCCAGCCTGATCATCCCCTAACCACTCCCCTGCCAGCCTAATTGATGCCTAACTGCTCCCCTGCCAGCCTGATGGCCCCTAACTGCCCTTCCCTACTGGCCTGGTCACCACTAACTGCCATCCCCTGCAGGCTTGATCACCCACAACTGTGCTCCCTTGCAGGCTGGTCCCTCGCAACTTTCCTCCCCTGCTGGCCATCTTGTGGTGACCATCTTGTGTCCACATGGGGACAGCCATCTTTGACCAGATGGGGGCAGCCATCTTGAGTGTTAGAGCGGCAGTCATTTTGCATATTACTCATTTATTAGATAGGATAAATCACTTGTAATAAAAAAATAATCATTACATTTGAAAATCACACCACCAATCCAGGTATATACAGTATAATTTTTTTCTTTTTGCTGATAAATAATCATATTATCATGTTGCCCACCCTTTTATACAATGAAGGTGGCCTCTCTGTTCTCAGAGCTATTCTTTATAGGGAAAGGGCAACTATACTCCATCAGGTGTGACATCCCTCCTCCTTCAAGGCTTGGGTATCACCCAGCAACATTAAAACAGTCTGCTTCCTGTGGGAATGGAGAATGCTTACATTCTTACCAGTCTTCATGCTCCTCACACCACATATGGGGTGAGCCACTTAAGATGTCAGATCCTCTACCCAAGCCTAACTGAAGAGAGTTGCATAGACAGCATGGAATCTGAAAATTTAATTCATACCTGACCTTACTTAATTTTAAATAAGCTATTTATTCTTTCCACAGATATCTAAAAGTCAATCACACCTTAGAATTGCAAATAACATTTTACAAGGTTTTTTTTTTTATATATACAATTTTCTTTAATTTTTTGCAAAAATCCATTGAGGTAAGTATGGAAATAAAACAAGTGAGACTTAGAGAATATGCTTTGGCTTAAAAGCTATTTGGAGGCAAATGCATCTTTAGACCTAAGGACATTTGACTCCCAAGTCTTTTTCCATATTATATGTCTCCAGTGACTCCCCAATCTTCTGTCCATTACAATGAGATTCTTTTTTAAGTTGGTCAAGCAAAGGAATTTTTTAAGTCAAATAAATAGACATGCTGATACATTTTTATTCTCCTTATCATCTTCTGGAAATTAAATAGCAGAAGGGCCATACACAATACCATGCACAACCTATCTGATAGTGGGTTTTTTAAAAATATTTTATTGATTTTTCTACAGAGAGAAAGGAAGAGGGACGGAGAATTAGAAACATTGATGAGAGAGAAACATCAATCAGCAGCTTCCTGCACACCTCCTACTGGGGATGGGGCCGCAACCAAGGTACATACCCTTGATAGGAATCGAACCCAGGCCCTTCAGTCCACAGGATGACACTCTATCCACTGAGCCAAACCAGTTTCGGCCTGATAGTGTTTCAATATCCAACATAATATTTTAATATTGGTTCCAGAATCATGGCGTGAAAATCTATGCCATGCTATTTTTCATGGACCTTACTTTAATTATTTTATAAAATACTAGAGGCCCAGTGCACAAAATTTGTGCCAGCAGCTCTGCCTTTGCAGCACCGGCTTAGCCATCCAGAAGGTTGTCAGGACGGTCATTCTGCTGTTTGGTCTAATTAGCATACTAGTTCTTTATTACATAGGAGCAGTTAATTATGAAACATCTAACTAGTATTGAATTTGGTATCCTGTCCACAACTTAGATTATTTTTGATATTTGGAAATTGTGGTAGTTTCATTAGACTTTGCTATTAAAAAGTGTTAGGTTAGCTTTGGCTAAAACAATAAATCCACAAGTATAGATCATACAAAACACAATCATAGGAGACTATGGACACTTAAAATGTATCAAGTCTTTGCTCCCCAAAACCTGTCATTTAATTAGATACACACTTATCCACTTTAGTCAAACTGTCCTTGATTATTCAAGGAGCACACATTAAGTGGACTTTGTGTCAGAAAATGTGCACATTGCTACAATAAAAATACTCAATATTGTGTGCTGATAATTTAGTTGAGGAGGCAAACATTTAAATATTATCACAGCCCCATATCAGTGGTGTTGCTAGAAGAGTATACCACTTAACCTCAAAAAGCAAGCAGAAGAGACAGAGCCCCCCAAAGAATGAATAACGAAGATGCCATATTGCACAAAATCAAGAGAAATGTCCTCAGATAGAGTAACCAACTATGTCAGACATTCTGTGACATTTAAAAGAACCAAAAGTGGGAAGAGACCAGGGCCAGAGACCAATTAGGAAGCCCTCGGTGACTTTGAAGTGAGCAGAAGAGTAAGCTGGGTTGTAGGAAATTAAGGATGGAATGAGAGACAAGAAATGAAGGCAGCAAATCCAGAATATTTACCTCAGTAGTTTAGCCATAAAAGGGAAGTGAAAAATCATGGCTGGGTGCAGAAACATCATGGGCAATTTTATTATAGAGTGTGTTTAATGATAATGTATATAACTTGGTTTAGAAGCCAAAGTGCATTCTGCAGGCTTAAAGTGAGATTATCAATCAACCAAAGAAGGACTGCTGTGAGGCAATCTGTTTTAATTTTTTAGGTTTGAAATTTCTCTTTGACCAAATTGACAAAAGCTCATCACTTTGACATATCTCTCTTGTCATCAATCCTTGGTAAGGTGTTAATAACTAATCAATGGAAGAATGAAATTAGATTGTAAATATAAAGGCAACTTTGATATTCAGAATGTGATTACTTAAAGACAGCAATCCTTCACTTTGGTGGGGATCATTTTGTTAGAAGCTGTTGACATCTCAATCTTTTCCCAGTCTTCTTTTTCTTGGGAACCTAGGTTTTTTATTTTTGTCATAAGAAGAAAATCACATTAAAATCACCATCCATAGCATTATGGTTAGGTATAGGGCTGGCAACACATGGAGGCCCCATTCTCTACTTGCTGATTCTTTCTATCTATTGTTTTACTTTATCTTTCTTCACTTAATCATATCATTTCACATTTATAACAAGGGAATTGATACAAAAAGAAAAAAAATGCTATTTTTTTTAATGTAACTGAAAGTTGACCAGAAGAAAATGTAGGGGGACCTTTTCCCTCTATTATCAATTATCTGAAAATATTATAGACTTCTGGATTTAATTTCTTCCTTTAAGTTCAGCAATTCTGGGTATACTCAGCTAGACAAGATATGCTGTTTTAAATCTATGTTCCTGACATTCTTTCCTTCCCTCTTAGATTCTCCTTAGTATTTTTACTCCTTTCATTTGGGAATAGCAATGGCCCAGATTCTCCAGTTGATTGGTTAGTCTACCAGGAGTGAAACACACAATTAACCTAGCTCCCATCAGCTAACAACAATAATGAGTTTGCTTCAACTGATAAACACCATGCACTGCTTCAGACACTTCATTAAATCTGGAATTGCTACCCACTTATTGAATTTTGGGAAAAAAGAATATTTTTAGAGTAAAAAAAGTGTTTTCAAATGTGTTATAATTTAATCCCTTTTTCCCCCAGGAACACATGCATTTAAGATCACCAGTCACATAATAGCTCCTGAGATTTACCCAGTGCCTTTCCACCAAAGAGGCTAAAAGACTTAGTTGAGTGTTTTTCACTCTCTTTGCTAAATGAGTTCTGTGATGACTAGGTCACTCAGATTGGAATTCCTTCTGTAAATGTTGGTTTTTACTATTATTATTTTAAATATATATATATATATATATATATATATATATATATATATATATATATATATTGCCGATACCGGTTTGGCTAGAGCCGGTTTGGCTAGTGGATAGAGCATTGGACTGCAGACTGAAGGGTCCTGGGTTCGATTCTGGTCAAGGGCACGTACCAGTTGGGGTGTGCAAGAGGCAGCTGATCGATGTTTCTCTCTCATCGATGTTTCTGACTTTCTATCCCTCTCCCTTCTGCTCTGTAAAAAAAATCAATAAAAAAATATATTTTAGAGATGAAGTGAGAGGGAGAGAAACCTCAGTGATGAGAGAGAATCATTGATTGGCTTCCTCCTGCACACCCCCTCCTGGAGACTGAGTCTGCAACCCTGGCTGGTGCCCTGATTGAGAATCAAACCATGATCTCCTGTTTCCTAGTTCTATGCCCAACCACTGAGCAATGCCATCTGGGCTCTATGTTTTTCTTTTTTAAATGTGTCTTTTTATCTTCAAACATTGAGAAATGATCTATTTTCATAGCTTAATCACTTATACAGACACTGATGACATTCTGACACCTGTAAAATGGTCTACATTTAAATCTCTTATGACTATATTCTTTATATTTTTCCCCTAAGTCTGCCTAGGATGGAATGGGCATTCTTTTAAACAGCATACTTCAGAATACAAGCAACAAATTTAGCATTCAGCATAGTTCCTTTTTGGCTGAATAACTATATTGATTTCTGTGTAGAATTTTCTAAGTCATAGTTTATGATCTTTTTTGTTCATTTAATTGTCAAAGATATTTCATAGGCTTTTAATTCTTGATGGGGGCTGATCACTATGCCTATTAAATCCACAACTTCAATAAATACTTATCATATATCAATTTAAGAAATCTTATACTGGGCCATATGTTATATGAAATAAAATAATAAAAGGTATACTTTTGTCCTCTCTGGCCATTTGTCTTAATGGTGAATAAGACAAAAAAATTTTTAAGACACATACCCTAACAGAAGTACAAAGTCCTCCCAGAATTTGAAGGAGAGATTATTTGTAGACAATAGCATCAAAAAGCTCTATCAAATAGTAGATAGACTCAGCAGAAATTCAAGGATTATATTTTGGATTCTGGAATTATTGGGAAGTTCTTTCAACAAAAGAGAACATCAGTTAGCCTGAGAGGCAGGTTGGGGGTCATTTATTTGGCGATCTACAGGTCATCCAGATGCATCCAAAATAGTGAGAAGAGACTCACAGTTTTAGCATCAAATATTTTCATTTGAAAGTTGAGAAAAATGAAGCATGAAGAGATGAGTGGACTAATCTAAAGTCTCAAAGCTTTCTAGTGATTGAGCTAAGATGAAAGCCACCTTTTATGACACCAGCCTCTGTCCTAGACTCCTACACCATAGTAGTCAGAATGTAGGACAAACATGGGAGGAAGGAGATATGTACAATAGATACCCTACTTATATCTAATATTTAATCTATAGGTGTAAAAGTGTGGAAAACACATATTACATATAAGTCAGAAATTGAATTTTCTGTTTGAGATATTCAATAAGAGGAAAAGAAATCTGTCCTACTATATTTCATGTATGCAAAATTAAACTGAGGGAATCTTGATTCAAAAATATAGATTGTTATAGCTTTGTTTCTGAATTGAAAATGCTTCTGCATTTTATAAATCTGAAATAAAGAGGCTTCTTCTTAATGGAGAGAATTGCTGATTAAATTGCTGACAAGCAATTGCACTTACAGATTCAGCAGCCAGAGAATGTAAACACAAGGGATAAACATGTCTGCCTGCATCAATCAAAGGCAGCTGCAGTCTACCCCCAGAAAGGTGAGCAATTATTTATGAAATTATGTCTTCTTCAGTGAGTCTGTATTTCAATCCTGGGAGAAACTGAATGAAGGAAAACAATGTCATGGTCCCAATTAACCAAGGAGTCAGATGTATTTTCAAAATAAAGCGATTTTACTAGTACATATACTCAAACCTCACCATCCTGAAAATAATTTATTTAGCTTTAAAAATATTAATATTTAAATACGCCAGGATGTTTTTGCAGAACTGTTTCTGTTTCTGGGTTTTTTTTTTTGGGGGGGGGGGGGCGGGGTTAATTTTGAGGGTAAGTGCTTGATTCTGTCAACTACACATGAACACACATCTGAAGAAGGCATTTTTCATGGGCTTCTTTTGGAGTTTTTGGCTCCATTTTCCTTCTGAGTGCTAGAAGGAGTCTTGAGGGAGGCAACCAGCAAACATAAGGAGAGGGCCTGACAAAGGGGATGTTTACCAGGGCCTACAGGCCTGGGTCTTATCAGGCCTTCTGGAATCCTCCCCATTATGACATCCTCTGAGGTATCTTCAGGGGTTCTGGGTATAACTAAAGCCCCAAATGCCTGTAAAGAATCCCAGCACTCCAGAGGTTCAAGATCTAGCCCCCATCTCTGACCATGTAGCTCCAAGTTGCCATGCACATAGAAGTTCTGCCCAAAGTCAACATGCTTGTCAGTGGGCAGTCACAGGCTGAACGCTCACCCATTGTCCAGAGCAAATGAGAAATCTCGAGATGTGGGCTCTGTTCGCCACCATTCTCTTTGGTTTGTTTGTATAGTTGGTCCTCTGTGTCCATGGAGCCCCCATCCACATATTGAAAAACATCCAAAAGAATATGGTGTGCATTTTTACTACATATTTAGATCTATAATGGCTATGTCTGTGCTAAACATGTACAGCCTTTTTTTCTTGTCATTATTCCTTAAAAATTACATTATAATAACTATTTACATAGCATTTACATAGCATTTACATTGCACAGGGTCTGGCAAAAGTAGGTCTACAGTTGTGAGTAGCAAAACATAAAGTGTATTCTTGTGTTATTATTTATTAATTATTAAATTATTTTCCATAGAAAACAACTGTACATGTATTTTTGCTCTACCATGTATTTGGAAATTATTTAAAATATGAGGAAGGGTGTTCATAGGTTATATGTAACGACTAAACCATCCTATATAATAAAAGGCTAATATGCAAATCGACCAAACAGCAGAATGACTGGTCGCTGTGATGCATACTGACCATGAGGTGGCAGATGCTCAACACAGGAGCTACCCCCTGATGGTCAGTGCATAGCACTGCTCAGCAAGAATCCCTGAGCCAGGTTCATGGCTGGTAATTGCAGCAGTGGTGACAGAAGCCTCTTCTGCCTCCACAGCAGTGCTAATAATGTCCAACTGTAATCTTAGGACGCAGGCAGTGGGCTTAAGCTAGCAGTTGGAGATCCCCCAAGGGCTCCTGGACTGCGAGCAGGTCCAGACTAGGCTGACAGACACCCGCCCCTCTCCAGCCCCGCCCCCCGATTACATGAATTTCATTCACCGGGCCTCTAGTTACTATATAAGGGACTTGAGTTTCCTTGGATTTTGGTATCTGTGGGAGATACCACAACTATACCTGCTTTTCTCTACTCACTCTTTGTGAGCCCCTAGTTTCACAGGAATGAAAAGGAGGACAGATAAATTCCTTAATTATTTTGTTTGCTGAATTTTACCTTAAAAGAATATTTTAAATATGCTAAACAAAATGTGTAGGTTCTCCTAAAATAAAATAGCATTCACTCTGTGTTTCCCAGGACAGATCAGTTCTTGAAAAGTTGGTATTTCTTAAACGAGAGAATTTTTAAAAGACTGAAAATTGAAACTTAACAGAAGAATACTCTGCATCTCCATTAATGTGAACTATTGCTGAGTATAAGGAAACTCTTTGGCAATGCCAGCCCACCATTTTTACTTTTTATTCATAGCAATACTAGATGAATGGCCTACATCATTTCTTTTCTTTATACTTTCTTTAGCTTCATTCTAAAAATTCTAATACAAAGATATATAAAATAAAACCATGCAAAAGAAAGATAAAAGTAACAGGTAGATCCCTGCCTGGTGTGGCTTAGTTCCTTGGAGCATTGTCCCACACACCAAAAGGCTATAAGTTTTATTCCCAGTAAGGGCACATACCCAGATTGTGCGTTCGATCCCCAGCCAGGGCTCATATAGAAGGCAATTTATGGATGTTTCTCTATCTCTCCATCTAACTTCCTCTCTCTAAAATAAATAATAACATGTCATCAGGTGAAGATTAAAAAATAATAGATAGAAAATTATTATTTGAGTCTCCAAATTCACTTTAAATCATATTTATACTTCACCTACTTTTCATGTATACACAAAATTTACAGCACTAAAACGCATGTTAATCACTTCTTACATGCCTCATATCCTTCATTTCTCTTCAAAAATTTAAAATATATTAATAACCAATTGAAATCAACATTATTATCATTAGTGAGACTATCAAATGTCCTCATATATAGTTAAACAACATTACAATGTCCTATCAACTTGGAAAAATGCTTCTGAGAACAATTAATGTGAAGGCTATATGTAGAAAATTATAAAGTGAAATGAACTTGATTCATAATCTACCCATATTGTCTCATTTTATCTCTTCCTTTTGCCCTATTCCTATTAAGAATTATAAGTTTTAAGATATGGAATTATTAGATTAGCCTTGTCTTTCACAGTTTATTAAAAATTAGAGTTGAAGCCATATTTATTTGACATAGATTTTTAAAAGTTAAAAAAGGAATAAATGGGCTTTAAATTGAATACTAGACAATTATCAAAATTGACATTTCCAGTAAAGTCAGAGGGGTATAGAGAATAGACATACTAGTATAACTCTTATTCCTGAAATGTAATATATATATATATATATATATATATATATATATATATATATATACACACACACACACACACACACACACACCACATGAGACTTAGGAGTTATGAATGTTAGACTACATCATATCATTTATTCCATCCCTATGGTATCAGCAGGCATCTATAAATTCTATATGGCAAGGGTGAAGGGGAGAGTTGTATCACTGGGCATACCGCAATAGTAATTATAGGTTAACTCTCAATTATCATCAATTTTTGACCTACTTTTTGCATTACAGAGGGATTCTGAGAGCTCCTATGATTTTTTTTTAGCATCTGATAGTGTCTTTCTTTTACTTTCCAGAGTCAAAGAAAATATAATTAGATTATATACTTGTGTTATCAGCATTTTTCCTCCCTTCTATTTATATAAAATTGAAGTTAAAAATAACTCAGGGCATGTCCTTTCTCTGAAGAGCTCAAACATGGTTAACAGCACATGGGAAGAAATTCAATCCTCGAATCCCTAAAAGCTATAAAGGGCCTGGATCATTTTTTCCACATGCAAGCTTTGTTTTAAAAGCACATAAAGCTCATTTTGGAGTCAACTGGAGAAGTCTGTGACATACAACACATAGACTGATTCTAACAGATGGATTTTTCTTGAAATAACTTCATTAGTTAATCACTTCTTTTACATATACTTTTTCTAGCTAATTGGTGTAGTTGCCAGCTGGAGCTGTGAAGAATCCTGCAAAGAAACTGGTAGGTAAAGAGAAAGTTGAATAATTTCACCAATTCTAGGATGAAACTTCTCTTAATGTCACTCTTACACATTTGAAAGTAAAATTGTTTTCTTTATTTTTTCCTTCACTTGATTCCAAAAACCTTACCTGATCTGTGTTTAAACCAAGTTATCATTTATAAGAAACTTTAATAAACATAGATCCTGGTTTTCTAAATCTGATACTATTGACTATTGTCATTGTGGACCAGATAACTGTATGTGTGTGGCGTGTGTGTGTGTGTGTGTGTGTGTGTGTGTGCCTGTGCACTGTAGGCCATTAAGCAGCATCCCTGGCTTCTACCCACAGGATTTCAGTAGCATCCCCAGTTCTGACAACTAAAACAGGTCTCCAGATGTTGCTAAATGGCCAGTCCTGGGGACAAAATTGCCCCAGCTGAAAACCATTGTTCTAGAAATAGGTGATTTCTAGTTTTTAATTCAATTTTAAAAATAATTTTAAAAATAACTAGATGTACACATGTAATGGTATATTTAATACCAGACATGTCTAACATAATACCAATTGTTGCCTTTAGTCAGTTAAATAAAATGGGTTGGGGTGTGGGTAAGGCATTATTTAAGCTGTTAACACTTTCATAAATCTCTCTGGGTAAAGAAAAAAGATAGGCCAGATAAGTGGTTTATAAGTACCAATGAATAATAATTATCTAATGAGTGTCATCATCATCTTCATCATCAACATTATTAAAGACTTCTTTTCCTTCAAGGAAGGTCCTCAGTCTGCATGTATAGATAAATAACAAAATCCTGTGCTGGGGTGGGGGTGGTAAGAGATCAACTGAAGGACTTGTATGCATGCATATAAGCATTACCAACAGACTCAAGACACTAGGGGCGGGGGCACGAGGTCAAGTGCCAGGAGATAGGGGAGACTGGGAGGAGGTTAGTATAGAAAAAAAGAGACATATGTATTACTATTTAAAATACCTTAAACAATAAAATTAAAATAAAAGAGCTAAAAAAGAAATCCTGTGGTCATTTGAGATATAAATGGTAAATTACAACATAGCTGCCTAAGGCATTTTTTAAATATAGGAAAGCAGTGCAATTTAATAAAATGGACATTGAGAAAACTGTGTCTGTTGTGACTTTATTCTATACTTATGGATTAATTTCAGATTCACAAAAGGATTAGACATTCAGATACAGACATTTCCTGGTCTTTGAAATTCAGTGGTAAATATAATGTTCCCTATCTAATTATCACTTAGTGATTTTTCCCTGATTTATATATGCATGAATCCAGGAAGAGAACCAGAGGAATAATGTGCTAATTAGCCCAACTTTAAAAGGGAAACAACCAACCTATCATAGTTTAGAGTGATGGTCAGACTATCCTGATATATAAAAACCCAGGGTCTGTAACATCCAAAATGACCAAGGCTCCACCCACCGGAAGTCAGTTGCTGTGACAAACCAGCACTGATCACAGCTGTGGGAGCCCAAACCCAGCACTGACTGCCAAGGGGGCTGTGAATCAGGCCCAAAGAGAGGCCTGGAGGGATATCCCCCAGGCCCAAAGAGAGACCTGATCTATAGTCTCTGTGGCAGCTATTGATCAATCTTGTCTCTCTTTCTCTCGGCGCCTGGCCATCAGCTGCACCTCTCTTTCTTTTGGGCCTCCACTGGGACTGCTGATCAGCCCCACCTCTCTGATCAGGCCCATTGTTAGGCTCTAAGGTGCTGACTGAAATAGAAACTGATCAATCAGAACCAAATCTGGGTGAAGTGTGGGGAGCCAATGGTTGCCTAGGAGGCAGTGCTTTTGACACTGATTGGCATAGAAACCAATCAATCAGAACCTAATCTGGGTAAACTGCAAAAGCAGAACCTAAAGTGGGGGCTGAGAAGAGTTGTTTAGGGCAACAGCTCTTTGATGTACAGTGTAAGAAAGCAGTTCAATTTTTTAATAACTGAATTGGTAGTATTGTGCATATGGGTGGCTATCAGTCCAGATATAGGGATTATGTATTTTTGTCTGCCAAGAGCATCTTCTCCAGATGAAAAAAGCTTCCCTCCACCCCTATTTAAGCAATTCTATCCTATGTAATCTATCTTTATACTTAAAGGGTAATATGCTAATTAGACTGGGTCAACCAGCCATTTTCCGGATGTCTGACTTTCTTCCAAACAAAGCCATGGTGGTAGGGGCCAAGGCAGAGGCCATTAGGGGTGATTGGGCTGGTAGGGGAATGCAGTTGGGGGCTCCAGGCCAGCAGGGGAGGGGAGTTGGGGGCAAGATTAGGCTGGCAGGGGAGGGCAGATGGGGGGGAGATAAGACCTGTAGGAGAGGGTAGTTGGGGTCAAGATCAGGCCAGCAAAGAAGGGCAATGGGGGGCAACCAGGCTGGCAGGGGAGGGCAGCTGTGAGCAAGATCAGGACAGCAGGGGAGGGCAGTCAGGAGTAATCAGGCAGGCAGGGAGAGGTAGTTAGGAGTGATCAGGCAGGTGAGCAGTTAGGAGCCAGCAGTCCCAGATTGTGAGATAGGGCCTAAATCGGCAGTTGGACATACCCAACGGGGTCCCCAATTGGATAGGGTGCAGGCTGGGCTGAGGGACACACCCCCTCTGTGCACGAATTTCATGCAACAGCCCACTAGTAACATAAAGTATGCAGGCAGAATCCTTCATTATATTATTAAAAAGTGCTAAGTTCCATCCGAATTGTTATCTTTCCAGCAAATGTTTGCTAACACAGATTAGCTCAAATAGACTTTCCATATAGGATAAACTTAACATTTGTCAATTCCATGTTTGAACGTATAATTTCTCTCTCCACATCAATATAGTTACCGAAACATTTCAGTGTCTGTTTTCTTTAGACTTTCCAGAGCCACTGTTAAGAATTGAGGCTTTCCATTTCAATTTTAAATGAAAGCACTCTTCATTTTAAGTGAATAGGTTACATTGTGCAGATTTTCACTCCGGGTTCTAGAGAGCACTGTTTTCTGTACCAGGGCAGAAGAAAAACAACACGCTTTGGGAAATCAACTGAGAGGCCTGGCGATCCTGTCCCACCTGTGTGCGCCACGTGTGCATAAGAGCTACCCCTACTTTTAAGTCACACACTGACAGGTTTGGCCAGCGCCGCATCTGTACAACTTACTCTCTGCGGGTTCCTTTGACTTGCGGCCGCTGGACGACTTCCTCAGCAGGCTTCGTCCGGAGGTAAAGAGGCTGGTTAGTTCTTCCAAAGGACTCGTGGGCGTCCTGGACCGGGAGCCGCTGGGAGCCGCGCCATAGGTGCTGACCGCGGCATTGACCATCTTGCTCCCATCCTGTGACACTGGCCTGGTGGTGGAATGAGGCACGGATGGGGAGCTCCTGGAGAGGCTGCCGGAGTGCAGGGCGTCGTAGGGGGGAGGCCTTTTGAGGCTGAGGGGGGTGAGGGACCTCCCCATGCTCACAGGGGACGGGGAAGCCGAGTGACTTTTCGGGTAGCCGTGGGGGGACTGCGTTCGGTACAAAGTGGACGGCGGGGGAGGGGACGAGGAGAGCACGGCGGCGGCAGCGGCGGCAGCAGGTCCCAGGGCCCCGCTCTGGTCCTTGTCCAGTTTAGGGTGGCTGGAGGCGTGGGGGGGCAGCGAGGACGGAGACGCTCCGGCCTGTTTCAGGTAAGACACGTTTTCCAGCATCGGGAGCTTGGTGACCTCCAGCGGGGTGAGCGGAGACTCGTCAGAATTGGGGGAGCACTGCACGGGGGCAGGTGGGAACACTAGCAGAGGGGGTCTATGGGAAAGCAGGTTGGGGAAGGGCGGGGGGATGTCACAAAGCAAACCCTTGGGCGTGCATGGCACTGAGGACTTGGGCAAGTCCAAGTCAGGCACCGTGGGCGTAGCACACTGCGAAGAACAGCTGTGGTGGTCAAGGTCACCTTTGGAGTCGGGGCCCAAGTCGTCAAAAATGGGGTATTTCATTTCCTCGTAGACAGCCTCGCTCTGGTCGTCGTCCTCCCTCCTGAAGTCTCGGAGGATGTTCCCCACCATCTCGATGTACACGGGCTCCTCGTCCTCGGGGTCCCCCGCGGGGCTGCTCATCTGGGAGAGGGAGGCGTCCCGCGTGAGCGAGGTCCTCCTGGGCGCGTGCTTTTTCATGTACGTTTCGTCAAAAGACGTGCTGAGCTGAGTGTTCGGGTTCCGTTTCGGTTTTGGAGGAGGAATCTTCTTTGAATACTCGTCACTATTGGGCCTCGGTTTGGCTGAAATTGAGAGAGAGAGAGAGAGAGAGAGAGAGAGAGAGAGAGAGAGAGAGAGAAGAGAGAGGGAGAGGAGAGAGAGAAGAGAGAGGGAGAGGAGAGAGAGGGAGAGAGAGAGAAAATAAAATCCATGAATACAATGGGAAAGTTTTCAAAAGTAATTTGCACTTGGGCTTATTATTACACACTTGGGGTGGGACGGGTAGTCTTCTTCATTCCTAGCTTGAGGCTTAGACTAAAAATCAAACCAAAGGCCCAGCTGGGGTAGCTTAGGGGTTGAGCCTCAACCCATGATCCAGGTGGCCATGGTTTGATTCCCGGTCAGGGCACATAAACTGGGTTACATGCTCTATCCCCAGTAGGGGACGGTAGAAGGCAGCCCATCAGTGATTCTCAATGATGTTTCTATTTCTCTCTCCCTCTTCTTCCTTTTCTGAAATCAATAAAAAATATGTATCTTTTTTTAAAAAAAATCAAGCAAAAGTCCAATATATCCATATTTAGAAAACAAAAGGTAATGGAATCATAATGACATTTATCTTCTAACTCATGTTAATAAACCTGCACTGCTAAATGCATTAAAACCAGAATTACTTGTCCCTCTGTCTCAGAAGTTCTAAATAAAACCCTTCAGATTAAACACTTGGATAAAAACAATCACAAATGTCATAAAATTCATCTTGAATTAAGGGAGAAACTCATGGGGTGGGTAGAGTTTCTGTTAGTATAAATAGTCAAAAAATATTATGGGGACTGAGTCCTTTTAATGATGCGGCTATTGCACATAATCACATCTTGTTTTCATTTAGGATAAAAGTGTTCCAGCATGCTAGACTTAATCTCTGCCTTGGTTCAGAGAAATAACTTCTATAGAGATGGGTCTGATACTTCAGGGGAAATTAATGTGAAAATCTTATGAGTCTAGACAAGTTAATCTCCAAATCTTCAGGTATTGTTGATTATGGTATATTTGTCTGTGTTTGTTCATAAAACTCCTTGTGATATCCCAAATGCTATCTTGGAATGAATTTATTAGATATGTCCTGACAAATAAAACCCCATCAAGAGTTTTTCCAAAGAATAATCCAGAGGAGATGTATGTTTCAGGAATAATTTTTGGAAGTTCACAGTTATGGGGACAAGTGCATCCCACAGCCTGCTGGAATCCCCTATACCCCTTTGTCTTTGTGGTGGAACACAAACTTCTGACACCATAGAGCGGGGTGAAACAGGCTGGCTGAACACATCTGTGACAGAAATTAATTGTTTAGCACACAGGGAAGGTACTGGAGTCTTGTTATCATCTCATTATCTCATTGTGTTGATATATGATTACAGTGATTATCATTATTATGCAATGTAGCAGAATGTAGTTGTTTGTGGTGGTAAATGGTAGCATATAATGTAAGTTGACAGTAGAGCTTCTAAGTGTAAAACTGTAAGAAAATAACAGGCTTCTTTCTCTATAATTGCAGCCTTAGGGGGGAAGGTCTCAAGGCACTAATCAGGAAACACCTGAAATCACCTTGTTTTTATCGACTAGCATGCTTTAGACAGGGGAACTTTTCTAAAACTTACTCAAGGGGAAGCAAAGAATAGTTAGGCAGCTGCTTTACACATCAATCATGCCTTCAGGTAAAGGGAACCAATCCAATATTCTAAAAGTGTACTGGTATGTGTCTGTCACTTTTCTAGAACATACCTGCTTTCAACTATTCTGTTTCATTGTGCCCATGATGTTGATTTTTCTGACTACAACCAAAAATTTTTTTGAACTGAAGGTTCTTTTTTTTAAAAAAAAATATATTTTATTGATTTTTCACAGAGAGGAAGGGAGAGGGATACAAAGTCAGAAACATCGATGGGAGAGAAACATCGATCAGCTGCCTCTTGCACACCTCCAACTGGGGATGTGCCCGCAGCCACGGTACATGCCCTTGACCAGAATCGAACATGGGACCTTTCAGTCCGCAGGCCGACGCTCTACCACTGAGCCAAACCGGTTCGGCTGAACTGAAGGTTCTTAATGTATCTAGACATTTTCTTTAATTCACTTTAGAAAAAAAAACACAAAACAATAAAATGACATTTTCTAGGGGGTATAGCAGTGGAGTCTTTTGGTGCCAAAAGGGAAAAACCTAAATATATCATTGCATCCAATTATCCAGATAATTTTTTAGAAGGGTCATCCTGGTTTCAATTATTATTTTTGGAAATCATTGTATATTTTAATTTTTACAATTTAAATAAGTCATCAGATTATGTACAAAAATCTGAACCCACAAGTAAAGTCATACATCTTTGAGCAGGGTTGACTTAGTTCTGGAAGGATTTTGAAAGAGTCAGGACTTAGAAGAACAAATGGCCACCTAGACTATTCTTCTGAAGCTTGTTTCCTTCTCTTTTCTATCTCTTACCCTAACCTGAGTAATTTGTGCTCTGGAAAAATATTTGCCTTTGACTACTGGATTCCAGAGATAGAAAAGTTTAGGGTTGTGGGTAACCAAAGAGGAAAGGAGTCTGAATAGTGGGTACTTTGTGAGTGAAGGTGTCCATGTGATGGATAACTTCATTACATGAGAATAATTAAACTTAGAATAACATTTTCATGTATCGCCCTCCTAAATTACAATTCACTTTTGTTTTCTTTGACCCTTCACTAACTCAGACATTCCAATTTAGATGTGAGTAGTTGCATGGAAAGAAGTAATAGGACAGACAGAATTTAAACATCTACTGGGCCCAAGCCTAGATAATAGAACTACATTGTGGCGAGGACATAGTCCAGAATGCCAGGCAGTGAGGGAGTCAATGGTAAAAGAAGGAGTCACATGATACACAGAGAAACAGCATCTTCATAAACAACCCTTCGCAGGCTAGAAGGTGGCCTTTGGCGTGAGCAAGACCAGTGCTTGGGTTGCATTAAAAATGTCAGCAAATTACATTCACTTTTTTGCCAATTGAAACAGAAAAGATGCAGTAAAGATCCTTCCTATTTATAAAATGATTAAAAAAAGAGAGAAGGTTTTTTTCTAGAACACAATGTAGTTAGAATTAAGGTAGAACAATTATTCATTAGAAAGGAATTTAGTGAGGATAATGACAATGCCCAACCAAGTATAGATATTGTGTGACTAAGGGGAATAAAATATAATATGTAACTCTGAGATAACTGACAATTTCTATGGGCCTCAAATTCATGTTGAAGTTCTAGCCCCCAATGTTATGGTTCTTGGGGATGGGGTCTGTGGGGAATAATCAGATTTAGATGGGATCATAATGGTTTAGCTCTCATAATGGATGGGATTAGGGCCCTTATGAGAAGAGATACCAGAGAGTTTGCTTGCTTTCACATTCTCTCACCTTGTGAGGACGTAGCAAAAAGGCAGCCATCTACAAACCAGGAAGGGAGTTCTCACCACAAACCAACCATGTTGTCACTTTGATCTTAGACTTCTGGCCTCAAAAACTGGGAAAATAAATCTCTGTTGTTTAAACCACCCCGTCTTTGGTAGTTTATTAAGGAAGCTCCAGTTGACTTAAATAGCTGTGTATTTATTGAGCCTGCCATAAAGACCCTGTAAAGCTGAGTGAGTGACGAGCAATCATTTTAATTTCTTCCTCTGGAATTAGAGTACTTTAATTAGCTTTGTTATTTTAAGAATACAACTCTTTCCCAGTCTTTACATTAAGTTTCTCCCTGTTCCTGCCTACACCTCCTTGCCTCCTAAAACCATTTTTTGGAGAGCACATTGTAGCTGTATACAGAGATGCTCTTCCTAGATACTCATCCCAGAGCACCCTCACTGTACACCACTTGTTACTATGGTTCTCCTTCTCCAGTTGACTCTGCAACCTCTGAATTGTGCTAAGGCATTTGCCATTGGATTTCAACTCATTTTCTGGATGTTTTTGTTTGTTGCTGTCATTTGCTTTAGCATATTGACTCCTTATTCCTTTCTATTCTGCTGCCCGCCAGATGAAGCAATTCTCCATCCAATCTTATGTAGGAAATGCTTCATCATGTGGGCAAACTTTTTCCCTCTCCCCTTCCCTGAATGCTGAAAAGAGCCTAATGCAGGCACTCATAATTCAAGCACATTTTGTCTCCTAGTCCTCTTCTGTATTGTTCCAAATTTGAAATGAGATTGTTTAGGGTTATCTAGAGAGTGAACTGTTAAGTCAATTATAGATTATTGGGATGAATAAACAGATTCATTCCTTTAATATCGGGACACATGTTTTTTCCAAGCATCATCTGCTTCCTATTCCATATATCCCTTACAATCTCATGATGATGAGCCTTATGTAAAGACCCTGTAAAATGGAGTGAATGATGAGTGAATTTTTTATGGAAAATCAGAGGAGGAAAATAATTATTTTCTAATGATCTGATTTTTCTCTCCATTGCCATTTATCATCTGGTTTTACCTTAGTCCAAATACTGAGTAAATAATTTAGGGAGCAAATAAAAAAAAATTGTTTCAAGTGTCATACATGCTATTTTAAAAATTATCCTTAGAAAGCAAAGTCTGACATTTTAAGCAACATTGTCAAGTAAGTAATTATACTTTACCCTCATACTAGAAATTAACAATTAAAGAAAAATTCATGTTTAGAAAACTGTTTCTTTGTAAGGTACTTAAAATAGTCTTGATATATATATATATATATATATATATATATATATATATATAAATGCTGAAATACTACTAATAAAAGACAAAAATTGCATTGCAAATTTTAACATTCAACCATCAGCAAATTTTTATTTGATTTTTATTGCTATTGAATGAATTTTAAATTATTTCTAATAAGCCCGAAGATAGAAGCAATAATTTCCCTTCAGCTCCAGAACACGAATTTTAATGCTTAAAATAATAGAATGACAGTAATACTGAATAAGCATAAAGTGACATTTTTGAAAGGGAACAAAGGCTAGGCATGGCTTTTAGACAGGCCCAGATAATCTGTTTTCCACAGTTAATTTTGGAAATCTACCATGTTCCTTGTCAATCTAGCCTTCTGTAATAAATTTTTCCTTATTTTAAAAATGTGTAGCTCTGGCACGTGCAGTTCAATTGATTAGAATGTTGTCACCTGCACCAAAAATTTGTGGGTTCATTTCCAGGTCAAGCACATACCTAGGTTTCAGATTTGCTCCCTAGTCATGGTACCTAAGGGAGGCAACCAGTCGAACAATGTTCCCTCTCAAACATCTCTCTCTCTCTCTCTCTCTCTCTCTCTCTCTCTCTCTCTCTCTCTCTCTCTCTCTCCCTTTCTCTCTCTCTCAAATCAATGAAAATATATCCTCAGGTGAGGACTTTAAAAAGTGTAATTCAAAATTAGACTATTGTATCTGTGGATATTCTTGAACCAAGATGTGATGAGACAAAACACAATAATCACCATACTGTTGTTTATGACTTTGAGTTTATTTGTTTTTTTGCTTAATCCCTTCACCTTTTCACCCTTCCTCCCAACACAGTTCCCAATCCTTTATACCTTTTAAAACAAAGGGAAGAGGCTGTAATTACATTATTTTGATCTCATATGGCACAAAGTATTATTTTAAAAGGCCTTTTCTGCCTACATAATGATGATGGAATCACAGCTTTTAGCTTTAGTTATGAAGGTATATTGAAAGAAATCATTTAAATCAGGAAACGAGAGTCTAGGAGATAAGAAAGGTACAACTATTTGGTACTAGAACTGGCTGATTCTGAAAAGTGAGAAACACGTTTCCCACATTCAGCAGAATTGTGCTCACAATAACTCTTGTTTCACAACTCGTCTCTAAGGGTCTCAGGGATATTTTCATAGTCACAAGCCCTACAATGCCGTCTGCAAAGTAGTTCCTTTTTCTTTTTTTTAATGAAGGTGTTTGTAAAAGGATGGAACTTGCAGATGCCTTTAGTCTGTTAGGGGAGGACCAAGATAGTGTTATAATTGGGTTTGCAGTTGTAGGACTTGTGCTTTTTTCCTGGACCTAGTGATAATATAAACATAGAACTCACATCAAAGTTTGGATGGAAACAGGTAAGACATGGAATGTGCTTAACAATGTGGTTTTATAGTCCAGTGGGACTGGAAAACATCTTGACTTAAGCTAGAAAGCATGATTATCTCTTCTTTGCCTCAGTCAGGCTGTATAATTTGACAAATAATTATGGAATATACTTATATTGATATTCACTTTCATCATGTAAACAGTAAGAAACTTTAATTAGAACCACTGTGTTTTGAATTACTCATCTCAACTCAATAGTTAAAAAATAAATTTTGAGTTTTATAACAAACATTTTGAAAAAATGAATTAAAACGGGTTAAGAAATATGAGTGCATTTCATGCGATAATGTTGGTAAACGTTGTTTCTTGGAATAATATTAATTCACAAGTATAGCGATATTTCTAGGTCTCACATATCTCTTATTTCAGGTTATAAAGAGGAATGTTTGAATAATCCTAAGCCAGAAAAATCTGTGGTTGATAGTCTTCTGCAAACTTCACCCATTCTTCCCCTCCATCATATGCATACCTTTCCATCCCTCCAGTGGTAGCGTCTATTTCTTCTCCCTTCAGTTTGACAGCTTTCACCTTCCCCCAAAGGAAGCCAGGCACCATGAAAGAAGTCTGCCTACTTTGAGGTCACCAAGCTGTGAGGAAGCCCCAGATAACCATGGGAAAAACAAAACAAAAACTCAATGGCCTGGCTGGTGTGGCTCAGTGGTTGAGTGTTGACCTATGAACCAGGAGGTCAAGGTTTGATTCCTAGTTAGGGCACATTCCTGGGTTGCAGTCTCAATCCCTAGTGTAGGGCATGTAGGAGGTAGCCAATCAATGATTCTCTCTCATCATTGATGTTTCTATCTCTCTTCATCTCAAATCAATAAAAATATATCAAACACACACACACACACACACACACACACCTCAATCAATCATGAAAATGATACTGCTGCCATATGAGCCCAGTTAAGCTGAAACAGTCACTCCCCAGTTGTCTGGGCCTCTCAGGCGACTGAGCAGACACTTTTCATCATTGACATGTCATCCCCATCATACCATACTAAACTCTTAACTCAGAGAATCATGAACAAATATGATCATTGCTTTTGTGTCTCTAAATTTGGGGGTAGTTTGTAATTCATGTATACTCATCTGAAACTGGTGGTGGCAGGTTGGTGCTCCCGTAACAACAATCTCTAGCTAGTGCTTTGACTTTGGGACTGGGTGGTGGCAGAAGCCTGAAAGACAGCGAGGACACTGTTTGGGGGCAGGAAATTGATGAGGAAATGGCTATGATCAGAAGCTAAAAAGAAGGAGAGCTATGTCATACTTCATGAAGAAAAAAAAGGCAAGAAAATAATCTGTGTACTGATATTGTAAAATGTACCCAATGAAATTGTGGACCAGACTAAGGAGGGTTCTGGCAGAATGTGGATGTGCTCGCTGGCTTATTTGAGCCATGCATGATAAAGGATTGCAAGATAGAAAGGGGGATTAAGGGAGCAGCTATTCAGTTCTCAAGCAAAAATGAAAGGAAATAGTTTCAACCCAGGACTTGCCATGAAGGCTTCGCTGAGCAGCTAAAGGTTTTCAAAGTGAAAAAATGGCCATAGGACAAAGGTCAAATCCAGAGCTCAGCCAATAAAATGTAATCTTGAAGTAATAATCAAGCTAAGGGTATGGCTATTAGAGACCTTATTGAGAACTCTGACTTTTAAGAATCTAACAAATGTCCCCCAATACCCTGACCACAATCCTAAGAAGAGACAGGCCTGACTCGAAATAATTTCTAAAGTCTAATGAAAAATAGAGTGTAATTTGATTCACGGGAAAACCACAAAAATTATAAAAGAGCTTTGCCAACTTTCACTAAAAGGGGCAGACAAGGTTCAAATTTAAATTGTATAAAAGCCTTTTGGCCCCTTTCAAGGGCTGGAAAAGAACTAAGAAGAATACAGGTCATTTCTCATAATCAAGAAAGGAGAGCAAATGATCACAGAGAACAAAGCCAAGAGCCATAGAGAACCAAAACTAGGGAGCAGGACTGAGCCTTCATCAGTAAATATTCTCTGTCCTGGCAATAGGCAGAACTGAAGAAAGTGTGCAAATGAGCTGGTGACTTCTTGTGCCTCTCTGATCTCTAGCCCCCACTTTTTTTGAACTGTACATTGCAGTTTTCCTGTTCCTAACCCACCAATCGATGTCACATTTGCAGAGCAGGTAAATTGTACTTTTACTGGTAGTTCAAACACCTTTGCCACAGAATCCTTGTGGCACATGAACATGACTTAGATGATGAAATACTAGATTTTAAGCTGATATTGTAATGCAAAGAGCCATTTCCACAAGTGGCTAGGAGCCAACTTGTGATAGCAGTTTTTCAAGAAAGCCACCCTCAAATTCTTTCTTCCTTTTTGCATGCTAGCTATCAACAGGTAGAATCTATCTTGCTCTCCTCAAAACAGGGATAGCCTTGACCAATAGAATGTGGCATACATGATACTGAGTTTTATGTTTAAGAGAACTGACAGATTTCACTTCCTTTATCTTGAAAGCCAATTGCCAAGATCTTAGACCAATATCCTATGAAGAAGCTCGACGTAGTCAAGCTGGAAAAAGGCAGCCCAGACACATGAGTGAAGACTTCTTGAAACGTCCAACTAATCCTAACTACCAGCTGAATACAGCCAAATAAGAGACCTCAACCAATGTCACACAGTTTAGAAGAGCCACCCATATAAGACAAGTAAACTCACAGAATGATAAGAAATAATAAATTATTGCTGTTTTAAACCATAGTATTTTGGGCTGGTTTATTACACAGCAATAGATAGCTGGGGGGAAAATCCCCGAATTTACTTCCTGTTTTCCTGGATATCTCATAGAAAATGTCACTGTTATTTTCATAGAGCCATAGTGTGCACCCCAAGGAAACAGGAAGCATCCTTCCAGAATGGAGAAATTAAGGAAGTAACATTGTCTTCTGAGTATTATAAAATCAACCCAGGACGACTCAGAGAAGAGATATAAAAAAAAAGTACATACTTTCTATTCAAAAAGACTGAACTGAAAGCAGACCAGAGGTATTAACATACATAAAGGAAGAAAAACCAGAGGGGAGATTCCCAGCCTCAAAGAACAGGAGAAACTCAGAGCAAAACATGGTCCCACTCCCAGCAATGCCCACAGGATATCGGCTCTGTTGTTCAGGACCCCGAATGCTGGTAGAGCCTGAAGCCTCTCTATATATGATTCTTATGAATTCATTTTATGAGTTCAGATTCACAAAAAAAACCTATTGATTGATTGCTTGATTGACTGATTTGTCAAGAGAGGGGAAAGAAAGGAAGAGAAAGAGAAATGTGAGAGGGAAACATTGATCAGCTGCTTCCTGCATTCCCCCTATCATGAATGGAGCCCATAACCCAGGCTTGTGTCCTGACTGGAGAATCAAATACTTCAGTGCACTGGACTAAGCCCAACCAATTCAGATGCACTGATCAGGGCAAGAAATCTTTTAATAATTTTCCAAAATATTATACACTAGAGGCCCAGTACATGAAGTTCGTGTATGGGATGAGTTTCCCTCATCCCAGCCTGCACCATCTCTAATCTGGAACCCCTTGAGGGATGTCTGACTGTCGTTTAGGCCCGACATCCCTCTCACACTCCAGGACTGCTGGCTCCCAACTGATAACCTGCCTGCTTTTCTGATTGCCCCTAACAGCTTCTGCCTGCCATCCTGATCACCTCCTAAACTGATGCCTAACTGATCTCCTGCTAGCCTATTTACCCCTAACTGTCCTTCCATAAAGTCCTGGTCACCCCTAACTGCCCTCCTCTGCAGGCCTGGTCCCCCCAACTGCTTTCCCCTGCAGGCCTGGGTCCCCCACATCTTCCCTTTTATACAGGCCCAGTCACCCCCAATTTCTCTTCTCTGCCAGCCTGGTCACTCCTAACTGCCCTCCCCTGCATGCTTGATTGCCTCCAACTGCCCTTCCTTGCAGGTCTGGTCTCTTCCAACTGCCTTGCCCTGCTGGCCATCTTGTGGTAGCCATCTTGTGTCCACGTGGGAGCAGCCATCTTGTGTGTTGGAGTGATGGCCAATTTGCATATTACTATTTTATTAGATAGGATAGAGGCCTGGTACATGGGTGGGAGCTGACTGGTTTGCCCTGAATGTCATCCTTTATCAGGGTGGGAGTCTCCTTGGGGCATGGGGTGGCCTGGGCGAGTGGCCTGTGGTGGTTTGCAGGCTGGCCATGGCCCCTGGTGACACAAGCAGAGGCCCTGGTATATGGAACTTATTTATCTTCTATAATTGAAACTTTGTCGCCTTGAGTGGAGCCAAGTCTCCTGCTTGCTCCTTGGCCACAGCCATTTTTGTTGGGATTTATTTATCTTTTATAATTGAAACTTTGTAGCCTTGAGTGGAGACTTGGGCTAGCAAGGGTGTGTGGAAAGCTTGGCTTCCTCCATTGCCTGGGAAACCCAAGCCTTCTGCTCACTCTGTGGCTGCAGCCATCTTGGTTGGGTAAATTTGCATATTCACTCCAGATTAGCTGGTAGGCGTGGCTTGTGGGGGTAGCAGAGTTATGGTTAATTTGCATATTACTCTTTTATAGATAGGATGTCTTCTGTATGAATATTTTCATCAGAAACAAGCGAAGTAGAATTCAGTTTTTTATACTGTTGTGATCTGAATATTTGCATCTCTCCCAAAATCACATGTTCGAGTCCTAACAGCCAATGCAATTAGCTAGGGACATTGGGGAAGTGATTAGATCATAAGGGTGTGACCCTCATGAATGAATTAATGCTCTAATATAAGAGACTCCAAGAGCTCCCTATTCCCTCCACCATGTGAGGACTTAGTGAGATGTCAACAATTTAAAGCCTGGATGGCAACTCTCATCAGAACCCAAATGTGCTGGCATCCTGACCTAGGACTTCCAACTTCCAGAATTGTAAGAAATAAATTTCTGTTGTATATAAGTTACCCAGCATGTGGTATTCTGTTATAGAAGCCCAAACAGACCAAGACTTGTGTCTATCTCTTTTGAGCTGATTATTGTGACATCTCAGATACTCTAGATACCTGATGAGATATAGTTTCTGAGCTTGTAGATTGAAGGCAGTCCTGTAACAGGGCAAATTCACCACAGTAACACCATCACATCAGAACCTCTCTGGGAAACTACCCAACATTCCTAAGGAGACACAGCCCTTTGTTCATAATGTTTATCATAATGTCTAGTTTGATATTTCCATACCAAGGCAGTATCATATTTCCAGATCACTCCCCTCCTGCTCTGGTCATGGGATTCTCTTTATACATTATAAAGGACAGAAATGGTAGCTGGGCTGTGGGCATTTCCTTGACAGCACTACGGAAGTCTCTCAGATTCCATCTGCCATTATATATTTTACATAAGTCTAGAAGGAGTAGGGAAAATATCTGGAGGTACTGTGCCTATCAAGTAGAGGAATGTTGTACAAGGATGTTCCCACCTGATCAATGTGTTAAAATATTAAGTTCGATAAATGACAAAAAATATTTGTTTGACCAAACTTTAGTCAGGGTTCTGAACCTTCCTGTAGGCCCATCAGTGTAAAATCCAGTCTTAGCAATAACATTGCTAAGTAAGGTTAACCAGAAACTCCCACCCTCTCTATCATATCACCTTCTATATCTGATTCAGGTCTTCTTGCTCCATCATCCCGCTAGTGATGCCTGATCACACTGGTATGTCATCAGCAAGGATCCTATTAAGTTGGCTTAGCCAGAACGCCCTTACATCTCCTGTTACCTTTTAGTAATTTTCTATCTACTGATCTCCTCCTGTTGCTTGACTATAAATCCTCATTTGCTCCTCTTGTATTTGGAATTGAGCCATTTCTATACAGAGAGATCTTTTTTCCTATACCAAGTGTCCTAAATAAAATTTGTTTTTTACTGCTTTATGATACAGCTCTATTTTTTTGTTTGACATCAGTAAACTATACCTCACTGGCTTCTTTGTAGTACTCACATAAGCATAAAAGTCACTTCTTTGGAGAAGTCTTTCATGACAACCCAGTTTGCTTTCATTACACTGGGTATTTCTCTTGTCTGTTTCTCAGTTGCTTTATGCAAGCTTCTAGGTGTCAATGTATGAATTTTCCCCACTTGAGAACAGTGGTTCCTTATTTGTTTTGAGCTTTGCTAAATTATCTGTATCAAGTGACTAAAAATTCATAGGTTCTTGATAAATATTCATTCATTGTCCAGTGAATTGGTAGACCTTTGCATTCTCTGAGTCAGTATTTGGTATTTCAGATCTCCTCCAGTGACTATAAAGAGTCAAATCATACCCATAATTTGCCATTTCTGTAGGCATTATTAGAATTAAGAGGGATAAAAATTATGAAGCGTCTGAGGTATCATAACAAAAGAAATGAAAGTAAGGGTGAGAGAGGGGTCAATGGACCAATTTTCAACATTACTCAGAAGTTGACATTGAGGCAGGTTAAATATTTTACCTGCCAAAAAAGAAGTCCAGATTAACTGAAGAATTAAATGGTCCTCTTTTAAGTTCCTTCACACTAAGAAAATATCCAAGGGGAACAGTAAAGAACACAGGGCAGACAGAATCCACAAGTTAGATCCTACAAGGAATAACATTTAAGGTCTAATGACTTTGTAAACATTATCCTAGACCAGTGGGCAAACTCATTAGTCAACAGAGCAGCAAACTGTCGCTCATGAGCTGCATGTTGCACAAGCTGCAGTTTGCTAACCACTGTCTTAGACCATTAATTTTGAGGTTATAACTATTTTCGTGAAAAAAAGAGAAAACAGTTTTTGTTGTTGATGCAAAGCTTAATATAGCAAAGCCATTTAAAACAATGTCACAGATGTAGAAAATGAGAAACAAAAGTACCTTACAACTTCATACCCTCATCCTTGATGTGTGTGAAACCAACACCATACTGGGATGTGTCTACGGTAGTAAAGAACTACTATAGTATCGTGCCAGACATCCTATCACAGCTTTTCTCCCTTGGCATTCTTCATACTCTTTCTTCTGGCCAAAACAAACCACCATTGTTTCCCACACTTCTCAGATATGTATGTGCTCAGACTTTGCTTTAACACTTTCCTCTCCTCTTCTATCACCGGACTGAAATGTAAAACCTCCCCAGCTTTAAAGGCCCAATTATAGTGTCACTGCTTCCTTTCCTCATAGTTTTCTTTTTACTTCATTTATGCTTCATTTCTTTCTTTCGTGTAACCTTCTTCGTTTCCTTCCTTGTCCTTGGTTATCAACTTCTCTCTTTATTAAAGACTATCTGGCAGAATCAACTCATCTTTCTAAAACCCAAACAAACTTAATAGAGAAAGTTGTTCCCAATAGGCATTTATTCAGTAATTACTATATATAATTGCCTATAAACAATAAACTACAAATGCATAATGATTTACATTTTTGATGTTTTCTCATATATTCCTTCAGATTCCTTTCCTTCTCTCCATTTAAAAAATATATATATATTTTGCTATTTCAAAGAGGAAGGGAGGAGAGAAAGATAGAAATATCAATGACAAGACAGAATCGTTGATTGGCTGCCTCCTGCATTTCCTATACTGGGAATTGAGCCCACAACATGAACATGTGCCATGGACCAGACTGGAACCCAGGGATCTTCAGTTTGCAGATCCACTGAGCCAAGCTGGCTAGGGTCGTCTCTCCGTTTTTAACATTTTTCTTTTTAAATGAAAATTGATCTCTTTAAAGTCTTTAGGAATACTTAATCTTAAAGACGAGCTTTATTTAGGAAAATAATCTAAATAAAGTCATATGTCTACAGTACTACAACTTCCCCAAACCTAGAACTCTCTTGGTTTTATCTCTGTGTACCAGTCACCTCCACCTAGTGGTCAATCAAATGATACTTAGTAGGTCCAAGCCAGGGAAAGCAATATATTTGTTTAAACCTTAGAGATAGTTGAACTATTAAACCACTGGTTATAACTCTTTCTCCCTTTGCACAAATATTTTACAGCCATCAGTACATAGTAGCTATCGCTCATAGCATCACTACCTACAGAGAAATGAAATTACCAAATAAGCTAATTTTCTGAGTCTTGAGGGGAAAAAATTTGACAGCAAAAGAAGGAGCCATGGAAAATGCAGGATGCTGAGCACCCAACAGAAGCTCATTTAATTTGGATTCTACCCAGGAGGATATTATGTTGAAGGAAAGTAAGTTGGGAGAAAAATCCGATTAACGATGGGAACATTTCCCCTGTCTCTGGAGCAGTCAGGTCTGTAGAAGCTGGATCCCTGCAGTGCCTTAGATCCTGTCTACTGGGGATTATCCTCTGTAAGTCTGTCCTGGTGGAGATATGAAGATAGAAATGTTTGTGATCTTTTAAAGTATTTGAGAACACAGAGGAAGCAGCATAGAATTGCAGAGTCAGAAAACATTTCATTTGGCTTCATTGAGACTGTGTTGATGTGGGCTCACATCTTCTCTAATGAAGATACAGTAATAATAAAAATAATTATCCTAAATAATAAAAGGCTAATGTGCAAATAGACCAGAGAACTACTAGTCGCTATGACATGCACTGACCAACAGGGGGCATGCACGAAACAACCTGGGCATTGACCCTAGGTATTAATACCACTATAAACCCCATTCTATAAGCACTGTAATTACATTATAGAGAAATTGAATTATTTGTCCATGTGGTAGAAGTTGGCTTTGAACTCAGGTGATCTGACTCTAGTGGCCATAGTACCAAAGAATTAATTTGTCTTTATAGATGGTGCTTATTTGTTTTATAAATATATAGTAAGGGTGTTTTACCTATTAAAACACACACACACAAACACACACACACACACACACACACACACACACACACACACATTACCTATATTCTTCCATGGGTCAAATTAGCCTAAATTTCAACCCCAATTTATTAGCTATCTAACCATGGGAAGGTAAACTCTAACCTTTTTAAATCTCTTTGGATTCAACTGTTTAATGGGTATAATGATACTTATTCACAGGAAGTCCTGAGAATTTAAAAGACACTCTAGATGAAGTATTTGAGTACTACCTGGGCCATAGAAATGGCTTAATATGTAAAAGCAATATCATTATCAATTATTAGTAGTACTCATAAAAAGTATCTATATGTTGGAAGACAGGCAATGAAAGCATAAGCTTTCACACATACTTAACATTTAATACTGAGCTATAAGAATTAATGGTGCCAATGCTAGAGACCATACCAGTTCTGGGGAATTATAAAATGAGTGATTGCCTAAATATATATATATATATATATATAAATGTTCACTGAACTATGAGATCAATATTTCAATTTCCTTTTATATTAAATTTATATCTTATGTATAGCCACATAATAACATTTTTGAAAGATGGCACTCTTTCCTTTAAAATTACATAGGCTTTGGAATTTTCTGAATATTAACATTTCAGTGTTTGCATACTTTGTTTCTCATCAGCTTAAGTTGGAAAAAAGATTATTTTCCTTGGGTGAGCTTTAATTTAAAAATACAATTAAAATCAAAACAAAAGATAAAATGAAAGATATAGATCACAGCATATGTATGGTAAGGCAGAAAATTCAACAGATTAATTCTCTTTTTTCCAAACCTTACGTTTTGCTGAATGACATTTGAGGGTTATTTTCTAGGCTTCTCAAATTTAGGAAAAGTGTGACTAGATTTGAGAGAGAGAGAGAGAGGATATATCCAGAATATGAGGTGGCTCATCTCAAAGATATCCTTAAGTTTTATGCCATATGCATGAACATTTAGAGTTTTTAAATGTTTTTTTTTGTGTGTGTGTGTGTTTATGTGATTGGATATTATAGCATTGCCATTATGCTTGCACTAGAGGCCTGGTACATGAAGTTCATACATGGGGCGGGGATGTCCCTCAACCTGGCCTGTACGTTCTCCAGTCTGGAACCCCTCAAGGGATATCCAACTGCCACAGGGATTGGGCCTATATCAGCAGTTGGACATCCCTCTCACAATCCTGTACTGTTGGCTCCCAACTGCTTACCTGCCTGCCTGCCTGCCTGATTGCCCCTAACGACTTCTGCCTGCCAGCCTGATTGCCCTTGAACTGCTCCTCTGCTAGCCTGATTGACACCTAACTGCTCCCCTCCTGGCCTGATTACCCCCAACTGCCATTCCTTGCCAGACTGATAGCCCCTAACTGCCATCCCTTGCTGGCCTGATTGCTCCCAATTGCCCTCCTCTGCAGGCCTGGTTGCCTCCAGATGCCCTCCCCTGCATGCTAGGTCACCCCCAACTATCCTCCCCAGCTGGGTTGGTCGCATCTAACTGCCTTCCCCTGCAAACCATCTTGTGGTGGCCATCTTGTGGTGGCCATCTTGTGATGATGTGAGGGCATCGCGTGAGGGCACTAGGACCACCTAGGCTTTTATTAGTATAGATAATATACCCTCCATTTTTTGCAGAGCATGTTTGGAAAGGGAAAGGATTTCCTTTTATTTGAGCACAATTTGTACTTATTCCTAACAATACTATAATTCTTCAGTAAGCTATGTAGATTCCATTTATCTATAAATTCAAATCAGGAAAATTTCCCCATCAAAGCCAGGGTAGTTTGAACCTCACTGGCCATGAGAAATAGACACTGATATTTTGGTTCTGAGTTCTTTGAGAATACAAGCAAAGCCACATTGGACAATGAGAGAGAATAGCTTAATTTTTGAACTAAGGCCTCAGGTCAGCTTTGCCCTTTACTTTCTCATATTATTCAGCAGGTGTTTTTTTTAATCCACAGGCATTTCAGAAATGGAGCTCTGAACAGGCAGGCCTATGATGGGCCACATGAGCAATCCTGGAACCTTCCTTACCTTGAATGAATTCATGAAGCAATTAAGATTTAGCCTTTAATTATTCAAGCAGTTATGAAAAATGAAGAGGTTATTATTTGGCTTCAGTTTTAGACTTAGATATATTTTCCTTTATTTATAATAAAAGTCATTAGGATGACATTAATTCTGAGCCAAAAATGTAAAAATGAGAGGTTATCCAGTCTGTGTTTCCCTAGATTTTCCCTGCGAGTATTTTTCTACTCAGATCTGAAACATATACCTCAACATCAGCTTGGAATCTTAAGCTAACAGTTAATCTTAAACTTGCAGACCTTTTGAGTAACAAAAATGAGAATGTAGATAAATGTTCTAAATCTAAGCTTAACGTATATTTTCAAATTCAAATTTCTATTTCTATGTGTATAGACATATTCCTGTAAGTGTGTATAGGAAGATATGTATATCCTATATAATAAAGAGGTAATATGCAATTTGACCATCACACCAACACACAAGATGGCCACCTTCATGTGGTCAAAGATGGCCACCACAAGATGGCCGGCAGGGAAGGGCAGTTGTGGTTGATCAGGCCAGTAGAGGAGGGCAGTTGGGAAGGACCAGGCTTGCAATGGAGGACAATTGGCGGGGGGGACCCAGGCCTGCAGGGAAAGGCAGTTGGGAACAACTGAGTCATCAGGGGAGGGCAGTTACAGGTGACTGGGGCAGTAGAGGAGGGCAGTTGGGGGTGACCAGACCTGCAGGGGAGGGCAGTTAGGGGCAACCAGGCTGGCAGGGGCACAGTTAAGCGTCAATCAGGCTGGCAGGGGAATGGTTTGGGGGTTATCAGGCTGGCAAGCAGAAGCAGTTTGGGGCAATAGGCAGGCAGGCAGGCAAGCGGTTGGGAGCTAGGAGTCCTGGACTGTGAGAGGGATGTTCCACTGCCCATTTAGATCTGATCCCACCAGGATCAGGCCTAAACAGGCAGTCAGACATCCCTCAAAGTGTCCCAGATTGGAGAGGGTGCAGGCTGGGCTGAGGACACCCCTCATCCCCCAACCACCCCATGCATAAATTTCATGCACTGGGTCACTAATATATCTATATGATATAGAGAGATATAGACATACATATAGATATAGATATAGATATAGATATAGATATAGATATAGATATAGATATAGATATAGATATATACACACATAACATGTATGTGTATATATATGCATGTATGTATATATATACAACCATAACATTTATAGCATATGTATTATATATATATATATATATATATATATATTCATATGTCTGTCTATTTTCTACACACCCAGAAATGCCCTGCCTTGTGATAATAAAAATGGTTAGAATGCCTGATCAGACCCTTCATACATAAAGTTGTAATTACTATAATCAATTATCTCTGACCATATCATGAACCCACTCCTCCACCTCTGCTCAAAACCTGGCAAGGCTTCCTCATAATTACTAGAAAAAATAAGGTCTTTCATCATGAGGCTCAAATCTCTTTTTTTCAGCCACATCTTACAATACTCATCCCTTTGATAACTATGTGATTCCAGAAGCTTCTCTTTCAGTGATTCAGACTTAAAAAGTTATTTTCCAGACCTCTTCACATTCCTTATCCCCTCCTAGGTTAACCTTAGGTCTTGGTTTAATTGTCATTTAGAGATCTCTTTCCCAGAAATTCAATCTAAAAATAGTCTCCCCTGGCATCCTCCCCTCCCTTTTCTTTGTGCCACCATTTCTAGGGGCATGTTTACTGATGTGACTAATTTTTGAATGTCCTTCTCTTCCCCTAGATTGAAAAATCATATTTGTCTTCCTCAGTTTTGAAGCCT
Source organism: Antrozous pallidus (assembly GCA_027563665.1). Lineage (NCBI taxonomy): Eukaryota > Metazoa > Chordata > Mammalia > Chiroptera > Vespertilionidae > Antrozous > Antrozous pallidus. The sequence goes on along the minus strand of CM050508.1, from coordinate 27,986,121 downwards.
CAGCTCCAAGCACAGTGCATGTTTTCAAATACAATTAGAATTTTGCAGTTACAAATAAAAAGATGCAAACTTTCATACTGCTCATTCATTCTGAACACCTTTATTAATTTCATTTCAGAAATATTTTGCAATAAAGCTAAATGGGTTGACCTTGTCTGACCATCAGACATCTTTTCTGTGATCCAAATTGAACTAGCTCATCATAGTATGAAAAGCAGCAAAAGCTTGTCATCATTAAAATAGGAGTTAAAGTGTAGTTCTAGTTCACTCAAGCCAAGTTGGTAGTTTAGGCAGAGAATGTAACTACAAAAAATCTTGGTGCTGGAAATATACAAGTAGACAGGCCACAGGAGGAGACTCTAATCTTAACGGGAACAAGGTTTGGGGTGTGTTGTGTGTACTCTGCAGGTTCCAACTATACAGAACAAGCACACAAGGTAATTGGGAACAGAACTGCCTTTTCCATCTTCTCAACTCTCAATGTCCTCAAGTAAATTTGCTCCCATAATGCTTTTCAAATAGCAGAAAGACCCAAACAGGGAGACAAACTGTTCTCTGCCAAGAGGAATGTCAGGTGTTACTTGGGAGATAAAGATCCTTTGCAATCAAAACCATGTTCTAAAAACATCAGATAATCACTCTACAATACACAGTGCTTAAATCAGAAAATAGCTTTCCAATGGCCTATAGCCAGCAAGATGCTTGAAACAAAACCCCAAATCCCTAAGTCCTGGAGATAATTGAGACATTGGATGCATATGGTAATGCTCTTAGCATGAGTAGGAAGCCACAGGAAAATGTTCTCATTTTATTTCTATGTATTTCTGTAAACAGATTCGAATGGGAAGATTGTTTTCCTCATTCATGTATCATTTGTCACCCACCCACGCAAAGCAATTCCCCCAGTGAATTTATCATGGAAAGGAGAACCAAAACACACGCATTTTCTAACTATTTACCAACAAGTGAGAGTCACGACTGATGAAACAAGCAGGGAAAAGCACCAGTAACCCACATGCCCATCTTCCAGATTTCCAGTGAGCTTTGCATAGCATTCTAATCTTTTAACGAAGGTCCAGTCAAGTCCAGAACTTTTCAGGCAGGAAGCCAACCTCAATTAGATTCTTTTTTTGGCATCCTAAGTTCACTGCCACGAATTTGGTGAAAGCCTGGTCCAGACACAGAGCTGAATTGAATGAAAATGTGCTCCTTAATTCCAAGACCCAATCCACTGGAGTGAGCAAATGACTTAAGATATGATTTCAAATAACACAATACATGCATCGATAGAGTGACATATGCAGGCTGCTAAAAGAAAAATACAGTTTTATTAAAACTATCTCAATTTTTATATTGCAGCTATCTAGGTGAACTGTCACTATGCTCTAGCTAATGCCTGCTACTACACCCATGAGGGCACAATCACAATAAAACATCATTGTCTCTAGGCTTGTCTTTGTCCTCCCTGGAACATTCATTCCTGAGAGCCTTGCCTGTCTTCAGCCCCTTAAATATCTAGTGTCTAGCCAGGACTCTGGAACACACTCAGAGCTTTAGGTTGTTTGTTGATGGAGAATTTTAATGATTCAAAATTGGAGATATTGTGGCATCCTTATATGTTTTACAATGCTGTGCATGAACTAACCCATGTCTATCTTTCCAACTTCTTTTCCTACCGCTGTCCTCCTCACTCTGCCCCAGCCACACCAGCTTCCTTCCTATTCCTAATTGTCAAGCCTGTTCCAATCTCAGAGCCTTTGAATACCCTCTTCTTTGTGTCTAGAATGTTCTTTCCCCAGATATCTACAAAACATGCTCCATCACTGTATTTCAATTTTACTCAGAGGGTTTTCTCTGACACCTTATCTAAAATAGTCCTTCCCCTGCCTCTCTACACTGCCCGCCCGACTAAACATGCACTGTCTTATTTATCTCTGTAGCACTCATCACTAACTGTCATCACATTATACACTGAGTGGCCAGATTATTATGATCTCTGAACACATAATAATCTAGCCACTTAGTCTATATCCTATATAATAAAAGGCTAATATGCAAATTGTCCCCTCAACTAGGAGTTCAACCAGCAGACAGGCCGACCAACTGCCTGTGTCCCCTCTCCCTGGCCAGGCTAGCAGGACCCCACCCATGCATGAATTCATGCACTAGGCCTCTAGTGTGTGTGTGTGTGTATATATATATATATATATATATTTATTTATTTATTTTTTATTTTTTTTTTCACACTGAGTGGCCAGATTATTATGTGTTTAGAGATCATAAATAATCTGGCCACTTCGTATATATTTACTAGTGCCCTGGTGCACAGATTCATGAACATTGAAAGGAAATCAATTAGAAGGTGGCCTCTGGGGCAGGACTGGGTGAGATGGGCCAGAAACACACTGGAGACAATCTCTTACGGTCCCTCCCCAGCCAGCTGCACCTGGGGCTGCACCTGCAGCTTGAAGAGCATCTGCAGAGTGAGCAGAATCCCTCTGGCAGGTAACATCTCTCAGCCTGGCCTGCAGGAATAAAGCAGAAACCAGCTTTCTGACATCCCACAGAGGTCTCAGATTTCAAGAGGGCAGTTCTCAGGTGACAAACCCTGAAATTGGGCTCCCTCCTCTCTGGTTCCAGGGTGCATCACCCAAGAGAGACCCGCTGCTGCCAAGTCACTGCAGCTTGGCAGCTTCTGCATTGAGTGTCTGCCCCGTAGTGGTCAGTGCATTTCATAGCTACCAGTCAGAGTCTGTCCCCTGGTGGTTATTGCATGTCATAGGTACCGGTCAGATGGTTGCTTAGCTTTTTATATATATAGATGTTTACTTGGCATATTATCTGTCTCTCCACACTGAAATACACACTTCACAATAGAAGGAACTTCTTTTTAGCCACTGTTATATATGCCCCAGGCCTGTTCCAGTGCCTGTCATCTAGTAGTTGATCAATAAATATTTGTTGAATTAATACATGAACAGTTTTTGCAAAATACTTCTTTTGTTGCCTGCATTTCTGTCATTTCAGACTTTATCCAAAGCTGTGATGAAATGTGTGGACAGTTTTAAAATGATAAAACGTCAGAAAGAGATTCAGAATGGATCAAACAAAAACAAATTGGATTATAATCATTTTTCCAGTTCCTCTGCAAACACCCCTATCATTTTGCTGAGCCAAGTCATACACATAAAATTCTGACCACATCACAAATCTCTTTCCAGTTCCTGCTCGTTCCAGAGAGTTTCTGTTCCAATCGAACAATTACACCCTCTAAAAATATGCCCAATCGTCTGGATGCAAATGCAATATTTTATTGGTAGAAGAGATACCACACAATTACTCAGGTATCATTCAAATTTTGCTATGATTATGCCTTTTTGAAAGGAATCATGCTGTTCGGGTGGCAATTTTGCGTCATGTGTCAAAAGCCTTGAAAAATGCATTTCCTTTGCCTGGAAGATTGCACTTCTAGGCATGCATCCCAAGGAAATATTCAGTCATGTATGAAAAGATACATATAGGATTCTACATCACAGTCTTGTTTCTCTCAAAATAAGTCAGAAACAACATCAATATCTGCCAAAGTATTATGTATCTAAATGATGAGACATTACAACTATATAACTAAGCACTCTGCAAATATAACGATAATGTTGTGATAATATACCTATTGACATAGAAACATGGTCATGTTTATAAAATTGTATATTTATGTTTCTCTGACTTGGGGGAGTATGCGCATTCTTTATCCCTGTTTTGCATATATGATTTCCATAATCAATTTTCACTTTTAAAAATGTAATTATAATATCATGAAAATGGAAAGAAGATAAAATCAAGCATGTTCCTTCAATTTACATCATACATTCACAATAGAAAAATATCTTCCTCAAGGGGGTGAAAATTTGTTCTTGGAGCAGGGGCAGCGTATTTTACTCTTTTTGTATGTAAAGCACAGATATACATACAGCACATCAGCAGATATATAGTAATTCAGTATATTCAGTGCTGAGTGGTTAGAGTGTCAGCTCTGGCACTGAAGGATTTGGATTCAATTCCAATCAAGGTCTCATACCTGGTTGCAGGTTTGATCCCCAGCCCTGGTCAGAGTGAGTGCGGTAGGCAACCAATCAATATGTCCCTCCGTCTCTCCCTCTTTCTTTTTCACTCTTTCTGAAAGTCAATGGAAAAATATCTTCAGGTGAAGATTAAAAATAAAATGTCATAGGAGAGTGATTCAGAAAAACATATCTAAAAAGATTCCTTTTGGAGGTAATAATAAAGAAATGGTTGAGCAACCTTGCTCATTCTAATTTAAACATTTTTATCTTATGCTTATGTATCTTGTGGAGATATTACAATTTCTTTCATTTATCGTGTGCATAATTACTCCTGCTTGCTTCTAGTAAATTCAGGTTTAAATCTAACCAGCGGTGCTGAGAGCTCTTAACAAATATTTATGAAGTTTCTTAAAGGAAGTCAAAGAATGAGGTAACCAGATCACTAATGGCGAAGAACTCCAGTTTAGAAGTTAGTTCCAACATCTAGTAAGTCATTTCAGGCATCTCAGAAGCAATCCTTAGAAATATTTCTGCTTTTTCTAATTGAGGTAAGACAATGAGAAGCTTTCACTAATCCCTAGACATAGTACTTTTTTCTTTTTTGGCATTTGTACAATGCCTTCATTTAAGACCTTCCTTAAAAGCATCTTCTCAGTGATAAATGAGCAATAGAGTTGGCAAGCCTTTTCTCTACTGACACTAATATTTCAGAAGTCGGGATTATGATTAGAGAAGCACAATGTCAAAGACAAGACCCAAATCAGTCCCCAGAGTATGAGCTGCTGAAAATAGAATTATCACCAGGTTCCTTCTAGGAACAATTTGGAACCTATCAAAAAGGACAGAGAAGGATGATGTTTGAACATAGACAATAAGGCAAGGGAGAGAAACAGCCTCCAATTTCTAATTGAATAAAAAAGAGTTTCTACAGGTTGTCATAGAGCAACTTCAAAAGGTGACTCAAATTCTAGTTGCAGAAACAGAACAGGAAGAAGCAGTTCTGGAATATGTCACAAGGAGTGCCCAGGCCCTACATAGACCGATTTTTTGGTCAGAAGCTGAGTGCTTTCACAGTTCTAAGAAAAACCTTTTGTTCTCCTTACCTATTCCCAGGAATCAGGTTGGTCTCATTAAGGAATAGCTCTGTCTGGTGTGATTTCCACATTCTTGGAAGTCACAGTCACCAATTTAAAGAAGAGCCATGGAATGGAGAATGATGCCAGATCCTAAGATGCCCAAGATGCCATAAAACCTGGAACCTATGACCACACGACCTTCCCTAACAAAGGAAACTTTGTAGATGTGATTGGTACCTTGATTTTACCTCAGGGAGACAGGTGTCAGTCAGAATGATCACATGGTATGTGTGTTCTTTTAACCACTAAGTCTCTGGGACTTTGTTACAGCAGCAATTGGAAGTTAATATAAAGCCAAGGGTCGAAATCTCAAATCCACATTTTATTTTTTATACATATCAATAGTTTTTACTCATAATCCGAAACACCTTGACTGCTGATGTGGTGAGGTTAGTCCTCACCACAAGGATTACCCCTTGTGGGGATTAACAGCAGGAAATCAAAGCAATTCTCAAAGTAATACAAAGGAACAGAAGTAAAATGAAGGTAAGAAAGTCATCTTTTCAAAGACCCTTGTTCTCTGGATCTTTTAAATTAGCACTGTATTGCATTAAGCAACATTATTACTCCATATTTGCTCAATTTGCTCTTTGTTAGAAAAATAAAGGCCCTTCAAATGAAATATAATTCCAACTAATCTTAAAATAGCAGAGCAAATTATAGACCCTAGCAATCAGCTTAGCCGATTCTACTTGGCCCTTTTTGTATTCACCCAACAACTTAAATATGATAAATGGATTCCAGTGAGGAGTTGAAGGGGAAAGGAAAAAAATTATAGGTCTGTTTGTTATGGGGACTTTGATTAGAAATACATCCTTGACTCTATAGCTGCATGGGCTATTTTGTTTTCATTACTTTGTTCTCTGCTCCAATATTGAGAAGGCCATCCCTGACCACCTATTTCATGCTGCACATTCCCCTTACCTAGGCATATTTCCCTGTTTTCATTTATTCACAGTACTAGCACTATCTGAAATCATATTTACATTTTTGCTCATGTATCTATGTTCTCCACTGAAATATAAACTCTATGACATTGGAGAGTTTCTTTATCTGATTCATTAAACCTCACCATTTTATGAAAAAAATATTGATGTATATTAGGAAATCTTTAAATATTGTTGAAAGGACAGGTAGATGGATAGATGACTAGATGGATAGAGCAAAGAAGAAAAAAGGTATTTTATGCCCAGAAGGCAAGGAAACCTTGAAAAAGATGGTGAAAATTCATAAATCCTCAATGGGCTATTAATTAGAGAGATGGAGAGAAACAAGGATTCCAGGTGACATTCTTCATGCAGATCATAGCAATAATCAAAATCCAGAGAGGAGAATGGCATTGGTGAATGAAGAACACAAGAAATTGCCTTAAGAGACTGTAGCACCAAGGTAGTGTAAGACAGAAGATAAATTGGGATGCTGCACATTAAGGGATCAATCAGCTTTGTCCTGTAAGTGGGAATGAATTAAAGAGAAGGAAATAAAAATGGCTCTGGAGATTGGGATTTCAAAGTAGCCTCTCTTTTCCTTGAAGTCTGAGTACTGAGTAACCCTCACTTTAGTGACTCCTGTATTTCAGATGAGACCATTTGAAATACCATATTGAACTTCCACTCTATGTTTGAATATGTTCAGCATAAGCCTGTGGGGATATAAATTGTCATCAGATATTCACTCCCCCATACATGTCACTGGGAAGGGGTTAGTTTTGTTGAGCTTAGCCATGAGTTTCGTGTTGACTGATGAAATTAGTGTAGACCCCATCTCTTTTTTATCTAAGAAGAAAATTTAGATATGAATGGTTTGACTTGGCATATTTTGATCATACTCATGAGAAAAGCCTGCTCCAAATGTTGATGCTGATGACTGTTATACTGGAACATATAATAGATCAGAGATGAGACATTGGAGCAGACATGGAACTGACTCATTGTCTGAAGTTGAACACAGCCAATGACAAGGTGGTCCACTATTATATCCTTCAAGTTATTATTATGAGTTATTATAACAGTAATCCTCATTAATACAGCCTGTCTGTGGGAATGCATGCTACAGGAGAACTTGGTCATAAATATAACAGATACAGTAAACAATCCATCAAAATGCGTTCTGTCCCTCCCATATCATAGAGGTGTCCCTGGGAAGTAGCTATCCATCTAGACTGCATATTATATTGCACTCAAGTGGAGCCATGTGACAGTTCTGATCAAATGAATTGATCAATGGAAGTGATGTGTATCTCTCTAAGATCAAGGTGATTAAGAAGCCATCTCTTTCCCATTCAGGCAGCGAGACAGTGATGATTGAGTTGACCCACAACTGGGAGACCCATCACACTGAAGAATTTTGCATGTCTGAATTCTCACACAGGAAAAGATCACTCCAGACCATAAGCACCCACATTTAGACAGTTATTGTGAGCAAGAACAAAACTTCTATTTTGTTAAGCCCCTAAAATTTGGTTTGCAATAGATGGTATTAACCTATGCAATATTTTGCACGTAATAAAATTATGTGTACTACATAATTAAGTATACTCATAGGGTTATTTCAGAATCAGAAAACATTTATGTTCACTTAAAAGAATGTTCCTCAAAGGAGAATATTCACTTTTAGAAAGCTGGTTTTTCAATATGGTAACATTTTAAATTTACTCTGGTAAATAAACTTAACAAATATTTAGGTGTTCTAGCTGATGAGGAAAAGATCAGTGAAAAGATTTCTCTTTTCAGAGAGTTTATGTACTAGTGGGATTCAGACAATAAATAATTACAATAAATAAGCAAATTATATGCTATGGTAGGAGGTAATACTATTCACAGAAAAAAAAGGAGCTGGATAAAAACTGCTAGGGTGTGTTGTCAGGATGTGTGTGTGTGTGTGTGTGTGTGTGCTCGTGCGCACGTGTGTGTACATGTGTACATGTGCATGTGCGTTTGTGTGGCAGGGGAGAGACTGTTCACTGATATTTAGATGATCCCTGGCTAAGATGAATGGACATGGAGGGAGAGAGGAACATCCCCAATGAATCTCTTCCATCTGTATTCCTCGCCAGCTCTCAAGGTGACTCTAGACACTATGTTTCCTATTGTTCTCATATCAGCTCTAAGTGATTTTGATTGATGTAATTATTAGGAAAAGGAAGAAGAAGACTTGTTTTTATGGCAGGAATTTCCTGTGGATAGAATGAGGGGACACTACCATACTGTGGAAGCCTACAGTGGCATCCATTGGCACACATAATAGACTTTTTAGTTTCACCATTTGCCATTGATAACTAGATGGAGGCACCATAAGTCTGAAAGTTTTAGTGATCTCTAAAGATACAATATGTTAGCATTAACCTAACACTTGACTAAAATATTTTAATAGCAAAGAATCTTTTGTTGTGATGGCAACACTGAAAAAGAATCAAGCACAGAAAAGGAAAAAAAAAAGGTTGTTCATTGATTAGTCCAAATTTGACCCTCCCTTGTTCTACACATAATTCCAAAAGGGAAAGAAAAGGCAATACAATAAAAATCCAACTTAGTTGCACAAAGTGTATTTTTAAAACATAAGAAAACAAAGTGCTAGTTTTCCCCTTCCACTCCAGCCTATATATATTTTGGCTGCTCATACCTCCTTCCAAATGGTTGGTCAGAATATACATCCTTCTAGAATAAAACCTAAACATCATTATTTTGGTCTACAAATAATCTTCTGAAAAATCACTCCAAAAGCATTAACATATTTTGTATGGAAAAATAAGACAAAAAAATTGTGATATAAAACTGGAAAATGCACACAGTTTCTGGAAGCTGCTATAATATTGCATTTAGAAAGCTGTGATTATGTCACAAATGCTGCTCAAAATTCCCATGATCTATGCATTAGCTGTTATCAAGAGAAATGTTTTTGATGACTGTTTTATTGGTGCTTTTGTATTGGAAAATTTTTCTATATTACAAATAGTTTATATTAAAGCCACAAGAAAGAAAAAAAACCCATGGGCTACTTTAGAGTAGGTCTTGCTTTTATTGCAACTGGAAAATGAAAATCTTGATACAAAAAAAGAATTAGCAAGAGGTGAGATTTTTATAGAGTAATGTAATGCCTACTTTTTTCCCTTTTAGAAAATGCTTATTTTATTTTTTAAATGTTTGATAAAATGTGATCAACCTTTTAGCTCATTACAAAGCCCCAAATGGAAAACATGTGCAATTTTTTTTTCATTTTGAAGTCTTTAAGACAATGGTTATGCTCATGAAAATTAAAAGTAAAGAGTGCTTTACATTCCTTCTTAGAAGCTAATGTCGTAATATATTTCTAGTACAAAGGATCAAGACATATGCATTCACATTCAACTTTAGAATTCTTTCTCCAAGCTTCCGGGGTTTAATAGCCTCTTCCTTTTGCTCCCAAAGGATGGTAGAAGTCAGCAATTGCTACCTCTGGGTTATGTCTATAGCCTCTGTTTCCCTTTTCAGTACATCTCTATGTATTGTCTCTGTTCCTTATAAAAATTCTCCAGGTTTAAACAGCAAGTATAGCCCAGCTGACATGGTTCAGTGTTTGAGCATCAACCTATAAACCTGGAGGTCATGGTTCAATTCCTGGTCAGGGAACATGTCCTGGTTGTGGGCTCAATAACCAGTAGGGGGCATGCAGGATGCAGCTAATCAATGATTCTCATCATTGATGTGTTTATCTCTCACTCTCCTTTCCTCTTTGAAATTAATAAAAATATATTTTTTAAAATAACAAGTATAATATCTAAATTTGTATCTGGACACTAACTGGTACAACGGAAGTAGGAAAGTTTAAAAATATAATGGAATTTTGGAGAAATTTTCATTGAAAGAACAAATGGGAAGAAATTGTGTGGGAATAGAATAAATAATAAATAGGGTTCTAATTATTTTATTAATTTATCAACTATTAATATAAATTTGTTGATGCCAAAAACAGTGTCTAATACCATTGTCTTTTAACCTCCAATGGTTTAACATATTTTGCCTTCCATATCTAAATTTATTGTGATGGATTGATTAATTCTTGGAGGAGAAGAACAAGAAAGTCTATAAAAGACAAAAAAGACAGATATTACAGACAGTGTCACTTTTCTGCTATCTACATGCTTTCTCCAAAACAGATTTAGACATTTGTAAATGACCTTGCCAATCTATCTGCTTCCTGGATGCACAAAAGCATAAAAATAGGATCTTTTTATTTCTATTATGTTCATGAATACAGCTCACACAGGTATTCAACAGTGCCACCAAATATTGTCTTTCATTTCACATAATGGCAGTCTGACTTCTTATATTAATTTTCCCCAACCAAATTTTAAGAGATAACATGCTTTGTTTTAGAAAATAAAAGCAACCTATAATAGTTACTTTAGTACCTGGCCTCATCCTTCCCACCCCCACGCACTTCTCTTCCTGGCATGCATGACTTTGTAGAGCCTCTCTTACACTGAATCTGGTTTTTACCATGTGACTTGCTTGGCCAAAGGGGTAATTGGGAAGGACAACATAAGCATATAATTGAAAAATATTTGAATATTATGTGTGTCATTTTGGAAATGCATGTTCTTGGCAGCCAGCTGCCATGCTGCAGAGATAGACTACTGAGTTATGAGAACTCACATGAAGGGAGACCCTGGAGGTTGAAAGACCATCTTCCAGCCAAGCTCCCAGCTGAATACATCAGCATGAGAAAAACTATCCAACTGAGTCTAGTCAAACCCCACAATAATGATAAGTGATAAATCAGTCATAGGGTAGTTTGTTACATAGCCACAGATAACTGGAATACTACTAGAGAGAAGTTTCTTCATTTTCTTATGACCAAATTAAGAAATAAACAAGATTTTATACCAACTTTTTCATTTACTTTTCTTTGAGCATAGAGGAAAAAATCCTAATCTTATCAAATGCCAAGGTGAGCTTTAAATCTCTTGTCAGTTTGGCAGGGACTTTTCTCCTTTAGTCATCTATATCATCATCATCATCATCATCACCATCATCATCATCATCTTCTTCAATCTTTCCCTCTCTTCTGGATCTTTCTCATCAGGAAACTGTAAGTTCTTTTTACTACCACCTACATACCTTACCCTACTAGGCCTCATCTCCTTCCAATTACCACCCCATTTCTCTACTACTTTTTAACTTTTTTCATTGATTAATGTATTACATATGTCTCCATTTCCCCCATTCACCTTGCCCCAGCCACTCCTACCCCCTAGCCAAATATCTCAAAAATTACATTTGCTATATATCCATTTCCTTATAGTCTGTTTTTTCTTCAATCCCCCTTCAACTTGGCTTCTACCTCCACCAAAATATTGTCCTGATCACCAATAACCTCTATATTGCCAGATAAAAGAGGCACATTTCTGCCTTCAATCTAGTTAAACTCTCAATATCTTTTCACCATTCATCAATATATTCTTTTTCTCTTGGCTTTTAAAGTATCCCATGTTTTCCTCCTAACTTACTGGCTACTTTTTCTCAGTTTCCCATCTTTACTTCTTCACTTACACTTGACTTAATCTGAGTTATTCTTTCTGCAATATGATTATGCTTCATTGTGGTAAATTAAAGGATTGTTTCTAGATCCTTTGATCTTCCTCTGCTTTCTCTTCTAAGATGATTCTACCTACTTTATTGGCTAATGACATGTTTATTCTAATGGCATCCAAATCTATGTCACTAACTCATTTTTCAAGGTATATATGCCATTGTTTACTTTTTATCTTTGCCGAAATACCTGCTAAGCATCTCAAGTGAGACAATGTGAAATTCAGTTCTCTCCTAATCTTTCCCATCTCATGAATCCATCAGATATTCACTTGTTCAATCTAGAACAGTGGTTCTCAACCTTCCTAATGCCTTGACACTTTACTACAGTTTCATATAGGTGGTGACCCCCAACCATTAAATTATTTTTGTTGCTACTTCATAACTGTAATTTCTCTACAGCAGCGGTTCTCAACCTGTAGGTGGTAACCCACAAGTTGAGAACTGCTAACAGGGTCACCTAAGACCATTGTAAAACATAGATACTTACATTATAATTCATAACAGTAACAAAATTACAGTTATTAAGTAGCAACGAAAATAATTTTGTGGTTAGGGGGTCACCACAAAATGAGGAACTGTATTAAAGAGTCGTGGCATTAGGAAGGTTGAGAACCACTGATCTAAAAGCATCGGAGTTATTTTTGATTCTCTTATTTGTTCTTTACATAAACATTTAATTGATAATTTACTAGCACCAAATATATATTAGAGTAATATTTTGTTTTACAGGAGTTCACTGCTCAGAGTTGGAAAATAGACACCTGAATGGTTAATTACAATACAGCTGGAAAAATGGTATAGTAAAGACCAGATCAAACATGCCCATATACAAACAGTTAGGATTCAGGTATCATTATAAGAAATGGGGAAAAATATTTCAAATAGCTGAGTTATAAGACATTTTGCTTTAATTACAGGAACCCTTGGCTGAGCTGACCCGGCATACAAATGTCTTCAAGCTACTGTCTCCTTAGTGTTTTCACAGAACTTGGTTATAAAACCCACTTTTTTCTTTCTCTCAACATTCTTTTAATTTATTTTTTAATCTTCACCCAAGGATATTTTTTCCATTGATTAGTGGAAAGGAGGGAGAGGGGGCAAAAGGGGTGAAAGGAGGGAGAGAGAAACATCAATATGAGAGAAACTTGTTGATTGGTTGCCTTCCAAACACATCCCTGAGGATGGGGATCAAACCTGCAACCCAGTACATGCTCTAGGCCAGGAATCAAACTCAAGACTCTTTAGTTTGCAAACCAAAGCTTTAACTACTGAGAAACACCTGGAAAGGGCTCAGTATTCTTGTTTTGCTCCTCTTTAGCATAATTTTAGAGTTTCAGGGAACTTGACATCCCCAGTAAAATCAAAACTCTTCAGAGAAACATGAATATTATGTAATATAGTATTAAGGTACATCACCTGATAAACAGACATTTTTATTTTAAGTACATTTGGTGACAACTCAAGTATTAAAAAACTACATGTACCTTTCACATATCATATTTCACTGAGGAAATTCTAGGAAAAGACTAAGAATCATAGACAATTTCACCTATCTACTGTGATAGAGACAATCTAGTGTGTTAGTCTCTGGAAGTGCAAGAGTTAAAGGAAAATAATTATGCTTCATTTGGAAAAGTTTTAGGAAGTATTAATAAAGTGTGTCTTTTCTTGTACCTATAGGGGTTGGAAATGTTACAGATAGTATTAAATATTGTGAAAAAATCTCCCTAATTCAATAAACATTCCAGTAGAATAAATAATTACTGGTAACAGATTTAATTTGGTATACAATGGTGAATGCTAGTTTATATGAATGATCTCAGCTATTACTAATGTATCTCTAATAAGTAACTGTAATATTACTATCTGCAACCTTATTTCCAAATAAATAACAGTCAACTTCAATATATATTTATTAAACATAGCATGTTTCAGGAAATTTATAAAGGATATAAAGAGTGAGACCTTTAAGAATACATAGCTTAAAGGAAATTATAGTCTTAAGAAAAATCTCCCAAGAAATATCAGTGTCAAGTATGGCAACCTACTATGGAAGAGAGTTTATAGAAAGAATGCTATATTCTGGAAAAGCACAAGCTTAGGAGGAGTTGGCTATGTCTCCACTTAAGAAGGTTTGGAGCAGACATGTGAAAAATGTGAAAAGTTTTCCAAGAGCAGCACTTCAGCACAAGTAAGACTATGTGCAATGGTAAGGGGCAAGGAAGGATGTATTTGAAAGGTAAGAGGCGATACTGAGTCCTAGGCTATGGGCAGAGCCTGGGCTGAGAGGGAGGAAGAAGACTGGACTGGTCCAGGTCTATAGGGCAAGCTGAGTAATTGGGGTACTCAGGAAGGGGAGACCTTTATTTCATATACATTTTATATCAGAGTTGAGTTTTGGAAACATGGAAATTAAATACAACCTTTTTCATTTATTTACTTGATGAAATAGCTGTGGCTGCTGTGTTTATAATTTAGAGATCTATAGATCTTTCACTAAAACTCATTCATGGCTTACAATTCTCCAGATTGCAATTTTTAAAAAGTCAATGTAAACAACAGCACACATTTAATGAGTTTTAATCTATAAATGGTGCTAGGATCCTTTTCTCACAGATAAGTTTTCAAAGATAAGACATGTATATTATATATATCTTTCTATATCTATATCTATATATCTATATCACTCTAGTTATATCTCATAAGAAAGGACTAAAAGTGGGATTATGAGTAACTGCTCCACCTGAAAAGATAACAATTTTCTGACTTTTTCTCACCAATGCCACTTTTATCTTCATCTGAGCAACCTTAGTGTAAGCAATCATCTCTTGTCTGAAATACTATAGTAGCTGCCTGAATGGTCTCCCTGAATCTATATCTGACCTCTCTGAGTCTATCCTCACCACAGTCTCCACAATGTATAATGCAACTCTTCTTTCTTCCCTACCCCTCACAATGTCTCCTTAGAATGTAAAGCCACTAGGATGGACTACAAGGAAGGTCCTACAGAGTCTCTCATCTTCTTTGTCCTCCTTGACCTCATTTCCTGCTCTTGTCCTTTTTACCCACAATGCCCCCTGTCACAGACCTCCTTACTATGCACTTCCTGCCTTTGAGACTTTGAAGCAACTATTTTCTCCACTTGGAACACTCTATGCCAAGATTCTACCTAAGTCACATCCTCACCTCCTTACTGTCTGTGCAATTTACTAACTGACATTAAATTCACCCTGTTATCCTGCTAATGACAAGGGATTTAAGTCTTTTAAATATTTTCTCTTGGGTCATCTAGCACGATGCTGAGCTTTGTCAGTGGAGGAGACTGGAGAGGCATTGCAGTGGAAAAGGGTTTTACTTCCCAGCTCCAGTGGCTCACTAGCCAAGCTTCTGCAGAGCAAGCAGCTTCCTCATGCCCAACTCTGCAGAGAATATGGCTTCTCTAACACTTGGCTTCTAAAACCCACAAAAGCCACCTGCTGCCTTCAGCAACCCTCCATCCAAGGGTGGTCTTTCAGAGAACTACCTCAGATGAGAAACTACTGTGAACAGTTTGCCCTAGCACCACAGAGGGTGGTTTTCTAGCAAGTTAAAAAAACACACAATTCCTGCAATTGATATTTTGTAAAATTCACTGAGCCTTAAGAAGTACAGGAAGAAGGATTTTGGCTCTGCTAAGCTCTTTTATATTCTCCTTAGTTTTCAGATGTTCTCATTGGATGAAGTTGTCAGAAAGCAGATATTTTCAAAGGGTGATGTGTTCCCAAGTTCTGCTTCATATAATCAACTTAATTGGATACTTATTGATGTCATTGGATAACCTTGTTATTATTTAACAGGAAAGGGAAGACTAGATAGAGGCATGCCATTTATACAGCTTTGCCAAAAAGCTGCATTAAACACTCTCTAAGTCTGTTCCCCGCTGATTGATGGGGGAAGGGACTGGACAAGGACAGTTCAGACGCATGCCCAGTAAAGGTCTGAGTAACTGGGATAGTACCTACCTGTCTGCCAGCTAGTCATACCTGGAAAGAAATTAGTGGCTAGCATGGATATGGCCACTGCAAGCATGAAAAATCTAAATCCTCTCTCTCTCTCTCTCTCTCTCTCTCTCTCTCTCTCTCTCTCTCTCTGCTCTCTGCTTTCTCCCTCTGGCATTCCGGGTTCCTGGCTCTTCTGTGGCAAGGGGGTGCACTCACCTGTGCCCACATGGCACCGGTCACTGCTGGACTCCACACATGGACTAATGGGCTTTAAATAGTGTGGATACTGAACTTCACCCTGCCACAACATGGAACAGAAGCTCTGGACACTTGCCTTGTTTCTGGCTTTGCTGAACATCCCACTGCCCCTCTTCTAGGACTGGGTTGGGGTAAATAGGACATTGGAAATTGAGGAATGTAACTCCATGCCAATAAAACCTTCTACCACCACTCATCCTTCCGTGAGGGCTTCTTAAAATTCTTACTTCAGCAGCACCCCTAGAACCCTACTCTCACAAACAATGAAGGATTCCCACTTTTGTTCTTCTAGCAGCAATATTAACAGCAGCAAAAAAAAATTAAGAAGAGCTTGTCTTAAATCACTGCCTTCCCACTTACTTAAGAGGAAAAGTCACAGAAAGCAATACATATTATAAAAGCTGTCAGTGCAGACACAGGGCCATAAAACGAAAGTACTCATTCTGCAATAAGTGTATGCTTCATCGAGGTCAATTAAAGGCAAGATTTATGTACACATGCAGTCACTCTGCCTTAAAAATGGCTTTACACAGTATTATGCGAGGTAGAGTGAAATGCTACTCAGAAGTTGGATGCCTGCAGAATAGTAAAACAGAATTAATCCAGAAGAATATACCTGGCTGGTAGGACTATGGCAGAGTTGACTTAGGGAAACTCAGAAATATAGAAACATAAGAAAGATTAAGTTAACTTCCAGAAGTCATTTAAGGAAAGAAATCTTGGCTCTCTATTGTCTTAATTGAGAAACTTGGATTTTAAACCTTATTAAATGGCATAAGCTGAACATTGCAAGATTTATAGCATGATGACAAACTAAAAGATACCCAATAACACATCACAGCCAGTCAACAGTATTCTTTGCTACCACCCATAATTAATTTGTGTCCTCCTAGGATTTGGAAATGTAAAGCAATGAAAGAAATATAGTCTGAGGTTTTACAAACCTAAGAGTAAGCAGACAACCCTCTCATCTTTTAAATCATTCAGAGCAGTTACTGTATTGTAAACAAAGCCAGGACTGCGGTGATGGATGGATGGCCAATGCACTAGCTCTCTGAGGATCATAAATCACTGTGCTTTTCCTCTAAGCTCTCCAAATGCTTGAATTTCTTTCTGCATTAAAGATGCTTGAAAGGGCATTAACTCTTTGTATCAATTAGTCTCCTGGAAGACTCATTTGTAAAATAGCATGTTTATGGGCCAGACTGAAGTAAAAAGAAATAGAGGCAAGGCAAGAGCTTTGTAGAGAAGTAAATGAGGAAGAGGGTGTATAAGAAAAGCAGGCGGTCAACTCATTTCCTCCATTTTCCTTACAAAATATTAGTAATGTAATAATTTACTACATTGGTCCTTAGTGCTTTAGTATAAATTGCATGGATAAATCCCTATCCAAGCTTGGGGCCAGACAAAAACAGAGACCATGGAAAAGTTGTAATGAGGGTACGGTAGTAACTTTCATTTCATTTGCAGACCCAGGCTTTCTGATGGTCATTTATCTGTAAGTGGAAATTGATGTGCTGCTGTAATTTAGAAGTTGCATAACTTGGGAACATGTGGTCTCATCTTTATTTGTCATCAACATGCTACTCAACAGGCAGGTAGAAGTACTTAGTATAAATCATTATTACCAGTCCCTACAATCTTTGGATTCTAGGTAAATCCTTAGGCCAAAGCACTGGGGAGCACCAAAGTGATATCAAGGCTGCTGTACATTATCTAGCCCACATCCTCCAGGTGTTTTAGGGAACAGAAACTATGCTGGGTCAAGCCAGCCCACTAGGTCCACAAGAGAATCACAAAGTAGGAATGTTCACAGCAAGTATCAAATAGACATTTATTTATGTATCCTATAATTTTAAATATTTGCACCATTTTGTTGTCAATATTTTACTTGGATCTTTATGTTCTAGGAGTTCTTTGGCATATGGCTGTTGGACTAAGGAATGTGTTTTCTCCTGTCTCATAGGTAAGCTGAAACAAACAAGCAAAATTTCCACTTTCAACTCAATAAAATAATCCAGGCATTTTGTAGCAGAGTAACTTTAATTAGGTGGGAAAAAAAGAAAAGTCAAAGAGAGAACTAGAGAGGGGCGTTATAGATTGCCCTATTTGTTTACCTATTATTTAGATTGGCTCATGATATTTATATTATTCTATTGAATTATAATATACTTCTTGCATTGCTAATTTACTTTCCATCAATTGACTACTGAAATGTTCAATCACATAGTTGAATAGTTTCTAGAAAGCAATATATGTATCTCCTTTGTATCTGAGGAGGCAGATTTTGAGGCTGGTCCACTAGAGTCCCACCCTCTGGGACTTCTATAAATTTCTCTCCTTGAGTGCAAGTGGAACTGTGAATATGATGGTATATTTCTCCTGGGACTTTTATAAATCTCTCTCCTTGAGTACAAGTAGAACTATGAATATGATGGTATTTTTCTCCTGTGATTAAGTTACAGTCTATGGAAAAAAAAGGTGAAGGGATTTTCCAGTTATAATTAAGTTTCCTAATCTGTTGACTCTGAGCTCATCAAAAGGCAAGTTATCCTGGACTCACTATTTTAAAAGAAGATCCAGGTCTTCCCTGGAAGGAGCAAATTCAAGGGAGAGAATCTCTCTCCTTTTGTCCTTGAAGAAACAAGCTCTCATGTATTCCACAACCTCAGGGACATGAATTCCAGCAAGTAGGTGAGCATGGGAAAGACCCTGACCCAGCCCCAGCCCCAGCCAGCACTTAGACCACAGCCTTGGGCAACCCTCGGAAGACTCCTCACTCACAGAAACTGTGAGATAATAAAAATATGGTATTTTAAGGGACTACATTTGTGTCATTTTGTTGCACAGCAATTGAACACCAGCCAAAGCAATGGCTTGATCACAACAGACACTCAGGAAATTTGAGTTTATTGGTTTCTCATGGAAATATCCATCTGAGCTAACAACTTGGACAAAATTCCTCTTCTGAATTTAAACAAGTGAAGTCAAACCCAGCCACTTAACAGAAGCTAGTAATGAGGCAGGGTAGTTTTTGGACTAGAGTCAACAGTCATGGCAAGGTCTGGAGATGTGTTTCATCATGATTTGAGTTACAAACTGTTTCATTCATGGGCCTCAGGGTAGGTTTAGAAAAAGATCACACAGTGTGGAAGTGCAACTCTGTCTCCATCTGAGCAGCGCCTGGTTTGACAGATGGCTTTGACTCTAGGAAGCCTGGCGGCTCTGATTCTGTCAACCTGGAAAGAGAAACCCAGGAATGTGGGCCTTCGATGATAATCACCCACCTTTCCCATAAAACAAAGAAGAACACACACTAGAATACTACCAAATTCCCAAATCAAGACTGGCAGAGCTTGTTTTCCACTCTCTTTGAGTTTTATTAGTGCAGTGCTGAATGGGGTCTTGCGCACTGCTTGAGCACATCCGGAGAAATACAATTGCCACTTGGGATGTGAAAAAGGACTCAGAGCAGACATGTTGTGGTCATCTACATGAGCCGTTCAAATAGCCATCCAAAACCTAAAAAGCAAATGCTGAGCCCTTTGAAAGATCAAAAAACATTGACCAGAAAGAAAGGACCCTTTCAGGAAAAGATCCTAACAAATTCAGAAAGTGCTGAGCAGATACTGTGTGACATCACAGCATGGCAGCTTAAACATTATTCCTCACAGGCTTATATAGTTCTACGGATCACAAGTCTAGGCACACTAGATCCCCTAAAACTAAGCAGGTACCACATGGAGGCAATGAAAAAGGGCAATCATGACCAGTTTATCTTGTCTACTATATTACACATAATTGCAAAATATATTATTGTAAAGGTTCCTAAAATAGAGCTGTAAATGTTTATTATTAATGTGGCAAAATTACATTAAAAAATAAGTTATACCTTTCTTGCTATGTGATTTTTATTTTGCTTGCGTTCATTACACTATTTTATTTCTTCTTCTGAAAAGCTGTTTTGCTACAAGTCCATTTCTTTTTAACTTTTATCCACAGGGAAGTCATAATCCCTTACTTAAATAGAAGCCAGTAACCATGGAAATCATTCTAATGCCACTGAATCAATATTTTTACTTTGCTGACATTTAATGTAAAATGAAAAGACAGACTAAGATTTGTAAAAGTCACTTTTCATCTTTGTTATAATTTTGATAGCCAGAAAAATTGTAAAGAAAGCATATGCCATGTAATGAACTCCAGTTAACTCATGATTATAAAGAACTGAGAGTTCATAAAATAACAATCTACATATTTATGTAATTTTGGCTTTGAGTACACACATATGAATGCATCCATTTGGACTCAAGACTTTTTCCCATCTCTGAACTGAGCCTTGATTTCTGTTGTTATGGAAGTCATGACTTAAAAGAAGAGATTGAACATATCCAGTTTTGCAATTTCCTTCTTATTTAATGTTCTAAAGAGAAGGTAAAATTTGCATTGAGAATCACTCTTCCATAGAAATAGACCTTTTTCTGCATCAGATTCTAACAGTCCATCTGGTCCACTGAGTAGCCTTAAAGACACACTATAGCTGCAGGCTCTTCAGCCCATGTTTACAGCTCTGTTTAAAGACAGTTGTTGAAGTTGGGCCTAGTGTTTAATAAACCTCACTGCCCACCCAGTAGTTTCCAAGTCTAACTTAAATCTTTGCTGCTGCTGTCATTGTGTTCTTTGAAGAAGTGAAGGTAATGGAGCCTCTGTTCTGTTTGATAACTAGTTATTTGGAACCCTAGGTCCTTAGATGCTGACTGGATCTGAAAGAATTAGGAGCTTCTCTATCTCAGGAGTTATTTACTGGGGTGCATTCCAAATGAATGGTAGTCAGTTCTATTTTTTAAAGACAAATGAGTCAGAACTCAAATGTTTCTTCTAGGGGGAAATCATCATGACTCTCAGCTTGTTTTCACTATGAATACCCTGCCCTGAGGAGTCTGTTCTGAAGTGTGTATTTGACACTGCTTCCAGGAATGTTTCTGGAATGTTATACTGCTTAATAATGGCTCCTTACTGGCTATTTTTCTTGTCTGTATCATCTATCCCCTCCCTTTTGGCTGACTTTTTATTCCTTTTTATTTTTCAATCATTCTAGATTATGATCAGGCCCTCTCTAAATAAATAAACTTCTTTGGCAAAAAATCCAATGTAATTGATGATATAGTTTTCTGGCAAGAAAAGTAGGAGAGAGATAACCTCTGGAAACCAGATCATAGAAAACAAAGAGAAATGAAAGGATCTATGTATCAGTATCAGGTGAAACCTGAGAACAATCCAATCTAATAAAAGAGTAATATCCAAACTAATATACCTCTGCTATGCCCATGAGCCATGCCCACCAGCCAATCAGGAGTGAGTATGCAAATAAACCCAACCAAGGTGGCTGCAGCCACTGAGGGAGCAGGAGGTTTGGGTTTCCCCAACAATGGAGGAAGCCAAACTTCCCACACAGCCTGCCCAGCCCTGGACTCCACTCAAGGCTACAAAGTTTCAATTATAGGAGATAAATAAATCCCAACAAAAATGGTGGCAGCCACGGAGCTGGAGAGGCTTGGGTTGCCCCTGATAATAGAGGAAGCCAAACTTTTCGCCTGCCCTGGCCTGCCCTGCCCTTTGCTGAAGGCTACAAATTTTCAATAATAGAAGAAAAATAAATCCCAGATCCCAGGGCCTCTACTTGGGTCACCGGGGTATGTGGCCAGCCTGCAAACCACCACAAGCCCCTCGCCCATGCCCCAAGGGAACCCCAACCCTGATCCAGGACACTCTTCAGAGAAAATCAACTGGCCCCCACCCATGCACCAGGCCTCTAACCTCTCTAATAAAAGATTAATATGCAAATTGAGCAACAATCCAGCACACAAGATGGCTGCTCCCATGTGGACATAAGATGGCTTCCCCAAAATGGCCCGCCTGGGAGGACAGTTGGGAGAGACCGGGCATGCAAGCGAGGGCAGTTGAGGGCAATCAAGCCTGGAGGAGAGGGCAGTTAGGGATGACCAGGCTGGCAGAGAAGGGAAATTGGGGGTGATCAGGCCTGCAGGGAAGGGCAGTTGAGGGAGACCCAGGCCTGCAGGGGAGAGCAGTTATGGGTGACCAGGCCTGGAGGGGAAGGCAGTTAGGAGTGACCAGGTCTGCAAGCGAGGGCAGTTAGGGGCAATCAGGCTGGTAGGGGAGCAGTTAGGCATCAATCAGTCTGGCAGGGGAGTGGTTAGGGGATGATCAGGCTGGCAGCCAGAAGCAGTTAGGGTGAACAGTTGGGAGCCAGCAGTCCTGGATTGTGAGAAGGATGTCTGACTGCCCATTTAGGCCTGACCCAATTCCTAAATGAACAGTTGAACATCCCTTGAGGGTCCCAGATTGGAGAGGGTGCAGGCTGAGGCTGAGCTGAGGGACACCCCTCCACCTCCCCGCCCACCCCCTGGTGTACCAATTTCATGCACTGGTCTTCTAGTATTTAATATGTTCCAGAGCCCTTTAGTGTATTAACAAATAAACCAAAGACAGTTTGTTTCTAAAAGCACCAGTGTGTTAAAAGCTAAAGGACATACTAATGACCTTGAATCATGAAGGAAAAATTAAATACTCTAAGACAGCAGAAAAAAAGTAGTTACATAGACACACACATACATAATCTTTACTGTGCTTTGCATGATAGCAAACCAAACTGAAAACAAATAAGCATTCGTCAAGGAGGTCATGATTAAATAAAATACTATGATATGCACTTCTCTTCTTAAAAATGGTATTTCTTAACAAACTAAATGCCATGCAAAGTAGTCACAAGAGAGTAAATGAAAATACAAGCACTCTATGCACAGTGATTTCAATTTTGTGAAAACACATGCACATACATGTTATTCTATCTGTATTCTCACACACATACACCTATTCATGATACATTTTTTTAATATATGGGTATAGGAAACACTGGGTATAAGTGGAGATATTCCAAGTGGAACGAAAGGGTTAGCTTCATTTCTAGGTATTTATTTGTATTTTTCAGTATGTACTGAAGCTTTGTTTTTGTTTTTTTTTTTGTTTTTTTTTTTTTTTGGTTAAACAGGCACTTGGGCACCGATAAGGGGAGATGAGAGTAATTGGAAAACACAGCACATGCCTAATGGGCACCCCATTGCATGGACTAGGTTTGAACTTTTGTGGAAAGGTTAGACCAGAAAAAGAGGGAGATTTCATGAGGGACTGGGGAGCCTAGGTGACAAAGAAATCTGTGCAGCTGAGGAAAGGATTCCCTGGCTTCCACTCTGTAGCAAACCACTGTGAAACCCAGTGTGCTGGGGGATGCTGTGGACAATGTCAGGGACAAACAGGGTGGGAGAAAAGCTACAGAGCCTGGTACAACCATGCTCTCAAGCTGGTTTCTGGCAGCATTGGGAACCTTAAAGTGTTTTCCACAATTTATATACCAACATCTAAATGAGCTTCCATCTAAGCATACTAGAGACCACTCCCCGACCAAGGACTGGCAGGAAAAAACTCAGGAAAACCAACTTATTGACTCAAGTGAGGACTAAAGAGCTGAACAGATCTGGGGGTAGCCTGACCTAACTTATATTTATAAACCAGATAGGAGGATGAGATATATTTAATCTACGTGTTTTATAATGAGGAAAAATATAGACATTGAAATACACACACACACACACACACACACACACACATACACACACACACATTCACTGGAAGTACACCAAAATGTAAAAGAAAAAAATCATTATTTTTTAAAAAGACTACATTTTTTCTTTATATTTTTCTGCACTATAAGTTTATCCTAACAATCACATAGTACTTCTCTAGTCATATAAATAATACTTATAAATACAAGACACTATACATTTTATGTATATTTCTAGGCAAAATAATTTCCTAATAATGAAGCTTTAAGTGGGTAAGAAAATTCATATTGCCTTTCCTCTCCAATAAATCAAATATCCTTCTCTGTTTGTCTTTTGACATCATCTCAATAAACAGGCTCCCCTCTCCATGGATTCTTCTTTTCTGGGACCTGAGGGACATGGAACAGGGAGGAAGGCAGATGCTCATCCGTGACCTGTTGCCTGAAATCTTTTTGTAGGTGAAGTGGGTGCAGGGTGTGTTACCTTCGGAGCGCTCAGGGGCTTTCCCGCTCTTACTGGTGGTTGCGCTGTTGACTGTCTCCGATGAGGTGCTCAGCTTGGTGCTCGGGTCTCGCTTGGGCTTGGGGGGTGGTTGTCTTCGGGAGCCACAGCCACGGTCATCATCTGTGCCCCCCACCGAGTGCAGGGACTGTGACCTCACGGAGAAGCCACTGGAACAAGGATGGGGAAGTCGGTCCTGAGGAGCAGGCATCGTCATGAATCCCATGCGGAAATGTTTGCCCGCGTAACTTCCTTCGTGGCCTCGCCCTCCTTCTCCACCTATGCTGTAAAAGAAAGCAGACCTCAATCCATGGAAAGAAACTGAGCCAGACTATGCCATATGGGATATGTTTCTGGGGCAGAGACAGAACAGGACTCACCGAACTACACAGTGTCTCCTAAGGCTCCTACTCAAATGTAGCATCTCACCATTCACTCACATTCCATTGGCTAAAAGGAATCTTACTTCTAAGGTTGATGTCAATGGGGTGAGGATATATTCTTCTCCAACAAGAAAGCACTGCAGGGTACATGACAATATGTGGGATTGCATGATCCTCTTACAGGTAGGAGGCCAAATACCAGTATAGCAGTTGAGGAATGAAGTTAACTGACAACCAATGACTCATCAGGGGACTTTGTACTTCTTGTCTCCATAAGTCGGAACTCACAGGGTTAGAGGTCCTTGTCCCCAAGTGGATCACACACTTTTTAGGAGACACAGCAACGGTCCCATTGAACAACCAGCTATTGCTGCCTCCTGGGCAGCTTAAACTTCCTTTGTATAGTGGCCAGCAGGCAACAAGATGAGTCGCCATGTGGAAGAAATGATTGACCCAATCAGCAGGAGGAAGCAGGGCTGCTGTCACATGATGGGGCAGAGATAAATATGTGTGGAACCCCTCTTGATATTCTCTTGCCCAACTGTGATTTTGAAACATCATATGCAGCAACTCTGGCCTGAGAAGGTTTTGGTTACTAGGGGTTTCAACCTCTCATGAAAGAGAAATGTGCCTCACTACCAAGTGAGCCCAGCAGAGGTATTAGCACAGGGTGAGAGTGAGTTTCAACCACAGCCCCCATATAAATTGTAGTGATGAGAGCTATAGTCTATATCACATTAGCTGTCCCCTTGTATGGTTCCCCTCAGGAAGAGTCTCTTGGAAACCATGAAGAAGCTGCTCCCCAACCTGTAAGAGAGGAACATCTGCTGAACTTGAGGTAAATTGTGGCAGCATCAGTAGTTGGCTCAGGAGAGAAACTTCTCTAGGGATAGGAGTAAGCTGACAGCCACCAACACGAGAGTCTTCAAATCTGGTGCAGCATTTTAGTCCAGGCACTCTCCCTGGAAGGCTGCTAGCCAACAGATGAGCATGTTGTGCTGTGGGACCTGGCTATTTCTGCCCAGTGTGGTAGTCCTCTATGGACAATCTTTGTGTCTAAGTTTCTCTATTGGGCTGTCTGAGACTTTCCCATAACTATACCTTGGTCTGCTTTGGGGATCTTCCTATCCAATCAATTTCCCACCCCACTCTCCTTTTATAGCTGTCAAACTTTCATCGTGGCCTGAGGCTTGTTCTACCTATTTCTGAATTCTCCCTTTCCCAGACACCCTCCTCAATAAATCTCTCATACTTTTAACCCAATATAGTTTGGTGTCTGCTTTCTAGAGGACATGAACTGACAGGCTTGGGAATAATCATATAGTCCGTAATATTCAGAAACAAAATAAGATATAACAGAAAGCCTAAAAATGAACTGGAGACCCTAGAAATAAGAAATGTGTGTGAAAATAGGACATTCTCTGGCTTTAGACTGAGCATTTAAATGGTGGTTGGGGAGGGAGGAATCAACTCCACTGTAGGAATCCTTGGCTTGGAATGAAATGTATGGGGGCTGCAGAGTCTTTTTGCAGTAAGACTCTAACACTGAAGATAGATTAAGCCTGACACATCTCATGTTATAAATATAAAAATGTTTCATAATGCTGAATTTAAACAAGTATGCTTTTTCTCACACAATATAGGCAATGTTGCAAGATCTAGTTGTGCTGATTAGTTTTTCTATTATAAAACACATAAAATGAGGTTGTTTTCCCAGAAGTAATAGATACAATATTTGTAAACTTTTCACCCAAACAACTTAATGGCTAATGGACAGACCCAGCTATTGAGTTCTGGATTCATTGAGTTGTAGGCCCAACTTCAGTTCCCTCATTGAGCATCTGTTCAACATTAGCTACTCAACCCTGACTATTTTTGTATCTATTGAATAATAGGACTGGCCTCATGGAATTGTTCTTAAGTTTGCCTGAGATACTATACACTGAGTGACCAGATTATTATGATCTCTGAACATGTAATAATGTGGCCACTCAGTGTATATCCTATATAATAAAAGGATAATATGAAAATTGTCCCCTTGATCAGGAGTTCGACCAGCAGGCAGGCCGGCCAACTGCCCAATTCCCCACCCATGCACAAATTCATGCACTGGGCCTCCAATATATATATACTCAGTGGCCAGATTATTATGCATTCAGAGATTATAATAATATGGATACTCAGTATATCAACTACTTAGCACAGAGTCTGAGATAATATGCAGTCAATAATTTTTGCTTTAAAATTCCTATTTTTAAATACTATCCTCCTGAATCTTGTTTATGGAATTGTCATTTACATTGTAAGACCATGTCTCTAAAGTGTGGTATACATAAAGTATAACCTCAAAAAAACTGCACACAGAATCAAAACAAAATTCTACATTTGATTTGAAATATTACAATCACCTAAGCAAATATATTTCTTATATTTGCTCTTAATTTTCTTCAATACTTGCTTCAGTTTTTCAAAGCACCTGTTGATCAGGACTGACAAGGAAAGCTACAAAACCAATATTTCAAAAATGCTTTGACACTGCTATTCAACAGAGGCTATTATTTGTCTTGCTGTCATCTTGAAAATCCATCAGCATTAATGTTGTGTGTCTCTTCCTGAGAACTATTTCCCTTTAGAGATGAAAACACAACCCCTGAGAAGGGTGAGCTACCAAGGTGAGATGTCATCTTTTGAAGTGACAAGGCTGTAGCTTCTGTGTGTAATTTTGAAGCAAATGTGACAATATTCTAGAGTAGAGCTTTCCTTGAGAGCTGTTGCAGAAAAACAGAATCCCATCCCAGATAGATAGATAGATAGTAGATCAAGTATGTGAAACTTAAAGGCTAACATGGGCCAAACAAACAAAGTTTAAGCTTATGTGGGCCACAAAAAAAAAAAACAACAACCACACAAAAGCTTCCATTTTCAATGTATAGATTTGGTACACTAATAGCATTATTATATATTAAGCAGATTATTTTATTTTTTACTTCACAGCAAAAATACTCCAATTCCCACTTTTCTTGGGAAGTTTGATGTTTGTCAGCAATTTTTTGTTTATTTTTACTACCATTTGATTTTGATAGAGACAAAGAGCTCTTTGCCTGAATACAAAGAGCTGCAATAAATGAGGAATTATCAGCATAAAATAATAAAACATTTTAATATTTTTTTCTTGAACATTAACTTACCAGACACTGAATAACTGCACAAATTAATAAGTGTAATGCAAATAAAACTATTTTTCTTGTTCTCTGAAAGTGAAATATTTCCAGTTACACACACCAAACAAGTCAGTCCAAGATTAATGACATGGCAGTTGGCTGCTAAAATATTCGCTGCTAGTATTAGTGGAGAGAAAAGGTGCACCTGAACATAAGGCACATAAGGGAAATGTATGCAGCATGATTATTATAATCAGTCATTATTGAACATTGAGTTCATTATTAATAATTAGGTATAACATGATATTGTAAAGATTAAGTTATGAAATTTTTATTAAGAGATTTCTTATATATCATTATATTGGCTGGGTCGCAAAAATATTCATTGTTGGGCCACATGTAGCCCATGGATTGCATGTTTGACATGCTTGTAATAGATAGATGAGATAAAAGATAGATAGATAGATAGATAGATAGATAGATAAAAATACTCCTTCAAGCATAAGTAGAATTATGTATATAAAATGAAGGGTTATGTAGGAGTAGTTACTAGGCTGAATATTTGCTTTTTCTGGAACAATTCTGTGAAGCTGAGTTCAAAAATCCATCTGTGACACTGATGTGTAATCCAGTCTATCTCTAACTACAAACTTCTGAAACACCTGGAATTTTTTTCTGTTGCTTTTTGAAGGAAAAGTATTTATCTGGTATCAGGGAATAGGCACACTTAATTGTGAAGTAAACTGGTACCTATCTGGAAGGAAAATGGAGGCTACAACTGTAAAGGAGTTAATGAAATTTGC
Organism: Antrozous pallidus; assembly: GCA_027563665.1. Lineage (NCBI taxonomy): Eukaryota > Metazoa > Chordata > Mammalia > Chiroptera > Vespertilionidae > Antrozous > Antrozous pallidus. Next base: position 27,957,626 of record CM050508.1, on the reverse strand, counting down.
CTGTGAGCAAGTTGATGGCTGTCATCTGCTAACTATTCAAATCTTTCATGTTAGGCATTTTACTATAAATGAATGAAAGGAAATCAATATTTAGACTTTATTCATAAAACTTTTTTATGACTTTAAAAGTTTATATTTGGTGTTTCCTTTCTCTTGCCATCTCTTCAGATAAATTAGGCCAAATGTCAGTGACCCTGTTCTGCCCAGTGAATGCCTCCAGCCCACTTCGTACGAGGAACTCTTGCTCTAGAACTTGTCCCCTTTCTCCTTCAACATTCATCTCTTCTAGGTGTCATTTCCAGCTAAAGCAATCTATTCTCTTAAAACATTGTACATAGTAAGAGCCAAGAGATTAATGGGTTATACATTTTCCTATCTTGACAGGCAACATAATTCAACCAAAAGTGAGACTTTTAAGAGCCATAATTGATTATATGTGCCATGATTTTTGGCATATGGGACTCATCATACAATTCATCACATTTATACTCATTCCATCCCATGGGGTCTTTATGAAAACAAGTGGCTGTTTACCTCTCCTTGATCTTCATGAGGGCAGGTATCCTGTCCTCTTGCTCACTACAATAGTCACTAGCACATTATCCATGCTCAAGCATGTTTGTTTTATGAAGGAAAAAATGAAAAAAGAAAGTAAGTCCATCTTGGAGATAGAGGACTTAGTTACAGAATTTCCTGGACATTAATCATTTGTGCTCCCCAAAATGTCATTCTCCCTACTCCTGGTAATGAAAATGTCTGTGTGGAGACTAACCTTCATCTTCTTAATCCAGTGTGTTACTCAAACCCAGTCAATCAACCACTAGACCCCTGTGGCCACCATGAGTATTGTAGGGACTGACAAATGCTTCAAGTCGGTCCAACACAGTGAACACCATTCATTGTGTAGACTCACTGCATGCCTCTCACTACCAGGAAGGGACACTAGTGGTATCAGGTCTGTGGCGTTGTAGAAGAACTGATTCTAGTAATGCCTGCAGCTAGGCCAATCCTGGGACCCTTCAGTATGTCAACTCCTAAATTCCATTTTGTTGAAGCCAAATATAATTAGGCTTACTGACACTTGCATTGGAAAAAGTCCTAAAGAAACCAATGTAATGCCACAATTACTAAATAAATATTTTGGCTAAATGACATCAGAAAATGCAGTTGAGTTTAGGTAGGACTAGAAATGATCCAGAGCAAAAATGAATTAATCATACTAAAAACTGCTTGAAATATTTTTTTTCTAACACTGTAAATTAAAATAATTAACTGCTTTGTACACTTGCCCAATATACATAATTTTACTTACGCAGTAACTTTGATGTGGAGACTTGGCTCCAGTAAAATTAAACTGTGTTCACATTTTCTTCCCAATTGTTCACTCACCATTACTCTTAATGGCTTCTCTGAGTCCCATTTGCTCATTGAAAGCCATGATCTGTGATTTGTTTTGCCTTAGGCTCAAACATTCTTTTCACCAATACATATCCTCAGTGATATCTATTTCCTACTTTTGTGCTCCTAATATCTTATCACACTGAGATTTTTTTTCAGACATGAATTTCCTGTCTGGCTGTGTTATTGATGTTTCTGACATCTTACGGTCAAATGTTTAAAATTGAAACTTTATACATCTTTTTATTAGCTGCTGTGGTAAACTGTTATTGAAAGAATAAAGAAAACAAAACAACAGAGTAAACAAACAAACAAACAAAAACTGTCCCAAAGATAGGGAACCCAGATTCCATTAGCTGCACATTGATACTCTTAAGCATTGAGTGTTGTTTTTCCTTACTAGGACATTTTAATTCTTACCCAAAATTGGGTATCTCAGAAAGAATCTGTGATATGTAATCCACACTGACTAGCTATCTAATTTTAGGTAAAAGGCACAACATTTCTGAGCCTTAGTTACTTTTATAATGAAGGACATACTTCCCAAGGTTGTTATAAAAAATAAAATAAGATAAAAAAAACTTCCAAAATGATTTAGCACAATGGCTAGTAAAAGTAAAAGCTATCAAATATTAGTTTACCTTCCCTACCTTTCTATTCCCAGCTATGAAATAAGCATTTTAGTAAGTTTCCACTCTAGGAAACTTAATAAAGGAAAATACTCTAACAATATAAATGCGTTTTGCTTATTTCTGTAAGAGGGCTTTCACAGTAATTATCAGGCAGTATACTTCCAAATCCAATTTAGGGGGGAAAGATCTTGCTGGAGAGTGAAGGGAAAGAAACAAATTACATATTTTTTCTGCCATAATCACTAGTTGGGTATTGTCTAGAGTGAAGCAAATCTATTGGGTAAATTTCATGCTTATTTCTGTCAAAACCCCAAGATTCTTCAAAAATTTTATGACCATTAGGGCTCAGGGTAATCATGGCTGGGGAGTATGAAAAACAAGTGTGCCATTATTTATTACAAAGTGCTTATCACCTAGAGGTTAAGGGGATACTGCTGTCCATTAGTTTGATGCTAAGTCATAACAATAAAGTGAGGAGGTTAGAATAGAGCATTGAGAGATATTTCTAACCTTTATCAAAGTCCTATTATTCATTTCTGAGGTTCTAAAAAGGCAGGACTGAAATATAATGCTTATTAAGCTTAGAACAAATTCTGTGGAACATTTTCAAGTGACTTATTTTCACTTGAAGCATGACAAGTGCTTTTAAGATTAACATACATTATCTATAGTACTTCAGAATCTAAAATTAAAACACCTAATTCTTTTTTTTCTATACATAAATATGACTCCTCTACACCTTTGATTGCCTTGGCTTAAAGGAGAGTATATGAAAAATTCAAATCAAATCATGATATTCAGATTTGACTTAGAATATAGTTTACAGAAGTTCACATGGTGGGAAGATCTTTTCCAAAAATTCAACCAAAGAAAGGAAGGTTCAAAAAATATATTTTATTTGTGTCTTTAAAAATGATATAAGTTTTGAATATGTTTTGAGAACATGCCAAGGTTTTAGAAATGAATTGGGCTAACCATATGTGGCTCTTTTTTTTCCCCAAACTAGAAGTAGAAACTAGAAATACAGAACATTAACTTTTATGGCCTTCCTTGAAGTTCCTCAGCAGAAAGGGTTAACATAATGCTAATTTAAAGAATAAAAATCGGTTTGCTTTTTGAAAGGTATGATATTTATGGTGAAAGAAAACAACTCTGTGTGGAGCATTTAATTCATTTACTCACTATTTTTTCACAACTACGAATGCCTACTTTTTGTCATTGACCAAAGTAGAGTGGTCTTTGTCCTCAGGGAATTGCAGGTTATTAAACCAGCATGACTTCAGCACCATGTGGTCAGATGTTCACTCAGAGGAAGTAAGGAACAGATGCAAGGAGTCCTAACCAGACTCAAGTTCTGGGAAGTCCCTTGGGAGGAAGTGGCTTTTCCAGCTGATGCAGAACATGAGTAAGACTTAATCAGATAAGGGAGAGAAGGAGGGAGAAGAGAATTTATGTGCTGACAGCTGAAATCTAAAGAAACTGAGATATTACAAATTTTTTGAGCAGAAATTGATGGGACCTTGTTTGTCTTGAATTTACAAAGGTTAGAACAATGCTTGGATTACAGAGGGCACCCAACATGTACTTATTGATCCAGTTAATGAAGAAATATATTATTGAAATAGTTCAGAAATAACTCTCAGGTTTTAAAGGACCAGATGAATGATTGTGATATTTAATAATATTGTGCTCCAGTTCCCCTTTCATTTGGCATATGAAGTGACTATTTTTGTTGTTGTTGACACTTATAGATGTCCCTATTTCTCCACACTTTGCCCACTTAAACCCAGTCCCCACTACCCTTTTTCCTATTCATCACCACACTCAATTGCCATTTTCTTAATTTATAATGAAAAAGGAAAAATTTGTGAATACTCATGCACTCTTAATACTCATCCTTGTTATAAAAGTTAGAAAGTTGAATGCAGGAATCAGCTTAATCCCCTCCTCTCCATCTCCACTGGCCTGCTTTGGTTTAGGTGTTCATCAGTTCTTGCCTACATTAATGCAATTGCCTCTTAGCTGATCTTTTTCCACAGTGCTGCCAGATTTATCCTTGTAAATGCAGATTTGCTCTTGTCACTCTCTAAATGAAAGCCCTTTCATATCTTTTCCTGTTCTTCAGACTAAAAACCCCCACTTGTGTGTGACACTTAAAGTTTTTTAAGGTTTAAATCCTATACCAAATCTCATCTGCAGCACGTTTTGTCCTTGGCTTTAAGAGTCCTCTAATGTAACATGCTCTGCCAAGTGCATGAACCTAAGCACACAGGGTAAATCATGACCTAAGCCAACAGTCATGCTGCCATTGCTGTCTGAACGAAAACTAAAACATTCCTTTAGTTAAATCAGGTTTTAGGACCTAATTCAGATGTGGTTTCTTTGAGGAAGATTTCCATTATCAGCAAGGCTTTCTCAAGTCTAAACCTAGCACCACTCCTTGGCTATTGCAGGGCTCCGTGTTTCACCATACCAGAGCACCTCCTTCAGGGCATTCCACAAGCTTCACCAGTGAATCAATCCCCTCTACTTGTCAGGTCCAGAAATATGTTGCATTTTAAAGAGTATAAGGGTGAATGGAAAAATACACTTAAGAAAGATGTAGCCAAAACCAGTTAGGCTCAGTGGATAAAGCGCTGGCCTGCAGACTGAAGGGTCCAGGGTTCGATTCCGGTCAATGACATGTACCTTGGTTGCAGGCACATCCCCAATAGGGGGTTTAAAGGAGGCAGCTGATCCATGTTTCTCTCTCTAGCTTTATGTCCCTCTCCCTTCCTCTCTGTAAAAAAAAATCAATAATATATATATACATATATATATATATATATATATATATATATATATATTTTAAAGATCCAGATATTTATAGAATCACTAGAGGCCTGGTGCATGAATTCATACTCAGTGGGGGTCCGGCTGGTCCCATCCTCCATCGGGGTGGTCGGGGGCAATCGGGGCTGGGGCCAGCCAGAGGGAGGGGCTGCGGGAGGTTAGCCAGCTGGCCCTGCACCCCCACAGTGCTCATTATAGCAACCCATCATTCTGGTCACTTAGGATTTTATATATAGAGATTGTAAAAGATGAGCTGTCAATGAATTAAAATACACTGCTGTTTGATCTTCAATCTCAAAGCAGAAATCATTCAATGTCTTTCTAAATAATATTTTTAAATTATATGAATGCAACTACAGTTGACCCTCCTTAAAAGTTAAGATAATGCTATATTTACAAATGGTACACAACTCATAATGACTCTTTCAAAGCTTTAAGACACCTCTGTTTTAGTAAATCTGAGTTCTTCAGCAGAGCACCTCAAGGTCTTTTTTCTTTTTTTTTTTTAATCCTCACCTGAGGATATTTTTCCATGGAATTTTGCAGAGAATGGAAGAGAGATGGAAAGACAGAGAGAAATATTGATGTGAGAGAAATACATTGATTGGTTGCCTCCTGCACAAGCCCTGGTCAGGGCAGGATCCGGGAAGGAACCTGCAATCAAGGTACATGTCTTTTACTGGAATCAAACCTGAGACCCCTTGGTCCTCAGGCTAATGCTCTACCCAATGAGTCAAACTGGCTAGGGCCTCAAGGTCTTTATCAGAGAGAAGTTTGTCACTCTTCAAGGAAAGGTCTCTTTGTCTTTAACCTCTCCAGTTTTGAAGTTTTACACATTATCTATCTAACCTTTCTCAAGTTTTCTGACTCCATCTCTTTCACCATGATTTTTTGACATATATTTATTGTTCCACTTTTTTTTAATCTAGTGGCTTATTCTTATCAGCAATCAAAACCATTGCAAAACATTTCAAGCACCTTTGTCTTTAGAAACACTTTCTCTCATACACATGTGAACTCCTGCCCCATCTCTCTCATTCTTTCTCTCTTCCTTCCTTTCACTCTCCCTACCCTCCTTCTTCCTTTCTAGTCTTCTTTACCTCTCATTCATTTACTAAATCAGTCATTATCTTTAACTCACAAATATTTATTGAGTACATCTTGTGTGTCCCAAACATCGTTAGCTGCTTGAGATTTTTTAAAATAAGACATCGGATTCTCAAAAAGTCTGGTCTCACTGTGACTGGTCCACAAATCACATCCTCTATCCAGAGAATTCTGATTTCTACCAACAAAGACTCTACTAAAATGTTATTTTTTAAAGTAATTTTTCCTTGCTAATTCCATAATCTGGGAGGTTTGGTTTTTTCTCTCTTTAGATGCCTCTTAGTATCATTTAGACAACAGCTTCTTGCTGAGATGACCCATTTTCCTTGGCTTCCAGGATATTGTCCTCTCTTATTTTTCATCTATTTGATTGTTTCTACTTGGCATCTTTACTGACTTATCTTCTTGTCCTTCATGCTTCAGGATAGGCCAGGATTTGGTTTCCACTATTCTTTTTTCTCTATACTTATCCTATACATATATGAAATGTTAAGACTTCACAGTTTTATCTTAGTTACATGATTTCTCAAGCTAATATTCCACTGTTTCTGCATCCTCAGACATATATTTTCCCTCCCAACAAAATGCTGGATAGTTTCAAATGGATGTTCCTTTGACACTCAAGATGAATACGTTTCAAAACAAACTCAGTATCATCTCCCTGTTTCCTCCATTGTAACTTTGTCTTCAAGAGCATCCTCATTATCTCACCCACAGAGACCAAAATCTTCCAAGTTAAACTGACACTTATATTATTCCTAGGTACACCTATTCAGCTGGTCGACAAATCTTCCCTCATCTCCCTGGATCTCAAATCTGTCTTCTACCTTTCAAATCATGTGCAAAGCTTTTATGAAATGTTTGGTCTTGGCTTCTAAATGATACCTCACTTAGAGTCTCGATCTCAATTTCCCCTTGCACTAATCATTAACCTGAAAAAATGGTCCTAAAAAGAAAATAAGATTATTTTATTTCCCTTTTTTAGAATCTTCAGGATTATCCATAATAGAGTTCAGTTCCTCTGTAAAGTGATTGAAGCTTTGTATGACCTGACCCAACCTCCTTTTCAGTCTTGTCATATTACCCATGCACATAGTTCTGTACCAATAAGACAAATTTCCTCTTCAAACCACACCTCCAAATAAACAAACAAACAAACAAACAAACAAACATTTCATTTTCACCTGGCTCTAAGATGAATGCCACTTCCTTCTAAATATTTCATCAATACAGTCTCTCTTCCCTAGCTTGAATTTATTTTATATTATTTTTCACTTTTTGTCTTACAACTACTATATATAAATATAAGATTAAAAATTTTTGAGGATAGGTTTTATATTTTGTACATTCCTTTAGCACCATGCGTAGTACACTTCTTTGAGCATAAAAAGTAACATGTAAGTGTTCAGAAATTTAAATTAAACTTAGACATTAACTCAAAGGGATATATAGTTAGTTATTCTACCTTATTATTTCCAGGTATATATTAAATTATAGGATTATAACTGTCTAGAAAAGTTTCTTCACCAAAATAAACCTGGCAGATGAAATTTATTTGAAATAGAAGTTTGGATTGGAAGGAAGTGAAGAAATAAAGTAAAACAAAGAATAAGTACACGTCATCCAGAAATCCCCAGTGTCTAAAGAGAACTGAGCTCAAGATTCACAATAGTAAGCCCACATTTTTTTCCAGGAAGCATCTGCAAAGTGGAAAAAATCTATAACCTGTGCATCTACAGAAAAGGACTATAAATCTTACACATACACATACTCTGCACCCACACTTTTTATCTACCCTACTTAGGAGATTCTACTCCTAAATCATGTGACCAAAAGGGAATTCATTTCCAAATGGAGTGGTAACACATAACCCAATGATCCCTAAGGATATTTGTGGGTTAAAATGAGAATGTAAAACAAGGTTATATTCATTATGTGGTTTTTTTTTCTGTTTAACAACAATGAAAAAAATTATTGAACACACTACCTTGATAAACTAGTAAAGCTGAGAACTGCATCCTTTGGAATTTTTAAAGTTTATTGGGGAGAAAAAAGAAAGAAAAAAATAAAACACACCCACATTTCTAAAAACCAACTTTTTCATCCATCATCCATATAATCAGAGTGACATGTAAATGTGAATCACTAGGGATACTACTTAAGAACCAAATACACATTCATAGATGCATTAGTTATTCTAAATGGAGTGGCCAATGTGCTATCTGTATGCACAACAGGTTGTGCATCAGCTTAATGCACCCAAATGTAATAACGTGATAGATTGAATTATAGATGCCATTGACTGCCTACGCAGAGGCCAAAAGCCTGGCTCCCTATTTTTCTAGAATGACTTTCCTGGAACAACTCACTTTCTCTGATTGGTTTTCTTCAGACAAAATAATTGAATCTAATGCTCTGTGTCAATGCATGTACTTGGATTATTTGCTTTATGGCTTTATGGTGCAGCCCTTAGGGGCTTCAGAGTCTGGTGTTAAAATTTGCCCTTGATCAAACCTCACCCTCTCCTACACATCTTTATTCATAACAAATTAGAAGCTATTATCACAACATATTAGCAACAGTTTTAATACCTACAGTGCATCTTAAAATAAAAACAAACAATGTTCCTATTATAATGAGTGCAGCGTCTTTGTTGGCCTCATTATAATGTTTATAATCTGTTATTTGTTGCATGTGACAGCAGGGTGAACCTGTGCAGTGCAGTAGTGAAAGATACATACCCCTTAGGGTTTACAGTTTAATGAAGAGCATATTTCAATTTAAGATCTATCCTGTTAGAATAAACCATTCTCATGCACAGGTAAGGGGATCATGGAAATGCAATTTCAGAGCTGCTTTTTTGAAAAGGGAGTTTCTTATTTACTGAAGAATGATTCAACTTAAGGAGAACAATTCACTTTGTGGTTCTTTGGCAAAAGTTGGGGTTCCCCCATTTATAACTGACTTTTGTGGGCATCTGTTTCAGTTTTTTGTTAAAGAGTTTGCAAGCCTTAGAAATATAGGATTTGAATCCAGATTTGAATCACCAAAAAAGATTTTCATGAAACTCATGTAGTTTAAAAAAATGAAGCATGGAAAATTGTAACTTTTAGGTCAATTTAGGAATACTACATAAGAAAGAGTGGTAAATATGCACACATTCCCTAACACATCCATTTCTTGAAATCATCATAAAACTATCTTATTTTTCTATCTCAGTTCCTGCTCTCATAATCAGAACCTGGACCTTTTGATTACCACTAACTTCATTTCCTCCATAACCTAAATCTTAAGCATTTGTATCATTGACTACTGACATTTATTTTTCCAGCTCACTGCCTCTGTTTGTTTAACTTTAAGTCTCCTCTGACATTTTTTTGCAACACCCTGTCCATTGATCTTTCAATCTTCTGTGTTCCTTCTCAATTGTTGTACATCTTGTCTTTCTGTGTGCAGTTTAAGTTTTATGATCAGTCTTTGTTATAAATCCCTTCAAACGCCATCAACACTCTTATCCTTGTATGTAGTGTTAACGTGATGAGCATGGCTGTGTCAAACGAAAGGTCATGGCCTGGAGATTCAGGGTAATAGAAGGAGAGGCTGTCATCATCACATGCACAGATGACCTCAAGCAACAAACCAGATTTGGTCAGTAGCCTTCTAAGCCTCTCGTCTTTCTGTCATAGTATTACTAGGTGAGTCTACTGAAGATCCACTTAAAGGAATACTCCCTTTCTCAAATGCCCACAACAGCATTTGATTTTAAAATATTTTATAATGTGACAACACCATACATATTTAATTACATTTTTTGCTACTAAATTCACCAATATTGCATTTTCTGTTGATGACCTCCATAAAAAAAACACAGATACTGATTAATTAAGACATATTCAATTATTTAAATCTGTAATTATTGAAGACCTATCTATGCTAGGTAAGATGCTAGGTCTAGCCATTAAACAGAGAACAAGATATTTATCTTTCCAAAACTTAGAGTTAAGGAGTGGAGACAGGTTTTAAAACTGATACAATGAAGAAAATAGAGTGATGTAAAAGAGAAAAAGTGGAAGAACCTTCTTCAGATGAGGGGATGAGGGAATAATTCATTTTTCTGTAGAAAGTGTTTTATCCATTTCTTAAAATCTACCTGTACTTTGAAATCCAGCATCAATTCACCCTCCAACAAGGATCAACCTATTCTCACTGGTGGTTGATTTTTCTAAACTTTTCTAATTCCTGAACCTACATAAGTACAAATAGAACAGATATTTTTACTAATTCACTTCATAATTTTAATTTTTTTGTTCCCAAATAAAGTAAAATTTTTTTCAGTGGGGTGAGAATGTTATTTCTTATGTATCTTTTTAATTATTACAGAACCTAGTATAGTCCTGAACATTAGAAAACTGGTTTAACAGAAAAACTGATCTATAAATACTTTTTATGAAACAGCAAAATAAACACATGTGTAAATTTTATGCAATAAATAAGTTACATTAGCACTATTAATGTAATTATGCATGATAAGCAAATAAAGTATTTTTACGTTTTTGGCCAAATTTGGAGTTTTCATAAAGTTAATGCATTGTTTTGGATTTGTGTTATTACTTTTTATTAATAATAGTAAAAGAAACACAGACATAAACAAGTTTCATGGTTTTCTCTTGTCTTACATTGAACATTTTCATAAAATCCAGGCAGACAAGACCCTCCCATAAGGATGGGAATAAAAATGCAATCGCATTGTATACATGACCTCTATGAGCAGAAATCAATTTAGTCAATCTCTTCTTCCCATTCCACCTTATTCCCTAAAAAATCAGTGACAGGAATAGTAAATAACATTTCCCTAGACAATACCACCAAGTTCAGGAAAAAGAGCACAGAAGAATAAATCATACCTTGATAAATACATGTGGAAAACTTATTTGCAAATCATTTCTTTCAAACTGTCCTTACCCTCTATAGGGCCCAGTTTTCTGGAAGGAATTAAACTTCATATCTCGATATCTGGTATCTTCTTTCAAAAGACACAGGCAGGCTATGGAGCAGAAATGAATGGCTAGTTGGGACAAGAAGGTGAATTCAGCAGAACTGGTCACCTCGGAGTCAAGCATTAGTGACTAAACCTACACAATGGACAGGATTTGATGAGATTAAATGCATTATGGCAACTGATTCATTCTTTCCTTTTAAAGTCATTCTCAAACTCCAGCCAATACTTCCCAGTTTTCTGCATAGATATAGAAACACTTCACAGTAAATCAGGTGACAGAAACTTTGTCTTACATCCAGTTTTGAAGGGGGACAGAGTCATTGAGTAGTTTGACTGGCTCAATGAAATTCAGTGATCTATGTGTCACATTCCTTCCCATTGGGGGACTGCCAGTGTTCCCACTACTTGATTAATAAAATATTTTTACTCTTAAGAATACAGAATGCTGTCAGACATTTCATATGATGTGTGGCTACAAATAAATCCCCATTTTACAAATTAAGTAACTAAGTAATAAAAGAATGAAATTAGCAAGAATAGAGTAGACTAGAAATGAGGTGAGAAAGGTAGCTGAAAATGTGGGCTTGATTCCTAGTCCTTGCAAGGACTGTGCTTTGAGTGGCTTGAGAAGTCATTGAGAGTTTTCTACTTGTATGCCAGAACCCGGACATCCTGGCTTGGCAGAGCCTCCTGTACACATGCCTTTCCACCTTCAAGGTGACTTCATCTTGGTAGCTTGAAATTGGCCACAGTGGAAATATTTACATGGGGGAATCAGCAAATGCCACAAACTGAGGCTTTTCCTTTTGTTCCTATAAAGGTGATTGTTAAACTTTCTGCTGTTTTGAGCAAAAAAGAGTAACATGGTATGAACTAAGTTCCCAGTTAATGATGGGAGTTGGAAGGTGAGAAAGCAGAGGGAGGGATCAATTCGAAGGCTATTGCACTAATCCAGAAGAGAGCCCAGTGACTTGGGTGGTAACCATGGAGATAGTGAGAAAAATTTCCTTGTATACCTGTTTTCAGGAAAACAACTCAACCAGCTGGTTTGAGGAAAGTATAAAAATCCACACATTTGTGTAGAATCTCTCATTATTTTTATGTTGGCTGCATTGCACATGTAGATAAACATGGTTATAAGCAGATTTCATGTTGCAGCTCCCAGTGCATGGCCCTGTACCAGCCCTGGCATCCTCCTGAGACCTGGCGTGGTGACATCATTCTTTACCAGTACATGTTCAGAGATTTCATTTTAAATACACTTTCTAAAAATTATAAAAGCTTCTATAAAAATGTTCTTATTTCAGCAGACCCTAATTCAATATGCACCAAACTGTCAGCATACATCATGGCAGTAACATCTAAATTATCAGTCTTTTACATCCACACAAAATACATTTATTCCTCAAGTAATATATTTGTCCTTGTGAATATGCAGTATAGTCTGATTACTCATTTTACAAATGAAGAAACACTGGTTAGTAAATTGACTGAGAGAGCCGATTCCAAATGTTTCACTTTCACAATGACCTGCCTCTTTGTATTATGCTATACTGCTGACGTTTGAACTGAGGAATGATGACTCCAGATACTTCCTTTAAGGAGTTGGCACAATGCATGGATTGAATTACTCATAATAACAATGACAGTGATAATAAAATTATGCATACTTTGGGTATAATTTGGGTTCAGTTTCAGATCACCAAAATAAAGCAAATATCAAAATAAAGAGGGTCAAATGAAGTTTTGGTTTCCTATTACATATAAAAGTATGTTTACAGTCTACTGCAGTATGTTCAATCACAGTATGTCAAAAATATATATAACTTAATTAAAAATACTTCATGGCTAAAAATATGTTAAACATCATCTGAGCTTTTAGTGAATCATAATTTTTGTTACTGAAGGGTCTTGCCTCCATGTTGATGGCTGTTAACTGATCACAGATCACAGTAATAACCATACTATCTAATAAAAGAATAATATGCAAATTAACTCTCACTTCATGATAAAAATGGTGGTGCCCACAGCCAATAAGGAGGGAATATGCAAATTGATGCAACAAAGATGGCTGTTCCAGCAGGAGCCACGGAGCCCACCAAAAAGCAGATGGAAGGTTTGGCATCTTGCGTTGCCCCAGCAACCCAGGACACCAAGCCTGGCCAGAGAGTAGAGCAGGAGAGGAGACTGGAGTTCTCATTCCTTTTGGTTTCTACAGCCCCTGGATCAGAAGCAGAAACCAAGAGCACAGGGAACACCAGAAATTCTGGGAATTGTAGTTCTGGTGGCAGACCCTGGACCAGAAATGGAAGCCCAGAGTGTGGAGAGCACTAGGAATGCTGTGAATCATAGTTCTGGTGGCAGATACATTGTGTGATCTCCTAAACACTGGAGCAAAGTGAGCCTGGAGCAAGTTCTGTTGCAGGTGGGGGATGGAAGGAAAGTAAAGGTAAGAGACATAAGTAAAGTCAGAATGTTGAGGAAAAATTAAAAGAAAGATATCCTACAACGTCTAGGAAATCTCCACCAATAGAACAAAGAAAAATAAATTTATAAAAGACCTCTATTAGTCTGTGAGCACCAAACCAGACTGAGCTGGGGTCTCAGATAATTCGCTCAGATGATTGCGAAGACAGACAGAAACTTCACTCTTTCCTGTAGCTAGGCAGATACAATGCACAACATGCACGTTTTCACAGAAAAGGACTTAACAGCATCATTTGCTATACACCCTTTGGTAAGTCACCATGTTGGTGCCCATCTGTGTCAGTTAATTGCCATAATTAAGAGTAAAAAATAAAACTTTTCTATCTCTATGACAAGCAGGTCCTTACAGCTTGGAGCAAGGCAACTATCTATAATAATAAAAGTGTAATATGCTAATTAGACTGGATAGCCAAATGACTTTCAGGACATCATTCCAGATGTCCTTCTGGATGAAGTTATGGTGGCAGGGCTGAGGCAAAGGCGGTTAGGGGAGATCAAACAGGTAGGCGAGCAGTTGGGTCAATCAGGCAGGCAGAGTGGTTAGGGGCAATCAGAAAGGCTGGCAGGCAAGCATCCCAGATTGTGAGAGGGTGCAAGCAGGGCTGAAGGGCCACCGCCCCCAACCCCATGGATGAATTTCATGCACCAGAACTCTAGAAATATTAATAAAAGAGCTTGAAATATTGTGAGAATTGTCAAAATGTAACACAGAGATACAGAATGAGCAAATGTTGTGGAAACAACGGAACTGACAGACAATGCCACAAACCTTCAATTTTTAAAGAGTGCAATATCTGCAAAGAATAATAAAGCAAAGAGTAATCAAATGAGAATGTGCCTTTAATCACTTATGTTTAAGGCACTCTCCTATACATGAATCATCTCCCAACAGCCCTATGAATTCAGTACTATTATTGTCCCTGTTTTGCAGATGGATATAAGGACCCTCAGTAACTTGTCTAAGGTCTCACAGCTTGAGACTAAATTGGTTTTGAACCAGGTCTGCCTACCCCCAGAGTTTGTGCACAATCTTATGATTCATAGATCACAGGGATTTTTTTTAAGAAAAAAAATTCAAGAACAGAATCTTAAAATACAAATATAATGCTTGACAAGTTAACTTGGTTAAAACAGTGTTGCTTCTTATGTTTCTAACATAGATGCTTTTTTAAATCATTAGCAGGCAAAGGGATAGTCACTGTGACCTGTGGATATATAAGAACTTTATTCTTCCTAATATGCATCAGTCCTATGGTCCATGGAGTCACCAACATTTGAGGGGGAACATGAACCTTCTTCTGGCCTTTGCTACTTAGGGACACATCTCTGCCCTTGACCTGTTCCACACAGACCCTAGATTCAACCCACATCCATTGATACATATCAGCATCTCCTATACTATTTCTGTTCATCATCTCCTGTTCCACAAACAGATAGAATATAGGTTTCTAATCTTTTACTACTTGAGAATGTGCAGCCAACGACTAACAAAAGAATATTAATGGTAAGATTATAAGCTTTCACAGCACAGAAAACCTTTGATTATTTTAAAGGAAGTGTCATAGAATCAATGACTTTTATAGTGAAGATGAACTTTTCTGAGTTCATACTGAAAATATCTGCTATAAACAGCCAGGGCTATAAGTAGGTCTCATCACTTGAAATGTCACTAACTGCAAAGTAAAGGCAGCCCCATTCTCACCAGCCCAACCCATCCTATCTAATAAAAGAGTAATATGTAAATTGACCATAACTCTGATGAAGTCACGCCCACCAGCCATGCCTATCAGCCAATTAAGAGTTGGGGCAGAGTCAGCCAGTGAGTGCGCGACCCCCAGGGCCGGGCGGTCGCTGGTGGCCAAAGGTAAAGCCAGGGCTGGAGGGTGGAGCCGAGACAGTCAGTGAGTGCTGGCTAGGGCTAAGGCCGGGGGTGAGTGGTCAGTAGGACATCCCCTAAGGACTCCCAGTATGTGTGAGGGAGCAGGTTGGGCTGAGGGATCACTCACCATCAGTGCATGAATTTCATGCACTGGGCCAACTAGTCCTATATAATAAAGAGGTAATATGCAAATTGACCCTCACACCCTCTCACAAGATTGCTGCCCCCATGTGGTCAAAGATGGCCACCACAAGATGGCCGGCAGGGGAGAGTAGTTGTGGGTGATCAGACCAGCAGAGGAGGGCAGTAGGGGTAACCAAGCCTACAGGAGAGGGCAGTTGGGTGCAACCAGGCCTGCAGGGGAGGGCAGTTGGGGGCAATCAGGCCAACAGAGGAGGACAGTTAGAGTGATCAAGCCAGCAGGGGAGGGTAATTGTGGGTGACCAGGCTGGCAGAGGAGGGCAGTTGAGAATTACCAGGCTGGCAGGGGAGTGAAATTGGGAGCTATCAGGCTGGCAGGGGAGCAGTTAGGCATCAATCAGGCTAGCAGTGGAGTAGTTAGGGGGTGATAAGGCTGGCAGGCAGGTGAGTGGTTGGGAGCCAGCAGTCCTGGATTGTGAGAGGGATGTCCAACTGCTGGGATGTCCTCATCCCCCGAGGAGTCCCAGATTGGAGAGAGTGCAGGCTGGGCTGAGTGACATCCCCCTCCCAGTACACAAATTTTGTGCACTGGGCCTCTAGTTGGAAAGAAGTCATCTGAAGTAGAAATTATTGTAGTACATGTACTGAGGAAGAGAAAATTTACTAAGTTCTTTTCAAAGACAAATACTTATAATAAAAACTATAGAAGTACATGTGATGAAAATTCTATAATCAAGTTTGAATTTCAAGAAGTTGCTGAGAGATTGAAAATATACAGACATTTAAATTATCTGATTCAAAGCCTATAATGAAACATAGAAAATATTTCAACAGATGTGTGGAATGATAGTGTCCATCACAAAATATGATTTGTGTGTAATAAAAGAGTAGGACTGAGATGCCTAAAGAGGTAGATATGTTTTTAACCACCAAAGGGACATTTCCGTTCATCACAACCTGACTAAGATTCTTTAGAGAGCCAGTTGATAAGAATTTGGTTCTTACATTGTATTTCATAAAATGTGTTATCACTTATATAATTACTAGAGGCCTGATGCATGAAATTAGTACAAGGGACTGAGCCCTCGCAGCCCGGGCTTTGTCCAGAAGGTTGTCTAGAAGATCGTCTGGAATTCCATCGTGGTCATTTGGCCGTCTGGTCTAATTAACATATTGCACTTTTATCATTATAGATGCTACAGGGTAATAAACTATATGTGGTACTCTTCTTATAATGTGGCATTTTTATTTTAACCTTTTTTTTTTTCCTTTTTCAAATCTGGTGTTAAGAGCTTTTAGAGTATCATTAGCAAGGAATACTGGATGGACTAGACCACACTCAGAAGGCTCTAAGGTTTGTCCATCTTGTCTTCATTCTGTCCTCAGAATCTAGAGTATTACTTAGAAGCAGAACACCTTCAAGAAGTACTGGTTATAACAAACCAAATATGTCCTTTCATAAAAGCAGGCAAGAGTGTAATGCTCCAGGTGGAGAAATCTAAAAATCAACACAACTTCACAGTAACTAGTCCTGTAAATCAATACACAAGTGCCCGGGTTTGAGATTGTCTTGGCAAACAGCAAACTTTAGGACAACATTTGGCAAATCCACATTTGAAGAGAAGACAAAGGTTTGTTGAAATTTTAATTTACATAATTACTAGTAGTTATCTCTGTTCTATCAGGACCCATATAATTCTCTTAGAGTCAGCCCTGAATACACTCCCATTCTAGCCTCTGGATTGCTAATCCTGATTTTAGATTACTGAATCCTCCGAAATACTATGCCTTCCTCAGTCTCCTTGACATCTTCCTTACCCCAGAGACTTTACTGGAGAACAGTAGGTACTCCTTGTAAAATTTAATTCACAAAGAGGCTCAAAGAGCCTTCCATTCTTCCTCAAAACTAGTCTCCCTTTTCATTTAGCAACGAGCATCCAGGATCACTACTCTAAAGCATTGTTCATGGAAACATTTCTCTTCAAAGGATAATGATTATGGGTCTCATGTGTTGCTGAGAGTCTTTATGTTGTAAGTAATCAAAGGAATACCTTTGGGACAACATTGCATGTTGAATGGAATAGAATAGTACAGAATAGGATGGAAACTGAATCTCAGAGCCAGAAGCTGCTCTAAATCCCCAGGGTATTTAGTTCAGTGTTTCTTAAAGTGTTCTAACAAATAGTAGCTACTCCAATGGGTGGAATGTGAACTTAAAAAGTGTCATAGTTCAGTTATCAAAGACAGCTACATTGAAGACAGTTCAGCCTGTTTCTTAACTTTAGGTCACAAGGATGAACAATATTCAAATGTGCACTGTAACTATCCAAGAAACTTGCACAGTTTGGAATAGTCCCCTAACTCTTTCTCCAGGAATCTCACAGAGCTATGAGCATCTTTTGGGGAATAGACTTGTAGTTAGTGATTTTCATCCCTGGCTACACATTGGATGCATCTTCAGAGGGATCTATTATTTGGCTTGGGTCAAGCTCCCAGAAGCTGGTGTTTGAAAAACTCTCATGAACATCAGCCCGGGTGTCATAACTGTAAACTAGGGTTGAGAAGACTTGTACTGTGTGTGAGTTCAACCCCAATGTTTTGCATGTGAGAAAACCCTGCTTACTTATTTATACACCCAGGTCCTGGCTGCATAACCCCATATTGCTTTCATGATCTTCATAAAAGTTGAGGCTTTCAGGCACAGTAAACACTGGTACTTGTTTTATCTCTAAGGAAGGCATTGCATTATGTATTATATGTTTAAGTAGGAAGGGAAACAGGAAGGTGTTGTCTTACTTTATGATTAATTACCAACTTCTGAAGAATGTTTGAAAGAAAAAGGAGAACCTCTAATCTACGACGGAAATTACTATAAAAACATAACTATGATGTGGACTTTGAAGTGAGTATGCAGCTGAATGATTGAAAGTTTTCATTTCAATTGAGAGTGGCTGTCACCAGCCATTGAATGTTTTTGTAGATGAAGTAGGAACTGCTTCCCCTGGATTCTTAGCAAAGCTATACTGGAAAGCATTCATTTCCTTACCTGGGCAGCCCACTTCCCTATCTACTAGGTGGTTTTCAGTGGGCTTGTTCTTTAAGGGAAGCCCTTGTTTCAATACTACTGATAGACTCAACATTGAGCCACCGTCAAAACGAAATTCATTTCTTGACAACTATCTCCCTGGGCAGCTGGGTAAAACCTGCTCTGAAAGAGTATCCCTTGGAAGAGGGACAAATGGGGTAATGGCCTACACAGAAAGTTTGAAAAGGAAAAGTCATATCAAAGAGCTGAAATAAAAATTCCTTTAAACTCATATAATTGGTTTACAAAATGAGCAGTGCAATTTTTATCTTACATTAAATAAACAAAATTTGTTTACTATATTTTCAAAGGCCAAGGATTATCATTCTTTTCCTGGCACTTACGACTTCATTAGGCATATGCTACCAGGCATACTATTCCCCTCTAATCTCTGTGGGAGAACAATTAAGATTTTTCTCTGTCATTTTTTTTTTCTAAGCAGCAGCAGGATTATGAAATGGAAGTACATAAATTTTGATTGAAACCCTATTATGGTCAATCGATATGGGCCAGCAGGAACTTCTTCAGAAACAAAGAGAGCTTTGTGGATGCTGAGTCCAAATTTCCTTTTGTTTTAAAAGGGACCTTGCCTTTCCTCTTATACTAAGTACCCTGGGAATGTCAGGATGTCAATGTTTCCAACAGCTATGCCACAGTACACAGAAAATGACAGTGGAGGATTTATTGAAAATATTTCCTGTGTAATTGTTTCCTGTGGGTGTAATGTAAGTTGGAGTAAGGAAAGTGTGTGTATGGGAAGGTGATGAAAAAAAGATAAAAAATTATTGCTGCCCTCGCTGGTTTGGCTCTGAAGATAGAGCATCGGCCTGCAGACCAGAGGGTCCTTCCTGGTTTTGATTCTACTCAGGGTCATGTACCTTGGTTGTAGGCTCCTTCCTGTCCCAGGCCCTGGTCAGGGATCCTGCAGGAGGCAACCAATTGGTGTGTTTCTCTCACATCGATATTTATCTCTGTCTTTCCTTCTCTCTTCCACTCTCTCTAAAAATCAATGGAAAAATATCTGTGAGTATGGGTTAAAAAAAGAAGAAAATGATTGCTAACATATCTGATATCTGTCAACGCCCATGAATAAATAGTACCACCAGAACTACTGTAGATTACCTCAGAGTGTAGATTAAGCTGCTCTAGCAAAGCTTATTCAGAATATGTGTCCTGTCAAGTTGAAAGTTTCTATGAGAAAACAGAAAAGAGGCTCTATCTAGAATAAAGGAGAGGGTAAGGTGAGCTCTGGGAACCTAAGTGGGCCCAGAGGCCAGCACCACTGAGGGAGCCCCGCTTTGGATATTGTCTCCTCCCATCACCTCTTGCCCAAATATATATTTGTGGCCAAGACCAGGCTAAAATGTATTATGGCTGAGAACATACCAAGATTCTTCCTGAAGGAAATTGAGCCAGACATAGGCCACTCAGTCTCCAGAGAGTGTCCAAGAAGACAGAAACTGGAGGAGATAGAAGTGAGAGGCTGGCCCTAATGACCAGATAGCACTGGATGATTTTTGTCTTATGTGTGATTTCTGAAATGTTGGTCATTTCTGACCCTAGTGCAGTGGTCAGCAAACTCTTTAGTCATCAGAGCCAAATATCAACAGTACAACAATTGAAATTTCTTTTGAGAACCAAAATTTTTAAACTTAAACTTCTCCCAATGCAACTTCTTCAAAATAGACTTGCCCAGGCTGTGGTATTTTGTGAAAGGGCCACACTCAAGGGGCCAAGAGCCACATGTGGCTCGCGAGCCACGGTTTGCTGACCATTGCCCTAGTGTTAGTCATCTCCTGGCTAATGTTCTTTTAACTATTAAGGCTCTTCCTATCTAAAACAGTTTATTTTTATTTTCAAAATATATTTTATTGATTTATTTTACAGAGAAGAAGGGAGAGGGAAAGTCAGAAACAGCGATGAGAAACATTGATCAGCTGCCTCCTGCACATCTCCTACCAAGGATGTGTCTGCAACCAAGGTACATGCCCTTGACTGGAATCGAACCTGGGATCCTTCGGTCCGAAGGCCAATGCTCTATCCACTGAGCAAAACAGGTTTCAGCTGAAAAATTTTAATGTACAGCTTTCTGGGGAAGAGCTGGAACTCAGATATACATGGAAAAGGAGTTAATGGCTATAATCAGGTAATTTTCACAAAGGGAAGGGTGATCTGTGAAGAGAGGAGGAGAGGAAAATGTGGGTGAGAATAGCAAGGTCTGCAGTGAACTCACCTCCAAGGTGGGCCCTGATGGAGTTTAATCGTCTGTACTTTAGAACAGTTACGACTATTCATACTGAGGACAATGAATTTACATGAACAGTGGCCCAAAATAAACCCAGAGGTTATTTCAAACACTATTTATGTGAAGCAAATGTCTCCGTGGAGAAAGTCAGTGGCATTTGGAATGGGAGATCACATTCACCTAATACCATAAGCCCAGCTCAGCAGTAGACAAGGCTCCTTGCCTGTGCCTGCTTGCTCCTCTGGCTTATGCATGGTGCTGTTTGCACAGGCCTTTAGAGAATTCTCTGTAGCATCAAAGCTTGGAACATTTACCTCCTACAGAAACGCTAATAGCTGGCAGTTTTCTTTTCAGCTCATCTAGTTCTATAGCTCCCACCCTTGGCTAGTCTTTCAAAGTCAGCTGTTGCTGGGAGCCTAAGAGCTGTGAATGCCTTCTTGTCTGTACTATCTACCTCTCTCTCCTGATTTATTTCCCATGCACAGCTATAGAGTTTTTCAAGATTCTGAGTCTCCCCTTTTGACATTGGTCCTGAATCAATAGCCAGGAGAAGGAAGGCTCAGAAGTTAGTGGCTATTCTCATCAGGACACTATGCACTTTGCTCAAAGATGGCCCAGGGCACTAGTTCTCAATCAAGGTGTGGGCAGTTTGCTCCCCAGGGGGCATTTAACAACTCAGGCAGGGATGGCTCCTGGCATCTAGAGAGTAGAGAACAGAGATGCTGCTAACATCCTTCAGTGCACAGGACAGCTGCTTCAGCAGAGAAGTACCCCGTCCAAAATGTCAATGGTACCACAGCTGGAAAACCCTGAGCAAAAGGCTTCTGAAACTGCCAGGCGATGACTTTCACTCTCCACTTATGCCCATCATTTCAGCAATTTGTAAAATATCCATCTTCTTTCCTGCATTGCCCTGAGCATGGGGTTGTGGGAATTAATTAAAGGGAGCTAAGTCCAAATGTAACTCAATGTATGTTTCCTGGCCAAATGAATACCCCATAAACTGACACAACACTGCTCTCCAACACCATGTCTCTTTTAACCAGTACTCTGGAAAATATTAAGCCAGAGGTTAAGGAGAGTAATTTCATCTTAGAGGCATCACTCCCTGACTCCCTCTCCAGCTCTCTAACTCCCTCTCCAGTAACCTTTTCTAAAATGTTGCTGGGTCAATGCAAACACAAACCTAACTTAGGAGGGAGTCAATGGCACATGGTTGTAAATATATCAATGCCAATCTGAATAAAACAGGCTAGTGATCCTAACCTTCACAGGGCCTCAAAATCACCTGAAGGGTTTGTTAAAATTCAAATTAATGGGACCCATCCATAGGATTGATTAATGGTTGACCTGGCATGAGGCCCAGGAACCTTCATTTCTAGTCAGGTCTGAGTGGATGCTTATGCTGCTGGTTGGGGACCTCACATTGAGAGGTACTGACCAAGTTTGAGTCCAAAGCTCATGTCCAAGGAGTAAGAATCACAAATAGCCTTTAGAGCAGGGATTAACCTTAGAGATAATTCTCCCCCCTCCTCCTGCAATGATGAAAGGATGTCCTATCATAACATCTGGATTCTAGGTATAGGGCCCCTTTGCCTAATGGTTAATTGAGCTAAGTAGTATTTAGAGGATCTTTTCATTCCTGGTCCTTAGCCTCTCATCATTAGTAGAAAATACTGGCCTTACCTACTTCACAATGTCATAGAGAGTTACAAATCACATCTTATAAGATGGTAAGTGATATTAACACCAGATGCAAATGGATGTAAGAATGTCTATTTTTCAGCAACTGGCCTGAAGCCACAGAAGCAAGAGGTGAAGCCCTGGTGGGAGACTCTGCTCTAGACTAGTACTGTTGCTCATTTGGAATGTATAAACTAGAAAAACATATCCTGAAACATCATTCTTCCTATAATTCTATAGCATGTGTCCTACTTTCAGAACTAAGATAAAAGAACAATGCTTCTTCCATCTGTGACAAAACTCCTTAGAAAATGTGGGCTCCCGTATCTCTCATAGCAAATTGGAATACCTAGACATGCAAAGCACCCTGTTGAAAAGCTGATCTCTGTAAATACTTGGTGAACACTTAGTATGGTTGAGAGAGAAATCTCACTGTATTTCTTTGGGCATTCCCAAGACCTCCAGACTACAGCCCCAAACACAGTTCTGAGTCCTTTGATTTTAAAAATTGCATTCATTTTTAAATATATTTATTTAAAATTTTGAAACTAAATTTCCTACATGTATTTGTACTTTATCTGACTTCTTAAGCAAAAGAGTTTACTTCTTGATAGCATTTGAAACAATTTAAAGTATACTGTTCAAGACAGTTCTTTTCCTGTGCCTGAAAGAGAAATCACATTAAGATTTTTCCTCACTTAGCATTGTGTTATCAAATTATTTTCATATAAACTTTTGAGTTAGAGACTCAAATATAAATAAAATTATGTTAATTCTCCATGTAAAGTAAAAATTAACAAATATTTTGAGCACTAAGCTAAATAATCATCTAGAGGCAATTGCGTTCTTAGGTGTACTATTACCCTTATTGTTTTAAACAGTGTGTGTATGTGTTTATATACACTTCATTCTCTTTCTATCAGTGGCTCTTGTGAAAATTAGAAATAAATACAAAGGAAGTATGACCAGTGTTTTCTCCTAGTATTTTTTAGTTTCATAAACAGCTCTAGAACTAAGCATAAAACAAATACTTTCTTTTTAAAGTCTCTCCTCAAACCAGAAGAGGAATTTTAGGCAATGGTAGATTCACTTAATTTTTAAACAAAAATAAATGACAGATTTTCCCATTAGTCATCATCTGCTTAGGAATTACCAATGTGGAACATTCACACAGGTACATGGAGCAATGTATTTGTTAGGAATACATAAGCTAGTCTCTTCCCAATAAAAAAGATGAGTTATTTACCAGCTGTCAGAAGAAGTCCTGAACAGTCCATTGAATCCCTGAAATAATGAGTCCACAAGCTTCTTCCTTCCTCTCCACACCATCTCATCCATTTCTCTTGCTCTATTGTTCTTTCCACTTGTAGCAAGACTGCACAGTTGTTTACCTAAGTCATTTGCTCTCCTGGTAGAGCATGCTGGGGAAAAGAGCCACCTTGGGGATTTCAGCTTAGAGACCTGGAGGAGGGAATTTGAGTTTTAAAAAACTGATGATCCTAGAAGGGAAGGAGGGAGGTGGGCGTGGTGGTAGTGAATGAAGTAGTAAGAACGTGAAATGTGTTTTTTTTTTTTCTGCCACCACTAATAAAGAGGAAATGAGTAAAAGAGTCAGGTATACCCAGTAAAACACTATTCAGCAATAAAACAGATATGGACTACTGATGCATGTTCCAACATGGATGAACTCCAAATCATTTTTTTATGAGTCAGTTGCAAGACTACATAGCACAAGATTCCATTCATTCGAAGCAGAAAAGGCAGGCAGAGATGGACAGCAAACAGGAAAAAGGGATATTTTTCCGGTATTGGAAATATTCTTTAAAAAATGTGTTTAGATTTGCTTATGGTTGCATGACTCCCTAAATGTACTAAAAACATCACATTGTACACTTAAAATAGATAATAATCTTAGTATGTTAATTATATCACAATGAAGTTATTATTTTTAAAAAGAAGAGGGAATGAGGAAGGGGCATATGGGCACATTCTTGAAGCATTCAGGAAACTCCACAGCTTCTTTTCCTGTAAATGACTCATTTTTCTATCACTAGGGGCTGCATGTTCCTTTGATATTCCCGTAAACTATTGCAGACATAGTGAAGCAGGAGAAGATATTAACTAGTTCATAGTTGATATGATCCATCATGACTGATAGCAGCAAAGGCCAGGATGGGGAAAATACTGTGGCAGAGCCCACAAATAGTGGGGGATGGGCAGCTGTATGCTGAGCTGGCCAGCCGCTTTGAGTATGCTGACCTCTTCTCTCTCAGACCAGTCACCATGTTGCCCACATACATCATTAAGGACAGCCAAACAAAACTGCACAAAATTCTTATATGCAAAAGCAGGAAGAAGGATGTATTTATAATAAAAACAATTTTAATGGTGATCTTTTTCTGTCAAATTGTAGGCAGGAACACTTAAAAGGTTGTATGATCAATTTAGTAGGTCACTTTTTAAATTACCTTTTGAAGGAATAGAATACAATGGAATATGAATTATCATTATGCTTTCCATGTAAGAGGTTTGTGTATATTGTTGCATTCTTTAATTTTATTCTCCTTACACTGCTTCATAATTCTATGTATCATTGCTTTTCATCAGTTACAACAGTTGTCATTCTATATGTGTGTGTGTGTTTGTTGTTATTATTTTGATGTCTCTCTCTGACAAATAAATTACAAACTGCAGGGTCTGTGTATTTGCCTCATTCATATTTTCAGTACTTAGCACAATGGTTGGTCAAACCAGGAATCAAACATATTTATTGAGGAAATAATAAATGAATGCCTATTTCATTTATGGATCCTTGCTTTTCGAAGGCTCACTCTGAAGTACCACATTGCACACTTTCTCTATTTCATATACTTGATTTCTTATGTATAATACTTAGTGATTTTTTAATTTTTGAGAAATATTGCTTTATGTTATTGTTTAAGGGTGGTAGCTCACAAGTAAACACTAATTTAAATCAGTCAGACAAAATTGAAAATAAATTAATTAAAAACTGGCCCTAAACTTTGCTCTCAGTATTCTTATTCTTAAAAAATTTAATTCATCTTTAGGACAGCACAAAATTTTGCATTCTAAAATTCATATTGAAGTTTAGAACAAAATCATAAACACAATAAAATATTAATTTCACTAGGCTTAAGATCATATTCTTATTCTAAAACATTTGCTAATGGTCATTAGATGAATTGAAAATAAATTTTGAAAAAAGAAGTAATGATCCTAATTCACCAATTTAGTGAAGAGAGTTTGACCAATGATAAAAACAAAGTAATAAAAAGTACACAAATAACCTTATTGCTTCTTGAGAGATTAATTATATAAGGCAATATTTTTAATGGACAAAATTTTTTTTAAGAAAAAAGCTTTCTTAAAGAAAACCTAGAGATCAATAGCCATAATCTAATTCCCCTTTGATTTCTCCCTTTGATTTCATGGTACATCGATTTAGAATGATGCTTATATTAATTTTAATTTCAAAGAGATGTCAAGTTAAGGAAGAAATAGAAAGAAAAAGACAAGTTTCTGTTGGGAAGTCTCTCGTTGAATTATAAGTCCTTACATCAAAGACGTTGTAAATAACAGAAGAGTTATTTGTTCTAAATTTAAAATAGTTAATGAT
Organism: Antrozous pallidus; assembly: GCA_027563665.1. Classification (NCBI taxonomy): domain Eukaryota; kingdom Metazoa; phylum Chordata; class Mammalia; order Chiroptera; family Vespertilionidae; genus Antrozous; species Antrozous pallidus. Next base: position 27,931,501 of record CM050508.1, on the reverse strand, counting down.
GCAACAAAATACCTAGACCATGTTATTAAATTACAGCAATTCTTTTTAAAAATATATATATCTTTATTGTTGAAAGTATTACAGATGTCTCTTCCCCTCCCCATTAACTCTGTCCTAATCACTCCTACCCTCTCCCCAGGCCTTCATCACATTATTGTCTGTGTCCATGGGTTATGAATATATACATATAAGGTCTTTTCACAAACTTCATTTTAATTTTTAAAAATCAGTATATTATAAGAAATAAGAAAACCATGTTGTCTTTTTTATTGTTCTAATCAAACCAAATTCATTTTGTCATCTTAAACACATCATATATATGCAATTCTCTGTTTAAATATCATCAGTGAGTGTATTTTAACATTTTTGTAGTTTTGTGTTCAGGAAGCTCCTTGATATTATCCCTGCCATTGTTTCCGGGCAGAGCCTCACAACACATCCTATGCATCAATCATACAAACTATTTGACCTTCTACAAAACTTTCATTCTTATATCTCAGTATTCTTTTGCACAATTTCCTCTCCTCTGCAAGGTCACCTCGAATGAGACATACCCATCCTGTTGGAAATATACATTTACTTAAGGGGTAGCTCAAATGCCCCTTTATCTGAGAAATATCCCTTAAACTCATCTAGTTCGACCTCCATCTTTCTTCCTTTCATGTTCCTACTATGACTCCAATTTTTAACAGCACATTTTATTTTGTACATTTATGTATCTAAGAAGGAAGATGCAATCCATTCTTAACTTCTAGAATCTCTCTGCACTCTTCAAAAACCTACTATAATTTCTATTACATAGTAGACATTAAAAATGTTTGTTGAATTGAAAAAAATAATTTTAACAAGGACATATCTTTCAGAAAATAATTTTCTAAAATTTAATGTCTCCAACTCACAGTTTTGATTGTCTAAGAATGGCATTTTCATCTTTATGGCAACATGGATTTTCTGAGAAAGTAATACATATTTTGATTGCTTCAACTTTTACCAAGGTTGCATGGCTGATGAAGTTCAATAGACAGGTAAAGAAGTAAAATTTCTTAATATAGATTCACCTTTGAGATTGGTTGGAAACTGAAGAGAGAAACATGGAGATGGAACAATGTTTTGCATTAAGAAAGATGATTTGTAGAAAACAGGATTGGGTCAAGGAAATCACTTTGGGGACAATTTGATGAAATTCAATAACATAGTCTGAAAAGTTGAGATGCTTTTCAGATACTAACCACCTAGCTGAATTTAACCTTTGAATCTTCTAAAGTTTACCCTTGAGGAAATGCTGATCATACTACAAGACATATAAGGTCACTGCATAATTAAATTAGGCATTGGTCATTCATTACTGGCAGATTTAGAAAAAGAGAAAAAAAATGGCACTGGAATTCTAAGGGTTTTCATAATGCATTGTAACAGATCCAAAAAAGCTGTTAGAGGTTATTATTTATGCTGGATGACCAGGACCTATCGAAATTCAACCTTTGGCATGCCATGCTGTTTCATTAGGGGACTGTTATTATGCATATGCAACAGTGCCTTTATCACAATGGGTCATTAAGGAGCTTCAAATTGTCTGGATTTTTTAAATAAGTATTCACTCAGATTCGCTTAATACGTAGATCACATTGGTATACAGTAATGCACCAAAGTAGAGTATTAATTTAGGACAACTTGCATTTTAAATTAAGAATAACTGACCTGTTTTTGCAAGAATTAGAAATTCCCATGCAAATTATACTGAATTCAAAGGGATGGATTTGATGAATTTATTTAACTGAATTCCTCTTTGGGCTGGAAGGTAAAAAAGAAGCTCTCCTGTCTAAAGCCTTACTCCTCCTCTGTATAATGCCCATTAATTCTTTCTTCTTTTTAAATGTTTTTGTTTCTCTCTTTGGCTCCCGTGTATAGAATGTTCCCTTAATCACCCATGAAGGCTTTTCTCTCCCACAATATTCCATCAGATCTGCTATCATAATGTGAAAACATATTCACACCCGAATGCCAGATCTTTAACCTCTTTACATTAATTAGATTCCTTAAGGCCATCTTAAATTCACCAAGTTAAAGTTATTTTCTTTATTTAAACACTTTTCGTGTGAGCTGTTCATGACAAGTTATCTTCTCTCCTATTATTTGCAGACCCTATTTCTGTACTAATACATGGCAAAATAGATATTTTGAAATTTCTTATAATATTGTTTGAAAATACTTTCTATATTAGGTTTTAAAATATGCCTTTCTTCTCCAACTTCTAACAAGGTCTTTGGTTGCCTTTTTCTGAATTACTCTTGTCTCTGGTCTCATCTTCCCAAACCTAGCTTTCAAGACCACTGCTTTCATGTAAATTTGTTGTCATCTATTTTTATACTCAAAATACTCCTGAAAAAAATCTTAGGTCAGACTGCTAAGATAATATACACTATAAAATTATTATAAATAAATATCCTCTACATCCAGGCTAAAGCTGAAACTCATTATTGAGTTTGGTTCTAGCAAATGTGCCTTGTAGTTAAAGGAAAAAAAGTAGCATATATAAAATTTCTTATAAGTTTAGAGGGTTTATGACCATCAACTTTCTGATTATCATCTTATTAATTCTGCAATTAAGTATGTCTTTGAATTACTTTAACTTTAAGAAAAATGAATTAATAATAAACACAGTTAATATTGTTCACCTTATTCTCAACTGAAAACAAATAAAAAAGAAAAGAGAGTGGCTTCTTCTCTGCCCAGGACTCCTACAATGCTCCCCATGACTCTGCTTTAGTACCTCAAAATCTTCATCTTCCAGATGCAAAACCCAAATTCTTTCTGGATGCTTTTACCCTCTCGCACACACATTTATCACTACTGCTAGCTTTTCATAAACAAACTCTCCGTATCAAATTTACTTTGTCTACAATTTGGACAATACTAGATTAAAGTTCCTAGAGCATAGTACTTGTTTATTAATGATTTATATCTCTATAAATGCCTACAGGATAAATCTTAAAAGTACATGGCTAAAATTCCAGATTTTTGTATTCCCCTCAATGTCCTAACATCTCATAGAGTTTGAATTGATTTGAGGTTTCTTAGACATAAAAAAAAAAAATCCAAGCTTGAAAAACCTTGACTTTAGTCCATTGGATTTGATTTTCTATTTGTTTCTTGAAATTTTATATCCAACTAGAGGCCCGGTACACAAAATTATTGCACTGGGGGGAGGGGGGGTAGAGGGGTTGTCCCTAAACCCAGCCTGCACCTTCTTCAATTCAGACATCCCTCTCACAATCCAGGACTGCTGGCTCTGAACTGCTCACCAGCCTGCCTTTCTAATTGCCCATAACTGCTTCTGCTTGTCAGCCTGATCACCCCTTAACCACACCTTTGCCAGCCTGATTAATGTCTAACTGCACCCCTGCCAGCCTGTTTGCCCCCAACTTCCCTCCTCTGCTGTCCTGGTCACCCTTAACTGCCCTCCCCTGCAGGCTTGATCACCCCCAACAGCCCTCCCTCCAGGCCTGGTCACCCACAACTTCCCTCCTCTGCTGGCCTCATCACTCCTAACTGCCCTCCCCTGCAGGCTTGATCGCCCCCAACTGCCATCCTTTGCAGGCCTGGTCCCTCACAAATTCTCTCCCCAGCTGGTCATCTTGTGGTGGTCATCTTTTGTCCACTGGGGACAGGATCTTTGACCACATGGGGGCAGCCATCTTGTGTGTTGGAGTGATGGTTAATCTGCGTATTACTTTTTTTTATCAGATAGGACAGAGGCCTGGTGCATGGGTGGGGGGCAGCTGGTTTGCCTTGAAGGGTGTCCTGGATCAGGGTGTAGGCCCCCTTGGGGCATGGGGTGGCCTGGTCAAGGGGCCTGTGGTGGTTTGCAGGCCAGCCATGCCCCCCAGCAACCCAAGCAGAGGCCCTGGTATCTGGGATTTATTTAATTTCTACAACTGAAACTCTGTAACCTGTAGTGGGCCAAGCCTTCTGCTCACTCCCTGGTAGCAGCCGTTTCTGTTGGAATTTTTTACCTCCTATAATTGAAACTTTGTAACCTGGAGTGGAGACCTAAGCCATCCAGAGCTGCAGAAGCTTGGCTTCCTCCATTACCAGGAGCAACACTAGCCTCTGCTCTCTCCAACTCCATGGCTGCTGCCATTTCAGTTAGGATTTATGTATCTTTTATAATTGAAACTTTATAGCATTGAGTGGTGGCCTAGGTGGCAAAGGTAGGTGGAAAGCTTGGCTTCCTACATTGCAAGGAAACTCAAGCCTCCCTCCTGCTCTCAGTGGCTGCAGCCATCTTGGTTGGGGTTTATTTGCATATTTGCTCCTGATTGGCTTGTGGGCATGGCTTGTAGGTGTAGCTGAGGTGTGGTCAATTTGCATATTACTATTTTATTAGGTAGGAGGATTTGTCCCCAGTAGCAGTTCTTCCTTTTCCACTAGGTCATCCTCAACTCTTCCAACTCCCATTTTTTTTGCCTGTTTTCTCTACAGAATTACATACTGTTGTGTTTTGAGCAGATAGAGAGAGGGGTCTTTCTCATATTACATTCATATACACCTCTCTCCCTCTCTCTCTCTCTCTCTCTCTCTCTCTCTCTCTCTCTCTCTCTCTCTCTCTCCAAGTAGAATTGTTTTCTCCCCTACTTCATAAATTTATATTCATGTGGTATAAATCAAAGAATGTTAGTTTCTCCTATTTATTTTATTTTGTTTAGATTTTCAACATCAGTATTACTATTAACTGTAAGTGCCACTGGGAAGAAGCAGAGAGAAGATGGTGTCATTTGAAAAGGGAGATACACTTGATCAGTGCTCTGTACTGTGAGTGGTTCAGTTTAGACTGGCAGCAGTCTAGAACTTGGTTAGAAAAACACCTTAAAAACTGTCAATAGGGTAAGTTTATATTTTTACAGAGACATATTGCAAAATGCAAATAGTGAATACATTTTTGGTTCATTATAAACTTTTTTCCTTATGTTTTTGCTATAAATTTGTATACTTAAAAAAATCTACAGTAAATATATATATTTAATATTTAGAAAAAAATAATTTTTTAGAAAATGGGAGTACTAATCTACCCAGAACCAAAGTATCTGGTAAAGAATTATAAATGTTTTTAGGGGAAAGTTTTTTACATTTGTCATACATATATTTTTAGAACATAACAATCATTGAAACAGATGACATATTGAAATACAAAGGAGTAATACCATAATTATCAAGGAAAGAGAAATTTCAAATACTTTTTTTCCAGAGAATTTATGTTGAAACATTTCTGAGACAAATTTTAAGTTAAAAAAATCACTATTAAGAGCATCAATTTTGTAGTATGTTTAAAAACAAATAAGTTTCATGGGCTACTTAATTTTGAAGGTTTCTTGTCTATATACCAAATGCTCTTCAATGCAATACATATTTGCATATCCCTCACATCAGCCAGCCAATGACTTTCTTCTAGAGTCAGATTACTCCACTACTAACCTTTCCCTATCATCTCCTCTAATTGTCTACTCCTTATCTGCTGTCTGTTGAAAATGCATAGCCAAACATGTAATAATTATCTTCAAATGAAATTAAAGAGCAACCAAGTCAGAGACTGAACAGCTGCGTAGACTGTATGATTCTCAGAGGTCATAATATCAAGTTTAGTTGGTTCTGACCAGATTTCTTCTTCTTGGGTGGCACTATGATTCATTGGAGTTAGATACTCAAGATTTAATTCTTTGCTCTACATCTTGCTAGACATGTGACTTTAGGTAAGTCATTTAATCTCTTTAATCCTTAGTTAATCCATCATAAAACAAGGATGATATGAGTATATTCATAAAGAGGTGGTAGGGAGATTCAATTAGGTAATACATATCCAGCCAAGAAAACAATAAACATTCATTAAATGTTATTTCTTGTGATTGTTTTAGACCTCTTGGTTAAGGTCTGTATGTTAAAATTAGCCTCTAAGTGGTGCTAGATGCCCTTGGTGCTGTTTATGCTGCATTTCAATGGGTTCCATTTTCCTTGCTACAGAGAGATAACTGAGTCTGGCTTTGAAGGTACACAGAGCCAGGTGCATTCTTGGCTTTGCTGCTTGTTGTGTGTGACCATAAGCAACTTACCTTCTCTCAGATTTTCTCCTGTCAAATGAGACACTATGTTTCATAGCACTTGTTTTGGCATTAAATAAGATAATTGGCGCCTGTATAATGCCTTTGCCCAACTCCTGGAACCTCATAAAAAAAGTGTTCATGTGTTCACCAAAATCAACTGTAACCATGTAGGTATTTTGATGAAGTGATTGCCAGAAATATTTCTATTAGTGTGTTACTATAGTAGTTCAGAGACACACTCCAAATTAGAGTAAGCCAAATAATCTACATATATAAAAGCCTAAGCAACTATTAGACTATTGGACCATTGGATTACTCAACTGATAGCTATGATGCACACTGACCATGAGGGGGCAGATGCTCAACATACAGGAATGGAAACATGGAACAGACTGATGAATCTCAGAGGGAAGCAGGTAGGGGAGAGAGTGGGAAGAAATTAAACAAAGATCTTATATGGATACTAGAGGCCAGGTACACGGATTCGTGCACCAGTGAGGTCCCTCGGCCTGACCTGCAGGGGATTAGGCTGAACCAGCAGTCTAACATCCCCTGAGGGGTCCCAAATTGCAAGAGGGTGCAGACCAGGCCAAGGGACCCCATGGGTGCATAAAACCGTGCACTGGGCCTCTCGTTTAAAAATATGTTTAAATACAACCATGGCTAATACTCTCTTGTACCTAGAGGATGAATAAACGATTTGAAAGAAAATTACTTTTAAAAAGTCTCAGATTTCTTTTTATTAATCTATTGCTTCAGCAATATTCAAGAACTGGCTCACAGAAGCAGGTTTTCTAAGCCGCCAAAAGATCACAGTTCATCTCAACTGTTCTACTTCCCATTCATACACACATATGGAGATACACACACCTGGGCATAAAGCACTATTCAGGGCTGTTTAAACTGACAGCTGTATCATTTGGGGGCATCCATGTTCATAGCACGTTCAATAATATAGATTTCTGGCAGACATTGTCTGCAGAGTAGTTGGAGTCTGTTGAATTTCCATGAACAAGGGAGGTTTGTTTAAATCTCTTTAGAGTAAATTAATGGTTGATCCTCAACATTGCTTTAACATATATTATGGGCAAAATTTCAAATCTATGGATGCATATTAATGAGATTCAAGATGTTTCTTATCACCTAAAAAATTCACTTTTCATGTTAGAGGCATGTTAGATTATATACGTGTGTGTGTGCATATATGTATACATACATATGTCAAGTCTTACAAAAACTGTATTTTATAATCTGTACAGAACAGTGCTATCATATGTGCTAAGTTTTTCCTCTTGTTTTCTATTTAAGTCCTAGGAAAGAAGAGTTGGTTTTGGATATATTAGAAGGTAAGTGGGACAGACTCACAATGCCCTGTTTTTGTGTGGAAAAGGGGAATTCCTCAGCAGGCATATCATGAGATGTTTTTGTTCAGGTTTCTTTTTACCCAGGAGAAATGCTGAGTGCACCCTTCCTCAAGCGTGGCACAAATTTTAGCAAGACTCAACAGAAACTCAGAGGAGTCTGTACCATATGTGCCAAGTTGCACTTCTGTCCTGAAAGTTGGGGCTTCACATTGCGCTAATGAAAAGGTCAAAGTGAAACCTAGTGGGATTTTACTTTTATATACAGTAATTGGGGAAATGGATATCCATATGTTTGCATGCTATATAGGAATAAGCCAGATGTGAAAAAATAGGGAATTGTAAGCATTTTTTATACTAATATTTCAAGACAAGATTTTTACCAGATCTATTATTTTAGCCACAAAAAAACTGGGTCACAAGTAACATTAGAGAAACATACTTATTTTTTAAACTGTGTGAGTTCAAAAAGAGAATGTACAATGCAATCACTTATTGCTTATACAGTGCCTGTGCCTAATAGAGAAGAAAGCTGTAATATATTTCTTTTGAAATCTTCAGAATAGCTTTATTAACTGCTAAGTAGTGTTTGTTGTTTTTCTCCTTATTTGATCCACCAAAATCAATTTTGGTGTACCATCTGTCCCGTTGACAAAGAAAGTATTAATATCAAAGTTAAAATTCAGATGTGTACTACAAAGGGTTAAATTTACTGGTTGCAAGAAATCATTCATTATCAGAATTAGAAGAAACCGCCTCAATTTTATCTTCATCATGTCCTCAGTAGCTCACTCTTCACCCTGCTATTAGACTGGTCAATGTTGTCTAGGAGTTTGCTAAAAAGACTGGATCACTGAAGCCAATCGGCTTGTGTGTTGCCCTTCGATAGTTTCTTTGCCATATTTCTTTTTCTCAATGATTTTTCCATTAGTTAGGTCTAAGTTTCTGATGTCTTATTTAATCACTTCCTTAATCTGAATGCCAATAGTTTCTAGAATATATTGCCCACTTGAATTGAACCTGTGGTTTGAATGAACTTATTTCTTTCTCTGCTTGCTGATTCTGTTTCATTGTTTATGTTTCCTTTCTTGCTGTCCTGTGTTCCCTGTATTAGTGTCCTGGGCTGCTATAACAAAACATTCCAAACTGGGTGGCTTCAATAACAGACATGTATTCTCTCTCAATTCTGGAGGCTAAAAGTCTGAAATCAGGGTGTCGGCCAGGCTCTCTCTAAGGCCTTTTTCTTGGCTTCTGGTATGTCTGGCAGTCACTGGCTTGTAGACATGCCACTCCAATCTTTTCCTATGTGTTCAAATGGCTATCTTTCCTCTATGTCTGTCTGTGTATCATCTCCTCTTCTTCTCTGGATGCCAATCATATTAGATTTTGACCCACCTAATTCAGCATGACCTTATCTTAACTTGATTACATCTGCAAAAACCCTATTCCAATGAAGTCACATTCACAGGTGCCAAAGAGTTAGGACTGCAATATGTCTTTTGGCAGGACACCATTCAGCCCATAATATAATGCTCATCTCTCAATGCCCAACATATGCCCCAACTTCAATAAGAAGGCTCTTCTCATTTCTTCAGCTCATAATTTTCTGAACTTTCATAAACTGCATGATTCCTTGCGGCATTAACTATGACTGCTTTGTTCATCCCTGTATTTCAGGAGCCTGGTGTATTGGCTGGTACATAGTAAGAAATCAATAAGTATTTGTTGAATGAGTGACTTTATTCAATTAAGTGAATTAATTTATAGCATATAATTCAGTTAGTTTTTGCTGACACAGTATTATTTGCTTTCTTTAAATTAGTTGTCCCTCTAAAAGAATGTGAAGGACACAGTTTCATCTCTAATTTATATCCCAGACTAACAGAGTCCAGCATGAAATTCCCACATGGATGATAATTTGATAAATGCTTTGCAAATTAATTGGTCTAGAAAAATGTGATTGAAAGGAAGTGAGACATCAATAGTCTGTTCAGAGGCTTTTTTTTTTTTTTAAAGAGAAGACTATTTCAGGCAGGAAAAAGACTACTGAGATTAAAGCAAAGCCAAATAGATTGGTGATTAATGTTTTGTTTATACCAAACACAAGTTTTCTGAATATTATAAAAGATTCCAGATATTTAGCTGAGCAGACTAATTAAGATACTGTCTGGTCATATCTTTCAGACTTCAAGTTTTGATATTTTGGTAATATGTATTTCTCTTCAATTGTGTGTTTTATTACAAAAATGACATATAATGCATCTGCTTATAAACCCAGTTTACTGCTAAATAGCATCTTAAATAGGAAAATCTTAAGAACAACTCCTGCAACCCCAACTGTTAACTTTGCAGAACTTCTAATCAGTTTCACAACGGGGAGCAGAGCAAGGCTCACACCTGGAGTCTTAAATATGACAAAGAATACTTGCAATAAGAGAATTAAGATAATTTCCCTCTTTCTATTAATGTCATTACTTATCCAGTCCATTTATCCCTAAAGTAAACTCAAATGTTCATTTTATTCACCCTGAAAATAAATATCTGCGAACTTAACAGGCATCCATACCACCCACAGAAAATAAGCAAAATAAAAGAAACAACAAATCACCATAAGCCACAGATAGGAAGAGGAAAAACAAGGTTTGTCAAGAGAACATAAATCTTCTGCAAATGCTTAAAGGAAAAATGTTTCAGGGAAATGTTATATTCTGAAAACATGGTATAGATGTTATTTTGTTTAGTTCAATGTTGTGTGATAGCACACAAATAGGGGAGACTCCTCCACGTGTTACAAGGCACTCATGCTATTAAGTGTCTGGTTAAGGCCATCAGCTTCATATTTGCAATGCAAATTAACAGACAACATGGAGCTTCCAATCACAGGTGATCCTTAATAAGGCTGCTGATTGCTCTGGAGAGCACAGTTATTTTGGGGCTTAAGAAATAGCTGAATAGTTGGGGAACTGAGCCTTTATTTCACACACACACACACACACACACACACACACACACACACACACACAACCACACAATGAGCAGAAGTGTAGAAGTGATACTATTTAATTAGCTTGTTATTAATAATAGAAAAGGAGCAAAAGGAAGGCCAGATATTTTAGGCATGGCCATGTGGGCAGCTTCACCAGGAAGCTGCAATTTCACATCGCCTGCCCATTCCCTGATGATGACTGATGGAAGGGGCTGGACAAAGGAGAAGATGGGTGCCTGTGCAGTGAGTCAGGGTGATACAGGGAAGTTGTTTGTCAGTCAAACCTGGGGACAGAAATCATTGCCTAGAAGGAGTGGATTCAGGCAAGCCCATGAACTTTGGGAATACATAATCCTCTAGACAAAGGAGCTCTCTCTCTTGATTCTCTGGTTCTTTGGCTTTGCTCCTGCCCATATTCCCTCCATAGTCACGTGGTCTTGAGGACCCAATGCAATGAATGAACTGATGGACTATAATTGGGAACAAAAAATAAACTTGCTTAATTCTGGACTGGGCACTGCTTCAATATAGATCAAACCTCCGGACAATGGCTTTAATCTTAGCTTTTCAAAAGCCACAGATATACCTTTTTGATAGTGAGATGGAGGGAAATGGGACCTTAGAAACTCAGGGATTTAACTCCATGCAGATAAAAAACAAGTGTTCTCCCATGCAAGTCACAGAAAATTATTTTTCAGTACACTGCAAGATGCCCACTCCCGCCAGCAATGACTAGAGATGAAGAAAGCTCCACACTGATAACAGAATGAGTAAAAATAGTGATGTTGAGGACAGAGTTCATATTTTTGTCCACTGCTATTCATTCATGAACTTAAGACATATTTTTCTAAAAAGCCCTCAGACCCAGAGTGCAGTTTTAGAATGTATATTGTTTTAGGAAGCACTCAATAGTATATAAATTTCTTTATGGGTCTAACACAGAGATATAATACCACCATACATGTGGGGCCCAAAGGTTGGCATTATACAAATGGGCCTATCTGCATGAGAACAGGGCTCGTGCACATGCTGAAACCTTCTCTGTTCAGGCAAAAGAGACTCCTTTTCTCCCACTGGTGACGAAAATAGGGCCTGAAACGTCAGTCCACTCTTCAAACTTCTCATCCTTTTGCTCTTGATTTTGTGGGGAAACGTAAGGACATTTGTTATTCCCCCTTGTAACAGCTCTCCATGTGCTTAAAATGTTATCTTTCATTGCTTCTACGTATTGGATTCCTATATTTGTACCCTATCCAATAGTGAGCTAGAAATAAAACTTCACAAATTTTGCCAGAAACTGGATTCAAAATCTTTAAATAGCTCATCTCATGAAAGTTTACTGCATAAATAGCATTTCAAAATAAGCTAGAGCATTTCAGATAGCAAGCAGCAAAGAAGGAAAGAAGTTTGCACTGAAAGGCTCCCCTAAAACACCTATGGGGTGAAAAACTGCTAGAACAAAGACTAAAACTGATCACTTTCTCATACCCTATATACCTAAAAGAATTAGGACATTTCGTATTACTGAAATGTTAGCTTTTAATTTAGAAGATCTGGCAAGTATGGATCCCATATTTCTATCACAGAAATAGGCTGAGTCTGAGACTTGGCACACCCTTCTGGATGAATATGCTCCCCAGTTGATTACAGATAGCATCCTTTCCTATTGGATTAAAATTGGAATGTATCCATTGTTCATGCTACTTTCCTGGCCCCTCAGAATGTTTTCATTTTTGTTTTGTGTTCACACTGATCCAAGAAATGTCTACCTATTTTCCTGCACCTTCTCCTTCCAGGCCAACACCAGTGGAACAGGTAAGAGCCACAGAACTGGGCAGAGGGAGAGGTTCACATGTAATGAAGTCCTTAAGATAGCCTTGACCTATCCTCAGGGAAGTTCTGAAGGTCAAATGGCTGTCAAATTTTACAGTCATTCTTTTTACCAGTTGCTGGATATGGCTACCCCCTGATATAACCACAGTCCCAACAGCTAGAAAGATAAGTTTTATTTGAAAGGTCTTTGAGATGAAGTTCAAGTCTGTGTCCATCACACCTGAGAAGCTGGTTTGCTCTCTCTTCATCTATACCAGTCCTTCCATCTGAAACAGCATTTAAAGAGCCACTAACAGGTTTTTGCTATGTACTAGTTGGGGCCTCATGATTCTTTAGCTTAGAACATGGCTTACTTAGCTGCCTCTCCATATAAGAATAGTCCTTCAGGATTCTTGTAGTGTACATTGCTTATAATCCAGAGCCAGACCCTGCTGTTGTCTGGCACTATCACCTGAGTGTTTTCTGAATATCCTGGAAAAGACCTGCAGAGCATTTTTTCCCACAGGTGTCAAGGAAAGGACAAAGTGACATATGGAAAAAATGACTCCAAATTATGCGACTGAAAACAATTTGTCCAAATGTCTGAATTCAACATTGATTTAATTACTTGCTGGTAATTTTAGAGTCCACTGGAAGCATGTTTTCCTGCCCTAAAGTGTTTGCTATTACAATTAAGCTCAAGAACACATTTTTCAAAGTAGGAAGAATTCTGACTAGTAGATAAAATTATTAGCAAATAAAAGGCTAAACAAAGATATATAAAAGTTACAAATATGTAAAAAGAAACATGATTGGTTGATTGATGGCCTATTCAATTTGACAACATTATTTCTGCAATTTTTTTTACCATTTAATAATCTACAGTAAAATGGTTCCAGAGCCTGAGTTTTGTTTGGCCAGTCCTCATCCTACATCTCAGCATTGACAGCAGGGCTGCCCAAAGTTCTGGCCTTGTGATGGCAGCTAAATTTAAGTTCAGGCTGGTGGAGTGCAGATTTAAGCCTGACCTTAGCAATGCTTATTTGGAATTTACAGTACTAAAATGTATTATATACAGCTAGAGTTGAGAGACAGATGACAGAACTAAATAGGGCATCCTTTCCAGATGAGCAGTCTTCTATTTATTTCTTACCTGGTCTGCTTCATAGTTAAATTACATATCTAGTCCCAGTAGGTTATTCAAGTTTGAATCTCTTGCTATTGATTACCAATAAATAGAAACTGGTTGATGATTTTAAAATATATAAATCACTTAAATTACCTGGATTAAAATTTAAATCAACATACTTAAGCGCTCTTGGTATAGACAGTCACATGCCATTAAAACATGAAATGGGTAATTATTTTTTTTAATGCACCAACTGAAACTACTGGCAGGGGAGCTCTAAGCAATATTCTGACCTGACTATAACTCAGCATTGCTAAAAATACTTCTATTGTCTTACATTCTGATCCAGGTCAACTGCATTTACAAAGTTAGGGATTTCAGTATGGTTAAGGGGAATCGCATTTCTTTGGTGCTTGTCTAGAAATATTTGATCTAATAAAATCAAGAAGATGAGTAACAGACATTTCTCCTCTGACCCACATATAATGTCATCAAAGTTATAAAGACATTCTTTGGGATAGAAGAATTAAAAACTGGAGTTTTCTAGTGCGGATAAGTGCATTTGGTCAGAAAAACAGCTAAAACTTATCAAGATATGAAGGGATGATTAAGTCAGATCTCGCTGAAATGATGATAGAAGCAATAGAGGGAGGACAGAAAGAGACTGTATAAGAAGAGAATGAAAAGAAAGTAGAGAGGTGCTGCCTTCATTTCATTCTTTAAATCCAAATTTTAGTTGTTTTCATGACTTAAACCTTCAGACTTTTTTGTTTTTCAAGCTTGGTAACAATCACTGCCATGTCTATTTATTTAAAAATACTTAGAGAAATATATGCAGAATAGCAAATATAATTAACTGCTTATATGTAGGTTAAGCCTAGAGAATAAATAAATCTATTCAAAATATACAGCATGCATATATGTTCAAGTTTTTTTAACCAGATATTATATTTTTACATGACATACATACAGACATCAGGGGGGAAATCACTTTCTAATTAGGAACAAGCATTTTGAATATTTACATTTCTAACTAATCAGTGTTGATATTGAGACAACCACATTTAATTATACTGCAATCTGTTACATAAGAAGATAAATGTTTTGATTTAAATAAATAATACTATAAAGGCTCATAAATTATTAATTTACAGTGACACACGTAAGCTTTAAATTTTTATAAAGTATATAATAATTGTTATTATCATCAATAACTTATAACCTTGTCAATTGTCCCTAACTGATCTATTTATAATTAGTTATTAGCAGAAATCATGATGACTTATTTGCTTTTATTAATGAACTTTCTCCCATCTTTAGTCCATTCATGTAAAGGAATTTCAGAAGTATCCGTGGTAGATAGAAGGTTCTTTGGATTCCCTTCCTGTTCAATGATATAATCCTAAATAAAAATATTATAGAAGCAAAAAGAAGCACAGAGACATCTTGGGACCAATGATGAAAGGTGAAAGGTAGAAGTTGCGAGGACTTCTATCTCTTTAAGCACTGAAAGAGACTAACATCTTTCAAATCCACTCAGCCTTCCACTCGCCAAAATTTATTCCAGTAACATATTTTTCTCTTATAGCCTATTGTTACCATACCTGGTGGAGGGGCACAGGAACTACATTAGCCAACGGGAATACAAAGATGAACAGGACACTCCAACTCTACCTTAACCCACACCTAATCTCAACACATGTACACAGATTTTGGTGAGGAATAAAACAAATAAAAAAAGGAATAAAACAAATAAAAAAAACACAATGTAAAATTCAAGTAAACATTAAAATACATAATATTTAAAACTGTTTCTATCAACAAGTTAAATTGTCCAGCTATATAGATGAATCTTTCTTTTGTAGTGGATATAACAATAGAGATGAAGGCAGCTGTATGTACCTCTCACTCTTTACTCGCTCAACTCAATTCCTGAAAATTTGAGTGAATGTAGATCTTTCTGTTTTTAAAGGATAAAGAGAAACTCTAAAGAGACAAAATGTGAGGTTATGAAATTGAATATAGAAATGATCAATGGCAAATTTAATAATGGAATTCAAATAATGTGTGCCATTTATATCTAAGAAAGGGATTGCTATTCACCATCTCCTTATGAAGTATTGTAGCAATCATCTCAGGTAGAAACTACTGTTTGGGTTCTGTGCTTATTTGTTTGCTAAAACAATAGAAAGTTATTTTGATTTTATGAACTTATGTATGATTGAATACCATGGTTTGTGTATCCCATTGATTGTGACCACACTAGATACTGAAGGACATTATTCTGGGAACTAGGCAGATCACATGTTCCAAATTATCTCAGTAGCTACAGATAACTGAGTTTTCAGTTGACTCAGTGGTCCTGGAATTAGGAGAACACAATTATCCTAAATTGCCTCAAGCAGCTACTGACAGTGCATTTCTATTTACTCAGCAATCCCAAAATCTGGATAACATAATCTTTCTAAATTGCCCAGGTGGTCCCAGATAATGTGTTTCTGTTGATTTAGTGATTCTTAGATATTAACTTGCTCTACTTTTGTTTCTGTAACAATGCCTTTTTGCAAAGCAGATTCTTCATTCCAGACCCAAAGATGTAATCAACACGTTTATGATATTCTGTCAATATAAGCCAGACTTGTTGAGCCATTTGGGAGCTGCGAAAGTCTGGAGCACTTTTGCTCCAGACCTCATATGCTGCCAGCTTTTTTTAATAAAATGACTCCATAATTCAACTTTTGTGGGGCACCCTCTGTAAAATGGGGGTACATCACAACACTTATAAGTCTGCAGAGAAATTAGTTAACATCGTAATTTAGAACTAGATTGTAACTTCTTGACTAATTAATAAGAAGGAATTAAGTATTTATATTTCCAATGAACTCAATATTTGCAAATTTAAACTACAGCTACTATAGGTAGGGCATTTCAATCAAAGCATTTAGCTGAGCACTAGTTCCGAGCATGGGGTAGAGTGTGGCAACAGGGGAAATGAAATGTGGCTTCTATGCGAGAAGAACATAAAATCTAGAAGAATTTTCCTCTGTAGTATGACTCAGAGGTCAGAGTTCCTTTTCCGCAGCACAAAGCAGCATTACTTTGTTGAAATCTAAGCCTTTGTTATATTCTACTAAAAGAAAAAAACATTAAAATGACCTTCTATTCTAAAGAAAATATTAAAGCTATACTGACATTTAATTTGATTAAAAAGTGCAATCAGATTTTACCTAGAGGCTCTGACTTGTATTGTGAAATCTTAAACACAGCTAAAGAATGCCTCAATCCAGATACATTTTCAAAAATGATTCCCTAAGTGAACCTCCTTTGTATTCTGCATATTGTTTATCTTTCCTTAAGTGGCAATGGAGATTAGTTTAACATAATCAGGTAATGACAGAAAAAGGAAAGAGAACAAAAACCTAACAAATTGGTTGCCAGAAAAAACATCTTAGACATCTTAGAAATGATTCCACATTATTTCTGCCTGATCAAACACTTTTATTCTAGAAAACATCATAGATGATCACTATTGCTATTGTGGACTCCTTTAGGCATTAAGACTTGTGATGTTTAATACAGAAAAGCAAGTGTTTCATTAGGCACTTTTTCCTACCTGCCTGTCCTCTGACCTTTGGTCTTGATTAACATAATAATGAAATGCATTTATCTTTGTGCATTCACAATACATTCATTCTTGGGGACAATAAAATGGCATAATGTATAATTGAGTCATCTGTTCAATTATAATATTAACAGAATGTAATATAAATACATTCAGCCTGGTGGAAGTTGACAAGAATCTATCTTGTTCTTGAGACTCAAGGGTTAAGATGTTGCTCTGGTCCATGTTTTAGATTTAATTACATTTAATTTTTTTCTATTCTTCTTATAGCATATACAGCAGCAGTTTCTGTAGTATAGGATTAGAGGGCTTTTTATTTTTCTTTCTTTTATTTGATACTCAAAGATAACCACGAAAGGAATTCAAGTAAAATAAGGTCACAGTTAATTTTTTTATTTTTATCAATAAAAAAAGTGTGTTCTGGAAGAATTGGTGGATTTTTCTATACTAATAAATATTAGTGTGCTTTCTAGCAATATATCTGGCAGCCTGTTTAAAATAACAAAAACAATGGGCATTAAATCTATGTAAAAAATATTTTCTCACGTTAATTTTGGAGATTAGTGGAGACCAACACAAAGCACATGATAATGATCAGAAAAATAAGAAAAGTAAAGAATGTACCCTGCATTCATTATAAACAGTGTTGGACCAGTGCCTGGCATATAAAGGATGAATGGAAGGCAGTGGCAGAGCTGGTACTCAAAGCCAGAATCATGTTCTCAGTCTAAAAACAGATGTCAGGATGAAAATCAGATAAATATCAGATCTTGGGCTATCAATTGGAGTTACTATGAGGAACTATTAGTGATAAATGGTTACTCAGGAGATGTAATCGCCATATGAAAGTCTGGGCAAGAGTGACGCAAGTTCATTGGGCCATATCTGATTGACATAGAGTTTGCTTGTTTGTTTTTAAAGGAGAAGGCCAGGCCCTTTGCTAAATTAAATGGTAGCTTTTTATTCAAATGCAATGTGTGGCAAATGCCTTACATCTGAGAACTCCACCAACAAAGTAATTAAGTGAATGTTTTTGTATGTTGGACTCTAGGAGGCCAACCTGCTGGTAAAGGAATATACTGATTTTCATATAGAGCAGTACTCTGGAAACCCCAGAACTACTCACATGATTCCTGATTAAGAGAGTGGACCCATCATAACACTCTTTAAAAAATTATTATCTAATGATGGCTCTATGCATCTCTTAATACTGAAATTTTAACCTGTTGATAATCTTAAATTAGATCATTGACCCTCTACTAAAGTGTAGAAAAGGAAAACGGTTTTCCTTAACCCTCTTAAGGTTCCTAGCTGCTTCTGCAAATTAAACTGACAGAGACAGACTCTTAGGAGAAAAGCATACAAATGTATTTAATATAAGTTTTATGTGATATAGGAACCCTTGTAAGGAAATGAAGATGTCAGGAAATAAGAAAATTTCTACTTGCTTTTACATTAGCTTGAAAAAAGAGAGGCATGGAAAAGTGACTAAATTAAGTGGAAGGCTAAAAGAAGATAAAAATTATTTTAATAAGACATTCATATAAAACTCTTTCATCCTAGATGAATGATAACAATGTCATTGATCAATTTTTCATCCTAGATGATAACAATTTCATTATTTCTCCCAGTACAGAAGGGCATCTTGCACTTGGGATTTGTATTTACTGATTTTAGAAAGAAAAGGGAAGGCCAGAGTGTCCTTCTGGTACCTGATGTTTCTTATGTGCCCTAAACTCAAAATACACAATATGTCAAAGAGACATATTTCAGGATGACATGCTCTGAATTCCTTCAAAAACAATAATCTTCTCAAATGTTTCCACCAAATCAACCTTAAACAGAAGTATGCCATATAATCATAGAGAAGGGAACAAGTATGTAAGAAGATCCTGTAACCTACCAATGTTTCCTTTATTTCTTCTTAAAATCTATGGTAATGTTTTATCTTCTTCATAACACATCCACTTGAAAATATAAAACTAATAAAATTCTCAGGAAGATAGGCCATGTTTATTCTCACATTATAAACACTAGCCATTGGGCATTTACTATCTGTCCCATATGATTAATTATGAGGAAACTTTCATTAGACTACACATTTAAGAGGATATGCAACTCATTGTTTCTCAGGCACAAAATGGTGTCTTGAACAGATAATGGATAGCTAAGAATATAAATATGGATATGCAGACAGGTCAGAGGCTCATGTTTTTGGATGTGTGCTGCATGGCGAGGTGTTAAAATAATTATTCAGCCAAACACACGTGTATAAATTTCCTGTTACTGCTGTAACAAAGGACTACAAATTTAAGTGGCTAAAACAACCCAAATTTATTTTCTTACACTTCCGGATTTAAGAAATCTGAAATGGGTCTCACTGGTTAAAATTGAAAGGTCTGCAGATCTTTGTAGAGGCTCTAGGAGAGAATCTATTTTCTTATCTTTTCCAACTTCTAGAGGCTGCCTATACTCTTTGGTTTACAGCCCAATCTTCAATCTGCAAAATCTGCAATGGACAGTATGACCCTTTCTTAATCCCATCATGCTGACTCTTCTCCCTCCTCCCTTTCTCCATTTAAGGACACTTAGAATTAAATTGTGCTCACCCAGATCATAATGAATAGTCTCTATATTTTGTCATCAGCATTTAGCAATCTTAATTCCTTCTGTAACCTCAATTCAACTATCCTATATATCATATATTCACAAGTTCCAGGGATAAGGACAGTGATGCCCTTGGGGAGCCATTATTTTGCAATACAATGCTCAAGTTCAAGCCAACATCACCATCAAAACTGAATCCCTGGGATACTAAACAAATCTGTAATTTTATTTGAGTTAATTATTATTGAGATTTATTGCATAAAAATCTATTAGTCAAATTTTAAAAGTCTTAATTCGTAATACAAAACACTGATGTCTTTGTTTAAACATTAATAAAGTAACACTTTTTCAAAAAATGTCCTATCTAGTCCTTTAAAAATTACATACTGGGAACTTTTAAAATAGATATTTTTATTGATTTCAAAGAGGAAGGGAAAAGGAGATAGAAACATCAATAATGAGAGAAAAATCATTGATTGGCTGCCTCCTGCACACCCCCTACTGGGGATAGAGCCTGCAACCTGGGCATGTGCTCTTGACTGGAATCAAACCTGAGCCCCTTTAAGTCCACAGGCCAATGCTCTATCCACTGAACCAAACCACCCAGGGCCATACCTGGAATTTTAAAGCAGTAATTGGAAGCTACTTTATTGGGTGTAATGTTAGAATAACTTCCTTAGAACTATGATGCCCCATTTTTTTTTTTGCTATGTATTTATATTATAAGCATTAATTGTCACAAGCAAGATTTAATAATATTCAAGATAAGTATCACCTGAAAGCTTGCTACAAAAACAAAAAACAAAAACAAAAACAAACAAAACAAAACAAAAACGAATCTTCAGGCCAACCCCTCTGGATTAGAATCTGAACTTTCATCTGTTTCCTGGCTGATTTGTGAGTAGAATGAAGCATGAGCAACACTGATAGAACAGTCTCTCACTTGATGTAAGCATTTCTATTAGCTGTCAATGTTTCCCTGTTTGTGTAAAACTGTTTAAAAGGCCTTCATTAATGTTTTGTGCATAAAATCAACAGCTTTCATAATCATAGTTTTATTTGTACAACAACAAACAGTTATATATTTCACATCATTAATAGAGTTTTCAATCTACAAAGAAAAAAAAAAGGACACTCCTAGTTATATCTAGAATGCACACCTACATTTGAAAATGAATATTCAAAGGTAGTTACACTGGAAAGCTAAGTGGCATGCTGTGTTTTATTGCCAAGATGGGCATGCTGGCTGAATTTGAAAGTATCCTAAATAATCTCATAATGGTTAATTATACAAATTTAGCAATTCTGGGTGTTAAGGTAAAAATCATTCAAACCTGTAAGGATTTTTTTGTGTGTGTGAGTTTATTTGAGCCAAACTGCTGACAATTGCCAGGATGCAGAATCTCAATGTATTGGGATAATGTTCTGGAGAACGGCACTTTTTCATCTTGTTTTATACATTACAGTCAAAGGAGAAAACATAAATTACATGTAATTCATTGGTGATAGATTAGAGAGGCAGGAGAAAGCAAAGTGGGGAAACCTCTGGGGTTAAATTAAAAGTAAAATGATGGACACATAATTCTTTTGCTTAGGTTGGTACAGGATAGTTAACAGTCAACAATTAACAAGGTAACAGTAACAATGAAGAAATCTGTGGTCGCCATCCTGGCACCCAGGGCATTTCGTTGTGCCCTGAAGCAAATGGAAAAAGGGAAGTTATAAGCTTCCCTGACATTTCACGGCTGTTATTTTAAGTGCAAAAAGACAATAGGCTCAGTGAAGGTAAAGATTAACCTTTGTCAGGGCAGATACCAGCCTAGGATGTGGGTCCCCACCATAAACTGCTTTTTAATTAAAGGTTTTTCATTTCAGACCATCATTTGTGGTTATTTTAGGGCTCTTGAGTTTGCAAGGCCACCATGCAGTCCTTCCCTGAGTTGATCAGGTTAGCATGTGCCATCCCCCCCTTTTTTTTTGTCAAAATGGAAATTACATTGAAACAGGCATTTTGGTTACTTCACTTTCCAAGGCCAAGGATAAAGCCAAAGCTAAAGAATAAGTTGTGTCATAACACTAAGGCTGAACCTGAACTGTGTGTGTGTGTGTGTGTGTGTGTGTGTCTATTGGTAGATTTTATTATCATTTTGCATTGTTTTAGAGAGAAAACAATAAAAATAAATAAAATAACTAAAGACTAATCAAAATAACACCCCAGGTATTCTTTGGGTGCTTATCTTAGAATGAATCCAATACAATAAGAAACATTAAAGTTGTCTTTACATATTTGAGAGGCTGTCAAATGAAAGCAGATTATAGAGTTACAAAGACAGTTGGAATACAGCAGGATATATTTAGGCCCTCACCATCTTAACTGAAGGATTACTCTAACTTTTAAGAATGATACTTTACATTTTACTGCTTTGAACTTACTTGATATGGGTAAATAACTTAGTATTTCTCATACAATTAATGTATGCATGTGTGCATATAAAGAAAGAGATCTATAGACATAGAATTAGAGGGGAGAAAGTGAGGGTTGTCCTACTTACTGCACAATAATTGAGAGGATGAAGCAAGTTACTACAAAATAACTCAAGAACATGTGGTTTAAAGGGAATTCAAGGAACATTTGTTGAATGGATGTACAAATAAATGAACTTTCCATTCTTACTAGCACATCATCCAACAGAGTTTTGAAGCTAAGAAAAAAAAATATTATCTGTCCCATTATTTTTGTCTTACATTAATAAATGCCACAGAAATTTGTACCTGAGTAAAATGAGAAATGTGGGCTGAGTGAGCTTTTGTGATCAATTTGAGCTGAAATTAGCCAGCAGTTTTTATCAGCTCCAAAGTGGTCCAACTGTTACTTTAAATTACAGTCTCTGTAATGGTTTCCGTGAAGTATACATCATCTGTTAGATCTGGTAAATGCATTCATCCTCTATTATATTTCAAAAAGGGCAGAGCAATAATTTCCAGCCTCTAAATTACACTTAAGAGATGATGATGGAGTTTTGCCAGATCGAAATCATCTTAGTATAGTAAAAACACCTCCCTGGTTTCATTTATCTGCAATGAAATAATTATCTGTATAAAAACAGTTACATTTTCTGTTCCTACGTATATAATTATTAAAACAAAGAAATATTGAGTTATCCTTTATCTAGCCATGGCACCCATTTTGCTTTTTGAAAACCTCCCTTTCCTCCTAGTCTGGCATGCATGGTTCTGTGGTTGAGCATTGACTTATATGAATCAGGAGGTCTCCATTCAAGTCATGGTTTGGTTCATGGTCAGGGCACATGGCTGGGTGGGTTTTGGTCGCCAGTGTGGGGTTTGCAGGAGACACCCTATCAATGATTCTCTCTCAACACTAATGTTTCTATCTCTTCCTCTCCCTTCCTGTCTGAAATCAATATATATCTACACTAATAAAAGAGAAACATGCATATTGACCATTCCTTTGCTATGCCCACCAGCCAATCAGGAGCAATATGCAAATTAACCCAACAAAGATGGTGGTTAATTTGTGTACACAGGCAAGGAAAGAAGACTGAAGACAGCATAGAAGGAAGCCAAGCACTGAAGAAGGGAACAAAGTGGTGGAGAAGGAAGCAAGGCAGCCGAGGTGGGCTTCGCTTCTGCCACAGGAAGCCCTATTCTTGCAGGAATCTTCCTGCAATGAGCCTCTAGTATATATACATACTCCCTTCCCTCCTTCAAGTGGTGTTTTCTCATCTATTCCAAAGATATTCCATGCAGAGCATTTAGGCTTCATCAGGACATGGGAGTTTTCTGGGCCTAGTGATTGGCTTTAGGATGACCTTTCAGAGCCATCACCTGAAGGAAGATATATTCTTTCTACTACTTCTCAGCTGGGAAGTTGCAGATACCCCATGGGTCCTGAGAGATTAGGAAGGATGGTAGCGATCTACAGAGAAAAGGTGCTAACACTTGTGGAGTGTTGACCATGTGATATTAGGTACCACTGAGCACTATACAGATATAAATACATTGTTGTTGGTTTTTGGTTGCAACAATCATATTCCTGTTTTACATCTGAGAAAACTGAGTCACACAGCTTTTAAGGGGTAACAATCAATACACAGTTATCAAGGGGCAGAATGGGGGGTTTGAACCTGAGAAGTATGACTCCAGGAAGTATAACCTTAGCCACTATCTTCCTTGCCTCTTTCAATGCCATCATTTGAGCTGAAGCCAGTGGGTTTTGCTGTGAATTTCATTTTATTAAATTAAAAACTTCCACTATGACATTATGAGCTGGGTTAGCCATCACTGCTAAAAACCAGACCAGTCTTCTAGGGAATAATAACATGTCTCATGAGTTTTATTCTTCACATTACTGACTATAGAAATACTTCACTAAATCTACTCTATCCAGGCGAGTATTTTCTACTGAAGTCACATTTCCAACAGCAAGCCTTCCTCTCCCCCTCCAGTCTCTAGGACTGTTCCCCACTCTACATCTACCAACCTATGCTGAAGTAGGTCATGTAGTACTGTCCCTTGACAGTGTTGAATTCTTGTTATTTCTAATATCTGTATTATCTTTTTTTTCTAAAAAATATACATTCTTAAGAAGGTGAAGGCCAAGACCATGTATTATCTTTCTCTGATTTTTCAGATTGCATCCTGTAATATTGGTATCTATAAATATTCATTAGGCATCAGATTATCAGAATTAGTTATGGTACATAGAAAATTGTGGATGTGACTTAAGTGCTATGTATTGAGGCCTATCTTCTTTCCTTGGGTACAAGGTAGAAAAAGGTATTTTGAAATGAAAATACATTTTATAAAAAAAGAAAAAAACTAGGTTGGGTTTATTTTGCACTTGTATTATTTGCATACATTTAATAATCTCATAATATAGTACATGACTGCTTAAATTTAACTGTATCAAGAAATAACTCTCATGTCTTCAAACACATAGTAAAGTATTCCTTCTGTTGGGCTATGCCTCATCTTTGCAGTATTATAAGAGTTCTCCATATTTGCATAACATTTTAAGAATTTACACTCAATAGAATATATATTGTTTCATTTACCCTCACAACAAACTTGTAAAGTCAGTACTATTGCTCCTCTGATATAATCAAGGAATATTAGATTCAAGGGTAAATGACTGCTAGTGAGTGAACATCTACTATTACAACACAAACCTTTGACACCTACACCTAAACTTATTCCACTCTTCTATTTTATTATTTTATGGCCAGTAAAGTATCTGCCAAATAGCAGATACTCAACAGATATGTATATATTTGACTGACTCTTACCTTTATTCATTATCAAATATATATTCATCTATGTTTACCAGGAATTTTGGCTTTTATTTATTGCATACAATGAAATATTACTCAGCCATAAAAAATGAAATCTTGCCATTTGTGACAACATGGATGGACCTGGAGGGTAGTATGCTAAGTGAAATAAGTCAGAAAGAGAAAGATAAATACCATAGGATTTCACTTCATATGTAGAATTTTTAAAAATAAAAATAAATGAACAAACAAAACCAAAACAAACTCATAGATACAGAGAACAAATTGATGGTCACCAGATAGGAAAAGATTTGGAGAATGGGTGAAAAAAGCTGAAATTGATTAAGAAGTACAAATTGATAGTTATAAAAATAGTCACAAGGATGTAAAGTATAGCATAGGGAGTTTAGTCAATAATATTGTAAGAACTAGATATGGTGTCAGATGGGTATTTGACTTGACAGGATGACCGCTTTGTAACATATATCAATGTCTCATTACTATGTTGTACACCTGCAACTAATATAATATTGTATGCCAATTGTAATTGAAAAGTAATTTTTTTAAAAAAGGAAAACAAAATGGCAAGAGCATGAAAAAAATCTTATTATACTAATCTAGATAAGGCAATGCTGGTTTAGATTCATTGGGAGTGGGCAAAAAGAAAGTATCTGGTTTGGTCTCTGACAGACAAGGAAAAGGTTTCTTTGATTCTTTCAAAACAGAGGTATTCTTGACTGGTTAAACAGTATAAACAAGGATAAAGGTTAGCTAGCAAAAGTAAGATGACACTGACACATTTTATTTATTGTTGGCTGCCTCTTTAAAAAATGTGGATGGTTTTGTGTAAATAAGTTTACTTATAAAATGATTCACATTTAGTTTTAAATATCAGTTTACACTAAAACTATTTAAATATATATAGTTTACACACACACATACACACACACACACACACACACACACACACACACACTAGAGGCCCAGTGCGTGAAATTCGTGCATGGTGCATGGAAGGGGTGTTCCCACAGCCCAGCATGCACCCTCTCCAATTGGAGACACCTTTGAGAGTGCCTGACTGCTGGTTTAGTCCTGATCCCTATGGTTTAGATCTGATTGCAGTCAGAGATTCCTCTTGCAATCTGGGACCACTGGCTCCTAACTGCTCACCTGCCTGCCTGCCAGATTGCCCCTAAATGCCTCTGCTTGCCAGCTTGATTATCTTTAACTGCCCTCCCCTGCTGGCCTGGTTGCCCCCAACTGCCTTCTCTTATAGGCCTGATCTCGCCCTCAACTGTCCTCCTCTGCTGGCCAATTTGGTTATAATTGGTCAGTTTTTATGCCAGTCAGTATCAAAAAATCCACCTCCTAGGCAGCCATTGGCTCTCCACAGCACCCACATTTGGTTCTGACTGGTCAGTTCCTATGCCAGTCAGCATCTCTGAGCCTATCAATAGGGCCTGATTAAAAGGACAAGGCTGATCAGCAGCCCTGGTACAGACCTGGAAAGAAAATGAAGGAGAGGCTGCTGGCCAGACTGGGAGAGACAGAGAAAGGCAAGTGCTGATTAAAAGCTGCCATAGAGGCAACGGATCAGTCCCTGATTCTCTTTTCAGGCCTCCCTCTGGCCCTGATTCTCATCCCCCTTCACAGTCAGTCAGGCACCAAGCCTGCAGTGGAAGCAGCAGCTGGGTTGCCATGTCAACCCAGCTGACTGCAGGACTAACTTCCAGCTGGCCCAGCCTGGGTCCTTACTGGTCTTTATGACCCAGGGTTTTTATATATTAGAATATCCTATATAATAAAATAGTAATATGAAAATTGTCCATATCTCCGATAAAGCCAAGCCCACAAACCATGCCCACCAGCCAATCAGGAGCAAATATACCCCAACCAAGATGGCTACAGCCACTGAGAGAATGGGCTGCCCGGGGCAGCAAACTCAGCGTCTGCGCCCCCAGACAGCTCACCCAGCCAAGCAGAGGGAAGGAATGGGCTGGCCAGGGCCATGAGCGCAGCATCTGCACCCCACCAGTCCCGGGTGTGGAGACGGGGAACAGGCCAGCTGTGCGGAGGGAAGAGAAGAACCAGAAAAATGGGTCTTTCCAGTTTCTGATGCTGATAGAACCCTATGGGTGCTGGGCTCCTCCACCTGCAGTCCCCAGTCACAGCCCAGCAGACCCCTGCCTGCAGTCCAGACGTGACCAGCGTGGCCCGCAGCAGGGGATGTCCAGCGGGCACACTACAAGCATCAAATCACTGCCACCAAAGCCTCCCCCCCACACACACACTCACAAGTAGTATGATCCAAGGGGTGACGCCTGAGGCACTGCTTCCATGGAAGCAAATACGCACCATGCCAGGCAGGGAAGCCAGATCTGAAAGCCCAAGCCCCCAAGTACCCGACAGGGCATCATGTGTCAGGGCCCTGAGGAGGTTTCAGGATAAGCATCTCCCCAGAGGCTGTGCGGAAGGAAGAGAGGAACCTCTGGCTAGTGGCCAGGGTGAAGGATGCTGACTTCTTTGCAGGCTGGGCTAGGGGACAGCCCCCCCCCCTCGTGCACAATATTCATGCACTGGGCCTCCCTCTAATATATATATATATATCCTTTTCCTATATAATAAAAAAGAGTAATATGCAAATTGACCATACCTCCGCCACACCCACAAGCAACACCCACCAGCCAATCAGGAGTGAATATGCAAATAAACCCCAACCAAGATGGCTGCAGCCACTAAGAGCAGGAGGGAGGCTTGGGTTTCCCCAGCAAGAAGGAAGCCAACCTTTCCACTTGCCCTTTCCTGCCTAGGCCTCCACTCAATGCTACAAAGTTTCAATTATAGAAGATAGATATATCCCAACAGAAATGGCGGGAGCTAGAGAGAGCAGAGGCTAGGGTTACCTGGGCGATGGAGGAAGCCAAGCTTCTGCAGCTCACGCTGGCCTAGGCCCCCATTCCAGGCTACAATGTTTCAATTATAGAAGGTAAATAAATTCCAACAGAAATGGCTGCTGCCACTGAGTGAGCAGGAGGCTTGGCTCCACTCCAGGCAATAAAGTTTCAATTGTAGAACATAAATAAATCCCAGATACCAGGGCCTACATTGGGTTGCTGGGGTACATGGCCAGCCTGCAAACCACCACAGGACCCTTTTCCAGGCTGTCCCATGCCCCTAGGGAACCCTCAGCCTGATCTGGACACTCTTCAGGACAAACCAGCTGGCCCCCACCCATGTACCAGTCCTCTATCCTATCTAATAAAAGAGTAATATGCAGTTGACCATCACTCCAACACACAAGACAGCTGCCCCCATGTGGTCAAAGATCCTGCTCCCATGTGGACACAGGATGGCCACCACAAGATGGCCAGCAGGGGAGGGCAGTTTAGAGGGACCAGGCCTGCAAAGGAGGGCAGTTGGGGGCAAACAGGCTAGCAGAGGAGTAGTTAGACATCAATCAGGCTGGCAGGGGAATGGATAGTGGGTGATCAGGCTGGAAGGCAGAAGCAGTTAGGAGAAATCAGGGAGGTAGTTAGGTGAGCAGTTTGGAGCCAGCAGTCCTGGATTGTGAGAGGGATGTTGGACATCCCTCGAGGGGTCCCAGATTGGAGAAGGTGCAAGGCTGGGCTGAGGAACACCTTCCCTGTGCATGAATTTTGTGCACTGGGCCTCTAGAGTGTGTGTGTGTGTGTATATACATACATATATATATATATATATTCAGTGTGTTATGTTGAATACTACAAGATACAATGAGTGCTGTAATGAACAGACATCTGTATGTTTCTTATGCAGGTTGTTCAGAAATGCTCTATCATAAGCACATATGTGTCCTTTCCATTCCCCAGAATTGATTCAGGCCTGGATATATACCAACCAGGAGGGCAGTGAGCAGAAACAAAACTCACAGTTTGCAAACCAATCTAAAATTAACAGCCTCAACTTAGAATTTGCTCATTGAATCCCTGCTGTCTCATTTTGATTCTGGAGCAAGACAGACAATGGCTTGTCACCATTCAGTGCTTCTAAATAGTGATGATGATTTGAAAGCTTGGAAGGTGTAGCTTAAAGTGGGAGCTTCCTGGGAGGAGAGGGAAATCGGCACTACTGGGGGTGTTTAGGGCTGGCTGCATCTATGTGCATCCACAGAGATATACACACATGTATTGAGTTCCAGAAATCAACAATTCAGAGGCATACATGACTCATAACATTAGTACAAAAGGTTTCTTTAAGGACTAATATGTTCACATACTTTTTAAAAAATTAATAAGGAAAAATGAGCACATTATTTACATATTTCATTAAAAGAAAGGTTTCAACGTAAACAATCTAGCATCCTTCACCCTCCCATCCCTAAATATCTTAATTTAAATAAATCTTCCTGTTTGCTATAATTCCTCTGGACTCTTACAGAGTGAACCCCCAAAACCACAGTCATGCACTTTCTACTGATACTTGGTGGTTATTGGTAACTGTTGCTGGATTACAGCTTTTGTCCTTGAAACCAGGAAGTGGTGTGTTAATTGACTGAAAGGATTCCTACTCTTTCACCTCTCTCTCTCTCTCTCTCTCTCTCTCTCTCTCTCTCTCTCTCTCTCTCTCTCTCTCTCTCTATTCTTTCTTTACTACACTTTCATACAGTTGGATCTCTCAGCAACCCGCATGGCTCTCCACTTGTATTTTGCCAGCAAAGCTGAAAAGACCAATCTCAGGTGGCCACAAACTGGGACAGCTTCCCAGGTTCATTTGTTTTTCTTTACATCACATGTTCAATCTTCCTAAATTCTACTTCAAATAAAATCCCCACCTGAGTTCCTTTTAAACTAAAGATCAGTCCCAAGAACATCAAGAACAGTCACAGAAATTACATTTGTTTGAACAGCTGTTTGGAACTGCTCTCACTCTATTCAGAATCTTGTTTTATAAACTGTTAGTCAGGGAGCTACCAGTTCAGGTTGTTCATATTGAATTAAGCAAAACTGATGCCGTAGAATGTAGAAGACATTGATTTCACCATTCCCTGGCCATTTCCAAGTCCCTCCTAGATTAGTGCTTTATAGATTTATTGTATTTGATCTTTCAACCTTTTTTATCTAGTCATTTTGTCTGATTCTTTTATCCATTCTTTATTAATGTAAAGGATTGACAGTAGAACTGAGATTCTAACCTTCAAGTTTGAAATTTATGCTGCATTATTCTTGTATTTTCTGATTTATCATTTATTTTCAGTGCTAGTATTCTACATCAGGTTTAATGTTTGCAACTCAAATTATGTTATTCAAAGACAATTTAGATTGCCTTAATATCCAACTTTTCTAGGTCTATGCAATGGAGTTGGCATTTAGTTGATAGTAGTATCAAATATGTTAAGATATCTTAAAATGAACACGTTTAATATATAAATAATTTATAAGTAGTAAAAAGAAAAAAAAACATGTTTTTTAATAAAACTAGAGGAAGGTTAAATGATCTGTTCTGGAAATCAAAGAACAAAGGGTCGAATGTAGGGATGAAAGGAATGGGTTTTACAGGTGCCCTGACAACCGTACCTGTCTCCATGGAGAGCATGTGGGCAAGGCTGGACCACAGTCTCATGTAGTCGTGGCACAACGCCCTGCAATTTCTGTTGCAGCCAGTGGAGGTAAGCAGTCTGGTGAGGAGCTCCCATTGGGGAGTTTCTCCTGCATCTTGCACCCTCTTCACCCACTTAGGCTACCACTGCAGGATTCCATGTTAGGCTGCAAAAATGCTTGCCTCTGGTTTAGTGTTGGCTTCTCAGTGGAGGAGACTGTTCCCACTGTCTCTCAGAGCAGTCCTGTGGGACAAGGGATGTGGGGAGCAGACTCCGTGCTGATCTTGCCTTCGCTGTCTGTGTAACTAATAAACTTTCTAAACCCATGTGGGCTCATTGCCTCCTAACAGCCTGCAAATGTAACAGCTGCAGCCATCGTCCTAGCCGCCCTGTTAATCAAATCAGTACAGACTACTTTACCATTTAACGGGGAAACCTCCATTGCCTTGAAGTAAATGTT
Organism: Antrozous pallidus; assembly: GCA_027563665.1. Lineage (NCBI taxonomy): Eukaryota > Metazoa > Chordata > Mammalia > Chiroptera > Vespertilionidae > Antrozous > Antrozous pallidus. The sequence continues at coordinate 27,900,563 of CM050508.1, read as the reverse complement.
GTTTTCAATAAATCAAATGTTACAGAGTTGGATCTTCCAATGAATTATTACCCACTACACACAGTTAACATTTGTAGGTGCCATAGTATTAAGGTCTTCTCATTCCAGTCTTTCTTCAGCTAGTATGTCCTGTGCTTCATATTTTCTCATTTTAAATGTAATCAATAAAACAATATAATTGTTTTTTCATATCCTCATTTACCCAGTGAAATTAGTTATTCACACTGGAGAAAATTATTTGAGTCTACATATCAGAATCAGCAGAATATAATCAATTCAATGAATGAAGGAAGGAAGGAAAGAATAATAGTAGCAGCTAGTACTCATTTAATGCTTCCTAAGTAAGATAAACATTTTAGTTTATCTGATCGTTTAATTATTACAATAATATCATAAGTTTGGTACTAATTTTATAGATTAATAAATTTAGACAAAGAAAGGATACATAGCCCAAGGTAAGAGTGAATATCTTTACTAACAATTAATTAAGTAGATAAAATAGTTTATCAAAAAATACTCAGAAAAATTAATTTACTTGTGTTTATATGTCTATATACCTCTTTAATGAAGACTCTTCATCCCTAATATCTTCATTGCAACATTTTATAGGCTACTCTTACTCTACTTCATTTTTATTTTAGACCAGTACTAATTTAGGCTGCTCAGATTTTGTATTAAGTCAGATATATGTATGTTTTAAGTTACATTTTAAAAGGTATCACAGGTCACATAAATCACACGTTGGCCATTCACAATAGAATTCATACACATGACCAAGTGGAGTAAACTATATAAATATATACACACATAGTGTAAAAAAGTGAAGAGGTAAGTATTGTTTTTTTTTCCAGATGATACCCTGAAACTTCGTTACTCTATAGTTCTAAGATCTGCTTCATGTTCTCATAGAAAATTCAAGTTCAAATTAAACATAGGAATATCAGTGAATGAACAGCCATTTTTATATTCAATTGACACAATTTTAATATTCTTTAAAATACTAAAAGGAACAGTTTTTGATACATTTTAGCAATCTGGTGAAGGTAGTCCTTTGGCAAAATTGTGTATGGAAAATAAGTCAACATTTCTAGTTAGAGTTACAGAAACATCTTCAGATGTTATGAGTAACTCAAACATATTTTTAATGTTCTGCCACAGAAAATGTCTGTGATACACCTCTATGATATTTTTAGAAAAATATGTTTTCTTTAGATTAAGTTATGTGAACATAATTAAAGTGATGTGTGACATTGCTCATAGCTAGGTCAATGACATGGAACAGGAAATTACTTTTTCTTTTCCATTCCATATGTTTGAGCTGTTAAGAAGATGAGGAAAATGTCCCATATTTTCAGTATTTTTTTCTTCAACCATATGGAAGAAGCTGATGAATAATATAAATAAGTGATATCAGCCTTTAACATGTCATTATATATGTTATTAGCATTACCGTTCTGAATTAGATAATATTAGTGTTTCTAAGGCTTTGTGTCATTTTACCATGACATTATAAGTTCAACCAAATGGTGGAAAGGTGATATCCTGGCCATTGATGACGAGTAAACAAAATCCACTTTTCCTCCCTCACCACAATACAAATTATAGTGATCCTTCATTATCAAAATAAAGAATCACCCCCTTAAAAAGTTTACTCCAATTAAATGAATTGAATATATTTTGATTCCTATACTTTGCCAGTATATTACCACATTACGCAGCGCGCGCACACACGCGCATGCGTGTGTGTGTGTGTGTGTGTGTGTGTGTGTGTTAAGTAAATAAATAACATAATTCAGGTGTGTATAGATTTCTATGAAAATCTTTATGGAAAGATTTTACCTAATTTTAGAAGCATGCCAGTCTACATCACAAGTTACATTCATGTATGTTCACAACACTTTAAAATACCACAGACTGGCCCTAGCCAGTTTGGCTTAGTGGACGGTTTCAGTACTGCAGTCTGTGGACCAAAGGGTTTCAGGTTTGATTCTGGTCAAATGCACATACTTAAGTTGCAGGCTCCTCTTGGCCTGGGCCCAGGTCAGGGCTCGTGTAGAGGGCAACAAATCGATATTTCTCTTTGTCTTTCCCTCTCTTCTACACAGATGGCATGTGTGTTAAGAGAAAGAAACACTGAATTCTGGGTCAGGGTAGTTGCTATTGCACATAATTTAACTCATATTGATTTTGGCTATGTTGGTCTAGAACACATTAGACCACACACAATGAGTTTCTATAAGTAGTGCCAATGCCATAATGAAGAGAAGAAATAAATCTCTCAAGGAATCAATGGCTTGCACAATAGTTCTGAGTAGTTGGCTGCCATTTGAATATATATGGTTTCAGCCTCTTAAAATAAGTCCAAGATTATCCAAAAATATGACATAAACAGATGATTACCATTAAGTCTTTAACTCATTCAATATGAAACTACCCATTGAAATAATTTGAATCCAACTAACAAGTGCCATCTTGGCTTGATAGGAGACTATACAAAGGAATGTGTCAAAGTTCTTGGGGGCTGGCAGTTCACACAAGACCAAGAATGTGACTCTGGCAAAGTTCATTAATTCTCCTGGCCAGTGACTATTGCATTTAAGTCTGAGCAGGCAGCAAACAAAAGTACTTCACCAGTCCAAGGAAAGGGGGTCAAAATAGGTACAGCCATGCTTCAAAAGAAAATTCAAAACCTTGTGCAGAATATTGGTATATAGTTCTAAGAACATATAGTTGGTCTAGTGATTGATAGAGCCTTCTCATTATTTTACAGGGGTTTCTTATAGGTGTAGTTCTACTTTTACCACAAATATACATTTCTCCCTTCTTTTTGCCATAGAACCATGTATGTATCAGAACCATTGTTTTGTACCAGACCGGCTGGTAGTATTGGTATCTCTTTTACAAGTGAGAAAACTGATGCTCAAATAAAGTGAGTGGTGGGGCCAAAAATTAAATCTTGATCTGTCTCTGGGCTCCAAACCTCATACCACTATAGCATATGTTCCTATAATAAATAAATAAATAAATATATATATATATATATATATATATATATATATATATATATATATATATATAAGCAGTGACTGTGATGACCAAAATGACCGTTTGACTAGTTACCACGCAGTGCTAGCATAGATGCATAGACACAGGTAAAGTCTATGAGTGAACTAAGAATGAACAATACAAATGTTTGTCTTCACAGAGCTCATACTGTAAGATTAGGTCAAGGGTGAGAATTCAAAATTGCTACCAGCACAGACCTCAGCTGCCACTTCTGAGAGTGGCCAGAGATACACCTAGTAGTGTACTGGGGGCATGACTGTAGGGCTGGCACCGACATGAAGGCAGGGCCATTCTGGATTTCCCAGAGGAACCAATGGCTGCCTAGGAGGCAGAGCTTTTGATGCTGACTGGCATAGAAACTGACCAATCAGAACCAAATCTAGGTGAACTTTCAGGAGCCAATGACTGCCTAAGAAGTGGAGCTTTTGACATTGCCTGGCATGGAAACCAATCAATCAGAACTTAATCTGGGTGAACTTCAAAGGCAGAACCTGAGGTGGGGGCTGAGGAGGGGTTTTAAGGGCAACAGCTGTTTAATGTAAGGTGTAAGAAGGCAGTTCAATTTTTTAATAACCAGTTTGGCAGTATAATGCATATGGCTGGCTATCAGTCCAGATATAGGGGTTATGTATTTTTGTCTGCCAAGAACATCTCCTCCTACTGAATAAGGCTTCTCCTTCTCCTCCCCATTTAAGCAATCCTATTCTATATTATCTGTCTATACTAATAAAAGGGTAATATGCTAATTAGATGGGGTAGACTGGCCATCTTCCAGATGTCCAACATTTTTCCAGACAAAGCCATGTGGTGGGGGCTGAGGCAGAGGCCTTAGGGGTGATCAGGCCCACAGGGGAGAGCAGTTAGTGGCAATATCAGGCTGGTAGGGGGTTAGGGGTAACCAGGCCAGCAGGGGAGGGCAGTTGGGGCATTCAGCAGGCAAGCAGGTGACTGGTCAGAAGCCAGTGGTCTTGAATTGTGAGAGAGATATCTGACTGCTCATTTAGAACATATCTGAGTGATCATACCTAAGCCAGCAGTCGGATTTCCCCCAGGGGTCCTGGATTGGAGAGGGGCAGGCCAAGCTAAGGGACACTCCCCCCTCCCCTCCCATGCATGAATTTTGTGCACTGGGCCTCTAGTGTTTAATAACAGAATGAGTGTGTGTATATGCTTATATTTGTATGCATGTGCATAACTATAACTGAAAAGTAAACCCAAGAAGAGTAACCACTATAATATAAATCCATCCTTTTAGGTTACTGAAGTGGATACTTTACAAGGAAATTAATTAGTAAAAGGAATATCAAAACAGAAAATGCATAAGCATTTTAATTATTTGTAATGCTAGATGACTCATTCTGCTAAAAGAAAACTAAATGAAGAAGGAAATTGTAGCTATAGGCATAAGGAGATTTGAGTATTTGACCATTTAAACCAAATTTAAAAATTAATCCTATTTAACCTCCACATTGTCTACTGTTTTTGAAGGCTTTCACTAATATGTAGCACATTATTTGACTCTCTGGAGTCTCCATTTGAATTCACCTTCATTTGTATTTATAATACAAGTGCAATTGAATTTCAGTCTACTTAACTCTTTATATAGGGCACCTTTCCTTTCTGACCTCATCCTTTACTTCTGTACAGACTGAATAAAATAAAAAGACACATTTATTTAGTTATGACTTTGCTTGGTCTTCTTTCAGTGCTTATTTGGTACTGAAGATCTTTGATACTAAATAACAACTCTGATCTGTAAATTCAGAGAAGAAATGTCACCAAAAAGAGCAAAACAAAGAAAAAAATGTATAAAAGGCCAGTAAAGAGGTCACAAACTATGGGGTCAGGATGCAGGAAGAGCAATATCGTGAGATAAAAATAACCTTCTCATATCCAAGATTACTTTTCAGGCTTGTCTCAGGGAGCACTTGGAACTCATTGTACGAAAGCTCCTGAGAACAATAGCGTTCCTCCCAATGAAGGAATTGATTCAGCCTTGATGTCTGCCACAGATAAGCAAGACTGATCATTTCTGAAGGATCTCCAGTTGCTTTTTAATCATACCATTATCAGTTTTCTATATGTGTGTGTATGTCACAGACACATAAAAGTGTTTTGATTTACTTAAAGAAACATATCAAATATGTTAATTATCAGAGATAGCCATGTACCATTTTCAACAAGGCACACTGAACGTATAGTTCTCTCTTATATAATAAAATGGTGTACTCAGAGCAGAAAGTTTACAGAGAAAATTCATTATCAGGAAATACCAGCTGGTTTAATATAGAAACTCCAAGTTCATGTGATACATCATCACATCATGATACTTATTACTTATGCAGGCACAGAATAGACAATTAACCAGTATTGGTTGACTGCATGAACATTTTTAACATAAAGGAATTATTTCCTCTGTCATGGCAACCTAAAGCATGTGTGTGTTTTTTCCAAATTTCTCCTTTTAACTTAAAAAGTACTACACTTTCTAAGTCAAAGAACAGTCCCCTCTTACTTCCAAATATTGAAAGTTCTTATGGAATTCTAAGAAAGAAATAGGTTTATTCCTCTAATTTGGCATGGAAATATTGGAACCAATTCCTAAGCAGCTTTCAAACACTCTAGCAGAGTTGTAGCAGAGGGCAGAGTGGTGGCTGTCCCTGAGATCACTCTAGCTGCTCCCAATCCCACCCCTGGCAGAATCTCACTGGGTATTCAGCTGTCTTCATGCAACATCTTTTATGTCACAGAAGAATGTCCTTGCCACCTTCTCCCTACTCCTTCTAAAGGTTTCAAAAAGAGCACTTGCCTTCAGTGTTCACACAACCCTTCTTTATCACTGATGAGGAGAAACTCAGAAGCAATTAGATGATACTCATCTTTTTATTAAAATACATTGGTCCATGTTTGATAATTACAGAGAAACATGTTATTCCCATTCATTCTATTCAGTCAGTTCGACATCCCATAAATACAGATCTTTTCAAAACACAGCTTAATGAAACAGCTGATATTTTATCACTTATACTTCTTGATTATAATAATTTTTTAAATTGTATTTAAAACCATTTGAAGAAAATCATTTGAAGACAAATCATTTAGTTAGGGGGCTTTCTTCGTTGACTTTATGGAACAAACCAGTAATGTCGTTTGATATAATATTTGCTATAAAGTTTTAAAATATTTTTATGTTTGCCCTTTAAAAATATTTAGCTATACATTACTTGTTTAATTTGTGATGGACTATAATTTTTCAAAATCCAAAATATTTTAGGATTTTGGTAATGGGATGAAATCCAGTATAAATATTGTTTGCAAAAGAAATGGCTTTTTATGACCACTGAATTAAAAAAAAGATAATGAATTTGGTCAAAATACAAATCATAGACATGTTATTAGGTATTCATTAAATTATATTTTGTATTTGGTATTTTGGAGCCAATAAACTTTTTCCATTTTAAAATAATCTTTAGGCCTTGAGAAGCATGTAGGTCCCTAGAAAATGGCAGTGGCAGACACGTCAAAATGCTCAATTAAAATCATTTTTCTTGCCCATTTCAAAACTACATTTTCCAATGGCTCTTGCAGCTAGGCATGGTCATATAACTAGGACATGGCTCATGAGTTATGAGTGAAAAGAAAGTATGCAATTTGGGGCCATTCTTTGAAATAAAGGAACCTGCCTCCCCGTCTCCATACCAGTGGCTAAAGATATAATAGGAGGAGCCAGAGCAGAGATAGATCTTAGATCATAAAAAGGAATATGCATGGAGAAGATAGATGAGCAAAAACATAAAACCTCGAAGGGATCTAGATCTAAAACATGGTGGAGATGCCATTATCAGTTCTGGACCATTTCTGCTTGGACTGTCACAGAGGGATTAATTGAGGGAAAGAGTCTGATCTTACTTTCATCAAGGCTATTTGTTTTTTGTAACAAAAGTTGAGCTGGTAGCCTAAGTAAGATTTCACGTAATGCAGAGCTAAGTCAGAGCTGGCTCCAGCTCTAAAAATAATGGTCTGGTGGAGAAGATACTTACATATAAACATAGAGATAGATATATAGATATTTTAACATAGGCACCAAAATGACTTTTTTCTATTAACCAAATCTGAACAGACATGTGTAACACTACAAATGTGTATGCAGAATCAATGATCAATCTCTGCAGTGAGACCTTTAAGATTATCATTATTATAAATACTACAACCTTACACATTTGCAATATATTTCTTAGAAATGTTTATTATCATCTCACATTTTATTCTATTTCTATAAACATCAGACTGCTCACTATGGGAACTTTTGGAACTTCCTATGTTTAGTTCCTCAACCTTCCTGTTTTCACAGTATTTACAACATGGTCCTACTTGTCTTATAAGTGGGCTTCTTAATGCATGTGTGCATTTGCAAATGAGTTCCGGGAACATGCTAATGATATTTTGTTCTGGATCATTTCCAAAAGGATTTCAAGCAAACAAGCTCATTTAAGGGGTGAGGGGAGGGAGTGTGTGTGTGTGTGTGTGTGTGTGTGTGTGTGTGTGTGTGTGTGTAAAGAGAGAAAGTGAGGTGGGGGTGGGAGAGAGAAAGGAGGTAGGCAATTATTCAATGACTGTTAATTAAAAACATTTGCACATAAACGTGATTACCTGGGAAATAGGATTGGAGGTTGACTGAATGGCGTTTGAAAATGGACTTCCTTCAAGTTCAAAAGCTATACCACAAATCACAAGATTTATTAGTTACCATACATAGGATCTTGGGAGTTGCCTGTTTGTAAAACATTGAGGGTAAACTAGAGAGGCAGAGTCAAGAATCTATCCTTTGTTGCTATGGTTTGATTCTTCTATGGCAGTAGCATAAGGAAAACATTTATCTATGTAATTAATACAAGTGGATTAAACACTACTCTGGTATTTGAAATAAATTTTGAAAAAGATGGAGCCATTGTATTTTTCATCATTATTTTAAAGAGAGAATTAATATGCATAACATGGTCTAAAATGTTTGTTTTGTTTTGGTTTGTTAGCTTTGTTTTTCTACTTGTGACCTGTATTTATCTTTGTTTTAATTTTAGTCAAATAGATAAAAATCTTTTTTTTACTAGATAACATTGATCCTATTAAAATAATGGCTAAGCAAATACTTAAAAAAGAATCTAAATAATTTGTGAAAATTTCAATCATTTATGTTATAGACATTTATGAATTTTGTCAATCTTTGGAAAAACTCTGAAAAGGAAATTAATAAGATCCTAAGCATTGCAAAACATTTTTTTTTCACAGTCATGGAGATTTTAACAGGAAGGATTATTCTGAGATAATCTAAGATGATAAATAAAACTATTGAGAAAATGAGGAAGAGAGGATGGGAAGGTGGGAGAGAGAGAAGATGAGTGAAGAGATCAAAGAGAGCAGAGAATTGCAGGAATCAGTGTAAGCTGACACATTTCTTTGGCAAAGGCTGCTGACTGTGGGCAAAGTCACATGACTGGGAGGCTGGTGTGTATCTATCTGCTTAGGAGCCCGTGAAGCTCTTTGCATCCAGACTCCCATGTGCACCATGTGACGCTGGGGTTGCCATGGTAAGTACATAGTGTGAAACTGGGTTGTATTTTTTTTTTGTGTGTGTGTGTGTGTGTATGCTGCTCTAGCATAGATGCACCAGAATTCAAATTAATACTATAATAAAATCACTGGAAGAAGCAGCTTTCTGGGCTTTGGTTAAACATTCAGCAGTTACGTTAGATTCTGTAAACAAATATACTACATCCATTTATTATTTTTTCAAATATAGAATTTATCTGAAATAGTCAATGGATTATTGGCATACAATTAAAAATATATTGATCATAATTTCATTGTTTTATCATTCACCATGTTGAGGCTTATGTTATAGAGAAGTTTCTAGCTACCAGAATATTTTCTTTTTGTTGTTCTTCAAAATATCACGGACATTGCAAGAAATTCCAGGTATATTGTAACCTTGTGAAAATTTAAATGCATTATTATGGATGTAATATAAAAGCTGTCCTTAAAACTAGATCATGAATTTGTAACCTTATGTCACTTTCTGTGTGCTCAGAATGTCCTATAGACTCTCTGCAGTATCATTATGTGGAAGGCAGTCTTAGCATTTTAATTACTAACTTAAATTCCTGTGGAAGCTGCCTAAATAAGTAGAAACAACCAATGGTCAGATTATTTCTCATCCCCAAATCCCACTTCAAAGTAAGGCATTATTTATCTCTTTTTATTCTCTTGTTTCAGAATTGCTCTTTGGCGTCAGATATGCCTGAGCTCTGCTACATTCTGCCATTCACTATGTGATCTTGGCAAACTTCTTAAAGTCTCTAAGACTCCATTCTCCATCTGTGAAATGGGACCAGTGATAGAATCTACCTCATGGAAATATCATCTGGATTAAATAGACACAGCATGTGAAAAAATGTATAGTATCTGCTACACTTCTCATGAGATCTCTGATTTTTCACGTTTCTTTCTTACATTACGCATATTCTTGAAAACTGGCAATCCTAGAAACTTCAAAAAATTCTTCCAAAGTTCTTTGAAGTTTTATTTTACATCTGGGTCAATAATCCAGCTAGAGATCTCAACAGCAATGACAGTTCTAAAGCTAAACTTTGTAAGGCTTTACAGATTTACATGTTTAAGGAAGGCAGATTACCAGTAAAATTCCCTTCAGAAGAATTGGCCAGGGTGATGACCATCAGGTCAACACAACCAAAAGATGGACTGACAGGGTTTGAACAACCAGGGCTTGCAGACCAAATCGGTCCCCTAGAGGTTTCTATAAATAAAGTTTATTGGCACATTGTCATGCTCCTTGGTTTAGGTATAGTTGAGGATGCTTTCACACTACAGGAGCAGGGTTAACTCGTTGCCACAGAGACTTTATGGCCTGCAGAGCCTGAAATAATCACTCTTTAAAAATGTTTGCTGACCTGTAAGTTCAGGTAGAGTAAGCAGGTTCTTCAAAAGCAGAGCTGTGAAATAATGTTCAGAATTCCAATTTCAGTCATTTTTCCAGCCTTATCCCTACATTGAGAAGGAAATCCAGCCTTATCCCTATATCGAGAAGGAATTCAATCTAACAGTGAAGAGATAGGAATAGTCAACTATGAGTAGAACAAAAATGTAGATTTTTAAGGTACAAATGATTATGAATTGCATCCTCTTCTTCACTTCCCAAGGAAGAAAAAGGCTATGTTGCTAATCCAGCCCAGGGAACTGCTCTCTTATGCAGAATTCAGGTGTTGCATGAAAACTGAAGGGAGAAAAATCAACCTCTCTTGTCTCCCCATCAACCTTCACCCCAAATCCAGAGAAGTTACCTTGACCTATACAATAAAGTGGTGTGTTTTTCCCACAGAGGGGAAAGGAAGGGAGAGCCTGAATTGCCCAGGATAGGGACTATTAGAAGTTTATAGCTGGTAAGAGAATCATTGTGTTGGATTTTCTAAATAAAATGACCCCTTAGATATCCTTTGAGAGACTCCAGCAAAGATCTGAATCACTTTACAAAAATTCCAAGTTGTTAAACTCTCATTTTTTTTAATGGGATTCTGTGCCAAGTCTGACCATTCTATGATTTGGTTTTATATGTATATATGAAAATTATTACAAAAGAGACATTAAATGTTAGAATGGAATTATAAAAAGTACTATGACAGCAAATAAGATAGAACAATCAATAATGTCTGTGAAGGTTTCAGACAGATACAGCTTGAGCAGAGTCCTGAAGGAAACATAAGGACTTGTCCAAGGCACAAGGTCACGAATGTTGGGAAGTATATAAGCATGAGCAGATGTTGAACCTATAGGGGAACTATGCACCTTCTATGGAGAATAGTGGCTCATGTAGTAATATGAATATTTCATTTAATCCTCAATACGATCTGGCAAAGTGGGCATATGTTAGGAAACTGAGATACCTTGAGGATGAATAAATTGGGTTAAGAATACAGTTTAATGGAGGGCAATTATTTGTATCTCATCTATATAAAAATTACCCATATGTTAACAATTCACTAAGTATTAAGTAATGAATGGTGATTATCTTGGTGACACTGAAAATTTAGCCTATCTGCATGTTCCTTAACATTCATCCATTTAGTTAGAGTTTTGTGGAGGCATTTTTTCTGTTTGGAGATCTTTGGTAGTTTTTTAAACTTTCCATTTCTTTTATGCAAAGATTCCCCATTTTATTATCCAACTACTTGCTATGTGCAACAAAAACCTAAACTAAATTAAAAAATTTAGGTCAGTTATACCTGGAAACTAGTTTTGTTTCTCTGCCTAAGTTCAACAACAACTTGTTATATGACTTCAGAGGAGCCACTTTCCTACTGACTGAGATTATATATTAACTAGAGGCCTGGTGCTTGAAATTAATGCATGGGGGTGGGGCTCCCCTCAGCCTAGCCTGCACCCTCTCCAATCCAGAACCCCTCGGGGGATGTCTGATCCTGAGGATCGGGCCTAAACCAGCATTCAGACATCCCTTTTACAATCTGGAACCACTGGTTCCTAACTGCTCACCTGCCTGCCTGTCTGATTGCCCCTAACTGCCCCCCCCCTGTTGGTCTGGTCACCCCAACAGCCTCCCCCTGGAGGCCTAGTTGCCCTTAACTCCCCCCTCCTGCCAGCCTTGTCACCCTAACTGCTCCCCCACCAGCCTGATTGCCCCTTTCTGCCCTCCCGCCAGCCTGGTCATCCCTCACTGCCCTGCTCTGCCAGCCTGTTCACCCCTCATTGCCACTCCTGCTGGCCTGGTCACCCCAAATGCCCCCCTCCCAACTTGGTTGCCCCGCATGGCCTGATGCTCAGTCATTTGGTCACCCCCCACCAACCCCTCTGTCAGCCCAGTTGCCCTTCACAGCCTGCTGCTCAGTTGTTTGATCACCCCTCACTAACCCATTGGCCAGCCTAGTTGCCCCATGCAGCCTGTTCCATCATTCATTCGGTTGCGAATGTTGCTTAAGCTTTTATGTACATAGATATAAATCTAAGAAAAAGTATAAAACGGGGGTTTGTTACCAGCCCATTGCCACTTGTTTAATTTCACAATCTCTTTGCCACTTAAATATTGCCCCCAAAATTCTCCTTTCTAACCTATTATCCAGAATGAGTTTAATAAATCATTCACAGTAAGGCAAGACTGACTAATACAAATTGATATCTCTTCATTTGCCTTCTAAAGAATGAAGCAATATACAAGCCAAAAAATAATTTTACACATTTGAGGTTTATGACATTTGTTAAAGAAAATGATATATTTTCACAGTGTGAGAGTTTAGTATCCCCTATAATTACATCATATTGTTAACTTACTAATTCACAGGTAAGGTCTCATAATATCAATTAGTTATTTAATACATCAAGCAAATATACTAATTGGGCAACTATTGCTCTAGGAGTTTAGGCTAGAGCAGTGAGCAAAGCAAAGCCCCTGCCCTACTGGTGGACATATTTCAGTGAATAGGAGTTAATGCTCACTTAAAATTTGCTGTGAGTGCTGTGTTAAGCCCTCCATTGGCCTGGGGTCATTGATTTGTTATAACAGCCTAAGTTTTAGGTACTATTTTTACCACCACTACTTTATCATGAAGAACATCACAGACCAGAGGGTTTGAAAAATTTGTTCATAATAACAGAGCCTAACAGAGTTAGGTACAAAATTTGTCCTGGAAGGAAATGATGCTGTCCACTAGACTTGCTTTCCTCTAATACAGGTTCAGTTGAAAATACTGAATATGTAGAAAGCAATAAAAGAAGCATAAAACAAGAGATACGTATATAATAAACTAGTTTTCCAGAGGTCATTACCATTTTCTTTTATTTTTTACCATTTTCTTTTTATTTTAGTTATTATGAATGCATTCCTAACAAACTACCTTTTTATGTTTTCTTTACCTGAATGTTGCCCACTCTAATAAATTTAAACTTGAGTTTAGACTTCAATATTCCTCTCTTTCACACACACACACACACACACATACACACACACACACACACAATATCAGTAATTATTTTACTTTCATGCAAACCAGTCATCTCACTGAAAATTAAACATTTATATAACCTATATATTGAACTAGTTTATTTTCATCCTTTGTTTTAATCCTTACTTGAGAATATTTTTCCATGGATTTTGTTAGAGTGGAAGAGGGGAAAAGACAGAGAGTAACATGGATGTGAGAAGAACACATTGACTAGTTGCCTCCTACATGCACCCTGACCAGGGCCTGGGCTGGGGAGGAGTCTGCTACCAAAGTGCATGCCCTTGACTAGAATCAAACCTGGGACCTTTGGTCCACAGGCCAATATTCTATCCACTGAGCAAACTGGCTAGGGACCCATTTTCATTTTTTTAAATAAAAATATGTGCTACAAAATTACTGAAGTGTCTGCTAAGATCTATTGTAATATAACTTTTTACTAGTAGTATAAAAATCTAAAATTAAAACAAATATAAAAACCACACATCTGTTTCTGCTTGGATTATTCTTTACCCAACAGGTAATTTCTAACCTGCCATAGGGTAGAGGATGTCAATTCCTAAATGTGTTAGATCAACCTTTGTTAAAAAGTTCATTTTCAAACATAAACTTGACAATAGAAAGCCCGCCTTAATTTCCTTCTTAATATTAAGTTTCCCATGCCAAGTATGTGTCAAGAATTTAATTGCAGCATGAAATTAACCAGTTATAAAATACTGTACTTGTGCCCTTGCCTTCTAAAGTAGAATGCACTAAATAATTTGCTTAATAGCTTCTAACATGACACCTCAATTTAATAACCAAAGTGCCCTGACTTGTTGGATAAATTCCTGGTGAGAAATGCTCTGTATGTAATTTATCAATGGGCCACACACACACACACACACACACACACACACACACACTCACACACACACACTCACACACACACAAGAAAGGCAGTTGACTATACCTCTTGTATGAATGGTTGTCCTGTGTTAGAGCTAGTTCTCATTGACTCCTTAGTGGAGAATACGAGGCCATTCTATAGACATGAATTTGTCAGGCTCCTACTTTGGCTCTTTTGTAAAATTTCAAGGGTCCTTTTGTGATTCCTCCTAACAAGCATTATTTGAGAACTAACTTATAAATTCAGGGACAGGATAAAAAGTGAACAAAGTCTGGAATTTTAGTGACTTGGCTAAATTTTTTTTCTATCTCTACTCTCCCTTTCCAGTTTTCTCCTTGCTTTATATCTAACCTATTTCCATTTAATGCTTTAGTTTTAGAAGGACTATGTCCTGACCAAAATTAAATATCTGCCATATAAATACTATAAGTGCATGAATAGTCAATGTACTTACTTATATTTATCAGTCTAAACTACAGAAGTCAAGCCTAAGGGCTTTAGAATTCCTCAAATCATAGTTTCCTATTTTCAGTCTTATTTTATATTTATTCTATGATTACAACAAAATAATGGTAAAGTAGAATTCTGGAGCTCTAGATCTCAAGGTCATTAAAAACTTAAAAAATTTTTATGTTACTTTATAAGCTATAGACAATGGAAGATATTTTCTACAGTATATTTCAGGGTGGGATGTATTATTTAAATGGCTATATGCTTCATTCAAAGATTATAATCAGGATTTGAATAATACAAATTGAGGCTGAAGAACATTTCCAAAAAGTGTGCAAATGTGATATTTTATTAAAATGAAGTACTTATATCTGAGAAATAATAAATTAATGAAAATTTTAATTCATTGCTCCACTATCAGTTCTATTACAAAATAACATTTCCTATATTCATTTTTCCCAATCTGTTTTAACAGCTTTGAAAAGATTAAGGGAAGTTCCATTTTTCTCCAAAGTTCAGGCATAAATGCAAACAACAATTAAACAAAATGTTGACTTGAAGATATATCAAGTCTTATCTGAATCGCATAACATGTCATTTCATCAAGTATCTTAGAAACTATATTGTTTCCAATGTTCACCTGAGATAATTGTATACAAAGACCATTAATTTCTGTCATTGGTAAGATTTACATGATGCATGTCATTAAAGGATGAGGTTTTTAGTAACTAAACTGACTGCTATGGAATCGAAAGTGGTGAGGGCTTCCATTATACACTAGAACTTGTTTGCCAGAATATGTTGCATGCATGTCAGAAAGTAACAAGAGCTCCTAGTTGGCACATGGAGATAGTTTCATGTCTCAGCTTGTTCATTAAAAAAGGTTTTATCTGTGTGACTAAGGTAACATAACATGCCTACATATTTTTAATTTAATAAATCTTTATTGTTCAGATTATTAATTACAGTGTTCATCTTCCCTCCCCCTTAGCTCCCCTCCACTCGGTACTCATCCCACCCTCTGCCCTTACCTCCCCTCCCACTGTCCTCATCCATAGGTGTATGATTTTTGTCCAGTCTTTTCCTGCACCTCCCACTCTCCTTTCTCCCCAAGAATTGTCAGTCCATCCCCTTTCTATGCCCCTGATTCTGTTATATTCACCAGTTTATTCTGCTCATCAGATTTTTAATTCACTTGATTTTTAGATTCACTTGTTGATAGATTAAAGTACATCTTTGAAAAATAAACATGCATACATTTGCCTAGGAGAAGATCAGGCCATGATATACATGATCTGTCCCTTCACCAGAAGTTCACTAAGGCCATTTCATTCTGTTACCAGGTTATTGTTCCTGCAATAGTTCATACATGTCATGCAGCCTGAACTGAGCTCTCATTCAACTCCAGGTGACAGAGGTCAAACTGTTTCCATGTTAACTAAGTCACAGTCTGTCTCTCACCAAGATTGCCAATTGTGCTAAATTGAAGATAGAGGTTATAGGTGAAGGCAACCTACACAGAGGATTGTGTTGACACCTTTAAGCTGACTTCTTTTCAGAATTCTAAGTCACATTGAAATGGAAAGGCTTGAGCAGATAGGATCACTGCATTAAAGACAAATCTACAAGCGACACTGCTTCCTAAAACCCAGACCATCCTACTCTTTCATTCCTCCACTTTAATGCCATCATAGAACAACAGCACCGGCTTAGTGTCTCCACCTCATTTCAAATGCTCTCTCACATGCGTGCTATCTCCTGGAAGGTTTTTAACTTTGTAAGAAGTGGTAAGCTCATATATGAAACCAATGGCCTTCTTTAGAAAAATCACATGGTGTCAACTCAAACCCCTGTGTTTCACAAAGGCATATTACTATATCACACATTTAAAAAGTATCTCTTTATATTAACAAATGCTTCTGACAGTATCCATGGTGAAGAAAATTAGTCATGGTATCTTTCACAAAATAGAATTGTTTATGGCTAGAAACCAAACCAAATTAAGATGTGGTAATTCAAATATTCACGGAAGTATTTAGTTACTCTGTTTCCCCTCCCCTGTATGTTCCTTGCCCTGTGCCTGTTTTCCCATGACGGGGATCCCCACACCACAGTAATACTCTCTTCTGACACTGTGAGCTCTGTATTGACTACACTTTCCTGGTTGTATTTTTAGCTCACACTTTGAAATAGCATGGCTGGATGGCTCCCCCACAATGTTTTTGGTAGATTGGTTCACAATGTCCATGTCTATTGCTCACCTCTCCAATTTATCAACAGTTTTTTGTTTTGTTTTGTTTTGGTTTGGTTTGGTTTGCTGTGGCAGTGGTCATACAGACATATATCATTTCTCCTCTTTACCTGTGAAAAATTCCTCCTCAGTCAAGAGACATTCAGCATGGCACATATTATTAGTATTGTGATTTGAGTGGCAGCCAACCAACACTTAGGGAACAATTTATCTACTGGAATTGGACTACACATCACTAATGCACATGGCAGATTGATGGGGCAGCTTTAGTGGATGTATTCTTTATTAATGAGATTCAGTATGATTTGCTAAAAAGGCTTTTACTGGGCAGTCCTTTTCTGTCTCTCTCCCCATCTCTTTTATCCCATATAATCTGTTGAACCATGTACCATGTTTTGAAAATGTGTTTCTCTGTTTTTATTTGAAATACCTAGGCTTTTTGAAACACTGAACACAAACTAAATAGAGCGTAAGTGTGTGCATGTGCACACACACACCCCCCAGATTGGAATTGAAGAGTATCACAGAAGGCAGGAACTAAGGAAATGAATTAAAATCTGATGTTATTAAGAAGAAGTAAAAGTATATGGAAAAGAAGAATCTAAGAATAAAATTAGATATTTGAAATAATTTTTAGAAATGAATGGCTGTGTCTATCTTAACAGGTAGTCTAAAGCACAAAGATTTTTTTTTTCTAAATGGAATATTTTATTTGTATTGATCTCATGAGACTTTGGAGTTGCTGAGGTCTGGGGGCTTCAAACAGGGCTCAGTAAAAAATCCAGAGAAAATCACAAGCTACTCATCTTTTAACTCTTTCTTTAAATACCCAGAGGCCAATATGCAAAAGAGATTGGTTTACATTAATTACAATGAGATTTTTCTAAAACACTTTAAGAGTAACATAAGGGCAAATTATTTCAGATTCTAGTCTTATCCTGATCAAACTCTCACTACTCTATAATTTCATAGAGTAGTGAGAAGCCATCTCCTTTCTCCTGGGAGAAGAATCCATATGTACTATGATCACTATAAATATATTTTTTCATTATCTTGTGTTTATTTTTAATTTATCTATTACTGTTATTTTTTGGTAAAAATATCACATCTCCCTCAAATTAAAGAAAATATTAGCCTCTGAAAGAATGTTTATTTAAAATGATCTATGTAGTGATTTACTTGACAATGGATTTCCAGTCCTGTTTTGTCATTTATCTTCAAAACAAATGCTATTTCAATGGTATATTATAAAAGGCATTGAAGCAATTTTTAAAGTTTATGTGACAATCTAACATCAAGCATCCTAGGAAATTAAGGATCACTCTAGGAAAATTCTTAAAGTCCCAAGTTTCTCCCTGCATTTTGGTTCCCTTTGAAGAAAAAGCTGGATAGAGCAGTATATAAGAAAGAAGCACACTTTCCCATGCAACATGTTAAAGGCTATTGGGGGCCCAGCCCTTCCCAGTTTCCTCAAAGGAAGACAAAGCTGAAACTTACACGGCATTTACATGGCAGTGTGGAAAACACATTACTCTCTAGAAGAAAAGTCAAACCACACAGCATATTTCTTTAAAAAACCATTCTAGACTGTTATCTCTTGTGTATGGAGGAGGAGGAGGAGGAGGGGATACGATTTATTATTTCTTTGTTTATTTTTACCTTAAATATTATGGCATTTTGACAGAAAGTATGCATTTCCATGAAAAGAATAAAACTTTAGTAGCTCCTATGCCAAGAAAGAGAATTTGCAGGATAGTTCCTGGAAAATATCTAGAAAAGGATTAATGAATTGCATTTGTAATATTACATGCTATGTCAGCCTGTTTCCTTTTCCTTCAGGACACCCAATGACAGTGCACTAAGTGAGGTGATGCAATCTGATTGGACAAATGTTGCAAAACTTGCTATGTACAAGAGATAGCTTCTCTGCTCTTGAAGCCAGTTTAATAATTAAAACTAAGATGACCAATTATTGGATATTTTTCATCTGTTCATATGCCAAAATTCTCTCAGCCCTTGTGTAATTTTAACTGTTTTAGCAGAAAAAAACAACAGAAAGACAGGTACATGGAGAAAATGACACAGAATGATAAAATAAGAAATATACTCTTGGAGACTGACTACACATGTTATTTGCAGATACTTAAAGCAAATAATCCCATTTCTTTCCTTGTGTTGGTTTCTATGCAAAATGAATGTAAAATATTTTTGGACATGGTGTCCTATGTCATCTATATGTATATATAAAACCTTAATATGCAAATAAACCTTAATATGCAATGGCGGAACAACCAAATACTCAAAAAACTGGTCAATATGACATGTGCTGACCATCAGAGGGCATGTGTGGAATATGGCAGGCAGTGGCCGTGGTGGGATAGTGGAGCAGGTGGTCAAGGGTGCCAGACCAAGGCTAAGCACCGGTTGCTATCATCAGAGTGAGCCTCTGGTGGTTACTGAAAATTCTTTGCTCCTGCATGCCATGGTCCTGCCAGGTGCTTGTGCCTGCTCCCGGCACTGGCCCCACTCACACCTGCTGCTGGTGACTGGTGCCAGTCCTGATTCTGATCAATCGGCACCATCAGCAGGTGTGAGCAGGGCCAGCACTGTCAGCATGTGGGAGCAGTGGAGGTAGCGGGAGCAGGGCTGCTGGCAGACAGGGGAACACGGGCCATGGTGGGAGGAGCCAGCTGGGGGTGTTGATGATGGGCCAAGACCCGCCTCTGTGCCCACTGCAGCCCTGCAACCCACAGTTCCTTTCGAGGTGCACAAATTCATGCACTGGGCCCCAAGTTATTAA
Source organism: Antrozous pallidus (assembly GCA_027563665.1). Classification (NCBI taxonomy): domain Eukaryota; kingdom Metazoa; phylum Chordata; class Mammalia; order Chiroptera; family Vespertilionidae; genus Antrozous; species Antrozous pallidus. The sequence goes on along the minus strand of CM050508.1, from coordinate 27,881,085 downwards.
TATAAACACATTTTGTGATAAAGATAAAGGTAATAACAATGACAGTAAAAGCAATACTAGTAATAATAATAACAATAGCTACACAATTCTACAGGTATACATGTTGGCTAGTCCACCAGTTGACCCATGTGTTGTATCATTTTTTTCTCTTAATGCAACAAAATGCATATTATTTCTAATTGACAAATGATTAACCTTAACTTTAAAAATTAAGGCACATTTTATGGGTCTCACTAAAGCTAGGAAGTAAAAGAAACTGATTCCACCTTTTTTCCAGGCTCCAGGATTCTCCCACTACTCAGTTCCACTCCCCTATCCCCCCACAAATACTGTTCCACCCAATTTCCATTGTATTATTCGGTAATAATCTATAGGGTTTTTTGAATACTCAAGTACAGAAAAGATGCCCAATGTATATCAATTAGAAAATGATGTCTCTATCATTGCCGAAAGACCATAAGTGAATATTACCAATGCTAATAATTACATCTATCCATTGTCAGAACATTTTTTTAAAATGTCAAGTGTTTTGTGGGCCTACCTCTGCCTTTTACCATGATTCTCAGATTCCATGATTTAAGACTATTATCTTTGCACTAAACTGAAAAGTGTCTATAATTGTGGATAGTGTGGCCTCTTAGAATTAGTATCACTGACTCTACTAGTTGGGCACAGAGGCAGAGACTTCCAGGCACTTGTTCATTGGCTGTGATTAATTTACATGCTGCCCTCCTCTGTATAAACATTTATTTAAAAATATTTCTCCAATGTTAAATATGTGTGCATAATCTTTAGGGTATTATAAAAGTATTTAACATTTCTATAAAATTATTCAACCTTATATCTATAAAATATCAAATACAAAACATAAAATTCTTTTTTAAAATATATTTTATTGTTTTTTTACAGAGAGGAGGGAAGAGGGATAGAAAGTTAGAAACATCGATGAGAGAAACATCGACCAGCTGCCTTCTGCATACCACCTACTGGGGATGTGCCCACAACCAAGGTACATGCTCTTGACTGGAATCAAACCTGGGACTCTTCAGTCTGCAGGCTAACACTCTATCTGGAACCCTTCAGTCTGCAGGCTGGTGCTCTATCCACTGAACCAAACTGGTCAGGGAAAAACACGACATTCTTACAAATCACAAAGCATTAGAAGCCTAAGAGACATCTCAAACTCTAAAATGTGCAAAACTTTTGTCACCAAATCTCCTTCTGCTGTCTTTCCCCTCTGCTATTGGAATGCCATGCTTTTATCTTGCTCTCACACCTCACATCCAATCTATCATCAAATTCTGTCATCTCTACCTTTAAAATGTATCTCCAATTCCACCACATACCTCCCCATCTAGCGCTGCTGCTTTGGTCCATGCCACTGTCTTCCCTCTGAACCATCTACACTAATAAAGTAAAAAGATGCAAATTGACCACACCTTTGCCATGCCCATCAGACAATCAGGAGTCAGCATGCAAATTAACCCAACAAAGATGGTGGGTTAATTTGGATACACAATCTTGGAGAGACTGGTGCTGGGGGGGGGGGGGTGCTTGCATTGTTGCCATGGTGATAACACAGGCATTCCACACTACCCCAGCTACTCAGGGCCTCTGTGCAGTGTGGGAAGGAAGGGTGGGAGTGGAAAGAGGCAGCTCCAGGGCTGGAGCAGGAAGACAGTGCTGGCAGCCAGGGAAAGGAAGGCCCATTCTTTCATGAATCTTCATGCATTGGGCTTTTAGTTGTTTTTATGACCTCACTATCAAAGTCCCTTCCCCTTGATGCTCCACACAGCGACCAGAATTATCTGCCTTCTAGTTATAGAAGTCACATTATAGCATTCTTCCTCTCCAAACTGAGCGACTTCTCATCTCAGTTGAGTGACAGCCAGTGACCTCCATGACCTCATAAGATCTGACCCCTTTCCTTCAGGCCTGATTTTCTAACCTTCTCTGTTCATTTTCTATCTCTAGCCACATGACCTTCTTGCATTTTCTCCAACATTTCAGGAATATTCCCACCTAAGACCTCTTCTCTGGATATTTCTCTTCCTGGACATTTGTCACCTAGATATCTGCATGGTCCTTTCCTTGTTTACTTCAGGTCTTTATTCAAATGTCATATCCTCACTAAGCCTTTTCTTCACCAACCTATCAAAAATTAAATCTTCTCCCCATCCCGACTCCCATTCCCTAGTTTAGTTTTCTTCATAAGAACTCATCACATGTTAACTTATGATATACTTTCCTTATTTTATTGTCTGTTACCCTAACCCCACCTCCATCAGACTGTAAATCCTACAAAGGCAAGCAAACATTATTTGCTCTTTTGTTCACTGCTTTATCCCAAGTACCTACAATAATGCCTGATATATAATAAATGGTGAATAAGTGCATAATAAAAAACTTTGTACAGAAACAAAACAGCTATACAACCCCTATAAACCCCAGGCTAATAGAAAATTAAGAAGTCTCCCAGGTAATGCTTATCTTCATTGTTGAACTATTTAATTTCCTATTCAAAAGTCAGGATATGCTGAGTGGTATACTTAGCCTCCAATCAAAGACTAAAATGCAATTTACTAATTAAAGTAATGGATTTTAAATGCTGGTCTTTTTCTTTTTAAAGCATCTTTCTTGTACAGTTTATCAAAAGTGCTTTTCAAAATAGAGTTATTTTTCCCCTGCTTCCTGGAAGGCTGGTTATATTCATATTCTAGCACGGACATGAATATTCTGTCATGCATTTCCAAATATGAATGTTTTTAAGAATAACTTTCAACTAGAGACATGTGTTTTGAGCAGAGATTCATTTTGGGAGAGAGCTTGATTTTCCTTTTATCAATTCATAGTTAAAATTAATTTCAAAGTGACCCATAAATTTAGGATGATGTTTTCTCCAGGCTACTTCAAAGTTAAACCGAGACCTTGGAGCTATTTCATTATCATGCTCAGTCTTTACTCTAGCAGCTTCATTTGTTACATTAGACGTGTTCTCTGAGCCATACTGCATTTTTTAGTAGTTAAAAAATCCCCTGACTCATCGTCTTGCTCCATTATAATTCCTTTTCCTTATCTGGGTTTTCTAACATCTTACAAAGGCCACGTTTAGTTAAAGATTGAGAATATCTTCTAATAGCCTGCAGAGTATAAAAAGCAGCCCAGATTGAAAACTATAGCTCAATTGATTTATAACCATCTCTAAATATTTAACACTACTTCTAAAAGAAACATTACCTTAAATTTTCCAATGAGCTTCTTTTCAATCATTCATGCTGTCAAACGTTGGGATGTTTAGACTGTCCATTCTGTGCTGCGATTTCCTCAGCATAAAAAGAGCTTAATTCTGATGCTGACTGGCAGCCCATATGGGGTTATGTTCTGAAAAGCCCCTCCTCTTGCCAACATCTGTCTATTTCAGCTATGGAACAGACACTGAGCTTCTTAAAATGAAAAGGCCACTGCTTGGTCCTGGATGTAATTAAAGAGTATGAAGAGCTCTCAGAAAAGCTCCATTAAAAGAAGCAGGAGCCTTACCTTAACCTGAGTCATTGAAGGCCCCTCCACAGGTGGCCTCTACTCTATCCTGGCAGGTGACTGGATGAAAAGACTAAAATCACCCCTATTCCAAATATAGATGCAATGGGAATTGTCAATAGATGAATGCTAGTTTGTATTAAATATCTTAGCACTGAAGTAAGCCAGGGGACAGGCTTCATTTTGATTTATAAGGTGAAATGGCACAACAATCAAAATGGACAAATGTCACGTCCTTAGTCTTAGTGGAGAAAGTTAATACTTATGAGCACAAGTGGTATCTTTAGATATATGCTCATTAATATTAACTTTCCACACCAGCACTAGAAAAAATAGAACACTTTTAATAAATCAATTCATTTAGGATCAGCTTGCTACATTTGGCTTCTGGCTTAATAAAGAGCAGTTAGTGGGGGATGGACAAGATAATTTATTGAATTCTCTCTTCTAATCATAAGGTTCTATGATTAAAAATCTCCCCAGGCATTTGCTATTGCAACCAATATTACCCCAATACCTGGATATTTGTTATTTTGGAAAAAAGAAAATTCAGATGCAGAATTTTCACATTAAAAAAACAAGCAAAGCAGCTTGTGGTCCTCTGAAATGACTAATAGAAAGTGATTGGAATTAATCACAAACACAAGAGGAAGCTGAAATTAGAGAGGTTTGTTAAAATTCTGTCTGCCGTTTAATCTCGCCCACTTATCAGCACATTAACCTTGTTTTCTCTGTCTAAACACTGAGTCCTACAGCAAAATTAGGTCAGAAATTCACATCAGATCAGATCAGCTGATTCATTCCAGCAAGACCCTGACATGCAGCAGATTTGAATTTAGTTCTACATAGAAGTATGGTTGAGGGCTTTTAGAGTTTGTTTCCTGTTCTCTAAGCATAGGAACTATAGCTACCTGTAGGGTATTTCTAAAAGTTGATGAAGTTGTGTTTCTGAATGCTGGTTCATTTAACTGTCCTCACTTAACCTGAGTAATGGTGCTTTACCATCTCTTTTGATATACAAATAGGGTGTTTCATTTTTCTACATGCCACCAATTAACACAAACCCAATGATATTATCTATTTGTGACCAAAGTAGCTATTCATGCTGCACTGAATGCATACATCTAAAATGCACTGGAATAAGTGTTTTTCCTTCCACTAAGTCTCTGCAACAAGTCATGAGTATGTTTCCAGAAGCTATCACTATCTAAAGAGGATTTATACCACTGGTAACATGTGTTTCGCTCGAGCTTTTGGTAACTGTGCTTTTGAGTAATCACTTAAAATATTAACCAATTTAAAACCTTGGCACCATAAGCACTGACTTTTTAGGTAGCAATGTTTTAACAAAGAATAAGCAAACACTTTACTTTTATGTTTACTTCTTTTTCTTCTATGGTCTGACCAATGGACTCTAGTTATCCTTTGTTTCTCTTTGAATAAAGGAAATACTGAAACCTTCTAATACAAATAGCTTCAAAGTATCTATAATAATATACAGTGCATGTATATTTAAAGGAGCTGCATGTAATCTAATTCCATTTCTGACTGTCACTTTTAAAGAGAAAATATAACCTCATATAGATCCCTTGAGGGTATCCACAGGGAATAGAGACATTCCTAATCAGCCTAAGTAGTCCTTTGTGTCAGAACCACTTTGCTAAAGTCAAGAGCTGTCTTCCAGACTTGCAATGTTCAGGAGAATTTCACTAATGTAGCATTTGTTTCATTAGACAAATTAAATGCATCCCCTTCCTATATTAGAAAATATACAAAGACATATAGTGAGAAAAATTTTACAGCTATTTTAAAGGAATGTTTTTTTTTATTTGTAGTATCTTTTTATTTTTAATATATTTTATTTTCAGAAAGGAAGGGAGATGGGGAGAGAAATAGAAACATCAATGATGAGAGAGAATCATTGATCGGCTGCCTCCTGCACACTTCCTACTGCGTGTTCAGCCTGAAACCCAGACATGTGCCCTGACCAGGAATCAAACCATGACCTGGTTCATAGGTCGATGTTCAACCAATGAACCACACTGGTTGGGCTCTGTGTTTTTAAATTTTTATTAAGTTTATTGGGGTTGACATTGATTAATAAAGTTAAGAAAATATTTTCTACCTCCTTCCACTCCTCTTTCCCTTTGATAACCATCCTATAGTTTTTAAGATACTGTGGCACATGGTAAAATGAAACTGTGAAGAGACTGATTTCAGAATCCAGAGAGAAAAACTTACTTTAAAGGAAAGCACAAACTTAAGCATGTTTTAGTATACCAGATGGTCTTATACCAGATGGTATTTTGATTACCCATCCTCCTCAGAGAACATCCTTACTTGATATTGTAAACAAGGTGTTACCTGTAAATTGTGAACCTCTATGCCAGGCCTATGTTCACAAGTGCACGCAGATATTGCCTTACAGGTTGGTTGTGGCCAGACTCTTCTTGTTGGCCAGTTGCTTCCTTGTTAATGGCTCGTGCTTGTGCTGAGTTAATAGTTCAATATACCCATCTTCTCTTTTTCTTAAATATTCCTTTTCACCCAGACACATCCAACAAACTAGGGTTTTATAACCCATCTCAAAGAAGCTCACTTGTTTGAAGCTGTACATTATGTGTATTTGTTTTGTATAGGCTTCTTAATAAAAAGTAATCTCATTTAACAGTGCCTGCACAAAACCATTAGGATTTAAAATAGCAGAAATGATGAGCTATTGAAACAAGTTTTTATTCTCCATTAACTTTTCTCTTTTAAGCCTTTCCCTCTCTTTGTCACCAATTTTTATTTGGAGCTCTTAAGAAAAGCACTAACAGTATCTTCTTATTTATTTAGAATTTTTCACCCATAAGACTTTTTGTTAAAATCTCATTTGAGAAGTGAAAATAAACAAGAAAGTTCATGCTGATATGTGGGTCAAATTTATTCGAAAATAAGGATTTGGACTTAGAAAGCCTAAGTGACTTACAACACTGAGAAAGAGATGAGGATATTATTTTTTTAAATATATTTTTAATTGATTTCAGAGAGGAGGGGAGAAGGACAGAGAGATAGAAACACCAATGATGAGAAAGAATCATTGATCGGCTGCCTCCTGCTTGCACACCAATGGGGATTGAGCCAGCAACCCGGTCATGTGACCTGGATGGGAATTCAAATTTGGGACCCTTTAGTCCGCAGGCTGACACTCTATCCACTGAGCCAAACCAACTACGGCAGGATATTCTTTTTCTAAGAACTCAGTGTTCTAAGCTTCTCAGCTTCAGCACAAAAGGCATTTCAGCACATATGTGATCCAGAAGGTCAATCATACGAAATCCTATTTCCATTTTTTAAGCAATCCTTGGCAGTCTGCACATTTCTGAAATTGCAACTGACATATTTCACAGAGAATTATCATCAATGCCTTTTCAAGGTCAAACATGCCCATCCTTACATTTCCAGCATTTGTATCCTATATATTAAATCATACTATATAATAAAGAAGGCATTTGCAGACATGATAAAGAATTTTAATTGATTAGCCTATGTTCGTTAATGTCACATTGAATTTCCTCTACAACTTGTCATAAATTGCATGTTAAAAATATTAAAATACCTGTGGAATTTAGATGAGGGCATCTGCTTCTGTTGTCATCCCTGAAACCCTAAAATGCCAGAATCTTATTAATGGGGTTTTAAAAAGTATTCAAAATAAATTTCTTATTGAGAATGTTGAAGCAATTCTAAAAATATACTGTGAAGATTTTTATAATATAGAAGATTATTATATGTTTTAATATATTATTATATGACAGAAACCCAGGATACTGGTCACCATATGAACAAAATTAAATTGAATTTGGACATTGCATTGGCTACTGAGATGGAACAACTTGAGTAATTTCCACCGAGGCCTGTTATAAAACATTCACTTTAGTCTTTTTCTCCTGTCCAATCACCAAACATTTGGCTCCTTTGACATTTTTCTCTGCAACCCCTCACCCAATGATTCCAGAGACTGCTATGTCCTCATGCTGTACATGGGTTCTGCTTTTAAAAATGAAAGACATTTAAGAAGTCTCCACAATTTAGGTCACTTTACTAGTATAATTTCCCTTCCAAAGATATTTGCACTTTCAATCAGGCTTCCAGAAAAATATTTGAGGGAGATTACAGGAAACTATGGGAAGAGCTATTGATAGCAACACACTTACTGCATCCTTCAATTCCAGGCACATATAACAAGTATGAGTACAATAATAAAATGGTGTTTGGTGTATGATGACCCAGATGTGGGGCCTTTTTATGCAGGGTTTCTCATTCATGTATTCATCATCCAGTCATCCACATATTGTGCCATCCCTTCTCCCACATGGCCAAATAGCATATGCTTCTATCTGACATACTATAGATCCCATCCTTTCCCATCTACTCAAGGACATAATTATAATAATTTTCCTTTCTTCTCATAAGTGTTTAGCACTTTCCTGTATATTTTCATGTAAGTATTTTAAATAAGTTGTTTTTCTTTTCTTGTTAAAGAAAAAAACACTAGAAAAATTAGCCTGTACCATAAACTACACTTCCTTCTTCAACTACCCTTCATGTTTTTAAACTATTTTTAACTCAGTCTTCAAGGTAGTTCTTTATATTTTGTTTCAATTCCTTTCTTCTCACTTTTTCATGAACACAATCCCATTATGCTTTTCCCCTCAGCCCTCCAAAGAAATTGTTCCAGGCAACAACACCAGGCAGTGGTCAATGATCAGGCTTCAACATATTTGGTCTATCTGTTGCATCACACACACACTCTCTCTCTTCTTTAATAAATTTTGTCATTTTACTCAGAAATGTCAATCCTTTGTGGTTCTTCTCCTCTCCACTGGCTGTTCTTACTAAATTCTTTTATAGTTCCTTTCAAGTAAGCAGTCAAGTAGGCCAAGGAACAATTCCTATTGTCCTTATCCTTATCTAATTTTTGGTCCTAGGTATTCTTAATTAGGCTTGTGCTTGTTAACTCTTTAGAATATTGTGTTTATACACCAGCTTTGATCTTCACCATGAATCCTGGATTCCAACTGCCTATTCATAATTCTCCATTTGAATATCTAAAAAAGCTTACAAAATTGGCTTGCCAAAGCTGAATTCCTATTTCTCCACCATTTAACCCAAACTTACTCCTCTTCTAGTTTTGATTATTTCATTAAGTGGAAACATCATTCATCAATTGTTCAGGAGGGAAAAAAACCACAATGTAGCAAAGTCAGAAAAAATAAACTTGAGAACCATCTTTAATTCCTCTCTCTTCCTGAACACCTACATTTCATCAATTAGAAAATTCTGATGATGCTCATAATTTGATCATTTTATGCCACCTAGTTCAAACCATCATCATTTCTCACCAAATCATTGCAAAGGCATTCTCTTTGGATTTCTTCCATTCACCTTTGCCCAACCATCTATTCAAAGCAAAGAAAACAATAGTCCTTGAAAAACATTTACTTAGGTCATGTTACACCTCTGCTAAACATGTATATGAATGTTTTTCTTTTTCAGAATAAAACATAAGAGTTTATAAGGCCACATTAGCTGGTAGCCCACTACCAGTTTGAACTCATATCCTTCCAATATTTGCCTTGGCACATATATGATACCTTGTCCCTTTCATGGAATACATTGAACTCTGCTTAGAATTATCTTCCAACAGCTAGTTATAAGGCTCGCATCTCTGGCAGTACACTTCTCATAAAAGTTATTTGTAATTAAATAATCAAATGGTAGAACCTTATCTAGCTTCTTTACAGCATGAACAGTTCCTTAAAATATTTTATTTTCCTAAATATCATAATGTTCATAGAGAGTAAGCAAAAGCATTTATGCTAAATTTGAGTTTAAAAAAATCCTTTAACTATAAAAATAGCTTAAGTATTCTGATTCAATTATTCAGCTAATAAATGGGGATTCATTATCTAAATTCTGCATGTATGCACTTAGTAAGTGGTCTGCATTGAAGAAATAGAACTCCATCAAACACGTCTCTATCTGTACCCCTTAACATACGCACACACACACACACACACACACACACACACACACACACACACAGTAATATTCTTTTGAAAAATGAATAGATGTTTATATATTTTTTGTCTCAGTGCCCTAGGAATCTTAGCCTCACTTTGAAAGCTGCAATCTAGGACTTCCTGACTTGTCGCTGGCAGGTTTTGCAGCACAAAAGTCATTTCATTCGAACAAACCTTGGGTACTTGGTACCAGGCAAGAGTTGTAATAATCATAAAATTCTATACAGAGTGCACATGCTGAGTGTTTCACTGGTCTTCAGAGTCTCACGTAATTCTAAATAAGGAGTCTTTTTTATCATCTAAAGATAAGATGAACTTTATAATAAAATAAAAACTATAAACAGAACCCATTAAAGGTGAGAATTGTCATTAAGCATTAGCTACTGAAGTATTGTGGGTTCTCTTGGGCTTTAACCAAGAGACTGTTCAGTATGAACTTTTATTTAGAGAAAACTGAATTATTTCCTCAACCCATCTACATATCCACAAGCACAACACTCAAGTTAATAATTTTTGGTAACGAAGATGAGATTCCTGTCAGTGGAATGGATTATGCTTTTGTCATAGCTGAGGAGCCATTTTCACTTGGTCTCACAGAGTCTACCTTTGACAGTCCCTTTCTCAATCAGGTGATGAAATCACAGCCTTTATACAACTCACGGATTTTCTCATATGTGTAAAACTCAGAACACTTTTATTTATATTTACCGTTTTATTGCTTCCTCTTGTCTTCGTCGTTTTTCATTCTTTTCCTTTAAGTAGGCCAGGTTTGTTTCATTCCTCAAGCGATCATTCTCTCGAGCGATGTCCGATGCATTCTGAATAACCAAGCCATCGTAGGCCTTCAACCCCATATCCTCAATATACTGGAGAAATGTGTCCAAAGGGTCTTCCTCAGGATTAGAACTCATCATCTTGGAAGATCTCATGTAAAAAGGAACACTCCCTGCAGCATGAGAAGACGGGGGGAACAAGGTTCTATTTATTGTTTTTAATATCATGTCAGCCCCAAACTCCAATGATTATGGTAGAATCAATTTGGAGACAATTAAAAAACTAGAAATTATAAGCCACTGGAATATTTGATATAAATATAAGATGAATGTTGCCTGAGTAGCAAATAGTTCCTCAAAGCAACCACCTTTGCAGGCAAAACAACAAAGATTTTGCACTGAAAGATAATGTAAGGCTGCATGCATATGTAGTGAAGTACCTGAAGATAAACATTTGGTTTATGTATTTGTTTCACACAAATGTGTTTGTATACCAACAAGACATAGATGAACAAAGCTTCCTTTACTTCTGATTACCGAAAAGACTTTTCTGTTCAATTTCAAATAAAATTATATAATTATTTGGAAGAAACATTTTTATCATGTGTGTTTTCCTTACATTTTAAATTAAGTTTACTTGAATCTGAAGTATCCAAGCAAAATTTTAGAAGTCATCAAGGATATACATATTTCTAATGTAATTTGACTTGGCAATGATTCCTTTTGATGCTCATTATTTTTCAAAATGGTTCTCTATGATGACCTGGCACCATAACTCTAATATCACAGGTCATGAGGCCAATGTTAATCCTGACCAATCTGAAAATTCAAGCAGTGACAACTGTGATTATTATCTCTACATGAAGGTTTAAAAACCTTAGCCACAGAAAGGATTACTGAAAAACAAAATCAAATCAAAACAACATAGAACTTTGAACCAATATACTGTATATTACTCTTAGTTATAAAGTGATAGAAATAAGCTCTCCAATTACTTGCTAATTTGAAGACTAAGAGACATGATGGCTGTAAAGAACTTAGCATGGAGTCCAGCAATAGTAAGCATGTAATAATGTTAGATAACTTCATTCTAATAAAAGTGTAAGAGGAAGATTGGCAGCAGTAAAAATTTCAAATATATGTATGAGTATAGATGAATGAGTGGATGGCTGACCAGCATGCTCTGCAAGTTATCATGCCTTTGAAGATAAGGTATCCAATGAATCACAAAAATCAATCAAGCCAGGAAATAGGGAAATTATGCTTTAATCAATCAAAGACAGAACTTAAGTTTAATTAATTACATACAAGGTAAGTATTCTACTTTTCTAGCTTAATAAAGCTTAATGGCCTCATTTGCATATAGTATAGGAAACTGGTGCCATTGAGTTAGATTGAAAAATCTAAAGCAAAAATCAATTAACGGGGGGAAAAAGTTGACCATTTAAAAATTATATATTACTTTACATATTTTTTACTTTCTTCAAAAGGCTCCAAAGTATTTGTAAAACATCAGCCCAATTATTTAATGCTGAAGTCATAGAATTTTATTTCCGCCATTACAAATCATTTTTATTCTGATTTTTTTAGAAGTATAATCATGTTCTATAACCTGGATTGTAGCTATGGAAACTTCACTTCTTATCACAGTTTATTAGCATTTTAGCTGCCAGTCAATCCATATGTTATTTGAAACTCGCACTGAATTTAAGGATATAGTCCCCAATTTCTATGAAATTGTCGAATCTAGAGAATAGAAGAACTATTGGTTGATTTGTGATTTTTTATGTTAAATTTTATTATGTTTGAGTTGATTTAAGCCATAATGGGCTGGCAAATGAAATGGTCTTTTAATTCCAACTACCTAACATAATTGTATTTTAATATCAGTCCATCAGATTAAATGCTTAAATGGTGGACACGCAGAATAATAGAAAATTACTACTATAAATGATTGCAATTTTCAGGGAAAAATACAAGAACATGATTCTCAGGGAGTTAAAACATAGCCATTATTAAAAATTCACTTCTACCAAGGACTTCAGCACTGGGTGTGACTGGCTAAAAAAAGATATGCATAACTTTATGGCAATTAATTCTACTATAGTTAAGCAAACCAAGTCATTATTATAATAATGCCAGAGATAATGCTCTCATGGTAAAAGATGATCACTCCCACGCTGCCCTCAAGCAAAATTATATATTTCCCATTATATAAGGCATTATCCAGAGATTTTTATTTCTTCCCTTAAATTTTCTTCACAATGCAAATGACAGCAGTGATTCTTTATACAGTTTATATGTACCAAACATCAACAGGGTTAATTGTGCACCTCTGAAAATTAGTTATCTTCTTAAGTGACCTTTCAAATTGGCTGGAGTTTAAATTATGTTTATCTTTAAAAAATATTACATAATAGTGTCATGAAATATTTATACTATGTAAAGTTGTATTATAATTTTTTTAATTCAGATGAACATTTGGGGAATGAAAATCAACCATAAAATCTAGTAAAACTTGAGAGTAGTGAAAATTGAATAAATATTTGTGAGAAGGCTTCTGTCATCTAGTTCTAGAGAAGTATGTGATTCTACGATTATTTATTCAAATATGTGTTGAGCACCTGTTATGAATCAACCACTGATGATAAAGGCAGAATTGTCTTTCTCTATACTTTCACACTACAGTGTAAGGACTCAATAAACGAACAATTTCAATCCAGTGGGACCGGGGCACAAATTCAGGTGGCAGTGCTGACATTTACTAGTTTGTCATGGTATATGGTCACTATTTTTGAGAATGCACAATGACAAAAACCTTTTCAACAATTACACCTAGTTTTCAAAAATAAAAATTAAGATTAAAAATTAATTTGGACTCTACCAATGTTTAAGCCTCACAATCATACATTTCTGCTTCCTTGTCTGCATGAAAAACCTAATTGGAATGTAAGGAGGGTGGGCAGTGAGGCAGTGCTGAAGAGCAGTGTTGAAAAGTTGAGCAGCATAATCTGAAAATACCAGCTAGACTACCTCTAGATCTCTGACTTTGTGCAAGTCAATTCACCTATTTATGCTTCAGTTTTCCACATTTTGTGAATTGTGGTTGCACTTACCTCCTTACATTATTGTGAGGATTCAGTTAAAAAATGCATGTAAGGGTTCAATAAATGTGAACATAATTATTAGATATTTTCCACAATTCTTAACCAAAATTATGTTTAGTAATAAACACAATAAACATATTTTTACTTTTAAACTTTATTCAATAGAATGTTTAATGCAGTTCAACTTCCTTAGTTACAGATATGCATATAGAGGCCGTGAAAGACCTAAGCTGATTTGCTCATTAACCAAATACATGTAGACAGACCACTTATCCATTCTGACCATTTTCCCATCAAATAAGAATCTGGGGGTGCAGTTGAACCACAAAACCCATTCCATCTTTCAAACATTTAGCCTCCATTTTTTTAAGTTAAAAGGTGTTTCTCATGTCTTTGAACTCTGAATGAGCATATTCATGGCTTTACTAAAGATAAGTGAACTATATGTTAAGTATCTACCTCATTTCAACTGCTACAATTTCCCTGAAGTGAGAACCTAACAGACAAGTAGGTTCATAAATCTGTTTATCTTTCAAAGACAAGTAGGTTCATAAATCTGTTTATCTTTCAAAAAGTTATATTTATGGCCAAGATAGATATTAAATAAGGTATGTTGTCTTTACCACTAAAAACTTGGCTGCATTTTGACTGTCAGATATTAAATCAAGTTCATTTCTGGCTTTTGAATGAAAATCTTATGTACAAGTATTTTATGAAGGCGTGACTTGGGCATCTAACTCCTAAAGTCAGCAACTTAGAAAAAAAATACTTAAAAAGCAAATGGACCCTTTCTTCAGACAGCATCTTTCGATATATCAAAATTATTCAGTCAGTCAATCAATCAATCTACCATATTAGACCTCAAATTATTTCATGGGATATTTGTGACAACAGAGTGGGTGAGATTCAAGGAAAAGTCTTGAGTTTCTACATTCAGCCCTTTTATTTGAACTAGTACATGTCTGCAGCCAATTCTGCTCACAACAAATTAGACATTTTAGCACCCCCTAGAGTACTGGTTGAAAGCTAACATCTCTAGGCATCATCCACAGGGCAGATATGTTTTCTTTGAAATGTACAACATTGATTCAAATAGTGTAAGATATTTTTGTGATTGTATTATTTTTTTAGAAATGTGGCCAGTATTTAAAATGAGTGTCAGGGACCCTCCTGGGAAAGCACCTAAAATGACAAAGATCAGAATTCCCATAGAAATCACAGATAACTTCACATCTTCACTTTACTCTTTTTTTCCACTGCTATAGTCTGCATTTGTAAAATTCATTTTATTTAATTTCTGAATTATTGCATTTAGAATTACTGCCATTCTTATAAAAGCAACAGATGTGGGCTTAAGCACAACAAGGTGGTTAATTGCTCCGCTTTATTTTATTTTATTCTTTCACTTTTTTATTTCTTGTTGACCACACCCTTCCTAAACAAAACTTTGTATAATATTGTGACAAGTTCCAGAATTTGAAATGTCACTCTACTTAAGATATATCAATTTACACTGGGTGGGCTAGGGTTATATTAATAACACTAAATATTCTTACTTTTTTATTGAATTAACGATTTCTTTATTTTCTTTTTCTTAAAACCATCACTATGCCTTTCAATGCTGAGCCTAGAGCTGTAATCAAACTATATAGAACATATACATGTAGAACATAAGATATACATAAGGATATCCAAATGAAACTTATGAAAACATAAAAAATCAGTTATTTTATTCTCTTTCTGTAGCCACTGTTTGCATCCAAGGGACTCAAGAAGCTAAGACTCTACATGACTTTTGAGCATTAAAGAAAAAAAAATAGAGGGAGTGCATTTTTGAAAAATCATTGCATGCAAAAATGTAAATATCATGAGTGGATATGAGTGATTTACTTTGTAGATTAAGGAATCACTTTTGTGTGGCCTCAATTTACCAAAACATATTCAAGGTGGCACTAACTGATGTCAAGAATGGCTTCCTCATAGGACAGAAGATGCTTTACTAGTTATAGGCTGTTGTTGAAGATGTGCAAAAAGGGTCAAATAAATATTAAGATTTTAAAGTATTTCTCTTTTTTCTACTAAAATTCAGAACCAATCCCTCTGTCAGTGTAATTTTATGTATTGTGAGATCAACCACTCTAGCTCCATAAGGACAGGCTTAGAGAGATGTGTACACACTTCTCAGAGCCTTCCTGTGGGTCATTCAGCACCACTTACCAAAAGCAGGCTCCTAGTATACCAGTACCATCTGAGAATTGGTCCACTGGCCCCCATAGGTGCTGATTCTTTTTTCTTCTTCTTCTTCTTAAAGTATTTAGTCAGAACTTATGAAATGGAGTAGCTCTCTATCTAAAATTTTAGTTTTCTAAGACAATAAGTTATAAAATCTCCATTGATCCAGTCATGTTTCACATCCACTAAATGGTAGAGGGAGGGAGAAAAACCACTTGCTTTGGGAGAGAACTGCTCTTCAATTCTTTGAGTTCTATGAAAAGCTTCTTAAATTTAAGGGCACAATGAACCTTATAAGTTAACATGATAGCTAAAATAATGTGAAGTTTATTTTGTGCAATTATTATAATGCTATTAAGTTTTATTATAAAAACAAGATACATACGGGAATAAATTTCCTGGTAGGAAGCCTAGACATTTTACTTTCATTGCACATTTATGTGTTATATTTTATTTGTACAAGATAAAGTTTTCTGGTCTCCACCTCTTAGTTATTTCTAAAGTTCCCAAACCACACCTGTCTCAATGCTGTGAATAAGTTATTACAATTTGAGTTATTAAAATTTGATTTCCCTCCCACTCCAATAACTGAATCTTCTTTAAGATAAAGAATCCTACTTTGCCCAATAGTGCAAATTTATCCAAATAAAAGTTTTCAAAGGCAATTTTGAATGTATCTTTTGTTTATTAGGAGATAAAGACCTTTGCCATTTTTGCATACACTCAAACCAACTTAAAAACACATTGTGAAAATATAAGTGTTTAAATAATCAGGATACATATACATATGTAAGTATTATGCAAATGAATTTCTAAAATTTGCTGACTTCACATAAGAAAAAATCAACAAACTAGATTGCCTGCTTATAATCTATAACCATGTAAACAATGTCAAAATTGTTTTTCTGCTCAAATCTAAAATCTGTCAAAATTATATCCTGTAATTTCACTTTGTCTGTGCTTGAAATCCTACCTTCAACCCCACAAACTGTCACACTCATTTTCTCATTCTCACTGTCATTAAATGCAGCTGTTCTGCCCACAATGGGAAATGTTAGAGTTAAAACCAAGAGAGCTTGTGGAAGTAATTGCAAAGACACTGCTTTTCCCCAGAAAGCAGATTGTTTGTAGTGTGTTTTTCACCACTGTCTCCCTTCCCAAAATTAGTAAAATGAGCATAGATGACGTGAATGCAGGAGCACCATAAATTGGAAATTCCTCCAGGTTGTCATGGTGCAACTTGCCCATCGTTGAAAGATTGCACATTTCCAGGAATAGTAAGGATTCCTATGAAATGTCAATGGCCAAGACACTTTTTTGAGACTTCAGGCAAATGTTTCCAGATGCATGCAAGGCAGTATTTGCAAAGTAGATGTAGTCGGTATAATAAATTGCTGACTAGAGCTACAATGCACATCATCTGATTGAATTGGGAGTCTATGACTAGTTTGTTGTTTCAAACAATAGCCAGTCTCCTGGTGTATAAGATTTCTACATATCCCCCTCTAAACTTTGCAGAGGTTTCAAATCCTTGGGCTTCTCTATAGTTCCTTGTGAAGTTATATTTTTCTCAGGTCTATTCTCATTAATTTTCAAAAGTATCAATTTCCTTCACAGAGTGCCCTTCGTTACTGAGTTGGGGAACATATGTTGCACTTTTCACATCAAAATAAAATAATTTGAGCATGAGAATCTCACATGTTCTCACATTATTTTGTTTACCACTTGGCAATATAGAAAACAAACTGGAGCATTGTTTTAATTGTGAAGAATTAGGAAAGGAGTTAATTTTCACTCTTGTTCTACAGTTATTATTCCACACCACTTGGTTATTAATATTTGCATCTTAAAGTGACCAAAACTACATTGAGTAAACTCTCCAATTGGATTTCCTTATTTCTGGCCTATATTTGGAAAGAAAAATCCAGTTCTATGGTAGCAGAGCAACTTTAAAATGTTTCCCAAAACATGTTGTCTAATCAGTTAGGAAAAAGCAGTTTCAGCTTTAGTGTATGTCTAATATCTGATCTAATTTTTACTTGGTACAGTGTCTTTTTGAGAATATAAATTTGGGCTGACACAAATATGCTAAGAGACTGTTATAAAATATTTATGGAAAGGAATAGCAGATAAATAGCCAGCCTGCACATGTGAATGCCAATTAATACCCTTGAAAATATTTTCCATGCTTTTAATAATTCAGCATGGCTTATTTTACCAATGAAAATCTAGTTTAACCATTTCTGTGGTAATGTAACTACCAATGTGGGCAAGAGGGTACAAAATAACTCCCGGCTCATTAAAGCTCTGAATGCCTTTGCTGTGGCTTTATTTCTGCTCCGCCTAATAAGACATGCAAACTTCAGCATTAAGTATCCCCAGCTAAAATCCATCCCATTTCATAACCCGATTGCTTGGTGTATTTAGTGCTGGATTCAATTAGCATGCTTAGAGAATCTGAAAAATGAGATACATACCAAAATGTAAGTCCCCAGGGAGAGTTAAGTGCAATAATCAGGAGGTGACTTGTGTCTGTCAGAGCCCTCTCGCACGGTGGATGTCAGGGCAGCTCTGGAGGAGTAATCCAGCACCATAGGAAAGAGACTTGTAGTTCAGCTCAGTTTTTCTTCATTTAAAGTGCATTGTATCTGGATGGGGAAAGTGTCCACTGCCAGATTCTTCATCACTAGAGATCAGAGCATTCTTGAGGTTCTTCCCATCAGATAAAAAATGGCCTTCAAAGTTTTCTAGGAAGATACGGTGGCAGAAGACAGGTGTTTGCTTCCTTAAATCGACATTCAGAGAAAAGAGGGCATAGCTAATGGGTGGGGATGAACACACAGCCCCTCTCCTTCCAGGTCCAGCAGGGAAGAAATTGAATGATTTTTCCCACTTTGCTACACAGATGATTACAAGACTCGAAGCAATCACCCAGGCTGGCTAAGGTGTCTCATTTGATTATATTCTGTGAAGACAAAAATAAATAAAAACAAAAAATCAGCCACATCCTCTCTAAATGTCTCCTTTCAGCCAAAAAGATGCTCTTTCTCATTGCCACTTACATACAGAAGGTTTGGAGCAGCCTAGCTTGTGGCATGGTCCCTCCCCCGTGACAACCAGCTCTCTCATTCTCTCTTCCCTCCTCCCCTCCCTCCCTGCCCTGACTCCCTCCCTTCCTGCTTCTCTCTCTCTCTCTCTCTCTCTCTCTCTCTCTCTCTCTCTCTCCTCTCCTCTCCAGCTGCCTTAGTCTGTTGATGCTGCTACTGATTAATCAGGGATTCTGAAACAAAGAACCTACCTTCTGAAATAAGCAGTAATCTTTCTTCTCTGTTTCTGCAATCCGTCTGCATTGAACGGCAAAGCTGCCAGCGTTCTAGCACCTTGGATAGTTCCTCCTCGCTAGGCCCATTGGAAAAGGGTGAAGAAAGGACTGGAGAAATGACAAGAAACCCGAAAGCAGCACCTTTCTACTTTGGATTTCGGCTCCCCCGGGCCTACCCTCCTCATTACAGAACTCACATCTAGGCAATAGGACTTCTCTCTTTTATCTATCTGAGCTGAAGTATGATTAGCAAATAATAAAATGAAAAGAGGATAAAGAAACTCCTTCATTTGTATCCACTGAAACACTAGAAATCTATCAAAAATGAATGTTTTTACAACAGACAGTGTTTATAAGCTTTTCACCGCAGGCATGGCTAATGAAAACGGGTAACAACTTAAATGGAGCATCCAGATCTCAGTTTGAGACCCTTATTTGATATCAATTTTGCCTCCACTCTCCCTGCACAGCCCAGCCAGGCACACAATTACTGCTGACGTACTTCAGGCTGCTGCTTGGGGAAAGGGGGAGGAGCCTTTTAACCTCATCAAAACAGCTTCATGCCACCTGCTCCCATGGCATGAGAACAAAACTAGCCCACTTAGTAAGAACACTCACAGCTCACAAGTATGACGAATAAAGGTCTTGCTTGGATAGTGTACTTTTTAAAACAAAAATAAGATGTGTTTTAGCTGTGGCAATGTGTGTCACTAACTCCTATAGACTCACGGTTGAAATTATTAAGTCACCCTATTCCTTACATCTCCTGAGGACTCTCCCATTTTGTTCTTAATATTTTATTGAATATAGATGATATATATATAGATATAGATATAGATATAGATATAGATATAGATATAGATATAGATAGATATATATCATAAGATGTAACCTATATATATACATATATAAAAATATGAGTGTGTGCACACACACACACATAATCTGCTTTTGCTCAAAGTAAATAATGGAATAAAGTATAATGTAACTGTTTTAAAATGTCACTTGGTACTATGGTAAAAGTAACAATAAGCCCTAAGTTTCTGCTTACCATGGGTTAAATTATCAATTTTGAAAGAAACAAAATGAGCTTTTTATTCAAAAGCTACCTATAAGTATTTTTCTGTCGCATTTCTCTCTTAATAATTCTTATTGTAAATTACCTTAACTTACAAGCTGATTTTCCCAAGAGTTATCCTAAACATCTAAATTTATCACTAATTTCTTAGGGGAAAAATGTATCCTAAATATAATTTTTCATGCATCAAGAGAACATTAAAAAACATAAACTTACGTTTACCTTATTGATTCTCAAATGCCATCTGGTACTATACTATGATTTTGTGAATTTTATTTTTTTTAACTTGTTAGTATCTGGAGGAAAATAAAATCAATACATGATTTTACTGTAATGCTTTCAGTTTTCACATGTCCTAAAGTGCGTTCCTAAAATGAGCCACATGTGTCACCTAATTCTTGGTCCTTGTGCATCTACATTTTGGTGGGACCAGGACATCTGTGTGATGCACTCTGGAAGATTAGATAGTTTAGACAGGTGAAAAGAAGAAAGGGAAGTATAATTGGGAAAGACAACCGGTTCTCTCTCTCTCTCTCTCTCTCTCTCTCTCTCTCTCTCTCTCTCTCTCTCTCTCCCCTCCCCCCTTCTCTTGCTCCCTCACACCATCTATCTCTCCATTTTTCTGTCTCCTAATAATTCTAAAAACTTAGCACATTTTAGAAAAGCAAAGTGCCTCAAGTACCACTTACAAACTAGTAGCAGCCACCATAATGTGAACAAGAGGTTGAGTAATGTATTGTATTTTTGGTAATGAAGTTGTATTTTAGCACATGACCAAAAGCAGGGAAGATTCTTTTTAAAAAATGATTTTATTGTTTAAAATATTACAAATAGTAGTACATATGCCTTCTTTATTTTCCCATTGATCCTCCCCCAACATCCCCTAACGCCCAGTGTTTTGCGTCCATTGGTTATGCTTATAAGCATAAACACAAGTCCTTCAATTGATCTCTTAGCCTCCCAACCTTCCCCAGCCTTCCCACTGTAGTTTGACGGTCTGTTCAATGTACCTATTTTTGTTCAGCAGTTTATAATGTTCTTGAGGAAAGATTCTTTATGAAGAAATTACAAGACAGTTTAGGAAGTAAAAATACTGCACCATAACTAATAATTCTATCAGCCTTGGAGGGCTATATTTTTTAACTATAAAGCACTTGCATAGAAACTAATATAAAACTTATTTCTACATATAAGACAATTAATACCAAGATAAGTATACAGACTTGCTCCATACTTCACACTCATTGGCTCACTGGAATTAGAAGCCAAGGTCAATGGGCTAACTGTGCATTCATCATCTTTAGCCAATACAGTGGTTCTCAGTCACCTTGATTTCATTCAGCACGATAATTACAAATACTAAAGTGAGGAGAGTCTAATATGTGATTGCTAATTATAAAATGAAACTGTCTTTTTTTAACCATAAAAAATCCAAAAGCAGGGATTTTTATCTCAAAAGGGTCTGAAGAGCATGTCCTATGAAATAAAAGAGTAGTATGCAAATACCCACAAAACATGCCCACCAGCCAATCAGGACCAAGCATGAAAATTAATCCAACTAAGATGGCTGCAGCCACGGAGGCATGGGTTTCCCTGGCAATGGAGAAAACCAAGCTTTCTGCCTGCCCTGGCCTGCCTTGGCCTCTGCTTAAGGCTACAACGTTTCAATTATAGAAGATAAATAAATCCCAACAAAAACAGCAGCAGCCATGGAGCTAGAGAGAGCAGGAGGCTTGAGTTGCCCTTGGCAATGGAGAAAGTCAAGTTTCCACAGCCCTGGCCTGCCTTGGCCTCTGCTTATGGTTACAAAGTTTCAATTATAGAAGATAAATAAATCCCAGACACCAGGGCCTCTGCTTGGGTCACTGGGGGACATGGCCAGCCTGCTAACCACTGCAGGCCCCTCACCCAGGCCACCCCATGGCCCAAGGGAATCCCACCCTGAACTGGGACATCCTTCAAAGCAAACCAGCCGGCCCCCACCCATTCACCAGGCCTCTATCTGATCTAATCCTCTTATCTAATAAAACAATGATATGCAAATTGACCATCACTCCAACACACATGATGGCTGCCCCCATGTAGTCAAAGATGACTGACCTTATGTGGATACAAGATGGTCACACAAGATGGCCAGCAAGAGAGGGCAGTTTGGAGGGACCAGGTCTGCAAGGGAGGGCAGTTGTGGGGCAATCAGGCCAGCAGGGGAGGACAGTTGAGAAGGACCTACAAGGGAGGGCAGTTGGGGGTGATCAATCCTGCATTCGAGGGCAGTTAGGGGTAACCAGGTCATCAGAGGAGGAAGCTTGGGGGCAACCAGGCCTGCAGGGAAGGGCAGTTGTGGGGACCAGGCCTGCAGGAGAGGGCAGTTGGGGGCAAACAGGCTGGCATGGGAGCAGTTAAGCATCAATCAGGCTGGCAAGGGAGTGGTTAGGGAGTGATCAGGCTGACAGGCAGCAGTGGTTAGGGACAATCAGGAAGGCAAGCAAGAAAGCAGTTGGGAGCCAGCAATCCTGGATTGTGCGAGGGATGTCCTACTGCCCGTTTAGGCCAGATCTTGGTAGGATCGGGCCTAAACGGGCAGTTGGGCATCCCTTGAGGGGTCCCAGATTGGAGAAGGTGCAGGCTGGGCTGAAAGACACACCCCCTCGTGCATGAATTTCCTGCACTGGGTCTCTAGTTTATAATAAATGTGTGGTCCTTTACATTTAATATTTTCAGTTGTAGGATAATTTATGATTAGAGTGTTTATTTTCTCCTTCCTTTTTTCCCTTCTTTTTTTGCAAAATAAGGATTAGGAACCATCAAATTATTCTGACCCCATTTTCTCAATCCCACTCTCTTCCCATCCAGGCCATAATATTGATTGATCAGGCAATTTCTTCCCTGGAGACACATTAGTGTGCAAGCATTTATTATACATTTGAGGGCTGACATTGAGAAGGTCCCCAGAACTATTTCTTTAGGTCTTTCTGAATGAAAGGCTCTATATTTTTAAGTAATCATAGAATCAAATGTAAAATTCATTTCTACTTATTTCAATAATACCCAAAGAAAAATGCATTGGATAAAAATAAGTTGAAACTTCTTATATGAAGAATAAAGGCATAAAGAGGCCAACAAAGCACAAATTATAGTTATGCACTGATTTATTCATTTTCTTCATAAAATATATACATAGATTTTTGTGTGTGTGTCAATAGAAAAACAGTCATTGAAATGCTTCATGACCACGATGTGTCCACCATCTGGATACCATTGCTGACATGTACACATGAAGAACTATTTGACATTGAAACTGGGACTCAGAACAGTTGGACATTGAAACTGACACTCAAGCTTTTTTTTGCTCTTATACGTTTGTTTCTAGTATTCAGAGGCAAGATATTTTTGAAGAAAAGAAACAGGGGGAAGTGATTGATATAGAGGCAGGGTGGTCTCAAACAGGCTGTCAAGCTACAGGGGGAAGGCTGGAGCGGATGGGAGGCAGATGCAGGGGAAGATCAACCAAAGGATTTGTATGCATACATATGAGCATAACCAATGAATGAAAGACACTGGGGCGGGGAGGGGGGCAGGTGGGGACATGTGCTGGGGGGTAAGGGAGGCTGGGGGGAGGATATTGAGGTAGGGGAAGGAAAACATATGTACTACTATTAAATATAAGTTATATTGTAAATAAAAAAATGCTTCATGACTTATTTCTTTTGAAGTTTTTAAGTAAGAGTAGAGTTTGAGTCTTTCTGTTATAATGAAAAACAGAGCTGAAGCTATTGGGGTTAAATATGTCACTTCCATGAACTCAGACAGACAAGGGGAGTTAGAGCCCAGAAAGTGCTTTTTAGTCTAGAAATCAGCCAGATGGTGGGGAGTTCTTTCTGTATAAAAGTGATGCAAATGAGAAAAGTGAGAATTTAAACTGATCAATCTAGTTATCTAAATTTTAAGTTTTATTTAAATATATCAAGATGTACTCTGTAAGTCATGTCATAATTTATAATAATGTCTTTTTAGGTTTTTTCCCTATGATCTGTAATCTTTCTATTATTCTTCCCACATTTAGCTCAAGGAGATGACACCTCTGTTATAATAAAATTATTCCACTAGGGAGAAAGCTAATCTACTTTTCATCTAATCAAGATTTCTAAGCATTCTGATAGCAGCATGAAATGAAAGTCTTGGTAGAATGAGAACCATATGTTCCTCATGATTTTTGCCCATACAATACCGATGTCAGCAGAAGTTGTATGTGTGATTTAGGGATCATGGAGCAGCAGATAATGACATGGTTGTCCTGGGTCCAGAACACTGAGTAACTGGGGGGGAAAGATTTATTGTCTAGTAATGTGCACAGAAACTACATTTATACTGTCACATGAGCAAACTGGTAATAAATAAAATAAGCCCATGACAAGAAACATGTGAATTGACACAAGTATCCTTCCTTTGTTTTATCAGCTGATATTTTCCAGTAAAGACTTCAGCAGAGGCTACACTTTTAATAAATGTCCTCATTGCTGCTAATCTCAAAAACAATTTTAAAAATTGTTTAAAAAGGATCTGCATGATCTAGTAAATCAGGCCCCCTCACTCAAACCAACCACCCCTTCCTTGAATGGACAAATTATACTCAGGTTTCAAAAATAAGGCTTATCTTACCCTGGTCATCTTATTTTTTTAGCACAGTCAAGATTTACCACTATCCAAGATGATGTTTTTTCTCTGTGTTATGAAACACTCTGCCAAATATGACAATTACATTCCCAAGTGTGCTCATCTGAGAATCGTGGGAGAAGGGACCCTTTCCTTCCATTCCCAGGCCCCACGTGTGGAAAGCACCTGGCCAGTGGCAGGGATCTGCTGAATGAATGCCTGACTCCAGGTCTGAATGCGAGGAGAAGATTCCAAAGTACCTATATGCTGAGCAAGAAATCCTCCTTTTAAAAAGTAAAATATAAAAACACACATAGCCAAATTAAAATTCAAATTCAAAAAGCTTTCCAAAGTGACTCCATATTTTTCTACCTAAAAAAATCCATAACACACTGTGAGATTGACTAGAAATAATGAGACAGTACCATAGGAAGGCCAATTGAATATGAAAACATAAGGATTATATTTAGAGGAATTTTTTTTCTTTTAAGAAATTGTCTTAAATTAACTCAGTCTTATGAAACAAAATACCACAGTCTGAGTGGCTTAAACTATAGGCATTTATTTCTCACAGTCCCCAAGGCTGGGAAGACCAATCTCAAGGTGCTGGTAATGTGCTGGTAGCTGAGGCCTTCTCTGGGTTGGAAGACATCTACTTTCTTGCTCTTCTTATAAGGACCCTAATGTCATCATGGAGTCTCCGCTCTCATGACTTCATCTAATTACCTGCTAATGCCCCACTTCCAAATACCATCATATTGGAAGTCAGAGTTTCAACATAGAAATCTGGGTGGGTGCGGAACACACAAACATTCAGTCTATAAAAGATACATACAAGAAGATGTGGGAAATAGAGAATTTTCTTCTCCTTAAATAGAATCAATTTTGTAAATAAAAATTTCTTACTAAATTGATTTCAAAGTGAATATAACCTATCCTATCTAATAAAAGAGTAATATGCAGATTGACCATCACGCCAATATGCAAGATGACTGACCCCATGTGGTCAAAGATGACTGCCCCCATTTGGACACAAGATGGCCACCACAAGATAGCCAGCATGGGAGGGCAGATGGGAGGGACCAGGCCTACAAGGAAGGGCAGTTGGGGATGATCAAGCCTGCAGGGCGGGGCAGTTAGGGGCAAACAGGCTAGCAGGGGAGCAGTTAGGCATCAATCAGGCTGGCAGGGGAGTGGTTATGGGTGATTAGACTGGCAGGCAGAAGCAGTTCGAGGCAATCAGGAAGGCAGGCAGGAGAGCACTTGGGAGCCATCAGTCCTGGATTGTGAGAGGGATGTCCAACTTCTTGTTAAACGGAAAGTCAGTCTCAGATTGGAGAGGGTGCAGGCTGGGCAGAGGGACCCCCCCCCCATGCACAAAATTTGTGCACTGAGCTTCTAGTATATATATAAAAGGATAAGTGACCATCACATCTAAAACAACCAAAGGAAGATTTAACAGGCTGTATGGGGTGACTAGGCTGGTAGGGGGGTTAATGAGGGACAACTGAATGACTGAGCAACAGGCTGTGTGGGGCAACTAGGCTGGCAGGGGGTTTAGTGAGGGGCAACCAAACAACTAAGAAGCAGGCTACATGGGGTGACCGGGCCAGGAGGAGGGCAGTTGGGGGCAACCAGATTTGTAGGAGGGGCAGTGAGTAGCAACCACAGTGGCAGGGGGGAGGGCAGTGAAGGGCAACTAGGTTGGTTGGAGGGGCATGCCAATGCCAGCAGGGGCTGAAGTAAGGGGCCACCAGGCTGGTGGGAGGCACTAAGGGGTGACCAGACCAGGGGGCAATTGGGGGTGACTATGCCTGCAGGGGGGCAGTTAGATGTGATCAGGCAGGCAGGTAGGTGAGCAGTTAGGAGCCAGTAATACTAGGGACTGGGTCTAAATGGCAGTTGGACATCGCCCAAGGGATCCTGGATTGGAAAGGGTGCAGGCTGGGCTGAGAGGACCCCCCATACACGAATTTTGTGCACTGGGCCTCTAGTTTAATATGATATTGTTTAAGCTGAAACATAAAAAGCTATTAATAAATATTTTCTTGACTAAATATTAAAACATTCTGCACAACTACATTGATTTTATTGTAGTTTCTAACAGAGTTGACTGTGAATCAATAGTGGAGGTCAGAAAGTCCAGAAAAAGCATATATGGCTATTTAGCACCTGATAAATATCCCAGTGCATATTAATAAGTAATGAAATTAAATAAATAAATAAATGTATACATACACAGGTAATGATTTTTTTTATAATTAATTGCATAAAAATAAATCTAGATACTTGTTATTCTAAGTGTGGTCCAAGAATCTGCAGTGTAGCCATCATCTGGGGCTTGTTATATACATAAGCTCAAGTCTCTCCCCAGACCTTCTGAGTCAGAAGCTGAATTTTAACAGGTTCCTAGGATGTTAGTGTCCATATTAACATTAGAGAAGCATTGTCTAATAAATGCCTATGATGGGGAAGTTGTCTATAGGTACTTGGAAATGATAGTCACAGCTACACAAGTCTGTTGAGCACTGGATCTTAGGTTGGTGCAATTGAGGGACTAAATTTTGAACTCTATTTTATTTTAATTAATTTCAATGTAAAATCTTCATGTGGATAGTGGCTATCACATTAGACAGTGCAGCTCCAGACTTCCCTAGGAAATAATGTATATGAAAAACATTAATTTACTGCAAAAAACTCTAATATGATCTTGGTGTGGAGATGGCCCATCCAAAGAAAACATCAAAGCTGGAAACAAGTGACAACAAGACAGCTGAATATATGCAACGACAAAATATTTAAATGGGAAGAGATTAAAGTTACCACTTATGTGGAAAATTAGAAAATTGTTTGCAACAATATCAGCACTAAGCACTTCCACATTTCTTTCATATTAGTGAAAAACAAAGAAAAACTTGTAAATTAGCAAGAAATAAACACTACAGTACTAAACAAGAGCAAAGGATAGGAACAAGTCATTCACAAAGTAACAACTTGAAATGTCATCCCAATTCAGAAAGAGATGATAAGCCTCGGTAATAATAAATCCAAATTGAATCACAGGGGATCTTAGTTTTTAATAATTTCCCATGCTGGTAAACATGTGGAGAAATGGATAGTAATATAAATGTATAAGACCAAAATGAAGGGAAATCTGACAGGTTTTTAATTTGTCTAATGAGCACAATCTTTGAAATCAGGATTCTGCATTTAGGACTGCATAAGTGTGCTCAAGTATGTGTTTGATACCATTCATAGTTTGGAATAGCAGA
Organism: Antrozous pallidus; assembly: GCA_027563665.1. Lineage (NCBI taxonomy): Eukaryota > Metazoa > Chordata > Mammalia > Chiroptera > Vespertilionidae > Antrozous > Antrozous pallidus. The sequence goes on along the minus strand of CM050508.1, from coordinate 27,853,043 downwards.
CATTTGAAAACTTTCTACTTATTTAACAATAAGAGGTTAAAAATAAATCATCATGTAAATGTTAAAATTATAATTTAGATCTATATTCATTGATGTGAACATAGGTATTATAAGGAGGACAAGAGCACTAGCTCTGGAAAGGGGCTGTCAGGCTGGTGTGCTTCTCTGCCCTGTATCCTCACTGTTGACTTTGGGCAAGCTATGGAATCTCTCTGCCTCAGCTTATTGATCTGAAAAATAATAATGCTATTAGTTCAAAGCCATATATTTTTATGTATGTTAAATTAGTTAATGTATATAAAAGTTTTTGTGATTAAAGTACCTAGCCTTTAATATGACCAAAAATTTTGGCTGCTCATAATAGATGTAATCACAGTATCATAAGCAGTACTTGGAAAGAAAACCTATACTGTGCCTGGAATCCTTTAGTTTATATTTTGAAATCCAGTGGCTATTTCTCTTCCTTCATTATCTCAATTGAAATACGATTGTATCTTACCTTCCATGACACTGTATTCTTCTGTTATTAGGTTTTTCTTCTTATTGCAATGAATTCTTCCCCCTCTCCTACATTGGCTCTCTCTTCTGCTTGAGTTCTAAATGTTGAAAGGCCCCACACCTGAGGTCCAGCCCTCTATCTCATTCTGTTCACATTTCTTCCTAATTCCCCAATCTAAAAAAAGGCAACTCAGTCACTTATTACATCATCATAATTGCTTTCTCTGCAAATATTTATCGCCTTTTGATATTATCTTTACACACGTAGACACACATATAATCAGATATAGTAGTATTTTTTTTACTACTGTTTTAATTTTATCAGTTTCTCTTTCCTAGGATATAAGCCTCATGAGAACAGGTACGTATCTACATCGGCTTGCTCATCTCTGCATCCCAGCAAACAGAGCAATGGCTCATATATAGAAAGTGTTGAACTAAAATTTATTGAATAACTATGTTACATATGAAATAATAACATAGTATGACATATTCATGTGTATAATAATGCTCATGTATAAATATTATATTCATAATATCAAATATTATGTTTGACTTAAATTAACTCAATTATTCAATCACCATCCAGATCTTATGAGATAGGTGCTCTAATTTCTCCTCATTTTATAGATTTACATGCTAGACTATTGAGGCAGAGTTGAAGTGATTTGTCTAAGCTCTCACAGCTATTCTATGCAGGGAGAAATTTCTAATACAGAAAGAATAGTGTAACTGCACTTATACCTGGACAGTGGTGTGTGTGTGTGTTTACTTTTTTAAAAAATAGGTGTATGTGCTGTTTAGATTTCTCAAATAAGCATATACTATGTTTATAATAATTTTATGGTAATGGGAAAATGTAAAATTCTACCTTCAAAGTTCCCTCCAGCCCCTGTAAAAGAAGACTGTGGGTTTCCATTTAATTTTAAAATGGGAAGTCTGGGGCAGGAGGATTTATGAAATGGAAATGTTGCTGATGCATTACCGAGCTGGCAATATCTGCAACAAAGAGATAAAAATTCAGAAGTTCATAGGAGTACTGTATTGGCCAGATAGGATTTGGGGGAAAGTCACAAGGAAAGAAGGGATTGGAGCAGGTGGGAGCACTGCCTGCCTGATGACAATGTTTGAAACGATGTTTGGGATATGGTGACCTTCCGGACGGGGGCATGTTTGTTGTCTGTGGTCATCCAAGATGATACTGAACCAGATTTGTCAGCATCTGCCACATAAATGCCACAGCCTGTCTTGCCTGAATAGGAACACAGTAGTTTTATTTAAGCTTACAGAGTTAATAAGCATTTGCAAGCACTCATCAGTAATGAAAGATCAGTAGAAGAAACAAATGAAAGCTACAGTCTACTTTAGGCTATCCTCCAAAATACTTCCTTACCTGCTTTAGTTAATCCAACTATAGCTATTTAAGGGAATTGTAAGGGAAAGGGAGGAAACTTTTAGAAACTTATCACTAAAGTGAGGCCTGAGGCAACAATACGCTCTTGAAACATAATAATTAAATTCAAGATTATCATTCCTAAACATCTGATCTTCTAACTCTAGGTTGATTATGAATTAACTTAAAAGTGCTTGTAGATCAAGTTTCAACTTAATTGAACTGTAGTTCTCTCTCTGGGTAAACTGATCATTTTTTCTGAGGTCAAGTTTAAATACTGAAACAGGAGCTTGGGAATAATCTAGGATAACCCCTTCATTAAACAGGTCAGAAAACTGAAGACAGGACATTAAACAGCTTGCCAAAGGACCCAGAACTGCTTCTTTGAGTATCCAAGACCAGTTAGTTCTCTTTCTAGTTCTCTAACACTTTATTTTTGTTCATGATTTTTTTAGCTCTTTTCCAACAAAGTTTGAAAAATAAAGTAGAATATTTCAAATGTAATTCAGGAACAAAATGGACTTTGTACAAAGACGAAATAGATAATGAAATATACATTGAGATCTGAGAAGTATTAGTCAGGCCTTGGGTAAAACTAAGCTGGTTTCTAGCAATTTCAAGCATCCTTTTTTTTAAAAAAAATTTTGTTCATCCTGAATTCATTCTACACCCTCAGCCAAGTGCCCTCTCCCTGACTCGAGAGAATCTGCTATCACTTCCAGATTGTACTCATGTCTCCCTCTGTTTGAAAAGCTCTTTCCCTGAATGTCTACATGGCCATCTTGGCACTCCCTCCAACCTCTCTCCTGAATGTCCTTGCTCAGTGATTGTCATACTACCCGGTTGGTTTTGGAGCTACATTCACCTGGGTTTGCAACTTATCTTTAGTCTTGGTTAGTTATGTACTAGTAATCTTGAACAATTATTCAACTTACCTGTGGTTCACCTTTCTCAACAGAAATAAATTATAATAGAGCGCACCTCATAGAGCTAAGCTAACTATTTGCAAAATGCAAAACATTACCTCATTACCCTTCTTTATTTCATTTTATCCATTTTATTACATGTTATTATCTTAATATATTTTCTTATGTATTCTCTTATGTATTGCTATCCCTGCTGTTGTAATAAAATTCTAACAGAACAAAGGAACTGGGTTTTCCTTTTCACCATATATCCCAAATATTCAGAAATTTCTTGACAAAGAAAAGTCCCTAGAAAATACATGTTAAGTAACTGGTAGTTGTTCACATTTTGGGATAATTCAGTCTGTTCTCAAGCCCTACAACTTCAGCCTTATTTCTAATCACTGAATGAATCTCTGTTCTGATATAGGTAGTATTAAAGAAGGTGGTGAAGGGCACTATACACCCATGTGAACAGGTGGCCTCAATTCTGTGTCGGCATGAGTCACCTGTGAGCACTGAGAAGAGTCTCTTCTCAAATAATCTTCCCAAGTGAGGCACAATAGTTTCTGAAATTCTATTCATTTCTTCACGTAAGCTCTCTCTCTTTTTCTGCTGCATCTTGGCTTGTTTTTTCCTATTCTAGACTAGTTGTAATCACATAGTAGGAGACATGGCTGCCAATAGTCCCACAATCCATAGCTTGCAGTCCTCATCACTAAAAGAGACTACTCATTTTTAAAGCTCAAGAGCAGAAGGCAGGGGAAGGAAAAAAACATATCTGTTCCCTTTAAGGTCATGACTAGAAACATGCATTTTTAAAGTTCAAGATCAGAGGAGGGGAAGGAGAAAACATATCTGTTCCCTTTAAGGCTATGACTAGAAACATCACTCTACAGTTATACTTAGCTGCAAGGAAGACCAGAAAACATGTCTTTACCAGGACAGCTATGTGTCCACATATTTTTTTAAACTATTAAAGGAAGAGAGTGATATTAATATTAGAGAACAGTTCACATTGGACAATTATAGTAAGGAAGACGAGATATGAACAACACAAGCATCACTAGATCAATATAACTGGAAGGGAAACAGATGCACCAAAAGTGGGTGGTTTCACAAAAAGAGGGGGGATTTTTTTTAAATAAAAAAAATTACCTTGCTCCTGAAAATAATGCTTCACTTTCATGGCACATTTAGCCATCTAATTAAAATTAAGGCTGAGCTGGCTTAGTTTTGGTTTCCTCCATTGTGTTATGGTAGTTTTCTTTTGAAAATAAACAACTAAATAAAATATAAATAAGTATGTTTGACAGGAAAGCTAACAACTTCTTTATTTTCAGAGAAATTGCTGTTTCCTTGATGATATTAACATGTGAATTTCTAAAAGATTCTTATTAAGAAATTTAAAAAATGCACTGGACCCTCCCAGGTGAGTAACTACTCGTGGGTGAAAGGTGGGGGGGACCTTAGAAATGTAAAGTAAATTTTTCCACCAAAGGATAAATGACATTCCATTGAAGCCACTCTGCTTGTACAAAGTACCTGTTTCACACCCAGGGGCAGCTGAGTGACTCAGAGAGCCTGACCCCGTGCACTTTTAATTGCTCTCTTCATTCCATTTAAAAAAATAAAAGCAGAAATGCTCAAATGTCTTCCTGGTATCTAAATCAGAGACACCCCAAAAATATCTGTCAGCGTATGTGCATCTCTGACGCCATGCCCAGCATGTGCTTTGCAGAGATGTCTCCAATGTGCCCCCCTAAATATCTATCACATTTTCAGTCTGATGCACAATCCTCTGTATCACCTCCTGCCAAAATAGCTATTGTGTGTTTTAACTAGGAAAGGATGGCTGCCACATAGCTAAATTGGAAGCATGGATATTTTTAGTGCTCGGTGAAAGGACTTGCATGAAGAGCTCCTCTATTCACCCTTTTGGTATCCTCTTATGTAAAGGGCCTGGCATGAGTGTAAGGTATTATTATGACTATAAAAGCTCCACACTCTGTAATCATAGAAAAGGCAGTATTATGGAGAAGTACCACGCAGTTGCATGGCAACTGAATCCTACTGGAGTTTGTTACCACGCAGAGGAGCTATTATGAGGGCTTCAAATCAGCGCAGCCAAGACAGCGCCCAAACCACAAGCAGGTAAACATCCACCTGTTGCCTCAGGACCTTTTCTCCTCCATCGTGGTAATTGCATGGAATTCGAGATGCAGATGTAGTTTGAGATAGTTTTTGCTTTCCTGCACTGAGCCTGAATACCAGAAAACAACATTTTGTTTTACAAATTTCTAGCGTCTTTTTTCGTTGTGAGAGAATGAGAAAGCACAGGAGTCAGCAACAATGGGAAATCCACATAGCAGCTTGTGCCAGAAACCAGTGATTATGGAAATGTAGACAGATGTTTCTAATCTCTAAAATAGGTATGCTAGCTCAAGGTCATCTCTTGTGAAAAAATTAGGTGCTTTTTATTGGGTTAATATCATAGCTTTCCTGCCGGGTTCTTTCTCTCAATTTGCAATAATTTTTTTTGATCTTCTGAACAACTACTCTTTCCTCTCTGTCAGTCCATGTGGTTCAGTTGGGGCTGAATCCCACCTGCTGCAGAGATGCGCATGTCATCTCTGGACAGGGCTAGCCAGTCAGCATATTCCATTTTCCTGGGGTTGGCTCAGGATTTAGCATATGACAAAGTCCAGACAATGAGACTCATTCTGAGACTTCTTTTGGAACTTTTGAGAAAGAGGAGATCACTTTCTGCTGGGACGTCTTAGTCTGCTGGCTAATCTGCTTGCTGGTGGCTACCTTGCTTCCTGAGGACATAACTTCCCCAGGGTAAGGCCAGCACAGAGAAATGCAGAGCCATACAGATTCTCAACTGCATCATTTGAACAACTGGGTCCAGTTCAAACAGATATGTTATCCCCACACTTTGTCAATAGGCATTTTTTTTTTTTTTGTTTTGAAAGTAAATTTGTTTAAATTATATGTCTGCCACTTGGAATGAGAAGCTTCCCTACCAAATTCAATGTAAGCACCCGCTTTGGAATTACATCTGCTGTCTGGCACTAACTAGCTGTGTGACCTGGGACATGGGGCAGACCTTCCCTGAGCTCCAGGAAATTTAAAACAAATTTGTTTTAAAGTCCTTTGCTTTTAAAATAAGCATACTAATGGTACCGCCACTCATGCTTGTGTTACCATTATGTGAAACAGACCATGTCTTACCCAAGTGCCTGGAATAAAAGATGAGCTCAGTGCACAGTGTTTATTAAATATTTGCAGGGGTCTCTGACCGAAGTGAGTGGAGCATCAAGTGTGCAGAGACCAGGACTCTTTCAGGGATAGCTCTTCAGTTTACTCTCCTGGGCCACTAGTTCTTGAGTTTCACTTAAGCTGAGAAGCGCTAGTTGGCCTTTGATAGTTTCAGAAAGATTCCTCTCATCCAGCCTCCCTAGAATCCTGCAAAATGGTAGTGTGGCCATTACTGTTCAAGGGACCTGTAGATTTCCATCTCCGTTATGATTGAGGTAATCCTCCCCACCTCCCCATCTCTCTACCTTCTCTCTGGGAAAACCAGCATCATAAGCTTGGAACTTCAAAGCCATGCAAGGAACTCTTGTGCTTAAAAGGTTTATGCTCCGCCATGCAGCTTTCCTGGAGAAACAAAATACCAGATACTGGGATATATTCTTGGGATTGAAACAAAAGGAAAAAAATACAGAAAATACTAAACACAAATTAGCATGTCAATGTATTGTCTATAGGAAATGCAAATATTCACAATTGTCGCTGTGCTAAGTACAGGTCTACACACTGTCTCAGTTCATGGAGTTCTTCAGTAACTTCTTTGTTCACTTATTTGTCAGAACAAATACCTATCAGTTCCATTTATTTATGTATTTACTTATGTATTTATTGACTTATTTATTTGTTTTAAATGATCTGTTTTCTTCTTAATGAAGTGTTCAAGATGATTGTTGGGGAAACAAATAAGAAAGATTCAATTGTTTATTTGTTTAGTCTTCACCTGAGGATATTGTTTGTTGATTTTAGAGCAAGAGAAGAAGGGGGGGGGATAGAGAGAGAAAGAGAGAGATCAATCCATGTAAGATACACCCAGCCTAAAAGAAAAGGGATGGGGAAAATATTGCATGCAAATGGAAGAGAAAAGGTGCTGGGGTAGCAATACTTATATCTGACAAAACAGACTTGAAAACCAAGGCTGAAGTAACAAAGAAGGATCCTACATAATGATTAAGGGAGTATTCCAACAAGAGGGTATACCTTGTAAAGATTTAAGTAATCAACATAGGAGCACCAATATATGCAAAGCAAATATTGGTGGACATACAGGGAGAGATATAATACAGCTATGACAGGGGATTTTTAAAAAATATATTTTATTGATTTTTTACAGAGAGGAGGGGAGAAGGATAGAAAGTCAGAAACATCAATGAGAGAGAAACATAGACCAGCTGCCTCCTGCACACCCCCTACTGGGGATGTGCCTGCAACCAAGGTACATGCCCTTGACCGGAATCGAACCCGGGACCTCTCAGTCCACAGGACGATGCTCTATCCACTGAGCCAAACTGGTTTTGGCTATAACAGGGGATTTTAATACCCCATTGATATTAATGGATAGATCTTCCAGACAGAAAGTAAAATAACACACTAGATCTAATGAATTTCATTTAAATCTTTAGAGCATTTCACCCCCAAACAATAGAATACACATTCTTTTCAAGTGTCCATGGAATGTTTTCTAGGATAGGTCACATGTTAGGATACAAAACAAGTCTCAATAAATTCATGAAGGTTGAAATCATATCAAGCATCTTCTCTGACCATAATATTATGAAACTTTAGGTCAAACACAAGAAGAAAACTGAAAAATACACAAAGACATGGAGGCTAAATAACATGTTACTAAATAATGAGATCAAGGAATAAGTCAAAAAATACCTTGAAATAAACGATAATGAGAACACAGCAACCAGAAATCTGTGGGACACAGGGAATGAAATAAGAAGGAAATTCATAGCACTCCAGGCCTACCTTAAGAAACAAGAAAAAGCTCAAGTATACAATCTAAATTATGCTTAAAATAATTTGGGGGGAAAAAAGCCCATAGTGCCTAGAAGGAAGGCAATAATAAAGATCAGGGAAGAAATAAATGAAATAGAGTCTTTAAAAAATACAAAAGATCAATGAAACCAAGAGGTGGTTCTTTGAAAAGATAAACAAGATTGGCAAACCTTATCCAGACTCAACAAGAAAAAAAGTAAGAGGACCCAAATGAATAAAATCAGAAATGAAAGAGAAGTAACAACTGACACCAAATAAATAGAGAAGATTTGTAATAAAATATTTTGAAAAACTATATACCAGCAAATTAGAAAATCTGGAAGAAATGGATACATTCCTAGAAACATGCAATCTTCCAAAAACTGAAATCAGGCAGAATAAGAGAATCTGAATGACAGATTATAACTAGTGAAATTGAAGCAGCAATAAAAAATAAAAATAAAAACTGTCAACAAACCTAAGTCCAGGACCAGATAGATGACTTTACAAGTGAATTTTACCTATCACTTGAAGAAGAATTAACACAGCTATGAGGTTGGATCAGATGGATTGAGGAGGGAGGCAGGGGTCAGATAATCAGCATTTTCTTGGAATATATTTAGTAATTTACTGTTTCCTAAAGACTGATATTTTATACTGGAAATATTCATCTTAATAAAGGAATCTCATGAATGTGACTATTGGAGATCCCCTTTTGGAACTTCAAAATAAAATAAGCATTACAAACGCTTTGAGAATGTCTGCTGATTTAAAGAACAAACAAACAAAAAGGCTTTTAGTTAACCCAGTATTTGTTTTCTTAGGTGTACTATTCTCTAAGATCTACTGCTATAGGCAATTAGGGAGCTTCAAATTCTCACTCCTATCAGTGTTACACTTTCCTTAAACCATTTCCAATCAATATTGTTTTCTTTAAAAGACAATACACATGATGGCTGGCTGGCATGGTTCGCTGATTGAGCATAGACTTATGAACCAGGAGGGGTCAAGTTTTAATTCCTGGTTGCAGGCTTGATCCTCGGTGGGGGGCATGCAGGGGGCATCCCATTGATCGATGATTCTCTCTCATTGTTAATGTTTCTATCTCTCCCTTTCTTTCTAAAATCAATCCTATATAATAAAGAGGTAATATGCAAATTGACCTTCATGACTTCACTCAAGATGGTTGCCACAAGATGGCACAGAGGGAAGGGTAGTTGTGAGTGATCAGGCCAGCAGAGGAGGGCAGTTAGAGGTGACCAGGCCTGCAGGGGAGGGCAGTTGGTGGGGGAAAACCAGGCCTGCAGGGGAAGGCAGTTGGAGGTGACCTGACCTGCAGGGGAGGGCATTTAGGGGTGACCAGACTGGCAGGCAAAGGCAGTTGTGGGCAACTGGGCCAGCAGAGGAGGGCAGTTAGGGATGAATGGGTCAGCAGGGGAGGGTAGTTGGGGGTTACTGGGCCAGCAGGGGAGGGCAATTGAGGCAATCAAGCTGGGAAGCAGTTAGGCATTGATCAGGCTGGCAGGGGAGTGGTTAGAGGGTGATCAGGCTGGCAAGCAAAAGCAGTTAGGGGAAATCAGGCAGGCAGGCAAGCGGTTGGGAGTCAGCAGTTCTGGGTTCCTTTTTGGGAACTTGGGAAGAGACAATGGAAGATGCTAGGATTATACTAGTAAATCTAATCCAGGTGTCCCATGCCCATGCCTTATAGACCAGGGATGCAAATAGCTGCCAGAAACTAGATACAACAATGAGCTTGCAGCCTGCCAGCTTTAATTTAGTGTACTGATGTAAAGCCCATGGGACTTCTGTTATATCTTAGGTTAAAGAAGCAGAGCCCTGTAGACTGAATGGAATTTAAATAAGTATACATGCAAAAAATTACCTCCAAGGAGAGAGCAAGGTTGTCTCTACTCAAGGGTAGAGTTGGCTGTGTTACAATTCAAACATGTCATAAAAGTGCTTAGTACATTTTCACAAGCTTTGCCTATTAAAATCCCCATGTGCTTGATCTTAAAATTGCAACACTCATGGGTCAGAGTTTAGAGACAGATTTATTACTAAATTAATGGAAGAAATGGTCATCTACTACAATGGTTATAATTTATTGAGCATTTATAATTTTCCAAGACCTGTGTGGAATATCTATGTGCATCTGCTGAAATCTCAATCAGCTCTGAGGAGGTGCTATAAGCTATCCCAACTCTAGAGACTAAGAACTCAACTATGAAGCATCACCCCATTCTGGGAATGGTAAAAGCAGGATGAAAACCCAGATGTAACTAAGCCAACGTTGATGGTCTTAACTATTTTTTTCCTTTCAAAAAAATAAAAATTTAACAACAAACCATTTCTAACAATCTTTGTGCTTTATGACATGATACCTGAAGATTTCAATTTTTACATCACCAAGAAACTTTGACTTTGGAAGCTACGTTTCAATTTCAAGCAACCTGGATCCCTGACTCAGCCACCAGCATAGGTGGAGAGAGGAAGGGGAGACAAACTGATCCTTCTCATATTGTTTCCTGACAATCTCTGGGATCTGATCCAGCTAAACTGGATGTGGTAGGTAACTGCATATCAATGACCCTTTCATCAGTGGTTTTAGACACCCGGCTTTCCTGGAATGTTACTAACAGTGTGTATGAAAGAACCCTGACCTGCTCTAGGTGGGGGAAGTACAGTTACCAAGCAGCTCTAACCTGAATGTCTTTATCAGTTAAATCCATTTGATGAGTACACTAAGATATTGTAAAATAAAAATGAGAGGAGATAAAACCATCAAATTAAGAATATATATATAGTATTGGTTACTATTTTGGACAGAGCATTAGAAAATACAGTAAATTTTTAAATCACTTCTGACATTATTTGTAAATCAATACAATTCTAAAATTGTCACAGTCATGGCAAAGATTTGTAGTCCTGATTTACTTTACAATTTTAAAAAAATTAACCTATTTATTATACTACTCACCAGCAAGGCTATAGTTAACACTCTACCAGTATTTTCATTAGCTTTTTCTCTAGCACTTATTGACGACTTTTTTTTTCCCCTTAAGATAAAATAATACTCAAATGAATCTATAGTATACAACACCCCCCTAAAAAAAGCTGAAAATAGAGAAGCAACAAAATAAAGCAAGTAAAGCAAGACATAATTAATTCTTATTATAAGTATCAAGATACAAGACAAATGGCAGTCATAAGGCAGTCACAAATAAATATATTTGCATTTAATACTTAAATATGGTTTTCTTGATTCTCAATGGCTCTACCATGGCTTAGATTATTGATTTTTATTCAGTCCCCACAATTTGAAGTGGAGTCCTTCTCTATGACTTTGGTTTTGACCCTGTGATCTACTCTGAACTTTGGAGAATGAAACATTCAAGGTGCACATGTGGCCTGGCTCGTCTTCCTGCAGCTTTAAGTGGGACGTGAGGAAAGCCTGCTCAGGCAGTCACTGCTTCTTTTTCTCTGGGGCAGAACCAACCCAGCCCAGCCCAGCTGACGCGGTGCTTCCTGAAACAGAACCTTTCCTGGTGACCCACAGACCCATGATGAGAAAAATGGATAATAGATTTTATTTTATTGTCTTGACTATTGTCTCAGTTTCCCAAAGTAATTTATCTCTGGAAGGTTAAAGAAGAAACACTCAATGGTGTATAATTTTACATAACAAAACACATTTTCCTAAACCAAATAACACAAATTAAGCAAATGATGAAGAGTCAATAGTTACATATTGTGTTCCCTCCTGAGATTTCAATAACATTGGTAACATTTGTGTTCCACTGAGAATAGGGGACAAGTGCACTTGAACCCAACAACGGAAGTATTGGTGTCACCAACTAAGTCTATTTTTCCTTTGTGTGCTAGAACATGGCTATTAGCCTCAAATGGGGCACAGAAAACAGTCTTCATAATGAAAGTTTCCTGCAAATTGACTCACTCTCATTAAGGAAGACATTCATTTTCTTATTGCCCCTGATTACCCGGGTAGCCTAAAGAAGTTAAAGACTAATAACAAAAATAACTATGGTAACTGTTATATTGTAGTTAAAAAAAAAAAAGAAACAATGGAGCGGAAATAAAGGACAATATTTTTCTCGCTCGGAGCAGCGATTATTAGCAAATATAGTCTTTCAATCATTAACTGAAAGAAGCAAATTATTTTCTACTGTTTCATTCTGGTTTTTAGCAACAATTATTTTAGCTTTAGGTGCAATATTATGAAGTTTAAAAATTCAGGCCACTGTTGTGGAATTAATACATTTTAGCATCCACAGTATTTAAATATGAATTGTTCTCTATAAAATTACCTTAAAATGGTACAAAACATAGTCCACATATAAAATCTACACATTGAAAAGACAAAGTAGATATAGTTTCCATTAACTATATAAGGCTCTAGTAGTAATTCCATAAATAATAGTAACATTTGAAGAAAAAGTCTAGTATCAAATTTCCCTTGGATTTGAGAGATTTAATATAAAATGAAAATAACATTCTTAGTGTAAATTGATTAAAAGCACATCATGTAAATCTTTATGACTTAAAAATGTATCCCATTAAAAGCCACATAAATCTGATGTTTTGTTTTAAATGTACTCAAATATTGACAATTTTAAGAAAGTTCGTGAAAATAAATTAAAAATGAGGAATGAAGAAATAAAGCAGATATACAAAAAGTAATGTATAAGGAAAAATAAGTGCTGGTTCTTTGCAAGGGGAAAGAAACTAATAAAAACTCATAATCAAGTAGAAAATTCTGTGGCAAGTCCAATAAAATTGCAAAGAAATACATATACACAATATTTTTATAAATATATGAGGAAGCTTTTTATAAGTCATCAGCATGTTTAACTTTGTGAATAATAATTACCATTATATGTAAAATACACTAGTAAAGGAAAATTTTAAATGGTCAAAATTAACATATATTGAGTGGGGGGAAAAAGTGCTCTATATAGGCTCAATTTTTGTGGTTGTTAGAATTATTTTTGATAGAGAATATGGGAGTAGATGCATTTACAGATAAAACTGATTAAGCTCTTAAGAGAAAATATAATTTCCATATCATAAAACCTTAATTAAAACACAATATAAAATTCAAAATTTCTACCATGATAATAATAGAGACCTAATATTTTAACTTGAGCAAGATACCATGAAAAGAGCATTAGAGCATTCTTACCAAAGCAACTATGTGAAAAAAAGTGAAAATATCTAACTACGATTATCAAGATATTGACAAATTAGAAATCTAGTCAATGTGTTCTGGACTTAGTATAAAGTTTTTAAAAGGTATACAATATATGGTATTCCCAATAAATGAATAAGAAAAAGACTATCATGTGAATTAAAAAGTAGGCAAAGGATATGAAAGAAATGTTCAAGTGGTGGTATTATAGCATAGTTAAGAACATGGACCTTTGATTTCAGACTCTAAAACTGAGATTCCACCATATACTAGCAGTGTGACAAGAGGCCAGCTATTTATCTTCTGAAAGCTTTGGACCTTCTTTTCAAAATAGGACTTACAATGCTTAAATCACAACTTATTTTAGTGAATTAATAAAATAATATATGTAAACATTTTGGCATTACATTTATCTCATAAAAAGTGCTTAATAGAGACTGATTTTTATCGCATCTAAATTGCACACAAAATAATACTATAAATGTCCAAGGGAAAAAAAAGTGTGGTCTAATTATAATACTCCAATGAAATAAATATGCCAAAACTAAAATCATATATTTGAATAATATTAAGGACGTGCAAAAAATATGTAAGTAGTAGAAAAAAACAACATAGAAATTGTATTTAAAAGGAAGTAGAAATTTTGCTAAGTGAGAAGGGATACTGGATGCAAATCACACCAAATAAATAGAAAAGTTGTATCTAAATGATGGACTTAAAGGTGATTTTTTAATGTGTACATGTGTTACATTTTTAGTAACAAAATAAATACAGCAACAACATTCTTAGGGAATTGAATAATAATAACCTAGTAAAGTATATTTCAATGATAATTAAATCAATTCTTATAATATTGTTCAATGAAATTTAATGAAAATACCACTGACATAAAATTTCCCTTTGAAATTTGTGTTCAGTGTCTAGAAATCTCATGTTCTAATTTTTGTGTTCTCTTCAAAAATTTTCAGGTAGAAGACAGAGTTCCAATCTAGTATGTTGAGGGTGAATGGAACAGAAAGATCATTCTAGAGGTCATGAGGAAAGGTAAAATGAGCAGTCATAATCTGTCCTTGGAGAATCAACTCAACAATCTAAATTGGTTTCTTAGGAGACTGGTATCAAGTTGTTTCCTAAGAAAGTTCATGCTTCCAGTATGCTATTATCTTCTCAACTAAAACTATACTGTAGTGTGGTAGTCTTAAAACCCCTTTAAACTCTGGCTTTACTGAATGGCCTTTCAAAATAAATGCATTTCTTTATTATGGGCTAGAGATATATTTAGAGTTAGGGTTAGTGTTAAGATTAGGACTACAGCTGGGGTTAAGATTAGGATTAGGGTTAAGATTAGGTTAGGGTTATGGTTAGTGTTTAGGTTAGAGTGAAAACTAAGGCTAGGTTTATGGTTAGGGTCAGGGCTATGGCTAGAGCTAGGGCTAAGGTTTTGGTTAAGGTTTGTGTTAAGGTTATTGCTAGGGTTAGGGTTAGGGTTAGGGTTAGGGTTAGGGTTAGGGTTAGGGTTAGGTTTAGGTTAGGGCTAGGACTAGGGTTAGGGTTAGGGTTAAGGTTATGGCTAGGGCTAGCATTATGTTTAGGGTTGGTGTTGGGCTAGGGCTATAGTTATGATTAGGGTTAGTGTTAAAGTTATGGCTAGTGCCAGATTTGGTTTAGAATTAGAGTTAGGATTAGGGCTAGGCTTAGGGTTAGGGTTAGGCTTAGCATCCTGGTACTTGGATATATAGGAGAATCACCTGGATATTGCTCATGTTAGGTATAGGGCTAGGGTTGGGGTTAGAGTTAGGTCTAGGATTAAAGTTAGGGTTAGAGTTAGGGTTAGGGTTAGTTTTAGGGTTATGGTTAGGGTTTACTTTCAGGCTAGGGCTAGTGTTAGGATTAGAATTAAGGTTAAGGCTAGGGTTAGGGCTGGGCTTAGATTTAAGTTTAAGGTTATCCTATGGGTACCTGGATTTATACTGGAATCACCTGAATAGCTAGGGTCAGGGTTAGGGTTAGGTATAGGGTTAGGGTTAGAATTAGAGCTATGGTTTGAGTTAAGGTTAGGGTTAGGGTTAGGGTTAGGGTTAAGGTTAGGGTTTTGGCTAGGGCTAGGGTTATGTTTATAGCTAGGGCTACAGTTTTGTTTAAGGTTAGTGTTAAAAATTAGGGCTAGTGGCAAATTTGGATTAGAAGTAAGATTAGGACTAGGTTTGGGGTTAGAGTTAGGGTTAGCATCCTGGTACTTAAATGTATAGGGGAATTACCCAGAGATTTCCAGTAAGTGTTAGGTGTAGGGCTAGGATTAGGGCTAGTGTTAGGTCTAGGGATAGGGTTAGGGTTAGAGTTACAATTAGGGTTAGTATTTTGGCTAGCTCCAAGGTGAGGGTTAGGGTTAGGATTAGTGTTAGGGTTAGGGTTTGTGTTAGGGCTAAGGTTAAGGATAGTATTAGGATTAAGGTTAGAGTGAAGGCTAGGGCTATGTTTAAAATTAGTGTTAGGGCTAGGGCTAGTTTTAGGGTTAGGGTTGGTGTTAACATTAGAGCTAGTGCTAGAAATAGGATTATAATTAGGTTTAGAGTTGGATTAGGTTTAACCTTAGTGTTAAGTTTAGGTTTATCATCTGAGTTCTTGGATGTATACTGAAATCACCTAGATAGTTAGGGTCAGTGTTAGGGTTAGAGCTAGGGTTATATTTGGGTTAGGGTTAGGGTTAAGGTTATGGTTAGGGCTAGGGCTAGGGTTAGGATTAGAATTAGGGTTAGTGACATGGTGAGGGCAGGGCTTAGAGTTATAGTCTGGGTACTTGGATGTATACTGAAATCACCTGGATAGTTAGGGTCATTGTTAGTGTTAGGGTTAGGGTTAGGTCTAGGGTTATGGTTAGGGTCAGTGCTATGGCTAGAGCTAGGACTAAGGTTTTGGTTAGGGTTTTTGTTAAGGTTATTGCTAGGGTTAGGGTTAGGGTTAGGTTTAGGTTTAGGGTTAAGATTAGGTCTAGGGATAGGGCAAGGATTAGGATTAGGTTTAAAATTAGATCTAAGGTTAGGGTTAGGGCTTGGACTATGTTTAGATTTACGGTTAGGGCTAGGGTTATGTCTAGGGCCAGAGCTAGAGTTAGGGCTAGGGTTGAGTTAGAGTTAGGCCTAAGGTTTTGTTTAGGGTTAGTGCTAGTGTCAGTGTTAATGGCTAGGATTGGGGTTGGGGTTAGGTTTAGGTCTATGGTCCCAGATCTTTAGCATGGGCACAGAAGTACTTCCCAGGACCCAGGCCTCAATCTTGGGCTCAGACTTTCCTCCAGGGCCCAACACTCCAACTGAGGCCCAGACATCCATCCCAGTTCCCAGACCTCTATCTGGGGCCCAAATTTCCAACCAGGACTTAGACCTATATCTGGGTCCCAGATCTTCAGGCCAGGGCCCAAAACTGGATCCCAGGGCCCTATCCTCCAATCCAGAACCTAGTCCTATGTTAGGAGCCCAGAGCTCCATCCCAGGATCAAACCTACAACTGGGTCCCACCCCTGCAGGCTATACCCAGAAGTATATCCCAAGATATAGATCTCAAACCCAGAAACCAATCCTGTATTGGGGGCCCAGACCTCCATCCCAATCCCAGACCTTCATCTAGGTAACAGACCTACATCCAAGGACCCAGACAACCATCGGGCGCTCAGACCTACATCGAGGTCCCAGACCTTTGGTCAGGACCCAGAAGTCCATTCCAGAGCCCAGATTTTAGACCCGGCTTCCAGTCCTGAATTGGAGGCCTAGACTTCCACCCATGGTCCAGACCTCCATTCCATGACCCGAAAGTCCATCCCACAAATGAGATCTTTCTTCAGGGCATAGCCATCCAGATCGAGCCTAGATAGATATCCAGCCCAGGACCCAAACCACCATTTGAGGCTCAGACCTACACCTGGGTCCCAAACCTTCATGCCAGTGTCTAGAAGTCCATTCTAGGGCCCAGAACTTGAACCCAGAATCCAGTTCTGTATCAGGGGCTCAGACTCCCATCCAGGGCTCATACTTACATCCAGGTCTTAAACTTTCATGCCAGGGCCTAAAGATTCATCCAGGGACCTACACTTTGAACCCACAATCTAGTCCTGCATCAGGAACCCAAATCTCATCCCGGGGCTAAGACCTACATCCGGGTTCCAGACGTTGATGCAAGGGCCCAGAATTCCAATCTGGAGCCCAGATTCAGACTTTGAATCCAATCCTGTATTGGGGGCCTAGACCTCATTCCATGGTTTAGACCTTCATTCCATGACGCAGAAGTCCAGCCCATGAAAGAGACCTCCACCAAGGCACAGCCCTCCAGTCTAAGCCCAGACTGTCATACCAGGAACCAGACCACTATCTAAGGCTCAGACATATATTTGGGTACCAGACTTTCATGCCAGTGTCCAGAAGTCCATCCCAGAACCCTAATCATGAATCCAGAATCCAATCCTGTATCAAAGTCCAGATGTCCATCTGGGCTCAGGCCTACAATCAGGTCTTTCATGCCGGGCATAGGAGTCCATCCTGGAGCTAGACCTCAAACACAGAAAATAGTCTTGTGGTAGAGGCCCAGACCTACATCTATGTTCCAGATCTTCATCAGGATCCCAGACCTCCATCCCAGGACCCAGACCTCCTTCTAGGGCCCAGCCCTCCAATCTGGGCCCAGACATCCATTCTAGTTGCCAGACCTCCATCTGGGTCCCAGACCTTTATGACAAGGCCCAGAAGTCATTAGAGGAGCCCAGACTTCAGACCCTAAATCCAGTCCTGTATTGGGGGCCTATCCCCCCATTCAAGGTCCAGACCTCCATTCCATGACCCAGAGGTCCATCCCATAAATGAGACTCCCTCCAGGGCAAAACCCTCCAGCCTGAGCCCAGACCTCCATTGCAAGATGCTGACTACCGTCTGGGGCTCAGACCTACAACTGGATCCAAAACCTTCAGGCTGAGCTCAGAAGTACATTCTGGGACCCAGACCTCAAAACCATAATCAAATCCTGTTTCAGGGGCCAAGACCTCCATCCCATTTCCAGACCTTCATTTGGGGCCCATACCTCCTTCCCAGGACCCAGACCTCAATCCAGGGCCCATAACTCCATCAGGAGCTCAAGCCCATATCCAGGTCACAGTCCTTCATGCCAGGTACAGAAGTCCATCCCCCAGCCAGGCCTGGAACCCAGAACATAGTTCGGTATCGGGGGCCCAGACCTTCATCCATGGCTCAGACCTCCCTGTAGGATCCAGACCTTTATCCCAGGACCCAGACCTCAATATGGGACTCAGGCCTATTTCTCAGAGTCCAGGCCTTCAACCGACCCATACTACCATCCCAGTTGTCAGACCTCCATCTGGGGCCTAAATCTCCATCCAGGGCTTAGACATACATCTGGGTCCCAGACCTTCATGCCAGGGTACAGAAGTCCATCTTGGGGCCTAGACCTCAAACTAATTATCCAGTCCTGTATCAGGGGCCCAAATCTCCATCCCTGGCTCAGACCTCCATTCTATGACCCAGAGGTCCAAGCCACGACACAGACATTTACCCTGGGCCTAAATGTCCATCCCATGACCCAACAACATCTCCAGGACACAGCCTTCCATCCAGTGCCCAGACCTCCATCCCAGTACCCAGACCTCCATCCAGGGCTAAGCCTTACATCTGGGTCCCAGACCTCCATGTCAGGGTCCAGAAGTACATCCCGGGACCCAGATCTCTAACCCAGAATACAGTCATGTATCAATGGTCCAGACTTCCATCTATGATCCAGACCTCCATTCTCTGACTCAGTGGTCCAGTCTACCACCCATATCTCTACCCAAGGCCCAGATGTCCATCCCATTACCCAGCCCTCCCTCTGGGACACATCTTTCCATCCTTACCCCAGTCCTCCTTCCGAGGACCCAGACCTATATTCAGGGCATAGACCTTCATGCAGAGTCACAGAACTCGATCCAGAAACCTTCACCTTGAACCCAGAATTCAGTCCTGTATCGGGTACCCAGATCTCTATCGGGGCCCATAACTCCATCAGGGTCTCAAGTGTATATCCATATCCCAGACCTTCATGCTAAGACCCCTATGTCCATTCTAGGGTTCAGAACTCAGACCCGGAATCAAGTTCTCTATTGGGAGCCCAGACCTCCATCCATGGTCCAAACCTCCATTCCACGACCCTCAGATCCAGCCCATGAGCTAGACTTGCACCTGAGTCCCAGATATCCATCCTGCGACCCAGCCCTCCCTTCAGCACATAGCCTTCCATCCTGGTCCCAGACCTCCATCCATGGCTCAGACCTACATCATGATTTCTGACCTTCATGCCAGGGCCCTGAACTCAGTCCTGGGATCATAACCTCGAACCCAGATTCCAGTCCTGTATCATGTGCCCAGACCTCCATCTGGGGCCCTGAATTCCATCTAGGGCTTATATCTACATACCCAGGTCAAGAACTTGATCCGGGGACCCTAACTTCAAACCCAGAATCCAGTTCTGTGTAGGACCTCCACCTGGGGCCCACACCTACATTCAGGGCTGAGGCCTATATCTGGGTTCCATACCTTCAACTGGTCTCAGTAGTACATCCTGGGACCCAGACCTCAAACCCAGAATCCAGTCCTGTATCAGGGGCCCAGATCTCCATCCCAGTCTCAAACCTTCATTTGGGACCCAGACCTCCAATCATCTTTATGGTATTGTTATTAACCATACATATGACAATATGTATAAGCACTAAGCACACTCAAGGGAATAATGGAAACTCCCAATTTGAGATGGGCACAGCGGGATACATTGCCTCTAGATCTTTAACACAGCTTCCTGTAGGATGTTAGCTGATACCACAGTCAGATGAAAAAATTTTTCTTCTGTTGTATTTGAAAGAAAATAGCATATGTACAATAGATAAGTTATTATCCTCATATTATACAAACCTTCTTTTCTCCTAATGGAATAATATTGCTTGTGACTCTCTAATCCACATGAGGAGGTGTCTGTGTGTAAGTCCCTAGAGAGATTCAAAGAATTAATGTCCTCAAGGGTATTGTTATCATGGTTGGTAAAACAAATAAAAGGGAGTTTGGTTTGATGATATGGTGAAATATCTTATTTTATTAATAAAGTTTTTATTGCCTTTGAGTCTATACTGAATTACTTGTTAACAGTACTCTTGTAAACTATTATGAATATATCATCACACTGTTAGCAGGAAGTAAAGGAACTTAATTGAAAAAAAGGCATCTGAAAAGACTTTGGTAATATTAAAAGCATAAAGTACAGGGACTAAGTAGGCTCTTCAAGTAATTCATTGTGATATCATGTGTATCTCTCTTAGGCTAAATGCTCCGTATAATATTTTAGCGAGGCACATTATCTACTGCGGTTGTATCAGATATATGGCAAATTGGAACTCCTCATTTACTAGCTGTGCTATAAAGTCGCAGGTAGCTAAGAAATCTCAATATTGAATAGCTCATACTGCTTTCCCATGAGCAAATGTGTCCCAGCCACACTGGTTCTTTCTAAGATTTACCTTTGGCTTTTCATGATACATCCATTTAGAATGCCCTGCCCACAGATCTCAAACTGACTATCTAGCTTTACATACCACTTCTTCAGGCAGATCTCCCATACTTTGTGGTTTGCCTTTCATCCTGAAATTCTACTTTATTCTGGCAATGTGAGCTTATTATATCACCAATATATGGAACAGTGTCTGGAACTTTGAATCAGCAGGTATTGAACGAATGAATAAATGAATGGTTAAATCGTCTTAATTTAAACCCATGTTTTGGGTGGATTCAAAACCAATATGAGACAAAATTGCTCACAAGCAATGCAGGGTGGGGCAAAAGTAAGTTTAGAGTTGTCTGAAAAAATAATGCAATAATTATAGAAGGAACCAAGATGGCAATGTAGGTAAATGTGGTACTTACTGCCTCCCACATCCACATCAAAATTACAACTAAAATACAGAACCTCCTGAAAGCAGGCTGATTGGAAGTCTTACAATTAGAGAATTAAATAAGAAAGTGATTGAAGCTGGTAGGAAGAGCAGAAGTATGGCATTGGGTGCTCTGACATCCATGAGTGGCATTTTTATAATCGGGGGGGGGGGGATATCTTGGCGGCAGAGGACTCCTGTGAGGAGGAAGGAGTCCAGTGCCACACTAAAACCCTCAGCCTAGGATTCCAGTGCTTAGAAGAGAAGTCCCTGTAACTTTGGGCTATGAAAGCCAGTAGGAACTGTGGCTGAGTAACATGGAGGCTTCTAGAGACCCAGGCAGTTCCTCTTAAAGGACCTACACACGGACTTACTTGGAATGACGGGCAGGGGCCATATCTGAGTCTCCAGGTAAAAAATCTGAATAATAAAATGGCAATAAATATACATCCATCAATAACTGAGTCTAAAAATAAGCAAACAAGGAATCAAATAAACAAAATAAACTGATAAATAAAATAGGACCTGAGGCTTGGAAACATGGAACAGAATGACAAATCCCCAAGGGAAGGTAGGCGGGATGGGAAGAGATTAACCAAAGAACATATATTAGTATATATATATGCATTACCTATGGACACAAGCAATAAGGTGGTGAAGACATGGGGTGGGAGGGGAACACAGTGAAGAGAATCAATAGGGGAAAAAAAGAAAAAAAATAAAGAGAGTGAACATCTTTATTGTTCACAATAAAGATTTTTAAAAATTAAATAACATTCCATAAACAATTGAAAAAAAACATTAAAATAATGTAATAATTAAAACCTAATAGTACAAAAATAAACTGTGTTTTTCAGACTCACAACTGTAAACCTACTTATGCTATATTTTAAAATACTTTGAAATTCTATGCTTCATTCCTTAAATAAAACACACACACACACACTTGGGAAAAAGGCAAGAAGTTATATAATCAAGTAGAGTGGCTCTGCTGCTTGAAGTATGCCAGGGTAGGTTGCCCATCACACATGCACTGACACGTTCCCCATTGGTGGCATGAAGGCAGAAAGACCAGGCATACCAGGGTGGAAGGATGTGTACTGAAGGCAGCTTAGGGATGTTTTCTCAAGCTCTGCCTGCTGTCCCACCATATGAAGGGAGTGGGAGTTTTATAATATTTTTTAACACAATTAGCAGCTAAAATGAGCACCTGGAATTTCATTTTATTCTTCCTCAGAATTCGGCCTTTGCATCATCAATCAAGCTGCCTTAATGTTTTCTTGAAGTAAAAATATTAAAAATTATGGAAATAAAAATACTTCTCTCAGCTACTTAAAATTTCTTTCATGTAAAAAAAAGAATATTGTTACTCAGAGGAAAGAGAGAGAGAGACTGAACCATTTGGTGAGTTGATTATTGGGGGAATACTGCCACAGTATTTTAAAAATTCAGAACAGCACCAAAAAACACTATATTTTTTATATTTCTAAGTGTAAAATATAATGATATATGTAATATTTATTCACTTCTTCTTTCAATATTTGCTGGGTATTTAGCACAAACTAGATGTGTGCTACACACAGCAGTGAACCAAATGGCTGAGCTCTTTGCTTTGGCAGAAATTGCATTCTATTGTAATTGGGGGAGGCAAAAATAAATGACTAAATGAACAACGCCATCGCAGATGTGGCAAATGCCATGAAAAAAATCAAGTACTGCGAAAAGGTATAATAAAAAACTATGAGAGGATGGTGCTGTCCTCTAACTTGTGAGAGCAGGAAACATCAACATGGCACTTCTATGATGGCTAGAAAATTCCAGAAATAGAAAATTATTGCTCATAATTTAAACAAATCACTTTCTTCATGATCACATGGAATGCTCGGGGTATTTTCCTTTTGGAATTTATACTCACTATGGGAAAGGTCACAGGGAGAACCGTGTTCCTACATTTGCATATGGCTCTGTGGCCCTGGCACAGAGGAAGGCCTGAGGGCTCAGCTTCCTCTGCTTCATTCAGTCCTCACCTGTCCTCTCTACTTAATGACTCTACAGTATATGCTTCTTCTTCTTCTTCTTTTTTTAAACATATTTTTATTGATTTCAGAGAGGAAGGGAGAGGGAGATAGATACATCAATGATGAGAGAGAATGATTGATTGGCTGCCTCCTGCATGCCTCCAACCAGAAATAGAACCTGAAACCTGGGCATGTGCCCTAAGTGGGAACCAAATCACGAACTCCTGGTTCATAGGTCAATGCTCAATTACTGAGCCACACTAGCTGGGCTGCCCCTTCCTCTTAAAGTGGATCCTACCCCTTCTAGTTCCAATCTCAGGTTATGCTCAGGCCGAGTGCCTCCCTCCCCCTATGTTTTAGATTGTTCTGGGCTTTTCTCTGCTGTCACTTGGCTTGACCCAGTCCCTGGGATGCATGTCTATATGTCCTTCTCAGAGGCAGTCTTCACTCAGTAATACCAGTTATATACAAGGCAGGGAGCTCCCACTTATTTGTGTGTGTGTGTGTGTGTGTATGTGTGTGTGTGGTAACTCAGGCCCACATTCCTTATTACCCATTTTCCAAGTATTTCCAGATAGTCCAAGGACCTTAAATAATATGAACTAACAGGGTGCCATTCCCTCATAAGGAATAACCAACACTTTTTCTGAGCAAGGCCACCGTATATCCTCAAGTGTCAATATCTCAAACTCAGCATTCCTTTCGATCCCTTTGTCTCCAAGTCTGTGTGAAATAAATTCTAGCTGAGGAATGTCCAGCAACAAGTTGGAAGAGGCAGGTTAAGCTATAGTGATTAGATCTTAGAAAAAGTTATCCCTAGTGTCTAAATAGAGTTTTAGGTAAATGGAAGAAGTTAAGTAGGTAGATGTCTAATTGCAATTAGTGGTTATATTTAAACACAATCTTAGTAATTATCTGTTAGGAATAGGAGTCAATAGATTTTTCATTGACCTTGAACAAATTGTATAGTTCTTCATTAAGTTAAAAGTTTTCCCTATCTGTAAGTCAGAGTTAATACCATTTTCCATTCCCTGATCTTAAAATATATATATATGACTGAGTGTATATTATGTGTTCTGAGGTCTGCCTGTAAAAACAAAACAAAACAAAAAAACCTCTGCATTAATAGAAAACATCACTACTTCATTAAAAATTATTATTGTTTTGGCACTTATCACCTCAGTGAGTTACAAACTTGTACTCTATTTTAACCCACACAGAGCAGCTGACTTTGGGCTTAATTACTCCCACAAGTACAAATATATTAGTTTGCTTGTTTCCAATATGGGTTTTTTCCCCTTTTCTTTCCTAGTCATATTTTTCAACTCTTCAGATCATTTTTATATTATCTCTTCACCTTCACTTGTAAATTCAAACCATCCATTGTAGCATCATTAGTAAGTTTAATTAAAATATTTCTTTCAGCCAAAACAGGTTTGGCTCAGTGGATAGAGTGTTGGCCTGCGGAGTGAAAGGTCCCAGGTTTGATTCTGGTCAAGGGCATGTACCGTGGCTGCAGGCACATCCCCAGCAGGGGATGTGCAAGAGGCAAATGATCGATGTTCCTCTCTCATCGATGTTTCTGACTTTCTATCCCTCTCCCTTCCTCTCTGTGAAAAATCAATAAAATATATTTTAAAAAATAAATAAAATATTTCTTTCAGATGATTAGTAATGATGCTAAACAAAAGCTCTGTGTGTTACTATAATGACATCATAGTCAGATCTCTTTTTGAAACAACTGATGATACAAAAGAACAGATGTGGCACAAAGGGTGCAACAGAGTAGAATATAGCAAATTGGGAGGAAATGGCATACATCATCTTTGCTATTATATTCAAGTAAAGACCAAGAAATTTAGTCAGACTATCAGAAGCAATGGGCAGCCAAATAATTTTGTTTCCTGAGGTCACTATTAGGAATGGCACTCTGAATTAGTTGAGGAAAACTCTCTGAGTCCCTTCTCTTTGGGAGTAACTAGATGGTATTAGAATAACATTGATAATATCTACAATGGACTGAAGTACTAATGGGCATCGTGCTTGTCCACTGGGGTTCTTAAAAAGCTTCTAAGACATGAACCCTAACTTTAGGAAGTTCACATTCTGTTAGGGACACAGAAGTATAATTTTAAAACGAAATAGGAAGTGTAACATGAGCCATGCAGCACATATGAGAAAATAAACTGGGTGACATGGGAGAAACTCAAAGATGGAATGCCATTTTAATTGAGTTTTTAAAAAGGAATGTGATCAATGGGAAATGGGAAGCTTTTCAAAGGGACACATGCATGTATGCAAATGTATTTGAGAGAGAGGAACTTCATTCTCCTGGGGCAGTGGTCGGCAAACTGCAACTCACGAGCCACATGCAGCTCTTTGGTCCCTTGAGCGTGGCTCTTCGACAAAATACCACGGCCTGGGCGAGTCTATTTTGAAGAAGTGGCGTTAGAAGAAGATTTAGTTTTTTTTAAAAAAAAAAAGGCTCTCAAAAGAAATTTCTATCATTGTACTGTTGATATTTGGCTCTGTTGACTAATGAGCTTGCCGACTGCTGTCCTGGGGAGTGGCAAATAGGCTAGTGTAGTTGAGATAAAGTATACTGGTGGTCAGAACAAGTGGGAATGCAGAAAATAAAGCTTAAAAACAGAAAACTGAATCTTGAATGTCTTGTAAATGGTTTTGACATTTACCCGATAGGCAACTGGGTAGACTTGAGAACAGCATAGAATTTCAAGTTAGGAGTTAACATGATTAATTTAACCCTACATTAGTAATTGGAAACTTTAATCCTGATCTGGTATTTATACCCTTCAAACCATTCCAATAGAAGCTATTTCTTTCAGTTGTAATAAATAGATATGCAAGCAGAAATTCCACAAAATATGGATGGATAGCTGAGTTTTGCTGTTAATTTTTCATCTATCCATGATAAGAAGTTGGTTGACATTTAAATATAGTTCGCTCTTCTTTAAAATAAGATCACCTAGCCCTTAGTCTGTTTGGCCCACTGACTGAACAGTCTCAGTCAGACTCCAGTCCAGGGCACGTACCTCCGTTGCAGGCTCATTCCCCAGCCCTGGTCAGGGAATGTGCAGGACATCGATGTTTCTCTGTCTCTAACTCTCACTCCACTCTCTCTAAAAATTAATGGGAAAATATCATTAGGTGAAGGTACTTTTAAAAGATCACTAAAATGTATTATGTGGTGAAAACAGCACTAAAATGTTCAGGATATTATCTATTTTCCCCTAATTGTCTAATTATGTCATTAATTAACAAGGCTTTTTAAAGCCTTGCTATTGAAAATGTATAAAATTATATATGGTATTTAAATTTATCTAATATATTTACCCAATTTTAAATTGCTTTTAAATAGCAAACAAAATATTTGTTAGAATTATAAGATTTACTATTAAAAATATTTCTACCTCAGTTTTGTTGTTGTTTTTTTTTTGTTTTGGTTTGGTTTTTTGTTGTTGTTGTTGTTGTTGTTGTTATTGTTGGTTTGTTTGTTTTTTAATCCATTCATCTACTGATGGGCACTTGGGCTATTTCCCGATTTTAGCTATTGTAAATAATGCTGCTATGAACATAGAGGTGCATATATTTTTTTATTGGTGTTTCAGGCTTCTTAGAATTATAATCCTAGAAGTGGAATCACTGGGTCAAATGGCAGTTCCATTTTTCATTTTTTGAAGAAACTCCACATTGATTTTTCATAGTGGCTGCAACAGTCTGCATGGCCATCTGCAGTGAACTAGGGTTCCTTTTTATCCACATCCTCACTGGCACTTGTTGTTTGTTGATTTATTGATGGTAGCCATTCTGGCAGGTGTGAGGTGATACCTCATTGTCATTTTAATTTGTATCACACTGATGATCAGTGGCTATCAGCATTTTTTTATATGTCTCTTGGCCATTTGTATATCTTATTCAGAGAAATGTCTTTTTAAATCTTTTGCTCATTTTTTCTTTGGGCTGTTTGTCTTCCTGTTGTTGATTTTTATGAGTACTTTATATATTTTCTATATTAACACTTATCAAATATGCCAATCAAATATATGATTGGCAAATATGTTCTCTTATACATTGTGTTCCCTTTTCATTTTGATGCTGACTTT
This sequence comes from Antrozous pallidus, assembly GCA_027563665.1. Classification (NCBI taxonomy): domain Eukaryota; kingdom Metazoa; phylum Chordata; class Mammalia; order Chiroptera; family Vespertilionidae; genus Antrozous; species Antrozous pallidus. The sequence continues at coordinate 27,825,872 of CM050508.1, read as the reverse complement.
TTCTTGCTATGCAAAACCTTTTTATTTTGATGTAGTCCCATTTGTTTATTTTTCCTTTGTTTCTTGTGCCCAAGGCATAGTATCAGTAAAAATGTTGCCATGAGAGATGTGTGATATTTTGCTGCCTACGTTTTCCTCCAGGATTTTATGGTTTCACAGATTAAATTTAAATCTTTTATTCACTTTGAGTTTATTCTTGTGTATGGTGTTAGTTGGGTCTAGTTTTATTTTTACACAATGGAATACTATGCAGCTATAAAAAAGAAGGGTCTCTTACCCTTTAAGATAGCATGGAGGGACCTGGAGAGTACTATTCTAAGTTAAATAAGTTAGTCTGAGAAAGACAAGTATCATGTTATCTCACTTATAAGTGGAATCTAATGAATAAAATAAACTGATAGACAAAATAGGTCCAGATATATGGGAACATGCTACAAACTGGGAATCCTCAGAGGTAATGGGAGAGAGGGGCAAGAGATCAAACAGAGAACTTATATGCATATATGCATAACCCATGGACACAAATAATAGTGGGATGAAGGCCTGGAGCTGACACAGAAGTGAGGAGGAGGGGTCCATGGAGAAAAAAGGGGGACATCTGTAATACTTTCAACAATAAAGATTAATTTTAAAAAAGAAAAAATATATATTTCTAAATCATCTCAATACATTTTCCTGACTTAGTAAATAAAATTAACATGATATCAGTGCTTATGACATGCAGTCTTCCAGTAAATTGAAATTAAAATCTGAGTAACAATTCTCTTTTTTATATATATGAATAAGCATGTGAATGCAAGTGACATAAAATAGTTATAAAATAAAAATTATAAACAACTATAAAATATTTTAACTTAATATGTCATAACAACATATTTGGCTACTTTACTACTAAATAGAATGCCAAACACTTAATTAATAAAACTTTAAACTAATAATGCTGAGCATGACACCATCCATACAGCAAATTCAGAGACATGTTTGCTCAATGAATGAATGGAAATTCAGTTAAACCACTTGTGATGCAAATTGATTTAATATATGACCATTATCCATTTTACTGACAGCTGTTCACTATTCCCTTGAGGCTACAACCTGCTGTTGTCAATATTTATTGAGCATTCACAAAGATTTAGGCACTGAACACACCCAGTGCATTATGCTGCCTGCCTCAAAAGACATTTACCTTTCAGTTGCTCATCATCTGGCCTTGACATACATTAAGCATGTCAGAACAAGGTACAAGGGCAGTTCCACCTTACAAATTCATTCACCCCACATTATTTGATGTCTTTTATGTGCCCAGTACTATGCTATATGTTTAAGATATACATACTAAATGCCCGGTGCATGAAATTTATGTACTCAGGGGGGTCTCTTAGCCCAGCCTGCACCCTTTCACAGTTGAGGAGCCCTCACAGGATGTTCTACTGATGGCCTGGGCACACTCCCCATGGGCCTAAGATGGCCACAAAGGTGGGAGAGGCTCCTACCACCACCGCTGCACTTGATAGGCATGAGCCCGGCTTCTGGCTGAGTCGCACTCCCCCCTGTGGGAGCACACTGACCACCAGGAGGCAGCTCCTGTGTTGAGCATCTGCCCCCTTGTGGTCAGTGTGCTTCATAGCAACCAGTCATTCTACCATTTGGTCAACTTGCATAGTAGCCTTTTATTATATACTAAACGCCTGATGCAAGAAATTTGTGCATGGGGGAGTCTGTCCCTCAGCCCAGTCTGCACTCTCACCAATCTGGGACCCCTCAAGGAATGTCTGACTGCCCATTTTGGCCTGATGCTACCTGGATCTCACAATCCAGGACTGTTGGCTCCCAACTGCTCACCTGCCTGCCTTCCTGATTACCCCTACCTGCTTCTACCTACAGCCTGATCGCCTCTTAACCTCTCCCCTGCCAACCCAATTGCCTCTAACTGCCCTTCCCTGCCAGCCTAGTCACCCCCAACTGTCCTCCCCTGCAGGTCTAATCGCCCACAACTGCCCTCCCTTGTAGGCCTGGTCCCCCCCCAACTGCACTCCCTTGCTGCTCATCCTGTGGCAGCCATCTTGTATCCACATGGGGGCAGCCATCTTTGACCACATGGGGGAAGCCATCTTGTGTGTTGGACAGTCAATTTGGATGTTACTCTTTTATTATATAGGATTATATAGGACTAGAGGCTCAGTGAATGAAAATTCATGCACTGGAGGGGTCTCTCAGCCCAGGCTGCCCCCTTTCACAGTCCGTGAGCACTCAGGTATGGGAGGCAACCCAGCAAACAGGGGAAGGTGATGCCTATCACACCTCTGCTCCTGCTTCACCCTGGTTACCTGAGCCTCAGGCTGGCCCTGGGTGGCTGGGCAGCCACCATCCGATACTTGTCTGCATCTCAGGCCAACCCTGGATGGCTGGGGGCTGAAGAGTCTGGGGACACCAGAGGCAGGCGTGTAGTATGTGTATGTGCATATATGTTTATATGTATGTATATGTATGTGTGTATATCCTATCTAATAAAAGATTAATATGCAAATTGACCATACCTCCAATCAAGCCATGCCCACAAGCCAATCAGAAGCAAATAAACCCCAACCAAGATGTCTGTGGCCACTGAGAGCAGGAGGGAGGCTTGGGTTTCCCCATTAATAGAGGAAGCCAAGCTTTCCACCTGCCCTTGGTACGTAGGCCTCCACTCAATGCTACAAAGTTTCAATTACAGAAGATAGATGATCCTAACAGAAATGGCTACAGCCACAGAGCTGGAGAGAGCAGAGGCTAGGATTTCCCAGGCAATGGAGGAAGCCAGGCTTCTGCAGCCCTAGTGCCTAAGCCTCCACTTTAGGTTACAAAGTTTTAATTATAGAATTTAAATAAATGCAAACAGAAATGGCTATCACCATGGAGCAAGCAGAAGGCTTGGCTCTGCTCCAGGCTACAAAGTTTCAATTGTAGAAGATAAATTAATCCCAGATCTGAGGGCCTCTGCTTGGTTTGCTGGGAGGCCTGGATTGCCTGCAAACCACCCCAGGCCCATCTCCCAGGCCCCAAGGGAATCCCCACTCTGATCTGGAACACTCTTCAGGGCAAACCAGCTGGTCCCCACCCATGCACCAGGTGTCTATCCTATCTAATAAAAGAGTAATACACAGATTGACAAAGAGGGCTGCCTCCATGTTGTCAAACATCCTGCTCCCATGAGGACACAAGATGGCCACCACAAGATGGCCAGCAGGGGAGGGCCATTGGGAGGTTCCAGGCCCTGCAAGGAAGGGCAGTTGTGGGCGATCAAGCCAGCAGGGGAGGACAGTTGGGAGGGACCAGGCCTGCAAGGGAGGATAGTTGGGGGCAATCAAGCTTGCAGGGGAGGGCAGTTAGGGGTGACCAGGTCAGCATAGAAGGGAAGTTGGGGGCAAACAGGCTGGCAGGGGAGCAGTTAGACATCAATTAGGCTTGCAGGGTAGTGATTAGGGGGTGATCAGGCTGGCAGGCAGAAGCGATTAGGGGCAATCAGGGAGGCAGGCAGGTGAGCAGTTTGGAGGCAGCAGTCCTGGATTGTGAGAAGGGGTCCCAGATTGGAGAGAGTGCAGGCTGGGCTGAGGGACACCTCCCCTTGCCCCCCCCCCCCATGCATGAATTTCATGCACCAGGCCTCTAATATATGTATATGTACAAGGACACCTAAATGATGTAAATGTGTTCTCTGCCTTCATGGAATACATAGCCTATTTTATTCTACCAGGTGAGAGAGACACCAAACAGGTAATTACAAGTATTATAACTGTTAAGAAAATTAGAAAAATAAGTGTCGTAGAAATCCATAGTTTGGGCACTAGGTTGATAGGGGAGTGAAAAATCTCATCACTTGTAGTCTATTTAGTTTGCCCTAGTCACATACTTTTTAAAATTTTTTAATATATTTTATTGATTTTTTTACAGAGAGGAAGGGAGAGGAATAGAGAGTTAGAAATATCAATGAGAGAAAAACATTGGTCAGCTGTCTCCTGCATACTCCCTATTGGAGATGTGCCTGCAACCAAGGAACATGCCCTTGACTGGAATCGAACCTGGGCCCCTTCAGTCCCCAGCCTGACGCCCTATCCACTGAGCCAAACTGGTTAGGGCACATGTTTTTTAATTTTATTTTGAATGTTGAGATAGGTGTACTTTTTGTTCCTTCCCTCGAAATTAATCAGTTTTATAGTCAAGTCTATTAGTGTGAAATCTTGAATGCATATTCAAGTAAATTGGAAATATTCCATTTATGATAGGGCCATTGTGAAGATTATAATAATGGGAGACAGGAGGCTAGCTCAAGAATATTAGATCTTGCCCTAACAAGTTTGGCTCAGTAGATAGAGTGTTAGCCTGCGGACTGAAGAGTCTCAGGTTCGATTCCGGTCAAGAGCATGTACCTTGGTTGTGGGTACATCCCCAGTAGGGGGTGTGCAGGAGGCAGCTGATCGATGTTTCTCTCTTATTGATGTTTCTAACTCTCTATCCCTCTCCCTTTCTCTTTGTAAAAAATCAATGAAGTATATATTTTTTAAAAGATTATTAGATCTTATAAAATTTAAGAAGAAAATACAAGGAAAATGAAGAGTATTGTAAGGTGGCATTAGATTCTTGAGTAAATATTCTAAATTATTTTTTAAATTGGCATTGCTGTTAACATAAACATAGAATAATGGGTGGTATAGCATTTTAAATTAAAACTATAATCAAGAATAAGAAAAAATTATTTATAAAAGAAAGAAGCAAAAAAAATTGTGAGTCTGAATGATTATATTTTTCTTACATTTTCTAAGTATTATTCATGTTAACTTTTCCACACCCAGATTTGTATACCATATTTTAGCAATTGAGCCAATTCAGAAATGAAATGCATAATGTTCTATTATTTTTATAGGAATCTAAGGGCAACAGTTCAGGAGGCTTTTTTAGCAATCAGAATTTTAATCACCTTTATAAATGCAGAGAGGATATGATATGAGAGGTGAGTTTTCTGTCCGTGTAAAAATAGTAATAAAAAAGTGAAGGTGACATTACTGCTTCTTATCTGCTAAGCTTCATTATTCATCTGCCTTATGTCATTTCCCAGCCACATTATCAGTTCCTTTTTTCTTGGGTGTTTCTGATGCTTACAATGGTTTAATTATAGTTAACCAGAATAATATGGAGAACAAAATGATAACACATTATAAAGGATATTTAATTTCTCAGTGTTGGCCACAAAAGTTTCATCGAAATGCCTGTATTAATTACTAGAGGCCCAATGCATAAAATTCATACAAAAGGCTGGGTCCTCGCAGCCCCTCGAAGCCTCAGTGTCCTTGCAGCCCCCCAGGTTCATCTGGAAAGTCATCCTGACGGTCATGTGGAAAGATGTCCAGATGGTCATTCTGCTGTTCAATCTAATTAGCATATTAGGTCTTTATTATATAGGATGATGAGGCCCATATGAACTATGGTAGTGTTGTTAAGTGTGTTGACACTTTCCATTGATTTAGTCTGATAGATAAAACATCTGACCAGATTACAGTCATAAGTGATATACATTGAGTGGCCTGATGTTTGTAGGCCATATGGGATATGGAAGCCGAAGGCCTGTTCTTTGCTATCTGCAGTTACCAAAATAAAATGTCTCCAATTCACACAGGAACACAGGGTTGAACAGTTGAAAATTGAGCATTGGGAAAAAAGTCATGTGGTCCTATGAATCACATTTCCAGTTGCATCATACAAATGGCAGAGTGAGAATTTCGTCAAACAGCATGAAAGCATGCACCCCACGTGCATGAGTACAACCCTTCAATCTGGTGAGGGCAGTGTTATGGTTTGAGGCATGTTTTCCTGGCATGATTTGGGCCCTTTAAGTCATGTGGAACAATATCTAAATAGCAAAACACACCTAAGTATCATTGCTGATCAAGTTCATTCTGTCTTGTTGATGGCGTATCCCAGTGGAGATGGCTTCTTCCAACAAGACAATGTGCCATGCCACAGTGCTCATATTGTGCAGGAGTGGTTTCAAGAACATGAGGGAGACTTTACCTTGCTTAGGTGGCCCCCACAATCATCAGATCTCAGTCCAATTGAGCATATTTAGGACGAAGCTAAAAGAGCCATCAGGCAGCTGGTTCCACAAACATCAAATCTCACAGAACTGGACAGTGCTATTCATCAGGCAATGGTGTCAGATTACTTGCATTACCTTTCAACATCTCGTGGAGTCAATGCCAAGAAGAATTGCAGCAGTATTGAAGGCAAATGATGGCCCAACGAAGTACTGACGGGGTGGTCATAATAATCTAGTCACTCAGTTTATATATAGGTTCCCTCTTTATTATTATATATAATTCTCTTCTTTCCCTTTGCTATTGTGATCCATGGTCAATTTATAGCAGCTGAAAACTGACCTCAAAGAAAACACTTCCCTTCTACCATCCTTTGACCAAAATGGCAGTTACATACTAAAACGCTTTGCAAATCTCTCAGTTTTGGCATCCAGGGACAGGCTGTCAGTCAAGCGGCAAGCTCTATTGAGCCCTGTGTGTGCAGATCACTGCTCTGGGAGCTCTGCTATCACAAAGGTACTGAAGTTTCTAGAGAAGCCCCGTCCTTCAGGGGCTCTTTGAGTAAAAGACGGTAATCAATTTCTGGATAACTCTACAACAATATAAAGATCTATTCCTGCTAAAAACATTGCAGTGACCTTTACTCTTCAACCTCTGAGACACTGATGGGATTGTCTGACATTTTATGAATTAGTTGCCCAGCCTCAGTCCTGCCCATTGAAGCCAATATTCTAGGGAAAGAACAATGAAAAAAATTCCTCTTGAATAAAAAATATCACCATACGCTCAAGAGAAATTATACCACTCTTTTGATATGGGCAACTACATTTCGTTACAGTTAACAATAGTGTATACTAGAGACTTCTTTTGTCTTTTAGCAGTTAACTCTATTGTATAGTTTGGACAGCCTTATAGGAGAAACATTTTTGTTCTTATTGTATGGCAGTCCCATCAGAGAAGAGATAGTCATGAATTAGGAGGGATCATGACTAAGAGCATGGGATTTCATTTTGGAGTGATGAAAATGTTCTAAAATTGATTATGACTACACTAAAAGCCATCAATTCATACTCATTAAATGAATAAATTAAATGTGAATTAGATCTCAATGAAGTTGATAAAAAATCACTTCCCAACTGTATCTGTGGGCTTCTTGTCAAATAATTTTGACCAGCATGCTAGCTCCTTTCTTGATTGATTGTAGTTGACTGTTTCAAAATCTAGTTACTTATTTCTCTTAGTCAATATAAAATAAATAATGGCTTTAAAGCTGGGATTTTAAGAGTTTGAATCAGATATTACCTAACATGAATGCTTTAATGTGACATAGCCATTTCAATTACCCAGCTGCATTTGATTATCCAAAACAAAGACAAAAGATATAGTTCTCCCATCATTCTCTGCCTTGGAGGAGTTCCTTTTGTTATGCTGAAGCACTAGTCAGTTTATGTGGGCTAGTGAGCTTTTTCTTTTATCCTTCATCTTTCCCCAAAATAGTTGTTAAACAGACTGTACTGCTCCTAAAGCATTAGATTTGGAGAGAGAAACTGAATTTTCAAAGAGTTTCTTTTTCTCAGTTACTTTTCTTTTAGTCCATTATAAGTACAGAAGAGATACTTTAAAATGTTATATTATTCCAAAGTCATAGAAAATGCATGTGTTTTATGATTTGCTTGCTTTCATCCTTTCCCAAATGTTGAAAAAACATTAGGTTATCAAAGTAGTATATGTAAAACAAAAACAAAACAAAATAACTTAAAATATGTAATAATTCTAGAGAAGGAAATAAGGGATCAGAGTAGGGAGAAATAAAAGATGCCAGTTACATATGGTTACTTGGCTACCACAGCTTTAAGGCAAAATTTCATGAAAGCTCAATCATGGCCTCCATTTCCCCAAACCAGCTCCCTGTCCCAGAGTTTCTTCTGAAATTGGTTTGGTTCTAATTCAAACACCAAGATATAAAAGAAAATGTGACACTGATTCTTAAGTTCATTTTAAAGTTCTAGTTATTCCTAGCCTGAAAAAACTTCTGAAGTTACAGTCAATTTCAAGAAATTAATTCAGATTATACCTAAAGGGTTTAATAAAGAAAACAAAATCATGCAAGGGTTCAAGAAAGAAAACAGAGTAATCTGGACCTTTATGCTTGAAACTAGTGCTCCTGGAGAGCTGAAACTAGTGCTTCCATGCTGAGAACTAATTTTTGTCTGACACCAGCAGTTAATTTTAAAAATTGAGATGTAGTTGACATATAACATGTAACATAAGTTTCAAGTGTACAACATGATTTGATATTTGTATATATTGCAAAATGGTCACCACAATAAGTCTAATTAACTTCTATCACCATACAGATATAATTTTTTCTTTTGATAAGAACTTTCTTAACAACTTTCAAATATGCATAACAGTATTATAACTATGGTCAGCAGGGATCACTCAGAATTTTTAAAAATTCACTCACCATTTATGCCTGGCAACTGATAATATATTGGCACAATAATGGTAACTACTGGAACCATATTCTTTCCTAACTTCTCTTTCTCCTCCACCCTCTAAACATGGGTGTAACACCGGTTATTTAGTCTCTGCTAATCTCTGAATTTTCTTCATTGAGACAGACCCCTTCCCTTATGGACTCACCAAATCCTTATCCCCAGCCTCTTCTACTTATTCAAATGTCACACACTTGTATTTCTTAAAAGCATCATGTTCACACTTGAAGCCTCCACACATGCTCATTCCCCACAGAGCCCCTCTGTCCTAACCACTGTGTCCATCAGAGGCTGTCACCATTTTCTCAGCTTCCTGAGCCAGAAGTGCTAGGTGTCCTTTTGAATGATCATTTTCCTTCATTTCCTATACTCTTTCAGTCACTAAGGCTTATGGATCTTGTTAATTTGTTTGATATTCACATAATTCTTTATATTTACACTGTCATTTTCAAGTCATAACCTCTTAGTGGACTTTTCCCTGAATTACTGTAATAGCCTCTTGGCTGACCTCCCCATTCTTCTCAGATTCAGAATTGACTTTTTAGAATTAATGTCAAGCAAAACTCTCAGATAATCTCCCTTAATCACTGCTTGTGCGTGTTAGTTCTACTAGTAAAGCTTGCTCTTTGTGATAATTTGCCTGATGTCTCTCTAGTATATGCAAATCAAAAATGTCATTGGGGGATCGTTTAAAAACCTCAATTTCTCCATTTACTCTTCTCTGCCTAATGAAAACTTCCACAAACTCCCTTTTCTCTGAATTACTACAAAACATAAAGTTTATATAACCTAAATTATGAATGAATTACATAAGTCTTTACTTTGTGAATATTTTTTTCTTAAATGTGAGTTGAGGTTCTTGGGTAGAGAGATGAAGCCCTTTACCATTCACTGATGAAGACACTGACTTTCACAAATCACTCACAATAATATGGCACAGCTACATTAGAATAGAGGTGTATAACTCCTGGAAGAAAAGATAGAGTGGGCCTGCTGGCTGGCAGATGAGATGACCAGGGCCAAATCTGTAAAGATAAATACAACTGTGAGGTTGGGAGAAGAGATAAAGATCAAAAAAGGGGATTCAAGGAAGTATATTCTCTCTATATCAAAGATTAAGGAAGCTTCTTCAGTCAATTCGACAGATTCTAGGAGCAGAACAAAGTCTTGAGAAAAAGACATAATAGTAATTACATATGGGAGATGAATATTCACAGTCTATCAGTATGAGGCTAGAGTTTGGGATTTGAACATACTAGATCAGGAGTGAGATAAAGGGAGCAGAAGTAGGAGTTCATTTGGAAGACTATGGTGGCCTGGAAGTAAAACAAGGGTGTCACAGTTTGATGGCCTAAACCCAGCCTGGTAGACTAAACCCTTTTACAGGAAAGCTGCTAAGAATATGTATTTTCTCTCTATATTGCTAAGTTCTTTCCTTCTCCTTCTTCTTGGTCAAAGTGTGAAGTGAAAAATTTTGATTGTGAAAGTTAACTCATTGTCCCATGCTTTTCAATTAAGAGAGCTAATATAAAATAAATTCACATGTGTCAGAAACATGGCATCTATTTTTTTCCTTCTCCTTCCTGGACAAGTACCAGGCAGTAACCTGGGCAAGCATCTAATCTGAACACTCTTTGTTGTAGAATAAATCTGGACCAGAGAGGGTAAAAGTAAGGGGAGACAGAAAGGTAGCATTCATTTCTTCAGCATCAGCAATGAATGCAGAACATACTGTCTCATTGAAAGGAAACTTCCATTTGTTCAAATACAGTTTTTCTGTCCTTGGCTAAAGATAGGTTAATATATTTCAAGTCAATTGATTATCTCAAATTACAGAGGGATGAGAATGCTGACATGACTTAAGTAGAGATGGTCTTAATAGAAACTGGAGAGCTGGACATATTTCTGAGAAGAGTCTGGTACACCGAGACCAAATTTGTCTGAAGTAGTTGAAATTGATGAAGCAATGGAGAATGAAGTCTATGATGGAATACAGAGAGTAGCATAGATAATAGATAAGGAGAGCTCAAAGATGCTTGTGGCAGTATTCAATTCCTTTGTCAGTTCTATAATAGCAGGGACCTTAGGATGGTTCACCTCACTGTTTTGATAAGTTTCTGGCAAAACAAAATTTTATAAGGCATTTTGGCTAATTCATTGCTTAAAACATTTACTAAGCAATGTAGTGTCGAATTTTTTAATATTTTAACAATTTTCTTCCCTGTTCTTCACACAGTGGTCTTGTCCATGTTTAAATTTTCAATATGTATTTTTAGTGACTTTCATTTATGAAGTCTCTCTAGTTTTTAACTTAGCTTTTATGATGCAGCAACCCTTTTTTTAATAACAATTATGTATAAACAATTTCTAAAACATTGTATAAATGTGAAAATTGCTTTAACAATAACACTTGGTACAGAGAGGTTTGGTAACAAACACAGCTTACCCTTTGTGTGTGAATGTCTAGTGGTAGGAACAATATGGATAACCATATAGAAAACAATTTTCAGGGAACAATTCATGTATCTTTTACATGCTTTATAGACAGAATGGGTAACATAGATGAGCTAGGTGCACCAATTAAGTAAACAATAGTAGAGAAAACTATTTGTTTTATGTAAATAAAATGTTTAATATCTTATCTAATAAAGACATATTATGAAAATTGACCATAACTCTGCAACAAAGATGGCGGCGCCCACAGTCAATAAGGAGGGAATATCCAAATTGATGCAACAAGGTGAGAGGTGGAAGGCGGCTCCAAGCCAGAGTGAAGGTGGAAAGGTGGATCTTGCTGGACCGAAGGCGGTGCTGGCAGCCAGGGGAAGGAAAGCCTATTCTAGCACAAATCTTCGTGCATCGGGCCTCTAGTATACTTATAAGCAACTTGCTTTGCTCACTTAATGACACATATGAACAACAGCTTAAACCTAATGCATTCTTTTCCATTACTGATGGATATTTTATAAAATGGACATGTTAAAAGTCCACTCAACCATCCTTTATTGATCAGCATTCAGATTATTTCTAGGTTTGGCCACTTCAAACACATTTAATGGAGGTTTTTATAAATACACTAGGAACCCAGTGCACAAATTTGTGCACCTTGAAAGGAACTGTGGGCCACGAGGATGTAGTAGGCACAGGGATGGGTCTTGGCCCATCCTCCACACCCCCAACCAACCCCTCCCACCACAGCTCCGAGTTACCTGTCTGCTGCAGCCCTGATCCAACCACTACTGCAGCTGCTGCTACTGCCACCATCGCAGCTTCCACGTGCTGACAGTGCCAGGGCTGAAGGTGTAAAGCAATTGGAACCGGCACTATCAGTGAGTGAGAGTGGCATCTGCTGCCCTGATAGTTCCTCAGGAGCAGGGGAAGGTGGAGAAGCCCTCAAGGACAATCAGGGCCAGCGGCCACTGCTCACACCTGCTGATGTCGTCGAGCTGGCACCAGGCACCAGCAGTGGGCGCAAGCAGCTGCTCCAACGCCAGCTGCAGGTGGGAGCGAGACCGTCACCAGCAGTGGGTGGGAGACCAGCTGCCGGCTCCAATCTCCCCTCAGGGACAGGGGAAGGAGAGGCCATGAGGGGCAATTGGAGCCAGTGCCAGCAGTGGGCGCAAGCAGCTGCTCCAACGCCAGCTGCAGGTGGGAGCGAGACCGTCACCAGCAGTGGGTGGGAGAGGCAGCTGCCGGCTCCAATCTCCCCTCAGGGACAGGGGGAGGAGAGGCCATGAGGGGCAATTGGAGCCAGTGCCGGCAGTGGGTGCAAGCAGGGCCAGAGCCAGCAGCAGGTGCAAGTGCTGGGCAGGACCGCAGCACGCGGGAGCAAAGAATTTTCAGTAACCACAAGAAGCTCGTCCCAATGACAGTGACTGGCACCCCACCTTGGTCTGACGCCCCTGCTCACCTGCTTCACCATCCTGCCAAGGCCAATGTCCACCATGTTCTAGGCATGCCCCCCTTGTTGGTCAGTGCATGTCATAAGGACTAGTTGTTCTGCTGTTTGGTTGTTCCACCATTTGGTCTATTTGAATATTAGCCTTTTATTATATAGGATTTTATAAGATAAATTATTTAAAGATTGTTCCATTTGTCTTTCAATTGCTACTTTCAATGCTTTTCAATTTCAAGTATATGTATACCATATTTTAAAACAAGGTCAGAGGCACAAGATGGATCAATGTAATTTATGTTTATACTTGACAAGTTTTTGACCAGCTTAAAAATTTCAACCAATGTGTGGAGGAACTGCTGTTAATTTTGAATCCACTGTGATTCACAACGCTATTCTCTGTCTATTGGCTCGAATAGTTTTGTAAGTAAATATTCCGTATACTTCTTACATGTAGAGAGTGCTGCATCTAAAACAAACAGCTCTTATTTATTCCTGTGGTTGTTTTATATTTAATTTTTTACTGCAAAATTTGTCATGGAATCCAGAAAAGAACACATGAAACTTCACATTGAGACGGTATGGGGAAATATGAAGCTTTAAACACATAGAATGTTCATGTAAAATACAAAATGGCTTCAATTTCTTTCAAATCAGAACAATGTTAGCACATAAAAGGTAAGTCTGTTTTTAGTTTCCTGTGGTAATGTGAATTATTTTGAGTTTTATAGTTATTATGGGCCGGTGGGCTATAACATACAGTATGCAATGTGTTTTCCGTAAACAGAGACCAGCATTTACAAGTTATGTTGGCTGAATCAGGAAAGTATCCAGGCCACCAAGTTACATGGCTCTTCTCTTTAGTGACTCTGATCACACACCACATTTTCTAAACCAGCTGCCACCCTGAACATCTAACGCCATCTGATTGCTGATTCTTCAAGACATGCTTCTCTGATGGTTGTTCTCTTGATTATCAATATCTAGCTGTGAGCATTTTGTAATAACGTGGAAAGAAAGATGGGAGTTGGGCTTTATTCTAATTTTCTTTTTCTCATTTTAGAATCCTAGTATATACAAGCCAGAGATGTGAGAGACAATGGAAGCCTGGGGTTACATATTTTGCATATTTTGTATTCTCCCATTTATTGTGAAGAGAAGTATTTCTTTCCTGCCTGACTCTTCAAAAGTTAGAGAAACACGTTTTTGAGGAAATTGAAGAATTCTATTGAATAAAGTAAATATTTACATGAACTAGTCAGAGAAAACATGTATAGCTCAGTGTCAGTTTTGCCTCCTGCCCTCACAAACCTATTTGAGGCATGCGCAATGCTGAAAACTGTCTTAAGGGTTTTCATTAGTGTTTGGCAGACACAAATGCACTACCTTGGGTTATGTCAGTTATGTAGTATATACACAAAAGGTAGCTGCATAGATTAAAAAAAATAAGTATATAGGTGATAGAGTGTCCTTGTTTGCTACATTATGCTAAAATCTTCATCATGAAAGTCAACATAAGCCTTCAGCCCCTCAATTCCTGGTAACAGGAATGGAATTGTCTATTTCCATTCGCCGAACTACTTGCTAAGAGAGACTCAGTCATAATTTTGATTACTCAATATTTCCTGACGGTTGTCTTACGTTTTTTCCTTTCAGGATTCCTACCCAAATCACTGCATGCCTAACCCTCAGTAGACAGAGCACAGAAGGCTGTCTCTTTTAAGAAAGGCTTCTCTGCATCTTTGCTCATTGTGCTTAACAAACAGAGCCCAGGAGTGGAGCCATTCTGACAGGCAGCATTTTCTGATTTCCATAACATAGATACTCCCAATGTGGCTCATTTTCAAAGTAAAGTCACCAAATGAAGATTTTGGAAGATGTACCAGCAATTAGCTCTTGTGAAACAGTACCAGCTTCAACACACCAATTTAAAACGTTTTACCCTCCATCATCTTGTTATATTTAAGCAAAAACTGAGTGGAAGATGCAGAGGTTAAGAGAGGATTTGCATTTATGACTCGCAGTTCTAAAAAAAGTAGCTAATGAGAACTGGAAAGGAAGTTAAGTTTCAGTTATGGTTTTTATAAGGCTATTTTTCCAAGTCAAAGTTATTCTTTTATCCAGCATTTTTGAGAAAATATATTAATCTATTGTCCCTAGGAGATGTAGTGCTGACTGCTGGAACAAACTGTTACTCATTATAAGTACCCAAAGGTGTGGTTCTTTTTTCCCTTGGAGGAAGGGTGTAAGTAGTCCATGACCACCATTTGAAATAAGTTGCCATATGCATACAAGTGCCAGCGATTTTGGATAAATCTGAAACTATTCAACAGGATGTGTTATTCTCACATACCCAAGACAGGACATTTATGCTTGAGGCAATATAGTCTTATAATCACATACCTGAACATTTATTCTACCTCTGATCTTCTCTGAGACTTTGTGGCAATTCACTCAACCATTCACTGCCTCAAAATTTACTTTTCAAGGAGAAATATTATTTCACACTCTTAGAATATCATGACTAAGTTGCATGAGTGGCAGGGATGCTTTGAGTTGGGAGTAGACAGTTCTGCTCACAAGCACATCAGTACACCCCAAGCTAAAAGCCAGGACTGTCAAACAGAACTACCCTGATGGAAACTGCACTGTCCCGTTGAAAACCCAGTCTCTCAGTGGAACTAGCCAACTTCCATGTAGTGACAACCATGGCATTGTGAAAAAAACAAACAAAAAGCAATCCACCCACAAAAAAACCGTTCATGAATTTTTAAAATGGTTTTTCATTAATAGTGGCAAAAATAGAAAGAAATTATATATGCTCTCACAAGAAACAGATCTGCTCACAATTTCCATACCACCTTCAAAATCATTTAAAACATGGTCAGTGCTACAACTGCCCTCATTCAAAATTTTAAATAAAATCATCATATAAAATATTGCTAAAATATCTGTTCTAGAACATCAGTTAAGTTTTAAGAAGAGAATATATTGTAGTATCAAATAAAATTATTTGAAACCCACAAAGTGTTTTAATGGCCTAGGTCAGTGGTAAACAGACTCATTAGTCAACAGAGCCAAATATCAACAGTACAACGATTAAAATTTCTTTTGTGAGCCAAATTTTTTTAAACTTAAACTTCTTCTAATGCCACTTCTTCAAAATAGAGTCGCCCAGGCCATGGTATTTTGTGGAAGAGCCACACTCAAAGGGTCAAAGAGCCTCATGTGGTTCGCGAACCTCAGTTTGCTGACCATGGGCCTAGGTGATTTTAGTGTTATTAAAATGCAATGTTTCAAAATGTATGTTCACTATAGCTTTTAATGGAAGAAGCATATACTTTTTTCAGCATAGAGTCTCATTTTTTCCCAACAAAACTTCAAACATAGAAGAATATTTAGCTAGAGGTAGAGAGAATAAATAGTAGAAATGAGTATAATTATGGTGGTAAACTAAATAAATAAATATTTGAAAGAAATCTTAACTTATTCAAGATTAACTGATCCTATTTAATAAAAGAGTGATATGCACCCTTCACCACACCCACAAGCCACACCCACCAGCCATGCCCACCAGCCAATCAGGAGCGAATAATGCAAATAAACCCCAAACAAGATGGCTGCTGTCACTGAGAGCAGGAAGGAAGCTTGAGTTTTCCAGGCAACAGAGGAAGCCAAGCTTTCCACCTGCCTTTGCCGGCCTAGGCCTCAATGGTACAAAGTTTCAATTATAGAAGATACATAAGACAAAGACAGCTGCAGAGCTGGAGAGAGAAGATGCTAGGGCTGCCCAGGCAATGGAAGAAACTAAACTTCTGCAGCTCCAGCATCTAGCCCTCCACTCTAGCCTACAAAGTTTCAAACCGAAATGGCTGTTGCCATGGAGTGAGCAGAAGGCTTGGCTGTGCTCTAGGTTACAAAGTTTCAATTGTAGAATATAAATTAATTTCAGATCCCAAGGCCACCGTTTGGGTGGATGGGGGTGTGGATGGCCTGCAAACCACCATAGGCCCCTCACCCAGGCCACTCCATGCCCTAAGGGAACCTCCATACTGATCCAGGACACCCTTCAGGGCAAACCAGTTGGCCCCCACCCATGTACCAGGCCTCTGTCCTATCTAATAAAAGAGTAATACACAGATTGACCATCGGCTCAACACACAAGAGGGCTGCCCCCATGTGGACACAAGATGGCCACCACAAGATGGCCAGCAGGGGAGGACCGTTTGCAGGTTCCAGGCCTGCAAGGGAGGGCAGTTGTGGGCCATCAGGCTATCAGGAGAGGGCAGTTGGAATGAACCAGGCCTGCAAGGGAGGGCAGTTGGGGGCTATCAATCCTACAGGGGAGGGCAGTTAGGGGTGACCAGGCCAGCAGAGGAGGGAAGTTGGGGGCAAACAGGCTGGCAGGGGAGCAGTTAGAAATCAATTAGGCTGGCAGGGTAGTGGTTAGGGAGTGAACAGGCTGACAGGCAGAAGCGATTAGGGGCAATCAGGGAGGCAGGCAGGTGAGCAGTTTGGAGCCAGCAATCCTGCATTGTGAGAAGGATCAGGCCTAAACAGGCAGTTGGACATTCCTCGAGGGGTCCCAGATTGGAGAGGGTGCAAGCTGGGCTGAGGGACCCCCTACCACCTGTGCACGAATTTCGTGTACCAGGCCTCTAGTCCTATCTAATAAAAGAGAAACATGCAAATTGACAACACCTCTGCTACACCCATAAGCCACACCCACCAGACAATCAAGAGTGAGTATGCAAATTAACCCCAACCAAGATAGCTCCCACCACAGAGCAAGCAGGGGCCTTGGGTTTTTCCAGCAATGGAGGAAATCACACTTTCCACACACCCTGGCAGGCCTTGTGCACAAATTTCATGCACCGGGCCTCTAGTTAACAAAATAAACTGATGAACAAAGTGAATCCAGAGACATAGAAGCATGGAACAGAGTGCAGAATATGGGAGGGAAGGCAGAAGGAGGGGTGGATGGATGGTGGGTAATCAACCAAAGACCTTATATGCATATATGCATAACCCATGAACACAGATAATAGGGTGATGAAGGCCTGGGACAGGAATTGGGGATGGACTAGAGAGGGTCAATGAGGAGGGGAAAGGGGACATATGTAACACTTTCAACAATTAAAAATTTTATAAAAAAAACTTTTCTAAAAATACTCAATGTAGCTGTTTACTTTTTATTATTAACTTAAAATATATGCTGCTGGCAATACAAGCATGTGAAGAATCACATAACATTTAGAAATGTATCTAAAATCATCTTATAAAGCTAAGTGAATATTTATTTGAGAATTAATTTATCATAATATTCTAAAGTTTAATTTCTTTGGAAAATGTCTGTAAGCCTGTGGCTATCCTAAATTTGGCAAAATAACTTCTTGAGCTGTTTCCTAAAATACTTTTGGAACTGATTTAATACAAAAACAAAATAAAACAAAACAGAAACAAAAATATCTACAATTAAAATAATTAACTGAAGTTTTTATAGATACACATTTTTATTATCTGATCTCTCATTATGTAACATTGGTTTCTTGGCCAAAATGTTTGAATTATTTAAATCGTATAACCTGGGAAATAATATGCATTTTGCTTACCTATTCAAGAGCCCTCTGGGTTCCTCCAATTAAAATGTCAAAGGCATACACAAAACAGTTTGGCTGGTATAGTCAGCGATAAGGAAACACAGGCTTAGTTTAATTCATTCTTCTAAATTGCCAACTGACAAGCTTATGTTGAATTTAGTTCAGGCTCAGAAGTATAATTGACGTCAGTCCAAATTCTCAGCTAAAGACAGACACTGAATCTGTTGTTGTTGGCTTTGTTTGGGTGTCAGGTTCAGGGCCCCTGCCGTGGGGCAGGGTTTTTGTTATAGCATGAGTGTATGTATATGTGTGTGAGCTTTTTAATATTGCAAACATAAACAAAGAAAAGCAATCCACTCATTGCTTGAACTAATATAGACCACCAGCTGCTGAGTACTATTAAAGTTACATAGAGCATTAGCAATTAGAAGTTACTGTCCAAGATAGTGCTTCACCAATGAATTCTTCATTTGTTCTTGACATCTTGTTTTCTTTTCACCAACAAATGGCTGTGCATTTATAGTTAATGAATTGACACTGTAAAATTAATATAAAATTCAAGGTATTTTGTAGTAGACCAGTGTATTTTTTTCCAAGTTTTTCACACAAAATGTTTTTTTTCAATTATCATTGCCTGTGATAGTCAAGCACTTTTTATACGTGCATTTGGTTTGAAAATAGCAGATAATTTGGAGTGAATGCTAAATAAATAATCAGTTTATAGAAGGTATTAAATAATTAAATATGTACAGCACAGCATGATCAATATATTTAGCATCCTATTCAATAGATTTTAACAATTTTAGATTTTTTTTCTTGTTTACATGATTACAACCTTAATTACTCAATCACATTATTATTAATGCCCTATAAGGTTTAGGCATTGTACAAGGCCTTATGGGGAACACAAACATAAAACAAAAGAAAATCCCTATCCCCAAGAAACAAAGAGTTTTCATGTCTAAGAGTAATACATGTGAAACAACAGTTGATCTTATAGGCAGAACATAATCAGCAAATATAAGTACTATGGCATTAAAAACCCAGACAATTTAAACAAATCTTAAAGAAGGTGGGACTTCACAACTTTAAGTAATACATAGATTTTACATGGAAAGCTTGGATATGGAACATTATTCCAGGTAAAAGTAATAGTATGAAGAAAACATACAGTTGAGAAGATGCATGCTGGGTAATTACAACCACCAGCATGACTGGACTAGAGAAGAATGGGTAATATTGTTAGATAATTGAAATGGCAGGATTTGTTAGCACCTTGTTTCAAGGCATTTAGACTTGATGGAGTGGGAAAGTGTCTTCAACAGGTTTGGAATTGCAGATCAGTGCACCCTGAAGGCCTCTGGTTAGAAGAGGAAAGTGGGTTCTCCGAGAAAGCTCCATGTTGGTCTGTTTTATATATGGGAAGAGTTTATCGCATAAGTTATATTTACTATTTAATGTTTTAAAAGTTTTGGTAGACCACAGCCAACTTCTAGCTCCTTAAATGCACCATAGAATAAACTTAGCCCCATGGAAACACATGTAGCGCATTTATAGTGCAATGATTTAATTTATCTGACATGTCATCATTGTGAGTCTTAGCAAGTTATTAATAGAGGACAAAAATTTAGAAATTCTAACCCTAATTTATACCAACACTTTTGCTATAACTGATTCTATATTTGTAAGACAACTAACAAACATGTCCCCAAATAACAAATGAATTCGTTGACCCCCATAGAGAAAATACAGTATCGAAATTTATAGTACCCAGCATCTTATAAGGACAATTAATTTTCAAGATAATTATAGGAAGGAGAGGTTTGTTCTTCTGTATTTCCATTGCACTCTCCATGAGTTCAAAGACTAATTTTATAAAAAACTTTTTTTTCACGTATGTCAGCTTCATCTAATGCCTTACTTTTCTTCTGGGTTTTTATACATCTAGCAAATCTTAAAGATCAAGTGTACAAGATATGTGGTTGTTTCAATAGCCAACTCACAAGGAAGTCTTGGTTAGATTGACCATAGTAATTCTGTTTTTAAAAATTAAAATTTAGGTTTCTTTTAATTCGTAGCACTTCCTAATGAAATCACATCTGAGCACTTCTCCCAGCAGTGACCAACACCTATGTTTCAATATCCTAACTTATAAATTGGAAGAGGTAATTGCCTAGCATTCTGACTCAAAAGCATGGTTTGGGGTGGAGGTTATAGATAGACGATTTCAACCAATTTTTAAATGTTGCTCTATCAATATGGAATTAATCTCTCTAGTCTGTGTGGTTAAATGGTCTTCTAAAACGCCGGGCTTGGCAATTAGTCCTGTTGGATAATGGATTTAATATTTACTCCTCATTCTTTTAATTCTGCCTCCTAGACACACAGTTGCCATTCACTTAAAAAGAGCATGGTAGCCATGCTATTAATCATTTAAAATGGTGTTATGGGAGGTTTATGAATGTCTTTGATGCCTGATGAGGTGTTTTGGCATATTGGTATATGTGCAATCATTATGCACTCCTTACCTGCATATTTTTCTTATTCTACAGCCATCTTTTTAAAGGTGGTTCTCAACCTTGGCTTCACATTGAAACCATCAAGTCCCTATCACTCTCCTCTTCACCTGATCACTGCCCTGTCAATTTACCCACCAGAAAAGATTTACACATCTTCTCTTATTTCTTACCTTCTTCCTCCCATTGCTTTATTAACTGATTCTCATTCTATGTCCTAAATTGGTGCAGGAGCCTTCAGCTGGTCCTCCTGGTTTAAATCCCAGTTCTATTTATTCTGTATATGTCAGGATGATTTAAAATCTGGCTATTTATTTGTTCTGCTTTAAAAAATAAGCCAAAAGACAAAATCTCTATTATTGCTTTGTGATGATGGGATAAAGGCAAACTCCTTACCATTGCATAAAAATCTTTATGAGACTTGTTCCTTGTTCACAGTAAGGGTGCCAATCCCACCATCCTCCCTCATCCTCCTCCCTCCTACCACACCTGCTTTGTTGTTCACCAACGCAGACCTAACTACCAGTCCCTCAACATACCATTTCCTTTCTTTCCCACTCAAGTTTGTATTTGACATTTGTTGAGCACAGGGGAGGATATCATAATTTCCATTTATTGATCCCACTCAATTTTCCAAGCATGTAATTGCACAGCATGGCAAAGATATAAGAAATTTTTGTTTCTGTTTTATAGGCAAAGAAACAGAAGAGAATTATCAGGGATCATAGTCATGATTGATGATGGTGCCTGGCCTACAGTATTTGTCTGAAAAATCTTCATGTGACCTTTAAATTTCATTTTAAGTTTAGCTCTTCTCCAAAGACAATGATCTAAAGTTCTATACAATACCTGTCAGGGTGATTCCAAAATTTCTGTGTAGGAAACCAGGGGAGCAACCCATTTGAAAGAAAGGGAGAGTGCAGCTGGCAAGAAGATTTACCTTGAAGCTTTGTTTCTATTATGAGTCAAATGTTCTACTCTATGTTTTATGCTAATGTAATTAATTAGGCACTTCCTCAAATTTAGGAGTCCTGGTAGAACACAAAACATACTCGGGAGCCAGGCAGAAAGCCAAATATCTTTACTTCTACGTAGAAGGGTGTGCACACATGATCTGGAAGCACTGGCCCACCAACCAGGAGGTCTGCTCAGCTGTATAATCCCTTATGCACATGACCTGTCCCTCACTCTTGATTGGAGCACAGGTGCACAGTCTTTTGTGATTGGCTAATTCAAAGGAAGGGGTTGGCCTTTGCCATTTCACAATGGTGGCCACTAGGGGAGCTGCAAGCCATGTGGGCAACATGGTAGCTGCCAAGTTACATAGTCCAAAATGGCAGCTATCTAAACTGTTTTTTGACAGAAAAGATGACTTGTTTATTCTCATACTAATGAAGCTGATGGGTTGCTAAAGTCCTCAGCCAACCTATGTGTCGGCATTACAGTATAATCCCTCTTAAGATACAAGTTATATTCTAAATTTTCATTAACATATTTACCTGCCAATGTAAAAAAGAAGTTAATTCCATAAAGATTTGCACACCTCATTCAACGTTCTATTTCATACCCTTGTTAAGGAACTGGCTTTATGTAGGTGTTCAATAAATGTAAAATGAATGAGAATAGGACTGAATGAAATAGTTTTTTCTTGTCATAATAACCTTTTAGAACATTTTATTGAATTTTATCAGAAACCAGTTTAGAAGTTTGGTGTTTTCAATTATCAAAAATAAAGGCTCTCACTATCCGTTAATGCCATACATGGCTATTTTAATAATTAGATTTTAATACATGTAAACAAATAGGTCACTTTAATATCTAAAGTCAATGATCTGTTCATCCAAGTAAGTGCCATAATTTACTTCTGAAAAAAATAGCTTCACAGTTAATTAACTTTATATTCAGTGATTGCTACATTTCTATTATTAACAATTCCATTAAAATTTTTTTAAACATTTTTAAACCTGAAACGTAGATAATTTGGAAGAAAATAGGAAGTGTAAATTGTGAAAATCCTAAGAAAACATGTCCTTTATTTTTATCAACACATTGGGAACCCATCAAGAGCAGGCCTATAACTACAGGGAGACTAAGAGCCAAGACTCAGATAAGCTGTGTCAGATTTTTAGGAGGAAACTTGACAAAGACCACATGCAGCTCATTGCTTTTTTCTTAACTCTGTGAAATAAAATGGGAGACAATCATATTTTAATTTTCTCACTGTTGTTATGATGATCACAGTAACTGCTATTTGAGTCTCAATCATGGAAAGTACTGGATTCCTGGCATCCAATTCACACAAGATAGATATTGCTCTTCCCTCTCCACAGAGGACACTGAAGCTCAAAGAGGTTGCATAATTGCCCACAGAAAGCAAAGGAATTAAGACTTAAGACCATGATTTGATATGCACCTTTCATAACTTATCTAATATCATCTTGCTCTTATAAATTATGAATTCTACTTCGTTATTTCAGACATATGTAATTCTTTAAATTAACATTATAATTTAGAATCATAGGCATTTACAGAACTTGACCTAATTTTGTAATACCTTAATTTACTTCATAAAATTATTTGAGGATTAACTGATAGAATATAATAAGCACTCAATAAACCTTAAATGCTGCTGCTGCTGATGATGATGACAATAATGATTTATTGTAATGTACTCATTTGTCAATGATCCCATAAGAAAGTGGCTCAGAGAAATCAAATGTCAAGGACCCTAAGAGAAATAGTGGCAGAGCCTGATTCTGATTTCTCCATAGGGCTCTGCTTATCTAGAGATTGCTTGATGATATATTACAAAAAAAATCATTATGTATATCCTGGCATGGAAGTAAAAAGCTAACAAAGGAAAGTTATCTTCACCAGGTTCAGGTTGATAATGTCTTGCTGCTCAAGGTGTGCTTTACAAACCAGCATCAACAGCTTCACCTGGGAGATGGTTAGAAATGCATACTCTCCACCCCTCCCCCAGATTCACAGACCAGAATCTGCCTTTTCACAAGATCCCTAGTGATTCATAAGCCCACTAAAAGGGAAGCACTGCTATAACACAATTCAACCTGGAAGCAAAACACAGATTAGCAAGATAGCTCTCAGAGTGAGAGGCCAACCTATGCGGACCTGGGTTCCAATTCTGTCTCTGCCAGTTGCTGGCTATGAAACCTTGGACAAGTTCTCAAGTATTAAATGCTATAATGTATTTAAAGCACCTGGTGTGGTATAGTCATTTCAATATTTTAATAATTAAGACAGAAGAAACTAGACTCAGATAATAACTTTTTTGAAAAACATACTTTAAATGACAAATAATAAAAATATTGGGCATGGTTCCAAAACTTACATCTTCCTGATGGAGTAAAACAAACTTAGAGAGAGAAAAATTTAAGGGTAGTTATGAAACATACATTTAGTTACAAAAATTAGATAATGTATACATGTATATATGTATACCTGTATGTGTGTGTATACATATGATTTCTCAATTGCATATAGAATATTTATTATCATTCCCAAATATAGTTTATAGTAATTCAGAGTAAACAATCCTTGATACAAGAATATATTTTGGATTCTGTTCACTAGACATGACTAGGTTCTTACTTGACTGTCCATATATACAAAAGGCTAAATGACTGACCGTCCATCCATCTGACCAACCACATCACAAGGGAAATTTGTCAAGTACTCTGAAAATGTTTTTACTCTTAATGTGGTATACAAGAAGATATTAGAATAAGTTTAATCACTTATCAGTCATTGTTTTTATCAATATTGTTTTATATCATGTTTTTATTGTTTTTATATTATGTCTTTGTTGTTATATCATATTGTTTATTTATTAATCAATTCATATATTATTTTTATATACATTATACTAATTTTCTTTCATTTATGACTTTTCTATTATAAAGGGCAAATAGCAATATTAAAATATTTCTTCTAATTAATTTCCTTTCAATGTACATGAATCTGTGTACCAGGCCTCTAGTATTATTATAATTTAAATCAGATTATGTAGAAATGTAACTGTTTTGTTTGTTAAGTAGAGAGTTAAATTAGTGCTAATGCTTATTTTATCAATTTTTGTTATACTTTAAAACTAGAATATTGATGAGATAACCTCTTTCTTCATGTTTTGAAAACAGCCTAGCCAAGTGAAAATGAAATACAAGTAGATGGGATAGATATAGCCCATGTCACACTAGAATATAATGTTAACTAGAAAAGATGATGGCATGTTCATGAGTTTTAGGAGAAGTTAACTTCTCCTAAGCAAAAAATGAAGTCATTTTAGCAGCAGAACTTTGAAAATACAATTAAGTTTTCAGAATTATATCATTTTCTGTATTTGAAAAATAATTATATTAAGCCCAGTTATGAAATTATATTTTGAGACAGCTTTTTGGATTTTGGAGCATATTCTATCACTCCTCATGTCACACAAGTAATCTGAGTCTGGCCAAATGTGAGAACTATGTAGAGAACTACGGAGTAGCTACATTATAAGTGAAGATGGACATATCTTCTGTAAGTCATGTCTGCTAGTACCAGTAAATCTATTCTCCATTACAGCACCAAAAAAAATGCTCTTTAAATCTCCTTTGGTCAGTGTTATATATGAAACATGAGTGGTCCTCAACCCATGTGATCATCAAATGGCTTTGGTTTAGATTGAATAATGGGATAATAGTATGATAATTTTTCCATGGTACGTTCTTTCCTTAATGGATAATTATATCTTATTCATCTAATTGCTTTTCTGAAAATAATAATAAATTGGTGACTGTACTTGTCAGATTTCAGTCTGTATTTTTTGTGACCTAATGCTGATCTTCAAGTATTCTGTGTGCAATTGGGCCACTAAGGTTAATTCCTAGTTCTGGGCAGCTAATCCTAGTTTCTATGATGAAGGAAATCTCAAGTCATATAAAACAGATTCATTTTGGTGGTTTAAAATTAATTTGACCTTTTCTTCAAGTTACAAAGAAGCTTGGGTTGTGACAAAGATCTACTGACCTATTTCTCCACAAATTGTTCATCAATAGAGCTTAGGACTTAATTTTTAGTCATTACAGTAACCTCTTCTTCCATTTATTATCAGTTCATACCATGGACCTCTAGGGAATTGCTTGTCAGTGCTGATTTTCTGTCACTCTAGAGATCCTTGAAATATTATATTTGATAACCATCTCCTGACCTGATTAAATTGCCTCAGATAAGAGCCTTTTTTTAAAGCATCCAGATAGATAAGTCCACTATAGCAGTTGTAAGCGAGTCAGAATGACTTCTATCATCCTTCCACAATTAGGGACTGAATAAATATCCTTGTCCTGATTTTTGAGATTAATATGCACCTAATTTCTCCCTCTCATAATGGTTATGCATGTAATTATCCAGAAATAATTCTTCTACTCCTTTACAATATTACATTCTATCCATAAAGACTTTTAATGTAAACTACTCTTAAAAATATTTGAAAAGGTCACTGACCTTAAAATTGCTACCATAATATGGAATCAAATTATATGGGATCAA
Organism: Antrozous pallidus; assembly: GCA_027563665.1. Lineage (NCBI taxonomy): Eukaryota > Metazoa > Chordata > Mammalia > Chiroptera > Vespertilionidae > Antrozous > Antrozous pallidus. The sequence goes on along the minus strand of CM050508.1, from coordinate 27,799,748 downwards.
AACCTTTTCATTAATGTGCACTGCTTTTAATTATTTAAATATATGTCATAAAAAGTTTATTTTCAGCAACATCTACAACAAGCAATAAAAGGTGCTTTAGAACACACTATATTTCACAATCTGGTCTCATCTGCAACTAACTATCTTACACCTGAAATATTGCAGTAGTCCAGTCTGCTCTGCTTGCTTCTTTTCCCTTTTTCACCCAATTCTTGTATTCATTAGATTCATTCATTAATACCACCTTCTGGGTATCCACTATATGACCTCTTGTAGGTTCCAGGACTACAGCAGGCATCTGAAAGAGATATAATTTCTCTCCTCCATAATCAAGCAAGTTGTTGGAAGACACATACACACACACACAAAAAAAAAAATGTAAAATTGGCCAACTGTCCCCATGGCCGCCGCGCTGGAGTCCAAGGAGCCCGGGCTGAGAAGCTCTTTAAGCTCCCAGGAATTTTAGATGTAGAGAACATTCCCTGAGCATGGGACTCAGTATTATATGATTCATTAGGATCTGTTGTGGCTGGCCTTGGACATATTTTGTTAACTAGTAGAATTAGAAGATCATGTGATGTTGGAGTAGGAGGATTTATTGTTATGACTTCAGGATACTGGCTCCATTGTAGGTATAATTATGCAAATCTAAGAATCCAGGAAAGAATCACCAGGGAAGGAATTAAAAATAAGATTTTATATTAAATTACCCACCTTGTTCCTGAAAGAAAACGAACCAAGAGCAGCAGCAGCACCTGAACAGTCTCGAGCATAGAACCCAAATTCAGCTGATGTCAGTGTGAACCAAGATGAGGTCAACTATGTAAAACATTGCATGTACCATAAGGTTTTCAATCAAGTAAATAAAGCATGTGTAAGTTGTAAAAAAAAAAGTTAAATTACCAATTGATTAGTACAAGGCAGGAGAAGCTAAGCAGTTTAATGAGGTGGGAAAGGCAGGGGAGGTTCTATAATGGGGGATTTGACTTGCACTTCAGATCAGGGGATGCCCCCTGAGGATTGCTATTTGAGATGAAAGTTACAAGATGACAAACAGTTTAGTAGGCAAGGAGCAGGAGAGCATCCCAGACAAAGGTACAAACTTATAATGGTCCAGCAGAGGAGGAAGGAGGAAAGGAGGAAAGTATGTCCTGATTACAGAGCTTGAGGGAGCAGCACCCTGGGGAGGTTGGAGGGGTGAGCTGAGAACTGTGCCCACAGGGCCTTAGGAGCCAGGGGAGAAGTGCCTTCAACCTAACAGCAGTGGGAACACAAGTGGAGATGGGTGGTGATTTAAAAATTCTCTCTGACTTCTTGTGGATAGCTGGTGGAGGTTCGAGCAGATCTAGATAAGTAATTTAGGCGAGAAAGTAGTAAGGAACTTATATGGTTGCTGGGAGATGGAGATAAAAATGGATTTGTGAGATTTTTTAAAGAACTAAGTTGGTGATTATCCTAAACATTGCTGTCTTATTAGTCTTCTCAAATGTTCTTTGAACTTGTTTTCAATTGATCTTAGAATGAGAATCATTGGCAATGAAAAAATGAATTTATTGAGCCCCAAACCTACTTGAGCACCATGCTACCCTCTGGGAAATTTTCAGACCAAAGTAAAACTCTGTAAGCTGACATGCAAACCCTAACCCCCCATGACTCTTATTTTCTGTTCTTCTCAAGGAACTAATATGTGGGAAAGCTATCTAAAACAGTGTAGGACATGAATATGAGCTGAATCTCTTCTCCTCTTTCTTCATCCATCCCCTTCCTGCATCAAATTTCTTTCCCTTTCAAAGTACTTAGCTTCACTTTGACAGTTTTGTTGGCATTTATCCTCTTCACCTCTGCCCTCTCCTAAACCCTGGATATAATGGGTTTCTTTCTTTTTCTGATTTTTCTCTCGTCCCTTATCTGCCAGTTCTTGCCCTAATAAAACCCCCAGCTTTTTCATAGTGCTCTCCTAGGACATTTTAGTCTTCGTGGTCAGCATCCTTCGATTTGGAATTCCTCCATTTGTCAATTAATCAGTGCATCATAGTATTTTTGATTTATCTCTCTGTGCAAATAGTTTAACTTTTAAACTAAATGGCAAATCCCTCAAACGCAGTGTTCCTATCTTTTTTAAAAACTATATTTTTTAAAGTTTTAGAGATGTTCCCTCTGTTCTTTTTTCCCCCATTGATCCCCATCCCCCATCCTGGACCCACCCCTCCTGGACCTTCACCACACTTTTGTATGTGTCCATGGGCTATACATATCCTATAAAATAAAAGATTAATATGCAATTCAACCACACAAGGAACGACCAATCAATATGATGTGCACTGACCACCAGGGGGCAGATGCTCAATACAAGAGTTGCTCCCTGGTGGTTAGTACAATCCCACAGGGGGAGTGCTGCTCAGCCACAAGCCAGGCTGATGGCTGGTGAGCACAGCAGCGGTGTGGGGAGCTCTCCCGCCTTCGCAACAGCACTAAGGATGTCCGATTGCGGCTTAGATTCACTCCCCCAGAGAAAGCAGGCCTAAGCCATCATTTGGACATCCCCTGCGGGGTCTTGGACTGCTAGAGGGCTCAGGCCAGGCTGAGGGACCCTCTCCCACCAATGCATGAATGTTGTGCACTGAGCCTCTAGTATGTATATAAGTTCCCTGGTTATCTTAGAACTCCTATATTTCTAGGGAATAACATGGAGCAAAAGAAACCTGAAGTCACATCATCATACTTGTGGCTAAACGCCAGTTTCAGTCTCATCCAAATCACCTGCAAAGAGGTCTCCAAAGAGAACATTGCTTTATTAAAAAATGAAGGAAAGTTAAAAAGATAGAATTAAACAGAATAGGTTAGAACAGATGGCCTCAATATCTAATAATTCACCTATTCATTCTAAATCCTTTGTGCCACAGCTCCGATATTATTCTGCTTATCATTCTAACAAAGTAATTCCCTATATTGTGTAAAGAGACAATTGAAAAACAAAACACGGGCCATATGCTTCTGGCAAGTCATTAACAATTCAACTTAAACCTAAATTTGAATTTGAAAAATTAGGTTAATAAAAATAAGAATGCTTATTTGCCCAGTTAACATTTATTTTGACAATTTACAAACATTTTAAAGGTAAATGACAGTAGACAATGGGAGTAGAAGGAAAAATAATGGCATATGGTACTTTGTATCCCGACCTTCCTCTAAGTAAAAAAGGCTACATGCACCAAAGTATCTCCTTCTAACCCTGGGAGCACTCCCGCTTCCCCTGGTCTCTCCCTGGTTCCCTCACAGAGCTTTCCCTGTACCCCCTTTCTTTCACCCTGCCCCAGCATTTGTATCCATAACTGTGTCCACCACCCCCACCACCAATTGTGAGCTTTATCACTCAATAACCAGCGTGCATTTTTCCCTTATTCTTTTTTCCTTAATTTTAATTATTCATCAATTTTATTATTTTTTTTAAACCTCACTGGAGGATATTTTTTCCTTTTTTTTTTTTTTTTGAGAGAGAGTAGAAGAGAGGGAAAGACAGAGAAAAATATTGATGTGAGAGAAATATATGGATTGGTTGGCTCTTGCACAAGCCCCGGCCAGGGCCCAGGCCTGAGAGGAGCCTGCAACCATGGTACATGCCTTGACTGGAATTGAACTCAGGACCCTTGAATGCAGGTCAATGCTCTGCCCACTGAGCCAAACCAGCTAGGGCCATCAATTCTATTTTTTAATGCATCCACAGTTTGTTTCTTTTTGCTACCTATATATGTATTTTCAATTTTTGTCCAATATGGTGTTCTTATTTCTATTTACAAAGTCATACTGCATTTTAGTTATTTTCTTCATTACTTTTGTTTTTCTCCTTTTAGTTTTCTCTTCTATTACTTTGCTTTGTTTTCTTTAGTGACATTTTAAATTATTAAAAATAATAATGACATCAGGGATAGAGATAAATAAAAGGGAAATTACTCATGATTCTTAAACAGAAATTCTCATTTGAAACTCTATAGAACATCCTATATTTCTGTTTACCCTTCTCCTGAAATCTTCCTCTTTTTACTCCTCCATCCCCAAGTCAAGTACAAGCACCAAATAAGACTGAAATCCTGGAAGCTCCTGGCCCTGCTGAAGATCTGGCAGTGTGGAGAAAAGGCTGTAACAGGTCTCACTGCAGGGACAGCTCCCACTGCAGGAAGGAGATCCAGAGGCTGGGCAGCCCCCTTAGTGGGGTCCTGCCTTAGTGAAGACTGTGGGGGTGCTCCGTACCAAAGGCTACAAATATGCACAGCAGTGATATGGCTGGGTTCTCCTTTCCCCCACAGAGGAAAAATCCCTTTCATGAAATCCTTCTTAGAGCCAATACTCTGGATTAGGGGTTGGGTGACACAGGTAAAATGTGTCCTATGCTTTTCTGTGCCCACCCACCAGAATCTTAAGAGTTTATATGGAGGCTTTATGTGGGTTCAGTCCCATCCAGATGATCCCAACAGCACCTTACTCACACAAGGTCATGTCCTTAAAACAGTTGCTAGAACAGTGATCACATCCCCTCAATGACCTCCACAAGCAACAACAAAATGAACTTTTGGGAGGGGGGGGGGCAATAATAACACATGCGATTATTCTTTAGAATGTCTTTGCATTTTTCTGAGTTTCCAATAAATTTTGCAGTGTTGTTAACGCAAAAAAAAACAAAACAAAAACCACACATTCAAACCTGCAAAGAGTATTTATGAGTATATTTGAGTCAAACTGTCAACAACTGCCGGGAAGCAGAATCTCAATGTATTGGGATAATGCTCCAGAGAATGGCAGTTTTTATCATCTTGTTTTATACATTACAATCAAAGTAGGAGACAGAAGTGGGTTACCTGAATTCCGTTGTGATAGATTAGGGAGGCATGAGAGGCAGTAACACTCTAGGTTTCTTGAGTTCGCAAGGCCGCCATGTAGGCCTTCCCTGAGTTAGGTTAACTTGTGGTACATTGTAACATTGCCTGAATGTTGCAAACTTCTTTTACCTCTGAATCTTACCTAAAGAAATGGGCCCCACTATACTAAGAACCTAGCCTTTTATATCTGCACAGAGGACTGGTTCCCTGGTGCAAGGCCACACTCCTCCTCTACACTGATTTCTGGGCCCTTTTCCAAGCCTTATTTGCTCCAGATTGGATACTTTGTCTTACACCCTTAGCTTGGCTCTGGCTGGCTTGACTGATGAAATCAAGGATCTTATTTTTAGCTTTTGTTTTAAATGCAGCTTTTGAACAATGTCATTGAGAACACTGGTTTACATAAAAATAGGGATAAAAAAGATGACCTTGCTCTGTTGACCCCGGTTATCATTATGCATAAATTAAGTGAACTTTAATATCACATCTCTTTTATGCATCCACTAGAGGCCCGGTGCATGAAATTCATGCACAGGGAGTTTGTCCCTCAGCCCAGCATGCACTCTTTCCAATCTGGGACCCCTCAAGGGATGTCTGACTGCCCGTTTAGGCACTATCATACCAGGATCTCACAATCCAAGTCTGCTAGCTCCCAACTGCTCTCCTGCCTGCCTACCTGATTGCCCTTAACTCTTCTGCCTGACAGCCTGATCACCCCCTAACCACTCCCTGCCAGCCTCGTTGATGCCTAACTGCTTCCCTGCCCCTAACTACCCTCCCCTGCAGGCCTGGGTGCCCCAACAACTTCCTTCCTATGCCGACCTGGTCACCCCTAATTTCCCTCCCCTGCAGGTTTGATCATGCCCAACTGCCCTCCCTTGCAGGCCTGGTCCCTCCCAACTGCCCTCCCTTGCTGCCCATCTTGTGGAGGCCATCTAGTGTTCACATGGGGGCAGCCATCTTTGACCAGATGGGGGAAGCCATATTGTGTATTGAAGTGATGGTCAATTTGCATATTACTCTTTTATGAAATAGGATAGCATTCAGATACTTTACATCATTTATGATAAAGAATAAAAATTACAATCCTAGAAGTTTACTATCTAAAGTTATTACCATTATTTTTCTTATTAGTAAACAAAGCAATTTAATATATGTACTATAAATGAGTGTTATTTATAACACTTCTTTTTTAAAATAAATTTTTGTTGATTTCAGAAAAGGAAGGGAGAGGGAGAGAAAGATAGAAACATCAATGATGAGAGGGAATCATTGATTGGCTGCCTCTCACACACCCCACACTGGTGATCCAGCCTCAACCTGGCATGCGCCCTTGACCAGAATCAAACATGGGACTCTTCAGTCCAAAGACTGATGCTCTAGCCACTGAGCCAAACTGGGTAGGGCTAAATTAGTGTTATTAATCTAAAATGTCAAACATAACTTTATGAGTCATTATCTTCTCATGTTTATATAAGAACTTAATTCACTCTCTGAAAGCTCCTATGACATTGATTTATTTCCCATGGACAGTGATTGTCCTGTAAAATAAAGAGCAATGGTTGGAGGAAGAAGTATAAAGAGAGAAGCTCTGGTCTTAGCTTGGTAAAGATAAAATTCTTTTCATGGTTTCTTCTAATTAAGGTGGTCAGGAAATAAGAAACAAGATACTGAGACAAGGTACAAGGAAAGTGCTAAGGAAATACAAAATTATTGTCTTACATCCCAAATGCTTTCTTAAAATGTTTGAGAAGGGCAAAACACACACACACACACACACACACACACACACACACACACACACACACAATTAGCTATAGTTAATAGTTATAGTTAAGTAACATGTTTTTAGTGTTAGGCAGAAAATTTGAGAAAAATCATTTTTGAATTTGTTGCACCCTTGTCATATTGTTTTACCAGTTCAGACATAAGTATTGCTTTCACCTCTCCCCGCCCACCTTCCCCCCCAAAAAAAAACTAAAAAAAAGCACACACATTTCTTCTGGTCCTCTCTACTTATTTTGGCTTTTTTTTTTTCTTTTTTTTTTCTTTTGACTGTATCATTCATTTTACGTAGATATCTTAAAATAAATGCAATGTTCCATTGTTCATAGACTAGAACAAGTAGGCAAGCAAGAACCATGGGATCTCTAAAATATCACACAATGTTCCTTAGTAGGATAGTTCAAAATAGTGTGTACACTTTTCCAAACTTTATAATCCTTAATTTGAAAGTGTTGGCATGTTTTGGCCTTTTATTATTCTACTACTCACAGGCATTATTCTACTACTTCACGTTAGATAACTTTTTTTGTTTGTTTTCTCTGGAAGGATGTGCATTCAGTGAACTTGGAAAGCAGGAGACACTATTAGTGCTGCGGAGGCCAGCTGAGGAGAGCAGGTCAGTTATCAGTCTGTGATATGCTTCAAGGAGACACCAGGCCCACGCCGTCGGGAGCTGCATGCTCAGTGATTCATTCCATAAACTAATTTCATTAGTAAAAGATCACTTCTTTACATGGAAAAAAGTGAAAAATGTAAATTTAGGAGTTTAACATGATAGACTTGTCAAAATAAAATAACTGTAGTAGGAATAACAGCAAAATGGAAGGATATGAGAAACCATTCATTTCTAGAGTTACCTGATTATTTATTTAGTTGTGTTGAAAAGGCCAGTGAGCATGTGACATTATGGGCCTCTATATCTCTACTGCTGGATACATTGATAGATGTTCAGGTGCATGTTCTTTAAAGAAATAAGCCATGCAAAAAATACAAAATAGATAAGCCAGGGAGCAATTTTGTACATGACATGACAAAATTGATATCAACATATAACAGGACTCAGTACACTGTTCCTTCAACACCACTCTAGGTAATTCATCAATACCTTTAAACTAAGAAGTGATTCACAAAACTTCAGTTTAGTAAGGAAAATCACTTACATAATTAGGTTTCCTTTAGGAAAGGAGGGAAGTGAAAATATTTCTCATTAACACAGCTTCTTCAATGGAATATAGTGACATTAATTGGGCTCTCTAAAAGCAGAAAACATTCATGAAAAGCAAACAATAATTTGCTACAATCAAATTCAATAGTTTAGCAATTGTAGAAAAATATAAAGCACAAACACCAAGGGCAAAAGCTGTGAATCGGACATCTTGAAAATCTCAACAGTAAATAAATCTCTGACAATCCCAGGCTGGTTTTGCTCAGTTGTTAGAGCATTTGCCCATGGACTAAATAATCCAGGGTTTGATTCAGGTTAAGGGCAAATACCTTGGTTGTAGGCTCGATCCCTGGCCCCAGTCAGGGTGTGTGTGAGAGGCAACCAATCTATGTGTCTCTCTCATATCGATGTTCCTCCCCACCCCTCTCTCCCTCCACTGTCTCTAAAAATCAATGGGGAAAATATATCCTTGGGTGAAGATTAACAATAAATCTCTAACAAGAGGATTTATAAGGTTACTCTTTACTATACTCCAGATTCTAAACCATCTTTATGTATTTTTTTCTAAAACAAAAAACTCAGATATGTTATGCTAAAATTGACATAGACTAAAATTAATCTTTTATGGTGAGATAAACTTTGATAAATGTATACAACCATATAATCACCACTACCACACCAAAACATAGAATATCCCCAATTACCTTCATGAATTTCCTCATACTGCTTGGTTTTCAGTCACTGTTCCCTAACTCCAGCAGAGTCAACTTGTTACTTAATTTTTGTCCTCAAAGTTTTCACTTTTTAGAACTTCATATAAATGAAATCACATAGTTTGAGCCCTTTTTGTCCAGCTTCTTTCACTTAGCATTATGCTTTGGAGATTGATTCACTTGTCTGTGGCCACTCCAGCATGGCAGTCTTGGGCAGACTGAATTCTTCCAGGACTACTAAAGAATCAGACGAATGGTGAATGTTCAAATTAAAGATAAACCTCTGTTTTCTTTGAGAAAGATAACTTCTGATGGGATGTTTTGTTACTACTGACAGAAAAAGAGAAATCCTTTCAAAATACTGCTGTAAAAAGTTGCATAAAACAAAAAGTAAAGTCACTTCGGTGTCATTAAAACTGATTATATGGTCTTTGTATAGCAAAGAGGATGGACTTGACATAATTTGCTATAGAAATCTAAGTGATTAAAATATCCATTACCACTGAAAGTACCAGTTACTTTTCCATCTAAGGAATGTGAAACCACTCTTTGCTATTATATCCAATGATCTGAAGAATAAGAAAATTTCAGTAGCTGAATGGGATACTGTGCAACTCATACCTCCTTTGCAAGCCTATTAATAAAAATGACCATAGGGAACTATTAGTGGAGATTTTTATTGCATTCTGAAGAATTATGAAAATATGCTCATTGTATATTTGGGTTTCTTCCTGTTCCAGAGCTGACACTGTTTAGAATGGGAATTCAGAGCTTTTTGAGATCAAGAAGTAAACACAGTAAAATACAAAACTTACCAAGAGAAAATCTGGAGTCAAAACCTAGATAAAAATGGAACCCAAACAAGTGTTTTGTAATAAAAATGCATTCATTATCCTTTCCAATAATAATTATAAGACCACCTCTAAGAATAGTTTCAGGTTTTTGTTGTTGTTTTTTTTTGACAAAAGGTTGTTAGTTTATGGCTCTTTCCATCATCCACAGGATAAAAATAAAAACTTAGATAGGACATAAATGTTGGCTAATTAATTAATGTTTGTTCTTAATTATATCCAGATGGCTTTCATTCCATTTCAAATTACTTTCCAAGTGATTACATGCACAATTTCAGCAAAAAATAAAAATAAATAAAAAGGAGAGAGGGAAAGAAAGAAGAGGAAGGAAGAGAGATACAAGGGAGGAAGGAAGAAGAAATTAAATCTGGGCATTATTTCATTAAGATATCCTAATAAGAGAGTAATATGCAAATTGACAGTACCTCCAATCGAGCCACACCCACAGCCACACCCATCAGCCAATCAGGAGCAAATTATACAAATAAACCACAACTCAAATGGCTGCCGTCACTGAGAGCAGGAAGGAGGCTTGGGTTTCCATGGCAATGGAGGAAGCAAAGCTTTACGCCTGCCTTTGCTGGCCTAGGCCTCCACTCCATGCTACAAAGTTTCAATTATAGAAGATACATAATCCCAACAGAAATGGCAGCAGCCATGGAGCTAGAGAGAGCAGAGGCTAGGGTTGCCCTGGTAATGGAGGAAGCCAAGTTTCTGCAGCCCTAGCACCTAGGCCTCCACTCTAGGCTACAAAGTTTCAATTATAGAACATAATTTTTTTTTCTTTTCTTTTTTTAAATTTTATTTACAATATAACTTATATTTAATAGTAGTACATATGTTTTCCTCCCCCCCCAATATCCTCCCCCAAGCCTCCCTTACCCCCCAGCACATGTCCCCACCTGCCCCCCTCCCCACCCCAGAGTCTTTCATTCATTGGTTATGCTCATATGTATGCATACAAGTCCTTCGGTTGATCTCCCCCAGCATCTACCTCCCATCCACTCCAGCCTTGCCCCTGTAGCTTGACAGCCTGTTCGAGGCCACCCTGCCTCTATATCAATCACTCTCCCCTGTTTCTTTTCTTCAAAAATATCTTGTCTCTGCATACTGAAAACAAACGTATAAGAGCAAAAAAAGTTTGAGTGTCAGTTTCAATGTCCAACTGTTCTGAGTCCCAGTTTCAATGTCAAATAGTTCTTCATGTTTACATGTCAGCAATGGTATCCAGATGGTGGACACATCGTGGCAATGCAAGATCCATCCTCTCTGGTATGGTCCTGGGCCGCCTGCAGCCACGTACAGCTGCCGACTGCTAGCATGGCAAGGTGTTGTCAGCGTCCCCCATCTCTGGACCGTCCTCGTGGCTGGAACAGGCCCATCAGTTCCTCGCTGTCACAGGAACCCACACGGTCTTGGAGTTGTTCTCTGCAAACACACAAACACATTCTCGACCAAAGGTTAACAAAGGGATAATCTCTGCAAAATAGACTTGGGATTCTTTTTATTTTTGCCTAAATGATTTTCCTTTGGCTTATTTTGACATCATGTGTGTGTTTTCATGGGTGTCCTGCAGCTGGTTTTACAAATGGAATTTTCTTTTCTGGAGTAAGAATTTTCTACATGTATTTTACTTATAGGATATTTTTCCTTACATGATATTACCCCACTGCCCCCCCCCCTTTTTTTTGGTTAATAGGGGCTTTTGGAAATTTTATCTTGCAGTCTTGGTAATTTTAAATTTTAATTTTTGCACACAAATATGACTGCTTTAGGTTCTTTGATGTTAGGCAATTTTGCAGTGAGATGAGCTACTAATAGATAATTTAGTTAATGTTTTAGGAAAAGCTTTTTGTCCAGTACAGTTAGATTTTCTTGAGTATTCACTTATTTCACTTGTCCAATTTAAATTAATATGAAAACTTGATTACTATTTTACTGTCAATTTTAATACTCAAGCAGAAATCTTAGTTTACCCAGTAAATACTTGTGGATAGGAATATTTGTATTTTTGAGTAGGTCCTCAGCATTCCTTGTAATAAATTAAATTTAGATATAGGGCAGCTATGGCTGGCCAAGTCTCTGTCTACCACCTGGGTCCTGGTGTGAGTTGTGCGTGGGAGGCGCAGCAGCCGTGGGGGTAGGAGACTTTCCTCAGGAAGGGTGAGAATTCAAGCCCCTGCAAGGTTTGTGGATGAGGGTCTGTGCCCCACCTCTGTTGATCTTTTAGTTCTCTCCTGTTGGCCCCTCTGCTACTGTGCCTGTCTTAGGTTGTTCCTTCCCTGAGGAATCTTACCCGTCTCTGGCTAACCAGCCATCCTCCAGGGGCCAAACAGCGTGATGTGAGGTTCAGTCCTGTCTCCTTTGTAGTCTATGCCCTCGTGGCCTCCACGTCCAGCACCTGCCTTGGGGTCCCCTCGCCTCCTGGCGGGGTCCCGGTACTGATCACATATCTCGGGTGACCCAGGTTTTAGAACATAAATTAATTCCAGATCCCAGGGCCTCTGCTTGGTTTTCTGGGGGGCATGGCTGGCCTGCAAACCACCATAGGCCCCTTGCCCAGGCTGCCCCATGGCCCTAGGGAACCCCTACCCTGATCTGGGACATTCTTCAGGGCAAACCAGCTGACCCCCACCCATGCACCAGGCCTCCATCCTATCTAATAAAATAGTAATATGCAGATTGACCATCACTCCAACACACAAGATGGCTGCCCCAATGTGGTCAAAGATCCTGCCACCATGAGGACACAAGATGGCCACCACAAGATGGCCAGCAGGAGAGGGTCATTGGAAGGTTTCAGGCCTACAAGGGAGGGCAGCTGTAGGCTATCAGGCCAGAAGGGGATGGCAATTGAGAGGGACCAGGCCTGCAAGGGAGGGCAGTTGGGTGCAAACAGGCTGGTGGGGGAGCAGTTAGACATCAATTAGGCTGGCAGGGTAATAGTTAGGGGGTGATCAGGCTGGCAGGCAGAAGTGGTTAGGGGCAATCAGGGAGGCAGGCAGGTGAACAGTTTGGAGTCAGCAGTCCTGGATTGTGAGAAGGATGTCCGACTGCCCGTTTAGGCCTGATCCCAGTAGGATCGGGCCTAAACAGGCAGTCAGACATCCCTCGAGGGTCCCAGATTGGAGAGGGTGCAGGCTGGGCTGAGGTACATCCCCTGCCCCCCATGCACTGTGCACCAAGACTCTAATTTATAAGTAATACGAATACATATTTTACAAAATAATGTAGATTTGCAAGTAATTGTCATTGAGCCTACTGCTTTGTTTTTCCTGTTTTTTCATTTTGTTATGTTTTGTGGGTCTGTTTTCCGCATTGCCTTTTTCTACTTGGTGCTGGATTTAGTCTAATGTTGTTAAATATTTTTCTTTAGTTATTTAAATCTGTAAGCAATATTTTAGTGTGAACCTGATAAAAGTTCAGAGAAAGGGCAGTAAGAGGATGTTAATTCACCTACCCAAACATTCCCCAAGGCAATATAGTTAGCTTTCACATGTAAAGAAATTTCTGCATAAAAATCATTCATACCTCAAAATACAGAACAAATCTTCAAAATGTAAAAAAAAAAAAAAAGAACTGAAATTTATCAACAGTAAGACTTTTTCCCAAATCTTAAACAGAAGACTTATAATAGAAAACTAATATGAGATTGAAGACCAAGAAAAAAATGTATTTACAACACCTGGATTACTCTAAAGATAAGGAAAACAATACAGCCCCATGACTCAGGTGCTTTTTGGTTTTTTTGTTGTTTTTTTGTTTTTTTAAATAATTTCTATGCAATTTAAGGAATGGTTTAGGATTACATGTTTTCAACTTGGTTGGGTAAGCAACAGCGTGATAAGAAGAAATGTACCGGTTTTTAATCTCCATTAGAAATAACAAATACACTGGTCTTTAAAATTTCTGTCCCAGACAGCTTCCATCTTTTTGTTCAGCAAAATGGCATAATTTGGCTTTGTGAGACTAAGATCTAAGCAAAGTATGAATTTTAACTGAATCCTGTTTCTATAAAATAAAACATTGCTCCCTCTTGCTAAAATTGAAATCTCTGATTGACACACACTAAGTCACCTTTTAATTGACTTATTGAGTTTTAGTGGTGGGATTCTAAATTTTAATTCTCTAAGACCAGCTTTTCAAATGTAGCATAATTTTATCAGAATCACTTGGACATGTGTGCTAGAAGCTAATTCCAGCATGTCATAATAAATGCAAGAAATCCTCAAAAGGTTGATGGGCTTCTGTATTCATCAGGGCTAAATACATGTTATTGCCTGCTGGAATGGCCTAAAGCATTTTCCCAAACCTCAAAAAGATGCATAAATGATTGCTTGCTGCCAGACAGCTGAGGGCATTTTAATCTACATACTGTTGCCTCCTGCTGACCAACAACTGAACAGCCAAAGATATTTCCTCCAACCTGACAATGCCTACTGTATACCAAACTTACCTTTGATATGTATATTTACTTTCTTAAAGGGAAAAAAATGTGGGATTAAAACTTGCCATGGAGATAGAGATAGAGAGAATTTGGCTACTACAGCTAAACTTCCTCTGGCTCCCCCATGGATTACAAATTTATATTGTATTTCTAGTCTCTTTATTAATTTATATGCAGCCCTTCTCCAGATTCCTGAACCCTTCTAGATGCTGGATATCACCCAGACAGACAGGTGGTTAAATTTTGTGTATCAGAGGTGGTGCTGTAAACTTGCATTTCTAATAGGTAACATTAAGTGCTGAATGAGGCCAAAGCTTCATATGCTCTGAGTATCAAGGCTTTCCAACATCTGAAGAAAACCTTCAGTTTTCAGCAGAGACATGTTAGTATAATAAAAATTATTAAACATTTCATTAAAAATGCATGCATACATTTTAACATGTTTTGAATAACAAATTAAAGAGAAAGAATCTGAATGAGAAACTTACTCATGCTTTACCTACTCAAGTACAAATATGCATAGAAATTTTTTGAACTACCAGCTTGTTCACATTTTGTCTGTATATTGAGATATATGTATTTATACATAATCACATAAATTAACTCTAACTTTAGGAAAACTGAATAGACTTGTCCACTGGCAATATAATGTTAAAAAAAAATTCCAACAATTCTAAGCCTACATTGATGTTGACTAATACAACACAGAAAACTAGCTGGGTTCATAGTTTTACAACTCATGTCTTCAGATATTTGCTTTAGGCTCAGTCATGTCTCACAGACAGTGTTGTAGCTCTTTGTCTTTTTTTTAATGAAAAATCTTCACAAGGCATTTACTATGTGCTGGATACTCTGTAGGCTTTATGGAGACTACATTCCATAACAAATTCTCTCTGAGAGGTGCAAGTCCATCCAGGACAATATAGGGCCTATACTCATAATTGTGTCAAAAGGCAGAGAAAAGTGCCCGGTATAACATGGAATTTCAATAAGATATGTTATTTCAATCTGGAAGAGTAAAGTACCATGTTGGAACTATTGGAAGAGAACCTAAAATCCAGATGTTCATTAAGTCATCATTGAATGAAAATGTCATATGACTTGGGTTTTTAAGGACAAATACAGGCTATGGACATGACAAACTAGATAAGTTAATATTTTAAGAGTAGGTAAGAGAATGGTGACAGAAGATGAGCAACTTACAAAGTTATATGGGGGAGTTAAATTAGTTTTGTGGCAGTACAATATGCAGGAACTAAAGAAGGAGCTGGAAATTAGTTGATATTAGATTGAGGGATTTCAGTTCCACACTAAAGATGTTTGCTTTTATTTAGTAGAATATTAGGAATTCTTGTTTTATGAATGCAATTTTCATAAAGATGGTACTAGCAACATGCACAGGATGCTTTAGCAAGGAGAAAGATTGAATTTGTAGACCAATTAAGAGGCTAGGCTAACAGTAGAGTTTATGATAAGTAGTGTGTGTATAGAGGGAGAGATGGATTGGATAAATGCTGTATGTGCATAGTGGATGATACTTATATTTATGTGTGACAAGAGAATAATCTAATAATAATTACTAGGTTTCAAGCATCTGTCACCAAGAGTTTCAGTCTGGTGTGATAATAATGAGCTAATTTGGCAACATAAATAATATGAATAGTAGTTTAGTAGTCACATTTGTTTTTTATTTCCCTCATGAATGGGAAACTCAGATTTCAAAAATATATATATTCATAACCCAAAGCTTTCTTTGACCAAGATGTAATGAAAGCAATTATGCTCATTAATGTTCAAATTTGCTGGCTAGAAAAATTGCTAACTTAAAAATTTTTGGCAATCCAGTGAATTTTTAGGAATAAACAAGTACACTGTTCTTCATATCATTGGCAACACTGTGGTGAGCTGCAGTGGCACGCTAGTTGAATTGCAGCTCTGACAATCTGTTCATTTTGGTACTCTCCAGAATCAACGGAGTGGAATCATTCATATGGTGCTTGTCACTGAACATGAGAATGACAGAAGTCAGCACATTGGCAAAACCATCACCCATTCATTTTCCTTCTAGAAAAAGTACCCTATTTGGCTTCTGTAACCAGTTTTATCTCTTGATTCATTTTTTCCTAGTTTATTATGCAAGTCAAGGAAACAGTTCAAGTTCATCTAAAAACAATAAACGCATTTACTTGATCAATGTATAATCTTAATTTAGACATACTAAATGACATGACCCAGGATTTCTTAAGGATCAATCAATCACTTGGTTAGAGTGTGGCATGTGTGTTTTCTATGACTATGGCTAATTTAAAACAAATATTTTGTGGACACTCAAAGTACTTTTTAAAGTTTCAAAATATCTATTATTAAAGTGAGACAATAATTTTTATTAAAATCTGTGCCTTCCATATATTGGAGAAAAACTATTTTACATAAAAATTATAAGCTAATTGAAAATTCCAGGGAAAAAGCAATCTTACACCTTCACCTTTAGGATAGTATTTAAACCAAGCAAAGGTAGGGTACAAGGTGAATTTGAAAGCACTGTCAATATTAAGATGTCACCGATTATACTTTTAGCCTATGGATCATAAAGCACTGTACATTGCTGTATTCTTTCTCAGTCCTCATGAGGTAGAAATGTACTACCTTCATTTTACACTTGGATAAACAGGAGCTCAATCAAGTTTAAAATCACATGGTGGGAGAGCTGGGAAAAGAGCCCAGAAGATCAGATTCCCAGTTAGTGGCCAGAATCATTAGTGTTGCTCTAAATACACTGTTCTCCTTGGCATGTCACTGAACCGTGACCTTGGAAAATAGAGAGAGAAGAGAAAGGAGGGAATGAAGAGAAAAGACAGGGAACAAGGGAAATAGATATGAGAAATTGTTATAGATAGACTTTGCTTTTATAAAAATGCTCAGTGCAGAAATGAAAAGCATGAACCTTTCTGGAAACGCTCAAAGATAACATGAACCATCAGCATCTCACCTGCATACATACACACATACATGTACAAACACACTCATGAACACATTCAAACACATTCACACACATGCTAATAAAAAAAGGCATCATAGCATAGTGGAGTCATGTTTTCTCTTTGTTTGTTGTCTTATTTTGATACCTCAAGTGGTGGGATCTTGGACAAATTATTCTAACACTTTGGGCTTTTAGTTCACTTATCTGTAAATCCAAGATGATAAATCCTATCCTATCTAATAAAAGAGTAATATGCAAATTGCCTGTACCTCTGATCAACCCACCCCCACAGCCACGCTCATACCCAATCAGAAACAAATTATGCAAATAAACCTCAACTAAGATGGCTGCAGCCACTGAGAGCAGGAGGGAGACTTGGATTTCCCCATCAATAGAGGAAGCCAAGCTTTCCACCTGCCCTTGCTGGCCTAGCCCTCCACTCACTGCTACAAAGTTTCAATTACAGAAGATACATAATCCCAACAGAAAAGGCGGCAGCCATAGAGATGGAGAGAGCAGAGGCTAGGTTTGCCGGGGTGATGGAGGAAGCCAAACTTATGCAGCTGTAGCACCCAGGCCTCCACTCTAGGCTACAAAGTTTCAAATAGAAATAGCTGTCATCACCGAGTAAGCAGAAGGCTTGGCTCTGCTCTAGGCTACAAAGTTTCAATTATAGAACATAAATTAATCCCAGATCCTAGACCTCCACTTGGGTCTCTGGAGGGCATGGCTAGCCTGCAAACCACCAGGCCACCCCACACCCCAAGGGAACCCCCACCCTGATCTGGGACACCCTTCAGGGCAAAACAGCTGGTTCCCACCCACGCACCAGGCCTCTCTATCCTATCTAATAAAAGAGTAATTTGCAGATTGACCATCACTCCAACACATAAGAGGGCTGCCCCCATGTGATCAAAGATCCGGCCCCCATGTGGACACAAGATGGCCACCACAAGATGGTCAGTAAGGAAGGACAATGGGAGGTTCCAGGCCTGCAAGGTAGGGCAGTTGTGGGTGATCAGGTCAGCAGGGGAGGGCAGGAGGGAGGCTTGGGTTTCCGTGGCAATGGAGGATGCCAAACTTTCTGCCTGCCCTTGCTGGCCTAGGCCTCCACTCAATACTACAAAGTTTTATTTACAGAATCCCAACAGAAATGGCAACAGTCACAGAGATGGAGAGAGGCAGGAGGCTAGGGTTGCCCCCAGTGGTGGAGGAAGCCAAGCTTCTGCAGCCCTGGCCAGCATAGGCCTCCACTCTAGGCTACAAAGCTTCAATTGTAGAAGATAAATAAAAATAAATCCCATATACCAGGGCCTCCACTTGGGTTGCTGGGTGGTGTGGCTGGCCTGCAAAGCACCACAGTCCCCTCACCCAGGCCACCCTAGGCTCCAAGGGCACCCCTACCCTGAATCAGGAAACACTTCAGGCAAACCAACTGGCCCCCACCCATGCACCAGGCCTCTATCCTATCTAATAAAAGAGTAATATGCAGCTTGGCCATCACTCCAACACACAAGATGGCTGCCCCTATGTGATCAAAGATCCTGCCCCCATGTGGACACAAGATGGCCACCACAAGATGGCCAGCAGGGGAGGGCATTTGGAAGGGACCAGACCAGCAGAGGAGGTAAGTTAGGAATGACCAGGCCTTCAGGGAAAGGCAGTTGGGAGGGGCTACCCAGACCTGCAGGGGAGGGCAGTTGGGGCAAACAGGCTGGCAAGGGAGCAGTTAGGCATCAATCAGGCTGGCAGGGGAGTGGTTAGTGGGTTATCGGTCTGGTAGGCAGAAGCAGTTAGGGGCAATCAGGAATGAAGGCAGGTGAGCAGTTGGATTATGAGAGGGATGTCCAACTGCCCATGTAGGCCCTATCCTAGTGGGCCTAAAAGGGCAGTTAGATATCCCTCAAGGGGGTCCCAGATTGGAGAGGGTGCAGACTGGGCTGAGGGACACCCCCCCCATCCTGTGCATGAATTTCATGCACCAGGCCTCTAGTATTATATAATTGTTATGCAGATAAAATAAGGTTATTCAGATGGAAAGCATATGAGTTTTACCACTGTCTAGTCTTATCTCAGAATATGCATACCCAGGATTTCCTGGCCTTGTTAGCATCACCTTTCTAAATTTCAGAATCTCCACTTACCATATCAGGACCATAGCCAATATTTTTTAAATGGTTATGTCATTGTGTGTTAAACAAATAATGTAATAAACAGATGATTTATTATTGAGTTGTACACTTGAAACCTATATTCTTTTATTAATCAATGTCACCTGATGAATTTAACAAACAAATAAAAAGTAAATAAAGGACATGTCTTTCTGAAGAGTCTAGATGAGAAGTTTAGAAAAGCTCAGTCCACAACTGGGAATCAGTTCTGGTGGAGGATGGAGAGGAGAGATTGATGAAGTTGCTGATGGAAGCTCTTTACCAGAATGCAAAAGATAAAGCCAACACTGGCACAGGCAAAGGGAGGAGCTCAGCTGAGCCAAATGGGATGTTCCAACCACTGAGCTGCATGTGTGTCCCTGAGGAATGGAGTTTTACAGCATGTCAATGCTAACCTGAACGTCCCTCTAGGGGTCCCCTCAGATTCTACTTCACTGACATCTATCAAGGTCATACCCCTTTCTGTGTTTCAGAGCCACTATCTCCTGCCCAGCCCAGTTAATTCTCACCTTGTCTTTCTAATAGTGAACTAGGCTGGGCTTCCTTATATTCTCTTTTTAATCTATTGTGACATGAACTCAATTTCCTGCTTCCCAAAAGCTTTTTTTCTCCTTAAAAAATAATTTTATTTCAAATGTAAAACTTCTGCTTTCAGAATATCACTCATATAATGGCATGTAAGAGCCTGTTTTGGATATTTTAATAACCAAATGAAGTTACTCCCTTCATTTTTCCCATTTGTAATGATTCTAAGTCTTCTCAAGGGAAAATGAATGCCACTACACAACTAAGGGAAAAGTCAAGTTCAAGAAATACTGAGAAGCAAACTACAAAAAGTAATATTTCAGAGAATTATTTTGCTTCATATGTGAAGCACCTAATGCAATGTCAACCACATAATAACAATTTAATAAACATTTGGCCCTATTCCTCTTAGGTGTCTTGTAGCTTTATATGACTCTGAATAGCTTTTTGTACATTTTTATGGTTATTTACATCATCTACAAACATTTGGAATGCCCTGTGTGCATGACATTATGCTTGTTGTTGGGGAAATTTGAAGTATGTTATGGCTCAACTTAGCATTCAACTTAATAACTTCTAAAAAGTATCCTATATAATAAAAGAGGAACATGCAAATTTGACTGTACCTTGGCTCCTGATTGGCTATGCTACCAGCCAATCAGGAGCAGGGGCGGGGCCAAGTGACATGAGCACCAGGCCCAGGGGTGGAGATGAAAGGACAGTGATGGCGAGTGCCCAGCCCCCAGGTGCTATGAGCAGAAGTGGCAGTGAGTGATTGCAGGCAGCCAAGGCTGAGCTGAGCAGGGTGATGCCTGGGTGCCCAAGCCCTAAAGCCTCTGCTTTAGACTTTGGGCAGGCTGGGGGTGAGCCATCAGTTGGACATTCCCTGAGGGCTCCTAGTATGAGAGAGGGGGCAGGTTGGGTTGAGGGACCACCCACCCCCAGTGCATGAATTTTGTGCACTGGGCCCCTAGTGATATAATATAAAGTGATCTACTTCCTCAAGAGGTAGTAAAAAAATGAATGAGTTGGCATATCATATATAAAGATCAAGTCTGGCCCATGGTGAGAGCTCAATGGGCATGTGTTGTGTTGATATCCTGGTGGTTGTTGGGAGACGGGACAGAGGAAAAATTCCTGCCAGTCACAAATAATACACCTAATTACTGCAATTCTTTTTCATCTTTAATATTTTCAATGCTTCCTGAAGTGTTGTGTTAAGAAGAATCTGAGGATGTGCTATCTCAGTGAAAAGGGCAACACTTTAGGATGCCCAAATACATGGTGAAAATGATGAAAAACACACTCATTAATATCAGGGATCTGAACCCAGTGCTGTCAGACTCCACATCCCCAGAGTGCAATGGCCACAGGACTCCCCTTAATGCACAGAGAGAAACAGGCCCTTAGAGATCGGATTTTACTGTGAAAAGTTCTGCATTTCTTGGATGCTGAGACAGTCAGTACTTTCTTCTTGAAGGAAACTGTAGCAACAGCTGGCTGATTGCTGCATCATTAAGTCAGATTTGTCTGAAATCTCCCTCTTTCTTTTGTTTGTTGTATGGTTTAGAAAATTTAAAATATGCTAAGTTAGCTAAGACAAGGCAGAAGAGTTATATATTACAGTGATTTAAAGTTGGCCTATTTGCTATCTTTTCTGCTGTCTTTTTCTTTCAACAACAAGAGTAGAAGGGAATCCAGACTATTTCTCTCACGGAATGTTTTTTAAGCCTACAGCACCCAGTATTCCCAGGTGGTCTCCCATCCAAGTACTTACTAACTAGGCCTGACCCTGCTGAGCTTTGGAGATCAGATGAGATTGGGCACATTAAGGGTGGTATGGCCGTAGACTCATGGAATGCTTTTAATTTACTTTACCAAAGTGTGGTATAGTATTCCTTAACTGTACACTCAATTAAGAATTTCACCACAGTGCTCCTTTTTATTACTTTTTATGTAAGATTTATAATTTGTACCTACATTACCTTATTACTAGACATTCTAATTTCTCAAAGCTATAAAATAAATGTTGTAGCTTCTGGTGGTGCATTGAATTAAGTGTAAATATGGTTAAGCACTAAGTGAATAGATTTACGCATAGAAATAAAAAATTAAAGCTAAAAGACTTTACAAATAGCCATAGGAGTTAAGAGTCATAATTATAACTAAATACATGAGGGAAAAACTCAGAAAGATGTAAATGCTATTAGATAATCAAAGAGATATACACAAGTCTGAGAAGCAACTTGTGCTAAATATATGAGCACATGAAACATTTGTGATTAACCAGAAATTGAAGGAGAATATTCAAAAGAATTTGAAGTGCAACAAAGTCAATGTCTATTTTATTTGAAGTGAAAAATGTATTCTTCTTAATGGATATTGAAGCACAAATTCAATATTCAACATCAAATTCCTAAAACAGTTTTGAAATTTTCTGGTCTGGTTACACTTAAGTATCAACCATATTCCAGTTTGGAATTTTAGAGACTCATCTATCCACCTTCTGCTCCCACCTCAAAATCAGCTAGATATTATGTATTTGTATCAGGAGAACAGAATCATACCTCCACTCCACCGGAGCATAGTACTCATGGAAGACCTACAATCTAGACAGCCCAAATGCACTTGACATTCAGCTCTTTCCCAGCCCTGCCATCTTATCTACTGCGATCACTTGTTTTATTACTGGGTGCATGTTGGCATGTATATTTTCTCCACTAAGTTGTAAGGAGGACATCACTCATTCACCATTACATCTTGCACATTTCCTCCCAATGCCATTAACTGCCACGTATCAAATACCATGTGGCATGTAGTCTCTTTGCATGTGTTTATTGCAAACCTGTGCATCTTTTCAAGTCTTTTATCCCCAGGTTCGTCAGTGACATTAAATAAGACATAAAACAGACATTCATGATGACCTCACACAATGAGATATTTCCAAGAGGTCTCACCTTCCAAGTGGTCTTTCTTGAATGGAGGACTTTCTGTCCCTTTAAAGGAACTGTTTTTGAAATGTGTGCAGTTGATTGTCATGAGAACTATAGCAAACTCTGGGTACTTACTTAGTGAGTAAGAAACAAGGTTGCTAAATGTCCAGGGATTTGAGACACAGCCTTTCAGTAAAGAATAGTCTTACCCAAAATGCTAACTAGACCTCACTGAAAAATACTGGCAGGATATTCATTTCTCTTGAATGACCCTCTCACCTTTTCTGTAGGGAAATATCTTAAAAGAGCAGCATCCAGCTTCACTTAAGATGCACAGAAAAATGCCACTCTCATCAAGCAAAACCAGACAAAAAAAATCATTTAGGAGAAGCCAAGGAAATGGAGAAAGATTAGTTTCATCTGGATTTCTGCTTCCTGTTTCCTGAACCAGATCTTCACAGTAAGATTATTTCCAATCATTTAATTAAGTGCCTTTTTCCTCCATCGACCGTATTAGTTAGCTGATAATGCAAACGTTGTTAAATGTAATATGACTTCCCCTTGACACTTCTTATACTGCAAACAAATTAAGGGGGTTCTCTTTACACCATTGTTTACTGTGGGAATAATAAGCTCAGGACCTCAAAATGCATTTTTATGTGCTTTATGGAATAAATCATTTGTGAGTGATAGTACACCCATATCTGTCTCCTCTGACAACTGAGTTGCCAGCAGTGCTGCAGACTGGAAATGACACTAAAAGCATGCGGTGATTTAAAGGGCTGGTTGCCTCATGTACTAACAATGGCAGAATTGATGAGAGGATACGGGATGGAGGAAAGAGAGTTGGAATATCCACCTATTCCCGTTTTCCTCTGAAGATTAGGCAGAAAGGATTTCAGAATAAACTTTGGTGTATCCACTCATCCCTGACTTTATAATGAGGTTAGTGCACAGTTAAAGCATGGGTCTTTAACCTTACCATTGAAAACCCATCCTTTTTCTCTTTTCTGTTTTGCAGAAGCAAAATTACCATGAACCGCAGTGAATACAAGATAGTAAGACAGTAAACAGTGCAGTCCGTAACTGAAATGATCCTAGAGGTAGCCTGGCTTGCCACAGACATGGTTAGGAAAGGAAACAATGTTTTTGATAAATTGTGTCAAGTTACTCAAAAACGCCTGTGCTTTATTGCTCCCTCTGTTGGCTGAGGGAAGAAACAACATTGGATATGGGTCCATGCTTCACCTTGACTAGCAGCAAGCAGCTAGTGGCTACTTAGAGCATTTGGCACTTACAGGGGTAGGTTTAAAATTAACGTTGGGGAAAACAGTGTACATTGAGTCCTCAGTGACCTTCTCTCATCTATCTTCTCTATCACATTTACCCTGATCTTGACCCTTGCACCACTAGGATTTCTAGTTTAAGGGGAAAATAAATTTAAAATGTCATTGCTGTTCATTCCTTCTTTTATTTATTTTTTGATGGATTAGAAGACACTGGAATAATGATTTCACTCATCACCCTTATTAACTGTGCAAGAGTCATCAAGCAATCCGTGCTGATTCTAGAGAGAGAATTTAGTGATGTTTATCACATTTCAATAGTATGATATCAAATACAACCGGTATTTACTGAGTACAAACTGTGTGCCAAGATCTGTGTTAGAGATGAATCATTATTAATAAGATATCCACCTGGCTATGGAAGACCTTAATACTATAAGTCATATATATGGCTTTCAACAGGATGAAAAATCTCTCATGCAATTGGAGGTTAGGTATTAAAATGAGGGTGGGTGGATAAGAAATTTTAAGGAAGTCGGAACATAGGACTAAGTGATTTTCCCAAAAATCTTCTTGCCAATAATAATGCTAAGGTTTTCAACAACACACGATGGTGATGGGACAGGATGGTGGACTTGAGGAGATTAATCAAGGTTTTCAATGGCCATTGAATGAAGGGCCAGCAGAGCTGCAGCCAGAATGTGGATCAGTAGCATTGAGGACCCAATAGCAAGGAGAATCTATTCATTTCTACAGACACCCATCACACCAGTTGAGTGTTAGTTCACACAAGTCTCAGAAAGACAGATTGCAGACAAAGGGTCGATGGCTGTATTCATTCCAGACTTGAGGTACCATTGGGTGGAAAAGAGGGTAGGGCTCCTGATAGAGTTTCTAAGAGAGTACATCTATGTCATTACACAGGAGATGCATATAAGTAGAAGAGAATGACCATGAATAGCTTTTCTTTTCTTTTCTTTTCTTTTTTTCAGAGAGAGAAAAAGGAGAGATTAGCATAGTGGTGTGCTAGAACCTGGAGCCTAGCAAGAATTAATGGTGCACCTCTCTTTTCAGCTCTGTTTCAATGACCTCATGCGGGCATCTTGAAAAAAGCTTTCGTGGGAGTACTTATGACGGAGAAATTGGTGAACATTACAAGTTGGGATCCAAAGAACCAAGATGGTGGCATAGGTAAAACACCTATCTTGCCGTCATACTCAACAATTTTAATACTACAACTTAATGAAAGAACAAACACCTTCCAGAATCACCAGAAAGCTGGCCGAGTGAAAATTCCACAAATAAAAGTGAAGATAAGACACTGTGACTCGGAGGAGTGGCGGCGGACAGCATTGAAAGATTCACTCTGGGAGAGGTTTGGAGCATGCGCCAGCGGAGAGGGCGGGCGGCTGAAAACCGGCCAATTTCCTCGAACGGGGAGACTAAGACGTCCCACTGGACTGATTCTCCAGCTCTGGGTGAAGTCCAGGGAACCCACTATCATACGGGGTGAAAACTGGACAGTGGGAGGGCACCACGAAGCTCGGGTGCTGCAGGGGTCTCCCGGCTTGGGGAGAAGGCAGCTTGCGCAAACAGCTCAGCTGCGTGACTGCGCAGAGAGCACTCTGTGACTTGCTATCTCATTCGGAAAACCGTCAGTCTGCTTTGTTTTACCACCCTGGGTGAGACATTGGGTGTGTAGAGTCATTTGGGGAAAGTCTGAATTCCCCGGCTCCTGGTGGAGCTTGGCAGCGGCTCTGTCTCAGAGGTGCTGGCAGCCATTGCCCCTGGCACAGAGTCCCTGGGGCCGCACAGGCGGAGCTAACGCTGTCTGCTTGGCCCAGAAACTCCGCCCATCCAACCTGAGCACAGCTGAGCTTCACAGACAATTGGCCTGGAGGTCAACCCCTCCAAGTGCTAACAACGATTAACTGAGCTTAACTTCAGCAAGACTGTGCAACCCATATCCACCTCAGGTAACTGGGGAGGCTGAGTCACTGTCCCTAGAAGGAAGTCTACCACACAAAGCTAATTGACCAACTCAGGGAAGCAGCCACCATGCAGAGACATGGAAAGAAATCAGATGTGAAAGAAATGGAGGAAAAAAAACGACTGGACATGGAATTCAAAACCACGGTTATAGGGTTTTTCAAGAGGCTCCAACAAAAGGTCAAGGCCTATAAGGAAATAAGCGAGACTGCAAAGGAAATGAATGAGTCCTACAAGGAAATGAACGAGACCTGCAAGGAAATGAGGGAGACACTCAAGGATATGAAGGAGACTCTCAAGGATATGAAAAAGGACCAACCGGAAATTAAGCATACATGGACTGAAATAAAAAATATTATACAAAGACCTAAAAGTGCTCTGGAGCACCCCAAGAACCAAGTTAAAGATTTGAAATACAAAGAAGAAAAATCCACTCAGCTGAAAAAGCAAGAAACCAAAAAAATCCAAAAAATGGAAGATAGTGTAAGGGGCCTCTGGGACAACCTCAAGCATACCAACATCCGAATTATAGGGGTGCCAGAAAAAGAGAGAGAGCAAGACAATGAAAACCTATTTGAAGAAATAGTGACCGAAAACCTCCCATACCTCGTGAAAGAAATTGACTTAGGAGTCCAAGAAGTGCACCAAACCCAATATATAGGAACCCTAAGAGGACCACACCAAGGCACATCATAAGTAAAATGCCAAGAGCAAAAGACAAAGAGAGAATATTAAAAGCAGTAAGAGAAAAACAGTTGGTTACCTACAGGGGAGCACCCATACGATTGTCAGAGGATTTCTCAACAGAAACGATGCAGGCCAGACGGGAGTGGCAAGAAATATTCAAAGTGATGAACAGCAATAATTTACAACCAAGATTACTCTATCCAGCAAAGCTATCATGCAGAATTGAAGGTCAGATGAAGTGCTTCGCAGATAAGAAAAAGCTAAAGGAGTTCATCACCACCAAACCAATATTATATGAAATGCTGAAAGATATTCTTTAAGAAGAGGAAGAAGAAAAAGATAAAAGTGTAAATTAGGAACAACAAATACACATCTGTCAACAAATGAATCTAAAAATCAGGTGAATTAATAAGCTGATGAACAGGATAAACTGGTGAATGTAACAGAATGGACTGACAACTCTTGGGGAGAAAGGGGGCGTGGGAAGAGCAGCAAGAGACTGGACAAAAATCATGAACTATGGGAGAGGACACTGAAGCGGGGTGAGGGCAGAGGGTGGGATGGGTACCAGGTGGTGGGGAACTATAGGGGGAAAAAGGGAACAATGTAATTAATATACTGAACAATAAAGATAAAAATAAAATAAAATAAAAATAATTTTTAAAAAAACAAGTTGGGTTCCAGTTTGCCACCACGCTCTTGGATTGGAGGTTAACAGAGGCATTAGCAATTTGGAAGGATTCAGGAGCCACCGTCAGAGTGTGAAGTACTGATAATTAATATTTATTACATAAAATGGAATAAAAGTGCCAAGTTGTTTTTGTTTTGTTTGTCTATTTTTTTGTTTGTTTGTCTTCTTTACATAAGAGGCAAATAAGAAAAAACAGAGAAATGGAGTTCAAAGCTATTGTAATAGAACAGTGGTTGGAAAACTGGCTCCTTGAGTTTTTAGCAAAGGCCAGCTTAGGAGTACCCTAATTAAGTTAATAACAATGTACCTACCTATATAGTTTAAGTTTTAAAAAGTTGGCTCTCTAAAGAAATTTCATTCGTTGTACTGTTGATATTTGGCTCTGTTGACTAATGAGTTTGCCAACCACTATAATAG
This sequence comes from Antrozous pallidus, assembly GCA_027563665.1. Lineage (NCBI taxonomy): Eukaryota > Metazoa > Chordata > Mammalia > Chiroptera > Vespertilionidae > Antrozous > Antrozous pallidus. Next base: position 27,772,234 of record CM050508.1, on the reverse strand, counting down.
AAGATTCATAAACGTGATTGTTAAAATCTCCAAGGTACCCAAATTTTCAATGAATTCGACAAGACAACCAAGGCTTAGGCAAATGCCACCTGTGAGCAAGAGGACAGGCAGTGATATCACGAACCACAGGGACCTATTTTTATGCAAGATGTTTCTTATTTCTGTTATAACAAGTCACCACACACTTAGTGGCTTATGATAATACAAACATTATCTTATAGTTCTGGTGGCCAGAAATCCAAAGTAGATCTCATTGGGCTAAAATCAGGACTTTGTTCCTTTTTGGAGTTTTGGGGAGAACCCATTTCCTTTATTTGCCAGTCTCAAGAATAATTCCTTGGCTTGTGGACCCCTCCTATGTTTAAGGCCAGTGGTGTCTGAGTAAGTCCTTATTATGGTGCCAGCTCTCTGGTTCCAGATCTTCTGCCTCCCTATTCCCCACTTAAGGGCTTTCCTGAGTAACCCAGGCTTCTCTCTCCATCTCAAGGTCAGCTGACTTGCAACCATAACCCCCTTCCCTTGAAAGATGACATAACTCTCAGGTCTCAGAGATTATGACATGGTCATGTTTTAAGAGAACATGGAGCCATTATTCTGTCACCATACCACAGAAAAAGCGCACTGCTTCTCTTAGATTTCCCCAGACTTACTATATTTAACTAGTGGCCCAGTGCATGAAATTCATGCACATTAAAACGGGATTAATCAGAGGAAATAATTTAATATCGTTATTTGCCCTTTCTCTATAATAGAAGTGTCAGAGATGAAAGAAAATTAGTAAAATGTATATGAAAACCTTCCTCCTCTCAGAGTCTGGGGCACACCAGCAGACCCAGAGCCAAGTGCTGCCCACCCACATGTGCATCAAAATCATGTGAGACCCAGACCTGGCCACCACCCCCCAATTGGGCTAGATCCAGACTTGGTCAGTCCCACCCTTGTCAAGTCCCACTGAGAAAGGGGCATAGCCTCAGGTACCCTGGCCTGGCACCAGGTCAGGGGTGTGTGGCCTAAGGTCCTTCAGCCTATACCAGGGCAGGGGGAGTGTCTTGTGGTCACCCATCAAGACCTGCTGGGTAGGGGGCATGGCCTGAGGTCCTCCATTAAGCCCTGCCAGGTTGAGGACACAGCCTCAGGTCCCCCAGCCCAGCACCAGGAAGGGGGTGTCACCTCAAGTCCCCCATCAAGCCTCACCAGCAGGGGGCTGCAGCCTCAGTTCACTGGGCCCAGCCTCAGGTCCCCCATAAAACCCCACTGGGCAGGGGCTGTGGCCTGAGTTCCCCTGACCCAGCACTGGGGGTGCATCTTGAAGTCCCCTGTCAAGCTCCACTGAGTGGGAGCATGGCCTGAGGTCCCCTGTAAAGTCCAGCCAGGCAGCAGAGCGCAGTCTGAGGTCCCCCATCAAGCCACACCGGGTAAGGGTGTGATCTGAGGTCCCCCTTCCTGGTGCCAAGGTGGGGGGCATGGCCTGAAGTCCTCTTTCAAGCCCCACATAGTGGGGGGCCTGGCCTGAGGTCGCCCAGCCTGAGGCTGGGGTGGGGGGAGCAGCCTGAGGTCCCCTAGCCCAGCACCAGGATTGGAAGCACACCTTGATGTTCCCCCATCAAGCCCTGCCAGGTGGGGGGCATGGCCTCAGTTCCCCTGGCCTGGTGTTAGGGCAGGGTACTCAGCCTGAGGTCCCCTGTCAAGCCTCAAGGGGACAGGGGAGGGCGTAACCTCAGGTCCCTGCTGATTGCTCGTTAAGGCTTCTTATGGGAACTTGGCCTTAGCTGTGGGTGCAGCCATTACGACAGAGTGATGGTCAATTAGCATATCCCCTCTTTATTAGATAGGATGATATTCAAGCCAATATATATTTATTGTTCATAATATTGTGTTAGATTATTATGGGAAGGAGCACTTGATATGGAATAATTTAAACCTTTACTGGAAATATAATTTTATTTCTCTTAGAAAACATTTTAAATGAAATGTTTTGTAAAAGAAAAAAAGAAGCTTTTTATTAAAATTTGGTTTTGTGGACCCCCACTGGCAAAAGCTTGCTCATTTGAAGGTTGCTAAGGAGTTGCTAAGGGATATTGTATAGGGAAATTTAAGTTTTGTATTACCTGTAATGATCAATGATGAAAAGAAAGGCTTATTTATTCATTCAAACAGAGTTTTTAAAAAATCACACACCATTCCCAGCTGAGTGCTTAGTACCTACAAGATGCTTAATAACATTTGCTAAACTGAATGGAATGTCATTGATTTTCCTTCTCATTGAAAGTTTTTTATTAATTAGTCTTTATTCATTTTTATTAATTAGATTAGATTTTTATTTTATTATGATGCAGTTACCTTAGTTTTTTTTTAACATTTTTCTCCCATTTTTTTTCTTTTCTGATTGTCTACAGGCAGGACAACGCTGAACAGGAAAGATGAAAAAATAAGTAAATAAATAGCTTCGCTTGTCCAGGCAGAACATTTTAAATACCTCCTCAAATGCAGGCCATTATCTTATTACATCTGGTTAGAGAGCTGCCCTGAGACCAGAGGTTCTTAATCTGTTTTGGAATATGCATCTCTTTAGTGACATGTTGTTCATCCAACTCCTATAAAAAATAATACTAATTACCCATGTTAGAGCATAGAAACAAAGCCTTCCCTTTTGTTAGTTACCCTTAGTGCCATTCATCTGCCCTTGCTGCTCAGGGCTTCCTCTGAACTCAGACAGGCAGGTCCATTCCACTCCTGAAGGCACTGCTCCACACGCTGCTGCCTTCCGGAGCCTTCATGAACATGCAGATTTCCACATCACAAATTCTGCCCCTCAGACATTCTAGGCGCTAACTCACAGGAGACCTCACTGCCAAGGTGTCATCCAGGTATAAGATTTCACATGTCCCTCTACCCTTTCTCAGTTGCATGCTCTCCCTATGGACCAAACACATCTGGCTGTGAGCCCGTGTCTTCCACCGTTACCCCACGAAACATTCCTCACTTTCTAGCTTCACCTCTCCTATTCATAGCATCAACAACCAAAAGCTAACAGAAATAGCATTCTATGCTCCACCTCATTTTTTACCAAGGTACCACCCAATACATTTCTACTTCTCACTTAAGACCCCAAAGATCCAATTTATCATGAAATTAAAGATGAAAATATGACATGGAAAGGTCTAAAGATAACCTTATAGGCATGTAGAGGAAAGTTTTACTGACACCATTTCTTAAGAAAGTTTTACTGACATCGTAAGAAATGGTATGTTTCTATGGAGATGAAAACAATAAATGCTGAAAAGATTGGAGTGCTTCCTGTATTACTTTGTAATGCTAATATTTACATGAGCAATGCTAAGCAAAAGCTCAGTGATATTTTATATTAATCAAATCATTCTAAATTATACCTATAACTTTAGGCACTAATAGAAGACAAAAGTTAGGGTGAAAAAAATGTTATGATGAGAGGAGACTTACTCTACCATACATGTAAACATTTTGCAAAAGCTAAAAAGTTATCTCAAAACTGTGTGAAATTGACATATCATTATGAAATGCTTTGGCTAGGTTGTCTAAGTATTTTAAAATAATCAAAAGATGATCATACCTCCACCAAATATATTCTAGATGAATCATTGAGGAGGAAAAGATAAACTTCCTTGTAATAGACACTGTTGGTACCTCATACCATCTTTTCAACCAACATATTTGAGTGAAATCCGAATAATTTCCAAATGCCTACACCTGCATCAAGGGCATTCTCTGCTCCACATGGTGATGGGTGAAAATTTCAGGGAATAAAATTTACCTTCTCACCCTGGCCAGTATAGTTCAATGAACCAAGGATCTCAGATTTGATTCCCACTCAAGGGAACATACCTGGGTTTTAGGTTCGTTCCCTGGCCCAGATCGGGGCTGATGAGGGAGATAATCGATGTGTTTCATTCACATCGATGCTTCTTCTCTTTCTGAGCTATGATAATGCATTTCTCGAATTAATGTACCTAGTACTAATATAAGTCTACTGATTCTTTCTCAATTAGATCTCACTCAGTTTTCAATGACACTCATCCCATAGTTCAATGGTAACCTATCTATTTTATGACTCAAAACCACACAGACTATGGCTCCATTTGCTGGAATGCGCCTTCATACACCACCTCTAAACAAACATCCACGTGCCACTTGTGCTAGTCACAATTTGTGTCCGCAATGGTGATTGAAGACAAGCAAAACTAAAGGACTTTACACATACATGTTTCAGAATTACTAGTAGCTTTGCTTCAATATCAGGTATCAGTTTCATTTTACACAAATATTTATTCTAAATCATAAAAATCACAAGTAAATTATAGGGGCCAGGGTTTTCTTGTTTTTAACTTGGGAACTTTTATTTTTAAATCGGCACCTTCCCTGTTTAAGTTTCATACACAGACACAAATGGTATCAACAAAGAGAAATCAAATGCTTTTTGTCATCCACAGGACATAAATTATGAGGACTTTTACGGATACCTCTAAACCCTCCTAGATTGTTACATAGGAAAATGGAACTTTGTTGAGTCCAGGTTTGGAAATGATGGGATCACCCATGGCACCATGTACCCCAGGGATCCACTAGTGTTTGATCAGCTGGCCACCTGCCAAGGTGTTCTGGTGTCTAGAGGAAGGTGCAGAAATGTAACCAAATCAGATTTATAGATGTTGTCACAATTGGTGATCAGAGCTGCCCCTAAATTTCCATCCAAAGAAATGCCAGGGTGTTGGGCTCTGAGATTGGGTTCTCATCTTGGTGAATAAAAATTTACACATCATCCTCGAAAGGCATTAATGTAATGAAGGAAAAAGAGGAAATAAATCCTTTGTGAAAATAAACAGGTTTTATAATTTATTGCCAGCTATTTAAAAATTAAATTTCCTTTTCATTATATGTAAAAGAATTTGATACACACAACACTGCATAAACTAGGCAGGAATGCTCATTACTCTTCCTGGTACAAATATATTAAGTGACCTATTTGGATTAGTGGTAGATTTGTGAGACCAAACTCTGGGTAATTTCCATTCTCTGAGTGTGTCACACTGACTGACTTCAACATGATCAAATATCTCAATGGGTCCAAAGACTGCATTTTACTTTATGTTTCAATATATGATGTTCATAGTGTGAGCATTTAAATATTTCCCTTAATATTTAATAATATTATAACAGGAGTGTGTATTATTTAAGTGGCTTTTACAGATGGAAAATACTTTGGGAGATATTTAATGTTATATGTCAAAGAAGGTATTTTAAGCTACTGAAACTAATAAGGTATGAGTGTCTTATATTTACATAGATTTTGTGCTTTCCAGGTTTTTTCATCAAGGTATTTGCACTTTATGTTTGCAATATACTGATCAAGCAAAAGGAGTCAGAAAATCCAAAATTCCTTTCCAAATGGGACAGAAGTAAGTCAGGAATTGCTAACGGTAAAAACCTTTGTGGTTTCACAGGGACCTGAATAAGTGGGTCCATGCTGCCCCTCCTTTGTGCTTCTCAATACAGGTGACCTTGAAAGAGATAATCTTCTACTGGCAGAATTTTGTGTTTAATATGAATAATGAATATTTATTGTTTTTCCAAGTAGTGTTTTAGCAAATCAGCTCTGAGTGAGACAGTTACTTACTCTACGCTGGAGAAAACCTCTGCATGCGATTTATCATGCCTTATAATTATCGTCTTCATATAATGAGTTCATTTTAGCCATGTCCTATGAGTTGTTTATTAGTAATATTGTTCTAGCCCAGCAATTTAATTAACTATACATATCACTGGTGATTTCTAATGATCCCCCACTTTTAAAAATGAAAACAATGGTTCTTTGTGCATTTTAATGTATCAGATGAAATGAAAAGGTTTATTAAATGACATTAGCTGATTTTGAGCATGAGAGCAAGAAGGGAATCAAAAGCATTCATGATTAGCTGAATAAAAATAAGTGGAAGCTCTATCCTATGTCCAGCATTATGAAAAATCACTCAACCTCTTTCTAGAAAATGGAATCATCACACTGGACTCTGCAATATATAAATTATAATAATAAAACATCCATTGATGTACTGATCCATAATTTGCAGGATACTTTTCATGTCTAATGTCATTGAGTTCTCACAATAGTGACACAGTAGCCAGCAAATGCTGAGGGACAGTCTGCCCTGGTACAGGTGATAATGTCCCTCACCATTTATTGGTGATTTTCATGGTTTAGAATGAGTATCTGTGGAAAAATGAACCCAATCATATCCAGTATTTTTTAAAAATCTACTTCTTACATTCTAGAATGTACATGTATAAAGTTGTTTCAATGTATACTCATCAGCCTGCATTCCATCCAATATCATTTACAGTATTAATTGTAAAATATTCAAATGGTACATGAAATTCATCATGATAGTGCATTCTAGCCGATGAAGCAATAGTCTGAGTGATAATGTGTAACAATACAGAATGGGTTACCATTGAATTGTGGGATGAATGACATTGAACACTGGATGGAATTCAAGTTGGACATTTGAGAAAGAATAGGTAGGCAAACTAATGCCAGAAATACAATATCATAGCTCAGAAAGAGTCAAGATCCAGAAACAGGCTTATAGAAGGAGATGCCAAGCCTTAGGCAATGGGGAGCATCAGAGCCGGGGCTGTGAGGCTGTGCAGCATCAGAGCCAAGAGGAATGGATAAAGAAAGGTAAGCGAATCCTAGAAACCTTTGTCTAATCCTTTGTTAAATTTCCTTCCTGCATTCTTACCAGTTTCCCATAACATAACTAAGACTCTGAGAGCCTGTACCAAGGTTTTCCTCCTCTTATCTTATACTAAGTACAAAGGAAGCAATTAATCAAGGTATTGCCTAATTCACTAGATGAAATTTTTGAGTAAATCAATAAGGATAAATGCAAGTGGATATCCTGACTCAAACAGCATAAACATTTTTGAAAAATATATATATATATAGATCTCCTTCTTTGATGATTGAATTGAATTGTATTTTTACCTCCTCCTCATCCTCTTCCTCCTCCCCCTCCTCTTCTTTGTCTAGTTCAAGGAAAATCATAGCCAAGGAGGATCCTCTCTCAAAGTATAGTCAGTCTCCTCAACTTTAACCAGAGCAGTGACATGACCAATATTTGCTATTTCCATGAATCACTGAGACTTGAGTAGATGATGAACTTGAGACCAGTGGGGTAGTGAGACTAGCTGGTAGCGTGTTAAAAACTACACTGCTAGAAAATTAAGCCAGAGGAGTGTTAAAAACAATATTATATCATGGAAGATCCAAACCAAATTCTGGAGCATACAGAGGGTTAGGTTGAGTTTATGATTTGTTCACTCACTTTTAGAATTATTACTTGTACCCATCTTGCATTTATGATGAAGCAGTGGGATGACTAAGCCAACACAATAAAAGGACTCACACCAAAGGGTCTGCAGTTGAGCAGACCTAGAGTCTGAAAGGGGGTGTGACTGTTACATTATTTTGATGGCATCATCCAAAAATTCCCCATTTGGAGCAATTTTAATTGAGATATAATTGACATATATCATTATATTAGTTTCAGGTATATAACACAATAATTCTGTTTGGACTAATTTTTAGTTAGTTTTCTTTGACTTATAGAGTTATGAGTTAACTGAATACATATGTACGGTGTAGTGAAGAGGTGGAAGAGGTGGAGGAGGATATAGGCAGGATAAATGGTAAGGGACAGAGATTTGACTTGGGGTGGTGACACACAGTACAGTGTACAGATGATGTGCACCTGAAAACTGCATACTTTTGTTAACCAGTGTCGCTGCAATAAATTCAATACAAATGAAAAAATAAAATAAACTGAATAGATGTACTTTTGCTTAGAATGTATTAGATCCATTTTTAGTTAAAAAGGAAAATCCTTAGAGCTAGTTCTTTTTCTTTGTGTGCTAGTTGACTCACAGATATTCAGTAGAAATTATGTAAAGAGAATTTTCAAAGATATATTTTCCACCTAGGTTATACAGATCCCTTATTTCTATACATTGACCCCAGTTCAGAATCCCTGTTCCTTCTCTAATTCAGTATTCTAAATATTTAGAGGAGTTGAGAGGTAAAAAGAAAAAGTCATTCTGTGACCCCAAGAAGGCATAGATTTAAATTCAATTTGTAGATGGCTTCTGAGTACCTTTTATGTGCAGGACATTTGTCAAGAAATGTAGTCAAAGAAAAGAAGACACTTTACTTAAGAAATGTAGTCAAAGAAGACACTTTACTTAAGAAAAAAATTAAACTACAGAACAATTTTTACCCGGTCTCATTGCCGGCTTTACAACAGGATTTCATCTGCTCCCAGAGGAGCCCAGTTTCAATTATTTAGAATTATGTTTGATCTAGTTTAACTAACCTACTTTCCATGGACCTGGGGTTGGAAGGAGGCATGAGATGCAAAGGATAAAATGGTTCTATAGGGTGCTTTTACGATAATTCAAAACACATTGCTGATTCATCAAAGAGTACCCAAATGCAAGATTCCTAAATGGTAGTAAATATTTAAAGCTCTGATGGAAACAAAATTAGAAGCAGGAATTAAGACCTCTAATCCTTTCACCTGCTCTGATGCAATAGGGAGGCTTAATGAGAGGAATCCTTGGATATATGCTGATGGTGCACTTGTGGGCTTCCCTTCCATTACTGAACACATGTGGGGAGTAATTTTTCAAATTGACATCCACTTTTGAAAATGCTTTAATGTGTTAAAATAAATCCAACAAATGTAAAGACCCCATTATTTTAAAGGCAATGAGCAGTAATAAGCTGATTCATGCTACGAGAATAATTTTATCTTAGCAAATGTCTTCCGAATATCATCTGCAAAGCTTTTGCTAAAATTAATCCCTTGATGAACTAAGCCAAACTGCTTTGTATTTTTTTAACATGTAAAAATCCTCAAAATACTAGAGCTAAAGGGGGAATTAGTTTAGAGAACTGGTCACTATTTTTCTGCAAGTTGAGTTGCCATTAATTTGACAATTTTTTTTCCTCAAAACAATGTAACCATAGAAATAGAACACAGGGTGGACGCATTAATCCTGAACACTAATGGGGCTCATCTTTGGTGTCTTCATCACCCAGCAGATAGTAAGATGCTGCATCTCTAGCCCTAATTCTGACACTGACTGCCAAGACGTATTTCAGCTGTAGAACCAAGCAGTGGTGAGGGGCAGAATAGGAAGAACAGAAGTTGACTCTCCTTTTCCAGGTGAGTGCTCATGATCAAGGGTTTTATCCTCACTAAGGCTCAGTTTATGCATCTGTAAAATGGAGCACACTTCAAGAGCTATTGATGAATATCAAATAAAATAATACATTTGAAAGAGCTTATAAATTGTAAACTGTAAAATATAAGACATTGATTGTTTACCAAGTTATTTTAATTCTCATTTCACTTTTATTCAAAACAAAACCTAGGATCTAAGAAAGGACAAACATTGCTCATGTATCATTTCTCTTAGAGAGGAATCTATAAAGAAAGCTCTCTGTGTTTGATTCTGAGGATAAAATAACTCAGTTAAAAATGAGGCAGTAAGCTAATGACAATATACAGATGATGAATTATAGAATTGTATACCTGAAGCTTATATAATTTTATTAACCAATGTCACCATAGTAAATTCAATAATTTTTTTAAATCCTAACTTAAAAACAAACAAAGGAAATTATGGCATTTATATTATAATCTGGAAATTTCTTATAACAGTAACAATGAGGAGGAATTGAAAGTGCAATTCCCAGATTGGACAAAAACATTTTCCATGTAGGCCTGGGAATTTTCCACAGAAACTTATTATCTGTTAGAGATATATACTATAATATTTATAAGTAGACTAGTATGATGTCTTAACTTTTTTTAAATAATGCTATGGAGCCAATGGTAGTAAGGCTACAGCTGAAATGAATTTGTGCAGTTAAATGTTGAAGCTACATAACTAATATGTGTGGATTCATTATAAAACCCTGTTTTGAGTATGTTTGAAGATTTGAAAATAAACATTTTTGTAAACTTTCAAAACAAAAAGTCAACCTGACTTATTTAAACAAATCTAATCATAGATAGATACTCCCTCATATTCATAGCCTTGGGGATTATGCAGGATAAACAGGGTGTTTTTTGGAGAAAAATGTAGACACACTTTAACAGCTGATAGCTCAACTTTGAAAAACAAAGTACATGTTAATAAACACTGTTTTTATAATTATTCAAAGTGTGTGTATACATTTGGGGGGCACCCTCTGTAGAGGGGTCAGAGATCTTGTGTATGATCTTGCAATTCTGCCTACCACACTACTTCATCAATATCTTAATGTAAAGCAACCTTAGGAGCTTCCCTGGTGAAATCTGAAATTGGCCTCCATACATGGAGGGCAAGGAGAGCCTGGAGAAAGACCAGAATATTCTGGATTGGTAGGGGGAAGGTGAAATAAGTAAGGAAATTTATACACGAGACTTGTCTTGGGCAGCTCCAGAGCAGTGGCTCTTCTCACCTGTGGCCTGAATCACGCAAGTTTATGTAGAGGCCTTACCTGGGTCCAGGCACGTATGCTTTCAGATGGTCTCAACAACACCTTACTCTGTGAATGCCCTGTCCTTGAAAATGGCTCACACTGTGGGAACTGTGGGCAGAGCACAAAGTCCAAGGACAGGACAGGAAGGGGGTGTGGAGTCTCCAATTGCTTAGTCCCGGCTTGCAGGTCAACCTGCAAAGCATCACAGAGGTGGCCACATTCTCTCTATGACCTCCTCCAACATTTCTTAGTTAATATACTATAAACATAAAGCAGCACACTATGTCACAGTTGAAATAAACAGAGAAGTCCTATATGGATCAACTTGGATAAATCACAAAAGCACACGTTAAATGGAGAAACACATCGAAGAGGTTGTGAATACTACATACAACCATCCATGTAAATTTTATAAATGGTTATACATGCATATTTAAAATATGCATGGCATGAGAGATCAATAGACCAAGTTCAGCATATCAGGCCATTGTCAATCATTTGGCTCAAATAAACTCACAAAAAATTATTTACAGTGTTGAATCTTTTTTAGTTAACAGGTTAAAGAACACTATAAAATTAAAAATACATGATTTTGTGCTTGAAGAGTATTGTGCAGTTTTTGGTACCTTCTACTTACAGTTGGGAACAAATCATACTGTTCAAGTATACTCAGCAGGAATATCTGGCCTAAAACTGAGGATTTTTATATTGTGCAAAAATATCATGGTATTTATGGAAAATCTTGTTTTTCTGTGCACTTATACAACTGATCAGTCTAATAAGCAGTGGGAATAACTATCAAATTAGAGGATTTGATTCTTGATTACAATGTGGTGCTTCAGTTATATTTATGTGAAGGCTTCATCACAATTCATTCTTTTTTTCTGGCATTTAGCATTTCCATTTTAAAATCAGCCACTAATACTCCATTATGAATGGTCCTATTGGCTAAAATGGGTATTCATGCAGGCAATAAGCTTAGCTGCATATTTTCTAAGTGGTGATCAAATTTAGTCCCTCAGAATAATACCCTTTGATGACTCTATTCTGCCTATTTTGCCATGGATTCTTTCTATTAGTCGTGATTACGTCAGTAAGAAAATGCCAACACATTTTCAAATCTTAATAAATGCATTTACTAATAAGGATTACTGCCATGTTACTGCTCACATACCTACGCATTTTATTCTTAGGCACTCACTAACCTTTTGTCATGTCTCAATACAGATAGCATACCTTTTACTTGTAAAGAAATCATCTGAAATACTAAGAAGTAATTATCTGATATAAAAAATGACTCACTTTCAAAATGTAATGTTTCAATAACACTGAATTGCTTAAAATAAACTTCTGCCTGTCACTGGAATGTGATTGGAGAGATGAAGAGAAAAAAGAAAAAGAAGAACAAAAGCACAATAAAGGGCACTTATCAATCGTCTGTGGCTTAGCTACCCCTTTGTGTCAATCTCAGCATTGGATAAGAGTGATTCCAGAAACATCTCACTTGTTATTTTCTACAAGTTTGCAGATTAGTAAGAGGAAATATTTGAAAAAAAGAGAGAGACAGAAAACAAAAGATTTCACTTGAGAAAAAATATTGAAGTGAAATTAACTTGTACTGACAGTAATCAACTATTAAACTTCTGTTCATATTTTTAGGAGATTGAAACTAAAGCATTGTAGGCACTTATGTGATAGACTAGAGGCCCCGTGCATGGCATTTGTGCACTGGAGGGGGTCCCTCAGCCCGACCTGCGCCCTCTCACAGTCTGAGACCCTTAGGACCAGGCAGACATCCCCCCGGGGTCCTTAGCACTGCCACAGAGGCGGGAGAGGCTCTCACCACCGCCACTGCGCTCACCAGCTATGAGCCCAGCTTCTGGCTGAGTGGCAGTCCCCCTGTGGGATAGCACTGACCACCAGGGGGCAGCTTCTGCATTAAGTGTCTGTCCCCTGGTGATCAATGCGTGTCATAGTGACCAGTGGTTCTGCCATTCAGTCAAGTTTCATATTTGTCTTTTATTATATAGGAAATTTTTTAGCAACTACTATATCTAGGAATTGTATGAAACACAAGAGATAAGGTAATGAATAACCACCACCACCACAATAATTAATTACAATTAACACATTGATGTCATTTATTAGATGCTTCATAATTGTCAAGTACTTTGGCACATACTTCCAAAACCTCTCAGACATGTAGACCTAACTACATTTTGTCAACAAAACAACAGTGTTCTTCTGTGGGATCCTATCCATCACTAAGTTTGCTCATCTGTGAAATGGGAACAATTATAATGTCAAACTCATAAGGCTGTCACAATGATTAAATTAACAAACAAACAAGGAAAGTGCTTAGAACAGTGCCCCCAGCGTGTAGTAAGCTCTGTTCTGGTTTATATGTTATAATAACATTGAATAAATGAAACAGGTGGTCCAACCATGCTAAAAATATAAACATAATTTGTTTTACTTACATACACATTCATACCAAAAAAATGTATCCCCTAAAGCAGTGGTCGACAAACTGCGGCTCGTGAGTCACATGCGGCTCTTTGGCCCCTTGACTGTGGCTCTTCCACAAAATACCATGTCGTGGACAAGTCTATTTTGAAGAAGTGGCATGAGAAGAAGTTACAAGAAAAAAAATTGACTCTCAAAAGAAATTTCAATCATTGTATTGTTGATATTTGGTTCTGTTGCCGAATGAGTTTGTCAACCACATTATAAGTGTATACAATTTCCAGCTGGGAAGGTGGGAATAGAGACAATTATATCCAGTTTCAGCATTTAAAAATTTTATAAAATTAACATGGACATTTTTACTAATTAAAAAGGAAAATTCTAACAAAATAAACTATAATTAATAGTAACTTGCTTTCTTCACTGAATCTGAAAATAGTTACCTTAACAGAATATTTCTAAACATAAAGCAGTTTAATAACAAGTTTCTTCAAATTACCTGTTTTCCCATTTGCCTGAGCTTGTTTGCCCAACTTGATATGTGAAATGGCATTTTTCACATTATCAAGTACATTGTTCAATGAAATAACATGCATTTCTAAAATAAAAGTTTTGTTATTGAAACTAATTTTGAAAATAAATATATGCTCTTTATTACAACTCATTTCCCCTCAGGTAATGTAAAGATGAAGAAAGTTCTATTATATCATGCCTGCAAGATTAATATCTCAGCAACTACGGATATTCTAAGAAAAGCTGTAATAAATCAAAATGAAAAAGTAGAGCTGATAGCATCTTTAGTTCACCTCTGAAGTGCATGCCAAACCAAGATGAGTTCATATCCAAGGCATCTTCTCTACCAAACACATTAAAGCACCCAAGAGACAAAATGAACCTAAATTCATTAAATATATTAATTCTTTGACCAAAGGTTAGGATTGATTTTTCACAATCTATACCACACAACAAGGCATTGTTTCAGACTCTGTGGGGAACCCAAAGGGCGGACAACCTGGATTCCGTTTTCATAAGTTTTCAATTAGTTTGGGAAGTTTGGATTTAAGTAGTCAACAACAGACCTAGCAATGAAAAGCAGTAACTACATGGCCACTTTTCATGGGGAAAAAGTTCCTTTTTAATTTTTTGAGAATTTGTGCAAAGTAGCCTGGTAACCTATCCAGTACCATATCAATTCAATGTGTTGCATGTACATAGGTATTATAGTGTCCCGTCTCTTTTAAGAATTAGGAGACAACTCTAGATAATAAAGAGGTAATATGCAAATTGACCATCACTCCAACACACAAGATCTCTGCCCCCATATGGACAAAGATGGCTGCCCCCATGTGGACACAAGATGGCCACCACAAAATGGCCAGCAGGGGAGGGCAGTTGTGGGTGATCAGGCCAGCAGGGGAGGGCAATGAGGCATGACTGGGCTGGCAGAGGAAGGCAGTTGAGGGTGACCAGGCCTGCAGGGGAGGGCAGTTGGGAAGGACAAGGCCTGCAGGGGAGAGCAGCTGGAGGGACCAGGTCTACAGAGGAGGGAAGTTGGGGGGACCAGGCCAGAAGAGGAGGGCAGTTGGGGGTGATCAGGCCTGCAGGGAGGACAGTTAAAGGTGACCAGGCTAACAAGGGAGGGAAGTTAGGGGTTACTGGGCCAGCAGGTGAGGGCAGTTGGGGATGACCAGGCCTGCAGGGGAGGACAATTAGGGGTAACCAGGCCTTCAGAAAGGGCAATTGGGGGCAAACAGGCCAACTGGGGAGAGCAGATAGGGGCAGGCTGGCAAGGGATGGAAGTTAGGGGTGACTGGGCCAGCAAGGGAGGGCAGTTGGGTGAGGACCAGGCCTTCAGGGAAGGACAGTTAGGGGCGACCAGGCCAGCAGGGGAAGGACAGTTAGGCACAACTAGTCTTGCAGAGGAAGGCAGTTGGGGGCAACCAGGCCATCAGGGGAGAGTAGTTAAGGGTGACCAGACTAGCAAGGGATGGAAGTTAGGGGTGACTGGGCCAGCAGGGGAGGGCAGTTAGAGGTGGCAAGGCATGCAGGGGAGGGCAGGTAGGAGGGACAAATCCTGTAGGGGAGGGCAGTTTGGGGGAACCAGACCTGCAAAGGAGGGCAGTTGGGATGATCAGGCCTGTAGGGGAGGGACTTGGCCTTCAGGGAAAGGCAGTTGGGGATGACCCAGCCAGCAGGGGAGGGCATTAGGGGCAATTGGGCTGGCAGGGGAGCAGTTAGGCATCTATCAGGCTGGCAGATGAGTGGTTAAAGGGTGATCAGGCTGTCAGGCAGAAGCTGTTAGGGGCAATCAGACAGGCAGGCAGGTGAGCGGTGGAGAGCCAGCAGTCCTGGATTGTGAGAAGGTTGTCTGACATCCCTCAAGGGATCCCAGATTGGAGAGGGCACAGGCTCGGCTGAGGCACACATGAATTTCATGCACCAAGCCTCTAGTTTTTCTATAAAATATATGATCTATGGCTGGCATGATTGTGTGGAAAGCTAATGAATAACAGCTTATTCGTACAATTTCTTTTTTATGGCAATACGTTGACATCCACTTTAGTAGATTAATTTTTGGTACACAGGACCAATTCTCTCAGCCCTAAAAAGATGAGCAGAATAAATTTTGCACATGAAAACTTTTATGGAGTTGGCAGTACATTCTCTGGGCAGATCATTTAGAGCATTTTTATTTGGCAATGCTCTCTAAATTTGCAATAATGCACCATGCTTTATTTAGAAATTTAGAATGGTTGATGCACTTCTACCCACATTAACTAATTTGATACACACATGAGCTGTGCAGGATGGGTATTATCTTATTACCATCCCTATCTTCTCTCCCAGTTAACAGATAGAAAAAGTGGCTCTAGGAGATCACCAGACTTGCTCATGCTCACAGATTGAGGCACGTAGCAATTATTAGGAATACTGTCAGGATCTAAAAGATTTCATTTATTGACATAATTAAGAATTTAACATTTTTTAAATTCATAAAAATACAAGTCTCCCATTAACCTAAGTATGTTTAGAAACACAGATTGTAATGACACAGCTATTAAATATTTTACAACTCCCCAAGTTTTTCCTCAAGCTAACCTCTTTCCCCCATTTAATTTTTTATTTTTTTTCTTAATCTCTTTTGCTTTTTTCACATATTCTCATGCCCCATCTCCTATCTAGAGATCTTAAATTTGTTCTCTGTACCTATGATTCTGTGTCTGTTTTGATTATTTTCTTTTTAGATTCCACAGAAAAGTGATATCATAGGGTATTTAGCTAGTTTCAGACTTATTTTACTGAACATAATGCCCCTTAGGTCCATCCATGTTGTTACAAATGGCAAGACTTAATTCTTTTTTATGGCTGAGTAATCCTATATAATAAAAAGGGAATGTGCTAATTAACCGTCACTCCATCACAAAGATGGCTACACCCACAGCTGAGGCCAAGTTCCCATAAGGAGCCTTAAAGAGCAATCAGCAGGGACCTGAGGCTATGCCCTTCTACATCCCCATGGGACTTGACAGGAGACCTCAGGCCATGACCCCACCCTCACCCCAGTGCCAGGCCAGGGAACCTGAGGCCATGCCCCCCACTCAGCGGGGCTTAATGAGGTACCTCAAGTTGTGCTTCCCATCCTGGTGCTGGGCTATGGGACCTCAGGCTGCTCCCCCTGCCCCAGTGCCAGGTCGGGGGATCTCAGGCTGCACTCCCCACCAGGTGGGGCTTGACAGGGGACCTCAGGTCGCACCCCTTGCACCAGCACCAGGCCAGGGGACCTGAGGCTGTACCCTCTTGCCTGGTGGAGCTTAACAAGGGACCTCAAGGTGTACCCCCAGTGCTGGGTTGGGGGGACTCAGGCTGCAGCCCCTGTCCAGCGAGGTTTGATGAGGAACCTGAAGCTGTACCCCCCTGCTGGTGGTATCTGACAGGGCACCTGAGGCTGTGCCCCCCTCCCAGTGCCAAGTCGGGGGACCTGAGGCTGAGCACTCCTGTTGGCAGGGCTTGACAGGGCATCTCAGGCCATGCCCTCCACCCAGCAGGACTTGACAAGGGATCTCAGACCATGTCTAACACCTGGCAGGGCTTGACAGGGTTCCTCAAGGCATGCCCCCTGCCCTGGTCTGGGCTGGGGGAACATCAGACCATGCCCCCCACCTGGCAGGGCTTGACAGGGGACATCCAGGTACACTTCCCATCCTGGTGCTGGGCTAGAGGACCTCAGACTGCCTCCCTGACCCCCGCCCGCCAAGCAGGGCTTGACAGGGGACTTCAGGATGTGCCCCCTCCCGGTCCCAGGCTGGGGGACCTGAGGCTGCACACCCCCACCTGGTGGGGCTTGATGGGGGACCTCAGGCCATGCCCCCAACCAGCCGGGCTTGACAAGGGATCTCAGGCCATGTCCCACACCTGGCAGGGCTTGACAGGGGACCTCAAGGCACTCTCCCTGCCCTGGTCTGGGGTGGGGGACCTCAGGCCATGGCCCCCATTCTGGTGCTATGCCAGGGGACCTGAGGCTACATCTCCTGCCCAGCAGGGCTCGACAAGGGTGGGAATGGCCCGGTCTGGATCTTTCGCAATTTTGAGGCGAATGTGGGTAGGTGGGGACTCAACTCTGGGTCTAGTGATGTGCCCCAGACTCTGACAGGAGGAAGGTTTTCATATACATTTTACTAATTTTCTTTCATCTCTGACACTTCTATTATAGAAAAAGGGCAAATAGCAATATTAAATTATTTCCTCTAATTAATCCCCTTTTAATGTGCATGAATTTTGTGCACCAGGCCACTAGTGTGTGTGTGTGTGTGTGTGTGTGTGTGTGTGTGTGTGTGTGTGTATCTCACATCTTCTTTATCCATTTTTATGTTGATGGACAGTTAGGTTGCTTCCATAGTTGGCTATCATAAATAATGCCGCAATGAATATATGGATGTGTTTTGAGTTTTTCAAGATTGGTCATATGGAATGCTACAAAAAATTATTATTCAGAAAGCACTGAAGAACATCAATAGTTAAAGAAATCTCTAAGTCAAAATGGTTTTCTAGATATACTCCTTAATATGAGAAAATTATGGCCAACATTGCTACAACCATTGAGACTCAGCTGTTGATAATTTTTAAGTGTCCCACATAGCAAAGATCCTCCCCTCATTTTAAATAGTAAAGATATATATATATATCCTGATTACGGCCAATACATAAATACCTAATTCACAGTGCCCTTGGTGTCTCTATTGCATATTTAGGTGTTTCAGCATTCACAGAATTGGAACTATCACCCTAGAGGCCATTGTATAGGCACGTTATCTCAAGACTAGTCTACTGTGTTTGACTAATGGATATCAGTGGTGCTCAGACAAGTAGTTACAGAGCAATAGCTGATTTAAAAAAAAATAGACAACTAAAAAGCAAGACTTAATAAGGTTGAGGAGCAGAAGACAACTCCTCAGGGAAATTTTCATGAAGGAGAGAGAAACAGGATGCAGCTTCCATAGACTTGGGTGCAAATGTGAGTTTTTGGCCCTACACTCAATGACCATTATCCTCATAATACAGGAGAGGGCACAGGAAGACTGAACGGGAAGGTCATGTGAGGCAGCTAATGTCATGCAGCCGCAAGCCAAATAACACAGGGAGCCAGTAGAAGCTGGAAGAGGCAAGGAAGGATTCTCCCCTTGGACCTTGGAAGGGAGTATGAGCTAGCTGTACCGTAACAGATTTGTGGGGCCCCCTCTACCAGATAATATATTTCTATTCTTTTAAGACACCCAGATTTGGTAACTGAGTACAGCACCTCCAGTAAAGTAATACTCTGACTTACACTAATTATAAAACTTTGGAAAAAGTGGAAACTGCAGCTATTTTTAAAAAACTTTTCCCTTAGCACTTCCTAAAAATAATCAAGCATAATTTTCTATAAATTTTTACTATGAAATCTTTTGGATTTATACCTTCTATATTGAGTACGCCTTCATTTTTTTTTCATATTTTGGGATTCATTTTTCCTGGCCTGAAATTGCAACACCTTTCCTGTCTCCAGTCTCTCTGCATCTCCATGCAAGTAGTTGTTGTTTTCAATCACATGTAATCATACTATTCTTTCCCCTATAGCTGAGAAGTGATTGAACCTAGTGTAGCTAAAGGCTAAGATAGTAGAATAATGTTTTGTATTCTATAACCCTAAATCTCATGACAAAATACAAAGGTTAGCTATCAGCCTATTTCCCTAAGTTTAGATTTCACAATATAAACAGTCTGAACTACTCTTTTCTTTCCTCAGGACTTCCATGTGGGCCAGGTACCTGAGGGATTTGCAGAGATTGGCAATGAGGCACAAAACTGCTTTGAGCTACAAAATCAACTAACTACTGTAGATATCTAGGGAGAAAAAAGATAAGGATTTAATGCTTCCTAAACAAAGAAGACTGAATCCAAAGGAACATCAATAGTCTAAAAAGCTGCATGGTTACTTATGTGAATCACCTCTTCTCTCAGGAAAATTCTCTCTCACTTATACAAATGGAAGATCTTATTTTTATAAATAATAGTTAGTGTGTCTTTACATAAAACAACAAGAGAAGTTTTCATGTATAGTAGTATTTTGATTATAGATTTAAAAGATTATTATTTATATTCAAACTAAAAAAGAGAAGAGATTAAATAAATGGCCCTAGTTTTGAAGTTTTCTTAATAAATGCCAATCAAATCTTATTTAGTAGTTATGAAATAAAGGGAGATAAGCTTATTATCACATACTTTGCAAAGACAAATTGTATAACATTCTTCTTGCTGCTTTTCCTAATCCTTATGTTTTCATTCTGAATTATCTATCCTATCTAATATAAGAGTAATATGCAAATTGACTGTACCTCCAATTGAGCCATGCCCACAGCTATGCCCATCAGCCAATCAGGACCAAATTATGCAAATAAACCCCAACCAAGATGGCTGTGGCCACTGAGAGCAGGAGGGAGGATTGGGTTTCCTGGGAATGGAGGAAGCCAAGCTTCCCACCTGCCCTTGCCGGCCTAGGCCTTCACTCAATGCTACAAAGTTTCAATAATAGAAGATATATCCCAAGAGAAATGGCAGCAGCCATGGAGCTAAAGAGAGCAGAGGCCTGGGTTGCCTGGGGAATGGAGGAAGCCAAGCTTCTACAGCCCTAGCACCTAGGCCTCCACTCTAGGCTACAAAGTTTCAATTATAGAATTAAAATAAACCCAAGCAGAAATGGCTGTCCCCATGGAGCAAGCAGAAGGCTTGGCTCTGCTTCAGGCTACAAAGTTTCAATTGTAGAACATAAATTAATCCCAGATCCCAGGGCCTCCACTTGAGTCACTAGGGTTGTGTGGCCAGCCTTCAAACCACTATAGGCCCCTTGCCCAGGCCGCCCCATGCCCCAAAGGAACCCCCACCCTGATCTGGGACACCCTTCAGGGCAAACCAGCTGGACCTCACCCATGCACCAGGTCTCTATCCTATCTAATAAAAGAGTAATACACAGATTGACCATCACTCCAACACACAAGATGGCTGCCCTCATGTGGTTAAAGATCCTGCCCCCAAGTGAACACAAAATGGCCACCACAAGATGGCCAGCAGGGGAGGGCTGTTGGGAGGTCCCAGACCTGCAAGGGAGGGCAGTTGTGGGTGATCAGGCTAGCAGAGAAGGGTAGCCTGGAAGGACCAGGCCTGCAAGGAAAGGTAGTTGGGAGCGATCAACCCTACAGGGGAGGGAAGTTAGGGGTGACCAGGCTGGCAGAGAAGGGAAGTTGAGAGCAAACAGGCTGGCAGGAGAGCAGTTAGACATCAATTAGGCTGGCAGGATAGTGGTTAGGGGTGATCAGGCTGGCAGGCAAAAGTGGTTAGGGGCAATCAGGGAGGCAGGCAGGCAAGCAGTTTGGAGCCAGCAGTCCTGAATTGTGAGAAAGATGTCCGACTGACCTTTTAGACCCAATCCTACCAGGATTGGGTCTAAAAGGTCAGTCGGACATCCCTCGAGGAGTTCCAGTTTGGAGAGGGTGTAGGCAGGGCTGAGGTTACACCCCTTGCCCCCTGTGCACGAATTTCCTGCACCGACCTCTAGTATATATATATAAAAGTCCAGCAACTGTTAAGGCAGAATGACTGAACAACCAGAATGACTAGCCACTATGATGCACACTGACCACCAGGGGGTAGATGCTCATGCAGGAGTTGCTTCCTGGTGGTCAGTGCACTCCCACAGAGGGAGCGCAGCTCAGCAAGAATCCAGGTTCATGGTTAGTGAGCACAGTGGTGGTGATGGGAGCCTCTCCTGCCTCAATGGCAGTGCTAAGAAGAGGAGAACCAAGCAGTAAGGAGATAGCAGACAGGCAGTAAAGAACAAGCAGGTGGAGTGTTAGGAGTGAGGGGTCCCAGATTACATGAGGACACATGCTGGGTTGAGGGATACACCCCATTTACTGCTCCCCCTCAACACACATGCACAATTTTGTGCATCAGACCTCTAGTATATTTATAAGAGGACAAACCAACTTCTATTATTCACAAACTGACACTTTCACCAAATTTAAAACTTTTATCACCACAACACTAGGCAAGAAGCCCTGAGAATATTCCCTTTGTTAACTCCCTATTTCTAAAAGCCAGACTAAAGTTCCCAATACTATTTGGCACCAGCTGAGTCACCTCCTCGTATCTTCAGGCAGTCTATTTCAAAGGCTTCTGTTTATGAAAGCCACTGGAGCCATCATGCAGCTATACCCTGAGAGGTTGCCATAGCAACTCATGAGCATGACCCCACAGATGCTGATGCAAGTTTGGTCACATCCGCAGTCAACAGAAAGCACACAATATCCAGCTGCCAAGGTATAGAATCATCAACATGTGAGCCCACAAGAGACAGCAAAGGTGAGAAATAAACACATTTCACCAACTGTTGCTTCCAGTGGCCTAGGATTATCTTCAATCATTTTTGTTCTCAAGATCCAATTATCTCAATGTCCAAATGTCAGTAATTTTCATATCTAATTACACATCCTATTATATACCTAATTTATGTGCCCTCTTATCTCCATCTCTCCATTCCAATGGCCCTGGATCAGGCTATTGTGATCTCTCACCCAGATTACTACAACAGTCCCTATCAATTACTTCCATCTTGTAATATTATCCACTCCTCACATAGCTGCAATAATGAACTTTTTTATCCAGATATTATTTCAAAACACACTCTCTATTAAAAGAACCAGGTTCAGGCAGAAAACCCCCAAAATGAAGTTGGACAATTTTTGTGCCCAAAATTAAGGAAGAGCTCAAAAACGAATGGGGTCATGTTTAAACGACAAATGCAACAGCTTGAAAGAGCTCCACTGGCCAAATATGGGACAGTTTGAGCTTCAAAACGAATAATGGCATATATTATAACCCATTGATAAAACCAAGATCCAGAATAAATGAGTAAATACATAAAAGGTTTTAAAAGTAAGAAATAGATAAATTAGAATGACAACTAATATAAAAATTATGAAGGAATTATAAAAATTAAACATCATACACCTAACTGATTAAATTGAGTTATCGTGCATGCTAAATAACATTGAATAAAAGTTTAATAGGAAACAGGATATTTACATATTCTTAAAGTATGTCTTAGAAAAGAGGAAAATAATAATTTTCCAGTGGATAAATCAAGTGGATATAAAATCTTAACCAAATAGTCAAAGATAACATCACCAATTAATATGACAAAGTGAAGTCATAGGTCTCCAGATGTGCTGCAGTGAGAATTTCATCATTTCTAAATTATTCCTATAAAAGGACATCACTTCTGTAGTATTAATACCAAAATCCATTACTTGAAGCTAATCATGATGAAATACCAAATAATACCAAATGGAAAAGTTTTGTGTTTGTGCCTCAAGTAGACTGGACTTTTCAAATGTCAATGCCATGAGGAAGAAGGCTGACAGACATGTTCTAGAGAACATGAAGAATACATGACATCTAGATGCAGGTCCTGGAATAGGTCCTGAACCCAAACGTATGATTGATTTTCACAAAGAACATTAGAGAAACAGTTGGGGAGATTTAAATAGGCTCCATATATTAGGGAATAGCAGTGTGCCAATGTTACAGTCATCAAATTTGGTGACTACTTTGGGTTATTTAACAGAGATACTTAGAGGAATGATGTCATTCAGTTTATAACTTACATTAAGATCATTCAATCCTACTTCTAATAATAATATAAAAGAGAGACCAATATAATAAACCAGAAGTCTGGGTCAAGAATATAAAAAAATTCATTGTACCATTCTTGCAAATTTTTTGTTTGACTTTGCTTATCAAAATGAAAGTGAAAAAATTAAAAATCAATCTCATTAAAATATAAATTTTTCTGTTTTTTTTCTCTTAAACCCTTGCAACAGTTTCTATTTCTGTTGGGATAACACTGATTTCTTAAAAGACCCAGCTATCACTCCAGACTGGCACAGAGCAAATTTTGTGATCATAGTGGTTTTCTTTCATATTTAAGAAAACACCTCATAGATGCTCTTCTTTCCTCATTTGCATAGCTAGTTATCTATCTATCTATCTATCTATCTATCTATCTATCACATTTGTCTTCTTTTCCTTTCTTTGCTTTTATCTATTTTATAAAACTCTCATATTAATAAATGGCAACTCCTTAGAGAAATTTTCTCTAACTACTTGACCCCCATTCCCATTTTTTGTCTATCAGAGTTCTCACTTATTTTCTTCATTGCACTTTCAAAAATGGTAATTATTCTATTTAGTCATCTCCTTATTGGTTTGTCGATCATGTCTATTTGAACACATCTTTATGCTTCAATAGGAACCATGACCACCTTGTTCTACATCCTATTCCCACTCCAGTGCCTTCAACAGAGTAGAACCACCTAATAGAGTAGGTGTTTTTAGAAATCTGCTTGCCAACCACGGGTGCAAGAATGGACAAGAGAAATATGTGTGATCTCCTGCCCCTTCCTTTCTATTCCATCTCTGTAAGAGCTCAGTAGTTGCAAGGAGATTTCTCTCTCCTTCTATTACTCATGAATTCGCACTCTACTGGTCTCTAGAAAGTCATTCAGAGAGTTTTCAGCTCTACATTATAGGTTAGAGCTTGAGAAATAGGGACCTAATGAGATCAACCTTTAATGCTTGAATTCTCTATGCCACCAAGTGGTTTTGTAGCCTCTGGGATTTGAAACAAACCCATCTTTGAATGTCTTTCAGGGTTAGAAAGTTCTTCGCTCTGGTTTGCCTTCCTTTTGTTTTTGTATCAACAATGGTTCTTGGCTCACTTCAAACAAATGGGTCTCATTATTTGCAGGTAGCTCTCCCACATTTGTGAGGTTTTCTTTTCTCTGAGATTTTCTCCGTCAGTCTTTTTTCCCTTAGTCTAATGGAAAATTGATCACTTTCTTTTTTTAAGGAAATCAAATGCTTGTTTCTTCTATATTGGAATATTTTCTCAGATGTCTAAATGGGGGCTGAAAACAAATTTTCTCTGTGGTCCTTCTCTAAATTGAAGCAAATATAAGAAGAATATTATATCAAATCCTTGTTTTATAAGTCCATCAATTGTGTTTCCTCTAAAGGAGTTAACAATATATTCCTTTTCAGAGTTTTTTGAAGATTCCCTTCAACTAAATTTCCTCTCAAATTAAACTTTGACTATTGCAACTTAGTGTAAAGTTAATAACTTCCACATCTATTAAAAAGACACTAATATTTGAGCATTTGCTTTATATTAGTTATATGCTAATAATCATTTCTTTCCTCCTATTGAATTTATCATGTAGGTATAACTGTCCCTATTTTTAAGATTAAAAAATAGAGAGGTTAAACCATTTTTTCCCCCAAAGGCACTCAGCTAGTAGTGCTAGAGCTTAGATTTTTGCCTTCATTTTATATCAAGCTGATTTTAATTTGATAAGAAGAAAAAAAGTAAAGAAAAACATTGTGAACAAATTAACCAGATGCTTTATTAAAAAGTACAAAATAAAATAAGTTGCAATCCACTAAAAAGATTATTAAATGTAATATAGAAATAAATAGATCTGAAAGTTGTATTTGTTAACAGGAGAAATATCAGCACAAACTTTTCTAGTGATTGGGGCAGAGTTGATGATGGTGAATAGTATAGGAGGAATGGAGGTGAGGTAATATTTCAGGTGGTAACAAAACATTAAAATGAAAGACTTAGTATCTAATCCTTTTGGCAAGTCAGATCTTTATTATAATAGTGTGTCTATTATTACTCATCAGCCTTTTAAAGTTTCTAGAACTGGAAAGTATCCAAGAAATACAAATGAAAGTAATGAAATTGGCAAAAAAAATCTGGTATAATAGGCACTAAAATTACTTTGGAAATGAATACACAAGTTAATGAATGAAATTGGCTCCTTATACTGGAACAAAAAAATACTATAGAGTGACCTGATTACAATCTTCAAGGATCGAATGGAGTTCTCTGCATCTTGGAGATTTTAAGAGGTCCTAATAAAGGATCTTGTCATTTGATTTAGGTATATGCTTTTTAATTATCAAAATAATTTAAGAGTGAAATGGATGGTCATGTAAGTGGTGGCTATTCATGAGAAATTAAGAAAATAATTAAAATCATTTTTATAAATGGTCTGGGCTTTTGAAGTCAGAATCCATGGGATAGAATTGTGTACCCCTTCACCTCTACTGGTCCTTAACTCCTGGTCCAACAACTAAACTTGACTTAGAATCACAAGACTGGAAAGAATCTTAAAGGAACATTTACCCAGTAAGTTTACAAGTCTTTCTACTTTGGTGGTTCTCTACTGATTTAGGGTTTTCTTTTCTCTCTCTCTCTATTTAAAAACAAAAACAGACTAATAAATATTGCTTTCTTACTAAAGCTAAACAGAACTAAACTGAGAAGAAAGTAAAAAGCAGCAGAAAAGTGTAACAAAAAGTGTTCAAGCTTAGTCTCAAAGAGAAAAGGAATATAACCAAGAAGAAAGAAAATGAGGCATACTATAAATGAAACTTATTTTCCTCTTCGGCTCATGTTACCTGTTCTTAGGGCCACTCTACTTAAGAATACTCTAATTTAATACATTCAATGTCTTTTAAAAATTCTTCTATCAATAAAGATCTCTACAGAATTCTCAAGTAATATATCCCTAAATTCAACTATTTTTGTCAGTAAAAATAGCATATTAATTTCTATGATAGTAACAAGTACCTTCTCAGTTAATGGAGGTCCTCTGAAAAGCAGAGGTCAATATTGAATTCCATGAGTAAGAAAATCTTAGGGAAAATGTGGGAATTCTTTTCACGCCCTGCGTATCCTGCATGTCCGGGGTTCCCATGTCAAGGTTCAGCGTCTGGAGAAGGCCGCACACAAATGAAGAGAGACTTGAAAAGCATCCATTTTTGGGAATAATGGGGGCCAGGCAGGAGTCCACCTCTATGGGGAGGACACCACCAGCTCTGGCTTTCCTATCCCCTTTTATTAGGGCCAAGTGATACATCCATGTCCTTTAGGTCAGGAAATTCCAACAATGAAATCAACCAACAAGAATTACCATAAGACAAAAGGTGTGGAAGCTTTTACAATTACCAATGTGTCACCTAAACAATATGTGAATAGTTCATACTTAACATAAGACTAAAGGAGGGGCAACTAAAGTCTCACCTAAACAATGGGTAAACATATCCATTAAGCTTTGACCAGGTTTCCTGTTTGTTCTATTTACATCTCTTTGATGACGCAATGTCTGGCTTCCCGCAGGAAAACACCTGTGAAGAAAATGGGGACAAAATTGGGTGAGATTGGGAGAATATCAGATCACAATGCACTTCTGATCCCAGGTGAAAGAGAGAAGGAAGAAAAAAAGTTGGGTGGAAGCTTCTTAAACTGCAATGCAGTGTGTTTTTTTTTTTAATTTTTAAAATTATTTCAACTGCACTTTATATGTGATATTACTTTTTTTATTAGGCTCAGATGTACAGCATAGTGGCCAATCACATATGTTTCTCCCCAACACTTCCAGTACCAGTTGGCACCACACATAGTCATTATAACTCTACTGACTGTAGTATATTCTTTATGCTGTACTTTAAATCCCCGTGACTCTTCTGCAACTACCAATTGTAAGGGCAGGACAGGACTGCAAAGACCATTTTGGACTGTGTGACTTGGCATGTTGGCCGCATGAAACTTACTTGGGGGCTGACATCTTAAAATCACAAAGACCAACCCATAAACTCTGATGATGAGGGGGGAGAGCAGGAATCAAGGATTTGATTCCCCGATAATAGCCAGACTCAGAGTGGGGAGGAGGATAGAAGAGAAGGACGTGGTTCGTAATGCTTACACCAGACACAACCACCAAAACCCCCTTTAGCTGTTTATGACATTTACTCAACCCTCCCTTGCCTGAGGACGTCCTGCTGCCATAACACCGCAAGGCCAGATACCTGGCCAACAGGGCACACCAGCTTGGGAACAGAATTTGAAATCTCCGGCTTCCCTGTACTGTAACTGACCTTGTGCTACCTTTCTTTGTGTGAAACCGGCCAATCACAAATTGCCAAATCTCCCTGCATTGGAGATAAAAAGTGCTTGCTACTGAGGCTCGGGGCTCGCATTGCTCACTGCTGTGACAGTTGAGATGTGGGCCCGAACTCAAGTTCATAATAAAGGCTTCTTAAATTTTTGATCTGGCTCCTTGGTGGTTGTCACTCATGGGTGGTCCATAACACCAGTCTGTATTTCTCAGTCTCTTAACCTTTTTCACCCTATTCTCCCTCACTCCAAATTCAGTTTCTTCTTTTTGTCTATTAGTCTGCTTTTGTTTGGTTTGGTTGTTTATATGGAATATAAAGTTATATACATACACATATATATGGTGTTAGTTTTTCTCTGATTGACTTACTGCATTTGGCATAATGCCCTCTAGGTCAGTGATGGGCAACCTTTTGAGCTTGGTGTATCAAAATTCGCCAAAAAAACAAGCATAACTCGGGTGATGTGTCACTTTGAGAAAAAAACCATAATTTCACGATATTTATAGTTTAAATAACAAAAATGTATAATTGTAATATATAACTGTATTTAATAAACCAAAAACTAATTATTTAACTTACCTGCTTAGTGACTTCTTTGTTCATTTGTCAGTTGGTTTCTTTTGTTGGTCATGATATTATTTAACTTGTGTGGCATGCCGTGAACTAAGATAAGTGAGAGGGAGGAGGAATTATTTAACTAACATGCCTATTAGTGATTTTTTGTTGCTGAATTTCATTGGCTAAACCTTCAATTGAAGGTTGGAATTTTGTACACTTCAAGTCCAAGCAAGCGCTATGAACTTCATCTGTTAATCTGTTTCTTTTGTGGGTTTTGATATTATTTAACGTTGAGAATAAGGTCTCACAAAGTATGTACAGGGCAAAATTGTGAGTAAAGGCATTGCTATATTTTTCAGGGTGCTAAAAGTGTCTGATAATCGGTTCCAGGCACTCCAAATTTCCTGTTCATAGTGGCACTCCCCTTGATTCTCCAAGCGGCACCTTTCCAGATCCTCAAGCTTTGATCTCAAGTTGACAAACACCTGAGCCCAGATGCTGTCTTGAAATTCTGCAAGTTGCATCTCCAAATCATCAATTTGCATCCATTGGAAACCATTTAATTCCAAACTACTGTAGACTACTACATCAGAATACTTAATTATTTTTATGGTCCTAGGCTTCTAAATTGATTAAATCTATCACTGAACTGGTCAAGTAATGAGTCTAAAACATGTTACTTGAGGAAAATACTTATAAGTTTAAGTTTCTATATCTCGCTTGAAAATTTAGTGTCTACACTACACTACAGCAAATGTTCCATCCTCGGCTACTGCACCTGGCCATGCAGTAGCCGAGGATGAAACATCCTTTTCAGCATGCGGCCCTATACTTCTCTGTATGCGACCGCATGCAGCCACGTGTCATCGAAAATGGCTACATGTGTCACTGCTGACACACGTGTCATAGGTTCACCATCACGACTCTAGGTCCATCTATGCTGTCATATAAATAGAAAGATTTTTTCTTTTTTATGGCTGAGTAATATTCCATTGTATATATGTACCAGAGCATTTTAGTCTACTTGTTTATTTATATAGGCCCTTGGGTTGCTTCCAGAACTTGACTATCCTATATAATCAAAGCCTAATATACTAAGTGTCCAGTCATCTGGTCGGCTGTTCAACCAATTAAATGTAAAATGCTAGTGATATGCTAAGGCCACCCAACTGCTCACTATGACATGCACTGACCACCAGGGGGAAGATGCTCTAACCTGTAGCTTAGCTTGCTGCTGGGGTCTGGCTAATCAGGAGTGAGCAAGATGAGCTGGACACACCCTGGAGCCCTCCTGTGCGCCCTCCCTGGCTGGCCAAACTCCCAT
Source organism: Antrozous pallidus (assembly GCA_027563665.1). Taxonomy (NCBI): domain Eukaryota; kingdom Metazoa; phylum Chordata; class Mammalia; order Chiroptera; family Vespertilionidae; genus Antrozous; species Antrozous pallidus. The sequence continues at coordinate 27,742,766 of CM050508.1, read as the reverse complement.
GTTCCTCCCTGACCCCTATTGTGCACCGATGGGATCCCTCAGCCTAACCTGCATTCTCTTGCAATCCAGAATCCCTCACGGAATGTCAGAGAGCCAGTTTCAGGCCAATCCCACAGGCCAGGCCAAGGGACCCCACGGGTGCATGAATTTGTGCACCAGGCCTCTACTTGTAAATAATGCTGCAATACTAATTCAAAATAATATATGCACTCTTATGTTCATTGCAGTGAAGTTCTAAGGAAAATTCAGCAAGACTGTTGAGGAGTCCTTAAGACAAAGTCACCTGTGAGACAGAGCCACACCATGCCCTTCTCCATCTCCTGGGAGTGGTCCCACTTTACTATATTCTAGCCATATTCAGTCATTAGCACTAAAAGAGCATTAGATTTCAGAGCCACCAGCCAAGACCCTTAGCCAATTTTATTCCCTTAGTCTAAGATCTGAGAGGCACCATGGCCACAATTTTCTGTCCTAACTCTTTGCCACTCACAGTGTTAGTACTCTGAGATCTCTTTGGCTCTACACAAAACTTGTCTGGTGTTGAGAGTGAGTAACTGCAAAGAATAACAATCTACATCTGACTCGCCTATGCTCTTAAAGCCCACTTTCTATCTCCCACCTGACTATTTTATCTCTCTTTATGCCATACCCACCTGGTTACACTTTTAAAATATCCAAAGTGAATAACCCAGGCTACAATTTGGAGCTATTTTTGCTTGTTTTTCATTGTGATGGAAAGCAAAAGAACAGTTCCATGTAACCTTTCAAATGCTTAAAAATATATACTTGGCCACCTGATCTCTGATGAACAGCACAAAGCCCCTTAAGAGGTTTTCACAAAATGTTCCAGGGCCAATATCTATGGATCCAATATACCATTTGTTTCAGGGTATAGGATTGTAAAAACAAGTCATCCAAGATTTTTAGTAAAAACACTGTTTCTTGCTTGCACCAGGAACTACTTATTCAATAAGGACTAATTACCAGCTCAGTGCTATCTTTTAGTAGTTATCAATAACAGGAATCATGCTAACTATTTTGGATCAATTATTAAAGCATTTGAGGTTAAATATAATTAAGTTGTAATTTTTAGACAGCTTACAAAAAGACTGAAATACTTTCATAACAAGAGTTTCATGAAGGCTTACAGAATGAAAGAAATCAATATGAAATGTGCTTTCAAATATATTTTACCTCATTTGAATAACAGACAATATTCATACTGAAGTGGAACACCTCAAACCACCAATCATTATTATTAAACGCATAGAGGTTCTCTAAATATGACAACCTAGTTCCTCTGTATAACTCTTCTTTACAATTTCAAACCTTATGATGCAATTAGGATGATAAACTATATAAATTTAACTGAATATTAATGACAGAATGAATTAGATCAATTAGAGATACTGATGTAGGCCCATAAGAAGACCTGAGACCCAAAGTAACTAAATGTCAGTGTGAGTCTGGTAACTAAGAATATTGACATTTTCATGTCATATATTTATTACATTCTTCCTTCTCTAGAAGATTGATGACATTTACTTGATTGTGGGAATGTGATTAACCTGTATGAAGAGATCATGATCACATAAGAAACTTAATATAATAGTATCAGTCTTCATAAAAAAAAAACAGCATATTTAAACCAATTTTGAGATGGAAATATTAAAATGCTTCATCTTTTATAAATGTTAATTTGGAAATGACATTTTTTTATGAGATAGTTATTTGGACGCTTGTAATGAAAATATGCCAAAGCTATATCTTGCCTTTCTGAATAATTTAAAATACATTATTTCAAAGCAAATATGATGTTTCATTTCTTGAAGAGGGAAGGATCCAATTCATTTTTTAAAATCAAATAGAACTTAAAGTTTTAAAAATCTTACCATATTGTACAGAGGTTTTTAATATAATTAAAAATTTCTCCTTTTTAATTACAGTCAGCCATGATTTGAAAAATGTATTTTTTAATATTTTTTCTATGGAGGAGGAACCAAGATGGTGGCATAGGTAAACACCTATTTTGCTGCCCCACAACAATTTCAAAACAATAACTTAACAACAAGACAAACATCATCCAGAATCACCGGAAAGCTGGCTGAATGAAAATTCCACAAGTAAAAGTAAAGATAGGACACTGTGACTCAGAGGAGCAGTGGAGGGCAGTCTTGAAGATATGTGCAGAGAGAGGTTTGGGGCCGTGCACGCGCATGAGCTGTAAAGGGCGGGCAGCAGCAAACACGGCCAACTTTCTCCAACAGGGAGGGCAGAGGCATCCCACTGCACTGATTCCCCAGTTCCAGGCGAGGTCCAAGGTTGGGGGAAGGCAAGCTAAAACCTGGGCGCAGCAGAGGTCTGTGAGTTTGAGGAGAGTGCACGTAACTTGGAACAGCAGTTTGCGTGTAAACTTGGGGACAGAACTGCGCGACTGCACAGAGAGGACTCGTGACTTGCTCCCTCATTTGGGAGACCACTGAACTGCTTTGTTTTACAACCCTGGGCGAGACTTTGGGTGTGCAGACTCATTTGGGGAGAGGCAGAGTTGTCTGGCAAAGGGTGAAGACTGGCAGCGGCTTTCTCTCAGAGGTGCGCAGCTGTTATCACCCAGCACAGAGACCCACGTGCCGCATAGGTCAGAGCTGACACTGCTTACTCAGCTCAGAGACTCTGCCCATCCAACCTGAACACAGCTTACCTTTACAGCCAATTGGCCTGGAGGTCAAACCCTCCTAGTGCTAACAACAATAAGCTGGGCTTAACTTCAACAATACTGTACAACCCATAAAGGATTGCAGTAAGAGTATCCACCTCAGGTAACTGGGGAGGCTGAGCCACTGTCCCTTAGAGGACATCTAACACACAAAGCTAATGGACCAACTCAGGAAAGCAGCCACAATGCAGAGAAATGGAAAGAAATCAGGTGTGAAAGAAATGGAGGAAAAAAGACAACTAGACATCGAGTTAAAAACCACAGTAATAAGGTTTTTCAAGAGGCTCCTAGAAAAGGCCAAAGAACTTAATGAGAACTGTGAAGAAATGAACAAGACATATGAGAAAATGAACAAGACCTACGAGGATATGAAAAAGAACCAACTAGAAATTAAGCATACACTGACTGAAATAAAAAATATTACACAAAGTCCTAAAAGCAGTCCAGAGGACTGCAAGAACCAAGTCAATGATTTGAAATACAAAGAAGCAAAATCCACTCAGCCAGAAAAGAAAGAAGCAAAAAGAATCCAAATAATTGAAGATAGTGTAAGGGGCCTCTGGGACAATCTCAAGCATACGAACATCTGAATTATAGGGGTGCCAGAAAAAGAGAGAGAGCAGGATAATGAAAACCTATTTGAAGAAATAGTGACCGAAAACTTCCCACACCTGGTGAAAGAAATTGATTTAAAAGCCCAAGAAGTGCACAGAACCCCCAAATAGAGGAATCTAAAGAGGAACACACCAAGACACATCATAATTAAAATGCCAAGAGCAAAAGATAAAGAGAGAATATTAAAAGCAGCAAGAGAAAAACAGTTAGTTACCAAAAAGGGAGCACTCATACGATTGTCAGCGGATTTCTCAATAGAAACGATGCAGGCTAGACGCGAGTGGCAAGAAATATTCAAAGTGATGAACAGCAAGAATCTACAACTAAGATTACTCTATTCAGCAAAGCTATCATTCAGAATTGAAGGTCAGATAAAGTGCTTCACAGATAAGAAAAAGCTAAAGGAGTTCATCACCACCAAACCAATATTACAAGAAATGCTGAACGATATTCTTTAAGAAGAGGAAGAAGAAAAAGGTAAAAATATGCATTATGAACAACAAATACACATCTATCAACAAAGAATCGAAAAATTGAGTGAATTAATCTGATGAACAGGATAAACTAGTGAATATAACAGAATCATGAACATAGAGAGGGAATGGACTGACAATTCTTGGGAAGAAAATGGGTGTGGGAAGTGTAGCAAGAGACTGAACAAAAATCATGCAACTATGGGAGAGGACAGTGGAGGGGAGGTAAAGGCAGAGGGTGGGATGGATACCGGGTGGAGGGGAGCTATAGGGGGAAAAAGGGGGGGAACAATGTAATTAACAAACTGAACAATAAAGATTTTAAAAAGATAAAAAATATTTTTTCTATGTTTTGAGCATGATTTGGAAGTCATTGCTTAGAATATAGCTTTGAAGTTTTACCCACCTACATCTGTGACCCAATATTTTGTGGAAATCTTAGAAATACATCACTTATATTGATGTTTTCATTGTACATCTTAGACAATGAGAAACACAAGAATAAAATGGTGAGATTTTTCAGGTAGGTGTGATTTTATTTACTTTTAATCATTATTCATCTTTCTTATTCAAGCCTTTTTGTTGTTGTTGTTCATTCTTAACTGTTGACTATCTTCAAGAATAGTGATGTGACAAAGATCACTAAAGGAACTGTAAAAATCAGAAAATGTGTCTTACACTTTTAAGCAGTTTTGCCTCCTTAAAGCAAAGAAAATCATACATATCGAATATGCACTAATGTTAGCTATAATGCCTAGCATTTTATATACATTATCAATTTTCCTTGCCTTATGCTGGGTTATGTTCAGATAAACCCATCATAAGTTGAAAATATCACTAAGCTGAAAATACATTTAATATTGTACATATAACCTACTGACTATCATGCCTTATCCTAGCCTAACTTATGCATGCTCAGAACACTTTCATTAGTTTACAGTAGGGCAGAATCATCAAACACATGCATATACAGCAGAGAATTGACTGTTGACCCTCATGATTATGCACTGAACTGGGTGGGAGCTGTAGCTCACTGTCACTGCAGCTCACTGTCACTGCCCAGCCTCATGAGAGAATACTGTATACTGCTAGCCCCCAAAAAAGATCAAAATAGAATTTATTGGAGTGAAATTGGTTCACAAAACCATACAGGTTTCAAATATACAACTCGATAAACCATCATCTGCATACTACATTGTGCACTCATCACCCCAAGCAGAGTTTCCTTTCATGTCCATTCCCCCCACCTTTGCCCACCTCCCCCTAGCACCCACCTCCTTTCCCTCTGGCCTCTGGCTGTCATTATCCTGATATTTGTGTCAATGTGATAAATATATATGTTTTGACTAATCTCTCCACCTTTTTTCATCCAGTACCCCCACATCTTCCCCAGTGACAGCTGTCAGTTTGTTCCATATATCCATGCCTCTGGTTCTATTTTGTTTGTCATTTTATTTTGTTCATTATATTCCTCATATAAGTGAGATCATATAATATCTGTCTTTCTCTGACTGGCTTATTTTACTTAGCATAATAATCTCCAGGTCCATCCATGCTCTCACAAAAGGTAAGATTTCCTTCCTTTTAATGGCTACATAATATTCCATTGTGTCACTTTATATTGAGATGTCTACCACAACAGACAATATACTAGAGGTTAAAAATTAAAGGGTGAATGACAGATTGAGTGTCTTGGGCATACAATCATACTTAAAAACTCAGCATGACCTATTATTTATAAGATTTATGTTTAAAGTGATATGGAAACAGAGTAGCTATAGCCAAGCATATTTTTAAGGAAAGGCTGTTCTGAGAGAAGGGAGGCCTTCAGCTAAAACATTAAGTAAAATGTGTGGGTTTTACAATTTACAAAAATAAAGCTCATCAAAAATTGCAAAATCTAGAAATTCAGAAGGACAAGAAAAGAAAATCTTAGTTAACAGTTTAATGTATTTTATCCTGTGTTTTCAATGCAAAAGGGATTTACATTTTATATAGCAAAATTATGATATATATAAAATGTTGTAAAATAAAATGAGGCTACAATTTTTCATCTTATTATATGGTGTTATAAGTATGTTTTCTTAAAAACCTCTTTTTTTAATTAAACAGCAATTCATAGATGTCATACAAAATAGCAAAGACCATTCCGGAAAACATAAATCATCCAGCGTTACAATGATCTGTTCTTCTTGCTTTTGGTTTTCCATATTTAATATAACACATATCATAATTTACATAAAATACTCCTTTATTTGTTGATTTCCTAATATTTGGCTATTTTAAAAATATATTTTATTGATTTTTTTACAGAGAGGAAAGGAGAGGGATAGAGTCAGAAACATCAATGAGAGAGAAATGCTAATCAGCTGCCTTCTGCACACACCCTATTGGGATATACCCGCCACCAAGGTACATGTCCTTGACTGGAATCAAACCTGGGACCCTTCAGTTCGCAGGCCAATGCTCTATCCACTGAGCCAAACTGGTTAGAGCATATTTGGCTTTTTTTTTTTTTAATTCAGAAGGAAGCATTTTTGTTCAGAAATAGTTTTCATATTTGGGATTATTTCTTGGGAATGTATTCTGACATATAGAATTAGTGGGCCACAGGGAAACTGGCCCATGAAGAATAAAAATAATTTGAATGATAAAAGGATGCATTTCAGGGCGAGGAGAGAACATGCCCACTGACATGGGTATTGTTCTTTTACTGCTGAAGAAGCTGGGTTGTACTGGTGTATAGCTCTATCTTTGAATGAAGGTCTTGGAAGGAGCCCTCCTCCAGCATCACAGGTTCATTCTGTGCAGGTATATGAAATCAAATCACCATGCTTGGAACTGCTGCATCTTGTAGAGACAATGATGCTCTGATTACTGATAGCTATGAGTAGCCCAAGCTTCTGAAAATGACCTAGAAGACCAGCTGCAGTAATAGGGACACATAAAAGAGGTCTGCTGATTAGAGAAGGCAAGCATTTTCTTGGAAGCCTGAAATGAGGAATAGTTAAATTGCCTAATTAAGGTCATAGAAAATGAATTATCTCTTAAAGTTTCACCAATTCTAAAATCCTGTGTTGTAATAATATCATCTAATACTTCCTACTCCCATTATAATTCTGCTGAACACCTGGGCAGTATTATTATTATTTCCACCTCAAATTCTGTTATGAAATGAGGTTGTAGATGGATGGATGATGATAGGTAGGTAGGTAGATAGATAGATGATAGATAGATAGATAAATAGATAGATAGATAGATAGATAGATAGATAGATAGATAGATAGATGATAGCTAGGTAGATAGATAGGCAAGAATGTCAGCAGATGGGTTAAAAATATCCCTTATAAGATATATTTCTTCCGAAGAACAGGGACATCATTTGTTAGCAAAACCAACTCAGAGCACCACTATAAAAGTTCTGATTCATGCTGTTTTATTTCCCTTTGACTTTTATGTGAGTTGGTATCTTCCAAGAAGCCTGAAGCTATGATAAAGAACCCATTCAAATTTTTTATGAACTTCACACTTTATTTGCTAAATGGCAACCTGGGGAATAGTGACTATATTGAAGCAAATAGTGCTTGTCTTGCCCTGTAGACCGTTCTTCCCAATTACCCTAGTACAGATTTGTATTAAAGAGTTTAATGAACAGAAACTACTATATATAGCATACAGTTGTCTGAAAGTACAGACTGCATATGGACTCTGAATTACCAGGCAGCTTCAATCCTTAAATGTCCTCAAAGGAACCCTGTTGTTCAAGTTTCTTTGTTTCCAAGATTTCCTGCAATTCCAGTTGAATAGACCAATTAAGACTTCCTCTGAAACATAGTCTATTAGAATGTTCTGACACACTCATTTCCATAGAAATAGGGTGACCGGTTACCCTGACCAACATAGCTCCATTATCCCAGAATAATTATTAACAGTGCCCAGTTTCACTAAAAATTCAGGATGGTAGATTATATGCTCATCCCACATAAAAATGATCCTCACAAATAAAGGAATTCTGCAAAAGGATGGGCTGAGAAATAGGGGAGCCACCCCATCCTCTCCATATATGAAGAAATGCTTCTTGAAACCTAGTGAAAAAATTAAAATGCATAGTTGAGCTCAGAGCAAGAAAGCAAAACGAGAAAAGAAGTACCAAAAAGAGAAAAGAAGGCACACATCCACAAAATGATTAAGAATTAAAACTCCATGGCTGGCCACCAAGTGCCCAGAGCCAGATATAAATCTAAGAACAAAGGATGTGTGTGTGTGTGTGTGTGTGTGTGTGTGTGTGTGTGTGTGTGTGTGTGTGTTTCTTGTTTAATATGTTTTTATTGATTTCAGAGAGGAAGGGAGTGGGAGAGAGAGATCAAATCCTCAATGATGAGAGAGAATCATTGATTGGCTGCCTCCTGCATGCCCCCCACTGGGGATCGAGCCTGCAACCCTGGTATGTTCCTTGACTGGGAATCAAACTGTGACCTCCTGGTTCAGAGGTCAAGGCTCACCCACTGAGCAACACTGGCCAGGCTGAGAACTGGGGTTTTGAAGCCTACAATAGGATGGGATGCAAGAAATTCACAAGGAGAAATAAATGTCCAGAAACTCCAGTTGAGTGTGTCTACATAGATTGCTCAGCTACCTTTATGATAGCAGCCCCTCCGTGGTTTGTTTAGTTTACTATTTCTAGCAAATGGCAAACTCATGCTTAAAGGAGCAGGATTGAAGCTGGGTGTTGACACAGAGATAGAAGCTCATGCCTGCCAACTGGTGCCCTTTTCGTTCTGCTGGCTCTCTGACTCTTCCTGTGATGAGAATATTTTCCAGAGGGATGGCTTTTCAACTTTGCATCTGATATCTATTTTAATCACAGCTCTTTGAACATGCTGAGTTTACATGGGAATGTGTTGGGTCTTTCTGAATGTACTAGTAAGTTCTGTGATCAGGATATCTCCATTTTTTTAAAACAGACTGACCTTAATTATCACTGAGGAGTTAGAATAAATCCCATAATGCAATGATGGAGATGGCTCCTTATGTATGTGCTGTAATAACCGATGGCATAATTCATCAATTGGGATAGAAATAAAAACCTATTAATAATAGAATGCTGGAGGCTTGGTTCAACTTACTAGTCTTCCACATCTTTATGCCTAACTTCTCTCCTTAAAGTATCTACTGCAGTTTGACTTGGAATAGCAGGTTTTTTGAAAAATAGTTCAGGTTGCCATAAACTCTCCAATACATTTCTGTGCTTGGTAGAGAGGAAAAAACAGGGAGAGAAAAACAAACAAACTGAACATAAAGAGAGGAAAATATTACTACTCAAATGCTGTCCTCAATCTGGCTCCTACATAATTGGGAGAACTAGATATCAAATTTTCAGGAACTTTGCAAACTACATCTTAAAATAGTCATTACTAATAATTAAATCACATATGTAAAATTAAATAAGTTATATTAAAAGCAAAGGTAATAAGTATTCCAAAACCATCTTTAATTATTTAACTACACTTTACTAATACTTATACTCTTGAAGTTATATATGTTTATCATATCTAAAAGATAAAAATATGCTATGTAATGGTGTGCTGTTGTGTATTTCTAGACAAACCAGTTCCAACCAGTTGTTCTTAAACTTTTTAAAAATATATTTTATTGATTTTTTACAGAGAGGAACGGAGAGGGATAGAGAGTTAGAAACATTGATGAGAAAGAAACATCCATCAGCTGCCTCCTGCACACCCCTTACTGGGGATGTGCCCACAACCAAAGTACATGCCCTTGAACGGAAACAAACCTGGGATCCTTAAGTCCACAGGCCAAAGCTCTATCCATTGAGCCAAACCAGTCAGGGTTGTTCTTAAACTTTAATGTGCATAAAAGTACCCAAAGGGTTTTGTTTACACACAGATTGCTGGCATCACAAGAGTTTCTGATTCAATTGATCTAAAAGAGAAAAGACTTGAGAATTTGCACTTTTAACAAGTTCTCAGTTGCTCTTGAGATGGCCTTTTGATGGTCTAAACAAGCCCACAGAATATTATTAACCTCAACTTAAAGATAAGGAAACATTTAAAGAATTTAGGCATCACATTCATTTCCATCTACTAAGTACATTACTAGTTACTTAAATCTAAAACCTATATTTTCATATCATAGATGATTCTTGATCACAGGGACATCCTGACACAGAAAACAGGAGTTATGTCATACAGCTAATAATTCAGACAATAGTCAATCAGTATGACCTTTAGATGGCACAGATAAACAATTCACAGCCTTACCCATAAATAGTCCATAGCCATTAATGTGTACTATCCCTCTATGTTAGATATTTTACACTTATCTTCAGAGCACTGAAATTCTGCTATTTCTGAGGAAATCACGCTGATTGATATTCATGACTGCCCATAGCATTAGCTACATGATTGCTATCACAAGATTAAGAATTATTTTACACTGACCTGCCACAAAGTCTACCTTATTTTTATTGTTTCACAAAATACTTACAATCATAGACTGACGGTTGAGTGATTTTCTAGCAGAGCTCAACAATGAAATCTCAGTATAATCAAGTATTATTTCAATTCCTTTGGGGGAGTGGGGAGGACATGTGGCATAAAATGCAAATTCTTCTTTACCACTCAAGCTAATAATATCTCACCCTCCAATCAGATCCAGACATCAGAGACCAAAAGTGCATGTTGCTGGTTTTCTTCTTAAAGGAAAGGCTTTAAACCTCAGAGAAAAAAAATAAGAATGAACACAGATGCTAAGATGAAAGCTGTTTACCTCATATTTTACTATTCAAATTTAGCATAGGCACCTAGTTAGTTAGTTAGTTAGTTATTAACAAAAAGAAGGGAGCCAGATATCTGATTAAATCAGATTAACTAGAAAGGGACAGCTTTACAAACACTCCAGGGAATAGTCAAATTGCTCTGCCAAAGGGATTAATGTCGGAGTGAGCAGGAAAAGAAGAGCTTTTTTCTTTTTCTTTAAGAAAAACCTTTGCATTTGATCATTTATTTCAAATTTAAATCTAAATTTATGTTGATGTACCTCATGGGGCCACTGAATCCCTTACATATTCCCTTGTCTCTGTCTGTATTTTAACATTTATAAAAACAATAAATACAGAGAATGAGCAAATATATATATATGCATCTATTATGTGAAAACAGATATCAATATCTATCTTTGATGTGAGCACATATTGCTATTCAGTAAAGGAATGACTAGATCAGTCCTTTTACTAATTTTGGGGGAAAAAAACGCCATCTAAAAAAAAATTATAAACTGAAGAATGTGTTGCCTCATGAAAATATGTCCCCATTACTGATCAGTCCTTTTACTAATCTTTGGGAAAAAATGCCATCTAAAAAAAAAATTATAAACTGATGAATGTGTTGCCTCATGAAAATATGTCCCCATTACATTTGACTTCCAAGAAGAATTTCCCTCATCTCAATGTCTAGCTTCTACAAATGAGGTATAAAAGTATGAAAGAAGTGGGAAAACTGTGTTAAGTTTTACCGACATTAAGATTTATTAGATTTTTCTTAATGTCAGCTGATTAAATAATGCAGAAATAGTACAATATAAGAAGATTCTTTAAGAGGTATAGTCAACTGTGTTTGCCCATCTATAATAATAAAAGCATGATATGCTAATTAGACCCAACATTCTTCCAGACATCCTTCTGGACAACCTTCCAAACGAAGCTGGTGCTGCAAGGGAAGCCTGGGGCCCAGGCTCTGGAGAGAAGCCAGTGCTGGCAGCCAGGGGAAGGAAGGCCTACTTGCACGAATTTCATGCTTTGGGCCTCTAGTAAACTTATATAGTTGACTACCCCCTACATTCTATACAATTTCAGATCTTCATGTCTATTCAAAATTCCTATGGAGTGTTTAAATGACGGATGCATCTGGGACATTTCAACCAATCTTTCAGGCATCTGGATTTTTATGTCCACAGAGAACTGCTTGGTAAATGATTATGACTATAACTTAAAAAAAGGAGAAGGAAAGAAAGGGAAAAAAAAACATAAACACAAGTGGAATTAAACTCATTTTAAATTCATTCTATAAAAATAAAAAGTTGCCAAGAAAGCAAAAGAAATGCATTTTCTTGCTTGTTACTTTTCCCCATCAGTCACATGTATTTCAATAAGTGCCTGACCTTTTATCATAAGATGTTTAAATGGCAGTTGTTATGGCTTCAGTGTAATATTTGATCAAAAGCTCTTGAGGACAATAGTTTGTTTTGCAAAGGTCACGTCCCTTATATACTTGTGAATGTGTTCAAAAAGCTTACCAACTAAATACACAAGATTTTTATTGATAATAAATTATTTAACAGCTTTCAAATTAAATGTAAGCCAAGAAATCTATAGGGAATACTTTAAGAGAAGTTTGAAAACTCATATCATAGTTTGTAAAGCAGATTTTTTTAAAACAAGTTAACTTGAGTTCATAGGAAATAAAGGGGATTGCATTAAATGACTTATTAAAATTACCTACGTGGGAACAAGATACTGGTTAAACCTTACATCATACATAAGTGGAAGTATTTGAATGTAAGAATATTCCTCTACTTCTGGAAAGGAGAGAAGGTATGTTTTCTTACCATGTTTTCAAAGCAGACCCCTCCTAACTCATTTAACACAAATGCCTCAACATAAAGTCTAGAAAACTTGTGTGGGTAACACCAGGTAATTGGTCTTTCTAAAAACTAGTTTTGTTCTGTCAGGTGTAATTTTCATATAATAAAATTTTCATACAATAAAATTCTTCCTTCTGAAGTATAAAATTTGGAAAGCTTTGACAAATATACAATGATGTAATAACCACAATAATCAATATATAAGTGAGTTTCATCAACCTGTAAAGTTCCCTTCTCCTACTACTTCAGCCATTTGTTAGTTATGTTGAACTGGAAGATTTAAATTTTTAGTAATGACCAATGGTAGCATTTAATTGCATATATATTTATAATAACATTTATGTATTGATTTGCAATTAATTTGCAGTGTTAAAGAAACTGTAACTTAGTACTTTATTTTATTAAAAAAAAACACTTCTCTTTCCTCAAATTTCACAGACTTCCTTAGCTAAATTTTAATAAACATATCCAAATGCTGTAGTTCAAAGGAAGGACAAAGACCCACTGGGCTTTACATCCTGCAGTTTTTCTCTAAGCTCTAATTCACTTCCTTTGAAGTGGAATTTAAATCTCTCTCTCTCTTTCTCTCTCTCTCTCTCTCTCTCTCTCTATATATATATATATGTATATACAAATTGCATTCCTAACACAAATATTAATTAAAAGTAGGATTCACATGATTCTCCTCTCATTCAGAACAGCTCAATTAGCCTTATCATTATTTGTAGGGGGTACAATAAAATTACACTTTTCATTGATTTGATATTTAAATATTTTACATTATTTAACATTATAGCTTCTCATGAGATATTACATTATTAATTTTAGAAATACATTCAATATCATTATCAGGCTCATCAAAATGTTCCTGGTAACAGATACAAGTTTTCAAAATCCTATACTATCTAATAAAGAGGGAATATGCTAATTGACCCTCAGGCTGTCACAAAGATGGCAGCACCCACAGCCAATAAGGAGGTAATATGCTAATTGACTGCCACACCCTCAAGGCTGGTGGCACCCAGTCCCCTCAGCCCCGCTGGGGCACTTGCCCAGTCCCCTCAGTCCCCCAGCTGCCCAGGGCTGGCCCAAGGTGCAGGCAAGCCTTGAGTGGTGGCTACCCAGCGGCCAGGCCCACCCAAGGCTCAAGTAACCAGAGCCAGCTGAGGTTGGCACTGTCAGCAGCAGCAGCAGCAGAGGTATGATGGGGGTGTCGCCTTCCCCTGATGGCTGGGTCACCTCCTGCCCCTGAGGGCTCTCGGACTATGAGAGGGGGCAGGCTGTGCTGAGGGACCTCCCTGCAGTGCATGAATTTTCATGCACTAAGCCTCTAGTTTTTACATAAAAGCCTGAATGTAACACTAACATTATGTAGTCAATTATTTTGCTTGTAGAGATAGTTCATATTGTTTACTTCAGAGGAAAGATATATCAAATATTCAAATGTGAATATGCATGGTTTGTCTGCTAGTCATTCTATTAAGTGAAAATGGTGTTCCCTGCTTTAAAAAAAATGTCGAATTGGGCTGACAACTCAATCACATATGTGCCTTTTCTTCAGATAAACATACTTTTGGTGTCCAGAGGAAGTATTTATGTCTGTATATTTTGTCACACAGAATTTAAAAGATGTATAATTGAGTGTAGAGATTTAACAAAGTGTATTTTTAAAAATATATTTTTATTGATTTCAGAAAGGAAGAGGAAGGGAAAGAGTGATAGAAACATCAATGATGAGGTAGAATCATGGGTTGGCTGCCTCCTGCATGCCCCTTACTGGGGATTGAGCCCACAGCTGGGGCACCTGCCCTACCAGGAAATTGAACCCTAACCTCCAGGGTTATGAATCAACATTCATCCACTGAGCTATGCTGGCTGGGCAAAATTTATCATTTTTATTGCATCTTTAAGGACATTTTAAAATGAAACTCCTTGTTTCCCTACTAGTACTACTTTGCTTTGTACTAAGTTACCAGAAACGTTTCATACCATTGATTTTGTATCATCTACAAATATCAGCACAGTGGACAAAAGCAAATAATATATTAGTATTATTATAAGAAATAACTTTTACTTGATGGATCTCCTAGTGGAGTTTCAAAAGCCCCCAGGGCTTCATAGACCAGGTTTTGAGAACCATTTGTGGAGAACCATTTGCTATTGTTAATTTGATTTTAAAAAAAAAAGACCTGAGCATTCTGAATTTATGTGAATGGCGGTACATTATTTTATCCTAATTTTGTTATTCCCTATTAAAAGTATATCTAAGATTTTAAGATTCATCATACAATTTAAACTATAAAACAGACTATATTGCAGTCTACATCCATTACTATAATGTAGCAACATTGTGTGAAATCCAGAAGATTGGTTCTGTTTTACTAGGAACTCAGTGATATAATTAAAATTAAACACACAGTTCAAAGTCATACCTGCTCATTTAGAAGAAATGCTTGGAGCTGCCCAATGAAGCAGCATTTCAAATCCAGCAGAGTGAATTGTGTGTAACTAAGGCTATGGGTTGAAGAGTCTTAGATATGTGATTTTCCATGGTAATGTGGAAATAATTTCAGTTTGTTGTAAATAACAAATGAAAGATTTTCCTAAGAAATATTTAGAATCAGTTACACTTAAATTTGCCAATGCTCCAAGGATAATATCAGCTATAACATAAAGATCAAAGGCGTTAGAGCCAAATAACCTGGGATCAGCTCCTACTACTTCCTACTTATGAGAGCTATGGCATCCATGAAATCAGGATAGCAGTGATATTTCCCCATATTCTTAGTAGTGGCTATTATAATTAATAATAATTTTTAAAAGACAAAATTAATTCATATGTGTAAAGTTCTAAGAACAATGCCTGAATATTAAATACAGTTGAACCATGAACAACACAGGAGTTAAGGGTGCCAACCCCTGTGCTATCAAAAATTGCATATAAGATTTTAATCCTCCACACCTTAGTTTCCTCTTAGTATGGGAAGTTGATTTGTTCCAAGTCCCTTGCAAATACCAAAATCCACAGATGCTCAAGTTTCTTACACAAAATGGTGTTGAACAATACCTACAGTCAGTCCTCTGCATCTGCAGATTCCCATCAGAGGATCAAAAACATCATTGATAATCTAGAGTTGGTTGAATCAGCAGATTTAAAACCTGGGGCTATTGTGAGAATAATGTATATTTATTTTTAAAAATCTACATATAAGTGGATCTGTATAGTTCAAATCCATGTTGTTCAAGGGTCAGCTGTAGCAATTTTTTTTTTTAATTTCATTTACCAGGGAACTTGTAAAAGACTTTGAAATGAGCAAAAAGAAAATAAGTTGGTGTTTTATTCAGTCCACCTCTTTGGGTTATCTCAGCCTTTCATTGTCTTTGAGCTTTTTTTATTAGTTCAGAAATTGTTTAAAAAATAAATAAAAACTAATAGTAATGCAAAAGATTTTTTTTAAAAAAAATCCTCACCTGAGGATATTTTTCCATTGATTTATTTATTTTTTTTTTTTGAGAAAGTGGAAGAGAGAGGGAAAGATCAATGTGAGAGAAACACATCAATTGCTTGTCATCTGCAGGTGCCTGACCAGGGCCCCAGGCCTGGGAGGAGCCTGCAACCGAGGCATGTGCCCTTGACTGGAATTGAATCTGGGACCCTTCAGTCCGAAGACCATCGCTCTATCCACTGAGCCAAACCAAGTAAGCCAAAATACTTTTGTAAAGTGGAAAACAAGTGATATTGCCCTTTGGATATTTCACTTCTGTGTAAATTCATTTCAGCATTTCTGACTGCTTAGGCACATGGGCGTCCTTTGAAGTTCCCCTTGCGCGGGTTAGAATGTTTTTCTGACTCCCTCATTAATTAATAAATTATAAAATCTTTGATGAGTATTCGTTTTACATTTGTATGGACATCACAATTTTAGCATTTCAATAGTGACTTTTAATGCATTACCATTGCAAAGAAATCTGACATTTATTAAAGAGGAAAACACATTCTGAGGAGACAACATGATTTTAGAATGCAGCAGGACCAGGTGGTACTGCTTATTGGAGACAGGTGGGCATCTTCAGAGAGCATCATGTGAACCACACTGAGTTGGTCACTCAAAGACTATCGGTTAGACTTCTCACTATTGTAAAAAGGAGACAAGTGAATACAATATTTTTAAGTTATTTTTAGTGGATGGTGTTTAAATATTTTATTTGAGGCTTAGTTATCCAGAATACTTATTTAGGCAGAATACCTCATTTCTTGACAAAATATATAAAATGTGATTAACATTTTTCCTGTCTCTTGCTGTGTCCCTGTAATTTAAGTGCATTTTCTGGGTGTTCTGTCAAAGATCATAATTCTGGAAATGGAAGCAGCAAATGATCAGTTGTTCCCATCCTGCTCCTCTTCCACAGGCAGCCTAGAAACTCACTAAAATACCATATAATGAATTTCTGATCCATTATGTGATAGCATTTTAAAAATTTATATTAATTTTATACACATTTTATAACTAAAGTTTTAAGACTGTTTAAATATATCTGCTTTTTAAAGAGCCCATTATTTTTCTTTTTAATATACCCTATATATGAAAATACTAGTAGAATAAAGCCATAAGGGTAGGACCCAGTAATTTGGATATGAATAATTTAAGTAGGGAAAGCATTTGCTTTTAGGTATTTATTCATTTCAGAAAATGATTTAATGTGAAGTAGTTCAAAATATCTGTTTTATTTCTTGAAGAGAGTTAAATATTTCAAGGGCTTTAAGCATCCATTTCCACATAATCCTTGTGATAATAACATAATTATTATCTACAAATCTAAGATATCCACTTTTAAGATTAAGATAGTCTGAGGTCCTGGTATACACAAAATATTCAACTGCTTGCTGTAAAATTATCTCATAATTCAAAATAATCATACTAAGTAATAGGCAAAAATCTTGGGTGTTTATTTGCCAGTATAAAATATAAAAATATTTTATCCTAAAATACCCAAATGCTACTTCATTTGTGTAAATTTATTAAACAGATTGAATTATTTCTTTTATAACAAGGACACAATAATTGGCTTTTCTTTTCTGCCATTATTTTATTCCAAGAAGCAATTTAATTATGCCCTCCCAGCCATGTGAAAAGTGAAACCTTATCCATCAATATGGCAGAAGCAGGCTGCAAAGCAAAGTGGGGAGTTTTGCGGACATATTTTTCCAGCTACCACAGAACAGGAAAACTTGAACACAGATTGGCACTCTCATACCAAGTTCCCGGCATGTAATTATGTAAGTAGAAGTAAAACTAAAACCTTCTAGAAAACTAATGTTTAACCAGAATAAATTTCAGTATTTTCTAAATGACTAGTAATTACTTGCAGTACTTCTGAAAAGTAGATTAACTCTGTGTGTTCTGGTGTGAGTGTTCTTAAATGATCCCTAATCCTAGACTTGGACTGGTTGACAGACCCTATGGATCAATCATACTCAACCACTCCTACTTACTAACTGCCCATAAAAGAGTGCAGACAGAGAGTCATACGGAGAATGAGGGAAAGAAATTCCTGTTTATGATGAGACACTAATGAGATAACGTGGACTTTTCATTAAATTATAAAACCATCCCCCATACAAAGGCTTGTTTGTTTCATCCTCTAATCATAAATTATGCAAGCTTACTGCCAGTTAAGCATTTTTAACCATGTGGAGAACCCTACCAGGCAACAGTGATGCATTTGGAGCAATACTGTAAGAGACAGAGGGCTGCTCCAGGCAGCCTGGGCCACTAGGGGCCCTCACTCCAGGAACTGGAAATTAGAGTAAATAAGAGAAGCCTGTGTTACCTCTACAGCTCCTCTGTGGCTTATGGTCACTGACCTCATTCAGACATTTCTTCATTCATATCATCTTTTCTTTGATAATGTTTTAGGCACTGGATTTATTTAAATTTAATGAGCTTTAGTATATTTTATTGGCAAGTCCAATAGTGCTCACTTCTTGTCAATTTTATAAGGAAAGATGATAATTTTTCACTGTTCAGATAACATTTGGAAATGTTAGGGAAGAACAGGTTGTCTTTCAAAATATAAATTAAAAACCATTTCAAGACTAGGGGCAAAATAACTTTTTTAAGGGTCCTATATGCCTATTACTTTCAGAATAACCTTGCACTATATTTATAACTCTAACTTCCTAACATAATGTACCACAGTAAAATAATGTCTACCCTGAAATTTCCTGGGGATTGTGAATATTATACTTTATTCTATATGAAGTTAAATTTTAATATAAATGCATTTCTTATGTTTTTCTGTTTAAAGTATATGGAATGAATGGAATAAGAACTTTCAAGAAGTTTTGAGTTTTGCTTATTTTAAATTCTCAAGAAAGTTTTCATTAATTCTGTAAGTTGGTTTTACTTCCTTTCTCCTCAGTGGCTAAAATCATGTTAATAGGAAATGCAAACAGTAGTAAGTAGATTTTTAAATGTGGTATTCATTCTGGCATGCTGTCTTCTGACCTATCCCAGGTCAAGTCTGGAAAGCATAAATCTCATTCTGTCCCAGCAAAATTCTTTATTCATGACTTTGAAAATGCTAAGATCAAAAGGGGTAGATTCAATTCCATTCAATTTGCTCAAGTACACAGAAAAGTTCTTTTATTCGAATGACAGGAGCAATTGATCCAGAAATGCTGTGCTACTTCTTTCTTGAACAAGGGCACACACCTTGCTTTATTAATTCTTTTGAAATTTTTGTTGTTGATCAGCTTATGAATAGTCTGATTCAAATAACTACCTAAAAATGAAGGCAATTAACATGTCTTTGTGGAAAAAGAAAAAAAAAGGTGCATTTCATTATGAACAGCCAATGACCATAAAAAACCACTTCTGGATTCCATTCTTCTGAAAACCTATAGGATGGAAGTAAAGGGCTGCCACGTAAGTTTGTAAATTGAGAATAAAAGATAATTCATATGGTGCCAACAAATCTAGCTGGTTTATATATTAAAAGCCAGCCTGGCCAGCATGGCTCAGTGGTTGATCATTGACCTATGAATCAAGAGGCCATGGTTCAATTCCTGCCCAGATTGTGGGCTCCATCCCTATTGTGGGGCATGCAGGAGGCAACCAAACAATGATTCTCTCTCATCATTGATGTTTCTAACTCTCTCTCTTTCTCCCTTCCTGTCTGAAATCAATACAAATATCCTATCTAATAAAGAAGGAACATGCTAATTGAACCTCATGATGTGGCAAAGATGGCAACACCCAGAGCCAATAAGAAGGGAATATGCTAAGTAGACTGCCCCACCCTCAAAGATGGTGGTGCCCACAGCCAAGAAGGAGGAAATATGCCAATTGACTGCCCCCTCTCACAATCCAGGACCCCTCGGGGGATGTCTGACTGCCAGTTTAGGCCCTCCAAGATGGCAGGGCCCATAGCCACAAGATGGTAGCACCCAATCCCCTCAATTCCACCAGGGAGGCAGTCACACAGCAAGGCCAGGACCACTCCTAGGTGGGGCCAGCCACTCCACTTACCTACCTCCAGAGTCCCCCAGTCCCCTCAGCCCCCCACCGACCAGGGCAGCCTAAGATCCAGGCAAGCCTTGTATGGCAGCTACCCAGCTGCCCAGGGCTGGCTCAAGGCACAGGCAAGCCTCGGATGGTGGCTGCCCAGCTGCCCAGGGCTGCCCAAGGCTCAGGTAACTAGGGAGGCCTAGGCTTGCACTGTTGGCACTGGCAGCAGCAGAGGTGTAATGGGGCGTCACCCTCCCCTGATCACTGGGTCACCTCTCACCCCTAAGGGCTCCCAGACTGTGAGAGGGGGCGGGCTGGGTTGAGAGACCTCCCCCCTCCAGTGCATGAAAATTCACTGGGCCTCTAGTATATATATAAAAGCCAGAGTACTATCCTCATTAAAGTATCCTGGGAACCAAATAAAGGAGCTACATTTTTCTATAAAAGAATTTCTTAAATAGTTATATACCAACTCTTTTATTGGAGGCATAAATGCCAATTTGACTTCAGTCCATTTTTCACTGTTAAATGGATATTTATTTATTTACTAGAGGCCCGGTGCACAAAATTTTTGCAGGGGGCCAGGGGATGTACCTTAGCCCAGCCTGCCCCCTCTCTAATCTGGTACCCCTCGAGGGATGTCCACCTGACCATTTAGGTCCAATCCTGGTAGGATCAGGCCTAAACGGGCAGTCAGACATCCTTCTCACAATCCAGGACTGCTGGCTTCAAACTGCTCACCTGCCTCCCTCCCTGATTGCCACTAACCGCTTCTGCCTGCCAGCGTGATCACCCACTAACCACTACCCTGCTAGCCTAATCGATGTCTAACTGCTCCCCAGCCAGCCTGTTTGCCCCCAACTTCCCTCCTCTGCCAGCCTGGTCACCCCTAACTGCCCTTCGCTGCAGGCTTGATCACCCCCAACAGCCCTCCCCTGCTGGCCTGGTCCATCCCAACTGCCCTCCCCTGCTGGCCTGATCACCCACAACTGCCCTCCCTTGCAGGGCCTGGAACCGCCAAACGGCCCTCCCCTGCTGTCCATCTTGTGGTGGCCATCTTGTGTCCACATGGGGGCAGGATCTTTGACCACATGGAGGAAGCCCTCTTGCGTGTTGGAGTGATGGTCAATCTGCAAATTACTCTTTTATTAGATAGGATAGAGGCCTGGTACATGGGTGGGGGGCAGCTGGTTTTTCCTGAAGAGTGTCCCAGATCAGGGTGGGGGTTCCCTTGGGGTGTGGGGCAGCCTGGATGAGGGGCCTGTGGAGGTTTGCAGGCCAGCCAAGCGACCCAAGCAGAGGCCCTGGTATCTGGGATTAATCTATGTCTACAATTGAAACTTTGTAGCCTGGAGCAGAGCCAAGCCTTCTGCTCGCTTTGTGGTGGCAGCCATTTCTGTTTGAAACTTTGTAGCCTAGAGTGGAGGCCTAAGCTGGCAATGGTAGGCTGAAAGCTTGGCTTCCTCTGTTGCCAGAGAAACCCAAGCCTCTGTTCTCTCCAGCTCAGTGGCTGCTGCCATTTCTGTATCTTTTATAATTAAAACTTTGTAACATTGAGTGGAGACCTAGGCAGGCAGAAAGCTTAGCTTCCTCTGTTGCCAGGGAAACTCAAGCCTTCCTCCTGCTCTCAGTGGTAGAGCCATACTGGTTGGGGTTTATTTGAATAATTTTCTCCTGATTGGCTAGTGGGCGTGGCTATGGGCGTGGCTTGTGGGTGTGGCAAAGGTATGGTCAAAATTACATATTACTCTTTTATTAGATAGGACTAGAGGCCATGTGCATGGGGGGGAGAAGGCCCTCAGTCCAGCCTTCCCCCCTCTCACAATCCGGGACCCCTCAGGGGATGTCTGACTGCCACTTTAGTATCTTCCTAAACCGGTAGTCAGGCATTCCTCTTGCATTCTGGGACCACTGGCTACTAACTGCTCACCTACCTGCCTGCCTGATAGCCCCTAACCATTTTGCCTGCCTGCTTGATCACCCCTAACCACTCTGCCTACCTGCCTGATTGCCCCTAACTGCCTCTGCCTTGGCCCCTGACATCGTGGCTTTATCTAGAAGGATGTCCAGAATGATGTCCAAAAGGTTGTTCACTTTCCAGTCTGATTAGCTATTACACTTTTATTATTATAGATGCCTCTTTAAACAAAAATAAATACCTCAGGGGAAATTTACAGTGAACAATAAAGAGACTTTGTCCCAGAAGTAGGTGTGTTTTTTAAAATAAAAATTAAAAGCATCAGTCCTCAGATCATTGGAAGAGTCCTTAAGAATAATGCAAATTATGCAGTGGCATTACTGAGAATTGTGCTCTATGAGAATGATTTGAGAAAAGTCTAAAAGTCAAAACTAGCTAATCAGCTATTTTTCCCTAGGTAGTAGAAGTAATAATACAATTTCTTTCCTGTCATAGTATCAGGAGAATAGAATAAATGTGTTTCAAGCATCACCTGAAGGAGGAAATAGGAACAATTTTAAAACATTCTCATTAAGTTTAACATGATTTCATTGTCCTTCAGCAAAACACATTTCCTATCAGGGAACCTGATTTCACTATTCTCTTGAAACTGACTTGGGGAGGCAAGCATGAACTGCTTGAATAATTTCCTGCCAGTTCTATGCTGTTTTCTTACTATTGCTTTTCAGGTTATTGTATAAAAGTAGAGTTGGCTTTACCTAAAATGTGCAATGCAGATATTATGAATTTATAAATTAAACCACGATCACCAATGAATAGTTTTTAAGAGAACCCTGTTAAACTTTCTTATACAATAAGAATTCTTTTGTAATACAAATAAGCAGCACTTGATTTGTTGACTTTGGACTTGAGGAGCAAGAGAGAGACTTATGCCTTAGATAGTAGTGATTAAGAATACCTACAAATAGCCCTAATCAGTTTGGCTCAGTGGATAAAGTGTCAGCCTGCAGACGTAAGGGTCCCAGATTCGATTCCAGTCAAGGGCATGTACCTTGGTTGCAGGCACATCCTCAGTAGGGAGTGTGCAGGAGGCAGTTCATCGATGTTCCTCTCTCATCAACGTTTCTAACTCTCTATCCCTCTCCCTTCCTCTCTGTAAAAAATCAATAAAATATATTTTTAAATAATGCTTACAAAGAATCAGAGTAACAGCAAGAGTAAGGAGTGTGAGGAAAGGGGCTACAATGTCAGTGTTTGAAGAAGAGTTGGCTATAAACTCCCATACCCCCACCCCCACCTGGAGTTTCATGCCTCCTGTTACAAAGTCCTGCATCCTTAAACCAGTCCTAACAGAGTGGCAGCTGGGAGTCCAGCAGAGCCAAAAGCAAGGCCACTGTCCCGTGCTTCCATTTCATGCCGCAGGTGGGTGTAGATCTGCTAATGTCTATTAGTCCATTGTGGGGGTCCCACAGGGCCATGAGCCACATGGGCACAGGGGAGTCCAGCCCCTGAAACAGGAGTCACAGGAGTGCAGATAAGCAGGAAAGACAAGAGAGGCAAGAGCCGAAAGAGAGTGCTCCTTTGCTCTGGCCACTGATTAGTTCCCAACTTGATCTCCTGCCTCTCACCCACCACCATGGTCCAGCACCTCAGGATCCAGTCCTATGCACATGTTCCCACCGCCTGCAGTTCTCAGTTGAGTAGGTTCTGCAGCTCTTTCAGGAAATAGTCCTTCTCCTCCTTCAGCTGAATATACTAGAATACACTGGTTGTGTCATCTGGTAGTAGTTCCAGTTGTTAGTCTGACATCAAGAAAGGGGGGGATAGATCCTGAATTCCAAGGCAGCAGCCTCAGATCCTCAAGCAGGCTGGGGAGACTTTAAATAGCAGGAGTGAAGCATTTCTGTAGACTCAGTGGACTAAGGAAGTATCTTGAGGTTTTAAAGTTCTGGTATACTAACATCTTCTGACCCACCTTCTCTCACAACTGACATTGACTCTCAGGTGTCCCCATCTCATTTCAGATGTTCCCATCTCCATTCTCAGAATTCAGACTTTCCCAACCACAACTCTGACTTTCGCAATAGCAGACTTGCTAACAATGGGAAGGCAACCTTCTCTGGAGCTCTGCTACTTTTATAATCATATCCAGGTCTGATGCTCAGCTTTTCCTAGCCTCTACCTTCAAAACGTGGGACTCTTTTTATATGCAGCCAAATAGGACTTCTGATTTTTACATTTTACCTTACACAATTGATCAATCACCATCAACTTTTCATTGTCTTTGTCCAGTGTATCAATAGTACTCTTGATTCCATTGCCTCCATAATTGCTGCATCCCCAAACCTCTCAACCCTAAGAGCTATTTCAGCAGCCAGTACATTACCTCCCATTCCAGCTCATTGCCAGGGAGTTTCTACACAACTGTTCTGTGACAGCATGTCAGAGGCCATTGATCTCCAACTTCCAGTGAAGCCATCTGACCACATTGCCG
The DNA here is from genome assembly GCA_027563665.1 of Antrozous pallidus. Lineage (NCBI taxonomy): Eukaryota > Metazoa > Chordata > Mammalia > Chiroptera > Vespertilionidae > Antrozous > Antrozous pallidus. The sequence goes on along the minus strand of CM050508.1, from coordinate 27,718,378 downwards.
GCTGACCAGGGGTAATCCAGGCCTACATTTCTGTCTTTGAATCTGCTTTCTAGGACCACTCTTGGCATCAACTATGTAAGGTTGGGTTCCCAGGACACAAACTCTGAGACTAAGATTTGTGTGCAGGAAGTTTATATGGGAGTGTTGACAGGAACAGCACCTAATTGAAGGCAATTATATCTTTTCTATTCTGGATTACTGAAGATCTCTTTCTCTTCTCTCTCTTTGAGTTGTCAGTCTCATGCTCTCTCCCTCTCTCAGATAGTGTCTTAGTTCAGGCTTCTATAACAAAGTGCCATTGATTGGGTGGCATAGAAGCAACAGAAACTTAGTTTCTACAGTTTTGGAGGTTGGACATCTGAGATGAGGGTGTCAGCATGGTTGGAGCTCTCCAGTGTTGCAGACTGCTCTTTTTTCCTCGTGTCTTCACACAGTGGAAAAAGGCCAAGATAGTTCTTTGGGGTCCCTTGTATCAGGGCAGGAATCCCATTAAGGAGGCTACACCCTCCTGACCTAATTATCTCTGAAAGGCCTCACCTCCTAATTCCTTCACATTGGGGGTTGTGAAGTCAACATCTGACTTTGGGGTGGGACACAAAAAATGGAGTCCATGGCATGTAGCCTTTAGCTGTGTTTTGGTGCTGTGACTTGCAATTTCTAAAGATTCCTTTTAACTTCTTTAGGGTATTCTCTTTTAAACTTTAATTTGCCAACTTAGTAAGCTTCTATTTTTGGATTCAGTAAAGAATGTGTTTGAATTTCTTAGAAAGAAATTTTTATTTATAATATCAAATATTTTCAAATGGATCAGCACTGATTTCAAGATATTTTCTTACATTTTAAAGCATCATCTATTTTACTTGATATTTTTTCTCTCATTAGATTATTTAAAAGTTTAAACAATTTGGGGGGATTTATTTTAAGAACAATCTTTTCATTCATTTATAATTTGTTTTTGTTTTTCTATTTTCAAATTCTATAAGTTATGATTTTTATAACTTCTTATGATTACTTTAATTTTTTTTACCTTATAGATTAAATCTTTATTTACACTGATTTTTTTCTTATTTAATAATAAAACACAAACACCGATTTTCTCAAAATGTAACTTAACCTTTTCTTTTGATGTGATATTGTCATTTCTATTATTTATTTACCCCCTCCAAAAATCAGTTTGTTTTCATGTTTGATTACTATATGGCTTGAGATTTCTAATGTGCTTTTGAATTTTCCCATTAATTTGAATTTTAGCACATTTTATTAGAGGATTTATAAAATTTCTAAATTTTGAAGTATGTTAAGCTTTCTTATGTAATTGAATATATTTATTTTTAAAATACCCATCCATTAAAAAATACATAAATTTTGTTACCAAATTCTTCTATATCTATTTTCTCTATCTAATCCATCAAATCTTTGGGTTTTAACTATTCTTATTTTCTGTTTTATGATGCCTATTGGTCACATGCAAAAAAAAAAACCCACATATGACTATTAATTTCCTATTGAGGTTTGTATCTTTTTTCTTTATAGAATGCAACATCTTTGTTCTATTTAAACAATCATTTTTAATCTTGTCACCCACATCTCCATGCTTTCTATTGGTTTTTGGTAGAAATTAATTACCTATTCTTTTATCAATTTAGCTTTCCTTTAATTTTATAAGTGTTGGTCATTTCAAATAGCAAGGTATTTGTTTCTGGGCTTTGTGCTTAATACGAATTAAAATTTTTAAACTGAGGGCCTAACTCATATTTATTATGATAACTGATATATTGTATTACTACTGCTAACTTGTTAATTCCAGGTTTTTTAAAAAAAAACTTCTGTATTTCCTAATATTCCCTTTTATATAGTAATTTTTGAATATCACATATATATCAAAGGGCACAGCTTTATTTGATCTTTTATTGTTACAGAGAATTTTAAATAATAGATATATTCGCATATTTTTCAAGTTAGACTTTGTGTGAGCAACAGGAAAATATTTACTGACTCCATAAAATAAAAATATGCAAATAGTTTTGCATGTTTTAAATTCCCTTTTCTTTACCTCCTTACTTCCATATATTTTTCTGGGACCCCAAAGACAATTGTGAAGTTTGGACACTAGAAAGAATTGGAGCATAACATTTGTATTGAAAACATCATTGATTTTTATAATGTAATGGAAAGTTTGCAGCAGACAGCAGTAATAGGTATTGTGCTAGCAAAATCTGCACATTATAGCAATTTCCCAAAGGATAAAAATATGGAGTAACAGGAACCCAACTTGTCTTTATACCTTAATCAAATAATAATAATAATAATAATAATAATAATAATAATAAAAGACAAAATAACAATAGTGTTCAGAACTACTGTCAGACAAGTCATTTCTGAGCAACGAGTAGTGATCCCAGAGGGAGAGGAAGCAAATAGTCGGAGTCTACTGATTGCCCCAAGTTACCGCCTGTAGTATGTACACACTGGAGGGCAAAAAAAGGAAAATCTGCCCCGGTAGGGTGGCTAAGATGGCTGGAGTATTGTCCCATTCACCAAAAGATTGGGGGTTTAATTCCAGGTCAGGGCACATACCTAGGTTGCAGAGTCAGTGCCTGCTCAGAGAGCATACAGGAGGTAACTAATATTTCTCTCTCTCCCCATCTCGCTCTAAAAATAAATAAAAACATATCCTCAGGTGAGGATTTAAAAAAAAGAAAAGAAAGGGAATTCAAACCAGAAATCTGACAGCCTCTCTGATTTGAGCTAACCAGCTTGAGAATTAAGGGCAGTTTGAATTTGTGGGGCAGACTGCCAGAATGTAGACAGTAACCTGGCAAGAAGGGGGCTTGCACAGAGAGCCCTGGAGACCTGAAAAAGATTCCCTTTAGTCTTCAGCTCAGTATTGATCAGCACATGCACGTGAGAGAACTCTGAGGAGGAGCCAAGGTGAGAGGCACCATATGTGCAAAAGCTGGTAGAATACATGAGCAGCAGACCTGCACTAAAAAATAAGATAAAGGAAGTAATTCAGGTAGAAAAAAATGATATTCAGGCTCAAATCTTTGTTTATAAATACGATTTTCCAATTAAAGGACCCAAAGCTCTTTAGAGAAATGGCCAATCCTAGAATTAGGACACACAGCACGAACAAGAAGAACATCGAATATCTTGTAGTACTAGAAAATGAGGAAATACTTTACATAAAAGATTGAGGCATTTCAAAGACAATAAGAATAATTTGTGCCGCAAGTAATGTAGTATTGGATTATAAGCCAAAACATAAAATAACTGTGCCTAAGTCCACATTTATATCCTATCTAATAAAGGAGTAATATGCTAATATGACCATACCTTTGATACTCTACCAGCCAATCAGGAGCAGGGGGCAGGGCTAAGGCACGGGAGGTGAGGGGCAGCGGTGCCACTCCGAGGCCCGGCCCTGGCAAACCTATGTTGGCGATGGGGGACCCGATGGCTGCTCCGGACCCAGCAGGGGATTTGGACCCATGCCAGCTGCTCCGAGGCCTGGCCCCGGCAAACCTGGGGCAGCAGCAGGGGTCCCTATGGCCGCCCCGGACCCAGCAGGGGGTCCAGACCTGCACCAACTGCCCTGAGGCCTGGCCACACCACATTAAAGCTTTTTTTATTATTAGCATCTTAAATTAATGTGATACATTTATTACAATTGATGAGCCTTTATTGACACATTATTAACAAAAGTTAAATCTGCAGTTTACATTAGGGTTCATTCTTTGTGTTGAACATCTTATAGTCTTGACAAATGTACCATCAATGTAGTATGAGACAGAACAGTTTCATTGCCCTAAAGATCAGCTGTGGTCCACCTATTCATTTCTCCCTGCTCTGAACCCCTGGCGGCCAGGGGGTGATCAGGCTGGCAGGCAGAAGGAGTTAGGGGCAATCAGGAAGGCAGGCAGGCAAGTAATTGGAAGCCAGCAGTCCTAGATTGTGAGAAGGATGTCCAACTGCCCATTTAGGCCCGATCCTACTGGGATCAGGCCTAACGGGGCAGTCAGGCATCCCTGAGGGGTCCCAGATTGGAGAGGGTGCAGGCTGAGCTGAGGGACACCCGCCATGCATGAATTTCATGCACTGGGCCTCTAGTAAATAAATAATTGAATAAATAAATATATTGACAAAAGAGGTAAATCTTCCTCTTTGACAGAAGAATTACAATAATAGAAAATTTTATGTAATTTGAGGGTTGTCCTAGGAGCTTACATAAGTTATATAAGAAACTTTAAATCATTTAGTGTCCTGTAGATAGAGCAGATCATGCCTCATGCCCATGGGAGGTTGAGTGATATATGAATTTGCCAGACACCTCCATTACCTAAGCTAAATAAAGCCAGGTGGAAAAGGAAAATTGTCAATTTAGTCCCTGAAAAGCACCATTGGGGAGAATGACAGCTCACTTTAGCCAGTCCGCCCTCAGATATAAATAAAAGGACAGTGACAATAGCAGTGCTGTGTAGTAGTAGATAATATTCTATAGTCTTCCCTCACTTAAACTTGAATGCTTTGAGATGTCTCTCCTTTGCATGAAAAGCTTCCTGGAGACAGCTCAGCAAGACTCCACTGTGGTTACCCTGCAAAGTGGCTGAAGGAACAATGCCAAGCTAATGTCAATAATTATGCAAAAACTTTTCCTGTGAAGAAGAAATAACTGTGAATATAAAAACCACTGTCCAGACTTTCTGGCCATCTAGCATTAAAAGGAGGCTCTTGGGAGCTATTACTTTTAGTAATTATTGCAAAGGAAAGCATGCATGGCCCTGAGAAGCTAACAATGGAGATAAAAGCAATCATTGGGTACCACTTCCATCCTTGGTGGCTGCCAGCAAAGAACAACTGCCAAGCGGCACAGGGCACCCTGGCAAGCCCTCCCAAACCACAGAGTGTGACTGGGTCTGTTGCCTGCTCAAAATCCTTGAACAGTATCTCAAAGGCATCTCAATTGTAGTGTGTCCTAAACCAAAATCATAATCTACATGCATATTAGCCGCCTAGCCCCAAACTGGCTGCATCCTAGTATCCTTATCTTAACAAATGACAAACCAATAGCTCTCATAGTCTGGTCATTTACACCTCCTAAACTCAATCCATTGCATGTCCAATTACTCTCATGTTCTAGATAACCCTAAGCCCTGTTTACTTATCCATAATTTCACTAGCCTACCCAAATAAATGTCCATACCCTTCTGGACTAAAGCTATATTTTTGCCTAATTGGTTTTCTTGCCACCCCAAACTCTGCAGTACAGCCAAGGATTAGAAAATACAAGAATGATCGTATCATACCCTTCTTAAAGCCTGTCAAAGTTCTCCCATTGCTCTTGAAATAGAACACAAATGTTTAAAATATCACTCAAGGCTTTTTGTGTTTCATCATTGCAGATGGGCCACTGACAACTGAACATCATTATTGCCCCTTCCAAGAACTTGCCTGTGAATAAGAAGAGTTACATTTCCTGGAATGCTTTTTCATGTTTAGAATTTATGGGTAACAGGCACTCATATAAGATTCCAAAGGCAGAAGAGTAAAAATCCATTTTTCTCATATTGGAAAAGCCTGGGCAGCTGTGAGAGGCTCAATAGCTTCTAACAAGCTCTCGAAAACCACATGTGTTACTGAAATCCTTAAAAGCAGTTATCATTGTTTGTTTTTATGTTCTTCTGTAAAAGCTTTCTTGGCCTTTGCTGGTAACTTCTATAATCCTTGTTTCTGCAACCTTTCTAATGATTAGATACACCCCTATATTTAAGACTCATAATAATAGAATGATATCTGTTTCCTTGACGAAATCCTGACTAACCAAAGATTTTACTCTAGAACTAGAGGCCCAGTGCACAGATTCACACACTTGGGTGGTCCCTCGACCTGCCTGCAGGGATCAAGCCAACATCCCTTGAGGAATCCCAGAGTGTGAGAGAATACAGGCCAGGCCGAGGTATCCCATTGGAGAATGGGGCCTCTAATATGCATATAAGGTCTTTGGTAAATCTCTTCCTGCCCTTCTCCCTCCACATTTCCCTCTGAGATTCATCAGTCTATTCTATGCCTCTGGTTTCTGCTCCTACATTGAGGGTCTATCCCCTAGTGGTCAGTGTGCATCATAGATACCAGTCAGCTGGTTGAATGGTCAGCTGGTCACTTAGGCTTTTATATAAATACTAGAGGCCAGGTGCACGAAATTCATGCATGGGATCTTGGGGTGTCCCTCAGCCCAGCCTGCACCTTCTCCAATCTGGGACCCCTCAAGGGATGTTCAACTGCCCATTTAGGCCTGATCCCACAGTTGGACATCTTTCTCACAATCCAGGACTGCTGTCTCCCCACTGCTCGCCTGCCTGCCTCCCTAATTACCCCTAACCGCTTCTGCCTTCCAGCCTCATTACCTGCTAATCATTACCATGCCAGCCTAATTGATGTCTAACTGCTCTCCTGCCAGCCTGTTTGCCCCCAACTTCCCTCCTCTGCTGGCCTGGTAACCCCTAACTGCCCTCCCCTGCAGGCTTGATCACCCCCAACTGCCCTCCCTTGCAGGCCTTGTCCCTCCCAACTTCCCTCCCCTGCTAGTCTGATCACCCACAACTGCCCTCTCTTGCAGGATTGGAACCTCCCAATGGCCCTCCCCTGCTGTCCATCTTGTGGTGGCCATCTTGTGTCCACATGGGGGCAGGATCTTTGACCACATGAGGGCAGCCCTCTTGCATGTTGGAGTGATGGTCAGTATGCAAATTACTCCTTTATTAGATAGGATAGAGGCCTGGTGCATGGATGGGGGCAAGCTAGTTTTCCCTGAAGAGTGTCCCGGATCAGGGAGGGAATTCACTTGGGGTATTGGGGGGGCCTAGGTGAGGGGTCTATGGTGGTTTGCAGGCCTGCCATGCTCCCCAGTGACCCAAGCAGAGGCCTTGGGATTTGGGATTGATTTATGTTCTACAATTGAAACTTTGTAGTCTGGAGCGGAGCCAAGCCTTCTGCTTGCTCCAATGCGATAGCCATTTTTGTTTGCATTTATTTAAATGTTACAATTGAAACTTTGTAGCCTAGAGTGGAGGCCTAGGGCTAGGGCTGCAGTAGCTTAGCTTCCTCCATCACCCAGGCAACCCTAGACTATGCTCTCTCCAGCTCCGTGGCTGCCACCATTTCTATTGGATATATGTATTTTCTATAATTGAAACTTTGTAGCTTTATGTGGAAGCCCAGGTTAGAAAGGGCAGACAGAAAGCTTGGCTTCCTCCATTGCCAGGGAAACCCAAGCCTCCCTCCAGCTCTCAGTGGCTGCAGCCATCTTGGTTGTGGTTTATTTGCTCCTGATTGGCTTGTGGGTGTGGCTTGTCAGCATGGCTTGTGGGTATATCAGAGGTTTCGTCAATTTGCATATTACTCTTTTATTACATAGGACTAGAGGCCTGGTGCACAAAATTCGTGCATGGGGGAGGGGTGGTATCCCTCAGCCCAGCCTGCAGCCTTTCCAATCTGAGATCCCTCAAGGGTTGGCTGACTGCTCATTTAGACTTGATACCACTGAGATGGGGTCTAAACGGGCAGTCAGACATCCCTGTGACAATCCAGGTCTGCTGGCTCCAAACGGCTCACCTGCCTGCCTTCCTGATTGCCCCTAACCACTTCTGCCTGCCAGCCTAATCACCTCCTAACTACTCCCATGCCAGCCTGATTGATGTCTAACTGCTCCCCTGCCAGCCTGTTTGCCCCCAACTTCTCTCCTCTGCTGGCCAGGTCACCCATAACTGCCCTGCAGGCTTGATTGCCCTCAACTGCCCTCCTTTGCAGGCCTGGTCCCTCCCACTACCCTCCCCTGTAAGCCTGGTCTCCCACAACAGCCCTCCCCTGCAAGCCTGGTCACTCCTAACTGCCCTTCCCTGCAGGCATGGTTCTCCCCAACTACTCTCCCCTGTAGGCCCAGTCACTCCCAACTTCCCATCTCTGCTGGCCTGGTCACCCCTAAATGCCCACCCTCAACTTCCCTCTCTTGCAGGACTGGAACCTCCTAACGGCCCTCCCCTACTGGCCATCTTGTGGTGGCCATCTTGTGTTGGCCATCTTGTGTCCACATGGGGGTAGGATCTTTGACCACATGGGGGCAGCCTTCTTGCATGTTGGAGTGATGGTCAATCTTCAAATTACTCTTTTATTAGATAGGATAGAGGCCTGGTACATGGGTGGAAGGCAGCTGGTTTTCCCTGAAGTGTGTCTGGAATCAGAGTGGGGATTCCCTTGGGGCATGGGGCAGCCTGGGCAAGGGCCTGGGTTGATTTGCAGTCTGGCCACACCCGCCAGCCACCCAAGTGGAAGCCCTGGTATCTGGGATTTATTTATATTCTACAACTGCAACTTTGTATCCTGGAGTGGAGCCAAGCCTTCTGCTCGCTCCATGGCAGCTGTGATTTCTGTTGGGATTTATGTATCTTCTATAATTGAAACTTTGTATCACTGAGTGAAGGCCTAAGCTGGCAAGGGCAAGCAGAAAGCTTTGCTTCCTCCATTGCCAAGGAAACCCAAGCCTCCCTCCTGTTCTCAGTGTGCAGCCATTTTGTTTAGGGTTTATTTGCATATTCACTCCTGATTAGGTTCTTGGCATAGCTTTGTGGGTGTAGCAGAGGTATGGTCAATTTGCATATTAATCTTTTATTAGATAGGATAGATTGATCACATGGCACAAAGCTTAAAGATGAGACTGAATTTGGTTTGTAGGTTAGATTAAATTTAATACAGTGCACGTGGGGGCTGACCTTCCCTCATAAGCAGACCCCGAGGCAAACATTTTAATGCAAGGTGATCCCAGGAAAATGAGAAAGCCAAGGAAAGGAAGACCATTTAAAGAGTACTTTACCAAGACTTTCCTACTGTGAGCAACGGGAGAGATAACAGTGGTACTAGAAACAAGAGAGTCACAAAGTAAGCCTAACCGAAGGAGGATGCTGGAGTTTCCATCCACTAACTGCCCATTCATATTTGATTAACAACTGCTTCCAGAGTCATGGATTCTCGAGGCCATTAGACTTGCACATTAGGTTGAATGTGTTCCTGAATCAGGAAGAAAAACAGAGAACTCAGGCAGAGAGCCACAAGTATTCACAGTTAACAGCCTACAGCACACACAAGAGAGTATTTCAAGAACAAGGGAAATGGGGCTGGAGCACAGAGATACAGTGTCTGCTCTGAGACACTGGGTGATCTCTCACATTAAGTGGGAAGAATGCTGTTTCTATTATAAGCTATGGCTGCCTGGTGTCTAATGCATGCACCAGGCAAAGCTTTAGAAGACAAAGTGGCTTTTGTAAAGATGGGACTATATACAAGTGCACTGGAGAGCTTGGAGAAAGAAACTGATGAACTCAAGGTTTTACATTCTCATTTCATGTCACAGAATCGAGTACTACAGAGATTGTATGACTTCCATGAAAGAATTCCTTATATCTTAATACTACAAAGTGAGGTTTCTGAAAACTAAAGTTCGACTATGTAGCTGAATGAGAATGCAGATTGAACTATAGCCTTAAGAAGGCTGTTACATTAAAGTTAGGGCATTGATGGGAAAAGAGTGGGGCATTAATAGTTAGAACAGAAATATTTCAATTAATCCAATAACCTTGACCTACTCCCCAGGTTTGTCTGAGTTTGCCTTGCCAACAAAAGTCATCTCTTCTTCATCTTCTATGTGAAATTATCAGCCTCCATTTGCCTAAAGACCATATAATTACTATGACTGATTGGTCACCTTGGAGGGTTATGCTGAATTCTTACCACCTCTTACTATTTCCAGACACATAAATATTCTTTTGAGAGAGAATGCTGAAGCTTCTATCCACTAACTGTGCATTCATTTTTGTCCAAAGGCTACTTCCAGTGGCATAGAAAGGGGATTTGATAAAATAGGCATAATATAAAATTAAACATTTTAATGGTTTTTAAGCATATAGATCTGTGACACTAAGTACATTCAAATTGTGCTACCATCATCCGTCTCCAGAGCTTTTTCATCCCTCTGAAACTAACTTAAACACTAACTTTTTCATCTAAGTGAAACTCACTTAAACTTTCAACACTGACTTCCCTTTCCTCTCTCTCTACTGGCCTCTGGAAGACATTCTACTCTCTGTCTCTATGAATTTGATTATTCTAGGTACCTCATGTAAGTGGAATTATACAATATTTGTCTTTTTGTGGTTATCTTATTACACTTCACATGATGTCTTCAAGTTTCCTCCCTGTTGTAACTTATATCAGAATGTCCTGCCTCTTTAAGGCTAAGTTATATTCTACTGTGTGTGTATTCTATATTGTGTTTATCCTATCCATCCATTAATAGGCATTTAGGCTGCTTCCAACTTTTGATCATTGTCACTGATGCTGCTAGGAACATTGTTATGGAAATAGCTATGCAAATCCCTGCTTCCAATTCTTTGCATACCAGTAAGCTGTTGAGAACTGCTTGTTCTAGTGCTTCAAGTTTCAGTCATTGATAGAAGCTTCCCTGACATTTGGTGTTCAATTCTTTGACAGTTATTCCTCCACATCTTTCATGTTACGTATTCATCTTTTGTACCTTATTTTCCGGGGTGACTAATTTACCTTTCACGTTTTAGCTCTCTCCCAGTCAATCTCAGTGCTAAATCTTTCTTTAAGCCCATTTGCCAACTATTCCCCCTCCAACCCCAGGATCTTATAACCTGTTTCTCTGGGAGCCTGGGTTACTTTTGATATATCCTTCCCCTTCCACAATTAACTCCTAATTTTTAAAAAAATATATATATTTTTATTGATTTCATAGAGGAAGGGAGAAGGAGAGTGAGAGAAACATCAATGATGAGAGAGAATCATTGACTGGCTGCCTCTGCCCTCCCACACTGGGGATTGAGCCCACCACACAAGCATATGCCCAGTCTGGGAATGGAATAGTGACCTCCTGGTTCATAGGTCAATGCTCAACTATTGAGTCATGCTGGCTGGGCTAAGTCTTCATTTTTCAAATCTCACTCAATGTTTCTTCCTCGCGGAGCATTTCCCATCTCAGTTATCTTTGAGTATAATGTCCTCTTCCATTGGAACACTTAACTTGGTTTCTAATTTCACATTTATTGTGTCCTTATTTAATTAATTAATATTTCTATAACCATCCAGAAACTAAGGTATAGATGACCAGATTTCCTGTGCTCACTTTGTATTTCTAGTACCAAACTACTACAGTGCGCAGCAATTACTATGATTTCAAGTCATTTTGGATGTCTGTTTAAAAAACATTGAACTCCAATAGATGCTGGTGTTCTCTGGATGGGATACTGAGGTACACAGTGGAGCTAACCCAAGTGGTTCAGGTAGCTGTTTGAGTCAACAACTGAGATCAGATGCCAGAACTGAAAATGTACTTACATATATTACAAATAGAAACGGGAGAGGATTCTGGTTAAGGGAGGAGATGCCCTTGGATCTTTTCAGCATACTGAAGGTTTGGGACTTGCATTTTAGACCTCACTGAGGGAAGAGCACTGACTTCTCACTGTAAAATTGGGAGACTTCCAAGAGACAAACTCTGGAGCACCAAAAGCAAGTAGAATAACTTCAAACCAGAACTCAAGTTTTTATAACAGGGAGGACAGTGGCGGAGATGAAGAACTAAGTGATCCTACATTTTTTGGTCATATATTATAAGCTTCTAGATTTCAAATTGAAGTCTTCAACAATTCAGAAAGAGAGTACAAGAATGGAAAAGTGCAAGTATGCCAATAGGAGACAAAATTGTTTGTTGATTTTAAGTATTTTAATAAATATAGATTGTTTGCTTCTATTTTTCTTATGTGAACTACAAGATCATTTTCAGAGGTCATTCCCAAAAACTGACAAAGAGAGTTTCCAATTAAAACAAAAATGCCCAAGGTAAGGGAGGATAAAAAATATGACAATATCCTTCTAATTTAATCATGTATAAAATTATGTGTACTTGGTCTTATACATATGTTTATCCAACTCCGAAACTTGTACTTCTACAAAGTCTAAACACTGAAAATTATATTATCTTCAAAACTGAGAAATGAATCATTAGATTGCACCTAAAATTTTATCAGTCTAGTCACAATAAAAATCCTATTCATTTATTCTAGATAACACTCTAAAGAACTTAATTGTAGCTTGTAAGCCACCAGTTTTCTCTTCTGATTCACCCAAATTTTTGAAGTGACTAATGTTTTATGATAAAGTTATTATAAATAATGAATGTAGTCACTATCCTATAAAGTTCTTCAAGAAAAACAAGTTTTAATGATACAGTGAGTGCATGGCCATTCATTGCCAACTCATTTAAAGCTGCTCCAAGGTTTGCTTTTCATTCTTGTTTTAGCCATTTAAATATTCCATGTTCTATAACATATGGACATAGATAACAGTGCGGGGATAGCTAGAGGGAAAAAGAAATGGGGGGTAGGTGGAGGTGGGCAAAAGGGGGAATAAATGCGGTTGAAAAGAGACTTTAGGAGATGGGTGCACAAGTGTGCAGAGGATGTTTTCTTAAATTATACACTTGAGCCCTACTGGCATGGCCTAGTGGAACCAGGAGGCCACAGTTGAATTCCTGGTTAGGGCACAAGCCCAGATCGTGAGCTCAATCCCTAGTGTGGGGTGTGCAGAAGGCAGTCAATCAATGATTCTCTCTCATTATTGATGTTTCTCTCTCTTCTCTCTCTCTCTATCTATCTATCTATCTATCTATCTCTAACTCTATCTCTATCTCTATCTCTATCTCTATCTCTCTCTCCCTTCCTTTCTGAAATCAATTATATATATACATACACATACATACATATTAGAGGCCCGGTGCATGAAATTCGTGCATGGGGTGGGGGGAATGTCCCTCAGCCCAGCCTGCACCTTCTCCAATATGGGACCCCTTGAGGGACCCCTACCGGGATCGGGCCTAAATGGACAGTTGGACATCCTTCTCCCAATACAGAACTGCTGCTCCAAACTGCTCACCTGCCTGCCTCCCTGATTGTCCCTAACTGCTTCTGCCTGCTAGCCTGATTACCCCCTAACTACTACCTTGCCAGCCTAATTGATGTCTAACTGCTCTTTACCAGCCTGTTTGCCCCCAACTTCCCTCCTCTGCAGGCTTGATCACCCCTAACTGCCCTCCCTTGCAGACCTTGTCCCTCCAACTGCCCTCCCCTACTGGCCTGATTGCCCACAACTGCACTTCCTTGCAGGCCTGGGACCTCCCAATGGCCCTTCTTTGCTGGCCATCTTGTGGTGGCCATCTTGTGTCCACATGGAGGCAGGATCTTTGACCACATGGGGGCAGCCCTCTTGTGTGTTGGAGTGATGATCAATCTACAAATTGCTCTTTTATTATATAGGATAGAGGCCTGGTGCATGGGTGGGGACCTGCTGGTTTGCCCTGAAGAGTGTCCCAGATCAGGGTGGGGGTTCCTTTGGGGGAGAGGGGATGACCTGGGCAAGGGGCCTATGGATGTTTGCAGGTTGCCCATGCCCCGCCAGTGACTCAAGTGGAGGCCCTGAGATCTGGGATTAATTTATGTCTACAATTAAGACTTTGTAGCCTGTAGCAGAGCCAAGCCTTCTGCTTACTCCGTGGTGGCAGCCATTTCTGTTTGAAACTTTGTAACCTAGAGTGGAGGCCTAGGCCAGCAATGGTAGGTGGAAAGCTTGACTTCCTCCATTGCCAGGGAAACCCAAGCCTCTGTTCTCTCCAGCTCAGTGGCTGCAACCATTTCTGTATCTTTATAATTGGAACTTTGTAACATTGAGTGGAGGCCTCAGCAGGCAGAAAGCTTGGCTTCCTCTGTTGCGGGGAAAACCCAAGCCTTCCTCCTGCTCTCAATGGTGGCAGCCATCTTGATTGGGGTTTATTTGCATAATCTGCTCCTGATTCGCTGGTGGGTGTGGCTGGTGGGCCTGGCTTGTGGGTGTAGTGAAGGTATGGTTAAATTTGCATATTGCCCTTTTATTAGATAGGAGATATATATATATATATATAAAGTTATATACTTGAAACCTGTATGGTTTTGTGAACGAATGTCACTCCAAAATAAATTCAGCAAGTTCCAGACTGTCAGAACTTGAAGGAACCAGGAAGGCAAGGTCATGGTGTTGGAGGGTCAAGTATTCACAAGCCATGGTTCAGAAAAATAGTTGAGAGCCCAAGGGCAAGGCAGGCAAAAGTGAAGATTCTGCAGACCAGTGGCAAGAAGGAAAAGATCTGGATTTCATGGCACCTGTCTGTGTACCTCTCACTCTGGAGAGAGTTGCTACTAAATGCAACAGCCTTCAGGCATAAAGAGATAATAACAGAACAGCTGGAGGCATAACGAATGTGCATGTGGGGAGCAGATACAATCTTCTGGCAAGAAAACATTTCCCTGTAATATCAGAGCTTCCCTGTAATGTCATCCTCAAGGCCCACATTAATGGCCCATCCTATAAATAAGATCATGTTATGATGAGTACCTTGGTGCCCACTCCCAGGATCTCAAAACCCTCCTGGAGGGAATCCAAGATTTGCCCAATCTTTTATTCCAGCCTTTCATATTTCGTATTCTTGTATAGTTTTCCCTATAAATATGAAATTCTCATGAAGCCATATGCAATCAGATTGCAGTGTGTACATGATATGAAAACTGTAGTTATCTTATACCAAAAACATAGGGAAAATGCAAATCCCATCTGCCACCTGGATATGTGAGCTCTAGGGTGCAAAGTGTATATTTGGAATTACACAGAGATGATCTGTATGATATTCTCCATTTCATTTCAATACATTGTTGTAACCTAGTTGTAATGTTAAGTTAAGGAGCAGAAACTTGGTTTTCAAAGAAGTTATTCTTGAAAACCTCTGAGCATTTCATCTACTCTTTGGGGTAGGCAAATGCCTAACTCTACAGGGACTGAAGAGAGAGGTTTAAATGTTTCCATCTATCCCCTAGGTTACTTCCATGCATCAGTTTATCATAAAATAGTGTCAGTCATGGTATATGAATGCACAATGCTAAAGCACATTTGGCCTTCATGAAGATTTTTCCATCCCCAGACTAGCTCAAATAGATGGGCTCAGGATGAAGAACAGGGAAAGAGCAGTGAAAGCTAGACAATGGATATTAGTAAAAATGACAGCATGCCACAGTCATACCCACTATACCTTTAATACTAACACAGATCACATGCTACAATTTATTAAAATTATTCCTACCATTATACCCTTCAAATGCAAACTCAACATAAGTACTTGTCATTAGACCCAAAACAAGAACTCATTAAGCTGATTAAATTGGAATCATCAAACAATTTTTGTAATACACAATCTAAACTGTCACTATCCAGTTTTTTGCAACTATACAGTTTGCTAATGGGGTCTCTAAACATTGAAAAATATTTGACCAGGAGAATGCCAACCCAAGAGGAATTTCCATTGCCTGAGTACCTACTCAATATTGAACTTAATTCAGACTTAAGTATAATAGCTGCCAAATCTTCATGAAAATACTATCATGGCCCATAGTTTTATCAAATAAACCACATAACTATGGTGTAGATTTATCTATGGCAGATACACGTATATAAGTCAAGCACTTAGAATACTAGTATATAACTTAAGGTGGAAACACCTAGAAAAAAATGTTTCCCCTAAGATAATTATATTTTTAGATTGAATATTATCTTGAAGTTGTACACAAGATAGCCATTTTATCTTAGATACAGGTCAAACTAGACATTATCCAAATAACTCAGCAGGTAATACAGTCGGTGGAAGGAGGTTTTGTAGACTCCAGCGGCCTCACATGCTATTTGGAAATTAGTAGAGCGTTGGTTGCCTGGTGCAGCTGTGGTTGCTATAGGAATGGACTCCTGTGAGTATTCCATCTGCTACAAGAGGGACAGCTTGGAAACCCCACACAGGTCTTAAGAAGAAATGAAGCAAACAAATGACGCATCTGGTTAGGAAGTCTGCTTTGACTAAGTAGCTATTTCAGCAGAATTCAAGCATATGCATGCCACAAATCTTTGGTCAAACCAGAAAAATCGTAAGCTTCAAAATTAGTTGCAGAAATTATCCAAATTCCACTCAATTACTTGATTGAATACATGCATGTTACTCAAGCAAAATATGCAGCAACCTTTTTGTGTTAAATTCAGCAAACTTGCTGTTGAGAGTTTAATCCACATTTTTCCAAACAATTAATATTAGCTTCTAAAACAAAATTAAGGGCTCATTTAACAGGCTCATTTTGGAGAACATAAAACAGACTTGACTGATAAGTCTATATGGATGTCAGGGTCTCATCCACACTGAAAAAAATTCACTCAAAATTGTTGACAACTATCTTTTTAGCATTGCCCCTGATTATTAAGTAGAAAGATTGATGGAAATCTAGACATGTGCTAATATTACTTTTAAACTTCTACATATAACCAAATTTATAGAATTAAGTAAAATATGGTTTAGTGTATTTTGAAAAGTTAGGAAGTCCCTGTTTCTTAAAGTCTCAAAGGGAAACCAAATGTCCTAAATGGAAATTGGGCTATTGGGCAATTACACTTAAGATAATGCAAAACATAGAAAGATAGGGGTGATAGTGGCCATCACAGTGCATTTCTCTGACCTATTAAAATGAGGTTTTACCAACTTATTTTGTGGTAAAAATCTAACAGCTGCTGATTAACGTAGTTTTCATTTTATATCAATTTAAAATTATATGGTATGTTTAATGTACCAGAATTATGTTTAGATAAGTTGAATTCTCAACGAGTTTCCTATGCAAAGGATTGTGTTTTAAGCAAAACACAATCATTTGGATATTGTCCCTAAATAGCATAATTATTCCAATACTAGAGGCCCGGTACACAAATTCATGCACCAGAGGGTTACTGTGGAATCCGGTCAAAACTAGCTCTCTGACATCCCCCTGAGAGGTCCTGGATTGTGAGAGGGTGTAGGCCAGGCTGAGGGACCCCATTGGTGCATGATTGGGGCTAGGAAGGGACACAGGAGGTTAGCCAGCAGGGGAGGGACCACAGGAGGGTTCCAAGGTGTGTCTGGCCCATTTTGTTCAGTCCCAATTGGCCAGACCCTAGAAGCAAGCTAACCTACCTGTCAGACTGTCTGTTCCAAGTTGGTTAGTGCACATCATAGCGACTGGTCAAGCAGTCAACTGTCTACCTCCTGGTGGACAGTACATGTCATGGTGAGCAGTTGAGCAACCTTAGCATATCAGTAGCATATTACACTTTGATTGGCTGAATGGACAATTGGTGACTGGACACTTAGCATAGTAGGCTTTTATTATATAGGATATCACTATAGAGATTAAATGTCATTGTAGAGATCTATACTCCAAATGGTATCTCCATACTCCACCCTACCAAACTCTCCCTGAACAAAACATGTGGCTGCCCTACTTTTCTAGATGGTAGAAAACTATTCTTCAAATACTCACAGGAGAAGATGGTGGGATAAATCTATGGTCCAACATTTTTGTTGAATCAAAGAAAAAACAGCTAAATTTCCATATAAAATTGATAACACATTCAGACACTATGAACTGAGTGTCTTCAGGTGACCCTGTTTCCTCTACTTCTACTAAAAGCTCTCCTTCTGGGGTTCTGTCCTTGCCACTGCTTTTATGACCATACCTTCTTCAACTCTCTATTATTAGCAAATTTAGCCACCATCTTTCTCACTTTCTCATGGTCTTCCCATGTTATCTAATTCCTGCTAAACTGTTAATGACTGATAATGAATTAACATGGCATTTCCTACATGATGTATTTGAAGATTTTAGCAGAAATTTTGCTAATCAATGAGGAATAATATATTTAAGTCATCCTGTAGAAAGGACTGAGAGATATTTTGGAGCAAGGCAAGAAAGCCAGAGAGGTTTCTAATCCCTCTGCAAAATGCTCTATTCTACTTGGTGCAGGACTAGACCTTTGCTTACCCTGCATACAATGTATCGCAAAAATATTAAGTACAATGATTTATATACCAAAGTAATTTAGAAATTATTAAAGAAATTGTCTTTAAATAGCATTATATATACAATTTACATAAATATGATATGGACTTCAATTTATTCATTCTCTGAAAATTCACAATCTACTCATGACTGGATGAAAATATGTGTAATGGGGAAGGAAATCAGAAAGACAAAGATAACCAGGGACAACCAAAAGATGGCAAAGTTGTTGGACTGACAGTTTTACACATATGTGAGAAATTAAAGAAAGACAAGGCCAACTAAGAAGCAACTCCAGAAAAATAAATTGTAGGATTTTATTTATTTACTTTTAAATATTTTATTGATTTTTTACAGAGAGGAAGGGAGAGGGATAGAAAGTCAGAATCATCGATGAGAGAGAGACATCGTTCAGCTGCCTTTTGCACGCCCCCTACTGGGGATGTGCCCACAGCCAAGGTACATGCCCTTGCCAGAATCGAACTGGGACCCTTCAGTCCGCAGTCCGACGCTCTATCCACTGAACCAAACCGGTCTCGGCTGTAGGATTTTATTTTAAACAAACATCTTTGACCTTATCTTTAAACAATCAAAACAAGAAAACACCTTAGCAGAGACTTGACCTATCAAAGCAGAATGAACAAAAATTCACATATCTCAAGATTCTAGAATCCAGGCCAGTTAGGTAATTAGAGGGATGTAAAATCTTCCTCCTTTCCTTCTCCTCCTCATCCCCTGCTTCTGCTTCTTCTACTGCTTCTGATGATGCTTCTTTTTCTCATTCACCTTTATTTTTCTTCATCTTCCTCCTCCTCTCTCTTTCTCCCATTTCCTTTCTTCCTTCTTTCATTCAGCAAATGCATCCCTAGTGAAGACAGTTCTAGACATTAAGAACTCAACAATGAACAAATCAAAGTTCCTTTTCTCCAAAGTTATATTGCAGACCTCTTCTAGCCCACCCCCACACCATATCCCAGGCCATCACCACCCTATTGTCAGTGTCTATGGGTTATGCATATATACATACAAGTTCTTTTGTTGATCTCTTCCAGCCCACCCACTCTCCCTTGCCTTCACTCTGGGGTTTGACAGTGCTTCTATGTCTCTGGATCTATTTTGTTCATCAGTTTATTTTGTTCATTAGATTCCACATATGAGTGAGGTCATGTCATACTTATCTTTCTCTGACTGGCTTGTTTCACTTAGCATAATACTCTCCAGGTTTATCCATGCTGTTGCAAATGGTAAAAGTTCTTTTTTACAGCTGTGTAGTATTCCATTATATGCTATCTTGATATTATTTCCCTAATAAGTTCTTCTCTATCTCAGTAGTAATTTTAATAATTCCACATTTGAATGTAGAAATCTTTCTATTCTAAAACTTTAAGGTGAAACCAACTTCTCCTTTTCCTCAGTCTAGTAAATACACTGTTCAGTATCCCATACAAATAATCATTTTAAATTGAAACTATTTACTCAACTGAATTCATCTGTGCCTTATCTTTACAAATGAAATGCTCATGAATTTTGCTTTCAGGAAGCCTTTTTTTAAATTTATTTCAGAGAGATATGTAGAGGGAGAGAGAAATAGAAACATCAATGATGAGCCGAAACCGGTTTGGCTCAGTGGATAGAGCGTCGGCCTGCAGACTGAAGGGTTCCGGGTTCGATTCCGGTCAAGGGCATGTACCTGGGTTGCGGGCACATCCCCACTGGGGGGTGTGCAGGAGGCAACTGATCGATGTTTCTCTCTCATCGATGTTTCTGACTTTCTATCCCTCTCCTTTCCTCCCTGTGAAAAATCAATACAATATATATTTTTAAAAAATCAATGATGAGAGAGAATCATTGATTGGCTGCTTCCTGCATACCCTACACTGGTGACTGAACCCGCAACCCGGGCATGTGTCCTAACTGGGAATCAAACCATGACGTCCTGGACACTCAACCACTGAACCATGCCAGCAGAGCTTGGCCAGTCTTTACATGGAACTTTGACCCTACTTGTACATTTCTCTAATTTCTGGTATGAAGTCCACAATTCAACTGAAACAAAAACTTTGGACTGGAAACACAGGGTTTTCCCCTGGGCATGATGGTTCCTGGGCTCTTGTCCAGTAGAGTCAAAGAATGAACCACGGATGAAAGGCGGTATAGCAAAGGTGGAAATTTATTGAGAAACAAGCACAGACTCCCACATGGGGAGGGGGAAAGAGTCCCACTGAGTCCCTTTTAACTACACTTTATAAAGGCTGCAGATCTTTTTGCCTTGATATCCCTTCTGATTGGTCACTATCTCCTTTTGATTTGGTCACTATAGCAATTACAGAGCTCAAAGGTCAGACCTCACATAGCACACGTGAGGCACTCCTCCTTTTTCTTCCTTGTTATTTTCCTATTCCCACCAGGCTTTCTTCTTCCCTCTCTGAATGAGGGACTTTCTTCTCTTTATCCTATCTAATAAAAGAGTAATATGAAAATTAACCATACCTCTGATCAAGCCATGCCTACAAGCCACACCCACAAGCTAATCAGGAGCAAATAAACCCCAACCAAGATGGCTGGCCAGCCCGCCACCTGAAGCACTGCCATGGCAGGCTTCAGGCAGCCAGGTCTGGATTGCAGCCCCAGATCCAGCAGAGGGTTTGGACCCTGACCTCTTGGGTTGCTGAAGAACATGGGTTGGGGCAGCAGAGACACAAACCCACAAGAAACCTGTGGAAAGGGAGATAAACTTTCATAACTTCATCCCCTTTTCCACAAGATGAAAAAATTGTCCCTGGATTACTTAGTTCTGAGGCCAACACCTTTCTGCAAACACAGGGTATGTTATAATCACTCCCAGGAAGGTCTGGTCAGAATTCTGTCTCCAGAGAATAATGCTACTGTGGCAAATCATCTAAGGGAGGAAACAAGCTTTTTGGGGGTTTATTCTGAAGGTCAGAGAACATGCCACCCCAACATATGCTGTGTTGTTATATTGATGATCTTGAGCTCTAGATGTTTGAAAAACAGCAAATGCAAACAGAGAATTTCACTGAAGTCTCCTGATCTCCCTAGAATCAGACCCCCAATAGGAGCTTAAATGTCATAGGTCCTCTTGATGAAGACTGACTCCTGTCACAGAACAGGAGAGTAAAGGTAGACATCAACCCAAACTTTGTTACAAACTATTTCCCCCCACTCCATTCATTTTTTCTAAATATCATTTACTCTCCTCTAAGAGGCCTATATCTCCTGTCTCCTTTCCCTAGGAAGAAGGTATTTAAATCTGCATTCTAAGCCACCTTGGGGAGTTACTCATTTTTCCCTGGGATCTCTCACATATACACAGGTACACATGTTAATGAACTTTTGTTTTTCTCTTGCTGATCTGTCTTTCATTACAACGGCCTCCACCAAGAACTCAGAAAGGAAGAGAAAAGCTGTTTTTCTTCCTCCATAATTCTATCTTGGGCAATCAAGTCCCCAACTGAACAATGAGGTTGGCTCAAGTACCAAGCAGTTCCAGCTGACAGGAGAGAAGCTTCTAGGAAGAAATCAATGATATTGGCATCAAAGTGGGATGGAAGGCACACCCATGGTTGCTGGTGGGAGTTTAAAGTGGTTCAACATTTTTGGAGGATGATTTGGCAAATTTGATAGAAATGTTCAAGGTACAACCAAGAGTCTTCTTCTAGGAATCATATCTGCTGAGATAAAGCACAAGCACATAAGCCTTGCTCAGAACTCAGGATGCCACTACGAGCTCCCCTTCCACGATAGGAAAACCTGGCAACAACCTGCATTTTTAGGGCAAGGTGGCATCTATACTAATAAAAGGGTAATATGCTAATTAGACTAAACATCTTCTGGATGACCTTCCACATGTCCTTTCAGACATCCTTCCCAACAAAGCCATGTTGGCAGGGCCAAGGCAGAGGAGGTTAGAAGCAATCAGGCAGGGGAGAGCAGTTAGAGGGGCCAAGCCAGGAGGGGAGAGCAGTTAGGGCAAATAGGCTGTCAGGGGAAAGCAGTTACGGAAATCAAGCTGGCAGACAGATGAGTGGTTAGCAGCCAGAGGTCCCAGATTGGAGAAAGTGTAGGTCAAGCTGAGGCGACCCCCTTCTCGTGCACAACTTTCATGCACTGGGCCTCTAGATTTATAAATATAGACCTTCTGCTGTTCCCAGATCCTTTGTCTTATGAAAATGTACCCTTTGCAGCTCTATAGCCCTGTGCTTTTTCCATGGACTCCTTAATTTTCTAGAATTTCCTAAACCTGCCTATTTTACCCCTAAAAACTCCTTTCACAACCTTAATACAAATTGATATAAAAATGTTAATGATTTATGCAAGATAAAAAATGTTTTCAAGTCTTCTCATGAAATTACCATTATGCTTTCTAACATTTTGTCTTCTTTCTAAAGGACAGATATATAATATAGTTCCCTAACCCCTTGTTCCTGAAGATAAATGCCATCTTTAAGAATTCAATGTACTTTTTTCTACAACCTTACACAGCTGTAAGTATATTTCTAATATATGTCTATCTCATTGGGGGTCCTTCTGCCCAACCTAAAACACTGACAACAATACCACCTGAGTCCTGTCTCATCAGTGGCCAATAGTCAGCTGGGTTCTGAAGCTTAAGGAAACTGAAAATCAAACCTATTGCCTTTACTGTGTGTCTGTGACACCTAAGGCTATGATACTGAATAAAAGCCCATAACATCACACATGAAAGCAAAATCAAATAAAATGAATAAAGAAATTTTCAAAGATTTTTTTTGTCAGGACAATGTAATGATGCCAGATCTCGGGCACTCTAGCAGGAGTACAGATTATTATGAAGACAAGGGAGAAAGTTCATAATGGGCTTTTGTATGTGAATTTATATGTCGCCTACACTTGCAAGCAATGGAGTCAGGTGCTCTTCCCACTGCAACTCCTGCTGATTCTTTTTTCAGAGACTAAAAGCAAACATTGGACAATGGTGACTTATTTCCCTGGACCTCCCAATAGAAGATACCTTTAAGTCAAACAGCAGCAAAAAGAGGTTTCTAATGTGAACACACTGAGGTTAGTCTACACAATATTGTTAAAACAGGTAAGTGATAAAATGAAAAACTTCTTCAAATTGGTTTTTAGGTATCAAAAACCACAGAAGAGCATGTATATAGGGACCTCTTTTATACAACACTAGAGGCCTGATGCATGACACTGTTCAAGGGGCTTGGCCCCGCCACCAACCACCACGGGCCTCAGCCTCAGCCCCTGCCACTGCGGCTTTGTCCAGAAGGTCACCCGGAAGGATGTCCAGTTTAATTAGCACATCACATTTTTATTATTATAGATACCATATTTATATATTTGTTCCCACCACTAAACTCACCTTTTCAAGAAAAGCTCTATAAATAACATTCTATTGCCTAAATGCCTAGCAGGGAGCCTGGTTGAAAGTAAATATTCTATCGTTTGCTATTTGGATGAATGAACAAATGAAGGAATGAATGAATGAATGAAAGAAAGAAATGTTGCACTCATGTACCTGACTCTTAGTTTAAACTAAATTTCTTCTATATTTTCCAATTTAATGTGGTTCAAGACTTTTTGTAATGTAGTAATTTACCCAGAGACCAATATGTTAATAAGTAGAGGTAACCATTTTTAAGTGATTCAGAATGTGATTGTCATTATGCAGAAAAAAATTTTTTTAAACATGTCAACCATTAAAGTATATACTTTTTTTCATTAGCCATGAAGGGAAAGGGAAAGAAAGGCATTAAAAGACTCATCTCCAAACAAATCAAATATGAGATGTTCACACGGGATCTGTTTAAAAAGGAAATTGTTTTTTCTGACCTTTGCGACATCCATGAAAGATAATATAGTCAAGTCATTGGGAAGTTTCAAGGTGTGTTTACTAAGAATTAAGATTAGTGGAAAAGCACAATTTTACTTTCAAACTTCATTTGTAAAGAGATCATTTCACTCTGGCTTAAGGAACATTGAATTACAGAATACTGTAACCGTCTTTAACTGGCATACAGGTCGCATAATGAAAAGGATAACACCATATAAATATGGCATATTTTAGAGACAAGAGAATATTTAAGCCTTAGTCAGCAAGGCTGACCTCTTGAAACACCCATTCACTTTTTACAGTTTAAAAGTGCTGATGTGCACTGCTCTTTCACTCAACTTAGAATCTTTCCAATAACAAAAATAGGGGAGAGAACTTAGTGTCCCTTCTAACAGGTACAGGCTTTGTCTTGGATGTCTGCAGGTTAATATTCACACACACATGTGAACTAATGATGAATAAAACATTTTAATTCTCTCAACACAAACTGGTAGCAAGATTACTCTCCTCTTCAAATCAAAGCTATGTGGAAGGTAGAATACTTGTTTTTCTCAATCCTCATGCTTCCCTCAATTCATTCATTTAATAAATTGTCGTTTTGGACCGGATATGTGCCAGACATTGTTGTATGTGCTAGGAAACCAGCAATAAGCACAACAGACC
This sequence comes from Antrozous pallidus, assembly GCA_027563665.1. NCBI lineage: Eukaryota > Metazoa > Chordata > Mammalia > Chiroptera > Vespertilionidae > Antrozous > Antrozous pallidus. Next base: position 27,693,874 of record CM050508.1, on the reverse strand, counting down.
CAAATCCTGAGATGTGTGTATCTTTCATTCTCGTGGCAAAAGTTAGACAATGCCAGGAATAAATAAAGCATATATAGTTCAACATTTCCATGAATGAAAAATAAATCACAGTAGGTCTGCTGATGCTCCAAAGAAGTGAAATTTAGTGAAATAGTTAGCAGGTCAGAAGGTTCTCAATAAAAGTGAGAGATTTAGCCAACGGATAGCTGCTGACAGTAGATATACCACTGGGAGACCCAAGACCAGTTGCAGTTGCGGGAGAGAAAATCTACTAATCTCCCTCTCCTAAGATCTTCTCAGAAGAGGCCCACCAGAATCCTGGAGGAGCTGCTTCTCAAACCCACATGGAAGACCGTGCAGGGCAAGGTTTCAACGGGGCAGTCAGGGAGGTTCACAGCGGGAGCTTCCCTCAAAAATAAATAAATAAATAAATAAATAAATAAATAACATACAGCTACAAGGAATGAAGTTAGCTGACAGCCTCCAGCTTTGAAGCCTTTAAGACCAACCATACTTTTCAAGTTCTTCCCAGAAAGCCACCAGGCCGTGACAGCATAGTGCTCAATCCTGAGGCCTGGCATTTTAGTTCAGTGTGGGCTCTCCTAGTGGGAAGCTTTGCTTCTAGGTTTTCTGTTGGATGGGCTAAGACTTTCAGGTTTACTTCATGGTCTGAGCCTTTCTACCCAATTTTGCTTGCTATTTATTTTCCTTTCACAGAGAATAGATCTGTACTGTTCTCTAAAGGTTTTACCCATGCAGTTCTCTCTGCTTCTTTGTTTTTTCATAGGTATCACTTCACAATCAACTTCTTGCATTCCTAGACCTGTCTCAGCTACCAATTCCAGAACAGCCACATTGATACACTACCCCAGTGGTCAGCAAACTCATTAGAGTGGTCAACAGAACCAAATCTCAGCAATACAATGATTGAAATTTCCTTTGAGAGCCAAAATTTTAAAACTTAAACTTCTTCTAAAGCCACTTCTTCAAAATAGACTCTCCCAAACCCATGGCATTTTGTGGAAGAGCCACACTTAAGGGACCAAAGAGCCACATGTGGCTCAGGAGCGGCAGTTTGCCAACCACTGCACTACCCCATCAACAGAACACCAAGACATAGATAATAACAATTTAAATGAATAATTTATAATATTTTGATAATGCTTTGATATAAGAAAACACTTTTAGGTTGAAAATGAATCCTTGCTATCATTTATCTGTCAAATTATAAGAAAAGAATAGAATATATTTAATTTTATTTTAGTTTGATTTATTTACTTTAAATAGTTAGGTAAGTAGCATATATGTATCTCAGTTTGTAACTCTTATTCTTAGCCCCACAAATATTGGAGGTGAGTTTGGGTAGGAGAGAGAAGGGGTAGCAATATTAACAACTATTACATTAAAAAGTGAATTCAACCATTGCCCAATGTCCATGATCCTATTTCCTAGATGGTTTACATTTTGTTACCCACATTCCATCCATAGAAACTACCTGCACTACCAGGCACATCAGCAATAATTTTTGTGAGACTCCAGACAAAGAAAGATCCATAAGAGACTGATTTAGGTATGCCTGGTCCTTTTACTGAATCTTCATTTACCAGGAAATTATTATGTGTCTTCAGTATGATAGGTCATTGAGCAGCCACACAATATACAAATCACAGCATTTCTGGCTGGAAAGAAGTTGCATAGAAATCAACCAAGTAGTGAATGACACAGGAGAGAGGTGAGACTCCAACTCTGAGTGTCAAATCCATCTTCTGAATTTAAGTTGCCCTTGTGCACAAATCAGTGTAAGAGGCAGATGTGATTTGGTGTATACCCTTGGCCTTCTTGAGGAACATGGCAGTCATCCAGTCACTGTGACAAGCTTTGGTAAGCCTCCAAACAATGTCCCCGCCTTTTCTAAATCTGACCTGTGGCCCCACCTTTAACCCTAAAAAAATGAGGCTTCAGAGAGCATGAGTGAAGCCTCCCTGGGTCGCCCTGACATTAGTCTCCATATTAATTATTTCAGGAATGAAAAGGAATTTGTTTCCACAGATGATTCAAGCCCTTTACAGGAAAGGTTGGAGGTAATGGCATGGTTTTGCTGACAACAGTAGTGCTTTCTTCAGATATGAGCACTTAGTTAACTCACAGTAAGTGAATTAAGATTTGAAATCCCTTTTATGAAGGGAACCAAATAGCTTCAGTGGCCAGTAAGTACCAAGCCCTATTTCGAGCAGCTTCTTCACCAATGGCCACCGCCATACACCAGGAACATGAGCAGAATGCACTTGTCCAGATTCACTTTTATTCCTTTGTCCAAACTCCACTGGCTCCATTCTAAATATGCATCCAGATCTGATATATAAGACCATCTACTTTAGTTCAAAAATATCCAATGACTACTTCACTCTTAATAAGGAGGATCATGAATGATGCGGATCTAAAATGCTACAATTACACAGCAAATCATTGGTCTCCATGATCTTTTAAATTTGAAGCACAGAGACCATAATACGTATTTTCAGAAAGGGTGGCTGCATTTTCTGGGTAGAACTAACTCTTTCTCTCTCTCTCTCTCTCTCTCTCTCTCTCTCTCTCTCTCTCTCTCTCTCTCTTCAATTTTGTTCCTATACATAGTCATTAGGGGAAAAGGAGACAACAGTAAATCTTTAAATTCTTAGATACTAACAATTTACACTTAACTATATTCCATTAAGCTGTGACACTTTCTATATCAGTATTAAGTTCAGTTCAGAGTCTTTTAGCCTAAAATCTAAAACAAGGTAAGATGAAATACTTGAAATATCCCAGTTCCTGAACCCAGACACATGTGCAGATTTCAAACTTTCTGATCCATGTTTATCTCACTGTAAATTGAGTCTGTTAACCCTAATCCAGCAGAATTGTAAAGCTGAATCATAAAATGTAAAATCAAATAATACACCGTCTAATATTAAATGATATTTGCAATTAGAAATAATAATAACTGGTGTGTACTAAGTGATAGGCATCATGTTAAATGTATTTTACACATCATTGCATTTAACCAAATAAGAACCTTATGAAGCAGATATACCCATTAACTTAGGGTTGTCAAATAAATTTCAGATGCCCTGTTAAATTTGAATTTAGTATGCCATCCGATATCTAAGACATACTTATACTAAAAAAGTTAATTAAATATATGAATTCAAATTAAATGAAATATTCTGTATTTGTATTTGCTAAAAGTCCAGCAACCCCCTAATATTCCCATAAGGTGGGTAGACAAAGAGTGCTGAAGAAACCTGCCCAGGGTCACAGAGCTAGCAAGTAGTTAAAAAGAAAACAGACTCCCTCAGAGTGCCCTCAGAGCCAGGGCACTAAAACCTTCCCCTCCTGTGGACATTCTGAGAACAGCCCCCTAATAATGAAGTCTAGTAGTCTGGAAAGAAAACCCAGTTGACAGTCCTAGAGGCCTTTCCCCCTTGTAGAGAAGTGTATCTACAGCACCCTCTTATGGATATTCTTAGAACAGCACCCTAACATCACAGGATATTCCATTTATCTTTATATCATAAAATGAAGTTAAACTCTTAAAAAAAAAAAAAAGAGTCCTTATCTTTTTTTAAAAATATTTTTATTGATTTTAAAGAGTAAAGGAGATGGAGAGAGAGATAGAAACATCAATCATTGATCCATAGGCTGCCGCCTCATGCACCCCAAATACATATTTTGGTGATCAAGCCTGCAGCCAGGTCATGTGACCTGACCAGGAATCAAACTGTTACCTCTTGGTTTATAGGTCAAAGCTCAACCACTGAGCCATGTCAGCTGGGCGGAAGTTAAACTCTCTGGGTACAGTGAATAACTGATGAGAGTTATGATCATAATGCCTTTTCCCATTTCCACATTTCCAAATGGAGTAGCAAAAAGGAGGTCATTTGCATATGCTATGAGAGTGAAATGGAATCTTAATAATTTGTATATTTGAAACCAAATCAGGTCTTTGCTATTATCTATGTTAATCAAACTTTTAACAAAATTTTGAAGAAGTTCTGTTGCTAGGATTTTAAGGGAGATGGAAAAAATCCATATAAAAATGATATTTATTTTTATCTACTTACTTTTATCTCTTCAATAAGGCAGTGATTTTCTAAGCACAATGGACAGATTATGACTAGTTTCCAGTCAATTTCATGTTATAACTGTATCATCACAGGGAAAATGACCTAAATCTGGTGGAATAATTTTGTCTCTATTTATGCCTTATTATATCATATTTTTCCAATTGTTCCCATCATTTAGAGGTGATAATACTAATGACATGCAAAGAGAGTCTTGATATTAATTATAAATTGGTTTAAAATTCAAGAAACTTTGTCTCCTTCATCGCTTACATTTGCATAATGGCTTTCTTTTGTTTCCTTTATTCCCAGATAATTGAGTTAGAATATCTCTGTTAAACAAACAACCTTTCAGAAAGACTCTTGGACCTAAAGATAACCCTTGTTAGAATAAGAGTAAAAGTCACAAAAGTGAAGGAATGTCTCTTTTCCCTTATCTAGAACATAAATTCTAGAATTTAAATTTTAGGGAATCCTATATAATAAAAGAGTAATATGCAAATTTAACCATACCTTCACCACACCCACAAGCCATGCCCACAGCCACGCCCACCAGCCAATTAGAAGCAGATTATGCAAATAAACCCCAAACAAGATGGCTGCTGCCACTGAGCAGGAGGAAGGCTTGGGTTTACCTGACAATAGAAGAAGCCAAGCTTTTCATCTGCCTAGGCCTCCACTCAATGTTACAAAGTTTCAATTATAAAAGGTACAGAAATGGCAGCAGCCACTGAGCTGCAGAGAACAGAGGCTTGGGTTGCCCTGGCAACTGAGGAAGCCAAGCTTTCAGCCTGCCATTACTGGCCTAGGCCTCTACTCTAGGCTACAAAGTTTGAAACAGAAATAGCTGCCGCCCCGGAGCAAGAAGAAGGTTTGGCTCTGCTCCAGGCTACAAAGTTTCAATTGTAACATAGATTAATCCCAGATACCAGGGCCTCTGCTTGGGTTGCTGGGGGGCGTGGCTGGCCTGCAAACCTTCACAGGCCCCTCGCCCAGGCCGCTCCTCACCCCAAGGGAACACCCACCCTGATCTGGGACACTCTTCAGGGCAAACCAGCTGGCCCCCACCCATGCACCAGGCCTCTATCCTATCTAATAAAAGAGTAATTTGTAGATTGACCATCACTCCAACACACAAGAGGGCTGCCCCCATGTGGTCAAAGATCCTGCCCCCATGTGGACACAAGATGGCTACCAAAAGATGGCCAACAGGGGAGGCTCCTTTGGAGGTTCCAGGCCAAGCAAGGGAGGGCAGTTGTGGGCAATCAGGCCAGCAGGGGAGGGCAGTTGGGAGGGACCAGGCCTGCAAGGGAGGGCAGTTAGGGGTGATCAAGCCTTCAGGGGAGGGTAGTTAGTGGTGACCAGGCTGGCAGAGGAGGGAAATTGTGGGCAAATATGCTGGCAGGGGAGCAGTTAGACATCAATTAGGCTGGCAGGATAGTGGTTAGCGGGTGATCAGGCTGGCAGGCAGAAGTGGTTAGGGGCAATCAGGGAGGCAGGCAGGTGAGCAGTTTGGAGCCACAGTCCTGGACTATGAGAAGAATGTCCAACTGCCCGTCTATGCCCGATCTGATCGGGCATAGACGGGCAGTCGGACATCTCTCCAGGGGTCCCAGATTGGAGAGGGTGCAGGCTGGGTTAAGGGACATCCTGTGCATGAATTTTGTGCACCGGGCTTCTAGTAAAAATATTAAAAAGCTATTGCAGCCTAATTGGGAAATAAATGGATAAAAGACAAAAGTGCCTAGTTGTCTAGTTGAGATAGTTCCTTTACCTCACTTGGACATAGGTAAGAAAGTGCTGTGATGGGGTGTGGGCAGATTTTATTGGCGAAACTCTTTTTATTGTTCTATCATTCAAGTAAATCATATGCAGAGTCCCTGGAGCATTAGAAAGCACTGCTGCCTAAAAATACCCTGGTTCCTGAGCCATAATGATATTATCACTTTTATTATTTAAATCAACTAATAATATCTTTATTCTTGAAATTCTAAAATGTGTTCATGTATCTTGGAATAAATCTGTGTCATCAGTTCATAGTTCACATTTATCGGTTCATCTTCCCTCTAATTTTTAGATTTTCATTTGCCATTCTATTTTTGTCATGTTGATTTTCTTAGATATAAGCACACTACCTTTTACTTTCTGCATTTGTATTATATATATACACTTTGAATTACTTTGTGTTTATAGTTCATTCTTTTTAAGTGATAATTATTTTTGTATAACCCATTTTTCCTATTTACCTATTACCACATCCAGACTTCTCAAAGTATCCTATCTAGTAAAAGAGTAATATGCAAATTGACCATACATCTGATCAAGCCATGCCCACAAGCCACGCCCACAAGCCATGCCCACAAGCCAATCAGGAGTAAATAAACCCCAACCAAGATAGCTATGGCCACTGAGAGCAGGATGAAGGCTTTGGTTTCCCCAGCAATGGAGGAAACCAAGCTTTCCGCATGCCTTTGCCAGCCTAGGCCTTCACTCAATGCTACAAAGTTTCAATTATAGTAGATATATCCCAACAGAAATGGTGGCAGCTAAGGAGTTGGAGAGGACACAGGCTAGGGTTGCCCAGGCGATGGAGGAAGCCAAGCTTCTGCAGCTCTGACCGGCCTAGGCCTCCACTCCAGACTACAATGTTTCAATTATAGAAGGTAAATGTCCCAATAGAAATGGCTGCTGCCACAGAGGGAGCAGAAGGCTTGGCTCTCCTCCAGGCTACAAAGTTTCAATTGTAGAACATAAATTAATCCCAGATCCCAGGGCCTCCACTTGGGTTGCAAGGAGGCATGGCCAGCCTGCAAACCACCACAGGCCTCTTGCCCAAGCTGTCCCACGGCCCAAGGGAACCCCAAAACTGATCTGCGACACCCTTCAGGAAAACCAGCTGGCCCCCACCCATGCACCAGGCCTCTATCCTATTTAATAAAAGAGTAATTTGCAGATTGACCATCACTCCAACACACAAGATGGCTGTCCCCATGTATTCAAAGATCCTGCCCCCATGTGGACACAAGATTGCCACCACAAGATGGCCAGCATGGGAGGGCAGTTGGGAGGGATCAGACCTGCAAGGGAGGGCAGTTGCAGGTGGTCAAGCTTACAGGGGAGGGCAGTTAGAGGTGACCAGGCCAGCAGAGGAAGGAAGTTGGGGGGCAAACAGGCTGGCAGGGGATAAGTTAGACATCAATTAAGCTGGCAAGGTAGTGGTTAGGGGGTGGTCATACTGACAGGTAGAAGCAGTTAGGGGCTATCAGGAAGGCAGGCAGGTGAGCAGTTGGGAGCCAGCAGTTCTGGATTGTGAGAAGGATGTCCCTCAAGGGGTCCCAGATTGGAGAGGGTACAGGCTGGCCTGAGGACAACCCCCACAACCCTATGCACAAATTTTGTGCCCCAGGCCTCAAGTTTTTAATAAAATGTTGTGAGGTCTCTTTTGCTATATTCCATGTTGGTGTAACTGAACTGCTGTTTTAATATTATTTTCATTTGTTTTTCTGCTTCCAGCATTTCTTTTCAAGACCATGAGTATGGTTGGTTTTTACAATTAAGCATTCCCTATAGACTTCTTCACTAGAATAACTCATACCCCCCATATTCTGTTGAACTACATCATATATTTTATTATATATATATATTAGAGGCATGTTGCAAGAAGATTCCTGCAAAAATAGGACTTCCTGTGGCCCTATTCTCCCTTAAATATACTGAGATGGAAGATGGCAGAGAATAGGATAAACTTAGGTAAGTAGCATATATGTATAAACTTTTCTCCTTTCTATGCTGCCTCATTCCCTCCCTTCTTTGCTGCTTCTCTCCCTTCTGCAGTGCTTGGCTTCTTTCTACCCTATCTTCAGTCTTTGCTCCACACCTGCGTATGAAAATTAACTGCTATCTTTGTTGGGTTAATTTGCATACTCGCTCCTGATTGGTTGGTAGACATAGCAGAGGGATGGTCAATTTGCATATTTCTATTTTATTAGTGTAGATAATCCTCCTTTATTAATTCTGGTAATGTTATGCTATTCCTCTTCTTTTTTTTCTATTAATGAAGATATTTCAACCACCAGTTGCTATGCAACCTCCAAGTGTTATAACCTTGAAATAATCATTATTTGGAATGGTGATACAGTTTTGGACTATAAACCAGGTCTTACAGCTGATCACACTACAGAACCTTTCAGAGAGAGATTCATTAGTTCTTTTTGTATGGTTTTGTAGTGGGTTAAGTGCTATTCTTTTAACACTTTTTCTTTCTTTTTATGTTCTCTGTGTGTAAAATCTCAATATAAATGCTTCTATATTTCACACTATGAAGCACAGCTGTGAGATTATTGCTAACTTGTACATTAAAGAAAGAAACACAATTGAGAGGCCTGGATACAGTGAATAACTGATGAGAGCTGTGATTGAAATGGCTTTTCCCATTTCCACATTTCCAAGTGGAGTAGCAAAAAAGAGGTCATTTGCATACACTATGAGAGTGAAATGCAATCTTAATAATTTGTATATTTGAAACCAAATCGGGTCTTTGCTATTATCTATGTTAATCAAACTGTACGTTCATAATTTCCTGCTGTTATTATTCTAGTCTCTACCCTAGTATTTAAGCAGTTAGAAAGTGGGTATTATCAACATTATTTAAAAGTAAAGGTTGACATGTAATTTTATTAGTGAACCAGTTCCTCCACTTACAAAATAGTACTGGGCAACATGCTGATGTTGTAAGAAGAAAGAAATGAAAAGAAGGGAAAAAGGAAAGAAAGAAAGGGAGGAAAAAGAAAAGAAAGGAAGGTGGGTGGGGAGGAAGAGAAGTAGAGTGAGAAGGGGCAGAAGCAGGAGGAAGGAAAACAAGGAAAGAGAAAGGATTTTAACTCCTTTCAGCAAGCTATTTTGAAACTAAAGCTAGCCCTCTGCTGTGACCTACTGACAGACTAGAGAACTACAAGTGAGAAAACATTTACTATTGTCAGTAATAAATATATTATACATGTTTCCTTTTAAATCCTGCAGATTTTATCATTGATTATAGTAACCCAACGGGGTTAGCCTAAAAGAATGCATCAGTGTTGTTTCTCAATTAGAAAATCAATTAGTTAACTCTGCAACAGAATGTATGAATAGTATAATATACTTCTTAATGCAGGATATAGATGGAGATTCCAAATTAGAAAATAATAACCTGGCCCCTAACCAATCTCTTGTTAGTTAAAGACTCACTTTAAGGAAGCTCATATTTCAACCAAATAAAATTATGGTGGGGACAGAGCATAGATGAAAGTCGCTGTGTAAGGGGAGACTGTCATTTTGAGGATCTGTTTTAACCAGATAGAAGCTCTAGGACTACATCTGAATATTTAAAATATCAGACAATTTTGTAAAAAGGACAGAACATCTATTGTAAAATGGCCAGATATGTGTTTGCTGGAACTCTAGGTGGAAGCAGACTGAAGGCCTTGGGGTAAACTTTTCTCTGTTCCTGCAAAGATCACGGGTGAATTCTTATGACCCAAACTCACTCACTCCCTGGACACTGGCGAGGAAACCATGGGATGTCAAATATATGTTTCATAATCTAAAATTCTTTTTAATTGCGGGAGAGAGCTTTCTGTCAGGGGCATACACACACAATTATCTTATGAGACTTTATGGTTATTTTAGTCGGCTGAAGAATAAGACTTTAGAGCTTCTGAAATAAGCAAAAGTAAGAATTAAAGAAGAGAGGCTGATCTTGGTTGGAAAGTTTCTCACTGAGATGATGGTGCTTGAATCCCTGGTGAAGAAAAGCACTTGCAGGGACTTCACATTGAGTGACGTTTTCTCCGTTTTGCAAGTCTCTCATGATAGCCTCCAATTTTCAGTTCAACTTTAATCAATGCAATTAATTAGTTGAAGTCTTAATTTCCAGAATTTAAAAAAATCCTCTAGAAAAAAAGATTTTAATATGATAGTTTGAACATAACTTCTGATTTTTTTTTAATTTCCTTTAAATGTAAAGTATATGTGGAAATCTTAGAAACGAATGAGGGAGTCATAGATTAGAAGTTGGGTATAGAATTATTTCATTTTAAGAATAAAAGGGAAGAGAATGATCTCTAGTGTATGATTATAGAAAGATCTTAGTGACAAAAGATTAGTTCTTTAGTATCTTTAGAAAGTGAGAAGTTAAACAAGATTTTAAAATCCTCTTGTCCAGAAAAACTATAATAAAATCATGCAAATAATAATATCATTTAATGACTAAGTAATATGATCATTCTTAACAATCCTCACAAATTCTTGAGGTGCCTTTACTATACCCTTTATTATAGGTAAGAAAACAGAACCTTGGGTGGGCAGAATCTTGTCTTAATCTTAGTATCTGCTCAACAATAATCAACAATATTTATTGCAGCATGGGCTTTATCAGCACTATTTGCAATAAGGACATGATATGTAAATGACAACAAATGATTTAAAAACATTATATTGGCTATAATAAAGTGTAAGAAAACTAACCAGCAGTCGAAGAAATGAGAATAAAATGTTAAAAATGATTCAAAACTATTTTAGACAGTAATAAATAATTAGTAAAATATCATCATTATAAACATGGAAAACAAGTGCAAGGGAATAGGCTGACAATTTTCTGTCCTTTCTCAAGGAAGTTATGTTTATGGTTTATGTTATAATGTTTGTGTAATGAATAAATATACACAGAGGCATCAGTTCAGATATTCAGACAGGATTCCACCCAGGAGAGATTTGTTGGGAGCACCCTGTGAAGGAGGGAGGGGAAGACCAGGATAGGCAGGCAGTTTTCAGACAGTCATGCAGTTCTGCCACCATAAAAGGAGAGGGGAAAGAAAGGGAAGAGTCAGGCGGCTGTGTCAATCTAAGAAAGTTTCGACCACACTGATGGGTCTGTTAGAGGAGTCCCACCTTTGGCAGGAATGAGCCCACACATGCCTTGTCAGTCATTGGCTGGGGAAGACTCAGGGGATTGTGGTTTCAGCAGGAGCATGGCTGTGGATCCCAAAGGACAGCTGGGGGTCTCACTCACCACGTTCCCCAGCAGAAGGTCAGGGGCAGAGCAGTCCTGGTTGCTGCCCACCGTGTACAGATATGTTATTAAATCTGTGGTGCTTCTTCTTGTGTCATTTTTCCCATTCACATATGAGCTCCACTTCCACCATGATGATTTGCCCCAATTCTTCTCAGCTTTTCTTTCCCCCACAGTTTACTTACATGGTATAGCAAAATTGACAATTCATATAATACATCGTGTGTCTGAGATTTTCCTATTCTCTTCTATCTTTGTCTGTGACTCAGTATGTCAATTGAAATGGTATGTTATTTATTCCATTGGCAATTTTCCAAGCCTATTCATAAGGGGTTATGGAAAAATAAAAAATAAAAACACTGAGTCAACTTGAAAAAAAAAGTAAAAATCAAAAGACAAAATGAAAATAACCCACATCAAGGGCTTGGAACCCCATAATATGGATAATAAAATATCAGTCTCATATTGTATTCTACCTCTGTTAGTCCCAATTTACAGAAATTCTTTCTTTTATTCTTTACAGATGGAGAACTATGTACTGCTTGTATCCTATCATAATTCCCTGCCAGTAATACCAGTTTTTAGACAATGACCTAGAAAGTACGAAAGTACATTACATATCGCAAACTACTGTTTCTTTAAATATGATAAGCTGGCTCAGCCATACGCACTCATTTCTTTTCTCCTCTCTAAACAGCAGAAGTCACCCATTATGAAGAGGGGGAACATTTTTAATATAAAACAAATTTTAAATACCTCCCATGAGCCTTAAAATACTAAATGGAGGAAGCAAAAATAATCATTTTATCTACCTTTCAATTGTCATTCACTTAAGAGAAATATTTTCTACTTATAGTCATCTTACTGGGTAGTCATATTATGAGTCTTCTTTCTTATTTGGACTATACTGAATAGAGATAAATTAAATATAGAAGCTGTGCAGTTCCAAACATTAGGAAAAAAAAACAGTCCAGGGAAATTAGCCAGGTTCTGAGACCAGGTAAAAAGACCTGGGTCAAATTAGCATCTACCTGGATGGTCAATGAACTCCCAAGTATTTATATGTCAGTCTCTGACAATTGATTTGGCCCACCCCCAAAAGGGAATATCTGCTGGCAGGCACAGGTGACAGTAGTTGCACTTCCACATGAAACATCAGTGATGGTACAGTATGTCCAACAGTGTCCTTTGCTAAAGGAAGTTGCCTGTGAGTCCTTCTGCTTTCCCTCTACATGTAATATTTTTCATTCACTTTGAAGGTGATTTTACCAATTTCTTGACAATAGTGTGACTGTGCCCATTTTGCAATGAGTAATGCAACCTTGATGGTACTACCTGCAGTTTTTTTTAAAGCAATAAGTTGACTGATCTTTTTTTTTTTTTCTTCTGGATTTAGAATATGTTGATTGATTTTCCAGAGAGGTCATTAGGCAGTTTTGTGGAAACATTTCATAACAGAAGAATTTGTGCCACTGCTTAACCACAACGTTCATAGTAGAGAGATCAGTGGAGATTAGGAGAAATGGAAGGCGCATGCAAATTACCCACATTTCAGTTCCATTTTTCTGCTTGGTTAAGGTCTTCACAGCTGCAAGTGTCCTTGGCATTGTCAAGTTCCCCTGTACAGATTTCATATTCACTGAAGGCCTGTATACTTTTGGCATGTAGAAGGTAATTTTTGCTCATAGACACTATTTTTATCACTGCCTTTATACTTCACTTAATTAATGTTATGTATTGATTCACCTTTGAGAATTGTGGCACAATGAAAACAAATAGCACTTACCAAAAATGAAAAATTGTCATATGTAAACAATAGAACGAGGATGATCTAGAAAATATTAGTTGAGTTAAACTTTTTCCTATTAACTGGGACTATAATATTAAGTGAGATTTAGCCAATACATTCACATAGGAAGGACATGCTCAGTCTTTAAGAATGGAATTATTGAAAATATAAGTGGATGTCTGTTAATATCACAATTAATCTCATAGTTCTATTTATTTAATGCAGGTAAAAAAATTGTTGTATTTTCTTTGAGTTCAAAAATCATATATAACTCTTGATAGAATAAATGGAACATCATGCCAAATGCTCCTCTTTAAATAGTACTACTGTAGAGCAATTACTAATCTTGAACACTCAATATACTGATTAAGGGGGAAAAGTCCAGAACAAGGATTTAAAACTTTAGCAGAAGCACCAGTTATACCACATTTGGCTGCCTGATTAAAATGAACTAAACAATAGGAACAGAATAATCATTTTCACATAAAGACAACATCAGAAATAGGTTCTAACGGGTCCATTCAAAAATCAGTGATTTCAGGGCTCTAAGTTGCTCTTCTCATCCTTCAGCTCATGTTAGCGAAATGGCTATGCCAGCTGAGGGATTTCTCACAAGAGAGCCTCCTCCCCTCCTCCTACCTTTGTCCCCTGTCTCCAGCAGAAAGCAAGTTATTAAACATTTTGTAGCTGCCCTGAATATAAAAATGAAAAAATACGAAACAGATGAGACCAGAGTAGCACTCATTGAAGAAGAGCATTGACGGAGTCGCAGTTTCTCTGTGTACCTCCTCCCCCTGCTGTGGCTCCTGGGGACCTCTGCTCAACCCTCAGGAATCACTTAGAAACCTGTCTCAGGAATTGGAAGACTGCTCAGGGTATTCGATGGAAACTACACCATGACTAAATGGACTTCATCCCCAGAATGCAAAGATGGTTGAATTAGAAAGAGAATTATATCTTGCTATTTGTTGCCATAATCCCAGCGACCAAATGGTGGACCGACCAGAACAACCAGTCGACTAGTCACTATGACGTGCACTGTCCACTGGGGAGCAGATGCTCAATGCAGGAGCTGGCCCCTCATGGTCAGTGCACTGCCACAGAAGGACCACCACTGGGCTGACCATGATCCAGGATAAGCAGCTGCTCCTGCTGTGAGCCCCCAGCCGAGAGGCAGGAACCCCAGCTGTGATCATTACTTCCTTGCCCTAGGCTCCTCCTCCTCACTCCCTGCTGCCTCCTCCTGATGCCTGCAGGCCACACAGCACTGCCTCCAGGCTTGCAGAGCTGACCCTGGAGGCTGGAAGGCAGGTTCGTGGCCACTGCAGGACTGAAGCCTATTCCACCACCTCTTAGTGCTATTGTCCCTGGGAAGCATTTATATTAAGGTCAGAAGCAAGAGAGGAGTATTTGGAATTAATTAACCTGGAAGACTGGTCTCTGCAATTGAAAAACAATGCAAGTCTACATTGCTCAGAAGGAAGCAAATTCCATTATCTGTAGATGATATCATTGACTAACTAGAATATTGAGAATAATACTCTAAGAATAAATGTGGGCTCAACCATGCATGACCCATATGGAAGAATCCCCTTTCTCACTCTCTTTGCACTTTCTCTTTTCATCATCTTCTTGGGCACTTATAGATAGGCACTTTTAAAAATTATGAACTGATTGAGTTAGTAGGTATTTTTATGGCAAGACAGTTCAACCGGTGGTTCAAACGCTGTCTAGCAGATAGGCAATGAAATCTATGCTCCTATTATTTTGGAGGCTCTGTTACTATCAAGGCAGTGCCTAAAGTAAAAGTGATAACAAAGGGGGTTAATAAATTTGGGATACATCTTGAATGTGGATTTTCATAGTTTGTCCCAAAAGTATATACTCCAAGACAAGGTACAAGAGCAAGTAGTTTATTTGGAAGGCACAGGGCATACAAGTGAGCTTGGGGAAGCAGCATGAGAAAAGGAAGGCAGTCAGTAATGGAGTGTAATTAGGCCATTTATTACCATAAGCAACCAGAGTTTACGGTCATGGAGAAATCCTGGGAAACAATTCAGTTATCCTACTGGAGAAGTCATGGATCTGGAGTATTTATACACAAATTCCCAAGAGTCATTGGTTAAGGGCTGCTGCGGGGTAGCAAGATGGGTGATGTTACTAATCCCCCAGGATCTTCAACTACAGTAAGTGTGGGCAGAATAGCCTTCTATGTTTCAGGAAAAGCCCCCAGATTTAAAGAAGCAGATAGTAGCTGGGGGGATTTGGCTGAAGCATGCTGTAATGGCTGAGATGTTTAAGATCTGAGAGGGGTACAAAAGTCAAATAGGGATTCATGATAGACAGGATCCAGAAGTGAGGGATTTGTGATAGACAGGATCTAGAAGTGATCCAGAAGTATATGTTTGTTGTCTACCAGTGACCAGTAAATTGATTTTGCTGGGAGGGAGAGGAATTGGTGAAACTTATAGAGGGACAGTCATATAGAGCTGAACACATGTGACACAGACCACTGGACATTCATTGAGCACTGTGAAAGGACTAAGATTTATTGAGTTCATGTGTAGCCTCCATCATCATGATTTTGAATATTATTGGAAATATGATCTTATTTGTAGCCACTGAAAAAATGATACCTAGAAATATGGTTTACATAATAATAAGATTTTTTGCAATTTATAATTTCCAGGATTCTATAAACTGTGGAGAGAAAGGAATACAGAAGCTAAACATGAACATCTATAAAACCCACAATGACATTCAATTTACTTGCCAAAGTATAATCAAACTATGTGACAGTGGCCCTCAGACTTTCTTGGCTTCTCAGTGATAAAATATTAAATTTGGCTTACCTAATGGTCATGATATAAAATTAAATTTAACCACTTCAGTTGACATTTTATTGGGTTCACCATTGGAAACAGAGATAAACTTGAGGCTGCTGTTTTACAACTTTTTAAATGAGCCAATAAAGCCCATGGGGTTGGCAACTGTATTTGAAATATAAACCACTCATAAACAGGAGAAATGAAAACAATAATTCTTCCCCCTACTAAAAAGAAAAACCCTTCCCAGATACTGTGTCTCAGTGTTTGAGCATCAATCCATGCCCCGGTCAGGGCACATGCCCAGGTTGCCAGATTATGCAGGAGGCAGCTGATTGATGTTTCTTTCTCATTGATGTTTCTGTCTCTTTCTCCCTCTTCCTTCCTCTCTTTGAAATCAATAAGAACATATTTTTTTAAAAAAGAAAAGAAAAAGAAAGAAATCCATACCTGGGCTTCCCAATCATAAAATAAAATAATCCAGTTTGCATGGAAAATAAATAAAGAAGAAAATATAACAGAATTTTCTAGCAAAATCTTCATCATCACCTTAAAACACTGTCTCCAGTTATTTTCTTCATTATTCCTTTTCAATGTATCAGCTGACAGCTACAATTGGCCTACAGCCCCTGTCTCATTTGACTGCTCTTTGACCCAATTCAAGCTCCCTGGTGGGGGAAGCAGAGCAGAGCCGGCACTTGGAATTTGTTTACATCTCTGTCTCTCAGCACAAATGATGATACCACTGGCAAGAGTCCGGGGAATAATGTGTCTTTGTTCTGGTGCAGGCCGCACACCTGCGGGGTCAGTGCATGCATTGTTTTGTGGTTTTCTCATATGCCAGACCAGAGGAGAAAGCAATTGTTGTTACTGCTTTGTGATTCAATACACCAATCTATTCTAAATCCACAAAATGTGGGTAAAAATGTGTATGCAACTAAGTGCACACTTCAGAACTCTAGGCAGTTATTATTTCTCTCTAGCAAATGTTGATTAGGAAAATTCTGGAGTGAAACATTATCCAGTTGCCATGGGACTCCACCAGTAATTACTGATTTCAGCATTATGCCACAAAAGGTTTCTTCCATGAAAAATTATTCAGAGAGTTTTAATAAACTTCTCATCATTCTACAAGTTTATTTTTCCCTAGTTTCTCTCTTTGTGGTGACCTATTGAAAAAAAATATTATGCGGTGACAAAATTATCTAGAAATGATTATTTAAAAATTTGATTAAAAAAGTTGTTAATTTTCTCATCTAATGATGCATTATATATTTTGGACAGAGCATTGGTATATGTGAATACACAATTTATTACCCAACTACTGTAATTTATCTTGACGTGCACTGGACATGAATCAATTACAGTTAATATGCTGAAGGCATTAGTGGTAAATGAGGATCTGGCGTTGCTGTATTTCTCTGGAAGTTGGCACAGGGTTCTGCTAAAGCTAACGTAATTGTGACACAGGGTAGAATTCAGGGTTCCAAAGGAAATACACAGGGAGAACCTCTCCCATCATATTAGCACTCAAAATTTAAAGGTGGCTTACCTCCCAGACTGGAGATAACAGTCTTATCCACTCCTTGATTCTGCATTTGGCCTTTCTGGGCTTGATTTCTGGGTTATAAACTGCTTGCCTCTCAGGAGGCACTGAGAATTAACAGTTGTCATGTTTTTGGCATTTTGGGAGAAGCAGCAGGAAATACAATCTCCCATAATCTAGCCTTGACTGCCAACATTTATACTGAGTCTCTCATAAACAATGTAACATCTATTTCATCTGAACCAGTGTTGGGTAATCTCGGGCCTAAGGGACTCTGAATCACCGATGTGACAGATATCTTGGACATCTGATTTCAGCAGCTTTGAAACCAAAATATTCCTTTATATGAGTAGAAAGACCTACTGTGTATTTTTATAATTTTATGAACATTTTAAAGCAGAAGAACCATTATTTGAAAGCAATTACTTGATTTACTGATATTCACTACCTATGATACTCTATTGAGAAGTACTCTGCCTTTATGACATTCTAAAGGAAAATTCCATTAGATACAACTTAGTGTAGCTGTGTGTAAAGGGCTTGGCATAGGACAGAACAAAGTTTAATTCTAGTCTCTCACATTTAAGAGGTTTTTTTTAATTGTTTGGCAAGATACTTAAACTTCCAGAACCTGTAAAACCTTTTCATTTTAAAATCTATTTTTAATGCAAAACAAGTTTAAGAGGGTGGTTTAATAACAATATGTGGTTGTATACTGAAAGCATAAAGTCCATACACTGTAGAGTGGCATGAATCTCAATGGAGTGTGTTCACATGGGTGTACACAGCCTATCAGCTACCATTTCTGCCTTCAGAGGAGGGGACTGTGACAGGAACAGGGGCTGTATGGGGGGTGTTTTTTCCTCTCTCTCTCTCCCACGTCCAGCATGGAGAGAGACTGGGTTCAATTTCTGAGTGGAGGAGCTGAGTATGAAGAAAAATGAAATATAGAAGAGAAGACACAGAAGTAGGATTATAAAATAAAAAGCTGGGGCTAGGTGAGCATCTGTCCTCCCTCTCATGGAGAAACAGCCACATGCAGGAAGCTGTGTTTATTTATATTCCACAGTACAAAGGGGTTTCTCCAACCTTAGGATCAAAGGAGTTTCAGTGAGCCCAGGCCCTATTCATTCACCCATTCCCAGGGCAAGCCTGCATTTACATATCAAGGCCCTCTCCCCCGACACCTGAGGCAAAGTTAAGTCAAGCTAATAACATTGATGAATATGTTTTTCAAGACCTGGTTTTTCTAGGCCCCTTGAATTCAGCCAGCACAAAGATTTAGAGAGTGCTCAGGGTGTCTTGCCTGGGGCCGCCCCCCACAGGGCTGCAGTGAGGAAAGGTGGGTCCTGTGCCATCATCTGGAATGCAGACGTGTAAACAGAGGGAGCAAAACTGCTCTGTAGAATTAAGTTTAAAGAGAGGGGGGAAGGATATCCTTTTAAGCTCAAGTTGTTAATTTCATGTAAAAAATGATTTGGGGATTTCTGGAGGTGAGCTGGGAAATGGGAGTTCGTGGACACTGAATGTGGGGAACTAATGAGACACAGCAACCGAAGTAGGACATGGCATATGGGATGGAGATGGCAAAACTAGGAATCTCTACCCTGGGATAAAATTCAGCTTTTGGACTTTACGGACAATGATGTCTAACATCCCATTTGAATGATTTTCTTCTTGTATAATGTAACACACTGCACTTACCAGAGTCTGGTATTCAGCAAATACTTGTCAACCACTAATTTCATGCTGATCTTAAGCCTTAAGGGTTCAAGAGAAGGGGTTGTGATGACCATCTGGGACAGGGAGAAGGGTCCAGAGAACTGGAGCACCAGGAGGATACAGTGATGTATTGGCCAGGTGCTGTCCCAGAGGTCCAAGACACCTGGGGTCAAAAGTGAAGTGTCACAGACCACAAACAGGATGTGAAAGCAACCTTGGAAATTCAATAATAGTTAAAAAAAAGAAAAGAAAAAGATTGAATTTCTTACATTTACATCAGGGTGAGATTCATCATTTTGTACATGAAAAAGAAAGCTAACCTTAATTTCAGGAGGTTATTTCAACCATATAAAAAGTAATAGTAAATTTAAATTTATAAAAATAGCATAAGTTAGTTCAGAAGCAAGAAACTAAAGGGGGAAAAAATCTGGAATTAAGCTGGCTTAATAGGCCTCATTTGGTGTTCCTTAAATTTTTTTCAAGGAAAATGGACCACCTATAAGGCAGTTATATAGAAGGGGAAAGAAGAAAGAAGCCAAATTATATTGAACCCCTCCTGTGCGCAGGCACCTTAGGTTATCTCTTTTGGTTCTCAGATTATTCCTACTGTTTGCATTTTAGAAATGAGACAACTGATGCTGCGAGAGGTAGAGCAACTGGCCTCCAGGAGTCATTCAGTGGTGGCTTATTGAGGCTGGAAACCTGTGTCATTTGACTCTCTCCTCCCTGCATGTTCCAGGCCTCAACCACTAAATACCAACTTCCCACATCAGGAAGTGAGGCTGGTGCCTCACCTCCCACACACACATAGATACTTGTAATCTATTATAATTGCTCCCAGAGAAGGCAGCCTAATTTCTTTCATGCAGCCTTAATTCTCTGGGAGCTACTAATATCATTGTTACATGAAATGTAATACATTTTTTGTTTTAAAAACAGTGCATCATTATTAGCAAATACCTCAGGAAAAAAAATTATTAATATCTGAATGTCACATCATAGTGATAATATTTGTAGAATACTTACTAAATGTCAGACACTGTGCTAAGTGCTTTCCATAGTTTAGATAATTAAATGATCACAAAACTCATAAGGTCATTATTATCATTTCCCCCATTTTACACTGGAGGACATTGAATGTTAGAGAGGTTAAGTCATTTGTTGAAGGTCACACAACTAGTAAGAGCCCTAGCCAGTTTGGATCAGTGGATAGAATGTCAGCCTGAGGGATGAAGCGTCTCAGGTTTAATTCCTGTCAAGGGTATATACCTCCATTGCAGGCTCCAGCCCTGGTGAGGGGCATGCAGGAGGAAACCAATCAATGTGTTTCTCTCACATCAATGTTTCTCTCTGTCTTTCCCTCTCCCATCCACTCTCTCTAAAAATTAATGGAGAAATATCTTCAGGTGAGGATTAAAACAAAAAGAATTGTACACTTGAAATCTATATAACTTTTTTAAACAATGTCACCCCAATAAATTTAATTTTTTTTTAAAAAGTACTTAAATTATTTTGTGTGAAGTTTTATTTTCTTTGGGATTGTTAAAAATGACATTCCTGCACTGGCCAGTTTGGCTCAGTGGATAGGGCATCAGCTGGTGAACAGAAAGGTCTCAGATTCAATTCTGGTCAAGGGCACGCACCTTGGTTGCAGGCTCAATCTAAGCACTAGCTGAGCATGTACAGGAAACAACCAATCAATGAGTCTGTCTTATCTCCATGTCTCTCTCTCTCTCTCTCTCTCTCACACACACACACACACACACACACACACACACACTCTTCCCCTCACTTCCACTCTCTCTAAAATCAATGAAAAAATATCCTTGGATGAGGACTGATAAAAAACAAACAAAAACAAAAAAAAGTACCTTCCCTACAATATGTGAAGAATTAAAATGAGAGTAGAATGAACTATTCAAATATTATGCTGTCATAAAGTCACTTTTTAAAACCACTACTGTCCTTCCTTTTCCTGTCAACTAATCTCTTTACTCCATGTTAGTATAAGAAGAGGTTTTGGTTTTGTTTTTTAATAAAGAAAACAATAGTGCTTTTTAAATAAAACCTAATTTTTTATAGTAAAACCAAATTATTTTGACCTAAAAAGTAATGGGAGATACCTGTAATATTACTCCTAACTACTCATGATTGTTTTTAAAAGTTAAGTTAAAAATGATGGATAGTGTACTTCTATATATTTATCCTAATGAAATGATCAAATATACAAAAAGATAAATACATTTTGATATTTTACAAGCCATTTTTAGATTAGTGTATACTTTTTAAAACTCAGTTGTCCAATTAGAAAAAATTGATTTAATAAAATTTTTGTGCATTCACCAATGGACTGCTTTGGAATATTTAAAAGTGATGCTATGGAATTACACTTATCAGTATGGCAATCTATTCACAGCATACTGTTAATTAAAAATAAAATTTATAAAATATTGTACATATTTTGAACTCACTTCTATAAAATGTATTTAACAATGTGTTTAGAAATATATCAAAATGGCTCTATGTGAAAATACAAATAGTGGTCATCTCTGGCTGGTCAGATTGCATATCATTTTTATTTTTTTCCTACTTTTATGAATCATCTTATTTGTCTATAAATGCATATGATTTTTTTATAAAGAAACTATTTGATAATAATTAAGCAAAGCTATTTAGATGTAGGTCTATCTAAAATGATTTAATAACATCTTTCTTGTTAATATAAAAGTAGAGACGCAGACAAATAAAACTTTCAAAGGACTACATGCCATAGTTTTTGTCCAATGATTAATATTAATTATAAATCAAGTATAAAATTATAAATTATAATAAAAATTAAAGCATCAACGTTGCCAAGTAGCTTAGATTTTATCCTGGATGTGGTTCTGACTCTATGATGTACGGTCAGTTATTTAACCTCGTTTTTCTGAACTCTAAGGTGAAGACAATAATATTTGTAAATATCTCTCAGTAATTGTGAGATTAAATGATAAAAAAATATAGGATACCCAGTCAACAAGTAAGATCAGTGACTATGGGGACTGGGTGATTTCTTGCTAGTTCACTGCTCCTTGACTACTCTTGACATGCTGGTAAGTGAATGAATGAAGGACTGAACTAATTAAATTGTAGAGTAGGTAATAGGTAGTTATTTTAGATAACACAATCTCAACTTACATCCAGAGGCACTGAAAATTCAGCTTAAAGCAATCTTAAGAATCTACAATTTTCTGATAACAGATAGTATAGGGATTCAGAAAAATAATCTATGCCATTGAGACACTTCCTAGGAAGTTTAGGTTCTCAAAGGCTCTAAAACATCAATGTCTTTTTTCTCCCAAACCTGAAAAGAAGAAGTTAACACATATGCCTTCAGCAAAGTTGACCAGCATTTAAAAGTTGTTAATAATCATCAAGGATTTTTTTTTTCAGAGAAAAGAGATTATCAGGGAGATGCCCCCATACATAACTGCTTGCTGCCTGATTAGGAAGCCTTTTTGAATGAGAAACACTTCAAGATGGAATTTCAACTTTAGTTAAAAGGAAAGTACCATTTTTAGATGGCAGATTAAAAAAAATATGTGTGTGGGTTCCTTCTTATCCGATACATATACATTCCACTTCTAAGATGGAAAAATTAAGAAACCAATCATCAACACCCCCTCCCCAGTAGAAACAGAGACCGAGGCAGAGAATGAAAATTAGAAATGCAGACTCCATCTAAAGGGACACTAGACCTGTAACTCCAAGCCATGATATATGGGAAATCACAGACACATTCATTAAGGAAAAGCTAGGATGTGGGAAGAAGTCGTCAACTGTGCTGCAGATCTCAGACAAAGCTGACAGCAAAATTGCCTAAAGTGTTACCTACAACTCTTGAGTGGCAATATCACAGGCTGGCTCACTTAGCAGCCATGCCAACCACTTTACCACCCTCCAACAGAGTAGACAGAAAGCAAAGTACTCAAGCACTCTCTTTCAGAATAAATATAAAACTACAAAAAAGGGGAAGAGGTGTATCAATCAGCAAGGCTATCAATGTTGGAAGCCTGAAAGTATACTGAAGTGGTTGATGGTTGAAAAGGGGAGGAAACTATATAAGGGAGGGGACTGCAGTGGAGGTGGCTGCTGTTCTGCTCTATACCTGGAGAGAAATTTAACAGAGGGCAAAGGGGCAAACACAGGGCCTAAACACCCTACTGGCTATTCAATGAGATCTGCTACTGGTCAGCTTTCCCTGTTGAGCCACCTGCACTTCCCCACAGGCAGGAAACAAAGGCTGCCACTGTGGGTTTGGGCCCTAGAGTGGAGTTCTCAGCTTCATCTTCAGCACCCCTCTTGCTCACACAGGGGTTGTCAGGAAGCTCCACCCATATTTACACCTCAAAATTAGCCCATGGTACACAGATCTAGGTTCACTGAAGCAAAGACCAGTTACCGAAAGGGCACCTGCCATAAGGAATAAACAAGGCAATGCAAAGTAAATGCCAAAGGAAACATGGCAGCAATGTTTGAGAGCAGGTACAGGAGCACACAACGTGGTGCCTGTGATACTCCAGCACCCTTCGCCAGCAAAGCTGCTAAGGTTGGCAAACCTGACTGTGACGTTTATTTGTTCAATCCAAGGGATTCTTGTTTGGTTGCTTTGAGGTAAAAATAGATCAACTATTAACTCCCACACTGTATATGCATAAAAATCTGACAATATCACAAGTTATAGTGTAAATTCTCTCAACCCATGTAAAAGTTCTAGAAATCACCAATTGCAGAAAGAAAGCAAAAGAAAAATGAAGACTTGTCTTCTGCTTCCCTAAATTCCATTGAAATTTTAACTGTTGTAAATGGGAAAATGATTTTCTTATAACTTTTTATTCTGAAATAGTCATAGAGTCAGAGGAAGTTGCGTGCACACACACACACACACACACACAAATATGTATAGAGAGGTCCCATGTATCCTAGCCTCCCACAATGACAATAGCCTCTACAACTAGAATACAATATCAAGACCAGGAAATTGACACCAGCATAGTCTGCAGAGCTCATTCAGATTTTATCAGTATTACATGTTCACACACTCTGTGTGTGTGTGTGTGTGTGTGTGTGTGCGTAGCTCTATGCAATTTCATGATTTGTATACAGAAAAGACACAGAACCCTTCATCATCACTGTTTCCCTGGTGATGCTCTTCTACAGCCAGAGCCATACCTGCTACCATCCTGCATCCATGGCTACTGGCAACCTGTTCTCCATCGCCACAATTTTGTAATGTCAAGAATTACATGCAAATGGAATCATATGGCATATAACCCTCTGAGACTGACTATTTTCATTCAGCATAACTCCTCAACATTCATCCAACCTGTCACATGCACCATTGGCTCCATCTTCCCTACTGAGTAGTATTCCATGGTACAGATGCACCTCAGTCTACTCAATCACCCTTCCTATTGAGGTACACTTGGGCTACTTTCAGTTTGAGGCCATTAGGACCAGAGCTGCTATAAACTTTTGTGCATATTTTGTGCATATTCTTCATGCACATTTTTGTGAAAAGATAAATTTCTCTTTTTCTGATAGAAGAACAAGTGCAATTGGCTAATGACTTTTAAAATATGAAACTTTCAACCACCTCACACATCCCAAAGACCTTATTGTTTCCTGCCTCTGACATCCTTGAATTTCAAAAGGCAATGCCATTGCTGATCTCTTTAAGTTATAACAGATGCAACATCTAGACCAGTGGTTCCCAACGTTTTGGCCATGCCCCACCTAAGCTCTAAAATCCTGACCTCCCCCCCGCATAACATGTAATTCTTATTTAAAAAGTGAACAGCTGTTCATGTGGAGGAAGCCTAAAAGGCCATTAATTTGGTCTAAACGAGCTTTCAAAGCACATGCCATCTGTGAAAGAGAAAAATAAAAGATTGAAAAGACATTTGAAGTACTGAGGAAGAAATCACTAAAAAAATTGTTTAAAAAATAATAATATGAAGTGACATGAAAACATTACAAATAAAGTTTCAAAACATATAATAGTGAACTGAAATGCATAAATACGACACAATACATATTTATATACTGTATATGAGGCCCCCTAGGACCATAAGAAATGAAAAAGAACTCACTGTTAATAACTCATTATTGAATTGTCCCCCTCCGTAAAAATCAAATTGCCCCCCTGGGGGGTGTACCCCATGTTAGGAACCACTGATAGACCTTGGCTAAGTTGAGTGAGGCAGCCTGTTTTTCTGAGTTTGAACTCAGTGTGTTGAACATTTTCTGAACTGCTGCCTGGAAAAAAGCCACTGAGAATGGAATGATCAGATCTGTGAGTTTTTTCTCAGCCAGCCCACTTCTGTGGCTGGTTCAGCCACCAAGCTGTGATTCCTGCTTCACAGCTATTAAACAGTCCTAATATTGCAGGCAGGTATAGTATTTTTAAGGTCTCTCCTTCAAACCACCATCTAATATTTAAATTCCCAACATAATATAATGCCTATATATTATATACCTAAGAACCTCAGTCTTTCTTTGCCTTGTGGTACAATATCTCCAGAAATCACGTTTTTGAGCAGAAGGGCAATTCATAGGAAGTGGTTCCATTGTTGAACCATCAACAAATTTTCTTTCTCTGTTGGACCAATCCTGTTTGCAATGAGAGACAAAAAAATTTCACTTGCATCCCAGTGGAAAAACATTTAATAGGCCAAAGGAGGAAGAAAGATATATTTATTGAAGTCATACAGTTTCCACTGACTTTATTAACAAAGTGAAGATTATCTATCTGGATCCTTGTTTGCTATGATTGTGTCTGAATGTAACACATTCACAGAATAGCCCTGGGCTGATGCGGTAATCCTTGCGAAATCAGATACAGCTGCCCTAAGTCCCAGATCATGCAATATAGTAGATGGGAAAGAAGACAGATTCACAAGAAATGACTGAATGCTTACGCAGCTCAGGCCCTGTGATAAATGCAGGTGATTCACACTGGACACCAGAACAGATGAAAATTGTCCTGCTGCAGATTAGACAGGGTTCCATGTAGAGAGTTCAGGATGTATGGGAACAGATGCACACAGTGCTTTCAGAGTGTGGAGAAGGGGCATGACTACGAGTTAAGCAATTGAAATCTTCCTGGAAGCTATGACCTGGTAGATGAATAGGAAATGTCCAGGTGGAGAGACTTAGGGGAGAAGGAGTGCATTTTAGGCAGAGGGTGTAGAAGGTACAATAACATCTCAATGGAGTGGCATTTTAAGGACTTATAAATACATAGCCTGGAGCAGTCTTTGCACAGCACAAGAGGACTGAGAGGAAGGTAGGGGAAAGCAAGATGCAGAAAGCAAGGGCAGCCTGTGAGGCTGGTGAGAGGAGCTCCTTCATTCATCTCACCCCGGGAAGGGGGTGTATTGTTTTGACCATTTTTCTTAAATATATCTTTAGTGTGTTTTTTTAATGAATCATATTTACTGAAAAGAATTCAAACAAGATAAAATATTGTTAGATTGTCAATTTTTAGATTTAAAAACCAAAGACTTAAAGGATGGAAAAAATTCACCAATCAAATTTGTTCAAGGTAAAGTCCCTTGGGACTCTGTGCTCTCCCTGGATTCTGGGTGCACTTTCACAGTCCAGAGTGCACTTCCTATCCCACCCCCACATCACATCTCTGATCCCACCTCCCTCAGCATCAGCCCCTCCATCCTTCAGGATCAGCTGTTCCTTTCTATGCACTCCCAAACATTTTACACATTGTTATTAATTAACATAAATATAATACTAATAATGATAATAATAATTATTATACTAGTAACTAGTACCATTTAATTATTTATAATTATAGTTATTGGGATAATATAATGATTAAATTATTTAACTAACAATATTAATATTACACACTATTATGATGAACATTTTCTCATCTTGGTTATGTCTGCTTTCACTGGTAGGCTGAGTTCTTAAAGAGTTTGTATGAATCAGTTCTAAGTCACTGTTCAATTACTCATTCATTTTTTAAAAATATATTTTTTATTGATTTTAGAGCAGGAGAGAGACATAGAAACATCAATGATGACAGACTCATCAACCAGCTGCCTCCTGCATATCCTGTATTTGAGATCGAGCCTGCAACCCTGGCATGTGCCTCACTGGCAATAGAACTATAACCTCTTGGTTCATAGGTTGACATTCAACCATTGAGCCACACCAATCGGGCTCATTAATTAGTTTGATAAATGTTTATTGAGAACCTACTACGTGCCCAGCAATGGCTCAGTTCAGGCTATGAGGTTAAAAATGTACCTCACAGAGTTATTGTGCAGATTAAATAAATTAATCTACCACATCATTGGCATTAAATAAGTATTAAGCAACCCCCTCCCTTTCTTGGTTAAGGAATCCTGGAAACCATCAAAGAAAAATAAAGTCAGAGAACATAACGTAGAGAGAAGATTTTCCAAGTATAATGAAGTATGGAGCAACAATAACTAATATACCTTAAACTTTCATTGTCAATATAAAATGAAATCTCCCCAAGTGTTGCCTTCTCAATTTGGTCTTTATTTAATTGCACATTATTCCAGAGCCTCCTCTGTGTTCTCTGCAGTGCTTTGCCCTGGATCCAATATGCATTCGGATTGGACTAAGTAAATTTCTTAAAATTAAATTGACACCACACACACACACACACACACACACACACACACACAATCTCTATTTTGCAAGTCCTGTGTACATAATCATTAATCTAATCAATAAGTTTATGAGTAAGTTATATTCCTCTCATTTAATTATGCCGGGTTTATAATCCTCAGTCTAGGAAATCCGAATATGGAAACCCTCGTGTTGGCCTAATCAGTAGCTAATGAAGATTTCAATTAAGGCTTTGCTTCCTGGTTTCCTTTCCTTTAATGAGACACCAGACCATTCTTCCAGTTGATGGCTAATTTATTAAGAAAGTAATTTAAAGGACTTCACAATTTCTATTGTCCTCTGATAGATACATATTACATTACAGAAGCAGACCTTAGTTACTTAATATAATAACAATAGATCATCTTAAAAATTAGTATCCTGAGAAACAAGAATGGATTTTAAAGTTGCAAAAAAATCCCTTTAGTAAAATAAAGTAAATATATATATATATAGTTAGATTTGTTATTTTCAACCTTTTAAAATAGTTGAAGATTTTAGGTAGTTGGTTATTTTTTATTTTGCCTGGATTTTTGTTTGTTGTTTTTAGCTGTTATGCTGTGACCACATTAGTAAGCTATTCTATTATTCTACTGGGGACAAAATAAGCATGTTTTATGATATATTGCAATCAAAACTTTGCTGAGTTCATTATAAAGCAAATCCACCCAGGGTAAGCTGGCGTACACAGTAGACCTACAAAGTATTGAGTACTAACATCGATTACTGAACATTAGAGCTAATGGTGACCTACGTATGGACTCTAGCTCAGATATTGCCAAGGGCAACCCTATGCTATCTGTCCTGCCCATACAGAGTTCTACAGGAATTTTACTTAGACTCGAAACTTAACTTTTTAAGATTTCACATTTAAAAATCCAGATTTATAGCTTGTATTAAAAAGTAGGTGGGTTTGGCAACAAAACACCTAGATTCCTGAACAATCCCTTTTGGCTAGAACTGAGTAGTAGCTACCCTTTTTCGATGGTATCTAACACCATCTTCTCTCCCTCATTTACTGTTCCTGCCTGCCTGCAATGCAATATGAATTTGGGAAGCCAGCCCTATCCTAACACCCTCATGTTGCAGAGAAGGCAATTCATCCAAAGTAAATAGAGCAAATAAGTTCTATGGCCCTGATTATGCTGCATAGTAGAGAACCTCAAAAGCTCAGCAGCACACAACGAGCATTTGTTTTGTTCACATGTCCAGGAGTCAGCTGGGTTCAGCTGGGTTCTTCTGGGGTTGGGGTGGTTTGGCTTTGCTCCACATGTTCTCATTCTACTCCACTATCGGCAGATTAGATAGGCAGCTTCTACTCATGGCAATGACAGAAATGGAAAGAGCAAGGGACCAAACAGCTCTCTTAATGTCTAGGCTCATAACTAAAGTGTCTTCATGTCTATCTCTTTCAAGTGGACAAAGTAAGTGACATGGCTAAACTAAAGTGAAAGAAAGGGGAAATGTACACTGCCCCTTTAATGGTGGGAACTTCAAAATCACAGCATGAATGGGAGCAGGGATAAGGTTAAATAATTAAAGCCCATAACCACTGCAGAGGTATTCAGTCACCCATGGCACATAATACATCAAGCCCAACTTCACTCATTCACCTTTCATTTCGGCCGAGCTGCGGTACTTGGAAACAGCTGGTCTAATCTTACAACAGAGACAAAGAAACTTGCCCAGAGGCCTGAGAAGAATCTGAATCCTAGCCCAGTATTCTTTACTTCACAGCTTGACAATGAAGCACTATTATCTCACCTGTGTGAAATAAAATAAGCACTCATAGTTTTTGCCAATAGAATTTCAGACTTAGAGATTTATTAGAGCTTGAAAGGCAATATAGAACATAATGCAAACCACTCATTAAAATAAATCCTAAGTTTTCAGAGCAATCTGTTCCTTAATAATTTTCAGAGTCTAATTGTACCTTGTATAATTCATATAAAAATAGAGCACTAGAGACCTCCATTAGGAATGCAAGAGCATCCCACAAATTAGGCAGTGTTATTTACTTTAGTCTGGAACAACTCAGCAGGCTTCCATTTACTTTCAGAACCATATTGTTCATTGTTCTCTGTTTCAAAGACTCTATACTTAAAAAAAAAACCTCTATACTCTGAAAGCTAAGGAACCATTACAACTTTAATAAATGGAGAAAAGGAAAGAAAAGCTTAGTAAATGAATTTCAACAATCTCATCTACAAGTGACCTTTGGGATTCCTTAATCCATACAAGGGAAGTAAACTCCAGTCATTTTTTCTGTACCCAGAGGCTCCCCAAAACCCTGCTTCCTCTCCTGCAGAGCTGGTGAGCAGTACATCAAAGGAGGCAATTTGAAAGACCCCAGAGCTCTGATTCCTGAGCCTAGACCCAGCCCCAAAAACCGAGCTCCCAGTGTCTTCCTAGGATCCAACCTTTGTAACTTCGGCTTCCAAGAGACACTATTTTTTTTCATCCAGGTCAAATCTACCTCCCTCCCCATAAAATGAAGAAGCACCAATGTGAAAATCAGAAACCCTGAAGGTGTTAGCAGTTTAAAACATCCAAAATGTCCCCCAGATAGCCCTAGATTAGATCTAGATGGTTTGGCTCAGTTGATAGAGTGTCATCCTGTGGAATGAAGGGTTCTGAGTTTGGTTTTTTTTTTAATCTTTATTGTTCAGTTTATTAATTACATTGTTCTCCTTTTTTATTCCCCTACAGCTCCCCTTCACCCTGTACCCATCCCACCTCCACCCTCACTTCCCCTTCCTCACTGTCCTCTCCCATAGTTGCAAGATTTTTGTCCAGTCTCTTGCTACACTTCCCACACCCCCTTAATCCCCAAGAGTTGTCAGTCCATTCCCTCTCTATGTCCATGATTCTGTTATATTCACCAGTTTATCCTGATCATCAGATTATTAATTCACTTGGTTTTTATATTCATTTGTTGATAGATGTGTATTTGTTGTTCATAATTTATATTTTTACATTTTTCTTCCTCCTCTTCTTAAAGAATATCTTTCAGCATTTCATATAATTTTGGTTTGGTGGTGATGAACTCCTTTAGCTTTTTCTTATCTGTGAAGCACTTTATCTGATCTTCAATTCTGAATGATAGCTTTGATGGATAGAGTAATCTTGGTTGTAGATTCTTGCTATTCATTACTTTGAATATTTCTTGCCACTCCCATCTGGCCTGCATCATTTCTGTGGAGAAATCCACTGACAATCGTATGGGTACTCCCTTATAGGTAACTAACTGTTTTTTCTCTTGCTGCTTTTAATATTCTCTCTTTATCTTTTGCTCTTGGCATTTTAATTATGATGTGTCTTGGTGTGGTCCTCCTTATATTCCTATATTTTGGGGTTCTGTGTACTTCTTGGGCTTTTAAGTCAGTTTCTTTCACCAGGTGGGGGAAGTTTTCACTCACTAATTCTTCAAGTAGGTTTTCATTAACTTGCTCTCTCTCTTTTTCTGGCACCCCAATAATTCAGATGTTGGCATGCTTGAGGTTGTCCCAGAGGCCCCTTGCACTATCTTCAATTATTGGGATTCTTTTTGTTTCTTGCTTTTCCAACCGAGTGGATTTGCTTCTTTGTATTTCAAATCTTTGACTTGGTTCTTGTGGCCCTCTGAACTGCTTTTGGGACTTTGTGCAATATTTTTTATTTCAGTCAGTGTATGCTTGATTTCTAGTTGGTCCTTTTTCATATCCGTGAGGGTCTTGTTCATATCCTCATAGGTCTTGTTCATTTCCTTGTAGGTCTCATTCATTTCCTTGTAAGTCTCATTCATTTCCTTGTAAATCTCATTCATTTCCTCATTGGTCTTGTTTACTTCCTCGTAGTTCTCATTAAGTTCATTGGCCTTTTCTAGGAGCCTCTTGAAAAGCCTTATAACTGTGGTTTTGAACTCTATGTTTGTCGTCTTTTTTCCTCTATTTCTTTCACACCTGATTTCTTTCCATGTCTCTGCATGGTGGCTGCTTTATGTGGTAGATGTCCTCTAAGGGACATTGGCTCAGCCTCCCCAGTTACCTGAGGTGGGTACTCTTACTGCAATCCTTTATGGGTTGTACAGCATTTTTGAATTTAAGCCCAGCTTGTTGTTGTTAGCCGTAGGAGGGTTTGACCTCCAGGCCAATTGACTGTGCAGGGAAACTGTGTTCAGGTTGGATGGGCGGGGTCATCTCTGAGCTGAGCAGGCAGCCTCCGCATCAGCTATATCCTATGCGGTGCTCACGCGTGGGTCTCTGTTGGAAGGGAATGGTTGCAGACAACTCCAAGAGAAAGCTGCTAGTCTCTTCCCCTTGCCAGACAACTCTGCCTCTCCCCAAATGAGTCTGCACACCCAAAATCTCGCCTAGGGTTGTAAAACAAAGCAGTATGGTGGTCTTCTTTGTGATTCTGGATGATGTTTGGGTTTTTTTGGGTTTTTTAAATAATTAATTAATTATTTATTTATTTATTTTCATCTTTATTGTTCACTTTATTAATTATATTGTTCCATTTTCCCCCCCCCTGTATTCCCCTCTACCTGGTACCCATCCCACCCTCCGCCCTCACCCACCTCCACTGTCCTCTCCCATAGTTGCAGATTTTTGTCCAGCCTCTTCCTACACGTCTCACACCCCCTTAATCCCCAAGAGTTGTCAGTCCATTCCCTCTTTATGTCCGTGATTCTGTTACGTTCACCAGTTTATCCTGTTCATCAGCTTATTAATTCACTTGATTTTTAGATTCATTTGTTGATAGATGTGTATTTGGTGTTCATAATTTACACTTTTACATTTTTCTTCTTCTTCTTCTTAAAGAATATCTTTCAGCATTTCTTGTAATATTGGTTTGGTGGTAATGAACTCTTTTAGCTTTTTCTTATCTGTAAAGCACTTTATCTGACCCTCAATTCTGCATGATATCTTTGCTGGATAGAGTAATCTTGGTTGTAGATTCTTGCTATTCATCACTTTGAATATTTCTTGCCACTCCCGTCTGGCCTGCATCGTTTCTGTTGAGAAATCTGCTGACAATCATATGGGTGCTCCCTTATAGGTAACTAACTGTTTTTCTCTTGCTGCCTTTAATAGTCTCTCTTTGTCTTTTGCTCTTGGAATTTTAATTATGATGTGCCTTGGTGTGGTCCTCCTAGGGTTCCTATGTATTGGGGTTCGGTGCACTTCTTGGACTCCTAAGTCAATTTCTTTCACCAGGTGTGGGAAGTTTTTGGTCACTATTTCTTCAAATAGGTTTTCATTGTCTTGCTCTCTCTCTTTTTCTGGCACCCCTATAATTCGGATGTTGGTATGTTTGAGGTTGTCCCAGAGGCCCCTTACACTATCTTCAATTTTTTGGATTCTTTTGATTTCTTGCTTTTTCAGCTAAGTGGATTTTACCTCTTTGTATTTCACATCTTTAACTTGGTTCTTGGTGTGCTGCAGAGCACTTTTAGGTCTTTGTATAATATTTTTTATTTCAGTCAGTGTATGCTTAATTTCTGGTTGGTCCTTTTTCATATCCTTGAGAGTCTCCTTTATATCCTTGAGGGTTTCCTTCATTTCCTTGTAGGACTCATTCACTTCCACAGTGGTCTTGATAATTTTCTTGCAGGTCTCGTTCAGATCCTTGAGGGTCTCATTCATTTCCTTTGCGGTCTCGCTTATTTCCTTATAGGCCTCGACCTTTTGTTGGAGCCTCTTGAAAAACCCTATAACCGTGGTTTTGAATTCCATGTCCAGTCGTTTTTTTTCTCCATTTCTTTCACATCTGATTTCTTTCCATGTCTCTGCATGGTGGCTGCTTCCCTGAGTTGGTCAATTATCTTTGTGTGGTAGACTTCCTACTAGGGACAGTGACTCAGCCTCCCCAGTTACCTGAGGTGGATATGGGTTGCACAGTCTTGCTGAAGTTAAGCTCAGTTAATCGTTGTTAGCACTTGGAGGGGTTGACCTCCAGGCCAATTGTCTGTGAAGCTCAGCTGTGCTCAGGTTGGATGGGCGGAGTTTCTGGGCCAAGCAGACATCGTTAGCTCGGCCCTGTGCAGCCCCAGGGACTCTGTGCCAGGGGCAATGGCTGTCAGCACCTCTAAGAGAGAGCCTCTGCCGAGCTCCACCAGCTGCCGGGGAATTCAGACTTTCCCCAAATGACTCTGCACACCCAATGTCTCACCCAGGGTGGTAAAACAAAGCAGACTGATGGTTTTCCGAATGAGATAGCAAGTCGCAGAGCGCTCTCTGCGCAGTCACGCAGCTGAGCTGTTTGCGCAAGCTGCCTTCTCCACAAGCCAGAGACCCCTGCAGCACCCGAGCTTCCGCGTGCCCTCCCACTGTCCAGTTTTCTCCCCGTATGATAGTGGGTTCCCTGGTCT
Organism: Antrozous pallidus; assembly: GCA_027563665.1. Taxonomy (NCBI): domain Eukaryota; kingdom Metazoa; phylum Chordata; class Mammalia; order Chiroptera; family Vespertilionidae; genus Antrozous; species Antrozous pallidus. The sequence goes on along the minus strand of CM050508.1, from coordinate 27,659,789 downwards.
TCGCCCAGAGCTGGAGAATCAGTCCAGTGGGACGTCTTAGTCTTTCCATTCGAGAAAACTGGCCGGTTTTCAGCCGCCCGCCCTCTCCGCTGGCGTGTGCTCCAAACCTCTCCCAGCGCGAATCATTCAAAGCTGTCCACCGCCGCTCCTCCGAGTCACAGTGTCTTATCTTCACTTTTATTTGTGGAATTTTCACTAGGCCAGCTTTCTGGTGATTCTAGAAGATGTTTGTTCTTTCATTAAGTTGTAGTTTTAAAATTGCTGTGTATGATGGTAAGATAGGTATTTTGCCTATGCCGCCATCTTGGTTCCCTCCTTGATGTCTGGCTGATGTTTGATTTGTTGTTATGTTGTAGTTTTTGAATTGTTGCGCGGGACAGAACAATAGGTGTTTACCTACGCTGCCATCTTGGTTCTCCAATGGTTCTGAGTTTAATCCCAATCAGTGGCACATGCCTGGGTTACAGGCTAAGTCCCCAATGGTAGGCATGCAGGAGGCAGCTGATCAATGATTCTTTCTCATCATTGATGTTTTTACCTTTTTTCTCCCTCTCCCATCCTCTCTGTAATCAATAAAAATATATTTAAAAATTAACTAACTTGGGGTCAGTTCTTTGAAAATGAAACAAAACATCCCCATTTTAAAAGTTCACAATATCAACCCGCACCTCCACCTCACACAGACACACAAGTGTCCAAATCCTTTCAATCTTTTGATCTTTGACCTTCCCCAGGCTTTTATTGTTTTCTTGGGGTAAGAGAAACTGTGGAGGAGAAAAGACAAATGAGAGTTTCTATGTCTTTCCTCCCCTCCTTCCAAGTCCAGAGTAAAGTATTTTTCTTTCTCTAAAAACTTTCCGGTCTATGTTATAAATATTTTGTTGTCAGCTTTGTTGGTTGATGTCTTTGTGAGTTGGGTGGTGTTAAGCTGCCTCCTTGACCCTGGCTCATACCTTTATCTGCTCTATGAGTACATCCTGTTCATCAAGAACCTTCCCAAAGGAGACTGAAGTGAATAAAGATGCAAAGTTTACCTAACAAAAGGATATGAAAGAATTCCATCAAGATTGCATCCAGGAATTTCTGCATATCTGGCAGGGATGAGAAACAGAAATGATAGCTAAAGCACTTGCTTGTGTACTTTCATGAGTTTCATTTCCCTTATACTACACAAACATGATAAAAGTTTGAACTTTCAGTTTGTAGATGTGAGGCGCTCATAGTTGAGAAAGTTGAAGTCACCTTTTCAAGGTCACACATTTGGTAACTAGAACATCTGGGGGCGCTCTAAAGGACCATCGGAAGAACTTGGACCTCCTCTGCAAGGCCCCTTAGTACTTGATGAAATATTCTGTTTACATTTGCTTTCTAGTGCCTGTAAATTTATGTTGGGAATAAAATCTTCTTCACCAAAGGATGATTTTGCCATTACAAACTTACATGTTTGTTTTTCAGATATGGTTTGTGAACATATTTTAAAGAAATTTGGGGAAATAGTAATGCTGCCAGGCTGTACTTTTCTTCAAGAATTCTTTCAGGCAAATTGACTAGTGCCAAGAAGCATAGAATCTAAGAGCAGAATGTGTTTCCAATGTCTTGGTTTGCATAATTCCAGATGTTGTGCCAACGAGTATAAAACCTCTTTCCTCATCCAACTGTGAGAGAGCTAGACAGAGAGAGGTATTGAGAAGGTGTGTGTGCAGGGTCCTGAAAGGGCTGCCACACAGCATGTGCTATCTTTTAGGTCTCCAGTTGTTCTTCAGCTATCACTTGACCAGGAAACTCATGGTCAAGCTCTACTAGGCATAGTTGCAGTAAAGCTTTATGTTGCCTTCTCCCACTAAGGATTAAAAATATACCTTTTTAGGAGTGAACTTTCCTAGTTCTTTGTTAAAAATATATATTTTTATTGATTTCATAGAAGAAGGGAGAGAGAAAGAGAGATAGAAACATCAATAATGAGAATCATTGATTGGCTGCCTCCTACACACCCCCTACTGGGGATCAAGCCCCCAACTCAGACATATACCCTAACCAGGAATCTCCTGGTTCATAGGTTGATGCTCACACACTGAGCCACCACAGCCAAGCCTAGTTCTTGATCTGATGGAGGAATCTACTCTAAAATCTAACCTCATATTTCTTATATTTATTTGAGATACTTTATAAACATCTTTGCACTATATGAACGCAGATTGATTAATAAAATGGAAACATCATAGTCATGACCTTGTGTACAAGGTCACTAGCACAAGATAGTGACTTCTACCTTGCTTATAGCTTCTCTCCCTTGTTGGCTTTGATGAAGCAAAAAGTCATATTGAAGAGGCTTGTGGAGCAAGGAATCAATAACTGTCAAGGAATTGAGGCCCCCAGTCCAACCTCCTGCAAGAACCTGAGTTCTACCAACAATCATATAAACTTGGGATTAGATCTTATGATAGTATAGCTTTGCAATGAGACCACAACCCTCACGACATTTTGATTACAGCTTTATAAGAGATTCTAAATCTGAGGCACCCAAATAAGCTAAGCCCGGGTCCCTAACTCACAGAAACTATGAGATAATAAATGTGTGCTATTTTAATCCAGCAAATATGGGTATAGTTTTTACAAACAATAAATATATAATACAGCTAACCTTAAACACAAAGGGCATATCAAATATCCTTTGAATCACGACATAGTTTAACTTTCTATAATACTCCTGAGAAGAAAAAATAAACTTGGTGAAATTCAGTAGTTTCAGAAAAGACACCTAGATAAGGCAGAAATGTTTTAAAGCCTGTCAATATTTTAAAAATAGATTATGACAGCAGCAATGAATGGCTTCAAAACTTTGATATAAAACCACTATTTGGACATTAAGATGCATTTGGGCAATGTAATGAATTTTAACACCAGCCAAATGCCAATTATTTTGAAGTTATTTTAGTGGATCTCCGATATAAATTTTTTCTGTCCATAATGTAAGCAAAAATAAGCCTAACCCAGACACTTCTTTAAAAAAGAGAAAAAGAATTTCCTTCAATTTCATTCTATCACAACCTAGAATTTCTACTCTTTCTTAAATTTAAATTAAGAGCATAGATAAAAATCACTTATGATTAGTAATCTATTTAAATCAGATGAATGAATCCAAAGATTTCTGAATTCTTACTTATGGATTCAACAGTCGGTGTGCTAGTGCTGGCTTTGTACCAGCTACTGAGAGACAATTCTATGTCTATTCTCAATTTTAATGCCCTTTTGGTAGCTTGAATTTGTCCATAAAAAAAAATGATGTAAAAGGCAAAGCAGAGGAAGAAAAAGAGATAGGATCCTCCATAATATTATCAAATACAACATGGAAACTGTTTGATTTAACTGTGTAAACCTTCCTTTAGTTGCTGAAAAAAAATCATTTTTATTGTTTTTGCAAATTTAAGTTGGATGTTCTGTGTCTTAAACCATATACATATCAGCTGATGCATATTTGGGAGGGGAAGTAAAGATCTATTCAGCTTTTTTGATAAGTTCTAAATCACTGTCAGCTCTGTGTAGCTTCTCTCACTAATTGTCTATTACAGGATAATAAGTTCATTCTAATTCAGAGTTTTAGTTGGAAACATGAAAAATACACATATAAAATAATAGAATCAAAGTTGCTTCCCAAGAAAAAGATTTAATTCCTTAGAATTTGAAAGTAGTATAATATTAGTTTTCATGGATATTTTAACATTTTTTTCTTTATTCTTGATATAGCTATATCAATACTCTCAAGCAAACAAATTTTTAAAAAACCACCACTGGACAAAAGGATCAAATTAACTATAGCTGTCTATCCCATTTTATAAATGCCAACATGATTAGTGACTGTCACTGTTATTTTACTGGCAAAAGAGTGAAAAAATCAACCTTCCTCCAAATGGAGACAAAGGGACGAAACTTCTTATTAGGGAGTTCAATAAAACCAAAGAAAATTTTGAAAATAATTTTGGAATATATTATCTAATTTAAAAAATAATACCCAAGCATTTGGGCTGCTCACAAAGCTATAAACATAAGCCATGGAAGTCCCAATACAAAAGATATCTATCTTCTATACTCTTGGACCAGTGAATTTTACCTTACAATACAAAAAAGGTCTTTGTAAATGCAATTCCATTAGGAATTCATGAGATTGGAAGATTATCCTGGACTAGAGGCATGATGCATGGAATCCATGCACTTGGGGGGGAGGGGGAATCCCTCAGCCCGACCTTCATCCTTTCGCAGTCCAGGAGCCGTCAGTGGATGTCCAACTGAGAGCTTAGGCCCATTCCCTGTGGAGCAGGCCTAAGCCATCAGTCGTACATCCTTAGTGCTGCTGCAGAGGAGGGAGAGGCTCCTGACACCGCTGCTGCACTTGCCAGCCTTGAGTCCAGCATTTGGCTGAGTAGCACTCCTCCTGTGGGAGTACACTGACCACAAGAGAGCAGCTCCTGCATTGCGCGTCTGTCCCCTGGTGGTCAGTGCACGTCATAGCAATGGGTTGTCCTGCTGATTGGTTGATTTACATATTAGCCTTTTATTATATGGGATTATTTGGGTGGTCCCTAAATGCTATTGCTCTGTTCATATAAGGAGATTTTAGACAGACAGAGAGAAGAGACAACGATATGAAGATAAAGCAGGGAGACTGTTGATGATGTGCACTCCTGGCCTTGAAGATGGAAGAAGAGGGAGGGCATGAGCCAAGGGAAACAAGAAATGCAGTGCTAGAAACTGAGAAAGGCAAGAGAGTATAGCCCGGCCAACACCTTAATTTCAGCCGAGTGAAACGGACTGAATGTTTCACCTGCAAAACTGAAAACAGATGAATGTGTGTTGTTTTTAGCTAGAACTAGAAACCACATTAAGTCTGTGGTAAAACAGCTACAGGAAACCAACAGACTTATAGAAATAAAAGTTTCCAAATAAGTTTTTTTTTTCTGAAGGCATATTTTTACTACACTTTGATATTGAAGGCATGTTACTCTTTAAGATTATCATGAAATGAGTTATATTTCATCAAAAGAGATCATTAATCCCATAGTCAGGCAGAGATACAAATAATTTCTTAAAAACAAATGTGCTTTGTAATTCTTTTTCTGTTGTATAATTAGAATATCAGTAAGCAAAATCAACTGTTGAGGAGAAATAATAAAAGGTTTGGGGTATGCTGTTCTAAAAACTTGAAATTATATCTTCATGTATTAGCAACATCTACCTCAATTGGAGTTTAATTAAGCAGCAATGGATCAGAATAGATGATTTCTCCAAAACCATCTTTCCATGAATTCATTCTTGACTGGTGGAATTTGACAAGGAAATACATGAACCATCAATTTTAGAATATTGTTAATTTTTACTTTTGAAATACAGTGGCAAATAGCTTAAATATGCCTTTGACTGTTCATTTACTTTCAAAGGCCAGTGTACAGCTATCATTCTTAAAATTATTGAATTCTAAAAGTCGAGAATACGTTCTCCCATGTCTCTGGTTTTGTACTTTGACAGCAGCTGTTTTGCAGGTGGTGCCGAACTCTGATTTCAAACTCTCAAGATACAGAATTAAAGATACAATTAAAGCTCTATATGAGACCGTCAGAGGTTCCAGTATGATACACTCTCCTAACACTTGATAATTCTCCTTGACTCTTGCCACAATTATAACCCATAATCATTGTGTAATTTCTTATAGAATCTTTTTCTTCCTCAACTATGGGGGATTCCTGGGAAGGAAGATATATATATCTGTCTTATGTTCCTTCTGCTTCCAGTGCCAAATATTGCCTTCCTCATAATGTGTATCGGTTGAATGAATGGATACAACAAATGTATGGTGTCATAGTTGCTTATTGAGTTCACTAAGTTATATATTTAGTATAGTATTTCTCATGTTAATTATTACATAAATAAGGATGAGAAATCTGAATTTGGTACAGCCCCATTTGAATATGCTAATCTTAATAATACATTTTAATTATTTCTAATTCTCGATTATTATGATGTTAGAAATATTTGGAATAGGTATTTAATACATTATCAACAAAACATTACATTACATAGAGAATATAACATCAATATTCAGTCCTGTTAATATTATGTTCAATTAAGAATATATGTAGCATATAGGGATTTTTCTCTCAAAGTACTTACACCTGTATTATATTGTGATATAACCTTTTCCTCAAATATATTAAAATAATAAATTATTTTACCTGCCTTTAAGATATGTAAAATAAGCTCCCAATATGAAATATTTTCAGATTGTTGTAGTCAAATTCTAATCATGACTATGTATATTTCATCAATAACCATTCTATAAATGTACATTGGATAACAATGATACATAAGGATGTTACAAAGAGAAATGACATCATTCCTGCCACAGAAATGAAAATTATTCAAGGTGGTAGTGGTTAAGAAAAAACACCCCAAGGGGTACTATCCATCTCTCCCACACCCTGCTGATCTCCCCACATATACCACCAGCCTCCCCTTACTGTTAAATAAGCACAGTCTGCTGGTCTGGTCCTGGCAGGATCAAAGAAAAAGATGACTTGAGCTGCAATTTGAATAATGGTTGGGAGTGAGATAAGCAGAGAGGAAATTCCAAGCCAAGAAAATGACTTTGAAAGAAGCTGCAGCAGTAAGAAAAAAATATATGTAACTCATATTGAAGATAAATAGGACTATCAGGTCATCTATCTTAGTAAGAATGTGCAGCATCAGCTATTGAGACAAAAACTTCTGTTCTGTTCTTGTTGCTGAAAGACCTTTTTCCTCTTCCTGCCCCCGAGGACTCAAATAACAATCCTATGCATGCTCTTAAGGGATTAGGCTAAAATTGCTCCACATTGAAAAGATGGTACCTGGACTAGAAAGATCTGACCAGAAAGGGAGTGATCACTCTGAGACTGCAAAAAAGACTTGAACTTTTTGTTCTGTGTAAGAAGCTGAATAGCCTACTCCCATGTGTAAGGTTCTACACCACCGTGAGAGAAACTGCAGGCAGGGAGTCCGAATGAGTGAACGAATTAATCAGGCTTTATTGGGGGTCTCCGGGCAGGTTCACAGGCTCGGGGGGAATGGAGCCGGGGAAGCCGCACCCTGTGACTGGAGCCAGGGGAAGGGGAAAAGAGGGGACCCAGCCGGATATCCTTCCGGACTGCCTGGGCGAACAGTCCAGGAGAAAAAGGTGCCACATGGTGCACTGAGACACCCTTTAAGGACCAGAACAGGCAGGGGTTGGGCCCAGGGCAGAATGGGAAGGGGTGGGACACAAGGCACTCTGGTATGTGATTGATTGGTGTCTCAATGTCTCTGTCAATTACATCATAACTCCGCTCACCAGTTGGGGGGGGGGGGTAGCTATCATTCCAGGATTCTGATAATATTAAAAAAATAATTGAGAGTCCAGGCAAAGTCTAGGGGGCGAAGGTACATCTTCCGTAGCTACTTCCAGCTGAGAGGGGGCGTCGTTAGGGGCGTCTACCTGAAGTCTCAAGGATTCTGGTGTTGGGTTCTGAATTCAGTGACAGATCTATCTTCTGGTTGGTGAACGTCTGCATTCTGTTCTGCAAGAAACATGGTTTCCCCAAGGGACTGGTTGGTGAAGTCTCAAGAGCGATCCAGTTGAGTCACTTGGAGGTAAAAGCTGGTCCTGTGGCTGTCACAGCGTCACTTGTCTGGTTTTGCTGCTTTTCTGAACCTGAAGCAGAAATACAACTTGAGGGAGAGTAAAGTTCTTTAGGAGGACGAGTCCTCCCGGCTGGAGGGCTGGTCCTGGGAGCCATGGTCGGCTGGTCCTGGCCTGGGTAGAAACCTGTCAGGGTGTTCCTGAAGCAGTTGTCTAAAAAGGGGTTTAAGAAAGTGAGGCTCCTGAAAAGGGCTTGCAGGAGGTGGGGCTCCTTGGTGTAGCCTAGATTCTGGTCAGGCCCATGGGCAGGGGGTCTGGCCAGAAGCTGTGAATTTCTAGAGAGAGGGCCTTGGACAACCTCGGGGCAGATTGGGGCAGGAGTGCGTTGGGTGGAGGAGAGTGGCTGGGTTCAGGGCTGTGGACTGGGTTCGGGAGATGTCAGGATTCTCAAAGAACAGGAGATGGACTTCCTACATGTAGTGGGGAGGGGAGGAGCACAGAAGGTCCTGTAGTCTATGGGTGGAAAAGACCTGTAAGGGTTGCTGGAGGGAGCTTCTGGGCCTCTTGGTGAGAACAGCGGCTGCAGTCAGAGTCCAGAGGCAGGGTTGTCATCCTCGAACCATGGGATCAAGCTGTCTGGACAGATGGGCTACGGGGATGAAGGCTGGCCCTAGGGGCTGGGTGAGGACCCCCATAGCTATTCCCTGTTTATCATTAGTAAAATAGTTGGAAAGGTTTAGAGATGTCTGGGAAAGAGGGAGAGAGATGCCAGAAGGATATCCTGGAGTTAGAAAAAGCCTGGCGAACGAGGGAGGGTGAGAAGAGGAGGCCTACTGGTGTTTCTTTAGTGGCCTGGTATAGTGGGTCCTTTTACCATTCTTGCCCCTTCCATTAAAAAATTGATAAGCTTGTGCCAGCAAGAAAGATGTTCCCTAGGAAGGGTGGGGAAGGGGAGAGGGTGGGGTGAGGTGGCGCTGAAGCCAGAACAGTTTTCAGAGCTAAAGGGTGATTTGCCATCAGTACCCAGGACCGAGATCGCGAAGGAAAAGTGGCCCAGCAAAGGAAGGCAGGACAGAGAAGGTAGCACCCGTGTCGACCAGAAAGGAGACCTGCTTATCCATTATCTGGAGCATTAACCTGGGCTCAGCGTGGGTGATGGAGGTTGTCGAGTCTGGGCATTTGCAGTCTTCAGCCATTTCCAGCATGGACGTGGACTGGTCAGGACATGGAAGGATGGCCCCTCTGTGCTGAGACACAGAGGGCCCATCACTTTCCCAGGGGCAGTTACCTTTGGAGTGGCCGTTTTGACCGCAGGGCTTGGTTGGAGGCCGGGGCCGGAGGCATGGCTTTTTCCAGTCGGTGGCCTTGTTTCCGCATGTGAAGCATTCTCCAGGCAATGCTTATCCTCTTGTTGCACCCCCACCACGCACAGTTCGTGGGCCTCAGATCTGCTTCAAGGCTTGGGTTTGCAGGGTCACCTTCTAAGGCAGGCCTATTCTGCCTTCTTCCTAAGCGACATTAAGAGTTAAATGCCATGTTCGGATCTCGAACCTGGGTTTGAGGCATAAAGAGAGGGGAGGGGAGGCGGGGTGGAGCAGGCGGCAGGCCAAGGGAGGAGGAGCCCGGTGTGGGCGGCCACACCAAGCGGGGTCCAGAGGGGGTGGGACTTGCCATGCCAATATGGCGGCCCCCAGGGGAATGAAGGGCCACATGGTCAGGGTCAAAAGAGCAAGGCAAAACAGAAATTTCCCTTAGCTGTTTGGGGTGGCAAGAGGTTCTCTCGCTTCGTGGCAGCCTCTGGTCTCATGGAGTTGGTTCCCACAGGTGTAGAGAGTTGGTTCCCACAGAGGCCTGGCAGCAGCGGTGGAAGGGAGCAGAAGAGGGACAGCCGCAGTGTGGCGAAGGAGGAGGGAGAGGAGAAGGAGAGGCAGAGTGGAGATAACGGCTGGGTCAGAAAAGTAAAGAGAGTGACAGAGAGAGGGGCAGTTTGAGGGGGTTCGGTGTGGGCTGGCAGTTCGGGCAAGGAGAATTTGGTGGGTAGAACAGCGGGAGCAGAGGTCAGGGCGGGAATGAAGGTCCCAAAAAGTCTGAATGTATGGGACCTCAGTGTCCTTCCCGGTGTGCTGGCAGAAGTTGTCCAGATCTCGTAGGGTGTTAAAATCAAAGGTGCCAGTGAGAGGCCAGTGGGACTGGTTATCTAAATTACATTGAGGCCAGGCGACCTGGGACAAGAAGATGAGCTTCTTCTTGTGAAGGGTTTGAGAATATCCCAATTCGGTAAAATTTTGGAGGAAACACCCGAGAGGGGTCTGGGGATCGATCTTGGACTCAGAGGCACCCATGACTTCCCTCTAGGATGGGGAACCTGGACCCCTGAGTGTCGAGGAGTAACAGATATGGAGGAGGCGTCCCCCCTTGATATCTGCCTCCGGGCAGAACAACGGGCAGGGAGGCGATTGGAAGGTGTCCCCTACAATCGTCTCCTGCAAGAACTCCTGGAGTCCAGAATGGAGGGATATCTCGGCACGGCCATGTCTTGGACGAGAAGCACAGGCGGCGACACGGGGTCCAGGGAAGGGGTAAGGACTCCTGGAGTCCGGAACAGAAAACTTACAGATCGGAGAGAAGTCGGTGGAGCCTCTGGGTCCAAGGTGCTGGAAGGCGGTGAAGAGAAGGAGAGAGTGGGAACTCTCACCCTGGTCTGACCGGGACAGGTCACAAAACCCCTCTCCCAGGTTTCGGCACCAAAATGTAAGGTTCTACGCCGCTGTGAGAGAAATTGCAGGCAGGGAGTCCGAATGAGTGAACGAATTAATCAGGCTTTATTGGGGGTCTCCGGGCAGGTTCACAGGCTCGGGGGGAATGGAGCTGGGGAAGCTGCACCCTGTGACTGGGGCCAGGGGAAGGGGAAAAGAGGGGACCCAGCCGGATACCCTCCCGGACTGCCTGGGAGAACAGTCCGGGAGAAGAAGGTGCCACATGGCGCACTGAGACACCCTTTTTAAGGGCCAGAACAGGTAGGGGTTAGTTCTAGGGCAGAATGGGAAGGGGTGGGACACAGGGCACTCTGGTATGCGCTTGATTGGTATCTCAATGTCTCTGTTAATTACATCATAACTCCACCCACCAGTTGGGGGGGGGGGTACCTATCACCATGCCTCAGTCGCAGCCTGGCCTCTCTCACCTCTTCTCAACCTGGCAAAGTACATACCTCTTTGCTATCAGTGTTGCCCTCCTCCCCTTCTTCCATTCTTGCACTGGTTAAACTATCTTTGGAAGATTTGGTATAATTTTGTAATTATTTATTCTTTGAATGTTAAAGCTGCTCAGTAAAGTCAATCAGCCCTGAATATTCTTTCAATAATTAACTCAATTAATTTACCTTAATGACCATGGTTCTATTGTGATTTTCTATTGCTTATTAACTTTCAATAAGCTATATTTTTCCAGAAGATTTTTTTTCATTTTATCTAAAATTTCCAGTTTTGCCACCAGTTTGCTTATTAACTTTTTAATTTATGCTAGGTCATTAATGATTTTCTGTTTGTTATATTTTATAATAATCTACTACAGGCTCTATTTTAACCCTAATGTTGTGCACTCTATTCTATTTACTTCATCACTCTTGCCAGAGGATTATAAATTTTATTTATTTCTCTTTAAAGAAATTTTTTTGTTTTTTTTTTAAGCACTCCACTGTATTTTTGTATTCTATCTTATTAATTTGTGCTGTCATTTTTATTATTCTTTAACTTCTATTTTTCTTAGTTTTATTTTGCTATTATTTTTCTCATTTCTATAAAGGGTATTAAGCTTGTTAATTTTTAGATTTTATAAACTAATATATCTAAAAATATAAATTTTCATCTCACAGATTTTAGACATATACTAGAGGACCCGTGCACAAAATTCATGCATGGGGAGAGAGAGGGAGTGTCCCTCAGCCCAGCCTGCACCCTCTCCAATCTGGGACCCCTCCAGAGATATCCAACTGCCCATTTAGGCCCAATCCCCAAACAGGCAGTAGGACATCCTTCTCACAATCTAGGACTGCTGGCTCTCAACTCTGCCTGCCTGCCTTCCTGATTGCCCCAAACTGCTTCTGCCTGCCAGCCTGATTACCCCCTAGCCACTTCCCTGCCAGCCTGATTGATGTCTAACTGCTCCCCTGCCAGCCTGTTTGCCCCCAACTTATCTCCTCTACTAGGCTGGTAACCCCTAACTGCCCCACCCTGTAGGCTTGATCACCCTCAACTGCCCTCCTTTGCAGTCCTGGTCTCCCTCAACAGCCCTCCCCTGCAGGCCATGTCATCCATAACTTCCCTTCCCTGCAGGCCTGGATCCCCCTCCAACTGCCCTTCTCTGCAGGCCTGGTCCCTCCCAACTGCCCTACCCTGCTGGTCATCTTGTGGTGGCCATCTTGTGTCCACATGGGGGCAGGATCTTTGACCACATGGGGGAAGCCATCTTGTGTGTTGGAGTGATGGTCAATCTTCATATTAATCTTTTATTAGATAGGATAGAGGCCTAATGCATGGGTGGGGGCCAGCTGGTTTGCCCTGAAGGGTGTCCCATATCAGGGTGGGGTGGCCTGGGCAAGGATCCTGTGGTGGTTTGCAGGCTGGCCATGCCCCCTGGAAACCCAAACAGAGGCCCCAGTATCTGGGATTTATTTATCTTCTACAACTGAAACTTTGTAGCCTGGAGCAGAGCCAAGCCTTCTGCTCACTCCATGGTGGCAGCCATTTCTGTTGGAATTTATTTACCTTCTATAATTGAAACTTTGTAGCTTGGAGTGGAGGCCTAGTCCGGCCAGGGTTTCAGAAGCTTGGCTTCCTCCATCGCTGGGGGCAACCCTAGCCTCTGCTTTCTCCAGCTCCTTGGCTGCAGACATTTATGTTGGAATTTATGTATCTTCTATAATTGAAACTTTGTAGCATTGAATGGAGGCCTAGGCCTCCATTGCTGGGAAATCCAAACCTCCCTCCTGCTCTCAGTGGCTGCAGCCATCTTGGTTGGGGTTATTTGCATATTTGCTCCTGATTAGCTCTGGACATGGCTTGTGAATGTGGCTTATTGGTGTAGTGGAGGTATGGCCAATTTGCATATCACTCTTTTATTAGATAGGATGTATATAAATCAGTTCAACTGATTTTCTAATTTCCATTATGGTTTTTTAAAAAATGTTAGACTATTTAGAAGTATGTTTTTTAATTCTAAGACATATGTGAACTTTAAAATTACACTTTTGCTATTGATTTGTTTCATTTTTATATTGTAAATGTTAATAAATATTGTATATTTCAAATATTTTAATATAGTTGGTTTATTCCCTTTTGTTCTAGTATCTGTTAATTTTTTACGTGTATTCTATGGGTATTTTTTTAATTTATAAGATGAAAATATAATTTATCAAAATTCATAGAATGCAGCAAAAGCAGTGCTTAGAAGGAAATTCATAGTATTGGATGCACACTTAAGAATAGAAGAAAGATCTAAAGTCAATAATCTAAGCTTTCAACTTAGGAAACTAGAAAAAGAAGAGAAATTACATCCCAAGTTAAAAGAATAAGAGAAATAATAAGAATTAAAAGAGGAGATATCATGGAATTAAAAACAGGAAATCACAAAAGAAAATCAATACAACACAAGCCATTTCTTTGAGATTATCAATAAAATTGATAAGCCTCTAATTAAGCTAACTAAGAAAAAAGAGGAGACACAAATTATTAATAGCAGAAATGGAAAAAGAGACATTATTACAGATCACAACTCTACTCCTACAAATTTTATAACTTAGATGAAACAGACAGATTTCTTGAAAAACACAATTTTCCAAAATTCACAGAATAGGAAACCTGAACAGTCCTAGTCTGTATGACGTTATAATGTGTATATGTGTCATTAGACACTTGTCATAAACAACACATCACCAAAAGTGAATGCTAATATAAACTAAATTGCATTCTTTGGGTGAAATGATGTGCTAATATAGGCTCATCCAATGTAATAAAGATTGCATTGTGGTAAAGGTTTTTATAGTTGGGGAGGCTGTAAGTTTGTGGCCATGGGGCATATGGTAATCTCTGTCAATTTTCTCACTCAATTTTGTGTGAACCTAAAACTGCTCTAAAAAATAAATTCTATTTTTAAAAAATAATATGTATTTTGAAGTTGGGTGTAATTATTTCTAGATATGTGTAGGTCTTTGTTAATTACTAGAGACCCAGTGGACAAAATTCATGCATGGGTGGAGTCCATAGGCCTGGCTGGTGATCAGGGCCTATTGGGCCATCTCTCTCAGTCCTGACTGGGGCTGGGCTGGTGAGGCCTCCAGCTGCCAGCCAAGGCCTGGGGACCTGCCGGATGGAGCCTGCCAGATGGGGGTAGAACAGGGGGAGGTTGGCTGGCTGTGGGAGCACATTGACCACCAGGAGACAGCTCCTGTGTTGAGTGTCTGGACCCTGGTGGTCAGTCCATGTCATAGCAACTGGCCAACTGGTCATTCTGGTTGTTTGGTTGTAACTATTGCTTAGGCTTTTATGTGTGTGTGTGTGTGTGTGTGTGTATTCTTCAAAAATATAGCCCTACTAAATTTTTGTCTGTATATTATAAAATAATCCACACACAGAGTCACACAGACATGTATTGTATCTCAATTTTTCAGTTATCCTCACTCTTAATTACATATCTCATCATTATTTCAACCAGAATTCTGTGCCACAAAACTCTTTCATAACTTTAGTTATTCCCCTTTTTCTTCAAACAAATTTACTCATTCTGTTAAACTCTTACTCAGCCTTCAAGACCTTTTTTTAGGATGACCTTTCCTTGACTGGTTTTTTGAGTACCTAGCAGAGCTAATGCTTCCGTCCATGTCACTCTGTGTGGATTATTATCACGTCCTTGTAACCTATTATTTATTTCCTCAAGGACAGACTTTTTTTATACTTAGCACTTAGCATGATTACTTCAAATATTATATAATAAATAAATAGATGATAAAATTTTTTGCAGAATTAGAATAGGAAAATGAGAGATTTGGCCAGACTACCTCATACCTAAATCTTTTTTCCTCTTTATGTTGGTCTTATGTTTTCCTCTGGTTTCTGCCAGTTGTATTTCTCCTGCTTAGACACAGAATTATACAGCATTTCTAACTTGGCTGATGAATCCCAGGTCCTGCTTCCTGCTCAGACTAGTGATAAAAGACTAAGGGAGAGAGGAGAAAACGTACCAAGGCATCTAAGCAGACATGTGAAGCTGCCCCAGATATTCCAACCTCAACAGAGCTCCTTTGCTGACTCCGCCAACCACACACGGCAGAAGAAAGCCTGCGAATTTGAACCAACCCCAGAATCATCATCAATAATAAATCATTGATGTTTTAGACCATAAAGTTTTGAAGCAGTGTATAATATAGCAACAGATATGAGAAATAATCACTATATCACTCTGGGTACAAGAAGGAATTTAGTTTTACAAAATAATTGGGTATAGAAGGATAAATTGAGCCCCAATTCAGGGATCTTCTTGGACTATTGTTTAAGAATACAGATCCACCTCATCACTGTGACCTAGACATCAGGAAGCTTTTGTGGCTACTATCACAGTCACTGCCACAGATGCCTCTTCAACCACAGGCTGGGCACCAACACTGGATCCTTAAGTTTGGCCTCCACAATTGCCCTTATACACTCACATCCCTGCTACCTTGCTTCCCAGCTGCCACACCATCTGGGAGATAGCTGGCACCTCACTACTGCCCTCCAGATTTCACTGGCACTTTGTGATCATACCCAGAATCCCAGACTCAAGAGCGTATGAAAAATGTAGGTTGAACTTTCCAATCTCAGAAGCGAGAAGAGGAGTGGAATGAATGATGAGAGAAGTCCAGTATCCATGACCACAGTCTTCTGACCCTGAATTTAGTCAGTATGACACATTGAAAGGATGTAAGATGGGAAGGGGGACAAATACGATCTCTCGTCTTGGTTCTGTTGCTTATAAGTTATATAAGCTTGGTCATACTACCTAACCTGTCTGAATCTCAGCTTCCCCATTCCTAAAAATTGGAATAATCATACCTAATATGGAGAATTTTTCCAAGAGCTCAGTACAGCTTTCATAAAGTTTCTGGTCAAATGTCTGACGCATGGTAGGTACTCAATTTTTTATGACACTTATCATTAATGGAAGAGAGAACAAGTGGAAAAAAACACACTACCTGGTATAACATAGAGACAATATTATTTGATCAGGTGGAAGGACATCTAACAGATTGGCAGAGAGAAAAACATCCCAAGAAAAGGGATTTTCTGGTCTAATCTTGAAATAGGTGAAAAGCTAGGCAAAAAAAAAAAAATGGTGGAATCAGAGATTATGGATATCAATGGTCCCATCCATGAGCCTATAGATAGGACCATGATGTCAGTGGTTCTGTGCTATATTTCTGAACAGTTCATAAGAATGGTATTTAGTTTAATGTTATTAGCCTGTGATTTTTTTCCTTTCATGTTTCTGGATGCAGGTTATATTGGAATAAACACTGGACTAGGAGTATATCTGAATAGTACTCTTACTCTTGCACAAAATAGTTTTGTCACTAACTAGCTGATCTGATATACAACACTGAGCTGGGTTTTCACTTCCCCTCCAGTAAGCAACAATATTAACAATATAAAGAAAAGATAAAACAAACCTGATTTAGATAATTCCCATTCCAGCTTTGAATCTTTGAAATTCCTTAATCCACTTTTATCCAGTAATTTTTACCAACTCACTAAGCATCCATATATCAGCCACTCTATCCCTGCCTATAATGTGAATCTAACCAGAAAATACATATCCAACAGTTGAATTAAAGCCTATTAGGTAGATTTATAGACTAACCAATAACTGTGGCCTTTATGGGTAAGCTTCATCAAATTTATCAATGTTTGTTGGATACATTTTATAGTCAATGACAACTGAAAAGGGTAGTAGACACCTTGTTTGTGCCTTTATGGGATATTTTTGTTGAGCTTCAAGAGTCATGCTCATATATTGTCAAATAGCACCATTCAAGCATTTCTTCAACAGAAGACAGACTAAAAAGGCCTCTTGTTAATGTGAGCTTGGACCTTTGTGCATGTGATGATGCCAATGGTACCCTTTAAAAAATATAAAAAGTACTTTGGTTTTATTAATATTTTTTCAGAATGGTTGCATAATAATCTCTGCTTGCTTTTAATATGTTTACAAAATAGCTGTTTTACACCTTTTTTTGTCCCTTTAGCAAATAAACAAGGAGAAAGGGGACAATATTCATAATTAGCTCAGAGCAGAAACATTTTAAAGCCAACACATGAGAAATTGATAAAAGATATAGCTTTGAAAAACCCAAATCTAGTTGCGTTAATAAATTATATTGATCACACGGGGAAGAACAAAAGCGCACTGGCTTTCATCTGAATAAAGACATCCTCAAGACTTGTAAATCTGCCATTTTTCTTGTGGGCACACGGTTTGCATTGCTTTCCTCCCTCTCTCTGACTTAACCCTTTTCAAAGACTGAGCTCTGGGCAATGCAGTTATATTTCTATTGCACTTCCTTTTACTGCAGCAAGAGTAGAGATAAGCAGAGCATTGGCACAGGAAGTGGGTTAGGGCAAATTCAAGTGCACACCAAAACCACATGCCTGAGAAAGCACACTGACAATATAAATAAAGTTGCTAAAAGAAAAATTTCCTGGAAATAAAATAGTGTCTTTACATCTTTAGATCCACCCAAAATATGTTTTCTGTCTACCTAATCAGGGTATGGAATTAAGGCTTGGAAAAATTCTACAAGCCTTGTCTAAGTTTTGATATGTTTCTTATAGGGTAGCCTATTAAGGGGAAAAAACACATCCTCTATCTTTTGTGGAAAATAGTCACTTGATATTTGTTAAATAGATATTTGGTGAAACGTTCCTGGAACTAGATGAGGATGACTTCTGGTCACTAATAGCAATGTGCAATAGTGAAACAAATCATATAGACATAATATTGACAAAAGACTCATATGCAGAATATATAAATGAGATTTTAAAATCAGTAAGGGAAAGACTTAGAACCCAATTTAAAATAGACAAAAAGTATGAGTAAATTCCCACCCACCCCCTTTTTTTTCATTCAGAGTTTCTCTTTTTGGAATTTGCCTGTGTTTTTTTTGTCAGTCAAAATCTTTATATATTACAGATATTTACCTCTATGGTTCATTTCTATTATAAATATTTACCCAATTATATAACTTGCCCATTGACTTTTTTACTAATTTTTTTGCCATAATGAAGATTTAGGTTGTTAGGTATTTACATATTATTATTTTTATTACATGATATATGAAATTCTTATCTTGATCAAGAGAGTATCAAACCCTATTGATAAAAAATGAACAATAAGATATAGTCAAACTAATTCAACTCAACATCAGTTCTTTGACGAGACCAATATAATAGATAATCCTCTATTGAGGACCCAATTAAAGAAAAAAAAGAGGAAACAAAAATTCAAGATTAAAAATAAGAAAACTCTTTAGATAAAAAGGAACAAATTAAATGTAAGAAGAAACAAGACATGTGGGATGACTGACTTGGTTTCCTCAATAAGTCAATGTCATCAAAAATTAGAGAGGAAAATGGTTTTAGAATAAAGACTAAGGAAACATGACAAGCAAATCAACATGTCTTTTGTGGTTAAATTCTGGATTTATCAAGTCAGTTATAATAGAAAAGTCATTTTGGAAACAATTGGTGAAATTTGAATATGAACTGGTGGTAAAAGTTGTTAGAGATTTTTGTTAATTGAGTTCAGGGTGTTAAAAAATACTGCAATTATGGAAGAGAATTTTCTTACACATTGGAAATAAATGCTGAATTATTTAGAGATAAAAAGTCATGATTTCTCTAATTTAAAATTGTTAAATACTAAAGGCCAGTGCATGAATTTGTGCACCAGTGGTGGTCTCTTAGCCTGGCCTGTGGGATGGGGCTAAAACTGCTCTCCAACATCCCCAGATTGCAAGAGGGCACAGGCCAGGCAGTCGGACCCCACCAGTGCACAATTGGGGCCTGGGAAGGACTCAGGAGGTTGGCCAGCCAGGGAGGGACCCCACACAGGAGGGCTCCAGGGCATGGTCACCCCGTCTTGCACAGTCCCAATCAGTCTGAGCCCCAGCAGCAATCTAACCTACCTGTCAGAATGTTTGCCTCCTGGTGGTCAGTGCAGATCATAATGACTGGTTGACTGTCTGCCCCTGGTGGTCAGTGAATGTCATAGCAAGTGGTTGAATGGTCTTAGCATATCATTAGCATATTATGCTTTGATTGGTTGAAAGGATGACCAGACACTTAGCATATTAGGCTTTTATTATGTAGAATAGCTGGAGGTTATATGGGCATTTTTGGATGCTTTTAAGGCATGTTAAAATCTTTATGATAAAATTTTAAAAATATATGTGATAATGAGATAAATATGTAAGGCATTTCTGTGTGCAATTCTAAGACAAATATTTCTGAACTCTGAAAAAGATTGATGATACTCTTAGCAAAGTATAAGTTGCTAAGGATTAAAAGGAGACAATTAAAGAAAATATATTAGACAATTAAAGAAGATATATTTATATCTTGAATAGTCCAATTTCTTCAGCAGAGATTGGAAAGTGATTATAGATCTCCCATTAAAAAATGCACCAGGACCAGATGGTTCCACAGCTGTATTCTATTCAATATTTAGGGAACAAATGTTATTTAAATGACTGTAGGCCATGTAAAGGGACAGAAATATCTCCAGTCCATTTAGGAAGCAAGAAAAGTTCTTGGTAAGATGTAATAAAGTCAGTTCCAGAAAGAAAAGTTAACCTATCTCACTTATGCATATAGATGCAAAAATGCTCATGAAAATATTAGAAAATTGGCTTTATTTTTATGTTGCTGTTTTTTAAAAGTAAAAGAAATAATTCTATATAATAAAAGGCTAGCAAATTGTCCCCTCTGGAGTTCAACCAACTGGGAGTTCAACTACATTCTATGACATATGCTGATCACCAGGGGGCAGTGTGGAAAGAAGGAAAGCCCTGACTGGCAGCTGGCAGCTGGGGGAAGGAAGGCCCCCAATTGGCCTTGATCACCAACCAGATCTAGGAACCCTGCCCATGCATGAATTTTGTGCACCAGCCCTCTAGTGATCTTATCATTTGTTATATGTCAAGGTGGATTTCTGTGCGAACAGTGGATGTCTAGAGACATCAGCACAATGAAGAGGAGGACAAAATGCAAATGCCTAGAAGAGCAAAGTACAGGAGTTTAATTATGCATGCAAGAAATTGAAAAGTTCTCATCCTATATTTACTAATTATTTTCTCTTCATATCAACCCCAAATCTGCCTCTGAGTTATTTTTTCAAATGGAGAAATAAAGGTCCCAGGACATTAATTCCCTAAGGCCATATTCCAAATTAAATTCATAGCAGAATAGAGAATCCAGACACTGATTTCCAGCAGAAACTGTTCTTATCATTTAACCACGTGCTGCTCTTTGAGATATACCTACTGTCCCACTAATGGGGAGGAATCCTGTGGACTAACAGTGATAGATCCACTTTATGTGGACTGGGAACAATATATACAACCTAGCAGAGTTACCCATTCAAATAATATTACCTTAAGTATAATTTTATCCCAAGGTGTAATCTGTCTTCTAAACAGAGGAACAAATTCATATCAAACGTTAATACCTTTGCCAATAAACAACTGGAGGATCTCGGTGCTGTCAAATGGCTCTAGTGCTGGCAAAGACTAAAAAGTCCCCATAAATATCACTGCTTCCAAACCATGTTTTTCTTGTTGCTTTTTAATATTCCCTTGGCGAGGTGAAGAAAAATCTATCTTATGAAATAGTATCCAGCCTAAAATGCTACTGGATATAAACTCAGTTTAATTTTTTCTTCTTAATACTAGGGAAGAAAGAAATGCTTATAATGGAATATTTTCCTTGTATTTTATTTTATAATTCTGACTAGAGGCCCAGCCCATGAAACTCACACACTGGTAGAGTCCCTAGCGGCTGCTGGCAGCCAGCTGGGGCCTCCCTGCCTTCCCCCAACTGGCTCCACCCCTTGGTTGGACTCCTGGACAACTCCCAGTCGAGGGGACAATTTGCATACTATGCTTTTATTTTAGAGAATATTTTATTTTCTTTTTGATGAATAATTTTAATTGCCAAATAAAATTATTTTAACTTACCCTCCCCAATTATAGTCACTAAAGTGGCAAAGAAAGACACCTGCTTCTGTGGACTCTTTTCCCATGCCTTACTTTATTAATTTAAAAAAATAGATTTCTTCTAATTTCCACGTTATTAAATTCTCAGCTTTCTCATATGTAAAGTGGGGGAAATGTTACATTTCTATCTGCCTTTTAAGATGAACAATTTGAGAATCAAATGCCATAGTGAGTGTACCTCGTAAATTGTGAAACTCAAGTCAAAACTTGAGACATGCTCATGCCCAGGATGAAACTCAGAGTGCACTGGACTTGAGATTACTCAGAAAAGGTGGCTCAATGTTATGGAATTAGTGCAAGGGGTATCTGTTCTAGTAAACACCTCCTTGATATTCTATGATCCCTGAGTATCAAGGCCTGAATTCACACCCTGGTCTTCAGACTCCTGGTTTAATAACTAAATTTTCACACCATTACACTTTTAGGTGTTTTGGAGAAGATATTATTATTGTCTTCACTTTTGTAATTATTCTTGTTATGAAAAATGTTCTGAAGCCTTTTCTACTTAAAAGATCAGTATAATCATCCCTGGGAAAATTCATAGAGAAAGATGACAGGAGAGAGCTATTGACAATTTCGTATTTTTAGTTATAGAGAGCTTTGAACTGTACCAGGGCAGGTAATCACTGGTTACTGCATCTTAAGAAAACCACTGATGCTTTTCAATAAGGAGGATGTGTGCTTGAGCTTTAAAGAAGGCAAGGAAGGCCCTAGCCAGTTTTGCTCAGTGGATAGAGCACCCGTGGACTGAAGGGTCTGGGTTCGATGTCTGTCAAGGGCAAGTACCTTGGTTGCAGGCTCCTCCCTGGCCCTGGCCCTGGCACTAATTGGGGTGCGTGCAGGAGGCAACCAATTGATATATTTCTCTCACATAGATACTATTTTCTGTCTTTCCCTTTCTCTTTCACGCTCTCTAAAATTCAATTGGAAAATATCCTTGGGTGAGCATTAAAAAAGAAAAAAAGAAGGGAAGGAAGGAAGGAAGGAAGGAAGGAAGGAAGGAAGGAAGGAAGGAAGGAAGGAAGGAAGGAAGGAAGGAAGGAAGGAAGGGAGGGAGGGAGGAAGGATAGAAAGAAGGAAGGGAGGGAAGGAGGAAGGGGAGGAAGGGAAGGGAGGGAGGGAGGGAAGGGAGGGGGAAAGCAGGGAAGAAGGGGGGAAGAAGGAAGGAAGAAAAGGGTGTCAGAGGTCTAGAAAATTTCATGTTAAGATCAATTGTGTGTGTTTTTATTTTTACCTTAAAGGTGAATTTTTTTCATCTATAAGAATAACTCTACACACACTGATGTTTATTAGTTAGTTTCTCTATTTGAAAGTAAGCTACTCAGAGGCAGAGGTCATTTGCTTAGCTCTATGCCTCTAGGGTGAGATCCTGTCCACAGTTGGTATTCCGTGAATAACTGTTGAGTAGTCTTACTTCTTTATGATTGAATGACTTTGTGCATGCCAATTCAGTTAAAGAAGAGATTTAGAACTTGGTAAAACAGGTTTGCTGGCTATGCACTCTAAATAATAGAAAATACAGAACAGTAAAAGATTGACTTTGAGGTCATGGGAAAAAATATCACTGACTGATTCTAAAATACATGTTCTGTGGATTTTGGGAGCTTGCTTACTGAGCCATCTAGAATAAGTGGGCTGAACAACCATGGCCCTCTCAGAGGCACAGTTTCACAGCTACCTATTATTATCCCAATTTTTGGATAAGAAAACTGAGGCTCAGGATCTTAAGTAACTTGTTGAAGGAGAAAGTAAACCTAAAATTTAAATCCAGGCAATTGAAGTTCATAGCATGTGCTTTCAACCACTATGCGACAATATTAGAGATCATGGAAGATTCAACTCATTTCATTAATTGTTCCCTGAGAAATGGGAACCAGGATGGACATGTTTCTATAATGGTATCTCTTAAAATGAAAAAGGTGAATTGTTTGTGAATTGATTATTATAATACATGTGATACAAAATTCAGTAAGTACACAATGTATAGTAAAATATGTATATACTAGAGGCCCAGTGCATGAAATTAGTACATAGGGGAAGGGGAGGGCATTGTCCCTCAGCCCAGCCTGCACCCTCTCCAATCTGGGACCCCTTGAGGGATGTCCGACTGCCCGTTTAAGCCCGATCCTGGGCAGTGGACATCCTTCTCACAATTCAGGACTGCTTGCTCCGAACTGCTTGCCTGCCTGCCTCCCTGATTGCCTCTAACCACTTCTGCCTGCCAGTCTGATCACCCCCTAACCACTACCCTGCCAGCCTAATTGATGTCTAACTGCTCTCCTGCCAGCCTGTTTGCCCCCAACTTCCCTTCTCTGCTGACCTGGTCACCACTAACTGCCCTCCCCTGAAGGCTTGATCACCCCCAAATGCCCTCTCTTACAGGCCTGGAACCTCCCAACAGCCCTCCCTGCTGGTCATCTTATGGTGGCCATCTTGTGTCCACATGGGGGCAGGATCTTTGACCACATGGGGGCAGCCCATTTGTGTGTTGGAGTGATGGTCAATCTGCATATTACTCTTTTATTAGATAGGATAGAGGCCTGGTGCATGGCTGGGAGACAGCTGATTTGCCCTGAAGGGTGTTCTGGATCAGGGTGGGGGATCCTTGGGCCATGGGGTGGCCTGGGAGAGGGGCCTACGGTGGTTTGCAGGCTGGCCATGCCCCCCAGCTGAGGCCTTGGGGTCTGAGATTAATTTATGTTCTACAATTGAAACTTTGTAGCCTGGAGAAGAGCCAAGCCTTCTACTGACTCCCTGGCTGACAGCTATTTCTGTTTGGGTTCATTTTAATTCTATAATTGAAACATTGTAGTGGAGGCCTAGACCGGCCAAGGCTGCAGAAGCTTGGCTTCCTCCATCACCCAGGCAACCGTACCTTCTGCTCTCTTTAGCTCCATTGCTACCGCCATTTCTGTTGGGATATATCTTTTATAATTGAAACTTTGTAGCATTGAGTGGAGGCCTAGGCCGGCAAGGGCAGGCAGAAAGCTTGGCTTCCTCCATTGCCAGGGAAACCCAGGCCTCCCTCCTGCTCTCAGTGGCCGCAGCCATCTCGGTTAGGGTTTATTTGCATAATTTACTCTTGATTAGCTGATGGGCATGGCTTGATCAGAGGTAAGGTCAATTTCTATATTACTCTTTTATTAGATAGGTTTATGTATATAATACATAGACACTCTTTTCTCTCAGCTGTCAAGTTCTCCCTATCAAAAGCAACAACTATAATATATTTTTTGTGTAACCTCCACCACAATTAATTTTAGAAAATGTTCGCCATTCAAGAAAGAATCCTTGTACCCATTAGATGTTATTCCTCATTTTCTGCAACCCCTCAATCCTTAGGCAACCACTAGTCTACTTTCTGTTTCAACATTTGCCTGTTCTGGACATTTTATAGAAAAGATATCATAAATGTGTCTGTAGGAAACCAGTCTTATCTCACTAATAGAAAGATGTGGACAGGAAGTCTAGGAGCCTGTTAAACAACCTTAATTGCTCTGAAAGGACAGAGCTAAAAACATTGTTAACTGAAACACCTCTGTTTGTTCTTTGTGTATTTCTGTTGTTGGAATTTCCTGCCTGGGGGCTATGGGTGGATCCCATAGCCTTAATAAAAGGGATGGCCAGGCCAGAGAAGGTGCAGTCCTTCCACTAGAGATAGGCTGCCGCCTGGCCCCCATTTCCCAAATTTATGCTTTTCTAAGTCTCTATTCATTGTGTGCGGCCTCTTCCAGACGTTGAACCCTGACATTGGAAACCTGGACACGCGGGACGTGAAAAGGATTTCCACATCTGGCGCCCGAACAGGGACGTCTGGAGGTAATCATATTTTTTTCGCCTAAAAGAGCGAAGGAGGAAATACACTGAGGAAGGTGTGGAAATTTCACCGTACACAAAGCCCACGGACTAACTGCAGAGCCGCGGTCTGTAAGTAGGGTGGGAACGTCTTTTTCAGCCAGGCTAATGGGGAAGAATTAGGTTATAAAGTAATCTTTATTATAGACTTTTGGCTTGTATGCTTAAAGAATGTGGTTTCTTTTTCAAATTAAAATCTTAGTTTGTATTTGGAATCTAAAAACTGTAAAGAGAACTGAAATTCCATCGCTGAAACCGCCTCTGGTGCTGAGAATTTCAAAGGTGGCAAAAAAGGGCAGGGCTATCTGCTCTCCCACAATGAGATTGCTTAAGGTATTTAAAAATTATAAAAGAACTCGCAGGGAAATGCAAATTTTGGCAAAATTGGGTGTTAGTTATTACATTAGAAAGCAAAAAAAAAAAAAAAAAAAAAAAAAAAAAGAAAAGGTTTAAGATCTGTCTTTCTCTTTTAAGTATGAAAAGAAATTCAGCCAGATCTGTTGCTGATGCTTCCCCGGAAGTAAGCAGGATGTGGGGAAGGGAGCCACGTGGCGATCCGATATGGACGCCACCCCCAAAAGGGTCTCATCTTCGCCATGTCTTTTCCAGTTTTAGTAACTTAAAACTTTTACAGAATCTAAGTGCACCGGGGATTTCTGTACACTTGTAAAGGGAAAGGACAGTTTTAAAACTAAGACGCGCGCAATTGTCCAAATTGAGACATTTTAGATAGAGTTTTTTAAAGCTGAACTTAACCTTTTGCTATGTACAGAATAAAAACCTGAGTGTTTTCAATCCACGGAAGATGGCGGATATGAACCAGCAGAAAACAGCTCAAGCTAGTTCCAGGAACAGACTAGCATGTCCATAATGAAGAGTGGCTTTTTAAAATGCTAATTAAGGGTGTTAAAAGGCTAAGCTAAGGCCTTTAAGAAAATCAGTAAATTGTATTACAAAAGAATTTATTCAAAGTAAATGTCTTAAAATAATTGGAATTGGATTTGAAACTCAAAAATTTGTCAAAATATAGATAATGTATAATTATAAAGACCTAAATAGTCCAGGTAACTAGCTATGGCCTTTGTTAGTGGAGGAAGAAGGGTAGTTGCCCTTCCCCCAGCACAAAGCTAGAACCGGTTTCCTGCCAGCAGCCATCGTTAAGGAATGGTAATTTACATTTGAAAAAATCAAAATTGGTTTTCCAGAGCCACTGGCTAATAAATATCAAAAGTTTAGTTATTAATTGATAATGTCTTAAATGTGAAATATTATTAATCTAGGAACTCCTAAATGTTTAACTTTCCAGCTTTAGAAGTTCAAAGTGTAAATTAAATTGGGAGAAATTATGTTAAATGTGGTAATTAAATGCCTAATATAACTTTTTATTTTTTTTAAAAAGGGTTAGTTTCCTTGGTAATTAGAAATTCAAGATATTTTACTTGTTGGTCTAAATTTAAAAAGGAGAATTCTATGATCCAGTTTAAATTTAATTGATATTCTTTAAAAGTAATCTAAAAGTAATCTAAATATGTAATCTTTAAATCATATATATACATATATGTATATTTGATCTTTCCAAGTATATTTCAAGACTGTGAGCATGGCTTTTGGACATTTCAAGGGCCCAGAAATGTTTTCAAAAAGTCTATTCTCTCTTAAATATTTTTAAATTATACTTGAAATGGCATAGAAAGTTTTTTCAAATTGTTAAGAAAGTTTTGCCTCTAAGAAGGACAAAATAAAGTAACAGCATATATTTTACTTATATACATATATTAAGTGTTGTGGAGGTTTTGCCTCTGGAAGGGGCAAAGTGGAGCAACAAAATATTTATTACATATAGCCAAATTTTGAACAGCAGAATCTTTAAGAACCAATAAGTGAGATGCCTAAACTAAGTTTACTGAATAAAGTTTCTTTGCTTTTTTTAAATTAAAGATACCTACTTAAGTTACTTTATAAATTAGCTTTTTGAAATATAATCAAGGTCTCATAAAACAGATTAGAAGCCACCATTTATTTGCTGCCTGAGTTTGGTAGCCGTCTACATTCTTAATTGAGCTATAGGCAGGGAAACATTTGCTGATTGTAAGAAATGCTTGATGCCACTGAGAAAAGATAGCTCCATTACAGAGATGATTTGAGCTTGTCAGAATGTGGGATCAGGAATTTTTCAAGCAAGTCTATTGGCTGCTACAGTAACAGTAGGAAATAAGTGTTATAAGTGTGGAAAAACAGGACATTTCCAAAAGGAATGTGGACAACCAAGAAGGACACAAGGTAGTGCTCCAGGGAAAGGCGTAAACATTCAATCTCCAGATTCAATCCCTGTCCTAGACGTAAGAAAGGGAACCATTGGGCCAGTCATTGTAGATCAAAATTTCACAGAGACGGGCATCCTCTAGATCAAGATAGAAGGCATAGTGAACGGCAGGGAAACGGCCGGAGGGGTGCCCCCCCCCTCCAGCTTAGTCATTAATAGGGGAAATCTGCCCTGCAAGGCCCAGTGAATTCCCTCATGCGAGCAACTCCGGGAAGCACAGGCCTGGATCTTAACAGCACTGTAGCGGTCGCTTTGACCCCAGATAATGCTCGGCAAGCTATTCCTACAGGAATTTGTGGACCTGTGCCACAGGGAACTTTAGGATTAATCTTAGGGAGGAATGGAAGTACTCTAAAAGGATTAACTGTTCTGCCTGGAGTCATTGATTCAGATTATGAAGGAGAAATTAAAGTTATACTAGAATGTAATCATGTTATGCAAATTACCCCAGGGCACAGTATTGCTCAGATACTACTACTACCTTATGTTGAGCAAGGTGAGGCTATAAAAAAAAAAAAAAAAAGAAAGAAATGCAAGGGTCTGGAAGCTCAGACATTTATTGGATACATGAAGTTAGCAAAACCCGTACTATGATTAATTTAAGAATAGAAGGAAAACAATTTAGGGGTCTAGTGGACACTGGAGTTGATGTTAGTGTTATCAGCAAAGAATTCTGGCCTCCAAGTTGGTCCACAACAGAAGCTATGGGCTCAGTTACGGGGATAGGAGTCCCTAATGATACACAGCGTAGTACTGCAGTGTTAAGGTGGCAAGATGAAGGACAGACAAAATGGTTTCAGCCCTACATAATCTCTGAAATTGCAACCAATTTATGGGGCCGGGATGTCTTAGAAGGTTTACAGGCATGTATTATTACCGGCAAGGGACAGCAGTTAAAAACTCAGAAGGAATATCAGACTAATCAAGGCTTGGAAAAGGATGATCAGGGAAATTAAGGAACCCATCCAAGCCAAGGGAAACTCAGGAAGAGGAGGATTTAAGATATCGACCTTTTTAGGCCTCAGAAGGTGGAAATAAGGAAAGATTGTCTTAAAAAACTTTGACTTTCAGGAATTATTAGGGGACATTAACTGGTTAAGACCTTATTTGAAAATCTCTACAGGAGAAATGACAATTTTATTTAAATTACTTAGAGGTGGTGACTCTAGTCTTTTTCCTCTCCCCGAACTTTAACAGAGGAAGCTAGGAAGGAGTTGCTAAGAGCTGAGCAGGCAATCTCCTTAGCCCAGGTAGCACAGATCCAGCCCGAATTACCTTTATTGGGACAAATT
This sequence comes from Antrozous pallidus, assembly GCA_027563665.1. NCBI lineage: Eukaryota > Metazoa > Chordata > Mammalia > Chiroptera > Vespertilionidae > Antrozous > Antrozous pallidus. The sequence continues at coordinate 27,631,371 of CM050508.1, read as the reverse complement.
AATCCTACTGGATATAGTCCCACTAGAGTCATTTTTCAATATAATAATTCTCCTGCCATTATAGAATGGGTCCACCTAGGACATCAATCCTCTAAAACTGCAGTTACATATGTAGAACTAATAGCCCAATTAATATTTCAAATTAGAAAACACTGTAAACAGCTTAGAGGGAAGAGCCCCAGTGTCTCTACCTCCCCTTCACTGGGAAGCAATTAGAAATGTTATTTCAAACTGATTAAAATTGGCAAATTACGTTAAGTGGATATTCAGGGGAATTTAGCTGTCATATATTAAAAGATAAGTTACTACAAGTTTTATATAATACCACCATCATTATACCAAAAAATACTAGACAGGAACCTATTCCTGGAGCTTTAACTGTTTTTACTGATGGATCATCTAATGGGAAAGCTGCCTATCATACAATAAATTCAGATCGAGTCATATTGACCAGTCATACTTCTGTACAAAGAATTGAACTTAAAGTTATTAAGGCTACATTGCAGGACTTCCAAGAGTCTCTAAATATTGTCTCTGATTCCTTTTACACTGCAAACTTAGTGGATAGAATTAAAACTGCCTGGTTGAAATGGCTTAGTGATCAAAGTTTATTTTTATTATTTAAACAAGTTAACAGAGGCAGTATCCTTTTTATATCACTCACATTAGGGCTCACAGTGTCCTGCCTGGTCCTTTAACTAAAGGAAATGCACATGCTGATCAATTGGTTGCTTTATTAAAAGAAGCCCCAGAATCTCATCAGCTTTTACATCAGCCTGCCAAAATGTTGTCTAAACAATTTTCAATCACTCGACAACAGGCAAAACAGATTATTAAGGAATGTCCCACTTACATGTTACATCTACCTCAAGGACCTAATACGGGAATCAACCCTAGAGGTTTATTAAGAGATCATATATGGCAAATGGATGTAACACATTATACTCCCTTTGGATGCCTTGGAGCAATTACATGTCTCTGTAGACACCTTTTCCAAGGTCCTATGGGCTACTGCATCTACAGGAGAGACGGCAAAACAGTTTATTAATCATTGCCTAGCTGCTTTTGCTGTCATGGGAGTTCCAAAAATTATTAAAACTGATAATGGTCCTGCTTATGTAAGCTGCCAATTCCAGGAATTTTGTAAAAGGTGGAAATTTCAGCATATTACAGGGATACCTTATAATTCCCAAGGTCAGGCTATTATTGAATGACAACATCAAAGGTTAAAATCCCAACTTGAAAAACAAAAAGGAGGGATTATAGAGAAATCACCGGTGGGTAGGCTGCACCAAACCTTAATTACTTTAAATTTTTTTTCACTTGTGGTGAAAATGGGAAAACGCCTATGGAGAACTATTGGCATCAGAATATAACAAAAGAAAATGGTCTAGTTAAATGGAAGGATCCTGAATCCAGTTTATGAAAGGGACCTGATCCTTTATTAACCTTTGGCAGAGGATATGCTTGCATATTTCCAGAGAATTTTTCCGAACCCGTGTGGATCCCTGCTAGAAATATTAAACTGCATCAGGGGTCCAAAAGGGAAAATAGTCAAAATTAAGAGGACCTTACGCCTGGAGCCACACCATACAGCTGCAGACAATCAGCTACCTCAGACACAGAGAGCAGCGACTCCAAGCAATCCACTGAAGATGAACAGCAGGAGGACAACAAACAGCCCAGAGACCACCCAGAGCATGGTAAAGAAGATGGTACAGATGCCCGAGGACATCTTTCTGGCCATAATAGCAGTGATCAACCGTACGGTAATATTACCTGGGGCAAAATGGGAAAGTATTTTGCACTTATGTTCCTGACCTTTCATGGGTAAGAACCCTTATGTAGGATAATCACCTATGTACCAAACACCTTGGTTCATCCAAGAGCAACAGGGGTGGGGCAAGGAAGCATAATTACATAGGTGTTGCTACCCAGTTTCTCCTTTTTTTAATGACACTAATTCAAACTACTCCTTTGTGTGCAAAATTAAAGAAAGGCTTCTGCCTTGCATGGACACCAAAGGAGGGTAGACAAAAGTTATAACACATCTACTATCACCACTTGCTCCTAGGAGAGGTGCAGAAACATGTAATTAGACTTTGTCTATACAAAAAGAAATTGACAGCCAGTTTGGAAATTTATTTGTACTGGCTTGCGGGAAGAATATTCTTGCATGATATTATTCTACAATGTCATTATAATTTTTGATATTTTACAATAGCATATTGTAGAATTAATTCAAACTTACTTGTAAACTAAATATTTGAATGATTGGCAGTAATTTAAAAAGGACATGAAAGGACTTAATCCCTTCCACTGTGTGGATGGCCTTTTTGGATAGGTACCTAAGCATTCTATGTTGGACCTTTTTGCCATGAAGGGATCCTTTTCTCACAATCTAATTGCCCACAGCTGTTGCCTGAGTTTTCTGTACATGCTGAGGTGGAAGTCTTGTGGCTGGTACCATGGATCTGTCTCTCACTCAATGGAGTGAACTGAGCCCTCTATGGAGAAAAAACCTGGATTCCCCAAGATATGTGATCAAGTGCTGGGACCCCGCCAGCAGGCAAAGGGATCCCAAGGCAGGCACTGGGCGTGGAGGCCACGGGAGCACAGGCTGCTACCAAGGAGACAGAAATGAACCTCACATCACCCTGCTTGGCCCCTAAGGATGGCTGGTTAGCCAGAGACGGGTAAGATTCCTCATGGGAGGGACAACCTAAGACAGGCACAGTCGCAGAGGGGCCATCAGGAGAGAACATGGGGGCCAACAGAGGTGGGGCATAGAACCTCACCCCCCCAGCATTGCAGGGGCTTGAACACTTGAACACTCACCCCTTTTGAGGGAGGTCTCCTGCCCTCTGGCTGCTTCACTTCCCATGCCCAGCCCATATCGGGACCCAGGTAAAAGACAAAGATTTGGACCAGCCCAGATCAGACCAAGGCAACAAACAGAAACTTGGCTAACAGCAGCTACCCTATATCTAGCACCAGGGATGCTCAGGGCCTACTCAAAAATGCAAACAATCCTTTCCATTAATATTTACAGGGTAAACTAAGATTGTTGTTTGAGTATTAAATTTGACAGTAAATTAGCAGTCAAGTTTTTCAGATTAATTTCATTTGGCTAAAAGAAAATAGGTGAAAATTCTAGGAAATTTAATTGTACTGGATAAAAAGCTGTTCTTAAAGTATTAACTAAAATTTATATTGGTATTTCATTTCATGGTAAGATTGCTTAACATGCAATGAACCTATTATTATAAAGTTATCAAAACTGCATTATAAAATTTCCAAATGCCTCCATTTAATTCACAAAAAAAGGGGGATAGTGGAGCAATATCATGTAAGAAAAAATTATTCCTATAAGTACATTAAAGTTTTTTTTATTTTAAAAATTATCCTAACAGTAAGACACCCATAAAAAACACACAAAATATCAAAGTAACCCAAAGGAAAATTGTTTGGGAAAAAATAAATAGGATCTCAAGTCAAAAGATTTCTTTATTAACTTTTGGTCGAGACTATGCTTGTGTATTTTCAGAAAACAACTTCAAAACCATGTGGATTCCTGAAACAGAGGAATTGACATGTATGCTTCAACCATGAAGACAGGAAGAAAACAGTCCAGAGATGGAAGACGCTGACAACGCCTTGCCATGCTGGCAGTCAGCGGCTGTGCGTCGCTGCAGGTTGCCCAGGACCAATCCAGAGAGGACTGGACCTGCATTGCCACCATATGTCCACCATCCAGAACTGAAATATCATGGCTGACATGTACATATAAGGAACTGTTTGGACATTGAAATTGGGACTCAAAAATGTTTGCCCAGAAAGAAACTTACTACAGATTGATTGATTTGCTTCTCAGTATGGCCATTGTTGCTTGTCTCATTTTTTATTCTTAACTGTTTATTTCTAGTCTGCAAATGCAAGATTTTTTTTAAAGAAAAGAAAGGGGTGAGATGTAGGAAACCAGTCTTATCTCACTAATAGAAAGATGTGGACAGGAAGTCTAGGAGCCTGTTAAACAACCTTAATTGCTCTGAAAGGACAGAGCTAAAAACATTGTTAACTGAAACACCTCTGTTTGTTCTTTGTGTATTTCTGTTGTTGGAATTTCCTGCCTGGGGGCTATGGGTGGATCCCATAGCCTTAATAAAAGGGATGGCCAGGCCAGAGAAGGTGCAGTCCTTCCACTAGAGATAGGCTGCCGCCTGGCCCCCATTTCCCAAATTTATGCTTTTCTAAGTCTCTATTCATTGTGTGCGGCCTCTTCCAGACGTTGAACCCTGACATTGGAAACCTGGACACGCGGGACGTGAAAAGGATTTCCACATGTGTCATCTTTTGTGACTAGCTTCTTTCACTTAGCAAAATGATTTCAAGATTCATTCATGTTGTAACACATATCAATACTTCATTTTTTTATTTCCAAAAAATATTTCATTGTATGGATATACCACATTTTGTGTAACCATTTATCAAGTGGATATTTGGATTGTTTTTACTTTTTGGCATTATGACTGACGTTGCTGTTCTTATTTTTGTACAACTTTTTTCTTTTACAACTTTTTGTGTGAACATATGTTTTGTGAGAATATATGTTTGTGTGAATATCCTTTCTGTATTAGTGGAATTGCTGGGTCACGTGGTAACTTGCTTAACATTTTTAGGAATGGCCTAATCTTTTTTCCAAAAGGCTGTGCCATTTTATATTCCTATCACTAATGTGACAGTCTTCAATTTTCTCCACATCTCCTTATTAACTTCCCTGATTTTATTAATGTCCTGTTTTTCATTATGGCCATCCTAGTGGAGGTGGTATCTCATTGTAGTATCTCACAGTAATTTTGATTTCATGTTGAGCATTGGCTCAGCTAATGACTAACGATGTTGAGCACTGGAGAAATGTTATGATCACATGTTTTGCCCTTTGTTCCATTGGGAAATTTGTCTTTTCATTGTTGTGTCACATTGCTTTCTTTTTTAAAAATTAAACTTTATTTATAGGGCAGTTTAAATTCAAAACAAAATAAAGAGGAAAACAGAGATATTTCCCCTCCCTCCAGACATATATACTCAGGTCCCCATTATCAACGTCCCCAATCACAGTGGTACATTTGTTACAATAGAAGAATCTACATTGACACACCTTAATCACCCAAAGTCCATAGTTCATAGTAGGGTCTTCATGATATATTCATAGATTTACCTTTACAAAGTACATCAGCCAAGTCTCTCCAGGGAACAGAGATGTGATCAGCAGACAGTCAGAGTGCCAAGTTGGCAGACCTACAGTCATATTTCTGAAGCTAAGAATGTCTGTCTATGCTGCGGGGGGAGGAAGGTTGTGTGTGATGAAACTGTTCTTGACTTCCAGAAGGGGCCTTACCTGAATGAAATCCACATGACTGTCAGGGGCTGATGAGAGTCCCAGTGGGTGTCCTTGTTGAAATGCTCAGGGTGTAAAGGTCACACACATACACCCTCCTTTTCAGCATAACCCATGGGATGATCATCATACAGGGTTTGGAAATAGCAATCAGGCATTTGTTCTTCAAATATTCTCACACCAGTGCTCTGGTGACCCCCTGAAGCTGGCAGCAGTTAAATTCAGAGTAATAAAAGAAGTACAGGTAATTTTCTCTTACTTGATACAGTTAAAAACTGGGTTGCGTGGATTACTCATTAATTTAGGTTAGCTCAGTGAGTTGCCATACCTAGGACAAATTACAAGGTATCTTCAATTACTATAGACTTCCCTCCCAGCACATCTTTCTCTTCTACTTTCCATCTGTCCCTGCCTCAGGCAGTCTGAGCCCTCTGGCTACACTAATCCATCTACACCCTCAGAGAAGTCATCCACAAACCTATTTTTATAAAGTGCCTGCTGTGTGCCAGGCGCTCTTCGGGGACAAGGACTGAGACACCTCCTTTTGGGAAGCTCATGTTCATTCACAACTGTTAGAGGAGAGAGTGGTTGGAAGGAGTTATTTCCACAGAGGTTTTCAAAAGCCACCCCAGAGGCAGCCGCCTACCTTGCTCACCCTGAAGGTGATGCTCCTATATTGTGCAGCAATGTGAAGGCACACAGTTGTGAAGGGTATCATAGAACCAACTGACCTTTCAATGGCACCTCCCAAATCTTCCAGAGCCTCTGCCCAACCTGATTTCTAGAATGTGCTTATGTCCAAGCGGTATCTCTGGCTAACTGAATCCCAGATAACAGAGAGCTGATGCAATTGCATTTATCGGCCGTTTAAGAATTCATTATATCCAGGTGTGGCCTTGTGTTAAAAATATATATTGTTTTTGGGAAAACATCGGGGTCACAGATCTACAAAAAGCTGTCAAGAAAAACCTGGATGATTTGTAGTGGCTGGCAGATCTCTCCAGACTGGTATCCTGGGGCCAAGACAATTCTGCTCTTCCTTCTACTCAGCCCCACAGGGAGTGGGAAACCTACCGTGGGTGTGACTAGGAAGATGTATCCTAGAGGACTTTCATCAGATAGCTGCAACTGCAGGGCAGACGGGGGTGTGGCAAAAGTGGAAGCAGAAGAGCAGCAACACAAATGTAAATCCACCCTCATGCCCCTATCCCTGACTCACAGGACCTACTAACCCCTACTAACCCCACAGGCTAGTTCTAGCCTCCTCACCCCTCGAATACCACCCGCACCCTCCTCAACCACTTTACCCTGATGTGTTGATTTTATCTTCTATTATCTAATCTCCCTTGACCCTGCACTTGTATTCTTTTGTTTGTTAACTTGGTTATTTGCTGCCTCCCACCCCTAACCCCAAAAAGTTATCAACCCACATAGCCTGAAGGAAGGGGGCTAGCAAGACCATCTTCTTCTCCCCAGTTTTCAGAGCAACGTGAACGGACACGTAGTAGGCGCTTAATGAATACCTGTGGAAGGCATGCATGCATTTGGAAGCCCTGAGTGAGCACTGTGGGCAAAGGAGCCTCTGAAGGCTGGCTTGGGAGATTGGGCGCATATTCCAGTCACCAGACGATGCAAGCGCCTCTCACCCCTTTCCAAGGGTGGAAGGGCGAGTAAGTCAAATCAGTAAAAGTGGCCAGAGTTCCACTGGGAGAAGCTTCGAAATGGGGACTCGGGCCCTGGGCAGGCCCCGCCCGGAGCTCCATGGTCTGTTGTCCCTGAGGTGGCGGGGACAGCCCCGGGCGGCTAGCTGAGTGTGCGGGGAGCGTGGGCTGCGGCCGCCCCACGCGCGCCGCGCGCCTCTGGCTGCAGAGACGCCGCCAGGCCGGGGCCGCTCGCCCAGTTGGCCGCGCGCGCCGGGAGGAGCGCAGAGTTTGGAAAGTCGTCGAGAAGCTTCTGCGGAGAGAAGGGGGTGGGGAGTGGGGTTGCAGGAGAGAAAAACCCGCCTCTAGCGAGTTCAGCGAGGAAGAGGGGCGGAAAGGCGCCGAGTTCCGCTTCCTGAACGGCTGCGGGGAGAGGAGGTCGGCGCTGGGAAGGCCGGCGGGACGCGCGCTCCGGCCGCAGCGGATCGGGGCGCGTCGGCGATGGCTGTCGAGCGGACCCGCAGGTTCACGCGGAGCCTGCTGAGACCCGGGCAGGCGGCCGAGCTCCGGCACAGCGCCGCGTCCGCCGCCGCCGTGGCCGTCAGCACTCGGCAGCAGCAGCAGCAGCAGCGGGTGAGTGCGGCGTGTGCTCCGCGCCTCCCCGCGCGCCCCGGGTGGCCGGGGACCCCGAGCCAGGCCTCCGCGGCACCGGCGCGCCCTGTCTTCCCCGCACGCCCTCCCGCGCGCCGCCTCTGCTCGCTCGCGTCCCCGGCGCCACCTCTGCGAGGCTGTGCCACCGACGCGTGAGAACCCGGCGCGTTTGGGGACCGGGGACCTTCGGAGGAGCAGCCGCGCAGGCAGCAGCAGCAGCGCAGCGTGGGAGAGGATGTGGCTGCGGGGAGTCGGGGGGTGGGGGAGACGGCGGGACTGCATCGCGGGGGCGATGGGTTGTGGGTGCCGGGACCTAAGGAGTGTGTGTGGGGGAGGAATCTACTTGACGGAGCCCCTCGATCCACAGCTCTGCGCATCCCCCCTCAGCCCCGTGACTGGTGCGCAGGGAAGAAGGTGGCAGTCCCAGGTCCTCACTGGGGCCAAAGCGGGGAGCCCCCTGTCAATGCAATCGGGGACATACATGTATTTCGCATCGCCCACCCCCTCCGGGGGGAAGAACACACAGACCACTTTCTAGGACTCCAGAAAGGGCAGGGCGAACAGGCTGGAGGAGACATGGGTTAAATATCCAATGGTTTCCGGTATTTTTCTAAAATGTGCGCGGGGCTCTCCCGCCAAGATCGCTCTACTGGTGACTTCCTCATTGAAAAAGCCTTCTAAATGCTGGGTGATTTCCGCGGGAAATCCTGGGGCAGAAGCCAGCCGTTCTCGCCTGGTGCCGAAATCACATCCGTCCCTCTTCAGATGTTCATAAATTCCAGTAGGTGTCACACTCTGGGCTGGAAGTGTCAGGAGGGAAAAAAAAAAAAAATCAGCCCCGGTGGGAAAGGGAAGCCAGAGGAAACAGCCTTCCAGCAAGACCCGGGCTGCACAGCCGCACCGCCCTCTTGGCTGGCCTTGGCTGGACCGGAATCCCATGTGGTGGGTTGCATTTTCCTTCTCGCCAGGAAATATCATTAGGAATTAAACGGCTTCTTTTAAGAGTGTCAAAGAAAGTGTTACTCTTGCCAGTCACCCATCAGGAGGGAGCCAAGAGCTGCCCTGCGCCAGTTCCCACAGCCAGGACTTTTCTCTAAAGCCAGAGTTCAGAAAGTTGAACAGAACGGAAGCTAATTGCCCGGCAGAGGGAGGAGGCATCGGATGCCCATGCGGGCGGGGGTGGCTGTACTGTGAACCCACTCGGTGCCCAGGGTGCCTTCTCTTTCATTTCCCATGGGTCGCAGCCTGCAGTTACTCAGAGGTGATTCAACTGTTAGCCTACCCTGTGGTTCTGATATCAGCGTGCACACTTTTAAGGGCAGGAAGGATAAACGGTTTACAAAGAGCATTGGAAAGAAAAGGTTCAATTCAAGTAAAAGTAGAGATTATAAGAAAACCTCTAGGCGTGCATGGAAAATAATCTTTAATTTTGAGTGATTATTCAGGAGTGTGGCTTTGTCAGCCTCTGCCATTTGCTTTACAATAGCTTTACTTTGCAAATGATTCATTTTGCCAAATGTTAGTAATGATTTGATAGAGAAGTGCAGAGAAATAAGGAGCATTCAATTAGAATAAACAGCACTAAATGTTTTGTTTTTAAATGTTTTGTTTTTCATGCTGGAATTTCTATAAAGAATATGTATCTTGCATACCTTTCTACACACACACACACACACACACACACACACACACACACACTCCCTTCTCCAAATTCATGTCACCCTTGAAATCCTAGGGTATCTTGTCAAAATGAATAAGCTCAAGGTCTTAAAATGAGTAGTGGGGGGTGATTCACCAACAAAGGTGTCCCTGCCTCCCGCCCCTCACTTCAGCACCTTGGCCAACACTCCGAAATAGTTTTTGCCAAGACATGTCATAGGATCTTAGGCATCTAGTCAGGCACTATTGGCAGTGATTTTGGCCGCTTGGTCTTTGCTTTCCATGCTTTCCAGTGATGAATTTTCTGAGTTGGCACCCAAACTCAGTGGGATTCTGTATGGCAGCACATCCCTTATGAATCGAAAACCTTGTAATTGAACTGCACAGTGCAGGCTGACCTTGGCTTAAGTTGAGCCAATCCCTTAAGACTATATTTGTTACTTCAAGTCCTCAAATCCTGATTATCAAGGGAGAAAATTAATAGGATGGGGAAGAAGATTATGTGTAGGCCAATTCTGTAGAGGCAAGAACTGCTTGATTAGACCAAGCTGTCATCTATTGAAAACTATTTGAGAGATGCTAGAAAGTTCTGCTGGAAAAGACTATGTTAGATTCATAGTGTCCTTTCTGAAATCTCTGTTGAGGGACTGACGTGCTCCAAAGGTTACAGAGATATTGTTGTAGGGTTAGAACTTTGCTTTAGCCAATCAGAATGGTTGAGAATGGCATACATCCCTATATCTATACCCTATCTATCTATCTATCTATCTATCTATCTATCTATCTATAGCACAGCCCTGCACATATACATATAGGACAGGAAAGCCTCAAACTGTGTATGGGTTATGGAGAGCAGAGGGCAAAGGATTCTGAGTGAGATCACTGAGGAGCCAACTTAGGGCAGTGGCTGAGGAAAGCTGAGGGAGATACCAAAGCAAATTTGATTTCAGTTTTAAGCCAAGACACTGCATGAGGCTTCTATGCAGGAGACTCATCTTATTTTGCTTCCCTCTTCAATAACAATTACGAAGAGATATCTGTATTGCCATGTTCAATGCAGCATCTTTACAACAGTCAAGATATGGAAACAACCTAAATATGTGTTTGGGATGAATGGATAACGATATATATATATATATCTTTAATTAAATTGTCTTAACATACAGTGGTAACTATGTACAAGTCATAGATAAGATCTTTAACTTGACTATGATTTTTTTCCACAATGTAACATCATATATATATATATATAGAGAGAGAGAGAGAGAGAGAGAGAGAGAGAGAGAGAGAATATGATTCAACTTTTAAAAAGGAGGAAATCATGTCAATTACAACAATTTGGGTGAGCTTGAAGGACATGCTAAGTGAAGTAAGGCAGACAAATACTGCATGAACCCACTTATATGTGGAATATACAATGTTAAAACTCAGGGAAGCAAAGAGTGATTGCTGGAATGGCATGGGTGTTGAGAGTAAGGGAAAAATGAAGAGTTTGTGGCTAAAGCATACAAACTTCCAGTTACACCAGACAGATGACTTCTGGAGATCCAGTGTATGGCATGGTGACAATAGTCGACTATACTGCTTTGTATATTTGAAGTTTCTAAGAGGATCTATCTTTTTGAAAATATATTTTTACTGATTTAGGGAGGAAGGGAGAGAGAGAAAGCAACATCAGTGATGAAAAAGAATCATCTGCATGCCCCCTACTGGGGATCGAGCCTGCTATCCAGGCAGATCCTCTCCCTGGGAATCAAACGAGTGACCTCTTGGGTCAATAGTATTGGGTCAATACTCAACCTCTGAGCCACACACAGCTGGGCTGAAATTTCTAAGAAGATCTATCTTTAATTAAATTGTCTTAACACACAGTGGTAACTATGTACAAGTCATGGATAAGATCTTTAACTTGACTATGATTTTTTTTTCACAATGTAACATCATATATCAAACCATCACATCATACACTTAAGTATATATAATTCTTATATGTCAAAGATATCTTAATGAAGTTAAGAAGATAAAAGAAGCAATTATAATAATAAAGAACAATTATGGGAAAAGCCATACATTTTGAAAATAGAAGTTTTCTCTATAGATATTAAAAAGTTTTTATAGAAAATAAGTGAATCATAATTCATGCAAAAGTCAATCTCAGGATCAAGTGGAGTTTAATTTGCTGGCACTTCGTTCATGGTATTTCCACAAAGTAAGGTTCTCTAGAGCAGAATTTCAGTTAGAAAATAATTAGAAACATTTCTCTCATGTTGGGAACTGAGTGTTTTATTACTTTGGGTGAATGTACATACTATGTTGGCCTCAAAGTTGTAATGCCGTGAATCAGAGATTTATTATTATTATTTTTGTTGGTAAGGAGCCCTTTTAAAATGTATAAAATATACTTGTACTTTTGCACAATTTAGATGGCTTTCTACTAAATTTTGTTAAGCTATAAACCTAGGATTGTACACTTGTGTACATATGTACTATATTTGATAGACTTTTGACAGAAAAATACTTTAAAGTATAGATTAGTCTTTGCTAACAAATTAGATTTGTCTCTTTGAAAGAATATGTTTATTGATTTTTAGAAAGAGAGCAAGGGACAGATATAGAGAAATAGAAACATTGATGAGAAAGAAATATTGATGTCTGCCTCCTGCACTCCCCCTCCTGGGGGTTGAGCCTGTAACCCTGGCATGTACCCTGACTGGGAATGGAACAGGTGATTCCTTGGTTCACGGGTCAATGCTCAATCACTTAGCTATACCAGCTGGAATAGAGTTTCATTTATAGAATGTGATTGGATGAGGCAGAGTAAAGGGAAATTTGGAGTAACAGAGAGGGTGAGAGCTAAGGAGGAGGAGAGTCAGATGAAGTAAAGGATGCCTAAGAAACAGTGAGGTTCGTCAATGATTTGGCCAGCTTTTGCTCAAAGCCTCTTGTGTGTTTCCTAAATCCGAACATACCACTTTATTTTCATTCATTTTTTAACACATGTAAGGCATTTACTTTGTTATGACATAAAAATTCCTCTGCAACTCACTTGTGAGTTCTATCTAACTTTACTAACTCTTAAGAGACATCCCACCAGAAATGACTGTACTTAACCAGCATGTTCTGTCCCTCCATACCCACACAAGAGAGGGTTAGTGGTCAAGAGGGGATAGTATTGACTTTAGTGCGAGCACAAAAATCCATATCTTTGCTTTGATTTGGTGTTTCATCACTTCCTCTGTTCCCCAAATGATACAAAATTTGTTTTATATTTTAGGGAGCTTTCAATAAAAAGCAGAACCTACAACAGACCAACGATCTTTGGTAGAGAAGTAATGACATCTAAACATGTTTACAGGACCAGGAGGAATTCCCAGGAGGAAGAATTTCCTCTCCTCTTAACTTTGATATTTGAATAGTTGAGAGGAGGAGGTTTTGTTTTGTTTTGTTATTTTGGGTGTTTTTTTAAGTGAGTGGGAAATTCTAGATGTCAACAAAAAGTAATGCTGGGGGTAAGAGCTAGTGAAAACATACAACAGTGAATTGAATAAAAATGAAACACTTGTTTTACTGTCCATGTCTAGCGTTAAAAGCCCTATGAAAAGCAAAGGCCTGCTTGTTTGGCATTCACAGCAGTCTTTTGTTGTTTTGTTTTGGACAGGGCTTTTCGTAACAGGAGTATTTACACTTTGGCAGAAATCACACACTTGAGCAGAAATCACACACTTGAGCAGAAATCACACTGTTATGTTTTGACATGAGGAAAGTCCCTTGCCTGGTGAAGAAGTCAACATGGACTTAGTAGACAAGATCAAGGTTGAATATTATTGATTGTACCAACTAATGTTTTTGAGTTCTCAAAGGCATTGCAGAAACAACTGTAAAAATAAAATTTCTGTATGGGTCCAAAAACTGAAAGAATGAGTACATATGTGTGGTGCTTGTCTGTCTTTTTCTTCACCATTTTCTTTAAGGCCTAGCATAATACAAGAGTAGTAATCAATGTATTATGGTAAACAATTTCTAGAGAACCTACAGAATGCCCAACATAGTGGTAAGTATTTTATTTAAGATTCAGAGCAATCTCATGAGGAATAATGTTACAAATTACAGAGGAGATCATTGAGAGTCATAGGGTTAAATACCTTGCTCTAAGTGAAGTGACTGGTGTGTGATATCTTCCATAACCTGAATAGTAACTAGTAGAAGGTTACCTTCCATTTCTGTAGTGATTTCAACAGCATCTCTACATTTGAAGACAGGATTTGATTTTGGTTGATATGGCCTTAAAGATCAATAGCTCTACCAAAGGAACAATAACTATTGCCCCATTGGTATTTTAGAGTACCTATTAGCATTCACTTCAATGTTCTTCTGAAATTAGAAGTAACAGCATAGTCTATTCCAGTTACCAGTAATAATAACAAATATTCCCAAGGCAACTGGGAACTCAGTTTTCAAGTCCTTAAAGTATAAGCTTACTCAGCCATCTATCTGGCAAAACCATAAGCAAACTCTGAAATAAGGTGGAATTAATTCTTCTCAAGTCCACTTCTGTTTTAGGAGTAGCTCCCTCTTCATACTCAGTCACTTCACCCCACTCCCACAGCACCTGAAAATTGTCCATGCACTGTGTGTCTTTGGGCACATATTTCCATTGAAATGGGTTATGTTGGAATTCTTTACTCACATGCTATTGTATTCAAAGGAGTGATTTCTAAGTGTTTTACAAAGACAGATGTAAGACAGCAACAACAAAAATGTAGTGAATAAGAGGGTAAAAAGCAATATTATGAACAACAAGAAGCAATATTAGGAAAGTTAGATGTAGTCAGGAGAAGGATCAGTAAATAAAATGGAGAAGGATCAGTAAATAAAATGCATATGTTAAATTCTATAGTCTTACAAAGGTGCTTTCTAGTGGCCAAGTCAAACAGGAAAACATGATCACCCATGAGACTGAGAGGTTCACGTGGTAAAAGAACATAATTCGCTGTAGACATGGTTAGTTTTAACTTGTACTGAGACTCATGAGACAAGAGAAAATTTTCTGTGATTTTTCATAAAAGGCAGCATCATGTAGTGATACACCTTACCACTCAGGGTGTTCTGTGGACCAGCAGCATTGGCATCACGTGGAAGCTTGTTAGAAATGCAGAATCCAAGCTCCCCTGTGAACCTTCTAGACCAGAATGTGCATTTTAACAAGATCCTCTGGTGATTCCTAAGCACAGTAAAATTTGAGAAACACAAAAATAAGCTACATCAGCCATTTTTGGCAGTATATTGTCAGGAAAGGCGATTGTATGAGGGTCCAGTACAATGTGGTTTACTCTGCAGTTCTTTGAAAGAGTCTCTTGAGGCAAAGATAACATTCAGACCAACTAAGAATGAAAATGGGATTGATTCTTTGAGAGGTAACTTTAGGGAAGTCCCTTTTATTTTGCATTATATTTTCTGCTTCATCTAGCACCTTAACTGTAGTGTGAACTCACATTCAGCTTCTAGTTTAAGAAAAAAATTCCATAACGTACAGGAAATTGTTGCAATCTGAATACGCAGAAGGTCTCACCCTGGGTTACAGTCCTAAAGATGTGTTGCAGTGTGCGGTAGGTGTTACCCCTCTTACCAACGAATTTTAAAGCAGAATCTTGCTAACTCATGAAGGACATGCAATGTTGACTCCTTATTGCTTTATAAGACTTATGTTGCTATCGTAATGAAAGTAATTGATTGTATCAGAAAATCTGATTGCCAGAATCAGAAAGTCATGAAAATGTTTATTTTCTTTTATATTCACTGAGTCTCAGAGATTAAATGATTTCTCTTGTTCACATTTGAATGTCCTAAGGATGGGATTCCATGGAGTTAAAGACATGGTTTTGCCCATAGACTGTAATATGGTACAAGGTCCTTTGACTGACTGTCCTGCATCCCTATCTTGGGATGTTCTTTCCTCTTCTTAACTATCTGAGATCTGAAGTGTTCTCTTGTACTTTGAACAATTTGGCCATTTGGGAGTTTAATGAATGGGAACTGGTATGGGAAGTGTCCGAGCCTGTGAGTCTGGAGAACAGAATTCCAACCATCACCTGTGATGCTTTTCTAAGTCAATTCTCTTTTTGGAGTCTCAGATTCCTGATCTGTAGAATTAGGGGAATCGTTGATTGGGCTCTTGCATTGACCATTTCTCTGCCAGACTTCTCACAGCCTCTTCCTTCTTCAGTTTCTCCAATGTTACCTTATCAGGAAAGTCATCCTGAATCACCATAGTAAAGTATTTTCCTCAGCCTCTCTCTACTGCTGCCTTCTCTTTCCCCTTCCCCTGCTTCATTTTCCTTAGACTTCTGATCACTACCTTAGTTGATATTTTTATTTAATTAACTTCTTGTTTTTCTTTTTCAACCTTCTTTTTTTAAAAGCATATATATATATATATATGCGTGTGTGTGTGTGTGTGTGTGTGTGTATTTTAAATATATTTTACTGATTTTTCACAGAGAGAAAGGGAGAGGGATAGAAAGTCAGAAACATTGATGAGAAACATCGATCAGCTGCCTCTTGCACACCCCCTACTGGGGATGTGCCCGCAACCAAGATACATGCCCTCGACCAGAATCGAACCTGGGACCTTTCAGTCCGCAGGCCGACGCTCTATCCATTGAGCCAAACCGGTTTTGGCTTTTTCTGACCTTCTTGACTTCAATGGAAGTGTCACTGAGAGCAGGGGACTTGTGTCTGTCTCTGCTTTTGTACTGTATTTACTACATGGAAATGAGATGGAGCCGTCTTCCTTCTCACTGAGATGAGGTGTGTAAGGAATGTCAGGAGAGTGGGCTGGATGCATAGGCATCAGTGAGACATCACAGAGGAATTGTGACTTAAAAATTTCCAGGCTGTCAGTATCTGCTAATGCTTCCCTTTGAGTCATCTTCACCATCTACTTGGCACGTGGCAGAAACACAATTATGCAGAAAGACATTGAGCACGTCCTCTGTGCCAGGTGTTTTACTTGTACAGTCTCTTAATCCTCCTGACAACCCTGTGGCAAAGGAGTTTTGTTTATATTTTTTAGATGAGGAAAGAGATACTTAGAAATCAGGAACTTGCCCCAGATCAAATGATGAGTGAGTGATGCATGCAGGAGTCACATGCAGGCAGGCTGTGTTCTTCAGGACCACCCAGTGCTGCTGGCCAGTGCCACCAGGCAGGCGGGCAGGCAGGTCTCATTAAACATGCAGTTAGCATCCATGTGAGAGAGCAAGCAGGAAAAAGGAACCTCGGAGTGCTGGCCAGAGGAAGAGGTTTCTAAAAGGAGTTTCTTAGCAAGAGAGTAACTGTGACTACTACTTTTGCTCTGCTTACCAGTTTTTCATTTATGACATCTCAGCAGCACGTGATATCGAGAGAGGTACCGACTTTGGAATCGATGTCATTGCTCAGTCACTTCCCAAGGACAGGACTGGCACAGAGAAGGTTAGGCTTCACAAACAAAGCCTTCTTTAACTCTGAAAAGGCAGCCTTTGATTCTCCTTTTTCTATGGAAATGCATTTCTGGCACCATGAGCATGGAGTAGTTGGGTGGCAGCATTATATCTGCTGCATTGTCTTTTGTAGTCTTGATTTTAGTGTTCATGTTTACAAATGAGAGATTGTTTTCCCCACCATGAAGTGAGATTTGTGTGCCTCTTGTCTTTCACAGAAGTGTCAGTGGGCTGAGGCTGGAAAGAAATGCTTGTGGTTGCTGGACTTGATGTGGTGACCTACATTAAATGATGTAGAAATAACAAAGTGTGATGAATGTGACTGATTTAGTAGCAATGGAGAAAAACACTTGCTCTTAAAAACATTGATATTTGTCCATTGGATTGAAGCGGAAATATCTGCTTCTGAGAATAGACGAATTGATGGGTCCAAATCATCAAAAGTTCCTTTAATTGTGCTGCTAAATGTGAAATAGTCAATTTTTGTAATTCTTGCTGCTAAATGTGAAAGTCAATTTTTGTAATTCATTTTCAGCACACCTTCTCTCCTGACATGCAGAATTTGGTATGCTTGACAGCTTTTTAATTTTAATTAAACACCAAAATGGCAGAATTTAAGACTAGATTTGGTCGTCATCCCAGTCCTTCTTCCCAGTGGGAGGCTTGGGCCCACCAGCTGCTTTGGCCATGATGATCTGATCCACTCTGAGCACAGTGACGGTGGCGTTGGTCACCAGTTTGATGGCCCAGGACTTTCCCAGGTACGTGTCCAGGACGCCAGCCTCCAGCATGTCCTTCACAGCAGAGACTTCTGTGAAGACACCATTTATGATCAGTACAATGAGCTTTTCTTCATATAATTATTTTAGTAATTACCAATTTAAGTGACTAATTATGGCTGTCAAAATGACCAATGACTTTTGGCCTTTCAAATCATACATTCCAAAAAAGAACACAGGCATGAACATTCGACTTGGCAAACAAGAAAACAAAAAACAACAAAATTCACTGCTCAATGAAATATGGCACTGCTTTTTTGAACAGTCACTGTTTATTTGCTTAGCTTTTAAAAGTCCCTTTGTCACAGCTCTTTAGAATGAGAAAAAGGAAATTGACTATAGCTGAATAATCTTCACAAAAATGAAAGTCATATTGGAACTCAGTAATGTTTTTGAGAAGAATATTCAGATATGGAGAACATTTAAGGTAATTTACTTTTCATATTTTTACACTTATTTAAAAATCAGACATTTATTCAAAAATGGGCTTTATTGTAAAAGGGAATAGTATTCCAGGTTACTTTCAAGTATCCTATCTAATAAAAGAGTAATATACAAATTGACCATACCTCCACTACACCCACCAGCCATTCCCACCAGCCAATCAGGAACGAATATGCAAATAAACCCAACCAAGATGGCTGCCGGCCACAGAGAGCAGGAGGGAGGCTTGGGTTTCTTCGGCAATGGAGGAAGCAAAATTTCCCATCTGCCCTTGTTGGCTCAGGCCTCCACTCAGTATTACAAATTTCAATTATAAAAGATAATGACAGCAGCCACAGAGCTGGAGAGAGCAGGAGGTTTGAATTGCACCCAGAGATGGAGGAAGCCAACCTTTCCACCTGCCCTGGCTGGCCCAAGCCTCCACTTAAGGCTACAAAGTTTCAATTATAGAAGAAAAAAAATAAATCCCAAACACCAGGGCTTCCACTTGGGTCGCTAGGGGCTGTGGGGAGCCTGCAGACCACCACAGGCCCCTCGCCCAGGCCGTCCCACACCCCAAGGAAACCCCCACCCTGATCTGGGACACCTTCAGGGCAAACCAGTTGGCTCCCACTCATACACCAGGCCTCTATCCTATCTAATAAAAGTAATATACAGATTGACCATAACTCCAACACACAAGATGGCTGCTCCTATGTGGTCAAAAATCCTGCTCTCATGTGTACACAAGATGGCCACCACAAGATGGCTAGCAGGGGAGGGCAGTTGAGAGGGACCATGCCTGCAAGGAAGGGCAATTGCGGGTGATCAAGCCTGCAGAGGAGGGCATTAGGGGTGACCAAGCCAGCAGAAGAGGGAAGTTGGGGGTGATCAGGCCTGCAGGGAAGGGCTGTTGGGGGGACCCAGGGCAGCAGGGGAGGGCAGTTAGGGGCAAAAAACAGGCTGACAGGGGAGCAATTAGGCATCAATCAGGCTGGCAGGGGCATGGTTAGGGGGTGATCAGATTGACAGGCAGAAACGGTTAGGGGCAATCAGAAAGGCAGGCAGGCGAGCAGTTGGGAGCCAGCAGTCCTGGATTGTGAAAGGGATGTCCCAGATTGGAGAGAGTTCAGGCTGGGCTGAGGGACACTCTCACCCCACCCCCATGCACGAATTTTGTGGACCGGGTCTCTAGTATCCTAATAAAAGAGTAATATGCAAATTGACCATATCGCCAATCAAACCACACCCACAGCCATGCCCACCAGCCAGTCAGGAGCAAATTATGCAAATAAACCCCAATGAAGATGGCTGTGGCCACTGAGAGCAGGAGGGAGGCTTGGGTTTCCCTGGCAATGGAGGAAGCCAAGCTTTTCGCCTGCCATTGCTGGCCTAGGACTCCACTCAATGCTACAAAGTTTCAATTATAGAGGATACATAATCCCAACGAAATGGTGGCAGCCATGGAGCTGGAGAGAGAAGAGGTTAGGGTTCCGGGGCAATGTAGGAAGCCAAACTTTTGCAGCCCTAGCCGAGGCCTCGACTCTAGGCTACAAAGTTTCAAACAGAATGGCTGTCACCACGAGGAAACTCAAGGCTCCCTCCTTGGCTCCACTCCAGGCTACAAAGTTTCATTTGTAGAACATAAATTAATCCCAGATCAACAGGGCCTCTGCTTGGGTCACTGGGGGGCACGGTTGACCCTCAAACCACCATAGGCCCCTTGCCTAGGCTGCTCCACACCCCAAGGGAAGGAACACTTACTCTGATCCAGGACACCCTTCAGGGCAAACCAGCCAGTCCCCACCCATGTACCAGGTCTCTATCCTATCTAATAAAAGAATAATACACAGATTGACCATCAGTCCAACACACAAGAGGGCTGCCCCCATGTGGTCAAAGATCCTGCCCTCATGTAGACACAAGATGGCCACAACAAGATGACCAGCAGGGGAGGACAGTGGGAGGCCTGCAAGGGATGGCAGTTGTGAGCAATGAGGCCAGCAGGGGAGGGCAGTTGGGAGGGACCAGGCCTGCAAGAGAGGGCAGTTGGGGGCTATCAAGCCTGCAGGGGAGGGGAGTCAGGGATGACAGGCTGGCAGAGGAGGGAAGTTAGGGGGTAAACAGGCTGGCAGGGGAGCAGTTAGAAATCAATTAGGCTGGCAGGGTAGTGGTTAGGGGGTGATCAGGCTGGCAGGCAGAAGCGGTTAGGGGTAATCAGGGAGGCAGTTTGGAGCTAGCAGTCCTGGATTGTGAGAAGGATGTCCGACTGCCCATGTAGGCTCGATTCTACCACGATTGGGCCTAAATGGGCAGTCAGACATCCCCCGAGGGGTCCCAGATTGGAAAGGGTGCAGGCTGGGCTGAGGAACACCCCCTGCCCCCTCATGCATGAATTTTGTGCACCAGGCCTCTAGTTTATATACAAAGCTATATTTTTTTCTGTATGTGTCACTAATACTAATAAAATTTATCATCATACCAAAATGCACACATAAGGTTCCTTCAGACCTTTCTGAATGCTAACAGTCAAGGTTCATTCATTGCCTTCAGTTTTTTGGTGCCAAAGTCATTATGTGGCTATTAGCCAATCAACTAAGAAAAATGTATCTTTTTGTCATTAGGAAGTAGTATTTTCCAGGCTATGTAACCTTCGCCAAGTCTTTTTGGGGGGAGGGTTTACTTCTTCATCTTTCAAACAAGACAGTTCGACAATAAGATATTTTAAGATGCTTTAGTCCTAAAAATCTAGTCAGTTCTTATTCTTTTTAAGAGGTTTTCATAGAAGATAATTTAAAAAAAATTAACACCATTGTTGGTTAAGATATCTGATTTTAGCAACTGGAAGGATTAGTCCAAATGATCTGTAACCATATTTGTATTTCAGCAATGAAAATGATTGCATAAAGTGGTTATTTTAGGATGTAATCAGGGGAATGACTTTATACCTGATGAAGGGGCTAGTTTCATGAGAACTGGCCATAGGGCAGCCAACAGGGATGAAGGTGGGCAAGGCAGGTTCTTCAGACCTGATGCAGGCTTGCAGGCAAGCAGGCAATCTCACTTCCTTCTTTCTGTTCCTGGAGAGAACAGTAAGGCCCATCTGCTTTAGAGAGTGAGCTGTCCAGTTCCCATGCCCACCGTTTGTCATTGCAGCTCTCTGGCGTAATGTCTGTGCAAAGGGCCTCTCAGCAGCCACATGACTGGAACACAGGCCAGTGCAGGGAGAGGTTGAACTGTCCTCCAAGCTTCAGGCCTCCTCCCTGCCATGAAAAAGCAGCAACAACTGCTCTTTTTTCTAGTTCTTTGTCTCTGTTTTTGGTGGTTACCTCTATCACCTCCTTCTCACACCTACGAAAGGTCCCTGACAGTGTGATTTCAGAGGTGTTGGAGAGACAGCAGAGTCTTCCTTCCCAAGTTGGTCTCCTAGAAAGCTGATCACTAAGGAGGTCTTGGGTATTTCATTCAGCAGGTAGAAATTAACCTTAGTCCTTGCCGGTTTGGCTCAGAGTATTGGCATGCAGACTGAAGGCTCCCAGATTCAATTTCTGTCAAGGGCACAGGCCTCGTTTTTGGGGTGTGTGGGTGTGTGGGTGTGTGGGTGTGTGGGCGTGTCTGTCTCACATTAATGTTTCTCTGTGTCTCTCCCACTTCCTTCCACAATCTCTGAAAATCATTGAAAAAATGTCATCAGTAAAGTTTAACAAAAATAGAAAGAAAAGAAGAGAAAGAAAAGAAAAGAAAAAAAAAGAAGAGAAATTAACTTTAAATACATAAAGTGGCTGTTGACTTAAGTTCACCACAAAATGTGAATCCATTTCCCAGCCAGTGTGCCTTGGAAAGATCCCTGGCCCAGTTGGATAAAAGGAAATAGAAATGGGAGACGAGAGACACCAGAGATAACTTTTCATGATTTTGCTGATTTCTTTAGCTTGTCTAATCTCTGGCATACCTCACCATGGTTTTCATGACACTTGTCCCTGATGCCTGAAGGACCAGGAGGATGAAGCATGGTTTTTGTCCTCACATTTCCAATACCCTGAGGGTAGTCAAGGATAGTCACTGTGGTTACTGTTTTTATACTCCCAAGTCATAAAAATATCTGGTACATAGTAGGTGTTTACCAAATGCTTATGAAATGCAATAAGGAATGTCACCCTTGGAGATGACAAAAGAACAGGTTAGGCAAAAGGAAACCTAAGTGCCTGACCTGAGTTAAACAAATTCTTAAGTATGTTTGAGAAAAATTACTTTGGTGATGAATTACCAGCATGTAGTATCTGCTAAGTAGTCACAAATTGAAATGAAGTAAAATGAATGAAATTGAGTTCAGAAGGCTACTCAAAGATTAAAAAAGTAAATGTTGTTTGGCATGAATGCCTACTTTTGAATAAATAAGATTTGGCCAAAGAGGTGTTATCATTATTCCAACACCAGTTCCTTACCTTGGGGACTCTTGGTGGCACACGCAGGCCTCACTGTCAGGCCAGGGATGTCTTTGTCATTCCCACTGATGTTTGTTCAAAGTCACGAGGCTGCAGCAGAATAAAACTCTGAGTTGGGTGCAGAAAATGGTTGCTTAAAATTCAGGAAATGTGAGTGATAGTGTTTTGACAGCAAAGTCCGTTCCTAGTCCCATGATGGAGAGTGGTTTATATTTTTAAGGAAACTCTTAATAAATAACCAGAACTATATGATTTTATCAGTGAATGTGAGGGCTATTTTAGTTGCTGAAACCCCAGCTTCTTTTTATTAAGTCAGGGAGTTTTCTTGACACTGTTTTCTAGAATTGTAATAACTATTCCCTGTGTGTTGTTTTTAAATTTTGATTTCCATTGAATAGTTTTTCTTTACATTTGTTTTTTTTTTAAACTTCTGTTACTTTTTATTAAATTAATAACTCAAAATATAGAAAAGAATGAAGAAAAACACCAATGATCACCCATCACCTACCACCCATTGGTAACAACTTTTGGTATGTTTATTTGCAACATTTATCTGTTCATAAAAATATTATTTGAGACACACTTAAGCTAATATTAAAATTATATTTAATTTTAATGTGTGTTAAGTGACTCAAGCTAAATTTTGGCAGGGATTCTTTCTTCTGGATCTTATGTATACCAACTCCCCTTGAAATGTTTGTGGGGAATAAGAAAAAATAAACTGTGCTACATTTCTTGGCATCCTATAATCATAAACATTTAGACCTGAAGGAAAATTTAGTGTAAAGTAGATAAGGAAAGAATCACAAAGAAGTTTAAATGGATATGGTCAAGGTCACAGAGCAAGGCCATGGGTCATCTTGAACCCAATCTTTTTTCCTTCAGCCTAGCTCACCATTGCAGTCATAAGTATAATTTATTATCAGAAAATAAAAGTCTAGAATTTACATTTCTATGAGGCTCTCCAATAAAAGTGAATAAACCTTAAAATCAACAGATATCCATACATTTAAAACCTGAGTGTACATGCAAGGTTTAATTCTTGAGCATGTGAGATTAGTATTACCTGTTGTTTGCTGCCCCTGTGACCTGTCTGTGAGTGCAGGGGAGGGGGTGGCTGTGCCCTTGGACTTGGGTTAGCCCTGTAAACTGACATGATATCTTTTGTCACCACCTCTAGTGATCTGAATGATGGCATGTGGTCTATCAGTGCCCTAAGAAGTGATCACAATTTGTCTAAGTCTGGGCCTCTGTGACCTTGTAGAGATACAAACGCAGTCACTAGATTTCTAATGCTGCCATGAAAAATGAAAGTATTATGACTTTAGTGGATTAAGCAACATAGCTCTGTTATCCCTTCTTAGTATAGGTGAGGAGTTCCCAAGGGGTCTTGCCAGGCTAAAATTGAAGTGTTGCAGGGCCGCATCTCTTTTTGCAGGCTTGAGGGGAAAACTTGTTTTCTACTCATCTGGGTTGTTGGCCAGAATATGTTTCCATGACTGGGGCCAAGTTTCCTGTTTCTTTGCTGGATGTAAACTGAGGGCCATTCCAGCTTCTGGAGGGCACCTCGTTCCTCAGCATGGCCCCTTCCTCCATCCTCCTAGCCAACAATGGTGAGTCAAATCTTTCACAGGTTGCATCTCTTTGATTCATTCTTCTGCCTTCCTCTTTCTCTGTTCCTCAAGTGATGACATTACACCAACTGGATAATCCAGATAATCTCTCCAACTCAGGTTCTTAATCTTGGTCACATTTGCAAAGTCCCCTTTTTCATGAAAGGTAGTATATCCCTAGCTTCTGGTAATTGGGATCTGGACAACTTTGGTGAACCTACCAAAAAGAGTTGGATGGATTATTAAAAGGGACAAACTCTTCCTAAGCACTGTTTTCTTATCCTGATATTAAGTGGAGGAAACAGTCTTTTATTGAAGACCAGAGTTCAGTTCCCAAACCTGAACCCTTTCTGTTTGTGTAGCTTTGATCCAAATCAACAAACCTTAGTTCTTCTTTTGATAAAATAAGGATGCCCAAAATTCTCATGAGGATCAAAGGATAACATTCCTAAGAGTGTTTTAAGCTGCATTCGTGTTCATTGTCAACATCCAGCCAAGGAGAAAGTCACCTTTTGTTTCTGTGTCCCTGTGGAATGAATACCACTGTGACTCAGGAGACCACAGACTATCACCAAAGAGGATGGTTGTTGGACCTGCTCTGAGCATTCAAGGGAGTCTGTCTGACATCTGTTTAGGACCTCATCTCTGACTAGGTCTCATCGTTTGTTTATATGAGGATAGCTTAGATCGATGGTTAGATAGGTCTCACTCTTTCCACTCTGAATATTTTTTCCCATATTTTCTCTAGTATCCAGTGAACCTGTTGGGCTGGACCACATACTCTGTGTGTCAGCATCAGACAAGTCTACAATTTATGTACAACAATGCAATACCATTGCTCAGAAAGGCAGGGTTGAAACTTTTATCTTTCATCATGTAACTTAATAGTTAAATGCATCATTTAACATGGGAAGTTTTATTCAAAATGGCATAAAGATTCATCAGTAGGCAGCGACTCAGTACATTTTGGTCCTAGAAGAATGGTTCAAGTATTCTTCAATATATTTTCCGTTCATGGCACACCTTGAGGGAAAATGAACCACTTCATGTTGGGGTTCACCAGAGATCAAGCCTTACACTTTCTGCCTTCCCTGAACCCCCCTCCCCGCCTGACCCATCCCCTCCCACAGGTTCAGCTCTCCCTGTGCACTGATGCTTCCAGTGCTGCCTGGACTTTGCACTCTGATTCTGAGCTCTGGCCATGGGTGTCTCCATCCTAGAGTCCCTCCATTACTTCAAACTCAACAGAATCCATACCTAACACAGTTTCTTGCCTCATAAAATCTCATTTTCTTTTTCCCTGAGTTTTATATTTGAGTTGGTCCAGTTAATCTCAAACTGAAACCATGTTTAATTTTTTCCACTTCCTGCCAGCCCACATCAAATCATGTACCAAGTGCTGGCAATCCTAACACCTAAATATTTTAAACATCTCCCTGAACCTAAGGATCTAGTTAAATATTTAGCTCATAATTTCTTCTTGATTGTCTTTTGCAATGTCTTTGAGGTTCTTTTCCAGCCTTCTAACTAACTAGTCACCTTTCCGTCTCAGATGTCCACACACTTTCCACACTTTGCCTCCATTATCTTATGAGCACAGTTTGGATCAAGGTGCATCTCTTACTGAGTGTTGCTAATACCCTTATTACTGCCCCAAGGCATGAAATCTCATCTGGATCCAATCTACCTTTCCAACCTCCCTTTCTAATAGGTTCTTTTTCAACTTTCTCCATTCAACTATAGCCACTCAAGGTCCTGGGCATTTCTAATTCTGATGTTACCAGCTGCTCAGACTACTCTTTCTTGCTCTTCTTGATCATTTCTTACTTGCCTTTCAAGACCTAACTCACTTTTTCCTTCACCTATCACCCTCCAGAGTCCATAGGCAGACTGTTGCTTTCTCTCCTGCATTTCTGTAGCACTTCTTAAATATGTTAGTTACTTTGGGTGGTAGTTATTTAGTTAGTATCTCACCCTACAACACAGTCAGAGAGTTTTAATAAGTGATTCTTGGTTAGATGTATGGAGAAATGTGTGTACATATTTAAAGTTGTTTTAAATGTTCTAACCTTTCCATGTCATTTTGAAAGGGAAATGCATTTCAAACATCATACTATAAGAAGAACATTATGACATTATCTTTTTCTTCCTCACTTAGATGCTTTAAGTATTAGTTAGCATTGGAAAAAATAGCCCAGCATTCAGCTTCAATACGTTTAAAAAAATAAGAGTTTCTGGTTTTAAAAGACCCATTTTAATTATTACCTTTCAATGAGATGATGTGACTATAAGGAAAAATTTCATTTTAGTTCTGTGGTTTCTTTCTTTTACTAAGTGCACACTCTATCATTGCTCAGTGGAATTTTTAGCTCCTGAACATTTCTATGATTTCTAATTTTTTTGTAGTTGTAGTGAGTTATAACTTGTGCATTAAATTTTCTATGCATTATAGTTTACTGGGGGAAATATGAAAACATCAAATACCCAATTGCTCACATTAAATATATTTTATCTAATGGTTTCTAACCCCAACCTTGCCCTGCTTCCCTGGCTCAAAGGCCCAATGGCCACCTTTAAGCACCTGGCATGCAACATGCTCCTGTGAGCCAACGGCTTTTACTTATGTTAGTTCTTCTCCAGTCCAGAAAGCTCCTTTCATCTTCCTTCCTCAGCTGTTTCTCACCCATCACTTCCTCAAGGCATCCTTCCCTAATCTCTTAGTCCAAAGCCTAATAAACTTGAATTAGCTGGGTACCCATAGCTTGTGGCAAATATTGGTTTTATCTTCTTGAATTATGATGTATTTCATGGATGGAAAGAATATCAGAGTATATTTACTCTTTTTAAAGAATAAAAATAAAACTATTGTTTATGAAATGTCCATGTGCAATACTTTGCAGACCTGTCTACCTCTCTTCATCCTAAACTCCTCCCTTTCCTGCAGAGAAGCATAAACAAAATGTGTCATCAGTCCGCTGCTTTGCTGTTTTCTTTTATTGTTTTTATTTTGAACAACATTCAGATTTACAAAAAGTTGTAAAAATAATCTAAAGAAGTTCGTATAACCTTCCTTCAGATTTCCCAGTATGAACATTTTATCACACGTGAAATTAAGTATTCTCTCTCCCCCAGGTCTCTTTCTGTTTCTCTAACACATGCATACGCACAATATTGCTTTTCTGAAACATTTGAAAATAAATTCTATGATGCCTTTTTACTTGAAAATATTTCAGGTATATATTGTATAAAGCAATTATATTACATACCTGTAATACAATTATCAAAATCAAGAAATTAACATGGGTAATAATAGTATCTCATCAATCTGTAGACCTCAGTAAGATTTTACCAGTTGTCCTGTGGTGTGTTTTTTGTTTTCTGGTCCCAGGATTTAAGGATTACATTGCATTTAGATGTCACATCTGTTTAGTTTTCTTTTGTTGTTGTTTTCCTTAATCATCACCCAAGGATATTTTTCCATTGATTCTTTTTCTTAGAGAAAGTGGAAGGGAGAGGGAGAGACAGAGAGAGAGAAACATCGATGTTAGAGAGAGACATCGACTACTGCCAGGGTCAGGGATAGAGCCTGCAACCTAGATACACGCCCTTGACTGGATTCGAACTTGGGACCCTTCAGTTCACAGGCTGACTCTCTATTCACTGAGCCAAATCAGCTAGGGCTTTTTAGTGTTCTTTAATATAAAACAGTTTCCTTCTTGACCTTTTGAAAAACCACAACCATTGCTTTGTAGACTTGTCCTCAGTCTGGTTTTAGACTGATACACCCTAATGATTAGGTCCAAACTATGCTGTTTTGGACAGGCATGTCACAGAAGCCATATGTTATCTTCAGTGCAGCCTGTTGGGGGGACAATTTGTCCTCTTACCGGTCTCTTAATTATGATGGTGTCTACCAGGTTTATCTTCTGTAAAGTTACTAGTTACCTGCTTTAGCTCAGTCTAATATAACAAAAAATTCCATAGGTCAGGCAGATTAAACAACAAAGAATTATTGCACATAGTTATAGAAGCTGGGGTGTCCAGGATCGACGCTCAGGCAGATCCAGTATCTGGGGAGAGCCCTCTTCCTTGTTTGCATCTTCTCATGGTACCCAGTTGAGAGAGAAGCAATTTCCTGTGGTGTCTCCTATAAGGACATTAATCTCGTCACTAGTGCTCCACCTTCATGACCTAATTATCTCCCAAAGATCCCATCTTCAAATGCCATCACATTGGGGAGTTAGGGTTTCAACATATGAAGTTTGGGCAACACAAGCATTTAGTTCTCAGCAGTTCCCTCTATGACTAACAAGTTATTTGGGGTGAGATCCTCTGAGACCTCCATTCTCATACTTTGCCTCTAAATGTAGCATCTGGAGATGATACTTTGAGAAAACAGTGATCACTGTGAATGTATATTTAGGTTTTTTTGTTTTGTTTTGTTTTGTTTTTGCTACTGTTAATCTCAATGCAGGGACTTATCCAGGGCAGGCCTGTCTTCAACCTTAGCAGTACAGTAGTCCCCCTTACCTAAGGTTTTGCCTACTGTGGTTTCAATTACTCACAGTTAACCTAGTCCAAAAATCTTAAATGAAAAATGCCAGAAATAATCAATTCATAAGTTTTAAATTCTGCACCATTCTGAGTACCATGATGAAATCTAGCACTGTCCTACCCCTGTCTTGTCTGGAATGTGAATCATCTCTTTGTCCAGAATCTCCACACTGTATAGGCTACCCACATGCTAATCACTTAGCAGACATTTCAGTTATCAGAGCGACTGAGGAAACAATTGTAAATGGGCATTCTGGGGGTGGGTTGGTCAGGCCATAGGTTGGGTGAAGAGGTATTGGTATCTGCTTAGCTTTCAGAGAATGGGAAATTGATGAAATAATGTTTTACTCACTGTTTAACCAGCTACCCAGCTCTACTATTAGCTTCTCTGATGGACACAGACGTACTGCTGAATAAGACACTTGTGGTCTCTGCCATAAAAGTGTCTCACTATGTGGCAAAACTCTCCAAATCATTTCATCTCCAGCAAACTCCCTTAACTTTTACCTAACTTCTCCCCCACCCAAAGTGTAGTTCTGGAAACAAAATGCTCATTGTTGTACCTTTGCAGTTGTGCTTTAAACCCAATGAATATAAACAATACATTTCTCTGTCACATATGCATTCCATCACATTTGTGGAGCTGTTTTCATAGACCTGCAAGAGGGATGTGTGCATGTCTGAAACCCAAGATTCTTGGGAATCAATTTCATTTTCTTTATAAGAAGGAAATTCTCTCGTGTATGTCAGAAATTCGATATGCGAAGGTGGAGGTTATCCCAAATGGTAGTAAGTATTGCTTCATTCATCTCAGGTTGAGATACTTCCAACACATTTTTATAAAATCACACATTTCATGATTGCCAATAACTTCACAAACTCCTTTACAATCTTAAATAGTTACCTCTACTCAGAAGACAGAAACCCCCCAGAATACACCACAGTCATCATTGTCACTTTTGTTCATCCAAATAACTTAATAAAGTATGATTTGGGGTGAACAATCATAAGAAATAAAATATAGGGGAAATTTGCTTTTAAGGCATGTGTAGCTGGGTTAAGTTATTTGGCAGAAAGTACATCCTTTGCTTCATGATTACCTCATTAGTTCTCTAGAGCTTTGCCAATGTGCTCACCATATTTCTTCTTGGTCTCCGCAATGACTCATCTGTTCTGCTCTGTAGAGTATATTGACAGCTGATGAACATAAATATATCTTATTCTCAAGAAAATACCCAGGACATATAGTCACAATTGTTATGACTGCCCTTTTAAAACTGTTATATGCTCTAATATTGATTTCAAGTCTATTTACTTAGAAATCATTATTAAGGTGAGTGTTCTGGAATAGAAATATAACATTAAACTTTGGCAGTTTCAAATTATGAGAAGCCATGGAGGTAGGTGCTCTGTCTTACCTAGCAGGATAGCTATGGGTATGCTGAGTCTTTGTGTCTGAATCTGAACTAGATTCATAAGCAATTAGGGCATAAGAACAACATATGGTCCCCAGATAAGCTTGTAATTGACACCGTGTCTTCAGGGCTCCAGCTTGTGGGTTTAGCTTTGTCAATTGGTCACATAGCTCGACAGAAAGCATGGGAACTTGCCTGACTTAGATTTATATTTTGGCTGCTGATCCTGAGCTTAATAATCATGAAATCAGTAGACCATGCTCTGAGAATGAGAACTGAACATTAAAAACTTTGTGTTCACCCTGACATTCCAGCCTGATACCTAAGCCAGAGCCAAGGGCTGGGTTTGCCCGAAGGAGCTTCCAGTGGTGGGAGAATAAACTGTCTGCTTCAGAATGGAAGATGTGGTGTCAGAGAAATGTGGGCCTGGCCACTGTGCTTGACAGAAAATTGTAGGCATTGAACAGCTGGAACCAAATGGCAGAAGCCAACAGGGAACAGATGCCAGGAGTATCAAAAAATGGCAATAAAGAAGAAAACCAGGCAGGAGCATGGGGCACTGAAGTGGGATTGGCTTGGGGATTTGTATCTTAGCCAAGAAAGAAAAAATGAAACCATGCTCCCTTGAGCTTTGAAGTTGCCAACCCCCAAATTCACAGTTGTGTTCTGTTTAGTTAGCCATGAGAGTCTGTTTCAGATCTTGCAAACCCAGAGTCAGTATTAGTCGGGAGTGTGGTATTTCTCCATATCTGTTCAGGAAGCAATCACATCATGTGGTCAGATTGACAGCCTTTCCTCACTCCAAATCCCACGTGTAATAGCAGGGGTCCTGAAGATGTGGAGGGCTGCCCAGCACAGAACCTGATGAACAAAATGCTAGGTGATCAGTCTCCAGGGGAGCCCAAACCAGAAGGTTGTTTTCTCTCTTACATATTCACCAGTGTTCTTGAACAATTCAAAAAGAAGGGTTTAGGGAAAGAATAGCCATTCAAAAACAGATTGTTGCTAATTCATAACAGAGCTTTATATAGATTTACATGACCACTTGGGAAGGCCTAGAACTCCCCCAATTTCTACAGCTTGTAGCCCTTTTGTGAAACCAGCTGAATATTCTATCTAAGG
The DNA here is from genome assembly GCA_027563665.1 of Antrozous pallidus. Classification (NCBI taxonomy): domain Eukaryota; kingdom Metazoa; phylum Chordata; class Mammalia; order Chiroptera; family Vespertilionidae; genus Antrozous; species Antrozous pallidus. Next base: position 27,600,191 of record CM050508.1, on the reverse strand, counting down.
GGAGACTGAGAGTTAAGATGGAGTACACTTTGCTCATTTCATCCAGCCTCCTAATTCAGGCCAGTAAGGAATGGCAGCTCTTGCCACATCTACCCTTGGGTCACCGTTTGTCTCCTTTCCAGCTGTACAGGAAGATATGAGAATTTGAGCCACCATGATTGACAGGATGTGCAGAATAGAGAAGGAAACTACATACTTTAAAAATAATACTAATGAAAATATTTTTTCATGCTCGGTCTTTTTTTTTTTTTTTTTAGAAAATGTATGGGTACTGTATTTGAAAAACAGTTGTCATCCTACCTAATAAAAGAGCAATATGCAAATTGATCATACCTCTGATCAAGTCACGCCCACAGCCATTCCCATCAGCCAATCAGGAACAAATTATGTAAATAAACCCAACCAAGATAGCTGTGGCCACTGAGAGCAGGAGGGAGGCTTGGGTTTCCCCAGCGATGGAGGAAGCCAAGCTTTCTGCCTGCCCTTGCTGGCCTAAGCGTCCACTCAATGCTACAAAGTTTCAATTATAGAAGATATATCCCAACAGAAATGGCGGCAGCCATGGAACTGGAGAGAACAGAGGCTAGGGTCACCCCGGTGATGGAAGAAGCCAAGCTTCTGCAGCCCTAGTGCCTAGGCCTCCACTCTAAGCTACAAAGTTTCAATTATAGAATTAAAATAAACCCAAACAGAAATGGCTGTCTCCACGGAGCAGAATGCTTGGCTCCACTCCAGGCAGAACATAAATTAATCCCAGATCCCAGGGCCTCAGCTTGAGTCACTGGGGGGCATGGCCGTCCTGCAAACAAGAGGCCCCTCACCCAGGCTGCCCCACACCCCAAGGGAACCCCCACCCTGATCTGGAATACTCCTCAGGTCAAACCAGCTGGCCCCCACCCATGTACAGGCCTCTATCCTATCTAATGAAAGAGTAATTTACAGATTGACCATCACTCCAACATACAAGAGGGCTGCCCCCTTGTGGTAAAAAATTCTGCCCCCATGTGGACACAAGATGGCTACCACAAGATGGCCAGCAGGGGAGAGCCATTGGGAGGTTCCAGGCCAGCAGGGGAGGGCAGTTAGAGGTGACCAGGCCAGGCAGAGGAGGGAAGTTGGGGGCAAACGGGCTGGCAGGCGAGCAGTTAGATATCAATTAGGCTGGCAGTCTCGTGGTTAGGGGGTGATCAGGCTGGCAGGCAGAAGCGGTTAGGGGCAATCAGGGAGGTAGGCAGGTGAGCAGTTTGAAGCCAGCAGTCCTAGATTGTGAGAAGGATGTCTGACTGCCTGTTTAGGCCTGATCCCAGCAGTCAGACATCCCTCGAGAGTCCCAGATTGGAGAGGGTTCAGGCTGGGCTGAGGGACATCTCCAGCCCCCCCATGCACAAATTTCGTGCACCGGGCCTCTAGTGTTAGTATAATATTCCTTGAAGCTCACTTTTTGTTGTAGAAAATCAGTCTATTGGGAACTGTGGGATAGCTCTAACCTTGGGGGCCAGGACTGTGTGTTCATGTTACTCCAGCTAAGGAACTGACTGAAAGGCAGGGGGTGGGGGCTGGCAACCAGAAGTCTTCTACTCTCTGTTGACAGGAATTAGGAAGAACAGATGCAGTTTTAAATAGATGACAGCTCAAACCAGAATTATGTGGATAACTCAATCAACACAAGGTTTTGCTTGATTCAATTTTCTATGTGATGTCATCAATGATTAACCAAAATTTGTTAGTCAAGATATGAAATGAGAGAGCCAGCTTAAACATATTCAGCAAGGCCAGCATTTTTTTAAACTAGTTGGCATATCTCCAGTATTGGCTTCTTTGGCTAGACAGTGTTATCCACATTTTGTCTTTTTTGACAAAGCAGAAAAAAAATCACTAAGAGGTGTTTTGATGTCTAAAAGAAAATGGACAAACTGGAGAAGTCTTCCTGCTGAATAGCTGAATAATTACCTCAGATGTTTTACCCGAATGACATACCAAGTTAAACGGCTCAATTACTCAGTCTCAATCTCTCTCTCTCTCTCTCTCTCTCTCTCTCTCTCTCTCTCTCTCCAATATCATTTTATTTCTGTCTCTCCATATAACATTCAATTCTTAGCTAAGACTGTGGCTAAGCTATCTTCAAAAAAAATAGTTGGACGGGTAATTCTGTCCTAAACTCACAAAATGGAGAGGAAAGGCCAAAGCTGGGCTGAATCACCAGCTCACTCTGGTCATTTCCTAAAAATGATACTATTGAATAATATATTTGATTAGGAGATCCTTTCAAAAGCTTTTCTTGGTTTAATTTTAGTCATTCTAATTTGGGCTTGAGCTTGGAAAGTGAAAAATGCAAATAAGAAGATTTGCTATTTGGGAAAGAAGGTTCATTTAAGTAACCCCCACCTACTAGATTTTAAGTAAGATATTTGCCTCCTTACTCATATCAAAGCCTCATAATTTCTATTTTTTGTTTAAAGGATTTGAAACAAGTACAAATTATAATACACTAGAGGCCCAGTGCATGACATTTGTGCACTGTAGGGGTGGGAGTCCCTCAGCCTGACCTGTGTCCTCTAGCAGTCTGGGACCTCTCAGGGGATGTCCATCTGCTGGCTTAGGGCCGCTCCCTCTGCCTCAGAGGCTGGAGAGGCTCCTGCCACTACTGCTTCGCTCTCCAGCCATGAACCTGGCTTTTGGCTGAGTGGACTCCACCTGTGGGAGCTCATTGACCACCAGGGGGCAGCTCCTGCATTGAGCATCTGTGCCCTGTGGTCAGTGCTCATCATATGACCACTCATTTGGCCATTCTGTTGATTTTCATATTAGGGTTTTATTATATAAGATTATTTAAAATGACTTGTTCCTAGAGCATAACCTCTAAGAAGTTTTATATGTTGTAAAAGACCAGAGGAAAACAGAAAATCTTGACATGTAGACCAACTATTTCATTTTGAATTTTTACTTGCACACTTTATATAGAAAATGTCATAATAAGACTATTAGAACACAAATTATAGACTAGTTACAAACCTGCTAACCATGTTTAAAGCCCTCTAACTCTAAGTGAAGCAGCCACACTAGACACATTGAGTGGTACCTAATATTGTATGGCTTTAGAGTTTGAAAATTTAAGAAAATTTTAAATTAAGGCCATCTAATTTAAACCTCACCCAAACTCTATGATGGGGAAACTGGAACTTAAAGAGTCTGAGTAAAATTCTTGGCCAAAATTTTCTTCTTTTAGCCAATTACTTTTCTTTGTAGTTTGTGACATTTTATTTTATTTAGTTGACTTTTCAAGGTTTCCCCTTCACCTTTCCTATTCCTACCAAATATAGAAATAAAAATAATTTTTCAGGTGAAAATAGAAATCAAATAGAAACACAACACAGTGATGACTGCTGAAAAGAAGAAATCATTAGAGGCAGAAGTAGAGGAAAACAGGGGACTGCCTCCAAGTAATGAGTACTGACTGTTCTTCATTGAAAACAAGCATCTGAAACCAGGCAGAAAACTAGAAACCAGCCATTGGAATGGGCTCCACTGCCCTTGAAAATCCCTAGAAAAAGCTGCCACTCCAGTCCCATTCCTAGGAGCCACATTCCTAAGCCACAGCCTCTCAGCCTTGGCTCAGATACACACTGGCCTGGAGCTTGGGTCTCTCTGGTCACCATGTGAGGGAGTCACGAGGTTGGGGTGGAAAGTGGAGTGGCCTCATACTCTGACTCAAGATTAGTTTGCAGACTAGAATTCCAGAACGTATAAGGAAGAGAAATGCTAAGAAAAGTGCCCCCTTAAGTCAACAATCAAAGGATGACTTGTCCCTGATTACATGGAAACAATGGTGCCGTCTGGAAAGGACCTCTTTAAAAGTATAGCAAAATGCTGCCCCTTCTGAAGAGGGGTAACCTCCAGGTCAACCACATATACTGTAGCATTCTCACAGGAAAAACGAAATACATGTGGCTCTCTCTCTTCTAGCTTCTGTAGGGAAAAGAACATTTTAAAAAATGAGTTTTGTTTGATTTTCATATTTTTATTTAGTATAAATATCTAGTAATTTTAATAAAAACAGAACATTGTAATACATTGTGTATCATATGCTAAATTGAGAAAAATCCCAAATTATCATAACGTGGTCGCTTTGAAAGTACCTCCTACCCCACCCAGACTGCCCTTCCCTATGAATAGATAAAACTCTTATTTAACTTTTAGAGAAAAAGCAAATATTTAAGATCAGTTGACAATTACATAATAGCCACATTAAAATATTTTTGTCCCCTTTTATTGGAGGAGTTTATTTTAATTTAGAAGCTTCAAGAGGTAAAGAAAGAATTAGTAACTGTATAAAGAATTTAAAAAAAAAGGAACATATAGTGTTTTTTAATGAACCAATTAGACATCATGGAAATGGAAATTATATCCCCTGAAATTAAGGAATAAACTTCAGACTAGACTCAGTTCATATAGAACAAATGTATTAAAAGACAGTACTGAAATATTACAGAACAAAATTTAGAAAAATTAGGAGATTAAAAAAAAGAAAGCATAAAAAATGATAAATTCAGCTATAGTTAATTAAGAGAAGAAATAAAAACATTGATCTTCTGAACCAGCAGAGGAAAGATTTTAAAACACATCATTCCAGCCAAACATGTAATATGTGAAAAGAAGACAAACAAAAGCCACAATTGTATATATCTCAAAAATAAGATTTTAGACATTAACCTGAATCCATCAGTAATTAATCACAATAAATGTAAGCTGTTAATTTTATCCATTACAAAACAGAAAATATTCTTAGTAACTATACTAGTACTATAATATATTATGACAAGGGGCCCAGTGCACAAAATTTGTGCACTGGGGGTGGGTGGTCCCTCAGCCCAACCTGCCCCCTCTCACATACTGAAAGCCATCAGGGAGGTCCTACTGATGGCTTACTTTCGGCCTTGGGCAGGGGACCTCGGCCAGGGGACCCCCGGTGCCTTGTGATCAGCCGATCGCTGGCTCTGCCTCAGCTCCCTTAGCTCTGATGGTTTACCTCACGGTGACCCAGGTGCCAGGATGTTCCCAGGACACAAGCGCTGGGTGCTATGTATGCAAATTAACCACCATCTTTGTTGGGTTAATTTGCATACTCACTCTGACTATTGGCATAGCGAAGGTATGGTCAATTTACATGTTTGTCTATTATTAGGTAAGATATCCTATAGTAATAGCATAGTGGTAGGCAAACTGATTAGTCAACAAAGCGACAAGCCGCGGCTAGCGAGCCACATGTGGCTCACAAGCAGCAGCTTGCTGACCACTGGTATAGCATTTTTTTATTATTAGAAAAGATCTCTATTTTTCTGTAAGAAAATTTCTCTCAATTAGAAATTTTCAGCAGCTAAGCCTTTTCTTAAAACAGAAACTTCAAAATATCATTCCAAAAATTTTTCATTGTCTCCAAAAGATATATAAGAGACCATTTAGGCTATCATGATGTCTAGTTACCCTAGGAAATAGATGATATCATTAAACAATTCCCAGAGGCTAAATGTCAGTTTAAATTCATATTTTTATTTGAGAATGTTGATTCTGCATTTTGTTTCCAATGAGTTTATAAGCTGTATTTCTCTTTTAAAAATAGCCTTTATATTCTGACTTCTGAGAATTTTTAAATGATATTACCTACTTCTTACAGTTGTGAAATGATTTTTGTCATATGTATTTTTGGGGACATTGAGAAATTTTGAAATGATATTTTGGGTGTCCCTATGTTGAGAACAGCTTAGGTGGTTAAAAATTCCAGTGAAGTGAAAGGAAATTCCTTTACAAAAAAATAGCAAAGGATTTCATTAAAAATGCTATAATTTAACATGAAAAGATGATAATTTAATAAAGTTTAATCCTGAAGTTTGATACAATATAAATGTAAGGAGGAAAGAATCCCAAGTACAACCAACATTTTGAAAGTATTGTTTCCTAGTGGTAGATATTTTTAAAATCTCATCATTACAACATAATTTCACCAACAGAAATACTTTCTATGCTGGGATGTGTGAGGTCCTAAAATAGAAAGGGGGTATTTATTTCCATTAGGAAATGAAGCTGTTAATTAATTTCTGTGCCCTTTGACAAAACTCTGGCATTGGCTCTCTCATGCAGGTGGTCTCCTAACCTGGCTGAGCTGAGCCAAACTCCCCTGACGGGTGGGTTTGGTTCTTCTGTTGGGCTTGCATCCGTCTCTCATCATGGAGAGCGTATCATATGCTGGGCTTGCACAACCTGCAGATGAGCAAGGGAGGAGAATTCCACCAGCAGGAGGGATGAGTGTGATGGAAAGGAAAAAAAAAAAGGCTTTCACAAAGAGGAACTGGACAGTGATCTTTCCTAAAGATTTTTGTGTTTTGGCTGTTGTCTAAGTGACAGTTTGCTAAAGTATACAGAAAGGAGAAAAAATGAAAATATGTAAGGCTCTTAAGTGCTTGGAAAGCTCAATAGTTCCTGAATTACTAGTCTACTTTTTCTCACCTGTTATTAATTTCTCTCTCTCTCTCTTCTCTCTCTCTCTCTCTCTCTCTCTCTCTCTCTCTCTCTCTCACACACACACACACACACACACACACACACACACGCACACACACACACACTAACAGCCCTGCAGCTCATACTGGATTTCTATCTCAACTGTATGACATTACTCATGGTCCTGAGGGCTGGTGTTTGAACTGAAAGCAACGAACAGCACATTTTGAAGATTCATTTTTCTCTTTTGTACAAATGGGGGACAATAATCACACCTGTCTAAAAGAGCTTTTGTGAAGATTAACTCTTTTTGATTTATTGGGGTAACATTGGGACACAAAACCATACAGGTTTCAAGTGTACAATTCAACAAAACATCACCTGCACACTGCATCGTGGACCCATTGCCCAAAGCAAAGTCTCCTTACGTCCTCATTTATCCCCACTTTGCCCACCCCCACCTGCCCCACCACACATTCCCTCTGGCTATCACCACATTGTTGTCTGTGTCTATGTATTATATTTTGAAGAGCAAGTATATTTTAACATTTTATCTGTTATACAGTGAATGTTTATAATGGTAACCATTATTATTTTTTATTTACTTTTTAGTTGTCAGCATCAAATGAGATAAATGCTTTGTAAACTGCATGCAGTGCCCTGTCAACTCTAAGGAGGCCTATGTATTAGTTTTAATATTAACATCTAATAGATTTTTTTAAATTATCTGATAAAAAAGCCAACTTCTCTTGGCGCTGTAATTTTTGAAAGCTAGATATGAAACTAAGAAAACAGATGTTACACAAGCAGATTAAAGGATTGGGGAATTTTCTCCCTCTTTCTTATTTTGAAAATAAAGTGAAAGCAGATGGAATTTAGTATGAAATTATTATTGGAATAAAATGAACTTAGAAGTAGATTTTGGATGAATTATATATTCTCCCTGGTTGATATGTGTACCTCCAAATAATTTCTAAAGCTCCTTGTTTAACAAAGAAATAATTCAGGATACTTTAGCCTTTGGTTTGTGTGGAAGGATCACATCTGATTCCTGTCCATTATGGTCTAGTCCAGAGCAGGGTCAAGAAACCTGACCAAAGGGCTTCAGCCTTGACTATAACCTGTGGCAAGTCCAGAAAGTGTCCGGGCGTCAAGCTTGTGTGTGTGTGTAATTAGAGCTGTAGACTCTACTAAGAAGGACCCCTGGTAGCTACCTGAGATCACATTTAAAAGTCAGAGCCTTGCAGCCATTCTGTTCAGGGTCCTCTCATGCAAACTGCACCTCAGGGAGAGGCCTGCACTGAACTGCCTACCTGCACTGTGTTTCTACTGCCTGAACCAGCGCTTGTAAAGGAGGGCCTGGAATCCCATTTCAAACAATAGGAATGAGGCTTTGCCCTTCCCATTGGAGCTGTGCAGCTTTGTCCCATCAGCTTCTTCACTGACCAGCTCCATCAAGACTATATTTTTTTGGACCAAACAAATTGTGAGAATTTGGAGTTCTCATTTGCATGAGGATGAACCAATCAGGGCCTAAGGGTGGGAACTTCTGTCTATATCAGTGAGCTCCTCTCAGGCTCTGAGAGCACACTTTCCCCAATTGGAAATTGTATTTCCTCCATTAGCCATGAACCTCACGACTGCTTTAGTGGGAGAGGGACTTGGTCCCAGGAATGCTTTACCTGTCTAACAGTAGTGCTATTTTCACAGCTGTGCTGTGTCGCAATTGACCTATTTGCATTGAATAAAGTTTCCTTCACTGCACCCCAAATTGGGGATTCCTGTTTATGTTGAATTGATGCCATTGACCATCAGATGACCAAGGGAGCAATTTTACCCTACCTATTGTTAATTACAAATTCTGAAGGAATGCCTTCTCATTTTCAGAAATCTGGGAAAATGCCAGATTCGGTCATGCACTGCTTAATGACCAAGATGCCTTCAGAGAAGTGTCATTGATTTTGTATCTGTGCAGACATCGTAGAGTGCCCTTACACAAACCTAGACGGCATAGCCTGCTGCTGTAATTCTATGTGCTATACTTTTGTAAGCCTAGTTGTGGAGTAGCTTATTAGCACCAGCTTTATCACAAACACATAATTGTGGGGTAAGTCCTAACAGGTGGCTTTGTTTTTGAACTCAGAAGGCTGACTTGAACTTCAATTACATCCACTTCAAAGAGGCCTCCACTTCAGGGCAGGCTGTGTAGAATAAACTCATTGCCAGCCACCCCATTAGACAAGGAGGCAGGTTGCCTTCTCTCTTTGTTTTAGAGATCTTAGTTGATTTAATAAATAAACCATTTGGGCGACTTTATTCTAGCTTTAAAGTACTGCTTTTCTGTTTTAAATTCATCAATTAAGAGTGGACCTGGAAACCCTAGGCTCCACCCTTGTCCTCAATAAAAGCAGAACCCCAGGCCCAAGCCCTCAGTGTTTCTCTACCTAAGACCTTACTGTGTGCTCCAAGGCCTGTATTAAACCCCTTTTTACTTAAAAGTTTCCTAATGCTTATTGTTGGAGGGATACCTGCAGTCTTATTAAGAACCACAAGGTGGGTGAAATTGTAACATTGGTTGGGAAGAGGGAGATGTCTGTGGGAAACTCATGGACCAGGGTGAGGGCCCCCAGGCATTTCTAACTAAAAGCACCGCAATTGATAGACTAAGACAACACAAAACAGTAATGCATTGCGCTCTGACCTTACCGTGGCCACCCATCACAAGATGATAGGAATTTTCAGCTCTGTTATAATCTTCTGGGACCACTGCCCTATATGGGGGTCCATCAACAGAAGCGTGATTATGTGGCATATGAACATATAATACTGAATTGTTACTGATAGGAAAAATAGCATGAAAAGCCCTTTTCAAGTCCTCTTTCCACTGCATTGAGTTTGGGAGGCAGTTCATTTTCCTCCTTACCAGGTGGTGCATGTGAGCTAGTTTTCATTCAAATGCAGGCCTGCATTGAGCTTGCTCCCCTCAATGTTTTCAATAGGGTTTGGTTCAAAGAGCAGCTAAGGCCATGTTGACTCTGGGTATGTAAGCATATACTGGAGCTGAGAGCACCCAATCTTTCTTTCAGAGCTTAGCATTGTGGGCGATTTCTTATGATGCTTATGGAAATTTTCATATTGATGTGGACTCTCCCCCTTAGCCAGATGTCAGCAAGTTCTAAAATCTTTCTCTCATTCAACTCCACCCAGCCACAATGAAGATTACTACAAAACCAAAAGAAGATGATGTCTCAGTAGTTGCCAAAAAGGACAGGGAATCTGATGTTTTGTTTACTCATTAAAGATCAGGACTAAATTGACTCATTTCATTTCAAAAACTGTATCATAAAAATTTTATTAGATAGAAAATGTATACAGATACCGAAGTCATAACTGCAGACCCCTGTTCCTCCTCTTGTTGGCTGGTGACGTTGATCTCAGTACTTGACTGTCTAAGAGCTAATTCACTTGATTTTCATTTACTCTCTAAACTAAGTTGGTTTTCCAACTTTTTCCCTCTCTGGCTAATGAAAGAGAATAATTTTAGGAAGCTGGGATTTCTGGTGTGAATACCTCTGGCAGGATTATCTGTGTAGCATATGTGATGCTTCTATTTAATTTTCTTCCCTGAAACAAGGAAAGAAAACGTTACCTGTGCCTTCTCTCCTTTCCATATAAAGCCATAAGTCCTTTTTTTTTTTTGGCAACTACTGCAACATCATCTTTTTTTGGTTCTACTACAATCCTCATTGACATGAAATCTTTGAACCTGATCATTTGGAAAGACTTCTTTGCTGTGTGAGAACCTGGACTCTACATATATCCTCTTATATTCTATTACTACTTAATTTCATCAGAAAAATCATGTTCTATTATTGTCCAGCAGAATGAGAGTATTTTATTGTTCAGATATCTTCACTGCCTAGGTTCTTATAGAGCTTCATATAAGCTATTTTAAATGTTTTGATTTGATGAATAGTGTTTTTAATAGACAAAATATTACATCTTAACTAGTAATGTAATATTTTTTTTAGTTGAAAAGTTTATATGGGGACATGAAATTTTAACAACCAAACTATTTAAACTCAGCCATCTGTGACCCCTTTAGGAGTAGACATGGTTTTTCAAGTAGCTCTCCCTAGAGGGTGCTATATCCTCACTTCAAGACTTGGTCTTTCCAACATTAGCTACTGGCCCCTTAATATTATCTGAGGTTGAAGGTTAGATGACATGGGAATCTTTTAGTAAATCTACGTCCATCTGTGGAGCTTCATTTTAACATGGTAAATGCATAACTTCCTGAATGTACTTTGTTTAATCATTTTGACAAATGAGATGCAGCTTGAGAAGGGAGGTGATAGTGTTTATTTAGTATGGGCAGCTAGTCGCTTAATGGACAAGATACTAAGGACGATTTAGTGGACCTATGCCCTCAGAAGGGACTTACCTCGTTTACACTCTAGTTTCCTCATTTTAAGATTAGAGAGCTGCTCATTATTATTTTTTTCATGATCTACTAGCTCTGTGATAAGATTTTTGCTACCTAACAATAGTTCTGTACAGTTTGGTAGAGGAAGTGATACTAGTGTTCCTAATTGCTAATTCTAAGGAAATTTAGGTAGTTACCCAGTGGATTTTTGTCAGCCTGTGGAAAATACTTTAAATTTTGAGAAAAATATGACATTTTGTTATTTAAAATCATAAATGTTAATAATTGTATTTTTGTGTATCTTCTTAAAGGATGAATATTATCAAAAAGTCACCATAACGTTTTGGTTCAATACTAGCTCAGAAGAAATAGTGGATCTGCCATGGATAACAGTCTTCACTCAAGAAATTGTGGAATGAGCCCTAACTGGTTTGGCTCAGGGGACAGAATGTTAGCCTGTGCACTAAAGGGTCCCAGGTTTGATTCTGGTCATATGTTGGGGTTGCAGGCTCGTTCCCCAGTAGGGGGCATGCAGTAGGCAGCCAATCAATGATTCTCTGCCATCATTGATGTTTCTATCAATACCTCCTTCTCCTTTCCTCTCTGAAATCAATAAAATATTTTTAAAATAAATTATAGGATGAATGGCAAGATGCTTAATTTCATTTTGGGTACAGCTTTTATTTTTAGAATATTATTTATCATATGAAGTCAAAATTGATCAGGTTGTTATTCTCCACCAGTGAGGATGAGGGTGGTGGCCTGTTTGCCTTGGAGCATAAAATTATTAGAGACTTCTATTAGTATTTTGTTGTGTGTGTGTGTTTGGGTGTGTTTGGGTGGGGGCCAGGTGGTGACAGCTGAACTCATATGAGATAAGGTAATAAAAATTCTATCTCCTGACAACAAGAGATTTTTCTAAAGAGAACATGAGGTTCTGTTTCTCAATTCATCTCTAAATTGACTCCAATATATCTAATGACCTCTTTTCCAGAATTAGTTTCATGAAGGGCTTGATTGATTGTAAGCACTTTATAGATTTAATTTAACGTCCACTCCCTATTTTATTATTGCCCAGCAGGAATAAAGGCAATCATACATATAATTAGAGAAATAAAGGTAGGCCAGAACTGCTCCTTTGGGGTCAGGTGTAGAACTACCCCATCCCTGAGTTGGGAAGATGGGCTACACGTGGACTGAATTGCTGATGGACAGACCCTAAGGGCTCTTCAAATGATGGAAGCAATTGATTCTGGAGGCAGAAAGCTGCTGGAAGGAAGGGGCTACTTTGAAACTGCCTCAGCACATTGTTGACATTCTTGTTTAATGGTAGGAAATCAAGTGCTCTCTAAACTGTTAAGTCAAGTCTATGGCTTTATTTATGCCTTGAGCACAGGTTTTTGAGTCTGAAAAATGAGTTCTCAAGGCTCTACCATGTATTAATGCTAGGTCTGTGGCCTTTGGAAGTTCTTTAACCTCATTGAGCTTCAGGTTTCTCAGCTTTATAATAGGGATATGTTAATTTTCTAGGGCTACCATAACAAATTTCCACAAACTGGGTGGCTTGCAGGAACAGAACTGGGTGGCCAGAAATCTTAAATCAAGGTCTGCACTGCCTCTGAGGAGTGTAGGAGTGAATCTTCCTGCCTCTTCCAATTTTTGGTGGCTCCAGGCATTCCTTGGCTACTGGGTGTGTCATTCCAATCTCTAATCCAAATTCATATCGCCCTATCTTCCTCTCTGTGTCTTCCCTCCTTTTATCTTTTATAAAAATACTTATCATTGGATTTAGAGCCCATCCAGACAACCCAAAATCAGTATCTTAAAATTCTCGGCTTAATTACATCTGAAAAAAGCCTTTAACCAAATAAGGCCACATTCACCAGTCCAAGAATTAGAATGTGGACATGTCATTTTGAGGGCCACCATTCTACCCATACAAGGTCATTCATCTTACATCAAAGATTAAATGAGAAAATGCTAAGCACATAGGACACACTCAAGAAATGTTAAGTACCATCACTTTGATGATTACTAAATGTCTCTTGCTTTTGTCATTATATTTACTTTTAGTAGATCTAACTGAACTCAATACTGAATTCTCTTTGGTTAGACTTAAGGAACAGAATTAGATTTCCATTTACCTTTAAATATTTTATGCAAGAAAACACGGCTTCTCTCCCGCAAGGGTAGTAATGAAATACCAACAATGCCATTCCATAAAGTTTGGAACAAGGACTATTATTAGTTAAACTTTCAATTTTAAAATAAAATAAATGAAAAATAGCTGCATGCTTTGGATGTGCTTTTTTAAAACAAAAGGTTCATTTGATTAAACATGAACTCAATAAAATCAGTAAAGGATAATTTCAGGATTGTAGGTCTTTTCTCAGATCCTAATTGAGAAAGTTGCTGTACAAGAGGTAATGTTGCTCCTAAGATCTATCTTCTGGTAAAATGGGGAGCAAAGGCTCAACTCCCACTGTCAGGGAACTCAAACTCTCCTTTGGAAGTTGATCCCAAATTCTAATAAAAAAAACCTGTATGCTTCTGAAATTCTTTCCCATTCCTTTTTTAAAAATATTTTTAAAAATTGATTTTGAGAGGGAGAGAAAGAGAAACATCGATGTGAAAGTGAACTGTGATCAGCTACTTCCTGCATGCTCCCACACCAGAGATGGAGCCCACAACCAAGGCACATGCCCTGACCTGACTGGGAATCAAACCTGCAACCTTTTGGTGCATGAGATGATACCCAATCAACTGAGTCACACAGGCCAGGGCTTTCTTCCAATTCTTAAATAGAGATGGCATTTGCCACTTAAAAAAAAAATTTTTCCTGGTCTTTCAGAGGTTCTTACCTGTCCATCCTAGGGCAGGCCAAACTGATATGGTTCATACCAATTCTTCAGTGTTTACTGAGCACCTACCAACATTCCAGACCTTTCCTGGGACATGTGGGTAATGAGATTCCATCTACTGGTCTCCTTCCTTTTTTTTTTTTTTTTAACATTTTTTAAATCTTTATTGTTCAGTTTATTAATTACATTGTTCCCTTTTTTTTTTCACCCTATAGTTCCCCTCCACCTGGTACCCATCCCACCCTCCGCCCTCATCCCCCTCCACTGTCCTCTCCCATAGTTGCATGATTTTTGTCCAGTCTCTTGCTGCACTTCCCACACCCCCTTTCTCCCCATGAGTTGTCAGTCCATTTCTTCTCTATGTCCGTGATTCTGTTACATTCACCAGTTTATCCTGTTCATCAGCTTATTAATTCACTTGATTTTTATATTCATTTGTTGATAGATGTGTATTTATTGTTCCTAATTTACAGTTTTATCTTTTTCTTCTTCTTCTTCTTAAAGAATATCTTTCAGCATTTCATATAATATTGGTTTGGTGGTGATGAACTCCTTTAGCTTTTTCTTATCTGCGAAGCACTTCATCTGACCTTCAATTCTGCATGATAGCTTTGCTGGATAGAGTAATCTTGGTTGTAGATTCTTGCTGTTCATCACTTTGAATATTTCTTGCCACTCCCGTCTGGCCTGCATTGTTTCTGTTGAGAAATCCTCTGACAATCATTTGGGTGCTCCCGTATAGGTAACCATCTGTTTTTATCTTGCTGCTTTTAATATTCTCTCTTTGTCTTTTGCTCTTGGCATTTTAATTATGATGTGCCTTGGTGTGGTCCTCTTAGGGTTCCTATATATTGGGGTTCGGTGCACTTCTTGGACTCCTAAGTCAATTTCTTTCACCAGGTGTGGGAAGTTTTTGGTCACTATTTCTTCAAATAGGTTTTCATTGTCTTGCTCTCTCTCTTTTTCTGGCACCCCTATAATTCAGATGTTGGTATGCTTGAGGTTGTCCCAGAGCCCCCTTACACTATCTTCAATTTTTTGGATTCTTTTGGTTTCTTGCTTTTTCAGCTGAGTGGATTTTACCTCTTTGTATTTCAAATCTTTAACTTGGTTCTTGGGGTGCTCCAGAGCACTTTTAGGTCTTTGTATAATATTTTTTATTTCAGTCAGTGTATGCTTAATTTCTGGTTGGTCCTTTTTCATATCCTTGAGAGTCTCCTTTATATCCTTGAGGGTCTCCTTCTTTTCCTTGAGGACTCATTCATTTCCATGTTGGTCTTGATCATTTCCTTCAGGTCTCATTCATATCCTTGAGGATCTTGTTCATTTCCTTGTAGGACTCATTCATTTCCACGTTGGTCTTGATCATTTCCTTTGCGGTCTTGCTTATTTCCTTATAGGCCTCGACCTTTAGTTGGAGCCTCTTGAAAAGCCCTATAACCGTGGTTTTGAATTCCATGTCCAGTCATTTTTTTTTCCTCCATTTCTTTCACATCTGATTTCTTTCCATGTCTCTGCATGGTGGCTGCTTCTCTGAGTTGGTCAATTAGCTTTGTGTGATAGACTTCCTACAAGGGACATTGGCTCAGCCTCCCCAGTTACCTGAGGTGGATATAGGTTGCACAGTCTTGCTGAAGTTAAGCTCAGGTTAATCGTTGTTAGCACTTGGAGGGGTTGACTTCCAGGCCAATTGTCTGTGAAGCTCAGCTGTGCTCATGTTGGATGGGCAGAGTCTCCAGGCCAAGCAGACAGTGTTAGCTCCGCCCTATGTGGCCCCAGGGACTCTGTGTTGGTGGCAATGGCTGCCAGCACCTCTGAGAGAGAGCCGCTGCTGAGCTCCACCGGCTGCCGGGGAATTCAGACTCTCCCCAAATGAGTCTGCACGCCCAATGTCTCACCCAGGGTCATAAAACAAAGCAGTCTGACGGTTTTCTGAATGAGAGAGCGAGTCGCAGAGCGCTCTCTGCGCAGTTCACGCAAGCTGCCTTCTCCACAAGCCGGGAGACCCCTGCAGCACCCGAGCTTCGGCGTGCCCTCCCACTGTCCAGTTTTCACCCCATATGATAGTGGGTTGGTACCCTGGACTTCGCACAGAGCTGGAGAATCAGTTCAGTGGGACATCTTTGTCTCCTCATTCGAGAAAACTGGCAGGTTTTCAGCTGCCCGCCCTCTCCACTGGTGCGCACTCCAAACCTCTCTCTGCGCCAATCTTTCAATGCTGTCCACCGCCGTTCCTCCGAGTCACAGTGTCTTCTTTTCACTTTTGTTTGTGGAATTTTCACTCGGCCAGCTTTCTGGTGATTCTGGAAGGTGTTTGTTCTTTCGTTAAGTTGTAGTATTAAAATTGCTGAGTATGATGGCAAGATATGTGTTTTACCTATGCCGCCATCTTGGTTGTCCTACTGGTCTCCTTCCTTCTGCACATATGGATGTATTGGTCAGTTTGCCTAAGCATATGACTAATTCCTTGAAGCATGGTCTGGCCATTGTCACAATATGATAAGTACTCACTAAAATACTTTATGTATCTTGGTATACTCATCAGTTAAAGAAAGCTGAATAGTAGACCAATCTCAGCCACTAAGTCCAAACAAATAAATGAAATTCTTTTTCCTGTCTATCAAAGGGTTTACTTCTGTGTAAACTGATTGAGAAAGACTTGTGCTGTTATTATTATTACAATTATTTGTCTGTGCTTACTTTTATTCATCCTGCCATGTAGCTACAAAAACCTAGAGAAATGATACTAAGATTAAACAATATTGAGGATGGCAGTTTGGTCATTCATAATTATATAGGGCAATATGGGAAAAGGATAAATGTTTGCACTTAAGGCACTTCTCACAGTGGACACCAGGGGCAGAGTTTGTATGGAGAGATTTCAGCATCCAGTAGAGAAGTGGCATCTGCCTCCAATAGAAGGATGCCTTTATGGGGGACATACTAATAGCCTTTCTGGTTTGAAATAGTTTCCTCACTTAACTCCCCACATGTCATTTATTCATCCTTTATGATGCAACTCAACCGCCTTAGACTCTAAGAAACCATATCTATCTACCTGCCAATTAATTTCTCTTCTCTGTCCTTCCATAGTACTTGGAATAAAACGCTGTTGTAGATAATTGTCTTTCTGACAGGTGTGAGGTGATGTCTCATTGTGGTTTTGATTTGCATTTTCTGATGATTAGCGATGTTAAGCATCTTTTCATATGTCTATTGGCTATCTATATGTCTTCTTTGGAGAAGTGTCTGTTCAGGTCTTCTGCCCAATTTTTAATTGGGTTTTTTGTTATTCTGGTGTTGAATTGTTGAAGTTCTTTAAAATTTTAGGCATTAACCCATTATTGTATGTATCATTGACAAATATCTTCTATTCAGTAGATTCTGTTTTGTTTTGTTGATGGTTTCCCTTGCTATACAAAAAGTTTTTAGTTTAATGTACATTATTGTCTAATCACTGTTACATCTGAAACTAATGCAAGAACAATATTGAATGTAAACTATAATTTAAAAAAAATACTCTGCTGTATAGTATCACGTAGCTCTGGTAAGCCTCACTTGGCTTACCAAAGTCCCAGCACCTATTATTGGTTCCTATATATTTGTTGGTAGATACATATACCCTGAAAGATGACCAAGACTAGTACGATTACTAAAAGAACCAACAACTTTGAAGCTAATAACTTTAAAATACTGATAAGATATCTCTGTCCATAATAATCCTTGGCTGCCCATGGACACAAAGCTGCACTGAACCATTTTAGCAGATTAACTCCTTCAATGCCAAACTAGCACAATTTCTAGCTTTTGAGTTATGGCCAGAACACTGTTTGGGTCAGACTTTCTCCGAAGAAAGAGAACAGACACCATGGCTCCTTACCGTTCTCAATCCTTTCCTTCTGCCCTGTGTTTGGCAAAGAAACCCTCAAGACACTGTGGATGTGTTAAAATTATTATGGGCTTCTAACAAGGTTGGCACATTACTCTCCATGCTCTCTGCATGGGGAGTGCTCAAAACAATACAGTCTAAAAGTGAGCTGGGTTGCTCCAAAAATAAAATTTATATTTTTAAAAAGTGGGCTGGGGGAGGGGAAATGGGGAGTGACTAATCAGTGGATATAAAGTTTCAGTGATGCAAAATGAACAAGTTCTAGAGTCTGTTGCACAACATTGTGCCTATAGATAACAATACTGTGTTGTTCATGTTAGTATCTATTAAAAGAGTATATTTCATGTGTGTGCTTTCACCACAAACAAAAAGCAAAAAGAAAGGGGGCCGGTAAGAAGGAGGTTGTTTCTTCCCCTGGTAAAGCACTCACCTTTAGTCTTCCACATGGAAAGCACAACTCCATTAATTATTGTAATAACCAGAAGACAGAGACTCCAACACTTACAATGGGGTTATGTTCCCATAAGCCCATCATAAGTTGAAAACATGTGCATGGAAAATGCAGTTAATACACCTGTCCCGCTGAACATCATAGCTCAGTCTAACCTATCTGAAATTAAACATGCTCAGACACTTTCAGTTGGGCAGGATCATCAAACACATGAATACACTGCTCACATTGCTAAATTATTGGCACTCTTATCTCAGACACCTGGTTAAATAATTTCACATGGATGATCTTATTTGATTTTTCACAGCAGTTAGAAATTATTACCACAGTGAGCATGCAAGGATTTTTCTGTGCACAGTCCTAATTTATGCCTATTATCTTAGCATAATTATTAATAGCAGTGAAGGGTCAGTTATATAGTCATTCTGTTACTACACTTACTTTCTTCAGTTTACAAATGACACTGAGAGAAATTAATTCCCTTATCCATTGTCACATAGCCATTAATGGCTGAGCCAGGACTTGGACACAGTGTCCCATCCCATGTGCCAACATGTGAACCATTGTGCCTGAATCCTTGTTTTCTAGTCCCCGTCATGCCTAGATGGAAGTTAGGATTCAATGCTGCTGATTTAGTTCTTGCGTTTTGTGTCACACCAGGTAACATATCCTCTTTCACACCCAGCCCCACCCCTGGCAGCCACCACACCTACCCCACTGGGCCTGATGGGAAACATCAGATACAGAGTGAGCTCTGACCACACATGGCTATAATGGAGAGGAGAGAGTTGGGGTGCTCACTTGAATGAGTAGGACTCTTACATTTATTTTTAGGAACGGAAGACATGAGCAGTTTGGTACAAAAAAATCTGAGTAAGAATTTTATTGAAGGAGAAATGGTTAGGCAAATTAATGGCCTACCACTTTATTTTGGACAGTTTACCAGTAGATTCAAACTATCTCATCATTGATTCTAGTGAAGCAAACGGTATCAATTATATAACTATCTAACATGCCTGAGAACCACCATGCCAGGTATAAATTCACCTAATGCAAATAGGCTTGGATTTTATAGAAATTAAATTTTGCAAATCAATAGTGTCTTTTTTTATGCTAAGGCAAGTCTATGGCCAAGAATGTGAGCAATGCACCTTCAAGCTAATACAATACCTTTTTCTCTAAGACAAAACAAAACAAAACAGTAGCATGCCAACATTGCCCCATAATCTCACACCATCTTGCCAGGAGCTTGTCAGAGGATGTTGGTCAGCCTTTCAATGGAAACAGAAGAAATCTGAAACCACCAATGCCAGGTGTGGTCTCACCTTGGAGCAGTGCTCCACAATAGTTGTTGGCAATCACATGTGTACTCTTACATATCTTATCTAATTTATTTTTTTAGACATATTTTATTGATTTTTTTACAGTGAGGAAGGGAGAGGGATAGAAAGTCAGAAACATCGATCAGCTGCCTCCTGCACACCCACCATTGTGGATGTGCCTGCAGCCAAGGTACGTGCCCTTGCCTGGAATCGAACCTGTGACCTTTCAGTCCGCAGGCCGACGCTCTATCCACTGAGCCAAACCGGTCTCACCTATCTTATCTAATTTAATTCTCACAACAGTTCTCTATGGTGAGTGTGAAAGCAGAGAAAAGTTGAGTGACTTGCTGAAGATTATCAAGCTAGTTAAGAGATATACCTCACTTTCCTAAGGCTGAATTTTGTCAGGGTCTCCCTTAACCAACACATATGCTGCCTTTAGTCAAACTTGGTTCTCAAGCTTATATTAGCTTTAGCTCCTACAAAAGTAGTATAAATACAAATTGATAGGCTATTCTTTTAAAAATAAATGCTCTATAGCAAATGAATTAAAAGTGACCTGAATTGTCAGAATCTTTATTCATGAATGTGTAGTGATTGACTGTGCTTTAAAAACCGAAGTGTAATCATAAGAAATTTCTTCATCCTTCTGTTGGCTGGAGATTGGGCCTTTATTAAGATTGCATTAGGATAGTTTATATTCTCTTTGAGGAGTGAAATAGAATCATATTATATAGTGATCACACATGTATTTCTAAAGACCTAAATGTACATACTAGTACAGTCAAACTGGGAAATTTTGAATACAGTCAAGTTTAAGGGCTTTTCAAAGTAGAAGCACCACCAGCGTGGTGACTGGGATCTATGCCCCACATAATCCAGTAGCTCTGGGGAAAGTCTTCATTTGATTCAGTTTTGCCATCTGGGAACTGGGCCACTTGAGCTAGGCTGCTTCCTGGTTCCTGCTCCAATAAGAAATATGTAGTAGGCTGACCAGTGGGAAGAAGACCTTAGGCTGGGCATTTATAATCTGTCCCTCAGTGCCAGGCTACATTCCTGTGTCCTTGTTGGGTGGGGTCAAAATGGATGAAGGGGAGGAAAGGAGTTACTTTCTATAATGAAAATTCAGTTCTTCTCTGTTATGAAATCGGAGTCTTCCTTCTGCTTGTATTTCTGTTCTTAAATAGAAAACAACCCCAAACCCTAACTAGTAGCTAAGTCTTGGTGAGCTGGCTTAATGTCTGGGCCCACCACAATCTTTTGAAGAAATTAGACAACTCCTATCTTCAGCAGGGACATTATTCTAATCACCTGCTCCCTATGTCAACTGCACCAGAGCAGTAAGAATATATTTCTTCTGGTCAAAGGCCATTGCAAGGTTAGTTCAGCAAGTTCTTTAGACTCCTGCCTAAGGTGGCTGTAAATGCTGAAAGTATGTTTCATAGATTAATGAATCAGGTGCTGTCCCCTTATGGCTTGGAAGCAATTGTTTCTGTTGCTTCCCAGGACTTTGCTGTCATAAGAATAACTGAGGTTGAAAAATGAGTGATCTCCGTGTAAATGAGATATTATTTTGAATTTGTTTACTCATAGAAATAGACTGGGAAGTGATTATGGACCTTATCTCACATTACCATGGGGGTTGATCTGGAAGCCGGAGGAGGCATGCCCAGCATCCCCATTCCTCCATCACCTAGGACACACTGTATGTTCTTAAACAAAGAGTCAGGGGTTAGCAAACAAAACAAACAACAACAAAAACACTTGTAGAGGTTGGGAAAAGCAAACAATATCTGAAAGTCCTGTGATCTACTCTTTTCTAGTAACACTAACAAACATGTATGGGTAACCTACCATGTATGTGGTACTGGGCCAAGTTCCTAAATGGAAAATAGATCCTCATGAGTACTCATTGACTTAACAGATAAGGATACTGTGGCTTAAAATTTTGCTTAAAGCCGCAAAGGTAGTAAGTGTCTCAACAGGGATTTAATCTTGGCAACTTGCTTCCTAAGGCTCTGCCTAGCTGCAATTAAGAATAAGATTTATTCTGATCTGAGAAGAGTGCAATTGAACATAGAAGGTATGGTATAAATGGAACATTTTAGTTATCCATGCACTCTTCAGGGAGCTGCTGCTGAGGAAGCTGCCTTAAGAGAAACAAACGAGGATTTTCTAATGCATCTAAATGTACCAACAAAAGAGTGATCGGCTTTGGAATGAGTCCAATGCTAGAAGTAGGAAAATGAAGGGGGAAAAGGGCTTGACAATGCTTGGATTTTTAAAAATGAAAGAACAGTGTGTTGGTTTCCAAAGTGATTAATTGTACAACTCAATAAATGTCAGCCAGTGGGAAGGAAGCCTGTAACGAGGAGGCCACTATAATTAAGTGAAAATGAAGAGAGTCTAAAAGAAGAGAATTCGACAAATCACAGATGTGGGAAAAACAGGCCATTGGTTATGATCAAAATAGACTGAAGTACTAAATTCTTGACTGGAATTCTCACCAGGAGAGGCAGAGATGTAAGCTGATGAAGGACAGCTGGGCCTCAGGGAGAATTATTGCATTGGGTTCAGCCAAGAGAGCGCTGATTAACTCCCTCCTAGCCATTTAATTGGGTTTATACCTGAGGGGATTTACCCATCCCAAATTAGACAAGGAAATGATTCTCACTAATCCCTGCCCTGGAAAATGGCCAAATCCATGACCTGGTTTTTCCTCAACTCTGGACTAAATCATGAGTTGTCTTTAATCTATTGGGGTATATCTCTTTCTTTGACATCATTGTCACTTGGGAACAATTGCTGGGCCTCTAGAAAATTTACAAACAAGATCAACAGGATTTAGACTTTTCATGATGATAATGATGATGATGATGGGGCTGGGGATGGAAGAGAAAGTAGAAAAGGAAGAGGAGGAGAAGGAGTTGATTTTTATTACCTATTGATTGAATGTTTTGTCCCACGATCATTGAAGTCCCACATGAAGGTCCTCCAGCTTAAGGAACTGGATGGAGGTTTCTACCTTCTGCCTTCGTGTCCAGATTCTCCCCATCACATGTCCATACAGAATATACTGGTGGAGAAGGAAGGTGCAGCAAACCTGTGGGGCAGTTGTATCCACCATCGTGCTGGTCATCCCCCAGGGTCTCACAGTAGCCCAGATAGGCAGGTGGCTGGTTCCCTGGTGGCATCCGTGTCCAGCTGAAAGGATGTCCCAAGATGATGGCCTCATTCTTGTTGGACCCAAAGTAGTCTCTTTTCTGGGGACGTTTCACTGTTAACCAACACCTCGTGTCATCTATAACAGATGTTGCATCAGAGTTACAAGGGGAGCCAAATACATTTCTATATTCCATCTCTATGCTTTACAGCCAATTTGGATAAGTGAACACTTTACAAAACATTTTTTAAAGTTCTCATCATCAAATTCATTACAATTTAAAATATTTGAAATCCTGATCAAATTGAAATTTAAATTATCACCTGAAACAGTCAACTAAGAGTGCTAGCTAACTTCTGAAACTATCATCCAAGAACACATCACAGATTTTCCTATGAGAGGCATATCAGCTCTCAAAGAGGATTTTCCGGAGTTGCTTCACTACACCCTGCAATGTGCCAAAATTGTCTGCTATAAATCTACTTTGGAATATATAAGGCTTGCTTGGCACAGACTTGACATTCAGAATTGGTTATAAACTCAGACTCTGAAGCCAGACTGGCTAAATTCAAATTCTGGCTCTGCCACTTAGCTGGCTGAGTCTTTGAGCAAGTCACTTAACTTCTCTGTGCTTCAGTTTTCTCAACTGTAAAATGGGGAAGATAGATGAGAACTATTTCAATGAGGGGGGTGGAATGAATCAATACATGTTTGTGTTAATTAGAATTATGCTTGGCACATAGTGCTAGGGAAGAGCTTGCTTTACTAATTGGTGTCATTATCATTATTACTATTCTTTGAGCACCTACTACATTGTGGGCACTGGACATATAGCGAGCTCAGTAAAGACAATCTAAGTTCCCTTGAGAGGGGAAGACATCATTTAAAAATGAAATTCATCAGAAGTTAATTTCAGCTTGTGTTTTAGAAAGGAAACCACAAGAAGTAGTGATAAGGACTGAGATTCAGGGCTGTGAGGCTACACCTCTTAGGGCAGGCTTCCCCTAGGCATTGTCATGTTGAAACTGAACCTGGAGGTTGAGAGGGAGGAGACCAATCCTCCATTATTACCATTAGCAGAGGCAGCGTCACATTTTCTCCCTTAATAATTATTATGGGCCAGATTCTATATTTATCTTTTAAGTCATTCTCCTCCTACCAGTATCTTGACAAGTGTCTAGGATTATCTCCATTTTACAGCAGATACTACCAAGGCTCAGAGAGTTTAAGCAACTTGCTCACAATCACACAGCTTCTATAAGTGGCAGAGCTGTGAGAACAGCAGGAGTCTGTCTCAGTCCAGAGCTCACTGTGAGCCTTTCTGCTGCCCTCTGCTGCCTGCCTCTTCCTCAGGCTGCCATTGGGAACAAGGATCTCCTTAGACTTGAGCCCCTATCCTTTACTCTACCAGACTAACAACTGACTGATGGTTTAGTAGGTCAACAGGTGCCCAACGCAGTCTTTATGTCAGAGGGTGAGCTAGGCAGCCAGGCTAGAGACATAGCCTACCTCCACCTGCCAGTGCTAAACTAATGAGGGTATTTCTCTGAGGTGCCAGCACCTATGCCAGGTATCCTGGAAGCATTTGCCCATCTTTAGAGAGTGGTTGTCAGGTGCTCTAGTGCTGTTTTGTGTGTCCTGGGTATGGTGGGCAGGACAGACGAGTTACTCTCTCACATCCAGTGCCTGCCTTCTTCACGCTTCGAGCCCTTCAGGGCTCTGCTGAGAACTTCAGCCACTTTTTCTGAGCCATTCTCTGCTGTGTGCATTATTGTTAATCCTTTACTTGGGGTTATGGTTCAATGTGATCACATTCACTTTTCGTTTTTCAAAAATACTTTCCAAAAAGTCTCATTGGCTGAAAAACTTCCCCCCACCCTTGTAAGCAATATTTTAGCTCTTACACTGCATTGCTTCCATTTTTCTTGGAAGTTGGGAAGGAGGGGAGGAAACAAGTGAACTCCATCTACCCTCTTGAACTAGAAGTCAGGGCATCTGGACTCCCAGTGTGATGGGAACCATGTCCTTCTGAGACATGCAGGTGCAGTGAAGGGCCAGTACCCACAGGCTCCTGAAACTTTGTGTTTTGGAAGCAGGGAGAAAGGTGAGTTCATTTAACCTGGGGCAGGGGGATGAGAACCTTTCTCTGGGGAGGGGACAATTTACTTGAGACTTATTGTTGGGGTATGGTTTTCCCAGGCAAGGTCTTCTACATTCAATATCTCAACCATACTCTTCTTTTCACAAATAAGTTCTCATCACCATCTTATTAGCCTCGTGCAATAGTAAAAAGCAACTCTTGTGTGTTGAACATTGAGATGAAGCTAGACAATACCAGAGATATGCAAGAAGCAGGAAAGGTTGATCATGTTACACTTCATTTCTCAATTAAAATAGTTTCATCTGAGCTTTCAGTGTACTTGTCATTTGAAGAAGGCAGAAGACCTCACTCCCTCCATGTAGGTCTGGAGGGAGTGCTTGATGAAACGAGTCATCGAGGCATGTATACAGCATGTCTTTTGAGTGAGAGAAAACATGGACTCCACCTCCATCCTATCCAAACATAGTCCAAATCAACACGGTCTACATCTCATGTAAGACATACAGCTCTTACATAATTTAATAAAGCTGGGAAAGCCCACTGCTTACAATAAGCATTATTTAAATTAAATATGTATTTCCCTTGCCCATTGTAGAACGATCTTTGGATGTATTATTGCAATGGCAGAAATGGTAACAACTAGAATCAGATAATTCTTAGTTCAACATATTTTGAAAATGGCTCTAAAAGCTAAATTTATTTGCCAGGACTTATTGAAAAGAGATGAGCATTTGGTGAGCAGTCCCTTGAGACTGGAATGAAGGACATTTTTATTTTACATCTGTTGCATCTTTCTCTCCTGCCCTCTTCTCATTTTCTATTCTTTACTTTTTTTATATTTAACTTTCTCCCAGGTATTCCTTGTCACTAATATCTCTCTTCATTCTTTCTTCCATTTCTATATACACTAGGCTACTTCATGTCTACACAACATGGCCATCCCTATATGATTTAGAACAATAAAGGTTTTCACTGTACATAAATTTTGGATTTCTTAAGTGATTAGTAGATGAACATATACATGAAATAATATCATGTTTTATATATATATATATATATATATATGCATGTACACACAAATGTATACCTATATATATCATTCAATAACCCAGAATGAACTAGTTCCCACCACTTCCTTGAGAAATTTAGTCTTACAAATGATAAGACTAAATATTTCCTCATCTATAACAATATTTCCTCATCTATAACAATAAGTTAAAAATATTTTCTCATCTATAACAATAAGTTAAAAATCTTCTAGCATTTTATTTTTACTAAATATCTTAGTGAATTGTGAAATAAGACTCAGTTATGGGAAGAAGGCCAATGAATACAAAGGAAAATCTCCAAAAGTTATTGATTGGTAAGGACATGCACATTTGATGCTTAAAGGCCAGATCAATGATTCATGTTATTAATACTGCAGATGAAGATATCAAGCATCTATAAAGAATTGATTCCTCTTTTTAAAAATATTTTCTGTGTATCTACCTATATGCTAAATATAAGCGGAAACTTGGCCTTGTGTCTGGGTTGATGTCTATCTCCTCCCCAGTTATACGCCACCCACCATCGCTTAATTTCTTATGGAAAACTGACAGCTCAGAACCCATTCCCTTTCTTACAACTTTGCTGGTTTTTATCCTTTTGGTCTCTTGTCTACTGGGCAACTGTGTGTGTATTGAATTCCCAAGAAACTAATTCTTGGAGGTTCCCTTTCCTTGATGATAGAAGTTGAAAGAGAAAGAGAAAGACTATTGAGAGTCCCCTAGCAGTCCATCAATAACAGGGATGAATTCCTCAGAGGCAAAGAGGGGATCGATGGAAACAGGACTCTAATAGCTAGAAAGCATCTCATTTGTTTCCCCAAAGACTTTGGCATCTGCCAAAACATCTGACTCCAAAAGCCACCCAGAGGTTAGCCAGATTGAGAGAGAGGAGGCTGGAAAGGAGTTTGGGATGTGAAGTGCATCATCTGTGCCAAGCCATGGTGCACGACTGAGGGATATGTCTTCCTACTTGGTCCTCTTGCCAACTGGAGCTTTGGATTGTTTAAGCACCTCCCATCAGTGCCTTGCTGCATTGGAGTTAGCCATGAGCAAAGGACAAGAACCCAAGTAAAGGAACAGAGAGGGCTAAACTGTCATGGGCATGGAAGTGAGTTGGTCAGGGTGGGCACTGACATACAGAGAGTCCACAGGAGCAATCATATTTGAAAAGGCACACTTATAATCTGAGCTTTGTCTCTAGTGGATGCCATTTATATAGATATTCAATAAACACAGGCCAGACAGGCGAAATTGTAAGCTCTCTTCAGTAAATGCTCTAGTTGTTCAGAGTAAAAATGGTTTGGATTAGCACCCGGGCACTCTGACAAAGGTCCGTAGGGAGTGAGGGGATGTGCCAGCACCATTAGCATTTTTTTCTTCTTTTTCCAGCAGCATTAAAATATGTTTGCCCAAAACAGAGGGAGATGAGAAACTATTGGCAGCCAGTACTTCTTAAAAGAAAAAGAAAAAATGTTTTATTTCTCTGGCAGACACACTAATTAAAACGGTGTTGTATTGTGACAGATTGCTGAGCAATTAATGCCTAATTGAGGATTATGCTAGATTCATCTGTGAAACCAAGTTTACTGGGGCCAGAGTGACAGAGACTTAAAGCAAAACAAACCACCAAAGTTCCTGCAGCACCCTCTCCACTGAGAAGCCACGAAACCAAAGAAAACATTTTTATTTTGGCTCTCAGATTTACCCTGGGAGGACTGGCTTGACAGAAAGATCCTGACTTGAAAATCCTATTGGGAATTTCATACTTTCCTCATTTGTAAGCAGAATCCTTTTTCCGTGAGATATTTTTAGTGCAAGCATCCCCTGCCGCCCTATTCTGTTACAGTAGACCATTAGATCTTGAAGCCAATCCAAGCAGGTCACGTGACTTCTAAGCATCTCTCTGGTTGCCTCCTAAGTGACTAGTCTCTCAGGAGTCCAGGGTATACTAGACTCATAACTACCAAGTCCTTCCCAAAGACTTGAATTCTTATTGATAGGATGTGAAAGTGCTTTACGGCTGCTTTTCTAAGAGGTCAGCTGGAGTGACCTCTGTCAGCTGAGTGACCTCGGTCATAGGCATTTTCAGCCCTGCAAGCCGCCTGTGTAAATATAAAAATGTATTAGGCTGCAGAAAGGCATGTGTGGGAACAGAACAACCACACTATTGAAAGGAAGTCGCAGAGGAACAGTGGTGTCACTCATATGGGTTTGGTTAATGCGTGCATACTTTTGATAAATTGTTTTTGATTTAGTGGACTCCATGTTTGGGATAAGCCAGTTTTATTTCTGGAACCTCTGAGCTATGAAAAGTAAAATCTCAATCACTTAGTGAGGTGTGTAGCAGAATTTTCCCCTCATGAAGTATTCACATTTAACAAAAATCATTTTCACTCCTTACATGACATTCATTTGCCTTGGAAAAAAAATGTCACTGTGAAGTCAGATTTTTAGTTGTTTAGTTTGAAAAAGTGATTTACTTCATTGTCTCAGTGGGAGAGATATATTTGCTCAGATCTCTGAAACTAGAATCAAAGAGAATCATTGTAATGAACAGGAAACATGCTCTCCAAATGAACTGAGACATGCTCTCTGGTCAAAATGCTCTAATATCCCTGAGTGTGTTCACTCTCAGTGAATTCAATCTTTCCCATCTCTGCATCCAAGCTATTTGGCGCTGATCAGATGACCAGAGCTCAAGGAAGTGATTGGAGCCTGCACTGGCTGCAGCTGCAATGTGGGCTGTTTTCAGGGACAAGGAGCCACTGTTTTGCAAACATAGCATCAACATAGAAGTTATTCCGTAGGCTGCAGGATGCAGCGATGGGCTGCACTGCCAGCATTGTTCTGCTACAAGCTTTTCGTGCTGTGGTCCAGAGGAGCTGTCCACACATTTGTAGCCGTCGCCAGGAGGAACCATCCCATGAAATTCTGCCTCTGGAAAGTGACGATGAAATGAGCAGACCCAGAACCCTCATCATAATGGTATGGCATCTGTGGCAAAGCAGCCGCACTTGATTGAACTGTTATTATAGAACAAGGTTGCAATTGAGGGTTTGGGAGTGTTTCGCTTTAGAGAAAGAAATGTATGACCTAGAGGTTACTAATGTGCTTTAATGTTTGAGGAAAAACTATTTCTATCATTCAGAGAACTGATTTTCTTTCTCTTAGATCTGTTATGAAAATGTGCAGTTTATCATTCTATTACAAATTCTTTACAGCCTAACACTTTGTATGCTGTTGTTAACATCTATGCAGAAAACAAAACAAAACAAAACAAAACAAAACAAAACAAAAAAAACAAACAGAGAAAGTTTTGGAGTTTGGTTGAAGTGGATTTTCTTTTATAATTCTTTTTTGAAAGGGTAGCCAAAAGCATATTTTTTAGATCACATGTAACCCATCAAGTTGGATAGATGCTGGTAGTTAGCTCTAACTTCAAGGTATTTGGAGGTTCCAGTTCTCTCCAAAATGCTTAACTTAGGCATAAAATCAGAATAAAGTTTTTGAGAATTTTGTGGAATGCATGGTGCTTTAATTAGAAAGCTGCTTCTCACCACTTGCCTAATGATGTTTTTGCCTGTGCTTTCATTATAACAGACAGTGTTGCTGCTCCTTTGTATATCTGTTTAATCAGCAAGAATAAATTGGAGGATAAAGCCTTTCCTCACGTCAGGTTCAGGAAGAGATCTGCTTAGTCACTGAAATTCCATTTGAGGTAGAGGCAGTATGCTAAAGTTTCCAAAATTGAGGAGGCATTGAAGTCTGCGTGGTTTCAGTACAATCGACTTTTTTCTCTTAGATTTCAGTGTTCAGATATCAAGTGAATAATGAATGAAAAATACCTGTCACACTAAAAGTTCTTAAATGAAAGTCATTTGGCTTGGCCTGAGCGTCTGGGTGACAGAATGCTAAGTTATAACATTTTATGCTAACTTCTTAACAAAACAATATTTCATTTTTGAAAATCGGCACTGTTCTTGAACTATTTGGCTATGATTATCTCTAAGAGGAACACGAATTAGGAATAATTTCTTACTCATTCCTCTTACAAGTTTTTACAAATTAAATCTGAAAAGACTTGAGACCTTTGTTTTTCAGTTGGACTCTTGTCAGTAACTAACATATTCGATATCTATAAGTATTAATCATGACATCTCAATCTTTAAAAGCCAATTTTTCCTAATTTTAATAATTAAACCATAATATTTGAAAATAAAGTTGTATCTCAGAGTAACTGAGAAATAAAAATAATTAATTCACTTAGTAACAATCCCTTGTTTTCTCAAAGCTTTTTCTATTTTTACCACCTTTATGGAGTGATGATGAATTTAATGATAAAGAAAATGGGGGAGATTTATATCACACAGAGCTAAATGCCAGAGCCTTAAGCCACACTTAAAATCAAGGGTTCCAAGAGCCAGTATAATTTTAACTGTTCACACCTATAAGGAGATAATGATAAAACTATTTTTTATGAGAAGACTGATGGAAATGTTGGACCACTCAGTCACAGGTTCTCAAACAAAGTGTGTGTGCATCTTGAAGGTTTCCTTTGGGCCATTCCAAAATTCACACATTCAACAACTCTGTATTGCCAACTTGCTATGAGCCAGTCACTCTTCTAGGTACTTGGAATCCACCATTGAACAAAACCACCAAAGATCACTGCCCTAAGTTGCAAAGTTTTATGAAGATAGTATATTTCTCAAATCTCGTTCTTATGCAAATGCTTTCTTAGGGTTGTGATGCTTAATCCATAAACTTAAGTTGGTGAAACATTTCCTAATTTCTAAATTAGTATTTTGAGAACTTGAGTATGTTTTAAAATCACTTAGAAGTTTTTATTTACACAAATTCTTGAGCATTTGGCCCCCATATCAAAGGTCTGGAGGGGAGCCCAGAAATCTGCACTTTTAGCAGGCACCCCCAGGTGATTCTGATGGGGGGGCACCATGGATGACACTCTGAGAAACATGGCTCTGGAAATAGATTATCCAGACACTACACCTCTTATCCTCCTTTAACCTACTATGCTTGTTTTCACCTCACTCTCACTCCAAGCTTCTGAATAAACTGATTTTTTTCCTCATCACTCATTAATTAGGAAAGTGTGTGTGCGTGTGTGTGTGCGCGCGCGTGTGTGTGTGTGTGTGAGTGTGTAAGACCACAGACCCTAGAGGCACAGACTTGGCTGGAGTCCTGAGTTCATCACTTATCAGCTGTGTGGCCTTCTACATGGTATTTAACATATTTAATATCTGTGGCTCTTTTTTTCTCATTTGTGAGATGGAGGTAATGGTTCCAGCAGCCCACAGCTATTGTGAGGGTTTAATGAAGTCAAATATATGTTAAGTGCTTAAAATAGTGTCTAAGTAGATATATTATTCAGAGCTTCAATAGAAGGGATTAGGAACATCCAAACTGAAAAATTGACATTTGAGAAAAAACTGGAAGAAGGTGAGGGAGTGAGCCGTGCCATGTTTGGTGGGGACATGTCTCAGGCTGAAGAACTAGCCAAAGTGAAAGTCCCTATGTGGAAAGAAGCCTGGGGTGAGTAGAACAGTGAAGAGGACCCATAGCCATGGAAAAGGTAGCAGGAGGTGAGGTCATTGAGGTAATGGGGGAAGATCGTGGCAGGCTTGGCAGGCCATCAGGAAGAGTTAGGTTTTTTTTTTCCCAAGAGTGAGAAAAGAAGCCATTGGAGGGAGCAGGCACAGAAGTTAAGAGCATGGAATGTGAAGCCAGAATGTCAGGGTTTGAGTCCCATCTTTGCCACGTACTAGGTGTGTGATCTTGACAAATGACTTGACCTCCCTGTGCCTTTGTTTTTTTGTTGCTAAAATACAGAGTAATTGTTCCTACTGTGAAAGGTTATTGTGCCTACTGTGAAAGGTTATTCAGTAAGTTCAAACTTGTGAAAAGCTTAGATCAGTACCTGGTGGATAATAGTACTAGATTAATTGTAAGTTCATTAATTTACAGGGCCCTGAGCAGGGTAAAAAGAGGATATAGGGAGACCATCAACCAGGAAACTGTTTCAGTGATCCTAGCAAAACCTGATGATCATCATGGAGGTTGTGGGAAGTGGTGGGTGTGTGTGTGTGTGTGTGTGTGTGTGTGTGTGTGTGTGTGTATAAAGTAGGGCCAGTAGGATTTACTTCCAAATTGAACATATGAGTGAAAGAAAGAGAGGAATCAGAGATTAATGTTCAGAATTTTTTTGTTTTGTTTTGTTTTATTTATTCAGTTTTTGACCTGAAGACTGAATTGCCATTCAGATGGGAAAGACTGAAGAAAATTATTTGGCAAGAAAATCTCAGTAAAAATGTTATGTTTGAGATTCTTGTTGAATCTTTATATGGAAATGTCAAATAGGAAATTAGATATACAAATCTAAGTTCTGAGGAACAAGATAGAATACCCAACAGAACGTAATATCAATTAAATGATTGATGAATGAATAAATGACCTCACTTTTATAATTTTCTATAATACTGTATATATATAAATCCATTTGCAGTTAATAATAATTTGAATTATTTTATATTTTTGGAATATTTATTGTTTATATATGTGTCCTGTGAATAAAATGAAGACCAGAGAGGAATAAACTATGAGAATTACTTCAAAGGAAATAAAATGATCTCTCTTCTTGCTCTATAATAAATATCCTAATTTAATAAAACTTTTTTACCATAAGGATTTTAACATGTTCTTCCCAATTCATCTTTTTGAATAGCAGCATAAGGAAAAAAACAACTTCTAAGCATTCTAATTCTGAGTTAATGCTCTTATTTCATTTTACTAGTAGTAAGATTGAATCTTGAATATACTAATAAGATCCCCCCTGAGAAATAAAGCTTGTGTAAATGGAGTGTAACTTTAAATGGTTTGCTGTAGATGGCTGTGAGGTACGGCTTAAAGAATCTTTCGCAGTCATTTTTCCTCATGAACTAATTTTGAACTGGATCTCAAAGCCACAGAAAATGGGCAAATGAATTGGATTTTCTCCTTGAGTACAAGTATTAATTGGATGTGATTGAAGGCTTAGTAATTAGTATCCCATATCTTTGACACAAAGGTTTAGTAAATTTAAATTATATCCAGTATCATCCCATTTATACATAACTTTGCATCTTTCCAGTTCTCCAAATGATTCAAATTTAGAAATGATAATGAATAAAGAAAAATATACAAAATCTAGAAAGAAATATTTAAAATTTTAAATCATCACAATGATAAAGAAAAAATAAAAAATTGGGGGTGTGTGGGGAATATGCAGAAACACTAAAAATGATGAAAAAATTCAACTATATATAAATATAGGTAGATATAAATATATTTATAAATATAAAGAACACCATATTCCTAGTAGATATGTTTGAGTGTGAAGCCATAGTATGAAGATTTAAAAAAAAAAAGATTGTATTATCAAGTAATAATATATACTTATATAGCTAGGAAAATAGGCTCAATAAATTGATGGTGGTAATAATAATCCATTAACTTTCAAAAATAATAAAATACCAAAAACTTGGTTGTGCTTGTTTTGTTTGTTCCTGTGTTTTCTAGAAGAGTAGATTATAAGGCTAACCTCAAGGACCAGGCTTCAATCACTATAATGAAATCTTGTGAAAACTGGATAACACAATTGAGGATGAAATGAATCTTTTAGCAAACTAAGTATGGACACAGTATTTTCATCGAATTTCAGCAAATTTCTCTGGGTGGTTGTTTTATGCTCTCAGATTTTATTGCCATAGAGCTGATTTATTCAGGGGTAAAGTTTAGGATTTTTGAAATTTATTTCCCATAATCTACTTTATTCTACTGAAATATATTTTATTTTTTAAAAATACATCCAAAAAATTCAATATACATCAAGTGAGTTTGTCATACTAAGATGGTCTAAACATCAGGAATTCAATAGACCACCGAGGAACAGCTTCACATCGGATTTGATATATCTGTTGGCAAGAGCCACATAGCCACTGCCCTCTGCTCTCATGAAGCTTACAGTTTGGTGGTAGAGACAGAAAAGGCTCCAACAAATGTAAAATTGTACTATAACAAGTGTTTCAAATGAGAGTTTCTTTCTTCCTTGAGACTGTGTCCTTTAAGCACCCAATCTCATCAGTGTGTAGTCAAGGAAAGCTTCTAAGGAAGTGCCAATGGGAATGAGACCTGGAGAAGAAAAAAGAGAAAACACGCCATGTGCCAACCTATTGGGAATGGTCATCAAGAAGACATGAATGCAAGATTGATCCAAGACCTGGACCCAGGCAATTGGAGGCTCCCCATTCCTCCCCTGTGTTTGCAATGTTCCCACTCCTTCCCTTTCTCATATTAGAAGCTGCCCAGGGACTCCTACTGGAGATAGTAATATGGTGATGAGACTATCTGGACTGGAAACTTGACTAAACCCAGTTAAGGTCTCTATATAAACTTTTACCTTTTGTGCAGTGGGTGCACAAAATTACTTGTCACCGCCCAAGACAAGTCTCCTAAGTAAGTTCCCTTGCTTATTAAACCTGCCACCAACCACCTGGCCAGTGTGCTCAGTGGTTGAGCAATCTATGAAACAGGAGGTCACGGTTTGATTCCCTGTGTGATCCATGATTCTCTGCATCATTGATCTATCTCTCCTTCTTCCTTCCTCTCTGAAATATGTAAATATATAGATAGATATAGATATATAAAATTAAACCTGTTACCAACCAATCTGGAGTGGTCTTTTTCTTTGGTCTCTGCCTTCCATATATGGGGCCAATTTCAAATCACACCCTAGAAGTTTCTGAGAAGTTGAGATACAGTCCTAACTTTTATTTTCTTGCTATGAGTGCATGGCTCTGATTCCTATGCAAAAGTGTATGCATGTTTGCAGTGTGATTACTGGATCAATTATTTAAATTCTCTTAGCTTTTCTGTAGGTAAAATGGGATAATGAGGGTACTTATCTCTGTTGTTTTCCTATTCTTGCTATAACAAATTATCACATACTTAGCATCTTAAAACAACACGTTTAATATAGTTCTAGAGGTCAGAAAGCTGAAATGAGTCTCATTGAACCAAAATTGTCAAATTTGTCTATATTCTTTTCTGGAGGCAACAAAGGGAAAATTTGTTTTGGAATATTTTTGTAACTTTTTTATTATTTTTGTTTATTTGATTCTTTGAGCTTCTGGAAGCTGTCCACATTCCTTGGTTCTAGGCCCTATTCCCTCTTCAAAGCCAGCCACATAGTATCTTCAAACATGTCTCTGACTCTGAGCCCTGATCCTACCTCCCTCTTTTACTTACAAAGGACCTTGTGATTACAGGAGACTACCTGGACAATTCAGAATAGTCTTCCTATCTCAAGGTCAGCTGACTACCAGCCTTACTTTTACAGCAATACTTCCCCCTTGCCTTGTAAATAACATGCTTACAGGTTCTGGGATTTGAATGTAGCTGCTGTTATGTTTACCATAGTGTCTCATTGGATTATCATAAGAATTTAATGAGGGGAAACAAGTAAAGGACTTACAATAATTTTTGGAATTTAATAAGAACTCACTAAATTTTAGCTATTGTGATTTCTTTCATTGTTTTGTTGAAACTAAGGAAAGTTTACAAATATAATATACTTTACAGAGTTATTTTTGCAAAAAAAATAATTAAACTGGTAAAAGGAAACTTAATTTGTACTTCATAGAATATGAGAAAGTGGAAATTCAAGGTTAGTTTATATATATGTAATACTTATTGAATAGATTCTTCACACAAGTAGATGATTCAAAGTACACTTATGTTTGAGACTCTTTTGTGTTATCCACCAGTTTTTATTCTTCTGAAATTTAACTTTTAAATTTAACTTTTAGTTTTTTCTTTTTTTAATCATTTATAAATGAATATTGAATCTTTCCAGTTCTCCAAATTATGCCAATTTTAGAAATGATAATAAAAGAAAAAATATACAACATCTTAAAAGAGAGGTTTAGATTTTAAAAACCACAATAATAGCCTGGCTGGTGTTGCTCAGTGGGAGCATTGACCTATGAACTAAGAGGTTACAGTTCAATTCCCCATCAGGGCACATGTCAGGGTTGCGGGCTTGATCACCAATGTGGGGTGTCCAGGAGGCAGCCAATCGGTGACTCTCTCATCATTGATTCTTCTATCTCTCTCTCTCCCTCTCATTTCCTCTGTGAAATCAATAAACATATTTTTTAAATAAATAAAAAAACACAATAATAAAGAAAAGTAGAAAATTAAGTTAGAGGGAGGAAAGAGTGAAAGAATATATTTTAAGTCCTGCAGGGACAATTGAAGTTATCACCTTAGAGGTGAAATATAGTCTGTATCTTATTTGTCATTTTAAATTTACTTCAATTTTTTCTGATGTGAGTATATTTTTATTGCATGTTTATAGCAGTTAAGAAATCCATAAATTGTAAATTACAGAATCTAGATTCTTCTTGAAGTAGATATTCAGTAAAAGTTTTGATGACGAATGAGTGAATGAATGAATGATTGAAAGCCATATCTGATGGGTCATAAAGCTTACAAAGTAGGAATCTGTAAGCTAAAACGAATACATGGATTCATTTGGTAAATTTTCAGAATTCCTGCTCTTTGTTCTTCTGTTATCAATTGCCTCTTTTGCTTTCATGTACTTTAAAAGAACAGAACGTCTCCAAATTCTGCTTTATATGTCAGAGAAACTATAGATGGAAATTGTGTTCACAAAATAATAGCTATTTAGAGAGCACTTCCAGCTATTTGTCAGGTACTTTGCTAAGAACTTTGCAGTTATCTTTTCTTGTTGCCACAACAACTACTGGAGGAAATTATTTTTATTCCCATGTTATTGAGGAAGGTATTAAAGCATATAAAGTAGCTCTTTATATTTGAAATACAATGTGAGCCATATAATTTTTAATTTTCTGGGAGCTACATTTAAAAAAGTAAAAGAAAAAAGTGAAATTAATAATACATTTTCTTTAACCCAGTATAGTCAAGCTCTTATTATTTTGGCACATAAGCAGTATAAAATTATTAATGAGATATTGCACATTGTGTTTTCTTCACACTAACTCACCAAATTCCAGTGTATACTTATAAAACATTTCAATTTGAAAATTAAATATTTATCACAAATACTGTTCAGTATTTAGGTTACACAAAATTTACATTTGAAAGAGTAAACAAGCTTTATAACCTTGTGTTGCCTTTAAACATTCAGCCTCATTATATCCATACTAGAGGCCCAGTGCACGAAATTCGTGCATGAGGGGCGGAGGATGTCCCTCAGCCCAGCCTGCACCCTCTCCAATGTGGGACCCTCGAGGGATCGGGCCTAAACGGTCAGTTGGACATCCTTCTCACAATCCAGGACTGCTGGCTCCAAACTGTTCCCTGATTGCCCCTAACCACTTCTGCCTGCCAGCCTGATCACCCCCTGACCACTACCCTGCCATTCTCTAGTCTAACTGCTCCCCTGCCAGCCTGTTTGCCTCCAACTTCCCTCCTCTGCTGGCCTGGTCACCCCTAACTGCCTTCCCCTGCAAGCTTGATAGTCCCCAGCTGCCCTTCCTTGCAGGCCTGCTCCCTCCCAACTACCCTCCCCTGCTGGCCTGATCGCCCACAACTACCCTCCCTTACAGGCCTGGATCCTCCCAAATGGCCCTCCCCTGCTGGCCATCTTGTGGTGGCCATCTTGTGTCCACCTGGGGGCAGGATCTTTGACCACATGGGTGCAGCCCTCTTGTGTGTTGGAGTGATGGTCAATCTGCGTATTACTCTTTTATTAGATAGGATAACCAGTTAATATTTGCAGGTATGCATGCCATGTAGCTATGTAGTTGGATGTGGACACTACTATGATATTATATTTATTAGCCTAGTATCCAGAGTTTTTAAAGGAGCCGTGTGTGGATGGAAATAGCAATCTACCACCTAATTTAGCTATTTAAGACTGAAGCTCCTAAACTTTGGAAGAATAAAACCAGTGAGGACAAACATTTGAGATGGAATTTATATATCTCAGCAGATGTTATCTCCTTTCATCTCTTACCTTCTAGCTGTAATGTCAATTTATCATCATTTATTGAAGAATACCAAATACTCAGTACCAAATGGATAAAAAGAAGTGTTGTGTTGAAGTTCACGCTGGAAGCAGAAAATCGAGAATAGTGGTTGGGTAGGCTGTGAGAGGTAGGTATTTTGGATGGAGTTTAGACCCTGGCCTCATATTTTCACTTATTTTTATGAGAGAGAGAGAGAGAGAGAGAGAGAGAGAGAGAAGGGAAGAGAGAGAGAGAGAGGGAGGGAGGGAAAGAGGGAAGGGGAGAGAGACAGAGAGAGAGAGAGAGACAGAGAGAGACAGAGAGACACAGAGAGAGACAGAGAGAGAGAGAGAGAAATCACTTTGTTGTTCCGCTTATTTATGCATTCATTGGTTGAGTTTTTGTATGAGCCCTGACTGGTGATCAAATATGAAATCTTGGCATATCCGGATGATGCTCTAAGCAACAAGCAGGTCCAGGCCCCACACTTTCTATGGAAAATCCATCAGAAAAAGACTTAACTCCAGGACCCACCCTACCTTAGATAATTATCTTGGGCTTAGATTCATATTTCTTGTGGTTTAACAAATCCAAAGCATAAACTATTCTTACTTCCTAGAGTTTATTTTCTGGTCCTCTTCTTTAAATACTGCATGTGAATTATTTCAATTAGTAAAAATTCTTTAAATACTACATTGCGAATTATTTTAATCAGTAAAAATATTTACTATATCATTTTCTGTTAGCTCGCTCCTTGCCATTTTTGTTTCATGCATGCTTGAATTTCATGCATAATCATGGTCATAATTTAACATTGTTTTACTTGCCTGTGGTTATTTGACTCCACTTTCAAAGGTATTAGATGAATTTATTCAAAATTTAATTGGTGATTTTTATCTAGATGTTTCCCTCCAACTTTAATGAATAGGTATTAGAAAATGTGTTATAGAAATGTAAACCCAAGAAAAAATAAAGCTTTTCAGTTATTCTTTTTAATGTGTTTTACATTGTAAAGTAAATGTATGCTGTGAAAGGGTAAACCTTGCATATTGGTATAAGATAAAAAATGAAAACAGCTGAGGAAATTTACTCAGACCTCTTCCACACATTCTCACACTCCTCTCATGCCTCTCTCTGCAAAGAAAAGCTCATCTAGAGGAATTTTTTAAATCCTTGCTTGAGAATACAGTTATTGATTTGAGAGAGGGGGGTGGGAGAGAGAGATAAGAAACATTGATTGGTTGCCTCCCATATGCTCCCTGATTGGGGATCAAACCCAAAACCTAGGTATATGCCCTGCCTAGGAATTGAATCTGCAGCCTTCTGGTGTACAGGATGATGTTCCACCTAGCCAAGGCTCATCAAGAGATATTTTTAACACAAAGTTAAACAGTATTATAACCCAAGATAGACTCTGGGTTATAGACACAATCAATTTTTGGGTTAGTTTCCTATTGTTATTTCATAAGACCCATTATAGTCACTGGCATAACCTACTTTCTGTCATAGTCACCAAATAAAATGGCACATTCAGATAGCTGATTATTAAACAATATTTTGCTTATGTCCTACCCAATGCCAAGCCACTTGGAAAACACTGCAATTTTTATATATTATGTAGATCATCAAGCCATATAAAAGCAAACTTTTTAATAACGGAAAAGACTGGAAGATAGATGGAATTTTATCTGTTTGATCCTAATGATCTGTGCCTAATGGATAGTCGTTTCACGAGCTCTTACATGTTTTAGCACCAACAATATTTTACAACTAAGGAGTTTGCAAAGATATGTATAGATATAATTAATGTGAACATCTATTTTTTACCTGAATACCTCTAATTAGGATGCGATATTTAACTTTATCACCATGAGCTAGCTGGCAGAGCAGCGTTTATTCATGTTTATTCACAGCCTTGGTAAAATATAAATGGCCATAAACCCAGCAAGTGTTAAGGTCTACTTCCAAGGACACTTGTTATATAACCCATAGTACACTTTGTCACACTGCATTTTTCTGCATCTTTAGAAGGAGAGTTAGTCCGCTTGGTCTCAGGAATGCTGTGTGATAACTTCTCAGATTTAAAGGCAGTGTAATTGGTTTTATGATTCACATCTCAGAGGCAGTACCTCATTGACTTCCAGATGGAGGAAATAAACACTTAAGATTTCTCGAAAATAAGAGTAAAGCAAACATGTCCCTTTTGTTGCCCTGAGAATTGCACTCTGGAATTTACAGTTGCAGAAAAGCAGAAATTCAGTCTTACATAAGTTAACAGGCCATGCGACATTTATTTTGTATATTCAAAGGAGCATGCTTTTTATCAGATTGGCTTATCTTTCCATGGTGAGTGTAAGCAGACAGCCAGCACTGGGGCAGCCTCCTTCCACACTTTCCTAGTGCGCACATATGTTTTAGGTGTCGGGAATATGCAGGCCCTTCAGAAATGTCTTTCAAAAGAATTTGGAGGGAAAGATTGAGTGGAGAATGGATGATATATGCTGAGCACTTTATGTTAGCCAAATAGCTGAAGGCGGCAGACAGTCTGTTGTCCCCATTTGTGTTTTTACAGGGTAATGCTAATCAATTAGCTGAACTCTGCTATAGATAGTAAGTAATTACATTCACTGGAAGCCACAGTAATGTGGTTAATAATACATTTCAATGCCCAAGGTAGCATTTCACTCAGTACTTAAGCATGGCTCTTCGGAAAAAAACATTTTTATATACAGGAAATATGATAGGATTGAAAATTATTTCTCTGAAAGAAATCCTGTGAGAAGGAAAATATTATAAAGTTTTATATGATGCCACTGTCCCCTCCTGCATGCATGAGTAAAATTCAAGTTTCTTCTTAAGTATTTTCAAACAAATTCTTAAGAAACAGTGCTTTAGACTTCATAGTTGAATACACTGTATGGACATTTTAGGGAAGGCAGGTAAATCTTAGTAATTATGGAGCACCTGCTGTATTAAAATTCTGAAGCTAAGCCTTTGAAGAGATAGAAAGGTAACTAAGCAACTAATTTTATGTCTAAGAAGATGTCATAGCAATAGAGCAATTGGCCTGTACTAAATGAATACAATCTAAGGAGAAATAAAGTAATTTCCACAAAAGCAGTGTGAAGAAATTTCCATGAGATTTCAACAGAAGAATATAAGATCTGTCCAAGAAGAGCTAGCTGAATTGTGGACTATACAAATAATCACAGTGGGAGGTGAAGGCAGACAAGTAAATGGCAGACAGTCTTGTGTCAGAATCTTGACCTGGAGAATTTCAGATATTCATTATAACTTTGACTTTGATTTTCCCACTTCTCAACTCCTCCAATCATCACTTCTGTTGTTTTTGAAATAAAAATTCCCATTTTATAGTTACACTAAAACAAAATTTTCAGTTATTCACAGTTTAAGAAAAGCTTGGGGCAATGATCTATTCCTATTGACCTTCTTCATTTTTTTATGATCCTCCACATTTTTTCATGCTTTTGTTTTTTTGTAGAGGGCCGAATTTGATGTACAGTTCAACTGTCTATTAGAACAATGAGGCTAAGATAAAAGCTTTTGTTATTTGGCATCAGAGATGTCAGCAGAGAAAGTCTTGGCATCATATTTGGGTTATATGGCTAGGACAATGTAAAGTTGTGTGGTTTAGTGTTGAGAACAGAGAGGCCAGAAAAGTGCTTGTCTGGAGCCATGAGGAGTGAGCCACTGCCTGACCTCAGTTGTCCAGCAGGAAACCATGGCTGTGGAAATTGTGGATAGCCAAGAACTTAGTATTGGTGCTTGGGAAGGAAGATGTCTGGAATAAATCCATTGCTAAATAATCTCCTTTGACATCAGCAGGAGAAATGTCAATACAAGAGTATAGTGCTAGGGACTGTAAGGTATGGCAGAATCCTCTATTGACCATCTTTCAAAGTGTAAGAAAAAAAATGCAACCATAGAACATCTGGAAATAGTACCATGAAACTAATAAATTATTCAAAAGACTCTTGTGGTCTTTCATCATGATTTATGTGATTACCAATACAGGGAACATGTATGAGAAGATTTCCTTAGTTTTCCAAGGATGAATGTAGAGAAGAAATGTAATGTTTGTAACGATTATTCATTGATCATTCATAGCTATCCTCTCAGAACATGATGGGATTTTAGAAATATCAAGTGTCTTTGATATTATTTCTAATCTGTCATTCTTATTTTATTGAGTGAATAAAATGACCAAGTGCTCAGGTCCTTATCCTCATATTCTAAAAATATGTGGTAAGAATTATTTTAAATTTATAGATAAACTATTTAGTAACATGACCACCTTTCATATTAAGGTTCTTATTTTTTCATTTTTAATATAAAATTACTTCTTGACAAAATATTTATTTCTTCTTTAAAAACAAATACCACTTCTTAGAAGTTTTGCTTAGCATCAAATTCCCATCATTTACATGAAGAGGTGTCGAACCATGCCACTGATTTGCACACTGATTTCTCAAAGAGCTGACGTGGCATCCAAATAGTTTTTATTTTGAAAAGATGAAAAAGAAATATAGTATACTGTGATGTTTTCTATGGCTTTAGAAATGCAAACAATATTCTCTTGCCCCATGTATTAAAGGAGGGAGGCATTCTGATAGAAGTGTTAGAAAAGAAGCACAGTTTTATTACTACAGTCAAGACATGGATATATTATCTGCATTTGGGGAATCATCAGGAGTAAATTATTGATTTGATATAGACCTGGATTTCCTGCAACTCTAGGGGCTTGTTGTCTAATGTAGAAGGAGCAAGTAAGGCTTAGAGCAGATTCCCAGTTATAATTATCTTACAAAAGGCATAGTCTTTAATGGGACAATAAGTCAAAGGTTTCAAATTCAAATGCCTACAGACCAAGAAGGCTAGACATGGAGATGTATGAGAGTGGTGGGTAGCATAGAAAACAAGAGAAGGCATGGACCACCCAAAGGATATGGCTACTGCTCTGCTTGGGCAATTGTTTCCATGTGAGAAGGTAGGATCAATATAGTCATATCTTGAATTTTCAAAAAAAAACAAAACCAAAAAACTAGTAAGCAGGGCTTTTATGTGAAATCTTCCAATTTTTAAATGCTAGCAACTAATTCAAATATTTTAAAACACTACTGGCAGAGAAACACAATTGTGGGACCAAGTTGAATCATAGGCTGCCTGCTTGTCATTCTTGAAAAATTTTATTACAGTTTCACTTTGATTCAGCATTCTGAATTCAAGAAGCCAGTGAGAATGCTGCCTAGAATATGTTAGGATATGTTTGGCTGATATGAATAGAAAGTGATTTTGATATTAATGTAAATAAACATAAGGCTGAAAATTATATTTGGACTTCAAGAAATGTGTCCTCCAGATCCTGATTCAGAAAGATTTGCACATGTATAATTAATAACAAGTCAGACTATCATTTCTTGACCTAAAAACAATAAAAGGGGAGTGTGGTAATAAACATCTGACAGTTAAATTTCCAACAACATAATACCAATAGAAGATGTGTATCCTAATGCATGAAAAGCAGCAAATCCTTTTAAAAATCTATTACAAACCGTACCAGAGCTATCACTAGCTATTTATTGAAAGCTAGAGGCAGGGGTGGGAGGACAGGGGGGTTGGGATGGAGGGAGGATTCAGATGTCCCATATTTTTACCTTAATTGGGTGATGTGTTATTTTCCATGCTGACTTCAGTGCTTACTACACAACCATGAAAATATGTTCCTGCTTCATTCTCTTACGCTGGGATTTCACAAAGGCCCCATCAACCCTGAACCACATACTTAAATAGATGTTAAGTTTTGTTCAATTTAAGGACATGTTTTAAGTATTTATTTAATTTATATATTTGCCTAAGTGAAGTGCACAAGTATTTTGGTTATACTGCTTTGAACAGTCACTCCTGGGGGAGATGACAAGAGCAATGTCATCTAGTGACATGGCTGAAGAAGGAATGGGGCCAAACTTGGGGCAGAGGTCTTACCTGAGGCCACCAGCACCTGTTAGCCAGCCAATATGCTGTCCTCTGTTTTAGCACCAACCCTGGCACCTACCCTGATTCAGCCTGTCTTGCCTCCTCACATAAGCTCCTACAATTCCTGTGGACTCCAAAGAAGATGCCACTGTGGTCTTTTTCTAAATTTTTTAAAATTCTGTCTCAACACATATGCTGGTTGCAGATAACCATTTCCTAGCCTGTGTGACACAGAACAATAAATGCTCAATATGAAAATGTTGCTGTGCAAACATCGGTTTGGGAAATCCTGCCTAGTACACAGTCCTTGAGGGCCTCACATTGCCCGCTGGCAATGTAAAGCCCTGAGGAGCTCTTCAGTGAGAAGGGAGGCCTTTGTTCAGTCCACTGCTTCTCAAGTTTATTTAGCATGAAATATGTTTGATCTAGAACACTGTTCTACACGCTGTGAAGCTCTGGAGCACACATCTGGAAACACCATTATTGACAAGGGCAATGCCAATTAAGGCTTCTGAGCTGGGGAATGGCAGTCAAACCTGGCTTTAGACAAGGAATTTGATTCAATGGAAGAAGGATTAAGAGATATTATATAATCATTGGAGTTTAGCAATGAGCTAAGTATGCAGATGAGAGATAAGGGAAGTAAAAAATGACTACCTGGTCCCTGATTTTATCATCCCTGGTGGATGATGATTTAATAACATGATGATAAAGTCATGTG
This sequence comes from Antrozous pallidus, assembly GCA_027563665.1. Taxonomy (NCBI): domain Eukaryota; kingdom Metazoa; phylum Chordata; class Mammalia; order Chiroptera; family Vespertilionidae; genus Antrozous; species Antrozous pallidus. Next base: position 27,555,669 of record CM050508.1, on the reverse strand, counting down.
GAATTGTGTTGAGAAGGAAAAATGAACTTTGGTTGATTTGTTTTTTTAGGGCTTAGAAGGACGTTTGTTGGTAAATGAGATTTTTAATTATTTGACTTCTAGTGCTTTCTAATACAAGCCTAACATGATAGCATTTACCAGACTACCTCCTCTAAATTCTGTAAAGGCAAAGAAGGTTTTTTTTTTCTTTTTATGACTATCAAATACTTAGTGCAAGAACAATACCCCTTGACAGAACAAATACACAGATGGTTGCAAGTGTTCTATGGTTGCAAACAGAAAATGGTCTTAGCTAAATGAAGGGGAATAAAGACAGAAAGTGGAGGTAGCCTCTGTGACAGAAGAAAGAACTGAGTAGCAGGCCCTCATAAGCACAGGAAGGAGCAGGGTGCTTGAACTACAACTGCAGGGTCCAGGCCAGTCTTTGGTATAAATTCAGGTGTTTTCTTCCCTTACACCATTCTTCTCAAGGTTTAAGTTCAGCGAAAATAGTCTTTTTTGTCCAGGCATGGTCAAGGTACTTAATTTAAGTCCTCTAGAAAATAAGGGGGTACAGGATTCAGTTACAACAATAAGGGAAAAGAGATTAACTACCATGCCCATGTTAACTCAGCTTTTTTCTCCCCGTACATCAGAAACTCAGCTCTTGTACAAAGACTCAGGCTTGGCAATGCGCACATGAAACCAATACAAAGAGCAGAGGGGTACAAAGCTGAAGATCAGGTATTTTTGATAGGACTGGTTTTCCTGAGTTGACTTCTGTTTTTGTAGCAACACTCAAGGCAAAAGGAACTATATGTTTAAAAAATCTGAATATTCAGAATAAACCAAGATCATATCAGCTAGATGCAATGCATGGGTGTGAAACTGCTAAATTCTTTCAATGCTCTGTTTACAAACCATGTCAAGGGCAAGGTCATCTAGTAAGAAGGCGCAGCTATTTTCTTCTGCAATGAAATCTACCTGGGAACAGGGAGCGAGAATCAGGCAGCATCTGGAAGAGGTGGAGAAAGAGATGCTCTGATGAAAGATTTTCTTTTCCAGTTGGCACTTGAGGTTTAAAAAGAAAAGGCTTATTTTTTTTAGCCACATCATTATTAGGTCTGCAGAATGGATGATACAAGTTGTTTTGCTTAAAAACATAGAAATTTGGGGATGAAAAAGATTTTAGGACACAGAAGGCCAGAGATTACTGTTTTGCCCAAGGTTGCTCAGGCGTCAGTGAATAGACTGGTTTCCGGAATGTAGGCCTCCTGACTGCCAACCAATGCTCTTCTCACCTGAACACAGATGCCCTCTGCCCAGGAGAGGGAGAGGACTTGTCTATGGCAGCCTCCACTCAGCACTTATGGGAACAGAGAGATCAGAAGTGACCACACAAATGGTTTCTGAATGCCAACCAAAGCAAGAGGGATGCCAATTTTAAATGCTGCCAGAGGCCTTTAATACATCTAGGTAACAGATCTCCTTCCCAATCTATGACACCCTTGCAAAAAAGTAACAAAGTCAGAATAAATATCTCCTTGTCAGTGTACTTTAATACCTTGCAGTGGTCTTGGAAAGTTGTGAGGAGGGAGAAGGATAAGACAGAGCAGAAAGAAGTGCAATGCCCTTTTCTCCTGTTTGCAACATTGAATTGATAATTATAATGTTGGTATTTGCCACATGCCAGTAGGAAATGCAGTGCAGTTCAGACATAAAGACGATACTGTTTATTGCTTGGGGAATTTACAATCCTGCTTAGGCAGAAAAGTAACCATGAAAAGATAAAAAAGCATATGATATTGGTTAAATCTTGGCTTTCTTAACTTCCTTGGCATTTGGGTCTTTTGTGTGGGATGAAGGGAGAGGCCAGAAATAGGGTAATTAAAAGCTTTTGTAGTTGTACACAGTGGGATTGAAAAATGAAATGGCCAGTGTTGCAAGACCCAGTGAGCACAAAGAGGTCAGTTGTGGGAGGATGGGGTGTGCATGGGAGGAGGGTTATTTAACCTAATTATCTACATCCAAGCCAAGAGGGTCTTTTGGATACTCCCTTCATTTTTGGAATGTCCCTACCCTCTCAATGCCACTTGCAAAGCAGCTGGTGCCCTTCTTGTGCTCTCACCTTTTCCCTCTGATGCACAGAGAACAAACACTAGGACCATTTGTGATCCCCTTCACATACTGTAGCAGTCCCACTTAAGATCACCTCTTGGATTCAATTAAACTTAGGGCTGACTTCATTGACGTTGTATTATATTTCAGGCACTGTGCTAAGCACTTTATAAATATACTCTTATTAAGACTCACAGTGTTCAATGGAGTACCCACTATGGTTATCCTTATTTTGCAGATGAGAAAACTCAAGTTCAGAGAGGTTGGGCAACTTGTCCAAAGACCTCCAGAAAGTAAGTGGGAAGGCCAGGAATCAAAACACAGTGATCATACCCACAATGGCAAACACCATACTCCCAACTTTATCCTTCATGCCATTACAATGTCGTTCCTCCTCTCTAATTCCTTGGGGCTTTGCCTAGGTGACCAGCTTGCCTATTGTGATGTGCTAAGTTATTAAAGACAGTCATGGCTTTGGTTTTTTCCAAGCAAACAATAGCTGTGTTTTCATAGAACTAGCCCAGAATAGGAACAGATACCCAGACTCACAGACTAATTCTAATAGTGGGATTTTGAGGCATATAGAGAAGTGAGAGAGAGGACAGACTATAAGGCCAGTAGCTTTGAGGTTCTTGTGAACAAGGGGTTATCAACTTGGCTTTCAAGAGAAGATAACCCTGGTCTGAAGTGAATTTGCACTGCCTTTGGGGCCTGAAAGTTGACATCAAAGAAATACTGAAGGAGAAAATTTGCAGTAAAATTTGGATCTGAGATTTTCAAGCAGGAGTGACTTTTTCCTCCTTGCTCACCCTCCATAGAATTTTGGCCATTTCTGAAGACTTTGTTGGTTGTCATAGCTGAGAGTGTGGGAGGGGAGGGTTACTGGGAGTCAAGGCCAGGGATGTTGCTAAACATCTGCAATACATAGGACAAACCCCTATGTGTCACATTCAAAATGTCAATAGTGCCAGGTTTGAGAAAACCTGATTTAGACAATAACTGAGACAAGTATGACCAGGTTTACAAACTCCAAGTAAGAAATGGCCAATGAAGAAGAAATGAAGTGAGATTGAAGGATGGGTGGAATATAACTGAAGCCCAGTTTTCCATGGCTGGTTTCACCCCAGGGTTTTCTCCCTGGCCCCCCAAAAAGTCGGGGTGATGTGGCTGGTTAGTTCATTTGGCCTGATTGTATATCCATAAGGGAAAGAGAGTATTTTATTTTTTAAATGAGACTCTGTTCTAGTATACAACACTATTTGCATCGGAAGGTGGGGACCCACGGGAAACTATTATTATCTGACTCTCTACCTAAGAAAACTACCAGGTGAGCAGCTTCCAGGTTGTTTTGTAAAGTGCGGTCCATGTCACATCTTCAGATAAGTTATGTGGATGTTTGTAACAAAGGGCAGTTATTAGACATTGGGTGATATTCATATTGACAGATTACCGAACCCCCTATGAGACCTACTGAGGAGTTGGAATGGGCCCAGGAATCAGTCCTTTCAAAAGCCTTCCTGTGTGATTCTTGCACACATTGGTGAAGATCTGCTTTGGGAGTTCTTATCAAGTCCTCCCATTTTCAGGACCTGACTTAGGTCTCTGTGCCCATATGAACTCCTCCTTGACCTAGACCTCATGTTCTTTCCTGGTATTCTCCTCTTCACCCTTAGTCTCTGCCTTCTGGTATTTCTACGGATTGTTTTGTGTGTACTACCGTCTCCCACATGGACTCTGCGACTGAGCTGGCTGTCACTGATACCTGGCCCTGGCCCAGGACCAAGAAATGTTTGGCAAAGAATCAGAACCTCTCTGCATTGGCTTCCAGTCTAATAAGCCAGATTAAATAGATACTGGTGTCCTTTGCAAAGCTACCCAATCCTCGTTTCCTGTTGTTTTAGTCCCTCTGGTCCGCTGGTGAGATGCAGAACAAATAGTGAGAGGTTAATGTGTCCTTTAATTGGGGCCTTGGAGCTACCACACATCAAAAGGTCAAGAATTTACTGCAGTGCTCTCAGTTGAACAAAGAAAATCCAACAATTAATTCTCTGCAAAATGCAAAAAAAAATTGATTGAAAAGCCAAGTACTCCATTCATTATTTTCCAATTTCTACAGTGCAAGCCATTAAATGTTTAAATCAAAGTGTATTCACTTGTCTCCTCTGTCACCTTACAAGATCCAAATGCATTATGATGCCATTAAAGAAATGGTTTGGGGGCAGACTGGCTGCACAGATTTCTGCTAGTCTATCAGATCCACTAGCCAACAGTTCTTGGTCTGAATAATGTTTGCATCTTGCTTAGGATTGGTATTTACATGATAATTTGTTCCCTCATTCAAGTTGCTAAGGTGACAACCTTTCATTGCCCTTCTCTGGTAAAGACACATCCTTCTGCAGTAAAAAGCCCACCACAACCCTGACTGGATTGGCTCAGTTGATAGAGCATCAGCCTGCGGACTCAAGGGTCCCAAGTTCGATTCCAGTCAAGGGCTTGTACCTTGGTTGCAGGCACATCCCCAGTAGGGGGTGTGCAGGAGGCAGCTGATTGGTGTTTCTCTCTCATCAATGTTTCTGACTTCTCTCTGCCTCTCCCTTCTTCTCTGAAAAAATTCAATAAAATTTGTTTTGTTTTGTTTTGTTTTAAAAAAAAGCCCGCCACAAGACTAAAACCCATGTAATGCCAATCTATACTAATAAAAGGGTAATATGCTAATTAGATCAGATACCTTCTGGACATAACCACAGTGGCAGGGGTTGAGGCAGAGGCAGTTAGGGTTTATCAGGCCAGCAGGGGAGGGCAGTTAGAGGGTGATCAGGCTGGCAGGTGAGGGCAATTGGAGGCAATGAGGCTGGCAGGCAGTGGCAGTTAGGGGCATCAAGCTGACCAGGGAGCAGTTAGAGGCATCAGGCTGGCAGGCAGAGGTGATTAGGGACGATCAGGCAGGCAGGCAGGCAACCAACTAGTGGAAGTTGGACATCCCCCAAGAAGTCCTGGATTGAAAAGGGTTCAGGCTGGGCTGAGGGACCCCCTCCCTCATGCATGAATTTCATGCACTGGGCCTCTAGTGTCATATAAATTACCAGCTTTCCTTTGGGAGCTTCACAAATATGGGAGACCTTGGCCTTATCATAACACTTTTGTACAGTGTCATTTTTGGGGTAGTTATTAGACATTTGGGACACTTGTATTGACAGCAATAATCAACAACTGGAATGAATACAGGAGAGCAATTTGGGGTACTTATTTCAAAAGAAGTAACTCTCCTTTGTAGTTAACTTTGCCAACAGTGAGAAGCTTGTATGGGATCTTAGCCAGCCAGCAGAGAGGATGCATATGTCCCTTGGGGAAAATTATTATGGGCAATTGTCCCTCAATGATCAAAGGTAATACCATTGATTCAAAGTCCCTCAGCTCTCATCTTTTGGGAGGCTATATTTGTGTGCATTCATCTGATTATTTGTGAACTTATCTGCCTCAACCCAGAACATCTTTCAGTCTTCCTTAAAAGATAAAGCAGTGACTTTCAACCTTTTTCATCTCATGGCACACAAAAACTAATTACAAATTTCTGCAGCACACAAATTACATATTTTTTTAATGTGCCATAGACAAAAAAACCAACAAACTAGGTATAATTTTGATTCTTTTACACCAGAGAGCTATTGTTGTGTTGGCTATTGTCATGTATTTTTAATTTGACAATCTAAGAGAAAAATAGTGCCACCGACTAAATAGTCAGGTACTGCATATTTGAAAAATTCTTGTGGCTCAAGAATTATGTTGCTTTAGGGTTCACTATTTTTTATGGGAAAAGAACACTATATTCTAAGTGAGAAATTAGCTGTGTGTATTGGTTTGTATGAAACATAAACTTAGAATCCTATCTAATAAAAGAGTAATATGCAAATTAACCATCACTCCACTATACCACAGGCCACACCCACCATCAAATCAAAAGTGCATATGCAAATTAACCCAACCAAGATGGCTGCAGCCATAGAACGAGCTGGAGGCTTGGGTTTCCTCAGCAATGGAGGAAACCAAGCTTTCTGCATACCCTGGCAGGCCCAGACCTCCACTTAACACATTGCATAGAAATCTCTAAGACATATCTCAGGGACTGCGTTTTTGGGCAAACTGCACATTATTTAAATCATCATAACTACAGATCATGATGCACTTTAGGTGTTGTTTTTCAATAATTATAACATTTTTACTTACAAAAACAATTAAACAATTGAACAAACAATTAAACAATTGAAGGTCCTAGCACTTTTTTAACATATGGTACTATGTAAAACGTTTTTCTCTATGAAGAAGGACCAAACAAAATTTATATAAGCATCTAGATTCACTCCTTTTTCCATGGGTGGCACAAACTCTGCAGGCTCTCGTAGGAAATTTTTTCTTTCTACTCACTGGAATACACGTAAGTTCATGCTGCTTCCTATCACCTGACAACCTTTTGGGTGGATCTTTACAAGTTGCTCTCCTTGCACCCCCAGGGGAAGGGTGGTGGAAACACAAGAAAACTCATGGGCGGTCCTTAACAGATGGTGTGGGAAACACGAGAAAACTCATAAGCGGTACAAAATGTGTTAAGACTACAAAGTTTCAAATATAGAAGATAAATAAATCCCAACAAAAATGGTTGCAGCCATGGAGCAAGCAGGAGGCTTGGCTCTGCTCAAGGCTACAAAGTTTCAATTATAGAAGATAAATAAATTCCAGATACCAGGCCTCCACTTGGGTACCCGGGGGATGTGGCTGGCCTGCAAACCACCATAGTCTCCTTGCCCAGGTCTCCCCACACTTCAAGGGGACCCCCACCCTGATCTGGAGCACCCTTCAAGGCAAACCAGCTAGCCCCCACTGATGCACGAGGCCTCTATACTATCTAATAAAAGAGTAATATGCAAATTGACCATCACTCCAACACACAAGATGGCTGCCCCCATGTGGTCAAAGATGACTCCCCCCATGTGGACACAAGATGGCTGCCACGAGGTGACCAGCAAGGAAGGGCAGTTGGGAGGGACCAGGCCTGCAAGAGTGGGCAGTTGGGGGTTATCAAACCTGCAGGGGAAGGCAGTTAAGGGTGACCAGGCCAGCAGAGGAGGGAAGTTGGAAGCCACCAGGCCTGCAAGGAAGAGCAGTTAAAGGCAAACAGGCTGGCAGAGGAGCAGTTAAACATCAATCAGGCTGGCAGGGGATTGGTTAGGGGTGATCAGACTGGCAGGCAGAAGCAGTTAGGGGCAATAAGGAAGGCAGACAGGTGAGCAACTGGAGTCAGCAATTCTCTATTGTGAGAGGGATGTCCAACTGCCCATTGAGGCCTGAACCCTATAGGATCAGGCCTCAATGGGCAGTCGGACATCTCTCAAGGGATCTCAGATTGGAGAGGGTGCAGGCTGGGCTGAGGGACACACACAAAATTCATGCACAGGGCCTCTAGGATCATATAATAGGTATCTATTTTTGTTGTAATTGTACATTGTTAGGCCCTGGCTCTGAACATGGTAGTGGGGATGGAATGATAGGGCGGTCTTGGTTAGAATTAACACTTGCCTCTCCTAGGAATTTCTCACTTTGCACCACACCAAGCTAAAGCTGACTTCTTGAAGATGGTTGGATGCCTTTGCCATTAGTAGCAAGAACTTCAAATGGGTGATACATTCCTAAATATTCATTAGGAAATTGAGAAAAGGAAAAACAGTAAAATCACTGTTCTTCATTTACTAAATATTGCATTAAGATACTTATTGGCAAGATGTATGAGTATCTCCAGGCTACAAAGTTTTCCCCAATGGACGTCTGTCGCCAATGATAAAGTTAAAAAGAAGAAAGTATACCCTTTCACAGATGCTAATGATTCCATGAAAGGTTCACTAAATTCTGTAAGAAATTAGTTTTTTAACCCCTTTCCCCATCAAACCCTGATTAAGTAGAAATTCTTATTCCAGAGACTTATTTAAATTCAATAATATAACAAATATCATTACACCTTCATACATGTTTAAAGGGCTATGAATGGAATACTATAAATCATTTTAATGCATATAGATCACTTAGGCATATCGCATACACACATGTACAACAAGAAACCAAACACACACATCACACATAGTACATAACATATACGCATGCACATAACTGAAGTGTGTTTTTATTTTTGGCAGTTCTGCATTCTCCCTCAGTGTGATTTCGATTGCATGCCATTTTCTTTACCATGACATTTAGAAATATGTTTTACTAAAAGTCATGCTATTTGAATTTGTGGTTAGTGAACAGGAAAAATTCCACCCTTAGACATAGGAGGGTTTGTAGTGCTCATTTAAACTCCCTTAGAAAGGTCTGAGGCTCTCGCATCAGCCACACTGAGCTGTTCAGCACTGATTTTCATAGCAGGAAGTAGTGAGGCTCAGTGCTGCTAACTTGAAGAACACTTCTGCCTGGGGCCAGGTTCAGGAGAGACCACAGCGAAGGAGGAAGTAGCACTGTGCTTTACTTCCCTTTAACAAGGTACAGTGGGAGCTGAATCCCGAGATGGACTGTGGACCAGCTTGGTTTTCCCCAGGAAACAAAGGCTGGGGAGTATGCAAACCCTCTAGCAAAGGGGAATCTATTGGAAATGGAAGGGAAAAAAATAAATGAGTTAGTTAGACATCTTATGTCAATGAAGAAATAGCCATAGTATATCCAGAAAAGCTCAACTGGTAAAATAAACTGGAATAAGGAGAAGACTGAATGAAGAGGTAGTAAAGAAAGCAGTGGAAATGAACAGGAAGTGCTTTACCAGTTGCTCAAATTAGGTTTTGTGGATTCAATTATGACATCATGTTAGCTGTCTAAGTCTTAACCACCAAGTTTTCAGTTACTCTGCATCTCTAATGGTACTTTTTTGGGTAATTTTTATCAAGTAAATTTAGATGTATCATCAATGAAACGCAAGTTTCTATCCTTTGGTTTCTTAGATTCAAGGTGGATGGCATTTGCTGATGTTACTTACAGTCTATTGAATTATTGTGCAAACATATTTAAACATTTTAGAAATTACCTTCTCATAACTTGTTGCTTTGCCTTATTGCCTTTGTATTTCTATACTTGGTTTTGTCTCTACCATTCTTCATCTTCCAGATTTGTCTGTTTGGTTCTGTTGTCCATCCCTACAGCTACCATCCTGTTTCTCATGTTTAATTCACTGCTCGGTTTTTCCAAGTTGCTGTTCACCAGCCACAATTCTATTTCCTCTTACTCATTTCTTAGCCCTACAATAACCTGCATCCCACCCATGCTCAATGAAACGACCCTCAAAGGCCAGGTTTGTTTTCACCTATTCCTGTGGTCTGCAAACTGCAGCTCCCAAGCCACATGCAGCTCTTTGGCCCCTTGAGTGTGGCTCTTCCACAAAATACCAGGCCTGGGCAAGTCTATTTTGAAGTGGCTTTACAAGAAGTATAAGTTTTAAAAAAAAATTTGACTCTCAAAAGAAATTTCAATCATTGTACTGTTGATATTTGGCTCTGTTGACTAATGAGTTTGCTGACCACTGACCTACACCATCTTCTCAGTACATTCTTGATGTTAAAATTATTCTTAAGAGATAAGCACCAAAGCCAAATTGTTGTCCAGAATAAGACTCTATAGGAGACAGTTTTCTAGAGATGTTCCCCCCACAAACTCTCTGGTTGTTTAATCAAACACTAATCTTAGTACTGCTGTGAAGAGGCTGTGCAGGTGTTAATTAAGCTTACTTATCACCTGGCCTTAAGACATAGAAATTATCCTGCATTATCTGGGTACAGCTAATCAAATCACATGAGGCCTCAACAGCCAAGACTTTTCTCTGGTTAGACTAGCTGCAGTATTAAGAGAGGTTTAAGAGAGAAGAGGCACAAAGAAAAGTCAGGGAGATTCCAAGTGTGAGAGGATTCCACCTGTTGCTTCTGGCTTAGAAAGATAAGCACGGAATGCCAACAGCCTTTGGACACTGACAATGACCCCTTGGCTGACAGACAGCCATGAACTGAGGACCTCAGTCCAAAAACTGCAAGGAATGATTCTCTCAACAACAATACTTGGATTTCAGCCTCTTAGGCTCCAAGAAGAGACTTAGCTGAAATATATTGTACCTGGATTTCTGACCCATGAAAACTATCCTATCTAATGAAAGAGTAATATGCAAATTTGACCATACCTTCACCACACCCACAAGCCATGCCCACAAGCCAATTAGGAACAGATTATGCAAATAAACCCCAACCAAGATGGCTGCCACAACTGAGAGCAGGAGGAAGGCTTGGGTTTCCCTGGCAACAGAGGAAGCCAAGCTTTCCCCCTGCTATTGCTGGCCTCCACTCAATGTTACAATGTTTCAATTATAAAAGATACAGAAATGGCAGCAGCCACTGAGCTGGAGAGAACAGAGACTTGGGTTTCCCTCGCAACAGAAGAAGCCAGACTTTCAGCCTGCCATTGCCGGCCTAGGCCTCCACTCTAGGTTACAAAGTTTCAAACAGAAATGGCTGCTGCCCAGAGCGAGCAGAAGGCTTAACTCCACTCCAGGCTACAAAGTTTCAATTATAGACATAGATTAATCCCAGATACCAGGGCCTCTGCTTGGGTTGCTGGGTGGCCTGGCCAGCCTGCAAACCTCCACAGGCCCCTCGCCCAGACTGCCCCTCACCCCAAGGGAACCCCCACCCTGATCTGGGACACTCTTCAGGGCAAACCAGCTGGCCCCCTCCCATGCACCAGGCCTCTATCCTATCTAATAAAAGAGTAATTTGCATATTGACCATCACTCCAACACATAAGAGGGCTGCCTCCATGTGGTCAAACATCCTGCCCCTATGTGGACACAAGATGGCCAGCAGGGTAGGGCCGTTGGGAGGTTCCAGGCCCTGCAAGGGATGGCAGTTGTGGGCGATCAGGCCAGCAGGGGAGGGCAGTTGGGAGGGACCAGGCCTGCAGGGGAGGGCAGTTGGGGGTGATCAAGCCTGCAGAAGAGGGCAGTTAGGGGTGACCAGGCCAGCAGAGGAGGGAAGTTGGAGGCAAACAGGCTGTCAGGGGGAGAAGTTAAACATCAATTAGGCTGGCAGGGTAGTGGTTAGCAGGTGATCAGGTTGGCAGGCAAAAGTGGTTAGGGGCAATTAGGGAGGCAGGTAGGTGAGCAGTTTGGAGACAGCAGTCCTGGTTTGTGAGAAGGATGTCCAACTGCCTATTTAGGCCCGATCCTACTAGGATCGGGCCTCAACGGGCAATTGGACATACCTCGAGAGGTCCCAGATTAGATAAGGTGCAGCCTGGGCTAAGGGACATCCCCCACCCCCCATGCACAAATTTCGTGCACTGGGCCTCTAATGAGAAAATAAATAGGTGTTTATTTTAGCTACTAAATGTGTGCCAATCTCTTACAGCAACAATAGAAAAGTAATGCAGACTAGCAGAACCTTTTCTTAAATTTCTGACATCTTAGCACTCAGATTCCTATTTCTTCTTACCATCTTCACTAACTTCCAAACAGCCATCATCTATTGAAAATTGTAACTTACTTTCTCTGTCTGGACACCATGGGACCAAAACTCTGCATATATAGATATATGTGTGTGCCATATATATATATATATATATATATATATATATATATATATATGAATATCTGTGTTTGTGTATTTTGTATGTACATGTACATGCATATGGTATAGGTGTATCTATACATTGATTATATACCTAGGTAGACCTGATAAATACCAGTCATATTCAATAAATAAAAGTTTACATTATAGGTGCATATAGGAATCTTAGCTATTATATATATACACACACACACATATACATACATACACACAATATGTATCTTTCCTCAGTGCCATTATTTCACAACAGCCTCATAAGTTACATAATAAGTGGAAAGAGGCAGACAGAGGTCAAGTAACTTGCTGGCAGTCATTTAATAGATGGCTGAAGAAGATTCCAACATAGATCTGTCTGAATTCAAGACTGCAAGGTCCTTAGTTTTCACCTTGCTTATCTCTCACACTGAATCTTTTTGGACATCCTTGGGTCCTTTTGGATCTCAGCCCAGATGCCATGCACCACCTTCCTTAAATTCCCCTCCCCAGGGCATCTGGATGATGCACTGACTTGGTAGATTTCCCCTTTATCTGTAGACCTTTCAATTTCATAAATTGCCTTCCATCTGTCATATGTAAAAGAACTTCAAAACTGTATTCAAGCAGACTTGACTTGGGGTGATAAATACACAATACAATATCCAGATGATGTATTATAGAATTGTGCACCTGAAACTTATATAATGTTATTAACCAATGTCACTCGAATAAATTCAATAACAAGGTAAAAAGGAAAGGCTGTATTCTCAATTCTATACTACTCTGTTCTCCATGAATTCAATTTATTTTTGAACTTGCAACTTAACTGTTTTGATGGTTTTCAGCTTCACAACTATAGGCCTGACTCTTTCCTGAGCTCGAGGCACACATATAACAATGGTGCTAGCCATGCCCATTTGTCTGTCTTCTTGTCCTGATACTCAATATATCTGGAAGTCAGCATTCACAGGAAAACAAGTCCTTTCTTCTGACCTTCCTGTGTTCCTCAGTCATATTATTCATTTTCTTGATGGCCAAACTCATAAACCTGCTGAATTCTGTGAACCTCTCTTCTGGTTAAGGGCATGGGCTGTGAACTTGGATTGCCAGGTGTAGATCCCAGATGTGCTACTGACTTGATTTGGAACTTTGGGCCAATTGCATCCCTTCTCAGGACCCCAAGTAACTTCCTCTGTAAAACTGGGGTGCTGATCACAATAAGAATACCTACCTCACAGGGTTGTTGCATGGTTGAAACTTTAGACCAGCATCCATCACCTAGTATCTGCTCAGTAAATTTCAGCTATCCTTTTCCATTTAGTTGCCAAGTCTTTATGTGTAATCTCTCTGAAATATGTTTTTGTTGCCAAGTTTTCTGCCCTCCGCCACTCTATGTTCACACCTGGATTAATGCAAACTGTCTATGGATCACATTCTTTCAAATCCAGCCTGCATATAGCTACCAAATGCGTCTCCCAAAAGCACTAATATAATTGTAATTTTAAAAATCCTCCAGTGGTCTCCCATGGCTTTCAGAATACAGTGGATACATTCATTATCTCGGCATTCAAAGTCCTCTATGAACTGGCCCCTGACTTCTCTTTTCTAATAGTTTCTACCTCATCTCTCTTATTCAACCCTTGGCTCTAGACAGGCTAGACTTCAAACTTTTCCTTAAACATCCTGTTTTGGCATGCCTCTTAGCTTTTGTAACAACTAATAGTTATGCTTACTATGTACCATGCAATGTGATGAAATTTTTAAGTCATCTCATTTATTCTCACAACTTTCTGAGGTGACTAACATGCTATCCCTATTTTACAGAAGAGAGAACTTACTCCTAGACACAGTGAGTGATTGGCCGAAAGACACACAGTCAGAAAGTGGTGGACCTAGGATTTGGTCCAAGATGACTTCAGTTCCTATGATTTTAATGTTTCTATTTTATGCCTTTGCCTAGAGTATCTTTTACCCTTTTCCCATCTACTTCACTCTCATCTACTAGTTAGGTTTTACCTTTACTATAAAGCTTTCCTAGACTAGTTTAAATTCTAGAACTCCTTTGCGAGTACAAGCTTCTTAAGGCTAGAAAGGATGTTTGTACTTCTTATGAAGCCCAGCAATGCCTTGAATATAATACTTCATGAATTCTGACTTTTTATTGGTATCAGATTTCTTTTCTAATGAACTTCCCAGTGATTGCTTGTGGTTGAGCCACAAGGAATTTCTCTTTATTGTCCATTCTTGCCCAATGTCCTAGTTAGGTTTTTTTGATTGCCAACATATTTCTGAACATAAGCAGAAAAGGAATTTGTTGGAATTGTGTGGGGTATAACAGGATGCTGGATAAATAGGCTTGGTCTGAAATCAAAGAAGGCAGAGCTCAGTAGAGTTCTCCAACAGTGCCATCCGGAGAACACCACTTCATGTTGCTGGATCTTCCTTTCCTTTGCAGTTATGGCTATCTGACAACCCATATGCCTGACAATGCCTCCCTTTGCCAGTATTTAAGAAGGCCCTAATAAAAGCTAAGCCAGGAGAGAAATGAGTCATTCTCATATTGCAGAAGTCACAGAGTGGGAGGGGCTGCAGATAAAGAAATGTGGCGCCTAAAGAGAAATAGAGGAGAGACTAAATGCAAATATTAGAAACAGAGGAAGTCATTTTAAGAGTTGCTCAAGATTTTTAAATTCCTTGTGATAAGATAGTACTCCTTCTAACACTTCTGAATCTTCTAAAACTCTGAGTTAGGAATTTATAGGATTTTGAGTATGAGGGTCCTCAAATGGACTTTGACATTTGTGACCTTTAACCTGGCATGTACACTTTCTGATATTTACACATTTCTGGTGAATCCACAGTTTTTATTAGATTTTCAAATGGATTCACAGTCCAAAAGGGATTGTAAAATACTATTTCCAGCTACTGTCTAACCCCAGGACAATAGGTGACTCAGAGGCAGACTCTCATAATCCTATCTAATAAAGGAGTAATATGTAAATTTGACCATACCTTCACCACACCCACAAGCCACACCCACCAGCCGATCAGGAGTGGGGGCCCTGCTGCTGCTGCTCCACAGAGCCCCGTGGAAGGACAGAACAGGCCCCGCAGGCCAGCCAGGACCACCAGCGCAGCATCTGCTCCCCAGGCCAGGGCCCCGTGGAAAGGCGGCAGTGGTGCAAGGGGCAGGGCAGCAGCACAAGGGGTGGGGCCGCCGTGGTGGTGCGAGGGGCAGGGGCCCTTTCTGGCCCTGGGGTTAGCCCGAGTCGGGCTGTGGGCAGAGCCACCTATCGATAGCCAGGACCTGATCCATGGCGGGGCTCTGAGGTAGCTGGGTCCCAGGCTGTCAGAAGAAAAGAGACACATTATATACAAGATTAAACATAAAGATTACAAAAGATTTCTCATCAGAAACAGGGTAGGGGAGAAGATAGTAGAGCATCATCATTAAAGTTCTCACAAGGGAGAAAATCCTCTCAATTTATAATTCTAGACTAAGTGAAAATATTTTTAAAATAGTTTAAAATAGTCCAAATATTTTAACTATACATAAATAGTTAAAATATTTTTATGTATAAAAGACTGAATTTTTTTAATCACCAGCAGATTTGTAGTATAAGAAAAGTTAAAAGAAGTCCTACAAGCAGGAATAAAATTTTGCCAGGCACAAATAATGATCTATGCCAAGAAATGGAAAACACCAAAGGCAGTATATATATAGGAAAAAATATAATAGAAGTTTCCTTTTTTTTTTAAGAGAGAATCATTTTTTTTTAATTTACAATGTAACATATTTAATAGTAATATATGTTTTCCTTTCCCCCCCCCAATATCCTCCCCCCTGGCCTCCCTTACCCCCCAGCACATGTCCCCACCTGCCCCCCTCCCCGCCCCAGTGTCTTTCATTCATTGGTTATGCTCATATGCATGCATACAAGTCCTTCGGTTGATCTCCCCCAGCATCCGCCTCCCATCCACTCCAGCCTTCCCCCTGTAGCTTGACAGCCTGTTCAAGGCCACCCTGCCTCTATATCAATCACTCCCCCCTGTTTCTTTTCTTCAAAAATATCTTGCCTCTGCATACTAGAAACAAACGTATAAGAGCAAAACAATGTTTGAGTGTCAGTTTCAATGTCCAACTGTTCTGAGTCCCAGTTTCAATCTCAAATAGTTCTTCATGTGTACATGTCAGCAATGGTATCCCGATGGTGGACACATCGTGGCAATGCAAGATCCATCCTCTCTGGTATGGTCCTGGGCCGCCTGCAGCCACGCACAGCTGCCGACTGCTAGCATGGGAAGGTGTCGTCAGCATCGCCCATCTCTGGACCATCCTCGTGGCTGGAACAGACCCATCAGTTCCTCACTGTCTCAGGAACCCACATGGTCTTGTAGTTGTTCTCTGCAAACACACAAACGCATTCTCAACCTTTCTTATTATTGAAATATATTTAAAGATAGTTAACTATTTAAACAAATAATAATGTGATGTCAGTTTTATAACATCTGTGTAAGTAAAATACATGACAACAATAGCACAAAGATTGCCTGGGAAAAATGAAATTTTGTTACAGTGAAGTTTCTATACAAGATGTGAAGTGGTAAAATATCCACTTGAAGATAGACTGTGACAAGTTAAAATCCTATATAACGAAGAGCTAATATGCAAATAGTCATCACAGCTTCATGCCATCAAGCCATAACGGCTCTGACACTCAACCCTGGGGGAAAAGGAATGGGAACTAGACAGGCTATGGACTAGGAAAGAAACAAGCCACCCACTCCACAGTCCTGGATGCCAACAGCTGTGCCTGCCTCTCTGGCCCAGGAGAGGGACAAGCTGCCTGCTTCGCAGTCCAGGGCACCAGCAGCTGCACCTGCGCCTGTGGCCCAGGAAAGAAACAAGCCACATGCCCTGTGGTCCTGGGTGCCTGCGGCTGCCTGTGGCTGCGGCCGGCCTGAGTGAAGCTGGCCCAGGTCCTGGGTGCCTATAGCTGGCCAGAGGGAGGGAAGCCTGGGTCCCAGGTGTGGGGCAAGGCAGAGGCAGTTAGGAGCAATCATGCCAGCAGGGGAGCACTTAGGGGCGATCAGGCAGGCAAAGGTGGTTAGGGGCGATCACGCAGGTAGGCAGGGGGGTTACGGTTGATCAGTCAGGCAGGCCAGTGAGCAGTTAGGAGCCAGTGTTCCTAGATTGCGAGAGGGATGTTCGACTGCCAACAGTCAGACATCTCTGATGCCAACAGCCAGACATCCCCGAAGGACTGATTGGAGAAGGTGCAGACTGGGCTGAGGGAACCCCCCTCCAGGCATGAATTTTGTGTACCGGGCCACTAGTCCAATATAATAAAAGCCTAATATAGTACATGTCTGGTCAACTGATTGGCCGTTCAACCAATCAAAGCTTAATATGTTAATGATTTGCTAAGGGACCTCAACTGCTCACTATGATGTGCACTGACCACCAGGAGGCAGACAGTCTACCAGTTGACCAGTTGCTATGATGTGCACTGACCACCAGGGAGCAGACGCTCCAACCAGTAGGTTAGCTTGCTGCTGGGGTCTGGTAGATCCAGACTGAGTGAGATGGGCTGTGAGATGGGCCAGACACACCCCAGGGCCCTCCCACGATCCCTTCACAGCTGACCAACCTCCCACAAACCTCCCCACCCCGATCATGCACTGGTGGGGTCCCTCAGCTTGGCCTGTGTCCTCTCACAATTCAGGAACCCTCAGGGAATGTCAGAGAACTGGTTTCAGCCCAATCTCCCGGGCCCATAGTTGGCAAACTGTGGCTCGTGAGCCACATGTGGCTATTTGGCCTCTTAAATGTGGCTTTTCCACAAAATACCATGGCCTGGGCAAATCTATTTTGAAGAATTGGCATTAGAAGAAGTTTAAGTTTAAAAAATTTGGCTCTCAAAAGAAATTTCAGTTGTTGTACTGTTGACATTTGGCTCTATTGACTAATGAATTTGCCAACCACTGCCCCAGGCCAGGCCAAGGGACTCCACTGGTGCACACATTCCTGCACTGGGCCTCTAGTATCATATTATGAAAAAAAGTAAATCTGAAAACTCAGTATGTACTATAATATACCTGCCCTTGGAACAAATGTGAAAGTTATTTAGAGGGTGATATCTATTTAGGGTAAAGACAATATTTGGAATTCCCAAATATTGAATGACCCTGGCTTTCAAAGGGCTTCTGCTCTGTGGAATTCCGGTTGTTTACTTCAGCCAGTTAAGACTAATGATATAGTTTACCCTTCCAGGTGTTGTCTTTACACCATTTTGCTATTTTTCTCATGGCTTTTGAAAGAGGCTTCCTCCATCTCCATACTTCGACAAGTAATGATCAGCATCTCTTTTTACTTGCCCCACGACAAGGTAAAGATGTCTGAGTTGCTCAAGTCTGGGATATATGTATGTGCTTCCGCTAAATGTAGTTATGACTGGGGGTAAAGGGAATTTCCTGCATCAGTAAAAAAGTGTGATAAAGGGAAAGCTTACTAAATAAGCCGGAGACATCTATTTAAGAGCATGGTTGTTGGAACTAGCTGGTTAAGTGAGACCTTCCTTGAGGATCACTATCTTCAGTACAGTATCAGAGCTGTGTTTTCATACATGGTTTCTAAGGGTCAAATAAGAATTTCTTATTCCATTTTCTCTATGGCAAAAAAAAAAAGCAAGGGAGGATCATCAGAAGTATTTAGGGGAGGAGCTAGAGTTTTAAAATGATGGTCAGAGAGGCTTTCTGAGGAAGAGACATCTGAGTAAAGACCCAAAAGAAATTAACAACAGGCCCGGGATCTCTGGGACCATTCACTTCTGGTTTGCAAGTTGGAATCATGTATGGCAGCCTCCTTGCTCCTCTACCATTCAACATGCTGAGCACTAACTGGAAGAAAAGCCATGCCCTGGGACAGAAAGAAGCCTTTGCACCAACCACAACTTGCTTACTCATTGTTCCCTCCTCTTGTTGGTCACCCCTTTCCACCTGTAGCCTGAAAAATTTGTAAGCTAGGTAACAACCTTAAGTTATTTTTCTTTCTTAAAGTTCAAAACCCTCAGAACATTGAGAACCTCTTACACAGAAATTGTTCTCCTGGTTAAGCTTCTTGCGTCTATTCACATTGCACATCATACAGTGCTCTGTACAAAGGTGCCCTCCACTGACCATTCCTGATTTAAGAGCGAGAACACTTCATAGGATTCTTTCCAACACTCACCTCTAGGAAAGTGGTGCGAGTTTCTTTTACCAAGGTAGTCATGGAGACCAGTCCTCAGTGGAAATATTCCTTCAACTATCTTTGTAACCCCCATTTGGGACAAGGAAAGTTTCCTTTAGTGCTTACATCAAGCTGGTGGGCTCCACTAAACAGAATCTTGAAGAAACTAAATAACTGTCTCATACAACAGTGGATTTTAGAACCCACCTTTTAAAGTTTAGTCAATTATTTCTAATCCTGTGGTCTCCAAATATTTATCTCATGCACCTTGTAAAAAATATTGACTATACTCCCATATTCTATGTTTATAAATTATATAGTTCTTATCATAACTAATATTTTAAGACACAATATGCATATGGGACAAGATTCATTGTTAAGCACAATCAATGCAAACTCCCCATTTATTTTTTTCATTAAACATAATTATATACTGTTCTAATCACTGAAGGACACAGTGAATGAGGCAGACTCTATTCTTATGGAGCATAGTAGAAGACAGATCATAATTTGAATAATAAGTAAAATGTACAGCAATGTGGCATGCTGCTAAGTGCTATGAAGAAATAAAACAGGAAGGAACATTCTGGTGGGTATGAGGGAAGAGTTGCACTTTTACACAGAGAAAATGAGCAAAACCCTACAGATTAGGGAATTAACTATTTGAACCCTTGTGACCATTCGGCATAGAAAACCAAGGCATCCAAGTCAATTTTCTTTATTTAGATAAATATTAATAGAATTCTAATATTTTCTTTGTTGTGCCAGGCTATTTGCATTGTATCTTGGGCAACCCTCAAGGAAAATCAGTAATTTAACTACATCTTCATGAGCAACTGTCTTAAACAGATGTCTCAGATCTCAGTCAGGTGTACTGTTATAGTTTACCTTTGGAGCTAGACAGACTGATGAAGTTTGGATGGCCATTTAAGTGGCAGACATAGACCCTTACAGTAAATTAGCTCTTTGATTCAATCTTGATTTGGTTCCATGGGTGGATCTACAGCATCTGGCTTATTTCGCTGTGAGCGATTCTCTTAGATGTCCAAAGTCCCCTTGTGTTGTTGTCTTGCTCTAAAGCAGGTGACTAAGGAGAATACTTGCACAGACGCCTATCTGAACAGCTGGTAGTTAGTTACTTACAGGAAGCGGTAACTTGTCGGTTTTTTTCCTTTTGGGTGAGTTATGTTAATGTAGCATGAGCATTTCCCTTTTTATCAGAGAAGAAAGAATCGTTAGTCCTGGGGAGACTTCAGAAGGAAGAGGTTTGACAAAATTGACATTTTTAAATATTTTGAGAATCAAATGACAGCAATACAATGAGCTTCCGAGGAAAGGTTTTCAAACGGGAGCCCAGTGAATTTTGGAAGAAGAGACGGACAGTGAGAAGAGTAAATCAAGAAGAAATCCACAGGCTTGGTTCTGTATGTATCCAAATATCACTGTTTGCTTTTCAGCTTTATTTCAATACTTTAAAAAAAAATTAAGATTAGCTCTGGGGTGGTATTATAATATAAGTTGTGGGCAAAGTCTTAGACACAATCAAATTTTCAGTTTGGCTCAGAAATATCCTCTTATCATTATTTTAAAACATGTTGATAGATAATTTAAGTAGTTAAGATATTATTAGACTATTTGGAATATTGGAATTACTTTCATTAATATTTTAAAACATATTATAGAGGATTTAAATAATTAAAATATTACTAGAAAATTGTCTCCTTAAAAAGTCTACAAGTACCTCAATGAAGAACCCAGTTGATCACTTGTATACAGTTGTGCTTTTAAAAAATACTACTCTGTATTTTATCACACACCATTCATTATTTGTTTTAGAATTCTTAGAACAATGCAAAAGGTGAAAGAAAATGTAAATAAGTATTTGATTACATGAGTCAGGGAAAAGAGTAGAAATTGGTAAGTTTTAAAGGTTAAAAAGATGTGGTTTGCTTATTGTTAACATGCTTCTGCCTTTTTATTGTCTGTAAACAAAATGAGGGCTCCAGAAATGTGTATTTGTTACAGAATTCAAGATACCTATCTGTTAGAACAATTGGCAGCTGAGTATTGGAGGCCTGCAGTGAACCACATGTAATGTGAAGGGCTCACTGTATATGATAAATGGCTGCAACAACATGATTGGGAGTTCTTTCTCAGGAAATGTTCATTCTATGGGGTGTTCAAATTTTGCTTGCTTTCTTCAGGGTAGGGGTTCTTCACTTTAGCATTGCTGTTATTTGGGGGTTTAAGATTTCTTTGTTGTGCCAGGCTATTTGCATTGTAGATATTTAGTAACATCCTTGGCCTCCACCCACTAGATCTAGTAGCAAACTCTACCCAGTTTTGACACAAAGGTCTCTAGTATTTCCAGATGTTCCCTGGGACAGGGAGAATGATGTCCCCAGTTGAGGACCACTAGGGGTAAATATAGCTTTTGTTTATGTAAGCATCAAGAAACAGAGCAGCTTTTTAAAAACAATTTGTGTAAATGATAATATAATGATTCGTTGTGAATAGTCATTTAATGAATATGAATAATCAAACTAATGAATAGTCATCCCTTGTTGAGCTGAAATCAGGAACCAGAATACTACATCTTAAGTAACGGTGGTTCTCTGTATACTCACCATCTATATCGTGGCAATGTAAAGTAGATAGATTTACCAGACATATGGCTCAAGGATTGGTGCTGTGTTGTTGTTTGGTTGGTTCCTCAGTCATTATCTCAGTACTAAATGTCTTCCATCCCGGGGGATACACCTGGGTCTTTCCAGGCAGCATTTTACAACTGGCACATTCAGGGTCCTGAACCTAACCTCTTGATCTCCATTGACCCAGAATGAGTGCCCAGTTGTGTCTTCTCTCCTGGCTCCACAAGAGCTTCATCAGTTGTTTACCACCAGCTTATTAAAAAGGATAAGTATTTGAGAAACTTATTTGGTTTGATCATTTAACCTTTATACCAGTCCAGAAAAAACACCATAATTTCCTCTCTGCCTTTCCGTGGAATTTAGAAGTTCCATGGGTTATGTCACCGTGAGATTTACTTCTTCTTGTGTTCTAAAGAACAACACACAAGAGAGGAACAGGCCTATCTCATACAGACCATACATACAGTTTGGCAACAGGACAGTCCCTCGTGTCTCCCTGTATAATGAAGCTAATCACTCTATGAATTATCTTAATTGAATTTGAAGGTATTACTACTAAGCACTATGGAAAAAGCAGCCAGTAAGGATTGTGTTTTCCCACAGCATTCAATAGCAATGCATTCACATTTAATTAAGATCATTCATACAGTGATTAGCTTTCTTCTATGGAAGGCACTGGGGACTTTCCTACCGCTGTTGCCTGCTTGGAGTCTTTGTAAGATAGGTTTATCTCCTTTCACAGATTGTCTCTTCTGTAGAGTAAGGGATTGCTCAATCCATCCCAAGTATTATCCTGAGATGTGGGTTTCACTTCCAGAAAAAAAAGAAAAAGTTAATACAAGAAAGTGAAGCATGTAATTAGAGCCATATGGGGTTATTCTATCTCATGTTCTCCCCTACCATCTAGATGACCTTGTGCAGATTACTTAATGTCACTTTGAGCCTCAGTTTCCTCTTCCATAAAGTGTTCATAACAGTACCTGCCCTATTTTAAGATTACTTACTGGAATTCAAGTTGGTCTTGTGCATTCTGATCATGATTTGAACTCTATCAAAGTTATACGTGTTATGTAGTATTAATAAAGCTAAGTAGAATACTTAAGTTTCCAGAACAAGGGAAGCGGATATAATTATAGCGAGATTGCCTTTCCAGCAACTACAACAAATGAAGTCACTGAGAGATGACACCTTCTCCTGGGAACCTTTTTCAGTGACAGGGCTACTGAGTAGACACAATTCTGAATTGCATCAAACTGAGTGCTCAGGGTCCTAGACTGCTCTGTGTTGATGGGATTTGCCTTAGAAAGATCATGTTTTTTTCCGCCCCCACCTAAGCTCAGCTGAGCTAAAAACCCACTCAGAGCTCTTTTGGAATTTCTACGACACAACCGTCTAAACTTTCTAAAAGCTAAACCAACATCCTCCCACTGGCTTCAGAGATGACTTGATAGGTGATAAAGAAAAAGCAATTCATGTGAGCAAATGATCAACAAAGGAAGATAAGTCTTAAAATTTGTTTAGAGAATAAAACTAAATTCTTTTAAATTTTTGAATATACTCCTACATTGTAGTGAAAAAAAGAAATAATGATTCTTGGAAATGATTATTATAGATTATCTGTTTTTATAATGATCATGTGAATTTTGAATTCTACAAATGATTTCTTGCAAAAAGGCAAATTTAGAAATGGTTTACTTTCTTAATAGTCTAGAGTGTTTAACTAGATGTTTGTAACTTCCTGAAAGGTGTACATTTCAAACTTGATACTCTCTTGACCTAGATTGACAATTTTGTCTATTTCATTTTCTTCAAATGCTTTTGTCTTTTTAATATATATATAAAATTGATTTTTTACAGAGAGGAAGGGAGAGGGATAGAAAATCAGAAACATTGATGAGAGAGAAACATGGATCAGCTGCCTCTTGCACAACCCCTACTGGGGATGTGCCCGCAGCCAAGGTACATGCCCTTGACCAGAATCGAACTTGGGACCTTTCAGTCCAAAGGCTGATGCTCTATCCACTGAGCCAAACCGGTTTTGGCTTCTTCAAATGCTTTTGAAGCTGTTTAACTGTATTGTAAATTTTAACTAGTTTAGAAATTTCCCTTATGAATCCAGTTTTCAAGTGTATTGTATAAGAAATCCCTTTGGTATTTTAATTCACTTATCACAGAGAGCATTTGAATTATAAGAAAAGTTCAAAGAAAAATGAAACATGTTAGATCAAGCAGAACAACTTCCCTTAAATTTTGAAATGTATGTGGTATTCTGTAGTTGGAGGTTTTCTTTTTAACTGCCTTTTTTTTTAATCCAAATCATTCAGAATGATCTCTAGTACATAGGAAGTCAATAAGAATGATAGTTTCCTTCTTACATTTTAAGTCTTAATTTGGAAAGATTAAGTACATGATTAAGTTGAATTATTTTATCAATCTTCTGTACAATCAGAAAAATAAATGTGTTTGATATTTTTAAGTTTTTTTCTAGCTTGTAGGTCTTGAATCTGCAGTACTTGAAAATTTTGGAATGTGCATAAAAATTCTTGCTCCCTTCTTTAGTAATAGCCTATTAGCACTTTAATAGAAAATTAAAAACTATGGATTGAGGATCTGATCTGATCTGAATGACTTTACCATACATCTCATATACTTCATTTTATATTATGTATCTTTCAAGTCTATTTTTTAAATATATTTTTATTGATTTCAGAGAGGAAAAGAGAGGGAGAGAGAAATAGAAACATCAATGATAAGAGAATTGTTGATTGGCTGCCTCCTGCACACCCCACACTGGGGATCAAGCTCTCAACTTGGGCATGTGCCCTGACCAGGAATCAAACACATGACCTCCTAGTTCATGGGTGGAACCTCAACCACTGAACTATGCTGGCCCAGCTCAAGTCTATTTTTTATCCTTTATTCTTCCTTGTTAAGGCAAATAGCTTCCCTCCCTGGTCATCTGGGCTTCCTTACTTCACTGTTACTGTTTGTTTTATACAAACATTCTCAATTGCTTATTTAGGCTATTTTATCATGAGCCAGTGAGCTGAAAGGAAGCACAGGATTGGGGTCGCAGGATGGCTGCTGCAGGAAACAATGAAATGAGCCTGAATGAGGTGAAATGGTGAAAATTAGGGGTGAAAGATTGGAAAAAATGAACAGGTTAGAAAATACAAAGAAGCAGGAGTACTGGCAGGGGTCAAATTCAATCTGAACCATGGAAATGGAAAAATGTAAGCTGAAACTTGATCTGGCCTAAGAGTTGAGGCCCCATCAGAGGGCTCAGGGTAAGGCCTGAGCAAGAGGGAGGAACCCATTTTCCAAATGAGTTCAAGAGCAGTACCTGCAACTTAACCAAGAATGAATTCACTTTCCTCAAGAGTGACTGCCAAGAGAGGAAGAAGAGATGAGCCAGGAGAAAAGAAGGTGGGGGATAATTGCCATATCAAGCAGAATTAACTCCATGAAGGTGCTCTTTACAACTCTCTGAGCAGGAGGTCAACCGTTTGTCAGAACAGGGAATGAATGCCACAGTATACAAAAGTAGCAACATCTTGATCCCAATAACTTTTTTTTTTTTATTTCCCAGATGGTGACAGTGGTATAAAACTTTCTGAATTTACAGATTCCCTCAATTAGTGGCAATTTCCATTGTGGTTTTTGCCACAGACGTTATCTGACATTTACTGTCTGATTCATTTTCTTGGTCCCCCTTACACTTTTATACATACTTTTTGTTCTCTGTCCCTAGCACTATTTCTTCAAATAGGTTTTCAATGTCTTGCTCTCTCTCTTTTACTGGCACCCCTATAATTCGGATGTTGGTATGTTTGAGGTTGTCCCAGAGGCCCCTTACACTATCTTCAATTTTTTGGATTCTTTTGGTTTCTTGCTTTTTCAGCTGAGTGGATTTTCCCTCTTTGTATTTCAAACCTTTAACTTGGTTCTTGGGGTGCTCCAGAGCACTTTTAGGTCTTTGTATAATATTTTTTATTTCAGTCAGTGTATGCTTAATTTCTGGTTGGTCCTTTTTCATATCCTTGAGAGTCTCCTTCATATCCTTGAGGGTCTCCTTCATTTCCTTGTAGGACTCATTCATTTCCACGTTGGTCTTGATCATTTCCTTGCAGGTCTCGTTCATATCCTTGAGGGTCTCATGTTCATTTCCTTGTAGGACTCATTCATTTCCTTTGCAGTCTTGCTTATTTCCTTATAGGCCTCAACCTTTTGTTGGAGCCTCTTGAAAAGTCCTATAACCGTGGTTTTGAATTCCATGTCCAGTCGTTTTTTTTCTCCATTTCTTTCACATCTGATTTCTTTCCATGTCTCTGCATGGTGGCTGCTTCCCTGAGTTGGTCAATTAGCTTTGTGTGGTAGACTTCCTACTAGGGCAGTGGCTCAGCCTCCCCAGTTACCTGAGGTGGATATGGGTTGCACAGTCTTGTTGAAGTTAAGCTCAGGTTAATTGTTGTTAGCACTTGGAGGGGTTGACCTCCAGGCCAATTGTCTGTGAAGCTCAGGTGTGCTCAGGTTGGATGGGCGGAGTCTCCAGGCCAAGCAGATAGCGTTAGCTCTGCCCTGTGCGGCCCCAGGGACCCTGCGCCGGGGGCAGTGGCTGCCAGCACCTCTGAGAGAGAGCCGCTATGGAACTCCACTGACTGCTGGGGAATTCAGACTCTCCCCAAATGACTCTGCACACCCAATGTCTCACCCAGGGTCGTAAAACAAAGCAGTCTGACGGTTTTCTGAATGAGAAAGCAAGTCGCAGAGCGCTCTCTGCGCAGTCACGTGGCTGAGCTGTTCGCACAAGCTGCCTTCTCCACAAGCCGGGAGACCCTGCAGCACCCAAGCTTTGGCGTGCCCTCCCACTGTCCAGTTTTCACCCCATATGATAGTGGGTTCCCTGGACTTTGCCCAGAGCTGGAGAATCAGTCCAGTGGGACGTCTTTGTCTCCCCGTTGGAGAAAACTGGCCGGTTTTCAGCCACCCGCCCTCTCCGCTGGCGTGTGCTCCAAACCTCTGACTCCGCGCGAATCTTTCAACGCTGTCCACCACCGCTCCTCAGAGTCACAGTGTCTTATTTTCACTTTTATTTGTGGAATTTTCACTCAGCCAGCCTTCTGGTGATTCTGGAAGGTGTTTGTTCTTTCGTTAAGTTATAGTATTAAAATTGCTGAGTATGATGGCAAGATAGGTGTTTTACCTATGCCGCCATCTTGATTCTCCTCCAGCCCCTAGATTTTTAATGTCCTTCCCTGTAGAACTCACAAAGGAAACAGGAATAGTTCTTAAAACTACACCTCTGTTTCAGCATCTTCACTCAGGAAAATAAAAATAGAAGCTTTGATGTTGTCTATGTTTGAAAAGACATGACTTTTTCTGGTGAAGTGGAGTGGAAGAGTGGAGTGGACCACAGGCTTGCTACTGAGCTGGGTTAAAATATCAATTCTTTTGTTAACTTGCTCATCAAGCCCTCAGTATCCAAGTCTCTTCGTCTATAAACGAAAGCAATGATGATCTTTTCTAGGCTTGATATGATAGGAGAAAGTGTTAAACACTTATCATGGTCCTTGCCATTTGATCATGATAGTAGTTGTAGAAAAATAATAATTATTAGCATATATGGAGTAAATCAGAAAAATGACAGTTTTCATTATTACTATTAGTATGAAATTATTTTGTGTAATTATGTTACTTCTACAAACATACTTAAAAGATGAGTGCATTTTCATGTAACAAAAATATCAAATGTGACTCTTATAATGAAAATGGCACAATAAAGGAAAAGGATTTGGGGCCAGCAATGGCTTAGAGATGCCTGGTTAATCATATACTCTAGGGGGCTGCCAGTACTTCCACTACAACCTGGCATCTCCTGGAAGAGAAAATTGTAGTATGTGGAATGTCAGCATTGACAGTAAATATGGAAATAATCGCTTTTTTTGCTCCCCAGTTATTCTGGTATCATAGGAGAAGGGTAAGTTAGGCTTAGTGGTACATTAGAGATAGAGCTGCACTGAGTTTACCACCTTAGGAAACCAAGCAGGTACTTAAGTAACCTCATACCCAGAATTTGTGATGCCTGATATATGTTTTATAGAATGAGATGACATTGGACTTCATTAGCAATACATGGTTTATGGAACCTAAATTCCTGAATTTGAAGGGTCCTCGGCTACAAGAGGTTCTTCTTTAAGACCATTCAAATCCAAATAAAGACAAGTTAAGGAGATAATAGTACCATATTATAGGTGTTGTTCCTTGTATTATAGTTTGTTAGATTTCTTTAGCTGCAAGCAGAAGAAATCGACTCAGATAAATAAGCACAGTCCAGATAAGAGAACAGAGGGAAGGTTGGAGAGACAAGCTGGGAAAGAACAGGGATGAACGCAGAACATCTCAGGGCAGTGGAAATGGGTGGTTTTGGTGTTTGGGACTAATGGGCAATCATGTGGCATTTTGGTATTTCTCCACTCAAGATCCAGAGTTCTGGAGGGAAGTGCTTAATCGGTCACACTGGGATCGCATACCCTTGACCGTAGAAAAGTAGGACCCTTTTCATTGTCAGACACTGCAAGATTGCTCCTTATGCGGATAGGGAGAGAATTAAGTCACCAGAAGGAAAGTAAATGCTAATAGTAAAGAAATACATACATACATACATACATACATACATACATACATACAGGATAGATGTTATATAGGCCAAAAGACAACAAAAGTCCACTATACATTTTCAGTTTCAAGCAACCAAAAATAAGAAATGAAATAAAAGAATGAGCTGACTCTCGCTAGGGGAAGATTTGTTGAAAACATAAGTACAAGTTCCTGACATATCTGCTTACATTCATGATGTGATATGTATGATACACACACACACACACACACACACACACACACACATATATATATATATATATACACACACACACTCCCCTCACACTTGACCTGTTAGTGAAATTCTATTTGTGTGACTGCTAATATTAAAATGGTATCAGAGTTTGTGCCAATGGCAGCTTTCATCACAGTCTTCATACAAATTAATCTAAAATTCCCAGCAGTTTGCTCCAAGGCATTAATTTCCCTGGTGTCAGGCAGACTTGTAATTGGGTTGTGATGTATTTTTAATGATATCTATTATCTTTCAAGTGTTTCTAGAAAACTAGATGAGACATACAATTTAATTTGACTTGGATATTCTTAGATGTTTTCTACTTCTTTATAAGTTCTGGTATTAGATTGAAAAATAACCATTTTTACTTACTTTTGTATTATAATTTGTTACAATGTAACACATAGATATGGTCAGATTTCCTTAAAAAACTATTCCAAATGTCTGAATTCAACTTGGAAGTATATCTTTTATTATAGATACTATAAATTTGTTGGTCACATTGATTTTCCTAATGATATTGAGGGTTAACAAAATAGACTATTTTGATTTTTCTATCTACCATGTTTATGTTGAGCATGATGATTAATCCTTTTTATATATTTGCAAAGGGCTTTATAATTTACCAAGTTTAACTGGGTTTATTTACTGAAATGGACTAAGAAATCAACTACTGGTTGATTTCTTCTGAGATCTATGTCCTGTTTTTGTTACCAAGGGAACCATTTCCAAATTCAGCTTAATCTGAGCTATCCCAGCTGTGGAATTCCTAACTTTGATTTAGCTAATGTTTTTCCATTCTCACGAAACTCAGTTGGTCAAAACAGAGAGAAGGTTACAGGGTCAACATAAGATGGCTTATTCTTTACTTAATCATTTCCGTTTTGGTAAGAAAAGCTAGTCTTGTTTTCTGAAGCACCAACATTTGAGAATTTGTCCAGTGGAACTCCCTTTGATGAAAGGCTGAATTGAATCTGTCACAGGACCACAAGCTGACAGCTATAGCTGTGACTCCAGCTGCATGGTCTCCTCCGATTTTCTCATTTGTTTTAAGCACAAATAGTGTGGAAGTTGGTTCCATTTCAACTGCATTAAAGCCAAAGGGGCCTGGATTAAATTAAGGTCTAAAAAATCCATGTGTCATTTAGATCTTTTATTTCCTCTAAGAAAATTCATCAGTTATCTGGATAATGCAAAAATTAATTACCCACTGTGTTATTTCGAATATGTTTTGGAGATCTCAAGATTGGAATTCTTTTTAGGGTCTCTCTAAAGACCCCCTTGGATCCTTATTCTTAGCTATTTGTCTGTCTGTGTGCCAAGATGTCAAGAGGATATTTAAAGAATTAACATGGTAGAGCCTAGTGTATTGGTCCTATGGTGATAATTTTGATTGGTTTGTTTTTCTGAGTAATTAGCCAGGATGCAAAGTTTTGTAAGATGAAGAAAGTATTTCAAGATACAGGATTAATTCTTTTATGAATATTCAAATTAGAATAAAGTTTAAGATATCTAAAAATGGCAGGAGTGATTAAGGAAGTCCAAATTGGCATCACAGGATACATTGCATGTTGCAGAAAAATATAAACTTCTCAAAAATAGGGAAAATATCTCTTTTTATAATAAATATTTCTTGAAAAAGTCAGATTTCCTGAAAAGGAGAGCAACTAGTTCAGATTAACAAATTAAAATGACTTTAACGACGAGTAACCAAAGCCTTGCTCCCTAATTACACTTAAAATTTAGAACTCAAACATATGGGCCCCAAACACAAGGGATTTGCTATAGAGATTATTCTTCATTCCTTATCACATCAAACCATTTCCCTGATAAGTCCTTAGTAATCCTGTTTACTAACCTGTCCTAACAAGCTTGACCTGCATGTGTATAGGTAAGAGCTAAAGAAAACAAATTCTAAGTATAACAAATTGACTGTTTTCTGTATACTTATATTTGCACTGCTAATAAATCTAATGTTAAACCAATGCTAAATTTAATCTTTTTTTTTAATCTTGAGGTGTAAATACATAAAAATATTTCCTAGGCTGTTTATCAAGGGGGAAAAAAAAGTCGAATTTCAAAGTCACTTTCATTCTTCTTTCTACTTGTGGGGAACAGAGGAGCCCCAACCTGATTCGGGAGAACCATGGAGAAGCCACTGACCTTTAATCTTTTACTAGAGGCCCAGTGCATGGATTTGTGCACATTGAAAGGAAATTAATTAGAAGAAATATTTTAGAGGCTGGGGAGGGATCATGGGATAGCTCCAGAGCGTGTTCATCCGTTCTCAACTGGTCTGTCTCACCCAGTCCCAATCGCTAGAACCCAGTAGCAAGCTAACCTACCAGTTGGAACATCTTCCCCCTGGTGGCCAGTGCATGTCATAGCAACTGGTCAAAAGATAAGACAGCATATTAGGTTTTTATTATATAAGATTTTAAATTTCAGTGCTTTTCCTTTTGTTATTCTCTTGCCTCCATAGTATCTTAAAATTTGTTTTTTGGGGGGTTTTTTTTGTTTGTTTGTTTAAGTGAAATGTAGAAGGAAACTATATAGGCATGGAACACAATTCTTGGTACATGAAGAATTTAGTGTCATTAATTCAATTGGCTGGTTGGTTAATTTGAGTTGGTTTTGGTGAATGTTTTGGGGTAAAACTTGTGAAGTGCTTTCAATTATCCTATCTAATAAAAGAATAATAATGAAAATTGACCGTACCTCCAATCAAGCCACACCCACAGTCATGCCCAGCAGCCAATCAGGAGCAAATTATGCAAATAAACCCCAACCAAGATGGCTGTGGCCACTGAGAGCAGGAGGGAGGCTTGGGTTTCCCTGGCAACAGAGGAAGCCAAGCTTTCTGCCTGCCCTTGCTGGCCTAGGCCTCCATTCAATGCTACAAAGTTTCAATTATAAAAGATACACAATCTGAACAGAAATGGTGGTAGCCATGAAGCTGGGGAGAGCAGAGGCTAGAGTTGCCCGGGCGATGGAGGAGGCCAAGCTTCTGCAGGCCTGGCCGGCCTAGGCCTCCACTCTAAGCTACAAAGTTTCAAACAGAAATGGCTGTCGCCACAGTGGAAGCAGAAGGCTTGGCTCCACTCCAGTCTACAAAGTTTCAATTGTAGAACATAAATTAGTCCCAGATCCCAAGGCCTCCACTTGGGTTGCTGGGGGGCATGGCCAGCCTTCAAACCACCACAGGCCCCTCTTCCAGGCCACCCCAAACCCCAAGGGAACTCCCACCCTTCAGGGCAAACCAGCAGGCCCCCACCCATGCACCAGGCCTCTATCCTATCTAATAAAAGAATAATACACAGATTGACCATCACTCCAATATACAAGAGGGCTGCCCTTGTGTAGTCAAAGATCCTGCCCCCATGTGGACACAAGATGGCCATCACAAGATGGCCAGCAGAGGAGGGCCATTGGGAGGTTCCAGGCCTATAAGGGAGGGTAGTTGTGGGCGATCAGTCCAGCAGGGGAAGGCAGTTGGGGGCGATCAAGCCTGCAAGGGAGGACAGTTAGGGTGACCAGGCCACCAGAAGAGGGAAGTTGGGGGCAAACTGGCTGGCAGGGGAGAAGTTAGACATCAATTAGGCTGGCAGGGTAGTGGTTAGGGGGTGATCAGGCTGGCAGGTAGTAGCGGTTATGGGCAATCAGGGAGGCAGGCAGATGAGCAGTTTGGAGCCAGCAGTCCTGGATTGTGAGAAGGATATCTGACTGCCCATTTAGGCCCATTCCTATTGGGATCAGGCCTAAACGGGAAGTCAGACAATCCTCGACCAGTCCCAGATTGGAGAGGGTGCAGGCTGGGCTGAGGGACATCTCCTGCCCTCTGTGCATGAATTTTGTGCACTGGCCCTCTATTTTTCCAATAAAGGCAAATCTATATTTGTTTGACATGTATTTGATGGTTCACATATCCCATCTCCTTGATGCTTATAACAGCACTGCCATAAGCAGCAAATTTCCCCTTGATTCATTGGACTCAACCTCACTAAGTCCAGTTTAAAGACTTGTTCAAATTATGCAGCTGGTAGGTAAAAGATCCTCACTTCCAAATATGAATTCTGACTTGGAATTCTTTGCAACAGTGACTGGTACACAGAGGTGTTTAGGTGATTTACCAGATTTTTATGGTGCCCTAAGAGCTCAAAATACTTTAGTAAATACATTGCTAATTGTTCTTCTCTGTTTTGCTGACTTTAGTTTCTAGTACACATACATAATCTGTAATTTTTCCCCACTCTCCTTCCCCCAGTGTTTATGTATCTTTTTTATAATTACTTGAAGATATTAGTAGTGAATTCCCCACTGGGATTTTCTAGGTTCCCTCTCTGGTGGATTTTCAAAGGGTAAATAGTTTTACAATTCATTGATTCCCCAGTGTTTCCATGGAGGCATGATAACTTGAAAAACAAAATTCATTTTTTACCATGATAAAAGCAATCCATGTTCATTATAGAAAAATGTAAAAATTCAAAATAGCAAAATCCTAAATGTCATCATCCCATCCGAATATAATAACTGATAATATTTGTATCTATGTCTCTAATCTTTTTTCTTTAAGTTTTAAAACCTTGCTCAGTTATTCTGGTGTGCAATATTTAGTCCCACTTTCACTTAACAATAATACATAAGCAATTTTGCTTCTTATTACAAACTTCAAAAACTTAGTTTTAATGATCATGTATTATTTCTTTGCAAGGATGTACCATAATTTTTTAATCATTCCTTATCTTTTATAATTTATTGTTTCCAATTTTTAGCTGACCATGTCCTTCATTCCTTACTACCCCTTATAGGTATTCCCAACCCAAACTCTAGTGTCACAATATATGTGAATCTAGAAAAACAGTGTCAAGATGAACTTGGCTTCTTTCCTTCTGAGGTAGTGTCCTTTTGTTATCTTTTCTTTTGTAGCAATTCTTAGTATCTTGATCAAGAATCCCAACCTCCTTATGTTTTCCCACAAGAACCACTCATACAAAATGTTGTGGATTAATGAACTGTAATGAAGGATAAAGTGTTACAAGGAAGAACTATTGCATGTACTATAATTATTTATTGCTTTATTCCAACCCTACCTTATTTTCAATGCCCTTCCCAGAGCCCATTATAGCACTAACTCTCTCTCTCTATGACACACAATTCTTTGAAAAATATAAACCACACATTTTTTAGTAGCAGTTATGGTGTCTTCACTTTTTGGATATAGCGTCTACCAGCCAGCCTGCCTCTCTTATCTATCTTGGATTAAGGTAAATATATTTTTCCCATCTTGTTACAAAGATAATGTTGCAAAGACAATTTTGTATAAGTTTTGGATTATAGATGTGATTATTTTGTTTTTAAATTGAGTCCCAGAAAAGGAATTCCTGCATGAAATGACATAAACTTATTAACTCAACAGATATTTATTGAGCGCCTACTTTTTGCTCTTTGTACACATTGAATTTACAATAAAAGTGATTTAAGCCCATAGCTAGTGCAAATTTAAAAGTGAGCACTTATGTGATGAGCACTGTGGATGCGGTACAGTTCTAAGCCATATAAATATTCCCCCATCACATTCATTCTACAGTGCATGCTACACTCTCAGTTGCATCTCAACACAGAAAACCTATAATCACATTCTCCCTTTCATTTTGGACTTTCCCACAGTAGAGCTCCCGCTAATGTTTTAGTTAGACCGTATTTCTATTCTGGTGACAGGTCTAGGTTGATGATTTAGTCATTTACTTGTTCAGTGTTACATACTTCAAATGCTTAGTCCTCAGCGTCATTTCTTCACCCATTTGACACTGAATTACAATTATGAAAACAGTTCAGATCTTTGTAACGGACACTATGTTCTTGCAATTGGAATCTTTAGCTGAGGCATAGACCAGCGACTCCTCCACACCAATTAAAGGGCTCTTGGCAGCACTGGCTGTTACGAAGACAGCAGGTTGACCAACTCTAGGACTTAGACGTTATGTTGGTAATCCATGAGAAGTGAGGCATAAGTAGAAAGGAAGGGAGCATTTGTTTTGGTGACAGGATCCCATTCTTCTGCTGTGAAGTTGAATTGGAGGAGAGCTGTGGATTTGGGGAAGTGGAGCAAACAAATCCCTTATTACTGTGTAGGAAGAATAGTGCCTGTTACCCCTGTGGTGCAGCAGCAGCCCTGCTGCATAATAACAGGTACTGGTGGGTGCCTTTTCCCAGGCCTGGAGTGGTTTTAGAATGCCTAATGGAATTCATTACTGATTTGAGAGAAAGAGAGTGAGAGTAAAAAGCACTATAAAAATCCAGTCCAATCTAATTCAGGGCAGTCTTGGCACATGCCTCCTCCCAATTGGTGTATTTCCAGAAGAAAGAGGTACATTAAATTCTGGAGGGACAAACCCAACCGTTGTAAAAGCTATAAATCAATGCTGCTCAGTTCCCAGTTTTACTCAGTGTCTCTGCAAGCAGCTGTAGTGAGAAATTAACTTATTCCACCATCCTTATATACATTTGTCTCTTCGACTGAAATATTGAACAAAACAGCTCTCCTGCTTCAGAGAGAACTACTGCATCCATAGCCTGGATTCTCACCATCACATACCATAATGCATTCATAGCAAATATTGCCAGGTCCAAGGCTCTAGATGCTATGAAATATATCATTGTTATTTGCATTTTTAAACATCATGTCCACCCAGCCAGTGTGTGTGGCTCAGTGGTTGAGTGTTGACTTATGAACAAGGAGGTCACAGTTCGATTTCCGGCCAGGCTACCTGCCCAGGTTGTGGAATTGATCCCCAGTATGGGGTGTGCAAGAGGCAGCCAATTAGTGATGCTTTCTCATCATTGATGTTTCTATCTTTCCCTCTCCCTTCCTCTCTGAAATCAATAAAAATATACTTTTTAAAAAAACACAAAAACCATCCTGTCCACAAAAATTATAAATTATTGAATATCCTGAAATTATATAAGCATTGAATATCCTGAATTGATTAACAAGTTCCCTGAAAAAATAGCACTCAACTAATATATCTCTGCCCAGAGGTCAAGACTAAATACATTAAATAAAGCAGATTGGCTAGGTTTTGTGTCAAAATAACTTCAATGCAGCATTTTAAACAGGAAAGTCTTAATAAATGTCATTTATTGATTGACTTGTATGTCCTAGGCTGAAATGAAAATCTACCCTCCAATAGATGCTTACATCTGTTGTAAGCTATGCCTTTTATTGGGCATAACAAGGAAAGTTTAGGACTTCGTTTTTCTATGGTTTTATTGATAACCTGTGACTTGTGAGCTCTAATTTTTCTATTCTATGAATTTAGGTGGCATGCACTTTGGGTGGAAGAGGTGCCCTAGTAAAATGACTTCTTTGAAGCTCTCTAGTCTCCAGCTTTTTATTATTATTATTATTAATGCAGTAGTTTGTAGCTGATGGAAGATGAAATTTAAAAGACAGTGCAAACAAGATTGTAGGAGGCCTCTTAAAACATCTTGATGCCATTTGCCTTTAAATCTCTCAACTGCAACACACAAGGAGCCACATTCTCACATGGTGGTGTAAAGAAACGAGAGGAGGAAACTGCTAGTAGTTATGCCACCATCTTAAAGGGCTCAAACACTAAAGCTGAAAACACAAGAAAGGAAAAGGACATAACCAACCAAATCTGTGGCTGAGATAACAACTGTCTGGTGCTTTTACAATACATTCTATTTTCTTTGCTTCGTTTAATATACAAAATCTATATTAAGATGGGAAAGAGATTCAAGAATAACCAGGGGTTTCAGACTTTAAGGCCTTAAGGTTTTGTGGGGAAGTTGGTAAAATCAGTGTATGGTTTTGCAGGATAAGAGGTAATAGAAAAGGACTACGAAGATCCATAGCTGAACTGAAGTGAAATATTACCTCGGAAAGGTGTTCAAAGCCAACTAAAAATAAAGTGAAATAAATGTTTGCACCAAACCAAACATCTGGAATCTGCATGTTTCTTAAGTTATCATTTTGTGATTCTTAGAATTGACCTTTGCCTGGGAAAATAGGGAATTGTAACTTAAAATAAGTCTAAATAAAGTAATTTTTATCAAAAGATACTGATTTTAGGAAGATTTTGTTTTTAATTACTCCAATTGGTGCCATGGTGTCTCTACTTCTTCTGCTTCAAAATGTTGAAAGTTTTACAGTTCTTTCACTCAGTAGATCATGTTGGGCAACTAAATTTCTTCTTTTCTTCAAATATTACATGGAGTTCTGAATTTTATTTGCTGTGTCTAGCAATCTTGCTGAAAGGGCCCTTTCCAGAGAAAATATTCACTTTACATTTTCCTCGGTTTATTTAAGGATTTATAAAATGAGTTATCTTTCTTTTGTTTTATTTTGATGCAGAAAGTACATGGAAATATTTATTATTGGCCCATTGTGTTACATTTTATTTTGTTTCACTTTTCATATTTGGAAAATCATCAAAATTAACATTGACTGCTACTTTGAGGAGTGCATTAGAAATTATTAAAATACCAACAAAGATTTCTGGGGCTTTAGCAGCAGAGATCTTTCAAAGAAGGCCTTAGAAATGGAAGCTAAATCTGTGTGCCTTGCAGACTGGAGAGGAGTGAGGGTAGTGGGAAACTGTTGATGTTGTTGTCGTGAAAAAGAAAACAAATTTTCATTTACAAGATCACTTTAACATACACATTTCATGGTGACCACTTCAGCTTCCAAGCCTTAAAGTAATCCAAAAGACCATTTCTTCTCATTTGTGTTAATATAAATCATCAAAGGGCCAACGGAAGGTAGTTGTGTCCTTGGTTTTATGTTCTGTGATGTGTTACTCTTTCTTTTGGGCTCCATCGTTTATACACAACAACCCTATAATGAATCATAACTTCTCCCACTAGCATTGTCTTTATCTTTCTGGTACTATGGGCAGCTTATTTGAAGACAGTGCCATTCTTTTCAACTTCAGGACTTTTTCGTTTTATTTTATTTTTATTAAATTTAGAAAGAGAGAAGGGCAGAGAGGACAGGGGAGAGGGGGGATCTATTTGTTGTTTCATTTATTAAAGAATTGGTTGATTTTTGTATGTGTTCTGAATGGGGATCAAACCAGCAACCTTGGCCCATCAAGACATTGCTCTAACCAATTAGCTACACAGTCAGGGCTTCAGCTTCATGTCTTCAATGCAGTGTGATTATAAAACTATTTTCAGACTCTTCTCCAGTTTCACTACACTGTGCCCATAATACTTATGTTGTTTATTTCTGTTAGAGAATCATCCAGCGTCTCTCTATCCAGGCAAAAAGGCTCAGAGCCAAGCAATTAATACTGTCACAGGATCCATGCTTCAGTGACAACTAAGATAGCCTATGATATTTGATTGCTAGCAGGGTGCCAACACTTTGAAAGAGATTCAAGTAGCACTCACAAGGAAGTATCTAATTCAGCAAAAGTGAATTAGTATCACAATACTATAGCAAGTAACTTTCTTCCCATTGACAAAGGTAAAGTTTACATAGAATTATAGTGTATGGGTGTGCTAGGACTGAGTGAACAGCTTGAATTACTGAATGAGATGTCACATATTTCAGGATCTTCTCCTATTATTTGAGATCTGGAAATAACAGTTGTGCGCCTTTGCCCTAAATGCCGGGAGTCTCTGTTGGAAGATTGCACAATTGTCAAAGCCTTGGTGATACTAAGACATGAAACCCAACCAGGCATTAAGAAGATTATATGTGTCAGTGGTTAATATTATGTTTTCTTTTCTACAGCAAGAAAAACCCAGGCTTCCTGAGCCTTTGGATTATGAAACTATCATTGAAGAACTTGAAAAGACGTATCAGAATGATCCCCTTCGAGATCTCCTCTTCTTCCCCAGTGACGACTTCTCGGTAAGTGTGCTCCTTTCAAGCCATCTAAGCTCAGGAGGGCCCACAAGATGATTAGGGGGTTAGGGGAGTCCAGCCCTCCCTGTGGTCACCCTACATTACAGTCACTGCAGTGGTAGTCCACATCCAGCAATTTCCAGCGCTCAAGAACCTCATAAATTTGGAAAATGGGGGCTAAGTGACACAGTGGCCACATGGAATGGGAGCAGCAGAGAGCACTGCCTGGGTCCAACTAGTCCTGTATCTCCGCCAATGCGTGGGTTTCAAACCACTGTCCTACCTGGCCTACTTCCTCCTTCAGACCATTTCTAACTAAAAGCTTCCAAGCAACTGTAACCAACTGATGACAAAGGTGGGATTCTCTTGGCCCAAAAGAGGCAATTCTTAAAAGTCACTCTTAATCTTGGGTGTCCTTTAATAAGGCTTGTGGGCAAAGAAAGATAGGCAGGTATATCTTTATGGAGGGCTTTGTGATTTTGGATATGCCCTTTTTAAGACAATGTTCACTGGCACAGAGACCACTCTTGAGGTGGTAAACAGAATGAATAAAAATGAAATGTGTATTGGAAAGAAACACAGTGAAGTTGTGGATGCTGAGCACCCACGTGTCCCAACCATTCCATTTGTGGTTATTTTAAACTTTATAAATAGCTAGTAAATATCTGACTGTGAAACAGATCTCCATGGGCAGGTGATAAATTTTCCTGTTTTTACCTAAAAGAAAGATACTCTCCGACATCACCAACATGAGCATTTTAAAGCAGATGTAAGACAGCTCTGAGGTCATCCTGTTAAGTAAATATTGGGCCTCAGAGTTCACATTTCCTCAAATAGCCTCAGACTTCCCTTCCTTCCCCTACTTTGGGGGCAGATCTGGCTTCTGGCTCCTAAAGGTTCATTGTTTTCACCTTCCTCCACAGCTCAATAAAAAAGAAGGTATTATGGAAGTTAACTTTCTGTTCCAAGTACAAAGAGGGATAGAAGAAACATGATAGATGTGTAGGTAGGAAAAGGAAACTCTCCCAATATTTTGCAGATTTTTTAATAGCTCCCACTTTTGACACACTTTAAGAGAAGCTTATCTCATGCAGACCTCTCATTTCTGTGGTTGGGCCACTGGGTCTTGAACTGCAAACACAAAGTTGACCCATGTTTTATTTTTAATTCTGTATCTTCATTTTCTTTCACATTGAAGGCATACTTAATAGCCTTTTTCTGTCAAACAACAGCATACACACACAGAAACCCTCAAAACTTGGAGAACTTTTTCTTCTAGCTCTGTTGTTCAGAAATATGTCAAAAGCTACACCAAGTTCCACCAACTCAAGAAGAGAGTAGATGGCATGAAACATTTTCACTGAATTTGACTTCATTTTTGGTATCTTTCACACTCAGTTAAGAATGATCTGATTATGGTATGACCTTTCTTGTCCTATAGGTATAAACATAGCACGTAATACATACTTTTTTTCCCCCCAAAGTAAACATTCCAGTAAACACACTGAATTCTTTTATCCTGTGCAGTCAACCCCATAGCCAACAAAATGAAGGGCAAACCCCTGAACATTGCCCAAGGGCTTCTCCAACATCTAGTCCTAGTTCACCTCTCAAGGCCATACTCTTCCTCCCCTATCCAACCCTCACCCTATTCCCAACTGTCACCCTAACTCCCAACTGGGGTAATATACTAGCACAATTCTGGGTATAACATTCTGTCACCCCTCAGACTATGTCCTTTCTTTATTCATTCAACAAATGTATAATCCTGAGGATTAGGCATGAACCTCAGAATGGGGAATCAGCATTGATTAGACAGAAATTACCTTGTTTTAATGGGGCTTACCTTTTACTGGGAGGAATAAGACAAAAAAATAAACAAATTAATTAACAAGATAGTTTGGATAAAGAGCAGTTCCATGAAGAAAATGAGACAGTGCCATGCAATAGAAACTGACTAGAAGAAGTAGGTTGGACTGGGTGGTCATGGACAGCACCAATAACAAGATTAAACAGAGGAGGAGCAACCATGCTAAAGCCTAGGAGGGAAGAAAGGGGTGTTTCAGGCTGAGGAAGCTGCTACAAAGGGCTCTGGAGAGCTCTCTGAGATTGATGAATGGCGTGGGTAGACAGAGTGTAGTCAGAGAGGAAGTCAGGCAAGGACAAGATAAGCCGTTGTGTCATCTTCAAATGCAAGTGGCAAGTCACCAGAGTGTTTCAAGGACAACAAGTGACCTTCTGTGTGTTATTAGAGCATATAGCAGGGTGAAGAGGAACCTGGGAGAACAGTGGGAGACTAACGGCCAATTAGCAGGTGTTCAAGAGACATCTGATGCTATGGAGTCCTCCTTATAAGAAAATGTCTTCTTAGACAAATAGCTAAATTTTCATTTACATTAAGCACCTGCCAAATAAAAGGATGGTGTCGAATATTACTGCATGAAGTTGCCAGCTTTTTAACAAAATGCAGATGGATAGTTTGTCCTCCTTCCTGCTCTACAGAGTAAGAGTTGACAAACTGTGGCCCATGGGTGGCTTGCTGTCTATTTTCATATGTCCTGTGAAGTAAGAATGATTTTTATGTTTTTATAAATTCTAGCCTGTAGTATTTCCTTCATAGAATGGTTAAATAGTTGAAGGAGAAAAAAGCCTAATTTGTAATTAATAAAAATTATATAAAATTCTGATTTTTGGTATCCATAAATAAGGTTTTACTTAAATACAATAATTCCCTTTTATTCACCTATTGCCGATGACTGCTTTCATGCTACACCTGCAGGCTTCAACAGAGGTGAAGTCATTGCAACAGAGGTAGAGAATCCTAAACAATTTACCTGACCCTTTATAGAATCTGCTATACAGGTTCCTGCTAAAATGAATTGTTTTTATGTGTTGGGGTTGTTCCCTCTTCCTATAGGAGGAATAAAGAGCTTTCCTTACAGACTTCCCACCCCTGTCTGCCCCATCCCCTGCCTATGTCACATGTCAGGGGTGTTGGTTACTAACAGCAAGCCTCCTTTCACCAGGTTAGAGGATCATTTCCCAGGCTCATGCTTGAGCGATGGTAAGGATTCTGTGGGATGTGTGTGGACAGTCTCTACCCACCCATTGGGAAGTGGTGGTAGATGACCACTCCAATCCTAACATATCACAGAATGGAAGGAAGGGGAACAGCCTCAGCTCCTCACCCTCCTTCCAGTGGTCCTTAGCCCAACTGTGTCTCACTGACTGGAGAATTCAGCTCACTTCTGTGTTTCCACATTTCCAACCACCCACACTGAGTGCAGACATGATTCATTACTTGGTTTGTTTCATCAATATTTATTTAGCACACACCAGGCACTGAATATAGAACAGCACTTCCTAGATGAGTGAGGCTGACAGGAAAAGCAAAAGCCCTGTGGTTAAGGCGGGTGTGCCCTAATATGGATGAAACATAAAGTTGATTAAGAATGCTTAGAGTTAGGAAGTGTCAAGAATTCCTACATTGTTTCTGTCTTATCCAAGCTCTTACCCAAGCCGTCATCATCATTTTTGGCCTGGGTCCCCAGAAGTGGCCTTTAAAGGGTCTTGCTTCCTCCCTGCCTTCACTTTGATTCATTTAAAGAAAGCTTTTAGAAATGCAAATCACATAAGCCAGGCCTCTGGGTAAAACTTCCCAGTGGTCTCCCATTGCCTTGAGAGTCCAGGCAAGCTCCTTCTTATTAATTGTCCCAGCCTGCTGTTTCTTGATGATCTCTGAGCCCTTATCTCCTCAACCCATTTCCCTTGCTCACTACATGGATACCTACCTTCCATTCTTTCTGCTGCCTGAGCTTCCCAAGCTCACAGGGCCTTTACCCACTTTGCAAGCTGGTTCCTGTTTTTCATTCACAGTTCAGTTCATATGCTCCTTCCCCAAAGATACATCCCTGACTTCTAGCCTCCATTACCCAACTCCCGCACTACGTTACCTACCC
This sequence comes from Antrozous pallidus, assembly GCA_027563665.1. Classification (NCBI taxonomy): domain Eukaryota; kingdom Metazoa; phylum Chordata; class Mammalia; order Chiroptera; family Vespertilionidae; genus Antrozous; species Antrozous pallidus. Next base: position 27,513,345 of record CM050508.1, on the reverse strand, counting down.
CATCAGCCTTCTTGCTTCTCTTTGTAGAGTGTGTCACCACCTAGAAAGATATCAGTTTGCTTTGCCATCCCTGCTGTTTCTCGCTGTCAGAGTGTAGCCTGTACTAGGACAAGATGTCTTTTATCTTGGTCATTGCAAGACCCCCAGAAACAAGAGTGGCACTTGGCACAACACAAGTAAGAAATTGATATTTATTTTAGAAACATGTAGGTTATTATTATAGAATATAATTTTATTCCTTTATGAAGCAAACGGCCATTCTGAAAGGAAATTTGAGAATAAAGAGAATGAAGTAATGAGGAATAAAATGATCATTAATATACTTTCCTCGTTGACACTACTCAAAAATCACCTCAGAAAAAAAACACTAAGATCATGACCCCCTGTTCCAGAGACTTATTCCACCTAGGACAGTGCCTGGCTTATTTCCTCCCTATAACACTTAATGTACTTATGCACATGCTTTTTGTTACTAGGCAAGGGAGAAATCCATTTATAACTGTATTTCAAGTACTCAACCCAATGTCTGACTCATGGGCATTCAATTAAGATTGTTGAACACTGAATTAAAATCATCTTCTTCCAGGTTAAGGGACTGAAGTAGCAGCACCTTCCTTTATCTTGACACTCCAGGTAGAATCGATTTCTCCTGGTGTGTGGGTTGTGTGAGCGGGCACGATGACCTGTATTACTTAGAATGATTCACTAGAAATAAGCAGTGTTGGCACACTCATTAACAGTACATTCAAAAACATGTACTACTTCAATAATTATATTTGCTATTCTTGTTTTTCTCATCTATATTTTTGAAGCTGGTAGCAATAGAAACTTAAGACCAAAAAAAAATAAAGAACTTAGTCACCAAATTGCAGCTTAGTGAATTAGGCAAGGAGAGTAAGGAAGGCAAAAACAAAAGCTAAATGACAGTTTCGAGGACACCCTGATACATATTGTGATTTATTATTCCGTTTAAGGAGAGGCAGATACAAAATAGCAGAACACAAAGTGAGAAAGTCAGAAATGAGTCTTTTGCTAAGTGAAGGACACAGAGAGCCTGAGGTGGAAATCATTTCTGGGAGTTACAAAGTGCAAATAAATAAGAAAGTTTAGAGGTCTGAAAGCTAGCAGCACCTCACACTGTGGGAAAGCACTTTTCAATACTGCCCACACCAGGAAAACTCCTCTATTTCAGCTCAGCCTTATGACCCATCTCTGTGAGCTAAGTTGTGACTATCACCAATATAAACAAGGTTATGCTTTTAACCTGGGGAAATGCCATTGTCAAAGTCAAAGGTCTGTGCTACACTCCTGAAATGGTCTGTTTAGATCATTACACCATCTTCTCAAACCTCTCCTTCACATCAACTCCCGAATTCATTACAGAATTAGTCTCAGGGCTCTTCAGTACATCCTGCCATTTTCATTGGCTCGCTATTAAGACTGAGTGAATTGTGATTTCTTAGCATACCAATGGCTTGTTCGTTTCATTGTATGTTTTTGGCCATAAAAAGCAACTGGTAATGGGGATTTCCACACTCAACCACATAAATCATTTGGTGAGAGGAAGCAGAAAGGTCTTATTTTATTTTCTTTTTTTGAAAGGCAGAAAGGTCATGAGATTGTTGGGTTATTTTATTTTATTTTTTTTCTTGCTTCTCTTACTGAGACACAACCTAACATGTTATAGGAATCGCAACCTCTTTTTAAAAATATATATATATTTTGTATTGATTTCAGAGAGGCATGCAGAAGGAGAGATAGAAATATCAATGATGAGAGGGAATCATTGATCAGCTACCCCTTGAATGCCCACGCTTAGGATCAAGCCCACAACCTGGGCATGTACCCTGACCGGGAATGGAACCATGACCTCCTGGTTCATAGGTCGATGCTCAGCCACTAAGCCACACTGGCTGGGCTCAACCTCTTTTCAACGCTTGGCTTCTGAGCCTTAGTGACTCCCAGTGTTCATGCAAGAAAGCTGTAATTGTGATTTGAAAGCTAAGTAATAGTCTTTGTCAAACTAGGTTATTTCTAAGTTATAATAGCTCTGTCATTTACAAGCTGATGAAGCTGAGATTTGAAAAGCCTCTTATTCAAGGATGGAGAGTAACTGTAAATATGGAAATCAAATACAAGCACCTTGACTTTTATTATTAGAATTTCTGTCCAAATAGTATGATGTAGCCAGCTGCTTCTTAGAAAAGTAAGGTGCACAACTTGAGGGAAATTAATATTTTAATATCCCTGAATCCCACAGTGAGTGGTGCCTTCGGACAATTGGCACTGTAGTAAAACAGTCTAGAGTGTGTATTTCAGTTCAGTGATTATGTGTGGAGACTGCCCTGGGCTCCCTGGTACTGGAAATATATGCCCAAATAAAGATTGGACACTTACAGTCATAGCAGCATTATTCAAATAGCCCCAACATGGAAACAACCCAAATGTCCATCAAATGGTGACTGGCTAAACAGTTCCACCTGAAAGGAAATTAAATACTGACATGTGCTAAAGCGTGGATGAAACTTGAAATGTTATGTAAGTGAAAGAGGCCAGTCACAAAAAGCCACATATTTTATGATTCCATTTGCATGAAGTGTCCAGCATAGAAAATTCATGAGACAGAAAGTAGATTAGTAATTGTCAAGGGTTGGGAAGAAGGAAGAATAGGAAGTAACTATTAATGGTAAGGGTTTGGACGGGGGAGTGATGAAACTGTTCTAAAATTAAATATTGATGATAGTTCACAGCCCTATGGATATACTTAAACCAGATATAGAACACTAACCAATCATAAAAATATATGTCTACACTCAAGTATTTCATTCTTTAAAATAATTAAACAAAATATCCTGAAGAATATGGCAAAGCAATTAATTTCTTTTTATAATTTGTCCTCGAAGCAGAGTTAATAGGATTTATACTCAAAACAACACCCCTGTACAATGACTGACTTAACTAATCACAGGCAGAGTTTTGGGCCCTAAAGATTCTATAGTTAAATTCCAGATGGTAACCATATAGTTCAGAGAAGAGAATATGTATGTTGCATGAATTAGAGAAGATTTTTCAGACAGAGTTGGCACCGATCCTAAGCCTGAGATAAGAACAAGGAGAGAAAGGGATTCTCTGAGAGGCGGAGCATCGGCAAGGATGGTGCAGGACTGAGCCCCGGATGGAAGAAGGGATGTGAGCAGCCGTGAGAGAAGATGCCGTGGCAGGGTGGTTATCTGTGTTAAGGCTACTTGTGTCTGAGGCAGCTCGTCACAGGGTCATGACAGGGCCATGTCTTCTGGCCTCACAGCCAGTATGTTTCTTCACAGTGCAACCTTGGGGAGAGCTCAGCCCCCTGCCGGGAAGGAGTCCTTGCCAAGGGGAGGTCCTGGTGCTTAAGTATCCATATATTGAAGCACTGGGTTCTGTTCATGCTAACATTTTTCCATACGTAGAATGTTCTGTCCTCAACTCCTTAGAGGAGGTGACACATTTTGAAGACTGGGAAATGAATCGCAAAACAGAAGTGAAATGACTTGCTCAGGGGTTTGCCTGTCTAAGAGCAAAACTTGAATTGGGTCTCCAAACCTCCCTCCTTATACACTTACATCCTGTGATGGAGATGACCCCATGCTCACCTTGGCTAGAGGAGGATGACTGTCCAGTGATGGCCAACTGCTCACTATCTGTGCATTCCCCATGCAGTTTACCTTCAGCAAAACAAAAACACATTCCCTATAAAGCACAATCAAAGCATAAAGTGATTTTCTCATGTATTTAAAAATAAAAAAATGGAATCACAACAATACTCTTCTGAATGTGATAAAAAAATATTTTTTCAAGCAACTAGTGCAATATAAGCTCCCGCTTAAAATTGAGGCACTGTCTGTGTCTCAGTCTGAGAAATTCTGGTGGAGGTCACATTCAGACACGTGCTGGGTTGGGATTGAACGCGACTGTTAGTTAACAGTCCCTGTTGTGAGGCCCATTGACTTCTCAAGCTGAAGCTGGGACTGATTGATTACTGCTGACACCAGCATCTCTGTCTTTACTGAACAGCTGGGATCTGCAGTGCTGTTACAGGAAGCTGTGCTCAGCCCAGGATAGGATAAGTGGCCTCTTTTTTATACTTTGACAGTGGCCTTTGGTCAATTGAGAAATGGCCCTAATGTGCTTGGAATGATGTCTTCTGTGGTCATGTTAGCCAGCGGAATGGTGGCTGTGGCAAAGCCACCAAGACAACCCACTGTAGAGTAAAGGAACCAGAGAGTGGCAGGGCATAGTTTAAGCTGTCTCAATGGTATGGGTCTGAAATGACAAACAAGCCTGCTGCATTGTTTCATAAATTAAAATGATAGTTTTTATTTCCAAATGCCTAATCTCTGCATAATAGGCCGCTTGTAAAACTACCTCCAGAAGAGGAGCTCGGCTGAGTTCCAGCCCAGTCTCAGATCCATTTCATGCTATTGAGCTGTACTAATTGTCAACCACATGGTTTATAAAAGAGAACAGGAAGTCTGCTGTGGCCAAGGCAATTTGTCGTGGTCTGAAAGCATCCAATTCTCAGAAAAGAAATTCTCTGTAACTTTAACAAATATGACTCTGTATACTTTTCTTTTATTATTTGATCAATTATTTTTGCTTTGAAGGAGACACATTATGGAAGTCAAATGTGAGCAGAAGTACCGCAATTCTTGCAATTGAAATTGGTGGCTTCCTGCTTTTTAAGACAGGTTCTCCAGTATTACCACAAAATATAACTGACTGATCACCTGTTATAGGCATTTATTTTAACATGTATTTCTTTTCTTGTACTTCTGTATTCTGTGCAAAGTATTAGCTGTGCTATAATTCCATGCATGTTGTAAAATAATGTTTTAGATTTATCTCTAAATCTAAACTGGGGTGACTCAACCCCAGTTATCATTTCATAACCAGAGGTCATCAGGAATCACTCATAACCATTGTACACATGACTCTACACATGATTTGTTTTTATGACCCCATCCTGAATGAATTCCCAACCTCATACACTGCATCTAAGCATTAGATTAGGTATGGGGACTCTATCTTTACTACATGAACCAAGTAGCCATGTAATTATTATTACTGAAGACCTGAGCTCACATTTCAGAAGCTTACCATTAAGAAAAAGAAGCTTCTTAAATTAGCTCAGTATTCAGTCTACTGTACAGAGCAGTGATTTTAGTGGTACAGTAGGTTTATAGTATAACTGAATAGGAAGGTTACATTTGGGCCATGTTACTCTACTTTCTACCACAGTTAATATATTTTATTGATTTTTCACAGAGAGGAAGAGAGAGGGATGGAAAGTCAGAAACATCGATGAGAGAGAAACATCGATCAGCTGCCTCTTGCACACCCCCTGCTGAAGATGTGCCCGCAGCCACGGTACATGCCCTTGACCGGAATCGAACCTGGGACCCTTCAGTCCCCAGGCCGATGCTCTATCCACTGAGCCAAACCAGCTTTGGCTACTTTCTACCACAATAGCTATTATTTTTTTCAAAATGCCCAAAATCAATAGGAGACTACTACAGTACATAATGAAAAAGAGGAATATTTTACTTTTTATATAAAGCTTTTATTATAAAACTAGAAGACCAGTGCACAAAATTCGTGCACTTGGGGGGTAATCCCTTAACCCGGTCTGCACCCTCTCACAGTCTGCGAGCCCTGGGGGGATGTCCAACTGACGGCTTAGTGCTGTCACGAAAGCTAGAGAAGCTCCTGCCACCAAAGCTGCACTTGCCAGCCATAAGACCAGCTTCTGGCTGAGTGGCACTCCCCTTGTGGGAGTGCACTGACCACCCAGAAGCAGCTCCTGCATTGAACATCTGCCCCCCTGGTGGTCAATACATGTCATAGTGACTGTATTGTTCCACTATGTTTGGTCGATTTGCATATTAGCCTTTTATTATATAACATAGTGGCTGAAATCTAGAAAAAAAAAGTTATTTGGAGGAAAAAAAATTCCTAATCTTATCAATGGATTACAATATGTAATGTCCTCTGGTGAACAAACAAGTTACACAGTGAATTATCTGTCCAAATAGGAAATAAGGTATCCCCAAATAATTGAAATTCAGCAAAGCTCAATTTAAGCATGCATTTAAGTCTTCTACTCCAAACTTTAATAGGGTTTATTTGCTGTTTATCTAACAGAGTGAATAACATAAAAGAAACAAGATGAAAGAGGAAATTCAAAGGAATGAAAAAATGCAAAATCTAAATAATAATAAATCTTAAGTTGATCCTATCATACTTCCCAGGGGAAAGGATGTCTCCCTGTGTGTGGACCTACACTTTGCTTGAATTGATGGTTACTTCCTAACTGTTCACATAACTGCAATCAAATCCTAAGGCAAATGCACTGACCAAGGGAGCTCAGTCCATAGCTGTATTTTTACGATGAGCACTGATGTTTTACTATATGATGCATCTTGGTCATAGTGTTCTCATTAATTTTTAGTCTGTGATCTTATTAGACTCACATGACATTCTTCCTCTTTCACAGTGTTCAAGCCCATGTTCCCCTTACAGATACACTCACACATGCTCAACACCTTCCGCAAATCAGTATGTATGCCCCAACCAATCACTGAGGTTATAGCAGTAAACTAAACAGACCAAATGTCTTGCCCTCATGGAGCTCACATCAGGAATGAAGAAAGAGAGGACCTGAAGAAAACGGGAGTCTAAGATTGTAAGAAAAGTAATGATGCTGCTCTTGGTGGCAGAGCTTATAGCAGCTGTGAACCTGGAAGACTGAATTCCCTGGACCCCTCTTTTTCCCATCTTTCCCCAAATAGGGAGGGATTTGAGACTTTCATCTGTTCCCATAATTAGTCTAGACAAAATACCCCTTTTCTAGAACAATTCAAATGAACTTTATTATGTCTGATTAATCATTTGTGGGTTGGGAATTTACAAAATAAAAGACCTCAATGGTTGATACCAGGTATGTGAACAGACTCCTCATTCCAGCATCCCTGTAATCAAAAGGAGCACAGACTGAAGAGAGCTAGAAGCTGGTGATGGGAAGTACCTGTTTTGACTTCTCTTACTCCCCAGCTTGATAGAACTGAATATGTATAAAGAGGAAACAAACTGTGAATTCTGTTAGATGTTTTGTTTTAAGAGATACTCTATGCTTTCAGTTTACTTATATTCATTTATTAGAAGGTTGTTTAGCATTTGGAGTTGAAAATACTTTGTTAATTTTAACAACAACATTTAAAAAAAGACACCAGAAATGTGACTTGTTTTCTTCAAGGTACAGATATATTGAACACCCTTTCTTCCCTCCCATTCCTAATTGTAGTTATACACAGATACACACAAACAGTTTAAAAAGGTATAAATTTATTCTCTTGATATTCAAGAGATTATTTACAGTAGAATTAAAACAATGGTTTTGTATATTTTCTTTTCTTTTATATTTATCTTATTATTAGCAACAATAACAAAAGATACCAATAGAAATCAACCAGTCACAATAAACAGATGTCCAAATTTTCATTTTCTTCAGAAAAGGAACGAGCTTAAAATCACGAGCTTCACTGATAAATAGTAATTGTAATAATGCTGGTAAGTGGTAATAAAGGAGATTTTGGATTTTTTCTCCTAGAGAATAAATTAGCAAGAACCAAGGAAGTGTCTCTGAAATCTCTTGTCCTTAAATGCTAAGATGGAAAAGACCTCCCTGCTATGTTTTTGGTATAGTGCTGTGCACAATGTTTTTAAGTTGGAGGGCTTAATTTCTTTTCATTGTTTCTCTCAGACAGCCACAGTTTCTTGGGATATCCGAACATTGTACTCAACAGTACCTGAAGATGCAGAGCACAAAGCGGAAAGTTTACTGGTGAAAGAGGTAAATGTGATGCTTCCCAGTCTTTCTTTTATAAAACTTTCTTTCCCCCAGGTAGTTATTAAGACAACTTCATTATCATTGTCTTCCTCACCTTTTTCACTAGAGATTAGTTGATGTCTTTTGATCATCATTACCTGGAGATGTGTTCCATTTTCCTGTTAATCATTTTTCATTATCTGCTAACTATTCAACTTTTGGATTTTGTTTTATTTACTTAAAAATTCCACATTAAGAAATGTTTTAGTAGTCTTAAAAGGCAGATTTAATTTTATTTTACTTATTTGGACTGAGTTATGGACAAGGCCATATTATGTGAGATTTTTTAAAACAGAGTTTCTATTTTAAGAAATATATTTCTTTCAAGTACTAACTATGGAAATATGAATGTGAGCAGCAGAAAGGGACTCATAGAAACCTGTTGCTATGTCATCTACTTGTATTTGAAGGATGTAGGGAAGGCCTACAGCACTGCTGCTTCTCCTAACCAGAGAGCAGGTTGCTTTAGGGCAGGAATTGGGCTGGCACATAACAGCTATTAGTGGGTAGTTGTTGAATAAATAAATGGAGCCAATCCTTCCTTTACGGAAAAAACAATGACAAAACTTAGCCAAGCACAGGTCAAAGTAAAGTATTGAAATCTAAATGCATTCTTTAATCCCGAGGAAGTAGTGTATCCCAAATAGGATTTAGTTAAAGCCACCACGTAACAGCAAAACCCTTTAGTAGCTCCTAAACATATTTGTATGAATATAAGTTAGCCTTATTTTTGTACGTATTAATACCAAGATGAGTAATCATATTTTATATTGTACTGTTCTTTTTTTACATATACATGTGTGAATATGTGTATGCATATATATTATATATCTTTATATTGCACTATTCAATTCAGGTCACCTTTTGCCATAAATTTACCTGTTTATTTCTTTTCCAATTCCATGATTTTATATCTATTTCCTAAAGTTCACATTAAATTACAGAGTCTATCTTAAGGAGGTAGGAAAAAGTGCTAAATCAGGTTATCTGAGTGTAGTATTTTCATATTTACTAATAAAAATAATAAGTTTGATGTCAGTATTATAATATTTTATTTACAGTCTCCTTAGAGGAAATTTTGATATCTACTAGGGCATCACTGTTTAAAAAAAGAGTTGGCAAATTATTTTCTAGTCAAGGAAATTAGAATCATTGAGACTAGGTCTACAAAATCATGCAGTACATGTATGTTAACTTAGGTAGGGTTTGAAATGTTTAGAACATTGAATTCCTAATGGATTATTTAACCAGGTTTTCTTGCATAGTCTTCACAAAATATTGCACATTCTTTATAATGATCTGTAACACTGTTATTAAGTGTTGTTAATACACTTTAGTGTATTTTATAGTTTTGCTAAAAATAAGTAGAATGTTAAAAATCCATTTCCTTTTCTTAGTGTCCATTGCTATCTTTTAAAAACTATTAATTTTCAAATATGCACAACTAGCTTACTAATCTCTCCTATCCTAATAGTTCTTATTCAAGTTTTTGATGTGTAGCCATATCATCTACAAATAAATTTTCTTCTTTTCTAATAAGTATATAATTTATTTAATTTTGTCTTATTTTATTATCTAATGTATCTAAAACAATGTTGAATAATAATGTTAATATCAAGCATCCTGTCTTATTGGTATTTTATGACATTTTCTGGAATAAAATAAATATCTAAGAAGGGACTTTCTTTTTCTTTTTTTCTTTTTTTTTAATATATTTTATTGATTTTTCACAAAGAGAAAGGGAGAGGGATAGAAAGTCAGAAACATCAATGAGAGAGAAACATCAATGAGAGAGAAACATCAATCAGCTGTCTCTTGCACACCCCCTGCTGGGGATGTGCCCGCAGCCATAGTACATGCCCTTGACCGGAATCGAACCTGAGACCTTTCAGTCCGCAGGCTGACGCTCTATCCACTGAGCCAAACTGGTTTCAGCAGGACTTTCTTTTTCTCTACAGTCCTTATAAATGCTTGCTACTTAAGTTTTGAAATGCATATTCAGCCTACTAATATAACAGCTTTTCTACTTAAATTTATAAAGCACTGTAATAGAATTAGTATGTCATTATCCTGTGGATTCACACTTGCATTGCTGGTATAAACTTTTTCTTCTAGTTGCATTATTACCTTCATACTCTACTACATTAGAATTGCTAATATTTTATTTTAAATTTTTTCATTAATATTCATGAGTGGAGTCTGGCTGTCCTTCCCCGCCCCCGCCCCCCTTTGGTATTAGAGAAATGCTAGCTTTAGAAAATAAATTGAGATAGTTTTAATTTTTTTTCATATTCTGGAATAAATAAATATCCAGTGAAATGAAACAGAGTATCTAGAAACATCTAAGTGCATTGGTTTCTTAATAAATGGGAAATATGGCACTTGAAATTCTTTGGGGAAGAGTGAGCAATTCAACAAATACAAACTGACTCACCATTTTGGATGAATATAAAGTTAGGATTCTCTATCTCACATTACACATAAAAAATAACTCCAGATAAATATTAAAAACCTGAGTGATTAATTTCAGATATGTATTAAAAAAACAAAAATTGTTAAAATGTAGGATAATATTTTAAGTGGAAACTTATGAAAAATGGACAAATTTAAGCAAATAAAATTTTTAATATTTATATAGTAAATGGTACCATAAATCCAGAAGAAAATATTTAACTACAGAAATTATTTGCAACTCATTATATCTTTCATTACATACACACAGACACACATGCTCCTTAATAGACTGACTTGATGAGAATATTTGTACTATTCCCAAGGTAGTATGTCCTTTATTTGACAAATGTGTAAGCTTTCTGCCTCGGTTTCTCCATCTTTAAATAGAGATATTAATAGTCCCAATGCTCTGTTTCTAAAACTAAATATAGCAATACAATGAAAACATTTGGAAAATAACAACTGGGGAGCAGTATCTTTATCTGAGCTTCCTAAGTGACTTAAAATCAATATCTATAACCATAGAAAATATCAGACACTTCCCTGATGAAACAAGCATCACTTCCTGTCACTAAGGCTTGGGAGAGCAATTAAAGGATCTATAAACAGGATGAAGACTTCGTAAGCCAAAAACATAGAACAAAGTTTTCTTTGAATATGTACAAAAGGATAATAGAAAGCCAGAAACACAGAGCACTAATTAAAAATAAGCTCGTGGTTTGGACTTTCGAAACAAAGATGACAGAGTAGAGACTTGAGAATGATACAGTGGCCTAATAAAGAGCAACAGTCTAGGGACCACTTCAGCAGAATGGCTGAGAAAAATACTGACAGACTATTCAGGTAGCAAGTTACTCTGCCAACAAAACCCTCGGCAGTTTCTGGAAATCAGCCAGCTGCAGGTGTAGAGCAATGATAAAATAAGGACTAAGTCATAAATCCAAGACTCCAAGTCAAGGTATAAAATATTCCAGGATTTAAGATTTATGAAAACATTTAAGAATAGAAGCAAATATCTATCTATCTGTCTGTCTATCTACCTACCTATCTAATATGCACACACACATACACACACATACACATACAATTATATACTGCCCTTATCCAGATAGTACTAGGTTACTGAGGTAGGAAAATTTTAAGCAGAGATAAACTCACAAATGATATTGGAACTCTTCAGGCAGAATATCTTCTGCATACCAAAGTTAAAACTAGTTCAGTAGGCTATTAAGTTATATATAAAAATATTGCTTAATTTATTAAGAAACAAGATTTTGTGAACATGAAAAACAATACAATCACATAAGTATAATATTGAAAATGAAATTTCTTCCTCTTCTTCCTCTTCTATCATTTGGACCCAGACAAATGGTATACAACCAATTTAAGAGAAAATTATGTATGTGCAAGGTAGAATCTGTATTATATTGAGAAGTAAAAGAGATATTTAAAAAACTTGAGTCCTAAACATAGCAAAGAAAATTAAGCAGAGAGAGGGATTGGTCATGATTTTAAATGTATTTCATGCTGCCCATTTTTCTTGAAAGAAATATATCTAACTACAATGAGATTTATCTTGGTTCAAGAAAACACAGGGAATAAAATTCTTACTTTTACAATTAAAATAACTTTATGTCTTTTATGTTTAATTTTGGACAGCATATTATGTACAGTGTTAAAGAAACCATTCTTCTTACCAAAATGCCTCTGTACTTTATACAAAAATTGTAAATATAATATGTAAAATTATGTACACTCCAACTTACTCTGAAGTAAGAATAAATCTTTGAATAAGTAATTCTGGATTTTTTGTATATATAAATAAAGTAAAAATGAAGGCTGTTTCCTGATTCTGAACCATTGGATAGCAAATGAATGATTCTAATGTATTCATTAACTTCAGACCAGGGCATGATAAACATGGTTTTGCTCACTGTAGAACTAATGTCTTTGATATGACACCAGGGCTACATGTACAATTAATACAGTAGAAGGTACAGAGAAAATGCAACTATAAAAATCTCCCCCAAAAGTTACAGTTTTTTTCTTTATAAAATTAATGAAAATAAAATGACTTTGGTTTTTTGTTTTAAAGAGTAGGGTTCTTTCTTAATTCACTGATGAAGGTTTTACTAGAGGCTAAGGGACTTCTCATTTTGTGTGTATTTTTTAAAAGTAAATTTGTAAGTAAAGCCACTTACATATTGTGACTTCAAGGATTTAATGGAGCCTGGCTGGAGAGGCTTAGTAGTTGAGCATCAGCTATGAACCAGAAGGCCATGGTTCAATTCCTGGACAGGGTACATACCTGGGTTGCAGGCTTGATCCCCAGTAGAGTCCATGCAGGAGGCAGCAGATCAATGATTCCCATCATTGATGTTTCTCTTTCCCTCACTCCCTTCATCTCTGAAATCAATAAAAATATATTGGAAAATATCATGAAAACCTGTTATATTCTATATTTAACTCAGTCATATCCTAATATATAAAAACCCAGGGTCCATAATGTCCAAAACAACCAAGGGCTCGACCAAACACTGGAAGTCAGTCCTGCAGTCAGTGCTGGGTTGCTGACTGCCAAGGGGGCTGCAGATCAGGCCCAGAGAGAGACCCGGAGATAGATGCAGGTTCTGATCCGCAACCTTCATAGCAGCTGTTGATCAGCCATTGCCTCTCTCTCTTCAGGCTTCACTAGCAGCCATGTCTCTGTTTTTCTCTGGGCCTTTGCTGATCAGCCCTACCTCTCTGCTCAGGCCTGCAGATAAGCCAGGAGATACTGACTGGCATAGAAACTGACCAATCAGAACCAAATATGGGTTAACTGTTGAGGAGCCAATGGTTGCCTAGGTGGTGGAGCTTTTGACACTGACTGGCATAGAAGCCAATCAATCAGAACCAAATTGACTGGCAAGGAAAGGCAGTTGGGGGCGAGATCAGGCCAGCAGGGGATGGCAGTTAAGGGTGATCAAGCAGGCAGGCAGAGGCAATGAGGGACCATCAGGCAGGCAGGCAGAGAGGTTAGGGAAAACCAGGAAGGCAGAAAGAGGGGTTAAGGGCAATCAGTTAGGCAGGCAGAGGCAGTTAAGAATGATCAGGCAGTCAGGCAGGTGAGTGGTTAGGAGCCAGCAGTCCCAGATTGTGAGAGGAATGTCCAACTGCCCATTGGGCCTAACCAGGCAGTTGGACAACCACCCAGGGGTCCTTGTTTGGAGATGATGCAGGCTGGGCTGAGGGAACCCCCCACCCTGTGCACAAATTTTGTGTACCAGGCCACTAGAGAGTGTGTGTGTGTGTGTGTCTGTGTATATATATGTATATATCTTATCTAATAAAAGAGTAATATGCAAATTTGACCGTACCTTTGCCACACCCACAGGTCATGCCCGCAGCCATGCCCACCAGCCAATCAGGAGCAAATTATGCAAATAAACCCCAACCAAGATGACTGCTACCACTGAGAGCAGGAGGAAGGCTTGGGTTTCCCCCAGCAACAGAGGAAGCCAAGCTTTCTGCCTCACTAGGCCTCCACTCAATGTTACAAAGTTTCCGTTATAAAAGATACAGAAATGGCAGCAGCCACTGAGCTGGAGAGAACAGAGGCTTGGGTTTCCCTGGCAGCGGAGGACGCCAAGCTTTCAGCCTACGGTTGCTGGCCTAGGCCTCCACTCTAGGCTACAATGTTTCAAACAGAAATGGCTGCTGCAGAAGAGTTGGCCTCACTCCAGGCTACAAAGTTTCAATTGTAAACATAGATTAATCCCAGATCCCAGGGCCTCCGCTTGGGTCACTGGAAGGCATGGCTGGCCTACAAACCTCCACAGGCCCCTCGCCCAGGATGCCTCTCACCCCAAGGAAACCCCCACCCTGATCTGGGACACTCTTCAGGGCAAACCAAGGGAGGGCCATTGGGAGGTACCAGGCCCTGCAAGGGAGGACAGTTATGGGCGATTAAGCCTGCAGGGGAGGGCACTTAGGGGTGACCAGGCTGGCAGAGGAGGGAAGTTGGAGACAAATAGGCTGGCAGGGGAGCAGTTAAATATCAATTAAGCTGGCAGGGTAGTGGTTAGCGTGTGATCAGGCTGGCAGGCAGAAGCAGTTAGGGGCAATCAGGTAGGCAAGCAGGTGAGCAGTTTGGAGCCAGCAGTCCTGGAATATGAGAAGGATGTCCAATTGCCCATTTAGGCCTGATCCTACCAAGATCAGGCCTAGACTGGCAGTTGGACATACCTCGAGATGTCCCATCTTGGTTGGGGTTTATTTGCATAATTTGCTCCTGATTGGCTGATAGGTGTGGCTTGTGGGCGAGTCTTGGTTGGAGGTACCATCAATTTGCATAATACTCTTTTATTAGATAGGTTATATATACCCTCGTATACTAATACACACATATATATGATTTTATTTCTGTCATGGCCAGAACAAAATGAATTACCAGATTTTCTTTATATTAAATGTATAACATTAAAGATAATAAGCACATGAAAGTTGATTAAGGAAAATGCATTATTTTTTTAGTGGCATTAGGATAAAATATATATAAAAAACAGTGATGAAAACAAAATCGTTTTGTGATTCACTTTAGCAACTGTGAAAAAATTTATTTTCTAGTCACCAAAGGCCCTAGAATAATATAGTCTAGTTTCTAAATATACAAAATTGTTCCAATTATAAATTGGCTTCCCCTTCTCCACAATAAAAAGTATCCTATAATGTTTGGTGGTAAATGGATAAAAAGACAGAAGTGCAAGTCGGAGACCCTGGAGTGCTAGAATAACAAAGAAACCACTTTAAGTTTTCACCTAATATTTCAATTATACTGAATTGTTACAACCCAGATTTTATGCCTTTAATAAGAGGAATGATTAGATCATAATATTACCAAGGTTTTTAGTATCATCCATTATTTATATCCTGACAAATTACTTGTGAGATGTAGCTAGGAAATTAGTGTGCCTGGTCCCAGGTCAGGCACAGGTGTGATCTATAAAAGTCTAATTTCAACCACCTCAATTCAACACACTCTGAAAAAAACAAACCAAATGTTTTTATCCACTTTCAAATTAGGCTATTCTATAATTCAAAGTGAGAAACTAGTTTAAAAATGATTTTTATGGTTGTAATCTGATATGACATTCTGTTTTGTGTTCCACATGCATTATTTATATACATGCTATCACTACCTAATATCAGATGATATTTCTGACAATGAAACCCAAATCCATTAAAAAAGATTATACCATGATTTCTGAAACTGAGTCATATCTATATTTAGATCATTTATTTTGTCCAAACCCATTATGAATTCTCTCCTGAGTACAGTATAAGTATTTTAAAAATATCATTAACTTGTTTTTATACTGCAGAAATTAATTGAATTTTAAAGGGATACGTAATATGATCCAGTTAAAGAAAAAGTATTTTCAGTGCCTTTCCCCCTCTAAACTATCAATGTGCTGAGTGCCCATGTGACCTGGTTTGCAGGAATAATTTCATGGTATATTTGTTGGCTTGCCTAACAGCATCACCTTTGAATTTGAAGCGTTTCAGTATGAATAATAAAATACCCAGCAACCCTTCCAATACATAATTTGCCTAAATTCACCCAATTTCATGATGCTACCTTTTCACAATTTATACAATGGCCATATTTACTCCTAAACTTTGTATAGAGAATGGCATGAATATGAAAGTTACCACAATCAGTTTACAAATATAGAATTAATCGCAGTGGTGACTAAGGGCCAAAATGAACACCTTTTGTGGTTGCCTAAATCTTTTTGGCAAGAAAGTAGCCATGTAATTAAATAAACTTGTATGGCTAGAAAGAAAAACAAGTTTGCATCTAAAAAGCCATTTACTTGCTTATTACTCTGTGGCCAGAAGCTAATAGCCATTTTCAGAGATGGACAGATTATATTGTCAAACCAAAATTGCTCTTTCAGTTGGTAACATGATTTGAATTGACTCTAATGATTCTCTAAAGAGAAGAGGGAGAAATGAAACATTTTCTTTATGGTAATCTGCTGCTCTTTACAACTGTCCTATCTTTTAAAAAAATATTTTGAATTTGAGAACTTTCAAGGTGTCATGTTTAGTTATTTCTAAGGGAAAAAAGATATACAAGATTCTTTCAATCAACAAATATACATTGAATATCCACTATAAATAAAACCCCATACTGGAGTTGATATATTCTCTGCCTGTTTCAAAGGTTGTGTCCACTTGAGTGAAAGCTGGAGGGTGATCTCTTTTACTCAACTTCACTGTGTAAAGCTAGGACCCTAATGCTTTCCTCTCAGAGACAAACAGCATGACAAGGACCAAGCCACACTGTTACTCCAGTGGAATGATGGATTTAGGCTCCCCCCCCCCCCCTTACAGATTCCATCCAATTCAGTGAATTCATGTGGGACCCTGGAAACTGCATTTTAATTAGCAACCTCCAAAAATTCAGGAACACAATGGAGTTAAGGAAACACTATCCTAATGGCGTAAAAGCCTTTATGTATGTTGACTTGGCTCAGCTTTTTGGTGCCTACATGCCACAGACAGAGATGCTAATATAAAGACTAAACAACAAAAAAACATAATTAAAGAATAGCCCAGGTCCATGGTCAGCAAACTGTGGCTTGCAAGCCACATGCGGCTCTTTGGCCCCTCGAGTGTGGCTCTTCCACAAAATACCACGGCCTGGGCGAGTCTATTTTGAAGAAGTGGCGTTAGAAGAAGTTTAAGTTTAAAAAATTTGGCTCTCTAAAGAAATTTCAATCGTTGTACTGTTGATATTTGGCTCTGTTGACTAATGAGTCTGCTGTCCCACTGGCCCAGCTGGTGTGGCTCAGCGATTGAGCATCAACCCAGGAACCAAGAGGTTGCCAGGTCGATTCCCCATCAAGGCACATACATGCACCCGCCTTGCAGGCTGTTTCTATCTATTCCTCTCCTTTCTTCTCTAAAAATCAATGAAAATATATTTTAAATAAGTAAGTAATAAGTAAATGAATAAATGACTAAAACATGAATTGGGTCATTACTGTTTGGAAAAATAACTAGCTCAGCATACTTCACCTTTGAAGTAGACTGTAGCAGCCTCCGTTTTAAAAGGGATAATGAGTTGATATTTGAAACTGGTGTTGTGGGATTGGTCATTAGCAAGGAGAAAATGGAGCTATTGCCTTATGGTAACAAGCACAGTTGTAGTCTGTGACTTTGAATTTGCAACAGGTCACTTCAACTTACATTTTGGACAAAGAGGGCTTGTAGTCATAATTATCATAGTTCTTAATGATCTTCTTAGACTGACTATGTGGGCTGGAACAAAGAATAGAAGATAACTTTCCATGCATAACATTTCCAAGATGCCATAACTATGTATGGGAAACATTTATGTGTTTGTAAAATGCACTGGCTTTCTCAGAATCAGTGAAATCATAGATTTAGAAGGATTCTTAAGGGTTATTTAGTGTAACCTTGATTCTCATCTACCCACTGCCAGATACATTAAATCTGGCCCATAAATTCATAAATGATTTGACTCAAAACAAGATTCTTTGATAATCAGAGCTAACACATCTTCCCAGAACTGTGCTTTTATAAATCAGGGAAAACAAGTTATCATCAACTGTTGTGAGTTATAGATTAATTCAAACTCTGAAAAACTGATTTTTATAGCAAGGATTTTAAAAGTGTTTACCCTATGCTAAGTGTTTTATAGGAATTGTGTTATTTGATCCTATTAAAGTTGGTATCATCTAGACAAATAAAGAAATTTAGAGTTGTTAAGTTATTTAATTGAGCTTAAGCCAAAATTAAAAACCAGGTCTGTCTGATTCCAAGACAGAAACAGAAATGCCATAAAAACATTGGAATGATGGTCCAGCTGTGCTAAAAGAAAAAGTCTGCAATTGTCATGCAATTCATAAATTAGCTGAATGAACTATGAGAGTAAGACAAGTCCAGTTTGAAATCACGTGTAGGATCTTGAGCAAAGATCTGAGGCTCTCTTTGCCTCTGTAATCTATGAGATGGGAATCATAAAATATCTTTGAGTATTCATTAAGGTGATCTGTAAAGAGCCTAGTACAGTATCCAACAAACATTTGCCTCTCTAAGACAAACAAACAAAAAGAGGTAGTTCTTTAATATAGCACACTAATATAAGAAAGTATCACATTCATTTTTGGACAGTGAAATTCAGGATTAGCACATCTAATATTTATTCAGTTTAAGCCTGTAGCACATTGCAGATATTGTGTGTAATATGCATGAGTAGACATGTTTATGGTGCTTAAATATAGGTACTATCTATAATAAGACAAGACAAGTAAGTCAATGCATCTTATGAAAACCTCCAATTCAGAAAGTATAGAGATAGATATTATGGGGCAGAAATTTCTAATTCATTCCTATATTCTAAATGTGCAATAGCTATATCTGAGATCCAAATAAATAAATTTTGATTGACCAAAATCATGTTGGAAGTTAGTATTAATTGTAGAACAAGAAAGAAGCCCTAAGGCTCCTGGCTCAATGATACTCCTTCCATTTGCATTTTGCTTATAAAGAATATCCATTGGGTTGATGATTTTATAATCAAGAATTTAAAACATACTTTGAATATTCTAACCTAAGAAAATAATCCAAAATAGGTGGGACTTGGGGGAGTATGGGGGACCCTATGCATGAAGAAAACACTAAAGTATTTTTTTTCAACCGTGGCACAAAATTTCAAGTAACCATTGTAACTATTTATTCTATCCTTTTCTCTAAGTTTTTGCTCAAATAGTAAATGTAATATCCTAACCAATCTATTTAAATTAACCCTTTCCCGCCGAGATCGGTTTGGCTCAGTGGATAGAGCATCAGACTATAGACTGAAGGGTCCCGGGTTCGATTCCGGCAAGGGCATGTACCTTAGCTGTGAGCACATCCCCAGTAGGGAGCGTGCAAGAGGCAGCTGATCGATGTCTCTCTCTCATTGATGTTTCTGACTTTCTATCCCTCTCCCTTCCGCTCTGTAAAAAATCAATAAAATATATTTTTAAAAAAAATTAACCCCTTCCCCCTGCTCTATCCCTTCCCACCTCTGTTTTATTTTTCATGGCATTATCTGCTAACATATTGCACAATTATTTTTTTGTATTGATTAACCATGTTTTCACAAAAAGATACACTTCAAGAGGGAATGATTTTTAGCCTCTTGATCACGGATGGGTTCCCATCACTTAGAACAATCCCAGGCACACAGTAAAGGCTCCATAATGTTTGTTGAATTAATTAATCAATCACTCCAAAACTAGGAGTTTGGGTTAAAAATTAAGGTCTGATATTTTATTCTACTTCTTTAAAGTGATCATAGAATTTAGAAAGCAAATTTAAAAATCTTTAGAATATGCCATTATGTGAACAAAAAGCTATTTAAATTCTAATATATACTTACAGGGGAACAAGGTAAAGCTATGTACCAGAAAAAAAGATTGAAAGGGAATGCAAAAAGGGAGTGAATTTTATGCTTTTTGTTTTGGAATATGTTTATTTCATTTGAGAACTATAACAAGATATTGAGAAAGGTGTGTTAAGTGAGAGAGGGTAAGAAAGAACTATAATCATGAATGTTCTGTCTCCAAGGCTTGGGATGTGAGGGCCTATATGCTTCTTACCTGAATCCCTGGCATCCCTAAATGAACATCTAATTTGTTAGCCAAGGATCATATCAGGGTTCAGTTTTCCTCTTATATTCAGAAACATGTGAACTGTAGATTTGGCTCAGGAATTGGCAAGTTAAAAAATTTAATATTAGCTAAATATTCAGTTTTGTTCATATCTCTCCCACTCTAGTCATTACAGATCTCCTGAATTCTCTTTTATTCATCTGTTGGCCTTGTTGCTGTTTTGTTTTTAAGCTCTTCTCTTCTCCTGCAGGCCTTGCCCTCATCCTCCTACTCCTGTTTTTGTTCCAGTCTCATGTATTATTTCACCTTCAGCCCCTGGTTTGTGAGTGGGTGTTTCCCTGAACAAATAAACCTATGGTGCTAAGAAAGTTCAAGGCCAGAGAAACCCATAGCAACTGAAGACTCCTAATTCCCCTCCCCTTTATCTGCCTATTCTGTGCATCTAGAGTCAGGTACCTGTATCCTGGGTTTCCCATCAATCTTTCTACACCATCCCCTGGGCCATCCCTTCCCACTTTCTGTTTTTGCAAAAGCAGTGCTAATGCTCTCTGTTCTGCAGCCCTCTGCACCTTGAGTTGATTGTTGTCACAAAGAAATCCTGCCTGTCCCTTCTTGGTCACAAAAACAATCACAGATCTTTATTACTCACATTGCATCAAATTTATTGCTCCTCAGTACTCCCACTGATGCTAGAGGATAAAATTTCCATCTAATCCTAACAGTAGCTTAATCTCCAGAGTCATATAATTTTAGAAACAAAAGAAATCTTAAAAGCCACCTAGGGAAATCCCTATTACCAACCCACAGTCTATACGGTGCTAAGTGGATGGTAGGTGTTTGAGAAATATATGTCATCAGTAAATACTATAAAATCATTCACTATAGACCATTATAATATAACTACAGGCCCAGTGAATGAATTTGTGCACAATGAAAGGAGATTAATTAGAAGAAATATTTTTAATATCACTATTTGCCTTTTGTTTATAATAGAAGTGTCAACCAAATTCACTATCAACAATGACAGAGTGAAACACACGTGTGCAATTGGTTCCAGCGAGAACTTTATATATAAACTTGCTTAATTATATCTGTTTTCTAATTTAGCTAAACTTTTTCTAGCCTGGTAAAGCACCCCAACTTCTCTTTCAGGTAATTGTCAGCAACACAGAGGTAAATATCAACACAAAGCAGATTATTATTGTAGATCATGAAGAGAGAACAAAGGGTAAAATATTTAACTGCAGTAGTGTTTGACTATATTCTGCCCAGTGAGAAAACCTGAAGTCATTTTCCAAGTCCACCATTTCTTACTTCTTTTCAGTTCAGTCAAGTTGCTAAGCTTTCTAAATTTTCATTTTCTGGCTAATGAAATAAAATAGGACTTACCAAGTTTCCTATTTACCTACTCCATGATTTTGGGAGGATCAAATGGGATGAGGCATGGGAAAACACTTCACAGACATTTGGTTAAAGTGTAAAATGTTTCCACATGGCTATAAAGCAAGTCATATTCCTGGGCTGAAGAAACTTCAAGGAGGCTAGCTGCTAGGGAGAGAAAGCCAGGCATTGCTACGTGACATCATTACCCAGTGCCCACAACCACTGTTTCCAGGCAGGACTGGGCTGGGCTGTGGGCCATATTTTGTGCCATGGGGTCTTGACAGCATCAGCTGTGATTTGGTGGGGTGTTGCTCCAGGGTGGTGACTGGGCCTGTGTCCTACTTGGGGGAAGCTGAGTGTTGCTTTGTTGGCACCAGGTCTGCATTGTTGTTTCTCTATAAATGGCCAGTGTATGTTACAGCTGCTCTTGCATTAAGCGTCTGCCCGCTGGTGGTCAGTGTGCACCATTGTAACCAGCCAGATGGTTGGACACTTAGCATATTAGTCTTTTATATACCATACTAGGGGCCAGGTGCACAATATTCGTGCACTGGGGGTGGGTGGTCCATCAGCCCAATCTGCCTCTTCTCACATACTGGGATCCCTCAGGGGATGCCTTACTGATGACTCACCCCCAGCCTGCCCAAGGCCAAAAGCCTCTGGCCGAGATTTTCTGCGATCAGGCCAATGGCTAACTGGCCCTGCCCCCAGCCCCGCCCAGCCTGCCTGATGCTGAGGGCGAGGCCCAATCACCCAGTGAAGTGATTGCCCTGCAATCCAGGCCGATTGCTGCCTGGCCCAGCCTGCCATGGGCAGCAGCCATCTTGGTTGTGTGATAATTTGCATATAGCTCCTGATTGACTTGTGGGCATGGCTTGTGGGCGTGGATCATTTGGTGTAGCAAAGGAATGGTCAATTTGCATAACACTCTTTTATTAGATAGGATTAGGTCCTCAGGTTGAAGACCCGTTCCTATGGTGTGATGTATTATGATTTTTTCCGTAAGTCGGAACCCACCTACGTTAGCACCTACATCACTCACATGGAGCATATACACAGCAATAATGAAGGGAAACAGTAAAAAAACAATTTTTTCAAAGGAAGATAACAATTCCTGACCTTTACTTGTGGTAAATAAATGATAAAAAAAAACATAAAGTACATATGTACATACATCAAAATGATGGAACTTTTTTTTTTATAAATAAATGGGAGATGGCGATGTAACCAGGAAAAGACATTCGGCGAGTCCAACATAACCCGAGGACTGTCTGTATATATATTTTTTGTGTTGTTAATATTTATGTGGGGTTTTTTATAAATAATTTTTTATTATCTTTTGTTCACATACTCGTATATATGTAAAATCTATGAACAGTGATGAAGAATGTTGGGCTTAGAAGGCACTTAGAGAAACTGGCAAATAGATTTCAAGCAGACAACAGTATTGAAATAAAGAGAAAAAGGAAAGTTACTAATGCAAAAACAAGAATAAATGGGCTAGAATTATGATGAAAATATTATATATAAAAAGCATCTTTCTCTACTAAAAGCTAATAAGTAATAAAAGGGTTTGCAAAGGACAGCTGAGAAATGATGGTACTTGAGGTTAACAACATGTCCTTGTGGTGCTGCAGCAGGTGATAAACTAGCTCTTCCTTGATGGAGCAAAATAGAATAAATATGTTCAATGGTTCCTCCTCCAAGAGTCTTGGAAAGGTTGTCATTTCACTGGAAAGTGTGAAATGATTATAATGAGCAAGCCCCTTACCTACCTTAGCATCACTAGCATACGTATCTTAACATGACCCCAGAGGTCATGAGAACTATATTATACTTTTTGTGAGACAGCTGAATTTTTTAATGATAATTGTTTAATTATTATTGTTTTTTTCTTTAAGGCTTGTAAATTTTATAGTTCCCAGTGGTACGTGGTAAACTACAAATATGAACAATATTCTGGAGACATTCGACAGTTACCTCGGTAAGAACTTATTATAAGTAGAGCTTGGGTTTTCCCATATATAAAATATTTCTTTGTTTAAGTTCTGCCATTGTTTATGAACACATGTATGTTAATCTAGTGTCAAAGAATATTTTATACAATTTAAAAATAAGAATCACAATAGAATATTTTATTCAACAATGCAATGTTTATATAGTGACAAAAATTAGGAATAAACCATAAATATGCATATTTAATTTTGAACAAAGTTTGAAGATATTGTTATATCATTCTTTTGTGAGCTGTCCTTTCAATAACAAACACAAGATTAGAAAACTACAATTTAGATCAAAAATTTTTTCTAACAATATTCTGTATATAATGTTCAGATTTGCCACTGGTTCTGTGTATCTTCATGCTGGGATATCAAAAATCACTAAAATAGCCCTAGCCAGTTTGGCTCAGAGGATAAGCATCGGTCTGCAGACTAAAGGGTCTCAGGTTTGATTCCAGTCAAGGGCACATGCCCAGGTTGTGGGCTCTATCCCCAGTAGGGGGTGGGCAGGAGGCAGCCTATCAATGATTCTCTCTCATCATTGGTCTTTCTATCTCTCTCTCCTGCTCCCTTCCTCTCTGAAATCAATAAAAAAATATTTTTAAATCACTAAAATAAACAACCTCCTCAGAAGTGATTTATGCCTTAAAAAAAAAAAGCTAAAAGGGATAAACATCTCCTTTTCTTTCTGGACTCCGGGAGAAATGAAGCCTGTAGGAAAAAGGTGACTTTTATTTACACTCTCACAATGTCAGCTTCACAGAGTAGCTCACCTGAATTAAAGCAGTCACTGATTCAGTGTTTGTGTCCCCACTGAAGTAAAAACCCCCAAAGTACAGGGAGTTTCCTTGAAGAATCCCCTGCAGTCCTAGGAAAATGCGTAGCACATATTAGGTATGCAATAATTACTTATCAGATAAGTAAATAGAGTGAATGGCAAATTTCAAAATGCAGGTTTCCTAGATGGGATTGAAGTTGCTAAAATTTAAACTGGGATCTCTCAATGCATTGGTTCATCAAATTAAAATGATGCAAATAACGCAGAAAAAACCCTTGAGATCATTCATAGATATGTATTTATTAATACTTTCCTTAAAAAAATACTTTCCTTAAGTGAAATATTGAGATGATGCCCATGGCATCCTAACTTTTTCATGGACACATGGCTCAGACTTAGGTACCGCTTTCCAAGATTTCCCTTGCCCCTAAAAACATCTTTTCCAGATTTGGATACTTGAAAGTACTCTCAACTTCAAAATGCAGAATTGGAAGGAAGAATGAGGCAATGGCTCTAAGAAGGTAGCATTTGAGCTCAGATCTGGTAGCAGTCACTACCAGCACTGTGATCTTGGGAAAAGGTTCCTAGAGGGAAAGCATGGGCAAAGGTCCTGAGGCGGGAACAAGCATGGTCACTTGAGCAGAACGATAGTCAGGGAGGCTAGATCTGAGGGTTGGAAAAAGAGTAGAGAAATGAAACTTTGGAAACCTAGGCAGGAGACGTTATGGGCCCTGGAAAGGAGCTTGGATTTTACTCTCGTTGCAACAGAAGCCCGTGACATTTTCAACCAGGACTGTGACATGATCTGTTTTACCTCTTTGAAAGATTACTTGTTCTACTCTATGGAAAAAGGGATTGCAGTGATGAGAATAGGAAAAAAGACAGAGGTGAGGGTGGGGAGATGTCATTTCTTCTGGAGTTGCATTACTATGAAGAACCAATGTTCCTCCAAAGCAGTAAATTAAAAAAACAACAGTGAACATTAACTTTTACCAAATCTCTGGGCATTCCATTAGAGTCAGGTAACTCTTAATAGATAACTTTCTGCAACTGCTTATTAAGAGGGTCCCATCACACAGTTAGGTTTGCGTGAGTACTTCAGAACATCTGGTTGTTAGCACAGAAGTTTTATAGGTTCAATTGGAAAGCAAATCATTTTTTTCTCACATCAAGACTTCCTCTTTTCCAAAATAGTTCAGAGAAGTGGTTACAACTTGGAGGTTGTGCCCAAGCTCTTGGGACACTGCATATGAAGTGTAGTGAACAGTGTTTAGCTAGCCTTTCAAATAAATGACTCCACTGTCTTTTTTGAAATTTTTAGTGGCTTTATCCCGAAACATTGTTGTTCTTTCCTGATATTTATGATGCCATAAATACAGCTGTCAGAGGAGGAAAGATTTGGGAGGCTTGGTGAAAAGGTGGAGGGATTAAGAATAAAACAACTCATAAAAACAGAGAACATTATAGTAATTACCAGAGGGAAAGAGGATGGGAGGAGGTAGAAGACAGTAAGGGGGGCGGGGGTAAATGGTGATGGAAGGAGACTTGACTGGGTGGTGAACACCCAATGCAATGCACAGATGATGTATATAGAATTGTACCCCTGAAACTGTTGGAATAGTTAGCAAGCTTGCCACACCACAATCTTCCAGTGGGTCCTTGTAATGCTTTCCTCCTAATCTCATGGAAGAACCCAATTTCCACTGGCAACATTACCTATATAATTTTATTAACCAATGTCACCCCAATACATTTAATAAAATAAAAGAAAGAAAAGATTGGTGGTATTTTTCCTCTATCAAAACAATAGAGAAAGCACCTTCAGTAAATACAGTCTTGTTGGACTGGAATACCCATAGAGCATAAGAAAAAAAATCTAGAGAGAAGAGATGCAATAGGAACCAAAATATTGTTGGGAATTTTTTTACTTTAACTAAAGGAAGTGGAAGTTGATACCATGAATAGGGAAGAAGAAGGCTGCCATAAAGTAAGAAAGCTTAAAGAAAAAAATATATATGTACATATGTATATATTCAAAATGAAAATCACAATTTCTAGACTATAATCTAGAAATATAATCTTCACACATCCTCTAAAATAATGAAGACTGTAACACTGATTAGCAAACTTGTTTTTTTTTTTAATGATTTTACAAAGCTTAGCACCCCCACTGAAGACTACATGTATTTAGGTCAGTAGTGGGAACAGATACTTTACTTGGGCCTTCTGAGGCTATTAGAAGTAAATCATTTTCATACCTTCTATATTAGGAGAATTCTCCTATGTCTGCTAACAATTAAAATTGATCATTTCTTTTTATGGATTGCTAAGGTTACAAAATGAAAGCTTGCAAATCAGTGAAAAAAGAGGTGTGTGTTGATCTCAAAGCTTCTGAGGAACCAAGATGGCGGCATAGGTAAAACACCTATCTTGCCGTCATACACAGCAATTTTAATACTACAACTTGACGAAAGAAGAAACACCTTCCAGAATCACCAGAAGGCTGGCCGAGTGAAAACTCCACAAATAAAAGTGAAAAGAAGACACTGTGACTCAGAGGAGCGGCGGCAGACTGCGTTGAATCCGAGAGAGGTTTGGAGCATGCGCCAGCGGAAAAGGCGGGCAGTGAAAACCGGCCAGTTTTCTTGAATGGGGAGACAAAGAGGTCCCACCGGACTGATTCTCCAGCTCTGGGCGAAGTCCAGCGAACCCACTATCACACGGGGTGAAAACTGGACAGTGGAAGGGCACACCGAAGCTTGGGCGCTGCAGGGGTCTCCCGGCTTGTGGAGAAGGCAGCTTGCGTGAACAGCTCAGCTGCGTGACTGCACAGAGAGTGCTCTGCGACTTGCTTTCTCATTTGGAAAACCATCAGACTGCTTTGTTTTACGACCCTGGGTGAGACATTGGGCGTGCAGACTCATTTGGGGAGAGTCTGAATTCCCCGGCAGTCAGTGGAGCTCGGCAGCAGCTCTCTCTCAGAGGTGCTGGCGGCCATTGCCACCGACACAGAGTCCCCTGGGGCCGCATAGGACAGAGCTAATGCTGTCTGCTTGGCCTGGAGACTCCGCCCATCCAACCTGAGCACAGCTGAACTTCACAGAAAATTGGCCTGGGGGTCAACCCCTCCAAGTGCTAACAACGATTAACCTGACTTAACTTCAGCAAGACTGTGCAACCCATATCCACCTCAGGTAACTGGGGAGGCTGAGCCACTGTCCCTAGTAGGAAGTCTACCACACAAAGCTAATTGACCAACTCAGGGAAGCAGCCACCATACAGAGACATGGAAAGAAATCAGATGTGAAAGAAATGGAGGGGAAAAAAAACGACTAGACATGGAATTCAAAACCACGGTTATAGGGCTTTTCAAGAGGCTCCAACAAAAGGTCGAGGCCTATAAGGAAATAAGCAAGACTGCAAAGGAAATGAATGAGTCCTACAAGGAAATGAACACGAGACCCTCAAGGATATGAACGAGACCTGCAAGGAAATGATCAAGACCAATGTGGATATGATCAAGACCAATGTGGAAATGAATGAGTCCTACAAGGAAATGAAGGAGACCCTCAAGGATATAAAGGAGACTCTCAAGGATATGAAAAAGGACCAACCAGAAATTAAGCATACACTGAAATAAAAAATATTATACAAAGACCTAAAAGTGCTCTGGAGCACCCCAAGAACCAAGTTAAAGATTTGAAATACAAAGAGGGAAAATCCACTCAGCTGAAAAAGCAAGAAATCAAAAGAATCCAAAAAACTGAAGATAGTGTAAGGGGCCTCTGGGACAACCTCAAGCATACCAACATCCGAATTATAGGGGTGCCAGAAAAAGAGAGAGAGCAAGACAATGAAAACCTATTTGAAGAAATAGTGACCGAAAACTTCCCACACCTGGTGAAAGAAATTGACTTAGGAGTCCAAGAAGTGCACCGAACCCAATATATAGGAACCCTAAGAGGACCACACCAAGGCACATCATAATTAAATCAAGAGCAAAAGACAAAGAGAGAATATTAAAAGCAGCAAGAGAAAAAACAGTTAGTTACCTATAAGGGAGCACCCATATGATTGTCAGCGGATTTCTCAACAGAAACGATGCAGGCCAGACAGGAGTGGCAAGAAATATTCAAGGTGATGAACAGCAAGAATCTAAAACCAAGATTACTCTATCCAGCAAAGCTATCATGCAGAATTGAAGGTCAGATAAAGTGCTTTACAGATAAGAAAAAGCTAAAGGAGTTCATCACCACCAAACCAATATTATATGAAATGCTGAAAGATATTCTTTAAGAAGAGGAAGAAGAAAAAGATAAAAGTGTAAATTAGGAACAACAAATACACATCTATCAACAAATGAATCTAAAAATCAAGTGAATTAATAAGCTGATGAACAGAATAAACTGGTGAATGTAACAGAATCACGGAAATAGAGAGGGAATGGACTGACAACTCTTGGGGATAAAAGGGGTGTGGGAAGTGCAGCAAGAGACTGGACAAAAATCATGCAACTATAGGAGAGGACAGGGGAGGGGGGTCAGGGCGGAGGGTGGGATGGGTACCAAGTGGAGGGGAACTATAGGGGGGGGGGAGAGGGAACAATGTAATTAATAAACTGAACAATAAAGATTAAAAATAAATAAATAAATAAATAAATAAATAAATAAGAGGTGTGTGTTTATCTCCTTCATTTTTATTCTTTAACTTTAAAATTGTATTTTTATTAAAGCCTAAGAACCCCAATTTTTTAAGTGTCTTTATAGGAAGATACTGGAGAAATGTGAAATGTAAAACCTTCACACATTCGGAATAAAAAAAAATCGCTTAACTTGTAGTTCCAGAATGACATAAAAATGCATGTTGCCAATGGAGCCAAGGATATATATTCAATAAGGAAAGGAGCAACTCTTTAATAAATGTTGCTGGGAAAACTAGACAGCACATGCACAAAAGTAAAATTAGATTGCTGTCTTAAACCATGCACAAAATTAACTCGAAATGGGCCAAAGACTTGAATGTTAGACTTGAAGCAATAAAGCTCCTAGAAGAAAGCAGAGTAGGTGATGAGCCTTTTGAATATTATTGTTGCCAATGGTTGCTTTTTGTTTTGTTTTTGACACTGAAACCAAAGGCAATAAAAGCAAAAATATAAAGTGAGACTACATCAAACTAAAAAGCTTCTGCACAGCAAAGAAAACTGTCAACAAAATGCAAAGGTAATCTATTGAAGAGAAGAAAATATTTACAAATCATATATCAGATAAGGAGTTAATATCCAAAATATAAAATGGACTCATACAACTCAATAGAAAAAAAAAAGAGAGAAAAAAGAAAACCAATCTAATTAAAAATCGGAAGAGGCCCTGAATAGACATTTTTAAGAAGACATACAGATAGCCAACAGGTACATGACAATGGAAAGCAAAATCAACCACAATTAGCTATCTACTAACACCTGTTAGAATGGCTATTATAAAAAAGAGAAGAAATAACAAGTGTTAGAAGTGTTAGTGAGGATGTGGAGAAAAGAGAACCCTGGTGTATTATTGATGGGAAAGTAAATTGGTGCAGTCACTAAGTCACTTTGGAAATCAGTATGGAGGTTCCTCAAAAAATTAAAAATAATCTAGCAATTTCACTTCTGGGTATTTATCTGAAAACACTAGTATGAAAAGATATACATCCCATGTTCACTGCAGTGCTATTTACAGTAGCCAAGATATAAAAACAATCTGTCTATTGATGGGTGAGTGGGAAACTGTTCCATCATAAGAAAAGTGAAATCTTGCCAAGTCCAATAACATAAATGGTTCTCAGAAGAATTATGCTCAGTGAAATAAGTTAGTGAAGGACAAATACCATATAACCTCACTTATATCAGGAATTTGAAAACAAACAAAAAAGAAAAAATAAGCTCATAAATACAGGGAACAGATTGATGTTTATCAGAGGCAGGAGGTGAGGGGAAGGCAAAACAGTTGAAGAGGTTCAAAGGTACAAACTTCCAGTTATAAAATAAATGTCATGGGAATGTAAAGTACAAGATGGTGATTATACTTAGTAATACAATATTGTGTATATTTGAAAGTTACTGAGAGTAGATATTAAAATTCCTCATCGAAAGGAAAAAATCTATATATGATGATAGACATTAATTAAACTTACTGAGGAGATCATTTTTGCAGTATATTCAAATCATTATATTATACACCTGAAACTGATTATTATTTATCAATTATACCACAATTTAGAAAATATATATGATGCCACTGATATTAATCCACAGGGTAAAAGACAAAGATATATGACATATTTAGTTTTGGTTTTTTTACTACAGTTGGTTTGATATAAAGAACATTTTATAGAATGTATTTTGTGACTGAACATCAAATAAAATGTAACCAATTTGAGTGTCTGGATTAGAACAGATTTAAAAAAAAAATAAAAGAATGTTCTCCAAGTGTCAACAGTGAATCAGAATGTGCTAGGTGCCATATGTATGTTATCTCATTTAGCAACCATAATCCCAGAGAGTAGGAACTGTTATCCCTGCTGTATAAAGGAAACTGGGGCACTGAGAGGGTTAGCAACTCACCCCTTACCTCACAATTATAACCGAGGAGGTTCTCAGGCATCCCCCACCCCTTATGTAGGTGATGGGAGTAATTTGGTGTAGAAGTGTGCACTGAGACTGCCTACAAATAATAGCTAATGCCGGGTTCCAACATCAGGGTGTCCCCGTTGAGCCCTTTACTTCAGGATCCCAAAGACTCAGAGACCACACAGTGCTGCTGGGAGAAGAATGTTAAACTCAGGAGCAGAGGTGCTTATCTTTCCATGGTCTGTGAAAGGGTGAACAGTTTTTGCTTAGTGGCCCTGTAGGCATGAGAGACTGAGTGGTAACACGGCTACTTAAAGGCAAGGAGAGTTGTGCCATGCAGGCCAGTGGGAACGGAATGCCTGAGAAAGATGAGCGCTCAATAGCCCCATGACTTTTCTTACATGGCTGCTCTCACCTCCGATTACTCTCCTTCCCCAACTGTGCTCCAGCCCCCAACCTTCCACTCCTGGGCACTCCAACTTGGTTCCTTCCTGGGACTGGTACTGTCACCATTCACTATGCCAGAATGACCTCCCCAGATCATCACACAGCCAACTTCTCCTGAGTCTCAACTTAAATGGCCATCTGTGACTATTGTCTAAATCTGGTCTCTGACAATTTTATAACCGAGGAGGCTCTCAAGCATCCCCATCCCTTATGTGGGTGATGGGATTAATTTGGTGTAGAAGTGAGCACTGAGACTGCCTACAGTCTTTTCTCCGCCCCTCTTTAATTTTTTTCACAACCACTTTCACCCAGGGAAATTATCTTGTTTGTGTATGCTTAATTATCTACTCTCTCCTTCCTTGGAATGCACACTTCCTCAGTTTGGGGATTTGTATATATTATTGGGGGGTCTTCTGTGTAGCAGGTACTATCAGGGTACTGGATCATTTAGTGGCAAAAAATAACCTCCAAGAATTAAGGCAGCTCTGCATTCCCATTGAATTTGATCAAGCAAACTCAGAATTAAGAAAAGCCAGCAATGAAAAGACATTCACCCACCCCCCACCCCAGTAGGATCTAAATTGAAATACACAGGTCTGCACTTTTTTTTCTATGAACATAGGTCAGCAAGAATATTGTTAGGGACTAATGGAGTTGGCTGAGTGATGCTCTCTGGAATACCTTCAACATAGAAGACTCTTCACGATGGGAATATTGAATGTGTCACTGGGCTTTTTCCTCTCAATAGTCAGATTGTGAGGTTGCTTCTACACAGTGTATATCATCTTAAAGAAAACAAATCATGCAAGTTCTACATGTGAAAGTGTCTAGCTAGATATCAAGAAACATCTGAACCTTGAATGATAATATCCATTCAGCCATGAGGGTGTGAGAGAGAATCAAGCCAAGGAAGACTTATTTCTGTCTTATATTTTCGAGTATAGAGCCAGGTGTGTGCTCTCGCTCCCGTGAGCTTGACGGTATCCTGTGATGACACAGAGGTGTTTCTGTGCTACCATAGAAATTCACAAAGTGAGCACAGTTGCCAATAATGAGTACAGACATTTGGGGAGACAATGGTTAGGGGAGCAGCACAGCCTAGTGGCCAGAGCACAGGCTTGTTTTCTTGAACATTGTTCTTCAAATGACTGCCTGTAACCTTGGGCATGTCATAAAAAGGTGACGCAGAAAGGTAATGAAAATATCACATCAGCATGTGGAACAAGAAAATATACTAGTAAACCATCAAAACTAAAAATTTTCCTGTTTACCCTCATCCCATTCAATGTGTAGATCTGCATAAATATTACCTCCATGGATTAAAATAGATATTTATTTGCTGGATTAAGATGTCCAGGTGTAGGAGAAGGTTAATACCTCTAAAGAAAATGGGATCATCACAAGGTTACATTATTTTATTAAAAAATGCAGGAGTTGTTACCCAGGAAACAGCTGAAAATGAAAGCCGTGTCTCAAATGACAAATCAGAACCTTTATTTTTTGTTTTAATATTAGAGCAGAGTACAAGCCAGAGAAACTTCCTTCACATTCCTTTGAGGTTGACCATGAAGATGCTGATAAGGATGAAGTAAGTAAATTGTTGAAAGTGAAATGTTTAAAACATGAGGATAATTAGAGCCTGTCTTTCACTTGAGTGTTCCATGTTCTGAACAGTTTTTCATCAAGCTGCAGTAGCTGTTTGTATGAGGGCTTTTAGTCAAAATGAGTCACGTTTGTTTTGAAATGGAACATGAGTATTTGAGATGAGTCAAAGAGAGGAAAAGGCGGCTCGTTTTTAAGTGCAAGTGCTGAAGATCTGGGATGCACAAAAGATGGCAATCACGCTAATGATGCTTTTGTGCAGGATACCACCTCCCACTCGTCTTCCAAGGGCGGTGGGGGAGCGGGAGGAACTGGAGTTTTCAAGTCTGGCTGGCTCTACAAGGGGAATTTCAACAGCACCGTGAACAATACCATTACTGTGCGGGTAAGGAGACATCAGGGCGCATCTTTGTGTCTGCCACCTTTCCTGACACCCCTCCTTCAGTCAGAGCACAGAGAGCCGTTTGCACTGAGTTCATGTTCTGTGTCATATTTTATTTATGAGAAAGGAGTGTGCTCTTCTCTCAAACCGCACCCTACACCTGTCGCTCTCCTGAAGGAATTAGAAGAAATTCTAGTTTCTGTGAGTAACAACAGCACACTGCAACCTCAACTACCTTCTTGTGTCTTTTCCATTATTTAGTCATTCAAAAAGCGCTACTTTCAGCTGACTCAGTTGCCCGATAGCTCCTACATCATGAATTTTTACAAAGATGAAAAAATATCCAAAGAACCCAAAGGCTGCATCTTTTTGGATTCCTGTACAGGTGTGGTGCAGGTGAGTAGGAATCTTTTTTCCCTCTTGTTTTTTTTTAATCAAAGAGTATGTTCATCCAGTTATCAATTATTTTTTCCAAAACTATTTATGGAGTATCTGAGATGAGCCAAGAATTGTTGTAGACCCTAGGGACTCAGTGAAGAACAAGACAACTTTGATTCCTCCTTTCACAGAATTTATTTTCAATAAAGGAAGAAAAAAAACACAGAAAATAGGCAAAGAAATAAATAAGCAATAGAATCAGTTGGTGAAATCTAGAATAAAGAAAATAAACAGGGATACTGAAGGGAGAGAGACAAATGGTGACATTAGAAAAGATTGCTAATTTTACAGAAATGGGAAAAGCATGTTTGAAGAGAAAGTATTTGATCTAGAGACTCAAAAATGAGTAGGGCAGCATGTGCAAAGGTCCTGAGGCAAGAGTGAGTCTTATATATTCGAGGAGAATAATCACCTGTGTAGCTGCATTAGAGAACCACTGAAATAAAGAATTTTATAAGATAACGTGTAAATCAGATAGCTCAAAAGATATACTTCATAAATATTATCTTTATTATTAGACATGAGATAGTAAATTTATAATGTGCATATACATCATTTTCTTTCTAAGAGGAGGTTTCCTTCAAAGACAAGGACTACATTGATTCCCAAGAACTTAATTTAAGAAACAGACATAGTGCTTTTAACAGACAATGCTCTTCTGCAACCTCTTGATCTCCAGACTATTGTCCTTAATATTCAATTTGGCTCAGACCACTGTGGCAAAGGGCAGCAGATGATTCCACAGACCCATTTGGAACTCATGCTTTCAAGACATGTATTCTTTCTACTCTGATTAAATAGCTATCCTTATTCCCTCTTACATAAAAATGGAAGCAATCAAGTGTTTTAGCAATTTTACCTCAAATTTCACATTATTATTATCTCAATGTATTAAAAAAAAACAAACAAGCCCCAGCCATGTTTGGCTCAGTGGATAGACCATTAGCGTATGGACTAAAGTTTCCCGGGTTCAATTCTGGTCAAGGGCATGTATTGGTTGAAGCTCCTGGCCCTGGTTGGGGACATTTGGGAGGCAAACAATCAATGTGTCTCTCACATCAGTGTTTATCTCTGTCTCTCCTTCTCCTTTCCACTCTCTCTAAGAATCAATGGGAAAATGCCCTTGAGTGAGCATTAAAAACCAAACAAACACATCAGAGAGATAAAATGCCTTCCCAAGTCTAGTAAATGACAAAATTAGATCTGAGGCACAGGAATGTCCAAAATTACAGAAAAATGCCCATGAAAATCTTTGGTTATTATATACATGAAGTAGACATACCTGCATATGTACACACATACATGTATCCTGTGTAAGCCACATGGGCACAGGAAACACTATAAAGATGTACTTATGTGTGGTTCTAAACAGTGTGTTTTAGGTGTAGGGTTTACTTCAGCAAATGTATATTGAAATGCTTTCTATATGTAAAGCATTGTGGGAAAGCCAAATATGAATTGGATGTGGCTTCTATCTTCAAAGAGTTTCCAGCCTGTGGGAGGATGAACAGGAAAAAAAAAAGTGTATATACATCTCATATGTGAAAATAAAGCATAAATGACTCATTTCAAACATTAGGTTCTGATAATACATGCAAGAGTGAAATTCTATTCATCTCTGATGATGATAAATTGCAATATATTACACTAGAAGCCCAATGCATGAAAATTCATGCAAGAGTAGACCTTCCTTCCCCCAGCCAACATCACTGGCTTCTCTCCTGCAGCCATGACCCAGGCTTCTTCCCTCCTCTGGCCTCCCGCAGGCA
The DNA here is from genome assembly GCA_027563665.1 of Antrozous pallidus. NCBI lineage: Eukaryota > Metazoa > Chordata > Mammalia > Chiroptera > Vespertilionidae > Antrozous > Antrozous pallidus. The sequence goes on along the minus strand of CM050508.1, from coordinate 27,477,893 downwards.
CCTGGGACCTGGGCTGGCTTCTCTCAGGCCGCCCACAGGTACCCGGGACCCCAGGCTGGCTTCCCTTCAGCCCAGGCTTCATCTGGAAGGACATCCGATCTAACTAGCATATTACCCTTTTTTTTATTATAGAAGAAGATTATATGTAGTATATATGTGATACTTCTATTTATTTGTTTATTGACACTCCATTAGACTAGAATGTAAGTTCAAGGAGGGCAAGCACTTTACATGTGTTTTTTAATGCTATGTACTTGGCACATAGAAAGTATCTACTATTGTTTATAAATGAACAAATAAACATTCAGATAATGGACAGAATTTCACTACGGGTGGTAGCTAGCAATACCAGTAATCTGGAGTTGATGTTGTATGTTTCCTTTTAAAACTATTCTTTTGTTTCTGAAAAATTTGGTGAGAGATACTAGCACCATTACTGGTGTGACAGAATATTTTGTTTGGGTACCCTCTTTCTTCGGCCTTCAGTCCTCCATTGGCTTTAGTGGTCCTTGAAGTATCTATTTTGAAACTTTTCCTGATGAACCTTTTAGAAACAGACCAGTTTGCTACAACTCATTAAACACATCAGATGGCATTAGGTCGTGTTCAATTTCCTATTGTTTATGAAGCCGTGTAGGTGGGCTGTGGTAAGCTTAGATGAGCAATGTAGTTGCAGTGGACACAAAGAACACTGATTTCACAGAAACAAGGGAATATGGGGGAGCAAAAAGAAAATGGTTACTTTTTGAATACCATTTTAATGACTTAACTATTGCATTTCAAGATTATTAAAATGTTTCATTGATTTTCTATTTCTGTCCTTTCTTTTTTGCTAGTTTATATGCCATTATTTTGGAGAATGAGATAGAAAACCACTTTAGACATCTTAGTCCTCTCCAAATAAACCTCTCAACACTGAAAGTGGTTCTATTTCTCCTAAATTAAAAAAAAAATAACTTGGCTTCTGAGCAGTTGTAAATAGGATATTTATTTTATTTACAAACACCTTGAGAACCAAGGGCTTATTATAATTTCCTCAAAGTTTTAAAACAATATTTGTAATAATATTGTCGAACTTGGCAACAATATTAAATTTATTTGAAGTACAGAATGCAATTTAGGAAATCAAAATTTTTTAAAATATTTCATAATGTTTTCTTTCTACAATTTTTATTAGTTTCTTAGCATCAACATTGGAAAGCAGGTTGCAGCTTGATCCACTTTTAACTTGGACCCAGTACTAGCAGTTTGGACCCAGTACTAGCAGCTTGCATAGCTGCATCTCCCAGATCTCATGATTTATAACATCTAATTAGTCAAAGAGACTCTAACTTGTTTGTTTTCAAGACAACACTGAGATTGGCTTGCATTTGCAATTGTCAAATAACCTGAACTCTAGGCACTTCTAATTTTTCCCCCTTCCTGTTTATTTCTCTTCCTGTGTTTTTTTTTTTGTTGTTGTTGTTTTTGTTTTTGTTTTTTTTAAGAAACCTGTCTCTCTTTTTTAAATGTGCTATCAGCCAACTTGTCTTTGTCCTTCGGCACTCTGTGTCACCGAAGTCATAGGAGGTTCAGTGGACCTCCTTGGACAGCCCAGGAAGCTTGTGAGAGGGTGTTTGGAGGGAGTCTAGTCTGCCCACTTCCCCTGGGGGGACTGAGGCTTCTAAGAATTTGCATTCTTAAAGAAGCTGCCTAGATGTTGGCTTTGCACACGATGGTTTGAGGCCACTTTCTTTCTGGTGACTCGTTCTCTTTACACTGCAGCCAAAATAAGTTTTTCCAAATGCAGCTCTGGACTTTTACTCTCCAAAGCCATCCTGCCCCGTGCTCTCATGAGACCAGCTATATTCGCATATTCCAATAGCAATTCCGTTCTCAAAAATAATATTAAGACCTTAATGTTATACCTTTTCTTCAATATATTCATACAAAATGTAAGTACATTTATCTTCCAATATCACACTGTGTTTAACTGGTGAAGGCCTGTCTCCCTGTTCTTCCTGACACAAATGCGAACACAATAGACACCTCTTTATGAGTGAATGTTATCACTGCACTGAGCACTGAGGACAGTTAGCCAGCTTCTGCTCTAAGCAGTCTCAGGGACGAATAAAGGAGCTAGCCTGCAGGTGAGCCATTATAAGGCCAGGAAATAATACTTTCGACAATAGTAAAAAAGTATGGACGGGAGCAAATAGCTTGTCGTTGGAAGAGTGTAGAAAATAGCTTTTGAACTGTGACATTTTATAGTGAGAATCACACTTAGATTTTAAACTGATTCTTTTTCTCCTTCAGTTTCCAACTTTTACTTTTTCTTGAAGCATTTGTGTTGGCTCACTGAATATTCTCAGCACATGGAAAATCCGTTACCTCCAGGCCACAGCTACCCCTCTGGTGGGCGATTGTGCCAGGGAGGTAGCAAGGAAGGAGGACGGCATTCACTGAGCATCTTCTTTGTACCTGCATCATCTCAGTGGGTGTTCAAGTCTAAAGAGGTTATTTCCCCTCTCTGCCACTTGCTACCCATGTAATTCCTAGCACATTTTAATTTACCTGCCCAAACCTCAATGTCATCATATGTTAAATGGAGTAGTATGATTTTTCACAAAAAGGTTGTTGGGAAATTTAAATAAGATAATGACTGTAAAATGTTCAGCACAGTGCCTAGTATACAGATGGCGAGTATTTAGTAAGTGTACTATTTGTAGTTGTAATTGTGTTGTGGAAGTTGACAGGAACAAGTTATTTTGGAACAGGGTTTGAAGGCATCCCAAAGAAAAAGGACATTGCCGAGAGAATATTCAAAATTACTTTTTCTTTGCCACCAGACTAGCAACCCTATTTCCATAAAATAATGTATAATTTGATATTTATCTACAATTTCACAGGATAGTAACACTCCCATCTCTGGTTCTTCTCCAGTTTGTGTTTTACTTATAGAAAATTGAGTTATGATGAGTACATAGGCTTTGCTTTTTTGCAGTGTGGAGTGTCTAAAGATTTTAGAACAGTGTTAATAAGAGTGGAATACCTGTATCAGAAGTACAAACTGATTCATTCCTATTTTGGAATATTTCTCTATGTTACCTACCTATTTGGAAAACCTTTGCAACCACCAGTAGCCCATGAAATATGTCTCCCACTCTCTAAGACTTATTTATTTGGTGTGTTTTTTTCTTTCTTTCTTTTTGTACCAAAGAATAACAGACTAAGAAAATATGCCTTTGAATTGAAAATGCATGACCTGACCTATTTTGTGCTGGCGGCTGAAACGGAGTCCGATATGGATGAATGGATCCACACCCTCAACCGCATCCTGCAAATCAGCCCTGAGGGACCCCTTCAGGGTCGGAGGAGCACCGAGCTCACAGATCTGGGGCTGGGTAAGACCACATCACCACCCACTCCCATCCTTTGCAAAGTGTGACCTGTGCATTTGGGTCATTTAAACTCCTAGAAGCTATAGTAACTGGCAGGTCTAGCTCATCCATCCCTGAGCTCCAAGAAATGGCCCCTAAAACTTTACTTGTACTGAACAGTGAATGTCACCACACATAGGTACAATTTTGACCTGACAGACAGTAATTGAGGCTGATGCCCAGCAAATGGTGTTGGGAAGCATTTGTCATCAGTATAAAAAATGTACCCAGATCTGATGAGATGTCACCCTCAGGGGATATTTTGTGCTTTATGCTTTTCATTAAATTTAATTAATTAACAGTATACTCTGTGAAGGCAGATATGCATTGTTTCCTTTTAATTGAAAGGAGTGTCATGTATGCTCTTTGACCATACTGAGATCTGCTTAGGTATATGTGAAAGTTCCATAAATTTGACATAGTATTAGAGATTTTTATAATAAAATAATTTTTTCTGCCCATCTTAATTTCCTCAAAAGATTCTAATTCACTCCAGGCAAAGAGAAGGGAGCAAGAGAGAGGACAGAAAGAGTGAAATGAAGGGTAGATAAAGCAGATCTATAAATACATGGAAAACAAGTTCACCTTTAGAGTCAGTCACTCCTCCCAAAGGAAAACTATTTTAAGGCATTTTGTGCTGCATCATGGTCCATTAGAAAACAAAGTGTTTTTAAGTTCTAGTAGCCTAAGTATCATGTGCTTTTAAGTGAACAAGTCAAGGGATAATGAGGAAGAAAAATCACTGTTGCTTTTAACACCACGACTGTGTACCATAGTAGGTATTTTACATTCATGATTTACTTAATAATATTCAACTAGAAAATTAATGTTTAAAGAATTATAGTTTAGTAACAGAAGCTAGAATGTGAGTTTTAAACTGATGGCTGAGTCAGGATTATAAAAAATAAAAATATATGTACGAAAACTTTAGTATGCATTTATGAAGTAAGTCAAGACAGCACCAAGTATAAATACAGAATGTAAAGGTTCGGGGTTCTCATGGGCACAAGATGGTGTCATAGAAAGAATCCCAAAAGATCATCAAAAGGACTGATTTCCCAGCCAATGTCTTTTTAACAGTAATGATTACTGGAACCAAGATAAAGTAAAGTCATCTGTTCACTAACATCCACCTTTCATTTCTCTTGGGTCTAACCTAGTTTTGAAATGTCACAGGCTAGAGAAAGGTGTGATTCATGAGTGTTATTTAATAATCTGTCTTTGTGTATCTTTTCAAGATCCGCTGGATAATTCTATCACATGTGAATGCACGCCAGAAGAAACAGATTCTTCAGAGAACAGCCTACATCCAGACTTCACGAAAGTAATAAAGCTGACCATTATCATGCAAATGAATTTGCATTGCTTATTAGTTAATGCTTTTACGGAAATGCTTTTTTTTTTAAGGTTTAAGCAAAGAAACACAAAATTTAAAACATAAATCATGCTTTTTGTAAGACTTGCCAAGTGTCAATGGGAGATATTAAAACTCTAATAATACTAAGGGGGCTACTTCTTGCCCTGTTGATGGGGCTGGGTTCTAAGAATCTGACTATTTTGGCCAGAGCTAACACAGTCTTCTCTGTAGTACCTCACAGAAACTGAAGAGACAGTCAAAGCCACTCGAAACCTGGAGAGACTAAATCTCTTCTTCATGGATCCAGATATAGAAGTAAGTTGGAATTCTCTCTAAGCCCACATGAAACTTGAGCCATACAGTTGTGGTTTTTATATATATATATATATATATATATATTGTGTGTGTGTGTGGAGGGATTTTTGTTGAGTAAAACTGTCAAAATTTTTCTAGACTTTGAAACTTCAGAAAAAGAATCTTTTAGAACCTGAGTCTGTGATCAAACCATTTGAAGAAAAAGCTGCCAAGAGAATCATGATCATTTGTAAAGCTCTCAACTTCAGTCTTCAGGGATGTGTTACGGAGAATGAAAATGATCCGATAACGAATGTGAGTTGCTCTTTCTGTTACTTCCTGTATCAATCAACCAACAGCACACCACCCCAGTCAAATCTCTTCTGTTCCTAGTCATTCCAAGCAGACTGCACACCATCTAGTGTAGCAGGGAGTGTGACTGACAGAATTTTTACACATGACAAAATGTACAAATTGTGAAATGGAATTGTCAATGTGCTGCCATAAAATATTTCTGTTAACTTAAAGAAGCATCAGAGGGACTATGCTCTAGCTTTCTTTCCATTAAATCAGCATAGTGCTTCTGAGTTTCCTAAGATACTATTTGTATCTCAAGATGGTTTTTAAATTGACATTTTTATTTTAATAGTTATATTTTTTCTTTTAATGCATATTAGAAAATAATTTAAATGAACATACCAGACCTGGGATTTCACAGTTATTACTATCTAAAGCAAGACTAAATAGTGAACCAAGTGAAATAATATCAGGTAAATATTAAATAGATAATAGTACAGATGTACATGCAAATTGTAAGAAAAGGTGCTTCACTGATATTTGGAAAATACCACACTGCTCATTAAATAAATACAAGAGTCCTTTTTCTACTAAGCAGACCTTCTTGGGAGTTCTCAGCATTCTAGTGGGCAGTTCTGTGCTAATTGTGAATGTATGTGTGGGAAGAGTGCATTTTGTGAGCATCAACATTACCAAATGTTTCTACAAAGAAGAAAATAAAAATCACTCATGCTATGTTAGCATGTTACTTTTTGTTCATTTTAGTACATTCTGGTCTAATTTCTAATCAGTCATCTCTCAGTTGTCATTTTTCACCTCTTAAGTAGAAAACTTATTTCCAGATCCATGAAACAGGCCCCATTTGCTTTTAGAAGGAAGACACAGCATTATGTTTCCCTGCAAATTGTGCACTTCATGCATACACATCTCTTTTTAGATGGAGCCTTGTTAGTTGTGATGGTGAGTGGCTGACAGAAAGGATGAACTCTGCATTTACCCTAAGTGTAGAGGAGGTGATTCAAAGGTTTAAAGTACTTTATAATGATGCAATCTAATCTGTGTTTCTGAAATATCCATTAGGAGAATGGTTTGGAGGAAACAGGAGTTAATAGGGGAGAGAAGCTAGGAGGCTACGTCTATAGTTCATTTCCTCATTTGAATTAGGGGTAGTAAGGAAGGAGAGAAATGGATGGATTTGACTAATGTATTGTAACTTGACAGGTTTTTCTGGTAGATGAAATATACAAGAGGAGAGAAAGGAAAATCTCAAGGATGAGTCCCTGGTGTTTTCTTTGAGCAGTTCTATGCAGAATGCTGCCATTTACTAAGAGGACAAAACTGTAGTAAGAGCAGATTTGGGGGATTTAGATCAAAAATTCTACTATGGACATGTTAAGCCTGATAAACCTATTAGGTAGCCAACTAGAGATAGCCATTTAGCAGACTCAACACAAGTTTGGAACCAAGGAACTGGTCACGAGCAGAGATATCAACTTGGAAGTCTGGTCGAGGCTATGACCTTGAGGGAATCATCTAGGAATTTCTGTGTACGTAGCGAAGGGGCCAAGAACCAAGCGTTTAAATGATGAATGGAGATGTGACCAAAGAAGACTAAGATAAATGACTGTTGAGATAGAGATAAACCAAGAAAGAGTGCATCATGATGCCGAGAAAGAAAACTTCTAAAAAACACTCTAAAGAACTTGTGCATGAAGCGGTGCTGAGAGGCTGAGTAACACGAAGCCAAAGAGGAGCCCAGTGGGTGGGGGAACACGGAGTATGTTGGTGGCTATAAGGAGAAATATATGTGGAGTAAAGGTGTTAGGAGAAACAATCAGAACATACTTTTTTATTGAGGATTTTTTTAAAAACCCACTAGAAACTTGATTTTCAAAACTACTATCCTATATAATAAAAGGCCAGAGGCATCACAACCGAAACAATCAGAGAACAGACCACCACATCTACTCGTGGGCTGGCCTCATCCCCAAGCAAGTGGTTAGGAGCAATTAGGTAGGCAGGCCAGCAGTTAGGAGAGATCAGGTAGGCAGACAGCTCCTAGCTGAGCTGGCTTCACCCCCAAGCAAGTGGTTAGGGTGACCAGGCAGGCAGGCACAGTGGTTAGGGGCGATCAGGTAGGCAGATGGCTCCTGGCAGGGCTGGCCCCACCCCTCAGCAAAGAAAGAAGGAGGCCCAGGCCAGCCAAGCCATTGCACCCAGCCTGTTGCCTGCAGAAGGAGGCCACCAGTGGCAGGGGAGGAGGGACAGCGCTGCACAGATGGCAAGCAGTGGCAGTGCTGGGATGGGGCCAGCTGCCTGGAGCCGTGGGAACGAAAGCCCCAATAGGCTCTGATCTCAGGCCAGGCCTAGGGACCTTACCTGAGGGGCCCCAGATTTTAAGAGGGTGCAGGCCGGGCTGAATGACCCCCCACACACACACAAAAGTGCACAAATTTTTGTGTACCGGGCCTCTAGTTTAGAAATATCAGGACATTTTAACACAATTTATAGTGTCAATCATCTTATTTAAAAAAAAATGCTTTTTTTGACCAGACACATCCTTAACTCTAATTAAAATGTCAAATTTAGAAACTGAAATGCAAAGATAATGGGTTTTTCTTCTCAGTGCCAAGGACATATATATAACTTCTTTCCCGAGGATTCTTTTATTTGTACAAAAAAAATATTCAAAAGCTCAGTGTTTGTATTTGGGCCAATCTCCCCCAAGAGAACAGGCAGAAGTTCAGAGAGCAGCTTATAGTCTCTCTCACATCTGTCAGCCAGAGGGAGAAGTTGATTTGGAGTGCTCTGTATATCTGTATAGGCTTAATTCATTTTATAGTTGCCATAAATGTTAAAAAAAAAACAAAGAAATTGCTTTTTAAAAATATAATGTCATTGTGCTTATAAGCAATGTTATAAACAATCAATAAAACAGCCTCACCTTAACAGCAGTGTGCTATGCAATGGCATTCTTTTTTTAAAAATCCTTGCATATTTTTAATAACTCTTTTATTAATATAGCTACTTTTAAATGCATTATTTCAAGTCAATTAACATGTTTTTAAATTAATTTTAATACTGCTTTAAGTTGCTAAAGAACCAATTGCTGCATTTAGTGAATGAGCTTCTAAAAACACCCTAAAAAACTTTTGCATGTTGAGGGAACTATTTGACAGCATGTAATTTTTTAGTCAGTCATTGAAAACCAAGTTCAGGTTGATGGTTTATAGAATAAAATATTTCTTTGAAAATGGGAATTAATTCCAAAAATCTAAAATAATAAAGCTGTTTCACAGCAAAGCAACATTTAAAATGTCATATTTTTTATGAAAAGTACATAATTCTAAACAAAAGAAATCTATGATTTTATTTGTTAGGCTTTGAAGGTGCTTTATTTAACAAATCCTTACTGAAAAGCTAGTGATTCAAAGAGTAAGAATTGACATTTAAGTTGAAAAGCTAGATTGGAAGAAATAAATGAATCATTGTATGAGCTTTAATTTCTGATGGATTATCAATGTAGGTCATTTATTTCCATTCACTAAGCAGAAATGAAAATCAAAATGCAACAATTCAGGAAAAAATAATAAAGATTCTTTTCTGTGACCTTCAATGTGTTTGTGTTGCTGCCTGAGTTATTTTCATGTAATTTTTTTATTTTTCAACTCTTGGCAGACTACCACTACCACAAACCAGGAGTTTTTGTGAAATAAATTAAATTGGTAAAACATAAACCTTTTACTTTTTAATTGTCTTTTTTTCCAAATTAATTTATTGAATTTTATTTCATTCTATTTATAATAGTAAGGCAGCTTATAAGTATTGCTAATATTAAGGAATTGAATGAAAACCTTCATTATAAGCTAAACCCTCATTATAGTTATATTTTCTAAGAGTAAGCAGTATCTATTAAACATTCAGCAAAATCCACAGCTTGAATGAGGCTGTACAATAATGAACTATGTTATAATTTGATTTGTGTGTGTAACCTGTTTGGCCATAGAATATTGGCAGATACATGATAGGCATCAAATCAAAATGAAGAAGCATAAACATAAGTAAAAATGTTTTTGTAAGCATATTCTAGCCTTAGAGGTATGTAGTTAATTACATATATAATTATTCATATACATACATGTACATATGGATGTATGTATATAATTACATATACATTTGTTTATTTTAGTCCTTGTTTTATTTAATCTGCTCATTTGATGTTTTTCTAATTGAAAAGTCACTCTTGAATCTTTTTCCTTTGGCTTCTGAGACACTCTGGTAGCATTAAAACAACATTTTTTAGCAGTTTGGAGTTTTGAAAGGGATCTTTTTATTTGTTTATTTGGTTTTGGTCAAAACAATCGCTTCTCTTTCTCACAGGTTGAGCCCTTTTTTGTGAGTGTGGCACTTTACGACCTCAAAGACAGCAGGAAGATTTCTGCGGATTTCCATGTGGACCTGAACCACGCGGCTGTCAGGCAGATGCTCCCAGGGGCCTCTGTGGTGCAGGAAAATGGGAACATAGACACAGTCACCCCGCGGCAATTGGAAGAACCTCACATCAAGGGGTTTCCAGAGGAATGGCTGAAATTTCCAAAGCAGGTTGCACTTTTGTTTACACTTGGAGGGGCGTGAAATGCTGTCCCACTGTTCTTTCCTACACAAGATGAGCAATTACCCAAATAAAAATGTCCTTAAAGCTGTTATTGCAAAACAAATGAGGTTTTGTAAATGTCTTCAGGGTGGCTTCCTACATGCTTACTGGTTTGTTAATCCTAACTCTTTTTTTGTACATAGGCCATATTCTCTGTAAGCAACCCACATTCTGACATTGTTTTGGTGGCCAAAGTCGAGAAAGTACTAATGGGAAGCATTGCAAGTGGTGCAGAACCTTACATTAAGAATCCAGACTCCAACAAGGTAATGCATAATCCTTTCCATAAAGAATTTCAGTTGATTTCAAGAAATAAAATTGTATTGTCTGATGAATTACCAAGTTTGATAAGTTTAAGTCTCAAAATATTTACTTAGTGAATAAATATGTTCACTAAGGCATTTACTTAGGCATCAGGAAAATTTTAAAGTATATATTCCTGGCTTATGCTTTGTGACCCAGCAGTTTCTGAGTTTTGATCATCTATTAGTAGAAATAAATTTAAATGTGGCTAAAGCTTTAACCCAAAGATAAGTGTTAGCAATAATGAAAAGTTAGGAATAATCTGACTAAAAAGTTAATACAGCTCACTAAGACATTATTAATGCTGAGGGAAAACTGTATTAAAAGGGGGAGAGATAATTGCATATCAAATTATAATAGACCTAAGTAAAGAAAGAATAAAGGACATACAGAAAGTTCTTTGAATGGTAGGAACATGGGATTATTTTTCTACGACATTTTCTTTAATAATTTAATGTTACTATTTAATAGAAAATAAATATAAAAGCCTGTATTTTCCTACACAAAAGAAATACACTGAGAAAATAATGTATAACCAATAATGAATTTGAGTATATATGTCCATTTTGGGCAGAATTTAACAAATTTATGAGATTCAGAATTTAACAAACTATGGTGTGTGGATCAAATCCACCCTGACACCTGTTTTTGTAAATAAAGTTTTATTGAAACACTGTCACACTCATTCATTTATGGATCTTCTATGACTGCTTTCCTGCTAGAGCAGCAGAGGTGACAAGCTGTGACAGAGATCATATGCCCCAGTATATTTACTGTGTGAACCTTTACAAAACAATTTTACTGACCTCTGCCATAATAAAGATTGTGAATGTAAATTTGATAATACTTTCCATTCAATATTTTAAGGTTTTTGAAATCAGAAGAAAGGAAAAACTTTGGTATTAGAAGACAGGGGTATTTTCTATATTTGAATTTCCAAACTAAAAAAAGGGAAATATTATATATTAGTTTGGACACAGATCCTATCATTTGGCTCTTTAAGAGGTGCATCTGTGGACCCAGTAAGTCAGAATTCCATTGAGTTTCAATGTACGATAACATAGTAAAATATTTGTTAGTATTTTTCGTGGGCGGGTTGTAAAGTGATGTTCTAACCACATATAATTTATTTTTCCTTTAGTATGCACAAAAGATACTCAAATCCAACAAGCAGTTCTGCAGCAAGTTGGGGAAATACCGCATGCCATTTGCTTGGGCAATGAGGTAGGATGACAATTGCAACCAACAGAATAGAAATGCATTTGTAGTCAGCATTGGGAGCTTCCATTTTGAACACCTCTGTGTTACCTGTTATTTTTAATATACTAACGCCTAGAATAATGCTAATGTGTTCATCTTTATAAATATCTTGAGTTCCCAAAAATGTGTTTTACAAGACAATCAAGACAACTCCTACTAAACTGGGCCACGACATGAGTACAGTGTTGGCATGACCAGATATGCTATGGGTTGTTGGTAAGATCAAATCAAATCAAATCACCACTTATTTAGGATATAAATTTTATCAAACACCTGACATTATATCACCCCTGAGAGTTTGGTGTGCATAAAACTCAGATGGATGCACTCTGATGTCTTAGACAACTGCACATTTTCATCTATGTGTAGAGTGCAGGTCTATGTATGGTTGTCTAGAAAAAGCCATTAAACTCCTTTTTATTTTGGTGCTAATTAGCACAGCTGAATTTATCAGTACCAGTTGATGCTGATAGAAATGCTCAGTTATATTGACACTGAGGATGGACTCATCTCCTGGAACGATAACCTCTGCATAAAGACAAAACAGCTTGTTGGATCTACTCAAACATCCATTCTTATTTTCCTCTTCAATCTCTGTGCATATTCATTAGTATAATACTTTCTTAAAGGAGGAAGAGCCTGGAATAGACATAAGGAAAAATGGCCAGCAGTGCACAAATCGAATGAATGAACTACAAAATGAGACTGCCTATTAAGTAATCATTTGAATGTTGATAACGCTGACCCATGGCAGTGACTTTAAAATGCAGAATGAAGTGAGAACCAGTTACTTATGCCATGCTTTGGTCTCCCAGTTCCCAGTGGTGAGCAGAACCAGAGTAAACTCACCAATATTTGTTATAGTTTTGAAGGTGTTACTTAAAGTTGGTACAAGTAAGTGCAGGGAAGAGAAATGTGGGAGTCTGGGCAACAGTAAGCTCACACAGTTTCTGGGAATTTATGTGCTGTAAGGCTGCCTTGCAGTTCGGGAGACGGAGACCAGGCCCAGGAGTCTGACCAAGAGGGTCTAGATCAGGCCACCACTTACAGTTTGTAACTTTGGGCAAGTTTCCTTCCTGATTCTCACAGTCCCTATTTATAGAAGGCAGGTGACAGACAACACTTGCGTCATGGGCAATAAGTGCAATCTCAGGTGCAGAAGCCCATGGTATAAAGAAGATCATTACTATCACTTGATCTCCCTTTTCCTTCTCTCTCCTACAGGGACAATTAATACCAGGATAGTCTGCATGAAAAGCTTTCAGGGAGATATACTGAACCCTCTATGATAAATATAATGGTTTTTGCTTCTCATAAGTTTCAAAAGAAAGGATAACTTGCTATAATTTGCTGATCAAACTTTTTGATATCGATAAGTATTTTCAGCAGTTCCCACAAGAAAATCTACTGGAGCAACTGGAAGCAAAATATCCCTTGGCAAAAGTAAAATATCCCAATATAGCAAAATTACAATGGTGAATATATTTTCTCTTTAAGAATCCAGCATTGTTCTGAGGTTTCAGAGGCAGGCATTTTAGAACCAGAGCTGGGTGTGAAATCTCAAATCTGTTTACTAGACAAGTGAACTTAGGCAAGTACTTATGGTTTGTCTTTACCTCAGATTTTTTAAAGGAATTTTAAAGAAATATATTTTTATTGAATTCAGAGAGGGAGGGAAAGTGAGATAGAGATAGAAACATCAATGATGAGATAGAATCACTGATTGGCTGCCTCCTACATGCCTTACACTGGGAATTGAGCCTGCAACCCAGGCATGTGCCCTCACCAGGAATCAAACTATGACCTTTTGGTTCAAAAGTTGATGCTCAATCACTGACATTCTAGTCATAGATTGATGACCAATCACTGAGCCCTGCCAGCCGGGCTAAAGGAATTTTTAAATGTTTGTTTTTTTTTAGAAAGAGGAAGGAAGGGAGGGAGAGAAAGAGAAACATCAATGTGAGAGAGAAACATGAATCAGTTGCCTCCTGTATGTGCCCCAACTGGGGATCCAGTCTGCACCAGTGTATGTTCTCTGACAGGGAATTGAACCTGCCACCTCTTGGTGTATAAGACAATGCTCAACCAACTGATCCACACTGGCCGGGGCTACCTCAGATTTTTTTAATGTACAATAGAGGAAAGATAATACCGAATTTCTCTTTCAGGGATTATTGAGCATGGATGTGTACCCAATAAAAGATAGCCATTATTAGAAATCATTATTCTCATATGATTGTTATGAATTCTGTGGCGATCACATTTACCACAAAAAGTTCCCCTTTCTACTAAATCTGGGGCAGTGAGAAGTAGGTAAAAGAATGACCCATCACAGAGCAGTAAGGAGAAGTACCAATCCAACTTCCAAGTTTCTAGTAAAATACGTTGGAAGAAAGACAGATGAAGTTTCTAGGGAGACTAGCAATGTTACCATTATTAAAGTAATTATATCTAGGACAGGAAAGCCAACAAAACCACAAGCTCACGCTTCATGAATGCCTGATGAGTAGGTTTGGTTGTAGGTTAGGGAACAGTATACACCACCAATTTCTGTATATAAATATATGGTTTAGACTTCATAGACATCACTAGCAACTTAGAAAAATGGTTAGCATACATTTCTAAAGGTTTTATGTTATACTACTTGTATTATCTAACCACAAAAAGTAAGTATCAGATACAATTAAAGAAAATTTTAACTTTATTATGTGGAAACTACTTCAAATAAACATTGAACGCTCATTGTTATTCATGTGATTTTGACATAGGCTAGTTCCTGACATATTCCAATACCCTACTGATACTGCTAATCCTCTGGCTACTTCTCCTTCCCATTATATTTCTAGATTGACATTTGTTTCACATTACAACTTTGAGTGTACCCTAAAACACATGGGCCCCTAAAATCAACTGTCACTAATCAACTGTCACATAGAAGTGACAGTGTAGCATATGACCATATTTTTTACCCAGATCTAATCATCTGACCCACTACAACACACAGATGCTCATTGCTGTGAATGTTTTATCTGAAATTCTTGTTCTTATCTTCTGTGGTGCCATTTTACAGCAAAAAAAATTTATCCCCAGTAGTTAGGGTGTTTTGCACTCATTGATTCAGGAGAAAATCATGTTATTAAATGATATGCCCTCTCTGAGCATATCACCCCAGAATAATATGGCTCGAAGTCCCTGCCAAGACTGTTTGTTTATTTTTTTACTCTGTTTTATGCAACATTCTAAATGGACCAGTGCACAACACTGAATTTTCTTTAATATTAGTGATACTACAGAAAATTTTATTTTTATATTTATAACTTAGAGAAGGTTCACAGTGTAATAATATCCCCAACAAATGGTTATTCAACCTCTGTTTGAATCCTTCCAGTGAGAAAAAGTCAAGTGCCTCCCACTGTGGTTCTTTCTGTCTTTCTGTAGCTCTGATGATTAGATAAATCATTTAAAAATGTTTAAACTGTTGACAATCACTTCTATATTTTGTTTTCCATAGCCACAAAAAATATGCCCAATTCTTTCTATATATTGTGGCATTCATGCTACCTATGAATGAAGCTCTATGGAACACCTAAGCTTCTTTTTCTTTTGGCTAAACATTGCATTTCCTTCCATCATACCCAAAATGCCATGATTCTGAGACTCTCACATATACTGATCATTGCTCAACTGCATCAACTGGAACTAGACACAGTGTCCCAGCCACCCTGAAGCCATCTGTGTAAATGAGTCAGTCTGTGTTCTGCTGCCAGTTAGAATATTTATTGAGCAGGGACCGGGTGTTAGGTACTATGCAGTACTTCCTGGTGCTGTGCTCCTCATTCTCTTTACAATATGTCTAATGTAAGTGAGCTATTTCCAGGACAGAAGTGTGGATAATAGCAAAAACGAGTTATACAACCCATGTCTATCAATATATTTGCAGAGGCTGGTTAATTAAAAAAAAAAACTTCTGTTCAAGCTCAGTTAGTCTTCTCCCATGTTGGGAAATACATCATATTTGTTTCAATATGCCACACACATGAATAAAAGCCCTATATTATATTAAATAAAAATAATCATCTTGTTAAATATTTTCATTCTGCTTTATTAGTGTTATCTGAGAGGTGAGCTTCCTCCCCATCCACCCCCTCACTTAGTACTTAACAGGGAAAAAGATATAAGGAATCTAAAATACTATTCTGATAAATTTCTGGCACATTTTCTGTATTACTAGACATTAAAGCTCTATGGTCATACATCCATTTAAATGGCTATTTCAGCCTGAACACTGAAAGCTTTGGTTAATTTAAAAAGTAATAAAATCATCTAGTCAAGGTCCTTAAGCTGGGAGAAATAAAAATTCAGCATTTCATCAACATTAGAGAAAAATCAATTACACATACATCTAATTTTCTTTGGTAAGCAGAGTATGATGAATGATGAAGAAGAAAAACTGAAATAAGCTGTGTTGTATATACCAGTTTGTCGGCAAGTATTGCCTGACATTACTATATTGTTTGGACAAAAACAATTTATATATTTTAACTAAATCTATGTAATTCCAGTGAAATGAATCAAGGAAGGAAATAAATGACTTCGATTTATGATAGTATCATTACTTGGTACAAAATTCTGACTCAGATGTTCTCCATTTTATATCTGTCTCTATCCTAAAATGTAGGACTTGGGCACATTTATCTCCATGAAAATGTTTCAAAAGTCTGGCCCTCGTACCCATGTTCAGGTTCTTATCCCTTTCCTTATACTTATAAAATCTAATGGCACCACCCAAACTGAAATGGCCCTGGCTTGCTTAGGAAATAATGAAGAAGGAATAGCATGTTCCTTTCCTTTCACCTTCCCTAGGTTTGATATGTTACTAAATCATGAGTGAATGTAATTGTAATATGGGCTGCTGTCACTTTAGATACTGACTTGAAAAGTAAAGAGTTAAATATAAATGTAGCGTCTAAATGAAACGTTTGTCTGAAAAGTTCCCCTGAATTTTTATTCTCTAACTTTTTTATAATGGAAAGGAAATTAAATTATTTTAATCACCTTAAAAACACAACTCCATAAAGAGTATTCAAATACCAACCTAAATAAATATTCTTTTCTTTCAGATCAGTATTTAAGGACAACCAGGGAAATGTGGACAGAGAATCAAGATTTTCACCATTATACAGACAAGAAAGTAGCAAGATTTCAACCGAGGACCTGCTTAAACTAGTGTCAGATTATAGAAGGTAGGATTTGGGCTGTACTCTTAAAATTAACATAACTCCATTGCCACAATTGATTTGTAATTTATGCATAAACAAGACTTGATTACCTTATTCTCAATGTCCATATTCCTCCAGAAAGCAGATGGTTTGCCCATGACTTCACATATGCCCAAATGATACCCACAAGGGTATATTGGCCTAATTATATGGAGGGAATGTGGAACATTAAACTATGTAGGTTATCTATTGCTGTGTAACAAGTCACCCCAAAACTTAGTGATTTACAATAACAACATCATTTATTTACTCCTGGTCCATAATTTGAGCATAGGTAGATGAGGGGCATTAGCTGGGTGAGGTCAACTGAAGCTACAGGATCTATTATTAAGCTGACTCAATAACTGCCAAGTTGGTATTGGCAGAGAACTCACTGGAGCTGTGGGCCCTCCATGGGACCCTCTCCATAGGCTACTATGGTTTTCTCATGGCTGGATACTAAGAGTAAGTACCCCAAAGGACAGAAAATGATAACTGCAAGTTTCTTAAGACTGGGTCTAAGAAAGTGCAAAAGTTCTATTTTTGTACCATCAAGGGAGCCTCAATTCAAACGAAGGGGACATAAATGCCACTAAATGGGAGGAGTGTTAAGGAATTTTAAAACTATGTTCACAGAGCAATGCACTACTATGAATATAATAATTCATAATATTGCTGTCTTTCAAATGCTTTTGGAGAAAATGATGGAAATTAGTGCTAAAAAGAGAAAAATATAAAAGCCACATTTTAAAAATGAATCACCATGTATTCACTATTGTTTGATGATCTTTCATGACATGAAATTTATCTTAAATTGTTAATCCCCCAATACACATAGGATTCTTGTACCCTATGCCCCTTTCCCAAATGTTAACTTTCTGCCTCTTCCAACTAAACGTCAACAGTCTACTATGAATTAATTTTGTATGTCCATAACAAAATAACATATTACTATGAAACAGGCATTTTTAATATTTTCTGTATCTTCAAGAGATGATGTGTTTCTATTTAACTACTAGAGGCCCAGTGCACAAAATTCATGCATGGGGGATGTCCCTCAGCCCAGCCTGTACCCTCTGTAATCTGGGATCGCTCAAGGGAAGTCTGACTGTTGGGATCAGGCCTCAACAGGCAGTCAGACATCCTTTTCACAATCCAGGACTGCTGGTTCCAAATTGCTCACCTGCCTGCCTCCTTGATTGCCCCTAACCACTTCGGCCTGCTAGCCTGATCACCCCCTAACCACTACCCTGCAAGCCTAACTAATGTCTAACTGCTCCCTTGCCGTTCTGTTTGCCCCCAACTTCCCTCCTCTGCCAGCCTGGTCACCTCTAACTGCCCTCCCCTGCAGGCTTGAATGCCCCCAACTGCCCCCCCTTGCAGGCCTGGTCCTTCCCAACTGCCCTCCCCTGCTGGCCATCTTGTGGTGGCCATCTTGTGTCTACATGGGGGCAGTATATTTTACCACATGGAGGCAGCCCTCTTGTGTGTTGGAGTGATGGTCAATCTGCTAATTACTCTTTCATTAGATAGGATAGAGGCCTGGTACATGGGTTGGGGCCAGTTGGTTTGCCCTGAAGAGTGTCCCGGATCAGGATGGGAGTTCCCTTGGGGTGTGGAGTGGCCTGGGTAAGAGGCTTGTGGTGGTTTGCAGGCCTGCCATGCCACCCAGCGACCCAAGCAGAGGCCCTGGGATCTGATATTAATTTATGTTCTACAATTGAAACTTTGTAGCCTGGATTGGAGCCAAGCTTTCTGCTTGCTCCTTAGCGACAGTCACTTTTGTATGGGTTTATTTAAATTCTATAATTGAAACTTTGTAGCCTAGAGTGGAGGCCTAGGCACTAGGGCTACAGAAGCTTGGCTTCCTCCATCACCCAGGGCAACCCTAGCCTCTGTTCTCTTCACCTCTGTGGCTGCCACCATTTCTGTTGGGATATATCTTCTATAATTGAAACTTTGTAGCACTGAGTGGAGGCCTTGGCTGGCAAGGGCAGGTGGAAAGTTTGACTACCTCCCTCCATTGCCAGGGAAACCCAAGCCTCCCTCCTGCTCTCAGTGGCCACAGCCATCTTGGTTGGGGTTTATTTGCTCCTGATTGGCTTGTGGGCATGGCTTGATCAGAGGTATGGTCAATTTGCATATTGGATAATGGATGTTTTCCCAATTTTTTTTGTTGTCCTAGAAAGTAATTAAACTTGAGAAAACAAAATAAAGGTGAGAAGGAAAATTCTAGAGGCGGCCCTGGACCAGTAGTACTTGTTTATGATGATACTCCTAACATTCAGAGACCCCCTTGACTTAATCAACTTCCTGGTTATAACCTCTATGATGGCCTTCCCACAGCTACTAAGTGGAAATCAGGAGTGTTTTTTCTCTTTACTTTCTTGCCAAATTACTAAAGCATGAAAATTTGAAATGCTGAGAAGGAATGTTCAAAAGAATTGGGGGTAATCTGGTATGAACAGAAGGCATTACTCTAAAAAAAATCATCAGTATATAGCAAAGAAAGTTTTCACTGTGGCAGCTAGAGGGCATCTAGAATACTCAATGCCATGCTGGTGAAACATTAAATTATTTCAGAGACAGCTCAGATCTATGGCATTTATTCTTAATATTGTGGTGATAAATGTTTACCAATTGACACTCTAGAGGGGGGAAACTGATTTGTACTGATAGCAAATTTCTATGGTGTAAATTCCCTCACAATTGCTCATTTCAAGCTACCTATGGGGCGTCACCAAATACAGAGCTGGAAGGAAATGTGCACACCATTATATAACATTTCCACCATATAATACATGTAAATAACCTCAAGATTGTGAATCATCTATTTCATAGTAAAATAATTAGTAAATGATGGATTTTGAGTACACTTATTACCTTGGAACTTAATACAATTTGCTTAATGGTAAGTTTATATAATTTCATTTTTTAAAATGATTGTGTTTAAATATTGGCAGGCAAAATAACTGAAAATTTAAAAATCAGCTCTCACAAGCTGGGAAGAGCTAGCTCTGACCTACCACTGTAATTATTCCACCTATCAAAGTCAATTTCCTGAAAGGGAGGGCACTTGAAGCTGTTATCAGGCTACTATGGTTTTCAACTTTACTTTAAAGGATGTTAGAGGAGAAGGTTTTAGTAGAGAGAGAGGGAAAGAAATGCAAAGACTCAAGAGTTAGGAACCAAGACTCCAGTCAGAGTGAATGGAGAGCAGGGATAGGCAGGAAGGGCGTGTCTACATGCATTTACAGGGTGGGAGAAGGCAGAACCAAGATCAGGGAAAGGCTCTTTGTCCTTCCTGACTGTTGGTGAGGAGAAAAGCAAACTCGTCCACTTAGCACTTGTAGTGAAGGCCAGCGCTGCTCTCAAGGCTTCTTAAAATTCCTTATGAAAGTGGATCACTGAAACCAGTTCAAATACTAGTGCTTTTTGGTACAGAAAACTATATTTACTATTATACTTGTTTAGCCATTCATGTAAATGTTATCAGAAGTAGGTGCAAATAAATTTAAAACAATCTTTAGGATATCTGTAACTTGACCCCTCCCTGGTTTTTATTTGTATTGGCAATATCACATAAAATTTAGTTTTCAAAATCAAACCAGCTACACAAAGTCATTCACAAGATTGGATGGGGTCCTACTATTTACCCTTAATCAAAGTTCAGAATTACAGTTGACTGTTTTTTTCTTAATAATTAGAATAATTCAGTGTGTGTGTGTGTGTGTGTGTGTGTGTGTGTGTGTGTTTATATACTTTCACAGGGCTGACAGAATAAGCAAAATGCAGACCATTCCTGGAAGCCTGGATATTGTTGTTGACAACGTTCCTTTGGAGCATCCAAGTATGATGTTGATGTCCTAGTTTGCTTGTAGTTTCTAATATTTAGTGTTATTTTGGTTAGTTGGTTAGTTGGTTAGATGGTTGGTTACTAAAATTTGCTTGGTGTGGGGTTTTTTTTTTCTCAAAGTTTTAGATAAATGGACTTTATTACCTTACAGAAATTTGGGACTTCTTATCTCTGTAGTAAGAAGATAAGTAGAATAAAACAGTAACTATATTAAGCATAACTTAATACTTACCTGGTGTGCACCATGCACAGAGCAAGGTATTAAAATTATATTATTTAATCTTCAAACCCCCAAAGGGTTGCAAATGCAGAAAGTCAGATTCAGATAGAATGATAGACTAATAACCCATAATGGGAGAATCTATATTCATTCTATCCAGTTCCTCAGACTCAAAACACAGGGCTGGTTCTGCCTTCCAGCGCTGTCAGTTACTCTGAGCACCATGCAGAGCCCCCCAGCGGCCATGCAGTGATTAGAGCTAGAATATCTTCAGACTGTAATTACACGGAAAGCATTCATCTTTTTCAGTATATGGTCAAAATTACATTTATGTCAATGAAATGAAAATTTGAATTTCAAAAGTGTATAGTAAAATAATTAACTTAAAAATAGCCCTGGCCGGTTTGGCTCAATGAATAGAGCACTGGCCTATGGACTGAAGGTTCCCGGGTTCAATTCTGGTCAAGGGCACATAGGTACCTTGCAGGCTACTGGCCTTGGTTGTGAGCATGTGGGAGGCAATCGATCAATACATTTCTCTCCACATTGTGTTTTTCTCTGTCTTTCCCTCTTCCTTCCACTCTCCCCAAAAATAAATGGAAAAAAATATCCTCAGGTGAGGATTAAAAAATAAAGAACTTATAAATAAGAGTTTCAAAATTTATTTCTTAAGTGGTGAGATCAGCTTATTTTGTTTAGTTATTTCTGATTTTGCCTGTTAGTGACTTTCTCAGTGATGTAAAGAATGAATCCAGACACCCTAAAATTAACTACAAGCAGGGTGGGATGGGTGCCACAGGATAGCTGAAGCACCAGTAGCATTGTGAAGTTTTTTATTTTTATAATTTTTCCACAAAACAACTTATTATGAAACTAGAGGCCCAGAGCACATGAAATCGTATTCGAGAAATAAAATGAGAATTCTAACTTAAGCCATGTTCCAAATCACTTTTATATTGATTGGTATGAAAAAGAAGAGGACAAACTAGGTCATTTCCTCTCTCTGATGTGAGGGATGTGGCTTTTATTACCTATGGGAAAGAAAAGTACCAAAAGAGAGAGCTATAATATTCTCTTTGTCAGGACTGAGGGACATTAGAGAAATTCAAATAAATTATAGAAATATTATTTATTTTTAAAAAGACCTATAATTTGATTTCCCAGCATAGTTAGCTAATAATTTTGCTTTTTTGAATACAGGGAGATTCCAGATGGGATAAAGGAAGGTAGAAAGCCTTGCTATTTTTTAATACTATAACTTCAGCCTCCAAACTATTTTTTCAGAGCAATTTTGATTTATAAATTCCTCATGGTCTTCTTTTTAAGCTGTACTTATAAGATTAGATTTTTAAAAGATTATAAAAACTGAAGAGAAAAATGCAATAAATTATAACTAATATTGCAGAGGGGTTTCAGGTCAGGTCTGTGTTGTGAAATCACTCTGTAGGGGAAAAAATATAACTAATCCATTGGTTCTGTTAGTAATGGACACCCACTATAGAGCAATGGGTCAATCCCTAATACCTGGTGCACTCAAAGGATCAGTAGCCAAAATTTACTTTTTATATCAAGTTCAATATGAAAAGAAAATAATTATAAACCTATCTGAAAGATTTACCAGTTTTTACAACATCAATTGTATTAAGTATATAATTTATTGTCTAGCATGCCTAATTCCTACAAATTTTTCATGATAGCATAATTTAACATAAATTGGCATAAAAGAATGGAATTTCTATTTTGAATGGATTAATTTTAAAATATGTTACTTATTATTCACTTAAAAATCATATTAAATGACAAATTCTTATTTTCTGATTTTTAAAGACTGTGTAACATCGTCCTTTATCCCTGTCAAGCCTTTCAATATAATGGCTCAACCAGAACCCACAGTGGAGGTGGAAGAGTTTGTTTACGACTCAACAAAGTATTGCCGTCCTTATAGAGTATACAAAAATCAAATGTATATCTATCCCAAGCACCTCAAGTATGACAGCCAGAAATGTTTCAACAAGGTAGGGTATGATTCTGAAGTATCATCCTCTGCCTTCACTCTGTTTAGACCACATTAAAATGGTCTCCTGAAAGTTCAAATACAAATTACCAGAGTTCATTTCACTTTGGAAAAGAAAATGGTTTGAATAAAATTCTTAATAAGGGCAATGATGAGTTTCCCATTAAAAGTGCTTGTGTGACACATTAATAACTTTCTAAATCAGCCCTAAATAATGTTCTAGACATTTTTCAGTTTCTTAAAATACTCTGCACATGGCATGCCTGACCCTCTTGGATATGAGTTTTTCCTTCTCTTTTGTATAATCTTTCCAAATCCTTCTGCTATTTCTGAGCACTATGATGTCATAAGAAAGTATTGAGTACTGTACATGTTTTGGATTTAATTCGAAGCTACTTATTTTAGGCACTGAGATTGTTTTTTGGTGTTACATGATAGGCCGTTATAGTTTGCATTTCCCTCGCTGTAATTTCAGGCACGAAATATAACCGTGTGCATTGAATTCAAAAATTCAGATGAAGAAGGTGCCAAGCCCATGAAGGTAGGCCAAGTCCACGGGGGATGCAACATTAAAGGGTGGGCAGGTGCACGGGTTCTCTCTGCCACCGGGAAGCTTTTTATTCAAGAGTGGTTGAAAGAGAAGCAATGAAACACATGTGTTTTGATGTCCTAAATGTGCCTGATTGAATAGCCATCATTAACTAGAGCTATGAGAAATGCCACGTTGTGGCTCTGTTTAGCTTTTCATGATGGAGAAAAAGGAAAACCATTCCAGTGTGAAATAAACGCAAAGGTTCCCCCTGGAAGACTTTGCCATTTTCAGAGAGTGGCCTGCCTCTGATTTGGCATGCATGACTTAAATGCCACCTCCCAGCTGGTCTGCATGTGGCCTGTGCAGAAGGGTTGTTGCACACTAACCTCTGGCTAATGCACTGGGCCCCTGGGATGCTCACATTTATGGAAGGTGCGTGAGGCCAGAAGAGCTGGGAAATGGCTCTAGGACTTCAATGGTGCCACTTGATGGTCACGTGATTTTATAAGATCAATAAAACTATGAGGTTGGTATGAATTGTGCTGTTTTAACCTAGAAAGCTGCCACTGGGTGGTATTTTTCAGAGTTCATATTTGATATAAACTTTTTATTTTATGGGCTTCAAACATAAAATAACCTATAAAAATAGGGAGGAAAATAGTTTCTAGTTGGCTTGTGGCCACATCCTCCCAGTCGCAGTGAATCAAAGAAAGAACAAAACCAGTTGCTAACGAACCCCACAGTCATCTGAGATCGCCTCTGAAAGCCCTCTGTCAGGTACCAATTGAGTTCTCTGCGTTAAGAAGGTCAGAAGAACGATAATCAATTTGAGGGATTAAATGAGTCATGCTACAGAGAGACTTCTTACTTTATAGTCTCGAGCTGCTCTCCGCATCCACAGGTTCCAAGTTCCACAGCATATTAGCATCTGGAGATAAAAAAGGCAGTGAAATGGAGTAGCCAAACAAACAAAGGCAGTGACCAGATGGCAGACACGCCAGGCTGTGAGAGCAGCGTTCATGTGGAAAATTCAAGGAAATAAGAATAGTAGCAGGTGTGGAGCCCCTGTTTCACTGCATTCTAAAGCATCTCACAGATACCGCAGATGTCAGAAGATGCATCCTGAGCCTTGGGCAAAGGGATCCTTTAAGCTGCATGAGTAGGAAGTGCCCTGTCACCACCCCTGGCCCGATTAGGGGCTGGGATTGAATGGTAATTTAAGATGGCGGAGCCAGGAGCCAACTCTGTCCTTCCTGCTCAGCATTCTTGGTTGGAAGCTGGCTGTCCGGGGCTGGATTCCAACCAAGCCTGCAGTCACCCAGCTCAAACTCTAGGCCAGCACTGGATAGTCCCATAGGAATCAAAATGGGGCAAATGTTATCTCATCTCCTAGTCATCAAAGTTAGGTAATGAGCTGATTTGGGTGTCCAGTGTCAATGTAATACCTACATCATGAATTAAAGCCTTCACATTTTTCTTTAGCAGCACCCCATTGTATAATAAATTCAGGGCAGCAGGTCAATGGAGTTCAAGGGCACTTAGAGGTCACCTAGGCCTGCAGGTATCACAAAATTTGATTTGGTCCCAGGATTGGTAACTGAACAGTTGTGGCCTTTATTGTGATCAGGGTCAATTTCATATGCTCATGATTATTCAACTATTAACTTTTTAAACAGTGTATTTATGGAAAACCTGGAGGGCCCCTCTTCACCTCAGCCGCCTACACAGCAGTTCTGCACCATTCCCAGAATCCGGATTTCTCAGATGAGGTAAGGGCCAGGCCTCCACTGTACCCAGCAGCTCCTGAAATGATGGGTGAGTGGGCCAGATAGCACACAATATAAACCCTCAGTCTAGCCCACATCACAGGCTGAAGACCTGCTTCGGCAGCTGCATTACTTAACCAAGATTTAGAAATTACATTAATTGACCATTGTTCCAAAAGTCTGTTACAAATTCTATTAGCTCATTCCAGAGTTGTCTTTTTAAAATGTAATGGTTTTCTCTTATTTCTTTGGTCAATATAATAAAGATTGTATTAGATTGCTTTTACCGATCAATTCCATATCATAATGAAAAGAACAAACAAATACGTGCATTATGAGCCCACACTATTGCTTATAATCTGTGTGAACTTGGGTGACCTTGGACCCCCCACTCATCTCTAAACATGGCATGGAATAAACCCTGCTCTGACCAACTCTCAAGACTCCCTTATTACCTGCATGAAAAGAGAAAAATTCATTATATTACATTGTTAATCATGGAAAATTTAAACTGTATATTGGCTTTTTTAAAAACCAGGTTAGCATGTTAGTATATGAAGAATATTTAAGCTTGCAAACCATTACCATTCAGGACTTTGGAAACTTTACCATGTGTCAGAATCACCTGGAAGGCTTGCTAAAACGCAGATTATTGGAAGCCTCCCCAAATTTTTGGATTCCACATGTCTGGAATGGGGCCTGAGAATTTGCATGTCTAACAAATTTCCAGGTGACACTGATGCCGCTGTTAGTTCCAAGGACAACACTTGGATAATCAGGTTATTAAATTCTTTTCTGAATAATGTGAAAATAAATTAGAGAGATGGAAAAATAGATAGATAGATGATAGATAGATAGATAGATAGATAGATGATAGATAGATGGATGGATAGATAGATAGATAGATAGATAGATAGATAGATAGATAGATAAACAGACTAATAAATAAGCTGGTAGATAATTTGCATGGCTCTGTATCACGTTGTTGCTTGATTTGACTATTCTAGAAACTACTTAGTTGCTGATAAGGAATGAAATGCAGCTTGCCTGTGTGGAATCCTGGGATTCCAGTGTGAAGTGGTGATCAGAAGACATGGGTCCTTGCCCTGAAAGATCCCATTACTGACAAGGCCATAATCTCAGTGACTCCAAGCCTGCAAACATATCTCATCTGCGTTAACCCTCTATCATCCCACTCACCAGGCTACTGGGGGGGGTTTAAATGGCAATGTATGTGACAGATGTTTGGAAACTGCAAAGCTCTATAAAATGTGGAGGGTTTCCAAGAATATGGAGTTTGATTCTCATTAATAGTATTCTTAACCTACATCAACTTTGTTTTATAAGTTTATCCAGAAGCATTGTAACTACAGTGTGGTCTCTTCATAAAATAGCTTATTACTTAGTTACCACAATCTATATTATATACACTGTACTACTTATATTTTTATTATTTTCTAAAATGGATAAACTCCATACTTAAGTTACTTTATGTATTACTACCATGTTTCTCTAATAATAATGTGCCTGGTATTGACTGTAGAATCTTATTAAAATTCAGATTCTGGTTCTATATGTCTGGGGTAGGGTCTAAGACACTGTATTTCTAATGAGCTCCCAAAAGGTGCTCATACAACTGGTTCCATGCACACCTGTTGGGAGACAAAGAATTCCTCTTCTCTCATTTTGTGTCCCTTCAAAATAGATCCTCAGTCTGTACCTTGTTTACTTTCTACAGTTATGTCTATGTGTGTGCATTTAATCCATACTATAACAGCATGAATTATCTAATGAGACATACTAGGTATTCAAAATTATCACAATTGACCACAATACAGAAGTGAAAATATCAACATCTTAACACATTACTGCCAGCAGGATGGGTATTGATTGAGACTTAAATCAGTACTTCTGATACTAACAATTAAACATAGACCTAGATTTCAGTCAAAGAATTCTTTAAAGGATTTTGTTTTGCTCTGACCCTGGGAAAATTATTTTAATCTCAGTCCAACTATTATCTCTTTTTTTGCAGGTGAAAATTGAGCTGCCAACACAACTCCATGAGAAACACCATATTCTGTTTTCTTTTTATCATGTCACTTGTGACATAAATGCAAAAGCAAATGCCAAAAAGAAGGAGGCTCTGGAAACATCAGGTACTGACAGGAAGTAGTCAGAGATAGCTTTAGATGTCATTTGTTGGACTTGAATTGGAAAATATTTTAAAAGCTCTGATTTATTTCATTTTTAGGGGAGTTTTATAATCATAAATAATAAATAACTGTATTGTTCCTCTTCCCCATGGAGGTTGTACTCAAATTTTACTCTTTGTTGATCCTCTGCACAGTGGGATATGCGTGGCTTCCTCTGATGAAACATGACCAGATAGCTTCTCAAGAGTACAATATCCCAATAGCTGCCAGCCTGCCTCCTAATTATTTACGCTTTCAAGATTCTGCAAGTGGAAAGGTATTGAATGATGTATAACTTAAGAGAAAGAAATACATGAGCTAAAATGCACGAGGTTATCTTATTTCTGATATTTAATGAATCCAACCATGTACATCCATCGTAATTATGAATCAAGTGCACCTATGATATTTTATATACCTTGTTTACTTTATGGCCAATAGAAATGATCTATTAACAATGAACCCTTGATACCACACTGGTCTCATTCATCAATATTGCCAGGTGTATTTGCATCTTTTATTTCCTCTAGATATAGATTAATGGATCATGATGGCAAATGAACATACACTAAATAACCTATTTATCTGCTTTCTCTCAAATTGCCATAGTGACAGTAACAAACTTTTTTTTTTGCAGCACGGTGGAAGTGACATGAAATGGGTTGATGGTGGGAAACCACTTTTCAAAGTATCTACATTTGTTGTGTCAACAGTGAATACTCAGGTGAGCATGGTGTCTGAAATGTCAGCATCTTGTCCATCAGGTGGAATCATAAGGTGTCTCCTGTATTTACAGGATGAGACTCACCATTTCACAGGGTGTCAGAAGAACTGGTCATTGAAAAGGAACAATGTCTGTGGCATAATCATATGCCTCTCCCTGGGGAGATAGAACATAGAAGTCCAGGCACCAAAGTACCAGAGTGTATTTATCAGGATGACACCTTCCTTGGAAGATGGTTTGTTTCCACTGGCAACATCCAAGTGTTAAAAGTGTGAAATGTTAGAAATAAAGACTTTGGACCTTTACCTGAAAACTAATTCTAATTCCCAATGCCAACCAAAGCTTCCCTAATGGGAAGGCCATGAGGTTGACAGAACTGCATCTAAGACTGCCTCAGCCAGCTTCTGGCTCGGTGACCATGGGCAAGTCACTTCGCCTCGAATTCACTGTTCCCTCCTTTCCTCAGGCAAAGGATAACAATTAAATCTCTCTACCCAAGGGTGTGGTGATGATCAAAGTGAGAAACTACATGTGAAAATATTTAATAACTGCAAAATGCAATACAAATATAATTATGATCATTGTACATTACCACAAACTCACCCCTCCCATTCTGAGGCATATTTTACACCAATGTGAGCATATTCCTGGCACCAATTATAAACTGCAAAGCAAATTATCACAAGTACCTAGAACACGTTTTTCTTCTTCCTTATATTCTCTGTGTATCTGTTTTTTTTGTTTTGTTTTGTTTTTTTGTTTCGTGCTGCTTTAAATTTAGTACATACATGCTTGCTAAGAAAAAAGAAACAAATTAGGACCACACATAGATCGGATCAAAACGTCGCTCAGTAATCTTGAGTGCCTCAAGCCAGATGTAATGCTCTTTTCCAAACCACAGATGGCCTTCTAGAATTGATAAATACCAGAGAAAGACCCTCAGAGTATATCTGACCCCTCAGCACAGAATCTAGAGAATTTCCAAAGTACCACTATCTTCAGTGAATAGCATTCAAGGACATATCCATCTTCAGGGGTTGCATAACAAAATATCACAGATGGGGTAGCTTAAACAACAGATATTTATTTCTCACAGTTCTGGAAGCTGAAGTTCAAGTCAAGGCATCGGCAGAGTTGGTTCCTTCTAAGGCCTCTCTACTTTGCCTTCTCATTGTGTCCCATGTGATTGTTACTCTATGTGTGCACATGTCTGGTGTCCAAATTTATGCTTTTATAAGGACATTGGTTATATTGGACCAGGGCCACTCTAATTGCCTCAGCTTTACTTACCTCCAAACACGGTCATAATCTGTGGTATTGGGAGTTAGGACATCAACATATAGATTTGGGCAGACACAAAGGGTAAGAGCCATGTCATCCCATGACGTTAGTGTGCACTTCCTAGTTCTTTTTATTAGCTCTGGCAATTAAGTCTGAAAAGGCCCCTATGCATTCCTCATGTCTGTTAAGGAATATGTAAGAAAAATTGGTAGAAGTCTATGGAAGAAACAGGAGCAAAAATAGGAAAGAACATAATTTAAAAAACAAAACAAAAAAGATAGAAAGCCAAGGAAAGTAATTCTCCCACCATGACCATGTAGGAGAGAAAGAAAACAAGTCTATGAGCATGAAATAGGCAAGAGAATTGGCTTTGTAGTTTATTTCAACTCTGGCCCTCCATGAGAAGCAGAAATGAAAACGCTGTCATTGAGGCTTGCACATGAAGGCATTGATCCTACAGAAAGGCTGCCTCCCATCACAGTGATTGTTACACAGTTTGCATGTCCTCAGAAATAAAGACTTTTATTCTTACTATTTCAGGATCCATATGTGAACGCATTTTTCCGAGAGTGCCAAAAAAGGGAGAAAGATATGTCTCAGTCACCTACTGCGAATTTTGTCCGCTCTTGTAAGGTAATGTGACATGCAAACCATATCAGTGGTCTTTGGAGAAGAAATGGGCAAAAGGAGCTTTTGTAAGTTTCATTGACTCACAAACTAAGAGGTAATTATCACTGAAGATTTTTAAATGCCTTATCAATTAAGAGAGTCAATTATTTCATTTCACAATTCCTTAATAGTTT
The DNA here is from genome assembly GCA_027563665.1 of Antrozous pallidus. Classification (NCBI taxonomy): domain Eukaryota; kingdom Metazoa; phylum Chordata; class Mammalia; order Chiroptera; family Vespertilionidae; genus Antrozous; species Antrozous pallidus. The sequence goes on along the minus strand of CM050508.1, from coordinate 27,447,660 downwards.
CTGTCTGTGGGTTAATAAATAAGCAGACGTAGGTGTTTCAAAATAATAATGACTGAAAAGTAAAGCCAATTGATTTTAAATTAGTTCTTATAATCCCATTGCCACATTGCCCCCACTCCTGCACGCCATGCTAAATGCAATGAGGAGCAAGTTCTGAAAATCATCAGCAGTATTCTTTCAATTTAATCAGTGCCCTTTGTTTCCTATTGGTTTACTACAGAACTTATTGAATGTGGAAAAGATTCATGCGATCATGAGTTTTCTGCCTATAATCTTGAACCAGCTCTTCAAGGTTTTGGTCCAGAATGAGGAAGATGAAATAAGTACAACTGTGACCAGGTATCCATAACATAGTCTTAGGAGAAGAGATTTTTCTCATCTGTGGTTATACAGAACTTTGATTTTAACTGAATGGCCACCTAATTATGTATGCTTGCATTTCATTTGAACACATCTCAAATTTAAGTATTTCTTAGTCTTGATTTCTAATCATCTGTTGTTATCAGTTGAGTAAAAGACTATACCTCTTTTTCAACTTTTCTTTGTGATATTTGATTAAACTTTTTAATTTGAGGTAATTATTTCTGAGTAGTATTCCATACCACAATATGTTTAACAATTCACCAGGTTGTTTCCAGTTTGGGGTAGATTTGAAGTAAATATAAGTTCTCATATCACTAAGAAAAATGCCCAGTGTGATTGCTGGGTTGTATGACAGTTTTCAAGAAAATGTTTTCTACAGTGGCTGTACCATTTCATATTCCCAACTAATCTTTTTCTTATTTTTTTTAACATTCTATTTTTCTTCAACTTGTCTCACTTTAGGTTTTCCTGTACTACACATTCTTCCAACATTACTAATCTGTCTGGTGACTTTGGCAATCACAGTTTCCTCTCCATAGAGATCATGTTTTGAATTATTGAATCATCTATTCCGAATGTTTTTCAATTAGTCACAGCATCCCAGAAATAAAATTACTCTTAGCATTGACATGTTTGCAGGACTTTCTCAACTCATAGGCATATGATTAGCCTTTTTCAGAAGGAGAGTCTTTGGCCTTAGTGCTTTTTCCCTCCAATATTTTTATTGAATTCAGAGAGGAAGGGAGATGGAGAGAGAGAAAGAAACATCAATGATGAGAGAGAATCATTGATCAGTGGCCTCCTGGATGCCCCTCACTGAGGATGGAGCCTGCAACCCAGGCATGTGCCTTTACCAGTAATCTAACTGTGACCTCCTAGTTCATAGTTTGATGCTCAACCTCTGAGCCACGCCAGCCAAACTCTTTGGCCTTGTTTTCAAAGTGGAGTCATGAAGCTCTGGAAAGTTAAGGCAGCTCTAACAGTTCTATAACCAGCCAGTTCTAGACACATTTTAAAAGTCCCCAACTCTATCTTCAGTGGGTGCTGTTATAGCATGAGTATGCAGATTTGTGTTGACAATATTCCTAAGTATTTTAGCTGATAGATGTGTTGAAATTCTGAGATATTCCTAAACACGACAGCTCCATATGGAGTAACTGGGAGTGTTAATGTGAAAATATCAACCCTCACCATCACTGCTATAGAAACCCTGTCCCAGCTAAGGGTGGGGGAAAAGACTATATATCTTAACCTAATTACTTTTTCCAAAAGCATTAACATATAGTGCCTCTAGATTGGAAGTGAAGCCCTTTTAGAAATGAATATGATCTTTCAAAGTTAAAGACCTTAATTTTTTTATTTTTTTTTAATATATTTTTATTGATTTTTTACAGAGCGGAAGGGAGAGGGATAGAAAGTCAGAAACATCGATGAGAGAGAGACATCGATCAGCTGCCTCTTGCACGCCCCCTACTGGGGTTGTGCCCGCAGCCAAGGTACGTGCCCTTGCTGGAATCGAACCTGGGACCCTTCAGTCCGCAGTCCGACGCTCTATCCACTGAGCCAAACCGGTCTCGGCAAAGACCTTAATTTTTAATCAGGCACTAAAAATGACCCTTTTTCCAAGACAGTATCAGCAAACATAGGAACCATAATAGCACATTCAACTCAGGCAAAAAAGAAATCTCCAATGTGATACTATAGCCATAAGATGTTACTTATATCTAGTTCTTAAAGATGTTAAGGTTGGAAATGGATAACAGGTTTTATAGATATTAAATACTCCATATTGGATGGGTAGGGGGAAGGAGGGAAAGTCTGAAGTTGATTCATTCATTCATTTATTAACTAGTAAGCACCCAGTTTGTCACTCCTGTGACAAACCAAATGGAATTTTTCTGCCTTCTCCAGAAAGGCCACTGAATATCTCTTCTTTTCCAGGGTTCTGACTGACATCGTTGCCAAATGTCACGAGGAACAGCTGGACTATGCTGTCCAGTCATACATTAAGGTATGAAATCACCACTTGGACATTGATCCTATGCCCTTGTGCTGTGTGGCTTGTCTCATTTCCTGTCTACATAAGTGGGAAATTTTTCTCTTTAGCTGGATGGTGTCCACCATAGTAATACCAAACATTCCTCTTAGCTACTTAGAATTCCTTCTCTTTACATTGATGTGCTAGATGTATTGTTTGAATGTATAAGTGCATAAATAACATGTACATATGTAAATGAACATTTATATGGGGAAAAACAGCCAAGAAGTTTGAGCTGGGAAAAACAGCCAAGAAGTTTGAGCTAGAGAAGAAAAATATTGTCCTTTGGACGTCAACGTTACAAGAAACTAAATTTCTGTGTAAATGTACGGAAGATTTTTTTCCTGTTGGTTTGTTGAATGCTCTGTGTTTCTTCTATAATGTTTTCTTAGCTTTTCTTATTGTTTTCTCAGGCATTATTTCATTTTCCCAGTTACTGTATATTTGTACCTGCTTCTGGTATGTTAAGTCCTTTATCCTCTGGCATGAACCACAAGCCCATTCCATCAACTGTGCACTGCTTCTTCCAGTGTCCTTCAAGTTTATATTCTCATTTCCAGTTGGCCTGTGAATTAATGCCCTTGAACTTGCGATGATGTTTACACATTATAAATCCTGTCTGAATGTCAACTTCTTGAATGAAAAAAAAAAAAAACTCAACCAGAGATAGCTTAGTTCACTTTATAATGCATAGAGGAACTAAATTTCTATTTTTTTCTGTGCACAGGTGAAATATTTTTGAGACATAGACCATTTTAATTAAAATAATATATTCCACTAATGGGGATAGACATATACATATATATTTTAGATGCCTAGAAAGGTGACTAGAAAAGAATTTACGGTCTTTTGTGCTAAAAACTTGGGGGGGGGGCACTTTTCTTTAAAAAAAACTGTTGTAAAAGGAAACAGAAATGCCTGCCAGAAATGTTAGGTTGTTTCCCAAATACTTACTTTAAATGCCCAGATACCCAAAAATAACTATTTCATAATAATTTTCCTCTGTTCTAATTTTATTCAATATGATCTACATTTTATTTGCAGAAGCCAGATTCTTAGATTCATCTACAAATACCTTTTTAATTTGCTCTCTGTTTAAGAGTTTTTGCATACTTTTATATGGTGATAATTAATTTATATTCAACAGAACTATCTACTGACCTTTCACTATCTCAATGCTTACCTCATTTCACTCTTCAAAGGGACTGAGACAAAAAAATTCTCCAGTCCATATTACACAAAGTCCTCTCCATTTCAATGTGGTTATGATATACCTTATTCTAATGGAATCATTGAAAATTAAATTAAGAATCCACTGGTGTTGTGACATTTTTGTGACAGTCAAGTCTAGACCTTATGAGAACCTTGAAATCAGCTCTCAGACTCCATCTCTGACACCCTTGGAGATGTATATTGGCAATGCATCCTGAGATGGTCTTTATTTCTAACCAGGATGTTTGAAATATCCCAATGAGATCATTTGATTTTATAATAAGACTGCTTAATTAGCTTGCTCTGAAGGGATTCAAATTTAGAAATACACCTATGTAGAATTTCAAGCTGATAACAATTCCTAAAGATGTTCTATAACACATTTTCATAATCTAAAACAAATACAGCCTAATAAATATAACCAGCTAAAATGTTACTCTGGAAAGATCATTAAAGTAGCAAATGGGAACCTGAATTGCAGTCAAGGTTAAATAGTTAACTTAAGCAGTTAGCTTCTTTGAACCTCACTTTACTCCTCTGTGAAGTGAGATGGGATAGACCGGATGAACTTCCAACTCTATGATTCTGTGATTGGACTCCTGTTGTAGTATATGGTTGACAGTCTGACCTTGACCAAGGAGTCTGATTTTTTTTTTTACCTTTGTTGGGGAAAGTTATTATTTAACATGTAGATAGATATTAAGCCCCACAACTAGGAGTGTAATGAAAATTGATGGTCTGGTACCTATACATGCTTTGATGTCCTTGAGAAATGTGATATTCAATGCAATTAATATTTATTCAGAAGCAAACTAAACACCATTTCAAGTTCAGAGGTGCTAAATGCTGCTAACTCACCCATCTATGGTCTCCAAAATACACACATATGCCATGTGTTTTTCAAAAATGTATGTCTAAAGTTAATCTAATGAAATACCATGGGTTACAGAAATTCATGGAACTGACATGTGATAATGAAAATTTTAAAATAAGAATAGTTCAGAACTAGTCATAATCCCCTTAGGTCTAAATGACTGTGCATGATACCAGATGGTTATGACATTACCTCACGTGAGTCATGATCATGGGGAAAAAAATCATATTACTCTCGACTTTAGCTAGTTTCATGCATCTCATAGCTTTGTCTTTCTTTTCTGGGATGAACTTGGAGAAGTCAGGCCCCATGAGGACACTTAACTATTGATGAACTACGAAGTTCAAACAAATAATTACAAATCTAAATTTGAATGTGCCTCTCCTTTGAGTTTCTTACTTACCTTTACTCCTGATTATAATGAAGTTTTCATTGTGGATATTCTAAAAAGATGACTTTCCTTGAGGCAAACCAAACTCATAAGTAAAATGGTATAATTCCATGATAAGCATTTTATATTTGAAATATACATGTAAAAATTGATGGTAATAGCCTTAAAATAGATGAAGAAAAACTGAAAACGAAAACCATTACATGCACTCAGTAGTACCTACCAAAACTAATCTTTTGAGAAATATAAAATGAATACGTGTTATCTTACTGATGGCCCAATGTTCATGATCCTTTGATGGCTGTGCCTAAGCATGAGGTGGTAGACCCTGGGCATGTGGGGAGCTCATCTACTGGCCTCTGGAAGGCACCTGCTTCCCCACTTGGCTATTTGAGTGGGTGCTCTACCCTTTCAGGATAAAGAAATGCTACCATGCCACCTGTTACCAGTAAGGGGAAATGTGTCCTAAGTAGGTGGGTCAAAGCCCTCCATGTTTCCTTGAATCAGCTAAATTACACTCTGACTCTTCCTTTGATTTCTACAAAAAGAGTTTTAAGGAGAGTTTAGGTGAGCCAGGCCCTACCTGTGCAAAGCCATAAATAGGAACAGGTGTGTACTGCTCTTCTCATTGGGCCTTCATTTATTTCATGACAAAATCTGGTATGAGCAGATAATTTTGAGCTATGAGTTATTCATGGAACATTATTTCTGAAGCATTGTTTTCGTTAAGCATCTTACTTATTTCACTTTTTGGATTTTGTTCAGTTCGTGTTCAAGACCAGGGCATGCAAGGAGAGAACCATACATGAGGAACTGGCTAAAAATGTGACTGGTCTTTTGAAATCAAATGACTCAACAACAATTAAGCATGTCTTGAAGGTAAGAAATTGAAAGACAATCCTTTCATTGTTAGTATAAGGTTCACTCTCACCCTCAGGTGGTAAGCATCCACTGATTTCCACAGATCATTTCTCTTATAGAATCTAGTATACACATATTGAAACTGTAGCATATAAAAGCATTAAGCAAGAGAGGTCTATGTCAACAGAAAAGATCATCTTAAGAATAAAATGGACCTCAGTTAACAACAGAGAGGAAGCCAAAAAAACAGCCACTCTTTGACCCCCAAAAGTTGAAACACATAAGGAAGGGATGGTAAAAAGTTTATAAAAAGACAGCTCTAAATTAGTATAGAAGAGTAAACTTAGTCCCCAGCTTAATTAATCTTCTATCATGATGGGACTCTCTGCTTTATGATGCAGCATAAATGAACCTAAAAATAGAATTTGTTGAATGAAAAAGGCAATAACAGAAGAATACATACAGGATGATTTCATTTACATAAAGTCAGTGGTAAGAAAATTAAATTTATTTCTTCAATGTATGATATTGGTAGCAAAATTATGAAGTTAAGCAAGGGAATGACTACAATAAAATTTAGAAATGTTTGTGGTGGAGGGGAGGGAAAAGAGAGAGGATGGGGGTGCATTATTTAAACTGTACATATACAACATAGACTTTTTTATCTGGGATAAGTATTACCCTTTCACTCTTGGACCTAGGAAAGAGAGGCCTTCATCCTGGTGTGCACTTTGGTCTTTTCTGACTGAACCCCATCCTATAGGAAAGGATATGACAGTAGCCAAGAGGAATGCTCATTGGAAGCTCCTCCCATGCCTTCCTAATCTTTGAGGATTCCCAGAGCCCCCGCTTCATGGGTTTACAGGCTTCCTCGCAGGCCTGCTTAGATCTCATTCCTAAGTCCATTCTTGACTGGGAAAATCTTCCTGCCTGAGTACAACCCTAGAACCAGGTAGGGAGCAGTTTGCAATGGAAGAGAGGGACTAGTTTGAGAACAACACCTGGATGTGCAGGCTGGACAGTCCCACGTGGACCAAATCCCTCTAAGTGCAGGGCTGAATCTTGGGTAACGAGGATATAAACCAGGGTTCTTCTCCCCCAAGACTCCTATATTTTGGTACAACATTCCAAGTTGTCATGGAGTTATCTTTGTCAAGGTAGGATGTTCAAACTTTGTTAGCATGACTTCAAACTTTAAATATTTAGACTTGTGGCTTCAATTTTTTATCTTTCCTCTAGCCCTTGAAATATTAGGGGTGGGCCTGCTAAGATATATTTTAATATAGAAAATTTTATTTTATTTTTTACCAGGTGTACTGGTTAATAATACGGATTTTTTTCAATAGATAGAGTTACACATATGTTGATATATATGTGATTTGATATGTATGCTATTTTGTTGTATTGACAGCAGGTTTCAAAACTTCATGTCAAATTTTGTGAATGTGTTAACATCATAGATATTTTATGCTTAAAAATATTGAATTTCTGGCGCTTGTTCAGGATGTGAATGGCTGGGGGGACGGGGGGAATCAATTGGGGGAAAAGAGACATATGTAAAACTTTAGACAATAAAAAAATGTCGAATTTTGTGCCAAAAAAAAGAGCATTTGCAGGAAGTTTTAGTTTATTATTTTGAAGAAAAGTGCTGCTGGAAGTTATCATATACTTCTGGAAGCTTATGGTGAACATGCTCCATCTCAAGATACTTGTAAACAATGGTTCAAATGCTTTAAAAGTGATGATTTTGATGTGAAAAACAAAGAACATCCAGGTCAACTGAAAAAGTTTTAACACCAACAATTACAAGAATTATTGGATGAGGATGCATGTCAAACTCAAAAACAACTTGCAGAAAGATTAAACGTTGCTCAGCAAACAATTTCTGATCATTTACATCACACACTGGGGATCGAGCTCACAACCTGAGCATGTGCCCTGACTGGGGATCAAACCATGGTCTCCTGATTCATAGGTCTATGCTCAACTACTGAGCCATGCTAGCCATGCTGGGCCACATTATTTTTTAATTGGGCAGCATTTATTTCAATAAACTAAGTATGGACTTTTGCCTGGAATAAACCAACATTTATTGTGTTCACAAAATACAGGCTATATCTTTTTATAAAAATGACCTCTAAATTTCTTGCAGCAATACACAGAGTAAAATAGTAACTTTCTTTCATGCTTGCTCAAATATACAATGCTAGAGGTCCAGAGCATGAAATTCATGCACGGGGGGTGGTGGGGATTCCTCAGCTTGGCCCGCATCCTCTCCAATCCAGGACCCCTCAGGTGATGTCCACCTGCTGGTTTGTCAGACATCCCTCTCACAATATAGAACCACTGGCTCCTAACCGCTCGCCTACCTGCCTGCCTGCCTACCTGATCGCCTCTAACCATCTCTGCCTGCTGGCCTGATCGCCCCCTAACTGCTCCCCCCTGCTGGCCTGATCACCCCTAACTGCCTCTACCTCAGCCCCTGCCACTGTGGCTTTGTCAAGAAGATGTCCAGTTTAATTAGCTTACTACCCTTTTATTAGTATAGATTATATTAGTATAGATGCTAGGAATTATTTAGTTATATATACACCCAGATCCAATTGTTTACAAGCAATGGGAAAGATTTTAAAGGAAGGAAAATGGGTGCCACATCAACTGAAGGAAAGACAAATGGAAAACCAAAAAGTCATCAGTAAAATGTTGCTTCAGCAGAACAAAAGAAAGTCTTTTTTTTTGCACCGAATTGTGACTGGCAATAAAAAGTGGATTTATTTTGAGAATTCCAAATGCACAAAATTATGGGTTGATCCTGGTCAAGCATCAACATTGACTGCAAGGCCAAATCGCTTCAGAAAGAAGACAATGCTCTACGTTTGGTGGGATCAGGAAGGAGTTGTGTATTATGAGCTTCTAAAACCATGTGAAACCTTTAATAATGATAGCTACCAACAACAAATAATCAGTTTGAACCACACTCTAATCGTAAAAGGATTAGAATGGGCCAAAGACACGGCAAAGTAATTTTGCTTCAGGATAATACACCATCACACACTTCAAAACCAGTTAGACACATTAAAAGATCTTGCCTGGTAAGTATTAACCCACCCACTGTATTCACCAGACTTTGCTCCTTCAGATTACCACTTGTTCTGATGGATGGCACATACACTTTCAGAGTAGCACTTCAAAACATACAAAGAAGTGAAAAATTGGGTCTCTGAATGGTTTGCCTCAAAACAAGAAAAGTTTTACTGGGATGGTATCCACAAATTACCTGAAAGATGGGGGAAATGTGTAGCTAGTGATGGACATTATTTTGAATAAAGGACTTTTGATATTTCTCTTGAAATTACCATGTTTTCTTTGACTACAAAATCTGCATTATTAACCAGTATACCTGGTAAATAAGTAAAACAAATGGAACCTCATTGGTAAATACTGCATAGGCTATTCTTTAATTAAACATCCCAACTAAACTGACATATTGTTTTAAACATCTTTGAGATGACAGAGAAACAAATGTCTGCCATTTACTTTTATCATTATGACTTCAGTATAGATCATCCTAACATATATTATTGCTCTGATGCATTTATTTTCAAAGAACACACTGTAAGATAAAGATTCTATAATATTACATGATGTTAAGAACAGAATTAAGATTATTTCACCATAGGAGAACAAATTTCTCACTGCCTTTTCTTTTCCTAATAGCATTCCTGGTTCTTCTTTGCAATTATCCTGAAATCCATGGCACAGCATTTGATTGACACCAATAAAATTCAGGTAAGATCGTAGGTAAACAATGCTATCCAACAATTATGCTCATGAACATGCTGTCAGTAGTTCCATTGGTATTTACTTTGTAAACTGTAGCAATACATGTTCATTGCTTTTTAAGTAGGAGAAATGACTGTGTGTCACTTTAATCTCCATGGTTTTTCTTCTTGCAGCATGCAAGGCTGGGTACTCAGAATCTTAGAAACTTAGGATCAGTCTAACATCGATTTTTGTGTTTCTATCTATAGCAAAATGTGAATCTGTTGATAAAGTTGACTTCCGAATCTTGCCTCTCTCATGAAAAAGGGTCTGTGTACATTCATGACGTAGAGCCTGAAATGGGAAGTCTCAGCTGCCTGGTCTTCTCCCTTGTGGGCAGGAGTTCAGGCAGCAGGAGTAGATTCCTGGACCTAAAGCTGATTTTTAGGGACCCATGGACTTTCATTCCATCTAGCACATGTAATCTCCCAGCCATACCATTTTTCATCTTGTGGCAGAAATTTCTTGACTTTAAGGTCCTACTGGCGCCTGCTGTGGCAAATGCTGAGACCATGAAGTTAAGACTGGCTGGTACAAACTTTCATCTAGGAGTAAGATATGAGGACCTAACATAAACCATGGTGATTATAGTTGATGATGAAATTTGCTAAAAGAGAATAACTTAAATGTTCTAATCAAAAACAAAAATGAACAAACAAAAAAAGATAACTATATGAAGTGATAGATGTGTTAATTAACTAGATGAGGGAAATTCTTTTACACTGCACATATAAATGTATCAAAATATGATCTACACTTTAAATACCTCACAGTTTTATAAGCCACTTATACCTCAATAAAACTGAAATAAAATTTTAAAAACACTACCTGTATTTCACTACTTATTAGAGGACATTTTAAGCCAATATTTGTACTCATTTAGTTAATCATTCATTGATTTCTTAGAGTTGCAAATTGGGTATTTCTAGTTTTAAAAAAATCAAAGTACTTGATTTTTAACTAAATAGGAAACTATGTGTCTAAGAAAATCTAGAACAATATTTACTAAACCATTAATAGTATTTATTTCCTGAATAAATCTTAATTCCTGAATTAAAATGTGAGAGGTAATATAGTCAATAATATAATAACTATGTATGGTGGGTTCTAGGGTTTTAGACTTATCATAAAGATCACCTCATTTATATACATAGAAGCCTAAGTGAGCAAACAACCAAACAACCGAATGACCAGTCGACTGGTCACTATGACGTGCACTGAAAACCAGGGACAGACACTCAATGCAGGAGCTTTCCACTGGTGGTCAGTGCACTCACACAGTCGGCCAACCTCCTGCAGTTTCTCTCCCCCATTCACCCTGATCAGAACTGGGCAAGAGGGCCCCAATTGGCCGTGATCGCCAACCAGGCCAAGGGACACCAACCATGCACAAATTCATGCACTGGGTCTCTAGTAAATTATAAAAATGTCTAACCACTATGCTGTACACCTGAAAATAATGTATGTCAACTGTAATGGAAAAAAAAGATGTGAAAAGTCATAGAAAAATGTTACACTTTAATAGTTTGCAATTAAAATATGTTATAATTTACTTTTTAAATGAAAATTTTATTGGCCAAAGGAGAAGGAAACATTAAATGAAAATGATAGAAATCATGACCTTAAAATTAAAAGGGCTTCGAGAGAACCAAGTTGGCGGCATAGGTAAACACCTATTGTTCTGCCCCACGCAACAAGTCAAAAACTACAACATAACAACAAAACAAACATCACCCAGAATCACCAGAAACCTGGCTGAGTGAAAACTCCACAAATAAAAGTAAAGGTGGGACACTGAGACTCAGAAGAACGACGGGAGTGCAGCGGTGAAGACAGAAACAGGTTAGGAGCCGTCCTGGTCACACGCGCGCAGGCTGTAGGGCTGGAGCAGCAACCCTGGCTGGATTTCTCCAACGAGGAAGGCGGAGACGTCCCACTACATAGATTCCCCAGCGCCAGGCGGAGGTCCGAGATCCAGGGTACGTGGAGACGTCCCACTGCACAGATTCCCCAGCACCAGGCGAGGTCCGAGGTCTGGGGGACGCACCCTGGGTGCGGCAGAGGTCTCCTAGTCTGAGGAGAAACCAGGTAGCTGGGAAAGAAGTTTGTGCGCAAGTGTCGCACAAATGGGCGACTTGCTCCCTGGAAACTTGTCTCCTGGTCCCAGAAACCACCTGTTTTTACAACCCTGGGCGAGATTTTGGGTGTGCAGACTCATTTGGGGAGAGGCAGAGTTGTCTGGCAAGGGGAAGAGACTAGCGGCTTTCTCTTGGAGGTGCCTGCAGCCATCCCCATCCAACAGAGACCCACGCGTGCAAGCGCCACATAGGACATAGCTGACACTGAGGCTGCCTGCGCAGCTCAGAGACTCCGCCCATCCAACCTGAACACAGTCTCCCTTCACAGCCAATTGGCCTGGAGGTCAAACCCTCCTAGGGCTAACAACAACAAGCTGGGTTTAAATTCAAAAATACTGTACAACCCATAAAGGATTGCAGTAAGAGTACCCACCTCAAGTAACTGGGGAGGCTGTGCCACTGACCCTTAGAGGATATCTACCACATAAAGCAGTCACCATGCAGAGACATGGAAAGAAATCAGGTGTGAAAGAAATGGAGGAAAAAAGACGACTAGACATAGAGTTCAAAACCACGGTTATAAGCCTTTTCAAGAGGCTCCTAGAAAAGGCCAGTGAACTTAATGAGAACTATGAGGAAATAAACAAGACCAACCAGGAAATGAATGAGACTTACAAGGAAATGAATGAGACCCTCAAGGAAATAAACAAGACCTCTGAGGATATGAACGAGACCCACACGGATATGAAAAAGGACCAACTAGAAATCAAGCATACACAGACTGAAATAAAAAATATTACACAAAGTCCTAAAAGCAGTCCAGAGGGCCACAAGAACCAAGTCAAAGATTTGAAATACAAAGAAGCAAAATCCATTCAGCTGGAAAAGCAAGAAACAAAAAGAATTCAGATAATTGAAGATAGTGTAAGGGGCCTCTGGGACAACCTCAAGCATACCAACATCCGAATTATAGGGGTGCCAGAAAAAGAGAGAGAGCAAGTTAATGAAAACCTACTTGAAGAAATAGTGACTGAAAACTTCTCCCACCTGGTGAAAGAAACTGACTTAAAAGCCCAAGAAGTACACAGAACCCCTAAATATAGGAATCTAAAGAGGACCACACCAAGACATATCATAATTAAAATGCCAAGAGCAAAAGATAAAGAGAGAATATTAAAAGCAGCAAGAGAAAAACAGTTGGTTACCTACAGGGGAGCACCCATACGACTGTCAGCAGATTTCTCAACAGAAATGATGCAGGCCAGATGGTAGTGGCAAGAAATATTCAAAATAATGAATAGCAAGAATCTACAACCAAGATTACTCTATCCAGCAAAGCTATCATTCAGAATTGAAGATCAAATAAAGTGCTTCGCAGATAAGAAAAAGCTAAAGGAGTTCATCACCACCAAACCAATATTACATGAAATGCTGAAAGATATTCTTTAAGAAGAGGAAGAAGAAAAAGGTAAAAATATAAATTATGAACAACAAATACACATCTATCAACAAATGAACATAAAAATCAAGTGAATTGATAGGCTGATGAACAGGATAAACTGGTGAATATAACAGAAACATGGACATGGAGAGGGAATGGACTGACAATTCTTGTGGAGAAAAGGGTTGAGGGAAGTACAGCAAGAGACTGGACAAAAATCTTGCAACAATGGGAGAGGACAGTGGGGAGGGGGAGGTGAGGGTGAAGGTTTGGATAGGTACAGGGTGTAGAGGACCTATAGGGGGATAAAAAAGGGGAAACAATGTAATTAATAAACTGAACAATAAAGATTTAAAAAAAAATAAAAAATATACTTTACATAGTAAAAAAAAAAAATTAAAAGGGCTTCTATTTTATTATTACATTCAAGTTTTCAGTTTATTTTTTTTCCAGGCTTAGCATTTCATATATCACATTATAAAGAAATGATCTATTCTTTTCTTAGCTTTCTCGGGCTCAAAGATTTCCTGAATCATACCAAAATGAATTGGACAATCTGGTCATGGTCTTAGCTGATCACATGATTTGGAAATACAAAGAATCCCTTGAAGAAACAAGAAGGTCCAACCACAGCATTGCCAGGTTTCTTAAGGTACAGTTATGAGATGCAATTCCATTCAAGCTCTCATGCTAATGGATGTGAGATATCCTCAATCTTAATTGATTCAAATCTTCATTTTCTATGAGTAGTACAACTAATACTATTTGATGAATACTTTTATCTATGTTCATCTTATAGCCTTTCATGTCATGGTTAGGAATCTGAATATTATTTTTCTTGGAAGTTTTGATCAGGAGAGTTCCTACTTGAAATACTTTTTATGGTTATTGTTTTTGTGTTGTTATTGTTGTTTTTGTCTGTCTCCTCCAAAACTACCTGCTGATTACACACTCATTACAGTTAAGAAAGTCCGACAACAGAATAAGAAAGACAGTGAGCAGTTCCCTGATAGAAATCTCAGGATCTCTTATCTTCACTCCTCAAATTCAAGCTGCCTTAAGTGAAAGAAAAGCTCCTGTTGAAGGAGACCAGTGAGATTTTAAAAGGTTTTTCTGACCCATCTCTGCCACCCCTGTTTCCTTCCCAGAGCTGTACAGTACAGGAATGAAATTGCTAAAGAAAAATAATAAAATGTAACTGTTTAAAAAATAAACATATAAGTAAAAGCTAAAACTTTATATAGAAAAGGAAAAGGCTCTAATATTTAGTTGCAAAGCTCCAGGTGATGTTGCATAAAATTTGATTAATATGGGTTTGTAGCTTTCTGTTGGGTGTCCTATATCTAACATTTTAACTAGTTGCCATATGTGGACAAATGCTTAAACATACTTGAGAGGTTTTTAGAACACTCAGGACACAACACATTTAGTTAAATGTTATTTTATTTCAATAGATTTCATTATCTTTTCAAAATCTTTAATGATCTTTAAAGTAAAATGTCTTAATTTGAAACTTTATCTTTTTTTAGCGCTGCTTTACATTTATGGACCGGGGCTTTGTGTTTAAGATGGTCAACAATTATATCAGCATGTTCTCCTCTGGCGAACACAAGGTAAGAACCAAGTGCAGGAGTAATTGCTTTCTCAGCTATGGCAGTATAAATAAATAAATGGATTTCTGTGTATAAATGCATAAAACATCAACTTACCCATACTCTGCATAAAAATAATAATAATAATGTCTATACCAGTGAGAGACCGTCTTGTAAATGGTTCATCTACCTGCTGAGAAACTCTCCCAAGTCCTTCATTAATGGGGAACAAAGGAGAGTGGAGTGAAAGTGTTTACATTTCACTTCCATATTCTGTGGGTGGAGAAGAAATAGTTCTTTCCAACGGCAGTTCATATAGAACTCTAGCTCATGACTGTACTGTTTAACTACTGAATGTCCTACCTCTGGAAATCCTTCAGTTGGCCACCCTGCCTAAATAGGAGGCTACATGTTGGAAGACAGGCAGGAAACACTGCTCTAGGGAAGAGTGGTTCTCAAAGTGAGGTTCCTAGGCCAGTGCAATAGCATCCCTCAGAACTGAAGTCTGTTGTATCAAGACTTTCAGTTGATTTTTATTCATCTACAAGTCTGAGGACCACTGAGTTTAGTTTGGCATATGCTAAAGAGAAATAAGCCTGGGCCAGGTCATGCACTTCACTATCAGTGAAGGTTCATTGGGTTGCAAGCAACAGAAGTTTACTCCAATTTGAGTAAAAGCAAATTTATTGGAAGTTCTATTGGGAGTAAGTAGCATCAATGTAAAGAACTAGACTTGGGAAAGAGCTATAGCACAAGAATAGTAGCCAAGAAGGAACTATTTGGCCAAAGTCTGCTGCTGCTTAAAAGATAACATTCTTATTAATATCTGCTTTCCAAAAAGAAAGTGTCAGCCTGCTTTGGGTCAGATGTGTGTCTCTTAGCAGGAGAGACAGGACATGTGAATTAGTAGTCCCTCATTAAACTTTACTTATTGGGAAGAAGATAAGTCCTAAAGAAAAAATTACCTAGGTATTCTATATAATAAAAGGCTAATACACAAATCAACTGAACGGTGGAATGACCAGTTGTTATGATATGCACTGACCACCAGGGGAAAATGCTCAATGCAGGAGCTGCCCCGTGGTGGTCAGTGTGATCCCACAGAGGGCGCACCGCTCAGCCAGAAGCCCAGCTCACAGCTGCCGAGCACAGCAGTGGTGGTGGGAGCCTTTCCCACCCCCGTGGCAGCACTAAGGATGTCCAACTGACAGGATGTCCAACTAAGCCTTCAGTTGGACATTCCCCGAGGGCTCCCAGACTGCAAGAAGGTGCAGGGATCCCCGAGCACACGAATCTTGTCCACTGGGCCTCTAGTTGTAAAATAATAACCAATGTAGAATGACCAAAAATAAAAAAATGTTCATCTTATAGCCTTTCATGTCACAGCTAGGAATCTGAATATTATTTTTCTTGGCAGTTTTGATCACGAGAGTTACCTAATTATGTATCATGGTTTTGAGCCTCCAATTCTCTCTGTAAATAATTTTTGAAAGAATATTCTTCATTAATTCTCCAATTATGCATGAAATTTTAAGAATGTCCATTTAGATACAATTCCAGTAGACCTAAATTATATATTTTTTCAAAGACCAAACAGAAACTTCTCAATGGCGAATAATTAACATATAAATTAATTATGCTCTCCTTCACTTTTATGTACAAAGGATTAAGTCAAATACAATCATTTATAAATTGCAGTATTTTAAATGATTGACTAAAGTTGCCACAAAATATAATTCTATAATATTCAAGTGAATAGAATATATTTTTTGTTAGCTGATATTATCAAATTTAATGAACACAATCTGAGTGTTAAAAATGTATTACTTACCTTGCATGACAGTGAAAACAGAACAGTTATGAATGTGCTGATCATTTCTATTTATGTGGTTGTTCTTAGCTAATGTATTACAGTTGTCATAGACCAACTCTAGACTCCATTTATCACTGTACTATTCAAAACATTATTGAAAGGACAGGCCTGTTTGCAAGAGTAAGGGAGAGGTAGAATTAATAATGTATCCTGAGAACAAATGGCATAAGAAGAGCAATTCACTTTCATTTTTTATTATCTTCCTTACCTCCTTGAATCATAGGACTTGATTGTAGCAATCTGTTTTATGATCTGAGGGTAGTTGTAGAGCTCTGTGCATTTGGTGAGGCACTATTTTTCTCAAAATAAGTGTGTTGTAAACTAAAAGAAGCAAAAAAAAAAAAAAAAAAGCCTCAGTAAGGTAGGTTACAAATGAGATTACTTCCTGAGGAGGCTTTGATCAAACTCCCCAAATAGGAAGGCTGCCTTCATTTACCACTACAGAGGGGCAAAATTTCTTAAACTTAACAAATAGCTAGTGGTCACACAAAAGTAATCAAATCTTCTTTTTAAGTACAAAAGTCAAGTGCAGAGTCTTTGTTTTATTAGCTTTCTTGGCATGTAAACAATAGTCATTCAGCTTGTCTCTCTTTCAGACCTTATGCCAGTATAAATTTGATTTCCTTCAAGAAGTATGTCAGCATGAGCACTTTATCCCTTTGTGTCTCCCCATAAGATCAGCAAACATCCCAGGTAATAATTCCCAGAGTTTTTATCAGCTCCTACAAAATGAATACTTTTATTTGTTCATTGTTTTTCTGTTTCCTCAGTCTTTGTTTTGTTTGAACTTGCCACATGGGTATTAGACCCAGACAATGAGATTAAAATATAAAAGAAATTGTTGGCCTGTGATAATAGATACAGCCCGATGATTCTCAATGTTTGTCTATATTTCCTTTTTCATTAAAGAGAAGGCCAACAACAAAATTATAAAATTGGTGATTGTAGATCAAAGAATTTTAACCTAGAGCCATACTATCTTTCACCATACTGGCTACAAAAGACACATTTCCTTTTATTTGGAGAGAGAAAATTATATGAAGGAAAAGTTATACTTTGTGAGTATAAATTCATTTCTAAATGTCAATTAAGGTGTGTAATTATGTTGAATGCAATTCCTCAAAATGAGTCTGAGACAAAGAAACTGGTACCTTGGAAGGAAGGCAGGCAGGCATGTAGGGGGACAGCACTATGAATTCCTGAATATCTCTGAGTCAGAAAGACACAGACATAGATGTGCAGGAAAGAACTGGGCTCCACTATTTGTTTACTATAGCATAAATGGTCTGCAGAAAATACTTTCATTTATTACATTTGGTATATACATATATTGTCCATTCTCTACCATGATCATATACTAGGGTGACCATAGTAGAGAACTATTATCACCCACCTAGATATCAGAAGCTCATCAAACATCAAGATGCGATGAAAACACTAAAATTATTTAAGAACTTTAATTTGTTTAATTTTTTTAATTTATTGGGGTGAAATCTATACTAATAAAAGGGTAATATGCTAATTAGGGTGGACAACTTCTGGACATCCTTCTGGATGTCCTTCCAGACAAAGCTGCAGATGGCAGCTGCCACTGAGAGGGCCCAAGGCTCAGGCAACGAGGGCTTGGCCAAGGTTCAGGCAAGCAGTGGTGGCTGCTAGAGCCAAGGCTCAGGCAGTCATGACTGCAGGCAGTGGCAGCACAGAGGCATGATGGGGGCATTGCCTGCCCCTGATCGGCCAGTTGCATCCCGCAGAGGGAGGCCACACTGTAGCTCCTAAGAGGTCAGTAAGACATCCCCTGAGGGCTCCTGGGCAGGCCAGGCTGAGGGACCCCCCTCGCAGTGCACGAATTTTCATGCACCAGGCCTCAAGTTGGTTAATAAAATTGTATAGGTTTTATGGGTACAATTTTCTAATATATCAATTGTATATTGCATTGTGGGTTCAGCACCCAAAGTCAAGTCTTTTTCCATCATCAGACAAGGTGAGGGCAAAAGTAGGTTTAGAGTTGTGAGTATATAAAATGCAGTTTAATCTTGTATTATTATTTATTAATTATATTATTATTCATATGAACAACTCTAAACCTACTTTTGCCCCACCCTATATATTTGACCCCTTTTAACCATTAAATACTTTATTTCTAAGCAGTGAGTAAATTATTCACAGGGTGCAATTTTCATATTCATAGAAAACACTAACTGAGATGATAAACCCCATCTTAAATCTGTTATAGTTTGCACTAATGTTTTGGAGGGGAAAGAGTAAAGTACATTATTTTTACAAAAAGTACTGTATCTGATGCTCCAATAGAAGGCTAAGAATTAAAATAATTATGTTATGGCATTCTCTTTAATGAAATAAACAACCTAAAGCATTTCTCTTTAAAAACAAAGCTTTATTGAAGTGATTCCTATTTTAGGACAATATATTTTTCAGTATATATATTACATCATTAATGAACATAGTATGTATCTGCGTATGGATATATCTGAACTTTTTGTTTATTTGTACTAAATCCAGATCCTTTGACACCTTCAGAAGCAACTCAAGAGGTGCATGCATCAGGTAAATAGTGCAATTTTATATGATATTACCTAAACATCAATAACCACATCATAGTCCAATAACATTGATGATAGATACTATAAATTTTCAGTTCCCATATGCTAATAAATAGCCATATTTTAATACCATATAGTCAAAATAAACAAAATATTGTCTGAACTTTTCTCCAGTCACAAATAATTAAATAGTTCCCCATCTTTAATTCTTTTGTATTTTATTCTCTAAAGCTTGATTTTTCTTAATTTTCCAAAGTTCCTGCAATTCCCTTAGAGTTTATCATAAATAAAATTCCAGCTATATATATAATAGCATACTTGTTCAATGTAACTAGCTTTATATGATATATTTCTTTCAATAAACCACAATCTGGTTTGGGCTATTTTTTCAAGATTGAAATTATTTGAATCCTATAATTTAAATGTAATGCATATTCCATTGGCACACTACACTAATCATAACAACCTTGCTGGTTGTCCTGAAACTAAGATACTTCTTATAAGTGTGTAGCCTAGTGTTTACTCACAGTGTGAGTTCTGTAAGTGGGTGCTAGTCCTATTATTAATAGTTATATTTAAGAACCCTACTGGACAATTCTGAATAAATGCATTATTACTGGAAATTGTAACACTGCTTTCTTGGTAATTCAGGCTCAACATTTTGCAGCTTCCCTTGGTTTTCCTCTCTCTTTGCTCTGTTACATCCTTCAGAAAACTTGTTCTGCTGGTATTATTTCTGCTACTTTGATCCTACTAGCCAGGCCCTCTAATCTCCCCTCTCTCCACTACTGCGATAGCCTCTTGTATTATATCCCACCCTGCAATCTAATTAACTTATATCCTGCTACCATTTTAGTAAATCAGTAAAGCACAGGTCTGATTGGACCACTGATCTCAAAGCCCTCAGTGACTTATCATCTACTGCTATTGGAAGTGCTACACAAGTACAAAAAGCAGAGAAACCTAAATGCCAGCAAGCGAGTTTGTATTTGAGTTTTCCATCACCTAGTCCCAATGTGGCTCACATTTTAATTCTCATCACTCTTCTTTTGGGCACTGTATTTAATGTCCCCCATATCCGTGTTCCCCACATACCTACTTTCACAATTCTGTGCCACTGGAATCCTCTCACTTTTCCCAGTGTTCTCTTTTTTCCTTGTTGCCCTCATTTGTTCACACACCTGCACTTCTAAATATTAAGCACCCTCAATGGCCCATTTCAACATATCACTTTCAGGTGACCATTTCTGATTCCTTCAGACAGACTATTTAGGTTTTTCTCCTCTCAGTTATAATACGTAGGGATGCCACTTTCATGGAGCTGGATATTTGACATCATGCATTATTTGTATTAGTATACACACAATAGCACCGTATCTTCCTGAATGTTCCACTCATCTCTGTGGCAAGACTAGATTCCTGAATCCAGAGAGAAGTTGATAGTTGTTTGATAAACCTGTCTTGATTATAAAGTGACCATTTGATTTTCAATAATATGATCTCTTTTCTTGCCTCACAAAGATATGCCTGAATATTCGGTCACTAATGAATTTTGCCGCAAACACTTCCTAATCGGGATTCTGCTCCGAGAAGTTGGCTTTGCTCTGCAAGAAGACCAAGATGTCAGGCACTTAGCTTTAGCTGTCCTAAAAAATCTAATGGCTAAGCATTCATTTGATGATCGATACAGAGAACCAGTAAGTGGTCTTCCTTTCTCCCTTCCCTAAACACAATTTAATGGCACACTGCTTTAAATGCATGATCAAACCAAGGGGTCCATTGATTTTTATGTAAATCATTTCTTTTGGCTCCCTTCTTACCTAGAGAAAGCAGGCCCAGATAGCAAGTTTATACATGCCCCTCTATGGCATGCTCCTGGACAATATGCCAAGGATTTACCTGAAGGACCTGTATCCTTTTACTGTCAATACATCGAACCAGGTAAGTTTGCATACTATTTCCAATTCTATTTGAATAGTTAGCCTTTCTCATTTTTTTGCCCTGAATACCACTTCCACCTACCGGTGAGTGACTAAGAATTAGCAGTTCCTGCTAGGTGTTTTTGAGACATTCATGTCAGTGTCACTGGCTCCAGACTGGTCACTCCAGCACTTTTTTTCATTTTCCTTTGTTCTCTGCACCGTTCTCCAGTTCTCTCCAGTTTTTACCAGGTTCCTCTATTACATCCATGGTCCTATCATCAGTGCACACCTCTCCCACCACCTTTCGGTATCAGTTTTATGACCACCTGGGTTGTCATGTAGCCAAGTGCCTTAGTTATAGTCACAGCCTAGAAGTGACCTGTTTGTTACCCTTTCTTCACTGAGTCATCACAATGACTGTACAACAACTTTCTTGGGATCTGTTACCTGTGTACCAATCCCAGATGGATGAACCTACTGCTGACCCAGTTTACTATACAGGATACTACCATCTAGAAGTTAGGTGCAGTGCCTTAGAAATTTGGGAGGAGGGGGCCTTATTCAAATCCTAGTAGTATCTATATGATATTGGGTATATCATCCCACCTCTTTAAGCCTCTAATTCATTATTTTAAAAATGGAATAAAAATACCTCTATCACAGGATTCTTATGAGAGTAATAGAAAACACTTATCATAGAAACTGGAACATACTAATTATTTAAAATTTGGTTTTTAGTAATAGTAAAATATGTAAGATAACCCATGATAATAATGATATAGAACATATAATATAATCCATGAATATAATTATTCCATCCATGAAATTTATATCTAAAAGGTAGTTTACACTACATTGTAAATATTTTTAAATCACATATGAAATCACATGTGACCCAGAGTATGGTTTTGACTATATTCATTTTCACTGCCTTCTTTGGCAGAAGACCTTTGCTGGGATATAAAGCATCAAATCAAATACCATGTAATTGAAAGTCTAGTGAATTTTATATGTATTTTATATATTTTTTAAAGTATATGTGCCTTTACAATGTTGAAATATGATGATTTCCATTAATTTCTTCTGTGCTTTGAATATAGGGGTCTAGAGATGACCTCAGCACCAATGGGGGATTTCACAGCCAGTCAGCAATGAAACATGCAAACTCTGTGGACACGTCGTTTTCTAAAGATGTTTTAAATTCCATAGCAGGTACTTGACACCTTCCGAGGATACTTGTGTTTAACCCTCATCCATGTTTACCTTATACATCATTGTGCTTTCACCCACTCCACAATCCATTACCCATTATCTATATGGCACAGTGTACTATATTTATATGCTAACGTATCTTTTTACATATTTCTTGGAATGCCATCCAGCAACTCCCTCTTCTACTTAGCTTTCATTTTTACTTGGCTCAGATGTTATCAAATTGCTTCATTCTGGAAACAATATTTAAGTTTTCATTGCACATAGCCTTTTAAGATATAATAACCCTTCAACTTCAAAGAGTGTTTTAAGAACTGTTTTGGAAATGTCATCGTGATTTCTTTTATACTGTCAAAAATTGAAAATTTCTTCCCCCAAAGTATTCTTGTGAACTTTTACTAAATCATTTTTTAAAGAAAAGCTTTATCTTAAAAGCTGTTTAAGTAATCAAAAGAAAAAGCTTTACTTTATTTCCATTTACAATGGTCTGAATTTTTCTAAATCCTTAACGTTGGCATGGCCATTGTAATGACACTTAAAATGTGGCATCTCTCTAATGCCAATCCCAGACTTCATTATGTCAGTCTTTCAGAATACCGCTCAATGATCAACATCTTTTTGGTTCATCGTTAGAGCTGTTTGTGTGTCTGTCCCCATACATCTCATTATCACCTGTGTGCTGTGGCTTGTGTTTACAGCATTTTCATCAATAGCTATTTCTACAGTAAACCATGCTGACTCCAGAGCATCCTTAGCAAGTCTTGACTCCAATCCAAGTACCACTGAGAAGAGCAGTGAGAAGACTGACAACTGTGAAAAGGTGGGACTTCCCTTCCAGACTTGCTCAGCATATTAGGACTCAGAAATCTCTTACTCTTACTCAATCCTTATTGGTTCTTTGATTCCTAGATCCCAAGACCTTTGTCTTTGATAGGCTCAACACTTCGATTTGACAAGTTAGATCAAGCTGAAACCAGGAGTCTTCTTATGTGTTTTCTTCACATTATGAAGAATATTTCAGAGGGTAAAGAGACCTCTTTAAAATTAAAACTTTAAAAAAATAACTTTGAATTTTAAAAAGTTTCATACTATGTGGTATTTCCTTTCAGAGACTCTGATTGCCTACTGGCAACGAGCACCCAGTCCAGAGGTGTCCGACTTCTTCAGCATCTTGGAGTAAGTTATAGTGTTGATTAGTTAACTATCATTTTCTGGAACCTTCTAAATAGTTCATTATACCATGCTGAATTTTAAGTTCTTCTATGGTGAATTATCTATCAATAATTAGATAGACAATATATATATCACACCGACCACCAGGAGGAAGACACTCAACACAAGAGCTGAAACCACAGGCATGGAAACATGGAGCAGACTGATGAATCTCAGAGGGCAGGGGGGAGGAGGAAGGATGGGAAGAGATTAACCAAAGATCCTATGTGCATATTGCAGGCCTGGTGCACAGAGTCATGCACCAGTGGGGTCCCTCAGACTGGCCTGCAGGGATTGAGCCGAAACCAGCTCTCCACCATCTCCTGAGAGTCCTGGATTGCATTAAGGTGCAGGCCAGGCCAAGGGACTCTACCAGTGCATGAATTTGTGCACTAGGCCTCTAGTATTTAAATATAATTTAACATTTTTAATGTATTAGGTTGACTAGTTTGCACAAATAAGAGGGAAAATAACTAGAATGTGACTTTTTTTCCCTTTCTAGCGTCTGTCTTCAAAATTTCAGATACCTAGGAAAACGCATTATAATAAGGTAATCATTTTAAGCTCCAATAAGTCAGTCTGTTCTTTCAAAGTTATGATATATATTAATGCATCAGGTTAGATTTATAAATATATGTTAGAAATCTTAAAATGCAATAAAGATTATAAGGTTGACCTCACATTTGAAGTTTGACATTAGCCCTATCTCTTTTTTTTTTAATTTTATTTACAATATCTCTATAGCATAAAGCTTTAGAGGTAGAGAAGCACAAAACACATTTCTCAAAGGAAGTCACATTTCATGTATCTTTGGTCAAATTTATCCACCTTTTTAGGGATAAAACTTGGAAGGTACCAATTTAAGAAAATATTTTAAGTAAAATAAAAAGAAAAATTAATCTGCAGTAGCTTTGTGCTGCCATTCTTTCTTCATGAGTGACAGCAAATCGTTCCCAGCATCTTAACTAACCCCCATTTCCCCATTTCCAGAAGAATGTATGATTTCATTTTTCATAGCATGTGAATTTGCAAATGCTGAGCTGTGATTAAAACATCAATAATTCCTGCAGGAAAATTGCTGCTGCCTTTAAATTTGTGCAATCCACTCAGAATAATGGAACTCTCAAAGGATCAAATCCTTCCTGCCAAACATCAGGCCTCCTGTCACAATGGTAATGTCACATTTGCTTTATATTTAAAAACATAGTGTGTATATATGTATGTGGATTTATGCATGTATTTGGAGGGCTGGCTATACATGCATGTGCAAACACATGTATAGGTATATGTATATATGTGTGTGTGTATATATATGTATACATTTAAAAACAAATGCAGATTTGAAATAATTCTATGTTTCTGTGAAGAAACTTAAAATGCAATAAAAATTATAAGGTTGACCTCACATTTGAAGATTGACAGTAGCCCTATCTTCATAGCATAAAGCTTTAGAGGTAGAGTAGCACAAAATACATTTCTCAAAGGATAACACATTTAGGTACTTCCCTATCTACCCTACTAGCTTATAAAGAATTAAGATGCAAAGATTATGGCTTATTTACCTGCATCTAGAGCACAATGCCCTTCATAGAATATTAATGACTATCTTAATTTATTGGAAACTGAAAAAGCATCATTCCAACAAATGCCTCTTTTAATTGTTTCTAATCTCTAGTGACAGAGTATAATGTAGGTCATGTCTCCCCATTGTTTTCAGTAATTATAGTGTTTTAGAAGTGTTCTTAGGGCTGAAATTGTTAAATGGTCAAAGGCACTTAGGAAGCATGGATAGCCTTGTAAGCTCACCTTAGATTTCCTTCTCATCAGACTGATTTGACTATCATGTAGGCCCTGCAGTCATTTTTCATTAAGCTAGTCTATGGAAAACTTTTGCCCTGAAATTCTACCTTATAGCTCCTCTGGGTCAACTAAATATGAAGTCTTTGCTAAAATTTTCTCCAGTTTGATTTATTCTTCCCAAATGGATCTTAATAATATGTAATATTTTTAAATGTCTATATTTTAGAAACAGTTCTAGAAAGAAATATTAAAGTGGTATACAGTCAATAAATCATGGAATAAATTTTGCCACTCTGTCTCTGAGGACTCCTTGAAGTTGCTCTTTTTGAGAAAGTAAATGAGAAAACATAAGGGTTGTGTTTGAGAAGGGTAATAGAATAGAGAACTATCAACAATTACTTTTCAAGTTTAATATCAATAATAACCCACCTGCGATCACTGCAGTTGCAATATCAGTACCATATGCTTAGGGTAGCTCCTCAGACAGTTTTGTAGTTGTCTGGCAGGTCAGACTTCAGGCTCCTGCCCCAAACCATCTGGACTGGTTCTGACTGTTTCTGCCCCTCCCCTCCTAGAAACCAGGGCTTGTCCTCCAGGAGTTCAAAACAGAAGCAGACTCAAAATCTGGAAATAATCTTGGTCCCAAAGGTCCAAGCCATATATCTCAGATCCCATTATGCCTTTTAGCTTCAGGAATGACCCAGACTCCTAAGAGCCAAAGTCAGATCTCCTGGGCCCTGATTTCATCCAGACTATTTGAGAAGTATGACAAAGAGGAAACCATGGCCTCTTTTTCAGGCTTGACTCTTCAGAGTACCTCTGATTTTCTACTATTCTCAAAGGCATGTTCTCTTATCTTGGCCAAATGATAGTCTAAAGGACAGTAGAGAATGGGAGGTATTCCTACTACCACAGTAACCCTTGCTCATTCCCCAGCTGGAAGTGCCAAGGAGGCATTGAATGAGAGCCCCTGTAGATCATGGTCAATACCCTTTGGATAAATCAAAGCATTTTACTTTGATAAATTATTGATCAAAACCAGCTGCCCAGAGGTCCCCTCTCTTCTCTCTGCCCCAAAGGATCATGTATCAGGCCCCTGTGCACATGACACAAATGGAATGACAAAACATGTAGAATTTTCAAATATAAACCACTAGGAAAGCAAGGGTTGTTCTAGACCAGATTTTACTTTTTAAATATTGCCTTCTAAATATAATTTCACACAATTGAGTTATGTTATCTTCCTGATTGACCAACAGTCAACTTCACATCTATAGAATCCCAGCATTTATTGAATATCAGTGAGTATGCTTGTGCAAATTTAAATTCAGTATCCATTATTCTTCTCTTATCTTTATAAACTTTCCTTGGCTTAAGTAAAATTTCTTCAAAAGTTTTTCAAGTCCCTTTTCTCATGTCACCTCTGATCAATAATTTTCATAATAGGTCTCAGTTTTTAAAATGTTATATATTTGACTCACTATAGAATATTTGAATGACCATTAGGATATCACACGTCCATTATTTTAACCATTTTTCTTATTTAATTTTCAGGATGAACACCAATTCTGGTCATGAAGGACATAAGCAGTCCAGATCACAAACTTTACCTATAATTAGAGGCAAAAATCCACTTTCTAATCCCAAACTCCTACAGATGTTAGACAATACCATGAGCAGTAAGTAAAGCAGAAATAATAGCAGCAGATGGTTATCAGCTTTCCTCTAGATGTATGTAGGACATGAACTGCATGATGATGATTCAAAAATAGAAAGAATACTGTTATGCCACTGAGACCACTGCTTTTCAGGCTTGCTATGGTCCTGGGTGTTCTTAGAGGAGGCACTCGCCATGGAGAGCTTAAAATTTTGTAGTGTTTTAATGAGAAACAAAGTGGGAAAGCAATATCAGTATCATATTGCTTAATGTAGCTCCTCTTGGAAAAAATGGTATTATAAATGTTATGCAGGTCTCTCTCAATCATATTGTTTATTGTCTGCTCTGTTGGAAAAAGAAAATGTGGTTCATGTCAGTAAACATGGTATCTTGAATCCAGGGATACCCACATTTCAGCTTGTGAATGAGGAAAAAAAACACAAGTAACAGTATTTTGTATCATATAAATGTTTGCAATTGTGGACATGTGACCAAAGTTCTATAAATGCACTTAATGCCTTTCTCAGAAGACCATTCATGCAGACTGCCCACTGAGACTGTACATTTGGTCTATTAGCCTGGGAGCCTAAAACTTGACCCAGACTGATTATGGAAGAAATATGCATTTGTCAATGATGGAATTAATGAAAAATGGTAGGAAGTAATGGAAATATATCACTTTGGTCCTTGGAAACTCTACAGCTGACATAAGAAAAGGGCACACAGTCTTTGTTCAAGCTGCTACAGATACCATAGACTGGGTGACTAAGATGACGTTTATTTCTCATAGTTCTAAAGGCTGGGAGATCCAAGATCAGGGTACCAGCAGATTTCAGTTCTGGTGAAAACCTGCTTCTTGTTTGCAGATGGCTGCCTTCTTGCTGTGTCCTCAAATGATGGGGAGAGAGAGGAATGATCTTTCTGTGTTTACTTTCAGAAGAGCACTAATCCCATTCATGGGGCTTCAGGCTTATGACCTAATTACCTCTCAAAGACCTCACCACCTAACGTCATCACATTGAAATTCACATCGGCATAGGAATTTGGGGGGGAGGGTGGACACAAACATTTAATCTAGTTGTGTTCACTAAAGACTCAGTCTAGTGTTTTTGACTCAGCCAATAGGAAGTTGGATAAATCAAAACATTTTACTTTGATAAATTATTGATCAAAACCAGTAAACACTGAATATGTAATAATAGAAAAAAGTCCTTTTTAGGGTAAAAGAGTTCTCTTAGATATTTTATGAATGTTCCACTTTATATTTTTAGGCAACTCAAATGAAATAGACATTGTGCATCATGTGGACACAGAGGCTAATATAGCTACAGAGGTTTGCCTGACTATTCTAGACCTGCTGTCTCTCTTCACTCATATTCACCAGGTGAGCCTGATCATAAAATCTTCCACAACATGTTAGAATGGAAGGTATAAAAGTCATCTGCAGTCAAGAGCATGTATTAAAATATCTTATGAAATTGTTTAACCTTACATAAATCAACATATATGTGAGTGGGAAACATGTTAAAGATGAAGTTCAGATTTTATCAAAAGTTGACTGATTGATATACACATGTATAATTTCATTATTGTCAAATAGTTGATGATACACTTTCTAATTTTTCCTGCTTCACTATCTAAGAATGTGACACTACTTTTCATTCTCAAAGGGAGAGACATATGACAGCTAGATCCAATAGCTTAATAATGTTGAATATTTTTCATGTGCTTATTTGCCCCCTGGATTTCTTTGGTGAAATGATACCAATACATACTATTAGAATGGTTACACTTAAAAAGACTGACCACACCAACTTTTGGCAAAGAACTCTCATTCACTAATAGGAAAACAGTATGTTGGTATAAAATGTTAAGCATTTATTAACCCACCATTCCAATACTAGGAATTTATCCAGAAGAAATCAAAACATTTCTTCAGCTTTAGCCACCCATGAGGCTCAGTTGGAGAGTCATCTCATGCCCTGAAGAGTCATGGATTCAGTTCCTGGTCAGGGCACATACCTGGGTTCAGGGTCAGTCCCAGGAGGCAGCTGATTGAGATATATCTCTCTCTCTTTCTCTCTCTCTTCCTCCCTTCCTTGGGTGAGAATTTTTTTTTAAAATTTTCCCACATGAAGCGATGTACACAAGTATTCATAGAAGCTTTGTTTTTAATAACTAAACACTGGAAACAACTTAAATGTACATCAACAAATAAATGGCTTAGAAAATAAATGATGTTATATCCATATAATAGAATACAGCTTAGTTATGCTTAGTGAAGGAAACCAAACAGAAAGTATATACACTTACGAATCCATTTATAAAAATTTCATAAAATGCTAACTATAGAAATTTTATGTTAATTTAAATATCAATAAAGCTATTAAAAACATCAGCTGCACCTAATGAGCTCACAGATGTTAAGGTTTAAAGTATAAAAAGTTGAATGTGCTGAATAAAGTCTACACTAAACAGAATGAATATATCAAGAAAGTCCTGCAGGTGAAAGCTCAGCATGGTAGTTGAAAAAGCAATAGCCATATTTTAATTTTTTATTGCTCAGAGGAAATATTTCTCAAATAACATACATCTCACAGACTTTCCAAGTGCCTATGATGACTTACCTGTCTGATCTCATTTCCTACCTCTCTTTGCTATCCCAGCCTACTCATTCTGCTCTTGTTTCTAAACTTTGAGCTCACAATCTCCTTTCTAAGTCAAGTTCTTGGTACTCAAGTCTTTCTCCTTGGATAGCCCTTCCAGATCTGCCCCCAACATACTCCTTTTCAATTCATTCATTAAAGAGGTCATACCTAACCACCCTATCTAAAGTGCAATCCTACTCCCAAAGCAATTTCTTTCTATCATAATATATCATTATACTTTATTTCCTTATTTAGTACTTTTTTTCAGTCACTACTCTGTAAGTTATACTGGGAATATAGACCTTCTCCTCTTATTCAGCATTTTATGTCCAGCATCCAGAATTGTGCCTACTATTCTATAGGTTCACAACAGATAGCTTTTGAAAGAACACAGGTATCCTTTTCCTCATCCTAAATAACTTCTGTGTTAAATTTCCAGAGACAACTCCAACAATCTGAATGCCAAAATTCATTAATGAAAAGAGTCTTCGATACCTACATGCTCTTTTTCCAAGTCAACCAGTCAGCCACAGCACTAAAGCATGTGTTTGCGTCCCTCAGACTGTTTGTATGCAAGGTAAGGAAGGGTGCTCCAGCTGCCAGCGAAAGCTCAGTGAAGGATGATCATAAATGCATGTTAATCCTTACATCTTTTGTTAAGGAGAGAAGGTATGTTTTCTTTCATTTTGGTTTTATTAGCCTTTTATTTGGTTTTATCAAATCTTTGATTGGTGACCTCATAATAAGCTCACACTCTTGACAGCCTTTTGGCTTGGATATCAGAAGGGAATAAACTTAACATCTGGCCACCAATTCTTTGAGTTAGTGTTTGTGGCAGAGTTAGGTAAAATGCACACCACGAACTGTGAAGCCCATTCATGCCAAGTTAAAGGTTCCACATTGAAGTAGCTACAGCTATGACCTCTGAGGGCCCCTGCAGTTTGCAGTGTTGGGTAAATAGAAAACAAGTCAAAGCTGTGGCTCAAAGCTTTCAGGTTATCATTAGTTATTTATACAAGGGACACTTAAAAGATAGAGAATGATTTGTTTTTAGGGGGAAAAAAAGAGAGAAATACTAAGATAGACTTTAACCAGCAAAAGTATTTCCTCTCCCACTTGTAAATAAAAGAAAAATACTCATTTCAAACAAAAGAAAGAAGTATTTCATTATCAGGGATTTTAAAATATGAGGAGCACAATGAAGGAGCAGGGCTGACCTCACCAGTGTTTCCATTCCCACAGTTTCCTTCAGCGTTCTTTCAAGGGCCTGCCGACCTGTGTGGAACCTTCTGCTATGAAGTCCTGAAGTGCTGTAACCACAGGTCACGGTCAACTCAGACAGAGGCATCAGCACTTCTGTACTTTTTCATGAGGAAGAATTTTGAATTTAATAAGCAGAGGTCAATTGTCCGATCCCACTTACAAGTAAGTGCTGCCAGTTTTCATTAGTGCTATTGTTAATGCCACAACTCTGTCTCAGCATTGATAGAAGCCTACTGTCCTCAGAGCAACCAGTGACCAACTCCTCCTCCAGACTCTGCCCTTAAAGGTATCCATCAAATTCAGTTTTGATTCATCGGCAGAGGGTAGCTGGGCAGAAGTCAGCAAACCCATAACTCCACCTGGACTTGTTCTTTCTTCTGCCAGGGAATAGAGTCATACAGAACACGCAAGTCAAGAACCCGGGGCTATTTCTAGGATGCCAAATCTCATCAGATTCTAAATGCATACATTTCTTTCTTCAAGGCATCTTAAGATTCTTACAACCTTCCTTAAGTATTTAAGTTTATAAGGAAAGCCCAGGATTACAGGGCCTTTGAAGATTTAAAACAGAAAGATATCATTCATTGGATTTAGAGGGAGAAAAATTAATGGTACATTCAACTAATTCAATGGATTTCTTTATAACTCCTATTTCTAAGTTACTTGCTTTCGAGGTTTCATTTTTCCTCTCTTTCAGCTCATCAAGGCTGTAAGTCAGTTAATAGCCGACGCTGGGATTGGAGGCTCTCGGTTTCAACATTCCCTTGCAATTACCAATAATTTTGCTAATGGAGACAAACAAATGAAAGTAAGAAATGCTCTGTGGGTTTTTTAAACAATTAGCAATAAACTAAACTGTATTTGTGAGATATCTCACTCATTTAAAAAATATGAATTTGTTATTTTGTTTATTGAGACATTACTTACATTGTTTGCTTCTTTAAACTGATAATCAGCTCTTACACTTTCAGAATATAATCTAAGTGGAATTTCCAAAATGTGTGGTTGAATAGTGTGTAACAAGAAAACTTACTACAAATATCCAGAAATCCAGTGATTCTCTTATAATTCCATTCTTAGCCAAATTTATTTTATCTTTTTGGGGGGAGCAGGGGGCTGCACTTTCCAAAGACTTCTCCTTTAGTCAGTATACTGAAAAATCCAGGTTTAATTCCTGGCTTCAGGCATGGCTAAATGCGGGGATCAAAATAATGTTTTCTGATGTCCTCCTTCTACTGCCTCTACTTTAGTATGTCTCCCTACCTCTTGGTTCAACTTTTTTTTTTTTAATATATTTTATTGATTTTTTACAGAGCGGAAGGGAGAGGGATAGAAAGTCAGAAACATCGATCAGCTGCCTCTTGCACGCCCCCTATTGGGGATGTGCCCGCAGCCACGACACATGCCCTTGACCGGAATTGAACCCGGGACCCCTCAGTCCGCAGTCCGACGCTCTATCCACTGAGCCAAACCGGTCTCAGCTCTTGGTTCAACTTTCCTCTGTGTTTATTCCATTTACGGGAGAGCTCTCCCATAAGTTTATTCTCTGGTAGTATTCCTTGAGTGGAAAAAGTACCTTATTCCATAGTGCCAGTACTGAAGTTCCAGTACTGAATCTCCATCCAACTTTGTGTCATATGCCCCTCCCTAAACCAATTATTGTTGCCTGAGGGATAAAATAATGTAATTGGCCAGGCCAGTATCATGTGCCAGCCCTGGTGCCTGGGAATGAAATGGACCCACTCAAATCACATGCACATGAGCCAGAGAGGAGAACATTTCAAAGGACAATCACGATGCTATTACTAGAAGGAGGTGGGCTAAAAAAAAAAAAAAAAAAGAAAGCAGGGCCTACAACAATTCTTACCTTCAAATATGTATAACCACAATCACAACATGTATATATCCATGTATAAAGAATGTACAGAATTCTGAGCAATATGTAGGATGCACCAAACTGAGATGACAAACCACAATTAACAGCCTCACTTCTGAATTCTAAGCAGGTTATGACTCAGGCTCTCTCTTTTCCAAAGAACAGCAATTTCCCAGCAGAGGTGAAAGACCTGACTAAACGTATAAGGACTGTTTTGATGGCCACAGCTCAGATGAAGGAGCATGAGAAGGACCCCGAGATGCTGGTGGACCTCCAGTACAGCCTGGCAAACTCCTATGCGAGCACCCCTGAGCTACGGAGGACCTGGTTGGAAAGCATGGCCAAGATTCACGCTCGAAAC
Source organism: Antrozous pallidus (assembly GCA_027563665.1). Taxonomy (NCBI): domain Eukaryota; kingdom Metazoa; phylum Chordata; class Mammalia; order Chiroptera; family Vespertilionidae; genus Antrozous; species Antrozous pallidus. The sequence goes on along the minus strand of CM050508.1, from coordinate 27,414,600 downwards.
GGAGACTTGTCCGAGGTGTTTGGCAAAGGCTGTCATTCTCCATCAGCATTGTCCTTTGATAAAGCTCAGTTGGTTTTCATTTACGGCAGGAATATAAAAAATTACCATATATCTACTAATCTAAATGTTGCTTAACTATATGTTATGTGCATTAAATTTGCATGTAGGAATCAAATAAAGGCCAGAGTCTGTAGGGACAACTGTAATTATAGGCTATGCAACGGATGCAGAGCTGAATTCTACACATCTGAGGCTTTAAGGGTGTGTGGAAATTAAGAGTTATATAAATTAATGGTCTGTGTCTTCAATTGGCATTGGATGGGGAAGCTGACCACCATGGTGAGTAAATTCAGATTAGGGTCAACTGTCCTCATTTGCAGCTAGTCTGAACTGGTGATGTAAAAATTAACACTCCTGAGATCCAGATAAGTGAAGAGGGTCCACTGTGTGAAGGTTATAAGTCAATAGCTAACATTTCTATGTCAATTTAAATGATGGGTGGATTTATGAGCAGCAATTCACAGAATCAGATGGCTTCCGGACACCAAATGAGGAGGTTCCGCCTTATTCCCAGAAATATGCACCCTTCACCCTTTGGGAAGAGATCATTTGTCTAGGGTAATCCTAAAAGCTCTAACAATGCTTGCAAGGGATTCTGGGATAGAAATAAAGCCTGATTGGTGGCTATTTTGTGTGGACAAAATGTGAAACTCTATTTCCCTTGAACTGCTGTAAAAATGGAAAAGTCCCTCCATAAAACTTCTAAGGGAAAAGCTGAAGTCATTTAGACCCTTCAACATGTCAGTTCAGGTAGATGTCCAGCAATGTTCAAGGCTTGACAAGATATGTTAGAGAATAATAGGATGTTGCCCATGTCATCTGGTGGAGGGGAGCACACGTGACGCATTAGGTCACACTATGTAACCAAGTGAGGCGACCACTTGAAAGGCAACAGATAATTGAGTGAGGATCATTCATAGAAGCAGAAAAAGTAAGAAGCCACAATTTGTCTTTCCAGTTTAGATCCAGATGCTAATAATTTTCATAAGAAAAGAGAACTGTGGAAATACATACATTCACACAGGTGGGCAAAAATAGGTTTATAGTATTGAGTATGTGAAATACAGAGTTTATTCAGCTGTTATAATAATAATAACCTGTATGTCTTTTTCCTTATGAACAACTGCAAACTAGTTTTGCCCACCCTTGTAAATACTAAAAGACAGAGAGAAACTTAGATATTAAGGAAAATAAATCTTTGGGGAAATTCTTCAGGCCAGCTCTTCTTGAGAATTACATCAAGAAAGACAATCCCAAGTATGCATTTTATTTTTGATTGTGAATTTTTTGGGAAATGTAATCGCTTACTTTAAATTCTCTTCCTTAAAAGATTCCTCCACATATTCTGATATGATATTAGTCCTAATTAGACAAATAGTGAAATGTGTGCTGCCTCCTCCTCTGACACTTTCTGTTTTATTGCAGGCTGCTATGTGCTATATCCATATAGCCGCACTCATTGCAGAATACCTGAAAAGAAAGGGTAAGATGACCCATCTTATGAGGGAGAAAAAGTTCAGAAATCAACATGTTGAAATACAAGTTAAAATTAATTTATTAATTTTAGATTTTATTAATCTTGGTTACATTTTATTAAGCAACATTAATATTCACAGATATTTCTAATTACATTGTACTTTTAAGTTTTAACTTTCTTTCATGACATTATCATGTTTATTTTATGTGCAAGGCTAACTGGTCAGCTTCTTGGTTAGGTTAACGATTTCTGGCTTTGTAAGCTTTAATTCACACAAACATGTAGCATTGTCCTAACCTCATCTTGCACTACCATAGGTTACTGGAAAACGGAAAAGATTTGCACACCATCCCTGCTCATGGAGGATACCCACCCCTGCGATAGCAACCCATTACTAACCAGTCCTGGTGGAGGAAGTGAGTGGTCTAACAGCTCCTTTACCCACGGAACAGTGCAGAGGACATTAAACCTTGCTTAAGCTTTACTTCAATGAAATTCTTAAATGTATTCCTGGAAGCAAAAACCATGTCAGATCTACATTAGTTACTCTGCAAAATCCCAAAGTTCTTAGCATTCAGAAATCCCATCCATCCAAAATTTATGCAGTTTACATTACTGAAAAGTTTTCAGCAAATATAGTTGCATCTTATCCTATATTATTATGAGTTATGGCCATATTTTGCTACCAATTTGCCTGCTAGTCTGCCTTTGGGATTATATTCTGAAACTGATGGATTGTTTAAAATGGCAAGAGAAATCCATTTTCATTTTGAAATATAATAAAACTGGACCAATAAAGGGATACAATATGGAAACAGTATAAATATAGTGCATATACAGGACTATATTTATAATTGGCATGTTGTATTTCTTTTTTAAAAGCAAACTGGTTCTGACAATTTACAATATGTAATAGTTAACAATATTTTCTTTAAAAATATTTCATTTTTGTCTTATAAAAATTATTTTATAGTGGTGAGTAAATAATTACTCTGTAAACAAGTTGACAATATAGTTAATACATTTAATCTATTTTCTTTTGCAAAATTGTTCAAATCCAAAATTTATGAACTACAATATATTTTATAACTTAATCTTCTAAAAGCTGTGGTAAACTTAGTGTATTAAAAAAAAAAAAAGAACAAATCTTTAGGTATAAAAATCAAAATACCCAAAGAAAAGCTAAATGACTTTAGTTACAATATTTTGGAAGTGTAATTGGTTCCTCATCTTTTTAAATATGTATATATTTTCTAAAAAGTTTCAATGGATTTTGCAAACAAGATATTTGAACTCAGTGACCAAAGTGAACTGTGGACAGTGAGGTCATTTGTTTGGGGACCTTGGAGAAGAGACCAGACCTGGCACCTAGCTGATGCCTACATTAAAAGTCAGGAATCATCTTCCTCAGTTCCCAACTTCCTGCTGAGCTTTATTTTTATATGCATGTCACCAAAGTTATCATGGTTTTATTTAACATGCCCTTTCTTCCCATCTAATTTTTTAATCATAATTAGATACTATACAATTCCATAAAGCCTATGTCAAATTATAGCTAAAAATCTAAATTGGAGAAACCTGATAAACTAGGTGTCAGTTTGAGAAGTTGTAGAAACTTCCATCCCAAAAAATTGGGTGAACCTTTAATATTCAAAAACTTTTAAATACCCACTTTTAGATCTAAAATAATGTTAGAATACATCACACTCATTGAGAAAATAATGTATTTGTTTAGTAAACATTAAGGAAGATGGTCATTTATGAAGCTGTAGCATTTATAATAATAAAAGCATAATATGCTAATTAGATCAGACATCCTTCCGGATTACCTTCTGGATGAAGCCATGGCAGGCAGGGTAGAGAGGCAGCTGTCCCAGCAGCGGGGGCCAAGCCCCTTGCACGAATTTCATGCATTGGGCCTCTAGTATATCTATATTTGAAATCCTCAATATACTTTTTGTTACAAGGTTTCTAAGTCAAAGGAGTGGACTAATTCTCATACAATGTGTAAATAATACGAATATAGGTAAATATAGGTGACTCCAGGAAATACAGCTGTAATAATGATCAGCATCCTATGAGAAATATGTCATAACATTTCCTGCTACTGTCAGTTTTCATGTATTTTAATGTATGTTTAATTACAGAAGGAATATTATAGAGAAGTAGGAGCATAGAATTTTTAAATGTATTTTATTGATTTTTTTAGAGAGGAAGTGAGGGGGATAGAGAGTTAGAAACATTGATGAGAATCATCGATCAGCTTCCTCCTGCACACTCCCTACTGGGGATGTGCTTGCAAGCAAGGTACATACTCTTGACCAGAATCGAACCTGGGACCTTTTAGTCCACAGGCTGACACTCTGTCCACTGAGCCAAACCTGTTAGTACAGAGCATACAATTTTAATTTAAGGATTCGGTTGCAGTAATTATTATAATTCTAACCGGTCCTGGGTTGATAATTTAGTTACATAGCCAATGAACTAATTTTTTTATTGTCTACAGTTTTACTTAAATATATTTTTACTGATTTCAGAGAGGAAGGGAGAGGGAGAGAGAAACATCGATGATGAGAGATAATCATTGATCAGCTGCCTACTGCACACCCCCTACTGGGGATTGAACTTGCAACCTGGACAAGTGCCCTTGACTGGAATCAAACCCAGGACCCTTCAGTCTGCAGGCCAATGCTCTATCCACTGAGCAAACCAGCTATGGCTAAATGAACTGATTATTAAATTGAAAACACCCACAGGAGCATCAGCTATAACTTACAAAGCACATTCTCCATGTGAGGCGTAGTACTAGGCTCTATACTGACAATACCTGATTTAGTTACCAATGACAAGTCTGTGAGTTGGATGCTGTTATTACCTCCTGTTTACAAATGAGAAAATCAAGAGCAGTAAATCAACTGCCTCAAAGCTCATGGTTAGTTTGTGGTGGCCAGAGTCAAGACTGGTCTGTCACCCCAGGCTGTGCTCCTAACCACTCTATTCCCCACCCTTCAAATCTGATCCCTCCTCTAGGAACATGATCCATTATCAACTGAAGGTCAATGGGGGGCAAAGGAGATATATGTATTACTATGTGTAATACTTTAAACAATAAAATAAAATTTAAAAAAACTCTTTCCATATATCTGCAGAACATGACCTTTTTATAATCTTGATGGCAAAATGCTAACAAAAATTTTAAGAAGGTTTCTAGATAATGCCAAAGAGTAAAAGTTAGTGAGTATTGAGCATTGCCATCCTAAAGTGTTGACCATACCAGGTGTTTTCTCAAATATTAATCCTTTCACCCATCCTTTGAGATAGATATCAATGCCTCCAGTATAACAAATGGGAGAAAGGGGCTCAAAGAGGTTAACTAAACCAGAACATTGGAGCTACATCAGTCTACAAATCTTGTTTTCGGTCCATAATCCCATGCCAGCTTCTTGTAGAAAAGGTGTCACCTGCAAATAACACAGTATTACAAAAGGCTGGCATTGAGTGCCTGGCAGGGAGTATTTATCAACAGTCATGGTCCAACCGTCTCACTGACTGTGAGCTTTACACTACCACTTGGAACATCATGAAGCAAGGCATTGTCTAGTCCAAGCAATATTTGACTCAAATAATATTAATTTCTCTTGGTCCTTTCCAGGCATGTTCTCTATGGGCTGGCCAGCTTTTCTAAGCATTACCCCAAATATTAAAGAAGAAGGAGCAATGAAAGAAGATTCGGGAATGCAAGACACGCCATACAATGAGGTTAGACCAAAGTAATCCAATGTACAGTAAATGAGTAAGAAAGATGCATTGATTTTTAATATCAAGCTAAATAGTGGGAAGAAAGTCTTATTCAGAAATCAGATAAAGGTACTCTATACTATGACTGAGGCTAAAAGAAATGCAGGCTAAAATTAAGCTAAGATTAATTAATATCAGACTTCACTGAGAAAGCATCATTTTCAAAGGAAATTTAAACAAAACTTTAATTCTCTAAGATGGACCCAATATACGTGATCAGTTCATCTATAAGTTACCAAATCTCTTGTCCTTTAGTAAATGTCGTAAGGAATGTTAAAAATTTTGTGAGCTGATCATACCTTTTTAAAAATACATTAGAAAGTTTATTTGCAAATATATTTGAAGAGAGGAGCTAGCTAGTTTCTGCAAAAAAAAAAAAAAACACGTGCTGGTATGCAAACTTTGGTTTTATTCTCTTCACTAATAAAAAGTCTTTCTAACTGGGAATAACTTAGCAACAATTCTGGTGAAGAAACTAGAGCTCCCCTCATCAAGTACGTAAAATATTACACAAGTTAATTTTTAAAAATCCTATTACATACTATAGATTGAAAGTAAGAATACAGAAAGCAAATTTGGGGATGAATCTAATGAAATTTTACATGTAGTTTTACATAAATTTAATGACATTGCAAGTAAACAGTGAATGCAACTACATATTTGTATTAACTGTTTCAAATAACGTTTAAAAATATTTTCTTAAAAGACATTGTTAGAGACATTCCAATGATATTACCCACCTGCTTTAGAGAATATGTAATTGGATTTAATTGAACATTCATTAAACCACTAATATATGTGAAGCATTAAATTAAAGGTGGGAGACAGATAAATCGGGCATAATTCCTGCTGTCAAAGAGTTTAGAACCTTGAGAAAGACAAACTGGATAGTATCCAGTTTGAGACCCATCTATATTACAAAAAGCCAGTAGCCAGAATGCTAGAACGACCAAACAACCGGTCACCAGGAGGTGCATGGAGCACCTCTCGGTCCCTCCCTCCCCCGACCTAGCCCACTCGCTGCTCAAGGCAGCAGCAAGCTACTCACACGCGAAGGGTCTGGGTCTCTTGAGATTTTGTGTCTCGTTAACTATAATTCCAAGCATTATATGTAGCTACCATTAAAAGGGAACATTTTTATGTGAATGTGGTTGGGATGGAGATAGATGGGACATAAATGAAAGTTCTCTGGGTCTTGACATTTAATAGGACTTGAAGGTGTCAATAAAAAATAACATTCTGGTAGGTGTGGCGACAAACAAAACACGCAAAAGTGGGAAGGGGAGAATGAATCCTAAAAATGGTGAGTTATGGTCTGATATAGCCAACATGCAAAGTCCACATCGGGGTGCTGAGAGAGGGGCTCTGCCACGGAGGCTGGTGCTGGAATCTGCAGCTCTTTGAATGCCATGCTAGAGAGTTGGGGGTCCTACCAAAGTTCGGGGAGATCTCAGGATCATATTCATGTTTTCGAAAGAATGACTGGAGAGCATCACAGAGGACAAGTTGGAATGGGAAGATAGATTATCTAGAAGACTCTGCAGGGGTCTCAGAGGGAGCAGGGTGCAATGGAAGTTGGGGACAGTGAGAATGGAAAGAACTAGGCAAACTGAAGGCATTTCTTAGATTTAAATTGGCGAGATTAAGGAATTGATCAGAGGATGGGAGTGAGGAAAAGGGCATAATCCAGATGACATCACCATCCCTTGCTGGCTAATGTAAATGCTCATCACAAAAATAGGGAACACAGAGATCACACCATGAAAAAATTGACAATGCAGCTGTTTTGAAATTAAGTTTCAGTGATAAGCTACAATGGCAATCATAAAAGGTCTTGCTTTGGTTTGAGGAACTGCAGCATATCCTGGTGGAGCAGCTATATATGTGTGTGGAGTTTCTCTGGAAGTCCGAGAGATACGAGCTCATCGCTGATGTCAACAAGCCCATCATTGCTGTCTTTGAGAAGCAGAGAGACTTCAAAGTATGTTTTCAAAACCCAGACATTAGTGACAACATCCTACTTTCAATGGGTCCATTGCTTATTATTTTCAAAAGCAGAAATTCCCATATTGTTTATGTGGGTACCATCTCTTGAGACCCTTTGATTTATGATTTCAGAAATTATCGGATCTTTACTACGACATTCACCGGTCCTATCTGAAAGTTGCGGAGGTGGTAAATTCAGAGAAGCGACTGTTTGGTCGGTACTACCGCGTGGCATTTTATGGGCAGGTAAGCTCACTAGAGGCAGCATGACCTGTGAATTCGGTTGAGCAGCTGAATGCTGTCTTTCATTCTTTAAGAGACACCTAACTCCATGTGCCAAAGGAATGAGGGTGTGTGCATGTAGATGTGTCTAGGTATGTCTGAGTGTTTCTCTGGGTGTGAGTCTGTATGTTTGTTCATAGGAAGGTCCTGGGTCAAGAACTCCATGGCTCTTAATACATACTGAGTTAAGGCAGTGATTTCTAACTTCTTGGAAAAGAAAGGCATTTATTTTTCAGTGTCTTCCCATTTCACCCCCAAAACATTTAATTATAGGTTTGTTTCAATATCAAAGTCAAATTAAATTCAACGTGTTTTAAGAAATGAAGTTCATAGCTTTCTAAAAAGTAAATGATTTCTAGGGGCTCCACCATATCAAAGCCATGAACTTTAGACTTTATAATCATACATTTTCTTTCCCCCTACTTTCAAACTAACAACTACTTTTATGCAAAACAGTATTGTTTCCTGTATTACAGGTCACTGTAATTTTAAAGTTCCCTTTCTCAGTTGACTACATACACAATGAACAAGAAGGAAAGTATTAGCTAGCTATAGCATTTGCCTGAAAGTAAAGTGAATGTATTAAATATTAATTCTGAATTTCTCTGGTACTTTAAGTGGGATAGACCCAGGAACCATCCTGTTCTTTTCAGGGAGGTTTATAACACTCTTATATTTCAGCAGACATACTTTAGATTATGACTCTGTGAATAAACATTCCATTCTTGTTTCCTCACAAGTGGAATGACTCTCACCCCCTTGTTTCTGTTTCTCTTTTTCTCCCCCCATCATGTAAGGCACTATTACACACAGCTCTTATTCTCCTCAGAATTTCCTAAGGAGTTACATGCAGCATGGTCATTCTAGATCATTTCCCATTCTAGAAAAAAATAGGTATTTTCCTTTAGTCACGGAAGACAGTTTGAAAACTAATTTCTAAATTAGTCAAGATAGCTGCTGTCTACCTGGAAAGGAAAATGTCACTGAATAGCTTCTTACCATAAAGAAATTGATCCAGCCCTAGCTGGTTTGACTCAGTGGATAGAGCATCAGCCTACAGACTGAATGGTCCTGGGTTTGATTCTAGTCAAGGGCACATGCCTGGGTTGTGGGCTCAATCCCTAGTAGGGGGCGTGTATGAGGTAGCCAATCAATGATTCTCTTGCATCATTGATGTTTCTCTTTCTTTCCCTCTCTCTTCCTCTCTGAATCAAAAAAATTTTTTTAATTGAAAGAAATTGATCCAGCTCAGGTTTTCCCACAGCATGCATCATCAGAGAAAGCTGGTGATATGAGGAACAAAAGTGGGGAGATGGTCTACAGAAAGAAGCTAACTTTATATATTTGGAGGTTCCTAGAAAAGAATCTGAACTCTGAAATGGTAAAATATGTTGGAAACAGAGAAATGCTCAGATCTGCAGGAGAGGAGGAGAGAGAAATGGAAGGGATTTCTTGAAAGTGAATAAGAAACAAAAAATAAACACTTTTGACCTTACTGAAACATTAGCATCAGAAAGGGGATGTGAGAGTTGAGGACTACAGGGGAAAACGAGTCTCCAGGGAATGAATGGCAGCATACCAGGGATATTCAGATGCCATCAGCCAGCCTCCATTTGAGACTATAGTCCTTTAAAGGATCTTTTCAATGACTGCCATTGATACTCTGATCATGAAAACCAGATTGCCTACCTGGTAGTTTCTCCAAACAATGCCTAAGATTCTGGCTACTGAACAGGTGGAAATGAAATAGGCTGCTTTCCAATCATATTTTAATTCAGATGTTTACTTTTTTCTTCTTTTGGTATTGACTGTTCCAGGCTGTGGTAAGTTCTCTCTTTCTCGCTCCATTTGCATGCTCTAAAAATTCTCACACTTCCTTCTGTACAGTTTTACTGAACCTTAACTTTTTTGTGCCAATCAACATTTGGTACAAAGGGGAGATAATCCTGCTTCCATTCATTTGGGAGTCATCCTGCTTCCTCGAACTAAACTGCGTTTACTCCAGTTATCTGAATTACAAAAATGTATCCTTTTTTATATATAATATCTTCTGCACTACAGTAGATGTAGTCTGAAAACCTACATACATGCACACACACTCACACAGATAAATATGGGCACCACATATGGATAGTAGACTCAGTATTGGGTATTGCCTGCTCACTTCAGGCCAGTGTTCCTGCTGATGAAGAAGAGCATGGGTGTGCTCAGATTTTAACCTCAGAGTGGTGGCCATGGATGGGCACCTTCCCAGGTTCCTAAAAGAGCCTGCTCTTTTCCAAATGAGTATTGTAGAGAAACCGGGTTCTCTATTGTGCTGGCTCTGAGCATTCTCAAAGGTAATGGTATTAATTCCCAACACAGAAGATGAACAATAGACTAAATCATTACTCAGGAGATCAGGTTAAGTCTCCTGAGATGCAGAAAGAAGCAATGTAAGAAATCTGAAGGACAAGCAAAGACAGAAATAACATACCAGTGCCTAGAACTATGTGACATAGAATTTCCTTTGCATTCTTTTGAACCGTATGAAATTGCCCATATTTAACTATACTTCCTGGGGAAAAGATGGCAACTTCATGTGGTTCAACATAATTATTGTTGATTAAAGTAGAAGCAAATTCTTGCAATATCCACATGTTGTCCACATTCAACTCTGCTTATCTGGTACATACTTTTTTGTAATTCTTTAAGTCCCTTCCCACATCCATACTGCATCAGTATTTTCCACCTTCACTTATAAATTTGGGGCCATGGGTCCTTTACTCACCTACTAAAAGAATACCTAAAAATCCCTATACTAAATAGACTGAGGGGGCAATGGGAAAGGATTGGGGAAAGCTATTTTCAAATGACTTAACTTTGTTCTTTTTACAGATTCCTCTATAAAGTGTTCTGATTGTGCACCTGGCTTTTTCTCTTTAATGTTGCCAGTCTTCTCAATTATCTCTTGTTTAAAAATCCCAATTGGAGATTTTATTAAAGGGCAAAATGGTCTGTGAATCTGCAGACCTGAATACATGCCTAAGCGGGTCCTCTATAACTTCAAACTCCAGCCACCCCTCAGCAAGGCAGACTAATGGAGGTCGTCCTGATAAGCAGCAAAGTAGAGCTTTGGTCATCATTGTTCAAATGATGTTCAGATGCCTGCCCCAAGTACCCAAATGGAGATGGGCACTAATACATTGGACAGGAGCAGACAGTGCACTTTACTTCACCTTTGATGATCAGGAAATACCAAATAAGTTTGGACAGTGCCCCAGAATGAAGGTTCCGAAGATACAAGATAAAGTCCTGCCTACTTCATTAGCATAATCCTCATGGACAACAATAATTCCTTTTTATGATGATACTTTATGTCCATGTAAATTTCACCTTTTTAAAAAAATATATTTTATTGATTTTTTACAGAGCAGAAGGGAGAGGGATAGAAAGTCAGAAACATCGATGAGAGAGAGACATCGATCAGCTGCCTCTTGCACGCCCCCTACTGGGGATGTGCCCGCAGCCAAGGTACATGCCCTTGCCGGAATCGAACCCGGGACCCCGCAGTCCGCAGTCCGACGCTCTATCCACTGAGCCAAACCGGTCTCAGCAATTTCACCTTTTAATATCCAGATCTACATGTCTTGTAATCATATTTCAAAGATTATGCAAATAGTATATGCAATAGACCCTTTGTTGCCTCCACAAAGTCCTTTGGGTAAATCTTTTAGGATCCCAGCTAGACTGATGCTTGCATTTTACAGTACTGGATGAAGTAGTTAATATGATGTCTGCAGTGAGCCAGACATGACAAAACAAGTTGGAACTTTAAAAATGCAAGTCTTGCATAACATGAATTTTCTGATGCAACATCTGATATCATTGCCTATGGAAATTTTACATAGAGCAGCCTAATGAAAGCAGCTCCAAAGTTTCCCTGAAATATTCGTTTACAGAACAATGAGCAGCATTAGTGATTAAACATCAACTGTCATCAATAAAATCCTTAGGCTCTGATATTTAGCATGAAAGCAAGCAAGCGAGTGTCCATTGCATAACTTAAAACAGCAGATGCCCCTGGAATGAGTTAAGTGAAAGGCCTGGGGAATTTTATTTCATTCACCAAAGGATGTAGATTCCCTGATTCTCAACCATGCTTATGTGGGTGTAGGTGCATCTCAGAATCTTAATACGAAAGGATTGGGTGAGGAGGAACGGTGCATGTATAGTTGGGGATGTGATACAACTTTCTGGCTTCCCATCCATATGAAAGTCACTGATATAGACAACTTATATATGTAATTGAGTTTATATGTATATGGAAACATGTCTCTGAATTCTTGTTGCTTTTCTTCTCTTAGTATTTAGCCCATTATTAATGTTTTCTGACTCATCTTTTACTCACTGATTCCTCTTTCAATGCATTCCTTTACGACTTTGGAATCAATCTAATGTAACATCGGGAGCATTTGTATCCCAATAGCCCAGTTATTTTGCAATATCTGACATTGCAAAATTCAGAATTACCTGCAAAAATATCAGAGTGGTCAATAATTTTAGGTGTCAGTTTATTGAAGTACAACTATATATATATAAAGAGACGGGGGTCATAGCATCCACAACAACTGAAGGCTCAACCAAACACCAAGCTGTGTGTGCAGCAGGCAAGCAGGCTGAACTGCTGATTTCTTAGAGAGAGAGAGGTGGGGCTGATCAGCGGCAGTGGACTGCTGGCGAGGCCCAAAGAGAGAAACAGGGTGATCAGACCCTACTTCTCTCTCTGCACCTTGCCAGCAGCCAAGCCTCTCTCTCTCTCTCTCCCAGAGATCAGCAGTTCAGCCCATTTGCCAGCAGCCTGGACCATACACCAGGCTGTGCATGCACCAGGCAACTGGGCTGAACTGCTAACCTCTTAGAGAGAGAGGTGAGGCTGATGAGCAGCAGGAGCGGCTGCTGGCAAGGCCAGGAGACAGAAGCAAGGTGACTAGACCCTGTTTCTCTCTCCTGGCCTTGACAGCAGCCAAGTCTCTCTCTCTCTCTCCCAGAGCTCAGCAGTTCAACCTGCTCACCAGCAGCCTGGGGCAGCTGCTGATCAGCCTTGCCTCTATGATCAGGCCTAGAAATAGGCCTGGAGATGCTGACTGGCATAAAAACTGACCAATCAGAACCAAATCTGGGTAAATTGGGAGAAAACAATGGCTGCCAAGGGGGGCAGAGCTTTTGACACTGATTGGCATAAAAACCAACCAATCATAATCAAATCTGGGTGAAGTCCAAGGAGCCAATGGCTAGCTAGGAGGTGGGGCTTTTGATGCTGACTAGTATAGAAACTGACCAAACAGAACCAAATCTGGGTGAAGTGCAAGGAGCCAATGGCTGCTAGGAGGCAGAGCTTTTAACGCTAACTGGCATAGAAATCAGCCAATCAAAACCAAATCTAAGTAAACTGTGAGAGCAGAATCTGAGGTGGGGGCTGAGGAAGGGTTTAAGGGCAACAGCTATTTGGTGTAAAGCAGTAGTAAAGCATTAGTCAACAGAGCAGCAAACTACAGTTTGTAAGCCAGTTTGCCAACTACTGGTGTAAGATGTAAGAAAGTGATTCAATTTTTTAATGATTGGTTTGGCAGTGTACTGCATATGGCTGGCTATCAGTCTAGATATAGGGATTATGTGTTTTTGTCTGCCAAGAGCATCCCCTCCTGCTGAAAAAGGCTCTCACCCACCCCACATTTAAGCAATCCTATCCTATATAATCTATACTAATAAAAGGGTAATATGCTAATTAGACTGGATTGACCAGCCATCTTCCAGACATTTGACTTCCTTCCAGACAAAGTAACGGTGGTGGGGGCCAAGGCAGAGGCAGTCAGGGGTGATCAGGCCAGCAGGGGAGGGCAAGTGGGGGTGACCTGGCTGGCAGGGGGGAGGGGGAGGCAAGGTAGGGGCAATCAGGCTGGCAGGCAGAGGGGTTAGAGGCAATCAGGCCAGGAGGCAGAGGGGTTAAGGGCAATCAAGCAGGCAGGCAGGTGAGTGATTAGGAGCCAATCCTCCTGGATTGCGAGAGGGATGTTAGTCAGACATCCCCTGAGGGGTCCCAGATTGGAGAGGGTGCTGGCCAGGCTGAGGAACCCCCCTCCATGCATGAATTTCATGCATTGAGCCTCTATTTTTTATCATAATCTGAGTTTTAAAATCCATGCAAGTTAACTTTTCTGACTCAAAGTCCTTGTTTAAGTACAATGTGTGCTGTTTCCTGAGATAAGACAGATTAGTGTTTTTATTGCATTATAAAACGACATTTTAAAAAATGAAACTAGCAAGAGAATGCAGAGGTCACATTTCGTGTTGCCTTGAAATGCAGTGCACTCATGACCTTGTAGCTAACACAAAAGAACTGTCCCTGAGTCCTCATCACCTTTTGTCCCTGTTTATAAATCATTTATTTCATAGACAGAGCTGAAATTGAAGCCTTCTTTAAGGTAGTGCCAGTGGGCTTGGTTTTGATGGTTTCCTTGGGTAAAAGGTAAACACACATTGCCAACATTTTCAGAGCTGCTGTTTCTCTGGCTACAAACGCTCTTACAACCCTGGCAAATAGCAGATAAAGTACTTTATTCTGTTAATCCGGCTTCATTTTAGTGGTTTTATAAAATATCCTCAAGACGTTTATATATCCATGCTAGGTAAGTAGGTAGGTAGGTAGGTAAGTAGATAGATAGATAGATAGATAGATTTTAATCACCATTTCTTTATGATAGATAGATTTTAATCACCATTTCTTTCTGATCAATCCCATACCAAAATATTGAAATGAGCATCAGTAGACCTTTCTAATAAGGAAAGTATAGCTTCTATGCAAGAGAAGCTAAAGGTATGTATTTTTTAAGTTCTCAAAACTTATTCAAGCTGTTTTCCTGCATATGAATCAGAACTCAAATTGTTTTACTGACACAAACTTTTTTTTATTGACATCCTCCCTATTCTCCTCCTGATCAGTAACATTCACCAAGGGCCTGTATGTCCCAGGCACTGTCCTTAGGATCTCTCCATAGATTTCTGGGTCTCTTTCCCATCCTCCAGACCTAGGGGTAGAGATGAAAGAAAGTCACAGGTCATGACCAAGACCACAGAGGTCATAGTAATAACAATAAAATCTTGCTTCCCACACTCCTAATTCTGAATACAGAAAGTTGTGAGGGGCAAGAATTCACAGTGAAAAAGTCTCTTTGTGCTGGTACTCACAGTGTGGTGAGAAAATATTTTCCTGAGACTTGGAGACATTTTTCACACTGGAATGGAAGTTTTAAATGTTGCTTTAGCTATTGCCTTGGCCGGGGGGTCAGGGGGATGGATTCTGGCCGATGGCCTCAGAAGTCTTATTTCTGTGATATGTCAGTCTGTCAATGTAAGCCACTAACTTATGACCTTGAATAAAACAACTCCACAAAGACAGAAAAACAGCAACCGAATGTCATGTGGGAATGGGGCCAGACCTCACCACCGCTACAAAGTCTAGAGGAACAACAGGGAGCTACTTTTCATGCTTTCAACAATCATGCGTCACTTTTTTTTTTTTTTTTTGGCAGTTGAGGGTCACATTACTCATAATCATGTGTGTTTGGTCTTGAACATTTCTCAAATAAATTGTTCAATTAAAAGCTATTCTTTTAATTGCAATACAGTATTTAAAAGCAATACAGTATTTTCTGTTTATACCTGGTGCACACATACCTTTTTAGGATGTATGCCCACTAGAACAGTTTACTAATTTAACAAATGTAGAATGACGTCCCCCTAAAGACCAGGCATCATGCTAAACACTGCACATACCGTGTTGAACAAGACACTTTCCTGACTTTGAAAAGCCCAAAGTCATTTCAGGAAATGCATAAAAAAAACCCAGACAATTAATTTCATGCTTGACAAGATCTGTGCTGGCAAATGTGCCTTGTTCCTTGGCTTCTACAAATATACAGTGGTGTCCCTCTTATCATGCAAAGTACCCTGTTCGTGATTGTCAAGTGTACATGAGTAATAGTGCCTTCAAGTACAAAGGCGCCATACAAACGTGTGTTTAATTCTTATTCTCACCTTACATTGGCTGTGAAAAATCCAGCCTGGGAACATTTCATCCATGTCTTTTAAATAGTAAAAAATAACAGGTTTTTTTTTAAATACAGCTAAGATTCTTTGTGACCTCCATTGTCTTCAGCCGGCTCTCAACAGCCATGCACACCCTTGAGGTAAATTCTGAGTCAGAAGAAACCAGGCACACTTGGAATCTTAACTCCAGACTTAACCCAGCAGTCGAAGGCCATTTGTCCCACAGGAAGAATGCCATGTGTCTCTTCAAAGGAAAGGAATTATAAAGATTACCTCACTTAGTTATCTGAAGATAAAGGAATATTCTCTCCCCTTATTTCAATCCAGACAGATAAATTAATAGAGGCTAAGACCTACTTGCTCCTATGGCATAAAAATGATGGCACAATTGGCTGCTTTACTATTTTCTATTCTAATGGGTCTAGCTTTGCAAAAAAAAAAAAATGAATAAGATCTACTAGGGAAGCAAATTGAATGATGAAATTGCATATAGCCAAGTTGCATCAGGCCCCAGACTTAATGGAAAGTTATTTTTTTAAATAACAGTACTTGGGAGCCCACCACGTGCAATTTCTGTGATTACAATACCAGTGCTGCAGCTCTTTAAAGATGTTGTGGGTGCATATCCACTCACATAGATACCTTTACCTGGCCCTCAGGGTTTCCTGGACTAGCTTCGAAGACTTTGAGAAGACCTAGTTTAAAATGACACTGCTCTTTGAAAAAATGCTAATTATTCCAGACTCTGTGTTCTACCCCAGGCTGCCACATGAGGGCATCCTTCCCCCAAAATATATGCAGCAGATACCATTGATTTCTACACATAGAGAAAATATTTTAAGGTATCCCATGAGGTTCTTTAGCCTGGTGAGGGAGTGTTCCCATTAATGACTGATTCTAGCATGATATTTTGTTTTCTTCACTTGGCTTTTCTCTGATTTTGACTTTATAGGGTTCTAGTTAGTGGCCTGGAAGACAGCCAAAAGACTGGATAAACGACTTTTGTTTTGCTTGTGGTGTGAAATTGGAATTTTCTAATAAGAAATTGTTGGTTCCTTATGTATCTTCCATAGGGTTTCTTTGAAGAAGAAGAAGGTAAAGAGTTTATTTATAAAGAGCCTAAGCTGACAGGTCTGTCGGAGATTTCCCAAAGACTGCTCAAGCTGTATGCAGATAAATTTGGAGCAGACAACGTGAAGATAATACAGGATTCCAACAAGGTAGAGGAAAATTAACATTCATTTTGGGTGTTTGTCTGTTTATTTATTGGTGGGTTGATTGGTGATTATTTTGGGCAAAAACATTATGTGTTTATTGAAGTAACTCTAAGTTTCCTATTTTTCCCATTGGTTATTTGCACTTGTAGAGCAACCAAAGAATTAAAGTGATTAGGCCAATGGTGGGCTTGGAGAAAAAGCAAAATGTGTTTCTTCGGTCTGGGAAGTCTTCCTGGGTCATACCAATTTTAACATCTATTCTCTGTGATAACAGCAGACTTGCCAGTTACACTGTATTAACCTGTGGATATCTAATTAATTTTCTGGTGGATCCAGAAGGCCAATGCTTACATCCTCTGGTGATATTATTCAGAATCCTCTAATATGCTTTTAGTCCTTTAGCCAACCTCTATTATGCACCTACTGCATGCCATCCCCAGAACTAGGAGCTGGGGTACAAAGACTTTTTCCAAGATCTCCCAATTCACGTGGAGCTGAAAAGAGAACGATGTCTGTGAACAGCTAATTAAATAAAGTGCAATAAAGTGCCATGAAGACACAGTCAGACAGGGAAAGCTTGGGGAAGGGGCGCCCTGACCAGCTCATTCTCATGTGAGCAGTGCTTCCCAGAGGAGATGATGTTTGAACTGGAAATTGCAGGGTGAGGAGATGTTTGCTGGAAGCAAAGGGCATATTGAACAGCTCAGTACATGCTGTGACAGGGGCATGAAAGGGGCAAATGTGTTTAGAGAATGTCAGGTCTTCAAAACACATGTTGTGAGAAGAGTGTTTCAGAAGACAGAGCAGGAAAAGCTAGGTTATGTTTCGAAGACCCTCAGCTACTCGGCCAGCTGGCTGCCTGACCACAGTCCAGGCAGGTACTCTTCTATGATGATATGTTGCCCATTTTTCTCCAAGGGGACAGTAGCATCCCCCACACACACCTAGGATGCCAGCTGAGGGAACACAGAGCTCCCTGCCTTTCTTTCCAAAGTACCTTAGGCTCACCACTCCTTCTTTCACCATCATGTGTCCATATAGGTAAACCCAAAGGATTTGGACCCCAAATATGCCTATATTCAGGTGACCTACGTGACACCATTCTTTGAGGAAAAGGAAATAGAGGACCGGAAGACGGATTTTGAAATGCATCACAACATCAACCGCTTTGTGTTTGAGACGCCCTTCACGCTGTCGGGCAAGAAACACGGTGGTGTGGAGGAGCAGTGCAAGCGCAGGACCATCCTGACAAGTAGGTGCAGGCCCCTCTACCTTCGCCTGCCAGTCTCTCCCACACCTGCCTAGCCATTCTCAGGGCTGGATAAGATCTTGATTTTGAGTGATTCAATACTGAAAAGGTTATAGCTTCCACCACAACTTGCAGTTCAAATAGAAACTACCCTAAGCACATTTCTCTCTGGCAGACAAGTGCCCCGAATGTGCCACCATGGACACTTGCCAGGAAGAGAGGATTTCTCCTTTCTTACAATCTGTCAACAATGACACCCTTGAGATGTCAACCAGAAGAGAAATTGTCAGTAGTTACTTTACTAATGCCTTCTCTGTAGAACTTAGTCCCAAAGGTCACGGTGTCCATGTGTCTTGAGAAGGCCACTCTTCTCTCTCCCTGAATCTACCCTCAGTTACTTTAAGATTAGAAGCTCTCAGAACTGTGTGCTTTGGGGCAAGATTCTAAGTCCCTCTGGAAGTGCGGTTCCTCATCTGTAAAATAAGTACAGAGGATGATCACCATCTCTTCCAGTACCGTCTAAGTCTATTCTGTGAGCTAGTCAACAAACTTTCAACAAGTGCCTACTAGTGTTGGACACTATACTGGCAATTCAAAGAAATAAAACACGAGTCTTCCCCTCAAGATGCTCATAGTCTGGTAGACAAAAGAGCTAAGTAAAGCAAGAATGTAGGCGAGCACAGCGTGGGAAATGAAATGGGAGCACAGGAGGGGGACTCCTAAGATAGACTGAGGAGAAAGACGAGCAAAGACATTCTGGACGAGTGATACCTAAGCTGTGTGAGAGATGAGCAATCCTGGATTATGCAATAGACAGACAAATAGCAGTGACATCCAAACTAGGGGGAACATTCTCCTTTAGTAAACTTTTCTAATAATAAAAAAAAAAACTAAAACAAAGCTACTATAACATAGGCCATTCAGTATTTATTTAAGCATTCTTTATTGTGGCTTAGGGTAGTTTCTATTTGAACTGCAAGTTGTGGTGGAAGATATAATCTTTTCAACATTGAATTACTCAAAATTGAGGTCTTATCCAGCCCTTGGAATGAGGACATGGCTAGGGAGGTGTGGAAGAGACTGGCAGGCAAATGTAGCTGGAGCAGAAGCTAAGAGGAGGGAGGCACGTGGCACACAGGTCAAGCAATAACTCTAAAAAACAAGCGGGATGAATGAGCTGTGTGAAAAAAAAAAACCTTTGGGGTGGTCCGTACCTTCAGGGAACCCCTGACTCTGCACTCACCCTCAGCCTTTCCATTCTCTTGTGTTGCTCCTGGCAGCCAGCCATTTGTTTCCCTATGTGAAGAAGAGAATCCAAGTCATAAGCCAGTGGAGCATGGAACTGAATCCTATTGAAGTGGCAATCGATGAGATGTCCAAGAAAGTCTCTGAGCTTAACCAGCTCTGCACAATGGATGAGGTGGACATGATCCGACTGCAGCTCAAACTCCAAGGAAGTGTCAGCGTGAAGGTGAGCATTGCACAAGGCTAAGATGCATATGGCCCGTGGAACCTGGTACAACACACCCTGACATTTATTCTTTACAAAGAGTATAGTAGGTATTTTTCTGCATGTGATACCATCAAGCACCTTTATCTGAGTCTTTAAAATTGTGTTTCATTGCAAATGCACATAAATGGTGCCAAACACCTAGAGATAAGCCTTAACTTTAGCTGAAAATAAAATATCTTCTTCCTTAATCCTCCTTTCCTATCTTCTTTGGATAAACTATGTTCTATATTTTAAATTCCAACAAGTGAATTAATTAAGAAATAACGTATCTCTCTTATAAATATCTGTCACTAAGGGCCTTATAGAACAGTTCAATAACACCTATTTTTAGAATGTATATTAGTTCATAAAATGTGCATCAATATTTATTTGGCTGCCAAGGTCCTGATAGGAAGCAGGTGGCCTGCTCACAGTGGGCGATTAAAGGAAATACAATAGATAGACTCTTTGCAAGTCTGAGCAGTATTTAAAGAAACCAACAAGGGTAGGCACAAGAGCTGGCAAGACTGAGGGGCTGCTACTCTTCCTAGACCCGAAAACTGAGGAGAAAGAGGAATCATTGGAAGGAGAGAGAGCTGAGAGAGCCTGCTGATGACAAACATACAGATGGAGTTAGTCCCTGCTAGAGGCCTGCCAGGAGGAAGCCTGGCGCTTACTTAATACCCTCCAGGGCCTGGAACTAGGATGAGGCAAGTGAGGCACTCACCTTGGGCATAAAATTTAGGGGACGCATCAAAAACTCAGTAACCATGATAAAATATTATAACGCAATATTTTTCAAAATAAAAAATAATGTCAAAATTTTATAATGAACAAAATACTAACCTTTTAAATAAAGGCAGGCCAGTAACAGTATCACACGGAGCTATATCAAAGCCTGGTGCAAAAAGAAAAATCAGTAATGTTGATCCTGATATTGACCTGGCTGTCTTCTTCCCTGCCAGCACCTTGTCTGTGTACCCCATGGCTGACTCAGAAATAATTAATAATAATAAATTTTTAAAAGCCAAGATGCAAGAGACCCATAATTATACTCCAAATGGGACAACTTCCCTCCGCACACAGCTGAGCAGAGGAAATTAGAGGTGGAAGCTGGAGAAGCAACAGAAAGCACCCAGCACTGTTTGCTCATTCCACTACTCTGGCCGGGTCTGGTGGCCATAGACATTGGCAGATGGCTCAAGTACAGCCTTAAAGCCACACAATCGCTTTAAAACATTATAAGCACTAAGAAATATGGACTCCCTCACTAATGTGAGCCTACTCTTGGATATGAGCATGATCAGGACCTGAGCATACATTCTGCAAATCTGATAATGCCACATTGGACCAGAACCTAAGCCAGACTGTCAGTAGAATACAATAGATAGTAGTTCCCAGTGAAGTGTGTACACCACCACCTCTGTGGAATGCCTTTTATTAATAGTTGTGTGTTTGTTTTAATGCTAATAAAAAAAACTAGCACATCAGACATTGGATTTCACAGGTGTTTAACTTACATTTGTTTAATTTTAAAAAGGGAATCTGGTTTTCAAACATATTAAGAAAATAATAGCTCGAGAGGGTGAAGGGATAAATGGTGATGGAAGACTTGACTTGGGATGGTGAACATACATACAATATATAGATGACGTAATAGAGAATTGTAACTCTAAAACCTAATAATTTTATTAACCAATGTCACCCCAGTAAATTCAATAAAAAGTAATAAAGTTAAAGCTTTGTTTTATATGGCAAACACGTGAGATGCTGGGCAAGTAACTGCAGTTTGGGAAAGATGGCAATGGCGTGTTGAGCTCAGATGTGTCCTGTAGCTGATTGGCCAGTTGGGGAGGGGGGACGCTGCCAATGAAACAGATAACAAATTAGTGGACTTCACTGTGATGTGAGATAACTGGGGCCCCACACAATTGGTGCACAAGTGGCTACTCCTCCCAGCTGTGGAGCGGGCTCCTCCATGAAGGAAGTGGGCTCATCCTCAGCAAATTCTCTTCTCTCCAATAGGTTAATGCAGGGCCCATGGCCTATGCGCGAGCTTTTCTTGAAGAAACCAAAGCAAAGAAATACCCTGACAACCAAGTAAAGCTTTTGAAGGAAATCTTCAGGTAAGTTCTTCTTTGTAGAATGTTCTTTCTTGGGATCCTTCAGGCGAGGAGTGTTGAATTTCCCAGGAAGCCACCCAACCAACCTCCTTCTGGTTGTCAGAGTCTATCAGCAGCCTCACTTTGAGTGGTCAGTCTCTGTGGCTGGTTGTTAATTTGCTTCTTGCTATCGCTAAAGGCAATTTGCAGATGCGTGTGGGCAGGCCCTGGACGTGAATGAACGCCTCATCAAGGAAGACCAGCTGGAGTACCAGGAAGAACTGAGGTCCCATTATAAGGACATGCTCAGTGAACTCTCTGTAATCATGAATGAGCAGGTGAGGCTTTCCTTGGGGTGACCCGAGCTGTTAATTCACCCAAAGTGTCCATTTTGACCCCAATGCCAGAAGAACTGGAGTCTCTTTTCTTGCTGCTGATGTCACTGAACCTTATGTGAGCACCATGCTGCTGACTTGTCCTCTCCCCCATGCACAAAGGCCCTTGCCTCAAAGCAGAGATCAGATTAGAGCAGTAGTCAGCAAACTCATTAGTCAACAGAGCAGCAAACCGCAAGCCACAGTTTGCAGACTACTGGATTAGAGAAAAAAGACTGGGGGAAAAAAGGTGAGAACCCATAGTCTTCAGAGGCATTTAATCAAATCATATAAGCTGTTGGTTTTCTAGGATAGATGGAACCTATTAGACATCAAGAAGCTTTGGTAGGATTCCTGGTAGAATTTGCTATCACTCTCTTTATCTCTGATTTTAAGACCTCACACCTCCTCAGGCTGTGATGTGGACTTCCACAGTTCTGCTACTAGGGGGTCTCTGCACCATACTCAGGAAGACCACCAGGAGATTGCCTCTACAGAGGCAGGGCCTCCTGTAGATGTGCAGAACTGGGATAAAACTCAATCCCCCACCCTACCAGCAAGTCATCCATTACTTCTGGCATATGTCCAGCATATAAGGCTGTGCACAAAATGTGGACATTCGATATCACAGTATTTTTTGAGGTGCTGAGAGTTGGCCTTACACTCTACCTGACATCATCACTGTGGTCCCCTCTAAGAGTTGGATGTGTTCTTTACAGAATAATTAAGGGAGAGAACTTGAACTAATCTCCAAATAGTGCCTCAGGCATAGTAGGCACTCATTAAATATTAGTTCCCTTCCTTTCCCTAAATGGTCTAGCACCATCAACACTCTTCAGGAAACACAAAATGAATCCTATACTTCTTTTATTCTAATTGCTTTTCTCATATATGCTTCCTTTTTTCTTATCTTCATTAAACCCTCTTTGAAAGCTGGAGAACGACATGGTTAATTGACTTGTGTTAGAGAATGAATCTCTCTGGATAGGATTCTTAGAGGAGGGAGTGTTGGTTTGGGATTCTTAAGAAGCTGGTGGGAATTAAATGCTCAGGAGTGATGCTTTGATAGCCTGGGGAGCTCATATATCTGAGAGTGAAACCAAAAGAACAATGGATCTGAAAGTTGAAAAAAGTAGTGAAGAAATGCTTGCTTCCAACTGTACATTGCATCTGACCTTGAAACTTTGAGCAAAAATGGTTTTCTCTTTTTTCCCTGGCAGCTCTGGTGCAGTCCGTGTTTATACAACTTCTGTTCCTCTGTGTCTAGTATTTCCCTCAGTACTGTAAGCAAAAGTGGTATGTTTTTCTTTCCTTATGTCTACTCTGTCTTTTGTGGCCTTCTGGTCTACCTTTCTCTTCCTAACTATTCATTTTCCCCTGACAACCCATAGTGACTAGTGTTCTCGAGGCTTTTTATTTAATTAAAACAACTTTATTTCCATTGATAAGTAAGTGAATATGGAGGGGAGCCTACTAATTAAAACTAAAATTAACAACATAGCTTTTAAAAACAAAATTCATACTTCACCATCTTTTTAAAATATTTGAACTCATTTGTATCCAAAACAAAGACTCACTATACTCTAAAGTGCTAAAACAAAAAGATAAAAAACTGAAACCAGGTGCTTAAGGGGTAGGGAAAGAAAAATAATTGATTTTCCAGCAAACCTTTGCTAAGAGAAGCAAAATTTGATTTCATGCTTCCTTCAAACGGATGCAAACTGGTGGATTGAATAGGTTTTGTTATTTGGTAAATAAAATAGATCATTCAGCAGGAAAGATAAACTTTCTCCTGGTCTTAGAGTTTCTATGGGGATTTGTCCATATGTTTTATATCTGGGGAAATGACCACAAAATACATATATTCAAAAAAAGTGCTCCTTAAAGCAATGATTTACTCTATAATATGGCCATTCCACATTTCCACCTTAGATTAAAATAAGGACAAATTACTAACTTCTACCTCTGTAGAAGAGAATCCTAATGGTGGGACTAGTCAATTGATCATTATCAATCATAAATACAAATTATCCATAGCAAACTGTGTTATTTAGAGAAAAAAAAGCTATTTTCATGATAATCATTGGTAAGTGCTTTGAGTTGGTTGCAATGAATAACTTCCTGAAATCAAAAATAGTTTACAAAAGATAAGGTCTGTGAAGTCTATAGTATTTTTAAATATTATATATTTGTTTCAGTTTATGTTTATAACAAAATAATTGTTTGATGCTTTTTTCAGGTTTTTGTTTGTTTGTTTGTTTGTTTAATGGAAATGAATCAGACCATGTTTGGGTTTGAACTCTAGTGGATGGAAGGGTAGGCAAATTTTAGTAAATCCTGTAATGTAGAAATAAACCGTATCTATAATGCATGTGTACCTTCATGTACCTATATATTCATGTAGATATCCTGGAAACAAGTATGTATATAAATACAGTGAAGAGTAGTTCTACCACTGAACTTTTAAAAATAGAAACATAATTATGCCAAACCGGTTTGGCTCAGTGGATGGAGCGTCGGCCTGCGGACTGAAAGGTCCCAGGTTTGATTCTGGTCAAGGGCATGTACCTTGACTGCAGGCACATCCCCAGTTGGAGGTGTGCAAGAGACAGCTGATCGATGTTTCTCTCCCATCGATGTTTCTGACTTTCTGTCAGTCTCTCTTCCTCTCTCTATGAAAAATCAATAAAATATATTTTTAAACAATAAAAATAGAAACATAATTAGAATGGATGCAGACATAGAAATATAAAAATAGAAATAGAATTAATTATGCAATTCACTCCAAGAGTGTCCAGGAAAGTCTTAGCTGAAAGGGCAGCCTGAAGTAATTGACTTAGTACAAGAACATTCACTGTAAGGGAAGAGATGGAACTGAAGTGGACACCATTGTGCAAATATGTTGAGGTGAAGCAGCTTGAGTTATCAAAGTGTCAGACAGGCAATAATTACCCTTAGAGACAGCCAGAATGCCACACTATTTACAAATATACAAAAAACTTAAAAGCCTCCTTCTATGAACCCATAGTAGTACATATAGGTATCTGAATGAAACATAAATAGAAGATGCTCACTTGGAGTCTGTTTCAACATTCAGAAGGATGACTGCACAGAGAAGTCAATGGTGGTAATGGATATTCTATCTAATAAAAGAGTGATATGCAAATTAACCATCACTCTGCTATACCCATAAGCCATGCCCACCAGCCAATCAAAAGTAGTATGCAAATTAACCCAACCAAGATGGCTGCAGCCATGAAGTGATCAGGAGGCTTAAGTTTCCCAGGTAATGGAGGAAGCCCAGCTTTCCACACACCTTGGCTGGCTTAGTTCTCTACTCAAGGCTACAAAGTTTCAATTATAGAAGATAAATAAATCCCAACAAAAATGCCTATGGCCACAGAGCAAGCAAGAGTCTTAGCTCTGCTCAAAGCTACAAAGTTTGAATTATAGAAGATAAATAAATCCCAGATACCAGGGCCTCTGCCTGGGTTGCAGGAAGGTTGGCCAGCCTGTGAATCACCACAGGAACCTTGCCCAGGCTGCTCTATACCCCAAGGGAACTCCCACCCTGATTGGGGACACCCTTCAGGGCAAACCAGCTGGCCCCCACCGGTACACCAGGCCTCTATTCTATCTAATAAAAGAGTAATATGCAAATTGACCATCACTCCAACACACAAGATGGCTTCCCCCATGTGGTCAAAGATGACTGTCCCCATGTGGACACAATATGGCTGCCACATGATGGCCAGCAGGGGAGGGCAGTTGGGGGTGATCAAGCCTGTAGGGGAGGGCAATTAGTAGTGACCAGGCTTGCAGAGGAGGGAAGTTGGGGATGACCAGGCCTTCAGGGAAGGGCAGTTGGGGGGACCCAGGCGTGCAGGGAAGAGCAGCTGGGGGGGGACCAGGCCTGCAGGGGGGGGGCAGTTGGGGGCAAACAGGCTTTCAGGGAAGCAGTTAGGAATCAATCAGGCTGGCAGGAGGTGGTTAGGGGATGATCAGGCTGGCAGGCAGAAGGGGTTAGGGGCAGTCAGGAAGGCAGGCAGGCGAGCAATTGGGAGCCAGCAGTCCTGGATTGGGAGAGGGATGTCCTGGTAGGATCGGGCCTAAATGGGTAGTCTGACATCTCTCAAGGAGTCCCAGATTGGAGAGGGTGCAGGCTGAGCTGAGGGACACCCTCACACACACATTAATTTCATGTACTGGGCCTCTAGTTAAATGTAAAATACAGAGAAAAGAACAGATCTGCTGTGTGATGGTGCCAAGTGGGTGAGATGCAAAAGCATATTGCTCTCAGAGTTTGACATCCTCTTTGGAAACATTATTTGCCAAATTATTTAAGTAAAATTTGTGACATTGGCCATAAGGAAAATGAATTGGTAGTAGAGGATTCTGGTGTTCTGTGGGGACAGAAATGGCAGTACTATCTTGGAAAAGCAATAAAGCTCAAGCATCATAATGTGTGGAGTTGGTGGTGGGAAAATCTCCATAACTAGAAACTTCAAAGATTCATTGTCTCTTCTGTAGAGAAATACATTTTAGAGGTTTCTGAGGGTTTCATTGTTGTTATTGTGATTACATGTCATAATTTGAACAGATCTAACAGGAAAGTATTACCCTATATAATAAAAGAGTAATATGCAAAAAAAATAAAATAAAAAATAAAAAAATAAAATAAAAAAATAAAAAAAAGAGTAATATGCAAACTGATTGTCACTCTACACACAAGATGGCTGCCCTTATGTGGTCAAAGATCCTGCCCCCATGTGGATACAAAATGGCCACCACAAGATGACCAGTAGGGGAGGGCAGTTGGGTGGGACCAAGCCTGCAAGGGAGGGCAGTTGGGGGCGCTCAGTCCTCCAGGGGAGGGCAGTTATGGGTGACCAGTCCAGCAGAGGAGGGAAGTTGGGAGCAACGCCCTACAGGGAAAGGTAGTTGGGGGGGCGCACAGGCCTGTAGGGGAGAGCAGTTGGGGGGCACCAGGCCTGTAGGGGAGGGCAGTTAGGGGCTAACAGGCTGGCAGGAGAGCAGTTAGGCATCAATTAGGCTGGCAGGGGAGTGGTTAAGGGGCAGTTAGGGGCAATCAGGAAGGCAAGCAGGTGAGCAGTTGGAAGCCAGCAGTCCTGGATTATGAGGGGGATATCCAACTTCTCGTTTAGGCCCAATCCTACTGTGACTGGGCCTAAACCAGCAGTTGGACATCCCTCGAGGGGTCCCATATTGGAGAGGGTGTAGGCTGAGCTGAGGGACAACCCCCATCATGCACGAATTTCATGCACCAGTCCTCTAATTTACATATATTAGCATTTTCAAAAGTATATTTTTCTCATATTTCCATTAACACATTTAAATGAGGTTTCAGATGTCTCTCTGTTTTGTTGGATGTTAAAGTTTAAATGATAAACTTTTAGAATGAAATAAAATTCTGGTATTACTCAGATACATTTATAAGGTTTGCCCCAACACTTAGTAATTTATATTTGATAGTTGATGAATATTGTGATGATACTTTAAATCTTACCAAAATGTCTATGACATGGACTTGGGGGGAAAAGTCTTCAGATCTATGTTGATAAGTGCATTTTCAAAATTAGCAGATTCCCGGGGGGAATAAATAAAATCACTTTCCTGGGTTTTAATTTTGTGTTTGGAAATACTAACATGAACCTATCTATTGTGTTCTCTTGTCGTGCTGTGTGTTGTCCTCTCTTAAGATTATGTGCAGGGACGAGTCATCAAAACGCGGAGTGGAGCGAACCTTCTCTCGAATACTTAGCAAGGGGACCCCAGCTCTACCCACGGTCTCCATCTCAGCTAGTGCCGACATGTGAGCAAAGGCCTGCAGCATCAGACGCACCTCTTAGGGGACTTTCTGAATTTGCAGCTAATCTCGGGGAAGAGAAGATAGATTTAATTTATTTGAAGTTTTTATGTTAATATTTTTTTACCTCGCTAGCTTAAGAATTTTCCCAGTCTCTGAATTTGCACATTTTGTATGTTTTTTTTTCCTTTGAGCAGTGTTAAACAAGCCAAGCTGAATATTTGCCATTCCAGTGAACATGCAGCTCAAAAGCAAACCCTAAGTTTGCTGTCAGTTACAATATGTTCAATACCAAGTCCTAGTACATATATTTTAAAGGTCAAAGTGAATGTTTTTGTAACATTTAAGCGTATTTCAAATGTAAATAGGAGATTGTAAAATATATGGTTTTTACCAAAATTAAAAGAGCCTTTTTGGTTGATACTTATTATGTGCTAAAATTATATGGATAACATTTCCAATACGGATATATTAAAATATTTGTGTATGTGTACAAAAGTGTTGATAAATACTAATCTTTAAAGTTTGTGGATTCCATTTATTTGTAATATATGTGTTTTTAAATGCAATGGACTGTGAAATTATGGAAGTATTTTGTTGTTAATAGAAATAAAAAGTACAGTTCTTTGCATTTGGTTCTCTCATGAAGAGTGGGTGAGTCCCTACTAAAAGTAGTTCATTGGTCTGGTCATGTACTAAGTGCGACCGTACATTGACTACTTATGATGCTTTCCCTAAAAACATGAATAAAACTCAGACTTCAGCAGGGCAGTTAAGATCAACTAGACAGGCCAGGGGTTTCCAAACCTAGGGGGTTTGCAGACTGATGTGGAGAAGATAAAATGAATCAGAAACTTGTGTGTTAATAATTACTAAGGCTATTCACAAATATACCATCTCTACAAATGTGTGGTAGGATTGCACTTCCCCTTTTGAAGTTAGACTTGATCAGGGGGCTTGCTTTATCCATTGAAAGGTGAGCAGAAATGGAATGTATCTTTCTCAGGCAGATACTTACTAGTAGAAGCTAGAAAGTGGTTCTGCCCAATCTCGTCTCTGATGCAGTCATCTCAAAGCATGTGGATTGGAGCCTTAGTCACACACACACACGTACACACACCAATCCCTGCAAAGCTTGTTGGACATAGAATCTGAGTGAGAAATACATTTTGGATTGTTTGTCATTGCAGCATTATGAGCTTATCCTGGCTAATATGTACTTTTCCCAAAATTGTGACTGATGTGCAGCCAGGTTTGGGAACCACTAACATTCTCCCTCCGACCCCAGCTGCCTGCCTCCCTAGCCAACACCAGCAGCAGTGCAACTGAACAAAACTACCTGCAGATGAAGAAGGTAAACTCAGGAATGTCTTCATATTCACCCCAGCAGCCACTGCATAGGCCCATCTTCAAATAAGAAGACTTTAGCTAAGTTCATCTTTCCACTACTTAACTTTAGAGGATAGGGCCTAGAAGACATTGAAATACTGTATAAACTGAAGTGATCAAATATAATTAGGTGAGAATTCTGATCCCTCAAGGCTCATGTAACTTTTCTCAAATACAGTTCATTGCTTTATTAAACACACACACACACACACACACACACACACACACACACACACACTAACACTGATCTCTGGTAAGTTTAGTTATGGAATGCATGCTTTGTGAACACTGTGCTACATGCTTTCAAGCTGACCTCTAGATCAAAGCTTTGCCTAAGCTTCATTCTGGCTCCAGCTTGGTTTCTTACTGCTTGGGTCAGCATCTTAGTAACCTTTGTCTTTCCCTTGCCTCTTGATATCCCTGTAACAAATGCATGTGGTTACAGATGGAAGGTAAGAGAAGACTAATTAGATGGAGATATTATAAATCATAATTCTCATGCAAACACTACAGTAAGCACATAAAGTTGTTCTTAGAGAGATGTGGAGTGAGAGATAGATCAAAACATGCCCAACTGGGGTTCATGAAGGTCATTTGAAGAAGATAATGGTGATTGAGCTTGAGTAATTAAGCAAAGGTTTATTTTAAATAACATTAATGTCAATGATTCTCCAAGGGAATCTACTTGCAATTTTCTAACATCATTAATATTAATACCCAACCATCAAGTCATTGTTTCTTGGATGTATTCCTAATTTATAAAGGATATTTACTTTCAAAGCTGATGGCTTTACTTGTATTTTTTCAAAAGCACCCCATAACTATAACTACTAAATCCAGGGCAGGTAGAGTTTTTAACTTATAAGCAAGATCATGGTATTTATAGGACATTAAGTTGAGCAGGATATTTTATTGGACATAATGTCCCATTGACCAAAAAATTTGTTTCATAATACTTGCATAGAGTTTTACTTTTTGGATTTCTAAGGGACAGGTCTTCTGCAATATTATTTTTCCCTTTGGGTGAACGATTTTATTAAATAATAAATAATAATAGTAAATCTCTAGAAATTAAGTTAACAAAAAAATAGAATTTTTATTTTATAACAAAAGTCAAGAAAAAGGAAAACCCAGACTGAAAGGCTCTGGAGTATTCTATAAAAATATCTACAAGCAGCAACCCAAGGCCCTGAAAGAGGCCTCTCACGAACTCAGCTCACAAACACTCCTCTGGACTTCTGAAGTCAAATAGGCCTATCATGTTCTATCTAGTGGTTTCTACTTTTCAGTCTCTCCCTCCTGAACAGCTGAGCAAAAAAGACATGGATTCCCCTAGGTTTGTTCAATTGGTTATTATTAAGCTGAGTGATTTGGGAAGTGTGTGACCCCCTTACTTTGCTTTTCACATCTAGAAGGGCTGAAAACAGGAGTCCTTTCCAGAAAGAAATAGTTTCCAAGGGTTTTAGGCCCAAATGTTGCAGGTGATGATGCAATACAGTCTTTACTCTTCCTTTAAAGACACCTTAGATAGTTGTAGTTAATACTAGGAAAATTGAGGAAGGCCAATAATAGCTTTTTTAAAATCAACATTCATTAACTTCTATAGTATAAGCTGGGTATGTAACAGTCAGAGACTCTTAAAAAGAGGAGAGCATTTTCATTTCCTACCTGATTGTTGGTCCTGCTTGGAATGAGTCAGAGCCCCAAGAGGGAATGGATAGCTGCCACACTCCTGAAATTGGGATTTCCAGATACCGTACATTTGGCAAGAATGAAATAGGATGTTTTAAAATGCATGGAACACAAATGAATCTAGCCCGGCAAAGCAAGCCAATACTTCCCTGACTCTCAGTCACATCATCAGCCCTGGGAAGGCTGAGGTTTCCCATGTGCAGAAGGTCCCTTACAATGAGGCATCTGTTTGTTTCTGAAGGATGTCATGGCAATGTTATTTTACACATCGCAGAATGACTTCCATTTGCCTCTATTCATATGTACATTATTAAAGTTTGGATTTTCAAATCAAGTTGTCAATAACATAAAAAGACACATTAAATTTGAATAGCAGGTTTTAATATTTGAACCACTGTTAATTTTTTTCACTCATCAAACTTGCAGCTTTTCTGCTTCTTTCAACAGAAAGAAGAGCAACTTCATCGGAATTAGCAATTTCTTGCCAAATTTGATGACATGCCCTTTGAAGTCTAAATGTTAGTATATTTTTTAAATATTAGGAAGTAATATTTTCCTTGTCAGAATTCCCCACTTATGTTTTCTGTATTGTGATATCTTGACATCTGAATATGCAATTAAGTCCAATCTGAAAGATTTCTATAGAAGTGCTTTGCCAAAGGTCAGAAACAAACACCTTCTCCGGGTTTCACACAGCTAAGATGTTACATGGTTCAAGAATTAGGAGTGAGAAATTCATAGAGGCAGACATAAAATAAACAGTTGAATCTAAGCATGCAACTCTTTCAAGGCAAAGCTTGCATCTTGGATGCCTTTGTACTCCAGAGATCTAGCAAACTGTCTGGCACAAGGAAGCGTCCCTATCAACACCACTACACATATGGTTGAATGAACAAATAAGTAACCGACAGAAACTATCAAGGTTAGACTTCCTTGATCAATTTCATATTAATTACTCTTTGCTTTTCCTACTTATATCATTAAAGATGGAAAGTATTAAACTGAAATGTCCTTGTGGCTGTTAGCATGGGCTCTGGGGCAGGTAGAGAACCCCAGTTATATCATTAACTGCCTATGTGATGTTGAGTGAGAATTTTCACTGGGTTTCATGTAAAATGGCAATAAATAAATAAATTTATGAATGGGGATTGTTAAAAGGATTAAGTGAAATAAAGAGCAGAAAGTATTCAGCACACAGTCTGGCAACAATAGCCCTCAATAGCTGTGAGCTATAACTGCTAATATCGTATCAAACAAATAGAGTCCACTTGAGAAATTGGGGTTATGACTTTAAATTATTTAACACTATTTAGTAAAAGCATGGTTAAAATTAAATAATGCATAAACTAAGAAATGGGTAATTCTATGATCTAGAATTAATATCTCGAGTGAGTTGGAGGCCCCGGCAGGTTTCCCTTTCTCAAAAACGCTGGCCTAGTGCACACTACCTTGTAGGTGCTCAGTAAGTGTTGTTAAAGTGCTCAAATACTACTTTTTATTTGCATGTATCTCTAAAAAATGATGTTACCACACTAGCTTGGCTTGAGATAAACCCTCTGTAATTGCCCATAAAAGACAAAAGTGAAATTAATCACTGGCAGAGAAAATGAATACAGAAAAGCAGTTATTTGTCAAAGATGTTTCTCTTTTTAATTAGTGCTGTCAAAAATAATTTAGCATAGCCCAAGCCAACTCATTGGTTAGAGTGTGGGCTGTAGACTGAAGGTTGTGGGTTCAGTTCCAGTCAATGGCATATACATCATTCCCTGGCCCTTATCGGGGCAACCAGTTGATGTGTCTTTCCCATATTGATCTTTCTCTCTTTCTGTCTCTCTCTCTTCCTGTCTCTCTCTTTCTTCCTTTCACTCTCTCTAAAAATCAATGGGAAAAATATTCTGGGGGGGGAGTAACAAAATAATAATAATAACAATTTGGCATAGAATTTGCCTTCTGTATTAGAGAATTTGATCTTCCTGAGTCACAGAAAAACAGAAGATGTGAGGTTTGATAGTATTAAGAAATGCTCAGAAGCTATGGAAAAACAAGAGGACAGGTGTGAACCCTGTTCTGAGTGTTTCAAAAATTGAGACTGAAGAACCATTGAATTGATTAATGTTCTCAAGAATCATTTACTATCATTAACACCAAAAAACTGACTCAAAATATAGCAATGAA
Source organism: Antrozous pallidus (assembly GCA_027563665.1). Taxonomy (NCBI): domain Eukaryota; kingdom Metazoa; phylum Chordata; class Mammalia; order Chiroptera; family Vespertilionidae; genus Antrozous; species Antrozous pallidus. The sequence continues at coordinate 27,381,392 of CM050508.1, read as the reverse complement.
TTAAATTGACAGCTTTTCAGAGCAATGCTGTGAAGTAAGTAGACATACATATAAGTAGACAGATATTATTGTGAAAGAAGTGTAAAACATAATTCAAATAGAGATGAGAAGACATGGGGAAACAAGAGTAAAGGAAACCTAAAGTAAACTGTTCATTTTCTAGTTTATTCTGAAAGCTGACTTGTGTCTGTGGGAGCACACACACATACATACATGCACATGCATATTCACACACAAAGAATACTGTAATTGTTACTGCAAAGCAAAAACTTTGGCAAATCACAATGAGTAAAAAATAGAAGTGAATATTAAAATCACAAATGGCTTTAATCTCATTAGCTCAAATCAGCAGTTCTCAAAGTACAGCATCTTTCTCCTAGCAGCAGCAGCAGCAGCATCACTAGTTTAAGAATGCTTAGGTCCCATCCAGACTTAGAGAATCATGAACTTTGAGGGAGGGGGCAACAAGTTGTGTTTTTCCAAGCCATCCATGTGATTCTGACTCACCATAAAATTTGAAAAACACTGACCTAGATCATGTGTCCATCCTCAGACCCATCACAGTGCATAAAAATCAGGCCTGGAGCTGTGGGGTGGGTCAGCAACACCAGAATCATCTAAATCAGTGGGGGCAGGGTCTGAGAATGTCCATTTCTAACAAGTTCCCAAATAATGTTGATGATACTGATCTGGGAAATACATTTTGAGGATCACCAATCTAGGTTAGGAGTGCAAAATAGGAGTGGCTAAATGGAAAATCAATATCCTATCGACAAAAGAAGGAAACAAAGGAGGAAGGATACTAGGCAGGGGGCAAATGTCAATCTCAGCTGCCTGGAAGAGATCAGACAACCACCAATATCCTCCCACAATTCTGCAGGAACAGGAGAATCTGGAGCCAAAAGAAAATTCTCATCTGTCTTTTAGTTTAAAAAATTGATTGAGACACGAACTGATTTTTCCGTCTCTTCATTTTGTTGAAATTCAATACAGATCTGAGGAATCTAATCCAAAACAGCAGTTTTGGGCTACACAGAGCCGTGTATCATTTCAAATGTGATGTGAGTTGTCACACAAATCTTTCTTAGTGCAATTCACTGAAGATAAATATAGTGCTTAAGGAGACAGTGCCTATCTGTTAAACAGTTGAGTCATTTTGATGAATTCTAGCGAAACCAAGACAACAGCCTCTAGTTTTTAAGTGATCCAAGATACACAATACAATCACAGACTGGGCTTATTGCTTCTGTTTTTAATCTATTTTTGCAATCTGAAATCAAAGAATTGTAAACCTCAAAGAGCCTGAGAGATCATCCAGTCCACATATTGCAAACCACCATTGATGGCCCCTATTCTTCCCAGAAATGTGTGTGCTTTTGTCCTGCACAACTGTGTTTTTCTTTTAATGAAAATGATCGCCATCTTTAAACTTTTTTAACTTTGCCTGACAAGTGTGAAGGTCTAGCAACACATGACGTGGACAGATGTCTGATCTCTCATGGCACAGAAAGTCAGAGCTGAATGCTAGCTCCCTGCTTTTGAAGGATTGAGTACCCCCACTCCGCAGTTTGTTTCACAACCAGCCTGCTTCACTCATTTCTGGGGCATGCCTGGGTCCTATAAATATGTAGGTTTGCTACCTCTCATCTGGACAAACTCCCCTGCTTTAGCAAGACCACTGAGGTTCATGGTGCTAACTAACTTAATTCACATTATCTCTTCAGTGACAAACTATGGTCAGTATGAATGAACCTTGAAAACACAATGCTAAGTGAAACAAAAGACTATAATCTTTTATTTTTTATTGTTAACATTTTTTTTCTTTATTGATAAGTTATTACATATGTGTCCTCATCTTGCCATTACCCCCCAACCCCATCCCCACACTCATGCCCTCACCGCCTTGGTGTCTGTGTCCATTGGTTAGGCTTATATACATGCATACAGGTCCTTTTGTTGACCTCTCCCCCTTACTCCCATCCTCCCCTACCTTCCCTCTGATGTTTGACCCTCTGATCAATGCTTCTCTGTCTCTGGATCTGTTTTTGTTCATCAGTTTATGTTGTTGATTATATCCCACAAATGACTGATGTCATGTGATATTTATCTTTCTCTGACTGGCTTATTTCACTTAGACTCAGGCTCTCCAGGTCCACCCAGGCTGTTGCAAATGGTAAAAACTCCTTCTTTTTGCCACAGTGTAGTATTCCATTGTGTAGATGCACCACAGTTTTTTAATCCACTCATCTGCTGATGGGCATTTAGGCTGTTTCCAAATTTTAGCTATGGTAAATTGTGCTGCTATGAACAGAGGGGTGCATATATCCTTTTTGATTGGTGTTTCTAGTCTCTTGGGATATATTCCTAGAATAAGTCACATCCTTTCATATAAGATGTACAGAATATGAAAATTCAGAGACAGTAAGTAGATCAATGATTGTCTCAGGGAGAGAGGGATCAAGGGCATATAGAATGACTGCTAAAGAATAAAGTGTTTCTTTTTGGACTGAGTTGAAATTTCTAGAATTAGACAATGATGATATTGGCTGCACACCCCTGTGAATGAATGAGAAGGTTTTGAACACATCCGAGAAGGACCAAAAGGGTCATTGGCCATCCTTTGTTGGAGGACAACACTACCCTTCATTGTTTAAGCCTTTTATGGAAAAGCTATACACATACAATAGTCTAATCAGCAGAAGAACACATAGGAAAGAGACTGATAGGAAAACATTACAGTGCCATTTCAATAGTGAAGAGCAACAGAGAACATCTTAAGAATTAGAATATAACACATTTTCTAAATGCTTATATTTGTGAACTATTTGCATTTACAATTAGCTAAATGTGCCTTTGTTCTTGATTATTCTCTGCATTTATTTTTAAAGAAAATCTGAAGAAAAAAAAACTAAGAGCCCAGCCAGATTTCCTACTTCTGGGTCACTTCATCACCAGCCAATATTTCCAGACTATTGCCTTTAGATTAATCATTTTACTTGAGTTACATTAAAATATCAAGACTGAAAATTCAGGATAATATTTTTCTGCCAAGAAAAATTTTTTTAAAAAGAAAGTATAGAGCATCCAAAAAGGTCAACTACAAAAAAAAATTTATTGACTATCTAATTAAAAATATATGGGGGAAAATGGTAATGGCAACCTAGATACCTAATCTTTAATGGAAATAAAGAAATATACAATTATTAGCATGCTTTAGTTCATCTTTAAACTTTTTTAAGCACATTTTCTGATACATTGCTATTTCTTATGTAGCAACCTATCAAAAATCACAAATGATGTCTCTGAATAAACTAATACATTTTCCTGCTTCAACCACAAAATCCTAGAGCTGAAGCTCTCCTTAATGCTGCTTCAATAAATGAATGGCTATCAAATAAAACAGATGGCCATTTGTTTAATTTGTTGACATCTCCAGAGACCAATAATTTTAATGGAACAAAAACAAGAATTTTAAATATTTGACAGAAAATATTTTTAGCAAAATCATAAATACAACAAAAGACAGTGTACTGTGCCTGCTAGTTTTATTTTATTTCATTTTTTTCCATTATCATTTTATTTTGATTGTTTACTAGTTTCGAACTGGATGTTGCTATACTCATTGAACCAAATCTAATACAAAATCAACTGAACCAAATTTGATATAAATTGTATATAAAAACTAGATCAGAAATGAATCAAAATCCAACCACATTTTCATTGACTTGTAATCCTGGCAAGGTCAGATATGTGTATAACAACCTCATAGACAAATTATTTCCTGTAAACCCATTTCCATTAGCTGGCATGTAAATTGTGTCTGTGAATAGTCCACCATAATGACAGTGGAGATGAGGAATGGAAGAGGTCAGGGAAATCTTATTTCAAGATCTCTGACCCAGCCAGACTCCCTAAAACCACATGCCAAGATCTCTGATTCCATCCAGAGTCAGCTAGTCCCATCATTTGCACTTTACACACCTACAGAAGAACCAGCTACAGGGCCCATTTGTAAGAACACCAGCCATTCTTGTAAGAACTGACTGAGCAGGTATTCTTCGTTCTCCTTCTACTGGCAGAGTGACTTTTATTTATTTTTAAAATATGTTCAGAGAAAATTACTATTCATTCCCTTCTTTGCCAAACCCACTCTAATAGTATGAGGAACAAAGAAGGTTCTTTGTTCTAATACAATGGCATTAGTCAAAATAGCACAGTTTATTTTGAACAATCTCTAGCACAAAATAATAAGAGAACAAAAAGTAATAGTTCATTTATTCTTCTCTTTGGAATAAGACTTTCCCATCACCACACAAATCACAAATTTCAGTGAGACATTTCATCCTCTGATAAATCAAAGAATGTTCTGCCCCTTAACATAACAGACACAGTAAATAATATTTCTTGAAAATGAAATCGGCTTTGCTACCATAAGCAATAGTCACACCTAGAATCAGGACCCTTCCAGACAGGTTATAACAAGACTATTGTTGTCAAGCTTGGGATTGAAACTATCTTACTAAAATATCACCAGTTGAATGCTGGACGTGGAGGCCACGGGGGCATAGACTACAAAGGAGACAGAACTGAACCTCACATCACCCTGTTTGGCCCCGGAGGATGGCTGGTTAGCCAGAGACAGGTAAGATTCCTCAGGGAAGGAACAACCTAAGACAGGCACAGTCGCAGAGGGGCCAACAGGACAGAACTAAAAGGTCAACAGAGGTGAGGCACAGACCCTCTTCCACAAACCTTGCAGGGGCTTGAATACTCACCCCTCCTGAGGGAGGTCTCCTACCCCCACGGCTGCTTCGCCTACCACGCACAACTCAGACTGGGACCCAGGTGGCAGACAGAGACTCGGCCAGCAATAGCTGCTCTATATCTAAATTCAATTTATTACCAGGAATGCTGAGGACCTACTCAAAAATGCAAATATTCCTTTCCACTAGTATTTACAGGGTAAACTAAGATTTCTGCTTGAGTATTAAAAATGACAGTAAAATAGTAATCAAGTTTTCAGATTAATTTAAATTGGCCAAGTGAAATAAGTGAATACTCAAGAAAATCTAAGTGTACTGGACAAAAAGCTTTTCCTAAAACATTAACTAAAATATCTATTAGTAGTTCATCTCACTGTAAAATTGCCTAACATCCAAAGAACCTAAAACAGTCATATTTGTGTGCAAAAATTAAAATTTAAAATTATCAAAACTGCAAGATAAAATTTCCAAAAGCCCCCATTAATCAAAAAAGGGGGGGATAGTGGGGTAATATCATGTAAGGAAAAATATCCTGTAAGTAAAATACATCTAGAAAATTCTTACTCCAGAAAAGTACATTCCATTTGTAAAACCAACTGCAGGACACCCATGAAAAAACACACATGGTGTCAAAATAGGCCAAAGGAAAATCATTTAGGCAAAAATAAAAAGAATCCCAAGTCTATTTTGCAGAGAGGACCCCTTTGTTAACTTTTGGTCGAGAATGTGTTTGTGTGTTTGCAGAGAACGACTCCAAGACCATGTGGATTCCTGCGACAGTGAGGAACTGATGGATCTGTTCCAGTCATGAGGATGGTCCAGAGATGGGGGACACTGATGACACCTTGCCATGCTAGCAGTCGGCAGCTGTGCATGGCTGCAGGTGGCCCAGGACTATACCAGAGAGGATGGATCTTGCATTGCCACAATGTGTCCACCATCTGGGTACCATTGCTGACATGTGCACATGAAGAACTATTTAACATTGAAACTGGGACTCAGAACAGTTGTACATTGAAACTGACACTAAAATATCACCAGTTGAAGAAAGTCCTTATATGATATTACATAGTAATAAATTACAAAAATATTTCTCATAAATTATCCTGTCTCCTCATACTTCTTACCAGTTATTTATACTAGAGGCCGGTGCACAAAATTCATGCACTGGGGGGTGGGGGTCCTCAGCCCACCCTGCCCCCTCTCACAGTCTGGAAGCCCTCAGGGGATATCCTACTGATGGCTTAGGCTTCCTCCCTAAGCTGTCAGTAGGCCTCCCTCTGCAGGAGGCAATCTGGCCGATCAGGAAAAGGCACCACCCCCATCACCCTTCTGCTGCTGCTGCCATTGCTGCTGCCATCACCCACCACAGCCACCAAGGGGTTTTCATCAACACAGACTCCATGAAAAAATGACAACTTTCTTTAGGCATTTTCAAGATGTTTCTTTCATAGCATATGACATTTCTTTATTTCTTTCTTTTTATCCTCTCTTGAGGACATTTTTTCATTGGTTTTTAGAGAGAGTAGAAGAGTGAGGGAAAGACAGAATATAACATCAATGTGAGAGGGACACTTTATTTGGTTGCCTCCTGCATGAGCACTGACCTGGGCCCCAGCCAGCAAGGAGCTTGAAACCTAGGTACATGCCCTTGACCAGAATCAAACCTGGACCCTGTGGTCAGCAGTCCAAGGCTCTATCAACTGAGCCAAACTGGCTATGGCAGGATATGACATTTCTTAGCCCCTCTAGCAGCAGCCTGCGTTTTTTCCTCTGGGAGTGAAGTGGAAAAACCCTAGATCGCCTTTTTGGATTCTTATTAGGCAAGTTATCAGAAACATTGTGAGTAGTGTATAGAGAACTTAGCCAATGAATGGTCAAAAAAGGTATTTCCTCTGCAGAGACAGGACTGCTGGAAAAGGCAGGCCTTCTCCCTCTCCCTCTCCGTCTCCCTCTCCTTCTCCCTCTTCCTCTCCCTCTCCCTGTCTCTCTGTTCCTCCAGTCCACTCTCTCTAAAAAATAGTGAAAAATGTTCTCTGATGAGTATTAAAAAACAAAACACAGAATAACAGGCCTCCTCCTTGGAGATACTGGAGATACGGAATATGTAAGCTTGAAAAAGAGAATTATTGGCTCTGTGAAGATCCCTACATGAATTTTATTAACAACTAGAGGCCCGGTGCACAAAATTCGTGCATGGGGGTGGTGGGGGGATGTCCCTTAGCCCAGCCTGCACCCTCTCCAATCTGGGACATCTCGAGTTATGTCCAACTGCCTGTCTAGGCCCGATCCTGGTAGGATCAGGCCTAAATGGGCAATTGGACATCCTTCTTATATTCCAGGACTGCTGGCTCCAAACTGCTCACCTGCTTGCCTACCTGATTGCCCCTAACTGCTTCTGCCTGCCAGCCTGATCACACGCTAACCACTATCCTGCCAGCCTAATTGATGTTTAACTGCTCCCCTGCCAGCCTATTTGTCCCCAACTTCCCTCCTCCTCTGCCGGCCTGGTCACCCCTAACTGCCCTCCCCTACAGGCTTGATCACCCACAACTGTCCTCTCTTGCAGGGCCTAGAACCTCCAATGGTCCTCCCCTGCTGGTCATCTTGTGTCCACACGGGGGCAGCCTTCTTCTGTGTTGGAGTGATGGTCAATCTGCAAATTACCCTTTTATTAGATAGGACAGAGGCCTGGTGCATGAGTGGGGGCCAGCTGGTTTGCACTGAAGAGTGTCCCAGATCAGGTAGCAGTTACCTTGGGGCGAGGGGCGGCCTGGGTGAGGGGCCTGTGGAGGTTTACAGGCTGGCCACGCCCCCCAGTGACCCAAGTGGAGGCCCTGGAATCTAGGATTAATCTATCTCTACAATTGAAACATTGTAGCCTGGAGCAGAGCCAAGCCTTCTGCTCGCTCCAGGTGGCAGCCATTTCTGTTTGAAACATTGTAGCCTAGAGTGGAGGCCTAGGCCAGCAATGGTAGACTGAAAGCTTGGCTTCCTACATTGCCAGGGAAACCCAAGCCTCTGTTCTCTCCAGCTCAGTGGCTGCCACCATTTCTGTATCTTTTATAATTGAAACTTTATAACATTGAGTGGAGGCCTAGGGAGGCAGAAAGCTTGGCTTCCTCTGTTAACGGGGAAACCCAAGCCACCCTTCTGCTCTCAGTGGTGGCAGCTATTTTGGTTGGGGTTTATTTGCATAATTTGCTCCTGATTGGCTGGTGGGCGTGGCTGTGGGCATGACTTGTGGGTGTGGCAAAGGTATGGTCAAATTTGCATATTACTCTTTTATTAGATAGGACATTTGGAAAATTTGCCTAAGCCACATCAATGATTCAAGTTTTGCTTTACTGTGTTCCAAGGAAAAATCAAATGATCTTTTATTGTGTCAAAATAAAATTTTGTATGTTGTTAAATACGTAATTCTTATTCAAATACATAATACCAGATACAAAAGTTCTGTTTAACTCAGTGAAGGGACTGGCAGGATGATAATGCTGTTCCAAATGTGATTTTCAAAGATGAAAGCTTCAAGTAAAACTGCTAAATTAGAAACAATCTGGCTAATGTTCTATAGGACAATAAAACCATCACTTTTTTAATTTGTGTGTCTTCTAGACAGAAATTAGTTGCATCTTTAAAAGCCTAAAAATTGTTTTCATCTTTTCACTTTTCTGATCATTATGTGTAACTTTCCAGGGCTGTAAAATGTCATAAAATATGGAACTTATTTCATTGTAAATAGTGTGTCAGAGTTATTTGTTTCATAGAACAGGAAATGATCATTCTGTAGGCCTCTCATACCCCAATTATACTGAAAGGACTTGCTGTCAATGTTTTACTTTGGGCCTGGGCTGGGCCATGGTCTGTGTTCACCTCCCAGAGCCAGAGATGGTCCCAGAAGGCTGCAGGTGGTTGTGGGCAGGGCCGCCCTTGCATCCCAGGGCAGTGATGGTCCTGGGAGGCTACTTGGTGTCCACCGCCAGGACCCAGGTTGCCTGGCACCGCCCCTATTATGGCCGCTTGGTGCCTGCATCTTTGGGGGGTTAATTTGCATACTCACTTCTGATTGGATTGTGGAGTTACAGTCAATTTGCATATTTCTCTCTTTTATTAGTATAGATCTGCTTTAACCCATGCACTGTCCAATGTCCAAAAGATCTTTTTAAAACTTAAAAGCCAAACTTTCTATGGATGCAACACCTTTCATAATTCAGTTGAATTTCTGTGGGGCCCTTACCTTCTCATCTTTTATGTATTTATCTGGTTTGTTGCCCTTATTAAGAAATAAAACCTGCCTGTCTCCAGTGCACAGTATAGTTTATTAGACTAGAGGCCTGGTACACAAAATTTAGACACAGGGGGATGTGTTCCTCAGCTCAGTCTGCACCCTCTCCAATCTGGGACCCCTTGAGGGATATCTGACTGCCTGTTTAGGCCCAATCCAATGGGCAGTCGGACATCCCTCTCACAATCCAGGACCGCTGGCTCCCAATTGCTCACCTGCCTACCTTCTTGATTGCCCCTAACCGCTTCTGCCTACCAGCCTGATCACCTCCTAACCACTCCCCTGCCAGCCTGATTGATGCCTAACTGCGCCCATGACAACCTGTTTGACCCTAATTACCCTCCCCTGCAAGCCTGGTTCCCCCCAACTGCTCTCCCCTGCAGGCCAGGGTTCCTCCCCCCCCCAACTGCCCTTCTCTGCAGGCCTGCTCACCCCCAACTGCCCTTCTCTGCCAGCCCTGGTCACCTCTAACTGCCCTCCCTTGCAGGTCTGGTCCCTTCCAACTGCCCTCCCTTGCTGGCCATCATGTGGCAGCCATCTTGTATCCACCTGGTGCAATCATCTTTGACCACATGGGTGAAGCCATCTTGTGTGTTGGAGTGATGGTCAATTTGCATATTATTATTTTATTATATAGGATTAGATAGGATAGAGGCCTGGTGCACAGGTGGGGAGTTCTCTTAGGGCATGGGCAAGGGGCCTGTGGTGGTTTGCAGGCTGGCCATGCCCCCTGGCCACCCAAGGTGAGGCCTTAATATCTGGGATTTATTTATCTTCTATAATTGAAACTTTGTAGTCATGAGTGGAGGCCAAAGCAGGCCAGGGAAGGTGGAAACCTGGCTTCCTCCATCACCTGGGGCAACTCAAGCCTCCTGCTCTCTCCAGCTCCGTGGCTGCTGCCATTTTTGTTGGAATTTATTTATCTTCTATAATTGAAACTTTGTAGCCTTGAGTGGAGGACTAAGCCAGCCAGGGTCTGTGGAAAGCTTGGCTTCCTCCATTGCTGGGTAAACCCAAGCCTCCTGCTCTCTTTGTGGCTACAGCCATCTTGGTTGGGTTAATTTCCATACTCACTCCTGATTGGCTGATGGATGTGGCTTGTGGGTGTGGTGGAGGTACAGTCAATTTGCATATTACTCTTTTATTAGATAGGATATTAGATAAGATAGATGGATGCTTAGTAAGTAATTTGCTGAATATATAATTGAGTGAACAAGTGAATGAATTTCTTTAATATCTCAAAGAGAATTGCACAAACAAATATACACAGGTTTTCACTTTGTAGTAGGTAGTCTTTTCAAGCTATTGCTCCACTGAGTTAAGAACTTCAAATACATGGTTCACATTAAGCAAAGCTACTAGGTATCCCATCAGCCTGGATTTTAAAACACTGAATGAGTAGGGTAAATGATGTCACCTCTTTGGAAAGAGAACCACAGAAGCAACTCAACTGTGGTATTTACTGGCTCTTCTGACATGTCTTAACTGAATTTCTCCATTTTAGCTGGCCAGTGATAGATGGTAGAGAGAGGAGCTGAAGGGGAGAGGGAGAGGGACAGTGGAAGAGGGAAATTTCTTCTCCATGGGTGGCACCAACAACTGAAAATATTTACAGATTTTTCTGATTGGGCTGGTAAATGTTTCAGAAAGTAGAGAAAATTAACTGACAATTATAAGCCTGTCTTGCCCATGAAGGTTTTCAGCATTTTCTGAATTCGGTGGGTAGATGTTCACTTAATTCTTTGTTGTCAGTGTGGCATTCACACTTTCAACTTGATGGGCCCAGTCAGAGTCCTTTTGGTTCATCATCTCCAGAGAATAAATCTCCAGTTTTATATATTTCTTAAATATATATATTTTATTGTTTTCAGAGAGGCTTGGAGAGAGAGAGGGAGAGAGAAAAAACATCAACAATGAGAGAATCACTGATTGGCTGTCTCCTGCATGCCCCATATTGGGGATCAAGCCTGCAATCCAGGCATGTTCCCTGAATGGGAATGGAACCATGACATTCTGGTTCATAGATCAGTGCTCAACCACTGAGCCACTCCAGCCAGGCTCCAGTTCTATATTGATACTTGAATAGGTCCACTGGGTGTATAAAGTGAGAAGAACCTGGGAAGCTAAGACGTGTCAGGGTCAGGTTTTTTGGACAGTGAAGGGGTGTCTGAGGAATTGACAATTGAGCAAAGCTGTGAACAAATGAGAGGGCTCATGGCCTGGTTTTTCTGATTCCCATGGCACATGTGGCTCAAACCACTGCAAATGCCACAGTGGCGTGGTGTAGAAGGACCCACATGCTCCTCCCTTAAGAAAATTTTAGTGGGGAGCATTGATGTCTGACAGCCTAGACGAGATGCCACACCTCCAGATCTGCTGCATTTCATCTCTATATGGATCATAGAGAGATAAGAGAATTAAAATATCTAGGGTGTTGAAATAATTGCATGTGCATTTCTCTATTGCAGCATTCAGAACTACTTCACAATCTCATAGTTGATAGATGACATTTAAAATCTCCAAAATTAAATAAATAAATAAATAAATAAATAAATAAATAAATAAATAAATAAAATCTCCAAAATGTATAGGGAACTTATACAACTTAACAAAAGAAAGATAATCCAATCAAAAAATGGGCAAAGTACTAAATAGGTACTTTTCAAAAGTGGACATACAGAAGGCCAAGAGACATATGAAAAAGTGCTCAATCACTAATCATTTGAGAGAGGCATAGCAACGTGACAATGAGATACCATCTCACACCTGCCAGAATGACTATCATCAACAAATCTACAAATAACAAGTGCTGGCGATGATGTGGAGTAAAAGGAATCCTTGTACACTGCTGTGGGAATGCAGACTGGTGCAGCCACTATGGAAGACAGTATGGAGTTTCTTCAAAAAATTAAAAATGGAACTCCCATTAGACCCAGTGATCCCATTTCTAGGAATATATATCAAGAAATCAGAAAGGATATATGCACCCCTATGTTCATAGCAACAGAATTTACAATAGCTAAGATTTGGATACAGCCTAAGTGCCCATCAGCAGATGATTGGATTAAAAACTATGGTACATCTACACAATGGAACACTATGCTGCTATAAAAAAGAAAGAACTCTTACATTCACAACAGCATGGATGGACCTGAAGAGCATTATGCTAAGTGAAATAATCCAGTCAGAGAAGGATAAGTATCACATGATCTCACTCATTTTTGGAATATAATGAACAACATAAACTAATGAACAAAAAGAGATCCAAAGATATAGAAACATTAAACAGACAAACCTCAGAGGGAAGGGAGGGGAGGGTAGAAGGAGAGGAGTAAGAGGTCAATCAAAGGACTTATATGCATGCATATAAGCATAACCAATGGACACAGATAATAGGGGTGTGAGGGCATATGCTGGGGGGATATGAGCACCTGGAGAGAGATCAATGGGGGAAAAAGAAAGACATGTGTAATACTTTCAACAATAAAGAATTTAAATTAAAAAATAAAAGAAAAATCAATGATTTACAATGTTGGCCAGGAATTTTCACAAGCCCCTATAGATATTATAGAATTTTATTTTTAGTTAAACCCTCACTCACAAGTGAGGAGAAAATAAAAGCCTCTCTAGTTATATAAGCATAGTTTATATTACCACCTACCTTCATTAAAATAACTGGTAAAAAAAAAAAAGGATGCACTAAAACAAGAAGAAAGATGAACCCAGGGTAAAGAGAGGGTAATCACAGAAAAAAAGTGTATTGTTAAATTTAATAATCTGATGACTGCAAAGAACAAAGCCAGATGTTCAAAACTAAATTCTAAATAACGATAACCAAATAAGAAAGTTAAATAATGTTAGGTCTTTTGGAAAGTCTAAGGAACTAGAAAGAGTAGGCCTGCATTCCTTCAGATCAAGTGGCTGGAGTTGAGTAGATGCTGAAGTCAGTATCTTCATTTTTTTTTCACCTGCCTCTGTGTAACACATTTAATGTATCATTCTTCAATGCCTATATTTTATGAGTATGATTTAATGAATTAGTGACAAAGCAGAAGTTAGAAACTTAAGGTCCAAGATCTCCTTGTTCATTATATCAGTTCAATTTTTTTTGCACACATGCCAATCTTAAAGAGTCTTTGAAATTTTTAATCTCATTGCAAACTCACCTTAGGCCATGGTAGCCTATCAGATGGTGGACATTCCTGTCCATACCTGTCTCTATGAAAGTCTCTTCTTGCATACAAAGCTAGCCAAACCAAGATCATCTCACATGTGACTACACAGTGAAAAGGCTAATTTTTTTTTCATGTGAGTTGACCTATGTCATCTTTAAATATCCCTCTCACAGGATGCCGTCCCATAAAAAAACTTATCTGCTCCTTTCTTCCCACATGACTGTTCTGCCACTGTGTGGTACTCAGATGTCAAAGCTATGGTGAACTGGCGGACTGTCAAATCTGCTCCTGAGTTTGGGTTCCTTGCAACACCAGATGCTTCCAGTCACCTGGGAAATCACTCTGATGATAGCTACATATCAAGTTCAAGGTCAAAGTGAATTCGCAGCAAATGCTGCAAAACTAGAAGTTCTCAGCCATTGTTTAAATGATTTATAACAGCAAGATGTATGCCTACTTGAAAAGTGAGAGGGAATATTTCAAGTAAATGACACTTTTCTATTATGTCATAGAGGATAAGGAGTTGGGTATCTTTACCCATAAGGATATGTGTTTGAGTGATGATGATGCAGTCAAATCCCTGAGTTCTGAACTAATGTTGGTCATCCTCTGTTACTTACGAAAACTGAAGTTTCTGACAGATACAGCAGCAACATGTCAATCCTACACAGCATATTCCAGCAAGAAATGATTTTTTTGTCCAGAAAAAGGACATGCTGTGTCGTCGTTTATTTGAAGCAGATCGAAGGAAGGCATTTGGTACCAACTCTCTGTTGTCTGGGAAGCAGACAGGCTAATGCAATCTCCTGTTTTAAAATTTTGTCCTCAAATGTAGGAAAAGCCAAAGACCTAATCTGTCACTACAGTGCCAACTGCTGCTGGAGGCTGGAGGTAGGAGGCTTACTAGCCACCTGATAGAGATGATGAGGGAAGTAGCTATGTGGACATCAGGGACAAAAAACACTCTGTCACGGGTAACCAGGATCAGGGTCCTAAAGCAGGAATGTGTGCCTGGGTTGTGTAAAGAATTAAGGAGACCAGTGTAACTGGGGCAGAGCAGAGTGGTGGAGCAAGGGGAGATGGAGCATATGAAATCAGAAAAGAGCCAAAGACAGGATCATGTAAGACCTTGTAGATCTCTGTGCCCACTACCTTCGATTCCTGTTGAGACAGAGGCTCACTGGAAGCTGCCATGTAGAAGACTGACTAATACCCAAGTGCATTTAAGTATGTTTGCAACCACTAAGCATACAAATCCATGTTTTCAACTGTCCATTTTATTAAATCTAAATACAGATTAAGTATTTCTAATGAAAATTTGGTGTCTCAATTGTGATGGGCTCTAAGTACAAAATGCACACTGGATTTAAAAGGTTACCAGGAGAAAAACTGTAAAATATCTCATTTGCAAATTTTTATGTTTACTTGCATGTTGAAATTGTAATATTCTGGATATACTGTGTTAAAACATGAAAATTAATTCAATATGTTTCTTTTACTTTCTAATGTGACTACTAGAAAAATTATATTTGTATTATATGGCGTACATTATACTTCTGCTAGACATTGCCACTTTGGAATAATTATTGTAAAACTTTAATACACATAAGAACAACCTAAGGAGCTTCTTACCATGTGATTCACCAATTTACTGCAAAAGTGTCCAAAATAGGTCTAGGGTTGAGCCCACAACCTACTTCTTAAATAAGCACTCCCAGTAGATGCTGAGTAGTCTGAAGACCCCTGCTCTGTAAAGAAAGCCCACAGTCTTGATTTTGCTAGTTTAAGACAAAGGCCCAAATATTCATCACAGAGTCATGGTAGAAATGGTTATACCTCTTTTACAAACCAACAACTACCTACTCTAGCATCCTTTGGTCTAGATCCCCAAACCAGTTTCTTGCTTGAATTACCTGTCAGCTATTGCCAGGAACTTCAGATGCAGAAATTACTTGCCAGATGGGACTCCAATGAATACTCATCCCTCCTTTTCATCTGACCCAATACTCTGCTGCTCCAGTGAACCAGCCACTTCCCACAGCAAGGTTCTCCGAGCCAAGCCTATTCCATTGCATAAGATATTCAAATCTTTAAAAATAGTTTACAAACACCATTATTTACACTAAAAATATACTAATTCTAAGCAGCTTTCACTCATATGTTGAGTATTGAGTTTTAAAGTTATTGTGACAACTATTGAAAACTAAAACTAGGTTGGTAAAAAATAATCCATTTCTCACTGGCCATTTGACTTCATCAAAAGTAAAAAATTCCCAAGCAAATGTAACGTCAGTTAATTTTAAGGCATTTTTTCACATCTATTTTATTTGCCTTACAGTACCTAATTTTTTCATCAAAGAAGACTGTTGCATAACTATAGAATTTTTTTTAAAATTCAAGTACCATAAGAATTATCCACAATCTTACTATATAGAAATAAAACTTGTATTCCTTCTGGCGTATTTCTTTTTAATTTCTTTTACATGGTTTTGATTTTATTATACAAATAACTGGGCATACTGCTTTTTCACTCAACATTTTTGAATTCATCAAACTTTCCTATTTCTTTAATATATACAGTTCTCTCACCAGGAGCACTGTATACACTTCATTTTCATAATTTTCATATCTTAGTAAAATGCTAGATTTTATTTATTAAAAACCTTACAAAGTTTAAAAAAAATAATTCCTGAACTTTTTCTCCATGGGATCCTATTGTTGGTGGAATAATTTCATTTATTTTTTTCTAGGTAGTTATTAATGGTATTTTGGAAAACTGATTTTTTAAAATATCCTTTTATTGATTTCAGAGAGGAAGGGAAAAGGAGAGAGAGAGAAAAACATCATTGATGAAAGAGAATCATGGGAGAGAGAACCAAGATGGTCGCATAGGTAAACACCTATTGTTCTGCCCCACGCAACGATTCAAAAACTACAACATAACAACAAAACAAACATCACCCAGAATCACCAGAAAGCTGGCTGAGTGAAAACTCCACAAATAAAAGTAAAGGTGGGACACTGAGACTCAGAAGAACGGGGGGAGCACAGCCTTGAAGACAGAAACAGGTTAGGAGCCTTCCTGGTCTCACATGTGTGGGCTGTAGGGCTGGAGCAGCAACCCCGGCTGGATTTCGCCAACGGGGAGGGTGGAGACGTCCCACTACATGGATTCCCCAGTGCCAGGCGAGGACTGAGGTCCTGGGGAAAACACCCTGGAAGCCGGGCGTGGCAGAGGTCTCCTAGTCTGAGGTGAAACCGGGTAGCTGGGAAAAGTTTGCACGCATAAAGTGTCGCACAAATGAGTGACTTGCTCCCTGGAAACTTGTCTCCTGGTCCCGGAAACCACCTATTTTACAACCCTGGGCTAGACTTTGGGTGTGCAGACTCATTTGGGGAGAGGCAGAGTTGTCTGGCAAGGGGAAGAGACTAGCGGCTTTCTCTTGGAGGTGCCTGCAGCCATCCCCATCCAACAGAGACCTGCGCACATGAGCGCCACATAGGACATAGCTGATACTGAGGCTGCCTGCTCAGCTCAGAGACTCCGCCCATCCAACCTGAACACAGTCTCCCTTCACAGCCAATTGGCCTGGAGGTCAAACCCTCCTAGGGCTAACAACAACAAGCTGGGTTTAAATTCAAAAATACTGTACAACCCATAAAGGATTGCAGTAAGAGTACCCACCTCAAGTAACTGGGGAGGTTGTGCCACTGACCCTTAGAGGATATCTACCACATAAAGCAGCCACCATGCAGAGATATGGAAAGAAATCAGGTGTGAAAGAAATGGAGGAAAAAAGACGACTAGACATAGAGTTCAAAACCACAGTTATAAGGCTTTTCAAGAGGCTCCTAGAAAAGGCCGATGAACTTAATGAGAACTACGAGGAAATAAACAAGACCAACCAGGAAATGAATGAGACTTACAAGGAAATGAATGAGACCCTCAAGGAAATGAACAAGACCTCTGAGGATATGAATGAGACCCTCACGGGTATGAAAAAGGACCAACTAGAAATCAAGCATACACAGACTGAAATAAAAAATATTATACAAAGTCCTAAAAGCAGTCCAGAGGGCCACAAGAACCAAGTCAAATATTTGAAATACAAAGAAGCAGAATCCACTCAGCTGGAAAAGCAAGAAACAAAAAGAATTCAGATAACTGAAGATAGTGTAAGGGGCCTCTGGGACAACCTCAAGCATGGCAACATCCGAATTATTGGGGTCCCAGAAAAAGAGAGAGAGCAAGTTAATGAAAACCTACTTGAAGAAATAGTGACTGAAAACTTCCCCCACCTGGTTAAAGAAACTGACTTAAAAGCCCAAGAAGTACACAGAACCCCAAAATATAGGAATCTAAAGAGGACCACACCAAGACATATCATAATTAAAATGCCAAGAGCAAAAGATAAAGAGAGAATATTAAAAGCAGCAAGAGAAAAACAGTTCATTACCTACAGGGGAGCACCCATACGATTGTCAGCGGATTTCTCAACAGAAACGATGCAGGCCAGACGGTAGTGGCAAGAAATATTCAAAATAATGAATAGCAAGAATCTACAACCAAGATTACTCTATCCAGCAAAATGATCATTCAGAATTAAAGATCAGATATAGTGCTTCGCAGATAAGAGAAAGCTAAAGAAGTTCATCACCACCAAACCAATATTATATGAAATGCTGCAAAATATTCTTTAAGAAGAGGAAGAAGTAAAAGGTAAAAATATAAATTATGAACAACGAATACAAATGAACATAAAAATCAAGTGAATTGATAGGCTGATGAGCAGGATAAACTGGTGAATATAACAGAGACATGGACATAGAGAGGGAATAGACTGTCAATTCTTGAGGAGAAAAGGGTTGTGGGAAGTACAGCAAGGGACTGGACAAAAATCTTGCAACAATGGGAGAGGACAGTGGGGAGGGGGAGGTGAGGGTGGAGGGTGGGATAGGTACAGGGTGGAGGGGAGATACAGGGGGATAAAAAAGGGGAAACAATGTAATTAATAAACTGAACAATAAAGATTTAAAAAAGAGAGAGAGAATAATGGATCAGCTGCCTCTTGTAAGCCCCCTCAGTGAGGATTGAACCAGCAACCCAGGCATGTGCCCTTGACAGGCATCAAACCTGGGACCCTTCAGTCTGCAGGCCGACACTCTCTCCACTGAGCCAAACTGGAAAACTAATTTTTAATTGTTTGTTTTTAATATAGACTAGATTTCAAAATAATGTCTTTATTCATTTTCTTGGACTTTCTAGATATATAATCAACTTGTCTGTAAATAATGATATCTTACTATTTTCAACAGCTATACAACCTTATTTTTATCTCTTGCTTCATTCACTGAACAAAATTCCAAGGATGATTTCTACTGCCCACTTTCGGGAAATATTTCCCACAAAACACTTTACAGAAGGTATAGCAGTATACTCTAAACTTCAAGAGAATGCATTTACATCTGGATACCCTAGTTCAAGAGACCTATAGAAAAATGAAAACATGTTCAAACTTGTGGCCATGATGGACGCAAAGCCCTTGTACCCACATTATATCACGAACAGTGGAAAGAATTAAGACTGTTTATTCTAGAGAATAGACATTTAATTGAATTTGCTGATGCAAGAAATTTCATTAAAACAGGAATTAGACATGTGCTTCCCCTCTCTAAAGAGATGTGCTAAGAGCAAACTACATGAAAGCTATTTTTTAGCCAATGTAAGTAATTTTAATTAAAAAGTAAGTGGAATACCTCAGTAGGAAGGACACTCTCCTACAGGAGAAATTAGGATCAATAATCCATTATAGAGAAGTTGTGAAATACATTTGAACATCTGATAGGTAGTTAGACTGAATGGCTTTTAATAAGCATCTTACTCCATATTCCTTATATACACAACCACTTTGTTTACTGAAATTCATTTAAATAAAAATAGAAGTAGTACTGTTGACCCTTGAACAAATGGGGTAGGGGCTTCAACCCACTCACAGTTGAATATATATATATATATATATATATATATATATATATATATATATATGTTTGGCTCCTCCAAAATTTAAGCTGTCCTTCAGTATCTATGGGCGATTAGTTTCAGGAACTCCCGTGGACACCAAAATCTGTGCATGTTCAAGTGTTCCATATAAAACGGGCTAAATCAATGCATACAATTAGCCCTCTGCGTCCATGGGTTCCAAACCATGAATGGAAAACAATACAGGTATTTATGAAAAAAAATCCATATATAAGTGAATCCACACAGCTCAAACCAGTATTGTTCAAGGGTCAACTGTATATCAAAAGCTTCTAATTATTTTTAGACTAACATTTTAGTAAACACACCCTAAAATTTAAATATATAGAATAAATTTATCTGACTAAAAATAGAATAATACTTTTTCAAACCATTTCTTCCACCTGCAGCTTTGATAAAATATTCATTAAGAAAGGCAAAAACATCAATATACTTAGAAAACTATCACCATGAAAAATGTTCTAATCATTTTTACTCTATTGCAAAGAACATTTATACTTAAACATTAATTGAATATCCAAACTGATACTTCTTTCTGGGCATCTATATATTTAAAAGCCTAAGTGACTGCCCAGCCATCTAACTGGTAGCTATCAAGCCCAATGATCATCAGAGGGCAGATGCTCCAACTGGTAGCTATCACACAGGAGCAGATGTTCAATGCAGGAGCTGTTGAGCTGTGGCGACTTGGCAACTGTGGTTCTCAAGTAATGCACCCAGAACCAGAGAGGAGGGAGCCCAATTTCAGGGTGCATCACCCAAGAACTGCCCTCTCACAATACAGGACTCCTTAGGGGATGTCAGAGAGCTGATTTCTGCCTGATCCCTGCAGGCAAGGCCAAGGGACCCTACCTGTATATGAATCCATGCACTGGACCTCTAATATACAATATGAGATTCATACTTATCATTCTAACAAAGAATTCTCTTTAGAAAATAGGTAATGAAAGCTGTTAACTGGTTTATGTATCTCTCATTCAAGATTAATATTAAACCTGTATTTTCTTACATTCCCAAAATATGCTTGGGCAGCCTTTGTCCAACCACTCTTAAAACCAAATGACAGCAAAAATGCTAATAAGATAGAAACTTACTGAAAAGTGATTATACCTTACTTGTCCTTATCTTGAGAGATTTAAATATAATTATAAGCATTTTATTTAAATAATCTCAATGCAATTTACATGACCTCCATATGATTACTGTAACCCTTAGTCAACTGGTGTCATATAAATAATTTACCCAAAAAGTACAGTATTACAACATATTTTATAGAGACGATAAGGCATAATTCTTATGTGCCAGTGTTAATGTACTGGTGACATTTGGTGATTCAATGAAACATCTGATCTCAGAAAGATCAGCAGAGAAAAAAACTGAGTGGTTGGTAGGATGGTGAGTTCATGACAGAAACAAGAAACCCTGTTCCTCACTGGACATTTTGGAGCTTTCTTTTCTCTTCAGACACAAAGCAATATTCTAGAACTGTGGATTGATATGAAATGTAAAATACAAAACAAAGCTCTTTTCTGAAAAACAAAACCCAGAATGAATAAGTCATGGAAATCCTTTACCTTCCTTGACAGCCTGATGCCCCGGGGTGCTGAGAGATGGCCCAGAGAAGAATGACATCTATTGTTCAAGAAGGTTTGTGGGTGGCATCAGCCTGTCCCACTGAGTAGATTATGTATTTGGCTTGTGAGCAAAAGTTGACTTGTCTCCCCAGAGAAGCAAACCAGAGCAACCAGAGAAGAGGCCATGGAAGCTAACGTCCAGCTTATGAGAGTCATCCAGGAAATGCGGGCAGAGATCAGCAAGCTAGAGAAAGAGAATCAAGCCCTCCGGGAGAAACTGACCTCAAGCAGTCAGAGAACCTCCGGCTCAGGGGGACATTCGGGAGATGAGAGGGAAGAGGAAGTCACAGACGTCGGTAAACTAGTAACAGTGCCTGGACAATCTCCAACAACACTTCACAATGTTATTTCCACTGATTCCGAACCAGATGCGCAACAAGGTAAAGAAAATCATAGCTCTTCTGGGCTGTGCCCATCTTTGCAAACAGTAGACTTATTGTGCCTCTCAAATAACTGCATAATTTTGTGTTTACAGTAGCAAGTTTCATCCTTTTTCTACTGGTAGATGAACTTTAGCAACTTTAAGCAACATATTTTGGCAACATTAAAACTACTTGCATATATTCCTGGAAAGATAAGAATGACATATTGGTGAGGATCAGTGATGTTAAAAACAATGTATTTTTTAATTCAAGCATTTAATTGCTACATAATAGAACATTGAGTGGGTATATGTCAAGAAGCATGCTCACTTACAAAGCTTGAATGCTATTGCACAACAATTAAATGTATGAGCATCAGTCAGACTGATATGGTTACCAATGATTGGTTACTCACTGGCCACTTGACTCATCTTTAATTTCTATTTTCTTCATTTAAAAATGTTATAGTACTAATAAATCAACAAACAACAAATGTTGGCATGAATGTGGAGGAAAAGAAACCCTTGCGCACTGTTGATAGGAATGAAAACTGGTATAGTCACTGTGAAAGACAATATGGAGTTTCCTCAAAACATTTTTTAAAAACTATCTTATATCCCAGCAATTCTACTTCTGAGAACATATCATAAAAAAAAACTGAAACTCTAATTCAAAAAGATATATATGCACCCTATGTTCATTGCAGTGATATATATTTACAGTAGCCAAGATACTGAAGCAACCCAAGTGCACATCAATAGATGAGTGGATAAAAAAGCTGTGGTACATATGTACAATGAAATATTACTTAGCCATAAAAATAATGAAGTCTTACCATTTGCAAAAACATGGATGGACCTAGAGCAGTGGTCGGCAAACTGCAGCTCACGAGCCACATGCGGCTCTTTGGCCGTTTAGTGTGATTCTTCCACAAAATACCACAGCCTAGGCGAGCCTGTTTTGAAGAAGTAGCATTAGGAGAAGTTTAAGTTTAAAAAATTTGGCTCTCAAAAGAAATTTCAATCGTTGTACTGTTGATATTTAGCTCTGTTGACTAATGAATTGCCGGCCACTGGTCTAGAGGGTATTATGCTCAGTGAAATAAGTCAGACAGAGAAAGACAAATACCCTATGATTTTTCTTATATGTGGAATCCAAAGGACAAAATAAATGAATAATCAAAATAGAAACAGACTTATAAATTCAGAGAACAGACTGATGGTTGCCAGAAGGGAAGAAGGTTGGGAGGCTGGGTGAAAAAGGTGAAGAGATTAAGAAGTTTAATTTGGTAATTACAAAATACAGTAGTCACAGGGATGTAATAAAATATAGCACAGGGAATATTAGTCAATAATATCTTAATAACTATTTATGGTGACAGGTAAGCACTGAATTATCAGGGGGATCACTTCATAAATTATATAATTGTCTAATCACCATGCTGTACACCTGAAACTCATACAAAATAATATTGAATGTCAACTATAATTTTAAAATAAAATAAAAATGGTTATAGTACCTATCTTACGTGGTTGTGAGGATTAACTGCAATAATAGACAACATGCTTAGTATAGCACCTGGCAAACACATAATAAAGAGCAGATATTGTTACTTATCCATGTTTTACAAAGAATCGTACTGTCCTATATAAGTGTATGTTATACATAATTCAACCTATTATACAAGTTGAAAACTTCAAGATGCAGGTTCAATACATGAAATATTCTAAAAATAAAAAACTTTCATCTTTCACTAAGAATAATTTTGACTGTGAAAAATATACATGAAGTCAGAAATCAGCAGAGCAAGAAAATACATCCTACATTTAAATTGTCAGTACTTGTCTGCACACAGAATATTCAAGTAAAATCGATATGCATAATTAAATATTCAATGCTCTCTTAACGCCATCTGCCAAAGGCTTCAGGCAATGCCATTTAGAACAACTTTGCAATGAAACATGCCATACTTACCAGCTGCTTTTCTCTACTACAGAAGACTCTCTCTAGGATGAGACTCTGTGTTTCAAAGCTGGAAAGATTCCAATCAGGGTCTTCTCCCTTTTTGTCAAGTACATCTCTGGATCTGAGTAGTTCTGTCTGCTGGTTATTTGATAAAATTAAAATCATAATGTATAAGGAGCTTTGAACTTCTCCTGGTGAAAAAAAAGGACATTTGTAATATGTACTTACTCCAGGGCTTCATAACTTCCGTATTCTTGACATTTGGGGCTGAGTAGCTCTGTAGTGTAGGATACTGTGGGATGTTCAGCAACTTTCCTGGCTTCCAAGTACTGGCTGCCAGTAGTGACTGCCTCCCCTCTCCAGTCCTGAGCATCAAAAATGCCTTCAGACATCCCAAAACTTCCTCCAGTTGGAAACCAATTACCCTACTCCAAGGTGAACAACACTCCTTCAAGCCTATTTTCTATGATGCTTATCCTGATAAGAAAGTAAGCTGGGTGTTTATATAGCTTGCACTATTCTAAAACAAGGATTATACTTTTCAAAGAATAGAGCATGCCATGCCAACACATTGAGAGGACTTTATAATATTAATAAGACAGTTGGTATCATTTGGCTCTGTTGGTATCATTAGTTTGCTGACAACTAATATAGATGAATACAGAGCATAGGCTCAGAATGAATCTTTGTTAAATAATCGGGGAAACACCTGTAGTGTGTATAACCCTTTGGTAGGTATGAAATTCAACCAGCACTTCTAGGGATGTTTCTCTCAACCCTCCTGTCCTGGGCAACCTCACTTTGGGACTATTAAGAAAGATATAATTTGCTACAAAGAAGATAAACTCTCTTTACAGGGAACCCCCAACATTGCTGGACCTATGATTCTCCTCAATCTACTCATATCCTTTACTGCAAAAAATAAAAATAAAAATAAAAACTGCACTTGGCATTGATCTTTAAAATTGTTCTAATGACTCTGTAATTGTGTGTTGAATACATTTCCCATATTATCGACAAGAAACTAAAGGATACAGACTATTGTGACCCAGAGAGATGAACAAAGAGCCTAGTTGCGAATCAGTCAAGCTGGAGTGTGTGTAAAGATAAACATAAGTTGGCTATCATCAGCATAATTTACTCTGTTGTGTTTTTTACCACTTGGTGTAAAGAGATTGTCTCATAATCCTTTTAAACAGAAACATTTGTATTTGTCAATAGTCAGAAGCCTGTTCTTACATAATTATGGAAGCTCTATATCATAGCTAAAGAAAATATTTCAAGATCATTTATGAGCAGTATTTGGAGTTAATCACCTCAGATAGATTTGAACTTAAATTTTCCCTAGACTCCTGCCTAAAATTTGATCTTCTGCTCTTCCACACTGAAGAAAGCCATGGCAGTCTTCATTTTTTGCAATGGCCATAATAATTTGCTGTCTGTGTTCTACAGACATGGGCATCAAATATAAATTTAAAAAATAATAATGCTTTTGGCACTCTCAAAACCTAAACATAAGGCAGGGCTTAGTTACACTTCCGTGCTAGTTAATGGCGAAGTGATGACAAGAAATCATAAAGATTCAACAAGAATTTATTACATGCTCCCAAAAATGAAACCCATCAATGAGGCCAATGTTGTTAGCCTTAAGGGTATAACTAGATGTCTTTGTAGAGGCTGAATCACAGGCTCTGGGTCAGTTAGCCCAGTGCTCCAGCTGAGGTTCAGACAAAACAAGACTCCTGGGAAAGCAGTTATTTTAACCAAGCTGCTTTAATTACAAGAAATAGTTCTAGAAGACTTGATCTACCTCAAGAAAGGAGCTTATTGGAAGACACTTAAGGACAGAAATGGAATTGGAAGTCCTCAGAAACTAAAGCCACAAATATTTCTGTCTCAGCAGCTTTCCAGTTTTTCACAAAAGGCATTTTTGCTTTTTTCCATGTGTCTTCTTTGCTTTCTTCTTTCATTCAACATGCTTCCTTATAATGACTGTCCCAACTCAGCCAAGAATATGATTGATTATAGGCCAACTAGCAGCAGCTTGTTCAATTATTTGTGGCCACTCGGGCGATAGGGACTAAGGGTGAGTAGAGTCTTCTAGAATCAGGACTGAGAAAGCCATCCAGAATTAGACTCTCTAGAAGATCTATGTTCTTCCCACTTAAAGTGTCAGTATCTATGTCAAAGTCTTCGTTCAAATGTTGTGTTCCCTGGAAGTTTTAAGCTGACTATACATACTATTTAAAGACCCCGCAGACACCCTCCCTCCTCTATTTCTATCCCCTTGTCCTCAGTAGCCTTATTTATTTTTCTAGAATATATCTGAATTTTATTGTTTGTTAATTGTCTGTTTGCCACACAGAGGATAAATTCTAGGCAGGCAAGAATTCTGTGTTATTTACTACCACATACCTCTCTCTTTAAAAAAGTGTATGGCACATGGCTGGCACTCAACTCTGCAAAATGAATCAGTGAATGGATGTCTCTTATGCAAAAATAAAAATAATACTTTGGCTTAGTTTCAATAAAGTACTAGCAACGTAACTTTCCATTTCCAAGCATCATTAAAGGTAGAATGTTTACGCTTAAACTTTGTGTCTTCTGTACAGGCAATGTTATGATTGTTAGACGCTATTCCATTTCCTCACCAATCCGTTCATTTGCTTCAAATGATCCCTGGAAATCTGGGAAAAGACATCCAAATAGTAGAATTCTAGAAGCTCAGGGAATGGTTAAACCACTGACATGTTCTTCAATCAAAAAGCAAGACAATGAAGAAAAAGCATTTGCAGAAGATTCTTTTACCAGCAGGAGTTGCAGCCACAGAGCCTTTCCCGAGTACGTTCTCAGTGGCAGGTAAGGTCCAATCTTCCCTAAACTAGTTTTCAGGTGCCTGCTGTGGTGGCTACTGAGATATTCTCCTGAGTGAGCAAGGGAGGGAAATAAAACCAACTAGGCCAGTGGGCCAAAATAGTTTCCAACTTAGGTTGTCATTTCAGAAATCAAAAGGAACACATTTATTTGAGGTCAAATGGCACTCTCTAGAGATGCCTCTAATAAGTGGAAAATAGTCTTCACTTATCAAACATTTTGTATTAATCCTCACCTGAGGATATTTTTTATTGATTTTTAGAGAGAGTAGAAGAGAAAGAGGGAAAGAAAGAGAGAAATATCTATGTGAGAGAAACACATCGATTGGTTGCTTCATGCACACACCCTGACTAGGGCCCAGGCGGCGGAGGAACCTGCAACCAATATACGTGCCCTTGACTGGAATTGAACCCAGGACCCTTCAGTCTGCAGGGCTAGTCTCTATCCACTGAGCCAAACTGGCCAGGGCTCATCAAACATGATTAATGATCATACTCTGAGCTAGGAACTAGCAATATAAGAGTCAGCAAAAATAAAACACTGTGCTTGAAACTTTCATGCAGCAACAAAGCCACATAAGTGAACTGACCCCTATAGTAACAAGTGTCTTGGGGAGAAGATGCATTTACTCTGAGAGCTGAATGCAGAATTCCTCTCTCAGAGATAAATGTTCTATTGGAGAAAGATGCCTTAATGGGCTTTTTGTGACATAAAAAAGGCCCTATTTGGCATAACCCAAAATGGCCCAGAGACAAAGAAAACTAATCTATAATGCAAAATACCTGAATTGGCATTTAGGAGTTAGAAGCAGCCTGAGAACTTCAGGTATTGAGAAAATATTGGAGAGACAGGCTGAGAGTTAAAGAGTACAGCTGGCCAGTGGCCCCTTATAGTAGGAAGAGCCCAGGGCTCTTTCAGAACAAGATTTCCACCATCAAGCTTATTTATCTGCTCTACTCTGCTAGAGCATGACCTCCCTCCCTCACAATCTGCATTTCTATCTTCCAACCCCCCACTTTGCCCTGAAACTTTAGCAGGAGTCCCCGCACATGTGTCTCCTAAGAGTAGAAGGAGGAAAATAAAGGGAAAAATTAGGCCTGGGCTCTACACACCACAGGGGTAGCTGTCAAAAATCCCTTCCTACGTGGGCTTTTGTTTTTTTAACATGATAATCAATAAACATTTAAATACATAAAGTGTATATTATGTTAAATGGTGATAAGTACTAAAGAGAAAAATAAATTAATTACAATGAAAAGAGAAGGGTTGGAGGAGTAAGCACTGTTGAAATTTTTACATCATGGCCAGAAAAATGCCTCATCATTTGAGAAAAGCAGAGAGTGTTCTGAGGATTTCAGGCACTGGGCATGGAGAGAACATTCTAGGCTTTGAGAACACAGATGCAAGGTAGCTGGGCAGACTCGTGGCTCGTGCAGGAGGAAAGGCAAGGAGGCAGGTGTGACTGCAATGGAATGAGAAAGAGAAGTGAAGGAAAATTATAAGGTGGGCTTCCACTTTCTTCCAATAAGTTCAGATTTATTCCAAGTGATTTGGGGTGCATAGTAATGTTTTTTTTCATTTTAAAAAAAATCATATCAGGAGCCCTGTGTTGAAATGACTAGAAAAAAAAATACAGAAGTCAAAAAGACCAGGTTTAAGGCTAAAAAAGTAACGTAGGCAATGAGGTGATCATTTCTTGACCAGGGGTAGTAACAGTGGGTGAATATATTTTGAAGGTGTAGCCAATAAGATTTGTTGATGGAGCAGCTTTGAGATATAGAAATAATAAATACCCACCCAACTGTTGTGTCTTCGGAGGGAGAAGAAAAGCAAAGATCTGCCCTTGACCTAAAAATATTATACAAACATACATATACACTATATACATATATAGTTGTAGTTACAAAAACCACAAAATCTTCATTGCAAAAATATCACAAATTATAAAGTATAAATGCAATATTCAAAGTAAACAGTATAAAAAAGAAAATCTTCAATATTCCTACATGTGAACAACCATCATTTAGATTTTAATAGATATCTTTCCAGACTTATGTCCACATAATCTAAAATTGCACAGAGCCTGTTTTACAATGTTTTATTTTTTACACTTAAACCATTAAATTCTCACAGACCTACAATGATAACTGAGAAATATAGTAATATCAATTTTCCCATTTCCATGTATATACTTTCTGTGATAGTTTGGGAACCTACCCAATGTTTATGATGTATTTATTTTTCTGAAGTAAAACATTTTCCAACTTCCAAACTGCCAACAAATAAACTGCTTGAACACAATCCATTTCTAATTTGGAATCTATTTTAGTTTGAAAGATTGAGCCAATTTTAGGGTTGTGTTAAAACAAGAAAGTCAGTAATGAATGAAAATGAACAGCTGGGTTGGCATAAAATCCAGTGGATACAGAAAGAACTGTTGAGTAGGAATTAAACATGTGTTCTTATTTTTACTCCTTTTTTATTTTGCCTTTTACTTTCTCAAGGATTAACTAGCAAAGTAACATGTCATGGCATTACTCCTCTGATTTTTTTTTTTTGGTAAATTTATTTACTTTATGACAACTTTCAAAAATTTTACCGAGATTTATGGAGACCAATTTGTTTGAACTGGCTTTTGTGAACATCAGGCATCATTCCTCATTTGCTTGTGAGTTTCTCCACTATTATATCAAGGAAATATTTTATAAAATAATGCCAATGTCAATAATTTTAAGAACAAATGCTCTCCCAAAACTAGAGATAGAATTTTAATCTTTCCTAAATTTTGCCATAGAAATGCAATCTTTTCCTTCTACGTTTAATGGAAACAATATTACAAATGCTATTTTATTCATTTAACTGATAGGAGAAACCAGACACATTAAAATAAACATATCCTGTTCTGTTGCTATTACAAAAGTAATTAAGAAGGCAGACATGCATTCACATAGCTCAAACCCCAACACCACCATTAACCAATAACATTGTCTTGGAAAAGTTCCTTGTCCGTCTTATGCCAGTTTACTCCCCCACAAAAAGGGAATCACAATAGCAGTTACCTTATTGCTTTTGTGAAGAATAAACGAGACAGTGAAGTAAATACTAAGCAGCAGCAGTTATTATTTTATTGATCTTAATAAATGGAATCACTGGCCTCCCTCTCACGGGAAGAAGTAGATATATTTCCCTAGTTGCAGGCCACTAAATGTCATTCACTGAATTTATACCCTTATCTAATAGGGAGATAAAGAGAGAGAGAACAAAATTGGAGAAAAGGCAGTAATAATTTTAAACAATATTCTTTAGACATATTCCTGGGAGTAGTTTATCCTGGTTTATGTCAAAATTCTACATAGCACTGTTAGAGGGGAAAAGAGAAATAGGCAAAATGAAAAGATAATTGCTCACATAACTCAGGGTTATTATCATCACTGCTCTCTCCCCTTTATTGTCCAGATGTGATGGATATTCAGTTACTTCAAAGTCCATAACTGTAGATTGATCTTGATTATAAAATAATTGCCTCAATTTTCTGCTTCCTTTCAACCAAAGAGCTTGGCTGGGAAAAGACCTTTTGCCTAAGACAGCATGGTATTCTTCAACTTTAAACATCAAGTTAATAATTTTCAGGCTTAAAGATGCTCTCTCAATAGTTTCAAATTTTAGTTTTTACCAACACCCTTCACTATTCTTAATTAAAGGGCCAGTTTCAACATATAATCTTGAATTATTAATGATCAAATAAACAAAAATCTAATATGATATATTTACAATGAAGTTTTAACACTGCAGACACTGGTTGGTGATTTGGAAAAATGTGAAATGTTTGGTATAAAAGCTAGTAACAAGTTTTATTTATCTTTCCCTTATTCTGTTTTGTTTGTTTATTTGTTTGTTTTTGTTTTTCTTTTAGGGAAAAGATTAAGGCAGTTAGTTTCCTGTTACCCATGGACATAGCTTCATATTCCAAAAATTCAAGTTCTTTGAAATACTCACCAAATCAGACCACAAATCAGCTAAATACCATTACAGAATAGGATGTGTGAAGTGGTAAAAAGCAAGAAACAGTTGATGCCCAAGAATTGGGAACACCAACGCGTTGCAGGCTCAGTGTCCTCTCCTGCAAGATGCCCAGAAGACACACAAAATACCTGGTGTGGGGTCAGTGGGCTTGTCAATGGACTTGACCAAGAAATGGAAGCGATTACTTTGTGTTGCTGTTGAATGCCAATGTTGATGTGTATAGCAGCTATTGTAGTCTCTCTATGCAGCATGTAAGCAATTAAATGTGAATAAATTAAATTGAGTGCTATGTTTGCTGTCTGTGTTATGCCATCAGAAAATGTCACTTTCTAAATGGAACTAACAAATCTAGAAAAAAGTAATCCCTCCTCTCTTAAAATATCAAATCTGCCCTAAACCAACTCTTTCAACTGTTCCTCTCAGATATTTGCTTCGTTCTCTCTTTGAGTGCTTAATATGTCTTTCTTTTATTAATGTATAAATTGAATATTTACTATATCAGCAACTTTTTTATGCCCCAGGACTATCTTTTTATCTTTATTGTTGAAAGTATTATATATGTCCTCTGCACCCTAGACAAGTTATGTCACCATCCCTGGGGAAGGACCTCCACATTCCAATTCTTTAAAGTAAAGCAACCCCACTGATTCCAATGTATAAGCAAGGTTGAGAACCACTGTTGTAAAAGTAAGAGGTTGCTAAGACCCATGCTGCTTGCCATGAATCTTGAGCCCTAATTCCTGCAGACCCACGTGATCTTAGGCAAGATCACATGGGCCTCTTTGAGCCTCAGTTCCCTCATTGGTGAAATTGAGATATATTGATATTTTTTGGCATGTAGTGATTTCATGAGCTAGTAAAGCATCTACTACAGTACCTAGCACCCAGAAAGCACTCAATAAACAATCACAATAGAAGGAGGAGGAGCAGGAAAATATACAAGACATGCCTTCAAAGAAAAGTAGAGTCTCATTCCCACTGTCAACTTTGCACAGGAAGTTAGTAGCATTGCACATCTGGAAACCATGTTTCCTGAGTCATAGTACCATACGATTTTCATGATACCACAGTCTTAATATCAATAAACTCACCCCTCCTGACACTGTTTGGTGGCAACAGAGAATTTTATATTATATAATAAAAGCCTATATGCAAATTGACCATCACTCTAAAACACAAGATAGCTGCCCCCATGTGGTCAAAGATGGCCACCCCTATGTGGACACAAGATGGCTGCCACAAACTGGCCAGGAGGGAAGAGCAGTTGGGAGAGATCAGGCCTGCAGGAGAGGACAGTTACGGGTGACCAGGATAGCAGGGAAGAGCAGTTAGGGGCAATCAGGCTGGCAGGGAAGTGGTTAGTGGGTGATCAGATGGCAGACATAAGTGGTTAGGGGCAATCAAGTAAGGCAGGCAGACAAACAGTTGGGAGCCAGCAGTCCTGGATTGTGAGAAGGATCCCAGATTGAAGAGGGCGCAGGCGGGGCTGAGGGACCCCTCTCCCCCCATGCACAAATTTTGTGCACTGGGCCTCTAGTAGTAAATAAGACTAAAGATGGCCCCAAAGATATTTCCCATAGAAAAACTATGTTTGAATCTACTTTTTGATTATACACTGGAAGAGTTAATTTCTTGTTTGTTTGAAGTCTGGAGCAACTTCAAAAGACTTCCATGACCTCGGTGCCATTTCTCATCAGTTTTTTTCAGAGGACCACAAAGGACCTCCTCCCCACCAGGACAGTCCATTACAGAGCTGCTGAGCTGCCCAGAAACCTTGACAAAGGTTTGCAGCCATTCTTGTGAAGATTTCCCAGACAAATCTCTACACAGACTATCTCATGCCAGTGAAACATAACATCATTCTCCTGCCCAGCAGGACCTCAAACACAATAAGCAAAATTAACAGAATAAGCTAAGAAATGGGATAGACTGATGAAATCTATTTATGGAGCAAAAATCACTTTGAGAAAGTATCTGTTACAGTCAAATACATACATTTTGGCCATTTTAGAAGGCAGTCTACAGCCAGAGCTTTCAAAAGAAGATTACAAGCCTTTAAGTTAATGGCCATTTCCACAGCTACTCACTGATAAGTACTTGAGCTGAGTTAAATTTTGTTTGGAATCCTATAACACTCTATGCAAGATGCTTTATTAACAGTGTCTCTCAATTTTTTATAAATGCACATCTCTTGACAAACATTTCATATGGGGTTGACTACCCTGAATGTCAACTCTCATCCTTATCAAACATGACAAGATTATTCAGAGATTCCAAAGTCACTTATCTAGTCAATATCATATCACAATAGCCACACAACACTTTACATTGTTCCCTTTAGCTGTCCTGACCTGAGGTCAGTACAAAGTGTAGTGAACATATGTTGGAATCCTTTTCACATCTCACGTGTCCAATGTTCCCATGTCAGGGTTCAGCATCTGGAGAATGCTGTACACAAATGAAGAGAGACTGGAAAAGCATCAATTTTGGAATCATGGGGGCCAGGCGTGAGTCCACCTCTAGGGGGAGGACACTACCAGCTCTGGCTTTGCTATCCCCTTTTATTAGGGCTAAGTGATACATCCACCGTCCTTTAGGACAGGAAATTCCAACAATGAAATCAACCAGCAAGAATTAACATAAGGCTAAAAGTGTGGAAGCTTCTTCAATTACCAATGTGTCACCTAAACATATGTGAATAGTTCATACTTAACATAAGACTAAAGATGGCATCTGCTTTAGCTACCAATGTCTCACCTAAGTGGTGAGTAAACAGATTCATTAAGGTTTGACCAGGTTTCTTGTTTGTTCTATTTACATCTCTATTGGTGAGGTAATGACTGGTTTCCTGCAAATATACAGGTCAAAAAGTATCCTGCTATTATAAGGAAGTTTTCTTTACTCCTAAAAAATAAACACAAAAATCAGTCTCCCTTCTTGACTGAATAATGAGGTGTGAGATGGGATGTTTGGAACCAAAGCAGCAATTTTGTCATTAATCTTGAGATTAATCTGAGGATAAAAGCAAAAACCACACTAAGGATACCAAACAGAAATTTTATAAAGAATCTAGGACTTTTTAAAAATATTTTTTAATTGATTTCAGAGAGGGTCGGGGAGGGAGAGATAGAAACATCAATGATCAGAGAGAATCATTAATTGGCTGCCTCCTGTATGCCCCCCACTGGAGATCGAGCCTGCAACCCTGACATGTGCCCTGACTGGAAATCAAACCATGACCTCCTGGTTCATAGGCCAACACTCAACCACTAAGCCATGTCAGCTGGGCAAATTTAGGAATAAATAAAACACACAAGCCTATGTTTGTTTTGAAGAACATATACATAAAGTATAATACAGTATGTGAAAATGTCACACAGCTTATCAACAAATTTGTGCTTATCTCGTGTCTCTTGTACCATCCCACTGAAGAGACTATTAGCTATTATTTGGTGATATGAATCTTTTCATTTGCAGCTAGCGCTTTTAACTAGTTATATCTAAGAGATAGATCATTAGCCCAATCTTGAACGTTTTTATTTCAAGCTTCCTACTTAACTTTGCCATTGATTAAGAAGGCTATGAACAAAATGTTTTTGTTTCAAATATTTTATTTGTGTTAAATATTATATGACAGTAAAATAATGAAGTAAATGTAAGAGAATGGTATCAACCCTGTTTGTTAAAGGTATTTTTGCTATTAACACCAAAATATGCTCACAACAGACATGATTTACATTAACAGTATTTGCCTAATAGGAAAATAAATACTCCACCATATGGTGTCAGTTACATTTGCACTATTTGGTCAATGTGTATTACATTTGCTTTAGGAAAAAGAACTCAGTGGATTAAGCTAAGGAAATCACATGAAATGAAAAGCTGTAGCTCTGGCCCTATGCCAACCTAATCCTGCTTACCTGTGCACCTGCTTCCCTGCCAGAGATCTGGGCCATCTTGGTTCTAGTATGCCCCTAAGCCTGGATATTGTGCCAAATATATTTCATTAGAAGCAATACTGCTTCTCCACTTATTATAAACAATACTACACCTGAACATTGGAGTCTTATTGATAATGAGAATATTCATACTTAATGTTTGCCAAATGATAAATGCCTTTTGGTCTCAGAAGTTCAAGAAGGAAAGTAAACCCAGGCACCAATATGCGTAAGCAATCACTCATATCTGACAAGTCACTCCCACAAAGTCATACTGCCACTAAGTGATAAAGATAGTATTTAAACCTAGACAGTCTAGTTACCATGGGATAAACCACTATGTGTACCATTCATTGCACTATCCTGTGGCTTTCCAAGCTTCAGAAATCATGAAATCATGGACATGTGTACACATGCCTTAAAATAAGTCTGCCTCCACACACCATGCACTGGGCTGTGCAAAGAAGGGGAACACTTTTCTCTGGGCTTGATGATATCTTGAGATGCCATTGCAGATCCCATTAGAGACTGACTCCAGCTCAAAGGATCCCATAATGTTGCATAGGCCTCCAGAATTTCTATACCCCAGTTAGCCAGTGCCCAAGCCAGTGCCCAAGACATCTCAAATTCACTAGAATGACCCAAAAAATTGAATCAAAATCCCACTAAATAAGCACACTAATTTTCCCAGTGGAGCCCACTCAGGAAAATATTCTGATGTTAGTTAAGCACACCAGGACAGCCAACATCTTTTATATTGTACTAGACAGACTTGAGGGAGAGTCGAATGAAAGAATGATTCATCCCTGCAACTTCATTCATTATCTAAGCTGAGGGGCCATGTACATATCATTAAAGGTACCAAGAATACTCAACCCTGCTCATAGAAGCATGACTTTCAAAAACCCAAAGGTTTGTATCAAAAGTACATCAGATTTATATCAACAGCTATTAGCCTCTACAAGAGTCGGCCTTTCAGAGACATGTGGCTGCCAGCCTAGCCTTGCAGAAAGTCTGTTTATTTATCTAGTACATTTTAATTTAGCACCCACTCTGTAGTATGGTGTCAGTGCGGGGATTACTGCAGTGAATTAGACAAACTGTTCTGGCATTATTAGAGCTGAGGAAGCAAAGAGGTTTACAAACCAAGTGATCAAAAAATACATAAAATAACTACTTATTGTATTAAGTCTTAAGAGGAAAATACATCGACTATTAAATAGAAAATAATTAGGTACAGCTTTTAGGAACTAAGGTTGAAGGATGAAATGGAGTCAGCTTTTTTTTTTTTTTTATCCTCACTCAAGCATATTTTTCTGTTGTTTTTTAGAGAAAGTGGAAAAGAGAAGGACAGACAGAAATCTTGTTGTGAGAGAAACACATCAATTGGTTGCCTCCTGCACAAGCTCCAACCATGGCCCAGGGTGGGGAGGAGCCTGCAACCAAGTTACGTGCCCTTGAACAGAATTTAATCTGGGACCCTTTGGTCCACAGGCTGACACTCTAACCACTGAGCCAAACCAGCCAGGGCTGGAGTCAGCTTTTGATAAAATGGAAAAGATCATCTAGGGAGTGGAAATAATTTA
Organism: Antrozous pallidus; assembly: GCA_027563665.1. Lineage (NCBI taxonomy): Eukaryota > Metazoa > Chordata > Mammalia > Chiroptera > Vespertilionidae > Antrozous > Antrozous pallidus. The sequence goes on along the minus strand of CM050508.1, from coordinate 27,345,747 downwards.
TATTTCTAGTGCTGACATTTATCCTACCCCAAAACCATGGGAACCATTTTCCTACTACCAAGTGTCCCTTAGCCTTTCATGAAGGGAGAATAAACAGCTTAGTGTCAGATGAGCATTAGATTTATCAAAATGATTACTTCATCTTACCTAATAATAGACAAACATGTAAATTGACCATACCTCTGCTATGCCTATAGCCAATCAGAGTGAGTATGCAAATTGACCCAACAAAGATAGAACTTAATTTGCATACAAGGGCACCCAGCACCTGGGTCCCAGGAACATCCTGGCACCCAGGTCACTCTGAGGTAGGCCCTGAGTGTGCCCTGAGCAGCCCGGGAAGGGCCTGACCCAAGGGGCTCCTGGGCACAGACAAGCCTGTGATCAGAACTGAGGGGGCAGGGGCATGGCCAGTGATCAGAGGGAGCTGGGGGTCTCCTGCTCAGGCCTAAAGCTTCAGCCAGAGGCTTCAGGCCTAGGCAGGGCCCAGCCGACTATTGGTGTGAACTACAGAGGAAACACCTTTTCTGACTGCTCATTGGCTAAGCTTCCTGTATGCCATTGGTAATAGTCTTAGTAACTTGGGTAATAAAAATCCCAAAAAGTCATCTAGGTTTTTCCCACCATACTTATGGAGAAAAAACAACAAAGGTCTGCTGCTGGAGGGCTAAGAAATGTCATATCCTGCCCTAGCCGGTTTGGCTCAGTGGATAATGCCTCGACCTGCCAACCGCAGGGTCTGGGTTCAATTCCGATCAAGGGCATGTACCTAGGTTGTAGGCTCCTCCCTGGCTGGGGCCCAAGTCAGGGCTCATTCAGGAGGCAACCAATCAAAGTGTTTCTCTCACTTTGATGTTTCTCTCTGTCTTTTCATTTCTCTTCCACATTCTCTAAAAGTCAATGGGAATATATCCTCAGGTGAGGATAAATAAAAAAAAAAAAAAAGGAAAGAAAGAAATATCATATCCTATGAAAGCCACATCTTGAAAATGCCTAAAGAAAGTTGTCATTTTTTTCATGGTGAAGGGACTGGAGTCCATGTTGATAAAAACACCTTGGTGGATATGGTGACTGGCAGTGGCTACAGCAATGGGGTAATGGGGCTGGCACCTTTCCCTAATCAGCCTGGTCTCCTCCCAAAAAGGGAGGCCAGACTGGCCATGGGGAGTGTGCCTAAGGTGTCAGTAGGACATCCTCTGAGGGCTTCCAGTATGTGAGAGGGGGCAGGTTGGGCTGAGGGACCCCTCACACCCAGTGCACAAATTTTGTGCATTGGGCCCCTAGTAAGCTATATAAATGTCTAATCACTGAGGTGTACATCTAAAACTAATGCAATATTGTATGTCAACTGTAATTAAAAACTAAAATATTGTTTTTTAAAAAAGAAGAAAAAAAGATTTAGGCATTGGAATTCAAAATCACTTCTCTCCCATTCAATTGGTCAAGGTGAGACCAATTCAGAATGAGGGGGAGGGGAAATGGACTCACCTCCTGATGAGAGGATTTATGAAAATCTGGAAGCAAGATTCTTCAGTTCACCACAGAGCCTACCCTCTGCTTCATCACAATCAAAAATTGTCTTCAGAGGAGCAACCAAGATGGCGGCATAGGTAAACACCTATTGTTCTGCCCCGCACAACAATTCAAAAACTACAACAAAACAACAAAACAAACATCACCCAGAATCACCAGACAGCTGACTGAGTGAAAACTCCACAAATAAAAGTAAAGGTGGGACACTGAGACTCAGAAGAGCAGCAGAGCGCAGCCTTGAAGATACGTGTGGAAACAGAGGTTAAGAGCCATGGCCGCGCGTGGGGACTGTAGGGCTGGCAGCAGCAACCCCAGCTGGATTTCTCCAATGGGGAGGGTGGAGACGTCCCACTGCATGGATTCCCCAGTGCCAGGCAAGGTCTGAGGTCCGAGGTACGCACCCTGGAAGCCGGGCACAGCGGAGGTCTCCTAGTCTGAGGAGAAACCGGGTTGCCTGGGAAAGCAGTTTGCGCACATAAAGTGTGCGACAGCACAGATGCGCGACTTGCTCCCTGGCGACTTGCCCCCTGGTCCCGGAGACCACCGGACTGCTTTGTTTTACAAGCCTGGGCGAGACTTTAGGTGTGCAGACTCATTTGGGGAGAGGCAGAGTTGTCTGGCAAGGGGTAGAGACTAGCAGCTTTCTCTTGGAGGTGCCTGCAACAATTACCACCCAACAGATAACCGCGCGCGAGTGCTGCATAGGACATAGCTGACGCTGAGGCTGCCTACTCAGCTCAGAGACTCCGCCCATCCAACCTGAACACAGTCTCCCTTCACAGCCAATTGGCCTGGAGGTCAAACCCTCTTAGGGCTAACAACAGCAAGCTGGGTTTAAATTCAAAAATACTGTACAACTCATAAAGGATTGCAGTAAGAGTACCCACCTCAGGTAACTGGGGAGGCTGAGCCATTGTCCCTTAGAGGATATCTACCACATAAAGCAGCCACCATGCAGAGACATGGAGAGAAATCAGGTGTGAAAGAAACGGAGGAAAGAAGATGACTAGACATAGAGTTCAAAACCACTGTTATAAGGCTTTTCAAGAGGCTCCTAGAAAAGGTTGAGACCTATAAGGAAATAAGCAAGACCTACAAGGAAATGAACAAGACCCTCAAGGATATGAACGAGACCTGCAAGGAAATGAACAAGACCAACGTGGAAATGAATGAGTCCTACAAGGAAATGAAGGAGACCTACAAGGATATGAACGAGACTCTCAGGGATTTGAAAAGGACCAACCTGAAATTAAGCATACACTGACTGAAATAAAAAATATTATACAAAGACCTAAAAGTACTCTAGAGCACCCCAAGAACCAAGTTAAAGATTTGAAATACAAAGAGGTAAAATCCACTCAGCTGAAAAAGCAAGAATCCAAAAGAATCCAAAAAATTGAAGATAGTGTAAGGGGCCTCTGGGACAACCTCAAACATACCAACATCAGAATTATAGGGGTGCCAGAAAAAGAGAGAGCAAGACAATGAAAACCTATTTGAAGAAATAGTGACCGAAAACTTCCCACACCTGGTGAAAGAAATTGACTTAGGAGTCCAAGAAGCGCACCGAACCCCAATATATAGGAACCCTAAGAGGACCACACCAAGGCACATCATAATTAAAATGCCAAGAGCAAAAGACAAAGAGAGAATAGTAAAAGCAGCAAGAGAAAAACAGTTGGTTACCTATAAGGGAGCACCCATATGATTGTCAGCTGATTTCTCAACAGAAACAATTCAGGCCAGAAGAGAGTGGCAAGAAATATTCAAAGTGATGAATAGCAAGAATCTACAACCAAGATTACTCTATCCAGCAAAGCTATCATTCAGAATTGAAGGTCAGATAAAGTGCTTTGCAGATAAGAAAAAGCTAAAGGAGTTCATCACCACCAAACCAATATTATATGAAATGCTGAAAGATATTCTTTAAGAAGAGGAAGTAGAAAAAGGTAAAAATATAAATTATGAACAACAAGTACACATCTATCAACAAATGAATATAAAAATCAAGTGAATTAATAATCTGATGAACAGGATAACCTGGTAAATATAACAGAATCATGTACATAGAGAGGGAATGGACTGACAATTCTTGGGGAGAAAAGGGGTGTGGGAAGTACAGCAAGAGACTGGACAAAAATCTTGCAACAATGGGAGAGGACAGTGGGGAGGGGGAGGTGAGGGTGGAGGGTGGGATGGGTACAGGGTGGAGGGGAGCTATAGAGGGATAAAAAAGGGGGAACAATGTAATTAATAAACTGAACAATAAAGATTTTTTAAAAAATTGTCTTCAAACTCTATGAGCCTGCTGAATGAAAGTCAACTCTTCGCTACCTATGAGGATTCTCAATGATTTCAAGTGTGATGAGTGTCCCGGACATGGTTGAAAAATCAATGAAAATAATGAGGTCATGGGAGGCCTGGGGCTGAAACATAGTGAACATTACAGAAACCTGCAATGATTTCTGGACTAAGTATAAATCTGAGAAAACTGCCTCATTTAAAATGGAAAAAATACATCCCTTGATTAGCAAAAATCCTTTCAAGAATTTACTAGTAAAATTAGATATTATTGTTAGTGTTATTAATGATGATCTCTTTTAAACAAATAGTTTTTCTACAACATTATTCTCTGTGATGAGTCTCTTCCACTTCAATAAGTTAACTCTTCATTACTTAGAAGAAAAAACAGACTCTGGATAATAATGCCATGTTTATTTTTGTGAGTGAGCCTAAAACCTTTCCTTCAGAAAATGAATGCAAACAGCTGTCTGCAGTAAAGTTGCTTTCAGAAGCGTAATGTTCTTTGGTTGGGCTTTGCCAGAATGTATTTGTTCTGCCTTTGAGCAAGATGAGCTCTACATATGTTCTCAAAGCTCAGTGCCCTTGGTTGTTTATAAGGTGCCCTCCTGGAATAATCCTGTGTGACGCATCTAATCCCAAATCAAAACAAACAATGTAATACCTCTCATCACTGATTTCCTAAATACGTAGTAAGGTAAATATTAATAATAATTATCAATGAGTCACTAGGTTTCAAACCTCTTAAGAAACAAACTAGATGATTTTTATTAAGTGGATCCAATCTTATATAGATCATTGGATTGGCCTGAGATATATGAAGAAAAGAGGTTTTGGAAAAGTATATCTAATCTAGTGATTATATCCAAAAGGGGTCTGATCTAAATTACTACTTCACAAACTTTGGTGTTCATTAGGATCTCCTGGAAACTTTTTTTAAAAATACAGATGCCCAGGTCCCACCTCAGAGATCCTAACTCAGTAGGTTTTGGGTAGAGCCTGCAAGTTTGCATTTCTAACCATCACTCAAGTGCTGCTGATACTTCGAATCCCTAAATCACACTTTGAGTAAGGCTGTTCTGATCCACCTCAGTTCTGAAAAGAGTTTGCAAAATGGAGTACCCTTTGTTCACAGGTGGTCTAAGGCACGAATGCAACATATCCTTACAATACAATAACCTGTGAATTCTCTTGTACTGGCTCAATGAAGGACCTTAACTAGTTATTGTTAAAAGCAGATTCTACTGAGATTTAAATTCTGATGTTGTTCCAAGAAAACCTTTTAACACACTTCTAGCATGGTCATTAGTATTAAAACACTGAAATTAACTGAAGAATAATGGCAATCTGTCAGATCACCACTGTGGTAGATTGCTTAAAGGCCTAAAATTTCTCCCATCTCACATTGTGCCTTTGGGTGAGACTTTGTTGATTCTCTTATCTAAAACTCTAGTAGATTTTTCAACATCCAGATGTGAGCTGACCTCGTGACTTGCTTTAACCAATGAATATGCCAAAAGTGACCTTATGCCAGGCCTTGGAGCTTCTGCATTTGCCTTTTTTAGAAAATTTTCCAGAAATTGCCCTGAGAGAAAGCTAATCTGGCCTCCTGGGGGTTATGAGACTGGAAGCGAACTGAGGCACCCCAACCAACAGCCAGCACCCACCAGATGTGTACATAAGGCCATCTTGCACTGTGAGTTCGGTGACCTTCAGCTGAATACCACTTGCTGAATGCTACTTTCTGAATGAGTCCTCCTGCCCCCTCAATCCTTAGAAATGTGAGAAATAATAAATCATTGTTTTAATCCAGCAAGTTTTGGGGTATTTTATCAAACAGCACTAAATAACTGTTATAATATTCTGAATGTTTCAGTTAATCTGGATAATGAAGGATCCTGACCATCTATAACCAGGACAACAATAATAATGGAATGGCGCCTCACCGTCAGGAAGTGCCATTTTATCTGCAATATTATGACAAAGTCCACATGAATGAGAAGTGGTGCAATGCATTGGCCAATCCTCATTCTTCTTACTCAGAGAAAAGGTGCATTTATCTCTAATAAATGAATGAATAAATGTCATCAATTATTCTATGTCTAAATGAGTAGATAACAACAACATAGTGCCCTAGCCAGTTTGCTCAGTGAATAGAGCATCAGCCTGTGGATCAAAGTGTCCCAGGTTCAATTCAGATCAAGGGCCCATACCTCTGTTGTAAGCTTCTCCCTGGCCCAGGTGCTAGTCAGAGTGAGTGCAGGAGACAAACCAACTAATGTGTTTCTCTCACATCATTGTGTCTCTCTGTCTTTCCTTCTCTCTTCCACGCTCTCTAAAAATCAATGGAAAAATATCCTTGGGTGAAAAATAAAACAAAAGGAGTAAATAACAACAACATAGTCAAGAAAAACACCCTCTGTTTTATAATTCCTAATAGATTATGGCCACTATGACTATATTCCATTATCTCCCACAAAGCTGAGAATGTCTCCCTTCTAACTTTACTATCGATGGGACATATAAATAACAGTTAAACAAGAGCATTTGCCCTTTCAGAATGTATTTTTATGCTAGAAAGATAAATGATCTGTTATGTTTTCTCTGTGTTACAAAATATAACAATTATTCAGATCCTAATGCACCCAGGGTCTGGGAAAGCTTTGAGGAAACAAGGGAACTGTCTTCTTCTACTTTATAAGACAACCTCTTCATACTTCTTTTCATTAGATTACATGGGTCTCTGGATACTCTCTTTCTAATCTTTGCCTCTTGTAGGAGGTTTTCCTGATGTTTCAAGGTTGTATTTACTTATATATACCTCGACTAATCGAATTGTTGGATCCCTTGGAAATTAAAGTAATTTAAAGAGTTTATTGTTTAACTTTATAATTAAATTCCCCATGTCCTCCCATAATGTGGTACTCCTTACAAAGAAATATTCCCTGTTGAAAAATAAGTAGACTTGCATAAGAGCAATTCTCAGAGTAACAGTGTCTACTCCATTATCTCCCAGCAAATTACCTACTTAGCTGATTATCTGCTGAAAACTTAAAACTCGAGTTTTAAGAAAATGAGAGCAAAGGTACTTGCTCTACTATTACCCTTCCAGTGACAATTTGCAAAAGTCTGAAAGCTCTTAAAATGTAATTCCTTTGGTGGTTTGGCAGGGACAAGTAACTATGTATTGCCCTAAGTTTTCCAAGAAGTTATAGAAATTTCCTGCTAGAGTTATCAGCACATGGTCAGAGTCTGACCTTCTGCAAAACTAAAAGAAATACTCTCCAAACTCCTTTAAAATCATATTGGAGTTGATATCTGGTAAAATGAAGAAAATAGGGTATGACTTACACTTTAGTAATATCTTCTTGCATAGTCCCTTAGTCATAGACCTGAGAAAGATAACTTATAATCCTACCCTGCTTTTGTAAAATCCTTTATAATTTTTAAATTTCATTGAAGGGATTGAATTTGAAACTGTGAAGTAAGTTAAAGTTCATGTTATTGTTCCCTCTTTTAAAAAACAGACTCTGAAGCCCACTAAATTTTACAATTTTGTAGGAGACATTTATTGTGTTGGCCTGACCAATGTCCACCTCCGCCCCTCTGGTCTTCCTTCAGGGAACTACTTCTTTTCCAACTCATAGACCACATGATTAGATGAGCTGAACCCAGTTCACACTGATCCCCAAGCTCTAGATGTGAGCCAATGGGAGCATTCCATTTCAGATTAGCCAATAGGAGCATTCCATTTCCAGGCCACAGTTACTGATTCATGGATGGATCGATGACCCAATATGTTTAAAAAAGAATTGACTCTGGTCCTGTTATTAGAACTGTTGGAAAGATTAAGCCTTTTTTTTTTAAGAAGATGCTAAGATAGCATGATGCAATCTAAATCACTACAAGGGAAAACCTGCCCAAGAATAAAGCCAACATGAAGGAAATAAAAGCAGAAAATGAAAGAAACATTTTCAAATGAAATATATTCTCTGACAGTTCTAGAGGTCAGAAGTCTGAAATCAGTTTCACTGGACTGAAACTGAGGTTTCAGCAAGATTTCCTTTCCTCCAGAGGCTCCAGGGGCAGTAACAGGACTTGCCCTTCCACCTGCTGGTGGCTGCTGGCCTCACTCTGATCTTCAAGACCAGCACCTTCAACTCTCTGCTCATATACATATTGCCTCATCATTATTTATGGAATTTGGCCCCTCAATTCCACTGTATCTGAAACTCTAGTGCTCGATTTTTCAAATATGTGGGCAAAAAATATTCTCTTTTTGGCCAGTATAAGTAAAACTTCTGTCATTTGATACTAAAATCATCCAAGGTCTCCACTAAATGGATTAACAAAGAGATGTAAAATTCCTGGTGTTAACAAGGACATCAGGGAGCAGAGCCACTGATTTCCATTGGAAAAGATCTCCACTCCTGTGGTCCCACAATGATTTATTACAAGTCAAAAATAAACATGCTCAGAGAAACCTTGTGACTTTATAAATCAGCACATTTCCTGATTTTTGTTTCTTCACAGTCTCAGATCGGGTTCTCCAGAGCTGATGTTGAAATATGCAAAGGATTGATTAAGAAAGTGGGGAGACTGGTAAGAAAGAGAAGGAAGGTAGCTCAACTAGGTGCAATGCCAGGCACAGTCCCTAGAGGGCAACGTCAGCCTGTCCCTGCTGGAGAGCTCTGGCGTGTCTGACACCTCAAAGTGGTTCCCATTCGGGACAAATGGTTGGGGCTTTCATACTTCTGCACCTGTCATTCACTGGCACAGCCCCCAGAGAATATAAATTCTGTGCAAAGTTGTCCAATAGCCTAACGGCAGACCTCTGAAAAGCTGTAACTGTTGGGGGGGGAAACACACTCGCAGAGGAGAGTATTCAAAAATAGTGAAAAGAAGTACAAAAATGTCTGGGCAGAGCCCCAGTATTATCTACTAATTCTCCAGTGACTTTGGGCAGGTTTCTATAAATTTTCACTTAAAGTAATATGGAAGAGATAATATTATACATTCATTGGTCTTAATTTTCTGCAATCAGTTTAATATCTAATCTTTATCAATACTAAAAAGTGTATATTCCAAACTAAAATTACCACTGTCAGTTGGGCTTCAGAAATTCAATAGAATTATTATGGCACACCGACCAGATTCTCCCACTCCTAGTTCCTCTGGTTATTTAAGTCAGGAACTTAGAAAAGCTATTTGGAATCCTTCAATTCACAAAATGTTCTGGTGGTCCTAGAAGATTTACACCAAATTTGTGAACAAAGAATAATTTTATGTTCCTTTCTACCAGAACCCTCTGTTTCTTTGTAGGTTTGGCAGGGGGAGAGCACATATCTTAGCTCATAATATATTGTGCAGTCATCATGTATTACAAAATATGAGCAAATTTGAAATCTATGGTCATGCTTGAAAATGGTTTGAAGGTAGGACAAATATTTGTATATGAATATGTATATTTATGTATATGTATACTCTTCTAGGAACATCAAATAAGTACTAAAGTTATATGCCTGCCATGTTATATTTGCTTGTATCTATTGTTCCTAAATGTATATTGGTCAGTACTTGCAATCATCACATTCAATGAAATTTTTTTGCTTCCTGATTTATTTATCTCACTTCTTTCTCAGTTCTCTCAAGATATCAAATTTAATAGATTGGCTATATTCTTGTTTAGCAAAAACTTTTCTACATATTTTCAGCCATTGAAATAATGTCTAAGAGATTTCCCACCTTTCATAAACTTAAGTTACAGAGCTTATAAATCATTTTACCACCAAGTTATAAACCTCTGAAAATGCAGGGAGCTGATGGAAATGCTAACAGATTTTCAGGAGCATTCTGATCATGTCAAAGACCATTTTCCACTCGAGTTAAGAGCCAGTTTTTAACCATTATCATCCACTGCAGGAAGAGCTGAGTACAAACATGAGGGTTGGGAAAAGGACAGAGAAAAGATAGTTTCATATGTCTTCTTTTGAAAAGCTTTTCTGTATATACATCCTGCTTGAATGAAAGGAGGCAAGTGGATACTAGTCATCTCTAATTGCTGAAAGTGGAGGAAGAGAAGACATTTGCAGGGGTGGGAGTAGGTTTCACAGTAGAATCTAGGTACCACTCATCATTCTCCTGCCACATGGTTAAGCATTGGTACTCATAGAGTACCAACAGATGAACTTTTTATTTTAAAACAAAAAACTTAGAAACAACTGACCATACTTTCGACAACTTACAAAGGATTTGTAAGAGGATTGTCTTCCAGAAAAAAAAAACAACAGAAAATCTCTTCCTACTTCCATGCCACAGTCACAGTTTTCCAGACTTCTTTGTTCTTTTAGTCCTTTCTTAAATCTCTACCTCCATCCAACCACTACTGAGAAAACTCAAGAGGTTCCCGAGGACTCAGAAGAAATTTAGAATGTTTTTCTCATCAATCTATTTTGTCTAAAATAACATGAAATAATTAATTATATAGCTTTCCTCCTCTCTCTCTCTCTCTCTCTCTCTCTCTCTCTCTCTCTCTCTCTCTCTCTATATATATATATATATATATATATATATATATATATATGCACGCGCGCGCGCGCGCACACACACACACACACACACACACACTAGTAGCCCTGCACAGGAATCCATACACCAGTAGCTCTCTGCAGGGCCTGGCCACTGTGGGGCCTGGCCACTCCGAGGCCCAGAGGCCCTTCCACAGCCAGGTGCAGAATGATTGCCTTGTTGCCGTGGCAATGAGACAAACATTCTTCCAGGCTGCTCACAGCAGCTGCCCCCACCCCCCACCCTCCAGGACTGGGGACTCTAGCAGGGTTGAGAGGACTGGGTGCCTCCATCTTATTTATGGCTATGGACTCTGCCATCTTTGTGACAGAATGATGGTTAATTTGCATATTGCCCTTTTATCAGATAGGGTGTGTGTGTGTGTGTGTGTGTGTGTGTGTGTGTGGTGTATCCCTCTGGTTGTTGGTCAGAGCCAAATGTCAATATGTTTACAAGTATTTTTGTGGTGTAACCCACAGGCTGACTAGCTATTTGCAATTGCTCTGCAGCATTGGGGGAGCTGTTCTGCACATGGTGCTGAATTGAAGAACCCATCCTGAGGGGCTTACATTCATTCTTTAGACCTGTGATGAAAAAAAGAATAAAAAATACTTTCCCATGTATCTTGTTAAATTTAAGTCAGTTGTCCAATATTCCTTGATTAGCTAAAGAAGTCTTTCTTTTCCTTCTGGTTATTCAAATCTATATCCTGAGTTTTAAATGCTGCATCTTTCAAGTCAACTTTACATCTGACCTTAAAAGTATTTGTACTTCAGGTTTTTACTTCACTGACGTTATAACTCTTGTTTACTGATTTTGTGACTCCTATAATTTATGGTCTTAAAAGAGCTTCTAGTTAAGATCCAATCATATTTCCACCCACTTTTAATGAGGAACTAAAAATCCACTCCGAAATATAACACCTTAAAAGAAATACAATTTATTATCTTTTTAGTGCAATCTTCTAAACACACTGATGATAAATAGCATAGAACTTGACAACAAAGCTCCATCAATTATGTATTACTGAGTTATGAAGGATTTACATATATAAAAAGATTATACAACTTCAACAAATTATATTGCCCTGAGAATGATTTCCCAGAGCTGAAAAGTTACTAATATTAAAACCAATGCATTGTTGCCAAAACTGGTTCCACTCAGTGGATAGAGCATCAGCCTGTGGACTGAAAGGTCTCAGGTTAATTCCGGTCAAGGGCATGTACCATTGTTGTGGGCACATCCCCAGTGGAGGGTGTGCAGGAGGCAGCTGATCAATGTTTCTAGCTCTCTATTCCTCTCTCTTCCTCTCTGTAAAAATCAATAAAATATATTTTTTTAAAAACCAATGCATTGTATCTTTAGTCATCAAAGTGGATCAACACAAAATAACTTCAGTGAGTGTGACTTTTATTATGAAGTAAATTCCAAGTAAAAATATACTTCAAATTTGGATGTCAGTTATTTGATGAGTAGACAAAAAAAGCTGTGGTACATATGCACAATGGAAAACTACTTGGCCATAAAAAGGAAGAAAATCTTACCTTTTGTGACAGTAAAGATGGACTCAGACAGAATTATGCTAAGTGATATAAACCAGCCAGAAAAAGACAAATACCATGATTTCACCTATATGTGGAATCTAAATGACAAAATAAACAAATAAAATTAAAACAGACTCAGACACAGAGAGTGAACTGATAGTTGCTGGAGGAGAGGGGGTTTGGGGTGGGAGGAGCTGGGCAAAAAGGTGAAAGGGGTATATGGAGTATAGTCAATAATACTACTAAAACTATGTATGGTGATAGGGGAACACTTTGTAAAGTATATGATAACCTAACCACTATACTGCACACCTGAAACCAGTACAAAATAATAGTGAAAATAAACTGAAATTGAAAAATAAAATTTTATTTAAATTTTCTCCTAAATTTGGATGTCATTTTTAACTGTGTTCAAGCATTCATAAATATCCTATTAAATACCCATGTAATTATATTTTCAAAAGGACTTCCCCTACGCTGCACCCTCGGACCCACAGCTGTGACTATGCCTTTCTTGGCCTTGTCTACATGCACTTCATCAATTTACTTCAGGACATTTGTAAACAGGCAGTGTAAGAGGAGCACAAGTGAAACTGAGTGGACCTGACATTTCAATTCATTCTGTCCAGCCTTGACAAATTAACCAAATTATGCACATATAGTTAAAGTAATCACTCTTTGTGGCAGTGATGACAGTAAATAAATAGAAATGGGCCAGCCGTTGCTGATTAACTGTTGTGTCTTCTGTTTAGTGTTCTTGAACTTCCTTGCTTATGAAGGGGATTTGTCATTAAAGAGTTGCTGCTTTGCTTAATGAGTGTAATGGGGAAGCCTCAGAGGGGAAGTAAGCTGGATTACCTAATTACCTGAATTATGCTAATTATCTTGACAAAGTCCCGCCCCTTCTGTGGAACCCACAAGTCATCTCAACTCCAATTAGGAGTTTCAGCTCCCAAATCCTCATGGATGTTAAACTCATCAGCAGTTAGTTCTATTTAGTTTGACCTCTAGAGGGCGATCCTTCCTAGGATCCAATTCTATGGGAAAGAGCTGAGAAATTAACCAAATCCCAGAGGTGGAAAGCAGTCATCTCACATGACCACTATGACAAGGAAAACCTATCACTGCTCTCAAGATACCCATGACACACCCATTACCCCAGTCTTCATTTTTCACACTGTCTCTCTCTCTCTTTTTTTCACTCCACATCCATGAAATGTTGAGCCACCTTTAACTATCTTGGAACTGAGAAAAAGTCAAATGATCAGGAAAAGCCCCCTCCAGCTATAGAAATCCTACCACCTTCCTTGTGTGATGTTTCTTGTACCAAAATAGTAACAGCTGTTGCTATATATCAAAATATTGACATGTTAGTTGTCCAATCTCTAGCTTCCTCTTCCTGAGTTTTGTTTGTGCTGCCTGATTTTGTTTTTAAGATCAGAAGAATACCACCTGGTAAATGATAAAGATAGCCACATATTGTGGACTCATACACTATGTCATACCTGTACTTTATACATTAAAGTTTCCAAAAATTCAAATAATTATGCAAGGGTCACCTCACCTCACAGTTTTAAAATATTTATCTGAGCTTTGCTTACTAATCTACTCCCATTTTAAAATCCCTTCACTAGGCTCTCTGCGAAAACAAGAACTAGTATTTACTGAGCTTTTTCTATGTGCCAGGCACTACATTAAGCACTTTTCCTGAATTATATCATTTAATTTTTACAACAATGCAAGGCTGTCTTATCATCCACTTTACGAATAAGGAACCCAAGGCTCAGAGATGGGAAGTAACTTGTTCAACTTCACTCAGCTGGTAAGTTTATTAGTAAATCACTATCTAACACAGTCAATTTTCTTACCTAACTGATGCCTCATCAACCCAGTAAGACTCCCCTTAAATGTCTCCTAATCGATAAACTTTTTAACTTTATTTTTATTGTTGACACTATTACAGATGTCCCCATTTTCTCCCTTTTTGCCCACCCCCTCCCGCCCCCTGCCACCCCTTCCCTGTGGCCATCATCACACTGTTGTCTGTGTCTGTGTTATGTATATATGTTCTTTGACTAATCTCTCCACCTTATTTCATCCAGTCCCCACTTTGCCATCACCGCTAACAGCTGTCATTCTGTTCCATGTATCCATGCTTCCATTTCTATTTTGTTTGTCAGTTTATTTTGTTCAGTAGATTTTACATATAAGAGAGATGATATGGTATTTGTCTTTCTCTGACTGGCTTATTTCACTTAGCAAAATAAATCTCCAGATCCATCCATACTATCCCAAAAGATAAAGAGTTCCTTCTTTCTTAGGGTCAAGTAGTATTCCACTGTGTAAATGTACCCCAGCTTTTTTTTATCCACTCATCTACTGATAGGCACTTGGGTGGCTTCCAAATCTTGGGTATTGTAAATAACACTGCAGTGAACATAGGGTTGGATAACAGTATATCCTTTGAATCAGTGTTTGGAGTTTCTTTGGCTACACTTCTAGAAGTGGGATTGCTGGGTGGAATGGGAGTTCCATTTTCAAGTTTTTGAGGAAACTCTTTATTGTTGTCCCCAGTGGCTGCACCAGTCTGCATTCCTACCAGCAGTGCACAAGGTTTCCCCTTTCTCCACAGCCTTGTTTTTTGTTGATTTATTGGTAGTAGCCATCCTCTTTCCTTGCAAAGATAGTAAGAAGAATTCAAAGAAATCTCAGGAAAATAAGCAATTGACTTTCTCAATATTCTCCCTGGCAAAACTGACTCATGTTGCTTAGAAGTCTAAATCCTACTTTCTGACTATACAGGATAGTGCTTACTAGTATGTTATAGATTCTGGATCCAGGAAGCCTACATTGAAATCCCAGCTCCTCACTGACTAGCTGAATTACTTTTAATAAATTATTTAACCTCCCTGGGCCTCAGTTTCCTCATTTTAATATTAGATAATAATATGTACTTCACAAGTGAGGCTTAAATAATCAGCTGTAGGTGAAGTGCTTACAACATCTGGTAAACACAAACTCTTCTGATTTTGTTCAAGGTCAAAGAAGAGAGAGGTTTCATAATGGAAAATATGAGAGAGGATCGCCAATCTGAAAAAAAAAGGATGTGTACATCATTTAAGCTTAATAAATAAGACTTTTTAAGGACCCCATGTCAATATGCCAGTTTGGGTTTGGATTTGGGTTCGGTTCGTGTGGGAGATATGAGCTCTGTAGTTTCCTAATGGGGTTGTTTCTGGGCAAGGAAAAAAGTCTACCTGGTTTAACAGGTCATGTGAATATTTCAAATGCCAGACCTCACCCCTTCTCATTTGCAAGGAAGTAAACATGATTTATTTAAGAATACTTTAAAGAAACCAGAACTATTCTTACAGAAAAAGCTCAATTATACCAGTCTTGCTTTCTTTCTAGCAGACATTTCACAAAATTTAGCATTTCATCTCTTGTCCCTACTCTTCCAGCCACTCTGTGTTGCCCTCTGTCCTCAGAGTACAGCCTCTCATTTGAAAATCACGACCTGTGTCCCTGAGTTGTCCATCCAAGGGCACCTTCTTGTAAATGTTGAACTTGACATGGTGATGAGTCCTCAGCAGCTTCTGTTTCCTTGCCTTTGAATTTCCCTTATATTGAAAGCATCTGTCAGTAAAGCAAGAGGTCAAAGATATACTCTACACCTACTGGGAGCAGTTGGTGACCATAACACCATTGGTGGGCCCACTTGGGAGGATCAAAAACCATAGGTTTTGTTTTTCAGGTTCTGCCTCTTTATATGGTAATCGCTCTGGGTATCAGCACATTCACCTTTTTGGGGACTTCTAGGTGCAACCTAAGCTCCTTTATAGTGAAAATATTTGCTTATTCCAAAAGGCGGTAGGTTGCCTTATATATAAAAATATAGATAGTAAATAGAATTGGTTCAATTAATCCAGCTAAAAGTTCATGGACGAGGACAATTTGCTATTATCACACCTTTAACTCAGTGCATGGCAGATTTAACCTTACGGCCCTAATTATATTTCTAAAGTTACCTCCTCCCACTCATATGAATTTTTTTTCTTTCACCCTATTATAGGTTTCTCAGCCTTGTCACTGTTGACATGTTGGGCCCAATAATTCTTTGTTGTGAGGATCATCCTATGTATTGTAGGATGTTTTGAAGGATCCCTGACCTCTAATCCACTAGATGCCAGGAGCAAAGTCCTCCCTCAGTTGTAACAACCAAAAATGTCTCCAAAGATTGCTCAGTATCCCTGGGAGGAGAAAATTGCCCCTATGAGACACTAACATTAGATGTTTGGTTCTCATTTTGAATATTAGTAGTGATTTTTAAGTTTTACTTTTCCACTGGTTTTTATGCTTTGCTGTTCTCTGCCAGTGGATGAAAGCACATTCTGCCAATATCACAAATCTTTAATTTGGCATTGTTGAGTTCTGAAAACTCTAACCAAATAGCCCTGTGATAGTCCAGGTCATTGAAAGTGAAACTCAGCTCCAACATCATCCATGCACCTGTTCGATAGTTGAGGCTAATGTGCTGGCTTACGTGATCTGACTCTAGCAGACTTCCTGTTTATGCTCCCTCCATCAGGTGAGGCCCACAGGAGCCTCAAGACAAAGGCAAGCAGTTGCCTAACTGGAGAATCCACAGCTATGCCCAGCAGCTGCAATACGGGCCCCAGGAAGCAGTGGGAAACAAACAATACTGCCTCTGTGTAACCTGACTGCCAAAAAAAAATAAAAACAAGCTATATATTCAAAGCACAGATATCTGTGTCATTGGGGCCAGCCCTACATCAGGTTCTGAAGTATGGCAGTCACATGGCCCATCATTTCAGCATCCTCCTCCATCACAAGTCCAACCTGTCTCCTACCCCAGAGGAACTTGTGGGGCATCACCCACCTGATTCTAGAGCCTAAAGCATCCTCTCATTCAACTTACCTTTCTTGGATCCTATTTGCAGCTGACCTCACAAACAAATCTCCAGTTAGCGAGATCGACGTTTCCGGACTGTTGGACCGTGTGCCAGGCCTACCCTCTGAAGCATACCTTTCATTAGCCATCAAGGTGTTTTGAAATTCTAATGTGACTGCCAATATTTTAAACCCTGAGAGTTTGTCTAAAAATGCCAGACTTCCAGCTTCTCTTGGAGAGCTCGAATGTGACACAACATGTACTGAAACATTCGTTTAGCTGTCCATCATTCGGCTATGCTCAGTCATAACAACCTGTTTAGACAGATCAGATCAGGTGCCCCATAGGCATCTGGGTATGTGATCCTCTCATTTGAATCTCAGAGGCTCACATGCCCAAACTGTAATTATTTTAGGAAAACAAAATCAGCGAGGCTAATGTAGGAGGTGAAGATTAAAACAATAACTAATGTTTTAAGGCTATTAATGCACTTTTCACAGACACCATTTTTTTTCTAATAGACAATCATCAAGTGCCACTTATCAAGCACTAATTTTAAGTACTAAATCAAATGCCTGTCACAGTTTGAAGCATTTTACACAAAATATTTCATCTAATTCTTTCACTAACCATCTGAAGTAGGTACCATTATTATCCTCTTATTGGAGATAAGAAAACTGAGGCACACAGAGGTTAAGAAACTTGTTCTGATGTCAGAATCCAGATGGGAATGAACCTGGGGGTTGAGGAGGTCTGACTTGGACTCCAAGCCAAGTTTGCCACACTTGCCTGGGGTCTTCACTGCCCCTCAGATTAAGACAACTCTCATAATAACTCTGGGAAGCAATCATCATTATTACTATGCTCACCTTTACAGATGAGGGATACACTTGTCTAAGTTCTGGAGAGGAGAAACTGTCACCAGTCTTCACCAGCTTCCCAGAGTCAACTCCAAGCGTCAGGGCTGTGATGTCAGTCCTAGACACACTCATGGTGGCAGCCCCTTTTTCCTCAGGCCCTAATCTAAGAAAGCATGAGTGGAGGTCTGCTGTGCCCTGCTACAGCCCCCAAAATTTGTGATGGATCTGCTCAGACATCCAGAAGAGTATTCCAGATTCTTCAAGCCAGGAAGCCACAGCAAACTGTGAACTCTGCTGAACTTGCCGTGCCTTGCAAGG
This sequence comes from Antrozous pallidus, assembly GCA_027563665.1. Classification (NCBI taxonomy): domain Eukaryota; kingdom Metazoa; phylum Chordata; class Mammalia; order Chiroptera; family Vespertilionidae; genus Antrozous; species Antrozous pallidus. The sequence continues at coordinate 27,327,712 of CM050508.1, read as the reverse complement.
AGGTTCCTGTTCTGCTGGGATGTAGAAGAAGCAGCAGAAGTGGGAGCCAGGGAATAGGGCTGGAAACTGGGGCCGCTGAAAGGCAATGGAAGCAAAAGTTACAAAGTAATCCACTTCCAAGCAAAAGTTACCAAGTGGTCCACCACCAGTGCACAGAAAGGGCAAAATTTTTAAAGGATTCAGTAGTGGATTAGCATCTCTTCTCTGTTCTACCAAATCTACTTATAGCCCAATCTTGGTTCTCACTGAATACGGCACATACAGATCTCAATGAGCTTGTCTCCTACAAACAAAACAACAACAATAAAACACAGTGGTGCAATGGAGAGAGCCCTGGGTTTCCCAACGAACAAATGCTCAACCATAAGTTAGGACTCATTCGTGAACGCTCATTTTCTTTCACTTCCTGTGTTCTGCCTATGTAGGTCCCATCAGCTCTTCTCCAAAACTTATCTCAAATCTATCCTCTTCTCTCCATCTCAGCTGCTAAAACCCTTGGCCAAGCCATGGTTGTTGCTCACCAGGATTCCTGTAGTAACTTTTGCTCTTTCATGTGTTCCCTTATCACCAATCCAGCAAAACAAATCAATCTTTACAAAACATGAATTAGATCACAAGATTCCAACATTTGAAGTCATCTCATAATATTTAGAATAAAGTCCAAATTTCTTGCCAGGATCTAGAAATCCCAATCTCTCCAGTTTCATCTTCATTTGCTCACATTTGCTAAATCCTAAGTATCCTGACCTCCTTTGCTCCTCTTCAAACACATCCAATTCACTTCACTTGTAAACATTCTCCCCATCACTCGCTTTTCCTACAATTCCTATTGCTATTTCCTCATTTCATTCAAGATTTTTTCTAATGTCCCATCACTAGAGATTGCTTCCTTGACTATGGCTTCTAAAATAGCCTTCATTCCTTTTCTTCTATCCCATCCCAGCTATCTCTGTCTCCTCATGCCGCACTGTTCTTTTTTTTTTTAACTTATCACTTTAACACTGTCTGAAATTATTGGGCATATGCATTTGCTTACCTGTTTTGTATCAGTCTCCCTCCACTAGAATATAATCTCCATGAGAACATTGACCTTGTCTGTCTTTTTCAGGGCTGGGTCTTCAGAAACTAGAACTATGCCTGGCACACAGTAAATATTTGTTGAATTAAAGAACAAAGTTGAAAACTCACCATCATGTTTCTAGCTCCAGGGAGATTTTTAAAAAGAGAGTGAGAAGTCAAAGAGAAATTAGAAAGAGGGAAGCGCTCACCAGTTGGACTGGGCTTGGTATGTCCCAACTCAATGAGTGATCAGTATACAGTAGCTGCCCAACAAATACTGGCATGAGTTTAAATTAGTACAGAAAGGTATATAAGGATAGAAAAAGACAAATCGTCCTGGCAACCTACATAAGAAATATTGAAAGAAAACTAATGAAAGAACTAGTAATTCTAGAGAGTAAAAACTAGGACAGGGAGAATAGGATTTTTTTTTAACGTCATAGTGCATGTTTTGAGCACATACAGAAAACACTATTCTGCTTCCCAAAACTAGACATCTATTGAAATGAACTACATTCTTAGGGTAGTTCCAGGAAACTCCTTTGAGTTCAAGTCAACCTAAAATCACCGATGTATCTAAATAGTATAAAGATAGCCATGTTCTGAGGGTCCTTCCTTTGATTAGAAATCTGGGGAGCTTCTTGGGTGAAATTCGAATGTGACTCTTGTACACAGAGGACTAAAAGAGACCCAAGAAAAAGGCAGATCATGCCAGCTTGGTCGGTGGCAGGTTTAATAAGCAAGGGAACTTACTTACATGCAAGGCTAATATTAGGTGACTGCAAGGCAAGTAGATCACCGAATTTATTTCCAGAATCTTAAAGGTTTATGTGGAGACCTTAACTGGTTCAGTAAGGTATGCCATCTGGATGGTCTCAACACCTTACTCTCTCAAGAAGCTGTGTCCTGGAAACGGACCCACTGTGGGAATGGTGGGCAGAACAAACATTCCAAGAACAGAGGAAGGGAGCCTCTGAGAGCCCAGGTCCAGCATATGGGTCAAACAGTGGCCACATCCTGACAATGATTTCCTCCAACACCTCCCAATATGGGTTTCCACACAGTTCTGGAAGCAATGATTGAAAATGCTAATGGTTGCATTTATCCGAGGATGATAAAGAGGCATCTGTTTTTGCTCTGTATTTCCCCTACTTAACCTAAATAAGTTCCGCCTCAGTTTGCCTCTGGGGTTTCACCAGGCTTGACAAGATCAATGCCCACAAGGGCTGGGCAGGTAATATAAATGTGTGAGTCAAATAAGACACAGTGAGACTTGGAGCAAAGAAAAAAGCCTGCCTCACCTAAAGCCATTCAAATTCAAATGTTATAAAAGGAAAGAAAAACCACACACATTGTGCCAACCTAACAAATTTGCAACGTCTGGTTAGACCACCAGGGCCCAGGGCAGCACAGTTACCGCTCAGCCCTGTCAACAGCAGCCTGGCAGGTGGAGTCACTGAGGTGGAAGCCAGCCTTATTTGTTTTCTTTTGAATCAAAATGAGGAGGCAGACATAATGAGGAAGTACTGAATTTGTTGCCATGAAATACTGAGGGCTCCTCCCAAATCACCCACCTGTTGAGCTGTTTACATTATAGAGTTTGGCATGAAACTTCAAGGTATCACTGATGCAATGGAATAGGCTACAATCCTAAAAACAGCAGCGGTTAGGCTGGGCACATTGGGGTGCCAAAAGGCTGATGCAAAGCATTGATGAATATTCTGTTTCCTCCCACTCACAGTAATCCAAAGCCGGTAATTTGTAACATGTATGCTGTTCTGGGTAAATCGTGAGGAAAGTAGTAGAAAACTTGTGTCAACAGGAAGTCTTTCTGAAAAGCTGGTTGCTGTTGAGTTGCTGTCAAGCACTGCAGCTCTAAGTCCCATTAATCACAAAATCTGGTAGGAAGACCTACAAATTGCCAACCCATGATTCAAGTCCCTCGTCTTCCAGCAAAATAATTATAAATTCACTAATGCAGCCTGTAAATCTGAAAGCTTTCATTGTGCGAAATTCAGAAGCTCATTTGACTCAGGATCTAAATTGTTCATTAAAAAATATAGCCCTTATGTTTGTTTACTGCTAAATGTTATTCATATAGTTGACATCTGGTCTATTATAAAATCCTATGTAATTTGAGTTCTGATTACATTATTGTATCTTCCTCAGTTCCCTCCAGATAAGATGCTTTAACAAATGACTTCCTTCTTAATTTCAGGAAACAAGGGATTATTTGGACTTAAAAAAAAACAAAACTAGAGGAAAAATATAGAGCAGATTTGCCCCCTTTCAGGGTACTCATTTATCAATTTATTTATTCAATGGCATTTTTGAACAGCAACTATGCACTACCCACTACAATAGATGCCAAAAAATAAAAAAGTAAGTAAAATATGATGCTCCCCCTAAGCAAAATCCAACAGGAAGAAGTGAAGTAGGTGAATACTTGCGATTGTCTACTAGAATGCATTCCCCTACTTAAGCCTTGCAAGCAGAACTCTGGCTGAAGAGTAAATTCATTCCTCTTGTCAGTATTTGGGCAGGTGACAATTCTTGCTAATGAGTCATGAGAAGAGGTGTGCTGGGAGCTTCCCCTTGCTCTTCAGAATGAGCTTCTTGACATTTTCTTTTGCTTTCCTCTGATGATATTGTTCATGGGTTTTATGTTTGGAATCACTGCCTCCAATTAACTACCAGCCTGAGGCTGGGGTAGCCCTGGGGGAGCTAAGCAAGGCACAGGGAAATGGAGCCAAAGTCTATGGATTAAGACTGAAAATCTCTTATGTCTGGCCTTCTGATTATGGGAATCCATGAATTTCTTTTTTCATTTAAGCCAATTTAAGTTGGGTTTCCTTGTACTTGCAAGCAAAATTGCTTGATATGCCTTTTCTAACATCTCTTCCCATGAGAAGATCCAGGGTTTGCACTATTACTTTCTCAGTGATGATAGTGATAGGTAATGCCACAGACACTTTATGGCATTTGCATTAACTATGCTTCTGCTTCTCAGTTAAGAGACAAAGTTATTGGATGCTTTCTCCTTTCTCTTTGTGCTTGTTTTTCAGGATCCCTGTATTTCTCCCCCAGCTAATCTAACCTAAACTACAATATGAGAAACATAAGGTAGGTATAGGAAAGTTTATCAAGATATGATTGATAAATACCAACATTAAAAGACATGAAAAGTGAACATACAATGAACATGAAAACTCACAATGAGTAAATTAAAAAGTGAAATTTGAATTTGAGTTTTCTGCCAATTGGTGCCTTTAAAAATAAAGTTCTTGTAAAGACACTGGCCATCCTGAAAAACATCACTGACAAATTACCCTCTTTGCGGAATTCCGCTGAGAAATAAATATCAAAGTGACTCTGTTACTGATTAATCTAGGTTATAATTGTTTTAGACTATGATAAAATGATTATTTCAATTTTAATATATTCATCTTGTTTAATATAATCACAACTTGTTTAAGGGCAGCATTCACATGACTTCTCTTTGCCCCACATTGCTTAGTCAACTACTTTACAATAATAGGGTTTCAAATATCCTATGCCTTGTACCTTGCATAAATAGGATACAATACAGGGCTCCTGCTTGGAGCAAGAGCAATCTTCTCCAGAGGTTTTTAAACACATCAACAGGGGTCAAAGGGAAGTATCTTGCTCTGACTTCACCTCCAACAGGGTCAAAAGGGATATTCAAATACCCCTTTTGCCCAGTCTCTAACATTCAAAGCCTCATCACCTCTGCCTTGAGTCCCCCAGAACAAATCTCATTAAGCCCCATTTCTTTGTGCATGTCAATCACCCTAATAAGGTCCAGATTTTCAGGTCACCTGGGGCCTTTCTCACTCTAACCTCTGTAAAGCTCTAGCCCCTATTCAACCCCATCTGCTGCTCCTCCCAGTTCTCAGAACCCACCCCACACTATCCTCTGCAATTCAAAATCTAACCTTTGTAAAACCCCTATATCTGCAAGCTGCCTCTAAATATTCCCTTCTTTTTCTTGCTCTAACTGTAACCTGGTTCTCCCCTGAGGATGCTGTTTCTCCTGCAGCCTATCAGCTGGTGGATCCCCTTTCTCTCACAGCCCTCATATCACTTGAATGTCTAATAGGGGTCTCAAAACATGACATATGTAAAAGAACTCTGATCTTCCTCCATAAATCTCCTCCACTACAGACTCCCCTAGTTTATTGATGGCAACTCTACTCTTCCAGTTGTTCAGGTCAAAAGTCTTGAAGTTATCCCTGATTTCCTTTTCTGTCACATCCCACATTCAATCTAGAGAAATGCAATGGCTCTTTCAAAATATAGCCAGAATTCAACCTCTTGCCACCACCAGTGATTTACTACCATCCCTTGCCTAGATTACTTCAATCAGATCTTTAAAAGTCTCCTTCCTCCACCTGAATCTATTCCATCTTCCTGGAGCCTATTCTCAACCCAGCAGCCAGAGATATCCGTTAAACACCTAAATCAGATCATGCCACCAGCTGGAGACCTAACTAAGATTCCCTGTTTAAATCAGAGTGGCATAGCCTTATGACAGCTTACGGGCTTTCTAGGATCTGGCTCCTTGGCCTCTATGATCTCGTCTATTCTCTCTGCATTACTCTAATATTTACTCCCAGGGCTCTCAGGAGAAACTAAAACTATCTTCAGGCATTTGCACTATTTTGTCTGCTTGAAATCACTTTTCTGTACATATTCCCCACCTCCACCAAGCACTCCCAGTCCCCTTACCCTGTTCTATGCTTTCTCCTAGCTCTCATCCTTTCTAACATCTATATCATTATCTTATGTATCACATTTTTATCCCCCACCCTTCATAAGCATGTAAGATTGGGGCTGGAAGCTTTGCTTGTTTTGTTTACTGAGGGGTTCCAAGTGCCCACCTAGAGAATAAGACTGACTTCTGGTCATCTCCCAAAACCTGCTTCCCCACAGATCCCTCATCTCAGTTGATGGCAACTTCATTTCTTCAGTTGCCAAAGTTAACAACGTTGGAGGCATCCTTGACTCTTACCTGTTACACCCACAACCAAACAATCAGGAAGTCTTTTTGGCTCCACTTTCAAAATAATTGCTTAATAATTTCATGTTGAAAGAAGCACTAATTGATCTTTGTGAAGTCAGCCTATAACATGACCCAATCCCAAAAAAATACAATGACCTAATCCCAATATATGTGATCCTTTCACATACCCCACACATTAATATTCCATTAATTACATGCATAAACAGTGTCCTTAAACAATGTAAATACACTTTAACAGCTGACAGTACAATTTTGAATAGGAAATGTCCTATATAATAAAGAGTTAATATGCAAATTGACTATCATACCCTCACAAGATGGCTGTCCCATGTGGTCACAAGATGGCCATACCCATGTCATCACAAAATGGCTGCCACAAGATGGCTGGCAGGGGAGGGCAGTTGTGGGCAAACAGACTGTCAAGGGAGCAGTTAGACATTGATAGGCTGGCAGTGGAGTGGTTAAGGGTTGATCAGGCTGTCAGGGAGAAGCAGTTAGGGGCAATCAGGCAGGCAAGTGAGTGGTTGGGAGCCAGCAGTTCCAGATTATGAGAGGGGTTTCAGGTTGAAGAGGGTGCAGGCTGGGCTGAGGGACACCCTCCCCCCCCCCCACAGTGCATGAATGTCATGCACCAGGACTCTAGTATTTTAATAAACACTGCCTTTATAATTATTCAACATTTTTGGGACACCCTATATATTGATAGTCATTTGAAATACTAACTTTGAATTTTCTTTTGTCTGGCTTGACTTCTACCTTACATAGACTTCATTAACTTCCTAAGTGCAGGCACCATGTGCAAGATACTTTATAATCTTCTAGGCTCAGTTCAGTTCTTCTGGCAATGAAGGTTATGATGGTAATGAAGAAAGGGATTTCACAATCCGTAAAGTCCGAACTCAGAGTTCTTGAGGCCCCATTAAAAAGTCAATCCAATTCAACAAATCTTTATTGCATGACTATACTAGGAATTCTACTGGATGCTGAAGAGAACAAAATACATAACTCTCAAGACACACATCATCTAATAAAGAACACAGCCATTGAAACAAATAATTTTAATTCAGTGGGAAACAAGGAATAAGAATATTCATGCAAGGTGAGAGTACTTTACCCCAGCAAACCAGAGTAAGGCAAGGACAAGTCAGAATTCATCAATGCATGGCAAAGGTAACCCAAGCAGGGAAAAATTGAACAGGACTTTTTAGCTTCTATTCTTTATTATTAATGATGTTGCTTTTGTCTATAAGAAGGCAAGTGGGCAGAAAGGATTCAATTCTTGGACCAGAACATATGTATTAGGTAAGAAGTTTGTAGTAAATTATTTTCAGAGTCCCTGTCAAACTTTTGATATATGATGACTCAAATGATCAAAAGAAAAGGATTTTATTAATTTAGTCAAGTTTTGACTCATAGAATGATTTTGGCAAGGTTTTCATGAATAACACTATTTCATGTGTCTGGTGCCAAAACTGAAATACTAATAGAGTGTGTTAAGATTTAAATCTAGCCATAAATATGTCTCCAAGATAAGATGCATGATAATTAGGAGAAAAATTAATCTGGAGCTGTTTTTTCTGAGAATCATTCAAACTGTGAACAACTACAATATGTCTTTGCATTTTCCTTGAAATTAAAATCATGAAACAAAGAACAAAACTGCCTGTACCTATATAAGCAGTATAACTCTGTTTTTAATATTTTTTACTACATGTTATGGAAACATTTTCTTCTGAACCTTGTAAATTAAAGCATTTTTTTCCAACAGGCCTGGGTAAATACATTTACATCTTTATAAAACTGAAAATAGAAACTTTTAAATTGAATTAATTGGGATGACATTGGTTTGCAAAAACATACAGGTTTCAAGTGTACAACTCCATAAAACATCATCTTTACCCTGCAGTGTGCACCCATCACCCCAAGCAAAGTCTCTTTCCATCCTCATGCCTCTCCCCTTTGCCCACCTCCACCTACTCCCCACTCCTCTGCTTAGGTCATTTATATTATTTGACTAGATTTTTATTGTTTCAGCTTTTTGGTGGTCATTAAGGACTCAGCCTAGATTATAGAATGTTTAGATAAATGCTTTTTCTCGTCTTAAATTAATATTTTAAGAATAATTTGTAATTAGAATGTTGTATGCAATGTTTCAAACTTAAACATAGGCTCTTGGTTCTTGAGCCTGCTAGCCTTCATAATAGACCTATATCATTGGCTCTCCTGAGCTCCAGCTTGTTGACCAGACCTTGGAACTTGTCAACCTCCATAATCACAAAAGTCAATTCCTTATTTTTTAGGATATATACCCATCCTTTTGGTCCTACTAAAAAAAACCTCTAATACATACCAGACTCAAAGAACTATGATCCCAGAAAGCAAAGAAACCCAAATAATGCTATTTCCCAACTCTTAGAAGTGGCCTCTTCTGACAGAAAAGTCTACCAGGGCCAGGAAAATGATTTAGACACATTTTACTAGAAACATTTTTACTAGAAACATTTCTGAGAAATATACCTATACTAGCTTATTTTTTCTTATTTGTTTCACATATCCTTAGATGAACCTCAGATTTGTCATATAAAATGGCAGTAGTGTTCTCTTCATCAGTGAACATGAAAAGATATGAATTGCATATAAAGGTTCACTTATAAATAAACAGATTTGCTAGACCGTGAAAAGAGGCTGATTTTTTTTTAACACTTACCCTTCTAGCCATGGCAGGTAACTGCAATCACAAGGGACAATACATGCATTTTTGCAGGTGATGTGTGGATGAATGTACCAGCTAAACAGCAACTAGGGTAGATGTGTCAGGACTGAAAATTGTCTTTGCTCAATTTAGTTGCAATTGATAAAGGACAATAAAATCTCAGAATTTATAAAACTTCTTGCCATTGGCGTGGGGGAACATAGAGTATTATTAAAAGGAGTTTGTCTTCTCATTCATGAGGAAAGTCAAAGACATATGAAAATATCTGGTAAATAGGCACCTTTATAAGGGGCAAGGGCTAAAAGCTGGACCTAAGCTGTCGAAAAAAAGAATGACTTGGGGCTAAAAGGAATAAAGATATCAAGGAACCGTTTGCAGAAAGTAAATATAAATGCAAATAGGTAGACAGTGAAAATTTTAACATAGCAATACTTTCCTACGTATGGCTTCATTTGACATGGACATGCCCATGAGGATATAGGAATGATCCTGTTTTACAAATAAGAAATGTGAGCGTTGGAGATTTCAGTCATTTTAGAATCCTAGACTCCATTTCTGGGCAACACACCACCTATCATTCATGTTTCAAATATTCTGTTTTTCCAGACCAGTCTTCTCTTTGGATTCATTATCTTCTATGTAGTTCCAAGACAATACTAATTGGGTTTTTCCCAATAGAACTGCATTATTATGTAACCTGGGGATAGACTTTTTTCCTCTTTGTTCCTCTGAGATATTCATAGTTTATGAAAAATCCTTCTGGAGCCCAGTAGCTTAGGATGAGCGCTCTTTGTGATGAGGAAGGGAAAAAAAGAGCCACCCCCTCTTCCTTTTAAAATCACTGCTTCATATACCTTTGGCTGAAGCTACCTTGCACAGGCCTGCTTGAAGAGCTAAGCCAAAGCTTGCCAGCAAGGAGAAACCAAGACACAGCAAAGGTAAATACCTAAACGGCTGCCTTGCACAACAATTTCAAAACTACAACTGAAAGACAAAACAGACATCATCCAGAACCACAGGAAGGCTGGCTGAGTGGGAATTCTACAACTAGAAGGAAAAAGAAAAGTGTACTGAGACTCACAGGAGCTGCAGAGGAAGAGTACAGAGGCATGCATGTGGAGAGGGCTGGCAAGTGAGTACGTGGCTGGCTTTCTCAATTGGGAGAGAGAAAAAGCTCCTGACTGCTCTAAACTCCAGTTCCAGGCGAGACTCTGGGGACCCAGACTCATTTGGGGAGAAACTGAACTGTTTGGCAGCAGGTGAAACTTGAGGGCAGCTTTCTCTCAGAGGTGCTTGCAGCGATTACCATGGAACACCGAGAACCAGGGGCCTCTTAGGACAGGGATGATGGGAAGCCATTGCTGTTTCCTTGCCCTGTGATCCCATCCCAGAAAACCATAGCTGTTTGCTCTGCCATGAGACTCTGCCCCATCCAAGCTGAGCACAAAGGCTTATGCATATGAATGGCCTGGTCCTCTGAATTTTAGACTTACCTATAGCTGGATCAGTGAGACCCAGAACATCCAAAAAAGTCCCAAGCTTCCAGAGCAGCTTGCATTGCTTCACAGCTGGGCCTCATCTGGGCACCTCCAAAATCCAAACAAGAAGAGGAATCTGCATATCTCTCCATAGTTCCTACTGAGTGGCCTCAGACAGAGACTAAATTAGTACCTCCTTGGAGATCCAAGAGCCAGTGTACCCAGGGATCAGAGTGGGGCCATCCAGATTACAACTCCTCAGATCCATAAGAGACACACTCAGGGGGCAGACTCAGTGAGCACCAGAGCCCCACTGAAGCAAGTCCTGCCCCATAAAGGTGTCTTCTACACAACAGTTCTTCCATTGTAGACACAGCTGGTCCTCACAGTCAATTGGCCAGGAAGTCAAATCCTCCCAGTAATACCAACAGCAACCAAGGCTTAACTACAACAATACTGTCCACACAGCCCACAAAGGGGAATACCAAGAGTGTCCACCTCAGATGACTGGGGAGACTGAGCCACTGGTCCCTATAGAACACCTATTATACAAGGCCTCTCTATCAACTAAAGGAGACTTAGCAGCTACCTAATACATAGAAACAAGCACAGAGAAGCCGCCAAAATGAGGAGACAAAGAAACAACTCACAAATGAAAAAATGGATGAAAGTAAAATACTGGATATTGAGTTCAAAACCACAGTTATAAGGTTACTCAAGAATCTTCTAGAAATCTCCAAGGAACTTAGTGAGACTTCGAGGAGCTTAGTAAGAATACAAAAAATAAATAAATAAATAAATAAATAAATAAATAGGAAAAGGAAAAGGACCAATTAGAAATTAAGCATACAACAACTGAAATAAAGAATACTATACAAATATTCAACAGTAGACTACAATATCCCAAGAATCAAGTCAAAGATTTGAAATATGAGGAAGCAAAAACCACCCAACTAGAAAAGCAAACCAAAATAGAAGTCAAAAATATAAATATAGTATAAAGAGCCTCTGGAACAACTTCCAGCGTACTACATCCAAATTATGCGGGTGCCAGAAAAAAGAGAGAGAGCAAGATACTGAAAACCTATTTGAAGAAATAATGACAGAAAACTTCACCCACCTGGTGAAAGAAATAGACTTACAAGTCCAGGAAGCACAAAGAACCTCAAACAAAAGAAATCCAAAGAGGACCATGCCAAGACACATCATAATTAAAATGCCAAGAGCAAAAGACAGGAGAGAATATTAAAAGCAGCAAGAGAAAAACAATTAGTTACCTACAAGGGAGCACCCAAATGACTGTCAGCTGATTTCTCAACAGAAACTATGCAGGCCAAGAGGGAGTGGCAAGAAATATTCAAAGTGATGAATAGCAAGAACCTACAACCAAGATAACTCTATCCAGAAAAGCTATCATTTAGAATTGAAGGTCAGATAAAGAGCTTCACAGATAAGAAAAAGCTAAAGTAGTTCATCACCACCAAACCAGCATTATATGAAATGCTGAAAGGTATCCTTTAATAAGAGGAAGAAGAAAAAAGTAAAGGTAAAAATTATGAGCAACAAATACGTATCTATTGACAAGTGAATCTAAAAATCTAGTGAATAAAAAATCTGATGAACAGAATAAACTGGTGAATATAATAGAATCAAGGGCATAGAAAGGGAGTGAACTGACAATACTCAGGGGATAGGGGTGTTGGGAGTGCGGGAAGAGATTGGACAAAAATCATACAACTATGGATGAGGACATTGGGGTGTGGGCGGTAAGGGCAGAACCAGATGGAGGAGAGCTATAGGGGGAAAAAAGAGCAACAATTGTAATAATCTGAACAAATAAAGATTTATTTTTTAAAAAAGCTTGCAAGCAAAATGAAAGATGGGCAGAACCATTTGGTAGAAAGAGTATTTTTTAAAAAAATTGAATCTGAGGGCCTTGAAGTGAGATATACACTCAACGCAACCCCCAGCTCTCCTATACTTGAATGCCTTTGACAATGGAGCTGCCTCTGTGGCCTCTGAATATACTACATCTGTAGCTCCTGCATAAGGTCTTAACTGCCAGGTCCCTGTACCAAATAGGGAGTGTAGAGAGATGGAAGTGGTAATAAACCTGATGCCTTCATCTAGATGCTCAGGTTTCCTAAGCCTCACTGTGGTTAAGATTTCATGTCTCACTTTCCTAGGCAGCAGGATTAGCCCCATGAGGAAGCATCTCAGGCTCTCAGAGAATGCCTTGCATGGGTCTCCCTTGCTTCCTATCTCCTCTCTCTTCCTTTAACCCTTTCCTTTCTAACATCCCATTCCCATCTTTCTTAGGACTTGTCACTCTTCTGTAATGAATTAACCAAGTAAATGTCATAGTCCCAGGCACTGAGTAACTGTGGTAATAATAATGAGAGCTAATATGATAAAGTTTATACTGTGTGCCCAGCACCATGAGCTAAGTGCTTTAGTATTTTATACGACCCTCAAGGAACTTATTAAGCCAGTTTTACACAGGAAGAAGCTGAAGCTCCAGGCAGAGAATGGCATTCCCAGTATCACCAGGCTGCGGGATTCCAATCCAGAACCTATCCTGGGCTGTCGAAGACATCAACTCTTCTGTTTTCTCTCCCAGCTGTCCAACATATGCTGCTCTAAAGAGGAGAGAGCTGGTCTCTGCCTCAAGAAATGGAGGCAAGCAATTTACCAGACATAGAGTTCCAAAATGATTATAAAGATGCTCAAGAAACTTAGTGAGAACTTCAAGATATAAAACTGGCCAAGGGAGGGGAAGGACTGGGACCTGGGGTGGAAGAGAGGGAAGTGGAAGTCTTTCTTCCAGGCTGCAACAGCCCCCACTTACTCTTTGCTACACCTTCTCTGCCCAGGGGCAAAGCCAAATCCAACCACCAATGCAGACTCATTTACTTCTGAAACTTGGTCTGAGGTCCAGGAGAGATTCATATTCTTTCCATTAACATAACTTTGACTTGTTTTCCCCAAATTAGTGTCTTAGTCTTATTAGGCCACAAAGCAATCACCCTTCCTTTTCCCCAGACCACATCATGAAGCACCCATGTGAACCAGACAGTAAATAATATAAAGCCCATATCACCTTCCACAAGAGAAGTGGGGAAGGGAAGGGAGAAGAAAGCAGGGAAGGACTCAATGTTTCCTTTCATAGCTTACATTTTGATTAAACTTTGATGCTTTTTTAATATTATGTCTTTAATACTTGACATAAAAGGAGAAAAAAAATGATAGCAAGAAATTGAATCCTGCAGTTAATCCTAGGGAATCCAAGAACACCCACAGATCTCAACCCTGGCTCTATTCCTGTGGGCTGGCTTTTTTAACAGAGGAAAGGACTCTGTAGGTCACCAGAGAGAGGCCCACTAAGTGACCTGAGCCTCCATGTGACCTGAAAGTTGTCCATGTGACGGTAACTACAGAGGCCTGTAAAAGTTAAATCAATGACTAAGGAAAAATAAATAAGGCATACATGAATTTGTACATTTGTAATGTATTCAGGGTAAAAATCCATTCAGAGCTAATTGCTAAGCAAAATAACACAGTAACTGAATTGCCCGGAAATTGTTATTTAGTATGGGTAATGTAATGCAATGTGTTAAGTACAAACTATGTTTGAGGAGCTTTTATTTAAGAAGGGGGATAAATCATGCCTAGAGACTTCAATTTTTAAGCCCTTTGCCATCTGTTTGGGTGAAAGACTGTATAAATACCGGTAATTACCATTATCACTAATTGTCTGTCACTAGAAATCTTTTTCAGTTTACCATTGGCAGTACATTTGAAGCAAGAAGCAGGCTTATTAAGTCCTAGAATAGATTTTTATTCTCTGTAGAGACATATAGTTTACAAAACATTTTTGATATTCTAATGTGGACTCTAAGTTCAAAATGTAGGATCCAAGTTAACTGTTGCTCTATGCATGGAACTAACTGCCTATCCAGCCCTCTGACTCAGAGGCTGCATAATCTGGGCTCAGTCTGGTTCTGGACTAGTGAGGTTCTAGCTGGTTAGCCAGTTACGAGGAAGACTCTGATAACTGTTAGAGGAGTAACAGGTTAAGTGCTAGAGAAGCGTGCCCTTGGTCTGGATTGTCAAAGGCCTTGCAATTCTAAGACTTGGTGATTCCAGTCTCTGAAAGAGAAAGTCAATATAGATTTACTGGACAGTGAATAAAAACTCACTTATCTTGCTCCATTCATACAAATGCTTAATCCAATTTCCATGCCATAGAACTTGATAAACATTAGTTTTTATTATGGTTGTTGTTTATAGTGGTAGCGAAACAGCTCTTGGCTGCTTGGCTTGATTTTTTAAAATTAAATGTTTTCTAGTGATCTACTACCTTTATTTTTATAAGTGGAAATATCAGATAGTCTATCTTTTCTACTAGCTTGCCAAGTAAAGTCATATTTCAGTTGCTTTATATCTGATTGTTCCATTTCATGGTATGACTTCTCTCTATAGGCACTAACCTGTTACTAGACTCTGGAGCCTGGGAGCCAAAACATATTTTCTAGAAAAACAGGACAGCTTTCTTCCATGATGTGTCCAGAGAGGTGACAGACACCTTGGAGAGTTTAAATGCCTTAGTCTACTGCTTAACATCCTTGACAATCTCAGTCTACTGCTTAACACCCTTAACAACCTGATATAATCTCACACATTAATGTTTTTAGAGATGAGTCTCACCAAACTCCCCGAGAACTGTCACGTTACACCTCACATCACTAGGGCTGCTAAAGGGATGGGTGTGGGTGACTTGTTTTTATCATGTATTCCCATTCCAGTTCTAAGCGGAATGGATCATGTCAGGTGCACAGTCGAGCAAAAGTGAAACAATGAGATTTTTCCCCCCTTGGAAATCTGGAATTAACACATTGAGTCAACATTGAAAGCTATGTAAAAGCTCATTATAGGGTTTATTCTCGAGCTAGTACCATGTCAACCCAAAGCCATATTTGCATAAGATAACGTTATAAAGCGTCAGAGACCAAGAGTAAGCAAATAAAGTCGGTTTGTTTTAAACAGAAGAGAGCATGCTTGCAAAATTAGGCAGAGGGTAGTTATACAGCCACTGAAAGAAAAAGCAACTGCGGTCCTTGGCAGCTCCCCAGTTTGTAGCTCCATTCCCAGCTGTAACTCATGTATCTGAGAGCTCTATATCCTAAAAATAAGCCTCCTTTTCAATTGGCATTAATTTGAATGGGTTTCTGTCCTGTACAACCATTGAGTTTGTCTTTTTAAAAAAAAAAAATACCCCCTTTGAGATGACAACTCTTCAATGATACTTTTCTGATACTTTTCATCCCAGCTGGAACAATTCTTGTCTTGCAATGCTACCTTGTCAAGAACTGCCTATTCTCACTGCTTTCTAGCCATTGTATCCCTCCTAGAGGCTTAACCTCACCCACTAAGCCCTAGGATAGATCATTATCATTTGAGAAAATGGAGAAACCCTAGTTTAAACAGACTGTAGATTGTTTTTGGGACCAAACTAGTTTTGATAATTTGGTAAATGAGATCTTCCTCAATGGATTCCATCTTGCCCTGACCAGCTGTTTTCTGCAAGTCCAGTTTTAAGACAGGGGCTCTGCCAGACCTCCCTAACTTTAGGAACCTTTTGGTATTAGCTCATTGGTTCTCAACTGGGGACAATTTTGCCCCAAGGCACAGTTGTCAAGGTCTGTTATCACAACCAAACAGGGGGAGTGGTGATGCTAGTATCACTGGGTAGAGAACAGTGATGCTGCTCAAAAATGGGAATCATGTCGAAATTGAGAAACCATGCTTTAAAGTACCAGGTAAGTGACATCAAACTAGTTACTTAACAACTCCGTGTCTCAGAATTTCCCTCCATAAAAATATAGGTATGTTTCATGAAGGGTCATCACAGTACTTAATGCAGTGCCTTGAGAGCCTTTAGTACTTAGTCAGACTTATGTTCATACAATGAAAAAAAAATTAAATAATCGTGCCATTATCTAACTATTTCTCCTTTATTATATGTGTACTTCAAAGCTGGAAAAATTCTTGGCGGTGATGAATTCTGTATTTGCTCATCAAATCTCTCAAGATTCTAAAGGCTTTGGTCATATTCTTCTCTTGATTTAAAAAAAATAAGATGTTTTGATAAAAAAATTTTATTTTGATAAAATACAAATAATATGTAACATTTACCATATCAACTGTTTTTAAGCATACAGTTTGGTGGTATTAAGAGCATTCATATTATTGTGCAACTATCACCACCATCCATCTCCAAAACTCTTTTCATCTTGAAAAGTTAAAACTCTGTACCCATAAAATAATAACTCCCCATTTCCTCTTTCCTCTCACCCCTGACAATCACCATTTTTACTTCCTGCATCCATGAATTTGTCTCCTCTAAGTACTCATGCAAGTGGAACCATGGAATATTTGTCTTTTTGTGTCTGGCTTATTATGGTTTACCTAGAACTAGAGGCCTGGTGCACAAAATTTGAGGATGGCTGGGTCCCCAGACCTGGCCAGTGATCAGAGCTGATTGAGGCCTTCCTTCTCCCAGCTGTTGGCTGCTGACTGGGGGCCTTCTTTCATTCCGTGCCACCTCCTGGTGGTTAGCGCACATCATAGCAAGCAGTCAAACTCCCAGTCAGTTGAATTGCAGAGGGGGCAATTTGCATATTAGCCTTTTATTATATAGGATAATATCCTCAAGGTTAACCCCTGTTGTAGTATATATCAGAATGCCATACATGGTTTGTTTTTTTTTAAATCCTCATCTTTTCATGTGCATATTGATCAACTTGCAAATCTTCTTTGGATAAATGACTATCCAAGTCCTTTGCCTATTTTTGAATAGGTTTTGGGGGAAGGTTGTTATTAAGTTTTAGGAATTTTTACTGATTTTTAGAGAGAAAGGGAGGGGGAGAAGGGAAACATTACTGTGAGAGAGAAACATCAACTGGTTGCCTCCAACTGAGAATCAAACCTATAACTTAGGTATGTGTCTTGACTAGGAATCAAGCCTGCATCGCTCCAACCAACTGATCCACCATACCAGGGCAGTATGACCTACCTTTTTAAGGCTGAATGCTATACTGAATGTGTATATTCCATTTTGTTTACCCATTCAGCTGTTAGTAAACACTTGGGTTGCTTCCACATTTTAGCTATTGTGATAATGCTGCTAAGAACATGGTTGTACAAATATCTCTTCAAGCTCCTGTATCAATTCTTTTGGGTATATACCCATACATGGAATTGCAAGATCATACAGAAATTCTATTTTTAATTTTTTAAGAAATTGCCATATTGTTGTCCATAGTGCTGCTTCAGTACAGCAATTTATATTCCCACCATCAGTGCCCAAAGTTCCAATCTCTTCATGTCCTCACCAACCTGAGTGGTTTTTTTATATTAGCAGTTGTAATGGGTGTGAGATGGTGTCTCATTTTAGATTTGATTGGCAGGTACCTGATGATTAGGGATGTTGAGCATCTTTTCATGTGCTTATTGGTCACTTCTTTATCCTCTTTGGAGAAATGACTATGCAACCCATTTTTGAATTGGGTTGTGTGGTTTTTTTGTTGTTGTGTTTTAGGAGTGCTTTATCAGATATATAATTTGCAATTATTTTCTCTCATTCTATTTATTGCCTTTTTACTGTTAAGAATGTCTTTTGATGCACAAAATTTTTTTATTTTCATGATGTCTAATTTGCCTATCTTTTTTATTGCCTGGTATCATATCCAAAAAATAATTGTCA
Organism: Antrozous pallidus; assembly: GCA_027563665.1. Lineage (NCBI taxonomy): Eukaryota > Metazoa > Chordata > Mammalia > Chiroptera > Vespertilionidae > Antrozous > Antrozous pallidus. The sequence goes on along the minus strand of CM050508.1, from coordinate 27,309,653 downwards.
AATCCAATGTTGTGAAGCTTTAGTCCTATGTTTTCTTCTAAAAGTTTTTAGTTTTCCATATTTTCCTCTTGATTTGTTCTTAGAAGTTTATTTTCCCATATAAAGTTTGCAGCCTAAACACTCTTGATTTGTTCTTAGAAGTTTATTTTCCCATATAAAGTTTGCAGCCTAAACATGGCCTGGATAATACACACACAGGTGTATCAGTCATCTGCAAAACCCAAAAATAATTAGCTGTCATGCCTTGTGTGTGTGTGCGTGTGTGTGTGTGTGTGTACACCCAGGTGCTCACATGTATGTGTCAGATTATCACTTGATGCAAGAAATTGAAAATCCATATAATAGGAATAGATGAAAATATTGGATATTAAATAAGGTAGACTTATGGCTAAACAAATACATGCAAAAATGTATAGCTGTTCCAACAAAAGCAGGATTTTATTATTATCTCTTTTTTTTGCTTCTGTATCATCAAAACAAATATTTTCAATTGATAACAGGCTCTCCTTGAAGTGATGATTCAAAGACCCATGATGCTTCCTCCTTGTGCCATGTTTAACAGACTGTTCACTTGCACTGCATCAAGCTGATATAAAGGGACAAAGAGTGGACAAACCACACCAGCTTCTTAACCATTTTGTTTTAGAAGTGATACATAATGTTTACTTCGAAGCCTTTGGCAATAATTACTCACCTGGCCTTCCCTAGATGCAATGTAGCTGGGAAGAGAAGTTCCTGACAGCAAAGCTGCTTTCCAGTGACTGCTTCATTCCTGCACTGTACAATATGGTAGCCACTAGACACTGAGCCATTGGAATAGGATTCATCTAAATTAGATTGTGCCATAAGAGGAAAATATCCACCAGACTTCAATGATTTAACATGAAAATAACAATGTAAATATATCATTAATAATCTTTATATTGATAAAAATGGCAATATTGTGGATATAGTCGTTTAAATAAAATATATTGAAGTTGATTTTGCCTGTTTCTTTATACTGTGGCTACCAAAAAAATTCAAATTAGATAAGTGGCTTGCATTCTTTTTTATTTTTTTTATGGCACTGCTATGAAAATCAGCCTTCTATGTACACAGATTATCTCACAGAATCAAGATAAGGAATACATCTGGGCTACCATGGAATCAGAAGCTCTCTGGAATCAAGATGTGTATTCTCACCTTTGCTTCCTCTTTCACTCTCTCTGGAGCTACATGATCACTGGTCTCTGTTTCTATACCTACCAGCTTTATTCTTCTTTCTCTCCCTGCCTTTGTATATATCTTTCTCCATCTTGTTCATCCCTGCTCCAATCAGCTGTGGTCAGAAAGGTAGGGTCAAAGCCTTGCTGTCCATTCACTAGAAGCAGTGGGAACAGCTTCTTAAGAAGAGGACACAGGAAGGTCAAACAAATTGACTGACATGTTAGCTCAGCATATAAAATGTGTAAATGTTATATGGGCTTGGCAGCTGTCAACATTCCCCAATTTTTACACTTAATAGATTATATTTGCTTTGAGGCCTTTTGTAAGAACTCTGTGTTGAATAGGTGACAAATTTAATCTGAGGGTATTACTATTTAACTCATGTCATCACTAAAGAAAACATGTAACTAATCTTTCTTGCTGAGGCTTGTACAAGTGCCCAGAAACAGTCAACTCCACTGGCATGACTTGTATTTCCAACAGTGCATCCTGGAATCAATGCTTATTCATAAAACACCAGATTGAGGCCAAAGGACTGGGATAATCAAATCATATGCAGAAATAATATAAGATTGCAGAGCTAAAAAAATGGGAGCTATACCCCCCAAATATAACTCTTCTCTAAGGCTGGAACTTTTAAATTTTAGTGCCATTCTCTGGAGTTTAAGAAATGTCTTAAACTTCTGTTTCTCTCTCTCTCTCTCTCTCTCTCTCTCTCTCTCTCTCTCTCTCTCTCTCTCTCTCTCTGTGTGTGTGTGTACACTACTTATTATATTATATATATACTATCTCTATATATAAAAGGTTAATATGCAAAGTGTCCCTGAGAGAGTTCAATCAGGAGACTGGGAGTTCTATCTCTCACTATGATGTGTGCTGACCACCAGGGGGTACAGAATGAAAGCCCTGGCTGGCAGCTGGCAGCTGGGGAAGGGAGGGCCTGGGGAAAGGAGGTCCCCGCCAGCAGTTGGAAGGCCCCAGTCAGCCCTAATCACCGGCCAGGCCTAGGGACTTTATCTATGCATGAATTTTGTACACCAGGCCTCTAGTATATTATAAATGGAATATATACATATACTCTACATAGTATATGTATATACTATATATACTTTATACGTTATATATATACTATATATTATATGTAATATATATTTTGATAAATTTGCATAAAATCTGCATATATAAAAGCCAAGCAACTGGAATTTCCAAAATGACTGGAATGACCAGACACTATGATACACACTGTGGGCAGCCAACCACCCCAATGGGGACAGGGCGGCCAGCCAACCTCCATGGCCCCTCCCCCCTACTGGCCAGACTCAATCGGGGCAGGTCAGCTGGACCCCTCCTGTGCATGAATTCACACACTGGGCCTCTGGTAAGAATATAAATATGTAAATATTTTGATAACTTTTATATTGATTATATATTTAAATTGCAATAATGTGGGTAATGGACATATATCATATGTATGAATATGTATATATGTATATATACTAGTATATATATCCTAGAGAGATTACCAGATGCTTTTATATTTTCTTAGGAAGCATTTACTAGTATATGTCAGATATAATCCTAAATTCATCATCACCATTAACAAAATTTAATCAGGAGTGGATTTTTCAGATTATTTTTCACCTGACCAAAATAAAAAAGGAAATGAAGTCCATAAGGAATATAATACAGGGTAATAACTTCTGTTGAAAGATAAAATTTGGTTACCTTCAGTTATGTGTAGGGAAGATGAACTGCGGTGGGCTCTACACGTTTGCCTGCCTTTTCTTTCTGATGGAACTTGCGCTTTGATAATACTCTTTTTTGCTAATCCAGTTCCACAGCTCTGCTTTGAAGCTATGGACTTCAAAATTAGCAGGAGTCTCCCAAGTCTCTGAAGTTCCTTTGGACTCATCTCAGTAGTGCATGACCTTCCAGAAATGAGCTAACATTTCCTATGTCATTTTTAGGAAGCTGAGCAAGGCTGGCTGTAAGCTGAGCTGTTGAGGATGTACTCTTTACCTTTCTCACTCCTGCAAAGTCTGCTCAGGGTCCAGTGGGCATGTAGGTCTGCCAGGTGTTGGCCTCCACTCCGTCAACACGCTGAGCTAGGCCTATCATCTCCCACTGAAATGATGACCCACCTCAGCCTCGCCATTTCCTGAGGGTAATTCTTTTACCTTTCCACTGAGTAGAAACGGGGTGATCATGCTTCTGACAGCTGTAATCTCCTCTCAGCTTGGAATCTAGACAAATCCCAGTGGGGACATTTGCCAGGGAGTGGGATGAAGTAATGCAAACATCTTAAGTATCTTCCACAACTTGTGGGTGGCTTTGAGGTCTATGCATACATCTTGATGAATCAATGGCCTTGTTATTTCTATAACAAATAATACATTCTTAGTTCATGCTCTTTCTAGAACATGTTCCTGAAATAAAGCATACATCTTACACATGTTCACCACATTTCACTAGAACTAGATTTTTAGCTCTATAAAGACAGGAACCACTTCTTCCTTATTGTCTTGTTTTGCTTCGTATCATTGGAACTAAACAGTTATTTAATGAATGGACAAATTAGCAATTAATTTATTTACTCTCTTGGTGTTACTTTGTCCATGTTGATGGTCCATCTTTGCTGAAGTGATTCTTTTGTGGAAGAATCAGATGCATTTGGCTCAATGAGACCCAGATTCCATGTTTTCATTCTGAAATTCTCCTCGAACATATTCTCCATTTTTTTTCTTAGAAAGCTTATACAATAAATATTTCAAGTGGTGCAAAAACAAATCCTTAGCTTTCATTAGAAACTCTGGTTCTGCATTATAATCATAGATTTATAACATTTAACTCAGTTGTTTTTTAAAATATGTTCAATATTATTAATCAAAGTCGAACAGTTTGAAGTCAATGAGAAAGGTTGTTATTAACAGATAAAATATGACCTGCTTTATTCAATAGGAGACAGCTATAGCAAGGAACCACTTACTAAAATTGATTTGCTAATAATCAATTGGGCAAGAACATCAGAAATCTTAGTTGTGGTGCACGAAGACCCTTCTCTCTAAAGCACCAACTCCTTTCCTACTTGCTATGTGAAAATAAATAATAATGGAGATCACATAGAAATAAAATAGTATCAGCAGCAAAGTCTATGATGAGAAAAACCACTTTCACCTACATTACTTCATTTTATCTTAGAGCAATCTTCTCAGAAATAGAACCTACATAATAATCTGTTATATTAATAAAACAGTAACTTAAGACCCAGCTGGTTAAAGTGTAGTTGAGGGAGAGTATCTCAGATAAAACTAGAGGGGTGGGGCTCACTAATTATGATGGACTGCTTACTTTAACTGTTAAATCTAGAAACAGGCTATAGATTTGCAATTGTAGCTAAAACCGTATTTTATGTCTGATTCCTACAAATCCCTCAGATTTCAGTTCAAGTGTCTCTTCCTCTAGGAAGCCCTCTCTCTATTCACTAGGCCTGGTCAGGCCTCCCTAGTATATGCTCTCACAGCACCTGGTAGCTGTCAGACATGGCACTTGTCACACACAGCACCTGGTAGCTGTCAGACATGGCACTTGTCCCTTGCAAGCTTTTTTGGGAATGGCATTATTTAATTACTATCTTGTCTGCTTAGTCAGAAAGCATGCTATCATAGTATTCCTGGAGTTCAGCACACAGTAAGCATTCAGAAAATACCATAGCATTAATGAGCAGAACACACAAATGTTGAATTTTTTAAAAATAAAATCTAAGAAGGCATTCAAAAAAAGGTAAATATAGCAATTATTTTTATTTTTTAGCAGAGGATTTGGATTGATGTTTAGATTTCATAGAAACTTAGAAAAATGTTTAAATTAAAATAAATGTAGCAGAGATTGACTTCAATTGGTTATTATCAAATCATATAATGTTTATAATTACATATAAGCACTAAAGACTATTTAAAATACTTTTTTAGCATCCATAAACCAGTAATACTATTTGGACTTACTTTTTGAAAATTTGGTTTATTTTATGCTCTCTTTATAAAAGCATGTTAAGTGCTGAATTTCATTAATTTTTTTCTTCCTATAAGCATGAGTATCCTATGTTTAAGATAAAAACATGTAATTCATTTTATTTATAGCAATGTATTTTATTAAATTGAAGCTGAGAAAGAAAGAAAATGGTAAGGAAATATGAAGAAATAAAAATAATGTCATAGTACATATGGATTAAATTTATAGGAAACTTGATCCTATTTTTTACTTTAAAAAGTTTTATAGGGCAATAAGACATCCAGAAAAGTATTTTTTACATTGACTAATAGAAGGAAAGAAAGTTTACAGATTTTTTCACCTGTCCTTGATCCACAATAAAATTAAATACCATTTAATAGAATCTAAATGTAAGCTATATAAATGTGAAAAAAAGCAGCTAAGTGTAAATTTGTCTTATTAAAACTATCAAAGTTTTAATATGGAATATTTTGGTTACTTTTCTTTCATTAAACTATTTATTTAAAATCATAATTTCCTTACTTTTTTATATTCACATTTATACACATGTATGTTGCATTAAGTTATCTTAAGATTTAAACAAACAAAAGGTGAACTAAATAAACAACTACAAAAATGAAAAAAAAAGATTTGGGAAGAAAACTCTTGAGACAATTTCATTAATATGAAGACTCAGGAAATATGCAAAAGTGAACAAAATCTTTAAATAAAGAGATTCAGAGCAAGCCAAGAGGACTGTCTGGGGAGAATAAAAAGAAACAGAAGACAGGGAAGTTCAAAGAGTAGGAAACAGGCAAATCCATAGACCTCTAAAAGTTTCCATAAATATGAGTCTTCCCCAGGTAAGTTGTAATTTTCTACTAATGCTACTTAGCTTAATAGTAGAATTTTACCTTAGTCAAGGTTTAAGCAGGCTTACTGAAATTCTTGAGTGTTTGTTTTGGTGAATTCCATAGTTACTATGATGCTGATTCACAGGAGTCTGACATAAATGATACATAATGCTAGAAAATTAAGTTTAAAATACACTTTTATATTCTCATCCCCATAATAGAATAGAAAATTGAGTCTAATGCTGCTATGTTACTGACACTTCAATAAGATTTAATTAGTTTCTCTGACAAAGTAGTAAATCTTTAAATTAAAGAGTTCAGAAATGCTTAGCCCCATAAATCTTCTAAGGAAATTTAAATGGGAATAATAAGGTTTAAACACATCTTTCTTGGTACTTCCCATGAGACAGCCAATGTTGGCCCTTGATAAATGGCAGGCATGAATGAACCATTCCAGGCATTTTGTAAAATAAAATTTCATAGTGTTAAGGAATTAGAAGTCAACTTCTAGAATACCAAAAAATTATAAAGACAAAATATCAACCAATCAGTAAATGTTATGTTCTTCTATAACAAAAGCCAACATTTAATAAGTGCTTAGGAAATGCTATAATTTCTTTTAAGTGCTTCATGCAGATTGAATTTTTCTTTAATCATTCTATCAACCCCATGTGATTGATGCTACATTATTCCAATTTTACAGATGAGGGAACAAGAGGCATAAATAGGTTGAGTGACTCCCTAAGAATATACAGCTAGAGGATGTCTATAGCAAAGGCTCTGGGTGTGACAACTTTCTTCCTTTGGTGTTTATCAATGCGGTGCACACCTCACTTCCAACTGCCAGGGCCCACTGCCAGCCAAGTTTGTGGTATATTCAGTACAGGCCAGAGCTAGATCCCTGACCACCTCCCAGGATCCCTCAATCAGGGATGAATGGGATTTGATGTGAAATACCCCAGGTACCTTATCCCTCAGATAGGATAACTCAGAGTTGCATGTTCTATATGGGCTACTAAGAGTTCCCAAGCTAGGACTAAACTTTTATGACTCATAGTCACAAATTACTTGAAAATTCATCATTTATTGGTTGCCTTTCTTTCCCTTTCTCATTTCCTCAATTCTTATCAGTGATTTCTGGAATCACCTCCCAAATAAACTGTTTTAACTTATATCCTTACCACAGAGTCTGTGTCTAGGGGGACCTAAATTAAAAAGAGCCCTACATAGGATTAGAACCCAGACAGTGTCATTACAGAGTCTATATGTTTACTGGTAATTACTACAATGTACTACCCATTCTCCCCAAAAGCTGACATGTATTTTGTAAATATTGTCTCAAGATATGATAGAAGGAAATATCTTTAGATCCATTTTACACCCAACTTTTTCTCAAGAACTGTGAAAGAGGTCTGAGATTTTACTCTCCTTGCCAGCAAACAAATTAGTCTGCCACAATTTGATGAAGATGGATAGAAAATGAGATTTCTATTACATACAACAATAGAAGTAGCTAAATAATCATCATTTGCACCAGTTTTCCAAGGCCCATTTCCTACAGGGCAACACTGATGAGCCCATATAGATAATTTCACATACTGTGTTATGGGAGAGCAAGCCTGAGGTTAGGGAACCCAAAGCTTTTATACTGGACAGTAAGCATGCCTGATCTTTGTGCCCGAGAGAGACACTATCTCTGTCTTTCATATATGTTATCTATACAAAAAATTAAATAGTCTGTAATAAAAATAATCAGTGCATCACTTGAAAGGTGTGCAGATATGCAAGAAACCCATGGATAATTGTTTTATTTTTAATGTGTATGTGCTAAAATCAAGAAAGATGTTCATAGTCTCATTACACATTGGAAACATGGTTATGCCTTACATAAAATAGTAAAAAAAATGACAAAATTTTAAAGTCTGTTTATTGTATTGTTCTTAGGTTTTATCTTTTTGTTTTCAAAGTGTCAATACATTTTCCTTTGATGTCCACAGTTGTCCTTTCAGGGAAGTATATGATAGCTGATGGAAAAATAACTCAGAAAATAAGTTGATGGAGCCAAAAGTTAAACCCAGGACTTCCAACTCCAAAGCTGCAAGACATTTGATTAAATAGCCTTAGAGTAGATGACAACTGCATAAAACTTAAAATTGAAAAGAGTTAGTGGATCTCTTCGTTTCTTCAATGCTGCCGCATTTACATGTTAGAATAAGACGTGAATGGGTGAAAGGAGAGATACAGTGGAAGAAAAGACACAATATGTCCCTTTTAACTTTTTAATGCTCACCTTCCCTTTGTTCATTCTTTTTAAAAGTGGTTAGCACTGTGTAAATCAATCATTGTTGAAATATATTTTAAAAGTCTCAGGAAAGTCATGGGTTTGTAATTGAGATGTGATAAAGAAATCCAGAATTATCAGAATTATAGCATTTTCACTCAAGTAAATGCAATAATATTTATTTCAGAATTTCATGCATTTTTCCCCACAGAAATGTATATTTCTGGTGCATTCAAAAGCTCTACCTAATGTTACATGTTTGAACACACTGTTTATAGCATCAGGATGCCATCATTTATGACATATATTTCACCTGAAAAAAGATAAATAGATCAAGTATAAATATCAAATTACTGCTCAAGTGCATTATGGAAATTCGTTACATGAAGAAATCCTATAGTGAATACATTTTGTAAAAACAAACAAACACTGCACTTAGAGAGACATCATGATTAGTAGTAAAAGCCTTGGACAAATAGTAGGAATTCTGGGATTCTAGTACTACATATCCTCCTGTCATTTGTAATAAGGGGTGGGGAAATTGAACAAGATAATAGTAAATGTCTGTAATTCAGAGTTCCCTTTCCTAGAGCCCAGTGATTAAGTATGCTGGTTGTAGGTTCAGACAGAGTGGTTTGACTCTCAGCTGTGCCGCTTAGTGTAACCTCCCCTCCCACAAGTTATGTAACCTTCTTATACATTTTCCTAGCCTATAAAATTAGGATAGTAATACACACTTCAACTAATACTTGTATTAAATTAGATGATGCTTATTAAGTACTTTGTATAGTTTCTGGCACATGCTCAGCATTCAATAAATTTTAATCAATATCATCATTAATTCTACATTTTCATGTATCAAGTTCACTTACTGAAAGACTTGCTATAATACTTGCACATCCTAGACACTCCTTTTAAAGGAAGTCTTACTAACAGTAATTTAATCCATGCATTCATGGTTTGTCTTACATTTTATTGAAAAATTTCAAACCTATTATTACGTTAAAAGAACTATGCAGTGAATATCTATAGGCTCACCTAGATCCTATAACTAACATTTCACTAGATTTGTGTTAGCACATATCTGTCTAATCATTTCTATATCCATCCAACAAACTTTCTTTGTCAATGTTTGAAACTCAGTGGAAGACAGCAATACTTTTTCCTCCTAAACATATCAGCCTTCATATATTAAACAGAGTCTAGAATTTTTTTGTGAGCCCTTTTTTTCCATTTGAGCTAAAACTTAACATACAACACAATTATGATTTTTTTTCATATTTGGGGTGATTTAAATATTCCAAATTGACTCTTTTGTGGTGACTTGAATATTAAAAATCAAATCACCAAACCAATTATATTTGCTATAACCTCATAATGTATTGATGTGCCTTTTAAAATCCTGGTGTCAAAGGGCAATCCTACTTTATAGGTCAGCTAAAACATATCAAGTTTTTTATTGGTTGTTGTTGTTGTTGTTGTTGTTTTTGGTGCCCTTGACCAGAATTGAACCTGGGACTCTTGAGTCCAGAGGCTGATGCTCTATCCACTGAGCCAAACCAATCAGGGGTGATTGGTGGTTGTTTTATTTGGGCACATGTGATTCAATCCTGGTATCATACATACAAATCCATTTGTATATCCAAAGCCACAAAATAATAAACTGTATTGAAAAGACATCCCATCATACACAAAAATTGTTACTAGGCATGGTGAAAGATGTGAGCAAAACTGAGTTGTGGAACAGACATGTAGTAAATGTTAAATCCAGGGTAACCATTCTTTTCTTTGCAAAACTGTACCTAAGTAAGAATAATAAGAAGCTGTACTTTAGATGTTTTCTTTCTTTTAAGAAGTGAATGTACAAAAAAGATAATAAATTAAGAATAGATCTGACCTTAAATACTTCTATTCTGAAGGGAATTTTCCTTGTTACACCACCTCTTTCAGTCTTCTAGGGTCTCCTTTCCTCTTGAACAGTCACGACTGGAGCTAAATGTCTGTAATTCAAGAGCTTCAAAGTTTCCATAATGATGGATAAACATTTTCACATCAATCAATTATGAACATTTCTGAGCTAAGCATCTCAATACAAGTGTTCACATACCCACTCACTCCATTAATGAACCCAAGGATCAGACTTCATTCTGGGGAGACATCTTGGTTAATTCCCATTGTAACTTGGAGAGGAGCCAGGAAGTGAAGAAGTGAACCCCAGACCTCCCCCGCACCTCCCCTCCCCACCCCTCAGCAGCTAGGCCAGGAGAGGAGGAGCTCCCAGAGGGCTACATCAGCCTAGGCTGTGAATCTCAAGTTCATGGCTTCTTCCCCACATACTGGCTCAAGTAGGACATGTTTGAATCTCTTGTTCACATTATTTTCTATGTGATCTACATAGCTATGTTTATCTTGTTGGAAATCAGGGAACATGATAAAGAAGTAGCTCTTCCCTTTTTGAAGATCCTGCCCACCTAGGAAATTTGCTTGTTTCCTAGTACACTATGATGTAATAATGACCATGAAGGTGTTGGTGACTTAATGTATTCTTCTTTTCACAGCATTTAACTTCAGAAAAGATTTTAGACAGAGCCTGATGCTTTATCTAATAGTGGAACTGCTGGTTTGGGGGCTCAGAGTGGAATATGAGAGAGTTCAGAAAGACAATGCAGGCCCTCTCACAGCACAATCCATATCTAAATATTTTGATCACCTAAGCAAATAGCTAATTTGGTCCCTCTGTGTTTTGGGGCATTTGGTTTGTTTTGTTTTGTTTTTAGAGTGGAGAGTTTGGAGAGTAAAAGGGGCCTCTCAATCACCTGTCAAACTGTTCTATGTGGGCAACCAACCACCTTGTTCTCATTTGCCTGTGGCTACTCATGTCTATAGATCAACATCAAAGCAGGGAAAAAGGTTTCTCCTTATTCCAGTGCCTCTGAAAGATGTGTGCAGGTGTCTGTGTAAATGTGCAAGCCCATGGTACCTTTTAGAAACAAGCTGTACCTTTCTGTGCATCCCTGGATTTGATGTGCTTCTATTTGATCTCCTGTTCTGTGTTCCAGAGATATCCTTTCAATGTAGTTGGTGCCTGAGATCATGCCCCTTTCATTAGCCAAATACCTTATTACACCACACACACACACACACACACACACACACACACACACACACACACACACACAAGCATACACACACATGCACACACACATACAGATGCACATTTCCCTTCATTCTCCCTCAAACTCTTTAATCCCCATATAAAATCTCTTCAGAGACAAATGTGGTCTGTACTAGTAGGTGGTGGTAGTTGACTCCCAAGATCTGTTCTATTCGGATTAGTACAAACAATGCCCAGTCCCCCTTGCCACTGAGTGAGTCAATAGAGACATGCAATCTAGTCTTGGCCAATGAGCCATGAGAGAGTCTCCTGGGGCTGTTTCAGGGCATAGTTTCCTAGCTCCTAACACAGATCCACAAGAAAGAAACAATCTGTATCTCTTAGTCCTCTTGTCTAGACTTTGTTGTGTCTGTAAGTGACACCTAGAATGACTAGCCACTTTTCCACCAGCCAAGGTCATGGCCAAAAGAGTTGCCACAAAGCTGGGCCAGAGTCTTGATATTCCACAATGGAGCCCATACTAACCCTGGACTTCTTGTTATGTGAGTTAATATATTTGATTACTGTTCATCACAGTTTGAGTTGGGTTTGCTGTTACTTGCAGAAAAAGTAATTTAGCTGGTCCAGATGCATTATTTTTTACAAAAACCTTAATTGTTAAGTCGTTCAATTTCACATATTTCTTTTTTTAAATGTATTTCTATTGATTCAGAGAGCAAGGGAGAGGGAGAGAAAGAAACATCAATGAGGAGAGAGAATCATCGATTGGCTGCCTCCTGCATGCCCCCTACTAGGGATCGAGCCCATAACCAGGCATATACCCTTGACCAGAATTGAACCCGGGACCATTCACTCTGTAGGCCTATGCTTTATCCACTGAGTCAAACCAGCTAGGCCTAATTTCACATATTTCTTGAATTGCTCATATGCTTGCCTGCCTTGATACGACCATATGAAAACTGCTAATATCCTTTGAGTTCAAATTGCATGCAAGTATTGATATAGAGGAGAGTCTGTTGCCTTGTTTTAAAAAGTGATGTTTCTTATATTCAATTAATTTGTAATTCTTCCTTATCCCTACCCATGGTTACTTGTTATCATGTATCACTGGTTAATGTTAGGTGGCCATGTAAATTCACCAAAAACTAATGGTGAATGCGTTGATCAAAGCAGACCCAAATGGTTTATTTCTTTTGCTTCTAAAAGCCTAAACAAAATTATGGAGAGAAATGTCTTCTTATCAGTAGATATAAAAAAATACTTCAGGTCATATAGCATCTTACACTTAATCAAAATTTTAAGGATACATTTAATTTGCCATGCATTTAACACTGACAGTAAGACTCCTCATTTTTCAGTTACTGTAATGATGTTAGGTCCAGCTTTACTGTCCTCTTGTGCCAGACAAAAGTCACATGGCAGTGGGAAAGGAATGCAGGAGCACACATGAGGAATTGGATCACCTGTAATTTCCATAGCTCAAGTTTATAAATTATGTGTTTTGGAAAGAAAAAATACAGTATAAAAAAATCAAGAGAAGTTACTGTTGGAATACAGTGCTTTGTGTGTTTATTTTTTAAATATTTTTATTGATTTCAGAGAGAAAGAGAGAAGAAGAGAAAGATAGAAACATCAATAATGAAAGCGAATCATTGATGGGCTGCCTCCCGCTTGCCCCATACTGGGGAATCAAGCTGCAACTCAGACATATGCCTTGACCAGGAATCGAACTGTGACCTCACGGTTCATACGTTGATGCTCAACCACTGAGACATGCTGGCCAAGCTTTGAGTTTACTTTTAAAAGTCCATTGTTGCCGAAACTGGTTTGGCTCAGTGGGTAGAGCGTAGACCTGTGGACTGAAGGGTCCTGGGTTCAATTCTGGTCAAGGGCATGTGCCTTGGTTGCAGGCACATCCCAGCTGGAGGGCGTGCAGGAGGCAGCTAATCAATGTTTCTCTCTCATTGATGTTTCTAACTTTCTATCCTTCTCCCTTCCTCTCTGTAAAAAAACCAATACAAAATATTTTTTTTAAATTCCATTGTTTAGGCCAAGACCGGTTTGGCTCAGTGGATAGAGCGTCAGACTGCAGCCTGAAGGGTCCCGGGTTTGATTCCGGCAAGGGCATGTACCTTTGCTGCGGGCACATCCCCAGTAGGGGGTGTGCAAGAGGCAGCTGATTGATGTCTCTCTCTCATCGATGTTTCTGACTTTCTATCCCTCTCCCTTCTGCTCTGTAAAAAAAATCAATTATATATATATATATATATATATATATATATATATATATCCATTGTTTAGCCTTAAAATAAGCATAATAGATATAATATTTTAATCCTAGAATTGTGGTGAAAGTGAATCTGAATGAACATAAGGAGAGGGTGTCCTAATGATTTAAATCTTGGGGAAGATTTTGACCTGGTTTCAAAGACTAAGCAGAGTTCCCATCATTGTTACTTTTTGTCAGTTGTTTTAGGAGCCTTATTGCTCCTGGATCCCCTTGGGAGGACAGGGCATTTGGGATCTTCACTTATTGATAAGAGACAGCTAGTGAACAGGTCCAGAGAAGCAAACGTTGCAAGGAAGATAAATGCTTGGTAGGTGATGTGATTTGAGAGATTGGAAGTATACATACCAGATATAGATGACAGGGAGGCCACCATATACAGGGAGATGGGACCGGGCATTGAGAAATAGATTGAGCAAATATAACGATGTGGGGCTGCATAAATAAAAGTAAAAGGTTGTATTAGAAATTAACCATAAAATAGTTGTTAATATTCCTAAAGTTCAACCTATATGCCAGGTGTACTACATACCTTACCTACATTGTTTCATTTAATTCTCACACTGGCCTGATGTTGACATTATTATTAACCTAATTTTATTCATGAGAATAAGTTGGGCTCACTTGATACATTACAGACCTTAGATAAGATCCAGGTTGTTTCATTCCAAAGTTAGCACTTTTAATCATGTGCTATATTATTTCATAGTTTAAAATATTAGTGTACTGGCAAAGCACATCACTAGTCTATGATGGCTTTAATGCAAAATAAAATAAAAGCCAAAGGGCCCTGCATACTACCCAGAGGAATCCAGCTCCACAGCTTCACAGCTTTGAGGGCAGTTGGCATTTTTGATCAAGGAAACAGGTGCTGCATCCTTCAGGTATTGACAGCACTTGTGATACATGCCTTGGGTATCAGCCTCCATTCACCTCCAAAGCAGGGCACCTTCCTACAGTGCAAAGACTCTATAACAATATAAGAGGCTTTAAAAAAAATACTGTATATCTTGCCTTTATCAGTCAAAAGTCTTGTTTGCAAGCACTCTATATGGATATTCCTTGTTTGCCTTTCTAGATCTATTTTCCACCTTTCACTCTGTTCTGGGTCTTGGAAGGTTGACCTTGATGAGCTCCAACAATGCGCTCCTTTGCCTCCTGGTTTCCAGTTAGCAGGGGACTGTCCACCAACTGTCCCTGTATCCATTGGGAGGCACCAACAGAACTTAAGGTAGGAAGAGAGTGAGGCCAAGGTAAATTGGTCCCTGGCTCCCTCCATACTTAGCCAGTAGCTCGCCTAAAAACCCAGCTTGTCAGCATTCCCCCATAGCTACAGAAAGAATTCTCTATCTAGTTTCTGGTGGCCACTTCTTTTCTTCGCCCTTCTAGTTTAGAAGTGCTGCAAGGCTCCCTGTCATAGGTAATCCTGAGGTCCTTCCTTATTTCTGATCACATTCCCCAACTCTGCCCACTCTTCTGTAAATAGTCCCTGCTCTAAAGTCGCTTCCAATTCCCAGTTTGAGCCATCTGTTTCCTGTCAGGACCCTGACTGACATATGGCGAAAACAAACTTTGACTATTTTAAGCGAAAATGGAATTTGGGGGAGGCATGTTTGGAGTCACAGAAATGAGGGGAGGTGGGAGGACCAGGATTGGAAAACAAGCAGGAATCAAAGGACCACTGGAAAGTTGAAGAGCAGGCATGACAGCTATATTCATTCAGTGGGAAGAGCTTAGGCCACCCACAGCCATTGCCTGCATGCTCACCAACTGTCCCTGTATCCTTTAGTCACCTCTTGAGAGTTTCTAGGACCTCTCTAATTGTCTGGTTTTACACTACACATCCCCAGGCTGATTTGTAGAGTGGAGGGAAAAGATCAGGCTCCTTTGGCTATTACGACAGGAAGTAGACACCACTGTCCGCCAACACCAACCAATGGGAAAATCCTTTAAAATAAGAAACCAGGCTGCTAATAAGAGCAACCCCTTCAAAGACAAATGTTGCTATAATAATTAATTAATGCAAGAATGTGAAACTGCCTTCACAATCAAAGCAGCTAAAGGTTCATATAGAGATAGGCACTTCTCAACAAGGATTTCAGTAGCAGAAATGTATCATGTTCAAAGGTCTCAGAAATGAAAATTCTGTAAAAGGTTTTTTAACTGGGTTAGATATAGAGTTGTTGGTTTCATCCAAACAAGGTTGCCATGTTGTCCCTTTCTTAAATCTGCACATCTAATGGGTCTTTTACCCAATAACCAGCCACACAAGATCTACCAGATTTATAAACCAGTAACCACAAATAAACTTATCTCTAGGAAATAATTTATTATATTAATTTGGGGTTAGAAATCCCCCCCCCAAGTAATTTTTTTTGTTAGCCTCTTAAAGGTTATTTTGAATCTCTGCCAGTAATCCTTTGCTTTACTCAGATTTTTATTTTTGCTAGTTCAAGATATATTAAGAATACAGTTTTACAGTGAACTGAAGACAAATAGCTTATTGAAGAAGTTTACAGATAATGCCATTTTGTTACATTTGTTGACTCTTGTATTTATAATGTACACACTTACTAAATCTATCATAAAATCTAGGCTATTTACTTTTTTTAAAAATAGATTTTATTGATTTTTCACAGAGAGGAAGAGAGAGGGAAAGTCAGAAACATCAATGAGAGAAAAACACCGATCAGCTGCCTCTTGCACACCCCCTGCTGGGGATGTGCCCGCAACCAGGGTACATGCCCTTGACTGGAATCGAACCTGGGACCTTTCAGTCTGCAGGCTGTCGCCCTATCCACTGAGCCAAACTGGCTTCGGCTAGACTATTTACTTTTATAGGACTTTGGAACCATGCTTTATTTCAACTCCAAAATTAACTCTCTTTTAAAGACAGAGCTGTTGACTTATGTCAGCATACACTTTCCTCATCATGAATGAAAGCAATACATATTCGTAATGGTTCCCTGGAGATTTCTTGATAGTTACTGTTATCAATAAAAGGAAATTATTTTTCTTCAAAATAAAATTACATGGATGCAAAGCCTATAGTTTTCAATTGAGAAGTTATGTTCTGTTAAATTAGGTTTGTTGGTTATATATATTTTTTTATTTCTAAAATATCAAAATTTTTTTGAAAAATGGGGAATAAACAGAACACTGTCCAGGCCAATAAAAAAGTTTCCAGAGCTGACAGTGAGATGATTTTATTTAGCATGACAACGTGATGAAAAAATGAGATGGGTTTTTATAACACATTTAAATATTTTTCTTTAATTCAGGATGTAACTTTTCTCAGATGTTCTTATGTCTTCTATGCTTCTTGTCTTGATTATGCATGTATGGAAAATAGTAAGTTTGGGGCATGGAGAAGGCCTACTACAGTTTTCATATATAGTACTGTCTGTGGTTATGTTTCATGGGATACTTCTCTAATACGTCATCTTATAAAGTGCGTACAAATGCTACCGCTCTAAGTATGTACAAACCTAATGGCCTACAACACTTTTTAGTTGCCTGGTGGAGACAAGTAAGAATGCAGATAATCTAGCCCTTGCTTTCATGGAAGTGATATTATAAATCTTTCCCTTCCAATTTGAAAAACATATATCTTTCCCTACCAGTCTTTGTCTATTCAAAACCTTTGAAGAGGTCTTTGTAAGTGAATTGGTGGGCTGTCAGTTGTTTTAATAACCAATATCAGCACAATCAAATCAGCAAGCAGGTCTGATACAGTCATTAAAGTGACTTGGTATCCTGGATACCTAGAAACTCATGGCCAAGAAGAGGCTATCCCTTTCACTGGCTTCTCACAGTGCATCATGTCAAGTTCTACACTGAGATGGGGAAGAGGGGCTGGCCCACTCAGGCTCCTAGCTTTGAATGTACAGCTCCATATGAATAAGTGGAAATAGGGCCACTGTTCTCCTGTGCCAGGACATTGTCTGCATAAGTAGGAATACCAACCGGCAGGCATACAATATCTAGTAAGTTCTAATTCCAGCCCTGCTTTCTCTGCTAGATCAGGTGGCAGTTGGCAGAAAAACTAATATCCTGAAAGTTAATTTGCTAGTTCCAAGTCAGGGGTATCACTGGGCCTAGGAGAATAGTCTGCTGCTGCCTCAGAGTGTTTCACATACATTTTGAGGATGCTGGTTTCCTAGGAAGAAAAAAAAATGTCTGATTTCTGAATTGCAGTGTATAGGTAGTTGTTGTCAAATCCAACTTGGAACTGTGGTTTCCAAATTTCAAGGGGTGAAAAAGAGGTTTATGTTCTGTGATAGAAGGCCTCATCTGTCTTATTCCCCTTAGTGCTAATATATAGCAGCTATTAAATAAACACTTCTCAAATAAATGAACAGTAGATTTCTTAATGGCAATGTCAGATGAATTCATTTTAAAGAGTTTTTTGGGGTCTCTGTAGTTAAAAGACTACCAGAAGACATAGCTGATAGTGATTCTTTTAAATGCAGTCAAATTGTGCTTAAACAAAACCAACATATGAAAATCTGTGTGCACAAAACAAATAAATTAAAAGGTGATGATATGCATCACAATTACATGGAAATATGCCTTAATGTAGAGATTTACTAAATGTTGGCCCATGATTGTTTCTCAGGTTCAAAGTGAAATGAGAAATATCAGTTTTGTACTATTCTTCATAAGGCTAAATTTAAGAAATTGTACTTTATTCAAAAATTGACCTCCTTCAATTTATGTGATTAAAATACCATACACACACACACACACACACACACACACACACATATCTATATCTATCTATCTACCTACCTACCTACCTACCTATCATCTATCTACCTATCTATTTAAAGGGTAATATGCAAATCAACTGACTGAACAGCAGAACGACCATCCAGACAACCTTCTGGATGACCACACTACGACATGCACTGGCACCAGGCCAACCAAGGCAGGTACAATGCAATTGGTTAGGAGGCCCCATGATCGCCCCAAAGAGGGAGGCCCAGGCTAGAGGCCAGAGGATTGATCAACTGGGGGGCGGGGGGGGGGTTCTCCACAATCATCCACCCTCTGCCTGGCAATCACTTGCAGAGTCCTGGCTGGGTGGGTGAGGCCTCCTTCTGCAAGGCGATCGATCTGGGGGGGCCTGTGATTAATCGCCCCACAGAGGGAGGCCCAGGCCACTGGGCAGCAATGCTTTGGTGGGTTTGTGGGGCTGGCCAGTGATCACCCTGCAGAAGGAGGCTCAGGCCAGCCAAGTGATCACACCCACACCTGTGGCCTGCTGAGAAAGGGGACAGGTGATGGAAGTGGGCAGCACCTCACAGATGGCAAGCAGTGGCAGCGGCAGGGGTGGGGCCAGCTGCCGGCAGCAGGAGGAAGGAAAGTCCCAATAGGCCCTGATTACCAGCCAGGCCTAAGGGGTCTCAGATTGCGAGAGAGCTCAGGCTGGGCTGAGGGACATCCCTCCTCCCCCTGCATGAATTTGGTGCACTGGGCCTCTAGTACACACACACACACACACACACACACACACACACATTATGGACCTATTTTATGCTAGTTATTCCTTTTTAATGCCCTTACTTGCCAAAATAAAGTTGGAGAAACCTAATTGGTTCCCAGGTTTAAAAAAAATACTTATTGTTTTGTGAAATCCAAGTGTTAAAGACTGGCACAGTTTAAAATAAAATTCATTTTATAAAAGCATGCAAGTATTTTATTTAGAAACTTACATATTGAATAAAGGAAGACAGTAAAATTTTGGCTTTAATTATCCATGATAATAATAGCCAAGAGATGAGCCCAGCATGTGTGGCTCCTTTGATTGAGCATCATCCCAGGCACCAGAAGGTTGTGGGTTCGATTCCTGGTCAGGGCACGTTGCCTGGGTTATGGGCTCAATCCCCAGTAAGGGGCATGCAGGACGTAGTCAATTGATGTTTCTCACCTCTCCTCCTCTCCCTTCTTCTCTCTGAAATAAATAAAAATCTATCTTAAAAAAAATAGCTGACAGATGTTGAGTGGTTATTCTCTGTTGAGCACTGCTCTCAGGCTTTTTGAAATGTATGAAATCATTTAAATTTCATAGCAGCCCAAGAAGAAAGTGCTATTATCCCCATTTTATAGATGAAGCACGCCAGGCATAATCAAGTCCTTGCCCCAAAAGACACATAATAAACCCATGGTTCCACAACATATATTCTTATATTAAAGAAACTGGGCCATTTGATAGTGCAACCAATAAAAAACATTGGTTGATATAGTCTAATGATCATACAAACGGACGTTCAAGCACCACACAGATTATAAACTCCTAACCAAGACTCATATCTTATATTTAAATCAGAGCCCCTCCCAATCTTACCTTATGAATCCAGTTCGTGATGACCTATTTTTAGCTTCAGTGTTTACACAGGCATTGCTTCAAGCAACATCCTCATTTCTTAAGCTCGTGTTTTGATTAGCTAATAACGAAAAACAAAACAAGAAAATACATTTTCAAATGGGGCATTTCAACCAAGAAAGGGATGAAAGCATACGTTCAAATTTAGTCATCAAGATTAATTTAGGATAAATTCAACCTTATAGTAAACAAATAGAAAAGTATATTTCAGTTTACCCGTTTAAAAAATATATAATTATATACACATACCCCAGTTTGAAATGCTAATTTTAAATATTAAAAGCCCAGCTTCCAAATATTGATACCCATTCCAAAGGTAGGCTCTTACTTAAAATGAACAGATCACAAACTTTAGTGGGAACTCATTTGTTTGCAGTATCAGAAATCCAAATATAACATCATTTGGGTGAAGAGGCAAATTAGTAAAATTCAAGACTACTGAATCAAACTAAACCTTTTGACTACAATTGCGGGGGAGGGGATCCAAATTTGCAGCTAATTGGATCTAAGAATAATTTTGTCTGTTCAAAACTTACAATACTCTTGGTAGTGGTAAAAATGCTAGGTTAAGTATAGGTTTCTGTCATCCTATCTTCTATTCAACACCATATACCAAAATATTGCACTACATTAAAGGAGTTGTTATTTTATGGTAAGGTAAATAAATTTTAAGACTAAGAAGTCCTGGTTCCCTCAGAGCATATCAGGGATTCAGGAGGCCCTGCAGCTTCTGCAGTTTAAGGAAATTTTGTGGATTAATATCTCCACCCCTCAATCCTACAGTTAGGTGTGCACATCTACTTTGAATATCTTGTTAAGCATACAGGACCCTAACTTCTAACCCTTCAAGTGACTCTTGCCCAAACTCTTCTTTCAACTTTCTCGCTTCTGAAGCTCAAGAACCCATCCCTAGTCCACATGCCCTAGAAAAACATAGGAACCAGTTCTAAAACGTAGCTATCCACCTTGCACCCACGCTCCTCCCAGACACTATCCTCCCGCCCTAAGCCAGCCCGGCAGGACCCAGCCCACTAGTCAACTGAGGCTCTCCAAACTTCCTCCGCCCACTAGGCCCACGTGACACCCACACTCCACCAATCAGCTAGAACTACCTCCGCCCAGAACCCGGTCTCGGACGCGCCCCTATCGGAAAGACAACTTACTCCTCTCGCACTCAGCCCCGCCCCTTTCCCACCTCGCCGCCCCGCTTGGTCCCTCCCACTTCCCCAACCCTCGGCTCCCCTCCTCCCGTGGCCTCCGCCCCCGGGCTTCGCCACTCCTCGCCCGGGATCGCGCGCTAGCCCTCTTCTCGCGAGATCTGAGCGTCCCCCCGCGGCGGCCGTCCGCCTCCTTCTGTCCTCCCACCTCCCTCCCCCCAATCTCTCCACTCTCCGGCTCTCCTCCCTCCCTCCTCCCCCCTCCACCCTCTGGGCCGGATCTCGTCTCGCTGAGGCGGAGGAGGAGAAGGAGGAGGACGTTCGGCTTGCGCAGTGAGATGTTTGTCCGTCGCCGCCGCCGCCGCCATCGCGGAGGAGCGCGATAAAGGGAGCTGAGCCGGGCGTGAGGGGGGACCCCGCGGAGCAGCCGCGTCAGCGCAGCCCCCCAGCTGAGCCCCAGCCGCCGGAGCCCGAGTCGCCGCCGTCCCCGCCGCGGCCGCCCAGGGGCCGGCCAGCTCCCCAGCCCAACCGGGGGCCGCGCCGCCGCCCCCAACGTCGCCCCTCGTCTGCCCGCCTGCCTTAAATGTGACACCGGCGTCTCGGAGTGCGACCCACAGCCGCCGCCGGGGAGGGGACGAGCACCATGTCGAATCTGAGCAAAGGCACGGGCAGCCGGAAGGACACCAAGATGCGGATCCGGGCCTTTCCGGTGAGTCTCTACTGGGCACCCAGGACCCCTGGGCCGGGGGCCCGGCCGAGAGTCGCACGCGAGGCCCGGGCTGAACTCCCCCAACAGGCCGCAGGCCCGGCCTCCCCTCCCCCACGCCGCCGGCCGCGGGGCGCGAGCCTTCCCGGCAACGGGGCTGCGCGGGGCCCCGGCACTGGCACTGCCGCCCTCCCGGGCAGTTCCCCGCGCCCGGCACCCGGTCCGGCGACGCGCCCCCACCCGTAGCGGCGCCTCCAGCCGCCCCGCGGGCGTCGGCTGTGGCCGGGGCCCCTTTGCCGGTCCCAGCCATCTCCCCACATTATTGGGGTGTAGGCCCAACAGCTTGCACTCCTCTCCCGGCTCGGTCCCCGGGACCCACAGACCCACGGGGATGGGGACTGGGTATAACTTTCCACGTGTGCTTTCACAAAACAACCCCAGTCTAAATGACTGCCAGCCAGACCTTTAGGGTGATGAAGGGGACTCTTTCTCTCCCCCTGCTCTGGAAGCGTTATGCCACCAGCCTATCCTCAGCGCAGTGACAGTGGTTCCACGTAATGCTCAATAGAAACATACTACTAATATCAGATGTATTTATAGCACCTTTCATCCGCAAGCTTTCAAAGCACTTGACAAACTCTCTTGTACAGACCCCCCCCCCCCCCCCCCCGCCCCCGGGTCAATGGGAGGGTCAGGAGAAGCAAGCGGGAACCAATTGGGCAGTTGGTTCTCTGTCTCTCAGACCTTGGAAGCCCAAAAGAAGGAATAGTCACCAACCGGGGGTGCTTTACTGTATAGGTGTTAGTGACTGCGAATGTATTCTGTTCAGAAACTTTTTAGGATTGCTCTGAGTCGTGCGCTTGCGGTCGTTACTATATAGTGTTTAACTTTGCATGTCCTATCTGATACAGATAATCGGTGGCAAGCCTTTAAACTACTGGTGTCAGAGGAACTGGACGTGCTTGCTCTTGTCGCTACAGTAACACCTATCTGTCAAGACAGACTAGTAATTGAACAGGAGACTTAAAAAAGAGTAAAACTAGAGAAAGATCTTGCTTTTCCTTTCATAGAATCATAGACACATAATCCCCGGGAGGAGGAAAAGGGAGGAGGAGGTGTGTACTCACTTTTTAAAGCATGGTTTTTCTAAAGTGCAGGTTGCAGTGAGGAAAGACTTTCTTAACAATATAGTTGTTGGATTGAAGTAAGAAATTCACTCAAGGAACTTGACTTTTCTGAATTCTTAAAATTTGAAACAATATACCTGATGGCAGACTATGAAGTTGTAAACAGTAATGTCCATGTGTGGAGACTTCCTGCTTTATGTAAACAAGGTGGGATATACTCAGGAGAATTAAATATTTTGAAGGGATTTTATAATTTTGAAGTTTTTTTCTAAATAAATGTGAGAAACTACAAAGTAAGAAATGCTGACAAAAGAGCACTAATGAAGTCCACTAGCATGTTTTCCCATGTAAGGGAACAGTGTTATGAATTTGCGAGTAATGTTAGTTTTCCTACTGAATCAGTTCTGACCTCTTTAACAGAATTTAGAATTACTTAGTTTCTTAAATAAGTTTATGCAACAAGTTTTCTAGGAAAAGCTTGCTATTCTTTGAGTGTGAGTTCTATTTCAGATTATTATTAAAGTGTGGAATAGCTCACATTTGACATCTACTTATGCTAATGTTCTGGTTAGCTGGTTCTCCGTTTATTTATGTATTTTCAACTCAGTATCTTAGCTTGCTCCTACCTGTTCTCCCATTCCTTCGTTCATTCAGCAAGTACTGAGTACCATGTGCCAGGCACTGTGTTAGGGAATTTTTAAGTAGCATATGGTTATGAGCTAATTTGGACCCTTGAGGTCTTGACTTTTTGCCCAAGTTTTCCTAAAAGCCTTTAATGAAGTTTGTGACTAGTGTTTGATAGTCAGTAGTTAATATCTGCTAACTTTTAAAAGCATAGACTTTGTTATAATTAGTAACATCACACATAGTTGCCAGTGAAAAGAACAATTATAGTTTTTTGATGTATAAATGTTTAAGTCATAGTTCCTTCAGCCTTTAATAAGGATAGAGATATGCCTCAGTGGTATGGTATTTCACATTGGCAAATGAGTCTTTATAGATCTTCAAAATTTTTCTTTTATTTCAGGTTAGTGATCTTTTGCTTAACTATAGTCTGTATAAATTGGTAGTCAGAAGTAGAAAATACATAGTGTTCCATAAAGAAAAAATATTGTTTATGTGTGTACATACATACATATTTTACCATTTGGATATATAGTTATTATAATTTAAGGGAAATTATAGTTTAAGCAAAGGTCTGAAGTGCTCATTTCAGATTCTGTTTTATAAAATTGATGTGCAAAATGTATGAAAATGTTAGGGGATTGTTTTGTTTGTTGCAGAATAGAGTGGAAAGTGAACTTAAAATTTATAGTCATGTAAGCCTATTCCAGACACAATCCCATCAGTAGAATCAGGCATTTTCAGTGTTTTGAGTGCGTATTTTAAGTGTATTTTCATCATTGTTCACAAGAATAGAAGTTACACCATACCAGTTTTATGCACGATTTACATTTTATGTAGACCTTTTCATAAGATTTCAAGAGAAATTAGTTCTTCTTAAGATGGAAAACAATAAGCAACTTTCTGTCCTTATACGTTGTTGATGGAGGAAAAGTTTATCCCAGTTTAAGCTTTCTTGCAGTGTACAAAGTACATATATCATTTAACATCTTCTGGTTTTTGGGTACCCAAAGTAACAGCAAAGGCTACAAAACTATTTTAAGGAAGGAGGCAATTAGTTCCCAAACTCCTGAAAACAAAGTGAATTTGGACCAAATAATGCTGCCCCAAGGAGTTTCTACTCTTCTTCTCTTGATGTTGCCATGTGTCCCAACCCTGAGCTTTTGTTCCACTATGTAGGATTAGTTCCTGTCAGATGAACCTTTTGTCCTTATCTCTGAAAAGCCATTCCTCACCATCTCTGTACTGTCCAGGGTTTTGTCCACATGAGCTCGGAAAGATTGATTGGATTGAAGGGGATATATTTGAATGGAAATGCTAGCCTCTCTTCTGATTTGCCTTAACTGGCTTAGCCTTCAGAGTTAAGACACATTTTAAAAGTGATTGCCTTTAGAATACATCTGGAAATGGGTTCAGTTACTCGTTTATAGAAGTATGCTAATCACGATAAAGAGTCTCTGATTGTGATGTCCACTCCATAATTCTAGATGAGATTACCAGAGCTCTACCTGTGTGGTGGACAGGGAGTGATGTGGAGGTTACCATTAGATGGAATTTATAAAATGACTGACATTAGTAAGTGATTAAGTTTTAAGATTATTTTTTAAGTATTTAAGGTGACAACTTAATGACTAATGGGTACCATTAATGTTTTGTTTTCCCAGCTACATATATGCCAGATTTGGGGAAACAGCTTTAATCTTGATAATAGGTTTCTCTTCCTTAGGGAAAGTAGTCGTTGCTTAAAACTACCAGGACATACATACAGGAAAGCTGAATAATAGTCTTGCAAGTCACACAGGGTATGGAATTAATTGTAAGTTTGTTTTTCATTCTGTAGCATTTTCTTACAGAGAAATGCTGGAGTAAGTTGTAAGATATTTATTAAAGTATTGCTTATACTTAGACTGATTCTTCCTTTTTTGTAGTTTTAGGACAGCCCCGCTGTGTTGTAGCTGTTAGAAGCTGAAAAATAAAAGCATAAAATGGTACATATAACATGTTCATTTTGCATTATTTTCCTAGATGACAGTTCAGAGGAACTTGAAAAATCATTAGTATCAATATTAAATTTGAAACTATTTTTGGTAGTATAGAATATAATGTGAGAATTTGGTCTTTTAAATAACAAGTCACAAAGTTAATTCATTCAAACAAAATAGGAAGCTTTATTTGTTTGCACATCATTTATTCCTTAAATTAAAAAAAAAGCATTTCTCTAAATTGAGGAAGATTATATAATTAGGACTGGAAAAAAGTAGTATGCCTTTCCTTTGTATTATAAATTGGGAGACCTTAGAGGTAATTTTTGCTGTTATTTTTATTCAAGGTCATCTTGATATTTATAATTTTGTAAGATTTGTATTAAGGTTTCTGGACAATTTATAGTTTTAAATATTGCAATTTTGAGAATAATTCTTGTTTATCCATTGTAAAGTCAACAGAAAAGTAAAGGTGTTACCAGTAAGAACCATTTCACTGGGATGAAATATGAGTTACAGTTAGTATCTATCAGTATATTGTGAAAATTGTTCAATCATAATCTGTCAAAGTAAATTCTTTTTAGTAGCTTTTCTAATTATAAATGTGATGTATACTCATAATAGAGAACTTAATAAATATCTAAGTTTATATATAAGGAAATAAAAATTACCTATAACTCTACCACTTGGAAATAAACAGGACAATAACATTTTGATGTGTTTTTTAATCTAGCGTACACGTGTGAGCACACAGTAAAAGTGAGGTACAATATCATTTTATATACTGCCTTTTAAAAATTAGTATCTTACTGTACATATAGTTTCATGTTAAATATATTAAACACAATTTTTGATGGCTATGTAATATTCTATAGTACTTTCATTTGCTTAATCATTTCTTTTGCCAAGTATTTTGATTAAATCTAGTGAACCCACATTTTCTCTATTATAAAAAATGCAGCTGTGACAATACATAAATATTTGAGCTCATTTATAATTATTGAAGTACTGGGCTAACCATAATTGATATCTATTACCAAATTGACACGAAGGTAGTAATAATGGCTAACACTTTTTGAATGTTATCATGTGTCTTGCATTGTTCTCTGTGCTTTGGATATATAAGCTCATTTTAAATGCACAACTTTATAGAATACTACTATTCTCATTTGTTATATATACGAGAGCTTGAAAGGTTAAGTAATTTGCTTACAGTCCCTATACTTGTAAGTTGCAGGACTAGGATTCTAAACCAGCCGGTTTGGCTCTAAAGTGAGGCTCTTAAGAATTAATTATACCTCTCAAGGTTGTGTGTCATTTTAACTTCTGTGTATTAGTGCCTTAGTCAACATATACCTTTAATGTCATAGGTAAAAAAATAGTACTTTAATTTGCATTTTGTCGACTACTTGTAAGAATAAAACTATGGATACTTTGTAGGGAATTTTCACTTAGTTTTTATATTAGAATAGTCAACATACTGTATGTATTAGGAATATCCCTAAAAAGTAAAGAGACTGAGCATATGAGTAAGGGCTCTGGGCTGCCAGGGTTTTCTTCCTAGCTGTGTTATTCTTAACAAGTTATTTAATCACTTCTAGCTCTCTGTAACATGCAAATACTAGTAGTACTTACCTTACAGGGTTGTTGAGAGTTAAGGAAAATAAAGCATTAGAACAGCACCTATTGCTATATCAACATGTAGCTGTGATTATGCCACAATGTAAATACTAAAATTGATACTATGTTTGCAAGTTGTTATATGAAGATTCCAGATACTCATTTTAGTGATGCTGTCATTTTTTGGTACAGTTTTTAGAACTTATATTTTGAAAAACCTACAGAGTCGATTTGTGAACCAATTAAGAAAATTAGTCTCAAAGGATATAGGTTTAGTACGACTGGGACACTTCAAAAGATTGCTACTGGCCCTTGAGGGATAGATTCAAAAGAGAAGTTCCAGTAATGAGTCTCACATAATTATTGGAGTTGGAGTAAGTATGTAACTTTAGTAAAGGAGTAAACATTCATTTAGTATGAATATCCTAATGTGTACTTTTTATCTAAAAATAATACTTTTTCTTATTCCTTCCCATTTCTCTTTCCTTTCTCTTCCACCCTTTTTTTGGTTTCACTTAAGAACTAGGTTATAGTCCCTGCCCAAAGCTTATACCAGACACCCTTTCGAACCACAGAGCACTTAGCATAATGTTAGAAACACTGTAGGTGGTTATTGAATGATTGATTAAATGAGAAACAAGTCATTTAAGCCAAACTATAGTAATTGATTAATTTATCCATGGAAGTAGTACTCTGAAATGTTTGAACTCTGCAGCTATAAGTGAAGTCTTAAGATATAAGTTGGTCATTAATGATCTTATGGTACTTTCCTCAGACAGGTAGTCAGCCTAATCTCCTGAAATGATAATGACTTGAAAGTAAAGGTAGTATGATGCATTGGCAGTAGTAACCTTGAATTAAGTGTCGGAAGACGCTGGTCTAGTTTCTCTGTTTACTAGCTGTGCTTTACATTTTGGTCCCTCCACTTTAACTGCTTCCTCCCAATCTGTTCACCTGTACATTCTGATCTACTACTTCACTCTTCCATATCCTCAGCCTGTTTTTAGAATTCTTAGCCTTTTCATCTGAGATCTGGCTTTGCCCCAGTGATACGGGCTTACCTTCTTGAATTGAGGTGTCTGTTTTATATATATGTGTGTGTGTGTGTGTGTGTGTGTGTGTGTGTGTGTGTGTATATATATATATATATATATATATATATATATATATATATAAAATCTTTGAATCACTGGACCCAGGTGCCATTTATTGCCACTTCCATCATCCTCTTTTGTGGCTTAGGCCCTTGTTAACTATTCTTTTGAGTGCTTCTTATGACCATGCCCTGACTTCTTATCTGTGCTCACCCAGTCATTGAAGACTTTAATACCTTCTTCACAGACATGGTCTAATTTAAATCTTAACTTGATCCATTGCCTGTGGGCATAGTCATTCATTTATAAAATACTTTTATTGTGTGTTCCCACTAGGAGTCAGGCACTAGATATAAAATAATGATCAAACAGACCTGGCCTTTTCTGTATTTGCGATCTGCACCCTGTCTTGTTGCTTGTCATTCTGTTACTTTAGAAACCTTTAACTCCAGTGTTGCATACTATCCTAGCTCCTCCATTTATTAGATGTAGAACTTGAGCAAATCATCAAACCTCTGCCAGTTTCCTCTTTTGTTAAAAGGCAAAACAATAGTACCTACCTTGCAAGAATGTAAGAATAGAGTGAATTCATGTAAAACTTATAGTAGTGCCTGACACATAGTAAGCATTATAAAAAAGTGCATGCTATGATTATTCTTCAATTATTCTGCATGTTTCCTTCTCACATTAATGTCCTCTTGGATCTCAGGAATTCTCCCAAGCTGTGATAATACTTGTTACTAGTTGCCCTTTCTGTCCTGCTACTCCTCAGAGCAAGGCCAGAAATATCATCAAAAAGCATCTTGGATCATTCCACCTATCTGCCTTTATTGCTTATAGTTTTTAGGCTATTTTGCACTCCTGGGGGAAATTGCAAGACTCATTGGTTCGATTCCCGGTCAGGCCATATGCCCAGGTTGCAGGCTCAATACCCAGTGGGGGTGGTGGGGGGGATGGGATGTACAGGAGAGTAGCTGAACTATGATTCTCTGTCATCATTGATCTTTCTCTCTCTCCCTCCCTTCTTCTCTGAAATCAATAGAAATACACACACACACACACACACACACACACACACACAGATATATACTAGGGGCCCAGTGCAAGAAATTCATGCACTGGGGAGGAGGGGTCCCTCCTCAGCCCAGCCAGACCCCTCACATACTGGGAGCCCTCAGGGGATGTCGTACTGATGGCTTAGGCCCACTCCCCTGCCAGCCTAAGTCACAGTCTGGCCTCTCTTTGTGGGAGGCGACCAGGCTGATCAGGGATAGGCCCCAGCCCCATCACTCTGCTGCTGCAGCCACTGCCAGTCACTGTAGCCACCAACATGTTTTCATCCACATGGACTCTGGTCCCTTCACCATGAAAAAATGACAACTTTCTTTAGGCATTTTCAAGATGTGTCTTTCATAAGATAGGACATTTCTTTATTATTTTTTTTATCCTCACCTGAGGATATGTTTCCATTGATTTTTAGAGAGTATGGAAGAGAAAGGGAAAGGCAGAGAGAAACATCAAAGTGAGAGAATTGTTTGATTGCTTCCTGCATGAGCCCTGACCTGGGCTCTAGCCAGGGAGGAGCCTGCAACCTAGGTACATGCCCTTGATCAGAATCTAACCCAGACCTTGCGCTTGGCAAACGTAGGCATTATTCTCTGAGCCAAACCGGCTAGGGCATGATATGACATTTCTTAGCCCTCCAGCAGCAGACCTTTGTTTTTTTCTCCAGGAGTGTGGTGGAAAAACCCTAGATTACTTTTTGGATTCTTATACCCAAATTACTAAGAATATTAACAGTGGCATACAGGGAGCTTAGCCAATGAGCGGTCAGAAAAGGTTTTTCCTCTGTACCTCAAACCTATCTCCTCTGATCTCCAGCTCCACTCCTGCCAAGGCCTAAAGCCTCTGGCCCTGGGCAGTGGACCTCCATCCAGCTCTCTGCAGTCACCCTGCTCTGCCCCCAGCCAAGGCCGAAAGCCTCTGGCAGAGCCTCCAAGGCTCAGGCCCTTGGAGGGGGACCCCCAGCTTGCTTCAGTTGCCCTGCTCTGCCCCGACCAAGGTTGCAAGCCTCTGGGCGAGGCTCCCAGGCTCGGGCCCTGGGCAGGGGACCCCCAGCTTGCTCTGCTCTGATCGCCGAGCTCTGCCCTGGCCAAGGCCGGCAAGGGCAGGCAGAAAGCTTGGCTTCCTCCATTACCTGGGAAACCTAAGCCTCCCTCCTGCTCTCAGTGGCCACAGCCATTTTGGTTCAGTTTATGTGCATATTGCTCCTGGTTGGGTTGTGGGCGTGTCTTGTGGATGTGGCTTGTGGATGTAGCGGAGGTATGGTCAATTTGCATATTACTCTTTTATTAGAATTTTAAATTCTCTTATCTCCATCAAAAAATTTAACTCCTGCTTCACTGTGAAAACTAATGTTAACTTGTTAACGTTAAGTTCATTCACCTTTCTACTCTTTCAGTTTTATTTTTTTTAAATATATTTTTATTGATTTTTCACAGAGAGGAAGAGAGAGAGATAGAAAGTCAGAAACATCGATCAGCTGCCTCTTGCACAGCCCCTGCTGGGGACGTGCCCGCAGCCACGGTACATGCCCTTGACCAGAGTCGAACCTGGGACCCTTCAGTCTGTAGGCCTACACTCTATCCACTGAGCCAAACCAGCTTCAGCTCAGTTATATTCTTTAATCTGTATCTTGACTCATTCTCAACTCCTCTCAGGTCTCAGAGAATGAAGATGTTTCTTTTCTTTCCTTCCCAGTCCTGGTGACTACCATACTATTTTCATAGCCATGAGCTGTCAAATAGTCTGTATCTCGTTTATTAGAACACAATTTTGTCAGTGCAGCAGAATGGTATCCCAGCAATGCCGATTTGTTTTCTCATCTTTAAGGTGTTTACTTTAGCAATCTTTCTCACAGATTAATTGTGAGGATTAAAAGAAATAATGTCAGAAAGTGCTTTGTAATGATGGCATCACTGAGACATTTAAAAGAATTTTTCTAATCATAAAGTCAAAATTTTCAACTAAAAATAATGTGTTTTATATGGGACAATTATTTTCAGACTCTTAGGTAGTCTCTAGGAGCCAGGGAGAGTGAAGTAAGTATCTTCAAAAATCTTCCTCTCTTGGTAATTTAGAGCTTTTCCTATGTTGCCATAACTATAAATTGTTTATTGCTTTAAAATAACCAGTCCTTAATCTAGACTTTTTTAAATTGAGGAGAATCCTACTTGCCTAAATTGACAAGGTTAATAGGAAATTGAGATCAGAGCTTCTAATCCCTAATTCAGAGCTTTTACTATTAGAAAGCATCACTTTTTTTCTTTAGTTTTAAAGTTGAAAATGTAATTGAGTAAGATTTATTAATTTGACTTCCATTCATTTAGTACTTGGAATCA
Organism: Antrozous pallidus; assembly: GCA_027563665.1. Taxonomy (NCBI): domain Eukaryota; kingdom Metazoa; phylum Chordata; class Mammalia; order Chiroptera; family Vespertilionidae; genus Antrozous; species Antrozous pallidus. The sequence continues at coordinate 27,277,824 of CM050508.1, read as the reverse complement.
TTAAGAAAGGATTGGACCCAAATTTGCTCTCTAAATAAAGTACTGCTAAGCAAAAGAATAAAGACATCAAAGGTATATCTTTACCTACTTTAAGAAAATACAATAACTATTCTTTAGAGATACAATACTTCTCTCTAAAAGCAAGCCATCCTTGCTGAGAGGAATACTTTATCATACATACTGATTGTAAGTCATTCTTATCTAAAGTGGCCCTTAACTGAGCAACACATAGCCTCTTCTATTTGTCCTATCTTCTTGAAAGAAATCAGGAAAAATTCTTGTTCCTTTTCAATTTATTAATAGTATGAGAAGTTTATAAGATTTGTAACTACAATTTGTTGAATGTTTACCTTGTATTACGCTCTGTTTTTAAGTACTTTGAAATATAATTACCTTAAATCCTCACAACAATCTTTAGATATTGTGACGCCGGTTTTAAATTTATCGGGCTCAGAGACACAGTGAAATACATATACATCTATGAAAGAGCAGGGCTGGGATTCAGATCCCAGTCATGTCTGACTCAAAAATTTTGATTCCTTTGCACTATACCATACTACCTAATTATATTCTGTTAAGAATTTGCTAGATTCTGAAAAAAAAATTTTTCTTAATAGGAATGTATTAGAAAAATAATTCTAAAGTTTTCATTTAAATTACTACTCAGGATCAGATTTGGGATGTCCTGCAGCTTATACAATGCATTATTCGTTATGAAATCAAAATTAAGTTCTAGTCATTGAAAGTTTTGTTTTCTTTGTTTTGTTTTTGGAAGACTAGGTCTCACTGGATTCAAGGTAAATGCACCACTCATGATAATAAATATTATAAAAACTGAATCAATAAAAGTATATATTTAGTAAAATTTGAGTACATAAAAATGCTTAAATGGGTCCTAGTGTGTACTGACTTTAGTTAAAGTCATAACCTACCAGAAAGACACATTAGTTGTCATATTTATTAGTTAACACTTTTCTTTTTGGCTGATAGCACACATTTCTTAACTTCCTTTTCTCAGTTAATAGGAATTTATCTTGGTATGTATATGTTTAGGAAAAAAAGTGATTTCTTAAATTATTAATGTGTAAATATCCTAAGTAATAAAAGAGAAACATGTAAATTTGACCATACCTTTGCTCCTGATTGGCTATGCTACCAGCCAATCAGGAGTGGGGGCGGGGCCAAGTGGTGCAAGCGCCCAGCTCCTGGGCGCTATGATGGTCGCAGGCAGCAGGGGCTGAGCTGAGCAGGGCAATGGCTGGGTGCCCAAGGGCAGGCTGGAGGTGAGCCATCAGTTGGACATCACCTGAGGGCTCCCAGTATGAGAGAGGGGGCAAGGCAGGTTGGGCTGAGGGACCACCCATCCCCAGTGCATGAATTTCGTGCACTAGGACCCTAGTTTTAATATAATCTTTAATTTTTGTCTTTGAGAATGTATTAAAGTTGATTAAGCAATAAAATGAATTTTGAAGCACACAGATCAGCTACTTAAAAATATTTCACTTTTCCTCATAATACATGCAAATGAGACAAAAGAGATATATTTTTGGATGAACCCTAATTAGTCAAATAAAGTGACTTATTTGCTGCTTTTTATATTCAGACTAGAGGCCCAGTGCACGAAATTCGTGCACAGGAGGCAGGGGCTTTCCCTCAGTCCAGCCTGTACCCTCTCCAATATGGGACCCCTCGAGGGCAGTCGGACATCCTTCTCACAATCAAGGACTGCTAGCTCCAAACTGCTCACCTGCCTGCCTCCCTGACTGCCCCTAACCGCTTCTGCCTGCCAGCGTGATCACCCCCTAACCACTACCCTGCCAGCCTAATTGATGTCTAACTGCTCCCCTGCCAGCGTGTTTGTCCCCAACTTCCCTCCTCTACTGGCCTTGTCACCCCTAACTGCCCTCCTCTGCAGGCTTGATCGCCCCCAACTGCCTCCCTTGCAGGCTTGGTCCCTCCCAACTGCCCTCCCCTGCTGGCCATCTTGTGGTAGACATCTTGTGTCCACATGGAGGCAGCCTTCTTGTGTGTTGGAGTGATGGTCAATCTGCAAATTACTCTTTTATTAGATAGGATAGAGGCCTGGTGCATGGGTGGGGGCCAGCTGGTTTGCCCTGAAGAGTGTCCCAGATCAGGTGGGTTCCTGGGGTGAGGGCAGGTTCTCTTGGGCAGCCTGGGCAAAGGGCCTGTGGAGGCTTGCAGTCTAGTCACATCCCCCAGCGAATCAAGTGGAGGCCTTGGTATCTGAGATTAATCTATGTCTACAATTGAAACTTTGTAGCCTGAAGCAGAGCCAAGCCTTCTGCTCGTTCCATGGCGCAGCCATTTCTGTTTGAAACTTTGTAGCCTAAAGTGGAGGCCTAGGCTGGCAATGGCAGGCAGAAAGCTTGGCTTCCTCTGTTGCTGGGGAAACCCAAGCCTTCCTCCTGCTCTCAATGGTGGAGGCCATCTTGGTTGGGATTTATTTGCATAATCTCCTGATTGGCTGGTGGGCGTGGCTTGTGGGTGTGGCGAATGTATGGTCAAATTTGCATATTAGTCTTTTATTAGTTAGGATTTTAGTTTTTAAAAGGTATAAGGCACTTTAGAGAGAACCTGTTCTAATCTCATTTATTAGATGAGGAAACAGAGGATCAGAGAGAACCATAAGTTATGAAAGAAGCACAACTTAGAAGCCTGATTTCTATTTGAGAGCTTTAATTTTCTAGACCAAACTAAAATAAGTATTTGGCTGTACTGACTTATTGTTAGAGACCTGGTGCACGAGATTCGTGCACTGGGGACGAGGGCAGTCCTTCAGCCTGGCCTGCACCCTCTCACATTTTAGGACCCATTGGGGTATGTCTGCCTGCCGGCTTGGGCTTGATCTCCCCAAGAATCAGGCCCAACCTGGCCGATAGACATCCCTCTCACAGTCTGGGGCTCTTGCATTTCAGAACGCTTCGCTCCTTACCAACCACCTGCAGTGGAAGCAGGAGAGGTTCCTGCCATCACCACTGCGCTCGCCAGCCATGAGCCCAGTTTCTTGCTGAGCTACGCTCCCTTTGTGGGAACGCACTGACCACCAGGGGGCAACTCCTGCATTGAGTGTCTGCCCTCTGGTGGTCAGTGCAAGTCATAGCAACTAGTCATTCCACCCTTTGGTCAATTTGCATATTAGGGTTTTATTATATAGGATTCTCATATTCAATTATAAAGTGGTTTCTTAATATTGAGTACCCAGGTGATTATAGTAAGGGAAACTTACACTTATCCCAGAACACTTGGATTTCTTGATTGCTCTAACTAGCTGTGTGACCTTGGATAAGCCTCTTAGCCACAGTTCCCCCAATTGTAAAATGAAGAGATTTTAACTTGGGGTTTGGGCTCATTCCAACTCTAAAAATTTTAGGAAAGGCATTGTATTTTTAGTAAAGGCATTGTATATGTACACTAGAGGCCCAGTGCATGGATTCATGCACAGGTGGGGTCTGGCTAGGCCTGTTGGGAGGAGGAGACGGCAGGAGGTTGCCCAGCTAGCCACCGCGATTGGGGCCCAATCAGGGTTGGGCTGGCTGGGGGGAGGGTTCACAGGCGATTGGCCATGGGGAAGGGCAGTGGGCCAGCTGGCCTCACCCCCAAATGGGGTGGGGGTGCTGATTAGGGGCCAGTGGTCTGGGGGAAGCAGCCATGGGTGGTTGGCCGGCTAGCCCTGCCCCTGATCAGGGTTGGGGAGGCTGATGTGGGGAGGGGCCAGCTGGGGGAAGTGGCTGCAGGAGGTTAGCCAGCCGGCCCCTACTGGGTGGGGTAGGGGTGCGATCAGGGGCAGGGCCAGCCAGGGGGAGGGGCTGAGGGCCGATTGTGGTGGGGCGCAGAGGGGCGTTTGGCCAACAGCCCTGCCTTAATCAGGGTGGGAGAGTCCAATTAGGAGTGGGCTGGCTGGGGGGAGGGGCTGCAGGAGGTCCCACCCCCTGATCAGCAGGTTCGCTGGCCACAGTGGGCATGATAGCAACCAGTCTTTAGGTTCGTTATGGTGTTACGGTCTCTTGCTTTTTATATATGTAGGAGATAAATCTATGAACTGATGCTTGTATGATCCATGGCCTAAAACATTTTCTGTGATGTTGCAAAAGTCTCCTACCTTTTCAGCCTTAGAATTTCCTTGAAAATAAGAATGGTGTTTTTCAGTGATGATGATTAAATCTTAATATGAAACAATGGGAAAGTTAGCTATGTTCTACATATTTCTGTGTAAGTTGGTATTTTTAGAGAAATTTTGAGCAGATTTGATAGAAGATTTTAGTAATAATAATTTTATATGATAGGCTTTTTGCTGTGATACCACATTTGGTTATAAGTTTAGGTTCATTTAGTTAAAAGACAAAACTAACTGTAGCACTTGATACTATTTTACAGGTTTTTATCTCTCCCTATGGGTTGTATGTAGCTGATTCCAGTGTATACTAATTTATTATTGTCTTACATTTTATAGAGCTTTTACACATTATCATAGTTTTAGAAAAACTAATTTACCCATTAAAAAAAGAAAGCAACTTAGTGGCCCTTTCAGGATCCCTCAGTTGGTTACAATGTCTTCTCAATTAGCCAAGGTTTCAGGTTGATCTCCAGGCAGGACACATACAAGAAACAACCATTGAATTCCTAAATAAGGGTAACAACAGATCAAACAATAAATTTGAATCTCTATCTCCCTTCCTCTCTCTCAAATCAAACGATAAATTTAAAAAAACAAACATTTAGTGACTAAAGAGAAGCCAGTATTGTCACTTCTGCTTAAAATCAATAATTTTCTATTATAGATAGAAATGTGGAACTCAGACATGCATTTAGATATAAAGTATTTTTTTCCCTGTAGCATTACTACTGCTTCTTCCAAATTTTATCCCAAATATGAGTCCTGCTTTCCTATTATTTGTTTTCCAGATCATTGTTTAAAGAACAGTTTTAGTTTTATACACAGGGTCCTTTAGTAGTGTTTGGTATTTAATAATATATGTGAAAATGCAGTAAATTTTTAAAAAATATATATTTTATTGATTTTTTTTTTTTTTTTTTTTACAGTGAGGAAGGGAGAGGGATAGAAAGCCAGAAACATCCATGAGAGAAACATTGATTAGCTGCCTCTTGCACATCCCCTACTGGGGATGTGCCCACAACCAAGGTACATGCCCTTGACCCGAATCAAACCTGGGACCTTTCAGTCTGCAGGCCGAAGCTCTAGCCACTGAGCCAAACCAGTCAGGGCAAGATGTAGTAACTTTTATCGTCTTAATAGAGAGGCTCTCTAAAACGTTTGAAGAGTCTTAGTCAAGGTGAATATGGTTTATTTTCTGGGTAAAATGTATTTTAGGGTGCCAAGTAACAACTCTGACACCAATATAGGATAGTGACAAACTGCTTGCTTCCTTGAAAATACTTAGGAGTGCATCTTATTTATTGCGGTCATCATGAGACTTAAATGTTACACATACATTTTTTCATAAATGCAAAAGTCATTCACAGAGAGACGTTTGAACTCAAATCAAGTGTGATTTAAATGAAATTTTAATAGGTTAATCTGGAAACTTGATTTGTGTCTTTGGAAAAGAATGTACAAAATTTTCACATTGATTTTTGAACAGCTTTTGTGAGATCTGAAATGTAGATTGTAATTGAACTTTCTGTTGGTGATTTAGTTTTCTCATCACATTACTGTTCTATAATTTAATGATATTGGAGGCCAATGAGTGTAGATGAGACTTAGTTTATGATTCCACAGAATTGTCCCAGGCTACTGTGCTTTACCAGTTGACAATATTTTTCTCTCTTTCCTTGACATCGGTTACTACTTTTGGCAACCCAGTTCTACTCGCCTCAGGTCTCCACTGGAATCAAAGAGAAACCAGTTAATCAAGTATCAGTAGTCTTAACTACAGTTTTAAGTCACTAAGACTCTATGTGTCTCTGCTGTATAGTAAAGAAACATATTTATCGAGCAAGTGTTGTGTGCCAAATGCTTTCACAGACTTAATTGATTGCCACACAATGCAGTGTCTTCTCCCATTCCCCCCCCCCCCCCCCAAGATGATGAGAAAAATGCAGTTTGGAAAGTAATTACTTGTCCAAAGTATGCATGTTTCCCACTGGGCTGTTTTTCTTCAAAGCTTGAGTCTTTGGCTATATTTTTGCTGGTTGAGTTTGCTTAAAGATTAACTGATGGGTAAACAGGATTATTGCAGATGTCATAAATCATTACATAGTTCTTTGTTATCAAATATGATTAATCATTAACAATAACTGGACTGCATTTAAATCATTTTTGAATATTAGCTAGGCATTGTGCTGTGTATTATAAAGGATACAATAAAATAAAGAGAGATGTTATATTATTCTGAGATGCTTAAAATCTGGGAGGGAGCTTCCTTTCATAATTGATGGCTTAGTTGTGTCTGACTAGAACACTTCCATTCCTCAGATATTTTTACCAAAGCAACTTTTTTGAGGCTGAAGCTTAAAATTAAGATCAAGCATTTTTCCTTTATTTTTTTCTAGCTGTGTCATTCTGAATTGCTTGGAATTTCAAATTCTCACCCTTTTCCTCCACCCACCCTGTTCTAAATTTCTTGCAGAAAATTATTCATAGGGGACTAAAGACTTCTTGTCCTTTGTATATAGTGAATGTGAAGAATATAGTTCTCTTCATTTTAGTTCTAATTGGCTCATACTGTAGTTCTCTCCAACTCTTAGTAGTTACCTGACTGTCAAGATGTGTAAGTATATAATAGACTACCATCCTTTGAAATTCAGACCTTTAGAAAGTTAAGTTTTTGTATCATTTGAAGTAATGTAGAGGAAAAGTCAGATGTTTATGAAAGAAAATTAAGACTGTTAGCATTATTTTTGTTATTAGTATTTTCTAATGAGGGAATTTCAATCTTGGATTGCGGAATGGGTAAGGGGGAGAAGGTCACTTTTAAAAATTAGAGTCTTGATTTGATTTTTAAAAGTTTTTCTGAACCTTAAGAATTTAAGAATACATAATTATGTCTTTCTATTAAAAGGGGGCTTTTGCTTTTTTTTTTTCCCTGCTAAATTAATTTACTTTGCTGGCTGATCACTTTGTACTTGAGCTTCTTGCCAGCAGATATCATATACACTTAACAGTTAGCAAATATTAAATATTTGTGTATATGTTTGTGGATTCATTTGATTTTATCATTTGTTTTGCTGAGGTATTGTTACCAAGTCCCTCTTGAGTATATTTGCATTTATTGCATTCTAAGTAAATCAGTTTCATCAAATGGAATTAAAATCATACTTACATAAATATGTAAAATAAGGATGTTAAAAATTCTTTTTAATGTAGAGCCTTTACATTTTGACAGGTAATGTTGCTTGCTGTATCAAAGATGGGTGAGGGAGAAATTAAAAGTTCATTATTAGCATAATTATTTTGCTATTATTGTTAACATGTTCACTTGACTCCAAGACCAAAGCATGTATATGTAGGAATTTGCGCTTGAAGCTAGTTTTCTTTAGTGTATTGTTTTCGGACTTGTTTAATTTTAGGAAACATTATAGCTTATGGATCCTCTCCTTAATGGCCTTTTCCATTCAGTAGTTTCCTCCCAGTTAACACTTATTAATAAAACATGAGTAAGTAGCCATTTGAAGTATATAGTTAGGTGAATGAAAAATCTGAAAATATTAATATCTGAAATTTGAGTTTGTTGTTGCACGTTATTGTACTTAATTCCTATTTGAAAAAGACATTAGATTGTTTAAACATTACTTTCATTGCTGTAGATGAGCACATTAAAATATTCTTCCTTGTTATTGTGCTTAGTAATCCAAATATTCATGTTTTAAAAATTGCATTGGTATAACATAAGGTAAAATAATACTCATTCACCAAACACTTGTTTATAGCCTTCTAAGTTGCATTGAAGAAAAATATACAATCCCTTAAGTATCTCATAGTCTAGTAAAAAAAAAAAAAGGAGGTATACAACATATTATGAAGCATTATGATAATGTAATGATAGATATAACCCAAATATTATGAAACAGCTGAGAAGGAGTCATGAGCTTTGCTTGAAGTCAGAGAAGGATCCCTGGAGAGTATGACACCTGAGTTGTATTCAGGGGCTATATGAAGAATCAAGAGGCAGAAGAAGACATGGGAAAATGAATGGAGAGGAGTGAGCGTGGTCTGGATTTACTATTGGTTTAATTTTGTTAGGGAATAAATGTAAACTATCTAGTGGTGAATGAAAAATGAAGTTAAAGTAGGCATAGACTTTGGCTACATTTTCACTGGTTGAGGTTGCTTACACTAGATCTTAAAGAGTTATGTTTCCTTTTAAAATATACCCCCACAAGCCTGTCATTAATGAGAGCTGGATTTTGAACAGGGCATGATGCTCATATGTCTTTTTTGATAGTGATTTTGAAGAATATAGAGTCCAAAAGGATATTAGTGTTCATGATAGTTAGAAAGCTCTTGCAGTGATCTAGATGAAAATTTTAAGGCAATAATGGGGGCATATTTGTCCTAATGTTAGCAGCACTTGCTGAATTGATGAGAAGGTTTTGAGAGAGAGGAAAAAAGATAATGGTATGCTTCTATCTTGTTGTAACTAGGTGATTATATTGCTAGTACTGAATCCGAGAATACAAGAGGAATGTTTGGGTGGGTGGGGTGTGTGAATTTACCAGGGATTTTGTCTGGAGCATTTGATTGGAGACATCCAGCAGACTGTTGAATAAAATAGGCTTCAGGGATAATACTTGAGCTCCTAAGTAGATTTGGGAGCAATTAACATATAAACCAATAATTTAACTTCTTGGAGATATGGGCCAAACTTCTTGGGAAATCTGAGTTAGGGATCCACCACCCAAAAAAGAAGTTCACACACATTATATTTGCAAAATTTTGTTTATAGTTCTAGGAGTCTCTAGAATCCCTTGTCAATTTAGTCTTGTGCATTTTAGAACCCTAGATGTGTAGGTAGTAGTTGTGACCATGAATGAAAATCCTTAGTGACCCAGTGTAGAGTGAAAAGAGCCCAGGACAGAACTTTCTCAGATTAAATGATTTAAATGACAACAGGAGACATGAAATGTAGCCTTCTTTCTGTACCTGAAAGGAGGCTACATTATATTGACTTGCATTTATTTAGCATAATGTACTCTTTTCTTCTTTTTAATTCTTACCCAAGGATATGTTTTTATTGATTTTTTTTTATTTTTTATTGTGGGGTATGGAGACCGAGATAGAGAAAAAGAGAGAGATGGAACAAGAAACACAGAGAAACATTGATTGGTTGCCTCCAGCACTCAGTCTAATTGAACCTGCAACCTTTCAGTGTACGGGATGACAATCCAGCCATCTGAGCCACCCGGCCAGGGCAGCATAGTTGTACTCTTAAGGTACTTTTGCGTTAGCTCATATCTGTTTATTTGCTAAGTTTGAAAAGCTATATATATATTTTTCTGATATTTGATGCCCATATATGAGAATTCAAGAGATTCTATCATGGGGTATTTGTTAGTCAACATGAGAAGAATTATACTGTGTCCTGGGCTGGGCTAAATTCTGACATTCTTATTAGGACTATCTTCATGATAATTCTTTGAGATAGATGCTGTTATTAAACCCACTTTGCACATGTGGAAATAAAGGCTTAGAGGAGTTAATTTGCTCAAGGCCACATGGCTTGTGAATTCAAAACAGCTATGACACAAATCCAGGCCATTCAGACAGCAAAACCTATGTTCTCTACTAGTATACCATTCTATGGTTACCAGGTTAATCAGTGACTGACACTGTGATTCTACTTTACCATGTTAGCACAGTGAAATGTGAGGTGAGCCAAATAGTTTGAACTAGATTTGAGGATGTATGAGTTTTAATCCTAGCTCTGTGATTTGGATAAATTATTTAATCTCTTTTCCTTTGTTTGAAAATTTTTATACCTGAGCATCACCAAAAGAAACCTCATTGTCCTGTTGATCCATCTATGCTCTATAAGGCACGAATACTAAGGAAAATACTACTAAAGTCTTAGATTATAAAACAGCTTTTACTTATATGAGAAATTACTTTAGTATAATGTAATAGTACTTGTACAATATTTGAAGCCTCTTGGCTTATATTTTTAAAATTCTTTAGTCTCTAATAGAATATTTAGTAATTCATGTTGGGTAGAGACATTTTTTGTACATTTTCTAGTTTTTATGGAATCTTGTGTTATAGAGCTTGGAAAGATCATTTGAAGGTTTGCTCACCTATTGGGAGTATAGTTATCTCTGGAGTTTATAGTTGATACACAGCTCTTTCTTTGAAATCATTCTAAATGTTTCTTCTGCTTCGGGTGTTTATCCTATCTATAATAAAAGAGTAATATGCAGATTGACCATCACTCCAAGGGCTGCCCTTATGTGGACACAAGATGACCACCAAAAGATGGCCAGCAGGGGAGGACAGTGGGAGGTTCCAGGCCCTGCAAGGGAGGGTAGTTGGGGGCAATCAAGCCTGCAGGGGAGGGCAGTTAGGGGTGACCAGGCCGGCAGAGGAGGGAAATTAGGGGCAGACAAGCTGGCATGAGCAGTTAGCCATCAATTAGGCTGGCAGGGTAGTTGTTAGGGGTGATTAGGCTGGCAGGCAGAAGTGGTTAGGGGCAATCAGGGAGGCAGGCAGGCGAACAGTTTGGAGCCAGCAGTCCTGGATTGTGAGGTCCCAGATTGGAGAGGGTGCAGGCTGGGCTGAGGGACACCCCTCCCCCGACCTCCATCCCTCCCATACACAAATTTTGTGCACCGAGCCTCTAGTTACTTAATATTAAGGGATGGTGTTTTAGTCTGCTTTATTGTGATGTTTGCATATGTTGACAGTAAATAAAACCACGTCCCATATACTGTAGTCCTCTTTTGTGGGATGAATTCCAATATCTCGAGTGGGTGCCTGAAATTGCAGTAGTACCAACAATAATAACAGTTATCCTATCTTTTAAAAAAAAAGTGATATGCAAATTGACTGTACCTCTGCCACATTCATAAGCCACCTACCAGCCAACCAGGAGCGAATATGCCGTTAAACCCAACCAAGATGGCTGCGGCCACAGAGAGCTGGAGGGAGGCTTGGGTTTCCTCGGCAATGGAGGAAGCCAAGCTTTCCACTTGCCCTTGCCAGCCCAGGCCTCCACTCAATGCTACAAAATTTCAATGGTAGAAGATAAATAAATCCCAACAAAAATGACAGCACCCACAGAGCTGGAGAGAGCAGGACGATTGCATTGCACCCAGAGATGGAGGAAGCCAAGCTTTCCAACTGCCCTGGCCAGCCCAGGCCTCCACTTAAGGATACAAAGTTTCAATTATAGAAGATAAATAAATCTCAACAGAAATGGCTGCTGCCAAGGAGTGAGCAGGAGGTTTGGCTCTGCTCCAGGCTACAAAGTTTCAATTGTAGAACATAAATAAATCCCAGATACTAAGGCCTCTACTTGGGTTGCCGGGGGGCGTGGCCAGCCTGCAAACCACCACAGGCCCCTTGCCCAGGCTACCCCACACCCCATGGGAACCCCCACACTGATTCCAGACAACCTTCAGGGCAAACCCCCACCCCTACCTTAGGTCTCTATCTTTTCTAATAAAAGAGTAATATGCAGATTGACCATCACTTCAACACACAAGATGGCTGCCCCCGTGTGGTCAAAGATCATGCCCCCATGTGAACACAAAATGGCCAGCAAGGGAGGGCAGTTGGAAGGGATTAGGCCTCTAAGCGAGGACAGTTGGGGGTGATCAGGCCATCAGGGGAGTGCAGTTGGGAGGGACCAGGCCTGCAAGGAAGGGCAGTTGGGGGTAATAAAGCCATCAGGGGAGGGCATTTGGGTGGGATGAGCCCTGCAAGGGAGGGCAGTTAGGGGTGACCAGGCTGACAGAGGAGGGAAGTTGGGGGTGACTGGGCCTGCAGGGAGAGCAGTTGGGGAGGACTAGGCCTGCAGAAGAGGGCAGTTAGAGGCAAATAGGCTTGCAGGGGAGCAGTTAGGCATCAATCAGGGTGGCAGGGGAGTGCTTAGGAGGTGATTAGGCTGCCAGGCAGAAGCGGTTAGGGGCAATCAGGAAAGCAGGAGGGTGAGCAGGTGGGAGCCAGCAGTCCTGGGTTGTGAGAGGGATGTCCGACTGCCCGTTTAGGCCTGATTCTACCAGGATCAGGCCTAAATGGGCAGTCGGACATCCCTCTAGGAGTCCCAGATTGGAGAGGGTGAAGGCTGGGCTGAGGGACACTCCCCCCCCCCCACACACCCCCACACACACAAACGAATTTCATACACAGGGCCTCTAGTAACCAATATAATGGAACAAAAGTTATGTGAATGTGGTCATTTGAGGGTGCAGGCTGGGCTGAGGGACACGTGTCGTCGTCGTCCCCCCCCCCCCCCCCCCCCCCCCCGCGCGCACACATACGATTTTCATGCACAGGGCCTTTAGTAACAATATAATGTAACAAAAGTTATGTGAATGTGGTCGTTTGAGGTGTTTTCCTGCTAAAATCTTCATACAGACTCGATGCTTTCTTGCTGCTAACATTTGGGACACGTTTTTTTGTTCACATCTTCTATCCACAGGTGTGATGCCTGTTTGTCTTCACTAAGCACTTATGTATTGTGGCTGTAACTACTGTGGTTTGAAGTATGATAGCTAAACTAGCACAGATTTCTTTTTCCTGCCTTACAATGCCATGGATAAAAGAGCCATTTTTGCTTTCTATCTTCACAACCTCCGAGCATGTGAAATTTTTTTTATTAAGTTGAGAACTTTAAACTTTTCACTTAAAGGAAGCACTTTTTGCTTCTTTTTGGCATACTCAATTGCCACCATCACTACTCTTGCACTTTGGGGCCACTATTAAATAAAATAATGGTTACATGAACCACAGCACTATGAAACAGCAATGGTTGATCTAATAACCAAGGTAGCTGCCAAGTGGACAAAGGGATCGTTCCTGTCCTGGGCTGCACACAGTAGGATGGTGCCAGATTTCATCATGCTATTCAGGTGGCTCGTAATTTTAAAATCATGAATTCTTTATTTCTGGGATTTATCATTTATTATTTTCAGACCATGGTTGACCATGGGTAACTGAAACCATAGAAGCCAAAATTGTGGATAAGGGAGATTTCTGTACAATGACTATTAAAGTTGTTATTATCACATGGGCTTGTATCTTTTATTTGTGAAAAGTTTAAATAGCTACATCTTATTATATTTTATATGGTTGGCACCCTATGTATCAGGATATCTAACCAGAAAAATAGTACTTTAGGTGTAGGGGTAAATTCAATTAAAGCCATTTCAGATAAGTCCAATAGACCTGGGATTTGAATATTTAAATAAAGGAAAGGCATTTTTCTCTTAAAGGGTTCCGTTTTAAGCTCTCCAAAAAAAGTTTGAATCATCTGCTTAAGAATCCTCTTCATTGATAGTTGTGCTGGTATTTTATTGGTAGAATGATTGAAAGAACTGTTTTGCCTACCTACTCCTTTTTCTTTGACATTCATACCCATTAGACGTGGCTTGGAGAGGATTTATTTTAAACCACTTTATTGAGGTATGATTGACATACAAAAAACTACATATTTAATGTATGCAACTTGATGAGTTTGGAGGTAAGTATTTACCTGTGAAACCATCACCAAAATCAATACAGTAAACATATAGTTCATTTCCAAAAGTTGGAGTGGTGGTGTTTTTTTCCTGTCCCTTTTGGAGAAAATTCTGCTAGCTCAGTAATTTCTGTTCATTTCAGGTCAGAAGTATGTGTGAAGCTGATAAGTAATTGTTGCAGAGTTTCCCAGATTATGAATACAGAACTTGTAAAGTTCACAAAAAGGGCTCCTTACCAAAGGTTAGCAGAAAATCATTCAGCAAGTATACTAGTAAGAGCCTGTTAAATGCCATGTATGATTTTAGTGGCTAAGGGATTCAGGAGTGAAAAAAAAATCCCTGTCTTCATGGAGCTGACATTGGCTGGGAGGAGGGAGGCCAAGAAAAATCTGGAATGTGGGGTTAGAACTTGAAGGTCACTAGTAGGAGCCTGCTGCTATTTTAAAAAGAATGGGCAGTTAAAGCTTCATTTTAAGGTGACACTTGAGCAGAGTTTTGAGATTGATACATGAGTGAGCCATGAAAGTATTTAGGGTAAGAACATTTCAGAGAGAGTAGCAGATACAGATACTTTGAAGTGAACTTGTTTGACATATACAGGGAATAGCAAGGAAGCTGGTGTGGCTGGAGCAGAGCAAGCAAGAAGGGAGGACTAGCTCATATCATAGAGATTATCAAATTCGAATAAGGCTTTGTAGAATAGAGTTATAACTTCAAGCAAAATGAGATGAGTTACATGATTTAATTTTATGTTTTCAGAAGGTCAATCTGGTTGCTCTGCGATTATAGGCCAAGAGCAGAAACCGAGACCAGATAGGAGACTTGGAATAAACTGAGAGATGATGGCTTGGACTAGGCTAGTAACAATGGGAGTGGTGAGGAGGGCTTAGATTCTGGGTATATTTTGAAGGTAGAGACAATAGAATTTCCAGTTGGATTAAAGGTGAAAGAGAATTACAAGCTTTTGGCAATTGTAAAGATGGATTGGACATTTGCTCATTTAGAGAAGACTGCATGAGAAGTAGATTTAGGGGGAAAGATTAAGGTTTCTGTTTTAGACTTGCTAGTAGGCATTCAAGTAGAAACATTGAGTAGGACGCTGAAAATATGACTTGATATTAGGGGAGAGGGCCAAATAGGATATATAAATTTTGAGGTTAACCCAAAGCCATGAGAATAGATGAAATCAGTTTCACCTTTTAAAAACAGTGTGGATGGACAAAAAGGCTTGGAACTTGAGCCTTAGGGTTGGCAGTTGTGAAGAAGAACTGTTAAGCACACTGACAAATACAACAAGCCAGTAGAGGAGAAAGGTGGTATAGCTTGGAAGGTAAATGAAATCTGTAGGAATGATCAACTCTTTGAATTGCTGCTAGATAGGTCAAAGTTAGATAAGAATTGAGACTTGGACCATTAAATTTAGCAATGTGGAAGTCACTGGTGACCTCTTCAAGAGTAATTTCAGTGAAATGGTAGAAAATGGGAATCCTTACTAGAGGGGCTTCACGATATAGTGTGGGAAATAAACTTGGATACAGTCAACGTAGACTTGTTCTCCTTCCCTGCCTTGTGATTTTACTGTAAATGGAAAAGAGAGAAATTAGGTGGTGCTGGAGAAATATGTGGGGTTGTGAGGATTTGTTTGTTTGTTTTTAAGATGGAAAATTGATGATTTTGAATGCAGTTGGAAATTATGTAGGAGAGAAGAGGAAAAAATTTGATAATGCTAGGAAGGAAGATTGCTCACGGAGGTCCTTAAATAGATGAGTTGTTATGGAACTAGAGCAGTACTTGTTAAACTTCATTCTGTGTATGAATCACCTGGGGTTCTTGTTAAAATGCAAGTTATGGTTCTGTAGGTCTGGGTTGGGGTTCTAAAATTCTCCATTTATAACAAGTTCCTAGAATTTGCCTGTGTTTTTTGTCCCTGTGCTATAATTTGAGTATAAGAATTGGACACTAATTTGCTAGTAGCACAAGAACTAACAAATTATATTGGTATGCAGTCAACTAGATAAGTGGATATGGTGAATTTGTAGTTTCTTTTCAGGTCCCTGTTTTCTCAGAAACATTATCCGGAAAGATGGTAAAATCATCTAGGATATTTGGGTCAGTAGATTAGAGAAAAGTAGGATCGTGGGGTTAAACTAAGGGCCCATTTGTGATTAGTGGTCATGAATTTAAACTGAGATGAATTGAATATGAGCATATGTTTTATTCTTCATTTACTTTCAATTACATGGGTACAGTGTAGGCAGGCAGTTGAGTCTTATAATGGCGAATTTTTGGAGGGAGAAAGAGAGAGACAAGTGATTTAAAAGGTAGTTACAAATGATGGACCATGGAATCTAATCTGGGAAAGGAGGAAAATTAGAGTATGCTAGGTTAAACAGAAAATGTGGGGCTTTATTTTGTTTTTTGTTTATTTTGTTTTTAATTGCAGGTCTTTTCTCAATCTTTAATTTTATCAAGGAGCTCTGTAAATCTACAGGAGAAGAAATCTCTGAGCTTGTGTTTTACTAAATAAACTTTGGGGAAAGATGTTTCACACTTTCTGCTAAAGCAAATATTAATAACAGGAGATTGTGATTTTATTTAAATGGAGGGGTTCTGCTGCAGATAAGGGAGGGAGGTCTTAAAGGATTTTTAAAAAGTGGTTTCTATCAGCTAAAAACTTTGTAAATGTATTTTATTTCTATTAAAATAGATTGTTAACATCCTTGTAAGTCAACTAGTTTTATCATCATAGCCATATAATAAAATATATACTCTATGAATAAAAATAGACAAATTTTCAACCATTGTTTTTTGTTTTTGTCTCTCTATCTCTCTCTCTCTCTCTCTCCCCCCCCCCTCTCTTTCTCTCTCTCTCTCTCTCTGATATTACAGATGACCATGGATGAAAAATATGTAAACAGCATTTGGGACCTTCTGAAAAATGCAATTCAAGAAATCCAGCGTAAGAATAACAGTGGTCTTAGTTTTGAGGAGCTCTATAGAAATGCATATACAATGGTTTTGCATAAACATGGAGAAAAGCTCTACACTGGACTAAGAGAAGTTGTTACCGAACATCTCATAAATAAGGTATCCAATTTTAAAGGACTGTTACTAATTATACTGAATCTAGAAAATCTTTATACCATATTTTACTATGACTAGAAGTATTGTTTTTAAAGGCTCTAGGAAGCCTATAGAAATCAATTAATGGTTATATTACAAAACCTTACTCAAAACTTAATAATCAACTAAATCGGAATATTTTATAATTAAGGGAAGATGAAATTCGTGCTCTATGAGCAATGTTAATATTCTGTATAATCATAGTTAAGGAAGCAAACTTTCAGTAATTTACAAATGCTTATTTACTAATAAGTTAATTATAGAGCATCATTTTTTCCTTAAGATGCTTAATCAACCAATATTAGCTTTCTCCACTTTATCTGCATAGTTGAAAATATTAAAACTACATTGTTATTTGTCTAAGACTTTTTACCATTTGAAACTGACTTTATTTTAACTGAGTTTTACTTTAGAAATGTGAATTTAAAAAAAAATAGTGGTGGGCTGTTAACATTATCAAATGGTTCTTTAGTTCTAAAAATATGTATTTGTTTAGAACATATGTTTTTATAAAGCGAACTCTTCCACTACAAGTATGTCTGGCTTTAAGATTGTCAGATAAGATGTAAATGCCACAGATAAATAAAAACTCAAAAGTTTTTGTGTGGTATTAGGGTATTCATTTTTTTAAATTTTATTTTTGAGAAAATAGAAAAGTTGTATCAATAGCACAATGATCTGATTGTAGATTCACCTGTTATTAATATTTTGTCACATTTTTGTCCAATCTGTTTATTGATATATGTTATTCAAATTACAGATATTATTGCTGAACAATTAAAGAATACGTTTTAGATTTATTTACTCTCAAATATTTGGGAATATTTATCCTAAGAACAAGGAAATTCTCTTATTTAACCAAAGAACAATGTTCCAAATCAAGCAGTTTAACATTAATATAATACTGTTACCTGATACAGTACACATATAAATTCACCCTTGTCCTGTGTAGCAGTGATATCCTTTATTTCAGTTTTCTGATCCAGGATCACATACACAATTTTTCAGCCTTTCTTTGTCTTTCAACACATTGACATTTTTGAAGAGTATACGTCAGGTTTTTTGTAGATTGTCCCTCAGTTTTTGGTTTGTCTGATTGTTTCCTCATGACTAGTTTCAGGTTGTGCATTTTTGGCAGGAGTAATACATAAGTGATGTTGTGTCCTCAGTGCATCACATCAGGAGGCACATGATGTCAGTTTATCCCATTATTGGTGATGTTAACTTTGATCACTTGGTGTCCGCCAGATTTCTCCACTGTAAAGGTACCTTTTTTCCCTTTGTAATTCATAAGTAATTTGTTCAGATATATTTTGAGACTGTATAAATATCCTTTTCCCCAAGAAACTTACATGTGATGGTTTAGCATCCATTGATGATTCTTGCATGAATCATTATTACTCTAGTGGTTATAAAATAGTCACTTTTTATTTCTATTATTCCTTCTACAAGTCCTTTCTCTTAAGTGGGATTACATAAACAGTAGCTAGTATCTCTCTCATAAAGCAGGTGATATGTTCTTCAGGCAATTCAATGGTTGTTTTCCTACTAGGAAAATACAGTAGATGCAAAAGAGATACATGATACTAATGATTCATAGGTTTGTTTTTACTCTGATGTGAGAAATGATACACACATTAGATAACAGTGTGAGGCATTATATAATTAAGTGGTTATAAATTACCCTGGGCTGTAAGATTTCATGAGAAAGGATAAAATTGAAGTGGGCCATGATAAATTTGGGATATAAGTGAACAATGTGGAAGGCATTCTAGAGATTGCAGGTATCATGTGATTATTCAGACATGTTCACGTAGGTGGTAACTAGAGTTTAATTGAGGTATATAATAATGTATGAGAATTTGTGGATTATGGTGTTGCAAAAATGGTTTGGGAACCAATTGGAGAAAAACTTGAATGCCAAGTTAAGGGATTTGAACTTAACAGTGGAGGTTTATTGGATGTTTTTAAGTAGATGATGTGACATTTTAGGAAGATTAAAGTGGAATTTATATAATGTAGAATTGGGAGGTTGTTTGCTGGAAGCAGGAGAAAACCCATGAAAATCTGAGTAAAGCATTAGGCTAGAAATGAACGGATAATGTCAGAAATTGTAAAGTAAGACTAGATGGTATTTGGTTATTGGGAGAATTATGGTACCACCAATAGAAATATTGTGAAATAATAGTGGAAAACTGATTTGGAATGAGTAGAGAAAATGACAAATTTTGTTTTAGATTATATTGGAAATTTTTATAGTTGGCAAGCACCTTAGAAATTATTTTACATGTGAGGATAATTGAGTGTGAAATCATAATAAAATGCTCAAGTAAAAATATCATATGCTTGGAGATACAGGTTTAGAGCTTGGGTAGGAGCTCAACACTGAAGATAAAGATTTGGCATTTGGTAACATATCTTGAGGAATAAGTCTTGGAGATGACAGAGAACAAAAATCCCGGAGCCAAGGATGAATCTTCAAGAGCAAACTGTGGTTAAATAGGTATGAGAAAATAAGACTGATATAAGGAGCTTGATATCAAACAAAAAAAGAAAAATAGACTGGAGGAAGAGTTTTGCTTAAAGCTCTTGAAGGGAGAGAAGATTGGAGCAACTGAGTTCTTGGATGTGGAGAGAGTTGGGAACAATGGGGAAGTAAAGGTAGAAGAGAGGGGCATGTTCTCATTTACTAGAATTCTACAGAGAATGATGATAACACAATTGATTCTTAATTACTGTTTGTGCCAGGTCCAGGTCTAATGCTTTTTACAAGTATTAACTTGGTTTATGGTCACAATCCAGTGAGCTAGATAGTACTATTGTACCTATTTTGCAAGTTAGGAAACTGAGGCACAGAGATTGGTGATTTGTCCAGATGCATGTAGCTAGTATATGGCCAAGATGAAAAAGTCAGTCATTGTGGTTTCAGGCTGAGTCCTTGACTTCTCTGTAGATTGGCTCCTGAAGTATACATAGTGAATGGATTAAGATATAATAAATATGCTAGCCTTGAGGCTGCATGAGGGGCTTCAAGTAAATTGGCTCAATGTTTGTAAAGCTATAGTTTTTTAAATTCTAGGTCTTGGTTTATATTATTCAAATGATGGAATTGGCAGTAATATCTCTGAGGTTCTTTATAATAATTAGGCCATACATACGAAAATGAAAATGGTCTAGTCCTTTTGGAGAATATAGGGAGGAATTGCCAAGTGAGGAAAAAGCTCAATAGAAAATAGATCGAATGTGTGATCACCATTATTATTATTATTATTATCATTATTATTTTAAGCAGTGCTTTGCAGCTTGGGCACAGAAACAGAAAAATCATCTGTTGTTAATGTGATATGGTTGAGAATTGGCTTATCCAAAATTGAGGAGGGAAGGCCAGAATGGGAAGTCAGTATTTAAATGATTAATTTTTGGACTCTCCAACATGGTTAGGTAGAAATTGAAGTCATGTGAACACATAATTCCATTGTAACTGCGAGAGCTTTAGCATCTTTCAGTTGTTTAAAGTGATCCTTATATTAAGGTTAACTGTCATTTCAAAATATAGGCAGTTCCCCAATGTATTCCAGAGAACATGTATTCAAGTTAAATGTGCTAAAGAAATTAAAAATATATTTGCTAAATTCTTTATTTCTTTTACACAAGTATTAATGATATAGCACCAGCATCTGAAAATATTCTTCAGTATGTTTTTCACAAATACTGTCAGTTTCTGACTAAGAAATGTACCAGTTTCAGCATAGCTAATTCCCTATTTCAATTGAATTAACTTTTTAAAGTTCTTTTAGTAACTGTGCTTAACATTTTTGTATTTTCCATTTATCTTATTTAACTGTAAATACTACTATACATGGAGACACCAAAACAAGTCTGTTAACTGATAGGCAGAGTCATCATATAGTAATCCAAAATGTTTGTATCCTAATATAGGAAATATTACACTTGTTCTACCAAATGGGACTTTTAGAAATGCTTCCAACTAAATGTAGAGTAGTTTGCATGAAAATCAGAATCAGCAATCTCATCATTGCACCTTCTGACTAGAGGAGGAAGGAATGGTTCAGGGTTCTGTGCTGTCAGTGTAGCTATCTTCAGTCTTACCAAATACATCCCTTTGTGTTTTGAAAGCATTATTACATGGTCTGTTCATCAGCTTTTTGTTCTTTAGGCTTTTAGCAGTTTGCTAAACTGTCTAACGTGTGTGTGTGTGTGTGTGTGTGTGTGTTTAAGCAAAAGGAACTTTTGCTTGAAGGTTCTACTGAAGTGAACCTTTTAGTGTTTTAGTGCTATGGCCTAGATAGCCAAAACCTATCTTTTCATGTTGAAAAATGCAACGGAAATACAATTTTTACATGGAATCAGGGCTGGTTTATTGTAGTTTATTGGCATCCTGATTTCAAGATGAGAATAATGAACATTTTGAGGAACATTTTTGATAAAGCAGAATGGTACAAACTATCAGAGGGCATATGAAGGGAGAACACTTCTTTGAGATGAAATTATCTGATTGACTTTGGAAGTGAGTTCACAAAATTGAAATAAGCATGGAAAAACTAAATGCTGATTTCTCTTTCTTGGTAGTATTTTCTTTCTAACTCTAGCAGAATGTTCCCTTTGAGGAAACTGAGACTCAAAGGAATTCAGTGAATTTCTGAAGACCACAAAGCGAAACTGAGGGTGTGATGGGCCTTAGTGTCTCGCCATAAGAAAAAGCTTGACTTATTTTAGTAAATATGAAACCTTTTCAGAATTCACAGGGATTATTTTTCTTTAACTCTTTACTAAATAACATAGCTTTAAAAGCATGGTTATATTGGAGAAAAAGTGTTCTGCTACTTTCCAGTTTGTTTTTTTAAATATATTTTTATTGATTTCAGAGAGGAAGGGAGAGGGAGAGAGAGCTAGAAACATAAATGATGAGAGAGAATCATTGATTGGCTGCCTTCTGCACGCCCCCAAATGGGGAATAAGCCTGCAACCTGGGCACGTGGCCTGACCAGGAATCAAACCAGTGATCTCTTGGTTCAGAAGTTGATGCTCAACCATTGAGCCATACTGGCCGGGCTACTTTCCAGTTTAAAAAATTTTTAAATTATAGATCATTTTGTCAAATCAAATGTGTCCTTTGTAAGACTTATCACCGAATTCAATATTTGAAGGTATTGATTTGACAGGCTCTAGCTTAGGTGTAAGAAATATGTTGGTAAATAGAATGCATCTGATCCCTTCACTCATGGAACAGATAAACAAGTGTTTAGTTACAAAATATAATGGAGAAAACAGCATACAGAGTGATAGAGAAAAATGATAAGGGCAACTACATAGTCCAAGAAAGGGCTCCTGGAGGAAGTGGTGATGTTTAAACTGGAATGTGAAGAATGAAAAAGGTGCTAATGAGACAAGTGGGTTGAAGAGCATTCCAGGCAAAAGGAATGCCTATGAAAAAAATTTTTTTTTTCCTGTAAATGACCAGATAGTCAATATTTTCAGCTTTCAGAGCCATCCATTCTTTGTCAGGGTTCCTTGACTCTCCTGTTATAGCACAATGACAGCAATAGACCATATACTAGTATAATGAATGCAGGGCAGTGTTCCAAGAAAACTTTCTTTTAAAAGGATAGCAGGCTATCATTTGCCCATTTCTGGACTAGAGAAAATGGGGAAGGGGGAGAGCCAGTTGTGAATGACAAATTAAGAATTAGTAGTGAGGCAGAATGGAATTGGAGAGAGAAACAAGCCAGATCATGGTATGCCTTGAAGCCTTAAGTAAGAGCTTCATACTTAATTATATGTACAATAGAAAATCATGAAAGGATTTAAAATCATGACATGATCTGATGTAGGTTTTTAAAACTTTAACTCTGATTGCTGTGAGGGTTCAAAGTTGGAAGGCTCAAGAGTTGAAGTGAGGGGAGCAGAGTATTAAATAGCTTTAGGTGACAGTGGGGATAAAGAAGAGTTTTCCATTTCAAGAAAAATTTCTGATGTAGAAATATTGTGGATTGATTATCCCAGATGATTTATTGTTTTGGGGCTTTTGGACAATTCAGTGATTTGGGGTAAAACAAAAAGATGCTCCATTTGGACAGATGGGTATGCTAATCTAGTTCTCTGAGAAGTTTGGACTGGAAATGTAAATTTGGGAATTCTGAGCATGTAAGGGATGTGTGAAGCCCTGGAAGTGGATGAAATCACACAGAAAGAAGAAATGAGGGATGCAGCTAGAACTCTAATGAATTTAAACATTTCAGGTAGTTTGAGGATTATGGTAGAGACTGAAAAATGACCAGTGTTTAGTATTACTTAAGATTCAGTGCTAACCTTAAATTACAAAATAATTTAATTTCAACATTGTTGATTTGAGTTGTGGTTTTCTGTATATGTGTGTTTTATGTTATAGTTTTAAATTAAAAAATAGGAGTACTCAGTTCTGTTACTTGTAGGCAGGGTTAGGTAAGGATGAAGCATATATTTTAAAGTTTTCTACAGATTTATTGAGGTATAATTGACATCTAATGTTTTGTTTTGGAGGGATTATCTCCTTTGAGAAGATTTCTATTTGAGGTTTAAACTTGACAGTCTCTAAGTTCACAGTACATTAAACTAGAACTTTGCCATTTTTTTCTTTTACTCACTGTTGAGCATTCCATGTTTAATAATAAATAATTAGAAGCAGCTACAGTAGAAAAGTACTGGGTAAGAAGTAGGAAGAGCTGGACTTAGGGGTAATTTCGCCACCAACAGCCTTGAACAAATTACTAGACTTTTCTGAAATTAGGGTTGGTTTTATTAGCCTGAATGAGTCCTAAAATTATATAATGTGCGTCTTGACAGTTTTGAGTTACTGAGATGTAAGAGGATCATAGTTTTTGCAGTTTACCATTGTTTATTCCTGTGCTATAATATGTGTAGAATAAAAATATTTCTATTCTTAATTGTTTCTTATAGTCAGGGATAAAATTTGTTTTAACATGTCAAGAATGCTTAACAGGTTTCTTAGATTTGTTTATGCTTCATTTGTCATTCTCTCAAATTATTACTCTATAATAATAATAATATGGCAGCCTCACAAATGAGCTTATAAAAGTGAATTCTTATACTTTGCAGGTTTGTTTTCCTCTTAGAAAAGCAGCTGAACAACAACAACAAAAAAGATGTTGATTTTTTTAACTGGACTAGAAATAGTTCCTTATTGGTAAAAAGAACATTTATTTCAGTGGCTGTCAAGATCTTTCTATCCATATATCCTATTTTTCAAATAATATCTTACTTTGATTGGATGGGGAAGAAGGCAAAATAAGAAGCGCTTCATCCTGTTCACTTTTCATTCATTCAAAAAACTGCCTCTTGAGGACCTACTCATGCCAGGCACTGTTCTAAGTATTTGCAGTGTATCAAAGATCCCTCCTCTTGCAGAACTTGTTTTGGACTCAGTACTTGAATCTGTGTCTTATAATCCTCTCAATTCTAAGCTCTTTGTTAGGAAGGAAAATTGAAGCCTTGAGAGGGAATAGCTTATTTTTAAGTGACTTTCTTTTTGGATTTTGTTTTGTAAATTGGAGCCTTTGTAGAATAGCACCCTACTGTTTATTATTTGTACACAGGGTCTCATTTGTTGAAAATGTTTCTATGTAAACTATTGTTCTTTTAATATATTAATTTGCCTCCCTAGTTTTAGAGGAAAATAGCCAGAGTTTTACATATTATGTTTATTTGTAGGTAAATTAAGATGTTCATATGAGGGTACTAATCGCATATGGAAATGAAGTTGGTAATTTTATGGTAGTCTCTAGACTATTGTGTAGGCCAGTTCATTAGACTCAGCTTCTATAATAAAGCTTTTTAGTGCTTTTCCTTTATTTCTAGGTAAATGTGAATTAGTGTAGAGAGATTTTTAATGCCATTTATGTATAAATGTTATAAATATAATGGTTGCAGTGAATTATGAAGAATGTTGATAAAAGCACTAAGAATAAGATTTTCATTAGCAGATTCAGAGTCCCACAAATACTGTCTCCTGTGTTTCAGCCACCAAAATATAATTAAGATATCATACTTGTCGTCAGAAAGCTCCCAGTTTTAGTGAGGTAATCAGATTCAAAGGGAAATTGTTGTGCCTGAGGAATGTGGAATAGGGTCGAAAGAAAAGGTCATGAGTTTTAAAGGATTATTAGATTCACCATGTGAATCAACAAAGGCCGAAGACAGTCTCAGTGGGAAAATGGCATGAGTAGAAAAGATAGGGAGGTACGAGCCTTGCTCAGGTAGATTAGTGTAGACCAGCGATTTTCAACCTGTTTGCTGCAAGAGTTTTTAAAACATGCAGTACTTAACCTCTTTTCCCTTAGGTTGTCAGGTTAAAAATGACAGCAGCCCACATAATAGCCATTCAGTATGAATGTCCTATATTGAACCATAAATATGTAGGTCATATAAGAGTTGTACCTTATTGGTCACGTCGCATAATAAGGTTATATCTGATTGGTTAGTTACTGGTAGCAGAAATCCTTATATGCAAGTATTCCCATGAAACTTTTTAAGTCACTTTGAAGCACAAAGAGTAGGTAATTTTTTTTCATGGCAAATCAATCAAAATTATACCTTTTTTGGTCAGATTGATAAAAAATATATTTTTTGGTGTGTCACAGAATTTTAGGAATTAGTTTTTGTGTGCCATGAGATGAAGAAGGTTAAAAATTACTAGTGTAGATGTAATATAAATGATTTCAAGTGCATTTGTAGGAAATAATAAGAGTTACTTAGACAAGTTTTGAAAGATATTGTAAGGGATTTGGCCTTTATTTTGTGGTTGGTAGCAGCCAGAGACTGGAGTAGATGGAGTAAAGGTTTAGTAGAAGTGTAGTTTTCAATGCTTTATTGTGACTTATTTTTAATTCTGCCATCTTCACTTTTTTTCTTTCTTAAAGTTGCCCGAAGAAACTGAGAACCCATCATAGTGAATATCAGAGTTGCTTAAGATGATGACAGGAGTTAAACAGAAGAGGAAGGTGTACTGTGTGAGTTAGTTGTACAGAATCTTAATGAATCAGACATGGAAAAGTTATTTGAATATAAGATAATCTCAAAAGAGAAAGAAATTATTGGAGAAAGGATAGCAAATAGGGATTATTAGAGAGTTAGAAAGATAGCAATCTTACGACATGAGGGACACAGGAAATTGAGTAGCATCTATTTTGAAAGGAGTAGTAGAGGAAAGATGCTTGAGGAGAGCCATGTTTAAAGTGGTGTTATTTAGCAAGTTTACCTATGTTAAACTGCAGTTCTTTCTGATTACATTGTTGAGTAGACTAAAAGACTGAGGGCAGGTACATCTATCTTGTTTTCTTCTCTAGTGACATTCTTTTTTATTAAATAAACGAATGAACAAGCTAGGACCTGTTTCATCTTTGTGTCTCCTGCTCCTTTAATATAGTTGGCACTCAATAATTGTCTGTTGAAATAAGTCTTTAAGAATTTCTAACGTTCAAATGAAAACCATTATGGTTTATATTCCTGAACTGTCCAGATGTGTTGTCTGTTGTCTACCTACCCAAATTGATTGCTGAGTCTAACTATTGTTTAAGCAGAATGTGTTTCACCATTAAAAAGCACAGTATAATTTTGGGGCTGTATACCTCTGGTTTTTTGAGACTGGAGTTTTTCAGTCTGCTGGGCACCAGATCCTATGATCTTGTAGAACTGTAGTTCTTTTTTCCATGGTATCCAAGAGAACGAAAAGACTAATTGCCATATTGCCATACTTTGTATGTGTTTTACTACTTATTCTGTCAGTGTCCCCATTAACTAGAGTACTAAATGCGATAATGGCTTTCAGTGTATCTCTCATTGTCTTGAGTACTGTACAAATGATAAGTTATATTGCTATTCTGTGGTATACTACTTTTTTCTTTTTGTTTCCCTTTTAAACCAGTAGGTGAAAAGCTTCCATATTTTTAATGGCATTACCTTGTACTCATAAAGAAATCCTGATTTCCTAAGTTTTGTTATTTTTTAAGTATTTGAACTAAGAATGTATTTTTTAAAACAATACCAAATTTAGATGATTATTTGATTGAACATGTAGCACATTTTCTTTATGAAAGTGTCTTGTCCTAATTCTCACTGTGTGCCCCTCCTTTGAAACTCCTGACTTCCCTATTGCTAGTCATTATTTTCTGCTTTGTATTGAGGTCAGATGAATGCTACTATTCTGCTCCTCTTTTCTCCCTTCCCCAATAGGGATTATAAAAGTTGCTGAATGCATTTTGTATCCCCCATAGTGTCCCAAAGCATCCTGCTTTGCTTATTGGAAGTAATCATTAAATATTTCAGTTGTTAGTTTGGGGAAAGATTTTATGTATTGCTTTGAATTAAGAGCTTCACTTTGGATATTTAAAGAGTGGGGAATATTGCCACAAGGATTGAATTTTATTTTTTTTTTTGAAAATTTGTGAAATGCTTAAGCTAATATTACTAACTATGTATACATTAGTAAATTACTCAAAGAAGAATCATCTACAGCATCAAGAAAAAAAGTTCCCCCTGCAGTGGCTCTTCTGTTTTGTTGATACTGTTATGATTCCTCTGATCAAGATTGCCACCTTTGTTCTAAAAGTTTAGTAATTTGTTTAGAACAGTCCTGTCTAGAAAAAAAAAATCAAGAAGGCATCAGGAATCACTTGTTATTGATGAATTCTTAGGAACTTAGCAGAAGCTTGTTTTAAAATACAGAAATTTTAATATATATATATATAATGAGCAGCATCTATTCACTAAACTTACATTGAATGTACAAATGGTAGGTGATTGACTACATTACAAGAATTCCTTCTAGTTATGAAGAAATATTTGTTGTATTGAAGAAAGGAAAGCAAGACTCAAGTGGCAATTGAGAGTTTAGAAAATACTATGTAAAATATGTGAACATATGTGTTTTATGTCACTTGTTTCTCAAACTTTAAGGTACTTATGAACTTTCTCATAAACTTGTTAAAATGTAGGTTCTGATTGTGCATTTCTAACAGCCTCCCAGGTGATGATGATCTTGACCATGATACTGCTCTTAGAACATGCTTTGAGTAACAGGATTCAAATACGTATATAAATATACTAGAGGCCTGGTGCATGAATTCAGGATCCGTCAGCCTGGCCTGGGGGATTGGGCCGAAACTGGCCGTCTGACATTCTCCAAGGGGTGGATTGTGAGAGGGCACAGGCCAGGCCGAGGGACCACACTGGTACACGATTGGGGCCAGGAGAGATGGAGGAGGTTAGCCAGCCAGGAGGGACAGTGGGAAGGCTCCAGGGAGTGTCTGGCCCGTCTCGCCCAGTCCGATCAGCTGGACCCCAACAGCAAACTAACCTAATGGTTGGAGCATCTGCTTCCTGGTGGTCAGTGCATGTCATAGCGACTGTTCGACCGGTTGACTGTCTGCCCCCTGGTGGTCAGTGCACATCATAGGTAGTGGTTGAGCGGCCTTAGCATATCATTAGCCTGTGATGCTTTGATTGGTTGAACAGCTGACTGGTTGACCAGACACTTAGCATATTAAGCTTTTATTATATAGGAGTATATGTAATACAAGAAATAATAGTAGAAAATGCTTGTATGGCATTTACTGTAGGCTAGGCACAGTTCTAAGCATTTTGTGTATGTTAACTCATTTTATCCATACAACACCTCCTTGAAGTAAGTGTGGTGCTGTTATTGCTATTTTATAAAAACTGATACACAAAGTAATTAAGTTCTCCAGGGTATACATCTGCTAAGTGTTGGATCTGTGATTTGAATCAAGCTGAAGGGCTTTTCATCATCTGTATTTCTGTGCTGCCACTATTCACTGTATATGGTTAATCTTTGAGATCAGGAATTCTTGGGGTAAGACAAAGAGCTGTAGAGGTCCTTTCAAACCGTTTCTGTTGGCTTAGGAAAATGTCTTTTATATTCCACTAGAGGCCCAGTGCACAAAATTTATGCATGGCATGGGGGCGGGGGTGTCCCTCAGCCCAGCCTGCACCCTCTCCAACCTGGCACCCCTCAAGGGATGTCTGACTGTCTGTTAAAACCTGATTCCGGGATCGGGTCTAAACGGGCAGTTGGACATCCATCTCACAATCCGGGACTGCTGGCTCCCAACCGCTCCCCTGCCTGCCTGCCTGATTGCCCTAACTGCTTTTGCCTGCCAGCCCAATCACCCCTAACCACTCTCCTGCAAGCCTGATCAATGCCTAACAATTCCCCTGCCAACCCGATTGCCCTCCCCTGCTGGCTTGGTCAGCCCTAAATGCCCTTCCCTGCCTGACTGATCACCCCTAACTGTCCTCTCCTGCAGGCCTGGTCACTCCCAACTGCCCTCCCCTGCTGGCTCAATCACTTTTATCTTCCCTCCTTTGCTGGCTTGTTCACCCCCAACTGCCCTCCCCAGCTGGCCCAATTGCCCCTAACTGCCCTCCCCTGCCAGCGTGGTCGCCTCTAACTGTCCTCCCCTGCAGTCCTGGTTTTCCCACAACTGTCCTCCCCTGCAGGCTGGTCACGCCCAACTGCCCTCCTCTGCCAGCCTGGTTGCCCCCAACTGCCCTGGCCTGCAGACCTGATCCCCCTCCCCTAACTGCATTCCCCTGCAGGGCTGGTCCCCCCCCCCCCAACTGCCCTCCCCCCTAGAGGCCTGGGTTTCCCCCAACTGTCCTCTCTTACTGACCTGGTCACCCCTAACTGCCCTCCTCTGCAGGCCTGTTTGCCTCCAGCTGCCCTTCCTTTCAGGCCAGGTTCCTCCCACCTGCCCTCCCCTGGTGGCCTGATCACCTACAACTGCCCTTCTGTGATGGCCATCTTGTGTGTTGGAGTGACGGTCAATTTGCATATTACCTCTTTATTATATAGGAGGACTAGGGGCCTGGTGCATGAAATTTTCTAGGTCTGGCCGGTAATTGAAGCTTGAGCGTCTGGTGTGGAAGGATAGGTCCCAGCTGACCTCTGGGCCCTGGGCAGTACCTGAGCCCCTGTTTCCCTGCACTTCCCCCCTCCCTTCTCCCGTCTGAGTCATTGCACTCAAGTTCCCAGGCTGAGATGCTCTGTGCACTGCCTGTGGTGCCACATGGAAGTCAGGTGGGCATTGTGCTCTCTCCTGGCTGACCTCACAGGCTGACTCCAATGTGAAGCCATGGGGAGCCAGACCGGACCCTATGGTCCCAACGGCTGCAGCCTGGCTCACCCAGAAGATGTTCGAGTGTGGGGCAGGCTTCTCACAGGCGCCTGGCACCTTGAGTGCAGGGGCTACCCTGGCACACAAGCCCTGGTATCCCAGGGGAGGGTAGCAGGGGGACTGAGAGTGAGCTTGCTGCCCCCTGGTGGTCAGTGGACATCATAGGAAGCAGTCGAACTCCTGGTCAAGGGGACAATTTGCATATTAGGTTTTTATTATATAGGAGGATTACTTAGTTTTCATTGAGATTCACTTCTGTACTAAGCCGCTTTTGATTGGTGTATATCACATTAGTAGGGTGAAGTGAAAAATTTTTGAGATCTTTAAGAATAATTTTTAATGGCATTTCTTGGAAAAGTAGGATTTATGTAACAGGTAAAGTTTATAAAGTGACAAGTCCTAGATCACATATGTAGGACTCCGTAAAAATTCAAGTGTTGTAAGTGCGAACTTAAGTCCTTGTTAAAATTATGGTAAATGTTGCATATTTATGTACATATTCACATGAAACAAGCAACGTGTTTTAGAATTTAGAGCCAGAAAGGTACATGACAGACATTCAGTGGCTCCCAGTTATTTTAAAAGAGTAGAAAACAAACATGACTTTTAAAATCACATAAAACCAATAGAAATGATGTTTAGTCAGAGGAAATTGAGCCTGCTCTGCATTGATACTACAGCATTTTAGTGGAGCTTGATGTGATGTTGATCTAATCAATATGTAAGAGGAGCTACAGACCAGATAGGTTAGTGGTAGGCAAACTGCGGCTCGCCAGCTACATGAGGCTCTTTGGCCCCTTGAGTGTGGCTCTTCCACAAAATACCATGGCCTGGTTGAGTCTGTTTTGAAGAAGTGACATTAGAAGAAGTTTAAGTTTTAAAAATGTGGCTCTCAAAAGAAATTTCAATCGTACTGTTGCTATTTGGCTTTGTTGACTAACAGGTTTGCTGACCACTGAGATAGGTTAAGTAACTAGTTAGTAGTTGCCCAGGACAGGTGCTTGCAAATACTAATTTGATTGTTTTAGCTCCTGAGTGAATGTTAAAATAGTACAGATTCCTAGATTCCTAGGAGGTCATACCTATTAAAATTATAGTATCTCTATGATACTTTTTTTTTAAAGCATATATATATTTTACAGAGAGGAAGGGAGAGAGATAGAAAGTCAGAAACATCGATGAGAGAGAAACATTGATCAGCTGCCTCCTACACATCCCCTACTGGAGATGTGCAAGCAACCAAGGTACATGCCCTTGACCAGAATCGAACCCGGGACCTTTCAGTCCACAGGCTGATGCTCTGCTCTGTCCACTGAGCCAAACCGGTTTCGACTCTATGATACTTTTTAATGCTCTTTGTATAAGTAGCATGTACTCCTGTTGCGTGCCCCATTTTATGTTTTTAATACATGATGTCTATTTTTTTTTACATGAATTTTAATTGCTTTCAGTGAAGAAGGGAGAGGGAGGGAGAGACAGAAACATTGATGAGAATCATCCATTGACTACTCCGCCTATTCTGGTGATCCAGCCCACAACCCTGACTGGGAATCAACCAATCAACCATTACCTTCTGGTTCATAGATCTAGTCTCAACCGCTGAGCCATGCTGGTTGGGTCATGATATTTATTTCAATGCAAAATAATGCTAGCCCTAGCCCATTAGGCTCAGTACATAGAGCATTAGTCTATGGACCCAAGGGTCTCAGGTTCAATTCCAGTTAAGGGCGTGTGCCTCTTTTGCAAGCTTCTCCCCAGCCTGGGCCCTGGTCAGGGCATGTGCAGGAGGCAACCAACCAATGTGTTTCTCATACATCGATGTTTATCTTTCCCTCTCTCTTCTACCCTCTCTCAAAAATCAATGGAAAAATATCCTCATGTGAGGATTAAAACAAAACAAAATAATGCTATATGCAAGTTTCTGTACTTCTGAGATTTAATTAATATTTGAATTAAATGTTGTTTTGAGACTTAGAAAAGGAAGTTCTTAACTTTCAGTAATCTCTATCATCATTAAATATGGCTCACTTCTAATTTTAGTGAATTTTAGAACTAAAATTTTTATAATTAGTTTTATGTGGTAAATCTTTTTGTGTTACCTAGACATTCTGTGAGATTGGCTACCTAGTATTTTGCCTTAGTCATTGAAATTTAGAGGGTGAATATTAGTTTAAGTAGACTTATAAGTCCAGGAAGCACAGAGAGTTTAAAGTAATGACTAAAAAATGATTTTGCATGTGTCTGTATCAGAGGGTGGGGGAACTGTGCAGATTATTAATTTCTTCAGCTCTCCACAGCCAAGAGCTGCTGGCCCAGGGTCAGCCTCCTTATCAATCCATGAAGATACTTGGATGTAAATACTCAAGCACAAGTTCATGCCTGCTGGCCTTTCCTATCATCCTCCTTTTCATCCTCCTCTTCCCATGGCCAGTAATTTGATTCAAAAATGTGTTTTACAACTTGGACATTAATTTATCAGTGAACATGTATTATTACATCAAAAAAATAAAGGTTTTCTTTTGACCTAGTAATTCCACTTTAATGTTTGCTAAGGATGTAAAAAAGAAAAGAAAAACTATATTCTCAGTAATGAATGTAATGTACCAATTTTGAATTATTGCATGGTCATGTATAAAAACAATTCAGAATTTTTTCATTGTCATTTAAGTTGCTTTTATGAGTAAATATTTTTTAATTTAATAAGTCTTTATTGTTCAGATTATTACAATTGTTCCTCTTTTTCCCCCCATAGCTCCCCTCCACCCTGTTCCCACCCCACCTTATGTATGCCCTTACCCCTCCCCACTTCCTCATCCACAGGTGTATGATTTTTGTCCAGTCTGTTCCCACACCCCCAACACCACTTTCCCCTGAGAATTGTCAGTCCACTCCCTTTCTATGCCCATGATTCTATTTTATTCACCAGTTTATTCTGTTCATCAGAATTTTTTATTCAGTAGGTTTTTAGATTCACTTATTGATCGATATGTATTTGTTGTTGTTCATAATTTTTATGTTTACCTTTTTCCTCTTCCTCTTCTTAAAGAATATCTTTAAGCATTTCATATAATACTGGTTTGGTGGTAATGAACTCCTTTAGCTTTTTCTTATCTGTGAAGTTCTTTATCTGGCCTTCAATTCTGAATGATAGCTTTGCTGGATAGAGTAATCTTGGCTATAGGTTCTTGCTGTTCATCACTTTTAATATTTCTTACCACTCCCATCTGGCCTGCATAGTTTCTGTTGAGAAATCAGATGACAAAGTCATATGGGTACTCCCTTGTAGGTAATTAACTGTTTTTCTCTTGCTGCTTTGAATATTTTCTCTTTGTCTTTTGCTGTTGGCATTTTAATTATGATGTGTCTTGGTGTGGTCCTCTTTGGATGCCTTTTGTTTGGGGTTCTTTGTGCTTTCTGGACTTGTAAGTCTATTTCTTTCACCAGGTGGGGAAAGTTTTCTGTCATTATTTCTTCAAATAGGTTTTCAGTAACTTGCTCTCTCTCTCTTCTTCTGGCACCCCCATAATTTGGATATTGGTACCTTTGAAGTTGTCCTAGAGGCTCCTTACACTATCTTCATATTTTTGGTTTCTTTTTTCTTTTAGCTTTTCCAGTTGGGTTTTTTTTGCTTCTTCATAGTTCAAATCTGACTTGATTCTTGTGATTCTCTAGTCTGCTATTGAATCTCTATATATTATTTTTTATTTCAGTCAGTGCACGCTTAATTTCTAGTTGGTCCTTTTTCATATCCTTGAGGGTCTCACTAAATTTATCAGTGCTTTCTAGAAAATTCTTGAAAAACCTTATGGCCATGGTTTTGAATTGTGTACAGTCCTTTGCTTTCCTCCATTTCTTTCATTTGTGACCTGTTTCTTTGTCTCCACGTTTTGGCTGTTTCACTTAGTTGATAGAGTGGCTTTGTGTGCTAGGTGTCCTATAGGGCCCAGTGGCTCAGCCTCCCCAGTTACCTGAGATGGACACCCTTGGTGCACCCCTCTGTGGGCTGTGTGCACAGTCTTGTAGTTAAATCTTGATTGTTGTTGGTAGCAGTGTGAGGAATTGACCTTGGGCCAATTGATTGTGAGGATCAGCTGTGTCTATACTGGGAGAACTTTTGTGCTGGAGACAAGACTTGCAAAAGCCTCTGTGCTCAGCTTGGATGGGATGGAGTCTCAGGGCAGAGCAAGACAGCATTGGTTTCCCATCAGCCCTGCCGTAATAGGTTTCTGTGTCTCAGTGTCCTGTGGTAATTGTTGTAAGCACCTCTGAGAGAAAGCCTCCCTTGAGTTCCAACCCCTGCCAGACAGTCCAGTTTATTTCTGAATCAGTCTGGGTCCCCAGAGTCTCACCTGGAACTGGAGTTCAGTGCAGACAGGAGCTTTTGTCTCCCTCCCTCTTGAGAAAGCCCACCGCATATCAGTTGCCTGCTCTCTCCATGTGTGCACCTTGGTACCTCTACCTTTTGCAGATCCTATAAGTCTCATTGTGCCTTTCTCTTTCTCTTCTAGTTGTAGAATTTCCACTCAGCCAGCCTTCCTGTGGTTCTGGATGATGTCTGTTTTGTCTTTTAGTTACAGTTTTGAAATTGTGCAAGGCAGCAGTTTAGGTATTTACCTATGTCACCATCTTGGTTTCTCTGCCAAAGATTGTTATATGTTTATGACGTAATAATAAAATAGGACCCTACTTGGGAATCATAATTGCAGTTTTTAAAAAATCAATATACAATAAAATTAGCCTTTTATTTTTATATATATTTCTATGAATTTTATCTCATGTGTAGAATCATGGAACACCTATCACAATCAAGATAGAACATTCCCTCTCACCAGAAAACTCCTTGTTTCCCCTTATAGTCACACCTTTCTTCAACCCCTAGTACTTGGCAATCATTGACCTAGTCTCTGTCACTATAATTTTGCTTTCTCATATAGTTTGTAACCTCTTAAGATTAACTTTTTATTCAGCATAATTATTTTGAGATAGATCCAGGTTGCTTTATGTATCAATAGTTTTTCTTGTTATCTGAGTAATATTTTATTGTATGAATGCACCATAGTGTGGTTATCCACTTAACTACTTGTTGAAAAGCCTTTATATTATGAACAAAGTCTTGTGATGTTTGAATAGTGTTGCTTGGAATGTTCATGTACAGGTGTTTCTGTGAATATAAGTTTTCATTTCTTTATGGTTAATACCTAGGAATGGACTTGCTGGTCATATGGTAAGCAATTTAACTTCATAAGATACTGCCAAATTGTTTTCCATTGGGGCTGTACCATTTTGCTTTCCCTTCTTTGGTAATATATATAAAGTTCTAGTTACTGGGAATCTTCCTTAGAACTTGGCATTGTCAGTGTATTTTGTTAGCCATTCTAATGGGTGTGCGGTGGCATTTCATTATGTGTATTTTTTAACTCTTACCCAAGGATTTGTTTTTTTAATTGATTTTTAGAGAGATCGGAAGGGAGGGAGGAAGGGGGAGAGAGAGAGAGAAAGAGAAAGAGAAATAGCAACAGCTATGCTCCAACCAACTGAGCCAAGAGAACAGGGCTCATTATGGTTTTAATTTGCATTTTCTTAATGGTTAATGTTGTTGGATATCTTTTCATGTGCAGAATTGCTTTTATATATCTTTCGTGAAGTGTCTCTTCAATTATTTCCCTCTTTTTTTAATTGTTTGGGTTTCTTATAAGGGTTTTTAAATATATATATATTCTGGATTCAAGTCATTTGATATTTTCTCCCAGTCTAGAGCTTATCTTCTAATTGTTTTAACTGTATCTGTAGAACAAGTTTCAATTTTGATGGAGCACAGTTATTTATTTATTTTATAGATCATGCTTTTAGTGTTATGTAGGAAGTTGCTTTAACTTTCAGATAACTTTTTTTTTTCTTGTGTTTCTAATAGACCTTTTTCTTTAAATTATTATGGTGCTTTGGAAATGATATGCTGTAACTAGAGTTTTTCTAAAACAGAGGTTAATGTTGACTGTTGCTTCATAGCTTAAAAAATTAGGACTCAGAATTGCATCAATATTATTATCCTATCTAATAAAAGAGAAATACACAAATTGACCATCACTCCAACACACAAGAGGGCTGCACCCATGTGGTCAAAGATCCTGCCCCATGTGGACAAAAAGATGACTACCACAAGATGGCCAGAAGGGGAGGGCCGTTGGGAGGTTCCAGGCCCTGCAAGGGAGGGCAGTTGGGGGCAATCAAGCCTGCAGGGGAGGGCAGTTCGGGGTGACCAGGCCGGCAGAGGAGGGAAGTTGGGGACAGAGAGGCTGGCAGGGGAGCAGTTAGACATCAATTAGGCTGGCAGGTTAGTGGTTAGCAGTGATCAGGCTGGCAGGCAGAAGCAGTTAGGGGCAATCAGGGAGGTAGGCAGGTGAACAGTTTGGAGCCAGCAGTCCTGGATTGTGAGAAGGATGTCTGATTGCCTGTTTAGGCCTGATCCTACCTGGATTGGGCCTAAACGGGCAGTTGGACATCCCTCAAGGGGTCCCAGATTGGAGATGGTGCAGGCTGGGCTAAGGGACTCTCCTCCTCCCTCCTCCCCCCATGCACTGGGCCTCTAGTAACTATATAAAAACATGATAATGTTGAAGAAAATCTGCAAAGGGAAGGTACAGAAATGGCCTGTGTGGTTCTTTTATAAGTCAGTGATTTACAAATCCTGACTGTTATGGGTAGCTTTTTTGTTTAATTGAATTTATTTTGTAGAGCAGTTTTATAGATACAGCAAAATGCAACAGAAGGTACAGAGATTTTTCATGTTCCTCCCTATCTCCACACATGCATAGTCCCTCCTACTTTCTACATCTCACCCCAGAGTAGTAATTTGTTACAGTGGGTGAACGTACATTGACTATCATTGTCACCCAGTTTATAGTTTACACTAGAGGTGCAGTGTATGAAATTCATGCACGGGAGGTAGAGGGGTCCCCCTCAGCCCAACCTACACCTTCTCCAATCCGGGAGCCCTCAGGGAATGTCCTACTGATGGCTTAGGCCCGCTCCCCATGGTTCTCTGCTCTCTGCGGGTTCTGCTTGCTCCACACCACCCTGTTAGTGCTGTCTGCGGGCCCACTGCTCCCGGTCACCGCACCTATAGCCAAGCAGCCTCTTCTGTCTGCTCTCAAGTTGCATGGCCACGCTTGCCTCCTGGGGCTGGCTATGGTTCCGGTAGCCTGCAGGAGTGGTTTGGCGTGGCCACCCTTGCCTCCCAGGGCCGGCAATGGTTCTGCTTGGGGCTGTTGGGTATCGTGGAGGTCCAATCAGTTTGCATTTTCCTCTTTTATTAGTGTACAATGGGGATTACTCTTGGTGTACATTGTCTGGATTTTAACAAATGAGTAATGAAATGTATTCTCTGTTAAGTTCCAAACAGAATAGCTTCAGTATCTTTTTATCTTTCCCTCCACTTTAACCCCTGGTAACAGGTGGTTTTATAGTCTCCTTAGCTTTACCTTTTCCAGAATATCATATAGTGGTTGGAATTATATGGTATATAGACTTTTTAGGTTGTCTTCTTTCACTTGGTAATATGCACTTAATGTTTCTTCATGTCTTTTCTTTTTAGTGCTAAATAATATTCTGTCTGGGTGTATGTATTCATCTACTGAAGGATATCTTGTCCAAGTTTTAGCAGTTATGAATAAAGTTGCTCTAAACATCTGTGTGTGGGGTTTTGTGTGGATATGAGTTGTCAACTCCTTTGGTATTTATACCAAGGAGCATAATTGCTAGGTCATTATAGTAAAAATATGTCTAGTTTTATAAGAATCTGCCAAACTGCCCTCCAAAGTGGCCGGTGCCATTTTGCATTTCCTCCAGCATTGAATGAGAATGCCTATTAATGTACATCCTCACCAGCATTTGGTGGTGTCAGTGTTTGGGATTTTGGCCATCCTAATTGATATGTAGTGGTATCCCAATATTGTTTTTATTTGTATTTCCTTAATGACCAGATATCA
Organism: Antrozous pallidus; assembly: GCA_027563665.1. Classification (NCBI taxonomy): domain Eukaryota; kingdom Metazoa; phylum Chordata; class Mammalia; order Chiroptera; family Vespertilionidae; genus Antrozous; species Antrozous pallidus. Next base: position 27,239,852 of record CM050508.1, on the reverse strand, counting down.
AAAATCTTTTCATATTCTTATTTGCCATCTGTATTTTTTTGTGAAGTGTCAGGTCTTTCGCCAGTTTTTTAAGTTGGATCATTTGTTTTCTATTGTTGAGTTTATGCATTCTTTGTATATAGTAAATCTTCACTTAACATCATCGATAGGTTCTGTGACTTTAAGTGAAATGACATAAAATGAAGCCAGTTGTACCAAAGGCTAAGAACACAAGGTTGAACAGTCCTTTATCAGATATGGTTTTTTGCAAATATTTTGCAGTGTTTTGTCTTCTCCATTTCTTTTTCAAAATATATTGCTCTTCAAATGATTCTAATTATTCACCAGATTTGTGATCTGTTTTGAACTATTATGTGTGCATTGCTTTATCCTTTTCAAAGCTAAGTACCATGCACAGCCAGTTTTCAACGGCTCATTTTATCCTGTCACAGCTGACCCCATACTTTTATCACCTTCCATCACTTTGTTACTTGTTCTTGTTTGTCTCACCCTTCAAATTCCAGCTCTTCAACTGAGTAAACTTCTTAGAAGTTTTAAGTTATAATACCTTCATATTTGTCAGCAGGCCCTTTTTATCCTAGGATCACATCTATAGAAGGGTTCCTTCTCATTTATTTGCCTTTTCTGGTGCAGAAATTAATGGTTGTGTTGAGTGTGAGACTAAAAATGTTACACACACACACACACACACACACTCACACACACACACCAAACTTTCTCTTCTTCAAAATGTCTGTATTGTTACATTAATAATTTGTAAGATGAGGCTTTTTCCATTTAGTGTATATTTTTCATTTATATGCCAGCTTTTTCTTTTAAAAGCCTATTTTAATTCTCATAAAGGTTGTATTTTCATCTGATTCCTACCACTTTATGATATATATTTGAAAAAATATCCATTCACTTTTCATGTATCAGAGTAGAAAGATATTTTTGAAGTTAGTATTAAAGAAATAATTTGTTTGCTTATAGAATGATTTGAATAATTAAGAGATGAGTATAGCAAGTGTATGTAAGATATTTATTTTATGTCCTAGGTATGTGCATATGCATAGTCATTCAAAAATAAATTTAACGAAATTAGCTCTTAATAGCCTTTTTTGCTAAGTAATATGCACTTACTGATTTGTGATGAAAATTCTTGAAGTGTGATGCAAATAAAGTTTGATTTACGACACATTGTGCTAGTTGATCACATTCTTATTTTATTGAAAGTCAAGTATAAGTATAAATGTTATATAGATGCTCGTTGACATATTTTTTTAAAGAGTATTAGTAATTTTGAGAAACATGGTTTATTTTATAACCATTTAATTGGTCACTTTTCATTCATATAAACACATTTTTAGATGAATGAAATATACCAAGCACATTTTTGCATCCCTAAATCAGGGTGACCTTAATGTAGGTGACACATAATTTGATTTTTATAACTAAGAGGTATACAGAGTTAAGTCCTTAAGAATAATTAATTACTAAATATTCTTGGTGCTTGGAATATACCATTTTATTTTTGTTACATAGTGCAATTTCTCTAATATTTTCATGATTTTAATTTAATCGACACTCAAAATTTAGTTGTTCAGTGAAAGAATATGAAGTGTGGTGAAGAATATGTATATAGTTACATTTTCAACTTGCTGTTGATAGGTTTTGTTTGTAGTGTTAGCTATCTTGGGAATTTGTATCTGACAATTGGTAGACTTAAGTTGAAATAAATGATTTATTTTATCCACTTTATATAATAGTGTTTGTTAGTGCTTTCAACTAACCAACATGGATATTTATCACTTTTGATAGAGTCAACATATTTATGGAATAATTTCTGGGTGATTTATTTTGAAGTCCAGAAGATTCAAAATACTTGTGTATAAGACAAAATACAGTGGTGAACAAATTATTAAACATATAATAAAATTCTAAATTATGTAGTAAAAGCTAATGGGTTTTATACTAAATGTTTAGTGGAATAGACATATATTCCCATCACTACTATCTGTTGAAGACCTCTTTTCCTCTAATATATAAGAAAAAATAAAGTTTTTCCAATTTGAACTTGTTCTCTCATGTGTTTGGATTAGTGTGTTAAGTATATTTTCTTTCAGTGTTTGGTACTTCCTATCACTTGTTTATCCTACTATCGAATAAAAGATTTATATGCAAATTAACCATCATTCTACCACGCCCAGCAGCCAATCAGAAGCAGTTATGCAAATTAGTTCCAAACAAGATGGCTGAATTCATGGAGTGAGCAGGAGGGAGGCTTGGGTTTTCTGGCAATAGAGGAAATCAAGCTTCTGCAGCCCTGGCCTGCCTTGGCCTCCGCTCAAGGCTACAAAGCTTCAATTATAGGAGATAAATAAATCCCAACAGAAATGGCTGCCACCACATAGTGAGCAGGAGGCTTTGCTCCACACCAGGCTACAAAGTTTCAGTTGTAAAAGATAAATAAATCCCAGATACCAGAGCCTCCGCTTGGGTCACAGGGGTGCATGGTTGGCCTGCAGTCTACCACAGGCTCCTCACCCATGCTGCCCCACACCCCAAGGGAACCCCCACCCTGATCTGGGACACCCTTCAGGGCAAACCAGCTAACCCCCATCCATGCACCAGGCCTCTATCCTATCTGATCCTATCTAATAAAAGAGTAATTTGCAGATTGAACATCACTCCAATACACACAATGGCTGCCCCCGATGTTGATCAAAGATCTTGCCCCCATGTGGACACAAGATGGCCACCACAAGATGGCCAGCAGAGGAGGGACCAGGACTGCAAGGGAGGGTAATTGGGGGTGATCAAGCCTGCAGGGAAGGCAGTGAGGGGTGACCAGACTGACAGAGAAAAGAAGTTGAGGGTGACCATGTCTGCAGGGAAGGGCAGTTGGGGGGGGAAGGGACTAGGCCTTCAGGGGAGGGCAGTTAGGGGTGACCAGGCCTGCAGGGGAGAAAAGTTAGGGGTGACCAGGCCTGCAGAGGAAGGCAGTTAGGGGCAAACAGGCTGGCAGGGGAGCAGTTAGGCATCAATCAGGCTGGCAACGGGTGGTTAGGGGGTGATCAAGCTGGCAGCCAGAAGCAGTTAGGGGCAGTTAGGAAGGCGGGCAGGCGAGCAGTTGGGAGCGAGCCTAAACGGGCAGTCAGACATCCCTCAAGGGGTCCCAGATTGGAGAGGGTACAGGCTGGGCTGAGGGACACTCCCCCCTCCCCCATGCATGAATTTCATGCACTGGACGTCTAGTACTAGTTATAATTCTCGATGACATTTTTATTTACTTTTGTTTAGAATTTAGGTTCATAGATATCTATACATTTTAATACATATGTTATACTTGTTTCTCAAAAAACACCATGACTTCAGATTCTCCCCAACCTGAAAAAATTGTTTACTACTGTAGATTGTTTATAGTAAAGGATGTTTGGAGATGAAAGCTGACCATTAGGTTGGAGTATTGACGTTAGCTAGACCATGGAGGATTATTTAGATTTGAAGAACTGGAGAGTTTGGCAGTATAGTCCATCAAAAGAGTTACAGGAACCTAGAAAACAAGCAACTTCATGATAAAGCTGGAACCAGAATCTAGATTCTGTTTCCTAGTTAAATGCTCTTCCCATTGGACTGATAGCATAACAGGAAGTAGAAGTGATCAGTGACCTCTTATTGGAGAAGATAGCAGTACGTTTGTGGATTATGTGAAGGAAGTCTTGGAATCTGCTTACTATAAGGATTGCATTAGGAAAGCATTTCAGGCTCAGAGAACTTTATGTGCAAAGGCAGATACCCTGAAAGAACTTGCCATGTTGCAAGTGGATCATGGTATTGGAGGGTGGGGATAAAATAAAATATCACACTATTGTAGGTGTGGGAGATACACATGGAAAAGAAAGAATTCCTGTGCTATGGAGCTTACATTTTGGTGTGAGGAACCAAATGAGTGCTGTGAGGAAAAATAAACTGTAGGGTAAAGGTAGAGGTTGTTGTTCGAAATAGGGTGGTCAGGGAAAAACAGGAGTAGGACTTGAGTAGAAAAAAGTGAGGGACTGAGATGTGAATCAAGGCAAAAGAAATGGCAGAGCACATTTGATGTATGCAGTTCCATTGTAACTAGAGTGTTTAATGAGTGCCAGATACTGTTCTAAGTATGTTACAAGTGTTAATTTAATCCTTTCAATAATCCTACAAAATGGACACTATTTCACATATAAGGAAATTGAAGCATAGAGATTAAATAATGTATCCAAAGTCATACAGCTAGTCAGAAAGCTGGGATTCCAGCCCAGGTAATTTGACTCAGGAATCAGTGGTCTCACTATTTCTTCAAAAATGTGGGAGGGAAGGTAGAGTTGGAGCAATAGCCCCAGGGCCAGTTCTACAGATAGAGCCTTTTAGTACCATATAAGTATTTAGGATCTTTATTTATTTATTTATTTTTAACTGTGATGTTAAAAAGTGCCCAGGAGATTGCTTTTTTATTCTGAGGGTCAAGAGAAAGGGCCTGGACTATACAAACACATATGTTGGTCATCTGTACATAACATAGCTTAAAATGTTTCTGCTGGTCTATAACATATTTTTTAATTAAAAATTGAAGAGTCCACTTTATTATTATGCATGTTACATATAAGTGCATGCACATATGTGTGCGTATAAACAAACTGTAATGAACTCTTCTGTTAATAGGTGCGAGAGGATGTACTTAATTCATTGAATAACAACTTTCTTCAAACGCTAAATCAAGCTTGGAATGATCATCAAACAGCTATGGTGATGATTAGAGACATATTAATGTATATGGTAAGTAGAATTTTTTTATTGTTTTTCCCTATAATAAGTTAGGCATTTCCAAATAATGTTTTCTTTGTTACATGTAGTTGAGGAGTATATGTCAGTGTGGAAGCTGCTTTTAAAAAAATAAACAATATTGCCCTAGCAAGGGTCACGTTAGTTTATATAGTGTTTTATATACTTTATGATTAAAATGAAAGACTGGAAGGGAAAGGTGTAATTTTTTCTGAATATCTAGCATTTTTTATTTAAAATGGGAAATACTGAAAAGCTTTATTACCATCTCTTTTGACTAAAGGTTGTTGAATGACAACATCATAAATGAAAGGTGAATATTCTGTTACAAATTTATAATGACTTCATATCTTTCCTGATAGGGGATGTCATTAATAGAAATACTTTTGTGATAATTACACTTTAATAGCGGCCATCTTTCTTAATAGTAAATGCTTTCAGTATTTATATTCTTCAAATATATATTCTATTTTTTACTTATTACTGTTTTTTGCTTCTGTCAGTCAAGAAAAATAATCTTTTCAGCATGACAGTTTGGAAAACATTGATGAGTGAAGGTGTTTAATTACTTTCAAGGAGATTATCAGTTTTTTTAACATCCTATCTAATAAAAGAGTAATATGCAAATGGACTGTACCTCCACTATACCCACAAGCCATCATCCATGCCCACCAGCCAATCAGGAGCAAATTATGCAAATAAACCCCAACCAAGATGGAGGAAGCCAAGCTTTCTGTTTGCCCTTGCTGGCCTAGACCTCCACTCAGTGCTACAGTTTCTATTATAGAAGGTTAAATAAACCCAACAGAAATAGCTGTTGCCATGAAGCAAGCAGAAGGCTTGGCTCCACCACAGCTTACGAAGTTTCAATTGTAGAAAATAAATAAGTCCCAGATGCCAGGGCCTCCACTTGGGTTGTTGGGGGGCATGGCCAGCATGCAAACCACCACAGGCCCCTCACCCAGGCCACCTCATGCCCCAAGGGAACCCTCACCCTGATCTGGGACACCCTTCAGGGCAAACCAACTGGCCCCTACCCATGCACCAGGCCTCTATCCTATCTAATAAAAGAGTAATGTGCAGATTGACTATCACTTGAACACACAAGATGGCTGCCCTCATGTGGTCAAAGATCCAGCCCCCATGTGGACACAAGATGGTCGACACAAGATGGCCTGCAAAGGAGGGCAGTTGGGGGTGATCAAGCCTGCAGGAGAGGGCAATTAGGGGTGACCAGACTGGCAGAGGAGGGAAGTTGGGGGCAAACAGGCTGGCAGGGGAGCAGTTAGACATCGAATCAGGCTGGTAGGGGAGTGGTTAGGGGGTGATGATCAGGCTGGCAGGCAGAAATGGTTAGGGGCAATTAAGAAGGCAGGCAGGCGAGCAATTGGGAGCCACCAGTCCTGTAATGTGACAAGGATCCCAGATTGGAAAGGGTGCAGGCTGGGTTTAGGAACACCCTCCCCCCAATGTATGAATTTCATGCACCGGGCCTCTAGTTAGTATGATAATAGAATGAAACAAAATTTATCAGCTTGCTTAATTATTCTGTTACCTCAAAATTACCTAGTCTAATAACATCTTGTTGCATCAGTGTTTGGTTTGGAAATTGACAAGAATGATTTTCTTCTAAGCTTTTACTCTTTGCTTTTCAAGTTTTTATTTTGTTTTCTTTAGTTGTAATACAATGATGAAAGCTTACCTAGTTTCTTTCACTTGATAGAATAAAGTAATGTTTGGAGATAATTTTCGATGAGAGCAAACAGCTATACAGTGTTTTGTTCTGCTGATGAATTCAGTCAGGCCTGTTACTTCTGGTTTTGTAGGCCTAGTGGCAAGGTGGTCAGTGATAGGATACTTCATTTTTCAGGGGTTTGATAAAAGGTGTAACACATTGTGTGGTCTTTCTGAGCCTTATTTTCACTTTCTTCAGGATATAGATTCATGTTGTATTGACATTTTGAAGTAATGATTTAGCATAAGAAAATATATCATGTCTGGGATATAAATGTGAAATAAGTTTATTGCTGTTCTCTTAAAGTACTGGATTTGTTGAGTCTTTAAATTATAACATTATCTAACACTAAGAAAATCACTTGTGCGGAAGCCGGTATGGCTAAGTGGATAGAGCGTCGGCCTGTGGACTGAAAGGTCCCAGGTTTGATTCCAGTCAAGGGCATGTACCTTGGTTGTGGCCACATCCCCAGTAGCGGGTGTGCAGGAGGCAGCTGATCGATGTTTCTCTCTCATCGATGTTTCTAACTTTCCCTCTCCCTTTCTCTCTCTAAAAAATCAATTAAAAAAAAATATATATATATAAAAGAAAATCACTTGCAATTTCATGGACCATTGTTCTGATACAGAAGTATTTTTAAAAACTAGAGTGCTGGTGCACAAAATTCGTGCACTGGGGTGGGGAGGGTGTCCCTCAGCCAAGTTTGCACCCTTTCCAATCTGGGACTCCTTAGGGGATGTCCAACAGCCTGTGGGATCAGACCTAAACCGGCAGTCGAACATCCCTCTCGAAATCTGGGACTGCTGGCTCCCAACCGCTAACCTGCCTGATTACCCTAACTGCTTCTATCTGCCAATCTGGTCACTCCCTAACCATTCCCAGCCAGCCTGATCGACACCTAACTGTTCCCCTGCTGGCCTGACTGCCCCTAACTGCCTTCCACTGCTGGCCTTGTTGCTCCCAACTGCCCTCTCCTGCCGGCCTGGTCGCCCCCAACTGCCCTTCTCTGCAGGCCCAGTCCCCCCCCCCCAACTGCCCTCCCCTGCAGGCCTGGTCACCCCCATCTAACCCCCCTACTGGCCCGGTCACCCCTAACTGCCCTTCCCTGCCGGCCTCGTCTTCTCCAGCTGCCCTGCCCTGCAGTCCCAGTTGCCCCCAACTGCCCTCCCCTGCCGGCCATCTTGTGACCACATGGGGGCGGCAATCTTGTGTGAGGGTATGACGGTCAATCTGCATATTACATCTTTATTATATAGGATAGGATTATATAACACTCAATCTTATATCAGGTTATTTTTAAAATTTGTTCTATTTCAGTTCTTTTTTTTTTTTTTCATGAAATCTCAAACCTTGAATGCTAGCTGTTATGTGAACATTGATTGTCAAGTTCATTCCTCAGCTTCCTCGTTTATAAAATGAAAATAATATGGTACCAACTTGGTAGGGATAGCCATGAGGCTTAAAGGGACCATTCATCGTTCATATAAAGCACTAGTAATGTCCTGGGCTATAATGTGCTCAGTAAAAATTAACTAGTATTAATATTTCTCATCCCTTCAACCTTTCAACAAACACATCTCATGGTGATATAACTGTGGATAAACCCTTTCTTAGGCCTCTCCGGGAGGAAATCCCACACAGGTAGGTGAGTGCCACTTTGTACATAGTCACAAACCTCCAGTCAGCCCTCCATGCTACCCAGCAGTCTCTTCTCTAGTCAGCTCATTCTACACTTTGAAATAGCTGTTTCTCTTCAAACCTCTAGCTTTCCCACTAGTCACTTTGCTTTTAGTAAGTGCCTTACCTTCTACCTCTCAGAGGAAAGAGAAAGCATAAGGTAGAAACTGTGTCTGGCCACTGAGTCTACAACGTTACCTGTATTTTCTGTGTTTTTCTTTTGTGTCCTTCTTTTTCCTTCCTGTTTTAATGGAGGGTAGTTGTCTCTCTGGCAAAGACCAGTCTTTCACCTGTGTTAAGGATCACATCCCTTTCTACCTTGTGAAAAACCTGAAGTATTTTCAGGTTCTGCCTTTTACTTATCAGCTTAAATATGTTTGGGCTACTCACTTCCTCAAAACCTTCTGAGTTTTCTTTGGACTTCTGTATTTCCATTCGCAACTAAAATGTCTCATACGAACTCTTGACACTCGTTATTTCCCTTTTCTCATCTTTCATTCGCTTTCAATATTTTCCACTTAAGCTTCTGTCTCAACTGTTCAAATTTTCATTCTCTTTATTTTGCATTTTTTATCTGAACTATTCTGTTCAGTCTTGCCCTTATCAAGATTACTCATATCTTCACATCTATGAAGGCAAAGATCACTGCTAGTTATCATGCTCCTGGATATTTTCCAGCAGTATTTGGTACATTTGACCAGTCTTTTCTCTAATATGTTGGGTTGTTAATTTCTGTGACAAAGCACTCGTTCCCTTTGTATGCTTCTACTTGTCTGACTTTTCCTTCTTGGCCACTACTCCGTCTCCTCTGCCTCTTAGATAAGAAGCTTCTTCCTAGTTTTCCTTCTTTTGGTACACCTAACTTTACTGGGTGCCTCTGTGCAGGTGATATCAAATTCAGTCTCCAGCCTCAGGCTCTGAGGTTCAGATTCATAATCATTTGTCTAGGTCAGTGGTCGACAAACTGCAGCTTACGAGTCACATGTGGTTCTTTGGCCCCTTGAATGTGCTCGTCCACGAAATACCATGGCCTGGGCCAGTCTATTTTGAAGAAGTGGCATTAGAATAAGTTTAAGATTAAAAAATTTGGTTCTCAAAAGAAATTTCAATCGTACTGGTGATATTTGGCTCTGTTGATGAATAAATGAGTTTGCCGACCACTGGTCTAGGTGATGGCTCCCTTCATTGTCTGAGAGGTATTCAAGTATGGCATTTTCAAGTGAGCGCCTAATCAGTGTTATTTCATTTGTTTATGCCAAAAATCTGGGACTTACTATTGTCAGTTTCTTCTCTCCCCTCTCTCTCTCCATCATGTATTTCTAGAGTCTGCATTTTATTTGTTTTTAGATCTCCCCAAGACCAGAGCACCTTCATTTCTTTCCATTCAGTAACTAATCTTACAACATTTGTTGTGCTCCTCACTATTCTCTTTTCAATATTGCTTCTGGAGTTACTATTTTCAAGCATGTGATCATGTTGCTTCCCTGCTGAGATTCTTCTCTCTAATCTTGGAATCATCACACATGTCTTTTGTCTGGAAATGTTTCTAGAATGTTTCCTCTCTTTATGTGAGTTGCTCCTACTTATCCTTTCGAACCTAGCTTATATTTCTAGTATGTTATATGTACTGCCTCCTGGCCACAATTGCTCTAATTGTACCCAAAACTATTCCTTTGCAACATTTATCTCATTCATTAACAGCTACTTATTGCCTTGTTTCCCAACTAGCCTGAATTTTATGAGGTGCCAATGTCTCTGTCACCACACTGTGTCTCCAGCACCTATCAGGGCTCCTTGCCCAAAGCATACACTTACATATACCATAAATGGATTAAATACATAGTTTTCTAAATAAATTGTCCTTTTTCAAAATGCTTATTAAAATACGTTTTTAAGTAAAAATACGTTCTTTTAGATTCAGAAATTAAAGTGTTAATGAGATATCTTCGTGCTTCACAAAGTAGAATTCTTCCATTCTCTTTATTTTGCCCTTTTATCTGCAGTATTTTGAACTTAATTAACCATGTGCTTTTATTTAATTATTTAAAAAAATTTTAACTATTTTTATTGTTGACACTATCACAAATGTCCCCATTTTCTTTCCCTTTGCCTACCTCTACTCAGTCCCTTCGCTCTGGCCATCACTACACTGTTGTCTGTGTCTATGTCATGCATTTATGTTCTTTGGCTAATTCTTTCACCTTCTTTCATTGAGTCCCCCCTTTTCTCTCCTCTCTGACAACTAGTTTGTTCCATGTATTAATGCTTCTGTTTTTATTTTGTTCATCAGTTTATTTTGTTCATCAGCTCCACATATAAGTGAGATCATATGGTATTTGCCTTTCTCTGACAAGCTTATTTCACTTAGCATAATAATCTCCAAGTCTATTCATTCTGTGCAAAAAGTGTGATTTCCTTCTTTTCCTATAACAGCATAGTGTTCCATTATGCAAATATACCACAGTTGGGTTTTTTCTATGCACTCATCTACTGATGGGCACTTGGGCTGCTTCCAAATCTTGGCTGTTATAAATAACGCTGCAGTGAATGAAGGGGTTAGGGGGGCTGGGGAAGATACATTCTTTTGAATTATTTGGGATTCTTAGGATATATTCCCAGAGAAGGGATTGCTGGATTAAAAAGCAGTTCCATTTTTATTTTTTATTTTTTATTTTTTGAGGAAACTCCATCCATACTGTTTTCCACAGTGGCTGCACCAGTCTGCACTCCCACCAGGAAGGATTTACTTTTCTCCATATTCTTGCCAGCAATTGTTCATTGATTTATTGATGATAGTTCTTAGCTCTTCTGGCAGGTATGAGGTGCTATCTCATTCTGGTTTTAATTTGCATTTTTCTGATGTAGTGACATTGAGCATTTTTTCATGTCTACTGGCCATCTGTATATCTTTGGAAAGGGGTCTATGTGGGTCTTTGCCCATTTTTTTATTGGATTGTTTATCTTTCTGGTGTTGAGTTGTGTAAGTTCTTTATATATTTCCTAGGGCAAGGGAAAACTAAAAAAAAATGAAACTACATAAAACTAAAAAGCTTTTGCACAGCAAAAGAAACCATTAACAAAATGAAAAGACCCACTGTATGGGAGAGCATATTTGTCAATGATAGATCAGATAAGGGGTTAATTTTCAAAATATATAAAGAACTTATAAATGAATGCTTTTTAAACTTAAAGTAAAATTTATATACCTGGAAATGTTGAGAAATAAAGTATGTAAAATTATTTTTGATAGGTGTACATACCCATGTAACCAGTGCTTCAGTCAAGGTAAATAAATGATTTTAGTTTTCAAAAAATAAAAAACGTCAATGTTTACTTCTTTTTTTTTTTTTTTTTTTTTTGCAGGGGTGTGGGAAGGAGGGCTATTACCCTCATTCCAGACTTTCTCAGGTCACATAACCTGCTAGATAGGGCATATACCTTAGGTGTAGTTGTTATACCTTTATGGAGATTAAACAGATTATTTCTTCCAACGAATACTGGCTCTAACTGTTGGAATGTTAGATTTTAGATTCAGAGAGGAAGGAGAGAAGATGCTTCACTGGTACCCACCTACCACTTACTTAGCTAGCTGACTTTAACAAGGAGGTATATGTGTCTGAAGTGTCATGCATGAGCCTCAGTGCATAGATACGATGGGACAGATACACTAACTCCTGAAAATGAAAATTATTCACAGGTTACATGGAAGCAGCCATTGGTAAAATTTGTTCCGCATAACTTTGTTGTTTGGCAGGTTCAGTGTTTCAAAAAGAAAAGTATTTATGCCTCTAGATGGAACATGTAGCCCCTAGTTTCTACTAACCCAGCTCTTGCTAATAGCTGAGAATTAACATTATACCTATTTAGCCCCTGAAGGCAATAGAGTTTATAATCTCTGCTTTACTTAAATTAGTTACTTTTAATTCATCTTTTCTTAAAGAACAATTAAGATGTTGAACTTTTAAGATTGGTTTAGTATTGCTCAGTACAAGCTTTATTTTCAGTTTTAATTGTTTAAAAGATGATTGGGAAATTTTTTTAATATTTTATGGAAAAAGTTTGTTACAATATAGGTTATTTATTATAATCCATGAGTAGTTATTTTTCCCATTAAACATTGTACAATATTAGGGTGAAATTAAATTATCTAGACAACTTTTAGCAATTAGAATTAATGTCAAAGGAAAGGAAATATTTTGGGTCATTATGTATAGGATAATAGAAAATTAATAGATGAGTTTTCTGCCTAAAACTATGGTGAATTTCAAAGGTTTTTTTTTATGTTTTTACTCAAATTTGTCTATATGTCCAGTCATTTTTACAGACTGCAAAGATATGGTAGTATTGCTGATTAGTCTTAAAGATAAGAGGCTATAAATTCAAAATCATGGGAGGGAGTTAACTCTAGAAAGGAGGATCAGTGCTTCTTTGAGGTATTTGGAAAGTCATTAAGGATGGGTAAAGAGGTGAGGTAGAAAGTAGCAACAACTTAGTGGAGAGGACCTGAGAAAGTCTCTACTAATACTTTTCCTAGTAAATAGAAAAGGGACCATTAGTTTAGAACAGTGATTTTTCAATCAGTGTGCTGCAAGAAGTTTTAAAACATGCAATACCTCATTATTACTCAGGGGCACAGATCTCTTTTCCCTTAGATTATCAAATAACAAAATGACAACAGCCAACACAACAACAGCCATCAGGTGTGAATGAATCAAAATTATATCTAATTTTTTGTCAGATTGACAAAACATATAATTGATACTTGGGTGTGCTGGAAAATTTTAAATAGTTTACATGTGCCATGAGATGAAAAGGGTTGAAAATTGCTAGTTTAGGGGACAGTCCTTTAAGGTGTCAAGGAATGTGGGAAAGTGAATGATGGTCCTTCCTCTCCATCCCCCCAATATATCTATGACTAATCCCTGGAACCTAAAGATTGTTACTTTAAAAAGCAAAGGGGACTTTTGCAGGTGTGATTAGGTTAAGGATCTTGAGGTGAGATTATCCTAGGTTGTCCTGCTGGGCCCAAAGTGACCACAGGGTTCTTAATCAGAACCCTGAGTGGCAGGAGGGTCAGAGACAAAGAAGAAAGAAGGCAGTGTGCTGACAGAGGCAGAGATGGGATTGATAAGCTCTGGAGATGGAGGAGGGCCACAGCCAAGGAATGCATGTGGCCACAAGAAGCTGAAAAAGGCAAGAAAGTGGATTTCCCCCCTCAGTGCCTAAAAAAGGAATAGGCCTTGAAGACACCATGACTGTAGTCTGGTGAAACTGATTTAGTCTAGAAATATCCTAACTAATAAAAGAGTAATATGCAAATTAACCATCACTTTGCCATACCCACAAGCCACACCCACAATCCAGTCAGGAGGGAGTATGCAAATTAACTCCAACCAAGATGGTTGTGGCCACACAGGGAGCAGGAGGGAGGCTAGGGTTTCCCTGGCCATGGAGGAAACCAAACTTTCCATACACCCTGGCTGACCCAGGCTTCTACTCAAGGCTACAAAGTTTCAATTATAGAAGATAAATAAATTCCCACAAAAATGGCGGCAGCCACAGATCTGGAGAGAACAGGAAGGGCTAGGATTTCCTCCGGTGATGGAGGAAGCCAGGATCCCTGCAGCCCTGGCCTGCCTTGGCCTTTGCTTAAGGCTACAAAGTTTCAATTATAGGAGATAAATAAATTCCAACAGAAATGGCTGCCACCACAGAGCGAGCAGGAGGCTTGGCTCTGCTCCAGGCAACAAAGTTTCAATTGTAGAACATAAATAAATCCCAGATACCAAGGCCTCCACTTGGGTCCTGGATAAGGGTGGGGATTCCCTTGGGGGATGGACTGGCCTGGAAACCGCCACAGGCCCCTCGCCCAGGCCACCCCACACACCAAGAGAACTCCCACCCTGATCTGGGACACCCTTCAGGGCAAACCAGCTGGCCCCCACCCATGCACCAGGCCTCTATCCTATCTAATAAAAGAGTAATATGCAGATTGACCATCACTCCAACACACAAGATGGCTGTCCCCATGTGGTCAAAGATCCTGCCCCCATGTAGACAAGATGGCCAGCAAGGGAGGGTAGTTGAGAGGGACCAGGTCTGCAAGGGAGGGAAGTTATGGGTGATCAGGCCAGCAGGGGAGGGTAGTTGGGAAGGACCAGTCCTGCAAGGGAGGGCAGTTATGGGTGACCAGTCCTGCAGGGGAGGGAAGTTGGGGACACCTGGGCCTGCAAGGAAGGGCAGTTGTGGGGGAACCAAGCCTTCAGAGGAGAGCAGTTAGGGGCAATCTCCTAGCAGGGGAGCAGTTACGCATCAATCAGGGTGGCAGAGTAGTGCTTAGGATGTGATTAGGCAGGCAGGCAGAAGCTGTTAGGGGCAGTCAGGAAGGCAGGCAGGTGAATAGTTGGGGGCCAGCAATTCTGGATTGTGAGAGGGATGTCTGACTGCCCATTTAGGCCCGATCCTACTGGGACTGGGCCTAAATGGTCAGTCAAACATCCCTTGAGGGGCCCCAGATTGGAGAGGGTGCAGGCTGGGCTGGGCTAAGGGATCTCCCACCTCCCCACCTGTGCACAAATTTTATGCACTGGGCTTCTAGTCTATAACAATAAAAGAGTAATATACTAACTAGACCAGACGGCCTTCTTGACGAAGCTCTGGCTGGAAGGAAGCCAGCCCAGTCCTGGTCCTGGTTGCTTGTGGGCTGCTGGAGGAGGGAAGCAGCCGGAGTCCTGGGTGCCAGAGGGAAGCCAGTGAGGCAGCCCAGGGCCCGGGCGCCAGAGGAAAGATAGTGCTGGCTGCTGGGAGAAGGAAGTCCTATTCTTGCACGAATTTTCATGCATCAGGCCTCTGGTAACTAATAATAAGAAAATATAAATAAATCATACAAAAACTAAATAATACAAGAATAAACTCACCCCATCCCAGTGGTCAGCACCCTGTGGCCCAGCTTCTATTATGCTTTTATTATTATAGGTTCTGCTTAAAAGAATTTATGATAATTTACTGAGTTGAGCTAATACCATTCATTCACCTTTGTGTTTATGAGGATAAATTCATTCATTCAGCAAGTATACATCAAGTGTGTATTATGTATCAAGCCCTTTTCTAAAAACCTGTGTTTTCCTTTTTCCAGGTTCTTCTGTCATTGGGAAATTTTTATGATATGGAAAACTGGGCAGATAACTCTAGTTTCCCAAGCCTAATTTAAGAACAGTGACTTCATCTCTGAGTTAAGCCAACAGTTTTCAATCTCATAGCACACATTAACTAATTACTAAAATTCTGCAGCACACCAAAAATATATATATATATGGATTGCCAATCTGGCAAAAAAAGATATAATTTTGATTCATTCACACCAGATGGCTATTGTCGTGTTGACTGTTGTCATATTTTTACACTTGATCTTACCTAAAAGGCCAAGAAGCAATGTTGTCATTTTCTTGACAATCTGAAGGAAAAGGGTTCTTATTTGGATTTCTCTCTTCTTCAGCCTTTGACCCCTCATGAGTTCTAGCTGCTTGATAGCCAGCCCACCTGTGACTTTCTGCTTGTTGTCCTATTTCCAGTCTTCCAGATAAAACAAATGGCCCAAGGGAATGAGTAAAGGTGAATGTGGGGATCCTCTAAGTATACCTGCCTTTTCTTCAGAATCTAGACTCCACAATTCCAAGTTGTCTTTGTTCTTTAAGTTGCTTTTAAATTGTTAGTTTTTAAAAAATTATTGTATAATAACCATTAAGTGAAAAGTTTATAGATATTAAATGCATTCATACTGTCACTTCTACCCACCTCCAGAACTTTGATCATGCAAAACTAATACTCTGTACCCATTAAGTAACAACTCCTCATTCACCCTTCATTTCAGTGCCTGGTCACCACCATTGTACTTCCTGTCTATTAATCTGACCACTCTAAATGCCATATAAATGGAATTAGAGTACTTATCCTTTTGTAACTCAAAAGTTTATTTCTGTTATAGCATGTGTCGGAATTCCCTTCCTTTTTAAGGATGAATAATTATGCTATTGAATGTATATAATACACTTGGTTTATCCATTCATCTATAACTGGACACTTAGGTAGTTTTTACCCTTTGTTTATTTTGAATAATGATACTGTGAATACAAGCATGCATAATATTTCTTTAAGATTTAGCTCAGGAGCTTCAATTTATTCATATCCGTCCCAATACTTGTTATTTTCTATGGTGTTTTTTATTTTGTTTTATTTTGGGTTTTTTTTTTTGTTAACAGCCATCTTGATGTGTGTGAGGTGGTAGCTTTTTATTTTCATCCAGATTTTATAGTTATTCTTGGCAGAGGACTTGATCTTATTAAAGATGTTCTTTCAAGTTGAGAAGTGGAAATATGTGGACTGGTATCTAGAGTAGATGTTACTTCACAGATGGGAAGCTGACAAAGATGATTAAGGTCAAATCTAGTAAAAGGCAGAGATAGGATTGACTGGCTCTTAATCTATGCTCTTAACCACTGAATTATAACGCTTCTGTAATACAGTTCTTCTTTCCTATCCTATTTAATAAAAGAGTAATATGCAAATTATACCTCTGCCATGCCCACCAGCCACAAACATCAACCAATCAGGAGCCAATATGCAAATAAATCTCAACCATGATGGCTGCAGCCACTGAGAGCAGGAGGGAGGCTTGGATTTCCCTGGCAATGGAGGAAGCCAAGCTTCCTGCCTGCCCTTGCCGGCCTAGTACTACTTATAATTTCACTAGGGGCCCAGTCCACAAATGTGTACACCTTGAAACTGTGGGCCAGGAGTCTGCGGTGTGCACAATGGCAGGTCTCGGCCCATCCTCTGTGCCCTCACCTGAACCCTCCCACCAGGCCCCCTTCCCCAATTACCCTGTCTGCTGTCAGCCCCACTCCCACTGCAGCTGCTCCCATGCACTGATGGCAGTCCTGGGTGTGAGTGGGGCCATGACCAGTAGCAGGTGCAAGAGATAGCTGCTGGCCCCAATCTCTCCTTAGGAGAGAAGGAGATGGAGAAGTCCTGAGGGACAATCGGGGCCGGCACCAGGTACCTGCAGCAGGTGGGAGAGGTGGCTCCAGTGCTGGCAGTAGGTACGTGCAGCGGCTCCAGCGCCAGCAGCATGTGCGAGGGCTGGGCAGGACCGTGACACGCATGAACAAAGAATTTTCAGTAACCACCAGAGGCTCGCCCCAATGATGGCAACCAGCACCCCGCCTTGGTCTGATACCCCCGTTCACCTGCTCCACCATTCCGCCATAGCCAATACCTGCCATGTTCCTCACGTGCCCCCTGGTGGTCAGCACATGTCATAGTGACCAGTTGTTCAGTTCAGTTTTCATTTGTTCTGCCATTCAATCTATTTGCATATTAAGGTATTTTGTGTATACTAGAGGCCTGGTGCACGAAATTCGTGCACAGGGAGGGGGTAGGGTGGTCCCTCAGCCCAGCCTGCACTCTCTCCAATCTGGGACCCCTCAAGGGATGTCTGACTGCCCATTTAGGCCCAATTCCAGTAGGATTGGGCCTAAACAGGAAGTCCGACATCCCTCTCACAATAAAGGGCTGCTGGCTCCCCAACTGCTCGCCTGCCTGCCTTCCTGATTGCTCCTAACTGCTTCTGCCTGCCAGTATGATCACCCCCTAACCTGCCAGCCTGATTGATGTCTAACTGCTCCCCTGCCAGCCCATTTGCCCCCACTTCCCTCCTCTGCCGTTCTGATCACCCCTAACTGCCCTTCCCTGCAGGCCTGGTCCCCCCGCAACTGCCCTTCTCTACAAGCCTGGTCACCTCCAACTTTCCTCCTCTGCTGGCCTCGTCTCCCCTAACTGCCCTCCCCTGCAGACTTGATCACCCCCAACTACCCTCTCTTACAAGCCTGGCCCCTCCCAACTGTCCTCCCCTGTTGACCATCTTGTGTCCATATGGGGGCAGCCATCTTGTGTGTTGGAATGACAGTCAGTTTGCATACTTACTCTTTTGTTAAGTAGTACAGAGGCCTGGTGCATGGGTGGGGTCCAGCTGGTTTGCCCTGAAGGTTTCATGCATCAGGGTGGAGGTTCCCTTGGGACATGGGGTGGCCTGGACAAGGGGCCTGTAGTGGTTTGCAGACTGGCCATGCCCCCCAACCCCCTGCGACTCAAGCATTGGCTCTGGTATCTGGGGTTTATTTATCTTCTGTAATTGAAACTTTGTAGTCTTGAGCAAAGGCCAGGGCAGGCCAGAAAGCTTGGTTTCCTCTATCACTGGGGAAACACAAGCCTCCTTCTTGCTCCATGGCTGCTGCTGTTTTTGTTGGGATTTACTTATCTTCTATAATTGAAACTTTGTACCTTTGAGCGGATGCCAGGGCCGACCAGAGCAGGTGCAAAGCTTGGCTTCCTCTAGTGCTGGGGAAATGGCAAGCCTCCTGCTTGCTCCATGGCTGCAGCCATCTTTGTTGTGTTAATTTGCATACTCACTCCTGATTGGCTGGTGGGTGTGGCTTGTAGGCATAGTGGAGGTACGGTCAATTTGCATGTTCCTCTTTTATTAGTGTAGAAATTGATCCAAGACCTTGAGAGTGATTACTCTTACGGTTCTGCTTTTTTTTTTTTTCCTACCATCAGATTATTAAATTCTGAAGTATAGAAGAGAGCTTTTATGATTTGGTGCAATTTATACAGCTTTAGAGAAATATGACAAATTTTGATTTGTCAAACATTCTAGGATACAGTTCTTAAAATGAATGAAAAAATATTTTTTAATAGGACTTCTTATAAGTACATTGTTTTTTTAAACTTCCACAGGCCTGAGACTGAGATTTGAGGTCCTTTTACAGTGATGGAAATTTACAGCTTTAGTTGTAGAGCTGTTTTCCAGCAAGCTTTTGACATCATATTCTCTGCTTTTTCATTCACTTTACATGTAAAGTTCAATCCAGAAATGGTGCCGTTTCGATATAATTTACTGTTTCAAATCTCACTGATGCCCTTTCAACAATGTAGTGAACCACTCACTAGCATTGGGAAAATATTGGGACAGCTCTTTAAATTTTGAGATATAATTAGACTTGTTCCTGCAAAATTTTACTATGGGTTTTGGTGTGGATTTTTTTTTTTTATTTCTTTTTCCATATTCATTGTGTTATCCCTTCTTAAGTCATGTTTAGAAAGGGAACTGTGTTTGAAATCTCTTAAATTTATTGTTGATAGAAGATTGCCTAGTGATTTTGCTTAGGAAAGCAGGTTCAAAAATGTCCTAACAGATAGACAGCAGCCTCTTGCTAAAGAAAATTATTTGCTTATTTGTTCTTTTAAATAAATCTTATTTTTCAGGGTTTATCTCTAATATATGAACAGGATAAATATTTAATATTTATTCATGCTACTTACATTTCTCTTTTCCTATCTTTTTACAAATAAGTGAAAACTTAAGAGTTTGATTAACCTACTCTCCAGTTTCCTTGATGAGCTACCTTTCAGAGCTATTTGTACAATTTTAAAGTGCTCTTTGTCTAAATTAATAGCTACCAGTGGCTATAGTGGGACCAGGCAGGGAAATGTAGATGAATGCATACTGATCTGTAACTGCCCTTGATTCATTAGTGGTGTTATTGAAAGGACTGAACTACTTGTATTTGAAGTAAAAATTTTATGAAGAACTCCCTTAAACTTTATGATTAAGACAATGGACTGTTGTACTTATATTTGTAGTACTAACTTTCAGAATTAAATGTGACCCATAGGTTAGTTTTAGAATTTGCTTTCTAAATACCTATTTAATTTAGCAAGAAAACATTGTTCAATGTAACGCAAGATATGAGCAATACTGTGAGAGCTTATAATTGGTTTCTTTTCATGGGTGCACCATTGCACACTGTGCCTAATAGTCATTTATCATACTTTGCTTTTCTGTGACATGACTGTTGACTAAAATTATTTGCTAAACTATTTCTTGCAGGTAAATTAATTGGTAAGAATTGTTACTTTTTGAACTCCATTAACAAATTGTTTTATTTTTATTTATATTCAATACCATTCCCTAAGTAATGACACTGTTTAGCCCACTTGCAAAGTCATTTCTTGACTTTGCACAGATTTTTTCGTAAAATTTATATTTTTACATACCACATCTTGACATTTCTAAGAATACTGTTGCATGCTGACTTTGATCAGTCAGATATTAAGTATTTAGGTGTCTTGATGGATTAGGTATCTTGGTGAAGTATTAGTTAAAGGGAAAAGTCATATATTTCCCAAGATGGTAGTAGTAGTAATATCTGTGGCCTTGTACGCCCAGCATCTTGTAGGCTGATGTCTTCTGTCAACTGAGAAAAGAGCCCAAGTTCAAAAATAGCTATTTGCCAAAAGCGTTTTACCTGGATATCAGCTGGTTGAGGTTCTCTTTTCTTGTAGCAGAGGAAGAAAGACTGCAAGTCTCCACTTCAACTAACTCTTAGAGATCTGCCCATCCTAGTTCTTGCTTTTAAAGTGATACTTTTAAAAAAATATAAACTTCTTGGCAGGGAAGTTTATATTATTAAAGCTATTCTATTTAAAAAAAGTGCTATTGAGAATAGAAATGTAAATAAGTGGAATAACTTTGTGAGGTGGATGTTGCATTACAGATTAAGTATTTCTAAGTTGGTTTATCAAGCTAACTGTACAGATGAAACGATGCAAAAGCAGTCTGACTTTTTCCCAGCTCTGTGAAAATAGGAACAATGAAGTGGTCCTGTCATTGATTATTCCTTCTCATCACCACCACCCCCAGCACCGCCCCACCTGCTCTGGTCCACCTAGCTTCTGAAGGTTCTTGCCCATTTCAAGTTAGCAACTCCTGAGAGATAACCATAAATTTAGAAATTTAAATTGTAGCTTGTCTCTGTGGAAATGAAACTCACATATCTTTATTCAGTCTGGTGTTTGACCCAGACATTAGGCTTTCAAAGTGTTTTTCAGAACACTTTATATTTAAAATGCCTGCATTTTGACTTAAAAAGACAAATAGAAACAGCCACCAACTTTCTTTCCTGAGCTCTCTTCAATAGATAAATGACAAATGTTAGATTCATACAGACGACATTTTGACTAAAAAGTATGATTAAAATATGTTTAGGTTATTTAATATTTTTTCTCTTGGTATGATTTTATTTTATCTGTACTTTGAGATTGTATTGAAACAAAAAGAGGTTCCTATTAGAATCTAGTATGAAAATGCTATTGTGTATCCACAGGCTGAATTCCTTCTGATAGTGCTAATAAACAATCAACAGATTTAACATGTTCATTTAGCAAATGTTTTTACATATATCAAGTTTAATGTGAATATGTGCATGCATATATATTTAACATATGCACACATAAATGGTGGGTATATTATTTATAGCTTTTATTTTGTTTGATGATAATCATACACACCAGACATTTAATATAAACCAGAGGCCCCGTGCATGAAAATTCATGCGCATGGGGGGAAGGGGTCCCTCAGCCGAGCCTGGGGGTTGCCCACCTGCTGGGTTAGGCCTGTTTCCCGAGAACAGATGATCTAAAAGAAATAATCATATCTTTGGGTAAGGATTTTTAAAGCTAATGGTCACATGAAAATTCACTGCTGGTCATAACTGGTTTGGCTCAGTGGATAGAGCATCGGCCTGCAGACCAAAAGGTCCCAGGTTCAATTCTAGTCAAGGGCATGTACCTTGGTTGCGGGCAAGGTACATGATGGGGATGTGTAGGAAGCAGCTGATCAATGTTTCTCATCAGTGTGTTTAACTCACTATCCTCCCTTCCTCTCTGTAAAAAATAATTTTTTTTTTAAAGAAAAAAAAATCCACTGCCAGCAGGCTGAGGGGACTGGGCACTGCCATCTTGTGAGGGTATGGTGGCAATTAGCATATTCCCTTTTTATTATATAGGATGACTATTTAATATTACTAATTTAAGTAGCCACACTCAATTTTGTTGGGTTTCCCTTCTCCATTTTATTGTCTCTGGTAACCATAATTAAATTTCAGGGTTAGTATCATATGTCACTTATGTATAATCATTATATACACCTTGACAGTCTCCAATTAAAAGGTGTAGCTTTTATCCTACGTCATCTGTATCTCCCTTATCCACAATCACCTTGCATGGATTTAAATGTTCTAAGCTTTGCTCAAAACTTCAGCCATCATATAGTCATTAATGGTAGAGCGTGAGATCATAAGAAGAATTCCTAACTCCACATCTAGTATTTTCATATTCGGAAATCCTATCTAATAAAAGAGTAATATCCAAATGGACCATATCTCCGATCAAGCCTTGCCCACCAGCCAATCAGGAGCAAATTATGCAAATAAACCCCAACCAAGATGGCTGTGGCCACTGAGAACAGGAGGAGGCTTGGGTTTCCCGGGTTATGGAGGAAGCCAAGTTTCTGCTTGGCTTTGCTGACCTAAGCCTTCACTGAATGCTACAAAGTTTCAATTACAGAAGCTATATCCCAACAGAAATTGCAGCAGCCATGGAGCGAGCAGAACGCTTGGCTCTACTCCAGGCTACAAAGTTTCAATTGTAGAACATAAATTTATCCCAGATCCCAGGGCCTCCACTTGGCTTGCAGCGGGCATGGCCAGCCTGCAAACTACCACAGGCTCCTCACCCATGTCACCCCACACCCCAAGGGAACTCCCACCCTGATACATAATACCCTTCAGGGCAAACCAGCTGGCCCCCATCTATGCACCAGGCCTCTATCCTACCTAATAAAAGAGTAATATGCAAATTTGACCATACCTTCACTACGCTACCAATCAGGAGTGGGGGTTGGGGTTGAGGCGTGCAGGGCTTGGCCAGGGTGGGGCCTAAGTGCACGGGGCGGGGCTGAGGTGCCGGGGGCGGAGGGGCAAGGCGCAGGGGCGGGGCCGTGGCGCCGGTGGTGGCATCAGTGGCTTTGCCAGAGCCCGGGCAGCGGCATCAGCGGTGTCGCTGCAACACCAGGCCCCTTGTTATTGGGACAGGGGACCTAAGGCTGTGCCCTTTGCTCCTGCACTGGGCCAGGGGACCTGAGGCTGCACCCCCCCCACCCAGAGGGGCTTGACAGGACACCTGAGACCACATCCCCCACCTTAGCACTGGGGGACTTGAGACCAAGCTGGAGGTCCTAAGGTTGCACCCCATGCCCTGGTGCCAGAGTCGAGGGACATGAGGCTGGGCCAGGGGACCTAAGGCTGTACTGGTGGGACCTGAGGCCATGCTCCCTGCCAATAGGACTTGATGGGGGACCTGTGGCTATGCCCCCTGCGCTGCATGGCTTCATGGGGGTGGGGCTGGCCGAGTTTGGGTCTTACGCATTTTCAAGGTTATTTCAAGGTGAACACGGGTGAGTGGAGACTTGACTCTGGGTCCTGCAGCATGCCCCAGTCTCTGATGGAAATGGAGATTTCATATACATTTTATTAATTTTCTTTCATCTCTGACACTTCTATTATAGAGAAAGGGAAAATAGCAATATTAAGGTATTTCCTCTAATTAATTCCCTTTTAATGTGCATGAATTTCATGCACCAGGCCACTAGTTTATAATAATTGATATTTTCACTTTAAGAAAAACAGCCACTTTTCATCTGATGACTCAGTACTTCCACTCCTAGAAATCTATCCAAGAAAAATGAAAGCATATGTCCACAAAAAGGTTGTACCTAAATGTTCATAGCAACGTTACTCATAGTAGACAAAAACTAGAAACAGCTCAAAATATCTTTCAGCTGATGTGAATGAATAAATTAAATGTGGCATATTTATATAATGGAATACTCTTCAGCACTAACAAGGAATGAAATACTGAAACATGTTACAACCTTAACAACTTTATGCTTAGTGAAAAATCAGACACCGAAGATCACACATTACTTTAATTACATAAAATGTGTAGGAAAGGAAGTTTATAGAAAGAAAGCAGGGGTACTAGAAGTGGGGATTGACTGCAAATGGTTTGAGGTTTTGGGGAGAAGGGGGTGATAGAAATAGTGTAGGACTGGATTGTGGCAATAATTACATAGCTATAAAAATTAACTGAATTATTGAGCTGTAGTCTTAAAATGAGTGCATTTTATAGCACATGAAGTATACTTCAATAAAACCCAAAAGGGGAATATTTAAAAAAATATCACTCTAGCTCTCTTAATTTACTCTGAAGATTATAGTATATATGCTTGAGAATAAGTTGTGCTTGTTTTCAAACCTGTTTATACCAGTTGTACTTCTTGTTATATGTGCAAAACAATAAAAGTACAAAATCCAATAGAATTTGTTCTTTGGGAAGCTAGATAAAATGTTTTGGGTAGACTTGACAAAGGCAAATCGCTAAATATTGGTTTGAATTAGGTGTGAGTAATTTAAATGACTGGAGTAGAAATTGTAAAAATCTAGGAGAATTTTACATTCAGATTGCTTGCTCATACTCCATCTTAATGAAACTGGAAGGAGAAAAGTTAGACATGAGCATGTGTAAGAAACACAGTGTTGGAATCTAATTTACAGGACTTATTCAAAGAAAGTTTTGATATCTCAACATACGCTTTGTATGTTTTAAATTAAAATGTTTAAGATGTGTATGTGTATTCGTATTTAATAATTTTTCTATTTTACCACATCTTTTTATTTAACACACCAGTTACTGGTTTTGATCTGTATATGGTACTTTTCTCTGCCACAGAAAATGAATAGTCAAAGGTGTAAAAATCAAGTTTATAAATAATTTATGCTGTAATTAGAGTGACTATTTTCATAATAAAAAGGGTTATCGTGGCTTTTTAATTATTAGATTTGTACCAGGTTTTCATTTTTTTCTTTTTCTTTTTTTAAAAATTAAATATTTATTGTTGAAAGTATTGCATTTGTCCTCCTTTTTCCCCCATTTACTCCTTCTAGCCTCCACTGTCCCTCGCCCCAGACCTTCCCCACCCTATTGTCTGTTTCCATGGGTTATACATATATGCATACAAATTCTTTGGTTGAGCTCTTCCCACTCCCCACCACCTCCACCTTCCCTCTGATATTTCACAGTCTGTTACATGCTTCCATGTCTGGATCTTTTTTGTTGCTTAGTTTATGTTGTTCATTAGATTCCACATATGAGTGAGATTATGTGATACTTTTTTTTCTCTTGACTGGATTATTTTGCTTAGCATACTCTCCAGGTCCCTCCATGCTCAGTTACTGTTCTTAAGAAAATACACCTTTATTGATGTGAATATTATACAAACCTTTCATTCCTGGAATAAATCCCACTTGGTCAATGGCATATGATCTTTTTAATATATTTCTGGATCAAATTTGCTAATATTTTGTTGAGCATTTTAGCATCTGTGTTCAATAGGGATATTGGCCTGTAGTTTTCTTTCTTTGTAGTGTCTCTATTTTGTTTGAAATTAGGATAATGCTGGCTTCCTTAAAACAGCTGGAAGTGTTCCTTCCTTTTGGATTTTTTGGAATAATTTGAGGAGAATAGGTGTTAGTTCTTCTTTGAATATTTGGTAAAACTCCCCTGTGAAGCTGTCGGGAACAGGGTTTTTGTTTGCTGGAAGACTTATTATTATCATTGTTATTATTAATATTATTATTATTACTAGGTGCTCGGTGTACAAAATTCGTGCACTGGAGGTGTGTGATCCCTCAGCCCAACCTGCTCCCTCACACATACTGGGAGCCTTCAGGGGATGTCCTACTGACCCTTCACCCCTGGCCGAAGCTTTAGGCCTTGGGCATCCAGCCATCACCCTGCAATGGGGCTGATGGCTAACTCGGCCCTGCCCACCCAGCCCTAGCCTTAGCCCTGGCCACTGGCAACTGCCCAGCGACCGCCCATCCCCAGGGGCACCGGGCTCGCTGGATGCCTCAGCCCCACCACCCCAGCCCAGGCCTTAGCCCTGGTGGTGACCGCCCAGCCCTGGGGGCATCCCACACTTGGCAGCCGCACTGGCCGCACTTCCATCCCAAGGCCTCCCATGCCCTGCGGCCCCGCCTCACACTGCTCAGCCCTGCCCCCACTCCTGATTGGCTGGTAGCATAGTGAAGGTATGGTCAAATTTGCATATTACTCTTTTATTAGATAGGATTATTACTGATTTAATTTTAAAAATATGTATTTTATTGATTTTAGAGAGGAAGAGAGAGAGAAACATCAATGATAAGAGAGAATCATTGATTGGCTGCCTCCCTGCATGCTCCCTACTGGGGATTGAGCCAGCAACCCAGGCATGTGCCTTTGGCCAGAATCGAACCTGGGACCCTTCAGTCCCCAAGCCAACGCTCTATCCATTGAGCCAAACCAGCTATACTGATTTAATTTTATCAGTACTTACCAGCCTATTCAGGTTTTCTGATTCTTCCTGATTGAGTTTTGGAAGATTGTATTTTCCTAGGAATTTGTCCATTTCATCCACATTGTCCAGCTTGTTGGCATGTAGTTGTTCAAAGTATGTTCTTACAATCTTTTTTATGTCTGTGGTGTCAGTTGTTACTTTATCGCTTTTATTTCTGATTTTATTTACTTGGGTCCTTTCTCTCTGTTTCTTAATGAGTCTGGCTAATGGATCATCAATCTTGTTTATCTTTTCAAAGAACCAGCTCTTGATTTCACTGATTTTTTTTTGGGGGGGGGGTATTATTTTTTTTTTAGCTTACATATCATTTATTTCTTCTCTATTATTTCCTTCTACTTTGGGGTGTTTGTTTGTTTGTTTGTTTTTCTCTAACTCTTAGTTTATTATTAATTTTTCTTGTTTTTTGAGGTAGGCCTATAGTTCTATGAACTTTCCTCTTAGGACTGTTTTTGCTGTGTCCCATATATTTTGTTGTGTATTCATTTTCATTTGTTTCCAGGAAGATTTTGATTTCTTTCTTGATCTCATTGGTAAAGCCATTCATTCTTAATAACATGCTTCCATATGTTTCAGTGTTTTTACTGTAGTTAATTTCTAATTTCATTCCATTGTAATTGAGAATATGCTTGATATGATTTCAATCTTCTTGTATGTCCTAACATTTGGTCTGTCTTTGAGAATGACCCATGTGCACTTGAAAAGAATGTATAGTTTTCAGCTTTGGGGTGAAATGTTCTGTAAATGTCAATTAAATCCATCTGATCCATTGTGTCCTTTAGAGTCATTGTTGCCTTCTCAATTTTTGTCTGGAAGATCTATCCAGTAAAGTTAGTGAGGT
The DNA here is from genome assembly GCA_027563665.1 of Antrozous pallidus. Taxonomy (NCBI): domain Eukaryota; kingdom Metazoa; phylum Chordata; class Mammalia; order Chiroptera; family Vespertilionidae; genus Antrozous; species Antrozous pallidus. The sequence goes on along the minus strand of CM050508.1, from coordinate 27,212,450 downwards.
GTTAAAATCCCCTAATATGAGACTGTATTGCTGTCAATCTCTCCCTTAAAGTTCTCTAGAATTTTTTTTGTGTGTGTGTGTGTATTTATGTGCTATGTTGGGTGCATGTATGTTTCCCAGGGTTATATCTTATATCCTTTTGTTGGAGCGACCCCTTTAGTATTATTATGTAGTGACCTTTACTGTCTTTTTGTGATGGCCTTCATTTTGAGGTCTATTTTGCCAGATATGAGTATTGCTAATCCAGCTTGTTTTTCATTTCCATTTCCATCCCTTTCCTCTCTTCCTCTGTGAGTCTTTTGTTCTAAAGTGGGTCTCTTGTAGACAGCATGTAATTTGTTCATGTTTTTGTGTACATTCACCTGCCCTATGTCTTTTGATTACATCATTTACATTTAAGGTTATTATTGACAGGTATTTATTGTTATTTTTATTCTTTATGTCTGTTTCTCTCTTTCTTCTCATTGCAGCAGTTTCTTTAGCATTTCTTACAGTACTGGGTTGGTGGTGATAAACTCATTTAGTCTTTTTATGTCTGGGAAGCCCTTCATTTCACCATCTATTTTGGATGATAGCCTTGTGGGATATAGTAATCTTGGTTTCAGATCCTTGCTTTTCATTACCTTGAATACTTCACGCCATTCCCTTCTGGCAGTTACTAATGAGAAATCAGTTGACAGCCTTATGGGAGCTCCTTTGTAACAAATTGCTTTTCTCTTGCTGCCTTTAAGGTGATCTCTTTGTCTTTAATTTTTGGCATTTTAATTATGATGTGGCTGGGTATGTGCCTGTTCGGCTTCTTGTTTGGGACTCTCTAGGCCTACTGAACTTTTGTGACTTTTTCCTTCATTAGGTTAGATTTGTGCCAGTTTTTAAGGACAACTTGTTATACTGAAACGTGAGGCAAACCTGAATGACACAGTAGGGAAGTTGGATTTGAAGGGCATGATTTTAATAAAGAGTAGTTTTCAGTGCATAGGAAACAGTGAGAGCCTTCAAAAAAAAAAGTGGGAAAAATGTTTTCAGAGGGAATTTTGGAATTTAAGATCTTGAGGATAGAAGTGTGAAGCCTGAGAACTTGTCAAAGTTATCAATGAAAATTTCACACTCACCAAAGTTGATTTCAGGACTTAAAAAAAAAAATGTGAGCACTACAGATGCTAATAAAAGAATAGTTTTCCTTGTGTCCATTAGGGATGTACCATTATGTAAGATACATGAAAGAAGATTGGAGGAATGATAAATGAAGAGAGTGGTACTCATGGATAATTTAGTAAAAATCGGTTAATCAATATCATTGTAGGTGCATTGCTAATATGTTAGAACTTTTGTTCATTTTCAGCTTGCAGCTTTGATGTTGCTTGTAATGACAATGTTTCTTTTACAAGAAATGATACAACTTATTCTTATCTGTTTGTTGTACAGCTTCTAAAATTTACTAAATATAAGTACGGCAAAATGTAAAAAAACACACACAGAATACCACACATGTTAAAAGATCCGTATGAAGTTCTTAACTGTTTTTGGATTACAGGTGCCTTTAAGAATCTGGTGAAAGCTCTGAACTTTGTTTCCAAAGTACTTATAAATGAACAAACACAATAGTTTTATAATTTTAGGAAGTTCACAGATCCACCAAAGCCCAGAGAAATCGTGTTTAAGAACAGAAAGAATTCTATTACTAATCCTTGTGAATTAAAAACAGTAGCTATTTCTATGTACTTTAATGTAATACTGACTTTCAAATAATGCCCAAAATAGGACCCAAAAGTTCTGGGTTACTTGTGTATTATAAGTAGAGCAGCAGTCGCCAACTGTAGGGTCTGAAAGGTTGGTGACCGGTGCTCTATAGTGAGACACCTGTAATCAATGTTGGTAAGAACTCGAACATGAGATGATTACTAGTAGGTAATTTGTTTAAAATGATAGTAACAGGAGGTGTTTTAATTATGTGATATTTAATGCTACTCTGTTACAAGTCTTAGAGTCTTTTACTATTTACCAATAAGCAGTCGACTTAAATCATTTGGATCTGTATTTCATTCAGCTCACAGTTTTCATTCATAGAAGATGATCTTCAAGTAGAGTATTTAACAAAGTAAGAACCATGTTTGAGCATGGTATGGCTTTGGGGAGAAAGAAAGATCTGACTATTTTTCTCCTCTGTTTTCTGCTTACCCAGTGTGTCCTAGCTTTTTCTCCCTTTTTCTTAAGGTAAATGGACATTGTTTGTTTCAGTAATAATTGTAAATTTAACAAATTTTTATATAACTTAGGAGGTAGTAGAATATTCTGTGTTGCTTAAGATAGCTTGAAGTGTTTTTCATCAGCAAAACTGCTTTTGGAATTTTATTTCATTTATTGTTGTAGCTTACAGTGATTATTATGTCTGCAGGAGTTCTACTCATGTTTTATGATTTTATTTTCACTGCAGGACCGTGTATATGTACAACAAAATAATGTGGAGAATGTCTACAATTTGGGATTAATTATTTTTCGAGATCAAGTTGTACGATATGGCTGTATTAGAGATCATCTACGACAAACATTATTGGATATGATTGCAAGAGAGCGGAAAGGAGAAGTTGTAGATCGGTATTACTCATCTTTTAACTCATTGGGTTTTGGTTTTTAGCAGTTATACCCTGAAAACCAATTTATTGTCAAATTTTATTAAAATGAAATTTGATTGTCTCGCACATTATGAAAATTCTCAAAAACTTATATCACAGTTAACAAAGTAGATGTTAACTTAAAAACACACTTCTATTTTTGGAAGAGACCATTTTAACCTTTAATTTGGCATACTTTTTTTAAAGCAATTCAGCCATTAGTCTTCCCATTTGATTTTTTTTTTTTTTTTTTTTTTTTTTTACATTTCACTGAAAATATTTTATTGGCGTTTTGGACAGAAACGGGAATTTATGTCAGGAAGGGTGATCCCATCATACTTTTGCTGTAACCAGCACATGGCCTCCTTCTTGCTGACTGTGATGAGCCCCAGTGCAACCTGAACTACATTTTTTGTCTGCGATGCTGAAACCTCACCTACCTAGCACATAGAATTCCAGGCTATAGATATCAATGCTTGGGTCATTTATGATCCCCAGATTAATGTGTTCCTGGATCCCCAAACCAAAGTTTCCAATATCTGAGGAGTTATTTTGTAATTCATACTCTCTCACCTTTAGACCATTCTCCAAGAGTTCTTCTACCTTGTCCCCACAGAGAATGCAGTGGATGGCAATTTTTTGCCTTTTATTTTTCATGTATTTTTTAAAAAATATATTTTATTGATTTTTTTACAGAGAGGAAGGGGGAGGGATAGAGAGTTAGAAACATCAATCAGCTGCCTCCTGCACACCTCCTACTGGGGATGTGCCCGCAACCAAGGTACATGCCCTTGATCGGAATCAAACCTGGGACCCTGGAGTCTGCAGGCTGATGCTCTATCCACTGAGCCAAACTGGTTAGGGCTGTATTTTTTATTCTTGCATTTTGTTCTTTTTCTGGCTGGGTGATAACATTGTTTTTCCTTTGTCTTTTTTCTTTAAGGGCTTTTGCCTAGTCTGTCTTTTTAACATATTTAAAGAAAAATGTTGAACATAGTCTAACCCAGCTAAGAACTGTACCATTCTCATATTTCTTCTAATGATTATAGTGACACTAGCCCAAGTGGCTTGAAACATGCAAGACTGCTTTCTCTGCTTCTCTATTCAAAGCAGCTAGTAGATGAAGACTTGTAAAGTTCCTTGTTTTTTGTTTTTTAATCCTTACCCGAGGACATTTTTCCATTGATTTTTTTAGGTGAGTGGAAGAGAGAGGGAAAGAGAGAAAGAAACATCAATGTGAGAGAAACACATCAATTGGTTGCCTCCTGCACGAGCCATAACCAGGGCCTGGGCCAGGGAGGAGCCTGCAACCCAGGTAAATGCCCTTAATCAGAATTGAACCCAGGACCCTTTGGTCCACAGGCCAATGCTCTATCCACTGAGCCAAATTGGCTAGGGCTGTAAAATTGTTTATTTCCACATTGATGCCTGGCCAGGATTGCCCAAAAGTCATTTGGTACAAAAATTTACAAGTCGAGCAGTGCAGCCTCCTTTCATCCTCCCTGCTTCCTGATATAATAGCTTTTTTATTCTCTCTCTGTTTCTAAATACACAGGACTATTTAGACATGACATCTTAAACATTTCTTTCAAATGTTTTAAGTTATTGCATGAGAACAACTTGAGATAAATACCTATGCAGTCAAGGTACTGCTTTCCAATAAAAACTACTTTAAAACCTCATGTTACAAAGAAGCTGCTTCTGGGAGATTGGTCATCAATTTAAAAAAATATTCTGAAACTTTCTAGCTATTTCTGTTGTATTTTTTATATGAATCTTTGATGTAATTTCATTTTCAAGTGGTTGTAACTTCTTTTGACAGAGGCGCAATAAGAAATGCGTGCCAGATGTTAATGATTTTAGGTCTTGAAGGACGATCTGTCTATGAAGAAGATTTTGAGGCTCCTTTTTTGGAAATGTCTGCAGAATTTTTTCAGGTAATCAGTGAAGATATATAAATAAGTGCTCTTTTAAGATGTTCTTAAAGTTATTAAATGTGGTTACAATTAATTGAACACTTTTTACCTTTTTTTACTGAGGCTCTTATGTTACAAATTATTTACCCACAGATTACTAGGCAGTGTATCATCAGTGAAGTTCCACTATACAGGCTTTTGGTAATATAAGTAACTAGTAAAATAAATGTAGGAACGTGGTTGGTCCCATAGTGCTTAAATATCTTCAAGACTGTTGATTGGAAAGCTATAAGTCAGTAAGTACAATTGATATACATTTGCAGCATTATGCAGTATACAACCCTAAACGAACTAAATTGCTGAAAGCAAAACTAAACTATTACTCATTTATAATGAAATGATATAATAACAATAACTGAGGAACATGACAGATAGAAGACAGTATTTATAAGGTGGTAATGATGATAGCCAGGGATTATTAAAATCTCACCAAGGATTTTGTTTGGTATGTTAATATCTTTTCTTAGAAATTTGATTATTTTCAAGGACTAAGACTACTTTTTGTTACAATAGTAGCAAGTATTAAATTTATAGTTCATATCAACATGTCTTTTATTATGTAATTCTTAAATATATTCATTAATCCTACTTTCAAAGAGGTTTATATCATTTGGGTTGACATTTGTAATTTAGTGGATCCTCTGTAAGGTTGGTGTTAGCAGGCAAGATTGATAGTTATTTAAAAGCTCCATTTCTCCATTTCAGTATATATACTCCTGTGAGCCTGAGAGTCGGGGTGGCAGGAGGACTTTAGTAATTAACAGTATGCCAGCAAAACTACATGATAAACATGATGATTCCTTGTAAGCATTACTTTACATTAAAACAGACCAAAGAAGAATTTACCACTCTCACTTTGAGTCAGATGCTTTATTCTGTCATGTGTTTACTTTTGCTATTTGGAGTACATTGGCAGTATCTGAAAAACACTGCTCAAGGATAATGTATTAATTTAGTTCTATGTAAATAATGCTTTGGCGTATATAACGCAAACTGTATGATCATGTGTAATAAACTGTATAAAGTGTTAATAGTGTTTATTATAATTAGTTTTGATTTTTGATAGACACTATAGAAATATAGTTAAAAGCAGAAACACATTTTGCTTCTGTGTTTTTAAAGAATCATGCTTCTTATTTGCAGATGGAAAGCCAGAAATTTTTAGCAGAAAACAGTGCTTCAGTTTATATAAAGAAAGTAGAAGCTAGAATTAATGAAGAAATAGAACGGGTGATGCACTGCCTTGATAAATCAACTGAAGAGCCAATTGTAAAGGTGGTGGAGAGGGAACTTATTTCCAAGCACATGAAAACTATAGTAGAAATGGAGAATTCTGGGCTAGTACATATGTTGAAAAATGGAAAGACAGAAGGTAAGTGTTAGCAGTTGGAAAAATCCTTATAGTTCTACCAAGTTCTCAGTATTGTTTTTAAATTTTTCTCTAAGATAATGAATGTCAGTTTTTAAGAAGTGGTTTATATCACTAATTTAGTTGTTACTTTGGTAGGATTTAATGGTAAATCTTTGCATTTTTTACTGAGGATTTTAGATGTTTCTAATGATGTGACTTTTTTTTGTCTTTCATCTTAAGTCTCCTCACTTTGTGTTTTTCTTTACCCAGAAGATAAATGTAATACTGGTGAGGACAACAAGCTCCTTATCTATTCCTGTACTTTGGTGTGATATGCTAGAGGGTTTGGACTCTATTTATGAATACTGTCCTGTACTTTTTGTGATTCTTTTAAAATCTGAAGTTCCAATCTTAAAATTTTTGTAGGCTTTCCTATGGGAGATAGTTGTAATAAAGTTTCCAAAAATGCAAAAATAGGTGTCTTTTCTGTTAGTGTGTTTAAATAAATTAGTTCATTGGTTTTGGGGATTCTGAAGTTATAAACTAAAAAAGGAGAAAGGAGAATTGCATAAAAGTAAAAAAATAGAAATTTTGAGAGAGCTACTAGTATTTACTCTTTTGGGCTATTTTACCTTTTTTTTTTTTTTTTTTTTTTTTTTTTTTTTTTTTTAACAGTACTTTGTGACAACTGTAGCATTTCCTTCGTGGGCTATTTACCTTTATTTTCCTGAAAAGAGTATTTTGTGACAAGTACCCAAGAAGAAATAAGGAAACAGTTGTGGTGTCCGCTTAATTTCTAAAGTTTTGCTTTAAAACTCTGACTTTATAAAGAAATCATTGACATGATATTGAAAAATAAACCTGGTACTTACTCTTCTATTCTCCTGCTTCTTAGATGAAGTTATGGCAGTGTTTTAGCCACTTACTTGTAGATGAAATACATATTGCCTATTTGGAGTAGGGAATGAAAAGAATAATTTTTATGTGAATAATTTTAAAGAAAAGAGGATATAAGAAAATTGAAAAGAAACATGATGAGGGGAGAGGTTGTCCCATGCTTTCTTTAATGGAATCCTTATTTTGTGTTTTGAAATGGTTATATTTGTAAACATGTAATAAGTTTCTGAAAAGTTGTATATAACTTTGTAGATTTTATTAAAGCCAAAAAAAGTTCTGTTTTAAAAATCCCTCTGGTAAACATTTTTAAAAATATATTTTATTGATTTTTTACAGAGAGGAAAGGAGAGAGATAGAAAGAAACATCGATGAGAGAGAGACATCAGCTGCCTCCTGCACACTCCCTATTGGGGATGTGTCCACAACCAAGGTACATGCCCTTGATTGGAATTGAACCTGGGACCTTTCAGTCTGTAGGCTGATGCTCTATCCACTGAGCCAAACTGGTTTCAGGTGGTAAACATTTTTGTAAAAGCAACAGAACAAAAATCATTTTACGTATATTTGTCATGTTTTCTAAAATAAGCATGTCTCAGGTCTAAGTCGGGTTAGCGAACTTTCTTGTATAGGAGCAAGCAGTAAATATTTTAGGTGTGGGGGCCATTTAGTAAACTACTCATCTCTACTGCATATTGAGAAAGTAGGCATAGACAGTATTACAAAAGAATAAGCTTGACTATGTTTCTGTAAAACTTTTATTTTTCATATGCTGTACAAAAAAGATGATGTGCTGATTTTCTATTTGGTCTATGGATGACAGATTGAAGACTCCTGATATAAATGGTCCCTAGCAGACTTGGACTTTAGTAAAAGCATTTTCCCGATTTAAACAAAATTAGAATCTAAAAATTTTCTAATGTACTATTTAGCCATTGAGTTAATTCTTTCTTACCTACTTTGTTGAGAGGATGAGAGGGGGAGATTAAATGGACTGAAGATTAGGAGCTATGAAATGTTTGATGGAGAGATTGTTAGTCATGCCTAAATTATAGTATCGCTATAACCTGGAGTCTTCAGTTAAAAGCATTAATTATGCCTGACACATGGGAAGTGTTTAAGTGCACGAATGAAGAAACACCACAGTAGCTACTTACCATATATAAGCAACTATCTGTGATTCTAAATTAAACTGTGAAAATCTGGTTTCAATTTTCCTGACCTCCCACTAGAAAACTAATTGTGCAATATCTTAATTTTGCTAGGCTCTGCTCATGATCATTTTGTCGAGAATAGGTCAGGATCACAGCTTACCATTATCAAACCAGTTTTCTCACCATAAGTGGAGGATGACAAGGATTGACTGATTTTCAGATACAGATAGTGCTGTCACGTTCAAATGACATCTCATTTTGATATTTAACTTTTAATGCCTAGTATTTTTCATTTTCTCTTTCACATCTTCCACTACACCATATATTATTTATATACAGTGAATGATACTGAAATGTATTAATTTACATACAGTTAACTATATAGCATATAATTAAGTAAAACTGTGACAGCATAGGAACAAAATAGGTAAGTTGGGAACTGTCGTGTTAGAGGTATTTGATATGCCAAATTACTGTAGTATATATCCATACCGTTGAATTTGTAATATCTATTTTTCAACATAAGAATTTGGTTGTATGCTAAATCAGACGTACTGTAAGCTTTGTTCTACATAGATTACTTTAGATTTATATTATTGATGAAAACTTATTTTTAAATAAAATTTGTTTTTGCAAGTCACTAGAACAAATTTTAGAAGCCCCTTTTATAAAATTTGCTTGTAAATATTTTAAAAATACATACAACTTTAGTTTTAGGATATTAATTTCTCTTGTAAATATAGACTAGCCTAGGTAAATTATCATGGCCTGTTTGCCAAATATAGCCCACCACCAATTTGGTGGGGGAAAATTTTTTTAAAGAATATGTTTCGCCCTGGCCGGTTTTGTTCAGTGGATAGAGCATTGGCCTACGGACTGAAGGATCTTCAGTTCGATTACAACCAAGGGCACATGCCTGGGTTGTGGGTTTGATCCCCAGTAGGGGGCGTGCAGGAGGCAGCTGATCAATGATTCTCTCATCATTGATGTTTCTATCGCTCTATCTATCCTTCTCCCATCCTCTCTGAAATCAATAAAAATATTTTTTTAATGTGTTTCATTACACAGAACATAATATACATTTTAGATTTAAAAACTAAGGTTTTATTGAAACACTAGGGGCCCGGTGCACTAAATTTGTGCACTGGGGGTGGGTGGTCCCTCAACCCAACCTGCCCCCTCTCACATACTGAGAGCCCTCAGGGGATGTCCAACTGATGGCTCATCCTCAGCCTACCCAACCATCTCCCTGCTCAGCTCAGCTCAGCTCCGGCTGCCTGCGACCACCCAGCCCCAGGGGCTGGGCGCTTGCTGCCACTTCTGCTCACAGCACCCCGGGGCCAGGCACTCCCTGTTGCCGCCGACGACGCCACCACCACCACCACCACCACTGCTGCTGCTGATTCCCCTCATAGCACCCTGGGGGCTGGGCACTCACCACCACCACCACCATTTCATCTTCACCCCCGGGCCCGGCACTTGCGCCACTTGGCCCCGCCCCTGCTCCTCATTGGCTGGTAGCATAGCAAATCAGGAGTGAAGGTACGGTCAAATTTGCTTGTTTCTCTTTTATTATATAGGATAGTTATGCCCGTTTATTGCCTGTGGCTTCTTTCTTGCACAAAGGCAAAATTGAATAGCAACAGAAACCATATGTGGCTCACAAATCTAAAATATTTGGCACTTGACAGAAAAAAAATTCTCAGTCTCTAATCTAGAAACTGCTTGTTTTAGTTCCATTTTCAAAAGTTCTTGATTATAAAACTTCTTTTGTATTGTTGTAAAATTCTAATATGATAGTCTCCCTATATGTTCTTATTTCAAAGAAACATTAGACATTTGGAAAAGCAGTATTTCAAGTCTACATTTTAATCCGTGAAAATAATACAAAAAATGGACAGAGTCTAAAGTTTTCATTCTGAGATAAACCAATTTTTAAAATACAGATACTGGCTTTAAGACATCACCTCAGAAATATTAGAGATTGCTCTGAGAAAAATATTAAAGAATAGGAATTTATGCTGCAAAATTCATTTAAACTTTACCATGATATGAAATGAAATAAATTCTAGTATATTTGTTTTCTTGGTTATTGTCTTAACTTTTAAAATAGACATGCTTAAAAATATTCATAAGACTTTTAATGGGTTTTAAAAATTTTTACTGACTACAAATTACACCATAATAAAAGTTATCTTTATACAATTTATCGTAATACTAGGTTCTAGGTTAGAATTACTTAGGATAAGTTATACAGAAACTAAAAATCGTAGTTTTCATTTTGTGGCTTTGTTAATCAGTTCAGGCATGTTCTCTTCCATGTAACCTAAAATTGCTGAGACATTTTATTGATGCTTTCAGAGCATCTCATCTGAACCTGTACCATAAATTGCAATAATAACCATTAATTGGCCTGTTTATTTCTTTTTTCTATTTTGCTTGGGGGAGTGGGTAGTAGTTTTTCATATCAGCAAATGATTGTAATGGAGAAATAAGTGTAAGTATTACAAATCAGCATGAACAGAGATTCACACTTCTTCTTAATCTTAAATGTAGCTAATTTGTGTTTGCTTTCTGATTACAGACCTTGCTTGCATGTACAAGTTATTTAGTCGTGTGCCAAATGGTTTGAAAACAATGTGTGAGTGTATGAGTTCCTATTTGAGAGAGCAGGGGAAAGCCCTTGTTTCTGAGGAAGGCGAAGGAAAGAATCCCGTTGACTATATCCAGGTAAGTATAAATACAAAAGATTATCTTTAAGTTTATGATAAACTACCGCTGACAAGTACTAAAAAGGTCACTTATTATGACATGTAGTATGTATTCTTTTACTTAATTGTCCCTGAGGTAAATTAGAATGTATAATTATCCTAAAGATTTTAGAGTTTTGCAAAGTATGTATATATATATATATATATATATATTAGGAAGCCAGACTCAGCTATTTTTTATTTATTCTGTCTGATAAAGACCTTATTTAAATAATCTTAAGAATAAAAGTTATTCCTTTCTACTTTTTCATGTGCCTAAGTGCTCATATATTTTAGTGTATTAAAAAAAGCAAACCATGTGTTAAATGCTTTTGTGTCAAAATGTTTTGCTTTCAAGCAATAGTAAGAGCAGTAGCTTTTGTTCCAAATTTTCCTGTTTTATAAATAAAAGGCTTTCATGGTACATTTTTAAAGTTAGTTTTCTCAGGCTTTCCCACTTAATTAAGAAAGAATGAGGGGAAACAAGTGATAAGGTTCTTTGGTTCATCTTAAGTGCAATAATACATAAATGAATGAATGAATATTTCCCTCATCACTGACATTTTAATACAGGCTTAGATACGGGCTTGAAAATAATATAGAATCTCTAAGTTTAACAATGAATGCATACATTTATATTACCAGCAAAATTAAAATATATATGTTTGCATGCATATTGTTTCTAGAGACATTATTATAATGTATCTTAACTTTCTTTTTTTATTTGGAAGGGCTTATTGGATCTGAAGAGTAGGTTTGATCGCTTCCTGCAGGAATCATTTAATAATGACCGACTCTTTAAACAAACTATTGCGGGTGACTTTGAGTATTTTCTCAACCTCAACTCTAGGTCCCCTGAATACCTCTCATTATTTATTGATGATAAGTTGAAAAAGGGAGTCAAAGGGGTAAGTATAGTGTATTTGAAAATACATTTAAATTTTACTTAAAGATATAAAATTATATATAAATTTGGGAAATCAAGTACAAAATTAGGGAATTTTAAAGTCCTATATAATAAAAGCCTAATATGCTGAGTGTCCAATCCGGTCATTTGTTCAGCCAAGCGTAATATGCTAATGAATGCTAAGGCTGCTCAACTACTCGCTATGACGTGTACTGACCACCAGGGGACAGATGCTCTGAACGGCAAGTTAGCTTGCCACTGAAGTTCATCAGATAGGGACTGAGCAAGATGGGCCAGACAAACCCTGGAGCTCTCCCACGTTCCTACCTGGCCCCGATTGTGCACCAGTGGGGTCCCTCAGCCTGGTATCTGGTATTTATCTTCTATAAATGAAACTTTATAGCTTTGAGCAGAGCCAAGACTCCTACTTGCTCTGTGGCTGCAGCCATTTCTGTAGGGATTTATTTATCTTCTGTAATTGAAACTTTGTAGCCTTGAGTGGAGTCCTGGGACTGCCAAAGTGTGTGGAAAGCTTGGCTTCCTTTGTTGACAGGGAAACCCAAGTCTCCTGCTTTCTCCATGGCCACAGCCTTCTTGGTTGGGTTAATTTGCATACTTGCTCCTAATTGGCTGATGGGCATGGCTTGTGGGTATAGCAGAATGATGGTTAATTTGCATATTACTCTTTTATTAGATAAAATAGTATCTTGGTATCACTATAGCATAGAAAATTAAGAGTATTGTGATTACACATAAATTGCGATTTTTTACTTCACCTTGGAATTTTTGAGACAAAAGGGAAAAGCAACAAATGACCACAGGTTTTACAGGCTCTTCTAGCAGAAACAAATAAAAGTTCAAGACAGAATAAAAGACACAATTGTTTATTCTTCCATAATTCTGTATAATAAAAGGGTAATATGCAACTGACCCTAACCAGAGAACAACCAGAATGACTGCTGGACCAATCACTATGAGGCTCATTGACCACTTCTTGGTCCCTTCTCCTGGATGTCAGGCACTGATCACCCAATGGCAAACAGGAAACTGGGGTTGGGTGGAAATGGGGGGCAGGGCCGACTGCAAGTAGCTGGGGAAGATGGCCCTGATCACAGGCCTGGCCTAGGGACTGTACCTATGCATGAATTTCGTGGGCTGGACCTCCAGTCCTGTATATTAAAAGGCTAATATGCAAATTGATCAAATGGTGGAATGACTGGTCACTGTAATGGAAACTGGGGTTGGGTGACTACTGGGGCAGACGCTCAATGATGGAGCTGTCCCCCCCCTGGTGATCAGTGCACTCTCACGGCTGGTGAGCACAACAGCAGTGGCGGGAGCTTCTCCAGCCTCCATGGTGGCACTAAGGATGTCTGACTGATGGGGAGCGGGCCTGAGCCATCATTTGGACACCCACCAAAGGCTTCTGGACTGCGAGAGGGCACAGGCCGAGCTGAGGGACCCCCCCAACCCCCAAGTGCATGAATTTCATGCACCAGGTCTCTAGTTTTTAATATAAGCTCAATACAATCTACCATAGTATCACCTTTCCCTATCCTATCTAATAAAAGAGTAATTTGCAGATTGACCATCACTCCAACACACAAGAGGGCTGCCCCCATGTGGTCAAAGATCCTGCCCCCAGGTGGACACAAGATGGCCACCACAAGATGGCTAGCAGGGGAGGGCTGTTGGGAGGTTCCAGCCCCTGCAAGGGAGAGCAGTAGTGGGCGATAAGGCCAGCAGGGGAAGGCAGTTGGGAGAGACCAGGCCTGCAAGAGAGGGCAGGTGGGGGCTATCAAGCCTGCAGAGGAGGGCAGTTAGGGGTGACCAGGCCGGCAGAGGAGGGAAGTTGGGGGCAAACAGGCTGGCAGGGGAGCAATTACACATCAGTTAGGCTGCCAGGGTAATGGTTAGTGGGTGATCAGGCTGGCAGGCAGAAGCTGTTAGGGGCAATCAGGGAGGCAGGCAGGTGAGCAATTTGGAGCCAGCAGTCCTGGATTGTGAGAGGGATCTCCAATTGCCTGTTTAACGGGCCATTGGACATCCCTTGAGGGGTCCCAGACTGGAGAGGGTGCAGGCTGGGCTAAGGGACATCCTTCCCTCCCCCCCCCCCCCCCATGCACGAATTCCGTGCACCAGGCCTCTAGTTTAAAAGATAAGGGTGATAGGGTCTTATTACTCTTTAAATCAGCCGTCTCCAACCAGTGGTCTGCGGACCACTGGGGCTTCAAGAAGTCTGAAAGGTTGGCGACTGCTACTTTAAATGGTAGCAAATTATTATCTTTCTGTTTGCACAATTTAGATTTTGACTGATCTTATGTAACTATATCTGTCTTTTGGCTATGTAAGTTTCTGTCTACATATTATTCAAAGGCATTGTAAGATATTCTTTTTTTTGCATTTACAACTTTATTTCATCTGTTCTTCATCATCATTTAATCCAGCCGTGTATCATTTCAGTAATAGCCCTGTAGGGCTGACCTTTTGGACCTCTCGGACCACCAATGGTTCGCAGACCATTGGTTGGCAACTGCTTCTCTAGGAAATGGAACTCCATGTCATTGCCTGATGGATGCTGCACTAGAATAGGATGTCAGAGTTGTGGTGTGCTCCCTTATGAAGTAGAAGGCACCTTTTCTTAAGGAGATCCCTCCTTTTGACATAGCACAACCAAATATTTATGTTTGTTGTCACAGTATTGTTTTTAAACTGTTGAACTATGGTGCTATTTTTGTACAACTAAAATTTTGAAATTATTAATTACTATTTTAATTGATTTTGCAGCTAACAGAACAAGAAGTAGAAACAATATTGGATAAGGCAATGGTCCTATTTAGGTTTATGCAAGAAAAAGATGTATTTGAACGTTATTATAAACAACACTTGGCAAGGAGACTTCTTACAAATAAAAGTGTTTCTGATGACTCTGAAAAAAATATGATATCTAAGTTAAAGGTAAGGTGTATAACATGGAATGGAGTGTACCTAACTAATGTTTGTCACATGATTGAATAGCAATATTTGATTGGAAAAGATTTAACTGATTTAAAATACTATTTTTATAAACTTATAAAGCTGTACTGACATTTATTCAAGTTCTTAGATATTTGGAGTTTGCTTGAATTTCTCTTTAGTGTAGCAAGGTACATTCATGGCAGTCTGGGAAGGATTAGTACAAGGGGAACGATAAAGGCAGAATTACTATATAGTTCTGTCACAAAGGTACAAAGGTGTGGTCCATAGACCACCTATACATGTATCACGTAACATGCTTATGAACACGAGTTCTGGACCCCTGCCTTCAGTGAGGTTATTGGAATATCCTAAAGAGATTTGGAATCTGCATTTTTAAACACTAAAGTTTGGTACCTGTACTCTTAGAGCAACCATTGGAAAAATTTAGAAATGATGACAGTAATATGGAATCGTTTCTTTATTTGTATGTTTTCTCACAGAAAAAAACATCATTTATTTGTTGTTTTCTTACACAGACTGAGTGTGGATGTCAATTCACATCAAAACTGGAAGGAATGTTTAGGGATATGAGCATCTCAAATACAACTATGGATGAATTCAGGCAACATCTACAGGCAACTGGGGTAAATGTTCTATTTCTGCTTATATATGTTTTATGTAAAATCTTTTGTAGTGGACATTTTCATCCATATATCAAATGGACTGTTGTCATTTTTTAAAATGTCCAATAGTGTCTGTGAGTGCTTTAAAAATTATTTTTGTCCATATAACCTCTTTTTCTAACTATTGATGTTAAATTATTTTTTTATTCTTCTAAAACAGTTTATCCTCCTCACTTCAAGGAATGTGCTAAAAATTTAATAAATAGAATGATTCTGCTGTTAAATTCTTATAGATTGTAAAAAAAAATATTGGACTTATGCAAGCTTTCTAAAGTGTAGTTCTCTTTCTTTCATTTTACCCCAGGATTGTGCTGTCTTTGTTCCCTCCTATTTAATTGATACTAAATGGATCTGACATCCTCGGGATTGGTGGGAATGGGTTGAGTATAAAAACATAGACACTAGTGTGTTCTAAGTGTGGTTCTGTATTGCGATTCTAGAAGGCAGTGAGCTGCAACTTGTATGACTTTGAAGTCTGGTGGGGTTTTGTGAAGATTTAATTAAGTTCGGAATTTTATTTTTTCTAACTGTTTTACAACTTTACCTTAAGTTTAGGGATCTCCGCAGTTTTTCTTCAAAAGTTTTCTCTCTCAAGTGACTGTATATTACTTTGCAATTAAGATATGTCACAACCATTTTTTTTAAATACTAGGTCTTTCTTTAAGTATTTAAATATTAGGTTACCAATTCTATGGTCCCACAGTCTCATAACAAACAAAATATATGAAAATAGTTAATTTTGTAGAAAAGGGCAAGTCCATATCAAGGCATTCTGAACCACTTAACTGTCCGTGCCAAGCACTGTTCCAGGCACTGGGTGTACAGCAGAGAATGGAACAGACAAAATTTCCTGCCAGTGTGGAGCTTATATTCTAATCTGGGAGACAAATGGTAAACAAAATGAGTAAATACATAGCATCTGAACTGGCAAAAGAACATACAGAGGAAATCAGTAATAGAGATGGGTGGTTAGACAAGGCCTCTTAAAAAATTAGATTTTAAGAAAAGACTTGAAGGTAAAGTCTATGTTGAGTATATGGGAGAAAAAGTTAAAAGGTTAAAAAAAAAAAAAAGACTTACTGATTTGGGTGTATTGAACCAAGTTGTGAGATCAACTTCCCAGTCCACCCAGCTTACAAAGTACCAGCAGTTCTCAGCTCTCCTCCATTCATCATCTAAGAGTCTGCTGTGATCCTCTCCTATGCATCATCTAGGATGTCTATCTAGTTTTACTTTCTTTAAAACTGAGTGATCATTTAGTAGGTATTTTTTGAAAAAATCTGATAGAATATTTCAGTATTTTTTTATAAGCTGATCTCTTCCTTTTTAAAAATCTGTCACTAAATCAGGTTAGATAAAAATGCAATGCTTTAGAATAAGCTGTGAATATCAATAATAAAGATACTACTTTACCTTGAAGAATCTTTATATGCTTTATTTTTGTTTTCTTAATTTGTTTAACAAGAAGGAAATATCTAATGTGATAGAGATAGTAGTCTTCCATATTCAGTTATGCATTGAGCATCTACTATGTAGAACAGGATTTAGTATCCAATGCAAAGATTGTTAGAATGTGAACTACAGGCAAAAATATATTGATCAAACATGCAATAGAATTACTTTATTTGTATGTTACTGTGGTAAAAATACTAAAATCTGAGATGAGTGCTAGTATCCTAAATTTTTCTTTCAAATGACACAGATATGACCACTTAACATCTTAACTTAAAAAGCTGCAGGGCCAAAGTGTGCATTTCTCAATGACACCACTAACCCTTTGTTCACGTGCTAACAACCATCCTTTGGCCAATGTTTTCAAGTCAACATCTTCAGCAATATATTTCAATCCTCACCTGGAGAGTTAAAATTTTAAAAACACAGATGGGCCTTACCTTTAAGACGACAATGGTTCATTTGCTCAATATCAGATATGAAACTAACTACTTTGATAACTGACACAGTGTCTATATGGAACAGATAACAAATCCTAATTGTTGGGGAACATCTTTTTCTGCTTTACACAGGTATCATTAGGTGGTGTTGATCTCACAGTCCGGGTGCTCACAACAGGATATTGGCCCACTCAATCAGCCACACCAAAATGCAACATCCCACCAGCACCAAGACATGCTTTTGAGATATTCAGGAGGTAAATGTACATCAATAAATTTGAGCATTTGTCGTTCCCCTGATTGAGGATAAATATGCTGTATTCCATTTTTTTACTTCATGTTCAAAAGGAGAATTATCCTTTATGCTTTTAATATGTATTGAATAAGTTCTTTTCAAAGGAATCTTTTATTGATGTCCTTCAGCATTAGTGCATGCTATCTTTTTAACTCTGCCTTACATAAGTTTTATCCTATCTATCTGATCTAATAAAAGAGCAATGTGCAAATTGACCATACCTCCACTACACCCACAAGCCACACCAACCAGCCAATCAGGAGCAAGTATGCAAATTTAACCAAGGTGGCTGTGGCCACAGAGCAAGCAGGAGGCTTGGGTTTCACCAGCACTGGAGTAAGCCAAGCTCCTGCAGCCCTGGCCTCCGTCTGCTCAAGGCTACAAAGTTTCAGTTATAGAAGATAAATAAATCCCAACAAAAATGGCAGCGGCTACAGAGCTGGAGAGAGCAGGAGGCTTGAGTTGCCCCTGGCAATGGAGGAAGCCAAGGTCCTGCAGCCCTGGCCTCCACTCAAGGCTACCAAGTTTCAATTATAGAAGATAAATAAATTCCATATACCAGGGCCTTCCCTTGCGTTTCCTGGGGGTGTGGCTGGCCTGTAAACTACCACAGGCCTCTTGCCCAGGCTGCCCTATGCCCCAAGGGAACCCCCACCCTGATATAGGGGACTCTTCAGGGCAAACCAGCCAGCCCCAACCCATGCATCAGGGCTCTATCTTATCTAATCCTACCTAATAAAAGTGATATGCACATTGACCATCACTCCAATATACAAGATGTCTGCCCCCATGTGGTCAAAGATGGCTGCCACAAGATGGCCTGCAAGGAAGGGAAGTTGTGGGTGATCAGGCCAATAGAGGAGCAGTTGGGAAGGGACTAGGACTCCAAGGGAGGACAGTTGGGGGCGATCAAGCCTGCAGGGAAGGCAGTTAGGGGTGACCAGGCCGGCAGAGGAGGGAAGTTGGGGGTGACCGGGCCCGCAGGGAAGAATTGCTAGGGGTGACCAGACCTATAGGGAGGGCAGTTAGGGGCAACCAGGCTGGCAGGGGAGCAGTTAGGCATCAATCAGGCTGGCAAGGGAGTGGTTAGGGAGTGATCAGGCTGGCAGGCAGAAGCAGTTAGGGGCAATCAGGAAGGCAGGTAGGCGAGCAGTTGGGAGCCAGCAGTCCTGGATTGTGAGAGGGATGTCCGACTGCCCATTTAGGCCCGATCCTGGTAAACGAGCAGTCGGACATCCCTCAAGGGATCCCAGATTGGAGAGGGTGCAGGCTGGGCTGAGGGACACCCCCCTCCTGTGCATGAATTTCGTGCACCAGACCTCTGGTATACATATAAAAGGCTAATATGCTAAGTTCCCGTTCGGGTAATGGTGTCAGGTAGCAATGCCCAGTTTTCTCTCCCTAGCAACTAGCCTCCTTGCTGTTTCTTCAGCTCAGGAACACAACTTGCTTTATAGCCAGTAGAAACATTTTACACTGTAACCAAATGTCTGTGAAGTGTTTTCCTGTGTCTCATCTCATTTGATCCTTGCAGAAGTCCTGGAGTAGTTAGGAAAGGGAAGGGAAGGGAAGGGAAGGGAAGGGAAGGGAAGGGAAGGGAAGGGAAGGGAAGGGAAGGGGGAAGGGAAGGGGGAAGGGAAGGGGGAAGGGAAGGGGGAAGGGAAGGGGGAAGGGAGGGGGAAGGGAGGAAGGAGAGAAGGAAGGAGAGAAGGAGATTTAGAAAATGTAAAAACTTGACCCGACTGAAAAGAAGTAAGAAATGGTGGACCTGGGAAATGACTTCAGGTTTTTCACTGCACAGAATATAGTCAAATGCTGCTGCAGTTAAATATTTTACCCTTTGTTCTCCCGGTGTGATCTGCAATAATAATCTGCTTCATGTTGATATTTACTGCTGTGTTATTGACAATTACCTGAAAGAGAAGTTGGGGTGCTTCACTAGGCTAGAAAAAGTTTAGCTACATCAAAAAGGTCTAATTAATCAAGTTTATTCTATATCTGTAAAGACTAAGTTGACTCACGTACACATGATACATACAAAGCACTTGCTGACGCCAATCGCACATGTGTTTTGATCTGTCATTGTCGATCATGAATTTGGTTGATACTTCTATTTATAGACAAAGGGCAAGTAGTGATATTAAAATATTTCTTCTAATTTTCTTTCAATGTGCACAAATTCGTGCACTGGGCCACTAGTAGTTTATAATTTCAAATATGTAAGTTGTCTGATTCTCTAAAACCTGGTTTTATTTGCTGAAGGTTTTACTTAGCGAAACACAGTGGTCGGCAGCTCACCCTCCAGCATCATATGGGTTCTGCAGATCTCAATGCCACCTTTTATGGACCAGTCAAAAAGGTAAATGTTAAGTAACTTAAAATTAGTCTATAGAATTGGTTTGTGATTTTTGTTGACTTGGGTCAATTATTTCTCCTATTTCCTTGTTTCAAATATTTAAAAGGTGGGAACTTTGCTTTATTTACCTCTGTTTCCTCAGTTGCTAAATAATTTCATTTGACAATATGAAGATTATACCAGTAGCTTTACTGGAATGAATAATTACACAGTTTTTAAAAGATTAGACTTGAGACCATAATGCATAAAATAATAAGATGTAAGTTGATTTGAGGGCATACAAACCTATGACTCCCCTTTCCCACTTTTTGGTCTCCTATAAAAAGCTTATTAATTTTCAGCAATCAAAACTAGAAACATTAATACGAGATTTGTGAGATGTACAAAATGTTACTAAAGTGATTATTTTAAAGTGAGCAATATGCTAGTGAATTGCCTTTATTTTAAAAAAGTAATTGCTTTTTTATATCTAAGATTGTGAGGTTTAGAGTACTTTTAATCCTTGGTATAACTCTAGTCAGGGTCTTTTCCTTAAAAATAGAAAAGTAATAAAAGCTTCTAGCAAACATAAAAGATAATACCTAAGTTGTCATCCAGCCAGCAGAAGACTGTTTCATTTTATATTGTAATTAGAATTTTAGTAGTTTCATATGTTATTAAAATGGCTATGTATATTCTGATTTTTATATTTAATGGAAATGGGAAATACTTTTTGTAATTGACTTAGTTGAATAATGTTAGAAACTTTTATGTACAGGGTGAGGGGATAATAGGTTTATAGCTATTCCTGTGGAAAAATAATACAATAATTAATGAAAATACAAGAATAAACTCTATTTTGCTTACTCACAAATGTATACCTACTTTTGATCCACCCTGTATTTAAGTGTAAGTGGGAAGGTCAAGTATACCAAAAACTCAGCTTTTAATTATTGTTTGTTTTGATTTTAAAGGAGAGGATTTTTTTTCTAAACAATTATTTTATCTTTTAAAGTTTTATAAAACAGATCAGTAGGTTTTTAAAACAAAATATATATGTTAATTATTGGAGTCTTAAATTTCTACTTTGTACTTAAATCAGTTGGAAGAATGGCAAATACTTCTCCCATATTCTATCATTTGATCTCTTGCTATGACCAGACTGCACAAAAAAAAAAAAACCTGACCCTGTTTTGGTAGTGGTATAATGGAGTGATGTCAAATAAGTCCATTATTATTCTATTGTGTACTGTTAAAATAATATTTTAATGGTAAAATTAAATTGTTCACACTCATACACACAATGACAACCCTAAATGAAGATTTGGTATATGTGTACATACACACATACACGTTTTTAAATAACATTTTCTTTTTAATGTAGTTTTGTAAAGGAGAGGTTTGTTGTTACAGGGGTTATTTCTCAAATATACTGTTAAAGTTACCAGGATGTGTTAATGTCTTTATGTTTTTTAAAAAATGAAACAGGAAGATGGATCTGAAGTTGGTGTTGGAGGGGCACAAGTCACTGGCTCTAATACACGGAAGCACATACTGCAAGTCTCCACTTTCCAGATGACCATATTAATGCTCTTTAATAATAGAGAAAAATATACATTTGAGGTATGGGTTGGTTATGTAAATTTTAACCAGTTGTTTTATTTCTAATTTTCACATGTTACTTGAATCTTTCTGATATGAATAACCTTTTGAGTTATTATTTGATGATTATTATTTTAATAACTTGTGAAAATCATATATTTGTTGGTTCACATTTCATTTGGCTTTTTGAAATCAACTGTATTGAAGTATAAGTTTTATGTAATAAACATACCCCATTTGATGAGTTTTAACAGGTGTACATACCTGTGTAACTGCCATCACAATATATAGAATACTATCCCCAAAATGTTTATATTCTTTGCAGTCAGTTCCCTCCCACTATTCCCATACCCAGGCAGCCAGTGATCTGCTTTCTATCACCATAGACTAGTCTCGCCTCTCTAGCAGTTTCCCATAAATGGAATCATACAATATGAATTGCTTTTGTGGCGCTTCATTTACATAGCACAGTGTTGTTGTTTTTAGAATAATCCATGTTGTTGCATGTGTATTTTTAGTAGTTTATTCCTTTTTAAGAAACTGCAAAACTATGTCCCAAATTGTATTTTAAATTCCTGCCGTCATTGTAGGAGAGTTCCAGTTGCCCCAGTACTCTCCAAAATGTAGTATTATCAGTCTTTTTAATATTCGCCATTTTAACTGATATATAGTTATATTTCATTGTGGATTTAATTTGCCGTTCCTTGGTGTTGAGCATCTTTTGTGTGTTCATATGTCACAATGTGTCATGTTGGTGAGGTGTTCATTATGTTTATTGAGTTTTTTTTAAAGCTTTTTATAAATTCTGTATACAAATCAGATCTATGTCCTGTTAATATTTTCTCAGACTTTCACTTGCCTTTTCAGTTTTCTAGTAGTATGGGTTGTTTTTTTTTTCCATATTGTTGCACTATTACAGATGATCCCTCTTTCCTCCCTCCCTTTGCCCCAATGTGTCCAGATCCCCCCACCCCCCAGGCCTTTATTATTTTCTGTGTCCATGGACTATGCAATATGCAGTGGATCCAAGTGGTATAGCCTAGTGTGCAGACTTGTTACACCATACATCCCTCTAGTTGTGTAGGGTAGGGACTAAATCGTATCCATGTACAATTCTCTTGCTTTCCCACTGATGTAAGATTATAATGAATTAAAAAATTACACAGTTGAGCCCTAGCCAATCATCGAGAGGACATGGGTTCAATTCCAGTTCAGGGCACTTGCTTGGGATGCAGGCTCAATCCCTAAGTAGGAGGTATGCTGGAGCCAGCTGATAGTTTTTTTTCTCATTGATATTTCTCCCTCTCTCATCCTCTTTCACTCTAAAAGAATTAAACATATTTTTAAAAATTATATAGTTGACCCTTAAACAAGTTAGAACTTAGGAGTCCAACACCTGTCCACCCCCAGTTGAAAATCCAGCCCTAGTTTGACTTTTGTGGAGAACGCAAAAATACTGTTTTCCATCCCAGGTTGTTTGTATCTGTTGATGTGAAATCAGCGGATGGGAAGAGTCGACTATTTATTGACAAACATCCACAGTGTACCCATGCAGTTCAAACCCATGTCATTCGTGGCAACTATACATTTTTTTCAGGAACCGTTTTTACTGTATTTCATTTATCTCATAATATGTAGCAACAATTATCACCTGCACTTCATAACGGTTTATTGCTTTTCACACTTAGTATTAATTACCAGATAACTTAATTTTTTTAATTTGGTCATACAGACTGTGGATATGGTCAACTTGGGATATAAATTTTGATTGTCTGATAGAAAACCCGAGTTCACTTTGCTTCTCTCTACAAAAGAAGTTACTAAGCAAAGGAATTGTGTTAATAAACTTGGGGGGAAGATTGTAGATAAAGTATTTCTAAAAGTAGCAATTATATGTTGGTTAACCCTTTATTTTTACCTAACTATTAAAGCAGGTTCCTAATATTCTCTGTTGGATGATATTGGGCCTTATATCTTTTAAAATAAAAAAAGGTACATATATTTTCTCTATTTTGTAATTTGAATCTCATTTTTCTCTGTTTTTTGTTGTTTTTTCCAAATTAGTGAGATTTTGGTGAAATATCATAATGGGGATTTCTTGGTTGTAAAATAATACCTTAGTGATATTACCTCTCTCATCACTGCTTGATCAATTTTACTTACTAGTTAATCTTCCTTAATCTGTCAAAAAGTCTATTTATAATTATGTTGATCTGATAAAATTTCAGGAAATACAACAAGAAACGGATATCCCTGAAAGGGAACTTGTTAGAGCCCTGCAGTCCCTCGCCTGTGGTAAACCAACACAACGGGTTCTCACAAAAGAACCCAAGTCAAAGGAAATAGAAAATGGTCACATATTCACAGTTAATGATCAGTTCACATCCAAACTACACAGAGTCAAGATTCAAACAGGTATTATATTGTTCCTCTTAAAACAAATTGTATTGTTTTTTTCTCTAAAAATTCTTATCAGTATGATTTTTAGCTTTTAAAAAAGTAAGTTTTTTCTGGTGCTGCATAACACATAGGCTTAATTAAAGCCGCTTTTATCGACCTGTGTTCCTGTCACAATGCAGTTGAATCCAAGTACAGTAAACATTTTAAAAGTAACTCATACTGGTGAATTTGATACTTGCACAGGTTTTTGATGCAGGAATTACAGTTGTTTCTTTTATTCATTTATTTATTTATTTATTTATTTATTTATTTATTTATTTATTGAAATTTAAGTTCTTTAGTGTTTAATGTATTATTACATAAGTCTCCTTTTCTCCCCCATTGACCTCTCCCTAGCCGCCCCCAATCTCCAGCACATGCTCTCACACTCCCCGTTTGTGTCCATTGGTTATGTTCATATGCATGCATACAAGTCCTTTGCTTGATCTCTTACCCCCTCACTCCCTGCCTTCCCTCATTGACAGTCTATTCAATGCCTCTATGACTCTGGTTCTCTCCCTATTCATCATTTTATGTTGTTCGTTATATTCCACAAATGAGTGATATTTATCTTTCTCTGCCTGCCTTATTTCGCTTAGCATAATGCTCTCCAGTTCTATCTATGCTTTTGCAAATGGTAAGAATTCCTTCTTTTTTCACAGCAGCATAGTATTCTATTGTATAGATGTACCACAGTTTTCTAACCCACTCATCTGCTAAAGAGCATTTAGGCTGTTTCCAAATCTTAGCTATTATAAATTGTGCTGCTATGAACATTGGGGTGCATATATTCTTTCTGATTGGTATTTCTGTTTTCTTGGGATATATTCCTACCAGTGGGATTACTGGTTTAAATGGAAGTTCCATTTTTATTTTTATTTTTTTGAGGAAATGCCATATTGTTTTCCAGAATGGCTGTACCAGTCTGCATTCCCACCAGCAGTGCACAAGGGTTCCTTTGTCTCTGCATCCTCTCCAGCATTTGTCATTTGTTGATTTGTTGATGACAGCCATTTTGACAGGTGTCAAATGGTATCTCTTTGTTGTTTTGATTTGCATCTCTTGGATGACTAGTAACTTTGAGCATATTTTCTTATGTCTCTTGCTCTTGTACATGTCCTGTTACAAAAAAGATGTCTACTTAGGTCCTTTGCTCATTTTTTTATTGGATTGTTTATCTTCCTTTTGTTAAGTTGTAGGAATTCCCTACAAATTTTGGAGATTATAAAACCCTTATTGGAGATAACATTGGCAAATAATGTTCTCACATGCATTGGGCTTTCTTGTTGTTTCGTTGATGGTTTTTTATTTGATTGATTGATTGTTTTTTGCTGTGCAGAGCCTTTTATTTTTATGTCGTTTCATTTGTTTACTCCTTAGTTTCCATTGCCCTAGCAGCTGTATTGGTAAAGATATTGCTATGACAGATGTCTGCTATTTTGCTGCCAATGGATTCTTTAAGATTTTTATAGATTTTTAATCCTATCTTTATCAATTTTGAGTTTATTTTTGTGTATGATGTAAGTTGGTGGCATAGTTTCATTTTTTTGCATGTATCCATCCAATTTTCCCAACACCATTTATTGAAGAGACCATCTTGTCTCCATTGTATACTTTTGCCTCCTTTGTAATATATTAATTGAGCATAATGACTTGGGTTGATCTCTGGGTTCTCTGTTCTGTTCCAGTGGTCTATATGTCTGTTCTTGTGCCAGTACCAGGCAGTTTTGAGAACAGTAGCTTTATACTATAGCTTGGTATCTAGTATTATGATACCTCCAACTTTGTTTTTCTCAAGATTGCTGCAGCTATTCAGGGCCTCTTTTTATACCAGGTGAATTTTTGGCGAATTTGTTCTAGATCTTTGAAGTAAGCCGTTGATATTTTAACAGGGATTGCATTGAATCTATAGATTGCTTTGGGTAGGATGGACATTTTAATGATGTTGATTCTACCAATCCATGAACACAGAATATTCTTCCATTTGTTTATGTCTTCCTCTATCTCTTGTTTCAGTGTTTTACAGGTCTTTTACCTCCTTGATTAGATTTATTCCTACGTACCTTAATTTTTGTGTTGCAGTGGTAAATGGGATTTTTTTCTCTTCTCTTTCTGTGAGTTCTGTGTTTAAAAAAAGCCATAGGTTTCTGGGTGTTAATTTTGTATCCTGCTACATTGCTGGAATTTATTTATTAAGTCTAGTAGTTTTATGATGGAGTCAACCCTATGATATACTTAGGGTTTTCTAAGTACAATATTATGTCATCTGTGAATAATGACAGTTTTACTTCATCTTTTTCAATTTGGATGCCTTTTATTTCTTCTTCTTGTCTGATTGCTATGGCTAGCACTTCCAGTACTATGTCAAACAAGAGTGGTGAAAGTGGGCATCCCTGTCTCATTCCTGCTCTTAGGGGAAATGGTTTTAACTTTTGCCTGTTGACAATGATGTTTGCTACAGATTTGTCATATAAAGCTTTTATTATGTTGAGGTGTGATCCCTCTATTCTCACCTTGCTAAAAGTTTTTATCAGGAAAGGGTGTTGGATTTTGTCAAATGCCTTTTCTGTATCAGTTGTTATGATTATGTGACTTTTGTCTTTCAATTTGTTTATGATGTATCACATTTATTGATTTTTGGATATTTTACCAGCCTTGAATCCCTGGGATAAATCCAACTTGGTCATGGTGTATCATCTTTCTAATGTACTGCTGGATCCAATTTGCTAGGATTTTGTTGAGGATTTTAGCATACATATTGGGTCACAGACCAAAGTCTCTCCAAATTCAAGATTATAATCATATCAAGCATCTTCTCAGACCACAATGACATAATTTTAGAAATCAACTACAATAAAAACAGTCAAAAAAATTAAAACACTTGGAGGCTGAATAGCATGCTATTAAACAATGATTGGGTTACCAAAGAGATCAAAGAAGAAATTAAAAGCACCCTGGAAACAAATGACAACGATAACACAACAATCTAAAACCTTTGAGACACAGTGAAAGCAGTCCTGAGAGCAAAGTTCATAGTATTAGAGGCCTACCTTAGAAAATAAGAAAAAATGGTAATAAATTATCTAACTCTGCAACTTAAAGAATTAGAAAGAGGTCAACAAGAAAAGCCCAGAGTGAGCAGAAGGAAGGAGATAATAAAGATCAGAGCAGAAGTAAATGACATAGAGACCAAAAAAAACAATACCAAAGATCAATGAAACCAAGAGCTGATTCTTTGAAAGGATGATAAACAAGATTGATGAACTTCTAGCCAGGCTCACCAAGAAGCAAAGAGAAAGGACCCAAATAAACAAAATCAGAAATGAGAGAGGCAAATTAACAGACCCCACCAAAATACAAAGGATTGTAAAAAAATACTATGAGCAACTCGATTCCAACAAACTTAACCTAGAGGAAATGGACATATTTCTAGAAAAATACAACCTTCCAAAAATCAAGAAGAATCAAAAAATCCCAACAGGCTGATAACCAAGAAGGAAATTGAAGCAGTCATTTAAAAACTTCCAGCAAACAAAAGCCTGGGACCAGATGGTTTCATAGGGGAGTTTTACCAAACATTCAGAGAACTAAAACCTGTCCTTCTCAGACTATTACAAAAAAATTCAAGAGGAAGGCACATTTCTTAGCTCTTTCTATGAAGCCAGCATTACCCTAATCCCAAAACCAGATAAAGACATTACAAAGAAAAAGAATTATAGGCCAATATCCCTGAGGAATTAGTTTTTTATGAACATATTACTACATATAAAGTTATTCTTTTTAAGTGGGTAAATAATATTCATTTGATGTCTGTTTTTAATACTGACTTAAAAATTTCTAAAAATTTTGAGTTACTTATCTAAAATTTGATCTTTAGATGAAGCTATTTATATTTTGATGAATATTTTTTTAAGTTTGAAAACCTTAAAATTCATATTCTGATTTAAAAACATAGAAGTGACTGTTGTGAGCACTTTTTAGTACCACTTTATTTTTAAGAACATTCTATTTCTTGTATATTTAACATTATGTAAAATATGTGTTTCAATGCATTTAAAGGAAAAAAAGGCCCTCTACCTTTGTGGACATTTAAACTAATGTAGTTTTCGACTTGGTCTTTAAACTAGTATCAGGATGTGTTCCAGTATTTATTTATTATAGCTAATATATTGTGTTAAAACTATTTTTAAAATAAGAGAAAATTTTTAAATAGTTCTTTTACTTTAAAAAATTGTGTTTACATTATATGTTAAAACTATTTTAATTCTAAATATGCATTGGATTGCCAAAATATCTTGATTCAAGAACTTTATATACACACTTGTTTTCCTTTTTGATCCTGATAGGATCCCTCTGCTTGGCAAAGCAGTGTGGTATGTTTTTGTCAGTCTTGACTACTTTGTCCCATAGTTGAAAACCATATCATTGTGTCTTCTGTACCAAAATTGACCCAGTATCTTTGGGACACACTTGTAGATTAAAAATAAAACAACTATCTCAGTGAGTCCTGTAATAAAATGTCTTTTTTCTCCAAAGTGCAAGATGTGAATTTATAATTGTGGACAGATAAGGGTTTCAGGACTTGTATCCTGCATTTGGAGGAAAATGCATGAGGATACATAATAGACCCGAATTACTTAGCCTCACGCTGCTTTACCCTAAAAAATATCTTTGCAATCACAGGTTTCATCATATCCACCAATTATGTTGTCAGATAGTGTTGTTATTTTTAAAAGTCTTCTCTTCAGGAATTGTTAATTTTTGGTGGTGTTTGTGTGTGTAGTGTTCAGATCTGATTAAAATGGGAATGTAGTTATTTATATACTAGAGGCGGGGTGCACAAATCCGTGCACTGGTGGTGTCCCTCTGCCTGGCCAGTGATCGGGCTGATTGGGGCCAGCCAACTGTGGGAGGGACCGCAGGAGGTTGGCTGTGGTAGTGCACTGACCACCAAGGGGGCCAGCTCCTGCATTGAGCGTCTGCCCCATTGTGGTCAGTGCATCGTCATAGTAACTGGTCGTAATGGTTGCTCAGGCTTTTATATACGTATATAGATGATGAAAAATTTGACTAGATGATTTCTTAACGTTCTTACTGGTGTTTTGTGTAAGTTAAAATTTCTCTCTGGTTATAAGTACTGTAACCACATAGGTTTTCTTAAGTTGTCAAAATACCCATTTGCCCTTTGGAGAAAATACTTAGAATAAAAATCAAATACTTGGACACTGTAACCATACCTATTTATGCTGCTTTTTACTGTAGTAAATAATTGAAGTTCAAGCAAAGGAGTTAAAAGTATTACCTAATACAACCTTTGAAAAGAACTAGGTTCTTTGTAATTTACAGTAGTTTCTGTAATTGAGAGTCTTTCCATCACCACTGCTCACCTTCTTCCTCTGTTCCCTTTCCATACATCTGCATACATAGCTACCATCTGTTTATATAAGCAAACACCTCTGTTGTACTCTTCAATACAGAGTACTGTGCTAGGCTCTAGGAGTGAGTGCCTGCCCTCATGTTTTCTAAAAAGTCATAATTCACTGTGTTTCACCACGATCTTCACATTTATTTTGGAGTACACCTATTAAGGTGACCAAATTCAGATGAAACAAATGGATTATTTAAAATATCATTTCTTTTCCCCTCCAACTTCTTATCTATATTAATAAAAGGGTAATATGGAAATTGGTTACACCACCTTCACAGTAACAACTGAACAGCAGGCTGTGTGGGGCGATAAGGCCGGCCAGAGGGTTAGCGAGGGACGACCAAATGACTGACCAGCAGGTTGCGTAGGTCTGCCAGGCCAGCAGGAGGGTTAGTGAGAGACAACCAAATGACTGACCAGCAGGTTGCGTAGGTCTACCAGGCCAGCAGGAGGGTTAGTGAGGCACGACCAAATGACTGACCAGCAGGTTGCGTAGGTCTGCCAGGCCAGCAGGAGGGTTAGCAGGGAACAACAACCAAACGACTGACCAGCAGGCTGTATCGGACGACCAGGCTGACAGGGTGGGCAGTGAGGGGCGACCATGCCAGAAGAGGAGGGGCAGTGAGGGGTGACCGGGCCAGCGGGGGGAGGGAGACAACCAGGTATTTTGTGTAAGTTAATAGGATATAATAAATAAGCACTGATTGCAATTGGGGGCAACCAGGCTGGCAGGGGGGATAGTTAGGGGCGACTAGGCTAGCAGAGGGGCAGTTAGAGGCGACCATGCTTGCAGGCAGAGGTGGTTAGGGGTGATCAGCCTGGTGGGGAGGAGGGGTAGGGGAAAGCAGTTAGGGGTGATGAGGCAGGTGAGCAGTTAGGAGCCAGCAGTCCCATATTGTGAGAGGGATGTCTGACTGCTAGGATCGGGCTGAAACCAGCAGTCGGACATCCCCTGAGGGGTCCCAGATTGGAGAGGGTCCAGGCTGGGCTGAAGGGACACCCTCCCCCACCCCGTGTACAAATTTCATGCACCAGGCCTCTAGTTTTAAATATTTCCAAATCTACAGAAAATGTGAAAAGCACAATCATGGACATGGGTATGGCATCACATATATTTACAAGTCGTTAAAAATGTGCCACATTTGCTCAGGCACCCTTCCCTTGTCTCTCCATATAGATATGTATTTGCTAGTTTTTAAATGAATTTGCAAACATCATAACACTTCCCTCCAAATAGTTCAGCATACATACACATCCTTAAAATAAGATAGTTCCCTCCATAATTGTAATCCTATATCATACCCAACAAAATTGTCTGAATTGAATTTAAATCTATTGAAAGCAATCCCTATCTTTTTTAAGTGACATTGACTTTTTTGAGGGAAAACATGATTCTTTCTTAGTAGATCGTTTTAATCTAATTTTGCTCTTTTCATTAAGACTGGTGATCTTTAACTTTGGGAAGACACTGAAAGCAGAATTCTCAGCCAAGGGATTCTGGTTAGAAACAGCTAGAAACTTATAAATGTACGTGATGGCCTTACCAGATGATCTGAATTGTGTGTCTACTGTCTCATGGGAGTGTCCTTGCCTAAGTCAACAGTATCCCTTATGGTTCTTCGTAATTTTTCCAATTTCTACCATCACAGACTTCACATCTATCTTGTATTGAACACCAATAACCCAAAATTTAGTTATCATTTTTTCTTTCTCTGCTATTTCAAAGAGAGTAAAGTTGTAGGAGAAAGGAACTTCTATATTTAATCTCTTAGCAATTGCCTTGAAGTCTGTAGAGAATAATAGAATAAGATTTCTCCTGAAGATTGGAATATAGTATGTCTAGTGACAATGAGATTGTGAAATAAAAAATTTAATAAGATACATGACAAATTGTTAGATAATTGGTGAGAAGTATAAGTGAATTAATTAATTGGTGAGAAGTGTAAGTGAATTAATTGTTAAGGAGTTTCTTTAGTTGGCATTATTTCCTCCTCTTTAAGCATTAGAGATTACAGCCATAGTTTGGTAAGCCATCAGGTATTTTCCTACCTGAGATATATTTAGTGAGGGTTAGATTGGAGTTGAAGTGGTACTGGTTGACCTGTGGAAGTCACAAACAATGAAAATGATAAGTTAACTGCTAAAGATAACCACCTATCATTTTTCTTTCAGGAAAGGAACCATATTCTATAAAAATAAAATTGGTTTTCTTATCTCTCTAAAAATAAATTCCTAATATTTAAAATAAATAATTTAGGATTATAGGATTTTTTATATCACTACTTGTTATTTAAGTATTAAGCACTGAATTGGGCACTTTTGGGATGTTTACTAGAAATGAGTATATGTGTATAGTCAGGTTGAAATTTCAGTCAAACCTTGATTCTCCAATTTCTCCCATCTCAAATAATTCGGTTCTGGACCAAGTTCTCAGAAAAAATGTCTTGGTTATCAACCAACACTTCACTTTCAACCTGGCATCCCTTTTATGCTGATACCTCAGTATGACTAAAGGGAGCTCTCAGGCAACAAACAAAAGGAAAAATGCTTTTGTTAGCTGGCAGAATCCACATTGATGATTACCACAGTTTTAAAACTTAATAGGCCATCAAGAGTGTTAATGTTACTAAGGGTGTGAAAGTGCTCACAAAACAACAATCACAGGCAATTGAATAGGTAGAAAAACTACTGTTGATTGGACAAAAAGCAGCTACCTGGTGATAGAAATTTCAAGACAGTGATATATGAAAAATTCGTTTAGCCTAGTGGGAGTGGTTCAATAAATTTAAGAAAAGTATTTATTTATGAATTAAATAATATCTTAGATATGTACTCTATGAAAGGTTAAAATGGAATCATCTGGGAGTCTGAAATGAATTCAATCTACATTATTTCTAATGGGAAAAAATTATTCAGTTTCCTAATAAATCACTTCTTGAATTGCCTTCTTAGAATGAATTAAGTTCTAGAAACAAGGTTTTGTCTTTTTTCCCCCTCAGGATATTACTAATTTATATTATTTGTTTATAAGCCACATTTTTTCATTACATTTGAAATTACATGGTAATCACATAAATGTCTTTATTTCTCTTTTAGTTGCTGCCAAACAAGGTGAATCTGACCCAGAAAGGAAAGAAACAAGGCAGAAAGTAGATGACGACAGGAAACATGAGATAGAAGCTGCTATAGTGCGGATAATGAAGTCTAGAAAGAAGATGCAGCACAATGTGTTAGTAGCGGAGGTGAGGACACTGACGTTGGATTAGTGTAAAAGAGCAAAACAACATGAACAGTCAAAATTTAGGAAAGTACTATAGTCAACTAATTTAAAATAGAATTTTTAGGTTAGAAAACAATAATCAAGTAATACTATTAAAAGCATGACACACTTGATATTTAAACACAGTCATACATCGAAATATGTGCACACTTCAAGAACTAATATTTGTTACAAAAATCATAGAATGTTGTTACATGAAAAAAAGATTTCACTGCTATTCAATACTTTTGTTTAAAACAAACTACCTTTATTTCTAAAATTAATCAGTTATTGTTTATTGAGTGTTCACATGTTGCAAATTTCAAAAATGGAAAAATCAAATCCAACACTTTGGCACATTGGCACGTAGGTGACTGGTTGGGTTAGTTTTCCCAGGCATTTTCTTTAGACTGCTAAGAGTGCGTATTTGATGGCCGTGCCTTGAGAAGTAAAATGAAGGTGCAACCATAAGAGAGTGGCTTGGCCTTTCTGAGATGTTGGCTCATGGGAAAGGGCTGAGAGCAGTGTCCAAGGTTGAATGTTGAGGGTTTTGGGGTTTCGTTTTTCTAGATGGGAAGATATTGAGCATGTTTATATAAGGGTAAAAATTTTAAAAAGGAATGCTTAAAAACAAAACGGAAAAAAAAATGAAATGAGGGAATAATTGAGGTACCAAAGTCAAAGGAAAGGGGAGAGGATTGGGCAGAGCACAAGCGGGTGGTAGTTGTGTTAAGAGGAATGTTACTGAATATTCCTCTTCCTCAGCATATAGAATGCAGGGGTGTGTTAGCAAAGAGTGGACTCAAGTATGGCTAAAT
The DNA here is from genome assembly GCA_027563665.1 of Antrozous pallidus. Classification (NCBI taxonomy): domain Eukaryota; kingdom Metazoa; phylum Chordata; class Mammalia; order Chiroptera; family Vespertilionidae; genus Antrozous; species Antrozous pallidus. The sequence continues at coordinate 27,179,097 of CM050508.1, read as the reverse complement.
GTACATGTGTAAGGTGGGAGTTTGAGGAATTTCAAACTGAAATGGTCTTTTTTCCCTACATAAAACAGGATGTGAGGTTATTGTCCTTAGAAACTTGCTGAACTTGAATACTATAAATTTGTGGTATCAGTCTGTTTCAGAGATTGGCAGACTCTGTGTGTATGTTTAATCAGTTCTAACGTGAAAGTGGCCATAGATAACAAGTGTGTTCTAGTAAGAATTAACAAAATAGGTAGTTGCCTGTATTTAGGCCTGAAGGCTGCAGTTTGCTGTCTCCTGGTCTACACAAAGAATTATAAACTACAATTGTACCCAGCAGGGAGCCAAATAGTAGATTTTGAATGATGTAAATGTTGAAAGGGTGTTTATAGACTAGAACCAAATGAATCGAGAGTTGAGGATACTATTAAGTGTTGAAGTGATCTTATGTGCAGTCTAAACCCCTATCAGGGATGAAGTTCAAAAGAAGTTATTAAAGTAGGTTGTCTAATTGCTTAGAAGAAAGGGTCAGAGGATTAGCGATCTCAGGTGGGTTGAGAACAAGTTTGTTGATACTGGAATGAAAATACTAGAAAGATGATAGATTTTAAGTGGAGAGTGAGATGCCAAAGTTTCAGACTTGAAAGGATTATCAATTCACTGGCCTTGGGAAATGAGCTTATCCAAGCAGGAGTAAAAAAAAAAAGCTGGCTTGTGGATGAATGCTCTGCAAGAGAGGCCGGTGGATTCCTAGGGAAAGCATCGACTCGAGCAGAGTGGTGTAGGTTCTCTTCTCTACTGGCTCAGTTTACTACTTGTTGATGTCACTTTTCCTCTGTGGCTTATTTTCTTTAAAAAATGAGACAACCTACATTATGGGGCTAAGAGCATTACACTAGAATATATACAAAACGCCCGATACATAGTGCACAGTCAAGACTTTGGCTGCTGCCATAGTTACTGTTTTATTATAACTGGTGTCACAATACTTAGAATCCTGACTTCAGTTGGAGAAATTAGTGGCAGCAGCAGCACTTGGCATTATTCTAAAGCATCATGTCTGTTAACTTATTTAGTATACACAGCAATTTCATGAGGTATGTAGCTTTCCAATGTCCTAGAGCTAGTAAGTCAGAGCTGAGATTTACATCCAGGCGGTTCGGGTCTAGAGTTTGTGCTCTTACACACATGCTACCCAAATTCTGTGAAATGGGAGAATATCCCAGAAGTAAAAATGGTTAAGTAGTAGGTGGTATACATCATACTGATACATTCCATTAATTGTAACCTACTGTAGTATTCACATTCTAATGTGAGGAAGGAATCAGATTACTAAAGTTTGATCTGAGTCTTAAAGTGACACATCAGTTCTATTCAAAGATAAGAATTTTTGTGTTATTATGGAAATGTTATGTGTTTTAAACTTTCTGGTGAGAAATTGTTGTTTTACCTTTCGTTTAGGTAACTCAGCAATTGAAGGCTCGATTTTTACCAAGTCCAGTTGTTATTAAGAAGCGTATTGAAGGACTTATTGAGAGAGAATACTTGGCACGAACACCTGAGGATCGCAAAGTATACACATATGTAGCATAAAATGCGTCCAGAAATTTGATTTATTCTTGGACTGTACTCTTCGCATGGACTGGGAAGTTCTTTTAAATCATTAAATATTAAGACGACCATCTCTTCTATTAAATTACAGTACATGTTCTAGACCATTCAGATCAAGCCTTTACTCCTTTGAGAGTTTTCAACATCAATTGATTGAGCTTCAGGCTTTACAACGTTTATCCCTGTAGAGATCATCTTTACAGTTCCTCGGGAAAATGTGAATGTGCTGCGTTTTGTTTTCAATACTGTATGAAAACAGGAAAAAATAAAACAAAATTTAGAAAATACAAGCTCATTAAAATAAAATTGTTGGATCTCATTTCCCCAGGTCTTTCAGTGTTGATGTAAATGTGTTTTTGTAGTGTTGCTTAGCACTTTGCGCATTGTATAAGTTGGGTAACAAAAATGGTAAAGGAAATGACACGATTCCCAATTATCTTGCTATGCTTAAGGCATTTCTTTAGCTAGTCTTGTTTAATTTAAAGGTTTGATAAATATACAATGACCCAAGCATACAATTTGAGCATGCTTTATTCTACTACCACTTGCACTTATAATCTTATAGCCTTATGACCAGGAACCTTTGTTTTGGGCTCAGTACACACCCTGATTTGGTTTTTCCCTATTGTAATTTGAGATTTTCCAAATTAAGTCTTACAATGATTAGGTTTTGTTCTGCATTATCTCTAGCGGAAGAAAATATTTTAGTATGTATAAATTGTACAATAATTTTTTGCTGTTGTACTCACTGCTGATAGTGGAGTGTATAGGGCAGTGTTTTTATTTCATTTATTGTTGACAAAAATAAATGAATTAGCATACACATACCTACTAATTCAAGTATGTTAGAGCACAACATTGGCAGCTGGTTATATTTCATTCAGCCCCTTTGAAAAGCACATATAGTCTACACTTTGTTTATAAAATATCGTAAGTTCCCCCCTCATAAATATATATATTTTGGTGAAGCTGAGGTGCATGTTAATTTTGTTTTGAAATGCATTCTAAAGATGCAATAAATATGATTACCTTGATATTTTTAATAGGATCTTCAGTTCGTGCAGCTAACTGTGTTTTGGAAAGTGATTAAGCAATATTTTTCAAACCTGATGATTCTTGGATATTTAGCTATTGTCCTCCAAAGAGTCATCGTTTCATGTTTTTAAAGATGTGCTTTGTGCTGAAGATTTGTGTCGGTTATCCTGTGCTTCCAACTTCCACCAATGTTTTTTACCTGATTGATCTGCCAAGGATTATAGTTTGCTTTATTTTTAATAACGTCAGAGTATTTTTATCTTTCATTTAATTTTGTCTCCTTTTGTTTTAATAAGACATTGTTTCAGATATGTAATTGGGGCAAACCACTATAGATTCTATTGGATAGAAAAATGAAATGTTATTAATAAGTTAAAATAACTGACCCTTCGTTAACTACCAGTACTGTTGATACATTTATTAGAATGTATGTCTCAGAAGATGGTTTCTGTTTAAATTTATGGCCAAGTTACAACTGAATTCTAATATGGATTAAAAACTCCACATAAATCTTTTCCCCCACGCGTCTTGGGTTATAATTTTCCTTGTAGACTTGCAGATATGCTCTTACTGCATTTAATTTTGCCTTCATTTTTACTGTAGAACTATAAACCTTATGCTCTTAGTCTCTACATTTTCCTACCATGATGCAATTAAGATACAAATGAAAACTGTCATGAATATTATTCTCAGGATACTTTAACCATACTTGAGCAATAGTAGGTCAGGTATAACAGAAAACTGATGGATTTCGCTTCTGATTCATTACATAATTGGAATTTCTGTAACAGAAATCAACAGGAAGATACTAGTATTTAAGGTTCCCGAATATTATTATTATTGCTCTCAATTCCCAATTAAGTGATATGTAACACCTTGGGGATTGTTAGAATAACTCATTGCCAGGTTAATAAATATGAAGCATGTAAAAACTTCATTTGCAATAGAAATTAGACATTAAAAGGAAGTTAAGCACTAGTTTAAAGTATTAAAAGTTGTAAAGCTAAATTTATGTCACCTCAAGTGTGGACATACCAATCAAATCTAGAATTTAGAGATATGTCTGTTGGGAGGCACAGGTTTGATATTTACGCTTCTAAAGGTTTTATATTGCAGTGCATTTCTGAATTGCAGTTGAATGGTGGAGAATGCAACCATTTGTACTCAGTTGCATTTCAATCGGTTGCAGTTTAGTTGAATGATCGGAGATTGATGCTACATAGAAAAACAAAATTGGATCACTTAACATGCTTGTGTGTTTTAGGTCATGAGCATTATGTAAGCTCATAATAATGCATTTTGATGTTGCTTTCAGCAAGAAGTCATTCATGTTCTTTTTTCTCAGTTTTTTTAATGTCTTAATTTCAGAGACTAATGCATCCTAACCATTTATTTAATCCTGTTGATGTGAATAAATTTTGGTGGCTTATACTTGAAGAATTTTAAGGAGGGTGGATATGTAGTTTTCCACTGCAAAATGATGTAATCTTTGTTCACTTGTTTAATTGTACTTCTCTGATATCCTCAAATCCAGGACAGTGTTTACTTTGAATTGTTATATAGTTATATTATTTAAAGATTAAAAATTCTTTACAGTTAGGGAACAGCCTCACAAATAAAATGTGGTTGTCATTATAAGGATTCTTTATGTCAGTGAATTTTAAAAGGGCATGGGGAAAGATGCATTAGAATCACCTGTGCAGCATTATAAACAGACATGTTCTATTCCTAAACCCCCAAGATGCTGATATGCCTTCTCAGTATGAATTCTTCTCATGGTAAAGCACTGCTGATCTGTTCCCACAATAACTTAATAAAACTGTCAAATTTTAATACTCAGATGAGAAAGTACAGTCCAAATAATACCTAAAATTATATGTAAGAATTTTTGCAATGTGGGGATAATTATAATTGCTAACTCTCAAAATTCTTTCTGCAGTTGCAATACTTAAATTCCTCAGCACAATGTCTGGCATGTGGTGGGTGTAGGCGCTCAGTAAATTGCAGATGAATGTGCCTAATGATCACAAAATGTCTTGAAAGAAAGTCCTAAAAGAATCAAACTTGGTAAAATTTGTACTGCATTTTTTGGGAGTATGACTAATATTTGATTGTATAAGGATTATATTTTTGTAAATTGAAATTATTTCATGTTTGGTTTTCAACTAGCTAAAAAGTAGAAAATGTAAAGCAACTTCTGGCTTCTTCCAGATGATATTAAATGCTGATTTTAAAGCTGTTTGAGTCCCAACATCCTATGAAAGAAAATATGTCAGACTTAGTAATAGAAAAACTCATTTAAGATCTCTCTCATAGTTACTGGGGTACAGGAATTTGGGCCTAATTCTGTCTGATTTTGAAAGTTGTGCTTTTAATGACTATTAATGTGTCCCCAGTTTTGGCAGACTCTGATCAGAACTGTCAATTGAATTTGGATCTGAAGGTAAATTTTCTTGGTGAGTATTTTGGTGAAAGCTTATTTTGATCAGTTAGAAAATATTCCCTAGAGGATTTGAAATTGTGGAACTTTTATAGATCCTGAACAAAAGAAAATTTTTGTGATATTACCTGTGCATATTGGTGTAAATAGTATATAGGAATTAATTTTGTTGATGAAACTGATGTTAGGTATCAATATCTGTATTTTAACACTTATTTCCTATACGATGCTATATTAAAATGCAGACTTTTTTTTTTTTTTTAATGGAATAGAATTGTAGTTTGGAAGAGACAGAAAAGGAACCAGGCATCAGGTGGGGGAGGACAAAATCTGTGTTGTGTTATGTTCCATGTAAGTATAAAGGAGGGAGATTCTGCCCAAAATCTATGCAACATCTACATCTGAATGAAGAAGGAAAGAAGGGAGTGCCCTTTCAATCTAAAGTTTGCCTGCAAAGCAATTTTGCTGTAAGAAGGAAAGCATTCGTAATTATTTTTCGACCAAAATTAGTATTATCCAAATTTCCAATAAGGCATTCATATTCACCAAACTGACTTGAACTGATTAAAAGTAATACAATCCATTCTCAAAGAAGCAGAGGGTACTCGTGAAGGTAGTACAAGAATGTGCTACAGACTAAACTATTCCAAAACAGGAGTGGCAAGTGCTTTGGTGTTTTAAAACAATTTCCGAGGGAAGCTTCAAAACAAACCTGATCGATCCCTCTTGTAGATTTGATATTGTAGGTCTGAGGTGATCTTTGTACAGCTGGATTTGGAAACCATTGCTTTAGATTGTAAGTTATAATAAAGCATATAAACTCCCAATTTTATTAATTAGATGAGAACATTCATCTTAATGTGGTGGAAGTTGTGAAATCTTTTAACATCTTACATGCACTTACTGTGCCTCAGCTAGTTAAGGCAACATTTGATCAAGTCAAGAGATTTAATTAAAAGTGGAGCATTAACTTCATGCTACTCATGGTCACAGATCATAATGGTAATCACAACCAAGTTGGTGATACTAATTGCGGGAGAATCCGTAACAGTGTCCTCAGAGTCAAAGGGCAGCCTGTGGTCTTACGTTTTCATTAGGCACTTCCACTGGGAAAAATAGAATTTAGAAACCAACTGTTCACAGGTCAGCGACCTGTGCCTGATCCTGATGAGTTTAGCTAACGACTAAAAGTGATCCTAAGGAAAACAAGTGTCTGAACAGTGTGGGACTTGTTTTCCCCCTCCTTAGAACCTTTGGTTGTGAAGCAATTTATTAGTGAGATCTGGGTGGCAAAAGTTGGTCTGTGCTGCAAACTCTGCCAGGTAATAAGGTAATTGTAGTGTGGGCCGTGAGTGTAACCCCATAGGAGTGAAGTGTTTCCAGTGGAGGTCAATCCTTGGTGTCATGATCATCCATTTAATCTGACAAGAAGTGATTCGTTTAAGACCAAGATACAACTCCCTAATACTCAAACCTGACTTATTCAGTAATGGGCTTTCATAGAAACACCCATATTCTCTTCTACCAGTAATTAAGCAAAATAACATGTTTTCAATTTTTTTCTCTTGAAAATGAAATTGAGAATCATAAAAATAGCTCCTCCAAATTGGTGCATAGATTAAGATCTAAGTGCACAAGGAAACCCTTCGCTCCTCAACAGAGGAACTAATTCTCAAGGTTGGTGAAGCAGGGGTGTCTTTGGCTCAAAGAAGTTCACTTTGGAGATTTCTTGGTAATTATTCTCACAATTCTGGCCACAGTGACTGTTGCTTCAACCCAAGTATGGATGCCCAGCCCATTAATGTTTATAGCTTTTGCTTCTCCACAGGCCCAACTCTGAATCCAGTGGTAAGTCTGGGTGATAAAGGCCATGATGCTTCTGAGGGAGACGTTTCCCTTTACAGCTTCTAGAAGATTTAGAGCTTGGATTTACCAAAGGAACAGCAGACAGCACACTCTCGTACCAGCTCAGCATGATACCTGTCAGCAAGTTCTCCAGTCGAACTTTATTCCATCTTATTAATACAGCATTCATTTATGAGACAATGTATGGCCACCCTTCTGTATAGCTAATAGCCCTGAGCTGTTGATTAGCCTTATCACATCACGCTCATCAACTGAACTTATTGTCTAAAAACTGATTTATATACTAAATCAGTTCATACTGTTCTTCCTTCTCCTTTGAACTACTGTAATGTAGCTTCTTGAAATATGATGCTTAAATTGTTACGAACTTCCTGAAGTCCTTGCTTAAATGTTCCATTATTCCTACTTAATTTTTTGCAACCACTATGACCAAAAAGTGATTATTAAGGATTACATAAGTCACAATGTTGAAATCACGTGTGTGTACATTTTGCACATATAATTATGTGTATATGTGTGTGTGCAAATTTGCATAAGCATGATGATTAGCAGTTTTAAAAGTGGATAGTTGATGGATTGCCAATTTTTGCAATATGTTACATATATAGTTTAAGTGGCACATCACATAGTAATAAAATTTAAACCTGTTTTTTTATTTCACTACATTCACTAAGAAATAGTGTTTTATTAAATATCAGTAAAGTTCACATGGCCAAAAATGTACACATACATGCAAGCCTACATAGATGGAGCTCTAGGAAATGTGTTGAGACAATAAAGTTGTATTTATAAGTTAATTTCCCATGTTTATGTGTGTGAGATATGTAAATAACTTCGGTAAAAAAAATACTAGAAATGCATAAACATGAAGATATCTATATTTTAAATAGCCAAATATTTTTATGATTTATTTTTTAAAAATTTACGTCATTTTTCTGCTGCTGTGTTACACGTGTTGGTGCCTTTTAGAAAAGAGGTGCGTGGACATGTCACCTGATATGTCTCTGATGTGGCTGCATAGCCATCAGGCAGTTGTTCAAATTCCCTCTGTGCCTCTCAGGCCAGCAGAGCGATACTCCCTCTGAGCTTGCTGCTTACAGCCTCCTCTTTCTCTGTAAGAGATGGAAACAAAATAACTGCAAGGCACAATCACTAGAAGGAAGGGAGGAATGAAGGACCTAGCTTTGTGAGCATTTATTCTTTACCAGGCAGTTTGGGTTTGAATTCAGAAGTGTAGGGGATATCTAACCTCCAGAATAATAACAAGTACCTATATAATATAAAGCTGCCTCTCTCCATTGACTTTTTAAAAAATTGAATTGATTAGGGTGACATTGGTTAATAATTATATAGGTTTCAAATGTACAATTCTATAATACATCAATTGTACACTGTATTGTGTCTTCACCACCCAAGGCATGTCTACCCCTGTACCTCCATTTCTATCTGTGTGGTAATCACTATGCTGTTGTATATGTCTGAGAGTTTATTGTTTTTGTTTCTTAACCCCTTTTTTTACACAGCCTCCCAATCCCCCTCCCCCTCTTAACAGCTGTCAGTCTGTTCTCTGTATGTGCCTGTTTCTATTTTGTTAGTTTATTTTGTTCATTAGATTCCACATATAAGTGAAATCATACAGTATTTGTTTTTCTCTGGTTTATTTCACTTAGCATAATACTCGTTAGTCACAAAAGGTAAGCTTTCCTTTTTTTTTTCTTACTGCCAAGTAGTATTCCATTATGCAATTGTACCACAGTTTTTTTATCCACTCATCTGCTGTTGGGCACTTGGGCAGCTTCCATTTCTTGGCTATTGTAAATAATGCTGCAGTGAACATAGGGATGCATATATCTTTCCAAGTAGTGTTTCTTCTGATATATTCCTAGAAGTGGAATTACTGGGTCATAAGGCAGTTCCTTTTTTAATTTTTTGCTTTTCACCATGGCTGCACCAATCTCCATTCCCATTAATATTGCAGGAATCTTTAAATAAGATTCTCAGGTGAGAGTCTGCTTTTAAAACAATTCTCACCTCTTACAACCCACTTCCTGAGTGATGGGAAAACTTAAACTTTGGTTCAATTTAAGACAAATTTGTTTTAAAACACTTATACAATCTCTAGGCTCAGTTTATGGGGGGCTAACTGCAATCTTGTGGTTCCTAACCCCCTTGTCTCTAACAATTCTGGAACTTGGGGTGGGACCAACAGGGAGCACCTGATTTCAAGTTGACCCTTGGATGTCACTTGAACCTGCTGATAGGTAGTGGGTCCCAACCTACTCTGGGCATCTTGCCAGTGTCTGCCTCTGGCCTCTGAAGGTGATGATTTCATAGTCAATTTTTTCCAGGCTTTGTCTGAGCCTAGCTGCCCCTCCCTCTTGCCTCATCTTCCTCCCTTCAATTTTCACTAAAACTGAGACCTTCACCAACATCTGGGTGAATTGTGGAGCTAAAGCTCCATCCCAGCTTTAGCTCCACAACCCACCCAGAGTCTCTGCCCATCCCTGCCTGTTAGTTCAGTATCCTCCACCCTCCACATTTGAACAAGATGGATTGGGCCTCAGACTGTCATCCACCCGCTATGCACCTACACTGCCCTCCCTCATTACAGAGGGCCACTTGCACCTCAGGCTCTTTCCACAGTTCCAGTGGAAATGGAGGCCTCAGCAGCAGCAGCACAAGTTTCCCTCACCAACACAAGCTCCCAGAGAAATAGACACACGGTGACTTCCTCCCACCCTGTTAGTCTCCCCTGGCCTCTTCACCTTGTCCTTCCAACCATCCCCCAGGACCAGAGTGGACAAACTCCTCCAACTCCCCTGGGTTAATAATGTTTCCCATTCTTGATTCCACCTTCTTAGCTAAACCCTATGACAGACATTTTTATGAACTTTGGGAGCATCACTACTTTTTTTTTTCTTTCCTCACATTTGATGTTAAATTAGAAGCAAAGGAATTTAGACATTTGTTTTCAACTGACTTTCAAGCATATTTGCCTATTGTCTTTCTGCAAAATGCCATTTAAATGTCAGAGACTGAAAACTCTTCATTATATTCCTTTTTCTATAAATTTTAATACTCATTTTCCAACATTTCTGGATGGCAGATGAACGAACACCTTGGAGTCATATTTGGAAAGGCAAAGAGAAAAGCAGATTTCTCTAAAAGCATTATGTCCATTATGCTACGGAAACTTCATGGTTATGTCTAGTTTTCACAAGGTAGTTATGAAGTTTACAGGTGGTAGAAAATAATTTTAAGATGAAAAAAAATAGTAAAATTTTTAGTTTACTTTCACTATTGGTCAATAAAACAAGATAAAATATTGATAAGTAAAAAGATTTTTTAAATCCCATTTGGAAACTTAAAACTGCTCTTATAAATATCTCCTGTCCCAAAGGAAATCAAAACTGAAATTACAAGCTGCTTAGAATTAAATGACAATGGGAGTATTAGATATCACTAAGTATAGAATTTGGTTACAGTCATATGGTAAGGAAAATTCAGGATGCAATATTTTATTAATAAAAGACTCAGCATTGAATTCAAGCACATAGTAAAAATACCATAAAACAAATCAAAAGAAAAAATAAATTTAAAAATTAATTGGTAAACAAGAGAACATAGAAATCATGGATCAAACCAAGAGTTTGTGGGTAGAAAGAGTGATTAATCACAGATACATTTTTAGCAAAACTGGTTCTCAAGTTTACCTGAAAGAGAGACCATTCATTAAAGATATCAGATTGGACACACTTGTTTAACCTTCACTTCCTCCTGAAATTCTACAAAAATGAGAGTAAGGGTATTTTTCAATAGTGGTTTTTTGCATAAATCCTCAAGGCCAGGGAGGGTAGAAGAACATTAGGATCTGCAGAGCAGATGGGTACTGACCACTGACAGGAGGTCCTGGAAGGCTGAGCCCCTGCTGGGCTGTGGAGAAGAGGCATCCTTTGCAGAAGAGAAGCTGCTGATTTTCTCCAGTGGCACAGTGATAACAGAAAATGGTGGGAAAATAGAGGGAATGATGATGGGGACTGGAAATTTGTGATTGAACTTGGTAGATAATAGAAACCACTGATATTTCAAAGGGAGACATCAGACATGCTGGAAAATGAATTAGATAATTTTAAATCAGAAAAAAGATTAAGTGCCATTTGAAAATTAAAATTAATTAAAGTGTTCTTAGAAATGTAATGGGTTTTTCCAAAGTATTTGGTCTATAATGCTAGTGCCCTTCTATTCTTACACAATTCACTCTTACTCTCTAATTGTGCTCTTCAGTCAAAAGTATAGCATTTTGAGTTTCTGAGGTTACATTTTTAAAACTTTAAGATAACTGCATAAAACACAGAAAAAATAAAAGTTTGTATCACATTTAATATTTTAACTCAATAATGTTTCAAATAATAACTAAGACTATTGTTTTGTTTTACCTTAAGACACAGAAATGATATATGAATGCACTTGAGGATTAATATTTCCCCTGCATTGGGCTTTGTCAACAAATGTGTCACTTTAATTTACAAATATAGCCCATTATAGAATTATTGCTACAATTTTGGAAAGTAAGAGTGAATCATGGAAAGAATATTTGTTATTCATTTACAAAACAAGCTTTGGGTGTGACCTCGGGACAGAGTCTTGCTTAACCTTTTTGTGTGTGATGTAGTATGAAAGGTCAGGCCAAGTTGATTGGCCCAATCACGCACCCACTCTACATTGTACCTGTGTGTGTGTTACCAACTTTAAAAACAAAACAAAACATTGGGTTTATATGCCTTGGCTGGAGCCTGCATTCTCCAGTTTTATCCTGATTGGCACCATGATCTATTGTCATACACATCATTCAAACACACATATATAACCTGTCTGGCCTCTAAAGGCATTTGAGTCTGTGACTCATGGAATAAGATCTATTTCAACTCCAAAAATTGTAATAAATAGGCACTTGCTAAATCCACCAGGGGTCAGCACACCAAGCATTACCACTCTGATAGCAATATAAGATGAGCCAGGAAAAAAAGTGAGAAAGCTTAAAAAAGAAAAATGCTTTTTGCAACTTGTATATGCCCATGATTTTTCCCCCTTTCAGGCAAGTTGCCATACTTGCTTGCTTTGTACAGCTTTGGTCCTTCCCTCCAAGGACCAGGAACTCAGTAACTACCACCCTCCCTCCCTCCCTCCCTCCCTCTCTCATATATATATATATACATATATATGCATGTGTATATATATGTAATCCATTAGCTAATCTCTAATATAATATTTCAGAGAGAAGGAAGAGGGAGAGAGAGAGAGAGAAACATCAATGATGAGAGAATCATTGATTAGCAGCCTCCTGCACACCCCCTACTGAGGATCGAGCCCATAAACTGGGCATGTGCCCTTGACCAGAATTGAACTCCAGACCCTTCAGTCCACAGGCCAACGCTCTAGCCACTGAACCAAACCAGCAAAGGCACCATTAGCTAATCTTTTAGCTCACCCGCCTGGCTCCAAACCCATAGCAAAAACGGATAAGTCATGAAAAGGGAAAACCATTAAGAAGGGATCTGGATCAAAAAAATGAAATTATTTCATGGACTAGAAATGAGCAGAAATGCAATGCTATGAACCGAGCTAAAACCACACAATGACCTCACTAAAATGATTAAAAGCATATCCTTCACTAGGAATGAAAAGGAACCTAGAGAAAGGGAATGGATTATAAAAAATGTATGGGGGGGGGGCAGAGAAATTGATCAAGTGTAAGCAAATGTTTTGTAACTATTAACTGTAAAAACAATTCTCAATGGTTGGTCTCAAGAAGTGAAAAACTAAAACCATAGATAGTAACTTGAAGAGAAAATTCAATGGGCAGTTAGTGTGCTAAAGCCTTTTTTTTTTTTTTTTGCTAGTGTTTTTCAGAACAAAAAATTACTGAGCATTTTGTATTATTTAGAAAAAATACATAGTCTAATATATGTTAAAATCTAAAGATAAGCAGTCAAAAAATGACAACACTATCAATAGATTCTTAGTCATAAAGGGAGAAAGGACAGAAAGCTGTCCTAGTTCAAGAGAATGCAGGAAAGGAGGAAGCAGAGAAACAAGAACAAATGAAAGTAAACAAAATCAAAAAGAGTAAAAAGTTTTTTAAATTGGTAAATAATCAAAAATTAAATGTTCACTATAAAAATAAGAGGTTATATGATTAAATGGAACTTTTAAAATGTAGGCAGCCTTCTTACCAAAGAAACATATTAAATAAAACCACCCTGTTAGACTAAATCAAAAGGGGTGGTCAAATTTGTCCCACACAAATTATATAAATTATTCTAAGAATAACTATCAATTTCATATAAAGTATAATTTATGGCAACAAAATTTTATAGATAAAGAAAGGAACTTAGTAATAAAAGAAAAATAAAATATTCATGAACAGATATACCTAAAAATAGCCTTGAAATTTAGAAAGCAAATATTACATGAGAAAAACGGACAAACCTACAATAATATAAGGATATTTTAACACATCTCTACAGGGATACTGATTGGTTACATAATTTTTAAAAATATATAAGGAAACAAAAAATAAAAACAAATTTGATGAAATGAATTATTTTCAAAAACATCGTGAAGAATGAACAATATAATTGGCAATCGGGTCTACAAAATTTAAAAAATACATAAACTACATTCATTCTCAGGCTATAAAAAATAACAAAATAGATAATGAAAGTACTAATTAATAACATGCACAGACATTTGGAAACCATAAAGCTCCACTTAATAATTTCTGAATTGATTTAAAAAGAAATCACAATGAAATTGCATCATTTAAGACCAGAATAATAAATTTATTACATATCAAAATTTGTAGGATGCAGCAAAAGCAGTTATTAGAAACATAGGCATAAATATTGTTTTGAAAAAAATTTGAAAACAGATGAATAAAGCACTTGACTCAAGTTAACAGAGTGAATATAAAAAGAGTAGAAGGAAGGAATTTTAAAGAATAGGAGAAAGTAATAAAGTATAAAGAAACAGTATCAATGAAATAAACTAGTTTTTTAGCTGAACTGAGGGAAAAAAAAGACTGATGTCCACACAAACAAGATTAGGAATAAAGAAAGAGATATCTATAAGTTTAGTGAAGATTTTAAAAACCACATATGAACATTAAAATCTTGATCAAACCAATAGCTATGGCAGAAATTACATTAATACTCAAAAGGTTGTGGCATTCTCTCCACCTTTTCAAAAAAAACAGCACCAAACAAGATGATTTTACAGTGTTTGGAGTTCAGGGCTTCAGCCAACTTTCAAGGAGCATTCATGCTATCTTCAACTGTTTCAAAGAAATTTTAAAAAAAAAAAAAAGGAGATTCATTACCCAGCTACTTTTATGAGGCTAATATAACCTTGGTACCAAGCAAGACGAGCACAGTACAAGAACAGAAAATCATAGACAAATGTCACGTATGATTTAGATGGAAAAGATTTTAATTAAAATACAAGTACATTGAATTCAGAATTATACTAGTATATATATATTGAAGAGACCGAAGTGGAAACTTGCATGCCTTCTTGGCTTGGCCTCCTAAGCCACACCCCGCTGTTTTCACAGCAGTTCTGTGCTCCAGGGCACCTAAGAGCAGGAGGCAAGGGCCACTGGGAGCCATTGGGGGCCGTTGGGGCTGGCTACCACAACCAAGTCCCCCCTTTTGGAAGGTAAATAACTACATACACAGCACATAAGCACATAGACGTCTTACTTGTGTTCACTTTGTTTTCAAGTCCATATTTATCGAATCCCTATCTGTTTGGCCATGGAACCCTTTTAGGTACCTAACTTCTACAGAATGCACTTTGGGAAACGCTGTTTGCAGCTGTCCAGTAAGGGAGTATTGGTGAACCCGGTGTTCACAGCACCTTGGAAATCAGGCGCCCCTTTGTTTGAACGTGTTGAGTGGGGGAAGTGTAAGGGGACATCTGATGTGGTTCTTGGGGCTCAGCGGTGAAAGCGGGCCAATGTCCCTTGCCGTTCAGGTGTAGGGCTGTGTCTTTGAAAGTCAAGGGGGATACTTCTCTCTAGCGCCCAGGTCCAGCCACCTGTCTGGAGGGATTGCTGGGGATGGGACGCCTAACAGAGGCTCCTGGAACCGACTTCACTCGATGCTTTCCAGTTCTCCTTTGCCTTCTCTGCCCCTTGGACAGTCTTTGAAAGACAAACTGGGTGGTCCTTCCTTTACCGCTGATGCCACTGAGAAAATTAATAACGCCATTGCGCCGGCGGTTCCTTTTATATATTGAGATCCCCAAGACCTATCCTCAGGAAACAAGTAACCCACAAATTAGGGGTCTCCGATGGGGCGCACATTTGCCTTGAGGTCATCTCAGGGATGACAGCTTTCAGGCTGTCACTGACACAGCCGCTCCCCCTCCGGAAAGACTTCCTGTGGGGTTGGGAGATGGTCTCAGGATAAGGGGACATCTCGGGGTCAAATCTGCGACAGCAAATGGGAGGAAGGGCTGAAACCCTGAACTTCAAAAATAGGCTTTTTACATAAACTTTCGTGGTTTAAAAACGTTCTGAAGTGATTTTCCTTTAGGAGAACCCTAGCCTGCCCCAATTGCTAGGGGGCAACCACAAGAACGCTGGCGTCCACCCTGCACCTGGTGGAGTGGGGACGGGTGGAAGGGCGGCCGGAGCCCTGTGGTGGCGTCACCCGCTGGGACAGACCCGGAGGGGACAGGGCAGGCGTCCGGAAACCGAGGAGACCTGCCTGGGGGGACAGGTGGTGGCTAGGCTGGGTCCTGCCCAGCGGGAAGACGTGGGCTGTGCGCACTTCCCCTGCCAGCCGCCCAGGCCTGTAGCTGATGGCGGTGGGGAACCCAGGGTCACAGGGAAAATGAGCAAGGAAATCTGGAGCGCCTGCAGGCTGCAGAGGTCCGCTTTGCAAACGAGGCGGGTGCTGTGGACTGCAGAATCCTTCAAGGTCTGCCGCGAGGGGAAACGGATGCTTCTGTCAGCACTTCTCACACTCAAGCAGGTGGAGGTGGTGTGTGTGTATGTGTGTATGTGTATGCATGTGTATATTATGTGTATATGTGTGTGTGTGTCTGTACGTGTGTATGTGTATGCATGTATCTGTCTGTGTATGTGTGCTTGTGTGTATGTATGTGGGTGCATTTGTGTATTGTGTATGTTTGTGTGTGTCTATTTGTGTATGTGTGTGTCTATGTATGTGTGTGAGTGTGTCTATGTGTGTGTATATGTATGTGTGTGTGAATGTGTGTGTATGGGTGTGTGTATGTGTATATGTATGTGTGTGAATGTGTGTGTCTGTGTGTATGTGTATATGTATGTGTGTGAATGTGTGTACGAGTGTGTGTGTATATGTATGTGTGTGAATGTGTGTGTATGAGTGTGTGTGTATATGTATGTGTGTGAATCTGTGTGTGTATGAGTGTGTATATGTATGTGTGCGTGTGTGTGTATGTATGTGTGTGTGAATGTGTGTATGCATGTGTGTATATGTATCTGTGTGAATGTGTGTATATGTATCTGTGTATATGTATGTGTGTGAATGTGTGTGTGTATGAGTGTGTATATGCATGTGTGTGAATGTGTATGAATATGTATGTGTGTATATGTATGTGTGTGAATGTGTGCATGAGTGTGTGTATATGTATGTGTGTGCATGTGTGTGTATGAGTGTGTGTGTATATGTATGTGTGTGAATGTGTGCATGAGTGTGTATATGTGTGTGTATGAGTGTGTGTATATGTATGTGTGTGTGAGTGTGTGTGTGCATGTGTATGAATGTGTGTGTATATGTGTGTGTGTATGAGTGTGTGTATATGTATGTGTGTGAGTGTGTATATGCATGTGTGTATATGCATGTGTGTGAATGTGTGTATGAGTATGTGTGTATATGCATGCGTGTGAATGTGTATGAGTGTGTGTGTATATGCATGTGTATGGATGTGTGTATGAGTGTGTGTGTATATGTATGTGTGTGGATGTGTGTATGAGTGTGTATATGTATGTGTGTGTATGAGTGTGTGTATATGTATGTGTGTATGAGTGTGTGTATATGTATGTGTGTGTGTGTGTATGTATGTATGTGTGTATGTGTGTGAATGTGTGTTTGTGTGTATGTGTGTGTGTGTGCGTGCCTGAAAGGCCCGCGTATCCACAGAGGAGGAGCGTCCGCTCCAAGCGTGGTGTGAGGGGGAGAGGTGCTCCCGTGTTCCTTCCGAAAAGGATCGTGTAGAAAAGGAGGAACGTCGGCCCAGTGAGAGTCCTCTCCTCAGCCTGGAGGCCTTACGTTTCACCCTCCATGCTCCGGCTCCGGCCAGCTGGGGCGGCGCCCCGCCCGGCGGCTCCACGGGAGTGGCCGCAGCTGTAGGTGCGGCTCGGGGCGCGGGCGCAGGCGCAGGCGGGGCGCGGTGCCCACAGCCGGCGAGGGGCCGGCAGCCGCGAGCGGGGGCCGCGGCGGGGCGCAGGGACTGGGCGTGCGGAGCGGCGTGGGGTCCAGTCCGGATCGGACCGGCCACACCTGCTCCGGAGACGGAGGACCGTGCAGAGCGACCGCGGGGGCGCCCGGGAGCGCACCCCGCCGGTCCCTTTGTTCGCCGGCGCCTTCCACGTGGCCACGGGGCGGTCGAGGAGGGCGCGGCGGCGACCCGAGCCTGGGCGGCGGGAAGCCAAGGGCTGGGTCCTGCCCGAGGCCAGCCTGGCGGGGCACCCGACCCGCTGCGTGCCGGGCCCCTGTCAGAGCGCGGGGATTGGGCTGTCCGGGATCTGGGTGGGGGTTCAGCCCTGCTGGTCCCGGATCCGGTGGAGCGGGTTGGGGGGGAGTAGAGAGTGCGGTTCTTTTTCTCCCCTCTCTCCCTGGCGCCGGCTTAGGCTCCTTGTCCGGTTACTCCGGGTCCTGAATCCTGACGCCCGCTCTCTCTTTGGCTTCTCACTTCGAGTTCCTCTGAGATCCACCCCCCACAGCCCAAATCTCGCCACGGGGCCCTCCTCCTCCTCACACAGCACACAGGGTCACTTTGCACTGTACACAACCCCCCACCCTCAGAGTCCTGCCCTGACCCCACCCCGACCCCTTCCCCAAGCCCTTCATGCCAAGATCCAGCAGCAGGCCGGGCCCCTAAGTGGTTCTCAAACTGGGTCCCATGACCACCCAGGCTCCACCATCTCCTTGGGTGGGAGTTTTTGGAATTCTGCTCTTTGGTCTATCCTTATTTTCACCTTTTTGGTTGAGTGTTTTCTCCCGGCACGGAAAAGTTTTTTCCCCCTTCATTCCTCTGTTCTGAACGGTGAGTGGTGACCCCAGCACAGCTGTTGGCGGTTAAGTTAGAGGCTGGCTGGGTGGTGGGTGAGGACCTCCAGATGCGGAATGAGAGGCCCGTGGGCCGGAAGGCTGCAGGCGCAGGAACAGACTGGGCAGTCACTGCAGTGTCCAGGGGGCCACTCCTCCTCCCCCTTTTAGAACTAGGACTTGGGTTGGTCAGGTGTTGCCCTGTGAAGGCCACACTTATTACAGTTACTTCTGTAATGTTGACCCAATGAAAAGAAAATTTCAGATGGTGACTTTGCCATTTGCTTGACAGACTTATACTTGAGAGAATAATGGCTCAAGTTAGAGAACCTCACTAACTTTAGGGAGTAGGAAGTAAACAGGAGGGGCGAGAAACAGCTTCATTCCTCAGCAGAGTTCAAAAGAGCGGTGAAGCCTCCAACAAACAACAATGGAGAGCCGTTCTCACAGCTTTAAGCTGGAGAATATTGGGCACAACAAAAAGGGAAAACGGGGACAGAAAGCAAAACATTGGGGTTGAACTGTGGAGTGAAAAAAGGCAATTATGGGTAAACCCAATTCAAGAATTACTACTTCAATGGATTGGGTAGTACTTTCAATTCAAAGATGGGAAATGGGGATGGCGTTAATAATGAGCCGTATAGCTTGGCCAATGGGGCCCAGTAGTTGAGCATCAACCTATGAACCAGGAGGTCACTGTGCGATTCCCAGTCAAGAGCACGTGCCCGGGCTGTGCACTCCATCCCCAGTGGGGGGGGGGGGGGGGGGGGGGGGGGTGCAGGAGGCAGCCAATCAATGATTCTCATCATCTCTCTGAAATCAATAAAAACATCTGTCTCTTTCTCTCTCTGAAATCAATAAAAACAAACAAACAAAAAGAACACTTGAATTGTGGCATAAAAAAGCTGGTAAAACTCTGTAACCAAATTTATGATCAATTAAACAAAATAATTAGAAAAAAATGCATCATCAGGACTTCACAGAGCCACAGCACCCATTTTGATATTGGGTGTTTCCCAATTTTTCTTATCATTGACAAGGTTAGTATCTAGCCTTCCCAAAGTGCAAAGAGTTTGAAATGTGAGTGAAAGATGAAACAGAAGGAGCAGAGAGAGAGAGAGAGAGAGAGAGAGAGAGAGAGAGAGAGACCAGGGTACCAGGACACAGACTTTATTGAGGAGACCCTTCCCAAGGGAGAAAGAGCTCATGTGCGGGGTGAAGGCAGAGAAACTACGGGAAGGGGAAAAGAGGGGACCCAGCCAGACCACCTCCCGGACTGCCTGGGAGAACAGTCCAGGAGAAAAGGTGCCACATGGTGCACTGAGACACCCTTTAAGGGCCGGAACAGGTAGGGGTTGGGCCTAGGGCGGAATGGGAAGGGGTGGGACACAGGGCACTCTGGTATGCGCTTGATTGGTGGCTCAATGTCTCTGTGGCAGATTTCAATTACATCATAACTCCGCCCACCAGTTGGGGGGGGGGTATCTATCATTCCAGGCTTCTGATAATATTAAAAAAATAATTGAGAGTCCAGGCAAGGTCTAGGGGGCGAAGGTCCATCTTCCATAGCTACTTCTAGCTGAGAGGGGGCGTCGTTAGGGGCATCTACCCGGAGTCTCAAGGATTCTGGTGTTAGGTTATGAATTCAGTGGCAGATCTATCTTCTGGTTGGTGAACGTCTGCATTTTGTTCTGCAAGAAACTAGTAAAACAACGCATGAGACATGGGCCAAAGAGCAAGATTAAAGGAAGATACCAGTGTGCCTAATGAGAGGAGCCAGGGAGTGAGTGAAAAACGGGGTGTTTTCCATGCTTAATGAGGGTGCAGCACCATGGTTTCCCTAAGGGACTGTTTGGTGAAGTCTCAAGAGCAATCCAGTTGAGTCACTTGGAGGTAAAAGCTGATCCTGACGTTGCCACAGCATCACTTGTCTGGTTTTGCTGCTTTTCTGGGCCTGGAGCTGAAATACAACTTGAGGGAGGGTAAGGTTCTTTAGGAAGACCGAGTCCTCCCGGCTGGAGGGCTGGTCCTGGCCTGGGTATAAACCTGTCAGCGTATTCCTGAAGCAGTTGTCTAAAAAGGGGTTTAAGAAGGTGGGGTTCCTTGGTATAGCCTGGATTCCAGTCAGGCCCATGGGCAGGGGGTCCAGCCAGGAGCTGTGAATTTCAGAGGGCCTCTGAAAGCCTGGGGGCAGGTCGGGGCAGGAGTGCACTGCCACAGGTTGGGTGGAGGAGAGTGGCTGGGTTCAGGGCTGTGGACTGGGTTCGGGAGATGTCAGGATTCTTGAGGAACAGGAGATGGATTTCCTACATGTAATGGGGTGGGAGGGAGGAGAATTAAAGATTGGTGGCACAGAAAGTCCTATAGTCTATGGGTGGAAAAGACCTGTAAGGGTTGCTGGAGGGAGCTTCTGGGCCTCCTTGGTGAGAACAGCGGCTGCAGTAAGAGTCCGGAGGCAGGGTTGTTATCCTCGAACCAGGGGATCAAGCTGTCTGGACAGACGGGCTATGGGGGTGAAGGCTGGCCCGAGTGGCCGGTGAGGACCCCCATAGCTATTCCCTGTTTATCATTAGTAAAATAGTTGGAAAGGTTTAGAAATGTCTGGGAAAGAGGGAGAGAGATGCCAGAAGGATATCCTGAAATTAGAAAAAAGCCTGGCGAACGAGGGAGGGTGAGAAGAGGAGGCCTACTGATGTTTCTTTAGTGGCCTGGTATAGTGGGTCCTTTTACCATTCTTGCCCCTTCCATTAAATAATTGGTAAGCTTGTGCCAGCAAGAAAGTTGTTTCCTAGGAAGGGTGGAGCAGGGGAGAGGGCGGGGTGAGGAGGCGCTGAAGCCAGAGCAGTTTTCAGAGCTGAAGGGTGATTTGCCATCAGTACCCAGGACCGAGATCGCGAAGGAAAAGTGGCCCAGCAAAGGAAGGCAGGACAGAGAAGGTAGCACCCGTGTCGACCAGAAAGGAGACCTGCTTATCCGTTACCTGGAGCATTAACCTGGGCTCGGCGTGGGTGATGGGGGTTGTGGAGTCTGGGCATCTGCAGTCTTCGGCCATTTCCAGCATGGCCTTCAGCTGGTCAGGACCTGGAAGGATGGCCCCTCTGTGCTGAGACACAGAGGGCCCATCACTTTCCCAGGAGCAGTCACTTTTCCAGTGTCCATTTTGACCGCAAGGCTTGGTTGGAGGCCGGGGCCGGAGGCACGGCTTTTTCCAGTTGGTGGCCTTGTTTCCACAGGTGAAGCATTCTCCAGACAATGCTTGTCTTCTTGCTGCACCCCCACCACGCACAGTTCGTGGGCCTCTGATCTGCTTCCCAAGGCTTGGGTTTGCAGGGTCACCTTCTAAGGTGGGCCTATTCTGCCTGCTTCCCAAGGGGAATTAAGAGTTAAATTCCATGTTCTGATCTCTGACTTGGGTTTGAGGCATAAAGAAAGGGGAGGGGGAGGCGGGGTGGAGCAGGCCTCAGGCCAAGGGAGAAGGAGCACGGTGTGGGCGGCCACACCAGGCTGGGTCCTGAGGGGGCAGGACTTGCCTTGCCAAGATGGCGGCCCCCAGGGGGAATGAAGGGCCATGTGGTCAGGGTCAAAAGAGCAGCGGTGGGAAGGAGCAGAAGAGAGACAGCCACAGTGTGGCGAAGGAGGAGGAAGAGGGGAAGGAGAGGTGGAGAGGAGATAATGGCTGGTTCAGAAGAGTAAAGAGAGCGACAGAGAGAGGGGCAGTTTGAGGGGGTTTCCCGTGGGATAGGAAAACCTGGGGTGTGGAAGGAGCAGAGAGAGAAGTAGGAGTGGAGGAAAGACAGGCTGCACGTAGGGAATCTCTGGAAGTTTTTCCCTTCCGGTGGCAGAAATCATCTGTGCATAACGAGGGTGCGAAAAATGGGGGTGTTTTCGAAAAGGCACCTAAAGGTGCATAGGGAGTTCAGTTTGGATAGTTACCATGACCGGAGGCAAAAGGCCACCGGAAAGTTGGCGAGGAATAAGAAGCGTCCTTCTTTTCCTAGGCCAACCTGTAGAAAGAGGGACAAGAAAAGATCTCTGGGTCGTCACCCAGAGGTCTTTCCCGTGGAGTAGAACAGAGTTTCCCGGCCAGGTACCTGGGCTTTCGTAGAATGTAGAATGAACATAAAACGTAGCCGAGTAGATGGAAAACTCTGAGGCCTTTCTAGGTCAAGGGAACCAGAGGGAGGGGGAGGGAGTACCCTGGGGCCTACAGGTTAGGAGAAAGCGACGAGATTCCCACGTGTCCTGGTCCGGCAGCATTTGAGAGATGTTCTGAGCGGACCAGTCAACTCACAACCATGCCACCAAGCAGAGCCAGAGCAGGAGTCAGAAGCTTGGGGCGAGGTTCGAGGATCGCCCATGCTCTCCCGGGTTTCGGCACCATATGAAAGATGAAACAGAAGGAGCAGAGAGAGAGAGAGACCAGGGTACCAGGACACAGACTTTATTGAGGAGACCTTTCCCAAGGGAGAAAGAGCTCATGTGCGGGGTGAAGGCAGAGAAACTAGGGGAAGGGGAAAAGAGGGGACCCAGCCGGACCTCCTCCCAGACTGCCTGGGAGAACAGTCCAGGAGAAAAGGTGCCTTTACATTCCAGGGGGTGTTGGGGAGAAGGGAGAATAATGAAGTAGTAAGTACATTAATACTGATCTTATTTGTACATGAGGACCTTACAATTGGATTTGCATTACAAAGGCTGAATTTACATTATAAAGTCCTGTATAACTAAATCCTCTTAGGCAAAGGCTTGTAAAGGCTTGCGATGACTAACTTTACACAACATCCTGATTCCACATAAAACCCAGTGAACTTGACCATAATGTTTGGAGTAAATTTGAAAGGACTTGGTAGATGGGAGGATGTGGTGCTGGTGGGGGCTGCAGCAAGGTGGGGTATAGGGACAAAAGCTTATAGGAGATGTGAAAGTGGAGAGAGGTATGCTGTGGTCGACAGTAGAGTTAGTTCTATAGCTAGGGGACTGGTGGGTCCCAGTGCTGGTGTGGAGGTGGGAGAGTAAGGAATTTGTTCTGGGGATAGGAATTGTTAGTGTAGGCAGCTAGGAGTTAACGAAGAGAAGGGAGATAGACTGGCTAAGCCTAATTGAGTCTAGAAGTTACTTTTAATCAAACTTAAGTCTGGAAGTTACAGCTTCAGACACCACAGGGGATAGCCATAGCGGAATCTCTGCCAAAAAGACAGAGAATGAGCTGGACCAAGCTTTGGCATGGACTGAATTGAACCACCATAGCCTCCGATTTCCTGCTGATGCTGGGCCAATGGCACATAATTTTTGGACCCCAGCCCTTCTGGGCTTGTTGAGGACAAGGTTGGACTTCTTCCACAGCGGGAGGGAGCTGAGTCGCCTGGTCGTAAATGAGACACTGGACACCTGAGCACATACTTTTATTTTTGCTCCAATAAATCGTACCACTACACCTCTCCCTCCTATACTCGGGTCCCTGAGATGCTTTTCTTGCATCTCCGTGGAAGAGCCCCATTTCCACTGGTGACAGAATCAGCTCACAAATCAAAAGAAGGCAGGGGTGGGGAGAAATGGGCTGCTTTGAAAGAACCTTAAAGCTCTGGGCAGGAATTTTCTCACCATGTGAGGAGCAAATGGGGAAAAAAAAGGTCAAAAGGAAGTCAGTGTGTCTTCTCCAGTGGCAGCTCCAGAATTTGCAGTGTAGGTGGCAACCACCTCCTTCCGGACACCTGCTGATTGTCTGGACACTCTTGTGTGGGCCAAACATACTAATTTTAGAGTGCTTACGTATTTGGAGTAGCTCACTCTAGATTAAAGAAATAACAGCTGCTAAAGCATGACCTCTCCCAACCATCTCTTGTTTTAGTTGGATTACTTTGATTGCAAAAAATGAGTTAATTATAAAGACTAGGGCCCCAGTGCATGAAATTCATGCATTGGGGGTGGGTGGTCCCTCAACTCAACCTGCCCCCTCTCACGTACTGGGAGCCCTTAGGAGATGTCCTACTGACAGCTTACAGAGGCTTTCAGCCTGGGCAGGGGACCCTCATACCCCTCAGATTGCTGCCTCCGTCCCTGCCCCCTTGGCTCTGATGCCTTACCTCTCAGTGATCTGGGTGCCAGGATGTTCCAGGGACACAGGTGCTGGGTACCTATGCATGCAAATTAACCACTATATTTGTTGGGTTAATTTGCATAGTCACTCTGATTGGCTATGGGCATAGCGGAGGTATGTTCAATTTACATGTTTGTCTATTATTAGGTAAGATGTTAGGGAAATTAGGGCTTTAGTTTACTTCCACAGAAACCAGCAGCCCTCACAAGACCTTAACAGAATCCTGGAAGCAGGTTCCTGCAGGGATCCTTTATCTTTTTCCCTCATGGAGACTTCCTTTCTGCTCTGTTCCCAGTTGGGGCTGCTTACCAAGGCTTTGTCTTCCTTTTGGGGTATCTTTGACATCAACTGTGGGTCTCTGATTTCCCCACTCACACCTCCCCAGAAAGAATACACAACTGGTCCAACTTGGTCTCCCTGAGGCCAGGAGCAGAGTTTTGCTCCTCAAAGGTTGCAGGGAAGAAGTCATCCCAGGAGACAGTGCTTTAAGAATCGTCTGGGGCTGCTTCTCAAAGTGGGGTCTGCAGGAGGCACCTCCATGGGAGGGGCTGAGCCTTCCCCAGGACATAGACTGTTTTCACTGGGAGAGTAAGCCAGCTCAGATCTGGGGAAGGTGCTCAGGTTACCCGTGACTCAGCACCCCATTGAATGTGTGGATAGGAAAAGAGCTTCAGAGGGTTTGAGAAACAACCTCTTTTTAAAAAACAATCTCCCTTTGCAACAGTATTGGCAAGTCAGTCAGCCTCTCTCTCTGAAAGCAACAATAGCAACAATAGCAACTTTCATGGCAGGAACAGGTACAGAGCAAAGCGCTTCTCTGGCTGAAGAACCACATACGTATTCACAGCTTCTCAGCATGGTGAAGTGTGCCAAGACGGCACAGCCAACAGTGAACCCGAGGAGGGGCGGTGAAGAACTGAAGAAGACAGAAAAAGAGAATACAGTTGGGGGGGGGGGGTGGATCTCCCATGCCTGGATGAGGACACAGAAAGATCCATCCTGCAAGCCAATGCTTTGTTTTATAGTCTGATGAAAACAAGGTAGATTAACAGGTATTCAAATGTTCTTGTTTTGGCAACACTTGCTGCACCTCCCACAGCACATTAGCTACTTAGGAAGGAATTAGGGAGAGCTACAAGGTCAGGCTTATTTATGCTAGGAGAGCTCTGCCCTCCAGGCTGGAACTTGTTTGTGGCCCTGCCACAGGTCAGCCTCTGCTCTCTCCAGCTCCGTGGCTGCTGCCATTTCTGTTGGGATTATGTATCTTCTATAACTGAAACTTTGTAGCATTGAATGGAGGCCCAGGCCAGGCAAGGGCAGGCAGAAAGCTTGGCTTCCTCCATTGTCAGGGAAACCCAGGCCTCCCTCTGCTCCCAGTGGCCATAGCCATCTTGGTTGGAATTTATTTGCATAATTTGCTCCTGATTGGCTGATGGGCATATTACTCTTTTATTAGATAGGATGTTTTCTATTTAGCTGAAAGCTGTTCCCTTTTCTGGGGTGGTGACCCAAGCTTAAGCTCTTTATGGAAACCATCTTGCTGTTATGAAATTCACTATTTTTCCTTTTCAAAGATTACTGATAATGATTCAGACCGACTTCAGTGGCTGTCAACTGATGGTCATTGGCTCCAATTTAACACCAACAGGAATCCCCAATTTGGGATGCAGTGAAGAAGAAACTTTATTCAGTGCAAACAGCTCAGTAGTGATGCAGCACACCTGGCTGTGAGGCTGCTCCAGGCCAGCCCTCTCTTCAGCTCCGTAGCTCTGCTCCACTCTGCTCTGCTTTAGAGGGTCTGCAGACATCTTGTGTTTTGGTTCTAGCCAGGGGAGGGCTTCCATCTTCCATGGGAAGTGCACTCTCTGAACCAGAGGGGAGCTGGCTTATATGGACAGAAGTACCTGCCCCTGGTTCCTGATTGGTCTGTCCTCATGCAAATGAGGACACCAAGCTTGATTGGTGCAAAAGGCACTGTACTGGTAGGTCAGAATAGAATCTTCTAACTGGTCAGAGCTGTGCAGCTCTAATTAAATAGGGAAACCTTAGTCCTATTGGCTGAAATAGGATTCCAGGAAACCTTTGTAAAGGCTGGCTCATATGGCAGAAACAGAGTGCAGGCAGGCAGTTCAGTGCAGGCCTCTTCCTGAGGTGCAGTTTGGGTGAGAGGCCTCTCTACAGAATGGTTGCAAGGCTCTGCTTTTTATTTTTTTCTTAGCCCCATCACCCACCACAAGGCCTTCTTAGTAGGTATCTCTCTTTTCTTTCCCCCTCAGGGTTCATATGGTAAAGGACATATACACATTCCTGTTATAAAGCAGTCTGGCTCTTAGTGGTCACAGGGCAGTGGAGAATGTCACAAAATTCACTGTGAAAACCTTTAATTATCCTCTCTCCCAACCTGTCTCACACGAACTGGTAATTCTTAAAGCAGCAAGTATTATTTTTTACTCTTATCTCTCATCCTTTAAAATATGCCTCTCTCCAACTATTTACTTTTTTTCTACCTGGACGAACTATCATCCAAGCAGAACATCATAGAGTTATGTCTTCCTCATTGTTGTCAAATATAGATCACCTGAGCGACACGAAAGCCTGACCGTCAGAATGCTTACCAGCAGGCCCTGGAACTCATATTTTTTCTGGTTAGCTGAATATTCAGCTCTAGTCATTTCTGCTCCTGTTGGAAACTCTCAGAAAATGCATTTATTGAATCTCCTTCTTTTGTAATTGCAGTATATGAAATGCATCTGAATTTTGGCTCCTGAAAAGCTCCAGGCTCAGTGTCAGGTTTCTGGACATTATTTTAGCAGGACCAAGTGCCTGAGCTAAATACAGGAGCCCCAAAGAGTGACTTTGTTGAGAAAATTTGAGGTTTTTTTTTACTATAACTTTGTTTTACTTTCTGATAAAGTTAAAGGCAGCTCCTCTATTCAAAAAAATACTACCTACTTGGAGATTTTACTATAAATTTAAGTACTTTTAAGCAAATGAAGGGAAATTGTTTTGCCATTTAAGAGTGGAGAATTTGCTCTTGTTTTATCTGACTCTGCAAGAGGAAATCAGTAATTACTTTGGGATTGGTCTGCATCAGCACGGAACTCCACTTCTTCCTAAAAGGAAGGACCGAACAATAGGGGATATGAACTTTTATTAGACTATTATTCTAATAAATAGGCATGTCTGTCCAGACACATTCTTTTCTGAACTTCCATTTCTGTTACACATACTATCGCTCACACTTTCCCCATCAGGCTCCTGATGCCCTTTGAAATGTAAGATTTGCATATTTAACTATAAAAGTAGTTGTAGGACTGGGTGATATTTGTCTTTGACTGAATATGATTCAAGTTTGAAGAAGAGTTATTTGGTTTGTAATTTCAAAAGCAACCCTTCCCACAGCAGTAATGTTATTTGTCCAACCAAGTATGGTTTACAGAGTAAAAATCCCCATGCATCCCATTGCATTGCTGCTATGGGAGCTTAAGGCAGAGAATCAGTTTGAGGAGTTAGCAGAGCAGCCCTGGGCAGGAGGGGACCATGACAAGACCAGAACTGATCATCAGTGTTGGACACGGCTAATGAATAGCAGTGGACCTAGCTAATTAGGTTTAATGTCTGATTCCATTTGTTGCCTTCCTTTATTTATAACAAGTAGCTACCTACACTAACAGAATTTCAAAGCCACCCAGAATTCAAAAAGACCTCTTTTTTCAAGTGCTCCTGGGCAGCAGGTAGCAGGCAGGTGTAATAAAACTGCACAGAGGGCATTAAAAAAAAAAAGAGGTTGTTACCTAAAAATGGTCAACGTCACTGTCTTGAGGATCCATGAAAAATCTGGAAACTCAGCCAGTATCTCCATAGTCTTATTCTTCAGCTCATTCACCAAACTGTCCTGTTCTCTCTCAGCCAGCAGTCCAGCGCCAAGTCATTTTGTCAGGGTCTGAGGAGAGATGAGGTACTGACAAGAAACATGCTGTGTGGGTACTTTGTTTAAGACCTTGGCCAAGCTCTGATTTATCGCATCTCATGTCCAGCCTGTTTATTCTCTCTCTCTCTCTTTCTTCCTACTCTGTCTCTCTCTCCTCCTCTCTCTCCATTTCCCCCCTCTCTCTCTCCCTACCTGAAGGGAGAATACAGGCCTTTTAAAATGGTCTCCAGGTCAAAACCCGGTCACCTTGTCAGCATGCCCATGACAGCTGGAAAAATATGACAAATAAATGTTTACCAAGTAACTGGCTACGGTTACCAAGTAACTGGTTTACGAAGTGCAGGCTACGGTTCTGTGATGGGGAACCCTGTTGATCTGTCAAGTGTGGGTTTGTTTCACTGCCCATCCTCTGAGTCCTGAAACTGGGGGAATAAGACTAAGTGGTGTATGGCGCCCAAAGGGGCCACACATATGCTCTGAGCAAGATTTCCTGGGATGGTCTCAGTGTCCCATATTCTAGTTCTATGGCTTACTTGTCTCCAGGCCCAGCCTGGCCTTGCTGCTCAGCTACTCTCAGTCCAGCTCTCTTGACCTGACCTGCCAGAAGCTTCCATTTGTGCCTCTGACCTTCCACCCTTCTCCATCCCAAGACCACCCACCCACCCTATGTTATCTGGTTGTTTGGCCAGTGAGGTGTCTGAATACTGCAGGGCGGTGAAGGCAAGATACTATTTCTCCTACTCCCTCCCTCCCAGGCCCAACTCAGGCTGGCCACCTATGAAGGTCACAGAGCTGGGTCCATTGCTATTCATTAGCCGTGTCCAACACTGATGATCAGTTCTGGTCTTGCCGTGGTCCCCTCCTGCCCAGGGCTGCTCTGTTAACTTCTCAAACTGATTCTCCGCCTTAAGCTCCCATAGCAGCAATGCAATGGGATGCATGGGGATTTTTACTCTGTAAACCATACTTGGTTGGACAAATAACATTACTGCTGTCCCCAGGTGGATATTAAGCCTCATTTACTTGGAAGCCACAACATTCATAGGCTCCCAAGGGGCAGCTACACCTTCCACTGAGGGGACCTAATCCCCAGTGTGGGCAGGAAGAATCAATCATCGGTCCTTAGGCAGGATACCGAGGGAGAAATAAAAACAGCAGGCGCATGCGCAGTAGGAGCCAAGGTCACAGCCATAGAGGTAAGGAGTCGAGCCTGGGTAAAGGATTACATTGGATAAGGGCATGAAACCCCGGAAAGTCTAGGAAAGAGACTGGATAGGGGAGGGCCCAGCACAAGCCCACAAAGAATTAGGAAAGAGATTGGTTAGTTTGAAAGAAAGCTGGCTCTTTCCCAAATCTGAGGCAATATAATCAGAGTCTAACAAAGGCCCCTCTTGGTAGCAAGCATTTATTCATTCATTGGCCCATTTGTGGGTGTCCTCTCTCTGTAGCAGCCACCTGCAGGAGCAGAGCCTGAGCTGGACTAAGCTTTGGCCTGGACTGAACTGAACCATGAAAGCTTTGGATGCCCTGCTGATGCTGGGCCAATGGCACAGAATTTCTGGACCCTGGTCCTGCTGGGCATGGTGAAGACAAAGGCTGGACTTTCCACAGTGGATGGAGATGAGCCATCTGGCTGTGAATGAGTCACCAGACACCTGGGGACAGCCTTCTGTGTTTGCTCCAGCTTCAATAAATCTTACCGCTGACCTCATCCTTCCATGTGTGGGTCCCCAATGCTTTTCTTGCCACTCCGTGGAAAAAACCCATTTCCACTGGCAGCAATTCCATCCATTCATTTATGAAAATTGAAATTAACATGAGATGATACTTCGTTGGTTTTATTTTGGTGGGATTTGTGGAGAATCTTTTTCATTTGTTGACCATCAGTTATTTCCTTGCCGGACTGGTCCAATCAGATGATACATGAAACCTGTACCCCAAATTGGAACTGGGATGGTAAACTATGTTTCTGGTCTCCTTGAGTTTTGTTCTAGCCACAAGGAGGCTCAACACCAATTCTTAGGTTAGTGCTTTCTCCTGAAATATGTTTCTTCCTTTAAAGGATTTTGGTTTCTCCTTTCACTCCAATGTTGTCACTATTTCAGTTATGTCTTTTATAGTCAGGACATGCAAAACTGGTGTTGATGGAAGATAAATAGATGTAAATAGGATAGGAAGACTATTTAATCTGAGATGTAAATAGCACACTTGGTGGCTCTAATATTACCTGACAAGTAAAGTCAGAAAACCAAATAATTAGAGATCTTTTATCAAGGAATATTGTAGCAAGTCATGATCCTGGCTAATTAGACTGGTTCCCACAGGGGATATGCTTTGACTGGTCTTTAGCACCATCATGACTGTATATTTCTTTCTGGCATTCAGATTTAATTTCTGAATTTCTTCATAAGATGTATTTTTTTGTTTATTTTCTGGGTATGTCACTGAAATGAAGCTGGGGGGTGGGGAGGTGGACAAGAATTTCTCTCTGTCTTATTCACATCTATATCCTCATCACCTAGAACACATAATATGTGCCCAATATATAGTTACTGAATTAATGATTGACGGTACTCTGAAATGTGAGTCTTCCACCCATGCTTGCATCTCAGACTCACAGGTTCAAAGCAGCCCTGACCCAACCAACCTGCTCCTTGACCAGGTAAATGGCATCACTGTCCACTTGGCTGTTCAAGCCAGAAACCTGGAGTATTTTCATTTCTCCCCTGCCCTCATTTGCTACATCCAGTTTACCCCAAGACTTGTTGGTCTCCTACCTCCCAAATAATTAACTTTTCCCCCAAATAGTTTCACTTAATTTTCACCATCTCTGACCCCAACCCATTCTTTTTATAGTAGTTGGTATCAAAACCATAAATCATATTATATCATTCATTGAAAAGCCTTTATTGGTGTATATACATGGGGTAAAGTTGAATAGAAGGACACATGCGTACCAATGAATGAATGTGTGTAAAAGTCAGTAAAGCCTAGTAAGGTCTGTGCCTTGTGCCAATTAAGTCTCCTGACACTGATACTGTAGTATGTTACTATAAGATGCTACCATTGTTGGAATTTGGGCTAAAGGGACATGAGGATCTATATACTATTTCTGCAACTTCCTGTGAGTTTATAATTAGTTAAAAATAAAGTTAAAAAACCTAGCTGAAGAATAAAGAAAATCATTGTTTTCCAGTGCAGCAAATTCAACTCTAATCAGAGTCTGGCTGCAGAAATCATTGACATGCGCCCATGTCATTTTCCTGTCAGTTACTCTTCCTTGGCTACACTGGATGCCTGGCAGATCCTAAAACCAGGACATTTACACATGCTGGCCCATCTGCCTAGAATGTTATCCCCATGGTGGTGCTTCCTTATCATTCACGGAAGCCTTTTCTGACACCGAACACCTATACTGGACCCCTACTTGGCTCTTTTCCTTCATAGAACTGTTCGTGATCTTAGTAAATGTATTGTTTGCAATGAGTACTTGCCTAATATTCATTGGAACATACAGCCTAGTGAGAGAACATGAACAGGTAGGTATGTCTATCTTATCTAATAAAAGAGTAATATGGAAATTGAACATACCTCCACTAAACCCACAAGCCACACCCACCAGCCAATCGGGAGCGAATATGTAAATAAACCTCAACCAAAATGGCTGCAGCTACTGAGCAAGAGGAAGGCTTGGGTATCCCCAGCAATGGAGGAAGCCAAGCTTTCCACCTACCTTTGCTGGCCTAGGACTCCACTCAATGATACAAAGTTTTAATTATAGAAGATACATAAATCCCAACAGAAATGCAGCAGCCACAGAGCTGGAGAGAGCAGAGGCTAGGGTTGTCTCCGGTGATGGAGGAAGCCAAGCTTCTACAGCCCTGGCCGGCCTAGGCCACCACTCCAGGCTACAAAGTTTCAATTATAGCAGGTAAATAAATCCCAACAGAAATGACTGCTGTCAGGGAGCAGGCAGAAGGCTTGGCTCTGCTCCAGGCTACAAAGTTTCAATTGTAAAAGATACATAAATCCCAGATACCAGGGCCTCCTCTTGGGTTGCTGGGAGGCGTGGCCAGCCTGCAAACCACCACAGGCCCCTTGCCCAGGCCACCCCATGGCCCAAGGGAACCCCCACCCTGATCTGGGACACTCTTCAGGGCAAACCAGCTAGCCCCCACTCATGCACCAGGCCTCTATCCTATCTAATAAAAGAGTAATATGCAGATTGACCATCACTCCAACACACAAGATGGCTGCCCCCATGTGGCCAAAGATCCTGCCTCCATGTGACACAAGATGGCCACCACAAGATGGCCAGTATGGGAGGGCAGTTGGAAGGGACAAGGCCTGCAAGGGAGGGAAGTTGGGGGCAATCAAGCCTACAGGAGAGGGCAGTTAGGGGTGACCAGGCCAGTAGAGGAAGGAAAGTCGAGGGCAAACAGGCTGGCATGGGAGCAGTTAGACATCAATCAGGCTGGTAGGGGAGTGGTTAGGGGGTGATCAGGCTGGCAGGCAGAAGTGGTTAGGGGCAATTAGGAAGGCAGGCAGGTGATTAATTGGGAACCCGCAGTCCTGGATTGTGAGAGGGATGTCTGACTGCCCTCTCACTGGGATCGAGCCTAAAATGACAGTCTAACAATCTTTGAGGGGTCCCAGATTGGAGAGGGTGCAGGCTGGGCTGAGGGACACCCCCCCCCCCACATGCACGAATTTCGTGCACCCAGCCTCTAGTTTTATATACTACTGTATCCTTGTACCCTCACACAGTGCTTGGCCTGTAATTGATGTTCATTAAATATTTACTGATAGGAAGACAGAGCAAAGAAACATGCTTTCAGATCCCAGAAAATGAGGATGTCAGTGTCAAAAGGATCTTGAAGAAAAAGATTCATATAAGGACTTGTTAAAATATGAATTAACAAAGAGTATCTGGCTTGGTAAATGTTGTTGTGTGTGTGTGTTTTCAAAATATAAATGTATATAATGGTTATGCACAATTCCATTTTAAGTTTTATCAACTTTGAGATTTTATAAGTTATTTTAAAACCAATTGCAGGAACTACTGGAAGGTCCAACAGTTTAAATCCTCCCCTCCCAATAATATTTAAATTTATTTTGATTCATTTTACATAATTTTTTGTGCAGGATAAAGAAAGTAAATACTGCAATAAAATTACTTGCTTAAAAATATATAATATTTATTGTTTTCTTCTAATTAAAGTTCTAATTAGATAATTTGGAAAATACAGAAAGATAAAAATAAAAAGAAATACCACAGTTCTCCATCCCATGATCCAGAGATCACACTATTCACACTTATGTTTTTTCACTATTCTTTTTATGAATATTTCTTTACCAAGGTTAGAAACATACTATATATGAGACATTAGACCCTGAATTTAAAAACTTAACATTAACATGAGCAGTTTTACATCAGTAGGTATTATTTGAGAGAAGCTTTTCAAATACTAGGGCCATGATTTATTTCACAATGCTCTATTATATAGAGGCACTTCCATTTATTTGTATTTTCCTCAAAATGTAGGCTATTTTATCCACTTTTACAAATCTGCAAAGTGAACCTCTCTGTCCACAAACATTGGCCAGAGTTCCTAATAACATTTATTTAGAACAGCTATTCAGAAGTGGAATTACTGAGTGAAAAGGTCTTCACGTTTTTCAAGCTCTTGATAATCTATGGCTCAATTGTTTTCCGGAAAAGCTGCATTCCCATGCTGTTCCTCTATTTCCAAGACCCTTTGGCATTTTACTTTATGGAAATTGGTACAACACAGGCCTATTTGGATCTCTTCCAAGAGATGTATTATTAAGGTACCAGAAGGGCCTCCCTCTGGGGTGGTCTCATATAAAAAATGATCTCAGTGCCTTGAGGCCTAAAGGCAGTATTATCCCAAGTATCCTGCTCATTTGCTTCTTCATTATTCTAGGGAGAAATATTAGTATTCAAGTCTGGTTTCCTGAGCTTTAAGTTGGAGAGAAAAGTGGAGGAAGTGGGTTACTTTAAATTCCCAGAGCATACTTGTACATCAGTGAAAAGTTATAATTTTTGAATAGATACCTCTATTTCAGCTGGTCCCAAGGTACCTGAGGAATTTAGGGCATGATTAAAAGAGCTAAAAGGAAGCAGTGTCAAAAGACCCAGAAAATCTAGTGTGTCCAGACTGAGAGCTTTTGAATTCTGTCAACTCATTCATAGCAACACATCCTGCCAGATTTGGACTACTGGGTAAGCATCGTTGGAAGAGAGAATTTGACATTGATGATCAAATTTATTCAAAGCTGAAGGAACATGAATGATTGCAATGACCATAGACTGACAAGTTTTCTGGAAAATAGTTATTTTTATTCTTTATAAGATAGGACATGACTGCTCTGAATGAAATAAATATTTTGGGTTCTTCCATATGCTTCTCAAGTATTTAGATTCAAAACTATGTTGACTGAACACAGTGAGGATTTTTTCACAGTTTTGATTGTCTTGATGAATAAGTCAACAAACCCTTGATAGAGCATTGGCCTGCAGACTGAAGGGTCCCAGATTTGATTCTGGTCAAAGGCATCATCAGGTTGTGGGCTTGATCCCGAGTAGGGGGAGTGCAGGAAGCAGCCAATCAATGACATTCTCTCATTATTGATGTTTCTATCTCTCTCTCCCCCTTGTTCTCTGAAATAAATAAAAAATATTAAAAATTTAAATAACAAGTCGATAAGGTGTTTGTGTGCATGCACGTGTGTGTGTGTGTGTGTGTGTGTGTGTGTGTGTGTGTGCTGCTAAAGTAGAGTTATATTCTGTAGATCACCGAATCCAATATGTTCCAGTAACTCCAGAACAACAAAGCTTGCCACGACTGTGCCTATCTTCAAAGCAGCAGTTGCAGTGAAGTTGAATTCCTTTAGCTCCGTATTTCCTGTTGTTCCGGAGCCTCGCTTGCTCGCGCAGATATGAATCACTGTGCATGTGTCACGCCCTCCTTTGAAGTTATGCTAGGGTGTTCACTAATTACTAGGCAAATGGACAATTATTTCTAAGTTTTTTTTAAGCACGTTTGTTGATACCATGGTTAGGATATTTATCTTTTTAAGCAGTTTCCGAGTCTTTCTCTGTAAAAGCAAAAATAAAATTAATAGATATGGCACAGCAGGGTGCAGTGATGTTAGCTCTCTTGGAAAGAATGTGGCGTTAATGAGAGCACGATCCCCTGAAGATCAGAAAAACAATTTGATTGATACCAAGAGAGAATTCTCACTTTCACCAGCTATTTCAAACTTGAGGTCTTTTATCCTGAGAGGAGCTGTGTCAATGGGAGAAGATGTTCAGGGCAAACTTATGGCCATCTGTGGTTCCCCTCCTGGTGATGAGTAGTCACTACTGACACCCTTAAATATATGACTTTCTTCTTAGTTAATACACAATTGAAAATATGCTTCATTATCTATTCCTGGCTTTACTTTGCAAAAGTAGGCATCAACTGCCAAAGCTAACACTGGAGAGGCACTGGCTGTGCTCACAGGAGGGAGGAAGTGCAAGGTGACCTGGGATTCTGCAGGAAGCCCTGGCTGTGCCAGTTTCAACATGCCTCCTGGGCCAGAGTCAGGGGCTTGCTCTGGGCTTGGTTCTCACTACATCACAACTTCGCAGGAAATATTCACGGGTGAAGTAAAGAACAAGGAAGCCTGCCCTTTCATCAGACCATTCCTCAACTCTCATCCCACCCAGAGCTGGCCGAACCTCTGAGTGGCATGAAGGGGCTTTTTTTGATCATTTCTTCAGCACTTTAAAAGTATATCTTCTAATTTATCAGCAGAACTTCACTTCAGCTCTTTTCCTTCACCCTTTTTTCTATAGTGTGTATTATAACAGCTTAGAACTCTGATCTTAGACGGTCATACAGTCAAAACCAAGTGCTGTTAAAGGCATTTGTAAGATTTAAAATATTATTATAAAATTATGTCTTTAGAATGTTAGTAATATTCACTTTCAAAGGAGCCTAACTAATACCTAAATGCAGTGTTACACTTCTTTTAAGGAATATAAGTATAGTTCCTAAGATTATAGCTAGAAATAGATGAGCATGGTTAATCAAGGGATGTCATACAGAATGGCTAGTTTATTCCCTAAAGAAATCTTTAGGTCTCTTTGCTTTGGATGGCTGAAAAGTATAGTCGAAAATAATTAGCTAATTTATATCATCTATCACTTTTATTTAAATATTTTAAAGTTACTATAATATCATAACATTTCTCCCATAAATAAGGACAACACATCTTTAATTAAGGACATTTTCTTACCTAGCCACAGTACCATTATCATACTTAACAATATTACTCATTATTTCTTAGTTATATCCAACACTCATCATATTTTCCAAATTTCCCCAATTGTCCCTAAAAGTCATTTATAATTGGTTTATTTGGATCAGTCAAGGTCAGCACAGTACATTTGGTTATGTCTCTTAAATTTATTTTAATCTAGAACAGTCTGTCCTCTCCCCCAGCCTCATTGACTTGATGAAGAAATATCCATTATTTTATAACAATTAATCTTATTTTTGTTAATTGTTAGCCAAGAAGGCAACCACAATGGGCCAAATGTCTTGTCAAGTTAATAAAACCAGGTATCTTCATTCCATGATTTTTACTTTTAATCTGGAGTTTACTGATATTTAACCTCAAGAACAAAGAAAGCAGAAAAACAAACCAAACCTTGACTTTGACTTGCCTGTGATTGTTCCTGTAGAATTTCTACGGCAGCATCCCTGTGACTCAGTTCCATGGCTGCGTTTCACTGATTTGGTGCCCAGTTACTGTGAATGTTCACTGTGATTTCCTCCTACCTGCCCTTGATTCTCAAGTCAATTTTCAGCCAACCAGCAATCTTTACCTGTGGGGTGCCTTTTGGAAAGTATTTAACCTCCCTACTAGCTCTATAAAGTATCTGCCTGGTAAGGAGACTATATTAAGTAGAAAGATGTTTACTGAATTTCCCTTTCACTGGTTACGTCTGGCCTTTGTCTCCACCTTTTTCTCATACAAAGGCAAGACCCATGACAGAATGACATTTTGTACTAGTATTCCCTCCAGAAACCACGAACCTAAATCTTGCAGTGCATATGGATTAGAGCTGAGGAGGAAGGGTCCTTTATGCATAATGAAAAAAACATTGTCATTTAAAATGTGACTCCTACAGGAAGCATTTAGAAATGGTTCCCATTGGTTAACTAATATGGCTTAGACAGGTTATCTTTCCTTGAATCTGTGGGCCAAAGTGCATCTGTCAGACACGAGGCAACCCACCCATCTTCCTTAGTCTCATATGCTCAATCTAAAGAGCCATGAGATTGGACTAGATGTATAAGGTCCCATCTAGCTATTGAGCTCAATGACTTAATCATGTTCATAGCAACTCCAGTTTTCTCATTTTGACTCTTGTTTCATCCCATAAGTAACCCTCATCCAACAGGCGTTTGCCTTTGTGTGTGTTGGGAGCCTCTGTAATGTTTTGGGAACCATGAGTCAAGAGGTCCTTGTTCTTAACCTTTTAAGTATGACTTTGCTAAACAGTAATTTTATGTCTAGGTTTATATGCTATAGGTTTCCCACAAATAGAAACCACTCCCCTTTTTAATTAAGACCAGTGTCCAAATCAATTTCTGTTAAAATGTGTGCCTATTATAGGGTTGTGTGGAACTGGTTGGATAAAAAAATATATATATATGGAGCAAGCATATATATTAATACTGAATAGAAGAGCAGAAAATGAATGCACACTGTACTACAAAAATGCATTATTGAGCCTAAACTGGTTTGGCTCAATGGATAGAGCACTGGCCTGAGGACTGAAAGGTCACAGGTTCGATTCCGGTCAAGGGCATGTACCTTGGTTGCGGGCACATCCCCGGTAGGAGGTGTGCAGGAGGCAGCTGATCGATGTTTCTCTCTCATCGATGTTTCTTACTTCCTATCCCTCTCCCTTCCTCTCTGTAAAAAATCAACAAAATATATTTTTAAAAATGCATTACTGAGTGTGTACCTTGTGCAAGGTACATACAGACTCATTTTCTCACTAATCCTCAAGGCGATCAAGGATAGAGCTAGCTGTTTTGGAAATGAGCAAATATACTTAACCTTGTGCATAAATCTAACCTGGTTTTCTCCTTCCTCAGACCAATGTTCTGATGTTGGAATTCAACTGTTTACATTGCAAATTTGAGCAATATTATTGTTTATACTTAAATGTCATTCAGGTGCAGTCCTCCTTTTTCTCATGTTATCCTACAGAATAGATACCACAGTCAAATTTAAAAGACTTTTCAGAAGAATTCATATTTGGAGTAAAATTCAGTCACCAAATATTTGTACTAGGTAGCCATAGAAACTGCAACCTCAACTGGTGTCTCATAAAAAAAAGTTATTTTATGAAGTCCAATAAGCCAAAATTCCGGTCTCGTGTTTTGAAAACAGGGTGGTTATAAGGTGTGCATATTTATATCTTCTATTTTTAGTCTGGCCAACTTGGTCTGCTTTTGACAGCAGCTGGGATGTAAATGCCCATTGGGACTTGAGGCCCATTAAGAACAGAGAACAGCTGACGGCGCACAGCGAGGCCCAGCTCTGCAGAGCCCACCAGCCCAGGCATGTTGGTTTCGGTCTGAGTGGCTTGTCAGCTTTATGCTGAGTGAGCTTTAATGATTTAAAGCTTGGCATGGGAAGCGATGTTTCTTGGCATGAGAATATCCATCTCTATTTGTAACCTACGTGGTAATTAAGGCCAGACTTTTTGAGGGGGCTTCATCTTTGCAGAATTTGAGGCGTGGCATTATGTAATATGCCCATTTCTAGCTTGTTTTTAAATGTGCACATTGTATGTTAAGTAAAATATTTAAAAATTGTTTATAGTTCCAAGTCCTTACACGCTTAATGATGTGTCATTTCATGAACGTAAGTCCTGATGTTGGAAAGGTGCTTATCTGGAAACCGGGGTGCGAGTTTACATCCATGGGCCCTTTTGCAAACCCAGGCAGGGTTTTGTTTCGGTTGTTCAGTATTTCATTTAGTTTACTTTTGGGTCATTTTTAAACTTTTAATGAGAAAAGATTGTGATTGCTTATTAATTAACCTACAACCCAGATTGTGAACAAAATAGCTAACATTTTTTATAGCAGGGTAATAGAAAGCATGTGCACATATCCAGTAGAAAATTGGTCATATAGCCGAGACCGGTTTGGCTCAGTGGATAGAGCGTCGGACTGCGGACTGAATGGTCCCAGGTTCGATTCCGGCAAGGGCATGTACCTTGGCTGTAGGCACATCCCCAGTAGGGGCGTGCAAGAGGCGGCTGATCGATGTCTCTCGCTCATCGATGTTTCTGACTTTCTATCCCTCTCCCTTCCGCTCTGTAAAAAATCAATAAAATATATTTAAAAAAAAAAAAAAAAGAAAATTGGTCATATATATTTAACCACCAGGTACCAGGCATTTTGACAGTGGCATCATGGGAGTGTGTATACATGTGACCTCAGCCTTCCAGGAGTACACAGCTGTTTTCCTCAGTTCAGTGAATCCCAGATTTTTTAAAAAATATAAATTATTGTTGCTATAATTATATATAAGTATATATTTAATATTTCACTATATATCATATTTCATAAGTATAACTTGAAATAATCTAATTTATTAAATTATTTTAGTATTTAATAAATAGATATAATCTAAGTTTATATATTCATACATTATAATAATAATATATTCATATATAATTATATATAATTAAAGCATAATATTCTAATTAGATTGGATGTCCTTCTGGCCATCCTTCCTTCCGGACAAAGCCACAGAAGGCAGGGACTGTGGCAGAGGTAGCAG
Organism: Antrozous pallidus; assembly: GCA_027563665.1. Classification (NCBI taxonomy): domain Eukaryota; kingdom Metazoa; phylum Chordata; class Mammalia; order Chiroptera; family Vespertilionidae; genus Antrozous; species Antrozous pallidus. Next base: position 27,138,940 of record CM050508.1, on the reverse strand, counting down.
AGATCCCCAGCTGCAGCAATGGCGAGTGGGATGGGGGCCAAGACTCTTGCACAAATTTTGTGCATTGGTCCTTTAGTTATATATAAATATGAGTATATATAGTTTTTTGTATTCTAACTAACAAAAACACATTTTCTAAATAGTGAACAGTTATTGTGGCTTTCCATGTCATATAACTAGTTTCTATGCTTCCATTTTTCTCCATCTGTTCCTCAGTTTTCTCATCTGTAAAAATGGACATAATTATAGTACCTACCTCATAAGGTTACCATGAAGATTAGTTAGTTAGTATACATTAATGTTTAGAACAGTGCCTGCCACAAAAATAAGTGCTCAATAAGCCCAGCGCACAAAATTCGTGCACAGGTGTGTGTGTTCCTCAGCCCAGCCTGCACCCTCTTCAATCTGGGACCCCTCAAGGGATGTCCAACTACTCATTTAGGCCCGATCCCAGGATAGGGCCTAAACAGCCAGTCGGACATCCTTCTCACAATTCAGGACTGCTGGCTCCAAACTGCTTGCCTGCCTGCCTCCCTGATTGCCCCTAACCACTTCTGCCTGCCAGCCTGATCACCCCCTAACCACTACCCTGCCAGCCTAATTGATATCTAACTGCTCCCCTGCCAGCCTGTTTGCCCCCAACTTCCCTCCTCTGCTGGCCTGGTCCCCCCCCAACTGCCTTCCCCTGTAGACCTAGTCCCCCCCCCCCCACCCAACTACTTTCCCCTTCAGGTCTGGTTACTCCCAACTGCCCTCCCCTGCTGGCCATCTTGTGGCAGCCATCTTGTGTTCACATGGAGGCAGCCATCTTGTATGTTGGAGTGACAGTCAATTTGCATATTACTCTTTCATTAGATAGGATGACCAGTGACTGGATTGGCTTCTTCTCCAGGTTGCTAGGAGCATTCTGCATTATATGACGTTTTCCCAGAACCCATATATCAAACACCTGTCAAGCAAACCTGCTGTTTATGTAGAATTTCTTATCTTAGCAAAGTACCACTAGTTACATAAGCCAGTCTTTCCTGCCACCATGCTCCTGCCTGCCACAGGGTTTTTTCATCACTGGTCCTTCTAAAATCCTAGTATTTATCACTTCCCATGTAACTTCTGTTAATTTTCAAAGATTACAGCTTCCTTCTGCTGAGAAAGCCTGTCTCACCTCCCTGAGAAGGTCACACCCTATGTACCACCTGTCTGTAACTTTTTAAAAATATATATTTTATTGATTTTTTACAGATAGGAAGGGAGAGGGATAGAAAGTCAGAAACACCAATGAGAGAGAAACATCGATCAGCTGCCTCTTGCACACCCCCCACTGGGTATATAACCGCAACCAAGGTACATGCCCTTGACCAGAATTGAGCCTGGTACCTTTCAGTCCACAGGCCGATGCTCTATCCACTGAGCCAAACTGGTTTTGGCCTGTCTGTAATTTTTAACATAGGTGTATTTTACATTTCATTGGGTGATAATTTAATTACTATCTATCTCACTTATCCTTACATGAACTCCATGAGAACAGGGCAATATTAAAATTTCTTAGACATGGTATCTGCAACATCTGGCCCACTGCCTAAAATGGGTAGGTGTTTAATAAACATCAGTTGAAAGAATGGGTTGGAAGGCTGATGTTCATGTATTATTTGAATTGTATTATCTATTATTTAATTACAAAAGTAATATATGATATTTGTAATAAATGTTAATAGTGCAGAAATATATGGAATGAGAAATAAAATTGCTCCTATACCTTATAAGCCAATCTCCCAGAGGTGTCTACTATTGACACACTATTGATAAAAACTTGGGCTATGTCCTTCCAGGATTTTTCCTATTTTTCCAGTCATGCACCACACATGCATAGATACATAGAAAAATAGAATCATATGCTACACATGCCTTTGTTTTGTTTAACACCATACTGGAGCTATATTTATTTCTTGGTTGATATATAATAGATCTCCCTCATTAAAATGATTATTAAATACTTCATAAAGGTCTACAAACAATACAGTGAGCACTCATGTACTCACTGCCCAGCTTATTAAATAAAGGTAATAGATACATTGACCAGAGTCCTCTCCGCACCCCTGAGCAGAGGTAACTGTCTTGAATTGGGCATTTTACATTCCCAAGCATTTATTGATTCTTTTACTCTTTAGAGCTATACCCATAACCAAAGGAAAGACTTCATATACTTCCAAATTTTATAAAAATGGTATGATTCTGTGCATTTTCTGCAACTTGATTTCCCCCCACTCAACTTTATGCTGAAATGAGATTCATTCAAACTGAAATGAGTAGTTCAGGTTCATTCATTTTTGTTGATGTAGCATAGTCTGCAATAAGATATAATTAATTATCCATTCTTCTAACAATGTGCATTTAGGTGGTTTCCTCTCTATCTCCTCTCCACTTTTCTTTTGTTCTTTCCATAACACAACTATAAAATGGTATTGAATCTGCTTTATTTTGTGTGTATGTGAGAAAATTTCTCCAGAGAATATACTTGGGAGGAGAAATGCTGAAGTGTAGGGTACACATTTCTTCATCCTTAGTAGAGAGTGTCAGTCTACATCTCTAATGTTCTTTCATTGCTGTTATACACAGTGTTCCATTAAAATCATGTACATTAGGGTTTTTTAATCCATTTCTGGTTATTATTTGGTGTAGGGTGTTGTTAAAACAGTATCAGATATAAAATCTTTCATGTTGAGATGATTACGCTAGTGGAGCACTTGAGAGCGTAGAAGGCCCTTTGGAGTATTTTAGCTCATTTGATCCATGGAGAGAGTCAGGTCAGTTATCATTACTCCTTTCCATCTTCAATGAAGATGATGAAACTAAACTCCTTTTACAGTTACAGAGGTGGTGCAGGGGAGATCTGTGACTGGTCAGTGCCTGGGAAATATGTCACAGCCGAAGACCACAACAAAGAAAAGGAGGAAACAGGCCTTTTTGTGGCACCTGTGAAAATACAGGGCATCACTCACAAGCTGCTACTCGACGGCACTGTCCTGGAAAAGGGGGAAACAGATGGCCCATTAATAGGAACCTGAGAGCATTGTTTGGAGTTGGGTAGGAGGTATCCTCTGGGGGACCAGGAGAGAAGCTTTCCCCAAAGAGCCACAGCAGCATGGAGGAGGAGCTTGCAGTGGCCATTTCCTCCCTCCTGTGCCCTGGGAGGAAGGAGCCCAGAGAGGATGGGGTTGCATAGCTTCCATTGTATGCCTAATGCTGTGTCTGCCAGAACTCCCCTGAGAAGCCAGGAGCTAAGGGTATAGATGTGTGTGTGTGTGAGTGTGTGTATGTGTGTATGTGTATGTGTATGTGTATGTGTATGTGTGTGTGTATGTGTATGTGTATGTGTATGTGTATGTGTATGTGTATGTGTGGGTGTGGTGGGAGAAGGGCTGCCATGGTGAAAGTTGAGCACCAGAATGACATTGGGGCAGGAATGCCTAGGATGGGGAAACATGTTAACCAGAGGTGTCTAGGGCATGTGTAATGCTCACTCCTGGGTCTTCCTTTCTCCTTTTTATGTGCTGGCTGAGTGTCCTGAGCTTGAACGGCTCTCACCTGAATAGAGCTACTGTGCATTGCTTCTCTTAAGAGTGGTGGAGAAACGTGGTTTAAAACCAGAAATCCAGGCTCTGCCACTAACCAGCTCTGTGACATTGGGAAAGTCCCGTAGCCTCCTGGGATTCTTATCCCATAAGAGATGCCAAGATTCCTTCTTCGCTACAGGCCTGTCTAGTGTCTACTCTGCAGGTACAGGGTTATAGGCTGTTGTCAGGAGTTGAAAAGTAAGTATGAAACGATCCTATTCCAGAGCTTTTTCTCTAGTTATGGCCTTATGTTCTATAATACCTAGACCCTGATGAGCAATTGAGCGTCAAGGAAGCAGAGTGAAGGTTGCTTTGGAAACAAGGAAAAGGAAAACAGAGGTTTGATTGGCCCTGAGGTTCCTTCAGTGCTTCTGCTGTTTGTTTCATTGAGGAGGTAGAATGAGTCACACACACTGTTCTAAAACTGAGTGAAGATGCCTGCGCAGCCAAGGACATTTTCTGAAATCCTTGTAATCTACCACACAACACCGACACAGGGTCAGGATGGCAAACGTACACTGCTTCTCCCTGGATGCCACTTACACATCACTTGTCCTTAAAATGGGCACCCCAGAGTCCCATCCTCTTACCTGTTCTGTTCTCATCATGTAGTTTCCACCTGGTTCATCACATGCATTCCCATGGTTACCTGGAGACTCATGAAACCTTAGCCCAAGTTTTCCAGTCTGGTGCTCCTTCTAAGTTCTAGATTAAGTGGTGACTAGACATCTCCAGTCAGGTGTCCCACAGGCATCTGTACTCTATGGCCCAACCTCACCCCTCATCCTCACTCCCAGCTGTTCTCTTTCTCTAGTGTTCTCTCTTTGGTGACTGACAGCAGCCTCACCAGGCTCCTATAATTACCATCTGGACAAGGTCTCCCGGACCCATCACTGCAGCTTTCTGCTCACATCCAACCAGCTAGCAAACTGTCCATTGACTCTGACATTCCCTATATCACTGTGTTTGTGTTTTCCTCAAAGAATTACTTCCTTTTCAAAGTCAATTCTTCTGTGGTTCTGTTCCCATTAGAAGACAATCCCAACCCTTTAGGGTGACCTGGGAGGCCTGACCTCCTTTCCTATATCTTACCACTTTCCTTCCTTGTCTCTACTCTGCAGCCATCCTGTGATGCACACAGTTTGGCCAGAGGGTCACCAGCCCTACCCTCTTCTTTAGGTGTGGCTTGTCCCCGTCAGGTTTCTCTTCCTGGAGTCCCTCCTTCTTTCCCACTCCAAGCCCCTCACCTGACTGCCTCCTTCCTCCTCACTTTTCAGGATGTCACATAGCATCTCCTCCTCTGGCCTTCTCACCCAGATCAGTGACTCTTCCTAGGAACCTTCAGGCATCCTGCAGCAACCTTTATCGCAGCACTGATGACATCATTTCAGGTGGTCCTCTGAAGTGGGACATGGCGATAATATATTCTCAGCTCCCGATACAGTGCCTCGCTCTCAACATGTGAGGCAAAGAAGCCCATTTCACAAAGAGAGAAAGAAACTCTCAAAGTTGTCTCAAGGTGGCAGTGGGACCCAGGGTTCTAATGCCTCCCATTGTATTTGTGAAGATCACAGCAGGGACAAATCTCCACAAACATCCACAGGTTCCAACAAACCCTCAAAACTAGCTGATTTCTTAGATTTCCACATGCCTTCTGTCATCAGCTCCTCCACTTTGCCTGAGGTGTTGACCAGCACCTGCAGTCCAGGAGCTGGCGACTCACAGGCACCTGGGCATCATTGCTGGGTTTAGGAAAAAGAAGGCAGAAAATTGAGTGTCAGCTGTCCAGCTGCTGGCAGTCAAAGATGATAACTCACTGTCAGAGGTTCGTGCCTTCAACAGAAGTGGCTTGTAGAATCAAAGAGCTCCTGCCATGGAATCTGAGGCGCAGCTGAGGATCTGGGCATGTGGTGGGTAGAAGGGGGTGAGAAGGGGTAGAGGCAGTTACTCCAAGGGTCAATATTTCAGCTTGTTCCTGAAGAAATCATTGTAAAGTCAGCCAATCAGAAAGGAGACTAGTGGTACCCCCTCTCTCCCTGTCTTCCCCTCCCTATTTCTTGGCATTTTGTTTGTCATCAGATTAATAAAATCTTTTTAATCCTGACAGGAATGACAACCTCATGAGGAAAAACTGGATGGAAGATTAAAACAACATCAAGAAGTAAAAGTTTTTCCTATATAAGGGCTTAAACACTTGCTTTGTACAAGAGGTTGTGAGTTACTATCTTTGTCTCGGGGGTGTAATTTTTCTTCTCAAATCTATAGAGTAGTTTCCAGAATTGTAAAAGCTGTTTCCAAAGCCACGTCTGAAGCTGACGGTGCCCAAGTATAGTCATCTCCATGAGGGATGAGAAAGGTATTGCCTTCAGAGGACAATGTGCACCATAAAATTAAGATGTAAACACACACACACACACACACACACACACACACACACACAATGCTTGAAAACAGTAATGCCTTAACAAAAACCCGTAATGATTTTTTCTATGCAAAAGGGTAGGACTTACAAACAAATGATTAAAAGTATAGGTTAAACTTAGAAAGGAAATCTGAACAGAAATAATTCCATGTATAATAGTATTTAATGTTAAGTTTGGTTATTATACTATTAAATGAATTCACATATATAAAATAAAAGTTACACTTTTCATCACAAAAATACTTTTTAATTTAGAAAACATTAAGTCACTCTATGTTCCCTTATAGGCATTAATACATTGCTTACATTAAGAATTATGTTTAGAAAAATGTGCTTGTCCATACCTTTTCAGAGCACAACTTTCAGAATAGGAAATGATTTCCAAGTGGAAATTGAGAGAACATTAAGGTGGCTGTTGTGTTTCAATCTTGATATTCTTATTGAGATCATTCATTTTAAGATTCAATAGCCACGGAGTATCTGGGATCTGCCTGCCCTCAACTAGAACTGGCTCTGTTGTCTTTTCCTTATCCTCGGGGAGAAAATCCAGGCCAGGTCTTCCAGCGTCCAGAGAGGGCCCTCGGCTCTGGTTCACAGGGGACATCTCAGTTCCTCCTTCAAATCTTCCCTCAGTCAATTCTTAGCTGTGAGACCTTGGGCTAGTTAGTTAACTTTTTTTGAGTCTCTCTTTCCTTCATCAGTAATTTAGAGATAACAGTCCCTTCTTCATAGGTTTGTTGGAGGGTTTGATCATTGTATGTAGTCTTAGGACAGTTTATGACTGGTGCCTTGCAGATCCTCAATAGATATGAACGATTCCTATGTTATTATTGACATTGGAAAGCTCCCATGCTTTCTAAGGAATTGGCGTGACTAGCAGAGACTTTGCTGTAGAGCAAATAACTAGTGAATAGTCAAAAGTATTTAGATAAAACATATTGTCCTCAATGCCCTAGCATCAATTGTTAAAACACACACACACACACACACACACACACACACACACACACCCCACACCAATGTAGGGGAGGGGGAATCCTGGCAAGGGGACAAGTTTGGAGGATTGTCTGAAAGCAGTCATTGTGTTCAGGTGGCCTGGCAGGCTACTGTAAACAGGAGAGATAGCTGTGAGGAGGAAATCAGAGCCCATTGTGGGCCCCTAAAATGGATGTCTTTTCAACTAAACAGATGGCTATCAGTCTAACAGAGGGACTCGGGTTCCTTTCTGCCCCGCCATTTCCTTTACTGAGTGTCTGTAAGAACCACCCAGTCTGGTGTTTCTCAGGACTGCAGGCTTTTAGGTCAAATAGGAAACCTGGGAGTGCCTGAGAAAGCGCCGCACAGGCGGGGGTGACATCACCCTCCCTGCTGCTGGGTGGCTGGAGGCCCTGGTGCCCGGATTTGTGTAGTTTCTCTCTCCGCCGTGGGAGCACCAGCAGCCAGGACCACAGGGAAGAGCTTTGTGTTGACGTCGCTGAAGGCTTCCCGGGCTGAGAACCACCCGCCCCTTCGTTCATTTCAGAAGCGGGGCCATCCTCCACGCATTGCCATCCTCACGCCATCCAGAATGGACAAGACCCAAGAGCCCCCGGCCATGACTGTCCACCTGCTGGCCAACTCCGGGCAGGGTGCGCTCCTGCAGCAAGTTCTGGACCAGCTCGTGGGCTGCGTATGCCCAGAGGTCCGTCTCTTTCTGGTGTCAGAGCGGGTCGGTGCCGTGAACAGCTATGACAGGGGCCACCCCAAGCGCTCCCGGTTCCCAGGGATGTCTGTTCTGCTCTTCCTGCACCGAAGCCGGGGAGAGGAGCGGCTGTTGCGAGTTCTCCACTCCCTGCGGCAGTGGCCCTGGCAGTGCTACCCCGCCCTGAGCCTGCAGGGAAGTCCGTGTGCCCACCATTTCGCCCGCCAGGAGTTCTACACTCTGGACAACCGCATGCCCATCTGGGGCGTGAGGCAGGTGCACGGCGGCCCCGAGGTCCTGCGGGTGACCCTCTACTGCACCTTTGATAACTATGAAGACGCCATCAGCCTCTACGAGATGATCCTGCAGAGGGAGGCCACACCGCAGAAGAGCAACTTCTGTTTCTTCGTGCTCTACGCCACCGAGAGCTTCGCCCTTCAGCTGTCCCTGAAGCAGCTGCCCCTCGGGATGTCAGTGGACCCCAAAGAGTCATCGGTGCTGCAGTTCAAAGTTCAAGAGATTGGCCAGTTAGTGCCTCTCCTCCCCCATCCGTGCGTCCCCATCAGCCGCACCAGATGGCAAACGCAGGACTACGATGGCAACAAGATTCTGCTTCAGGTATCTCTGTTTTTCTTCTGTGACCTGTCAGACACGCATGGAATGGTGTAATTTTACATTGGAGGTGGGCCTGAGAGATGATTGCATGAGGGGTTCTCAGAATGCCTGGGGAGCTTTCAAAATTCCAGTAAGATCAGAATCTCCTGGGGCACCCAGGCCTGGGCATTTCTTTAAAAGAAGCTCCTTGGATGATTCTAATATGTAGTATGTAGTGGTGTTGAGAGTCACTGATCTTGTAAAATCCCCCGCATGGGACAGATAAGAAAATTCAGACTCTGTGGACACAGCTGCTTCTGAACCATTTGCTGATCGATTGCTTGTTCTCAGGAAACAAGTTTGACTCTTCAGAAATTATGTATAAAGCTAGATTTATGTAAACAAGCATGTGTTTCTTTTCATTTTATCAACAGGTATGTTCTTTTTAGCCATTAAAATAAAGGAACATAGTCTTTCATGAAGTAATTCATTTTCTTCTTCTACAGCATTTCTTGAAGTCTGCTTTTTCATTTCTAAGTCTCTCAACTGCATTTATTCAGACTCTGTTCCTCTTTCTTTGTCTTGCTCATTTTCTTCCCATTCTCCATCCATGTCCCTTATCTACCTCACACCACTACACACACACACACACACACACACACTCCCATTCCCACGCTCTCACTCTCAATAGTTTGGCTTATGCTGCTTTGGAAGAATACATGTGGGCATTTGTCTGAAGGCTGCTACTATAGGATTGCACAGTGGTTGGCAAACTCATTAGTCAACAGAGCCAAATATCAACAGTACAACGACTGAAATTTCTTTTGAGAGCCAACTTTTTTTAAACTTAAACTTCTTCTAAAGCCACTTTTTCAAAATAGACTTGCCCAGGCCATGGTATTTTGTGGAAGAGCCACACTCAAAGGGCCAAAGAGCCGCATGTGGCTCGCAAGCCGCAGTTTGCCAAGCACGGGGCAAGTTGATTAATCAGTGGTTTGGGTTAATCAGTTAAAATAATCAGTTAATTGGAAAAAAACTGGTTTCAGCTCTTAAGTAAGCAAGACCTGCACTGTATGGGGGCTGCTTACTATCTCTATAACTCATTTCCTTGCCATTCCCTTCACCCCTCCATTTGGAGAAATTCGTTTTGCTATCTCTTGGAACCACATTCAGTAAAAGACAATATTATTTTCTCTGGATGATGTCAGTCTGCCCCTTAAAAGCTTAATCATTTTTCAATGATGTGAATTTTCTTGCTTCTGAAGTGTTTAGAATCAGTTGAGTGACAAGGGATCTTCCTGTTCATCGAGATAGTTGCTACTGTTCCCTGAAATCTGAAAAAAGCCAGCTCTCAATTTGTAACATTTCACAAACATTTCTTATAAGGATGGGGTCTAAATGATCAGAATTTTTACAGATGCATTTCAATTTGTTTATTTTGGCAGGAGGAGCTTTATTCTCCCTCAAGGGATATATCTCCACCACTCAGCATTGTTTCTTCTAAAAATGCCTCATTCCAACTGCACACATCTGCATTGGTGTATTAATAATGTTGTAATCACTTTTGCCATATGGTCTACGGAGTTTAGAATTTTCTTTTCAAAAAGAAAGTTAACATTTCCTCTTCTTAAAAAGATTGCAGAAATGGCTGGCCACATGATAAAATCACTTTTAATTTTCTTGATAAGACTTTATAAGTATCTAATGTCCAATAATTAGGAGCTTAATTTATAGTTCTACATTTCTATGTGAAAAATTTTACATTTGGGGGAATTCAATTTTATTTATTTATCCAACAGATATCTAGTGGTTGTTTACCATGTGGTAGGCACTATGCCAAATACTGAAAACACAGTGACTAAGACATATACAATCCCTCTCCTCTAGATATCCAAATCTGGGGGAATAGCCAGAGAAGTAATCAGGCAAGTGCAAAACAGTGTGGTATGTGATATGGAAAGTATAAGCTGGTAGAGGAGGTAGTAATAATATTAATTATGATGATATAATCAACTCATATTTAGTACTACTATGACCCAGGCATTATTATCACGTAATCCTCTCAAAAACTCTATGACACTGACACTTAGTTATCTCATTTTATAGATGAGGAAACAAAGGCACAGGAAAATTAGGTAATTTTTCTGAAGTCCCGCAAGTAATAAATAGCAAAGCCAATATTACAGGCATCTAACTCAGATTCAGTGATATCAAGAAGGCTTCCAAGAGAAAATGATGTGTAAGCTTAGAGTTTACAACGAGTAGGAGTTTTTAGGAGAAAAGGTTAGAGGAGACATATCCCAGACAGAGGAAAAAATGTACACAAATTCTGGCATTAGGAAAGAACAAACAATGTCCAACAAATTGAAAGAAGTTCAAGTTTGATCAATGGAGCTTGAAAGGCGGGAAGTGGTGAATTATCAGGCTGGAGTAAGAAGGGGAAGACTGTGACCAGTACAGTAGGCCATCCTAAAAGGCTGAGACTTAATCTCAAGAAGAGTAGGAAGCTCTTAACGCAAGAGGGTGACATGATCACAACTGTTTCAAACTCCTCTGGTGGTGAAGTGGAGAAGGGATTATTTAAATGAGGTGTGCAGCCCGCTGGTTGTGAGTTTGACATGCTTGGATTAGAGGGAGGTAAGACCATCCATGGGGAATCTTTTCAGATGGCTGTTACAGTAATTCAGGTGAGAGATATGACAGCTGGTGGGAATGCAAAATAGCACAATCACTTTAGAATATAGTTTGTCACTTTCATACAAAAGTAAACAGACTCTTACCATAAGATCCAGCAATTGTACTTGTTGGTATTTAGGCAAATGAGGACGGATTTCCTCCACCAATTTGGGCAGTCAAGTACCAACCCCAAGTGATTTCTGAATATGGAAATGACCATGCCAGTTTCCATTCCCAGAAGAAAAGAGTTCATTGGATCAAATACAAAGGTAGATGTGATGTCAAAGATGGCAGCATAGCATTTTGAAGGATTGTCTTTATTGCTTCTGTTCAACTCAACCGACTTACTGAATGTCGGTTATGGCATGGCCTGGCAGAGGTGACTAGAACAGTCTGTTCTTAGCATGCGGTAACTAGATAACATTCTTACATTTGTTCATCTTTACTCTGTCCCTAGATCCAATCGAATCCAGGACTCGGTGTTAGGAACAGTGAGCTTTCCTTTCTGAATGACAACCCTGGGGCTGATGTGCTTCCCCAGGGATCCAGGGTGGCCCCTGTCTCCACAAGTAGGACCCTAGATCTGAGAAGAAGAAGGAGCAGGGGCAGGCGGTTCAAAGCCGCTTCTCTGGAATTTCCCAAGCCCAGTGGGAGCCGAGCATCAGATAGCCCTCATGGCACCTTGTGGCGAAACCCTGGCTGCTCATCCCAGGTCAGCAACCCAGCTACAGGTGCCCAACTGCCTCTGTGTTCTTCCCACCTTGAACCTGGGGCCAGAATGAAGGACTTTGATTGGAAAAATGGCTTTAAGAAGCTGGAGGCAGAGACCAATGTCGACACAGGGCGCACCGTGGTCAACTCTGAACCCAGGCAATCGTTTCTGAGCAGGTTTCCGAGGGATCTGCAGACCAGCCAGCTACCACTAGCCTCCTTCTTAGAGGCAGCTGTCTCCAAAAACAACAAAAACTTGAAGGAAAGCATCCATCCTTTGTCATTTGCTGGCCAAAGGGACCCTGATGCAAGGAAGATAATCTCAAAATGTCTTCATCTGCCAGTTCAGGGTGAAGAAAAAGGAGAAGAAGAATTCTTTATATAGCATAAAACAATGTGGTTTTGTATGATACAAGATCAAATACAATGTTCCAGAAAGGGAGCACTCTTTCTTGTTCATCTGAGGGGCCTGAATGCTAGCCATACACAGGTCTGTATTGCTTTCATTTGTTCAAAGTATAATGGTGCTGTAAGTGGTTGTTTGTTTGCAGCCATGGTCATGGTTATAGACACACTAACCCAGCACCTATCAGGATAATTGCACTGTATGGAAATGAGTTGAATATATTTTGCAATGTTGATTAGTGTATGGAATTTGGTTTTAATTTTTCTGGGGTTGCATAGCTCATCCCCCTGGACATCGTGAACTATTTATTCTTTAGTATTTTTAATTTTTTATGTGACCTCCTTTTATAACTAAACCCTGTTCACCACATACCCTCTAGTGCTGTGGTAGGCAAACTCATTAGTCAACAGAGCCAAATATCAACAGTACAAAGATTGAAGTTTTTTTTTTGAGAGCCAGATTTTTTAAACTTAAACTTCTAACGCCACTTCTTCTAAATAGACTTGCCCAGGCTGTGGTATTTTGTGGAAGAGCCATACTCAAGGGACCAAAGAGCCGCATGTGGCTCGAGAGTTGCAGTTTGCCTGACCACTGCTCTAATGATTTAAGTTATTTGCATCTGGAATAAGTGTTTTGAAAATTAGGGATAATTGTTTTCCTGTTTCATGAGCAGAAAGCTAGGGTTTCCTGCTCCTCCATTCCTCATTTGTTTCTGCACTATTCAATGGGACCAGAGGCGCACAGGTCTAACCAGAGAGGAACGTCACATGATTGCATGATGAAACCTCCACAGAACATTGGTTGGGTTATTGGAGCAGGACTTGGGTTCAGCTGGCCATGTTTGAATTCCTAAATATCTTTGCAATATTGATTCATTCAACAAATATTTACTAGGCACCTAAGTTTGAATCAGACATTGATATATGATATACATATATTCTGTGGCCACCAAATCAAAAGTGATTATAGTTCCACCAGTTTGATAAATCCATCCTGTCAACTCAAGAATATATTAAAATCCAAATTTATACCTCTAGGAACTTTTTCCATAATTCATTCTCACAGTTGCTGCACACAAGGCTGTGGTAAGCATTCACAACTTGGAGATGGAAACTGGGCAGATTATGCATTGCAATTATAATCATAATAGACAAATTCTCAATTGCTCATATGCTGTATTTATTTTTTCAGTTGAGTCATACCACATTTTAAAAAGTCTGAGGTCTGTGTTTCAGTTAAGTTACAATGTTATTCTTTTTGTTATATATATGTATTTTATTTTTCAATTACAGTTTATAGTTAACATTGTTTTGTATTAATTTCAGGTATACAACACAGTGGTTAGACAATCAAATACTTTTCAAAGTGTTCCCCCAATATTCCCAGTACCCACCTGGTACCATACCTAGCTATTGCAATATATTGACTATATTCTCTATGTTTTACTTTATATCCCTATTGCTATTTTTTAATTACCAATTTGCACTTTTTTATATCTTCACCTTTTCACCCAGTTCCCAAAACCCTCTCCCCTCTGGCAACCACCAGTCTGTTCTCTGCATCTATGAGTCTGTCTCTGTTTTATTTGTTTATGTTGTTCTTTTGATTCCACAGATAAGTGAAATCATAGGGCATTTGTCTTTCTCTGACTGATTTATTTCACGTAGCATAATATTCTTCAGGTCCAACCATGGTGTAAATGGTAAGATGCCATTCTTTTTTATGGCCTAGTGATATTCCATTGTATAATATGTACTACAGCTCAATAAGGTTATTTTTTTATGAACTTCCTTCTCCAAGACAGATGTTACATAAGACTTCAAATGCTGATTAGCGAGGTCTTTGGGAAACCTGGCTACTTAGTCCACCCAAATGAGGAGAAGGGTGTGCTTAGACCAAAGGACAATTCTTATGGCAGCAGACTGGTCTGAGTTCGGGGTGCTCTGCCCAGCTTAGGGTACAAACGAATGACAGTTGCTAATGGACAGAGACATGACTTCTAAATTGATTTTTTTGGGTCGTTACATCAATATATTCTCATTCTCATTTTTTCTCCCCCTCAGATTAAAAGTAGATCTTAAAAAGTGGATGAAGAACTTAACTTTGGTATGGTTTTTTATAGTAACATTTAAAAAATGAAGGTCTTATTTAAGTTGAACTGTTGAGCTTCTTTGAAACACCCAGCAGGATGGTGTTCTGACATTTCATTCCCACCTTTATCAGGTTACCTAAATTTCTTTAGCATAATACATGGGTAAGAATATAAGTGAATGGAAATCGTGAGAATATTGCAAAATTTGAATGAGTGCCTTATAAAATTGACTTGTAAAATTATCTTCAAATACCACCTGTTCTATTCTACTCAATGTAGGAATCCAATTTACAATGTGATAGGTTGAAAATACCAGTGGGTGAGGTGGAAGAGGCCCAGATTTCGGTTTCAAGCTTTAAAATTTACTATTTATGTGACCTTGAACTGTCAACCTCTTTAATTCCCTCTTTCCTTATCTATAGTAGGAAAGGTTGTTAATAGGATCAAGGTTATGTGTATGAAAGCATTTGGATATTGCCAAGCATTATGAATATGCAAGATAATATTAGTATATGGTCCATGTCATGGTGACAAAGGATTTTTTTAAATAGGCTTTAATAAAATCAATGATACAATAAAAATAAGTGATATAATGATTACAAATAAAGAAACCTATTATTATTGGTATGTGTGCCATTTATTTTCATCTATAGAAGAGAATTATTGATAGAATTCAAGTAGATTCTGTAGCTCAAAAAGAGGTTATACGAAAGGGGTTAACTATACACTAATGTAATCCAATTTATCAAATCAGACTCTTAACTGTAATGATACTGTAATCCCTAAAATGTAAAATGTATCACTTTTAAAATCTGAGTGACTCCTGTTGATAAGATCATTTTATTTTCTCTTATAAGGGTTGCATTGCAGTTGGTTGGCTATTTTAAACCTTATTAATAGTGTTTCACACTTTTTTGCAAGCATTGTTTAGACATTGCTAAACTTGTGACAGCATTTGTTGGTTGGGAGAAGTAGAGCAGGGAATTTGGGGTGCTCACACCTTGACTTAGGAAGGGACATAGACCAGCACCTCAGCTATACCCCATCCACCCTCTGCTCTGATGGGACTTTGTCCAGGGGTCCTGGTCCCTTCACCACTCCCCCAGATCTGCTCGTTGCATCTGGTTATGCTTGGAGATGCTGATGGCACAGGCAGAAATGGAGAGAAATGTGGGGAGACGGGGAGCCCCTTTCTTCCTCCCAGAGGAAGATGGAGAAAGGGGAAGGGAGTACAAGGGAAGGCTGGAACCACAAGCGCACACCCCATGTTCTATTGAGGAGAATCTCCTAAATTTCATGTCAAGTTATAAAAAAAGGAATGCCTGAAATAACTTAATTCTGTATCCCTTTCTTGTATTTTCTAAGCCCGCATGTTTGTTTGTTTTTTCTCTTTTCCTTCTCTCTTTCCATTCCTTTCCCTCTCTTCCCCGCTCTCCTCTCTCCTCCTATTTATTTTTATGTGTGTGTGTGTGAGTTTGATACTCTCTTCATTCTTCCCCATTTTAAAAAACACTTTGTCCTTGCAGCCTCTCCCAGATTCCTCAAGGGGCTGACGTGTAGCTGCTGCTTTCTAGTGGGCCCTTTGGCTAAGCTCTGAGTGACCGAGGACAAGAGACCCTTCTCTGAAGAAATTCTCCCATTTCCAGGATATCCCCAGCATTCTGAAAGGGGCGCTAACCCTAAATCCCTTAAAAACAAATTGGCCTCCCTCCACACTTTCTGTTCTCACGCCTGCTAAAACTTTCTCTGAGGTCTGAGATGGTTCTGGAACAATTTTAAAGATTGGCTATGGTATGTGATAGCAAAACAAAAGACATTATGGCTCCAGTGAGCACATAATTAGGATTTATGTTAAGAATTTTTATCCTGTTAAACTTTATTTTCCGATATATTATTTCAAAAGTCTAGTTATTCCAGAGAATCTTGATGAGGTCTCTGCTTAGCATGAGAAGAAATGTATTATTTTCTCAAATTCCATGTTGACCAGAGATGTCTCTGAGATGTTTCTTTTTCTTTTTTTTTAAATGTAAATTATTTTATTTTATTTAATTTTTAAAATTTTATTTACAATATAACTTATATTTAATAGTAGTACATATGTTTTCCTCCCCCTCAATATCCTCCCCCAGCCTCCCTTACCCCCCAGCACATGTCCCCACCTGCCCCCCTCCCCACCCCAGAGTCTTTCATTCATTGGTTATGCTCATATGTATGCAGACAAGTCCTTCGGTTGATCTCCCCCAGCATCTGCCTCCCCTCCACTCCAGCCTTCCCCCTGTAGCTTGACAGCCTGTTCAAGGCCACCCTGCCTCTATATCAATCACTCTCCCCTGTTTCTTTTCTTCAAAAATATCTTGCCTCTGCATACTGAAAACAAACGTATAAGAGCAAAAAAAGTTTGAGTGTCAGTTTCAATGTCCAACTGTTCTGAGTCCCAGTTTCAATGTCAAATAGTTCTTCATGTGTACATGTCAGCAATGGTATCCAGATGGTGGACACATCGTGGCAATGCAAGATCCATCCTCTCTGGTATGGTCCTGGGCCGCCTGCAGCTACGCACAGCTGCCGACTGCTAGCATGGCAAGGTGTCGTCGGTGTCCCCCATCTCTGAACCGTCCTTGTGGCTGGAACAGGCCCGTCAGTTCCTCACTGTCGCAGGAACCCACATGGTCTTGGAGTTGTTCTCTGCAAACACGCAAACACATTCTCGACCAAAGGTTAACAAAGGGATCCTCTCTGCAAAATAGACTTGGGATTCTTTTTATTTTTGCCTAAATGATTTTCCTTTGGCTTATTTTGACACCATGTGTGTTTTTTTTATGGGTGTCTGAGATGTGTTTTTTTAAGGATAATAATTCTAAAGAGGAACAGTATTACCAAATCTGAGCTGATGATAATGGCTGGTCTGGGCAGCGCCTGCTACATGTAAGGTGCTCCTGTATTTCAATCTTTACATCAATTCTGTGAGGTAGGTGCTGTAATTACCCCATTTTACGGATGAGAAAACTGAGGCACAGAGAGATCAAGTTCCTAGCCAGAACTGCTCAATTAATAAGTGTCACTGACTAGGCTTAGAACCCAGTCTGTCTGTGTCCCTAACCACTATACAACTCTGCCCCTCGAAGTGGGGTGCAAGGAGGTTAGAGTTCAGCTTCAGCATGTGCCCACACCATCTCTACACTACATGCCTGACATACCACTCTGGTTTCCTTTCTGTCCCCACTTGTTCTGTCTGCCACAGACCTGCTTAGATATGAGGTTGAAATGCCTGTTACAGGGGAGCTGACTAGATGACACCCTTTTAGAGCAACCCCAGCATCCAGCCCTTAGCCCAGTGCTGGAACCAGAGTAGATGTTCCACAGTAAAAAAAATTACAAAGATTTTGTTCAGTGGATACACAGCAAGGGGACACAGATGAGGCTTCCATTTTCTAGATGCCAAAAGTAAGAGATTGTCCTACTTGGGGGAGGGTGCTATAACCAGATAGCACAGGCTGGGTGGTTCTAACAGCAGACATTTATTTTTCTCACAATTCCAGGGGCTGGGAAGTCCAAGATCAAGGTGCTCACACAGCTGGGTTATGGTGAGAGCTCTCTTCCTGTCTTGTAGGAGGCCACCTTCTTGCTATGTCCTCGTATGGGAGAGAGAAAGAGAGTTCTGTTGTATCTCTTCTAAGGGCACTAATCCCATCCACAAGGCTCCACCTGCATGACCTAATTACCTTCCAAAATTCCCACTTCCAAAGACCATCACATTGGGGGTTAGCTAAGACTTCAACATATGAATCTGGGGAGACACATTCATTCCATAACAGAGATGAATCCTATCATTCCTGTCTCTCCTAAGTACCAGATCTCCTTCCACCAGCCCCTCTTTTCATTAGTCATTTCCCCATTTCCCAGGTGTGCAGTTTTCCTCCATCCCTGTTGACTGTAGATCTAACTCAGCTTGCAACAGTTCCCTCCTCATCTATGCTTTTAGTGTATTACTGCACTTTTCTCTCATAGTCCCTGCTGCTGTGCTCTCTGAACCTCATTCTGAAGTTGGGCCTCCCTCATCCACTCCACAAGCATGTCCTGGCCACCAGACCCCTGCATCTCTTCCCCTTATGTTCAGAACCTGTACAGGCTCCCAGAGCCTCAGCCAGCGAGCCTCACATCAAAGGATCCAATTTTGTCTTCAAGAGACGAAGTCCCAGGAGATGGTCACAGCAGAAATGATGATGCTGTTCTCATCACAAGAGTGTTTGAATTCCCGCAGTCATGGATCATGGTTGATTCAAGTGAACATCCATTATAAGTCATGGTCCTTTTCATATCCCTCTCAGAGGATAATATTCACATCTTGAAATTTTCTCTGCTTTGGTCTAAGTCGCAAAACTAAGTGTGACTGAATTTCAACAGGACTTTTAAATGAGGTGTGTAAATATTTCCCTTGATTTTTCCCCTTCACTAGTGTGACATCAGAGGGCACTACTGTGATACAATCAAGTCACTGTGGTAATCTCCAAACCATTTTTGTTCTGCTTCATCCTGAGAGAGGAAAAAGAGATATTTAAACTTAATGAATGTTCAGGAAATTTCCCCACAGTTTCAGTGGGAGGCAGAGCCCACCTGAAACACATTCTGTCTGCACCTCTCCTGACTTGGCCATGGGACATAGACTCAACCAAGAAGATGTATTCTTCCTGGAGTTTTGATGCTTCCTCAGGGGTAGGAAACCTTCCTTAGGGTTGTGGGAAGCAGACAGTGGCACTCTTGTCTCAGAAAGAGTGATGTCAGCCTTTGGCCATGGAGCTCTTAGTCCATATTGGTCCAGGGCCCAATTTTGGCTGCAATTCTGTCGGTTTACAACCCCTCCCCTCTTTTTGTTTTTGTGCATTTTCTAAGACCAGTTCTTCAGCCTTCTGATAAATTCATTCCCAGCTTGAATCAGCTAGGATCAGTTCTGTTCTCACACCAAATAACTAAGATTGATATGGAATGAAACATTGATAGAGGTTAAAGCCAAGAAGAAAATTGGAGCACTGTATTAGGGAATTGAATTTTCAAAGGGATATACAAGGATGTTAAAAGCTGTTTGTTTTGGGGCTTAGTGTCTCTTTAAAGTTCCCTTGCCTTTCTTTGATTCTTTGGATTCTTTTCTTTCTGGGTCGCTTCTTTCTTCTCCTTCATGGCTGGGATAGTAAGAAGACCTGCTCTCTCCCCTTTATGAGTCTAAGAAGGAAGTGAGATGGGAGCCACTGTGAGAGGGGAGGTGTTTTTGAAAAGCAGGTCAGCCTCCAGACTTTAGTACGGGGTAGACAAAAAGAATCCTGTGGGCTGTGTGGTCTAGCCTAGGTCAGCTGGACAGGGCCCCATAGTTAGAGCCCTTTCATTATAAGCAAAAGAGACTGAGAATTAAGTTATACAAAAAGGGGAAAGAAGAAAAGCTACTGAGTCACTTTAATTAGCAGAAGTGGTCAGGGGACTACAGCCCCAAGCATCACATCCCACTAGCAGAGCCCTTAGTGGACAGAGGAAGTATTTTCTCAGAGCTCCTAGAAGAAAATTCCCAAGGAGTTGTCTGATTGGTTTGTGCTGAATCACATGAACCAATCACTACAGGTGATGGGGTTCTCTGATTGGTGAGGTTGTGGATCTTTGTCTATTGTATGAATGAAAGCTGGATGGTGGCGGTCACAGGGAGGGAGTCAACCCCACTTGAGTAACATATGGGTTCTACATAGGAAAAAGGCTTTTATTATTATTATTAATTATTATTATTATTATTATTATTAATCAGAAGAAATGAGAAGAGATGTTTGGCAGGCAACAAAAATAAGTATCCACTCTTGGCCCAAACTTCAGCTGGTAACAAAAGAAGAGCACTCTCTGCATGGTTCCTCTGAGGGGGACCTGGGGTGCTGTTCCTTCACCTCTTTCTTGCAAAGAATATGCTTTTGAAAACATAACACCTTCCAGCATCTGGCCTCCATCAATCTGCTTTATTTACTTTCAAGTTTGTACTAGTTTCCTCGAGCTGTTGTAACAAATGACCACAAATGTCATAGCCTAAAACAGTAGAAAGATCCTAATCTCTGACAGTACTAGAGGCCACAAGTCCAGGTGATGGTGGGACCAACCTCCTTCTGGAGGCCCAAGTGGAGAATCGTAAAGTCTCTTCCAGCTTTTCCAGGCCTTGGCTGCAAAACTCTAAGCTCTGCCTCTGAATTCATCTCACCTTCTCATCTTTCTGTCGCTTTCTGTCTCTTCTAGGGACACTTGCCATTGGATTTAGAGCTCAATTGGATAATCCAGGATGACCTCATTTAAAGATCATTAACTTAATTATATCTGCAAAGACATTACCAAATAAGATCTTAGTCACAAGTCCTAGGGACTAAGATCTGGACATATCTTTTAACTATTCAACCCACTACAGAGTCCTTATAACCATGTGATTTTTTTTCTGGGTTAATTTAGTTATTATTTGTATTGTCTGACACTCTCCATTCTCTTTCTCTCTCTCTCTCTTTCTCTCTCTCTTTCACACACACACACACACACACACACACACACACACACACACAAATATAAATTCTGTCAGAGTTAGAATCTACTGTCATCTTCATAACTATATCCATAAACCCTAAAACATCACCAGAACCAGAGTAGGTATTCAGTTAGTGTTAGTTGATTGAATGAAAACATTTATCTCCTTGGATTGTATCTCATTAGCATTTTTGCATACATTTGTTACTGTTCCTAACCATTATATTAGTGTTGGGCAACATGTTTCTCTACCTCTCATGTAATACACACTCCCCCTGATGCCTGTTTTCCTTCTTTCTGGGTGATCATTTCCATCCTTTAATTAAGAGAAACAAAATTTATGTCCTACAATATTGTCCTAGATGCTGCCCAAGGAATTAATGATAGAAAAAAACATGTAGAAATACACATTGCATAACTTTAGTTTTTTATTGCCTGTTCAGCTGTAAATAATTTTAGCTTTCCCCCCTCTTCCCAATATTTTTCTCATCTCCACTAACAGGTTAAGCTAGCAATTCTTGGACTATGTGTGCTCAGACCCTTTAAGTTTTGGGTTTTCGTTGTTGTTGTTGTTTAATTCTTTCTCAAGTCAGTCACTTTCTTCAATTTGTATTTTCTTAAGTTGGCCCTGGATAGTTGAGGCATGAAAGAGCTTCCAATGGACACTAGCTAAACTGGTTCCAATAGGTTGATAAATAACAGGCTAAAGCCTGTTTTTGACTGCCTAATTTTAAAAATAGTAATTAACATGCTCTACCACCTGAGCAGCCACCTCATCAGTCTGAGACACCTATTGGGAAGAAGAATTAATGGAGTAATTTCTATTGAGACACTTCTCAGCTTCAGAGATAATTAAATGACAGGTAGGGTCGGTGTGTGACCACCCATGTAGGCATGGAGGGTTTTGAATGGCCTCTGAACAAGCCTTTCTTGAGCCCTGACCACCATCAGCACAGGGCTGGACACTGAGGAGCTGTTTGCCTGGCTCGGGACCAGATGGATTTAAATTGATTCTTGCAGTTTTCTCATGAGAAGAGAGTTCTCACATTGTTGAAGCTAGTCGTCAGTGTACACCAGAGATCTAGGGTTCAATTACTCTTCACATGGCGGTGCTAAATGAGCAAGCTTTAA
Organism: Antrozous pallidus; assembly: GCA_027563665.1. NCBI lineage: Eukaryota > Metazoa > Chordata > Mammalia > Chiroptera > Vespertilionidae > Antrozous > Antrozous pallidus. Next base: position 27,117,082 of record CM050508.1, on the reverse strand, counting down.
AAGGGCCCACAGACACCACAAAAATGTTCCCCAAGTGCAAAAGCATGAAAACATAACCACCTCGCTGTAGATGCTGCCCTACAAAACCCAGCACAGGATTCCTCAGGAATGAAAACCAGCCTGGGAGCAGATCGTGAGATACATAATTAGAGAGTGAAACACCTTGAATGGTTACTTGCCAGTTTTCACCACAGCAGTGCCAGCCAGAGTTTGCTTTCAGTCACGCCCAAGTCTCAGTGAAGCTGAATAATTTAATGTGTGACTTGACTTAGAGTATTTACAATTTGCATATAAAAAGGAGTTGTTCCAATGAGGCAATTGAAGTCCACATCATAAGGAAATTTCCTCCCTTCTGCTGTTAGCACAATTTAGCAAACATATAATTGTGTCCTGAGCTCCCTCCCTCTCTCCCTCCCTCCCTCTTCCTTCTTTCTTCCCTCTCTTCCTCCTTTCCTTTCTTCATTATTATCATTATTATTACTAGAAGCCTGATGCATGAAATTCATGCAAGGGGCTTGGCCCTCGTAGCCACAGCAGCTTGCCTCGGCCCTCATAGCCCTGGCTTTGTCTGGAAGGTCACCCAGAAGCATGTCTGGAAGGTTGTTCAGCTGTCCAGTCTAATTAGAATATTACACTTTTATTACTATAGATTATTATTAGTAGTAGTAGCTTATTTTTGGCAGTCTTTATTAAATCAGAGAAGGGCTTTTCTACAACCTCTAGAAGTGAATATGCTGGATCCCACTGAGTCACACTACAGACTGGCATATTTCTGTCCTACATTAGGCTAAAGTTAAGATGAAGAATTTCTGTGCCTGTGTTGGGTGTTTAAGGTTACTTTTATGGAAAGCTAACAGAACTGGTTGAAAGTGGAAATGTACCTAGTAAAATAAACTAGCATCATCTGGGCTGTCACAAGTTGCTGTCACCAGTTCCTCATTCCATGTGGAGTGAAGTGGAGGGGTGACAAGGAGATTTCAATATTTATTAAGAGAGTGGTGCCAGAGCCTCAGCTTTTACATGAAGGCAAAAGCTCTGCCTTTTTAAGTTGATAGCTCTGTAGTGTCCACGTAATTACCCCGGGTCATAGTTGCCCAAAGATGTAGCCAAGTTATGGTCACAGGCAGAGTGGGTGACTGGGGAGCTGAGGGGGGACTGTTGGTCTGGTTCTGGGTTCTGTTTGTCTATAAGAGAAACTGGAGGAAGTAAAGAGTGCTGTGTCTGGTGGGAGATTTTATTAGGCAGACCAGGGCGGCCAGGGCAAAGGAAAAAGTGAGCCTGCTGGGAGAAAGCCAATTGTAGGAGCATGAGTGGGGACAGGAACAGGTCCAAGATCTCATTCTTGGTTGCCTATGGCTATGGCAACGGAACCTCTTGTTTAGTGGGACAAGGGCTGAACCAGATTCCCCGACTCTCTGAGGATGAGTTGACAAGGGTACAAGTGTAGGTCCCTGAGCATCTCTGGCATGGTGCCTCAGCCAACAGGGGCTCAGAACCAGAGCCCCTTGGCTTTGGGCTTGGAACCAAGGTAAGGTCCTTGAAGAAAAAAAAAGTGAGACTGGTGTGTGTGTGTGTGTGTGTGTGTGTGTGTGTGTGTGTGTGTGTGTGTCCTTAGGGGACACACATGTCTTTACTAGGATAACAATAATCATGAGACTTCAGTATGTGTGAGGCACTGTTCACAATTTAAGCTTTTTTCAGGTACAATTCAAGTTCTAAGATTTTTACGTATGTGAACTCATTTAATCCTCACAATAACTGCACAAGGAAAGCACTATTTTTACCCTCATTTAACAAATGAGGAAGCTAAGGCAAATGGAGTGGAAGTAACTTCTATAACTAATAAGTGGGGCCCAGGCCATCCAACTCCAAATTCCTGACTTTTCATTAGGTCATTTATGTGGTTGGTTGAACAATGGCCCCAAACATATCTATTCCTGATCTCTGGAATCTGTGAATGTTGCCTGATGAGAGAAAATGGAACTACAGAGGTGACTAAGGGTCATGGGATGGGACATTGTTTTGGTCTATCTGGTGAGTCCCAATGTAATCACAGGTATTCTCATGAGGAGGAGGAGGGGGAAGGGAGATTTGACCACAAAAGGTGACATGAAGATGGAAACAAGAAGAAGAAAGGTGATGTGATTTGAGGACGGAGTCAGGAGCCAAAAAATGCCAATGGCTTGCCTTGTGACACCTTAATTTCAGCCCTGTCAGAGATGCATTTCGGACTTCTAGACTCCAGGATTATACGATAAATTAAGGTGGTTTAAGTCACTAAGTTTGTGGTAATTTGTTATAGCAGCCATAGCTAACTAATATACCATAATTCTCAACTTTCTTCACAGAGACAGAGATGATATCTTCAGGGGGAGCATGTGTCCAGTCACATCAGAAACCCTCAACTTCCACTAAACTAGATAGTGTATGGCTTGTGTGTCTGTGTGCATGTGTGCATTTTGTGATGGCAAGGCATAATAAACACATGCTATGAGTATGTGGTTCAGTAATAAAAAAAAAAAAAAGCTCTCAAAATTCATTTTTAAGAAAATGTAAGATCACTAAAACTATGTTTTAAACCTTATTACTGTGACTTTACATAGAATGTAGAGAGTGCCTAAAAAAAGCCCCTGAGCTGATTGTCATCTGAATCCAGTGGTGCCTAGCAGAGCCAGGCCCTGGAAACATACCTTGCCAGAGGCAGGTGTGTTGTTAGTCTGACCTTTAGCTTAGGTGTCAGGGGGTGGATTTCATGATCTAAATCCAGCCAGACACCAGGAACAAACATAATTATTCAGTCCACCCAGAAGTGACGATTACAAGAAGCCACAAGAATGCACATATTTTCTTTATCTTAATATTTAGTAATACTTCCTGGTATCTTACTCTATAAAATAAATGGGCTGTAACAGCTCTGGGTTCCTGTCTCTCCATCAGAGGACAGCTGTCCCATCTAGTCCCAGATTTCTCTACTATCTTTGTGTCTGTCTCTTTCATTTTCTCAATCCCCCATTGCCCCTATTCAAGACTCCTGTCCACTCTCTAGCTGTGCTGGTCACGGAAAAGAAAGAAATATTTATAATAATATGTTAACAAGTAGGTAGTATTAATGAATAAACTTATGTAAAACTGGTTTGATTGTGTGTAATGATATACATGATTGTTTGCTCATTAGCTTGGTTTGGTGCTTATTAACGGCCCCTGACAGCCACGGAGATGCTCACAGCATTATTCTGACCTCCAGAAATGTTAATTAGAGATGCCCTACATGTGCTTTTTCATCTTCCCATGTATCCATGGTTAGAAGGAGAAGGAAACAGATGTAAAAGCACAAATGACAACTCACCACATGAACTGCAGCCCATCAATGGGGCTGAGGTCTGGGGCAGTGGTTGGCAAACTGCAGCTCACGAGCCGTGGTTTGCCGCTCTGTTGACTAATGAGTTTGCCAACCACTGGTCTGGGTTATTTTCATTCTACCAATGTAAATGGCATCCTCTTTGCTCTTGTTCAGAGAGATAGTCAGGATGCAAGATACAGGAAGTGAGGTAATGATTGGCAATACCCTGGAGTCTTATTTAATGAGATAAGCAAACCATCCACAAATTTGGGTCCTATATTACTTTTGCACAACATTCATGCACACAGGCACCGAGTGTTGAGCTAGGCAAGAAAGTTCATTTAACTTTCATGGTGCAAATAGGGTCCCAGCAGGTGGTAGAGAGGCTGTGCACATTCCCAGGGCTGCCTTCACCGTTTGAACACATGTGGACCCATGTTTGTTGGAACAATTTCTCAGAAGCAGAATTAAGAGTTGTGAGGAACAGTGCAGGGCCACACAAGACAGGACCATCTGGGAAAGCCCCAGTGTTGGTCAGGAGGCATTGGGAGCAAGGAGAAATGTTGGAATGAGCCTTTGTTGTGGTTTCTGTGGAAAGGAACAGGTAGGGCAGGGTAAGCAGGTTTAGGATTGGCTAGTTGGAATGATTCCAGCAGGCTCAGGAGTTGTCTCTAGTTGCCTGGCACTTGGGACAGGGGATAGTGCCCCCCTGTGAGAGCCTTATGGGAGCCAGATAAAGGAAGGGCTTGGGGTGTGGGCTCTGGATTGGTTGGCTTGCGTATGAAAGGCACACTGCAGGTGAGTCTTGAACCATCTCCAGGAACTGGCAAGCTCTGATAGGGGCAGTCTCTCCAGCCCAAATGTAAAAACATCACAATGAAAAGACATGCTTAATCCAGTTGGAGAAACTGCTGCCAGACTTATAGAGCAGTATGAATGTGAATGGCGAACATTCGCTGAACACTTGTTTAGTGCCTGGCACTGGGCCACATGCTGCACATGTGTGAACTCCATCAGTCCTACACAACCTTCTGAGTTGGGGCTGCTTCAGTTAGGTTAGGTGACTTGCCCAGGGGCATTCAGCCAGTAAACTTCTAAATTAAGAATCACCAGCCTAGACAGTCTGGCTTCTAAGAATCACAAAGGGGCCCAATACTTTTAAATGGAGGTGATGTAGCTGTTTGAAGAACATAGCAGAGATAGAGATAATGAATTTGGTGAGAAGATGGGTACAGAATGTACTCCATGTTCTTCTGCATGGAGAGAAGTTATGTTTTGGATGAAAGAAAAATACCTACATCTAAAATATCACAGAGCTAATATGTGTATATATATATATATATATATATATATATATATATATATATATACACACACACACACATACACACTCTCGATGATACTTTATTTTGGTGTTTTTTCAAATGGGCTCAAGTTAACTGCCTTACATGAAAATGCATTCTTTTTAAAATATATATATATTTTATTGATTTTTTACAGAGAGGAAGGGAGAGGGATAGAAAGTCAGAAACATCGATGAGAAACATCGATCAGCTGCCTCCCGCACACCCCCTACGGGGGATGTGCCCGCAACCAAGGCACATGCCCCTGCCCGGAATCAAACCCGGGACCCTTGAGTTCACAGACCGATGCTCTATCCACTGAGCCAAACCGGTTTCGGCTGAAAATGCATTCTTAAAAGAAAAATGGTATTAAGGCTGGCCTTCAACGAGGATCTTCAGATGATGAGCAAGCTATGAACAGAATGAACCACCTCAGGGAGAGACGTGGTCGATGTTAAGAGATATAGGCATGGAGCTACCACCCAGAGGAAACAAGTTTGAGCCACTAGTGATTCAAGGAGGATATAACTCCTGAGGGGTCAGGGTAGGGACTACATGGATGCAGAATTATGGTAGGAGGCTGAATTATGGTAGAAGGCTGGATGGAGTTGTCATTGTCATTGGCAAGAGTGGGAAAGGATGAGATTAGCCCTAAAGATCCTTGTCATTTGTGGTACTCTGTCACAAAGATTATCTTTATTTGGGAATATTTAAAGACCATTTCTAATGGGAGCTCCCCAATCCAAAGCAACCCCAGACGATGTGAGGGACGCACTCAAAATTCTGTCTTGTTCTGGAAGCCTAGCCTATGTGTTGAGGTAATCTTGGAAGGTCTATATCAAAACCAGAAATGCTGGGTCCTCCCTCAGAGTAGCATCCACTAAATATTCATACAATTAATTCAGTTTCATTGAAAAAAATCCACCTGCACAAAAAAAGGAGTCACACATCTTCCATACACACTCTCACCATTGTAATGAGTATCCCTGGATACATCTCTATTGAATGAGTAGGGTGCTATCGCCACCTTGCGTTCAGAGATGCAAGTGTTTTTATTGATGGTGGAATAAGGTCCTTCATTTAAATATAGATTAACTTCCCTCATATGCTTTTGAGCCGTTCTGTCATATCCTTGTTTTGTTCCTTCAGATGTACTTAGAAGAAGAATTTATACTAAAATTGAAAAAGATCCGCATTGATCCAAAGTGGGCAAGAAATACCCTTAGAACATTAGAAGCAAGGAAGGAACCTGTGTCTCTAGTTCACATCTGTTCTCAGATGGCCTGAATATAGCAGCTTCAGGGCCAAATACTGAAAATAGCAGTGAAATCCTAGGGACTCCGAACTACATCAGTTATCCTTTCAAAGTAAATATTAAAATTTTCTCCAGCCCTAACCAGTTTGGCTCAGTGGCTAGAGCATCGGCCTGCGGACTGAAGGGTCCTGGTTTGATTCCAGTCAAGGGCATGTGCCTTGGTTGCAGGCGTACCGCCAGTGGGGGGTGTGCAGGAGGCAGCTCATTGATGCTTCTCATCGATGTTTTTAACTCTCTATCCCTCTCTCTTCCTCTCTGTAAAAAAAAATCAATAAAATATATTTAAAAAATAAAATAAAATAAAAATTTCTCTACATTGAATTGCTAGATGATTGGAATTCCCTCTAGTTTGACTTAGCACATTTTTTTGGATGAAATAATTATTACAAAATCAAATTACACATTTTGTAAACCTTTTCTATGAAGAACAATTCCAACCATTTGAAATTAAAATAAGCAAAATATTACTGACAGGAAAAGCTTTACATTGATTCACCTTTTTTTGTTTGTTTGTTTTATTTTGTTAATCTTCACCCAAGTATATTTTTCTCATTGATTTTTATAGAGACTGGAGGGGATGTGGGAAGAGACACACGTAGAGAAACGTCTATTGGTTGTCTCCCACACACCACCCTTGCCTCCTACATATGCCAGGGATCAAGCAACGAGGGAAGCTATGTGCCCCTGATGAATCAAACCCAGGACCTTTCAGTCTGCAGGCCGATGCTCTATCCACTGAGCAAAACTGGCTAGGGCTAAACTAAATCTTTTTTTTTTTAAAGCTTCAGAAGCTATCCGCCCTCCCCAACTCCCCATGAAGTTGGAAGATCATGGATTTAATGCCATTCGCCTTCTATTTACTTTTCTTTCTCATCAGTTACTTCTGTAATTTGTCTACCTCTTGAAGGGTGTTTGTTGGCATCTGTGACAATATTTTAACGAGAGGTAGTTTCTGGTCTTTTTTTTTTCCTTCCTCTAATCCCTCTCTTACTCCTTCATCACCAGCACCCACACCTTTTAAAAATATATATATATATATATTATTGATTTTTTACAGAGAGGAAAGGAGATGGATAAAAAGTCAGAAACACTGATGAGAGAGAAACATCGATCAGCCACCTCCTGCACACCTCCCACTGGGGATGTGCCTGCAACCAAGGCGCATGCCCTTGACGGAATCAAACCTGGGACCCTTCAGTCTGCAGGCCAACACTCCATCCACTGAGCCAAGCCAGACAGGGCAACACCCACAATTTTTAACGCTGTTATCTAATATCCAACAGGGACATTCTTTGCTCAGCACAGAAATGTATGCCTGGAAGGGGACCAATAGCAAGAGTTTGATTTTATCCATTAAAAGAATCTAGGCCTTATTCAGATATTCTCAGTAAAACATTAGATAAGTAAAGAAGAAAACGAGGATCTTAACACATATAAGCTACCTGATATGTAGCATGAAGAGTTGCCTCACTGAATGAGGGTGTCTGAAGTGTTAGCTTGAAACACTTAAACAGCTGTATCATCTTAACCTTCCTGGGGAAAAATAGAGCACTCAACCAAGAAATTACTAGTATATCTTAAGCGTAATATTAAAACTACTACTTCCTGTTTTAATAGGTGCATTAGAACCTGTGTGGAAATAAGACCATAGGAGCCCGCTAGCTGCTCCAGGATGATACTTGGATAACAGGTTCATTAGGGCTTCCTGAGGATAAGCCATCCACGTTCCTGCTCATCCTGCGAGTTCCTCTATCATAGCAAGATTGATTTCTTGAATATAATGATTGATTTCTGGGCCAATGCCAACAGAGCATGTCTAAGGCCCTCCCTAAAATAATACACTTATTTTTTTCTTTAATTACACCATTCCTTTTATTTCCCAGTTCTATAAAAAATGCTAGCCATTGAGTGCTCAAGGTAATAGACTACTTGAGCCTCCTACCACCTTGACCTTTGACCCTTCTCACGGATGGCTCAATCCTCCTACAGTTCTGGACTGAGTTCTTGCCTGGTCAGGAGGTGCTGAGTGGACAAGTTTCTCTAGGACTGTTCAGGGCAGCTCTGAATGTCCCAAGACTAAGGCATCACTTATGGTTAGCACGAAACAACTGCTTCATACTCAGCACAGACACAGTCATTGCTTTACAGCTTTATATGTGTTTCTTCTTCTCCCAACTCAATTGAAAGTTCTTTCAGTGGTGGAGAACTTGTTGACTGTCTCTAGCTTTCAGGGATGCTCTGAAAATTTGTGGAAACTCAGTATGGAATTGTGGTTGATAATCAGATTGATAATGAAGACTGAGGGAAGGAGGAAAATGTGAAATAGGAGGAAAAATCAGCAAGGGATATCAGTAAAGCCAAGAGAACCCAAAGGATTCTGTAGAGACCCATGGTTCAAAAGCCCTCGGTTCAGGTGGATGTTCACACCTATTGCAATCTTAGGCTAAAGATGACTTCATTTGCACCTTGTCGTTTTATGTTGGGATCTTGGGATACCTACCAGGAGATAAGAAAAGTGAAGCAGGATCATTCATAGGCTAGGAAAAAAAGTCAAGGAAATTGTTCAGTAGAGGGCGATAGAGAAGCTTCTCTCCATTTCCTGCTCTCACCCTCTATCCATCCTGGTGTCTGGGAACCACAGACTCAGGGGATCCTCCCAGGCACACGCAAGGAGAGGCTGTCATCAGGCATACTTGGATCTTGCTCATGGGAAAGTTTCAGATTTCCCCTCTTCTATATTTAGAGGCCTCCCCCTCCCCAGAATGTCCCCAAAGTCACCACATAGTCCAGAGATGTCTTAAACTGTTGACACCAAGACCAAAATGCTGGTGCCTGGAGGGTCTGCATGCAGGACAGTCAGTGGTGGTTGCTGTAGAAAATGGGGGGACTGGCACTGACAACCAGGGTTGAGCTCCTGGAAGCTGGTGCCCCTGCCCTTGCACCCCTGCCCCAGAGGGATATGGTTTGCTCCACATTCCACTAAGAACGACAGAAATATCCAGTGGTTCCAAGTAAAGCTTGATTATTTTAGCAAAGGTAATGGATGATCTTGGCAACAGAAAAAATGCTATGAGCAGGACTAGTGGTGACAGGTGATGACAGGGGAGGGATGGCATAAGCTTGAGGCCTCGTGGAGGGTGCCCAAGATCCATCTGTGGAGAAAGAAACCAGTTTTTTGCATGCCTCGTCCGGGCCAGGTCCTCAGCTAGGCATTTTATGTCCTATCACATTGACTTAGTTTTACTTTTAATGACAAAATATTCCAAATACTCAAATGAGTATAGAAAACATCATGGATATTCATGTAATGCACTTAGCTGGAACAGATGTCAGCATTTTGTCAGATTTCTTCCCATCTAGTCTTTTTCAGCATCTGGGCCTTCAGTCCTTGAAGGGTTGTTAGGGAGGGGAGGGCAGTGATGGGGGAAACACGTAGGAGAAGCCCAGCTATAAGCAAACAAGCCAAAACCAATATTTGACTGCCAACAAGGCCAGCTGTGATGTGCTTCTTGTTTTTAATGTGTATTTGTATATTTTGTTAATGTCTTAATTTTCAGAAATATTGTAATAACTTTTTATTATATGAAATTTTACTCACAAGTCTTTCTCCTTACACAACTGTTTCTATTCCCCTGTGCCCTCAAACATTTTTTTCCTTTTATGTAATTTCATCATGGTTTCTATATAATTCTGAGTTCTATTTTCCCTCTGTCATGGCCACAGAATATTATTGAATAGCTACCCTTTTATTTCACAGTTAGCTTCCACGGTAAAGTGTAGTGCTGGCCAGCCATGCTGCTGAGTTTATATGCCCAAATTTCCTTTGGGGAAAATATTAAGTTATTTCTATTGGTTTTGGGTTTGTTCCCTTTTCAATTCTAAATTGCGATCATGAAGATCTTTTAGATGCATAGAACTGAGCTGACCATGTCCCAATTTCATGGCATAGAAGCACCATCATTTTATATTATAGCCCATCTTTCCATTCTCATTTTATTTTTCTCTCCTTCCACTCCTGGTCCCCAATCTCATTCCCCTCCTTATGTCTGGTGTATTTTCTATATATCTTTCCAAATGACTTCCAGTGAGTTTCTTTATAAGTATGTCCAATGAGAAACATATTGTTTTCCATTTTAGAAAATGTACTTTAAGGGTATTGCATTCTAAATCAATTCTGTTTCCTACTTTTTTTTTTCAAGCCATGTGGCTGAATGTAGTTAGTTCCTTCTTTCCTGTCTCCTTCCTTCTGTACAGCGTTCAGTTGTATGTGTGGTGCATGCCCCGATTTGATGAACATCTCTGGTCTCCCATTCCTGGAAACCCCAGTGCTATACTCAACCCACATGGCCCCATGGGCATCTCAGGAATAGCAAAGCTGTGTCTGAGGGTATCACTGTGCTCAGTCTCACAGAAGCCTGCCAGATTGCTCTCTGGAAGAACACCAAGCTCTGGTCACACTACAGTGCAGAAGGGTTCTGTTTTTCCACATCCCCACCAACAAATGATTTTATTTTAAAAATTCTGATTTTTTGACAATCCAATGGGCGAAAATGGTATCTCTGGGTGGTTTCAATTTGCATTTTCCAATACTAGTGAGGATTCTGGTTTCTTCGGTCAATTGCATGTTAATATACTCTGTCCGTTTTTCTGTTGGGCACTCTGTCTTTCCCCTGTCTCATTTGTAGGAGTTTCACTGATATATACTACAAGCGCTCTAACTTGCCTGGTTCTTTTCTAGTTGTGTAAAAATGAACTACTAACAATTTGCCTATGTCTAAATAAACTGACATTTAGGGATAAATACTTGTCGTCCTAACATCGCCTGTCAATTCAAAGCCCGAAGGAAGAAAAAAATCAGAAAGGGAAGGTGCTCTGAACTCTGAACTCCTGGATCAGGATGCTTTTACTTGCAAGTGAGAGAGACTCAAATTAATCTAAGCAAAGGGGACTGACTATATTGGCTTACAAAAGTTCAGGGAGGTAAGATTCCAGGCATAAAGGGAAATTGAGGTTAAAAAGAGGCGTCTTTCATTTCACGGTTCTGCCTTCTGAATTGGTCTTGCTCCTGGACAGAATTTCTCTCCACAGCAGCAAAGACAGGCCCTGGGCTCGCCAGGCTAATGGATCTTTGGTGCTGGTGACCTCCATGTCCAAGGAAGTATTTTAATGTCATTGAGGGAAGAGTTTATGCTCAAACAAGATTACCCAGACTCTCATCAGCTTGTACAAAATTAAAATTTGACTTTAATAAGTCAAAATTTGACTTTAAGTTTAATAAGTTATAAGTTTCTTTCTGATGAGATTAGTATTTAATAAGTTACAGATTTAGAAAGTTAATTTCTCCTTAAAATCCCCACCAACAAGAGATTTTATAAAAATTTTGATTTTTTGACAGTCTGATGGGTGAAAATGGTATCTCTGGGTGGTTTCAATTTGCATTTTCTGATACTAGTGAGGATTCTGGTTTCTTCGGTCAATTGCATATTAATATACTCTGTCCATTTTAATTTTTCCTTAAAATCCCCACCAACAAATATTGCTATCCTTAAAATTTAAATTAAAAATCTTATTATCTTTTATAATAAAAGTATAATATACAAATTGACCAAACGACAGAACAACTGGTCGATGGGGGGTGGGCCGGAGAGCAGGCAGTGCCAGGGCAGTCAAGGCGTATGCTAGCAGGCAGAGGGAGGGGATGGTGATGGGGAGAGGGGGTTTGGCAGTGACCAGTGGCAGCGGAGGGGTGATTGCCGGGGTGGGGGGTTGGCACTGCCCCTCAAAGGCCAGTGCTGTTCCCTGATTGGTCCACTGGTCGCCTCCCACAGAGGGAGGCCAGATTGCAGTTTAGGCCTACTCCCTGTGAAACTCTTGAGAGCTCCTGGACTATGAGAGGGTGCAGGCCAGGCTGAGGGACCCTCCCTGCCCCAGTGCAAGAATTTTCGTGCACTAGGCCTCTAGTCCATATATAAACCTAACAAATTTCAACACTTTGAAGGTGCTTTTATAATCTAATAAAATTCTCTTCAACATTTACATTGCATTTGTAAATTAATACAATCAGCTTTCCTTGAAGTCCTTCAAATGTCTAACACATAAACTTTCCTAAGTACTTAGGCATTCTGATAAGTCAAATACATTGAAACAGTACATATGGAGAATCATAAATTCTCTTAAACAGTCTCATACTCTTTACAACCTCAGTCAACTATTCTTCTTTTTTAAATTGTTGACAGTATTACAGATTTTCCCTAATTTCCTCCTTCTCTTACTCAACTTCACTTATTCCTTCCATCTGAAAAACTCAAGTCTAGTCTGATGGGTATTAGACTTATTGGGATGATCACTTTGTAAGCTTTATAAATGTCTAATGTTGTGCATCTAAAACAAATACTATTGTATGACATATGTAATTGAAAAATTAAACACACACACACAAAGTCTAAATTAATTACACAACTGCCCTTTTACACTTCAATGATTAAATTAATCTGTAAAGTATTCAAATTCTCTTAAGCATTACCAGTGCTTACTATTAAAATATCCATTGAACACTACTTGTTTTTATTTCCATATATAATGAGGTTGTATAGAACTGTAAGTCTTGGTCAGGACAGAAGATCTGGAGTAATAGGCTTTGAGGGGGTTCCTCTCACCATCCAGAGGCACACACAGAGCTCTCTTTAATGGGCATTAAGCCATTAGGGACCTCAAGTCCATGCCTGTCAAATGGGTTGGCCTTACAATCTTCTTCAAATTACACATTATTTAATTCTGAAATCAGCTTTGAGTCTATCAGCTCCTGCCGGATGCTGTCAATATTTTGTTGGATTCAACTATTTACTATATGATTCTACTCTAAATCCTTTTCATAGCCTTCTTAACTAGCAGAACCAAAACTCTTATAAGTTGTAAACACCTCCCATTGCATTCTGCACACCTCTGAAGGAATGGTCAGGCTCTGCAGTCACAAAGTCAAAGTTACACAATGACACTTCAAAGAGGAAAAAGGCTCTTTCCGAGTATCATTTTCAGTCCTAAGGTGAGAGAACTCACTTGGTTCTACATTCATGATTTTTTTGTCTTTCTTTTTCTTTATTGATTAAGGTATTACATATGTGTCCTTATCCCCTCATTCCACCCCCCTGTCGTCTGTGTCCATTGGTTAGGCTTATATGCATGTATACAAGTCCTTTGGTTGATTTCTTCCCCTTACCCTCATGCTCCGCTACCGATTGGTCTAAATAGGCAGTTGGACATCCCTCTCAAAATCCAGGACAATTGGCTCCCAACTGCTTGCCTGTCTGCCTTTCTGATTGCCCGTAACAGCTTCTGCCTGCCAGCCTGATTACACCTAACCACTCTCCTGCCAGCCTGATTAATGCTTAATTGCTACCCTGCCAAGCTGTTTGCCCCTAACTGCAGGCCTGGCCATCCCTAACTTCTACCCCCTACAGGCTTGGTCACTCCTAACTGCCTTCCCCAGTAGGCCTGGTACCACCTCAACTGCTCTCCTCTGCAGGCCTGAGTCCCCCCAACTGACCTTCCCTGCAGGCCCAGGCACCCACAACTTTCCTCCTCTGCTGGCCTGGTCACCCTTAACTGCCATCCCCTATAGGCTTGATTGCCACCAACTACCCTCCCTTGCAGGCCTAGTCCCTCTCAAGTGCCCTCCCCTGCTGGCCTGATTGCCCAAACTGCCCTCCCTTGAAGGCTTGGTTACCCCTAACTGCCCTTTCCTGCAGGCCTGGGCGACCCATACTTCCCTCCTCTGCCAGCCTGGTCACCCCTAACTGCCCTCCCCTGCAGGTTTGATCACCTCCAACTGCCCTCCCTTGTAGTCCTGGTCCCTCCCAACTGTCCTCCCCTGCTGGCCATCTTGTGGTGGCCATTTCATGTCCACATGAGATCAGTCATCATTGATTGACCAAATGGGGGCAGCCATCTCGTAAGTTGGAGTGATGGTCAATTTGCATATTATTCTTTTACTAGATAGGATTAGATAGGATAGAGGCCTTGTGCATGGGTGGGGGCTGGCTGGTTTGCCCTGAAGGGTGTTCCAGATCAGGGTGGGGGTTACTTTGGGGTGTGGGGCTGCCTGGACAAGGGGCCTGTGGTGGTTTGCAGCTGGCCATGCCCCCGATGATCCAAGCAGAGGTCTTGGTATTTGGGATTTATAGTATTTGTAGCCTTCAACGAAGCCAAGCCTCCTTTTCACTCTGTGGCGGCAGCCATTTTTGTTGGGATTTATTTATCTTCTATAATTAAAACTTTGTAGCCTTAAGCTGAGGCCAAGGCAGGCCAGGGCAGGCAGAAAGCTTGGCTTCTTCCATTGCCAGGGTAACACAAGCCTCCTGCTCTCTCTGTGGCCACAGCCATCTTGGTTTGGTTAATTTGCATACTCACTCCTGATTGGCTGCTGGACATGGCTGGCGGGTATAGTGGGAGTATGGTCAATTTGTATATTACTCTTTTATTAGATAGGATATAACCTGTCTGTTTCAACATTCTGTCCAGTTGCACTAAGAGGACTTGAAATGAATGCAATTTGAACTCTGAAAACAACACAACATTTGGAGACAGTAGTGACCATTTTATTAAAAAAGTATTAAGTGCAATGTCAAGTTCTGGCTTCAGAGGCAATGTCCAGGCAGGATGAGGGGACCTAGCTCTTTAGTTTTTTCCACCTGGCATTGTTGTGTATTGTGTAGTGGAAAGTGTGATTTTCAAACTTTCTTATAACCAACATCACTAGATGAGGTCAAAGTGAATTACAAAGTGCTTCTAAAAGTTTTAAAAGGATAAAAAACTTGGTGCAAAGTCTTTTATTCTCATTTAACAAGACATATGCATTACTTTTTACAACCCTGAGAATGCTATTAATGTCAGCGAAATGATATCTTTATTATATGAGTCATAATTCTTGGTACCATTTAACAGTGAAGAATTATTAATAACTTTAAGTTAATAGCATAGGTCTCTTCCTAGCTTCCAAAAATATGATTTTGGAATTCTAAGTCACTAATTTTTTTATGATGTGGTGGCAAACCAATAATTTCACTAGCTTTATCTTTCTTCATTAGAAACAGTGATTAGTGTGTGGGTGTTGTTGGAATTTTGACATTTCATAAAAAGTTCCAAGATGGGTGTTTTTGTACTGTCCTGAAATACTTTTCAAAAATGGAAGTACTTGTACTGACTAGATTTATAGCTTGTATTTATGAGGTCAGAAACAATGATTGACTAAAGCTCTTAATTTAATTAACCTGGAACATATCAAAGGGATCCAATCAATTGTTTCGGGGTGGAGTTGCTCTTTATTTGCTGAAACATAACATATTGGCCCTAAGTGTTTACAGCATTTATTCCTTTCCCATTTGCTATAAAATATCCTTGATATGCCAGGTTCCTTCCTCCCCTATCACCACTCTGCCACCTGATCACCAGGGAGGAGAAGGCTATGCCAGAAGGAAAAGAGATTAGATTGATCCTCATAAACAAAAAACAAATTGGAGAAAGGAAAAATAAAGTCCTTGAATTGGGATTAGGAAGGGAGTCTGAGGATTTGGCTTGTGAGTTTCCCAGACAGAATTAGGAATCAGAAATTGGTATTTTGGGAGAAAATATCCTATATAATAAAAGGGTAATATGCAAATCGACTGAACAGAGGAACGACTGACCGCTATGATGTGCACTGACCTCCAGGGGGGCAGACACTTAACACAGGAGCTGTCCCTTGGTGGTCAGTGAGCTCCCACAGGGGGAGCGCCACCCAGCCACAAGCTGGGCTGACAGCTGGTGAGTGCAGCGGTGGTGGCAGAAGTCTCTCCCACCTCTGCGGCAGTGCTAATGCTGTTTGACTGTGGCTTAGGCCAGCTCCCCATAAGGAGCCATAAGTTGGACATCCCCTGTGGGATCCCAGACTGCTAAAGGGTGCAGACCAGGCAGAGGGGACCTACCCAGTGCAAGAATGTCATGTACCAGGCCTCTAGTCCTATGTAATAAAAAGGCAATATGCAAATTGACTATAACTCCAATACACAAGATGGCTGCTCCCATGTGGATGCAAGATGGCCACCACAAGATGGCCAGCAGGGGAGGGCAGTTGGGAGTGACTAGACCTGCAGGGGAGAACAGTTGGGGGCAACCAGGCCTGCAGGGGAGGACAATTGGGGACAATCAGGCCAGCAGGGAAGCAGTTAAATGCCAATCAGACTGGCAGGAGAGTAGTTAGGGGCTGACCAGGCTGGCAGGCAGAAGCGTTTAGGGGCAATCAGGCAGGCAAGCAGGTGAGGGATTGGGAGCCAGCAGTCCTGGATTGTGAGAGGAATGTCCAACTGCCTGTTTAGAGATGTCCAACTGCTTGAGGAGTCCCAAATTGGAGAGGGTGAAGGCTGAGCTGAGGGAAACACCCCCCTCCCCCTCCTGTGCATGAATTTCATGCACAGGGCCTCTATTAAAATAATAAAATAAAGAAATGTTGCTCACAATGTGACCTATTGATATGAATTGTTTCTAAAATCTTGGCTTACATTTGTTTGTTCTTTTTCTATAATTAAACCGTGTTTAAGTTTTATATCCTATTTTTCTCTAGCAACATTGTTGTGGCTGAGAAAAGTAGTCTTAATTCCATGAGCTTAGCTGAATTTTTTTCTAAGAGAAGAAGGGGAGAATGGATATTTGGGGCTACCTTAGCAGTCTTCATCACAAACTCTTACTAATAAAATTACTGGGTCAAAATTCCTTTATCTTCTGTAAAACAGAAAATTTTCTACTTTATTCTTTCAAATATACATGAGTGTCTGTCTCATCTAATTCTTGCCAACATTTACTATTCATTGAAACAAAATATTTGAGATTAATAAAGAAAATAAATCATCACAACATTTATATTTCTATGATTATTAGAAAGACATTCTTTTCAATATGTTCAATGGATATCTATGTTTCTTATTTGTGAATAGTCATTTTATGTCTTTAGAACCCTGCCCTTCTTTTTTATTTTGATATCTGCATTCAGCCACTTGGGCATTATGCTGCTTGAAATTAGTATGTCTAACAAGTGGGGAGGTTATGTGAATCATTTTCTTTAATGCTGAGGATTAAAAACAACCTCACCAGAAACAACAGACTTCTTTAGGCTTATAGAAAATCCCATTGAAAACACCTCAATGGAAAATTGTTATTTGGCTCCTTTATCAGTTAGGAAATCCAAACTCATATTGACTTTATGTGGATGCAGCAGGCAAACCATAAAGGCTAGAAAATACCCTCCATATGATTAACCATGGATTTTACAAAGTCTTAAAAAACAGTGAGGCAATGCCAGCTTATCTTTTTCAAGTAGGAGCTACCCTTGGAGTCAGGCTGATAGTTGATTGCCCTGTTACAGTGCTCACAGCACAGGAGGAAAGACCTCTTGTGATGTGAGAGGATCTGGAGCTCCTACCCAGTGCCCAGAGTGGCAGGGACATGCTCAGAATCACTAGGGAGGAGAAGGCTATGCTAGCGGGAAAAGAGATTAGGTTTCCCATAAACAAATTGGAGAAAGGGAAAATAAAGACCTTGAATTGGGATTAAAAAGGGAGTCTGAGGATTTGGCTTGTGAGTTTGCCAGACAGAATTAAGAATCAGAAATTGGTATTTTGGGAGAAAATATCCTATATAATAAAAGGGTAATATGAACTTTGAAGAACTGTAGGTTCTCCTTTTTTTCTGCTGCTTCCACTTATGTGTCACTATTAACCAGAATGACCATCTTCATTAAAATGTCCAAAGCAAAAAGGGGGTGAAAAATCTCAATATGCTTTCAATGTTTGCATTTGGCCTCATATTCAAGCATGTACTAAGGAGCATATCATTCTGCTCTAACTGGTATCATAAGCAAAGTGTGTTTGTGCTCTAATTGCAGAGACCTGAATGAGGACTTGGACCCTCCACTATCTCAGCAATAGGTAAGCCTTCGCTGATCTTGCCAATTTCTAAACCATTATGGCAGAGAAAATGAGGCTCACCAATGGTATGTGGTGGTATTTAGTGGTTCTTATGCAGAATCCCTTGTAGGGCAGTTGAGAATAAAATACCCCGACCTGTTTGTTGCAGTCATGGGCAGCAGTGCACCAGAACAATAAAAAATGATATTTTATGGCAACTATACATTTAATATAGAAACATATATCTGTAAGTGGATGAATCACCCACAGGGTGATCCAGTTTGAGCCATGTCTACACCTAACTCCACAGGTGATCCAGCTCCATGAGAGATGCCCAGGTTACACACAGCTGATAGTTATGTACCTCACTGGGTTGGTACATAAATGAGTTACCTCAATTGTGACTTGAATGGTAAGTTATTACGTATAATTTCTAAAGAAATAAAAGAAAAGCTCATTTTTGATAAGGATACCTTTCTAATTTTGGAGTTGACTTTTAATTTTTCTTTTTTCTATAACATGCAATAATTAATTATTTTATGGTGAATTATACATAATTACCATCTTGGGGTTTTTGGCTGTATGTGAATAAACACCCATCATTCACATTATACTGGGAAAGGCATAAAACTCCTAATCATATAGATACTGCTGAAAAAGTAATGTCAGATTGCACTTCAGGTGGAATTTTCTGTAACACTTAAACCTTTCAGTGGTGAACAGTATTCAGCATCACATGATTTCCAGTTTTCTGTAGCTTTGCTATATCCTATTCTATTCTAAGTCTACAAAGACCAAATTAAGCTTTATTCTCTTGCCTCTTTAGACAAGTAGAACTATGTCCCAGTTGATTACTAGATGAAAATTTGCAGTGTGGCTATACTTTTCTGCTCTAATATTGACATTTTGTTCCATCCTGACCAAAAAAAATATCACTTAATGCTTTAATTTCCAGATCTCTATATTAAATAAGAGGTTGCAGAGAATTTAAAAACATTATATTGTGTTTCTAAATTATGAAATCATTATGTTTGAATTATTTAAAAATTATATAATATTCAATGACCTTGGGTAATTTTTTTTACATATCCTATATTACCTTGAAGTCATTTGAAATTCTCTGGCTGCACATAATAGCAAACACCCAGAAATGGTGAGATAGATTTCCAGTGTCATGGTGATAATGCTGTAAAGCCCAGACAACAAAGATATGCTAACAAAAGATTTGAAGTAAGTGAGAATACAGAGGATGTACATCAGAATACAGAGGAAAGTCTTGGTTCTAAAAACCTGACATGAAATTGAATTTTCTACCATTACCAACATTTTCTTAAGTTAAGATCTATTACTTTGAGGTAACTTACTGAGGTTGAGCATTATCAAATAATTTTGACAGTTTATTGCAATCATGTAATGTCCCAGCCTTAACAGGTACTTTTCAGTTGGGTGGGTGTGGACATCAGAGAGATGATGAATTCCACAGCAGGAAGATCAAGAGGGCAGGTGAGAGTAGATGCAATCAGGGGTGCCTGAAAGGCCCGGGGAGAAGGAGTAAGCACCAAGAGGTGAATCACTCTGGACACCAGCCCACACAATGTTTCTCTTAGTAGACGTAAGGACTTTAGGCTATTGAAACCATGACGTGGTTCTAGGAGTCACTCAAGTGTATTTCATACACTTGAGACTGTTTTGCTCTTGCACATAAAAGATTTGTGTATGGTTGATTGCTTTGAATGTGGCTTTAAATAAGAGGAAGAGAGGTTCTTAAAAAAATGGAATCATTCTGTTGAAGATAAGAATTTGGAGAAAGAAAATAAGATAATGAAAGGATAGAAAGTATCTTTATTTCCTTGAAGACTGATCACATATCTTATAAGGTAACCTCTTAAGGCTACATGTAGGTGTATACTTTAATAGAATGCAGGATTAAGAAAAAAGAGGAGGCTTATGAAGCAGTTTCTTATTTCAAACTAGTGGGCCGGTTCACGGAGTCAGACATCCCTTTTGTAATCCAGAACTGCTGGCTCCTAACTTTTCACCCACCTGCCTGGCTGCCTGATTGCCCCTGAACACTCTATCTGCCAGCCTGATCACCCCTAACTGCCCCATGTGCCAGTGTGCTCATCCTTAACTGCACCTCCCCCCCCACCAACCTGCATCCCCAACTGACCCCCTGCTGGCCTGCTCGCTCCAAACTGCCACCCCTGCTATCCTGATCACCTCCAACTGACACCCACTGATGTCTTTCTCAGCCCCAACTGGCCGCCCTGCTTACCTCCACCATTGGGGGTCTGCTTACCCCCAATGGCCCCAATCCCCACCAGCCCAATCACTCACAACTGCCCTCTCCTCTTGGCCTCTAACTGCCTCTATCTCAGCCCCACCACCATGGCTTTGTCTAGAAGGTCTCCTGGAAAGTCTCCCAGTCTAATTAGCATTTTATTAGTATTGATAGAGGCCTGGTAAATGGGTGGGGCTGGCTGGTTTGCCCTGAAGAAGGTCCTGGATCAGGGTGGGATTCCCTTGAGGTGTGGGGCAGCCCTATGGTGATTTGCAGGCTGGCCATGCCCCCATGGGGTGAAGGTCCCTGCTAAGGATCGTGGCTAGCCTGGGTGAGGGGCTGAGAGCTGTTTTCAGGCTGGTTACACCCCCTTCAGGGTGTGGGGGGTCCCTGATGGGGTGCCTGGACAGCCTGGGTGAGGAGCTGAGGGCTGTTTTCAGGCTGACCATGCCCCCCAGGGATCCAGCCCCTCTTTTATTTCTTTTCTTTTTTTTCCAGCAACTCCTTGAGTGGAGGCCACAGCAGGCTGGAAGCAGGTATATATGATCATCTATAATTGAAACTTTGTAGCCTTGAGTGGAGACCAGGGCTGGCCAGGGCAGGTGGGAAGCTTGGCTTCCTCCATCACCAGGGACAGCCCAAGCCTCCTGCTTGCTTCAGCTCCATGGCCACCTCCATTTTAGTTGGGTTAATTTTCATACTCACTCCTGATTGGCTGTTGGGTGTGGCTGGAGGGTGTAGTGGAGGTATGGTCAATTTGCATGTTTCTCTTTTATTAGTGTAGATGCTGAAGAAAGGTCCAGGGGTGCTTCTGGAACTGTCTGAGTCCCTGCGTTGGAAAATGAGAATTTTGTTAGCTATGAAGAAATCTGAGACATTGAAAGCTCATTTTCAGATTTTGTCAACCATTGTTCACAATTTTGTCCCTTTTGTGATTTCCCAAAGATTAAATTTAATAATAAAATTTATCTGTGGGGTAGGGGAGAGAGGATGAGGGGTCATTTCCTTAAATATCACCTTCTATCTGGCAAAGGTCACCTGACAGTTATAAAGTGGGTTGCATTCTTTTTTGGGAGGCTCATAAAGTAAGCTGAGTGCTGTGATCATATGAATTGAACAAGTGGGAAGTAACTTCAAAACACAAAATTTAGTAAAGAAAGTATACAGCAGGAGAAACAAAACAACAAAACAAAACAAAACAGTGGGATAGAAGATCACTCTCAAGCACTTAGTTGTTCTGCCAGAATCACCATGGTCAGCCTTTTAATCAGAGGAAGTTGCTCCCTATTGTGTTTTTAAAGCTTGAAAATCCTTTTAAAATGACGTCATGACCAATTAAACCTCTCTAAGTTGAAGCAGTTTTTAACCTATGCTGATATTTAAACCATAGTTTCTGGCAATTTTGGGGGGGAATTCCTTAACACTGACTTGATGTATTGGAAACCAGGGTCTATGGCATCTCTTAAAGACTCATTCTAATGAAATTCAGAGGATGAGTTCTTTAGTACCATAAAAGAATTTCTAGAACTATCAACTGTGAAGGCATTTACATAAATCTAGTTCATCTAATGAGAAAGTAGCTCAAAATACACAGCCTGTCAATGGTGAGTCAGCAGCAGTGTAAAATGGTACCGAGTAAGCACTGCTGGGGAGGAAGGCTTTCTGTAGAAGTTGCACTAAATCTTTCAGGGATGAGATACCATCTTGAGTCTTGAAGGCTGATGGCTGAAGATTATAACTACTTCCCAGCCCTCTTGTCTCTTCTGGCCTACCTGGTGGTTAATGCCCTAGGGAATCCTAGAAGTTGGACCTGACAGAGAACTTAGATAACATTTTGTCCTGTTCAGAGCAATGGGAACTGAAAGAAGCTCAGAGATGTTTGCAATAAGGCTTTAAAATGGATCATGGGGGTTAAGAATGTAATCCCAAACCAATGGACAGTTTGCTTCACTGCATGAAGGACATGATATTAAAGTCATAACAATGTCATGTTCACCATGACCAAATCTATTATGGCAAAGCCACAGGGAGGTTAGAAACCAATAATAGTAAATAACAGCCTTTAAAAAGCATGTTTTCTCCTTTCTAGGAGTAAATTATATCCTGGAGAAATCTGAAATCTCTCAGTGTGAAGTATTTGAACTCTGAATCAGATTCCAGCTCAGGTTGGGGAAATGGTCATGTCGTTCAAAATTTGAAGCTCAGGCCCTGAAGCCCAAACAGTCCTGGTGTGTCCTGTAGTTCTGCTCTTGGAGCCGGGGGTCACAGCCTGACCACCTGGATCAGGAGAATCTGCTGAGCCTGTAAGATTATGGATCTCAACTCCTGGGCAGGGAAGCAAATGAGGCCATGGCAGGTGTGTCCCTAATGTGAGCCGTTACTTTGAGCAAGACTCAAGACTGCAGCCCGCGGCGTCTTTCCTGCAAGTCTCAGCTCTCATAGGGACCGCTGCTGCCTGGATGAGCCTGGAGCAAACTGGCCTAGTCTCCCAGGACCGTGTTTGGCAAACTGCGGCTCTTTGGCCCCTTGAGTGTGGCTCTTCCACAAAATACCATGACCTGGACGAGTCTATTTTGAAGAAGTAGGGTTAAAAGAAGTTTAAGTTTAGAAAATTTGGCTCTCAAAAGAAATTTCAATCTTGTACTGTTGATATTTGGCTCTCTTGACTAATGAGTTTGCCAACCACTGTCCCAGGAGATCCCTGCAGTCAGTGGATTGATGTACTTGAGGAACGTGAACAAGAATTTGAGGCAGATGGCGGCCAGCTTTGTGAAGAGTATTTATTAGTAAGTGAACATGAGAATTGCTAATGCTTGATGTGCTGTGAATTAATTCCATAGACTGAAAATGGTCATAACTGAGAAGTTAAAGCCCCAGATCCTTTCATCCTACAGCTGACGCTACACTTGGCTTTAGGGATAAAGGAAACGGAGAACCACATAGGAGGAGTGAACCTCTGGGTACATTTGAAAGGAAAGATAATTTGAAGAGAAATCCAACACAGTGGTTATTATTAACTGTAAACCCACTGTGGCTTATCCTGAGGAAATAGGCCTGTAAGAGCAAAGCTATTTAAAAAATGTGACTGATTTCAGGAGCTTTGTCTTAAAGACCCTCAGCCTTTAATTCTGACCTATTTTGGGAAAAGCTGTTTTTTCTCAGTATTCAGAGGTTTGCTAAAAATCTTTCTGTCTTCATTTTTCATTCAAAGGATTTGGCTTCTTGAATTCGAGAGTCTGGTATTCACAACCTGCAGGTCTCCTGACTCAGAATGCTTTGGTTTCATGTTTCAAAGAAATGTTTAGAAATGATCCTGTGCCTACTCAGCAATGTTTTGTTCTTAAAAAGATGTATTTCCCTACCAAACTACTACACAAAGAAGTCAAAACTGCAGTGATTATCCAATTATCAGACCCCCAATTTCTGGATGATTTCAGACAAATGACTCTGGCCCTTTGGAAAATGCTGTCCCCAAACTACTTGCAATATTAATTAGGAGGTTTACATTTGGGGAAGAAGTGTGCTTTTTTTCTTCTTTAAAAATTTACCGGGCAAAACAAAGAGATTAACAATGAGTCAATCCTTGATATTTAAAAAGTAATTTAAAAAATTAGAATTCTGTCTTGGTTCAACATCTTTATATTACACCCAATATTATTACCTCTGGATATCTACCTAGTGCTTTTGACATCTATGACCTTGTTTAATCTCCTTATTTATTCTGAATTCTTACATACTTCCTGGTAAATTGGGTAGTATTAATTTTCTAGCATTGCCAAAACAAATTAGCACAGAGTAGGTGCCTTAACCAGCAGAAATGTATTTTCTCACAGTTTTGGAGGCTGGAAGTCCTCGATCAAGGTTTGGGCAGGGCTGACTTCCTCTAAGGGCTGTCCTGGGAAGACCTGAGTCAGACCTCTCCTTGACTTGCAGACAGCCACCATCTTGCTGCCTTTTCCTTGAATGACATCCTTCTGTGCAAGAGCACCTGGTGTCCCTCCCTCTCATAGGACACTAGTTAGATTGGATTAAGGTTCCACCTTAACAGCCTCATTTCATTTATTCATTCATTTAGTTATTTATTTATGCTGCAAAAAGCTTTATTGTTTCATTTTGTCCAATGCATGGGAGAGAGCTTTAGTGTTGTTAAAGAATGGCTAGTAGTTTCAGGGAGAGGCTCAGGTGAAAGCCAGACACCAGGGGAATGCAGAGGGATCCCTCAAAGGCCTCTGGACTCCAAAGGCTCCTAGTTGTGCTTGAGGTTGACCCTTTTGAAGAGAAACTTACCCAGCCCAGCCTGGGGGTCAGCTGCCTGCGGAGGTTGAGTCAGGTGTGGCACAGCCTCTTGATGAGTTTCACCTTCTGACCTGGAAGTGGTTCTCCATGAAGTCTGGGAGCTGAGGGTCTGGGCAGGTAGAATCCAGGACCTGCAGCTCCAAAAGGACCTGGATCAGGATCCTCTCCAAGCCCAGGGCGGCTTCCCTAGCATCCTGAATTTTGTCCACTCATCTTGGGAAGGCTTCAGTACGTCCTGGAAGAGAATGCGGCCACCACACTGGTTTTGCATCTTTAAGAGACATTCTCAGCCCTCCCGCTTTTTCTCTGCCAACTCACAGAAGAAGTGGCCCAGGCCTCCAAGAGCCCATCCTTATGGTGGAAATAGAAGCCCAGAGAGAGGTAGGTGTTGGAGGCCCGAGAGGCAGGCTGGCCAGGCAGTTGACAGCAGCCTCCACCTTGGAAATTAATTCTGACAAATTTGGGACTCATGGTTTTCGGCATTGATAGGAAAAACAAAGGTAGAAAAAACAAACAGTGTGTTGGCTGGGCCCGCAGATGGTTCTGAAGGTGGTGACTGGATAAGCTGCAGGAGAGTGGCTGGAGGCTGGAAGAAGAGGTGTCCGTGGGTCTGTTCCATCCAAACACTGTTGAAGTGAGAGACAGATCCGAAACCACCGAGGGCACTGCCAGCAGCCTCATTTTAAATTTAATAATCTCCTTAAGTAACATTCTGAGGAACTTCCATATCTCAATTTGGGGAGGCAGGTCAGGGGGCATAATTCAGTCAATAACAGGTGTTATTACCATTTTACAGGTGAAAAAAGGGAGGCCCAAGGAAATGAGTTGTTGAATTGTTTTTCTACACAGATTCTACCTAAAAAAAGGTAAAAATGTGTCTGACAATGGAAAATGATGTTAGCATCGGTCTTTATTTTAAATAATATACAATTTATTTTAAACCAATACTGGAATTTAGCTACAGCCCGACCTTCCATATTTAATGAGTTTATAGGATTTTAAAATTATAGGATAAAAGAATCTGCAACTTTAATTCTCTTGGCCAGGCAGTCTAACATACTGTATCTGGAGATTAGGGCATTGATGTGTTTGGAGGCCCTTTTCTGCTATCACAAAACTTTCCAGTTTACTTTATCTTTCTTGTTCAAATTTCCTTGTTCCTATTTCCTGTCTGTCATTTCCCCTCAGTGAACTCCTTGGAGCTATAGCCTTCCGTTTGTTTCTAATCCTGGCTATGTCTGTGGATCCATAGAACATTGCTTTCATGAAAAATTGATACTTCATTAAATATTTAGGTGGACCATGCTGTCATTTTTCTAGAAATTAGTCATATATCAGAATCAAAATGCCAACAAAAGTCACCCTTTCTTTCTTTTGATGTGAAAAATGTCCATGATTTATTTTTAAATGGGAAAAACAGATTTCAGGACAGTTAAAACATAACTGAGAAAAGTAAAATTATGTAGTACTTCTAGCTTATAAACAAAGACTTCTATAATATTTGTTAAGTACCTATCTCCAGCCAAACCTGAATAGTGAACTTTTTTTGTTGTTATTATAAAACAACTATTATTCCATTACAAATATGCAGAAGCTATCTAAGCAAGCTGAAATAGCTCAGTTGGGAGAGCATTAGGTCCCTGGTTCAATCCCAGGTTTCAGCAGTTTTTAGGTGTTTATTTTCAATGCAGTTTCTGGTCAGTCTTACACACAATATTTAAGGAGCATAAAGGAGGGCTCCCACCCCCAGTATCCACATGGAATAACTTCCAAGATCCAAAATGGATGCTTGAAACATTGATAGTACCTGACCCCATAAGTGTTCTTTCCCTGTACATACATACCTAGGATAAAGTTTAATTTATAAATGAAGCATAGTAAGAAATCAACAATAATAACTAGTAATAAAATAGAATGGGATAATTACAACAATATCCTATCTACTAAAGAGGGACTATGCTAATTGATCATCACTTCATCACAAAGATGGCTACACCACAGCTGAGGCCAAGTTTCCGTAAGGAACCTTAACAAGCAATCAACAGGGACCTGAGGCTACACCCTTTCCTACTGGACAGGGATTGACAGGGGACCTCAAGGTGAGCTTCCTGTCCTGGTACTGGGCTAGGGGACCTCAGGCTGCTCTTCCCACCCCAGAGCCAGGCCAGGAGACCTCAGGCCACGCCTCCACCAGGTGAGGCTTGACAGGGGACTTCAGGCCATGCCCCCCACCTAGGCACCAGGCCGGGGGACCTGAGGCTGCACCTCCCTGCCTGGATGGGCTTGACAGGGGACCTCAGGCCATGCCCCCCACCCAACAGGGCTTGACAGGGGACCTCAAGGTACACCCCAGTGCTGGGTCAGGGGGAACTCAGGCCACACCCACCACCAAGTGGGGCTTGACAGGGGACTTCAGGTCACCCCCCCCACCCTATTACCAGGCCAGGGGACCTCATACCACACCCCTGCCTGGCGGGGCTTGACAGGGGACCTCAGGCTGTGCCCCCTGTCCTAGCACTGGGCCAAGGGACCTGCTGCTTGGCTGGGCTTGACAGGGGACCTCAAGGTGCACCCCCAGTGCTGGGTTGGGGGAACTCAGGCTATGCCCCCGCCCAGCGGGGCTTGACAGGAGACCTGAGGTTGCGCCTTGCTGCTGGTGAGGCTTGATGGGGGACCTGAGGCTGCTCCCCCTTCCCGGTGCTTGGCTGGAGGAGCTGAGGCTGTGCACCCCCACACCTGGTGGGGCTTGACAGGGGACCTCAGGCCATGACCCCCACCCAGCGGGGCTTGACAGGGGATCTCAGGGCTTGACAGAGAACCTAAAGGCATGCCTCTGGTCCCGGTCTGGGCTGGGGGACCTCAGGTCCTGGTGCTGGGCAAGGGGACCTGAGATTATGCCCCCTGCCTGGCAGGGCTTGACAAGGTGGGACTGGCTGGGTCTGGATCTAGCCCAATGTGGGGGGCCAACTGGGTCTGGGTCTCATGCAATTTCTAGGTGCATGTGGGTGGGCGGGAACTTGACTCTGGGTCCCATGGTGAGCCCCAGACTCTGACAGGAGGAAGGTTTTCATATACATTTTACTAATTTTCTTTCACCTCTGACACTTCTATTATAGAGAAAGGGCAAATAGCAATATTAAATTATTTTTTCTAATTAATCCCCTTTTAATGTGCATGAATTTTGTGCACTGGGTCACTAATACTATAATGAAAGTTGTGTGAATGTAGTTTCTCTTTTTCATAGACACAAAATATCTCATTGTATTGTACCCACCTTCTCACTTAAAGGAAGCCCTTTACAGCTTCTCCTTGGCACATCCAAATTGCCATAATCACTATTATTGAGCTTTGGGGCCATTATTAGGTAAAACTAGAGGCCTGGTACATGAAATTCATTCATGGAGGGCAGGGGGCTTCCCTCAACCCAGCCTGTACCCTCTCAAATCTGGGACCCCTAGAGGGATATCCAACTTCCCATTTAGGCCCAATCCTACTGGGCCTAAATGGGCAGTAGGACATCCTTTTCACAATCCAGGACTGCTGGCTCCAAACTGCTTGCCTGCCTGCCTCCCTGATTGCCCCTAACTGCTTCTGCCAGCCTGATCACCCCATAACCACTACCAGGCCAGCCTAATTGATGTCTAACTGCTCTATTGCCACCCTGTTTGCCCCCAACTTCCCTCCTCTGCCAGGCTGGTCACCTCTAACTGCCCTCCCCTGCAGGCTTGATTGCCCCCAACTACCCTCCCTTGCAGGCTGGGTCCCTCTCAACTGCCCTCCCCTGCTGGCCATCTTGTGATGGCCATCTTGTGTCCACATGGAAGCAGTCTCTTTGATCACATGGGGGCAGCCCTCTTGTGTGTTGGACTGATGGTCGAGCTGCACATTGGTCTTTTATTAGATAGGATAGCTGCCTGGTGCATGGGTGGGGACCAGCTGGTTTGCCCTGAAAGGTGTCCTGGATCAGGGTGGGGGTTCCTTTGGGGCATGGGGTGGACTGGGTGAGGGGCCTATGGTGGTTTCCAAGCCAGCCATGCCCCCCATTGACTTAAGAAGAGGTCCTGGGATCTGGGATTAATTTATGTTCTACAATTGAATCTTTGTAGCCTGGAGTGGAGCCAAGCCTTCTGCTCACTCTGTGGAGACAGCCATTTCTGTTTGGGTTTGTTTAAATTCTATAATTGAAACTTTGTAGCCTAGAGTGGAGGCCTAGGTGCTAAGACTTCAGAAGCTTGAGTTCCTCCATCGCTGGGGCAACCCTAGCCTCTGCTCTCTCTAGCTCTGTGGCTGCCACCATTTCTGTTGGATTTATGTATCTTCTATAATTGAAACTTTGTAGCATTGAGTGGAGGCCTAGGCCAGCAAAGGCAGGCGGAAAGCTTGGCTTCCTCCATTGCCAGGGAAACCCAAGCCTCCCTCCTGCTCTCCGTGGCCTCAGCCATCTTGGTTGGGATTTATTTGATCCTGATTGGCTGATGGATGTGGCTGTGGACATGGCTTGATCAGAGGTATGGTAAATTTGCATATTACTCTTTTATTAGATAGGACCAGGGTTACTGACCATAAGCACTGGGATACCTGAACAGTTAATCTGATAATCTACAGTTACTAAGTGACTCACAGGTGGGGAGTACATACTTTGCTAATACAATGGACAAAGTGATGATTCAGGCCCAGATAGGATGGGTTGAGATTTCATCACAGTACTCCAAATATTGTGTGATTTAAAACTTATGAGGAGAGAAATCAGGATGGTGGCATAGGTAAACATATGAACTGCTGCCTCGCACAACACTTTTAAAACTGTAACTAAAAGACAAAATGGACATCATCCAGAACCACAAGAAGGCTGGCTGAGTGGAAATTCTACAACTAGAAAGAGAAAAACACACTGAGACTCACAGGAGCTGCAGAAGTAAAGTGCAGAGGTATAGATACAAGCATGGAAAGGGCTGGCAACTGAGGATGCAGTTGTTTTTCTCAGTTGGGAGGGAGCCACAAGCTCCCAACTGCTCTGAATTCCAGTTCTGGGTGAGACTCTGGGAACCCAGACTCATATGGGAAGAAAATGGACTGTCTGTCTGTGGGCAAAACTTGAGGGTGGCTTTCTTTCAGATGTACTTGCAGTGATTACCGCAGGATACTGAGACCCAGGGGCTGGGTGTTCAAGGTCAGACCTCTGGGAGTCTCAGGGAAGCAAATGGGGAGCAAGACTTCACAAACAACAGGGTTAGGCTGGTAAAGGCTTCAGGCAAGATGGACAACACTGTTAATTCTTCCCAATTATCTCTGCATTGTTCTTACATGGGGTTTGGGCTTTGAGCTATTTACAGACACACACACTAAAGGGAATTTGTTTTTTTTTAACATTTAATTTTTATTGAATTTTTTGCAGTATAACTTATATTTAATAGTAGTACATGTTTTCCTTTCCCCCCTCCCCATTATCCTCCCCACAGCCTCCCCTAACCCCAGCACATGTCCCCACCCACCTCCCTCCCCGCCCCAGTGTCTTTCATTCATTGGTTATGCTCATATGCATGCATACAAGTCCTTTGGTTGATCTCCCCCAACCTCCTATCCACCCAAGCCTTCCCCCTGTAGCTTGACAGCCTGTTCAGTGCCTCCCTGCCTCTATATCAATCACTCTCCCCTGATTCTTTTCTTCAAAAGTATCTTGCCTCTGCATACTAGAAATAAATGTATAAGAACAAAAAATGTTTCAGTCTCAGTTTCAATGTCCAACTGTTCTGAGTCCCAGTTTCAGTGTCAAATAGTTCTTTATGTGTACATGTCAGCAATGGTATCCAGATGGTGGACACATTGTGGCAATGCAAGATCTATCCTCTCTGGTTTGGTCCTGGGCTGCCTGCAGCCATGCACAGCTGCCAACTGCTAGCCTGGCAAGGTGTTGTCAGTGTCCCCCATCTCTGGACCATCCTTGTAACTGGAACAGACCTGTCAGTTCCTCACAGTCACAGGAACCCACATGGTCTTGGAGTTGTTCTCTGAAAATACACAAACACATTCTCGACTAAAAGTTAGCAAAGGGATCCTCTCTGCAAAATAGATTTGGGATTCTTTTTATTTTTGCCTAAATGATTTTCCTTTGGCTTATTTTGACACCATGTATGTTTTTTCATGGGTGTCCTGCAGTTGGTTTTACAAATGGAATGTACTTTTCTGGAGTAAGAATTTTCTAGATGTATTTTACTTACAGGATATTTTTCCTTACATGATATTACCCCACTGTGCCCCTCCCCCTTTTTGATTAATGGGGGCTTTTGGAAATTTAATCTTGCAGTCTTGGTAATTTTAAATTTTAATTTTTGCACACAAATATGACTGCTAAAGGGAATTTGTATTGTATTGACCAACATAACTGGAAAGAGAGTCAAGTCTCTTAAAATTCTCATTGTTTTTGTGATTACAAAATATACAAACTTCTGAAACAAAGTTTTTACCGAACTCCATTGCTTAAAAAGTAAAGACATTCCCAACCTTAAAGATAATCATGTTAACAATCTGGTGTCCATTCTTTTATCACATTTTTTATGCACTGCTAATGTAAAAATAAATGTATATACACATAAATTTACTTACATTTTATATAAGAGTTAGATCACATTTTCCTATAATTTTTCAAACACTAGGACTGAATGTCTAAAATAATAATGGAAATTTATTTTCTTTGATGTTTCTTTTAATGAAAGCAAAGTGAAATATGAAAGGATGCTAAGACACGAAAACTAGAGCCCTAAGTGTAGCATGCTCCAAATGTTAAAAACCACACTTCTACAAAATCATAAGTGGTGGCAACTGGGTCTCAGTGGTAGCAGTGATGATAGTAGTTAAGAGGTAATTTTTATTAAATTTGTATTCTGTGTCAGGCCCCATTTTGTGCAATTTAGATGAATAATTTCATTTAATCAGTGATGAAGAAGTCTGAAAAGTAGGGAGCAAAAAGGCATTTACAGCAATTTGGGAGCATTGCAGAGGGAGCTTTGTATAAGAGTAGGAAGGTAACGACAAAGTACAAGAAAGAGCCCTGATGACTGGCAGTATGCAAAGCATTTAGGGAAAATGCTGCCATTATCCTTTTAAGTCCAGATGTCATCAATTGTATAAATACAGTCAGTTCAGTAATGAAGATGTAATTAAATACGTGGTCCTAATTTATGTATCTGTTATTTAATTCATATTGATCACAAAAACACCAAATTTGTTCTTTTTTTAAATATAAAATATTAATGCAACAAAGAGCTGGTTCTTTGAAAAGATTAATAAAATTGACAAACCTCTGGCTAGACTCACTAAGGGGAAAGAAGTCACAAATAAACAGAATCAGGAATGAAAGAGGAGAAATTACCAAATTTGTTGTTTCAATTTCTCATTCTTAGGGTGGTGTTTAATTCAAAACATTTTTACAGTCTTTGGTATCATAATTTATGTGAAATTGGTTTTATTAAAAATCTGCAATGGTAATAAAGAAAGCTGGAATAATATTTATAAATAATTCTCTATGAAAATTTAAAATGTTGGCTAGGATTGATAACTTGGCCATTTCGAACCTGTTAGAAACAGTGTAAACTCTTTAAAATCTAATGTTTCTTTTAGCATTAGTTCATTTTGTTGCTACATTTGGGATCTGTAATTTCAGTGGCATGGAAATCAAAATTGTATTCGTGCTTTTCTTTCCCTCAGAGTCTGTGAATCTCTAAATGAACTCAGAAATGGGTTTAGCCTCTTTCTTGGAAATCTAGTGGGTAATTTTTTGGAGATTGTTCAGAATAATAGAGAAAACAAAACTTTTGAGGTAAGCAATGAGAGAGAGAGAGAGAGAGAGAGAGAGAGAGAGAGAGAGAGAGAGAGAGAGAGAGAACATAAAGAAATGAGTGGGCATTTTTTCCTCCGAGCTGCCAGAAATTATGGTTAGATTAGAGGCAGTAGGCTGGAGAGTTTACTTTTCCATACACGGGCTATGAGCTTCTCCTTAGAAATAAATCAAATGAATACACATCTCCGGCCTGAAGCTACTAATTGTTATTATAGGATTGGCACAAGTTCAGTGATGTCACGTCCTCTACTGTGTTATTTTAAAATGGCACATTTCCACATTTTACTCATCTTTTATAGTAAAATACTTAAAATTATTTCAAAAAGTAAATTCATGATTACTCAATGCCAAAATGCAGCTGCTTCTCGTAATCTTTAATTTAGAAAACTTTAGAAAGTGGTCCCAATGGAATGTGAAACCACAAGCTTAATCTATGTACTTTTTAATTGCAGAAGCCTCTCTCTTATTCTGAATTTAAAATAATTCACTGGGTTTGTTTCAGAAGAAAGTTTATAGGAATAATTGGATAGAGATGATGGAAAATAATTGTCCTTTAGAGAAGAGGTCTATGTACCCAACCTCAAGAAGTTTATCCCAAAAATACAATTTCTAAGGGTCTGAAATGTATGTGTATCATCTATGTGTACTTTTATTCCCAATGAAATACTTCCTATACTTTTGTGTAACTGATAAAAGTCACAGTTATCTTCTTTTTCCTTTTGGAAGTAGTTTTGATATTTCTCCCCAGAATAATTAAGGACAGATGTGGCAAATGCCTTATAATTTAATATTCTTCACTTAGTTTGCATGGTTGGCCTGAGTTTCTCAATTACTAATTAAAATGCATTTTGATGTCTTTGTGGAGATGGAAGATCTATATTTGTCATGATACATGGAAGGTTTCTGAGCTTCTTTTATCAAAGTGTCACTAATTTTATTCCCATCAATCTTTCCTTCTAATGCAAAGGAAGAGGGACATTAACTTTATCGTAAGGACATTCTCTGCAAAGATAACTATCGGTCCAGGACTTATTGCTGGCCTCCAGTGATCTCTATGAAAATTTAAAATGTTGGCTAGAATTCAGAGGTTACTTTCCAGTGCTAATAGAATTATTCTTCCAGGAGGCCAAAGAGCACACGCTTTGATCTTTTGCCAATTTAATGGACTTCTTCAAAAAGTACGTTTGCCCAGAAATGTACATTTAAGCTCCCTGAATAGTGCTATATAATTAATGAATAACTCCTCCATAAACCAAGGGCTTAGCTGACCCTAGATTTATACGAAGTAGTCTCTATTCTTTCTCTTCTGTAATCCTCACAGCTCCACATTAGTCCCACTATACAAATGAGAGACACCCAGGAGTTTCAGTGGCTTGGGCACAGTCACATGAACAATGGGGCAAATCAGCATTTGAACATACTTGTTCTATGTTCTTACCTGGATGAGTGGCTTGTTGCTGAGCTTGTGTATGTTATGGACTAATGAAATCTTGGATTTAAAGGGAGTATGGGGATCACAAGGTCACTATTGACCCATGTACAACTGTGACCAATGCCTCCCTTGGTTCACCTTTATGATACATATGCAGTAACTGTGTGTCTAGTGTTTGAGAATGGCCTTCCATACACGGATCTAATTTACAAGAAATAGATGGAGGGACTGGATGACCCTCCTTAGGAAAGCTGGAGCATAGGAGAGGATAAAGTGTTACCTGATGACATTTGGTATTTACATGTGGAGGTTGAAAAATGTGAGCATATGCCATACCCCATGCATTAATCAATCCCTGGGTGCCTGTGAGATGGAAATAGCCTTTTATTTTTTAACCTGCACATCCCTGTCAAATGTACAACTGCAAATATACAAAGATAATTGTGGAGAAGGAAGATACATAAGTGTTCCTAATATACAGCCAAGTTTCCAAATTGCTTGTCTAGGTCAGAACTAGAAAATTTCTTGAGACCATATCTCAATGATGTTTTTAATTGGAAAATAAAAATCTATGTTTAAGATTGTTTTTATTTTTTTTGGAATCACAATTTCCCAGACTCCAACCCCTTCTCTGCTCTGCCTCTAAGGCTGTCACCTGCTTTCAGTTGGGTTGTTATACTGGCCCCTGTGTTTAGTCTAACACAGTGATAGTGATCCCTCATGAACAAACCTGATCTCACATTTCTACTGTCAAAATTGTGCAAAGATGGTCATTTTCCTTAGGGGAACAGCCGTTGTCCTTACAGAGGTTCTCAGTGCTGCCCTCACCCTCTCACTCTGGGGCAGGCACTTTTACTCTGTGATGTACTAGGACAGTGGACGGCAAACGCATTAGTCAACAGAGCTGCAAACCGCAGCTAGCGAGCCGCAGTTTGCTGACCACTGTACTAGGATATGCTCTTCCTTACTTCCTCACCTCCTTCAAATATTTGCCTTAACCACCTTCTCAATGATGCCCACTTCATCCTTCTTATCTGCAATTGTAATAATTCCTAAAGCCCATTCCTGGCATCCTGGATCGCTTTAATGGCATCTTTGCCTATTTGCTAAAAGCTACAAACTCTCATAGATGACGCATATATTCTTGTTATAGCTGCTAGACTTTAGAGGTATCATATGTCTAAACTGTTACTCACAGTTCTGATTGTTTGGTTTTGTTTTGAACCAGGCACTGTGATAGAGGCTGGGGATGAATGCTTTAATTGAAACACATGCAAGGATGTAGGGGAAGCTCTGAAAATGCATACATAAAAGCATAACCAATGGATATAAGACACTGATGGGCGGGGGGCAGGTGAGGGCATGTGCTGGGGGGTAGGGGAAGCCAGGGGGAGGTCAATGGGGGAAAAAGGAAACATATGTACTACTATTTGTAATACTTTAAACAATTAACACAAAAATTAAAAAATAAATAAGACAATAGGGGAGGATCAGGGAAAAATTCAGAAGCAATTTTTGATTCAGGTGGAAAGATAAGAAATCTGCAAATCAAAGGAGAGGAGTATTATTCTTTTTAGATAAGAATAGAAGTGGAAAAGGCAACAACCCCTTTGCTATAGGCAGCAGAAATATAGCTTGAGGGTGAGTGTAGGTGGGATGGTGTCACAGTGGCTGGAGATAAGGTTGGACCAGGGGCAGGGCCAGAACATAAGGTTAGACCAGTGGGTGGGACTGGATCAGAAAAGGCCTCACACCTTGCTGAGGACATTATCATATAGGGTCACTCCTGCAAGTTAATTTAGAAACTACCAAATTTCTCAAATGCTATCCTGCTCACTACTAAGGATTTTTCTAGGCTTGACTATGAGTTCTTTAATTAAGAAATGTTTAATTTTCTGTGCTTAGTCTAAATCCAACATCTCATATGCACATAGAAGATGAGATTCTAGGGAACAGGATTTCAGTGCATGCTGTCAGCTGAGTCAAAATGAATATTATTTGTGCAGAGTTTCTTGTGTAAATATATGCGCAAGTCAAATGAAAAGCAATTTTATTGTATCATACTATTTTTAGGTGCCTGACAAGGAACTCACAGTTTAGCATATTGAAGAGATTTCTCCATGTGAAACAACCATATTGAGATCATTGGCTTTTTAATAATTTCTTTATTAATTATAATCATTTCATTGAATCAAAGTTACTCCTGAGAATCAAAGTTCTCAGGAGTAAATAAAGAAAAAAAAATCAATCTCTATAATCTTTTTTTTTATACCTCCTCATTCTTGCTCTGTAGGATCGAAAACTTAATCTCTTCATCATTTCCAAACTTTATTTTGCATTTTTTTTCCAGAAATGTTCAGATTCTTATTCTATCCTCCTCCTCCTTCTTCTTCTTTTTATCTAATTCAGGTTTATTTTTCAAAATGTACAGCCAGTGAGATCTGTTGTTCATGCATCTTCTCCAGCAACTGGGGCGTCCCCACCTTTTGTGTTTCTGGTGTAAATCACTTGAGCTCTGTGCTTTGAGACTAGTTTACTAAGGAGCTCCTGAAAGGCTGCTCTGGCCAAGGAGCCTTGAATCTTCAGCCCCTCAGAGACCACAGCTGAGGTTATAAGCTTGTAGTTGGGAACTTCCTTACGGAGCTTGTCATATATGGCTTTGTCAAACAAGACCAGGTTATTGAGCTTGTCCTGAACTTTGCCTTTGGACCACTTCTTCCTTTTGGCCTTGCCTCCAACTTGTTCTCAGGGTCTTTGTCTTTCTTGGTTGACTTGACAGCATCTTTCTTCTTGTTGTCATCCTTGGGCGGAATCGCGGGACTTGGGAGAGCAGGGATGCGCTGCTGCCTCACCAAGATGTCACTGGAGAGCAATGTTCAGGTTCTTTAGCCCTGGTTCAGTGGCAGATCAGTGGCTCAGGCTGTTTAGGTCACCAGTGAGTCCTATCATGGCTTGAATGTAATACTTCATTTCCCAATGATTCCTTTGATCTTTGGAAGGTGCTGGGAGCCATAAAAGGCATCAGTGAAGATTTGCCGACTATTTACATTAAAAGTAAAACAGTCATCAATATCCAGAGGTACACAATGAACCGATTTGCTAATTATTAGACTTAAATGTTCTCCTACAAGTGCTCTCAGTAATCAAGTCACTCGAGGTCACATTCTTACAGGAATCCTAGTACTCATTAAAATGAGCTGTTTTGCCTAGAAATGTCCAATAATCAATGATTAATGATGTGTCTGCCTTGATTCTTAGTGCAGTGCAGGGATCCATTGACTATTAAATCTTGCTTGTTGGAAATTGCTGAAGTGAACTTTAAACTAATCTAAATAATCAATTTTTAGTATTTGATGAGATATTCAAGTTCATCCCCTTGCAAAATCAAAATCTGCTTATTATGTTAATGTGGTATTTGCAAAGCTATCACCATGATTTCAAGCCCAAACTTCTTTACCCCAATTCCTTGCAAATCAAAGTAAGTCAGCATTCAATATGCATATACCTCTAGATCACTGTCAAGTCAAGTTGGATAAGACACAAGGCCTAATTAACTAGGTCCTAGTTCTGGCTTCATCAGTTGTCTTTGCAAGTCAATTAAACTATCTGGGCTTCAGTTTTTTTTTAAATGTGTAAAATAAAGGAATTGAACATATCCTACTTAATTAAAATTAAGTATTTATAAAACCATAAATCATTCTTTTGCTTTTAGTTTGAGCTTTTATAACTTTCTGCTTGTAATTTTCAGGGAATAAAATTACTGGGCACTTACTTATATCATACTCCTGAGATGACAAATGAGATGAATTAAAAATAATGTATAAATTGACAACTTAGGTATTTTTCTATAGCTTTCATTTATTTGAACCACTTGGTGATTAATAACAAACTATATGTGTTTTAATAATTATCAGGACAATTGAATGTAAATTTATAAGAATTGGCTTTAGCCTAAGTTCCCCCCCCCAACCCCAAGGAAGAAAACTATTTTACTAAGTTAGTATTAGAGTGAATTGTAGTTGAGTTTGACAATTCATCAAATTTGCTGAAAATTTCTATTAAAACCATGTTTCTAAGGGACTGCCTTATTAAAAAAAAATCTCTATTCAGATTATTATAGTTCCTCTTTATCCCTTCCGCATAGCTCCCCTCCACCTGGTTCCCACCCCATCCTCTGCCCTTACCCCTCCCCCACTGTCCTCATCCATAGGTGTGTGATTTTTATTCAATCTATTCCCATACCCCCACACCCTTTCCCCCCGAGAATTGTCATTCTACTCTCTTTCTATACCCCTGATTCTATTATATTCACCAGTTTATTCTGTTTATCAGATTTTTTATTCACTTGATTTTTAGATTCACTTGTTGATAGATATGTATTTGTTGTTCATAATTTTTATCTCTACCTTTTTATTCTTCTTCCTCTTCTTAAAGAATACCTTTCAGCATTTCATATAATATTGATTTGGCAGTACTGGTTTAGTTTTTTAATACCTGTGAAGCCCTTTATCTGTCCTTCAATTCTGAATGTAGCTTTGCTGGGTAGAGTAATCTTGGTTGTAGGTTTTTGCTATTCATCACTTTGAATATCTCTTGCCACTCCCTTCTGGCCTGTATAGTTTCTGTTAAGAAATCAGCTAACAATCATATGGGTACTCCTTTGTAGGTAACTGTTTTTCTCTTGTTGCTTTTAATATTCTCTCTTTTTCTTTTGCTCTTATCATTTTAATTAGGATGTGTCTTAGTGTGATCCTCTTTGGATTCCTTTTGTTTGGGGTTCTCTGCGCTTCCTGGACTTTTAAGTCCATTTCTTTTACCAGGTTTGGGAAGTTTTTGATGATTATTTCTTCAAATAGGTTTTTAGTATCTTGCTCTCTCTCTTCTTCTGGCACCCCTATAATTCTGAGGTTCGTATGCTTGAAGTTGTCCCAGAGGCTCCTTACACTAACTATCTTCATATTTTTGGATTATTTTTTCTTTTTGCTTTTCCAGTTGAATGTTTTTTGCTTCTTTGTATTTCAAATTGTTGACTTGATTCTTGTGATCCTCTAGTCTACTATTGGATCTTTGTATCTTATTCTTTATTTCAGTCAGTGTATGCTTAAATTCTAGTTGGTCTTTTTTTATATCCTTGAGAGTCTTGCTAAATTTATCAACAGTTTCTAGAAAATACTTTAAAAACCTTATAACTGTGGATTTGAACTCTATATACAGTCATTTGCTTTCCTCCATTTCTTTCATTTGTGACCTGTTTCTTTATTTTCATATTTTGGCTGCTTCCCTGAGTTGATAGAGTGGCTTTGTGTAGAAGGTGTCCTATAGGAACCAGCGGCTCAGCCTCCTCAGTTACCTGAGGTAAACATTCTTGGTACACCTCTTTGTGGGCTGTGTGCACAGTCTTGTTGTAGTTAAGCCTTGATTGTTGTTGGTATCACTGGGAGGAATTGATCTCCACGCCAGTTGGCTGTGAGAATCAGCTGTGTCTACAATGGGAGAACTTCTGTGCTGGAAACACCTTTTTGGGGCAAGACTTGCTTCAGTGTGGCTTGGTGCTCCCTGAGTCTGCCCCCTGAGTGTGTCCCTTGTGGATCTGAAGAGTTGTAATCTGGATGGTCCCACTCTGACCCCTGGGTACACTGGCTCTTGGATCTCTAAGGAGGTGCAAATTTAGCCTCTGCCTGAGGCCACCCAGCAGGAGCTATGGAGAGATCTGCAGATTCCTCTTTGTTTGGGGTTTGGAGGTGCCCAGATGAGGCCCAGCTGTGAAGCAATGCAAGCTGCTGTGGGGCCTTAGGCCTTCTTTTGGATGTTCTGGGCCTCTCTGACCCAGTTGCAGTTTGTTAGGCAATTTTATATTGCAAAGGGCCAGGTACTCATATGCAAAAGCCTCTGTGTGTAGCTTGGGTGGGTGGGGGTCTCAGGAAATCCACAGGACGGAGCAAACAGCAATGGCTGATCCTCAGCCCTGCCCTAAGGGGCCCCTGGGCCTCAGTGACCCCTGGTAATCGCTGCAAGCACTTCTGAGAGAAAGCTGCCCTCGAATTCCACCCAATGACAGACAGTCGTTTCTCCCCATATGAGTCTGGGTCCCCAGAGTCCTGCCTGGAACTGGAATTCAGAGCAGTTGGGAGCTTGTGGCTCCCTCCCAACTAAGAAAGACAACTGTGTCCTCAGTTGCCATCCCTTTCCGTGCTCGTGCCTCTGTACCTCTGCACTTTACTTCTGCAGCTCCTGTGAGTCACAATGTGCTTTTCTCTTTCCTTCTAGTTGTAGAATTTCCACTCAGACAGCCTTCCTGTGGTTCTAGATGATGTCCGTTGTCTTTTAGTTGTAGTTTTGAAGTGGTTGTGCGAGGCAGCAAGTTCAGGTGTTTACCTATGCCGCCACCTTGGTTTCTCTAAGGGACTGTCTTAATAGATGAGCTAGGTTAATGGGTTTGGACTGTTTAAAAATTGGTAGGAGCTTTGCTTTAATGTAGTTGGGGAAGAAATAAACACTACCTGATAAAGCACAGGGCTCTAGAAACAGTTCAATCTGAACCCATATGTGCACAGATTTTTAAAAGTTCCCAAAATATGTTAATATGCAACCAGGGTTAAGGGACTTACCATATAGGTATTTTGACATTTTCTTTTCACATTTTAGGTGAATTTTAATATGTAAATATATATCTTGATGGAAATAATCATTCAGCTGAA
Source organism: Antrozous pallidus (assembly GCA_027563665.1). Classification (NCBI taxonomy): domain Eukaryota; kingdom Metazoa; phylum Chordata; class Mammalia; order Chiroptera; family Vespertilionidae; genus Antrozous; species Antrozous pallidus. The sequence continues at coordinate 27,076,607 of CM050508.1, read as the reverse complement.
TTAACTCATGCACAAGAAAATCTTTTTGAGTTTCTGCAAAAGTGGCTAATATCAGAGACCCTTAAGAAAGAAAGGTGCTTTTTTGTTGTTGTTGTTAGCTAAAACATAAAACCACTATGAGTTTTTAATTTCTGAAAAGAACAGAAGTACTTCTGATGGTGCTCTTGTGTTCCCACCCGATTCTGAGTTCACCGGAGGGGGCGGGGCCTCCCGCCACACCGCCTGCTGGGGGCCAGAGCCCCTGCGTCCCGGCGGAAAGGGCAGCGGGTCGGCTGTGTGCTGGCCCAGGAGTCTGGGCCGAGCCCCGGGGTGGCCGAGGAGTGCGAGGGGCCCTCGGAGCAGAGCCGGCAGAGCGCAGGCATCTCCGCCTTCTGCCAGCGGGTGACCGACAAATGCACTACTGGCGAGTGAGCCTCACTTCCTCCTGCCAGACCCCCAGCCTCCTGCCAAAGCTCTGGCGTGTGTCTGGAGCCTCATCCAGCCGTTGGTCTGCCGACAGGACTGCCTCCCCTCCGTGGCCCAGAGGGCTTCTCTGAGGCCCCTGAGGCCCCGACTCCACAGGGATGCAGACATGGCGGCTTCCTGGAGACGGTTAATTGACCTCAATGTGCTTTTCTATCCTGACTCCCCTGCTGGCAAGTCTTTGAAATACAAAGAAGCAAAAAACACCCAACTGGAAAAGCAAAAAGAAAAAATAATCCAAAAATATGAAGATAGTGTAAGGAGCCTCTTGGACAACTTCAAGCGTACCAACATCAGAATTAGGAGAAGCCGCATCCAACACCTAGTGAGACTTTCATTCTGTTTCAAAGAATAACAACGGTTAGCAGCAACTCTTCCCCTCATTCAAAATGCCGGAATGTGGACTAGCCTAGGTGCCTGCAGGGGAGTCAGGACCCTGCCCTGCCCCTGTGTGCTGAGAGCCTGGCCCCAAGAGCTGATGGGCTGCACACAGTGGGGCAGCTGCTTGGGATGCCTGAGGCCTGGAGCTTGGCTCCTCAGCTCCTGCTAAAACCAGGGGGGCGGGGGGGGGGGGGGGCTGCACTATGACCCCTAAGTTCCCGTGGGCCCTGGGGAGCGTGGCAGGTAGATGGTCCCAGGCAGAGGCTCTGCCTGTCCGTGTGGACATTAGGGTAGGAGCTGCGGCTCCTCTCAGTCTACCCCGCTGGTCCTCGAGGTCTCTGCCTCCTGACACTCTGTCCCTTTGGGGGAAACGGGACTTGGATTCAGGCAGTGTTGCCTTCGGCTCCCTCGCCTGCTCCCCACAGCACAGTGCCCTGCAGAGCCCGACCTCTGGGGAGAGGGCCGCCCGCAGGACTAGAGAGGCAGGCACCTTCGTCTGGTTTTGCAATCCGGTGGTTTGCTTGTGAAAAGTGTTACTGTAGACTTAAAGATGCCACCAGAACAACCGACTAGGTCTGTGAAACGGGGCGGCACTCGCTCTTGTTTCATGTGCTTGTGAATCTGGAAGTCAGAGTGACTGTGGCTCGGTTCCCGAATCGGGTGTCTCGGGCCCATGGTCCCGGTCCTCTCAGTCGTCCTTTGTATCTGCCATCCTGTTCCATGCAGCTGTCACCTCTGATGCTCCGGCAGCACTGCCTGCTGGGTCTCGCAGCCTGCTGTCACAGGCGTGTTTGACAAGGGAAGCGAGACTGTCGACCTCCCACCATCAGAAAAGCATGTTCTCAGTCATACGCGTTCGCAGAGCCCATTTCAAAGGGTTTTGAGGGGGTGATGGAGGGTGCTTGGGTTAGACAACACTTCACCAAGTCAGGCACCTGAGGCTTCATACAGGGCGTCCTGAACCAGGGGAAGGGCCCGTGGGTGCTGCTCCCGTGGGGACAGCCCTCGTCTGGGACAGCGAGCCTGAAGCCAGGTGGCCTTGGCTGAGAGCACAGGGACCACAGGACTTGGGACTCCTGGCCACATGCGCCCCCCTGATGGGCAGTGGCTGCAGGAGCCATTCCTAGTCTGTGTGCAGCGGTTCGTATGGTCTCTCATTGGCTCAGTGGTTGTGAGAAAACTGGTTGGGCTTGCTTACAGTCTAGAGGCTTTTGCAAATACACTCAAGAATGTGTCAGGGAGAATGAGATTAATTAACTCTGTGCTAATGCACCCCAGCCTATAAAGTGTGTGGGCACAGACATCCCTGTGTAGCTGTTTGGTATTACAACTTCAAAATACGAAATAATGTAAAAATGCTTCTGGTTTACAAATGTAAAATCTAATACAAGCCAATGGAGTCCTTGATTTCCTACCTCAGCAGACACTCAGCCGTCTTCATAGCAGTGCACGCGTGGGTGTATGTGTGTGTGTGTGTGTGTGTGCGCGCACGCGCGCGCGCAGATGTCACAGGATCTGCTTAATTGCCCCTGTAAATAACTGCTTTGAAAGCCTTCTCTCTCTTAATGATAAAACCTAGTTGTCTCCAGAGTTCATATGTGATTTTTAAAGCATTTTGGTTTAAATTGAGCTCTACATATAAACAGCTTAACATTAAGAGTTTATAGTAATGATGCTCCGATTATCGGCCAACTGTAAGCATAGCATTGTTCTACTATTGAGCATGGAATACAAGGAACTACACTACCTCACACCTCCATGATTTTCAAGTTGTAACAGAAGGACAGGAAGATAAAAAAGATTTTATCTTTGTCTTTTGGCTGTAATTATCTATAGATTGCATAGGATTACACACTTAGGCATATTTTAAACTTAACTTCTACAGAGTTTTTTTCCTAAAAATGTGTTGAGTGGGATTTTCCTGAGGTTGCGGGTGTGCGTGCACTGTGCATCCTTGTCTCTGGCAGAAGCTGGGAAGGTGGTTTTCAGTGTTGGCTGCAGTCACACGGTCCCAGCCCCTGGTTTATGAATCGGCTTTCTCAATGCTTGATGGTTTTTAAAAAGCTATTGCCTAACTCAGCAAAATAACATTATCTTAAATTTTGTTATTTCAGTTCACCTATAGCAAATGATTTGTTAAATTGTTATGCTCAAAGCAAATATGGATATAAATCATGGTCCTCCATTTGAAGCTTTTCTAATATAATTTACTGTAGCTTAATGTTTCACCAGTTTTGAATAAGGAATTAAATATTTATTTTAAATATATTTTTATGGTCCTCCATTTGAAACTTTTCTAATATAATTTACTGTAGCTTAATCTTTCACCAGTTTTGAATAAGGATTTAAATATTTATTTTAAATATATTTTTATTAATTTCAGAGAGAGAGAGAGAGAGAAACATCACTGATAAGAGAATTATTGATCGGCTCCCTCCTGCACACCTCCTACTGGGAATTGAGCCCGCAACCTGGGCATGTGCCCTGATCAGGAATCGAACTATGACCTCCTGGTTTGTAGATTGATGTTCAACCACTGAGCCATGTTGGCCGGGCGGGGGTTAAATATATCTGATGTGGTAGACGATACAGGTTGGGTGTGGACGCTCAGCCCCATTCACAACTTGGAAAAAACTCAAATGGCAATGTTATAATGAATTCTCAGGTGAACTTGTTTCTGTATAAAACATCCGTTTTGAATTTGTAAATATTTTAAGGATTTTATTAAGGCATGTAATAAACTATTCTTTGAAACCTGTTGGGTAAATGAAAATGTAAAGCTGTAATGGCATACTAATTATAAATAAACATCTATTGATTTTTTTGTAAAAAAAAAAAAAACCCACTATGAGTATAAAGTTATAACCCATGAAGGGAAGGTAGTTTTAGATAGTCTGTGTATGTCGTTCATGTTTTAAAGAGATTTAATCAAGTTCTTTGTGATGTTTAGAAGCATTGAACCATCCTAGCACATAAGAAAGTAATTACACTGGACAATCAGATGCATGGCCTAACTATTTGTTGATTGCCGTAGAAACAGATGGCATATAGGCAGGATTTCCAAGGACAACGTCAATTTCATGTACTTTTATTGCTTTTAATAAAATCTATTCATTAATGGACCTGTTATTTGGTTAAATCATTGTTAGCTCCCCCCCCTCTCTCTCTATCTATCTCTCTCTTTCTCTCTCTCTCTCTCTGTTTCTGTGTTGTGTGTTGTATGTATTGTGTATTGTGTATTGTGTATGTGTTTGGTTAGGAAAATAATTTGGGCCCAGATGCCCACTACCAGGGAATTTTGCCACAGATTTCCTTGGACCACATCAGCGAATCAGAAAAGAATTCAGGAAGTAACTATAATCTCCAGAAAACATCAGCTCCCAATCCTCTTGCAGCCTACCTAATTTATTATATGCCAACATGCATTCTAAGAAGGCTAGAACTTTGCATAAGTCAATTGACTTTTTGGACCTTGGTTTTACCATTCCTGAAATGTAAGAATGGAATGAGAAATCCTATAAAGTGTTGAAATACAATTCCCAGAATTTTAAGTTACTTTTTTTTTTTTCTGAGACCTGGAAACATGAAAGACTCAATGTCTCTATGACTTCTTTTTGCAAGTCCTTTTTGCAAATTGATTCATGGAGAAGTTTGGTAAGATAAATGAGCATAATTGAAATCTAATTTTAAAGAGTCCTAAGGAAGAATTTGGAAAACTTATGATACACAAGATACTAAGTTTTTAGAATCCATAATATTTTAGATTGATATTTACTGGTTCTTTGACATATATATATTCTTGGTTCAGCTCATAGAACCTCTTTCCACTAACCCTTAGATAATAAGGATTGTCCTCCAGCTAGGCTCCTCCTGGATTCTATCTCTGCAAGCACTGATTTTGTACCTCTCATATTATTCTTTAAATTCTCAAGGTTAAGTGCCTTTTGCCCACTGTTAGCTTCCAAAGAATCTGGAGGCTTTATTCCTCAATGTTTCTCCTACAGAAACTTTGAACATGAGATGTGCTTAAGCAAGATTTGTGGAATGAATATATTTACTCTAAATAATATTTCAGGGAAAGCTGGAAGTAACAAAGAGGCATTTAATCTCAACTCATGATAGTAAATAGAGGTCACAACTAATGTTCAACAGCTTATCAGTGCTCTCTAGTGGACAGAGTAAATGATAATACCCATTAGAGGTTGGTCAAGCCTGTAATTTAGTAGATTAAACAGTTTCTACTTTAAGGTCAAAGAAAAGAAACATTTCTTCAGTTAAATATTATGGGTCATGGTCATTATTTTGTGAAACTATTTTTGCTCAAATATCATAGTTAAACCACTATTAGTCAAGGCCGCTTCACCCGCCTGGAGGCTTTGTTCCTTCTGATTGAACCACCAGTCCCCAGATCTTCCCTGCTGGCTGCAGATCAGATGCCACTTGGGGTTCAGGCCAAATGTCACTTTTTTTTTTCCTCATCATCCTATGTAAAGTAGCCCAGTACGTGGCACATTGTAATTGCTTTTTAATATGTTGTTTAAATAATGCACAGCCAGGGTTGGGATAGGCAAGCTGTGAACCATTTCTACAATGGACTTGGACTCGGCGCTGGAGCTCCCTCGGCCTCTACCACGCTCCCTCCTCTGCTCCTCCACTCACACAGCTATGCTTTCCTGGCAGAAATGGGCAGAGCTGGAGACACAAGCTCCCTGATGCAGTGTAAAGTGAAATGTGGGGCTTCTGGTTCAAAAATGAAGAACACGGCTTCGTTCTCCGTGTTCCCTCTCAACCCATATGGTGTTTTTTATTTGTTATTTAAGGTCTCTCTGCACAGGGATATTCTCAGGTGGACCTTCCAGGAGCAGGGTGCAAACACAATTTCCACCCTTTGGTTCATGTGCTCTGGCCTCTAAGATGTAAGGGTGGCAAGAAGAGGGACATACCATTTGTCCCCAGGAAGGACTGGGTGGTGGGACAGGCCTGAGAGGAGGCTTCAGCCCTTGTGCATGCTCCAGCAGATTCACACAAACTCAACCATAATGCTGTGAAAGCATTTAAAAACAGAGTCATCAGCGGATCACACCCCAGGCTCAGAGGAGTTCACTGGGCCTGCCCTGGGCTCTCACCCCTCTGCTCCTTTGGAGTAGGACTCAGCATTTGATTCAAGGCTGACAGTGCAGGAGAGTATTTGCAAATTACTCTCAGTGTTTGGATTTCTCATTCATCTGTCACACCTCCTGACTCTAGGAAGCTTGCAATCTGGCTCTACCATTCTCACTCACAGGGGTGGGGTTCTCTGGCCAGGAGATGAGCCCTTTTCTGTTACATCAACCGGAGAGCAGCGGCTTGACTCCTGGGAACTCCTTCTGTGTTGATTCAAGTTTGCAGATCCATTGGACATCATGACCATTTTATATTTATGTCACAGAGAATTTGTGTTTTATTTTCTTTTGCTTCAAGCAATGGTCTAAATTGCCAAACCCCAAAAGATTATTTTCAGTAGAACTTTTTATGATCTATGATATATGTATGTATGATATATATTTATATCATACTATCTAATAAAAGAGTAACATGCAAATTGACCATACCTTCACCACACCAAATAAACCATGCCCACAAGCCACACCCACAAGCCAATCAGGAGCAATATGCAAATTAACACCAACCAAGATGGCTGCTGCCCATGGCAGGACGATCTGCTGGGTTCCCAAGGCTGGGTTCCCCCAGCCTTGGGGTGGGCTTGGGCTGAGGCTGAGCCAGGCCAGCCAGTGATCAGGTGGATTGCAGGGGAACCACTGGCTGGAGTCCCAGTGATCAGCCAGATCACAGGGCAATTGCTGGCTAGGGTCCCCTGGCCAAGGTCCCCTGCCCAAAGACGAAAGCCTCGGCCAGAGGCTTTTGGCCTTGAGCAGGCCAGGGGTGAGCCATCAGTAGGACATTCCTTGAGGGCTCCCAGTATGTGAGATGGGGCAGGTTGGACTGAGGGACCTCCCACCCCCAGTGCACGGATTTTGTGCACTAGGCCCCTAGTATATAATAAATATGTGTTTATAGTACACATAATGTGTATTTATTATATCATATTATATTATATCATTATATATATACTTTGTATTTCTCTCTACCATAAAACTGTCATTAATCCTAACCCTAACCCTAACCCTATTGAAACTGACCACACTGTTCACTTTTTGCCTGCAAAAAAAATGTCAATTTTATATGATTCAACTTAATAAAACACACTTATCTTTTATTTTTTCCACTTGCATGTAAGCTACCAAAGAGCAAAGGGCTATGTGTATTTTATTTTAACAAATTTATTGAGGTGTAATTGATATACCATCAACTGCATGTATATAAAAGGTATAATTTGACATGTTTTGTTATAGGAAACCATCATCACAATCAAGTTAATAAACATACCATTACCCATGAAGTTTTTTTCTAATTCCTCTTTCCTGCCTTTTTTCCATACCACTAAATGATTCCACTTATATAAAATGCAATTACTTATCTGATTTCTGTCATTATATAAGTTTGCATTTCTTAGAATTTTATATAAATTAAATCACTTAGTATACAAACTTTCCTGTCTGTCTTCTTTTCACTCAGCACAATTATTTTGAGACTCATTCACTGTTTAATGCATCAGCAATTTATTTTTTTAATTGGTGAGTAGTATTTTTTTGCAAGGATATATCACAGTTTGTTTATCCGTCCATTGGTTGATGGATATTTGTGTTGCTTCCAGTTTTTGCCCATTGCAAACAAAGCTGTGAACATTCATGTAAAAGTTTCTGTATAGATATATGGGTTTTTTTGTTTGTTTTGTTTTGTTTTGTTTTTCAAAATACCTAGAGGTGGGCTTATGGGATCACATGGCAGGTATATGTTTAATTTTATGAAATTGTCAAACCATTTTACAACATGGTTGAACCATTTTACATTCACAGCAGCAGTAAATGAGTGTTCATTTCCTCTACATTTTTTGCCAACATTTGTTATGGTCAGTCTGTTTTGTGAGGAGTAGTATTTTTAATTTGTATGTAGTAATATCTCATGATTTTAATTTGCATATTCCTAATGACTGGTGCTGTTAAATATCTTTTAATGTACTCAATTTCCATACACATGTCTTCCTTAGTGTCTATTCAAATCTTATGTCCATTTGTTTTATTGGGCTAATTTTCTTATGAGAGTTTATTAGAATTCTTATATACTCTACATTCAAATTTGATGTAATACACCTATATATTTTATATATAATTTATATTACATACATATATTTACATTTTTTATATATTCTATATTCAAGTATGAAATTTGCAAATATTTTCTCCCAGACTGTGTCTTACTTTTTTATTTTATTAATAGTATCTTTCAAAGAACAGCAATACTTAATTTTGATAAACTTTATTATTTTCTTTTTAAACTCAGTTTGGTCATATCTAATAAATATTTGCCTAACTCTGGGCCATAAAGATTTTCTCCTATGTTTCTTGAAGATTTGTAATGTTAGGTTTTGCATTTGGGTTTATGATTCATCTTAAATTTAGTTTTGTGTAAAGTGTAAGGCATGAATTAAAGTTCTACACAAGAAATAAACAGCAGTGGAAATGGAAACTATCTGAGTAAAAAAGACTTTCATAATTTCAATTTCTTGTTTAAAACAAAAGTGTTAGCAAAATAGCATGGTTTTAACATATAAGTAGAGGCAGGTAAATTGGGATAAGTTAAAGAGAATATTATGAAACTTAAAGAAACCATTACGTAATAGAGTTATAGCTAACATATCAGCAAAAGATCTAAAAGCAGACAGGAAAAGAGGAGAAAAAGAACAAAGAACAGATGGAACAAATGGAAAGCAGACAAGACGGTAGTTTTCAACCCAACTACATCAGTAATTGCATTAACTAAAAACTCCAATGCCAGGGCTGACCAGCAGCCCCTGAACAATGGATGGACAGATTACTCAGACACAGTTTGACTGTGCAAGAGAAGGCTAAGGAGCTCCTTCCTGGCTGTAGTAGCCAGAGCAGCCCCTATTGCTTGCCTATTAGGCCTTTAGTGGAATTTTTATCTTTAGATACAATCAGTAGGATGAGTCATCTTGGGAGGACATATGTTTACATTGTACTCTAGGCAAAGGCATCCAGGGATTAAGCATAAGGATTCCAGTAAACATCTGAGGGTCTGCACGTACACAGACTTGTTTGGAAAGGTCAAGGAATATTTAGGGGCACTGCCTTCGACAGTCCCCTAAGTCTCTCCTAAATTGGAATTCTGATAAACAGGACAGGTGGCATTGCACGCACTTTCCTTTTATCAGAATGTCCTCCTTACAAACTTTCTAACCAAGTCTCTTGTGCTCCCCCACACCACAACACTTTTTATATTCCAATTTTAATGATTCATCATTAGCAAGAGGGGTATGAGTATGTGGGTAGATATAGTGTGTTGGAATTGGTAGAAGTTTTCTCTTGATTCCTTAAGTTTTCTCAGTATGTGAGCTCATTAGCTGAGAAACTGCTGTCTAATCTAGCTCTTTCCCTTCAAGCTGAGCATCATCCTGAGTTCATGTTTATTTTTTAAATTTAGTCCTGAATAGGTGAAGCTTAAAAGGAAAATTCCAGATAAACACTAACTCTCTGATTTTAATTGAACAGAAAAATGGGGAGCTGAATTTGTTTTGACTGCCTTAAACCTAAAAGTAAAAAATGACACACAGCTAGAAATCTCTGAGCAGTGCAGCTGCCTCATTTCTCTAGACTGTTCACTAAGAATTAATATCAAGTGGTTTCCATTTAGACCTTTCCAGCAGCAATGCCCCACCTTCCACTGCTTTGAAGATGTGTCTCTCCTTGTCCAGTGTATCATTTCCCACCAGCCCATCAACGAATATTTCTTGAGTTCTGAACATGCCTGCAGCCCAGTGCTAGACACTGTTAATGGTCTCCTAGTTTAGTGGTCGGCAAACTGCGGCTCATGAGCCGTGGTTTGTCGCTCTGTTGACTAATGAGTTTGTCGACCACTGATCTAGACTCTCAATTCCAATAATTACAGGTTGTTGTTGTTCCTTGTGATTAAGCCCCTATCCTAGTGGTCGGCAAACTCATTAGTCAACAGAGCGGCAAACCGCAGCTTGCAAGCCACATGTGGCTCGAGAGCCACAGTTTACTGACTACTGCCCTAGTTCAAGATCAAGGGGTGTCAAATTAATTGCTGCAGCTCCCTTCTAAGAGAAAATTTCTCATAAATTCAAAAGAACACACTGGAGAGCTCTGTTTCAATTGCTTTGCATATCATTACGCTAAATAAAGCTTTAAAAAGGCCCACAGACACCATGGAGGTATCCCCCTATGTGCAACAAACATAAGCACATTTCTGTAGACCTCACTTTACAAGTTCCGATCCAGCAATCTTAAAGAATGAAAGGTAGTATGGGATGGAACTCAGAGGAAGGGTGTACTAGTGAGTAAGCCACCTGCTTGAATCAACTGTGAAGGGCCAAATTTGGTTTTCAGTGACACCCAAGAAGGCTTCAGTGCATTTGGAGCTAAAGTAATGTAACTATATGAATAGCAGCAGTTTGCAAATGGAGAGATGTTCCAACATGTGAGGTGAAGTTTGGCTTCTTAAGACAAAACTTCCCTGAATTATAATCCCATAATTTAGGAAAGGAACAAAGGTATGGATGTCTCCTGAATAGTCTCTGTTAATTTTCAAAATGCTCCATCTACAACCTTTTGACCTAAATAAAGAGGACACCATTTGGTTATCCTAAAAACTGCATTGTTCTATCCCCCTATGCACTAAAGTTGAAATCATCAATATCACAGATTTTAGGCACTGATTGTGTTTGGATGTCTTTGTGTGTGTGTGTGTGTGTGTGTGTGTGTGTGTGTGTGTGTGTGTGTGTGTGATTGTTTTAGGGACCACCGGCAAGACAACATTTAATAATGTTTTCCTCTCAACTGCCACACGTGTGGCTGTGATAAGTTCACTGCTATGAACGGAGATTGTGGAGGGAAGGAGCCCAGTAATCAGAGAGATTTGGATGAGGCTTTCAGAAGCGTGTGCAGCCTCTCAGTTTTACACTCAGTGTTGAAGTGACTGCTTCCTACTTTCTGCTTACTTGTAGTCACAAAATGGTCCAGCGAGGTCAACTGTCAACTGTGGTGCTGTTTGGTTCAATTTTTTTTTCTGTGGGAAAATGTAAGGACAAGAAGCATTTTGTCTCTGGCCTGAGGATTTTCTTAAGTGGATGGTGGGGTGCCCAGAGGGAGTAGGGATAGGTGGTACTGTGATCCTTTCTCTGGGAAGAACAATTGTAGAGTGAGGAACAAGCACCCTGCCAGGCCTTTCCTCCAAGTGGCCTGAGAGAAAGCAGTCAACCATGTTCCCTGAAGCTCAGTGGAAGAGTTGCCTGACATCTCAGATGATGAGACCTGGTTCTTTAGGGGTGTGTACACTTCTGATATATACTATATGGGTGAGAGCTGACATATACTATAATATACCTCCCATGTGCCAGGTTGTGTTCTAGGCCTTACATGTTTTCACTTGTTTAGTCTTCACAACATCTGTGTGTGGTAGGTAATATGACTCCTTTCTTACACATGTGCAACTGAGGCCCAGAGAGGTTAAATAATTTGCAGAGTTCACACAGCTACTAAGTGGCAAAGCTAAGATTCAAACACAGGATCACAGGACACATAAGAGACTTGGCTCCCAGGTAAGGAACACAGTTTCTCATGGCACAGTAACCTGCATTTTAATCAACTAGAAATCCACTTACAGCATTCATATTTTTCACTCTATTTTCAATTTTATTAGTGTTGTGATGAGTAATATTACCTCCACTCAATAGCTAATATTAATAAGGCTAATAAAATATATTATAAAAATAAATTTAGAGAGGCCTTATTTAATTAAATTATTTATAATAATAAAAGGATGATACACTAATTAGACCAGACATCATTTCGGACGTTTTTCCGGACAAAACTGGTGGCCAGAGTGAAGCCAGGGTTCCAGGTGCCAGAGAGAAGCTGGTGCTGGCAGCCAGGGGAAGGAAGGCTTACCATTGCATGAATTTCGTGCGTCGGGCCTCTAGTAATATATTTACAGTTTTAAGAATGTTTTAATGAATATTTTATTGCACTCCTTATTTACCTCAGTTCTTTGCCTCTCATTTAGTTATTTTTCATTAGTTATCCCACAAGAAATTTTCATAGCCCCATATTTGCACCCTTAGAGTGTAGAAGTGCTTGCACTGTCTACAGTTTGTTTTTCTATCCTTGGCCGTCTTCGTTAATGTAAATTTATCCACAGTTAGCATGATTAGGGCAAAAGCAGGCAAAATCTCACCTCAGTAAACAAGGACACTAGTCTCTCCCTTTCAACATCAGCATGTAAATTCATTGAAGTGATAGCCTAAGGATGACTTTGAATTTACTTAATAGAAAACATGAATTATTCACAAGAGTCTGTCTTGTGGTATTCACTACAAAGCATTTTCCTTGTACAACTTACTTTTTATACTAGTGTAGATGATATCTTCTCAAACATCATTTCTAAGTGGTGTACCATAGAAATACAAGTTGTAATTGATCTTTTAAGCTGATTTTGGTACCCAGAGAATTTTCCTAATTCTCTTATTAGTAGTTTTTGGTTTTGAAAACATGTTTATTGTTGAAAGTATTATAGACGTCCCTCTGTTTCCCCCCATTGACCCTTTCTAGCCTCCCCCAGGCTCTCCCCCAGGCCTCTACCACACTATTGTCTATGTCCATGTATTATGCACAAATGTATACAAGTTCTTTGGTTAATCTCTTCTCACCCATTCCCCCAACCCCACCTTCCCTCTAAGATTCAACAGTCTATTCCATTCTTCTGTATATCTGATTCTCTTTTGTTCATCAGTTTATTTTGTTCATTAGATTCCACAAGTGAATGAGATTATGGGATACTTATTTTCTCTGACTGGATTATTTAATTTAACATATCTCCAGGTTCTTCCATGCTATCTCAAAGGATAAGAGACCCTTCTTTCTTTACGGCTGCATACTATTTCATAGTGTAAATGTACCACAGCTTTTTTTATCCACTCATCTACTGATGGACACTTGGGCTATTTCCAGATCTTAGCTATTGTAAATTGTGCTGCAATGAATATAGGGGTGCATTATAGTCTTTCTTATTGGTTTTTCGGGTTTCTTAGGATATATTCCTGCAAGTGTAATCACTGGGTCAAATGCAATTCCATATGACAATAAAAAATAAAAAGAAGAAACAGGTGAAATTAAATTTAGTAATAGATTTAATTTAACCCACTATATCCAAAATGGGATTATTTCAACATATCAATATAATGAGATGGGTTTTTCCTATTACATCCTCCAAAAATAGCAGATTTCAATGTGTGCTAGCCATGTTTCAAATATTCAGTAGCCACAGTGCAGTCTGAGGAATTATGAGTTGGGTTTAATGGGTTAGCCAGTTGGGGGATGAATGCTTTGCAATATAGGTAGTCCATCTATATAATATAAAAGGCTAAGCTACTGTCCAACCGTCTGACTGGTAGCTATGACCACCAGCGGGGCAGACACTCTGACCAATGGCTATGACATGAACTAACCATCAGAGGGCAGACACTCAACACAGGAGCTGCTGAGCTGCAGTGACTTGGCAGGGTGGTTCTCAGGTGATGCACCCCGGAACCAAAGAGGAGGGATCCCAATTCCGGTGCATCACCCAAGAACCGCCCTCTCACAATCTGGGACCTCTTGGGGGATGTTGGAGAGCTGGTTTTGGCCCAATCCCCACAGGCCAGATGGAGGAACCCAACCCGCTGGAGGGAGCCCCGCTCACCTTGCAGATGCCCATCGATCTGTGGTGTGCCCTAGTTGTATCTAGCAGGTGAGAGACTGCTGGAGGTTAGTTCCAGGGCGTGTCCATCCCTTCTTGCCTAGTCCTGTCCCTCCAGCCACCTTCTAATTAATTTCCTTTCAATGTGCACAAATCTGTGCACCATGGCACTAGCCAGGAAATAAAAAGCCACTTCTAGACAATATTCATCAGAAAAATCTCCAGGTCATGCCTACTATAGAGCTCTAAGCCACTCAAATGTTAATTGACAGATCCCTCCCATCTGCAGACATTGTTCTAGGAGCCATAGTGCTGGTGTCAATCAAGTCAAAAGCAGGTCTGAAAGGACAACATCAAACTAGGCATCCCTGAGTCTCCCCTGGACTTCTAGTCAGAATTCATTCCATTCGTTTGATTACATTGAAAAACATAAACTTCAATGAGAAAAAGATGTCATATATTTATAATGATCTATTCCCACTCTGAATTCATTTTTGTGGTATTTAACCTTTGCAAATTCCTTTTGAATTGAGTTCATTCGTATTGACAGAGAGTGACACCATTATGAGCTTGGGAAATGTTATTGTGTAACACCTGCCAAAATGCTCATTATCCTCTCTCCTTAGCTATCTTTTATTTTCCTGACTTAGTTCTTTACAAGAATTTGCAGCCCTTTAGGTTAAGAACCCAAGGACTTTACTCCCTTAAAGTACCAAACAATAAATCAACAAATCCTGAGAATGAATCAGACATTTAGAGAAAATTGAGTTCATGTTATACCTGTTTGCCCAGCACCTCTTGACAGGCCACCTCTAATTTGATATCTTTGGGGCAAACAGCCAAGTTATTAAAATAAATCTCTCTTTAAAATTCATTGTTGAGGAAACCTTTCAAATTTTCTTATGGGAAATCACCCGAATTCTGTTCATAGTTTCCTTCTTTCTCCTGAGCAAGAAAACTGAGAGAGGTTTGTGCCAAAGCGCAGCTGTTCCTTGGCAGGGCTCATCTCAGGTCAACGTTCCTCACCAACTGAAAGTGAGACATATGCCAACATATGTGTCGTGGGAATACTATAACCTGAATCCTAAAAGTAATATAAACTCGATTTATTGAGAAAAGTGTCAAGACCAGAGATTTGCCACATACTAGAGAGATTATACAGTATATCTTACATGATTGGGGCCTCATTCAAGGTGTGCTAAATTCTTCTCATCCATGGCCAAAATTGCCCCTTATGAGTAACCATGCCTGCCTCTTGGAGACATTTACTAGATATCTGTAACTGTTTTTTTCAGAATGGTTGCTGGCTTTAAAGTATTTTTTCCTGCTCTTTCTTTTGCCACATTTGACCATTTTTGATCACTTCCTCTCCTTAATGCTCTAGAACTCAGCATGTTTTCTTGGTAGGTGGTGATTCATTATTTTTATGTTAACTTTATTGAGTTATAATTTACATCCAACCAAATGTCCACATTCTGAAGATTTCTGTTCCATGAAGTCAGGAAATAAATTAGCTTTATTGTATAATACTTTAAATATGATAAAAATTAACCATTTTAAAATATATAATTCATATATCCTGTCACCTCATATGGAGATCTGACTTTGGGTGATGGGCACTTGGCCCTCTACAGAGTTTGTAAATTAGTAATCCACACATGAAACCTATATGTTCATATTGAGTAAAATAAAATGTAAAAAATAATAAAATAAAATATATAGTTCAACATGCTTTGACAGATAATTACTGTTGTGTACCCATCACCATAATCAAGAACTAGAATCATTCTTAGCAACCCTAAAATGTCCCTTATCACACCCAAAACCATTTTCTTTTATTGGACAGGAAATACTTCTCCCCCAGCATGGAAGAGGTAAGGGAGCAGATGAAGTCATTCTATTTTTAATAAGAAAAAATCAAATATTAGACTTATTCAGATATTTCTTAGCATTAAGTATCATATGGAGTAAAGAGAGAAATTATAATTATTTTTATAATATTATTTTTTTAAAGCTATATGTTTACAGAAGAGAGAATTGCTGATTGGCTGATTGACACAGTCAGAAATTTCAGACTGAAATCTGACTTCAAATGGCTATGTAACCTCTAACTTTATGGTGAGAGGGCAATTAAAAGACTGGGATAAGAAACTTTCCTGCATCAGTTCTTAGATCCTTATCTCCCACTTCTATGAGTATCCAAGCCTGTGTTGAGATGGGACCAAGGCGATACAAATCATTTAATACTCCATGATAAAAATCAAATAATAGAAGAGGAAGGATCCTTACAGAGAAAACACTTATTGCTGCTCTTAATTTATATCTCTCTCTGTAGGAGGGCTTGATATCAGGATATATATCTTAGGAGATCTGGATTCAGTGCCAAGAGAACATTCCTGAAATTTCTAGTATGACCACTATTCTTTCACATAATTAAAATATTAGATAATACTTACTTAAGGCTTACATCATGCCAAGCACTGTTCTAAGCCCTATATATTGTCATTTAATATTACAAAAACTCTATCAGGTATTTTGAAATAATAAGATATATATACATATACATATACACATATACATATACATATACATATACATATACATATACATATACACGTATATTGATCTCTACCCTTGATTTCTGACACAGAGATCCTAAAACTTCGGTAAATTTCTAAGTGATCAGAACACTAGGAGAATATTTTGTTCTGATGGGGTGACTCTGAATGGACTCCTGGAGGATTTTTGAATGTGAGCTAGTCACCAGAATGACCAAGCCATGGTTAAAAACTTAGAATTTTCAACTTCTCCAGAAAGAAGAGAGGAGCTAGAAGTAAAGCTAATAGTTAATCATATCTACATGAAAAGGCCTCCATAAAAATCCCAATAGTTTGAAGAGCTCCCAGGTTGGAAAACATGTCCATGTGCTGGGAAGGTGGTGCACCCAACTTTATGGAGACAGAAGTTTCTGGGCTCGAGATCCAGACGTCACACTCTATAGCTCTTCACCTCACTATTCATCTGTATCCTCTATCATATCCAACTGGTAAATATAGGTGTTCACCTAAGTTCTGTGAGCCATGCTAATAAACAATCAATCCAAAGGGGAGAAAGTCATTGGAATCTCCAATTTGCAGCCAAGTGTAATAGAAATTGTGGGTGATCAGAGGTCCAACTACTTTTGATTGGCATCTCAAGTGGGGGGGCAATCTTCTGGGATCTGACACTGTCTTCATGTAGATAGTGTTAGAATTGAGTTAAATTGGTGGACACACAGCTAGTGCCACAGATTTGCTTGGCATGAGAAAATCCCCCACCCATCTGATGACCATAAGTGTCAGGAGTGTGAATGTATAGTAGTGTGAGAATAAAAAAAAAAAAACAAAAAAAAAATGTAAGTGCAAAGACTGAGTTTTTCCAACAAAGATATTGTTTTTATTTTATTGATCAACTAGAGGCCAGGTGCATGAAATTTGTGCACTGGTGTTGGATAATCCCTCAGCCCAACCTGCCCCCTCACACATACTGGAAGCCCTCAGAAAATGTCCTACTGACTGCTCACCCCAGCCTGCCCAAGGCCTTGGGCACCCAGTCATCGCCTGCTGGCTCAGCCCAGCTTTAGTTCTGGCCACCTGTGACTGCCCGGCCCTGGGACCACGTGCTCGCTGCCTTGGCTCCGCCCCCGACTCAGTCCCGGCCTCAGCCCTGGCTGTCTGCAACTGCCCAGCCTCGGGGGCCAAGCACTCACAGTGGCTGCTTTGGCTCCACCCCTGGGGGCCACCTCGGTCCCACCCCCTGGTCCCAGCTGGCTCCACCCAAGCTCCTGATTGGCTGGTGGATGTGGCCGGTGGGTGTGGCTTGTGAGTGTAGCAAAGGTACAGTCAATTTGTACATTACTCTTTTATTAGATAGGATAGACTGAAGCCTAAATAAATGAAATGACTTGTCCAAGATCACACAGCTATTAAGTTGCTCAGCAGAGCTTTAAGCCCAGGCAGCCATGAAAATGCTTCTAATTGAGCACTCAAAAATCCTACATCCCACTCTCCACCTCCATGGGAATGCTGGTATCACTAACATCTTCCAATCCCACACTGACAATGAACCTGAGAGACATGTTCAGTTCACAAATGTCCCCAAGACTATTCCTTCCTCTGTCCTCTATCTTCCCCACTCCTGCCTCCCTCTACTTCTGCTCTTCCTCCTTCTTTTCTCTTCTCTTCTGTTTCTCTGAAACATCTAAAGTACGTAGCCATAATCAATGAAGACAACTTGATTATGAAATATTTTGTGTCTATATGTCTAGATATTTTAAATATTTCATTCTTACCAGAGCTTAGAGTTCTGTAAGTTTCTAATTATTGACAACCCAAGGATTGTAAATTAGTGTCTCGTTTGCTTTGTTCTAGTTTGCTTTTCCCTGATAATTAAGAGGTGAGGCTTCATTTGGGTTAGTAGTTATGGACTTTTCTATTAATAGCCTTTATTTTTTTTAATTGTATATCCTCTGTCTCTTTTTTGTTTGGTTTGGTTTTGTTTGGTTTTGCTGACCTACAGGACTTTCTTATATATTTCAGAAGTGCTGAACCTAGCCTAGTTCCATTATAGTCCTATTAGAAATGGGCTAATTAGACCCAGAACTCTCTTTGCCTAGATATATCATCACAGGTGTTAGATACAGTCCCCTGAACACCAACTTGTTTTGACAGCTCTGGTTGGATTCTGCATAGCTACCAAAATTTGGTCTGTCTGTGAAGTTACAATTTAGAGGTCCTACTAACAACATTTGAGGGCAGAAAAACCTCTTAATCCATAGCTCCAGCAAAAATTGAGGGGAGATCTCATTGGCTTATGCTATGCCCCAAACTTCTGGAATACAGATTTTCTGGACACAGCCAAGCAGTGGGGTGAGTTCAAGGGTTTCTTTTTTTATGGTTGTTCTTTTTGGTACTGTTATTCTATCTCTCTCCCCCCCCCCCCACCCCGTGCAACCTTAACTGTAAATATGCTTCTCTTTCAAGAAGCTGAATATTTGAAAATTCAAATGGTAATAAAAACTGTAGGTAGGGGATGAAAAGATTCATATGAATTTTCTTTTGAATAAAATGTATTCTTCATGTACTATAATTTAATGTTAAAATTTTAGATTTTCCTGAACATATATAAGCAAAATGATTTACCTGTTAATTTTTCCCCCAAATCCAATGGAATTTTAAACCAAGAAAATTACTTCCCCCCTGGAGGCAGGGATGATCTTTTTGTTAAAAGAAGTTCCCAGGGTAACTGATGTCCTTGTAAGTTTCACCCTGCAGTGCCTGAGCCAGAAGCAAGAAAAGGAAGGCTATTGTGTTCAAACAGTTTCTTCTTTCTTCCTACATTTTTGTTGTTGTCAGTTGAAATATATATCTTTCAGCTTACTTATAAACTGTCCATTGCATGAAGCCAAACAGAATGAGATTTAAAAAGTGCCTCTAAGATGATGAGAACTCCAATGTAACATCAAAATGTTTTTTTTCTCATTTAAGTAAAAAGTGAGGATTGCTTTTTACACCCCTGAGAATGTGATTGGTTTCAATGAAATGATACTTTTCTTATAAGAGGCACACTTCTTGGTACCATTTATCATGACAGACCAGTAATTACTGAAGGTTCCACCAGCCTCTTTCTAGCTGTGACTCAACAAAAGTGGTTTTGGATTCTAAGTTATTTGGCTTTCAGTGGTGTGGTAACATTCCAGTGTAGGGAAGGAAAAAAGTACTTTTTCCTTCTACCCTCCTGATTCTTTAACTGCAGCCCTGCAAAGTTAGGCTGACAAAGGAGGGATTAGCAAAAATAACTTTACATATATATTTAGTTAATTAGCATGTGTATTTCTTATACACATGGGAGTACCCAGGAAATGAGTACAGTAGTTCCTCCATATCCACGATTTTACTTTCCAAGATGTCAGTTACCATACTCAACCACAGTCTGAAAATATTAAATGGAAAATTCCAGAAATAAACTATTTATAAGTTTTAAATTGTTCACCATTCTGAGTAGCATAATGGGATCTAGCCAGGTCCTGCTCTGTCCTGCCCAGGGTGGGATTTATCTCTTTGTCCAGCACCTCCATGCTGTACATGCCACCCACCCGTCAGTCTTTTAGCAGCTGTCTCAATAACCAGATCGGTCATCGCTGTTTCACAGTGCTTATGATCAAGTGACCTTTATTTTACTTAATAATGGCCCCAAAGCACAAGAGTAGTGATGCTGGCAATTCCGATATGCCAAAGAGAAGCCATAAAAGTCTTCCTGTAAGTGGAAAGGTGACAGTTCTTTTCTTTTTAAAAAAATATTTTTATTGATTTCAGAGAGGAAGGGAGAGGGAGAGAGTGAGATGGAAACATCAATGATGAGAGATAATCATTGATTGGCTGCCCCCTGCATGCCCACACTGGGGATCTAGCCCGCATGTGCCCTGACTAGGCATCTAATCCTGACCTCTTGGTCCATAGGTTGACACTGAGCTACAATGGCTGGGCCAAAGGTGAAAGGTCTTAATCGATAAGGAAAAAGACTCAAACGTTGAGGCTGTGCTGCTCTACAGTAAGAACAGATGTTCTCTTTGTGGCATGGTGAGGAAGATCAGGTCATCAGCAGTGGAATTCCTGAGCCACACTACATGTTTGCCCTTTGAAGCCCTTGGTATATGAAACAAATTGCTTCTGGAAAGGTTCTGCCATTCAGTGCTTCCAAGAGTGATGCCTGAGAATAACTGCCTCATCACACTCATGCCAGGGCTGAGTGCTGTCAGCCAAAAGAAACCTCTCTGCCCGTTTCACAGCAAGGAAAAAAGTTTCATTCATATTTGCATTACTTTGATAAAATAAAGAACTAAGCTTTTTTGTGTATTTGGTGGTGATTTGTGTATTTTTTTATACATATCCTAAGTTTTTTTGGGTTTTTTTTTTGCGTGTGTCTACTTTTAAATTAATTTTTAGCTACTTGTAACCTAGCAGTATACAGTGTGAACTGAGTGTGTCAGGGAGGGAGATTTTTCCTTCTAGTAATTAGGATTTAAAAGAAAATCCTGGTTTTAGAGAAAATCTTCTTATGGAAGAAAGGTCATTGTAAAGTAACTAAATAGCACATTTTATTTAGTTTTCCTTTGACTGAGGAAACTTTGATTCCAGTACGGCTTTGTCTTATGTAGTAGGCAAACCAGAAAGATTGAAAAATAGCACTGTGCACAATGAACTGTGCGTTTTCTTACTTCCTTGGCAAGAGTTAATTCACTGATCACTTAGTCTTAGAAATGAGCTATTCTCTGAGTCGGGGTGGTGATCTGAGGGCCCTGGTTTGGAAATGTCACCATCTGGAGGAGACAGGCCCTTGGAACCCCTTCACAGTGGTGACAAGAGGAAATGACATAATAGAAATAAATGAGAGTTCAGAAATGCAAGTGCTTATGGCTAGTTCATACATTTATGTCTCACTGTCATCCAGATTAGCCTAATTAAATCTCCAAGCTTGGCCTGGTGGCAACATGCTTTAAAAACACACATTGTTATTTTAGAGCCAGGCTCATGTTAGGCAGCTGATCGCTCAGTCTTGCTTTCACAGAGAGTGTTTGTGCTGTATTTGTAGAGATCTGAGCACCCATCCCTTTCTACCTCAGCGGCCAGCCTACATTGTCAACATCAGCATGGCAATCATAGAGGACAGGTAGCTCATCAAAACAGAGGTTGGCAGCTGGCTGTTCTTGCCAGGATCCCTTGCAGTGTGGTTGGTAATAAAATACCCAGACTGTTTGCTGTAGCTCTGGGTAGCAGGGCACTGCTCTGAACAAAAGTTGATTTTTATAATGAAAATGCACTAAATGCCAAAAAAAAAAATGTCTGTAAACTGGTAAATAATCAAGGGGACCAATAGCATACAGGGTTACTTCAACCTGAGTTGGATCTATGCCCACCTCCCACATGATGTATTCCACCAGAGAATCATGATAGAGCTGTTAGCCATCCTTGCAAACATAGTTAGTGATAGCTTCTTAACTGGGTAAAGGTAAGGTACATCTCAGCTCTTGCTTTGATAGTGAGAGTCTATGATTTAGTGATTTCCAAAGGAGTATAGAAAAAACTCTTATTTTTTGAGGAGCAAAACTTCCTGTTTCAAAGTTGCCTTTCAATTCAAACCATTTGAATTAATGGCCTTAGGATTTTCCCAAGTGATTAAATACTCTTGATTGGCAACTTTGGCCTCTACAGACATTTTCCTGTGTAAATGAGGAAGGCAGAAAATTTCTACTAGATTACGTTTTCCTTGTCAAAAACAAACACCAAAATGGAATAACCAAAAAAAGAAGAAAAAAGATTCTAGTAAAATTTGCTTTAATATTTGAACTTTTCAAAAGTGATTAAGTATTCAATCTCCATTGAGTTTAGGCTTCTATAACTTTGATAAAATCTTATGTAGTCCAGTAACTCTGAAAGCTGGAATGTTAAGGCATTTCTCTACTTGCTTATTTTAGAGGAAAGCTGCATCCCACTTGACTAACTGACCAGGATTTGCAGAATACAAATTTGCAAATGATTTGTTTGGGAAAATCATTTAATTTTGCAGTTTCTTAGATTTGCCATATTATAAAAAAGGTAACTTAAAATAATTAATTCTAGAATTGAATACAATTAAACCATACTAAACACACTAGATCATTATTATTACTTTAAAAATATTCTTACGAGTGCCTTGAAGTCGTTTGGAGGTCTCTGACCATCCAAACAGCCAATACCCAAATGGAGAGGAAGAGATTTCAGATGGCATTGTTGACATGCTGAAATAGTTGAAAAACTTTACGAAGCTTACAGTGGATTTCACATTAACAGACTACTTAGTGTGGGAAAGTTTCTGTTCCAAAATAGTCTACTTTGAATTTCATATCATTAATATTCTTCCCCTAAGTTAAGGCTACTTTTTTGGGAAGATTTTGATTCCTTTCACGTAATGTTTATTTTATATAATATGAGAAGGTTAGACTGGACCACAGTGGCTGTTTTTAAATCTGTTAGAGTAGATATGGAAGGAACAAATAAGAGATAGAGGCATGAAGAACAGGAGGATATAGGTGCCTTCACTGGGGTCCTAAGGCAGCTCGAGGACATCACCAAACACTGGCTCTAGAGAAGGAGATTAACCAAAGAGCAGGGGACCCTAAGGATGAAGCTGGCCATAGTCATGACCCAACAACTGTGAGGTTTGCAATAGGATTTGGACTACAGAGACATAAGATGGTATTGGAGGATTTCAATAACTGAACAGAAGTGTATTTGTATTTTGATTTTTCCTGTCTTTGTTGTTCTAGATGTGGACTAGAGACTTCCATGGTAGTGGTGAAAGTTTTTTTTTTTAATGTAGCAGAGTTCTATAAAAAATGAATTTGAGGAAAAGTGATAATCTGTTGATGAAGGATAACTAATGATGGCATTTGGCATTACCTCCAAGAATGGAATAGGACACAAACTGGGATATTGGTATCCAAAGGCATTCTAATTGTATTTATGTTAGAGAAAAGAAAGTTGGCAACTGCCTGAAGACGAATGACTTACAAGGCTAGTTATTAAAGGAGGGTGAGGTGAAGCTGTCAGAGGACCTGCTGAAAGAAACTGTAATTTTGCATAAGTCTCATATTAACATGCCTTATTTGCATAATGTCTCATTTGGCTTAGACATTAAATTCTAGTGATTACATTTTCCAGCAGGGGGTGCTCTCCCCTTAAATTTCCTCTCCTAGACCATAAAGGTCATCTCAAAGGCCTCTGTCTCTTTAGACAAAGACTAATTTTAAATCCATCAAATCATTAAGGTCTTTATGCATGGCACAGTCTAGATTGGGTATTGTCCTAATGAGATGGGAGGGAACACTAGCTTTCATCTCCACCTGCTCTGTTTTGTGTCACGAAGAAGGTCTACCCCAGGTAACTGGCTCTCAAATGTCCACCTTTGGCCACAAGAGGACAGGAGAAGATCATGCAAATAGGTTAATAGCAATCTAACACCTTGAATGGAAAAAATTGTTTTAACATATGCCATCTACTAATGGAAAGTCAAGACATTTGTTTCCTTTAAATGAAAATAATTTCTTTTTTATGTTTATAGATTTTAAATGCTGCTTAATGAAGATGATCTTCAAACTTTAACTCATCAATCATATTTTATCTTCAAACTGCAAGGCATATTTGCTTTATATATTCTTATGTTCAGTTAAGCTCTTAATTAGAAGATACTTTTTTCAAGCCTTTTTCATTTACCTCATGTTCATTCCTATTTATGTTCTTCCAGCGCATCAGCCCACTCACTGCAGGGATCTCCTGGGAAACTTGGCCAGTTTGCTCCACGCTCATCCAGGTAGCGATTCCTGCAAGAGTTGAGACTTGCAAGATAGACACCGCAGGCTGTAGTCTTGAGTCTTGCTCGAAGTGACGGCTTACTCTAAGGACACAACTATCATGGCCTCATTTGCTTCCCTGCCTCGGCACTGAGATCCGTAACTGCACCCTCAGAAGATCCTCCTGACCTACATGGTCAAGCTGTGACCCCAACTCCAAGACCAGAACAATAGAGCGGACCAGGACTATCTGGGCTTCAAGGCCCCAAACTCCTGAATTAGAATAGCCTACTCCCCAACCCAGCCCTGTCCACTGGAGTTGGAATATGATTTAAGTTTGGTTCACTCTTCAAAACCCTCTAGGTACAAAAACAATGGATGAGGGTTCAGAAGAGCCAGATTGCAGTCCCACGTGGCTTAAACAAGGCTCTGCCCCAAGCCTCATTCGTGCTGAAGCTTTTGCATGTGGAAATCTCTCTAGGAGTCTAAATGAAACCTTTTTAGCTTTTTTCTTCTCATTTACTATTTTTCTCTAATGTCATTTCTGGTCTCTTCTTTTATTTCTTATTCTGTCAGTCTTTCCTGCATTCAGACTGCAATGAAATATTCAAGAGACCTTTGACATACTAAAACAGTGATTCTCAGCCCTAGGATACTTTTAAAAGGTCTATACCCCTCTCCCAACATAGACTTACTGGATTAGACATCAGTGTTTGTAGACAGCTCACCAGGTCATTCTGGTGCACAGCCAGGGTAGAGAACTGTGAAGGGAAGGAATAGCTTTGAGGAATGTATTCCTTGGAAAAGGGATTACATTAAATATTAAGTCAATGTAATAAAGGAAAGATAACTCCACCAAGGAAAGGAATGCTAGTAAGAGGAAGAACTAATCCTTTTCCCCACTGATAAAAACTGGCAGATAGATATATACAATTTTTTTCTCTTTGATGTTTTCTTTTCCTTGTCTTCCTTCTCCTTCTCCTGGATGGGGAAGAGTTGTGGAATACATACCAGGTTGAAGAAGCCTGGGCTGGAAAGAGCTAGGGAGACTCAAAATGGGAGTCAAGAATTACAGTATAGTAGCGAGGCCTGACAGCCCATCTTGGTCACTGGCAACCCAGGCTGGTGGCACAGGGAAGATTTCAGCAGCATAGCATCTGTTCTCAGGACCCTGGGAGGTTTTGCCAAGTCACAGATGTTCTCAGAAGCTCTCACGCATTCTGCTAAATTTCAAAATCCTTCACCTTAAAATTTGCCTTTTCCTGAAGTCCCCTCCTTTCAGAATGACCTCTTCCTTCTGTTCCTTCTCAAAGAAAAACTGACTTATTGAGACCTAATTATTGCCAAGACATAACCCTGGTTTCATGGTTGGTAATTCATTATCTTTACCATCTAGAAGGTGCCATTGGTGTTGGTATACACAAATGTCCCCAAGCTTTAGTATCTCACTAGATGTGGATAAACAACTGCTCTAAAAATGGTGAGAAGAAATAGGTTTTAGAAAGATTTGGGGGGTAAATATCAATGATAAGTTAGATATAAGGTATGAGACATAGGTAGATATCAATAATAATTCATGTAATACATTTCTTCAAATTAATTAATTAACTAATTAATTAATTTATAAGCCTCACCTGAGGATACTTTTTTCCCATTGATTTTTAGAGAGAGGGAGAGACAGAGAGAAACACCGATGTTAGAGAGTCACATCTATTGGTTGCTTCTCACATGCCCCCAACCAGGGCTGGAAGCCTGTAACTAAGATATGTGCCCCTGACTGGAATCAAACCCAGGACCCTTCAGTCCACAGGCTGATTCTACATCCATTGATCCCAACTGGTTAGGGTCATTTCTCCAAATTTTACAGGAGAGTGCAATGTAATGAAATTTAATCAGCCTTTATTACTTCTAAGTCTAGAAAGTTCATCATACCCTAAGAAAATACATCATTTGTAAGGCTACGGTAAGTATTCCCCTTGCACATGCATATTCTATAAATTAAGCAGTTAATAGAACATTCCAATTTTAGATAGTTACCAGTAAAAAATGGTTAGAGACAGAGTTAAGTTTTTATACATGTTAGATGCTTGTACTGGTGATTGACCTTCAATGGGCAAATGTGCTGCAAGCAAAATCGCAGACCAAATACAAATGCCCAAAGCAAACTTGAGCAATGGTATGAAGTGGTCAGGAATATGAAAGTTTGTTTTTACTTCATGTATGGAATTGCTCATTTCAGTTTTAACTATGCCCAGTAGATAAAATTATGTCCAATTTTGACTTTATTTGGGAGGGGTTGGTGAAATCATGGACACTTTCTTATTGTGGGTGAAGGGTGTAACTTTCTATGCAACTTGTGGTGCATATCAAGGTCACTTGTTTGTCAACTAAGACCCTGCTGATTTTATACCCCTTTGACTGAGTCTGAGTGAAATCCATTTCTGCTGGCTTTAAGAGACTTTATGATCTTGCCTGTGCGTCTGCATAATAGCCAGTTTTTAAAAAAAATCTTAAGGCTCACAGCTTTCTTATTGTCCAATTCACTTCCCTTTCATTCTGACTGATATTTAATTCCTTAAATGGCTTGTGCAAAGATGAAAGGCTAGGCTTGTTTTTTTCACCAAGGCCTCTGACACTGTAGCTATTATTATAGTGACTATGATAATTTGTCATCTAGTTCCTTTGGTCTCAGTCTTCTCATCTGTAAAATGAAAAAGTGTTATCCAATGTCACTATATAATTTTGGAATTCTGTGCATTCCACATACTTCTTAGGTACTCTACACTCTGTCTCTAGAATACACAGCCTTGAGTTATTAAAACTTTTTGTAAATGATCATCTAAGAATTTATGTTAAAATGTGTTTTCATAAAATCACAGTATAGTTAGAATGTTAGAGTGTGTTGAATACTAGACATAACATCAAAATTATATCCCCAAATTGACCAAAACAGTCACATGGTATGTGTTTTAACATAAAGATTTCTGGATCTCTTCATAGACCCACTGAATCAGAATCTCCAGGGAAATAGGAATAGGCATCTACATTCTCCCTGTGGTTAAATGCACAAAATAGTCATTCTATAAAACTGTCTCTTAATGTAAGTTGGTAGAAAACTTGAAAATTTCAGAAGTGTTTATTTCTGCACAGCATCATTATTTCTGCCTCTGGGTTTGTTCACATGTCACTTTCAGTTCTGAAATCTTCTCTCCCTTTATCTTAAAATTCTATCCATCATTAAAATTGTGATGTAGTTCTATTTCCTGAATAGGTAATAGTTCATAACTACATGCCAGGTATTGTGCTGGGTATCATTTATGCTATCCTCAGGACAACCCTTTATACAGCTGAGGACATGGCAGCTTAGCAAAATGAGACAGCTAGCCTAAGCATCACTCTGCAACTGACAGTCAAGGGACAGGCTGTCTCATCCAGGTGACATCTGTCACCATCCACATAAACAAACCACTTTCCTTGTTCACTGCACAGTACAGCTCCTGAGCATTTCTCTTGTCTCATTATTTCCCAGAAAATGCTGTCTGAACCCTGCAAAGGAGCACTTATTTGTAGATTTTGCTGTTCTTTCCCATGTTCTCTTATCTCCTCAACTAGACCTCAAGTCGAACTAAGTCAAAGGCCATTTTCTATAGGCCCACTAAGTTGGCTCAATTAATACTTGTCAATCGATTAGACATAGAGAATACATGGGAATCAAAAAATATGCAAGATCATTTTAGTGTTTATAGAAAATATCAAGCAACAAAATAGAATCTTAAATTCACCTACAACTTTTGTTCTAGAAATATATATATATTTTCTACATAAATTTAAGGGTGGGGAGAAGATGGAGTGGTGGAAATCTCAATTGAAAGAGAAGCATTTCCCAAAGGCCATATTTAGAGTCTTAGAAACCTTGGTCCATTTCCTAAAGGCCATATTTAGAGTTTTAGAAACCTTGGAATCACTATTCTCAATGGAATTGTGCCAACCCAGAAAATATGAAAATTTTGGGCTCATAAAATCTTTTTTGGCTCAATTAATACCAGATGGGGCAGAAAAATACAGTCCCTGTTATAGAATTTTCACCCTAAAAAAGAATACCCTAATTTTTAAACTCAGAATTGAGTAGATGGATTTGCTGATGCAGTCAAAATTTTGAGTTAGGTCATTTTATAAAATGGATGAAACAAAGGTATTTTCCTTTGTCTTAGGAAATTTTTTTCACTTGTTAGTACTCATATTTACTTAAGAGTAATGCAAGCTTCAACATTAGTAACTAAAGTTATAAAGAAACATTTTTTGATGGCTTCTAACCAGAAGTGAATTCTGTTAGAGGGTATTAAAATTCTCCTAAGTGAAAATTAAAGATATTTGCCAGGGTAAATGTATATAGTGTATTATTGGTAGAGTTCTGCTAATGGTAGATTATGATCACCTTAATTGTCCTCTTTTGTTTTCCCCCACACTTTAGTATTTTTTAAAAATTTATTTCAATATAAACAAAGATTTTTCTGGGGAAAATTATAATATATATTACCAGCTTTCCTTCCTACTTCCTCAAGCATTTGAGTATCCTATCTAATAAAGGTATAATATGCAAGTTGACTGTACCTCTGACCAAGCCACGCCCACCAGCAAATCAGGAGCTGGGGTGGAGCCAGCCAGTGAGTGTGCAGCCCCGGCCATCCAGGCTAAGGCTGGGGCCTGGGGGATGGGGGAGGGAGGGTGGAGCCAAGCCAGCTGGCAAGCGCATGCCCACCAGAGCTAAGCCTGGGGCCAGGGGAGAGCGAGGCGGAGCCAAGCAGGGCAATAGCTGTTGCCCAAGCCCTAAAGCCTCAACCAAAGGCTTTAGGTCTTGGGCAGGCTGAGGGTGAGCAGTCAGTAGGACATCCCCTGAGGGCTCCCAGTAAGTATAAGGGGGCAGGTTGGACTGAGGGATCACCCACCCCCAGTGCATGAAATTCGTGCACTGGGCCCCTAGTCCTATATAATAAAGATGTAATATGCAAATGGTTGTTACTCTGTGAAGCTTAACAACTGACTACGTAATGATGGGATCACAGATCAGGAGGAGGGTGGGGCAGCAAGCTACAAGTAGGTGGCTGAAAGCTACAGGAGAGGCAGGGAATCAAGCTATGAGGGGGAAACAAAGGGAGCTGCATGAGGGTGGAGCAGTGGGCAGAGAGCTAATGGAGGGCAGCAGCAAGCTACTGGTGAGCTACTGACACACGGATTTGTGTGCAGGGCTACTAGTTTAAAATAATTCAGGAAACTTTTTGTTCATGTTGCCCTTTTAAGTATTTCCTAAGTAAGTTGGGAAAGCTAGGACACTAACATCGATTATATTTTATAATTTAAAATGTTAGCAACTGGTGAGTTTGTTTAAATTTTTATTACTTAAATTGACAAAATATCGCTTCTCCCAAAGGTAAAATTAGATTGTGAACTACTGTGGGATTTGAATATCATTAATTTAATTGTGAAGACTTACAATTTTTTAAATGTAAAATTAAAATTTTTACAATTTATTTCCCACTAGTATCAGTAAACATATAGAAATGACAATAGCTTAGATGTAATAATTCTTATAGATCTTTTGTTTGAGGTTTAGCAATAATAATAAAGTTGTAGATTTTATTCAAAGGTGTTATTTCAGATATCATTTAGAAAACTTGTTTTTTTCAGTATGGATTGAATATACTTAGTTAGATCCCATTAATTTTTCAAAACATTATTCAGAAGTTACATTTAATTCCCAAGGCACCCCATCACTATATATTGCATTTTCATCCTGTTGACACTACCTATTGCCAGATGCTCCTTTTCTAGGCCCCATAATAGGGATATCACTCAAGGATGGGCTCCAGTCCTTATTTGTATTTGCCCTGCTTTGAGGTTGGCAATTGTGCTTATTCTTTGATTGCCTGTTATGTACGGGGCATGGCTCATATTAGATGTTCCAAAGTATTTTGGAATGATAAGTTTACAGATAATTATTGGACAGACCACCAATTTTAATTCTACATATATTCAACTTGGCAAAATAGACAATAAAAAATTACCTGTGTATCAGTTGGCCCAGAGTATGTATGCGAGCAGTCAACCTATTAAGAGACACACTTATTCTCAAGATACTGTCTCTGTGCAAAACTACTTTTCTTTAGATCTTATTTGGAATAGCCCTAGAGTCTGTTTGAGCACACAGGAACAAAACTCCCTGGTTTACATTTTATATCAAAGTGAAATTCTATAGCTTGGTACTGACTATTTTTCACCTGACTTGGAGCTAAGTCCCTTTTTATTGTTTTTAAAAAATCATCCAAAGGGCAAATTTTATCACTATTAACAGAAGTCAAAAGAACACGCTAAGTCTCTAAAGGGCATTCAAAAAAGTAGTTTCTAAAAATACCTCTTATATGGCTCAGCACATGTTTGGGATGATGTGACTTATCTCCTGAAGGACTTCTTTGAAGAGACTCTGCCCTCTTGGTATGTTTGCTCTGAAACCAGACATTATTTTACACTCAGACCTCATGGATTTAATTTAACTTAATTAAAAATATTTATATTGATTTAAGAGAGGAAGAGAGAGATAGAAACATCAATGATGAGAGAAAATCATTGATAAACTGCCTCCTGCATACCTCACAACTCAGGCATATGCCATGATTGGGAATTGAACAATGACCTCCTGATTTATAGGTCAATGCTCAACCACTGAGCCATTTCGGCTGGGCTAATTTAATTTTATATCACTTCTCAATTGAGACACATTTCTATGACTATGATTGGGAGCACTGGTTTGATTTTTAAAAGCATCGCATTGCACCAACATTCTCTGCTCTACAATATGAAACATGAACTTTAGCTTTGATCTTTCTTTAAAAGTTAAGTTCTCCAGATAAGTTACAATCCTACAAGTAGAGAATAATCATGTAAAGGCCCTTGTGAAAAAGGAACTTAGCACAGTGAGTACTTGGCTGGTGTCTGAAAGATACCTTAATATGTCAAATTTAAGCTTAACAAACTAGACTCTCATCATAGAATTTAATTACTGCAAGGGCTCTTGTAGATCATCTGAGTTACAACTCAGATTTTTAGATTTAAAACATTGATGCCTAAAAACTTACATGACTTTAATAAGACCACAAAAGTAATTTTCAGTCCTCAGAACATAAGTGCCTTAACTTTCCAGCAGAAAATCATTGTACTTGCTATCTAAATTGTGCCAATACCGTTTGTTTCTCCAGAATAATCTTTGACAATGTGCATTTGTGAACACTTCTAAATTTCTTTAGCCATAACCTTGTGTATAATTTCTCATTCTTTACAGAAATTAATATATCTTACATTTTAAGGTCTATGAATACCTTAATTTCTATGCAACGTGTATCCTGACTGTGCATTTCTGTTATTGCATGCTCTATTAGTCAATTCAAAGTTACCTTTTATATAATATGTGGAGCAAGGATTTTGTTCAAAGATTTGTATATGTGCAAGAATTGTGTGTGTGTGTGTGTGTGTGTGTTTAGAGTCATGTCTTAATTCAGACACATTTCTTTTTTTATGCTTCATGTCTCAAAATAAGTGTCTCTTCATTGGGGAAGTCTTCCCTGATCTCTCAGACCAGTTGGGATGCACCTATTATTAAATTTCAGCATTGCATTCCTCCCTTATAATTCTCAACACATTTGTATGAATTGTTCATGCCAGACTTCCACAGTAGACTTGGGGATCCATGAGGACAGAGACCTCATCTGTCTTAGACCCCATTATTTCTCCAACATGCACACAGGAGGACATCTATCCAAGCTCTAAAAATATAATTCATACCAACTTATGCAAGAAAAAGTAATCAAAGGATCTGGTAACTAAAAAGTTTAGAACTAGAAATGGGTGGTTTCTTCCTAGCTGTATCTCTAGATTCAAATTTTGTTCCTTGAATTATTTTTCCTTCTATTGCTTTTATTCTTAGTCATGTTCTGCCTTTCTTTGTAGGGGCCAAGAAGGCTCTGGTTGTTCCAGGCTTACGTGATCCCAAGTGTACCCCCTGTCTTAGTAAAAGATCATGTCAGAAAATATCCCACCTAGGTTTTTCATTGGTCTATTGAGTCCCGGGTTCATTCTTGAGTCTACTACTGTGGCTGAGGAGTGTAATTTTAATTTGGTGTTGCCAACTGAGCTTCCTCCCACTCCTGTATATAGTGATGTAGGAATGGGATCAATATATACATATTTTTGGCCAGTAAGATTGGGAAGGGCACCAAATATAATTAATCTTTATTTATTAAATATTATGGACACGTATTCCTCAAAAACTGAGTTTTTTGCCATCCAGGAGACCTTCCAGAAATGAAGAACAGAGGTTAGTCCTATCTGACGCATATGGATTGAGAGTAAGATGAGAGTGATTTCCAACAGGAGCAAAGGGATTCCTGTACCACAGCAAGGGAACTGAATGCTGAGCAAGCAGAAACATTGATAACAATTATATTAATAACTAATTTTTATGAGTGCTTTATGTGAATTTACTCATTTAAGATGTCTACTAAACTGCTCCACAAGTTAGTGTTGGTGGAATATATTAATTAAAACAAAATTTCACGCCTAAGGTTTATGTTTCATGTCTATGATATATTGGCACTATTATGATTATTACTATCATTATTGACTGTTAGGAACTTTGCAAATTACATTTCTATACAGTTATAAGTTAAAGATTTTTTCATTGTCACTTTTTAAAAAGCAATTTTTTAAACTTCCTATAATTGTCTCTCATGCTTTATGTATTTAAATAACTTTGTAAGTGTCTTTGTTGGTGTCTTACAATTTGCATCTCATTTCTGGTTTTTATTTTTCTGATTTTAGCCCAATTACCTGCTATTCCCTGTGTTCTCTTGGGCAAGCTAGCCAAGTTTCTTTCTGTAATTTTAATTTGGGTGTTGTCAACTGAGCTTCTTCCCACCCCTTCTCTATTTAATATAAGATAGCTTCCCGCCCCCATGCCAACCATTAGGGTTTCTCTATTGTTTTGTGTGGTTTTGCAGGTTTTTTGGGGAAAACATTTAGCTTTATTAGATGACTTTTCTGTTTAAAGTCTCATCTAAAGAGATTTTGCTATTTTGCTAAGCCTATTAATCTTGGCTTTTATTTTGTTATTAATTTTCCTACTCCCCCCCCCCCATATTTTTCTTAAATATTCTAAATTTGACACTAAGAACTTGTGCTTTCCCACTGAGTTTTTAACTTTCTCCAAGAAAATTTAACTATTTAAAAGTTCTTAAACTGACTAGGTTCTTGAAATCCCTGCGACTATGCACACTTCTTTGTGACTGTGCATAGATGCTTTCCAGGGGAAAGGGTGATGTTATCATCAAAGATCAAGCCTGTGACTCATAAATGCTTCAGAGTTGTGTTCCCCTCACCTTTCACCTGATAATTAGTGAACTGACTATTGGCTTCTACCAAAGAGAGCCAGGGCTATGGCTTCTCTTCATGATTTGGCCCAATTCTGTACAAATGTAGACTGGGAAGAATATCAGCAAAAGGGAGCTCAGACTGTCAACAAACTTTCTTCGATCCTGGGTCTGTGGTCTCCAAAGGGCAAGCATTTCAGTCCCTCGTGCATGGTGACCATGTTGGCCAGACTGCTAGCACTCAGATCTCTCTTCCTCCCTCATAATATGTTCATGCTGCTAAGGATATTTTGCTTTGGCTATTGCTCAGGATTTGGGATCCTTTCCCAAGACTAGACCCAGGAGGAATTCCCACAAAGTCTCTGTGCCATAGGGGTAAAACAAAGGTAAAGTTCAAGCACCACAGACTACTTATAAATACTGAGTTCCTAGGATTAGAGGTGAGATGGAGGTTGTGTTATAATCCCAAAGGCTCTTAGGCAGACAAAGAAAGGGTTAAAAAGTTAGGAGCAAGATATAATGGACTACTAGCGCTAATATATATCTCTATTTGTGAGTGTGTGTTTGTGTATGTGTGTATAGTGATGTAGGTAGGAATGGGATCAATATATACGTATTGTTAGCCAGTGTGATTGGGAACAGCATCAAATATAATTTAATCTTTATTGATTTAATATGAAAACACATCTCTTAGAAAATTAGTCTTCTGCAATCTCAATCATTCAGATATAATCACTATTAAGAGCTTGGGGTCTATTCTTTCAGACTGTTTCTACCCATGT
Organism: Antrozous pallidus; assembly: GCA_027563665.1. Classification (NCBI taxonomy): domain Eukaryota; kingdom Metazoa; phylum Chordata; class Mammalia; order Chiroptera; family Vespertilionidae; genus Antrozous; species Antrozous pallidus. Next base: position 27,042,327 of record CM050508.1, on the reverse strand, counting down.
GTTAAAATAAATGCAATGTGCATGTGTTGGGGGCCATGAAAACATCATCGGATGTTAGACCCATGAAGTCAGACAGGACCTCACTTCAGCAACCTCGATATTTGAGTTCTGGCTAAAAAAAATTCAGAGCCAAGACTCAAACTATAAGAGAAGTTTTATTTAGAGAATCACAAAGGTGGAAGAAGTCAGCTGTAGAAGAAAGGGTTCAAGAAACAAGTTCCAGAGGCAAAAATAGGGCTCTTAGAGTTCAAGAGAAAGAGAAACAAAGAAAATGTGCTTAGAGCAAGGGGGTGGGCGTGTTCCATGGAGAGAGCAGGGCTGGGTTCTCCTTTCTAAGGGCTTTTAAGGGTGGGTTTTTTAGGGGAGCTCCCCGGAGGAGGATCTCAATAGAATAATCATCAGCTTTGCTGCTGTGTCCTTTAGGGTGGTGGTCTCTACTGATTGGTCAGCACCAGGGCATGGGGTCATCATCCAATGCAGCAGGTACTAAGATCAGCCATGGCATCACTTTTCTGGTTTTGCTGCTTTCTAGGCCTGGAGCTGAAACGCAACTGAGGCCTAGATATTATCTTAGGAGTTAATGCTTAAGAGAGGGGTTCTGTCAGTGCCCATATGGAAGTCATATGAAGCCACTCTTCAGCCCTGTATTCCTCCTCCAAGAGGGTCTACCATGTGACTAGCAATATGCCAAGGGAGGGAAGGTCAAAAGAGTGTCCAGACTTCATGACCAGCAATTTGAACAGTCAGGGAGTCTAAACCTCATGGCCAGACACACGATAGGGGAAGAAAGGTTACCCTGGGGTCAGGTCCTTGTTTTCCCAGTTTTGCCTATTGCTAGGTGCCCCAGACTTCCTGCCCTGTGACATCTGTACCTGGGCTCTTTTCCCGCTCTGCTCATGCCTGTCTAACTACCTACCATACATGTACCCGTGCACATATTTTTCATATAGAAATGCAACTATCCATAATTGTGTTCTGTAACTTGTTTATTCAGTACCATTATTTTAAAAATAAATCTTGAAAGCCGAATCTCTGAATATTGCCTGCAAATTGTACTGAAGAGCACTAGATCTGATTAAATCTCTGAAGAAACACCAGGGAGACATTTAAAATATACTAATGACTAAGTCTGGAATGACTCATTAAAATCAATTATTTCATTTTTTTGAAAGTGAAATGTAAGTAAAGATTATAGATCATCTGGATTTGATGATTGCAGCAATTACCAGCTGAAAACTGATGAAAAGTCATGTCGTTTTGGAGCTATGTCAGAGTTTCAAGGTGGTCCTGTTTTTATATTATTTTCAACTATTTAATAGTATAGGGTCAAGTCAATATTAGATTAGCACTCAAACCCCTCTTCCTCACACATAATATGCCCGTGCTGCTCGGCGTCTTTTGCCCTGGCTATAGCTCAAGATTTGGTACCATCAGCCAAGTAACTTCCAGAAATTAGGCAAGAAACATGGATTAGAACCTTCTCTAGGTCCCTCAGAGGGAAAATGGTCCTGCCAACACCTTGATCTCAGGCTTCTATCCTCCAGAAAAACTGAGACGACTCAGCTTCTGGTATATGTGTTTAAACTAATTTGTGATAAGTTAGAAAATTGCTGAACTACCAATTGATAGATTATAGGCTAGTAAATGGAGAGATGCCACATGTTTCAGGATATTGTGTAGAGGTGGTAGGAAATGAAGATTGAGGATGATTTATCCTCAAAACCAGTTTTGAATATGGTAGATTGCTCTGGTATTTTCTCTGTTTTATGTCTTTGCATATTTTCCTTACACTAAAATTAAAATAAAGCAAAATATTAAATAACACCAAAAGTAAAATTTTGTGGAGATGCATGAGATTTGGTTGGAAACTTTGTAAGGAGGACATTCTGAGAAAAGGGAAGTGTGCAGAAGGCTGCTCACCCTGTTTATCAGAATTCTGACTTAGGGGAGTGCAGAAGGCAATGCCCCTAATTATTCCTTGACCTTTCCAAACAAGTCTGTTCATGTGCAGACCCCTGAGTGTTTACTTGAATCTTTATACTTAATATTTGGGTGTCTTTGCCTAAAGGACACTACAAATGCATGTACCCTCCCAATATAACTGATTATATCTAAAAAAATAAACTTTATCTCAAATTGCAGCTACAATAAAAGCCTAACGGGGCAGGCAATCAAGGCTGTCTGCTTCCTTTAGCCAGGCAGTACCTTAGACCTCTCTTTCACAGCAAACATTGTGTCAAAGTAATCATTCTTCCATGGCTCAGGGTCTGTTGGTCAGCCCTGGCAAAGCTTTGTTGCAGAATGAAAAGAATAACACCTCTAAAAGGTGTTAAGGAGAGAAGACAAATAAAACGTACCGATAATATCCTATATGATAAAGAGCTAATTTGCAAATAGTAATCACACCTTTGCACCCTCAGACCAGGGTCAGAGGCCCTGAGGCTGTGCATCCCCACCATGTTGCTGGACTGGGGGTTTTATATATGTAGAATAAACTTGATTGATTAGATATGCTTTCTGATTTAGCTAAACCTTTTCCAGCCTAGTGAAGCACTCAACTTCTCTTTCAGGTAATTGTCAGCAACACACAGAAGTAAATATCAACATGAAGCAGATTATGATTGCAAATCATGCAGGGAGAACAAAGGGTAAAATATTTCACTGCAGCACAGTGAGAAAACCTGAAGTAATTTTCAAAGTCCACCATTTCTTACTTCTTTTCAGTCAGGTCAAGTTTCAAAACTTTCTAAATCTCCGTTTTCCAGCTAATGAAAAGAAAATAGCATTCCACAGAGTCTTCTATCTACCTACTCCAGGTCTTCTGTGGGGATCAAATAAGATGAGGCGTGGGAAAATGCTTCACAGACATTCGGTTAAAGTATAAAATGTTTGCACCTGGCTATAAAGCAAGTCATGTTCTTGGGCTGAAGAAACTGCAAGGAGGCTAGTTGCTAGCAAGAGGAAGCCATCATCCACAGCCACCGTTTCTGGGCTGGGCTGGGCTGTGGGCTGCATTTTGCACCAGGGGGTCTTGGTAGTGTTGGTTGCAATTTGGTGGATGTTGCTCTGAGGTGGTGGTGAGGTCTGTGAAAACTGAGTGTTGCTTTGTGGGTGCCAGATCTGTAGTGCAATTTATTGTTAAACTAGAAGCCTGATGCATGAAATTCATGCACAGGGATGAGCTGTGTTCCTCAGCCTGGCCTATGCCCTCTCATAATCCGGGACCTTTGGGTAGGAATGTGAGGCCTGGCTGTTGATCAGGACCTGTTGTGGCTTTCCTTCCTACCACCTCTGCCGCTGCCACTGCTTGCCATCTGTGTGATGCTGCCCCACCCACCCCTGCCACCAGTTGCATCCCTCTGTAGGCAACAGGCATGGGGTGCAATTGCTTGGCTAGCCTAGGCCTCCTTCTGTGGGGTGATTGCTGGCCAGCTCCACACATGCACCACAGTGTTGCTGGCTGGTGCCTGGGCCTCCCTCTCTGGGGTGATTGATCGTGGGACCCCCAGATTGATTGCCCCGCAGAGGAAGGCCCTGCCCACCTGTCACAGTGCTGCCAGACAAGTGGTCTCAGCCTCCCTCTGTGGCCACTAGCTGGGTGGCCTGGGCTTCTATCTTTGGGATGATCGATTGTGAAATCCCACCCTCTCCCCCTCCCCCGTTGATCACCCCGCAGATTGGGCCTTCCTCTGTGGGGTGATCATGGGGTGATGGTGGGGCCCCCTGACCAATTGTATCACACCTGCCTTGGCTGACCTGGTGCCAGTGTATGTCATAGCGTGGTCATCCAAAGGTCATCCAAACAGTTGTCCAGACTGTCATTCTGCTGTTTGGTTGTTCAGTCAATTTGCATATTGTGCTTTTATTATTATAGATGGCCTGTTGCTAGGGAGAGGAAGCTGGGCATTGCTATGCGATGTCATTATCTGGCATCCACAGCCACCATTTCCGGGCTGGGCTGTGGGCCACATTTTAGGCCATGGGGTTTCGGCAGCATTGCTTGTGATTTGGTGGGCTGTTGCTGCAGGATGGTGGCAGAGCCTGTGTCCCACTTAGAGGGAAGCTGAGTGTTGCTTTGTCAGTGCCAGGTCTTCAGTGCCATTTCTTTGTAAAAGGCTAGTGTACATCCTGGCAGCTCCTGCATTGAGCACCTGCCCACTAGTGGTCAGTGCACATCACAGCGACCACTTGGATGTTTTGAGGGACACTTAGCATATTAGCCTTTTATATATATAGATGCCCATTTCATTATATATTTGGTGAATATTGAAAACAGATGGTAAGTAGGAATTTAAGACATTCTAAGGATTTTCCAGAAAAGTGGGTTTTTTGTGTGGCAAAATAGGTGGCTAAAATAACATATAGATATAAGTGATAGTCAGGAAGGAATAGAGTCCTATAGAGTATTTGAAGAATAACATATAATGATCTGAACATCTCTCAGATGCAAGAAAATTAAAAGAAAATGTGAATATACTGATAACATTCTTGTTTAGCTCTTTGGATACACTGGGTCATGAAATAAGAGTTTTGAAACGGAAAACTTGGGAACTTTGATACATCTAGAAAACAAATAACAATTCTTTGGGGAGATTAGGGAAACAAAGGGCTTTGAGGAATGTCAGAAATTAAGGGCCATGTCCCTGAGATGGGGACACCTAACTGAGGCAGTCTCAACCTGCAGGTCACCCTATTCTAACTCAGCCTGGTGAACTGCCAACGAGAGTCAGTGTAAGGACAGCCATCTGATAGAACTGGATGGGGGTATGTGTGTGAAAGTGTTTTACAACTTGCATGGATTTTTAAAATAACTTTTAATTTGAACTAATTACAAAATCACATGATGCTGCAAAAAAATGTAGAGAGAAATCCCATGTTCCCTTGTCCAGCTTTCCCATGTTAGCCTCTTACCTATGGTGGTACATTATCACAGCAGGAAATTGACACTGGAATAACACAATGAACTATACAACAGATCTTCTTGGATTTAACTAGTTGTACAGGCAGTCCTTTTCGTGGAGTGGGAAGCTCTAGGGGATGACATTTATAAATTGAGAATATGTAATACAGGTTCCCAAAGTCCCTAAAACATCCTCCTTACTTCTCTCTTGCATTTCTCCTTTCTTTCCTTCCTCTCTCTCTCTCTCTCTCTCTCTCTCTCTCTCTCTCTCTCTCTCTCTCTCTCTCTCTCTCCCTCCCTGGCACTCATCCTTTCACACTGAAACGCAATGTAGAACCAGGCACTGTGCTATATGTTAGAAAGATTGGTGAAGGCAGGCAGTTGTGGGTGGTCTGTCCTCTATGGACCCTTCCCAGACTTTCTGATGAGTCTTCCAGCCTCTGGTCTCCTCCATACTACTTATTCCTATTCACAGTCCCAGATGAATCTTCCTAAAGCACAGCTCTTAGCTCACTGTTTCCCTTACTAAAGAACTTTGAGAAAACTCTTCTTCACCAACAGAATTAGCTAGTACAACGTATGTCAGTCTGCCTTGGAAGAATATCCTAATGTTCATAATTTCTGTTTTAGCCAAAGTCTACAATGTGCTGTTCACTTCATGCTATGCTCGCCTCTGGAAGGCCACCTCCTCCATGAAATCTCTCCTGATTGCTCCAAGCACATGACACTTCTATCTTGAAACAACCCAACTTGGCAGTCTTATTGTGTTTATTCTCTCCACCTGGTTTGGTTTCATGTGGATACATGCCTGCGATGGATGGTATTCTCCTCCTCTAAAAGGGAGACTCTGCATTATTCTTGTTTTTGCTTTAATGTCTGGAAAAACAACCTAAGTTAGGGGTCTAGATCTTCACAAACCCTCTTCCCCCAGCTTCTGCCCCTTGTTAACTACATAAGTTGTAGCAGGATGCCACACGAGGTGGATACTACTGCCAAGTTTCTTGGGGCTAATGCGCCTACATCATGGGCATTCAATGAAATAATGTATGCAGAGTGCCTCACACAGTGTCTGGCACAGGAAGTAGTTGTAAAAGTAAATATTCAACTCTAGGTGGAAAAGTAGCTTTCCAAAAAAGAGACAACAGATTTTACAAATATGGCTGTCTTCTAAGGAGTTAGACATACCTTGGTTAGTGATCACTGCAAACAACCCCAAAACCAGTGTTAAGTTCAGAATCCTCTAAAAACCAGAATCATTCTGAGAAAAGAGCTGCCACTGACTCTTGATGACATAACAAGGGAATAACAAGGTCCACAAACTCCCAACTCTTCCTGTCCACAAACATGATTTGTAAGGATCTGAAATAGCTGAATCACACATCCACTTTCCTATCCCCCTCTTTCCCCTCCCTGCACCTAGATATTTCAGTTGCATGGAACAAGATGAGGGTGACAGTTTCTTCCCTATCCTCATTGGAAGTCTCTAGTGGAGCCAATTCCTAATTGTTTCTAATTCAAGGAAAGACTTGAATTATGATTTGCATATCTGTTGTGTAATTTGCATGTCATGCATAAGTCTCTCTTTTATTACTCTGAATAATTGCATTGAAGATATGTGCATTTTAATTTCTTTTGGGATACAGAAGGCTCACATTTTACCAGAATTACATGAATGCTTGGGGTACAGACATTTTCCTATGATTTAAACCCCAAGAATTAACTTCTCACCCATCTTCTTACTCAAAGGGCCAGGGGAATTGCTCAGTTTGTAAGAAGTGCACCAGGTTTCCTATTCCACTAACTGGAGTTCTCTGCAAGATAACACTCATTTCAAGATTTAGAAGCCAAATATCATGTGGCCAACCTCCAGTGATCTGAACAATAGTATAGAGGTTACTTTTGAGGTGGATAAAGTTGTTCTGCCAGAAGGCTAAAATCATGTAATTTGACTTTTTGTAAATGTATGGGACTTATGCCAAATAAGTTTGCCTAGAAATGAACATTCAAGGCCTTAATAAGGTCCATAGGGTTAATCAATAAAAATGATAATGAGCCCTAACTGGTTTGGCCCAGGAGATAGAGTGTTGGCCTGCAGACTCAAGGGTTCCAAGTTTGATTCCCGTCAAAGGCATGTACCTTGGTTGCGGGCACATCCTCAGTAGGGTGTGTGCAGAAGGCAGCTGATGGATGTTTTTCTCTCATCATGTTTCTAACTCTCTCTTCCTTTCCCTTCCTCTCTGTAAAAAGATTAATAAAACATATTTTAAAAATGAGATAATGATAGGAATAACATCTGCTGCAGACCAAGGGCATATCTTATCCCAGACCTTATTATATATATACTAAGTAGTTTATGCTCTTTCTCCTGGAAATTCTCATACTATCTCTATGTTAGTCTCATTTTCACAAATGAGAACAACCTTAACAACTTTAAGTCACTTGCCCAAAGTTGCAAGGTAACTAAAGGGCCTAGTCAAGATTTAAAACTGAATTTCTCAAAAAGCCAGGTCTTTACCATCTCATAGATTACATTTTCTTTATTACTTATAAGATTCCAAACTAATTACCTTCACTTGCTTTTCTTTCTTTTTAAAATAAAAGTTCACGCTAACATGGTAGAAAATATCAAGATTACTGAGCATCCACTATGAATCAGTTACTCTGCTAGACACTTCCATTCAATTTATCTCTTTTCTCCCAATAACCACACTTGTACGTGGGCATTGTAACTGTTGCTCCAAAAGACCAAGTGACCTACTGGTGGTCACTTAGCCCATAAGAGGCAAAGCCTCATATAATAGCACAGTAGTCTCTTCCTTTTAAAGGGAGCCCTGTGCTCATTCAAATAAGTACAAACTATGTTTTCCACTCCATTTTTTCCCCCTCAGCATCTGATGGATAGTGATTTTAATGAATTATCCCCAGTAATTTCTTGGGGTGTGCTTTGGAGTTAGAAAGCATGGTCAAGTATGGAAGTTTCTTATTGATGCCTGATTTTTAAAAAGTTTTCACAATATTATTGTTATTTATAAGAGGATTTATTATACCTTTTGCTTCATAACTAAAATTTTATAACATTCTCTGATATATGTGGGTTGGAAACAACAAATTTAAAATTTGTATAGCATGGAATTTTTAAAGGTAAAAATATAATTTTTATTCTGACTGAGGGAAAGGGGATTTTTATGCTACTTCCCTTAGGGGAACAGTTTGAAATTCACATGGCTCTCTGAAAATTAACACTTATTTGTCTTTTGAAGAGCCTAGTAGAAATGAAGGATTTAGTTAATTCTCTGATACCTGATGTAATGTCATGTATACACCCAACACTCGGTAATTTATGAATTTGAGGCTTTTCCCCTCATTTAGCCAACTGTTAATCCATTTCCTATAGTATCTGAGCTTCAGCTATACCAAATCACCTAGAGGCTATGAGTTAGGAGATTGCTCTGTCCTTCAATAGCAACTGTAAAGGGGTTCAATTCTACCAGAATTTCATAAACCATGGATCAAGGACAATCTACATCTGGAATGTGTGTTAAAAATGCAGATTTCTTGGTCCCAGGTGATTCTTTGCAGAGTGGAGTTGAAAACAGTATCTTCTATAGCTAGCACTCATATCCAACCTTACCCCTCATGTTAATTGCACAAAAGGAATCTCTTATCGCATCTGAGAAAGCAAATGCATAAAAGATAATTACATTTCCTTTCATTACATTTAGTTTCTGTAGCAACCCTTTATGTGTTAATAGGAAGCTTCAGATTTTCTCTGGAAGGTGGCATTAGGGATGCCTAAATCCACAGACAATTCAACAAGTATAATTCAAAAGAGTATAACATGTTCAGCCTTCATCTACAGTAAAACTTTTATAGTTTAATGAGTAGCAAATTTGAAATATTGTTTTATCACCCTCTTACCAACATCCCTACAAAGGCCTTTTATTCTTCTGAGGCTGATTATCAATAAGAATATAGCATTTAGGCATTCAGAAGGGAGAGAAACAGGATTTGTTATGCATGTGTGTGTGTATTCTGACTCAATGCCTTATTTGGGGAATATTTAATTGAATATAATTGGTCAGGAACCCCATCTGCATTCTTCGGTACAGGATCATTTAAAAATATATATATATGGAAGTACAGGAGATTGGTTGGAAGCAGTTTATAATTTCTGAAATTATTTCCTCTGGAGCTAATAGGTGTTGACCTGGGCACTTTCCTGCCAGATGAATAAAAGTGATGGGTGTAGAGAGAATTATAAAGCTTGAAAGTGATACAGACCTTTCCCAGCCTCCATGGGGTGTAGCTAGATTTTTCTGCATTTGCTGGTGGTAATGGAGTGGAGTGTGATTGGGAAACCAAGCCAGAGACCGCAGTTTAATTCTGCAGTTAATGTGAGGATTGGTGGCTGACTTCTCCCAAACATAGGGAAGCTGGGCTTCAGTTATCAGATCCACCAGGAGAACACCCCTGATTTACTGTTCAGCTGAATGGACACTACAAGGGTTCCTGATTAAAACCATGTGATCTCTTTCAGTCATTAAGGAGTATTTCACTGTTCAGCTACTTCCTCTAGCCCCATCTCAAAAAAACACCCACAATTTTGTCTTGTTTTCTTTGCAGTTTTTTCCCTTCAGAGATATTTAGATATCTTTGTTCCTGAGTTAAAGAGTGCTTCAGTTGCTCAAGATGGTCAGGCACCAATGAGTCCTATGGTGGCCTGAATGTGATAAGAAGCAAAATAATTTTCCTTACAGTTCTGTTGACCCTCAGCACATTATAGGATTCATAAAGAATATCAGTGAAGATTTGCCAGCTATGTTAATTGAAGCAACATAGTTGTAATTACTCAATGATCCATAAACAGATATAAAACATTAATATATATTAATAAATTGCATTCCATGTTGTTATTGAGACAAAACAAAAAAAATGTATCTAAGCAGATGATCAGTAGCCAATTTAGTCTTCACTAGTATTTCATTATCATGCTTGCTTCTACAACATGCCACATTAAGAATATACTCTTTAGAACAGGCAAGAATGATTCATATAAAATGAACCACTTGTTTACTGCTCTTACTACTTTTCTTCCAAGAAGTTTATGCAGTTTCAGATAATCAAGTGAAATAAGCTTATTTTCTTTTTTGAAACTTATTGTTCATCAAAATAAGTTATTTTGGGTGAGATGTCTGAGGTCTAGGTAAATGATGTGCACACTACTTAGTTCTCAGAACAGCAAACTCCCTTGGAACATAAGATTTTTCTATGCTATTTCATTTATGTTGGGATTACTTCAATTGGTTTCAAGATAATCTCAATAATTTATTTTTAATACTGGATAAAATGTGTATTCCCATTGTAAAATCAAAATCTGTTGCTTACTATGCTAATGTGATATTTACAAAAGCCATCACCATGGTTTCCAGCTCAAAGCCCTTCAGAGCCTTAAAACTTGGTCAATGAAAATACAGCCTCAAAAGCATATAATTCTTAATGAAAAGCAAACTATAATAATAGAATAAAAGTTTCAAGGAGAAACATTTTTAGCAGTGGAAATATGGCAAAAGTGTCAACTACAGAAAGATTCAAATGTTGACTATGGCTACTCTTAGGTGTTTAGTAATTAGATCATTGGAGAGGACTAGGGCTTTTATCAGAAAAGTATATTTGCTTAAAATAATGTTCTGTTTGATATTTCCTCTATGCTTCTATATTTTATAATAATCGGCAGTAAGCTAAGCAAAGGCTTATCACTTTCCATCCAGAAATTCTTCCCTTTGCGATAATATTATTATTATTACATTATATTATCAAGCTTGCTTTCCATTCAATAAATTTTTTTGACTGTTAAAAATTGCAGTAATTTGGAGATCCTATATAGAGCAATTATTTCTGGATGAAACATTCTCCTGTCCCTGAAGGCAACATTGATTGAGTTACAGTGTCCACATGGAGCAGTGTGTCACCATAACTAGATAATTTGCTCCATGTATCAAGCCAGTGTATAGGAGAGAACTTGGGAGAGCTGAGAAGGTAGCAAAGACATGGTCTGTATCTTTCATTCCTGACAGGCATTTTAAGGGTACTTATTAATTTGTTGATTATGCATTATTATCTTCACAGAATCACTCCAGTTTGTACATTCTCAACAGGGGCAATGTTGTTCCCAGGATAAACATAATTTATTCTTGAGGGGTAAAAATATTTATTTTTTAATACATAAAGCACAAATATGCAGGCAGTACATAAACAAAGACACAGTATATCTGTGGTATTAAAATTTCTGGGGTTGGAAGAGAATGAGTAGGAAAAAAGCTGTCTAAAATGGCTCCTAATGGAGCAATGGTTTTTTTAAAAAAAGGCTGAGGAAGACTGCTCTAGTTACATTCAAAGGGATCAATTTAAGGTATCTGTATTTGTACTTTACAGGCAAATACATAGCTGAAAAAGTTGTCAGTAATGTTTTAGTACCACAATCTATATAATAAAAACCCAGTGGTTGTACCATAATAATGACCAAAGACCTGTCACCAGAGGTGCATTGATGGGTCCCACAACCCTGACAGGACTTGATACTGGGACCCACGGTGCAGGTGGGACTTGACCTTGCATCCCATGGCAGCAGAGGGTCTGGGTCTCACATTATTAATAATATTATTGGGTTGTTTTTAAAAAAAATTTCTGCAATGCCAATTCTGCTAGTTTGGCCTTTGCTATTTAGCTGTAATAAATAACAGTAAATTAAATTACATTTCTGTAAATTTATGTAATTATGGATTGATTTCAGAAATCCTTAATTTATTGCTTAAATATCTACAACTTAATTTAAAGTTCATTTTAAGACAAAAGATAATAAAGCATGTGATATTGTAGATATGTATTAAAGAAAATTTTTATATTCTTCCTATTTCATTTAAATGTTATTTATTTGTTGAATAGGTGTTTATTAGGCACCTACTATGTCTATATACAGAGATTCAGCAGTAAAAAAAGAAACCTACCAATTTTCTCTGTCTTCCTGGAGAGGATAAAATAAGCATTAAGATACTAATTATACAATTAGTAATTTAATTGCAATTTTTACAATGTTTATAAGATCAGAGTAAATACTCAAAGGAGTAACATGAGAGAACATATAAGCACTTAGTTTTGCTGGGGGATAAAAACCTACTTCATACATATCAGCTTAAATCTAATAGATTCAAAAGCAAGGAGAGAGAAAAGGGAAGACAGAGGAAATAAAATGCATGAAAATTCTGAGCCAAAAGGAGCTTGGTTTTATGGGGGAACCAAAAAGTGGGTTTGGTTTGAAGAAAGGAACTAGGGGAACATGGGCATGAGTGAGGATAGTGGACAATGGGCCAGATAATGCAGAGGTTTGTGTGAGCTGTTTTAAGGATTTGGAGCAAATATCCAAACAGAAATGGAAGGCAATTTTAGAACTTTGAGTAAGGGAGTGAATTAATGTGATATGAGATACATTCTAACTGTATTTGCGGAATTTTAGCTAGGGATGTAAGGGTGTGGGACACTAGTCTAAAGGCTTTTGCACAAGCCCAATAGAGTAGTTGCAGTAGAGATGATTGATATTTAGGCATTGGTGTTTGATTACCTTTCAAAGGTGAAGAAGACATATATAGGCTTGGGTTTAATAAATAAAAGGCTTGGGTTTCTCCTATGCAGCTTGGTGGATGGTAGAACCATTTGTGCAGTGGTATACACTGGGGGTGAACAGCCTGCCATCTCAGAAAGACCTAGACTGGGTGGTGTTGGGAGAAGGGCCTGGGGAGAGATTAGAAACCCCATTCTGCATATATTAAGTTAGAGACGCCCATGAGATATTTAAGTGGTAAAGCTGGATAGGTATTGGATATACTACTTGCCTGGACTCAGAAGAGTGATCTGAGCTGGAGATTAAATTTGGAGTATCTAGCCGGGATAATTGGAGCCCCAGGCCTGGATTACAAAGCCTTGGAAAAGAATATCAAAGAAGAAGACACTTGGGTCTCATAGTGAACCTTGTGTTCTAACATGAAAAATTCAGCAAAAGAGACTAAAGTGGGCAAGGATGTTACTGAAAATCCAAAAATGTTGTGTTGCCAGGGAAGAGTCTATTTCAGTATGGTGGAGTCGGTTGGGTGGAATGTTACTAGGATTCCAAGGGCTATGTGAATAGCAAAATAGCCATTGGATTTGTTGACCGGGGTCTCTCCCATTGAGAACTATTCAGGTGGAGTCGGTGGAAATGAGATTGAAGTACGCAGAGATAGAGCAGATGAGGAAACAGAAATACCAAGCACAGACAACTCAACTATGAAGGGTAGAAGAAAGAATAATGGCTGCAGGAGAAGGAAGTAACATTCAGGAGGAAGACCAGATAGTGAAGGGAAGACTGGATGAGCAAGGGCTGCCTGAATGTGGAGAAGTGGCCTTCAGAGATGGAGGGGCTCTACAGAGAGAAGTTAAGGATGAGGAGAAAATCATTAAGTCTATAGGCTTATTTGCAGGACTTGGAGAAAGTTCCTGGGTAAGATATTGCCCCACCCCCACGGCTGCTTCGCCTCCCACGCACAACTCACACCGGGACCCAGGTGGCAGACAGAGACTAGACCAACAATAGCTGCCCTATATCTAAATTCTGTTTATTACCAGGAATGCTGAGGACCTATTCAAAAATGCAAATATTCCTTTCCACGAGTATTTACAGAGTAAACTAAGATTTCTGCTGAGTATTAAAATTGACAGTAAAATAGTAATCAAGTTTTCAGATTAATTTAAATTGGCCAAGTGAAATAAGTGAATACTCAAGAAAATCTAAGTGTACTGGACAAAAAGCCTTTCCTAAAACATTAACTAAAATATCTATTAGCAGTTCATCTCACTGTAAAATTGCCTAACATCCAAAGAACCTAAAGCAGTCATATTTGTGTGCAAAAATTAAAATTTAAAATTACCAAGACTGCAAGATAAAATTTCCAAAAGCCCCCATTAACCAAAAAGGGAGGGGGCAGTGAGGTAATATCATGTAAGGAAAAATATCCTGTAAGTAAAATACATCTAGAAAATTCTTACTCCAGAAAAGTACATTCCATTTGTAAAACCAACTGCAGGACACCCATGAAAAAACACACATGGTGTCAAAATAAGCCAAAGGAAAGTAATTTAGGCAAAAATAAAAAGAATCCCAAGTCTATTTTGCAGAGAAGATCCCTTTGTTAACTTTTGGTCGAGAATGTATTTGTGTGTTTGCAAAGAACAACTCCAAGACCATGTGGGTTCCTGAGACAGTGAGGAACTGACAGGTCTGTTCCAGCCACGAGGAAGGTCCAGAGATGGGGGACGCTGACGACACCTTGCCATGCTAGTGGTCGGCAGCTGTACATGGCTGCAGGCGGCTCAGGACCATACCAGAGAGGATGGATCTTGCATTGCCACGATGTGTTCACCATCTGGATACCATTGCTGACATGTATACATGAAGAACTATTTGACATTGAAACTGGGACTCAGAACAGTTGGACATTGAAACTGACACTCAAACATTTTTTTGCTCTTATACGTTTGTTTCTAGTATGCAGAGGCAAGATATTTTTGAAGAAAAGAAAGAGTGGGGAGTGATTGATATAGAGACAGGGTGGCCTTGAACAGGCTGTCAAGCTACAGGGGGAAGGCTGGAGTGGATGGGAGGCAGATGCTGGGGGAGATCACCCGAAGGACTTATATGCATACATATGAGCATAACCAATGAATGAAAGACACTGGGGCGAGGAGGGGGGCAGGTGGGGACATGTGCTAGGGGGTAAGGGAGTCTGGGGGGAGGATATTGGGGGGGGAAGGAAAACATATGTACTACTATTAAATATAAGTTATATTGTAAATAATAATAAAAAAAAGATATTGCCCCAAAGCAAGAAAAGTCTCAAAAAAAAAAAAAAAAAAAAAAAGCCTTACCCTAGCTGGTTTGGCTCAATGGATAGTGTCGGCCTGTGGACTGAACTAAAGGGTCAAACTTCCATCCTAGTCAAGAGCACATGACAGTTGTGCCTCTATCCCAATAGGAGGCGTGCAGGAGGCAGCCGATCAATGATTCTCTCTCATCATCGATGTTTCTATTTCTCTCCCCATCTCCCTTCCTCTTTGAAATCAATAAAATTATATTTAAAAAAAAAAAGAAAGAGAAGTTTTAAATTCTGGCTACCTCGCCCTTAAACTTACCTGTATCTTCTAGGTCACTGCAAAGACATCTAACCAGTACTCTTCATACTTTCATTCCAGTGACTCAGCAAACTCTCACTCTCACTGTATCCTATAATAAAGAAAAAGAGGTAATTTCAATGACCAATAAGACAGAAAGAGGCACTTTCACTCTGATATCTGCCAGAGATAAAGTCTTGATATATATCCTTGGTGGGGAGCATTAACACATTATCCAAAGTTCTTTTTAGTTTTGCTCCTTTGGGCTGAGGGTTTACAAATTCAGTGCCAAGAGTATCTCATGCCCCCTCTTCTTTCCTCAAAGAGTACACAGCATAAATGCAACCCCAGCAGGGACAAGATTGATACTTTCTTCTTCCTTTTTTCTTGCCTCTGAATAGATCAAGGATAAGATCTCTTAATGAGAGATTGCAGTTCCTTTAGGGATTAATTCCATTAAAATGTCTGAGTTTGATGAGGAAGAATTTCTTCAGCACCTCAATTCAAAGAAGAAAAATATTTTTTAAGTAGGTTCACATTTCATGTCTGGAGGGCAAGGGCTTTTAGGTTTAAAGTGAAAGTGATGCTTCTAGGAAATGTCAGGTTTTAGAAGGTTTCCTTGTTTTCTGCTCTCTGTCCATAAGGGATTCTTGCCCTTTTGCCACCAAGATGAATCAGATAATGTTAGGATCTGAACCACACTCCCATGGACGTATCAGGCCGCAGGTGCTCGCTCTGCCTGTGGCATGCACACAATTGCTGTGACTACCATTTCTTTCCTACTCCAGAGTGATTATTATGATTCAAGAGCCAGTGATGCATATTACATAGTAAAAACCTCAACATTGGCTCTAAATAACATATACAATATAAGTTACATATGGCATTCACAAATAATAGAACTACACTATTCATAAGATGATGAGTGCAAAATAATTAGTCTACAGTCCATCACAATGCAAGTGCTCACTATATGGTAACCCTGAGGAAGAACAGACAAGTGACTTTGGGAAGGCATCTATCTATATTGGGTCAACTACACTATATGGTCTTTTTATGTATAGAATTATCTCACTGCCACTACACCAATCTTTATATTTTACTTCCGGATCAGTATCTGACACAATTTTACAATGACTCAAAATATTTTTATATGGAAGCAATTTTGTTAGTGCCCAGGCCCCCTTTATTCCAGACATGGCCAATAAAAGTATAATATGAGCTGTACATTTGAACCACGTATGCAATTGTAATTTTTCTAGTAGCCATACACAAAAAAACTCGTTAACTTTAACATTTTGTTTGACCCAATATGTTAAAAATATATATATGTATTTACAATGTAATTAGTATCAAAGAAGTACTAACAAAATATTGAAATTCTTTTCTTCATACAAAGTGTTTAAAAATCTGGTCTACATTTTACTTATAGCAATCTAACATGGAGGAGCCATAGTTCAAGTGCTCAATAGCCACGTGTGGCCCAGGGCTATGTAGTTAATAGTACAGGTTCATACTTTACAGGCCTAATGTTATTAAATTGTTTTCACAACCATAGGGGAGTTATTACTTTCCTCACTTAAAAATAATATACAAAAATAATATATTTTTATTAACTTCAGAGAGGAAAGAAGAGAGAGGGAGGGAAAGAGAGAGAGAGAGAGAGAGAGAGAGAGAGAGAGAGAGAGAGAGAGAGAGAAAGAGAGAGAGAGAGAAACATCAATGCACGCACCTCCTAAGGATCAAGCCTGCGATCCAGGCATGTGCCCTGACTGGGAATCAAACTGTGACCTCCCGGTTCACAGGTGGATGCTCAACCACTGAGCCACTGTGTCTGGGCTACTTTCCTTATTTTACAGATACGGAAACAACATAGAGGTTAAGTCAACTGGCCTAAGGCTCACAGTGGTAGGCCCAGGATTCAAACCCAAAGACTTAAATGAAAGTCCTGTTTCTTTAAAAAATGTATATAAAAATATGTTTTATTGATTTCAGAGAGAGGAAGGAAAAGGAAGATAAAGATAGAAACATCAATAATGAGAGCGAAAGAATCATGGATCAGTTGCTTCTTGAATGCCCCCCTACTGGGGATCCAGTCTGCACCCCGGCCATGTGCCCTAATTGGGACTGAACCATGATTTCCAGGTTCGTGGGTTGATGCTCAACCACTGAGCCATACCAACCAGACCGCAAGTCCTGCTTCTTAACCACTGTGCCATATGCCTTCCAAGTTTCTTGGAGACATGTTATTACGCTTTCAAAGCACTTTGAATCAAAGAAATCAGTTGCAAGTCTTTCTTTCTTGTTTTCCTTGCCTGTTGCTAGTAGTTTCTGATAACCCTTGGCTTTCCTTGCCTTGCAGCTGTATCATTCCAGTCTTTGCCTCTGTACCACATGATCTCTTCCCTCTCTGTGTGTGGGTCTGTGTATCTTCTCTTCCTATAAGGTCACTAGTCATATTGGATTTAAGACGCACCCTAATTCAGAATGACCTCATCCAGTATGACTTTAACTAACTACATCTGCTAAGACCTCCAAATAAATCCACATTCTAAGGTTCTGGGTGGATGTGAACTTTGGGGAGACATGATTCAACCCAGTACAAGAGTCTACTTACATCAGATGCATTGCTGGCACTGGAAATGTAATGGTGAGTAACATGTAAATAGTCCCTGCCCTCCAATAGCCACTAGTCATCATGGAGACAGAAGATAGACATTGAACAAACAATTGTTGAGAAGCTTTCCTGGGTAATGGACATCTTAGCAGCATTGAAAAGTAGCAGACCAATTTAGGTTCCACCCTCTAGGAAGTAAATTTTTTGATAGCTGGGACCAGATCATATTTATCTTTGAATCCTCTGTGCCATATGCATTGTTGCTGTTGAAAGACTCGGAACCAATAAAAAGTACTATTCATCTCATTACTGAAATGAAGTTAAAGGCAAGAAGGTCAACGTCTTATATTAAAACTAGAGGCCTGGTGCATGAAATTCATGCACAGTGGGGAGGGGGGCGATGTCCCTTAGCCCAGCCTGCACCCTCTCCTATTTGGGACCCCTCGAGGTATGTCCAACTGCCCGTCTAGGCCCAATCCTGGTAGGATCAGGCCTAAACGGGCAATCAGACAGCCTTCTCATAATCCAGGACTGTTGGCTCCAAACTGTTCACCTGCCTGCCTCCCTGATTGCCCCTAACCACTTCTGCCTGCCAGCCTGATCACCCCCTAACCACTACCCTGTCAGCCTAATTGATTTTTAGCTGCTCCCCTGCCAGCCTATTTGCTCCCAACTTTCCTCCTCTGCTGGCCTGGTCACCTCTAACTGCCCTCCCCTGCAGGCTTGATCACCCCCAACTGCCCTCTCTTGCAGGGCCTGGAACCTCCAACGGCCCTCCCCTGCTGGCCATCTTGTGTCCACATGGGGACAGGATCTTTGACCACATGGGGGCAGCCCTCTTGTGTGTTGGAGTGATGGTCAATCTGCAAATTACTCTTTTATTAGATAGGATAGAGGCCTGGTGCATAGGTGGGGGCCAGCTGGTTTGCCCTGAAGAGTGTCCCAGATCAGAGTGCGGGTTCCTTTGGGGTAAGGGGTGGCCTGGGCAAGGGGCCTGTGGAGGTTTGCAGGCTGGCCATGCCCCCCAGGGACCCAAGTGGAGGCCCTGGGATCTGAGATTAATCTATGTCTACAATTGAAACTTTGTAGCCTGGAGCAGAGCCAAGCCTTCTGCTCGCTCTGGGGCGGCAGCCATTTCTATTTGAAACATTGTAGCCTATACTGGAGGCCTAGGCCAGCAATGGCAGACTGAAAGCTTGGCTTCCTCCATTGCCAGGGAAACCCAAGGCTCTGTTCTCTCCAGCTTAGTGGCTGCTGCCATTTCTGTATCTTTTATAATTGAAACTTTGTAACATTGAATGGAGGCTTAGGGAGGCAGAAAGCTTGGCTTCCTCTGTTGCCAGGGAAACCCAAGCTTTCCACCTGCTCTCAGTGGTGGCAGCCTTCTTGGTTTGGGTTTATTTGCATAATCTGCTCCTGATTGGCTGGTAGGCGTGGCTTGTGGGTGTGGTGAAGGTATGGTCAAATTTGCATATGACTCTTTTATTAAATAGGATTATTCATATTGGCTGAAGAAAAGGTTTATCACTTAACTAGAGAAATTTACTCTTGTGCCAACTTTTTAAAATGAGTATCTTTTCTGCTTTACATCCATTTTAGCATATCTTTTTTGTACCTGATCTTTTTAGTCTTACATTCAATTAGTTTCTTCATACTCATTGAGAATATAGTTATATGACTTATTATTTTAGATAAGTATAAAATCAGATTGGTATAATAATTTGTATGACTTTCTTATGTATCATTGTATCTTAATAATTTTAGTCTATTTCAGAACTGTTATTCTTTTGGATGTTCAAAATCTAGCATTGCCCAAAATAGGTGCTAGGGAAAAAAATCACAAGGGCAATTAAATGATTGAGAATCTTAATTTTATCTAGGAGACAAGAGAAATAAGTGAAGCTAGTATTATCAATATAGAGAAAGAAAAAGACTCGTGTTAGTCAAGACAGAGAGATATTTGTTACTTTTGTGGTTACATGGTGCCCAGAATATCTTTTTAGGTGTCTGGTTGCATAATGGTCATGACTTCATTTGATGTTGAAATTCTGTGAAATCATTTATGTTTATAGGGAATGCTATAGGCTATTACCAGCTGTCAGTTCAGAGTTTTCATTTGGTGGTAAACACAGAAAGATCCTATTCCTGCCACCCTTTATCACTCCCACCTAGGGAACCATTTTATTGGGTTCCCGTTCATCCTTCTAGTATTTCCTTTTTTATTTTTGTTGCAAATACAATCATGTAAATTTTATTTCTCCCTTTGAAAAAAAAGGTAACATATGATGTACACTATTCTATACCATGCTTGCTTCTCTTATCAATATGCACTGGAGATCTTTCCATCTCATATACAGAAGTCTCCTTCATTCTTTTCCATGGGTGCATAGTACTCCATTGTGAGATGTATCATCATGGTTATTAAAAATTGTTGCCATTTTCACAACAGCAAATGCCTTGTGCCCCTAAAATAATACCGTGTAGATTGATGCTTATTTATAAAATGCTGAGCTGACATTTGAAAGTATTTTCTACATAGACCAGAATCAACACAAATGTGATAGACATCTGATGAAGTGCCATCCAGTTTCAAGATAATCAGTTTTTGGCTACAGCCATATGTTTTATTGGCCTTTGCTTTATTATGCTTCATAGGTGTTACATTGCTTATGAATTGTAGGGATGCCTTTACCAACAAAAAGATTACAATTCATTTTCTGGCAATACTCACTTTATTGTGGTTGTCTGCAACCGAACTTGCAATATATTTGAGGTATGTCTATACTTGGTATGTATTTCTTCTGACATTTTTCTCTTTTTCAGTGAAGTACACTATAGCCACAATAATATATTAACTCAGCTGAACTAATGCAAGCAGGAGAAATGTATCTTTGAGATTCTACAAAAATGGCTAGCTCAATAGCTCTCTCTAAAAATTAAGCTCAACAGAACTAAAAAGCTGGCCTCCCATCTTTATTGCTCAAATGTAAAACCCACTGCAAGAATGAAATTAAAGCATATCTCTATATGAGATTTGTTTGTTTTGGTTTAAAGAAAGGTCATCTTGTTTCTTCCTTTCTGCTAGCCTTGAGAATCAGCAGACCATCCCAGCATGCAAGAAATTAATTACCCTTGAGGACCAGGTGCAACCAGTTTAGTTGGTTGCCATGGAGACAAAAGCTATACATTTCAGATTTTCCAGGATAATCTCTATTTCATGAAATCTTAGTCTTTGCAATAAAGATCATTTATAAAAATGCAAATATTTGTGTGATTTGATTACTTTTACTTTTTGGCAAATAACTAGTTCTAGTCTTTATTAAGAAAATTTAAGGAGAAGTACAATTTGAGTAAACTAGAAAGAAAAAGTAAATCCAAAGCATTTAAAAATCCTACTGGGGAGGAGCAACCAAGATGGTGGCATAGGTAAACACCTATTGTTCTGCCCCGCGCAACAATTCAAAAACTACAACAAAACAACAAAACAAACACCACCCAGAATCACCAGACAGCTGGCTGAGTGAAAACTCCACAAATAAAAGTAAAGGGGGGACACTGAGACTCAGAAGAGTGGCGGAGCACAGCCTTGAAGATACGCGTGGAAACAGAGGTTAGGAGCCATGGCCACGCAACCCCGGCTGGATTTCTCCAACGAGGAGGTTGGAGACGTCCCACTGCACGGATTCCCCAGTGCCAGGTGAGGTCCGAGGTCCGAGGTCTGGGGTACGCACCCTGGAAGCCAGGTGCGGCAGAGGTCTCCTAGTCTGAGGAGAAACTGGGTTGCTTGGAAAAGCAGTTTGCGCGTGTAAAGTGTGCAACAGCACAGACGTGCGACTTGCTCCCTGGTCCCGGAGACCACCAGACTGCTTTGTTTTACAACCCTGGGCGAGACCTTGGGTGTGCAGACTCATTTGGGGAGAGGCAGAGTTGTCTGGCAAGGAGTAGAGACTAGCGGCTTTCTCTTGGAGGTGCCTGCAACAATTACCACCCAACAGAGACCCGCGCGTGAGTGCTGCATAGGATGTAGCTGACGCTGAGGCTGCCTGCTCAGCTCAGAGACTCCGCCCATCCAACCTGAACACAGTCTCCCTTCACAGCCAGTTGGCCTGGAGGTCAAACACTCTTAGGGTTAACAACAACAAGATGAGCTTAAATTCAAAAATACTGTACAACCCATAAAGGATTGCAGTAAGAGTACCCACCTCAGGTACCTGGGGAGGCTGAGCCATTGTCCCTTAGAGGACATTTACCACATAAAGCAGCCACCATGCAGAGACATGGAAAGAAATCAGGTGTGAAAGAAATGGAGGAAAAAAGATGACTAGACATAGAGTTCAAAACCACGATTATAAGGCTTTTCAAGAGGCTCCTAGAAAAAGTCGAGACCTATAAGGAAATAAGCAAGACCTACAAGGAAATGAATGAGAGCCTCAAGGATATGATGAGACCTGCAAGGAAATGAGCAAGACCAACGTGGAAATGAATGAGTCCTACAAGGAAATGAACGAGACCCTCAAGGATATGAATGAGACTCTCAAGGATATGAAAAAGGACCAACCAGAAATTAAGCATACACTGACTGAAATAAAAAATATTATACAAAGACCTAAAAGTACTCTAGAGCACCCCAAGAACCAAGTTAAAGATTTGAAATACAAAGAGGTAAAATCCACTCAGCTGAAAATGCAAGAAACCAAAAGAATCCAAAAAATTGAAGATAATGTAAGGGGCCTCTGGGACAACCTCAAACATCCAAATTATAGGGGTGCCATAAAAAGAGAGAGAGAAAGACAATGAAAACCTATTTGAAGAAATAGTGACCGAAAACTTCCCACACCTGGTGAAAGAAATTGACTTAGGAGTCCAAGAAGTGCATCAAACCCCAATATATAGGAACCCTAAGAGGACCACACCAAGGCACATCATTATTAAAATGACTAGAGCAAAAGACAGAGAGAATATTAAAGCAGCAAGAGAAAAACAGTTAGTTACCTACAAGGGAGCACCCATACGATTGTCAACGGATTTCTCAACAGAAACGATGCAGGCCAGACAGGAGTGGCAAGCAATATTCAAAGTGATGAATAGCAAGAATCTACAACCAAGATTACTGTATCCAGCAAAGCTATCATTCAGAATTGAAGGTCAGATAAAGTGCTTCGCAGATAAGAAAAAGCTAAAGGAGTTCATCACCACCAAACCAATTTAATTTATTACACGAAATGCTGAAAGATATTCTTTAAGAAGAGGAAGAAGAAAAAGGTAAAAATATAAATTATGAGCAACAAATACACATCTATCAACAAACGAATCTAAAAATCAAGTGAATTAATAATCTGATGAACAGGATAAACTGGTGAATATAACAGAATCATGTACATAGAGAGGGAATGGACTGAAAATTCTTGGGGAGAAAAGGGGTGTGGGAAGTACAGAACAGACTGGAGATAAATCTTGCAACAATGGGAGAGGACAGTGGGGAGGGGGAGGGGAGGGTGGAGGGTGGGATGGGTATAAGGTGGAGGGGAGCTATAGAGGGTTAAAAAAGGGGGAACAATGTAATTAATAAACTGAATAAAGATTTAAAAATAAATAAATAAATACATAAATAAATATCCGTCTGGAAAACCAACTTTCCTGAAATCCTTTGGCATTTAGAGGATAGTGCTGCTATGCCTACCTTCAGTTAGTTGAGCTCAACATGAGGAGCACACAGCTCTCATTCTAGAAGAGTTCATTATAAAATCTGTCCAAATTAGTTTACTTTCAAGTCTCCTCAAGAGAGCTCAATGTAGAATTACATCTCTAGAACTTAACTCCAGGATACTAATAATTGATTAGCCAAAATAGAGTATTTCTTAAAAAAAAAAAAAGCACATGCTTATATTCAGTATTTGAATCTTTTTTAGTTATTCCACATACTTAGAATTTAGTTAATAATAATGTGTCAATGTTGGTTTCTTAGTTTTGATACATGTACCATAGTATCTTTTGTAAAAGGCTAGCATTAAGGAAACTATGTGGGGAGCAGGGTATATGGGAACTCTCCATACAGTCTGTAATTTTTCTGTAAACTTAAAATTATTCCAAAATAAATAATTTATTGATAAGTAATTTTTGCTCATTAATTGCGATGGATTAATTAATGTAGTGGGAACTGATAAGTGCTGTATTGATTGTGTTAGGTGGGCAATGGAAATAATTTGAAATTTTGAACGTCTGCCTTTACTTTGAGATTTCACATTAAATTTTAAGTACTCTAACAAATAACCCAACATGAACTGTTTTTATTCTATTGAATTATCTATAATTTTGGAAATGTAACTTTTATTTTGAACAAATTATCATGGGGATTGGAATAATAGAATTAGCTATCTTCATGGTACTAAATTCCTTAATATAAATACCTGATAGACTAATATTGTACATAATTTACTAGAGGCTAAATATTTCCATATTGTCCTTCTATTAAGCTAATTTCTTTTTATATTTATACTAGAGACCCAGTGCATGAGAATTCATGCACTGGAGCAGGAGTTCCCTCAGCCTGGCCTGCCCCCTCTCACAGTCGGGAGCCCTCAGAGGTGGGAAGCAATCTGGCGATCAGGGGAAGGTGATGCCCCATCACACCTCTGCTGCTGCCACTGCTGGCATTGTAAGCGTTAGCTGGCCCTGATTTCCTGAGCCTCAGGTGGCCCTGGATGGCTGGGCAGCCGCCATCCAAGGCTTGCCTGTTCCTTGGGCTGGCCCTGAGTGGCTGAGTGGATTGAGGGACTCCAGAGGAAGGTATGCAGATTGGCAGGGCCCAGTGGGGCTGAAGGGCCTGGGTGCCATCATCTTGTGGTTGTGGATGCCGCCATATTTGAGGACATGGCAGTCAATTAGCATATTCATCCTTATTGGCTGTGGTCACCGCCATATTTGTGATGGTGTGAGGGTCAATTAACACATTCCCTCTTTATTAGATAGGCTGGTACACTTGTAATAAACTCTTATTTGCCCTTATTTGAAAACATTCTACTTTTGTTTTTCTTCAAATTTTTCAGGGCAAATAGCACTTGAAAATAAATCTGTGCTTCCAAAGGTTGAAATATATCCTGGTTCTTATTATCTCCTTAATTGTTAGAGAAATTTAGGACATGTCAATGATATACCTTTCTTTGTAAATATGTCATCTAAAGATTATTTTATAATTCATATTTAGTATTAAATTATATTGTATTTTAAAAACTTTAGGCACATAATAAATGTTTAATGTATGTATATTAAATGAAAAAATGAATTAAATATGAGTTAAATTTAATGTTTTCATATTTAGCTACTTTTATTTTGTTTTTAATTTGCCTGAACATATAGATCTGACCTACTTCCAAGAAAGCTTATTTCTAGGTGTATATTTATCAGTCTCCTATTACAAAGCAATTCAACTGAGTACATGACACATCACCATTATATAAGTTCTCAATCAGAAAATCAATTTGGCTTATGAATCAATTCTAGCTCAATTTTTGGATTCATATGAGTTTTATACTTTCTTGTTTTTCTTCCCTCTGATCTGGGTGCCAGGACTAATTCCACAAAGATCAAATTAAATATAAATTTCTGTCTAAAATATGAGAGATGAAAGGCTGTCATTCTTAATATATGAAGTAATTTAAAAATCAGTAGAAAGAGCAATTCTGATCAAGAGCGAATGACAGAGACTACATTTATCCTCTAGCCCCGTGGTCGGCAAACCACGGCTCGCAAGCCACATGCAGTTCTTTGGCCCCTTGAGTGTGGCTCTTCCACAAAATACCATGGCCTGGGTGAGTCTATTTTGAAGAAATGGCGTTAGAAGAAGTTTAAGTTTTAAAAATTAGGCTCTCAAAAGAAATTTCAATCGTTGTACTGTTGATATTTGGCTCTGTTGACTAATGAGTGCTGACCACTGACTAGCCTAAAGCAACCAAAGCCCTGGGAAACTACATATGAAACAAAGCTATTTAACACTGGACATCAGGCAATGAAGTAGGGAGATCCTTGGTAAACTGGAAACATGAATTGAGACCCCAGCTTACCGCTTAGATAAACATTACAGGAAGTAGCCCAGATGACCTGAGGAATCAGAAATAGGAGCCTCAGAAGGCCACAGTGTATACAGTTTGCAGTTCTTCCCTTTTCAGCTGGCACCTTCCTGTTCCAATACTTAGACTGTGATTATATATTAAATTAATTGTTCTTCAATCTACTTGTGAAAAACTTTTTAAAAATGTTAAATCTGTTTGATGAATTATTTTGGTCTACTTGTAGTTGAACAAAGCATTCCTACAAAAAGCTCATGCTTTAGACATTACAGCAGTATTCAATTGCTATAAGTATTTTCTGATGTTAAGGCTGGTATAAATTATCATTGAAGAGTGATATTCATTCATTTATTGCTAATAACTGGTCCTAAACAATCTAGTGATCACTTTATTAAATTCATGAAAACTGAATTGATAGAGGTAAGTAAGTGCCAATAAGCTTAAAAACAAGCCATAAATTAGAAACTTGAATTGAGACAGACTTGTATCCGTGAAAACTAGTACCATATTGGTGAGCCTTGGTTGCTGGCAAATACCACATTTTAAAGCATCACACCCTCATGCAATAGCTCTACATTCTGTACTTTTCACTTTTGAGATTTGTGTTTTTGTGTAAGATAGACAATTTAATTTACTTTAAATGTATGCTATAGAGATGTGTTGCATTTTTGGATGATGCAATTTTTATTTCCTTTTGTAAGTCATTTTTGTTTTAAAGCAGTAAAATATATTCATTCCATTTTAATAAGTCAGTGGAAAAAAGTTTGATGCTTAAAAACTTGCTTCTCAGTTAATTTTCATATCTATTCCACATATTGAGTATTTTTAAAATACATTCTCCTTCCAAACATGTTTTATAGATATGCAAAACATTGAGGGTAGAAGAGAAAGAATGTGCATTCTCTCTGCTGAAGCAGTTTAATGTTTCTGTTTTCAATTATTTTCATAGGATTTCCATAAAATAGTTGAATAAGAAATGTTTTTGCCAATTCTGGTGTCTGGTGTCCATTCATACTAATATCAACATAGTTGCACTAAGTCTTATTTTTCCACGATATTTAACTAATTCTCAATGCTATTTCTATTGAAATATGTTTCTCTTCTTAATCTGACTTCATCTTATCTTCAAAAAATAAACCTTTTTTTTCTGTCTACTAAGAACACTATGAAGCAGAGAACTATTTTTTTAAAAAATTTTTCTTTTCTTACAGTCAAATTAGAATCTCTGAAAGTGCCAAAATAGTTTGTCTCTTCCCTAAATCAATTTTGTTTAAAAAGTTATACATTGAGCTTGTAACTTTTCTTAAAGTTTGAATAGCAAACTTAGGATTCACAAATCAATAAACACTTAGTGCTAAAAATATTAATAGATAGCTAAAGGTGTAACATAGTTTTATAGCTGAAAGTGAGGTCAAAGGAAAGATGCTGAAACTGCTATTGGGAAGCAAGATATTTCTGAACTTTTGCAAAGGCACCACCACCTAATTTAATGTAGGGAAATACATTTACAAAATCAAGGTCAAGAGATAGTTCAATTTCAGAATGACATTGCTAGCATGCTTTGCTATAATGTATTACTGCAAAAATTTGAGTTACCTAATTAAGACCAAAACTACAAATGTCTCCCATTACAAATTACACATTTTTGTTTATTACAAAAATTGATCAATTACCTATTTAAATTGTATCCCCTTAATCTTTTTTTTTTTTTTTTGGCCTTTTCTAATCCTAGACAAAACATTCTTATATGTGTTTCCTTTGTGTGATTTCTATTTATTCATATTTTTCTTCCGTAAGATTCTTTCCAGTGGCTAGTCATGGAGTTGCTGACTAAACACATTTTCACAAATAATTTTTAGTGGTATTTGAATATGGTTTGGATGTGCAGTAAAATAATATGATTTGGAATTTTTACTAACATTGACTTCCTTGAATGTGCACCCAAGGGCATATCCTAATGTTGGGAATGGAAAATAATCAGGTGTGGGGAGGATGAGGAGCAGGAGGAGGAGGAGGTGGAAAAAGTAGTAGTAACCTTCCTTCCTGTGTCCATAAATTTTAGGCTTGTTTCCCAAACCCATCTGCCTTCAGATAACTTTTAGCCACTGAGGCCTAAACATATAATATTTAATGATCCCCCTTTGCTTCACATCCAGAGGTGCTGTTTAATTCAGGCCCTTGTCATTTCTCACCTGATTCCTGCAGTACCCTGCTAACAGGTCTTCTTGCCCTATGGTATTACCTTGTAGCAAACCAAACTCTTCCTGTTACCAGGGTTACTATTCTTCAAGAGCCGCCTCAAACTGTTCTTTCTGTCCTTACCAGAAAGGTGATGCAGCCGAGCTCATGATTTTCACATATTTGATTGCCAGTGACTAAGTATGGTTTTGGGGAGTTATTTTTTAAGGAGAGAATTTAGAAAGAAAGGAGGAAATGAAGCTCAAATTATCAGCCCTCTAGGCAAGGAAATGTCTTTCAAATTCCAAAGGAATGCACACCTACTCACTTCTCCTCCTTCTTGTAAAAATAAATCAAAGGCCCTGGTTGATCCTGATGCCTTTTGTGTGTGAGAATGGGGAGGAGAGGAAGAATAGTGGGGAGGTTTGGGGAAAAGTTGTATCTGTAGGGAACAGAGGCTAACAAAAGAGAGAATGCTGGTTTGGGAAGGAAAGAGCCTCTTTTTAGCAAGCAGGTCAGCCAGATTAACCCTCTCTATAATGAAGAGGTAGGTGTTGAGGCCAGGTTAATCTCACACCCAGAAGGCAAGTGGAGTTCTTCTAAGACAGTAAGAGTCACTTGACAGCTATAAGACTACCCCTGATTTTACTTTAAAGTTTGCCAAGCTCTCACACTTGGTTCCCTTTTCCATCTTCTCTTGGACCCATGAAATATCAATGCCAGTTGTAATCTAGCCCTGTGTTGTCTAGGTTAAGTCAGGAGGGGGCCTGTTCCCAGGTTTACCAGGCTGAGGGAACCCAAAGACTCCAGCAGTCCATTTCTAACCATCCCCAGATACTATAGCTTGCATTCTTCATCCTCAGGCTGTTGGGTCATGAATGGCACCTCCATAGATTATTGAAGGTTTTTGAATCCCATGAGTGGGCAGGGCAAGACAGAATTTGCTTTGAACAAAGGTGTGATTCTAAAATCTGAGATACATACACCAGTAATTAGCCACTGTGACTAAGGATGCTGACTGCTACCTCATAGTCTTTAGCTAGAGGCTACCGTATTTCATGAGACTGAAAAGATTCTTATAATAGGAGACTCTTGTCCCTCAAGTAGACTTCATTTGTGACAAATATCATTTTTAAAATAAATTCTGCACTATCTCTAACTTTAAACTTAATATTGAATGTCTATTTCCTTTTATATTTTTAAGAATGACTTATCCTTGTCTCAAATTATTTTAGTAACAGGATGTCATTTTTTCCTTTTTCTCTTACCTTTGAGGCAAGAATCTTATAAAAGAGCAGATCTCTGTAAAGCTGGATTCAACTTTTACTCTGTCTATACCTATCTCTGGGGAGCCCAGGAGTGTTGCTTTCTCTGATTGAGAATCATTGAGAAAAGTTGGGACAGGAAAATGGGAAGCACTGAACTCTGAATTTTATTTAGGGAACCAAGAGACAATTTTGGAAGTGTCAACTTTTGCAACAAATCTGAACAGTTTGCTCTTAAGAATGGAGAGTAAGAACTAGCTGTCAGTTCATTATTTCCTTTCCTGTTTCCAGTCAGAGATTTTTTTCAGTCACTTATGAAATGTTCCTCATGACTCCACCATAAAATAGCTCTGTCTCCAGGTTATGTAGTAAATGTTCACCAGGTAGACAGGTCATACATCACCCCAACTGTAGGATTTTGATGTAGGATTGAAATGTTCTTGTTGCCCCTGTTTTTTGGACATTTCCGGAGTGATCCTAACCACCTTGTAAAACCAGATAAATGATCTAGATTTTAAGTGGTTGGTGATAAAATTGGTCAAGAAATAATTAGGATGATGTCATGTCCAGCAAACCTCTTGCAAAAGAAAGTTCCTTTAGAGGAAACACAAAAAGGGAATTTTCAAATACTATTTGACTAGTGGCACTATGGAAAAAAATGTTAACAGGAAATGCATCTGAAAGTTGTTTACTCTGTCTGGGAAGGCATGTGGGATGAATGAGTCCTGCTGTTCTCCAGAATTGCTTCACTGTCGATGCTGGCACAGGGTGTCCACAGAAGCAGAGCCCTGGGCACATGCCTAGTGTGGGTGGCTGTCACTCCTCTTCCTCAAGCACTACCCAGAGCAAAGTTCTTCCTCAAATTTGTAAACTCTAAAGTCATTGCTTTGTTTGTATTTGTCATTTCCACAGGCTCCCCCTATTCTCCCCCCACCTCCATTTCACCCCCACCCCTGCCTTGCCGGGAACAGTCTTTCTATCAACAATCATTCTAGGGAAGACCATGAGCAGTTCGGCATTCATATGTCATTAAATAGACTCTCTTTGTCTGCCTTTGCGAGAAAAGAACCATCAAATCAAAATTATTTTCAAATTACAAAGATGAGGTTATCCAAGGTGGAAGTGATTTGTTATTGTGGATCTATCACACTGGGAAAAATGAAAACCAGGAAATTAGAACTTAATGCTTGGCTTTCACTCTCACTAGTTGTGAGTGAATTTGGGCACATTGCTTGTCCTCTCTGAGCCAAAGCATCTTCATCTAAAAACTCAGAGGCTGTTAATGCCTATCCCGCAATGTTATGGTGATGATCAAATGACATAATATATCTGTGGCAGTTTCCAATCAATATAGTTCTCTGTGTCCCTTCAGTCCAGATCTCAAGATTCATCTTTACTGGCTATTCCTGAAACTATGTGAGATTACTTTCTCCTTCCCCTAACATTGACCTTGAGTCATGAATTACAGCAAAGTAAATATGTTAGCAGGATAATGATATACACTTTAAAAATGAAGAGTTAGCTTCCTGTGCATATTCTGTGTGATGTGATTCCATGGAAAAACTACATTTTATGGCCTATAAATCTGGCTCATAATTCCTGAAGTTTCTTGAACTATCTTCAAAAACATAATTTATTTTTTTCTCTACACATCTAAGCATTACTGACTTACATAATTTTCCTCCTCCACATTTTGGACAGTCTTTTCTTTCTCTACAAGATTGCAATCTTTGTTCAAGCAGATGCCAAATTGTCACAAGTCTGATAAATCTCTCATTAGTATATAACACTTTTATCAGGGATTTGGCTCAAACAGCAATCCCATGACTAGTCAATCATGAGATTTCAAGGAAGTCATTATTATGGAAAAATATGCACTCACTCTTCTCTTCCCAAAAGAGAGCATGTGTAAGGAAGGGACTAAAGCTGATGTCCAAAGAGAGTTTAAAATCTTGTCACACCAATATTCCATCCAGGTTTTCAATAAGGTTTCCTCAGCTCCACAAATAAGCTGTATGAAAAGATAA
This sequence comes from Antrozous pallidus, assembly GCA_027563665.1. Taxonomy (NCBI): domain Eukaryota; kingdom Metazoa; phylum Chordata; class Mammalia; order Chiroptera; family Vespertilionidae; genus Antrozous; species Antrozous pallidus. The sequence goes on along the minus strand of CM050508.1, from coordinate 27,011,077 downwards.
TATCAATATAGAGTTTTGCTTACAAAAAGGATGGCTCAAGATGCCTCCTTGTGGTAAATCAATTGAGAAAATGCCTTAATTCTCCAACTCTCCCAGAATCTCCACCCTTTACAGTGTGACTTTCCCACTTATTCCATCAAGAATGCAAAGGATTTTACTATCCCTTGAATATAAGCTGCTCTTTTATCTCACTTTGGTCAATAGACTGGGGCCTCACTTCTGAACCCAGATTTTATGAAGTCTTGAACACCTCTACTTCCTGACCTGAACCACGACAAGCTTGGTCTAGCTTCCTAGGGGATGAGAGACTATGTGGAGCAAAGCCAGTCATCCCAGCCAAATTATCCTGTATTAACTAGAAACTAGTTGAGTGCCAGACATGTGAGTGACCCCTAGCAAAGATGAGATTAGCCATGCCCAACCAAAACCAATAAAACTACTCAGTCAACCCAAAGTCATGTATGAAAATAAATGTTTATTATTTTACTAGAGGTCCAGTACATGAAATTCATGCATGGGGTCGGGGGAAGGAGTCCCTCAGCCCAACCTGTACCCTCTCCAATGCAGGAGCTCTCGGGGGATGTCCAACTGCCAGTTTAGGCCTGATTCCTATGGGGATCAGGCCTAAACTGGAAGTTGGACATCCTTCTCACAATCTGGGACCTCTGCCTCCTAACTGCTCACCTTCCTGCCTGCCTCCCTAACCACTCTGCCTGCTAGCCTGATTCCCCTGACTGCTCTCCCTTTTGGGCTGATCCTCTTAACTGCCCTCCTTGCCAGCCTGATCCCCCTAATTGCCTTCCTTTGCTGGTCTAATCCTCCTAACTGCCCTTCCCTGCTGGCCTAGTCACCCCACTGCCCTCCGCTGCCAGCTTGGTCATCCTATTAACTTAAAAAAAAAAATCTTATCTCCTTCATACACAATTGTATTTGACTTCCTTATTGGCTTCTCCCTCTCACACAATTTTTCTGTCTCCTTTATGTAACACGTTTTCCTACTGACTCATTTATAAACTTTTCTTACAAAAAGGATGGCCTCCTTATTTCCTACTTCTGTTCCATTATCCTTCTTCCCATCTTTCCCCTACCCTCCCTCGCTCCCCACATTCCTTCTTTCCTTTATCTTTATCCCTTTCCTCCCTCCTCTTTTCCTTCCTTCCCACCTTAATTTTTTTCACTTTCTTTCTCAGACCTGCTTTGCTCCCTCCATTTCTTTTTTCCTTTTCATTCTCCTTTTAAGCTCTACCAGCTCACCTTTAAAAGTTTTCTTCCCTCCCTCTTCTCTCTCATCCTACTTTTCCCATACACTGTTCTCTACTTCTACTGTTTTAATATCTATCTGCCTAATTATTCAGTATTATTTATCTTTTTTTTCTTTTCTGATTCCTACTTTTAAAATCTGTCCCTAGTACACAACTATACTTGATTTTCATTATATCTCCTACAGTTCATTCATACATTTTCTTTCCTTCTTTAACTCTGTTCTCTTTCCTCCCTCCTTTCCTTCTTCCTCACCTTCCTCCCCTCCTCCCTCACTCTTTTACTCTTTTTACAGGCTAATTAAAAATTCTATGCTTTTTGTCCTTAGTTGCTAGGGTTCTTTTTCCCAGCCTTATAAAGTGTTCAGCATTCTGGAGAAAGAGGCTGCATGTAGATTCAAGAAGGAGTCCAAGGACAAAAGATAATTTTAAAAGGCACTGGGTGTCAGAGGATCTTCAGCTGAAGGATCTAAAGACTCAATCCTTGCCTAGGACCCTGTGCTTTTATTATAACACAATTTGTCCTAAGGCAAGGATGGAGATATACACTTCAAAAGGTAAGGAATCAAAGGGTACAGAATCATTGTCAGTTTGGGGAATAGCCTACAGCTGTTTGGCCAACCAGAGGCAATAAAATGCTCTGAACTGTCTGGCAGCTAACAATCCTATTCAGGTTTGGGGGAAGTGTGGTTTAGCTGTTTCCAACAGGTAAACTACATATGCTGCTCAGCCATTGTTGAGTCCACCCAAGTCCCATCAACCTTTTGATGGAATTCTTATAATTAATTATTACATGCTGGAATTGGTTCCCAGCACTTAATACGGATTGATTATCTCTCTGGGACCTATAGCTGCCTCTGTTTGGGCACTCATGGACCACTGTGTTACGTGTGCACATTGTGCATTCATGTGTCGTGTGAGGCTTTTCTCCCATTAAGTGCTGAAATGGTGGGGTGGGGTTGGGGGGAAATGCAGAGGCCTTTCCTGGCCCCCCCGGCGTGCCTGCTCTCATGCCTCAAGCAACTCTCTATCTGCCCCCCTCCAGAATTCACAGGCAACGTGCATGCTTGTGCAGTCACGGTCGGGCTTGTTGTCCTTGGGGGTCATTCTGCCCAGGATGTGAGCCCCCATCTGGGTTGGACTGGACAGATGAATGAATGGATGGCTGGAGAAAGCTGCAGTGGTCTGAGGGTAACCTGTGCACTCTCTGTTGTCATGCCCAGGGCCCTTACTTCATAATGTTGAGTCCACACCTTCTTGATTTGTATGTGTGACCCCTTTCGGGGGTCACCACCAATGCACGCACCCCCCTTCCCCCACCAGTTGGCATCTGCAGGCCATGCCCCAAGAACCAGCCTTCTGCTGTGTGGATGTTGCCCCTTGGCTTCCCTCACCTCGGGGCAAGGGTCGGTGGCATCCCCAGGGAAGAGTGTTCTTGGACCAGACGTGGTGTTCGGGGCGTTTGTTGGGCGTGTGCACCTGGGAGAAAAAGAGGACTCTGGCACTGGGGGCAGGTAAGTAAGCCTCACACAAGTTCTCCTGCTGCACACATGCCTGCTGGTCTGTCAATATGCAAATTAGTCATTACTGGGACACCATAATGGACAATTAGCATATTACCTCTTTACATGTATAGATGCCACAGGGGTTGTAGTTGTTTTTTAGGCAGCGTAGGGGTAGTAATAGATAACTGCTATATTAACTAACCAAGGACCGGAGATGGGACTGGAGTCTGCATTAGATTCTAGACTTTCATTTACTCACAATAGGTCTAGAGCAAGTCCTGTGGCCAAGGCTTAATTTGAATGCGTGTCAAACTTTTGTCCTGAGGACTACCCCCCACTATGAGGGCAATTAAGTTTCTGAAGTCTGAATTCTCAAACTGGAGCACAAATAATCCAGGTGTGTAACTGTGATGCCAGAGGTCAAGCCAAGCATGAAATATCTTGTTGGGACATACATTTTCTTGAGGACTTGGGGCACGAAAGTCACATAGTTTTTTCAATTAAAAAAAAGAAAAATAGTATGGATTATAAAATTCAAATACATATAAGGATAAGATTATAAAGGTGTTGTATTATAAAATTATACACCTCAAATTTATATTATATTGTTATATAAGTGTTACCCCAATAAATTGCATTTAGAACATATACCTACACACAAAAGACATGATATCCATTCCTCTGTTCTCTCCCAGTCAGGGGTTCACCCTCCTCTAACATCAGACTTATATTTTTTGAAAAGTTTAACAAGCATTACCCTGGACAGGGTTTTCAGTTTTTTCTTTTATAATAACTACTCCACTTTCCACATAAAAACTTTACTATGCTCATTGCCATGTCAAAACACATACACACAAACCATTTGGAACTTAAGCTATGATTGATCATTATCAAATTGTGCAGATTAGGGAAAATTTAGAATTCTCACTCTGAACACCAGCAGAGCCCTAGTATTCTGCTGTTCTGGGGACTAAATTTGGTCCTTTAGTCTCTCAACTGTTGATAACTTCATCTGGCTGGGTTGTGTTCCTCCAAAATCTGAGTAGAAGTCAATCCCCTAGCATCTCAAAATGTGACTGTATTTGAAGATAGGGCCTTTACAGAGGTGATTAAGTTAAAATGAGGCCTTTAGAGTGGGCCCTAATTCAATCTGACTGGTGTTCTTGTAAGAAGAGGGTATTTGGATACATAGAGAGACACCAGGGATGTGAAAGCACTGAAGGAAGACTATGTGAAGTCAGCGAGAAGGCTACGGTTGGCAAACTAAACCAATCCTGTGGCACCTTGATCTTGGACTTTCAGCCTCCAGAGCTGTGAGAATATAAATTTCTATTATCTAAGCCATCCAATCTGTAGTCTTTTGTTACGGCAGCACTAGCAAACTAAAAATCACTCTGGAAAACCAGCCTTAATTCTTTCTTTACTAGAAATATTTTTTATTGATTTCAGAGAGGAAGGGAAATGGAGAGATAGAAACATCAATGATGAGAGAGAATCATTGATTGGCTACCTCCTGCACACCCCCTAGAGAGGATTGAACACACAACCCAGGCATGTACCCTTGACTGGAATAGAACCAAGAACCCTTCGGTCCACAAGCTGATGCTCTATCCTGGCTAGGACCAGCCTTAGTTTTTCAATGGGCTATAATTTTTGGTTTCCTTAATTGCTAAGAAACAAAAAAAAAGTGTTTCTTGTTCTTCATTGAGCTTTCAACTTTCTTGTTGGCAAGTATTTGTGATATTCTTATTTGTCAATGCATGTTGAGTTTGGGAAGACTGAACCATGCATTCCTTTGTTAAAGTTCAAGCACTCTTTGTTGAATGCATGGAACCAAATTTAGTCCCCAGAACAACAAACTATTAGCGCTCAGTTGGTGTTTAGAGAGAGAATTTTAAATTTTCCTGACTTGTACAATTTGATAATAATCAAACACACTTGTTTAAGTATGTTTTCATTGAAAAAAAATATTCTTGCTTTTTATTATGTTAACTATTTTCAGCTCTCTGTGTCATATAATTTTCTTACATTTCTATAAGTTGGAATAAATATAAAAATATCTGTATTTTTATATTTCCATATGGGCAGCTCACAGTTTACTTTCTACATCCAGTCTAACTTAAATACCTTTCAATACACTTTTTCATTCTTCTTCCCTGGGTTGGAAAGACATTTTATTTTAACTTTTACCAGTTAGAAGGAATTCATAAAAATAACTGTTAGATTCCAGTGAAAAGTGAAAATATAAGAAACATTAAAATCTATATTTCATGAAGTAACAGTAACTCTCAGTTTTAAATTAAAGGGGAAATTTGAAAGTCCCAGTCAAAGCAAAATTGAGCAGAATCCTGGAACCAAAATCAAGATGAACCTTCATGATGCAAAAAGTCTGATCTGATCCAATCTGCATTCTTCTCCTGGAGCAATTGACTGTGACCTTCAAATTATAGTGAATGAATTGTGTTGCATCACAGAGGGTGTGGGAATGGAAGGAGGTGGGAAGATTTAGGGGAAATGTCAGACTTGAGTGGTAGCTAAGAGCCTGTGATTGCAACCAAATGGAACGGGGATATAGGGAAAGAAACAGGGAATTATATATTTTTTCTTAATTAAATGTTACTTGTATTTTTCTTTCTGCCCTTGAGTGGTATTTATTTTCTATACTTGTATCAAGGCAGCATGACATTCTTGATGAGGGGAAACAGTTTCTTAGTGTTGTAATGGGAGTATTTACTGGAAGCAGACATGAATATGTTCCTCTAAGGGGAAGTCTGCATTTGTCAAAGATTTGCTTGGATTCTGCCTTCCTTGCTGAGAATAGTTATTTACTCTTAATTAGCCCTAACTGGATTGAGCAGAGGAAGGGTCTTATTTTAAAATGATCATTGCTGGTTTAAATCAGGATGCAATTGAAAAGAAAGACTGACAATGATTAAAAGGGCAGTTGATGGGCACATATTAGAAATCATCACTAATAATGAAATCTGATGGCAGAAATAACATGTATTTTATGTTCTCATAAGCATAGATTTAGTGAAAGTAAGTCCACATAATAGTACTTGTGGCCTGGCTGAATTGCTCTGAATTTCATTTAGAACAACATAAAAGATTCAGAATCAGAGAAACCAAGATGGCGGCATAGGTAAGCACTTGAACTTGCTGCCTCACACAACCACTTCAAAGCTACAACTAAAAGACAAAACAGACATCATCCAGAACCACAGGAAGGCTGGCTGAGTGGAAATTCTACAACTAGAAGGAAAGAGAAAAGCACACTGAGACTCAGAGGAGGTGCAGTAGTAAAGCTTGAAGGTATGGAAGCATGTACACATGTGCAGAAAGGGCTGGCAACTGAGGACACAGTTGTCTTTTTTAATCAGGAGGGAGACACAAGCTCATAACTGATCTAAACTCCAGTTTCAGGAGAGACTCTGGGGACCCAGACTCATACCAGGAGAAACTGGACTGTCTGGCATCGGGCAGAACGATTACCATAGGACACTGAGACCCAGCAGGCCTTTTAGGGAAGGGATGAGGATCAGCCATAGCTGTTTGCTCTGCCCTGTTGATTCCCTGAGACCCCGCCTCACCCAAGCTGTGTGCAGAAGCCTTTGCATATGAATGGCCTGGCCCTTTGCAATCTAAAATTACCTAACAAACTGCAGCTGGGTCAGAAAGTCCCAGAACATACAAAAGAAGGCCTAAGGCTCCACAGCATCTTGCATTGCTTCATGGAAGGGCCTCATCTGGGCACCTCCAAACCCCAAATAAAGAAGAGGAATCTGCATATCTCTCAGTAGCTTCTGCTGTGTGGCCTCAGGCAGAGCATAAATTAGCACCTCCTTAGAGATCCAAGAGCCAGTGTACCCAGTGGTCAGAGTGAGACCATCCAGATTACAACTCCTCAGATTCATAAGGAACACACTCAGGGGACAGACTCAGTGAGCACCAATGCCCCAGTGAAGTAAGTCTTGCCCCACAAGGGTGTCTCCAGCACAGAAGTTCTGCCATTGTAGATACAGCTGATCTTCACAGCCAATTGGCCTGGAGGTCAATTCCTCCCAGTGATACCAACAACAATCAAGGCTTAACTACAACAAGACTGTGCACACAGCCCACAAAAGGGTGCACCAAGAGTGTTCATCTCAGGTGATTGGGAAGGCTGAGCCACTAGGCCCTATAGGACACCTAGCACACAAAACCACTCTATCAACTCAGGAAAGTACCCAAAATGTGTAGACAAATAAACAGGTTACAAATGAAAGAAATGGAAGAAAGCAAACTACTGTTTATAGAGTTCAAAACCACAGTTATAAGGTTTTTCAAGATTCTTCTAGAAACTGCCGATAAATTTAGGAAGACCCTTGGGGATATGAAAAAGGATCAACTAGAAATTAAGCATACACTGACTGAAATAAAGAATAATACACTGAAACTCAACAACAGACTAAAGGATCACAAGAATCAAGTCAAACATTTGAAATATGAAGAAGCTAAAAACATCCAACTGGAAAAGCAAAAAGCAAAAAGAATCCAAAAATATGAAGATAGTGTAAGGAGCCTCTGGGACAACTTCAAGCATACCAACATCCAAATTATGGGGTGCCAGTAGAAAGAGAGAAAGATACTGAGAACCTATTTGAAAAAATAATGACAGAAAATTTCCCCCACCTGGTGAAAGAAATAGACTTACAAGTCCAAGAAGCCCAGAGAACCCCAAACAAAAGAAGTCCAAAGAGGACCATGCCAAGACACATCATAATTAAAATGACTAGAGCAAAAGATAAAGAGAGAATATTAACAGCAGCAAAAGAAAAACAGTTAATTACCTACAAGGGAGTACCCATAGGATTCTTAGCTGATTTCTCAACAGAAACTATGCAGGCCAGACTGGAGTGGCAAGAAATATTCAAAGTGATGAATAGCAAGAACCTACAACCAAGATTACTCTACCCAGCAAAGCTATCATTCAGAATTAAAGGTCAGATAAAGAGCTTCACAGATAAGATAAAACTAAAGGAGTTCATAACTGCCAAACCAGTATTATAAAAAATGCTAAAAGGTATTCTTTAAGAAGAGGAAGAAGAAGAAAAAAGTAAATATAAAAATTATGAACGACAAATACATGTCTATCAACAAGTGAATTTAAAATCAAGTGAATAAAAATCTGATGAACAGATAAACTGGTGAATATAATAGAATCAGGGGCATAGAAAGGAAGTGGACTGACAATTCTCAGGGGGAAAAGGGTTTGCAGGGTGCAGGGAGAGACTGGACAAAAATCGTACACCTATGGATGAGGACAGTGGAAGGGGGCATTGTAAGGGCAGAGGGTGGGGTGGGAACCAGGTGGAGGGGAGCTCTGGGGGGGGGGGGTAGGAACAACTATAATAATCTGAACAATAAAGATTAATTTAAAAAATAAAATAAAATAATAGCCCTAAAAAAAAAGATCCAATATCAGCTATAGGGTACTAACTTTTATTTCAAGGTTTCAGCATGGGGGCAGCTTTAGTTCTGAGAACTAAAACAGGTCCTGAAATTGTAGCACATCCTGTCCATTTGGGAAGAACCTCCCAGGAATCAGGATTCTCTGGAGGTGACTTCACCTGTCCACAGGGTCAGGTAGTACAGTCAATCTTCTCAACTGCACATGGCTCTTGATCATCCCTCTTGCACAGACAGGCACACACACACACACACACACACACACACACACACACACACACAACTTCATGGCTAACTGAATGTCTATTATTTTCTGTCTGTCAACTTAATTTAAGTCAATTATTCTGAACATTCTTTGCCCGTAGGCTACTTTGGGGAACCTGCAAAGAAACACTTCTAATGGGAATGGGAGGAACTCAGTGTTGGAGCTCTCTATCTCTCTACGCCTTTCTGACATCACTGGATCATCTACTGTAACGTCTCTCGGGTGGGGTGGCAGAGGAAGTCTACCTCAGGCTACATGCATCTATGCTTGCTCACAAGGCCATTGTTGCCATGTTTTATGCTTATATAACCTAAAAACCTACCTACCCATTCACCACCATTTTCCAAAAGGCACACTCCCAGCATTTTTAGAAGTTTCTCTGATCACAGCCACATTTCAAGTCTATTATCCCATCCCATGGCCTCTTTCCCTTGGCTAAGGAGTGGAAGATGTTTCTCTCTCTTTCAATCCCCCCAAAAATGCCCATATTTCCTGTTGCAGGATGAGTGACATTTCTTTTTGTGGAAACAACCACCCCCACTGGCATACCCAGCCTTCAATAAATGCAAACCTCACCCTTTCTGGCAGTCTTGATCTAGTGGGAACAAATGAATTGCTATTATTTAAATCCACCATTATTTAAATTAGATCTCAGTTCAGGAAAGCTGATGTCATCCCCCAAACCCAGCCAGCCTGGAGGAAGGGAGCAGAGCATCCTGTGCTCTTCAATAATTTGCCAGCTCAAGTTATTGGAACACAGACTCCTGGGGTGGTCCCTGGTAGGAAGTCTCTAACTCCACCATGCTAGAGACTAGCATTTTGCTAAGCTTTCATATTCAGAGGAAGTATACGTGGAAATAATACCACTCTTTTTATTTTACAAAGAATTAAAAGGTATAGTTTCTTTCTCAGAGACATTTTGCCAACACTGTTTTTTCCCATGTGTGACTCTTGGTTAAGTTTTAAATTTTAGTAGAAAAAAAGGAGCTGCTCAGCTGAAGGACACGAATGTAATTTAGTTAACCAGAATAACCAAAACATCCTCGAATCTCCAGTGTGAAATTTTTCATCATAATTCTTAGAGACAGGCTCTTTGTCACTTGCTGCACAAAATTTCTACCCCCAGGAAGTATAGGTGGAGATTTAAGTCAAACCTGCAACCCAATGCAAAAATAACCCCAGGCTATGCTTTTCCAAGAAAATACTGGGATGACAAATTAAAATACAATTGCTATTTTGGAGAACAGCTTCCATACATCTCTCTTGACCCTGGGGAAATGAGCAAGATGTTCTTTGTGAAGTTCATACTGATTAAACCAAATGTGGCCAAAGGAAATCTAATGTTCTTTCCATCTTTCTACGCCCAGCCTCTGGTGGATAAGACAGGGCTGCAAATAGCCTAAAATATACAATCACATATAATTTCAGGAAATGAAATGTCTAAAATAGCCCTTTGAGAAATTATAAGTTGAAATATGTTACTTAAATGAGAAGCGAAGTCAGTTGAGGAAAGGGCTGCTTGGCAGTTACTAATGGAAGACATTTACAGAATTCAGCTACTCAGTTTGCGGAGTGCTCGGCAGGGTGAAGTCCCCATAGACTTCCAGGGCTGTGGTTGAAACTCGTCTGGCTGCTTATTCCTGAGAAAGTAAATTGGCCTGACTTCTGGAGCTCTCCAAATTTTCAGCTTTGCAATCTAAGATATTTATTTCCCAAATATTCATGATAGGCATAGAAAGGCTCTGTAATAGAAAAGTCAGTGCTCTTACTTTCAATGCAAAAGCGTGTGATTTGGGGTGGTACTCATTCTTCTGACAGCTGAAGAGTTCTGCTGGGAATTCTTTTGCATTTATTTATCTAGCAGATGTTAATTGCGAGGTTGCTATGCACCAGGTGCTGTTCTAGGCAGAGACATCAGTGAAGTAAAGATAAAAAAAGTTCTTACCCTCATGGAGTGTGAATCTTAGTTGGAAGAGAAAGACAAGGATGATGTAAAGATGTAGTATTTCATTTATTGATCACCATGATGAAGGATAAATAAAGCAGTAAAAAGGAATAGAGAGTGGTGGGGGTCAGGACAACAGAAGCATGCACCAAGCAAGGAAGACAGCCATGGGGAAGAGAACCTAGGAATGTGCATAAAATAATATTCATTGTGTCTCTAGGATATGTCTCATCTCCATGCTGTTACAATGAATGGAGGGGCTTAGAAACTCCCTTATAATAATAAACAATAATATTTATTGAGCCCTCAATATATCTAAGCCTTTGGCTAAGTATTTCCCATGCATTTCCCCAATTAATGCAGACACCAGAAAGATAACATAGGATAAGAGAAGTCCAGAGACTTTAGGTGATTGGCCAGAGCCACCAGGTAAGATAGTAAATCCTGGACCTAATACTTGAACCCAGGCTGACTACCTTCCAATGAACACTAAACTTGATAGAAATAATAACAATGATCATTTATTGGGTACCTACTATAATGAATATGCAGGTATTGTGTGAGGTTCTTTGCATATACTGAATAGGTATTGGAGTTTATAAAGGAAACCTGCATCACACAAATACCCATACCCAAGAACTTTCTTTGTTTTTGATAACATGTTATCTACCTTTGGCATATGCTTCTAACAAGATGGCTCCTTCCCCTAAATTTTCTCAGCCTCATCACCCAACTTCCCAATAAACCATCAGTGCCATACAACCGATCCAGTCTCATTCTCTGCCATGCTTCTCCTTGCTCGCACCACTTCAGCTTCACTGACTCCCTTTTGCTTCCTTGAATATGTCAAACACTTCAGCCTCAGAGCCTTTGAACCTGTTATTCCCTCTACCTAAAATGCTTTTCCTCAGACACCCACAAGGCTCTTCCTTCACATCATTCAGTTCACCACTCAAACATCATCTTAAAGACATATCTTCCCTGACAGACAGAAAACACAGGGCCTGGTCCCAGCGCCCATCACATCCCATTTCCCTCACTCTACTTCATTTCCCTTCACAGCTCCTAGTACCTCCTGACATATTTTGTTTGTTTTTTTATTATCTGCTTTTCTTTATTAGAAGCTCTTTTTTGTTTACCCGTTTCCTCAGCAACTAGAACAATGTCATCTGAAAGACATTCAATCCCTATTTATATATGAAATCACAAGACTGTACCTTCTTAATAAGATCTGTAGAATATTGTTAGCTTAACAGAGAAAAAATGCAACACTTTTTTATATCCATCATATTTTCCAGACAAGGTTAATGTTATTCTACTGAGCATAAAATACAATTCCTTTGAGACAAATATAATGGGGAGCCCATTGGGGGGTGGGGGGGAGGCTTCTATCCTCAGAGAATCATTGTAAGGTGGAAGCCTGGAGCACAACTAGGCAGGGACCTTTCATTTCAACACAGTCCAGGAGATTTTGTAGATAACATTTGAAGGGAAAAATTGTAAAATGCTATGAAAGGCTTAAATGTCCACAAAAGTAATTGTTCCAGAGACTGTCTATAAGTTAGGAGGCTAAAGGGTAGTCCAGGGATAAGATGTTAGTATTTTGGATTAAAATAATTATAGAAACGCTAAAATGAAAAAGGTAGATACACTTGAGATATACTAGTATTTTGTAGATGGACCCAATAGGGCTTGATGAAGGGTTGAAGGAGGATAATTGAGGGAAATGGAAAATACAAAGACCATTCTTAAGATTTGGGCTTGATGATGATATTCAACGAAAGCTAGAGAAAGATAAGAGAAACCGAGTTATGTGTTTAGACTTGGTAAGTTTAAAAGCGTATCAGACATCCAAATGAAGATGTCAAAGTTTAGGATAAAGCTTTACAATTAGAATTAGTCTGGAGTTATCAGTATAATTATATTTAAACCTTATAAATAGATACGTTTGTCTGGTTAGGGAGTTTATTTTATTTTATTATGGGAGAGAAATCACAAGACAGAGGCTCATGAACAGCCTTCCAAAGCTAGGGCATACAGTGCTTCAGCCTGGGTCATCTCAACTTCTGTGTCTTTCTCTTTCTCTTTTGATGGTTGCCCTGGGAACCCACCCATCATGTTTTGAGGAAGTCAAGCCTTTCCAGCATCTACCAACTAGACATGTGAGTGAGTGAGCCTTTAGATGACTCTAGTTGACCAGCCTCGAGCAGTCCAGCTGACATGGAATGGAGCAGAGGCAAACTGTTTCTTCTGAGTTCACCCAAAGAGTAGGATTCATGAGCTGTAATTGTTTTAAATCACTGAATTGGGTGCTTTGTTATGCAACCTTGGATAACTGCAAGAGGGAACATAGCAAGGAAACGTAATATTTGGTGTGACTTGTAGTGATGAAAAGGTGAATGGGAGGTGACACAAAGGAAAAATGTTTATATAAATTTTTCAAGATGTTGATTTGGGAAAGGAAATAAAGAATGGATTGGTAATATAAGGAAGATGTGAAAATAAGTTTTTTTTTTTCCCCTAAGGTGGGAGCTGTTAGAGTATGTTAACATGATGCTGAGAATAATTCTGCAGAGACATGCATAATTAATTTGTAAGAGAAAAGAGAAAGAAACAAATGAGCAAAGTTCTTGAGAAATTGTAAAAAGCAGTCATGACATTGACCTTCCCTTTCAATAGGAGAGAAGAAAAGAAAAATGAGTGTGGGCGGAGGTAGGTTTGCAGATTTATTGGTGGAATAAGGTTTCCATCTAAGAATTTCTATTGTCCTAATGAAGAAAGAAGCGTATTCATTACTGGAGTTTGAAAGAGGGTGGAGTGATTTGAAAAGTGGGGTTTGAAATTATCACCTTAAAATATAGACACGGGATAGAAACATTGGGCAGTGTTCAGTGTACAGTGGAGGTTGACCCAGCCATTCAGTTTACAGAGCAGAAAAAGCTAACAACTAGGTAAAGCCATATGCAGGGTTTCTTCCTACAGAAGGTACATCAGAGAGAGGGGTGTGAAATATAAGGGTGTTTGTAGATAGTAATTATAATAATGGATCATGGCACATACACTAAGATGAAAAGATAAAACAATGAGAAAGTGATGGGGTTCCTGGGTTGGTGGTATCAATGAGGCTGGAAATATATTGCAGCAGAAGTTCTAGAAGGTCTAGAAATATTGGATCCCCAGAGTTTGATGTAAGGTTTAGGCATAATAGATTGGAAAAGTGGGAAGTGTTAGCTGAAGTGTTCTGGGTATTGCATAAGGCAGCTACTAGGGATGAAAGAATCTAGGGACTGTTGCTAATGAAGGAAGCTAAGAAATCAACGAAAGGCATCAACCACCATAGTCAAAGACTTTTCACCCTGTTTTGAGACAGATTGTATTAATTTAAGTTTGAAACTTTCTTAAAGAAAGAGCCCTTTGAAGAGCTCCTCCTGAGAATTTTCTTTTCTAAGTACTGTGAAAAATGAGTGCAGTGTTTCTTATATTAAAGGTGATGGCGATGTTAAATGAAGAAATAAATGGAAACCTGTTGGAAGTCTTTGAAATGGAACTAATAAACCTGTAGCTGGCTTACATAATAAATCTCACTTTGTTTCTTGGTATTTGGTCTCAGATAAATTGCTGATCTTAGCCCATGCTCTGTTGCCTTCTACCTGCTGAGTCTGCCAGTGCAGCCTGATGAAACTTGTGGAGATGAATGTAATGCCTGTCATTACTGTAACTGAAAAGGGGCTGGGAGTGCTAATTTCAGCACTGAACTCATTTCTTATTGGGTTTTTTCATTATTCTTTTCCTTGTTTTGGAAGGGTTGGAAGTCATGAACTTATAAGTAAACTTATTGATATATTTCCCAATTTGGGAGATGAACTGCAATATGGTGGCTCTGATAAGAAGTATTCTGGAAGAGCCACACACTTATATCCATTTATTGGTAAATGTGATTGCTGAACAGTGTGTTTTAGAATGTTTCCAAAAGACTCAGCAAAATAGAAAAGGCTGAACTATCAAATGATAGTTTAGAAATATTATTTATGTCTAAACCAGAGGTGAAAGGGAATTGCAGAGTCCATCTTTCCCTCTGCCTCAGTTTCCCCTCTCTTTCCAACGCATGATCCCAACACTTATAAAACCACAGAGAACTTACTTCTCCCAATCTTCAAAATTAGTAAATTACCCAACCTCTAGCCATTGTCCAATGGAACTTGATGTGATGATGAAAATGGTTTATAGTTGTGCTGCCCAGTATGATGGCCACCAGTCATATGTGCTTACTGAGAACTTAAAATTTATTTTATCTTATTTAATTAGAAAGTGAATTCAATTTAAATACTGTAATGGCTACCTTCCAGGGTAATGCAGCTAGATCATCAGCTCCATTTACTGAGTGCAAAGGAGAGTAAGAGAAGATGCAAAAAAAATGATTTTTTTCTGTTGAAACAACTTTGGTTTTGGTCCATCAGGTAGAATTCCTAAAATAGAGAAGCTCCCTGGAACAGGACCTAGAAAGACATTTTATCCCCTAGCCATAATACAGATGAAAAACCTGACCCTCATAGTATAACATAGGTTTTAGGCAAAGTAGTTATGCCACATAATTATGCCAGAACACTTTTGCTTGAAAAATAGGACACAATTATCAGAAATCTTGCTCAGAATGTTAAAAAATTATCTTAGCCAAGTTGTTTGGCATAAGAAACAACCCAAAAATCTCTGTGGTTTACAATAACATACATTGATTACTTTTGACCCTGATTACCTGGTATAGTTCTGCTTCTGCTTGCTGGGTGGGCTCATGTCAGCTACATCCCATTCTGGAACTTGTGGCTTACGAAAGGAATCTTTTCACCGAGACCGGTTTGGCTCAGTGGATAAAGCATCAGACTGCGGATTGAAGGGTCCCGGGTTCGATCCCAGGCATGTACCTTGGCTGCGTGCAAGAGGCAGCTGATCGATGTCTCTCGTCGATGTTTCTGACTTTCTATCACTCTCCTTTCTGCTATGTAAAAAAATCAATAAAATATATTTTTTAAAAGTCTTTTCTTGTGACAAATGACACAAGCGGACAAGTGATGCCACACCAGCACATTTAAAGCCTCTGCTCATGAAATGTGCACTAACATTCTATTGGCCCACACACAAGTACCATGGCCAACTTCAAAGTCAGTGAGGCAGAAGTCTGTACTCCACCTCCCTTACTGGGAGAAACCGTAAAGTCACATGGCAAAAAGTGTTGATGTATAATTTGTTTCTGAGAGGGAGATAAGAGTTTGGAACAATAATAAAACCTATCAAGAATACTTAGAACTCCATGGATTTCGTTAGGGTAATAATTTCGGAGGGAGTGAGTTCATCCTTTTCTTCATTTAATATATTCTTTTCCTCCTCCTACCTATCCTAACTTCTTTAGGTAGAATCAACTATCCTTGGTAACAGCAAAGAACAGACAGAACACCCAAGGTATTAAGTTGCCTCAGTTTCTCATAACCTAAGTCAAATCAGGAAGGCACCTAATCAGAGGACAAGCCTGGGATCTACTTTCTTGCAACAGTGACCATCCAAGGGAGCAGGGGAGTCACTGTGCAATTGTCAGAACTCTCAGCTTAGTGACAGTAACTGTGACTATATAAATATATATATATATATATATATATATATATATATATATATATATATATATAGAGGAGATGAGAAACCAGGCTTGTAGTGGTAAAAAAGATGTTGGTAAGCTTGCAGGCTCAATGCAATCTTTAAAATTTCCAATCTTAGTTCATCCCCTTGCTACTTCATTCTTGGTCAACTTCTCAACTCTTTCTCGGATCTTCTGCAAAGGCAGAACTAGGAGACCATATATTGCTTCTCTTCCAATTACTATTTTCTTTGTTTGTTTGAGGATCTTTAAATCATCCACTTATTCAGTCAACAAATCTTGAAGTGAGCTTTGACTCCACCAGGCAATGCTTTAAGTTCTGTGGACACTGCAGTGAACAAAAGAGAAAAATGTATCTGCCCTCTTAGAGTTTACGTTCTAGTGGAAAGGGAAAAATAACCAATTGGATAAGTAAATGCATCACACTAGATCTTTTAAAAGTTAAAGCAAAATAAAGGACTCGAGAATTACCAGAATGCTGCCTTATTTCACCATATGGTGGCGGGAAAGTTTGCTCTGAAGATGTGACCTTTGAAAAAAGGCCTGAGTAAAGTGAGGAATGGAGAAAATGATCCAAAAATGTTCCATTATAGGGAAACATCAACAGGACAGGGTCATGCAAGTCATGTTCAAAGAGCTACTTGGAAAATAGTGTAAATGGAACAGAGCGAGATAGGGAGAGTGGGAAGAATTAGGCTGGAGAGGGACTGGGAGTTAGATTATGTAGGATTTTGTAGGCGGTGGGGTCACTGGAACATTTTGGGCACAGGAACAACATGAACATAACTCTACAGTGAGGAGGTGTGATATTCTGGAGCACAGGATGTGGGATCTGCCTGCTTCCATGTCAAACCAACCTTTGTTCTCTGGGACCTGGACTCCTGCTGTGCCCTTGCTTTATCTCAGCTCATCATTTCTTATGCTTCCAAGAATTTAGACCTTCTGTTTCCCCTTCTTAGTATCATGTCTCTTCCAATATCTTTTCTGAATTCACTGCCTCTTTTACTTCTGTTAACCTAATACATTTCCCAAATTCAATACATTAAGATGGGAAATCTAATCAAACCAGCAAACATGAAGCATTCACTGCACATACATTTATTGTACATGTTTTCTGTGTGCAAGACTCTGAACGAGGAACAGAGAGGCTCAAATGTGAATTGAAATGGACCTGGCAGTTAAGGAACTTACAGCTTAATATGAAGTTTTCCAATTGTTTCAAGTATGCAGACCTCTAGCACCATAAAAATTTTCAGTTTCCTCAGGCACAGTTGCAGAGGGGACATCAGGAGAGAACTTAAAGGTCAACAGAGGTGGGGTACAGACCCTCACTCCCCTAACTTTGCAGGGGCCTGAACTCTCACCCCTTCTGAAGGAGGTCACCTGCCCCTACAGCTGCTACGCCTCCCATGCACAGCTCAGATTGGGACCCAGGTTACAGACAGAGACTTGGCCAGCAACAGCAGCCTATATCTAAATCCAATCTAGCACCAGGAATGCTCAGGGCCTACTCAAGAATGCAAATAATCCTTTCCACAAATATTTACAAGGTTAACTAAGATTATTGGTTGAGAATTAAATTTGACAGTAAAATAGTAATCAAGTTTTCAGATTAATTTAAATTGGCTAATTGAAATAAGTATACAGTATACTCAAGAAAATTTAGTGTACTGGACAAAAAGCTGTTCCTACAATATTAACTAAAATTTTTATTAGTAGTTCATCTCATTGTAAAATTGCTTAACATGCAATGAACCTAAAGCAGTCATATTTTTGTGCAAAAATTAAAATTGAAAGTTACCAAGACTGCAATATAAAATTTCCAAAAGTCCTCATTAATAAAAAAAAAGGGGGGATAGTGGGGTGATATCATGTAAGGAAAAATATCCCGTAAGTAAATTACATTTAGAAAATTCTCACTTCATAAAATTAATTTCCATTTGTGATGCTAATAGCAGGACACCGATGAAAAACATACAAGGTGTCAAAATAAGCCAAAGGAAAATCATTTGGGCAAAAATAAAAGTTTAATTTACAGAAAAGATTCCTTTATTAACTTTTGGTCGAGAATATATTTTTATATTTTCAGAAAACAACTCCAATACCATATGGATTCTTGCAACAGAGAGGAACTGACAGGTCTGCTCCAACCACAAAGACAGTCCAGAGATGGAAGATGTGATGACACCTTGCCATGCTAGCAGTCAGCAGCAGTGCATTGCTGCAGATTGTCCCATACCAAACCAGAGAGGGTGGAACCTGCATTGCCACCATTTGTCCACTATCCAGATATCATTGCTGACATGTATACATAAGGAACTATTTGACATTGAAACTGGGTCTCAGAACTGTGGGACACTGAAACTGAGACTCAAACATTTTTTGTTCTTAATATTTTTTTTCAAGTATGCAGATGCAAGATTTTTTTTTAAGAAAAGAAATGGGGGGGAAAAGATAAAGAGGCAAAGAAGCATTGAACAGACTGTCAAACTACAGTGGGAAGGCAGGAGTGGGTGGGGGGGTGGGGGCTGTGGGAGATCAACTGAAGGACTTGTATGCATGCATATAAGCATAACCAATGGATACAAGACACTGCAAGGGGGCAGGTGAGGGCATGTGCTGGGGGGTAGGGGAGGCCAGGGGCAGGTAAATGGGGGGAGAGGGAAAGGAAACATATGTACTACTATTTGTAATACTTTAAAGAATAAAAAACATATATATTAAAAAAAATTTTCAATCTCCTACCTAAAAATCTTTTAGTTTATCCAATAGTCATTCACTGAGAAACTACACAATGATAAGAAGCTATTATACAGTCACAAAGTTTTAATTGTTTGTTTTTTAGAGAGAGAGGGATAGAGAGATAGAAACAAGAGTTATCATCAATCAACTGCCTCCTGTATGCCCTCTCCTGGGGATCAAGCCTATGTGCCCTGACCAGGAATTGAATGGGCAACCACTTGGTTCATGGGTCGATGCTCAACTACTCAGCCACACCAGCTGGTCTGTCACAAGACTTTTTATGCATTTCTTTCTTATCAATATGACTTTTATATACACTTTTAAAAAATGTAATAATTTTTTATTGTTCAGATTATTACAGTGTTCCTCTTCCTCCCCCCCTCCATAGCTCCCCTCTACCCACTATCCACTCCACCCTCTGCCCTTACCCTCCCCACTGTCCTCATCCATAGGTGTATGATTTTTGTCCAGTCTCTTCCTGCACCTCCCACACCCCTTTCCCCCAAGAATTGTCAGTCCATTCCCTTTCTATGCCCCTGATTCTATTATATTCACCAGTTTATTCTGTTCATTAGATTCTTAATTCACTTAATTATTAGATTCACTTGTTGCTAAACATATATTTGTTGTTCATAATTTTTATCTTTACCTTTTTCTTCTTCTTCCTCTTCTTAAAGAATACCTTTCAACATTTCATATAATATTGGTTTGGCAATCATGAATTCCTTTAGCTTTTTCTTATCTGTGAAGCACTTTATCTGACCTTCAATTCTGAATGATAGCTTTGCTAGGTAGAGTAATTTTGGTTGTAGGTTCTTGTTATTCATCACTTTGAATATTTCTTGCCACTCCTATCTGGCCTGCATAGTTTGTGTAGAAAAATCAGCTGACAATAATATGGGTAGAAAGGGGTATAGGACGTGCCGTTAGTTATCTACGATATGACCTTTGAAAAAAGGCCTGACTGTTTTTCTCTTGCTGTTTTTAATATTCTCTCTTTATCTTTTGTTCTTGGCATTTTAATTATGATGTGTCTTGGTGTGGTCCTCTTTGGATTCCTTTTGTTTGGGGTTCTCTGCATTTCCTGGACTTTTAAGTCTATTTCTTTCACCAGGTGGGAGAAGTTTTCAGTCACTATTTCTTCAAATAGGTTTTCAGTATTTTGCTCTTCCTCTTTTCCTGGTACTCCCATAATTCAGATGTTGGTATGCTTGAAGTTGTCCCAGAAGCTCCTTACACTATCTTCAATTTTTTTGGATTCTTTTTGTGTTTTGCTTTTCTGGCTGAGTGGTTTTTGCTTCTTTGCATTTCAAATCTTTGGCTTGATTCTTTCAATCTACTAGTCTGCTTTTAGGTCTCTGTATAATATTTTTTATTTCAGTCAATGTATGCTTAATTTCTATTTGGTCCTTTTTCATATCCTCAAAGGTCTTATCGGCCTTTTCTAGGAAATTCTTGAAAAACCTTATAACCGTGGTTTTGAACTCTATGTGCAGTCATTTCTTTTCCTCCATTTCTTTCAATTGTGATCTGTTTCATTGTCTCCACATTTTCACTGCTTCCCTGAGTTGGTCGAGTAGCTTTGTGTGGTAGGTGTCCTCTAGGGGACAGTGGCTCGGCCTCCCCAGTTACCTGAGGTGGAGACTCTTGGTGCACCACTTTATGGGCTGTGTGCTCAGCCTTGTTGTAGTTAAGTCTTGATTGTTGTTGGTATCACTGGAAGGGGTTGACCTCCAGGCCAAATTGGCTGTGAGGATCAGCTGTGTCTATGCTGGGAGAGCCTCTGTGCTCAGCTTGGATGGGCAGAGTCTCAAGGCTGAGCAGTCAGCCTTGGTTTCCCATGAGCCCCGCCCTAAGCAGTACCTGGGTCTCTGTGTCCCGAGGCAATGGCTGCATGCACCTCTGAGAGAAAGCTGCCCGCTGCCAGACAGTCCAGCTTCTCCCCAAACGAGTCTGGACATCCAAAGTCTCAGGCATAACTAGAATACAATGCAGTCCAGAAGTTTTGTTTTCTTCCTGAATGAGAGAGCCAGCCAAGCATCCCCTCCACAAGCTTGTGCACCTCTGCAGCTCCTGAGTCCCAGCACACTTCCTCCTGACAGTCAAGCCTCACCCCGTATGAGTCCGGGTTCCCCAAGATTCTCCCAGAACTGGGGATCAGTGCACGGGGGGAGCCTTTGTCTCCCTCCCTGTTCAAGAAAACCAGCTGGCTATTCAGCTGCCTGTCCTTTCTGCTTGCACGCGTTTCTGCATCTCCACACCTCTGTCTCCACATCTCCGCAATTCTACCCTCCACACCTCCTCCGAGTCTCAGTCTCTTATCTTTCCTTCTAGTTATAGAATTTCCACTCATCCAACTTTTTGGTGGTTCTGGATGATGTCCGTTTTGTCTTTCAGTTGTAGTTTTGAAATTGTTGTGTGGGGCAGTAGTATAGGTGTTTACCTATGCCACTGTCTTGGTTCCTCCTCCTTCCACCCCCCCCCCCGACTTTTACATACTCTTAATACATAATAATAAATGTATATCTGAAACACATCATTGCTAAAGCACATTACCTCTTCAGTACAACGTGAGAAGCAAATATAGTCTTGCCAACCATTTATAATCATTCCACCTCCCAATTGCACCCCTGGATGTGAGGAGAAGCACAGACCTGGAATAGAACCCAGGTGATCTCGACTCTGACCATAGGGACAAGCTCAATGTATAGAAATATATTTGTCACTTCTGTTCCTAAAGCTCAGACTTTAAAGATGCCCCAACATACATGCAAAGTACCCATAGGAGTCTGTATGACAATGGCTTATGGGTGGCTGGGCTCTTGAATTAATTCAAAAAAGTAGAGGCTGGGTCATCCACAGAGATCAGGGCAAAATGAAAATACTCCTTACTTAAAATTGTATTAAGAATTTAAAGATGGTGACAGCAGAAAATTAAACCAAGTATGGGGAACTTTTGGCCATGGGTCTTTATTCAACTTATGAAACAGCACTGAATGGGGACCTAGTATAGCCCAGGATGTCTCCTATAGAGAGGGAACTTCTATACTAGCTGAATACAACCTACTGCATTCAGCATGAGCACATATAACAATGGCATCTACTACATGCCAGGCATTTCTCTAAGAGTTTTGTGTGTAATATCACATTTAACTAATGAAAGAGTTGTCATTGTTATCCCCATTTTGTAGTTAAGAAAACCAAGGCCCAGATGGGTCTAGTAAATTGCCAAAATTGTGCAGCTAATAAGAGGGACAAGTAGGATTCAGGCTCATGTAGCCTGACTTCAGAACATAGGTACTTAACTTCTAATGTGGACCTGTTTCCTAATGCTGTTTAGCTTGTTTTGAAGATTAAATTAAAAAATTAATTTTAGTGTAATGCATATTGAGTACATTCTCTGTGTATTATTTTAACTTTGGAGAAGCTAAGAAGCAGAGACAAGTATCTGTTTAAGGATGCACAGAAAGTGAGAGATTGAGCAAGAATTTCAACTGACAGTGAGTAGAAGGTAAGAAACCAAAAAATTATGTGTACAATATATAAAGTATTGTTTATATTATATGTGTCATATATAGATATTTAACTTAGTTAATATGTATTTATAAGAATATTTTGTGGTTCCTTGTAGGAAGGTTCTTAAGGCATTATCTTTAAAACACTTATCATAGAAAAGGAATGCAAGATTATAGTTAGAATCAGAAGACAAAATACAGGTAGACTCTTGCATATGTTATATCCACTTCTATGGAAAACAGGAGCCATTGCTTTTTCTGAGACTGTAATTCATATCTTATTTTTTATAATTTTGAAATTGATTCTCCAGTAGGATGTAAATAAGGAAGCCTCTGTGTCTTTCCCAGTGTCCCTCCATTTCCATACTAATTAAAAAATGTCATAAGTGTAATCATTAATCGTCCTTGGCCACCAACCACCCTCTCCCATACGTGTTGTACAAAATCCCACAACATGCCAATGTTATCTTGCAAAGGCAAATGGGCCAAGAGGATTTGTGTGCAAAGAATCAAGTTTAAATCCTTGTGAACAACACAAACTCTTCTTGTCTCTTGCTATGAGGTGTGAGTTACTTAATTTACCAAGACACAGGATGGAAAACAAACCCCAATGGATGTTTTCGATTTTATTGCCCCTTAAAGAGCTTCAGTGAGCTGTTGAACATTAACTGTTAGAGGTAATGGAATTACCTCCTTCTAATGCCAGGAATTGATATCAGCTTATGCTGTCTGCTACTTTTACCTTTCTTTCCAAACCCACAGGAGTGTTTGTGTTTGTTCAGCAAATAGTTATACTCTGTGGGAGAAACAGAGAAATCGAACCTTCATTTTCTTTGGAGTCTAGTGATGGACAAAAGGTATGTCCAGGTATCTGATGAATACACCAGAGGTAAGACAGTGCCATGGCCATCAAGAGAAGAGAGATATCCCTTTTACCAGAAGTTTTAAAATGCAAGACAATCATGAGATGATCCATGTAGGAGATAGAAAACCCAGTGCCTTACATGTCCTCCGCATGTTTCTTAATTTCCCCAGATCTTTCTCAGTCAATTTGATGCTTATCTAAGCACTCATCAAGCTTATCAAGAAGCACTCATAATACAAAGTTGTTTTTACCTTACTACTTAGCTTATACGAAGAGAGGAAAAATCAAAAGTCATAGAGATATGTAGCAGTTTCAAATGCCAGCTGTCAGGCCCTCTAATGTTTAAACTTTCATGGTGACTATGGTAGCTTACCTCCAATGTGGCAGCCATCAGTAATTTTCCTCCATGTGGGGTTGTACAATTCCCCCATTGAGCTACTGAGCCTGTAATTCATACCTTCTTTTTTATAACACTGCTATGTTCACCTCTGAATCGATGCTTTAGTAAATGGAACAATAAAATGTGGCCAAAGTGGTATTCTGAGACTTTCCAGGCTGGTTTAAAGGAAGCCTTGCATCTCCTGCGTTGGTCTCTTGCATGAAGCTACCATGTCAGAAGTTCAACTACCCTGAAACTGCCATTCTGGAAAAGCCATTTCTGGGCATTTTTTTGACTGTTCCACCTGAGCCCAGCCTTTTAGGCATCTCAGTCAAGGAACCAGACATGGGAATTCTATCTTGTTACTTCCAGCCCAGCCCAAATGCCAGTTGAGTTGGTCTGAATGACCTTAGTCAACACTGCAACCTCAGAAACAGCAACGCCCACAGCCTAGGGCAGGAAGTAGGATTTAGGAATTGGAAAGAGCACAGTTGTTTGGCTAGACTTCACTGATTAAAATATCCTTCTTCAAAAAAAACCCCTGGACCTTTTGACCTTTGACACCCCTGGGAGCATTGAGTCAGTAGCTCTTGTATCTTCTGAGCTTTTCCCCAAGAACCAGAGCCCTGAGGGCCCCCTGTGAATAAACAATGTGCTCTTATTCAAGAGGGATGGGGTTGCCTCTTCCCAGGGAAATGGTCCAAGGTCCTTGTCTTTCAGGGAAATTACTGAATCACAGGCAAACCACAAAAATCGGTGGCTAAATAACCTACCTTTTTTTCAATAAATAAGTAAGTCCGTTAAATGGGCATTTGAGTTTGCTGCCTGGCCACTGTTAATGGGAGGCCACGAGGAGTGCCAGACTCTGAGATGATGCAGCTCACCAACTGGAGCAGGGCCATGGCCAGCTGGGGCCCCCTCCCCCAGTGCCAACCAGTGAAGACCACTCTTTTCATGCTTTAAGAAGTATTTACTAAAATCAGAAAATATATTTTGCATAAGGAATAAGTGTGACTTCCCTTCTCCTGGAACTTAATCATGTGGAAGAAAGAAATGCTAACTATATAATCCTATGAACAATATAAAATTGTAATTGATGTTAGAAAAATATTCGATACTCATCCATAGGGAGGAAATCGACCCCGTTAGGAAAGTCAGGTGAGTCTGCTTGGAGTAAGAGAAATTTGACCTGAGCTTTCAGAAAATCTGAGCAGAGTTAACTAGATGATAAGTGGAGGCAGTGGTGTCAAGCCAGGATAAGAAATATATGCAAAGGCCCTGTGACAGACAGAACATGGTGACTTTAAGCAATGAAAGATGGCCAGAGAGGGTGGGGAAGAGATGCAGGCAGGGAGATGACCATATAGAACCTATAAAGGACATTTAACAACTCTGTCTTCATGATTTAAAGCTGGGGAGAGGAATGTATGTGACATAATCAGATTGCAGTTTGAAAAGACCAGGTGACTTGCTCATTGGTATCAGTGGCTACCATGCCCAGTGAAGTAGCTAGTGTCTGCTGACCCATGCTCTAACCACTGAACCTTGTTAGAACGCAGTATCCACTGTGCCTCCCCTACCTTCCATCACCTACTGACCCTTCCTTCACTTCTTCCTTCCCACGCTCTACCACTTGAGCAAATGTGCTGATCAGCCAACCTTCTTTTTTTTAAAAAAAAAATTCTTTATTGATTAAGGTATTACATATGTGTCCCTATCCCTCTATTAACCCCCTCAACCCTCCTCCCACTCATGCCTTCACCCCCTCTGGTGTTCATGTCCATTGGTTAGGCTTATATTCATGCATACAAGTCCTTTGGTTGACCTTCTTTTTACCCCTACCACTTTCCCAAAATTGCCTTCCAGTTCCTCACCTTCAAGTGAAACTTTCTGTCCTTTGAGGACACAGATTCCAGTGAAGCCACTTCAAGCTGGTATTCTTTTATTTCTTCCAGCCACATGTGTCACAAGTTCAGAAAGTGGGGTGAATATTTTTTGCACAAACACTATTTACATATGCTTGCTCCCCATCCCATCTGTCTAATCCCTGATCCTGTAAAATCTCAATTATCTTGCTTTAAGACTCTCCTCCTTCCTGTTAAGTTATCTACCATCCTTTAGGTCATTCCTTCTCCCTTACTGAGGTTTATTTCTTCTCACTCTTCCTCTTATCTCTAATATCTTCTTGGAAGATCCACCCAACATACTTGTCCTCATCTACAACAATGACCTTTTTCACTTATCTCCCTCCTTCAGCCACTAGTAAGATTTGTATACTTATATTCAATGGCCTGGTCTATATTCTGTGAGCTGGCTCTTCAGGATGTCCTGATCCACATTTCAAAACTGATCCTATCATTTTCCCATAAACCTGCTCCTGCTACAGTGGTTCTTAGTAAATGACACTTCTGATTAATCCTTACAATTACTCTAGGCAAAGCTACACTGAGTGGCCAGATTATTATGATCTCTGACCACTCAGTGTGTGTGTGTGTGTGTGTGTGTGTGTGTGTGTGTGTGTGTGTGTGTGTGTATTAGAGGCCCAGGCATGAATTTGTGCATGGATGGGGTCCTGCCAGCCTGGCCAGGGGGAGGAGACATAGGCGGTTGGCCAGCTTGCTTGCTGGTTGAACTCCTGGTAGAGGGGACAATTTGCATGTTAGCCTTTTATTTTATAGAATATATACTGAGTGGCCAGATTATTATGTGTTCAGAGATCATAATAATCTGGCCACTCAGTGCATACTACCATCAGCAATAAACACATCACAGTTTCTTTCATCCTGCACATCCAAGCAGTCACCAAGTCCTATTTATTTGATTCTCAAAAATGACACAAGTCTATCCTCTTCTCCCCAACTCTGCTGCCACCAGCATAGTCCAAACCACTATCATGATGTGACCCATTGCATGGCAGCCAGAGCTCCTCTAAAATATATCTATGTTTTTTATTGATTTTAGAGAGAAAGGAAGAGGGAGAGAAAGATAGAAACATCAATGAGAGAGAATCACTGATAGGCTGCCTCCAACATGCCCCCTACTGGGGATTGAGCCCAAAACCTGGGCGTGTGCCCTGACCAGGAATCGAACTGTAACCTCCTTATTCATAAGTCAATGCTCAACTACTGAGCCATGCTGCTCTGGCCCAGAGCTTGTTTTTAAAAACTCTTTTCAATTATAGTTTAATTTAATATTATTTTGTATTAGTTTCAGCTGTACAACATAGTGGTTATTCAATCATATACTTAATAAAGTGTTCACCCCTATATTTCCAGTACCCACCTAGCACCATACTGAGGTACTACAATATTATTGACTATATTTCTTATGCTATACTTTTACAAAATGGTCATGGGATGTAGAGTACAGAGCTCCTTTTAAAGGCACATAATGTATATGTGATAAGATCTTTTCCACAGTGGGGTGGGGCATGAGATGTGACAATGTCTCTGGCTACCCTTTGGAAAGAGGAGACATTTGGAGTGTTCTTCTAGCCAGATATTGTCCATACTTGGACACTTTGGCCATTATATAGCCCATGACAAACGTGTCTCTTGTACTTGCCAATGACTATTTGGATATCCCTTGGCCTCTAAACTGGATGCAAACACATAAACAGGAACCCTGGAAAAGCCAAAGACATTCTTCATATGAGGACTTTGAGAATAAATCTAAATATATTTGAGACAGAGAAGGATCCTGACTTATGAGGATCCTCACCACCATTGTCTAATCAAAGAGCAAGGTCACACGTCCTGCCCAGACCTTCGGGTGTTAACCCATAAATGTTCTAAATGTCCTTGTTCCCTCTTCGTCTGTCTCTCTGCTTTTACCCTTATCTCTGCTTGAAATCTCCACCTCCTCACTTTCCTGGGTACACAGCCCTTCCTCAGAAGTCAGTAGGTAGCACATCCCTCCTTAAGTCTGCTTTTGAAGATTTCCAGTGTCTGTAGTGAGTAAACACCATTGTCTGCTCTGCTCTTGTGTAGAGGAAAAGATCAACTGCAGATCCTTAGAACTGGGAAGAAAGAACATCTGGATTGCATCTTGCAGATTTCCCTGTGAGTCTATAAAGCAAACAAACCAAAAATAAGCAAAAAAAAATTCCTATATTTTCCAATGAAGATTAATGTTTTTCCCAAAATCTTATTGACTCTTTCATTTTTATATTTCTCCAATGCAATCAAATTTGAGCTTATTTTGCTATAAGAGTTTGCCCTCATCCTGATCCTGGGCTATACGACAAAGCTTCTTCCCTTACCTGGAAATGCTCATCTCCCTGAATCATCCTGCAGGCAGAGGGCAGGCTCTCCACATGACCATATTTCTCTCCTGCTGTCACACTGTCACTATTTTCTTTTATGAGCCCCAAGTCTTTTCTCATAGGCATATCTTTCCTGGGGGAATCTCCCCCCTTCTTCAGCCTATATTTAAATCTCTACATGAGACATCTTCCCTGTCTCCCCAGGGTTCCTTTATTGACCATGTTCACAACACTCTGTAAGGTATTCTTCTTCTTCTTTTAATTGATTTCAGAGAAGAAAGGAAAGGGAGAGAGAGAAAAAAACATCACTGATGAGAGAGAATCATTGATCGACTGCCTCCTGCATGCCCTAACTGGGGAAGAAGCCCAAAACCCAGGCATGTGATTTGACTGGGAATCAAACCATAACCTCTTGGTTCATAGGTCAACCATTGAGCCATGCTGGCCAGGCTGTAAGGTATTCTTCTTTATAGCACAAATGAAAACTCTAAATAAACAATTATTGAGTATAAATTACTGAGGGCAGAGCCTCTGCCTTCCTCTGTGCCATGTTCCTACATTAGCACATAATAATCTTGGTTAACATTAAATGTTTACTAGGTGCCAGGCATTCAATACAAATAAGCTTCTTTATTCCTCACAACATTTCTATAAGGTGAGGAAGAAAAGTGAAATACAAAGTAACTTGCCCATGATTGCACAGCCATTAGGGCAGAGCCAGGATTTGAACTTAGGAAATCTGGCCCAAAAGATATAGATTATATAATGAAATGCACATATATATCACTTTTAAAACTTTGGTTTTGAAATGTCAAAATAAAATTGACATTAAGGAGAACTGAGAGTTAAGAAGTCCAATTACAACATTTTATAATAGACTAGTGGCCCAGTGCACAAAATCGTGCACATTGAAAGGAAATTAATTAGAAGAAATATTTTAATATCGTTATTTGCCCTTTCTCTATAATAGATGTGTCAACCAAATTCATGATCGACAATGACAGATCAAAACACACACATACAATTGGCTCCAGAAAGGGCATGCATGAGTCAGCTTAGCCTTTTCTATATGTAGAATAAACTTGATAAATTAGATCTGCTTTCTGATTTAGCTAAACTTTTTCCAGTCTAGTGAAGCAGCCCAACTTCTCTTTCATGTAACTGTCAGCAACACAGCAGTAAATAGCAACATGAAGCAGATTATTATTGCAGATCATGCAGGGAGAACAAAGGTTAAAATATTTAACTGCAGCAGTATTTGACTATATTTTGCATAGTGAGAAAACCTGAAGTAATTTTCAAGGTCCACCATTTCTTACTTCTTTTCAGTTGGGTCAAGTTTCAAACCTTTCTAAATTTCCATTTTCCAGCTAATGAAAAGAAAATAGGATTCTATGGAGTCTCCTACCTACCTACTCCAGGTCTTCTGTGAAGATCAAATGAGATGAGGCATGGGAAAAATGATTCACAGACATTTGCTTAAAGTGCAAAATATTTGCCACTGGCTATAAAGCTTGTCGTGTTCCTGGGCTGAAGAAACTGTAAGGAGGCTAGTCGCTAGGGAAAGGAAGCCAGATGTTGCTATGTGATGTCATTAACTGGCGCCCACAGCCACCATTTCTGGCTGGGCTGGGCTGTGAGCCACATTTTGAGCCATGGGGTCTTGGCAGCATTGGCTGTGATTTGGTGGGTGTTACTTCAGGGTGGTGGCAGGGCCTGTATACCACTTGGGAGAAGCCGAGTGTTGCTTTATGGGCACCAGGTCCAAAGTGCCATTTCTCTGTAAGTGGCCAGTGTGCGTCATGGCAGTTCCTGTGTTGTGTCTGCCCCATGATGGTCAGTGCACATCAGAGTGACTGGTCAGATGGTCAGACACTTAGCATATTAGCCTTTTATTTATAGATTGTTAAACTTAAAAATATTCCAATCTCTGTCTGATTTCTAGATAAATTACAGTATTCTGAAACCAGTCTTCTCTTAAAATGTGGCTCTCTCTCATTTTTTATTTTAATTTACTGATGTGACCCATTGCTTTGGAAGTAAGCTAACTTATCTCCATATGGGACAAAGATGGGCTTTTCTTAGTGGTGAAATGGGCAATATTTTTAAACTCTTAATTGAAATCAACATCTTATAGATCAGAGATGCTCCAGAAAACATATGTGCATGTGTGATTTCCTAAGATGAGAGGGTGATATGAATCAGTATATTGCCTACCAGTGACCTTAGCTCAGTCACTGGTCTCCAGGATATGCATGGTCTGATTATTTAGTCTCCACCAGCCCCAGAGTGGACAGTGGGAACTCAGGCAGTTATTTTCACAATAAAGAAGAGAAAGTTCAACTCACTGTCGTAGAAATAGATGATAAGAACACGTCATGGCCCAGGTTGCCAGGGGGATTCCATACCTGCCATTTCGTAAGGGGCTCTAGGTTCTTAGCCCTTTTAGACTAAGAAATGCATTTAAATCATAAACATATATAATTGATCATAGAAGCTCAGTCCCACTCCACCACTCTCTTTGCTGCTTTCATTCAGTGCAATAAGCCAAAAGTGAGCATTAAATTCATCCTCAGTGAATTTAAATCTCACTGGGAAATTCAGAACATCCTTTGATGTCAAGAGAACATTGTTCCAAATGATTTTGTAAGAAGGCAGTGCTGGTGTGTTGTGCAGATGACAGCTCAGTGGAGGAGCTTGGTGAGACATGGAAGGCAGCCCTTTCTTAAAGTAAAATGACACATATTGAGAGACAGAAAAGTTGGTGCTTTGAAGCAAACACACAACATTTTCTCCATGCAGACCAGGAAAATGAATGAGGCAGATCAAGGGCCAGAGTATTGAGGAGCAAGTCTTTTAAGAGCAAGAGTTGTGGACAGAGGACTCCCATGCACCTCCTAGCACTAGAAAGAGAAGTAGAAAAGAGTATATTTTGGAAAATGAAGCAATTAGCTGCCCCACAGTTGCCTCAAAAGTATTTTAGGGTCAATAATGCAGTGTTTTGGGGCTTGTTTCACAGTTTCTCTTCCTCATACCTCCTTTTCTTACCCCTCTGGTATACTCTGATTATGTATGTACAAGCTAATCATTATAATAGGTGTAAGCATCAAAGAATCCATTTTTACTAGTCCTATCTAATAAAAGAGTAATATGCAAATTGACCATACCTCTGCTATACCCACAAGTCACGCCTATCAGCCAATCAGGAGCAAATATGCAAATAAACCCCAACCAAGATGGCTGCAGCCACTAAGAGCAGGAGGGAGGCTTGGGTTTCCCCAGCAATGGAGGAAGCCAAGCTTTCCACCTACCTTTGCCCTTCCACTCAATGCTACAAAGTTTTAATTATAGAAGATACATAATCCCAACAGAAATGGCAGCAACCACAGAGATGGAGAGAGCAGAGGCTAGGGTTGTCCTAGCGATGGAGGAAGCCAAGCTTCTGCAGCCCTGGCCAGCCTAGGCCTCCATGTAAGGCTACAAAGTTTCAATTATTGAAGGCAAATAAACCCAAACAGAAATGACTGCGGCCACAGAGCCAGAGCGAGCAGAAGGCTTGGCTCTACTCCAGGCTACAAAGTTTCAATTGTAGAACATAAATAAATCCCAGATACCAGGCCCTCCACTTGGGTCACCAGGGGGCATGGCCAGCCTGCAAACCACCACAGGCACCTCACCTAGGCCACCCATGCCTCAAAGTAACCTCCACCCTGATCCGGGACACCCTTCAGGTCAAACCAGCTGGCCTCCACCCATGCGTCAGGCCTCCATCCTATCTAATAAAAGAGTAATATGCAGATTGACCATCACTCCAACACACAAGAGGGCTGACCCCATGTGGTCAAAGATCCTGCCCCCATGTGGATACAAGATGGTTACCACAAGGTGGCCAGCAGAAGAGGGCAGTTAGGGGTGTCTAGGCTGGCAGAGGAGGGAAGTTGGGGGCAAACAGGCTTGCAGGGGAGCAGTTAGACATCAATCAGGCTGGCAGGGGAATGGAAAGGGCATGATCAGGCTGGCAGGCAGAAGTAGTTAAGGGCAATCAGGGAGTCAGGCAGGTGAGCAGTTTGGAGCCAGCAGTCTGGATTGTGAGAAGATATGTCTGACTGCCCTTGATGGGTCCCAAATTGGAGAGGGTGCAGGCTGGGCTGAGAGACAACTTTCCTTTGCCCCGTGCACACATTTCATGCACCTGGCCTGTAATATATTAATAATCTGTATGTCAGTCACATTGTATGACATTTATGAAAGCATTAAATGTCTTTTGAGGTGCAGCCTCAGAATTTCTGGGGTGGGGGAGCTTGTTTTGAATACATAGATTAATCAAAGCCACCTGAAATTTACTGGGTTAGAATCCTTAGGGGTGCTGTCTAGGAATCTGAATTTTTAATAATTTCAAGACAATACTTATGCATACCTCTTTTGGGGTCAGAAAGTGATGATACCCTCTCAGTTGATAAGATTAGTAATTTGGTTCAAGATCATCAAACCATAGACTACACCCCCATTATTCATGGTAATCATCCTCAGGTTAGGTTGGCATTGTCTCCATTGTTTACATTTGCTGAGCATGTAATGAAGTTCACAGCCAAGTACCCCTTGACCTCTTTAACCATCTCCCCCAAACAATGGAGGTTCTCAGTCATATTCCCAATGGGCTTAAATGCAGTGCACACATGTATTTTACATTATTGATGTCTGAATCCCATCAACTGTGAATATAAAATCATAGCAATCACCCCACATCTTAAATCTCATTATAATTCTTTAGTAGGTTTATTATAATAAGATCATTCTGTTAACCTTAAAAAATCATGAAATTTAAAAATTCTTCTCTTTTTTAATCTTTTCTCAGCATGTTTGATATACTTGGGGATTGCGACATATGACCTGAATAAAAGATAAGGTCAAAATCAATTCTAAACCCCAACATAAATGGCCATGAGTTTCAAAGAAATGAATTTAGATGAAAAGCAGCAATCTTGGCATTTTTACCAGTTATCACAGATATGGATTTGGTCTTTCTTTTTTAAAAAATTCTCTTTCACTTTTAGCTCTCTGTGGCTTTTTTCTTTGGCTGAGCAAATTTACTTTCTCACATTTTTGTATGAGATGTGTACAAGTTTCCTTTCTTTGAACAATCAAAGCAATAAGGCAACCTCTTGGGTGGAAATTCACTTTGGTTTCCAGGAAGACATTGTTAATTAGCTTGCAAAGGTCACTTAGAGAGAAACCAGGTGTTTGGTGTTTGAGTTTGTATCTGGTTTCTTTGATTAAGGCAGGCAATACTTGAACTGATGTTGTCATACAGCTTAGAATTTATCTGATAGACTCTATTACAACATATTGCAGATGTACTGTAGGAAATGACGAATAATGATGGCAGTTGCAGATTAAGGAATCCAAATACCTACTGCAATAGATTATGATAGGAGGAAACAAGAGCGTCACCTCATAGAGCCCAGCCCTTCAGGGCCCATCTTGGAACTGGTTAACAGATAACATGATAACATTTTTTATAGAAGTCTCTCAAAGAAACACCACTCAGTACACATCTTAGAACTTCTTAAAATCATCTTCAAGTTTTCTCCCACATCAAAGCAGTTGCCACAGACTTTCTCTTTTCTCTCCCAAAATGCCCCAAACCCAGCTCCCCAAATCCCGACTCATGTTGCCTTCTGCTTCTTACCCTTTTCATCATTCCAGGTAACTTCTTGTGTCTTGCAAATAACTTTGCTTCATTTCAGATGGAACCCAAAGCAGGAGCATGATTATGGAACTTTCATAGAATTCAGTATGTAATTTGTACTTAGTTTCAAATCCCATGTTGAACTTTAGGAATGCAATTAGAATTTTTTAATGTAATAGAAACAAATGTATGGGCTATTATGAAAAATAAGTCCTCACTTATGAAAGCCTCTCTTGCACTGAGATCATGGATTCCTGCTTTTCCCTTACAGAGGCCATTGAAGAAGCTAGGGTAGTGGTCGGAAAACTCATTAGTCAACAGAGCCAAATATCAACAGTACAACGATTTAAATTTCTTTTGAGAGCCTAATATTTTAAACTAAATCTTCTAACGCCACTTCTTCCAAAAAGACTTGCCCAGGCCGTGGTATTTTGTGGAAGAGCCACACTCAAGGGACCAAAGAGCTGCGTGTGGCTCATGAGCTGTGGTTTGCCAACCACTGAGCGAGGGTGACCAACAGTAACAGGTACTGTCCTCACTTTAGCACCAAAGCGAGGAACCCCTTATTCCCAGAAAACTGGAGTAGTTGGTCAACTAGAGAAAGCCCTGTAGGCCTCTCTGCAGCAGTCTGATGTAATGAGGCCTCAAACAATAACCCAAAGATGTAATAAGTGCCTCCTCTTTCATTGGACAAGGCAAATCATTACTCCTAGGGACCCATGGGTTGTTCAGATAATTTCTTCTCCTTGTCCCACCCCCATTTTCTCAAATCAGCAGGCCTTGGGTAAGTGGCTAATCCAGGACCCTGGCCTTCCTCCCAAAAAAGCCTAAGACAGTCATCCAAAAATCAAAGTGTGCAAGCCACATGCGGCTCACTAGCCGCGGTTTGCTGCTCTGTTGACTAATAAGATTGGCGACCACTGTCATATACTAACCTTTACCTCTTTACACACAATATACCACAATTGCCTAATCCTCCCAGCTTCCAACTACAGGGTAACATTTAGTCTAGCCTGGTCGGTTATGTCCCCAAATCCGTGGTCAGCAAACTGCGGCTCTCGAGTCACATGCGGCTCTTTGGCCACTTGAGTGTGGCTCTTCCACAAAATACCACATCCTGAGCAAGTCTATTTTGAAGAAGTGGCATTAGAAAAAGTTTAAGTTTAAAAAATTTGGCTCTCAAAAGAAATTTTAATCATTATACTGTTGATATTTTGCTCTGTTGACTAATGAGTTTGCTGACCACTGCCCTAAATGGATGAAACTAATATTTTTAGCCTGAAATAATTAATTTTAGTCCTAAAGTAATTTAACTGTTTCCATCCTTATACAAAGATACCAACACATAAATATTGTCTTATCTTTTTTCTAATTCTAATGATATTATAATAAGAGCTGTTTTTAATGTTGAAATTTACATTTTAGCCCTAGCCAGTTTGGCTCAGTGGATAGAGCATCGGCCTAAAACCTGAAGCATCCGGGTTCAATTCCATTCAAGGGCACATGCCCAGGTGTTGGGCTTGATCACCAGTAGGGGGTGGGCAGGAGGCAGCCGATAAATGATTCTTTTTCATCATTGATGATTCTATCTCTCTCTCTGAAATCAATATATATATATATATATATATATATATATATATATATATATATATATGTGTGTGTGTGTGTGTGTGTGTGTGTATGTGTGTGTGTGTGTGTGTGTGTGTGTATTTTTAAAAAGAAAATTACATTTCATAGAAAGCCATCCATGCCTTGCCCTTTCAAAATTCAAACTGAGATTATTTTTGGATGGCCAGACTAATTTCATGAGCATCTTGCTCATGGTGTCGGGTTGATGTGCTTAAGGGATGGTCTAACTTGGCTTCTATATGCTCCCTCTCCAGTTTCCACTTTGGGGGCTCATTTTGATGGCTGTCTCTGATGGCATGTCCTTAGGGAATTTCCCTCAGTGGTACCTTGAATTGTTAATTGTGGGGTGAGGTCATTTCTCCACTTGGTGGTCAGAAGGTTCCTGACTTAAGGAAGACTGTGCAAAAAAGAGAAGCTGAAGTCTTACAAAAGCAAACCTTGTGGCTATTACAAATGCATTTTTTAGTTTCAAGAGACAGAAAGCATATGAGGATAAGTTAACAAGGGTCATCAATTTAAACCAGATCTTTGATAGTTTATTTCAAAAAAGAAAGTACAATGGATGTCATTATGTTTCTTAATAATGACTTTGGTACCTTGCTCTACTTTTGCATACCACATTTGACATACAGTATGAACTAAATGAATCAGGATTTAACTGGAACCAGAATATAGAGGTCTTGAGATCATTAGTCTATATTTGACTCATTAGTAAAGCTTCATTGTGACCATAACCAACCTAAGCCCTCAGAATAAGTGACCCAAAGATCACATGGCAGTAGAAAAATACTTCCTAAGATTAAAAATAGCCTCCGTCACTCTAAAAAGCCTAAGTAGAGCAGCCTATGTTCTGTTTCACACTTTATGAAAAACTAGCCATCAATTAAGCCTTCTGGTCTCTTTGGTAATCAGCGCAGGAGGTTTGGGAATGTCACTTTACTCCTTGCAAAATGGGATTCCCCTTCTTTGCAAAGTCAAGCTGTTTGGGGACATCTTCTGTCTCTTCTGGATCCTTCCTTTGCCCCTTGGCATCAGACAAGACTCTTCAAGTCTGACTCCCATCCAGTTCATACTGGCTGAAGCAAAATGAATTTGTCTCAAGTGTGGGAGAGGAAGAAACTTCCACCTACTTTTCTACATTCTTTCATTTGGTCTAATAATAAAATAGATGTAAGACAGATTAACAAGAGAAAATAATCACATTTAATTGCATCTATATGTATAGGAACCTCACATATATGAGAGGTGCAAAGACAGAAAAGGAAGATGAAGTCTGTTTGGCATTCTGAGCCAAGGATGAGGTAAGACACTTGGGGCTTCAGATGAGAAGAAGGTCATTGGAGGACAATAAGAAGAGCAGATATTCAGTAATTAGATGTTTTCTGTGCCCAATAGATAGGACATAAAAAGTTATTGTTGGTGATAGCTCTTATTATGGACATGGCCCCCAATTTAAATTCTTTGAGAGACAGGTAAAAATTTCTTGTGAATCTGCAGGGTCTCAACTGTATTCAGCTCAAAATAATTCATGTGTCTAAGTATTTTGTAGCTTGGCTGAGTTCATATAATTGGTGAATAGCAGATGCAGGGTTTGATCCCAGACTGGCAGATCCCAAATCAAGCCACCCAACACCCCACCCATATCTACCAAAATCTTTCTTCTCCCCATTTTTCCTTTGCCTTTTCTCTCTCCTGTGTAGGATGATTGACAGATAGAAGGGCTTGGTGAAAATCTGACCATGAGGTAAAGGAATTATTTGAAACTCTTTTTTCCCTGACTACAAGCCCAAAACACTTTCTCTGCTCCTTCTTCACTTTGTCTAGGAGTTTCTATTGCTATTTCTATGCTATTCTACTACTGGCTTCCAACTGGAATCAAGAACTAGATTCAGATATCCTGACTTAGATAGAAGGCACTGTGTATCATTCTGTTAAAAAATCTATAATAATAATAAAAGCATAATGTGCTAATTAGACCAGATGTCCTTCCAGACAACCTTCTGGACAAAGCTGCAGGGGCAGGGGCTGAGGCAGAGGTGCCACTGTGGCGGATGGGTGTCAAGGCAGAGGCAGCCACTGTGGCAAACGGGAGGAGGGGGTGGTGTGAGGCAGAGGTGACGGGGCCCGAGTCCCTTGCAAGAATTTCATGCATCAGGCCTCTTGTGTGTGTGTATGTATATATATAAAAGGCTGAGTGACCAACCGTACATCCATCCAACTGTCCAACTGACTGGCCAGTGGGCACATATGACATGCACTGGCAATTTAAAAATAAATGTTGACTCACACATGTGCAATACACATAAAGCTCTCACTGGTACCAATCACACATGTGTGTTTTGATTTGTCAATGTCAATCATAAATTTGGTTGTTTTTGTTGATATTCTGAAAGAAAGAAACAACATCAACAGAATATGTCTGAAGACCAACTATTGGCACAGTGTACCATTTGAGTGATGATTACATCGATTCAACGAATTATGCTAAAAAGGAAAATTTTCCCATTGATTTTCTTAATAGTATTACTCCTTTGGGAATTCTGTGTCATAAATTAAAATTGAGAGTAGTTGCAATCATCATGGTACTGAGAAATCTTAATAGTAAAAGGGGTCTTTGTAATGGTATTAGATTTATTATCAGAACACTGTAACCTAACATAATCAGAGCTGAATTATTAACAGAATCTGTGGAGGGAGAGATTGTTCTGATTCCAAGAATTGATTTGTCCCCATCTGACACTGGCCTCCCATTTAAATTAATTCAAAGACAGTTTCCTGTGATGTCAGCATTTGCAATGACTATTAATAAATCACAAGGAAAAACTCTAGTCTGAGTAGGAATATTTCTACCTGAACCCGTTTTCAGACATGGTCAGTTATATATTGCTTTCTCTCAAGTTTAAAGAGTGTGTGACATTAAAGTTAAAGTTGTAAATACTTCTTCACAAGAGAAATTAGTCAAACATTCTAAAGTGTTTTTACTCTTAATTTGGTATACAGGGAGATATCAGAAAAATTTAATATATCAGTCATTGTTTTATCAATGTTGTTTTTATATCATGTCTTTATTATATAATGTTATTATTTACTAATTTATGTTATTTTCATATTTATTTTACTAAATTTTTTCATCTCTGACACTTCTATTATAAGGAAAGGGAGAATGGTATTATTAAAATATTTCTTTGGAGGAACCAAAATGGTGGCATAGGTAAACACCAACACTGCCTCACACAACAATTTCAAAAATACAACTAAAAGAGAAAACAGACATCATCCAAAATCACTGGAAAGCTGGCTGAGTGGAAATTCTACAACTAGAAGAAAAGATAAAAGGACATTGAGACTCAGAGGAGGTGAGGAGGGCAGAGGTGCTGAGACACAGAGATAGAGGTACAGAGACATGTGCTAGTGGAAAGGGCGGGTGGCTAAATACCCAACTAGTTTTCTTGAATGGGGAGAGAGACAAAGGCTCCCCACTATGCTAAACCCCAGTTTCCAGCGAGTCTTAGGGAACATAGACTCATACAGAGTGAAACTGGACTGTCAGGAGGAAACACATTGGGACTCGGGAATTGCAGAGGCATGCAGGCTCACGGAGGGTGTGTGGCTGGCTCTCTCATCTGAGAGGAAAACAAAACCTCCAGACTGCACTATACCTCAGTTCCAGATGAGACTTTGGGTATCCAGACTCATTTGGGGAGAAACTGGACTGTCTGGCAGTGGGCAAAACTTGAGGGCAGCTTTGTCTCAGAAGTGCGTGCAGCCATTGCCTCGGGACATGGAGACTCAGGCGCCGCTTAGGGCAGGGCTCATGGAAAACCAAGGGTGACTGCTTAGCCCTGAGACTCTGCTCCATCCAAGCTGAGCACAGAGGCTCTCCCAGCATAGACACAGCTGATCCTCACAGCCAATTTGGCCTGGAGGTCAACCCCTTCCAGTGATACCAACAACAATCAAGACTTAACTACAACAAGGCTGAGCACACAGCCCATAAAGTGGTGCACCAAGAGTCTCCACCTCAGGTAACTGGGGAGGCCGAGCCACTGTCCCCTAGAGGACACCTACCACACAAGCTACTCGACCAACTCGGGGAAGCAGTGAAAATGTGGAGACAAGGAAACAGATCACAATTGAAAGAAATGGAGGAAAAGAAATGACTGGACATAGAGTTCAAAACCACGGTTATAAGGTTTTTCAAGAATTTCCTAGAAAAGGCCGATAAGACCTTTGAGGCTATGTAAAAAGACCAACTGGAAATTAAGCATACACTGACTGAAATAAAAAACATTACACAGAGACCTAACAGCAGACTAGAGGAACACAACAATCAAGTCAAAGATTTGAAATACCAAGAGGCAAAAAGTACTCACCCAGAAAAGCAAGAAGCAAAAAGAATCCAAAAAATTGAAGATAGTGTAAGGAGCCTCTGGGACAACCTCAAGCATATCAACATCCGCATTAGAGAGAGAGCAAGATACTGAAACCTATTTGAAGAAACAGTGACTGAAAACTTCCCCCACCTGGTGAAAGAAATAGACTTAAAAGTCCAGGAAGCATACCTAAATAACTTATATGCATATATATATATAACCCATGGACACAGATAATAGAGAGGGAAAGACCTGTGACAGGGCAGTGGGAGATATGCAGTGGGGATGGGCTATTAAGTGTCAATGGGAGAAAAAAAGGGGACATACGTAATACTTTCAACAATAAAGAATAAAAAATAATAACAGTGGCCCTGGGGAGGTGACTCAGTTGGATAGAGCACATCATCCTATACACCAAAAGTTGTGGGTTTGATTCTTGGTCAGGGCACATACTTAGGGTGCAGTTTCAATCCCCAGTTGGGGCAGAAATAAGAGGCAACTGATTGATGTTTCCCTCATACATTAATATTTATCTGTCTCTCCCTTCAGATTTCTCTGAAAAATCAATAAAAGCATAATCTTGGGTGAGAATTTTAAAAAAGGGTAATAACTGTGGCTTGTGAACATATATTTTTCCATTCTTCTTAAAGTGCCTGGTACAGAGTAGTTCAATTAATTAATTAGTTCCACTGTCTTTCTTCAGTGCTTTTAGGACATCCTGCATTTTCCTGAGTTAAGGCTTATGGTCTAATTCCACCTGGTTGAGTGAACATGTTGAACTTGGTGGGAAGTTTTCTGTTAAAAGCAACTCTACTCTGCCCCTCTCTTGCCTCTTCAAACCCACTGCCTAAAGCCATTCTGAACACCACAATGAAATTCTAAGAAAATCTTGTAATATTTCTGTTCCATCTCAAGTAATAGATGAATCATCTCTTTCAGAGGCAGAAGGAATTATAGAGCTGGTATTGACAGCCAGAACCAGCATTCAGCTATCCAGGCTCTCAGATAGTTCTTCTTCCTGCTTCTAAATTCATTTGTTGGAAAAACCCCTGTCTTTGGAGGAATCTGTCTGAAATATATGAACATAGAGAATGCTTTACGTTCTAACCAGTCAAAAACCTGCTCTGAGAG
Organism: Antrozous pallidus; assembly: GCA_027563665.1. Lineage (NCBI taxonomy): Eukaryota > Metazoa > Chordata > Mammalia > Chiroptera > Vespertilionidae > Antrozous > Antrozous pallidus. The sequence continues at coordinate 26,970,424 of CM050508.1, read as the reverse complement.
CCCTCTGGGGCATTTGTGTTCTCTGTTACTCTCTACTTCATACCAGCAGTAAGTCAAATCTGTCAGATACACGGTCACTCCGCAGACATACTATGCTGTTCCATGTCTATGTGTTGGTGTACATGTTACTTCTGTTGATAAGGATGTCTCTGCATTATTTAGTGCCAACATCACTCCCTCTGAATCTTTGCAATCAAGTTTGGGGGCTCTTTCCACTTAGCTTCATAGCACCCATGGCATACCTTTACCACATAGTGTATATGTGAGCATATAAATGTGCATGTGTTTGTGTGTATCTCCATGAGACTCTGAGCTGCTGAAGAGAAATGGCTATCCCTTCTATATTTATATAGCTTTAGCATCTAATTCAGTGTCTGCCATTCAAATGGTACACATTTTATTGAGCACCTGTTACATACCAGGGCCTGTGCTACACATTTTGTGTATGGCACAAAATCATATTCTCTGGCTCAAAACTTTCAATAATAATTGTTGCAAGCTCCCTCAACCCATCTTTCTTGCCCTATCTTCCCCCACACCATGATTTCATCTAAGTTCTTGGGGTCTTATATCATGCTGAGATCATGGGTTCTTGAGCAGGGTGTGCGTGGGGTTTCATCTTCAGTTATTGTTCATGCAGGACTCCAGCACTTTGCTTCTGGGAGTTTGTCTAGAAAACCCGTTGGAGTCAGACTTTCTGTCTTTAAAACTAGTGCTTTGTATAAGGACTGGTATTTTTCTTTCTCTTTCCTTAGTCTTAGAGCCGTGTTTACTTCATCATTCTTCTCTTGCCACCCCCCATTCACCTCCCTGGCCATAGGAACCTCAGAAACACCAGCCAAGACCTTATCTACTTCCAGCCTCTTTCAGACACATGGTATCTGCTCTTAAGTCTTCCTACATTTATTGCAGGTTTGCATCATACATCATGCCCTCTGGATTGTCTGTTCCCTCCACTCCAAGGCACAAGGGACCTTTTCTCAGCCTTTGAGGATGTCTTTGTCATCCTTTCCCCACACTGAGGGAGCAGTTTCTAGTCTCAGAAGGTAGAAAACTGTTCCAACTTACCATAAGTTCTTTCTGCCTCTGATTTGAAATTTGAATGTGAAAAGCCTTTTTTTACTTTCTTCTGCTGTAGCAATGTTCCCCAAGGTAGTGGTTTGTAATGATAATGGCCCAAATAGGAAAAGAGTAATAGAAAATACCAAGGAAATAAATTTCAGAAATATTATTGAAGAACAGTAATAGCAATAACAGCTCATCACTTCTTAGCTTTTATAATGCACCAGGAACTACAATAATATGCTTTATGTAATTATGATCACAACAACCCATGAGTTAATTATCACCCCTGTGTTACCAATGAGACACAGGCAAGGTGGCCTACAGTCATGGAGCCAGGATTCACTAACCACCCACTCCTGTTGCCACTGTACATCCTGTGGTTCCTCCTAGACACTGAAAACAGTGCAGTGTGGTAGAGTCACATCACAAACCAGTACCACCAAGCAGGCAGCCAATAAATATTTGCTAAAAGAAGGCAAATTAACAAATGCAAAGTCATGGCTGCTAAAGCCACACACAGAGTCAAATCATCAGGGAAATGATGTGGGGGCTGGTCACTATATTCTCCAATAAAAATGTTACAATTTGGAATTTTTTGCTTGTTCTAGAAGAAACAATGACTGTCCTGAGCACAAAGCTCTAAATCCTTCTGTGTTCAGACGTGCCATGGACCAGAGCCAAAAGCCAACGAGAATCTGAAAAGAACTCCCTGGAATGAATATATTTATATTTCTTCCATGAACTTGGGCTTTGCAAACCATGACATCCATCAGCACTCTTCAAAGTCACTCTTGCTGGGCTGAGAAAGTAGTCACACTGGAGCTCTATTTTTAGCTGCTCTGTAGGTTGGACTCACAGACTTACATGTCTGTTTTGGTCCTGGTATTTTACTTTTTCTTTCCTTAGTCTTGGGGCTGTGTTTACTTCATCAGCAGTTAGCACTGAAAATCTTAAGGGCCTTTAATGAGGAAAATCAGTTCTGAGTGTTTTTAAAGTTCTTAATAGCAGTGGTGCTGGCTCATCATAAGGAAAATTAAGGTGATAATAAAGGTTTTCAAGAGACCTCAAAGTGTGTTTTAAGTGCATAAAAATTGGTTTTAAAGAGCAGTGAGCCATGGAAACTTAAAACTAGAGAAATTCTCAGATTAAAAAAAAATCAATGGTCCTGCTTTAATACAACAGGCAAGCTATTATAACTTTATATAATATTTTACTGACATTTTCCCCCTGGACTATGCTAGGTTTGGGCAAGGAAGTGCTATTAGTATGCATATGAACTTCTTTACAAGATAAGTTATGCACACGTAAATCAAAAACACTTCAGGAGCCAAATGAGACATGCAATTTAGAATCCAGTGAATCTCAGACATTGAGTGCTAAGTGGTCCCAGGAAGTGAGGTCTCCTAGTATGGGCTGAACTGTGCCTCCTCCCAATCCATAGGTGGATGTCTCAAATCCTTGTATCTCAGAATATGTATTTGGATATATTGTCTTTAAAATGATGATTAAATTCAAATGAGGTTATTAGGGTGTACTCTAATCCAATATAACTTGTGGTCTTATAAAAAGAAGAGATTAGGACACAGACACATGAGAATAGAAACAAGACCATACAAAGACCCAGGGAGAAGATGACCATCTCTAACAGGGGTGGGGAACGTCCTTGACCTCAAAGTTCCAGCCTCCAGACCTGAGAGAAGACCAGTTCCGTTGTCTAAGCCTCTCAGTCAGTGGTCCTCTGTTCTGTCAGCCCTGAGCAAACAAATACATCTCCTGAGTTGCTGGGTGCAGGATGGCCGCATGGAGGACAAAGAAACAGAAATGGGCCTGAAGGATAGGTAAGATCTATGGATGGGGTCTGTATTTCCTGGAAAAGGCAAAAGATACTCACTGACCCAATTGAAACTGCTGATATCTGACCCTTTTGGGCCTATGAAGATGGCAATTCCATATAGTTCAAACCAACATGAACAAAGGACCTTGGGCAAGAGTGTAGCTGCCTGCCACATTGGTGAGTGGTAACATATTGCAGTAGAGCCTCGTGATCACAAAGTACCCACTCCACTCAGTGACTGGGGTAAGTTTCCTCTCAAACCCCAGTTTCCTATTCTATAAAATGAAAGTAAATGTTACACCTGCCTTGCAGGATCGTGGGGAGCTTTAAAGTAGATGATGCCTGTAAGTGCTTAGCCCAGGGCATGGGACATATTTAAGATCTCGGTAAATGTTAGGATAGCTTTTAGGGTAGGACTCCCTGCGTTACAGGCAATAGGAGCTAAAGCAAAATAGCTTAAGCAGAAAATGGGGATTATTAAAGGACAGAGATGCCTCACAGACCACAAGGAAAAAGTGCATTCATCCAGGGTGGGGGGCAGGGTAGGGGTGGTGACTGTGACCTCCAGGGGGTGTTTGGCAATGTCTGGAGACAGCTTTTATTGTCACAACTAGGAAGATACTACTGGCATCTAGTGGGTATAAGCCAGAGATGCCACTTAACATCCTACAAAGCATGGGACAGCCCCACAACCAAGAGATATCTGGCCTCAAATGTCAACAGTGCTGATTATGGAGAAACCCCAGGCCAGGAGTTGAAGTCACTGAACTTTTAAGGCTACACGTGTCAGTGTGTCCTGGCCATTATGCTTTGGTCTCTTAGCACCAAACACACTCTTCTCTCTTCTTTGTGATGCTGGAACTGAGTCTCTGAGAATCACAATCCTGCTCTGCCAACTGGTTCCATGTCAGACTCTGTGAAGGGCAAGGGATGCTGGAGGGAGTCTGCAAGGCTGGGGGATGGGGAGGGACTTGCTCCTGCCAGCTGATTTGCTGTTCCTGACTATCACCTAGCAACATTTGAGGCCAGATATCTCTTGGTTGTGGGGGCTGTCCCGTACTTTGTAGGATGTTAAGTGGCATCTCTGGCTTATACCCACTAGGTGCCAGTAGTATCTTCCTAGTTGTGACAATAAAAGCTGTCTCCAGACATTACCAAACACCCCCTGGAGGTCACAGTCACCACCCCTACCCCCCAACACCCAACCCTGGGTAAGTGCACTTTTTCCTTGTGGTCTGTGAGGCATCTCTGTCCTTTAATAATCCCCTTTTCTGCTTAAGCTATTTTGATTTAGCTCCCATTGCCTGTAATGCAGGGAGTCCTACCCCAGCACCCAGCTAGTTCCAGTAGTAACTGATTCTATTTCCTGGCTTTGTTCTGCACATCCACAATCTGCCTCATGATGACCCTTCAGAGATGTCAGCTCAGCCAGTCAGCATCCTGCCACAGGGTCCGTCCGTCCATAGAGACTTCCTGTGAGCTCCAGATGTACCAATGCAGCGGGACAATGCCCTTCCTTAGAAGTCTGGGTTCCAGCTCTTCCCACCCTCTTTCAAACATCCAGGTTCTGGAAACTCACAGTCCTTCCCTTTGTTCCTCCAGCTCTAAGGATGTTAACTACTTCCTGTTGTTACTGTCTGTCTAACTTTCATGTCCCCTTTTGCCTCTATCTCTTTCCAGTATCTTTTGGCCAATTCCCATCATATATCTTCTATCTAATATCAACAATACCCACAGGCTACTTGGCATCTGGGCAAACAGGTGCCCAGGGGCACCATAGTGTCTGGCTAAGAACACAGACTCTAGAATTATGTTGACATGTTTTCAAGCCTGGCTTTGCTATACACTAGCTGTAAGACATTGGGCAAATTATTTCCATTTCATCTGTAAAATTGGACTGATAATGACAGTGGCCGTCTAATTCTCTTATTGTGGGGGATGAATGAGATAAACCATGTAAAAGCACTTAGCTCAGTGAACGCCTGTTAGGGAACTTTCAAGAGCAGTTGAGTTAGCTTAGCTCTTACTATTTTCTGTCACTAAGCTTTGGGGGATTAGTATGAGAACTTTATAAAGCCTAGAGACAAAACCATTTCAGATAGATAAGGAAAGTAGGAGGATTTTTTAAAGCATATAGATTCTTGAATTTTAGAGTACATTCCATTTGTTAATACCTTTTTTCGCTTGTAGCTGAAAAATCTTTCCACTTTTCTCCAATTAGTTGTAGCAGCCCTCTCTGACCAATGAGGTCCATGCTTGACATCAACTAAGACAGCAGGTTCCTTGCTTGGCACTATGCATGTCTCTTAGGTTGGGCATTGTTAATAGAGAGGTCAGGGCTGATTTGGGGCTATGTGGCCATTAGCCCATGGACCAGAAAGAGTCCCTCCAAGAATCAATTTTGAATTCATAGCATAGCAGCAACCCAGGGACTGCCTCAGCTTTGCAGATTTATCCTACAACCCCAAATGAGACAGTAGTTTAAAAAATATTTAAAGGAGAAAGGGTGATTTTTAAATTATGGCAAATGTTTCATATTAATTGGCAAATCTGAAAATGCTCACTAAAATAAAAGTCTGCATATTTATGATAGGAAGACTTACCCATTTCTACCAGCAAGAGAGTAGATAAACAGGTTGTGGTATTTTCATACATAGAATAACACACAGCACTAAAAATAACTGAACGAGGTTCATTGTGAATATGGATGACTCTTAGAAACATGTTGAATAAAAAAAGTAAAAGCAGCTAAAACCAGTTTGGCTCAGTGTATAGAGCGCTGGCCTGCCGACTGAAAGGTCCCTGGTTCGATTCCGGTTAAGGGCATGTACCTTGGTTGTAGGCACATCCCCAGTGGGTATGCAAGAGGCAGTTGATTGATGCTTCTCTCTCATCAATGTTTCTGACTTCTTACCCCTCTCCCTTCCTTTCTGTAAAAAATCAATTATATATATATATACATATATATATGTGTATATATATATGAATAAAGTAAGAGCAGAAGAATTTTATTTTTATAAAGTGGTATGACACAATTTTCTAATGTTTAGAAGCAAGCAAAATTAAAAATTATGTTGCTTATGGAAGTATTTATATACATCAATAAAGAAAATAAAAAAGGATAATTTACTCTAATTTAAGAAATTTTCCTTTTAAGAAGAGAGATGGTGTAATATAGTCATACAATGGAGTATAATTCAGCAAGAGCAAAGAACAAATTACTGACCCATGCAACAATGTGGGTGAATGTCACAGAAGTTATCCTGAGGAATAAGTTAGACACAAAGGGAATACACAGTATAATTCCATTTAGATCAACTTTAAGAATAGGTAAAAACACTCCATTGTGATAGAGATCAATACAGTGGTTACCTCCGCATTAATGAAGGCTGGGGTGGAGAGTAGGGGTGTGAGGTATTAACTGAAAAATTCCCTGGGAGAGTGTCTAAGGAAACTTCTGTGGTGATTTTACTTCTTGATCTGGGTGACTATTACATGGATATTTATATATGTAAACTGTCATTGAAATGAACACTTAAGATGTGTGCATTTATTTTGTGTTAAGTTATGTTTCAATTAAAATAGTTTAAATGACTCTTAATAGAAGATAGTGATGTATATATTTAAATTTAATATCCTTTTTGGTAACATAAAAAATAGGCAAACCCCCATAGTTACCAGAATTTTATTTTGCCATTATATTGATCCATTTAAATCACAAATAGAACTTCCACTTCACCCTGATGAATTTTCATAGCACCCAATCCATATTAATTGGAATACTTTAAAATGTCCACTGAAGAAAAAGTCTCTGCATATTTTGCATACAAATGACTTGTTTATGACTTACTTCTATCAGATATAAAGACCAGCAGAATAGAAACCATGTTCCCATGATTCCCAAATTGTACATCAAGGCACCCTATGTTGTGGGATAATTTAAATTTTTGAGAGAAATACAGCAACATCTTATCAGATACCACATGCACTTATAGCTTGATGTATTTTAGCTTCAGGGTTAGAGTACACTGCATTCCTTTTCATCATACCATATTAGCTGAGTTTAGAGGTCACTGTCATAAAAAGCAAGTAAGCCTAAAATCAATATGGTACAGGAAATGAGAATGGCGATGTCCAATCTGATTCCAAGGAGAATCTGTGCAGTACCCAATAGGCACATCCCATTTATAAGTATTTGAGTTATTTAGAACTAATGTAAAAGTGCTTTTTTTCCCCTATTTTATGATTAGCTCGAATGACTACTAAGTTATTAACCCATAAATATTTATTAAGTTATTTTAACCTATTTAAAAAAGAGACTTGTTAGTTATTACTTTTAGCCCAAGGGTGCCATGAAAATATTACTGAGACCCTACAGGTGCCATGGCCAAGAAAGTTTGAGAATCTCTGCCAGGACTCTTTATGACATACACATGAACCTAACTATACACACGCACATAGACACACACACACACACACACACACACACACACACACACACACATTACCCAGGGCAATGTCTGATTTTTAATAACTTCTCAACAAAAGTATTAGAGAATGAATGAATGAATGAATGAATGAGGAGCAGGAAATCCTTCTTTGGCTTACTTCCTCATGCTTCCAAGTGTGTTGAAGTTACTCGTCTCAGTGTGCAATCCCCTTCATTAATTCCAGCCTTTCATTGGACAGGTTGTAGACAAGGATATATCACACATTTGCTGTGACTTTGCCCTGCCCATCAGGGTACATCTCTGAACATCTGCTTCCCCATCCGTCAAATGACAAGAGGTGGTATGTCACTGTGGGCAGACCATGAGCTTCGGCTCCTGTGAGCCTGGGTTGAATTCTAGGTCTGCCATTTACTAGCATTCTGGACCCAAAGGTTTTGAGGTTCTGAGATGCTGGAGGCACTACCATGTAGGTGTATAGGAAAGTTTCACAAAGCAAGTGAATGTTACAGAGACTAAAGCTGTAAAACTGAGAGAGAGGCTGGCATCTCCGAAAGTGTCTGCATAAGGGCTGTAATGACTGGCAGTACATGAGGAAGCTTGAGAACAAATACAAGAGCAGCTGAGAGGGGGCTGAGGGAGAGGCTGAACAAAGGGAAAAGGAGGTACAAGACAAAACCAGAGCGAGGCACAGGAAGCATTCAAGTGAGACAAGGCAGGATCAGGAGGTCACAGCATTGAATCTGAAACTGCTTAGGATTTATTAAAGAAAAAGAGCAGGTCAGATATCTAAGAAGGGGTGATAGAGTCTCAGGAAAGAAATGTAATTTTCATGCTAGTGTGGGCAGTGAGACCCCCGGGGTACCAAAGGCCACCTGGAGAAAAGGTAGCTTGTAGAGTCTCAGATGGGCTCTGAGCATGATTTGAAAGGTATTCGGGAGTGAGAGGGAGTGTGCAAAATAGAACTCAGTGTGGATTCACCTGGGTGAGAAATCTGCTCTGTTAGAGTGGTTGCAGGTGAATAAAAATGATTTACGTTTCTCTTTAGGCTGAGAAGATCCACACTGAACACACTCCTACAAAAGTGACCAGAGAAGTGGGTCTAGGTAAGCTTCTCCTTCAGGCTATCTGTGGAGGTGAGGTGAGTAGGATGGGGCTCAGATATCAAAATCTGCTCACACACCAATTACATCATGAACAAAGGCTTGGATGGCTCACCATGCTGGCAGTGGGTTCTGCCTGCAGGGCTCATACCAAGTTTGGTCTCGTTTTGCCTTTAAGAGGGCTCATTCATTTTGCATGACAGCTCACATTTCCATGTGGATCTTATTCCAGTGCTATCCCAACATCACCATGCCACTTAAAATAAGGTGTTTGCATCTGCCTGAACTTGGAAAGTTTTATAATTTATTCTTGGTTGAACCATTCTTCTCTTAGAGTAGGTGATGCATTCATTCTAAAGTACCAGTTATCTTTTTACTAATTCTTCAAGATCGTGTTGTGTGGTGGTCTTTTCGGTGCCCTTCTTCAAGCAAAAACATCGTTGTATTCAGTACCCTCTAGAAATGCCAAGGAGGCAGATCAGTCTTATGGATATTCACTCAACTGGGAAAATCCCTAGGATCAAATCCCAAGCCTATTACACATTTGCTGTGACTTTGCCCTGCCCATCAAGGTACATCTCTGAACATCTGCTTCCCCATCCATCAAATGACAAGAGGTGGTATGTCACTGTGGGCAGACCATGAGCTTCGGCTCCCGTGAGCCTGGGTTGAATTCTAGGTCTGCCATTTACTAGCATTCTGGACCCAAGGAAGGTACCCTAATCTAAATTTTATTTGAGTTTAAAATATAAATCATAATTACTTCCTCACTGGGTTATTAAGAGAAACAGAGGATCAGTAGGGTTGCCTGATATCTAATTTGAACTTCACTGTTTGGTAAATGAGCCCTCCATTGAGAGCATGATGGGGGGTGGGAGTGAAAGAGGTGGGGGATTTTTTTTAATTGGGCATTTATAATGGTGATTGTTATAGTTATCTTGTCATGTCATGATATAGGTACAATTATTTCTGTTTACTCTCTAAGCTTATGCCTTACTATGCTGATTTGCAAATTTGACGTTAAGTGTGGGATGTGATTCCTCATAAATTTTGATGTGCAAAGCAGATGGCTCTATGCAGTGAAGCACAGTTAAGAACTTGGAGCTGGCAGGTAGCAATTAGATATAATGTTGAAAACTTCTATTTTATCAACCTATGGTGCAAGTCAGTCTTGGGACTTCTTTCTTCTTTTTCATTTAGTTAACCCTTCTGTTTTCCTGATTTTTTGTTCTTAAACTTCATTTCTTATGATAAAAATAATACATACTTATTTTTTAAAATTAAGAAAATACAGATGATTAAAAAGACATCAGAAATAACTACCAGTAATATTTTGGTATATAGTTCCAGTGTGTATGTATGTGTGAGTGTATGTGTAGATATACTAGTACATGACTACCAATATAATTTTAATGTAAGTGCAATTTTATAATTTATTTTGTAGGTAACATAAAATGTAGCATTAAACATTTGCAAATGTACAATTCAGTAGCAGGCATCTGTTTTATGACCATCACCACCATCCAGTTCAGAATTTTTTAAAAACCTCAAAGGAAACCCCATTCCCATCAAGTTATCACTCCACAATCCTCACTTCTAGCCCATGGCAATCACTAACCTGTTCTCTGTTTCTGTAGATTTCATATTCTGGCTGTTGCAAATAGTAGAATCATAAACATGCAGTTTTGTGTCTGACATCTTCCACTTAGCACAATGTCTTCAAAGTTCATCTATCTGTAGCATGTATGATATTTCATGCTTTTTATGACTGAATAATATTCCATTTATGTATATGCCACATACAGACCTGCCTAAGGAACTATACTTCTTATAATTCTAATTCTCACAGCAATCCCGAAAGATGTATAGTATTATTTCCATTTTGCAGATGAGAAAACTGAGTCAGAGAGGGTTATGCAAGTGCACATAGAATTAATTCTAAAGTCAAGACCAGAACCCAGGTCTGTCTGTTTCCAAAGCCTGGACACCTTCCCTTTCTGTTCCTTATACATGACTATTTCCTTAGGAAAGTGGGATTTATAAGTCACAGGACATGCAAATTTTGAAATTATTAATTGCAGAACTTTTTCAAGGCAAGACATTGGTACTTTCATCAAGCTCAAGTCAAAATTTTTGAATATTTAGTTTCAAAGTGCCTTTCAAAAATCAATGCTTTAGAATAAAAAACAAAAAGAAAATGAACAAGACAAAAAAAAACTAAAAGAAAAAATCGATGCTACAATTTCTGGGCATGAAGGCCATATTCAGATTGCAGAAAATGAGTTTCTTGTTTATGCTGATCATAAATTGACTGCCAAGGCACAAATATGAATTTAGGCATCTCAGCTTCTAGGAATAGTTAGAATTCACAATATCATGCTCTGAATCTTTTGCTTTGGGGCTATCGTGATCAATCTTTTGATGGGTAATTCAGATCTGGAGGTTGTTATAATTCAAACATAAAAGGGGGGGCTCCCTCCAACTCCTCTCTAGGAGGAGAGTGGTATTTGGAACATGATGTTCAAATTCCTTGAGAAAACATTATTTCTTGATAAGTGGAAATGTCTTTGCAGGAAACCTGCTGCTCTGTGTAAAACTAGTTGGTAATTGCTCTAACTTCTGCACTAAATACCAGATTGAAAATAATTTTTTTTGGTGCTATGAGTAATTCTGGTTTAATGGCTATAACAGAACCAGTCCTAAGTCAGAAAAAAAAAAAACCCACAAACAACTTTGTATTTTGTTGGGGATTTTAAAATACTTAAAATACTTTCACTTACTTGGTAAGAAAAAAAAGGTAATGCAGATTGTTGTCATTAAAGGTTCCATCATGCAAAAGTAATTCATCTGATAAATTGTTTCCATCTTGTATTTTTGTTAGAATGATCTAACAACCCTAATCCAATGTCAACTGCAATGCCTATCCTCTTAGAAATGATTGATTTCGTTACTTGCATTGGTTTCAATAAGTAGTGATAAGATTAAAATATATTAATTTATGTAACAAATATTTATTGAGCATCTACTGCATTAAATCGTTCAGGACATATCAATGAGCAAGTCAAATAGCCCTCTCTCTACCTTCATGGAGATAGATTAAGCAATGTAATAACTGGAGAATACAAACCAGACAAACAAAACGCTATGTTTTTGATGGTAATAAGTAGAGAAAAATCAAGGTGAGGAATAGGATGTGACAGGGAGGGTAACTTTTGAGCAAAGATGTGAAGCGACAGGACAAATTATGTGGTTATTTAAAAGGAAAACTGGGTAAGGCTGGGCATCAGCAGGTGTAAAGAACCCGGAGAAAGATTTAATTTGGAGAATTTGGGAACTGCACAACGGCAAGTGGGACCAAAGCCCAGGGAGTTGCTGGGAGGGAGGTTGGCAACGAGGTTACTGAAGTCTAGAGCCATGGAGACCTTTATAAGGATTTTGGCTTTTCCTCTGTGTGGGAAGCTATTGCAGGCCTTGAGTAGATGTGGCATTCTTATGAAAAGTAAACTCTGGTTGCGGTGTGGCAAAAGGTCCACAGAAGCAATAGTAGGAACAAGAAAAACTTTTAGCCCTAACTGGTTTGGCTCAGTTGATAGCATGTCAGCCTGTGGAGTGAAGGGTCCCAGGTTTGATTCCGGTCAAGGGCATGTACCTTGGTGGGGGCACATTCCCAGTAGGGGGTGTGCAGGAGGCAGCTGATCGATGTTTCTCTCCCATCGGTTTTTCTAACTATCCCTCTCTCTTCTTCTCTGTTAAAAACTCAATAAAATATTTTCTTTTAAAAAAAAAAGAGAGAGAAGGGACTTTTAGAAACCAGTAATCCAAACTAAGATGGTGGTAGTGCTTGAGTACTGGGGGAGACTTGTTAGAATGCTAGATTCTGGGTATGTTGTGAAGGTAGAGCCAATAGGGCTTACTTATGGATTGCATCTGGGGAATGAAAAAGGAGAGCTCAGGGATGATTTTAGCATAAAAATGAAATTGCTATTTATTAAAAGGGGGCTATTTCAAAACAGGTGTGTTTTTAGCTGTTTGTGTTTTGTCATGGGGCAAAGCATGAGTTTGATGTGGAATACATTAATTTCAAGATAGCAACTTAGAAGTGCAATTGGAAATGCCCAACATTCTAGCAGCCAATTGGATGTACAGAACTGAGCAGGAGTCCTAGCTGGTTTGGCTCAGTGGATAGAACGTTGGCCTGTGGACCAAAGGGTTCCGGGTTCAATTCTGGCCAAGGGCATGTATCTTGGTTGTAGGCTTGCCTCCTGTCTGGGCCCTGGTCAAGGCATGTGTAGGAGGGAACCAATAGCTGTGTTTCTCTCACACTGATGTTTCTCTCTGTTTCTACTCTCCCTAAAAATCAATGGGAAAATATCCTTGGGTAAGGATTAGCAAAACAAAAAAGCAAAAACAGAAAAAGGAAGGAATGAAAGAAGGAAGAAAAAGAAGGAAAGAAAGAAGGAAGGAAGGAAAGAAGGAAGGAAAGGGAAGGGAAGAAAAGAAAAGAAAAAGTGAGCAGGAGTTAGACATTTAGGAAACATTGGTATTCAATAGTGTATAAAGGCAAGGTTTAAGGTAAGTATGGATAGAGAAGAGAAAAAGTCCAAGGACTGAGCCCTAAGCAGCACCAAGGTTTTAGAGGAAAGGGAGATGAACAGAAATCTGCAAATGAGGCTGACAAAAATAGAGTAATATGCAGACTGACCACCATTCCAACACACAAGATGGCTGCCCCCATATGGTCAAAGATTCTGCCCCCATGTGGACACAAGATGGCTGCCACAAGATGGCTAACAAGGGAGGGCAGTTGGAAGGGATCAGGCCTGCAAGAGAGGGCAGTTAGGGGCAATCAAGCCTGCAGGGGAGGGCAGTTAACAGTGACCAAGCCAGCAGAGGAGGGAAGTTGAGGGCAAACAGGGAGCAGTTAGACATCAATCAAGCTGGCAGGGGAGTGGTTGGGAGTGATCAGACTGGCAGGCAGAAGCAGTTAGGGGCAATCAGGAAGGCAAGCAGGTGAGCAGTTGGGAGCCAGCAGTCCTGGATTGTGAGAGGGATGTCCGACTGCCTAGTTAGGCCGGATCAAGACTGGGTCTAAATGGGCAGTCAGACATCCCTCGAGGGGTCCGAGATTGGAGAGGGTACAGGCTGGGCTGAGGGACCCCCTCCCCCACTGTGCATAAACTTCATACACCAGGCCTCTAGTAAGGGAATAATGTCTCAAAGTTAAGAGTAGAAAGTATGTTCAGAGGAAGAGAGCGTTTGGCTGTCAAATGATGCTGAAGGTCAGGTATTGTCTTAATTAGTTCTGATTGCTGCAACAAAATACCACAGATTGGGTGGCTTACATAACAAACATTTCTCACAGTGCTGGAGGCTGGAAAGACAAAGATCAGGATCAAGATTCATTTCCTGTTGGGAACCCACTTCCTGACTTGTAGATGGCCATCTTCTTACTGTGGCTTCACATGTCAGAGAGAGAAGGCTCTGGTATCTCATTTTCTTCTTATAAGGATACTAACTCCATCATGAGGGCCCTACCCTCATGACCTCATCTAAACCTAATCTCTCTCCCCACCCCCCAGAAGTCCATCTCCCAATACCATCACATTGAGGATCAAGACTTCAACGGATGAATTATTTTAGGTACACAAGCTAATCTATAATGATGAGCACTGAGCACTGAATTTGGCAGCATGAAGTCACTGTTGACTTTGAAAAAGGTAGTTTTAATGGTGTAGAAGGACATAGTCAATTAGGGACTGTATGAGACAAGAGTCATCCCGGAGAGATTACAGGTTGTGCTTTGCACAAAGGCACCCATCTTAGGGGCAAGTGGGGCTCAAGAAGCTTCTGAGCTTCACTGGTCAAGTTCTCTACCCACCCTGAATGGCTTTGTCAGCCCAGAAGAAAGAACACTTTTTTAATCATTTGTCTGCCTGGAGTAAGCAGAATTGTAGCACAGTACCCAATATTCTGGCCCTGGGTACACATATAACTCCCCAGTTACTCAATGGAACACTAATCTAAGCACTAAGTACTAGGGTGCTATTACAAAATCTGCAGATGTAATTAAGGTCTCACATCAGTTGACCTTATGGAATATTTATGCGGTGAACCTGGCTTAATCATGAACTATTTAAAAATACAGTTTTCTCTCAGTCAAAAAAAAAAGTCAGACATATATATTCCAACTGGCCTCCAGAAAGCCAATCTCCACGTTGTGAATTGATTATGGGTGCCACAGGGAAGACACTGTAGGTGCCTCCAGGAGCTAGGAGAGGTCTCCAGAAAATAGCTAGATGGAAAACAGAGACCAAAGTCCTGTGACACAAGGAACTGAATTTTGCCAATAATCAGTGAGCTTCAAAGAGGATCTTAAGCCCACATGAGACTGTAATCCTGGCCAAGACCTTAATTTTATCCCAGGACAGAGGGAAAAGAGAAATGGTGCCATTTGAAGGAGGTGGTGAAAATGGTGCTGTTTTATGTTAAGTTGTGAAATGTTCCAGTATTGCATACTGATGGGTATGATGCAGTAATACAGGGGAAGGGAAAGTACATGCTAGAGGAATAGCAAGTCCTAGTGCAATGTCCTAGAAAGAGGATGGGACTCTGGAATAGTGGGAGGGGTGGGCTCATCTTCCACAGAACAAAGTCATTCATCCAGAGAAGGCAAAGTGTCTTATGTTTGCACAGAAAGAGGCCAGGTGGTGCCTGATTACTTTCACCTTTCAGTATAATAAAAATCAGACAATACCCAAAACCAGAAGGGGTGTGAATGTAACAGTTACCTAGAAGTGTGGGTAAGTGAACAGACCTGGGAAGTATATGGCCTTGCTTGGGTCATATGACGTTTGTTGTTTGGATTCAAGTGAAGACATCCACATAGAGATGTGTCTTTCTCCAGCCACAGGCAGCTCCTGGTGCAGGCTTTGAAAATTCAAAAGGCTGCATTAATCAAATTTGGAGTTTTCAGGTAAGTACAACAATTGAGGGAGATAGAGCAGCCACCCCTCAAGAGAAAGTAGTGCCCTCGGGATTCAGAGAGGGTAGCTTGTGAGGAAATATTCAGGTAGAGTGTAGGAAATTTTGCTGATGGCTGATGTTTAATTCCAGAGGGTCCAACGGAAAGGTTTTGCTTTGAGGCCAGAGTAGGAAAAATACAAGCCATGTGTGTCATTGAGAGTCTGGAAGATGAGGGAGGACCTGAGCAGGTCTTCACTTCCTCATGATTTGTCCCAATGGCCTTCTGGCAATGGAGGTAAAGGGGTTGTGAGGATTGGGATGCAGATAGGTGCTCATGTGACATGCAGCTCTTTTCTTCCTGCTTTGACCCCTTTATATCTATGTCCACTTGTGGCAGTAGAAGGGGAGGAGCACTGTATGTGAACGTGCTTATAGAACGATGGAGCATGATATGACGGGGACACATTTGTTTGCAAGTTCATGTGATAAAAAGGTGTCATCCGAGAAAAAAAAAATCTCCTGTCCTCGTTTGATTCTGCAATAGCACCTCAGGCATCCACTCAGACTTCCAACAACTCCCACTGCAGGCTGGAGCCCGACCCAAGGGAACATTAGAGCACTTTCTTTCAAAATTCATGCCTCCATCTGGCCAACACCAAGAAGGTCCAAGAACAGACTGAGCTCCTATCTTATGTTCAGAGGCGAAACCTAAATTTTGTAAGTTTGGTGCTTTGGAGCCCATTTTCAATGTGTTCCTAAATTAACAATTTTATTACAAACACAGAGTCCCAATCAAAGTGTGTATCATGGGAGAAAAACTCTAGTGCCTCATGACTTATGGGAATGTTTGGATTAAAAATAAAAACCTGCATGGCAGAACCAACCTTTCAAAGTGTTGTGGCAAGTACACATTGGCAGTCACGGTTGAGTCAGAGGGGACCTGAGTTGCCAGAGGACTTCGAGCTATTATGCGATGTCCAGATAACAATAGCCAAGTAAAGAAAAGCCTGTGGACATGCAGACATAGGAGCTCCAAGTGGGGCAAGAATAAAAAGTGCATCTTACTGCTGGCTAATGTTCACAATAGTCTTACCCAACAGTGTGTGTGAATTTTTTGTGACTCTTACTAGCAGAATGGGTATTCTGGGGACTTTTAGTTGTCCTTGCTCATCATGTCATGGGTATAAGAGGGAGCTTTGAGATGGGTCTGGTCTTCATCTACGGGTGGTGTTTCCCGTACAAAGAATAATTCTGGGAAACAGCTGGTCCCCTAGGATCTGAGGATAATTTTTAGAAATGAAGCACTGAACGCTCCCATCAGGAATACCAGTAGGTTCCTTGGCCATCAGAAATTGATTTAATTATGCTGATTACTAAAGCACACAGGAAGAAGGATCTGGAGGACACCCAGGATCATTTCTTTTCCATTTGTTTTGCAAGTGTTTAATCTCTCTCCCCAGCCTCCAACACACAGCAATCATTAAAGCTAACTCTTCCTCCTGAAAGCTGACAGGGGTGTGCAGAGATGACAAACCAATATTGCTATCAGCCAAAGAAATATGCACTCTGTAAATTCCCTTCCAACTACAGTGATCTAGGTTCATAAGCAAACCTCCTAGTACCCGCCCCCATCATAGCACCCTTAAATTAGAGATTGACTCTGAGGGACCCATCTCAAACCTCCCTTTCTGAATGGCAATACTCAGGAATGCACCCTGATCATCTTTCCACCACCTTTGAATGAACAGGCAATAAATTCAACTGCCACATTACTTGAGCAGAGTCAACATGCAGTTAACTCATTTAAAAATATTTCAAGGTCATAGATTCAGTGTGACACTGAAAATCTGGCTTGTTATCCTTATGCACACATTCATCTTTAATCTCCAATAGCAAGACCTCAAAAAATAGTAGGCTTGCTAGGTTGTAGTCATTTAATCACTTCTTGATTCTTCTCAAGGGAATTATTTAGTTCTTCAGCATATGGCCTCTTACTAAGATTGTAAAATCAACCCTTTAAGGAAACAGAGTTAGTGAAAGAAAGCTCAGGAAGTGTGGCACTCTCCAGAGATATATGAAGTCACCAGTACATCAAAGGAGATCATTAGCTTGCTTTGCAAGAGACTGCAAATTTTTATAAATGGAGCACTGAACCTTCCTGTTAGGAATACCAGTAGGATCCTTGGCCATCAGAAATTGATCTGTTGGCCTAAGTGAACATGAGGATATTGGAATTTCAGATGTGTCTGGAGTTTCAGAAGGTGGAGAGAGAAGAAATGTGCATAGCCTGTAAAGCACAGGGTTCAGGATTGAGAAAGGGTTCAGGGCATCTGTGGGACCCAATGAAAAGTCCTGGGCACCTACTCAGAACAGAAGAAAGCAAAGATGAAGGATGACCAAGGCAAATTTCATCTACCTCCCTCTTTTCTTAAGTCAATCCAGTTGCTTCCCTATTATCCAAAGAAAATAAACTTCCAAGAAAACCTGGGAAACAGTTTTTTAAATGCTTAGTTTTTAGGTATGTTAAAATAATTAAATTTTCATGGTCAGCCACCAGACAGTGTATATTTTCTCTCAAATCATCCCACTGGCTTTACAGAGAGGATGTGTTTTGGGAGATCAAAATGGAATTGTACACACTGGAGGCCTTTTCATATGAGAAGAAATTTCTGGGGCCTTTTCCTATCCCAGCCCCTCCTAGCCTCTGCTTGAGCTGCCTATCACCATCACCAAAGTCATCATAGTTAGAATGTCCTGATCTTATGGATTATAAATCTGTATTTTCAAAATTCCCCTAAGCAACCAGATTTGGTAAGTACAGAAAATTCCCAAGAATGCTAGGAAAGATGGAGAGGAAAGAACTGAGGGGACCAGTGGCAGATGCCAAGTGGGAGGAGGGACTGACTATCTCTCTTTGTCCTTCTGTAGCAGGAATCTGACACTTTCCATCCTTTATTTCTTCTTGTCTGTAGGTGTTTACCTACAACTGTATTCTATTCCCAAGCTCACTTTGCCAGTTTGTAGGCCTCTGATGCCACAATCTTGAATGAGTAAAATCTTAAATAAGTAAAACTGTTGCGCTTCCAAGGCCAGGAACATAGTTGAGATTTAAGACATTAAGAAGTTCAACCTATCGTGGGGAAGTTGTATAAATGGCCTATCTTTCTTACAAACAGGCTTAGCTACATGACAAAAAGTAGGAAAAAATATGGAACTATATTTCTGTCTTATTTAAAAGTCTGAAATAAGTGTCCCAAGGCCAGTGTGGAGTTGCAGGGGTCACTGAACCTGGTTCTCTCTGACTCAATGCTCTTCCCTCAGTGGCCTGCATTCCTGGTGAGCTCATGATCCAACATGACAGCTCTTGTCAAGATGTCCACATTCCACCGCAGAAAATAAGTAGAGGAAGATGTAAGGATGCTCCACTTAAGGACACTTTAATAAATTTAACACAGTTTCTACTGAAGTTCCACCGACCAGCATCTAGTCACATGACTAGGCCTTTCTGTAATGAAGGCTGTGAAGTACAGTCTTTTATCCAGGTAAGTTTCACTTTTAGGTTGTTGTGGGTTTTCCTTTTCCCTCCTGTCTTTCATACCTTAACCTCAGTCTTAACCAGCATCCACAGGTATGTCACTGGCCAGATACATGCTCTGGAATTTTCTCTGCATTTTTGTACAAGCTCATTCCTACCTCAACCTGACAGTCAGTGGTTACATTTCCAGTCTTCACTCCCCTGGTCTGGTCCAACCTCATCTTTCATAGAAAGTCAGTTCTGTAGACAGAAAAAAATTCTAAGCAATGAAGGGGTGAAGAAAGTATGACAGGTACTTTCCAAGAAGGCCCCTAATGTTTCTCATCTCTTGATATCCACACCATTATATAGTTCAACCCATATGATACCAGGGTTGGTCTGCGTGACCATAGAATATGGCAAAAGTGATGGTACACAACTATGAGGGCAGGTTATAAAAGACTTTGCGACTTCTGCCTCTCTCTGTATTATAGCATAGAAGCAAGTCCACTTCCATGTTATTAGGACACTTCCAGAGCCCTATGGCAAGGTCTGTGTAGGGAAGAACTAAGTCTGCTGCCCACAGCCATGTGCGTGAACCTTCCTGCAATCAGGTTCTCCAGCTCCATTAAGACTTTACATGGCTGCTGCTTCAGGTGACATCTGCATCTTCATGGAAGACCCAGAACAAGAACCATGCAGCTGAACCAGTTCTGATTTCCTGGCCACAGAAGCTGAGATTATAAATTGCTTTACATCATTACTTTTGGGGATAACTTATTATGTGAAATAGATAACTGATACTAAAAGCCTTCCCACCTTCTTCCTCAGTACCCCTCTAGAAGAGGTAATGCATATCTGATTGGCCAGATTTCACTTAGCACGGGCGGCTTCTTTTAAAAGAGTACAGTGGGAGCTATTGATGAGATAAAATGTAACCATCCCCATTTATATCTCTTCATATTTTCATGAGCAAGGTGGGAGCAAAGAGAGGTATTAAAGATATAACTATCAATTAATTTGCTTTTAGGAGAGGGAGCTAAAATCTTTCTTTTCAGAGGAATGGGCAAATATCAGAAAATGAGTCAGAAATTTTAAACTGAATAACCTTATGAAGCTGCAAGACATGAGAGAAAAAGACAGGAAGTGAGGAAGGTAAAAATTAGGTAGCTGATGATCTCGAAAGCCGCAGCCATGGGACCAGAGCATTGTTCTTGAACATTAACCAGAGAGAACAAAAATAGCACTAAATTCCTACACAGGCCCTGGGGTGGCAGAACTTTAGGATAAAATTAGGTGAGAAGAGGCTTCTGTCATCCTTGTCCACAAAATTGCTTTGAAGGCAAAAAGTTACAAAACCCTGAAGATTAGAGATGGAGTAAAAATGACTTGGAGGAGAGTGATTGAAAGACTAACTGGCTCAGAAGATTTCTATGTCACATACAAATGAATGAAATTTTTAAAGTTCAATTATTTTTTTAAAACCAAAATTGAATCCGCCTTGTCAAATGAATAGGAACTCACTGCTTAAAGAAAATAAAGACCTTGCTTAAGAAAGATTTCATTTACTCTGTGGTCTTCTCCATGTTTGTGTATATATATATATATATATATATATATATATATATATGAAATATATATATGAGAATCTGACCTCACCATCGGACTTTGGTAAACTTTTTTAGTCTTCTGATAAGGGAGTGGTCAGGCCTATCTATGAGAGGGCAGAAAAACAAGGAGGGAGGAAAATTAGGGCGTAGCCCCTATTGACAACTGCCACATTTCTGCCAAAACAAGGGACTACTAGTAAAATTTCTCCATAAAAAAATGAAGAATAGCCTGTCTGGTGTGGTTTAGTGGTTGTGTGTTGACCTATGAACCAGGAGATCGTGGTTCAATTCTCAATAAGGGCACATGCCCAGGTTGCGGGCTAGTTATGGATGAACAGGCAAAGGGACTTTGGGTTAGGGTGGGAGTGGAAAATGAGAGGTTGAAATAAAAATGAAAAATAAAATTGTTCACTAACTTTAATCATAGACCTTTCCATATTCTTGATTTTTTAAATTGATTTCAGAGAAGAAGGGAGATGGAGAGAGAGAGAGAGAAACATCAATGATGAGAGAGAATCATTGATCAGCTGCCTCCTGCACACCTCACACTGGTCCCCAGCCGATCAATGATTCTCTCTCATCATTGATGTTTCTATCTCTCTCTCCATCTCCCTTCTTCTCTGAAATCAATTTAGAAAATCAAGAATATGGAAAGGTCTATGATTAAAGTTAGTGAACAATTTTACTTTTCATTTTTATTTCAACCTCTCATTTTCCACTCCCACCCTAACCCAAAGTCCCTTTGCCTGTTCACCCATAACTAGCATAGCATAAACCCCATCCTGACACAGAGAGCCTGTTATTGCTGATCCGTAGTCCTTGGCCTAGGTACTCAAGGCCTGGGGCAGGAAGATCCTTGCTCTTAATGATGACCAGGTCTATCACTGAATCTTCCTGTGACAGAATTGTAAGAATGACAGGGACACCTGTCCTTGTATCATTTCCTTCCCTTTGAGTGTGGGTAGAACCTGTGATTATGATGAGACAGCACTCCATGACTGTGACTTTACATGGACAAGGAAGATTTGATTGCCCAGTGAAGATGGCCCAATACATGAGTCCTTTCAAATGAGCTTTCTCCAGCTAGTCACAGAAGGGGATGTTAGAAATTTGAATAGAAGAAAGAATTTGATGCACCTTTGCTGGCTTGAAGATGGAGTGGGCTGCATGGCAAGGAATGTGGGTGGCTTCTAGGAGCTAAGAGCACCCCTGGCTCAGAGCCAACAAGAGAACGGGAAACTGGTTCCCAAGGAACTAAATCTGGCCAACACCCTGAGTGAACTTGGTTTCCTGCCTTTTCCAGCTTGCAGAGGCTGACCACATTCCTTGGCTCACAGCACCCTTCCCGCAATCACATTGGTTTGACCTCACATCTCTGACCTTCCTGCCTCCCTCTCTTAGTAAGGACCTATGTGATTAATTACATTGGGTCCACCCAGATAATCTAGGATACTCTCCTCATAGCATGATCCTGAATCTAAATAAGGTCAAACTTATTGAAACAGAGCAGAAAAAGGGTTTCTAGGGGCTTCAGGTGGGCAACTAGGGAGAAGTTGCCAAAGAGAACAAACTTTCAGCTATAAGATGAATAAGGCCTGAGGGGATATAGCAAAACATGGCAACTATAGTTGATGACACTGTCTTGTATGCAGTGGCTCTCTGTATCCATAAGTTTTTTCTATATGGTTTCTACATCTAGGGATTGACTAACTGCAGATAAAAAAATATTTGAAAAAAATGTTACTTTGTTGCTGATGTGCAATAGGTAGTTAGGCCTATTCTGATTGCATCTGTACTGAACATGTACAGATTTTTTTTGTCTGTTATTCCCTAAGCAATATATATATCCGACCATTCAACCAGTGGCTATGATATGCACTGACCACCAGGGGGCAGATGCTCAACACATAGGCATGGAAATATGGAACAGACCAATGAATCTCAGAGGGGAGGGGGACAAGAGGAGGATGAGAAGATATTAACCAAAGATCTTATATGCATACTAGAGGCCCGGTGCATGGATTCATGCCCTGGTGGGGTCCCTCAGCCTGGCCTGCAGGGATTGAGCTGAAACTACCCAGTGCACAGATTCATGCACTGGTGGGGTCCCTAGACCTGGCCTGTGGGGATTAGGCTGAAATCATCAGTCCAACATCCCCCAAGGAGTTCCAGTTTGCAAGAGGGAGCAGGCCAGGCTGAGGGACCCTGTCAGTGCACAAATTCGTGCACTGGGCCTCTAGTATAGTATAATAGTTATTTACACAGCATAGACTGTATTAGGTATTATGAAAAATTCAGAGATAATATAAAGTATATAGGAGAACATGCATAGGTTATATACAAATAGTATCTCATTGTATATGAGGGACTTGAGCAGCCTCAGATTTTGGTATCTGTGGGGATGCCCTGGAATGAGCCCCTAAAGGATACTAAGGGGTGGCTGTAATTGAAATTAGATAAAAGAATATAACTGAAATGTTCTCACACAAAAAAGAATAATATATGAGGTGATAAACTAGATGAAGGAAACCTTTCACAATATCAAATTGCTATAATGTAGTCTTAGATATCTTACCATTTTATATGTCAGTTATGCCTCAATAAAACTGAATTTTAAAGAAACTCTCAATCACACATGTAAGTTCCTTTGTAGTATTAAGTAGGCACAGGTTCCAGGAAGAGAATGCGAGCATTCTTCAGCCTTCTATAAAAGGCTTCCCTCACTTTGTTCTGTTTAATTGTTTTTCACTTTCAATGTTTTTTTGCTATGCAAAAGAGAGTAAGATGCTTTTGAAAGACTTTCTTTCCCAATCACTCATTCATTTACTCAATAGTTATTAGATGCCTCTTTTGCAAGAGAAGCAAGAATCAATAATCTGTGTAAATGACATTTCCCCCTGATGTTCAGTTTATATGCCAAACCACACCACTCTGCTGATGCATGTTAGACATTGAGATATAATGATACTCAAAATGACAAACCCTTGCCCTTGCTCATCCAACACCTGCAGAGGTCTAGAATGGTGCCTGGACATGTGCATGTTCTAAAGCTCCCCAGGTTATATTGATGTGCAACTGAAATGTGAGAACCACTGAAGCCCTCACACCTGGCACCACCTACACCCACTAAATTAGGATTTCCGTGGAAGGGACATGAAGCTAGGGGACACTATATTTCAAAAGTCTTCCTTGTATGATTCTGATGTACACAAAACCTTTGGTTAGCCAGCTTGAGACATAAGGGTCCACAAATTGGTGCCCGGAGGGGCTAGGATATGTGAAGTGATGTTTGATAAGTTAGAGAAGAGAAAGGAATGCAGGTGTTTATGGGAAGCCAGAGGAGGTACCTATACTCCAAGACCTTGGGATGATAAGAGGTCTCATAAGAAAAAAAAAATCCCCTTTTCTCCATTAGAAAATAAGTCTAGGGCACAAAAATAGACTTCAGAGACCTACGAATCCACTGGTGAGTGAGGACTCTGTTATTTCTAATAGTTTGATGGACCATAAGAAAGGCATCTCCAAACCAGATGAAATTTGTCTTCAGAGGGTTAAAGAGAAACATGTCAGGTGAGGCTGTTTACACCTATCCAGGCTATAAAGAGCTAAGAAATATTTTTTAGAAAAGTATTAAACAGAAAATGAAATAGGCATATGAAAAGTCTACTTACCACAATTAAGGGCAAAATCACCTCTGAGAAGCACCTGAGGGCAAGAGTCAGGGTTAGAGGATGAGAATAGGATTCCATCCAAAGGCTGAGCTGGGAGGATAGCCACACTGTGGGACAGAGGCAGCTGTGGGCTCAGGGCAAAAGCAAAACCCTCTTGAGGCCATGAGTGGGAAGAGTCTTGACTGGTACCAAGAGGAAGCCAAAAGCCAGAGCTCTATTCTGCACAGAAGGACTGTCTCTGCTTCAATTCCAATCCCCTCAGCCAGGAGAGCAAGTCCAGCATTCCAGGGGTTCAGTGAATGTCGGCTCACTGGCTGCATGGGGAGTGCCATGTGGTTTGTCATCAAGACAACTTTGTGACAACACTAAAATAATTTTAAAGGGAAATATTCACCCATAAAACTATCTATCTCATCTAACAACTTAATAAAGTCTTCAAGAATGGCTTTTTCCCCCATTGATTTTTAGAGCGAGTAGAAGAAAAGGGGAGAGAGGGAAACACTGATGTGAGAGAAACACATCAATTGGTTGCCTCCTGCATGCACCTTGACTGGCATTGAGGATCGAGCCTGCAACAGAGGAATGTGCCCTTGACTGGAATCAAACCCTCGACCCTTCAGTCCACAGGATGACACTCTAACTACTGAGTAAAACTGGCTAAGGAAACAATGGCTTTTTTAAGAATCAATGTTCTGATAGACATCAAACTCATTCTGATTTAGAAATTAGTTATTTCTTTAAAATACTACCCTTTCTATATCTAATGTTAAGTTGAAAATAATAAATAAATACTAGAACATGGATAAACATATAAAATAAAACTCAAATAGCACAAAGAAACACAGTTTCATTTGAAATTAACCTTAATTCCTGCCACATTATCTAAGTGACTATTCAGTAACACACTGTATGGAGGTTTTCTCTAGTTCTCCACAGGCCGGTGATGCATTTCAGTGTGCAACCACTAGGGGGCCCAATCCACTGTGCTCCCTGGAGTCAGAGAGGCCGCCAAAGAAGGATTAATATTGATTTAAGCAGTAACATGTTACGGATATTAAGATGGTCCATATTTTTGCTGTTATTAAAAACTAGAGGCCTGATGCATGAAGTTTGTGCAAGAGTAGGCCTTCCTTCCTCTGGCTGCCAACACCATCTTCCATCTGGTACCTGGGACCTGGGCTTCCCTCACAGCCCCAGCTTCATCCAGAAGGTCATCCAGAAGGCTATCTGGAAGGATGTCTGGTTTATTTAGCATATTATGCTTTTAGTATTATAACTAGAGGCCTGGTGCACAAAATTCATGCACAGGGGGCGCGGGATGTCCCTTAGCCCAGTCTGCGCCCTCTCCAATCTGGGATTCCTACCAGGATCGGGGCTAAACGGGCAGTCAGACATCCTTCTCACAATCCAGAACAGCTGGCTCCAAACTGTTCACCTGCCTGCCTCCCAGATTGCCCCTAACTGCTTCTGCCTGCCAGCCTGATCACCCCCTAACCACTACCCTGCCAGCCTAATTGATGTCTATCTGCTCTCCTGCCAGCTTGTTTGCCTCCAACTTCCCTCCTCTGCTGGCCTGGTCACCCCTAACTGCCCTCCCCAGCAGGCTTGATCACCCCCAACTGCCCTCCCTTGCAGGGCCTGGAACCTCCCAACAGCCCTCCCCTGCTGGCCATCTTGTGGTGGCCATCCTGTGTCCACATGGGGGCAGCCCTCTTGTGTGTTGGAGTGATGGTCAATCTGCAAATTACTCTTTTATTAGATAAGATAGAGGCCTGGTGCATGGGTGGGGGCCAGCTGGTTTGCCCTGAAGAGTGTCCCAGATCAGGGTGGGGGTTGCCTTGGGGTGAGGGACAGCCTGGGCGAGGGGTCTGTGGAGATTTGCAGGACATCCATGCCCCCCAGTGACCCAAGTGGAGGCCCTGAGATCTGAGATTAATTTGTCTACAATTGAAACTTTGTAGCCTGGAGTGGAGCCAAGCCTTCTGCTTGCTCCATGGTGGCAGCCATTCTCTTTGAAACTTTGTAGGCTAGAGTGGAGGCTTAGGCTGACAACAGCAGGCAGAAAGCTTGGCCTCCTATGTTGCCAGGGAAACCCAGGCCTCTGTTCTCTCCAGCTCAGTGGCTGCCACCAATTCTGTATCTTTTATAACTGAAACTTTGTAGCATTGAGTGGAGGCCTAGGCCAGCAAGAGCCGGTGGAAAGCTTGGCTTCCTCCATTGCCAGGGAAACCCAAACCTCTCTCCTGCTCTCAGTGGTCTCAGCCATCTTGGTTGGGGTTTATTTGCTCCTGGTCGGCTGATGGGCATGGCTTGATCAGAGGTATGGTCAATTTGTATATTACTCTTTTATTAGATAGGATATGCTGAAAAATATATTTGTAGTTAAATTATTTTTTTTCACATCTCAGAATATATTTTTCATTTTGTTTTTCATTGAATTTCTTGGGATGACATTGGTAAATAAAATTAAATAGAATTCATGTATACAATTCTGCAATACATCATCTGTATATTATATTTTGTGTTTACCACCCCAAATCAAGCCTCTTTCTATTATTATTTATACCCCTTTACCTTCTTCTAACTCCTCCACCCCTACTTCACTCTGGTAATCACCACACTATTGTCTGTCTCCATGAATCTTTTTATTTTTTTTTACCTTAATCCCTTCCCTTCTCAGCTAGCCCTAACCCCTCTGACTAGCTGTTAAGATTAAATTTCTGGAAGTATAAAAGTTAAAAGAGAATATATATATATATATATATATATATATATATATATATATATATTTAACATTTTTTTCTTCAGACAAAAAATTTATATTTATGAGTCAATTTATATTTCTGTCAACAGTATGGAAGAGGGACTGTTTCCTACCCCCTCACCAACATTGGATAGGATCATTTAAAAATCATGGGGGGGATAAAAAATAAAATAAATTTTAAAAATTTAGTGTGAAAAAAAGTGATGGGGAGTAAAGTACAGCACAGGAAATAGAGTCAATAATATTGCAATAACTATTTATGGTGTGAGGAAGGTACCAGACTTATCAGAGGATCACTTTGTAAATTATATAAGTATCTAACCATTATGCTGTACACCTGAAGTTCAAATAACATTGAATGTCAACTATAATTGAAAAATTAAAATAAAAAAGTCATTGTCCATTGAGAAGCAAAAAATGTTATCTCAAATTAAATTATTCCTTTTATTACCCATTAGATTAATCATCTTATTTTTTGTCCATTTATATATTTTCTTTATGAATTACCTATTCATAATGTCCTATGCCTATTTTTCTGGCAGAAGTATTAAACTTTACTTATTGATTGATATTTATTGATATATAAGATTTTTATTGTATAATAAATATAAAAATTATAATATACTAGAGACCTGTTGCAAGATAATTCCTGCAAGAATAAAGCTTCCTGAAACCTGAGCAGAGCTCCCTCCCTTCTTTGCTGCCTCCCTTCCTCTTGTCTCCTCTGCCTTGCTCCCTCCCTTCGCCCCCACTCTGCTTGCTTACTTCTGCACAGCTTTGCTCTCTTCTGCAGTGCTTGGCTTCCTTCTATGCTGTCTTCTGCGCACAGATATGCAAATTAACCACCATCTTGGTTGGGTTAATTTGCATAGTTGCTCTGATTGGATTGTGGGCATGGTTTGTGTGTGGGGAAGGTATGGTCAATTTGCATATTACTCTTTTATCAGACAGGATTCTTAGTTGATTATGTAGATTTTATAAATATAATAATATAAGAGTACAATAGGTAATAATATAAGAGTATAATATGTCTTGGTCTGCCTTAGATGTTGCAAATATTGACAAGCTTAGTTCTGCTGGTTAAGTTCATTGGCATTTATATTCTTCAAAAATTAGTGTTAAAAGGAGCATAAAAGAGGACCTGGATGAGAGAGAGACAAATGATACCTAATAAAGTCCAAATACTTATGAAGATGAATGACAAGATATTACTTCTGGAATTTATATGGTTCAATTTTCTTGATATTTAGGAAGAAATCCATTCCTTCTTCTTTACCTGCCATAGAAGAAAAAAAGATTTGCTTGTTGCTTTGAAAGATTATTGCATGCTTTCCCTTCATTTGCACACATAACAGACAAGAGATAGAAGAAAATTAAGTCCTTAAGTTACAGAAATTGTTCATCTAATCCAGTGAAATAATTTTAATTTTTCTTTTAAAATCCAAATAGTTTTATGATTACTTTTGCACCTTTGTTTTTTCCAGATGTTATTTATTTTTTATAATATATATTATTGATTTTAGAGAGAAGAAGGGGGAAGGAAATAGATAGAAACATGGATTGGCTGCTTCCTGTATGCCTCTACTGGGGATCTACGCTGCAACCCCAGCTCTGATTGGGGCGAATCCAGCCAGTGACCTCTTGGTGCATTGAACAATGCTCAACCACTGAGACACGCAGGCTAGACCAGATGTTATTTATTCTTGAATTTTCTGTCAACATTTATTGGCCAGAAGAAACCTCAAAAGTGTTGGAATTTCAATAGGCAGCCTCTATTATTTTCTTTGCCTGAACTGGTTTGTATATAAGAATTGTTTTAGTAAATTGTTCCCAAGGATCTTGGGAATTACTTTTAGGTGAATTTTTCTCTTTGTTATACACTCCCAGGATAACAGTAGTTAATTTTGTGCAACTTGGATCTTTTGGTTCAGCAACATTTTTGCTAATTCCTGTTGATGTAAGAAACGTCCAAACCTATTGAGAATTTTTATGAGTTTATTTGAGCAAAACTGACAGCAGCCTCCCAGAAGCAAAATTTTAACAGATTGAAATAAAAGTAAGGAGGATTATATGAAATCTATTGGTGGCAGATTAAGGAGAATGGCAAGGGTGGGTCTGGTATTAGCTAAAAAATAAAATGAAAAGAAACAAACTTTTTTTACATTGGTGGGTACCGGATAACTAATAATTAACATTTACAGCACATAGAGATAGTATTGGGGAACAAGGTAATAATGAGAGGTTTTGTTGGCTTGTGCCCTGCGGGGGAGGGGGACTGGAAAGGGAGATTACTTTGGCATTTCAAAGTTACATTATCTTGCAAGCAAAAAGACAATAGTCAGGTTCAATTAAGATTGATTTTTGTCAAGAAAGCTACAGGCCTAGCATGTGACTTCCGGCCATGACTCACTTTTAGTTAGGAATTTTTATTTTCAGATGATCCCAAGTGGTTACTTTAGGTCTCGAGTTTGTAAGGCCCACCAGGCAGGCCTCCCCCAAGCTTGTCAGGTTTAGTATGTGGCCCCTTTCTTGTCAACATTACAAATGTCTTGCTTCTTTGGTATGGAGTCAATGACACATTTGGAATAATTTTACTTTTTTAATAGTCAACAAAATACCAATCATGTTTCATAGCTTTCATGAAAAATTCACATGCTTCAATTATTATGACAACTTAATTTAGCATATATTTGAGGTATTTTAGCACATTTTTTCTAGAGTCAATATATTAACTTTATCACTTTCCTTACTTTGTTGTGCTTGTTATCTACCTCTACTCCCCCGCCCCCCACCTCCTATACTCTATTTATGACAGATTTAATACCTTGAATTCAAGTTTACATTATTCAACAATGACTCACATAAGGTGAAGAACTGCCCAGTGAATGTTCATCGGTCAGCCTTGCTATTCTGAATCACAGACCAGCAGGAGCCCCCTTTGCCCTGAGCAAGTCACTTCATCCTTGTGAAACAGAAAAACAAGATTGAAAGCATGAAGTGTGTGATCCTGTTGCCAGAAATTCAGGTCCTTGGGGAAGTTGTGGAGTTGACATGCTGTTCTTGAATGCAGAACTCATATGTTGTTGATGTTCATGCAGTACATGGGGAAATAGAGCTCTAATCATATTAAACTCCTCTGTGCTTGTCAATAAACTTATGACAAATTTATGAAAAGTGTCCACCATGTGTCATGATGCCTTATGTTGCAACTATTCTTCTTTCTCTTTTATTTCTTTTATGTTAGCTTTGCGTTTTTATTCAGGAAAGTTAAAGGATTATTTTTTCCGGTGCTATTGGAGCTTTGAGTGAATGTTCATTGGTCAGCCTTGCTATTCTGAATCACAGAGCAGCAGGAGTCCCCATTGGTATCATCCTTCATCTATTTATTATAATCTTCTTCACAATAAGAATAATAGTTGATTAAAAACTTGAATCCATTTTTAGTGCAATCAGAATAACTTAGGGGACAGGGAAAGACTATATTTAGTACAGAATGAAAAGTTAGGCCTATCATTTATACAATAGTCATCTGTAAGTTCTCCAGAGAAATCTCAGCTCACATATCCTTGTGTGCATAACAGCAGGAGGTGGGAAGTAAACCACAGGGCAAGATTGTGTGCCGGGAACATTCCTCAATGGGAATCTGACTCACAGTCCAACTTGCCCACTTGCAGAGGATTGGCCAATTATCTTGAGTAGACCTGGACCAAGCTTCTACTTCAAATCAGAACAGAGGGGCCTTGTTTCTAGAGTGAAGACTCTGATCTAGAGAATGAAAAAGAAAATGTGATATTTCACAGCACCCAGACCATTTTCTGGCTAACCAGGCACTTTACTTGCAAAGAGCTGAGTGCTCCAGAAGGACCTACCTTTCCAGACACCTCTCTCAGAAGCTGGACACAGGACTGCTATCCACCTACATAGAGTACCTGGAACTCTTAATGTAGAATCATTTCTTGGGACCAGAGTATGAATGCTCTATGCCTTTCAAAGATTGTATCAATAATGACATAAGTTGCCTGGGTAGCATGGAAGATTTTGCTCCCATCCTTTCCTTCCAATTGAAATTAGCAAGTATTTTCTAACATTGGAATATAGGTCCATGACAATCAGGACCTTATTTTTCGGTGTTCATTTTGAGTTCCCAGCTCTTATCACACTGCCTGTCAGAGAAAAGATATTCAAGGAATATTGTGGACTCTGTGAATGTGGAATGAACTAATGAGTGAATGAGATAATGCATTGAACATTCAGTGTACTAGTATAGCATTTAAGAATATGCCTTCTGTGACTGGTTATTATTATAAGACAAAATTCTATACAAGGGCACTGCTAACCTGTGTTTACCTCCTGTAGATGCCAAATCAAACTAATAGGTCTAGTCAGGTCCACCCACCCCAGATATCCACTTGAGAGAATGCCTGAGGGAGTCTGAATTTGAGATTTATTACAAAGATAAATGCCATTGATGAGGTTTGGTGACAATCCCACACTCCTAATGAGAACAAGTTTCAGTATCTTAAACCTAGTCAAACATGAGAGACTATGAAGGGCCAACAGTGGTTTTTTTTAAAATTGGGTTTTAATTCTTTTTCACTAACAAGCTGGTACCCAACTTACCCAAGGTGGCTCAAGCCTCATGTGGGTCCCATCTGTGTATTTTTTGAGGGTTTCAAGTTCTTTTGTCTTCCAAGCTTCCCTTCCTTGTATGACCACAGAGTCTTCAGTCTTTGTTAAGCGACTCTCATCACCCGAAAATCCTGTCTGTGTGTTCTGAGCCACCCATGGGGATGCTGGATGAGAAGAAGGATTTGGTTCTGGAGCCCTTTGCAAGAAGGTAGAAGAAATCTCTTCTTGCTTAGAGGCCTTCAGAGATTGCATTCTGCATTTGTCAACACCATAGACATCCCATTTAAGCATTCCCCAGTGAGCCTCTTGGGCCCTGGTGTTTATGCCTTCCACAGCCCTTGCTTACACCATCATGTATTACTCCATTTAGCCCCTATAATTATTCTGGAGCCAACAATCATTACCCCATTTTTCAGAATTTGCCGAAGGCAAACTCTCTTGGTGTACACCATAAAACAGTCATTCAGACACTTCACTTTTAGAAAAAGTATTTTATGATCAAGCATGTTTGAAAAAAGATGCATAAATTACCTTCTTGAGTATTTCCAGTGCACATTAATCTTGAAGTAAAGACATTTATTTAAGTTTGTTGAACACAGGTTTTTTTCCCACGCTGTGATCTCTCTATTCCTATATAGCATCTTTGGAAATACTGGTCTAAATAACAGAAAAATAGGTAAGAAGAAGAGGGAGGGAAGAGTTGTAACTCTATAGCTTGCCACACAGTCTGCCTTCTCTAGACTAGTTCATTAATATCTATGTTTATCATAATATACACAAGTTTATTATACTATACATAATGTACCCCACAACATACCACAGTGCTTTCTTTCTTTTTACTGATTTATCAATAATAAGTTTATCTGAATATTTCAGTAGAATACTGAAGGGAGAAACTATGAACCTAAAGAAAAAAATATACAGGACCATTTTGTGAGTAAGGGAGAATAGGGATAAACACACAGGACAGAGAGGGATATGTCCAGGCTAAGTTCCTCAACAGTGACTTAGAATAAAGATGGAAAGGTTGAGGAAACAGCCCAGCAGACTCCAGCTTTTGGGAATTACCATTAATAATACCCTTCACACTTACATGGCACTCTATAGTTTGCAAAGCATCTATAAATGTACCATAAAATGGGATTCTCATAGCCAACATGGCTGGTCAGATTCTGTTGCTATTATGAATGAGGAAAGAATTTACCCAATGTCCATGCAGTTTGTATTCTAGTTGGGAGTTCAACCCAAATCTCATTATTATTTTAAATCCAGGGTCCTTCCAGGGCAAGGCTGTGTGATTGATGAGAAATGAGGTTAAAATGGATAAGGAATAAATCTGGGGACAAATTAAAATGAGAGGAAAAGCATCTTAAGGTCACTCATTTCACAATTCCCCTGGAAATGGCCACACATTGCCAGCCCATTTCGGGGGCCAGCACAGAACTGATAGCCTAGTGTGACAGGAAGCATATTCAGTTTTGCTCCTGAGAGGTGTCGCCCCATCTTTAGCTGAGGCTGATGAGATGTTTGGGAATGTTAATAATTAAATGGGTTTGAAGTAAGAATTTTCATAGTTTCAAATTGTTCCCAACAGATCAGGCACAGGAGTGTAGTAAAAAATTGGAAAAGCTGGTGAATCAAGGGTTAGAGTGACAGGAAGAGGGAGGATTTGAGATAATCCTGAGCTAAGAGGGAGAGGCAGCTTGGCAAGGAGTAAAATTAGGAGTCTGTATATAAAAGGGGAAGAATTCTTCAAAAGAAGGAAAAGCAAGTGTTCAAACATCCCAGAAGAAACTTCAAGGAAATCCTAATTAAATCCTGTTGATTGAATCATAAATTATGTCCACAGTGAATATAATGCATTTTCTTTACCTACATCATTTCCTTAGAATTTTTTTGTGTGCATTTTACTAAAGCACCAATCATTGTGGTAAGATGGAAAAGTGGCTGGTCCCATTGACCGTTACGAGAAATGAAGCATCATCCCTGAACCTCACCCCAGAAGGAAAAGATTAGTGATGGAGGCCTTTCTGGTCTCCTGTCAGCTGTGTACCATGCAAATACCCAAAATAATATTTTATCCCCCCAGAAAATGAAAGATGAGTTTCTCAACTCCTGGCTTCTGAAGTAGGAGTAAATCTTTCTCTTTGTTAATCATATCCAGATTTCTTCCCTCAGCATTGCAGAGCTCCAACTTCTTCAGGCAATTTCCCTCCAGAACTCACAGGACTAGGAATTTCCTGACCTTCCTCCTAACTTGTGACTCAAGTTAGGACCTACAAATTCCTCTGAGCATGGAATATGACATTCATACTTTTGCCCCAAGGAAAATGCTTCGGTGTTTTCCTCATCACCTGCAGGATAAGGTCAGAACTTTTTAGCACAGTGTGCAAGGTCTTTGGGTTGTGCCTCAATATTCATGTCCAGTCTCAACTGGCAATTCCCCACCTCTCGCTCCATATCTCAGACTCTCCGAGCTGTTTGCCTTCACTCCAACAGCTCGGACATGTTTTCTCCCACTTCCAAGGTTTGGCTTAACACCTTGCCCTAACCTGGAGTGTTGTCACTCCCACCCCTTAAGTTCTTTGTTGGGTCACATTCTTACAATACAGAATCTAAGTGTCATTTCCAGAAGTTTTTCATATATTCTATTCATCCCATAACCCAATATGCCCTACTCTATTTATATCACACAATTATTTTTGAGTGCTTGCTGGATGTTGAATATTCAAAGCTGATCAAAACAAATATCCAGCTTACGTTGGCAAACACCAGTGATCAAATTATCACATAGAAAAATAAAAGCATTAAGTAAGAACTATTAAGTAAAAAGAAAGGATTCTACAGATACCTAATATTATAGGCTAGGGAAGAAAAGACAAGGCAATAATAACTGGACTAAAATATAAACCATAAGCAAGAGTTAACTAAGTGAAGAAAGGAGGAAGCATTCCAAATAGAGTGGTAAGACCTGCCTTTATCTTAAAGCCCTGACAAATAGAGGCATGCAACCCATTTGTTGGGAGATTGAAAGCATGAATGAATGAGGGCTTTAATAAATAAATGTTCAATGAATCACCTCATATCTCTATATTATCAGCCAAAGAACTTAATCTGAAAGGCATTGACTCTTCTCACTGCCTTCAGATAAGGAGAGCTGTTTCAATAGTCAATCCCAAAGGACCACCTGCCACCAAAGGCTAGACCAGAGGAAGTCAGTAAGAAAACAGCTTCTTGGAAGTGGAGACCAACAGTCTGCGGCCAAATTAGCTGAAAAATAATGGCAACGTTGGGAAAGAGGAGAGGAAGTGGAGATGAAAGATGAGAGTAGGGATCATGCACAGATAGTCCTGGACCTCGAAAAAGCAGCTGGTGACTTCTTTAGTTTGGTCGAAAGCCAGGCATAATTATTAAGAGTAAAAACTTATTCTAGAAATGGTGAGAGGAAACCCAAACCCTTGGGCTCTGTAGAAGTAAAGTTTGTTTGTTTTTCCAGCCCAAAGTCTGGGTTTGTTCCCAAGTCTTAGGGCTATCTGTCCCTGTGAGGCCCTGAGGGACTGAGGGAGGAGTTGCCATGGAGAATGGGCCTCTTAGGAGGGAGAATGGCCTTCTAATCTGGAAAAGCATGAGTGCTAGGAGTCAAGCTGGGACCAGTTCTATGTGAAGATCTTTCTCCAAGGCCAATTTAGGGAACGTTTGTTTATATTTTTAACAATAAAAAATAATAATAAAATATTATAGTTACCCTAATTTCATTAAGTCATTTTCTCTTTTACTTTTTTTTAAATTCACTGTGTAGGGAGTTTAATAATTAATTTTCTTTTTCTCTTAAACCTCTAAAGTGATGCCAAGGAACAGATACACAGCAGTTACTCTTCGGAGGGGAACAGCCTTCTAATCTGGAAAAGCATGAAAGAGTTGGTCTCCATCGATTTTTAGTCAGAGTCATTGTCAACCAATGTAATTATAGGCAGCTGTCCATGTCCAAGGCAGCTATTTGCTCAAATATGTGCTCCTTCCTGCTTCTCTGAACTTAAATACTAACCTTCAAATCCATACTTGGCTTTTTAAAGGGACTCTAGAATCCCTTCCAGAAACAAGGGCATATAGAACTCATTGGCATATGCTATAAAGTGTCTCTGACTTGAACTCAGCCACTTGAAACCTCAACTTTATAAGAAAGGTTTAAAAAAACAAAAATGAAAAAGAGAACCAGGAAATAAAAATCCCATGAGCAGCCAGAAGCCATAGAGTAAGTTTTATGAATGGAATTTTATACAGATTACTTGAACAAACACGTTTCTAGTTCCTCAAAAGAAGCAAAATGATGGTAAGAAAAGTATACTAACTCTGAAGCTACGCAGCCCTCAGTCAATTCCCATCCTTTCGGTTGACCAACCACATGAATTTTGGTAAGTGGCAGCTCCCTAGCCCTAATGGTCTCTATCCATAAACAGGCAAGATGAAACTTAGCTTAAATGATTGCTGGTATGATCAGAAATGAGAAAATGTGACCTCAAAATTAATTCTTATCTACTTAGCTTTATTTCCAACACCAATGCAGCAGGCTTTCTTCTCTGGACTTCCCCAAGTCCACCACTGATTCAGCCAAGTATTCAAAGTAGGAAGAAGTTTACCTAAATGGTGGTGATGAGAAATGATCCCTGGTCCGCTAACATCAAAGAAAAAGCTGACACTAGAACTCAAATGATACATCCTTCTGGAGTCTCTAGGCCCAGAGTGGGATAAAATAGTCCTACTCTCCTGAATGGTCCCTTAGAACAATGTAAACACTTGGCAAAATAAGACTAATTCAATATGACAATCCCCGCCCCCAAAAGTTTTCAATTTATCCAGAATATTGTAGTTAAGTAGGAAGGAAGAAAGATTTTAAGAAACATTTTTATCTATTATTCTTCAAGTTTCATTCATTCAACATCCACTAAATCTTAACTGAGCACCTATCATGTTCCAGGCACTGTTCTTACTAGGAATACACCACTTAGCAAAACAAACAAAAATCTCTGGCTCTTAAATATTTGCAGATATAAACAGGCAACAATCAATAAACACAGCAAATAGGTAAGCAATACACTTATGTTAGAAGGTGTTAAGTCTGTTGAGAAAATACAGGACAAGGATGATGGAAGTCAGGAGAGATAGGAAAGGGAAGGGACAGAGTATGCTTTTAAACAGAATAGTTAGGAAAGACTCCAAAAAGTTTTGTACCAAAAAGAGAAATCCCTTTGATGTCTGAAAAACACAAAAGGAGACTGGTTCTGGGAGAGCTAAAAATAAATAAGTAAAGTACAACTCTTTTATTGATATTGAATTTCTAAATTGAAATTTAGCTTTATATCTCATGTCCCAAGTAGACTTAATTTTTTAAAAATGAGCTCAGATGTATTTCACATTGTACCCATAATACCAACAAATATTTACATGCTCAATCTATTTTGATGAATGAATCAATGAATAATGAATGAACGAAACATTCTCTTAGTGTTAATTCACTCTAACAAATTGAACTATTATCTTCCAAGTGGTTTGTTTGCTTATATTGTTCCCCCCAAAACCTCATTCTCCCTGGTTTTCTCCCTTATGAATTTCCCAGGAAAGAACATCTATTTTAGCCAATATAGCACTTTTCACTATAAAACTCTACTCTTAGGCAGCATCATACCAAGCTATCTCATTGCTGGATTTCCTTATGATTCTTTTTGTTATGACGAAGACCAGAGGACCAGTCTGCTGTGGTCAGGGTTAGAGGGTCCCTGACAGACAAGAAGAATTAAATTACAGACTGAGCCTCTCAAGACAGATTCTTTAGAAGGAGGCTATAAGAAGGGCAGCCACATATAATTTATGAACCAGCAGATATAAGTAGTTTAAAGAACAAATTTAAAAACAGGGTGAGTGGGATTAAAGTTGTTAGATTTGCTGTGTGAATCTCTACTTTTTTAAATTTTTATTTTTCAATGAAGTTTACATTAATTGCCAAATGCTTTTTCTGTGTCTATGGATATGATCATGTGATTTTTAAAAATATATTTATTTTATTTTAGAGAGAAAGGAAAGGAGAGGGAGGGAGAAAGGGGAACTGAGAGAGAGAAGGAGAGAGAGAAAAAAAGAGAAACATTGATATGAGAAACACCAACTGATGGCCTCCTGTACATATCCCAATTGGGGATTGAACCTGCAACCTGGGTATGTGCCCTGACCAGAAATTAAAGTGGTGCACAAAGCGACACTCAACCAACTGAGCCATACTGGCCAGGGCTTATATGATTTTTTAAAATCTTTCCTTTCTAAGTCCTCCATTCTTTTAAAACAAATAAAATAAATATTTTTTATTGATTTCAGAGAGAGAAAGGGAGAAGGAGAGAGAAACATCAATGATGAGAGAGAATGATTGATGGGCTGCTTTCTGCACATTTCCTACTGGGGATTGAGCCCTCAACCCTAGCATATGCCCTGAGCAGAAATCAAACCCTGACCTCCTGGTTCATGGGTAAACATTCAACTGCACCACACCAGCCAGGCAGTAATGGGATTTTTATTCTTCATTTTGTTTATGTGAGGTAGCACATGTATTGATTTGCAAATATTGTACCGGCCTTACATCTCCAGAATAAATCCAATTTAGTCATGGTGTAGGATCTTTTTAATGTATTGCTGGATCTAATTTGCAATTGTTTTGTTGTGGATGTTAGCAACTATACTCATTAGGGATATTGGCCTATAATTCTCTTTCTTTATAGTGTGTCTTTATCTGGTTTTGAAATTAGGATGATGCTGACCTCATAAAAAAAGCTTGGAAGTTTCCCTCTTGGATTTTTTGGAATATTTTGAGGAAGATAGGTATGAGATCTACTTTGAATATTTGGTAAAAGTCACCTATGATGGCATCTGGTCCAGGGCTTTTGTTTGCTGGGGGTTTTCTTTTATTACTGCTTCCATTTCATTAGTTGTTTTCTGTCCATTCAGGTTTTCTGATTCTTCTGGTTGGGTTT
Organism: Antrozous pallidus; assembly: GCA_027563665.1. Taxonomy (NCBI): domain Eukaryota; kingdom Metazoa; phylum Chordata; class Mammalia; order Chiroptera; family Vespertilionidae; genus Antrozous; species Antrozous pallidus. Next base: position 26,931,810 of record CM050508.1, on the reverse strand, counting down.
AGGAAGAATGTATATTTATAGGAATTTGTCTATTTCACTTAGGTTGTCCAGCTTGTTGGAATATAGTTGTTCATAGTATTTTCTTATAATTCTTTGTATTTCTGTGATGTCAGTTGTTTCTTCACCTCTTTCAATTTTTTATTTTATTAATTTGGGTCCTCTTTCTTTGTTTCTTAATGAATCAGGCTAGTGGATCATCAATCTTGTTTATCTTTTCAAAGAACCAGCTATTGGTTTCATTGATCTTTTATATTGTTATTTTATTATTTCTGATCTTTATTATTTCCTTCCTTCTACTTTTCCTGGACTTTTCTTGTTGTTATCTTTCTAGTTCTTTTAGTTATAGAGCTAGATCACTTATTTGAGATTTTTTTTGTTTTTGTTTCTTGAGGTAGGCCTGTAATGCTATGAATTTTCCTCTCAGGACTGCTTTCGCTGTGTCCCAAAGATCTGGGCTTGTTTTGTGTTCATTTTCATTTGTTTCCAGGAATGTTTTTTATTTCTTCTTTTGTCCATGTGTTTGAATATTTTTGAGTGCTTTTATGGTAGTTGATTTATAGTTTCATGACATTTTGATCTGAGAAGATGTTTGATATGAATTCAATCTTCTTGAATTTGCAAAGGCTTATTTTGTGTCCTAACAAGTGGTCTACCTTGGAAAATGTTCCATGTGCACTTGAGAAGAATGTATATTCTGCAGCTTTGGGATGAAATGTTCTATAATTATCAATTAAATCAAACTGATTTGATGTGTTGTTTAAAGTCACTATTTTCTTATTGAATTTTTTGTCTGGGAGATCTATCTAGTGATGTAAGTGGGGTGTTAAAATCCCCTACTTGTATTGCTATCAATCTCTTCCTGAAAATCCTCCAAGAGTATTTTTTAAAAATATATTTTAGTACTCCTAAATTGGATGCATGTATGTTTACTAGGGTTGTATCCTCTTATTGGATCTATTCCTTTAGAATTATACAATGATCTTTGTATCTTTTATGAACTTTGTTTTGAAGTCAGTTTTGTCAGACAGAAGTATTGCTAACCCAGCTTTTTTTCTCCATGCCCTTACTTTCATCCTGTGTGAGTCTTTTGTTCTAAGGTGGGTCTCTTATAGATAGTATATTATGGGTCATGTTTTTCTTTTCTTTTTTTTCTTTTTTTGTTGAACTTTTATTTATTTTTTATTTATTTTTTATTTTTTTATCTTTATTGTTCAGTTTATTAATTACATTGTTCCCTTTTTTCCTCCTATAGCTCCCCTCCATCTGCTACCCATTCCACCCTCCGCCCTCACCCCCCTCCACTGTCCTCTCTGATAGTTGCATGATTTTTGTCCAGTCTCTTGCTGCACTTCCCACACCCCCTTTCTCCCCAAGAATTGTCAGTCCATTCCCTCTCTATGTCCGTGATTCTGTTATATTCACCAGTTTATCCTGTTCATCAGATTATTAATTCACTTGATTTTTAGATTCATTTGTTGATAGATGTGAATTAGTTGTTCATAATTTACACTTTTATCTTTTTCTTCTTCCTCTTCTTAAATAATAATCTTTCAGCATTTCATATAATATTGGTTTGGTGGTGATGAACTCCTTTAGCTTTTTCTTATCAGCAAAGCACTTTATCTAACCTTCAATTCTGCATGATAGCTTTGCTGGATAGAGTAATCTTGGTTGTAGATTCTTGCTATTCATCACTTTGAATATTTCTTGCCACTCCCATCTGGCCTGCATCATTTCTGTTGAGAAATCCGCTGACAATCGTATGGGTGCTCCCTTATAGGTAACTAACTGTTTTTCTCTTGCTGCTTTTAATATTCTCTCTTTGTCTTTTGCTCTTGGCATTTTAATTATGATGTGCCTTGGTGTGGTCTTCTTAGGGTTCCTATATATTGGGGTTCGGTGCACTTCTTGGACTCCTAAGTCAGTTTCTTTCACCAGGTGTGGGAAGTTTTTGGTCAGTATTTCTTCAAATAGGTTTTCATTGTCTTGCTCTCTCTCTCTTTTTCTGGCATCCTTATAATTCGGATGCTGGTATGCCTGAGGTTGTCCCAGAGGCCCCTTACACTATCTTCAATTTTTTAAATTCTTTTGGGTACTTGCTTTTTCAGCTGAGTGGATTTTATCTCTTTGTATTTCAAATCTTTAACTTGGTTCTTGGGGTGCTCTAGAGTACTTTTAGGTCTTTGTATAATATTTTTTATTTCAGTCAGTGTATGCTTAATTTCTGGTTGGTCCTTTTTCATATCCTTGAGAGTCTCTATCATATCCTTGCAGGTCTTGTTCATATCCTTGAGGGTCTCGTTCATTTCCTTGTATGTCTTGCTTATATCCTTATAGGACTCGACCTTTTCTAGGAGCCTCTTGAAAAGCCCTATAACCGTGATTTTGACTTCCATGTCCAGTTGTTTTTTTTCCTCCATTTCTTTCACATCTGATTTCTTTCCATGTCTCTGCATGGTGGCTGCTTCCCTGAGTTGGTCAATTAGCTTTGTGTGGTAGACTTCCTACTAGGGACAGTGGCTCAGCCTCCCCAGTTACCTGAGGTGGATATGGGTTACACAGTCTTGTTGAAGTTAAGCTCAGGTTAATCGTTGTTAGCACTTGGAGGGGTTGACCTCCAGGACAATTGTCTGTGAAGTTTAGCTGTGCTCAGGTTGGTGGGCGGAGTCTCTGGGACAAGGAGACAGCGTCAGCTGCGCCCTATGCGGCCCCAGGGTCTCTGAGCGAGAGCCGCTGCAGAGCTCCACTGGCTGGCTAAGAATTCAGACTCTCCCCAAATGAGTCTGCACACCCAATGTCTCACCCAAGGTCACAAAACAATGCAGTCTGACAGTTTCCTGAATGAAAGAGCAAGTCATGAGTACTCTCTGCGCAGTCAGGCAGCTGCGCTGTTCCCAAGTTCACGCACACTCCGCACAAGGTTGCCTTTTCCACAAGCCCGCCAACCCCTGCAGCACCCGAGCTTTGGCATGCCCTCCCACTGTCTAGTGTTTACCCCGTATGATAGTGGGTTCCCCGGACTTCGCCCAGAGCTGGAGAATCAGTCCAGTGGGACGTCTTTGTCTCCCTCGTTCAAGAAAACTGGCTGGTTTTCAGCTGCCTGCCCTATCCGCTGGCACGTGCGCTCCTCCAAACCTCTCTCTGTGTGTATCTTCAACGCTGTCCTCAGCCGCTCCTCCGAGTCACAGTGTCTTATCTTCACTTTTGTTTGTGGAATTTTCATTTAGCCAGTTTTCCAGGGATTCTGGATGGTGTTTGTTCTTTCGTTAAGTTGTACTTTTAAAATTGCTGTGTATGACAGCGAGATAGGTGTTTTACCTATGCCGCCATCTTGGTTCTCTCTCGGGTCATGTTTTTCTTATTCATTCAGCTACTCTGTATCCTGTGGTTGAAGGATTTAATCTACTTACATTAAGGTTATTATTGATAGGTACCTATGCATTGTCATTTTATTCTTTTTTAAAAAAAAACCATTATTGATTAAGGTATTACATATGTGTCCTTATCTCCTCATTGTCTCCCACCCCACTCTTGTTCATGCCCTCACCCCCTTGGTGTCTATGTTCATTGGTTATGCTTATAAGCATGCATACAAGTTCTTTGGTTGACCTCCACCCTTACCCGCACCCTCTCCTACCTTCCCACTGAGATTTGCGCATCTGATCAATGCTTTTCTGTCTCTAAATCTGTTTTTGTTCATCAGTTTATGTTGTTCATTATAATCTGCAAATGAGTGAGATGATGTGATATTTATCTTTCTCTGACTGACTTATTTCACTTAGCATAATGTCGATATTCCTCTCCTGATTATATTGCTTCTTCTTATAGCAGTCTTTTTAGCATTTCTTATAATTCTGTTTTAAGGATAATAAACTTCTTTAGCTTTTTTTTTTGTCTGGGAAGCTATTTATTTCTTATTTAATTTTGAGTGATAACCTTGCTGGGTGGAGTAGTCTTGGAGATAGAAAGAAACATTGATATGAGGGGGAAACATTGATGAGCTGTTTCCCATATAAACCCCAATGAGACATTGAACCTGCAACCTGGGTATGTATCCTGACAGCAAACTTTTGGTGCATGGCACAACAGTCAACCAATTGAGCCACACCAGCCAGGGCAACAGCCATAATTTTTCAAGTGCTTACAATGGGCCTGACATCATTTTGAGTTTTATTCAGATGTAAACTCATAAACTTCATACAACTCCATGAAATGTATTCTATCAATATTCACAGGTTACAAAAGGGGAAACTGAGGCAAGAGAAGTTCAGTGATTTGTCAGAGATCACATAACTCTAAGTGACAGAAATCCAAAGAAAACCAGAGATAATTGACTCTGCAATCCCAATGCCTGACCTATAATCTACCCTGCCTTTAAGATGGACCAAACATACTGGTTCTTTAAAACTTTTCTAATTTTGTGATCCCTCTTTTGTTTAATAACTTGGCTCAGTTCTAGCCTTATAACTTTTCCTCACCATATGTATATGTACATTTACATACAAGTTCTTATTATACTATAATTAATCCTATATAATAAAAGCCTAATATGTTAAATGTCCAATCGTCCAGTTGGCCATTCAACCAATTAAAGCTTGATATACTAATGATATGCTAAGGCTGCTGAACCACTGGCTATGATGTGCACTGACCACCTAGGTGTAGACGCTCCAACTGGTAAGTTAGCTTGCTGGGGTCTAGCCGATGGGGACTGAGATGGGCCAGACATACTCTGGAGCCCTCCAAAGGTCCCTCCCCAGCTGGCTAACCTCCCAGGGGGACGTCGGAGAGCCGGTTTCAACCCTATCCCACAGGCAAGGCTTCTAGTATTTATTTTTTATTTATTATAGTATTAGTCACATTGTATACACACTTTATGTCTATTAGCAAAAGTGATTTACAATTGTTCATATGGAAAATAATGCAATAATTAATAAATATTATAAGAATAAACTCTGTGTTTTTTGTACTCACAACTATAAACCTACTTTGCTCCACCCTTTATGTACAAAATATTTATTCATCTGTTCACACTCTGAGGGTCCTAAGGAAGCAGGAAAACTAAGGTACAGATATTGGCAGCTTTTTGGTGGAAATGAGCCATGACTGGTTCCCAGTGAAGGTGGCCACAGGGTGTGGGGAAGAAGACTGAAAGCTTCTAAGCCTGTGGGTTTTTGGACACAACATGTGCTCTGGCCCAAACCACACACTAAGTCAGGTTCTTCAGATTCATCTCAGTGCCTTCTTTCTCTGTTCAGATTCCTAGCAACTGTTTCTAGCCAGTTGCTTTCAGGCCAACTCCACAGCCCAGATCTGATTCAGCAAATTTGGATTTTCCCCCCAAACGGTGGCTCCCCTGGGCTCTCTCATTCTTCCTGCTTCCTCTGCAATCAGTATCTTTTCTCTTTTCTGATGGCTCCTTTATTAACAGGGCCTGAAGGCTATACTCAGTTTTGTTCTTTTTTAACAAAATAAACTACTTCCATGTTATTTTATTTCATTCCTGAATACTCCCACTTAGGAGTTTGTTGTTGTTGTTTTCTGTTTTTTATTTTATTTTGGGGGGGGGGGGAGTGGGGGGTGTTGGTTATTGTTTGTTTATTGAAGTCCTGGCTGAAGGCACTGCCCCTGGAGTCTGGAATTTTCCTTTAGCCCCACACCCTCTGCCAGCCACACCCTCTGCTTCCTGTGGGCCTGTCCCAGGGGCCTGCAGCTGAAGTAACTCTGCCTGTCCCTATTCCCTGTTCTCCTCCCCATCAGACTCTTGCTCCACTGTCCTCTCTGAGAACTTTGAATACCCAAATTCCCATGCTCCTCCCCAGATACTCCCAGATCCCCAGTCTCCTTGGAGATTATTTCCTATATTTATTTTTCAGCACTTCATAGTTTAAATATATATACATACAAATATATATATGCCATGTAACAGAGGATATATATATATACATACATATATATGCCATATAATAGAGAATATATATATATATATATATATATATATACACATATGTGTGTGTGTGTGTGTGTGTGTGTGTATGGTATAACTGATTGCTTTCAAAATAAACAGTTTCGGGGGAAATCTACAAAATGAACACTACTATAACATGGTATTTGTCTCACCTTGTCCCTAATAATTTTTTTTTTAAGTACAAGGTACTATAACCAACACTGAAAATCCTAAAGATTTGAACATCATTTGGATTTCAATAGGCTTTAATTATGCTCCACGAAAGCAGGGCCTTTGTTCTGTATACTGGTATATCCCAAGTACTTAACATTTACTAGGCACTCAGGAAAACATTTTCTGAAGGGAGGAAAGGCCTCATTATTTAAGAACCATTACTAAAGACTAGGAAATACAAGAGAGACTCATTGATAGAGCTTGTTGAGTATAAACATTGAAATAATCTAACCTATACCAGTGTCTCATTAACCTGTGGTCACACTGTGAATTTAAGTTATTTTAAGATTTGTCCCACTCTTTATTTTACTGAATTTCAAATAATCAAGGTATCCCAACAGAGAAATAACCCACAAGAATATAAAATTTAAGGAAGTGCATTTTTAATCTGGACATTAAATTATTTTTAGAAAATATTTCTGTAGTGTAATAACATAAAAACATTCAAACCTGTAAAGAATTTTTGTGAGTTTATTTGAGCCAATCTGTCAATAATTGCTGGGAAGCAAAATCTCAACAAAGAGAATGGCGGGTTACATCTATATTTATACAGTGCAATCAATGAAAGGGACCTAGGTGGGTTACATGATATTCATTGGAAATAGACCAAAGAGAAGGGAGAAAGCAAAGTGCAGAAACCCTTGGGACTGGATAAAAAGCAAAATGTTAGACATATTTAAGTGGGTGCAGGAACAATTAACATGATAATGAAGGAATTTGTGGTATCTGTCTTGGCGCCCAGGTACATTGGGTTGTGCCCCAAGGGGTTCAGAAAAAGGGAAGTTACAAGTTAACCAGACATTTCAAGGACATGTTATTATAGATGCAAAAAAGACAGATAGGCTCAGTTAAGGTAAAGGGTGACTTTGTCAGAGAAGCTACTGGCCTAAGGATGTAACTATCCACCATAACTGTTTTTAACTAAAGTTTAATTTCAGATCATCTTTTGTGGTCACTTTAGATCTCTGAGTTTGCGAGACCGCCATGCAGGCCTCCCTGAGCTTGTCAGGTCAGCATGTGGCCCCTTTCATCCACAAGTGCAAATGTTACCTGAGTTTTCAGGATAAAGGCTTTTGTTGATGTTTAGATATAAGTATATGTAGTAAAATATGTTATTTGCTATAATTAATTTCAAGTCATTGCTGGATAGTTCTCTGGCAAGGAAGTCCTCTTTCTTCTAGCAAATTCAATGTTAAAGCAAAAAAGTATTTGTTTAATATCTTTATATTTACTAGTAGAGAGCCTGGGACATAATAGATAATTTGTAGAGGGAATGAATTTTTCGATATATTCCCATAGGGTTAAGAGTGCTGTATTTCAAAGGTTAAATTTGACCAAATGGCCAGTGAGTGACATTGACATATGAACCCCATGGAACTACTATCTATCTCTGAAACATGTTATTGTCCTATATTTTGAAAGAAGAACTAAAAAGTTCGGCCTAGTTTATCTTATTTTGCAGAAAATGGGGTTCTGAGAGATTTTCACTAACTTCATCAATCTTGGAAAGAGAAGAGGTTATGGGTGAGATAAAGTGGACTAGAAAGTTCCCTGGGTTTGGAATTGTATAGAATCAACAAACTTGTGTGGTCTTAGGGCAGACACTGATATCTGGATTAATAGAGACCCTTGTCACGCTGTCCCCTAATTGACAACCAGTCAGCCATCAGACATATGAGGAAGACTATGCAAATCTGCCCAAGAATTAACTGCAGATACACAGTGAGCTTTGCCAAGATCCCCTAAACCAAGCTGACTGGCAACTTCACACCATTAGCCCACAGATTTGCAGGCAATATTAGATAACTGTTTTAAGGATCTGAGTTTTGAGGAACCTAACCAATGCACACCCTAATTTCTATAGCTAAGCAAGCTTAGGAAACATTAGCCTGGAAGATATCTGCAACTTTCTTGAAATAAAGAGATAAGTCTGAATGCCAACCTCTATAAATCCCTTGGTATTTGGCTCTTCTATCCCATTAATTGAACACAAATATAATTAGTAAAAGCTCATATTGACTTTTAATAGCTTAAATATCTACTGAAAGCTATAAAAATAACCATATTCCATGATCATCAGTATCTAAAAATGTAATTCAGTTTTTCTATCTCTAGAAATAAAGGACACAATTAATGTTTAAAGTAAGTAATGATTCTTGTGTTAATTCTAGAGTAACAAACTATGCTATCAATGATTTTCAAGTTCATAATTTAGAAGCCTGGAAATAGATACTGAATTCTTTGTGGTTCTTTTTTTGTTTGTTTAAGCAATAGACACATTATGTACTCCTTCTAATACTTTGCCTAATAACAACACTGTATTTTAATATTAATGATTAATACCTATTGCCGATACATGCTCAAGATTAATGGCTGGAGCCCTATCTAGTCTGTCTCAGTGGATAGAGTGTCCACCTGTGAACTGGAGGGTCTCGGGTTCGATTCTGGTCAAGGGCACATGCCTGGATTGTGGGCTTGATCCCCAATTGGAGGACATGCAGGAGGCAGCCAATCAATATTCTCTTTCATCACTGATGTTTTGATTTCTCCCTTCCTTTCTGAAATCAATAAAATTTTATTTTAAAAAAAATTACTGGTTTGATGACTGAACAGGAAGTCCTGTGAATGTCTACAGGCAAGTTCTCTTAGTTAGTTATTAATCTCCAAAAAGTGAACTGTACTGAGTCACAGCAGAAAATGAAAGAGAATAAAAGCTTAGTTATATTGATCATTTTTAATTTGTCCTTAGGCAGCTAGCATGCATAAGGCAAGACATTATAGGAAAATTATATATAGTAAAAATACCAGGAGTCACGTTGACTGAAGGATCTCACATTTCATTCTTCTTCAGAGGTTGATGAATAAGCTACAACATGATCTTAATGATCTGACAACAAGGAAAATGAACTAGTTTTTCAATTAACACATTGATTAAAGATTTCACAAGTTCTTTTATTCTCCTTTTACCAGCTAATTAGTTTTCTTATTGAATAAAAAATTAGCAGCCTGGCATGATCTTGCCTATTATAATATTTTGCTTAGACCTCTGATATTTTGAAACAATAAAAAGAAAATAGCACCATGAAAGTGATTCAAAAAATAACCCCTCTTTGAACAAATTTGCTTGACAGTTACAAAGCATATTAAGTTTTATCTAGCATAAAATAACTATAGAAGAATCTTTATTTTTAGAGAAATCCTTTATGAGCTAAAATAACCATATATCAAGTGGAAGAAAACTGAGAGAATAAAAGAAACTCTGGCTGTGTATAGCTTTCTGGCTGTGATAGTTTCCTTTGATCCCATCTAAGAAAGTAGACAAGGCATCTTTTTTTTTTTTTTTACAGCCATTATATAGATGGAGAAAATAAAGTTCAGTGATATCAACTCCCTAATTACTGCACAGGTTGTACATGCTAGAATCAATATTCAAGCACATTTAAAAGAAGGAGGAATCTTCCAGTTCAAATGGTGTATTAGACATACACATCTCCTTCCTGTGCCTCCACTAATTTATTGTAAGGGACTAATAATATTAAATTAATGATTAATATTAATTTTAACTACAAGTAAGAAGATAAAGGGGGGCATCAGTAGAATTGAGGTTTCAATGAATTTCTGGAAAAATGGAAAGTAGATGCAGGTATTGTGGATGATCCAGGTAGAGGAATTTGTGGTCAAGAATAGATAGAAATGGACGGGCATCTGAGAAGGAAGGTGACCTGCCCTGACTTAAAGAACCACAGGCAACCTTGGTTGAGCGTCAGGATGGATCATGAGGTGAAATATGGGACAGGGGACAATTTAATCTATAGACTGTAGGTCAAATCATCCTTCACCCCAAGAGCGAATCCACAGGTAGACATTCACCTTTTCAGTAAGGACAAGTCTTTTGATAAAAATTAAACAAAAAATTCAAGAGAACTAAAGCCCTTGTTGTTAAAAGGTATCCCAAAGAAATGATCTGTATATACTAACATTAGGGTTTCCAAAGCAGAAGAGCTAAGATACCACCCTTTTACCCTAAATTAGATAATAAACAAGCTCCCCACCTTCTTCATACAGCTGCTTTCCTTAGAAACACCTCTGGCATATTTGACTTTTTCTTTTTTAATTGATTTCAAAGAGGAAGTGAGAGGAAGAGAAAGAGATAGAAACATCAGTGATGAGAATCATTGATAGGCTGCTTCCCACATGCCCCACACCGGTTACTGAGCACACAATCCAGGCATGTGCCCTGATGGAAGCCGAACCATGACCTCCGGGTTCTTAGGTCAACACAACTGCTGAGTCACACCAGCCAGGCTTGACTTTTTAAATACACACAGATTTTTTAAAGTTGTTTTTGTATATGTGGAAATTAAAACCTGAAGTAACTTTCTTATTAAAGTCTCTATCATCTTAGAGCTCCTTGCCATTTATGTTTATAATTTCATGTTAATTATAAGTTATATAATTTATAATTTTTTTGGCTTAAAAAAACATATACACTAATATAACTTTTTAATAATGTGAGTTAGTTACCAGACTGATTATTAGAGCATTGAATATTATAAGAAAAAAAGTCAATATAGAAATAATAAAACAACTCAGTTGCAGGAAAAGAAAGGTTATGAGGCCAGTCAAATTTTTAAAATAGGATTTATTTTCATAAAAATATGTCTATCATATATTATTGAATACAATTTATAAAATACAGCAAAAGGCATTATTACAGTTTTATTTAAAGTTATACTTAACTTTTTATAAAAGTCAAGAAAGATATTTAACAAAATGGTAACTGTAATTGATACTAGATGGTGAGCTTGTTATGCAAAGTTCATATTTTCTTTCATTTTTCATGTTTTTAAATTTTCCTTATGCACGTTATGTTTAAAAATTTTTATAGTTTTTTCCTTAATTTTCTACTTAACATCGTGAAAGTCCAAGTTTTTTTAAAATGGTAAATGCTTTTAGTAAAAAAGGTTTTGTCTGATGCACTTAGATTCTATTCTTTGAAGACATGTATATACTAGCATATTACTATATCAATTTATTTCAACATTTCCCTATTGTTGCATATTTTTTGAATTATAATGGATGCTAAAAGGAAAATACTTATTCAAAATCTTTATCTTATTCCTGAGAACATTTTCCTAGAAGGGAAATTACTAGACCTAGAAATATGAATTTTATTAAAGTTTGTGGTACATGTCACCATATTTTACATTTGCAAATATTTCTCCATCTAGTTTTTTCATAATATTATTTCTTAGATTTAACTCTGTCATATTTTTATAGTTATAAGGTATGACTTTAGATTTAATTTTACCCTCAGGTATTTAATAGTAGTCAATATTCCCAAAAATATTGTTCAAAATCATTTCTTTATATTAGGTGCAATATCTATACATACATACTCAATTGGTTACAGAACTACTTGCTTTTTTTCTGGTGATTTCTTTACATTACCCTTTAGTGCTAAAAATGATACTGTTTTGATTGCCAAAGTTTTGAAATGAGTTTTAATATCTAATATAATAAACTCTTTTTTAAAAAAGTTTTAAGGCAATTCTTAAGGTATGACTTTTCTATTGCTGTGCCATAGATTCGATTACTACAAATAGCGGCTTAAAACAACGGAAATTTATTATGTCACAGTTTTTGTGGGTCAGGATTTCACAAGGCTGATTGAGTTTCTCCTATCTGAGGCTTGGAGTCCTTGGCCAAGCTCACTGGCTGTTACAGAATTCAATTCCTGTGGTTGTGTGATTCTATTTCCAATAGGAAAGACAGCACAGACACTCCATGGTGTGACCTGGTGATAGAGAAATGCAAAAATCACCACTTAATACTTCTAGTCAACAACTTATAAAGAGCAAGTGTAAAGTGTCACCCAGATACTTTTGTACTTTGCAAACATTTCAAACATTTGTTTTTAATATATTTTACTAACTTTTTACAGAGAGGAAAGGAGAGAGATAGTTAGAAACATCCATCAGCTGCCTCCTGCACACCTCCTACTGGAGATGTGCCCCCAATCAAGGTAAGTGCCCTTGACCGGAATCAAACCCAGAACCCTTCAGTCTGTATGCTGATGCTCTATCCACTGAGCCAAACCGGTTGGGGCACTTTTAAACATTTCTGCAAACCAATGAATATAATGAGGTAGGCAGGGGTGCTCTTAATTGTGCTAGACAAAGTTAAAAAAAAATGAAAGGATGAGTTCAGGGATTCTAATTCCCAGCTCAGGTGCTACTGGGAATGGATAAACGACCTGAAAGCTTCAGTATGTGCCCTGAAGGAGACCCTAATCTGCAACCTTAGGGCTGAGATTCCTGAGAATCAGTGTTACAGTGGATTTATTATTCAAGATCGACTCAGTCACACTGGGAGGGTCCAGAAGACATAGCTTTCACCACCACTGTGAAAAATAAGCTCGGGGGGCAAGCTCTGGCATCCCTGAAGAGTGCGGTGAACTGCCTTCTCTGTAGGGCAGACCTTACAGTGGGAGCTGTAGTCACTTCACTGAGAAACCTAAATGCAGTGAGAGTACAGTTGTCCCCCCTTATTCGCTTCTCGTGGGTTTGGTTGCCTGCAATCAACCTTAGTCTAAAAATGTTATATATACTCTGCTGGATTATTTCCAGTTTTTAGCTACAATGAGTTGTGCTGTTACAATTATTCCTGAACATGTGCTTTGAAGAATATATACCCATGGGGATTTTTAAATGGAGTTTTTATTAAATCTATACATAACTTTGGCAAGAATTTAATACCTCCTTCAACCAGGACCATGATAGATGTCCCCATTTATGAAAAATTCAAGTTTCTTTCAGTAATGCCTTTTCCCTATGCACCCAGATTGATGCCCTTTGGCCCTGGCCAAAGAGATGGAAAGACAAGAGGAGCAAGTAAATGGGATGTCTCTTTCTTGCTTGCTAATGTTGCACCTTCTTGGCAGAACATTGGTTGAGCCAATTATATTCTGTTCTGAGAATAGGTACAATGCTTTTTCATAAGTGTTAATTGAGCACAGTCATTAGCTTTCACAACACCATCCTTGGCTTTCATTCTTGATTATCTCTTGCTCATTCAATTTTTTTTTTACATGGCCTTTTAAAATATGCACTCAGCAGAGATTTCCCTGGGGGACAATTTGGGTTGTTTTAGAAACTTCCTTTTCTGCCTCATACACTTTTTAAAATGCCCTTCCCTCTTGAGTCATACTCCTGTTTACAACCCATTCTTCACATTAAAAACATTTATCTGCTTCAGTAAAATCTTGGGAATAGGTCAGATTCAAATGCTCTTCCCTCTTGAGTCATACTCCTGCTTACAACCCATTCTTCACATTAAAAACATTTATCTGCTTCAGTAAAATCTTGGGAAAATATCTGCTTATTGATATGACAAGAGGTGTACATGTATAGGTTGGGAAAGAATTATTGTGCACCATCTTGGAAGAATAACTACCATGGGAAACAAAAGAGAAGTACACACCCTAGGGATTCTTCTAAAACAAGTCAAATTATGCCAGTTCTCCACTGAAGATCTTACAATGACCTACAAAGTGCTGCAAAGACTGCTCCAACCCTTGAGCCTCTTTTGAGTCCAAGTTCTTGCACTCTGTCCCTGAGTCATTGCATTCCAGACTCACCAGTCTCTAGCTGTTTCCCAAACTCCCCAAGCACTTTCTTATCTCAAGAACTTTGCCTTTGCTCTTTTGTCTGGAATGGGAAGCATTCTCGTTATCCAAAATATTCCTTTCCTCACTTCTTTTAGCTCTCAGATCAAAAGTCAGGGAAGCTTGTCATGACCATCCTACATAAAATGGCAGCCTCCATTGTCTCACTAGTATGGACTACATCATCCCTCCTCCCAAGATGACTGCACTTGGAAAAGGAAATAACTAATGTTGAATAAGATTACAAGGATGGGGATCTACTCTGATTATTTGTAATCTCTCTCTCTCTCTCTCTCTCTCTCTCTCTCTCTCTCTCTCTCTCTCTCTCTCTCATGTGAGGAAAAGGAGGCAGCTGTTTACAGGTCAGAAAGAGAATGCTCACCAGAAATAGAATCAGCCAATACCCTGATCTTTAACTTTCCAGCCTCCAGACTGTGAGAAGTAAAAGTCTGTTGTTTAAGCAACTCAGTCTATGGTATTTATATGGCAGCTGAAGCTGACTAAGACACCTACCAGCACCCTCTGCCCACCTACCCTGTCTGTAGTCTCTCCCCACCAAACTACGTACTCCCAGGGGAGAATCTTTGTGTTTTATAAACTTGGTCTGTTGCCCTAGCTCTGATACCTAAAAGAGGGCTGCATAAAGAGCCTACTGATAAATATTTGCTGAAAATTTTGAGTGAATGGGTAAATAGGGAATTCTTTAGCATTAATAAGGGTAGAAGCCGCATTGTTTTTCACCAACTAAAAGTATAACATTTCTCCCCTTTCCCAGCAAAGACAGCAGATGTTTTCAAAAGATAGCACAGATGAATTACTACAGGGATAACACATTATTTAAACCCTATGAGAACAGAAAGGAACAGAAAGTAAAAAGTGGAATGATGCTAGGTGATTTTGGTCAGTGCACAGCCCAAAATCTCTAAGGTGGTCAAATTTTGTTTTCACACCTGTTCATAAACGTGCATGTAGTTGAGTGCAGTACTTGAGTGTTGTTTACCCACAGGAACCTGTTAGTGCAGCATAGGTTAGTAGATCAGTCTGTCCACTGGGAAAAGTGACTCAGTTCATTACAGACCCACCATGGTGTTTTGACTCTGTGGCAGCACCACAGGTATATCTCAGAGCATCTTCTAAGAGCTCTGGGGGTTTGTTTCCATAGCAGGCTTGCTGTTGGTGCCCACTGAGACACCGTGTAATGAATCTGTGCCCAAATAGTTTAATGCCAGAACATTAACCGTTTATGAGAGATCCTCACTAACTCAGTCACAGAAGAGGATAAGTCTGGAGCAAGCTCTGGGACAGACTGGGAAGCAGCCGTGACACCTGTTCCTTGGGCGTTGTGAATACTTCACTTGTCTGTGACACTTCTTAAGTGCAGACTACTCGGTCTTTCTGGCTGAAAAAAAGCAGCTGATAGTGCAGCCTGGTTTACCGACCTGGAAACAGATACTGAATTAATTGCTTAAGGTTGGGTCACAGAAGGAATTAAAGAGAAATCAAGTGGATGAGTTGAGAAATCAAACTAATGGTCTGGTTTTTAATGCCAATTCCACAGCAAGAACATAAAAGCTACCACCTAAGAGGTGATATTTAAGGGACACTTTTCTAGCTTCCAGACCAGAATATCCAGCTCAGTTTCTCTTTTATCAAACCATTTCTCTGAAAATGCATCCCCAGAAGAAACGTGAGAGCTATAGGAATCAGGTCAACAGAAATAAATTTGTCAACCTGAATTAGTTTCCGGGGGGGGGGGGGGGGGGGGCACATAACAAATTACTTTGATCTTGGTGGCTTAAAACACAGAAATCTATTCACTCATCTTTCTGGAGGCCAGAAATTTGAAATAAAGCCTTTGAAAAAAATGTAGATTGCTTCTGGGGATTTTGAGGGAGGGTCCCTTCTATTCTCTCCTAGCTTCTAATGGCTCTGGCAATCTTTGGTATTTCTTGGTTTATAGACAAATCACTCCAATATCTGCCCCTGTTTTTGTATGCCTTTTCCCTCTGTGCCTCTCTGTGTCTTCTTTCCTGTCTCTTATAGGATAGCCATCATTGGATTTATTGATATCACCTGGAGATTCTTATCTTATTCCAAATAAGATCACATTCTAAGATTCCAAGGGTTAGAACTTAGACGTGTCTTTTGGGGACACTATTCAACCAACTATACACTCTTAACCTACACTTTCAGTATGCTTCCAGTCTCATAGCCACAAATGTTTGCATTACTTGGTTTTAAAGCACAGGTAAGATGAATGGCATCGAGCTTTTTTAACCTGTAATAATCCCTCCCTTCTCTAAAGCCTTATTTCATTCTTTCTTTAAATCTCTTCTCCATTTATATTTCCTCAAACATATTTAATATTTTATAGATTCTACCCACTCCCTTCCCCATTTTATCCTCAGACATCTTCATTTTTACAAATCCATATCCAGTTACAGAATATGTTGAAAGGCATATGATCCTAACCCTGTGACTTACAACCTTGTCATGTCACGTTGAATGAGGTACTCACCGCCGCAGGGTTCAGTCTTCTTGTCTGTAAAACAGTGTTTGCTAGAAGAATTAAGGGCATTATATATAAAGTTCACTGCCTTGTTCATAAGTAGCAAAAGCTTGCTCAATGCTAGCCAGTATTCTTCTTCTAGGAAACACATTTTGTCTATGTGTTATTGAGTAGCTTATCTAGATGTGGCACAGGGAAAGGCATTGTGGGGAGGGTTTCTGAGTCCAGAGAACATCATCACCCTTAGAGAATTCACAAATGGATTGTTTTATGTTCTGAAATTCTAAGAAGCAGAAGGCTCAGTAAAGCCCTTGAATCAGAGCACAACCTGCATGGATCATGCTCTTCCTGTGTCTAGGAAGATGTGCAGTATCATTACTGATACTAGGTATTTATATTAATTTAAACCCCTTCCCTAGCACTGGCTGGTGTAGCTTAGTTGGTTGGAGTATTGCCCTGTGCACCAAAGGGTCACAGGTTCAATTCCTGTTTGTCACAAATATTTTTTCTCTCCCTCTTTTTTCCTCTCTAAAGAGAGAGAGAGAGAGAGAGAGAGAGAGAGAGAGAGAGAGAGAGAGAGAGAGAGAGAAATAATAATAAAAAAAGCTTACTGAATCTCTCCCCAAAAGAAATTACCCTTCAATAACAACTTTTTCTCTCCTGAAAATTTGCTTTCTGCAGCAGATTCCTGGCAAGTCTTACCAAATAATTTTCCATGTGATTACCAATTTTCAAATATCCAGTCACTTTTTAGTAATCTTTTCTTAAGTTGTGTTTTGAAAATTCTACAGATCTAACCTCACCACAGCAAACTCCCTTTGAACTGCTACACTGTCAGATGAAAACTCTCTACCTGTGGCACTCTTGGGTTTTCCTGGAACAGTGCAGCTATTGTCCCAGATCATGCCCCAGAAGCGTTGTCAGGCAACTCTGGTGTCTTCCAAATCATTAGACGAATCAGTAAGGATCAGTCAAGTCTGTATGCCAAATATATTTCCCATTTCTCTGCCAAGTTCATGGGAATAACAAATCTGCATATTGTTTGTAAAATGAAGCTCATAGGGTGTAACCATGCATCATAAATCATGATATCAATAGCCAATTACTCAGTTTCCTGATCTTAATAGATAGCAGAATGCCACTATTTCTGGGAACATTCTAGCCACCACTATTTAAATCTTTTTTTTTTTTCCTAGAAAGTTCCATTGTACTTTTTTCTTTATTTTCTTTTATTTTTCAATTAGTTTGCATTCATTATTTTTGGTATTAGTTTCAGGTGTACAGCACAATGGTAGACAATCATATACTTTACAGAGTATTCCCCCTGATATTTCTAGTACCTGGTTCCATATGTAGTTATTACAATATTATTGGCTATACTCCCTGTGCTGTACTTTACATCCCCATAACAATTTTGTAACTACCAATGTGTACTTTTTAATCACTTCACATTTTTTAACCCAATCACCCACACCACCTCTCCTCTGGCAACTATCAGTCTGTTCTCTGTATCTAAGAGTCTGTTTCTATTTTGTTTAATTGTTTTGTTCTTTAGATCTCACATATAAGTCAAATAATATGGCATTTGTCTTTCTCTGTCTGACTTATTTCACTTAGCATAATACCCTTTAGGTCCACACAGGCTGTCACAAATGGTAAAATTTCATTCATTTTTATGGCTGAGTAATATTTCATTATATATATATATATATATATATATGTGTGTGTATAATGTGTGTGTGTGTGTGTGTGTGTGTGTGTACACATACACACACACACACACCACTATCCACTCATCTATTTATGGGCACTTGGGTTGATTCCATATCTTGGCTATTGTAAATAATGCTGCAGTGAGCAAATATCTTTTGAATTAGCATTTTGAGTTTCTTCAGATATATAACCAGGAGTGGAATTACTACATCCTAAGGCAGTTCAATTTATTTTAAATAAATCTTTATTGTTCAGATTATTACAATTGTTCCTCTTTTTTCCCCCAGAGATTCCCTCCACCTGGTTCCCACCCCACCCTCTGCCCTTACTCACCCCCACTGTCCTCCTCCATAGTTATATGATTCTTGTGCAGTCTCTTCCTGCACCCCCTACACCCCTTTCCCTCTGAAAATTGTCAGTGCACTCCCTTTCTATGCCCTTGGTTCTATTATATTCACCAGTTTATTCTGTCCATCAGATTTTTTTATTCACTTGAGTTTTAGATTCGCTTATTGATAGATATGTATTTGTCGTTCATAATTTTTATCTTTACCTTTTTCTTCTTCTTCCTCTTCTTAAAGAATACCTTTCAGCATTTCCATTTAATACTGGTTTGGCAGTGATGTACTTCTCTAGCTTTTTCTTATCTTTGAAGTTCTTTATCTGACCTTCAATTCTGAATGATAGCTTTGCTGGATAGTGTAATCATGATTGTAGGTTCTTGCTATTAATCACTTTGAATATTTCTTGCCACTCTCTTCTAGCCTGCATAGTTTCTGTTGAGAAATCTGCTGACAATCATATGGGTGCTCTCTGTAGGCAACTAGCTATTTTTCTCTTGCTGCTTTTAATATTCTCTCTTTATCTTTTGCTCTTGGCATTTTAATTATGATGTGTCTTGGTGTGGTCCTCTTTGGATTCCTTTTGTTTGGGGTTCTCTGCATTTCCTGGACTTGTAAGTCTATTTCTTTCACCAGGTGTGGGAAGTTTTCTGTCACTATTTCTTCAAATAGGTTTTCATTGTCTTGCTCTCTCTTTTCTTCTGGCACCCCTATAATTCAGATGTTGATATGCTTGATGTTGTCCCAGAGGCTCCTTACATTATCTTCATATTTTTGGATTTTTTTTTCTTTTTCAGTTGGGTATTTTTTGCTTCTTCATATTTCAAGTCTTTGACTTGACTCTTGCGATCCTCTAGTCTGCTGTTGGATCTCTATATTATTCTTTATTTCAGTCAGTGTATGCTTAATTTCTAGTTGGTCCCTTTTCATATTCTTGAGGGTCTCACTAAGTTTATTAACCTTTTCTAGAAAATTCTTGAAAAGCCTTATAACCATGGTTTTGAATTCTATATCCAGTCATTTGCTTTCCTCCATTTCCCTCATTTGTGACCTGTTTCTTTGTCTCCACATTTTGGCTGCTTCCCTATGTTGATAGAGTGGCTTTGTGTGGAAGGTGTCCTTTAGAGCCTAGTGGCTCAGCCTCCCCAGTTACCTGAGGGAGACACTCTTGGTGCATCTCTTTGTGGGCTGTGTGCACAGTCTTGTTGTAGTTAAGCCTTGATTGTTGTTGGTAGCACTGGGAGGAATTGACCTCCAGGCCAATTGGTTGTGAGGATCAGCTGTGTCTACGATGGGAGAACTCCTGTGCTGGTGACCTTTTATGAGACAAGAGTGTGTTCCTTATGTATCTGAGGAGTTGTAATCTGGATGATCCCACTCTGACCCCTGGGTACACTGGCTCTTGGATCTCCAAGGAGGTGCTAATTTAGCCTCTGCCTGGGGCCACCCAGCATTAGCTACAGAGAAATCTTCAAATTCCTCTTCTGTGTTTGGGTTTTGAAGGTTCCCAGATGAGGCCCAGCTGTGAAGCAATGCAAGCTGCTGTGGGGCCTTGGGCCTTCTTTTGCATGTTATGGGTCTCACTGACTCAGCTGCAATTTGTTAGGTAAGATTAGAATTCACAGGACCAGGCTATTCATATGCAAAAGCCTCTGAGCTCAGCTTGGATGGGGCAGAGTCTCAGGGTGAAGCAAACAGTGGCTTCGTGGGGTGGGAATCTCAGGACAGAGCACACAGCAGTGGCTTCCTGTCAGCCCTGCCCTAAGATGTCCCTTGGTCTCAGTGTCCTGAGGTAATCGCTGCAGTCACCTCTGAGAGAAATCCACCCTCAAGTTTCTCCCACTTCCAGACAGTCTAATTTTTACCCATATGAGTCTGGGTCCCCAGAGTCTTGGCTGGAACTGGAGTTCAGAGCAGTTGGGTGCTTGTGTCTCTCTCCAACTTGAAAAAGCAGCCGTGTACTCAGTTGCCAGCCCTCTCTGTGTGCGTGCCTCAGTACCTCTGCCTTCCACAGCTCCTGTGATTCTCAGTGTGCTTTTCTCTTTCCTTCTAGTTGTAGAATTTCCACTCAGCCAGCCTTCCTGTGGTTCTGGATGATGTCTTTTTTGTCTTTTAGTTGTAGTTTTCAAATTGTTGTGTGAGGTCGCAGTTTAAGTGTTTATCTGTGCTGCCATCTTGGTTTTCTCAGCAGTCCAATTTTTAATTTTTTTAGGACTCTCCATACTATTTTTCATAAATAGCCACAAATAATTAAATCTTGACTCCTCTTTTAAGTTCTAGACAAAGGTTACACAATGAAATCCCATGTAACCAATTCAGACCCCAAATGAGTTTTATTTGGAAGATATATTACAGCCAACTTGTTTGGGGAGTTTGGGAGGGAGTTTGCTTTCAGGGGTCAAGTGTTTCCTGGTTCAACAGAGTCTCTACCACTCTATTGCATTTTTATCCATTTATATTATTGCCTAAAGTCATTTTAATTGGTGAACCCTGAAGAAATGTAACAATGTCATTTGAAGATGCTCAGAAGTATTGGCTAGCAGGTTCACTTAGACTTACTAATAGCTCATAGTCTGCTAGGCACACCCATGCCGAGCTGGCTGGGTAATTCTGACTCATGGTTTTATATTTCACTCTTAGTCAGGGAGTTAATCGTCAGATTGTTTGATTCCAAGAACCACATTCTAAATTTCATTGGGTTACGGAACTTTGGTATTTCCTAAGCTTTGCTATAAAAATACCAGAAACAATATGCTTGAAAATTTTCCTCAGCAAAATACTAATTTGTTAATTTTAAAATTTAAATAGGATCTAATCTGGCCCAGTAAATATCAGAACAAAGTTTAAAGTGTTCCCAGGAGCTTGAGTTCATGTGGCAGAGCTAACACCAAGTGAACATATCAGCCTTTCCCACATGGAAAGCTTGTCTATTCAAATAGGTAGGTGTTCCCCAGAATAAATGTTCCTTTGTCAAATATACTGGGCCAACTCTCTAATAAATATAGGTAAATATTTTTTTAATTAGGACATCTGGGTTGTTACTATGCTCCAAGAAGAGCAATAGCTCATGTTATTTCCCAAATTCATTTGTCTAGCAAAATCTTTGTGCACAGAACATCTGTTCACCAGTATTCCAAGGCACATTAAAAATGGCTGAGAATGACTGGAGGGCAGAATTTGTGAGAAATACTTAACACTTCCACATCATCCTGGTAATTGAGCCACCCTTTCCCCCTCCCTCCCCCAAAAAAATCAGACCTCTCTGTGACCTTGAGCAGGTTTCAGAACTGCTGTGAATAATTTTCTTCATTGAGAAAGTGACCATTAAATGCTCTTCCAGTTTGAATAGTTTCAGCTTTCCTCCAAAGCTTTATAAAATCTTATGTGGCAATTTTCATTAAATTCCTAAATGGAAACCAAAAAGGGGGTACTACTCTGTAAAATAGTTCCTGGTCTTCCCAGGCCCACCTGATTTTGCACAAATACAGTTAGAATTTCAAGGCCAAATGGTAATTATTTTTTCAGAGACTCATTGCATTTTCCTTCAGTGGCATTTTAAGCCTCTGAGTGTTAGGATCACTGAAACTGTCCACTGTGGCTGCTTCGCCAATCCAAAATTTTTTAGGAAATTATTATCAGAACCCTGAGACAATCTCATGTGGGTAGGAAAACCTGGAGAGGCTAACAAACTTTATTATTTGGTTTCTTAATTGTGATAGAAGTAGGTGTGAAGTTAGACCCCCTTCCATGTTTCTGGTTTATCCATGTCTTGAGTTTTCTCTTTATAATGGAGAATGAGGACGAATAAGGAGGTCATGGGCACATCTCCTCTCCTTCTGAGTCTTCACTTCCTGGGGTTTAAATCTAATGACTCATCTTCAGAATTGGCTTAAGTGGTCTGGCAGCAACCCACTATTTTCAATAATAATTTGCCATTTGATGGTTCAAGAATAAGTGGAAGTAGTTAGAACAAATCACAAATACAGGCTACCAACCTCTTTAACTTACGATTCTTCTTTTCAAACCCAAGAAATTGGGAAAAAAACATTTATGCTTGTTTCTCAGAAAAAAAATAGATTTTCTGCTTATGGATGAGAACAGAGCTTTGTCAAATGGTTCATGAACGGGTGAGAATTCCCACCTGCCCTCATCAGTTATACTTGTAACATAATGAGCTCAGTTTTCCATATTTTACATGCCAAACAGTTGTGTAACTGAAAAAGTATAGTCACATTTAACCACCTGATTTGATGACAAGGAAGGTCCTGATCACATATGAACCCACTGGTCTTCTTCAAATCTGTCCCATTAAAACTATCTCAGAGCCACTAATTTCATCTTTCTTTAATTTTTTATGCTCCCTTTGGTGCATAAATAAGAATACTTTCTTAAAGTTTCAGCCAACCCCACTAGCTTCCCCAGTGTTAGACCTCACACATTATGATACATTTTGTAGATAATGAATGTAAACCCATTCTGTTTGTCTGACTTAGTAAATAACTTGACCTCTCAGTTAATCTTGGATTTGTCTGCTACAACTTGCCCAAATCTTTTGGTTACTCTCCAGCCAGTGATTCTGCTGGAATGGTACTAATGAAGCTGGAGCTACAGATTTCAGTTCCCCTGGGGACTAATTAGCTTCACACAGAGGAAAAAGGTCTTCTAAATTTCCCTTACAACCCCAAGCCATCTATTTTGGAAGTACACTCACTGGGGAAGGAAGGGTATTCTAATTCATTCTCCCCAAATCTACAGAATCTTTTTTCTTCTCAACTAAGTTTCTAGCAGGAGATATTTTACATTCATTAGCTCTGCCTCCTTATTTCAGAGTTATTTCTTAAATGTCTGGCTTCCTCCCTCCTCCCAACACTCCATTAAAATAATTCCTGCTAAAACCACCAACAAACTGCTAACTATCCTGAGTAAGGACTATTCAGGGCCAATCCATTTCTCCAGGGAAGATAAACAATGGCAAGTATGGTCCTGCTCATGGAAAATCGGATGCTGTACTGCCAGACTTCCGCTCAACCCCCACCTGCTAGGGTGGTTGGGGGCTGAAGACTCTCAGCTGAATTGCTTTTTGAAAATCCCTGTCAGCTGAGATGGAAAATCCCTTCCATCTCTCCCGAAGCCTTGTGCCTTTCTGGGAACAGCCAGCATCCAATAACTGGTTAGTAGGAGAGCAAGTATGAAGGTCCAGCCCAGAGGGGCCATCCTTGTTCTCAAGCTTCCTGTGGAATCTATTGAAACTTTTATTGCAACTGCTATGATATGATAGCATCCCTCGATGAGGACTACATTGGACTCTTTCACCATGGAAGGGACACTGTTTGATTCTGACCGAAATAATAAACACATTTTGGAGGATCTGGGTTTGACTTTCCTCTCATTGAGGTTCAGCCAGCAACACTATCTGAGAGTGTACAGAGCATTTGAATTACTAACATGGTTTCTATATAATGTTATATTGGATCAAAGAACCCACATTACAGCAAAGAGATGTGGCAATGGTCATATGACTATAGAATCTTCTGGTCCCATTACTTACTGCACCACTCAGAAGCTGCTGGCCTGATAGAGCATTTTTGAAGGTGCATTTAAGGTGCCAGCTTGGAGATGATAACCCTGCAAGGATGCTGCATCTCCACAACTAAGGAAGGATTTAACGTAAATCAGAGATCATTATATGGGGTTAGGTCCACAGATGATAGAATACATATAACCAGAATCAAGAGGCTAAAGTAGAAATCATTCTATCCATCATGTCTGGTAATGTGCTTTTGGTATCAATAGCTGTAGTTTCTGTGGATTTAAAGGTCCTAGTTCCCAGCAAGAACACTAGCTCCAAGAGGTAAGACAGTAGACTCATTAATTTTTAAGGTACTGGGCTATATCCAAGGGTCTTCTTATGCCAAGGGTCTAAGAAAGCCAAGAAATTTGTCTCCAACATGGCAGGAGTGATTGATTCTGCTCCTCAGGAGGAGATTAAGGGTACTAGAAAAAAAAGACTGTTTAGCACCCATGTGATCCACTTGAACTTCTCTTGGTACTCTCCCGTCCAATTTTGATAGTGAATGGATGAATATGGCAGCTATATCCTGAGAAAGGCATATTGACTAGTGTTCAGAACCCTTATGGTTGAGGTTCTGGGTTATGTCACCAAGTAAACCACTTAAACCAGCCGAAATGACAGCTGAGGGTGAGATAAATGTAGACTCAGCAGATCACTTGCAGTTTTGAGACCAGCTACAGTGGTGGGGCCTGTCATTTATCCTACTAACCTTTTCTTATAAATTTATGCAGGGAAAGAGATTGGCCAGAATCCTAGGGAGTTTTTCCCAGAAGATATTATATGAAAACTTGGATCCAAACAGTGTAAAGTGTAGAGAATAGGGCACCACCGGGATCTTTCCTCTCAATATTAAAGCATGCATTCTTCCACTTGCTGGGAGTGTTGACAACAGAAGTCTTTCAGATGAGTTTTCCTCCAAAGATTGCCCTATGTTAAGTAGAACAACCTAGCACAAAGTCATGCCTTCTTCTCATTAGCAGCCCCCATTCAGTGACTGGACAATCCTGGGAGGGTATAGAGAATCAGCTCTTTTGCATCAAGGCAGGAAAACTCTGAAAGAGAAATATAGTCTCTGACTATATTTCCGAGGCTGGCAGATGCCCTCCCGACCTTGAGAACCAGCTCATCCCAGGCTCTGGTTGCCTCTGGTTCCCTGGCTCCAGACTTAACTGTAATCGTTCTCTGAGATTCTCTGGCCATTCCAGAGAAGCCACAGGACATGAGATATTTTCTGTACTTACTTAGGCAGCCTGGGGGAAAAAATGAGTTAAATCAAAGCTACTTGGCGAAGCTAATTACTTCATTAAAAACACTTCAAAATGCTTTCTGCAAATTGATGCACAAGTGATGACTATGTATTCCACAAACATTCATTATTTTCTCTGGTGTGCCAGGAACTTTTCTGGGTGCTAACTTGTGAGAGGTAAGAATGCCTCAGGAAAAGTAATGGTTGTTTCATAAATGCACATTGACTGAGGTCCACATTCCTGCTCTAGGCAAGGGCTTTGTTTATGGTTTGTCAGGGTGGAGATGATCTGCTTTGACTCTATTCAGAGTTCTACCCTCTGACCCTTTATTTGGGGTATTGCAGCTCATCCTGCAATCCACTTAGTTCTGAATGCCCTCTTTAGACATGATGTCAAGGGTGGCCTCTGTCTTCAGGAAATGCTGACTTCAGAGGCTGCATCCTTCCTGGTCCAGTCAGTCCAACCTCTTCCAAAATGCTTCCCAACCTTAGCTGGTTTGGCTCAGTGAATGGAGCATCAGCCTGCAGTCCAAGGGGTCCAGGTTTGAGTGTGACCAAGGGCACATACCTTGGTTACAGGCTCCTCCCTGGCCCAGGCCCTGGTTGGGGCTTGTGCAGGAGGCAACCCATAGATGTGTTTCTCTCACATCAATCTTTTTTTCTGTCTTTCCCCCTTTCTTCCATTCTCCCTAAGAAACAAATGAAAAGTATCTTCAGGTGAGGATTAACAAATAAAGCCCTCCCTCCCCAAAAATGCTGCCCAGACTTTTTTTGAGCTAATTAATCCACTCAGTTATAGTACTATGGGCTGAACCACCTATGCTAACCCAAACATTTATATTATTGCTTAACCCAATGATCGGCAATCTCATTAGTCAACAGAGCCAAATATCAACAGTACAATTATTGACATTTCTTTTGAGAGCTGAAAACCGACTTCTGCGCATGTATCACAAAATTTCAATCACACTGTACGTGCATGCCTGCACATGGTATTTTGTAGAAGAGCCACACTCAAGGGGCCAGAGAGCCACCCACTGGCTTAACCAATTTGTTAAGTGTTACCTTTCCAGATAGTGGGTGAGCATTAGGAAAGCAAGAAAAAGATCTTAACATTGTCCTAGCTCAGTAAATCTAACAGGTATTCAATAATTTGTTTAAATGAGTATTGAGTGAAATTCATCAACAGTTGGAAAAAGTGAATGAATCTAGACATTTCTCTCCTCAGTGCTTGCCATGGCTTCCCATCACACTCAGAGGAAAAGCCAAAGTTATTCGAGTGGCCACCAAGGCCCTCTGTGACCCAGCCACCTGCCACCTCCAGGACCTCAGCTTCTCTCAGTCTTCTCCTAGCTCATGTCTCTGACCTTCTTTGTTCCTTGAACACACCAAGCATTCCTCATGACCTGGCAAGGGTTGCCACATTCAGCAAACAAAATACATCAAGTCAAGTTCAAGTGGAATTTTAGATTAATTACCTTTTGGTAGTTTGAATGTGCCCATGCAATGATTAAGACATACTTGAACTAAACAATTTGTTAAATCTGAAATGTAACCTAATCTGGCATCCTGTGTCTTACCTGGAAACACTTTGTACTTCTCCCACCGCATGGACCATTCTAACCCTAGGAGTGTACATGGCTCAGCTCTCACTTCCCTCTGATAGTGCCTCCTTAGAGAGGCTGCCCTGAGCACTGTCCAGAAGAGCACACCATCATCAATTCTGCTCCTCTCTGTCCCCATTCCCAGACTAATTCTAATACTTATAATAACTGAGCAGAGTTTATTTTTATAGGCTATTGTCCATCTTCCCCCACTGGCATTGAAACCCCATGCAAGCAGGGACTTGTTTTATTTACTGATACATTCCTCATTCTTGGGACAGAGTCTGGCACAGGCTAGGCTCTTAGTAACTACTTGTTGAATAAATAGATTTATGGCTTAGAGCTTGCTTTAAATTGCTGGTTCCTATAGAGACTATTTGTAAGTAAATATCCAAGTTTTAAATTTTAATATCACTCTCCTTCAGGAGTAATATCCCCTCTTATCCTCTGTTTCACCCACTATGACAACCTCTCCCTTAAGAAAACATCTCAAACAAGAAGGGAATTTACCTTGACTCATAGGCTTCTTCTGTTCAGCTTTCCCCACCTTTGTTCCATGGTGAATGCCAGCTTGAAGACAGAGATGTCATTTATTTAGAAGTTATAAGAAAACATTTAAGTTCCCAGCCTTTAATTGGCAGAAAATATAACATCAGAAGTCTCACTGATACTTGAATCAGAGGACTTGTTTGACCTTGAGTTTTTCCTGAGATGATGTGTGGGCCAATTTCTCTGTAATTGACAGTCTGCGGAAGGCAAAAATGGACATTAGTAATTGAGAGAATAACCCATGTCATTCCATTTCATGTTTCATTTTTCTGTGGGTCCCTTGCCCAGGGATAGGGAGAGAAATTGGCCTCTGTTTTATTATGAAGGTCAGGTAGAAAGGAAATTGTAGCTGTTGCACAAACCACCAGTTGAGGAAAACTCTTCTCATTCCTATTTCTCAAGCACTTGAAGGATGAGGCATTATTTGTAGGCAATACCCTGGTTTTTACCAAGTTGACAACAAAGAAAGGGAATCTGAGGTCACCCATCTAGTACCCAACAGGATGGTTTTTTGCCTTTTGAATCTTTGCCCAAAGCAGATGCTTGAGCCAGGATAGTACTGGTCAGTGTAGACTAAATGGGGCTCAGAAGAACCTAGAGTTCTCCAAAACTCCAGTAGTGAAGAATCTTTGTGACTCTCTCCTGCCCCTCCATAACTACCACATTTGGCCAGGCTCCATCACCATGTCCCTGATTCCCTGCCAACCAGTACATGATTCGAGGCCCTGCCTTGGAAATCTGGAGTTCTCTGCCAGGCACTAATCTTCACAATTTCTTTCATTTGTTCAGAAATTGTTAGTAATACTCTAGCTTCAGCCCCATCAAGGGCTTCTGCCTGGCTTTCAAAACCCTCATCATCTACTTTCCCCCCACCCAACTCTCTAATTTCCACCTTCTTTTCTAGTCTGCACCTCCAACTATTCTTTCAGAGTTCTCCCTTAGCCATCTGTATACCTAGAAACTTGCCGCACTTTCAAGTATCCACATTAGCCTATACTGTATCTACCTCTCTTCGAAAGCTCTAACATTCCAAATGTAGCATTTGATTATGTACTGGCTGCATTTTAAAGTTTGCTGTTGTCTTTTCTCCACAACTAAGTTGTAAGTGCTTTGAGATCTGGAATAACTATATGGAAAATAAAAACAAAATCTGATGATTAATATATTAATATATTTTCAAATGGCCCTAAGTTGGTAGCTATACCTTGGGCTCTCTTCTATGAGCAAGAAAAACGATGAGGTCTTTGTTGGCTCAATGGCTTCCCAGTAGTGTATATTGGACAAGATTATTTCAGCAAATTTGGGGAATCTGCAGTATCCTGATGCTGGCTCAACAAAGCTGGTCTATAGCTTCTTTTTTATGAATCAAAAATAAACATCAATGTGCTAAACACTGATGATACATTCAATCCTTACAACAAACTTATGCAAGTGAGTTGTTATCCTCATGTGAAAACTTTTAAAAATCTTAGGTAAAAAACAAAACAAAACAAAAAAATAAAAAAATGAACAAATGAAAAACAACAACATCCAAGTTCACATAGCAAACAGTGAAGTTGGGATTTAATACAGCCTGAGCTGACTTTCAAGTTTTGGCTTTCAGGGCATCTCTCATTCATTCCATAGGTATTACAGATTTCAAGCACCTGCACTATTAGGATACAAAGGGGTGAACAAAAGAGTGTGTTCAGAGGAGCAATTTATCAAATGTTTGAATAAACTGGCAGCATCATACAGCGAGGAATTAGTCAATACATTATTTCTTTACATTTCCATGGATATTTGAAAAGACTAAAACCACAAAGACTTCAGCGAACATCACGTTTGTTCAAAAATTTGACATGCTGAACTTGATAGTGCTCAGAAAATATTAAAAACCTAAATATGATTGATTATACTCCTTGGGAGAGGAAAATCAATGTTTTATTTTTCCTGTGGTTTGGTAGAGCTTGTTTTTTAAGGTCTTTCTTTTAAATCTAAATGCTTAATTCAAATGAGTCCTGGGACCGCACATAGCTCCATCTTATACTGAAAAATGTATGGCTCAATAGCCAAAAAGTAATTTACTTACATCTCTTATAGCACATCAAGAGGGATCAAATTCTTAAACCATAAGAATACATATGAAACCTTATTTCTTCTCACACCCATTTCTCTTTTATACTGAAGTTGTTTTAAATTATTTTGGTTGTGAAATCTCCCAAATTCTTTGAGGTTTAACCCGCATGAACTCTTCTCTCTTCCACTTCTCTCCTCTCTAGTTCATGATTTCTCCCCACATTTTTCTTATTTGAAATTACACATACTAAAAAGACTAGCAGAATTGTGATACTCTTAAGTATGGGGAATTAAAAATGACCATATCTTTTCATGCCTCTTTATATCTTTTGCAATGTAATTTTGTGGCTTCTACTTTGAGGTTGAAGTGATGGTATGTCTGTTCCAAGCTTAAACTTGAAAAAAAAAATGCCTTGAGAGATAAAAATCCCTTTCTATCTCTCAAATCTACTATAAGCTGAGTAGATAAGAGGCTTATTGATCCAACAGGCATCCCTCCAACTCATCATAGATGCATGATTAAGCCTAGCAAAGACCAGAAGAACCACCCAGCCAACCCACAAATTCATGAGCTAATGAATGTTGGCTGTTTGAATCCACCACCTTTTGGATTGGTTTGTCACACAGCACTTGCTAACTGATTCTTTAATGAAACAGGGAAAATCAGAAGTGGAAGGAGAGGTGAAAGAGCAAATACTCACTTATACATAAATTTTCTTTCCTTTTGGTAGAAGCTGATATTTATTACTGAGAATTCCCAGCAGTCAGTAATGCTGGAATTTAATATTATCATTTCCTTCTTCTTTTGACATGATCTACAAAATAACTGGTCAAAATTAAAAGAGAAAAAGAAAAGAAAAGAAAAATATAGAAGTTTTTTCTAGCTCCTGTTTGATCACAACAATGTAATCTGCCATCTCTTTTAAAATCTAAAGTAAAGGTCTTTTTCTACCCTCACACGGCTCTGGTCAGAGTCCACTGCTTGAGGATTTTGCTGTGAGCAGTGCCTACATATAAAAGAAAGATTTATCATAATCTGTGAAAGGTTTGTGTGTGAGCAGCAGCAATGTGTAAGTCATTGGTTCCTGACAGAGCTATAATGAAATCCACATATTGGTTGCAGCCACTTAAGGATATATTCCTCTTCTGAAGATATTTGTTAGCCTTCAGACATTTTGGACCTAAATTGTTTTGAAGTTAAAGTATATACCTTTGAGATACTGCCAAAGACCTGCTTTTATTACAGCAAATTCTAATCCTACATGATATTCTATATTCTGGTTTTTAAAAAGCAGAGCTATAACATAATAATGATGATAAAGCTTTTCCTCAGGATTTAACAAATACACATTTCAAGGTAAATTGAATTAGAAAATAATATATAATGTCACCATCTGGTGACTTCCTCAAAATGTTACAACTATCTCCATACCAATAATCAACATTTTATTAACACCTTACAGCAAAAGCAAACAAAAACAGGTAATTTTTAAAAGAACATATGGGAATTGTACTGTAGTGTTTAATAATCTCATAAAAACAAACAGTGTATCAAAATGTCTTTGAGGGTTCTTTGCTTACAACACAAAAATCAACCATAACTAAATTAAGCAAAAACAAACTTATTGGGAAGGATATGGGATGGCTCTCATAATAATAATAGAAAACAACAACAACAACAACAACTGCAAAACAGACTCAGAAAGGACAAGGAACATAGTAGCTCCAGGTATGAGGTGTCACCTCTTCAAATTGCCTTTGTCATGATTAACAATCTTCAGCTATTTGCAGGCTTTTGATTCCATTTTGCTACAATTCCAGTTCCAGCAAGAGTATCTATTTGGCCTAATTTGTGTCACATACTCAATCTTGCTCAACGCCTGGGCCATCTCAATTGGCCATCCACCAGGACTGCTCTCAAAGGAACAGAGTATTTGTGAAAGTCAAGGAGGTAGTTCCCCAAGCAAAATCAGGGTCCACAACCCGAAGAATGAAAAAAGTTGCTGGAAAATAAAACAACAGAAGTTTACACAAAAATTGATACTCAAAAGATTTTGGGAAACTGAGTAAAACTCTAGTAAAAAATCCCTTCCCCAACCCTAACTGGTTTGGCTCCGTGGATAGAGCATTGGCCTGCAGACTTTAAGAGTCCCGGGTTCAATTCTGGTCAAGGACATGTACCTTTATTGCAGGCACATCCCCAGGAGGGGACCTGCAGGAGGCAGCTAATCAATGTTTCTCTCTCATTGATGTTTCAAATTCTCTCTCTCTCCCTGTCTGTAAAAAAATCAATAAAAATATATTTTAAAAAATCCCTTCCCCAATTCCTCTATCATTTTCTGCTCTATGTAGTAGCTTACAAACGTGTGTGTGTGTGTTTGTGTGTGTGTGTGTGTGTGTGTGTGTGTGTGTGTGTGTGTGTGTGTATCCACTCTATGCAGCCTAGCTGGTTTGGCTTAATGGATGGAGTGTTGGCCTGTGGATTGAAGGGTCCCTAGTTTGATTTTGGACAAGGGCACATACCTCAGTCATAGGCTCCTCCCTGGCCTCGGCCCTGGTTGGGGTACATGTGGGAGGTGAAAATAAATGTGTGCATTAATATTTCTCTCTGTCTTTCCCTCTCTTCCACAATCTCTAGAAAACAATGGAAAAACATCCTTGGGATAAGGATTAAAAAACAACAACACTCTATGATGCACAAAGTCTGGGGTGAAAGTAGAGGATAAGGTATTTTAAGGGCATTTGAATGAAGAGAGGGTATTAGTTTCAGTGTAATTGAGCATAGAGAATATGCTGTTATAGTCACTAAAGTAAGGTTAAAAAATGGAACAGAGGACATGGAGACGTAAAAAATGAACACAGACAATGAACAGCAAAGAGAATGAAATAAATGCATTATCAGGAGGGAAAAAGCCATGGTAATGATTACTTCTCTATGAAACAATACAGAATAAACAGATCCAGAATGTAGTCTTACTTCTGTTATCATCACAACCTTCTACATCTTAAATGTGGCTTTAAGGATACCTAGAACAATTCTAATTTTTGTATTTTTTAAGCTGGTTCTACTAGAACCATCTCTGTCTTTTTTTCTTTTGGACCTAAACTGACCCTTTCCTCTTACAATGAATTTACTGTTGTACCATTATTACTGCTGGTGGAGGATAACATGCCATTACCCTTTCTATAAATATAGTTGTATGCTTACCATTTTAAAACTTATCCCCAATTCTGCTATGAATCAAGTTGAATAATCAAACAACCTTCTCCCATCAGGCCTATGCATTCAGCCTTTTAATCAGCTTTTCTGAAAGGAGATGTCACCTTCACTGTGTTCCCAGATGTCTGTTTGTTCTACACACAGTGTGGAAATGATTTTTTTTAAATGGAAGAATTATATAAGCCTAACTTGAGGTTGATCCCCCTGCTTCCAAATATATGCATGTGAGTATCTTTCCACATAAATGCAATCGCAGAGTTTCCTATGAATACATTACTAGTGGGGCAGCTCAACCTGGAGATATGCTAGCGTTACCTCATCACAGATTGATGGAGAAGGGACAGAAGTCATAATAAGAAGGGGCCCAGACAAGGTCAGGGAATAGCCCACAACCAAATTAACCAATCATGAAATTTAATAATAATATCAGGTAATAGTTATATAGGTCAAGTAGTTCACATGCATGATCTCATTTAATTGTCTTATCCACTCTTGATTTAAGGTTATTTCTCTTACCTGCAGATAAAAAGGCTATGGATCAGAAGTTGAAAACATTTATTTAAGATTACACTTATAAGAAGTGTCAGAGACATTCAGACCAAGTCATCTGGCCCCATGGCCCAGACTAGAAATCGCTGTCCTACAAGGGAGCCATCCAATGCTGAAGGTGGAGACTGAACAACCAGCCTGAGGATTCTGGGAGAAGGTGTAAGGCAAGTACCCCTAAGAGAGGGAATTTGACAAGAACTGGTCAGGATATGGGAAATCCAATCAAGCCTGCCCAGCCATGCCAGGAGTTAGGCCTAGTTTCAAGTCTTAGCAGCAACCCATGTATGAAATAATGTCTGCCTCACACATGCCCCGTATAAAGAACAGAGTAGCCCTAGCCAGTTTTGTTCAGTGGATAGAGCATTGGCCTACAGACTGAAGGGTCCTGGGTTCAGTTCCGATAAAGGGCACATGTCTGGGTTGCAGGCTCAATCCCAACTAGGAGACATACAGCAGGTAGCCAATAACTGATTCTCTCTCATCATTGATGTTTCCATTTCTCCCTTCCCTTCTTCTCTGAAATCAATAAAAATATATATTTTAAAAAAAAGAACAGAGTTACCTTTTATTTAGTAGGTCAGTCAGATGGAGCCCAGAGCTAATGGCAACATGTCAGTAGTTGAAAACCATTATCTGGTCCTGAGTGTAGATAAACAATCACCCAAGAGTCCGTGAAATAAAACAGAACCAGAACTTATATACTCTCTACCCCACAACAGCCTCTCTCACAACAGTATTGTGCATGCGCAGTCGTTGTCTCCATCCAGGCCTTTGATCCATTGTTTACTGGATCAGAACCCTTCAAACCTGCTCAGCCCCTTCCTGCCCCCTCCCTCTCCAGTGACCTGTTCCCTGTTTCTCAATTCAGAATCCATTTGTCATAACACTGTTTCATTCCAAATATCTCCTCCTTAGATTCACCAGACATCCATGGATGCTGGCTACCATGACTACACAGAGAACTTATTACTGTACCTTCGGTTCCCAAATTGGACCACTTGGCTTCTGATGCCAGGCCAGATTAAATGCAGTCTTACTTGGTAATTTAGATGGCTGGCTACCTTCCTTGGGGAGGTTATCCCAAATAGTCACTCCCAATTCTATCAGCACCTGTGGTCCCAGACCAGTCTGAGTCTGCTTACTCCCCATCACTCCCCAGCCTGTGGGTGGGGTCCCCACATACTTGGGAAGCAAGCTTGAACATATCATCACAACAGGTTGCAAAGCTGAAGCCCGGTTTTAATGACCAGCCCTACATACTGTGGGGAAGGCTGTGTTCACACGGATTCACAGCACTCACTGAAGTGCAAGTCCCCAGGATTAGAGCCACTGTGAGCTACCTGATTTCATACAAGAAGAGCTGGAGATCATGGAGACTGCCATAGCCCCCCTCCCTCTTGCATGTCTTTCCACTTCTCAGCGACTGTACTGGATCTTCTATTGTAGGGGACCTGCCTCCTCTTACCTCTATCACAGGTTTCCCCAGATTATTCATTGGCTTTTCCCATTTTGAAATTGCATCTCTTCTCTGTTCATTTTGGGGGTGGGGGTGGGGTTTGGGGGATAAAAGTAGCTGTGACAGTCCTTTCTGCAGCTGTCCCCTTGGCCCATTTCCATGCAGATGGAGTTCTGCTCCTTCAGGCACCGGGCTCTTAAAGTGATGGCTTCACTCATTTGGGGCAGCACTGAACCCTCCAGGTGAGCCTCAGAAGAATAACTTCAGCTTGGCTGCTGCTCAATAGTTATCAGAAGCTCGGCTAGGAGGAGCAGTATTTCCAGAGGTCTGCAACTCTTCCCAGAGAGCCAAGACTGTTAATTGAGAATGAGAATGGTTTGCAGGAGTCATTATATATGTATAAACATGCCTTTTCCTGAATATGCCTTTTCCATAGCTTTGATCAGACCCTCTTCTTCACCCATCCTTCCTACATCCTATTAGTATTGTACCTGGAATATATCTGCACCTCCATTCCTCCCCATCACCTTGACCCAAGCTCTCAGAATGCCTACAAGCTTCCCTCTGACCTTCTGACTTATGCGTTCTTGCCTGCCCCTAACAATCAGACTCTAACTACAACCAGAATAATCCTCCAAAATGCAGGTTTGACTGAGGCAGCTGTTAACTTGAGAGTGTTCCACCCTTCCTCTCATCCACTAAAATATTTTGTTTTGGCTGTATGTTCTTCTTTGTTTGTTTGTCTGTTTTTTTCTGCCCTCTGTGCAAGTTCTGCTTTCACCAGCCCAGTCTCCACAAACGCTGTGATTCTGAATCAAGACTAATGTTTGGAGAGATAGTACAGAGAGGGATAGGAGAGACGGTGAGGTTGTGATAAAGCAATGGGCCTGCAAGCTGAAGCTAGGAAAGAGTGAGGGTGAAAGAAAGAGGGAGGGATGAAGAGATGAGAGTTTCGATAGCTATTCTTATACTAGGGTGGATAGAAATGGTTGTTCTAAGAAGTGCTACTGTTTGTTATAAATTATATTGTGTGCTAGTCATTGCAGTGGGTCAAATGGTGTGCTTCAACACAAATGTCCACCCCAGAACCTCAGAATGTGAAATTATTTGGAAATAAGATCTTTGTAGATGTGACTAGTTCAGGTGAGGTTATACTAGATTAGAGTGGGCCCTAAATCCATCACTGGTGTCCTTATAAGAAGGCCATCTGATATACAGAAAGGAAGGCTGGGCAGGGATGGAGACAGAGATTGCAGAGATGCAACTCAAGGAATTCCAAGGATTGCCAATTACCAGAAGCTAGGAAGAGGCAAAGAAGAATTCTTATCTACGCCTTTTGGAAGGAACAAGGCCCTGCAAATACTTTTATTTCAGACTTCTAGCCTCTAGAACCATGAGAAAATCAGTTTCTCCTGAGAATAATACTCTGTAAAGATCCTCTCTAGAAGTCACATATAATGATCAGAAAGACCTTTGTCATTCAAGGGCAGTGTTTTGCATTTAAATGCAGTACTATGGCAAGACTGAACCCAAAGGTGCCCAAAAAACACTATTTTAAGCTTTATAATCATGCACACCCAGATTATAGTACTTTTTTATTCTCTTAGGAGAGAAAAATCCTTCTTACGGTCTCCAAGATGGGTTCTATGTCTTCTGGACCTTGCTGACCTCTCTAGACCTTGCTGACCTCTCTAGACTTAGTTGTGACATTCTCTTTCCCAATTCCTGTCCTCCTGTCCAAGGGTCATCTGCAGGTTCCTCCAGGGCCTCGTGCTGCTTCCCACCAAGCAGTTTTGCACACTCTGTTCCCCTCCCTAAAATACATTCTTACTCCTGCGCTTGCTTTAGGACTTCAGTTCACACATCACTTGCTGTGTAGTGTTTTACCTTAATTCTATCAATGTAAAAAATATCCAAATCTGTAGAGAATTTTTATGAGTTTATTTCAGCCAAACTAACAGCAATTGACTGGAAGTAAGGTCTCAACGGATTGAGAAAATGTTCCAGAGAATGGCAGTTTTGCAGCTTATTTTATGCATTAGAATTAAAGGAGATGTAAGGAGAGTTACATGAAACCATTGATGGTAGATTAAGGACGCAGCAGGGAAATCTCTGGGATTAGATAAAAAGTAAAACGGAAAGACACATACTTCTTTTGCATTGCTGTTAATAATTAACATTTATAGCACATAGAGATGTATGCGGCAAACAAGATAACAATGACAAAAGATTGCTCTGACATTTTAAAGGCATATTATCTTATATGCAAAAAGTGAATGAACAGATTCATTAAGGTAAAGATTGACCTTTATCAAGAAGCTGCAGTTCTAGGATGAGACTACTCACCATGGCCTGCTTTTAGTTAAGAATTTTATGTTTAAACTATCCTATGTGGTTACTTTTGGTCTCT
This sequence comes from Antrozous pallidus, assembly GCA_027563665.1. Lineage (NCBI taxonomy): Eukaryota > Metazoa > Chordata > Mammalia > Chiroptera > Vespertilionidae > Antrozous > Antrozous pallidus. The sequence goes on along the minus strand of CM050508.1, from coordinate 26,894,736 downwards.
GAGTTTATAAGCCATGTAGGCCTTCCCTGAGCTTGTCAGGTTTAGTATGTGGCCCCTTTCTTATCTACAATCCTACCCTTTCCCAGTCTATTCTCACATAGTTCCTTATACTTCCCCTTATTATTTATTATAGTTTGTTGTTATATGTGTATATGCTGATTAGATAAACTCTCTCTGTTGCTTCCCTTTCTCAGTAAATATATATAAAAATTAATAAATAAGTGAATGAATGGGTGAATTTTATAGAGGGCCTTGAGTCACAAAAACTTAACAATTGCTTTAAAATAGTCTAAAGAAGGACATATTCAATATGATGCTTTTAAGTTGCAAATAAAATAAAGAATAACTCAAAATTGACAGGATAGTGTAGAATAATTATTATCTATAAGGAAGTTTCCTCGGTAGGGGCCTTGAAGCTCAATAACATCATGAAAGAACCAAGTTCTTTCCATCTTTGGTCTCTTCCATCCTCAGCACGTGCCTCGGTTCCTCTCATGGTCACAAGATGACTGCTGTCATTCTGGGCAATAGGTAGAGAAGTTATCTCTTATTTCAGAAAAAAATCTCTCTTTATCATCAAAGAAATCTTTCTCAGAAGCTCTGTCAGTTGACTTCCCAGCAAAACATTTCTACCTCTAAATCAAGCATTTGTTAAGAGAATGGAATTATCATACTTGGCCAAGATTACCAAGAATTTGTCCTAAAATAAGCACCAGAGAAATAAGATGGATAGATGTCTGAGAAAAATGCAATTTTTTAAAACAAGAAAGGCAAATGGCCTTTCTAGATGAACAACTGTATCCATTATACGTTGATTGGCAATCAGTGTGCTGTAGAATATCATAAGCCCTCCACAGGCGTATTGCCAGATTTTGATCTGAGCACAGAATTTATTATATGAATGCCCATCTTGATATGTTAGTAGGCATCCGATAGAAATGTTATATTGAACTGATTGTATGCTGTGATGTGGTACAGTGTATATTTTCCCATAAACAAGAGGCAGGAGTTATCAAATCTTACCAAGGTGGGTGTCCTTCAGCATGTAACCTTTTCTCATGAGTAAATCAAAGTAAGAGTTCAGGACTAATGGAGACATAGGTCCAAAGAGTCTGTTCTTAACCACATAATATCAAGTGGTTTGTAAGATGAGAAGGAGAGTGGGAGGGATAGAGAGATGGTAGACCTCTAGAGACTGTTTTAATTGAAGGTGGTGCTGGCTGTTGCTCACAGTTGCAGGGTTTGAGGGGTGCTAAAGGAATCCCAGTGCTACTTCACTTGAAAATATCTGCATCACTGAGTGATCCATTGCTTACTATTTAAGGTTTAAGACAGGACAAGATCTCATTAAAATGCAAATATTATTTGGAAGGAAGTGAAGCGAGTATTGAATTTGATTTATCACCTTAGAGGGATAGTCCTCTAGAATGAGGCACAGAGCAGGTGACTTTAGAGGGTGGAAGGAAGGCCCCAAATTTATCAGGTATCTCAGGAAGCAGGAAGAAAAGGAGCCCCTCTTAGAAAGGCTGTAAGGAGCCTCTATGAGAATGCAAGAGGCCAGGCACCCACCACCATGAGGACAGAGAGAAATAGAACCCAAAAGTGAGGAAAAGTGCTGGCAGAAGTCTCACTGTCCTGGATGTTTTTCTATGTCATATGGTTCTTCTGGTCATTATGAGCAACCCAAGCTCGGAGGAGTGGGATTAGCAGGAGTCTGAGAAATCTCTCTGCTGTGCCACATTTATTTTACTTTCCACTGGAGAGCTCCCACCCTTGTCCTCATTTTTTCAAACCCTAGGATCTAAAGTAGACATATTAGTGTCAAAAAGACCAAATTTATCTAAAGCACTCTTTCCCACTTCTTTCATGTGACCTGGGATACCTCTGAGGCAGCTCAGAATCTGGAAATGAAAGTTGGAATCATGATCACAAGATCTGTTTCTAGCTGCTACTAATATGCTTTTTCATTTTATCTTCTAAACAAGCCTTTGAGGTAGTATGACTACTTTAACAACAAATAATGATAATGAAACTTACCCAAGATTTTAGAATAGTGAAGGGGAAAGCCTAGATTTAAACACTGGTCTTTCTGATGCCAAGCATGTGCTCTTTCTCAGTTTTCCACATTTTCTTCTGTTGTATCTGTGTGGCCTTGGGCAAGTTATTTGGGTTCTTGGACCCCAGCTGCCTTGTGGATAGGTGGGTTAGACTGGTCTTCTTAAACTTTAATGTTCATATCACTCAAGTGGTGATCTTATTAAAATGTATATTCTGATTCAAGAGGTCTGGGAAGGGCCTGAGATTCTGCATCTCTAACAAGCTCCTGGGTGATGTTGATACTCCCTGTCTAAGGACTTCATCTTCAGAAGAAGGGCTTGGGCTAATTCAGTGCTTAGATGTGTGTGTATAAGTGACACTTTGGCAGGCATGTTAGAGAACTCAGAATCAAATGAATACCAAAAATGTTGATTTTGGAATGGATTCCCAGGTACATTTTTTAAAAATCTTCACTTGATGATATGCCTTTTAGACAGAGAGGGGAGAGAAAGAGAGAAGAGAGAGAAACATCAATATGAGAGAGAAGCATTGATCAGTTGCCTCCCACATGCAACCCACAACATAGATATGTGCTCCATTGGTGAATGGGATGATATTCCAATCAACTGAGCCACCTGATTAGGGCCCAGATACATTTTTAATAAAAACCTTAAAAATGATCATGCTGGCTATCTTTGAACTATACTTTAAGAAATGCTAGACTATTGATCTGTAAGGTGTATTTCTCACTCTAGAAATTTTTGAAGATATGTTCAGAGCTAAGAAGATGCTGGCATTAACAGCATATGTCAATAGATATAGTCAGTCAAAGTTCAGGCTTACAGACCCCCTCACTGTTGAGTCGCTTATTCCTAAATCCTTTAGGGTAGTTATATACAAAGTGTAGATTGGCAAAGCTGAAGAGGGTCCTCTAGTGGTACTTTATGGAATTATTGCTTTAAAAGTGACACGAGATCTCTGTGTTTGGTAGAACGTAACTGAATTGTATTCTTTAATAAAAAACCAGTCTATTTTTGAGGTCTTATAAGGATGGGAGTATCATTTTCCTCATTAAATCTAAAATGGTGTGTAAGGAGAGGTGATAAGTGGAAGCAGATGAGGGAAGTGGGTCCTTTCCCATGATGGAGATGCTGGTGACCTGGAAGATTGGGAACCGCAGCACAAACATAGCAGCACATAGAAGCCGCTGCCCTGTGACCAGGTGCAGAGCATGCTAGGAAGCCAGCCATATTTAAAACTTTTGTTTTTTAGTTGAGGAGCCATTTTTAAGAGTTTACAAGGTACTTTTTCTCACTCTGGAGTCTGGATGAGCTTTGATAATTTGGGATGGGAGTATTCCTGAGAATTTGGAGACAACCCAACAGAGTTCTCAGAAAGCTTTCTAATCTGCTATGAAGTTAGAAACCCAAGAGAACAAATCCTTACCTTATACTTAGAATGGAAAATCTCAAATATTTATCTTTACTTTCTATTCCCCTAACATCTGTTAATAGGGTTTGGGAATAACTAAAATAAATGCTATCATTTATTAATTTGTGACAGGCACTGTAGAAGGTGAATTAGAAGGTGCACAAAATCAGCAAGGAACCAAGCTAGACCAATTAAAATTAACTGTGTGCTTCAGAATTAACTATAATAGTATCATGACTGAATGTTTGTGCGCCCGCCCCCTCCCCCGCTCAGATTCATATGTTGTAGCTCTAACATGCGGCAGAATTTGGAGATGGGGCTCTTATGGAGGTAATTCAGGTTAAAAGAGGTCATGAGGACAGGAATGTCCTTAAGAGAGGAGACATCAGAGGTCTCTCTCTCTCTCTCTCTCTCTCTCTCTCTCCCTCCCCAAATGCTCACACATGAAGCACATGGTGAGAAGACAGAAATCTGCAACCCAAAGAAGAGCTTCCAATTGTGAGAAAGAAAATTTCTATTGTTTAAGCCATCCAGTCTTTGGTATTTTGTTATGGCAACCCAACCAGACTAATACAGGTAATCTGTGAAGCTCTTTGGACTTCACAAACAGCTTTAACTTACATCAGTGGTCGGCAAATTGCGGCTCACAAGCCACATATGGCTCTCTGGCCCCTAGAGTGTGGCTCTTCCACAAAATACCACATGCAGATGTGCACATACGGTGTGATTGAAACGTCATGGCCCATGTGCAGAAGTCAGTTTTTGGCTCTCAAAAGAAATTTCAATAGTTGTACTGTTGATATTTGGATCTGTTGACTAATAAGTTTGCCGACCACTGACATAGATTATCATTCTTTTCTTACAACAATCCCATAAAAGTATTGTTATTTTTCTTTTAAAGATGAGGAAACTTAGGCGCTGAGAAATCGAGGACTTGCCCATGATCACAATTAAGAGGTGGCAGAAATGGGACAGAAAACCAGGCCTTCTGGCCCCCAGCATCTGGCCTTTTGAGTTCTTCCAATATGCAGTGGTCTAGAGAGCTGGGGAGAGTGGAGGACAGGAGACATATAAGAAGCAGTGAAGCATGAAAGATACCCAGGCACCAAATCTAACTTCATCTGCTAGAGCACTAAAATTAATTGCATTTTTGTTCATTCATAATAATAAACATTTATTATGGCCTTTTCTGTTTAAGGCACTGTGTGAAAACTTAAAGATATTAAAAAAATATGGCCATTGCCTTGAGGTTAGAGCCTAAACCAAACTCTTACATCCGAGGCAGGATGTGGTCATATGAAATAAGCAACCCATACTTAGAGTTACAGGAGTGCTGAGGGAAGAGACATCAATGTTGGCCTGGCTAAGGGGAAAATTGTGAAGGATGAAGATTATTTCAGTGGCAGAGAATGGTGGCAGATTGTGTCCAAAAATGGGCACAGCCATCCCTTCTATCCGGCATGCCCTTTTGCAATGTAACTTTTCCCACTCCTCTTGCTATAGACTGAATTGTGTCCTTTAAAAATTCATATGTTGAAACCCCAAACCCCAATGTATCTCTATCAGAAGACAGGGCTTTTAAGGAGCTCATTAAGGTTAAATAAGGCCATGAGAATGGGCTCATAACCTGATAGAATGGGTGTCCTTATGGGAAGAACAGAGACACCGTGCTCTCTCATACTGTGCTCTTGGAAGGGCCATATGAAGACACCATGAGAAGGTGGCTATCTACAAGCCAGAAAGAGAGGCCTCACCAGAAACCAACCTGATGGTACACTGATCTTGAATTTCCAGCTTTCAGAACTAGGAGAAAATGAATGTATATTGTTTAAGCAACCCAGTCTGTGGTATCTTATATGGCAGCCCAAGGTGACTGCAACATCTCTCATTAAAATGTGGAGTCTGCTTCTCCTCCCTGAGTCTGAGATAGTTTTATGACTCCCTTGAATGCAGCACAAATGACCTTGTGCCCAAACCATGGCTAGTCCTTAAGAGCTCTTGTGACTTAACCTCTGTTTTCACCCTCTTATTCTCTTGAGCCATCATTTACAGAAGTCTGAGTACTGCTGGACAACCCATGCAGAGAGAAGTCTTTCAGTTTGAAATATGACAAGGGGGAAAAGCCAGTGAAGATGAAAAAGCTAGAGGAGAAGACTGAGTTGCAGCATCACACTGAGGTGCCACGCGTGAGTGAGGCCATCTTGAATCCTGCAACTGCACGAGTGAGATCAGGTGACCTGGTGGAGCAGAGAACCATCTGGGCTGAACCCTGCCTGGCAACCCATGGCATCATAAACAAATAAAATGGTCACTTGAAGCCATTAAGCTTGGGATAGTTTGCAACAAAAATTAGATTACTCATACAGGTGGGTTGAGAGAAGGATACTCAGAATAGAGAGAATGGTTTGAACAGTAACACAGTGGCAGAACACTACAATAGGAGTGATTCTGATTGGTAAAAACTTTGGAAGCCATAATAGAGAAAATGAAAAGATAAGGCTAGCAAGATGGATTAGAGTTAGATTGTGGAGAGCTTTCATCGTGATAAATTTTTATTGAGCACTTAATAGGTGACTCTTAGCTAAACCCTTTTCATGCATTAACTACTTGATTCTCATATAAGTTTATGAGTAGGTTGTACTATTATTATCTGCCATTTTACAGATGAGGAAAATAAAGCCCAAAGGTTAAATTACTTGGAAAAATTACATAATGTGAGACTGAAATTTGAACACAGACAATGTGACTCCAGAGCTTGTGACCAAAATGTCTACAGAAGATTGTCCTAAGCCAAAAAATTCAGACCTAAGTGATAAGCCTGGAATTATTTTAAGCAAGTGGTGGCATGATTGAAGCAGTATTTTAGAAAGATTATGTTGACAGGGATGGAGAGAATCTGAAAGTTGAGAGGCGATTTAGGATGTTATGGGAGTGGCCCAGGTATGAAATTATAAGGATCTAAACTTTTCTGAAAAAATAATGGGAAAGGGGTGAATAAGAAGGATGTGGGAAATAAACTAATCCACTGCCCCAGGGTGGATATGGAATGAATCAAGGGAAGGGGAGGAGTCAGAGCTCATCCCCATTTTCCCAGCTTTGATGATGGAGACACAGTCATCCCTGTCAGACACTTTGGGGATGAAGGAGGAATAATTGCTTTGGGAAAGATGAGACTAAACTGCTTAGCTTTGTTAGATGGGAGGTGACGATGGGTACTAAGTGGAAGTTTCTACCAGGCTTTTGAAGATATGTGTGTGGGAACTTAGGACAATAGTCAAGCCCATCTTAGACACAGGCTTGGAATTCATATAGAACTAAGCCAAGTTACACATCTAGGTGTGTCTGTTAGGGGAGTCCTTGGTTATAAGGAACAGAAACTGAATTTGGCTAGAAGTAGAAAAGGCTCAAAAGAATTGCTGTGGACCTCTACTCAGAAGGGGCAGAGGTCACCGTGATTCTGGGGGCCCAGATGAGAAGAATTCACAATCTCATTAAGTTGGGACAAATCAGTTCCAATGACTTTCCCCACTCCCTTCAGGACTCAGGGTGCTGGGAGGGGATCATATACTCACCCCCTGGCTAGAAGAAGGAAAAACACCATGACTCCCATTGCTGACGGGGAGGCACATAGAGCCCGAGACCAAACCAGATTCTGAGATCAAGACTGCGGAATAGATGCTGGGTGTCCACAAGGCTGTCAATGTTCCCTCCATGCAGAGTGTGAGGAGGAGAGAAGATAAAGCAGCAGGCAGGCAATTGCATAGCGCCCACATATAGGAGAGAAGGATTTGATGAGCAAAAGATAAAGCCTGGGTAAGGAATTGGAGGAGAGAGACTAGACAAAGGGGCTTCAGAAAAAATGGGCAAAACACCAGAGTGAAATGCTGCCTGGACATCAACGGTGGTGACGAGTGATGAAAATGTACTGAGGCTGGCATTGGCAGTGATTGGTAACAGAACTTTGGGAGAAGGGAGGGTGGGTAGGATGAAGGGAAGGAGAGAAAGGGAGATGCAGTCAGTGATGCAGGTAAGAAGATAGGTCAGAGATCTATGTGGAAGTAGAGAGACAACATCTATTCCTTGAGTGTAAAAGGAAGAAAAGCTAGGTTGTTGTTTGAAGAGGTCAATATCACAATGACCCTCAGGGTTTGCCATCCCTATTTGACCAAATAGTGCAAATAGACAATAATACTTAGCCTAGCACTTAGTCAATGTCTTTTCTCTGAAGAGCTTGGTGAAAGGTAGTGACGAAAATGGGGAAGTGGGAACTGATGCTCTAGTTTAATGTTTCAGAAGTTACAGAAAGAAGAAATTGAATTTATTTGAAGGCCAACTTGAAAGGGAAATAAAAATGCCTTTTATAAGCTAAAAAAATCATAACAATGCAACAGTCCCAGAAACTAATTGTCTAAGTGAACTGATATAACCAGTCTTCTTTCCCCTGGCTGAAACAGTCTTACATAACAGCCTTTGCATCTATAATGTTGTGTAACAAGTCGTCTTGTGGGATAATGTGTTTTCAATGGGGTTAGATAGAAGAGGAGCAACTATTATTTTATTATTGAAACATCAGTCATTCTTCCAGACAATACGCATCACCCATTGGAAGCTAAGGATAGTTTTTACTTAAATACAAGGCCATACTATTAGGGTATTTGGGGGGAGCAGGGGGATGGGAGAGGGGGATTTTCATCTTCATCCAAAGCACTCAACACTGGACCTCTTCCAAGAGAGGAAACGAGACTAAATAGATCATTTGTTTTATTCTGTTTGGGCATTTCTTGCATTTCTCCCAACTGCGGCTTATGGACACAAAGCCAAACTCAGAGACTGACTGGAGCTGGCTAAACTCCAGGTCACTTTTTTTTTTTTTTTTTTTTTTTTTTTTTACTTTTTAAAGGAATAAACAATTTGAAGCTCTCTCCAAGGATTAAGGCAAGCCACACAATTGAAAGGCAAAACGAAATTCTGCAGTGAATGTAAAGTTGCAAAGAAAGAGGCAGGTAGGAGCATTTAATGATTTGGATTTCTCAAATAAGACCAAAGTAGAGAGGTGAGGCACATGCTGCTTGAAAGAGCACATCCATGAGAAATCGTTTTCAAAGAGGGTCAAACACTAGATGAGCTGCTATCCTGGGCACCAACAGAGGTAGGAACACGGCTTCTTTGGAGCAGTCCCCTAATGATGGGAGTCAAAGTGCCTGTGACTTGAATGTCACTTGAAAGCTTGGGAGATTGCTTCTGTATCCTCTTACTGGCATCAGGAAGGCCGGCCAACCCCAGCCATGCTCATTCTATAATAAGCATAGTTGGTATTCCCAGCATATACCGCAGGCAGAATGGGTCTTTGTCTTGAATCATTTCCCTTTGGGAGACACTCATTGGCAGTCCCATCCAACATCCAAGGAGAGAGAAAGGCACATTGGTGGTTGGGCTTAGTTTAGCATATTAGTTAACATTGCAGCCTGTCTGATTTCAGAATTGACAAGTCATGCACAGTATTGCTCAAAATGTTCCTTCGACAGTATCGGATGTAAACAAAAGAGATAAGTTCCAGAGACACTTGATGGTCTTTTATATATGAAGAATCTGGACTCTAAATACATTCTAATTGGTAAAGTAAAACATTTTCCCCTTAAAAATGTTGGTTCCGTTAAAACAAGACTTAAACCCTATTTGTGAATTTCTTTCAAAAACGTAAAAGTATCTTTTATTTTTTTAACTTTAAAATAACTTTACTAAAAATTTAAAATTACAAATAATTAACCAAAAAGTTTGCAATACACATCAGTGTAGCAATGTTAATGTCCTTATTGTCATATCATATAATTGTTAATATCCTGATTGTGATATTATAAAATGTTACCGATGGGGGAAACTGGGCAAAGTTTTCAAGGGACCTCTCTGTGTTATTTTTACAACTGCATGGGAACCTATGGTTATCTCTGGGGGAAAAAAAATTCAATTAAAACCAGTGATTGAGATAGAAATGAACATGGGGAATTAGGCAGGCTTTTATAACCTGGCTTCACCCACACTTTTGGGTTCTAGTTGCTTCACTAATCCCTTGAATGACTTCCTTCCATCAAGAAGAGGCTACTCCTAGCTTCTCAAATATACTGAGTTCATACCCACCTGTAGGCTTCTTCTCTTCTAGCTTTCTCCAAACCCTCATTATTCTTCCCAGCTCCAGCTCACCCTCCTGACAAGACTGTCTCCAGAGCAGTCCTTATTGTGTCAATTGCCACCAGGCACTTGTTCACCAACCTTCAACAATCATTTATTGAGCAACTACTATCTCTGTAGAATCGGTTCTAGGCACTAGGGACTGGCTGAGTTGGAAACCATATTGAACTGGTTTCTCTTCCCTGCTTTCTGGGAGCACATATTCTCATGAGGAAGGGTGGGAGAAAACTAGCCAAGAAACAAGTAAAAAAAAAAAAAAATCAAACCATGATGAGGTCTATGAAGTAAGCAATAGGTTGTAGAAGGGAGGAAGTGGTCAAGTGGTCAGGGAAAGTTAGCTCAAGTGATCAGGGAAGGTTTCCTAAGAAGGTGGCACTTGACTTGTGACCTGAAGCATAAGGAGGCAGTCATATGATCATGAGATCATGAGCAGGGGGATGGAGGGCATTTCAGGCAGAGGGAACAAAAAGAAGGGCTTTAAATCCTTCTCTGTAATTGGATATAAATATTAGGCTTGGCTGTAAATAACAAGACAAGTTTTCTTTTTGTGGACTGTTTCCTTTTTATTTAAGGGCCAAACCTCCCATAGCTCTGAGAGGCTGTGAATAACACCCTTCGGCTAGCCAAGACTTAAAAGCGACTTTCTCACCCTAACACATGCACACACCGTCTAGCATGGTCGCCCACGGTTGCCTATGCGCCAGTTGCAGATTCCAAGTTGCTCTAATCTGTGGATACAGCCTCAACTCAAGGCTGTGTCTTAGATTTACCTCATTCCTTTCGCCAGCTGGGTCCCTGGGCCTGTTGGTGGGGGTTCTGCGCTAAGGGCAACATAAATATGCCATTAAGCTGGGTCCCCACAAACCTAAATTGACCTAAAGGAGGGCTGAATAGGAGAGATCTAGGTAACACAGCTGGGAGCCGGACGGTGGTGATTTGTCACGGGCCTCAAGGGTCTGTCTGCACTTCGCTGCACACAAGGTCCAGTCCCCTGGGCTGCAGTTGCGGGGTAGGAAGGGGTGAATTGCGGGTTGGGAAAGGCTGAATTCCCAGCACTCTGCGGTTCTTCATGCTGTCACCGAAGCCAAGGATCCCGTTTTCTGAATTCCCTCATCTGCCTTCCGCTTAAGTCGATGAGCTGCGGCTCCTAGGTCCCCGTGGCTGGAGCAGTCGGCCCTGGGGCACCCTGAGAAGCACCTCCAGGGGGTGTTCTACCCATTCTCGGCCGCGACCGGGCACTGTTATCCCCATCACCCGGACCGATGGACACTGTCCCAGGGGACAGCTAAGATCACTCGCCCGGAGTCCCAGGGACGCGCCGGGAGCCCGTGGGTCCCTCCTCCTCCCACCTACACCCGGATCCCCGCGACCCACGTGCAGCTCGGCCCAAGCGGGGCGCCGCACCTCGGGGTCACCGCGTCTGCTGGCGCTTTCTGGGCACAGTGACACGACGGTGACCCTTTGGGGGCGATATCCGCGAGGCGGCGCCCTAAGTGGGGGGGGTCCCAGCGTGCGGGCGCGGGGACACGGCGGCCCGCTGGCACACAAAGGAGGCGGCGGGAAGGCGGGGCGGGGCGGGGCGGGATTGGCAGGAAGGGGCGGGGGCCGGGTGGCCGGCGATAAAGCCCCAGCCGCGGCGGCTACCCGCTAGCGCTCCGGGGTGCACTGGCAGCTCCCGCTACTCGAAGTCTGCAGACGCCACCGCCTCTTCCTTCCCGGACCCTCCTCCTCGCCGCCGCCGCCGCTCTCCGGCCTCCGATCGCCAGCCCCGCCGCCAGCCGGCTTCGGCTCGCCAACTGGGGATCCCGAACCAGGGCGGTGAGTAGCGGGTGTGCGCCGCGGTCGGTCGTGGGCGTCCAGGGCCGGGAGGGGAGCAGCGGCGATGCCTCGGAGCCGGGGACTGTCCCTCCGCGCGCCGCTGGCTCCCTGCTGCGACCTTGCTCTCGGATGGGAGGCTGCAGGGCGAGCGGGGCCCGGGGGCGGCGGCGTCGGGGCGGAGGAACTTTCTCAGCCTCCCTTTAGACTGCGGCGGTCAGGGCTGCTGTGCGCCCGGCCCCTGTGCCCCGGAACCCGGGCAGGGCGAGGAGGGTCCGCACCGCTGGGGGCGTCCAGGTGTGCCCGCAGCTGGGAGTCCTGGGGAACGCGTAGTTTCTGCGGGTCCACCCTAACTGCCCTCCCCCGTACCCCAGAACCCGAGGTGCCCAGGTACTCCTGGGCATCCCCTACCATGTAGTTTGCATGTGCGCTGCTTTACAAGGAAAGACAAACGGACTCTGGTTTCCATTGCTGAACAAGGTGGGGGTGACCAGTGGTTTGAGGGATTGAGGTGGGGTTGGGGTCGGGGGCTTTAAATTGGCCTTTGGCATCCGTTTTAATCCTATGGAGCAGGTCTCTGCTATTTTCATCTTCTGTACCCATGGGACTTGCCATGCTGGTTTAGTGACTACAGGTAAGATGAAAAGTACTCCGAAATTCCCAGCGGAATTGGGTATTTGCCTACAAACCGGTTGGGAAGGGAAGGCTCCGATTACATAAGACAGCACTCACTGTACCTGAGGTACTGTGGAAAGTGCTATGGGAGGTTTTGTGTTTTAGTGCAAGAAAAACAATCTTCATGCGTGCTTCTCTTGAGAAATCTCAAATGCTGCCGCGTCTTGCTTTGACTACTTTGCAGAGCACATTCTTCTATTTAGCATCCACATGAAAAGGTGTTTGAAGGTTTGACTTCCTCTTTCAAGCCAGGAAGCAATTTACTTCTCTGAACTGTTCAGGGACAATCTATGTGATAATTTTTTATTTTTTTATTTTTTACTTTGGAGATTTTACATCCAAACTTGAACACAGATAACTGAAAGAAACGTAAGTGTTTTTGCTAATTTGTCCGGCTAAAGCGCGCTTCCAAAATCGAAGACACTTTTCGAGGCTTTCTGCATGTCTCCAATCAGCTATTATGTGCTGTTTGCAGTATTTCAGCAGTAATTTTCTTCAGCTCTGCAAACGGAGGTGTTAGCCTAAATAATCTAAGGTTTCTTTCAACCCTTACGTTTTGATTCCCTATAAAAAATAGTGTTTGAACAATAGAGTACAATGTGAGGCAATTATTGAAGGTCATCAAGATGTCATCTATCTTTTAGCCTTTAAAAGATGAATATGTACAGAAAATTTCTGCTTCCCAGGAAGTTCACATATGGGTGCAATTTTAAAAGGACAAGAATGACTCAGTCCGAAAGGACATTCATTTTCCCATCCAGACATAAGGGATTAGATTCTAATCAGACTGAGATGGCCGAGTTCAGAAGTGAGGTGGTGAGTTGGTCAGGACTCTGCTGCTCCTCCTCTATGTGGCTCCCTCTGCCCTCCGGTCACTCCCAGGCAGACTTTGGCTGCTGGCCTTTCTTTTCTTCCCTCTAGTCCCCGAGTCCATGCAGGAGAAGGGGTGCTCTCCATCCCTGACTGTCTCAAATCCAGTCAGTGTCCTCCACCCACTCTAGCTTCTTAGTGCTCTACATCCAGGTCTTGCCCTCCCTCTCCCAGAGATGCTCAGCTTGTGAAATAAGACACTTCAGCGTCTCAGTGTCTCTGAACCATCCTTCCAAGTTGCTGACTGGCCCTCCCATTGCAACTCTTCTTCAACACAAGAGAGCCCTTCCTCTTTCCCTTTGGGCAGGTGACTTCAAGCCCACTCTATCTGACTATAGGGGCCACTGGATTAAAATCTCTCTGTGTCCTACCCCATTTCCCTCCTACACACTATCCAGTCATCCAGGAAATCTCCTCAGGCATCTACTGTGTCCAGGCACTAATGTATGGTAAAGATAGAAGGTACCTGGCCTATCTGAATTATCGTTCTTACGGGAGGAAACAGACAAAGAACAAACTGAATTATGCTACCATAAAATGTCTGATAATAAACTATGAATAGGGTAGAAGAAAAGAAAAATCAAGTTGGAACTGGGAACATTGAGAAGGTTAAAGAGAAGGCCACCCAGTGGCCGTGCCTAATGTCTTCCTATGAACTTTTATCTCTTTTAAAAGTATTTTTGAAATTTCATCACCTCCCTTATCTCTGTATCCTCACCTTATCTCCAACTACCACCATGTCTCCCTGGGCTTCTGAAATGAGTTAACACCACCTCTTCCTTCTGAGCTCTGTGCACGCTGGCCCAAGTCTCCCCAAAGTAGAAGACCCACAGTTCCTGAATGGGTCACCCTGCAAATGCTCTGCAGACCTCCCTGTGGAATTAAATCTTTCCTTCCTTCCCGGTGCTTTCTTCCTTCCATGATTGCCATCTTCTTTGGCATTTCCTTCTGCCTCCTGGCTTCTCCACTACTTCCTGGAGAGACTCAGGGCTTAGTCCTTACTTATTCTCTATGTAGTCTTTGGGCAACCATGTGCCCATAGCTCCAACTTTCACCAAGTACAAAGTGAGTCTCCAACTGGTGACCTACAGGCTGGTGGACTTATCCATGCCCTTTAGGGAAAACCTACAATAAATCCAAAAGTGGTTTTAGTTCTCACCATCCACTCCCGACCCATTTCATCCTTAGCCCAAATTTGTTCTTCTCTCTTTTTAAAAAAATATATATTTTTATTGATTTCAGAGAGGAAGAGAGAGAAATAAACATCAGTGATGAGAGTGAATCATACACTAGCTGCTCCTGCATACCCCGCACTGGGAATCGAGCCTGCAACCAAAGCATGTGTCCTGACCAGAAATTGAACCATGACTTCTGGTTCATAGATCTATGCTCCACCACTGAGCCACACTATAGCCCCCCCCCCCCCCCCCGACCTTTTCTTATGGTGGCTCTACCATTCATCCAGGTGCTAAAGCAGGAATGTCACCATGAGGCTAGTCTCTTCCAGAGCTTCCCACATCCAGATCCCCGCCAAGTCGCATTGCTTCTCCATGCTGTGAAGTCTTGGAAACCTCTACTGGGTCACACTGGCCCTGCCCTGCTTCAGAATGTAGGACTGGCAAAATGGTGGCCAGTGTGTCATCTCCAGCTGGCCTAGACAAGTATACAAACACTGAGTTATATTTAGAAATATTAAGATGTCATTTGGATTTATAGCTTCTCTTAAAAGTCAGAAGACCTGGAACATGAAGCTAACATTCCTATGTGGCAACAGTTGGCTGGCATGAAGTTTCCAGTGCCCGGCCACGCTGGAGGTTGCTTGCTTTTTGGTTCCCCCTGGACCTCTGGTCCTCACTATAGTAGCTTGCTGGTTCCCTTGGGCTCTGAGCTAGCAACCACAGGCTGGGAGACCATTGGCTGGGAGACTTTGACAGCCTATGATTCCCTATTGGCTCACCCAGTCTGCCTACTCTCTCACACCTGGTTTTGCACACTTTTCAACCATCTTTCATACACTGCTGGGATGACTTTCCTCCTGCCCCTCAAACCCAAATCTTCTGTGTCCCGCCTGAAAAAAAAAAAAAAATAGTGCCTCTCTCTTGTCTTTGGGACAAACCCAACTCTGAAGAAGTGGTTATGTTGTATCACAAGTTAGGTGTCTCAGATTGAGAGGTGAGCTCTAGCATCTTTCTGTGGTGTTGTACCCAAGTTTCTTTAAGGAGTGTGGTTGTTACATGAATCTAGTGTTACCTCACCTGTGCTGCGATGCAGTCTCTGCTGTTTACAGCCATTTCCATAGACCTCTCTACCCTCCCACTTTCTCACAACCTCCCTGGGAGGAAGTGGGACGTGGTGGATTCTACATCCAAAACAGCAGTGGGGAACTAAATATGGAGGCATGGGCTTCCCCACCAGCTCTCATTGCCTGGAACATGGAAGGCCCCATTTAACACATGGTACTCAGAATCAGACAGTATGTTCCCAACGGCACTCAGTTGCATTAGACCAGTGGTTCTTAACCATTCTAATGCCACAACCTTTTAATGCAATTCCTCATGTTATGGTGACCCCGACTATAAAATTATTTTCGTTGCTACTTCATAACTGTAATTTTTCTACTATTAATGAATGGTAATATAAATATCTGTGTTTTCCGGTGGTCTTAGGCTATACAACAGCGGTTGAGAACTGCTAGCAGGGTCACCTGTTACCATCGGAAAACACAGGTATTTACATTACGATTCATTAACAGTAGCAAAATTATAGCTAGGAAGTAGAAACGAAAATAATTTTAGGGTTGGGGTCACCACAAGATGAGGAACTGTATTAAAGGGTTGCAGCATTCGAAAGGTCGAGAACCATTGCATTAGACAGTTCTGCCTCAAGAACTCCTTAGCACTCAGCCAGGCAACATTCTGCAGTGGGCCACAGTCCCCCACAGGGACACCCTAGGATGCCAGCCATTTGTAATGACTGACAAAGCCTAAGCTCTCTTCAACCTCTTCCAACCTCCCTGCCTCCTGCCCTTCCCAAAACTTTTATTTCTTGCAAAACAAAACTTTCTGCAGACTTCTCGTACCCTCCTTGCCTTTGCCACTACTGAACTGCTGCCTAGAATTCTTTTTCTGCATCTTCTGCATTGCTTGTCTGGGAATCTTTCCCCCTTTTCAAGACCTGGGTCCAGTATCACCTATTCCCAAAAGTTCTTCCTGAAAATCACTACCCCCAGCCTTCTATGGCAGATCTATAACGTGTGCACACACATACCCAGTTACCCTGATGGCAATTTCTGTGTTACAGCAATGCTAGAGGCTCAGTGCATGAAATTCATGCATGGGAGAGGGGTTCCCTCAGCCAGGCCTGCCCCCTCTTTAATCTGGGGCCCCTCAGGGGCCCCTGCCAGTTTAGGCCTGATCCTGCCCTCTCACAATCTGTGACTGCTGGCTCCTAACTGTTCACCTGCCTGCCTGCCTGCCTGCCTGATTGCCCCTAACCTCTCTGCATGCCAGCCTGATCACCCCTAATTGCCCTCTCCTGCTGGTCTGGTTGCTCCTAACTGCTCTCCCCTGCTGGCCTAATCGCCCCTAATTGCTTCTGCCTTGGTCCCCACCACTGTGGCTTTGTCCAGAAGGATGTCGGAAGGATGTCCAGAAGATGTCTGGTCTAATTAGCATATTATCTTTTTATTAGTATAGATGCTTTACCCACCAAGTGTGCATGTTAGTTTCATTTACACCTGCAGGGTTGCATGACCCAAAGGTTTTTAATGGGTTTCAGAACTAAACTATATTCTCTCTCTCTCTCTCTCTCTCTCTCTCTCTCTCTCTCTCTCTCTATATATATATATATATATATATATATATATATGTAACATGTAGTAAACTTATATATATGTAACATGTAGTAAACTTATATATATATATATATATATATATATGTAACATGTAGTAAACTATATATATAAGTTTACTACATGTTTCATGAAAGAGTGCTTGTTTTTCAGGCTGAAAGGGAGCTCTACCCCCAGAGCTCCACTCCTGGTTCTAGTACTTCTGGATTTAATATTACAAGGTCGGGGGAAAGTAGGTTTACAGTTGTTCATATGGAAAAAGACATGCAAGTTATAATTATTACAATAGCTCTGTTAACTCTGTTTCGTATACTCACAACTGGACACCTACTTTTGCCCCATCCTTTATATCTTTACGTTAAAGGAAATCTTTGATCAACCATGTCTTCTGAGAGTGAATATTACTTAGAAAAAAGGCCAGAGGAAAAAAGCAGAAGTCTAATACAGAAGTGCTTCTGTGTCTGTGTTCAGTATCCTCATCTGAACCTCTCTTGGCTTGGTTCTGTCTTCCTTGAGGTCCGTTGGCTGTGCTGTGCTCTGTATTTAATGATTTGTACAAGGTAGGAGAATGCTTTCTGCTTTATTTTCATTAATCTTCTCAATGATGGTGATGTATGCTCTCTTGCTGGCTCCCTCCCACCCACCCCAGTAGTTTTTTGGCTAATGTCTTCAGCCAAGTGCAGTGGAAAGAGTCCTGGGTTGGAAGAGGGTTTGGGCTGTGCCTACAATGATTTATATAACTGACCACATAGAATTTAATTTCTTTGTCTATACAATTGCTCAATGGGTATCTACATATAAGAACCTAAGTAATCATTACAACTGGTAAACTGAACAATCTTCGACCAGTTGCTATGATGTGCACTGACCACCAGGAGGCATACGCTCAATGCAGGAGCTGCCCCCTGGTGGTTAGTGCACTTCCCCAGCCAGCCTCCCACAGACCCTCCCCATGGACTGGGTGAGATGGTCCCAATTGGCCCTGATCACCCACCAGGCTGAGGGACCCCTCCTGTGCATGAATTCATGCACCAGGCCTCTAGTGTTGAAATAATTATTGGAAAGGAGTCTTATTTTTTAAGAAATGTAAGTTCTATGATTATTTTTCTGTCTGATCCAGCTTTCTCATAAATGTCAGATCTAGAGGAAATTTTTAAAATTTAATTTATTTTTCCCATCCCTATTTATCCTCTCTATGCCCTCTTCCACCTCTACCTACCCCATTTCATCCTCAGAATCACCACACACACTGTTGTCCATGCCCATAAATTCTCTCTTTTTTTCCTTTTTGCTCAATCCCTCCACCCTGCCCTACACACACACACACACACACACACACACACACACACACCCTTGAACAAAGAGCTATCTGCCTGGTCTCATGTTTATCTACATGAAATTCTTTTCTTTTAAACCTATGAAATCATTCAGCTTGGCTCTTTAGTAATTAGAAATAGCACTAAGGGCCAACATGAAGATTTATTTAGTTTGTATTCCTACTTGGATGGATTCATAAAAAATATTAAGTAAATTGTGTCCCATATACTTGGCTGTTCTTTGTAAACCATTATCTTCATCCATAAATGTGCCCATATTTTCTTTCCAAAACCAACTTTTTTCATAAATAGATTACAGGTCTGACCTGAAAAATCAGAGTTGGGTTTAAACATACACACACACACACACAATCCTTCGGTGTAGAATGAAGTCAAATGCAACAAACTGCATCTTTAAGTTATTTGTTATCCATAAGTTCACAATTTGCTATGAACACTGAGAAATTAGTAAGATTTTATTTCTCTTTTGGAAAATGCTGCCTTTCACCCAGCAGGCCAAGTCTATTTACACAGTCAATGATTCTCCTCGTATCCTGGTTAGATTTCTAGGTCTGGATGTAAGCCCAGTTTGGAGAAGTTGGCGTTCCCTCTGGGGCTTTTTGTGCATGTGGATGGCTACCAAGACTAGGCAATCTTCTATTTGTAATTCCATTCATGCATATTGACAAATGTGTCCCATGTTTCATCCTTGAATTCCTTCAAAGGTTGAGGTGGACACGCCCTCGTTCAAGATTAGATCCGAAACACCACATGCTCTTGCTTCAGTTTGACCTCAGACTTTGTCCTTTGCTTCAGAAGATAATTCCAGAATTGGAATCCATTGTGCCTTTCTATTTTTATCAGTTCGTTCTTGAGGGAGAGAGATAATGTGGAGGAGATTTTTGTTTGAAAAGAGAAAAAAATTCTTTGCAAAGGCAGAAGGATTTGTTGTAGTGATTGGGAATCTTGGTAAATATACTTGGGTTTGTTTTTGTAATGCCCTACTCAGCCTACAGTGAGAACTCTGGTAACCTGGAGGATTAGCATCAGTTATTTCCCTTCCATTTAGTGCCAACTAATATAGTTCTAGAGAAAAGAGAAAAAAAAAAGGAAACAAACAAACAAACAAAAAAAAACACTGGTCTTTAGCCTAAGTTTTTAATGGAGCAAATTTTGAAAGTGAGTTTGAGTATGTGAGAGAGTTTAATGCCAACAAAGTCTACTTAAATTAAGTAAGGTGATTTTATTTTTTTTTATTTTTTTATTTTTTTTATTTTTATTTTTTTAAATATATTTTATTGATTTTTTACAGAGCGGAAGGGAGAGGGATAGAAAGTCAGAAACATCGATGAGAGAGAGACATCGATCAGCTGCCTCTTGCACGCTCCTTACTGGGGATGTGCCCACAGCCAAGGTATATGCCCTTGCCGGAATCGAACCCGGGACCCTTCAGTCCGCAGTCCAATGCTCTATCCACTGAGCCAAACCGGTCTCGGCGAGTAAGGTGATTTTAAATGAAAATATATTTTTTATTTTATTTTAAGAAAATGCTGTGTAAGTAATGCAGTGTTTGCTTCCTCTACTAATTTTTTGTTCATTTTTAAAATCAGAAATCCACTTAGGAAGAAATTGTTTATTGAGGATTTGGTTACTGTTTAGATTATATGAGCTATCAAATAATGCATTATCTTTTCTTAAAAGTGCAGAAACCTAAATAAAAATAATTGACACAATCATGGGGTACAAGGTGGAGCTATTGATTTGTATTGCCACCACTGAGGGATGATGGAGATGTCTCTGGCCCTGGAGGTGACTGGAACCAAAGACTTAGAGCCTTGGTGGTCTCTTTTCTCCCCCTTATCTCTTGTGTCAGGAGGTTTTCTTGATTCAGGGACCATGACTAAAGGCAGCTTCAGGCTCACCTCCCTACAGCCTCAAGATCAAAGAGGAAAGAGGGGCTTTCTGCCATTTCCAATTGGAAAAATTCTAGGGAGGCACTCTGATTGGCTCAGTTTGGGTCATGTGCCTTTCCCTGGACCAATGGCTATGGTCAGGGAAATGGGATATTATGATTGGCCAGAATCTGAGTCACATGTCCAAGCCTGTGTTCAGGAGGGGAGGGAGCTCTGAGAGAATGTGCTGCACAGGCAAGTTACCCCAACTGCCATTAGTTTTGTTTTCATTTGGCAGAGGATCTGTGCTGTCTCCCAGAGCCTTGGGTCTGCCTGTAGGACAGAAGCAGTATCCTTTCCACTCAAACAGCTGGGAAAGAGTGTGGAGCAGCCAGACTGTCTTCGGTCATACATACAACCTGGGTGTGTCAATGCCAGAGCCTGAACCCAGGTCTGTAAATGTGTGAACTCCTGTGAGCTGATACCACGAGTGTTCAAATATTTATATCCCATCAATTTTCATAACTTCTCAAAAATAATTCCTGTCAAACAATATGCCTCCTCTCGGAAGATCATCCTCTCCCTTTGCTGTGTAATAGCCTTCAACCACACAGCCAAAACACCCAAAACAGGGAGAGGCTAATATTTCTGTGTTATGTTTCAAGTAATGTCTTTATGCCCCAGTTTGTTCCTCAGACACTTGTTTTCTCGTGGGACTCAAACTCCCTAAGAATTGAAAAGGTAGAGTGCATTTACCCAAACTCCAAGCGAGTAACTTAGGCTGAGCTGGGTCAGACTCAACTTGACCAAAGGAAAAGTGGGGCATGGTTTTTAAAAGATGCCTAATTAAACTCTAAACCTATGAAGACTAGTGGTCTGCAAACTGCAGCTCTGTTGACTAATAAGTTTACTGACCACTGGCTTAGAGTATTGTTTGAGATTTAACTTTTCTAGTTTTTATAGTTCTTTCTGTTTTAAATAGTTACGTTTATTTCAAAATTTATCACATCTAGATAGTATATTTAGTCCCGTTTCTTCTCCCCTTTCTTTGTCTCATGTAGTAATCTGGAGTGTGGAGGATTGGGAGGCCAATGGTTTTTGGTCTGAATCTAGATTTGATCAGTTACTAGCTAGGAGATCATAGCCAATTTGCTAAATTTTTCCAAGCCTCAGTTTCTTCATCTGTGAGTTGGGCATGAAGGTAGTTTTATGGTAAGTATCATTAGGAGGAGGTAGAGACTATAGTTCAGGTGCTGAGCATAGGGGTTAGAATGGAGCTGACTTCCAGGGCATGACATGGTGCTGGTGGGGCTTCCGTTTGTCCAGGTGAGCATTTTATTTCTCTGGGACTCATGTTTCCTTTCTGTCTTTGACCTGGTGAATGAGTGACTTGCTCTGTGTGTTCACATGCTTTGTTTCCAGACTCCTTTCCTGTAGCACTCTTGGTTGGCAGTACTCCCAGTGATCAGTGGTCATCTGTCCTTCCCGCAGGCTTCCAGGTCTTCCAGGACTGGCTGTGGAGCAAAGGATGGTTCGTGCATGAAATAAACTCCCTCTTACCCCTCTTGTGTGAGGAAATGTGAGAGCTGTTTTCCCAGGAGGTCTTTCTAGGGGCACATTTCAGGGCAACCCTGTCAGGGTAGGTGTATTTTCTTTCTTAAGTTAGTTACAAAGAATGAATAAAGGTCTATGGAGTAGAAGATACTCTATTTGGCTTAATATTCCTGTCTTTGCAATATTAAACCAAATAATAAAAAGCATCCAGAGTCTTCTCTTTTTTGTCTTTCAGATGTGAAAATGTCATTCTTACTGTATTCAGTGATGTCCAGATACCCAGTAATAACCATTTGAAACACATGCTGAATGTATTTAAAACATGTGGTCATTTAATTATGATTTGATTCCCTCAATATACAAAAGAGTTCTATGAATATTCAATTAACTTTACCAAGTGTACCCAGATAGAAAATGTATTCTATGCTGCCAGTAATATGACTTTGGGGAAATTTACTGGCAAATATTCATTTGGGATTTTACACAGCACTCAACGCACACCCACACCTGAACTGTTGCTCGGACAGTGGGATGGTAGATGTCAGGGAGTCTGTGAGATGACTTAATTATAAGGAGAGCTTTCTTTCTAAAGATGCAGATTTTCGCTTTGAAATTCATTTGCCAATAGACTCATATCATCTTATGCCAAACCTGTGTTCATTTCTTAATGACACGTTAAAGTAGCCATTTGGAGGATTGGCCAGAGATGCCTAAAGTATTCATAGTAAACCTGCTCTTGTGCAGCAAGGAGGTAAATTATGAATATTCAAGTGCTAGTCACACTAATGTGAATTAATTCAGCAAGTCCTTTCAACATAGTTCTTCCAGTGTGTGTATACTTTATCACTTATTAGCCTAAAATTTCTGTGAGTAGGATAGTATTTTTTTCATATGTACCATGGGCAAAATTATTTTTTGTCTTACTCTCTACCTTGTGTTCTACTTATGTGTGTGTCTTTTCTGCCCTGGTAGGAGCCCTTGAGGATTGTTTGGTCTGTCTTATCATTCTGGGTTCCTTCCACAGTGCCTGCGCAAAGATGCTTTGAAGAGAGCAGCAAAGGAAAGATGATGGATCTTCAGTATGACAAGTACTGTTGGACCCATTTTATATATGATCTTGTTGAATCCTAACAACCCTTGAAAGTAGAGATTGGTACTAGTTTATAGTTGAGAAATCTGAGATTTGGGTGTGTGAAGCATCCTGCTGAGACTTCCCCTCTTGTGTCTCTGCCATGGAGACTTTTTATTCTGAAGCGTTGTGTTTAGTGGATGACTGAGGTGAAAGAGTCATTTAACTTTTCCTAGTACCCACAGGTGAAGGTTTGAGACATTGCTGCACAGAGGATAAATTTGAGTGTCCAAGGAACCTGAGTTTAAACCCCAGGTCTATGCTTAGTAGTTTTGTGGACATAAAAATACATCCCACTCTGTGCCCCATTTCCCTAGCTGTTACCTTCCATGCAGTGAAAGACAGCGTTGTCCCTGTTTCACAGACAGGGAAATAGGAAATACAGTGATTTAGGTCACTTGGCAAGGTCAGGGCTGTGGCAGGTTGAGAGCTCATGTCTCTGCTCCTGTCATTTGTCACCTCTCCAGATGCCAAGTCTGGGTACAATGTGGTAACAGATCTCCACCACCTGTCACCTACCCTTGATGAGTCCTCAGACTACCCCACTGACTTGGTGACAGTTACCATCCATTCCTTAAAACCAGTTGGTTAATTCATATCTACTTTTCTCCATGTTGTTACTTGCATGATCTCAAAGAGAATTATTCCCAGAGAGTAAAGAAATTCCCCAAGATTTACTCTCAATAAATCTGGCCCACACAGGTCTTCAAAGGACTGGAAAGTGGCAGTCTTGTTGTATTTGGGTGACATTCAGTTTAAGAGCTAGTTCTTGAGCACTTACTGTGTTAACGGGTGCTCTGAGGAACACAGAAGTATCCACAAAACAGATTGGCCTTTGAAGATCTTACATATTTAGGTAGAACAGGCATATCTGTGATACTTGAACAATACAACACAGTCTAGTGGCACACCATAGTGGAGTGAGGGGGGCAATTAAGGGGCATATTATTTGCAGAGGAGTTAAATTCAACAGTGAAATAACATCACAATTATTTTGCTTTTCGCTGTCAAGTACCATGTAATGAACTAGTCCTCCAAGAGAATAGACCCGTGACCCTGACCTTCAGTACTGCACTGTTTCAGTAATCTTCTGGCAAGTGAGTGCTACAGATGAGATGCTCAGGGAGTCAGACTTGGGTGGTCGGTGTGGACTGAATTGTTGCAAAGCTGCATGAAGTCTCTTCTTTCCCTCTTGGTGTGAAAGGACTCAGAGGGAGCAGTGTGTGACCCTAATGATGGAGCAGTCACAGGCCAGCCTGAGCTTTGGGCCACAAAAGCTCTTTACAGGCACTGCCTCCCTGCATTCTCACGGTGGCCCAAGTTCATTCTGTAGATGTGGGCCATTGATGGACCATCTCCAGGTCTCAACATCCTCCCCGGATGAAATAAGGGCTGTGATTGCTGCTCCCCAGGAGTCCAGGAGGTCAGCAGTACTAACACCAAAGCCCCTCACACATAGGATTTTCTCAAATGTCAGTCATCACTCACCGTAGCGTGTATGAGATATAGGTCTGTGTGTGCCCTGTGTGCGCTGTCGGCGGGGTCGCTGATAAACACAAATGCCCAGGCAGCCCTCGTGAGTGATGCAGTCATTTTTTTCCCCACATTGTTCTCCACAGAACCCTTTTAGCCCTGAATTTTGTAGGATTGTTGTTGGCTTGTATCAATAATAAAGAGTTGGTCATTTAGTCTCTCACATACTCTCTATGGCTAAATCCAAGGAAATGACTCCTTCCAGGGAAGAGATTCAATCGCTGAAGAAGAAACAATGACAGTTTTATTGTCAAATGAAGTTTCATGAAGACTGTTAGAAAGTGTCATGGTCAGTGATCCACTGTGGGATCGGAATGTATTTTTACCACTGAGGGCAGCTGTCCTGATGTGCCAGGAAGGGCTTCTTCTTGTGGCTTAGGATGGATTTTTCAGTGACAGTGTCACACAAGAAAGTGCTGTATCAGAGACAGCTTGGAAGAGAAGGAGCTGATGGGCTCAGACAAATTGTTAGACAACTCAAACAGCGATGACAGGCATGTAGATAGATGATGCCTGGGAGAACTCTGAATTAAATTGCTTCATGAAAGATGGGCATGGAAAGAAAGGTACTATTTCCAAATTATAATATGTATGATTTTTATATATTGGCCATAAAGCTTATTCCGTCTGGTTAACCAAATCTTGGATGGGAGTGGAGAAGGGTTGTTGGGGATGTTCTCATTGGGGAAAAGGGTAGGCTGTATTATTTTGGGAATTGTCATCATACATTGAAGCACATGTAATTAGAAGCTAATCAAAGAAAGAACTTCATCCTGGGAGAAGAGGTGCCCCTTACAGTGTGGGAAAGGGTGGTCGGATGTACTGAAAACTCTTTTCTGCATCTGGGAACTAACATGAAGGCAAAAGTTCCAGAATGGGATCAAGGCCAATCCTGAGGGCCGACTGAGGGAATGGAAAAGGACCTGAAGGGATTGAATAGAGAGAGGCAGATGACAGAAGTAGAAGCGTCTCTGCCCTCTGGGAGACATACCTATGTGGTTTCTCATCTCTTCCTTGCTATGTGATGTGGGCAGATGACTCACTCTGTCTGCATCTCTGTTACCTCAACTGTATCCCAGGCTTAAGTGACATTCAGTGAGATGGCATGCACATAGTAGGAGCTTTATAAATGTCCCCCCTCACATTTCCTATGCAGCTACTCACCAGCTCCATTGTTGATTAATAGAACATCTTCTCCATAACTGGTTATGAGAAATGGGAGAAATTTAGAATATTTCTCTCCTTATAAAATTTTGACAAAAAAAAAAAGCCTGGGCCTCCTCATCCCTAAAGATTCCTCAGTTGGTAGCTTTACAGCAGAGGTTAGACAAAAGTGACAAGAACTTTCATGAAGTCATTGATTTTTAATTCCAGAAATTCATGTTCTTCTGCCGTAGCTTTGGATGTGGGAGGTGAAAGGGTTGGTCCTATGAGGAAAAGTCCTGTGGTGCCTGAGACTTATGTCAGTTCTCAGGACAGTGTCTCATGTGATCCTCGTAGCAACCTTCTGAGGTACAAGATAGGAGAGGGGGTTATCATTGATTTCATAGATGAGGAAACAGAGTCACAGAGCAGGTATGTGACATATCTGAGGCAGGCAGGTCTAGGGCTAGACAACAGGTCTATTCCACAGTTGTGTTAAAGTAGACACATGTTTTTCAGGGGAAATAGCTGGACAGCTCTCCTTACCCCACCTAATCCCTTCAGGAGGTATCAGTGGAGACCTCAGCAAAGAAACTAAGTCAAGCTAAAGGGAGAACGTCAGTGTTGGGTGACTAAAGATGTTTGAAATTGTGCTTCCCATCACTTCAGACTGTTTCTAAGGTTTGCAGAGCTTTGCTGGTCCAATGGTGATCAGGGGGAAATGTAACTATAGAGTGGTCATGTTAAATATTTCTTTTGGATTTTATTTGTTTACAAACACTTTGTACTGAAAGAAAAGAGCAAAAGACCAGAGATAAAAGCTGAGGAGCCCTTCTTAAAGTGGTTACTAATTATCTTATCTTCCCCATCCCTCATTCTCTCTTCCTACTTTAGAATATTTCCAGATGCCTAAAGATACATATATCTTTATTTACTTGTTTAATTTACATAGGAGATTGTTTCATATAACTTCCCATTCCCAACTTCCCCTGCAATATGTACCCAAAACTTACTCTGAAGGAAGCGGATTGACTAAACTTGTTTGCATCTCTTGTACTATACCCGAGCAGATAGAGGACTCAATTACAAGAACCAGAATGGGTAACTGAGAAAGAAGAGAGAAAAGTATACCCAGGTGAAACAGAATCACTTTTGTGGCTGCCAAAACTTAGTCCAAAGCATCTGTAGTCATCCAATGAAAAAATGGAATCCATTTTCTATGTGAAATCTTTAATATATTTGGAGAGGGGGTAGGAAGGATGTTTTCTGTCTATTTATCCCTGAACTTGGAGACATATGTGTGTTAGGAAGATTGTACATTTTAAAGTGGGGAACACTGAGCTCTTCCTTTGTCTTCTTCCTTCTCAAGTTATGAAGCATAAGTTCAGTCCTGCCTTTCCTCCATTTGCCCTGGGGAAAAGGTTGTAAATAAATAGTCAGTGATGCCCAAGGGAGAAGAAAAACCATAGGCGGGGTCATCAAATGGTGCTGCATTTTATTTGTGTGAAGTCTGAGATGATGCCTGCGTGGGTGGACTCTCTGAGATGGCATTGCTTAGGGGCATTCACAGCACAAAACACAGAAATTAAACTGGATTTGTTAGGACCCCCAGGGTTGTTCCAGGTCTGAGAGGCTAACAGTTACCACTCACAAGAGACGAAAGAATTGGAAGATGGCCCCTTGGCCAGTTAACACATTCCCCACATTAACAAGATCTTCATGGGAAGCCCAGTTGTTACTGGGTTAATTGACAAGTACAGTATGAAAGTAAATGAGAGAGATTGTGGCTCAAGTCACAGAACTAAACCTGAGTTAGTTCTCTATGGCCTGAGACAGTTCCTACTCAGTCAGATATCAAAAGAATTCCACATACTAGGTGCCTTGTCACCAAATGTTGGGGACATCTGTGCCTTAGTTATAGATAAGATCTTAGCCCTTGATGACAAGTTTTTGAAACAGGTCATTTCTGAGTTCTATCATTATTTCTAATTCTATTTACTAATTTGTGGAAAAAAACTAAGGGTTAAAGGTTTGCATATCTAATGAATAACACTAAGTTGTGAGTGGTACTTTAACTCATTTGATAAATATCCATCAAGTGTCTACTATGCTATTTGACTCTAAACTCTGATGCTTTTAATTCTTTGCTAGTTTGATTATCATTTGTCTGTTGCCAGAATTACTCATCACTCTCTCGTCTTGACTAGTAGGGTTAGATTTTCACCTCTTACTAATTTGCTATTTAAAGGAACATTAATGATGGAATTTAATGTGATTGCATGTAAAATAAAGGCAACTTGACAATTTCCTTGTTCGCCTGGAACTCTTAATGCTACCTGCCACCTTCTACCTTCTTTCATAGTCCTTTAAGTACTTCTATCCTCTGTCCATCTACAGTTCAATGTCAGCTTGTGCTCTCCCGTCATCCTGTAATGTCTTCCATGTGCTTGAGTTGTGATGCAGGACCTCAGCTATCTCATTAAGCAGGAAATCTGAGTATTGTGCAAACTCTGAAGCTCTATTAGAAATGGACAATGATCTTCACCTGTTAACCTCCCTTTAACTCCAGGCCCTGAGCCTGGGTACTCCTTCTTTGGTACGTGTTACTTTGACAGTTTCTTCCTCATTGTTACAGATTCTACCAACTCCCATTTGATCAACAGTCAAGAATATTGAGGCAGAATGTGCAAGTCTGAATCTCAATACTTCTCTAAACCAATCCATGCCTGCCCCTTGGGTGGTGCTGTTGGCACTTGACATCACTGCTTGGGCTCCCATGTGAAGGATGTTCTACGTGGTCCCTTCCTGCTGGCAGGCATTTTGCTGCTGTTTTGGAGATTTTCTCTGGGCCTCAGACATTTGAATCAGTCAATTCTAGGAGTGTTTGTTTTCTCAGGAAACACAGTCCTATTAAAGCCATTGCTTTGAAAGTCACCCAGAGCATTAAAAATCTCAGGTCATCATTTCATAGTGTGAAAATTTAGGAGTGGTTGGGGTGCTTCAGACAAGCAATATTGACTTAAATGCATGGAGCACTTTAAGACAGCATTTGATTGTACATTTTAAAGTGGGGAACACAAATTGAAATTCCTCCTGGGAGCTTTAAATCATGCATTATATGTGCAGTATTTTCAATTAGCTGCAGAAAAAGAAATCTGTTCCGTGTGGCTCTATTTTTACAGCTGGGAATTGCTCTGAGAACACAATTGACTATTTCATACATGTGAGATTTATTTAAATGATTCATGGGGCACTTGCAATTTAACCAACAATTGAAAATATTGTTGCCGTGTGGCAGGTAAAGCCAGGAAGTCATTTTGCATTCCTGAAGAGCTGCTCTGAGCTCAATATACCCTCAGTCCAAGGAGCGGGCATGGACAGGAGTTAGAGCGGTATTGAGATTCAGACTTTCACATTTCATTCCTGGGTTGTGCCACACTGCGGGCAGAAAGATAATGCTTGACTGCCTGAGGATTCTATGGAATGGTACTCTCAGGAAGGACCTGAGGCATTGGGCATTCTATGTTTTTCTCTCCTGTTTTCAAGTATCAGACACAGAGGAATGATCAAATCCTTTCCCCAGCTCTTCTCTGACTTTCTATTTCTCCCCTTCCTTCTCACCCTCTCCCCTCCGCCCCCTGCCCATTCTTTGCCACCTGTCTCACATCGGACATTGCCGAGAGAGATTACTGATGCTGAAAGCTAAATAGAGTTTTGGAATGGACCAACCATGCCATCCATGGTGGTTCATAAACATATCTAGAAGTTAGGAATGCATGTTCCCACTGAAATGATGCTGTAAACAGTGGTCAGTAGATACTCGATGTTAGGAGATATACTGTATTACCGCATTATTGCTCAAGTGATTCAGACAAAGGATAATCAGTCAGGCATTTTGTGGGCAGAATTAAAATCATAACCACTAGTTTTTAATTTTTCTCTGGATTAGTGGTTGTCAACCAGGGGTTATCCTCCCTCTCTCCTCCAGGAACTTTTGTTGATGTCTCCAGACATTTACTTTGGTTGTCATAGTGAGGAGAGGGGAAACTGCTAGCTTCCAGTTGGTTTAACCAGAGATAATGCTAACCATCCTATAATACACAGGACAACCCCCAGTATACAAAATTATACACTCAAAAACGTCAGTAGATCCAATACTGTGAAACCTTGCTCTAGAACTTCTTTTAACAAATGACTTCCCCAAATAATTTAGATCCCAACCTGCTTATAAGATTGTGGCTTCTGCCGAGACCAGTTTGGCTCAGTGGATAGAGCGTCGGACTGTGGACTGAGGGGTCCCGGGTTCGATTCCGGTCAAGGGCATCTATCTTGTCTGTGCACACATCCCCAGTAGGGGGCGTGCAAAAGGCAGCTGATCGATGTTTTTCTCTCATTGATGTTTCTGACTTTCTACCCCTCTCTCCCTTCCACTCTGTAAAAAAATCAATAAAATATATTTTTTTTAAAAAAAGATTGTGGCTTCTGTAATCAAGGTTAGTACCTGAAGTGAATCATGTTGGTTGTTGAAGCCTGCTTTCTTCATCAGTGCCTCGATTACATAGAGCACCTGGGTGTCCCATGTGCCAGGTTAGATGCTGGGGAAAAGTGGTGACAGGACCGACAAGGTCCCCACCCCACCCTCAGGCACAAAGAGATGGGGAGGAGACAAATGTTCTAGTCAGAAGGATGGAAAAGTTCTGCGACCTCCCAAGGGGAGAGTGTATGTCTAGAAGGACGAAATCCAGCCCAGGAGGCCAACCCACAGGTTTCAGGAGTGGGTTTGAATTTCATTGCAAGAGCTTAGGGAGGCCACTGAAGGGTTTGATGCAGGTCTTGGTGCCATGGGGCATGGTCAGCCTTTCCTATTAGCAAGGTCACTGGGGCAAAGCAGACTGTGAGTTGGATAGAGGAGACTAATGTCCTCTTCCAGGAAGTCTGGTGACTGGACTGAGGGCAGAGGAAGTGGAAAGAGTAGGCCATGCAGGAATGCTCAGAGGAAGAATGCAAGAGTTTGCAGTGGTTCTAATGGGGCAGGGAAAGGATGAAGGATGACACCCAGACTTTCATTCTTGGGTGGATGGGTTGCCCACTTTCTGAGATACAGAACCTGCAAGAACAGTGAGCCCAGAAATGAGAAGGCTTTTTTCTCTGATCCTAACATTTCTATGAAAAGGGATAAGGGATTTTGATATCTTTCTACCCAACCTTTTTTTTTTTTTTTTTTTTTTAATAAAAATAAATTCAAGGTTTTAGAATCTGCTCTACTTGCTAAAATTCAGGCTATTTTTCCTGGATTGCCCTTTCTTTGCAGTTACCATCACAATGGACTTTCCAGTTATTTCTAAGTGGCTCCCTTGTGCAATCATCAAGGATTTTCTGTGTTAGATATTTCCTCCATCTAAGCAAATAACACGGTGATGAGACTCGGCTCACAATCCAGACTCTACAATTGAGTCTCTCGACCACTGAGACAGGGTTTTTTATGGGCTTTGTCGTGCTGAAATGTTTAAAAAATTTCTTTAGTCTAATCATGCCTTATTTCAGTTTATGCTGCTAGGAAACACTTTTCCTTATTCATGAGCCTGGCATGGCTTGGAAAGAACACACAGAAAACCAGCAGAGCCTGAGGCCCATTTCCTAATTCACCCAGTGACCATCAGTCATTTTCTGGTCCTATCACCAGGGCCATTCTCAGGGGCAGCATGGGGCCCTGCTGCTTCTCCCCCAAAGGAAAGGCCACTCAGGTCACCTTCTCTGAGGACTTGTGACCCCAGGTGAAACTCTGATAAAGTCACGTACTAGCTAGAACCTTGAACCTCTTCTACAACAAAGAAATGAAGGGAATGGGCCATAATGGAAAAAAAGACCACGAGTATATAGAAAAGGCAGATTTTAAAATTCTTTTCAATTTTTAGAACTTGGTATCTGGGGACATTTTGCCTAGTTGAGGGAACTGTTCAGATGGGTTGGCAAGTAGACCCTAAGAGGCTGAGGATAGAAACCATGGATGCTTCAACCCTCTATGATAATGGTAGTAAGTGGCAGAGCCAGCTTCGAGTGCCCCTCAGTGTACTCAGTAACTGGTGGAAGAACCTGAGATGGATTCCCCCTTTTTATGCCTCTCAGCAGTCTGTAAGGGCAGGCCTACTATTATACTCATTGTATAGATGCAGAAACTAAGGCACAGTGAAGTTATATATCTGTTGACATCCCACAGTTAATTGGTAGTGGAGCTTGGGTATGAACTTGGGTAGTTTGTCTCAGGAGCCTACAGAAGCTAAGAATTGAGGCTGTCAAAAATTATGAAAAGGCACAATTATGCAAAAACATTAATGATATTTTTTAGAAGATTTACATTTCTAGTGTAGTTGTAGGATGGGGAAAGGTATTAAAATAAATAAAAGATCTGTACATTTGTTTGCTGACTACAATTTTAAAATAAGGGTTCTTTTTGTTTTGTTGTTTTTACTTTTGATGTTAACAGAGTTATAGATTCCTGTCCAGTTATAAAAATAATAATACAGAGAGATTCTATTTACTGGTTACCTAGTTCCCCCCAACAATAAATACCACAGCTAAGAAACTGGCATTGGTACAATCCATCCACCTTATCAGTTTTACTTGTATTCATGTATGTGTGTGTGTGTGTGTGTGTACTTACTTTTGTGATGTTTTATCACCTGTATATTGTGTGGCCACCTCCATAGTCAAGACAGAGAATAGTTCTATCACAAGGCCCCTCATGTTACCCTTTTATAGTCACATCCATCTCTTTCCCTCCCATCTTCCCCAGTTCCTTATAACAGCTAATATATTCTCCATCTCTATAATTTTGTCATTTTAAGACTATTTTATAAATTGAATCATATAATATATAACCTTTTGGGATTGACTTTTTTTTCACTCAGTATAATTGCCTTTAGATCCATCCAAGTTGCTGTGTGTATCCGTTGTCCATTCTTTTTTATTGCTGGGTACTGGTCCATGGTTTGTTTAACCATTCACCTATTGAAGGACATTTGGATACTTTCCAGTTTGGGGCTATTGCGAATAAAGCTGCTACAAACATTGGTGTATAGATTTTTGTGTGAACACGAGTTTTCTTTCCCTGAGATAGATGTCCAAGATTGCTAGATCATATGGTCAAAAGTGTGTTTAGATTTGTAAGGAGCTGCCAAACTGTTTTTGCAGAGTGGCTACACCATCCTACATTCCCACCAGCGATGCGTGGTATCCACTTTCTCTGCATCTTCTCCAGCATTTGGAGTTATCATTAGTTTTTATTTTAGCCATTCTGATGGGTGTGCAGTGGTTTTAATTTGCATTTCCCTGATGGCGAATGATGTTGAACATCTTTTCATGGGCTTATTTGCCATCTGTGTATCCTCTTCAGTGAACTGTCAGTCCGTGTCTTTGGACCATTTCCTGATTGGATTGCTGTTTTCACTTTACTGTTGCATTGTGAGCGTCCTTTGTACTTTCCAGCGACTAGTCTTTGTCAGATAGGTGGTCGGCAATATTTTCTCCTAGTCTGCAGCTTGTCTTTTTATCATTTTGGCAGAGTCCTTTGTGGAGCCAATATTTGTAATTTTGGTAAGGTCTGACTTACCAGTCTTTCCTTTTCTGGATCATGCTTTTAGTATCAAGACGAAGATAATAAAAGTAGGGTTTCACTTCCTGCCTCTTCCAGTGTGCGGTGCCTGGTGGTTGAAGAAGAAGCTGAGTGTGAATGTGTCTTCAGCTTCTGTCTAGTTTGGACTCTGGTGTGTGTCACGATGAGCTGTTTGTCCCCAGTGGACCTTGTCTTAGAAAGACTCTTAAGGTGGTATAGTGTTAAAATGAACACATTTCCAGAATCTGTTTCTAGGCCTTTTGGTGCTTGAGATCCTCTGTATGGGACACAGGGCCCTGTCCCCGTTCCTCTGCCCCTTTGTCCGGTCACATCCAGCTCACCCTCCGTGTCTATCTGCATGTCCCTCCTCCAGTGCCTCTCTCAGTCCTGTTGATGTTGTGGGGCAGACTGTCCTTGCTGGACCGTGTTCACGTCTCCTGGGCCTTGCAGGATGTTGAGCAGCATCCTGCGTCTCTGTTCACTAGACAGTAGCACCCTCCCCACTGGTTGTGACAACCCAAAATGTCTCCAGATGTTGCCAAATGTACCCTGAGGGATGAACCTGCCCTGATGAGAAGCCAGGCTCTAGACCATTGACTCCAGGAGCGTGGGGCCGGGACACTTTTGTGCACGCTCCCACCTCAGCACTCTGCCGGATTCATGGGGGCTCCACTAGTATTTGTGAAATAGATAAATGGGCAAACTGTACCTACCACCTAACAGTGTTTTACATGATGCCTTGGAAATAGCACCCCGATTTCAAAAGGACCAAGTGGGGTTAATTGTGAATTCAGCCCTAGAAATGCTGGTCCCTGTCAATAGAGTAGAATATTGGTGCCCTCGACCTTCTTCTGCCTGGCCAACGGAGGGGGGGGAGGGGCTATCTGAGTCTGGAAGTCCAGCCTGATAAAGCTCACATCCTCTCTTAAAACTGCCAAGCAGGGGCCCTCCCCACCTAGAGGAAGAACCTCCATCATACACAGGCTCCCACCGGCTCTAAGAAAAGGAGGACATTGCAGCAGGTAGAAGGGAACCTCCCACAGGTGGCATTTTGGAGATAATTTGGCACAGGGTGATAGTGGAGACCCAGGTCAACCTTCACCTGCTGAGTGTCCTTCCTCTGTTGCTGGGCCCTGCCCTCTTTTCACGAGGGAAGGGAGGAAAGTAGGAGTTGGGTCTCAGTTTTGCTTAACTAATTAGTTCAGAAAGTTCGCAGGGACGACACAGTTGAATATTGGATGTAAGAATAATTGAGGGTATATGAGCATGTTTGGGGTTTTTCTCTTAATACCTAGCATTTCTGTTCCCTGAACCTGAATGAGAAAGCGAGCTTTGGTTCAGAAAACAAAAACAAAGGCCATGGTGGGGCTGGGGGAACAACCAAGCGGTAAGAGGGGAGCGGGGCCCACAGGAGGTGATGACTGGTTATGTCAGCTGTTCCCTGCTGCTGCTGCTGCTGCTGCTGCTGCTGCTGCTGCTGCTGCTGCTGCTGTTTTATGGGAAGGATGTCAGCAGTACAGGAGGATCCACAGCCTCAGGAGTCTGGGCCAGACTTCCTCCTGCGAGGAACAGCTGCCTGATGAGGAGGCCTGGTGTGGACAAACACCCGCTCTGATGCTCCGCACAGGAAGCTCCGGGCAATGCAGGCAACCCCACGTCTTCCAACAGGCTGTCCAGGAGCCTGATTTGATAGGGGGGCTGACGCTCAGAGCTTTCATAACTGGTCACTAAACCCTCCCTTCTGGGAGCCCCTAAGGGGAATGGGCTGGATTCCTTCCTCTTCCACATAGAGAAATCTTGGATGGAAATTCCAGGGGGAGCCACGGTGACAGTTGGCATGAGTGCAGTAGTTGCTTGGACAAGAAGCAGTGTGTGACTTCAGACTGGAGTCTGGATTCTAAAGTAAGGAAAGTCCACGGGATCTTTGTGTGCCACCTTGGGGAGGAGTTGGAATGTGCACCTTCCTGTGTGCCAGTGGGGTTTCTCATCCTTGGCACTTGGCACTGACAGACGTTTTGGGCCAGATAATTCTCCGTGGTGAGAAGCTGTCTTGTGCATCGTGGATGTTCAGCAGCAACCCTGACCTCCACCCACGGGATGACAGTAGCATTCCTCCCCAGGTATGACAATCAAAACGTCTGCAGACATTGCCAAATGCCCCCTGGGGGTCGTGGAGGCCCCTCTGAGCTGAAAACCACTGCACTGGAGTAACGAACATTCTGTTCCATTCTTGTTCCTTGTAAAGCTGTGGTCACTTGTTTACTCCGAGTCACTGGTGATGTAAGCACAGGACAGAGAGGTAGAAAGAAGTCAGTGTTTCCTCACTTCTTCCTCGGTCAACCCTTTAACTCCATCACAAGGAGCATTGTGACATACCAGCTAAGAGTCCGTATTCAGACACCTCTTCACCTTGTACGATCTGTGTGGTCTAGGCCAGTGGCCAGCAAACTCATTAGTCAACAGAGCCAAATATCAACAGTACAATGATTGACATTTCTTTTGAGAGCCAAATTTTGTAAACTTAAACTTCTTCTAACCCCACTTCTTCAAAATAGACTCGCCCAGGCCGTGGTATTTTGCGGAAGAACCACACTCAAGGGGCCAAAGAGCCGCATGTGGCTCGTGAGCCACAGTTTGCCGACCACTGGTCTAGGCAGGCTGTTTAATTTTTCCGGATCTCTGTTTTCAACATCTATAGCGTATAAATACTCATGCCTACATCTTAAGTCAAGGGTTCAGCTAGATGTTGATTATATAAAGCTTCAGGTTCAGGGTCTGGCACATGGCAGACATTCCATAAACAGTGGCCATTAATTTTGAGTACTTGAAAATGCATTCCACAAGTTTTAAGTAAGTTGGGATTTTTTTAAGTTAGCAATAAAAGTTGCTGCTGCTTAAAATAAAAATGAAATCAGTTAATTTCCACTGAACTACAATTTATTTCATAAATTATATTGAGTTTCTACTGTATACCAGATACTCTGCTAAACTCAGGGAATAAAAAAATGAATAAACTATAATCCTTGCCATTAAACATCTAGTGTGTAGATGTAGTCACATGAATGGTTCCAGTCATATGCATCAAAATAGAACCACCACTTATTGAAAAAATCTCAATATGGAGTGGTCTGTGGGTTGTAATGGGGTGTAACATTCATTTTAGTGTATATAAAGGACTCTCACTATATTATTTCTCAACTCTCTGTTTTTCTAGCAACTGCACTTTTTATTTCAGTTTTTACAATTCTGTTATTGAACCACAGTTCTTGTGCTCTGTAGCCTTTTCTGCTCCTCCTTGCTACACATTTCAGCTGATCTGAGTTCCTGCTGCTGTGTTTTTATAACCAGAAAAGGGCTGCTTTTATGCCAAAAAATGTGCTACCTTCTTTTAAAGATTGAGAATCACTGGTCAGTATCACTATAATGTCTTGAGAAAGGAAATCGATTAGGAAATCATCTATTTGAACTATTGCATTTTAAAGGTTTGTCAATAAGAAAACCTATCGGACTTGATACTATAAATAAAACAGAATTAGTGATATAAGTTAGTAGATTAAAAAAATATATCTTAGCACCATTAAAGGTTTTTGGAGCATACTCACCCACCTCCACTGCCATCATAATCCAACTCCTCCTTTCTCTTATAAAGACATCAAAACAGGCCAACATTGTCTTATTCTATGTCTCAAATAGTCTAAAGAAGCTATAAAGATACTTTTATTAAAATAGAAGTGCTGCATTTGATCCATTTTCTTAGCTTGATCTTTGAGATGTTCTAAATAAATGTTGAAATTAAAAAAAAACAACTCAGGAACTATTTCAGGTGTTGATTATTGAGAAAGACAAGGGGAAGAGAGCCACCATTTACTGAGTACCTTCTCTGAACCAGATACTGTGCTAGTTGCTGACTTTCTGTTTGTGCTTATGAAATTCCCATGACCATCCTTGAATTTGATTCCTAATATGGTACAAGAGAAAGCTGAGGCTGATAAAGATTGTGACTTTCCCTGGATCTCTTGGTAAGTTGATAGTAGAATGGGATTTGAACTTTAGATTTATTTTCCCTGACACTTAGAGAAAAATAGAATAAATCTCTCATAAGATTGCTTTTAAAAAGGCAAGTAACAAAGCCCCAATTACTTTCTTCTTCCTCATAGCCTTCCTCCTTCAGCCCAATAGAGATTTAAGAATGAATGATAGTCCAACCAGCATGGCTCAGAGGCTGAGCATTGACCTATGAACCAGGAGGTCATGATTTAATTCCTGGTCAAGGCACATGCCTGGGTTGCAGGCTCGACCCCCAGTGTGGGGCATGTAGGAGACAGCTAATCAATGATGCTCTCTCATCATTGATGTTTCTATCTCCTTCTCCCTCTCTCTTCCTCTCTGAAATAAAGAAAAACAATATTTAAAAAAAAAGAATTAAAGATAAGGAACCCTCATGCACTGCTGATGGGAATGCCTTCTGGTGCAACCACTGTGGAAGACAGTATGGAGTTTCCTCGAAAAGTTAAAAATGGAACTCCCATTTGACCCAGTAATCCCACTTCTAGGACTATATCCCAGGAAAACAGAAACACCAATCAGAAAGGATATATGCACCCCTATGTTCATAGCAACACAATTTACAATAGCTAAGATTTGGAAACAACCTAAGTGCCCATCAGCAGATGAGTAGATTAAAAAACTGTGGTACATCTACACTATGGAATACTACGCCGTTGTAAAAAAGAAAGAACTTTTACAATTTGCAACAGCATGGATGGAACTGGAGAGTATTATGCTAAGCAAAATAAGCCAGTCAGAGAAAGATAAGTATGACATGATCTCACTCATATAGGCGATATAATGATCAACATAATTTGATGAACAAGAATAGATCCACAGACAAATGGCGGGGGACCAGTTAGAGAGCAACCAAAGGATTTATATGCGGGCTAAGTTATCAATAGGACATCCCCTGAGGGCTCCCAGTATGTGAGAGGGGGCAGACTGAACTGAGGGACTCTCCCCCAGTGCAAAAATTTGTGCACTAGGCCTAGTATTTAATAAAATGCATGCCTCTTTATTGGAGGATCCTTTTAAGCATTGCTGCATACACCTACACTTCTGTGGCTGAACATTTCTTTCCTGAGTCTTTTTAAGTTCATTTTTGGCTACATTAATTAGCAACATAGATCAAGTACACACTTTGAGGTCTTTAAGCCTCTCCCCAGTAACCTGAAAGAACGTATTTAAATCCACCACACCGCAGTCACTTTGATCAGTTAGCATTTCCTGTTTCTTCTCTGAAGTTTTAAAAGATGCTGACTCATTCAGATACCACTCAGTACATTTCCCAGGGTATCAAAATGCACTTCACTTTTGCTTGTTCCTCTAACTTTCTGCCTTAAGAGAATGCGGAAGATGTTTGGAAAACGAAGATAGGGTTGGGTGAATGTATCTCAGGGATGCTTGTAGAGGCCTGAGAGACCAGAGTCCTCTGGCCATTCCAGGACCATATTTGAGGCTCAACCTCAACTGTTTGTGCATTAACTCCTGTTGCTTTCCTGGGACAACCCCTGAAGGTCTATGGAATGCCCCTTGCCAGACACCTTGAAGAGTTAGACCTTGGCCTGCTGGTAAGAGTATTGGTGAGAAGCATTTGGCATGGCTGCTAGGCAGGTCAATCCTACTTAAAGCCACTAAGTCTCAATTTGGCAGCTCAGTACCTTTCCTTCATATTTATTTATTTGAGAAGAAAAAATGTCATGGAAAAAAAAACTGTTGGGGAATCTGATGATTCTCATATAATCTGATGCACTGTTTTTCTCTACCTTCTGTAGCCCCTCTAGAAGGAAGAGTTAGCCCAAAGGCAGAATAATAAAGGGTTCTAGGTAGTAAGAATGAGGACCCTAGAATCACAGAGACCTGAAGGATATCAAAGCATTCTCAGTGGTTGATGGGGCAAGGGCAGGTCATCATACTGCCCCTCCCCCCGCCAAGGATAAGTTAGGGGACTTTCCTTGTCATACTGTTGTTCATTTCAGACACTTGCATTGTTAGCATCCCGCTTTTAGGATGAGACTCACTGCCCTCACTTGAGGATTTTCCATTTGATATTCTAGCCCAACTTCAATGCCCAGCTCACTCCCGCAGCTTTTCATCATCCAGGATGCCTCCCCTGGGCTGTATTGTCATGGGAGGCAAAGCAATTCAAAAAGAAACAGTCTATCTTTCATAATTTGAACTTCAATATTTGGATATAGTCCAGAGAGTGATGCAAATGTATTTTGGACTTTCCCCATTGGCAATGCCCAGTATTCCCAGAGCTAATTTAGAGTTTATTAGGTGAGCATACTCAGATTGTGTTCTCTAAATTCTTGTCTCCTGCTAAAAGGAAGCAGAGCCCCCTAGAAAAGTGGCTGATTCCTCCTGGGACAGGAATGGGCAAAATGAGCGTGGAACATCTTGTCAAATCAGAAAACAAATCTAATAAGACTACTGTTGTATGAAAGGTTCAGGAGCCAACCTGAAGATCAATAAGGATAATAAAATTTCAGTAGAATGAAGCCCTTAAAGTATGTTTAAAAACATGAGTTTGTAATTGTACTAAGAAAACAAACCCCCTCTGGTTAACTCTAAAAATGCTGAGTAACCAACATATTGTTGTGAGAACGAAATAGGGAATGACTCAAGCCTTTATCCTGCCTTTGCTATACAAATTGAACCTCAGGATAACCATGTCATTGGTTATGGAAATTTACTTTTTATAGAAGTGTTCCAACTAATGCAGAGGGAACATTAGACTTACAATAGCACCATTGGGCAACCTCTTAATAACACAATGCACTTAAGCAATGATTATGAGTAGCTACTAAGGTCACCAAAAAAAGGAAAAAAATAGAAAAAAAGAAAAATGGCATTGTTTCCTTCTAGCACCGGGCCCAACACCTGAATGAAATATTCCTAACAAAAAGAAGGAATTTGAATCTGATCAGCCCCTAGAGCAGAGGTAACAAATTTCCTACAAAGAGCCAAGTTGTGAATGTTTCTGGCTTTGCTGGTCACATGGTCTCTGTTGTAGCGAGGCTTGAGCGCAACCACAGACAAATCAAAGTGTGGCCCCCATCTTACCCACGAGCATGCAGAGCCCTGCTCCGGGCCCACCGATTTATAGGAAGGACAGAGGATACGTCACATGAATGCAGTTAGCAAAATCTGACCTGTGAGAAACTTGACAGGACAAATAACTTGGTTTCTCCAAGCAAAAGTTCCAAAGAAAAAGTTAAAAATAAAGCAACTAGAGGAAGACATTTTAAAAGACAAGAGACACATCAACCACTTGCAATTTATTTAAATCAGGACCTTATTTAGATCCTGATTTAAATAAATTATTTTTTTTAAAAGAAGAGAGTCGGAAATTTGAATACCAACTAGATATTTAACATATAAAAGAATTATTAATTTTCAAGTGGGATAATAATATTGTATGTGTGTATATGTTTTAAAAATCTATATTCACACTCAGGCCTAGAGTATGTGTTAGAAATATTTAAAATTATATGGTGTCTAGAATTTATTTCATAACAGCCTTTGATTTTAAAAGAAATAAAATAGGTCATGAGTTGATAATTATAACATGTATCACTTTAGACATTTTTAGAGAATGAAAGGGATGGAGTACTTCCCATTATTAGACACTCTTGGACCTCCTAAAACAGATGTGAATCACCTGGCTAAGAGTTGGAGCCTAAAGAGTCTTTCTAGTGTTTTTCCCCAAAAACTGTTTACATCTTATTTGTTATAGTAAATGGAGCTGACAGATATCTCATTAGCTGATGTCACATATAAAATACATTTTATTTGATTTTGTAAACAAGAATTTATTAGGTTGAAACTAAGTTTCTTTTGTGACTGTCTCTCCTAGTCTCTCATTGTTCAATGGAGTGGCATTCATTCAGGGCAGGGGTCTGGCCACGGTGCTTTCCCAGCCTACAGGGATGATTTCAGTGATGGTGACAGGGAGTGAAAGGAGCTGAAGCTTATGAGAAAGCAGGCACCCAGCCCTGAGGGAGTGGTTGCTATGCAGGATGTTTGCCTGGGGAATAAGAACTCCGACTTACTGGAACTCATATTCATTTTCGTTTTTCCTGAGAATAATGCTAAATCTAGATGGTGTGTGACATTTTCTAACTTTTAATCCTTAAATAGTCTAATAACTCCTTGTATCCAAACTAAACAACTGGAGCAGTTCCAAGTCCCAGGGGTCAATCTCTGGTTTAGTATCTTCCAATAGGAGGGCCCTGAATAAGACCCTGTGGACATTAGGATTATAAAGTCCCCTGGCCTTACATTCTGTGAGCTGTCAGTCTAGTTGGCGGGGGGGGGATACTTGAAAAAAACAAAATGAGGTTACAGATAAGAAATTCTAGGGAATTCAGAGAAGAGGGTGAATAGCCCTATCTGGGGCAATTAGGGAAACTTCACACAGGCCATGGATGGAGTTGGGGGAGCTCTGGTGCTTAGAGGGAAAGGGAGAGTACCAACTTATAAGGGTTGGTAGATTTCACACGCTAGAATTTTTCAGACCAAGGTATTGTTCTGAGCAATCAGGTGAAAACATGCAGCAAACAGTAGGAAGAGTGGCTCTGAAATTCAGCTGAGGATTTGAGCTACAGATTTGACCATCATCTGGTAGAAGTGACGATTGAAGTCATGGAGTCTATGGGCGCAGTGCTCTGCCTACCATTGACAGGTGGGACAATTATAGATGTAGGGATGCGCCAGGAGTCTCATTTAAAACTCAAAGCAGTACCCAATTATATCAAAAACATTCCCCACACCACACTGAGAAGGAACACTTTGGAGGAAGAGAAACTAGAAGTTTGTGGGGAAGGAAAAATCCACATTTGGAAGGACATGCCTATAACCGTGGCTTTATTTACAGGTTTATGATCTTCCTCCATTGATGACTTAAACTAAGAATCTTTTTCTTTTTTACTGTTAAGAAAAGAATATTCAAGAAATGGAAACATATGGATGCTATGTAATACAGTTGGGCAACATCTTTATTCTTCCCCTCTTACTTGAAAGTTTAAAGTGTAATTTCTTTTAAAAATAAACAGGAAGTTACTATGTTCTTCCCAAGACGAGAATCTCCTCATCCTCTAGAGCAGTGGTTCTCAACCTTTTTAATGCCGCGACCCTTCAATTCCTCATGTTGTGGTGACCCCCAACCATAAAATTATTTTCGTTGCTACTTCATAACTAATTTTGCCATTGTTATGAATTGTAATATAAATTTCTGTGTTTTCCGAGGTCTTAGGCTCCATAGCAGTGGTTCTCAACCTGTGGGTCGCCTAAGACCATCAGAAAACACAGATATTTACATTATGACTAATAACAGTAGCAAAATTATAGTTATGAAGTAGCAACGAAAATAATTTTATGGTTGGGGGTCACCAAAACATGAGAAACTATATTAGAGTCTAGAGGCTAAGAATTTGAAAGCCTGAACTTCAACAGTTATTCCATGTAAAAGGTTGTCTATTTGGACATGAATAGGTATCTGTAGTAGGAATTTTACAAGCCTAAAGTATTCGTGCATCAATATCCACTCTCCTCGCTACAGAACTTTGGAGAGAAGTAAAAGCTTGGTCTCAGGCATGTACATAAGCCAGGTGAGTTCAGATGAGTGAACATTTAGCCTAGTAAATGGAGGCCAAGAAGAAGTGATGCCCAGAACATCAATCAAAAATAGCTCTGATTCCAAGATCTGCGCAGCTCTAACACTGCCCTGATGCACTATCATCTCCCAGAAGTCCCAAATCCAAGAAACCAAGGAAAATACCAATGGCAGCTTTCCCCCACTTCATAATGAAACTGTTCTTTTAGAAAAAAATTCATAACCGAGCAAGATTCTGCTAAATAAGATGGCTATGCATTTGGAAGATTGTCTTTGTCAACTCTGAGACTTTGGAGCTGTTAAATTTCCATCTGTTACTGATTCTTTAATACCCGTTTTACAATCTTTTACAGAAATCACCTGTAAGCTATCAGAGGCAAAACCAATTTGATGTCCTTTATGAGTGTGCAGATTCAAACATTTA
This sequence comes from Antrozous pallidus, assembly GCA_027563665.1. NCBI lineage: Eukaryota > Metazoa > Chordata > Mammalia > Chiroptera > Vespertilionidae > Antrozous > Antrozous pallidus. The sequence continues at coordinate 26,851,602 of CM050508.1, read as the reverse complement.
TTCAAATATTTGCTAATCCAGGAGGATTTCTCTGGGAGGCTTGGGTGTATAAATTCGATGGCATGCTGAAGGTAGAAGCAAGAATAGATTACAATGCAAGGGTCAACAATTCAGATTGATTTGGCTCCAGTCACCAAATTTGGCCATTTGTAACCAAGATTGTACAAATTGTTTTATGCTTACCACTAGAGGCCCAGTGCATGAATTTGTGCATGGGGGCGGGGTGGACCACAGGTGGTTGGCTGGCCATGGGAGGTTGGCTGTGTTAAGCGTCTTCCCCCTGGTGGTCAGTGTGTGTCATAGTGACTGGTCCACTACTCGTTCTGGTCGTTAAGTTCACTTAGGCATAGATAGATAGATGATAGATAGATAGGTAGATAGAGATGGGTTTTTGGTCTATTTCATTTTAAAGAGGGCATTTATCTCCAGAAAAAAATTAAAAAGAAAGGAAGAAGAGAGAGGGAGGGAAGACAGACACAGTGTCTAATTTTTAGATAAAAGGAGCAGCAACTTTCCATAATCAGGATTTGGAACTTGCCCAGTGTCCAGTAGGTGGAAAGAAACTCAGGAGATTGTGGTGGTGTTAGAGCCAGTCCCAGGTGCCAAAGTCAAAGTAGGCCACAGTGGCCACAGGAAAGCCCCCGAAGGAGCATATATAGGTCAGTCGGCTGTTTTGAATGTAGACAGGCTGCCTTTATGCAATTATTTTACTGGGAAGCTCTGGAGAAACTTTGAATCTCTAAATTTTTAAAAATGTGTGAAAAAATTGCAGCATCACCTTGAATGACAGCCTTGGTGTTCACCTTGTCGCCCTGTATGTGGAGGTGGTAGGCGGAAGCTCTCGCTGCCAGGCCTCATCCACCCAAAAGAATTTACCCTCCTTGGAAAGTTTTGGGCACTAACAGTGACTCAACACAATCATTTTCCCAGTCATACTCAATAAATATGATTTTGATGCCATGAAATATAATTAGAAAAAATAGGAGGTATATAAGCTAGCAGGTTTAATCCCACATGTATTGATTGACCATCTGCTATGATCTAGAGGGGAAGGAGACACATACATAGGAAGGAAAGTGAGGAAACACCAACTGCCCGTTTGCTTAATTCTGCCCTAATTTCCTTTCCTCCCTCTCCCTCCCTCCTCCTTCCTTCCTTCCTTCCTCCCTCCCTCCCTCCCTCCCTCCCTCCCTCCCTCCCTTCCTCCCTCTTTCCCTCCCTCTGCCTCCCTCTCTCTCCCTCTCTCTCTCTTTCTCTCTCGCCCTTGTTATCTTTAAGACTTTATTTTTTACTTTTCAATTACAGTTTACATTCAGTATTATTCTGCGTAGTGGTTAGAAAATCACGTATTTTACAATATGGCCCCTTCCCTCCAATATTTCAAGTACCCACCTGGCCCAATACATAGTTATTACAATGTTATTGACTATATTCCCTATGCTATAATTTACATCTTTGTGACTATTCTATAACTACCGATTGGTACTCAGTTCCTTCATCTTTTTCATCCAGCCCCCCAACCTCCCTTTCCTCTGGCAAACATCAGTCTGTTTTCTGTATCTGTGAGTCTGTTTCAGTTTTTGTTTGTTTATTTGTTTCCTTTAATCGTCACCCAAAAATATTTTTCCATTGATTTTTAGAGAGATTGGAAAGGAGGTGGAGAGACAGAGAAAGAGAAACATCCATGTGAGAGAGACACATTGACTGTTTGCCTTCTGCATGCACCCTTACCAGGGCCAGGATTCAAGCCTGCAATCAAGGTACATGACCTTGACCAGGAATGGAACCTGGGACCCTTCTATCCATGGGCCAACACTCTATCCACTGAGCCAAACCAGCTAGGGCGAGTCTTTTTCTCTTTTATTTGTTTATTTGGTTCTTTAGATTCTATTTATAAGTGAAATTGTATGGCATTTGTCTTTTTCTATATGACTTATTTCACTTAGTATAATACCATCGAGGTTTATCAATGCTGTTGCAAAAGGTAGGGCTTTATTCTTTTTTATGGCAAGGAATATTCCATTGTCTTAGTGTACCAAGCTTTTTTATCCACTCGTCTGCTGATGGGCCCAGTGCCCCTTCTTTCCCCTGGATCACAGAGACCTAACTTCCCTTTCACTCCTGGGCACCTGTCTCCTAAGAGGCTCCCCTCTCTCCTGTTCTCTGCAGACACTCTCACCCTCCCTCATGGGAAACTTGTGCTTAGCAGGAGCTCCAGTCCAGAGGGAGGAACCAAATTAGTTAGCCATATCACGACTTTTGCTTTTGTTTTACTGGCTGCCACTTTGAGGTTCTTATTGAATGAAAGTATTTGCTTTTCCATAAGCACATGTACCACTCCTCATATTTCACAGCCCAAGAGAGCTCGGTAAAGGGTAATCAAGGAACAAATCACATTTAATAAAATCACCATCATTGAGAATATCCGTGTAATAAAATCACCATGTTGAGAATACCTGCCCCATTGTAAATTTAAGAACATCCCTTAAATTTATCTTAATCAACAATTCTTTAATTAAGAAAGGAATATGTTCATGTGAGGATATCAGGTATACAATGTATAGTTATATGATAATCGCAACATGAGTGGTTTCTTCCTTAGAATGAAATTCAAGAGCTGGATCAGGCTCTGCAGGCCCCTCAGAACCTGCCCCTCCTTCTTTTTACCTCTTCCAAGTTCTTTATGTCTCAGCCACCCGACCTCTAACACCACGTGTGCTCCCACCTCAGGGCCTCTGCCCCGCCATCCGACTGACTGACAGGCCCTTTGAGTCCTGCTCAGCGCCCTGCTGGGTCCAGCCTTCACCACCTGTGTTCTCTGTGCAGTGGAGGCCTTCTGGATAACAGCCCTGTCTAAAGTTGCCCACACCAGCCCGACATTCGCTGGCATCACTGTGTTTTCTCGTCCCTGCCCCGATCCCTCGCTGACGATTTTATTGCTTCCTGGTTTATTTTCTGTCTCCCTCTGGAGTGAAAACTCCAGGAGAGTAGGGATCTTGCCGACCTCTTTTTACAGTTGAATGCCTAGTGCTTACACGTGGGCCTGACACACAGTAGCTCTCAGTAAATGTTGGTTTAATTGAATGGACAAGTGGTTATGAGTAATAAATAACAATTAGAATAGTGTCTGGCGCTTAGTTGTCCCTCCCCATCCCCCTAACAACATATAGTCAAAACCAATGTAATCGGTGCTATTCTTTCTTAACTTTATTAAGAAGGTATTCAGTTATACGGGATAAAGTAAATCACATCTGGTTGAATACAAAGTAGTCCCCCAAAGTGCCCATTTCAGGAGAATTTAAATGGTCTTTTTCTGCTCTTATTTTCAGATTGGCCTTGCGCACAGGAACCATGTCTTGGCATTTTCCCCTCTTCCTCGTGGTCACAGTGACTTTGCCCTCCATGTGCCTCCAGTTTAATCCTCAGCCTCTGGAGGAACTGGGCTCTGACATAGGGATCCAAGTTTTCCACCAGATTGTCAAGTCCCGGCCTCAGGACAACATCGTCGTCTCCCCCCACGGGATCGCGTCTGTGCTGGGGATGCTGCAGCTGGGAGCCGATGGCCAAACCAAGGCTCAGCTCACCTCCGTGATGGGATACGGTGTGAAAGGTGCGTGCTACGGGCTCTGAGCACAGGGCCTGACAGGTGTCTGGGGATCCCTTGCTGGGTCTTCTCTTAAAGCCCCAGAAGCCAGCAGAGCAGCTCTGGTGCCATCTGGGGTTTAAGCCGCCTGCTCTAAAGCATAGGTGCTGCAGTGTTAGAAGTTAGGAGAGCTGGACTCCAGCCAGGGGCTGCAGGGCTTTGGGTCAAACTCTGGATCTTTCCATTTTCTCATCTCTGAAGAGAAACTGCCCATCTGCCCCACCTTCATGGGTATAGGGCTAAAAATGCTGTGAATGCACTTTTAACAATGTCAGCTGGGAAGGTGGGTGGTGCATGGCCATGGAGAGCAGCACGAGGAGCCTTATGGTGATGGGGACCCTTCTGTGTCTTGACTGGGGTGATGGACTTGTAAATCTCCCTGGGGGATAAAATTGCATGAAGACACACACACACACAGCTATCTGAATGAGCTCTGAGGGCTGCCCTAATGGTAAGCTTCAATGGTGGTGGCATTGCCATCATAATGTCACCAATGGAGAAACTGGATGAAATGTATGTGTGATCACCCTATACACTGTTTTACAACTTCCTGTGAAGCTATAATTATCTATATATATAAAAGCCCAGGCAACTGAAAGACTGAATGACCAAACAACCGGTCAACTGCTTGTTATGATGCAGACTGACCACCAGGGGTAGATGCTCAATACAGGAGCTGCCCCCTGGTGGTCAGTATGCTCCCACAGCCAATCTTCCATGGCTGGCCAACCTCCCACAGTCCCTCCCCTGGCTGGCCGCCCCCCTATTCCTCTCCCACCCCATCCATTGGCCTGATCGCCGGCCAGACCAAGGGACTCCACCCATGCACAAATTCGTGCATCAGGTCTCTAGTTTCAAAATAAAAGGCTAAAAAAAAAAAATGTCTTAAGTGAGGCCCATTTCTTGGAAAAGGCTTAGTTTTCTTTACCTGTTTTTAACAACTGACTTAAACCTAACCTAGAGCTTTTATGTCCCAGCATTGTTGTTTTGCTTTAGCGTGGGTTTTCTCACCTAAGGTTACCTGCCTCCTCCACGCTGCAGGGGACCAGGTGCAGGGCCAGCTTCAGAGCCGTCCGGGCATTGTGACCTTGAGCCAATCACTTCTCACAGATTAGTGACTTTATTGGGAAACGACAATTTTTTCTACCCATGCTCCTCCACCTCTGCTGGCCTTGCTTGAGTTGATGCCTTCAGCTGGAGAGGAAGATGAGCGAGGTGGGGTTTGTACACTTTGGGTCCCGTTGGCAATGGTCTCAGTGTGGCCTCCAGCACTCCCGGCTCTGAATGCCTGGCCACCTGCCAGATGACGCAGCATTAATGTTCTGCACGAGTTTGTAGTTTGTTCACCTGTCGGAAGCAGAGAAAGAATAATACTTGGGACACACTGTCCTGCCCCTTGCTCAGGAGTTCAGAAACTCTTGGCGGCTTAGAACTTCACTGTGAATCATGACTAGAATTTAGGGCCTTTCCCAGGGCAGTCTGTCTGCCAGTCCAATTCCAAAACAGCACTGGATTTTGGTTGTTGGTTTTAATGCTGAGCCACGCTCATTTTAAGTAGTACTTCTAAAGTTTTGAGGATATTGGCCTTTGGGCAGCACCCCACCTCCCACTTCCCACCCCACTTTTTCTTCATCCCAAATCTCTGTGACGTTTTTGACACGACACACTGATCCCAGGGAGCCTGAGTGGTTATTCGGGCCTTACTTCTGGCTCCGCCTCTGGGAACTCACAATAGTGATGCTCTCAGTGAGGATGAAGGCAGGCCTGTGTGGGGCAAAAGAGGAGAGATCTGCTCTGATCTTCTCCCAACAGGAGACCAGGGCGTGTGGAGGAGGCCTTGTGGCTGAACAGGACAGAGTTGGAACGTGGTCTCTGACTTTTGCTACTTCCTGACTTAGGAAATGGGCCAGCCCCCTCCCTCTGGTCCTGCCCCACAGAAGGTGTGAGGAGTAGAGTCCTGAGAGACCTGACAAAGGCCTTAAGGACCACCTCTTCACGGAGCCCGAGCGTCTCTTCCCTGCCCTGGTTTAAAGGGTCGGAAGAGGAGCCTGGCCCGTGTGGCTCAGTTGGTTGGTCATCGTCCCATGCACCAAGAATTTGCAGGTTCCATTCCCAGTCAGGGCACTGCCCAGGTTGCAGTCTCAATCCCCAGTTGGAGGCGTGCTGGAGGCAACGAGTCAATGTTGATGTTTCTTTCTCTCCCTTCCCCTTTCTTTCTCTCTAAAATAACCAATAACATTTTTTTAGTTAAAAAGTCAGAAGAAGAAACGCTATCAGAGTGACAAGACGTGCAGGGCATTTTAGGACAGTGTCATTCTGCCAAGTGAGTGAGAAGGATTTGTAATACAAGCTCTCTATGGAAACACAGTGCATCCTTATAACTTATTCTCCTCTTTCCCATACGCTAAAACTGAGTGGAGCACCTAGGGATGGCTTATGTAAAATAAAGCTTATGTTACCATAAAGTTAATCCCTTTAGTTTTTGAGCTTGATACCAAGTAAAAATCATTGTTCTTGGATGATGGCACATGGCCATTTTTTTTTATAGTCTTTCAAATGCTTGTTTTATTCCTTTTTTTCCCTAAAGTAGAAAAAGGTAATCATGTTGTTAAATCTTTGGCAGGAAAGGAAATAGCAGTCACGATTGTTAAGTGAGGAAGAGAATGGGTTGGGAAGATTCCTTTCATGCCTCTCTCCAGAGCTACATAATTGAGGCACTTACCAATCTTCCTGTGGACCTGACACCAAGAAAGTCCCCCAGGAGAATGAGGTCCACATGGGAAAGGTGTTGAAAATGCCTTCAATGTGCCTCATTTGAGGCTCGGAGCATAACCGATTTTTAAGATCTATTAACAGTTGTACTTTATTCAGTTACTCCTCCCCTTTTTCTTCACACAAGGTCAGGGAGAACGCTACTTGTATTATCTTGCTTATACTATTATTATCGCCGTCAGACAGAAGATACTTTAAAAAATAACTTCTCAAAATTCTTGTGGAAATACTGTCATGTTTTCTTCTTTCCCCTCTAGGAGCTGGTAAAACGTTAAAGAAGATCAACAAGGCCATCGTCTCCAAGAAGAATAAAGATATTGTGACGGTGGCTAATGCAATGTTTGTGAAGAATGGCTCTAAAATCGAAGTGCCTTTCATTACCAGGAACAAAGATGTGTTTCAGTGCGAAGTCCAGAATGTGAACTTTAAGGATCCAGCCTCTGCCTGTGATTCCATCAACGCGTGGGTTAAAAATGAAACCAGGGGTAAGTGGTCACGGCGCCCCGGGCAACATTTTGTATGATTTCACACTTTGTGAATGAAAGCGTGAGTCAGACTCTGAGAGCCTAACATGTGTGTCTGCAAGTGCAGTGGCCCTTCTGTTGGCAAAGGCTGGTCTGTCTCTTCTTTCTGAGCAGGCCCCACAACTCGGGCCGCCTTCCTTCCCTTTTCATGCCTTCACTCGTGTCCCTTGGAGATTTCTTCCCCCTGTGGCACAGGCAGCAGAGCAGAATGCAGCCCTGAAGACACTCTTCTTTCCGCCCTGCATCTCACCCCCAGAAACCTTGCGCACTGGCTCTTGTCTGTTTTGAAATGTTTGCTGCTCGTTCCTTCCTGGCTGTGTATCTGTTGTCTCCATTGCCTGGGATGTCCTTAGCGCCTTTAATAGTCAGGATTGGTCTCTCTCACCTTCCCGGACTCTTGCTCTGTCATCTCAGGAAGCAGGTGCCTCCTCTCCAGTTCTGATGGGCATATGATTGTGCCTCTTCTATGCCCTTTATTATAGCACTGGCCACACGGCATCATGATTGCATGTTTACCTGCGTCTCTTCTCCCGTGAGACTGAGCCAAGATTGACATTGGTGTTTTAAACCTGTTCATTTGTAAACTGGAGTTCCAGGTGAAAATATGCAGGAAGAGAGGTAGGTCCAGGACAATAGAGAAAAGTTAAGTATAGAAATGTAGATTGGGGAACCATTTTTCATAGAAGGGAGAATGAAGGGCACAGGAATGGGAGCAAAAGAGACTCAAGAGAGAGAAGAAGCTCAAAGAAAAAACTTGGGGAAACTCCAGCTTTCAAGCATGTTTCTCAGTGTGGTTCCTGACAAACCTGCGTAAGAATTACCGGTGGTGTATATTTAGGTCACTGGACCCCAACCTACTGAATACTTCCCTTCCCCTTGTTAATGCCTATTCATTTTCACACTGTTACATGAAGAGCATAACAGTTAAAAGAGTACTTCTGAGTTTGAATCTCAGTTCTGCCATTTATTGGCTGTGTATCCTTAGGCTAGTTATTTAACCTCCTTGTGCTTCTACTAGAATAGCTTTAACAATGTTAAGATTGCTATGAGGGTAAAAATAATACATGTAAAGCACTTAGCAGAGTGCCTCGCACTTAGCAAATGTTCAAGAATGAGCTATTTTGATAGCCGTTAGCTCAACTAAGTAATACTTCCTCAAGGAACCCATCCGTGCCTGACCTCGCCAACCAGGTCAGATTTCCCTTATTTGCTCTCACATCCTTGAGTGCTTTCATATAAGGTAGCTGTTACAACTGCAGCTTTATACTCTTCTGGGTTTACTTATGTCAGCCTCCACCTCAAGGACACACAGCTCTTCGAAGGCAGGGTTTATTTATTTATTTGTTTATTTGCTTATTTGTTTTGTTTTCTTATCTAAAAGAATATGTGGCATCTGATAGGCATCTAAGGGTGGATGGGGCCAGGCCATTGTTGCTCAGTGATTGAACGTTGTTGACCTATGAACCAGAAGGTCACAGTTCAAATCCCGGTCAGAGCATATGCCCAGGTTGTGGGCTCAATCCCCAGTGTGGGGTATGCAGGAGACAGTTGATAAATGATTTTCTCTCATCATCAATGTTTCTATCTCTCTGTCCTTCCCCTTCCTTTCTGAAATTAATAAAAACATATGTGTTTTTTTTTTAAAGGATGAATAGGTAGGTGGATAGGGAATGTATTGGAAGACATGTGGATGGACAATGGATTTACTGATGGCAGGTGTCCTGTGTGCCTCATTGCCTCTAAGCTATGCATTTCTTGCCTTTCTTTATCTTTTCTATTTCTTTTCCATGTCTCCTTACAATATCTTAGTCCTGCCAGTGGCAATCAGAGGTTTTATTTATCTTAGAAAAAAAAAAGTTTGAAGAGATTTCTTCAGACACTCAGTGAGCATTGACTGTATGCTGAACACAGAGCTAGGTGGGATTTTAGGAAATGAATGACAGGGTCCTTGTTCTTGCACAATTCATGGTTCAGGTGTGGGGGACAGACACATTACCTTTGTCTAGAATAAAATATCTCGATGTCATGGTGGTGCTGAGCATCGGGCTTTATGGAAACTCCTGGTGGATGAGTGGGAGGCTCAGAAAGGTGGACAAGAAAGACCATGGAGCTATGTCTTTAAAGGCAGGTAGGGATCAGACCATCAAACCTCCAAGGGAAGGTAGGGGCGGGTGGGAGTAAGGGGGAGAGATCAACCAAAGGACTTGTATGCATGCATATGAGCCTAACCAATGGACACAGACAACAGAGGGGGTGAGGGCGTGAGTTGGGGGGGGGGGTGATGGGGGAAGTAATGGGTGAATAAGGACACATATATAACACCGTAACAATAAAGAAATTTTAAAAAAAAAAGGCAGGTAGGGGGTGCCCTGGAATGGTCCCAGCAAAGGCAAGAAACAGTCACTATGGGGAACCAACTCTAAGGAGTTTGCTATCGCTGGAGCACAAAGCTCTAACTTCCTTCCTACAGTCTGTTCACAGAGGCCGGCCTTGTATTGAATAATGTCTATTTAAAACATTTATTTTCCTTCCGATCCTAAGGTAAGGTGGTGTTGGTGCCCCCTTGTGGAAATAGGGAGCAATGGTGAAACTGTCAGGGAAACCTGGGTCTGTGTCTCTCTGGTGATTTATTTATATGTTTGTTTATAGTACATCAGAATCTTTTTGCGCTTCATTAAAAATGACTTAAATCTCTCTGTTGAGTTCGACATTCTTGCTTCGTCAGAAACTCTCGCCATTTAATACATTGTAACTTGCATTTATATTATGCACTCATTTTTTTCAAAAAAGAAGGTCCATTGAACTAATTTTTAATAGCTTTGGGGTATTAGTGATCTCTCTTGCACATGTACACACAGACACACACACACACACACACACACACACACACACACACACACAGCTGAATCTTACAATATGAAGCCAAAAGAACCTAAATGAAAATCTAAAGGGTGAAACCCAGGTAGCACTTTGCAGGATCCTGTGGCTTCACGGAGCCTCCCAGGACAAAGGCAGTTGCTCCTTCACTCCTGGCACAAGCAAGGTGGACCTTCCCCACATCTTGATGTCTGGTGAAGAGCGTTTTCCTTCCAAATTAGAAGTTCTGGGAGAGAACTCATTTCTTTTCATCTCTGTATTACTAGCACCTAACTTGACCCCTGATCCATAAATACAGACACCAATTTTAATTTCCACTCTTCTTTACACACAGATTACAAACAACACTCAACATTTCTAAAAATCTGAAGAGAACTTAGGCATTCATCTTTGATAACTGTGTAGGATAAAGTGTTTCTTTATTTTGACTGTGATTAAATCAATTCAGTGGTTCAAACAGCACGACTGCTTATCTTACGCTATCAAAACCTCTCACTGTTCATCACACGTGTCTGCTATTGGCCAAAATAAAGAACCTAATTAATAATTAAATACTGTATGGCTTAAGTGGATGAGTAAATTTTTCTAAAGCATGGGGCTGATAGGGAAGAGCTATAAAAGAATTTATTTATTTTTTATAAAAGCATTTCTTGATGAAAAAGTTTGGTAATCCCTACATAGAGGATCTCTAAAGTCTTCCCTGGTCTCTGATTTTTTAACTTGTTTGCAGCTTTACTTTTTAGTGAGAAAAAGAATCAGAAAGTCTGCAAGGGTGGTATAAAAAATTGCTTTTCAAAATCATTTAAGAATCCCTTTGATTTTCTCATTCTCCTGATCCAGCAGCTGCCTCTGCCAGTCCTGAGTTTCTTCCTTGTTTGTTCTGTGACTTCACAGGTCAGATCGACAATCTGCTCTCCCCTGACCTAATCGACGGCATGCTCACCAGAATGGTCCTGGTCAACGCCCTGTATTTTAAGGGTTTGTGGAAATCACGGTTTCGACCCGAGAACACAAAGAAACGTCCGTTTGTGGCAGCTGATGGGAAGTCCTACCAAGTGCCCATGCTAGCCCAGCTCTCTCTGTTCCGGATCGGTAAGTTCACATGTGCAAGGCTCCTTTCTATAATACGGCTGATTTCAGACAAGCTATAAAACAATAGATGCTGAATCATCCCATTTGTATAAAATACTTTCTATATAATCATACGGCTCTAGAGACCTGTGTTGGAGGATCTTCCATTAAATGTTAGCAGAGGTAGTATTTTAAATGATTGTTTTTCTTTATTTCAATTTGAAATTTTGAAAAATATGTATCCATTTTGCAATCAGGAAACAAAATAATGGCCCACCTCTGCTGTCATTGCCACAGCATAGATAACTGAGTCTGGTGGTTGCATTTTTAACCTGGTTTTATCAAAGCATTGGTGGTCCGATTGACGTTACTCTTCTTTTCACTGTGTAAGTTAGCCTTGATGTCTCCAACCTATACCTGGACGTGTGTTTTCAAAGTATTTCCTTTCTATATTCAATATGTATTAGCTTCAGGCATTGCTCAACACTTTGCCAACTGCCTGATTCTTTAAATTAGGGGATGACTTATATGAGGGATGCAATAAACAAAGTCACTTTCCTCTCATTTATTATTCATTATCCTTCTTGGTAAAATGTTGTCATTCACTCAATAGTTTTGTTTTAAATAAGTATATTTAAGAAGTCCTGCAGAAACATATCATGTGAAGCAACTGAGGATGAGAAAAGGCTCTTTTGCCCCAAAGTTGCTATCAAGAAGACTCCAGTGAAATGCTAGCATGGCCACCAGCTCAGAGCCCAAGTGCAGCTGTGTTATCTTAAAGTCAATCTTTGTACACATTCTAACAAAATAAAAAGTGAGGGATCCTCATTTACTACATGTTTCTATTGAAAAATAAAAGACAAATAAGTCAGTAGTCAAATATGAAAATGCAAGGAATTCCACAGACATTCCCAAAAGATTCAAATATGTGATTTTACAAGAATGAATGTAACCCACTTTTCTTGAGTATATAGGATATTTCCAGAGAGGAAGCGGCATGTCCCAGGAGCTTTTCCATTAAGAACTGCTTTGTCTCAGAATATACGTGCATGTTTTCCAGAAAGCAGTACACGAATACATTCTCACCGTCAAAGGTTCATTCTCTGTGAAACTGCAGTACTGGGCCCCTTCCCTGATTTGGGTCCTCACTTCTCCATCCTGTTCAAGCCCCCAGGAGGCTGCATCTGTGGGCTTCCTTGCCCTCTGGCTTCCAGCTGGGTTGGTTAGTGGGGAGAACTAGCAGATTGTAGGGGCAAGGGCGGGAAGAGGGGTTAGGCTGCTGACTTCCCAGCCCCCTCCCTGCAGTCACTAGGACCCTGCCTCCCTCCACCAAGGTCTTATTTAGCTCCTGCCATTGGGGCGTGCCCAAAAGCTCCGGGTCACCTCCTTCCCTCACCCCTTCCAACTTAAGGCTGGTAAGGGTGCCTAACTATTTGTAGCCCAGGATACCATTCTAAATGCTTTCTCTGTACTCTGCCCATGCCTTATAAGCAGTCCCTTCATTAAACTCTGCTTTTCACCAAAAGACAGGGCGGGTTTGTCTTGTTGCAGCTGTGAAGGGAGCACAGAGCTAGCTGTCTGTGGTGGCCCCAGCAGGCATTCGTCTTCATGACTACAGACCGCTTAGCCGGTCTCACATTTTCTGGTGTCTCCTCGTGGGCTGGCCGCCACGACCAGCCAGGGCTCAGGGCTGAGCAGTTCCGGCTGAGACAGGCCAGGCTGCCAGCCTGAACCCACACACACGGCCTCTGGTGCCACAAGCCCAACATTCCTGGACCTCCCTAAACCTCACTGTTCCCGGTCACTTCCCCGAAGCATTGCCATCCCGTTTATCAGTCTTTCTGTCTTTTCCCCCTGAGATATCATCACTTAGCAACATTAAGAGAGAGCGGGACAGTAGGAAAGGAGGGGGAAATTTTCTTGACTCTGTCCACTAAGTATAGCTCTTTGAAGATAGAAACTTTTCTATTGAAAAAGCCTGAAAAATCCTTGTGTAGTAGAAGTATATTTCATGCTCATTGCAAAATCCTCAAATAGGACATATATAAGGCAGAAAGTAAATGTTCCCCTGCATTTGAGATTTTTTCTATGGCTATCTGAAATATGTCCATGAGACTTTTTCACATACAGAGAATTACATCGTCATTTCTATTCTATAATCTGCTTTATTCATTAGACAGTATATCTTGGGAAACTTTTTTATGTCAATGAGATCCTTTTATAAGCTGCATTATATGCCATGGCGTAAATGTATCATAATCCTATCTAATAAAAAGGTAATATGCAGATTGACCATCACTCCAACACACAAGATGGCTGCCCCCATGTGGTCAAAGATGGCTGCTCCCAAGTGGACACAATATGGCTGCCACAAGATGGCCAGCAGGGAGGGCAGTTGGGAGGGACCAGGCCTGCAAGGGAGGACAGTTGGGGGCGATCAAGCCTGCAAGGGGAGGGCAGTTAGGGTGACCAGACCAGCAAAGGAGGGAAGTTGGGGGCAACCAGGTCTGCAGGAAAGGGCAGTTGGGGGAGGGGGAGACCCAGACCTGCAGGGAAGGACAGTTAGGGCAAATAGACTGGCAGGGGAGCAGTTAGGCATCAATTAGGATGGCAGGGGGGTGGTTATGGGGTGATCAGGCTGGCAGGCAGAAGCAGTTAGGGGTGATCAGGCAGGCAGGCAGGCAGGCAGGCAGACAGGCAAGGAGTTGGGAGCCAGCAGTCCTGGATTGTGAGAGGGATCCCAGATTGGAGAGGGTGCTGGCTGGGCTGAGGGACACCGCCCCCACCTTGGCCCATGTACAAATTTCATGCATCAGGCCTCTAGTATCCCATAACTCACAGCACAGCAGGGACCACTCTCATACATAAATGTTTAGATACTTGTGCCAGAACTTCTAAAGGTAATTTTCTTGAATAGGAATTGCTGAGTCAAAGCAGTTATACATTTCTTGTGTTTATGGTTATGAATTTAGACTTAGAAATTTTTTTAACAGCCCACAAATAATTTCAGAAATAGATATGCATGTTTCTGTATCAGTGTATTTCTAGATTGTACTCTCCTCTGAGATTCCTACTCATACACCTATTCATTTTACTTCTCTTGGGTCGTCTATTAAATTCTGGTTCCATAGATTAAGTGCATTATGGCCCTCACTCATTGAGTTCTCTCTGCCCTGTGTTCCTTAGCTCAGCAAATGGCACCAGGTCTCACCCGGCTGCTTAAACTATCAGCCCTCCTCATCAGCAATCTGCAAACTCCCTTTGTCCCATCCTGAGCACAGACAACAGGCCGTGGGTCTACTTATTGTGTAGATATTTCAATATCTACCAAGTATAGCTGAACAGTTCCTTTAGAACCCAGGACATCCATAATTACTTGTAGTAGAAGGTAATTTGGGGAATATTCATCAATGAGGCTTTCCTGATATTATATATTGAAAATGTTCTCTCTGATTGTATAGACTGTTAAGAGTTTCTTAACCTTTCATTGAGCCTACCTACTATTCCTTCCCTTATAGAACTTCAAATAGGAATCGGAGCACTTAGGGAGCTTTCCAGAAAAACTGGCTCATCCCCAAAGCACCACTGACAGAAAGCCCTAAACCATCTCTAATATTTTTAATATTTGGTTTTCTGCCTTTTGTTTCTCACTAAAGGTTTGGTTGATCACCATTTATCTAAGAGAAAAGGCTGTTTTTCCCCTTTTCACATCTTCCCATCTCTTCAGAATGAGGAGCCTGCTTCATTCGCATTATTATGTTCTCCAGAAATCATCCTCATTATGGCACACTCAGTCTGCAGAACTGCAGGTTGCAGGGCCTCGGGCAGGATACTAAGGGGAAGCAGTCTGGGACCCTGCCCCACACCAGCTTCCCAAATACCCTTTTTCTGTCTGATTCATCCTGCCCAGGAGCTGTGCTCTACTGCAGCTCATGGGGTTTCTCTTCAATTCTGTTTCACTGCGTGAGCAGCAATCTAACACTCAAGAAGTAAAGTGTTTTACAAAACTGCTGACATCAGTAGATGAAAGTTTTTGCTTCATGCTGAGCACTGTGTAAATATATTCTCATTTTGTTTTCACAGCTCTCTATGGTAGGCACTGTTATCCCATTGCACAGGTAAATAAACTAAGACCTGGATAAGGAATTTGTCCAAGTCCAAGAGCTAGTGTGTGTGTCAGAGCCAGGATTTGAATCCAGATCCTGTAACTTCAGATCTCATGTCTCTAACCTCTGTGCTTGCCCTTCATAAGGCGACACTGAAAGCAGTGCTTTAGGGACCGAGTGGAAGGAGAAAACACGTGTTATTTCTGTCTCCTGGCTCCTCAAGCCACCAAGTAGAGATAAGCATGGAAGGGGGTTGTTCTGACGGATCCTCACGGACATTTGTCATCAGCTCCTGTGATCAGAAGCAGAAGCAGAGCCAGGGAGAAAGGAATCGTGGGGCAGACATGAGTGACTGGATGTCAAATGGTTAGTTAATGATGTCTCCAGTTAAGGCTGGATTAACTGGTGGGAAAAGAGGCTGTCTCCTTGTCTCAAGCACACTCAGCTCATAAGTTTTTATTATTCATGGCCCCAATCCTTATCTGAACATTAAACACTTCTAGAAGTGGTTAATGAATACCTCTAGGTGCTTACTCCTCGCCCTGGGGTAATCATTTATTAACTGATTCCCAAATTTCAGTTTCTAAAAATTAGCTCTGCCAGAGGAGGGACCTCATGCTTTCTCTGAGGATTAAAGGGATTATTAGGAAGTGATTTTTTTCTCGCTTTCCTATGGATTTTTCGGTTTCTGCTAAGACCATTGTGTTATGCAGGGTAAAAGTAGAGATGAGGGTCCCATGTTTGAATTGTAGGTAGCCCCAAGACAAACCCGGGCTAGTGTGAGCTTGCACATACATGCACAGATTGCCACATATTTCTTTCTTAAGAGGAACCTGCAATGTCACCCTGTAGAGTCAGCCATTCTGATTGCTTCACTATTTTCATCACATTTTATAATTAAAAGTGTTTGTTATGTAACAAAGACAAGTTCACTGTCTCTCTCCCTCCCTTCCCCCATCTCTGGAGACCTGACGTGGATATTATCTGTCTCCAGTGCAGTGACTGGCAAAGGTCTTCCTCAAAGAAAAGACAATCATGAGAGAAATCACTTTCTCTTTTCCTTAAATATGGTGTCCTTCTTGGTCATTTAGAGGAGGAGGAAGAGGGGGCCAGTGCTCAGTGGGCACTCACCTTGGGTCAGGCCCTGCTGAGTTCCTTACATATTTTTTCACATTTAATCATCTCAACAACCCCTAGATAAGGAGTTTGCCCAAGTCCAAGAGCTAGTGTGTGTCAGAAACAGGATTTGAATCCAGGTCCTATAACTCCAGATCTCCTGCACTGGTCTCTCCATCCTCCATGCTCAGAGGCACACAGAGGTTAAATAACCTCACCAAGGTCACCGAGTTCTTCTCAAAAAATTTGAGATATGTTTAATAAAACTTATCAGAAATCCATGTTACGGAAGCTACCATTAGAGGAATTAGGTAACTTGCCAGGGACACATGGCTAAGCAATGGAGCACCAGCACTTGGGGTCAGTATGTCTGATGCCAAAGACCCTCTTCCTACTTCACTACCCTGACTCCCTGCTCACTCTCCATTCGTTCTAGTAACTATCATTAGGGCTCTTAGATAATTTAGAAATCCACTATAAGTCTAGAAATGCTGGTTTTCCATTCACCACATTATTTTTATTTTCAGTACGTACCGAATGTAGAGGTTTCACGGGATCCTAAAGTGCTCTGTCGAAGCTGGTAGCCTCGCTGGGCCCGTCCCCATGAGCTGGGCTTTTTGCCAGTGCCCATCGTGACTACCATTTTATTCACTCGAATCCGAGATGCTCAGGCATGCTGCTCAGTTGCTAAATGTTTTGAATATTTTACGTGGGACAAAAGTGTGCTAAGGTTCTAAGATCAGATTCGTTTGGGAGATCTGGGGATAACTAGAGTTGACCAGTTTTCTTCAGAATATCTCAGAGCCTTTATAATGTTGGTATTATATTCTCTGCAAGAAGCAATGGTCCATTGCTTCCTAAACTCACTGGGTATGGAACCCAGTTTGTCCACTGAGCATCTTGCAGGTTGCAAGAGTTCTCTACACGACATTTTGACAAATACTGGTTAAGTCATTCTTGGTTTGTTATTAGTAAGCACAAGTACCATAAATTACTTAAGAGCCCTAATGATAGTTACTAGAATGAATGGAGAGTGAGCAGGGAGTCAGGGTAGTGAAGTAGGAAGAGGGTCTTTGGCATTAGACATACTGACCCCAAGTGCTGGTGCTCCGTTGCTTAGCCATGTGTCCCTGGCAAGTTACCTAATTCCTCTAATGGTAGCTTCCGTAACATAGACATCTTATACTTACCTTATGGAACACTGTGATTGTAACTGTGTGGAAATGGTTGGTATGGGCTGGCACAGATTGGGCCCTAAATAATAGAAGCTCTTTATTCCTTCCCTCCCTTCTCTTCAACAAGCACACATAGTCTTGGCCAAAAGAATCCTTCTCAGGCAGCTCAAATTCATTTCTTTATTCATGTGATAAGGATCAACTTCTTGCAAAGCACTGTATTCTAAGTGCCTTATGACCTAAATTCCCCTCAACAGAATAAATGTAATTTTAATGCCACCCAAAGGCATTCTTTTTAGACAGATCCTAATTAAAGAAAGGGAATTCTTTACCACAGAATGAAGAAATAACTGTCCTTAAACTTTGTCCTTCTAAGGAGGCTATTTTTGCATGGCTCTCTTTTTTCTGAATCTACTGTGGTGACCAGCAGTCTCTCCCACCACATTTGGAAGTCATCAATGGCCTACTGAACCTGCCTCTGATTTCTTTAGGGTCAG
The DNA here is from genome assembly GCA_027563665.1 of Antrozous pallidus. NCBI lineage: Eukaryota > Metazoa > Chordata > Mammalia > Chiroptera > Vespertilionidae > Antrozous > Antrozous pallidus. The sequence continues at coordinate 26,833,821 of CM050508.1, read as the reverse complement.
CAAGCACCCCCAATGGCTTATGGTACAACTTCATTGAACTGCCCTACCATGGGGAGAGCATCAGCATGCTGATTGCGCTGCCGAGTGAGAGCTCCACCCCACTCTCAGCCATCATCCCTCACATCAGCACCAAAACCATAGACAGCTGGACCAGCATGATGGTGCCCAAGAGAGTGCAGGTCGTCTTGCCCAAGTAAGTGGCTCCTCTCCCTGAAGGAGAAAACAACAGAAGTGCTCCATTCTTGATGGTTGATGGTAATTGTGCCAGATAACAGACAACGCGAGACTAAAACCTGGCTCATCAGGAAGCCCACTTTATTGTGCAGAAATCACGTGGTCAGAATGTAAGGCTGTGCTTGTGGGAAGGTTTGCTGTTGTTCCCGTGCTTCTGGTATGGCCAGCTAACGACAGTGGAGGAGAGAAAGCTGATGGCCTCCACAAAGCCCCACGCTCCAAACATGTCTCATTTGTTCAAAAAACTGAAAAACACATGCATGTCATCATATTAATATGATGAAATTATAGTAAAGTTTAGTAGCATTCTGTTCTTTGATAAGGAGCTTCATTTTAATTACATTTTAGCTGGGAGTTACTGAATACCAAGGTCCAGAAGGAAGGTCGTAAGGAAATATTTTGAAACCACCAGGCAGAATTCATACATTAGTATCTAGGGCCGTTTTTCTGTTATACACTGAAAGTATAAGACAGAAGGAATTTGGGCTGTTAAGACTTAAATCCAAGGAAAAAGTCATCTCAGATTCTGTCTGAATCCTGAATTTCTAACAGAGAATGCTTTGTTTTGCCTAGATTCTGAAGTATTTTGTGTATTGTCTCTATTACTGAAAAATTTGGCCCTTACTTGGGTTTTTTCAAATGATGTCTTCCTTTTATGAACTTTTCAATGTAAGTGTTGGGCCTGTCTCTAGGGCTTTTAACCACCCAGATCTCAGTGTGGTGGTAACTTCCCATTCTAATAGCTTTTAATTTCCAGTCACTGAATTAAGATGTCAGAGAAATATGTTGATAATAAATATTAGTAATCGTCCCAAGGTTATTTTTTGTTGTAAAATAAGCCTTTACATAGGCAATGCTTAGTATAAAGGAATGAAATGGTGACATTGTTGGTAAATTACAATTATAATTAATGTCTAATTGCCATTCCTACCCATCTGTGATGAGAATCATTCACCTACCCTGTTGCTCTCCCACAGGATGTGATCAAATCTGGTAAAATATCCCCTGATAACACAATGAATAGCTGACAGGTGAATGCTATAAGGCCAGCTAGCTATACATATTCAAAAACCAGTATTACACCCAAACACCATGACACCTATTCCCTGCTCTCATTTTAACATCTTGAAATGCTTTCAGATCTCTCCATGAACCAGCAGGAATGTATCTCCTCTCTTTTGACCATCCCCAGTCCCAGTGAGGATGGTGGCTCTTACGGCAGCCAGGGTGATGGTTCTTTGGTTGGTGTGGGGAAAGACTGTAGATATTGCAGGGTGTACACACTTGTCAACACCCGGCATCTCCCATCCACACAAGAGAGGTGCTCCTGTGGATCTCCCTGAGGCTGGAACGGGAAGCCTGTTGCATGTGAGGATGAGAGAGCTCCCACTTGCTGTGACTATATGTGCTGCTAATGCCAGCTGAGGGCCTGAGGGATGAGTTGTTCTCTATTTACTTTAGGATTAAGATTTACAGTGCAATTTAGAGTGTTGTTCAGAGCATGCTTAAAAAGAAGCTGTTTGTAAACATGTTCCTGCTGGCACTGATTATATATCACTTTATATTATTCAGATTTTTCCTTCCTAGTGATTTTTCCTCCTGTTTTCTGCTTTCATGCCAGGTTCACGGCCACAGCAGAGATGGATCTGAAGGAGCCGCTGGAAGTTCTTGGCATCACCGAGATGTTTGATCCATCAAAGGCAAATTTTGCTAAAATAACAAGTATGTTCAGTTCAAAATGTATTCTTAAACTTGAAGACTTTGTTACACACTGAGTCTCTGGTTTGTTCAGAAAAGAAAGGTCAAAATTACGAATATGTGGACCTAAAATTCTCCCAGGTTTCATTTGATGTATCTCCCAGTGTTGCTGTTGATCCTTAATCATTTCAATTAGCATGTCAGTCATTTCTGCATTTCACGTGTACTTTTCCTGTGAAGCCCACGTAACTCTCCACAGGTAAAGAAGTATTTTGTGTATTGTCTCTATTACTGAAAAATTTGGCCCTTACTTGGGTTTTTTCAAATGCACGCTTGTCTCCTGTGTTTGAAAAAATCAAGATATTTTGGGACTCTCAAATACTTATTCCCACCAAACAACAGCAGGCATGCACAATATCCAGATATGTATTTTGGAAATTCATGCCCATTAATCTGAAATAATGTATATTTAAAGGAGTCCAATTAGAATTTTTTTTGCCAAAACTTCTAGGATAGATCTTAGCCTACATAGGTACCTTTTCCTAGAATTTGTGTGACTGGTCATTCCTTTGTCTTTTTTAATTTGGGGCATAGCAACCTCCTCGCATAGCACAGTCATGGTAGCTTAAGCACTACTTGCACTCCATTTTGTCTTTTTCCCCTTGAGTGCAAAGGCATTTGTTCATCACCAGCCTCAGGTGCCTGCTAGTGAACAGTGCCTGTTCAGTGCCTGTCCCGGGGATGCACTTGACACCTCCCCCCCCCTGGGGAAACTGCAGTGCCATGGCTGTCCTGGTGGTCTCCTCCTGTGAGCCAGACACTCATTCCGGTCCAGCAGTGGCCCCATCACCTGGGAGCTTATTTGAAATACATGATGTTGGGTCCAACTCAGACCTACTGAATCGGAGTCTTCACTTTACCACATTCCTCAGTCCAAACACTTTTGAAGAGCACAGTTTTAAACTGCACTTTCACCTTTAGGGTTAGCCTGTGTAGCCTAAATGCTACATAGTGTTCCCAGAGAGTTCACAGGTGTTCAGAGGGAAGACCAGGCGCTCCAAATTCTCCTGAGATCTTCTGTTTAACCCTGCAGATGACACGGCCCTGCAAAGGGGCCCCTCACTCACCATTGGACACATTGGAGCCAAGCATTGGTGCAACCGATTTAAAACCAGGTGGGGTGGTTAGCACACAGTACAATGTATAGTTGGTGGATTATAGAATCATACCCTTGAAACCTATATAATTTTATTAACTAGCTAGGGGCCTAGTGCATGAATTCATGCACCTTGAAAGGAACTGTGTGTGGGTCATGAGGCTGCAGTGGGCACAGGGGCAGGTCTCAGCCCATCCTCCACGCCCTTGCCATCCCCTTCCGCTGTGTCCCCAGTACCCTGACTGCCTCTGCCACTGCTCCCATGTACTGACAGCATCGGCCCCACTCTCACCCACTGCCAGCGTGGAGCACTTGGGGCTGACACCAGCAGCAGGTGTGAGCAGGGCTGGCACTGTCGGTGGGTGCGAGAGGCGGCTGCTGGCCCTGCTCACCCCTCACAAGCAGAGGAGATGGAGAAGCCCTGAGGGGTGATTGGGGCCAACAGCTGCTTCCCACACCCACTGATGGTGCCAAGCAATGGGGCCAGTGCTGGGCACCAGCAGCGGGTGTGAGTGGAAGCTGCAGTGCCATCAGCAGGCATGAGCACCATACGGGACCACAGTGTGTGGGAGCAAAGAATTTTCAGTAACCACCAGAGGCGTGCCCCAGTGACAGTGATCAGTGCCCCACCTTGGTCTGGCAGCCTGGTCACCTGCTCCACCATCCCGCAGTGGCCAACACCCGCCATGTTCTGTGTTCCGCCACCTGCTGCTGACGCAAGCCATGTTCCGTACACACCCCTGGTCAGTGCATGTCATAGCAACTGTTTGTTCAGTTGTTCATCAGTTGTTGCCTTTTGGTCTTTTTGCATATTAAGATTTTATATAGATAGATGTCACCCCAATAAATTTAAAAGGAAATATCACCAGATGACACAAGAAGCACTAGTTCCCTTTGCATCCTGACCCATGTCCAGTCATTAACCTGTTTGTGTTGTCCCTGAAAGCTGCCCCCAGTGGGGGTTGTTGGAATGGTAAGGATTTGCTGAGAAGGAAAGTGAATTCACTAGAATGTTCCAGGGTCAAAACTGTGTTTTTGAGACTGGTCCTCACAACAGTCTGGCTGGTCTCCTGCTTGACCCTCTTCTCTTACTAATACACCCACAATATGAGTGACTTTTGTTGTGAAAAGCCAGCATCTATTCTGTCACTAACTTGCCATGTGATTTAAGGGCAGACTTTTTTTTTTTTTTTAATACTCCGGGCCTCGGTTTCCCTATCTGTCAATGCCATCTGAAATCCTTCCTGGATCTGACATTTGTAAGTGAAAAATAATGTTGGCTTGCTGTTTCTGGATAACTGGGCTTCCTTGTTAAAGCTCCGCTCTTTTTTATTGTTTGTGAAATTCTCAGTGATTGGAGTTGAATGGCTAGCAGCACTAACATATCTGGGGTCTGGGACTCCCTCCTCTTGAGTGATATCCAAGGTCACAGAGTAGACACAGCAGGTGGCAGGCTTCCTACAGCCTTCAGTCAACCGGGACTCTGAGAGGTCTCTTCTCCTCGGACACCTTTCAAGAACTGGAACTGGCCATTGGCTGAGGTTCCTTTTCCAGCTACACAGATGGTCTGCATAGCAAACAAATGCTGTTGTTTTTGTCTTATTTTCTGGAAACAGGGTCAGAAAACCTTCATGTTTCTCACATCTTGCAAAAAGCAAAAATTGAAGTCAGTGAAGACGGAACCAAAGCTTCAGCAGTCACCAGTAAGCTGGGGTCCTGGCGGGGCTGATACTGGTGCAGGGATAAGGGGTGAAGGGTGATGGGCATCCACAGCTCACTCGTGGACTTCCGGTCAGGTACTGTGGGGTGACCGTCTGGGCACAGTGGGAAATGAGACAGATTGAGGACCAGTGCCCGTGGGCCTCTGAGTCTGTATCATTAAGGAAAGCACTTCAATGAGAGAAATTCCTCCAGGACAAGAGTTGACAAACTCTTTCTGTAAATTATGTATTTTCTTCTTTGTGGGCCCTACCCGCTCCAAAGCTGCTTCTCGAATCTGCCATTGAAGCGACAAAGCAGCCGAGATGATACAAGCCAAAGGGCCTGGCTCTTCCTACACAACTCAGTGAAGGCAGGGTCTGTCTCCACACTTGGCCTGTGCACAGCATGTGCGGGGACCTGCTCGCGGCAGGCAGGACAGAGCATATTCTGGCTTCTCTTGGCAGAGAAGACCAATCTTCAGATATAGACATAGCATAATAGCACTTAACTCAGAGGAAACGAGTGAATCGGGTTTACCCAGGACTAAGTGAAGAACTAGCTGCTGATTGGAACAGGATTGCCATGCAGCCTTTCCCGATCATTTGAACATCCATATCTGCTTTCCCCTGGATAGCTCATGTAATGAAAGAAGAAATGGAACAATCTTAGGTTGTTTCCTTTTTACCCCTTGATTTTCCACATGAGATTGTTTGAATAGATATGACCAAGCCCTGTGAGCACATAAAGTGAATCATATCTCAGCTGCACTTGTAACTGGGTCAAATATTTCTGGTCACTAAAAGTACCATTTATATCCACAGTAGACATGTTATTGCCTTTCTAAAATAAACATTTAATATTTATTCCTTGAAAATAGCATTTGGCCGAGACGGGTTTGGCTCAGTGGATAGAGCATCCCAGGTTCGATTCCAGTCAAGGGCATGTACCTTGGCTGCGGGCACATCCCCAGTAGGGGGCGTGCAAGAGGCAGCTGATAAATGTTTCTCTCTCATCAATGTTTCTGCCTTTCTATCCCTCTCCCTTCCGCTCTATAAAAAATCAATAAAATATATATTTTTAAAAATAGCATTTGAAACAAAGACCTAGAATAAGAGGGATCGGAATTTTTTAAATGCCGCCTGCCTTTTCTGGGTGATTATAAGTGACATATAAGTTTTTCCAAAGTTATTGACCCATTTTGCCAACAGCATAACTATCAGGACTGGCTACATAATTTACAGGGTTTTTTTGCAAAATGAAAATATTGAGCCCTTTGTTCAAAACTGATTGAGAATTTGAGACAGCAGCAACAGGACACTAAACCATGTGCAGGGACCTTGTGAGTCTGGGGACCTGTGTAACTGCCCAGGTCAAATCCTCATGAAGCCCAGCCCTGCTTGCTGTATTAGTCTGCTCGAGCTGCCATAACAAGTCCAACAGAAATCATTTCTCATACTTCTGGAGGCTGAAGTCCAAGATCAAGGTGTTGGCAGAGCTGGTTTCTCTTCAGTCCTCTCTCCTTGGCTTGTGCATATCGACCTTCTCACTGTGTCCTCATAGGTCTTTTCCCTATTTGTGTCCATCCCTGGTATCTTTCTCTCTTCTCATAAGGACCCAGTTTTATTGGATTAGGACTCTACCTTCATGCCCTCATTTAAGTAAATGCCTCTTTAAAGGCCCTCTGTCCAAATACAGTCATGATGGAGTAAGGCTTCAACATATATGTTTTGAGGGTATTCAATTTAGTTCATAACACTTTCTATTGCTATCGAGTTGTTTTTAATAATGTTGAATGGTTTATCACAACATAGCTCAGATATTTTCTTGTAATATCAAGCCCAAGTCATTAATGCTTTCTGGGGCTTGAACAAGAGGACCAGGTCAATGCAGCAAGCATGGGGTAGTTATGCCTGGCACTACCAGTGAAGCAACTGTTGGTAAGCATGGCAGAGTAAGCATGCTTAAGACCATTTACTAAAGAAGTTTGCTTTCTAAGTCCAACATCTATACCAAGATGTGATGGACAACACATTAGGTCCCAACAAGTGGTCTGTGTTGCCAATGGGAGGGAAACCTAGATCCTGCCAGAGAGAGAGGCACAGACTCAGAAGCTGAGCACCAAGCTGGGCTTTGATATGCAGAAGGGATTTAAATAAGCTGAAAGGACCAGCTGCCTTCATCAGAAAGACAGATGGAATAAAAAGAAAACAGCCACCAATAATGGTGAACAAATCATCATTATAATATGTTTATGTCATTTAACCCCCATAGAAACCCTACAAAGAGTAAGTGCTTTTATGAAAGGTGGTGCTCATGCAGACTGAATGAGATGGTGAATGCAAAGGACCTAGCCTATTGTAGCCGTTTAGTAAGTGGGGACTATTGGGCCTGTAGTGATACATCCAGCCCTTAGAACAGGAATTAAGTGTGTCCCCAAACACCGGCATCAGAGGTTACATCAGGTTGGCTGCCTTGCTGGCCACAGGCTGGGTGCACAACATGTTTCTTTTTCTTCCCACAGCTGCGATTCTAATTGCAAGGTCATCTCCTCCCTGGTTTATAGTGGACAGACCTTTTCTATTTTTCATCCGACATAATCCTACAGGTAAGTGATTCTTCTCTTCCATCAGTCACAAGCTAGAATTCAGAAATGTGGATTGCCGTTGTCATTACATCCAATGGTGCTGCTCTTAGTCTATTTCCCATGTGGCAACAATCGCCAGCACTTCAAATAATATAACCACACACGATGAAGAGAGAGGAAAATCAGACTATTTATAAAAGGAGATGGAATCTTTTAAATGAGGACAAGATTGTATGTTTGTGTTGTTTTGTTTTGACTTGTTTTTTAACATGTAGAAAGCTCTGCCATCCTTTGGGCCATTTTAAACATCTGTTGATTTTATTTTAAATAAATGCAGTAAAATTTTACAAAGAGCTAGATGTCATCAATCTCTGTAAACCCACTCCACGGTTAGGACTTGAGATTTTTTAATTCAGTGGATCTTGGATCTGTGAGTCATTGGTTCAACAGTTAGCTCCATCTTTGAGGGTAATAGTTGTTTCTATCCCCTAGTACAACTCTGAAGAATAAATAATATTGTCTTTGTGGAAAGGTTGGCTTCATTTCATGTTGGCACAGAGTAGAAATAATACATTTAACTCTTACCCTTTTTAAAATAAATAATATAAGCTAGTTCCTTTTCCTCTTGTCTCATTGCAAGTTCAATGTCATAATTTGTTTGCAGCCTAATCTCTAGCCACATGTGGCTATTTCACTTCAACCTTTAACTCATTTAATGCTATTTCATAACATCATATAAAATATAAATATATTTCAAGAGCTCAGTAGCCACATGTGACTTGTGGCTGCCATCCTGGACCATGAAGGTATAAACCAGTCCCTTAAATGTGCCTTTCATCTTATTTTTTTAAAACTGTTTTTATAGTCATGCATTTTTGTCTTTCAATTCTGTAGGTGCCTTCTTATTCATGGGGCAGATCAACAAACCCTGAAAGTCCTACAGACGAAGCCATGCAAAGCAAACCCAACTTTGCTATGAAGACTCCTTGCCTACATCTCTCATAGTTCTGTTAAATATTTTTTTACATTACTTTCTTTTTCAAAACTAGTTCTTAGGAACAGAGACTCAATGATTCAAGCGTTTCTATTCCAAGGTGTGCTAAAGGCGGGGAAAAGGACAGGATGGCTGGAACACTGTACTGAGCAATGACTAGAGGGCTTCCAAATGTTTAAAAGAGTCTTTAAACTACTGAGTGGTTACCTAGGTAACAACCCTCTTGAGTATTTACTGTCCAGTTCAGGATTTTTGTTTTGTTTTGTTTAATGTATGGCTTTGCAGAAGACATTGAATCAGTGTGATGGGGGAAAAAGACAGTGTATCGCAGCTTTTACATTTTTATGAAAAAAATATTATTGGCCTTTCAAAATTTCTTTTGGTATTATCCAAAGTCTTGATAGCAAGTGTTATTTGGGGGGTAGAAATAGCGAAATCTCTAGCTTCTTTGTGTTTTTGATGTTGTTGTTGTTTTATATAATGCACGTATTCACTAAAATAGTTTTAAAAACTAATGTCTTGCTAGACAAGGTTTGCTGTTGTGCAGTGTGCCTGTCGCTACTGGTCTTCTGTACTCTTCGGATTGCATTTTTGTATTTTGTACAAAGTAAAAATAAAGTGTTATGAGTAGTTAAAAAAGAAAGAAGGAAAGTTATTTGTCTACTATTTGAAAGTACATCACAAGAAACAGAGACTTGACTGAGTGGCATAGCTCAGTGGTGGAACATCAGCCTATGAATGAGGAGGTCACGGTTCAATTCCTAATCAGGGCACATGCCCAGGTTGTGGGCTCGATCGCCAGTACAGGCAGGGCATGCAAAAGGCAGCCAATCAATGGTTCTCTCTCAATATTGAGGTTTCTCCTCTCTCCTTCTCCCTTACTCTCAAAAATCAGTGAAAAATTAAATATATATATGTATGTATTAGAGAAACAGAGCCTTTTGAAAGGACTTCAACCTCTTCTAATAAACCTTTATATTTTGGTAAACTGCAGGAAACCCAAAGCCCCTGGCTTTCTCCTCTAAACCTGGCAATCAGACACTATTCCCCGTTTCTGTCCGTAGATCCCTTCAGAGGAAGAACTATGTGGTTAAATGCACCTCTCATCTCAGCTGCCTGTTCACTCAAGTGAGGGCCAGGTATTAACCAGCTAATGAATGGGATTTGGTAGCCAGTGCAGAAAAGCCCCCGAGGACTCATGTACTTTGGAAATCGGAGTGAACGGCGGGTGTGTCAATGTGTCATTTGGGTAGCAGGCTGGAGCACTTCTTTTGTGAAATGATGATTTTTGTTTTGATTTTTTGGATAAGTAACCACAGTTCTAATGTTATCATTTTTTAATTGCTGAGGTTTTTCTGTGTGGTTTTGTTTTCTTCCCACTAATTTCTCCAAGATTTGGGTAGTCTTAGCTAAATCAGAATAGTTTCAAATATTTTTTTGTTGAAACTTAAAAACCTTTTCTAACCCATGAACTCTACTCTTTTTAAAAATATATATTTTATTGATTTTTTTTTACAGAGAGGAAGGGAGAGGGATAGAGAGTTAGAAACATCTATCAGCTGCCTCCTGCAACCAAGGTACATGCTTTTGACAGGGATCGAACCTGGGACCCTTGAGTCTGCAGGCTGATGCTCTCTCCACTGAGCCAAACCGGTTAGGGCTGAACTCTGCTGTTTATATATTAAAACATCACATTCAACAATCCACCAATTTGCCATTTATAATTCTTCTTTGTCAAATGGGCTGAGTTTTGCCTAAGTTTGGGTACTTTGGTTAACCCCAAGAAAAGGGAGAAAAGGGGAATTGTTTTCCTTAGTTAAAATAAGAGGTCAACACATTATTTTTTTAAATATTTCTTATTGTTTTCAGAGAGAGGGATAGAAACATCAATGATGAGAGAGAAGCATTGATCGGCTGCCTCCTGCACGCCCTCTACTGGGGATTTAGCCCCAAACCCAGGCCTTGCCCTGACCATGACCTCCTGGTTTATGAGTCGATGTCAAGCATTGGGCCACACTGGCAGGGCCCACAGACATGATCTGAACAGTTACCTCAGACCACGTGTACTCTAGCAAACATGCTGGTACAGTAAGTTACTAATGCCTTTTCGAGTAAGTTTTACTGGTTTTCCAGTTTTCTGATCCCATTCAGTTGTATTACTTTAAATAGTTTAAAATAAGAATAGTGTAATCAGTAAAATTGTGCACTCCGTTCACTCATTCATTCAACTACCTTTGGGGTACCAAGTACCAGGGGGTACAGAGATCAATATTTCTCTATGCAGTTTAATTTTAGAAGAGAGAGAATCCTAGCACATTGGGGTATCTGACTGTTGCAGTGTGTTTGCGTGATGGGAATTAAGAGCAAATGGGCATTAGTCCAAGAGTAAAGACAGACACTTGCAGGGCGGCCAAGACTAGCTCCCTGGGCTCTTGACTCCAGCACCACTCATTCCTGAAAAGACCATAAGAGTTCACCTTTTTATTACTGACCAATAGAGTAGCCCTGTTATGTGTCACAGGTGGGCAGCTCTCCAATCGTGTAAATCGGCCATATTTTACCGGGCACATGAAAATTGAGTATCTGGCCCAGTTGGTGTGGCCCAGTGATTGATTGTCAACCCATGAACCAGGAGGTCATGGTACATCGTTACCAGGTACATTGTTAGTGTTTGCAGATTAAATTGAATATTAAATAGAAAAATAAAAGTGAATTTTTAAACTTAGTGGTATACATCCTCCATCTGAAGTTTATAATCCCAGCTACCAAAGGCAAAGAGAAGGGTGAGAACCCGCATGCTTTTCTCTGGGAGACAGGAAAACAATCCCAGGACTAAGAAGTGAGTCCTAGTGGCAGGTTGTAGGGACCCCTACAAACATCATTGTCCGGTTTCTCTAAGGACGGTTCCCTGTCCTTGACTGTATTGGTCTTATTAACTGAACTGTGTACTGATGGTATCCCCTGGCCTGTACTGTTTTCTGACTGTGGAGATGGCAGCACTATAACTTATGTAGAGGAAATGTCATCAGAAAGTCAAGCAAACCCCTCCTCCTCTGACTGGAAATATCCTTCTCTACCTGTTAGTGACCTCATTATTCATCTCTTCTGCAAAATTCATCAGATCAAATTAATCAGTTCTTTGCAATGTTAATGTACAATAGATGTGAATAATCATATAATAGAGCTCTTCCTCAATGGACAGGGAAATATTTTAATGTTTTTAATTTTCTCAATTTTCTAATTTTTCTGAAAACTTCAGTCTTCTGCTGCTAGTGAGCTCTGACAGGCAGTCAGATACATGAACAAGAGCAAGCGAGTGTTAGTGAAAGCACAGACAGTTCTGACACCAACCGGCTTGCTTTCTTTCAGAGGTATATGTGCTTGTGATTATAATTTTTTGATTGCATGACTTTTCTCCTAGAAAAGTTCATAGTTTGCAAGATGGAATTCAACTTAGCAATCACCTGGTATTCTTTAGAGAGAGCCAGGACTTTCGAGTGCTCTGATTGCCAAAGTTGGGAGCTGCAAAATGGTATAAAGGGCTTTACAAACAGGGTTGGAGGCAACACAGGGGCCAGCTGAGGGGAGAACAGAATGGACTTAAGGATGCAGACGTGGGTACCGTGTGCCAGCTGGGCAACCTCAACTGAGGAATTTGTGAGCTGGACCCCTGATAAGAGGGATGTCCACATCTGATTTTACAAACTGTCAAAATGGACACTCTGCAGTCAGTGGATTTTCTTCCATCATAAAAAAAAAAAAAAAAGTAGAAAAAATATAGCAAGAATTAGAGGGAAATTTAAAAAGCTTTAGCTATGGAAGCTCTGCCATTTTCCTTCTTCCCAGTAAATATAAGAGCTAAAACATCCAGACCTTGGCATGAATGGATCTTACATGAAATTCAACTTTATATCCAGAGGGAAGAGGTAAGTTAACTTCTGCACACATATTCATTAGAGCTGTAAGGGGCCTAGAAAAGTCATGTCACTGTAACTGTACACCCTATAGATACATACATAGTCTCCTGTATTGGGATAAAAGGCAGTGTCTCACATAATGGTACTTGGCATACTACTTACTGTAACTGTGAAGTGGGATTAGAGCACCATCTAGTGGCCAAATCCTATATAAAGAGCTAATATGCTAATTAGACCTGATGGCAGATGGACCTTCTGACCAGTGGGCTGGCCATGGCAGCAGCAGGGACTGCAAGGGCCAAGGTAGCCAGGGCTACAAGGACCGAGCTCCTTGTACACATTTTGTGCATCAGCCTCTAGTATATGTGTAACATGCTGAACACAATAAACAGCCCCTATTTCATTCTTGTGAGTTTGTTTTTAGTAATATAGTTAGTTCACTTTCTCATGATCACACAAATCATTTTGAGAATATTCCCTATTTTACATATACCGATAAGAGCACATGTATTAAAAAGAATAAGGCTTATGTAACTGAGTCTGTAGACATCAATCTTACATTTTTAGCTAAATAACTTTTTTTGGCGCCATTATATTTTGGGCTTAGGGAGTGGAGTGGAAAGAGGTGAGAAAGGGTGTCAGAATTTCAAAGTAAATAACTCTAATGTCTTTCTCCTATGCCAAGTTCAAGTATCCGTACTTTTATATCCCCACCAATTTCCTATGGTGATAGCAAATATCTTCGCAACACGGATTAGACAATCAAAGACCTAGCCCTCCAAACTGTTACTGAATACTCTTAAGTTACACACCCATTTTGACATCCTTGCAACCCACATTCCTTTTGCCCACACATCCAACTCATGCAGGATTTATCCTTTTAGAGCAAATTATTGTCCAGATTGGTCCAAGTTTCAACCTATTTCATATAGAACTGCAAGAGTATGTTAATAATGTTTTCTACTTTATAGCCCATCATATGTTCTTGGGTTCTTTTAAAAAGTACAACTTAATTCAGGTTCAAAGGAGACTGAACTTAGAAATATGTTGAACTCACAATCTCCATAAGGAATTTGGATCTCGTTGCCTACAGAATAGTGTTTATGAACCAGAACTAGCTTTGCTCCGTATGTAAACGTAAAAGCATTCGAGGTTTCAAAGCTTGAAAGCCTAAGGGTGAGGATACTTCCCCTCAGACCTTGTAGGTTAAGGTCCTGCAAACTGCCCTGAACAGGAGAATTTTGGGATCGAATTATAAGCACTGCTAATGGGGTGAAGGGTAGGGAGGACAGAGATTATTCAGTTTACAACTAAATTCTTTTAAAAACATTCACCTAAAATAAAATTCGAACACTCAGCTAGAACCTGAAGGTTTGCATATGACGGATAATGGTTGGAGGACACTTATCATGTTTTGCTTCCCAGAAACCTTCTGTAATCTCTCTTCCCCTTTGGTGTCAGTGAGATGCTTATCAAATCATGTTTGCTTATTGTGGGTGACACACTTAAGTGCAGCATTTGATTACTGAGTTTGGTCCTCTGTCCCTATGTTCAATTATTAGGAGTTAGTTAACTCTCAAAAGAAAAGTGAAATAGAGAGAACCAAGATGGCGGCATAGGTAAAACACCTATCTTGCCGCCATACACAGCAATTTTAAAACTACAACTTAACCAAAGAACAAACACCATCCAGAAACACCGGAAAGCTGGCTGAGTGAAAATTCCACAAATAAAAGTGAAGATAAGACACTGTGACTCGGAGGAGCGGCGGCGAACAGCGTTGAAAGATTCGCACGGAGAGAGGTTTGGAGTGCACGCCAGCGGATAGGGCGGGCGGCTGAAAACCGGCCAGTTTTCTCTAACGGGGGAGACAAAGGCGTCCCACTGGACTGATTCTCCAGCTCTGGGCGAAGTCCAGGGAACCCACTATCACACGGGGTGAAAACTGGACAGTGGGAGGGCACGCCGAAGCTCGGGTGCTGAAGGGGTCTGCCAGCTTGTGGAAAAGGCGAGCTTGTGCGGAGTGTGTGTGAGCTTGGGAACAGCACAGCTGCCTGACTGCGCAGAGACCACTCGTGACTTGCTCTTTCATTCAGGAAACCATCAGACTGCATTGTTTTGCGACCCTGGGTGAGACGTTAGGTGTGCAGACTCATTTGGGGAGTGTATAAATTCTCCGGCAGCCAGTGGAGCTCGGCAGCGGCTCTCTCTCAGAGGTGCTGGCAGCCATTGCCCCTGGCACAGAGTCCCTTGGGCCGCATAGGGCAGAGCTAACACTGTCTGCTTGGCCTGGAGACTCTGCACATCCAAACTTCACAGACAATTGGCCTGGAGGTCAACCCCTCCAAGTGTTAACGATTAACCTGAACTTAACTTCAGCAAGACTGTGCAACCCATATCCACCTCAGGTAACTGGGAAGGCTGAGCCACTGTCCCTTGTAGGACGTCTACCACACAAAGCTAATTGACCAACTCAGGGAAGCAGCAACCATGCAGAGACATGGAAAGAAATCAGGTGTGAAAGAAATGGAGGAAAAAAAACGACTGGACATGGAATTCAAAACCACGGTTATAAGGCTTTTCAAGAGGCTCGTAGAAAAGGTCGAGTCCTATAAAGATATAAGCAAGACCTACAAGGAAATGAACGAGACCCTCAAGGAAATGAATGAGACCTGCAAGGAAATGAGCAAGACCAACGTGGAAATGAATGAGTCCTACAAGGATATGAAAGAGAGTCTCAAGGATATGAAAAAGGACCAACCAGAAATTAAGCATACACTGACTGAAATAAAAAATATTATACAAAGACCTAAAAGTACTCTAGAGCACCCCACGAACCAAGTTAAAGATTTGAAATACAAAGAGGTAAAATCCACTCAGCTGAAAAAGCAAGAAACCAAAAGAATTCAAAAAATTTTAGTGTAAGGGGCCTCTGGGACAACCTCAAGCATACCAACATCAGAATTATAGGGGTGCCAGAAAAAGAGAGAGCGCAAGACAATGAAAACCTATTTGAAGAAATGCTGACCAAAAACTTCCCACACCTGGTGAAACTGACTTAGGAGTCCAAGAAGCGCACCGAACCCCAATATATAGGAACCCTAAGAGGACCACCCCAAGGCACATCATAATTAAAATGCCAAGAGCAAAAGACAAAGAGAGAATATTAAAAGCAGCAGGAGAAAAACAGATGGTTACCTATAAGGGAGCACCCATTCGATTGTCAGCAGATTTCTCAACAGAAACGATGAAGGCCAGACGGGTGTGCAAGAAGTATTCAAAGTGATGAATAGCAAGAATCTACAACCAAGATTACTCTACCCAGCAAAGCTATCATTCAGAATTGAAGGTCAGATAAAGTGATTCGCAGATAAGAAAAAGCTAAAGGAGTTCACCACCACCAAACCAATATTATATGAAATACTGAAAGATATTTTTTAAGAAGAGGAAGAAGAAAAAGATAAAAATGTAAATTATGAACAACAAATACACATCTATCAACAAATGAATCTAAAAATCAAGTGAATTAATAAGCTGATGAACAAGATAAACTGGTGAATGTAACAGAATCACGGACACAGAGAGGGAATGTACTGACAATTCTTGGGGAGAATAGGGGTGTGGGAAGTGCAGCCAGAGACTGGACAAAAATCATGCAACTATGGGAGAGGACAGTGGCGGGGGTGAGGGCGGAGGGTGGGATGTGTACCAGGTGAAGGGGAGCTATAGGGGAGAAAAAAAGGGAACAATGTAATTAATAAACTGAACAATAAAGATTAAAAAAAAAAAGTGAAATAATTTACACCAATTCAACCAACTACGTAATTCTCAAACCTTCCACTCCAGTCTCTGTGTTAGCTGTGATATCTATAAACCCTCATACATGTGACATTAAGTTCCACTTTCCTAACCAGTCTCAGAAAAGTGTCTTTCATCTTCCCTTATAAAAAAGATTTCATAGCAACAGTGCTATCGTTTAAACATTTACATTTTTAACCACGGCTCCCCATTCCTACTTTTCTTGTTAACCTCTGGGAGTGACTACTGTAGAACTGAAACTGAAAACTATTACTGCAGCCAGAAAGTTAGAGAGAAATAAATGAAAGGGAGTTTGCAGGTGGATTACAGAACTGAACACAAAGGATTAAAGAGCCAGAGGACACAAGATTTGTCCTCTACCAAATTAAATGTTACAGCCGAGACCGGTTTGGCTCAGTGGATAGAGCGTCAGCCTGCGGACTGAAGGGTCCCGGGTTCGATTCCGGCAAGGGCATGTGCCTTGGCTGCGGGCATGTCCCCAGTAGGGGGCGTGCGGGAGGCAGCTGATCGATGTCTCCCTCTCATCGATGTTTGACTTTCTATCCCTCTCCCTTCGTCTCTGTAAAAAATCAATAAAATATATTTTTTAAAAATGTTACAGTAAAATATGTAGAGAACAGTGCTTGGCATATAGTAACTATGATTATTACGAAATATTAAGTTGATAAATAATACTTTATTTTCCCATTAGTATTGGAATCAATTAATACTTTGAGCTGCTTTTTGATCGTGTTTTCTTTTAAAAACATAAAATGTATCTTTTTTCCATTTATATTATAGAAACTGAATAGCTATGAAATGCGATACTATACAGATTTTTAAACCTAGATAGAATCTGGAGATCATGTAAACACCTAATTGCTATAATATGCACCCTACATTTCTAAAGGTTAAGTAATAACATTACTATTTTAGCTAAAATTATTTTACAGAGGCAAAGTTCACTCACCTGGGTTTATCAAATTAAACTACAATGAAACAATTAGAGAAAGAGTACCTTTTTTTAACTGGTATTACAGCAAGGTTCACAGAAAACAAAGAAAAAACATATATTCAAATTATACCTCAAAGCTAGAAGGGAATAAAATACACCTAACTGTACAAGTTATTATATACAATAATAAAACCAAGAACCTAGAAAAAAATTTATTGGGAAAACATCAAAAACGATGATGAAACAAAAATTATTTTTTAAAAAAACAAAACCTGTGCCCTGATGAATTCTTGTTTACTTTTAGAAACTCGTTACATGGAATAAAACATATTTCTTTACAATTTGAAAAATGTAAAGGTTTGGACATCTGACTCTTGTCTCAATGTTCGGCTTACAACTTTCAGGTTTCCACATCTTTGGCTGGCTAGGTGGCAGAGATGGTCTTTTCTGCTCTGGAACTCCTTTCGGGTTTGGAATAGTCCCAAGGCCGCCTGTTCTCAGTGAATCCGTAGAGTTTCCTCAGTGCCACCCTAGCAGCTTCTTCTTCTGCAACCAGGACTGTCTCCCCAGGTCCTTCTGCAAGCAACTTTTTATCACTAGAGTAAGACAACAGCAGTCCGAAATTATCGGGTGCACCACAAAGCACAGCCCACAAATCAGTTTTGCCTTGTAAATTTTATTTTGACAATGTCATCCACCAGAAGGAATAGAAATATTGCACCATTTTTTCTTTCTATCAGCAATAGTATATGAACTGCTGATAAAGGATGTGTTCAAGGTTTGCCGATATGAGGAGCAAAGGAGTTATCTTATATTTTGTTTTCCACTTTAATTAAAACTAAAGGTGAAACTTTGTATCACGACCCATTTTCTCCTCTGTAATGTCTTTCACTGCTTTTACAGCTAAAAAGCCCTACATCATATACGATTAGAAAATCATTTACCTAACTTCTTAGTTATCTTAATATTCACTGTTTACATTTAATACTCAAATATACCTGAAGTCAATTTGGGGCAAGTGACTGTTCCGTAAGGCAGTGGTCGGCAAACTGTGGCTTGCAAGCTACATGTGGCTCACAAGCCGAGGTTTGCCCCTCTTTGACTAAAGAGTTTGCCGACCACTGCCCTCTAAGGAAACTAAAAAGTTCTGAACATGAGTTGATGTATACATTTTGATGGACAACTAAGCCTTTTCTTTTTGGCTCAGGTGAAGCTGTTACAAGTGTGGCTTACTGTTAAATCTGCAAAACTTGAATCAAAACTTATTTTTTTCTACAGAAATATTTAGATTAACATATATTCCATGAAATGTTATAGTAATAGTTGGTTATCAAAAGCTACTATTAGCATGAAAAAGGTGAAGGGATTAGGAAGTGACAACTGCAAGTTAAAAATAGTCATGGGATATAAACGCAGTACAGCCCGGCAGTGTGGCTCAGCAGTTAGGCATCGGCCCATGAACCAGGAGGCCACAGCTGGGGCACACGCCTGGGTTGAAGGCTCGATCCCCAGTGTGAGGCATGCAGGAGGCAGCCAATCAATGATTCTCTCTCATCACTGATGTTTCTCTCTCTCTTCCCATCTGCCTTCCTCTCTGAAGTCAATAACAACATATTAAAAATAATAATAGTGAAGTACAGCATAGGGAATCCTTACTAATAAAAGCCCAAGTGGCCAACACAAGATGACCGTGCACACAGTGGGCTCACAAAGGTGGGGGCTGGGCTTAAGGCTGCATACGCCCAGAGCCTGCCTAGGAGTCCGGCCTCCTCACAGCTCTGCATGCGACCCGGGAGGAAGTAGGTTCCCTGGCTCCATGCAGCGAGGCCAGTCTGGAGCTCCCGGGGCTCTGTATCTTGGTTCTGCGTGGTGAGGTCTGCATGGGGGTTCTGGAGGTCCTGCCTCCTGGCTCCACACAGCATGGAGGTGGGACCCCTGGCTCCAGCCTACCTCTTTGGGGCAATCCATCCTCTTTGAGGATGGGTGGGCGGGGCCTACCTCTTTGGCGCAATTGATCACAAGGCTCCCACACTGTGATAGGGCACAGGCGAGGCTGGAGGAGCCCTCCACCCACCGAGTGCACACATTTCGTGTACTGAGCCTCTAGTATAGTCAATAATATTGTAATGGCTATGCATGGTGCCAAGTGGGTACTGGAAATATAGGAAGATCAGTTTTTAAATTATATGTCTGTCTAATCATTATGCTGTATACCTGAAAACAGTATAAAATAACATTGAATGTCAATGGTAATTGAAAAATAAAATTAAAATTAAAAAAAAAAAAGGAGCCTGGCCTATGTGCCTCAGTGTTGAGCAGCAACCTATGAACCAAGAAGTCTAGGTCTGATCCCTGGTTGGGGCACATGCCTGGGTTGAGGGCTTGATCCCGGTAGGAGGCATGCAGGAGGCAGCCAATGAATGACTCTCTCGTCACTGCTATTTCTCTCTTTCTCTCTTCCTCTCTGAAATTAGTAAAAATATATTTAAAAAAGAGAAAGAAAATCCAGGATGGAAAGAATGATACTATTAGCAATCCACAGGTGACTTACCTTTCCCTAAGTAGTACATAATCACAGGAATGAGATTGTAAATAATTTTTTAATACAATTAGAGGTTATACTAAGGAACTATGAAAGTCATTTTTAAGGCTTTCAATCAATGTAATGAAATTAAGATTAAAATGTTACTAACCAGTATAAGCCAACAAAATACAGAGGCACAGCTGTGGTGCTTCCAGACTGCCTGGTAAGTCTCGGTTCAGGAGCTGAAATATTCCTTTTCTTCAATTCTTTCACCAGTAGCCCCATGGGATTGATGACCTTCCAAATCTCAAAGAGTTCTTTCCCAGTCAGTTGAGTAATTAAGAAGTCCTGCATATAAAAATAGAATTTATGTTTAAATTAGTGTAAAGAAAATAAGGACCATAATTCAAAGTACAATTTTAAAACCTGAATTAAAAACTGAATGGGACATTAAAATAAAATGTACCTTTACATTTGCATGTAGTTTTCTCATATACATTTTATTACAAAAATCATGGTTGAAAGTAAAATCCTGTCTCATAATTTAGAAATATATTATCGGTAAGAAAAATAGTTTTACAAAGAGTTTAATTAATGAATAAACTAGTAACTTCTGACAGAAACTATTATCAAAAGGCACTAAAGGTCTTTTGGATAACAGCACTTCTTTGTCTAAGTTCATGATTTGAAAAAATCATTTAAATAATGATTTCAGGATTCCGGCACCTGTGAAGCTGGGAGATCCCGGCCTGGCTGAGGTCATGGGATCTCACTGTGCTCCAGCCCTCGAACCTCCCCGGAACGCCCTCAGTAAAATGCTTTGATTTACCCCCCTCAACATATAATTTACATTAACTGCCTTTTAAGTGTTTGTGACTTATATACTTTCAGTTTATAAAACTAAAAAAAAAAACAAAAACAAAAAAAGAACAAATTATGATCATTCAAAGCACAAGAGAATTTTTTGGCAATAGATTATATTGTATGGAATTACAGAAATAAACATTAATTTTCATAATACACTGCAATTAACTTGTGTGAACAGTGCGTAATAGGAGGGATAAATGGGGGCAAGTGGAGAAAAAAAAGAGATTCCTCAGTGCACAACATAGAATCAATTTCATTACAACACTTCCCCAAGCTCTAGACCTCTATTTCAGCTTCATTGATAAAAAATATTTCTAAGTTCATTCTCAGTTGGGGATCTTGAATATCTTAATGTACAGAGATGCCTTAAAAGACATACATGGTTATTCACTATTTGCCATCAGTAATTCTCTCATCATTGATGTTTCTCTCTCTCTCTCTCCTGTCTTCTCTGAAATTAATATATTATTAATATAAATATGTATATACACACACATATATAAAGACATATTTTAAAAGAAGATATTTTTATTTCTGTCCACCCCGGTATGTCCCAGTATGTGCAAGTAGTAGTGACCTACCCTGATGAAAAGTGCAGTCCTCCCAGGTCCACTGCTCTGCAGCAGGGCTCCAATCACGGCAAAGAAAGTCTGCTGCAATACAGTCGGGGGCACTGGAAATTCTGCACTCAGCGTTAACTGCTCCACAGCCAAGTTTCTAGCCACATGACACACGACTTCCTCACCAGTGAGAAAGTCAACAAGACTCTCAACGCCTTCAATGGGCAAGTCTGGGAATGCGTTCTCAAGAAACTGTGTGAGGCAAGCTTTTGAAAAAGATGACCCCTGTTCAAATAGTTCTTGATTATCTTTAATATTCAGAAGAACAGCTTCTTTCTCTATTCCAAGTTTTTGGCGTTTGGCCTCCTCACTTTTAATATAGCAGCTGTTAACAAAGGCAGTTTTGAGAAGATCTACGGAAAAGGTTTCCTGTAATCGATGTCCAAATGCCTGTATTTCAGCATGGTAATCCCAGTTGGGCTTCTCTGAACTGAAAATGTAAAACAGAAGACAGTAGTAACACATGGTAAAAAGGACAAATCCCACTTCTAGGAGTATACCCCAAGAAACTAGAAACACCAATCAGAAAGGATACATGCACCGCTATGCTCATAGCAGCACAGTTCACCATAGCTAAGATTTGGAAACAGCCTAAGTGCCCATCAGCAGATGAGTGGATTAAAAAACTGTGGAACATCTACACAATGAAATACTACGCTGCGATAAAAAAGGAAGTTTTTACCATTTGCAACAGCCTGGGTGGAACTGGAAAGCATTGTGCTAAGTGAAATAAGCCAGTCCAAGAAAGATAAATATCACATGATCTCATTTACTTATGGAATATAATGAACAACATAAACTGATAAACAAAATCAGATCCAGAGACAGAGAAGCATCAATCAGACTGTCAAACCTCAGAGGGAAGGTAGGGAACGGTGGGGGTAAGAGGGGAAGATCAACCAAAGGACATGTATGCATGCATATGGGCCTAACCAAGGGACACACACAACAGGGGGGTGAGGGCATGAGTGGGGGCATTGGGTGAGTAGTGGGGGGATAAGGACACATATGTAATGCCTTAATCAATAAAGAAATTTAGAAAGAAGAAGACAAGATGTTGCTATCGTGCAAAAATTTTTCATTGTGTTGCAATTTTGTTAATTATATAAAGGAAATTTTAAAAGATTTTCATTTTTAATGCCAGATTTTGATTTCCTGAAAGTTAAAATTCAAGTCAGATGGTTAGTTGTTCTTTGCTAGTTACACTGCTGGATTAATTTTCCCTTTGAGCCAATTGCTACATTAAAGTGGTCTTACCATAAAACTACACTTAATATCTGGGTGTGAAATACAAATTATAATTTCACAGATTCAAGCCATACACAATAAGTACACTATATTTGTCATATATTTTATTGATTTAAGTTTTGAAAACATCCATCTAACTTAGCAATTACGTAATGTACCATTATAAGTAGATTAAAAGTTTATACTCAAGAATGACTAAAAGCTATTTTTTAAAGACAATGAACCCACAAAAAAACCTTTAAATAAAAGAGGGCTGAAAAATACAAAGATCTGGTTGTAAATAATAAAATGTATATATAACCCTTAAATTTCTTCTAACTATAAAAGCCTAAGATGACTAACTACATAACAAAGAAGTGTGAATTAAAAATAAATGCTATTTTTTTTTGCCTTTTAGAAAAAGAACTTAATATTTGTGTTCAATATACAATGAACATGTTTATTCTTACTGGTAGGTATATAGATTGGATTAAGTATCTTTTTGGGGGGGGTAGGGAGTGCAATATTAAAGTAGCTATCAAAATTCCATATTAAATCTTCACAGGAGTAATAGTGCAAAGCTATTCACTGTTACTTCGGTGGTAATTGCAACAGCATGGAACTTAAATACACATAAATGGAGCCATAAAAGAGTGAAGTGCATCTATTTGTACAGGCACGACGACGTCAGGCACATTATTACGGAGAAAAGGATGCAAAATCTGTGTGTAGTCGGATCTGATTTGGACCTGCAAAGATCTAGGTCCCGTCCCATGGTCCTTCTACTCCTGGGGCAGGAGTAATGAGGGCAAACACCTAAAGCTAAAATGTTTCTCTTTTACGCTAGGATTGAGGTGGAATACATTTAAATTTTTTCTTCCTCTGAATCGCAACGCCCTGGAGTGTGTTCTCCCCTCTTGCCACGGACACGACATTCCAAAGCAGGGGCCCCGACACCAAGGCCACCGGAAGGTCGCCCTGCAGCCGGCTCCCTCCCCACACCCCGTGGGCTGGCGTCTAACGGGGAGTTCCACGCGCGGCCAAAACCCACTTCCTCTGGCTCGGCTCAAGAGTCTCCATCGCAAACCTCCCAGGCTCCAACCAGGAGCGCATGAGCGACCACCTACCCTCCTCGCCACGAGGCCGAAGCCCTGCGGGAGGCCCCGGGTCCTCGACCGCTACCCTGACCCTTCCCGAGGGGGCTCCTACCGGCGCACGGGCGGCGGCGGGTTCCGGAGCAGGCGCCACCGCTCCAGCTCCTTTTGGAAGCGGACGGCGGCACGGAACGTCTTCACTCCCCGAACCGAAGGGGCGAGGGCGGGGACGGCCGGGGCCAGGAGGCAGCGAGGCCCCTGCAGCAGCAGCCTTCCCAGCCCGGAAGCCATTGCAGAGAAGGCAACGGAGGGCGGAAGGAAAGACGGCGGGTCAGTGTCGCGGTAACACGGTCCCCCCCGGAATCCGAGCGCTGAGCCGAGCCGGGCCGGGCTGGGGCCAGCACGCGGTGGGAGGGGCGACTGTGTTTTCTTTAACAAATAATTGCTGGCTGACAAAGAGGGAGGGAGGAGCTATAGACAAACAGGGTCTTTGACACAACCAAATATGGACCTAGTTAGTACCAAGGTTAGAACAAATCAACTGGGAAAAAAAAAAAAAAAAGATGTGCATTATTTGAACACTGAGAAGTTTTTTAATAATATCAGATAATTATGGGGGGAGGGGCTCAATGATAGTATTTTAGTTTTGTTTTTTTCTTAAATCTTTAAGTTTTACAGATTTACACTGAAATATTTACTTGTGAAAAAGAAGGTATCAGATTTTTAAAATAATCAGCAGTAAGTGGGGTTATTCTTAAAATAAGCATGGCCCTGGGTTGCTATCAGAAATAAAGTAAAGCCCTCACCAGGTAGCTCAGTTGGTTAGAGCATCGTTCTGATACACCAAGGTCCCAGGTTTGATCCCTGGCCACCACACATACAAGGAGCAACCAATGAATGCATAAATAAGTGAAGCAACATACGGATGTTTCTTTCTCTCTCTGCCCCCCTTCTTCTCTCAAGTTAGTAAATAAAAATCTAAAAATAAATAAATAAGGCTGTTCCTTAAAAAAAAAAAAAGAAAGAAAGAAAGAAAGTAAAATAAAGTAAAATTGAAGCAGATTAAGCCAGTTGTCTGTTCAAACCTTCCAATGGTTTTCCATCTCACTTAAAGTCAAAGTCCTTACCATTCCTCAGGGCTCAACATGGTCTGTCTGGTGACCCTTCTATCCTCATCTCCTTCTGCACTCCTCACTCACTCTGCTCACCAATCCTAGAAAACCCTAGGCATGTTCCCACCTTTTAGGGCCTTTGCACTTGCTCTTCCCTTGCCCAGGACAACACTTGTCCCTTATTTCCACACAGCTCCTCCCTCCTCTCCTTTTTTGCTCAAATGTCACCTTCTCCATGAAGCCTTCCCTAGCCATTGTCTCAGGTTGCATTCTCTGCAAGCAGATGCTGACACAGAGGTTGGCACACACAGTGTTTATTAGGATCCAGAGCGTGAAGGAAGGGAGGTGTAACAGGAGTAGGCAGATAAAGTCAGCTTCGGTGCAGGCCTGGCAAAGCCTCATCCAACTCAGCACAGAGTTCTGGAGCCAGTGTTGCCCATCAGAGTGTCCTAGGTCTGGTTGAAATATTCATGTCTCATTTAGTTACCGAATTCAGGCTGCCTGTGGAGGGTACGGCTGAGCCACCGTGGCTCTCTGCAGCTAAGGCAGACTCCGAAAGAGAGGGAAGCTGGAGGCTACCTGCTAACCACCCTCCTTCCAAGAAGTCACACGTGTGAAGTGTATCTCCCGATCTACCACACTATCCTGTGTAAAACTGCAACATCTTTTAGAGTCCCCATCACCCTCCGGTTTTATTTTCTCCACAGCATTTGGCATCTGTTAATATACTAGGTGATTTAGTTATTTATTTTAGTATCTGGTTCTTTCACTGGAATATAAGTTCTAATGATGAGAGTGAATTTTGAATGACTTAAGCACAGCTGTATTTAGAGTGGTGTCAGGCTCACAGCCCACATTCAATAATAAATACATATTTGTTGGTGTGTGTGGGGGAGGGGGGAGTTGTTCATTAACCTGTTCAGCCATTATACTTAGCCGTTGTACAAGCCTTACGAGAACCACATCTTATTCATCTTTTCAGCACATGGCTCATAGTAGATATACAATACATTAACATCTCTGAAATGAAGATGCCTTCCAAACAATGGCTTTTTAGAAGGAATACAATGTAGTAGTATCATTTTCTGGTTTGGGGGACAATTCCTCTTCCCTGCCAACTGCTTGATCCATTCTTGTATAAAGGACTTAACTTTTGGGGGACAAAACAAAGGGGCCACACACTAAACCTGACAAACTCAGGGGAGGCCTGTGTGTCAGGCCATACAAACTCAGAGATGGAAAGTAACCCCCTAGGGTCGCTGAACACAAAAATTCCTAACTAAAAGTGACTCGCGGTGGGTAGTCACACAAAGGTCAACCTTTACCTTCCGTGAGCGTGTCTATTGTCTTTTTGCATCTAAATAATAGACTTTTGAAATGTCAGAGTAATCTCCTTTTCCAGGTCCCACAGGGCACGAGACAACAGAACCCCACATTATCGTATTTGCCCCCCAATACCATCTCTGTGTGCTGTAAACGTTAACTATCGTATCCCCCAATGTAAAAGACGTGTATATATCTCTCCATTTTACTTTTTATCTTATCCTGGAGATTTCCCTACATTGCTTTCTTCTGTCCCCTTAATCTACCACCCCTGGATTTCTTGTAACCTTTATGTTCCCTCCCTTTATTCTAATGTGTACAATAAGATGCAAAACTGCCATTCTTTGGAGCATTTTCTCCATCCTTTGAGATTTGGCTTTCCAGAAACTGTCCTCAGTTGGGCTTAAATCAGCCCCTCCCATACTTTTCTCTGGGCTGGACTTTCTCTCCTCCACCTTTTCAACCTTTACAAGTCTCCCTCCTCCGGGGCGGGCGGCCCCCAGGCGCTCTCCCCAGCCTGGAAAATGCGGCCGCGCTGCTCCCCCGGGCAATACGGCGGCGTGCGCAGCACTCGGGAGCTTACGGCCGGCGGCGCCCACGCGGCCCGGAGCCCCAGCGAAACCGGCTGTCTGGCCGCCCCGCCCGCCGCGGTCAGCTGATGGGCCGCCCTCCCGAGGCCGCCGCCGCCGCGAACATGGCGGCCGAGATCCACTCCAGGCCGCAGAGCAGCCGCCCGGTGCTGCTGAGCAAGATCGAGGGGCACCAGGACGCCGTCACCGCCGCGCTGCTCATCCCCAAGGAGGACGGCGTGATCACCGCCAGCGAGGACAGGTCTGGGGGCGCGGGGCCGAGGGGCGGCGGAGCGGCCCGTTCTCCCGCGGGCGACGGGGCGCAGGGGCGCAGGGGCGCAGGGGTCCGGGGGCCCGTCCCTCTGCCCGCGGGGGCAGCCCGGTTCCCAGGATGCGCGGCCCGCCGCCCCCCTGTCCGCCGGGACTCCCGGCTCCCATCCCCGCCGCTCGGTCCCGAACCCAGGTCCCTGCCACGCCCCTCCACTCCGGGACCCTGACTCCTGGTACAATCCCCACCCCCCACCCCCGCCCGGCACCCCAGTTCCCGGTCCCTCTGCGCCCCTCCAGCCCGGGATCCCCATCCAGTGCGCCCAAGACTCGCGTCCCACCCCCCCCCCCCCCCCCGCGCCTCTCCAGTCTGGGACCCCCGCCGACCCTCTCCCCTACCTACCCTGCCCCTCCATCCTGGACCCCAGTCTCCCCCCCCCCCCTCCTTGGTGGGATTTTGTCGGACCTGAGGGGGCCTTCTTGGCCCGCCCCGGTCAGTTCCAAGACTCCTGCTCTGGGAGCCGGTGTGTGGGGATCCCCTGATGGCAAGGAGCCTCCAGGGTTTCCTCTCTCTTCCTTCTGCTTCCCTCGGCTTCAGGGCTCTCTCCGCTGCACCAAGGTCCCTAGAACATTGATTTTTGCACAGCTGCAAGAACCACCTCAACTTGTATTTACTAAATAGTGTGGTTTTTTTTCTAAAAGGGACTTGTTTTTTTTTTTAAGTCTTAGACGTTTTTATTTTCAAGGAAACTTTGCATTCCCACCGTTCATGGAAAACCAGCATCACTTGCCTTAAAGAATTAAACTAATAGCGAAAGCATGTTCATCGGGGTGCACCTCAAGTCAGTTCTTTCTTGTATTAAGACGTCTTGCATTGAATGCCCACTGTTCTTTTTCAAACACTGATCCCATCCGATTTTCTGATTTGAAGGGTTACTGCTTCACTGTGGGAATTTGGAGGAAATGACTTGTGTTTATTGCGATGAACTGTTTCCCTGGTACAATGAGTGGTCTTAAACGGCAATATTTCCAAAGTTCAAAGGCTTTCTTTTGGAAGACAGAGGTACTGCTGTTCTCCGAGAGCCGGAGGCATCGTGTCCAGCCTTTTGTAATCATATGTTTGGGAATAACTAACATTGAGAGCCTGTCCAGAACTGGAAGCTCCCAGCGCCTATTTGACCTCTGTATTTTGCTTTTGAATGAGTTTATTGTGAGCAGGTAGTGGCCTCCTCCTGCCAGCTTAAAGTCAGTGACCTCAAACAAAGTGGGGAGTGACTGGTAGGACCTGGGTTTGGGGAGAGAGGGGTGCATGAGTCCTAAGGAGAAAAAGGGAATGGACAAAAAGGTAAAGGACCGAATGATATTTGCATGATAGGAACGTAGTTGAATGCACTCCATTCAAAGTTAGCTGTTTTTTATTCGGTGAAATATTTATGACTCATGCATGTTGGGTAACTTGCTGAATATTTGAGATTATTGGCCAGGAGCAGTGCTGATAAATGCCTTATGGGAAGTGATTACATAGCTGCCCTGGGACAGAAGTGTTCTGGGGGATCCTTAGATCAGCCCACTTTTCCACTCAGGCTCTGTGCTCATTGAGTACAGGCTGCAGGGACACAACAGGGATCAAAAACCTGCCCTCATGTAACCTCTGATTGATTGATTTTTATGGCCCCCTGACCTGATGGAGCCAACATATGGAGGAAGCAGACTGCTGACCGCCCTTATTCATTGAACAAGCGTTTATTGAACCCTTACTGTGTACGGACCTTTGGGATAAAAGCCATCGGCCTCCCAAATTGCTGTTTCCAAAGGGCTGGACAGTGCTCTCAGTTTCTAGGGTGCTGGGAAGACAGAGAGAGGAGTGTCATTAGGTGAGGGCCAAGGTTCAAGGAGAGCCTCCTAGGGGAGATGTCATTGGAGAGAGGAGAGGTCGGTGTGAAGGAAGGAGGTTGTACATCTGCCTTCCAGGCCGAGGGAAAGAATAGTTATAAAGAACCAGTTATTTCTTTTTTTTTTTTTATTGATTTTTTACAGAGCAGAAGGGAGAGGGATAGAAAGTCAGAAACATCGATGAGAGACATCGATCAGCTGCCTCTTGCACGCCCCCTACTGGGGATGTGCCCGCAGCCAAGGTACATGCCCTTGCCGGAATCGAACCCGGGACCCTTCAGTCCGCAGTCCAACGCTCTATCCACTGAGCCAAACCGGTCTCGGCAAGAACCAGTTATTTCTACGAGACCAAAGCAGAAGGTGTATTGGTGGCCGTGGCAGGAGAGAGTAATGACAGCCGGAACGCCCCGTGTCCAGTTTCGGAAGGGAATTCATTGTGGGCCACTCCTCAGAATTTGGACTTTATTTTGTAGATAGTGAGGAACCATCAGAGTTCAAAGCAAGCAGGCGACCTGGTCAGAACTTGCAGTTTCGCAATAACAATAGCTAGCTAGCCTTTTAAAAGTCCCTTCTCTGTGTCAGTACAGAATTGGACCTTATGTATGTTACCACATCCAATCCTCACATCTCCCCAGGGAGTGGGGGCAGTCATCTGCCCTTAGCAGCAGTTCCAAGACACTGTACGTTCTGAAAGGTAAAAGTGTGGGTTTTTTTGTTTTTTAAATTGGGCCTGAAAACTCATTGGTGCTAAAACTTGACCTGAATAGGTGAGACTATTTGTAATCTTGATCCCATGCAATGTGTTATATGTTTTACTGCAGAAAAAGCAATGCATTTAATTGCAGGGTCTGTCCCAGGTCCCCCTGGGAGTGTTATTGGATACCCATCCTATTGCAATGGACATTTGACAGTTTAGAAACTTAGGTACAAAAGACATTGAAAAAACTGCCTAAGGTCACATAGCTAGTAAATAATAGGACTGAGATTTGAAACTAGGTCTGACTTTGAGGCTCTAGTTCTTTCTAACACATTTGGAGAAACGGAGTCCAGGGAATACCGGTCAGTAATTGACTACTCTGGCAGGAAGCGTAAAATATTAGGATTGTACCTTTTGCTATGAATCAGTTATAGTTATCCTTTATTCTAGTTTTCAAGGTTTAAAAAGATTGGCTCACACCTTTTCTCTTCAACTTCTGCCTTAATGCTCAGAAAAGTAACATAACTTTTAACCATTGAAGTAGTGCCAGCTGAAGTTAATTCATTTATAAAGTTAAAAGCAGTGACGCATAGCTCAGTGATTGAGTGTCCACCTATAAACCAGGAGGTCAGTTTGATTCCTGGCCAGGGCACATGTTCTGGTTGCAGACTCGATCCCTGGTGTAGGGCATGCAGAAGGTAGCAGATCAATGGTTCTTTCTCTTCATTGATGTTTCTATCTCTACCTCCCTCTTCCTCCCTCTCTGAAATCGGTTTTATATATATAGTATATAGAAAAGCAGTGATGGTGGCTGATAGCATTTGGAGAGGAAAAGTGGAAGATGTAAGGGTTGTCCTTAATTTAGTGTCCATTTCTCTAAACTCTAGGCCAGTGATTCGCAGCCAGAAGTGATTTTGCCCCCCAGGGGACATTTGGCAATATCTGAAGACATTTGGGTTGTCACTGCTGGAGGAGGGGGCACCTAGTAGGTAAAGGGTAGGGATGCTCAACATCCTATAATGCACAGGACAGACCTTCATAAAAAGAATCATCCATCCCCAAATGTCATTAGTGCCAAGGTTGAGAAACTGGTCTAGGCTTAATGTACTTGCTTATCTGGTCTCTAAACTTGAGCGAGCACAGATTCACATGGAGGGCTTGCTAACACACAGATGGCTAAGCCCTACCCCAGAAACTGATTCAGTACGTCTGGGGCGGAGCCTCAGAGTTTGCATGTCTGCGGTGTTCCCAGTGATGTTGATGCTGGTACTGCTGAACCTGGGACCACATTCATGAATGTGAATGGCCGCTGTGCTTGCCTGCACAGACCCACAGGGAGGCAAAACTGTACATTTTGTCTTTTTTTTTTTTCTTCCTGTCATCTTCTGGGTCATATTTCCCAGTAAAACCCACCTATTTCCCAGTAAAACCAAACTATATACATGACAGAGCTAAATACAAATAATTCCCCCAACATGTATTAAACCAGTGTAGAATATTAAGCCTAATTCAATCATACCTGCAGGCACTGGTCAAGGTTTGGGCGGTGAGCCTAGAGATCTTATATCATAGAAATCTACACCCGAAACCTATATGATCCTATTAACCAATGTCATGCCAATTAACAATTTAAAAATTAATTAATTTAAAAAAGAAATGTGGAAGGGTTCACTGAGAATGGCTGTGTTCTTTCTCTCTTCTATGCACTCTATTCTATTTTGTTGGGGTTATTAATGCCCTAAGCTCTTTTGTTTGAACTTCATTCTCCCACTATACCTAAATTAGCATTTTAAACTTTAGTTTTAAATTGCATGCACTTTGGAACTAGGTTATTTGAGCATGCATACTTTTCAAAGTATAAAAAGGATACATTTGTAGAGCTTTAAAAAATTCTTGAGCCAATAAAGTCTGACTATCTTTCTAGTCAGGAAACTGTAAAAATAAAATAAACACAGCATTAAGTTGAAGAATTTCGTCTGTAGCTGTCATTTTCCTGGTGGGGAAACAGAAAACGAGACTGCTTTCAGAACTGAACCGAATGTGGTGAGGCAGCAGGAACCGACTACCTCGACAGAGATTCATTTGCCTTTTGAACTTCTTTCCTGCGGAATGCACCAAAAATTTAGATGTGGTTGAAGGATAGAATTTTTTAAAGGTAAAGCTTTATTATAAAGCAGCATAAATAAGGCTGTAGACTGTCTTCATGTTTGAAAATAGAGTTTGGATAGGAGTATCCTTTGGGGACAAGACTGATTTGCAGAAATCTTGCAGAAGAAACTCAGTTTCTCCTGGCCTAAGTCAAACATAGACCTCGTGTTGGTTAAAATATTTTAGGATATTGCACTTAGACTGATAAACAAGGTTACAGAAAAATAAATTTTAAAACTATGCAGGTAGCATCTTTCCTGTTGTTATACCCGCAACTTAAGTTAAGCGATTTACCCCTTAGACATTGCTAATGATATGGAGACAGCTTGAGGAGAAAGTTGTGTATATATTTACTAACTGTTCACATGGAAACAATCTTAAATAAACAACTTGACTGTTAAGTGTTATGATCAGAGGAAGTCTGGGGGAGCTGGGAGTGGCTAGTTTGTACAAAAGAAACCAGGCTGCTGAGTGCTGTATTCATGCAGACCGCTAAATTTGTGTTATAAAGTAAAGTGAAAAAGTGAGAGGTCAGGCAGCCTGGATGGGAATGCCCTTATTCCTCTGTTGTGAGAGGGGCCCCTCTTTGTTCCACTCATTTTATTTGTATAGCATGGTTAAAAAAAGGTTCTGGATCCAGGGTGCCTGAGTTTGAATCCCAGGAGACATTGGGCTGGTAACTTACAGTTTTCTCATTTACAAAATGAAGGTAATAATAGGACCTACTCATAGGGTTTTGATATACTATGTAAAGCACATAGAAGAGTGCCTAGCACAGAGAAAGCAACTGATGTTTTGACTATTATTATTTCCATTCCCACCTATTTTACATTTAACTACTAATGTTTCATCACAAATAAAAATTTTCCTTCTGATGAATAGGAAGTATCATTTTGGGGGTCACTTACAAACCTGAGTTATAACTGAGTCATGCCTTTTCATCATTTCCATATTTGTTCGCTTACAAGTCGCATCAGTCATGTTTTCCCTTGTGAAATCTTTGCCCCGATACGCTAGGGATCCAAGACCACCACCATAAGCTGGTCCTCACGGCCACGATTCATTACAACAAAAGGACATAAAACCAAGTCGGCTAAGGGCAGGTATGGGTGAAGTCCAGAGGAAACCAGGCGTGCGCCCGCACCCCGTGCAGTCACAGAGGAGGGGCTTCTTTCCTCCAGGTCTGACCACATGGGTGAGCAACTCTCCCAGGAAGCTCGTGAGATCCTCAGATCCAGGGTGTAGTCGGGGCTGGTCACGTAGACACCCTCCACTTGCACCCGCGGAACTCCAGACTTGGCCAGCAAAGGGGTGTTCAGCGGTCTCTCAGATGTTAACTCACTGAATCAGCCAGCAGACCTGTAGGGATAAGGACGCCTGGAAGGTGGGGTTTTAAAACAGGCTACTCTTCCTTTCTGCCTCAAGCCGTCTCTTTTGGCTGGTTTAACCTTGTGTTTCAAGACTTCTAGCTAGACTAGGGATAGAGTTGGAACTTTGTCTTTTTGTTTTGCTTTGTTTTGATCGCAAGTTAAGAAACCTTGTTTTCTGGACCGCACACTGACTCTGTCCTATCTGGATGGCTCCTGCTTTCCAGAGACCGGGATGGATTTTAGCCTTCCTGGTGGCCCAGAGCTCACAGGAAATCAGTTTGTTGCTAAGTGAGAAGGTGACAGCAGGATTGGTTTCTCGAGTAGAAGAGAACCCATCTGTCTCCAGGTGGATAACCAGCCATCTGGCCATCTGGCTTTAGGAGAGGAGTTACTGGTTTAGGTTCTGGTGCGGATGCCACAAAAGTGTCCTATCACCTTCACCCCCATCAACATCCGCGAGCCGGGAAATCCACAGTGTCCTCATTGCCGTGGGCCATGCAAGCTGCCCAGAATTCCTTCCCCAGACTGGGGAAGGAATGGGAAGTCTGATTTTTCATCGCCAATCTAATTCTCTATAAAAAGAGGCTAGTTTCCCTCTGCCTTTCCATTTAGATAATCGATTCAATAAAAATCTGTGCTTCCCCTCTTTGTTGCCAAAGGAGAAAGCCTTCTTTCTGCGTCAGGAATGCAGAGGGCAGAGTTCGGGAGACTTGGCTGAAGGAAATTGCTGTTTATTTGATAAGAGCAGCCTGTGCCGATGACCCTGTCTGTTCCTCTCCCCTTCAGGCTGACATCCTGATGTGACAGGATCCGTCCAGGCTGCCAGACTCAGAACAAAATGTCCTTGTCAATAGGTAGCCGAAGTGTTTGGAGATTTACCAAGATACGAAATAGTAGCAGCAGCCCTAAGAGTGACTGGAAAATACATTTTCCTCAAACTTACTATTTTTGTTCAGAGTTTAAAGAAATCAGCCCTTGGGCCTAATTTGTAACATATGTTCTACTGTGTATTCTCTTTTTAATTCAATAATTCCTCTCTCAGTTTATAATTTAAATATGGTTAAATTGCTTTAATGTTTGGAGGTGATGAGGATTTTTTTGAGGAATTTTAAAAGTATCTGATTTTAGAAATGCTGATTCGTCAGGCGTGGTGTAACTTGGCCTCGTGATTTTTACAGACAAACTTGTGTACCTATTGGAATCTGTCTACTCAGGTGTCGGCACGATTTCCACCGTAATCACACTGGGAAGTAACATGTACTGAACCCAAATGTATGTTCTTATGGAGTTACAGGTTTAAACGTGATATTGAGCATGACGCCCACAGATGCCTCCTGGCTTGAGAGACGGTGCTTTTCAGAAGAAAATTCATCCTTTAAATCTGTCATTGCTCCCACTATGTTTAGCTTAAGTAGATGAAGCTTTTTAGATGTGGTGATTCCCTAAAGTACTGTATTTTTAGCTTCCTTTTAGTCAGCTCTTTGAGAGAGTGAAACAATGGGGCTGGAAAAAATTTAAAGGAGCCTCTGTACCTGGTCTGATCCTCAGGCATATCTCTGAACAAAGCAAAGATTAATCTTCCTGGAATAAATACTTTATTCTTAATCAGAACTGCAGGTTTAGTCTACTTTTCATGTATCCACTGCAGTGAGGTAAAAGAACATACAGAATTATTGTTGGTAGAGGGGGTGAAAAATATTGAACAACATTTGAGTGATTAACTTCATGTATGCTTTTACAGAAATGTCCTCAGTTTCTTAGGGTTCAAGTTAGTATCTGTGCAAAGTGAGGATCCTGTATTTCAATTAAAAGTGAAAGTGGAGTTGTTTGTTTATTAAGTACTTTGGAATCCTTAGCACTCAGTTGATAGCAAAGGCTATTTTTCATTTTAATATCAGATTTCCAAGTATTCTTAAAGGGATACTATTTGGAACAGATGACATTGGATCAGTTAGCTATTGCTATGAAACAGAACCTCTAAATTCAGTGATTTAAAACAGCAATTATGATCCATGTTCATGAGCTGGTGGGTCACCTGGAGAGCCTTCTGGTCACACAGCCAGGCTCACCCCTGTGTGTGTCCGCCCTGCTGTCTCAGCGGGTCCTTTCCCCTGTGAGGGGGCAGCTGCTGTGAGCTGGTGGAGGATGGCTTCAGCTGGCTCCTCGCAGGTGTCTAATTGTCTTGTAGTGCTTCCTGAGGGGGGCTGGGACCTGCTCTTTCCTCCCTTTTCAGCCAGCTTCAAGTCTTTCCTCTGGGGCTCCCCACAAGGAGCCAAAGTCATTGTCTGCCTCTCAGGTATGTTACCTTCATCCTACCTGCCCCTACCCAGCCTGCTCACCTGCCCTGCACAGCCTGTCTCATTGTAGGTATGGAATTTAGTTATATCATTTTATAGTATGCTTTTTTTAAAAAAAAATCATTTTTCATAAACTTTTTTCAAGGTTTCATGGTCTTCATAACTAATTTTAATGACTTTATAAGCTACTGAATTAATATGTCATTGACCTATCATTATTTAACATTTTCCCCAATTTTTATTCCTTTAATGATGTTCATATGAATTTTGTATAAATGTATAGTTCTTTTTCTTCCTATGAAGTAATGTCTTCAGAATCACTTGCCATACCTGGAATTCCTAAATCAGTCTATCATTGTTGTTATTATTATTACTGTTACTGTTATCATTAATATCACTATCAGGTGGGAAATATGTATGGAGCAAAATTGAAAAATTCTTGCCTAAGAGTCAGTTCTAATTTCTAATACTGGCAAAAAATTATGAGACCCCTAGAAATGGCATTTGATACTGTTTTCAGCTGTTTCTTTGCTTATCTCTATACAATAATACATTTTTTAAACATTTAAGCCTAAAATATTTAAAATAAAGAACTACAGTCTAACTTTGGGATTTCATCTATCTAGAAAATAAGTGGATTATCTCCCATGCTGAACATCAATAGACAAGTAAGGGATGGTAGTGGTGTGTGTACATTGTAGTTATCCTATATAATAAAAGGCTAATATGCAAATTTACCAAACTGTGTACTGACCACCAGGGAGCAGATGCTCAATGCAGGAGCTGCCCCCTGGTGGTCAGTGTGGTCTCACAGGGGAAGTGCCCCTCAGCCAGAAGCAGGGCTCATGGTTAGTGAGCACAGAGGCAGTGGCAGGATGTCCCCTGAGGTGTCTCGGACTGTGAGGGCACAAGCTGGGCTGAGGGCCCCACCCCACTCCCCAATGCACGAGTTTTCCTGCACCTGGCTTCTAGTGTATACATAACATTACATAGAGATGCCTTTCCTTGTCTACCCATGGAAGGTACTGCAGCTACATGTGAGTCTGCCTTTCTCTGATTAGAGGGCAAGGAGAGTGGTGGTAGAGTTCTTCGCAGGAATATTAGCAGCTTGGGAAGTTGGGAAAACATTTATGTAGGCCTTGAAAGAAATGACACATTTCCTTTCGAAGTGCCTTTTGGAAACATATCAGACTATTGTTTTAAAATAACTTAAAAATAGAGCTGGGCACAGAATGACCATGTCCCTCAGGTTTTGGTTTAAGAGAAGACTTTTTTTTCCCCAGAGAGACATGGTCTTGGAATAGCAAAGAAAACCTGCTCACTAGAAATATGGATAGCATAAGCAGCAAGAAAAACAAAATGAGTTTAGGTGAGTGGGTGTGAAGTTGTCAAAATATTAAAGGAAAAGTTAAACACATATGTAATACCTTAATCAATAAAGAAATTTAAAAAATAAATAAAATATAAAGGAAAAGTTAAGCTGTTTCATCTTAGTAGAGAGAGTGGCTTAGATATTCATCATGGTGGAATATATCGTGGTTTTCTTAAAAAATGAAGCCATCTAATCTTAATACTTTAGTGATTATATAGTTTATTAATATCATCCTAGAGTTTTTAATAGTGTGCTCCTATAAAATGTTACTAGACTGTATTATTGTGTTGCTTTCAATTTTTCGAATAGATTTTGCTTCCAATTTACTGAATAGTAATATTTTTGTGTCTGAAATTTGTTAACTTTTTAATAAGCAGCCAAACTTAAGCCTGTTTTTTTACAACCATTTATTAAACCATTGAAACATAGTGTGAAAAAAACACAAAACAAATTTCTATATTACTTAGTAGTAATTATACAACTTGATTAGGTTCGTGGGAGTGCTAGACTGTTAGGGGTCAAATTTATTATTGTTTTTACTTAATCTAGGAAGTGGGAGATTTTAATACATTGTCTAAGGAAGGGAAAGACTAGGGCTTAAAAAACTGAAGGAAGGGAATTCCAGGTAGAAGGTGTGAATACAGAGGTAAAGCTGACTGTCAAGATCGAGTGCCCAATTTGGAACCTGATTCCTAAGCAAGGTTGGTCTTCTCTCAGCCTGGCTGTGATTAACAATTTTTAAATGAAACACCCCAAGAAATAATTTAGGTCTTGCTAATTTCCTAGTGTGTTAGCTAGATACAGACCAAGTTGTAGTGCTGATGCTTGTCCTAAGGGATGTAATACTGTTTCAGAAATGCTGGGGTCTATGAAGGTTCCACTTTGACCTTGGGCTAGTTTAAATATTCTGATGCTGCATGAAATTAAAATCTGACTTTTCTAAGTTAGATGATTGGTTGGAGCAGACAGCCTTTTAGGCTTCCAGCTCACAACAGACTCCTTTATTGTCTGAATCGGCTCTTCTCTCAAGGGGACACAGGGAAGAGCATGTGCCCTCTATTGAGTCCTCTGTCTCTATTGAGTCCTCTGTTGAGCTCCCTGCGAATTCATGATCCACATTTCGGGGTTGATTTGAAGGATTTTTACCATGCGCCAGCATTCTGTTCTTTAGACACTTAAATAAACCTAACAGATAGGTAACTAACAGGCCCAACCCCTTTGTGATCCTGTGTGAGTGAAGGCCAGGGACCTTGATGAGGCGCTGTGTGACGCGCTGACCTTCAAGTGCCTTGGTTGGCCTTTCCGTCTCTGGAAATGGAGCAGAGTTCTTGATCAGAGTTAATGTTTCAAGGGAAATTGGCCTTTCACTTACTGCAGCTCCCTTGGCTGCATCCCCTAGGTTGAACATAAGTAATGAAATGTATCCATAAGCGTTCTCTGTTAAGTGACATAGAACGAAGTGAGATATGGTGTTGATGGTTAAGGCCTAGGGACCATCCTTGTGAGCTTCTACTGCATTATTTTTGATGAGGGAGTCATACTGCAGTGGTACCCAACCTGCGATGTGCCCCGATACACTGGCAGGAAAGTTCTTGGTGGGCGAGGACGGCTTAGAAACATAACCTGAGCTCCTCCTCTTGGGCCACTTGAGGACCACATCTCCCTGGGATGCAGGCAGGGTCTAGGTCAGTTGGATCCCTGATTGGAGACAACGAACCCCTGCTGGGTTCTGAGCACAGGGCAGTGGGATGCACAGCTCCTTGGGAGATGCGCTGCTCGTTGACATGCCCAAGGTGGACCAGACAACCTGAGAGGAAGCTGCACTGTGTTGGGTGTGCTGGGTACAAGGGCCAGCGTCTTATTTAGGAATTATTGCTTCTTAAAAACAAACAAGGAAAAATCGGTAACACCATTATCACACCTAAAGAACAGTAACCTTTTAAGTAATGAATTATATAGTCCGTGTTTATATTTTCGATTGTTTCATAGTGACAAACGTGTATTTAACAGTTTGATTGACTCAGAATCCAAATAAAGTCTGTGCATTGTGGTTGCTTGATATGCCTCTTAAACCTCTTTAATCACAGGCTGGTCTTCCATCTCTTTTTTTCCTCCATGGCAAATTATTGGCAGAAAAACCTGGATCATTTATCCATAGACTTCCCTGCAGTCTCTATTTTTGCTAAATGCACTCCTGGGTTAGTGTTTCTTATGTTTCTCTGAATTTCCCATAAAGTGGTATTGTATCTAGGGGTTTGGTCAGATTGCATTTTAAAATAAAGTTGTTATCATACTGCATTTATCAGTTTTCTTTCAATTAACATCGTGTTGTGAGTATTTTCCATGCCATTAAGAATTTTTCGTAACTTGGTTTAAATGATTCCAAACTAGAAAGAAGCATATTATGAAAAAGTTATAAATCTCTTAGACTTGTGAAAGAAGAAAGCCAAGTAGTCATGAACAGTAACCAAGAACTCACAAGTAACAAGAGTGGTTTAAACGTTACCTCAAAGACTGATATAATTTGAATGAAGATGTTGAATTACAAACTGTAAAAATCAATGATCTGTTTATACATGCTTTACTCTGATCGCCCTCTCTCTGTCTTTTAATTTGGGGAGTGAAAGTGGACTTCCTAGCACATCCTGTTACAGGTACCTCAAAAAAAGCCTGCCTGCCTATCTTACCTTGTTAAATGGTATTTGAGTGAAGAGGCTCTATT
This sequence comes from Antrozous pallidus, assembly GCA_027563665.1. NCBI lineage: Eukaryota > Metazoa > Chordata > Mammalia > Chiroptera > Vespertilionidae > Antrozous > Antrozous pallidus. The sequence continues at coordinate 26,794,682 of CM050508.1, read as the reverse complement.
TGGGATTTTTCTTGGTGTCTCAGGCAAAGTATATCAGTACGTGCAAACAACAGAAATCATGCAGGCGGGGTTAAGCCACTGGGGTGTTTATGGTAAGGATGTTGGGGGTCATAGCTTGGCCTCAGGAGCAGTCGGTGTGATGGATTTTCCACCTCGACTCTCTTCAGCTCTTTCCTGCTTCTCTCTATAGGTCAGCTTCTTTTTTTCTCGTTTCTTGATATACACAATCCTCCAGTCCCAGTTGCAAAACATATGACCACAAACAGCCATTTCAAGTACTAGAGACACGCTGATCTATTCTTTTCTCTCCTGGTTTTCAGTTTCCCAGGGAAGGAACCGATTTATCCACCTGGGCTTAGACGTCCATTTCTGGTCTAACCTGTTGTGATTAGGGTGGGATGTAAAGAACAATTCTGAGCCATTGAGCTTGTCAAGGGTCCTGGTGTGACCAGGGCTGCTGTACAAACGCCTGCTCCTACAGGAAGGCCGAATCCACTTCACATACACAACAGCGCCATGCCCACGTGTTGCCGGGTCATCTGATTCATCATCCGATTTATTTTGATGACTGAAGGTCAACATCTAGTCTTTGTTTTCTTTTATTACAATCTAATCCTATGCAGTAATCTGTACAGCTCCTCAGTGTGGTTGGACAAGTTCTGACAAATGCAGGCACCCATGTACCTTTCTTCCCACAGCTTGCCATTCACCATCCTAGCAAGTTCCCTCATATTCCTTTGCATTCTGTCCTCTCCTGGGAGCAAACATTGTATCCTCATGGACAGGTCTTTCTTGTCTTAAACTTCAATCAGAACAGACACATACAGCGTCAACTTTAGTCTTCATGTATTTTAGTTCAAGGTTGTGAGCATCGATCCAGTGCTGGCTGGGTGCCGGGATCTGTGTTGCTGTTAGGGATGCAGGGATGGTGGTGGCAGCGCTGACAGCAAGGGACATAAGACAGGAGCCGTGCAGAGACAGAGCGTGGCTGCGCTGGGGGGCTGCGGGAGGCCTCGGGTTCAGGAGAGGAAGAGGCCCAGAGCCAGGGTGCCAGGGTCACAGTATTCCCTGCTGTTCTTGAGGCGATAAGCCGAATTACTTAACTTGGGCGATTTGTCATTTTCCTGCCTTAAGCACCGGATTTCCTGGTCTTCCTGTGTGTTCTCTGATGAAAGCGGGGCCCCCAGGCCTGGGGGGGAATGGCTTCCTCCTAGGGATAGAGACTGGGGATTCCACTGAGCCAGCCCGGCCTGGGCTCTGCTTTGTCCACACATCTGCTTCCCCAGGAACGGCCTGGGCTCTGCTTTGTCCACACATCTGCTTCCCCAGGAACGTCCCCTTCCACGCAGGTCTACGGCTCCCCTACGGGCTCAGGTGTCAGGCCACAAAGTTTACACTCAGTTTTACTAAGAAAAGCAAGTTAATGCTCAATTTTCTTTATGTGTTGATCATTATATCTTGAGCATTTTTCATACATTAAAGTTATTTCAAACGTGACTCCTAACTACTACATAGCTTATCACATATGGTCATACTATATGTAACCATATTTAATATGTAGGTATGTATATATGTAGTTATGTACTATGTGTAGAAACATACTATATATATTGGGTGAATGTGTGTGTGTACAGGAGTGGGCCAAAGTAGGTTTACAGTTCATATGGAAAAAGACATGCAGGTTCTGATTAATACAATAACTAACTCTGATTTGCATACTCATAACTGTAAACCTACCTTTGCCCACCCCTGTATGTGTTCAAGGTCAGCTGGGACATAGTATTAAAAAGAAGTAAGTTTTACAGGAGGATAAAGTAGATAAAATTACTGTGCTTTTTCTTTCCTCCACAGAACCATCCGAGTATGGCTGAAGAGAGACAGCGGCCAGTACTGGCCCAGCATTTACCACACAATGGCCTGTAAGTAGAGCACGGTTTCACTCGATGACATGTCTCTAATGTCTTTGGTGATTTAAATTTCAAAATGTGTATTAAAAAGTGCTGCTAGATTTTAGAATGAGTTTCTCCGTTGTCTAATCCCTCCCACTGGCGGTGCCTAACTGCAGGAAGACTCCTTTTCTTTTGCAAAGGAAGTTGGGTCTAACTGAAGCAACCCTGAGTAAAACTGTGGGTGCGTAGGGGGGTTGGGAGGGGAAGGACATGCCCCTCCCAACTCCAACTCCAGTTATCCTTAATTTTTGCCAACTTAAACTAGTAGTGACTAGTACTTAGTAATAGCTGATACTCACCTTCTGTGCCCTCATAACCAGCCTTGTGCCCAACCTTTTCACAAACCTCTGGGTTCTAGTGGGAGATTTGGTCCAAACTACTGCACATTCTAAAAAGAGAATTTTCTCAGTAGCTAAATGTGTTCTAAAAATTAATCTAGATCAGTCTTTTGCATTGGGGATTTTATGACAGCCCTGGACTGAGCTAAAGTGCCATAAAATTATATTTAAGTTCCAGCTTGTCATGCAGATCTAAGCGGCATCACCGTCTTCTCCCACTTCCTTTCTCCATCCTTTCTGCAAAAGAGAGCCTATGGAGGATGCCTGGACCCCACCAGGCCCAGCTGGGGTTGAGGCCTGCTGTCCCAAATGGCCACACAGAAGCATCCAAGCTGCTCGTTTTCTTGTGATTTGGTCCTGAATAGGGATTTTCCTCAGTTAAGTGTTCCAATGTTTAGAGGGCCCCGTGGGAAAAGAAGAAAGGCTGTGGGGCATGCTTAGTGGTTTTACTCCTGAAGATGAGTATGAAGTTCTCCTAAAAAGACCTCTTGCCAATTGTTCCGGACACTGGTGACAACTTGCAGAGGCGGTGGAGTTGTGCACACAGAGTAGCCAGTTAGTCAGCACATTCCCACAGTCAGCGTGAGCCGCCCTCCCAGGCACCTGCACTTTTATTCCCGTGAACATGCATTGTGCAGGCCCTGTGGTCAGTTACTACAAAACACGAGTGGTTTGTCAGGATTTTCGTTTGTTCTGTCTTCCACTTGCAGCTTGGGCAGCCTCCTCAGCTTCTGTCTTGGTAATCTTTCAGTGAAAATGAAGTAGACTTTTTGGACCACTGCTATAGAGATAACTATTATAAAGGACACCATAAAGCTTTATCACATGGAATGCACTAGAAGAAAACCCAATCATATCGATTGGAGCAAGCAGTAGTGTCTCCTGTTTCCGTATGCTGTGGCTGCATAACCTTGGTCACTCCTCTGAAATAGGAAGGACCAGTGTCTCAATAAAGGTGCTCACGGGCCATTTGATAAATTTACTTTGGGATTTTGTTGGGAGTAGGGATCACAGGTGAGTGGGACATCTTGGGCCTCTGAGCCCATCTTCTACCCAACAACAACAAAAAAGGTTTTTTTAGACTTCTAGTGGCGGTAGAAGTGAGTACTCTTTCCGTGGCTCTGAGGTCTTGGGCATGTGGCTTTGGCCATCCCTTGCCAACTTAGCTTAATGGTACCTTCTGGAAGTAGCTCCCAGAACATTGTGGCTGCAGAGACCAGTAAAAACTGGAACAAACAGGCCCAGCATCTCCGCTGTTGGTGGCTGACCCCGGCATGTTTATGTCTACACAGACTGGGCTTGTTGCTTCTGGAAGCTTTATTGCATCCATCTGGAGATGTATCTGCTGATAAAACTGCAGGAATATTGCCAGAAGAACACAATGAATGAATTATGAGAAATAATTGCTTGTCTGTTTTAGGATGACTTTAATTTTAAAAATGAATTCAAAATATGAGAAGCAAAGTGCCTTGTTGGCTCTTAAAACTATCTGTAGATTACCCAGTTTAGGACATTTTAGTGGTCAGCCACCAATTTAGACTTTTCCCTGTGATCTGACTGTGATCCACAAGCCTGACCTTAGCATATTGCTCTTTGTGGTTTGATTATGTTTCAGAATGTTTCCTCCCATAACAAAGATAACTTTCAGAGTCTGCTTTAGCTGGAGAGAAATGGTAACTCTTAGTTCCTGTATCCAGTGTGTGCCGCATGCCTTTATAAAAAATAATATTACTTTATGAATAATCACAGCAGCCTGGGAAGGTAGGTGATATTTTCACCATTAGCAGGTGAGGAACCTGAGGCCAGTGGGATTACATTGGTTGCTTGTGGTTGGAATTCCAATCCATGCCTGTCTGACTCCAAAACTATGCTCCCCACCACAGGTATGGGGTGTATCCATAAACTTTTCCTGAAAGGGCCAGACGGTAAATATTTAGACTTTATGGGCCAAACAGTCTCTGTGGCAACTCTTCAACCTTCTGCCCTTAGAACATGAAAATGGCCATAAACAATGCTAAAAGGAGGAGCCTGGCTGTGTTGCAGAAAAACAAACAAACAAAAACTTTATTTACAAAACTAGATTTGAAGCATATTATTTGGGACAGCAGTGATGCCTTTTTAAAAGGCCACAGATTTGTATTTTGTTTATAAAACTATGTGAGTATCCAAACTTAAAAAAAAGAAAATTGTATTGCTTATCTCACTAGAAGCTTGTCTTCCAGGGAAAAGAGTCAGGACATCTTTATATACAAAACAAATAAACTAGGAAAGCTTTCTGTTTAAACTTCAGAATTCTATAGCCTCATAAAATAACTCAGCCCATTGTAATTTTTGCACAGAGGAGGGTTCCTACATATTTATGAGCAGTTTGTTAGAGGTTTAGGCATAAAAAGAATTGAAAAGAATTTGTAAAGCATTAAGATTTAGTACCAACTGAAAAGTAAAAATGATGACAATGAATCTTTGAAATCATCAAAGTATGATTTGATTTGTCATTGATAATTTTGTGCATGGTTATTAAAAATCACTGTGTATGAAGATACATATGTCTTTGTGGTTATAATTCTTAAACATGATCATTCTTTGCAGTTTCAACAGCAATATGTGGCTTAGAGGGTACAGGCTTCTTGCCACTTACTGTTCCATTTACAAGCAAACGCAGTGCCTGCCTTTCCGCTAGGCCCGTGGTCGGCACACTCATTAGTCAACAGAGCCAAATATCACCAGTACAACGATTGAAATTTCTTTTGAGAGCCAAATTTTTTAAGCTTAAACTTCTTCTAACGCCATTTCTTCAAAATAGTCTTGCCCAGGCCGTGGTATTTTGTGGAAGAGCCACACTCAAGGGGCCAAAGAGCCGCATGTGGCTCGTGAGCCGCAGTTTGCCGACTACTGAGCTAGATGGTTCTTTGCCACTCAGTTTCTTTCCATAAGCTGGTCACACAGGTAGCTGTGTTTTTGCCTTTGAGTACAATCCAGTACTGTATTATAGTTTATTATCTACCTTTGGTGGAGAATACCAGCCCATTGTAGAGAGAGATCTTTAAATTAAACAGTTTTCAAATGATGACTTCACGTGTAAGTTTTTTTTTTTCCTTCCTTTTTCATAGGAAGTTTTATTTCAAAGCAAAGTCAAATTTGTTTGTTGTTTTTTTTCCTGGAACACATTTATTTCTTTGTTATGGTCCCTTCCTGGGCAATTACAATTCTTAGGATGAAATGAACCCACACATTCTTTTTACAAATGCTCCCTTTTCTAAATCACATTAATCCTGGTTTGTAGCAGAAGGAGACACGGTGGAGTTACTCTTTTCTGAAACTCATTCTCTGGCCTTTGCTGTCTAGAAGGGTAGCCAGACCTGGAGGGAAGCAGGTGCTACCCAGTCACATGATACTGCTGTGGACAAAGAAAAGTATGCACACAATTTCACTGACGACACACTGGGGTTGGAAGTCATTGCACAAGGGAACATTGTTTGGCCATTGAGGGGAAAAAAGCAATTCCGAAGTGGCTTTTCTGCCTTCTCACATATGCCTTGGAATGGGAATTCTTGTGCCGGGAACCCCTCTCCACAGATCGCAGCTACTTTTTTACCTGTGATAAGGAAGGGGGGCGGGAGCAGGATAACCCGTTGAGTTTGGGGTGCAGATCACCCACTGTAAGCACTGGTCCCCAAACCTTTTCAGAAACAGAAAGGAGTTTCAGTCAGATGAGACTTCAGGCTGGGTCACTTGACCCAAAGTTTTAAAAATAATTTTGTGTGAGAATTTTAAACTAATATAACAGAAAGAACTTTATTAGCATTTTCAATTTACATCATTATGTTTTACAAAACCTTTTTTACCTTTTTTAAATCTCAATCGTATAGCTCTTTTTTAATAATAAATTTTGCACAATGACACAATGCTTAGCTTTGCTATAATGTGGTCTCTGTCTTTCTGGCAGCTCCTTGCTCGGCTATGACTTACCATCATGACAGCAGGCGGATATTTGTGGGCCAGGATAACGGAGCCGTCATGGTAGGTACTTTCCAGAATGTATGTGTTATATCAACCTCCCCATGTTCATTTCTGTTGGACAGTTTAAATAAAGTTAGCAATAAATGCCTGATTGGCATAAAAGTTTTTGAATTCAGTATAGGTGTTAGACCTAAAAGTGGATTAATTTTATTATTATTTTAAAATATATTTTTATTTCAGAGAGGAAGGGAGAGGGAGAGAGAGATAGAAACATCAATGATGAGAGAGAATCATTGATTGGCTGCCTCCTGCACACCCCCAACTGGGGATCGAGCCCGCCACCTGGGCATGTGCCCTTGACTGGAATTGAACCCAGGACCCTTCAGTCCACAGGCCAATGCTCTATCTACTGAATCAGACCAGCCAGGGCAAAATGGATTCATTTTAATGAGTGCTTAATTTTAAACCAGTTTTGTGAAACTCAGAATGCTGTCATGATGGATGGTGGGTGCACAGGCAAGCCACAAGGCACAGTCTCCATGCAGCCCCTATCCCTGAACCACGGAGAAGGCCAGGACATGGGGGGTGTGGTGGAGAGCATGTGTGTGTGTGTGTGTCCATGTGCACGCATGCATGTGTGTACTACCTATAACAGGAAGGAGAAGGAAAACCAAGTTAGGGACTAGACATTCAACCAACAACTTGTATAGCTCTTTAGGGCAGTGTTTCATGAGCTATCTTTGGTGAAGGATTACGTATTTACATTTTTAATTTATTTGTAGGTCAGATTGTGTGTGTGTGTGTGTGTGTATGTATATACACATTTTTTTTCTTAGGGAGACATAATTCAAATACCATAAAGTTTACCATTTAAAGTGTGCAATTCTGTGGTTTTGTGGTATGTTCATAAGATTATGCAACCATTAACACTCTCTAATTCCATTTTCATCACACCCCCTCCCCCAAGGAAACCCCAGGCCATTAGCAGTCACTCCCTACTGTCCTCCACCAGGCCCCCCTCTCCCCCAGCTCCTGGCAATCACTAATCTACTTTCTGAGTCCAGAGATTTGTCTGTTCTGACATTTTATGTGAGTAGAATCATATAATACATGTTGCCTTTTATGTCTGGCTTCTTTCACCTAGAATAATAAGGTTCATTGCATTGTAGTTTGAATTAGTACTTTTTTTGTTTATTATGTAGATAGACCACACTTTATTTATCCACCCATCAGTTTATGGACATTTGGTTGTTGCCACTTTTTTTTTTATTTTTTATTGTGAATAGTGCTGCTATGAACACTCGTGTGCAAGTTTTTGTGTGAACCTAAGTTTTTCATTCTATTGGGAGTGGAATTGCTGGGTCATGTGGTAAATCTATTTTTAACTCATTGAGGAACCCCCATACTGTTTTTCAAAGTGGCTGTACCATTCTTCACTCCCACCACCAACGTGAAAGGTTCTAATATGTCTACATCATTGCCAACTCTTGTTATTTTCTGTTGTTTTTGTTTTGTTTTTACCATGGCTACCCTAGAAGGTATGAAATGGTATCTCATGATTTTTGTTGGCAGTTGCTTAATGACTAGTGATGTCGAGTATTTCAGTTGCTTGTTGATCATTAGTATATCTTCTTTGGAGAAATACCTGTTCAAGTCCTTTGCCCGTTTTTTTTTTTGTTGTTGTTGTTGTTGTAGTTTGTTTTGTTTTTGTTCTTGTTTTTTAACTGTTGAGTAGTAAGAGACTCAGACTTGCAGCTTGGAAACCACCTAATGCCCTGGGTTTTTCATTGTGGGAAGTTTTTGGACTACTAATTTAATATATTCACTTGTTATAGATTTTCCATTTCTTCTTCAGTTCATGTTTGTTGTTTATGGTCTTTCTGGGCCAAGAAGGGAAGAGCCAGTACAGAGATAGGCTCTCAGCCCAAATAGTCCATCCAGCAGTAGGCAGGTGTTAAGGACTTGGGGTCTACAGAGTTAGGGTTTGATGAATTCTGTGCCCTATGAAGTTGGGGCTTCTGTAAATATATTATGTAGTAGTTAAAGCCAACATTTTCACTCTTCTTTTTTCTGAAAATATTGTAGGAATATAATGGTGATGTGCATGTACAAATATAACAAGGAGCCAATAACTGCAAGCCTCAAATAGTTTCTCCAGTGGTGGCAATGGTTGAGCATTTCTTTTTTTAGGGACCCTTCTTGTGGCTCCTGGTTCAAGGATATCAGTAATAGTATAGCCTACAGAAACAGTTATAGCTCTTCAGTGGAAAGGGGCAATGTAAATCCAACTCATCATTAGTTAGCTATTGATCTATTGATCTCCCACCCAATACAGATTAGTATCCTTAAGATGCTAAGACATATTTGTAGTTTGCAAAACCAGGATGGAGAACAAGGAATATATATATTTCAGTCTGAGTAGTCAACAATTTATAAAGTCATGTTACCTAGAGCCTTAAAAACTTATCAGTTTAGCATTGGTCAATAGACTTTTTTATTAGGGCTTTTTTTTTTTAAGAGGTTCATTTTCTTGGTTTCTGTTGCAGCTCATTTTTTTCATTAAGCGTATACTTTTAACTTTTTCCTAGTTATAAAGTATTACACAGTCTGTAACAATTTAGAAAATGCAAGAGTATAAAAAGATGAAACCCACCCATAAACTCTTAATGTCCTTTTTTGTGTGTGTGTATTTGAATATTACATGTGTATAATTTCCCCCTTACATTACTTGGAATGCCCTATGTTGAAAAAATGAGCAAGTGCTTCCTTTGCAGTTAGAAGCATAGGGACTTCAAAGCTTTCACTGCAGAAAAACTAGATAGAAATGCTGTGCTGGTCAGCGGTTCTGTTCCGTCTGGTCCCCAAAACAAAGGGTGGCCTGAGGGCAGGTCCACGTTACTGTTCTGTAGCTCATCTCAGTCCCAGGTCTGGTGATAGCTATTTTTGGATTTTACTTTGTTTTGAAAGTTAAATTCCTGTTGTTTTTAAAATCATGACTATTTTCTTATTGCATGTGTTTACTTTTAGGAATTTCATGTTTCTGAAGATTTTAATAAAATGAACTTTATCAGGACTTACCCAGGTAATTATAACACACACACATACACATACACACACACACATACACACACACACACACACATTTGCATACATAATACATGTAAATCTGCATACACAAAACTAGGACACCATCTCATAAGATCAAAAGTAGGTTTGGTGAAGGCCTGGGGCGGGGGGGCTGGGATGGGCTAGAAGGGGTCAATGCAGAGGGACACATGTAATACTCCCAGCAATAAAGATTTTAAAAATAAATAAAGTTATAAAATAAAAATAAAAGTGTAGGTATTCATATTAACTTTTTGGTTTTTTACCTCAAGTTAAGTAAGAGGCTATTAGTTCTTTGAAGTTATTTACCATTCTTTTCCTGCTTATTAATATTTAAATTTTTGTGTATGATTCTATTTGAGTGAAAGTATCAGATTTAATTTAACTATTGCTCTATTTTTTAACATGAATACTGCTGCTTTTTGTTATCGCCCACTCACTAACATATATGATAGTGTATGTGGATGTACTGTGAATGTATGTATTTCATATCTATGTATATAGGTGTGTGTGTGTGTATGTGTTCTTGACTGTTACTCTGACTCTAATTATTTCTATTTAAGACAAATTCATAAAAGTAGAGTAACAGGGGTAAACATTAAAATGGTTTTTAATGCTCTAGATTTATTTGCAAACCTCTTCCCAGCAATTGTGCAAATTTTGCAATCCTGTGAATGGTGGCTGAGAGTGCCTGCTCTTTAAATGTTTACAGCATTACTCTTTATAAGTGCTTTTTGCCAGTTTGATAGTCAAAATAGTTCTCAAGTTAAAAATTATTTAAGCTGTATTTAATGTTAACCCTTTTCATCTCTTAGGCGTGTCTGGTTCATGCTTTGCCCATATTCCCAGAGTCATTTTCTCATTAATTTATAAGAAAGAGTTCCTCAATGCTCCTGAAGCTGAGAGCAAGTTAGAAGTTTTTCTGCCTGGCCTCAGACTTCATTCATCTGCCTGGGAATTTACAAGCACCTGCTACATGCAAGCTGCTGTATCAGATGAAGTAGACACGTCACTGCCCTAGTGGCTTACAGTTAACCTGCAAACACAAATATTTCCCAAGTTAGGTCAGAGACAGAATACTTCCTCATTCTCGGCTCTTACTTTGGTATTTTGAAATATAGAACTTCATAATATTTTGTCTTTATAAATAGTAAAAAGTTCCACACAAATTGCTTACACTACTTTTTAATTACAGAAAAGTATAGTTGCTCTTGTTTACAAAGTCTTTTCTAAAGGGTCCAAACACTGAAGTGATGGACAATAGAAAAAAGTTTCTCTTTTAAGAAAAGATTCCTGCTTTCCATATGGAACTCATTGGTAGGTAGAGTTTTTTTAGAGCAAAGTCTGTACTCTAATCTATTGTTGGAATCCCTCTGGAGCGTTACTCTTTAAGGATTGGTAGCTTCTGGCTGTCTGCCATGGAGACAGGCAGAGGGCGGGGCCCTGGGAAGCCTGTGATAGGGAGTCGGGGTAGGGCAGATTATCTGACACCTGCTCACAGTCGGGCATTCTGTGATGGGATATTGTGCATTCCCAGGCCAGCCAGGTTGAGACGGTCAGCCTCGGTTCTCACCCCACGAGATTCGAATCAGAAGGTCACATTTCCTCCCGAAAGGCGCAGACTTTCCGTTTCTGTTCCTACAGCTCATCAGAACCGGGTGTCTGCGATTATCTTCAGCCTGGCCACAGAGTGGGTGGTCAGTACCGGTCACGACAAGTGTGTCAGCTGGATGTGCACCCGGACCGGGGACATGCTCGGGAGGCACCTCTTCCCCTCCTGGGCTTCGTGTTTGCAGTATCCTTTGAAGGGCTAGGCCTTCGCCTCCTTGTCTCAATGATTTCTATTCTGATCATAAATTGTTGCTTGACAAAAACATCCAAAAAGCAGAATAAAAAATATGATAAACGAAACAAAGGAAAAAAAATGTAAAAAAGAGAGAGAAAAAGAAAAGAAAGAAAAAAATAAGATAAAAAAGGAATAAATTGTTAGTTGAGATCCAAAGACTGAATGACTCCTGATATTTTGCTTAAAATCTAAAATTTGCTGTATTTACCTTTATCAGTATAAAATTAGTTTATTAAAAATAATTACATGATTTACCATTCCCTGCTGAGAAGTGCTGTACATTTAATACAGAATCTTGGAAAACCCAACCTTCATTAATAATGCAAACCTCTTCCCTCATTCCTTTACATTTCAAAGTGAAAGAAAATACTTTTTGTATAAAAATAAAAAATGAATTGATCTTCTAGTAATTGGTTATTTACAGACCCTGCAATCTTATATAATAAAAGGGTAATATGTACATTGACCAAACAGTGGAACAACTGGAACGCCTGCGCCCCTCCCCTCCTCACACTGGATCCCACCAGTGCATGAATTCGTGCACTGGGCCTCTAGTCGAATATAAATGCAGTAAGGCTCATGTCTCTGGAGTTCATAAATGGGCTACAAGTTTTATAGTTGTTGTTTTTTTGTGTATAGAGAGGGTTCATAATTCTTATAATTCTCTCAAAGGTGCCTCAGCATCCCTAGAATTCCTGCTTTAAAATTTTTTCACTGGTAAATGGAACCTTTCATGTGGAGCTCGCCCTTGTTTAAGTCTAACAGTGGTAGCTGTGTATCTTAATGCCAGCAAGATCAAGGCTGTCAGCATCAGTTCTCTTTCAGAGTTGGACATCTGGCCTAAAATTCCTTTTTTCCATTGAAAGCCTTCATAGAAAATGTTTGCTACAAATGAATGTACATAGAACATGAGATATTTAAAATAAGCACATAAATTAGTACCATACACTTTAGAATCAAACAAAGGAGAATATTCATATACGTTATGTGCTAATTAAGTGTTTCCGTTCTGAGTTAGCTTTCCCTATGGATTGGAAGAAAATGGCACAGAACCACAGTCACGACCTAGCCCACAGTTGTCCTTCTGACCTTTAAATCGTTGTGTCCTACTGTGTGTCAGCTACCAATTTGCCACACATTTCTATGGCCATGATGTCACTGAGTAAGTGATACGTTAATGTAGTTGTAAAATTTAAACTTACTATTGCCCCAAATAACTGCCGTTTGGTTGAATGAATCTCCACAACAATTTAAAGTGAACTATCCTCTTTACTTAAAGCTAAATCATCTAGGCCAAAGGAAAGATGGGTTATGTCTGTATTGGCTGTCAGTTTTACATTATTTCCAGAGATATTTTCCAGATAGCCATTTTCTTCCAGTTCTTTCTTGCTTTTTTCATTATTTAGTTCACCTTTTTTGCGTTTTATTATCATTTGATAATAACTACTTGCTGTCATGTCTGTCTTCTCCGTTAGCTGTTATCTTTTTTATTGCCAAGTTCCAAATAATGCTTACAGTAATGACAGATATTCAATGAGTTCTTGTTGAATGATTAAATATTAATTTTCTCCATGAGTCCAGCTTAAAACTATTTTCTTCAGTATTTAAATCTTGCATGATTTTCAGGCAGCGATTTCCTTTCTCAGAGTTTTGGGCTTGTGCTTATTTTCTGTAAAGAGAACATTTTCTGCTTTACAACTTTGAGATAGTTTGTGTTGGAGATCTTTGACTGCTTCCCCACAGATACGATTTTGATACCCAGTATGCTTTTGTTGGCGATTATTCTGGACAGATCACCCTGCTGAAGCTGGAACAGGACACCTGCTCAGTTATCACAACCCTCAAAGGACATGAAGGTATCTGGGTCCTCACCCACAGCTTCCCCACCTAATTTGGGCATCCGAATTTAGTTCTCAGCCCTGTGGTTTCATGTGTAATCACCTCCTTATGACCTGTCAGATTTCAATTTGATTGGCCAGACCGGGGATTCAGATCTCAAAGAGTGAAGGCTAAGAGAAGGTAGCCTTTGTTTACCATCTTCAGTTATTTTCAGAAGCCCTTTTAAAAATGTTTTGTAAATGTAAGATCTTTCTAAGAATGTTGTTATTTTTAAATTGCCAGTTTCTAGGACACTAAACAAGACTAGTGGATCAATTCAATGAAAAGAAATGTATGGGCTGGGTTAGCCTCTACTTGGGAAACCTCCCTTGGATAGGGACTGAGGAAAAAGAGATCAGGTGGAATTTCATTATTTCGACAGGGCAGTGAGTTGGCAAGATTCTAAGAAAGTGTTTTTGAAACGCACTTGGCTGTGTTGGGTAACAAATTAGAAGCTTTGAGGCTATCTGGTTTAGATAGAAGAATTGGGGATTATTAAAAAGAATTAATGATGGGCTTTTATGAAAATAGTGTCAAGTCTAACAAATTAAATGTTCTCCACGCTAAGTAATTTGTTTAGGTGAAATCAAGTCTCTCAGACAGGGACCTTGTAGAGGAAAAAGGAGAAAGAACAGCAAGTTAGAGTAGACGTGGTCAGGAAAGCACAGCCCCTGAGGACACGTCTTTCCGTTTATGACTAAGAGTCTCATGACTCCAGCCTCGTAAGTGTTCCCCAGGTTGCTAGGTTAGAGGGAGTTCTGGTAACTGCTTAGTTGCGTTCGTATAGAAAGATCCTGTTTGTCTGCTATTAGGCCTCTAGCTAAAATGTGTGGAGCATCAGTTTAAACAAGGTCAGGGTTTATACAAAATTATGCCTGAAGCCAGTTTTGCAGAATACTTCTCCCCCGCGCACACACTTTTGTTAAGTTTCTGTGAGAAACCACTTGTGTTGTTTGCTTTGAATATGGTGTCATTCGTTTCCTATATACCCACAAAAAGTATGAGTTTGTATGACGGTTCAGTTTTATTAAGTTTATTAATCACTTTCTTCTAGGTAAGTAATCACCGGAATAATGATGAGTTCTGTTGAAGGAGAAATCTGAAGAATGAAAGATTTTATCAAGAGTTATATAATTTGATAAGTTTAGCCAGTTTGGATAATAGTACCTCCAAACCTTTCTGTCAAGACACTTAATTTTCTCAAACATCGGCCTCTTGGGCTGTAAACTGCCTGGCAGATCCCAGAGATCTGCAGTAGTCTAGCTTTCTAGCTTCTGTAAGATGACCACAGTAAACCTAACGGCCTGTTCTCATTAAATGTCAATGGCTATATTTTTCAAAAGTTTTTTGTAATCTTTTCAACAGCTGGTTTATAATTTCATGGTACTGAACAAGGAAACGTTTATTGGAACATCTATGCCCTTTTGTACATCTTTGATATACAACTGAAGATTTTAGTCTTCCGACTAGGAGAGTGGCTGTGCTGTGTCTTCTCATGACTCGGGATGAAGTGTTGAATGGCCCTTTGTACAGTGAAGATACACGTTTCCTGAAAAACTCAGCTGTGCTAGCTGGGTCTTCAACTGTCAAATGTGCATGTCCTGATATGGAGTTATATTTAACCAATCCTCTCTCTCTCTCTCTCCCTGCCCCTCCTACTCTCTCCCTCCCTTCTTCTCTTTCTCCCTCCCTCATCCCCAGGTAGTATCGCCTGCCTCTGGTGGGACCCCATCCAGCGGTTACTCTTCTCTGGAGCCTCTGACAACAGCATCATCATGTGGGACATCGGAGGAAGGAAGGGCCGCACACTCCTGCTCCAGGGCCACCAGTGCGTGACTGTTCTGGGGGGATGGGGGGGGGGGGAGAACCCGAGTTTAGGGAAAGCAGGGGAAACAGTGTTTCAAAAATGGCCATTTGATAGGGTTGACGGGATCCACTTTTAACCATTTTTCTGATGGTCCTGAGTGTCTGGTGTTCTATAGCCAACAGGGAAATGAAGAGCACAGGGTTTTATTCCTCCTTGGTCCAAAGGGCACTCCCCACATGTCTCTCCTAGCGAGTCATCCTATTGAAATAAGCTGCTCAGGCTTGGGGCTCAGGCACGGACTTTGACCATGGAAGAGTGTATGTAATGTGATCCTAAGCTATTCTCCAATCAGATTCCTAACTTGTTTTCTTAAATTATAAATGTATTTCATTAAGAAGGAACATGTGGTTTGATGTAGTCATATGGCCATTGCTATGATAGTGTAGTACTCAGGCTTTTGCCCTCTAGTCTTGAAAGGAAAAGGAACCCTTTCCCCTTTGTTGGCTGGTTTGTCGCCTTATTGACTGGTTTGTCACCGTTTACGGTAACCAGTGTCAAGCTAAAAAGTAGCCAAGGAAACATTCTCCATACAAGCCTACAGGCCAGGAGATTGTTCCTCAGAGCCTCCACATTATCTGCTTGAGTACATGTGGGTATGCACATGTGAGCATGTATGAACATGTGTATGCACTGTGAGCTTGTGTGTGCCAGTAATCTCTGTAATGTGTGACCACTTTTATGGTTGGGTGCAGGCTAGACAGTTACACCTCCTTTATTCTTTGTGTCTGAACAAGGAGGTAAATATTGTGCACCTGACAAGGGAATCATGGTGATTGGTCCAGAGAACTGTGGCATCATCTCATCTCTGACTTGCGGTTCTTAATGACTAACTTGAAAGTAGTGTTTGTTTTGTAGAAACTAGTATTTTTATAGTAAGTTACAGAATGCCAGGTAGTTTACACCAGAATCCATGTTCCCATACCCGAGTCAGTGATAAATGCCAAGGGCTGATTCTAACAGTTCTCTGTGGGGACTGTTTCCCTCACTGAGACCAGTGCTGGTGTGTGTCATCTGCAGTGACCGAGTGCAGTCGCTGTGTTACCTTCAGCTCACGAGGCAGCTCGTCTCCTGCTCCTCCGATGGTGGGATCGCTGTGTGGAACATGGACGTTAGCAGAGAAGAGGTACGAGGAGGGGCAGGCAAGACGGGGGGGGGGCGGGGGGGCGTTGGAAAATCTGAGCCAGAGGGACTCCCCTGTTAGGCACCTTGCGGTCCCACAATCTGCCTCCAGTGGTTGTTTGCCAGATTCTGTAAAAAGGGGATTTTGCTCAACTGGTTGAATAATTTCAAACAAATTTGGCATAAGGAAAGAAATATGCAAAGACAACTCTAAGAGTTCAAATGAAAATGGAATAATTTCCTCTTATTTATAGGTTGAAAATTGAGCAATCCTGTGAACATTACTAAAATGATAACGATTATGATGGAGAACACACACACAGTAGTGGATATGGCAATAGCTATAAAATACTGAGGAATTTTTTAAGATGCTAACCTCACTTATGTTTAGAACTGTGTATGGCTTTCTGAAAAGCCAGTGTGAACACGCGGCCGTGCTGATGTCGGCTCTGTCTCTCTCCGCCCAGGCTCCTCAGTGGTTAGAAAGTGATTCGTGCCAGAAATGTGAGCAGCCCTTTTTCTGGAACATAAAGCAGATGTGGGACACGAAGACACTGGGGTTGAGGCAGGTACGTAGCCAACTTTGAGTCACCACTGAGTTAATCAAGCATTCTGTCATTTGTGTAATTCTTACTTTGTTTGGAATCACACTTCTCCAGAAGTACTGTTAATTCATACTTTTTTTTGATATAGCCATCACAGCAATGGTGAGCAAGACCTTTCCCGGGCCAGTGATACTGTCCCCTAACTGTCCATGGCTGGTCCTACACTGGGACTCTCCCATGGCTGGTCCTGCACTGAGACTGGCCCCTAACTGTCCCATTGCTGGTCCTGCACTGAGACTGTCCCCTAACTGTCCATGGCTGGTCCTGCACTGGGACTGTCTGTGCCCTAACTGTCCATGGCTGGTCCTGCACTGGGACTGTCCCCTAACTGTCCATGGCTGGTCCTGCACTGGGACTGTCCCCTAACTGTCCATGGCTGGTCCTGCACTGGGACTGTCTGTGCTCTAACTGTCCATGGCTGGTCCTGCACTGGGACTGTCCCCTAACTGTCCATGGCTGGTCCTGCACTGGGACTGTCCCCTAACTGTCCATGGCCGGTCCTGCACTGGGACTGTCCCATGGCTGGTCCTGCACTGAGACTGACCTCTAACTGTCCCATTGCTGGTCCTGCACTGGGACTGTCCCCTAACTGTCCATGGCTGGTCCTGCACTGATACTGTCCCCTAGCTGTCCATGGCTGGTCCTGCACTGATACTGTCCCCTAGCTGTCCATGGCTGGTCCTGCACTAGAAACTGTCCCCTAATTGTCCATGGCTGGTCCTGCACTGAGACTGTCCCCTAACTGTCCATGGCTGGTCCTGCACTGATACTGTCCCCTAACTGTCCATGGCTGGTCCTGCACTGGAAGAGAAGGATGCATGGAAAACCCAAGCGGGCTGGTAAATAGATATAGATCTTTCACTTTGGGACTATTGTTAAGGTCATTGTTTCATACTGACCAAGCATCAAATTAGAATGAATTGGATCATACAAGGCTCATACAAACTGATAAAAAGTAACAATTTAGTCCTCCCTGGAATACTGTGGCTCTAATAATTTTAGATTACTCCTAAATTGTTTCACATAAACCTACCTGGAATATTTTTAGTAAGCATGTGTAATGTGTTATGTTTCAAGTACAATTTTTGTTTTTTTAATTAAAAATAGCCTATAGATTTCAAAGATTTTCTTCTCACTAGGTATGCACATTTACTAAAGTTCTACAAATAAATATACTAGAGGCCTGGCACACGAAATTCATGTGCAGGTACCATCCCTAGGCCTGGCCTGTGATCAGGGCCATCTTCCCGGCTGCCGGAAGCTGGTTTCACTCCCCTTCTCCCCCCCCCCCCCCCCCAATCAAAACCTGCCAGCCAGTGGGAGGGACCAAGAGGTTGGCCATTCCCACCTGCTTGCTGGCCCCACCCTTGCCACCAGTCTCCTACTATGTGTGGGGCAACTGGCGGGATGGGGGACCTTGGCTTGGTGCTGCCCATGTCCCCTGCCACCCACCCTCGGTTCCCCGTTCGCCACTGGGTGATGGGAGCTTGTCAGCCAGGGAAAGGGACCAAGAAGTGGTCAATGCACCTCATAGTGACCGGTTGAGTGGTTGTTCTGGTTTTTCCTGTCATTAGGGTCAATTTGCATATTACCCATTTATTATATAGGATTTTTATAGCAGACTTGAAGGTAACCAGTCTCTCAGGTTTAATATGAATTTGTGCAAGTAAGTTAAAAGGAATGCTGATTTTATTCGTTTTACTACTGGTTATACCTCTATGAAGGATAAAGTGGCCTAAAGTTTGTGTGTGGTAATAAACTTTGATTTTACTTACAAAATCAGGGTTTAATGTGGGACGATCAGGCAATGCATGAATTATTTTAGCACTTAAAACTTTCTAATGCTTTGAAAATGGTACCTGAATTGTTTCATTGACTAGTTCTAACAATGTGTTTCTGGTGGAAACTAGTGCAATGTAATTGATGGGTGAAGAAGTCCCTACTTCTAAAGGAAACATGAAGAGATTAATTTTACTTGTATGATTAACAGCTAATAGCAGAGGAAATGTACAGTTCTTTCAGTATAAAAGAGTATGTCCGAATCAGTAATAATAATGGGGCTATTTTGGAGTGTTCTTTCCAGAGTCACAATTGAAAGACTAAAAGAGATAGTAAAACATCTGATTATGGGTGTTGGTTTCTTACTGAGAGCATATTACATTTAAAACCTTATTTCTTAACTTTCCTTTGACATAGGAATAAATTTCTCCTCCCTGAACTCTCTAGTCAGTTAGGCTCCTAAGTGAACTTGAACTTGGTTTTTATATTTCTTCACATCAAGACACCAGATGAATGAACAAAAAGCAGTATCTGACCAATATAGTAAGGTTGTTTGGAAATCCTTGTCAAATACTGCAGTTGCCCACCATTTTGGCTGTTAATTGCTACATTAACTTGGAATGTTTGTAAGTCAAGGCAAGACTTCCCCACTCCGATTCATTTCCCTGCTCTGAAGGGAAACCCTGTGCATTAAAGCAAAAGTGAAACTCTCCTTTTCTTTTCTTTTTTCTTTTTGCATATTGCTCTTTTATTAGATACCATGTGAATAACCTTTTAGATTTCCATCTACAAGAAGCTTGAAACTCAGTAATCCTCTGACAGTACGCCTCCTTTCACATCCCAGAGGTGATCAAACTTTAGGGAGAGAAGCATAGAAGTGCAATGTCCTGATATTATAGATGAAGCAGCCTTGGCTAACAGAGGGGAAGGAAGTAGCCCAGAGTCACACAGCAGGTCGGAGGCATAGTTGGGAAGAGGTTTCTGGAGCAAGGCCTGGTGAGCTTCCTACCACCCTTGGGTCTGTCTACAACCCTTGGGTGTGGATGGCCTTCTCCCACCAGACAGCACCTCCATCAGACCCGAAACTCACTTAATCAGAGATCGGAAGTCCAGCCACCACTCAAGGCTGTGGTCAGACACCAGGAACTTGGCTTTCAGAGCGGGACACTTAGAAGCCACAGAGTCCACCTCCAGGGCAAGGGCATCTGTGGTCACGATGTTCTTGGCATTAGACTTCTTAAGTCGGTAGAGAATGTCCTTGGCCTTCATGTGAGTTGTCCCTGGCATAAAGGTCATCCCTGTTCGCATGAAGCCCATATGGGGTCACCAGCCACTACTCAGGCACTCGAGGCAGAATCAAGGCTAGACAGTCTCCCTGCTGCAGGCCACAGGTCTGCGTTGAGGACATTGGCTGCGTGGCAGGTGAAGTCTGTCAGCTCTCTGAAATTCCACTTCACTTGGTCTCCTTAGCTGATCACCCACCACAGGGCTGGGTTGGGGCCTCTTTTGCCTTCCTGGTCTGATCATACACCATGTGTTACTTCCTGCTTCAGAGGAAAAGGGCACTTATTTCCCCAATCCACTGTCATAGGCACATTCTACTGTGAGCATAGCTCAGGAACTGAGTCCTATTTTAAATCATTTAAAGAGCCAAGTAAAGTTACGGGTGCACTGTGACCCGTCCAACTTCTTCTGGCCTACTATAGCCACCTTCTCCCATGTCACATAAAACCATGGATAGCTTCATGTATCCAACAGAAGACTTTAAATCTCAATCCCCTCGTGTCTTAGTTTCATGTAGATAGTGGGTTCCTGTTGCGGGGGGCGGGGAGGGGGGGGGGCAGCCCTAGGCAGGACACCTGGAGCATTCTCTAAATATTTTGTGCCAGCTGAATTCAAGGCGCCTGGAAAAACCAGGTCTTGGAAAAACATATTCGAAACTCTCCTTTTCTTTCCTCCCGAAGCACCACTGCAGGAAGTGCGGGCAGGCCGTCTGCGGCAAGTGCAGCAGCAAGCGCTCAAGCTACCCCGTCATGGGCTTTGAGTTCCAGGTCCGCATGTGTGACTCCTGCTACGACTCCATCAAGGATGAGGAGTGAGTGTTTACGTGTCTCAATCTTACTGTGCGCCTGAAACAGGAAGTGACTTGGATATACTTCTGCCCACATGTTTGTGTCTCACAATTTCGTAGACGATGTCTAAAGAGAGGATCCTATTCTAGCTTTACAACAACATAAGACAGATTTCTCCCCAAAACTGCGAGGAATGATGTTGCTAGTACCAGCCCAGTCTTGAGCCCCTGGCACTTAGGGTGCTGTGTGGGGTCAAGGTCATGTGCACACTGACACATGACTAGCTGGTTCTCTCCAAAAGCATTGAATTTCTCATCTTTGCTCACCTGTGCAAGGAAATTTAATTACTGGGAAAATTCTATACACCAATGGTTTTTTCCCGCCGCCAAGATCTGACCTAGCAATCAGTTCTTAACTATTTGTGTTCAGACATTTCTTTCTGTTCCCCATTCTGTTCTGACTCAGGCAGTTCAACTAGGGCAGAACCATCATTTTCGTTCCCTTCCCATTGAGTCATCTTTGAAAGTAGTAGATGGATAAACCTTGGCAGAGGCCTGAGTTGGAAAGCCAGTGGGCACCATTGGTGTTGGTCATTGAGTTCTACTGCCTGGGCACCAGAGAGGTCTGGGGGCCTGCAGCCATCTCGTGCCCACACTGTGTGATCTCATGTAGGCAGTTTCTCTTCTACATTAAAGGTTCTATAAGTACAGTTGACCCTTGAACAATGTGGGGATTTGAGGTGCTGAACCCCTGGCAATTGAAAACCCCCATATCCCTCAAAAACCTAACTACTAGTAGCTTACTGCTGACCAGAAGCCTTACTAATAACATAAACAGTTGTTTAACACATATTTTGTAAATTATATGTATTATATGCTGTATTCTTACAAAAAGCAAGCTAGACACAAGAAAATGCTATTAAGAAAAGTATAGGAAGAGAAAATACATTGCATATTAGTGGGCCTGTGCATCATACCATGTTGTTCAAGAGCAGCTGTATTTCCTTTCTGTTGCTAAGAAAACGTGTCCCTTAGCTCTAGGTACAGACAGGTGACTTCTAAATGGTCCCCTTTCTCTTTGTTAGTCGGACTTCTCTAGCAACCTTTCATGAAGGAAAACATAACATCTCCCATATGTCCATGGATGTTGCCAGGGGACTGATGGTGACCTGTGGGACCGATCGCGTTGTAAAGGTAACCTGCATAATTGTCCCAATTAGATCTCAGCGTAGCTTGCTCCCTCATCATGCCACGAGTGAGCATGACATTTCTAGTCCAGCATCTCTTTCTGATTGGCAACCTGGTCTTCCCTTTTCATGAGCAACCTGTAGCCATTTGAAGATCCGCAGTAACAAACTGCACGCCTGTGAGTTTCCATGCCCTTGGCCTTGGCGCTTCCCAAGGCATTTCCCTTTGCCTGGCACCCCCATCGCCATCTGGCAGAGCGAGCCCAGGGTTTCCCCTCCCCAGCTGATCCCATGGCTGACCCTTTGCTGGAGCCATTCCTTCCCATGCTAGTTTCCTTCCATCCTGGGCAGAAGGCTTCTAGTTGTCAGAAACAACCATATTTTTTTTTTCATGAATGCCCACTAACACAGAAACTGAAAGTAACTGTTTTATACTTAGTACCACTCTTGAGTTGTGAAACTCTGACATGTATTATTTCATAGTAAGGTATAGTAGAACATCATTATGATGCAATTTTCAGGTGTCTAGATACTACTGAAAAGCTTTCTTCACGTTTAGTGTTTTGTCACCGTTGGGGTCAGGAGGCGGTTTTGCACCGAAAGAAGAGAGTGAGCTCCTCCTCCTTTTCCAGTTCCACGCCTGTTTGTGTCAGCGTTGGCTCTCACAGGCAGACAGGTGACCAATGCTGCCCCCGGCACCTTCTCTCTTGCAGATATGGGACATGACGCCCGTGGTGGGCTGCAGCCTGGCGACCGGCTTCTCCCCACACTGACCGGGACTGCACCTTCCCAGCGGCAGCCTGTACACGCGCCACCCTTCCCTGTGGTGCCTCAGTCACCGTCACGTGGACGGACAGTAGCCTCTTAAACACAGATCAACACTTTTCAAAGGAAAAAAAATGTAAAGATGTGTTTTGGGGCATTTGTGGACCTATCTGTGGTTCCCGAGGAATGGAATCCCTCCAGCAAAACTTCCTCACGAACAGTGAGCTGATGTGGACAAGATTAATCTAGCAAATAGAGTTTTAGAGAAAAAAATACTGAACTAAAGAGTTGATGCCTAGAGCGTTCTTACGACAGCTGTGAGTACACACACACACACTCCCCTTGACCTGCTGGGGCTCCGGGCCCTGTGGCTGCTGTGGGGGCAGGAGTGGGGCGGGGAGGGTGCTCTCTTGAGCAGACACAGAAGGAGCTGAAGATCCCAGAGACTCCTCATGTGCTGGCAGGATGTGCACCTGCTTTACACTTCGTTACAGACAAACTCTTAGAGACATTTGTTCTCTTCAGTGCCATTTGCGCCCAGTATTTGGCTCACTTCACTTGTTTGTCTGGCGGGACAATAAGCCATGGGCAAACCTCACGGTTGTTGTGAGTGGCTTGTGAAATTCCTCTCTTCACCAAGGCAGTCCCAGTTCTCCCCTCCCCTCACACATGCTCTGAGGACAAAATGTTTTTGTGTTGCCATTACCATGGGAGTCACACAGCCGCCTGACTGTCATTGCAGTTAGTAACGACTGCTGGAAAACCCTGCCACCAGCCTGTGTGCGGTGGGAATGATCACTCTGTTCCATGGAACGGCCCAGTCCTCCTAATAGACACTTTCTATTTCTAGTTCAAGGTGAGCTCCATGATATTGTGGCAATTAATGTGCACCTCAGACAAGAACTCCTAAACTTTTTAAACCATGTTGACTTGTAGTCATTGTGACTAATATTAAATATTCCATAGAAGGAAGCTGGGAACCCAGAGCAGTCATTGTTAACTAGGTCCTTGGCAGCAATTCCCACCTTGTAAATTGCTTTTGCAACAGCTTGCAAAATCTGTTGTATCAAATGGTGTTTGAAAGGGTTTTGGTCACTGTACCAGAAGAGGGAAGAGGTGGGAGAAGGGGCACCTACTTTTAATATTCAGATATTTATTGTTTGTTTCTAGCAATAACACATGTATCTATTACTTTACGGCTATGGAAGTGAATGGAGAGAGTCCTACTTTTTTTAAGGATAAATTTAAAAATAGCACAATATTTTTGTTAGTCTGACTGATGGATATTGATAAAGGCTCACTACTGTGTAACTCTGTTGGGTTTGTATAAAGACCACATGTTATTCTACATGATACAAGTAAGGGACTCACCCTGTTTCTAACAGCAGCTAAGAGGAACTATAACATTTGACAGACAGTTGAACTGAAATGTCAAATGGCGAAGGGACACAAATGCTACAGGAAAAGGATGGGATCAGGCACATCCTGTTTTAGAATGATTTGCAATGAAAGTTGACTTGGCTTCAGAGATAAGACCGAAGGGTGTGTTGCTCCTTGTAATTTTTGTATTATATCACCTGAAAAAAATGTTTTCTCTAAAAACTTTCCCTAGGCTTTCTGCAAAATGTACATTGCTAATATAATCTGGAAGGAAAATCGAGTGATGCTAACTTCTAAATGGCATCATTGACTGTTGACTTGTGTTCAGTTAGGGTTAAGCCCCACAAAGGTGCTATCCTGGGCATTTTATAAAGTCCTAAAAGGAAAATAGAATGTGATCAATTCTTTTCCACAATGAAGAGCACTGAACTGTGGTTCCGTTTTTCTTTATTCTGTAAACTGTGACTTTAAATGTCTAAGGTAGACTGAGTAGAACGTCACAGCTGCTGAGAATATGCCATAGCTTTCAAACTTCTTTTCATTTTATAAAAGTGTTTTAATGAAGAACCCCAATGCTCCATAGAGACTAAGATTGTGATAGTGCCTCCTAAGGGGATAAGCCAATAACATAAATCAAGAAGGAAATGCATATTTAAGGAAGAATTACAGAGTGGTATCAGGAGAGGAAAGGAGATGTTTCTGTGTTGTTTTCTGTCCACCTGAGCCTGTTACCATTTTTCTGTCACAAACTAAGTAGTAAATGAGGGCATATTTTCTATAGAGGTGGGCAGAAGTTATTTTCTCAATTTTACTGACTGGGCACATAAGGATACTACACCAAGGCTTATAGTTATTGCCTTACTTTCACTGTGATCATCTTAAACGGGTCACTTAAGATAGTTCTTCAGATATGTTTACTGGTTTTTCCATTCCTAGATACTCATGCTCATTTGTACAAATGGGTTAAGAAGTGCAGAATGTTAGAGAAGATCCTTATGCTTAGCCCTAGTATGTAGGGGACATGAAAATGCCAATTCTTCATTTTAAACATGTTTTTAAATTGCCCTTTATTAGCGCAGGTGATGGAAATATCCCTATAGTAATAGGTGGAAACATTATTCATTTCATTGTAAATCTCTGTTTACCTTGTCTTAGTCCTGTCCTGCTTCTGGTGGATGTAAACAAATATACTGCTTTAGAAGGTGTCACTTTGTCCTCTCTGTACAGAATTCAGTTGGTTCGTGTCCACATGTTTAAGTTGAAACTGGCCCAAGTATAAAATAAACTCAATAGTGGCTCACACCCAAGGAGCTATTTTCTAAGATCAGTTTTTTAAAAAAATTAGTTTCTACTTCCATTACTGATTTGTTGTTCTTAAAATGTAAGAAACCAGTTACTATTAATGATAAACCATCTGCTCATTATAAATGTGAGGCTTAACAAATAAGTAAGACATGCTGTATTTATTCATTGTGAGCAGATTACTGAATGCCCACTGTATTTTCTGCAGTTTATCATACAGTAACTCTTTGAGTAAGTTGAAGTTTAATTGTACGACAAACTTGCATTAGAATATGACATTTAAAGGGTTTTTCTCTATAGCCTTTTTGACTGGGGAGGCAGAACAATGTTGATTAGTACATTTTGTCCCCGTACTAGCTATGTTTCTATAAGATATGGTGCCCTACGGATCCCAGAGACCTAAAAACTTTGTCCTTTGTGGGTTGTTTTTGTGGGGTTTTTGAGAAAATGTGTACAATAAAATATTCTTGCTTGTTACTCTGTTGCTTAATTTAGCTTTTGTTGTTTGATCTGGACACAGGCCAATAACAGTAGCTGCCACATGTTCGGCATCCTCGGTGTGCTGCGTGCTCTGCCGGCTTTATGTTATTCAACCCTGGCAACACTTCAGCCAGTCATTATTGTCCCCATTCACAGATGAGAATACCAAGAAGGTCCTATCTGTCTTTCTGTCTGTCTGACTTGAAGCACACACCTTCTTCATACCACCTGCCTTAACGTGCTAGTGTGTGTGTGTTATGTAAGGGAGCCAGGTGGCAGTGCGTCTTTTGGAGTTTGTGAAGCCCGGGGGTCAGGTGGCTCAGCACCTTCAGGCTCTCAGCCTGCACTGAGCTATGAAGAGACGCCAGATCTGTGCCCCGGTCTCCCCCTCACAGCTGTTTTGTCAATAAACACGGTGATTCTGACCTAGAAGAAGTGATTCTTGGCTTACGTGATAACAGGTTGATTTGGAAACCGAATGGCTGTTTACTACACTATTAAAGAGATAAGCTTTATTTTTCTCATCCTCAAAATAATATATTTATTATAATAAAAAGAAACTGAAATAAAAAATACCAAAAAACATAAAAAAGATTTTTTGAGAAAACCTGGTGGCAATGATAGGTGGCATTTGGATAACATAACTCCAATCATTTCGTTTCCCATGCCTTCTAAAGAGCAGTGAGCCTTAATCTGTATTTCATGACACTCGCTATTTTAAGTCACTTTATAACTGTTACTACATTTCTTTTAGAAAGTGAATTCTATTTTTTTCTGAACTAGATTAACATTAATGCGCAGGAAAGAATATAGAGTCATCCCAAATCAAGCTAATTATTTGAAATAACTTAAGAAATCGCTCTTCTAAAGTATGCCTGTTAAATTTGTAACACTCTTACTGGTAAGAAACTATTGCCTAAATCTAACCTCATAACAGGGATTGTCATCTATTCCTATAATATTAAAGAATACCAATAAATAGCCTGTAGATTCTACCATGAAAATCAAATCCGACTAATAAAGTCACAAGACAGTCACATGATTTTAGTATTTCAGAATTACAGGTATCATTTTCTTATTTAATAAATGTGATATTAAGTTTTGGTAAGAGAATGGAAAACAATCAGATATTTCCATAGCTGTGAATTCTCTCAGTTAATTCTGTGATGACAAGATTTGCCTGATTGCAGTTTTGAATTCAACATACCTTAAGTCATAGACAGGAAAATTGAATTTGAACAATTGCAAATTTATGTAAGCCATTCTTCTGGACCCACTACTGTGATTTGATTCACATCATGAGACTTGACAGGTGCAAGGTAATGACCTGCTAACCAGCTCTGGTTCCAGCCTGAAGCTCTGTAAGGTAGGGACCAACCTCTATGTCTATATCCTCAAAGCCCTTCACACAAGACCTGCTCAATCCTTAAAGGCTTCATTAGCCCTTTGATTCTCTAAATCTTTTCTGCATTTCATTGGAGAGCACATCCTTTGACAATATCATGTAAGGCTGAATATGCAAAAATGTTGTGTGTTATGTGCACTTCATTTTACTGGTACCTGGAGTTAAGAGGAACTCATTGGGGAGCAACTTCTATAAATAAGTAGGAACATCTGGTTGAATTAACCCCATGCGGTACTAAAAAGAGGAAGAAAGGAAGAAGTAAAAGCATATGGCCAAACCGAAATTTGTTCACTTCTGGATTTACTTGTATAAAAATAATTCTTTACACAAGTATATAGGGCTTTATTTCTAAGTTATTAATGTACTTTTGCATTTCTTGTATTTTAAGGTCAAATAATGACCTCTTGGAACTCTTCTTCAGTAGTCACATCTGTTAATCTACCAAATGAATCCCAAATTGTAAACTGAAAACATAAGCAAGCTTACAGGCATAAAACCTAGGCACAAGCCTACCTTCAAATGTGTGCCAGAACACTTGTCCCCATTCGACCACTGTTAACCGTGATCCAGTCCTTCCACTGTCAAGTGGATTGTTCTGCATCCTCCTAACCAGTTTTCCTGAGCCTGCCTCTGCCCTTCCAGCCAGATCTCAACACACAACTCAGATCATTGCCATTTCTGTATACAACCCTCACGGCTCCCATCCCAATGGAAGCCCAAGTTCTAGAATGGTACCTTTTCCTGACATCTATGATGCTCTCCTTGCTTACTCCTGTCTAACCCCACTTCTTGTTTTCCTCACATAGTTGACACTAAACAAATAATGATGCTTGTATGTGTACAATTTGGCTGCTATGTGCCTAAATGAAAAGGAACTAGTGAACTTTCTTAGGGAATGAAACCGTTTGTTGTGGCTGTCCCCTCCCCTGTCATTTCTACCCATCTTATTCCACCTGACAAACTACCGCTACAGTTTCCAGAGACAGGTTGTAGAGGATAAGGACAAGAGAGTTTTCTTGCTTTTCTAAAACATCAACTGCTCGTTCTGAGTCTCCATCATAACTTGAAGACAACTCCACACTTTAGTGGTTATGTTGGTTTTGAAATGTTTCTGCAAATTCTCATACTGTGTTGTTGAGTGTTTTCTTCCCTTGAGTCTGGGCCAATCTTAGTGACTCACTAATGGATGTGGCAGAGTTGAGAGGTGACACTGTGCGACCTTGGAGGTTAGATCAGAAAGAAAATGCTGTGCAGCTCCCACCTGGTTGTCCACGGAGAACCAGCTCCCTCCGAGACCACGGGAGTCCTGGTGAAGTGGAGCACTTCTCTGCTCCGGAGAAGATGAGAGTGCTGTGTGGACATGCCGCTTGAGGCAAAGGTCACTTTTGGGTGGAGAGTTGAGGTATGTTGTCTGGCCTATCCTGAGTTCCTGGTTCACGGGCTAAGAAGAACATAGAGGCTTTCCCAAAAGGTCGATATGGACAGTGCCACACAAGGTCCACTGGCCCAGACCCTAGGGCACTTGTTACCAGTTAAAGAAGGAACTGGTGAAGTCTGAGCGAGCAGCGTTGAGGCTGTGGGTGAGACTCATCTTCAAGAGTGGTCAAGAGTGCTCTGTAGACACAGAGGGGAAAAACTCAGGGGCCTGGAATAGAGCTGCTGGCCGAGAATCATTTAGGATTCAGAAAAAAAAAGGCAGGGGGAGGGTGCTAGAGGAGTCTGGAGCACAGGGCTGTACCTGTGGGGTCTGAAGTGAGTTTTATTTTCACTCATTAAAACATTTATACAACACTGATTCATTCAACATGTGTGCATTGAGCACATACTCTGCAGCAGCTGTGGTGTGGGGGTCACTGGAGGGTGGCCAAGAGCCCAGGCTGTAGATCTGGCCACCTGGCCTGGAATCCCTTTTACGAGCCGTGTGGTCTCAGACCAGTTATTATTCTCCTGACCTTACAGACGCTAATTATAAGGAAATCCAATGCCAGATTTTTTTAAGTGCAAGATAGGGAGAATAATTGCCTCCAGGGAGTGTTGTAATGAAGATTAAACGAGTTAATGCATATACAGTGTTTTAAACACTGCCTGCCATATACTCAGTACCCAGTAAATGTGAGCTCTTTTGATGTGCCAGAATGGGCCAGGAGATCAGAAATTCAAAGACTAATAAGTCTCAGGGACTCCAAGGTACTCAGAGACCCCTAATCCCCTGCAGGTAAAGTCTGTGTATCCTCATCAAGGCAAAGATAGTGTCAGACCTGGTTCCCAGTCCTGTTGAATGAGGTGGTGTCTGAAAGCCCAAGTTGCACCCTTGGTTTCATGTCTGAGTCTTTCTTCTCTGGTTTCTGATTGGCCCTTGTCACTCACGCCCTCTCTTTTGGGAACAGAAACCACAGTGCAATGGAAGCTGCACCAGCCTGAGAGCCACGAGTGGGGCTGGCAGCGACTTAGATAAGTTGCAATGGTGACTCTGTTGAGCCTGTGAAGTTGGGTGAAAATTTCAAAAGTTACACGTTATACTTTGTAGCTAAAAAGTGAACGAGAGAGCACTGAATCCAGTCCTTCACCTCTTCCATGACCTTGAGATCTAGCGAAGGTCAATGACTGGACCACCAAAGCCAAAGGCAAGACTAGAACCCAGATCTCCAATTCTCATAACAGGCTCCTGAGGTTTTAGAATTGAAAAGAACCTGGGACAGTACACAGTCCAAATTTCTATTTTTACCAATGAGAACACTAAGGCTCGGTGGTTGAAAGACAGTTCATTGCTGGCCCTACTCCTTAGGTCTACTGAATTGAACTGACATTATTATTATTTTTATTAAGTTGTACATGGGAAGGTGGAGACCAATTACAGGAAAAATAAAGTTCCTAAGAATGGGCTGAGTGCATAAAGGATGTTTTCCCACTTACCTTTAATTTTCTTTAGGTAGGGAGAAAAAAGGTTCATACTGGTAGCTGTTACTCAAAATGAACACAGGGTGTCACCATGGTCATGCCTTATTCTGAAATTTGTTCAGTCTTCTGGTCTTTGAAAGCCTTACTACAGACTCTCAAGACTGTTAGCATCTAGTCCTGAAGTCCGGCAAGGAGAGAGACAAGAGTATTTACTGCTCTGAAAGCTTCATTTGACCAGAAATCAAACTCTAACATGCAGGCTCTCATTTTGCCTAAAGGTATAGATTTGATGCGAGAGAACTTAGCTAGGCAAATGTCCAATGGTTACAAAATGGGAAATGAAATGAGAAATGGGGAACATTCCCAATAACCACATCCAAGAAAAATAATTTTCTGTGTTGCATAGAGGGGCTCAGGTAAGCAAATACTTCCACTGCCAAGGCCCAAGATAGGTGATGTCATTTAAAAAGGTATTCAGAGAAGAGAGAGGGGATTGTGGAATAAGTATTCTGTTCATGATGCTTTAATCATGGGGCCAGTAAGATGTGGGTGCCATTTTGCACAGGAGACTAAAAGCAGTTATTTAAATTTAAAAATCCCAGGTTTATAGCAGAGCTCACAAAGTCTACCTCACTTGGGACGAGATCTTGGACTATTCTGCTCCCTCCTGTGCTCCAGCCCCACCTGCCTGCCTTAGTGCCTCCACGCACTCACCCGTCCTCCCCAATCCCCTTCACCTGGCTGCTTTCCTTTCAGCCTTCGGGTTTGATGTCCCTTCCTCAGCGTTTCACCCTTTGTTCCCCTTCGGTGTAAGCTTCCCATTGTTCTCTATCATTGATCCCTGGTTCAGCCATCATAGAACTCATCACAGTTTCTAAGTATAATGTGTTTGTGGATGTACTGGTTTACTGTGCACGATATTATACACTCATGTACGGCAGGGTTACTATGCACCCAGGAACAGTGCCCAGCACATAGTAGGTACTTAATACAGAATTACCAAATATGTGGTACTTGTGAATAAGAAAGTGTCTCTGGAGTCTTCATAAACTGTGGGTTCTCCAGTCATTTATGTTAAAAACTGGGGGCTAGGTGCCCTAGCTTTGGGGTTCTCTACCTCAGTAGCCTTGAGGGGGAGCTTCTTAGTAGACGGCTTTGGGACTGAATAAAATTGAAAATAAACTGACTTTGGGGCTTGTGGAGAGTGCGTGGTTGCCAGGGGCAGAGAGGGAGAACTCAGAACTTGAACTCTTCTACTTTTCTTGAGGAGGACGCAGTCCAAACAAGAGCTTTTATTTGTAGCAGTATAAGAAATATTTGCTAACCCATCCAAGAAAGAGGCTCACAAACTAGTATCAAAGGATGGCGGACCTCTATTAAGAGCATACTATGGCCGAAACCGGTTTGGCTCAGTGGATAGAGCGTCGGCCTGTGGACTGAAAGGTCCCGGGTTCGATTCCGGTCAAGGACATGTACCGTGGCTGCAGGCACATCCCCAGTAGGGGGTGTGCAAGAGGCAGCTGATCGATGTTTCTCTCTCATCGATGTTTCTGACTTTCTATTGCTCTCCCTTCCTCTCTTGTAAAAAATCAATTAAAAAATATATATATATATATATTTTTTTAAAGAGCATACCATGTACCAGGCACCATGTGAAACACTTCGCAGGTATTACGATTGTGGTTAATTCTCACACAGGAAAACTATGAACTGCATAGTAATATTATTTCCACCCAAAATGAGGAAACTGAGGCACAGAGACATTATACAATCAGTCCAAGGTTGCAGAGCTAAGCAGTGGCAAGGCCAGGACTAAAATTGAAGCCTTGTGGGAGAATCTGAACACACAGCTACCTCGCTATCAGCATTTCTCTGGGCAGGGCTGGGCTCGGTATCTTGAGCCTGTTCCCTCCCTGATTCTGTGCACACGGAAGTCTGAAGTCCACTGGCTCCAGTGAGAGGGGCCAAAGTTCTCGTGGCCTCCTATGGCCCCAGAAGAACTCTCCTCACAGATGTTTGAGTTCTCCCATCAATCAGTGAGGCCCTGACTGTGTCCAGGGTAGTGACTCATCAGGCTAGAGGTGGAAGTATGAATGCTGAGTGCAAGACAAGGAACCTATCAGACTCTTGCTCACAATGCTGAAAGGCTTGGCTAGAATAATACAACCAAGTGCTTTGGGAATGAAGAGGGCAAGAATAAAGGAAATCAAAGTCTGGGTAAAGCATGCTGGTGGCTGAAAGGTAACTGTAGTGAAAAGATAATGGACTTTGGAGCCAATATCCCCCAAACCTGAATCCCAGCTCTGCATTTTACTGACAAGTTGTTTAATTATTCTAAGTCTCGGTTTCCTCATCTATGAAGGAGGATGATAACTTACAAGAACATCTGGAGCAATCTCAGTCCTTTCTCAAGGTGGGAGTGGGGAGAAAACAAGTGTGAAGCAAGTGTGGCAGGAGAGGAAACAAGTGACTAGAGATAAAGACGGTAGTTTAAGAAAATAGTCAATTGTAATTAGTATGCATGGTGTCAGATATGTACTAGACTTACTGGGGTGATCACTTTGGAAGGTACCATATCTAAGCTCTATGTTGTTTGTACATCTGAAACTAATATAATATGTATGCCAACCGTAACTGGAAATTTAAAAATTATAAAAATATATACTAAACCACATAATTATGGGGAAAAAGAAAAAGAAAAGAAAGGAGGATGAGCCTACACAGAAAACCTCTACTGCTACATGAATTCCTGGCAATTTAAAAGATCAGAATATGTGTTTTAAAGTTAAGATTAGCAGCTAATATTTATTACCTTAACGTTTTTTAGAATACTGATCCATTCTAGAAAAAAGCCAGCATGTAATAAGGGTATTTATGATGGCCTAATGTCATAAGGTCATAAAGTATAAGGCAAAGGACCTGTTCTCCTTAAACAGAAGAAGGGGAAATACTTGCTCACATAAATCTCTCTGTGTAGGGAACTGCTTGCTGACATTTTCTCAAATGACAATAAACCTATGTGAGCAGATTACTATGCTGCATACACACACACACACACACACACATACACACACACACACACACACACACACACACACACACACACGAGGCCTTGTGCACGGCTTTGTGCACATTAAAAGAAAATTAATTGGAAAGTGGCCAGCGGGATGGGACTGGGCAAAAGGGGTTCGACACGCCCTGGAGCTAACCTCCCTCGGCCCCTCCCCAGCCAGCTGCACTTAGGGAAGTGCCAAGACTGGAAGGGCATCTGTGGAGTGAGGGAGTGAGTGGGGTCACTCCAGCAGGTTGGGTCCCTCAGCCTGGCCTGCAGGAATCCAGCTGAAACCAGCAGTCCAACAACCCCTGAGGGGTCCTGGAGTGCAAGAGGGCACTCTGCAAAGTTGCTGTAGCTCTGCAGCTCCTCTATTGAGCATCTGCCCCCTGGTGGTAAGTGTGTGTCATACCTACTGGCCTGTAGGCTAGTTGGCTGGTTGCTTAGCCTTTTATATATATAGATATATTTTTATTGCTTTCAGAGAGGGAGAGAGGGAAATATCAATGATGAGAGAGAATCATTGATTGGCTGCCTCCTGCACATCCAGATCAAGCCCGCAACCCAGGCATGTGCCCTGACTGGGAATTGAACCAGTTCACAGGTTGATGACCAACTGCTGAGCCATGCCAGCCAGGCGGTCTTCGTGCTTCTTGAGCTTCATGTGCAGCTGGCACTGCTGGAGAATAGCTTGATGGCACCATGAAGGTACCATGCCAATCTGCTCAGCTCTCTCCATTGCTTTGAAACAATGCAGGACTTTTGAGAGGCACATTTTGACATGTTTTGGAAAAGGTATTTTGGTCAGTGAGTATACAAGGCAGCTTTTTAAAAATTATTATTCATTCAATTGAGCAGCTAAGGAGATACAAAGGTGATTAAAACATGGCCCAAGAAATGAGGCAAACACACGGAAAAGTGGAAAACAAGGTATGGGTTCCCTGAGTCACAGCATTAAAAGAAAGTGCTGTATGTAAGCTTTTTAAAATAGTTCATACAAATTAAAATTTATGACTAGTAGTAATAACAGCAACAATTAGTGAATACTGACTTTTTAATCCTGCCAGTGTCTTTAGGATGTGTGGATGAAAAAGGCCCTATGGAGAGTAGTCTCATGAGATGGTCTGATCATAAACTCCTAACTGGGCACGTCAGGATGGGTAGTCATGCCCCAGGCCTATAACTTTTTAGTGGAAGGTTTATATTTGCCTTAAGTAAGCCCTGTCCATTGTTTCTGTACATCTAGGTTAGCAAACTTCTGAAATGCCTCTTTTTCAGACCCCTCCTCTAAAGCATGACCACCCTTAAGAGAACACATAATCTTAATCCTATCTCTGCCTTGCTCTCTCCCACCTTCACATAATCATTTTTAGGTTCCCTCCCTCATTCCAAATAAAGAAGCTGCAAACTGTCCCATTTCTCTACTGAGATAAACACCTCTCCTTCTGTAAAACAATCCCAGCACTCAGCATGCATCCATGGAGCCACATTACCAGGGCAGGGGGTAGCTCTCAATCCTTCCTTTGCCTCAACTCACTGGAGGCTAGATGGTTCTGATTGCACTCCCCACTCCCCACTTGCTGCCTAGATTTTTTTTTATCACTGGCCTTGAGGTTGAGTCCCTTGCCCAACACAAACATTTATCAGTTGACTCTACACTTATGCTCAGCCTACACATGGCCATGGGATTACATGAGGGAGTGCAATGGAGAACAACAAAACTAAAGGTGGATGCTTATCAGGAGCACCAAGGCTAATGATTCTCTAGCTTATGTTGAAATTTAAAAACTAACCAAGGAGTTTCATAGAAAACTAACAGTGTTTGATAGATACCAACGTGGCATACAGCTTCGGACCAAACTGAAGGCCTCGCGTGGGAAGTTGTCTCTTTCTCCCCAGCTAGAAGACTGGCCCCCAAGCATCACATTTACATCTTGGAGATTCATCTGCATCCCCACTAATCATGTTGAACGGCCACAAGACCTTCCTGGAGGGTGGCGATAGTCTGAGCACTCAGCATTCCGAAGGTCAGTTGGACGTGAAGAGTGAGGAAGTGGTAGCAAAAGTCAGACAAAAGCGGGATGCACTTTTTTATTTTATGCTCGTACCATGCTGTTTTGATTACTATGGCCTGTGATATAGTTTGCTATCAGTGGGATGCACTTTTAAAAGGAATGATGCCAATCCTTGTAAACCAAGACCCAGAGGGGGGAAGGCAAGTCTCCAGACACTGGAGGATCAAGTCTAGGGCCGGTCCTCATATGTGAAAATGGTTTGATTGTTTCAAAGTCTCTCAATCTTTATTTAAAATGGAAAAATCATTAAATTTGTTATTTTTGATTTAAGTATAGTTTCTGTAAAATATTCTGTTAGTTTCAGGTGTACAATATAGTGATGGCACTTTCGTATACCTTACAATGCGATCAGCCCACTAATTCCGGTCATTGCATAAACGTATCACAGTAGGGCAGCCATCCCTTTGGTCTCTGTTTCTATGAGTCTGTTTTTACTTTGTTTTGTTTGTTTGATTACATAGCAATAAAAAATAAAAATAAAAATGAAATCTTGCCCTTTGAAACAATATAGATGGACCCAGTGGGTATTATGCTATGAGACATGTCAGACAGAGAAAGACAAATACTGCATGGTTTCACTTACACATGGAATCTAAAACCCAAGGACTCTCAGTTTTACTCAACACTCATTACACTGACATCTGCATTCTTCGTGGTGATTGTAGCTGTAAGACAAACAAGGTGTATCTGCATTCCATTTCCTTTATTTCTTGTAGGAATAGCACTGACAACCTTCAGCCCACTTTGCTGACGTGTCTTGTATTTAACAAGACCAACAAAATGAGAAACCCAGGAGTTCCTCCTCCCCGTTCCATTTATCTTTAGTTAACATTTAACCAGATTACCATTATGATTGGAGAGAAAGACTTCCTGACAAACTTTTTTTTTCTTCCTTTATTGTTTTAAACTCATAGCTTGATCTCTCTTAATTTCTAGAAAACTAACATTTTCTACAATGGCATCCTTTTACTGTTATCATGTGCCTAATGTCTTCATCTTCTCCCGGTGGCCTTCAGGGTGGCCTTTCCTGCATGCTGAATATCTTCTGTTACCCTGCAACTATGGAGTGATTGGAGATGTGAAACTCATAAATCAAGTTGACCTATAATACCAGGGCATTGTGAGTCAGTACACACACACACACAAGAATTGTGTGCACCAGCTCAGGGGTGACCTAATCTGAAACACACAATACACTGTGCACCCTGGCTTCTGCCAATTGTGAGAAATAACATAAATGGAGCCACTTGAAAATCAAAGCTGCCATCCCCCAGGAGCTGCCTTGCACATCTTACTCCTCATACCTTTGCAATATTAAAACTGGGCAAGTCACCTTTGGACTAGGCCTAAGCAGCACTGTATCCCAAACAACTGTTTGTTATAACTAGACCTGAAAATTAAAGATATTCTTTAGAACGAGCGTCACTATTTAGCTTATCTGTACCTTTTATTTCTTCCTCCTATTCATGTAATTGTTCCCCTTCCCTTTCTCATAACTACCCTTGCATACTCACTTCCTTAATAGGGACACTATTCAGGTTTTCTACCTGAATCAGCGCTTCCTGCAAAGCTATTGTTTTGGATCCAAAATAAATGCTTATTGCCTTTCACTTTGGCCTTGTAGTTTCAGGATAACACTAAGACAGCAGATTTTGAATCTAAAGGCCCTGTCAGGCTTAGGCCAGGGAAGCACTCTTCACAGTGAAACATCCTGAGTAATAGGGCCTCTGGGGCCCATGGGGTTGGCCTCCTTGCTGACCTCATGTAGAGCCTGGAGTTTGAAAGGGAGCAAAGATGAGATAGGGAAGTCAAGACTCAAAAACTCAAGTTATCCCACTGAGACAGTGAATGTTCCGAATAAACATTGCTGACACCACTGCTGCATTCTGAGTGGGTCTGCCAGGAGTGCGGCTCGGGAGGGTCCCTCACTGCCAGGCTCAGCCCTGCCTCTGGTTGCTGTCTGTGCCTGCTTTGGTCTCACTGCCTCTGAGTCTCAGGCTGTGATCTACAATACTGAAATCATTAACAAAATGAAAAGGCAACCTATAAAATGGGAGAACGTATCTGCAAAGCCATGTATTGGGTTACAGGTGGTCTTAAAGGCCAGGTAAGACAACCTGTGTGAAGAGTCCAGCCCTGAGAGCGATTTTGGAGGTGACTGGAGAATCTGGAGGTAAGAACGTTTGGGGGAGAAGCCCAGGATAGCATCCATGGCCTATCTCAGCAGAGTCATGAGGGAAGGCAAGGTTTGCCAATAGTTTTTAAGTTAAATCTCCCTCATTCTCTAATCAAACTTTCCCTAGCATGAACCACACTGGGAACTCTGTCCTGCTTTAATCTTTTACTTAATTGTCAGAGATTTTACCAGCTTGAAGACTCACCTTTAGTCTTCCCGTCTCTTTCCATTAGCAAGAAACCCTTAAAGGGAAGACTGTAGGTGTTTTCCCTAGATCAATCAGCAAGGTGTGTGCCACAGGGCTGAGCCCTGCTTTGAAATCACAGAGAAAGAGAAGATCCAGGTACCAGGGAGCAGCAGGTCCAAGATGGAGGGAAAACGGACCCTGGCCTGGGAATCAGAAGTTTGGAAAGCAGCTCGCCTGGATTCATAGTAACTGTGGACCATCTGACAGGAGGCAAGCTCACTCTATTCTCTGGGGTTTAGCTGTTAAACAGTCCTCTTTCAGAGCCCTCTGGCAGATGCAGGAGTGGAAGCCACCAGGCATGGAGCAACAGAGCCGGGATATGGATGCCCTGAGTTTTTTGAGAACTTTGAGGTTGGAGGCTGGTGCTGTCTTGCGGGCTTTCAATGTAAATGATGCCCTAAAGGAGGAAAGACCCCTTGCCTTCTGGCTCCTGCTCACCTCTCCAACGTCCTCTCTCTCAACTCCAACCACAGAGGCCTTGTTTGGGGGTCTGTTGGAAAGGGCAGCCAACTCTTTTTTCCTGCCAGGCTGCATTGGAGGCGCGCAGGTGAATTGTCACCTGAGGCCGCCGGCGCGGCGCTGGGCGGGGCGAGGGGCGGGGGAGGAGGACGAGGACGGGAGGAGGGGAACCGGGGGAGCCGCAGGGGAGCCGGCGGGGAGGAGGAGTCTGCAAACTTTCAGTTCGAGGGCATTGTGGGAAGCAGCCACGGTCGGAGGCAGATGCCTCACCTGTCAGCCGCAGCGCGGGCTCCTGCACTTGGCTCTCGCCACTCGGCACTCGGCAGGCCGGGGCGGAGGCGGCCGGGGCACCATGGTGAGTGCCCGAGATCGGGGCGGCGCCGACCCGCGACGGAGCGCGCTGGCTCTCGAGAGGCACCTGCGGAGCCCGGCCCGGCGCGCGCTCCGGGAGGGAGCTGCGGGGTCCAGCCGGAGTCCCCCGGCCCGCCCGCCCGTCTGTGCCTGCGGCCACCCGGCGCCGCTGCTCCATTCATTCAGCCCGCGTTTGCTGAGCACTAAGGCTGTGCCAGGCGCGGTGCCAGGCGCTGGGGACATCGCGGAGGATCCGTGCAGACCTAGCTGCCTGGGGCTCAAGTTCTGAGAGGGAGGAGTGGCTGGAGGGGGACTGGTAATACATCAGTCACTTAGAGAAAGTGTCCTGTCTTCTCTAACACCAGGAGACGGAGGCGTGGAGAGGCAGGTCTGCAGGGTGGGCGTGCGGGACAGGCCTCTGTGCGGAGGTGGTGACTGAGGTCCTGGGGGAGCCCTGCGGTGGTGGGAGCAGGCGAGGAAAGGCCATAGAGAAGAAATCTGGCCACATGAGGCCGGGCCTTATAAGCCAAGTTAAGGAGTTTGGTTTTTACTCCATCTGAGTTGGAGGATGCTTGGGAGCATGTTAGCAGGAAAACGGACCTTATCTCTTCTATATATTTATTTTATATTATTTTATTTATTGATTAAGGTAATACATATGTGTCCTAATCTCTCCTTGCCCCCACTCCCACCCCTAACCCCGCTCATGCCCTCACCCCCCTGGTATCTGTGTCCATTGGTTAGGCTTATACATATGCATACAAGTCCTTTGGTTGATCTCTCCGAGGTACCCCCACCCTCCCCTACTTTCCCTCTGAGGAGGTTTGGCGGTCTGGTCCATGCTTCTCTGTCCCCGGTTCTGTTTTTGTTCATCAGTTTATGTTGTTCATCGTATTCATATTTCTAAAAGATATTTTTGGCGGCTGGGGAGGTTAGAGGGGTGTGTGTGTGTGTGTGTGTGTGTGTGTGTGTCACAGGGAAAACAGGGAGACATTTGCAGTGCTGCATGGGACAGGTCCTTCCGTGGAAGCACTTGGGTGGAAGCAACAGTTCCAGGCACCTCTTGCTCTTGCCTTCTGGCCAGGTAGCATTTTGAGAGCACAGTGGCCTGAGCGGCACCAGACCCACACCGGGCCCACTTCAGCAGGTGATTTCACTCCCCAAATCCCGGGAAGAGTGACCTGCAAGCCCCCGGTGCTCTCTGCTCGGGTGGCCCACTGCAGGCAGTCAGGAGGACATGTGGGTTCAGACAGTTGATGGACAAGAAGAGCAGCGGAGAACTGAGCTCCTGGACAGGAAGACCCAGGTGCCAGTTCCTGGGAGGGCTTTGGCTGCACAGACTAGGGACATGCAGAGGCACCGTTGCTTGTTTGCTGAGGGTTCCTGGTAAATACAGTGTGCTGCAAAAAGGAGGCTGTAAATAATGGAGCAGCTCTCTTGGCTTGCTCAGGTTTCCCAAGGAACAAGGTGACTGTGAGCAGCGCAGCCCGGCAGCATCATTCGCCCGTGGAGGGAGGAAAGAGGCCGAGGAGTTCCTGAGGAGCTGAAGACGGCTTCCAGCCCAGGGGCTGCGGCGGGGTCCATGCTCTCGCACCTGCTGTGGAGATTTCATTTTCTTGCTGGTGAAAATTGTGGTCAGTTGATCAGAAATGTGGAAGGTTTCCCTGGTTTTCCAACAGGGAAATTAATATTGCCCAACAGGAAATATTAATGTCTTGGGCACTTGTGTAGGCCAAGTGGCATGCACAACCCTTCGTGTATGATCTCGATCCTTGCAACAACCAGATGAGCTGTAACTGTTATGCTCCTTGCCTTTTACCTGTTCTAGCAGTGTGTCCTTGGATAAGCCCTTGACCTCTCGATGCTAGTTTGCTCATGGAAATAATATTTGTTCTAAATTTGTAAGGCAGGGGTCCTTAGGAGTCCCTAAGTCTTTTCAGAGGGCCACAAGGCCAAACTATTTTCATGGTAACACATGATATTATCTGCCCTATTCATGTTCATTCCCATGTGATTGCACATGCAATTTTATTGAGGCGAATATAACAGTATGACCCGAGGTAGGGCACCGATTGAATGCAGAAGCAGGAGAGTCCAACTGCCTTCTATTGAGCCAGGAATTATGGAAACTTGCCAACATGTAACAGTGCCGCCTTTCTCACTTTTTTTTTTTTTTTGCTTTGGAAAATATTGTTACACTTCATAAACAAGTTATCTCTGTTAGTGTGTAATAACGTTATTATTATTATTATTTTTAATGAGCTTGGTGGGGCTGCGGTGGCTTAGTGGTTGAGTATTGACCTATGAACCAGGAGGTCACAGTTTGATTCCCCGTCAAGGCATATGCCCGAATTGCACGCTTGACCCACGATTGTGCAGGAGGCAATTGATCAATGATTCTCTCTCATCTTTGATGTTTCTATCTCTCCCTCTCCCTTCCGCTCTGAAATCAATGAAAATATATTTAAATAAATAAATGAATCAGTGAATTTCTAAACGTTTTCTCCATTTAAATGTATAATATATGGCTACAACCTACATAAACAACAATTTGGGCTCTAGTCGGTTTGGCCCATTGGATAGAGCGTTGGCCTGTGGACCAAAGGGTCCCGGGGTGATTCCAGTCAAGGGCACATACCTTGGTTGTAGGCTTCTCTCAGAGAGATGTGTTTCTCTTACATTGATGTTCCCCTCTCTCTCTTCCACTCTCCCTAAAAATCAATGGAAAAATATTGTTTTTAAATGAAGGAATGTTTAGAATTAACAAAACAGTTTAGAATTAACAAAACAAACAAATAAACCAACAAAAAACCACAACGATTTGGGGGCTGTCTATTTTTAAGAGTGTAAAGGCATCAGAGACAGATTGTGTGGGTTAGTGCAGATGAAAATGCATAGAACAGCTTTGCCTACTATAAGTGCTCAGTGACCATGGTGTCTCATCTATTTTTTCTGCCAAATGGTAGGGAATAATCACTGGTCCTCCCTATTGCCCTGCAACGCTAGGCTTTTTTTTCTTTTTTTTTGCAAGGGCCATTTTGTAACCCCCATCTTTGTCCTGCTCCATTCTCGAATTTTGCCAACTCTGACTCTAGGAAACTGGCCAGTGGTTCGAGCATCCCACCTGGAATGTGCACACTGAAAAAGGTTCTGGATTCCACTGAGCGGGTGGCCCAGGTTTCCAGTTCAGAGATTTCACA
Organism: Antrozous pallidus; assembly: GCA_027563665.1. Classification (NCBI taxonomy): domain Eukaryota; kingdom Metazoa; phylum Chordata; class Mammalia; order Chiroptera; family Vespertilionidae; genus Antrozous; species Antrozous pallidus. The sequence goes on along the minus strand of CM050508.1, from coordinate 26,753,188 downwards.
CCTCTGAGTGTGAAATCTCTGAGCTGTGTTTGTATTTGAACTATACTGTGTGAATCAGCGTTGTACTTCTGCACCCTGCCTTTGTTTTGGAAATCTCTGCCTTGGAAAACAATGCTAGGGTTACTGTGTTTCAGAGGCCGGGAGCCCAGTGCACATAAACATCTTCCTGGGAAGAATTTGCTACCGAATGGTTAAAATGTTGATGGAAGGATTTTATCTTTAAATATATTTTTATTGATTTCAGAGAGGAAGGGAGTGGGGGAGAGAGATAGAAACATCAATGATGAGAGAGAATCATTGATCAGCTGCTTCTGCCCATCCCACACTGGGAATTGAGCCTGCAATGTGCCCTGACCAGGAATCGAACCGTGACCTCTTGGGTCAAAGGTTGATGCTCAACCACCGAGCCACACCAGCAGGATGATGGAAAGATGTTTAAATTTCTTTCTTTATTTTTCTCCTCCATAAGAAGATAGCAGTGAAGATTTATAGGGTGAATTTTAAAAGGCTTTGGGGACACCGTAAATAAAAATGCAAGCAGGCTTTGCTTTATGCAGGCCACGTGCTTTGGAAGAGTTGAAGTGACTTTTTAAACCATGTTGTGAACAAAACAGGGGAATTACCCATTGAGAGCAACTCAAATGGAAAGCCCTTTTGAAATATGAGTAATCATCTGCCTATGTTGCAGATTCAATAATGCATGTTATTTATCTAAACTGAGACAGACGGATGTCGCAACATCAAAAATTTCTTGCTGTGATTTTGTCTTCTTTAGAGAGACTTTCCCAAGCTGAACTGTGAAACCAGCATGAGTGCACCCTTCTTCTAAATCAGATAATTTCGTTTCCTGTGTTCATTGCAGTCTCTTTACGTTACATAGACATAGGAAAGATGACAAGGAATTGGGGAGGGTGAGGGAGGAGAACCCCAACTATGAGCCTGTAAATCCTGTCATGTGCCCCCTCCCCACCCAGTATATCAATTTTATTGTCTGTAGCATAAGTGAATGGTAATCAGGATGTAGTTTTTTGGGCAGTTTAAATTCCAGTCTGAGGGTGAAACTGTCTATTGCTGTAATGAGCACTTTCCTCCCCTGGAGGCCCGGTCTGGGCTGCTGGCCAGCAGTTGGTGTGGAGGACAGGGGCTTTGGAATAGGGAGGGAAATGACCCTTTGTGGTGTTCAGTTGTCCCCAGGGGGTTCACCCACTTCCCTTCCCACAGATCTCCCAACAGCACCAGGGAAACTTGTATTTGCCTCTCCCCAGGACTGTTACTTCTGGGTTCCTTTTACTCGTTTTTATGACAAATACCGACAAGAGCTTATGATTTTTATGTGGCATTTTACTAGCAGCAGCTGGAAGGGAACGGTCAGCAGACTGTGTGTTTGCCACACTGTATCGTCAATGCTTGTCCCGTTGGGTCCCATGAATTATTTATTATGGACAGACAGAGGATAATAAAGTTATCCTTTCCCTTCTCACACAAATAAAGTCCCTGTAAGAGTCATGCATTGCTTGACATCTCTGTGAATCATTCCTTCATTTAAAAACATCATTAGAGTTGGCATACAATATTATACTAGTTTGAGGTGCACAACACAGAGATTTGACATTTATATACCTTGTGTTGTGATCACCACAGTAGGTCTAGTAACCATGTGTCCCCATACAAGGTTACAATGTTATTGGCTATATTTCCTATACTGTACATTGTATCCCCATGGCTTATTTATTTTATAACTAGAAGTTTGTACCTCTTCACCTTTTTCCCCCACTCCCCACCCTTCACCTTTTTCACTCACTCCCCACTCTTCTCGTCTCTGGCAAGCATCTATTTTTTCTCTATATCTATAAGTTTCAAGCAAAACAGAACAGAAACAAACTCCTTCCCCTTTTTTGTTGTCACTATATCCAGAAATCGTCCCAGAGATCTGAGACCTCTTCTGAGGTTACTCCTTCCCTGGGGCCTCTCCTTTGCCCTCACAGAGTCTCTCTCCTGGTATATCTCAGTCTTCTCTGATGGAATTCGTTGTTGCCCCTGAAGTGTCCTAGCCATTTACTTACCCAGGAGAAACTCCCTCATCACCATTCAAAGCCCCCAGATCCCAGATGTGATAGAATGTATGCAGAAATCAGAGGCAGATGCCCCTCAAATGCTGTGTTGTACGAATCTGTCTTGCCAGCATCCTGACTGGCAAAATACTTGTTGCATGGCTGCCAATAGCAGAATACAGTCAGTTGTACAGCACGTTACTTATTTAAGTTGAATGAAATGCCATTGAGCCTTATGAGGAAGGTGGGCTTCAAAAAATCTCCCATAAAGCCCCGAGCCTGAAAACTTTCCCACAGATAGATCTGGTTGTGAGATAGCTGTCTCAAAATAGTTTTTAAAAACTGCCTGGGGAGGAATAATACGATCACTCGCTAGTTTCTTAGTGCGATGGGGCGTAGACCTAAAGTACATTCAGTGAAGAATAAGGGCATTCAGAATTCTATTTTGAATGCCCTTTTTGCAGCTTGTCCAGCAGGACTTCGGGGTAATAAGAATTTATGGGTATGTGGTGAAGTCCAGTGGACACTAAAATACCCCTGGAGCCTTCCTTTCATCTAGGTCTATGAGGAGGAGAAACTGAGGTCATAGTTTGCAACCTGGGGTGCTCATGCCCTTTTTGTACTCATCCTTGTAGTGGGAGGACCTCAGAGGATGAACACTACTCATCTAGATAATTTCTAGATGAAAAAAATTATTTTTTTTGCATTAAAACATGAATATATTTGGGTCCAAGATGTAAAATTCACATAAGCTTTAAAGATAAAAGCCTAACAAATAGCATGTTTATAGCTAATTGCTCAAGGCTAATCCTCTACGTTTCCCAAGGCTACTTGCCTTTGCTTCAGTTGTAATTATTTGGGTTGGAAAATTAGAAGACAGCGTTCTAAGGCCGAGTCAGAACATTTTCTCTGTGGAGGGCTGGATTGTAAATGTTTTAGGTTTTGTGGGCTCTGTAGTTTCTGTCACCTTTAACCTTTCTACTGTAGAGTGAAAGAAACCATGGACAAGGTGTGAAGGAGTATGGATACATTTTAATAAAACTTTATTTACCAAAACAAAGGAAGGCCAGAATTGGCCTAGAGGCTGTAGTTTGTTGTCCCATATTCTAAGGCAACTTCCATGTATTCATAAGTATATTAGACAGATGCATCAGACACAATGGCAATGTTCCAGGCATGATTGGCTCCATGATTGGTGGGACCCAGTGCAAAAGGAAAATGTAGGGGCCCTTGTTTGGAGTTTACTGAGAATTTTCAGGCGATGACAGCAGTAATCTTAAAAAAAAAATCATTGTAGTTAATTATAGCTGTCATGCAGTATTATACTAGTTTGAGGTACACAACAAGTATGGTGCCCTTCGAATCCAGGCGTCCAGTGTCCCCAGAAACCAGCCCTGTGTCTGGGCCCCAGAGATTGTGCTGGATAAGCCAGAAGTTTCCTACTCCCCTGGGACCCCCATTCTTGGTGGGAAGTTCTGTAAACTTTCTAAATAGTGTTGTATCAAGCACATAGCAAAGGATTATACTAAAACGCTTGGCTAAGTCCTCATCTTTTTGGAAATTGCTGCCATTTCTGAGATGGGCGGTACGGGGACCTGGTTGAGGCATGTGGATCAGGGAGCAATGCTGGCCTTGTGGGCTAGCTCAAGTCCTGACACCTCCAGCCCTTCTTGGCCTGAGGAGGGGGAGCCTTTGCAGAGTCATTTCCTGGAGCAGTTCCGATGGAACACAGCGTTCAGGAGCATCTGCCGCATGTAGTTTCAGATTAATGCTTCTGCCACAGGCATGCCTTTCTCCATCTCCCCATAGAGCCCCAGGCGCAGGACACCATGGCTTCCCAGCCCTCTCATGTCTGCTCTGTTCATCCACGTATGGTGTAACTTGTCAGCTTAGATCCTGCACGTTCTTCCCCCATTTGTGTAAAGTAAACATACAGATACCTCAATGTATAAACTGAAGGATATGCAAGAGACAGCGATTGTCTCTGGAAAGGTCTCTTCTAAGCATCTGGTATGGCAAGATTTTTATTGGCTGTTCTATTATTAGATGCTTCAGTGTTTTCTATTTTAATATAATACCTTTTTTAAAATTTATTTTTTTATTGTTGACAGTATTAAAGATGTCCCCTATTCCCCTCTCCAGCCAGCCCCCGATCATGCCTCACCCCAGGCCTTCACCATACCATTTGAGTCCATGGGCTATGCATATAAATTCTTTGATGAATCTCTTCCCACCCACTCTACTTCCCTTCCCCTGAGATCTGGCAGTCTATTCCATGAATCCATGTCTCTGGACTTATTTTGTTCCTCAATTTATTTTACCTTTTAAGTGATATAAAAATGGCTTCATAAATATGTTGTTTTTATTGCTTCTCCAGCAAAACTCGGTTTTGTTTTTCTCTGTTTTATAACTTCTTAAGCTTGGATGTGTTTGCAATTGGGATGGGAGCAGAAGGAGTCCCCTTAAAATACACACACAGACACGCGCACACACACATAATTTCTCTTTCTCACTAACTCGGGCTTGGGCTCTTGGCTAGAGTTCAGAACTTCGAATTGTATTTTACTTTCATATGAGAACTGAGAATAGCTGGAGGGGAGATGTGAGCCAACTTACTCACTTCAGTGACTCCGAAACTTTTGGTCACAAGTAAAATGATATTTCTAGTTGCTTCACGGGACTGAACCATTCAAGTACAGATGTGCCCGTCAGGTCCTCTGGGGTAGGCCTCTCCACACTGAGTGGCCAGCTGAACATTCCAGCAGAACTGAGAAGTCACAGACTGAAAAAAGTCGGGAAGGACCCGTCAAATCTGGTATCATATCCACATTATCACTGAATTGTTCTGCCCCCAATTTCAGTGTCTGCCGCTTTTCTTCGTTTTCTTTCAAATAAGAAAATATCAGGTTTCATTCTGCAGCTGAAGCTATAATAGGACGGAAAAAATTTAATGTTTCTTCAATGAGAAGTGTGAGAATTTCATCAGGTGACAGAACATTCTGTCAGAAGAGGCCTCTCTGTCGTGTGGCACACAGAGCGTTTCACACAGGTTTTCACGAAGCCTTGGCTTGCCCGTGTCTAGAAGGTGTGGGACCGGGTGTGATGTGGACGGGAGTGGGAGGTGGCGAGGTGGACACCCCTGGCCCTGTGTGTAAGCTGTGTGACTTGGACACGTGGCTCCTCCTTCTCCTAGTCAGGCCCACTTCCTTGGGTTTCCTGAGGATTGAATGAGAGAATCCAGTTCAAGCCTCTTGCACAGGGGGGCCTGGAATTAATTCCATAATGTTAGCTAGGTTATATTTTAAAGAAATAGGAAAAAGCTAATAAACCACTTAAAAATTGGTTCATAAGACTTACCGTATTTTTCCCCAGTGAGATATTCATTTGGACAGGTAAAATAAAGAAACAAAATATCATAGACTGCAAATATTGGGAGGAGAAGGTAAGGGTTATCATAAGATCCCATTTTTTCTATGCATGATTCAAAACTCCATGTATGCATAGAACATTTTTCTTTTATTCCTTAAACAAGCACGTGTCCTTGGTTTCTTTACTAAGAAGTCAGTTCCTCAGTTCTAAGTGTGCTGTGTATGAATTCTACCTTTCAGAGTCCATTTGGCCTCATGGTTTTAATACCTTAAGAATTCAGACGATGTAGTCTACATCAGCAAGCTTTGGGAGGCTTGACTCTATACCGAGGCAGGTCAGATTGAACCTGAACTTTGAAAGAGTACATTGGGTGTGCCTCCTCCCATCTCTTAATATATTTTGCTCATAGCTGTAAGTATTGTTATCAAAGCATAAAGGCCCTGGCATCTGATTTTTCATGAGTGCTGGATTGGCTGCAGTAGGAAGAAAATGAAAGTTCTTAATAACCATTTCAGTGGTCATTACCATGCAGGGTGCTGAGGTCAGCATATTTAAGCATACTTCGCCTACTTAAACACTGCCCCTTGAACAATTTTTCCTGATCACACATGAAAAAATTCACATTAAGATCAAAGTTGCATCACTGTGAAATATGAATAGGGTCCCAAGTTATTAATGTTTCATTCAGCTTCAAAGTCATATTGAAAACTGCCTGGAACTTTTGCCTCCTTTTCCGGTATCTTTAATTTCCTTGAAAGATTTGAAACAGAACCAAAGGCCAGTCTGCCTCTCAAAAGACTCCAGGAGAAAAATCTAATTAGAGTCATATTTTCTATTAGACAAAATTAACCAACTAAGAGGTATCTTTGATATAATCTAAGTTGATTATTCTGTCCAGAGGAAATGATAAATGGAGGAATAGTGTGTGAATCACTTTTCAGGTTGTTTTTTCCCCCCATTTGTTCATTCTTATGTTCTTAACTGTGGAGGTTATCAGAAAAGAAAACCCCACAAACCTGAGGTCTGTTTCCCGATGACAAGAGATGGTGCTGCTGGGAAGAAATTGTTCACATGCATAGCAAACCTAGCCAGGTGCGGGGGTGGGTAATTCAACCCTGAAGCGTGTTGTTTGGATTATGGAATTGCTGCAGGGACTCTGTGGAGGAGGCCATGGGAGGGCTTTGGAGGGACAGGCATGAGGCTGAGCCCAGAAGGGCAGCCTGCCCTGCCTTCAGCTTTTCAGAAAAGGGTGTGGATATGCACAGATGGATATGTGTCTGAGGGGGAAGGATTGATGGGCAGTCTATAAAGAAAGGGGGTTTTAAGGAAATGTAGGTCCCGGAGAAGAGAGCTCAATGAGTCTACAGGAGGAGCAGGTCACCTTCTCCTCTAATCCAGCCTTCTTGTCAATCCCATGGAGGGATAATTTCTCCAGAATATTCAGGCAATGGCATTTCTCATAGCTGGACTCCAAGAACTAAAAAAAAAAAAAACTTAAAAAAATTTTGGAGTTACAAAATAACTATTAGTACCATCCTTAAGCATTTGGGGAAATGAGTCAAAAGTAGTTGTCCAAAGTCAGGAGGCGCCTCTCCCTTCCCTCCACCAGAGTTTCAGAGATGACTTGTTTCCTTAGCAGCCACGGTGCAGTTTTGCTGAAGCTGCCGGTGTACGTGTGTGGTGTGTGTGGTGTGTGTGTGTGTGTGTGTGTGTGTGTGTATGTGTGTGTGTGCTCGTGCGTGTGTTTTGTCTCTGAGTGGGTTAGTTCCCTTGTATTTTTCTAAAAAACCATCTGCTACCCTGTCTGTCTGTTTACCCCCGAGCTTTCTTCCTCCAACACTAACGTCAGTTCTGAAAGGGGAAGCTTCTTTGAATAGCAGCATAAGGCAGACGTCACTAGAAAGACAGAGGAGGATTGCTTGGAGGATTGCTGGACTGAAAGGTGAGGGCATCCAGGTCCTTCACCCAGTGATGGTCATAGCTATGACCTTCACAAGGTCACCCAACATCCTAGGGCATGCTCTCAGCTGTCACACTAGGAGAGCTTGGGCCTAAGATATAATCTTAAAAATCCTTTCTGGTTCTCATACCCTGTTATCAGCAATAAGGAAATGATATGCCTCTTCAATCCTGATATACATTAGTAGCAAAATGAGAAGCTGGGCTGGCCTGGGGCTAAATGGTTGATCTGCATGTCCTCGTGTTACTGTTGATCAGGGGCTAGGCTCGTCCTCGATGTAGCTTGCAGGTAGGGGTCTTGTGTCTGAAGCTGGCTGAAGGGACAATGGCCACACCAGCAGAGAGCACATGTAACTATGTATGGAGCCTGGCATTACTCACCTATCTATTTGTGTGTCTAGGCACTGACTGGGTTGAGTGAAGTTTTGGCTTCAATCAGGTTCAGTGCAGAAGCAGCACAACATTATCATTTTGCTGTGGGTACACATTTACTAAATGCCTACTGTGCTCTGCGCCCGGAACTAGAGATTATTAAGAGATTCAGAGGAAATAGAAATGCTTATGCTTCTGATCCCACAGGGAGGAAAACTTATATAAATGGAGCAGCTGGTATTCTACCCTCCACTGTGGGTTTCTTTCACGAATGTTGAAAACAAAAATGTGGTCAAGAAGGGTTTTAGGGTACATGGGGAGTGTGAATTTTGAGAGAGGTTCTCAGAACGTTACTGACTTGGTTTGGTGAGGAGCCTGTTTCACACATGGGGGAGGAAGAAGGGGCTGGGTAGTGAGATGCGTCTGCAAGTGGATTAGCATGGCTGCATATGGGACAAAATTTGGAATCTCTCTCTCTCTCTCTCTCTCTCTCTCTCTCTCTCTCTCTCTCTCTCTCTCACACACACACACACACACACATACACACACACACACACACACACACACACACACACACACACACAATCCTCATCAATTTAGTTCCTAGAAAAGAGTTGTTTGGTGGAGAATGTTAAATGACAGAGGAGATGGTCTCCCTGCCATTTGTGGGGAGGAGAGGCCAGGAAAGTATGGTATTTTTGTTTTCTGCTCAGATTCATCATTTCATACGTACAGACTATGAGCATTGTGACAGACCTACTGCGACAAACATCTAAAATAAAACTGTTTTGTTGCCTTTTTGCCCCAGATAATAGGAGCACATGCATAAGTATAGATTAGATTGACTTGACGTTTCAAAGTGAAATGAACAGATTTATGTTAATTTTCTATTAGATAAGTTGAACAATCACATCCATATCTAAGAAAAACTTGAACCTATCATTTTTTATACCTTTTTAATTGCGATGAGCCTACTGATCCTGAGCTTAGGAGCTGGGACAATATCAAATTGCTGTAAAATGTTCTTTTTTTTTTTTTTGGAGATGTAATTGACATATAACAATATATTAGTTTCAGGTCTACAGCATAATGATTCAATATATGTGTATATATAGTGACATGAGCACCACAGTAAGTCCAGTTAACACTCATGGTTATTTTCTAAGAAAAGTCAGGCAAAAAAATATTTGTTAAGCAGCTTAATATCATTGCCTATGTTAATGCAAAAATAAAACAAAACAAAAATTTAAAAAATTCAAACCTGTAAAGATTTTTTTTGAGTTTATATAAGCCAAACTGTCGAAATTTATCTCAACGTATTGGGATAATGCTCCAGAGAATGGCAGTTTTTTGCCTTGTTTTATACATTACAATAAAAAGAGGAGACGTAAGTAGATTACATGAAAACTATTGGTGATAGATTAAAGAGGTGGGAGAAATCAAGTGGGAAAACTCTGGAATTGGATAAAAAGTTAAAATGATTGACACATATTTCTTTTTCTTGGGTGGATACAGGGTAGTTAATGGTCAACAATTAAACAACAATAACAATGGTCTCCAGAGAGTGGTGCCTCTGCTTTGAGGAGTCCAGAAAAATTTGACATTTTAATGATATGTTATCATAGATGCAAAAAGACAATAGGCTCCGGTAAGGTAAAGACTGACCTTTGTCAGGGAAGTTACTTGCTTAGGAGTGACTACTCACCATACACTGCTTTTAGTTTCATTTAATTTCAGACGATCCTTTGTGGTACTTTAGGTCTCTGAGTTTGCAAAACTGCCATGCAGGCCTTCCCTGAGCTAGTCAGTTTAACATGTGGTCTTTTCTTCTGTCCACAGCTATTAAAATTCAAACCATTAAACTTAGAATCAAACATTTTAAAACTTAATGGACCGAATGCAAACACTTCAACCAAGACTTCTATGTAGAGAATTAGGAAAAAGGCATTTATCCTGTCCCAATTGCAAGACAAGTAATTTTCAATTTGAGAAAAAACAACAATCACCTTTCTAAAAGTGACTTTCTTTGAAATCATGGGCTTGTCTGATTAACCGATGTTTAGCCATATTTATTAGCAAAATCAATATCAGAAGGGCCTCAAATCATAATTGAAAGTAATTTTGGGAGCAACTAGCTTAGCAAACATTGGTGCTGATAAAATTTGTGTTGTTGCAATCCCTGCTCCCCATAAGTCAGCAGTAGGGCCAACACATCAATGCTTTAAAGACCACACTAAATCTTTAACAAGAGTTACGTTAAGACTATTAAAAAACCCAACACCTTCCTAACCAAATTTTTCTGAGTTCCTGTTTAAAAGTAGTGAATATAATTGTATTTTATCAGTAAGAATTCAAAGGACAGAATGTTTAATATAACTACCTTTGCATAATAATTATATTTTAGCAGGTATTTACAACATAAATGCTCTAATAATATACTTCTAATTTACAGTTACATTCTGTACTAAAATCTTGACTATAAAAGCTAAAAATTTTGAATATTGATCAAAGTGATAAAAAAGATGCAACATCCTTTTTGTTGTTGTTGTTAACTGTGGAAATAAGATAATCACAAACAGAGTAGGACTTCCTTTTCTTTACAAAGCATCTTTTTTTTATTTCCTAGTTTTGTTGAGAAATCATTAACCAGAACATCTTGGGGTGGTATTTTTTTGTAGCACCCTTGAAAGATGTATAACTAAATATCAGCATTACTGCCAACTGCCATCAGTGTTTATGGGTGTCAGTGACTGTAGTTTATTCTGTGACTACACATTGCTACAATTAGGTTAGATTTCTGAATTTTTAAAATAACAATTTAAAATGTTGGTCATGGGAAAGAGGTAAGAAAATAGAGTGTGCTTTTCTTACATTGCCTGTTTCTCTCTGGGGTGATGTAAAGAATGGTTATTTCCAGCAAAAGTGACCCCAAACTGTCTGTTCCATTCTCCCTTAAAAAAATTCATACTATTTTCCAGATCTAATGAAAGAAGAAACAAATGTTCAGAATTGAAGACATTAAGTTCATCTTCAGCCCTGTCTATACATGGCTGATTGCTCTGTACTGGGTGTGGTCTGGGGCTGGCTCCCTGTGTGACTTCTTTATAGGGAGCTGGAGGCCACCAGGTAGAGAACAGATGCCCTCTTGCCAATGCATGTTTATTTCACTGCCCACCTTTAATCCCATCATGTTTTAACCGTTGAAAAAGGCCCTCAAATGAATCATATAATGAGATTTGCAGGAGGCCAGGTTCCCTATCAAGTATCTAGCCCTGGAATTACTTTAATGGCAATTCGATTAATATTAAACTATTTTTCCATAACTGAAGCTTAAATACATGACAGTTAAATAATGTTACCTCCAAAGAAGCTGACGATTCTTACAGTTTTCTGGGATATAAAACTCCTTTGGGAACCTGCTAAATTTTCTGGATCTTCTTAAAGCAATTCTCCTTAATGAATCCGAATTTTGGCATATACTTTCTGGAAGTCTACTGACATCCCCTTTCCCTTCCAGATTATCCTAGACTTGAGCATTTTTAAAAAAAATATTTTATTGATTTTTTACAATAGAGGAAGGCAGAGGGAGAGTTAGAAACATCGATGAGAGAGAATCATCAATCAGCTGCCTCCTGCACACCCCCTACTGGGGATGTGCCCACAACCAAGGTACATGTACCTTGACCAGAATTGAACCTAGGACCCTTGAGTCCACAGGCCAACACTCTATTCATTGAGCCAAATGGGTCAGGGCATTAAGTATTTCTTATATAGCTGTAGAATCCTACCTGAATTCAATACTTATTCCTGCCGCCTATAGCTTGCTGACACTGGGAAAGTCTTCTAAATGCCAACAACATATATACATATTTTTTTGTCTCCAGTATTGGTACATTACCTAGGTATGTGGAGTAAACAATATAATGCATGTAAACGTGCTCACCATTGTGCCTGCCATGCAGAAGGTCATTTTTATTTATAGATTTAATTGTCATGTGGAATACCATGTTCAGATTAGTTGAACAGCAGATTTGAGTCTTCCTGGAGGAAAGTCTCCCTGAGAGGTTAGGTAATAATCAGAAGATTTCTTGGGAGAGCTTAGGACCAGAGTTATTGAGAATTAGTGGGCCAACGATAGTGCTTTTACAGTTTGCTAACTCATTGTTGTTGCATCTACCTCTATGCCAGGTAAACAGTTAACAATACATACTCTTAGAAGGCAGATAAGACATCTTTTTCCCCTAGAGATGTGTTCACAAATTCTTTCAAATTATCTTTTATTTTCAAGGACCCTACACAACCATTTTTGTTAATAGCAATTTCCTCAGACAGGCCACTGTAGGGTAGATCCTAGAGCCATTTTCTGGTTATCATTGGAGCCATATCATACTGTGACCATGCCCTCGCTATGTTGTTTGGACCATGTCTTCTACAGAGGGCTAATGGGCTTTTTAAATTTCCAATTTTTAAATTACTTGCAGTTTTTATGAACAATCTATAGTATTTTTGACTCTCTATTTTTCACATATTTAAAAGGCTCGAGTAGTGTAACCAGCAGTCCTGTCTACACTATCTGCATATGAAGACTGCCTTTAATTGATGGGAAGGACTGATACATGGATGTTGGGAAAACCTCAGGGTAGAGAGTCAGATAGATCTGTGTTGGAATCCCTCTTGGCCATTTCCTAGCCTTTGAACTCAGTCAGTGTTCATATGGGTGTTCTGGGACATCTTCATGGTCTCATATGAACATCCTTGCCAGTGGCTATTATGATTATGATGCTTCTCTTAGCAATATTGTGTCTTCATGACCTGGAACACTGGCTTTGCTCAAAAAGGGCCATCTTATCTCTGGATTTGTTTTTGACAAGTGACCAGTTGAAGTAGTACTTTCCAATGTATAGGGATAGAAGGAAAAATAACCCACTATTTTGCATAGATGTTTATCATTGAATATATTACACTGCATTTCTAATTTAACCAGGGAACCTAACTGTTGACAAAATTCATTCTGGTAGTTCTATGTGTTCTATGGAATGTGGAGTAATGTATACAGAAGAATGATTTATGTGCTTGGATTATGCTGTGGAATTTAAAGAATTAGTTTTCTTAGGAAACTAGGATCCATTGCCTTAGTTCTTACAAGGTTCACATGTTAGGTTGGTTTCAAACATTATGCATTGTGCGTTTTAGGTTGCTGAGTACCACAGTCCACAGACATCTAAGTTTGTAGCATTGACACTTAGGAGGGACAATGATTATTATCTGAGAGTTGGTCATACCATAAGGAATCATTACATGGGTCTGTAAAGAATTAATTAACTCACTCTGCTTTCCTTGGATTGCATCCAAAATCAACCTTGGATGGTAACTCTCAGAATTAGCTGCTCCAAACTCTTCCTCCCAAAGAAAATGTGTCACAAACACTGAGCCCATGACTAAAACTTACCAAGCAAGAAGAACCAATGGCAGACCTTAGTTTCCTAGTTAAAGATACTCTAACGTTTTCCAGTGAGGTTTATAGAACATTGATATTTACTTTTAGAATCAATAGTATTGTTTTACTAACTCTATCCAATCTAAAACCAAGGTAAAAAACTAAATCTCATTTGTTTAAAGTGAAGATTGTGTTTTTGTTGTTATCGTCAGCCTGAGACCTCCTGGACAGTCTTGGAATGCTTGCATTTGCTGAGGTCAAAAGACAGTCATATTTGAGATCCAGATCTCAAAACGCAGCAGCTTACCAGCCATGCGTTTGTGGGCAGTGCCTTTTGCTCTAGAACTGAATTTTCATTAAAACAGATAATAGCCACAATTCTCTTCAGCTTTAGCATTCTGCAAAGTGTCTTGTCTATTATATTGGTAATTTCAATGTGCACACATATTTAAAACATCGCTCTCCATTTAAGATCCATATAGCTCTTTTCTAAAGCAAAAAACACCCCATGACTGATTTTCAGTGATAGATAGGAAACCCAGGCGACTAATTAATAGCCCAGACTTGGGAAGAGTCCTGGTCAAAGATGTAAAAGCATCTTGATGTTAGAAACTATCTCAGCATTGTTTAGGGAAGCATTATTGTGAAAAGTTCTGTTAAGCCCGCGGTGCTGATGGGATCAGTTATTAACTCATTCTGGAGTTCTGCAGCTGGTGGACACTGCCACTGTCCTGCCACTCGAATGGCAGCTGGAAAAACCATAGAGACATTAAGAGATGGATGGTGTTAAAGGCTTGAGTTCTCATTCTGAACCTATTGGTTTAAAAATGAAAAGTTTTTTTCAGGAAAAAAATAGTGACATGGGTGGGTTATTTTTCCTTCTATCCCTATACATTGGAAAATACTACTTCAAATGGTCACTTGTCAAAATGGATGACATTAAGGATACTCTTAAATTTTGTACTTACTTAAAGTTTCAGGTGTCCTTAGAAACTTGTTATTATGCCATAGTAATTCTCCTAATTTAGCTGCATGCTAGACCTACAGCCCAGTCTCCTTGGTTGTGAAAATTATTCCCTTAGATTGTTACATTATTTATTGTATCTATCTCATTTTCTGGGAGGGGATTATGTTGAATGTATTGGAAAAACAGATATTTGGTAGTCAGTTGAAAAGTTAAATGTTTAGTACTTGTGGCAATTACGTCATGATTGCTAGTCTTATCAGTAAATGGCTCAGGGAGATTTTCATTGACTATGCTATGATGATGTATCAATGCATTTCTTTTACTATGACATTTATAGAAAAAAATTTATTGTGCTCTCATGTTTCTTTTAGTGTGTTGTTTTAGACTTATCCATCAAAAATTGACACCAAATATACTTGTATGCTGAGAGTATATCAACAATTCCCAGAAGAGATTAATTTATCTTCTCTTCTGCAAGCAAAGTTCTGCCATTAAAATGTGAGGCAATGATGGATTTAGACATAATTTGACACCATAACATTATTCTAAACATTAATCTTCTCAATTCTCACAGTTTTATTGTAAGTTAACTAAATAATTACATTTTACACATTACATTTTCTTTTTTGTATTATGAAACTGCCATGGAGTAAATGACTGCTTCATCTTCTTCACACAAGTGATGATTTGCCGAAGTAATTCATTCACTCATTTGCCATGAATTGAGTGAAGGCCTACTATACATCAGACAGTATTCTGGAAGCTTGGGATAGATCAGTGAACAGAGGGAACATCATTGCCCTAGGAAGCATGCATTGTAGAATGTAGAATAATGACAATAAAATAAAAAATTCTTAAAACAGTAAGTCATAAATACTGTGAAAAATAATCGAGTGGGTCAGAGGATGAGGAGTGTTGGAGAAGGGTGGTAATGGTGTTATATGGGAAGTAGATTTGTGAACAGACTTGATGGAAGTGAGGGAGTAAACCATGGAGGTATCTGGGGAAGAGAGTGCTGAGTGGAGGGCACAGCTGGTGCAACGGCCCTGAGGTAGGGTTTGACAGTGGGGCTGGGATACAGTGAGTGAGGGAAAGAATAGATGATGATGTCAGAGTTAGGGAAGAGTACTTTGAGTGGGGCCTTGTAGGTCATGGTAAGGACTTGACTCTTCTTTGGGGAGAAGGTTTTGAGTAGAGAATGACCTTGCCTTATTAAGAACAATGCTAACAGAGCAATGGATAAAGTCATTGTTATGGTCTTCCTAATGAGTTCTCCTAAAACTTCACCAATCTGTCAAAAAAAATTTAATATATTTTTATTGATTTCAGAGAGGAAGCAGAGGGAACAAGAGATAGAAACATCAATGATGAGAGAATTATTAATCAGCTGCCTACTGCATGCCCCCTACTAGTGATGGGGCATGGGCTCTTGACCAGAATCACACCTGGGACTCTTAAGTCTGTTGTTTATACTATTACTTTTTTCTTCTAATATCTCAAATGATTGGAGCTCAAAAAAGAATGTTTACAATCTTAATCACGTATATATAAAGAATTTGCATATATTCCTGCTTTGTCTGTTGTTTATACTATTACTTTTTTCTTCTAATATCTCAAATGATTGGAGCTCAAAAAAGAATGTTTACAATCTTAATCACGTATATATAAAGAATTTGCATATATTCCTGCTTTGCCTGGTGTGTTCAGTGGTTAGAGCGTAGGCCCAAGCACTGAAGGTCATAGGTACATACCTGGATTTCTGTTTGCTCCCTACCCCCTCAGCCTGGGCAAGTGCCAGAGGCAACCAGTCATTGTCTATCTTTCACCTCTCTTTCTCTTTCTCTTTCTCTCTCTCTCTCTCCCTCTCTCTCTCTCTCTCTCTCTCTCTCTCTCTCTCTCTCTCTTTCTCTTTCTCTCTCTCTCTCTCTCTCTCTCTCCCTGTCTCTGCTTCCACTCTCTCTGAAATAATATCCTCAGATGAGGATTAACACACTAAAAGAATTTACATATATTCTAAATATAATTTCTTAAAGTATAAAGTTACTTTCTAAAAGTAAGAAGAATAAAAGGGAGAATCTAAAATTATATAAAGTAGTATATAGCAAAAATGATATAAAGCAGGCTAAGTGACATAAAAATAATTTCAAAATAATATAAAAAGTATAACTAAAATGATATAAAAATAATATTTTCTTCATATCAAACACTAAGATGTGCCCATGAATTTCACAAGGCATGCATTTCACATTTACTGGCATGACTACTAGCAGGGGTTTGGCAGTATCAATAATGAAAGCCTGTGGTCGTTTGCTCAGTTGGAACCTGTCTGGTTTCTTTTTAACTTGGCAGGCATGCTGCTACAGAGTTAGGCAGTTTTTCTAATGTTTGTGTTTAAGTCTGTCCTTATTTTTATTTTTCTAGAAGTTGAAAGCTTCACCCTCTCTCTCTCTCTCTCTCTCTCTCTCTCTCTCTCTCTCTCTCTCTCTCTCTCTCTCTCTCTCTCTCTCTGTAATCTGAAAACCTTTGCTTAGTACAGTCCCAACTTTTCTGTAACATTTGTGATTCTGTACTTGAGCGATAAATGTTAGAAATAGAGGTTTCTAGTATACTTAGACTACTGAAGGCCCGGAAAGTATTCAAGTTTAACTCCAGAATCATTTGCAAAAGCCCTGAAAAAAAATTATAACTAAATTTTACTACTTGGGTAAAATGAATAAAACAGAAGGGAGAGTGTGGGGTGTGAAACCTCAACTCCCTGAAACCTCAAAGCAAAAGCAGTTGCAGATCAGCCTGTGGGAAACCAAAATACATTTTTGCAGAAGTCTAAGAAGTTAGATATATCTCTGAACCACAATGAGGCATTAGCATATAGTTGTTCATTTGGAATGGTATTGGATACACATCTGAAGTATCTGATTAATCATTTACCTTGCAGAATACATTCTAAGTCTAAATTATTTTGTTTTGGCATCAGAAGTTTAGCATAGTAAAGACTTTCTGCTCCAATCCTCAGAAATATCTTTGGAAGTTGTCCATAAATACATATTAAAGAAGTAGCAGTCGGTATTTCCCTCCTAAACCCATGGACACGTTTCCAACGTCCCTATTCCACACTGGCCTTTCTTTGTTGAGCCATTCCGGGCAGATTCTTTCTGAGGTTGTTTCTCTTTGAATGTTTTCTCACAGGTTCTTTCCACTTGACTAAAAGTATTTACATATGAGTTTCAAGCCCATATAATTTCAGCAGATTGTTTAAGGTGGATTTCAACTAATTAGACCCGGGCTGCTCATTTCATACAGCACTGTTGCAAAGTTAAATCTTTTCTCAAGAGTTCGTATTCAAGATGGGCATACCAAGACAATATGCGGATTCACCATTAATATCCTTACTTTCGAAACTCCTCTTCCTCTCGTTTGATTCAGGAGATCTTGGTCTTCTGTACTCTCTCATAATCAGTGACCTGGAAAACTGGAAGACAGAAAATGATGGCCTTGGCAGAGCAGGCGTGTCCCCTTGAGTGTGCATTGTGAGGCTAATTAGCCGCTGCACCACCACGTTGGCAGTGTGGCTCTGCAGGAAGGTGGAAGGTCTGTGATGTGCTTCCAGCCACTGCCGATGGCTGTCCTGTCATGTCGGAACCATAGGAGTGGTGAACCCAGGCATCAATAGGGAGGTTCTCCATGTGTTTGCTGGCGTGATCACAACCTATTGTTATTATTATTATTATTATTATTATTATTATTATTATTAAGGACCATTATTCATCCTCTGAGAAAGAGAAACGCATTGTGGGGTGGATCACAATTCAGTGTTCTACTGAGGTTCGAATAAAGACATCCTTGCATCCCACATTTGTGTTCTTCATTCCACCTTTCACATGTCAGGGAGATTGCCATTCTCTTTTGCAGCCCATGCTTCCATTTTCCTGGTTCTTCTTTCTTGTAGTTACCTCAGATTTCCCACATGTTCTTCTAGAGACAGACATGCAGAAGGAACAAGTGACCTGCTATCCTGGGACTTCTGAAAACACTTCTCTTTGAAACACACTGTGGCCCGACCCTGGTGCTGGGTGCCATGCTATTAGGGTAAGACCACTTAATAGTTGCAGGAAGTGAAAAGCACTTCCTTATGGAATTCTGAGCACTAACACTGACAAACACTGCAATTGTGAAATTGGGCATTATAAACCTTATTCACTACATCCAGTTTTCCCTTTGCATCTTGGCTCCTTTTGACTCCTTTTGGATATAAATTTAAAAGGTAACTGGCTGCATTTGATTTTCGGTAAAGCTTTAACTTTTAGAAAGAGGAAGACCTGTAAATGAACTTATCTCCAGTGTGAAGCTATATCTTGGAGTTCGGGTGAATTGTCTTCACTGAGTACTGATGATTTACGAGAAGAAAAATAAATATTTGCACTTGATTGGTAAATGTGTTTGCTCGCATTTTGATAACACTGAAGTTTAAAGTGCTTTAAACAGGGTTCACGCAGTCAAGAAAAGGGTTGGTCTCAGCCAGTACAGAAATTCTGATTGATGGACATGTTCATATTTAACACAATTACATAGATGGTAGTAATAGGAAAACCATCCTATTGTGGCTCTAGCACATTCTGATTTATATGCCCAAGCATGTACATGCTTATTTACTGCACTCTCTCTTTTTTTAAATCTTCACCTGAAGATATTTTCCCATTGATTTTAAAGAGAGAGAGAGAAACATATCAATTCCTTTCCTTTTGCATGCACCCTGACTAGGACCCGGGCTGGAGAGGAACCTGCAACTAAGGTATGTGCTCTTGACCGGAATCAAACCCAGGACCTGTTGGTCTGCAGGCCAACACTCTATCCACTGAGTCAAACCTGCTAGGCTTTTACTGCCCTTTCATCACATATTGGTTGTTCAAGAATATTCCTGAACTATAGGTTTACAGAAAGATAATTTTTGTGGAGTGGGGGAGGGGAGGAAAGAACTGTGGATAGTGGAGTGGAATCAAAACTTTAGAAAAAATGATCCTTATTGAAACCATTGGTGAAACTCTTAATAATTTACTTCACACTGAGGTTGAACACAGCTCAAAGTTAATGCAGGAAAAATGCCCCACTAAAATGATTTGCCTTTGCTCATTTGGGATTTGTGAGGTTATTTCTTAAAGTTGCTTAAGAATTACTATGTCTTAAATATAACCCACATATTGCCCAAGAATATAAGTTCTAATTATGGCAATTATTTTTTAAAGGTAGGATTCATTACTAGGAATCAAGAAGGCAACAGACTATTAATAATTTTATGTTATATTCTATGAGAGTACTTTTAGATGTCCTTAATGTTGAAATCAAGTGTTTAAAACAACCTAGCAAATAACCACTATTATTAAAATAACATTAACTGGGACCTTTTATATAAGCATTGCTGATGACAAGGGTCAGCATTGGAAAATGGGTCTTTGGGATTCCCCCCAATCTATACAGTATTATATATTTTTTCCTGGGATATTTTGAAATGCTCTCTTTTAGTTAATTCAGAACTGAAAAATAATTGACAAGCAACCCAGGATGTAACTAACCTTTCTCACCAAGTTGGACAAATTTGCTTTGAGGAAGTAATGGGGAGGGATAAAATATTTGATTCTTCTTCATGAGAAGCACTGTAAGACCTAGATTCTACACCCAATTTTACTCACTTCCTTTGTGGTCTTAATGAGTCTTTTCTTGTCTTGGTGCCTCAGTGTTCCCATTTAAGAATATGGGATTGGAACCAATATAATTTAAGAGTGTTCCTCTAGCTTCAATCTATTTTAAGCCTCTCTTGGAGGACACACTCTACATTTCAGAGGACTCTAAACTTGACCTGATAAAGTGTTCAAGCCTATTGCCACCACCATGACTGCTCACTTTCCTTTAATTTATCTCCTAGTCCTCCTGGGTTCCTTGGCTCAGAAAATTTGCCACCACACTTGGGCTTTATTCTTGACTCTTCTTTCCTTCTTCACACCCACAGCTTACCAAGTCCTATTGGTTCTACTGGAATAGCTTAGAATCCCTCCACTTCTCTCAGTCCTCACTGCTACACGCAGATGAAAGCCCCTGTGGCCATCACTTACGTGTATCACCCCCTTCTTATGCTTCTTCATTCCCATCACCCTTAGCCCAAAGTCCAAACTCCTCACTGTAGCTTATAAGACCATTCTTATATTTGCACCTGCCATTTCTCCTCACTCTTCCTCTAGTCAACCAGCCATATGTACTATTCTCATTTCATTGAAGACACCTTATCCTTTCTCTCCTGACTTTCTTATCTATAGTTTCTTTGGCCTGGTCTTTTTTTTTCTTTAAATACCAATTTTTATTTTTATTTTATTATTTTTAAAAATATTTTTATTGATTTCATAGGGCAGTGGTCATTAGTCAACAGAGCAAACCATGGCTTATGAGCTGCAGTTTGCCGACCACTGTCATGGGGAAGGGAGAGGGAAAGAGAGAAAGAAACATCAGTGATGAGAGAGAATCATTGATTAGCTTCCTCCTGCACGCCCCCAGTGGGGATTGTGCCCTTGACCGGAATTGAACCCAGGACCTTTCAATTCCCAGGCCTATGCTCCATTCACTGAGCCAAACTGGCTAGGGCTGGCCTGGTCATTCTTATTTAGTCCTACCCTCTCTTCTCTACTCATTTCCATTTGGCTAATCCTCCTGATCTTTCGGGTCTTATCTTGAAAGTTACTTCCTTGATATGTTTAGACAAGGTTATTTAATTTTCCATAGCTGCTTGTGCTACTTCTGCTTTAACATATCATACTTGGATGTAATTCTACGTTTAATTGTCCATCTCCCTCTGCTAGGAAATGTGTTCCATGAGGGTAGGAACTTTTCTGTCCTGTTCTTGGTGGTATCCTCATCTCTTGGCACAGTGCCTGGTACATGGTAGACATTCAAATACTGGCTAAAAGAATACATGAAATAAATAAGGAAAGAAAAGTAAAACTGAATACATTTTCAGTAATAAAGAAAGCCTAACAGGGAACAATATATTTCCATCCTCTCTTTTCCTGCCATACTTCTCTTTACCTCCCACCCTAGGGACACTCCTACCAATACAGGGCCTGTTGATGTTATTTTATAATTTCAAAAGAAGTAATGGCTCTTCCTCTCTATAGCATTGGAAGAGATATCCAGTCCATTCCCTCCCCCTCCTAACTTCAAGTTCCTCATTGCACTTATTTGTATAAGAGACAAGCGCCCATGTTTGATCTAATTCAACTGCATAGATGACTTCAGATTATTTTTTACTGCTTAGCAAAAAATTGTCAGTGCAATAATAAGCTTTGTTTAAAGCTCTTTTCATCCATCTCGTCACTGATGTGATATATTTAATAGTAGTGACCCAGACTGATTCAGTGCCAGTGTCATCATTATCTTTAGTTGAATGTTTCTTCTATCTTAATCTCTGTAAGCACAGTCCTTTTGTTCCCTTTTGCTCATTTAAAAATTTGGCACAGAAAATCTTAGTGCTGGATAGGGTGGGGAGATCTTCAAGAAATACTCTTTAGCCACTATGGAAAACAGTATGGTGGCTTCTCAAAAAATTAAGAATAGAGTCATCCTATGATCCAGCAATCCCTCTTCTGGATATCTTGCCGAATAATTTGAAAACATGTATTCACAAAGATATATGCACCCCTATGTTCATTGCAGCATTATTCACAATGGGCCAAACTTGGAGACAACCAAAGTGTCCTTTGCTAGATAATTGGATAAAGATGTCACACACACACACACACACACACACACACACACACACACAGAGTGGAATACTACTCAGCCACAAGAAAAGATAAAATACTGCCATTAGCGGCAACATGGATGGATCCACTGAATAAATCTCATACTAATAAGTCAGATGGAAAAAGTCAAGAACCATATGATTTCACTCATATGTGGGATATAAGATTAAAAGCAATAAATAAAAAAAGAAGAAAACAAACAAAAAACTCAGGCACAGACAGCATAATGGTGATTACTAGAGTGAAAAGAGGTGGAGGGTTAGTAAAGGGTAAAATGTATCAAATATATGGTGACAGAAGAAGATTTGATTTCAGGCAGTGGACCCACAATACAATACACAGAGGATGTATCACAGAAGTGTGCACATGAAATTTATATAACCTTAATAACCAATGTCACCCCAATGAATTTAACCAATTAACTGCCATGATTCTTTTAATTTAATTTAAAAAGGTCTGCCATTTGCATCTATAGATGCTGACTTTAAAAGTGGGTGAAGCCAGCCTAGTTGGTGCCTAAGTCTGTCTTTGCTCCTTAAGGAGACAAAGTAGCATAGTCAGTTAGAGAGTAGGCTCTAAAGTCAAAGCCCATATCTGGAACCTTCTAGCTGATTGACCGACCCAGAGCAGGTACTTAACTGCCTTTAGCTCCAGTTTTCTTATCAATCAAATGGGGGTAATAGTATTACCTACCTCTTACCCATTTTAATGAAGGTTAAATGGGGTACCTGTAAAGTGGAACACTCTCAACACATGTCAACTATTATATAAATAGGTCTCTGATGTTAGCATAAGACTTGCCTGCTTATAATTATTTGCATACATGGGGGAAATGAATAAAAGTGGTAGTTTTAGCTTTGCCAGAAGACAAAAGTGGCTTAAGGTGCCAAGTACAAAGAGCCTTGGGCTGGGAGCCAGGAGATCTTGTTAAGTCTGCTGCTTGCTCACTACACGACCAAGGGTCCAGCCACCAGTTCTCTGAGTCTGCATGTCCTTATCTTAAGAGGAGGCAGTTTCCACCCAGTCAGCGCTGTTATCCTTTCTAATGTTTGCATTTTGAGTCCAGGTATGAGGGATTATTTCATTTCATTTTTCATTTTAAATATATTTTTGTTGATTTCAGAGAGGAAGGGAGAGGGAGAGAGAGATAGAAACACCAATGATGAGATAGAATCATTGATCAGATGCCTCTTGCACAACTGCCACTGGGAATCGAGCCAGCAGCCCAGGCGCGTGCCTTGACTGGGAATCGAATTGTGACCTTCTGGTTCATAGATCAATGCTCGACCACTGAGCAACACCGGCTGGGTGGATTATTTCATTTTAAATACCTCCCTGTGCTAGACTCTGAATAAATATTTGCTAACTTGAATGGAATCTACTGACTTTATCTCTGGAATGTGGAGGACTTGGTTTTATGATTTTGAATTGTAAACATAGAAAACAATGATGACGATGTTTGCAATAAAAAAAAAAAAGACATAAAATTCATTGCCAGAGATTGGTTGTGTATTAGGGCTGCTGTAATAAAATGTGAGGAACTGAGTGACTTAAACACCAGAAGTTTATCCTTTCATAGGCTGGAAGTCCAACATCAAGATTTCATTAGAGCTGAGTCCTTCCCAGGCCTCTGAGAATCTTCCCCATGCTTTCCTCCCAGCTTCTGGGGCTTTGCTGGCCAACTTTGGCATTCCTTGGCTGTGCCTCATCTTCACAGGGTGTTGTCGATGTGAGCCTATCTGTGTTCAAATTCCCCTTCTTTTATGATACCTGCCATATTGGATTAGGGGCCTAGCCTACTCTAGTTTGATTTCATATTAACCTATCACAGTCTGAGTTAGTCGGGTAGAGCAGGGGTTGGTTAGGATTTCAACACATAAATTTTAGGTGATGCAGTTCACCCCACAATAAGCTGCTGATCCGTTTTATCAGTATAACTACCCATCTATCCACCCTTCCTTCCAGTAACCCTGTAGTGTATAAAGATGGAGGGATAATAGATGATTTTATGCAGAATTTTCTTTACAGGACACTTGTTAATGTTTTACATAAATGACCACTAGCTAATTCTCACCAATTACCTTTTGATTTGTGAATTGTTCATAACTTACGTTTCTACCTCATTCCTCTTTTTTACCTTACTGTCCCACTTTTTCTACTCTTCTCTCATCACCAAATTCACCTGATTTTCCTTCTTCACTGAGCATTTCGCTTGTTATAAGCAGAGAGTTCTGCCACCAGATGGTGTGCAAGGATTGGCAAAAGAATTGAAATACATTGGCCAATGTGTCTGCTTTTCAACATTTTATTTCAGGAAAAAGCTTGATGTAACAAGCCAGACAGGAGAGTCTGGGATTGTCTAGATTTTAATTATCCCTATAAATGTCCTCTCCTTTTATTGTGGAAACAGAAACCTGAGATGGAAATTTTGAGGAAAAATGAAACCTATAAAGTTTGATAAATAAGAGTTACTAGGAGATTCTGATCTCAACATTAGGCTGAGAGGTGGAAGCAATATTCTTGAGCCAGAGGTCCACTTCCTCAAACAGAAACAACAGAAAGGGGAAAGCCGTGAAGTGCAAAAAAGCTGTAGAATGACATTTGTAAAATAGGGACTTTTGCTGCCATCTAACTCAGGAGTTCACAGTGAGATCTGAGCCCAAAAGCAGCACGCAGACCACCACCACTTACAATTGGCTTTGTTAGCTTGAACACTGTTGTGTTATTATTACTGTTACTAGAGGCCAGGTGCATGAATTTGTGCATGGGTGGGGTCCCTCAGCCTGGCAAGCAATTGGGGCCGATCAGGCCATCTCGCCCAGTCTCAATTGGGGTCCAAAGGGGCTGGCCAGCCAGGGAAGGGCTGCAGGAGGGCTCCAGGGCGTGTCTGGCCCTCTCACCCAGTCCCCATCACCAGCCCCAGCAGCAAGCTAACCTACTAGTCAGAGAGTCTGGCTCCTGGCGGTCAGTGTGTCATAGGGACTGATGGATCAGTCAACTGATCAATCCAACAATTAGCATTTTACACTTTTATTATATAGGATTACTGATTCCCAGCATTTAGACAATCCCAATGTTTTACATAACAATCCATATTTCAGGCTTCTCTTTGGGAATAAAAAATTGGAAGACCTGGTCATATTGGTTGATATTTTTCTCTTGGCAATACCGTGTTATGGCTGAACTGTGGCTGTTTCTTTAGTTGGAACTTGTGATTTACAGTTTGACTCTGTCTCTTCCAACCCTATTGTGTTACACTGAACCTTTACCCTCATTTAAAATGTTACCTGTCTCTGCCTTGCCCATGAAAAGTATTTGCTATGTGACTTTGCTGTCTCATTTCACAAATACAAAACCCAGAGAGGGAAGCAGACAGCAGGCTCAGTGCCACACCTGTCCTGTAATTCCCACTGGGCAACCTGCTCATGAATAGAACCCAGTGGGGGGAAAGAGAAAAAGGTCCCCATGGAGGAGTGATGCAGTTCAAGCAGAGTCCAGAGAGAAGGTGAACAGTAAAAATGAAAACAGTAACTGCTGCCACCCAATTATAGATAAACTAGAGGCCCAGTGCACAAAATTCGTGCACAGAAGGGGGGTGTCCCTCAGCCCAGCCTGCACCCTCTCCAATCTGGGACCCCTCGAGGGATGTCTGGCTGCCCGTTTAGGCCCAAAGAGATCAAGCCTAAATAGGCAGTCAGACAACCCTCTCACAATCCGGTACTGCAGGCTCACAACTGCTCGCCTGCCTTACTTATTGCCCCTAGCCACTTCTGCCTGCCAACCTGATCACTTCCTAACCACTCCCCTGCCAGCCTGATTGATGCCTAACTGCTTCCCTGCTACCCTGATTGCCCCTAACTGCCCTCCCCTGCAGGCCTGGTTCCTCTCGCAACTGATCTACCCTGCAGGCCTGGGTCCCTTCCAACTTCCCTCTCCTGCAGGCTTGATCGCCCCCAACTGCCCTCCCTTGCAGGGCTGGTCCCTTCCAACTGTTCTCCTCTGCTGAAAATCTTGTGGTGGCCATCTTATGTCCACATGGGGGCAGTTATCTTTGACCACATGGGGGGAATCCATATTGTATGTTGGAGTGATGGTAAATTTGCATATTACTCTTTTATTAGATTAGATAGAGGCCTGGTGCATGGGTGGTGGCCAGCTGGTTTGCCTTGAAAGGTGTCCTGGATAAGGGTGGGGGTTCCGTTGGGGTGGGGGGCAGCCTGGGCAACAGCCTGTGGTGGTTTGCAGGTGAGCCACACTCCCTGGCAACCCAGTTGAGGCCCTGGTATCTGGGATTTATTTATCTTTTATAATTGAAATTTTGTAGCCTTGAGCAAAGTTCAGGGCAGTCTAGGAACTTGGCTTCCTCCATCGCTGGGAAAACCCAAGCCTCTTATTTGCTCTGTGGCTACAGCCATTTTTGTTGGGATTTACTTATCTCTTATAATTGAAACTTTGTAGCCTTGAGCAGAGACCTGGGCCGGCCACAGTTGCAGGAAGCTTGGCTTCCTCCATTCCATGGGAAACCCAAGCCTCCTGCTTGCTCCATGGCCAAAGCCAGCTTGGTTGGGTTAATTTGCATACTCATTCCTGATTGGCTGTTGGGCATGGCTTGTGGGTTAGCAGAGGTACGGTCAATTTGCATATTACTCTTTTATTAGATAGGATTAGAACCATGCATGCCCATGAATGAAAAATGAGGAACCCTAAAGTAAACACCTTACAGGGAACTTAGAGAGAATGAATAAATAGTTGATTAGAAGACCATTGGTTAGCAATCAAAAGAAAGAAAGGAATTTCTTTAGTGACTTCCCTGCAAGTCTGGGTTATCTGTAAACTTATTCTTTAAGTATTGGAAAGGTGATTAATGAAGCCAGGTGATTAAGGAGACAAGGTAGCCGCCAGTCAGCTAGAAATTGAATGGTTTATTACCCAAAGAAATCAGCAAAATGCCTGTTTGAGTACTTATGTAATGGCTGTCAGGGACTCTTCCTATCAGAACATGGAACCATTTGGTTAAAGGTGATGGAGGAAGAGTGGAGTGATTCACAAGGAGGAAGCAACGTTTTTTTTCTTATCTCAATGAAAATAAATGGGAGCATAAGTGGTTGGGACAGTCTTCTGGATGATTTATTAGCGATAGCAAGCATTTATTTTGAGCTCATGCTGTGCTGGATACTGCACTAAGAAGTTGACATGCACATTACATCTTTCAGCATTACTGATATCATTACTATTGTTGTCCCCATTTTACATGTGAGGAGTTGAAGCCCAGAAAGATCAGGTAATTTTCCAGGTTTATTTAGCTCATAAACAACAGAGCCCAGGATTCAAATGGAAGCTCTCAAACTGCCTGTTAGCAGTCTTCGCGCTTAACCACCAAGTTGCTCCACTGCCCTCTACCCCAGACCAGACGTGGCTTGGCCTCATGATGGATGCTTAATCTGAAACAAGGATTCAGATACACCATTTTGGCTGGATGGCATGTAAGACATTTGACATAGCTGAAATTTTAATTACTGTGTAGGTAACAAGCTTGTTTCAGAGAGTCACTAAACTTGAGTATTAGCAGATTGTCAATGAACCGTCATGCTAAGAACATATATAAATGACATCAGAGATACTTGTACTCTGGCAAATCAGATTTCCACTATGGGAATGCTGGTGAAGTCTGTAATAGATAGATCCTTGAAGGCTTAAGCAAATGACCTTCTCCTCTCCTCCCTCACCCTCCTCCTCCTCCTGTTCTTCTGCCTCCTCCTCCTTGTTTTCCTTCTCTTCCTCCTCCTTTTAGCCACAACAAATCACACACACACAAAATGCATTTTACACCACTACCCAGTAGAAGTACATGCAATTGAAACAAAAGTTTCTTGAAACACATACCCTTAATATATGTGATTGTTCTGAAATTAGAGATTATTTGGAAATTAGAGAAAAATGATTACTAGGGCTCCCCTATCCGAACACAGCAACCATGATAATTTTTATCATTCCTTACCTGCTCTCTATGGTTCCACCTATTTCCCTAGTCGTGTGGCCAGGAGACAGGCTATGAACCAGTTTGTCTGGTTACAGAACCACAGGAGCTCCTGAGTAGAGAGCGATTTCCTTGAAGTATACATTTATTTGTTCAAAGCACTTTGACATTTATGTAGTACTTGGCCTTCAGATAGAATGTTGACTGATTTTTATTGAACTTGCTAATATTTTCATTAAGCATTTTTTCCTCATTAAATGATCACACAAATGAATTTTGGAAAATCCAGACAAGTGCAAAGAAGAAAATAGCATTTATAATTCAACTATTCCAAGATAAACATAATGAACAATTCAGTGTATTTCCTTTATATAATTTCTATGCAAGTACAGTTTTACAATGTTGCTATAATATTCTGTGTGCTATTTTATTTATTTATTTTGATATATGTATTTTTATTGATTTCAGAGAGGAAGGAAGAGGGAGAGATAGAAACATCAATGATGAAAGAGAATCATTGCTTGGCTACCTCCTGCATGCCTCCCATTCAGGCATGTGCCCTGACTGGGAATCAAACTATGACTTCCTGGTTCATAGGTTGACACTCAACCACTGAGCCACACTGGCCAACCTGTGTACTATTTTATATTGGTTTTTTTAAAGTTAACATTATACCATAGGCATTATCACTTATTAAAATCCGTTAACAAATATCATTTAAATTTCTTTTGTTATTGGCAATTTAGGCAGTTTCTAGTTTTATATATTTATTTTGTGTGTGTGTTACTATAAAGACCTACAGTAAACATCTAATGCTCGAATACGTACCTACATATTAAGACACATCCTTAAGAAATATTTTATTTTTTAAAATATATTTTATTGATTTTTTTACAGAGAGGAAGGGAGAGGGATAGAAAGTTAGAAACATTGATGAAAGAGAAACGTCAATCAGCTGCCTCCTGCACACCCTCTACTGGGGATGTGCCCACAACCGAGGTACATGCCCTTGACCGGAATCGAAGCTGAGACCTTTCAGTCCACAGGCCAATGCTCTATCCACTGAGCCAAAATATTAAGAAATATTTTAAAAGTAGACTTACTGGTGTACAGGCATGGGCACATTTGGACAGGTGACACTGACCGCTGAGTTGCCTTTGGGGAAGGTTGGAATTCTAGAGAAGGCCATTGATTTCAAGATGAGAGGGTATTAGTTACGCAACATCTACATGTAAGGAGTCTCAAAAGAGAAGGGTGAAGACTGGCAGGGTCAGACTGAGAACCCATGTTCCCAAAGAGGTAGGTGAGAGATAAAAGCCAGGGCAGGAGATGATGTGTTCCCTGACAGAGGAAGAAAATAAATCAGCTGAGGGTGGGTGTGACCCAGTTCGCACATATGGGTGTCCAGGTGTGGGAGGAGCTGGGAAATTCCACAGAATGGTGTTTGTCCTCTTGGCTTTTTTTTCTTTCTGAGAGTTAGGAGGTGAGGATGGAAATGGGGACTATGACGGATTTTGGTGGTGACCTGAAATAACCTGTGTAGGAAATAAAAGGGGGTTTTGCTTAGTGATCCTTTACATGAAGAGATATCTGGAAAGTTTCTAAGTAACACAGATGATTCAGCTGAGCTGGAACAGCATAGATTTATGGCTGGACCAATCTGCAAAGTGCCTGCTGTCTCAGTAGAGAAGCAAAGACAAGAGTGAAAGGGCTTGTCTGGGCTGGGATTTTGCCGTGGTGGCAGAAGTTGGAAAAGGGGCAAAGTTGGTAAGATTCCTAGCAATAGGTGCTGACATGTACACATAAAGAACTATTTGACATTGAAACTGGGACTCAGAACAGTTGGACATTTTAAACTGAGACTCAAACATTTTTTGTTCTTATACATTTATTTCTAGTATGCAGAGGCAAGATATTTTTGAAGAAAAGAAACAGAGGAGAGTGATTGATATAGAGGCAGGAGGCATTGAACAGGCTGTCAGGCTACAGGGAGGGGGAAGGCTGGGGTGGATGGGAGGCGGATGCTGGGGGAGATCAACCGAAGAACTTGTATGCATGCATATGAGCATAACCAATGAATGAAAGACACTGGGGTGGGGAGGGGGGCAGGTGCGGACATGTGCTGGGGGTAAGGGAGGCTGGGAGGAGTATAATGGGGGGAAAAAGGAAAACATATGTACTACTATTAAATATAAGTTATACTGCAAAAAAATAATAAAAATTAATTTAAAAAAGATTCCTAGCAATAGGATTGTTTAAGTAATGTATTATGGGATCCGACAACTAGAGGAAGGGCCTATCAGGTTGATGGAACTGGAGGAAAGGGACATAGTCTTGTGTATTTATATTTGCAGCTCGGATCCTGAAATATAAGCCAGTTCTGAAAAGGGGGTGTTCATGGTGTGACAGTATTGGGACAGGAAAAAGTCCTGGATACCCCTTTTCTTGGAAACTGGTTGTGGGTCCACTACATGGATTCAGGTCAGAAACAAAGAGATTTTCAAACACTAACAACCAAAGCTGCTATCGGAAGTGTTCGTTGTTTATCTTCAACTGGAAGGAAGATGCTAGTTGGTGGGAATGCAGATTGGTGCAGCCACTACAAAAAACAGCATGGAGTTTACTTACAAAATTAAAAATGGCTCTGCCTTATGACCAGTGATTTCACTTTTGGGGATTTATCCAGAGAAATCCAAAATCCTAATTTGAAAAGATATAGGCCTCCCTATGTTCATTGCAGTGTTATTTACAATAGCCAAAATACAGAAGCAACCTAAGTGCCCATCAACAGACAAGTGGATAAAAGTGCTGTGGTACATTTACACAATGGAACGTTACCCGGCCTAAAAAAGAATCTTACCATTTGTGACAGCATGAATAGACCTAGAGGGTATTATGCTCAGTCAAATAAGTGAGTCAGAGAAAAATGAATACCATAATTTCATTTATACGTGGAATCCAAAGAACAAAATAAATGAACAAACAGAATAGCAACAGACTCATAGATAGAGAGAGCAAACTGTTGGTTGCCAGAGGGAAGGGAGTTAAGGGATGGATGAAAGAGGTGAAAGGATTAAGAAGTACTAATTGATAATTACAGAGTAGTCACAGGGTTTATAAAGTATAGTATAAAGAATATGGTCAATAACATTGTAATAACTATGTATGGCGCCAGGTGGCGTATGGAAATATCTAGGGAACACTGTAAAATTTATGATCGACTAACCCAGTGGTCGGCAAACTGCGGCTCGCGAGCCACCACAATTTGCCACTCTGTTGACTAATGAGTTTGCCAACCACTGGTCTAACTATAAGGTGTACACCGATACATAATAAAATGGAGAGAAAACATAAATTTAAAAAATAGAAGGAAGATGCTAATACTGGCTCAGAGCAGCAGCCCAAATACATTAGTACTGGTGTGCTTTGTGCTCCCTTCAAAGGCTTAATGGCACCTCCTAGACATGCTTCAGAAATATATGATGAAGAAAACAGCCAGTTTCTGCTCTAGATCAAGGTGATAATTTTGGGCTATGCTCAGTAAGGTCAAGCATCATTGTAGGGGATACTCTGAGAACAAGGAGTGCTTGGATTAACTTTACATGTTTGGATTTGAGGGATCATGTGAGGCAGAACCAGATCCCTCAAAAAAGCTGCTCACATATGCGTTTCCTTCTGAGACAGGGATGGGAGCTAATGGTACAACAGGGTGCCCATTGGAGGCCAGAGCATTTTGGACAAATGTCAGCAGTCACACCGGCTCAGTCAACTTCATTGGATTTTCTGGTTATTTCTGGAGTTGGTGTTTGCACGTATTACCAGTCTCTCCATTACCCCTTTCTTCTCAGCAACGTTATTGAAAGGAAATGTCTGGTGGTTGTTTTCTGAAGTCAGATGAAGTTTGTTGAGGATGTCAACTCGAATTTAACTTGGCTTTTTGTAATTGAGAAAAAACACCCAATTGCCTTTTTTCTGCTCTCAAGCTAATGCTAATCAAAAATGGTATTTGATTAACCTCTTGAAACATCTTCCTTGAAGGACTAAATTGATAAATTGGATGAAATCAATTGCTGGAGGTGATGACTCTTATGAATCACTGGGATTCATTCTGCCGAATCTCTCGAGTGGTAAATCTTGATGTAACAGACAACAGGCACCAGTGCAGGACCTGAGAGATCCAACTCTTTCAACACTGTCTTATGCAGTACAATTACTGGATAAACTTGAACCTATTTGTTGCTTCTTTTCAATTTGGAATGCATTTTTATATTTTGTATGGACTCGTGGATATGTGTATTATATGCCCTTGATTATCATTTCCCTTTGAATTTGTTGTTAGAATGAAAAAAAAAAGCTCCTTGTTTATTGTTCTCCATCGTTGATCCATATTTAAAAAGATAGGCAACTGTTCTTGAGTGAAAGTTGCACATTGTAGAAAGTGTTCTACAATTAAACTCAGCAATAGTTATAGCCTCTTACTGGGACCTGGGCTTTGATCTGAGTGCTCCAAATTAAAAGAACATAGAGCCTATGGAGAAATATGGAAGAATTGCAACCATGATGACTTTGGCATATGAAAGTAGGACCAAGAAGGAAAAGACATGAAAGCAGGATTATTTCTTTTGAAAGGAAAATATTCAGGCTATACTTAAAGACTGTCTTCAAATTTGTGAAGTTAGCTGTTATTCCAAGGATAGCAATGTCTTTTTATGAACTCTGTGGATAAAATCAAGGAAAACCCATTTAATTTGAACTGATTTACATTAAACTGATTTTGAAGCTATTCAGTTAAATGGGAAGAAGAAAACTTTCTATCAGAAAATGCAAAGTGGACATTAAGAAAATGTCTGGATTTCATTTCTCTAACGAAAATCTGCTTATTTATGAAACATCAGATGGAATACTCTTACCCATTGTTGATTATCCAAAAAAGGGCTTGTTCTCAAGATTCTGAGGTTTTATTCTATCACCATTCAACTTTGTACTTTTAGAATGCCATTTTTATGGTTATTCTGGAGGCCCAGTGCATGAATTCGTGCATGGGTGGGGGGTCCCTTGGCCTGGCTGGTGATCAAGGCTGATTGGGCCAACCTTCCAGGGGGAGGGACCGCAGGAGTTTGGCAGCGGGAGGTTGGCTATGGGAGCGCACTGACCACCAGGGGGCAGCTCCTGCATTGAGCATCTTCCCCCCTGGTGGTCAGTGCATGTCATAGTGACTGGCCAGTTGTCCAAGTTCCAGTCATAATAGTCACGTAGGCTTTTATATATATAGATGGCCTTAGAAGCAAAGACACCTTTCTTGATATGATTCTTAGAAAATAGTAACTGTGTTGCATTATTGGGTTACCTATTCTTGCTCTGGTAGTGAAATGGGTATTTAAGAACATGCTGTGTTCTTAAAATTTCAGACTGAGGGTAATTTTTGTTAAAGATAGTAGGTGTGTAGGGGGTGTCCCCCAAAAAACGTATACACTATTAAAATCTGATAACTCAGTTGATACTTCTTTCTTTTTGGATTTAAACTATTGGAATTAATGATTACTCAAAGTGTATATACATTTTTTGGAACACCCTATATTGAATACTGGAAATTTGCTAAGAGACTATATTTTAGTGCTTTCATCATACACACAAAAATGGTAACTATGTTAGTTGATACCTTAATTAGCTTGACTGCAGTAATCACTTTGCTATGCACATGTATTAATCATGTTGTACACCTTAAGTATGTACAACTGTTATTAAAAATGACAGTATATGGCCCAGTCAGTGTAGCTCAGCAGTTTAACATCAACCCAGGAATCAAGAGGCCACCAGTTCAATTCCTGATCAGGGCATATGCCTAGGTTGCGGGCTTGATCCCCTGTGGGGGTCATGCAGGAGGCAGCCAATCAATGATGTTTCTCTCTCATTAATGTTTCTATCTCTCTATTCCTCTCCATTCCTCTCTGCCTAAAAACTCAATTAAAAATAGTTTTAATGACAAAATATGGTCCCCTTCTCACTTTCCCCCCCTGCTTCATCCTCATTTCTTTCCGTTAATTCTCTCTTTTATTTCTTTATTATGTGTGTCTATAGTAGTGATATGGAACTAGAATATAAATTTTAAAGTAAATGCTCCCACTGTTCTTAACATTTTCTTTTTGCTTGTGAAGGACGAATTTAATGTGTTCTTAAAAGAATTATGTACTTTCTTGACATATATTTCTCCCTATCCTGCATTTGTGACGCATAAGAGGAATTTTAAAAAGAACTTATCTTTCTCCTGTAATATAAATAAACTCTGTGGTGTCCACATTTCTTTGTTTCTCTGATGGGCTAAAGATAATTTCAGAGAGGCGAATGTTTTCAGGCTGGGAAGCCTTTGTTCATCAGTTCAGAATTATAATCCTTTGTACACCTGTAACTGAACATTAGTGTCTACATAGAATGATTTCGTTGACCAGGTTCTGTTTTTTTCTCTGTCCCCACTTTGTTATAGATACATTTCATATTGCTCTTCAGTCGACAAGGGAAATTACGGCTGCAGAAATGGTACACAACTCTTCCTGACAAGGAAAGGAAGAAGATCACCCGGGAGATTGTTCAGATTGTACTCTCTCGTGGTCAGAAGATGAGCAGTTTTATTGACTGGAAGGAGCTAAAACTTGTTTATAAAAGGTGTGAGTAATTTTATGAGAACTAAATTTATTTCTCGTTACTGATTTTTTTTGTTTAATTCTGAGCATTTTAGGTTGCAACACTAATGTCATCATTTACAGAAATCATTAAAGACTGTAGCCCAAATATCTGTACCCATAGACTAACTAGGAAAGAACTCTCAATTTATTGAAAGGCCTTTGATGTGCCAGGATGATAATGCACTCTGGCATCCTTATGAGAACCTACTGTATTCCCAATAGTGTCCTAGTGGCTGTGGATACACTAGTGAACAGGACACAGGACATTCCTACTCTCACGGTGCTTACTCATTTGTTAAGTAAACAAAATCTTTTTCATTTAGTAATAAGTACTATGGGGAAAATGCAGATTAGTGTGCTGCAAAAATGAAAAACTCTCCTTATTGTAATTATTACTCATATTTGCAGATGAAGAGACTAATGCCACAGAGAGTTTATTTACATAATTAGTCCCCACTTATAGTAACTGAGTGGTAATTGGCAGAGCCAGAATTCAAATTCAGATCTTTCTGGCTTTAAATACTATGTATTCTCTCTTTATTGTACCTGCTTGCATGGGAAGACCATACTGGGAAGAATCCTCAATTTATAGATGAGAAAACTGAGATCCCAAGAGATAGAGTAATTTTTCCCATTAAAACCTAGATAACTGGTGCCCAAACCAGGATCAGAACACAGAAAAATGACCCATGACCCAAGATTCATGCAACACAGAAAACATGAACACAGAAAACAGAAAACACAGATCAGAACACAGAAAACATAACCCTGGATCCATGATCTATGACCCAAGATTCATGCAACTTTCAGAAGGAAAACACATTAGAAAGGCTCTTGTAAGGAGTGTTTATAAGGAGTGTTTGAAGGAGAAAGACAGAGTAACCTCTACAGACTACATTTAATGGATTAAATGACCAGAGAGTGGGATCTAAGGTCAATATTTTTAATATTTGCTGACAAGAAGCTTGTCTGTATTCTTTACCTGCTAGTTTTCTAAAACAGTAGGTTCAATTGTATTTTAAATCATTATGTAAAGAACTAGAGGACTGGTGCAGGGATTCATGTACTGGTGGGAAACATGGCCCATGGGGATCGGCCCGCTGTGGGAGCACCATTCATCCCAGTCAGCCAAGCAGCTGTGGTCCCACTCTCTGAGCAGCTGCTCCCACTGTGGAAGCACACGGACCACCGAGGGGCAGCTCCTGTGTTGAGTGTCTGCCTCATGGTGGTCAGTGCGTGTCATAGAGACTGGTCAACTGGTCATTCTGCCATTTGGCTGCTGAGCTTTTGTATATATAGGCTTCAGTGGTTCTCTAGACTGACATTACAGGTACTGGGTGTACAACAGTGAATAAGGCAGACTCTATGTCTGGTTTTGGGAAACCACTGATATGATGGGGGAGACAGGCCATGAAATGGACAATGAAGACACCTGATGCTCTGAAGGGAGAGGCTTAGGGATGCATAACAAGGGTGACCAATCCAGTCAGAGGGGATAGACATTTCTTGGCAAAAATGACATCCAAGCTCAGCAACAGGACAAGTAAGAGCCACATAAATGGGGTAAGGAAGTATTTTGGGCAGAAGATACACACAGAAGAAACCCATAGAAGAAACACACAGGACTATGATTTTGAGATATGGAATGTGATGAATAATGATTTCATTCTTGAATGGGAAGCAGGAGGTAACTGCATCTTCATTGGGGAAAATCTACATTCAGGTTGTTTAATGGGTCATCATATTTTACTTTTTTTCTTTTCAAGGTATGCTAGCTTATACTTTTGCTGTGCAGTAGAAAGTCAGGACAATGAACTCTTGACACTAGAAATTGTGCATCGTTATGTGGAGTTGCTGGACAAGTACTTTGGAAATGTAAGTTGTTCTGGTCTAGTAGAATCAGTAGGTCTCCATCTCAGCTCTTCAGTCTGTCTTCCATCACATTCCTTCTCTCTCTCAAGTGTAAAATATGAATTGCATTTGTATCAAGGATCAGAGCATAAGGCTTTCCCCACTTTCTGTAATTATTAAATGACAGATTTCAAGGCAAATGATGTCCCTGTCCTCAGACCACAACACTTGAGACCTTTTTAATGCACTAGAGTAATTGTGAAAAATTCCTTCTTTGTCATGGACTGTCATCTCTCTTCTAGTTTATTCTGTTAGTCCCTATCTGACTTCTTCTGCTAAGTTACGCATTCTTTAATAATACTTATGCACGAGAATAAAAACAACAAAAATAATACCCTTCCCTTTCACATTGCTGTTTTCTCTCCTTGCCCCCCAGTAATGTCTTACAGGAGGTGGCCCATCCTGCTGAACTCATTCACTCCACAACAGCTAACAGCTTGGCTTCCACCTCTGCCGCTCCAAGGAAATCAGTTACCACTTACCTCTCCCTAGTGGCTCACACCAGTCACTTCTTAAATCTTCACTTGCTTAATCTCCTGCAGCAATGGACCCTGACTCACCACGATTCTTTCTTTTAAATTTGCTCCTTTTTATTTTGCAAGGACACTGAATTCTGCTAATGGCCCCTCCTGGCTTCTTCCCCTGAGCTCCCTCCCTCCGTCTGCTTCCTAAATGCCATGCTGCTTTTCCTACTCTGGTGTGTCTACCTGATTTTCTCTCTTAGAAACCTGTTACCAAGTGACTGTTTCTCACTTTGCTGAAGATGCTCTTTGCTGGGCTTCTCAATCATCTTAGTCTTCAATGCAACAAGAACCAAACTCACCTTCTGTTCTGTCTTGTGATTGAATTTATTGTGTCTCAGGATTCTTTCAGCTTTCTCCAACATTTACTATTGTGTGCCTCTGTCTATTAAAACTAGGCTAAAATTCCTCTCCTTTGTTCCTGTCACTAGTCTAGGTTTCTTTGGGATCATACATTTGCTTCTCTTTGAAGCCTCATCTCTGGCCCTCACCTGGCCTAGATCCAGGGGGACATTCCTCCTCAGTCATGCTCCATCTAAAATTCAAACTTCTTAGCCTGCTATTCAAACTTTCTAAATCTTGGTCCCAGGCCACTTCTCCCACTCTCTCACTTTTCTCTCTTTACATCCCTGACACACCCAGTGCTCCAGCCACATGGGCCAGCCCAGTATTGTCCTTCACTCACACGGGATTTGCTTGGCCATTGAACTGCACATCTTTCATGATCATGACCTAGGACTGAGTTTGTTTTCTCAACACTTGTAACCAGCTCTGGACCATATTTTAGCAACCGTTCCAGAAACAAAATAATTCACACTCCAAGTAAATAAACATTGGATTTGGAAAATGATTTCTTGCTCACTGAAGATTTTTATTTTGTGTTATTAGGAGCTCTTACTTCCACAAGCATTTTCTGTATTCCATTTAATGAAATGGGCAGAATTTACAGTATTGGTTGGGTTTTTATCAGATTTGTTGCAACTTATTTTATAGGCTCAGTGAAAGGTCTCTGAAAGAATTTTCCTGCTGTCTCTCTTTCCTTTCCTATTATCCCCCCCCCCCGCTTCCTTTTTCTTTTTTCTTTGTGAATTATGATAAGACCCAAGTGTTGCTTCAGGGACATCAGGTTGTTGGTCAGTATAGAAGTAATGAGACAGCTAGATCACTTTTCTTTCTCTTTCTCCTGATCCCCTAAGATTTTTTTTTCATTTTTGAAAGAGAGATTTGTAAAGACATAATAGCATATTTTTTATATTTGAGATTATTTGATGTTATGCTTTCTGTCATTCAGATGAATTCTGACATTTTGGTACTTACTTTTCAAATAACCTCCAGGCTCAGCCTTTTGCAAAGGCCTGCAGAAGTTCCACAGGATGTGCCTTGTCCTCCTTATTTCTGCACTCTGGTCTGACCTGTTTTGTTTTTCTGGATTAATCCAGTTATGACAATGTGAACTGGGGCTAAATGTTGATCTGGATCTTATCTGACCAAATTGAGGGTACTTCAGAACATGTGGCTTGAAAGAGAATTAGACTCCCCTTCACTAATTCGAGGATCATTTAAAGTACAGGGAGAGTCAGAATAAATTCCTGTTTCTCTAACATCAATCTTTCATCCTGTTTGGGCAGACCTTTAGGAGGATCCAAAATTTAATTCACTAAAAAATTCAATGAATCTTTCATTAAGCTAAGAGCAGCTAAGAGCATTTCAAGGCTATCTGCCCAGTAGGTGTTCAATCCTTATTAATTAACTGTGATGAGCAAAGCGTACTGGTTCTCATTGACATCTCTCAGGAACATTGCTCTTTGGTTCACTTTCTCTCTTGTGTTATTACTGAAGGTTTCCTTGAATTCTGTCCTTCTGTTATCTAAGAGAAAACTTTGTACTGAGCTCCTCTTATATATAGCACTGGAAAAATATTACCTTCTGATGACAGATAAATCAAAATCCCTGGCTACTGATTTAAGTTATGTATTTTTTTAGCGCTTTTCAATTCCAAGGAGATTTACAAGGATTAACCAGTTAATCTTTCGATTTGCAGTAAGTAGCATTAACCCTAGTTTATAGAGGCTATAAATGCTCCTGGTCTCATGGTAGATAAGGGTCTGCTCTGGGATTTCCAGATCTGCTTATTTCCCCATCTCAGACTCTTGGCCAGTTATCTTTGATGTCCTCAGAAGGTGTGGCTGTTGCTGTCTTGGAGCGCCTGGATCTCCAGGGAGGGGATTTTCTTATAGGAAGAGGTTAATAGAAATATTTACTTTGCTAACCCCATAGGGCTATTGTAAGGATCAAAGGAACAGTGCAGTTAGCAATACTTTCTAATTGTCCATTGCTATTTAGCTATATCTTGCATTAGGGTTAATATATATATATATATATATATATATATATATATAATTTTATACATTTATTATATATAACTTGATATTTTTTGTATTTGCTTTATAAGCTAATTCGGTAAAGGAAGGTCCTTCTTAGATTCTACCCAGAAGGATTTAGTTATTGAAATACCAGAAATATTATTGCTACATCACATATTCTGCACTAAGAGAAGACCCTTACTCCAAATTATAGTAAAGCATAATGCTTGAAAATCAAATATAAAGTGTACTGGGACAAGGTGGTTAAGGTGGAATTAGAAGTCTCTAAAAGAAAGAAAAAAAGGAAGTATTTGAGTAATTAGGCAGTAGTTGAACAACCTGCATTTAGGCTAAGGTTCCCCTGAACTGTTTTCACTTCTTACTCTGTGATACATAGCCCAAGCAGTTAGACTCAAGAAATAGACACAAAGTAGAATTTTGGAGTTGCTGTCTATGAAATAGGTGCTCATGGGTAATGTTCTCTATCATTCCAATAGAACTTGTGCATCCATTTCCCTTATGACCTAGAGATAGTAACTGTATATCCAAGTTGTGTGTGCATGTGCATGTCTAGTGTGTCTACGTTTCATGTGTATTTGACTTTGCACACCACTTCACGTTACCCCTATCCCTTCAACTGAGATGCAGTCAATAAATTGCCCATGGCTATTGGGAAGCCCTACCGGCATGGGAGGAGCAGCTGCTCTGAGAGTGTGGTATGAGACGTTCTCAGAGAACTTGCATTAGTATCAGGTTCACTTTGTAGATTTCTGGCTGCTGGTTTCTCCGAATGACGTCCCTGCCTGTCTTGGATTCCTGGTCTACGCCTGCCTTGAACTATGAGATTCCTCAGCTCTTGCTACTATAACTCCCGATTTCCTGTTTCTTCCAACTTCTGGTAACTGCTTACTTCTCCTACCTTCTTTCATGTGCATGGTGTCTGATCTGCTTTCTTTTTATCTAGCTTGCTTAAAATTGCAAAGTACTGCATATTTTTACCTATCCTTCTAGACATAAACTTTTAAAAATAAAATGGAATTACATTAGGCACATTATTTTGCAACTTTCTTTTTCCCCTTACAACCTCTTGCCTGATATGTCCCAAGCACTCTATGCTTCTTTTTAAAAACTTAATTTATTTTACAGTTACAGTTGACATACACTATGATAGTAGTTTCAGGTATACAACATAGTGATTAGGCATTTATATTCCTTATGAAGGCATCCCCTCCCCCCGATAAGTCTAGTACTTATGTGAAATACTGCTTAAACAAATGTGGGTGGATGGGTGCAGGGGAGATAAACCATCCAAGGAGCTTGAAAAAGAATCATCAGAGATGGAGGAAGAGAGCAGGCCTTGAATGGGATCGCCACAGTCAGGGAGCAGAAGAGAGGACATTTTTAGGGACGAGACTGGTGAAGAGTTTCCAAAGCTCCAATCTGCTGAGAGATAGGGGTCAAGGAGGATTGAAATCTTGCCATTTGCTGACCTTCAGGAGGCTATGGGGATGGAGAGTTAGGTGTCAGTGAATTGAAGGAAACAGCAATGAGAGTGCTGAGCGGCTGTTGAGTTAAATAATTAGAAATGAGCTTTATTTGGATTATGGGGAGTAGTCTTACTACTGTATCATTTGACCAAATCTATCAGACTGTTCTTGTCTATGGCAGTGTCATTGGTTCATCACATGTCCAGCATCATTAGCATTACCTGGGACCCCGTTAGAAGTACAAACTCTCAGGCTTAGCTAGGCACACTGAACTAGAAACTCCAGGAGTGATGTTTTAAGGTGGCTTCTGGGTGATTTAGACATATTCTGAAGGTTGAGAGCCACTGGCCTGTGACATAATTTTGAGAAAAGGTAGCACAATTGAGGTCTGAAGTGTGATCCTCTGAGGGTCCTAAGGCTAGGAGCCCAGACTCTCGAGCAGAGAGCAGGAGAAAGGAAGCACTGCCTTGAGCCTGAAATGTAGAGGGGCTCAGCTTTCATCTGTGCAGGTCAAAATATGAGCTGTGGGGCCTCATTCTCCACCGAGTCTCAAATCTTTTGTTGTGACATTAAACATTACCTAAGGACATGCTCTGCTTTAATGGAATGTGATTTTACTACTTTTATCAAAGGCCTACAATTCACTAGTTTAATTTTTCTGTCCTTAACATGCTATCTGATATTTTTATCTTTGGTATGCCACATGGGTGTTACTTGAAAAGCTCGAGACACTGGTATATGTTTCCCTTGATATCACTGCAGGTTAATAAAAAAATCTGTTGTTATTTTTTGTCCTACCAGGTCTGTGAGCTGGATATTATCTTTAATTTTGAAAAGGCTTATTTTATCCTAGATGAATTTATAATAGGTGGAGAAATTCAGGAAACGTCCAAGAAATCTGCTGTCAAAGCCATTGAAGATTCGGATATGTTACAGGAGGTCAGTACTCAGTTTCTCATGCAATGGGAAAAGATGATGATGGTGATTATAATGGTGATGGTGATGGTGGTGGTGATGGCGGTGATGTTGAAGGTGGTGGTAGTGGCAGTGGTGGTGATGGCGGTGGTGGTGGTGGTAGTTATGATGGTGATGGTAGTAATGATGGTAGTAGAAGTTGTGTGGGTATATGTGAAATACTTCTTAAAGTATTACTGCCACCACCACAACCACCACTGTGGTTGTGGTGGTGGCAGTAATTAAAAATTAGCTAACACTTATTAAGTGCTTACTCTGTGTTGAGTATAGTTTCCAAGCAACTTACATATATTAATTTATTTAATTATCTCAGCAACTCTAAGAGGTAGGTAGTATTATTAGCTTCATTTGAAAGATGAATAAACTGGGGCACAGAGAAGTTAAGTGACCTGCTGAACACAGCTACTAAGTGTGGAATAGACATTTGAAGCTAGGCACTTGGGCTCCAGAGTCTTCGCTCTTCATGTTGGAGCTGTTCAGTGAGGATACCTCCCTATCAAAAAGCTGTCAAACACTTGGTGATATTCTTTATAAGAATAATTTTATGAGGGGGATAAAAACTTTCATTAAAGTATCTGTGCTGCCCCAGAAAGGAGAATAGCACATGTTATTTCATTTGCCAGGGCCATTAGAGCTTTATTCTTGAAGAGGGCATTTATCATTTTAATTAAAATTTGTTACACCTCCTCAGGAGGCTGTGTGTGGGCTCCGATTTGCATAAATTAATTGGGAATACTGAGACTTGCTTGCCAAGGTATAAAAGGGCCCTGAAGCATCCATTTGTTTGTGCTCCTGACTCTGTGATGCTCATGTAGAGTGGGGCTTTGCTTTTAGATGTAGTCCAGATTGGGATAAAGGAGCTTACCTTCATGAGTCCCTTCAGTTTTCCCAGGAACACTGAAAAATAGTGCATCACCCAATGGCCTTTGACCTCTTAAATGAAATAATCCAACCCAGCTCTGCTGCCTTTGGGTACTTCTTCCCACAGCATCCATGGATCTTGCCATCTTTCTATTTTC
This sequence comes from Antrozous pallidus, assembly GCA_027563665.1. Taxonomy (NCBI): domain Eukaryota; kingdom Metazoa; phylum Chordata; class Mammalia; order Chiroptera; family Vespertilionidae; genus Antrozous; species Antrozous pallidus. The sequence goes on along the minus strand of CM050508.1, from coordinate 26,710,316 downwards.
ATAACAGCAGGTTAAGAGATTCCAGAGTGTTACAAAGTACTGGTATCTTTGAAAAATTGGCATTAAAGCCATTCTTCCTACTGTTTTAAAGGAATAAACTGATTAAGTTAATAAAACAATGTGAGGAATGATTTCCCAGCAACTGTGTTTGCACGTCTTTGAGCTGATTACTTGTTCCTGCCCATCAAGGGCACTAGACCTTGGATACTGAGAAAGACGACTGTTTGAGTTTGCCTTTGCCAGGTAGGAGGCCGATGTATTTATTGCTAGAGGTGTTCTCATCTCAAAAAAATGCACATAAACTTTCTGCTGTTTACTTGACTCTCTCCAAATGCTATGGGAAGGGAATTTTATAAAAACTTGAGAAGTCAGTGGTTTGGAAATTCCACAGAACAACCTTTCTTTCACTATGCCAAGAGGTTGTTTATAATTCTATCCCAGGGCTCTTACTGTGGAGTCTCCTTGTAGGAGAAAGACTTGCCTGGCCAGTGTGGCTCAGTGGAGGTCAGGGTTTGATTCCCTATCAGGGCTCATGCCTGGGTTGTGGGCTCGATCTCCGGTAAGGGATATGCAGGAGGCAGCCAATCAGTAATTCTCTTTCATCATAGATATTTCTCTCTCCTTCCCTTCCTCTCTCTGAAATCAATAAAAATATATATTTTTAAATATAGGAGAAACAGACTTTAAACAGGGTCTTTCGACACTTAGGTAATTGAAATTTCTTGAATTGGTGCCAAGACACACCTATATTTTGAACACCCCTGTTCCCTCACCCCCTAGGAAAATGTTTTAAAGAACATGCAGTGTATCCAGTATTTCTAGTTCCATTTAAATCTGGAAGCAAGTATTTCAAGAGAGAGTCCTTTCACAATTTTAAACATTAATTGGTAGTTCATGTCCCCTGTGCCTGAGTGGAAGGTCCTGATGAGTAGGTAGGTCTCGGGGGGCCCTGTACCCCCATAGTGAGCTGGCAGTGCCACGACTGCCTTATAAATCTCCTTGATTTAACAGCACCTGCCAAATCGAAACAGCATTATCGGTATTCTGATACAGGCTAAGTCAATGAACAATTGGGGAGCTGGTTAAAAAATTGACTTTGTATATCTGGTTTGCTTTGTCAGTTCAGTCAGAGAGGTTTAAATGAATGCAGACAAGTAATATAATCACATAAAGAAAAAAAAATTCTTTTTTTTCTGTCCTTGGGACCTAAACACACATATTTGTAGTTACTAAAGGTTAAGGGAGTAACCTTAAGATTAAAGTAATAACATTGCATTCACTTTAACCCAATTGAAAACCTGCACATAAAGTCCCTTCTGGGACTTTCTCTAGATCCCTTAAGAAAAGGCTGTCTCCCCATATATACAGTCTTAAATCTCCAAACGCTGAAAGCTTATTCTGAGTATACTAGGGCAAGATGTTGATAATGTGGAAGTGAATGAACAGTTTCATCGGTTGCGGATGGCTTTAGGCAGTATCTTACTTTGAATGTAACTAGTAAGAATTGTGGACGACAGATACAAAATGATTGAAAGGAAAAAGAAACTCAGAAAGAAGATAGTGATCTTGAATTGTAAAGGTTGCAATTCCTGAGATTATCAATGTAGGGGACAAACAGATGTTTTGACCACAGAATAAGGAAGCAAGTTTAGAAGGGAGTCTGTTCCTACAAGCTCAAGGCAATACCAACCTCAAACATTATTGGTTCATGTAACTTGAGTAGCAGCATGGCTCAGGAAGGGCAGCCACGCAAGTCTTAGCAGACTGAATTCACCAGTGCCTGTAAGTAGGGGCCAATGAATTGTGGAGTCAGCAAGGTGACAACTCCAGGGTATCTTAACTGCAAAGAAGTACCCAGACAATAAATACATTATAGAGAGTGTCAGGCACTTAATGACTGGAAACGATACGCTCTTGCTCTGGATTTTGCAGTATTTGTGATATTTTAAAAATAAGCCAGTCAGTAAAAGAAAAATACCACATGATCTCACTCATTTGTGAAATATAAAGAACATTATAACCTGATGAACAAAAGTAAATACAGAGGCAAGAAGCATCAAACAGACTGTCAAACTACAGAGGGAAGGTTGAGAAGGGTTGCAAGGGAGGTAAGAGACCAACGGAAGGACTTGTATGCATACATATAAGCATAACTAATGAATGAAAGACACTGGGGGGGGTGAGGGCATTTGTGGGGGTGGGGGTGGGGGGAAGGCTGGGGGAAGGTCAGTGGGGAAAAGTAGGAAACATACTATTTGTAATACTTTAAGCAATAAAATAAAATTTTAAAAAATTTCCAATCTTCTGTCATCCCCCCCCATTTTCAAAAACTTTATGCTCAATTTTGTATTTGTAACTTTGTATTCCTTTTTAAGTGGTGCCACAATATAGGCATGGGCCTCTGGCCAATGCAACACCCTTGCTGTGAAGACATGGGCAGCATCTATAAAAGGAGGTAGAGGGCAGAGATCTTGGGGTGTCAACTCTTATTGGTCAATGTTCATCTTGAAGGTGTATCAACCTCATAGGGAAGTGTGGATGACTGACCACAGTATTTTCCGCAGAGGAACACTGGTGTTCTAAATAGAGCTGGCGAAAACCAGTTAGAACACACCTAATTTGTAACTCTAGTATCCTCTGCACAATCTGGTGTGGCCTTGGCCTTCATCTGTTTGGCCCATACTGTTTGACTGTCTTCCTGGCAGGAGCAAGTGAACCTCGTGTCCTGGGGTTCAGGCTTAAGAATGGATTGAGCATCACAGATTGAGCTGTCAAAGGCAGGGGTGTTACCTAAGTCTCCTCCCTTGATGTATCTTGCTGATTTAACACAGATCCCACTGTGTCGCACACACAGATATTACAGGAAAGAGTGCAAGAGAAAAGTCCATCCATCGTGCGTGGTAAGGGCTTGCATCATCACCGCAACTGTGAACTCTGCCTGTCATTGTGAAGCCACTCGAACATTTAAAAAGTCTGGACAAAAATCATGGCCTTGTGACATGTCACAAACCTGGTAACTGTTGAGGAAGATGAAGAAACATAATTGTATACTTTGGAGGAAAGCCTCCTTAAGATACAAGGCTGGAAATCTTAAGACTTATGGTTGTTTATTCGTTATATCTTGGCAATAAGTGTAAGGAAGACATTCTGTACAATATCTGTAACACTAAATGAAATTCGATTTCTCTCACACATGTGCCTGGCATAATCCTCATGATCATTGTACCAGGTGCACTTCTCTGAAGTCAGCAGTGATATCTTGCAGCAGTTGCTTTAACGTTGCTCTTGCCAGACATACATTCTGTGATCCAGCTTAATTTCTCCTCAGTTGGTCTTTAGTTAGTTCGAGCCCTTGTGGGGGCATATACAAATGACACTGAAATTTTGAACCATCCTTCTTGATCAGAATGCAGAGATTTAAGTCCACACGAACTTTTCAACACTACCTTTCAGAAATGGCAAAGGAATATGGGAAAGATTTCAGTCTGCTAAAGGATGTGGGTTAGGGAACCTGCTCTAACTTGCTGTTCTCTTGCAGACCCTGGAAGAGTACATGAACAAGCCGACGTTTTGACTGTGCACCTTCTTGAAGTCTCTGAGCGCTGGCTGCACGCTCTGGCCTTGCAAGGAAGCAACACCCTCCTCCAGTCATTGGATACAGCCTTCAGCACCATGCCAAAATAACTTAAACGGGATTTTTTGTTAACTAGCAAAATTTAAAGTTGTTTAACATATTTATCATTATTACATGCTTGTATTATACAGTATATGACTACTTATTGTAGCGCTGGATGTTCACATAACAGCCTCATGATTCAGTAGATTGGACATTTGTTTTCAATGTGTTAACTCCATGTAATTTCCTAAGCTAATTTAAATACATTTGTTGTAGTACTTTTTTTTTTTTTTTTTTTTGCTGCATTTGGTCCTCTACTGACAGGCTGAGAAACATATTGTAATAATCCATGCTTTAGAATGTAAAGTAGCAATACATTTTTAAAGATTTAGCTTTTCAAATTGTCTTATTGGTAATTCAAAATTATGTTAATAGTTCAGAGTTCATATGTAATGCTAGACATTTTTTAAAAAATATATGATTTTATTGATTTTAGAGAGAGAAGAAGGGAGAGGAGAGAGAGCATGAGAAACATTGATTGACTGCCTCCTGCACGGCCCCCACAGGGGATGGAGTCCCCAGCCTGGACATTGAGCCTCCAACTGGGGCATGTGATGTGACTGGGAATAAAAATGGCAATCTTTTGGAGCACGGGACAAAGCCCAACAAACTGAGCCGTACTGGCCGGGACAGTGCTGGCCATTTTAAATACACTTGATAATAATGAACTGTCAGCCCAGATGCAATGTATCTGCTTTTAATGTCCTGAATTTATTTATTTTTCAGGATTGGAATAAAGGAAAAGAACCAAAGATAGTATAAGAACCAAGGAACCAAAGATAGTTGTGTTTTTGAGGCCTTGAAAGCTGCTCCCTTGGCTGAGGTTTTAATTTTACCTTTTAATTTAATATAAGGGATAGTATAATGAGGTCATGTTTTCTACAAACTCTACATGTTGATTAAGGTTTTTAGACATCTGGAGATATAGTGTCTATGACTTATTTTCCTTATTATAAAAATAATATAATAGAGGTAAATAACAATAGGAATAATTGTTATTATTATTATTATTACTATTTTAATGATCTTTATGTTACAAAGCACTCTTAGTTGCTGGAGAGATTTTATTTTAACTGTTTTAAGGTATTTTTAAGATATTTGAAGACTTACTGTTTATTAGGTGTACTTTGAGCATTTAATACAGGATGGGAAAAGTAGGTTTAAAATTGTTCATATGGAAAATTATACAATTATCTGTACTAATAAAAGCATAGTATGCTAATTAGACCTGAAGGCTGAACAGCAGAATGACCTTCCAGACAAAGCCCGGGCTACCAGAGCAGAGGCAGCTGCCGGGGCTGCAAGGGCTGAGCACCTTTAGTTAATAAATGATAATAAAGTAATAAACTTTGTTTTTCATATTTACAACCGTAACCCTACTTTTGCCCCACCTGTATTATTGCTGTATGGTAGATGCCTTTTTTCCTCTTTTCTTTTCACCCCCGAAGAAAACATTTGCTGCTGACCATTATTGTGAATATGTCACATTCATGTTTCCTGGAATGAAAGTTCTATATAACCAGGTAGTGAATGTGATAAGACTGTGTATGGAAATAGTTCTCAATGCTTTTATCTTAGTGCCCACTTCTGATGTCTTACCTGTGTGTTTTCAATGTTAGTGCTGAGGTCTGATATCATTCACACTGCAGTGGGTAGGGAGGTGTTTTTTCTAAGAGTGTGTCTGCTATTGGATCCTCTAGGAGATCCCATAGGGTAGACCTTTAGAGACCATGAGTAAAAATGTTCTCATTGAGTAATCTTGGCAGAGATGTTCAGGGAAGAATGGCAAGGCAGCAGTGCAGAAAGAAAAATGGACCAGTTCTTCAATATAACTATCCTTAAATGGAAATAACTCAGATTAGCGTATGAAGTAATTATTGGGCTTTCAATATGTAACATTTTCCCAGTTAATCATGTAATTACAATATGATATCAGATTGAGATTTATCATATCTGATCACTTTACCTAAGTTCTTCAGTTTGTGGTTTAGCTTTCATTGTTATTATATGGTAGAACACTGTTTTTTTTGTGTTTTTTTTTAATTTGTAAAGATGGACTTTGAACCTCATTTTTACATACATGGACAAAGTAGGGCCACTGCGTAGAACTTCTGTTTCATATTAAAATACAGATTAGAGACTACCTAGCTATAGATGGGGCTCCTCAGACTTCATGTCAGCATCACACATAGAAAATGAACATAACAATATGACACACTGAGGTAAATTTGAGGGATTTTGGAGACTTCTTACGTGAGCCTTGGTGAAAATAATCATTATGTTTTCTTTGTAATGTATAATTATAATAAAACTACCAAGTGAAAGAAAATATAATAAATGTTAAATTTTATAAAACTTCCAAATAAAATGTTTGTTTGTTTGTTTTTTGGAAAATTTTAAGTGAAGAATATGAGTGTACTTTCAGGAATAAATTTTTTAAAAATCAGATTCCATGCTCGACATGAAAATTCCTGGTCAAGTCCTTTTAATAGGGCCTCTTCATTTTCTTGGTGCTTATCATAAAGGAGAAACTCCACAAGTAGGTGACAGCAAATGAGGGAAGAGTATTTACTGCTTTGTACCTATTGACTTCTTTCTTTCCATTACTCACCCACATTTTGATAATCTCTTTACCCACAGATGAAGCAGATCACTTTTTAAAAACTAGTAACCCCTTTTATTTCATTAACTTATATAAGGTTAGAATTTATCATGATAAAGCAAATTAACTTTTAATTTACTCAAATTGTTTTTTCTATACCAAATTTTCTAAAATAATGATAAAGCTTTTCTTCAAACATACATAAATGTTCTTCTGAACCTATAATTCTTCTTTAGAATTCACATAATTCCCATGAAACATCACTGGTGAACTGTGTTTAACTTTACTTTTTGGGAAATGTTAATACATTTTTTTCACATAGGTTCCATAATTTTGGATTAAATTTAATCAGATGCTCTAGAACGTAAGTAAAGCAAGCCAATGACTATCAAAAACTTGCGAAAAGAGGGTCATTAAAATTTTTTTCAATTTTTATTGAAATCTTAACCAACTTGAAAAACTCTATCCATAGATAATGTACTTTGGTATTAAACAATGATAATCTATTTTGTCAAGTAAAGCAAAAAACAAGACTGTAACGGTAGGGCTGTATTCGATTCACCTTTTGGTAGTACTACTGTTATCAGTGGAAGTGGAATTCCTGGGGTGCAGTGAGGAAAAGAATTTCCTGAGGCCCCCACAGAAGAATGGGATTTTGTGGAAAGCTTTATTGATGATGTAATATTAAGGAGACTTCCCAGGTCCCATCTCTGTCCATCCTGCCATGGACAAAGTCCAAACTTGTCTTCAGTAGGGCCAGAATTAAGGCCATTGCCCAGAATTTCTGTTCCATATTAGAATACAGTCCAGGCCAGCCCTAACCAGTTTGGCTCAGTGGATAGAGCGTCAGCCTGCGGACTGAAAGGTCCCAGGTTCGATTCCGGTCAAGGGCATGTACCTTGGCTGCAGGCACATCCCCAGTGGGGGGTGTGCAAGAGGCAGCTGATCGATGTTTCTCTCTTATGGATGTTTCTGACTTTCTATCCCTCTCCCTTCCTCTCTGGAAGAAAACAATAAAATATACTTTAAAAAGAATACAGTCCAGTCCAGTATCCTGTGTGTAGAGTCAGCATGGCCATGGGCCGGCCATGTGGCTAATAAGGCCACATGGTTATGGAGAGAGACCGACCTGGTGTGTACATGAGAGAGTATGGGTCATGGAACAAGAGAGAGCAAGAGCAAACAAGGGGAATGAGAGCATGAACTCATTTATCTGGGGATTTTAACCAGGAAATTTCTTCAAACTAACCAATTAACTCAAGATTTTGCGTACTTTTGATGGGGTCCACCCCTCGCCAACCCATTGTTCCCTAGGCTAAACAGATAGGCAAGCACCTTCCCTGTGTCACTCGGACTTCACCCATCTCCCCTTTTGTTCAATCCCTCCCCCAAGTGGTCTGCAGGGAATGGACCCATGGTTCCTTAAGGAGTGTGAAGCTGTGCTTCGGGAATGGACCCATGGTTCCTTAAGGAGTGTGAAGCTGTGCTTCCTGGTGAAGCTGCCCAGATGACCATGCTTATAATGTCTGACCTCTCCTTTGCTCTCTTTCCTTTATTGATATTAGCTAGCTAATTTCAAGGAAACATTATTTTATGTAGATTTTAGGGCCACAGATGAACTTTTAATTTTTGTTAAAATATTTATGAGTAAACTCAGATATTCACTAAATCTCAAGGTTTCCACCTTGCATTTGTGCTATCAGTACTAACTTATGTAGTGTTTCCATCATAATTTAATCGTTTCAAAGTGTTAATTTACTATTTCGTCAACTAGCTTGTTTTGCTGCTTTACAGAATAGATAAGGTTTTAAACATTTTTCCTTAGGATAGTTCCTAACAAGGGTACATTAATCAGAGATGATACATTTATAATTTAACTGTCCTCTAGATCAGAATTATCTTCATGTTACTGACATGATCCCTATCTGTTTACTAATAATATTATTCAAAAGTGGCGCCTTTTCTCTTTCCTTTGGAAATGTTGAGAGTGTCCATGGAGGCTGGTAAAATGAGCAAATGCAAATGTGTGCTTTGTTAGCAGGACCTCAGAAGCTACATCTACGAGGTTTATGAGCTATACCTGACCTTGTTGTATAACTTATAAGAGAACTTTGATTCATGTTTTATACTTGCAGATGCTTGAAATGTTCATTAATCCTGTGCATAAAATGGATGTTTAGTAAAAAGATGTCAGCATAATTTTTGAAGTAAATAAAACATTTAGGCTGGAGAAAGAATTATGAGAAAACTTGGTTCCAAATGTGAGATAATCCTCATATTGTTTCAATGGTGACTTAAAGTTTAAAAAAAATATTTTTTTGGAGGGGGAGAAATCTTTTGAATTTTTGAAGCCTCCAGTTTTAATAAAATGTTTCTGTTATGGTGGGAAGATATCTGTTAAATTTAAGGTTACATAAATGTGAAGAATAAAGAACTAATGTGGTTGCAGAAAGGGATTTGTGGGTAGAAAATTGTTTCAAAAATAATTTGGGTCATTTGAAATTTTTAGACTGTTACAAAAATAAATTTAAAAATTAATTATAGTGAAGAATAATTTTGAAAACAATGCAGTCAAAATTTGAAAGTATTAAATACTTTTTTATTACTAAAAGCTTTTAAAAATTCAAACTCTAAGTATTAATTTTACTTATGTAGAATTAAATAACTTTAGTGAATCTAATAAACTGGTTAAATTATATTTTTCTCTTTTTATAAATAAGTATCTTAAATTCTAGAAACAAATTTTTATAATATTTTATCAAGATTTTGACTTTGGCTAATTGTAACATTAAAGGCTAAAATGAAATGGTGGGTGGATGAATAAATAAATCAAGGCACATAAATTTTTTAAAAGTAAATAAAATTAATTATGTTCTACTTGCAATACCTAACCTCATCCTATCTAATAAAAGAGTAATATGCAAATTGACCATCACTGCAAGACACAAGATGGCCACCCCATGTAGTCAAAGATGGCTGTACCCATGTGGACACAAAATGGCCACCAAAAGATGGCCTGGAGGGGAGGGCAGTTGTGGCCAGTTAGAGGTGACCAAGCCAGCAGAGGAGGACAGTTGGGGGTGACCAGACCAGCAGAGGAGGGCAGGTGGGGGTTACCTAGGTCTGCAGGGGAGGGTAGTTGGGGAGGACCAGGCCTGCAGGGGAGGGCAATTGTGGGCAATCAGGCAAGCAGGGAGGACAATTAGGGGTGTCTGGGCCAGCAGAGGAGGGCAGTTGGGGGAGACCAGGTCAGAAGGGGGTGGCAATTGGGGGGAGACCAGGCCTGCAAGGGAGGGTAGTTGGGGGGGGGTAGGCCTGCAGGAGAGGACAGTTGGGGCGGTCGGGCAAGCAGAGAGGGCAGTTAGGGGTGACTGGTCCAGCAGAGGAGGGCAGGTGGGGGAGACCAGGCCAGCAGAGGAGGGCAGTTGGGGGCAACCAGACTGGTAGGGGAGGGCAGTTATGGGTGACCAGGATGGCAGGAGAGGGCAGTTAGGGGCAATTGAGCCAGCCATGGAGCAGTTAGATGTTGATCAGGCTGGCAGGGAAGTGGTTAGGGGTGATCAGGCTAGCAGGCAGAAGTGGTTATGGGCAACCAGGCAGAGGCAGGCAAGTGGTTGGGAGCCAGCAGGCCTGGATTATGAGAGGGATGTCCAACTGCCTGGTGGGATTGGGCCTAAATGGGTGTTTGGACATCCCTCAAGGGGTCCCAAATTGGAGAAGGTACAGGCTGGGCTGAGGGACCTCCTCCTATGCACAAATTTTGTGCACTGGGTCTCTAGTGTGATATAATAGTAATAGTTGTAAAGAGAACTATTTGTACATACTTTCTTTATGAGTTGAAAACTGTATTTAAGATATAAGAGAATAGAGCAAGTTAATATGAAAGAAAATTTAAATCTTATGCATACTATAAAGAATGTCAAGAATGATGAATCATAAAGCAAAAATCAGAATAACTCAATATTTTAGGAAGTATTACATTTGTAGGTATTTTTATTCCAAGTCCTCTTTTCTCTGTGCATACTATATTCCAAATATTATGAGATAAAATAAATAATCAACACATTTAGGTACTTTTCTGAGGCATCCATCCAAATACTATTCAAATATAAATTGAACTCATAACCTTTTGAGTCTATGGGAAATAGTGGCTTAATTTTCTTTTTCAGTCTCTCAGAGCAAGCAAATGGGTCATAACTTGCTGGTTGGGATATTCTAAGCCAAAAGTCTAAATATCATATTTATATTTAAAGCATCAAAATGAACTAGGAATTGAGGGCCTTCATGCTGGTCCTGGATGTCCCACCAACAAGGCTCATGAATTTGCTCTTTGGAATGAATGTCAGAATTAGATGGGAACATGGAAGTGAGCTAGTCTGAACCACTCCTTAAACACGAGAAGGAAGAATAATCAGCACATTAACATATATGCTTTGATCGGGCCCCAGTGCTAACCATTTGTTTAATTAAACCTTGTCTTGATCAAAGTGTTCTCTCATAAAAGTATTGGATGAGCGTGTATACTGGTATAAAATACAAACCGAATGACATTCAAGCCTGTTTTTCACCCTTTTAAATGATCAAGTGAAGTACATTGAGTGCACGTTAAGTGAAGGGTACCATTTAGGAGGAGAAGGAAGTGCTACTCCTGGAATGTAGATAAAGGGTGAATTACCAAGTTTCTGTTTAATTTTGGAGGTGGAATTTCTTACGTTTCATATTTTTCAGTGTTGAATAAAAGGGACTGATAATCTTTGGGGGGCAGGGGAGGACATCATTGATTCCTTGTCTATTTTCTGCATTTGGCTAAGGCTTATCATTTCGACCTTGTTTGAATCTACCTATGAAATAGCACCTTTACGTTTGAGCCAGGGAGCCAGTGCTGAATGAAAAATGAGGCAAATACCAGTTGTTTATCCAATCATTTGCTGTTTCTTCCAGGGCATAGAGCTAGACTTCATTTCCCAGACTCGTTTGAAGTTTGGTTTCTCTATGGTGGAATTATGACCAGTGGAATGTGGGTCGAAATAACATATGCCCATCTGCAGGCCTGACTCAAAGATATCCTCCCACATATTACCTTCCATTCTTTTTCTTTTCCTGTTTGCAGCTGAAAGAAAATACTCCAGGATCCAGAGAAGGCAGAGCCATGAGATGGCAGAAACCTTAAAAAGGTCATCAAGAAAGCCAGCCAAGTAGGAATAGCCACACTGGATTCAAATGTGTGTCAGAAATAAGCTGATGTTGTGTTAAGCCACTGGATTCCTAGGGTTGTTTGTTACAGCAGTGAGCCTGCCCTAATACATGAAACAATTATGGGCTACTATTAACAGGATCCAGATACATGTAATCAAGTTTATTTTCAGAGAATGAAAAAAATACAGCATCTTCTAGAGTTAATATAAGCAACTAATACCAGTGTCAGACACACAGTAAAATATCAATAAATATTTGCTGAATGTAAGTTGGATAATGAAAGGCTAAATTCAACATGGTAATTAATTGGCTACAGGTGCTCCTATGACATCAGTAATGTGATCAAAATTAAAACTGAATACCATAAAGATATGTGTTGTTTCTTGTGGAAAAAAAAAAAGAACTTAGAAAACAAGTGGGTTGGGACATTTCCAGACCAGCCTGAATTTAATATATTTACATGAGTGACACTAAGATTTTATGTCAAAGCCATTCATCTGGGTAGCAACTAATGTTGGTAGAGACATTTGAGGAGATATCTCATTTTCTCTGATTAAAATGTGTACAGGTGTGGGAACCCCGTTCACATCCTGAGTGATTCAGGGTCCCCAGTTCAGGGTTTGGGTTTCTGGAGAAGGCTGCACACAAATGAATAAAGACTCAGAAAAACATTAATTTGGAAATGGGGACCAGGCGGTAGTCCAACTCCATTGGGAGGATTACTCATTGCTCTGGCTTTACCATCCCTTTTATTAAGATGAAGATCACAAGATACACCCGTATCTCCCACGCAGGAAACACCAATAAAAGCCAATCAGTGAATCTTCTTAGGACTAACAGGTGGGGGCTGCATCAACTATCAACATCCAGTAATTAGCTCTGACCCTTCAGAGCAATTAAGGTTGACCAACCCTCCAAATTCCCTGTTCACAGCTCTCTATTATTAAAGCAATGATTGGCTTCCAGGCATACAGGAAAGTGTTAACTCACAGGTCTGGTTGCTCAAACCCTGCATATTCCAAATAAAACCTGCCTCCAGTGCTGACTGCCTCTAGGAAGATAAACTCTAAGCTCTTGGAATGATTTGCCAGATAAGAGTGTTTCTGCTTGGCTGAGGGCTTGGGCCAGGCTCTACAATTATTATCCTAACAATGTGATTTATGGTTTTTGCTCTGGGTTGAGGGCTGGAGACTGAGTAGCTGAGGTTAGTCACGTGAACCCCACATGCCTACCTGACTAACCTCCCACCTCCCAAAACCCCCTGGATACGAAGGCTTGACTGGCATCACTTCGTATGCATTGCACTTGGCTGCTGAGAGAATTCAGCACATCCCTGCACTTCCTGGACCTGTCCCATGTGCCTTCTCCCTTTGCTGATTCTGTCCCATATCCTTTTCCTAAAATAAAAAATACTTATAACTATAGCAACTTCTGATCCCTGTGAATCTTAATGAATCTTCAAGTCTGAAGGTGGTCTTAGGGACCCTCTCCCTCCATTCAGATGCTATGATCATTTGTTTGGTATGTGGAAAACAATAATTATGGATATTGGAAAAGGGAGCATCTGGGAAGGTGTTTTGGGGGTGAAGTGCAATGGTTCTTTGAGAAGATTGGTTCTTTCCACTTTATCAGGGTTGAGTGGTTAGAGCCAGAACTGACATGGCTGGGGGCAGAAAGCCTTGCTTCTTCTGATAGAAAAGGGAAAGGGGTGAAGTAAACAAAGAGTAAGTATATATATATATATATATATATATATATATATATATATATATATTGCTGGCAACTTTGCAGAATTGGGGCTCTAACTTTGCTCAGGGCAGCTTGGTCATCAGCCTTGCTAGGTTGGTCCCTCTGGGCAACAGGAAAGGTAGGCCTGCATGGAAGCAAGTGGAGAGGTGGCCTTTGTTAACCTTGCTGCCTGTCCCGCCCTCTAAGACCAGGAGAATCTCTTTACGTATCCCATTTGATCAATTCTTGCAGTCAACACTTAGAATCTCTGAGTTGATTAATAAGGTGGGTTCGGACCTGGAATTTTAGGGTTCATATCCTGAGGCTGCTACTTGCCTGAGGTGACTTTGGGCAGGTAACTTCTGCCTGCCTCAGTTTCCTCATCTGGATCTGGACAGGGTCTGGAACTTAGTACATGTTCAATAAATGCCAGCTTCTGGTGTTGCTTTCCATTCTGGGTCCATCAATAAGCAGCAGAAGAGCTATCCTAACTCTGTTGTTGGGAAGAAGAGTTATGTTGCCAAAAATAGCTTCGTGGAGCTAAAACAAAGAAAAAGGATGGAACTGAGTCAGCATTTTATAAATGGACAACATAAATTGCACTTAAATACCATTTCTTACCTTTCTATTCAAGGAGGAGGATTTCTTTATAGCTAATAGGTTGGGGTGTGTCCCCTAGAGGTTTTTCCTCTCCTCTCTCCTACCTCCCCCTGCACTCATCTCCTGACTCTTGCCAGGGCTGGGATGAGCTGGCTAGGATGAATTTCTTGCTTCACTGGACAAAGCAAGTGTGAGGCTAATATCTACCCTGAGGACAAGAGGGCAAATCTGACAAAATAGAAACTTTAATTGTGGGCAGACTCTAGTTTTAAAATAGTTTCTTCCTTTGACATATTCAGGATAATCCCCAAATGATAAAGCTTACTGTCACACAGATTTGAAAGGCTATGGGCAGGTCATGTTCCCCGGAAACACTGTCTTCAGTACTCTGAGGGGCCTTATATGACACAATGATGTAGCTCCTCCACAGTGCAGGAAAAAAAAAAAAGACATAATGAAGCATTTCATTTTTCTGGGTTAATGGGCTCTATTTCTAACCTCAACCATTTTAACAAGATTGATATGTTTTAAAAAGTGAATAAGAATTCCTAGCAAAATTATTTTGTCTTTAACAAAAATTCAAATTATATTTAACAAAAAAAAACACACAAAAGCTAAATAATAACACCCATTGTTGGATGACACAAGTAAACAGCATACCTTTTGTTAGTGGGTATAAATGACATTACAGTGCTCATAGCCTTTGACCCAGGAATTCTGAGACTGGCCCATGGGCCGAGTCCAGCCCGTGGCTTGTTTTTGTATGACCCTCAAGGTAAGGAAGGCCTGTACAGTTTTAAAGGGTTTGTTACAAGAGGAAAAGGAAGAGGAGGAGGAGGCGAGGAGGGCAGAGGAAGAGCACAGGAAGGAGGGGGAGGAACAAAAGGAAGAGACACACTGCTCTCTCTACAAAGCCTAAACTTTTACTATTTGACCCTTTCCACAAGTTTGCCTACTCTTGATCTTATCTAAGAATAATCCAAAACATGAGAAGTCTACGTGAATAAGGACAATCTTCACAGTAGTTTTCTAGTAGTTCAAAAGATTGGGAACAATCTAAGTGCCCAGGATAGAAGAGTGGTTAGGTAACTATTCAGTAACTCATAGAAAAGAATGTTTTACCACCAGTCAAGGGATGGCTAGTGAAAGTCATGGGTCTATGACCATGAGTTTTGGCCTACCTTAGGGACTTTACAGACTACCATGGCTCACAGACATTTTCTTACTTTTCAGTGTTCAATGCAGTTGCTGGATAAGGTGCACATTTTAAAATTTGATGATATTCTGCCTTAAACATGAAGATACAGTAAGGCACATTACATATATCTCCCTACATGGGACTTTTGTCATCCTATATAATAAAAGGCTAATATGCAAATAGACGGGACGATAGAACAACTGGTCTCTATGACATACACTGACCATCAAGGGGCAGAGATGCTCAATGCAGGAGCTGCCACCTGGAGGTCAGTGCACTCCCACAGGGGGAGCACTGCTCAGCCAGAAGCAGAGCTCACAGCTAAGCAGGTGAGCACAGTAGCACTGGCAGGACCCTCTCCCACCTCTATGGCTGTGCTCAGGATGTCCAACTGCCCATGGGGAGTGGGCCTAAGCCATCATTCAGACATCCCCCAAGGGCTCCCAGACTGTGAAAAGGTGCAGGCCAGGCTGAGGACCGCCCTTCCTCGAGTGCATGAATTTTGTCCTCTAGTAATTTCTGTAAAAGTCAGGCTTCAGAACCATGAACAGGAATATAAACTGGGTCACATTTTTGTTTTATTGAAGAACATCAGATATAGTTTACATTATTTGCCCTTTTCAGGAGAAAGATACAAGGTCTATTAGTTCAGTCTTTCCAATAAGGAAATTTAAAAAAATCTAACCTAGACTTTGTGCGGTGATTTCTCAGTGACTGAGCAAAGCACAATGAGTCCAGATCAGATCTCTCCCCTGTTACTATAAACCCTGTTGTGATCTCATGGTGTTCATATGATAATATCTAAGCTCCTTGGTGTGGAACCAGGTCTCGTCATGGTCTCTCTAGCCTCACTGATCACAGGACCCTTCATTCAACTGTGCTGCCAACACATGACCCACTCTTGCTTTCTTCTGCATGTTCAGAAATTACAACTTATATGTAACCTTCTCAGAGAGCCCGTTGATCATAGTTCCAGAGAAGCAGAATGTCAAGTTCATCCCATAATCCTGTTTTATTTTCTTTATAATACATTATTTGAAATTACCCTATAGGTTTGTTTGGTTGTTAGCCTCTTTATTCATCTGTGTGTACATGTCTTTATGTATGTATCCTGCCCTTTTACTTCCTCACTAGGATGAATGATTTTTGAGAGTAGAGACCCAAATCTCCTTTTCCCATCATGTGGCAGAGGACACTTTCTCTTCTTTAGGACCCAAAAGTCACCCTGCCCTCTCAGACTTCCTCGGGTAGAGGAGCACATCTCCTCCTCTGTTCTGAGAACAGAGCTTGTATGGTCAAGATGTGTATCAATTCCCCCACCAGCCTGTAAAGAGCCTGAGGAGGCAAGGAGGCAAGGACTGGTCTCTGAATCCACAGCTCACATTCTGGCTTTTAGTAAGGGCAGATTTTTGTTGCCTGAATGAACAAATGAATAACTCCAAAGTAATTTCTCAATGAATACTCATTATGTTGAGTTGACTCAAGTCTATAATTTCTCAATTTCTTTTCCTTGAAGAGAAAGAAAAAAAAAAACACCCACACATTGCTATATCTATTACCTGAAAATTATGCTATATTTATTAACTTAATATTAATTTTACTCAAGTTTACAAGAGTTTATGGAGAGGATTAGTTTGACTCATATTTGGTTTAGCCTTTTTCTTTCTTATTTCTCTGTCTTGATACACAAACAAAAACTCTAGAAATCGTGAACGCATAGTATTTCTGGCTGTTATTTTGCTGCTATTCACCCCTTTCACTCATTAAAGTTATTTACAGTGCCATGGAAAATGGAATTCTCGAAATAGCTTCCAAAAGTTCATTTCATGTTTCTATTGGATGAGTTTGTATTCAGACAAGACATCTCACATACAAAGAAATAGAAGTTAATCAGAGTCAACTGCACAATTGTTGTCATAAGAAAAAGTTAAGGTAGACGTTGTTCACAGGCTCAGGGTTTAAGATATAGGGGAGATGGAAAGATTGCTCACTCATTCATTATTTTGTTCATTCATCTATGTGCCCATTCATACATCCTTATTTAATAATACTTCCACTGAATAAAAAAAAGAACTTGGAGTGAATTATGCTCATGGACAAGCATCAATGAGTTTTAAATAGAGCAACTAGTTTGAGATGGGTGAGGTTCACAGGGGGCTCAATTTCAGATGGGAGCTGATCTTAAAGAAACAGCTACATTTAAGTCTGTGGAGTTGGACACAGGTTTGGATCCCAGCTCTGCCATTTATTCTCTGTGGGACCTTGGGTTTTGCCCAACATCTCAATTTTACTCAGTAAAATTGGTTGTTGGTAGTGGGGAATCCCACCTTTTTTGTTGTGGGAATTATGTAAAGTAAAACTTGTAAGAGGTTGGTTCAATGCCTGGCAATTAGAAAATGTTTAATAAATGTCAGCTAAACCCAGTAATAGGTACTTGAATGAGTAGAACTGAGCTGTTGTAGTGACAGTCAGCCATTCTTTTTTTTTTCATGCTCAGTTTATTTTATTTTGTTTTAATTTTATTTTTTTATCTTTATTGTTCAGTTTATTAATTACATTGTTTCCCCTTTTTGATCCCCCTATATCTCCCCTCCACCCTGTACCTATCCCACTCTCCACCCTTACCACCCCCTCCCCACTGTCCTATCCCATTGTTGCAAGATTTTTGTCCAGTCTCTTGCTGTACTTCCCACAACCCTTTTCTCCCCAAGAATTGTCAGTCCATTCCCTCTCTATGTCCATGATTCTGTTATATTCACCAGTTTATCCTGTTCATCAGCCTATCAATTCACTTGATTTTTATGTTCATTTGTTGATAGATGTGTATTTGTTGTTCATAATTTATATTTTTACCTTTTTCTTCTTCCTCTTCTTAAAGAATATCTTTCAGCATTTCGTAAAATATTGGTTTGGTGGTGATGAACTCCTTTAGCTTTTTCTTATCTACGAAGCACTTCATCTGACCTTCAATTCTGAATGATAGCTTTGCTGGATAGAGTAATCTTAGTTGTAGATTCTTGCTATTCATTATTTTGAATATTTCTTGCCACTCGCGTCTGGCCTGCATCATTTCTGGTGAGAAATCCACTGACAATCATATGGGTGCTCCCCTGTAGGTAACCAACTGTTTTTCTCTTGCTGCTTTTAATATTCTCTCTTTATCTTTTGCTCTTGGCATTTTAATTATGATATGTCTTGGTGTGGTCCTCTTTAGATTCCTATATTTTGGGGTTCTGTGTACTTCTTGGGCTTTTAAGTCAGTTTCTTTCACCAGGTGGGGGAAGTTTTCAGTCACTATTTCTTCAAGTAGGTTTTCTTTAAATTGCTCTCTCTCTTTTTCTGACACCCCAATAATTTGGATGTTGGCATGCTTGAGGTTGTCCCAGAGGCCCCTTACACTATCTTCAATTATCTGAATTCTTTTTGTTTCTTGTTTTTTCCAGCCAAGTGGATTTTGCTTCTTTGTATTTCAAATCTTTGACTTGGTTCTTGTGGCCCTCTGGACTGCTTTTAGGATTTTGTGTAATATTTTTTATTTCAGTCTGTGTATGCTTGATTTCTAGTTCATCCTTTTTCATATCTGTGAGGGTCTCGTTCATATCCTCAGAGGTCTTGTTCATTTCCTTGAGGGTCTCATTCATTTCCTTGTAAGTCTCATTCATTTCCTGGTTGGTCTTGTTTGTTTCCTCATAGTTCTCATTAAGTTCATCGGCCTTTTCTAGGAGCCTCTTGAAAAGCCTTATAACCATGGTTTTGAACTCTATGTCTTGTCGTCTTTTCTCCTTCATTTCTTTCACACCTGACTTCTTTCCATGTCTCTGCATGGTGGCTGCTTTATGTGGTGGATATCCTCAAAGGGACAGTGGCTCAGTCTCCCCAGTTACCTGAAGTGGGTACTCTTACTGCAATCCTTTATGGGTTATACAGTATTTTTGAATTTAAACCCAGCTTGTTGTTGTTAGCCCTAGGAGGGTTTGACCTCCAGGCCAATTGGCTGTGAAGGGAGACTGTGTTCAGGTTGGATGGGCGGAGTCTCTGAGCTGAGCAGGCAGCCTCAGTGTCAGCTATGCCTTATGCGGCATTCGCGCGCTTGTGGGGGGGTCTCTGTTGGATGGGGATGGCTGCAGGCACCTCCAAGAGAAAGCTGCTAGTCTCTTCCCCTGCCAGACAACTCTGCCTCTCCCCACATGAGTCTGCACACCCAAAGTCTCGCCCAGGGTTGTAAAACAGGTGGTTTCCGGGACCAGGAGACAGGTTTCCAGGGAGCAAGTCGCACGTTTGTGAGATACTTGCTCGCAAACTTTTTTTCCCAGCCACCTGGTTTCTCGCAGACTAGGAGACCTCTGCCGCGCCCAGCTTCCAGGGTGTGTCCCCGGACCTTGGACCTCTCCTGGCACTGGGGAATCTGTGCAGAGGGATGTCTCCATGTACCCCGGATCTTGGACCTCGCCTAGTGCTGGGGAATCTGTGTAGTGGGACGTCTCCGCCCTCCCTGTTGGAGAAATCCAGCCGGGGTTGCTGCTCCAGCCCTACAGCCCGCACACTTGACCAGGACGGCTCCTAACCTGTTTCCGCTCGATCTTCAAGGCTGCGCTCCTGCCACTCTTCTGAGTCTCAGTATCCCACCTTTACTTTTATTTGTGGAGTTTTCACTCAGTCAGCTTTCTGGTGATTCTGGGTGATGTTTGTTTTGTTGTTATGTTGTAGTTTTTGAATGTTGCACGGGGCAGAACAATAAGTGTTTACCTATGCCGCCATCTTGGTTCTCTCAACAGTCAGCCATTCTTCTGAAACATCCATACCACAGTCAGAAAATAAGTTGATTTGGAACTCACTAAATAGTAGCTCTAATAATAACAAGAAAATAATAGCAACTAACATCTATTGAGCACTCACCGTGCACTATACCAACCATTTCAATAGATTATGTCATCTATGTTCCTCAGCCAGTAGTAACTAATGAAGATGAAATTTTAATTTCAAGCACTCTAGTTATCCACTCTCATAGTCTTACATTAGAAAAGTGGCAAGTGTGCACAGGTATGAATAATTCATTAGTCCATTAGTTACTCATGTCTACAATTCTTTTGGGTTCTTCTTCTTAGAAAACAATGGCATAGATGACATTTTCATATGATGATCTTGGACCTTTTCCAAAAACTGGACTTTAGACTTTAAGGCAGCACAGCCTCATTTTTACCATTTGCCTTTGGAATAGAAACTGACTTCAGCATTGCCCTCAGATAGCAACTCCATTGTCAAATGACCTAATTACTGATTAGGTCTTATTTCCACTCATTTAATGAAGCTTCAGCCAAAGAAAGAGATGAAGGAAGAGGAAGAGGAGAAAGATGAGGAGGAGGGAAGGAAGGAAGGAAGGAAGGAAGGAAGGAAGGAAGGAAGGAAGAAAGGAAGGAAGGAAGGAAAGAGGGAGGGAGGGAAGGAGTGAGGGAGGGAAGGAGGAAGGAAGGAGAAGAAGGAAGGAAAGTAACAAACACCAAAAGCCCTAAACCCTGCCCTGTAAGTCACAGGTGGGGGTGCTTTTCAACCTTAAATAAGGATATAGTTAATAAAAGGTCCCTTCCTCCTCCCTGGTTTATCCAGATAAAATGATATCAGCAAATACGAGAGGGACAGTTTCAAATTCGTGCTTGATGGAAAACATGAGATAAACTCTTGGTCATGACTCTTATAAATTGCCTGGAGCTCTTGATGCTATATTTAGTCTTCTGAATTCAAGTCCACATCATAAGTACAATAACCTAGAGGAGTCTGATATAACTGATATACAAGCTACTAAATGTCCTTGAGGGGTATAAGTCACATATCAACAATAGCTATTCTTGTTTTTCTGCGTCATTCCCTCTTTAGGGAAAATTTTAAATCATCTGTGGGTAGGGAGATCAGCCCACTAAAAGTAAAATCTGCAATTTTCATAAAATAGATTCTGTGCAACTAAAGTAAAAGAGCATAGGAATCTCATTTTCTTTTTTGAGTATTTTTCTCTCTATTTTTTCCCCTTAATATAATAACCAAAGTCATTCATCCCAGAATAGACTCACTATATGCTTAATATATAATCATATCCTCAGAAAATATTCAGCAATCATTGCCATGTACCACATCTTTATGCTAAACGCTAGGGTTAAAACAATGACCAACACAGAGCCCCTGGTCTCCAGGAACTGATAGTCTAGGAAGTAATACTGATAAGTAGGCAAGCAGTATGAAAGTGCTAAGACAGGGAAATACTAGAGAGACCGGAAGTACCAAGCCTGAGTATATCTCTATTGAGTGGGGGTAAGCAGGTATCAGAGAAGGATTCCTAAGGTTGACATAAGAATAATTTAATATCAATCATTTATTTAAAAAATATTCATGGGGTCCCTTACCTGTAAAAGAATTCTCATAGACCCTGAAAATATAGTAATGAGTAAGACAAAAATCCTGCCTTCAGTAATTTATTGAGAGAGACTGACAATAAATAAGAAAGTAGAAATTAGATATTCACTATCATTTTAAGTAGTGATAACTGTGAAAAGAAACCAATGAAAAATAAAGAAATTGAAATAAACTATTCCTAAAGAAATAAAAATAGTTCTTCCAGTTACACCTTAATCAAATTCAAATGTTTTACTGTCATCTACTTGAATCTGGCTCCTGCCAATGTATCTTCGGGTTGCTCTCCCAGTTGTCTGTTATACTGTGGCCAAGTTGGTATTCACTCCTGGTTTGTGAGTGAGCCAAGCCAACATCAGCAGGACCACTTACCTAAGCCCCTCGACACAAGGGCAGCACAAGCTCAGAAGTATTCACAGAGGTTTTGTGATTGTTTACTATAGGCATCAATTGGCAATTAAGAGCCTATTGGCTGGCTTCCTTTACTCATTTATTTTTGTATGTCTCCTATTCAAAAGGGTGGTTTCTGACTGTTCCATCTCTTTCTATTTCTTTACTTATTTTTATGATATAATTTTTTTAGTATCAATTACTGTGTCAGTTAGGGCCCAGTCACAAAACAGCTCTTAGCCATTTGAGCAGAGAGCACTTATGATAAAGAATTGTGTAGACAGTATGGCAAGTTGAAAGTTGAAAGGGAATCCTGATGTATCACAGAGGTGGTGACTGCAGTTACCACTTTAGAGAGCAAAGAAAACAGATTAAAGTAATTAGAACCTAGAAATTCAGAGGAGGAATCCCCCAGAGCCAGGCCTGGGACTCTGAGAAGTTTCAGAACTTTGAGAAGAACCCTGCAGTTATTGACTTTCAGACCTCTGCTGACAAAGAACAAGAGAAAGAACAATAGGAACTATGTTGGACAAATTGTGGGGTTAGGAACCGAAGGTTCATTCAGGGCTGTAAGCACATCACTTTATACTTACTGTGTTGGGAAATTTATTTGACTTGTTTTATTTTAGGAATGGGGTAAGGAAGTAAAATAGAAGATAACACTCAAGAAAATTTAGGATACATTAGGTCTTATTTCCACTTATTTCTCTCACTTTTATTATTTCACTTTAAAACCAGTGTTGACACAGATGAAATGCTTACTAAACACAAATAGAAATTCAATGGAAATACAGTGGTTGATTCCTGGAACTGAGAGTCCACAATCCTTGAGCCCAGCACATGATGAGAAATGCAGAGAATGTCTGAACCAGGCAGAACTTAATTCAAATCTCAGCTTTGTCACAAGTTGTGACATTACTCAAGTTATTTAATTTCTCTATACTTCAGCTTTTTATAATTAGGATTATTACCACCATCAGACATGAGTCATATAGTTAAAATCAAAGTGCCATCATGCCTCCTACCCCTATCAATGCTTCATTTCAGCCTCTCTCCTTCCCTACAGCTCTGTATTATGATAATTGAGCATCTCCTGCCTATTTATGATTTCTACCGATTATTTATGCTGCTTTCCTTTTCCTCCAACAGATGCATATAGTTTGGATCAGTTTAAGGTGAACTGGATGGTCTCATTTTCTGACATATACCCATTTTTGGGAAATTCCAGATTGAATATTAGAAGGGTTAAAGGCTATCAGACAGATGTCTTCCACGAGGACAATAGAGCTTTAACAAGAGTGATAGTTAAACCATCCAGCACAGAAGTAACCCCTTAATGACAAGGGAGAACGTGGGGAGCTTTGCAAATAAGATAAGCAAACACAATTCAGAAGATGCACATTTGCATAAACTTTAGAAAAGGGACTTGGAAAATAAATGTTTGTCATGATGATTTTTGGCATTTCCCAAAGGACTGGGGTTCCAACTCCATATGACAAAAATTTTACTCTTCTGTAAAAATGAGGGCCTTTCACCAGATTACCAAAGCCTATTGAAAATATCTCTATTTTGACTCTTTTCCCATATTTATCAGGCATCTATTTCTCATTCTAGTGTGTTTTCCTTAGCAGATTTGCCTGTTAGGGAGGACATGCCCTCTGCTAGTGTCATGGTTCATAGCTCAGGTCCTTCTCTCATTATAATTTACAAATTAATAATTGGTTTTCTGTTATCAGCTGGTCCTATGTAAATTTGGGTGATAATGTTATACTGAGGCCTATCCTGGGGCATCAAATTAATGAGTGCTAGTTTTCCATATCAACAGTACATATGAAATACGTTAAGGGATTCAGAAAGTCCTTCTAATCCAAAATTATCTTTCCCAGCTATCTGCTATAATATCTGAAATTCTACTATTTGTTTATGCCATTGCACTGTGGTTCCTGAAGTGACATCATGTAAATTAGTTCAACCTCACAAACTCTTATTAGGTTGATCTTTAAAAGCATTGTCATAGGTGCTTTGAGTAAAAGAACAAAATAAAGATGAAAATGATGATGAAGTAATTTTACTCCTCTTAAGATCCACAAAACAAATAGTAAGATACAATATAAATGTAATATATTAAAAAATACTCAAAGGAATCACAAAAGTCTCTTATATAGTGGCTGCTAAAGTGACCAGACATATGACTTAAATTGGGATTTCAGAAGAAAACCAGGTAACCTATGAATAGTCATCAAAGATTTACGGTTAATCTGCCAATAAATATCTAGTCTCCTTGGGAAGAAGAGAAAGATTTAGAATGGAATTGATGCATTGCCCAGGGCACTAAACAAAAAGAGAAGTAGCCTAGGCAGGAGGCCCCAGGACAAATATCTTGGAGGCTGAACTCTGACATAACCCAGGAGTTTTCAGGGCACATTTGTTTCACTATTTACACAGAGATATCAGAATTCTGTTGAATTGTGACATTGGAGTTACTTGGTGCACTTGAACCTCTGAATTAAGTATGAGAATGAGTGGGGGAATGGCTGGTGCATAACCTGATAAAGTCCTTAGAAATTATGAAGTAAAAGGCAAACTGGAAACAGTCACTATTAAGATGTTGTAAACAAATTATTATGTATGGCATGTTTTTGTCCCCTGCCCCCCCCCCCCCCCAATTCATATGTTGATACCCTAACCCTATGGGATGATATTTGTAGGTGAAGGGTTTGGAAGGTAATTAGTGTTAAATGAAGTTATGATAGTAAAGTCACACTCAAGATAGATTTCTGGACTCTTCTTCAGTCATTTAATTAATGAAATTAGTTTCATTTTAAGAAGACAAAGAAACCAGGGCTCCCTCTTTCTCTGCATCTTGTTGTGGATGCAGCAAGAAGTCCGCCATCTGTAAACGTAGACGAGGGCCCTTAACAGACACCTTGGTCTTGCATTTCCCAGCCTCCAGAACTGGGAGAAATAAATGTTTGTTATTTAAGCCATCTAGTCTATGGTATTTGTTACAGCAGCCAGACTGAGACAAAATCAATACAAAACAAACTGTGAAAGGAATTTCATTCCTTCAGCATTTTCCAAAGAATTCACAGCAGAGATGTGATATTGCTTGACAGGAAGAGAGAAACTCTTTTCTAGTTTTTTAGTCAATTTGACTATGAAATTTTAGTTTTCACAGTTTAAACTTTCTTTCGATTGAAATCATCATTACCAGTCAGGGAAGGAGGAAGCTGTTATGACCCACGGGGGACTCAGGAGGGCACCTGGGTCATTCTACCCAGGCATTGCCATTCTCTTCCTGCTGCTCTGAGAGGAAGGAGGCTTTGACGTCAGGTGTGGATGAGTCATCTTTCCTCTCAGGGCCTCTGGCTGAAATTTGCAAGCTACCTTTGCAGTTGCTATTCTGTTGCTCATTCTTTTTCTTTTTCTTTTTTTTTTAAAGCTAAAGGGAAATGTTTGGACGAACAAGTGATTACATTTCTATTTTTGTAGCAGAAAACTTGCTTGCTTGCTCACAAAAGCAGTCTCATCCAGTACCAGGGACCCTAAGGGCTCTCAGTAAACTCTTGTTGATTGATAAAAGGCTCTGCTGGATCCTTGTAAATCTTGGTGTTGAAGCTGAATGTTCCAGATATGGTGATGTGGTTGGTATACAGAAGTTTGTGCTTACTTGTTGCTCTGTGCTGTGGGATGTCAACTCAGATTCTTTGGATTTACATAAAGAAGTTAGGAATATCGCTGGCCCCACCACCATGAACATTCTGAAAGGAAAATAAATAAGGCCCTTTCTGGAGCTTTATCTGCTTGGGCACAAGTGGGATTCAATGGAAGGGAAGTTGAATAAGGATCTAAGAATTGTTTTTTGTTTTGCTCCAGGAAGCCATAACCAAACTTTCAAACCATTTGACAATCATCTAGGAAAAAACAAATCCTTACTTGCCAGCAATGTAGAGGAACCATCAAGAATGAAGGAAAAGAGGGTGTTAGGTCTAGATTCCTCCAGCCTGAGGCAGGATATATCATTGTTTTTCTTGCATTTAACTGATAGGGAATCCAAGACCCAGAGAGGGATGGTGATGTCTAGAAACTATGGCCTAAACCTCCTTTCTTTCCCCTTTTAGTGAACTCCATGATTTTATATACCACTTATATTTTATCTCTAGCCCTAAGCTCCAACTGCATGCATGCAACTTTGTACTTTATACTTTCACATGAAGGTCCAATAAGAAGTCAAACTTCACGTGCAAATTGGAACGCAAGACTTTTCCTCAAAACTTGCTCCTCCTTTGTCTCCCTTAGGAGAGACCATCATTTGTAGTTATCTAAGACATAATGTCTAGGAGTCATCCTTGATTCATCTGTTCTTATGCCTTACATACAGGTCATTAGCAAGACTTTACATTTCTCTTTCTATTCTCTTCTCTCCATGTCCAATGTCAATACCCTCGTATAAACTATAATCATTTTTTTCTCAGTTGTCAGCCGTAACTCTGAACTGGTCTTCTTTAACTCTTGACTTCTGTAATCTAGTCTCCCATATGAAAGTTAATATTCTAAAAATATTAATCAGATCTTTTTTCTCCTCAGTTTTTGCTATAAAATATACACTGGCTTCCCATTGTCTTTAGGATGACATTAAAACCTACTATGGTGGCAGTACGTCTTACATGGTCTGTTTTATCTCTTTACACTTTCCCTCCATGTTCTGGTCTCTCTCAATGTCCCCCATCACTAGTCTGGTCCTACCTCAAAAACCTTTGCTTTGTCTATTTCCTTTGCTAGAAATTCTTTCCTACCTTTTCATACTGGTGTTTCTTTTCTATCTTTTAGATCTCCGTTCCAAAGACCCTTGCTCAAAAATATATTTTTGAATACTTTTTCTAACTCAGCGTTTCCTGCCACAACTCAACCCCTATGTATTCCATCACTCAGTTTAACTCCCTTGTAAAATTAATCACAAATGGCAATTGTGCAGCTTACTTATTTACATTTTTATTGAACTCACACCATCTTCCTGTCTATGTCCAAGTAGGCTGGAAGCACCACATGAACAAGAGCCTTGGGTGCCTTTAAAGAGGCATTTTGGAGTAGTGGTTAGGCTCTCACACTCAAGATAGATTTCTTATTTATTATTTATTTATTTGCTACTTATTGGACATATGCCCCTAGAACATTGTTTGACCTCCTATATTCATTGGTAAAATGAAGGCAGTAAAAGAACCTGATGCATAAAATTGCTGTTAAGGTATCACTATCTATATGACATCCTTGGCACAATGGTATATACTCAGCAAGTCTTAGCTGTCACTATCGTTAACCACACATCTGTTTAACACACATTTGCTGAGTGACTGATATATTAATTTTATGTATTCAAGGATAGGCTTCTGCTATCTCACAGGACAGATTTAGAATATACATTGAAAAGGGTCTCTGCCTGAGGGCTGAAGAGTTAAGTCCTTAGAAACTGTTCAGAAGCTGGCTGAGAGAGCTGCAGGTGAGGAGAGAGGTGGGGCATAGCATGTTAAAAAGGAAAATGGTAACAATAGAAGCCCAAGTTTATTTAGCACTTATTCTGTGTGAAGTACTGTGGGCCATTTTTTCTATTCCCTCCTCAAAGTCACTGATGCATTATTCTCAAGTTATATTATGAAGTGCTTCTTAAGGTTCATTGTTACACCAACAAGGTATGTACAGTGTTCTCCCCTGCTCCAATAATACCCCCATGCCTAGTTACCACTTACCCATCTTCAACTCTTAACCACAATGCCATTTCCTTAAGAAGTTTCATCTGACCTTGGTGGAACATTCTGGGAGTTCCTGTATGATGTGTTCATTATGCCACCTACGTTTCTTATTTTGTATGTACCATAGCTTACATTAATTTACATGTTTATTTTAGTCTATTCTCCTGGCTAGATTCTATATTTTGTGGAGCCAGGTTTCAGTCTTATTTTTCACACCAATGTATCCCCAGAGCCCAAAATACTGCTTCCCAGTAGTTGGCAAACAGGAAATACTTACTGAATAAGTGGGCATTAATACTTCAGCAGACTGAATCTGTCCCCAAACCTAATTGTTATACTCTTCTTTGAAGATTGAAAAATGCAAAAGACAGTTTTATTTGAACTGACTTTTTGTGCTTATCAACTCCCTCCCATGTTTCTTCCTTCCTTCCCAACTGAATTTAACCCAAGATAATGATGAAAATAAAATTTGTATTAAACTCTAGAAGAGAAGTTACAGAAAGAAGGAAATTAAAGAGAGATAGCAATGGGAACTGAAAGATAAAGTCAGAATACTTTCTAGAATTTAAACTTTTATTCTATTGACAATTTTTAATAAAAAATCATAAATAATTATATTTTTCTCTTTGAAAGTAAACAGACACAGTTCATCTAATTTTTTGTACAGAGTTATCTGTACATTCACTGCAACTTCATTGAAAGTTTGATTTTTTTTAAATTTTAAATGGCAGTAAAGACAAATTCTACTGATAGCATCAAACTTATAAATGAAAAAAATAGTTCTGATTTGATTAACATTATTTCTTAAAAGTTAGGCTCAACAAAACACAAGAAAACTCAAGAGAAAAGAATCACAAAATAGTAATTTTAATCATCACTTGATGTCAAGGTAATTCTTATCAAAATAAGAATGACTTTAATTCATTATGAACCACACACATGATTTGCAATGTTTGATTATTCATGCCAATGCTTTCCATTAGGGCTTATTATGAAACTAGCTGGAACGCTGATGAAATTCAAAGAGAGAAAAAAACACACAACAGATTCACAATGATGAATTGTGAATGTCAAAAGTGAGGGAAATACCAAAATAAGCTATTGTGTTCACACTCAATTGATGGCTTATGAAAGAGAAATGCTTCTGAAGGAGGGGAGGGATAAGAAGAAACATGACAAGTTTGAATGCAAAGATACTTTGTAAGATATTTATCAAGTCTGATTGTGAAAAGACCTATTTCACATGTAAAAATCAAATCTATTGTCTGAAATTTGACTTCTTCCTAGCTGCTAGCAATTAATATTTTAGTCAGGGATACAGTTTTTCAGAAGGGCATATGAAAGGTATATTTACCATTTGTATTGAATGTAAGAACAAAAAACTAAAATTACATTATTGATGAAGTAACCGAAGACCTTCATAACGAAGCTCTAGAACTTGGAGATGCTAATTTACACAGCCATATTAACGCTTGAGGAAAACTCTGAAGGGCAAAGGAAAGAAAATAACATAAAAGTTGGGGTTGGGGATTGAAAAGGTCACTCAAACTAGAAATCAAGGATTACTTTTCTGCCATAGCATCATAATGAAGTGACTGAAAAATCTGGAATTTCAAGCAATCTATCCACTGAAACATGTTTAATGTATGTTTATTTTGCAGACTTTGTGTACTTATTTATATATAATGGACTTTTAAAAATTGACACAATTTTATAATCATAATAAACTATATTAAAATGCATTATATCCTTTTCTGCATCTATTCTTTACTCTGTGTTCTTCCCACTGTTTGGAGAACACCTCTGCCATATTCTGAAACTACTACTTTTTATTCAAAACTAAGCTCTGAGGGCAACTCATTTGGAATTTTTTCCATGAGCACCCCCACCAAGGCTAGGTCAGGTACTCAGCTCTTTCACACAACATTAGAACCTTCCCAATAAATCTGGTCATTGATTACATTACAGATTCATTTTTCACATTTATAGACAGGTTTGCATAATGGTTATGACAGGGCTCTGATATCAGAGTTCTAGAACTAAAATCCTGGTTTAACTATTTCTAATTGTGGGGTCTTGGGCAATTTTTGAATTCTGATTCCATTTCTTTATTGGCAATATGGAGAATTTTAATAGCACTAACCTCCTAATAAAAGCAGGTATCATGATAACACAAGGTAATAATACCCTTAGTAAATTGTTCCCCACTTATTCAGCACTCTCTATGTATTAGCTATCATTCTTAGTAGTAGTAGTGTGCCTCATAATGGAATCTTTGTTTTTTTCTTAAGTCTGATTGACATTGTAAAGCCCAAACCAGAATAAAACAGAGATACACAAACAGACAAAAAAGGGGCCCCCAAAAAACTGTCTGCTAACTCCTTGGATGCAAAACCAAAAGCTAGCCTAGATTTGTGAGGGGATTCCAAGTCCTTCCAGGGTGAGGGGATTCCACGTCCCTCCAGACAGGAGGATCGGAATGTCTTCCAAGTCCTCCAGCTCGTGGTCCTCCAGGGCGTCCACTTAGACTGCTTTGGGCACAACCAGAATACCAGAGATGAGTTGCACAGGACAGAACACACAAACACACAGACACCTACTGCGGTCAGTCAGGCTCTCCAGGTCGGGGTCCTTCATGGGTCTTGGGGATCCCAGATGGGCCCCCAAATGTTATGCTCAGATTTCAAGATCCCCAAAGACCACCAGGGAGCCAAGTCCAATGCAATAGCAAAGAGCCTTTATTACAAGCTAGCTTGGCTCTCTGCCTCCACCGACACAGTGGCAGGATGCTAGTTTCAAAAGCACAATGATTTTATAGGGCATACTTAGACCGCTGAGTTGGCCGATTCAATTGGTTGGGTGAGGGCTGAGGCTAGTGATGCAAAGACAGGGTACATCTAGGATCTGGTTACACAAAGACAAGATGTGATCAGCATACTTTTGGCCTCAGGTTAGTTCCCCTTGTATTCCCATTGGCTGAATTAAGGGCGGGCTGAGTAACTGACACATCCTGTCATTTTTACACAGTTGCACAAGATGGAGGACACTGTACAAAGTGGATTCAGTCCCGCTCTGCTCTTTCATTTTCAAGGTGACTTTGAATTAGAATATATTGAGATCTATTTTAAAGGACTAAAAGTATAAATTTTATTATTATTTTATAAATGAAATTATAGACATTATATAGTACATGAATTTTATGTTTCAATAACAAAAAACATAAGGTAATTCACGTATTCTGATGAATTATCTTTCTCCCTATGCCAAGCATTTATGAAATAAAATGTTTAGATGGGATAATAGCTAAGGCAGATTATAGTCTTTTAAGATTGCCTCTACCTCTGACATTCTGACACTTTAAGAAATTGTTTTTCCAATTCTAAGGTAGAGAAGGAAAAGTAATATAGCAATATTCTTCTTAGTGAGCTTTCCTCAATGGAAGGTCATTTAGAGTTTAATGGGATTAATTTGGCTGACACGTTCCATTTTAAAAGGAATCTCAGTTCCTGTGCCAACCGGCATGGATTTTGACCGGCAAAAGGCTCAGATCCTGCCAATTTTACCAGGTATACAACCCCTTAAGCCTGACTCTGGCTGAAAGCCACTCCGCTGGCAGACACTGGTTGCTGAGATGAAGAACAGACAGTTGGACAACATGTTCCTGGGCTCCCATGGAGCAAATCCTGCTTGTCCTGCAGGCGACTCCAGCCCTGTCTCTAGGCCCTTCTTCCCAATCTGTGCTGAAGGGCAATCAGATTAGAGAGGACCCATGTTCCTCTACCTCAGGCTTCATGCACAATTGAAGGCTCATTTTGTACTAAGAAGGCTCATTCCAAAAAGGCAAAGCAAAAAACTTCCTTTCACGGAGGCAACATTGGCAGTCCTGTATATTCCTCTCTCCCTGTTTGACCTTTCTTTTTCTGTATCTTCAGAATCTCCAAGGAGTGGCTTTCAGTTTGTGGTACCCAGCATTTGTCAACAGCAACTGCCCTTTTATCTTTCTCCAACACTGGCAGGGCCATTTCTTTTAAACTCTAGTTGCTTTAAAAATTTTTTATTTTATTTTATGTTTCTTCCTATAGATAGGGATGGCATTGGTGACTGAGGGCAGAAAAGTTATAAATTATTAGGACAAATCCAGCAGAAGCTAAACCCACTGGGATTCCAAATAGATTTTCCCTTCACACAAATACCACCAATTAGCTAGATAGATTCCATTTTTATCTTTCTTCTAAAGCTGTGGGTGGAGATCATACCAGAATAGACAGACATCGACTGATGAAACACATTTCTGGGACCACTATATTTTTGCACATTGAACTTAATTGATTTGAGAAGATTTGCCCTGGAGGAAATGCATGGTGATGCCATCAAACTTCCTCATGGCCTTAGAATCTGGCCCTGAGAGGCAGTATCTGTACTGATGAAGATTGATGCTTTGGACTCACACAGATTTGGTTCAGCCTAAGACCCACTTCTTACTGTACATATATGTGATAACTGGGCAAGTTACTTGATATCTTTTTATACAGTCTTTCCCTCTCTATGCTAGGATAATAATAATAATGTCTATATTATTATAGAACTATAATAAGAGTAGGTGAATTAATTTAAATGAGTTATAGTAAGATTAGATGACTTAACTTAAATACTTAATAAACACCAGCTAACATGAAGGCTTGCAGAGTCTTTTCTTTACCTCTGTATTATTTAACTCTAAATCCAAGATTCTTGGCCTCAGGTGAAATATTTTATAGCCTGAATTATACTGGAGGTAGAGGTAGGGAAAAGAAAAGGTTAGTTTACAGAGACTTAAAAATAAAAAATAAGACAAGGTCAATCCTTTTATGAGAGATAAGAGTGAAACCAAGAATAAATAATATATTTGGAACTTTAGAAACAAAGAAGATGGTGATACAAAGGAATGAGAAGTTAGGAAAGAAAAATGTTTTGAGGCAGAAGATGAAAGGTTTAATTGCTGGTGTATAGAAGTTGAGACATTGATAAAGTATCCAGGACAAATGTCCAGCAGGCAAATGCAAGAATTGGAAAAATAATTTTGTTGAATATTTTTAGAAATGATGAAAAGATTCTGAATATAGTATGATTCTGATAACCTTATTTTAGATATTTTTGCTCAATATTTTTCATAGTACAAAATTGCCTTCTTCTATTCACCAGTGTTTGAATGCATTTTTAATTTAATTTTTAAATACAATTTTCTTTCTGGAGGAACTTTACATTACAATTTTTGTGTGTGTATGAAAGGGGAGTAGATTCTATTTTATTTAAAAATAATTTTACCATTATCTGAAAATATCTTTATTCTAAAATGTACAAAGAGTTAATGAACAAAGTATACTTTCTAGAACCTAGGGGTTCTAACTACAAAGGAATGTGTTCATTACTTACTGCTTCATTAATTAGCAAATCAGAACTCTTTCAGAATAAAACTCCATTAGGAAAGTGTCTCCTTTTAAAAAAAAAAAGGTTCTGAGAATAATCCTATTAGGCTAGAAGCTTGCTAAGCTTATCAACTCTGGACACATTTCTTTACTAAGGGGAGAAAAAGATCCAACTAGAATGAATGTGACAAGTAAACGTTAATAGAAAAAAGTTTTAACTCCAGAAAATAAAAATCATATCTAAAAATAAAAATCATATTTTTATCTAAAGTAAAAATCATATCTAAAATAAAAATCGTGTCAGTTTCATGCCAGAATAAATTTGGTGACCTTTTACTATCTAAGCTTGATAACATTTAGAAACAAAGTGAAAAACTCAGTCTATCTTCAAATGTTTGGGTCAATGTAATTCTTTAAATAGGCATATGTATTTTTAAAAATTAAGAGAAAAAGTTAGCCTTTTGCATATTTACATATATATCAATTCTAATGCTCTTTATTATTTCCTGAAGATTTATGTTTCTACCTACTTCAGCCTAAAGTACCTCCTGAAGTCCAGGTCTGAAGGTTATGAACTTTTAGCTTTCTCTTATCCAAACATGCCTTTATTTGATCTTGACTTTTGAAGGGTAGTTTTGCTGAAGATTAAACTATACATTCACTATTCTAAAATTATTTTAGCACTTTAAAGATTATTGTTCTGATGAGAAGTCAGTGATTCTTGTTCCTTTGCATGCAATGTGTTATTTTTCTTTGTCTACTCTTAAGTTTTTCCCTTTGGTTTTTAACAGATTGACTATGTTAATTTATTACTTTAACCAAATTTGAAAAAAATGTTAAAAAATTTGTTTTTCTACTCCATACTTTCTCTGCTCTCATTCTGGGACCCCTATTACACATAGTGTAGACCTTTCAATATTGCCCTACACATCTCTAAAGTTCTGTTCCTTTTTTATTTTCAATCTTTTCTATTCTTTAGATTAAATCATTTCAATTGATCTATTTTCAAGTTGGCTGATCTCTTTTTTGCCTTCTCCACTCTGGTCCACTAAAGCCATCCAGTAACATTTTAATTTCAGATATATATTTTCTAGGTATAAAAGTTATATTTGATTCCTTTTATGGTTTGTTTTTCTGATGATATAACCTAATTTTAACAAACTATTATAATAATGATAATAACTGCTTTAAAATCCTAGTCAGATAATGTCAACATCTGGGTCATCTTTGGATTGGTCTCTATATTGTCTTTACACTGGAGAACGGGACATGTTTTCCTGTTTATGTTTATGTTAAGCAATCTTGTATTGCATCTTGGACATTGTGAAGAATGTTATAGAAACTCTTAACTCTATTATGGTTCTTTGAACAATATTGATGTTTTAAAAAATCAGGCTGGTGCCGAGACCGGTTTGGCTCAGTGGATAGAGCGTCGGACTGCGGACTGAAGGGTCCCGGGGTTCGATTCTGGCAAGGGCATGTACCTTGGCTGCGGGCACATCCCCAGTGGGGGGCGTGCAAGAGGCAGCTGATCGATGTCTCTCATCGATGTTTCTGACTTTCTATCCCTCTCCCTTCTGCTCTGTAAAAAATCAATAATATATATATATATATATATATATATATATATATATATGTAAAAAATCAGGCTGGTAATTTGGTTAAACTGAAATTTAAAAAACTTTGTCTCTCCAGCACTAGGTGGCAAGCAGCTCAGATTTCAATGCAGTTCTTTTAACCTTGAGACTGCCTTCTAGCAAAAACTATAAATTGGAATTGTACCCATTGCCACTCTCTTTTTACAAATATTGACTCCACTTCATTTTTTCACCCTTAAATACCTTCAGTCGATTGCTTTTTATACCTTTTCTGAGTTTGTACTTGTTATTTACTAGAGGGTTGGTCTGATAGGAGCCACTCAAGCGAACCCTGGAAGGTGAACTACATTAATCTTTCCCCACTGCCCAGAAAATTGAATGGCTGTTTGCACTAAGTTCATTGTCTTGAGCATTCTCTCATCTGCTGTTGTTTTTTCCTTTCCTCAGCGTCTTTCTGAAAAATAGACGGTGGATTTTTATAAGTGAAGATTAAAATGCTCGAGCAGATGACAAAAAACTATCTCCTCTTAGTTCTAGTTCTGTTCACATTATCAAAGTGCAGGGAATTTGCCTATACTTCTGGGCAGGTGGTTTCTCAGCTGATGTGGTTCAGTGGTTCAGTGTCAACCTGTGAACAAGTCAGAGCATAGGCCCAGGTTGCAGGCTTAATCCCGGTTGGGAATGTGCAAGAGGCAGCCAATCAATGATCCTCTCCTATCATTGATGTTTCTATCTCTCTCTCTCCTTGTCTCTTCCTCTCTGAAATCAATAAAAATATTTTTAAAGAGAAAGAACAATAAGTATATTATGTAAATATAAATAAAATGCAGCACGAGTCTAAATTGCAGAGATTATTTGAAATATGCTGTTTTTCTACATAAGGGGAAGGCTAATATTAACTCTTTGACTAGCAAACCACAGGTACTGAGTATACGAAGATGAATTTATAAGAATTCTTAATTTAAATATAGTACATTAATCATTATTATCTTGTACAGTATTTTGTAAAATTTGTTGTGATGAACATGTACCCTGACAGATTTCTTGGACAAAGAGCTATCTGATTTGAAAATAACTATGGGAAATAGAAATATGGTTTATTATCTCCCATAAGTTACATAGGTTGGGAGTGCAATATAATTCTCTTCGCATTGTTTAACTGTGCTGACCATGATTAATGTTTTCTTGGTTGATTCAGAAAGTACACTGGGATCTCTCTTTGCCTTGCTTTCTCTTTCTACCATCTCTGCTAGGTAACTTCATTCTTTTTCATAGCTTTAACTGCCATCTATGAGCTACTGACTCTCAAATTTATCTTTTTATTATCCTTTGGTAGTCAAAACCTCTTCTCTGAATACATTCATTAGCCTGTCTGGCAGCTTTTCTTTGATGTTTCACAAACATTTCAAAATTAGCATTTCAAGTCCCAAATATATTTCTACCTAGTATTTCTCATTTCAATAAGTGGCATCACTATTCATGCTAAAAAGTTTGGAGTCATCATTGTTCTTCTCTTAAATTCAGTCCATTAATGAGTCCTATTTGTTGTTGGTTCTGCTCAAAAATGTATCTTGAGTCCATTGACAAGTCCAAGGTTTACTATCAGTTAAATGTGGGGATAAAAAAAATGTTTATCATGTTATCATGTTTAATTTCTGAGAAATTAAAATCCTATGGATTATTTTCATGCCTAAGTATTATTTCATCTTTTTAATTTCCTCATTATTAACTGATTAATGAAGAGTAGGAAATTTAAGAGTCCCTGTGATAAATAGATCAGGGTTTGAACAGAAAACTTTGGCTACAGGCCATATCTTGTCTGCCTCATGTTTTTGTAAATAAAGTTTTATTGGAACATAAAGTCAATTCTTTTCAATATGCTATGTGTTTGCTTTTGTGTTACAATAACAGAGTTGCATAGTTGTGACAGAGACTGGATGACCCACTGGACCTAAGATATTTTCTACCTGACCTCTTATAGAAAAGGCCTGACTTAAATGCTAGAATACTTTAAAGATAGTGACTTTTTAGTTTTAAAATTAGTGAATATTTGGGAAATTATCCTCTCTTTCTCTCTCTCTCTCTCTCTCTCTCTCTCTTTTAACACAAGTGCAGGTTATACTTCTTAGGGAGTGTCAAGGCATGAAAATCATGAATAAACACTAAAAATATTAAGCATATCATATTCTATCAAAGTAATTTGCATATCCTGCAAACACCTTAAAATTATGATAATTGATCAGACATTTTAAATAAATGTGAGTATATTCAATCTTTGATGTTGTATATTGAAGAATCCAAGAAAACAAATAACAAGACAAGATAAATAACAAGATGGCTATAGTAAATCTTTATCTATCAATAAGCACTTTAAATATAAATGGATTATTTATCCAATAAAAAAACATAGAATGGCTAAATAGAGTAAAAAACAAAACAATGATATATTGTTTACAAGAGACTCACTTCATCTATAAGGAGACACATAGGTTAAAAGTAAAGTAATGAAAAAACCTATTACATGTAAATAGAAACCAGAAGAGAGTAGGGATAGTTATACTTATGTAAGAAAAATATACTTTAAGTCAAAATTGTAACAAAAGACAGAGAAGGTCATTTTATAATGCTAAGAGAGTCAATTTATCAATAGGATATAGAATTATAAATATAATAGTGGACCAGTACATGAAATTTGTGCACTGATGGGGTGGTTGTCCTTCAGCCCAGCCTGCACCCTCCCCAATCTGGGACCCCTCAGGGGATGTCTGACTGCTGGTTTAGGCCCGATGCCTGCCTGCCTCATTGCCTCTAACCATTTCTGCCTGCCAGCTCAATCGCTCCCAACTGCCCTCCCCTGCTGGTCCAATCTCTCACAACTGCCCTCCCCTGCTGGCCCAATCTCTCACAACTGTCTCTTCTGCCAGGACCAGCCTCCTCCATGCCATGTGGAGCAGCGGGACCCCCAGGCCTCACTGTGCAGAATGGTCACCAGGCCCCAGCTCTGCTGTGTGCATGGCCTTCTTGTGGTGGCTATCTCATAGCAGCCATCTTGTGACAATGTCACCCACGGGGGCCACTTAGGCTTTTATTAATCTAGACATGCACCCAACATCAAAATACCCAAATATATTAGGTAAATACTAACTGACCTGAAGGGAAAAATAAACATCTATGCAATAATATTAATGATTTTAATACCCCCACTGTCAACAATGAATAGTTCATCTACACAGAAAATCAATAAGTAAACACTGGTCTCAAACTACATTTTAGACCAAAGGGACTTAGCAAATATTACAGAACATCTCATCCAAACAGTAGTAGAATACACATTCTTCCTGGGTGCACATAGAACATTCTCCAAAATATATTGTATGTTACGTCACAAAACAAGTCTTAGCACATTTAAGAAGATTAAAATATTCAGTATCTTTTCTGATCATAATGGTATGAAACTAGAAATCAATAAACAGGAGGAAAATTGGAAAATTCACAAAAATGTGGGAACTAAACAACACACTGTTGAACAGTCAAAGAAAAATATCAAAGTAAAACTAGAAAGTATTTTGAAACAAAAAAAAAGGAAAAGAATATATCAAAACTTGAGGGGCAAGAAAAACATTTCTAAGAGGGGAGGTTTTTTTTACATTAAAAAAAATAAATATCTCAAATAAACAAACTAAGTTTACACCTAGTGGAACTGGAATAAGAAGAACAGATAAGCCCAAAGTTAACAGAAGAAAGGAAATAATAGAGATCAGAGCTGAAATAAATGAAGTAGAGTCTAGAAAAAAAAACAATAGAAAAGATCAGCAAAACTAAAAGCTATCTTCCTGAAAAAAATTAACAAAGTTGACAAATCTGTAGCGAGACTGATTAAAAACAAAGAAGGAAGACTCAAATATGTAATATCACAATTCCTCAACTTGTACACTTTAAATATATACAATTTTATTTGTTAATTATACCTCAATAACACTGGAAAATTGTTATCTTCAAAAAGTTTGGATGAATATAAAAGAACCAAATGCAACAGAAATTTAAAACAATGTTTTTCTCTAACATGAATAATTTGATATTTTGTATTTCATTGGATAAATTAGTTAACATTTGCTAAACTGTGAGGGTGTCTATTTTATAATGTGGCTGCTATATATTTGCCACGATTGGCTTTCTGAAATACCTAATTTAGCTTCTTTTTAATACATATGAATTTATATTCCCCACAGGGAGAGAGCATAAATCATTTTATTGCATTTATGAGTTTCCTGTAATAATAAGTTCTATGACTAATGTAGATATTTACTTGGGAAAAATAATAAAAATTTATTGGCTTTTCAGAGTAAAAGTTTTTTATAAGGTTGATCCAAAATTATGGGATTAAAATGTATTTTATCTTGGAAAATAAATGTATTAGCAATAAAAGTAATATTTAGTAAGTTTACTTCTCAGCTTTCAAACTGTATGTCAGATTGGCTGAGTATGATGCTGAAACTCAAACAGCTAAATCACTGTCTTATGACCCATTTCCTCTAGTTAGTCACTGACTCATAACTCATCTTTTTTCATCTCATCTACGCAAGAGGTTTCAAGATAAACACTAAAGTACATTATGTTCTTTTCGACTAGGTGTGGAAGTATCCTCATTTTCCTTGATGGGCAGCAACATGAGATATCATTAAACACTGTCTAGAATAGCTCAGGCTCCTCCTCTTCATTTTCCTAGCTTGCAAATGTTTTCTCCTTTAAACTCTCTCTAGCCTCCATGGCATCCTTTATTTTTAATATATATATGATATATATAATATATATATTATATATATTACATATATATTATATATATGACATATTGATTGATTTCAGAGCAGAAGGGAGAGAGAGAAATAGAAACATCAATGATGAGAAAGAAATATTGATCAGCTGCCTCCTGCACACGCCCATACTGGGGATCGAGCCCACAACCCAGGCATGTGCCCTTGAACAGAATCAAACCCAGGACCTTTCAGTGTATAGCCTGACACTCTATCCACTGAGCCAAAATGACTAGGGCCACCTTTCTGCCTCTAACACAACTCAAGTAAACTAATCTTGTTGATTGAAACTGATTTGAAAATTGCCCATTAAAATCCATGAATGACAAGCAGAAGCCTTGCTAGGGCAAGATCAGATAAACAGTCTCCTTGAGCACATTCTGCAAATTGACTCCTTTTCAACAACTTTTGTATAAAGAGTAATATGTTGCCTAAAGTTAACAATACTGTATTCTGCACTTAAATATTGTTAAGAGAGTAGATCTCACAGTTAGTGTTCATATTTCATACACAAAAATACAACAAAGGAAAATACAAAGGAGCAA
Organism: Antrozous pallidus; assembly: GCA_027563665.1. Taxonomy (NCBI): domain Eukaryota; kingdom Metazoa; phylum Chordata; class Mammalia; order Chiroptera; family Vespertilionidae; genus Antrozous; species Antrozous pallidus. Next base: position 26,670,421 of record CM050508.1, on the reverse strand, counting down.
AAGAAAAGTTTTGGAGGCGATGGATATGCTTGTTATCTTGATTGTGGTGATAGTTTCATCGGTATATGCACATGTTCTAACTCATCAAATTGAATACATTAAATATATGCAGTATCTTGCCTCTGAAATATACCTCAATAAAGCTATTTAAAAAGAACGATGTACTAACAGGGTTGGTTATGCTGAAAACATGTTAGAAAAAGCAAGACTGAAATAGGGAAAGGGTACTTATGGGGATGGGGAGAGGATATATCCTATATAATAAAGAAGTAATATGCAAATTGACAATCATGCCCTCACACAAGATGGCCACCCCCATGTGGTCACAAGATGGCCTTCACAAGATGGCCAGCTCGGGAGGACAGTTGTGGGCAATCAGGCCAGCAGGGGAGGGCAGTTTGGGGCAACTGGGCCTGCAGGGAAGGGGGAGCATTTTGGGGGGGATCAGGCCTGCAGGAGAAGGCAATTGGGGGTGACCAGGCCTGCAAGCAAGGAGAGTTGGGGGCATCCAGGCTGGCAGGGGATAGCAGTAAGGGGGATCAGGACTGCAGGGGAGGGCAATTGGGGGGGAAGGTTGACAAGGGAAGGAAGTTGGGGGCAATCAGGCTGGTAGGGGAGTGGTTAGGAGGTGATCAGGCTGGCAGACAGAAGCAGTTAGGGGCAATCAGGCAGACAGGCAGGTGAGCAGTTGGGAGCCAGCAGTTCCAGATTATAAGAGGGATGTCCAACTGCCTTGTGGGATTGGGCCTAAACTGGCAGTCGGACATCCCCCAAGGGGTCCCAGATTGAAGAGGGTGTAGGCTGGGCTGAGGGACACACCCCCCCCCAGAGCATGAATTTTGTGCACTGGGCCTCTAGTATATATATGTTGCCCCACCAAGTAAGAACACAGATCCCCTGCCCCTCACCTCCACCCAGTCCTAAGTATTGGTCCCCTTGACATTAGAATTGTTGCGCCTTACATGACAAGGTGAGTGCAAAAGGTAATAGGTGATCTACTGCCTGAAACGGAGAACAGTGTGAATATGGACTCTCAAGTGTGGGTGGTGAAACTGTTCTTGTCCTTCTCTCAGAACTGACCTTGGAGGCTGCTGTGTCAGAGAATTACTCTCCTGGCCTGCAGGCCTAGGTGAATGTTGTGCCATACACCTTGACAGACAAATTTTATCATCTTGTAGATACATATATTTTTTGCCTTTCTAAAATGCACTTTTTTTTTCTTTTCCAAAGCTTAATAAAACCAGCCTCTCAGCTTCTCTAAGGTTATTCTAACAATAATGAGAAAAAAAGTTTGTTAATTTTGAAACCCAGAAGCCAGATCACAGTGTTCCCTAGACTGAGTCATAAAAAGGAAGCTGAGTGCATTACCTGGTCCTTAATGAAAAGCATGGATATGAGATCTCCCTGAAGCTCATGTGATTCACAAGAAATAAATGAAAAGGACAGCCTTATGGAACAGTATCAATTGATCTTTCCTTCTCCTGGTAATACAAGGCTTCAATTTCATTTGGATTCCTTAATGAAGGAAGATCAGTTTCTATGGAGAATCATTTCACTTCAATACTCACAAAACACTTTTTAGCTATGAAAGTCATACTTTTCATCTAGTAATTTTAAAAAACATGTTACAGTCTCAAAAGTATTCAGGGTTTCAAAGTGCTGGTGAGATTGACACCTGTGTGGATGCTCACCCTTGTTTCAGAGATTGGAAGGCTGAAAAAAGGAAATGTTGGAAAAAAGGCTAGGAATGACAAAGATGGCCAGCAAACCAGCAGAAGTGAGGGGCATGGAACAGATTCTCCCTCATAGCCCTCAGGAGGAACCAATCTTGCAAATCCTTCATCTCGGACTTTCAACTTTCAACAGACAAATTTCTGTTGTTTAAGCCACCCAGTTATGGTTTGCTATGGCCAGCAAACTGTTTTGAAAGACAACGATTAGGAAAAAAGATGCATCTGGTAGAGGAAACAGCATGAATAGAGACACAGAAGTAAAGGCATGTTGTGATAGCAGAGGTGTGGGTAGCTATAACACAGAATCAGTGTGTATACATGGGGGAAGGTAAAGAGTGGCTTTAATATATATATATTCCCAGAAAGGTATGCTTGGGAAGATTGTGAAGCATCTGCAATTCCTCATTAAGGGTTATAGACCTTTTCTTTGGGTATTGAGGAGCTATTGAAGGTTTTTATTCAGAGAAGGTGAGATATTTAGAGAGATCTAAATTATTTTTATCTACACTAGACACATTTGGAGGAAAACATTGGAGGAAATGCTCATGTAACCCAGTGTAAAGAAACAGAAAAAATCCATTTAGCCTATAAACGCTGGAGCCTTTTTCTGTACAATTCTATCTCATACTCAAATGCTGCTGCCCTACACCTCACCTTTAGCAAATGTCACTGTGCTGCTTTGCAGGAGGTGTTTCCCAACAGACACGCTGTCCCTTGATTGTACCAGAAATTGATTAAACAGACTTTTCAGACCCTGCGCTTCCTGAAGGTAGTTGGCAGATGTACAAAACAATTGCCCACCACTGGAGTTTACAAGGAGAGAAATTGTTGGATAGACTAAAAGGGACATTTTTATTTGTGGTACACCTCATTTTCCCCCAGGCCTCCAATTTAGAAAAACAGGGTAATGATACAGTAAACTTGACCTCCTGTGTTTGTTGTGAAAACTCAGTGAGAAGGTGCATGTAATGTGCTTAGAGGTTGCTAAAAGAAATGTTAGATATGATTATTACTGGTAGGACTGAAGGAGTTGGGACTCAAATCCCTGGTTTGTTTGTTTTTACTCTGAATTTTGTCTTCTTTCTATGCCTGTACTTGGCTTTCCTATGTGATGTTGATCTCTTATAATTATAAGCTTTATCTTTCCCTCCTAGTGGTTTCTTATCATTACTTTTTTTCTCCTGACACGTTCCAGTAGCATCTTTCCATACAAACTTCTCATCCATGGCAGACATTAACAAGACTTTAGGGGTTATCCAAGGCCTCAGAGGACTGGTTGGGAGTTGCCAGTGCCATAGGTGAACAGTGGGAACTGGGCTGCTGGAGTTGCCCGCAGTCACAGCACTGGTGGATCTCAGCTGAACAGACTTGCTCTCCAAGGAGGTGAGAGAGGGTGGGGTGGGGAAGGGAAGTCTTATATGCAGTTAGGAGATGGCACATGAGTGCAGACAGAGGATCCTTGAAAGTCACTGAGAAAGGCTTTCTCTTCTGATATCTCAAGATCTCATTCCCATGAGTGGTAGTAACTAATTACAGCAGGAAAATAGAAACAACTGGGCATCTGGTTAAACATGAAACTAAACATCTGGCAAGAAGTGTATTCTGCCAGGGGCTTTTCATGTTTGCCTCTGCAGGAATATGCATAGATCTGCTCTCGGCATCCTGGCAGATGATCCATTGCTTGAAGAATCTGATCTCCATGGTGACGACAGTTCAGAGGGAAAGCTGTATCTGGTAAATAATTTATTTAGAAGCAAAACATTCTACCATTAACTGACCAGGAGATGTAGGTTATGTAGCAGTAACAAAGATTCCCAAAATATTAGTGGCTATGGCAGCACAGCTTTATCTATCACTCTTACATGGAAAAAAAATCCAGCAAGTTTATAGCTCCTCTCTCCTTTACTAACTTATTATTATTATTATTATTATTATTATTATTATTATTGTATCTACAATATGGTAATCATGAGACTAGTGCTTTGCATAACATACCTGCTTTAATTTCACATAAGTTATTGTTAATTCTCTCTTCTCTGCAGGTATGAAACTGATACACAAGTTCAATGAAGAGTAAGTGGTATACTGGGTTTTGGATTCAAATTTTTCTAATGTTTAATCTGTTAATTTCAACTGCTACTTTTAAAATATACAATCCTTAAGTTTTAATTTTTAAATGTAAATTCAGTAATGTTATCTTTCTAATATTCCTAAGGGAGAGGAAGATTCAGGTATTATTATTATACTAGATTGGCAAACCAAGGCATGAACGGTCATGTACTTTATCTATCCTGACTAATACATTTAGTGACAGTTAGAATCACCCTGTCTGGCTTATGAAAATGTAGGTTCCAGTTCTATTCCTCTGCTCCCCAGATATCCCAGAATGTGATGATTTTCATTCTGGTGGTAATATCATTTCATTCTGATGGTAATGGTGGTCAGTCATTCCTGACTGCTCCTAAATACCTAGGTCTTCAACTCTCCCAGTACTATAGGCATATGGTTAGTGAAAGTTGAAAACTGTTGGGGAGGATGTGAGGGCGATCTGGCTGCGACATCTGTCACCCCATTGATCGCCAGGGTTGGAAACTGTTGGGGAGGACACAGTTGAAACTCTGCAACCTTCCTACTGCTTTTGCCCAGAGAGAGGGCCTGAACTTGAAGGTTGACTTTTAGAACAGATTAAATTCCATCCTTAGCATTATCTATGCAAGAATATATTGTCAATGTCTACAGTATATTCAAATCTAGAAATCTGAGAAGGTAATTGGTAATTAATGAATAATGCCAATCTTTGTGATATTATTATGGACTAGAGGCCCAGTGCATGAAATTTGTACACAAGGGTGTGTGTCCTTCAGCCCAGCCTGCACCCTCTCCAATCTGGGACTCCTCAAGGGATGTCCAATTGCCTGGTAGGATCGGCCCTAAACAGGCAGTCGAACATCCCTCTCACAATCCAGGACTGCTGGATCCCAACTGCTTGCCTGCCTGCCTTTCTGATTTCCCCTAACTGCTTCTGCCAGCCTGATCACCTCTAACCACTCCCCTGTCAGCCTCATGCCTAATTGCTCCCTTGTCAGCCTGTTTGACCCTAACTGCCCTCCCCTACAGGCCTAGTCAGTCTTAACTGCCCTACCCTGCAGGCCTGGTCATCTCTAACTGCCCTCCCTTGCAGGCTTGATTGCCCCCAACTGCCCTCCTTTGCAGACCTGGTTCCTCCCAACTGCCCTCCCCTGCTGGCCATCTTGTGGTGGCCATCTTGTGTCCACATGGAGGCAGCCATCTTGTGTGTTGGAGTGATGGTCAATTTGCATATTACTCTTATTACATAGGATAGAGGCCAGGTGCACGGGGCAGGGGGGGCAGCTGAAGGCTGTCCTGGATCAGGGTGGGAGGTTCCCTTGGGCGTGGGGCAGCCTGGGTGAGGGGCCTATGGTGGTTTGCAGGATGGCCACACACACCCCCAGGCAACCTAAGGGGAGGCCCTGCTATCTAGGATTTATTTATCTTCTATACTCAAAACTTTGTAGCCTTGAGCAGAGCCAAGCCACCTGCTTGTTCTGTGGCTGCAGCCATTTTTATTGGGATTTATTTATCTTCCATAATTGAAACTTTGTAGCCTTGAGTGGAGGCCTAGGCCAGCCAGGATGTGCAAAAAGCTTGGTTTCCTCCATTGTAGGAAGGCAATGCAAGCCTCTTGTTCTCTCTAGTTCCATGGCCACCATTTTTGTGGGATTTATTTATTTTCTATAATTGAAACTTTGTAGCCTTGAGTGGAGGCCTAGGCCAGCCAGGATGTGCAGAATGCTTGGCTTCCTCCATTACCAGGGAAACCCAAGCCTCCTGCTTGCTCCATGGCTGCAGCCATCTTGGTTAGGTTAATTTACATACTCACTTCTGATTGGCTTAGTGGGTATGGCTTGTGGATGTAGCGGAGTGATGGTTAATTTGCATAGTACTCTTTTATTAGATAGGATTCCACAATACCTCTTTACTTCTATCATTCAATTTTATATGCCATTTGAAATTGATATGGAAATGGTGTGTTTATATGTTAAAAGAATTGCTCAATTAGGTGGGGTAGCAGACTGAACAAAATATCGAATTGGCAATTGAAAGGCAAAAATGTCTGCTGAATTATTTAAATCTCTCCTATGTCAAATATGGCTGATTCAGCATTGTGGCAAGATTGCATAAACGTAAAGATTACATACTTTGATTTTTTTTTGCTGCAATGTCATTGGAGGTGGCAGATTAGTTTACCAAAAGTTGATTTGATTGTCATTTTTACTTCCTAAGTCAATGCTTACAAATTGTCTTTGCATCAATTATTGAGAGCTGGGGCACTTTAAAACATACTGATTCCCTGTATTTTAATCTACTACTTTTTTGTGCAATAAAATTTTCATTCATCTCCAGGCTACCCTCTACCTATAAATTAATGACTCCCCAAATGTTGACCTTTTTAGGTCTTGGAATATTTGCCTGTAGGTTAGCCAGATACTTTCTAGTTTCACACTAACTCTCCATCAGAGCAAAGGTCCCACATATTCATTCATTTATTTATTTAATACTAGGTGTCCAGTGCATGAAATTCATGCAAAGGGGTGTGTATGTGTCCCTCAGTCCAGCCTGCACCCTCTCTAATCTGGGATCAGCTCTAAATGGGCAATCAAACATCCCTCTCACAATCCTGGACTGCTGGCTCACAATCACTCATCTGCCTGCCTTCCTGACTGCTCCTAAATGCTTCTTCCTGCCAGCCTGATCACCCCCTAACCACTCCCCTGGCTGTCTGATTGATGCCTAACTGCTCCCCTGCTGGCTGATTGCTCCTAGTTGCCCTCCCCTGCCAGCCTGGTCACCCCTATCTGCTGTCCCTTTTAGGCCTGGTCCTTCCCAACTGCCCTCCCCTGTTGCTTGATCAACCACAATTGACCTCCCTGCTGGTTATCTTGTGTCTAGATGGGGGTGGTCATCTTGGGTATTGGAGTGATGGTCAATTTGCATATTACCCTTTTATTAGATAGTATTTCTAAAACTCTAATTTTGCTTTTCTAGTAGTAGTAACTTTTTACTGTGACCTAACATCCACAACCCAGCAGTTCCTCTGAATTTAATCAAGATCATGCATTTCTGTTCATAGCACACAAATAGATTAAAGAAGGAAAACTTTGGAAGATGGGAGATGAAACTTTCATCCAAATGATAGTGAATGGAGTGGGACTTGGGATGAGAGGCCATAATTTGTCCAGCAATTTGGCCTTGTTCTTTTAATTAAGACTTATTAGCAAAATCACTGCTTTCTGCCTTTTTTATATTTTTCATATAGGGAGATGAAACATACATAATTCATGAGGGGAAACAAAAAACTGTTCATACCCATAACTTCCTTGATTCTTTCAAGGATAGTGGAGGGGACCTTTTAATTACTGGTTTAATATTTTAGAATCATAGTAAGTCACTTCCTCAGACCTGACTCGATTTACATGACTTCATTTTCTTAAAAACTCTACAACACCAAAATAATTAAATGATTATTAAAACTTTTTATATTGACAACCTGGAGATTATATACATAGGTAATATTATATATAATCAAATATAAAAAATTAACATAAAATAACACAGTATGTAGTTATAGATGCCTAGATATATTATTATTTTTTATATGAAAGGTATCTAACACCAAGGTTAGCTCATAGAGCAATGGTTCTTTGTTTTTGAAATAGTTTATCCTGGGCAACAACATTTTCCCACTATTTTTCATTGCTACCACTTAGCAGAACAGTTAAGCTACAAGCTAAATATGTTTTGATGGTTTCAGTGAGATTCACAACTAATCGTTATGACACGGTGATAATGAAAAATGTTCTATAGTTACTAGGAAATGTGGTGGCTTGGGAACTATTTCTTCCTCTGGAGGGGATCTGGCATATGTCTAGCTCTTTTGACCAAGGAAGTCCTCTGTGGCATGGCCCCATCATATATGTAGATATTTAAAAATTCTGTTTTAATAAAAAATGGAGACTCTGTTTTCATAGTAATGAGAATAAAGACATAAAAAGAAGAATAACATCTTTTACTATGTGTTTATTATATTCAAGCACTGTGTTAAGACAACATATTTTGTATCACTAATCACAATGCCTTTAAGAGAAAACTGAGCCTCGGGGAGATTGAGCGACTTAACATTCAAGTGAGCAAAGGTCAAGAGAAAAGCCTAGACTTGATTAGCCTGCTTCAATCAAAAAGCATGCTGCTGCCTAGTTGGCATGACTCAGTGGTCGAGCATTGATCTATGAACCAGAGGTCACAGTTTGATTCCCAGTCAAGGTCACAAGCCCGGGGTGGTGGGCTTGGTCCCTAGTGTGGGGCATGCAGGAGGCAACTGAACAATGATTCTCTCGCATCATTAATCTTTCTATCTTTCTTTCCCTCTCCCTTCCTCTCTGAAATCAATATATATATATAAATACATGTTGCTTCTCTAGTGTGCCCTAATATCTGCTTATACTTCTATTTAAGAAAAAAAATATGCAAGTTATCCATTTTGTACAAAAATGGTAAATAAAATCAGTATATAGGAGAAAATCACTCATAATCTTGCCCAAGATTATTATTATTCCCTTGCTACATTGAGAAGCTTGAGACTTAGTGACTGAGTCCTTAGACTGACATTTGGACTACATCTCTACAATTTTTAAACTTTGGGAGCTTTTGATTTCTCATCTTGAAGATGAGACAAACCAACACCATTGGGCTGTAGTAAACTCTAAATGAGGCAACGCCATTTAGGAAACATATGTGTTTGTGGTTACAACTAGTATAATTATCATTGCTATTAAATAAGACATTTTGTGTATGGATAAGTATATACATGTCCACACACTCAGAATATTATCCCGTGGCCCAAGGGAACAAGCAAATAAACCATAATGTGGCCAAAACAGTCAGGTAAGTCAACTTAATTAGATATGTAGCCTACCAGGTTGTTGGTTTAGCTCGGACACTTTGAAGTGCACATCTAAACCTTGCCTTTTATTAATATGCAGAGGCAGGACCCTGTAGGTGCTTATCAAATAGCAAGCTCCAAAAACTATAGTTATTTGCTAGTAAATATTAGATCTCCAGAAAAAAACCTCCTCTTGTATTGTTTTTCTTACAAAGCTCTGAACTGTTGCCTACTAACAATCAGATCTGAAAACTCCACTCTGACATGGCTGATTGATCATTTGAAATGATGGTTTGGGGATTAATTAGAAATTAAAGCAGCTGTGCTGTCTCTAAACCTCCTCTCCTGATCATTGAAATGCGATCTGTAATCTCAGGTGACTGAGTGTGGTTTGTTTGTTTTGGTCATAGATGTTACCTCTGGAAGTTTTTCTTCAGTGCCAGATATTACCTACACAAATTTTTTACCTTTACATTATAGCCATTTAACAAGAGAAGGGAAATAAACTGCAACATTCCTGTTTTGTGGATAAAATAGATTATCTTTAAAACTATGAAGAATTGTTTGGGCTCTTTAGGAAAAAACTAGGTAATATACATACTTCTCTAAATGTCTAGAGTTTTTAGAGAAAATAAAAATAAGAAACTTTTTGAAAACACCTATATATATATAAAAGGCTAATATGTTAAGTGTTTGTCCAGGTAATGACGTCACATAGCTTCCTCTCCCTAGTGACAACTAGCCACCTTGCAGTTTCTTCAGCCCAGGAACATGACTTGCTTTATAGCCAGGTGCAAACATTTCACACTGTAACCAAATCTCTGTGAAGCATTTTCCCATGCCTCATTTCATTTGATCCTCACAGAAGACAAGGAGTAGGTAGGTAGGAGACTCAGTGGAATTCTATTTTCTTTTCATTAGCCAGGAAATAGAGATTTAGAAAGTTTAGAAACTTGACCCAAGTGAAAGGAAGTAAGAAATGATGGACTTTGAAAATGACTTCAGGTTTTCTCAATGCACAGAATATAGTCAAACACTACTGCAGTTAAATATTTTACCCTTTGTTCACCCTGCATGATCTATAATAACAATCTGCTTCATATTGATATTTATTGCTGTGTTGCTGACAATTACCTGAAAGAGAAGTTGGGGTACTTAACTGGGCTGGAAAAAGTCTAGCTAAATCAGAAAGAAGGCCTAATTAAGTAAGTTCATTTTATATCTATAAAAAACTAAGTTGACTTGTGCATGCACAATACATATAAAGTTCTCACTGGCGCCAATTGCACACCTGTGTTTCCAACTGTCATTGTCCGTTGCGAATTTGGTTGACACTTCTATTATAGACAAAGGGCAAATAGCGATATTGAAATATTTCTTCCAATTAATTTCCTTTCACTGTGCACAAATTTGTGCACCAGGACACTAGTAAACTATATTAGTCAGAGTTCTCTAGGGAAACAATCCACAGGATGTGTGTGTGTGTGTGTGTGTGTGTGTGTGTGTGTGTGTCTTTAAGAAAGTGGGTTAGGTAATGGGGCAGCTGGCAAGCACAAAATCTGACAGGCTGGAGACCCAGGGAGATGATATTGCAGGTCAAATCTTAAGGCAACGTGCTGTCAGAATTAATTCTGCCAAAGGGAAGTCAGTCTTTTTCTTAAGGCCTTCAACTGATTGAGTGAGGCTCAACCACATTGTGGGGAGTAATCTGCTTTACTTAAAGTCCTCATCTAAAAATTACCTTCATAGGAGACATCTAGACTGCTGTTTGACCAAATATCTGGGTACCGTGGGGTAGCCAAGTTGACATATAAAATTAACATCACAATAGCTAATTTCAGGGAAATAAAAGGAATGGTGGAAATGTCTAAGTACTAGAATTACAGAGAATGCTGATAGCCACATCATAGGAGCTGCCTGGTGGAAATAGCTGCATTTGGTCAGACATGGGCTGTGCAAGGACAGAAAACAGTGTTTTATTGTTGCTGTTGTGGTAGTTATTATTTTTGTCTTGTTATAATCACCTTTAAACCCATTTTTCATTCAATATTTTTACAACTTTATTTATATACTAGAGGCCTGGTGCATGAATTCATGCATGGGTGGGGTCCCTCTGGGTGACCTACAGGGATTGGGCCAAAATCCACAGTCCAATACCACCTGCAGCCCCTAACTGCCACTCCCACTCATCCCAGCCCCACTGTGCCTGTCATGGGCTTGCACCCAATCAATCCCAATCGGGAGAGGCTTGCACTGCCACAGCAATTCTCGACTGTGGGATTGGGCTGAAACCAACTCTCTGACATCCCTTAGGGGGTCCTGATTGTAGGAGGGCACAGGCTAGGCTGAGTGACCCCACTGTTGCACGATTGGGCTGGAGAGGGACAGCAGGAGGTTCCAAAGTGTATCTGGCTCATCTTGCTCAGTCCTGATTGATCAGCCAGACCCCAGCAGCAAGCTAACCTACTGGTCAGAGCATCTGCCCTCTGGTGGTCAGTACACATCATAGTGAGCAACCTTAGCATATCATTAGCATATTATACTTGGATTGGTTGTTCAGCCTTTTGGGCTATTTGCATATTACCCTTTTATTATGTAGAACTAGAGGCCTGCTGCACAAAATTCATGCACAAGTGGGGAGGTTCCCTCAGCCTAGCCTGAACCCTCTCCAACCTGGGACTCTTTGGGGGATGTCCAAGTGCCAGTTTAGGCCCGATCTCGCAGCAGAATTGGGCCTAAACTGGAAGTAGGACATCCCTCTAGCAGTTCGGCTCCTAATTGCTCACCTGCCTACCTGCCTGAAACTCCTTATCACTGTGCCTGCCTGCTTGATGCCCCTAACTGCTCCCTGCCTACCTGATTGCCCCTAACTGCTTTCCCCTGCCAGCCTGGTTCACCCTAACTGTTCTCCCCTGCTGGCCTGGTCACTGCTAACACCTCTGCCTTGGCCCCCTTTACCATGGCTTTGTCTGGTAGGATGTCCAGAAGATGTCCAGTCCAATTAGCATATTACCTTTTTATTAGTATAGACTAGTGGCCTGGTGCATGGATTCATGCACATTGAAAGGAAATTAATTACTGCAGCTCAGTAGTAAACCAGATTTGGGGCTAATAGTGCCTCAACAACAACAAAACCCATGGCTGAAAGTGAATTTGTGTGACACCATAAGGAATCAAGATCCCTCCTCTCTGGTTCTGATGTGCATCACGTGAGAAGCTCTGCTGCCAAGTCACTGCAGTTCAGCAAATCCTGCATTGAGCATCTGCTCCCTGGTGGTCAGTGTGTGTTATATGCACTGGCTGGTCGGACAGTCGGATAGTCATCTAACCTTTTATATCTATACTAATAAAAGCATAGGTGACCTTCACAAGATGGATGCCTCCATGTTGTCACAAGATGGCCACCACAAAATGCCTGGCAGGAGAGGGTATTTGTGGGCCATCAGGCCAGCAAGGGAGGGCACTTGGGGGCCACTGGGCTGGGAGGAGAGGGCAGTTGGGGGCCATCGGGCTGGGAGGGGAGGGCAATTGGGTGCAATCAGACTGACGGGGGAGCAGTTATGCATCAATCAGGCCAGCAGGGGAGCAGTCAGGGGGCAATCAGGCTGGCAGGCAGAAGTGGTTAGGGAGAATCAGGCAGGAAGGAAGGTGAGCAGTTAGGAGCCAGCAGTCCTGGATTGTAAGAGGGATGTCTGACTGCTGGTTTAGGCCCACAGGGATCAGGCCTAAACTGGCAGTGGGACATCCCCCAAGGTGTCCCAGATTGGAGAGGGTGCAGGCTGGGCTGAGGGACACCCCTCCAGTGCACAAATTTCATGCACCAGACTCTAGTTTATATATATAAAAGCCTAAGAGCACTGACCCAGGGGCCAGATGCTCAATGCAAGAGCTGCCCCCTGGTGGTCAGTGTGCTCCCACAATGAAAGCACTGTTTAGCCAGAAGCCTCTACCACCTCCGTGGCAGCACAACCTGGCAGCAGTGGCAGGCGCAATAGGACAGGGATGAGTGGGAGCAGTGTGGTGCCCAGCACAGGCTTAGGCTCCTCCCCAGCCACCTGCTGCTTTGGGCACTGCTACATCCCTCAGAGGATGTCAGAATGCTGGTTTCAGCCCAATCCTGAAAACAGCAGCCAACATCCCCCAAGAGGATGCAAAAGGGTGCAGGCCAGACTGAGGGGCCCCACTGGTGCACAAATCTGTGCACCAGGCCTTTAGTACATAGATAAAACTGCACGTGTTTAATGTATATAATGTGATTTGAACAAATGTATCCACCCATAAAACTATCACCACATCATGGTAATAAACATATCTATCACCTTTGAAAGTTTTCCCATGCCCACCCATTTTTTGTGTGTGATAAAAACACTTCACATGAGATCAACCTTGTTAATAATTTATTGTAAGTGTGCATTACACAATGGTTAACTGTAGACACTATGTTTTATAGCAGATTTATAGAACTTATTCATCTTGCATAACTGGAACTTTATAGCCATTTTCCCCTCTCACACCCAGCCCCTAGCAACCACTGCTCTTGCTTGTATGGGTTGACTACTTTAGATTGCTCATGAAAGTGAAACCAGGCAACATTTATTCTTCTGTGACTGGCTTATTTTGTTCAGCATAATGTCCTTCAAATTCATCCTTGCTGATGCAAATGATAGGATTTACTTATTTTTATTTTTTTATTATTATTTTTTTTAATCTTTATTGTTCAGTTTATTAATTACATTGTTTCCCCTTTTTATCCCCCTATAGCTTCCCTCCACCCTGTACCTATCCCACCCTCCACCCTCACCTCCCCCTCCCCACTGTCCTCTCCCATTGTTGCTAGATTTTTGTCCAGCCTCTTGCTGCACTTCCCACAACCCTTTTCTCCCCAAGAATTGTCAGTCCATTCCCTCTCTATGTCCATGTCTCTGTTATATTCACCAGTCTATCCTGTTCAACAGCCTATCAATTCACTTGATTTTTATGTTCATTTGTTGATAGATGTGTATTTGTTGTTGCTAGTTTGCACTTTTACCTTTTTCTTCTTCCTCTTCTTAAAGAATATCTTTCAGCATTTCATATAATGTTGGTTTGGTGGTGATGAACTCCTTTAGCTTTTTCTTATCTGCGAAGCACTTCATCTGACCTTCAATTCTGAATGATAGCTTTGCTGGATAGAGTAATCTTGGTTGTAGATTCTTGCTGTTCATCACTTTGAATATTTCTTGCCACTCCCGTCTGGCCTGCATTGTTTCTGTTGAGAAATCTGCTGACAATCGTATGGGTGCTCCCTTATAGGTAACCAACTGTTTCTCTCTTGCTGCTTTTAATATTCTCTCTTTGTCTTTTGCTCTTGGCATTTTAATTATGATGTGCCTTGGTGTGGTCCTCTTAGGGTTCCTATATATTGGGGTTCGGTACACTTCTTGGACTCCTAAGTCAATTTCTTTCACCAGGTGTGGGAAGTTTTCAGTCACTATTTCTTCAAATAGGTTTTCATTGTCTTGGCCTCTCGCTTTTTCTGGCACCCCTATAATTCGGATGTTGGTATGCTTGAGGTTGTCCCAGAGGCCCCTTACACTATCTTCAATTTTTTGGATTCTTTTGGTTTCTTGCTTTTTCAGCTGAGTGGATTTTCCCTCTTTGTATTTCAAATCTTTAACTTGGTTCTTGGGGTGCTCCAGGGCACTTTCAGGTCTTTGTATAATATTTTTTGTTTCAGTCAGTGTATGCTTAATTTCTGGTTGGTCCTTTTTCATATCCTTGAGAGTCTGCTTTATATCCTTGAGGGTTTCTTTCATTTCCTTGTAGGACTCATTCATTTCCACATTGATCTTGATCATTTCCACATTGGTCTTGATCATTTCTTTGCAGCTCTCGTTTATATCCTGGAGGGTGTTGTTCATTTTCTTGTAGGACTCACTCATTTCCTTTGTGGTCTTGCTTATTTCCTTATAGGCCTCGATCTTTTGTTGGAGCCTCTTAAAAAACCCTATAACCGTGGTTCTGAATTCCATGTCCAGTCGTTTTTTTTCCTCCATTTCTTTCACATCTGATCGCTTTCCATGTTGCTGCATGGTGGCTGCTTCCCTGAGTTGGTCAATTAGCTTTGTGTGGTAGACGTGCTACAAGGGACAGTGGCTCAGCCTCCCCGGTTACCTGAGGTGGATATGGGCTGCACAGTCTTGCTGAAGTCAAGCTCAGGCTAATCGTTGCTAGCACTTGGAGGGTTGACCTCCAGGCCAATTGTCTGTGAAGCTCAGCTGTGCTCAGGTTGGGTGGGCGGAGTCTCCGGGCCAAGCAGACAGCGTTAGCTCCGCCCTCTGCGGCCCCAGGGACTCTGTGCCGGGGGCAATGGCCGCCAGCACCTCTGAGAGAGAGCCGCTGTGGACCTCCACTGCCTGCCGGTTGCCGGGGAATTCAGACTTTCCCAAAATGAGTCTGCATGCGCAATGGCTCACCCAGGGTCGTAAAACAAAGCAGTCTGACGGTTTTCCGAATGAGAGGCAAGTCGCGGTGCGCTCTCTGCGCCGTCACGCAGCAGAGCTGTTCGCGCGAGCTGCCTTTCCACAAGCCGGGAGACCCGGCAGCACCCGAGCTTCGGCGTGCCCTCCCACTGTCCAGTTTTCACCCCGTGTGATAGTGGGTTCCTTGGACTTCGCCCAGAGCTGGAGAATCAGCCCAGTAGGACGCCTTTGTCTCCCCGTTCGAGAAAACTGGCCGGTTTTCAGCCGCCCGCCCTCTCCGTGGCGTGCGCTCCAAACCTCTCTCCGGGCGAATCTTTCAACGCCGTCCGCCGCCGCTCCTCCGGGTCACAGTGTCTTATCTTCACTTTTATTTGTGGAATTTTCACTCGGCGAGCTTTCTGGTGATTCTGGAAGGTGTTTGTTCTTTCGTTAAGTTGTAGTATTAAAATTGCTGATTATGACGGCAAGATAGGTGTTTTGCCTTTGCCGCCATCTTAGTTCCAACCCGGATTTACTTATTTTTAAAGAGCTAAATAATATTCCATTGTATGTATATACCACATTTTTTTTACTCATTCATCCACTGTGGAACATGTAGGTTGTTTCTATTCATTTTTCATCTTTGTTATAATGAATAATGCTGCAATGAACATGAGGATGAGACAGCTCTTCCAGATCTTGCTAATAATTGTTTTGTGGATATATATCCAGAATTGGGATTGCTGAATCATATGGCAATTTTTTTTTAATTTTTTGAGGATCCTTAATTCCATTAGTAGCTGCACCATTCTAAATTACTACTAATGATGTACAAATGTTCCATTTTTTCCACATCCTCAACAAAACTTATTATCTTCTTTTTTAATACAATAGTCATTCTAACAAGTGTGAGATAATATCTCATTGTAATCTTGAGGTGAATTTCCCTGATGATTAGTGCTGTCGAGTATCTTTTTATATAACACTAGAGACCTGGTGCACAAAATTTGTGCATGGGAGAGGGGGTGTGTATCTCTCTGTCCAGCCTGCACCCTCTCCAATCTGGGACCCCTTGAGGGATGTCCTACTGCCAGTTTAGGTCCAATCCCCTAAAAGGGCAGTCAGACACCCCTCTCACAATCCAGGACTGTTGGCTCCCAACCGCTTGCCTGCCAGCTTTGTGATTGCCCCTAACTGCTTCTGCCTGCCAGCCTGATCACTCCTAACCACTCCCCTGCCAGCCTGATCAATGCCTAACTGCTCCCTTGCTGGCCTAATTGCCCCCAGCTGCCCTCCCTTGCAGGCATGGTTCCCCCAACTGCCCTCCCCTGCAGGCCAGGTCATCTCTAACTTCCCTAATCTGCAGGCCTTTTTCCCCCACAACTGCCCACCCCAGCAGGCCTGGTCACTCCCAACTGCATTCCCCTACAGGCCTAGTTGCCTCTAAATCTCTCCTCTGCCAGCCTGGTCACCCCTAACTGTCCTTCCCTATAGGCATGGTCACATCCAACTGCCCTCCCCTGCTGGCCCGGTTACCCTTAACTGCCCTCTCCTGGGATCTGGTTGCTCCCCACTACCCTCCCCTGCAGGCCTGGTCATCATTCACTGTTCTCCCCTGCTGGCCTGGTCATCCCCAACTGCCCTAATCTGTAGGCATGGTTCCCCCCCCCAAAGTGCCCACCCTTGCAGGCCTGGTCACTCCCAACTGCCCACCCTTGCAGGCCTGGTCACTCCCAACTGCCCTTCCCTATAGGCCTGATTGCCCCTAACTCTCCTCCCCTGCTGGCCCAATCACCCTTAACTGCCCTCCCCTGCAGGCCTGGTCCCCCGACCCCTTAACTGCCCTCCCCTGACAACTTGGTCATTCCTAACTGCCCTCCCCTTCAGGCCTGGTTCACACACCCCCAACTGCCTTCCCCTGCAAGCCTGGTCCCCTCCAACTGCTTTCCTATGCCAGCCCGGTCACCCCTAACTGCCCTCCCCTGAAGGCCTGATCCCCCCTAACTGTTCTCCCTTGCAGGCCTGGTCCTTCCTAACGGCCCTCCTCTGTTGACCATCTGTGGTGGCCATCTTGCCTCCAGATGGGGGCAGCCATCTTATGAGTTGAAGTTATGGTCAATTTGTATATTACCTCTTTATTATATAGGATTTGTATGTCTTCTTTGGAGAAATATCTATTTGGGTACTTTGTCCACTTTAAGATTAGATTATTAAGCTTTTTTCTGCTACTATTGAGTTGTAGGAGTTGCTTGTATATTTTGAGTATTAACCACTTATCAGATATATGGTTTGCAAATACTTTCTCCCATTTTGTGGGTTGCCTTTGACTTTGTTAAAAATCACCTTTGCTTTGCACAGCTTTAATTACGATGTAGTCCCACTTTTCCATTTTTGCTTTTGTTGCCTGTGCTTTTGGGATTATACCCAATAAGTAATTGCCAAGGTTAACATGAAGGAGTTTTCCTCTATGGTTTCTTTCCTAGGAATTACTGTTTCAGGTCTTATGTCTAAATTTTTAACCCATTTTGAGTTAATTTTTGTATATGATGTGAGATGAGAGTCCAAAGGCCTCTGGATCCATCTGGATAACTAGTTTTCCCAACACCATTTGTTGAAAAGATGATCCTTCCCCACTGTATGTACTTGGCACCCTCCTTGAAGATTAGTTGACTGTATATGTGAGGGTTTATTTTTGGCTCTCTATTCTGTTGTGTTCTATTTGACTATGTTCATTTTTATGCCAGGACCATACAGTTTTAATTACTCCACAGATTCAGTGCAATCCCTATCAAAATCCTAATGAATTTCTTTTTTACAGAAACAGGAAAAGCAATCCTAAAATTTATATGGAACCCAAAATCCCCCAATAATCAAACCAATCTGGAGAAAGAAAAAAGTGTGTTGAATGGGTGTGGGTTGAGCACTGAAACCAAAGCTCCCCAAGAAAGCTGGGATGGGCACTGTCCTAAAGAAAGGAAATGTTGAGAAAGAATAAGCACCTATTGACTTTGCAAGGCAACAAGGAAGCTTTTCTCAGGTACACTTCAGGGGGGTGAAAATTAAGTCTCTGTTGGGAAATAAAAATTGTGATCTCATAGGTTTGGAGTCTGAATTCTAATTATTTTTGTGTTGAGGAAATTCCAGGATAAAAATTAACATAAAAATAGATGTGGAACAGAGATTCTACTGGGACATGTGGTAAAAATAAGATTAAAATGTCTCTAGAGAAACATTTCAATAACTGATATAAGAGAAGAAAAACAAGTGTCACTGAAAGTAAGGTCAAGTAAAAAATTAGAAACCACGTAAAAACACTCAATTTTTAAAAATCGGATGACAAAAAGGAGTTGGAAAAACTGTGAAATAGGAAACATATTTAAAATGATTTAAAGCATGATAAAACATACAAAATGAATGTGAAAATATCGTAATACATTATAAAAATAGGTTTTAAGAAGATCCCAAAATAAAATGAATATTAAAATGAAAAACTCAGTGGGCAGTTTAAATCGCACAATAGGCACAGCTAAAGAAAATTTAATGAATTAGATTAAGAGCTGAGAAAATTACCGATAAAAATAATAACAACAATAAAAATGCTAACATCGATGGCCCATATACTATTATGTCAGTCATATAACTGCTTTAATATGTTACTTTCTCTGATCTTCTAATTTCTTCTATGAGAAAAGCAGTACCAAATCCAGATGAAATAGAAGATATAATAGTTCTAGCTTAATTTAAAAATAAATAAATATAAATTTGGAATGCACTATGATCCTAAAGGTACAATTGTAGTCTACAAGTAATAGCAAAAATCATGTCTTAGAAAAGCTCTATATTTAAATTACCTAATATTATGTATTTCATCTTTAGTATCAAAAGGAAGAAAGGAATTTGTAGAGAAGAAATCCTAAATAATTTAAAGACAAAATTAAAAGTTAGAATTCCAATTGAGTGACCTATGTGACAATCTAAGTTTTGTTACTTTTACTCCCTTTATAACTTTAGGTAGGTTAAGTAATCTATTTTTCTCTTGATTCCTCATCAATGAAATGGGAATAATAATAGGAACTTATATGTTCAGCTTCTGGGGCATTTGTGTTGTCCCTTAGCCAATTAAAAAAATAACCTTTTTATTTTAGAATAATTTTAGATTACAGAAAGCTTGAAAAGATTATACAGGAATGGCTGCATATCATTTACACAGCTTTTCTAATGATGTAACATCTAATGTAAAATCTCACATAATCAAGAAATTAAAATTGGTACTTACTGTCAACTAAAACCTTGAATCCCACCCGTTTTTCCACTAATATTTTTCCTGTGTCAGAATTGAATCTAGTCTAAGTCACTACATTGTATATAGGCATCACATTTCTTTAAATCTTCTTCAATCTTGCTTTTAATTTAATTAGAGAACACAGTTGGTAAAATACATACGAAATTTTCCAAAATTATGTTTTTCTGCTTACTGTTTATAAATATATTCTCTCATGAAGCATATTCAACATATTTTTAGAAGGCAAAGTGTGAGAATAGTTATTCCTCATATTTTTGTTAAAATTCATTAAAAATATATTATCCATCTAATTATGATAATCTGCTGTGGTCATGACAAATGTATTATTATCACATTTTTATGCTATTGCTAATATGGAGGTAAACAAAGCCATCCTGGTCAGGGGTAAGTTTGGGTTTGGATTAATAACAAGTAATAATAATAATAATAATAATAATAAATAACTCACCAGAGGTACGAGGCATTGTTCTGAGAAGCTCCTTTCTATATATCATATCATTCAATACTCTCAATAAGTCCGTAAGTTAGATACCACTATTCTCTCATAAGAAAATCAAAGCCAACAGAAATCATGTAGTTTGCCCCAAGTTACAAAGCTGATAATTGGCAGAGTTTCTGAGTGTGCATTGCAAGTACTAAAGTTTTTCAGAAGTCAAACAGAAGAGAGGAAATGTTGGAAGAAGTACTGGGAAGAAGGTGGAAATCAGATGCTAGGGAAAGCCAGTAAGTCTTTACATCCTCCAAAGTCTCTTCAGGCTTGAGTGATAATTTTTTATCATATTTTTGTCATTGTAAAGAAACTTTGAAGACTTGGACAGTTTTGTAGACAGGGACTTTTCACTTTGGATGAACTGAGTAAGCCTGACAGGGTCATGTGGTAGTCTGCAATCTCTTTTAACATACTGTATCCATTAGTATTTCTCCAGCTGCTAGAAATAGAAACCTTCAGCTGCCATTGATGTAAGCACTTAAAAGAAAATTTATTGTCTCACAGAACAAAGAATCCAAGGTAGGTCTCTCCAAGATTTGTTAAATGAGGAGCTTGGTTATATCATTGAAGACCCAGGTCCTTTTCATTGTATTGCTGGTAAAATCAGGCTCTTCCACGGAATCATGAGGAAAACATTCCAAGGACCCATGTTTGGGAGATTGTGGTGTGTCAAGATTTATTTGGGAAGGCCGCCCCTGGGTTTCCAATGTCCCGTCTCTCTCTGACTGGCCATGGAAAAAGTCACACTATGTCTTCAACAAGGCTAAAACAAAGGCCAGTGTTCAGAGTTTCTGGTTCTTATTAAAGCTTATGGAGTCGCTTTTTAAAGCTTATGGTGTCACTGTGGCCTGCTCCATGCCCCAGTTGGCTACTAGACCTGCACTGTTGCCTGTGCCCTGGCAAGCGGAAGTGCAAATGTTGGGCCAGTGCATCACTAGCTGGGCAAGAGAGAGCTTCTTTGTTAAGCTGGTTTTGATCATTTTGGGATTGGGAAGAAGCAAGAGTTTTTGCAAAATAATCAATCAACTTCCCAAGATTATGGTCCTCTGTGAGGTCCACTCCTGACAAATAATCCCTTTTCCAGATTAGACTGAAAGTCCTGTATGGTCAAGCACTCCCCCTGTGCCATTTTGACTTCTATTGTGCATGTACTTACTTCCCTTTGTTTCCCGAAACAATCCAGTACTGGAGGGCAGGCAGTGCTCCTAGAGAGATTTCCTGTCCCTCCAAGAGGATTAAACCTCCCAGGTGGCACTCCCCTGGAGTGTATGGGTGAGTCTGTAGCTTCCTGGTGAAGCAAACAGGCTCGGTGTCTATTCCCTTCGACTCCTTCCCTTCAGTAATAACTAGCTAACTATGGTAACAATTGGTCTATTCCACCACCTTCAGAATGGCAGCCTGCCCTCAGGCTCACCCAACTCAGGGCTGAAGGATGGCTGCACAGTTCCATGGCTACATCAGATTCCAATCGACAACTTGTAATAAAAGAAGAGGTATATGCCTACCCTTAAAGTAATCACTGATAAATGGAACAGGAGTAATATAAAAGGCTAAATTTGATTCAGATTCACCCTGGGATTGAGTCTTTAGCCATCATCTTTGAACCTATTATATATGGAAGAGGGTGTGCACTCAGCAAGAAAGAATTAGGTGACAGATGTTGGAGGGGTAATCAACAATGTTTCTACAAATATCTTATATTGATTTGAGTGAAATTATTCTATGTTTTCCTTTTAATAAAAAAGAGTTAAGATCTCCTTTTAGTATTCCCGGTTAACAGTTCTGCACTTTTCAAATTTAATCTTCTTGATTATTTTTTTCTGATGTATTTACTTGTTAGTTTGAATGTATTTCAAAATATTATTCTGACCATAAGTGAAGAATTGTGGTAAAAGTAATTAGTTTTGGATGAAACCAACATTATTTGTATTTGGGAAAAATTTCCAAGTAATTCTGATGTAGTCTAATTGTGATTTGTAACTTTTAAATGACATAAATGAACATGTCCAAGCTACTGTAATAAAAATATATAATGATCTTGAAATATTTTTAATATTCAGGAGAGTAAAATAAAATTTATTATTTCTTGTAAAATTATCATGAGTGATGAAGAAATATCTGCATTCCAAACTGAAAACCCCTATTCGCCAAATGGAAAGGTCAAGCCTATTTTTACATTCATTGTCAATTAAAGTTTCTGCCAATTGTCTAATTCTTAATTTTTGTTTATACTGAAAAAACTTTAACATATATTTCCTTTGTTGTGCAGTGAGAATGTTGAATGAATTTAACATTAATGATTTTTTTTTCTTTGCCTTGATCAAAGATAGTACAGCAATTAAGTGATGTTTTAAACCCTTGGAAACAGATTAAGAGCATTTTAGCAATTAGTATTATAAGCTCTCTTACTTTTGAGACCCCCTGCAGCAAAGAGTTAATGCTTAAACTATTACATTTCAGTAATGGTTAATAAAGCAGTTTTAAGACTCTTTCTCATTTCATGACCACATGAGACATCAGATTTTTCTGATGTGGTTCTTCAATTATTCCAGCTGCTTTCAAAGAATTAGATTTCTAACTTCACTGCAATTTCAGGTGAGTGTTTTAGCATGTTAACTCAGTTTTTGCAATTATGCTATAAGCTACCTTTGGATACTGTCACATCTTCAAATTAAAAGATTAGAAGCAGAAACCTTAGATTTCCTTTGTATCTGCAAAAAACCAAATTCCCCTGACCTCTTTTGTAAAGCATGAGGAAAATATGTACTCTCTAATTTCATTCACTTCTTGTAATAATTGTTGCATTCTTGATATAAATGGCCACCATAATTCACAGAGTGGTTGACCTCATACTGTGTGAGAAGCAGTATGACATGTATGTATTGAGAATGCAAACATTTCTAGGGCAAGTCTTGGCTTTTAAGGAGCTCCCAGTCAATTGGGGAAGATAGCCACCCAAACTAACAATGCAAGTGAAATTAATAGAGGAACCAAAGACTTAGATGTGTGCCCTTAACCTGGAAGGGGAGTGTCGGCAGTTTGTGTTGAAGGAGGTCACTGAGATGACATGAGTGCCTATTGACTGGAGCTGGCTGGGCAATTGGAGATTTCTCTTAGTCCCACCCCCATCTTTGGACCATACACTCTGCCCACAATTCCCACACTAGTAACTATTTCAAGATGTACCCTTGAGAGAGTAAGGTGTTGTCTTGACTAAATCTCATTAAGGCCTCTATATAAACTTTTAAGATTCTGGTGGGTGAGTGTGGAGATCTACATGTCTTGTGGCTGCCCAGACCAAGCTTCCTGTGTAAGTTCCTTTGCTTATCACACCTGCCACCTATCAACCTGGAGTGATCTGTCTCTTTCTTCTGTCTCTCCTTGCCCTCCATGTCTCTCTCTCTCTCTCTCTCTCTCTCTCTCTCTCTCTCTCTCTCTCTCTCTCTCTCTCTCTCTTTCTCTCTCTCTCTCTCTCTCTCTCTCTCTCTCTGTGTGTGTGTGTGTGTGTGTGTGTGTGTGTGTGTGTGTGTGTGTGTGGAGTTGGGGGTTGGGCAGTACAATTTGAATTCAACTGGGGAACTCTCAAGGTAGAAACCAATTTGCTAAGGAAATAGATCTGAGTTAAGTCTTAAAGAAAATGGAAGAGTTTGCCAAGTTAAAGGAGACCAAGGGCAAACAAACCCTAACTAAAAACATTGTACCTGGTAACACACTGGGAAGACAGTGGTACAGAAGACATTGATGATATTGGCTGATTCTGCTTGAGGCATGAACCCTCAAGTGGAAAGGGAAAGAAATGATGACAGGATAAGGCTGATTTAGAAAAAAGTAGAGGGCTCTTAGCTGGAAATAAAAAAGAAATGGAAAAAAAATGTTTTAGGAATAGTTGAATGAGAGATATAGAGAAACTGTAGAGAGGAGAAAAACTGAACTTATTCCAATTCTTTGGAGTTTTCTTAATATTGCCATCTTGAGAATCTGTTTCTTTCTATTTCAGTAACCGTGAGCATTCCCACAAATCATTAATATATAGTCCTGACAGCTGAAGGGAAAATGGCTACAGTATTTTGTCACCTTGCATATGTTTTGGAAATAGAGAAAAAATGGTATGCTACAGTGAACAATTGTGGGGAGATTTGCTTTCAATACAGAGCTGCAAATTGTATCTTTTTCTACACAGGCTCCATGCCAATGGAAGAAGATCATAATTAGTAAGCACACTGTTGTTCACTTTTACACATTTAATAGCCCAAGCTTGGTTCATAGATGCTACAAAACAGAGCAGTTACAATAAAGCAGAGCATTTTTGTGTTGGACATATTTACTTTTAATGGAAATATTTGTGCTGTGGTATACATAGTGTAACTGCCTGGCTGTTCCTGCTAGCCCCATTTCTTCCACTGATGCCATTTTCATAATAGGTTATTCTTCTGGGAATAGTGCCCAATGTTTTATTCATACTTTATGTGAAGCAAAAAGAGCTGAGTTTAGAGGACAGTTGTGTTGTGTTTTTGACGAGGGCTCTGTAACTCTTACCTTGTGACATATAGCAAGCATTTCCTTGTAACCACTGCTATTTGGCTGCCTATTCTAATTGGCACTTCTCCCACCCTATTTTTCCTCCAGATTTTGATCTGATTTGTACTATGGATAAATAGTATAAATTTCCCTTAGACAAAATTACTCACAGCACTCTTTGGATAGCCTTGAAGACTTATAACATCATGAGGACATGTTGGCTTTCTTCTTTTATAGTCACCTTTCACTTTTTATTTACAGAAAATTCATGCCTTATTGTCCAAAACTGTCCACTGTGACAATCTACCCAATGTCCTCACCTGTCCCCCTGGCCCTTCAAGAACTCAGTGATTTATCAATAAAGGAGCCCAGTATTCCTGTTAAGCTATTTCTGATGAAAAATTTCTGAGTCATTCTCCTTGGGAACATGACCATTTACTTAGTAAGAGAATATTTGGAGTTAGAAATTAAGTGATCAACAATCTATAATAATAAAATAGTAATATGCTAATTAGATCAGATGTCCTTCTGGACAAAGCTGGGGCTGTGAGGGAAGCCCAGGTCTCAGGTGTCTGCCAAGGGCCAGAGGGAAGCCCGGGCCCCGGGTGCCAGAGAGAAGCTAGTGCTGGTAGCTGGGGGAAGGAAGGCCTACTCTTGCAAGAATTTTATGCATCAGGCCTCTAGCTGAAAATAAAGCAGTATAATGAGTGTTTGGTCTAGGGAGATATTTTAGCTCATTGATCCCACAAGGTAGGTGAACACAGACATGGTTTAATTTACTGCATGTACAGTCTAATTCTATGTAAAAGCTGATGTTATTTAAATTTTAAAAAGTTTCATTTTTTTCTTTTTGTTATTTAGAAACTATGTCAGTCAGGATAGGCTAAGCTATGCTAAGTAACAAATAATCCTAAATATCATAGTTTTATTTTTTCAATCAATGAATTTCCATTGAGTAGGAAGTCTTTGTTAATCATAGTCACTCAGTGACCTTGGCTGAGAGAAACACTACATCAACACCATGTACTACTAGTATTATCTGAGCTGAGAGAGAGAAGGAGGAACATCATGGGCTGGCTTTTTAAAAAGTCTCATGTACATGTTTAACTTCAAAAGAGATAAAGGAATTCAAGTCTCTATGGGCTTGAAAAGCAAAGAGCAAGAAATATTTATCAAATAGTACTAATAATTTCCATAAAAGAAATGCATACTCACTGAAGAAAATTTAAGAAGACAAAAAAAAAACCCCACACAAAATAGGTAAGAACAAATTATTTTACTCTGCTCTCAGGCTGCAATAACAAAATACCATAGACTGGTTGGCTTAAACTACAAAAAACTATTTTATTTTCTCACAATTCTAGAGTCTGGGAAGTCCAAGATCAAGGTGATTTGACTCAGTTCCTGGTAAAAACTCTTTTCCTGGCTTGCAGATGGCCACCTTCTTGCTATGTCCTCACTGTAATTATAAAGGCAGTATTTATTAAAATACATTTCATTTTCAAAGCTGAGCTATCAGCTGTTAAAGTGTGCATAAATTTTTTGAGACACCCTATATATCCCCATGCCCTGATCATGCCATGCAGCCAAAGATAGGCATTCCAGAGCTAGGGAAGCAAATTGGTATAGAAGCTCCCACCTTAGAATTTTTTGGCTTAGGCCTGGGCTCCATCAGCCATTATCTATAGAGCCTAGGATTTGTTATCAGCCTATCTCAGCCTCAGTTTTCTCAACTGTGTAAAGGCAATGATATTAATATTTACCATAAGGGTAATTGTGAGGACCGAGTGAGGCAATCAAGTAAAGGGTTTAATATAGTACCTGGCATATGTTAAGAGCTCAAGAAATATTAGTTGTGAATCAAGGCTTATATTTGAAATGTTTTAGTGGTAGGGCATGAATAGAGACCAATCTAAACTGTCACTTCTTAAAGATGTTATACCTTTAAGAAACCAGATGGTGGACAGGCTCAGGGGTACTGGGTATGTGGGAGACTTGAGACAAAGAAATATTTCAATATTTTAATAACTTTCATGACCATACTTCTGAGCAGCAGGCCTAGTTGTTATTCTGATGATTATTCTGTAGAAGAGCATTATTCTAGAGGCATGAATTTGCTTATCACATTAAATAACTTATTTATGCTGATGACTCACAGATTTACATCTCTACCCCTCTTCTGCTCTACTGCCTACTTGACATCTCTGCTTGGATGTCTTCAGGCATAGCAGACTTAATGTTTCCAAAGCAGACTTCTTGATCCACCCTCCCCACTCCGGCACCCCCAGGAGGTTCTACTCATCTCCTCGTCTTTTCTACTTTAATTAATGGTGCCAGTAATTTGGTGTGTCTTGGATGTCATGATTTATCCACATATAAGAGGCTCAGTAAGAGAATAAATGGATGTCTGGTGCCTCACCATGAGTACAGCACTCACAGATGAGTGTGGATTTGGGGGCTGTTTTCAGAGTGAATTGAATGCAGTGGAGCCAGACATTGATATGCATTCTAACAAAGAGCATTTGTAATGGTCAAGGTCCTTTCTGAAGGGTCTCTACACTTCTAATTTGTAGTTTACTGTCTTTCGTGTACCTTTTAGCCATTCTAGAGATTCTCTTTTGAGTGGCAGAAAATGAAAATCTGGGACATTAAGGAATTCTCTCCAATAGACAATAATGTGGAGCAGTTGCTTCTTGACATTTGAAAAATAACCTTTTCACTAGGGGTTGTCTTTCTATATAGGGCAAATGAGGTGATTTAGATTGAGTGTACTGAAATGGTGCTTTCTATTTATTGTCAATCTGCTAAAATATCTAATATAGATAAAATGTCACCCGAGTAAGTTGTAGCTATTAAAATTTTCATTTCTCTAGTCCCACAAATTAATGGAAACAAATCAAATGTCAGTCAGATTCAGATACCTTATTCCACCCCATTCAAACTCTCAGGTTAAACTGCAGAGACAAATAGTGCTTGGTGACATGGTAAATTGTGATGATTTTAGAGTTTTCTCCCTCATTCTTACTTCAACAACAAAGTGAATTTATAGTTTCTTCCTATGTGTCAGGAAAGAAAAAAAAAATTATGAAGTTAAAGTGGAATAGTCAATTCCTTAATGCTAAATTTCAAATCTAGGTTATTAAAAGTCTCTGGAATTAAAGTATCGGAGAGAATAATTTATTTATCCTGTGTAAATAGTTTTCTTTTCTTTGCATAAATCTAACTGTAGTGACTTTTGGTGATTAATGCTAAGTTGGCTTCTTTCACATTTAGGCTATTTGGTGCCAGCACATAGACACCCTAATTGCCCATGACCAGCAGCATTACAGATAGTCATATACTTTCAGTTAAGAATCACAGAAGCAATGGGAATGCATTCCCTGCAATATTGTCCCCTATGTAATTTTAGACATAATTTTCATCTTGGTGTAGGTAACCTTCTAGAAAAAAACATAGTAAACTACACTAATAAAAGAGAAACATGCAAATTACCATCTGCTAGCCCAACAGCCAATCAGAGTGAGTATGCAAATTAACCTGAAAATATGGTGGCAGCCCCACACCCCCTCAGCTCCAGGCCTGTTGGAGTCCGAGAAGTCGGGCACCAGTGCCTGAGGCTGGCTGCAGCCAGAGAGACTAAGAAGCTGCCTATCCCATAATCCCGGAAGCTGCCTGCCCCACATCCTGCAGGAGACAGAGACACTGGGCCCCAGTGCCTGAGGATGGCTACGGCCTGGGACACAAAGAAGCCACCTGCCCCGTGATCCCAGGCTGCAGCCAGCAGGAGAAGTTGCCCAAACTGCATCCCAGGGAAGACTGAGAAGCCACCCACCTGCAATCCAGGCACCAGCACCTGCAGCTGACTACAGCCTGGTAGACGGAGAAACCGCCCAACCTGCAGTCCGGGGCACTAGAACCTGCTGTTGGCTGTGGCCAGGGAGATGAAGAAGTCACCCACCCCACAGTCCCAGGTGCCAGCATTTGCAGCTGCAGCCCAGAGGAAGCCACCTGTCCACCATTCCCTATGGCTGAAGCTGGCCTGGGTGCCTATGGCTGACCAAATGGAGGGAAGCCTGGATCCTGGGTGCCTATGGTCAGCTGGCGGAGGGAATCCTGGGTCCTGGATGTGGGGCTGAGGCAGAGGTGATTAGGGGCAATCAACCCAGCAGGGAAGCAGTTAAGGACAATCTGGCTGGCAGGCAGAAGAAGTTAGAGGCAATAAGGCAGGCACACAAGCAGTTAGGAGCCAGCAGTTCTGGATTGTGAGAGGGATAACTGCCAGTTATCCCCTGAGGGGTCCCAGATTGGAGAGGGTGCAGGCCAGGCTGAGGGACACCTCTACCCCACCCCCCCATGTCTCCCAACCCCAGTGCACGAATTTTGTGCACTGGGCCACTAGTTAAACAAATAATTAAAACTGTAACTTGAATGCTATGGACCAGTTGTCCAGAGGGCTAAAAAGCATAACCTGTTTAGTTGGGCTCAGAGTTTCTTTCTGTTATAATCTTGTTTTAAAATCTTTTTTTCTTTCACTCAGCTACTGACACTGATTAATCACTATTTACCTAATGTGTAGTGCATGCCTAATCTTGGGCTGCCTGGGGATTATGAATGCCCTGCCTGACCTTTGATGATAGATAAAAGAGAAAGTCCATCAACACCCAAGCATGCTTCCACCAGGGAAAAGACAAACAATTGGGACACAATGATTTTACTAGGTAATTACTAATTAGGGAAGAGAATGCTATCAATTCCACGCATTATTGGCAGCTGAGAAAGGAAGGGAATACTTCGTACTGATGTGATGAGAGTAGTGGGAGAGGTACAGCATGAGCCAGGCAAGAAAAGATGAGATACATGTGCAGCAGAAAGGAGCAGAAAAGAGCTTGCCTATTGTCTCCACTAATTGAGAGATTGTAAATCAAAGTCAGGGAGAATACAAAGATATTTGCAGTTGTGAAATGTACCTGGGGAGTGATACCAGGTCTCCACTGTATTGCTATGTCCAAAGTCAACAAAAGCACACACACTACAGGGGAAACGCTGTCTGAGGAGGAGCAAATCTATTTTGGATTTGCTTTGAGGGTAGAGCCCGAGACTCAAGTTGTTGAAGGAATTGGTTTCGGGGCCTTTTTCAAACCCACTGCAAGTGAAATTGTTAGAGAGTGTTAAAAACTGCTGCTATCATTGTTCTAATTAACAATTCAAAACATGATTTTGAATTATTCAAGTTGTTTAAATAAGTTATCAGCATGAACAAAAGTGGTGTGAAACTGTTGCAATTAGAAAAGCTTACTTAAAACTTGTAGACAAATATCCTTAATTAAGTATTATTGTCTACTGGAGATGGAGTTTCCAGAACCAAAGAGTAATTGTGAAAATAGGAAGTCCAAAAGGGTCAAAAAAACAAAAAACAAAAAAGGTGGGGAAGGGCACGTTAGTGTAAGCTCATGTTTTAGAATCCTTAAGGAGGCATTACGTTTATGACTGCCTCAGGAGAGTCTAGTTATGTCGTTAACAAAAAAGAAACTTAGAATATGATACATTCACCCTCCAATCACCCTTCAGACTGGCAGGAATGGAATGGTGATGCTGATATATAAATAATCAAAAGTAGCATAAAAAGTGTTCATCTAGAATCGACAAACTAAGGCTCGCGAGCCACATGGGGCTCTTTGGACCCTTGAGTGTGGCTCACAAAATACCACGTGCGGGCGCGCACGTGCAGTGTGATTGAAACTTCGTGGCCTATGTGCAGAAGTCAGTTTTCAGCTTCCAAAAGAAATTTCAATCGCTGTACTGTTGATATTTGGCTCTGTTGACTAATGAGTTCGCCGACCACTCATCTAGAGGCAAAACAAAACAAAACAAACAAACAAACAAAAAACAAAACAGGCTAAGGATGGGTAGGACTTGAATCTCAAGCTATCTCAAGAGTGAGGAATTTGAACACCTAGAGAAATCAGGAAGATACCTGGTTATATTTCATCTGTTGTTCCTACAATTCCTCTGGGAACCATTTATTCTTAAATCCTCAAAAGTGAGGAAGAGGTTTAGGATAGATGGGAGATTACTCCTTTAATAAACATGTTTCAAAAAAATCTATAATGTGCTACTGGGATAGAATCCAAAGCTCCAAAGCCAAATGTCACCTATCTCTTGGAGAGCTCCTTCCCTGTTGGAATCTTTCTACACTCTCAAGGCCCAAGTTAAGCTCCCGTATCCTTTCTCATTGTTATTATTGGTTGGCTCTTCCTTTGAGTCCTAAATAAACAAAAAAGAAAAGAAAAAGAGCAGCAGAGCAAATAAACAAAAAAGAAAAGGAAGTGATGGGAATAAATTAGATGTCAACATAATGGGGACAAAGAATAAGAGAAAAGATTAACAAACTCAAAACTAGTTTTTATTTTATTTTATTTTATTTTTTAAATATATTTTATTGATTTTTTCACAGAGAGGAAGGGAGAGGGATAGAAAGTCAGAAACATCGATGAGAGAGAAGCATCGATCAGCTGCCTCTTGCACACCCCCTACTGGGGATGTGCCCGCAGCCACGGTACATGCCCTTGACTGGAATCGAACCCAGGACCCTTCAGTCCGTAGTCCAACGCTCTATCCACTGAGCCAAACCGGTCTCGGCCAAAACTAGTTTTTAAAAGTATTAATTCAAGAGAAACATTTGGCAAGAAGAATTAAAAAAAAAAAAGAAGGGAAAATGGGAAGAAAGATAAAATACAGAAGGGGAAGCAAGCACAAATACAACTGAGATTTAAAAATAATCAAAGATTCTTCTGATAACTGCATCTAATTTATTTGGTAAACTATATGGAATAAATATATTTATAAAAAAGCACAAGTGTCAGAATTTATATAACAGGAAACAGAGAAATTATCACATTAATAAGTATTAAAGGAACTCCTGCTATGCACCCACCTATTTGTGTCTCCAACCCAAGTGCAGAAGGCTGCATGGGCTCTCCACCAAACTATTAAGAGAACCAGATTCCCAGGTTATGTAATTTCTTCTAGAAGATAATAAGACAAGAGCAACTCTGCTTATTTTATAAGACTTGTATGATCTTGATTCCAATGCCATGTAAGAAAAAATATAAAACACAGAATTATTTTTTAATAAAATATAACCTAACCAACTAATATTATATTTTAAAACGTTATGACCAAGTTATTTCTCAAAGAATGTAAAGATGATGCAATATACAGAAATCTAACAATGAAATGACCTATAGTAATTGACCTACAGTAATAAACTAAAGAATAAAAATCAAATGATTATTGCAATCCTATACATAAAGCATTTATAAGATTTAAGAAATAATTTGTGATAAAAGCTCTTCACACACTAGGAATAAAAAAGAATTTCCTTAACTTGATTAAAGCTTTATTTAAAAGAACTTATGGCAAATATTATATTTAATATAGAAAGTATAATAATTACATGTAAGACCAGTAAGCAAACCAGTAAGATCCCTTACTTGTAAGGGATATAAATGTCTAATCATTATGTTGTACATCTGAAAGTAATATAATATTGTATGGCAAAAATTAATTAATCAAATTTTAAAAATAGACAAAGATTTAATATCAGCACTTCTGTAATCAGAGTCCTAGAGGTAAAAGTGATATAAAGATTTGGAAGAGAAATAAAAATTGCTGTTATTTGCAGGTAATATAATTACTAACCTAAAACAATCAAACAGTATCAACATTCAAACTATTTGAAATGACAAAAAGATTCAATAAGTTAGAAGATATGAGATTAAACTTCAAGGAACAATACAATTTTTCTATATCAAACCTGTAAACTTACTAGTAAAAAATATAGACTACTTTGTGCTACAGAGATAAGAAAAAAAACAAAAACACACCTTGACTACCTTAGGATAAAAAAAATGATAAATTTAATGACATCTAAATTAAAGATTTCTGTTCAACAAAGGATACTACAAAGTTAGTAGAGGGCAGAATGGGATAAGATAGTGGTAATGAAGAAAACTGATAATAAATTAATAACCAGACTCTATAAGACAGCAACCATAAAAGAAAAATAGGCAAAAATATATAGATAGTTTAGCAAGAAGAGGAAATCCAAAAGACCATAGAGCATATAGAGGATCACTCAAACTCACTAATGCAAATTTAATTAATGAAATATCACTTTACACATATGAGTTTGGCAAAAGTGGGAGACTAGAAAATGCCAAGGCTTAGCCAAGATGGGAATGCAGAGGAGCTCTCGGGAGCCTGTGGAAAGCACTCTGGCCTGAGAAAAGATAAGAATGTGCACAGATGTAAGGGGCAGGCACAAGGCTGCCTTCTGCAACATTGTCTGCAATGATGGAGAGTCGGTATTCATCACAGAGTCAGTGGCCAGGTAATGGGTGGGCATTCATACTGTTCAGATTCGATGAACACCTAGCAACTGAACCATAGAGGTACAGTGGTAAGTGGAAGAGAGTGCATAAAATGGGAGGGGACATCTAACACAATACAATTTACATAAATTAAAAATATACAAACATAGAACAACAAAGTTCTATGTTTAGTGCACAAACAAGCTAAAAAGATGCATATTAAACACATTCGTGTGCTGCCTAAGGGGAGGTGGCTAGGAGCTGGGGAATGGCAATGGAGAATGGGAATACAGGGGAATTTTTAAAAACTTGCCTTCTGGGAGAAGCAAGCTACTTAATTGGGTTTGGAGGAAGGATCATTTGATGCGAAGGGCTCGGGTTGTCAATTAAGAAACAACAGGCGAAGTGTTTGGATGCGTCACCCCGGGCTCATCATCTCCGGTTGGAAATAGAACCGGAGCTCTGAGCCTGCCTCCCACAGATGGGGTCAGAGGTGCTAGCTGCTGGGCTTCTAATTGGACATGCTGTGTCAGAGAACAGAGCTGGCTTTGAGCACGACGCACAGGATGTCCGTTTAGCCTCCGTGACGCATTTTAAACAGCAAGCGAGAAGCAACAGGGGCACGCTTGCATCCTGTGAATAAGCCCTAGCAGTTGGCTATCAGTGCTATTATTTCACAGTTTCACCTATGTTACCATCACTCAGATTGTCTTCCTAAATGCCCTTGGGCATCAATGAATGTATTTTCAGAAACACTCTGCAATGTCCTAAGGGTGTACTGAGAACACAGATGGTTTCTTTCAGATAAATATAAAAAAACAAGCTTCTATTACAGTCAACAATACTGTTTTAGATACTTCAAAGTTGCTAAGAGACTAGATCTTAAACGTTCTCATCACACACACACAAAAGAAACGATAACTGTGTGACATGATAAAGGTGTTAGTTATGCTATGGTGATAATTATTGCAATATTTAAATGTATCAATCAACATGTTATACATCTCAAGCACAGTATTATATGTCAAGTATATCACAATAAAAATAAAGTTATTTCTTAATCCCTTTAAAGTATTCTCACTGTGTTGTATATCTAAAACTAATATATTGTATATCAACTATAATTGAAAAATGTAAAAATTATTAAAGTACAGATAAATAAGTATTTAAACAAACAAATACACATGCACAATACAAAGTAAATTCTAGACTACTTATGGCTTTCTCGTTAGCAAGGTGGAGCCTCCATTTCCTGCCCTCTCACTGATGTATAGTTTTTGCATCACCATATCACCATATTGCTTAGATGGTAAAGACCGGCACATAAAGTAAGTGGTCTGTGGAGGCTCACTCAGGGTGGGGCATACAAGTCTCATACAATACTGCTGATTCATCGGTCAGTTTGACTGTCTCTCCAAGCCCCAGATGCTCTCACTAAGCCATTGATGCCTTTATTCTACAATCCAGTGATCCAGACCTAAGTGGGATTGGGCTTATCTCTTCAGCTGATGGATTCTGGAGATGGTACTACTGTGATTCACCTGGCATCCTCTCCACCTTAGAGGAGCTCTGGGTACCTACCTAGATTTAGCTGTCCAGTCTGTTTCCATGCTTTGCTGTGTCAACCTGGTCATTATGGCAGGTTTCTCCCTCACTGTTCCTGCGTAATTCTCTTAGAACTTCTCATGGGATTGGGAATATTCATTCTTTTTTTAGGGTATCGCTTAAGAGCTAGGTATTGCGATAACAAAAGTAAGTGCAGAGAGATATGCAATATTCTCTTAGGAGTTTACAGTCCAGTGGGGGGGATATAAAACAGTCTGTTATAGGAATGATCAAGGGAAGTCCCGTGACAGTAAATGTGTTAGAGTATGCTGGGGTTTGTTTGAAGCAGTTTTGGTACAAAATCAACAGATGTAGAAAAGATTGTCATGAAGGAAGAAGTTCCTCCTCAAGTTTCATCTAACCTAATAATAGACAAACATGTAAATTGACCATACCGCCACTATACCCATAGCCAATCAGAGTGGGTATGCAAATTAACCCAACAAATATAGTGGTTAATTTGCATACATAGGCACCCAGTGCCTGTGTCCTGGGAACATCTGGCACCCCAGAGCCGAGGGGGCAGGGGCAGAGCCAGCAATCTGAGGGGGCTGAGGGTCCCCTGCCCAGGCCAAAAGCCCAGAGGGGCAGGCAGAGGCTGGGGTGGAGCCAGCGATTAATGGATTGCAGGGTGCTGGGGGTCCCCTGGCCGAGGTCCCCTGCCCAAGGCCGAAAGCCTCTGTAAAGCCCTCAGTAGGACATTCCCTGAAGGATCCCAGTATGTGAGAGGGAGCAGGTTGGGCTGAGGGACCACCCACCCCCAGTGCATGAATTTCATGCACTGGACCCCTAGTTAAGATATAATTGACAGCCGAGACTGGTTTGGCTCAGCGGATAGAGCGTCGGACTGCCGACTGAAGGGTCCCGGGTTCGATTCCGGCAAGGGCATGTACCTTGGCTGCGGGCACATCCCCAGTAGGGGGTGTGCAAGAGGCAGCTGATTGATGTCTCTCTCCCATCAATGTTTCTGACTTTCTATCCCTCTCCCTTCTGCTCTGTAAAAAAATCAATAAAATATATATTAAAAAAAAAGATATAATTGACAAACAGCAGGGTATAAGTTTGTCTAAAGCATAATAATTTGACTTTAAATGTCACGAATTTATTATCACAATAAATTTAGTTAACATTCATCATCTCATATAGATATAAGAAAAGAAAAGAAAACATATTTTTATAAGTATAAGACGTTTGTACTCATAGATCCCTATAAACAGAAGACAACACATGCCACGCAGGGCCACCTGGGGAAACACCAGGGTCATCCAGGAGACAGAGCAGTGAAAGAACACAGCATGGGTCAGCCTCTGTTGGGATTTTGGTCAGGAGGTATTCTGGGTAAGTTTAGGATTGGACAGCTTGGATAATTTCGGCAGTCTCTGCATGGTAGGTCCATAATTACCCACTATCTGGTCCTGGAGTTATTTAATAGTGCAGGGAGAATATTGAATTAGTGTGTAAGAGTTCGATAAAGGAGATAGTGCGACAGTGGGCTCTGGATTGGTTGTGGGTTTTTTTGTGTTTTTTTTAAATATAAAAGTCATGCTTGCAATTGAAATCTTTTATTATCTCTTATGAATTAGCTATCTCTAGGAGGGCAGCCTCTCCAGGACCAAGGTCTCAAATGCTACCACATTAAGACACAAAATGAAGGCCACAGACTTCTTATACTTATAGAAATATTTGTTCTTTTCTTTTTTATATTTATATGAGACGATGAATGTTAACTAAACTTATTGTGGTTCTTTGAGAGTTTATAAGAATGGAACCTGCTTTAATCTGGGGTGTCAGGGATGGCTTTCATTAGGACATGATGAGTGAAGGGAAGACTACAGACTGAATGGAAGTTCATTTGTATGGACTAGAAGCCGTGTTTCACATTTAGGAGATAGCATGCACAAAGGTCCTGGGGTGATAGAAAGTGCTGGGTGATTGAGGAACAGAGAGGGAAGACTAGAGTGGAAGAAGGTGAAGTTTGGGAGACAGGTGGAGGCAGGATCTACAAGAATTGCAGTGTTAAGTATTGGGATGTCAATTTGAGAGCAATGGCTAACCATTGAAGAATCTTATGTAGGGGGTGATTAAGAGCCCACACTTAACTTGGTTGGTCTCTTGCATCTGAACTGGGAATGAGCAAAGACTCCTCTGGGTAAGTGGGTCCTGTTGCTATCCCTCTGGCTATTAGGATTAGCATCAATGCTGCTACATTCCTGTTTAGGAGTATTACTCTCTCCTCTATCTCATCCAGCAGATGGACCTTCCTCAGACAGACAGCTGCCCAACTAGGTCTGCATCTGCCTCTCATAGATGCCATTGCAGTATAGTCTGAATAGTCCCTCAACTCCCACCCAACAGCTCTGGTCCTCCTCTCTTAGTCCATGTAGCTGCAGTCCCACAAAGGAAGGGGCGTTCTAGTGAGGTTTACTTTAGTCAAATGTGCAAAATGTTGAATGACTTGATGAAAAGTGGCTCCTCTGCCAGAAAGCACTCTCTCTCCCAGAGACACTCGAGCTAATAAATGAGAGATTGGTATTCAGGGGAGCCGAGAGCAGAAATCAGGCTGCACTTTTCTCATTAAAAAGTGCATGAATAAGTCAGCAAGACATTAATGCAATTAAATGCAAACCCTAATTTGTAGCAATTAGGTGTAAGGCAAATAGCTCCATGTGTCCACTTGTGAAGTTGCAGGAGGGGAAGTCCCACAGCGGTCTGGAGATGCATTTCTCATTCTTGGAGTCCTGTGTTTAAAACACAGGAGGAACCTGATCTTCTGCATCTGGTTCCCTTGTCTTCCCAACCTGATTTGTTTTATTTAACTCTTCTCTGAGTACTTCTAGATTACTTGTTTTGGTTTCACAACAAGGAGTTGACAATAGTGGGAAGCAGCCAGGCAGTGGACAACAGCACCTTGAAATAGCCTGGGGGGTGATAAGTGGAATGGGAGGGTAAGGGGGATGACAAGAGGGGCAGATTACAGCCTCCCTTTTGCAATCTAAGTAGCAGGGGGAGCAAGGGGAGCAAGGGGAGCAGCAGTGCTCCCCATTCCCCACAATGGTCCTGTTTCCTGGCCTGGAGGA
This sequence comes from Antrozous pallidus, assembly GCA_027563665.1. Taxonomy (NCBI): domain Eukaryota; kingdom Metazoa; phylum Chordata; class Mammalia; order Chiroptera; family Vespertilionidae; genus Antrozous; species Antrozous pallidus. The sequence goes on along the minus strand of CM050508.1, from coordinate 26,632,922 downwards.
AGCTGTGAGAGGTTGGAAGTACAGCTGTGTGCAGCTTGCTGGCATGTTTCTGACTCTGCTGGTTTAAATATTAACTCAGGAAGTTTAAACCTGACTCTTGCCTTGTAAGGAACACAGAACTTGGAGACAGACGACCTGCTTTTGAATCTCTGTTCAGCCACATTCCAGCTAAACGAGTTTGGGTAAAAAAAAACACCACACAAAACTAAACAAAACCCACAAAACCTCAGACTTTCACTCTCCTTATCTGTAGAATAAGATTGATTTAAATGACTTCATTTGCAGGGGAGGAGGTGAGAGTGAGTTTCTATCTAGAGAGAGAGAGTTACTTTCTCATGATGTGAGAAGGGTCTCTAAGCTGATGCCCACCCTCAGCTTCATCTGGAACTCTCTAACACCTGGGGCTACCTCAAAGTCTGAACTTCACTTTGTTAAAGGCTCTATCTTGAAGCATTAAACATTCTCATTAAAATGCAAATATATTCTCCACACAGCTGTTCCACTAGTTTTTCTTGTGTTGTAATTTATTTCCTTTCCCTCCTGAGACAGGGTGACAATAATGGAGCCCCAACCCCTTCACTTGGCATCCAAAGGGATTGTATCAAGACTCTAGCCTTGTTTTGCACTATCCAGAAGGTGGTGCAGGAGTGGGGGTTTGGTTAGCCAGCAGGCAGTGTGGGGGTGTGGTTGCCAGGTGGGCTGTGCAGGGCTAGTTAGGAGGCCAATCCCTTGGGGTTGTCTCTAGTCTTCTCTTTAGTAAGTAAATTAACCTGGGAAAGTTATTGGTTCTTTTGTGCATTCAGTTTTCTTCTATGTAAAGTGGGAATAATAATAAGATTATCTCATAAAATTATTATGAAGATTAAGTGTTATCATTTGTGTACAGCACTTAACCCTGTGCTTGGAACAAGGTACCCATTTAATACATGTTACCTGTTGGTATTAGAGCAAACCAAATTCAGTTTTCTGCAGCAGATCCTTCTTCCACTCTGCACCTTGCTCATTCCTTTCCCTCAGTAGAGCACATCATTACTCACCTTTCTTCTGCATGCAATCTTTCTTCAAAGCCCTGCTCAAATGCCACCACACCCATGGAAGTTTTCATGAACTTTTTGGGAAAATGAATTATTTCTCTTTCCTCTTGGCCCTTTCCTTGAGCATCCCTTGGGAATATATTTTATTCTGTCTTATCTAACAATGTCTTATGCATGTACCTCTTTTACCCACTGCCATGCATCTACCTAAACCTCCAGCCCCTAGCCTATGGGATCTCAGAGGGTAGGGAAGACAGCTCACTCCTCCCGAATAATTCAGTCAGTTCAATAAACATTTGATGAGTGAGCAAATGCCTGAATAAATACATGAGCAGAAGGTTACTCAAATAGTGTTTGCTGTCATTATTGCAGATGGTTCTATCAGAGAGCAGGGCTTCATGGAAGGCTGAGGTCTGAGGTTTGCAATGCAGTCATGGAGGCAGGCCTGTGTGGGGTCAAAGGATGTGTAGGACCCCAAAAAGTACCATTCTCATAATTTCTAAAAATAACCTCTACGGTCTTGATTTGAGTTGATGGTGACAAATAATCACACATAATGATGAACAGACAAACAGAATGACATACATCTGAATGTAGTGAAGCCCATACCCATCTAGCTGAATTTTGCTCCTTTATTTAAAAGCTGCTGAGTAACGGTGGCTCTTGAAGGAGCACTCATTTCTATCAGAGATTTATGGGGTAGGGTGGGTAGCCTGTGAAAGACCTAGTTATACGAAACTGGTTCCAGCAATCCCCAATTAGATTTAGATTTGCTCAGTGGAGATTTCACTTATATAAAAGATCATCATTAAATTCGCAAGCTTAAATTTATTTCACCTAACTAATCACATTTCCAAGTGGGGTAAAATAGCAAGGCTATAAGGGTGAAACCTGTAAGCTCAATACTGATGAGTTTGAATCATGTAAAAATGTCTATATTGAGCCATTTTCATCTAAAAAATTATAATTTCATATAGTTCAACATGTAATATTCCTTACCTAATAGGTCAGTTGTAAAGATATGTAATTTATCAAGTACAAGGCAAGTAGTAAACTCAATAAACATTATCTGTTACAATTATACTACACCCCTCATTTTCCTATGGTACCTTTTCTCATCCAAGAATTCCTAAAAAGTGTTTATCTCAGTGTCTGTCCTATTGGGGCCTTTCATAAAAAGCTATGAGATCCTAATTCCAAGACTCAAAGACCAGAATATTCTGATAATACAGAATACCTTGGTTTTAGGCAAGTCCTTTTCTTGTTCTTGTAATGGATCCATTGTTTTACTGGCTTTAGTATTTTTGGGTTTGGGAGACACAGCTATCCCCTGGGACATGAGGACCTTCTGGAGGAGCACAGGTGTGGAAGGAAGACTCTGGACCCATTGATGAGGCTCCACATACTTTGTCACCATCAAAGAAAGCTCTGTGTAAGGATCCAGACTGCCCGGGAGGTGAGGATGAAGCAAGAGCTTCTACTCCTCTGGCAGCTTTGATCCATCTTAGTCACTTTCAAAGGTTCCAGCTACCCGAGACCTTCTCCAGTCCCCCTATGCAGAATCAATCATGGTCTCCTCATGCACAGATTGATCCCAGCCCACTGCAGTTATGTGTGTATAGAAATCTTCCCCACTAGACTGCCTGTGGACAGGCCCTGAATCGTATCGGCATTGTATCCTTGATGCCTGGTGCGATGCTTGATACAAGAAAATATCCAGTAGGTAACTACTAATAATTGTACTATAGTTATTGAATGCTTATTGTTCTGGATGAAATACACAAAACCCTAGGATGGACCTACTATTATGATTTATAGTTTATGGACAAGGAAGCAGAGGCACAAAGAGGATAAGCTGACCAGGCCTGTGCAGCTAGTAAGTGCAGATGCAGGGTTCAAACTCAGGCAGTCTGGTGCCAGCACTTGCCCATTATATTCCTCTTTCTCCTAATGGGCGATTCTTTACTTTTGGCTAAGATGAAGAGTAATGGAGCATAGCTCAGAAGGAAGGAATTCACTTTTGTAGGCAAAACAACAACATTTTACATCCTCGGCTTTTGATTGCTATTGTTAAAAGACATCAACTCCTGCATCAGCTAATGGATACTAGTGATATAGACACAGGCTAATCAGAGATCTCAGAGTTGAGGCCAGGAGAAGAGTCTAATTTGCTCAGAACATTTTAATTGTCTCAGCAGCCACCGTAGCTGTGAGCCTTGGGGACAGCAGTCATTCTGGGTGTGCGGCGAGGCCCCTCTGAGCCTCTGCTGCCGCCTTGTCTGTGTTGTCAGGATCACGTAGTTCTCCCATCAGGAAAAGACGCCAAAGCGTCTTGACATTTCAGCCTTGTTCCCGAGGCTCATTAGGACAGAGGCAGGGGATGAATGTAATGAATGGCTGAGCCTCTATGAATGCATAATGTGCAGCTTGCTTCCACTGTGCGTGTCCCTTTGTGCCGGGGCTGAGCTGAGAGTGATGATTAAACCATGAACTTGGCCGTGGGCTGAGGCGGCGGCTGCGGGACTAAAATGAGGCGTTCGGCTTTCATTCATATCTGCTGCTGATTCACCTGCACCTCTCAGCCCCCGCGGAGCGTGACCCACGTCTCATTCCCTGTAGCCTGGTGTGTTTTGACTTTAAATTCATCCCTTTGACGCCAGGAAAGACTGAAGTCAAGGCAACTGGAGCTCAAGCCGGCTCCCAGAAGAAACCCCATCTCCTCAGGCTAGAGAGCGGAACTGGCTTCCAGCTGTTAGACAAACACTTGCCTTTGTTTCTTCCCTTCTTCGTTCTAGTTGAGGGGTGCTGCAAAGGACTTGCCTTGCATTGATGTCCAGAAATCTGAGGGAAATTCTTTTCTTAGGTTGATTACAATTTTTAAAAATTAAGGATTGCAAACCCAGTTGCCATGAATTCCCAGGGATTGGAAAGGTGAATAAATAATCAGGCAGTTCTTCTGCAGAATGCCTCAAACTTTCCAGAGCATTTCCATACTGATAATATAATTGGATCCTTGCAGCTACTCCCAGAGGCTGTTAGCCTGGGTAATATTACCCTAGTTCAGCAAATGAAGAAACTGAGGCCCGAGGAGGTTAGAGTAATTTGCCTGAGGTCACATGGCTAGACAGAAGCCCAGTAGGATTCTACCTTCTGCGGTACATTGCTGCTGCCTGTTGAGTTTGTTCTGAGGAAAGTTTTACTGAAGAACTAAAACATTTTTAAATTTAACAAAATTTTGTCATTGAATATGGCATTCTCAGAGATGGGAAAAAGAGGAGGGAGATGTAACTGTTTTGGATCCAAAAATGAGGATTAAGTCTCACTCACTCGAGATTGAACTAGCGTGTAACACAAATTTCCAAAAATGTAGTCATTTGAAGAATTATTCTTTCTCTAAGCATTATAAGTACCATTATTTACTTAATATATATTTTTCTACATTGAGTCTTTGGCTAAACCTAAGTATAAGGAGGTTTGTATCACTGCTTCAAATTGAAAAAATTGATCACCTACATAAATAGGAAGCGACCCACATATAAATTAAATGAAAATACAAGGATATTAATAAGTCTCTGGTTAGATCCTGTAACCTGCAGAAAGTCTGAGCCTGAGGCCCAAAAGGGAAGATGTGCAAGTGTTAGAAAAGTGTTACAGACATACTGGTCCAGAACTGAGCTTTTTGTCTTTATATAACTAGGAGACTTGTGCAAGGAATGAATTTTAGACTACATAATTTAATATTACTTGATGTTATGTCTATGCCCCTAGCATAAAACTACTTCCAGTAGCTCTGTGAATATGCATTTCATACTTTGGGAAACATAGATGAATCTGATTGACTCCTTTGAGAACAGGTGCCTTCAGGGGAAACCAGGACAAACTACTCATTGTCAACTCATCTCACCATTCTTCTCTGGATAGGACTATAACTGTAAGGCTAAGGCACTCAAGTTACAATAATATTACAAATCAGTTGATTTCAGTATTTGTATTAGTCAGGATAGGCTAGGTTATATGTGGTAACAAACAGTCCCCCAAAACCAGTTGCTTATAACAACTGCTCATGCTACATACCCATCAAAGATCTACAAGGAAACTGCACATCACAATCACTCATTCAGGGACAAGGCTGTGTGAACAGTGATCATCTCAAACTTTGCCAGCCGCTATGGTGAGGTAAATTCTGAGATACGTTTACTCTAAGTGCATAGGCTAGAATATCACCTGAAGCCACCTGATTGCAAGAGTCTAAGAATTATAATTCATATGTCCAAAAGAGGGGAGAATCAGAACTATTTAGTGAATAATACTAAGAGCTACAACAAAATTTTAAGGTCACACATTCACTTGGGCATCTCTTTTCAGCTCTGGAGCTGTCTGATAAAAAGCACTCTATAGTATACACATAATTAAATTATATTTTAGAGGGGCTAGGCAGAGAAAAACTGTAAATTAGTCACTCATGTCATTTTTTGTTGCTTTTGACTTCATTTTTTTCATCAGACTTTTCCCATTGTCAGCATTCTTACCTCTATTCTAGGGTTTTTGAGGATTCTCAGGATCCACCCTAAAGCCCTTCTCTCAGGCTTGTCTTCTTATGCTCTAATTCTGTGGTCTTCAAACTATAATATCCATTAGAATCACCTGGTGGGTTTTAGGGGCCCATCCCCCATTGCTAGGACCCATTACCAGAGTTTCTGATTCAGAAATTTGGGTGGGGCCTGTGCATTACTACCAAGTTACAAGGTGATGCTAATGCGGCTGATTTGGGACCACACTTTGACAGTCACTGCTCTAACATGCTCTCTACATCACTCACCTGTAGGATATCCTCTTTTTTCAGTGCCAATGTAATTAGATGATTAGATTCATTTCTGGACTCTCTACCAAAAATTCCAAGAAAGAAATTGCCTGTGATGTGGAATATAGATGTTGCTGCTAGATTTGAGGAGAAAGTTTTGGGTTGGGAAGCTCCCCAACCTCATATCATATGCAAGTGCCCTACCTGCAGAAGTGATATACACATTCTAGCAAAGTAGCATTCTAAAATCCCTACAAAGTGAACTGTGAAAGTCATCTGATGTGTCATTGGGAACTTTGGACACAAAATGTTAACCTTAACCACAAAGATGGTTAACTTTGACCTTGAAGATATTCCTGAATCTCCCTGGGCTTTGGATAAAAATAGTGGAAGAAGTGTGTAGTTGGTTCATTTCCAATAAAAAATATCCTTATTACATGTAAATACTGAAAGCATCGATTCATAAAACAATTGTGCCTGAAGAATCTGAAAGATTGAGACATTCAGTATCACTTAAGCAAAGTAATTCACTCCTAATGCATAAACTATCTCCTCCTAAAACCAACCGAGGGAGCAGCTGCTCAAACATCATAATATTAGATTAAAAGACTGGTATTTTCTTTTCCTTTAAATACCAGATGGTTCCAGAATCCAAAGACAATGGAGAAGATAGCCTATATTTATTTGATTTAAATGGTTCTCACAGAGTGTATGAGAAAGACCATTCTTTAGTACCTAGCAGACAAATGCAAAAATAGCTATAGAGCTAACTTCTATTTCACATAGCAAAGAGGCACAGTGTTCAAGTATTAGAAAGGGCCTTAAATGTTATCTACTCTAGCTAGGGCTACCAGTAATGTGGTATACTTATAGAATAAAAAAAAGGGGGCGGGGGGATAACAACCTCATAATACTTTCAAAACTTCATGCTTCTTCTGTACCCAATCATAATTTACCAAAATTTATACTTCACTTCCCAATAAGAATCATTGTTGTAAGAAAAAAATTACAAAGAATAAACAAATAGTGGGGATTCTTAATGACTCATTTTACTTTATAAGAATGCAACTTCAAATTTTAACTCAAACACTAGGAAAATGTTTTTACAAAATGAGAAAAAAAAACCTAGAAAGATACAGAATGGTCCAATAGTGAAAGAAAATTTTCCTACCCCGCCCCCCTAACCAAAACCTAATTTTTGATCAGTGCTTAAAGCTCAAATGAATAAAGACAGATCATTTGCATAAGGATACTTTGAAAGGGTTAAAAAAATCTCAAGATGGAGTGTGTGAAGTTTTGACAGTAGGAATGAGAAACTCTTAAATCAATTCAACCCAAATGAATTGATTGTGTTGGCCAATATTTTTGTGTTGTCCAAGGTACAGGGCTAGACATGTAGGTGCAGTGGTAGAAAACAGAGTTCTTGCCTCTAGTGTATTTTGTCTGGGAAGCTTAGTAGTTAAAATACTAAATTAAATGTACCCAGTTTCTGATTTATATGTTCTCTGAACAGCAATTTGGCAAGCTCTGCCTTTGCAAGGAAAGTGGAAAAACATTTCATTCCTCTTTGAAAGTGAGTTTAAGAAAAAGTCATTTTATGACATGAACATTTATTAATAAAGAAAGTGTGCTGTAACTAAAAGAGTGGACTACTAAGTAAATTTTGGAAGCAATGCACCAGAGAGGTAAAGAGTTAACAAGGAGTTAAAGAAGGAAAAGTGAAAACAAGGGAAGGAAGGCAGACAGGTGAAAAATGAGCAATGAAAAATAGCCCAGGCCATGGGGGGCCAGGAAAAGGTAGTGCAGACAACCACCCCTGTACCCCAACCCCAGGGAATGCTGGAGGACCTCAGGCGATAGGCACTGCAGATCAGACTCCTCCATGAGAGTCTTGTCTTCCAAAGAAGAGAAGGGTGAGGGAAGAAGTTAGAGACAGAGAAGGAGATAGGGGAAATAGGAGAAAGAAGACACATTGGCCTTCTGGATCTTAATTGCTTTCATGTAAATTGAAACAAAATGAGAAGTGTAATGGAGTGGAAGAGAGATAGATACATTTCAAATTGAAGGATTACTAAGGTAGAAGATTGCTTTTACAAATGACAAAAATAAAATAAAAATCTGGTCTGAATGAAATATGAAACTGTATAAAAAAGAACAAAATGATCAAGATTTAAGGAAATCCAATCATAAAAACAAATTAGTTCATTTTAATTACTTTGATTTAAATTGTTAATGATTAGCTTGTTCTTAACAGCTCCATGGTGGAAATGCAAGCTAATTCAGTAAAAAAACCATTATCATACACAGCATATAATTATTTTGAAAATATCCAAGTTATAGAGCTTTGCTTCTTAGAGGCAATGATAGTTTGCAATTTGGACCTAACAGAAAATTAAAATTTTGTAAGTAGCACTTAAAATAATCATATCTTAGGTTTATTGGTAAAAGCTTTATAGGTTATCTTTAATACATTATCTCTAAAAGATTTCACACCAACAAAAAAGTTTCTTTCTCTCTTTATATACTGCATTTTAACTTCTCCAAGTAGGTATCTATGAAAGAAAATAGACCTCTTTAAAACAAATAACTACTGGCAAAAAATTAATGGCTTCTAGGGATATATTAAGTATAATTCATTGAAAAATCTATAAAACACAGAACCCTGGAGAATAGATTTTTCCAAATTAAATAACTACTCTCTTGTTTGGAAGATATTTTAATATATCCCATAACATTAATAAAGTAATTTATTGTTGAGTTTTGTTTTCCATGTTGCTGCTCCAGATAGGAGTCTGGGCCTGTGCTATGGGAATAGTAACGAGGAAAAGCAATTGGGACAACCCCTGAAGACTCTAGACTTGGATTGTTAATTATTGGATCCATGCTATATTCTATCACCTAGCAAAGTACCTGGATCATAATATTTACTATTGAAATAATTTTGGAAAGAACTAAGCAAATCTACCTCTACCAATTATAAGCGAGGGAACAGTGGCCAACTTTTTTATTTCTGAGTGTCAGTTTTTCATCTGATATAAAAATAGCTATCCATTTTAGTTGTCTTGAGGATTAAGTTAGGTTGCTAAAGTTTCAAGTATGTTGTGAACATGATGGAACTCAAGGAGTGATAACTATTTACCATATTATCTCATAGTAGACAGGAATTTAGTTACTCACATATGGTTCATTGATCTACTGACCCCTTTAGCTGATGGAACCAGTCCATATAGCAGCTGCCTCCTGATATCTCAAGTCTATTTGGAGTTTTGGAATTAGATTTTATATGGATTCTGAGAGATTAAAGACATTCTCAAGAAAAAGGTTGACTTTGGAATATTAGAAGGAATATAGCTTCCAGTCCTTGCCAAAAAAGTTCATTCCACATATGCGAACTAACTAGGTCAAGAGTGACTTTCTTGAGAACTGTTGAGACCTATGCTGAACCAACTCAACCCTTTAAGAGTAAACTTGTAAATTTTTCTGAGGCTGAGTTGATACTGGTTAGCTCAACTGGCCACACAGAACTACTGGAAAACAAATTAAATCAAATTCACAGTGGCCTTTATCAGAATTTAAGAAACTATTATCAAGTGTGTAGAGATAACAAAGATATCAGCAAATGAACTGGTTTCAATGAGATGGTACTTGAAAATGGGTTTTACTCAGGCCTCTTCAACTTAGAATGTGACCATGCTCTAAAACCTCAGTATGAAATATGAGATTATTGGGTGAATTGGCTATAGGACTCCATCCTGAGCCTATATGAGTTCCATATCAATCCTCAGACAGTCTCTCAACCATTTAGGGAAATCAAATATCTTCACCAGCAGAGCAGCAAGAGAGAATCAGGGCCACTTTTCCCAAGATTGTTTTCCCTAAGGTTTTAAACTATTCCTATTTCCTTAAGGAGTTCAAGAGTACTATGATTTACCTAGCATAGTTACGTATCATTTTAATAAAATATGGTAATGAAATATATCAGTCTAGGCTTCTTTTCCCAGGAGACTTCCCTCCTTCCCTAAATTTTACCCCCTGAATTTCTATTGAATCAAGTAGCCCTCCATGTTTCCCAAACACTGCTGGCTAACTCTTTCTAGTGCTTTCCAATTTATATTAAAACTAAAGGCCTGGTGCACAAATTCTTGCATGACTGGGGGGAGGGTCCATGGGCAGTTGGCCCTGATTTGGCTGGTGGGAGGCTGATCAGGGGTGGAGTCGGCAAATGGGAAGAGCCACAAGTGATTGGCCAGCCAGGAGGAGGGGCCATGGGCAGTTAGTAGGCTGGCCCTATCTCCAATCAGGGTGGGGGGAGATTTGGGGGTGAGGCTGACCAGGGGGTGGGGCCATGGGTGGTTGGTAGAGTGGCCCCGCCCCCTGGTTGAATTCCCAAACTCCTGGTTGGGGGGACAATTTGCATATTAGCCTTTTATTATATAGGATAATGTTTGTCATCTACACTGAATTAAATCATACTCCAAAGCAATATATATGTACCTTTATGTATCATCTATATGTATCATTATATATCATTCATTTGGCATTTAGTAGTCATTGCAACTTATTGAATGCATAAATCAGTGGATGATTATTTATTAACAGAGATATAAAGAGATCTCTTATATGAGATTCCTTTTTATACTTAAAGTGTATTTTAAGTTAGATTCTAGAAATTCATATCTTTAATAAAATACAATTAAAAATTTATACTTATATAAATTATTAAAATATATAATTAGCACAGGAATGCTCATGAATTACAAATCTGAGAAGTTGGTAGTTAACTAGTATATTATTCCCTGGATTGGTCACATATTCTTATAGCTGGGCTTCTGAGCTTCCTTTATTGAGATAAGATATTATAAAAGATTACACGAGGTTCATATAGAATTATCAACTGCTATATTCATAACCTTAGGAATGCCTTGCTCAAAATTACAAAACTCTAAAGCAAAATTCTATCATTAGAACCTTAAAGTTTAATCTCATTTTAGAAAAAGAAAACTTTTTTATTTAAATAAATACAAATTTAAAAGCAGTGCTGCTTGTGGTCATGATATGAAATAAAACTTTTCACATTCACACTGTGTCCCCCATTCCTCTTAGAGTATACCAGGGAATGATGATGTAATTTATTTGTGGGCAATGAAGAAGAAAAAAATCTTCGTCTATAAAACTTTCTCATAACGATGACAAGAAAAGCATCAACAAGAAAACCTTATCACAAGATATTAGAACGCAGTTGAGATGGTATTGCAATGAGCCAGGTCTGTCTGGCAGAAAGAATTCTTTTCTAAGGGAAATTGCGCAGAGGATTTTATTTCAAGCCTCTAAGATTAAAAGAAAAAAATACAACTGCAATTTTTTCCACAAAAAGGCAGGTGGCGTAAGCATGCAGCATTTTTTAAATATATGAAGTGATTATTTTCTCTGGGTTCTTTGAAAAAGCTCGCTTGTGCTCTGGTTTGTGGCTTGGCACGGTGACGTCAGTGTGGCAGTGCGGAGTCAGGCGCCACGGCTCCCTAAAAGCCCAGGAGCTGTCCGGGTGCTGAAACGGCCCGACCAGCTCACCAAGCGGACAGGGAGGAACGTACTGTGGACTTTCTCTGCCATATAAAGAAGAGGTAAGACTGCTTTTCTGTTTGGTTTATTGGAAAGTTCTAAATTACTTGTTCTTTCTTTAATTTCTAGCTGAGAAGAAAGATCTTTTGACAAGCTTATCTCTATAGAATAACTGAATAGCAACCTGCTGCTCATCAGCCAATGTAAGGACCCTGCAGGCGTATATATGTAATTGAACCTATGATTTATGCCACTTGCTGTTAGATATTTATCAATAATAATGTCATTTAGTCATAATAAGCATGAAAAGTTAAGAATTTTAGTATCAGTACACATATTACTGTAATGTTAACCAAGCTTCACATGTTGTTTCTTTCCTTAATTTATTGTTTTCCCCCCTAAGAACAAGATACAATGCTACAGATATAATTTATATGCTTACTATTTTTAACAGTAGGTTTTCATTGATTGAAATATTAAACACATCAGTCATAAATTTTAGCAACCAATTTTGGAACTACTTTTTTTCTTTTGACATTTATCTTGTAAGAGCTTAAAATTAACTATATAAAATTATTTTCTGAATTGGTATACTCTGAAAGAGCTTACATCATATTTCCTAATTTTAATCTTGGGAAAGTAAAATTAGAATTGTCTGGAATACAGGCTTCTTCCTTCATAGTGAAATATTATCTTGGGTTATGGGTTGAATATGACCATGAATTAAAGAGAAATGATCATTTTGAATACATGAGGGAAACATCCATAACTGTATAAATTACTATTATGCTTTGGTTTAAAAAGGTTGTACACTAGTTTGTTAGATTTTGAATGGGTCAAATGTGTGGTTTTTTTTTTTCTGTATTCTAACTAGTTGAATTGCTTGCATTAGATACTCACTTGTATTTGTCCATGTTTTAGTTGAATTTCAATAGAAAATACATTTTAATGAGTGAGGATTTAATTCAATCCCTATATAGGATGTTAGAGAGCTGTTGAAATCATCTTTGTTACTTAGAAGAGCTGCTACATGAGAAAGAAATCCCTTGAGTCTTACTCAAAGGCAATAACTATGTCATCTGAACTTAACCTTATAAATGACCAAAGGGTAGAGCTTGTTAGGCTGTGCTTTAAATAACAGCATTGAGTATTCTGTCCCAACACCACAGCAAAGCCCAGTTTTAAGAAAATTATTTTAAAGACAAGCACATAATTCTTATGTTAAGAATACTTCAGGATAATGGTTTAAAAGAAAATTAGTTTACTAAATTAAAATTATTATTTCAAATGATAATGTTGAAAATAGATTGCCAAGGCTAAATTAATCCTGAAATAATAGAAAGAGCAATGCATACTGTATTTTTATTTAGACCTAAGAATTTATGACTAAAATTTATTTTCGTAAACATTAATTCATAGTATTTTAGAAGTTTTCTCTAACATGCCTTTATAGATTTTCCTTTCAGTAAATTAAATATACTTGTTAATGAGAATCATTTTCATATATATATATATATATATATATATGCATCAGTGCTAAAGAAATTTCTATAACTACAATCATTTTGGAGGCTTTGAAATTACTTAAATACCAATATGATCTAGTAAACCATATTTTCTACAGTTGATATCTAAGCTAACTGAAACTTGTACCCACATTGTTTATATATCACAAAACCATGATCCAGGTAAGATATTATGAGCAAACTTATAAACTTCCTTTAAATTTATTTTATTTGCAACAAAATTGCAAGCATTAAGATAGTTCTTTAATATTTGCAATGCAAATATAACACATATAAGAACTGACATCCTTGTTAATTCAAGGATGTGAGATAATAAGGAAGTGGAGAAAAATGAATGAAAATTTTTAAGTAGGAAGAATTCAACATATCGTCTGTATATATCTAAATTGAGAGTTACATAGTGGTTATTTTAAGACATTTTAACAGTATGAGTCATTTTAAGATTTCACAGGTCCGGACAAAAAATAGACACAGACATAAGACAAGCTGAATCTGAATACTCACAAGTTCAAAAATAGATTGGTTAAGTAAACTTATGTTCTCTCTGTAGCATCTGTTATTATTTACTATACACTGTTGAGGGCTGATGAAAAATATAACCATGATTGCATTTTGTAAGACAGTTATAATAAAATTATTAAAAGAAATATGAAGCATAAGATATTTTAAAATAGTTTAATGTATGATTTTAACATGCTTATACAAAAAGAAACTTCATTGGGTTAGCCTACTAGTTCGGACCTGAGAAAACACATCTTGTGGAGATTATTAAGGTACACACCTTCCAAAATGGATGGTTAGGTTTGGTGACAGAGTGAGAATAAGTTATTTCTGAAAAAATGTATGTGAGTGGGACTCATCCATTATGATTGACATTAACATGCTGTATCAATTTATTATATGTGGCAACATTATGACTGCTATAGTTCTACAACAAAATTAGGTGGACAATTTATAAACTAAACCACATGTTTTTGATACAACCTTATGAAAATTATTGTGTGTGTGTGTATGTATGTGTATATGTACATGCATGTTTTAAAGTAAGCCAACTAACCTTTTTTTGCCAATGATTTCAATAGGAATGCTGTACAAGAAAACTAAAACTCATCTTGGAAAGTCTTCATTAAAAAGAAACAATACATACTGAAAACAAGTGACATGTTTCATAATTTAAAAAAAAATGAGAATCACCAAATCATTGTTTTTTTAGTATTTGAACCAAGTGTATATCATGCAAAATTTGATTCAAATAGGCAAAAATTTTGCTAGGTTCCTGTAGTTAGCTTGTGATAATAATAGCGGATATATTTATAAATTTTAAAAACAGTCATTCTAAGTTTAATGTGAAGTAATCTCTACTATGTTTTTCCCCTCAATGGTTAATTATATCTTTTGCTATAGTGTCTTCTAGTCTGCTTCATTTGTGTTAACTCATATTTTCTCTTTTTAAGGAAATCTTTCGAACATGGCAGAAGCTAAGACTCACTGGCTTGGAGCAGCCTTGTCTCTCATCCCTTTAATTTTCCTCATCTCTGGGGCTGAGGGAGCTTCATTACAGCGAAACCAGCTGCTTCAGAAAGAACCAGACCTCCGACTGGAACATGTCCAAAGGTTCCCCAATCCTGAAATGATCAGGGCTTTGGAATATATAGAAAAGCTTCGCCAACAAGCTCACAAAGAAGAAAGCAGCCCAGACTATAATCCCTACCAAGGTGTCTCTGTTCCCCTTCAGCAAAAAGAAAATGGAGATGAAAGTCACTTCTCAGAAAGTTCAAGGGATTCCCTGAGTGAAGATGAGTGGATGAAAATAATCCTTGAAGCTATGAGACAGGCTGAAAATGAGCCCCAGTCTGAACCAAATGAAAACAAGCCCTATACTTCGAATTCAGAAAAGAACTTTGCAGTTGACATGCCTGATGATTATGAAACTCAACAGTGGGCAGAGAGAAAGCTCAAGCACATGCGATTCCCTCCTATGTATGAAGAGAATTCCAGGGACAACCCCTTTAAGCGCACAAATGAAATAGTCGAGGAGCAATATACTCCTCAAAGTCTTGCTACACTGGAATCTGTGTTCCAAGAGCTGGGGAAACTGACAGGTCCAAACAACCAGAAGCGTGAGAGGTCAGATGAGGAGCAAAAACTTTACACAGATGATGAAGATGATATCTACAAGGCTAATAACATTGCGTACGAAGATGTGGTTGGGGGTGAAGATTGGAATCCAGTAGAGGAAAAAATAGAGAGTCAAACCCAGGAAGAAGTAAAGGACAGCAAAGAAAATATAGAAGAAAATGAACAAATCAATAATGAAATGAAGCGTTCAGGGCAGCTGGGCCTCCAGGATGAAGATCTCAGGAAAGAGAGTAAAGATCAACTCTCAGATGATGTCTTCAAAGTAATTGCCTATCTGAAAAGGTTAGTGAATGCTGCAGGAAATGGGAGGTCACAGAATGGGCAAAATGGCGAGAGAGCAACCAGGCTTTTTGAGAAACCACTTGATTCTCAGTCTATTTATCAGCTGATTGAAATTTCAAGGAATTTACAGATACCTCCTGAAGACTTAATTGACATGCTCAAAACAGGAGAGAAGCCAAATGGATCAGTGGAACCAGAGCCAGAACTTGAACTTCCCATTGACCTAGATGACACCTCAGAGATTGACTTAGACCGTCCAGATATGTTCCAAAATAAGATGCTTTCCAAGAATGGCTACCCCAAAATACCTGGGCGTACTGTGACAGAGGCCCTACCAGATGGGCTCACTGTTGAGGATATTTTAAATCTTTTAGAGATGGATAGTGCTGCAAATCAAAAACTTCCATATTTTTCCAGTCAGTATAACAGAGAGAAGGTTCTGCCAAGACTCCCCTATGGTCCTGGAAGATCGAGGGCAAACCAGCTGTCCAAAGGTGTCTGGATGCCAGATGCTGAAAACAGACAAATGGCCTATGAAAACCTGAATGACAAGGATCAAGAATTAGGAGAGTACTTGGCCAGGATGCTAGTTAAATACCCTGAGATCATGAATCCAAACCAGATGAAGCGAGCTCCCAGTCAAGTCTCATCTGAAGATGACCTACAGGAAGAGGACCAAATAGAGCAGGCTATCAAAGAACATTTGAATCAAGGCAGCTCTCAGGAGACTGACAAACTAGCCTCCATAAGCAAACGGCTTCCCATGGTGCCCCCGAAGAATGAGAATAACCCAAACAGACAGTACTTGGATGAAGATCTATTAATGAAAGTGCTGGAATACCTCAACCAAGAAAAGGCAGAAAAGGCGGAAAAGGGAAGAGAGCATATTACTAAGAGAGCAATGGAAAACATGTAAGAGGCTTTCATGAAATGCCCTACTTTCACTCCTCTGACCCCAAGAAAACCCCAACTTTTCTCTTTAGTGTGTTGACTTCTATCCTGTTAACAATGTAATATCTTTAAATGATGTACAGGTAGATGCCTCCATTTCACTGGGTGTCTGCTTCACTCACTCTGAGTTGTTCTCTTGTGTGTTGATATGTGTAAATGCTATGACTTCTGGATAAAAAAGTAATTATATCCCTTATTTAAGAAAGATATCTATGATAGTGTTTAATAGTGTATCTAATAGTCGTGGCCTTGTGGATGCTCACATATGATAAAGAGTGTCTTATAATTCTCTTGAAGGTTTTTAATATTTATTGAATTATTTTGTTATTGTCTGTAGTGATTTGTGCAGTACTGAAGTAAAAAATAAATAAAGCATTATAAATATATAGTTTTATTACAAGGTCTTTTCAATGTGTGCTTTATTTTTGATTAATAAACCTTCTTTCTGGACAATTGGTGACACTTCATTCAGGAAAACCAGAGACAATGACTGTGGAGCAAGAAGTATGGAGTGAAAACAGAAAATTATCGCCTTCACAGCCCACCCAGGTAAGATATCATGAGTGATACACATATATATGATCATGGTATATGCTTATAGAATGCAACATCCTCTAATATCACACTAGCTAAGGCTTGTCTAAGGTTTTCATTGTCCTTTTAATACTTTTTACCCTTGATTTATATAAATAAAAACATTTAATTCTTCCATACACATAACCAACACTGGGGGGAAAAGCTGTGTACAGAACAATCAGAAATGACTATAGTCTTGGAAGTAATTTACCTATTCCCAGCTCACCTTGGTCCCCAGAATACAAGGCTTTTGCCTCTTTTGTATGATTCAAGAGGGGTTAAGAGACCCCAAACTGACTGTCAGCTAAGTGAATGGTCACAGTGAGAACACACCAGCTGCCCTCTCTCTTGTCCTAGTGCTAGGGAGAATTCTGAATGGGGTAGGCAGTACATAACTGTTACAATGTGCATCACTTCAGCGGGTGGGGAAGATACCAGCATCCAAATATATCAACAGGAAATCAACAACAGCAGCAAGAAAACATATAGAACAACAAAAATTACAATGGTTGTTAAAAAACAACCAAGGAAATAATTTTCACTCTTTATTGAATGCTTATTTTGCACTGGGCACTATATTAAACACTTTACATACTTTGAATTCATTTGGTCTCTACTATACCACTGTCAAAGGTCTTTTATCTCCCTTTTTCAGGAAAAAAATCAGAAAGGTTATATAGCTTTCCCAAAGTCACCCAGCATGTAAGCTGACAAAGCCTGTATTCTTAAACACTTCACTACACTGACTCTCTTGGAAGTGCCCTTTCCCCTGAGACTTGGAACTTTAGAGGTGGGATAGTGAGAAGTTCACGACATCTCAGTGTGGGTCACTTTCAAGTGAGGGCACAAATGTGTGTATGTGTATGTGTATGTCTCAGGGGTGGGGATGGGAGACTATCCTTGAATGGCTTAAGAGAAAACACTGTAGGTTTTCTTGCTTCATAATTTTTCCTCTTTTCTGTCCCAACTGTCATACAATTATATTAAATCCAATAATCTATAAATGGAAGAGCACTTAGAGGTGAATTATCTCTACTGTGCTTCTAATAAGTGGTCTTTACTCAAATATTTTCTGACCTCAAGCAAACTCCATCCTATGAACCTTACTATCATGCAAGGCAGTAGTGAGAGAGAGCCTGGATATTTGTGAAGCTTAAAGTACAGCTACATATTTAGATGCCAATGTCCATATCCACCTTCTTCCCATTATATACTCTCTTCAATCTTCTGTTTAATGAAGGAATTCACTCCTAGTACACTAAATCCTCCATGTGCCTATTTCCATGAAAGCCCTTAGCAGACATCATAACTTGGATCATTTACATCCAAAAGAAACTTGCTCTCCTGACAGGTTAGGAAGTGAGAGGAAGTGACAGACACAACACAGCTGATGAGAGTCCAGGCTGGGATTGGTACACAAGCCAGGAGGATGTTAAACCCTGTACTCATTTTGGTACAACACAAAGCGATGCTTTTTCTTAAAGTCTCAGTTGAAATTCCACCATTCTCTAACGATGACATTTCAGGCATCAGGATTGGCAGCTGGGGAGACATTTAATTTGGGATATATATTCTCTGCCTGACTTCTCTCAGACAGCAGTCAGCAAACATCTTTGCCTTTTTGCAGTACCACTGTGTCTCCAGCTACTGAGTTATCAGGCTTATTTATTTCTGATCCAAATACTTTTTCATAAGTATATGGCTCACTAGCATAAGAAATAAAGTTATCACCCTAACCCATTTGGCTCAGTGGACAGAGCATTGGCTTGTGGACTGAAGAGACCCAGGTTCGATTCCAGTCAAGGGCATGCACCTTGTTTGTGGGCACATCCCCAGTAGGGGGTGTGCAAGAGGCAGCTGATGGATGTTTCTCTCTCATAGATGTTTCTAACTCTCTATCCCTCTCCCTTTCTCTCTGTAAAAAATCAATAAAACATATTTTAAAAAAGAAAGTTATAAGTACTATTCAAGGATGTGGATGACAAATTAGTTAGAATTAGGGCCACAGTATCACTTTTCCTTCCCAAAAGTTTCTTTCAGCAGAAGTCACGGAGTAGCTAGAGCTACTCCCCCCCCCCCCCCAAGTAGGTGCCTTCTGAAGGCTTCCACTGGAAGGAGAGAGAACCTGTCTGTACACCAAACCTGCACCTCTTGTAGGAGTCCAGGCCTCCATCAGACGGAGTCATATAATAGCTTCACACTCTATATGATCTTGGCCAGACTCTCACCTACCCAGCCATCCTTCCCCTCAATATTCACAGCCTCTCCTCCTTACCTGCTTTGGGGACAATTAGGACTAAACCAATTGTGCCATTTAAAACAAGACTTCCAAGTCATTCCCTCATTTCCCACACTCAAAGCCTCCCTAAACTTTATCACCTTTTAAACCCCAGTTCCTACTCTTTTCCATATTCTATAACATTGTTCATCATGCCTTTTAATATCTAAGGTCAGTCATCAACAAAACCCTTACATCATCAATCTCTCCTGTGAATGTTCTCTTTGCCTTCTTGCTCCGAAAGGAACCTATCTTTCCACTGAAGTTGCTGCTTCCCTCTCTTTCTTGCTCCTTTTTACTGCTTAAGGAACATTTTTTTCTTTCAACTTTTTTTGAGGGGAAACGTTATGCTTTATTATTATTGAGGATTATCTTACATGCAAGTGAAGTAAAACCAAGTCAAATTAGAACCTGGCCAGTGCTGCTCAGTGGCTGAGCATCCACCTATGAACCAAGAGGTCAGAGTTCGATTCCTGGTCAGGGCATATACCCAGGTTGCTGGCTCAGACACCTAGTCAGAGACATGCAGGAGGCAGCCAAAGATTCTCTCTCATCATTGATGTTTCTATCTCTCTCTCCCTCTCCCTTCCTCTCTGAAGTTAATAACAAACAAACAAAACAAAAACACAGAGGTTCACAAAACCCAAGTAAAGGTCAAGACAAAATGTTGGACATCCAGAACAGCTGGAATAATGGTGTTTTTTAAAAATTAAAATATATCCAACATGTAACACCATGTAAACTTAAAGCTTACTCTGTATGGATTTGCCACTTTAAATTTCATGCCATCTCCCAGTACCCATTTATTACCCTTCCCTCACTGTCGCAGTTATCTATGACCCCTCATGAATTAAAAACAATAACTCCTGCTTACTGCGACTTTTCTAACAGTGCTTCTAACACTTGTTGATTTCAATATCCATGAAAATGATCTTTCTAACCCTTTCCAGTCTCTATTCTCGATCATATGCACTTGCATAGTTACCCCTTGATCTTTTCCTTACCAGTAAGTGCAACCCATCCTAAATCTAAATGCTAAACATTTCACTCTAACAACCACATTGTATATTTCCAGTGAAATTTCTTTACTATCTTTGTTCCAATAATTCCCCATACTCATCAAAAATGTAATCCATGAAAAAAAAACCTGGAAAAAATGTAATCCATGGATCTTATCATCTTTCTATTCTTTCTCTCCCTATATTTTTCACCACTCACATCATTCATGTTTGTCATTACAGCCACTCCTTCATAAACATTTGTGTGTTTTTTTAAATACTGATTTCTGAGAGGAAGGGAGAGGGAGAGAGAAATAGAAACATCAATGATAAGAAAGAATCATTGATTGGCTGCTTCCTGTACTCCCCCTACTGGGGATTGATCCCACAACCCAGGCATATGCCCTTGACCAAAATGGAACCTGGGACACTTCAGTCCACAGGCTAACACTCTATCCACTGAGCCAAGTTGGCTAGGGCCTTTGTAAACATTCTTAACTTCCTTGGGTCTCTCATGTTTATTTATTTTCCCTTTTAATGAATTTATTCAGGTGACATTGGTTAACAAAATTATACAGGTTTCAGGTGCACAATTCCACAACACATCATCTGTACACTATATTGTGTGTTCACCAACCCAAGTCAAGTCTCCTTCCATCACCATTTATCCCTCTATCTTCCCTTCTACTTCCTTCTACTGCCTCGTCCTCCCAGCAATCACCACACTGTTATTCATGTTCATGAGGTTTCTCTCTTTTTTCTTTTTTGCTCAACTCCTCCACCGCTCAACTCAGCCGCCCTCCCCCCCCCCCCAAACCCTCCTCTCCAAACAGCTATTAGCCTGCTCTCTAAGAGTCTCTGTTTTGCTTGTTAGTTCATTTTGCTCTTTGGATTCCACATATGAGTGAAATAATATGGTACTTGTCTTTCTCTGACTGACTCATTTCACTTAGCATAGTAACTGCTTTACTACACAAGAATTCTTGTTAAGTCCAATTCGCCATCCACTCTTACCCTCTCCCCTACAACTGAACATAGCAGGAAAACATATCATTACTGATTGATTTTACTTAATTCATGCTCACTGGCTTCAAGTGGCCCATAATACTCTCCTGGAATCCTATACACCCCCAGCCCATTCAATTTTTCTCGCTCCTTAGATAATATTGTGTTTTCCCCTTTGTCAGCAAATATCTAACCCTCTCACATGATTATATTGCTTCGTGTTTCACTGTGAAAAATAAAGAACTTGAGGAGAAAGTCTTCAGATTCCCATATTCATTTTTACCCACCTACCTGCATTAAAGTAATACACTCTTTGCTTTCCTTTCTTTGTGGATAAAGAAACACTTTAAAGAGTTATGTGTCCTTATCCAAATTCTCCCCTTACATTCTAAAACCCATTTTGGTCAGGTTTTTATCCCAACTTCTTCACAGAAATGGTTCTTGTCCAGATCAACAATAACCTCCACATTGCTAAATGTGATGGTCATTTCTAAGTCCTTATCTTATTTGACTTAGCAGCAGTTGACAATATAATCTCTTTTTTCCTTTGTGAATGCCTTCTTTGCTTAGTGTACAGGTCATCACACATGCCTGGATCTCCCTCTACCTCACTGGCTACTGTTTCTCAGTACCCTTTGCTGTCTCCTCACCTACCCAACTTCTGGTAATTGGAGATCAGAGATCATACCTGGAAACTCTTCTATCTGTCTATACTCATTCCTTAGGTGATCCCTTCCAAGCCCCATTGCTTTACCAACAACTGTTGGCCAGCAACTTCCAAATCTATATTTTCACTCATAATGAGTTCCTGAATTCCACTCTTTAGATGGCATCTCCACTAGAATGTTCAATAGGTATCTCAAAGGAAACCCGGCCATCAAAGAACTCCTGGTTTCCTACTCCTTGACAAAATTCCAGCTTCTCTTCCAGACTCTTGCATCTCAGTTCTTCAGACCAAATCCTGTGGTTTTGTCACTGACTCCTCTTCATCTTATAACTCATTTATGATTTGGCATCAACTCTTGTTTCAACCTCAAAATAAATCCACATTCCACCTTCCTACCACCTCCACTATTACCAATATACTACGAACCATGATCATCTCTCACCTGGGTTTTTGGAATATCCTTCTATTGGTTTTACCAGCCTTCACTCTAATTTCACTGTATTTTGAATAGCAACTAGTGTGATCCAGTTATAATTTAGATCAGATGGTATCAATGAGTGAAGGCCAAAGCTATTGCTATGATATTCAATGCCCTGCATGATTTAATTCTGAACTCTTTCCTAGCACTCTTCCCATTACTCCCTCCTTTGTACTGGCCTCCTCACTATTCCTTGACTATGCCAAGCATACTTCCACCTCAAGACTTGTGCATTTGCTGTTTTCTTTTTCAGAAGTGCTATTTCCCCAAATATCTGCGTGGGGTTTTCCCTTATTTCCTTCAAGTCTTTTGTACAAATATTGACTTTTCAATAAATTTTTTTCTAAATCTTCAACTCTTGCATACTTTTCTTATCTCCTTACCACTTATTACATCTGACATTTTCATTTACAATTTTATCTTATTTATTGCTTACTCCTCCATCACTAGAATGCAATTTCCTTGAAGGTAGTTATTGTTTGCTTTACTCATCATTATACCTCTAGCTCCATAATTCAATAACTGGAACATATAAAGTTCAGAAAAAAACTAGTTATTGACTAAATGAAATAACTGGGAATGAGGGATAGAAAAGGAAGAGAAAATAAAAACAATGGACATGGACTGTGAATCTAATGAAACCACATAAATTCTTGTTGAAAAAATAAACATCAATTTTATTATATTGATACAGATTTAAGACCCACTTTTAATTTTACAGAATGAAATTAATGAAAGTTAATGACATTAATAAAATATTAAATTTTTATAGCATGAAATTATAAAATTTCTGATCTAGATTTCAATACCTTTCTATACCAAACCTTTCATCTTCACCTAAAGGAAATGCAACAGCAGGATTGGAGCTCAGTGCCCTCTGTGACTTCACAGGAAGGGAGTAGATAGAAGATGTTAGCCTGTGACAAATGGATCCAGATATTTTTTCAACTTCATTTATGCATGATCAGAAGGGCCTATGCCATGGTGAGGTAAGCCTCTAAGATGCCGTAGTTTTCTAACATTGCAAAATTATAGTAATTTTGACATTTTTATCAATATGAGGGAGAATTATAGTTATTTTACCCCATAGAACAAAAAGATTACTGTTATTATAAAGACAATGGAGATTAGTCCTATGCTAATATAAGTTATGCCAGACTTATATGTAGCTACTACAGCATAATGCTATTTATGCTGTGACTATTATTCCTGACTGCTGGAAGTCTGGGAAGCCCTGTGGGTTTTGATCAGGGAACTTCTGAGGGGTGAAAAGAACCAGAGACTGAAAAGCCAGTGGAGTTTTCCTAGCGAGTTTAAGTCTTTTGATTTGGAACAATGATGGCAATTTGTCTGCAATTGTTCAGACAGTATTTACCTTCCAGAAGGTTTATTATAGCGATCATCAGCAAGTTTTTCTGGCAAGCCAAAGCCACATGTGTACTTATAATTAATTTCCATATCATTTACATATGTTTATTTCCACTCTCTTTTCTATTCTCAGGATATTTTCAATTAAGAATGTATTGTTGATATCTTGAGGTTTGTTATTTTATCAGATTCTTTTCCCCCTTCTTGAAATCCCTTCATTAAACCATCATTATTAACTCTGGTCAGCTTAGGGGGATAGTTGTGGTGGGGTGAAAAGACTGGCTGAAGAATGGCCTATGATGTCTGTGCTAAATAGGACATAATTGTGGAATAGTCCCACTGCTTCTTCCTGTTGCTCCAGTACATATTTATATTTTGGTGCTTTTGCTTTCTCAGCTGAAGAACTCTTCCAATGTTTTAGTCATTCTTTGAGGCTTAGTGCACATGCTGCTATCTCTATTATGAGTGCACTGATTGCTTTTTTTCCTGGCTTTCACGTAATTTTCTTTTCTCTTCTTTGCAATATTTGTTTCTCTTGGTCTTGCTATATATTTCTGGCTATTCATATTGACCTGTCTGCCTCACCTGTTGAATTGTAAGCTATAAAGTTAGGGACCTGCTCTGAATAGCCTCTCAATATCCTCTATTAAATGGTCAACCTATGCCTCTCCCATGTGAGCTGCTCAATGAAGATGTGTTGAATAAATAAGCAATGTTATCATACCTTTCTCTTTGCTGTTTCATGCTTTATGGAGTCTGAGCATGTTTTTTCTATACCCTTGGCTCAATTTAATAGAAAAGAATGAAGCCCCTACTGTGCATCCCCCATGGTTGTCTGAGAAGCTCTTTGACTTTGGTGTTTTTAGAACATCTGATATCTCAGGATAGTGCCATAGCTTATGCTTTAAAGAGAATCTAACTTAATGTTTGCCTTAATTTTTGAATTCCACCCTAGATTCCCACATTGGCATTTCTTTTTAACTGGCAATTTTCTAATCCTGAGATCTAGAAATACCCAAGAGTTTGATGTTTTAATTAATAATTAAGTTTTTACTTATATATTATAGGATGAGTTTTGACCACCCCATAAAAATTTAGCCTTTCTAATGTTGGTTGGCATATACATTCCTGTGTCACAGTTCAAAGAGCCTTCAGGTTGCAATTTCAGAAAGTCTTCTGACGTAAGGGAACATTCACTTGGAGAAGAGGCTTTGGGGCCAATAAAACAAACAAAACAAAATAAAACCAAGTAAAATCCTGGCTTTGCTATTTATTAGATCAGGCACTTACTCCAACTGGGTCTGAGGTATTTTTTGTGAGGATTCATCAATAATGTGTGTGAAGTGGTTTTGCAGTGCCCAGAACTAAATATAAGATAGAATTTTCCAGTTAATTAAGCAACAGTTACAGACCATTTGCAATGTGTACATTCTAGTACTGGACAGTTGTACCGAGAGGGATATAAGAAGTGCATATAATGTATTTACACAAAAATAGACCACATCGTGAAAGCACTTTGACGTCATTTGCAAACAGAATTATTTCTTATACTGCAGCTATTTTGAGAAATTGGTTAGTGATGAAGCAACAAGTTCTGATTCTTTCTGTCATGGGTTCCAACTTAGCTGGGGCCATTTCCCAGGAACTGGAAAGTTCAGAAGTCTGTAGGTTGCATGAACCAACACTTTTGGTTTATTTTTAAGCTTAAAATCCCAATTTATGTTAAAATTACTCAATATAAGCAGGAAACTGACAAGATCAAGTTCCAATTTCCATATGATTGTTTCTTCTACACAGTGCCCAAATCCCATCTTTTTTAAAAAATGAGATATTGAGGACTTTGATTTTCATTTTATTTGTTGTCTACATTTTAACAATGGTACAATGATAAATTAACCCTTATGAATATTTAATAACCACAGTGTTTTTAAGATTCTACATAGGTTTTAAAGGAAATAACAGAAGAATTTCTTCTGGGTCTTCCCATTCATAGGCATTGCACAGTGCACTGACTAAAAAACACCTCTCCTTTTCCCCATAGTGATAATCCCACAATTCGATTCATTCTGAATCAACAGGTTGCTATGGTAGCTGGAAAGCCAGGGTCATTGCACTGAACCGTTCTGTAATGTAAAATCAGCACAGAGCAGGAGGGGTTTCAAAATTCAGGAGACTGGTGAAAGCAATTTTGTGCTTTAACCTTCAGGTTTCCTACATCCTTAAGAAAATAAAAACAAGAAAGCATCGATGTCAACCTTAGCTTCTTAGATGATTTAACAGCCTTTCCAGAGTGCTGGATGGCATAAGGCAGGATCTGTGCTTTTTGTTGATTGTGCTTAAAATTTGCTCCTCATAAGAATTGTATCATTAAAGGAAAGTTACATGCAACAAAAAAATAAGTGAGAATAGTTTCTTATTTTGTGCTTCATATTCGTATTCATTTCCAATAAGCACTAGTGTAAGATTTAATTTTAAATATGTCGTATTCAGATATACTGAGACTGCATTATAATTGGAAACCCTGAAGCACAGAATTCACTATAACATGAAATGTCATTTTTATTCTTTCCATTATATAAAGAATGCCTTCTTAACATAATATATGTAAATATGTTATACATGTGAATATAAACTATGCACATGTACACAACATATGTGCACTAAAATGGCATTTTTTACAGAATGAACAGATTCATGTGATATACTCCACTCCACATATATTACTCTTACATGTACACTTATCTATAATAATAAATAATAAAAGCATAATATGCTACTTAGATCAGACAGCTGAACAACCTTCCGGACATCATTCCGGATGTCCTTCTAGATAAAGCTGTGGCAGTGGGACTAAGGCAAAGGTGGTTAGGGATGATCAGGCAGGCAGGCAAGCAGTTAGGAGTGACCAGGCAGGCAGGTGAATGATTAGGTGCGATCAGGCAGGCAGGTGAGCAGTTTGGGGCCAGCAGTCCTGGATTGCAAGAGGAATGTCCAACTGCCAGTTTAGGCCTGATCCCAACCTAAACTGGCAATTGGACATCCCCCAAGCAGTCTCGGGTTACAAGGGGGTGCAGGCCAAGCTGAGAGATTAACCCCCCTCCTGTGCACTAATTTTGTGCACTGGGCCTCTAGTGTAAATATACATAAAAATACTGATCACTTATTCAACATATTTAAAGTCTTAGTAAATTTAATAATTGCTAGATATGCAGTATTCCATCCACAGTCTTTCTTCATATAGAAGTATCTCCTCTTTACTGAGTTGAAATCCTAATCTGTGGATGCATCTGTGACTATAAAATCAAAGAAAAATAGCTATAAAAATATAGGTAAGCTGCCCAGACAGCGTGGTTCAGTGGTTGAGCATCAACCTATGAACGAGGAGGTTACAGTTTGATTCCCAGGAAGGGCACATGCTTGGGTTGCAGGCTTGATCCCCAGTGTGGGGATATGCAGGAGGCAGCTGATCAATAATTCTCTCTCATCATTAATGTCTCTCTCTCTCTCTTTTCCTTTCTCTCTGACACACACACACACATACATACACACACACACACACACACTGGGATGAAGCCTGAGATTGTGCATTTCTAATGAACCTTTGGGTGAGACCGATATGTCTAGTCTACATTCTTGTATGAACAGCAAGGCCCAGGAAACATACTGTTTTTTGGTGGGATGAGGAAGAGTGGAAATGTACTTTGGCAGCAGTGGAGTTCCCATTTTATGATCTTTATTTTCCTGGCCCTTCTATGGCTTCCATTAGTGTCCTATCAAGTATCTTCTCTACTCAGCTTTGTTTTCTTCCTCTAAGGACAATGAATGAGGAATCAGAAGACCCGAGTCCTAGTCACGATGAACTGTGTATGTCAGACAGTTCCCCTTGCTCATTTGTAGAAACAATTCAGGACCATATAAGCTCACCCACTTTAGGAGATGTATTTGTGGGTCTGTGAATTTCTTATCTATGAAGACACTGTAGTCATTTTGTATTGTGGTATTAATTCCTCCCCAGGAGGATTGCACTGGGTTTGAATTTATCTCTAATGGTGGAATGAAAGGCTTAAGTCCCTGATAATGGGCTTCCCTAACAGCAAATAAATGTTGAGTGGGGATGGATATCCTTCCCAATGTCTCTGAGCTTTCTGTATAGAGGTTGTCTCTTCCTCCAGAAGGTGCAACTGATGGTTTTGGATGGGAACAAGCAAAGAGGGAACACATCTACTGTGTGTGTTTTTATTGGTTTCTTTTTGTTTGTTTGTTTGTTTGTTTTCATGAATGACGTCCTGGAAGCCTTTTGGCTTTAAGAATGTTAGGAAGGCCATGGGTGAGAAGATACAAAGGTCCCAAGGGCACATATGCCAGGTTCTGAAATAACCACCTGACCCTGTGAAAATCGTATCTGTTGACTTTAAAAGGAACAAGTAAGTGACTCAGGAAATGTTCAAAAGATCACAGAATTGATTTATCCAATCACACACTCTGCAAGCTAAACATATTCTCTTTTCTCCAGTCTCTTCTATCTCATTCTGATAATCAACTTCCTGGGATCAGTGGGGACAGGTAATTCTCCCAGAGATGAGAATGAGAAGAAGATGGGGTTATTCAACCTGATGGGACATTATGTTACAAAGGCCAGCTTTAGTTGCACCACCCAGTGATGCCATGGCCTGAGCTGTGAACTCTAAGATTCAGAAAGTTGCCAGACTGCCCTGTGGTGGGGATTAGAGTCAATGAGAAACTTCAGACATGATAGGTTTGGTGAACACCAAGTACATGTGGGAAATAGAGACTATTCAGCCCTAGAATGCTTAGAAAGTTATTGTGACCTTCTTGCTATGGTGGTTTTGATGTTGGAGACTCCTGGGGAGGCCTCAACCCAGAGACAGTGTCCAGGTTCTTGTCACTGTGCAAGAAAGACTTTAAGAGTGAGACAGAGAGGGTCAGCAAAGCACAAAGATTTTACTGAAGTGAAAGTACACACTCAGATAGGGAGTGAGGGCAGATTGGACAAGCAGTTGTCTAGAAGAGTTTGGAGGGCTAGGCTTATATTTTGCCTAATGGAGAGAAGTTCACAAAGTGGTGGATCTGGGAGGAGCTAAGATTCGGGAGGTAAGGCATCACCTTTCCAAATGGAGAGGGAGTTTTTGTCCTCAATCGGTCCTTTCCAAAACTGTCATGGCATGATGGGTATTGGTCTATCTGCAATGCTAATGCTATTATAACGGCATTATAATAATTGGTTATAGGTCACCTTTGAGTCAGGATGTCTGGCCCTTCTGGAGAAAAATGGATTTTGTTTGTTTCGTGGTTTTCCTTCATAAGTCTTGTTTCATCTTGAAAGCCCAGAGCAGGTAGAAGGAAGGGCCTGGTGCCTCTCTCTGGTTATTCTTCCTCAGTTTTATAATTTATTGTATGTTTCAAGTCAACAGCTACTTGTTTATGTTTTTTGATAATTTTAAATTTTTTTCCAATAAATCTTTAAAACAAAATGAGCTAAAGAATGACAATAGTGCATGCTTAATACACATTTTCTATTTTTCAACATAATAAATTTGTAATTTGCTCAGAATGTTGCCCACATTTGTCATCCACCATGAGAATTGTAGTAATAAAACTGACCATAAGAAAACCAGAAAATACACATCTCCTGAAGTAACATCAGCAATGATTTCAAAGTCAGTAATTATTCTATAGAAACTATGCCTAAAGGCAAATGGTTTAATGTGTGGCTGCAGAGGATTTAGTTACATATCGTGACTTTTCCTTTAGATCAAGTTATTACACTTGTAAATTACTCTAACTCATTTGTAATTGTTAATATGTTAGCTCTGAAGGAACTGGCAAGCAAACTATGCCAGTTTAATATATTGTTAAATATTCTTATAGAAAATTCATTAGTTTAATTACAATATTTTTGTCATTTGTTTACCTGATTCATTTTTTTAATTTTTATTTTTAAATATATTTTAGTGATTATTTTACAGAGAGGAAGGGAGAGGGATAGAAAGTCAGAAACATCGATGAGAGAGAAACATCAATCAGCTGCCTGTTGCACACCTTCTACTGGGGATGTGCCCGCAGCCAAGGTACACACCCTTGACTAGAATCGAACCTGGGACCTTTCAGTCCGCAGGCCGACGCTCTATCCACTGAGGCAAAATGGTTTTGGCTTGCCTGCTTCCTTTTAAAAAACACTTCCTTCACTGTTATTTCAGTGGGTGCTTAGAAGAGAACAGTTTTCAGAGCCAGGAAGCCTACTTTTGAAAGTGGCACAGTGTTACCTTCGCCTCATTCTCCTTGTCAAAGCAAGGCATGGAGCCAGGCCAGATTCAAGAAGTGGAAGGACTCCATATTTTTATTTTTATTTTTTTTAATTTTTTATCTTTATTGTTCAGTTTATTAATTACATTGTTCCCCCTTTTTTATCCATCTATAGCTCCCCTCCACCCTGTACCTATCCCACCCTCTGCCCTCACCTCCCCCTCCTCACTGTTCTCTCTCATTGTTGCAAGATTTTTGCCCAGTCTCTTGCTGCACTTCCCACAACCCTTTTCTCCTCGAGAATTGTCAGTCCATTTCTTCTCTATGTCCATGATTCTGTTATATTCACCAGTTTATCCTGTTCATTAGATTATTATTTCACTTGGTTTTTAGATTCATTTGTTGATAGATGTGTATTTGTTGTTCATAATTTATATTTTTACATTTTTCTCCTTCCTCTTCTTAAAGAATATCTTTCAGCATTTCATATAATATTGGTTTGGTGGTGATGAACTCTTTTAACTTTTTCTTATCTGTGAAGCACTTTATCTGATCTTCAATTCTGAATGATAGCTTTGCTGGATAAGAGTAATCTTCGTTGTATATTCTTGCTATTCATCACTTTGAATATTTCTTGCCACTCCCATCTGGCCTGCATCATTTCTGTTGAGAAATCCACTGACAATCGTATGGGTGCTCCCCTGTAGGTAACCAACTGCTTTTCTCTTGCTGCTTTTAATATTCTCTCTTTATCTTTTGCTCTTGGCATTTTAATTATGATGTGTCTTGGTGTGATCCTCTTTAGATTCCTATATTTTGGGGTTCTGTGTACTTCTTGGGCTTTTAAGTCAGTTTCTTTCACCAGGTGGGGGAAGTTTTCAGTCACTATTTCTTCAAGTAGGTTTTCATTAACTTGCTCTCTCTCTTTTTCTGGCACCCCAATAATTCGGATGTTGGCATGCTTGAGGTTGTCCCAGAGGCCCCTCACACTGTCTTCAATTATCTGGATTTTTGTTTCTTGCTTTTCCAGCTGAGTGGATTTTGCTTTTTTGTATTTCAAATCTTTGACTAGGTTCTTGTGGCCCTGTGGACTGCTTTTAGGACTTTGTGTAATATTTTTTATTTCAGTCTGTGTATGCTTGATTTCTAGTTGGTCCTTTTTCATATCCTTGAGGGTCTTGTTCATTTCCTTGTAGATCTCATTCATTTCCTTGTAAGTCTTGTTCATTTCCTTGTTGGTCTTGTTCATTTCCTCATAGGTCTTGTTCATTTCCTCAGAGTTCTCATTAAGTTCATCGGCCTTTTCTAGGAGCCTCTTGAAAAGCCTTATAGCCATGGTTTTGAACTCTGTCTAGTCATCTTTTTCCCTCCATTTCTTTCACACCTGATTTCTTTCCATTTCTCTGCATGGTGGCTGCTTTATGTGGTAGATGTCTTCTAAGGGACAGTGGCTCAGCCTCCCCAGTTACCTGAGGTGGGTACTCTTACTGCAATCCTTTATGGGTTGTACAGTATTTTTTAATTTAAGCCCAGCTTGTTGTTGTTATCCCAGAAGGGTTTGACCTCCAGGCCAATTGGCTATGCAGGGAAACTTTGTTCAGGTTGGATGGGCGGAGTCTCTGAGCTGAGCAAGCAGTGTCAGCATCAGCTTCGTCCTATGTGGTGGGCGGGTCTCTGTGTTGGGTGGTAATGGCTGCAGGCACCTCCAAGAGAAAGCCGCCGCTGGTCTCTACCCCTTGACAGACAACTCTGCCTCTCCCCAAATGAGTCTGCACACCCAAAGTCTCGCCCAGGGTTGTAAAACAAAGCAGTCCGGTGGTCTCCCAAACCAGGGGGCAAGTCGCCAGGGAGCACGTAGCGCATCTTTGCTGTCACGCACTTTATGCGTGCAAACTGCTATTCCAAGCTACACGGACTCTCCTCAGACTAGGAGACCTCTGCCGCACCCAGCTTTTAGGGTGTGTACCCCAGACCTCAGACCTCACCTGGCACTGGGGAATCTGTGCAGTGGGATGTCTCTGCCCTCCCCATTGGAGAAATCCAGCCAGCATTGCTGCTACCAGCCCTACAGCCTGCGCACACCCCACGGCTCCAAACCTCTGACTCTACAAGTATCTTCAAGGCTGCACTCTGATGCTTTTCTGAGTCTCAGTGTCCCACCTTTACTTTTATTTGTGTAATTTTCACTCAGCCAGCTTTCTGGTGATTCTGGATGATATTTGTCTTGTTGTTATGTTGTACTTTTGGAATTGTTGTGCGGGGTAGCACGATAGGTGTTTACCTATTCCGCCATCTTGGTTCCGCTTTCCATATTTTTATTTTTATTGTATTTATTTTTTAATGTTCAAATCCTTTTCCTTTATATTTTTTTGTTAATCCTCACCCGAGGATATTTTTCTATTGATCTTTTAGAGAGAGTGTAAGAGAGAAGAAAAGACAGAGAAATATCAATGTGAGAGAAACACATCAATTGGTTGCCTCCTGTAAGTGCTCTAACCAGTGCCTGGGCCAGGGAGGAGCCTGCAACCAAGGTGCATGTCCTTGACCAGAATGGAACCTGGGCCCCTTGGCTCCACAGGCCAATGCTCTATCTACTGAGCCAAATTGGCTAGGGCAAAAGACTTGATATTTTGATGGAAGGGGCTGCAAAGACACATTTCAAAGGGACTTAAATATAAAGAATGTAATAAGTGTGGTCATCTTATCAGCCTGCCACAACATTTTCTCTTGTAAATTATACCTGCAAATGCTATAGATTCTGTCATAGCTTAAGGAAGCCTGATCATCTCTCAGTTTAATAACTGTTTAGGTATTCTCCTTGCATCCAGTTTGACCCAGCTTCAAATTATCCTCTCTAATCTGAAACAACCTAATCTGAAAATGTCACTTCATTGCTTTCACATTTTTAATAGTTCCTCATAACCCATGAGCTAGCAACCAGATTTATCTTGGCATTGACACTGCTTCATGGTCTTGTACTTGTCTCTCTTTCCAGACTTCTCTCCCACCACACTCCCAAATATTTCTTTGTGCTACAACTCATTGCCCTACTTGTAACTGTCC
This sequence comes from Antrozous pallidus, assembly GCA_027563665.1. Lineage (NCBI taxonomy): Eukaryota > Metazoa > Chordata > Mammalia > Chiroptera > Vespertilionidae > Antrozous > Antrozous pallidus. The sequence goes on along the minus strand of CM050508.1, from coordinate 26,599,933 downwards.
AAATATGCTATGATTTCTTACTCTATGGAGACTTTACAAACACTACCCTGTTGCCTGGAAAAAAAATCCCCCATTAAATTTTCTGTTTGGCAAATACTTCTTAATGGAAATGAGAGGACAGAGAAAGAAGATCCTCTCTGCTTATTTATATCTATCTCTAAGGGTCATGCTGTCCCAAACTTCATAGTTTAAAAGTAATAATAAACACCTTTTCCCTTCCAGCTAGTACATCAGAAGCATTTGCTGTTTATTGCCAATCAAACAAGACAAAACTATTTGGGAAATGTTTACTTCAAAGGGTCTGAGCATCTCACATAAGAATGAGCAAAGTAAAGATCTCATGACATCAATCTGGGACACATGGGAGCATGGCCAGGATTTGTTCAGAGGCAAAGGAGCCACCTTTTGGGTTCACATTTAGTTGCAAAGAGGCCAGCCAGCTGATTTCATGAAACTTAATATCGTTCCATTCTCATTGCTCTTCCATGTTGAGCAGGACAAACAATCTATTTTCTCCTTATAGAAACTTGGTTCCCCAGTGCAAAATGATTTTCACTTATCAGCAAACTGAATTAAAATGACATTGGCAAAAAAGTGATGTGTTTTGCTCTACTCCAGATTGTCAGCCAGAGGAAAATTAGATTTTTTTAGACTTAGAGAGTGGAAAGAGGGAAAAATACTCTGGCCAATTCATTCCACCTTCCTACTTAATTCTTGGTTTCATTTTTGTAAAATACAAAATATGTCCTGGCTATCCCGGAGGTATACTGTAGAAGCAAACAGAGTTAATAAATATGTAAGTGCTTTGTAAAAACAAGTTATGTAATTATAGTTTATTATCAGTTATTATTTCCATGATGATATTCAAATTTCTAAAATCTTTCATAAAACACTGATATTTGAAGGGTATATCCATATTATAAAACATTGACTTGATCATTTTTAACTTCCATCTGGCAAGGTATGAAAATTTCTCTTCAGCTTTCAGAAGTATTGAACAGTATTGTGGGTTTGTTTTTGTTTGTCTGTTTGTTTGTTTGTTTTTAGTGCTCCAACTAAACTGCAATTTGCACTTTCACCTTATTTTATTATTTTTTTCCTTCAGTTTTAGTAGTGCATGACAGTTACCTACCTGAATTCTCCTAAATTCAACAGACTTCTGATTTTTAATTTGAATCTGTGGCATGAGGCAATGGAGAAATAAAGACAACTTTCACAATGAGGACTCCAGAAGATGCATACCTTCTGAATAAGAAAGAATATCTATTCGCAAAATTCCTATTGATATGAATGTCTGTATTCACCTTTGTAGCTTAGGGTTAAGTGTTTTTCTTTGCATTATTCGTCTCTCAGATTTTGAAAATTTTATTCAAATCCCTTGAAGGATGAGTTTGCTTGGATTATTGCCGTCCCTTCGACATCATTTGAATTCTTCAGACGTGTCTCAAATGACATTCAGAATGCCCACAGACATCGATAATCTCTGCTTAAACCATTTTTTCTTGAGGATTTAAGAAAATCAAGGACAGTCAAGAAATATTGTTCACAGAGCCAATACTCTGGGTGTTTACAGAAGAGTCTCAATTAGAGAGAACAAAATGGTACTCAGGGTTTCATAGTTCGCTCCACCTTTTGAAATGAAAAAGGAAATAAAGATACAATTTGTCAGCTAAGTATAAAAATAGTAAATTAGTTAAACTATAATTCAGATATTGTATATTTATAATGAATACACATGTGAACTTAAAAATTATTTTTAAAACTGCATTAAATTGAGTTTTAAGCCAAATAATTCATGTAAATCAAGGCCTTCGGTATCAGTTTGTTTAATAATTTTCAAGCCAAATTTAAAGTTTGTCTCAATTTGTATTGTTTATCTGTAAGTGAGAACTTTACAAGTGTAGGCCAATTTTATTAGCAAAGTGTTTTCTTGAGCTTTATTTTGTGTATTAATTCAGTACCAAATCCTGCTATAATATAAAAAACTGTATTCTAATTTTTAGCTTTTAGGACAATCCTCAGGTGAAATATTTAGAATCCTTCAAGCATGAGACTTTCCTTTTATATTCAATGTATCGGGGTGACATTGGTTCACAAAACTATATAGGGTTCAATTGTTCAATTCCAGAATACATCATCTGTAAATTGCATTGTATGTTTACCACCCAAAGTCAAATCTCCTTCAATCACCATTGACCTCCTTTATCCTTTACTGTTAGCAGAGATCACTGAGAGTCACCCATCAAGGCCATCAGTTCAATCATTCATTCATGAGTTAAGTCAGCAAAAATGAAAGGAGGCTGAGTAGTAGCAGAAACATGATTAGAAGAGATAGAACTGTAACTGGGACAGAGCCTTTGTCTTCAGGCATTTGTAAGACTTTTATAATGCAATCTGGTAAGCGGTACAACATTGGTGGGTGCAGGGCATTGCAGAGATGCACTGGAGGGATGTGGACCCCCATCTTGGGTCTCATGATAAGCCTCCTGAAAATATGATAAGGAATATCTAAGTCAAGTCTATAATGGTATAATATAGGTGATGGGGATGAAGGAAAAAATTGTAGCTGTAGCTGCATGTGCAAAGTCCTAAAATAAGAGAGAATATGTCACATATTTATACTTTGAAAGAAAACCAGTATGCTTGGAACATAGTATCACTGAGGCAAGTATTGGCAGTGCTGAGAAAAAAGCTGAAGAGTTGGCAAAATTGGATGCTGAGAAAAAAGCTAAAGTGTTGGCAAATTGGATGAAGGGCCCATTTTCAGCAGGCTAAGCGTTTTGATTTTTATCCTGAAGGCAATAGAAAAAACACAGAATATTGGTGCTGGCCACCCTTTTTTGTGCCCAGCACTGTGGATAGTCTAATAATGTAGAATATCCATTCTGTGGCCCCTGAAGAGCTTGCAAGTTATCTGGGATGATAGAAGAAACAAAAAAAAATATTGAACAATTTCAAGTATTAGCAAAATGGTAGACCAAATAAGTGGTTCTGGCCACCAAAAGTTGCACTGTGGGTAAAGTCAAAGAAGTAGGGATGACAGGTGGGACACATGCATTTAGAAAGTCATCCCTAATTAATTTCCATGTTTACTGCTCTTTAAGCCAATCTGAGAAATTAGTATCCTCTAAATTTTTTGGTCTGTTTCACACAACATACAGGAACTGATCATTTCCAATTTTAATGGCTGCTCACCTCACACTGATAACTGCCTTTTATAACCAGTCTAACCAGCCTGAACTATACAAAAGTGTTAAAACATCTGTTCAGTGTTTTAAGTTCCCATTTCCCTTTTTATAGAAGTGTTTATAGGCAAAACAGTTGAAAAAATACTTGAATTTGGGTTGAATTCTTACCCCAAGAGCTGGGGTGAAGGACATAGAGTTTGGAAGACCCCATGTTATGAAAGCAGCTGTTGAGAGACTCAGTATGCCCATTTGTCTTCTTTTCCCTGATTCACCACATTTCAATACTATTTTTAAACCTTTGATTCAACAGAAGCTATTTTCTGATCAAGTTAGTCCTCATTCCTCACTGCATGACTCTAATAAAATAGAATACAAGGAAAGTAATTAATCAAAGCCATAGGGGGTGCCTGGAATGCCCCCAACCACGGATGCAATGCAGAGGCAGCCCTTCCAGTAAGAGGGTAATCTCTTATGGAAAGTGTGTGCTCTTACCTCCTTAAGTTATTCAGTGTTGTTCAATAAAAACCACCAAGTTGCCTTCTTTGCAATTACTCCAAAAAATTGTTCCATTAAAGGACTTTCCCATAAGCCCTTACTCAACTGCATAGTTTCCTTTAATCTGTTATTTTTGAAGAGACCTGAGGCTACGTCTCATTTAAAAGATGTTTCATGGTTTGCATTTTACCTTCATCGAGTACTTAGGTTTCCTATAATCAGTTTGAATGTTACCCCATTGTTTCATTTGTATTTGTGTAATTTCTTGTGTTTTTTTTTTTTTTTTGCTAAGAAATGTCAATATCTAATTCTGCTTGACCTAGAAAAAGTTTTTTTTTCCCACTTGTATTAGCAAATGATCTGAAGTTACTGGAATTGCTAAACATAATTCTAATGATATTTTGAATTAATAAGAAGCATGGCTTATTAATGAGACCTTTCTAGGAAAGGTTATTATGGCCAGTTTGATTATTAATTCACCATTGTAACATAAGTCAAATAATTACATATTGGCAAAAAAGTTTGCATAACTTATTCAATATTACTAATTCCACATTATGGATGAGCTCATATGTATTAGGAGGAAGAGACCTAAGAGTCAACCTCTTTGCTTCCCAGATCAACATGGTAATTTATGTTCATAAGAACTGAAAGCTAATAGGAGCCTTTATAAATGGGCTGGAAAGTCTCTCTCTCTCTCTCTCTCTCTCTCTCTCTCTCTCTCTCTCTCTCTCTCTCTCTCTCTCTCTCTCTCTCTCTCTCTCTCCCCGAAGAGCAGAATCTCTTTTTGTATTAAAGAAGATGGAGGGTCCACCTTCCTGGCTTCTACCTCAAATTAAAGATGGCCAGACAAATTGGGCAGGGGAAGCCTGATTTACTCACCTGTTTAAGGGTAAAGAAGTGGAGAGGAGAGGAAAGGAAGGAGAAAAAAATGGAGAGAGAGAAAGAGAGAGAGAGAGAGAGAGAGAGAGAGAGAGAGAGAGAGAGAGAGAGAGAGGAGAGAAATAGGTTTTCTCTGTAAGGCAGATTGCACAGCATCCTGCTCCTTTGTCCTGGATTCTCTCTAAACTATCAGATGAGTCACTCCTCCTTCCACACACAGGAAGCAATGAGAAATTAATAAACACAGATAATGGAAATGTCCTCTCCTGCAGAGAGAATAGAGGAAGCTCTACCACTTTTAAAATGAGAGGTCTAGCCCAGATTAAGAAAATAAAAGAATCAATTTCACTCCTCTGGCCCCTGAAGATTTTCCTTCTTCTTGTAGGCCTGACAAAGCAAAAGGAACAATCTCAACCCCTCTCACTCAAGCAGAAGACTTAGTACTCTCACCCAAAAAGATACATATTACAAATACCATATGTATTATCAATGTGGTTTTTATCAAACTTGATTTTGAATTTTATTTGAATAGACTATAACTCTTTATTTTCTAATGGGTACATTTTTATAACTCTTTATTCTCTAACTAGAGGCCCGGTGTATATATATTTGGTACATTTTTCATACAGCATTAATATATTGCTGAGGAATATTGTGGAGTGTGATGATTTTGGAATTCTCCAAATCTGTCCCTCTTCCCTGGTTGTGACTTGGGGAGGACCTGTAAGTGAAAAATTCAGAATGAAGGGAACAACAATAATTCAATGGAAAAATTACCTAGATTGCATAGACAAAATCTATGGTTGCATGGGATGGAGAGAAAGGTGTGATAATTGTTGTCACACTAAATAATAGATTTGGATTCAACTATAGGCAGAGAAAATAGCTAGTAGCAAACATGATTTTAGCATTTTTGCAAAAGCCTCTGTTCCCTAAATACCACCTTCATCTGCTCACTGATATTCTGCCAGCAACAGAAAGAGCAACAAAGAGTTATATGGTTCTTATTTTACATCAGGTAACATTCTAACAATACACACACACACACACACACACACACACACACACACACACACACACACGAATATATATATATAGCTATTCCCATTTTATGGATAAGGTAACTGAGGCACACAACTAAAAAAAGGCAGAACCAAAATTTGAACCCACAATACTGACCAATTGTCTACACTTTTACCACATTGATGTGCTTTGCCTGAAAATTTCTCTAGGGGAGGCAGCTCTTGTCTGAGATTCACACCAAGGGGTAAATGAGCACCCACACTTGCTCTTTGAGAAGTTAACTGACGCAAGAGAAGATCTCTGAGAAAATTTATAGTTCAGTTTCTGGTATTTTCTAATTTTTATTATTATTTCTTCTTTGAGCTATAAATTGTTTAGAAATGCATTTTTAAATATTGAAAAATTTTAAAAAGTTATCATTTTAAAAACAGATTTTAAACTTCATTGCCTTGCAGTAAAAACGTAATTTGGGGGCACTTATTGGGACTCCTTTTGTGGCTAAGAATTTTATTATTTAATTGTTTATGCAGGACTCCATGTATGTTCATTTGATCAAGCTTGTCAATTATATTAATATATTAATTGGTTTTTATGAATAACCGTATATATGTTAATGCCTTATAATTTTGCAAGTTACATTAAACAGCTATTTTTGTATGTTATATAGAGAGAGTTTGAAATTTACTTATCCTTTAATGCATAAAGATAAAATATTCTGACACTGATAGAATCATTCTAAAACACTCTGTATGAATCATTTTTGTCACATCAGTGTGAAATTATTTGTAATTTTTGTCTGAGATTTGGTGTATTCTGAATCTGATCATTGTCTATAAAATACTTCATTTGTAAAACTTCAAACAGGTAGATGAATGCTGAAAAGTTTTTTCTTTAAAATTTTTTTTTTCCTTCCATGTCTCTTAATGGTTAAGATTGTAAACTTCAGTGTAAATGTTTGGGCTCCAATTTTATCTTTGCCACTTACTTGTAAGTATGATTTTAGGCAGAGTAATTCATTTCACTCTTTTTTAGTTCCCCCATTTGTAAAATGAAAACAAAACAATATCTAACTTATAGGGTTTCTATGAGGAAAAAACATTTAATACAGTTAGAGAGATTTGTATGATTCCTGAACATGGAAAATACAATAGGATTATTTGCTATTTGTGACTCTCTGTACTTCATTAGGGTAAGTTCTTCAGATTTACCTTCCAGTTCACCAAGTCTTTCTTGAGTTATATCTCATCTGCTGTTTCAACAGTTAATTATAATTATTATGTGTTAATAATTTAAGCATATTTTTCTTTTTAAATTATGTCTGATTTGGGGGCATAATAATGCTCCTTTTTATGCTTTACAGTTCATTTAAAATTTTTAAGTATATTAAATCATTCCAATATCAATTTCTTGGGGTTATGGGGTTACTCTTCAGCTTGTTTACTTTGATTACTCTCACACACAATGTCATAATTACTCTTCTCTCTTTTTTTACATTTTAGATTGAGAATTCATGGCAGTGTGAATTTATCCAAGAATATCATGCAAGTCTGACTATGAAGGTGTATCCTTAAAAAAGCAATCTATATTTGTTTTATCCAAAGTTCTGAGAGATTACCAACATAAGAGCACCTTAAATTACTCCTATGGCTTGGAGTTGTTTAGGCCAAGCAGAAAGTGTGAATCTTAGTGCCAAACCCATATGAGGACAACTGGTATAGCATCTAGAACAGGACAAACACATTTCACTGTTAGACAGGTTTGTTTTCTCCAAGTCCTTGAAGGACTCCTGTAATGTTTACAAGTCCCCGTTCCAGATTTCCATCTTTAAAGAGCACCCATTTGGGATATTTTAAAGGTATATAATATGCCATATCGCCAGAAATAGAGCTTGGTTTTACTATCTCTATGAGGCATAAAAAAGAGAAAACAGTTAATTACAATTATTATAGAGGCTGGAAGTGTTGAACATAATTATCAACTTCTTTGTTGAGTCACAGCTGGTCCTGATGGGTTGTAAATTCAACAGTTCTGGTCTCCCAGCACATGACACATAGGGAAGGGAGCACCTAGCCCATCTGGTGTTTCATCATTATATAATACTAGAGGCCCAGTGCATAAAATTTGTGCAGGGGGGAGAGGTGGCTGGGGGGGGTGTCCCTCAGCTCAGCCTGCATCCTCTCCAATCTGGGACCCCTCGAGGGATGTCTGACTGCCATTTAGGCAAGATCCTGGTAGGATCAGGCCTAAATGGGCAATTGAACATCCTTCTCACAATCCAGAACTGCTAGCTCCAAACTACTTGCCTGCCTGCCTCCCTGATTGCCCCTAACCGCTTCTGCCTGCCAGCCTGATCACCCCCTCACTACTACCTTGCCAGCCTAACTGATGTCTAACTGCTCTCCTGCCAGCCTGTTTGTCCCCAACTTCCCTCCTCTGTTGGCCTGGTCACCCCCAACTGCCCTCCCCTACAGGCTTGATTGCCCCCAACTGCCCTCCCTTGCAGGCCTGCTCCCTCCCAACTACCCTCCCCTGCTGGCCTGATGACCCGCAACTGCCCCCCCCCCCTGCAGGTCTGGAATCTCCCAACTCCCTCCTCTGCTGGCCATCTTGTGGTGGCCATCTTGTGTCCATATGGAGGCAGGATCTTTGACCTCTTGTGTGTGTTAGAGTGATGGTCAATCTGCATATTACTTTTTTATTAGATAGGATAGAGGCCTGGTGCATGGGTGGGGACTGGCTGGTTTGTCCTGAAAGGTGTCCTGAATCACGGTAGGGGTTCCCTTGGGGTGTGGGACAGCCCAGGTGAGGGGCCTATGGTGGTTTGCAGGCCGACCATGCCACCCAGAAACCCAAATGGAGGCCCTGGGATATAGGATTAATTTATGTTCTACAATTGAAACTTTGTAGTCTGGAGCAGAGCCAAGCTTTCTGTTTGCTCTGTGGCAACAACCATTTCTGTTTGAAACTTTGTATCCTAGAGTAGAGGCCTAAGCTAGGGCTGCAAAAGTTTGGCTTCCTCCATTGCCCTGGCAACCCTAGCCTCTTCTCTCTCCAGCTCCATGGCTGCCACCATTTCTGTTGAGATTATGTATCTTCTATAATTGAAACTTTGTAGCATTGAGTGGAGAGGTAGGCCAGCAACGGCAGGCGGAAAGCTTGACTTCCTCCATTGCCAAGGAAACTCAAGCCTCCCTTCTGCTCTCAGTGGCAGCAGCCATCTTGGTTGGGGTTTATTTGTATAATTTGCTCCTGATTGGCTGGTGGGCATGGCTATGGGCATGACTTGATCAGAAGTACAGTCAATTTGCATATTCTTCTTTTATTAGATAGGATTAAGTATGATTTTAGGTTCTTTGAGTGGTGGGACACAACACAAAGGCAGAAAAGCTCTAAACAAGCAAAGGCTGCCACAGAGTGTTGCACCCAGAGACAAGTTAACAGCAAGCTGGAACTGTAGGAGGCACCTTCTGCATGGCAAGTGGAATGGGGTTAGGCAGGTTTTTGCAAGGGCTTCTTAGGGATGGGATATTATAGTTCACTCTGCAGAGTCACAGTTGGTCGTCCCTGGGTTTTGGGTATTCGAGGAGTGGGGGCTCTGCAAGTTGGGCATGTGAGTATTGTAGCACAGGAGTGTTAGTCTCGTTAGAGCAGTTTACATGGAGGCTTGATAAACTGCCCAGGAATAAAAACAGAGTTTTTAGCCATGACTTCAAAACTAGGTCAAGAAAGCCCTTGTGGAATACTATGTTACATCTGGAATGCTGGGAAGAACAGAGGGGTATTCTGAGCCTTCAGTTGGAAAATAAGGAGCAAACTGCTAAGCAAAAAATATGTATAATGGTAATCTAGGTAGGGCAACAACATCTGCAGAGGTGCAGAGGAATAAGAGGAATGGTATGTTATAAGAATATTAAGGAGCTCATTGAAACTGGCCCTTGGGATGGAATGAGAAACTGAGACTGTAAGTGTTGGCAGGAGGCATGTGGTCAGATTACGTTTTGTCCTCAGTGAGAACCCCACTTCTCAAACAGGAGCAAGAGATTCCTGGGTCTGCAAAATGCTGTGGAAACTCAAAATCAAAGGAAAAACCTGACATATCTTCTGGTCTACATTTTGGATAAAGACTTGGGAAAGAAAGCCTTAAAAATATTAAGGCCAATACAGATATACATGGAAAAAAGAAATCGTATGACAAAACAACATATATTCAAGAAATGTCATAATTTCTTGAATTTCTCTTTTTGCATGACATCCCTTCTTCGGGGCTTGTGTTACCTTCGTGTTACCAGCGACTGGTATCCACTGAGAAAATCATTAGCTTGTCTGTGGTCCTGGAGTTGTTATTTCCCTTCATGACCAAGTGCTAACTGATTGGCAGAATCCCAGTGAAGGATCTTGCTTCTTGAAACTTCAAAATCCCTGGCCTATGTCTCATCAATGTTTTTTTTGTTTCCTGTGAGACTTTTGTTGACATTTTATGTTATCCTGTTTCAATTCATAGAACAGCTGACATACTTCCTTTGGTGACTTGGGATCAACATTAAATCAAACAGCCCACATGGGCAGTCTAATGTGACAGGGTCCCTGAGGATGAGGCTCTCTGGTGTTGTTGTAGAAACACTCAGAAAACAAACAACAGGGAATATTTCATTTGGGAGCTTCCAGGATTTGCTGCTCCTTAAGAGCTTTGCACAGGGCTTGTGTAAGAGGCAGCATAATGAAGTGGAAAGAAGCTGAAGCAGGTAGATCAGAGTTTGAATCCTGGTTCCTGCCTTAACTGACACAGGCCCTTAGGGAATTAATTACATAAACTGTCTAAACTTTACTTTTCTCATATGTAACCTAGAGATATCATGGACTATGGAAATAATAAAAGTGGAAATAAATGGACTCTAGCTATGGTTTCTGAATGAAGAAAGCACTTTCCTTTTTGACTGGGGCCTCGCCTCCATTCCTTCTGTCACTTCCTGACATGGAGACCTAAGCTGGAGACAACCATGGAAGCACAGCCATATCCAGCTCTGAGCTCACTGCCTTCCCATTAAATTCCATGGACATTACTGATGGTAGGGCACAGGCTGATTATCACTAAGAATACTGCTTTTCAGAGGAAATCAAGTTCCAAAAGAAAATTTTATGAAAAAAATTATTATTTGAAGCCTGACTAAATGCTAATGTTCTGTTGAGTTTTATTTTCATCTTCTACGAAGGCTATGTGATCCGTCAGCAATGAAGAGCTTTCTTTTTTTATGGTGAAAGCCACCTGATAAACAGAACTTGAGATAAAGAAGAACGAGATTAGCTGGGTACATATCACTTGCAGAAACAGCAAAACAAAACACAAAACTGAGCACATAGAAGCTTTTATTTTTACAGGAGTTTTGGAAGCTGGTTGTTGCAAGGGGTAAGCTAATATATGCTTCACTTGCATAGATCTATCCACAGTTCACTTGGAATATCCTCCCAATGAAATTCTTATGAATGAGCAATCAACATATAAAACTGAAGAGCTGAACAAAGTTATTCTCAGGACATACATTCTACAGTGGTGGTGTATCATGTGCCTTCCTCACTGCTGTATCTCCAGCACTTAGCACAGTAGCACTAAGTACAACTTTCACAACTCAATACATTTGTGTTGAATGAAAAACGAGGCTCTGAGGACCCCTCTAAAACTCTTCAGACTTAAGTCAGAGATCAGGACTGCCTTACAGCTCTCCTTAGGGGTAGAATTTGGGGCAAACCAACAGCTTTCAAACAATGCTCTTCCCAAATCTTTCCTCATTCTCCAATGTTCTAGTCCATTTTACCTCCTCATTATAGATGAAATCTTTAAGAGTTGGCTGATTTTGATTACTTAGAAATTTTAATGTTATGATCTCCTTTGAATCTATTTTTTTCATGCTTCAAATAAAATTGAGACAGAATCAGTCTCATTATAACACAGTATGAAGTATCTTAGAAATGTAATTTTCATTCCACTAACTCTGGGTAGATTAATGATTTTAAAATACTGATAGGTCTCTTGTGTGTGCATATATGTGTGTGAGTGTGTATTTGAGAACTATCTTCATATCCTTGGTCAAATTTTGTGTTTTGACCTTTACTGACTTGTAAAAGCTTTTTTTTATATTAAATAAGGAGCTCGTTGTCTTATGTCCAGAAGAAACAGAGGATATTTTATTCATGTATCCCCAGGCATGTAATAAGTGCTACATAAGCATTTGTTAAGTGAATTAATCTAATTAATAAGTATTGCAAATATTTCTCACAGGGAAATTTTTACATATAATTCTTTTAATATGGATCATGAAAACAGGACAATAAGATTCTTGATAACATGAAAATAGAGCTAAAGAGCAGCCATACATTTGAATCAATAATGAATCCCAATACTCATAACAAAAACATGGACCTTCTGCTTCCCTTTAGCAACAATGAAAAATTTCAACTGACCTACAAACATACAGATTTTTGATCATCTGACATGCTTTAAAAAAGTATGGCAGTATCTTCCTTTGAACAAATATAGAACACTAAAAGCCCAGTGCACAAATGCATGCACAGGTCGGGTCCCTAGGCCTGGCCTATCAGGGCTGACTTCCCCTGCCACTGTCGCCTGTTGGCCTCTGTGTGTTGACCACCAGAAGGGTGATTGCAGCCCCACTCACTTGCACCCACCTTGGCCTGGTGCTTCTCATGTCCACTGCCACCCACCCCCAGTTCCCCATTTCCCATTGGGCAGTGAGAGGTTGGCCTGTGAGGCAATCACAGCATGCAGGCTGGGGGCAGCTCCTGCATTGAGTGTCTGTCTCCTGTTGGTCAGTGTGCATCATAGCAACCAGTCATCTGGTCAATTTGCATATTATCCTTTTATATATATAGTTTATTAGCAATAGTTAGCACTTATTAAATGCATGTTCTATGCCAGGAACAGTGCTGAATGATATATATATATCCTATCTAATAAAAGAGTAATATACAAATTAATCATTACTTCACTACACCCACAAGCCACACCCACTAGCCAATCAGGATTGAGTATGCAAATTAACCTCAACCAATATGGCTGCAAGAGTGAGTATGCAAATTAACCCCAACCAAGATGGCTGCAGGAGCAAGTATGCAAATTAACCCCAACCAAGATGGCTGCAGCCATGGAGATAGCAGGAGGGAGGCTTGGTTTCCCGGCGATGGAGGAAGCCAAGCTTTCTGCACACCCTGGCTGGCCCAGACCTCCACTTAAGGCTACAAATTTCAATTATAGAAGAGAAATAAATCCCAACAGAAATGGCTGCAACCACAAAGGGAACAGGAGGATTGGCCACTCCAGACTAGAAAGTTTCAATTGTAGAAGATAAATAAATCCCAGATACCAAGGCCTCTTCTTGGGTCACCAAGGGCATTGCCAGCCTGCAAACCACCATAGGCCCCTCACCCAGGCCACCCAAGCCCCAAGGGAACCCCCACCCTGATCCTAGACACCCTTCAAGGCAAACCAGCTGGCCCCCACGCATGTACTAGGCTTTATTTTTTGTAATAAAAGAGTAATATGCAGACTGACCATCACTCCAACACACAGGATGACTGCCCCCATGTGGTCAAAGATCCTGCCCCATGTGGATACAAGATGGCCACCACAACATGGTCAGCAGGGGAGGACAGTTGGGAGGGATCAGGCCTGCAAGGAAGGGCAGTTGGAGGCAATCAAGCCTGCAGGGGAGGACAGTTAGGGGTGTCCAGGCTGGCAGAGGAGGGAAGTTGGGGGCAAACAGGCTGGCAGGGGAGCAGTTGGACATCAATCAGGCTGGTCAGGGAGTGGTTAGGGGGTTATCAGGTTGGCAGGCAGAAGCAGTGAGGTGCAATCAGGAAGGCAGGCAGGTTAGCAATTGGGAGCCAGCAGCCCTGGATTGTGAGAAGGATGTCCAACTGCCTTGTGGGATCGGGCCTAAGCTGGCAGTCGGACATCCCCCAAGTGGTCCCAGATTGAAGAGGGTGCAGGCTGTGCTGAGGGACACTCCCCCCCCCCCATGAATGAATTTCATGCACTGGGCCTCTAGTATAGATATATAACAACAAAACTCTACTTTAGAGCTTCCCTCATTAGTAAACTAGTGTCTCTTCCTGTTCCTCATTTCACCTTTATGGTCCAAGAAAGAAAGAAAGAAAGAAAGAAAGAAAGAAAGAAAGAAAGAAAGAAAGAAAGAAAGAAAGAAAGAAAGAAAGGGAAAGAGAGAGAAAGGGGGGAGAGAGAGAGAGAGAGAGAGAGAGAGAGAGAGAGAGAGAGAGAGAAAAGGAAGGAAGGAAGGAAGGAAGGAAAGAAGGAAGGAAGACAGGACAAACCTGTGTGAGCATATACTTTGCTAGTCCTCTCTGAACCAAAGTTCTAGGGAGGGCCAGGATGAGAAGGGTGTTGTGTGGGATGAGTTAAATTTAAAGCAAGGATTTTAGTCCTGGTCTCTCTTTGAAATCTTGGGAGGAGAGTCCTATGCAGCTTTCCAAGAGAATGGTGGCATAACAAGGGAGTACAGACAAGCCAGCTTTCTTGAGCTGCACTTAGTTCCACTAAGTGGCCCAGAAGTCTCTATAAGTATAATATTGGTGGTGGCAAGGAGAACAGCTAAACGTTTTCTGGGGGTAGAGTTGCCAGGGACAAAGAAAAGTGGGAGTCAAAACAAGTGTCACAGCAAACAGCAAACCTGCATACTGAAACAGGGCCCAATGAGCAAGGCAAATCTTGACTGAGCTAAAGAAATAGATCACAAATGTTTCAGACTTGAGCAGCAGTAGGAGGACTGCCCACCACCAGGGACCCTATCCTGTACTTCTACAGAACTCAAGCCTGGGTCCAGCCCAGCCACCCTGCACTAGAGAGATCCGTGAATACCAGAGCTCAGCACATGTCTTCTCCCCTGCTACCATATGTCTCCCTAGAAATCCATCTTGCAGAAAAGAAATAGGGTGGAGGATTTGACAATGTTTACATAAAATATGCTGTGTTGCCCAGAAGAGACTATTAAACTGGAATTGAGACATTTTAGATAGCAAAGGTTTCTGCTTTATTCTTGTGTAGCTATTTCTGTTTCCCAGTTGCTGATAGTGGATGGAAGATGAAGATTCTTAGGAAAGAGGATTTCTATTAGTTACAAAAATAAGAGCTAACATTTCTCATCACATCAAATAGTGGAGCCTAAATGTTCATTTGCAATCCTGGCATACATACACTAAATTCCTACCAAACAGCCTGTTAATTGGGTGTTTTACAAATAAAGATACTGAAATGTAGAGAGATTATGTGATGTTTTTCTATGGCCACTCTGCAAGCCAAATGGCTAAATCTACATTCAAACAAAGATTGGTAGACTCAATCTCAACAGCACTTGTGAACTGTTATGTGAAGAATTGCAACGAGTGGGGAATTACTTTCCTAGGGCTTGGAGTTAGCTCAGAGGGAGAAGAATAATCCGGAAATAGTCTGTTCAGCTTAGAGGGAATGTTTTGAGTTTTGCTGGGTTGCTGATATAGAAGCACTGTAAGGTTATGAATTGCTTCTGGACAGGCATCAGAGCGGAAATGCATGGGAACACATGGTGGGTTGGCTGGGTTTCTACCCTGGGTGAATGCAGTGCAGATGGTTCTACTGAGGCTGAAATGCCTGTTGGAAAGATGTTCAATAGGTTAATTGTGCACATTCTTTGACAAGTCAGCCCATAATTGCTGATACCAATATATTTGCTGTTGCTGCTTCAAGGGCATGGTTTGTGAATCAGATGATGGAAATGAGGAGGAAGTTGGCCCCGCTTCCTGAAATCTTAGAAACTGAAGAATACATTTGCGATCATGGCTTGTGTTCAAAATCTCTTTGGGGAGAAAATGAAAAGCCAGAATGAAGAACTTATGACTAACATCTCTCTACACATAGTGAAGTTAAGATAATTGAACAACTAATTACAATGTAATTTATTAGCTTTTATGAACGTGGATTAAATAAGTTTTACCCAATTTTAAATCTCAGTTTTCCTTCTCCAAGTACATATTTTCCATTCACAGCCTCAGAATGCACCTCAGAAAACAAGTCCTTCAGCCTACAGGTCATTGCATAAGTCACCAGTGGTGAAATGGGGAGGGGGGCAAGTGGGGGGGGAGTAATTCAGCTTGCTGACACCTTGAGATTTTTTTACCCTTTTGGATTTAATTTTTTAAAAAATACATAAAGTACTTTATGTAATGAATAGAGAGTTATACCCATAGAATTCTTATTTCAATTCTATTCTTCTCACTATGTTTCAACTCACCCCTAGGTAACCATTTTCACTTGTTTTATTGGTTTTTAAAAATGTATGAAAGTAGCATGGAAACAACCCAAGTGTCCATCAACAGAGAATAAGTAAAGAAAATGTGGTATATCTATTCAATGGACTATTATTCCATCTTTAAAAAGAAAAATAACAAACCCTGCCATTGGCACAACATGGATGTATCTGGAAGACATGATGCTATGTATAATAAGCCAATTACAGAAAGACAAATACTGATTCCACTTATATGAAATGTCTAAAATATTCAAAATCACAACAACAGAGGATACAATACTGGTTGCTAGGGACTAGGTGTGGAGGAAATGGGGAGCTGTAATTCAATAGGTATAAGTTTCAGTTATGCTAGATGAATAAACTCCATAGAGATCTGCTGGGCATAGTTTTCTTGGTTACATATTAATTTGTCTTTTACTGAACTATATATTCATGTCCTTTGTCCATTTTTGTGTCAGGCTTTGGTGTTTCTCATTTTAGGAGTTATTTATAAATCAAGAAGGTTATCCCTTTGTCTGTATGGCAAATATTTTCTCCCTGTTTGTAATTTGTCTTACTACCTTTCTGATGTCATTTTCTCCATTCAAAATATTTTAACTTAGATTTCTGTAGTTAGGTTAATCATTTTGTTCTTTCTATTTTTGAACATACTAGTCTCTTTAATTGGACCCCAGGACTACTCTGTTATTATTATACAGGCTGTATACTATGTTTTAATCTGCCAAAACTTGACCCATCTTATTGCTCTTTTTAAAAAGTTTCCCTAGATTTTCTCAAAAGGTTAAAATACATGTAAACTTTAAAATAAACTTATTTAGCCCCAGAAGAAAGAACCTCCTTAAAGGACTTGTATGCATGAATATAGGCCTAACCAATGACATGAACACCAAGGGGGTGAGGGCATGAGTGGGGGACCGGTTGGGGGGTTAATAGAGGGATAAGGACACATATGCAATACCTTAATCAATAAAGAAATTAAAAAAAGAAAGAAATAACCTCCTCAGATTTTATTGAGATTTGACAGGTTTAAGAAGTTCAATGTATTTGTTCAAGAATAAGAATGTCTTTTCATTTATTCCAATCTAATTTTGTACCCATCTCTTCCCTCCCCTTTTTTTGAGTGTTTTAAAGTTTTCCATATTTGTATTTTCCAGATACTTGTTCAATTTATTTCTTTTTTTCTACTACTGCAAATAAGTTCTGCTCTTTCATTATATGTTCTAGTTGGCTATTGTTTGTACATATTGAGTTTATTAATTTTTGTAGGCTATTTTTATATCTTCTGAGCTGACTCATTATTATTTGTATTAGTTTTAGGATTGATTTTCTCATGTTTTTCTAAGACATTATATGATTATCTATAAAAAATAGTGTTACCTCTTATTTTTAATTTTTATATAGTGTATATATGTTTTTATTTGATTAGCTTCTCATGATAGGGTGTTGTTTTCCATCATCTGCTTTAATCCTCTCCACTCCTTATTTAACTCATAGACTGCTTTGCTTATTTACATTGCTCACTAGGTTCTTGAAAACATTTGAATTCATGACATCTCTCAATAGTCAACACCCTAGACATGATCTGAGCTGCAGCTATTGCCCTTAGACAATCACGGTGCATCTGTTCCACCCAGATTAGGGGGGTCAGCATGAGATTCGTCTTGGGGGAACTGCCTATTCACCATACTATTTAGAAGTAGATACTGCAGGAAAATAGAGGGAAAAATATGAATCCAGAGAGATTAGAAATATCAAGCTCAAAGGAGCAAGAACAAGATAATAAATGAGACCATCAGGAGAAAGGACTCAAACAAGATTGAATTTAAATAGGAGTAGACCAGAAATGTGTAGGATGATGTCATTACTCATGAGTAGGTGTCAGGGGCTTACCTTTATAAACCACTAGATTTTTGTGTGTATGGTTTATAGGACTGATTATAAGTCTCAAGATCAAGACTGATCATAATCATTACAGCAAAACTGTTGAGCTAAAATTGGTTCTAGAATTATTTTCTGTATTTTTTTTTTATTGAACAGGTCAAGGGCATAGTATTTGCCCTAGATCAGCACCATATACAACTTTCTGCATGAAAAAAATGTTTTATTATCTAGGTTGTCCAATGAGGTAGTCACTAGCTATACGTGGCTTTTGAGCACTTGATATGTGGCTAGTGCAACTGAGGACACTGAATTTTTAGCTGTATTTAATTTTCATTAATCTAAATTTAATAGACAATGTGGTTAGTGGCTACCTTAGTGGACAGTGCAATTCTGGAACTTTGTATTAAAAAAAAGACATAATATACAAATGCATGGTTTGTGCATGCCTGTGACTGTGGTTTTGTACCAGCCACTTGTAGCACACATCAAACACTAAAATGACCTCTCATTTCTAATATGTTTGTGATGAAATATATTAATAATACAATGCAATTGTAATAAAATATAATCATTTACATTTAATTAAGCTCTCTCAGTCAGCTTATGCTACAATAGCATGCCTCTATAAATTATATTAATTCATATTCCATTGGCAAATAAATGAGTCCAAGAGAAAAATGAAATAACTCACCCAAAGTCATGAAAATTGTTAGTTTCCAATGTGTGGTTTAAACAAAGGTCTTTAATTTCAGGTTTAATTTTCATTCTGTAGCACAAAATTGTACTTTTTAGATGTACAAATGAGTCATTAAAAGTATGTCAGTTTCATAATGTTAAATATTTATCATACACTTGCCATATAACTTGGAAATTTTACCCCTAGATATTTACCCAAGAGAAATGAAACCATATGTTTTCACAAAACGTGTGCATACATGTTTATAGAGGCTTTCTTCACAATTACCCCATTGAATCTAACCCAAATAGTCTTCAACTACTTAAAGGAAAAGCAAATCGTGGTAGATACCCACAATGGAATATTATTCAGCAAGAAAAGATCCATTAATACATGAAATCACAAGAGAAATATAAAATATATTATGCTAAGGGTGAGAAGCAAGACTCAAAAGTTTACATATTCTATCATTCCATTTATCTGATATTCTGTAAAAGTGCAAATTAAAGGAAATAAAATACATCGGTGATTGCCAGACTCTTGCAGTCTTTAAAAAGTGACTTGGAAAAATGGCCAATATCTTTATTATGATCATGTGACTATATGCATTTGTTAAAATCAGAATTTTTTTTACTAAAGTGAGTGACTTTTACTGTATGTAAATATGCTTCAATAAACCTGCTTTATATAAAGTACAATGGCCTATCTTAGGTTGATGGAAAAAGGGGAATATGATTTTTTTCAGACGTAGTCAGCACTGGAGCAACCAATCTGGGGCAATTGGCCAGCAATCTAAAATGCAATAACTAATGTGATGTGACCAGATTTCCAAGAATGCAAATCAGGTGGGTTGTGGGTTGAGAATAGTGAAGACACTCAGGTAGAATGGCTATACCTCTTGGTTAAAATAGGACACAGCCAGCTTCATAAACTATAAAATAGGGGCTGACTTCAAGGAAGCATTGATATATGTCAAGGTCCAACCTAAATCATCAGATCAAGACAGGACCCCACTCACTCCACTTTGGACCCTCTGGACTTATTTCTGTTCTTCTATGTCAAGCTTGTATCTACCTTGGTCCCTGTGCATCAGCTTTTCCCTCTGCTGAGATTGCTCATGAATAAACATTCACTGACCAAGTTACCTAAATCAGCTCCCACCTATCTCCTTTCACATTACTTAGTTTGAATTCTTCATAGCACCTATTATAAGTATCTGAGATTGATTGCTTGTTTGTTCATGACTAATGTATCCATGTATGAGTGAATGGATGAATGAATAGCTGGATTGATTTACTATCTTCATTTACTGGCATGAAGCTTTATGAAAAAAATGTGATCTTATCTGTCTCATTCAATACTGCATCCTCAGCCCATACATTGCCTAATGCTGGTGCTCAGTGAATTGAAGGAATGAATGGATTGTATCAGAAACTGGATGTGATTGAAGTAGCTTATTGCAGGTTATTATGCCTGAAGCTGGAAGGGCTGAGACTGACAAGCTCAATAATTGTAATTCCATCTGGCATGTAATTACAGATGGAGATGAGCATCTTGAGTCTGGATTTCTATGCTGAAAACCAAGCATGATGGGAAAAGGCTGGCAGACCATTTGATCTCAGTGTCCTCCTGTTTATGTAACTGTTACCAAAGGCCAATAATTAAATTCCTCCTGTCTGTGTACTCTAGCCAAAATATGCATGGGCAGTAAAGTCTATGAGAATTGGCTAATCCAGAGACAGGAAGCTCATGCTCTAAAAAACCTGACTCCCTGTTGGTATGTACCCTACAGATGACATAGGACAAAATAACAAGACAACATGAGATAGAGATTCAAGGTTAGGAGCTGATTGGTTAGAGGTGAAATAAGTCTAATAAAGCATTTTTCAGGTCTCAAGGCCAATTTAGAGGTCAGCTCTAGCATCTAGAACCCATTTCAAGGAGAAGTAGCCAGGTAGTCATTCAGCCTTAGGGCTTAGTAGCTAAAATATAACTTAGATTAAGATGTTATTTTAAGCCCTGGCCCGTGTGGCTTAATTGGCTGAATATCATCCTATGCACTGAAAGATTAATGTTTCTCTCTCATATCGATGTTTCTCTCTATCCTTACCCCTTCCTCTCTCTCTCAAATCAATAACAATAAATTAAAAAAGATATTTTCTCTAGCTTGCCAAGGGCTTAAACCTTATGAGGCTCTTCTGTTGCCTCAGAGTCAACGATCGTCACAGTGAGAGACTAATATCAGATCAGTGAAATGTACAGAGAGAAGAAAAAACAGGATTGTTTTAAACCAATAGTTCAAATCCAATCATAATTATGAGAACACCCAGTTTCAAAACCAGTACTCACTTTCCCAGTAGTCACTTTACATAGAAGCTGTTTCTCTCAGTACAAGCAGTGTTTTACAGATGTCCTTTCCAGTGTTCCCCTGTCTTTCTGCTGGTGCTCATCTTGGTTGCTAAGACAGTTTCTATGGCAAAGACCCATCAGCTAAGTGAGGATTCATTCAGTAAACATTTAAACAGGTGAACTTGACCTGAGAGCAGCTGCTTTTCAGCAGGCAGCAGACAGGAGTGTACTGGGCTCAGATCAGCAACTTCAGCTGTGTTACAGGATGCACTGGAAGGTTTTATGGTTTTTCCTATTGGCATTTGTGGTGAAACATATTCGAAGTCTGTCCATCTGTGTATGTTTAAGAATATTCCAGTTTCCTGAAAGGAATATAGAAGCTACTTTATAGGATGGAAGGTTGGCAGACATTTTGCATTAAAAAGCTGGAGCCTGGCTACTGATTGCTTGATAAGTGAGAGTTCTGTTAGATATAAAGAGAAAAGGGGAACATTGGAAAGGCTCAGCTTGTTCTGATGGTTTGCCATGCAGGTCAAAAGATGTTATTTCCTCCTAATACAGAGACCCTAAAAGTTGTTCTTCCAATTTCACCGATAGTTATGCTCATCATACATTCTCTAGAGCCACAGACCTATTTTTCTCTAGAAAATAAAAATTGCCAGCCTCACCTGCCAATTCCATATATTCCTTTCACTGATGCTAGAAGCATTTGTACATGGGCCAGAAAACTTCTTTTTCTGTACAGAAAGTGCAGCTAATCTCAATTAACATTTGCAAACTTGATGATGTCCAAATATTCAGACCTATGATATCCTTATCTTCGGCTCATCCATACTAAGCTAGCTCTCACTGTTTATCTGATTTTTTCTTTTCTTTTCTTTTCTTTTCAGTATTGAGATAGGAGCTGCTTTCTTTGTGTCATAGAGAATTTTTATTTTTTAAATTTTTTTATTTTTTTTTTGCAGTATAACTTAGATTTAATAGTAGTACATATGTTTTTCTTTTCCCCCCCATTTTCCTCCCCCCAGCCTCCCCTACCCCCCAGCACATGTCCCCACCTGTCTCCCTCCCCCGCCCCCCCGCCCCAGTGTCTTTCATTCATTGGTTATGCTCATATGCATGCATACAAGTCCTTCAGTTTCAAAAAGAATTTTTTAAAGTCTTGAGCAATTTCTGGGATCTCCAGTCACCCCATTTGCCTTTATTCTAAAGAGTTATCTTTAACCCCAGTTGTATAAGGACATAATGAACAATTGCTTAAGTTTAGAGTTCTCCAGTTCATGGCAAGAATCATATGTGTCCTCCTCTCCTTTATTGATTTCCAATCAACAAGTATTTTTTGAACACCTACTCTATGCAGAACAACTGAGGCAGATGTCACAGCAGACAAGGACAACTAAGATGGTTTATGATGAACTCACACTTTGGCAAGTTTTAGAAAATACTTTCAGAACTCAGCATACTTTATTATTTTTTTCCAGAATCTGCAACTTCCCCAATTCCCTGCAGGCAGCCTTCTCTAGAATTATATTATGACACCAACACATGAATGGCTATGTGTGCATTAATGTGTCAGGTTGTATTTTGAGGAGAGTATCCATGAAAGTTGGAACTCATCATTTA
Organism: Antrozous pallidus; assembly: GCA_027563665.1. Taxonomy (NCBI): domain Eukaryota; kingdom Metazoa; phylum Chordata; class Mammalia; order Chiroptera; family Vespertilionidae; genus Antrozous; species Antrozous pallidus. The sequence continues at coordinate 26,577,503 of CM050508.1, read as the reverse complement.
TAGCAGTCATGCTTTTGACTTTTTATTCTAATTCTGAGTTTAAATGAATTGCAGACTGTCCATACTACATAATACAGTATATCTATTGGGAATGAAAATGCAAATGTATATCTCATGATGTAAACTATGCATATGCTTTATTGTTGAGTGAAGGAAAGTAAATTGCAACGTGTATTTCAAGATTGTTTCATTTGTAAAAAGAATCTATAATCAGATCTATGAACATTTATATGTACATGTTTTTGGTTTAATAAGAAATTTTGAATATTACAGATAAAATGTTAATATTGGTCATCACTGATAGGTAGTATCTCAGAAGATTAAGACTTTTCTTGACATTCTCCCTCAAGAAATTCCTATAATGAACTTTGTTCTTGTGTAATGGAGGCATTAGCAAGACATTGGGTTAAAGATGTGGGGGACATACAGTGGTTTCAGAGGGATTCCATGTCATAAGGAATCTTCTTATACACATATTTCAGTTCTCTGCAGGACCTTTTCTCTAGAGTAAATAAGGACATTAGCATTTCAAAAATTGGATTGTTTTTTTGAGAGAATAGAGGGGAGGGAGGATAAAGAGAGAGAAAGAGAAACATACTTGTGAGAGAGACAAATCCATTGGTTGCCTCTGGGGCCAGGGACCAAGCCTACAACAGAGGTAGGTGCCCTTTACTGGGAATCAAACCCATGACCCTTCAGTCCTTGGGCCAACATTCTAACCATTGAACCAAACAGGCCAGGGCTACTTGGCTCTCTTTAATGAAACAATGATATATCCAGTCTTTCCCCTGTAATTACCTTTCCTCTAAAATTGACTTTTTAAATTAAGAGAAAATCCATAGTTCTTTCGTATTGAAGCCTTTACAAAAATATAAATAGTGTAGTATGAAATGAATAACACAAGAAAATATCTCTGAAGCCCATCTTGCAAACATTTGTAGAGATTGTGTCTGTTGCCCTATGCCTTATTCTCAGCTGGGTCTGTTGTTCTAGTAAACACCAGCCATTATTCTATTTTCTGTAGCATCTCCAGGTTCCCAAAGGTCTTTGAAAGCTGAAAAAAACTCACCAGCTCCTACAATGGTGTTAGCAATGGCAAGGTTTATTTCCTCCCTGGACAATATTCCTGGGCTTGCATACATTTGCTCTTTTCAATGAGCCATGTACTCTAAATGTCACCTTGCTTCCACTTAGAATAGCCCGTGTTCTGGCTGTCCAGAGGCCTCCAGGAATAGCCAGCAGATAGATGGCTTCCTGAAATTTCTCTCCTTATCTTCTACTGTGAATTCCTTTCATAAGTAATCTCTTGTGGCCTGGATGCACAGCTCCTTTGCATATGTGCTGTGAAATAAAATTGCAGATAATGTGTGAGCCAATTTTCTAACATTCTTCTCTCTCCCAGTCCCTACTGTCCCCACTATGTGACCTCAGAGCTCTTTACTTATTTAGCAAAGCTCAGTTTAAATGGCACTAATTAGTGAAGAATGAAAAGTTGAGGGTGTTTGCATGTTCAAATAAAGAAAAAGGAGTGTGTGTGTGTGTGTGTATGCATATGTCTGTCCTTTGGGAGTGTCAGGAAAAGAAAAATTAGGACTGAAAAGTATATGAGGCTGCTTTCCTTTTCCTTGAAAAATGAAAGAAAATTGCTCCTTTCCTATAACTTTTACCCTAAAATGCTTCTAAGATGCTTGCAGAATTTTTAAAAAATATAAATATACAAGTTATCATCACCTCCAGAGCAATTGCTATTTAAATGGAATTTGGTACACTTTTCAGTTTCATATGCAAAAGCATTGAGCACATTCCAAATCCTTTTCCTTATAAACTGACTGTAACCTTCTTTGCAGTAGCATTTAAAGGATACTGCATTCAAAATACTCACCTTAAAGAAGGTTCCATTTCGCTGAGACCGGTTTGGCTCAATGGATAGAGCCTCGGACTGCGAACTGAAGGGTCCCAGGTTCGATTCTGGTCAAGGACATGTACCTTGGCTGCGGGCACATCCCCAGTAGGGGGAGTGCAAGAGGCAGCTGATTGATGTTTATGGCTTTCTATCCCTCTCATCTTCCTCTCTGTAAAAAAAAAAAAAAAGAAGGCTCCATTTCTTTAACATCACTCTTTCTCCTTTCTGTTTGTCCACTCTCTTCCTTAATAGTTAAATCCTTAAGATAGCATATTCTGGTCAGCATCAACTGTCTAAGAACAAATAAACAGAGTTTGGTCATAACATCTTGACTTTAGTTGTGTTTCAGCCCCATGTCCATGAAAGCAGAAGACCCTATGGACCACACCTTCATGAAACCAGATAGAATGACTTCATAGCTAACATCAGGACCTGACACAGGATATTCCCTATCCTGGCTCCAGCCAATGAGTGGAGCCCACAACCCCAACTCCTTTAGTCACAATGATTAACGATTTCCCCCTATATAATCCATCCCCTGGAAGCTTTGGGGAGCCAGCCAAGTCATCTATGACTCTGGGTGTGGTGCCATTTCCTTATAAATAAATCTCTATTTTCTTGGTTGCAAACTCCTTTTCGAATTTGATTGGGCTTTGATATATGTAGGTAAATGGCCCCTTTAGTCCTATAACAAATTTAAAGTGGAAAAATAGAAGACCGGGAGGCAATTCCATTTGGGGGAAAGATTCACAGGTGGGTGATTGGATACTCCATCTAAACCAGCTTTGCTCTGGGCAACCCTCAGTAGATTTTGCTGCTTCTTGACAAATGATGTTTATTTTTCTTATCAGCCCTTACCAGAATATCAAGGTAGGGTGTCCCAAGATGCTAAATGCTCAAGATACAAAGATAAATTTGATGTCTTTGATTTGTTTTTTTTCCTTTAGGAGGTCTGTCCTTTGGGAGTGTCAGCTTAATAAACAACCTGTGAAGAATAGTCTGTACTCCGGAGAAGCTATTCTGCCTAAGGGTGTTCTGAAAGGCTTCTCAGAGGAGGGTACATTTGAGCTGAGTATCAATGAATGAGAAGTAAATGGCAGAAAAAGAAAAGTAGAGTAGATCATGTTTTTGTTTTTCTGCATGCTGCCCTCACACCCCTTTCAGTCCCTCTCCCCCTACTCACCCTCACAGTCTCCTATCATAGTCTTCTATCACAATCTCCTATCACAGTCTCCTTGGGTCATAGTTCAAGGTTTCTAATCAGGGAAAATCATGTCTTTGGCACAGCATTTGATTCAGGGGTAGGTGAATGGCTCAAGAATCAGAATTCACACTAAAATGTAATCAGTTTTCTTTCTTAGTATCAGAAATTATAATCATGAAGTTATGTGGCATAGTTTCCTCTGCAGCAGGAAGGCCTGTTTGTGGAATGATGCTTACTGACAGAGCAGAGCGGAGGAATCTCATAATGTAATAGAAAGGGAGTGGGAGAGAGTTTGCTGATGACATCTTCAAAGTCCTGCATAGCTGTTTCTTAAGCATAAACACTCCCCAAACACATCTGTTTTAAAAACCTTATTTACTTTGGTTGAGTTTGTGTTCCCTATAATCAGGAAGTCTTAACTAATATAAAGGGCTTACAATTTGGAAGATCATCCTGTACATGAGTCTGCAGGCATGAATGACCCTGGGCTTCTTAGGAAATGGCGCTGCACAAGTGACAAAGGGCAGCATGGCAATTGCTTCCGTTGCAGTTATGTTTGTGAGGGTCTCTGATATGCCCCAACCCTATTATTTTTTTAAACTTCTTTTGAGCCTTCCACTGAAAGCCACTTTGTAGTTATGCGTCACTGGAGAGGAGATGTGCTTCATTGCTGTGGTAAATATAGGATCCTCTACTGCCTAAGATGTGATTCTTCATGGTGATGGCAGCAACATCTGTGGCAGAAACCATAGTACGTTCTCTGAGTGATATTTAGATGCATGTTCCTTTCACTTAAAGGGCAGGATCCAAGAGGGAGCTGACAAGATTTGTCTTCCCCACAGCAAGTTGAAAGAAGCAAAATATTCTTCCTGACATGTCTTGGAGAGGCTCATGTCAGGATCAGAAAGAACTCAAAGAATTCTCAAATTTGGAAGTCTTTTGCCCTTGAAATCTGCCGGGAAGCAAGAAGTCATAGCATATTTTCAGCAGGAACCCTCAGAACAAGGTTGTGATGACAGGCCTCTTCAGGTAAGCTGAAGGTGGGGCATTCACTCCTTGTACAATTTGAGGGCTCGGATATCTGATTTCTGAATTTTCCTCGAATGTGGTTTCTGGAAGTGCTTTGGATTCTGGGTGGAGATATATAATTTTTAACCTGGGTTCTTCCATATGGCTTCCCTCTTTCTTAGTTAAGCTGGTGATGACAGCTTTCTCATTGATTAGTGAAGTGTTGACTAAGAAATGGGTTATCCTTTTCTATCAAGGCAGATTTCAGAGACTGCTCTTCAACATTTGCTCTGTAGACACTCCCCATCTTTATTGAACTACAGATTCTTGGGCTTTGTCTGAGAACTATTGGAGGTGTGTGATATTGTGATTCATTAGAAATATATATTTTCTCATTGTCAAGTTCCTGGCTCACAGCTCTCAAAACACTCAAAATTTCCTGAGTAATAAGAGTAATGAAAATATCTTTTGTTATAATATTTGGCCTCTTGTCCTCAGTTCCTGAAACCACTTCAGAGCCATAAAGGTGAAATGGTGTCTTGCTATTCACACCAAGCCCCTTTCCACCACAACTGGGTTTATGTTATGAGGTGACTATTGGAAAGCAGCTAAGGATGGGGACTTGTTGCCAGGGGAACAAACCAGGAACAGAGAGTTAAAACTTTCTGACTGGGAACAAGAAAAGGGCTGGAAGTTGAATCAACAGCCAATGACTAATGATTTAATCAATCATGCCCATGTAATGAAACCTTCATAAAAACATAAGGACAGAGTTTGGAATGCTTCCAGGCAGTATGGTTTCTGCCACAGGTGCTGGAAGAATAGACAGGTGGAGAAAGCATGGAAGCTTGATGTACATGCCCCATTCCTTGCCCTATGCATCTCTTCATTTGGCCATTATTGAGTTATATCCTTTATAATAAACTGGTAACTTAACAAGTGAAATACCTTTCTAAGTTCTGTGAGCTAATCTGGCAAAGTAAGCAAACCAAAGGAGGAGCCCCCTAGGACCTCCAATCTATATCAAGTCAGTCAGAAACACAAGCATCTGAAGTTGGTGGGGTGGGGTGTAGTCTTGAAGGAGTTAACCCTTAACCCGTGGAGTCTGATGCTACCTCTGTGTAGATAATGTCAGGATTAAGTTAAATTGTAGAACACCTAGCTGATGATGAAGCCTTGCTTGGTAGAGCAGCAACAACCCTCTGCACACATCAGAATTGGTGGCACACACTGAAATTCGTGACCAGAATTTTTAGCATGTATCTTGAAAATATAGATTATAAACAAACTCTCCAAGTGATTCATGTGTACATTAATAGTTGAGAACAACTAAGCGAGACCCTGGTCTGGGCTCATAATTCAGGATAAAGAACTCAGGAGATGCTGCTTTCTGAATAACAATTACCTTTGTTCACTCACAGAGGGGGCTCTCTAGAACCACTTCTCTTTCAACCTACAAAGCACAGGAAGTACAGAAAACCTGTAGAAGGATAGAAAATGATATATTTTAAAAATAGGATGAGAGACTGCATTGTTCAGCAAACTCAGTCACTGCTGGGAGCCAGCTAGTGTGGCTCTTAAAAAATGCACTTGGGATTTGCAGGTAGAGAACCTCACAGGAAGCAATGATACAACTATTCTAATACTTCAACTTCAAACCTTAGATTTGTGTGGACATTTTTGAAATTAAAATCATTACCCAAAACACAAACACTTTATTTTTTTTCCTTTTCTTATCAGAGCATGTAGATATGCAAAAACAGAAACACAGTACACATTGAAATATTATGTAATTCTCTGCTTTCTTATGATTAAGGAGATTCACTGTATTCAAACTCTTGGGGTGTTTCCTGTCCATTAAACAAATGAAACTTTCTCCATCAAGGCAATACCTAAACAACAATTATTTTCAGCTTCTTAAACAGACACACCCAAGGCAAAGACAAAACAACTCCCTTCCCCACGAAGCAGCAGCCAAGGTCTGATCATGAAAATGGCACCTGAATGGCTGTTGACACTGCCTTTTCCCTGTAGTTTGCCTGATAATTTTTTTTTGTGTGTGTGTGTGTGAATGATTAATGGAGAGGCAGCTGCTGAAGCAAATAAAATTCAAAACCCCATTAATATTGGTGACTCATCAACCGTATCCTTTCTCCATGTCTGAAAATGTCAAGAAATTAAATAGGCACCGTACATCCGGGAGATAAATCCCAAGTCAGAGCTATAACCACATCTAAATATTCTTGGCCTCATTTGGAAATTGACTGTCACCTGGGACATGGCCTGGTTTGTAGTCCCATCTACAGAGTCAGGATAGACAATCAATCTCACCAAGAAAAGCACTCGGCTCATCCTTTAGCAGAGCTAGAATTGTGAGGCATATTATCAGATGGAGTAAATAGCAGCTACACATGTCCTGAGCTTGGCTTTTTCAGAGCAGAAACAAAGAGGGCAGTAGGGAAGCACTGACACTGCATGGACCCCTCATTTAACTAAACATATTTGTCTTACATTGTGTGTAAGATATAGATAGAAATGAATGTTTAGGAACATTTGAATAATAATCGTTTTAATTTTTAGTTTGTCCCTGAAGATTTAGTGTAAACAATTAGCTTCTAGTTACTTGAAACTTATTTTAATTCAAATAGCTTTTTCAGTCTATAACATGGGGACCAGTCTTCTTGTGTGGAAATGATAAACAAAAATAAATCCTTAGAAAATAAAATTTATAAATCTTTGAAATTTTAAGCCCTTATAACAAAACTGGATGATAAAAATATCTAGAATGGTAACGTGACTTACACGGTTGTTTTGTTCTTTGCTAAAGTTACTCTTGGCTATTATTAATTTAATAAACTTTTTTTATTTATTAGAGTCTCAACCAGGAGCCCAGGTGACATGAATCATCAAGGTATGTGTGTGGGGGGTCCCTGTCCATCAGGGAAAAAGATTTTATATATATATATGTGTGTATATATATATATATATATATATATATATATATATATATACACTAAGGGCCTGATGCATGAAATTCGTGCAAGAGTAGGCCTTCCTTCCCCTGACTGTTGGCACTGGCTTCCCTCTGGCACCCAGGACCAGGACTGGCTTCCCTCTAGCTGCCAGTAGGCACCTGGGTCCCAGGCTTCACTCTGCCCAGGTTGTCTGAAAGAATGTCTGGTCTAATTAGCATATTACTCTTTTATTATTGTAGATATACCAGAGCATGGGTTATGTATAACAGTCCATGAAAATGAGGAATAGCAATTCATAGATTCTGAGAAGAAGGAATACTTAGGTAAGGGAGGACCAAGAATAGAGTGGGGTCCTCAACAATCCCATGAAGATTTTATTATCATCATCACCTCTTTAAGAAGTGGGCCCAAATTTACATAGCTTCTAAGTGGCAGTGCTGAGACTCCTAACCATTGTACTGTTCTTCCTCTAATAGCATTAAAGGTTACCTGCATGGACTGGAAACACACACAAACATTTTAGTTTATAAACAGATTTTTTATCTCCATAGTCAAAAGCTATTTCCACTATTGGTGAAAAGGAGGGCACTCAGAAATCCTGGTGCTACCTCAAGGAGGGGGAACTCATTTGTGCTCATGCATGTGTCTGTGGTCAGCTATTACAGATCCGGGAGAGCCTCATTTAGATAACTCAGATCTGATTCCATGTGTTATCTCAGTCTCCCCTCTCAGACAAATGCAGAAGAGCAACAGGGAGAGCAGAGAATTCAGTCTTTGGGAGGCCTTGGCTCAGAATTGGAACCTCCTCTTTTCTCTCACATTCTGTTGAAAAAGCAACTTAAAAACAAGTCCAGATTCTCTAGCCATGTTATGATTACTATATCAACCTTAACCCTAACCCTAACTCTACCTTTTCCTAGGCAAAATCACTTCTGCTGCCAGAATTCAATCTTGTTCTTCTCCTTCCTTACTCCTGTCATGTCTCCACAACCACCTGGTCCCTCCAGTATCTCTCCCATTTTTCCCAGGGTGGAGGATTGGGAGAGAAGACTGCAGCTCTTGATTGACGGAGCTTTCAAGTCATCTAGCAATGGGTGTAGATGCCTCGGGAAGAGTGAGACTTTTGGGGCCATTTTTTGCAAACCATCTACACAGAGAATAATCGAGCAGTAAGACCCACTTTGCCATACAACTTATGGCCACTATTTTTGTTATGCTTTCTATTTACATAGTAAAAAAAAAAACATAATTTGATTTCAGTTTCTTGCATTTTTTCAGATTTCGAAAGCAAGCAAAAGTCTTTATGTTCTATCAAGTTACTATTTGGTGTTTTCTGTCACTTCTAATTGAAGAGATACTGCATTAAAAAAATCGTGAAGTATTGGATAACCCAAGGGAAATTTTTGAAGTTCCATTAGGAACTACAGAGGAAACACTTCACAGTTGCAATATAAACTCAGGCAAAAATGTGCACTTTACTTTTTCTCTACTTGGGAAAAACATTATTATTTTCATTTCATTGTTTTCAAAGTAATGGAAAATGGTCAATTTTATATTCCTCTAGAGTAAACATACTGAATGGAAAATTTCAAACTCAGCCATTTCTCCTGCTTGATAACAAGTCAATGATAGTAAATGAACTGCTTAGACTGTGAAACAGGAGGATTATAGAATATATGTATTTGTCATATATAATTTAAAACCTGATTTTTTTCAAAAATAGCTTCTACTCATTTATAATAAAACTAGAGGCCCAGTGTACAAAATTTGTGCATGGGGAGGTGTCTCTCAGCCCAGCTTGCACCCTCTCCAATATGGGACATCCCTCTCATAAACCAGGACTGCTGGCTTCCAACTGATCGCCTACCTGCCTTCCTGATTGCCCCTAACCACCTCTGCCTGCCAGCCTAATTAATGTCTAACTGCTCCCCTGCCAGCCTGATTGCCCCTAACTGCTCTCCTCTGCTAGTCTGGTCACTCCTAACTGCCCTCTCCTGCAGGCTTGATTTCCCACCAACTGTCCTCCCCTGCAGGCCTGGTCACCCCCAACTTCCCTCCCTTTCAGGCCTGGTCCCTTCCAACTGCCCTCCCCTGCTGGCCATCTTGTGGCAGCTATCTTGTGTACACATGGGGGCAGCCATCTTGTGTGTTGGAGTGATGGTCAATTTGCATATTACTCTTTTATTAGATAGGATGAACGTATAGTAAATCCTTTAAAATAATTGTAGAAGATGAAGAGGAAGCAATAGTGAAAGTATAAAATATCTGAACTGATGGAATTATGTAAAATATCATTAAATTATACTTTATACTTCATCCTTAGAAAGAAACAATTAACTTTATAGGTAAAGACAGTTCAATTTATTCTCTCAAGCAGTGATCTTATCCAAGGATTACTAGCACAATAGTGTTACAAATAATTTGCTGTTAATAACTGTTAAAATTGTTGAATGGTTTTCATTAAAAATATTGATAGGAAATATTTACTTTCACCCATTTACTTTTTTTGAGTGGGAAAGAAAGGAATCCTATTTAATGAAAGAGTAATATGAAGATTGATCATCACTCCAACACACAAGATGGCTGCCCCCATGTAGTCAAAGATCCTGCTCTCATGTGGACACAAGATGACCACCACAAGATGGCCAGCAGAGGAGGGCAGTTGGGAGGGACTGGCCTGCAAGGCAAGGCAATTGTGGGTAATAAAGCCTGCAGAAGAGGGTAGATAGGGGTGACAAGGCCAGCAGAGGAGGGAAGTTGGAGATAACAGGTCCTGTTAGGTAAGAGCAATTAGGGGTGACCCGGCCTGCAGGGGAATGCAGTTAGGGGCAAACAGGCTGGCAGGGGAGCAGTTAGGCATCAATCAGGCTGGCAAGGAAGTGGTTAGGGGATGATTAGGCTGACAGGCAGAAGCGGTTAGGAGCAATCAGGATCGCAGGCAGGTGAACAGTTGGGAGCCAGCAGTCCTGGATTGTGAGAGGGCTGTCCGACTGCCTGTTTAAAGCTCAATTCCAGTGGGCAGTTAGACATCCCTCCAGGGGTCCCAGAGTGGAGAGGGTGCAGACCGGGCTGAGGGACACCCCGGTCTCCTCCCCATGCACAAATTTCATACACTGAGCATCTAGTGTATGTATAATGAGGTTGCTGTTATTTATCTATGGAAGTCTGGCTACATACAAAATCTAAATGTCATCTGCTAGAAGTGTCAGAGTGGTGGAAAGACTGAAAGATGCCACTCCAAATGGTGGGGATTCTTTGCCCGTGGCCACTTAATACATATTGATTCTTTGCATCAATTTGAGATCTTAGGAGAATATTATGAACCCTTAGGATGTCACAGCTGTACAGGTGCCCACCGATAGGGGGGTAAAGTAATGGCTAGCAGCAGGAGATAGACAAATACTAGTGATATCAATACTATCTCAAATAAAAAATTAAAAAATATAAAGATTATATTTTAGAACAGTTTTTAAATGTCACAGCAAAATTAGAGGAAAGTACAGAGATTCCCCATATATCCTATGCCCGTACACATGCATAGCCTCGCCCATTATCCATATGCTCTACCAGAGAGGCACATTTGTTAAAATTAATGAAACTACATCAGCACAAATTACCACCAGAATCAAAAGTTGACATTAGGGCCCAGCTAGTGTTGCTCAGTGGTTAAGCATCAACTTATGAACCAGGAAGTCATGGTTTGATTCCCAGCTAGGGCATAAGCCCAGGTTGCAGGCTCAATCTCTGGTGTGGGGTGTGTGGGAGGCAGCCAATCAATAATTCTCTCTCATCATTGATGTCTCTCTCTCTCTCTCTCTCTCTCTCTCTGAAATCAATAAAAATATATTTTTTAAAAGTTTATGTTAGGGTTCACTCTTAGTATTGTACAGTCCATGGGTTTGAATTTATGACATATATCTACTATTGTATCATCACACAAAGTCATCCCACTGCCATAAAAATTCTTTATGAGCCCCTGTTCATCTTTCCCCAACCCTTAACTCTTGGTAACCCTGATTTCTTTTCTTTTTTTTTTTTAAATATATTTTATTGATTTTTCACAGAGAGGAAGGGACAGGTATAGAAAGTCAGAAACATTGATGAGAGAGAGACATCAATCAGCTGCCTCCTGCACACCCCCTGCTGGGGATGCACCCGCAGCCACGGTACATGCCCTTGCCGGAATCGAACCCGGGACCCTTCAGTCCGCAGGCCGACGCTCTATCCACTGAGCCAAACCGGTCTCGGCAACCCTGATTTCTTTAAACATCTCAATAGTGTTGCCTTTTTCAGAAATAGAGAAGTTATCAACAACAAAAAAAATAAATACAACTATTCAGGAATATTGTGATATCTTTGACATTATATGATATCTTAACACCTATATATGTGTTACTTTTTGGTAACTTTTGTGGTGCTTTCTTGAGTTAAAAAATATTAACAATGAGGTCAAAATTGGCAATTAGTTTGCTATCTTTCTTTCAGTTTCCTGCTGATGATAAATGGCATCTAATCTACTAGAGCTGCTTGAACAAAATGAACCATCTCCAACCTTTCATCAGTCAAAAGCTAAATCTAAAAAGAGGTGATTAAGCAGATGAGTTTAGAATTAAAAGTGTGAACAGAAATTTTCAAGATTTGGCACCTAATGTCTCAGTATTATGATTTTTTAAAAGGTTGCTGTTTGTATGAGGATGGAAGGCTAGTATTGCAACCTACTACTCCATATCAAGATTTTGTCCCTCAATTCTTCCACTGTTAGGAATTGCTTTTTCTGGGTGCTAGAAGCAGTGTTTTAAATCATTACCAGGCAGTTAACAAGGGAAACACAGGTGCCTGATGTCTGCCTGATTCACTACTCTATTAGTGGGAAATGTTGGCAGCAAGAGAGCTGATGAAATGTTTGGGGGAAAGGAAGCACAAATGTGGAAGCCCTGGTTTATGTTCTGGGCCCTGCCACTCAATTTTTGAGACCCTAGCTCTGTAAAAACTGTTATTTAAAGACGGGAAATTATAGATCTGGAGTCCCAGAAATCATGAGTTGCAGGACTCAGAACATAAACCAGGACTCCTGACTTCCATATCTGCATTTGAACATCAAGAAGGAGAAAACCACAAGGAATAGACAACTTTAACACAGACAATGAAGCCATTGAAATTGTGAAATATTTTGCTTATCTTGGTTCGGTCATGCATTAAGTTTCTGGGATTGTTCCTTTAGGTTAATATAACCAGTGAACCATCCAAAATTCCAAAACCATTTTGAAATCCTAAATACAGTCCCTTTACATGAATATAACAAGTGAGCCATTCTAAAACACAACTAGCTATATGGATAATATACTCTTAGGATCAATGTAGGCTAAGATTGAGAGCAAATTTCTAATTACCAGCAAGTTTCCAAGCATTGCAGTTATTTAAAATTTTTGTAAATTTTCATTTGTTTTGTCTATAATGATGTTTCTTACCATTAAGTAGCTGGTTCTTCCAGTGTCTGCTTAAATCCCACATTTCTAATGACCCCTACAGATTAAAGAGTTCAGAATAATGAGTAATGGTATGTTATACAATACTGATGACATTTTTGCTACCTAGGGTAGGTTTTTGGAATTCAACTGAACATACAAATAGATGTCTTCAGCTGAAATGCAGATGGGTTTCTTTTACTCCAAGCCACTCATTACTTAGTGACAAGCTGTCACACCTTATTAGATATATTTCCTCTGTCCTAGAGATTTGTATTCTTTTTGTCATCCTATCTGCCTGTGCTAGACCAAAAGGGAGATCAACCTAGCCAGATATTGGCAGACAGGTTTGAAGAATCACCTCCCATGAAAATACTTTCTATCAGATATGAAAAGACTATCTCCTTATCTCTATCTCTGCGCATTTCCTTTATTCTAAGGTAATAAGCTAAGTGTACTTGACTGGCATGAGCTGAAGGAAATGAAATGTCAGTGCACAATCTAGGTAGACTCCAGATATCTTCAATTTTAACTCAGAGAGAAAACTTAGTCATAATCTGGTCTTAACCTCTTCATACAGAGTTCCAGAAAGGATAATGATTTGTACAAGGTCTCAAGGTGAATCAGTGTGCCAGTCAAGAATGAAATACATACTTAAATTTCTTCAGCTATAAAGCAGGGATAATAATAGCCCATCTCACAGATGAGGCCTGATCATCATATGTTTTATTCGTAGCACTCTCATCTGTGGGACATTTTTTCCCCCAAATATTCCAATATAACTGTCAGGTTTCCTGAATAGGAGATTATACCTAAGTGCATAATATGTACATTTCTAGCCCTGATTATCTGAGCCTCAATCCTTCACTCATAAAAGATGCCTAATTTGAACAATCTCATGTGATTTGAGAGTCAGATAACATAATATATGTGAAAAACATTGTAAATTGTAAAGTGATATTTAAATACTGGTTGGTGCTATGCCTGCAAGTACTTGTCTTAATGTTACCTCACATGCCTTCAAGAGAATATTACTTGTCTGATTTTAAGTTTGGGGTACAATTAAGGAATTCAGTTAGTTATCAGAAATAATGAACCTAAAAACATATTCATATTGGATGCGGAAAGAGATGTTTTGACAGTGTAGTTAGAACAAAACGATAGCAATGTTGAACCTTTTTTTTTTTTTTTCAGCTAATGCCTTCACTGAGCAATCCTAGTGAAGGGTTTTGACATGTCTTAATCTCCATTGGCCACTATGACATAAAATCTGTCTGCTACAGATTACCAGAAAATTGTTCTGAGACACAGAACCAGATAGCTTACTACTAAACTGAAATGGAGAAGGCAAAATGAGTTCATTGTCCCAAAATTATTTATATTAAATTTATTCCACATACTAATAGAATTAGAATAATTATTAGTCTATATATGATGAAAGTCCAAATATACTATTATATTTCTATATTTGTAAGATATAATTCAGATAATATCTATGTAAGTGGCTGGTTAGAGAAAATGTGCATTGAGAAAGTTGGACATTGCTTGCTTTGGCTGGTTTCTTGCTAATCCAAACCTTAGGGAAGCTGATGGGAAGGAGCCTGACAGTAGTATAGTCTTGGGAGTTTGTCCAAGGCTGAGGCAACAATCTTTGGGAAATTTAATTTTATATGGAATCAGTTTGTTCTGATGGATATTTTAAACCCCTGTTTCCAAGGACAATATAAATGGTTCCAATCATAATTTTTGTATGAGGATCCTGATTACTAGTTATAACCATAAAAGCATCACAAATGCTTTCTGGAATGGGGATGGATATAAACAAAGCATAGAGCAAAGAATATATAGGTTTTTTTTTATTCTTGCATTCACACTACATATACTTTCCACTCATTGCTTCAAATTATATTTACTGAAGATTACAAATGCCTTCTGGTATGGAAACATTTATTAAATTCTTATTAGTTCAGAGTAGCAAGCTAAATACAAAATTAACATTATGAAGACTATCAATAATCTTAGTCAATTTTGGCCCCCAACAGTGACTCCATGAAAAGGTAACTGCTTATTGAACCAATTGAAACATCACCTATCTTTCTCTGATTAGTACATGCTAAGGAAACAAAAGAGAGCCGACAAAAACAGTAATCTTATTGGCCTTAGATTATTAGGCTGGTGCTCAAATCCTTTACACAAATGAATTGTATTTATCAATCTGTATTTTCTTAAGAATCACAGCATGACATAAATACAAAAAAAATAAGTCATTGTTTTGCCTGGTGCTGAACTAACTGGCTTAAGTCATGATTCATGAGACAATAGCTTCTTTGGAAATGGCAAAGTCATTCTTCTTATACATAAGTTAAACAGAAAGAAACTTTGATTCATAATTATGATTCAAAGGAACAACAAAAAAGAGCTTTTATATTATATTGATTCTTTATATTCTAAATTCTATTGAGTAGATTATCAAGCTTTATGTATAACTTGTCTTAAATCTAAGGGAGGTAATTTTCTAGCAGCTCTACCCCGGTGTTATAAGTTAGAAGTTCAGAAAGACTTACATATTTGATTTTTACATTAAGTCTCTTTTGTTAAAAACCCAAAGATACAAAAACAAAGGCATCATTAAGTATAAAAATATTTAGGCCAGGAGATGACAGTATGAATACAAAGAAGAAACCAGGCCAGTTGGAAAACAGCACTCAGATAATGGTAGCTCATTAGGACATTGAAGCAGTCAGGTTTTAAAATAAAGATCTAAAACAGAAACTAGGCCACTTGACTCACAGTGGGACAAATATTATAAATACAAGCTCCTTCCACAAGAGGAACAATTTGGCTCTACTTCCTTGTATAATAAACAAACAAAAGGGGTTGCACAGTGTCACAACTGAATTAAAAGGTGATTTCTGCAGTTGCAAGGATTAAAATTATAGTAGGCCTGAAGTAAATTCAACAAATGCGTCATATGTACAGAGAGAGTATTTAGTATTCTTTGACTGACTGCCCAACATTTAATCCCAATAGTACTACAATTTCTTCTTGGAGAGTTATCTCTTTTTTCCTCATTTTATGTCTTTTTTTTTTAATTTACAATATAACTTATATTTAATAGTAGCACATATGTTTTCCTTTTACCTCCAATATTCTCCCCCCAGCCTCCCTTACCCCCCAGCACATGTCCCCACCTGCCTCCCTCCCCGCCCCAGTGTCTTTCATTCATTTGTTATGCTCATAACTATGCATACAAGTCCTTCGGTTGATCTACACCCGCATCCGCCTCCCATCCACTCCAGCCTTCCCCCTGTAGCTTGACAGCCTGTTCAAGGCCACCCTGCCTCTATATCAATCACTCCCCCCGGTTTCTTTTCTTCAAAAATATCTTGCCTCTGCATACTAGAAACAAACGTATAAGAGCAAAAAAATGTTTGAGTGTCAGTTTCAATGTCCAACTGTTCTGAGTCCCAGTTTCAATGTCAAATAGTTCTTCATGTGTACATGTCAGCAATAGTATCCAGATGGTGGACACATCGTGGCAATGCAAGATCCATCTTCTCTGGTATGGTCCTGGGCCGCCTGCAGCCACGCACAGCTGTTGACTGCTAGCATGGCAAGGTGTTGTCAGCGTCCTCCATCTCTGGACCTTCCTCGTGGCTGGAACAGACCTGTCAGTTCCTCACTGTCTCAGGAACCCACATGGTCTTGGAGTTGTTCTCTGTAAACACACAAACACATTCTCGACCAAAGGTTGACAAAGGGATCCTCTCTGCAAAATAGACTTGGGATTCTTTTTATTTTTGCCTAAATGATTTTCCTTTGGCTTATTTTGACACCATGTGTGTTTTTTCATGGGTGTCCTGCAGTTGGTTTTACAAATGGAAGTTACTTTTCTGGAGTAAGAATTTTCTAGATGTATTTTACTTACAGGATATTTTTCCTTACATGATATTACTCCACTGACCCTCCCTTTTTTGATTAATGGGGGCTTTTGGAAATTTTATCTTACAGTCTTGGTAATTTTAAATTTTAATTTTTGCACACAATTATGATTGCTTTAGGTTCTTTGGATGTTAGGCAATTTTACAGTGAGATGAACTATTAATAGATATTTTAGTTAATGTTTTAGGAAAAGCTTTTTGTCTAGTACACTAAAATTTTCTTGAGTATTCACTTATTTCACTTGGCCAATTTAAATTAATCTGAAAATTTGATTACTATTTTCCTGTCAATTTTAATACTCAAGCAGAAATCTTAGTTTACCCTGTAAATACTTGTGGAAAGGAGTATTTGCATTTTTGAGTAGGTCCTCAGCATTTCTGGTAATAAACTGAATTTAGATATAGAGCAGCTATTGCTGGCCGAGTCTCTGTCTGCCACCTGGGACCTAGTCTGAGTTGTGCGTGGGAGGCGAAGCAGGCGTGGGGGTAGGAGACCTCCCTCAGGAGGGGTGAGAATTCAAGCCCCTGCAAGGTTTGTGGATGAGGGTCTGTGCCCCACCTCTGTTGACCTTTTAGTTCTCTCCTGCTGGCCCCTCTGCAACTGTGCCTGTCTTAGGTTGTTCCTTCCCTGAGGAATCTTACCCGTCTCTGGCTAACCAGCCATCCTCCAGGGCCAAACAGGGTGATGTGAGGTTCAGTTCTGTCTCCTTTGTAGTCTATGCCCCCGTGGCCTCCACGTCCAGCACCTGCCTTGGGGTCCCTTCGCCTGCTGGTGGGGTCCCGGTACTGATCACATATCTCGGGGGACCCAGGTTTCTTCTCCAGAGAGGGCCCAGCTCACACCATTGGTCGAGAGACAGATCCATGGTGCCAGCTGCTCAGAGGCTTCAGCCACAGCTTGAACTGAAAGCTCAGGCATCAGCTGTGTGTATTTGGATAGTAAGAAGAGGGTCCCTCTTGGCAAAAGGGCAAGAAGGGCCAATATAGAATGCTCGGATGCCTTCCCAGTGCCTTAATTCCTCCTGAAAGGGATTAATTCCTTTCCTATCCTTTTTTAAATTGCTGCCCAACATTCAAAGAATTAGTTTGTAAGTTTATTTGGGATAATTGTATAATATGCTGTTGTCAAATATCAAATATTATAATGACATTGTAGAATAGTATCATGTAAGGGTATTATGGTGTCACGGGAGGTTAAGGAGGGACTAGACTTAGGACTGGTGTCCATAGGAGAAGACAAGCTTTAGGCCATGTTAATTCAATCTCAAACTAGCTGCCAATTTTTCTTTATAACTTTATATATACTTTGTCAGGGATATATTTGAACTCTTGAACTAAGGTAAGTAATTTGTGTTTTTACATCCCTGACATTTTATGTCTTTTGATCGGAGAGTGATTCCTTCTGTATGCCTCCAGCAAAGAACATTCTTCCTTGTGTTTCAATGGAATGGGGACATGGAGATACTCTTTTTAGAAGGTGAATAGGACAAGGCTTTTGTATGTGGCATCCTTTGATGTAGATCATTTATATGTGATCATCTTCTCTAAAAGCCTTTTATTTCTTCTTTTTTTATTTTTTTATATCCAACTTCTGCTAACAAGAATTCTCCCAGTGTTTCTCTTATCACCTCTAGTTATCTGTAATCCATGGTTGACTCGTTATTGTTGCAACTTCAGAGTGGTAGGACCTCATATCTCCCTGTTTAAACCTTTGAAGTCATATAACCATCTATTGAATGATAGCAAATAATGTATCTTCTAGTTTACACTGGTTATATTTTAGCCAAATCATCAATCATTAAAATTTATTTCTTTGTAGTTAATAATAATATTTATAATAATTAGTCAGAAGAGAGTGCTACAGTGGTTTTTCTCTGCTATCTTAGTTGCCAGAAAGGTATCCAAACTGGAGTAAGAATTGGAGTATGTTCCGATTTCATCATGAGGAGAAAGTTTTCTACCTTAGAGACTTATTGATGATTTAACTTTAAGCAAGTTATTGCTTTTACAATAGGATCCAAAACATTACAGTATTGCCACTTGGAATAAATAAGTATGGGAAAATATTAGTTGACTCCAATCCTTAAGCATGACAGACCCAATGTTGCTCTTTCTCAAGACCATGTGGCTGACTTAGTAAATGATCCCTAAGCCTGTGGCTTGACAGATGCATTTATAAGGAATTCCACATTGTCTTTTATAAAGACTTCCACATTATCTTGAAAGCTAAGAATAAGTAAAGCATTCACTTCTACATAAATAAATGCCCAAGGTCTATAAATAAACAGCATTTATTTATGGTGGTTCCCTCATAATTATTTGTAAAAGTAAAGAAATATTTTTAATCCCTTGGGAATGAAAGTGGGAATCAGGATTGAATCTTTTCACCAGCGGATTGTTTAGATAGTCCCTACTACTTGACTTGTTTGGGGGAGAAAAAGATAAAAGGAGTTAGAGTGATTTCATTTTTTATCACAAGCCTATGATAGTATAAAGGATAAAAATTTAATTTAATGTAGATTTTCTCCCTCAAACACACAATAATCAAGTCCCCCTTCCCTCCTCCTCAGTGTAGAATGACTGTTATATGGGTAGGAATTAATGAAAGCACTGGTGAACAGAATTATTTGTTGGTTAAAATGTGTTTTTAAATAATTCAACAAAGCAATATTTTTTGCATGGTCCCTTTTGTTGTGAAAATTGCATTTTTTACAGATTATTTTTTGCAATGATATTTAATTGTACTTGTACTCCAATATTCTGTTTCTGTTTCATGGTATTAATAACTCTTATTTCTAGAAAATGCAATAACAAGATAGAAATTACTTTAAGTTGCTTGGTGACCTCCAAGTATTAATAGAGATCTGATTATGTTAAAACTTGATATTGGTATGCTACCATTTCTTTTCATAAGTTAGTTTTTATATAGCAGTTGGACCTGTTCACTCTTTTCTATCATAACAAATAAAAGAATGACATAAGCAGTGGAAATAAACACAGGTTTGACGTTAGAAAGGAGTAGTTAAATCATACCTCTGGCACTTACTAATTGTATAAGCTTTAAAAATACACTTAAATTTTCTCTATTCTGTTTTCTTCATCTGGAGAATAAAGGTAGACCATAGACCCTTCCTAATAGAGAGATATGTAATTAGAACTCAGATACCATAATGAAAGTGAAAAAGCTGGAAACTAGAAATATGTGGCTTTATTATTATAAAACAGGTTACCTTCCAAAGGTTCATTTTTCAGTTAGTTATTTAAACACAAAGACAATATTTCATAGAAAATTAAATACAGAAAAGATGCTCAAATTTATTCAGGTGTAGAGCACCAGGAAGACAGAGTGTTTTATGTAAAACACCATGAAATTCTGACATATTTAATTCGATAATTTAATTCATATTTAATTCACAGGAAATGGTAATATTCAATTAATAAAAAACATGAATTAAATATAGTATTTAATATCAAATCACAACCAAGAGCACATGTGTGTCCATGAAATAGTTTTTCCATTTATATCGTGGGTTCTTTGTTCAATCACCTTGTTATCTGTTAGGCTTATTGAAGATAAAAAGCAATGGTTGCCAAAGATTCAAGCTATATTAACGGAAAAATTTTAACTCAAGAATATATGATAAGTAAATGGTTTCTATTCCATCTCCCTCCTCCATCTCTCCATAGCCCTATAAATGAAATAGAACTAATTGTGGATCATCAGTCATGTGAGAGAAGATATTGAAAACCACCAGCATAAAGGGTGATTCTGTATCCAAGTCAGCTCACAAACATCTATCTATTCAATCCACAATGTGGTTGTTCAAAAGCAATTACAGCATGGGTCATTTATAACCCAGTGTTTTTAGATTAGAAAAATGTTTTTTTAAATGATGATGAAGATAAATTCTAATCATCTTTATGGGTACTTTTAGGATTAAAGAAAAGAAGCTTATAAAGCTCTCCTTACATACTAATGAAAAACACTGAAAGCCCCAAGAGAGCTTCTATTGTTATCCTTGTTACAAAGAAATATTCTTACTAGTCCAGTGAAGACCTGGTTAATATTAAAAATACACCATGTCTCTTTTTTCCTCTTCCCCATTTACTCATCATCTAACACTTAAACCTGAAATCACTTACCAAATAATTCACTGAAACATAAGAGTCAGATTCATGAACATATCCTTGACTTAGGACAATTTGACAATCTAGACTCTATCTTCTACTGACACATACCAATTAAATACTAAATCATGGAAGTGAGAGTCAAATTGTTTTATTGTGATTGTTTCATTTTCCATAGTTTGTGCATGAATTTCTCATGAAGCCCTACCATCTTCTCTTCATGACTACAATCTGTCACTCACGCAAAGGTCATAAAATCCAGTGACAGAATACTGAATTCTGACTCCAATTCCATGCCATTCGACAAATAACTCAATTCTTTGAATGTAGGCTTCCCTATTTTTAAAATAAGAGGATGAAATTTAGAGACTTTGTCACAGTGAGTCGGACCTATGTTCTGTCTTACATAACCACAGGGCCCTGGTCCTGGAAGAGCTTAGATCTCCTTCCATCTATTGTCCCAACTTTCCTAAATAATCTGCCATTCATGTATCATTCATGAATTTATCTAATTATAATAGACACTAGGCATTTGTGACTTTCGTGTGAGCTGGCCAATCACTGGTAATGTGAAATTTACAACAATAAAAAAAACAAACAAATCTCTTATCAGATAGTGATGAGAAGAACAATAAAAGAGGTAACCTAGTCATGGACAAATATAGTCATGTTGCTCTCACCCACATCAACTTATTTAGGGACTATCAGCAGGATGACTGGCTCTCCTGTGACTTTCTGCAGATGGAGACAAAAGGAAATTAAGAATAGAAGGTTTTAAAATATGACTATCACAAAGCATAAGAAGCTAAGTGTTTAAGATTGAATTATTGTTTCATGTGACTCTGCAGTACCATACACTAATGTAGTAGAGATTGCATTTCCCAGCCAATGATCTTGGTTTGGATTTTGTGGCTTATTTTTTCTAATGGAATGTAGAAAGCGATAATGTCAGTTCCAGGCCAATTCTGCATTTTTACATTTGTGACAAGAATATTTCCCTGTTACCATAGAGAATAAAGAGTCATGTGGAGCAGACATGAGCCCAACCTGTACTTTTCAATCAAGCTCAGATAACCTGAAGTCAGTGCAGAGCTGGTCTAGCCATCCCACATATTCATGAGCGAGGAAAACAAGTGTGTAAGATCTGCAAGCCTTGCATTTGGGATTTACTTGTTGTGGCCATAAGAGAACAAAATGCTTAGAAAATTTTATATAATGGGTTAAAACGAGAAATTAACTGTGAATAATAGACATAAACAGGTAATATTTGACTTTAGAAATTATGTGCCTGTATTATTTTTAAAGTACATTTTAAAAACAAAGATAAAAGCAATTGTTAGGCTTCTCTTGGGCACAACTTTCTTTTGCTGGAATATTTTGTTTGAGCCCAAATTTGTAATTTAAACATTCCAACAACCTATGTTTTAACTATTAAAAACTGCACTTCAGGAAACAGCTTCTATTTCAGAAGGACAAGTATGATAGCCAAAAAACTGGATCATCCTTAAAAGCAGTCAAGAAACCTGCCAGAGAAAAACTGCTGTCAGTCAAACCCTGAAGCTCATACTACTTCCTTGACCAACTCTAACTCTCTCCTTTTTTTTTTTTTACCCACACCCTGGGAATTTAGTACAACTTGTTCCCTCACTGCCACCACACACTTTTCCACGTATGTCCCACCACCACCCACTACTGCTGTGAGACATAGAAACCTTTTCCAGCTTCTTGTCTCCCTGCTGTCTCTGGTTTAAGCAAGCAAACCCCTTTTGGTTTGTTTTGAGCTTTTTATATCTCCCTTCTACAGGGAGTGACAAAAATAACAAATGTCAGGCAAATGACTGGGCTCTAAGCATCTCATAGAGTAAGTTCCAGCCCATGTTATCAAAAATAGGCTTGTTCCCCTACCAAGTTCACATGCTGAGAAGGTCCTAACGCTGCCTTCCCTGAAAACTCTTCAGCAAATTTGTGTCATTCTCAGTTTCATCATAAAATGAATAAACTCTTATCATTTAACTCTTATTAAGCTATTTGTGTGCTTCCAAGCACACTGGTCCCCTGACTGTCATTAGAACACATCAGACACCCTCCCACCACAGGGTTCTCTCTACCTGGACAACTCCTCTCATGGATGTCCACTTGGCACAAAATCTCACCTCCTTCAGATCTTTTTTCAACCATCCTCTTGTGTGTGAGGTCTTTCCTGACAACTCTATTTAAAATTGCAACTCTCTCTGAGCGTTCCTTAGACACCGCCCTGCTTCACATGTGCCTACAACATTTCTGCCACTTAAAATACTGTTTTTCAATTATTTGTTTATAACCCAACTTTCCCTTCTAAAAGAAAAACTAATAACAACAGGAAATTTTGTGTTTTGTATCCCAAGTGCCTAGAATAATTTCTGGCATATAAATTCAGTAAATATTTTTGAATGAGTGAAATAATATCAATTAACAATATATCTTAAGTACAGGTCCAGTGAACAGTGTAACTTTTTGAATATTTTCAACAAATAAGACTGTAAATATGAGAAGCACCTTAGATTAATTCAAAATATGAAGACTTTTAATCTCAGGTCCAAATATTTGATGCTACAAGAGGGTAAAGCCCCATATTTATTGAAGGTAGAGGACATATTTGAATGTAAAAATATCGTTTCAAGTTGCCTCAAAGAGTAACATGATTCATTGAAAGCAACAAGTCTTGAAAGTGGAAGGTGAGAGAGTGTGAGAAGTGAGGTAGAGGCCAAGTAGCTGGTACTAGATTCCAGGTAGTTCTCTCAGCCATGTGCAATGTCTGCAGTATTTAACATGGAGTGATTTGGTAAGTTTTGTGTTTTACAAGGAAATCTCCCTTCTGGAAGGGGGAGGGTGATATGGGAAGGTTTGGGGACATTTACTAGGCCAATCAGGTGATCATCATAGTCTAGCTGTGAGATGACCTGAACTGAGACATCGATAGTGGGATAGAAAGGAGGGTACTGAGACCTAAGTGTTCAGCAAATCAAATCCTCAGATATTTCTGGTGGGATTTAAAAATGACATACTGACTATGAAAAACTGTCCAGCAGTTCTTCACAAATTTAAGCCTAGCACTACTCCATGACCCAGAAATTCCACTCCTGGGCATCCACCCAATGGAATTAAAACATATGTCCACACAAAAACTGGTACAGGAATGTTCACCATAATAGCCCTGAAGTGGAAACTGCCCAAATGTCTATCAACTGATGAATGGATAGACCAACTGGGAAATATCCATACATTGGAATAGTATTTGGCCATCAAAAGGAATAAAGTACTAATATGTGCTTGAATATATTTTGCTAAGTAAAAGAAGTTCAGCTATACAAGATGACATATTGTATTATTTCATTTACTTAAAATATATAGAATAGAGCCATAAAATAGATTAATGGTTCCCAGTCACCTGGGGGAAGAAGTATAGGGAGTAACTGTTTATGGATATGGAATTTCCTTTTGGGGAAATAAAAGTGTTCTGGATAGAGCATGGTGATGTTGTTCAACTCTACAAATACACTAAAAGCTAATGAACTGTACACTTGAAAGGGGTAACTTTGTTGCATAAAAATTATATCTCAATAAAGCTGTTTAAAGGGTACAGACTTTGGGAGCATATTAAATGTGGAGGATGAAAGCCAGGGTAGAGTAAAGAAACTTGAGCCTTTCAGTTTGTATAACTGATTAAAGGATGATGATCTTTTTCAAAGTAACTTTAGGAATAAAAGTCTGATAGACAGGGATATGCTAAGAAACTAATAGAGAACTGGATTAAGGATGCCTGTGGGAAACAAATCTAGAAATGCAGGTAAGAGGGGAATCTCCTTTGTTTTGTGAAAATAATTTTACAAGTTAGTTCAAGAGGGGTGTAAATGATGAAAAGGGTACACTGCTCTTTAAAGATATCATCAAATGAACCAAATTTGATTAAGACAAGTACAAATTGTCCAACCAAGAAATATAAAAATAGTGTAACAAAAATGTCACTTAGAAGGAACAGGTTTGAAATGGTACCACTTCAGCACAGAGAATTATTTTGGCCCAGAGAACTCGGTTTATATTTTTCGATATTCCACTGAATAAATTGGATAAACAAAATTGAAAAACAAATTAAGTAAAATCTGATCTTTGAAGACTTTATGGATTAGAGACCTGGAAGAAATATACTGACATAAACATACAGATTTTATGTATTTGGTGTTGATACTATCAACTCTGGAAGCTGATAAAAATACAGGTACTTTGTAGAACATTGACATCAAGGTCCATGGTTGCCTCTACTGGCTGCTCCTAACCCAGCTCACTGCTAATTTTTCTTGTAATTTCCCCCCCTTTTTTATTTTGCTATTACAGTTGACATTTAATATTATATTAGTTTCAGGTGTATGACATGGTGGTTAGACATTTATGTAACTTACAAAATAATCCCCCATTGATTCAAGTACCCACCTGGCACTATACATGGTTATTACAATATTACTGACAGTAGTTCACTGCTATTTGCATCTTTGCAGGGATGGAGCAAAGGGGTTTGAGCTCAACCTCTCTCCAGTTCTGGACTCTGAAGCCAATGCCTCCTTCCCAGAACTCCTTCATATTCAGATGGTGATTTTGAGCACCAGTATTGCCTCTCAATTCTTTATAGCATAGGATTATTTGTGTCAGAAGTTGGAGATGACATTGCTATTTGGGAGCAAGAAATTGGGCCCCCTTCTACTGAGGTAAACTGTGTTATACATTACATCTCAATCCAGATGACTTCAAACCATTGCTCTATGTACTCAAGACCTATTTTAAAGCAATATTAGCAGTTGTTATTGCTTAGGTATCCACTGTGTGTGACATAAAACTGAACTTCAATCTGTGCAAGCCACATGGCTGGTAAGAAGTCCAATCAGAATTGGATGCAGAGACACTCATAACGAAATCATACTATTTTCACTGCATCAAACTGTTTCTCCACTGGGAATTCCCTTCACTAATAATAAACACCTTTTTCCTCAGCATGTTTTGACCAGAACATTATACCAAAATAGTACTGTTATTCTACTAGAAAACCCACAGTGCTCTATGCTGCCCAGAAGCACACTATTAGGCCCACAGCCCATTAACACCGCTGCCTCTAAGCACTGTAGCTCCCTGACCATCTAAAACAGAGTCCCATCCAGAGATGGATCTCATCCATCTTCAGAAAAATGGTTTTCTTTTCTTTCCCAGCTGCCCTTCAACAGCCCAGCCTCGCATATCTAACACCCTTTATGTTTGGCAAATGGCTGGTGGAGCCAAGTTCATATTTCATTAAGGGTTACATTACTCATAAGTATTTGAACTGAACTTTGTAACTTCAGGAGACATGGAACACAAAGAAGATAACTTGAGGCAACACCTGATCAACGCTGAATAATCCAGAATTAGTTAAAGTATATTTTAAGCAGAATGTCTAAGCTAACACATTCAGAATATGAGCCTTATTATTACTCAGGGAAAAAAATTAGGAGTTTTTAAGTTCAAAGAGATTTAGAATCAGCATTTGAATTTTAGCAACACTTCCTAGTCTCCTCACTTCCTTTGTCTCCCACAGATGTATTTCCTCCCAAATCCTTATATTTTAACATTCCTCTATGATAATACTTATTTTAAGCTGTATGATCAAGCAATCGCTTCTCATTTCTTCACATAAACAGAGCTGTGTGTGTAGTACAAACCTCCAGAGTTAAGGGTGGGATCAGAGGCAGAGTGAATGGCTGTTTCTAGCAACAGGAGGTTGTACAAAAGAAATACAGTTCTAGAAATGAGAGTGGAAGACTGGGAAAGCAACAGGGTGATGTCGCCCAATAAAAGTTGGGGCCCCAGGAAGCTTGTCTCTGAAAGGCTTTATATACAAAGAGCTACCATCACACAAGTAATAATGATAAAGTGATGACATACATGGGGGGGGGGGACAAAATGAGGTTCACAATTGTGGGTATGGGAAATTGAGTTTATTCTTACAGTATTACTTATTAATTATGTACTATTTTTCATACAAACAACTGTAAACCTACTTTTGCCTTGCCTTCTATATAAATATATATTTATAAATGTATATACTTTTTAAATGCTTTTTATTGATTTTAGAGAGAGAGGAACAGAGAAGGATAGAGAGATAGAAGTGATGAGAGAGAAATGTTCAGTTGCCTCCTGCACACCCCCTACTGAGTCAAGCCCCCAACCTGGGCATGCCCTGACCAGGAATCAAACACATGACCTCTTGGTTTATGGGTTGACACTTAACCACTGAAATACACTAGCCATGCTACATATTTACTTTTTAAAAAAATAATGACAAAGGGGAGTAATATGTAATCCATAACAATACTAAGATACTGCCTGCTTTTTCACATTATTTTTCATTCTAAAATCATCTCATCTCTTTCAACTGTAAAAACATCTCGATTTCTCCCACTGTTAATTTTTAACTCCCCTCCCAATACCAAAGTGTTTGTCAAATGATGCTTGCTCTTTATTTTATTTCACTTACCTCTCACTTTCTAATCCTCTTTTTCTCCCTATTTCCCATTGTCCTCCATTTGCATTCCTTGTCTACTACAGAAAACACCTGTGATTCCTGCAGGCCTGGGTATAAAGTTCTTACTTGGTGGGAGCTGTCAAGGCTTGAGATGTCTGCTCCTGTGGGTAGATCTTCTTTATCCATTCTATTTAATGAGCAGGGCTTTGTCTGCATAGAAACAATAACTCAAGTACTTCCCATAAAACATTATAGAGTGCCCACTTATGCTGTAAAGAAATGAAGTTCAAAGTCGCTTCACTCATGTGATTGCCTGAATTCATAGCTCATTTATCTGGTTTGAAGCAGAGTGGGACCTGGAGTGAGAAATGTACCTGAATATGATTAGAGAAACTGAAGCTTTTCCTACATTTTCTGGTAACCCAATTTAGTCAAACCTCATATGAAAAAAGTCAGTAATGAGGTCAATTGAGACTGAAACCACACATTTTACCCCAGTTATGAGTTCATAATCTTTTGATCAGTTAAAATATTAATACATCTATTAAAAATATCTTACATATGTTAAAATAATATTATAGGAGCTGATGAATATGACTAGGAACTTACTTCGCAACTGTGATCAGGCCCTGAGGCAAGTAGGGTAAAATCAGTATTGGTGAACAGATGAGCCATCTGTTAGTTGTGCACACTTGGGGAATTAATTTCTCTGAGTATTCATTTCTTTAACTTTAAAATGAGGGATTAAATAATCTGGTCTTTTTAGCTCTCACATTTTATGACTTTAAGTTTTCTAAATTGTTTTCATCTTTTATTTTCATGTCCTCTTTGATAAAATTCTAAAGCTTTCCGAATTCTTTCTCCCTATATTTTGATTTTAAGAGACAAAGAGAATCAAATCTACATTTATTATGCCAGAGAGACCCACAGGCAACTTTGAGATCAACATTATTATCTCAAATGACTTTAACAAGTGCTGATTTCTCTTACTATTTTTCTGGACTATCTCTAGCTTTTTGTATTTCTGGTACAATTTAATTATGAAGCAAGTGACATTTTTCTAAACCTTTGAAGGTTATCTTTTCTCTCTGTGTTTGTCTTGAAGAGTTATTTTTGTTTTCATTAGGTGTTCATGTGACTCAGTTAACGGCACTACCAACGTCTTAACTTTGTATGTTTATGAGACCTCTTTCAAAGAATTTGACCATATCATCTCTAGACTGATAGATGTGGTTGCTAAAATGCCAAAATTCTAAAATTTAACCTCAGTAAGATTTATAATAGTTATGTAACCCAAAAAGTGAGACTTCTAATGGTGCCTCACTATACTGTATTAATAAATTATACTTTATTAATAGATTAATATGTGAAATTACTGATACTGCTCTCCTCTCAACCCTCTCTGATGTGGAGAAAAGTTGATGAAAAGTTGTCTCTCACAGTTGACTAAAGAGAAGCAACAGTATTATGCACATTCTCTGTTATCCATATTTTAAAAGAATTATTAATTTTCTATTTGTAGCAACAAAATAAAGGACTTCTTGACTTGCTAGTTACATGGATTGAATCAGAATGAACCATATATTCATGCTTGTTGTGGTCTCACCAGTAATTCCACTTACACAAAATCCTGCTTCATATTAGACATTAGAATTCAACCAGATGACAGAAAAATAGAAAGGATACTACTTTAAGGCTATGAAGCTTTTAGCCAATTTGCCACATGGGTTTTGATGTTCACCTATTTGAGGGAACCTATTTTTTTTATCTTCAGCACTCTTTTCCATGATATAGAAATCACACTGGCTGCCTGTAATAGATTTCCAAAATGACCTCAAAATCTGCCCTTGCCTCTATCCTTACCTTTGCTATGTGACTCTGCAGCTCCTTCCATCTAGTGGTGGACTCTATTCCTTCAATCCTTGAACCTGGGCTGCCCTGTGACTTACTTTTACCAAAGGAATATTCTGGAGGCAACATTGTTCCAGTGCTCAGTCTAAAACCAAAAATAGGTTTCATGCTTCCACTGCTGTGTGCCTCACTTGAGCACATTTGGGCTAGCCTGCTCTAGGATGAGTATTCCTATGGAGAATTTATCACAATTGTTCCAGCCTGTGACCTAAAGCAGTAGAAAATGTCCACAACTAGACTAGACCAGAAGAATCACCCAGATGAATTCAATGTACTTTGTCACCCATAGAAATGTGACCTCAGCTAATGGTTGTTTTTTCATGCTTATAAGTGTCACACTTATAGGTGTCACACACTGAGATCTCCCAAAGTTTATTTCACCTACATTTTCCCATTATATAAATTTATAGTTCATAGTCTTTGACAACACTAGCTCTCTGAATAGGTTAGTTAAAAACCAAACAAACAAAGAAAAAACCTAAGCAGGTAAACTAAGTTCCTGTAAGATGTTAATGACTCTCCTAGAGACAAGTGCATTTACAAATGGAACTTGCTCATATTAATCTTCGTAGTTAGAATTTAGGGATGGTACCTAGATTGTTTCTTCTTCATTAAAATACTTCTAGGACAGTGATAAGTGAGAAATAGAAGATATTGGCATCTCTGCCATCTTAGTTCTTATTTTCCTTCATATTTACCTTCTCATTTAGAGAAGGCAAATGATTTTTACTTCCTTTGACCTCTTTCACACTTTTTGAAGCTAAAGTATCCTTTCTAATCAGTGTATTAGTTTCTAATAAAACAAGTCCTAAATTTTTTTTTACTGAAAAAGAGTAATATGTGCTCAACCATGAAAAGTTATCTGACATTGATTCCTTTTGCAAACTTCACTAAGCACTTACTTTAGGCTATATATTGTTCTAAACTCATAAATATTGACTGGGTTCATTGTTACAGCAATGTTATGCAGAATATAATATTATTTTTATGTTTTGCAAATGATTAAACTGAGGCACAGAAAAATCTAGGTAACTTGCCTAAGGTTACACAGGCCCCAGAGTGCAAATTTTATCCCCAGGTTTCTGCTGAGTACCATAAGGGAATACCCAGCAGCATACTAAGCAACTATAACAGCCTATATTTATGTACTTTTGTTTTTTTAATATATAGTAAAAGATTTCAGGAAAGCACAATTATAACCAATATTTGGTGCATAACCTTATTTTAAAAACAAAGACCTGTATACAATCTTGGACCTAGATACCTCTCCCCTAATATTTACATATCCTTTAATAAATACAGTTTTGTGTGACCTATATGGTTTCTAGAGCTATTCTCTATCTAACTTAGAGCTCAATCATACCATGAATCAGTAACAAAGTAATACATCTTTGCTGTGCCTATTTTGGAGGGTTTATGGGATGATTTTGCATATAGTTCTCAAGAACAGAGAAATATACTGTTATATTTCAACACATCTTACTCTTCATACTATTTTTATCCCTGAAATTGAGCAGCAGGCAGATAATGAACTTTCTCAAAATGATGAAACTCAATCATATATTTTAGACAATGCATCGGTCATTCTGTAATGTTTAATGGGCAATTTAAATGCAGAGTTTGCCACAGAAGGAAACCTTCTCTGCCTCTATGAAAGCATAAACATTTACCAGTAAAATGGACCTTTTATGCAAGAACTGTAAAGCAGAGATTCACCACTGTTGCAACATCATAACATTCCTCATGAGAAAAATTATATTCAGCTAATCGGTGGCACTTACAGCCCATGCAGCATCTGTACTTGAATTATTGAGCATCACTAATGTTCTAGAATCCCCCCAGAAAGTCAGGAACCAGGCTGTCTTACAGGCTCTGAGTGATGACTCGGCTTAGACAAACTGTCAAAGACACAGAAGGCAGAAACCTGGTCTCATTGTACCTGTTTTGAGTCCTGCTGCTGGAGAGATTTGTCTGGTAGCAACATCTGGGTTAAAAGTGACACCCACCACAAAGATTCACAGAAACCGGAGGCCTTGGCAAATGCCATCCACATTTCCTTGTCATCAGAGTTTTAGGGAATTTGGAACATGTTCTAAGATTAAAACAAGATTCTATGTAACATTGGTATTTAGAGCAGGCCACATTACATAGCTATTGCATAATGCCACCAACTTGCTAAACACCATACCAGCCAAACTGCAGAACTGGCATGAGATAGCATTGGTCTAGTTCTGCTTTAAGAGATTTAAATTTATTTTACTGATCCATTGGTTAGAATGGAACGGATGTGATTGAAGTCACTTTTCATTTGATTCCTCAGGTTCTAAGGCCATGTATTCTCACACATAGAATATAAAATATTTCCTCTGACTTTACTATGCTTCCAGTACCTTAGTGACCAGCAGTATTTAAAAGGGAGGACTTTTCCTGGCCAGTATTGCTCAGTGGTTGAGTGTTGACCTATGAACCAAGATGTTGTGGTTGATTCCTGATATATGCCCAGGTTGCGGGCCTCATTCCCAGTGTGGGGCATGTAGGAGGCAGTGATTCTTTCATCATTGATATTTCTATCTCTCTTTCCTTCTCCCTCTCCCTTCCTCTCTGAAATTAATACACATATATTTTTAAAAAATTTTAAAGCAAGATCCCTGGTGCCAGAATTCCTCAGTTGAATTCAACTCAGGAATTCTGGCACCAGAGATCTTTGAGTTATTAGCAATATTCCTCTTTTATGAAGAAAAAAACCTGAGGCATAGTAAAGTTAAGTAATTTGAACAAAGTCGGAGAAAAACTGCACATATCATGTGAACTTCTACAAAGGATAAAACTATATAGCTTAGTGGCTTAAAATAATAGAATATTATTTCTCATGTAAAATCCAAATGGGTATTTTTGTATGGTGGGAAGCCCTCCTCCAAGCAAACAGATTCTTTCTGTGTTGTGGTTCTATCATTTGCATTTAGCTTCTAAAGTCCATGCTTCTCTACCTCAAGGAGGCAGAAGGGAAAAGAACATGAAGAATAATTCAAATTTCATGGGCAAGGCCAAGGAGCATAGCACTCATGTTCATGTTTCATTGCACTTAACTGCAAGAGAGGCCAGGACATATAGTCTTGTTGTGTTTTAAGAAATCATAGAGTTCTGTGATAAGCCAGTCTTGTTGCCTTGGTGACAAAGATGGGATTCAAACCCAGGGATTGTGACCCAAGCAATTGACCAGTACACTCTCTGTCTTCCTGTTCTCTCCTTTCCCAAAAAGCCACATGGAATCTATAAAATATCTTCCAAATGCAAGTTGTTCTCCTTATCTTTAGCTCAGCCTCCACAAAACTGAAGCAGTTGACCTCACTCTAATATAATTTGAATTAAAAATGCTTTCCTAGAGCTGGTATCACAACTTTAGTGATCTAATTTATAAACACTTTATCTATTTGGCTTCTAACACCCCTTACTATTAGATCAACACCTTTCATTCACAAACATTTACTCTTTGGATTTGTCACCTACTGGGCATTTCTATATTTTTCAGATTATGTCTATTAACTCTTAATTGAGTCAACCTAATGTAAAATTCCATTTTTAAGGCATATAACTGAAAGAATAGCTAACAACCAATAGTGACTGAATTTTTTATTATACATTTTAGAGGCTTGTAATTCCAGCCTGTGACATTTAGGTTTGCCCAGAATTAGATTGTCCTTCTACTGAAATTACTTTTTGGAAAGTGTTTTGGCCCCAGGCTGCATTAAGTTGTTTGAGCATGTAAAAATGTCTAAAATATCATGGGCAAATGATATCAGAAATCCAATAAGAACACAGTATCCTGCTGTATCTAGTGCCAAATCTTCACAAATGAGATTTATTCTTAACAAGACTGAATTTTCAGTTTTCTGATTCCCCTAACTTGTCTATATTACGTTTGTGATAAGAATCAGGACTATCATGTTACTTTGTTTTTTGTTATCATTCAACATAAAAGGAGACCTTGAGAACATTAAAATTTCTCCTCTTTTAGTGTTTGACATTTTGGAAAAGTTTATTCCATATGTCACAATATAGTATAACATTTTTCCAAGGAAGAACAAGCTTAAAATGGCATCTAAATAACAAATAAAATTGCAAATCAAAAGATGCTTGATTAATACTAATCACTGTAGTTTATAATTAAAAAAAAAAAGAAACACTGATCAGGCAGTATTCAGTTCCACTAAGAAAAGAGATAGAACCACATGAAGTTAGGGGGATTGTCTCCCTCTATAAGGTAGACCAACTGTTTGTTTACCTTCAGTGTTTAGCCCCTGATGCTACAAGATGATCATGCTCCTATGGGATGAAAGGGAATCAACCAATATTAGTTTTCTTTTCCTTATAGATTAGATCAATAGACTCCTGTCCAAACATAGAACATTTATCCTTAGGTATGTTGAGAAAAAAATCAATGATAGGATTAAGGATAATTTTCAGAGATGCCATTTTTTCATCTCCATTGTTCAGCTACCTTTTAGAATTACTCAAAAGTGGTATGGGTGGCAATCTTTTGGAAGGACCAACATATTGCACTGTCATCTAGCTTGAAGATTCTGACATGTCTCCCAAATTGGGCTCACCTTGCCTATTCTCACCCTTGCCTTTCCATATCCTCCAACACAATCACTGTTAATACACGTCCCTCAGGAAAATAGAAAAGAGGTAAAGACCAGTATAGGTGGCTTTCATTCTACTTGCTAATTCAGAATTTTTCATTGTTTCCCATTCAAATAATAACATTCTTCAATAGCTCATGTAAGGAAACAATACACTGTGTCTTCTCAGTCATATCTAATCCTTAGCGGAATCAAATGGAATGAAAAAAAATATGTTCATTACTTCTTGCCCTTCCTTTGTTTTGTCCAATTCTTTGCTGGATTATCAGACAGACAACCAGTCTATTTTCAGTAATGGCTACAGGGCTATGTTACCTAAGTGCCATAAAAGTCCAGTGAAGAGTAGCATTGGTGCACAAGTACTTGTGGAAAACATTAGGAAAGAGGGCTCAAGGCTGCGATATTTGGAGCAGGAGGGCATCTCAAATTCACTCTTCAAATTCATCTCAAATCAATTCATCTTCATGGTTATTGGCCATAATCTTGAATGGATAGTCAACTGATTAAATCTCAGATGTAAGTGGTGAAAAGCTTTAAAATAGTATCTGAAACTAATACTTAATCATTATAAACACAAGTGTAACAATTTCATTTTTATATTTCATAAATGTCATTCTTATCGTGTTTATGAAAAAGAAAGCAATTTATGTCATTATGCAAATAAAGATAACTAAGCCAAGCTCTGATTCTCTTTTATTACAGTGTTTTATAGAACTAAGAAGATTAAAATAAAAGCTCCTGATATTTTCATATTTTTTATTAAGATTCAATGATCATTTTCTTTTTCTCAATATTTTTTATTTTTTTATTGTTTAAAGTATCACAAATAGTAGTACATATGTTTCCTTTTTTCTCCCATTGACCTTTTCCCAGCCTCCCCTACTCCCCAACACATGGCCTCACCTGTCCCCCACCCCGCAGTGTCTTGTATCTATTGGTTATGCTTACATGCATGTGTACAAGTCTGATTGATCTCTTAATGCCCCGCCCTCCAACCTCCCCTGTCTTCCTACTGTAGTTTGACAGTGTGTTCAATGCTTCTTTACCTCTGTATCTATTTTCCCCCTGTTTCTTTTCTTTAAAAAATCTTGCATCTGCAGACTAGAAATAAACACATAAGAACAAAAAATGTTTGAGTCTCAATTTCAATGTCCAACAATTCTGAGTCCCAGTTTCAATGTCAAATAGTTCCTTATGTGTACATGTCAGCAATGATATCTGGATGGTGGACAAATGGTGGAAATGCAGGTCCCACCCTCTCTGATTTGATCCTGGGCAACCTGCAGTGATGCACAGCTGCTGACTGCTAGCATGGCAGGTGCTGCCAGCATCTTCCATCTCTGGACTGTTTCTCTTCTTGTCTTTGTAATTGGAGCAGACCTGTCAATTCCTCTTTGTTGTAGGAACCCATATAGTCTTGGAGTTGTTTTCTGAAAATATACAAACATATTCTCAACCAAAAGTTAATAAAAAAATCTTTTCTGTAATTTGACTTGGGATTCTTTGTATTTTTGCCCAAATGATTTTCCTTTGGCTTATTTTGACATCATATGTGTTTTTCATGGGTGTCTTGTTATTAGCATTTCAAATGGAAATTAATTTTCTGAAGCAAAAATTTTTAGTTGTAATTTACTTACAGAATATGTTTTCTTACATGTTATTACCATACTACCCCCCCTTTTTTGTTTAATGGGGGAGTTTTGAAAATTTTATAGTGCAGTCTTGGTAACTTTAAATTTTAATTTTTGCACAAAAATATGACTGCTTTAGGTTCAATGATCATTTTCTGAGTGTACAACTAAATTATACTGAAAATAAGAGTGTACTGAAGTACATTCTTAAAGTAGAATGGGAGAAATAGAAATCATTGGTATCTCATTCTTAGAAATGACCACCTGTAATAGATATTGTGGTAATCTACTCAGATGTCTACTTCTGGGACTATGGCTGCTGACAGCTCATGGTTTGCTTCTCATTGGAAATTGTATTCAGCTGCCAGAAATTGCTTTGGCAAGGTTACATCACTTTGTGGGCCCCAGCCAATGACTGATTGGCCAGTTGTATAAAATTCTAGCTCCATTGCCTGATTTGGAATGACCCTGAAGGGCCTTTCCAGTCCTAAAACACCCTATGGGTTTACAGAAGCCCACAATGCAATCACGTGTCAGGTCAGCTTCTCACTCTATCCAATCCTTTTTTCCTCATTTCCATGCAGGTGTATTTGAGAGCACACCCCAATAAACTTTGTGCAGATACTTTCTAGGAACTCAGTCCAAGAAAACTACCTTTAACATTTATATATTTTCTTAGAGTATTGTTTACAAAATCAAGATCACACTAAACATATTATCATGTATTTTTAATTTAATGTTATATCTTGAGCATTTTTATTTTGTTGATTCCTTTTTAAGTATATGTTATCTAGTAATTGCATCATATTTCAATACTTGGACATGCTATAATTTACTTAATCTCTCTTTAACTGTTCAATATTTATGTTGTTTTCAATTTTCCCATGTTATAAATGATACTATAATGATACAAAATAGTTTTATACATAAATTTTTGACCATTTCAACTTATATCATGAGGATAAAACTTCTGAAGAGGTATTACTGAGTCCAAGAATATGAAATCTGTCAAGAATTCCACCCTATGGTACTAAATTGCTTTCCAGAATATTTTAAAATATATTTTTAATGGATTTAAATTTCCACCACTACTTAGAATAGTATTAGTCTTACTGTGCTCTTGTCAGAGTTGAATATTATTATACTTAATTCAATGTTGGGCAGTAGTCTTAATACCAAATGCTATTCCTGGGTTGAAGTCTAAAATTAACCTTTTTATCTGGCTGTACCTTCTTTTCTCAGACTCCAGCAAACTTGCCACCTCACTGTTTCAGTCCTCTACTGTGGGTCCATTTCATAAAGTCTATCTATCAGGGCCATGCTAAGCAGTTCCCTTTACAATACATTAGAGTTATTTGTGGAGACTTTGAATATTGATTTCTTAATCTTATTAATCTCTATACCCTCCCTAGAACCTAATGTGGGCCCTTGTACATAACAAGTGTGCAGTAAAAATGCTTTGTAAAATAATTCATTGTCCGTGGTCTTCATTAGTTTGGACACTATATAAACTTGCTTGTTTTGTGGTTCAAAAAACCAGTTAAATTACCAAAGTATCCAATTAGGGGTTTACTGGTCTTTATTATTATAGATGTAACAAGGTAATTATAAACCATTTTGATGGGTAAGTCCTTTGATGTTAATGTATTTTGTTTTCTACTTTTGGCTCTGAGACTAGTTGACTTTTGGTGCCTAAGAATTTAAAACAGAAGCCACAAAAATATGATTTTATTTATTTATTTAAATATATTTATTTCAGTAAAGTTATTATCCTAAAAGTTATGGTCTTGGACTTATAATTTAATAGTAATTGATATATTGCTAACATAGTTGCATAAAAATGTAGTAATACTTGTTGAACAACTAAGTAAAATCTATTTTAAGCAATTCAAGTCTGCAATTTATAACTACATAAGATTTATGAATTAACTAAACTGTGGTGGCTGTGTTCTTCAAGCCACATGGAACTGCATTTTAAATAGCTTAGACCAGATTCTCCCCAAATGTGTTTCTCATGCAAGCAGAAAATCTGTAAATCTGTTCTTTTTACAAGAATGTCAAATTGCAATTTCCCACCCTGACTCAGATCTCCAGTTTCTAGGCACTTATTGAGTTCTTTGTAGAAAATTCCTGTTGGCTAAAATCAATGAAGCAATTCTAAAACTCCTGTGCAATATCTTTGCTACAAAAACAATTAACTTAGGGCTGTAATGTTTCAGTGGGTAAACAGCCAAATTTTTTTAATCTAATACTCTGAAGGTCTAAAAGTGTTGGGTAGTAGAAATTTATTTTTAAAAGCCAGTGCTGGATCTAGGATATTTTTATTTACGAGTTTAGCAGTGGTTATATGGTAATAAAATAAATTTATAGAGTAAGGATTTTCTACTCTCTCCAGTCCATGAGGAATGTAAAAATGTCATGGGCAATTTTGTGATAAATTTAAGATAGGTAGGCATTTAAAAGCAGAAGGGAAAGTGAGAAAACTCAAGAAAAGGAATCTTAATAATTTCCTCAAAATGTCTTCTGTGAGTCTGCAAGCACCAAGATTAAATGCCTTACTGTAAACCCTGTAAGGCTCTTTCTTAATTCCCATGTGGATAGAAACACAGGCAAAGAGAGAAATGAGGTGCCTTCAATAATCAAAACAAATCAAAGTACTAATGAGATAAGATAGGAAATATAGACATCACCTCCATCTCAGGAATGTAAATGAATGAGAGCATACATCAAAATATTCTTGTGCTTTTTAAATCCAGACACATCAGTAAAAATCTCTTAATATCAGACACCTGCAGTTTAGTAAGATAAGGCTTAATACTTCAAACTCTTGCAATGAGAGGTGAGAGGTAAATCCAAGATTGCATTATAAATGATTACATATTTCTTACA
This sequence comes from Antrozous pallidus, assembly GCA_027563665.1. NCBI lineage: Eukaryota > Metazoa > Chordata > Mammalia > Chiroptera > Vespertilionidae > Antrozous > Antrozous pallidus. Next base: position 26,539,279 of record CM050508.1, on the reverse strand, counting down.
TTGGTGAGATGTTTAAAAGATGCTTAAAATGAGACTGTGACATAATTATAAATATAAGTTGACTTGGTCTTAGAATTAGAATAGTAGTTGAAAACTTGTACAGACACTACTACAAAGCAATGTAGTATCCTGTTGGGATATACCTAAACAAGAAATTGTAGATTAAAAGATTGAATGATTTATTAAAGCTTTGGCAATTAAGAAATAACTGCTGACTTAATATGAAGAATTTATTATGTTACTCAAACATCTTATAAAATTACCAAACTTATTTATAACAGGCTAGGTCAGAATACATGAACAAAATTATGGTTGGAGGAAATTAGTGCCTAAATTTGAGGATAAGTCACTAGAACCTGTATGACAAACTTGGTTCCAGTTGACTATCACCTATTCTAAACCTAACACATTCTGAATTTATGAACTTTTGCATTATAGGTAATTCTTTAATATCATACTTTTAAAAGTCCATTGTTTTTAAGTGTTTCATGTAGAGTAGAACAAAAATAAATGAAAGATATTTTAGGAAAAAAATCGTTCTTTTCTCTTAACTTATCAAAATTACAAGTAGCCACCATTCCCCAGGAGGAGTGAATCCCCATGACATACACAAGAAACCCAGAAGTTTTTGAGAAAGGAATGATAGTAATACTAATAATATGACCTGCATATTATGACCCAACTACTGGGTCAAGGGCTTCTGATACCTCACCTTGTTTAATCTTCACTCATAAGGAATCCTACTTTACAAGTGGAAGAAGCTGATGTCTAGAAAGCTTATCAATCAGCTTGAGGTTACAGACCTGGTTACTGGCTTATGGATAGATACATGTGTGGATTTTTTGCATAGAAAAAATTTTGGGCTCATTTTTTGTTCTACTTAAATGTTGGGTGGGATTTAAGAAGGGAAAATTTTAATCTCAAAGCATGGGGAGGGCATGAACATTTCATGTCTGAAATAGCCTTTGGCATCTCAAGACATGTTCCAGATGGCTCCAGATGGGCTATCACCTCATTATCTTTTAATGTGGAATAGGTTTTCTTCGCCTCATTTGTTGGAGCCACCTTAAAATCTTGGGACTATTTTCCCCTCATTCATTTTCAACAGGTTAGTATTACTGTTTCCCCAATCTGCTATATCCAAGTACAGCTAGTGCCTCTGCTTTAGTGATCCCCTGAGTCATAAAGAATGGGTACTTAGCAACTAGATCAGATAAGCACACCATGTTCCATCTTTAATGACATGTTTTACAATTGAATATGTGCTTCCATATCATTTGTTAACATTTTAGTCTGTAAATTGATCTAAAAACAGTTTAGATTAGGGTATAGACAGGGAAATAATTTCTTATTGTAGTCCAACTGACAAATGTTATGGTCTGAAATTTACCCTAACATTTTAGTGTGAAATTTGTTCCCCTTCCTGTACTGGAAGTGACTTTTGCTGCATAATAACACATTTCAAAGGTTGGCTCAATATTTTTCTGTTCTTATTTTCTTCTCCAGGTTGAGGGAAACAAGAAATGAGTTGTTGCTAGGAAAATACTAATAGCCACCAACTGGTTCCCTGCCTGACATTTGAACAAGCTTAGAAGTCAATCAGTAGTACATAATGAATCAAAACTGGTTCAGATAATTTTACAGCCACATCAATCATTGACTATTCTTGACAGATTACAAAGGGAAAAAGGAATCATAATATTCTCCAATATACCTCCCAGTTTCCCACCTAGAGAATCAGAATTTCCATTTGCTTAAATATTACTGATGTGCACTCATAGAAGAGAAACCATGAGAAAAATGTCAATATACATAAAAGTATATTGAAAAGAAGATTGTCTCATAATCAATAGGCAGATTGGTCAACTTTCTCTGTAGTTGAATTAAAAATTACGCACATCAGAGGGATCCTTGTCCTAAATTCTTTTCCACAGTTTTGACCACAAAGTATACAACTTCCATATTTCTTTTTTTAAATTTGTCTTTATTGTTGAAAGTATTACAGATGTACCCTTTCCCCTCACTCCCCTTGGCCCTGTCTATCCCACTCCTATCCCCTCGCCAGGCCTTCATCGCATTATTATCTGTGTTCATGGGATATGCATATGTACATATCTAATCCCCTATGTATTACTTTGGATTAAGATATAAAAATTTTGTTAAAATGTAAAGATTCGGTAATACCTAATGTCATGTAATGACAAATATCTAGGGAGAGCACGTTTTCAAGGGAAGAAGATTCAAGACTCGTAATAGAACCAGGAGAGAGATGACATAGGGAAATGGGGATGGAGGAGGAACCAAAGATTCGTCTGAAATCAGTGGACAGCTGGGGGCAAGAAAATTGACTGAGTCAAGGTGAGAAATGCAGAGAGATGAAACAATAGAGGAAGAGACAGGCAGAGGATAAGAGTTTTGAAAGAAACATTGGACATACTGGCAACTTCAAAATTTTGCCAAGAGTTTACCTTAAGTATACACACATAGAGTTGTCAGGTTGGCAAAATTTATCAAGAAGCTTCCATTTGTTTATGCCTTTAGTTTAGTAATTTTATTTTAAAGATTTAAATCCAAGAAAATAATCCTAAATATAGAAAATTTACATCATTATTTATAATACCAAATACTTGGCAGTCATGAAAGTGTCCAACTATAGACTAATTATTGCGTAAACCATGTCTATGTATCAATTAAACATTACAAATACTTTCAAAGCTATGTTTTAAAGAATATGTAACAAAATTTTCATGATATAAATTTGAGTTAAATAAAAATATACACAACTTAGAGTGATTGTTATATTAAAAATGCCTTAATATGTTGACTGGGCATATCAGACTATGAATGTATTTTGGTGAGAGGTGATTAATCTCCCACTCCCAACCCACCTCTATACCATTGATTATTTTTTTTGACACTTTGTATTTTCCAATTGCTCTTTAATAAGCCAGTATTTAAGAAAATAAGCCAGTATTATTTTTTTAATGGAAACGATTTGAGTATCAGCATCACTGTGATCCCAAATCTGGACCCCAAGTCCAGCTAGATATATTTTCCTTTCTTCTGAAAGTTTTGGGTTTAATCAATGACAATGATCCCAGAGAGAAGAGAGATCTTTTAGATCAAGGACATAGGATTAATTCTTCTTTCCTAGAAGTCTCTAAACAAAAATTAAAAAATTACCACAAGTTTAGGAAAAAGAGAATACATTCAGATCATTGTATCAGGTAAATTAATTGTGTGCTATCTGTCACATAAAAAAATGTAAGTAAGTTTTAGTGGAAATTATCTCCAGAATTCAAAGTTTGCTTAAAGGTTAGCCAGGAAGACAGGCCCTGTTGTAATAGTGATGTGGGGACAGGTGAATCATCTGTCATCTTGAAAGTTCAATACTGATCTTGATAGTAAGCAGATGAGCAGTTATTGCTGCCATAATTGCATTTTGTCATAATAGGAGACAGATATAGAGATAGATCTATTTTCTTTCTTTAGAGATTTGACATTTTAAAAGGTATCTATGACAGTGGAGAATTTGGTGAAGGTTGCTTTTTTATAGTGGAAATCTAAAACATGTTGCATGATGATTCATATGATGGTGTCAGCCTATTTAAATGAAGATAGGGTATTATATTAATGCTGAAAGGAGCCTATGAGCATATTTGATATTTCAGAGAAAAGCAGTTTATATTTTTAAATTCAATTTTTCTTCTCAATACTAATAGGTGGGTTGGGCCATCACTAAAACAGGGGCTAGCATGCAGAGTATGATGGACTTTTGAATTAGGCAGAGTTGGGTTTGACTCCCTTTCCACTATGCCTTGAGGAACATATTTTATATAGCTGATCCTCAATTTGTTTATCTATAAAAAGTAAATAATAATAATAATGAGTAGGCATTATTCTAAATACTTTATATACATTAACTTATTTAATTCTTATATTGACTATATAAAGCAAGTACCATTAGGAATAAATAAAACCACATGTAGGAGGTACATTCCATAGCACATTTAAATTGGCACAGTTAAATTCGGTCCCATTCTCTTAACAAGAAGATTCACAATCCTGGCCCACAACCTACTAATACATGAATAGTGAGTGATTTGTTAGAGTGCACAGCTTTTTCTGTTTTCTATTCATATGAAGAAATTGGAATAATTTTGGTTTTACTAAAAGGAGATCCTAAGCAGGGCTTTGGATGCAAGAAATTTATATGGGGAGTGGATAAGTAATAATAGGAAAGGAGAAAATTCATGAAAGGGTAGATTAATAAGGGAGATACTACTTTGGACATTTGGGGCTCAGTCTCACTGGGACCCTTCAGGGAGACTGTTTAAAAAATACCTGAACATCTTTTTCTAGGAAGTGAGAGAACTAGGGAATTTATGTCACTGCTTGAGGGTCACCCTTGGGCCATTGGATCCCCCAGCTTCTGATCTTCGTCATGTCCACTTTGACTGAGCATGCATGGTCCTACTCCCAGGCACCTTGGCCTGAAGAGTGAGCAGAGAGGACACTCACAGCTTCTGCTATGGTTTAACAATAACCTATGTGATAGAAAAATGTCAGGTTTACTCTGGAAGGGAAGGGTTACAGAATTCTACATTTTCTACATTTTCTTCATTTGAATAGCTCAGATTTCTAAAAGTATATGCCTTGCATAGACTCAACAGAAATGGCATCACATCTTTGGATTTACATAAGACACAGTGGCACAGAGGGATCATTTAACAAATTATTCTAGCTGTTCAGAACAAACAATTGAACAAATAGAACCTATTTTTACTTACTTCCAGGTGTGTACTCCAACCAAGGACATAGCTATGAAGTATTAGACAAGGGTGTAATCAGAAGGGAGCACCAGCAGAAAGATGGTAAGGCGAGGGAGATAAAGAAACTTACAACTTAAGACCTCAAAGGCAAACAGAATTCAGAAACTTAGAAGAAGCCAGAAGAATAGGTTCTCAAGTATTTGAAATGAGATAGGTGACCAACATGAAAACAATGGCCCTTAAAGTCTGACAAATCTTGTGCTGCCTCTGGGTAAATGTTTCAAGTAATTTGCCAAGACTTTTCCTAGCAGGAGATTCAAACATAATACTCATTATGCTGGTCTTCCAGCAAATTGGACATAAAGGGCAGACCCAGTGTGGGGGATTGAGAAACAGTAAAGAGGACAATTAAGGGGAGGTATAGGTGCTGGAATGAATTAGCAGCCCAATTCATTCATCCGCTTTAAAAAAAAGATGAAGACATCATCTTTGCTTTTAAGAAGCTCATGTTCTAGTAGGGGAGATAGGTGTATAAGTAGATAGCTATACTTGCCCCCAAAGTAAACACTGCCAGGGACCATGCTAACAAAGCTAAAATAAAAACTTGAAACAATCAAGCTAGTCAGGAAGAAACTTATTTGCTGGCCACAACAAAGTTAATTAAGACTGAAACAAGACAAGGATGCCAAATGTCACCGTTTCTATTCAATACTACCTAGGACATCATAGCATCCTATATAATAAAAGGGTAATATGTAAATTGACCCTAATGGTGGAATGACCAGTCACTATGAGGTGCACTGACCACCTCCTGGTCCCTTTCCCCATCCAGCAGGCTCTGATTGCCCAAAGGCAAATGCGGAACCAGCTGTGGGTGGTGGGGGACACAGTTGGCGCCAGGCTAAGGCCACCACTCTACCAGTCGCCCCTCACACAGAGGGCAACCTGCAGCAGGTTCGGGTCCAGCAAGCAGGTGGGAACGGCAGACCTACCAGGCCTATCCCCAGGCCGCCAGGCTCTGATCACCTGATAGCAAAGAGGGAATTGGGCGTGGGTGGCAGCAGTGGGCAGAGCCAGCTGCGGGCAGCTCTAAAAGATGGTCTTGATCACAGGCCAGGCCTGGGGACTGTACCTGCTCACAAATTTCATGTACCAGGCCTCTAGTATTAAATAAGTAAATAGTGATTGGTGAAGTCTGTGACTTACTCTTGCACTGAAGCTACCACTAGTTCATATAGTAAATACCAAAAAGTCATGGTATTTTCCATCTAGACACAGAAAACCGTGAATTCCAACCCTCTCCTCCTGTGAATGAGGAATGTCTGATATGCATCATCTTTTTGAGGAAACATAGACCATACAGGTTAGGAAGATAATGGTTTTAAACACATTATAATGTTCTTTTCTTTTTCTGTTAATGTCAGTGAGACTTTCTCCTCCCCCATCTCCGTTCTTTCTGGGGCATTCATTTGCCAAGGGAGGATTAGGATCAATGAAGCAGGGAAACAAAGAGAAAGAGGAGTTATTCAGCTCTTGCATACAAAGTAGAGTTTTTGAGACTACAACAATAAAATTGTGTTAGAAGCAAGGCTTCATAGAAAAAGAAAGTAATTTTAAAATTCCTTTAGATATCATTAACATAACATGAAATCAGCCAGACAGATTAGATCACAGAGTTCCTGTGTGGAGACAAGATTGATTCTGCCATTAAGACTACACTGTGAGGCCTCATGTTCCCAGGAAGATGAATTGCGATCAGTAAAATATTTAAGTATAGTCCATGACAGAAAGGGAGAAGAGATGAAAACCTTCCTTTATACACTGGGGAAGTGTGAGAAGAAGGAGACAGTGAGAGATGAGTTAGCATTTGCCACAGAATAAGCCATCTCAAATTTACTGTCTTAAAACAATAATCATTTATTTAGTTCATAATTCTGCCTGTCATCTAATCTGATAGAGCTCAGTGAGGTAGTTCTAGTCTTGGCTGAGCTCACTCCTAAATCTGTGATCAGCTACTAGGTAGTCTGATCATTATTTAAAAACAAACACTATTATGAGGCAGATAGTTTAAAATAGAAGTCTCATTCTATAGCCAGCCTGGTTAGTAAATACCTAAGAGCTCACCAAGAAGGGTCTGGGTGTCTAGCTCTTTGGTAGTCTAATTTTCAGTCATTACCCTGTTTTTCATTCTTTGACCCACTGCTCCCTCAGTCTCCCTTTCCAAAAGAGTTACCTAATTCAGTGTGGGGTGTGAATTTTGGAATATGAGTACTCAATCAACCAGTCAACCACACTCTATTTTCAGCTACACTCCATTTCCTAGACTTCATTTAGAAGATCTAGTCCCTTCAATCACAGTTCCTTTGAGGATTCTACAGCTTGAATCAGCCTACTTATTATTGTCATTCCCTCCTTTTCCAATAGACAGTTGGCTTTCAGCATCTCTGCTCTCCTAAATCAGTTATGACTCATCCATTTTCCAACCTTCAAAATTCTGTTGGCAATCTGGCCTGCTGTCACTTCTTCTGCTTGCTTGTCCTGTATAAAGGCACAAAATTGTATACTTTTTACCCTTTTACTGTTATTGAAGGGGTTCTGAGATGGAACAAGTGATAAGTGATCCATCTGTCTTATGCAACTACAAATCTCCTTCCTTTGTTTTTTAAAATCTCAAGCCGTGTATAAATATTACCTGCACTAAAAAGTGCAAACATAATTCTACTTTTTTGGATAAAAAATAAGCCATTTCTCACATTTTAAATTCCTTCAAGAAAATGCCCATAAGGCAATTCAACAAATCTATAAAGCTTGTGTGTTTCCAGTGGCAATTTAGATAAAGTGGTAAATGTGGCCTCCATTAGGGTCAGTTTGCAGCACCTGGTTGCCATGGTCACCAGCTCTATAAAAATGGAGGAAATAATGAACTACAGTATCCTTTCTTCTTCTCAGCACCAGACATTTAAGGTATTCAAATATTTACAGGCATATGGACTTACTGAGCTTTCAAAAATATTAAAATAGACCTGCTTTCTAAAGGACATATCTTTGCCACTGTCAGTTAAAGGAACATAAATAAATCAAATTCTTGTTCTCAGTAATCAGGTACTAAAAAATTTTTTTTTAGTTTTAGTTTTTATTTTATTTTGATAAAAATACTTAAATAAGATTTACCCCCTTAGAAGACTTTTAAGTCTACAATAGAATATTCTTAATTATGGAAACAATGTTGCACAGCATATCTCTAAATATATTCATATTTTTTAAATGTATTTTATTTATTTTTAAAGAAAGAGAGGAAGAGAGAGAAAAGAGAGATATGTTGTTTCACCTGTTTATGCATTCATGGCTCTGGAATGGATGGAATGGAACACACAACCTTGGCATATCGGGATTATGCTCTAAGTCTAACCACCTGAGTTACCTGGCCAGGGCTAGAACTTACTCATCTTACATTACTGAAACTGTATTCCTAATGATTAACAATTTATTCCTTTCAAATGACTTATCAGGGACCCAATCAGCCAATCATTTTTCTCCACAGATCTTTCCTCTGTATTTTAACTCAAAGAGCACAGAAAATTCTGATATGATGATGCTTTCTCAGAAAAATGTAATGAAATTTAAATCAGGGCATATGAAAGAGAATGAATCTCAGGGTTTTAAAGAGGTTCATGCAGAAAATGTGATTCTACAGCGAGGTTAGTTTTTGCAATACTTTTCATTTCGGGGAAGTAGTGAGGAGGGGGTAAATTGGAGAACAAATTTGTGGTTGATTAAAGTTTCTCTGCTGCTTTCTGAGACAATTAGAATAGCATAAATCTAAATAAACATTTCAACATTTATCTTGGGCAGAAATTACATAATACATTTGTAATATGGAAATCACAAGAAAAGTCATTGCTTTTTTTGGAGCTTGTCGGTCTCTAGATGAAGGGGATAGATGAGCTCCCTGGGGGGTGATTTTAACAATAATAATAATTGAACAAGTGTTATTATTTAACCCCCAAACCAGCCATAATTTAAAGGAACTTTGAATTTTTTCCCCAGGTCTTGGACTAGGGAAATAGATCAACATAGAATATTTATTCATTTATTTTGCTTGTCATCAGGTACTTAAAGTGGTACTGTTTTGTCATCAAGAGCCTCTCTGGAAATTTGTGTCATCAATCATTCACTCATTCAATGAGTGTCTTTTGTGGAAGAATATTGGGGATCATATGGGATGAGGCTGTGTGAGGAACATACATATACATGTACAGAGTGTCTTTGTGGTAGATGGAGACAAGATTTACTGCTATCAAATTCTCTTCTATTATTGCAGCAATAGGATTTTATCCTATTCTTTCGTCTTTGTTTTTCTTGTGGGGTTTTCTTTTGTTGTTGTTAATCCTAAATGGAGAATATTTTTCCATTGATTTTTAGGGAGAATAGAAGAGAGAGGGAAAGACAGAAGGAAACATCGATGTGAGAGAAACACATCGATTGGTTGCCTCCTGCACGTGCTCTGAAAAGGGCCAGGGATCTAGCCTGCAACACAGGATTCTTTGGTCCACAAGTTGATGATACTCTCTCCACTGAGCTAAACTGGCTAGGGCTTATTCTTTTGTCTTTGTATGAAGACATAAAATGGTATAACACATTCGTTACTGTTATTGAAGGGTTCTGAGACTGAGTGGAGATAAGCATACATAACCACTCTGCCCCGTATATCTTCTCTCTCCATTTTATTTAAAAGTGTACTGCCATAGTTATTGCAATGTAGCCTAGGTTTATTACATACTTTATATTTTGCCTTGAAAAACTTGAAACATCTAATATGGGCATCCTTATAAGTGCTTCCTCAGTTTTCCTTGTTTAGTCCCAAATTTAGAACTTTGAATGCAGGTTTAGTCATTCAGTCTCCATATACATAAAAAAACACACAAAATAAAACACTAGAATGGAGACTCCACATTCACCATTGCTCAGTAATCAATCATATAATAGCCCCTTGGTTAAGTTATTTAATTCACCCTTAAAATGTAGTTATTAAAGTAATTTTTTCTTAGGGTATCATTGAAAGGAAAAAAGCAAAAATTTTAAAACTCCAACATTTTTCTAAAAACAAAATGTCATTGAGAAGTGCATGTTACCTTGCAGGGTGATGGTGTGCACATGATAAACAGGCAATAAATGGGCTTTATTGTTTTTAGATTCAAATAGCAAAAACATTCTGGACCACCTTGATGTTTCTCTTTCTCAAAATGCCATTGCTTAAAATAGATCCAGAACAGACCGACAAATCTCAGAGAGAAGGGGGGAGGGGAGAAAGAGATTAACCAAAGAACTTGTATGCATAGACCCATAACCCGTGGACATAGACAATAGTTCAGGCCTGGTGGGGGGAGGAGAGAGGGGATTGGGAGTGTGGAGTATGGAGTCAATGAGGAAAAAAGGGGGCATCTGTATTACTTTCAACAATGAAGATAATTTTTAAATGTCATTGTTTATACTACAATTTGATCTTGTCAATATAAGTCAAACAAAAACATGGTTTTGGTATTAATGTGATGTGAAGACAAAGTTGATTCCTTAAAAGTAAGACAGACACATATGGAACGGAATCATTCTCTCAAAACTACAGAAAGAAAATAAAATTGTTTAGATGAGAATTAAAACATATTCTTCCCTTTATTTTCCTCCTTTTAAAGCAAGAAAAAGATTGAGAAGTATATAATAAAAATTTTATATTCTACATCATATATAAGAGAAATGTAATCAGGGCTTGAAGCTGAATTAAATGCTTTCAAGACTTGGTTGTGCATCAAAATAATCTGGGGAGCTTATTTTTTTAAAAATATTTTTTATTGATTTTAGAGAGGAAGGGAAAGGGAGAGAGAGATAGAAACATCAATGATGAAAGAATCATTAATTGGCTGCCCCCTGCACGCCTCCTACTGGGGATCGAGTCTGCAATCCAGGGATGTGCCCTTGGCCAGAATTGAACCTGGGACCCTTCCGTCTGCAGGCAGACGCTTTATCATTGAGCCAAACCAGCTAGTGCCTGGGAAGCTTATTGAATTTATAGAATCCTGAGACTATCCCCTGGAGATTCTAGGTCAGCAACTCAGGGTGAGGCCAAGCTATCTGTCTATGCATTTGACAAGTCTACTCCAATAATTCTGAAGCAGTGAGTCCATTGGGCAATATTTAAGAATCATTCCTCTTCATGGCTAACTCTTCTTGACTGTATTGTTTTTGCTACTTTGTCAGAAAGCCCTTCCCTGACCATCCTAACTGAGAAGCAGTTTCCCCATCACTCTCCTGTGTGGCAGGCAGGACAGGCTTGGCTATGCTGTGGTGAAAAATAGCTCCAATTTTTTTTTATTGACTCTAAACAACAAAAATGATTGTTCTTATTCACATACATTTTTCAGGTAAGGTCCAGGCAATGTTTCAGCTAAGTCACCTTCTATGTGATAGGTAGCTCAGTCTCCTATCTCCTGATGCCTCCATATCAACATGTGCTTACCTGATTGCCACATCAAAGGGAGAAAGAGCAACTAGCAATCCTTCAGTGTGGCAGTTCCATAACCACTTTACTGACTTTATTAGGCAAAATTAGTCACAGGGTCATGCATAATTTCAAGAGGGTAGAGAAGTACAACAAAAATATACTCAGAAGTATGGGAGAATCAGGTATTTATTATCAATGTTTAGCATATAATACTTAAGTTTTTGCCAATTATGCTCACATTTTCTGATAATATCATTATGTATTTTTATGCTTATATGGTTCTTATCCGTTCCCATGAGAATGTAAACATTTTGAAGTATTTTTTTTATCACCAGTGATAATTACTGTGCCAGGTTTATAAAAAACAAAACAAAAAATTGCCGCAACTGGCTTGGCTTAGTGGATAGAGCATTGGCCTGTGGACTGAAAGGCCCCAGGTTCGATTCTGATCAAGGGCATGTACCTTAGTTATGGGTACATCTCCAGTAGGGAGTGTGCAAAAGGCAGCTGATCGATGTTTCTCTCTCATCAATGTTTCTGACTTTCTATCCCTCTCTCTTCCTCTCTGTAAAAATTAAATAAAATATATTTTTTAAAAACAACACAAAAAACAAAGAAATTATTGACTGAATAAAGACAGAGGGCTGTCTAGTATAATTCAGACAGTGAGTCCTTTAAATTAACACATGCAATACATTGATGATGTGTTATAGAATAGTACACTTGAAACCTTTGTAATTTTATTAACCAATGTCACCTCAATAAATTTAATAAAATTAAAAACAAAGTTTGTAAATAAAAAAAAGATTATAGAACCCTACAGGTGAATAGCCATGTTGCCATTATCTGTGGAAATAAATTATTAATACATAAAAAATAAATAAATTATTTTAGTAAAATAAAACAAAAACAGACACAGTAACTGCTTATTCTATTATCATGGAAGAATTAGACTATTAAGCATTTATTTAATACCTGTATTTTTAAGGTTTACCAAATGGATTATACCAATATAATCACATCTCAAGTTTACAGTATATGCTGGTAAATAAGATAATGAAATACTACATTCTTTGTATCTAATGATAAACTGGAGGTAATTTTCTGCTTTATGACAGACACTTATTTTTTTAGAGACAATTCACAGTAGGGCTCTTCTAATAACAATCTCTCCAGGATAACGTAACATATGATTCAATTTACACACAAGCTTTTGGGAATATATCAGCAAAGTCAACCATGGTTGTAGTAATGCTTTAGTTCTATAGAAACTTGCAATAGGAATAAGGAGCTTTAGTCACAGACCTTTAGGAGACATTTTGGTTCTTCAATGTATTTATCTCATTTCTAATCTCCCTCTAGTGTCCAAAAAGGATAATGTCCATTGAGAGTGGTAATGAATACTACAATCCTCATTTTGAAACTAACAAATAAAACATTTTGAATATGATTTGAATAGGATAGAAGAAATCTTTTACTTGTAAATTATGTGCTAAAAATAACCTAGTCCTCGCCACTTTGGTTCAGTGGATAGAGTGTCAGCCTGCAGACTGAAGGGTCTCAGGTTCAATTCTGGTTAAGGACACATGCCTGGGTTGTGGGCTCAGTCCCCAGAGTGGGATGTGCTAGAGGCAGCCCATCAATGATTCTCTCAAAATTGATGTTTCTATCTCTCTCTCCCTCTCCCCTCCTCTCTGAAATCAATAAAACAAAACAACAACAAAAATAACCTATCTAATATTTTTTCCTTCTATTCTTTCAGCTTTATTCAGATATAATTGACAGATAAAACTGGAATATATTTTAAGTGTTTCATTGATATACATTAACACTGTGAAAGGATTTCCCCCATCAAGTTAATCAACATAAGCATTACCTCACATATTTATCATTTGTGTATGAGAACATTTAAGTTCTATGCTGTGGTTGCTTTTCTTGAAACACAACAAAATTTTTCTGAAAGCAGATATACACAGTGGCTTTTTAGCTCACTAATTCTATACAATTTATATGCTTGGTTAGAAATTCAAAAACATGGGAAGGCAGGCACAAAACAAAGGCAGCCTACTCTTCTAAAGGTATTCCTGTAAGTCTCCCAACAAATAGAGGAAAAGCAAACAAAATAATATGCACCTTCCTGTGTGTACCTATCTATATAGAATGCTGCCTTATAAAAATTTATATAAAATGCAAAATGTTTTGCATTTTGCTCTTTTCACTTGCACTCAGGAATATTTTCAAAACACCACCTAATTTTTTGACAGGGACATAGTATTTCTGATATTTTATGCCTAAATTTTGACAGTTACTAGTATTCTGCCATTTGGATTGCACACTAATTTATTCTCCTAGTCCCATATTAATATAATTTTTAACATAATAAATAACATTGCATTGGGCATTTTTATAAATATACTTCTTGAAAAATATTTTAGGTATATGCAAGAATAAATAGAAATTTCTGGGCCAAAGTGTATAAAAACTGGTAGTTATTAAAATGTTATTAAATTCTCCTCCAAAGTAGCAATACTAATTTTTTATTATCAGCTTTTTATTATTAATTTTGTTATTTTAGACATGAACCTATAAGTAATGGAGAAATAAAGAAATACCTAGTTAATTTGGAATCTCAAGTCCAGGACTTTTATTTATAACATATTTCATTTGAAGTTTTAATAAGACTCAGTTTAGAGCATTTGTTTAAAAATGTAGGTACTATAACCTATATAATACTGAGTGGCCTATTGGTATGATCAGATATATGATTGTCTTTATTATTCCAAGGTATAGAATTTTTAAATATTAAAATAAGTTATTTTTAAGTTTTCAACATATAAAAATTTGACATTACTTACCAATATGTTTAGTGATAACACATACAATTCCCAAATATAATGGTTTTCTTTTCTGCATTTAACATTGAATACTAGTCAAATTGAAAGTCTAGAATATTGGCCCTGACTGGTTTGACTCAGTGAATAGAGCATAGACCTGAGGACTGAAGAGTCTGATTCTGGTCAAGGGCATGTACCTTGATTGTGGACACATTCCCAGTAGGAGGTGTGCAGGAGGCAGCTGATCAATGTTTCTAATTCTCTATCCCTCTTCCTCTCCCTTCCTCTCTTAAAAAAAAAGTATATTGACTGGAAGTCACATATAATTTGGGAAATCTTATTTTTAGTAGTAAAAAAGGTTAATCATCGCCAAATGAATGTTTTATAGGTTATATCAATTTAAGTGCATTTGCATTTGATGCTTCTCTGAAAAAAAGTAAGCTACATCTCACTGTTGCATGCATATATATTTTTTGTTAAAATAAAACTGTCTAATCACCGTATTAGCTAAGTCAACTATCGAGATTCACAAGTGATGCCCGGACAGTGTAGCTCAGTGGTTGACATCAAACTATGGACCTGGAGGTCAGGGTTTGTTTCGATTCCTTGTAAGAGTCAAGTTGCAGGCTCGATCCTAAGTAGAGGACATGCAGAAGGCAGCTGATCAATGATTTCCTGTCATCATTGATGTTTCTATTTCTCTCCTCACTTCCTTTCTGAAATCAATAAAAAATATTTTTTTTAAAAAATCACAAGTGAAATGTTCTCAAGTTTTATTTTAAACAGCCTATACATTTTTGCTCACAAATGTTAATATTACATTCCTAATATATTTATCCACTACTATACATATTGGAAGCTAGTCCTGAAATAGAATATTGGCTATTGTTAGAAATTTGTACAAATAATACGCACATGCTTGCACTCACCTACACCAACCAAATCAAAATCATGAGGCAAAAAGCACTAAATTTATTTATTCGTTGCCTGAGAAACTCATTTTATGGGCTGCATTCTTGAAACTGAAAAAAATTTTAAGTTTTTATAAGCATTCATAATGGATCTATTTACCCCAAAATAGGTGTACCAATTTTATTTATCTGCTAGGGCTGCCCTAACAAAATATCACAGACCAGGGTAGGCTTAAACAATTGTTATTTGTTTTCTCATATTTCTGGAAGTTGAAAGTCTAAGATCAAAGTGTTGGCAGGTTTCATTTCTCTTGAGGCCTCTCTCCTTGGCTTGCAGATGGCCACCTTCTTGCTGTATCCACAAGTGATCTTTTTTCTCTCTGTGTGTGAGCATATTCCTACTATCTCTCTATAACTGTCACCAGAGCTTTACCTTAATGTCCATGAGCAAAACTGAACAAGTGTGTGGATAGGACAAGAATCACTCACACTGTTCTTTAGTATACATACAGTATAGTTCTGTACCGTACACTATACTTTCAAAAGTGCCTGAAAGGGCCAGGTTCTGAAGCCAGAGTTATGAATGTGAGTCTCAGTTTCACTATATATTAACTGTGATCTTAAGGAAAACACCACACAAAACTCTTGCTGCCTCAGTTTCCTCCCCCTCTACAATTGAAGTAAAAATAGTGCTTCCTCATAGGAATTGTATAGCATTAAATGAATTTGTCCATGTAAAATGCTTAAAACAGTGTCTGGCACATATTTGCTAATTATTTTATGGTTGATAAGAATAAGTTAACCACTCTTGGACACTTTCTAGAGATCAAAGAGTGACGTTAGTGGAAATGATAGCCAGGGATGCTAAAGACCAAGGTAGCATATGTGAGACAAATTTTGTTTTTATCAGGAATGTGGTGATAACTGAGGGTGAAATAGTGAAATCTTGAAATCAAAACAGTGTGACATGCAGCAAGACATCTTGACTAGGTCATTTTGACATGACATTTTGACAGCAGTGACACTTTGAGGTGATCATTTTATTTTGACAGCAGGAAGGAGCTGCTTCAAAATGCAAAAGCTCTGTTTTATTGCCAAATAAAGGATACAGAGCGGGTATCCCTGACCCCTCTCCACCTTTGAGCAGAACTACCCCAAGGGAATCCCCTTCCTTCCCTAAGATGTGCATTTCAATGTTGTGTATATTTTTATTCTTTTCAATTTATTTGTAATACGTACTTTTGCCATTGTAATGAAAATAGAAGGATGTGGAAAAGATTATTGGCATGCTTTTTGTATGTTTTCACACAATATACTTGGAGAAGGGGCACTGCTAGATGTATACAGTGACTCTCATCTCCATCCCCATATTACCTGAAATCTTTTAAAACAAGGTATTTCAGTGGAGTTGTAGTGCAGTGAGCTGCAGCTCAGTTCAAATGCAATAAAGTTTTGAACCAAAGATAACTGCTGGATCTAGCCATAAATCAAAACCAAAGACAACTGTGGTACCTTTCATAGCGAATTGTCTATTATAAGTTGGTGCTAGCAAAATCATTAAATCACTATTCTGTCTATGAATAAAATATAATAAAACACAATTTCAGGAAATGGTACTCATTGGAAATTGGACAAAAGGTTGGTGGACAGAATATACTTAATGACTGATCTGTAGGAAAGCTGCCATATCATTTCTATGAATTTTTACAGAAAACTGTATAGACTTACTAGCACAATCTGAATTATACACTCACAGGATGGCATTTTAGGAATTGTGCACAAAGTTGTCCTAATGTAAGATCTCTACACAATGGGCCTTATCACTTGATATTTGAAGTGTGTCTGCAGACCCTCTCCTTCCTCAATCAAGTTCCCTCTCCCTTCTCAGTACAGTGTTTGAGATGGACAAATCTGAGAAGCAACATACATAGAAAAACTGAAAGTCTCTAGTTTAAAGTGCTGGTAATCCTTCATGTGCCAAGATTTTTCTTTTATGGGCTTAATGAAATGAAAAACTTTAAAAAAATAAACAAATCCTAGACTATTGTTCCTTAATAGCCCCCCCTTTTTTTTTCCTTTTATTGAATTTATTGAGGTGACACTAGTTAACAAAATTATACAGGTTTCAGGTGCACATCATTTGTACATTGAATTGTGTGTTTACCAGCTCAAATCAAGTCTCTGTCCATCACCATTTATACGCCCTATAAACCATTTTTTTCCCCAAAATATCAGTTGATTTCAGGGCCATAATGTCTTTCAAAACTGAAACACATCTCAGGACATTTATTTCTGCTTCTGGAAAGCAAATAAAGGGTTTGAAAAGAGAGGGAGAAGAAGAAAAAGAAAGGGGTGGAGAAGAAAAAGAAGAAAGAGAGGGAGGAAGGAAAAAAGGAAGGGTGGGAGAAAAGAAAGGTAAGAAGGACAGAAGGGAGAAAGGGGGAAAAAAGAAAGAGGAAAGGAAAGAAGGAAGGAAGGGAGAAAGGAAGAAAAGAAGAAATAGTGCTAGTAGTTTAGACTTTGATCATTGCTCTGTTGTCTCTGAACATTTTCTCATCATCATTCTTCACCAGGAAGTTTAATCCTATGCAGCGAAGGTAGTCTTCCTAGCTTGGGTTCAAGTCCCACATGTGACCAGCCTTGATCAACCTAGACCCATTGTTTCTCTACTCTCTTGCCACATCATCAGTCTTCTTGAAACAATACCTTATCTTCATTTTGTGTGGGGGTTTTTTGCAGCCCCACCTCTCCTGCCCATTTAAGATGTTAACAGGGTCCAGGGAAATTCTCACAGCTTGTCCATGGCCCCTGATGAAGGCAGAGCCTCTGCTCCAAATCTGAAATTGCAGGTGGCATGTTCCTTCACTCTGACCCACTTAGTTGTTCACTTTCTTTTGTGTGGTTTGGGGTTACGGGTGCTTCACATGTTTAACGAGGAAATCTTTTGTCTTCTATTCTTCTGTTTGCTTTTGGCTGAATTCAGAAAGGAGATGTGAGAAAAGATGTCTTTATACTACTATCTAAAACTGGGTTACTCTGTCATTGCTTTAGCAACCTAGGAGTGTAAGAAATAAGAATCTTATACTCTATAGAACCACACCCAAGTAATTTGTCAAAGAGCATTTGTGTCAGAAATTTCACTAATTTGTTAATATAAGAAATAATTTTAGAAATAAGTCCACTAGAATGAGTGCTGGAAACCAAGATCAACCGTAATTAATATAAATTCAAGAAGTCCATCAGAAGGCTGACCTTGGCTCCTTTGATATTCATAGAGTTAATTTGCATTTTATTACCTACTGCTGACTCAATGACCTAAAGCAAATTCCCCACAACCTGATAATTTTATTGTTTACTAAACAGACATTGATGTGTCTGTTTGCATTCCTAAAAGGCAACTGTGTTTTTTAGTAAATAAAAGCAGCTGGAAACAGAGACTCAGTGGAACTTGACTACTATGGTTAAGATTTCCTTGGCTTCCCCCCATAATTCAAAATTATTATTTCTTGTGTTTTAATTTGCTCGTCAGCTCTTTCTCCCAGCCTTTGAACCTGAAATCCATGCTGGCCATGGGTTTTCACAATATGAGTTAGGGCTGAGTGTATATTATGACTCTTTCGTTAAAGTGATTTTAGAGCCAGACCAAAATGTTCTTGTAGCTGAGTGAAAACAACCTCCTCATAATGTCCTTGACATTAAAACAAGCCACTCAAAATAAGGAAGCATCAAAGGCCACGTGCCTGCTCATAAAGCACTACATAGAGACTGTAGGGAGAATGAGCTTTATTCTTTAATGATCATGAAAACTCCTGATCTATGACATCTAGAAAGTGTGGCATTTCTAGCTTTCCCTCTCTCTTTAAAGTTTAAGTGAGAGAAAAAGGAAGAATATACAGGGAAGCCAATCTGAAACAAGACCAGCTTGTATGAATGGCTTATGAGTCAACAGGATATACTCAGGAAAGAAATATATATATTTTTGTTTGTTTGTTTGTTTGTTTGTTTCAGATAAACTACCACTCCCATGGCATTTAACAGTGCACTGGCAACCTGGAAGCTGCATTCTATTTTCCGGGTGAATAACCAGATCATCACGTTTCCTGGCATTGCTTGAAAACAAATGCTTATTTACAACACATTGTGGATGAAAGGAGCCACATGCTAACCTGACAAGCTCAGGGGAGGCCTGTGTGGCAGCCTTGCAAACTCAGAGACCTAAAATAACCACAAAAAATGATTTGAAAATTAATTATAACTATAAACAGGTTATAGTGGGCAGTCATGTCCGAGGCCGATATTTTCCCTGACAAAGACCACCTTAGATCTTTCCTAAGCCATTTTGCCTCTAAGATAACATCTGTGAGATGTCTGGGTAACTTGTAACTTCCCTTTTTCTGGAGCCCCTGGGGCACATCCAAATGTGGTGTGTGCCAGGACAGATACCACAAATTCCTTCATTATCATGTTAATTATTCCTGCATTCACCTAAGTATGTGTCCATTATTTTACTTTTTATTCAATCCCAGGTGTTTCCCACCACTTTTTCTTTATCCCACCTCCTAATTCATCACCAATGAATTTCAGGTAACTCACCTATGTCCCTCCTTTCATTGCATTGTGTAAATACAAAAGTAAACCGCCATTCTGCGGAGCATTATCTTAATTCATTGAGGTTCTGCTTCCCTGTATATGTCAACAGGGTGGCTCAAATAAACTCACTAAAATTCTTTACAGGTTTCATTGTTTTGTTTTGTTTTTTCATTAACAACATGCTTATATGCAACATGATAAGGACCTACATCATAATTTTGCCCTTGAAATACATGTCTTATAAATGTGACTCTATACATTCAGAATTGTTTTATAACATACACTTTCCCTATGACTCAGGATTCTTGCCATATTCTAGGCTTGAAAATGACTAGTCAAATCACTTTCCTTCTGTGGTTGTTCATTTCTTCATATTTAAAGTGAGGTATCTAAGGTTATTATTTCCTACCATCAACTTTTGCACCCTTCAAAGCTGAACTTTATAGAGAGTTATGCATGTTAATTATGTTTAGCCATGAAAACATAAAAACACAATCACATGCTTACAGAGTTAAGAGCATAAGCAGTCATGTTGCTATAGTAATACCAAGGTCTATAAACACAACTTATGTCAGCAAAACATTTCAACATGGTTACACATTACTTTGAATAATGGATTTGACATCTGAAAGTTCTTTGATCAAAATCATTTAGTAAAAAAGAGGTCTCATTTTTATCAGAATAGCATCAGTTCCTCCAACAATTCAATGGGTAATGATTCAAAATTTCCAATTTTCATCACATTGTGGCAAATATGAAATAGATTATGTACATCTTTTTGCCTTTGCTTAGAAAAAAATTTTTGAGTAGAATCAAAAGAGTGAAACTTTGAAGTTTAAAATGAGGCTTTCAAAGAAACCAACTTTCATCATAATTAATGTTCTGTGATATGAGTATTGTTTTTTGTGTGGTTTTTTTTTTTTTTTTTTTTTGCCAAATACATATTCTTTACTTCAAATAGCTTACATTAATATTGGTAGGAATGTGAAGTTCCAGGCATAGTTAATATAACTAGAGTGATGTCTACCACTTCTTGGGTATTTAGCAAATACTATTTCCTTTTCTTAGACCATTTTATCATATTACTTACAGTTTACATTGTTCAGATTAGAATTTTTGAATTACAATAGAAAATAAATTTTAAGGATTTAATGTTCTGGACATATATTTTTGTTGATTTCCTTAGGATTAACATTTGCCTACGAAAATCTTTCTAAAAGATCTATGTTACGTAGGCGACTAGGGGGACAGCTGTGCTCCAGGAGAAGATAGAGGACTGCTGGGCTGGCCTCCCCAGCCTGAGAGGCCCCAGTACTGCTGGGTTCTCTCCCTGAGCCAACTGCGCGAGGAGGAGGCGGACCAAGACATCTTGAATGAGAGGAGCCGGAAAACATACAGCTGCCGTTCGCGGTACCGGCGGGACCTCTGGGGCTCCCGGAGCACCGGCGACCAGGTGGCGCGCAGAGCCCAGGGAGCTCTAAACTCCAGCAAGGAAAGGTCAGATTTCCCTGGGGGTACTTTGGGCGCGAAACTGAGGGGGCTGGCAGTCTGGGAGATCTGCACCTTGGAACTCAAAACCTGGAGATCTGCACCTGAAATAGAATCTGTGGCTGTTGAAGCTGGTGAACGTGGGAGAGGGCCCTTGGAGCTGGTGGCAGAGTTGATCCCTGGAGCGCAATCAGTTTGGACCGGACAGAGGGGGGAAGCCCGGAAGATTTTGGGAGGGTTCTGGCTGCTAAAACAGCAGTCACCATTAGAGAGGCAGTATTGTTTAGTTCAGGATAAAGAGGACCAATAGACCCAGAAGTCAATCTAGAAACACTGCCACCCAGGGGCCAAATCACAAATTGACTCTTATGTGACAGGGAATTGATTATATCTTCTCTTCGACCTTGGGAATACAGTCTATTTTCATCTACACTTTAGTATCTTTTACTCTACCTCAACTTCACCTTTATACCACCACTCTCTGGCTAACCTTTCCCTATTTAGTGCCTTGTTTCCCTTACACTTTTCCCGCTTTAGATTTACCTAATTCTTTCCCCTTACCCCCTGTTAAAATTTCACCCCACTGATATATCTAATCTCTAACCACCTAATCCAAGTGCATATATACCTCTAGCTTCTCTGACTTCACTATCTTAAAGTGTTTTTAGCCCTGTCCTGTTGTTGTTGTTTACTTGACTGTTGATTATATTGATTTTTTAAGCAGGTTTATGAGATTGATTTGCTTATTCTGTTATTTTGGTTTGTCTTGTAGGGGGGGTTATTTTTATTTTTGGTGTTGTTTCTTGTTTTGTTGTCCTCATCTGCATTGTTTTTGAGATAGATTTTTGCTTCTGTGTTCCCTCACCTCTCTTGATATTAGTAGTTGTATGTAATTTGTATCAATCTCCAAGTACTTGTTGCAGGTTTTGGTTCGGATTAGGGGCTATCCTATAGGAGTTTTCACCCCACATTTATAATTTACTCCTTTTATTTCTTTTTTTCTTCTCCCCCTTTTCCCATTATCATTTTGGCATTCCTGTCTTTCTTTTTTGTGAGTGTATGTGTTTGGGGGGGGTCTCTTTCTTTTTTGTGTGAGTGTGGGTGTGTGAGTGTCTGTGTGGGTCTGGGGGAGGTTCTCTTTCTTTTTTCCCACCTATCACCAAATTTGCCTTTCTCTGGCGGTCACCTTTATTTGGAATTACAATTACTTTGACTACATTCCGGTTCAGTGCCTGGTGCGTTGCACCTGGTTGTGTTGTATTTTGTGCCTTTAAATCAACACAGGAGAGTGAGAACTACATAACCACATACACAGAGAAGAGAGACAATGGGAAGACAAAGAAATAGCCCACATATGAAAGAAAAGCAAGGCTCGCCAGAAAAGGAGGTAAACGAAATGGAAGTTAACAACCTGTCAGAGAAAGAATTCAGAGAAATGGTCATAAGGTGGCTGAAAAGAATGGAAGACAAATTTGATAATATGAGTAAGACCCAAGAGGAAATGAGGAAGACCCAGGAAGAAATGATGAAGAGCCATGAAGAAATGAAGAGAAGCCACGAAGAAATGAAGAGGAGCCAAGAAGAAATGAAAAATGACATTGCTGAAGTAAAGAACTCAATAGAAAGTATTAAGAGTAGACTAGAAGAAGCAGAGGATCGCATCAGTGAGCTAGAAGACCAGGTAGGAAAAAATAACCAAGTAGAGCACCTTCTAGAAAAAAAAATTAAAAAGCAGGAGGAGAGCCTAAGAGAACTATGGGACAACATGAAACAAAACAACATCCGTATAATTGGGCTTCCAGAAGGACAGGAAACTGAGCAAGGAATAGAAAACCTGTTGGAAGAAATAATGACAGAAAACTTTCCTGGTATAGGAAAGGAAAAACCCACACAAATCCAAGAAGCTCACAGAGTCCCAAGCAAAATAAACCCCAAAAGACCTACGCCAAGGCACATTATAATTAAATTGGCAAACACCAATGACAAAGTAAGAATCTTAAAAGCTGCCAGAGAGAGACAGAAAGTCACCTACAAAGGAACCCCCATCAGACTAACAAGTGATCTCTCAACAGAAACCTATCAGGCCAGAAGGCAGTGGAATGAAATCTACAAAGTCATGCAAAGGAAGGGTCTGAATCCTAGAATACTGTACCCAGCAAGGCTCTCAATCAAAATTGAAGGTCAAATCAGGAGCTTCACAGATAAAAAAGGACTAAGGGAATTCGTCACCACCAAACCAGCAATGCAAGAAATGCTAAAGGATCTGCTGTAAAAAGAAATAGGAAGCGAAGAAGGAACACAGGGGCAAAGAACAAAAATGGCAACATATAAGCACCTATCAATAATAACTTTAAATGTAAACGGTTTAAATGCTTCAATCAAAAGACATAGGGTAATAGACTGGATAAGAAAACACAACCCATGTATCTGCTGTCTACAAGAAACCCACCTCCGAAAAAAAGATGCACACAGACTGAGGATGAAAGGTTGGAAAAAAGTTATTCAGGCGAATGGAAATGAAAAAAAAGCTGGGGTAGCCATACTTATATCTGACAAATTAGATCTCAAAGTGAAGGACATAACAAGAGATAAAGAAGGCCACTTCATAATACTAAAGGGAACAATTCAACAAGAAGAAATAACTCTTGTAAACATATACGCACCCAATACAGGAGCACCCAAATATATACAAAAACTCCTAGAGGACATCAAGGGAGAGATAGACAGCAATACAATCATAGTAGGAGACTTTAATACCCCATTATCACCATTGGACAGATCCTCTAAACAAAAAATCAGTAAAGAAACATCAATTCTCAATGACTCACTGGACCAGATGGAATTAATTGACATCTTCAGATCATTTCACCCCAAAGCCACAGAATATACATTCTTTTCAAGTGCCCATGGGCATTCTCAAAGATAGACCATGTATTGGGTCATAGGCAAAGTCTCTCCAAATTCAAGAAGATAGAAATCATATCAAGTATATTCTCAGATCACAGTGGCATAAAGCTGGAAACCAACTACAATAGAAACAATCCAAAGAAATCAAACACATGGAGACTGAACAGCATCCTATTAAACTATGACTGGGTTACTAGAGAGATTAAGGAAGAGATAGAAAACATCATGGAAACAAATGACAATGATAGCACAACAATCCAAAATCTATGGGCACAGTGAAAGCAGGTCTGAGAGGGAAGTTCATAGCTCTACAATCCTACTACAAAAAACTAGGAACAGCAGCAATAAATTATCTAACCCAACAACTCAAAGAGTTAGAAAGAAAGCAGCAAGAAAAGCCTAGTGTAAGCAGAAGGAAGGAAATAATAAAGATCAGAGCAGAAATAAATGACATAGAGACCAAAGAAACAATACAGAAGATCAACGAAACCAAGAGCTGGTTCTTTGAAAGGATAAACAAGATTGATGAACCTCTAGCCAGACTCACCAAGAAGCAAAGAGAGAGGACCCTAATAAATAAAATCAGAAATGAAAGAGGGGAAATAACAACAGACCCCATTGAAATACAAAGGATTGTTAAAAAATACTATGAACAACTCTACTCCAACAAACTGGACAACCTGGAGGAAATGGATATGTTTCTAGAAAAATATAACCTCCCAAAACTCAATCAAGAAGAATCTAAACAACTCAATAGACCAATAACTGTGGAAGAAATTGAAGCAGTCATCATAAAGCTTCCAGCAAACAAAAGCCCAGGGCCAGACGGCTTCACAGGGGAGTTTTACCGAACATTCAAGGAAGAACTAAAACCTATACTCCTTAGACTATTCCAGAAAATTCAAGAGGATGGAACACTTCCAAACTCCTTCTATGAAGCTAGCATCACCCTAATACCAAAACCAGATAAAGACGACACAATGAAAGAGAATTACAGGCCAATATCCCTCATGAATATAGATGCCAAAATCCTCAATAAAATTCTAGCAAATCGGATCCAGCAGTACATCAGAAAGATCATACACCACGACCAAGTAGGATTTATCCCAGGAATGCAAGGATGGTACAATATCCGCAAATCAATAAATGTGATACATCACATAAACAAATTGAGAGATAAAAATCACATAGTCATATCAATTGATGCAGAAAAAGCATTTGACAAAATCCAACATCCTTTCTTAATAAAAATTCTCAATAAGGTAGGAATAGAAGGATCATACCTCAACATAATAAAAGCCATATATGATAAACCCACAGCATACATCATACTCAATGGGCAAAAACTACAACCATTTCCCCTAAGAACAGGAACAAGACAGGGTTGCCCACTTTCACCACTCCTGTTCAACATAGTACTGGAAGTATTAGCCACTGCAATTAGACAAGAAGAAGAAATAAAAGGCATCCAAATTGGAAAAGAAGAAGTTAAGCTATCCTTATTTGCAGATGACATGATATTGTACATAAAAAACCCGAAAGACTCCATAAAAAAGTTAGTAGATTTAATAAATGAGTTCAGCAATGTAGCAGGCTACAAAATTAATGCCAAGAAATCTATGGCATTTCTATACACTAATAGTGAACCTACAGAAAGAGAGACTAAAAAAGCAATCCCATTTACCATCACACCAAAAAAATTAAGATACCTAGGAATAAACTTAACTAAGGAGGTAAAAGATCTATTTGTGGAAAACTACAGGACACTGAAAAAAGAGATAGAGGAAGATGTAAACAGGTGGAAGAACATTCCATGTTCGTGGATTGGGAGAATCAACATAATTAAAATGTCCATACTACCCAAAGCAATCTATAAATTTAATGCACTCCCCATTAAAATACCAATGGCATATTTCACAGACCTAGAAAGAACTCTCCAAAAATTCATCTGGAACAAAAAAAGGCCCCGAATAGCCACAGCAATCATGAGAAAGAAGCACAAAGTCGGTGGGATTTCCATACCAGATTTCAAGCTGTATTACAAGGCTACTGTTCTTAAAACAGCCTGGTACTGGCACAAGAACAGACATATAGATCAATGGAATAGAATAGAGAATCCGGATATCAACCCAAACCACTATGCTCAATTAATATTTGACAAAGGAGGCAGGAACATAAAATGGAGTCAAGACAGTCTCTTCAATAAATGGTGTTGGGAAAATTGGACAGATACATGCAAAAAAATGAAACTAGAGCACCAACTTACACCATACACAAAAATAAACTCAAAATGGATACAGGACTTAAACGTAAGACAGGAAACCATAAAAATATTAGAGGAATCTACAGGAAGAAAAATCTCAGACATATGCCAAAAGAACTTCTTTGATGATACTGCTCCGAGGGCAATGGAAGCTAAAGAGAAAATAAACAAATGGGACTACATCAAAATCAAAAGCTTTTGCACAGCTAAAGAAACCATCAACAAAACAACAAGAAAACCCACTGTATCGGAGAACATATTTGCAAATGTTATTAGTGATAAAGGTTTAATCTCAAGCATCTACAGGCAACTCACCCAACTCAATAAAAGGAGGACAAATGATCCAATAAAAAAATGGGCAACAGACCTAAATAGAATCTTCACGAAAGAAGACAAAAGGAAGGCCAAGAGACATATGAAAACTTGCTCAAAGTCACTAATTATCCGAGAGATGCAAATCAAAACGACTATGCGGTACCATCTCACACCTATCAGAATGGCTTACATCAACAAATCAACAAACGACAAGTGCTGGCGAGGATGCGGAGAAAAAGGAACTCTCGTGCACTGCTGGTGGGATTGTAGACTAGTACAGCCACTGTGGAGAACAGTATGGAGATTCCTCAAAAAACTAAAAATGGAGCTCCCATTCGACCCAGTGATCCCACTTCTAGGAATATACCCCAAGAAATTAGAAAGGCGAATTAGAAAGGATATATGTACCCCTATGTTCATAGCAGCACAATTTACCATAGCTAAGATTTGGAAACAGCCGAAGTGCCCATCAGCAGATGAGTGGATTAAAAAACTATGGTACATTTACACAATGGAATACTAAGCCGCGGAAAAAAAGAAGGAGCTCCTACCATTTGTAACAACATGGATGGATTTGGAGAGCATTATGCTAAGTGAAATTAGCCAGGCAGAGAAAGACAAATATCACATGATCTCACTCATTTGAGGAATACAATCAATGACATAGACTGATGAACAAGAATGGATCCAGAGACTGAGAAAAGTCCATCAGAATGTCAAACCTCAGGGTAAGTGGCAGGTGGTGAGAGTAAGTGGAAAAGTCAATATACTTGAACTCTTGAACTGAGGTAAGTGATTTGTGTTTTTACATCCCTGACAAAGTTTATATAAAATTATTAAAAAATGGCAGCTAGTCTGACATTGAATTGACATGGCCTAGAGCTTGTCATATCCTATGGAGACCAGTCCTTAGGCTAGGCCTTCCTTAACCTCCCATGACACCATAATACCCTTACATGATATTATTCTACAATGTCATTATAATATTTGATATTTGACAACAGCATATTATACAATTATCCCAAAATAAACTTACAAACTAATTCTTTGAATGTTGGGCAGCAACTTAAAAAAGGATAGGAAATAAATTAATCCCTTTCAGAAGGAATTAAGGCACTGGGAAGGGATCCGAGCATTCTATATTGGCCCTTCTTGCCCTTTCTGCCAAGAGGGACCTTCTTGTTACTATCCAAATACACACAGCTGATGCCAGAGTTTTCAGTTCCAGCTGTGGCTGAAGCCTTTGGGCAGCTGGCACCATGGATCTGTATCTCGACCAATGGTGTGAGCTGGGCCCTCTCTGGAGAAGAAACCTGGGTCCCCCGAGATATGTGATCAGTACCGGGACCCTGCCAGCAGGTGAGGGGACCCCAAGGCAGGTACTGGACGTGGAGGCCACAGCGGGGCATAGACTACAAAGGAGACAGAATTGAACCTCACATCACCCTGTTTGGCCCCGGAGGATGGCTGGTTAGCCAGAGACGGGTAAGATTCCTCAGGGAAGGAACAACCTAAGACAGGCACAGTCGCAGAGGGGCCAACAGGAGAGAACTAAAAGGTCAACAGAGGTGGGGCACAGACCCTCATCCACAAACCTTGCAGGGGTTTGAATTCTCAACCCTCCTAAGGGAGGTCTCCTACCCCCATGGCTGCTTCGCCTCCCACACACAACTCAAACGGGGACCCAGGTGGCAGACAGAGACCCGGCCAGCAATAGCTGCTCTATATCTAAATTCAGTCTATTACCAGGAATGCTCAGGACCTACTCAAAATTGCAAATATTCCTTTCCACTAGTATTCACAGGGTAAACTAAGATTTCTGCTTGAGTATTAAAATTGACAGGAAAATAGTAATCAAGTTTTCAGATTAATTTAAATTGGCCAAGTGAAATATGAGAATACTCAAGAAAATTATAGTGTACTGGACAAAAAGCTTTTCCTAAAACATTAACTAAAAAATCTATTAGTAGTTCATCTCACTGTAAAATTGCCTAACAACCAAAGAACCTAAAGCAGTCACTTTGTGTGCAAAAATTAAAATTTAAAATTATCAAGACTGCAATATAAAATTTCCAGAAGTCCCCATTAATCAAAAAAGGGGAGGGAACAGTGGGGTAATATCATGTAAGGGAAAAAAAAATATCGAGTAAGTAAAATACATCTAGAAAATTCTTACTCCAGTAAAGTAAATTCCATTTGTAAAAACAATTGCAGGACACCCATGAAAAAACACACATGGTGTCAAAATAAGCCAAAGAAAAATCATTTAGGCAAAAATTAAAAAGAATCCCAAGTCTATTTTGCATAGAGGATCCCTTTGTTAACTTTTGGTCGAGAATGTGTTTGTGTGTTTACAGAGAACAACTCCAAGACCATGTGGGTTCCTGTGACTGTGAGGAACTGATGGATCTGTTCCAGTCACGAGGATGGTCCAGAGATGGGGGACACTGACGACACCTTGCCATGCTAGCAGTCAGCAGCTGTGCATGTCTGCAGGCAGCCCAGGACCAAACCAGAGAGGATGGATCTTGCATTGGCACGATATGTCCACCATCTGGATACCATTGCTGACTTATACACATAATGAATTATTTGACACTGAAACTGGGACTCAGAAAAGTTGGACATTGAAACCGAGACTGAAACACTTTTTGTTCTTATACATTTATTTCTAGTATGCAGAGGCAAGATATTTTTGAAGAAAAGAAACAGGGGAGAGTGATTGATATAGAGGCAGGATGGCCTTGAACAGGCTGTCAAGCTACAGGGGGAGGCTTGGGTGGATGGGAGGCAGATGCGGGGGGAGATCAACCGAAGGACTTGTATGCATGCATATGAACATAACCAATGAATGAAAGACACTGGGGCGGGGAGGGGGGGAAGCTGGGAATATGTGCTGGGGGGTGGGGGAGGCTGGGGGGAGGATAAGGGGGAGGGGGAAAGGAAAACATGTACTACTATTATACTGCAAAAAATCAATAAAAATAATTAAAAAAAATAAAATAAAAATAAAAAAAATAAAAGATCTATGTTAACATCTTAGTGAAAACATTAATGTAAACTTACTTGAATTTTAAAATTAAATTGAATTTTGACTTCTCAAGCCACAATACATCATTTCAATCTCTATGACAGTACCTTTTATAATAGAAATATGAGAGATAAGGATAAATTTAAGTCATGTCAGGAAATTTAAAAGCAGTAAGATCTTTAAAAATTAATATCCTATGCTTTCTTCTTTGTTCTAAAAGTTATGATGAATTAAAAATAAAGTTAGACCAGCCTGTGTGGCTAAGTGGTTGAGCATCTACCTATGAACCGGGAGGTTATGGTTCAATTCCCAGTTAGGGTACATGTCTGAGTTTTGGCTCAATCCCCAGTGGATGTGCAAAAGGCAGCCAAGCAATGATTCTCTCTCATCATTGATGTTTCTATCTCTCTCTTCCTCTTTCTTCCTCTCTCTGAAATCAATAAAAAAATATTAAAAATGAATTTTAATATATTGAAGGCTCAATTAATTTATTGGCTTTTAGTTAATTGATTTTGACTACCTCTTAAAGCAAAATATCTGTTTCATTTGTAGGCATGGCAAAAATAGTAGATAGAGAATGCTGAGTAAATCTAAAATAAATTTGTTTTCAGACATCAAAATACTTAAGTATCGACTGTAGTTTCTGAAAAAGGAAACTAACTTTGATCTAAAAAGAATTATGTTTATTCAGTTTATATGTTATTTTTTACTTCCTTATACCTATAGTAGCACTTATATATAAACACAAAATGAGAATTAACTAGGACTGATCAAAGTGTCCATATAGTACTTATAAATATTCACCAGGACTTGAAGTTAATGGCAAAATAGATCTCTAAGTTAAACACACAAACACACACACACACACACAATACACACCTCTAAGAAGCTGAAGTATGGATGACCCAATTAACTAATTATTTTTTTAACGAGTCAATTCATTAAGATTAGAAATATCAGCCATTTTTTTCTGTCAGAAGAATTTATATTACCTGGAAACATTTCTGATTAAATAAATGTTGCTAAAGGTGCTGAAACACCACAGTGCGTCATTAAAGTAAATAAGTTTTAACACTCTTCTCATAAGATATTTAGGAAAATACCAATTTATAAAATGTAATTGGAAGTTTTATTAGAATTGAGAGCGTCTTATTAAGGAGGCAGAAATGGCTTTATCAGTAAAGGTCTATTTAATCAAACAGACTCATCCATGGTTAGAGAGGATTTAAAAGTGGATATAGCAGCATCTCACCATATGTCACTTCTTTAATAATGTCAGTTATCTAAACATATATATGAACTGGAGAAATGAATTAACCTTTTTAAAATATATGTTTTAATTGATTTCATAGAAGAAGAGAGAGCTAGAAAGAGATAAGAGAGAATCATTGATTGGCTACCTCCTGCACAACCCCAACTGGGGATAGCGCACAATGAACTCAGGCATACCAGCTGAGCTAGAAAATGCAGTTTTAAAACACTAAGGACAAGAAATTAAAACAGAAATCACAAAGTCCTCTCAATGAAACTCATCTTACTATAGAAAAAGCCCCTAGAACCCTATTTTAATTTTCAATTTAAATGAAATTCTAAACATTTTTAAATTATATACCATAGGCATTTCAGTGGTTAAATGTAATTGATTTAGAGTAGGGTTAAAAATAACAACATCAAGACAACCATAACCACAATGAAAATGATGATGATGATGATGTTTTCCTTCTTTAACTACTCAAAGTTTGTAAATTAAACTTAGAGCACTGGTACCTTACCAAGGTCACTCAATCAATATGTACTGAGCATCCACTCCATGAGACTTATGTTTCTGGGTGCTGGAATTACTTCAGTGAACAAAACTGACAAAAACCCACTGTCATAGGGAGAGGAACCAAGATGGCGGTATAGGTAAATACCTATCTTGCTGCCATATACAGCAATTTCAAAACTACAACTGAACGAAAGAACAAACATCATCCAGAATCACCGGAAAGCTGGCTGAGTGAAAATTTCACAAATAAAAGTGAAGATAGGACACTGTGACTCAGAGGAGCGACGGCGGACAGCGTTGAAGATACGTGCGGAGAAAGGTTTGGATCAGTGCGCGCCCCAGCGGATAGGGTGGGTGGCTGAAAACCCAGCAGGTTTTCTCGAATGGGGGAGACAAAGATGTCCCACTGCACTGATTCCCCAGCTCCGGGGGAAGTCCAGGGAACCCACAATCATACGGGGTAAAAACTGGACAGTGGGAAGGCACGCCGAAACTCAGGCACTGCTGGGGTCTGCAAGCTTATGGAGAAGGCGAGCTTGTGCAGAGTGCATGTGAACTTGGGAACAGCACAGCTGTGTGACCACGCAGAGAGGACTCGTGACTTCCTCTCTCGTTTGGGACACCGCCAGACTGCATTGTTTTATGATCCTGGGTGAGACATTGGGTGTGCAGACTCATTTGGGGAGAGGCTGAATTCTCTGGCAGCAGGTGGAGCTCAGCAGCAGCTCTCTCTCTCAGAGGTGCTGGCAGCCATTGCCACCCGGCACAGAGTCCCTGGGGGCGCACAGGGCAGAGCTGACACTGCTTGCTTGGCCCAGAGACTCTGCCCATCCAACCTGAGCACAGCTGAACATCATAGACAATTGGCCTGGAGGTCAAACCCTCTTAGTGCTAACAACGATTAACTGAGCTTAACTTTAACAAGACTGTGCAGCCCATATCCACCTCAGGTAACTGGGGAGACTGATCCACTGTCTCTTAGAAGACATCTACCACACAAAGCTAATAGACCAACTCGGGAAAGCAGCCACCATACAGAGACGTGGAAAGAAATCAGATGTGAAAGAAATGGAGGGGAAAAAATGACTGGACATAGAATTCAAAGCACGGTTATAGGCTTTTCAAGAGGCTCCTTGAAAAGGCTGATACCTACAAGAAAATGAACAAGAACTCTGAGGAAATGAATAAGACCTACAAGGAAATGAACAAGACCTACGAGGAAATGAATGAGACCTACAAGGAAATGAATGAGACCTACAAAGAAATGAATGAGACCTACGAGGATATGAATGAGACCTACGAGGATATGAATAAGACCCTCAGGATATGAAAAAGGACCAACCAGAAATTAAGCATACACTGACTGAAATAAAAAAATATTATACAAAGACATAAAAGCAGTCTAGAGGACCGCAAGAACCAAGTTAAAGATTTGAAATACAAAGAGGTAAAATCCACTCAGCTGGAAAAGCAAGAAACCAAAAGAATCCAAAAAATTGAAGATAGTGTAAGGGGCCACTGGGACAACCTCAAGCATACCAACATCCGAATTATAGGGGTGCCAGAAAAAGAGAGAGAGCAAGACAATGAAAACCCATTTGAAGAAATAGTGACCGAAAACTTCCCACACCTGGTGAAAGAAATTTAAAAGCAGCAAGAGAAAAACAGTTAGTTACCTATAAGGGAGCACCCATACAATTGTCAGTGGATTTCTCAACAGAAACGATGCAGGCCAGACGGGAGTGGCAAGAAATATTCAAAGTGATGAATAGCAAGAATCTACAACCAAGATTACTCTACCCAGCAAAGCTATCATTCAGAATTGAAGGTCAGATAAAGTGCTTCGCAGATAAGAAAAAGCTAAAGAAGTTCATCACTGCCAAACCAATATTATATGAAATGCTGAAAGATATTCTTTAAGAACAGGAAGAAGAAAGAGATAAAAATAAAAATTATGAACAGCAAATACACATCTATCAACAAATGAATCTAAAAATCAAGTGAATTAAAACTCTGGTGAACAGGATAAACTGGTGAATATAATAGAGTCATGGGCATAGAGAGGGAATGGACTGACAATTCTTGGGAGAAAAGAGGTGTGGGAGGTGCAGCAAGAGATTGGACAAAAATCATGCACCTATGGCAGAGGACGGGTCGGGGGTGAAGGTGGAGAGTGGGATGGGTACCGGGTGGTGGGGAAATATAGGGGGGAAAAAAGAGGGAACAATATAATTAATAAACTGAACAATAAAGACTAAAATTAAAAAAAAAGACAAATGGAAGGAAAAAAATACAAAGCAAAACAAAACACAAAAAAAACCCCACTGTCATAGACGTTACAATTTAGAGAAAAAAATAAATAAATTTAATAAATAAAAGTATTTGGTATACTAGAAGGCTGAAAGTTTTATTTTTAAAAAGAAAGAGCAGAGCAAGATAAGAAAGGAGGTCATGTGTGTTGGGAAGGGTTGCGATTTTAAATGGAGTATTTGGGCACATTTGAAATTCATGAAGGACTTGGTCACATTAAGTTAGGGAAGAGGAGTTATAGTCTGAGGGAATAGCCCTGGCAAACACTAGAGACTGGAATGTATCTTAAATATTCTATAAAAAAGAAAAAGGAAGCTTTAGCTGGCATGGATTGTGAAGAAGGTGAAGGAATAGTAGAAGTGAGGTCAAAAGGTAATGGACTGTGTCAGAGGAAGCTTTCCAGGCCATTACAAGGACTGTGGCTTTTATTCTGAGTGAATAGGTTTGTGGAGATAGATGAGGAGTTCATTTTGGGGCATGTCAAATTGAGATGTATCTAAGATACACAGAGGAAATGAAGATTGAAAACTGTATACGTGAGCCTAGAATTAGACATAGAGGTGTGGACTACAAATAAAATTTGGGATCATAAATTTGGGGGCACATTTTGTCACTATGTAGTAAATTGAACAAAGATTTGTGGTGGGTGGTCATTAGATTCTCATACTTCATAATAATTTTTTTCAATTAACAAATAATTCAAATGAAGGATTTATTAACTCTTTGGATATTAATTACTATCTCCCCAATGCCAGCAGTATTTGTATTTTCTATTGAAGAAAATGAAAATTTAACAACAGCAGGAATTAGAATTGTGTTAAAATCCTACATTGTGCAATTAAATACACTTTCACCATGAAATTTGAATTTACCTTAACTGGCTATTTTAATTAATGTATTTATTTTTATTGAGTTTATTGGGGTGACATTAGTTAATAAAATTACATGGGTTTCCGGTACACAGTTCTATAATACTATCATCTGTATATTGTATTATGTGTTTATCACCCCAAGTCAAGTCTTTCTCCATCATCATTTATCCCCCCATACTGTATTCTACTTCCCCTCATTACCCTTTCCCTCTGATAATCACCATACTATTGTCTGTGTCTATGAGATTTTTTTGTTTTTATGCTTAATCTCTTGACCTTTTTCACCCAGCCCTGCAACCCCTTCCCCTCTGACAGCTGTCAGTTTGTTCTCTATGAACTGGCCATTTTAGAATTGTAAAGAGTTTAGGGTCAATTAGTCTGCTTGCTAGAACTCAAATTCTGATTTATAGTTTTTAATCTAAAGCAAAATCTAAAGATGCCTGCATAGAAGCCTACTGTTTGGCTGATAGCCTGCAGGCATAGGAGTTATGTCTCTTACTTAAAACCAGGTACTTATGGATGAATTTGTCGAAACATCTAAGAAGTACATCTTAAAAGAACCATCGAGCATTGTTTAGATTCTCCATCTTAGTGCAAGCATCCTTAATTATTGAGGAGAGCCCTGCCCTGTGGTTTCGCTGTGGGAAAAATCACACAGGACATGGTCAAAATTTATTTTTATTAAGAGGAAAGATTAAAGAAAAACATAACAAGTATTGGTAACTGTTTTTCTCACCTCAAAAAAGACCAGTAAAGGCTTCTAAGGGCTTAGAGAGGAGATAATACTGCCGAATCAGGCCAAAAGAAGAGAGAACATAGCACCACGTTCCCACTGGGAAGTGATTGAACCCAAAAAGGTTAATTTCCACAAGATGGGAAAGACAGCAGGAGTCTGTAATTTCTCCTCTGGTATAAGGGCCTTTGAGTCCCCTGAATGGCCTAGAGGAAAGATGATAAGAAAAGTTGTTTAAGCCTGAGACTGGGATAAAAGCAGCAGAGCTACCACTATTCTAATTATAAGAAGAATGTGTATTAGATTGTATGTTAGAATGCATGTATCATTAGCTACAAAATGCCAATCAAGGAAATCAAAGATCGACATCCGTTTAGAGACATACCAGCTCATGAACTGGGAGACTCAACAAAGTATTTCAATCCTCCCAAATTGATGTGTAGATTTAACACAAACCCCTGGGAGATATCAATGCACACCTGCTAGAAAAATAGCAGGTATTGGTAGCTGTTCTTATATGGAAATGGCCAAAATTAAAAATGCTGAATAAAAAGTTAAATTTTAAAAAATACTGGCAAAAATTACATCTCTCATTGCTGCTGAGAGTATAAGTGGTGCAGCTACAGTGGAAAAATAGTTTGGCAGCTTTTAAAAAAACAAAACATGTACTTACCATAACACCCAACAATTATACTCTGGTATTTATCTTAAAGAAATAAAATCTTAGATTTACATTAAAAAACTGTACATAAATTTTCATAGCAACATTAAGCCAAAATTGACAATTAGTCCAATGTTTTTCAATGAATGAATGAATAAATAAATAAATAAATAAATAAATAAATAAATAAATTATGGTACTTCTATGCAATAAAATCCTACTCAGTAATAAATGTGAAAAATGACTGATATACACAACACTTGGATAAGTCTCAAAAATATTATATTGAGTGTAAAAAACCAGTCTCAAAGAGTGATATATTGCATGATTCCATTTGTGAAGCATTCTCCAAGTGACAAAACTATAGTGATGGAAAAGAGATAAGTAGTTGACAAGCATTAAGTTTGGGAAAACAGTGGGACTATTAAGAGGTAATGTGAGGGAGATTGTGTGTGTGTGTGTGTGTGTGTGTGTGTGTGTGTGTGTGTGTGTGTAGGGGGTGATGAAATGGTTCTATATTCTGACTGTGTTGAAGATTACTTAAATCTATACATACAATAAACTAAACATAGGTCTAAACACTTTTTTAAGAGTATATGTAAAAGCTGGTAAAATTAGTTCTGAACCTGAGTTAACAATATTGTACCAACATTAATTTCCTAGTTTTAATAATCTACTATTGTTATAGTTATGTAAGATACTATAATTAAGAAGAGTTGGGTGAAAAGTATGTGAAAACTTTTTGTACTATTTTCAAACTTCTTTTGAATCTTAAAATATTTAAAAATAGAAGCTACCTTTTTAAAAGTTCGCAAAGGTGAGGAGGTATATAAGAACTCACTGTAGTTTCTGGCCCATTTTGCTGTGATCCTCAAAGTATCTTAAAAAAATAAAAGTTTATTTTGGAAAAGATAAGATAAAGGCAAAAATAAAATTTCATCAACAATTAAAAAGGAAGTTTATGAAGGATCTCCTTCTCTTGCAATCGTAAATGTCAATAGCAACATATTTGTCTGTTATAATTCTCCAAGAAAAGGCTCAAATTACATCTGAATGAGTGTCATAGAAATAAAAGATTGTGTTTTAATATCAACTCATCCACAACAGCTGAGCATAAAACTAATGTCATCATCGCGAGTGTTTCATTGGAATTGCATTTTCCAGAATATCTGTCGATCCATTCAGCACATTGGCCTCTGCATGGGTTATAGACTCAGTGATATAATGTGTGGATTCCAAAGCTCAAATAAGCCTTCAGAAAATACACCTTTCAAATCCATTCAGATGAAGTCCAAGAATTAGTGCAGCTATCCATGTAATCTAGAATTAGGAGATCTTAGTTATTTATGTGGCTGTGAAATTAAAATTTATAACACTTTTAGTCAAGAATTCTTCATGATTTACAGTAATCCCTGAGAAATGGCCACAATTACAAGATTGAAGACATATCACTAATGAATAAAGTTATTTTTTAAAATATGTAGAAATTTTGCCAAAGTTGTTTAGCTTTCCGCGAATCTTTCTTGATCACACTGTTCACAGGGCTACTGTTATAAGAACCTACTTGAGAGTGCTCAGTATGGCTTCTTTTCAGAAAGTCTACCCTAGTTAACACAAGAGGTAATAAGCATCTCTTATCACATATCTAGCTAGCTCAAGATATATTTACAATATTATAGGACCTGTCCATTCACTTCCCAAGGAACCTGTCAAAGTTTTTCAGATCTAACTCAAAGAAGTATGTAAAATTCCATCCAGATTCAGCCAGTGAATTAAT
Organism: Antrozous pallidus; assembly: GCA_027563665.1. Lineage (NCBI taxonomy): Eukaryota > Metazoa > Chordata > Mammalia > Chiroptera > Vespertilionidae > Antrozous > Antrozous pallidus. Next base: position 26,501,551 of record CM050508.1, on the reverse strand, counting down.
TCAGTTGAAAGCTAGAACTATAACTTCACTTGGAGAGAAAATATTGAAGAACAATTTAAGAGCATTTATGATATGAATTGCCCTGAAATTCTTATGCAGACCTAAAGTTGCTATACAAATCATGCTGATGCTAAATATTAGTTTTAAAGAGAAACATTGTGGGAGCAACTAAAAACAATACTCATATCAAGTGTCCATAGACAATCAATACTATGCTGGGAAGAAAGTCTTAAAAAGCTTAACCTTGCCCTTGTCATTAATTGTTCTCTATAAAAATGGCAAGGGATCCAAAAATATATTTTAATACTGTTATAAGAAAATTGACATACACCTTGTAAATATATTTCTTGAGTAAATATATTCTCATGCATATTTCGGAAATGCACTTATTTGTAAACATTAAACAGTTCATTAAACGAAGGCATTTGATTTAGGAGAATGAGACAAATCATAATTTTAAGAATAACTGATTTTCACTAAATCGTTAAAATGCTATGAATGTAATTTTCTGGTCTAATTTACTAATAGTAAGTGATTCATATAAATACCAGTATATTTGTGGCTGCAATTTAAGCATCTAAATTTTAAGATTTCTCCAAAAAGGGCTCTCAAAATGTCTACAAAAACAAGCTAGGAATTTCAATAGAAGCCAGCTTAACAACAGAGCCAAAATATTACAAGATATTTTCAGTAATTTTGTTTGAGCTTTCTGAATGTCCCTTTTAAAATTATATTTTTACTGAAAATTTTTATTAAACAATGGAGAGAGTCAACACCTGTGAAATAAAGATATACTGCATTCATCCATTTCTCTGTAACTGGGACACTAAAGAGAAAAATATACTTTATATACTTTTATATTACGTATCTCCTATCTATCTATTTATCTATCTAAACAAAACAACCCTGAAAACTGCCTGGAAAAACATGACACATTATTTACAGAGCAAAGAGTGTTTGAATTGAGGTCAGTTTCTCATCATAAATATAATACGAAAAAATAATAAAATTTCTACTTTAAAATACTGAAAGAAAAAAATTAACCCAGAATTCGATAGTCAAATTTGTGAAACTGTACTACATGATTTCAAGACCTACTATAAAGTCTCAGTAGTCAGGGAAGTATTATATTTACATGAGGTTATACAATTAGATCACTGTAACAAAACCAACAGTCTGAAAATAGTCCCTCACATATATGATTAATTGATGTTGACAAAGTGTCAAAGCAGTTCAATGGGGAAAGAAAAATCTCATCAATAAATGGTGATACAACTGAATATTCCTCAAGAGAAATAAAAAGAGCCTTATCCTCTACTCACACACAAAGATTAATTCAAGATAATTCATAGACCTATAGGTAAAAGTTAAACTATAAACCTTCTAAAAAAACAACAAAATATCTGTAATCTTCATGAAGATGAGTATAGACAAACAATAAATGCACTAACCATAGGAACGAAAAATTCATAAGTTGGACTTTGTCAAAAGTAAAATACTAAGAATAGAAGGGCGAGACACAAATTAGAAGAAAATACTTGCAATACATATATTTCACAAAGACTTTGTATCCAGAATGTATTAAGAACTCTTACAATTCAAAAGTTTGTTTTGCAAATACTTTTTACAAAGTAAGTTGTATAAATGATTATTAAGGACATGACACAATGCTCAACATCACTTGCCATTAGAAAAGTGCATATTGTAACCACAATAAACATCACGCATATTAGAATGATCAAAATTTAAAAGATAAACAACATCAAATGTTGATGAAGATGTGGAATATCTGGAAATCTTATTATATCTGGCAGGAGTGTGGATGATAAAACTCTTATTGAAGAGCTCTAATCTGTTTCTTAAAAAGCTAAACATAATTATCCCATGCCCCAGAATTTTCACCTCTAGGTATTTGCCCCCAAAAGGTGAATATGTATGTTCACAAGAAAGCTTATACATGCATATTAATCATAACTTTATCATTTCTTAAACTGGAAACAACTAAAATATTCCTCAATAGGTGAGTGGATAGACAAGTTGTAGTATGTTTATGCAACAGACACCTCTTAGCAATAAAACTTGCTTATATGTGAAACAACATGGATGAATTTGACAGACAATATGTTGAGCTGAAGTAATATAAAACCAACCAGTACCTATTATATGATTTCATTATTGTGAAGTATTAGGACAAGTGAAAATAATCTATAATGATAGAATTTATGTTAGTGGCTGTTGGGCAGAGGATGAGGATGAAGAGGTAGTAATTAAGGCAAAGAGTTGTGAGAGGGCAACTAGATTAAATAAATGGTCTATATGTTGACTGTTGGGGGCTACATCTAAAATCTCATAAAACCTTTACTTAAAATATTAAGGTACAATTTATTATACCTCAATGTAGTTCAACAAACCAATAATTAAATAATATTTAGCACAGTAGTTGGCAGATAGTGTTAATAGATATTTATTAATTTAACTAATGCCTTGGCCTTTGCTAAAGGCTTGGGAGATAAAAAAAAAGAAAAGAACCAAACTTCCTATGGTACAGGACATTCTTTCACGTCTTTCCAGTTCTAAAAGTTTTGGTTACAAAATGTTGTCATAGATCCATGTTGATATTCTCACAATATAAAGAATTATAGAGACCAAGAGAAAAAAAGGAGTCAGGAAAGTTACCAGAATAATTAATCCAAATTTCCCAGTGAGAAACACTACCAAAACTATTAAGGATAATGTTTGGTTCACCCTGAAAACCTGGCACAGGTCAGCATAAGGTTTATGAATTTTAGTGAATGAATGAATGAAGGATAGTCCATACAGCTAATATTAACTTCTGATCTAGTAAAGCAAACACTAATGAAGCTGAATTTCCAAACCCAGTTGGGGCATGCATCAAAGGCTTTGATCAATTTGGCTGTGCTCCTCACTATTCTTGTCTATGACAACATACAACTGAGAGCAAGACCTACTTTTCCCCTAGGAGATTGTCATGTCACCTATTTAATAAGGTGCCCATAGAGTATTATTATATCACATTTGTCTATTTGTCCTTGTGACCAGCTTGTTTTCAGTAACAACCTTTTGGACTTAGAAAAAGACCTCAGAGACTAATTCAACTTTATTTACAGATAAAATCTTTGTCTTCAAAACGTGACTTGCTTTGGATGACAGAGAATGTTGATTTAAAAAAATCTAATTCTATTAAACTCCTTGTTTGGTATTTTTACTGGCTAAGACACTCACAAATTAAGAAAAATGGGGAAAATTTGGGAAAAAAAGAAAGAAAAATTGTATTATCACCATTTAAAAAGAGAGAGAGGAGGAAAGCAGGGTGAAGGAAAGATGAAAGGCAGGAGAGGGAATGGAAAGAGAAAGCCCTTTCTGAGAGTCAGACTCAAGGACAGGAATGCAATGGCCACACCAGAGTCTAGTTTTCACAGGGTTTCCTTGCTTCCAGCTGCTTTCCTTTCAGACTAGTCCAAATGCCGTTCAGTTCTGTGTGACTGCTAATTAATTGTTAACTTGAGCCTTCTATTAGCAATCTGCAGGGCTGGAAGCCAAAAGAGGAGTATTAAAATATTTAAAAGCCCTTAAGCCTGGGGCACAAGCTGATCAGCAGCAGGAGGCAGAAAGACTATTTCCCTGGTGCTCAGTGACTAAATTAAAGAACCTGAATTTGCTGCACTCCTTTTGAAACCCTCCTCTGACTTGTTTGCATTTTCAAAGGCCATTTTGGATCATCCTTGAGAATGCCAAGATTGTTTCCAAATGAGACCAAGATTCATCAGATTAAGTGAAACTTTTGGGGTGAAGTTGATTCAATGTCACTCTTTGCCCTTAGCTAAAGTATAGTTGAATCCCCAGGAAAGACCAGCAAAACAGGCTGAAATGTGGTTACTCTGTAACCAGTGGTGGATTACTCAATGACAATGGATAGAGCTTGATTAACTAACTAGGAATGTCATTTGTCTTCCTGTCGGCTGATAAGCTATGAATCAGAGCGAATTGGGATAGAGGGAGAAAAGCAGAAAATGATTTAGCAAAGACAGTTTGATGCCCTTTGTTCTCATTGACTCACATGTTTTGAAAATTGTGTTGGGGACTAAGGGAGATATTTCAATAATATTAAAATGTTGACTTGGGTGAATCATTTTTTTCTGCATGTCATTAAGAGTCAGTGGGTGGAAATATAAAATGTGCCTCTTGCCAGAGACAAAAGACTGAGAAGAGAGAGCTTAGTATGCTCCACTTGTTCTAAAATGGAAGAGAAAAAATATTAGAGACCCTTAAGCAAGTATGTGCTATGTTCTCAAAAAGAGTTTCTATGAGAATTTTCATCTCCCCTTTGATAATAACTCTCTAATCATGTTCTGAGTGTATTATTAAATATCCAGTGAAAGAAAGGTGGTTTATTTGTCAAATGGAAAACGATTCCCTTTGATTTGGGGCACTGAGATAGAAGGATGCAATTTTTTTGTAAAACAAATCAATCCAGTCACAGCAAGCCACAAGGAATTCTAGGACACATTTCTGAGAAAAAAAAGTAACATCTTTAAAGCATTGTATATATTAGTCTCTTGAAAATAGGTCATTAACTCTTTACTGGTTCATGGAATAATCCACGCTTTGTCACACAATGTGTGCTGGAATTGTTTTAATTGCTTTATGAAGAGTAAGTTATATAATTTTCCTAATATCCCTATGAGGAAAGGAGTGCTATCATTCCCATTTCACACAGTACAGTAAGCCTTGCTGTGAACAATAAACTTGCTCAGTTGCATAGCTAGTAAGGACTGAAATTTAGATGTGACCAGTCTGACTGGCTCCAGAGCCCATGTTCTTAAACATAATATCTTCCTATTTTCATCTTGACAGGTTAGGAAAGTAGGTTGCAAAGGACAATACTCCTTGCATTGACAAAATTTGACCCCTGAATGCCAGTGGTGTCTATTTATCTTTAGCATCCTCAGAGATCTGGATTACTAAGTTTTTGAACTCATGTTTACTCATCAGTAAAATAAGGTATAACATCTATGCTATAGAACTATTAAGATTAAATAGTGTGCCTGCAAAGGGCCTGAAACTTAGTTTATCAAACCTTTATGGTTAGTTGTGCCCCTATTGGATGTCAGAAATACAAAGACCAGTAAGACCTTGAGGACCTTGATTTCAAAGTGATCTTTAGATCAGCATCATCTGCTGATGTGGGAGGGACTTGTTAGAAACCACAATCTCAAGCACTACCCTAAAACAACAAAATCAGAATCTGCACTTGAACACCATTTCCACTGATTCATGTGCACATGATCTTTGAGAAGCACTTCATGACTCACTGCCTGCCAGTCTGGTTCCCCTTTTCTCTCTAAACTCTGTGTACAATGACCTCTCAAACAGGGTTCTCTGGAAAAGTCCTCACTTTGATTATTTCTTCCTTTTGTCACACTATGAGCCTGTCAGACCATGTGTTCTGGTCTTGTGTTTGGAAAAAAATGATCTCTGTATATGTTTTGCAGCTCAACATTTTGCAATTTTTTTAGGCTACAAAATGTCTTTCATCTTAACTAATAATTTCATCATCTGCTCCATCTGTCTTGGTCCACATTCCTGAGGGGTTGTGTTTGGGGAGGCTGGCTGTCAGACAGGGTGCCAGATCTCAAGGAGAGTTACTAGTACACAATGCAACATTCTTTAGAGTACTCATCTCTGCCTCTCAGAGCCCCTCAAGTGGGTCAGGGAAGCCTCAGAAGAAATACCTGCTTATATAATTTTTAAAAAATACAGTTGACTAAGAAAATCAAGAGGTAACAAAAAGGAGGGAACCCTAGAAATAGGCAATGTGGAAAAGGATTTTGGATAATCAGATAAAGGACTCCAGAAGGCAAGGCTTCTTAGGAAAAGGAAATAAATTATGTTTCCTGGTGGACATTGGTATAAATCAGAACAAAATAAAAACCACAGGGTATTTCTTGAAGGTGAAATTTCCCCATGAATGGGACTGCATTTGGGATACCTTAACTAAAGAAAATATCTGAAAATTACTCTTGCTAATGAATTGCAATGAATGACAGGTCCACAGAAAATGCACCAAATCCTGTGGTCTCCCCATGCCACATCCCTCCTCTTGTACCTATAAAGTGCAGCTAAACAAGGCAGTTTGATGTGCAAAGAGCACTGTCCTTGGAGCCAGAAGACTCATTCATATTCATGGCACTGTCTTCACCTGGCATTTAACTGCGAGGTCTGTGCTGTCATCTCCTAAATGTGGTAGTGTGGCAATTGATCTCCAAATTTCTTCAATTCTAAGGTTCTCAGATTTAAAGATTTCACAGGGTGCCTCAGGCCTATGAGCCAGGAGTGTTTGCTGTACAAGCCACACCTTTTGTCCATGAGCCACACCTGTTGCTCAGTATTCAGCACTCCGCACAGAACAACCTTTCTTCTTTGCATTTTTTTTTTTTTAGTTTGTTAAAAGATTCTAGCTCCTATAGCTAAGAGGGAGTGAGGGAACATGTTAGATATTTTGTGGGGAAAGAGAGAATTGGCATTAGGAGAAGAGAATAAGGGGAGAACAGAGGAAGCCTGGGCATTTTCAAGGAGTTTGCCCCTGATCAGGGAACAGAATTACCATTGGAAAGGAAGGGAGGGATTAAGGGAGGCAGAAAAGGTGGGAGGGATGAAGAAAAGAAGAAAGGAAAAGGGGAGGGAGGGAGGAATCAAGAAAAGAGAGAGGGAGGAAGAGAGAGAAAAGGAAGGAAAGAGAGAGGAAGGAAGGAAAGTCTCAAAGTGGCAAAGAGGAGAGACATGGAATGCAGAGTTAGGAGCATGGCAAGCTACGTACCCAGTAAAGGGAGTGTTGTGGGGCAAATTCTATGATGAGTTGCAAACAACCTCAGTTAAGTTGGTAATAAGCAGGCAAGGATTTATTGAAAACTGGCCAGGACGGTCGGTCAGAGACCTAACACTCAACGACCGCACCGCCCCAGGTGCAGGCAGGCCTTTTAAAGGGGTCTGAGCCATGAATATTATTGCCCTGCGTTTGGTGAACAACCCTCAAGGCCTCATCTGGGGAAGGGGTGCCAATAGACTATGAATGACCCTATTGCTCGCTCTTTATCTTCTAATTATGTATTCTGCTAGATGTGGGAAAGTGGTCCTATCTTGTAAAAACAGGTGATGTGGCTACATAATTGGCATGGCTACATAATTGGCGTTGGACCGTTACTCCTCTGGTTCTAGTCTTCAAGGTCACAAGCTGGAAACTAAAGCAATAATTCTTTTGTTTTAAGCAAGCAGGAGTGAACTGTAGCCAAAGTTTCAAACAGTAGTCTTACTCTAGATAAATGTTCTTATGACCTTATTTCAGGGAGAGCCATTTAATTTCTTCTATTCTCATTTCCATCTTTACAGCAAACTTCTCAAAACTCCAAAAGAAAATAATAATAACACACACACATAAAAAAAAAGTTGTTAGAAGACAGCAACTCAAGTAATGGTGTTGTTCCATGCAGACCAAATTGGCATTTCATGGCTAAAGTTCTATTTAGTGAATGGGGTCAATTTTGCTTTTGAAGAGAATGCCAACTCCCCTTTTCCCTCCCCAGAGAATTTGCTGATTTCATTTGGTATCTCGAATGGTCCTTGCTGCTACAAAAGACAGAGTTCACATTTATTTAAGAAAAGTGCTTATTTTATGTGATTTGACACAAGAATGGTATTTTAGCTGGAAGCCCATGGCCTCCATCGATTTCAAAGAAACCTAGAGCTATTGACAGATCCTTCCTGCTGCGCTTTCCAGAAGCAAGAAATTCAACTGCACACAAGATCCGCCAGCATCTATCAAAGGAGCAGGTGGAAAGAAAGTGATAAATGACAGGGAAGCCAAGATCTGAGTTCCAGCCCATGCTTAGATGGAGTTAGCGTTTGATTCTCAGAAAGTCAGACTCTCTGAGCATTAGTTTTCATACAAAGAGATAAAGAAACATCAAGACTTATTTTCTCAAGGATGTTGTAAGTTTCCATCAATCTCCTTAGAAATACACACTGTTTTACTATCTTTGACTTTTTCCTTCCTGATATTCTTCATCACATAAGAAAAAATACTTTCCTTTCACTTTCAAAGGCTTCAACATTGCATTACCTTGATATGCCATTTCCAATTCAATCTGAAGAAAATAAAATACATTTCAATAATACAAGGAAAAATCTTACTGAATAGGAAATAGAAAGAAAAAGCACTTTGAAACTTTACTTGAGAGAAACAAATCAGAATTAATATAAAAATTACATTATATAATATCAGAGAGAGAAAATTGGTTTCTTTCTTTTATATTTAACTGTAACTAGGATTTGCCCAATATAATATTCAATTGGCATAACCATTTTGTATATATATTGGTACTTGCAAAATCTTTAAATGTAGGTGATTTTCTTGAAATCTTAGTTTACATGATAGTTTTATTTGGAAAATATTTTTATTTTCAGAATAGAAGCAGCAGAAGAATATCAGACAGTAGTTTTAGAAAATTTTACAAATTTTGAATGTGGAGTTCAAATTTCTAAGGTTTCTCACCAAATCTTATAACTATAGTGGGAAGAATCTTAGACATTTTTCTCAAATCTTTATTTCACAAAAAGAAGAATTTTAATCCATGAAGCCAAGTGAAGTGCCTTCAGTTATATGAACAATTAGTGGAAGGATCAGAATTTGAACCCAATTTTCATTAAACCCTTCAGTCTTTCTCATTCAAAGACAATCATTACTGCTACTGAGAAAAATTATATTTCCATTGACAGTTCCAAGATTGGTTGTCATAGTTGATTATTGGCATCAACCAGGAGAGCATTGTATGTTACTTTGCATTGGTCAAGGATAAAACTGAAGAAAAATTGTCTAACAATGAGAAGAGAGGAGATATCATTGACTCTGATTCTCATTGCTTTCTGTTCCCTTCCTTTCTACAGTAACAATACGGGCACTTTCATCGGGTCTTCTGATTGCCATTCCCTTGATGTAGGCAATGTCTTCTCCAGCTGGCTACTTTCTTCCTTATCACCCAGGACTTGCTGCAACCCACACTTTTGGAGTGACACTCTTCCAGGTCATTCTTTTTGTCAGAAGTTTAATTTAGGATGACCCTAGAAGCTCTATTGTAGGGGTCTGTATCTGAAGGGAGGAAATCATTCATCTTTGGTCCACATTCAGTAGAATAGCTCACTCCAAATGCAGTTCTCTCTTTCCTTGCTAGGCCAACTCCAACCAGTCTCTCATCTTTCCCATCTAAAGTGGGAACATTACTACCTGTGTCCTCTGAACTCAGTGTCAAACTCTGTGAGCAGTTCTCTTGAAGCTGTCTCTCTCACTTGGCATAAGGTGAAAGGGATGCATGCCTGGAGTGAAGTTGCCTAGCACAACAAAACCCCCCTCTGTAAAGTCCTCATTGTAAGCTGCTTCCACCTTTTAATTCATCTGAGCTTCAGACTTCTGGTTTATAAAATGGGAATAACCATATCACCACACCTTTTCAGATATGAGAATCATATGAGATTAATAATGTGATAGTGCTTTGAAAATTGTAATGTTTGAGACACATTTCAATAATTTCTATAACACTAATTATTTCTCATTGTAGACTCATCCAAAAATTCAATGAATTTTAAATTAATATAGGGTCAATATTTGCCCCAAGCCCCTCTCCGTCTCTTTATTGACTTTTTTCCTTTATACTTCTCTGGAATTCAATTCCACTAAATGCACTAGTGGTTGAAATATAAAGATATGAGCATACATAAATAGTCTGCCATTTGCAAATCCCCGCATAAATCTTTGATTTCAGGGTTTTCCAACCAAGCCAACAAAATTAGCATACTTATTTGGCACAGTCAAGCTCAGCCTGAAACTAATCACTTTCCTCCTTTATATAACATTGATGTGCTTTGAGAATAGAAAAAAATGTTATTATGATTTCACATGTTACAGATGGTGTTTTCTTCACTGTTTCAAAATAATTTTCGTTTTGGATTTAAAAACTATATATAGCATTACCCAACATGGCACAATAAAGAAGAAATCTAGTAAAACGCATGTGTTTTCTCATGTGAGGTCATAGAGGGCCAAGGAAATTGAAGAGGAAAGCCAACAGTTAAATAATGCATTACTACCTTGTTTTCAAAGAAAATACAAATACATAAGAGAAATGTGCTTCATGTTCACACACAAACCAGTATTTATCTATACAGAGCCATTAAGATATAAATTGAGTGCCTTATGCAGCATCTGATCCACTGAGCCCCTGCAGAATAGCTTGTAGAAAGCAACTGCTATTTATTTCTTGTTGACCATCAGAGCTATAGGACCAAAGTGCTTATCACTGTCCAGTTGACAGAAGGACTCATTATTTTATTCCTCTTTGGGTAACCGCTAATAGACTGGGTTCCAAACTCAGTACTCCTCAGCCCCAAGACCGCCATGCTTCCAATGAATCCACACTGTATGTTATTTCACCTTAAAAACATTCTAGATCAAGTAGGTGAAAAAAACAACAAATTATTTAAACTAAAGTGTGTGGATATCATTTAATATATAATCACAAGAATATATGATTTCCTTTTCATGGCCTAACTACACAAATACACACATTAAGTAAAATGTATAGTGACCCTGAAAATCCCTTAATGCGGTTAACAAGGTAAGTTGGATGGATTCTGTTTTTACCAGTTTTATTTCATAGTAAAATCATAAGGGAGAGACACATTGCTAAAAGAAAAACAAGTTAAGAGCAGCTAAAAAGAATAGCTAAAAAGAATAGCAGCTGTGTTTAGAACTGACAGACAACTCCTAGAAGAGCATAAATTGCTAAATAATAATAATAATGATAATAATAATAATAATAATAATAAATGTGAGGAAAATTAAAAATTTTAAAGAAAAAGTAAACTGGTAAGTAGGAGAGCAAGTGTTTGTTTCAGGTGTCTTGTGCCCCCGCAGAATCTGCCTTTCTTGTCAGGTATATAGAAACTGGGACTTGCATTTAACTGCTCTGTATAAAACCCAAAAGGTGAAAATCATATTATCAGACTAACATCTGATTTGAATAAATGTTTTGAAAGCTAAAATATCAGCTACGTTCTCTACCTGATTATATTTGTAGTTTAAATTAAAGGAAATATTTTGTCCATTTCCAGTTACCATCCCTGCAGAAAAAAAATCAGGAAAAATCCAATTTGTTTTGCTTCTATTTTTGTAAATGAAAATGTTACCAAGCAAAAGACAGGAGAGGATGGGAGATTCACCAATTGCTATCCAAAATCAGCTGCATTAAGTTGGGATAAGATAGTTCCTTTTATAAATCTGTGCAAGATCATAGCTAAGTCCACAAAGGAGGCTGCCTAAATCTTCACCTCATGAAGATAAAGGTTTTGTCAGTGTAAATGCGAACTTCTAATACAGGGCTAAAAATATTATAGGTAACTTTTTTGTCACAGCAAATACCACTCCAAGAAAAGATTGCTGTCAATAAACATTTTTTCTTCCTTTTTCATATACTATACTGTGAGAAAGGTGAGAAAGGAACTAACATTTGTTAGGGTTTCTTCTTTGTTCCAGTTACTGCAACTCCTAGTTCATTCCTCATTTATAGAAAAGAAAACTGAGTTTTAGGTTATATGACTTGTTCAAAGTTATATGACTCACCAGCAGAAGTGCTGAAAATTGAACTAAGGTCTAGATGATTCCAAACCATTTTGTATAAACCAGTCTAATAGAGTTCACAACTTTCACTGGGAGAGGTAGAGAAGCAAATGTTAGATGGATGAGGGTGAATAAGGCTGTGGGGTAGGAAGAATAAGAACTACCTAAGGACCTTTGGTCAGGTATAACTGGACAGAAATCAGAACTCTGGACAGCTCTGGGCTGCTTTTTGAAGTCCCTTTTAGATTTCATTTTTCTCTCTGTTTTTCTATTTTTTATACAATAATTCTCACTATTGCTTAAATTCTTCTAATATTATTTATACACTAGAGTCCTGGTGCATGAAATTCGTGCACAGGAGAGGGAGTGACCCTCAACCCAGCCTCCACCCACTCAATCTGGGACACCTTGAGAGATGTCCAACACCCCTGGGATTGGGCCTAAACAGATGGTTGGACATCCCTCTCACAATCCAATTGCCCTCCCTTGCAGGCCTGCCCCCCCCTCCACAACTCCCCTCCCCTGCAGGCCTGTATCCCCACCAACTGTCCTCCCCTACAGCCCTTGTCCCTCCCCAACTGCTCTCCCCTGCAGGCCTGCCCTCCCCTCCTGGCCTGGTCCTCCCAACTGCCTTCCCCTGTAGGCCTTGTCCCCTCACAACTGTCCTCCTGATACCCCTAACTGCTGTCCCCTGCAGGCCTGGGTCCCCCCTAACTGTCCTCCCCTATAGGCCTGGTCCCCTCCCAATGGCTCTCCACTGCAGGCTTGGTTCCCCATCTATCTGCCCTCCCCTGCTGATCTGGTCACCCTCAATTGCCCTCCCTTATAGGCCTGGTTGCCCCAACTGCCCTGTCCTACAGTCCTGGGTCCCCCCAACTGTCCTCCCTTGCTGGCCTGGTCTCCCCCAACTGCACTCCTCTGCTGGCCTGGTCACCCCTAACTTCCCACAACTGCTCTCCCCTGCAGGCCATCTTGTGGTGGCCATCTTGAGGCAGCCATCTAGTGGCCAAATTGGGGCAGCCATCTTTGACCACATGGGGGGCAGCCATCTTGTGTCTTGGTGTGATGGTCAATTTGCATATTACTCTTTTATATATGCAAAATAATTGCAACATGGGAATGCAACATGGTGTATTAGATATGGAATGATATATTAAGCATCATTTTTTTCTCTCCCCTATATGTAGAACATATATTAATTAATGAACTGATAGTGTATAATTTTATGTCCAGCACATTGTAATAGGTACTTAGAGCAATATTACTTTCACTTCCCTCAATCATGTCCCCTTTTATGCAACAGTCAAGGTCTAGTTGGTTGCAAGTGATGGAAAATAGAAAGACAGCTCAAACTAGATGAAGCGAAACAAGAAACTTGTTTCTGAAAAATCAAAAGTGATTATTTTTCTTGAGACATAGCTCAATTCAGGGATTCATGGCTCTGTGCTCTCCATCTCTCAAGCAGAAACATTCCCCCTGAGGAAGCTTTTATGACTGCTCCAGCAGAAAAGGTAGGACTATAATTGGGATCCCTTCCATTTCTACATGCCCAAGCCTTAGAGAAGTTGATGGCTAGTAACCATTCTTTTCCTCATTATCTACCCGTGATAAAATATTTCCACCAGAAACATTTTTTATGGTGGTATTTATCCCTGTTTGAGTCACATGAAATGGGTAAAACAAAGAAAGAAAAAGGTGTGGGGTTTCACTTTTCAAAACAAAAGAAAGGGATCCTGGGCACATAGAAACAATCAATGGTCACTTTCAGGAGTTGGATATACCTGTGATCCTTTGGAATTTGAGTTCATTTTTTTAAAAAAGGAAACTCAGTATCTATTGACTACCTTGGATTTTTAAAAATTTACCTATGTTGTAGTCAATAAATATCTGAAAAAGTAAATGGTTTAACTGTGAAGCCCCAGAGCCCAAAAGCACACTGCAGTTTCCACAAAGCCTGGCTCCGAGAAGGAAAATCTGAACTGGGTAGGAACAGCACAGTAGGACTCTTATCCTTGATGTACCTACTCTCCTTCAAGGTCAAGTCCAGGTCCTGCAAAGAATCAAGCCCAGATGAACCCTAACCAACCAGTCTATAGCAAGTGCTGAGCATCAGCCTTCTGGAATGCAATCACTTTCCATAATGAACTTAACAATGTGCTGTCACTTTGGCCATGTTCCATGGCAGGAGGAAGCTTGTGCTAAAGCAGTCTAAGGGGAACTGAGATAATGCATAAAACGTTAAGCTCAGTATCTGGCATATAGTAAATTCATCTACTCACTCTAGCTCCTTCTTCACAAAGCTATAATTTTATCATGTTTACTCTCGATGAGCAGTTAGTCTTTATGACATCATGGCTAGAGCAGGCTGTGAACTGTGCCTTTGCTAACACCACCTTGAGTGTGAAATCTCTTGCTGGTAGAGGAAGTCCTGAGAACAAAGCTCTGACTACTAATTCCTATTTTGCTGCTATATTGCATCCACTGACTAATCATAGCAAGAATGTGTTCTTTATTTTTGAATTTTTGTCTTATTTTCTCTTTATATACTGTTTTGTCTTTTTAAAAACATAAGCCAATCACAGAAGGACAAATAACTGCATAATTTCTCTTATGCTTTACCTAAATTAGCCAAGCTTATAGAAGCAGAGGATGGAATGGTGGTTACCTGGGATTGAGGGGAGGGCAAAATGCAGAATTGTTCAATTGGTATAAATATGCAGGCATGAGTTAAGTTTAGAGACCTGCATAGGGCCTATAGTTAATACTACTGTACTGTGCCCTTAAAGGCCTGGGCAGGGGAGGGGGATTAGAAGATGCCAATGGGGGTAGGGGGTGGGGAATGGGGACATCTATAATGCTTTCAACAGTAAAGATTAAATAAATAAAATGCAAAAAGTTAAGAGATTAGAGATCTAATGTTAACTATTCTTCCTCCCCCAAACATACAACGAAAGAACAAAGAGCAAACAATAACAAAGGCATACAAGAAAACATTTGAAGGTGATGGATATATCTATTAACTTGGTTATGGTGATGATTTCATGGTTTTTTATATATGTCCAAACTCTTCAAATTGTATACATTAAATATGCACAGATTTTTACATACTAAATTATACCTCAATAACAAATAAAACAAATTAAGATACATATTTTTTTAAAAGAAGGGAGTTGAGTACATAGGATCATATATAGATCCCAAGCCTGGATATCTACTCTTAATATCTAACATTTATTTAGATATATTTTCGGGCCACAATTTACTTCTTTTTCACCTAGTTTTAAATTGGACTTGCCCTTTGGTGAGTTCCCAAAAAATCTACCTGTTTTCAGATACTTTTCTTGTGAATTCTTTTCCAGGTTCCTGATTCAGTCTCAATTCCTCTCCTCCAAATCTCAGAAATTCTGTCCAGTTCTCACCACCAATCAGCTTGTCAGCCATGTACCTCTATTCACTAGAAACAAATGTATATAACGCTTACAAGCAGCACAGCATTAGATGTAGGAAGTTGGGAGCATTCCCATGTACTCATCAGTGTTCCTGTATTCCATTCAGGTGAGCTGTTGGCAGGAAGATCTGCAATGTGCTCTGCTATCCTTCTTTAGCTAGGAGGCAGGTAGTCAGCAGGTGGTCTACAGCTGCCAGCTCCTTCAGGCTTCTCCTTTACTTTAGAGCCTTTTGCCCAAGGCCATCCTCTTTCAAAACCACTTTTATCTGGCCCAATGCAGGATATTCTGATGGTCAGCACATGTCCAGAGCTCCCCAGCTGCTTGTCAAGACTCCATTAGTTCAGCTTCATCTTCTGCCCTATTCTTCCTCAACCTCACCTTCTCAGATTTTGATGCCTAATATCTTCACCTCTTACTCCATCTCAGTGTCTGTGTCTGTTGAACTCAAATGAGGCAAACTTCAGTCTTCTTAACCACCTGACCAAAACAGCATGCCTGAACAATGCCTGTAATTTCTAATAATAAATACATTTAACAGGATTTCATTATTTTAAAAAGGGCAGCTGAGTAAATGCTACAGAATTAGCATTATGGAAACCTTATCCATATTTGGCAGTACAGTGTCTGTTCTATAAGTCAATTCTAATTTTTCATTGTAAGAATCCTTAAAGATAAAGCACAAGGCATAGTACAGCTGAAAGTCTCTGCAAACTGCATGATATGAAACAAATTAATGTTCAAGCCATGGCTGTATCTTTTTAGTGATGACTAGAAACACAGATTCATCATCATCATAATCAACATGTAATATTTATAGTTAAATAAATATATATAGTTAAAGAAAAATACTCCTGAGATTATAGGCTTTGGCAACGTAAGAATTCTACAAAAGTTTTAACTTTTGTTTTGTTTTACCATCACCATATCATTTAACCTCTGCAATTTTATTTGTTGGCTCTGATGGTGTGCCTAGATATTCATTTATTTATGATGAGCATTGTTATTAACAATAATGAAGAAATAAAACCAAATGTTTGTTGGGGCTTTAAGTGTGTATTTTCACAAATATTGCCTCATTGGATTATTTTTGTCCTTCCTTGAAAGTCATCAAGGTCTTTCATTGCCTCAACTCAATACTTATACAAGGAAGGGATAAGAGTGCTGTGCACATTCGTGCCATTTTTCTAGATCATGCTGCCCTACATTCTTCACAGAACTTCTACACCACTTATTGAGGACCCAGTTTCTTCTTTCTTTTAGTTAAAGGGACACTCAGTTTCCTCACCTAGATAATCCTAAGAGGGTTAGAACTAAAAACAAAGACAATGCCTTATATTTCTTTTCTGTTTGTTACTGATGAGTTCATTGTGTTTGAAATGGCACCAGGACACCTTGGCACAGATCTGGGAACTGCAGTAACAGTGTTTACAGCATTTACTGCTCTTTTCTTGGTTCTGCAGAGAGCAAGTGAGTATGCTCGGGTCATTATAGTAAACACCAGGCTGATACTTTGTAAAAACTTCTCCTTAAACTCACTCTAAAAACCAGAGTTCATCCCAACATTGAACAGTGTATAGCAGTGGTCGGCAAACTCATTAGTCAAAGAGTGGCAAACCGCAGCTTGCAAGCCACACGTGGCTCAAAAGCCAAGGTTTGCTGACCACTGGTATAGAGTACTAGATGCCTGGTGCATGAATTTGTGCATGAGTGGGATCCCTTGGTATGACTTGCAGGGATTGGGCCAAAACCTGCAATCCAACGCCTCCTGCCACTTCCCACTCATCCCTGCTCCACTTTGCCTGTCTGTAATTAGATTACATGTCTGTTTGTCACTCAAGCCATTTAAGAGGGTAAAATAGTCATTTTCTATTCAATGGCATTTACTTGGCACCAGTGCTTTGGCAGGCACACTGCCAAGTGCTAGTGACACCAATCTAAGATACTGCTCTGCCTTCAGGAAAGTCACTTGCAGTGAAAGAAGACACATGCCCATCAAACCAATCTCAGCGCAGTAGTTAGCAAGACTGCCAGTGCAAAGAGAGAAGTCTGAGAACTACTAAAAGTTAGTTCAAGAAAGTTCAAAGGCATGTTATCACCCATGAAAAACTGTTAAACTATTTCCTTTATAAACCTAGAACTTGTTTGTTCATTTTCAAATGAATAGTTGGAGAAAGCATATCCATTTGTAGCTCTATTTGTAGCCTCCTTGACTCATGCCCTTGGGAGAGCTTTCCCTTTAAACCACAAAGGTCACACATGTCCCAGGCCCCAGAGCACCTAGAGAGCAAACTGAAAGTTCAAAGTCACATCAGAGGTCATAGATAAACAACATTTACCCTAGCTTCAAATTTTCATTCTTTACAACATCGACTTCCATGTAAACATTGATTGTTGTAATAATGATCATCCCACTAGGATTAGATTTAGCAAGACAGTTTGATTCTTCAAGTAGCTAGAAGGAATCCATGTATTTCCTTCCTTACCTTTCTGTAATTCCTGACAATTCATAATGTGTGACCCATTCCCATGCACTGAGCTCATTCTTCTTGAGGTCTCCCACTGTCAGACACAAATGTAAGCTTTTCATTTTCTTCAATTTAAGATAAGATCCTGGACACAGGAAGAGTCACAGGTTCCTGGCTCAAGACAATAAAAATAAAAATAAAAGAATAAGAGGGTCACATTAGGAAGAGATAAGGGGCAGATTATCATCCAGGGGTAGTTGGGGGAAACCAAAGGTCAAAATCTCTTCATCTCATTTCTGAGGATTCCATTTCTATCTGAATTGAAATTTGGATTTATCCAAAATAAAATTTATTTTGGGCTTTGAATCAGTCAGAGCATATATTCTCATAAATAACTGAAGTGTAAGAAAGAGATATTGATTCTAGCTTCATATCACAAAATAGAAAAAAAATCAGTAGGAGAATCACTACAAGATCTCTAAAATATTCATTGCTAACAGAGCAAAGGGAAGAAGCTGGGATAACCATAGCAACACTGAAACAGGTAAGCCATAAATATTGCAAAATAGATAAACTAGCAGCAGCATTACAGTTAGGCAATAAAACCATTATTCCAAGTTATAAACTTAGCATGAAATTCTAGTATCGATTTTTTAATATAGTGATTAATTTCAAAGGTAACCAGGGAGAGTATTTATTATATGATTTTTTTCACAAAATAAAGACTTTATTACCTATGTGGCTTAAGGAAAGTCATGTAAATTAGCCACTTAGGATACATTTATTTTATCAGCTAAATAAAGAGGCTGCAGTTAGAAATTGAGAACACAGTTTAATAAATTCATCATCTCTATGTCCTTCCAGATTAAAAAATGTGGGAGAAACAAACCTTATGGAATGATTAGAATGAAAGAGAAATTGTAAACATTAAGTTACTTTCCTGTGAATCAAGTTTTTGAATTCTATACTGAAATATGTCTTGTGCACTTCCCCATGCATTTTAATATATTTTATTACCTTTCATTGGCCAAAATCCTACCTCTTCCATGAAACTTTCTTCAATTCATAAACCAAACTGAAATCTCTTCTTTCTAAAACTCTTCTCTCTAACATACAGAGCCCACTCTACCCAAGGCAGCATTACTTATACCATACTTTGGGTTGGAGAGGCCTACAAAAAAAATGGAATGAGGGTGCTTGATTTCTTGGAGTAAAGGATTCAGAAAATAGTCCAACACTCCTCTAATCCCATCCTTACCCCCAGACTCTCAGTTTGGCCAGCATTTTTCTTCCCCTTTTTTCACAAGAAAAGAATCTTTGCGGATAGTTAAAAGAGTCTCCAGCACCCTATACTCAGTGAAATTCTGCATTCTGTTTAAAATGAGTCTTATGCATGATAAGCACAGAGCCAGAAATGGAATTTCTGACCTTCTCCTTTGCTCAGTTGGGACTATATAACTAAGGTGTTTGTCTTGTATATTAGTGCTAGGTATTGAGATTGGAGATATGTCTACTAGTGAGGGAGATTATTGGTACCAAGATGTTAGTGGCACTTTGATTCAGATGAAGGATTTTTAAATCTGATTGGCTAGAATAACAGGTCTCCTATCATGAGACCTTATATGCTAATAAAAGCCTGAGTGGTCCTTACACCCTTGCGTGAGACGTCATCACAAGATGGCTGCCACAAGATGGCCACCAAAAAGATGGTGCTACAAAGATTGCCACATACACAGCAGAGGCAGGGCCAGGCAGCCGCTCCATGTGATGAAGCCTGAGGGTCCTGCAGCTTCATGCAGCACAGAGGAGAGTAGTCCTGGCATCTTTGCTGCCTCACATGGAGGAGGCGGGTCATGGCAGGGGAGGGCAGTTGGGAGTGATCAGGCTGGCAGGCAGGAAAGCAGTTAGGAGCCAGTGGTCCCACAAGGATCGGGCCTAAGCCAGTAGTTGGACATCTCAGCGGTCCCAGATTGGAGAGAGTGCAGGATGGGCTGAAGGACATTCCCCCACTCCCGTGCATGGATTTCTTGCACCGGACTTCTAGTATTCTGTATAAAATCTCTAAGGTTTATAGATCAGTATGAATGTTGTATTTTTTATTACCTTAATCCTGTGACTAGAAAATTGCCATTAATATATGATAGTAGAGATAAGAATGATGACTGTCCTGTGATTCATAGGATTTTTTTTACCATTTTATAAGTGTTTTTATTGTGTTTCTTATGTATGTTATACCTTACTATCATGATCATAAGCTTTAAGGATAGGGATACTATCTCTGTTAATTTAGCAAGGTCTTATCCAATGTGATAAAGGGTGAAATGGTAAATTCTTAACATCAACAATAAAATTTTAATATGATCTCCAAGTTCTCACTTCAAGTATTTCATATACTACACTTAAAATTTTGGAAATGATTAAAATTTTGATGTGGGCCTATATAGGAAGTGGTCATAGTAGGCAATTCTTTCCCATTATCTCCCAAAAGAGTTCTAGTTTTATCATAGGAAATAGAACTATCTCTACATGAAGATAATCTATTAAAATAGAATGATGATGTGAAAAGGTAATGATTAGTAGAAAATCTTGTCATAATCCATGTATTTGCGGAGAGCAACTGCATGGAGTAATTTCTTCACTAGATCTCAAGGAATAAAACTTGATAATGTACTCCAGTGCGTTTGAAAAAAAATGGGGTTCAGAAAAAAGTGCAGAAAATTTTTATTTTGCAGCACAAACAGTAAATGAAACAGAAGGTTTGATATTTTTTAAATGCTTCATAAAATTTCTCATTTAATTGCATAGCAGTCCAAAGAATACAAAAATTGTTTTTTCTATTCAGGAATAATACAACAGAGATTTATAAAGGTTAAAAGACTCATCAAAGTTGATGTGAAAAAACAATTTTGTACCTTGATTTCAAGTTTAATTTGTTTTGTGACACTCACTACTACCAAAAATTATACAAAAGATGGTTTACCTTAAAAACATAATGTGCAAAGAGATTTTGAGTAATTTTCTAAAAGATAATTCCAAAAGGGATTCTTAAGAATATAGCATTAATATCTATCCTTATGATGTCACAGAAAGAAGCCACGATTCCCATAGAGCAGGCCTTGTGCTACTGAGAGAGACTGAGGAACATGACTCCATTGGCCCATCACAAGATGACATTGGTAATGCTCTTAGGGTGATGAGAATGCCCTTTAGAACTTTCTCTAGAGGAAGTCAGAAATCACCTCCATGTTACCTGAGATAATTTCCAGGCATAAATCTAATTATCAGAAGAAAGGGCAGGAAGGCAACACAGTGAGGAAGGACTTGGGAAGGACCCTCTCTTCTAGATGTCATTTGTGTTTGCCCTTTAAGGCAACATAATTTGGGAGAACCCTTCATAATATATATAGTGGGCTTCTAGATTCCACATTTTGCTGCCATTTCTATGATGCGTTCTAGAGACTTCTGAGGCCATGAACTTTGCAATCATTTATTTCCACACTTAACCATGTATCTTCGACGTTTTCTTTTTAAAAACATTCAGTCTCAGTCTCAGTCTCAGTCTTGCACAGCCTTGAATGTGTTATATTTGGAAAATCCCGACAGATGGCTTTATAAAAACTAATGTAATTGAGTCAATAGTTGTTTCACTGTTTACTTAGCATTCACAATTTGCGTTGGGGTTTCCTTCCTGTTCTGAGCTACCCCCCACCTCAGCGGCTGTTTAAAGAACACTGTAGTCAGAAATAACCTTGGGGTTACTCAGTTTAGAGCCTGGAGGAGGCCTACGAGTGCCTGAATCAGCCCCTGAATGGAGCCTACCTCACACAGGACCCAACGGAATAATGTCTCCTAATCACAAGCCTCTGGGGGTCATAAAATGCCATCTCTTATTTAGCACTATTTTCTGTTGATTTTTTTTATTATTATAGAAGTAATGCATATTCATGAGGACATTTTGGAAATGCTGAAAATTAAAATTAAATTAAAACCATGCATAATCTCAGCCCTAGAGATAATCACTAAGAGGCTGTTGATAGGTGTTTTTTGTGTTTATATTACATGTAGTGTATTTTTTTCTGAATTAAAATTCATCTCACATACCATACAATATCCTCTACAATATGAATTTCAACAGTGTGTAATATTACATTATATAGAAAACACACATGGTTCATGTAATCCAGCTACCTCCTACCTGACATTTGATTGGTATGGCAGGATGCTGTCTTAACGCTGACCTTTCCCAGCAAGGATTTGCCAGACCAGAGAACAAAAGTGTCATTTTGAGATGACATTTCAAAAGCCTCAGCCTCATTATAGAGACTGCATGGAAGATGTTGAATAAATTCTTGTTGAGCCAGTTTTTATTTTCCTCCTACCCCTTTAGCCTCCCTCTCAGCCCTCCCAAAAAAACAAAATACTCTTTTAGATCAGAGAAGGAAGTGGAGTGTTGGATGCTGGTGAAAGTTGAGGAGAAGGGGTTATGTCCACTGCCCCTACCTCACAACCTGTCGTTAGTCCCAAGCAAGAGAGGCAATGGTGTCAGATAGTTTGGGGATCTGAGACTTGAGAAGAACTGTGCTCCTCTCTCAGGCTAGAATTTGCAAGTTGCCACCTTCATGGATGGAATTCCTCAAACCACCCTGGCTGCAGAAAGGCCAGAGACCCGTGATCAGCCTCAGAAAGGTCAGCGGACACAGTCAAATCCTTCCTGTGTCCTGAGAACAGGTGAAAGACCATTGTTTCATAATTCTAGCTTTCTTTATGTTTTGTTTAACACTGTTAAGAAACATTATAATCCAAAACCTGGCATGAGGCAAAAGGACGATCAGATATCTTTTTAACATCATAGCATTAAGGATTACTTTATTTTCTTGGAGATTATACTTACTTTTGATTTACTGTTTTCTGTTGGTTAGTGTGTAGACTCTGAAGTTATGTGTTAACTTATAAATGCCTGTCACATCTTAGATTGAAAGCTTAATTCATATGTCTCTTTTAATATTAAAGACAGTGAAAGTCGGCTTTTACCAAATTGCTACTTCAATCATTTCCTAGGTTTTGTTCTGATCTAGCTTTTACTTTTATTGACAGCAATTCTTCTAAGCAAGTGTTTAGGTTGAGTGACACTGCTTGCCATGTAGACTTTAAGTGTGTTCACATTTCTACCCAGAAGGCTTTAGGGATAATGTATGGTGTTGTTGCTGTCTCCCTTTTTTTTTTTCAGTTTCAATTTTTCAATTCATCTTATTTGCCTGCTAAAATACTGTTTCTTCTTATCTGAAGAATTCCTGAAGAATATTAGCTTATGGACAGAGGAAAATAAGATGGCCTAAATTCATTAACCATTATGGGGCTCAGGTTACCAGTTCTTATACTTTCTATCCTCAGGCGATATGGATTCTTTCATTAGAATTCAACAGCACCATGCAACCTTGGGCACATATATAAAAATATTGATCAAAAGATAAACCAAAGATAAAGAATTTTATTACCCTTTACAGGAGTGCCTCTGAAATATACTAATAAGCAATTCACAAAACAACCCAAAATCCTAATCCAGTGGCAACTTGAAAATAATATTTCTCAGTACATCTTGGGGCTATAGAGTCAAACAGATAGGAGATAAAATCCTGGCCTCAATATCTATCATTTGCCTTTGAGAGGGTTGAATGAAAAGTTCATAACTCAGAATCTTATCCTTGCAGATGTTGAATAAATGGTGACTATGGTCATGTTTAGTTTAACATTAAGATGAGTTTGTCCTGCATACATGACATATACCATGGAAAAAGCAAAGTTCTGTGGCATAAATGTCCTTCATAAATGATTCTGTGACTCAAAACTTATTTTACAAAAATAAAAAGAAATGTACTAATGAGTTTTTCTCTCATTAAATGAAAAAAAAAAAACCCTCATTGAATTTGACCTCAACTCCCTCTCCTCTCAAATTAAAATAATGAAAGATAAGATGCCTCTCAACTAAAACAGAAAGACCATTAAAAAAATGAGTATCCAATTTGATAGGGCAATTTTTTGCTTTTGTTTTAAATAGCAATCGTCGTTATTAAGGGTACAAAATAGCTATTCAGTGGGCCGAGAAGAAGCTCCTAAGCAGAATTGTCACTAGGGGTTTGATTATCAAAAATGAGTCAAGAAAAAAGTGCTCAAGTGGCTGTTTCATTTGAGTCATTTTTCTCTGGCTTAAATTGGCATGATGCTGTGATAGTGTTTAAAGGACTTTGAGGCTGTGTCCTTAGAGACTGTGGAATCACTAGTCACCCAAAAGGTGCCAGTGTGGAATCATAATATTTGAGTCAAGAAAGACACCTTAGTCCAGTTTTCTTATTTTATAAATTAAAGAAATAAGTTAAGAAAGTTGCTCAAGATCATAAGACAACCACTATTACCCTTATCAGTGTGTGGCAATTCACCTTTAGAATCTTTTCTTTAGTCTTCATTAAAATTCAGGTATGCCCAGGAGATATGTCACCTATATTATGCATAACTGAATAGTGAATTTTCAATGTAACTCTCAGGAAAGGGAGTAGGCTCTGTGGAATGGGCCACTGAGAATTTGTGCAAAGAGAATTGCAGAATTGGAGAGAACACTAAGAGGAGAAGAGAAATAGACAGCATGTGGGCAGAGGCACAACCAAGGAAGACAAGCCAGAAACAGCTCATCTTTGCAAGTTTCCTAAGTTTTACTCTGCGGTAAGTATTGATTTTTGTAAGAACTTCCTTATATTGTTGTATGGTTTTAAAAGACTAATTTTATTTTTTTCTTCACAGGAATTTTTTTTAAATGCAGAAGGATATCTTTGCTTTTTCTAAAAACAATGTAAAACATAATATGCCCATTGGCTAAGAGTGCTGGCACTGTAATTGAAATGCCTGAGTTCAAATTCCACTTAATAGATGCTTTAAACATGTCTGAAAAGTGCTTGCTATGTCTTCTATTAAGAGGCAGGGTTTATGCCCCATCTCTGTTAGTCTCTGCTGCCTTCGGTGATCCTTTGTGAAAAAGAGATGGTAGGGGTAGTGACTCTGTAATGTCTAAGGTTAGGTCAGAAAATGTCATTCAGCCTCCATTTGCTTCTGTTGGCAGTTATTTACAGTAAAATCATCTATTGTGTAAGAAATCCATCTAAACTGAGACTAAATACTGATGATATCACGTGCCTGAACTCCAGACCACAGCCTTAGGCTAGCTTCCAGCCCACAGCCAGCATTTGTTCTCAGCCACATGAGTTGTGCCATATTGGGTGTCCAGCTGAGTGGAGCCTTTAAATGACGGCAGTACCAGCTGATATGTAACTTCAACAACACGAAAGATCCAGAGACAGAACTGCTAAGCTGCATCCTTACTGCATTCCCAATGCACAAAATCACATATGATTTGGGGTAATTTGCTACTTCATAATAATAACTGACACAGAAGTGTTTTCTTGGGTGACTATATTAGTATTTCCAAGTTTCTGTGCCATGAAGAACATAAGGAAGATGGCCACTATTCTAGAATATTCTCTCAGATGTTTCCAATTGCTCCTCTTTGAGGTAATTTTTTCCCATTGAAAAAAGTCAGTTCTCTAAGCCCTAACTGGTTTGGCTCAGTAGGTAGAATGTAGACCTGTGGACTAAAGGGTCCCAGGTTCATACCTCAGTTGCAAGCTTGATCCCCAGGAGCGGCTGTGCAGGAGGTAGCCAATCAATGATGTTTCTATCACTCTCCTTTCCTCTCTCTCTAAAAATCAATAAAAACATTTTTTAAAGTCTGTTCTCTGCATAGCATAATTTACATTCACAATAAAACAAGTGAAAAAGTGAAAAACACCAAGAATAATGTAACTGAATTGACTTTGAGATTGTAATCAAGAAGAAAACAATTTTCAAAAGAAAGAATCCAGGAAAGACACCTTAGAATTTCACAGCATTTTGTCTTATATCTGGATGTTCTCTGGATCATGTGTTGAAAAGTTCAGTGTGGATATGAATTGCAAGTGATATGTTGATCTCTGAATCACACATTGAGTAGAAAGACTGCAACAGTCCTGTACAAAATAATAGAAATGTTTTATATCTGCACCATCCAATTTAGAAGCCACCAGCCAAAATGTGGCTAATGCAACTGAGGAGATAATTAGTTAATAAAAAATGTTAAATGGCCACATGTGGCAAGTGGCTACTGTATTGGTAACATAATACTAGTATATGCTTGCTAATCAAGTTTATGATTCAATCCTTATAATAATAGGGAACTTTCTACCTAAAGCAGTTTTCTGCATTCACAACATTTGTAATTTTAACCTAATTGGTTGTAAATCTGTATCTGTAAACACAAAGAATTGACATAGTGTGGTAAGTAGAATAATTACACCTCCCCCCAAAAATAGCACTTTCTAATTTCTGACATGTATCAATATGTTATGTAATGTGGTAAAGGGAAATTAAAGCCACAAATGAAATTAAGGTTGCGAATCAGCAGATATGAAGATTATTTTGAATTATGTTGGTGATCCCAATTCTATATAATAAAAGGCTAATATGAAAATTGTCCCCTTGACAGGGAGTTTGACAGGGAATTCAACCAAGGGAGTTTGACAGGGAGTTTAAGCAAGGCGTGGGGCCGGTCAGCCCACCACCCCTCCTCCTGGCTGACTCCAGCCCCAATTGGCCCCAAAATCCTGATCGGGGATGGGGCCAGCTATCCAATTGTGCACAGCCACTACCCTCAGCCAGCGATCCTGATTGTCCCAATCAGGGCAGGCCAGCAGGACCCCACCCTGAATGAATTCATGCACTGGGCCTCTGGTATAATCATAAGATTCTTGAAAAAAAAAGAAAAAGAAGGCAGAAGAGGATGGTCAGAGAATGATAGAAACAGAGCCAGAGAAATGATACATCACTGAATTTGGAGATGGAGGAAGGGGCCAATGAGCCAAAGAATGTGAGCAGCCTCCAGAATCTAGAAGAAAACAAGGAAATGGACTCTCCTTTAAAGCATTCAGAAGAAATGCAACTCGGCCAACACCTTGACTTTATTTAGCCCAGTGATGCTCATGTCAGATTTCTGATCTCCAGCACCATCAATTAATAAGTTTATATTGTTATAAGCCAGTAAGTTTTATGTAATTTGTTAGAGCAGCATTAGGAAACCAGGAACACCATAAATAAAACCCTTAATGAATCTGATCAGCATCATTCAGAGTTTTTTTTCTAAGTTTAAACTTCCCCAATGCCCAACCCATTAAGTTCCAACCTAATTTATATTTTGTTCAATATCTCTTTAAGCAGAATTTAGTCATTTAATCACATTTCTCTGAAAAGAGGCTGGGAGATACAGTTGTTAAGTTGGACACCTCATTACCATCACCACCATCACTCCCAATGATTAGTGATGTAATTAAGAAAGAAGGAGGAATTAGATATTAAGTAGTCAGCCTGCTCTTTAAATCTGACTTTCTCTCTTTAAACTGTGACCCTGCTACCCTCTAGTTAATGTCTGGTCCTCCCCTTGAAATCTCTATTCGTCACATGCCTTAATAAAATCTGGTTACACGTTAATGAGATACTACTAATCTACTATTGTTAATTTTAATCTTATTATAAAGACCTGCAAGCAACTCCAATTAAATTTATGGAATTTGCTGAATTTATGACCAGAATAATGGTTTCAAAAGATGAGGTGGGTCATATAACATTTCCAGTTTGAAAACAAAAGTTAACTGAGTTATTTTTCATTGCTCTTTTAAAAAATATTAAAAATTACATTTTTAAGGACAATAGCAGCCACTAAATTAAAGTTATAATTAAGCATGTAAATATGTTAAATTCCATATTTATAGTGAAAATAAGACATTTTATTAATCTATTTTGAATAATGTTTAACATTTCATTAAACAGAAATACTCTTCTATACACAGCCCTTCTTTAAGATTAATCTAGCACCATTCCCTTCAAATATATTCACTAAAACAGGGACATTTTTTGACCTCTCTGTGAAAGCCAAGTAATTATTTGGTTCTAAAGTGCCAGGTGGATTAACTAAAAGCTGCAGTCCACGGGCTTGTGACATTATATCACTGGGATTTTAAGTACAGCTGTCTAAACTAAAAGGATGCTTGGTATGTGGAATCCATTGTTAAAATACACTCCTCATATTTCAGTCAAGTTAAAACCAGAGAAGAGAAAAAGAGTGATAAAGCCTGCTTTCTAGGCCTCTTGTCCCCACAGGTAAATATACTCCTTATAATCGACATTTCATTTAAGTAATTCTATCTTTCATTTTAATGTGCCAGGGATTGTGCAAAGAATGTTACTCCATCATCTCTAATACACATGACAAGTGTATGGCAAACAAATTATAATCTCCATTTTTACACTTTAGGAATCTAAGATTTAAAAAGCATGTAATTTGTTAATGCCAGGATTCAAACTTACGTGCATGAGTCTCCAAAGCATAGCCTATCTTTTCCAGACACTTTCTGCCTTATCCACAGGTTCTGTAAAAACCCTTCAGCCAACAGATTGTCTGGGTATTTGTTATTTTTCCAATCTTAAAGAAGAACCGAATTTAGAAAACAAAATTTCGTCCTCGTGGGTTTGGCTCAGTGGCTAGAAGGGTCCCAAGTTCAATTCCAGTCAAGGGCACATGCTCAGATTTCGGGCTTGATCTCCAGTAGGGGGCATGCAGGAGGCAGCCAATCAATGATTCTCTCTCATCATTGATGTTTCTATCTCTTCCTCCATCTCTCTTCCTCTCTGAAATCAATTTTTTAAAAAAGCAAAGTTTAATTGAGCCTTGATTTGTCCCTTAACAGCTGTATGAGCCTATATTTGTCTTTTCATTTCTCTGAGCCTCCATTTCCTCAGCTGTATAATGGGTATTATATCTAGATATATCAATAGTAGTATCTACCATATAGAGCTGTTGATGGAATTAAAGAAGTTAACATAGTCAAAACTGAGAACATAGTAGAATAGTCAGTAAATATTGTTTTAATCATGTACTCATCACTGCAGGGGGGAAAGAGGCATAAAGAAATGAACCATATTTCACAGAATTTATTATTAAATGATTTCCATCTGAATAATTTATTAATAATTCAATATAGTAGAGGTTAATTTATTTTATTAACTTCTTATCTGTCTTTATGATACCAATGAAACAGAGACAGTGAGGCATAATAGAAAGATCTAAACCTTTAGGTAGGGAAGCCAGAATTTGAACTCAGGATATAAACTTTACTGAGTATGAAGTGATAGGATGGTGGGGCACCTGGTGGCAATATAAAGGTGTTGATGACCTGGGAGTTTGAAAAGAAAGTAGTCCTGAAAGGCAATGTAAAGGAATAGCATCTTTGTAATATTTTTTTAAAGGAGGCAGAGTTAATAGTAAGAGATGTAACAAAGTTTGGGTTCTCCAGCGCAGGTATTGAGATAGAGTTTGAGATGCAAACTATTTATTAGGGATTGATCTCTTAATAGAGATCAGACATGAGTTCTAGATGCTTTGTCATCATTCTGCCATCTCTGACTTTGAATGTGTCACTTGAAAATCAAGCCTTGATACTTTTCCTCTATATGGAATAGATATTTGGCCTCCAAGACCACTGAAATTCATCTAGTCTCTAATATTCTACGGTTCTATAATTTTATTTGTTCATCAAGATGTTTTTACTGAAGAATACTACTGGGTCAACCATTTCTATGCATGTAGAAAATTGATCAAAGCCCCTGCCCTGGTGGAGTGGCCATTCTAGTGGTTATAAAGTTCTCTTCAATATAAGAAAAACAATGAACTATAAAAGTAATCATAAGTTTTTTTTAGTTAAATCACTGTAACATTCCATGATACTGCTTCAAAGCAGAAGAATTTTATATTGAAGGTGCCAGGGAGATATATTCTAAGAGTAATTCAACAAGTTATTTACTGGGTCATATCACAGCTTTGACATACTTTATGGGCCTTCAGATATTCTTTGCACCTTTTATATCTTAGAGTTAATAAAATTATTGACAACCTTTTCTTACTGGCAAAGGCTATAAAGGAAATTAAAGTCTAGAAGGGAGATAATAAAATCGTTTTGGAAATTTGGACTGAAAGTATGTCAATTCTATTTTCAGTGATTCAACTAGAAAGTTATTAAAACAAAGATTATAGCATAATATATGACAACAAATAAAGAATATTTTACTTTATCTCACATGTGCCTAAATATTACATATTTTATTTCTGTCACATGATAGGTGGAAGTGGAGGGGTAGGAAACATTCCATGAAACTGCCATGATAACTATGAGTTATCCCTTTTAAATCCAACCAGCAGCACTGTTTCTGCTAGCCAGCTGATTACAATGTTAGGTCAAGTCAGGAATATATTTTGAGGGAAAGGGTCTTGATTTATTAGGATTTAATCACTCAATTTAAGTGAATGTTATATTAACAAATGGGTTTTTGTCAGGATGATTGTAATGTGTGATTCAACAATAATAGTTAACTCCCTTTTATTAGAGAAAAGATAAAAGCTTATGACCTCAAGTTATGAACCAGATTTAGAGAAATCTTTGTAGCTTATTTCAACATACTGAGTTTTTGTTTTCCTAGTTGGAGAAGAGAATCAGCATGAACAGTGCACAAATATATCTGCCACTTTCCTGGGACACATCCCAGTGAAACTTATCTCAACCTCTGGACGCAAAGAAGCTTGGCTTGGGCTCAGAAATGTGCTCCCCCTGCCAGAAGTACAGCTAAGGTGGAGAATGATTTGGTCTCAGGAAGTCAGCATGGTGATTAAGAGGAGGAGCAAGAGGTAGTGACTGAAAGAGGGAATTAGGGGCACTTGTGCAAGCCAGTTACTTTTTATTTCTTGACCTGGATAAGGGTTACATGAGACTAAGAATTTTGTAATTATTCTCCAAGCTTTCAGATCTCACCAACACCTGAGTAGATGAAATTTCTTGCAAACCATTCCTACTTAGAGGAGCTTTGTGAACAGTTTGCACTTTGCTGTTCTATGAGGATGAGCAGTCTGTCTGCCTTGCCCATCAACTTAGAGACCCTTAGATTTCCCTTGACATCAGTGGGTACTACACCTTTCTTCACTGGTTGGAGAGCACAAACCATTGCCCAAAAGCTGATTTTTGTGCCTCTTCCCCAGCTAGCACTGCCAGATTTAACAACTAAAAATATCAGATGCCTAGTTAAATTTGAATTTCAGACAAACAGCAAATAATGTTTAAACATACCACATCCCAAATATTGTATAGGGGACATATCTATACCAAAAAAAGTATTTGTTATTTATCTTAAACTTAACTGGGCAGACCGTATTTTCTCTGACAACTCTACTCCCAGCCAATTTCCTTTGCTCTTGGATAGAGATGGGTGGGGCAAAGTGGTGTAGCTTCTAAAGATACACCACTATTTCTTATTTTTCTTTCTAGTCTACTGAGTCAAACTTTAATTTAAATTAACATGCAAGAAAACTTGAATAACGTCTTAAGACTCATACCCAAGGGCATGTGTTACTGTCTTGATTTCACATATACCAGAAACACTTTTAACTAAGAATTCACATGTATATTACCAAATTCCAGTCCTTAGTCTAGGACTTCTGGAAAAGTTTTCTGGATGAGGGTTTTAGTAGCCATCATCTGTGCTAAGACCTGGATTGAGGCACTTTCCTCTCTGGGTTTCATATTCCCTCTACAAAGGCTCATTTTGTTCTCATTAAAATAAAACTCAAAACTGGAATGAAGACTCCAATATTATCATCTCCAAGTGAAATTTAATCGAAGTGAGGTTTTTATTGTGTGAAAGTAAAACACCTCCCAAAACACCAAGTCTCTCCCAATGTGAATTTCTCAAAAGGAAAACATTAGTCATGCCTCAGGACAGCAATGGCCTCAAAATTCAGAAACTGGGGAGGATATTTTAGATTCCTATTTCAGTTTATTATTTATGTTTTGTGTGAGTTTCCTAGAAAAGAGCTTAAAACTAGAAATAAGACCTTGATTTAAATCCTATGAACACCGAATAAATTCCTTAACCACATTAGACCTCAGTTTCCTCTTTAGTAAAATGGGACAATAACAGCAGCATCATACATTTATTAAGACAATTAAGTTAGGTAACACAGTGAAAATGCTAGCAGAACCTCATCATAGTTAAAGGGATAAAATCAGATTTAAGGAATGATGGCACTAGAGAGAAGAGACCTCAGTAGAGAATTAAGCTCAATTCCAAACAGAAAAGCAAATAGATCCAGATACATAGAAGCCTGGAACAGACTGTCAATTCTCAGAGGGAAGGCCGAAGTGGGTGGGTGGAGATGAGATTAACCAAGGACTTGTATGCGTACTAATATGTGCACAAACCATAGGCACAGACAATAATATGGTGAAGGCCTGTGGCAGGCAGTGGGTGCTTGCTGGAGGAGGTCAATGGGTAGGGGAACGGGGGCAGATGTAACACTTTTAGCAATAAAAAAAATTTTAAGGGGAAAAATAAATTAAAAACAGCCCAACTAAAACAAACAAAGAAAAAAATGAGGATTTATAGCTAACTAGCAGGTTGAGGGGTAGGAGTTGGTTAGTGAAAAATTACTAAAAGGAAATATCAAGAGCAAGGGAGAGGGGATTCTTATTAGATGGAAGGTAGAGCATTCTTGCTGAGTGCAGGCCAGAGCCAGATATCAAGGGTGAGGGTGAGGAATTTAATTCAATATCAAGAGTCCTCAGATATCAAAGGTGGGAGGATACTCTCTAAACTGATTTACCAGGATTCTTGAAACTGAGCTATGCAGGTCTGGCAAGGATGAGCTCAAGGTCAACTTAATCAGGAAGAGAGCTCAGAAGACCCTGACTGAAGCTTGCTTAAAGAGAGTCTTTGTCAATATCCAGGATGTGTCACTTGAATAAATGTCAGTTGGTCCTGGCTTTGGGCTGAGTCCAATGTCAACGGTTAGATCACCAAATGTGGCCCCTCCAGGTAGCTTAATTCCTCACAGCATGACATCAGGGACCTGAGAGAGTGTCTCAATACCAACCAGTCTAAGAGATTTGGGTAGAAGCTACAAGTCTTCTGATGACCTGGTCTCAGACATATTAGAAAGTCATTTCTAATGCATGTTACTTGTCAAGAGTCCTAAGACCAGCCTAGATTCAAGTGGAAAGAAATGAGGAGCAGAGGAAAATGACTGAGGGCAGTCATCTTTGGAGATTATCACAATATCCATATTTCAATTAGTGAGTTCTACAATATAAATGTCTGAAACTTTATAAAAAAAAAGGTCTGACATCTCTATCAATATAACCTGATAGAAAATAATTTACCTCTTGGTAAATGGTTGTAGATGCTCCAACAACAGTTGAAAGTTGAAAATATTATTAAAGCTGCTCAGTTCATCAGGAATATACCTCCCATATCTCCAGCAAAGTTACAAACATAACTGGTTAGTTCAGAGAAGCATCCAAATATATTATGAAGACATAGCATTCCTTACCCCACCTAAAAAAAACTATTTTGAACATCAGGTTCTCTTACAACCATTTATTTATTTATCCCTTAATAGCACTGCCGAATAAAATATACCATACCCACTTAAATCTGAATTTCATGTAAACAATGTTTTTGTATCTGTTCTAGTATTGCCTGGGACATACTTATCCTAAAAATAATTCATTATTTGGCTGAACTTCAAATTAACTGAGCATCCTGTACTTTTATTTGCTAAATATGCAACACTATCGCAAAATAATATTGTGATTTTATTTCAGAAGTCTTTTGTTTTCTCCCTCCCTTTCTTTCTCTCTCTCTTTCTTTCATTTTTCACCTTGGATATGCTTTCACTGATTTGAAAGAGAGAGAAAGGGAAAAGAGCGAGGGGGGAGAGAGAGAGAGAGAGAGAGAGAGAGAGAGAGAGAGAGAGAGAGAGAGAGAGAGAGAGAGAGAGAGGAAATATCAATGTCAGAGTGAAGCATTGATAGGTTGATTCCTACACACACCCAGACTAGGGATCAAATCCACAACCTGAGTATGTGCTCTGACTGGGAATCTAACCCAGGACCTTCTGATGTACGATGCTCCAATTAACTGAACCACACCAGCCATTGCCAGAAGTTTTTCCTTAAACAAATCAATTTGAGAATAACTTTTGCTTTTGGTTTAAAATTTATGTATTTTAGCAGGTCCCTGATATAATTTAATCATCTACATCTAGGTAATCCATATCTAACTGCAAGCAATCAAGGGAAAACTGATTGTGGGCTGTCTGTAGGAATGTAGGTAGGAAGATAGATACTAAAGTTATACAGAACACTTTCTTAAAGACATTTAGATAAATAGGTTACCTAACATTTCTCAGTAAATTTAACATCATGGTACATTTACAGAATTAGTACAGAATTGTTTTTTCCTTGGCAACCATAATGTCCACCTTGTTATAATTAATTCTATTTTCTTCTCTTTGGTGTAGAGATTAAAACAGCTGGTTGCCACATGAAAGTACTTCAGCTATTTAAAGGCAAATGTTATCTCTGAGCTTTCTCTTCTTCAGGCCAAACTATGTCTACTTATTTTTCTGCTTTGGTTCTAGTTCCAACCCTTTTATCATTTCTGTTTTTCTCTTCTGGCACCATATAAATTTTCCACATGTCTAAAATTATACAGATTGAAATGAGACTTAGTATTTTAGTAAGTTTTTAATAGTAAGTATAACCATAAATATTGCTCTGGTTATATATTATTTCAAATTCTTAAAACATTTAAAATGCATTGACCAAATATGGTTAAATCAATAGATAAGTTAAAATGAAATTCTAAAAAAAAAAATTCAAACAATACAAAAGAAGTCAGTGAAAGAGGGGCAAGGAAACAAAAAAGAGAAATAATGACTAAAAATAAATAATAAGCTACCATATTACCATAAATGTTAATGGAATAAACACTCTAAAAGGTAGAATGAATCATAAAGCAAAATGACTATATGCTGTCTTTAAATATGAAAGCACAGGAAGTGGGAATAAATGGAGAGGAAGACAATATATAGTCTGTACATACTATATATAGTATATAACATGCAAACAGTTAGCAGAAGAAGAATGAGGAGCTATACTGTATGAGATAAAAGTCTTCAAGAAAAATATACAAAATATAAAGAGAACTAGTCATAATGACAAAAGGGTTAATTATTCATAAACTCTAAAAATCTTAAATGTGTATACCTGAAAAGAGCCTTTCTATATGTAAATCAAAATTTGAAAAATTAAGCTGATAAATGAACACTTTAACACCCATTGCTCTGTACTTTATATAGTTACTAGACAAAAAAATCTTGTACACAACATTGACTGTCTTGACCATATTGATGCTTATGGAGTATTATAGTCAACAAAAGCAGAATACAGATTCTCTGTGCTTTCACCAATGTAGACCATATGTTGAGCCATAAAATAAGTCTCAATAAATTTTTAAAAATTGACAGCATGTAGAGATATACTCTAACTACAAAATCAAACTAAAATGCATAGATGTCTTTCAGAACTTTGTTATTCACATACATTTTCCTACTTTTCTTAACACAATTTAGATATTCCTCTGGGGTTTATTAATCCTGCTTATTTAGACATTTCTCCAGTCAACTAATGAACTCAGGCTCCTTCATGCTTTCAAATATCTCCTTATGAGAAATTCCCTTCCACTTGGATGTTGTTTATAAATTAATGGACACAACTTGCTTGATAGTACACAGTCAATGTGTCTGCTGTCATAGAAAGTAACCGCACAGCCTCTTAAGTTCCTACTCTAATGGGCTTATCTTTGACCACATCAAATTCTGTTTAGCATTTGGTCCATGGAAGTATAATTTTCTGAGACACCTCTATCCCCAAAGGCTTACACAGCACAGTGTTACCTCTAGTTTCTACCTAACCTTCCCTCTCAACATCATGGATTCCCATCCCCAGTTCGCTCCTTGGAATTCTTCTCCCTGTGTTCATCCCTAAACAATATCATCAATTCCTGCACCTTCCACTCTGCCTCTGTGCAGATAAATTTTATTTTTATATTTAGTTCAATTCTTCTTCTTGAACTTCAAGTTCATAATCCCCATGTGGCTGTCTTGTGGATATGAATTCAACATTAAAAATCCATGTGTGAAAGAGGTTATTCCATTTCTAGATTTCTCTTCATGAAGCCACCTGAAGCTTACTCTGAGCACCCAGGCTTAATGAAAACCAATCACTTTTGTAATTGCCATTTTTGCTTCATGAAGACAGGGCACAATCTCAGATCACTGAAATCCTTTGCAGCCACCTATCAGGCAGTGCTGGATGCTACTGGAATGCCCTCCGTATCAGACCAGGTTGAGCTGCATTACTCTTGTGAGACTATACTTGGGGCAGAGTAATATTTTAGTAAGTCTGGATACCTGCAGTGTAGGTGATAGATACATCCTCAGGCAAATCCTGCCCTGTACCCCAAAGTGCTGACAGTTTACAGCTCTTGATCCTCAACTCTCTGCAGGACCCATCCATTTACAACTCTTCCAAATATGAGGAACAAAAGCATTCATTTTATTTTTTCCTTAACCTCAAAAACACTTAATCCCTCTATTTGTTCTTGTTCTGGGACAGTCAGCATTATCTCTTCAACTAACTTGAGCTTTTTGCAATTAAGGTCAAGAAACAAAATTCAGGCAGTGTTTGATTTCTGCCCTGAAAAAAAAAATTCTGAGGACAAAGAGAAGTTAAAGTTTGTCCATTTGCTGGAACAGAGAGCAAGGAAAATACAGGATGAGCACTCATGGATTAAAATCTCAGCTAATTGTAGTGCAATTTTCTGATGACTTCTCCCCCTGCCATAATATTTATAACATTTCTCTGTATGTGCCAGATATACCCTAATTTAATCATTGCACCGTTCTTCTGTAGACATTAGTTCTATCCTTTCTACATTATTGTTTTTTAAGCTAACATTTATTGTGCACCTCCTGTGTGTTAAAAAATTATCAGAAGTAACTAATTAGATGCTCACAATTACCCTACTGGGGAAATGCTATTATTATCCCCATTTTTCAGATAAGGACATAGAAGTTTAGAGAGGCCAAACCACATATATAATCTGCAAGTAGTGGAATTAAGATTTCAAATTCAGGATGATTGACACCAGCAACCTCTCTCTCTCTTAACTTTTCATCACCATGTGATGTTGTCCTTCTCCTACATGTGTTATGTGTATTTTAACACATGTCCACAATTGACCTGAATACAGATCCTGTTTCTGTTAGTAATACCACCAATTTCAGGCTCTTGAAGCTCCAACTTGGAAGTTTCTTTGACTCTTTCTTGCTTTGCCCAGATTCAGCCACAAGTTAAATCTTACAAATCCTATTTATACGCTGTTTCTTCAAGTTTTCCTCTTTTCTATCCCTTTCCAGATTCTTATAATATGTTTATCCAACTGCTATAATATCTTCCAAATGCTTTCCTAGCATTTTTATCTCTACCTTCTGTAGGTCATCTAATATACTGGTATAAAGGAACCTAAGACATGTTTAATTATTACTCCATTGCCAACTAAATATGTGACATAATGCTTTATTCTAGATACCAAGTCCTCTGTAATACTTCTGAGCCTACTTTTCCACTCTGATCTCTTGCATTATTCTCTGCCTACTTACCTTAATGAAGATAATATCCATTCTCTCTCTAAGGATCATAATAAATGTCTCCTAACCTATTTCAGAAAAAATTTTAGAGAGAGATTACTAGTGCTCACAGATATCCAGTTCTCCTTTCTTTCCTGGACACATAGAAACATCAGACTTCCCAGCCCCTTGTCGTTAAGTAGTGCTTTTGTGACTAGTTCTAGCCAATAAAATGTAAGTGGAAGTGGCACACATCACTTTTGAATTGAGATGTTTAAGACTCCATGTGCTGTCTCTTGTGTCCCCTCCCATACTTACACTGGAAATTATGTGTCCTAAATGGCAAAAGCTACAAGATGGTGGAGTCTTCAACACCCTGAGTCCCTAAGTGACTATGAGGAGCAGAACTTCTTATTAACCCACACTGGGAATATACTAAAAAGTATAAATGCCTTTGTTTTAGTAAATTGTTTTCTTTTCCTATTTTTTTACTATTATATAGTATACCTGTCTTCAATAACACTTCTTAAATTATTTCTTTCCAAGTATAATTGCTCTGTTTTAAACCAGAAATTCATTTATAGTTTTTATGGAATCTTATTTCTTGTATAATAGTTCTTTGTTTAGTTATCTAATTTTCCTTATAAGTAAATCTTTATTGGCCAAGAGGCCACCTCTTAGTCACCTTTTATTGAATGCCTACTATTTGAGAGATTCTAAGCTATGTGTTAGTAATTCTGTGTCTATTATTGAATAATGCATGGTGAGTACACTTAATGATTGCTTCCTAAATTGAAAATAATATGATATTTGGGATAAGGGAAGAATGAGCCATTATTCAGGAAAAATTGTCATATTCTCAGCAAATTAAAAGAAAGGTCTCTCTCTTTTTTATTTTAGGCTGCGACTTGTAGTCAACAAAACCAAAGTAATACAGAAGTATTGCAATTTTAGATATAAAATATTTATTTATTCTATAGTTTGCACACTAAAAACTTATGGAACTCTAAAATACCAATATTTTTCTTTAAACTCTCTAGAAGTTAACTAATAATGCTCAGCACCTGAGGTGTCATGTACATAATTACACAGCAAATACAAAATTAGACAATGAACAAGAAATAATAAAAGCAGCCAGATCACTCTCTAGTTTGATTGAGATCCCTACATGAGTAAAATGTATATATTATGTTCTGTTAATTGTCCTTAGTAGGATTGATTACTTCATTTCTACCTTATTTTCAGAATTAAGTATACTGGGTGTGATTCAGGGAGAATCTAATAGAATTTGTGATATGCCAGATCCATCATCCACTGCTGTAGTTATAAATATTCATCCATTTTAAGTTGCCCAGAATGTAGTCAGCTGTTAACACAGATAAATCAACTAACAAATATTTATTGAACACTTGCTATGGCAACTCTGTACAGAAATATTGACTCCAGACAATGAAAAATAATTTGGTGAATTACTAGTCCTGAAGAAAGAGGTATAAAGTTTTGAAATAACTCAATAATTTTTTATATTAAGAGAAAATTCTGTTGAGAGATATGGGAGCACATTGCCCATAGAAGTTAATTGGGTTAAATTTTCTGTTAAGGATAAAACTCTTCATACTGACGTGTCAATTTGACTTGTTATCCCAGAAGTGAACCAGAAATTGTATGATATTAGGATAAAGTGAAAACCATAAAGGATTAATTATGAAATATGTCTACAACAGTACTTTTTAATAAAACAAGAAGTAAAATAAGAGTGTTTAATTCAGTCCTTATAATCTGGAGGCTGGTTTGTTCTATTCATTGGCTGACACTTGGAAACTCAATTTCCTGTTCAGAGTATATTGATTAGGTTCTCTGTTGAGAGGCACAGAAACTGAGTCTGAAGTCTTTTAAGAAAAACAAATCAAATTAATGGAAGGATAGTGACTAATTCCCAGAATCAAGGAAAAGTTTGAGCCCTCAGGTTTCGGGGGGAAGAGTACTCAAGGGAAGCTGCTGTCAGAGTCACAGGAACTTTAACATAGAGGGGCTTGGTCACAACCAGCTTCCACTCTCCCACCACCCTGGCACAGACTCTCTTCAGCCTCACTTAGGTCTACTCTTGAGGAGGTAGGACACCCATCTGATATCGCTCTGAATCTTCTGGTTACAAAGAAAGACAAAAGGACAACACTGGGCTTCCCCAAGCATACTGAGCCTGAGAGTATCCAGGTCCTCTAAACCAAGGAATGGATCCCTTAGAACTCTCATGTTTCTTGAAATTTTTTTTACCATTAAAGTAAAAAAGTTTCATATATCTAAGATTTACTTTTAGAAGGCACATTAATCAACCTAAAAGAACTAAAAAGACACATACTACATATAGTGATTTATTTGTTTTTCACTAATTAGTTGTGTGGTCATGGATCAGTTCCTTAAGAATTTCAGGGTGTTCAAGAAGAGTATAAATATTCTAAGTAGATTTATATGAAGCCAATTATTGATCTAAGATTCTACATCAAACCTATATAGCCTTAACCATAAATACTTGACTTCCTATAGGGTAGGCTAGAGTAAACATTTTATATTCTAAATCATTTTTTATCTTAATCCCAGATTTTAAGTACTATTATTTACACTATTGGTTAAAACTCTATAAAATTAAGCCATTTTTAAAAATAAAATGAGGAGAGAACCAAGATGGCGGCATAGGTAAAACACCTATCTTACCGCCATACACAGCAATTTTGAAACTACAACTTTATGAAAGAACAAACACCATCCAGAAACACCGGAAAGCTGGCTAAGTGAAAATTCCACAAATAAAAGTGAGGATAAGACACTGTGACTCGGAGGAGCGGCAGCAGACAGCGTTGAAGATGCTCGCGGAGTCAGAGGTTTGGAGGAGCTGCGCGAGCGAGCGGAGAGGGCGGGCGGCTGAAAACCAGCCAGTTTTCTTGAACGGGGGAGACAAAGACGTCCCACTGGACTGATTCTCCAGCTCTGGGCGAGGTCCAGGGAACCCACTATCATACGGGGTAAAAACTGGACAGTGGGAGGGCACGCCGAAAGTCTGGTGCTGCAGGGGTTGGTGGGCTTGTGGAAAAGGCAGTCTTGTGTGGAGTGTGCGTGAGCTTGGGAACAGCGCAGCTGTGTGACCATGCAGAGAGCACTCATGACTTGCTCTTTCATTCGGAAAACTGTCAGACTGCATTGTTTTGCGACCTTGGGTGAGACATTGGGTGTGCAGACTCATTGGGGGAGAGTCTGAATTCTCCAGCAGCCGGTGGAGCTCGCCAGCGGCTCTCCCTCAGAGACCCTGGGGCCGTATAGGGCGCAGCTGACACTGTCTGCTTGGCCCGGAGACTCCGCCCACCCAACCTGAGCACGGCCGAACATCATAGACAATTGGCTTGGAGGTCAACCCCTCCAAGTGCTAACAATGATTAACTTGAGCTTAACTTCAGCAAGACTGTGCAACCCATATCCACCTCAGGTAACTGGGGAGGCTGAGCCACTGTCCCATGTAGGACATCTACCACAAAAAGCTAATTGACCAACTCAGGGAAGCAGCCACCATGCAGAGACATGGAAAGAAATCAAATGTGAAAGAAATGGAGGGAAAAAAATGACTGGACATGGAATTCAAAACTACGGTTATGGGGCTTTTCAAGAGGCTCCTAGAAAAGGTCAAGACCTATGAGGAAATAAGCAAGACCTACAAGGATATGAACGAGACCTGCAAGGAAATGAATAAGACTAATGTGGAAATGAATGAGTCCTACAAGGAAATGAACGAGACCCTCAAGGATATGAATGAGACTCTCAAAGATATGAAAAAGGACCAACCAGAAATTAAGCATACACTGACTGAAATAAAAAATATTATACAAAGACCTAAAAGTACTCTAGAGTACCCCAAGAACCAAGTTAAAGATTTGAAATACAAAGAGGTGAAATCCACTCAGCTGAAAAAGCAAGAAACCAAAAGAATTAAAAAAAATTGAAGATAGTGTAAGGGGCCTCTGG
This sequence comes from Antrozous pallidus, assembly GCA_027563665.1. Taxonomy (NCBI): domain Eukaryota; kingdom Metazoa; phylum Chordata; class Mammalia; order Chiroptera; family Vespertilionidae; genus Antrozous; species Antrozous pallidus. The sequence continues at coordinate 26,460,292 of CM050508.1, read as the reverse complement.
GACAACCTCAAGCATACCAACATCCAAATTATAGGGGTGCCAGAAAAAGAGAGAGACCAAGACAATGAAAACCTATTTGAAGAAATAGTGACCGAAAACTTCCCACACCTGGTGAAAGAAATTGACTTAGGAGTTCAAGAAGCTCACCAAACCCCAATATATAGGAACCCTAAGAGGACCACACCAAGGCACATCATAATTAAAATGCCAAGAGCAAAAGACAAAGAGAGAATATTAAAAGCGGCAAGAGAGAAACAGTTAGTTACCTATAAGGGAGCACCCATACGATTGTCAGCATATTTCTCAACAGAAACGATGCAGGCCAGATGGGAGTGGCAAGAAATATTCAAAGTGGTGAATAGCAAGAATCTACAACCAAGATTACTCTATCCAGCAAAGCTATCATTCAGAATTGAAGGTCAGATAAAGTGCTTCACAGATAAGAAAAAGCTAAAGGAGTTCATCACCACCAAACCGATATTATATGAAATGCTGAAAGATATTCTTTAAGAAGAGGAAGAAGAAAAAGATAAAAGTGTAAATTAGGAACAACAAATACACATCTATCAACAAATGAATCTAAAAATCAAGTGAATTAATAAGCTGAAAGACAGGATAAACTGGTGAATGTAACAGAATCACAGACATAGAGAGGGAATGGACTGACAATTCTTGGGGAGCAAAGGGGTGTGGGAAGTGCAAGAGACTGGACAAAAATCATGCAACTATGAGAGAGGACATTGGAGGGGGTGAGGGTGGAGGGTGGGATGGGTATCAGGTAGAGGGGAGCTATAGGGGTAAAAAAGGGAACAATGTAATTAATAAACTGAACAATAAAGATAAAATAAATAAATAAATAAATAAATAAAATAATAAATAAAATGAGGATCCAAAACTGGTTTGTCTCAGTGGATAGAGCATCGGCCTGTGGACTGAAAGGTCCCAGGTTCGATTCTGGTCAAGGTCATGTTTCTTGGTTGCAGGCACATCTCCAGTACTGGGCATGCAAGAGGCAGCTGATCGATGTTTCTCTCTCATCGATGTTTCTGACTTTCTAACACTTTCCCTTCCACTCTGTAAAAAAATCAATAAAATATTTTTAAAAAGAAAAATAAAATGAATTAGCTGCTTTCATAGGTAAAAATTATGATATACATAAGTAGAGGCTTTAAACCGAATGCTATATAAATATATATATATATATATATACATATATATATATATATGTATATATATATATATTTAAATAGTATGTGGCACCTTACGTATATATAAAGATAGCATTTAGGTGTACAAGGGTACAGGCTTGGTGTTTAGTGGTAAAATATCAAAATATATTTTGAGCTATATAGTGTCATCTGTTCTACATCAAAAAAAAAGCATAAGACAGCATTTTGATGTCCTTATATTGTGCTCACTCACCTTTCCTCTTCACACTATCTTAGTTATAATGTTCCCTCCAAAAACAAGAATTGTTCCTCCTTTTCATTCTTCTAGGCTTAGTTTAAGCACTGTATCTCAGTGTGAGGCTATCTGGACTGCTTGTATATCCAACAATCATTTACTGGGCTTGAAATTAGTTTTCAGAATAAGGCTTTATACTTTTGGTTAAAAAAATAAATGATGTTGCTGAAACTTGTTTGGTTCAGTGGATAGAGCATCAGCCTGTGGACTGAAGGGTCCCGGGTTCAATTCCAGTCATGAGCATGTACCTTGGTTGTGGGCAAATCTCCAGTAGAGGGTGTGCAGGAGGCATCTGATCAATGTTTCTCTCTCATCAGTGTTTCTAACTCTCTATCCCTCTCCTTTCCTCTCTGTAAAAAATCAATAAAATATATTTTTAAAATTTAAAAAAGTATGTTCATTTTTGCCATTATAAAATACTAGTGGCCCTGTGCATGAAATTCATGTGGGGGGGAAGGGGGGATTTGTCCCTCAGTCCAGCCTACACTCTCTCCAATCTGGGATCCCTCAGGGGATGTCTGATTACCGACTAAGGCCCGATCCCACAGGTCTCTCAGATATCCCTCTCCCAATCTGGGACTGCTGGTTCCTAACCACTCAACTGTTTGCCTGCCTAATTGCCCCTAACCACTCTGCCTGCTGGCCTTATTACCTCCAACTGCCCCCCTCTGCTGGCCTGATCCCTCCGCTGGCTTCCTGCTCACAATTGCCACCCCTGCTGGCCTGATCGCTCCCAATTGCACCCCCTTGCCAGCCAGCTCATCCCCAACTGCCCCTCCCACCAGCCTGCTCACCCCCTACTTCCCTCGCTGCCAGCCTGCTCACCCACAACTGCTCCCCCTGCAGGCCAGCTTGCCCCCAAATGCCCCCCGCCAGCCTGCTCAGCCTCAACTGCCCCTCCATTGGCTTGCTTCCCCAAACTGCCCCCCTGCTGGCCTGCTCACCCCCAACTATCTCTTTGCAGGCCACCTGACCCCCAAATGCCCCCCTGCTAGCCCCCAACTGCTCCCCCACCTGCCTGCATTTCCCCAACTGCCCCCCTTCTGGCCTATTCACCCCCAATTGCCCCCCTGCTAGCATACTCACCCCCAACAGCCCTACCCTGCTGAGCTGATGACCCCTAACCGCCTCTGCCTCAGCCCTGTCACAATGGCTTTGTCTGAAAGGATGTCCAGAAGGTCTCCTGGTCTAATTAGCTATTATCCTTTTATTACTATAGATATACACACAGGAAATTTGCAAATTACAGTAAAGAAAATATCACCATTACTAAACATTATTTATTATATATTTACCAGAGGCCCAGTGCCAGAATTTCATGCACAGGGTGGGGGGTGTCCCTCAACCCAGCCTGCAACCTCTCCAATCTGGGACCCTGTGAGAGATGTCTGACTGCCCATTTAGGCACGATCCCACTGGGATAGGACCTAAACGGGCAGTTGGACATCCCTCTCACAATCCAGGACTGCTGGCACCCAACCGCTCGCCTACCTGCTAGTCCGATTGCCCCTAACTGTCCTCCCCTGCCAGCCTGGTGACCCCTAACTGCCCTACCCTGCTGCCCTAATCGCCTCTAACTGTCCTCCCCTGTAGACCTGGTTGCCCCAACTGCCCTCCCCTCCTGGCCTGGTCACCCCTAACTTCCCTCCTTTGCCAACCTGATTGCCCCTAACTGCCATCCCCTGCCAGCCTGATTGCCCCTAACTGCTCTGCACTGCTGGCCTGGTCACCCTCAACTGCCTTCCCTGCAGGCCGGTCACCCCAACTGCCTCCCCTGCAGGCCTGGGTCACCCCAACTTCCCTCCACTGCAGGCCTGATTCCCCCAAACTGCCCTCCCCTGAAGGGTTGGTCCCCCACAACTGCCCTCCATTTCAGGCTGGGGTCCCCCCACAACTGCCCTCCCTGCAGACCTGATTGCCCCCAGCTGCCCTCCCCTTTAGGCCTGGTTCCTCCCAACTGTCCTCCCCTGCAGGTTTGGTTCCCCCTACAACTGTCCTCCCATGCAGGCCTGATCACCCCCAACTGCCCTTTCTTTTAGGCCTGGTCTCTCCCTATTGCCCTCCCCATGCTTGCCTGATTACTTACAACTGTCCTCTCCTGAGGGCCATCTTGTGGTGGCCATCTTGTGTCATGGGATGGCCATCTTTGACCACATGGGGCCAGCCATCTTGTGTGACGGAGTGATGGTCAATTTGCATAATATCTCTTTATTGGATAGGATATTTCCTTCTAATATGTGAGTGTGTGTGATATTTTAAAGTTAGAACATATAGAAAATAATCTTTATAGTTTTTACAGCTGCATGGTACTCCTTCCTAGGAATAATTTACTGGTTTTCAAATTGGTTTCACATGCATACTCTTCCTCAATGAAAGATATGCCTCTATAGTTTTCTTTGGAAGATTCTTTCTGGCAGTATGAAATTGATAAAGCAAGCGTTATTTCTAAAGCATGAGTGGAATACATTTTGAAATTAATAAAGCAGCATATTAAAATATTCCCATACTACTCAGTGAGTTTTGCAGGATCTGCCTCATAACTAAATATCTCTTCTGCTAACAAAATTCATGCCAAAATTTTGGCCAACTCTTAGAGTAAAAAGCAAAAGTTAAAAACAACAACAACAACAAAGAAGCAGAAGAAAAAAACATGAACATTTCTTGTAATTTCTTTAGACAGTTGTCATTGGATGAAGAGCTGACATTTTTAATGGATTTTATACAGTTGATTTGATTAGGATGCAAAATGCTTGGAATTTCTACCAGTTCACATCAAGAATAAGCTACTTAGAGGGAGAACTAAGATGGCGGCAAAGGTGAAACACCTATCTTGCCGTCATAATCAGCAATTTTAATACTACAACTTAACGAAGGAACAAACACCTTCCAGAATCACCAGAACGCTCGCCGAGTGAAAATTCCACAAATAAAAGTGAAGATAAGACACTGTGACTCGGAGGAGCGGTGGCGGACAGCGTTGAAAGATTCGCGCGCAGAGAGAGGTTTGGAGTGTGCGCCGCGGGCGGAGAGGGCGGGCGGCTGGAAACCGGCCAGGTTTCTCGAACGGGGAGACAGGGGCGTCCCACTGGACAGATTCTCCAGCTCTGGGCGAAGTCCAGAGAACCCACTATCACACGGGGTGAAAACTGGACAGTGGGAGGGCACGCCGAAGCTCGGGTGCTGCCGGGTCTGCCGGCTTGTGGAGAAGGCAGCCCTCGCGCGAACAGCTCGGCTGCGTGACCGCGCAGAGAGCGCTCTGCGACTTGTCTCTCATTAGGAAAACCATCAGTCTGCTTTGTTTTACGACCCTGGGTGAGACATTGCTCATGCAAAGTCATTTGGGGACAGTCTGAATTCCCCGGCAGCCGGTGGAGCTCCACAGTGGCTCTCTCTCAGAGGTGCTGGCAGCCATTGCCCCCGGCACAGAGCCCCTGGGGCTGCATAGGGCAGAGCTAACGCTGTCTGCTTGGCCCAGAGACTCCGCCCATCCAACCTGAGCACAGCTGAGCTTCACAGACAATTGGCCTGGAGGTCAAACCCTCCTAGGGCTAACAATAAAAAGCTGGGTTTAAATTCAAAAACACTGAATACAACCCATAAAGGATTGCAGTAAGAGTACCCACCTCCGGTAACTGGGGAGACTGAGCCACTGTCCCTTTGAGGATAGCCACCACATAAAGCAGCCACCATGCAGAGACATGGAAAGAAATCAGGTGTGAAAGAAATGGAGGAGAAAAGACGACAAGACATAGAGTTCAAAACCACGGTTATAAGGCTTTTCAAGAGGCTCCTACAAAAGGCCGATCAACTTAATGAGAATTACCAGGAAATAAACAAGACCAACCAGGAAATAAACAAGACCAACCAGCAAATGAATGAGACTTACAAGGAGATGAATGCTACTTACAAAGAAATGAATGAGTCCCTCAGGGAAATGTACAAGACCTCTGAGGATACGAACCAGACCCTCACAGATAAAAAAAAGGACCAACTAGAAATCAAGCATACACAGACTGAAATAAAAAATATTACACAAAGTCCTAAAAGCAGTCCAGAGGGCCACAAGAACCAAGTCAAAGATTTGAAATACAAAGAACCAAAATCCACTCAGCTGGAAAAGCAAGAAACAAAAAGAATTCAGATAATTGAAGATAGCGTAAGGGGCCTCTGGGACAACCTCAAGCAAGCCAACATCCGAATTATTGGGGTGCCAGAAAAAGAGAGAGAGCAAGTTAATGAAAACCTACTTGAAGAAATAGTGACTGAAAACTTTCCCCACCTGGTGAAAGAAACTGACTTAAAAGCCCAAGAAGTACACAGAACCCCAAAATATAGGAATCTAAAGAGGACCACACCAAGACATATCATAATTAAAATGCCAAGAGCAAAAGATAAAGAGAGAATATTAAAAGCAGCAAGAGAAAAACAGTTGGTTACCTACAGGGGAGTACCCATACGATTGTCAGCGGATTTCTCAACAGAAACGATGCAGGCCAGACGCGAGTGGCAAGAAATATTCAAAATAATGAAGAGCAAGAATCTACAACCAAGATTACTCTATCCAGCAAAGCTATCATTCAGAATTGAGGATCAGATAAAGTGCTTCGCAGATAAGAAAAAGCTAAAGGAGTTCATCACCACCAAACCAGTATTATATGAAATGCTGAAAGATATTCTTTAAGAAGAGGAAGAAGAAAAAGGTAAAAATATAAATTATGAACAACAAATACACATCTATCAACAAATGAACATAAAAATCAAGTGAACTGATAGGCTGATGAACAAGATAAACTGGTGACTAAAACAGAAACATGGACATAGAGAGGGAATGAACTGACAATTCTTGGGGAGAAAAGTGTTGTTGGAAGTACAGCAAGAGATTGGACAAAAATCTTGCAACAATGGGAGAGGACATTGGGGGAGGGGGAGGTGAGGGCGGAGGGTGGGATAGGTACAGGGTGGAGGGAAGATATAGGGGGATAAAAAAGGGGAAACAATTTAATTAATAAACTGAACAATTAAAAAAATAAATATATCAAATGCAAAATTTAAAAAAATAATAATAAAATAAAATCATCTTTAAATCAATTAAAAAAAAAGAATAAGCTACTTACTGAGGCTTACATAAGAGAGAAAAAGGAAAACAGAAAAATAACTTCTGATTCAGAGAATTAGGAGCAGTGTATGTACACACACACATACACACAGACAAAAATAATCAACTGAGCAAGCCCTCCAGAGGTTTGTACAAAGCCATTGGTGATAGAAAAGCTATTAAACTTTTACTATAGATGTCTTTACCTCTTCCTGCTATGAGGGAAGGAGAGGATGGGGCCTTATTTGTCTACAAGGACAAATGTGAGATTTGGATATTTTTGAGGGGAGAGTTGGAAAATAGGATTTGGTGAGGTTTTGCTTAGAATTGTGTTATATAATTCTCTTCTCCTATTGCTTCCACATAAACCAGATCTTCTGTAGAGATCTACATTGTTCCTTCAAGTTGTAGAATAAGTTGTCTTCCTTTTGGGTGCATGGATGCACTGAAACTGACCTTGATACAAGAGCAAGTGTTCTCTGTTTATATATACTTTTTGAAATTTGGATGGTTGAGAAGTTCCAGTAAATCTATTATTCTGCCCCATGGGGATGGTGTGGTTAGTATAAATAGAAATCAAAAGTGAAAAGCATTGAACAAGAAGTTCAAAAATTGAAAGGCCAGTGTCTTTTGAGTGGCTCATGCCTTAAACTCACTTTGTTCTAGTTTCATTATCTGTAAAATGGGAAAAATAATTTGCAACCTTGTTCCACCTTATCTTTTTTGTGAGTATTAAATGGGAAAACACTTTTAATTGTTTTGTAGACTTGAGTGTTTCATAAATGTAAAAGTTTATAATGGTTTATAATGAAGATTTTCTATTAGGATCCTTCACTTCTGATAGTCTACTACTAAGGTTGCTTCTGAGGTCTGCCACTTTTATAGAATGGACTAGAAATGTCTTGGCTAAGTATCTTCATGCTAGGTATCTTCTGTGGACAAACTCTTTTCTCCTCATCCCTGCTCCATTCCCAGGGCCGTTGACCCGTATGGGTTGTATCAATGGGCTCCCTTCTCTTCCCTTCAATTTCTATGATTTTTCTAGAGGCACTGGCAGAAGACCAGAGGTATGGAGAGGGGGGTGACAGCATCCTTTCCTTGTTTTCCTCTGGCCCAGTCATGTGGGCTGGCTGTATCTCTTCATCACAGACCAAGTCTTGTTAGAAGGCTCTTTCTAAACTGCAGCTCTTTCCAAGCTCCAATCACTGCTTTCCCATTCGCCCCTTCAGACCTCATAGTGTTGGCTGCTCCTCATTCTTACCAGCCTGTGGCACTGCATTGAACCATGTTTCCTTAAAGCTTGCCAGTTCCTTTGCAAATAGTCCCTTTATTAAATCTTCTCAAATGACATCGTTTAAACGTGCCATCTGTGTTCCAGCCAAAACCTTGACTAGTACAGGTCGCATCATCACCTGTTTTCCTCCCTTAATCTTTCATGATTCCTCTCTCCAAGCAGAGTTTGTATAGTTTTCCAGCTAGTGTTCTGGTTTTAGTTTCCAAAAAAAATTATATTAACTTTGTAATGAGGCTGCTTATGCTTTTCTTCCTTATTACACAAAAGTTTACAAGGGAAAACTCTAAAGGAAGTATTCCAAATATGAAACATTAGATAAATGCAAATGATTGAAAGTGCCACACCCTTCCCCCCCCCCCCGCAAAAAAAAAAAAAAACAGGTATCCATATCTGATATGTTGTTTCACCATGCCCACTATCTTTAGTGCAGCCACACACACACATGCACACACACACCCCTGGTTTAAAGTAGGTGACAGGCCCAAAACAATGGGCTCATCAGGTTGGTTTTTAAGGAATAGACATAGCTGCTGCCCATCCGATCCTTCCAAGTGTTCAGGGAACAAGGTGAAAACCATCCCCACCTATTGTGCAAATACACAATCCAGAGTATACAGAGAGGAAGATATAGGAAGAAAAAGATAGCTTCCACTGGTTTGTGGCTATACATGGAACACCACCTAGAAATTTCCAACAATAGATAGTGGTTTTGTTTTTATGGATATGGATTTTCTGCAAAAGTAGAAGAGAGTTACCTATAAAAAATATCACATTTTAAAGAATTTGGAAAACATAGATTATATAACTCTGAAATGACAGAGGGAAAATAATAATGAAAGAGAAAGGAATAGTTAATATTCCTTGATACAAAAGAGCCTTTAGAAAGGAGGTGGGAGAAATTGTCCTATGATAGGTACTGAAATGGGCAGGACCCTCTCCACAGCACATTATGGTAAAAGAAGAGGGCACTGTTTTTTCCAAAGCCCACAGATGAATTCCTTTTAGGCTTAGAATATCCAACTCTGACTCACTCTCATCACTGATTTAATAAGTCTATTGCTATTTAATGTTTTCATTACATTTTTAAAGGGTACAAAAGACTACCTTTTTTTAAAAGGTAAAGGATACACATAATGTCTGCAATGCAATTATGAAAAGGACAAAATGGGAATATTTTTAAAGCCATGAGAGAAAATAAGTTAACAAGATTTTCAAATTGTTCGATTAAATCTCCAGGGTAGTATTTTCCAGTTAAGAGAAGAATGAAAGACTGACCACCTTCAATCTCTCTTCTACATGGTATATGGGATAAGTGAAATGATGTTCTAAATTCCAAAAGAGGAAAAAACACCAACAAACAAACAGATGCCATATAAAATGTTAGTATGATTGAGAATGTGAGCAAGCATCCCTTTTCATATTCAGAATTTTAACTTCAAAACTCATCATGAATATTCTCAAATATCTGAATTTCTCCTGCTTGTAAGCACCCAAGTTGCTTCCTTTGTATGGATATTCTGTGAGGTCAAGGTTGACTCTGACCTCACTACTTACTGTTAACTTCAGCCAAACATCCTCACCTCTAAGCCCATCTCAAAACATATCTCCAAATAAAGAGACTGGCGCCAGAAATTCCCTCCTTTAAGCACTAATGCTTTTGGCTAAAAACTACATCTCTAAGGGTTTCTAACTTAAATGCCCCATTAAGCCCAGGGCAACATTTTCCCAGCAAAGCCATTGGAGGAAAGCAAAGCATCCCTTGTTAGCATGGTGCTTTCTTTCTCTCCAAGGATCCATCTCCTCTCTCCTCCCCCTCACCTCCACAGAATGCCTATGGCTCACAGCTTGAAAATGGCTTCCCTAAGCCATGAAACTATTGGTTTTTATATCATCTAAGGAGCTATAAGGACATGCAGCAATAGTACAATAGATAAGTGTATTAGAAATTAGAGATAGAAAATAGAAAGGAATATCCAGAAGACAGCTAGTGGTTTTGCTTTCCTAACACACGCCAAGCATCAGTTTTCTCCTTTGACATGCATGATCTCATTTACTGTTAACTTTAACCTCATTAGCAGGGATTTACATCTCCATTTTCTGAGTAAAAGAAACAAACTCAGAAAAGGTGAGTCCACAGCGCCACAACTCCAGAGCCCACAGCTGGTAACTAATGTAACTAGAAATTGAGCCCAGATCTTTATCCCAAAGCTTCTGTTCTTTCCATGGAACCCTGGGTTTTCCCAAAGACTCAGTTACTAAAAACAAAAAAACAAAAAACAAAGACTCAGTTACTTGTAGAAACTCTAGAAAATCAAATACTAGTTTCATGTCAGAAACTATTCTTATCCAGTTCATTAAATAGTTCACTGGAAATAAAAGTTTTATTAGAATGATTTAATCTAATTCTTTAATTTACTAACCCCATGCCAGTTCCATGATAAAATCACAGTAATATCTCATCAAAAATTGCTTTTTTGTATTCAATTAATTGACAACTGAGGTCCTCCTTCAAGTGTATTGAAATTGTTTTAAATTGGGAATGAACTGACTTGCAAAATTGTTACCCATCTTTGGAGTCATTTCTCAGTTTACCACAGAAGCTTTCCTAAGATTTGTAAAATAAATATTAATTAAATATTAATTATACCCATGACTAAAAGTGATATTGAAATATAACTTATAGTAAGATATATAATCAATCAATCCCATGAGACTAGAAATAGTCCTTGCTACTAGAATAGGGTCCTACAGTACTCTAGTTATACAAGCCATCAACCTTGCAGTTGCTGAATTGCACAGACGTCTTATAGGTCCTGAGGGAGGGACTGGGCTGAGATGGGTTCACTCTACAATTCAGGGAGATAAATAGTTACAAATCAGTATGAAAGTCTGCTAACATTTCAACAAAAGTATAACTATCTCTTATGCTTTCATTCAGAGACAAATTTTATTACAATATACTCAGAAAACGTGGGAAATCTTTAAATGCTTCTTTTCAACTTTACCAATACAATATTTTTCATAATAAGCACTTTTGGCTTATTCTGTACTTTTAATATATTTTCATCATAACGTGGGATCTGCTGATTAAGGTCATTCAATTTATAGACAATATCCATCATCTAATCAAATTTTAAGAAACAAGTCTTCATTATTACCAAAATCAGACTCATTTTCTGGCAAGAAAAATCTAACCTCTTTTCTTTTCAAATAACCATGTTGAGATGCCTACCCATGATAACCATCTTATTTCTTACCACAAATTTTAACACTAATGGATAAAATATGGTACTCAGCCATATGAAACCAGGGACAGTGCCCTTTAATACTTTTCATCAATAATTTTGTCTTTGCTCCATTCTCAAGGGAGCTTCTTCTGAGGAAAACACATTTTGTAGCAATAGCCAGAAGATGTCAGAGGAAAAATTCTTAGACAATAAGTAGTCAGCACCCCTGCCTTCTTCTTAAGTATATGGGAATATCGGATATCTCAACATGAATCAACATATCCCATATCTAACTCAATGCTTTGCTCTTAAAAGAATCATGTATAAGACAAGAAAACACACAAATCTAGATGTCAATATTTTAAATTGTTCATTTGATTTTGGTCTAGATATTTGTACACCCAAAAGTACAATGTAAATGTAGAAAGCATGTTGGATGGATGGGAGGTACACCTTTCCTTTGCAAAGTGGTAGGAAGTAGATTGTGGAAAGGAAGGATTTTAGAAAAAGGAAAGATACCATGTTTTTTGACAATAAGATTGTTCTCAGGCAGATCTATTTCAGGGTTCAAGTTAAAGATCTGGAGATTAATTCCATTATAATTATCCATGCTCTAGTAATCATGAAGTTTTGTGTACCTCTTCAGGTATGTGGGCCCCAGTATGAAGCCTACTTAACTAGAAGGTTTTAGACTTTTTCTTTTTGGGGGTTATGCTTTAGACAAGACCTTGGTCATTTTGTCTGATATAAACATAACTTTAAAAATTGGAGCAAAAATTATATTAAGAGCTATGTTGGACCAATAAGCTCTCCTGCACAAATAGACTTACATTATTTAGCCATAACCACTAAGACTGGTTCTATGAATTGCTTTCAGTGGTGGAGACAAGTTTTCCCTGGTTCATTCCCAATCCCATAGGCACACACTTGTCAAATGCTGATAAAAGGAAGGAAAGCCTCTGAAGTCCAGCAGAAAAAAAGCTCTATGGTATTTGTAATGACAAGATGGGCCTCTGGTCATTTTGGATCAGACATCCTATCTAATAAAAGAGTAATATGCAAATTGCCCACACCTTTGCTACACCCATAAGCCATGCCCATAAGCCAATCAGAGCTAGTATGCAAATTAACCCAACCAAGATGGCAGTTAATTTGCATATCCATATGCAGAAGATGGGTAGAAGGAAGCCAAACACTGCAGAAAGGAGCAAAGCTGTGGAGAAGTAAGCAAGTGGGGCAGAGGAGACAGGAGGGAGCGAGGCAGCAGAGATAGGAGAGAGCAAGGTAGTGGAAAAGAGAAGGAGGCAGCAGAGAAGGGAGGGAGCTTTGCTCAGGCTGCAGGAAGCTCTACTCTTGCAGGAATCTTCCTGCAATGGGGTATCTAGTAGAAATATATAGAGGATACTATGAAATCTATAGGTTGTGCACTAAGCACAGTAGGAGATATCAGGGAAGGCAACTGTGCTGAGGATAAATAAAGGATAAATAAAGGATAAATAAAGGAGTTAGCCAAGTGGCAGGCATAGGGGTGGCTGAAGATAGAAGTGGGGGGTGGGGGGCAGTGTGTATGTGTGTGTGTTTTAGGATGGGTAACAGGTCTTGGCAAATAGTCCACATGTTATACCGATTAGGCCAGAATATATCTATTTTATTCTTGGCCTCAGAAATTCAGTAAAATTTAATGAGGTTACTAAAGCTTTGGGTCAAAAATATGAACACTTATTTCTCAAAATTATGTCATTTCATGGCATATTGATTTCACACACATTAAAATATGACAGGAAAAAAAGAAACCATCTATAATTTGGCATTCACTTGGAGATAATGGTTGACTACACTCTGCTTACCTGGTTTATAATAACCCAAATCACAAGAGACTGAAAGATAGGAGATATTGACACCATACTGGGAATAGCATACCCCTATCCATGTCTCAGGAGCATTCCCTTTCCTAGCTTTCCTGATAATGGGATGCCCAGGAAATTCTATCAGGCATCAGAAGATTGCTAGGTGATTGAAAATCAGACCAAAGTGATTTAGCTTACCTTGACCATGACTGGAAGCTTCACAAGGAACAGTATGGAGTCTGATGAGTTTGTTTTACTTGACTCCTGAAGATCTCATTCTTATAGGTAGAATGTCCACATTGTCCATGGTTTTAGTTAGACATGTGTATAACCTTAGAAAATATATATGCTTTTTGGAGGGTAGGTATATTCTTAAGTTTCATAAACTGTTCTACTAAAGTTTTTTAAAAGCTTGCTAGACGCACTATAAAATTGTGTAATCACTATGGGAAGCAGTTTGGCAGCTTCTCAATATAATAAACAAAGAATTACCACATGACCCAGAAATTCCACCCTGGGGAACGTACCCAAAGGAAGTGAAAACAGGTGCTCAGACAGAAACTTGTACACAAGCACATGTCATAACACCATTCACAATAGCCAAAAGGTAGAGACAATCCAAATGTCCATCAGCTGATAAGTGGACATACAAAGTGTGATATACCCAAACAATGAAATATTATTTAGTCATAAAGAAAAGTAAAGTACTGGTACATGCTACAAAATGGATGAACCCTGAAAACACTATGCTAACTGAAAGAAGCTAGACACAAAAGGCCATATATCATATCATTCCATTTATTTAAAATATCCAGAACAGGCTGATATATAGACAAAGAAAACAGATGGTGGTTGCCAGGGGCTTACGAGAGGTGGGGAATGAAAAATGACTGCTTAATGGGTATGGGCTTTCTTTGAAGTGGTGAAATGTCCTGGAACTTGACAGTGGTGATAGTTGTTCAACATTATAAATATACTATATTTCACTGAATTTTATACTTTAAAATGGTTAATATGGTAAATTGTATATTATGTAAATTTTACTACATTTTTAAAAAATCACACATACAAAAACCCTTGCTAGCTATCTCAGCCCTTCTTTTTTCTACTCAGGAACAAATTACCAAACTCTACTTTTTAGATGTTTATGCTTAAAAGAAGCATTAGTTTTTGTTTAACAAGGAAAAATAACCAAAAAGACTCCAATTATCCACATTCAGACCCTATAAGAACTAACAGAATATCCCAAGAAAATTGATAGATATAGAAATACCTATTATCAGGGGATAGGTAGAATCCATTTTTCTCCCTCTCAAGGAAATGGTGATTTATAGCAAAACTAAGTGGAAAAAAAGTCAGTCAGAGAAGACAAATATCATATGCTCTCACTTATATGTAGAATCTCATGAACAAAATAAACTGATGAACAAAATAGAAATAGAAGCATTGATACAAGGAACAGACTAACAGCTATCATAGGGAACGGAGAGCGGGGACTGGATGAAAGAAGGTGAAGAGATTAACCGAAGAACATATATACATGACACAGACACAAACAACAGTGTGGTGATAGCCAGAGGGAAGGGGGAGCTAGGGCTGGGCGGAAATTGGCAAAAGGGGGGACAGGGAATGGGGAAAAAAACCTTTGTTTTAGAACCAGGATCTATCCACCCTTCTACCCTGTCTCTTGCTATAGCTCTGATTTCATAAGTTCTTGATGTCATTCTTCCTTGGGTTTTATTTAGGTAATCCATTACTTTTATTTATGCAATTCTTCAAGTTCTTTAATATATTTTTTAATTTCGTTGACTTTGAAGCAGAGCAGAATCTGTCAAGGGGAATGGAAAGCAGAACCAACACTCTCCGTTGCCAGGTAGAGCCTCTTGGCTGCGTCCTGCACTACTCAACAGTCTTTGGGGATGATTTATGGAGCAGGTGTGTGTACATTATGCCAATGTCCATCCAAGGCTCCAAGAAGACGGAGAGAGAAAGAGTGCTGCCTTACACATTAGTAATTTTGAAAACACAAATGTGTCTTTAGAAGATTAAAAACAATGCTTTTCAACAGGTAGATTAGGACCAGAAGCAATTCCAGAACCAGATTGTTAAAGCTATAGCAACATTTGGTTTTGAGTTAGTAATGAAATAAAATATAAGTCTGAACAGTCTCCAAATAAAAGCAAAACAGACAAAAAAAAATTTTGACTTTATTCCCAAGCTCTTGCTTCTTACTTTCCAATAATACAGAAAACTGAAACCATTCTAGTGAAAAGCACATTTCTCTTCTCTTAAAAGAATCAAATGTTTTCGTATAGTTCAAAATGTCGTGTCCTTCCTTTTTTAGCTCAATTTCTCGAATGAGTTACTTAAGTTTATCATTTCCAGTCATAAGATAACCAGCTCACTAAGTTATTGTGGAAATAAAATTAAATAACAATAATATTTGCTGAAATAAATTGAGTGCTTATTATATGTCAGACGCAGTCCTAAGCACTTCACACGTATTATTCTTTATATCAGCCTCATTAGGAGGACACAGTTAATATCACCTTGAAGGGTAATTCACACAGGACCACACAGTTAACCAGTGGTTGAACAAGAACTTGAAGCAGACAGTCTGGCTTCACAATTCATGCTCCTGACAACTCTGCTAGATCTTAGGGTGCCTTGTGGCCATGGCTCCCTCACTCATTGTAGGACTGGGGCAGCAACTTTGCAGATGCCAGTCCTCAAGTGGTGAAGACAACATCTCGAAGGTGGAGAAATGTCACCTCTGACTCTCACAGATGGAGCCAGGAATCGCATTTGTCCTGAACCCTGTTCAGAAGGAGGAAGCTTTTTCCTAAGCTGTTTTCCAGTTGGGCGAGGTCAGTTTAGCCAGGAGAAGACAGCTGGCCAGCAGAGCAGAGAAAGAGAAGTTGTTTCCTGAGGGACTTAACACATGCTCCCACATCTACTTTTCTGGTAAAATACAAGAAAAGAAATTGTGACTAAGGGTGAAAATAATTGAACAAGAGAAAAATGTTCCTAAGGGAAAATGCTGTGTCTACCCTCATCATGTTATTCTGCAGTGACTCAAGCAAAAAAACATAGTTTAAAAAATATCAGATGACACTAGATCCAGTTTGCTGTGTTTGTCTTGTATTTTTAGTTTTGGACCATGTGTTCTCAAGTTTTAGTAATCTGGTCCTTTTCTCGATGGCTATGATGTTGAAGTGGAGACTGAAGTAAGAGTGGTGAGCTTCAAACTGGTGAAGACAGGCTGTGTGCGAGAGTCAAAGGTCTCGGAGGAAATCGAAGACTTGCCCTGTGACTAGAGGAAGTGTCCAATGAGCAGACCTCTTCTTGGATGCCCACTTCTGTTGCAGCCAGTTGAATTGCTGGAAGGGTGTTATAAATTATCAAACATGAGTCCTCAGATCTTTACATGGAGCTGGACACCTATCCACTCCTCCATTGAGTCCCTCATCCACTTTATTGTGTCAGATCATTTAACCATTCAAGACTAAGCCTGGCTGGAAAGAAATCCTAAGCCAAAATTCCAACTGAGCTTTTTCATGTGCACTAGTCCTCCGTTGCAACGACTGTCTCTCTCTCTCTCTCTCTCTCTCTCTCTCTCTCTCTCTCTCTCTCTCTCTCTCTCTCTTTTAGTTTAGGGTTTTTATTTGTTTGTTTTCTGTGGGGTTTTTTTCTATTTAGTAAATGTGTATTGAGCTCCTATCCTATGCCAAACTCTGAAGATACAGGGAGGAAATATAGGCCTTTGATTCCATGGTTATTATATTCTAGTGACAATAATCAAGTAAACAAAAGCACACTATCAACTGGTGATTCAAGGACCATCCTAATAAACACTGCATCTGATGTTTCTCTATTTCCATCCCAGAGGCCCAAGTCTGTGCTCCCTTTGGGAATGGTGCATTTTGATTGCAATTCACTGATCTTCTCCTTGGGACAGTCAATATGCATTTTGTTAAGAACAACAAGCCATACCTCTCTCCATCCCCAGGAAGTGCTTCCCTAATATCATACGGTAAATCATGGCATGAAGGGGAGAGTTATGAACTGACTCATTATATTTCAGGGAAAATAAAGACGGCAGCAGGAAAATAAACAGGCAGCTCTGCTCAGTGCCAATCAGGCCGAATGTGCCACAAAGGCACCTGAGGACAGAGGGCCAGGCAGCTTCCTGCTATTGAAAGCTGCCTGCATTTGACTTCAATCCCCTTGGAGAATGCTCTGCTTTCAGCACTGGAGAAAGGAAGTAAGCTATGGAATACATTCTAGCGTTCCTCACTAGAATTTTCTCAAGGTGTGTACATGGGAACTACATTGGAAATTTAGCTACAGGCAACTACAGTATGATAGCAACCTCTTCAGCTCCTGATGTCTTTCTGCCATCAACCCTCCAGCAAATGCATAAAGAATATGTAAATGCTTCTGCTTATCTTTCTGCATTCAGTCATTCCTTCCATGCACATTAAGTGCCTGCTTGTGTTAGTATTCTACTGTTGCATAACAAAAGTCCAAACCTTGGTGGCTTACACATGAATTAACTCTGAGTTTTTGTGAGTCAGGAATCTGGGCATGGCTTACCTGGGTCCTCTCTTTCAGGATTTCTCCCAGGCTGTAAGCAAGGGGTCTGTAGTCATCTGAAGGCTTGGCTGGGGAAGGATGCACTTCCAAGCTCATGTAGTTGTGGGCATGCCCAAATTCCCTACAGACTATTGCCCAGAGACCATCCCTAGACCCTGCCCTATTGGACTTCTCCAACATGGCAGCCTGCTTCATTGCAGATATTAGCCAAGAAGGTAAGAGAGAGAGTTCTGCTAGTGAGATAAAGTAAAAATCTTTTGTAACATAAACATAGATGTGACATCTCATTACTGTGGCCAAATACTATTGTTAGAAGCAAGGCACTAGGTTAGCAATCCACATTTAAAGTCAGGGGATTACACATAGGGTGAATACCAAGACAGGGGCATCATTGGGAGCCATGTCAGAAGTTGCCAACTACACTTCTCCATGGCAGGCTCTGTGCTTAGAGAGGAAGATATGGTAGAAAACCAATAAATATGGCTGCCTCCCACCTGAAGTTGACTGTCTGGGTTTGAGATACCGAACTATGAAACTCCAGTGAACATCTAGAAAATGGAGACAAGGGCCAAAGCAGGAGAGTAAAGAGATTTAGCCACGCTTCCTCACGGGTCTTGGGTCAGGTGGATAAATAAGGGCTGGTCTCTGAAATATTTTTTCAACTCACTAGGGCATTTCTTAATATAGATGGTATAAGTGGTATCTTATGAAAGAAAAAATCGTTGATAAAACTGCTGCTTTGAGACTCTTCACACGAGAGAATCCCGTTCATTACCAAATTACAAATGTGTGCTAAAGTAAATGTTTCTGGAATAGACTATAACCTTGTCCTACAAGCAAACTAAGTTGCCAACACCTGGATGCCAGATTCAAGTAGGGGATTCCCCTGCCATGATGGGGAAAAGAAAGAACAGGACAACTTTGCATGGGCTTCTGTTTTCTCATTGTTTCAGAGAGTAGGCTTGCTTGCAAAATAAGGATAACAAGAGTATTTTACTGTGTCTGGCCAAATAAAACCTTCCCCCACAGGATATTCACACCCTGTACTCCAGAATTGTTGAATATGTTACTGTCTATGGCAAAGGAGACTTTTCAGATGTAATTAAGGACCTTGCGATGGGAAGATCACCCTGGATTATCTGCATGGGTCAAATTTAATTCCATGAGTTCTTAAAAGGAGACGAGGAAGACAGAAGAGTAGGGCAGAGAGATGTAATGGCTAAAAAGGCAGCAGAGGTTCAAAGCCTGAAGATGGAGGAAGAGGGTGAGAACCAAGGAATATGGCTGGCCCCTAAAGGCTGGTCCCAATGCTAAACCAATCACCAGCAAGGACACCTCAGTCCTATAACTAAAGACAAATCTGTCAAAACCCAAGTGAGCAAGGAAACGGATTCTTCTTTAGAGCCTCCAGAAAGGAGCACAGCTCTGCAGGCACTGTTATTAAACCCCATCAGGTCTGAATTAAGACTTCAAATATACTATAGCTCAGTTGGCTAGAGCATCGCCCCAGTACACCAAGGTTGCAGGTTTGATAGTCTCTATTCCTTTCTTTCTCTCTAAAACCAATAAATTTTAAAAAGCTATCTATGAGATAATAAACCTGCTGTTTTAAGCTAAATTTGTGGTAATTTGCCTTGGCCACAATAGAGAACTCATAGGATTGTTATAAGGATTCAACTCATGAGCATATGCTGAGAGTACTGGAAATGTATCTGTAAGCAAGCACTGTGCAGGTGTTTGCCACTTTTGTGACCCTGTGATCTGGGATTTCTTAGTTCATAGATGGAAAAGCACAACCCAGCTAAAAAATAGCTTGAGCGATTTCTCCACTCTCTTTATTTCCAAATAAATCCCTTTTTATGAGCACACGTGTCATAATAAGCTGCAGGTTCCTGATGCCAAAGCCCCAAAGAAAGGTGCCTCAATGAACAATACTTTTTACACTATCCAGGAAACCAAACAAAAAGCCCACTTACCTTTTTAAATCTAACATTCTATTTTGTTTTTCTAATCTGGTGAAGTAATTTCCTTTGGATTTAGCTTAGTATAATTAGCAATAAAATAAGATTTGAGCCATATGTCAAACCCCCAAACGTATCTATTTCAGGAGATGTGTTCATCTTACTATTGCCAGTATATCTTTTCTTTTTCTCCTTTTTGGTTTATTCATCAATGTATGCCCAGCTCTCCCATTGCCAGTACCCAGCTAGCACTTATCATAAAAGAGCTGCGCAGTGCTTGCTGACAGAGGTGGAGTCACTGTAAAAAGTATAGGGGTATTTTTTATCTACTTACCTTTCTAATCAGCTCTCATACTAATTAACTAACCCTTAGGATCAAAAAACTTGCAGGGCCAGGCTGGTGCAGCTCAGTGGTTGAACATCGACTTATGAACTCATAAGGAGGTCAAAGTTTGATTCCTGGTCAGGACACATGTCTGGGTTGTGGGCTTGATCCTCAGTAAGAGAATTGCAGGGGGCAGATGATCAAAGATTCTCATCATTGATGTTTCTATCTCTCTCTTCCTCTCAAAAATCAATAAAAACTTTAAAAAAAGAAAGAAACTTGCAGGTAGTAAGAGAAACCAAAATATTTAGTTCCAGTCTTATAATCAAGGAACTTCATAACTAAAACTCACATCCAAATATACTAGGCAATGCAGGGCAACCCATTGTAAGATGAGGGAAACGAACTCTGTGGCATGTAGGGTGATCACAGACTGTTTAAGAAGGGGGTGCTAAACCCCATCACATCAGAAAGCCACTCTGCTTTCCATTCTTCTGGAAATGCCCTTCACATCCTTCTCTCTCTGCCCCCTCAAGAGAAGGAGCGCAGGCTGAGAGCCCCAGCCTGACCCAGTCTAGCCAGAATTTAATCACATTGTTTGGCTTCAGTTGTATTTATTTCCATGGATACCTTCTGTTTACAGCTTTTCTATTTTCAGTGGTGGTATAATGTTTTCTTTTTAAATCGCTTCATTTAAATTTTTTAAAAATGAGTTCAATTTAATATTTTTAAGCAGATGGCACATTGATATGGCAACAATTATAAAAATGTTACAAGAATAACTAAAGTTTAGGAAATACTGTAATAAAATGGGAGTGTGTGATAGAGGCATAAATACAATATTTGAGAGGAGGCAGTCACTATTGTCAACTGGGTAAGTGAGGCTCCCAAAGGCCATCATGTTGGAAGTGGACTTTGGCATTGGGCAGTGAGCGAGAAATACAGTTTGCCATGGTTGAGATTGTGGTAGATACAGGGATTGGAAGCTTTAGCCTAATCAGAAATGGCCTCAAAAGGCAGTGAGCAGAGCACTCCCAATGAAGTGCTCTGTAATGACAGGATCACTTTTCCTTATAATCTCTCCTCCCTTGGGTCAAGTCTGAGAATTAAGTCTTATTGCTCTGTCCGGGAGCTGCCCCAGAGTGAGCTCCCCCATGTCCCATGGCAATGCAGTCTAAGGAAATCTGTCCTACACTTTGGGATCTTGTGTCACCAAGCTGCTGTGATTAATGCAATTGCTGGAGGCTCTCCCTTATCCCCCAAAGCTTCTGCTGCTCAGCCCAACAACAAAGACAGCACAGCCCTCTGATGTGATGACACCAATATTTTCTTTATATACCATTTAGACCATTTGCAATAGGAAGCTAACCACAACTTCTCTCCCTCATTTTCAAGAGCCTGCAATTCTAGGAATGCCATCAACTGAGTTCAACCTGAGTACTCATGGCTTGTTTAAAATTTGTGAATTTTAAAACCAGTCCTCATCTATATCTAGAAATTCCCAGATAGCCATTCCTAGGTTAATCATATGTGCTCCTCTGCCTGTACTCCATAGTGATGGGAGGGTGAAGTTCATGGGTGGGGACATGAAAGCAGCCGACAATGTCAGGAGACTTCAGATTTCATAGATTTGGAATCCTCTAAGTTTAAACAATGTTACTGATGCAAGTGTTAGACCTCAGATCTGATCTTTTTAGTCTATAATATTAATGATGGAACCCTCTGTCTCTACCTACCTACAGAATCTACCTGCAGATTCTGATCACTGCAGGCATAGTATTCTGTTTCCTAATGCTGAGTAGGGTTTGGGTCACAAGAACCCCAGCAAGAAAGGGGAGGGGAGCTGGTTTAGTGTCCTGAGAAAGTAGGACCTTGCTGACTATATTGATTGGAAGGGCTAGAAGAAATCTTTAAACCTGAACAAGTGTTTCTTGTCAACTGCTATTGTGCCTGACATTTTCACCTGTCATTAGTAACTAAAGTCTTTGGATTCAGGCATTATATCTCCACTGTTCATATCCTTGGTAAACTATCACAGATGCCACTGATGTCTCAGCATAAATTATAAATCCATTAGACTCACAATTGGGGCACAAGAACATCAGTTTGTTAGGAAAGAAGCTTAAGAGAGAATCAGTACATGAGAAAGGCAGATTTTCATGGGGTTACCTTGATTGTCTGGGAAGAAGAGGTGAAAGTGATGTGCAAAGTATTTTATAATAGTACAAGAGGCCTGATGCACCAAATTTGTGCACAGGAGGCGGGGGATGTCCCTCAGCCCAGCCTGCACTCTCTCCAATCTGGGACCCCTTGAGGGATGTCCGACTGGGATTGGGCCTAAATGGGCCGTTGAACATCCTTCTCACAATCCAGGACTGCTCACCTGCCTGCCTCCATGATTGCCTTTAATTGCTTCTGCCTGCCAAACTGATCACCCCCTAGCCACTACCCTGCCAGCCTAATTGATGTCTAACTGCTCCCCTGCCAGCCTGTTTGCCCTCAACTTCCCTCCTCTGCCGGCCTGGTCACCCCTAACTGCTCTCCCTTGCAGGCCTGGTCCCTCCCAACATCCCTCCCCTGCTGGCCTTCTTGTAGTAGCCATCTTGTGTCCACATGGGGGCAGGATCTTTGACCACATTGGGGCAGCCCTCTTGTGTATTGGAGTGATGGTCAATCTGCAAATTACTCTTTTATTAGATAGGATAGAGGCCTGGTGCATGGGTTGGGGCTAGCTGGTTTGCCCTGAAGAATGTCTCAGATCAGGGTGGGGGTTTCCTTGGGGCATGAGGCAGCCTGGGTGAGGGGCCTGTGGTGGTTTGCAGGCTGGCCATGCCCCCCAGCGACCCAAGCGGAGGCCCTGGGATCTGGGATTAATTTATGTTCTACAATTGAAACTTTGTAGCCTGGAGTGGAGCCAAGCCTTCTGCTCCATCTGTGGTGACAGCCATTTCTGTTGGGACATTTACTTTCTATAATTGAAACATTGTAACCTAGAAGCTTGGCTTCCTCCATTGCCGGGGAAACCCAAGCCTCCCTCCTGCTCTTAGTGGCCATAGCCATCTTGGTTGGGGTTTATTTGTTCCTGATTGGCTTGTGGGCATGGCTTGTGGGCATGGCTTGATAAGAGGTATGGTCAATTTGCATATTACTCTTTTATTAGATAAGATATGATGAGCACTGAAAGGACTCTGAACCATCAGAATGGACACAGGCCCCCAGCAACTGTCAGGGCTACAGTGATATATTCTGACTGTGCATCATTTAGGAAGGCACCCCAAGGACAAACTCTAAGAGCTCATGTAATATTCACTCATTCAGCACAAAGAACACATATTGAGTTACTATGGTGTGCAATGTGCTATACTAAGTGTGTGTGTGGATTTGGGAAAGCACTGCCTTTTATTGCAATAAAAAAAAGTAATTGTTTAAATCCCCCCTTCCATTCTATAGTGATGTTTAGCAATTTTTAAAAAAGAAGCAGTAGTGTGATGTCACTGAAGGAGATCAGCACAGTGCATGAATTCACAGCATCCCGTCTCATCACCCAGCATGTCTGTGGTCTATAATAACATTAACTCATTCTCCCCAGGGGTTTTTATTCTGAGCTACCGTACACTCAGCTCATTAAAACATGAGCCTGGTGATGATCCACAAGGCAAAAATGATGGTGAGAAACAAGTGACAACCTGGCCTTTTCAGAAAAATCCTTTGGTCCTAGGCTCTGATCTTTCTATTTATTGAAAGTTGAAAATTTAACAAGCAGTGCCCTTATAGGCTGTCATTTTAAGCTGTTGGCTCTGGGAAAACTGCTGTAGAAAAGTGATAAATAACACAGGGGTTAAAAATTATCCACCATCAGGAAATGATACACTAAATTTGGCATTAAAATGTCACATTTATCCAATAGATGATTAAAGGAATATCGTCTTCTGGGGTAGTGAACAAATGGTGAGACAGAATTTCCTGCTCAGCTGCTGATCAGTTGCTAAGAAAAATTACTTCACTTGAGTTACCAGACTGCAGAAGATAGAGAAAAAAATCTTCTAGGCCACAAGTCTGTGTAAGGGACATCCACTATTGCACTATTTTTGCCTGTTACCCTTCTTTTTCATTTATTTCTCTCTATTTTTTAAGAGAGAGAGAGAGAAACATCAATTTGTTGTTCCACTTATTTACACATTCATTGGTTGATGCTTGCATGTGCTCTGGTCAAGGATCAAACCTGCAACCTTGGAGTATTGTGTCAATGCTCTAATCCAGTGGTCGGCAAACTCCTTAGTCAACAGAGCGACAAACCGTGCCTCGTGAGCTGCATGTGGCTCACGAGCCACAGTTTGCCAACCACTGCTCTACTAATTGAACCACCTGTCCAGGACTACCCATTCTTTTGAAAAGGCATTTACTTTTCCTTAGGAAACATCTTTCTTCTCTTAATTTCAGGTTTTTCCATTTTCTGACATCGAAGATGGGCATATGACTTAAGACATATTCATCAAAATGTTGAATTCACTTGGACACATTGTTTGCTACAGAAATGGGCATTTGAGTCAAGTGATATCAATGAGTTATTAAGATTTAACCTTAAGTCCTATTTTCTTTTAGAAGAGTATATGGGATTCTTTATTCCAATGGATTTACTGAGTGGATAGCATGTTACTTCAGTATCATTGGTAAATATCCTGCTAGCAGCAGGAGAGCCCGAAGTATGGGTGAACATGAAAAACTCTAATTACAACTTTTGACTATATGAACTGAACCTTTGGAGTAGTCACTTGAACAAAACACCCTTTTTATTTAAACTAATTTGAAGGTTTGAAGGGGCATTAGTATCTGCTTACTTTAGGTAGCAGATTGAAAAATTGTGTTCCTTGATAAAATAAATTTACATATTAAAATTTGAAGGGTGGGAGCATTCCCAATGGCCTGAACATTCTCCTTAGGTAACAGTTAACTATTCTGGTCCCAAGCAGGATTCAGAACCATGAGGAAGAGGACAAGCGCGCAGAAATGCCAGTCATGAGAGTGGCCCATTAAAGGAGAAATGTCTACCAGTATTCACACAAAATAGCAAAGCCATCTGTGATTCCCCACCCCCATCAGTTTTTGGGTCAGCACAAAATAGTCAACAATTCTGCACATCATTCC
Source organism: Antrozous pallidus (assembly GCA_027563665.1). Classification (NCBI taxonomy): domain Eukaryota; kingdom Metazoa; phylum Chordata; class Mammalia; order Chiroptera; family Vespertilionidae; genus Antrozous; species Antrozous pallidus. The sequence goes on along the minus strand of CM050508.1, from coordinate 26,435,338 downwards.
TTACTATATTGTCTTTTCAATTTAATTTTATATCCTGTCCATTTCATTGCCAAACTCTATCTTGAAGAGCAAAAAAATAACACCATCAGCTGGTATTTGGGGGAATCTTTAAAGGCACAAAAGAGAATTAGAGATCTGAGAGAAAGAGTGCATTGTCCTATAGCTCTTAATTGGGGGTTTAACTGAATTTCTTAAAGGACTGGTTTCAATCAGAAAGTTAAGTGACCCTAAGAAATTGAGACATCCATTCTGGTTGACTGGAGAGTCTTGAATTACAAATCGCTGTCTTCTTATGACATCAACTCTGTTCCTAGAAAAAAATAAAAGGACATCTGAATGTTTTCAATTGTGGATTTTAGGGTTAGACCATCATAGAACTAGAGGTGAGACTGTTGGGATCACTGAAGATGTAGTAAAACAGTGAAGTCTAAATTCTGGAGTTAGATAAACTGATCTTGCTCAGCCAATTAATTGCCAATTATGTAGACAGGCAAGTGCCTTAATTTTTCTGTGACTTAGTTTCTTCATTTGTAAAATGGGAAACATTACCAACCACACCAGTTTATAGGGGATTAAGATAAATACTATATAAAGCACAAAATAGTCAACAAATGTTCCTCATTACTACTCATATTACTGATATCAGCTCAAATCCTTCAGGTAGGAAGATGATATCCCAAAGTGATTTTTAAAAATCTTAGCCCAGAATTACCCAGATAAATTTGACTTTGGTTGTAGAACTCAGGCTTCTAGAGTCAAAGACCTGTAGATTTCCCACCTTCAAAATGTTTTATTTGTATACTAGAGGCTAGGTGCACAGAATTTGTGCACTGGAGGGATCCCTCAGCCTGGATTGCAAAAGGGCACAGTCCAAGCTGAGGGTCCCCATTGGTGCATGATCAGGGCTGGGGAGGGACCATGGAAGGGCTCCAGGGCATGTCTGGCCCATCTCACTTAGTCCTGATCAGCCGCACTCCAGCAGCAAGCTAACCTACTGGTCAGAGCGTCTGCCCCTGGTGGTCAGTGCATGTCATAGCAACTGGTCAACCAACTGTCTGCCCCTGGTGGTCAGTGCACATCACAGCAAGTGGTTGAGCAGCCTTAGCATATCATTAGCATATTACACTTGATTGGTTGAACAGACAACTGGACACTTAGCTTATTAGGCTTTTATAATATAGGATTTTTAAACTACAATAAGGTAACTTCAGATATTCCTTTAAAAGAAGAATTTATGAAAAAATTCATGAGAGATAAAAATACAGTCATCATTTAAACCTGAAGACTCATTAAAGGATAAGAATATTTAAATCTGTAATTAATGTAATAAAAAATCCCATGCTGTGCACCAAAAAGGTAATCAATTATCAACTCTCCCAGAATATTTGGGGAAACTCTCTCAGGCTGACTCATAATAAAAGCTCATTTATTAAAAGTATGGAGGCATATTTTACTAGAACAAAGAAATTCCAGGAAGGGTTGGTTACAAACAGAAGGCAGGCAAAAAATATTAAGTAAGTCAAGCCACATGCTCTGTATGTGGCTTTGTTATACAATTTGATTTTTTTGTCAGGAATTCTCCACTTAAGGCCTACTTTCCCTACAAAAAAAACCTTTATTCTTAAATTTTAAATGTTTTCTCTTCCATTCTTCATACCAACCCTACAAATAAATGGCCTATTTGCTCTGGCTCTGTTAAGTGCTAACTATTCAAGCTGACCCATTGCTCTTGGTTAATTATAGGACAGACAATGAGCTAATGGCTCAGCATGCTATCCTCTAGGGACATATCTACATTGTACATAAGTCTTTGAGAAGCTCAAGGTCGTAACCCAAAGCAAGGCTAATGAGTGAAACTTTAGATAGGTGTGAAGAGGAGGGTAAAGATAGTCGCTGGTGCCAAAGTTTCTCTAACAGTAAAATTCTCAAACCTGGATAAAGGTCTTACCCAGCCTCTCATGGACCTTGCCTGGAAGCTGGGTAAGACAGTTTTAGCTTTAAGTTAAAATTTGCATATTCATTCTTATACCCACAAACTAAATTCACATTAAGGCTATGTCTCAATTTATAAAAAATATTCTTATTCTTAGCAAAAATTACATCAAGCTCAGCTGATTGGCTTGGCGCATGAATAATATTCTTTACATTTTTCCAAAAATACTTTCTTTAAGATATTTCAGATTTATTTAAAAGTGTTCAGTGCCAGAAGCCATTTCCAGCATGTCATAATTGCAAGAGGTTCATCAAAAGGTTGATGGAACTTGGGGACTCAACAAGGGCTGAGTCACATATGTTATCACCCAAACCTGAAAAGGATGATTGTTTAAGGCCAGACAGCTCAGGGCATCTTATCTACATATTATTACCTCCTACTGGCCGAATACCTGAACAGCCATAGGCTATTCCCCATTCTGACAATGGACTCTGTAGATGAAACCCCACCCTTTGAAGTGTATATCTCTACCTTGCCTTAAGACAATTTTTGTTAATAAAAAGCAAGGGGTCCTGAGACAAGGAGAACTTGTTTTCTTCAGCCAGCCTCCTCTGAACCCCAATGGCTTTCAAAATTATCTTCCTTTGGACTCTTACTTCAGTTACACACAGCCTTTCTCCAGATTGTTGAACCCTTTATAATGCCAGAACAAGAACCTTGGCAGTTCAGAATTGACATTTCTCCTTCAACACTGCCATTTGGATTTAGATATTTGAATGTGTGTGTGTGTCAGAAACTAGTCAGCTGGTGACCAGATATATGTAGATACCTAACCCATCACACTTACACAGAAATGATGAAAGTTTATATAAAAGAGGGTAGTTGTTCATTTGTTTGCCTAAAGTGTATAGCACTTTATTTTTTAATTTACCTTTATTGTTGGAAGATATCTCCCCATTTTTTTTCATTGACCTCTTCTAGCTTGCACCAACCCTAGGTCTTCACCACACTATTTCTGTGTCCATGGGTTATGCATATATGCATATAAGTTCTTTAGTTAATCTTAAAAGAGGGATAGTTTGATTTGCCCACATTTAGCTTATTTGTAAATGTAGAAAAATAATTCTTTGTTTGGGCAAAAGCATCCAAGGCTCAAATAGATCAATGACATTTCATATAGATTTTCAAGCTAGTACATGATGGTATTTTTGATGGATTGTTTTAATGAGCAGCTTAATAAAATAAAACTTTTACAGAGATAAAGATCTGATTTCCCTCTCTCACACCACTGGGAACTTTAATAGACACACAAAAACAATCTTCCCTGCCAAGATGGGGACAGTGCTGTCTTGAGAAGTTACCAATGAATTTAGAAAATATTTTCCATGCTCACAAGAAGGACAAATAAAGCAAGACTAATTGATAAAGCATAACTTAGATGTTAACTCACCATGGAACACTGGTTGTGCCTCTGTTGCCAAGGGAATGCCTTTAGGATATTGAATCAGAGAAACTTTAATTCCCCAATTTAACCAGTAGGCATAATAGCTCTGAGACAATCTCTGCTCTGCAAAACAAGAAAGTAATAAAAAATTAATTGAAGTTAGTGAATACATAAGAAATATCTGTTCAAGTTAGCAATTTTTTTTGGCCCAAATTCTCAGACTTGGTCAGACAATTATACTTGTTGGAAATTATTGCAAACCCACATTTATTTAATGGAAATGCTAATGTCTAGAAGCAGACTCTCCACTCTCTCTCTTAGGGCTAATGGAAAATGTTTTGTTTCTGATAAAATATTTTTCCTGCATGCCTATTAGGATATCATAAATATTTATGATGAATTTCCTTAGTTTCTAAACAAAATGATAAAGTTGATTTCAGAAATCTAGAACTTTATATGGGTTGGTATAAAAACATTTGGTCAAAGAAGTTTTGAACATGTTTTAATGTTCAAACATGACATTCACTTCTAAGGGCTATAGGAAAATACAATTATAATTTATATTTTCCACTCAGTTTTGATTGTGCCTAGGTATAGTTAAAAATAATGAAATCAGGTGAAGAGATGCTCCAGTGGTCTTGGTCCTGTCCTCGGTAATCCCTGGGCCTTCTGCCCTAGAAATACTGGGGCAATTCTGGGCTCAAGCAAAGAAATGGCATTTATCTGCTCCAAAAATAATCAGATGACCTGGAACTTCCAACACCAGGTGAGCCAGGGGGCCCATTCATGTGAGATTATCCAACCACCCAGTTCACCTTCATCAGCAGCAATAAGACAGAAACTCAGTAGTTGGCTCAGGATTTAACCATCCATGTAAGTAGGGTAGAGTTTCAGCTCATCTGAATCCTCAATGTCAATTCATATTGTGGGCACTGTGGATGACAGGCACCTTCTGGCACTTATTTGTTTGGAATTTCCAGCAAACTGAGGGTTACTCAACTGAGGAAACCCAGATTCACCCTCAGGGACAAAGTTGCCTAATCATCTTCCACACACCTGTGAATATCTATGAACACGGTGCCCTCCACTGTGTTTCATTTGTCCTTCTCTTAAGATCCCTTCCTTAAGATCACTTGTCTTTCCTCTTTGTGTCTCAGTCAACTAATCCCTGGGAACTGGATCCAACTTGGTTTCCAACTGGATTTGACCCAGGTGAGAGAAAGATATTATGGCAGATCACTGCCATCCATATTTATTCTTTTCTAAATCTGTTCTCTTTGAAAAGGGGACATTGGCCAAGATTTTTTTCTACCACCCACACACTTCATTATTATTTCCCTGTGTTATTAAAAGAAGACAAAGCTCTCACTCACCCATAGTTTTGGTGTGTTACTCAAAGGTTTAAAAACACTTCAGAGGAAAAAAAGACAAAAAAAAGACAGATAAATCAAAAGTAATTCATTCAAATGCCCTTTCCATTTAACTGATTTAAAAAGTATTTACAATAAGTGTTTATTTTTGTTTATTAATAATTTATCAAATTTTGTAATATGTTTATGCTTTTATAAATGGTATATTAACATTATTATTGTATTATACACTGATAAAATTTAACTCAAATTTTATCATTATAAGAAACAAAAATTAAATTGATTTCATTATTGCAGAGAAAATTTAGTGTGATTAATATATGACATTAAGGAAAATACCACATTACATTAGGATAAAATTTTGGGAGGCAATGAAATAAAATTGTGATTTGAAGCATAAATAAGAAAGGGTTTAAATAATCAACAAAAATGTAGGGGTGTATTTTCAAAGTGGATAATGGTGGGTATTAAATCACCTTGATGTTTATGCGCCTTTGGATATATTAAAAAGAATGATGCAATACTTTTATTTTTAAAATCAATGTCTCCAATATACTGGAAATTACATCCACTGTCACTATTTATACTTATGATGAAAAAGTTTTAGATGCCTACCTAAAAATGTTCAAGTGAATACATAGTTTTTCAAAGTTTTTTTAGGGAGTGCATGAGCAAAATTAATCATTATCCTGGTAAATCACACTTAATACTGACCATAATCTTTCAAACGGGGTAGGGAGAATCTAAAATGTTCAAAGAAGAATCACAGATGATAATAGAACTTGAAATCATCACATATGAGAATTTTTTAAATGAGTACTTATCTAGGGGAAGAAAAGAATCTACAGGCACATCACAGTGGTCTTTAGCTCCTTGAGGAACTGTGTTGATAGTCCACAGGGTAGGTCAAGAATGAGTGGGTTTAAAATATAGATATTTCAGACCCTATTTTAATGTCCTTCAGAGTACAAGGTCCCTCACTTACCACTATATGCACAGCACCCTGATGCAATCCTTGGCAAACAGGAGGCACACAGTATATATTAGTTAAGTGAATGAGTGAACCCAGTATGAAAAACAATTTTGCATCATTAGATCTTCCCAAAGATTAAATAAACTGCCACAGAAGTTTCCTTCAGAGAAAGTGTTCAATTTTAAGTTTCAAGGGGAAATAACACAATAGACTGCTGTTTGCTGAGATAGATCACTAAGGTGACCTCCATCTTTCTTCTTCTGAGATTCATCATATGATTCTTCTATATCAGAAGGAACTCTATGTTGTAACCTAAATCATTACAAAAAAAAGAATTTCATTTTTTACATCTGTACATTTAAGAGCTAGAGATTGTTTTCTCTGCCCAACAGTAATAATAATAGTTTTGTGTAAACAAAAATCACTTGAATATTGTCTAGGAATGTTAAGTTTGAGGTGGACATTACTAATTTAATTGGGACAACTTCAATAATCAGAATCAATTAGAACCTTAACAAGAGTCAGGTGGCTGCCTTAATTTCTTTCTAATTGTGTCTGTGATGTACTAATTCAATAATATGGTCACTATACTGAATTGTCCATGAGGGCTATCTTAACCGAATCTAATTAACAAAAGAGTCTGGATGCCACTTGAAATAAGCAGCAGAAATTAAATAGAAAAAGTACTGCCATTGCCACTTATTTCCAGAGAGCTTGAAAATTCTTCTTTCGTTTTTATAGTGGAAAATTCTCCTTAACTTCTCAGTAATAAATTGTTATGTTTTCTCTTGTAAACAACAAAGTGAGTTAAATACCTAGGTGATACACTGCAAGGTCATAGAAATCTACACATCTTTGAAACTTTCTTTGCCTCCATCCATTTTTGTCCATCCACCCTGATTTCTTCCCATCTATTTTTAACCCTGACTTAATGGGTCCCTGGACTCCTATAACCCAGATTGGAGCACCTCTATCCTGGGAGAGAGATGCTTATTCATCTGATACCACGGACAGCTCCTCCTACTTTTCCCACTAAAGAATCAACAATAAAATTCATTTTGTTTTTTCCTATTCTGAAAAGCTTCTAAAAGGTAAAGTTGGGTGTTATACAAGCCCAGAGAGAAACTCAATCTTTAAGAATATCTTTACTAAACAACTTTTATAGTGTCCAAAAGAACTCTATAAAAAGCTTCAGCAGTTACAGACCATTTGGCTCAGGCAATCATCTTTCCAGGTTTCTCTCAACTTACCAGGACTATACATATAATTTCTCTCACTTCATGCCATGTTACCACTAATATTTTTTTCATTTAATTAAGAGATGGTATCAGAGCTTGTTCCCACTATTCCCTTATAAAAAGCAATGTAATGTAAATCTAGAAATCTGGGCCCATGCCCTAGTTTTACTGCCAACAGTTTCTCTGACTTTTCTGGATCTTAGTTTGATACATTTTCATAATAAAAGAATACAGCCATTATGTACTATACTAGCATGAATAGTATATCCCCGATACCTATAGCCATGTAAAATTGTAGAACAGTACATTATTCAATATTTCTACATATTATCTATAGATACATAATAGGTTTAAAAGCGACAAACACTTTGAAAAAAGATTCAAGATAGTGATGACCTCTGGGGAGGAATAGATAAGAACAGACAACAAGGGCTTGAACTACATTGGAAATATTTTATTTCTTTAAAAGGTGACATATGTGGGGGATGGGAATTCTCACTATCTTGACTATGGTGATGATTTCATTGGTGTCTATGGTAACAAAAATTAACAACTTGTGCACTTTAATTATATAGAGTTACTTGTATATATGTCAACTATAACTCAATAGCACTGTTAAAACAAAACTGAAAAGTGACAAGGAAATTATAACAAAAGATAACATAATAGATAATGGCTGTGGATGTCTCACAATACTTCTTGGCACTTCTTAAATATTTTATAAATGAACTTTTAAAAATATTTTGTCTGGAAATCAGAAATAAATATAAAATGATAAGAATATCTTCAATTTTATTTTTACATTTTAAAATATGTTTGTATTGATTTTTTAGAGAGGAAAGGAAGAAGGATAGAGAGATAGAAACATTAATGAGCGATAAACATCATAAACCCACTGCCTCCTGCCTGCCCCTGCTAGGGATTGAGTCCCAAACCTGGGCATGTGCTCTGACTGGGGATCATCGAACCAGTGACCACTTGGTTTATGGGTTGATGCTCAACCAATGAGCCACAACAGCCTAGTTTCTTCAATTTTTTAAAAATATATTTTTTTATTGATTTCAGAGAGGAAAAGAGAGGAGAGATAGAAACATCAATGATAAGAATCATTGGTCAGGTGCCTCCTGCATGCCCCCTACTGGGGATCGATCTGCAACAGTACATGTGCCCTTGATGGGAATCAACTCGGGACCCTTAAGTCTGCAGGTGAACATATTATCCACTGAGCCAAACAGTGTAGGGCTTCAATTTTTAATCTAAAAGAACTACCACTTTACAAAGTATTGGGTTTATTTGTGGTGGATGATGGCAGACAAAAGTGCTGTTTCTACATGGAAATTGAGGGACAAGTATAGAATCTGAAGAAATATGAAGTTTGTGCTTTTCTGTCAATGGTATAAGAAATCCTTTTGAGCTTTCATTTTATTCTCCTAAGGAGAATTTTTGCCTTTATGTGTGTGTGTGTGTGTGTGTGTGTGTGTGTGTGTGTGTGTGTGAAGAGAATAAAGTACCTTATATGTTTCTATATACAAGAACTGTTGGAAATTTCCATGGATAGTCAACAAAATTTGTCAGATACCACAGTATCCAGACTCAGCAACTGGTTGCCTTTGTCTGGCTCTCTTACCAGCTCCTGCCTCAGTTTCCCTTCCTCAGCATCTCCTTTTCCCCATCTTTCATGCGTATCCCCACTGAAGAAATCTGTCTACAAATTCCTATTTCTCACTCATGGATAGTGTGAGAACAACCACTAGGACTGGCATATGATTAAATAAATTAGTACGTTTAATATATTAAATAATACATGGGAAGCAGTACCCAGAACATCGTAAGCACATGATAAATGCTATTGATTATACATGTTATTTTGTTAAAAATAATATTATATATAAAACATATAAATATATAATTACTTCATTAAATTATGCATGCTCTATCACACTCCCCTTCTTCACTCTGAAGAAATATTCAGAATGTTCATTGATGTCAAGATCAAGTCCAACCCTCTAATCTATCTATCCAGTGTTGTAATGATTTTCCTTAGAAAAAATTGCTATAGCCAAGTCTATTCAATTTTCATTCTAAAAAACTATGCATTTTTCTACTTGTTCTCACCTAACCTTTCACAAATCTCATTTATAAACATTCTTAAACCACCACAAGCCTTAGAATCCCTTTATTCTCTACTAAAATCTACTCCCTTCAGTATCTAAACTTACTCATGTTGACATTTGACACACACATATAAAAGATGGAATCTTGCTTTTATTTTTAGTTAGATTGTAAACTCCATAAGGGAAAACACTGCATTTTATGATTGTGTGTTTGACGCAAAACTAAATGTGTAACAAGGAGAACTTGGGTAAATGATGGCTAAAAGCCTGGAGGAGGAATGATTGTTTGAAAAGTAAGGATTATCTCATTCCAAACTAGTTTCAGGTTACATTTGGAATCTCAATTTAGCTCATCATTTCCAATCCTCTCTACTTTCTCATTTCAAGGTCAAGGTCCTAAACTTTCTTCAAGTGGTCTTGTGTGGAATCAGCCACTCTTTCTGGCCTGGGTGAAGCCAGGCTGCTTATGCATACCCAAGAGAATTATTGAAGGAGAAGCTGAGAGCAGAGTCCAGTGGGGATTCTTCTATGACTTCTTGCCCTCATGTTGCTGACTTTTGCCTGAAAATGAAAAGTGCACACGAACACTTCAGTAGGAGTTTGACCTAGCCAAAGTAGAAAAGGGTAGTTATTTGCCTCAATCCCTTTTTTCCATCTTCCCTCATGTCCCCCAAACATTTCCAATGCCCCAGGCATCTCAGGTCCCCCACTGGAATCTTCCAATGCCTTAATTTTCAGATCTGTCTTTTGTTTTCTAAAGAATAAATAGAAATAGGCATTATCATGATTGTCCACATTTTCACTTAGATAAGCTAAGTAACTAGCCCAAGGATTGACCATTAGTGCAGGTATTGCCCAAATCCTGACAATAAAGCCAGGATTTAAAGCCAGGATTGTTCTATACTGAGCAACTGTCTCTTCTGAGTATTTCCCTGCATGGAGGGGTCCACTTCTCCTCCGGGAATGGTGGGGCCAGTACATGCTGGGCTGAGAGGATGGAGTTGGACTAGAACAATGGTCAGCAAACTTCAGCTCTGGAGCCACATGCGTCTTGTGAGCTGCAGTTTGCCACTCTCTTGACTAAGGAGTTTGTCGACCTCTGGGATAAGGGCTTAATCATAAGGAACAACAACATCCTGTAATTATTGAAATCGAGAGTCTAGGTCAGTGGTTGGCAAACTCATTAGTGTGGATGAAAGGAGCCAAATGCTGGCCTGACAAGCTCATTGTAGGCCTGCTTGGTGGTCTTGCAAACTCAGAAACCTAAAGTAACCACAAAAGATGGTTTGAAAATTAAATACTACAAACAGGTTATGGTGGGTAGTCATGCCCTGGGCCTGTATTTTCCCTGACAAAGACCAGCTTAGATCTTTACTGAGCCATTTGCCTTTTTGCCTCTAGGATAATTGTCTGGAAAACTTGTAACTTCCCTTTTTCTGAAGACCCTGGGGCACAATCAAATGTGGTGAGTGCCAGGACAGATACCACAAATTCCTTCATTATCATGTTAATTGTTGCTGCATTCACCTAAGTATGTGTTCATCATTTTACTTTTTATCCAAATCCAGGTGGGATTGCTTATTCCTCCTTCTTAACTCATCAGCAATGAATTTCATGTAACCCACCTATGTCCCTCCTTTGATTGCAATGTATAAATAGAATTGTAACCCGCCATTCTCTGGAGCATTATCTCAATTCATTGAGGTTCTGCTTTCCAGCATATGTCTACAGGGTGGCTCAAATAAACTCACTAAAATTCTTTACAGGTTTCAATGGTTTTTTTGTTAACATTAGTCAACAGAGCCGTTAACAGCGGCTGGTGAGCCACACATGGCTCACGAGCCGCAATTTGCTCACTACTGGATTAGAACATGTTTGGGTCTAGCCTTTGCCTCTGAAAACTGTTTCAGACCCATCTCCAGAAGTTCAGTGTAGGCTAAATAATTGTTATAGAGATCTAAGTAATTAAGAAGACAACCAGGCCAAGCTATTTCCTCTGCATAGCAATTCTAATTCAGTCTTAGACAATTATCCTGTTTCCAAGTTGTTTTCAAAAGCTTGAGTACCATTGGGAATGGAAATTATTTGTATCCAAAACAATTGCCAAGGGGTTTAGGTATTTCACTACTCTGCATACAATGGCAACCCTGAGTTACTGACAGCAGGAGAGGAAGATAAAGTCACCATCTCCTCTCCAGCACCTCAGGGGTAGTGAGGTGAGCTGCCAGGATAGGTTCAGAAGCCCAGAGAGATTGTGGATGTGGATTCTCTGTGGCCTCCTAGTTGTTGATATGCAGTTAAACAGCTGAGCTTCCAAAAAGGGGTTCCTTTTGCTAACTCCTCTGAGGCTCCCAGCAGAGGCGCTCCATAGGATTGAGAAGAGTATGCTTTTCATCTCAAATTACTTTCAAAAACACATAACAAACCCAAAGAAATATGCCTAAACATTTAACAGTGACCCTGAGGATGCTTGGGAAGAAATACTTACCAAATCAAAAGTCATGGTTTTCAAAACCACAAAAGGCACAATAAATAAATAAAAATGCACAATAGAATCCTCTGGGAGCTTTATAAAAATATCAGTGCCAAGGACTGACCTCCACATGCTCTGTGATCCAGACAATACAGGGAAAAAAACTGAAACCTGAGTTTCCTTATGGTAACTTTACTGCCAACCTTATCAGTTAAGAATGGTAGTTTACTTTAAAAGGCCTTGTTGCCACTTGAATAATGTAGAATTATTATTCAATTTAATAATCTCTAATTGTAACATCTGTAGAGAATACCAGTACTTCTGGCCATGTTGGCAACACAAGCATTTCTCAGTGGCCTTTCTGGCCAGTGTCTTCTTAGCTCCTGAGGTTTTATCCATTAATCATGCCAGACCCAGAAGAAAAATGGGTGTGCTAGGAAGACAAATCTCTGCGAGTGAAAGTGTTTGCATTGGGAAAAGCAAAAAGAAGGAAAAGTTATACTTACACACTCCAGACAAGTCTAAAATAGTAAGGTGATTTTTTTCCCAATTATAAGGAAACTAATCCCCAAATATTTATCATATGCCATGCAGTGACATTTGTCTAAAACCTCAAGAAATCTTCCAAAATGTTATGTGACGTATGTATTCTTAATTCCCACTTTTTGAATTAAAAATTGAAAATCGGAGACTTAATCACTCCATCAAGATTCATAGTTAGAAGTTAGTAGAGTCAGAAACCAAGAGCCCTGCCTGATTGAGATGTCCTTTCTTTCCCTATAACACTGTGTTTTCTTCCCAAACAAGAAACCCCTTAATTCTGTCTAACCTTGGGAGCCCAGACTTGCATCTAGGATTGATTTTTACATTTAGTATTTTCCATGGATCATCGTCCATTATAAAATCCAGGAAGCAGTTACCACCTGTGATGCCATGGGTGTGTGAGGCTCAGAGCTTTTGAGATACCTGGCCATGGGGAGGGTGCGTTGTTAACTGAGCCCAACTGCCACCCTTGGCTTTGTACCAAGACCATGCTCCCCAACAAAATGAGTCCTGCCAGTGACTGAGCATGATGGGGCATTAGTGCTGGCTCAGACCCATCTAAAGGGGGATTCTTCCAGTGAGCATTGTTTCCTTGGGAACCACATTGCCAGTGGGACCAGAACTTCCTTGGAACCAGGCTGCAGCCTGGAACTCCCCCTGTGTAACTCTTCCTTCCTTTTCTACTTTCACAGAACTTGACAACCACCTACCTACACCTGCTCATCACCCTTTATTCCTTACATGTTCTCCTAACAAATCCCTTTGCATTTAATCTCATCCTGGGCATTGCTTTTCAGAGGACCTGTACCAACACTTTCTCTCTCTCAACATCTCTCCTTCCTTCTGCTCCATTACTTGACCTCTAAGTCTTTCATTTAGAATTGTGGTCTTCTCTCTGTGTTACAACTGCTCCCGTTCAGGCTCTGAACAATTGCAACAGGCTCTGTCTGGTCTTCTGCCACTAACTGATCCTACTGCAGTAATACTTAATACCCTTTGATGGTTACTCATCTTCTGTAGGATAAGACTAAAGTCTTGTTTTGCATGACATTCAAGTCCTTCCTTCACCTGGCCCTGCCTCCCTCAGTTTCTTGGGACCTAAACTCCAATCAGAGTGAATTCTATTTCCTGTTGCTTCATGCCTCTGGATATAGAATATGTGTTTTTTCCTGCCTAGAACCCCCACACCATCCATATGCCATAAAATATAACATGGCTTTTAATCAGAGAGAATAAGTGATTTTGTCATGGTGTGCTTTTATGAGGTTATTTTATTTGTCTGATCAGTAAGACTAAGAAATTATTTTTCTAATTCATATTAACTATTGAATGCTCCTATAAGGAATTTATTCCAAGGACCCAATCAAAGATGTAAAAAAAGATTTCTACACAAGACCCATTCATCACAGTGTCAATTACAATAACAAATTATGAGACAATCTAAATGTTCAAAAAGAAGGTTGGTTAAATAACTAACAGGCTAGCCACAAAATGGAATATATGTAGCCACTAAATATGGTTGAAAAAGAATAATATCTTGGAGAACTGTTTACATTTTATTAAATGAAAATATGGATTTTAAGTACTACATGCCTTTGGCAGTCCAGTTTTACAGTACCTGGGTATCCATATCTATGGATGTTTATATTACAGCTAAAAGGGTTTACACTTTCCAAGGAAAAGAGAAAGTATAGATGTCTCTGCTTTAAAAAAAAACCACACATGTTTTTCTATGTTTTTAATTTTTCTTCCATAATCATATTCTAGTTTATAATAAAAATATCTTATAGTTTTCAGTGTATAGGTCTTTCACATTCTTTTTTAAGTTTATTCCTATACTAGAGGCCCAGTGAATGAAATTTGTGCATGAGGTTAGTGAGGGAGGAGGAGTGGTGTGTCCCTCAGCCCAGCCTGCACCCTCTCCAATCTGGGACCCAAAATGTCCTCTCCTGCAGGCCTTGTTGCCCCCAACTGCTCTCCTCTGCTGACCTGGTTACACCTAACTGCCCTCCCCTGCAGGCCTGGTCCCTCCAATCTGCCCTCCTCTGCTGGCCTGATCACCCACAACTGCCCTTTCCTATTGGCCATCCTGTGGTGGCCATCTTGTGTCCACATGGAGGCGGCCATCTTTGACCACATGGTCAAATTGCATATTACTCTTTTATTAGGTATAATATTTTATTCTTTTTGTTGCAATTGCAAAAGGAATTTTTTCCATTTCTTTTTCTAAAATTTCACCCCATCTTCATTGCAGCTTTATTCACTGTGGCCAACGCATGGAAACAACCAAAGTGTCCCTCAATAGAGGATTGAATAAAGAGATGTGGTATAGTAGATGGGAAGAGATTAACCAAAGAATTTTATGCATATATGCATAACCCATAGACGCAGACAATAGGATAGTGAAGGCCTGGGGTAGGAGGCTGGTGCAGGCAACATGGGATCAATGGGCGAAAAAGGGGCCATCTATAATATGTTCAACAATGATGATTTTTTTAAAAGAAGCATAGAAAAAAAGAGATGTGGTACATATATACAACGGTACATATACTACTAGGTCACAAGAAAAAAATGAAATACTTTCATTTGCAACAACATAAATAGACCTTTAGGATATTATGGAAGCAAAATAAGACAGTTGAAATATATGATTACCCTTATATGTGTGCTATAAAACTAAAAGCAGCAACTGGACAAACAAAAACATATAGACACAGTCAACAGTATGGAGGTTACCAAAGGGAAAAAGGGATCAAAGGAGGTAGTAAAGGATAAAGGGGGTCATATATATGGTGATGGAAGGAGATTTAACTTTGGATGGTACATATACAATACAATATACAAACGGTGTATTATAGAATCATACACTTTTATTAACCAATGTCACCCCCCCAAAAAACTTAATTTAAAAAAGAAAAAATGGCCAAAAAATATTATTTTCAAAACTTCTTAAAGAAACTTTCTGCTAGTAACCACAACATACCACTAATAGAATTCACCATATATCTTTCAGCAGAATTTATTTTTATATAGAGGAGAATTTCCTCTTCAATAGAAAAAGGAAAAAGTGTCCAAAAGTGTTTTTAGATTAATGAATAAACTATGATAGCACATAAAGGAAGGGGAATGAGGGGATGTAGGGTAGAGGGGGAAAAAATTTAGTTTTTACAACAACAATAAAATTTAAAAAATATCCACAGTCTGAAGAATACACTTGTATCTGAAGACCAACAACAATATTTATTTATAAATTAAAAATAAATATTTGAGCTTAAGCTTATAAAAATTGACATTAGATAATACACTATAAATAATTACTCACAAGTAATTACATTTCATTAATAAATGCACATTTATTAGAAAAAATATAGCATATGATCAAACTTAATAGTTTTTCTTTTTGGGGGGATAAATAACAACAAAAAATACATTGAACTGATAACAAAACTTACTTAAAAAGTCATTTTCTTTGTAGATTATTTTCTCTTACTCTGAATAAACTAAAACAATCGCTGGACTTTGCTTTCCTTTCTCTCACATGATTGACAAGAACATGGTATTTCCACTTGGAAAGTAATAAAACAGGATAAATAAAGTAAACCTGCTCCAAGCACAGTAATCTCTCTAAGACATAAACAGTTTTTTTTTACATTTCTGGATCCAATTTAATTTCAGCAACTAACAAAGGTAAACTTTGCAGAATTTCAAAAATAAAGGTATGGTAAAAAATAAACAGGAATCTGCCCTAGCTGGTTTGGCTCAGTGAATAGAGCATCGGTCTATGGACTGAGAAGTCCCAAGTTTGATTTCAGGCAGGGGCACATGCCTGGATTGCAGGCTCGATTCCCAGTAGGAGGTGTGCAGGAGGCAACTGATCAGTGATTCTCTCTTATCATTAATGTTTCTATCTCTTTCTCCCTCTCCCTTCCTCTCTGAAATCAATAAAGAAA
This sequence comes from Antrozous pallidus, assembly GCA_027563665.1. Lineage (NCBI taxonomy): Eukaryota > Metazoa > Chordata > Mammalia > Chiroptera > Vespertilionidae > Antrozous > Antrozous pallidus. Next base: position 26,419,300 of record CM050508.1, on the reverse strand, counting down.
TAAATTAAAATGAATAAGTAGGAATTATCCAGACCAGCAATTTTCAACCTTTTTCATCTCCTGGCACACTGAAACTAATGACTAAAACTTTGTGGCATACTAAAAAATGTTATATATTTTGCCAATCTGACAAAAAAAATAGGTATAATTTTGATTCACACTGAACAGCTAATATGTTGGCTGTTGTCATTTTTTATTTGACAGTCTAAGGGAAAAGAGGTCAGTGTCCCTGACTAAAAACTTGGGTATTACATGTTTTAAATTTTTGTGGCACACCAGTTGAAAATTGCTGCCCTAGATCAGTGGTTTCTAAGCTTTGTGTGGCTTCATCCGTGGACTGTTAGATTCCCTGTCAATCTTCTCTCAGCTGCATTTCTCTTCTCACTCTCTTCCACAAATGATACAGGAATGTAATTTATTTAAGCAATGGGAATTAAATAATTTTATTTGAAATTTTCCTTGAATTAAGGCAGAATTAGCTTAAAATCAACCTGGCAAGGGGTAGGGGGGGTTCTCATTGCAATCATGTACAAAAGATTATGTGTCCCTGTCTATAAAGCAAGGAAGAGCTGACTTTGAAAGGGCCTTTAGAAACAAATCTAGGTCAAATCAGATATTAGTATCCTGTGAGAAGAGAGGCAAAATGCATGTTAGCACAAGGACACAGTCCTTAGAAACTTCCCAAGCTGTGTAAATGTATCACTGCTTTTGACAGTACTGATTAAATAAGTGAAAATTTTCTCCTTTCCCTTTCCCACAATGGCTTATCAACACCAGATATCTCAAATGGCTCATTTTGTTGTTCTTTCACCTCACAAATTCTACTAATGTGCTTGAGAATTGTGGCTTGAGTCTCAAAAATCTCAGCTTGCTTTGTACCTATACAGTTGAACACAATGTATAAGAACTCTGATTTCACACTTTCTTGAAGTTTGCTAGCCATCCTATCTAATAAAAGAGCAATATGCAAATTGATCATACCTCTGCTACACCCACAAGCAACGCCCATCAGCCATTCAAAAGCGAATATGCAAATAAACCCAACCAAGATGGCTGTGGGCCACAGAGAGCAGGAGGGAGGCTTGGGTTTCCCCGGCAATAGAGGAAGCCAAGGTTTCTGTCTGCCCTTGCTGGCTCAAGCCTCCATTCAATGCTACAAAGTTTCAATTATAGAAGATAATGATGGCAGCCATGGAGCTGGAGAGAGCAGGAGGCTTGAGTTGCACCCAGAGATGGAGGAAACCAAGCTTTCCACCTGCCTTGACTGGCCCAAGCCTCTGCTTAAGACTACAAAGTTTCAATTATAGAAGGTAAATAAATCCACCATAAATGGCTGAGGCCACGGAGCAAAAAGAAGGCTTGGCTCTGTTCCAGGCTACAAAGTTTCAATTGTAGATGAAAAATAAATTTCAGATACCAGGGCCTCTACTTGGGTCACCATGGGGCATGGCCGGCCTGCAAACCACCACAGGCCCCTCACCCAGGCTTCCCCACCCTGATCTTTGAAACTCTTCAGGGCAAACCAGCCGACCCCCATGTGTGCACCAGGCCTCTATCCTATCTAATAAAAGAGTAATATGCAGATTGACCATCACTCCAACACATAAGATGGCTGTTCCCATGTGGTCAAAGATCCTGCCCACATCCTATTTAATAAAAGAGTAATATGCAAATTGACCGCATATTTGCTACGCCCACCAGCCATGCCCACCAGCCAATCTGGAGTGAATATGCAAATAAATCTATCCAAGATGGCTGCCGGCCACAGAGAGCAGGAGGGAGGCTTGGGTTTCCCCGGCGACGGAGGAAGTCAGACTTTCTGCTTCCTCTTGCAGGCTCAGGCCTCCGCTTAAAGCAACAAAGTTTCAATTACAGAATCCCAACAGAAATGGTAGCAGCCACAAAGTAAGCAGAAGCCTTGGCTCTGCTCCTGGCTACAAAGTTTCAATTGTGGATGATACATCAATTCCAGATACCAGGGCCTCCGCTTGGGTCAACGGGGGGTGTGGCGGGCCTGCAAACCACCATACGCCCCTTCCCCAGACTACCTGAAGCCCCAAAGGAACCCCGACCCTGATCTGGGAGACCCTTCAGGGAAAACCAACTGGCCCCCCACCCAAGCACCAGGCCTCTATCCTACCTAATAAAGGAATAATATGCAGATTGACCATCACTCCAACACACAAGATGGCTGCCCCCATGTGGTCAAAGATCCTGCCCCGATGTGGACAGAAGATGGCCCCCACAGGATGGCCATCAGGGGAGGGCAGTTGGGAAGGATCAGCCCTGCAAGGGAAGGCAGCTGGGGGCGATCAAGCCAGCAGAGGAGGGGAGTTGGGGGTGACCGGGCCTGTAAGGAAGGGCAGTTGGGGAGGACCCAAGCCTGCCGGGAGAGCAGTTCGGGGTGACCAGGCCTGCAGGGGAGGGCAGTTAGGGGCAAACAGGTTGGCAGGGGAGCAGTTAGCCATCAATCAGGCTGACAGGGGAGTGGTTAGGGGGTGATCAGGCTGGTAGGCAGAAGCAGTTAGGGCCAATCCTAAAGACCTGCCATATACCTTCCTGATGACCCCCACATCCCTTGGGCCTAAATGGGCAGTCAGACATCCCTTGAGGGGTCCCAGATTGGAGAGGGTGAAGGCTGGGCTGAGGGACACCCTCCCATGCACAGATTTCGTGCACTGGGCCTCTAGTCCTATCTAATATAAGAGTAATATGCAGATTGACCATCACTCCAACACATAAGATGCTTGCCTTTATGTGGTCAAAGATCCTGCACACATGTGGACACAAGATGGCCACCAGGGAAAGGCAGTTGGGAGGGACCAGGCCTGCAAGGAAGGGCAGTTGGGGGGTGATCAAGCCTACAGGGAAGGGCACTTAGGGGTGACCAGGCCTGCTGGGGTGGGCAGTTAGGGGAAAACAGGCTGGCAGGGGAGCAGTTAGGCATCAATCAGGCTGGCAGGGGAGTGGTTAGGGGGTGATCAGGCTGGCAGGCAGAAATGATTAGGGGCAATCAGGAAGGCAGGCAGGCAAGCAGTTGGGAGCTGGCAGTCCTGGATTGTGAGAGGGATGTGCAACTGCCCGTTTAGGCCTGATCCTGGTAGGATTGGGCAGAAGGACATCCCTCGAGGGGTCCCAGATTGGAGAGGGTACAGACTGGGCTGAGGGACACTTCCCACTCCCCCGCCCCCTGCATGAATTTTGTGCACAGGGCCTCTAGTTCAAAATAAGAGCAGAAGATGAAAAGAGTGGGCTTTAGTCTCAGCAAAACAAGGGACCACTGCAAGTCTTGAGCAGAGGGGTAGCATGAGCTTATTTCCATTTCAAAGGATCACCTTGGCTGCTGTGTGGAGAATAGCAGAGCAAAGGGGGAGTGTGGGGCCTGTCTGGAGGGCACTGCAGTATTGCAATAGGACATGGTTGTTGCTGGGTCTAAGGATTGACTATTATGGGTAATAAGACATAATTAGAGTTGAAATCTATTTGGAAGGTAGATTAATGAGATGGGCTAATGGGTTGAAAGTGGATTACATGAAAAAGAGAGAAAGCAAGAATATCTTCAAAGATATTAGCCTGAGAAGCAAATCATGTGATGGGAAAATTTACTGAAATAGGTACCATCTTTAATTTCACTTTTATTGAAAAATACCTCCCTAAATAAACTACACTTCTTTACTGCCTTTTAAAGCATGCATATGGGAAAAATGTCAATCTCTGCTGTTTATTTGGAGATTGTGTAAGAAGCTCAAGACTGTTATTTTGAATCTAAGTCATATATATGGAATGTGTTGCCTGGTGAGTCATACTGATCTTGTATGACAATATAGCAGACAGTAAGAGTGGCTTTAAGAGAATTATTTTTTAAATGCTATGTAGTCATAACCTTGTTTCGTGGTCATTTTCCGCCTTGAAATTGAGAACAGAGAATAAAAATAATGTGTGATACTGTTGAGTTATATTTTCTATGCTTTTAAAATGATCACTTGGCTGATCAATAAGTAATTCATCAATGTATAAAATAAAACTTGATATATGTCCAGCAGTAACTAGGGTAACACTCTTCTGAAGATTAACATTGCTATTCAGAGCCAGTGGTTTCAGCCAACTGGTTTTTTGTTTTGGGGGACTTTCATTTCTTCACTGAGAGCTGAATATGACAAGATGCTATTAAAACAGCAGGAGTAAATAAGTAAATACATAAATAAATAAATTAAAATTAAAAAAGGAAGAAAGAAGCTGTAGCAGGAGAAAAAAACCAAGAAAGTAACCACTGAAAGGACCAAATACCACAGTCTCATTTCATATGGCTACAGTTATTACCTGCCATCCTTGAGGAAGAAAAATTGAGGGAGGAAAATTGGCTCCAACTCCTATCAGGCTCTTGTTGAGGTAATAACACGTTATCCCTTTCTTCCAATATGCCTCAGCTGCTGAGAAATACCTTAGTGAACCTTGACTGTGGCTCAGCTTTGTAATTTTCACAGTGGGGACAACATTGCTTGCTTTCTGGGAAATGTGCAGTGGCCTTTTACCCGCAGAGATGCTAGCTACTTCACAGGTCTGTTTATAAGCCCTGTACTCTCTCATCATAGAAAGTTCTCCCGTGATAATTTTTACCCCCTGCCTCTGATATTTAGGCTGAGGCTGGCTTCGTAGGGAGCCTGACACAACATTTAAATAACTCAGCCAATCTTCTGCCATATGCCTTTCTGACGACCCCCACATTCTTTGCTCCTATCCTCAAAGCCAAGTCCATTCTCCTATGTCAGCCCTTGTGAAAGAATTACCAGAACATAGGGATAACTATGAAATTTGACTAATTTAACAGAAATACATTTTCTGCAAGTTCAGACAAGTATATTTTTATAGCATTAATTCAAACAAAATGGAAAACTGGCTAATTCACATAAGAAACAAGAATTTAAATTCAGATTTCCAAAAATGTTTATTTTATCTAATCAATCTCATTTATCTTATTAAAAAGGTATTGCCTTCTGCTAGCCATGTAACCCATGTTCAAGGGCTAAACTTCTGTTTCATTTCTCTACTCACTGACTGGAACTCAAAGATGATGAGAATTCAATGAAAAAGATAGATTCTGTTTACAGGTAAAGGCAGTCAGTGAGAGTTTATTGATTACTCAGTCAATAAATATAGGGGCTAAATAAAAATAGGAAAAATACTAAAATCTATGGAATAATAGTAAGATGATAAAAGGCCATCAAAGAGTTTACAATTTAGTTGGAAAAAACAACACATGAAACTATATAAAACATTTACAAAAAAAAAAAGCACACACATAAGAGCAAATTAATTCAGTACCATGAAACTAGCTTTGTCTGAGGTACAGCCAACTTTAAAATATGACTTTCAGTCATAGGGAGCTCACATCTCTCTTCCTCCTCCTATTTTCATTTCTATTAATCCTCTATAGAGGTACTAGTAATAAAAATGCTAAAATCTAAGCACATTACTATTTTTAGAGTGATTTTCCAATGACATTTTTTAAAATCCTGTAAAGGCTAAGTTAAAGCTATCATTAAAACCTGCAAAGCAGAATTCTACATCATTAAGCTGGGAAGAAGCTGGGTTTTATTGATCTTAAAAAGCTAAGGAAAAAAAGAGAAGGAGCCAAGTCACTCCCCTTCAAATGAAAAACCATTTAGAAGTGGGAAAACAGGAGCCAGAGGGAGACAAAAGAGTTGCATGGATAAAATCCCTTTCATCTGGCATAGCCACAGATCATGGTTGTCTGACACAGCCCTGGTTAACTTCTGTTGTCCCAAAGTCCTGTCGTGTTTAGGATTTGTCCCTATTGTTTTTGTTTGTTTTGCATTAAGCTAGGATGAGTTTTAAGTCTGAGCTAGAGTTCAGAGTAGAACTCTACTTTAAATCGTAGTTTCTGCCAGAGTCTCATCCAGCAGTATGAGAGAGAAGTATGCAGTGAGAAGGATGCTCACATGAACAGATACTACATTTGAAAGATGAGATAGCCCATCCCTTCTCTTCAAAACACACCCAGACACAGTATGGCTAACATTTCCCACTCAAGGATGCTCAATGATGCAATAACGCTTGCTCCAGCAACACAGAGTGAACACAGATGGTGGTGGGAGTATTGGATGGTGTTTCCTCTGTCAGACATGGGGTGTGCCAGTTGATTTTGCTGAAGCATGTTCTGTAGCCTGTGAGATGCAAGAAACTACCAGATGGACAGTTAGTGGGCAAGGTGGGAAATTATAAATGAACACAAAATAAATGAAGGAAATAGACCCTGAGCAATCCTGCCATAGAATGTACATAATTGTCTGATTGCTCTTATAGGGCAGTTTTTTTTTAGTTTGCTTTATAATGTAAATCAGCAACTATTTTATAATTTGATTTCTTTTAGTATTTTCCATTAGACCTTTTTAGTAATTAATGAACTGAAAGAACAAAACTGTGCATTTAATGCATTAAACCAAACTCCCAATTCTTACAAAAGTTCATGATGTGACTTGTACAAAATGTTTTTCAATATTGATCACCCACCTTGAAGAGCTGTAGAAATAACATGGGCCACATAACAACTATAAGACTCAAATCTACTCTATGTCAGAATCTATTTTAAAAGTTATTTGTATTTATTTAAGAAGACTCTGGCCCAAAATGATGATTTAATAAATGCATTTGTCAATGTTGAAATATGTCACTCTATGAAGCATGACTTTTTGTTTAAATCAAATAACAGATCTTTCTAAGTTGATTTCACTTCTTTCAACATCAGGTTTTATTTACATGTTACAAACCCCCCAAAAAAGGTGAAATGAGTTGCTAATGTCTTGGCTCCATTGACAGAAGAGTGTTTTAAACAATGAAATAGAAAATCAATGAAGTCAATTCTAATAATGTTTATTTTTAAAATCTACTTCATGGAATCAAAGTGAAAGTTTTAGAGAGTTACTCATTCAAAGACAAAACATCCAGTACTATTGTAAAAGCTATCATAAGTTGTTTTAAAATTTAACACTGAAAACAAAGTTTTACATGTGATATTCTTTTATACAGTGTGTGTAATTTATTTTTACAATGATAATAAGAATAAAATTTTGGTGGAGCACAATATCACGGTAAAAGTTGTATTCTTTTTTTGAGTTTTTTTAAATTTCTTTATTGATTAAGGTATTACATATGTGTCCTCATCACCCATTACCCCTTCCAATCCCCCCCCACCCGTCACCACTTATGCCCTCACCACCCCCATGTTCGTGTCCATTGATCAGGTTTATATGCATGCATAAAAGTCCTTTGGTTGATCTCTTCCCCTTACTCAAGTAACTGACATCTAAATATTTTGTGATGAAATACACCGAATTTTTTAAAATACTTCTTTTTTAAAATCAACCATAATTTGTATTTTAAGAATGTTTGAACAATGGAAGAATTTCTTCTTCAACTAACCTAAGTATCTTAATATGATATTGACATTTTCTAACTTAGTTAACTAAATTTTGGTTGTATTGTTCAAAATCAGTTGCTATCTTCAATCAAGCTATTCAATGAATGGTACACAGGAAAAAGTTCAGTTGCCAGAGAATTTCAATTTTTGAAAACATAGCTTAAAAACAGCAAGCTATTTAAATTATCCCAGTTTGGAAGGAACTGAACCAGTTAAACAATGAGAACTCAAGAAGTATTCAAAATTAAAAATTAAATAACTATGCTTTGAAATATCTGGACCAGTAGGAAGAATCTTTTAACTTAATGAAGTTATGTCCTAAATCACAATAGAATTAAATTCAGAAGGCCAATTTTGTAACATCTAAATTTCACAAAATTTCAAAAATAAAAAAACTTATTTAATAAGTTTGTATTGTAAAACTATTGCTGGAAAAAGAGGTCATCTTACTAGAGTCAAAATGGCAGTTTCTATGAAATTGAGTGAAAATTTTTTGACAGTTTAATATAAAAATTAATTGAGAAAGTACAGGATTATATACCAAAGAAAATTATTCTGCTTTATTTTTTAATGTTCAGATAACCAATGTGTAGAGCTTTTTTAAAATTTTGCTTTAATGTACACAAAAACCTGTTATTTTACTTTTAAGAGAATTTTACTTTTTTGAAAATACCATTTTTTGGGGTTGGGCAATATAATAGTTAACTTTTTAGTCCATAGATGAATAAGTAAAAAATAATATACTTTCAATTATTTTAGCACATGCTTTCACTCTCAAAAGTGCCCCAGTGTGGATGATAAATTAGATATAGTAGTCACTCAATTCATAACAAAAAGTAAATCAAAGAAAACAGCTAACTAACTTCTACTTTGTCCATGAAACTTTTCATTAGTTCACCTCCTGCCTTTCTGTAGGCTGCTATGGAGAATCGCTATCCACCATTAATTAATAAATTCCTGTTGAAGTTCACTGTATAGAGTTGCCCAAGTGAAAATTAGCGATAGCAAATGAACTCCTGCAGTTAAGAGATTCTGTTTCATTTTTGGATTTGGTTTTTTTGTTTTTGACAGGGAGCTCATATTTAAAATCTTCTGATACACAGCAAACCAAATGATGGAAATAATTTCCTTTGTATAGTATGGGACACCATTACTTACCACAAAGCTATAATGGGCTTAATTTGGTTGAATTATAAAAGCTAGTGTTCAAACAGCTTAGAAGTTTGAGGGGAGAAGGTTGTTGACCACAAAATCCATTAGAACAATAATAACTAACATACATTGTGTATTTACTCTGTGTTCTGTGCTTTATAAGCAATATTTCATTCTACCCTTGCCACAACATTGTGAAATAGGAAACATTATTAACCCCATTTGATTTATGAGGAAAATTAAGTCTCAAACAGTTTAATAGCAGGAGATGATGTAGCTATTAAGTGGCAAAGCTTAGATTCCAATGCCTACAGCCCTTCTGAGGACCTAGAATCATAATTACTAATGATAAAGATCCACACAAGCATGTTGGCCAAACAGATGTGGACTCTGAGCAGGAGAATATTTTTTTCTTTACTCAGTTATTTGTATTATGTTTTATTGCCCTTCTTTTCTCTCTCTTTTTTTTTTTTTCATGCAAAATAAAACACCTTGAGTCATAAGCAGGAAATTCAACTGGGTTTCCACCATGTTGCTTCTGAAGAGTGTTCACCATGCTCACTGCATCACTCTGCCCCCATCTGGTGGCAGCATACACCAAGGAAGAAAAAGGTTTTTAAAAACTACATTTGCTAATAAGATTATGAAATACATTCTTTTCTTTACTTATTAGAACACCAGACTTTCAGTAGCTTTAAATATTATATTTTGATATAAAAAGTTTTAAGAAATTAACTGAGTCCATTAAAATAAATAAATGCAGCCTAGAGCACTTTGGTAAAAGCAAGTTTATCAATTTAAATCGCACTACAATAAAAGAAAACATTATTTAGAAAATATGGGTCAAGTTGAATCATTGCAAAGATTATTTGTAGTATTATGTTCAATTCTAACCATTCATCATAGATTCCTTATAAAGAATCAAGATTCAGATCTAAAATTGAGCTAACCATTTTGATGCTAATGTACTTACACAACAAGAAAAAAAGAAAGAGAAAACAAAAGCAAACTGTTGTGAAAAATAAATATTTTACATGAACGCAGATTGGGAAGGAGCTGGCTCAGTTATCATAATTAACTAGAGGCCTGGTGCACAAAATTTGTGCACTGGGTGGAGAGGGAGGTCCCTCAGTCCGGCCTGTGCCCACTTGTAGTCCTGGAGACCTCAAGGGATGTCTGACAGATGGAGGCTCCCGCCACAGTCATTGAAATCACCAGCCTTGAGCCTAGATTCTGCCTGAGCAGTTCCGCCCCTTGGGAGCACACTGACCACTAGGGGGCAGCTCCTGCATTGAGCATCTGCCCTCTCATGGTCAGTGTGCACCATAGTGACTGGTCATTCTGCCATTCAATCAATTTGCATATTAGTGTTTTATTATGTAAGATTATCACTAAATGACCAAATGAATAACCTTTGACAAATAGTTCGAGCCAAGTACTGTTCATTTAGGCTGATCTCAGTTCATTGTAATAAATAAATAAATAAATAAGTAAGTAAGTAAGTAAATAAATAAATAAATAAATAAATACGCAAGCAAGCAAAGATATGGTAGAATGCTATGGCCTATTAAACTCCTTCCAAAACAATAGATGTCTCTGAGCTGGAGTCAAAGTAATAATATGGTGCTTTAGCTCTATTCACGTGAGAATTAGGTAAACAAGATAAACAAAACAAGATAAATGTACAATAGGGATTAGATGTTCCTTTCAGTGACTTAAGTAACCATGAATGCTTTGTAGATGCACTGGAAGGTCAAACATTAGGTTTTCTGAAAATGAAGCATAGAAACTGAATCAAAATGCAAGATGAATTTATAATTTTAAAAAACTGCAAAAAATCTTGTTAATAAAAATGCCACTCTCCTAGCCGCACCCTTCTCCCCTACCCCCGGTAACTTTTTACAATCTGCAGGAATACAGAGTCTCCTCTAACGCCCCATATTCTTTTTCTCTTACCTTTGATCCCCTCTAATACGTATTCTCTCTCATCTCCAGTTTCATGCATACTGTCTATGTTCTAAAGTACTTTTGCTCATAATTTTTTACCTATTAAGTAGAGCTTGTTCTTAGTGTAAGTTTAGCTATCCTCCATCAAACCTTCCAAAATCATCCAAGATGGAGCAAGACACTTTGGCCATGGGCTTTCCTAGCACCTAGACACAGTCCACCTAGCACCTTAAACAGCCCACACGGTGATGTTTCTTTGCCTTGAGAGTATCAACCTCTATGCTAAGGTTTCTTGGAAGTGGAGAATGTAATGTATTCATGAGTAATCAGAGCACCCAGCATGTCATCTCATATAAAATTGTGCGTTATCCTGCTTGATATTTACTGAGCACCTACTATGTGGCAAGCACCATTCTGTGCACTTTACAAATATTAAGAGAATTAATCCTCACAATAACCTTGTGAAGTCAGAGGGCTTTGGCAAGAAGGCTAAGGACCCACAGGTGGTAAAGTGGCAGAGTTGGGATTCAGAGACCACAGTCTTTGTCACTGCAGGGTATCACCAATTCCACTGAAGGGGGGTGGGGTGAAACATAGGGAGGGAAACCAATGAAGAAGAGAAGGAGAAAGATCCTTTTTAAATACATTTAATGACAAATGTTCAAATGAAAATGCCCACCAGATGCTAAGGGCTGCAGGAATAGATGTAAAGAAAGGTAGGGATTAGAGAGGTCATTTGGGAAGGCATTAGTTTATGCTGGCAGGGAGGTGCAGGGAGCCATGAGGACTGGGTTTCCTGTTCTGCCCTGCTTAGAGAGCAGAAGAAACAGATGCTTTAAAAAGAGGGGAAGAAGGTCTGAGTAGGGGAAACCATAAAACAACCTAGAAGAGAAATTGCAAGTGTGAGATGTGCTGAGAAACCAAGTCAGGGAGTCATGAGTTGGGCCATCAGTAGTGTGCTTGGCAAAGATAGCTTTCATAGGGGGGAGTTGGTATGAGACCTCGAGCAGGGAGGAATGGGGGAGAGAAGAGGCAGGTTGACATGTCCTCTGGCTCCCAAGCTTATAAAAGTTTTTAATGTCGTTGAAGCAAAAACAAAATAGAGCAAAGAGCAGACCTGCTACATTTTAACTGACTCAACTTATTAGCTAACAAAAATGTTAAGAGCAAATTAAAAGCTGCATAAGAAAAGAGAGATGAAGCTGAGTCCCAAATGGAGGGTCCTAGAGAGATGGAAAGAACTTTTTAGTTTTTCTTTGGGCTTGTCTGATTATTTTTAGATGAAGTATATAAGGATTGATTTTCAAATAGTTATTTGTGAACCTACAGTATTAGAATAACTTTTTAATTCACTTAAAATAAAATGCAATGATTGATAAAAATCCCAAACAGGTTATAAAAAGGCATATAGCAACATGTCTGGGTTTTGTAGTGTATTAAAAGTAGGTATCAACAAATGAGTCTCAGAGTATGGTCTAAGCTCCCTTTCATTCAATAAATAATCACTAGTGTCTGCCGTGTGCCAAGCACTGGAGAATAAAACAACTAAACTACTGAACAAAATAAAGCTCTTGTTCTAGTGCTGGTGAGACTGGAGCTGGGGCTGGGGCTAGGGCAGCGATGGGTAGGATATAAACAAGTAACATGCCAGGTCATGATCACTGCTATGAAGGAGACTGAGCTGAGTGAAGGGGACAGAGAGCAATGGGGGCTATTTTTACAGGGGAGTCAGAAAAAACCTCAGGAGACATTTGAGCAAGACATGAAGAGATGGGCAAATCATGCAAAACATACCAGGCAGGAGTCTCACTGTTGCAAAAGCTCTGAGATGGGATGACAAGCAAAGATGAGATGATAATGGAGGTGGGGAGAAGAGAGTGGGAGAGAACGAGCTGAGCGTCATTGGGAAGTAGCAGATCATAGAGAAGTTGGTAGGTTCTTTGGCTTTAACTCTCAGTGAGAGCGACAGCCATTGCACAAAGGATTTTGAGCAGAAAAGTGGCTTGACTTTGCTTTACAAGGATCTTCTTGGTTGCCATTAAGAATCAACACCCCAATAAATGTAATAAAAAATAAAAATAAAAAATAATCCATTCTAGGTAAGGGAGGGGCAAAGTTGGGACCAGGAAGACCACCTAGGCAGCTACTGCTGAAATCTGGGAAAAGGAAGGAGGTGTCCTGGGCCAGGACTATCGTAACAGCGGTGGTGAGAAGTAGTGGGATTTCAGCTAGAGTGGGAAGGTAAAACCAACAGGATTAGCTAATACACTGGAAAATAGATGTGGGATAAAGAGAAAAGTCATGGATGTTGTTAACATTTTGGGAATGGAGTTGTTATTCACTTGAATTTAGAAAGGGTTGTGAACTAGTTTCCTGGGACTACCTTGACAAGTCACCACAAACCAGGTATCTTAAAAATACCAAACACCGTGTTTTTTTCACAGTTTCGGAGGCCAGCAATCTGAAGTCAAAGTATTGGTAAGGCCATATTTCCTTCAAAGGCTCCTGGGAGGAATCCTTCTTTGCTCCTGATGTCCTTGTCCTGTGGCAGCATAACCCCAATATCAATACCCTTCGTCTCGGTATTCTTTTCTTCTGTCTCTTATAAGCACACTTAACCTTATATTTAGAGCCCATCTTAATCTGGGATGATCTCATCTTGAAGTCATTACCTTAATTACATTTTCAAAGTCCTTTATTCTAAACAAAGCCACTTAGTTTCTAGGTAGATATAATTTTGGGGGAAAGGACACCATTTAACTCTAAGGGTGAGGAATAAATGGTCCTACTTCAACATGCAACATTTAGGACACCTCTTACATACCCTGGTAGAAAAGCTTGATGGGCTGTTGAATTTATGTTTCCAGTTCAAGAGAAAAATATAGAATAGGAAAAAGAAATTAGGAGTCATCAGTGTACAAGGCTTATCTTTCTATTATGATAAATCACTACCAAAAACATGTACTTATCATCCCGAAACACGTCAGAAATCCATTTTTCTCGTTTTCACAATATAAAAAATAGAAGCAAAACAAATTTGTAATAAATGAGATACACAATATTCAAAAGCCTCTGTACTTGAGAATAACACTTTATGGAACTAGAATATGTCTTTGCTTGAAGCTACTAAGTAAGGAAAAAGGACATTATGAAATCAACAGTCTGTGGGCTCTTATGCCAAGAATTGCATATTCCATAGCGTAATAAATTCTCTGATAGTCCATTGCCATCAAGTCATGTTCTAGATTCATACTGCTCACATTTTATCCCCTGTCATCAATCTCTTAAGAGAAAAAAAATAAAGCTAAGAGTCTCAAATCTCAACCCTTGAGACACAGAATCTATCTCTACTAAGAATCTCTAGGAAATTGAAAAACAAAACCTCTTCACTTCAATAGAAGAGAGTCACAGAGTAAAATAGCAAAGATCTATTCGTATAAAAAGGAAAATAAACAATTCTTATACCTTGAATTTTAACCTGTTGAGTTTTGCAATAACATTTTTGAGGGAAAATAATTTGAAATATATTCTATGCTATTATGTACTAACACAGAAATAACCAGTAAACTCATATTTCATAGTATCTAATAGCATAAAGTCACATAACACTAAAGCATGTACTGAGTGTAATTTGACTTTTTGAATAATATTGTAAGTCCTTCAGTATCTCAGAGTGGCTCAATATAACCACATATTATCATTATGTTAATAAAATGTGAAAACAGATAATGATTATAGTTAAGAGGATGCCAACCCAATAGAATTTCTGCATATTGTGTGAAATACACAATGTGATCTCAAAATAAGTATTCTCATTGAAAAGTCCTTTTTTCTTGAGAAAGGGATTCTGAAAAGAGAAGTTAACTGTTTCCCATGATTCTTTAGCCTAATTCTAGCTCCAATCATTCATTTCTCCTGCTGGAGACAAAAGTATCAGCAATAGAGCTATTGCAGTGCTCTCTCTCTCTCTTCCCTCTGTGGGCAGGTGGGAACCTGATGATGCTAAAGGTTTCAATGCCACAATATTTAAAGAATTTGGTCTCAGAAGATCCTTGGGCTCTGCAGAGGAGGTGAACATTCACAGAATAAAGGTACCAGGGACTCCTACCTACTGAACAACTGGTCTGAATTTACTCTATTGCCAATTCTGGGAAAGAGAGAGGAGGAGGGAGGAAGGGAAGAAGGAAGAAAAGGAACATGGGAACAGTCTTAGAAATTGTGTTAATACTATGTGTAGTTATGTAATAAAAATTTTAAAAAACTAGTGGAAATGGTTTATTTCCAGTAAACTCAAATAAACCAAATAATAGACCTAATTCTATAGACATGCCATTAAAGATTTTGTTCAGGTACCTAATTAGCAATCCTGTCTTGTGAAATTCTGAAGATGTCATTTTCCATCCACATTACTCGATTCTTTAATTCCAGGCAAAGTTGCTTGGGTTTCTGGTTGTTTAAAGCCTGTGTGAGTTTGAGACAAGAACAGGACAGATCATCCTCATACCTTTCCACAGCTCCCTTTGTCTCTGGTGACTGTATTTTTGACCTTGGTGTTAATAGGAAATTCACCCAGATTCTGGTAATAGGTTGGGTCTTAGTCTCGTGTTTTTTGATAATAGTTATAGACTAAATGTGTGTCCCCAAAATTTATATGTTGAAACCAAGTCCCCAATGGTGTTTGGAGGTGGTTAGGTCATGAGGAAGGATTCCTCATGAGTGTGATTAGTTCCCTAAAATAAGAGGCCCCAGAGAGGTCCTCTGTCCCTTCCTTAAGACAAGGACACAAAGGGAATACTGCCATCTATGACCCAGGATGTGGCTCTTACCAGATACCCAATCTTCTGGTGTCTTTATCTTGGACGCCAAAGCCTTCAGAACTGTGAGAAATAGATCTGTTGTTAATAAGCCTCCCTCTCCCTAATCCATGGTATTCTGTTATAGCAACTTGAATGGACTAAGATAGATGCATCATGAATTTTCATCATTTTGTGATATTTTATTGGGAAGATGGTAGCTGTGTCAGAGATTTCTAGGCAACCATTATTTTCT
Organism: Antrozous pallidus; assembly: GCA_027563665.1. NCBI lineage: Eukaryota > Metazoa > Chordata > Mammalia > Chiroptera > Vespertilionidae > Antrozous > Antrozous pallidus. Next base: position 26,403,714 of record CM050508.1, on the reverse strand, counting down.
ATTTTCCATTTTATTCTTTGTTGTCTTTTTAAAATGAATATTCAATGCTGCAATAAAAGCACTAGATTAATAGCCCAAAATATAGAAAGTCACCTACATTTTTATAAACTTTCCCATTAGAGAAAATAGCATTCCACCCACTGGCTTGGTAGGAAAAAAAAAAACCAACAACAACAACCCATAATTGTCACAGAAAAGTTGAAGTGTTGGTGTTAACTTTCTCTTATTTTTTGAGTAAAATGGTCCTCAGATATGCTGTACCAGGAAGGAAATTGAAATGAGCTGTACCCTGCATCAATGCTAGCTAGAACAATAAGCATAAAATAATCCTGATCTGCAGCACAGCTTGCATGTTTTAAAATGGGAACTTGCAGATGGAGACTAGTACTGCAGGTGCTAGTTCCAGATGAATATAAATTATTTCTGTGGGACAGTGGAGCTGTCTTCCACAATGGTAATCATGCCCCACACACAGGTCATAAGTACAGTTCCTAAAACTTCCAGCAAATTAAGAGTTCAACATAAATAATTCGCTTCTAAGCAATTTTATCTGGAACTCTATAGATGGATTATTATCTCCGATGGTTGAAAGCTAACCAATGTCTGGTTCACCAAAAATCAAGAGAATGCTTCTAATTTTAGTGCTGGGTTGACCGCTAGGGAGGCCGTGGCCAACGTTCTTCCATCAAGGAAGATGAGGATGTTGACATTATGGATTTTGTCATCGGTGTGGTGAAAATCAAGGGCACTAGCCTAGGCCCCCATCTGACAGTGACCGCAAAGTTTCGTGGTGATTCAGAGAAGGGCAAAGCTGGGGATGACCAATTTCTAGTGAGAATACTGCAGTATTATATTAGCCAAATTCGAAATAAAACATATGTTACATTCAAAGTTGGTGTGGTGTTTGTACTCACTCTTCCCATTTCAAGTACTACACAGCTACAGCTGACTATATTAAGTTAAGTTTATAAAAAACACCGTATTTTGGCCTTTTTTTGTATTGTTTACAGTGATGTATCTTATCTTATACAGTAATTTTAAAAATAAAATTGTATTCTGCTGTTGAAATACATATAGGAAATAGATTTTATCTCATTCTATAATACAGTTAAAAGCACATTAAGCTTTACCTAGCTACATTTTTAAATTATTTGATTGATGCTACACAAAGGATTAACCAAATGGGTTATTTTTCTTGAATCTGGTTTTTGAGGGAGGGTTTTTTCTCTCTCTGTTCTGTATTATCATGAAAAAACCAGAGCACTGGTCTGGTTTTTTGAGGGAGTGTTTTTTTTTTCTCTCTCTGTTCTGTATTATCATGAAAGGAGACTTTTTAAAGATAAATAGGGGTTCATAAAACTTTCCATCTATGGGGAAAAAGAGACTTCCCAAATGCCTTTGGAAAATAATGTTACAAAGATTAAACTGCCTGTTTCAAGAAAAGAAGTCTTTAGCAACCCTTTGAACAGAAGAAAATGAGGATTTTTTTTTAATTTAAAAAGTGCTCTATAAATCAGAGTTTAAAATTAGGACTAGTTAAAGGTTCCCAGGCCTGGTGAATTTTTCAGCACAATTAGTGCTTCCTCACTTTGGTTTTGAAAGGAAACTTTCTGATTAACTCTATATTTTTTTCTTGCCACTTAAGGAAAACAAACAGCCAACTGGCTTGCCTCATACTTCATTAATTTAAAGAAAAAGGCAATGCTTTCACCTTCCCATTAGCAAAATTCCTCATCTCACATCTTTTCTTATGATATTTTTCCTATCACTAGTCTCCACACGAGGGCAAAGCCTCCAGTGATACTGTGGACCCCATCTTTCTCCACAATTTCAAAAACTCTCACAATTACTCCTTCTCTCACTTGTAACACCTATGGTGGCCCCTCTATTGGATCATTCCTATCAATATTAAAGTTGGCCAACCAACTGGAAATGAAATGATCAAGACTTGGTTGATAAAACAACAGACATTATCTCTCACGATTCTGAAGTTCAGGGAAGTCCAAGAACAAGATGCTGATGGATTTGGTATCAGGTGAGGGCCTTCTTCCTGGTTCACTCATGGTCATCTTCTCCCTGTCTCTGCACACTTTCACATGGCAGGAGAGATGAGGAAACTCTCTGAGGTCTCTTGGACACTAATCCAATTTGTGATGGCTTTGCTCTCATGACCTAATCACCTTCCAAAGGTATCACTTCCAAATACCATTACATTAGGGATTAGGTTTCAACATGCATTCCAGAAGAACAAAGACATTCAGTCTATAGCACCAACTGACTTAAAAAAATAAAACCTCTCTCCAAGGATATAACTGGGTAACTTTCCTTTCTACTGTATAGATATCTACTGAATACATGAGCAACTCAAGAAAATTTCTTAAGAAGTAGGACCACAAAGTCAAGAGATACAACAATGCCTCTTAGGAAATCTTCATTTCAGATCATCTGGTCCCTTTTAGCAAACCAGAATTTTGTCTGAACTTCCAAACAGAATGTTGGGCAATGCAAGAAAGGAAGATGATTATGTTCATCCCTGATTCACAAAACACCTTCTTAACATGCTGTCTCCTAGTGCACAAGCGCTTTCACTTCCGAGTGCAGAACCTGACTCTTGCCTGGTAGGTTAATGGGAGCACTTGCTTTAAAATGCCCAGACCCCTTCCAGTTTGTTATTTAGTATCCTTTCCCATGGACCTTTAGTTCCAGAATTAAACCCAATATGATGTTTCTTGTAAGCAAGGAGATGAAAGTAATCCTAAGGAGTTAGCAGTATTCTCACATTTAAAAAATAGAAATTGGCCGAGACCAGTTTGGCTCAGTGGATAGAGCGTTGGACTGCGGACTGAGGGGTCTTGGGTTCAATTCTGGTCAAGGGCATGTAGCTTGGCTGTGGGCACATCCCCAGTAGGGGGCGTGCAAGAGGCAGCTGGTCGATGTTTCTCTCTCATCAATGTTTCTGACTTTCTATCCCTCTCCCTTCCGCTCTGTAAAAAATCAATAAAACATATTTTAAAAAAATAAAATAAAAAATAAAAATAAAAAAATAGAAATTGGCAGGAGGAAGGGAAAGGATCACTCTTTCATTCATTCAACTAACGTTTTTGTGAACCTTCTCTGTCAGGCACTGGTCTCAAGCAAGAAGAAAAACAAAGTCAGCTGCTTGCATGTCATTCACTTTATTATAAACACTGGAATTTAATAAATTATACCTTTTTGACCTAAATTACATAGTTCCTTTTACCAGGAAAGAACTTCCTCTTCCCACAGTTTATAGCATGCCTGTATTACTGAGTCAACAAAACCTTAAACTATCCTTGACCATCCACATTACTCATTAGACCTGCACTTCAGATGGAAAGATGAGATCTAAACATCATCGCATAAGTGAAAAGGGCCTTTGTTGTATTTCCTGAGGACAGGAGAGTTCTCACACTCTACTATAATCTATACACAGCCTGGTATCAGATGGAGTTGACTTGTATCATATTACACTAAATTGTTAAATGCAAATTGTAAACACACACACATATATAGGTAACTTTGTATATTATGTGCACATGCAAAATCTCTCAGTATGTTAGTTAAGTTTTCTGCAACTGAATGTAGACAGTAGGCTTTGTTGCCTTCCCTGCCTTCTTCTGTGGAATGATACCTGTGTGAGTCTCAGCCCTGGATCCATACTGGCACCAATGCTTGGGCTTGATTTTATTGTGCCTTTATTTTCCTCTTAGGTGAAATGTGGAAACTGCTTCAAGAGTTGTTCTTGGAGAACTAAGATGGCGGTAAAGGTAAAACACCTATCTTGCCGTCATAATCAGCAATTTTAATACTACAACTTAATGAAAGAACAAACACCTTCCAGAATCACCAGAAAGTTCGCCGAGTGAAAATTCCACAAATAAAAGTGAAGATAAGACACTGTGACTCGGAGGAGCAGCGGCGAACAGCGTTTAAAGATTCGCACAGAGAGAGGTTTGGAGTGCGCGCGCGCAGAGTGGGCGGGCGGCTGAAAACCGGCCAGTTTTCTCGAACGGGGAGACAAAGACGTCCCACTGAACTGATTCTCCAGCTCTGGGCAAAGTCCAGGGAACCCACTATCATACGGGGTGAAAACTGGACAGTGGGAGGGCACGTGGAAGCTCAGGTGCTGCCGGGTCTGCTGGCTTGTGGAGAAGCTCAGCTGCGTGACGGCACAGAGAGCGCTCTGCGACTTGTCTCTCATTCGGAAAACTGCCAGACTGCTTTGTTTTATGACCCTGGGTGAGGCATTGCGCATGCAAAGTCATTTGGGGAGAGTCTGAATTCCCCGGCAGCCGGTGGAGCTCGGCAGCGGCTCTCTCTCAGAGGTGCTGGCAGCCATTGCCCCCGGCACAGAGTCCCCGGGGCCGCATAGGTTGGAGCTAACGCTGTCTGCTTGGCCCCGAGACTCCGCCCACCCAACCTGAGCACAGCTGAGCTTCACAGACAATTGGCCTGGAGGTCAACCCTCCAAGTGCTAACAACGATTAACTGAGCTTAACTTCAGCAAGACTGTGCAGCCCATATCCACCTCAGGTAACCGGGGAGGCTGAGCCACTGTCCCTAGTAGGAAGTCTACCACACAAAGCTAATTGACCAACTCAGGGAAGCAGCCACCATGCAGCGACATGGAAAGAAATCAGATGTGAAAGAAATGGAGGAAAAAAAACAACTGGACATGGAATTCAAAACCACGGTTATAGGGTTTTTCAAGAGGCTCCAACAAAAGGTCGAGGCCTATAAGGAAATAAGCAAGACCACAAAGGAAACGAATGAGTCCTATAAGGAAATGAACAAGACCCTCACGGATATAAATGAGACCTGCAAGGAAATAATCAAGACCAACATGGAAATGAATGAGTCCTACAAGGAAATAAAAGAAACCCTCAAGGATATAAAGCAGACTCTCAAGGATATGAAAAAGGACCAACCAGAAATTAAGCATACACTGACTGAAACAAAAAATATTATACAAAGACCTAAAAGTACTCTGGAGCACCCCAAGAACCACGTTAAAGATTTGAAATACAAAGAGGTAAAATCCACTCAGCTGAAAAAGCAAGAAACCAAAAGAATCCAAAAAATTGAAGATAGTGTAAGGGGCCTCTGGGACAACCTCAAGCATACCAACATCCGAATTATAGGGTTGCCAGAAAAAGAGAAAGGCCAAGACAATGAAAACCTATTTGAAGAAATAGTGACTGAAAACTTCCCACACCTGGTGAAAGAAATTGACTTAGGAGTCCAAGAAGTGCACTGAACCCCAATATATAAGAACCCTAAGAGGACCACACCAAGGCACATCATAATTAAAATGCCGAGAGCAAAAGACAAAGAGAGAATATTAAAAGCGGCAAGAGAGAAACAGTTGGTTACCTATAAGGGAGCACCCATACGATTGTCAGCGGATTTCTCAACAGAAACAATGCAGGCCAGACGGGAGTGGCAAGAAATATTCAAAGTGATGAATAGCAAGAATCTACAACCAAGATTACTCTATCCAGCAAAGCTATCATTCAGAATTGAAGGTCAGATGAAGTGCTTCGCAGATAAGAAAAAGCTAAAGGAGTTCATCACCACCAAACCAACATTATACGAAATGCTGAAAGATATTCTTTAAGCAGAGGAAGAAGAAAAAGATAAAAGTGTAAATTATGAACAACAAATACACATCTATCAACAAATGAATCTAAAAATCAAGTGAATTAATAAGCTGATGAACAGGATAAACTGGTGAATGACACAGAATCACGGACATAGAGAGGGAATGGACTGACAATTCCTGGGGAGAAAAGGGTTGTGGGAAGTGCAGTAAGAGACTGGACAAAAATCTTGCAACAATGGGAGAGGACAGTGGGGAGGGGAGGTGAGGGTGGAGGGTGGGATAGGTACAGGGTGGAGGGGAGCTATAGCGGAATAAAAAGGGGAAACAATGTAATTAATAAACTGAACAATAAGGATAAAATAAATAAATAAATAAATAAAAAGAGTTGTTCTTAACTTTAAATAGATTAAATGGTGCAAAGTACTTGGAACAATACCTGACAAATGAGACTATAATTGTTTTTTCTTCCTTTTTTTCTGGAGCATATCAAGTTCTGCCCTCACATTTTACACTTTCTCCCCCCTGGGAAATAGAAGATATGCTGGGACACACCATTTCTTCTGCACCTTAGAGTGGGAAGGCTGAGAAACCATATCCAAATAAAGGCTCTACTGCAAGATTTCTCATCCCTGGCAATAGTAACCTTTGGGGACATGCAATTCTTTGTTACAGGAGCGGGGTGGACTGTGTTTACATTGCAGAATTTTTAGTAGCATCCCTGGTCTCTCAAGATGCCAGTAGCCTCTGCCCCATACTTGTGGCAATCTAATGTTTTCATAATTGCCAAATGTCACCCAGAGGCAAAATCGGCCCCCTTCCTCCTTTGACAACCATTGTTTTAGTGTTTGCCTACTGGTCACTTGGGCATTTTCTCTGTCTTTAAAATTGGAATGATAGTGTTACATCAAACATCCCTGAGAAGGAGCCCTAGGGCTGGGAAATCTAAGTGTGTACGCTAAGGCTGCTGGACGTGTACTGGGGATTCTGTTTCCCAGTTTCTAACTGCAAGTGGAGTTTTAATGTGTATTTTGAGGGATGGTTAGTGCTCCCAAGAAGCTGAAGTGAAACATAGCTAAAAAGAATTATCACACTGCAGGGGTCTGGGAGCAAGTAGTCATTAACAAGCGGTGCAGGGTTTCCTTACAGATGGACAAGTGACCCAGGCACCATGGCATACAGCCTCCTAAGGCCAGGCTCAGAGCCACACCAACATGGGATTATGTTGAGGGAAGATCTCCAAATCTGCTAGCCTTAAATATGTCACCTCCAAGGTTATAAATTGGCAGTAATGAAGGATAATTATAGGATAGAAATATTTGTCATATCTGCTTACATGTATATATTATATACAGAGAGGTACCTTGGAAATTAGTTTAACAGGGAGAGGAAGAGCAACCACACCTTTAGGACAAGTTACAAGAGCCAGGCTTGGGTATAGAAAAGAGGGAGACTTCAGGGACAAAAAAATCAGAACAATATCACATTTTACCTGGTATTTCAGCGAATAGAATCTTAGAAAATTCCTTGAAGTTCTCCATCTCTTTTTGGCATATAGGTACATTTGATCTTCTGGTACATTTTTTTACATGATGTAAAATATCTAAATGTTCTCTTCTGATTCCATGAGATATAGAGGAGAGAAATGGGAGGGGAGAAAAGAGGGCAGAGACTTAACTGACATTTTCTGGGACCCTTTAAAACTGGCAGTAAAATAAGCTGTTTTTCAACCCATGGTTCCTTTTCTTCAACTTGCAAAAATGCCAATATTCCTGTATTGCTAGGACAGTTTTCTCAACATTTTGGAGTCTGAGACCCCCATTGAGACCTTGTCACCTTCATGCCAAGACATGAGCTCAGATTACATTTCTAACCTGGCATTCAGAGAGGAGCTTCCAGAAGGTTTGTTAATTGGGGGGGCGGGGGGACCCATAACTAATTTTTAACTTTTCTTAATATTACTTTGGAAATTATCTTCATAGTCATGAGAATTTAATGACACTTTTTGCAATTATATGATTATTTCCTAATAAAAAGTAAAAGGTGATTCTTGATACTACTGTTCAGAGTGAGGAGATGCAAAGCTGCCTCTATCCTATCTAATAAAAGAGCAACATGCAAATGTGACCATACCTTGGCTCCTGATTGGCTATGCTACCAGCCAATCAGGAGCAGGGGGCAGGCTGGGCCCCTGGGGTGGAGACAAAGCAGTAGCAGTGAGCTCCACAGTGCCCTGGCCGCCCAAGCTTGGAGGTGGCTGGGGTGTGGGGCAGGGCGGGGCGGGGCAGGGCGAGCACAGGAGCACCGCTGCCCAAGATTGGAGGTGGCTGGGGGGGGGCTGGGCACAGTGAGCGCAGGAGGCAGCCAGGGGGCAGGGCAAGCAGCCGGGGAGTGGGAGCAAAGGTGAGTACCCAGCCCCTGGGGCCCGGTGGTCACAGGCAGCTGGAACTGAGCTGAGCAGGAGATGGCTGCGTGCCCAAGGCCTAAAGTCTCACCAGAGGCTTTAGGCCTTGGGCAGGCTGGGGGGTGAGCCATCAGTTGGACATCCCCTAAGGGCTCCTAGTATGTGAGAGGAGGCAGGTTGGGCTGAGGGACCATGTCCCTCCCCTCCCGCCGCCCCCGTGCACAAATGTCATGCACTCGGCCACTAGTTTCCATATAATAGGCTTGATCAGAGTAGGATTTTTTAAATTTATCTTAACATGTGTCTGCTTCTCTTGAGCTTCTTAGTCTAGAAAGTTTCAAAGAAAAAGTCAACTACAAAGCTTATTTATGCATATTTAAGATTTGTTTTCATTCTAAAATGTCTTGAGTGTTTCCTCTATGTGGAAAGGGGTTTGTCTTTCTACAAAGCATAGATACAGTAAAGCTGAAAGAATACCAAATGTCTTCCAACCTGGCAGTGCATCTGGTGGTGTGGCTCTTTCTCATTTGCAAAGGTTAGAATTCGACACCACTTGCCATATCCCATGGAAGAAAGTGCTAGTGGTAAAAGTCTAACTATCCTTCTGTCCTAAGTGGCTACTGGGGAAAAGAGTTTGGAGATGACAAATCTAATGATGGTGGAAGGCTATAGAGAGCTGCAGACACCCAGATAACCAAAGGTCTCTTGAAGGCTGTTCAGTTCACACTTCAGCAAATTTAAAATAAGGGTTAACAATCTTTGTTCAGCTGGAAAAAAAAAAGATACAAACATGAGGACTTTTTAAAGACTTCTGGACAAAAAAAAAATTCAATCGTTGATTCCAATGTTTACTGCGTTGGTATCACGGGCAATATACCACTCCAAGGTAGCAGCTTTCACTGAGGATGTGGCACTGAACAAACAGGTAGGATTTGTGACACTTGCATTCTAGCCAGGGATATGATGTGATGAATAATCTGTAAAGTTTTGCTGTTCTTCCCTTCCTATTCTATATTGACAAAGCAAGCTGGGGCTTCAATTTCTGTTTCTGCTTTTCATAGAAATAGAATCATTTAGTACATCTTCTAGCTTCTTTCATTCATCGTTAGGTCTACGAAAGTCATCTAGTGGATGTCATAACAGGTTGTTCTTTTTTATTTCTCTGTAGTATACTATTGTGTGAATGCACCATAAGTTATTTTTCTGTTATACTACTCTGACCATTTGAGTTGTCTCCAGTTTTTGCTTTAAGAACAAGGCTTCTCACTAGAATTTAATAATAATGTTTTGTTTTTAGTCTTTGTAGTTATTTCAGGCAAGTAATGCTGGTTTGCTATTTGAAATAGTAATAATTTTGCTTTAAATTTAATTAATTTTTAAAATATTAAATCTATAAAAATGTTAAACAAATATTTGTACATTAGGGCACACATTTGTTCAACTTCATGAAGGAAACAGCCAAAGAGTTTGGGGAACTCTTCTAAGACAGTAAAAATTAGTAGCTAGAAACAGAAAGGTTTAGAGAAGAAATACTATGGAAATTTAACAAACAAGTGGATGACAAGGGACATAGTGAATGAATATAAGGATTTTGAATTTCATTGGAATATGAATACCTTTAGGGAGAATGATGTCTTATTCACATCACTCTTGATGTCTTATGCCCATCACCTATTCCCAAAATGTACTCCATAGCATGGACTATATCCTTACCTCTAAGGAGAAATTATTAATTACGTTCCAGGCAGGAGGAAGAGTGTGAAAAGGGTACAGGCAGGAAAGAATAAGTAATGTTCACAGGATACTCAAGAGAAAAAACTGACCCAAGAAGATCTTTACAGGATAGTAGCAAAGGGATAAAAGTGAGGAGGGAAGGGCTTGTACACTGGCTGTGGAGGCAGGAGGTTCAGCTGCAGACCCCACCTCCGTGAGCTTTAGTCAGAACATTAATATTGTTGACTACACTTGAGTGTTTTCCTCCCTGTGGAAACTTGAAAAACATGAAGTAGCTTATCAGTGGGAAGCAGCTTCAAGGAAGCCTCTGAAATTTGCAGAGCAAATAGGGGCCTACTGTGCTTATCACCTTCCCTTTCATGGAAAGGGTTTTCTGCAAAGTCCCAGCCATTGCCTGAAGTTTGCACTATCCTTGTGATGAAGTACAGACTGCTGCCACCTGGCGCACATGGTCCACAAACTCTGCTTCCAGACAAGAAAGTGAGCCGTTGTGTTCTGTTCTTCACAGCCCATGCTCATCTCTGCTCATCTTGTATTTCTCGGAATGGGAAAGTTCTCCAAGAAGAGATCCCCATCTGTAACACAGCTGACATTGCTTTAGAAAGGACTCATTAAGTTTAGAGCCAGTCAGGAGTAAAATGAGGCTTTAGACCGTGAAATATCTTTTAATAAAAAATGTACTTTGCAAAAGCAGAGAATCTGCAAAATTTCACATCTCTCATTAGGCGCGTGCTTCATGGTGTAAACAGAAATCTGCATCTCCCAGCAGTAATTATTCTCCCGGGCTTTAGGAGAATAATCAGCTTTGTCATCTCTGTGAAGAGTGAACTTGAAAATATAACAAACAACTATAGTAATAAGCCCTGTACCCGGATAAGAACACAGCTCGTAAGCACATCGATGTTGAGGAATAACACAGTCTGATGCTCTGATTCAGGATGTGCTCAGAGCAAGGCACTGCATCACAGACAGGCTGAGTATTAGAGCCATGGCCCAGGACAGCCATGGAAAATGGCCGTAAGGAAGAGCCTGCAGCATTTGGATTTAGGATTTCTCCCAATGTTCCTAAAGGACCCAGGGCAAGACACTTCCCTTCCTCACAACTGTCCTTATTATACAGATGAGGGAAATGAGGCACAGAAGACGCTCCAACCTTTTATTTAGTGTCAGTCTCTAGACGCTGGCTCCTTTCATTCAGCAGACATCAAGATTGCAGAGGTGTGTTTTTAGTAACAATGACTATCATCTTCATTCCGTAATTCACAGAGAGCAGTGATGTTTCTGGCACACCGTTAGTGACACACACATTTGGAGCTGATTTTCTTCAGAATGCATGCAAGATGTGCACAAGTCCAGCCTGATTCCTTGCCACTGCTCACCGGTAAAGAGCACAAATGCAGAGCTGAATGAATGATCCTGTGACAACAAGTTTGGGATCGGTGCATACTATTTTCTGCTTCTTGAAGAGTTTCTCTGGTAAAAAGAGTTCTCACATACTAAAAACTCTGAAAAATATGAAAGTAAAAAAAGTCTTTCATTCCATTTCCCCTTAATAGAGTTTTTTGACAAGTAGTCTTTCCTCTCTTTTGCCATTGCTCTTGCTCCACCCCAAACCTCAAAACCTAAAATCTCCTGTGTCATTTTGAAGTGCTTTGCACTTCAAGTAGATTAAAAAATCAGCAGCATATGAAAGAATTTGTTTTGGTAGTCATTAGGTTACTGGTCTTTTTCTCATGACATTAAAAGAAACCCACTCCCCCTGGCAACAGGTGAGAACATAGAATGATCCTCAATGATAATAATTTCACTATTTGCCTTGAAAGTTCTATAGTGAGTGGTCAGGAAGATCATTATAATTATTCCTACTCTGAAAAATACAAACCCATCAAAACAAGCATGATGATAGTCTCTGTAAATATATAATTTAAATATATTACATTTATTTTATTTTTAAAACACACATATATAACATTTATCTATGTAAAAATTACAGTCTTTGGAATTTAAAAATTATTCTATCTAATAAAAGAGTGATATGCAAATTAACCATCACTCTACTACACCCACAAACCATTCCCACTAGCCAATCAGGAGTGAGTATGCAAATTAACCCAACCAAGATGACTACAGCCATGGAGCAAGCAGGAGGCTTGGGCTTCCCTGGCAATGGAAGAAGTCAAACTTTTCACACATCCTGGCTGGCCCAGGCCTCCACTCCAGACTACAAAGTTTCAATTATAGAAGATAAATAAATCCCAGATACCAGGGCTTCTGCTTGGATTACTAGGGGGTGTAGCCAGCCTGCAAACCATCACAGGCCCTTCACCCAGGCCACCTCAACCCCAAGGAAACCCCCATCCTGACCTGGGACACCCTTCATGGCAAACCAGTAGGCCCCCACCAATGCACCAAGCCTCTATACTATCTAATAAAAGAGTAATATGCAAATTGACCATCAATCCAACACACAAGATGGCTGCCCCCAGGTGGTCAAAGATCCTGCCCCCAAGTGGACACAAGATGGCCATCACAAGATGGCCTGCAGGAGAGGGCAGTTGAAAGGGTCCAGGCCTGCAGGGGAGGGCAGTTAGGGAGAGGGGTGACCCAGGAAGTTGGAGGCAACCAGGCCTGCAGAGAAGGGCAGTTAGGGGAGAGGGGTGACCCAGGTCCTCAAGGGAGGGCACTTAAAGGTGACCAGGCCTGCACATAGGGCAGTTAGGGGAAAACAGGCTGGCAGGGGAGCAGTTATGCATTAATTAGGCTGGCAGGGGAGTGGTTAGGGAGTGATCAGGCTGGCAGGCAGAAGGGACAATCAGGAAGGCAGTCAGGTTAGCAGTTGGGAGCCAGCAGTCCTGTTTTGTGAAAGGGATGTCCCATATTGGAGAGAGTGCAGGCTGGGCTGAGGGACACCTCCCCCCCCCCAAACCCCCATACATGAATTTTGTGCACCACACCTCTAGTTTAAAATAAAGTGTTGTGAAGACCTTTAAAAACCACACAGTCCTCTGCTATGATTTGGAATTCATTTTGAAAATGACAATAACACTTGGAAACTGGAAATAACACTTGTTCATTTTATTCAATACTTCAGAAAGCTGATTTGATGTTTTAAAATGACAATTTTTGCCCTATTTCAGTTCACCCTCAAAACCATTTGGTGGGGCTTTTAAAAAATTGTTCCTGCTATTTTCTCTGGTTTTTGTCAAAAATAAAAAATAACACAACAACACCTGGTGTGAGAAGTGTAGGAATTTAGTAAAAAGCAAACAAACTCATGGACACAGACAACAGAATTTTGATTACTGGAGGGAAAATGGATAGGGAGAAAGAAGAGAGTATAAGAGGAATAAATGGTGATAGAGAGACTTGACTTTTGGGTGATGAACACACAATACAAAATAAAGATGATATATTATAGGATTGTACACCTGAAACCTATTAATTTTATTAACTAATGTCACCTCAATAAAGTCAGTTAAAAATTTTAAAATGTAAATTGATTGAAAAAGAAACAAAACAATAAAACAACAAACTAAGGAAAAAAACTGCCTAGCAAAAGAAATGTCAGGGTTAAAACCGAGTGATATTTTTCAGCTAATTTATGTGCTTGAGGCTTCAGTGGGGTGTCTGGACTTTGTCAGTTTAGCCAGGGAGAGAACATGTTCTCTTGAAACCTTTGGTTTACCTTCCCCATTGTTTTTAGCACAGCTAATGGTTTAGCAACAGGAGGCTGTAAGCTCTTCATCCAATTTTAATGAACTCTTTACTTCCAAAAGGAAAGCCTGACAACAAAGAAGTCTTCAGGGAAGCCAGATAATTCAACCATTTGGAAGGAACCATATGGTTCTGAGAAGGATGGGAAATAATCCATGTGGACATTGTGATGTTGCTGGAATACAAAGTCCAGCAGTCCACTGTGAAGAACCGGACTGATTTCCTTTCCCATACACCATTACAGTGAGACACGTCACAAAAACGTGAAAGAAATGTGCATCTAGAACCTAGGAAATTCAGAATGTTTTAATTACTACTGCTTGGTAGAAGTTCGGGTAGAAGGAAAGGCAGGATAGAATATTTCAGAAGTGATTCATTGATTCATTGATTTGTTCAACAAATATTTACTGAACTTCTATCTATGTGCTACCACTGGCTCAGGACTGAGGATACAGCAATGTATAAGAGAGATATGGTACTCTAATTCTTATTTAGTTTCGTTTCTCGTATTACAGTGTATCAAAGGTTGAATGGAAGTAATGAGATGAGGTCATGATATCCATGAGCTATACCGTTCTCGGGCTTTCTGGACTGGGGCCTCACAAGGTAATTTCATGTTGGTGAATTCATCATGACACAAGAAGGACTTGAAGGCTAAGAAACCTAAATTCTTAGTACATTGGAAAGGGACTCTGTCCCTAAGGACAGATCTCAGGGCTGGTGTATAAAATAGGATGCCAATTTATTAATTTACACTAAGAAAAATAACAATTAGATAAACCAGCACAAATAATGTATTACTTTGTAGCGGGCAGAACTACATGAGAAACCAAATGATGACTAGAAGTGTTTTTAGTCAGAATTCTCCACTATGATAGTACCTGTCCAACTTTGTGACTAAAAGACCAAGGTTGAGATTAACAGCTTCAGGGCACTGGTTATGAGTAGGAGGAGGCCTTGGAAGCAGATTCCCTGCTGTGCAGGGTATGTCTGAGGCTCTTTGAGCCTCAACAGACCAATGAGAACATTCATACAGCCTGACCCCATATAACCCTCCAGCCTTGGGGATAGGCGCCTCTCAGATCCTGCCGCCCAGGTCGCAGCATTCAGAATGTGCGGATGAAAAGGGGTTACATGCTAGAGAGAAACCAAGATGGCGGCATAGGTAAACACCTGAACTTGCCATCTCGCACAACAACCTCAAAACTACAACTAAAAGACAAAATGGACATCATCCAGAACCACAGGAAGCCTGGCTAAGTGGAAATTCTACAACTAAAAGGAAAAAGAAAAGTACACTGAGAGTCAGAGGAGGGGCAGAAGGCAGAGGTATGGAGGCATGTGCACAGAAAGCACTGGCCACTGAGTATGTGGCTAGCTTTTTCAAGCCAGAGGGAGACACAAGCTCCTGACTGCTCTGAGCTCCAGTTCCGGGTGAGACTCTGGGGACCCAGACTCATACGGGGAGAAACTGGACTGTCTTGAAGTGGGCAGAACTCCAGGGCAGCTTTCTCTCAGAGGTGCTTGCAGCAATTACCAAGGACCACTGAGACCCAGAAGCCTCTTAGGGCAGGGATGATGGGAAGCCATTTCTGTTTGCTCCACCCTGAGACTCTGCCCCATCAAGCTGTGAGCAGAGGCTTTTGCATATGAATGGCCTGATCCTTTGAAATCTAAACTTACCTATAAAACTGCAGCTGAGTCAGAGAGACTCATAACATCCAAAAGAAGGTCCAAGGCCCCACAGCAGCTTGCATTGCTTCACAGCTGGGCCTCATCTGGGAACCTCTAAAACCCAAACAAAGAAGAGGAATCTGCAGATCTCTCTGTAGTGCCTACTAGGTGGCTTTAGGCAAAGACTAAATTAGCATCTACTTGGAGATCCAAGATCCAGTGTACCAAGGGGTCAGAGTGGGTCCATCCAGATTACAACTCCTCAGATTCATAAGGAACTCAGGGGGCAGACTCAGTGAGCACCAAAGTCCCTCTAAAGCAAGTTGCCTCATAAGGATGTCTCCAGCACAGAAGTTC
The DNA here is from genome assembly GCA_027563665.1 of Antrozous pallidus. Classification (NCBI taxonomy): domain Eukaryota; kingdom Metazoa; phylum Chordata; class Mammalia; order Chiroptera; family Vespertilionidae; genus Antrozous; species Antrozous pallidus. The sequence continues at coordinate 26,388,211 of CM050508.1, read as the reverse complement.
TCCCATCATACACCTAGCTGATCCTCAGAGCCAATTGGCCTGGAGATCAATTTCTCCCAGTGATACCAACAACAATCAAGACTCCACTACAACAAGACTGTGCTCAAAGCCCACAGAGGGGTGCACCAAGCGTGTCCACCTCAGGTAACTAGGGAGGCTGAGCCACTGGGCCCTATAGGACACCTAGCACACAAAGCCACTCTATCAACTCAGGAAAGCAGCCAAAATGTGGAGACAAAGAAACAGATCACAAATGAAAGAAATGAAGGAAAGCAAATGATTGGATATATAGTTCAAAACCACGATTATAAGACTTTTCAAGAATTTCCTTGAAAATTTCGATAAATTTAGTGAGACCCTTGAGGATACAAAAAAGGACCAATTAGAAATTAAGCATACACTGACTGAAATAAAAAATAATATACAGAAATCCAACAGCACACTAGATGATTGCAAGAATCATGTCAAAGATTTGAAATACAATGAAGCAATTAAACACCCAACTGGAAAAGCAAAAAGAAAAAATAATCCAAAAATATGAAGATAGTGTAAGGAGCTACTAGGACAACTTCAAGCTTACCAACATCTGAATTATGGGAGTGCCAGAAGAAAAGAGAGAGCAAGATATTGAAAATCTATTTGAAGAAATAATGACAGAAAACTTCCCTCACCTGGTGAAAGAAATAGACTTACAAGTCCAGGAAGCACACAGAATCCCAAACAAAAGGAATCCAAAGAGGACCACACCAACACACATCATAATTAAAATGCCAAGAGCAAAAGACAAAGAGAGAATATTAAAAGCAGCAAGAGAAAAACTTAGTTACCTACAAGGGAGCACCGATACAACTGTTAGCTGATTTCTTAGCAGAAACTATGCAGGACAGAAGGGAGTGGCAAGAAATATTCAAAGCGATGAATAGTAAGAACCTACAACCAAGATTACTCTACCCAGCAAAGCTATCATTCAGAATTGAAGGTCAGATAAAGAACTTCACAGATAAGAAAAAGCTAAAGAAGTTTATCACCGCCAAACTAGTATTATATGAAATGCTGAAAGGTATTCTTTAAGAAGAGGAAGAAGAAGAAGAAAAAGGTAAAGATAAAAATTATGAACAACAAATACATATCTATCAATAAGTGAATCTAAAAATCAAGTGAATAAAAAATCTGATGAACAGAATAATCTGGTGAATATAATAGAATCAGGGGCATAGAAAGAGAGTGGACTGACAATTCTTGGGGGGGGGGGCGTTGAAAGAGTGTGGAGGGTTTGAAAAGAGACTGCACAAAAATCATACACCTATGGATGAGGACAGTGGGGAGAGGGTAAGGGCATGGGATTGGGTGGGGTGGGGTGGGAACAGGGTGGAGGGGCTCTATGGGGGGGAAAAAGAGAAACAACTGTAATAATCTGAACAATAAAGATATTTTTAAAAAAGAAAAGGGGCTACATGCTTACCCTACTATCTCAGGGAAAGTCAATATGACCACCATGCAAACTCAGAGACCTAAATAACCCCAAACCAAGGTCGAAATTAAAAGTTTTTAACTAAATGCAGTTTATTGCAAGTAGTCATAAACTTTATGGCTAGATTTTTTTCTTACAAAAGTCAATCTTTCCGTACCTAAGCCTGTCTGTTGTCTTCTGCATTTATGATAACACATCATTGAAATGTCAGGGTAACTTGTATATTCTCTTCTTCTGTACCTTTCAGGGAATAACCAATGGGCCAGCATGGAGACCACAAATTCACTCATTTTCATTGTTATCCTCTTAATTAATGATTGTTAATTATCCTGTACAAACCTGTGTAAAATAGCATAGGTCTATCATGTTACTTTTTATCTAATCCCATAGGTTTCCCCACTTTGCTTGTTCTTGCCTCCCTAATCTATCACCATTGGATTTCATGTATCCCACTCATCTCTCCTCCTTTGATTGCAAAGTGAAAAATAGGGGGGGAAAGCACCATTTTCTGGAGCATTATCTCAAAACTTTGAGATTCTACTTCCAGCCAATTGTACTCAGTTTTGCTAAAATAAACTCAAAAAATTCTTTCAAAAATAAAAATAAAAATATAAAAGGCCGCCCAAGCTGGCTTGGCTCAGTGTATACAGCATCAGCCTGTGGTCTCAGATTTGATTCTGGCCATGGGCACATGCCTGGGTTGCAGGCTCCGTCCCCGGTAGGGGGCATGCAGGAGGCAGGCAATCAGTGATTCTCTCTCATCATTGATGTTTCTATCTCTTTCTCCTTCTCCCTTCCTCTCTGAAATCAATAAAAATATATTAAATTAAAAAATAAAAGGTCAAGGGTACCTATGAGACAATGTGGAAGCTCTTGGTTTTGGTTTTGTCCACTGTTTCTGCTGTCAGCTCACCTCCAATCTGATGACAGAAAACACTGCCCTTTGCCATAGGGATGGGCATAACCAGGCTTAGCTAGTCAAAGAACTCCCATCCTCAGGGACAAAATGATTGGTTTGAGGTGGGTAAATGACCCAAACCTAGCCAATTAGGGTTCATTTCCATGATGTTCTCACGAGGACTAGGAGCAAAGACCCCTGGTTTCTTGGGTATGACTCATTGTTTCCCTTTGCCCTGAATAACCCTTTAAGTTCTTTAATATAATAAAATGAAGGAATAGTTCTTTAGAGATACTTTTCAATATTCTATACTCCTCTGCACTATTTTTTTCTGTACTTTTTTCTGAGAAATTTCTTCAGAAACAACAGAAATCTTATTTATGGGGTATTTTACATAGTCATTTTTTAAAATTATACTTATTTACTTATGTATTTATTTTTAAAATACACAAAATAAATCTATTTTTTATTTGAAAGAAAATTTTCCAAAAGCACTCTATTACTGAGTATCTGCTCTATTCTGGGTAAGCAAATACCCATGCCAAAAGTCTCTGCCCCTTTAAACTTTAAAGTCTAGAGCAAAAACAAACATTTATTTCTTAAAATTTACAGAAAAAAAAAAATATATATATATATAATTATAAATCCTAGTGAGCACCATAAAGAAAAACTTCATAGTGCAATAAAAGTGTGTAAACAAAGTTACTATGGTTTCTTGGGCAAGTTATTTAATCCCCTTTGCCTTGGTTTCCTCATCTGTAAAATCAGAACACAAGAATACACCTCCAAGTGTTGCTATGAAGATTAAATATAAAATGCTTAAAAGAAAGCCAGGCCCTGGTTTGTGGTCAATCAATTTTAGCCATTACTAATACTTTATCATAATCAACAACAATGTTGCTATTGTTGTTGTTGTTATTATTATTATTATTACTACTAGAGGTTTGGTGCATGAAAATTTATGTACTGGAGGGGGGTCCCTCAGCCTAGCCTGCCCCCTCTCATAGTCCAGGAGCCATCAGGAGCAGGAGGCGATCCAACGATAAGGGTATGTGATGCCCCCATCTGTTGCTACCAGTGCTGGCAGCACAAGCCTCGGCCATCCCTGGTTACCTGAGCCTCAGGCAGCCCTGGGAACTTAGGGAGCTAAGGCAACTAGGGGACTCCGGAGGCAGGCATACCCAGTGGGGCTGAGGGGACTGGGTTGCTGTCATTGTGTGGCTGTGAACACCACCATCTTTGAGAGCGGGGCAGTCAGTTAGCACATTCCCTCCTTATTGGCTGTGACCACTGCCATCTTTGTGATGGTGTGAGGGTCAATTAGCATATTCCCTCTTTATTAGATAGGCTTGGAGGGGTGCCAGGCCTGATCTAGGAGTGGGAAAGCCTTCTCTGAAGAAGACAGTTTTGAGTTGAGTTGTGAAAGATCAGGAAGAGTTTATTCAGCACAAGGGTGGAGAAACTGCAGGGTAGACATAAGGCAAGTCCAGTGGTGGCAGGGCATATGAAACACAAAAACTAAAAAAAAGCCAGTGAGGTTGGAGCACCATACCTGACAGGTAGAGGCTATCGAGGCTGAAGATGAGCCTGGCCATGGATCATATAGGATAGTGAGGTGATATAATCAAATTTTCATTTTTAAAGATTACTGTTATGGCTGACACCAGTTTGGCTCAGTGGATAGAGTGTCGGACTGCGGACTGAGGGGTCCCGGGTTCGATTCTGACAAGGGCATGTACCTTGGTTGCGGGCACATCCCCATAACGGGCGTGCAAGAGGCAGCTGATAGATGTCTCTCTCTCATCGATGTTTCTGATTTTCTATCCCTCTCCCTTCTGCTCTGTAAAAAATCAATAAAATATATTTTTTTAAATAAAGATTACTGTTATGGACTGAATGTTTTTGTCACCCCCAGAGTCATCTGATGGATTTTTAAGCCCCAATGTAATAGTATTAGGAGGTAGAGCCTTTGGGAAGAAATAATACTAGTGTAGGTTTTGATGAGGTCACAAGGTGGAGCCCCATGATGGAATTTGTGTCCTTATAAGCAGAGGAAGAAACACCAGAGCTCTCTCTCCATGTGAGGACACAGCAAGAAGACACCTTGGTTCTTGGTTTTTTTCAGCCTCCAGGACTGTGAGAAATAAATGTCTATTGTTTAAGCCACCTAGTCTCTAGCATTTAGTTATAGCAACATAATCTGGGCCAGTGTGGATATGGAAAACCTTTTGACAAGACAAAGATTACCTGCATATGGCATTGGCAGGCGGTATGATTGAAAGAGAGATTGAAGAGTTAGTTGGGGGTCAGATTCCTACGAATTGAGAAGAGTTGGCTTCAAGAGACATAGTGAGGGTTATCGGTGGCTTCTAAGTTTGGGGCTTGTTGGTGACACTGGGTTGGAGAGTGATGCCATTGACTGAGAGGAAAATGGAAAAAGTCTGGGTGGGGAAGGTACAGGAAGCCATGGAAGTATCTCATAAAGGTACAGCAGACTTGTGGTGGTTGACAGTTCAGACTCAAGAAGAGAAATACTGGGGTCTCTGAAGGTCCCTGAAACTCTGGTCCTGATAAAGCATCAAAGATGAACTCAAGTTAATCGTGACCCTTCTAGAGACCAGCTTTGGGTCCTCAAAGTAACCTCCTGTGAAGCATGCTTCCTGTCTCTGCCTCCCTGCTGTTTCCCTTACATAACGAGGCATTCCTTCAGGAAAATTGGCGTCCCAGATTCCATGGAGCAGCAGGAGACTGTGTGAAATGTCTTGCCTTCAGGAATATGATATCAGAACAAGATGCTGTTGACTCACAGGGAACTTTCACTGGCCAAGCCCACAGTTGACCTGCCCATGTTCTTCCAGAGTCTTCATGCACCGAATGCCTCTAAAAGTAGAGCCAGACTTTGACCCTGGGAAACTAAGGCCAACCTGGGTTACTAAGATGTCTGAACACACAATATTACATGAAGAAACGCAATGTTATTATGCTTAGGTATAACCCATTTACTCTGTTACAAGAATACATTAACAAAGTATTACATGGTTCCAGAAAGAAGGCTTTAAGTAGTTGAGTTGAGTTGTGAAAGATCAGGAAGAGTTTATTCAGCACAAGGGTGGAGAAACTGCAGGGCAGACATAAGGCAAGTCCAGTGGTGGCAGGGCATATGAAACACAAAAACTAAAAAAAAGCCAGTGGAAAGATTAGCATGTCAAGGTTGTAATGAAACGGAAATTATATTATTGATCTCTAGCATAGCAACCTTCATTTTGCCTCCAAAGTTGTTTTTTATAATAATTTGAATGAGTATCCAGCACTTGAAATTCACAAAAGTCACAGAGCTTTTGGCTCTTTTTAAAAATGGACAGTTACGGCCTGGCCAGTGTGGCTCAGTTGTTGAGCTTTGTCCCATGCACCGAGAGGTCATTGGTTTGATTTCTGGTAAAGGCACATTCCTGGGTTGTGGGCTTGACCCCTAAGAAGGGGTGTGCAGGAGGCAGCCAATTGATAATCCTTTCCCATTGATGTTTCTATCTCTCTCTCTTGTTTCCTTTTTCAGTAAAAAACAATAAAACCTTTTTTTTAAATTGAGAGTTCTCACAAAGCCAGGCCATGTTCATACATGACAACAATTAACTGAAGCTCCTTACTATGAGTGTTTCCTGGATACCAAGACTGAGTAGCTCTGCTGTTTCTTATCATTCTTGCATTCATTGTAAGTGAATATGAAAGTGAATGTTTTTTCTACCGATGTTTCTACCAAAAATGGGGAAAATAAAACCAGATCAAGCCCTCACTGGTTTGGTTCAGGGGCTAGAGTGTCAGCCTGCAGACTGAAGGGTCCTGGGTTTGATTCCGTTCAAGGGCACATGCACGGATTGTAGCTCGATCTCCTATGTGAGGTGTGCAGGAGACAGGCATATTATAATTATTAAATAATTATAGTTATGATAATAATAGGCACTAATAAGTATTACCTATTATTCTGTCTATTTTCTCTTGCAAACCTTTTTTTTCCACCAACAATATAAAGTAATTTTATTTACCAGCTTACTTACAACCAACTCTCCATAGCATAGTGGAGCCTGACCAATATTATTTTGTGTCTAAAATCACCTAATAATTCTTTGGCAAATTCCAGAAAATGGAACGAATGTAAAATCTCTATCTGAGTTCCCCGTTTAATTTGCCAGATATATTATAGTTCCCATTCTGAAAAGAGTAGTTTAAAATTGTGTTTTGGTTTAGCCAGTGAGTGACTGCAAGTGACACAATATCTGATACTAGGTGTCTTCATTTTTCAAAGCAACTAGCAACGTTTTAAAGATCTGAAGATTGATGGAAAGCTGCCAAATTTGCTTTCCACTCCTGCATTCTGGGAGACTTTTATGTAGAGAATTACTTCTGTATCTTCATCGTGTAGAAACCACCTGGGACCTTATTAAGAAGTAACCTCTTCCTGTAGGTGAATGGTGGGACCTGAGTTTCACCATTTCCAATAAGTTCCCAAGTAGATCTGGCACTCTTTGAGCCAAACTGTGTATAAAGAAGACCTCCAGATATGAATCCCAGAAAAGGGAAGCCTCAGAATAAGCCAGAGGTCAGGGACACATGGTTTGGGGAGCTTGGCAGGCAGGGTGGCTATAAGCCGAACAGAATCTCTGTGAAAGGCCCAGCCTTTTGGCAACCTGCCTGCCCCAATTTGAGGAGGTTATTCAATTCTATCAATGGGTCTGTTAAAACAACTGGATATCAGGCTTCATACAGTCCCAGCAAAGCCCAGAAAGATGGCTGTCTAGATAATCTCTTTAAGTCCTATTTGTATATGTGAGGAACCTTCTTAAAGTAATGTATAATGCAAAGGTGGACCATGGAACACCCACCCACTATAATTTGGGATGCTCACTGATAGCACAATCTGACTTCATGCATTTTCATAGTCTCTTCCTCATCATGAGTTTGGTTTGGAAAATCAAAAGCTCCAAAGAAACAGGCAGAAGTATCACTGAAGAGAAGGCAAAGTCAGCCACTGCCATGAAAAGGAAAGCTTGATTTCTGGCAACTTTTTCTTTCAAACTTCTGGCTTGAGTTTCCAATCAAAAATGTAAGCAATCATAATGCCTCCCCTCTTCCCTCCACCGTGGGACCTATCCCATAATCCCTTTGGATTCAGATGCTGCAAGAAAATAGCTAAAGATTCTGAATCTATGCCTTGATAGAGAAAATGCCTTGTGGATGTTTGGCTAAAGAATGCTTTCTACTTTTTATTATAGAATTAGCGCTGTAGCAACGAAAATATGTTCTCTAACTTCACAAGGAAAACAAATAATATCCGTTTGCAGAGAAGAAAAAAAAAGCTTGTCTGGGTTCTTTTTAATGATAAACACATTTTTTGTGAAATATTATTAAATGAGTTCTATCACAGTTGGCTGGTTCAGAAGTGATTGGCAATGAAGACATACATGTAAATAGAGAAAATGAGCTCTTATGTGTCTGTAATTTACAATGTGTGATTAGAAAATATAAGCAAAGAATTATCTGAAAGAAAAAATCCTGAATAATAATCAAATCTAAGAACTACAGATGGCGGTAAGAATTCACATTTTGCAGCGCTCTCTCTCGTCCCCGAGGCGGGCATAAGATAAAACGTTTAAAGCATAAAGTTATTTGAGTTTTGGCAGTTCTCAGATGCCCTCAAAATAGATCTTCCCCTAGGAAATTGAAAGTTCCTTAAATTTTAAAAAAGTAAACTATAACATAAATTTGGAGAAAGAAACACAAATCAAAAGCCTGCATCTCAGTGAATTACTACATGGTGACCACCACTTGAGCCAAGAAATAAAACACTAACTCCTTCTCCTTTCTTTCTCATAACTACATACCTGACTTTTAACCCCTGAGATCCCTCTTATTTGGTTATTAAAGTTCAAATGACGTCACAGAGAAAGTGTTCTTATGTGTTTGGGGGTTTTTTATGTTGTTTTTATTTTGTTTTGTTTTGGGGGGGTGCTTAATATTATGTTTGGGAGATTCAGCTGTGTTGTTATATATATATTAATTTTCACTGCTGTATAGTGTTCCATTGTGTGAATATATCACAGCTTGTTTGCACATTTTAATATTGATGAACATTTGGCCCTTTCCCAATTTGAAGCCAGTATGAAATAATGCTGTACAAACAACTCTACATAAGTCTCTTGCTACACATGTACAGATATATTTGCTGAGAGTAGTTTGCTATGTCGTAACATTGGTATTTGTTCAACTATGATAGTTAATACACAGTTTTCCAGTGTGGTTCTACTGGAAGTTTAAGAGTGTTCCCATTTTTCCACACTTAGTACTGTTTTCCTGTTTAATTTTACCTATTCTGGCAGTTCTATGGAGATATCTCATTATGGTTGTAATTTGTATTTTCCTGATTGTTAAGGTTACTGGCAATTTTTTTAACATCCTTCTTTGTGAAGTGACTGTTTACAATTCTTGTCCCCTCTCCCTTTTTTTTTTTAACTTAAATTGCCTCTCTTTTTTATGAATTTGTAGAAAGTCTTTATACAGTCTACATAAAGGCATATTGTCATTTTATGTTTAGCAATTTTCTTCTCCCACACTACAGTTTACCTTCTCACTCTCAGTGCTGCTTTATAAAGATCAAAAAAATCTTAATTTTTAAAGTAATTTAATTTATTCAACTCTTCCTTTACATTAGTGGTTTAATATATTGTTTAAGAGGAGGTTAATGGGGGAAAAGGGAGACATATATGATACTTTCAACAATAAAGATTTTTTTAAATAGACCTATGAGAGCAGGAATTACTCTCTATTTTATTCATTTATGTGCCCCAAATGTCTAGAACAATGTCAGACATTGCAGGAACTCAATAAATCATTCACATGAATAAATAGCAAAATGCCATTTATCGCCATGCCCATTCTTTGTTAATGGCATAATATACTAAGACTTTCAATACCTCTCAGTGAGTTTAATCTCAAATTAAATGTTATCCAAAGTTCCTTCCAAAAGTCTCATTAACATAGTTTTCATTTAAAGGATAAAGGACATGTTAATCATTTATTTCTTCTCTAGAGTAACTCAGTTCTCTCCCAGTATAAGTTGAGCAGCAAAGAGCTACTTAATATATTATCTTTACACTCTATATAAGTTAATGTAATACCATCTGCTTGTAGTAGATTTGGAAAATGAAATGTCTCAGTAAAATAGGAAAATATATAGAAAAAAGGTGAGTTTAAAAGTTGTGTAAAATTGCCACTTAAGAGATTTTTCAATTAAGTGGTTAATTGTAAATTCACAAAATAAATTTGTTAGAGTAATAAGCTAAAATTTTTGACTTGCTTAGTAAAAAGGATATGCTCCATTTATAAGACAATAAATTTTATATAAGTCACTATTTTTGTTTGTTTGTTTGCCTACCTGCCAAAGAATCCAGAGCATTAGTCAATGTTTAATTATATAAATCATTTTAAGTATGGTTTCTGGTATAAATACCAAAAGGAATTTCAAATACAGAATGCCTGATATTTTATTGTTGTTTTAAAGATCCCAATGCATATTTTCTCTATCATTAATTTTGCTGCCCTTCCCCAAACCAGCTCACTAACATTTCAGTATATATCAACTCTATCTCCCCATTTTTCAACACACACACACAAAAAAAAAAAGAAAGAAAGAAAGAAAAGAGAAACATTGGAACTATCCTTGACTTCTGTATTTATTTTATACCCCAGATAAAATCCGTTAGCAAACATTGTTTTATGTACCTTCAAATACCTTCTGGATCCAATCACTTTCTTCCCACCTCTACCCAACAGCCCAGATCTAAGGTGCAATTATGATTCACCTGGATTTTTGCAGTAACAAAGACATAATTGGTCTCTCTGCTTCACTTTTACTCCCCTATTACCTATGCTCCATATGGTAGTCAAAGAGAATATTTTCAAATGTGCATCATAAGATGTCACACTCTTACATTCAACTTTCTAATGGCCACCCATTGTTCTTAGAATAATATTTTATTATGTTCTGAACATAAATTACTCTAACTTATTTCCTCCCATTGATCACTCCTTTCTGGCCACATGAGCTCCTCTTGTTTCTGTAATATCTCAAGCACCCTGCATCTGGTGCTATTTCCTTTGCTGTTCTCTGCCTGTAATATTCAACTGCTAAATATTTGCTTGATTCTATACCCTGCTTCCTTCAGGTCTCTGTTCAAATGCTGCCTCTCCTAAGAGAACTTTCCTGGCCACTCTCTCCAAGCGAGTATACCAGTAATTCTCTCTTCTTCCTGCTTCAGTTTCATGTGAAGAATTATATCATGTATTTGTTTGTTCATTTGGTGGGTTTCCTGTCCACCTAAATAAATAATAAGTTCCAGAAGTCAAGGGATTCATGATCTGTTTGCTGCTTTAGCAAGGCTCCAAAAAATTCAAACTAAATACTGCTAAACTATGGAGTTATCCAACAATATGAAATGCTGTGACTCTTTCTTGGCTGCCATTCTCCTTGACTTCTTTCTCTACTTGGCAACACAATTAACACATTCTTCTGAAGAAAACCCTCTTCTCCATCTTGGCTGCCCTCGCCTCCCTATAGCTTTTCTTTCAGGACTCTTTATGGCAGATACTGATATACTGATGAATGACTCCCAATAGCCCCTTTCCCTTTTTATTATTAATTAATCACTCAGATCTCATTATTACCCAGCCAAAGCACTATATTTGCCAGCCTCCCCTGAAGGCTCCCAAGTTTGAGTCAATTAGAGATAAGATAAAATGTGGAACTTCCTGGAAGCAAATATGTGTGCCTTTCCTGTTCCCAGGAACTCAGGTGATGGCCAAAGTTCTAGCAACTATAAAGAAAAATAAGGGCTACGTCTTAGTGATAGGAAGCCATGAGTTGGAAAGATTTTGGGTCATTGCTTTGTGGAGCCTCCATACTACATCCAGAATAACAACCATAAGCTCTTTCTTTATGGCATGAGAGAGAGATAACTTCTAACTTGTTAAAGCAATTATTTTGTTTTCCCCCCACTGATACATCTCTCAGCATTCTTAAGGCAATAGCATGTACCCTCAGGAGAATGACTCCCAACTTTCTTGACCCATCACTGGACTCTCTCCTGAGTTCCAGGCCTGCATATCCTGAGCTCAGGGCCTAGGATTTAAGTCAACGTGCTTCTTCCATCTCAACCAGCAGTCTTCAAAGATGCCAACATTTCTCTAAATAATGTCAGAAAAAACACACACACACAACTAATCAATACCATACTGGCAAGTCAAGTCCTATCACCCTTATTGCTTATACGGTTAAAATACAGAAATGCCTAAAATGATGAATGTAGAACTCTTTGAGGGACTGTAGATAAACAATTTACAACCACAGATGATCTTCTAGTATCCAAAAACTGCTCTTACAACATCAGTGGAGTTAGGAGACGACAGGAGTGTCAGAAAGAGTGAAGTCTATGCTAAGCTAATGCTATATTAAGCTGACAGAGTAGATTCCAGTATTTATTCTTTATAAGCCAACATTAAAACATGATTTGCTTAGTAGAGTATCCAAGACTTAAAATGGACTATTACAAATAACAGATTTGGCTTAGTACACAAATGCTCCCAAATAAAGCTTGGAAAATATGCTTAAAATTACTGCTGGCTGGAGGCCCACAGTCTTTATAATCCAGCAGTTCTATTTGTAATGCTGTTTCAGGCATAATGGTGGAGTAGAGGAAGTGGATTCCTTGTTCTACCTTTATCACACACTTCATTCCTCAAGCACATCACCTATGAGCTCATATTCTGATTGCCTCACTACCAAAAATATCACTATGGAGCACCCTTCCTCAGGGTCAGACTTCACAGGAGTCAGGAGGTCGCCAAACATTGGCCTCTGTTCACCTCTTCCCTTCTCGCCCCATCAACAGCCCTATAATTCTGCTGCACATCCATGCCTCCCCCAAGTCATAAGCAAAATCATCATCTCGATAGGGTTCATGAAGGAAAAGCAGTTTCTTCATATCTTCCCTTTGCTTTCAGATACATCTTTACTTCTTACCATTGCTTCTGAGACAATGTTCCTTGCCTTCCACACTGGACTCGAGGAAAGGCCATGAGATTGGGAAGCCATGGAAGAAGAGAGAGACCAGTCAAGATAATCAAGATAATCACTGGAGCTGGCAAGGTCTCGTCAACTCACTCAGGCAAAGCGAGTCTCCACAAATCTCCAGCCTGATATGTAGAGGAAAAGATTCTAGTCAGTGACCACAAACAAAAGTTAGACCAAGATAAACATAATGGCATCAAGTCCTCTGGAAACAATGGCCTCTAAGTCAGTGCAGCCACTAGGGGCAAAGCTCTTATGCCACCTGAGTCTAAAGGACTTGGCAGCACTGACTGCACATTCCAAAGGATCACTGCCTTGTTTCCCATAAGCAAAGCCATCAAATGACAGAGTTCCGAATCCTGAGTGCCCTTTCTGAATTTTTATCTACAGAATATATCAACTGCCTAAACACAAAATAATAAATCTTATTAAGAATTTTTTAGACATCAGAATGAATAGAATATAAATTTAAGAGTAATTTTTTTTGCTACTTAGCCTTTCTCACTATAAATTATCCAGGCCTTCTATAATTAATAGGCTTTCTTCAAGTTTTATAAGCTTCTGACATGGCCTTTTAAGTTCGTATTAAAGAAGTTAACTTCTAAGAGATAATAAATTCATTAAAAATCTTTAAAAGTATGGTAGCTTAAGGGTATTTATTTGTGTTTCCATAGATTCTTAAAGAACAAAAATAGCTAATTAAAAATACTCAACACATATTTTTTGTTTAAGACACTTGACCAGTATTAATAGGGAGAAAATTCTGACAATAGTTTTAACACAAAGAATAAGAAAGATTATTAAATGAATATGTGGAATTATAGCTATTCTTATTATGTCTGCCCCTCCACAGTATTGAGATCTATTCTATAAGTTATTTTTGTGTTGTTGTTTTGGCAAAGCTTTGTAATTTTTGATATTGACTTTGAGAATAGTTACCATTAAGTCTAGAAACATATAAATGATGGGGGAAATATTTTAAAGCATAAGTATAATCACTTCACTCAAATGGCCCATAAACGCTATCAGTAACTTTTGGCCCATCTACAATATTTACACAGGAGATCCTGGTAGACATGGGAAAAATCCATCTCTTAATAATATCCAAAAAAACACATAAAATGTTCATGTAGAAAATCCTAAGATTCTGATAAGAAAACATAAGGAGATCATGGTGGAAATCCAGAGGTGCCATGGATGGAAAGATATGGATGGAATGCTTGTAATTTTCTTGTTAGTACTTTTGTACATTCCAGCTAATGTTGTACCATTGCCTGAAGAATTTATTTTATATTAAATATCAGTATAAACCCAAACAATTTTCTCATGGCAGCCAAGATGTGAAAATTTTCCTCTACCCAGAACCCCCAGAAAAAGTTAAATTTAGTGAATTGCAAGTATATTCTTTCTTCACCCGCTTCTTCCTCAGTCTGAGTGTGACTCCATGTTCAGATGTAGTAAGGGGGAAATGTATCAATGAGTCATGCTTGTAGTTAAATAATTACCTGAATTGACAACTAAATTAAATCCTCACTCATTGCCCACCAAAGGTGATACAATTAGAACTGTGCAAATAATCCAGGAAGACAAGCCAAAGCAGGGCTTGGTTGACTCATTTCTAGCATTGATCATCCAGGGAACTTTTATAAAAATCCACAGATTTGCTTTTCTGTCCTTTGCCAAGAAACTGATTGTACCTGACATTTCAGTAGATTTAAAAGTCTTGAGGGATATCAAATGATTCTTCTAGCTGATATTTACTTCCCCAAAGACAGAGCTCTGTTTATGCTCCCCTATTGCTACACTCTAATAGCCTTGTGAAATCTGATAGGAAAATATGACACTTAGTCAATGCTGTGTCAGGGACCCAGGAGCCCAGTAGCCCAGAGCTGCCATAACACAGCTGTTTTGCTTTGTGATAAATGGTCAACTAAAGGAAGGCACCAAGTCCACGTAGGTTTGGTAATAACCATAACCACTAGGGATGGGCCGATGGCACTTTAGTCCTGCCAGGTAGAGCATGTCTATTTCTTGAGACTGTGGAGTCAGACAACCTGGGTTTTGAATGCTGGCTCCAACACTCATAGCTTTGTGACATGGACATGTAACTTACCCTCTCTAAGCTCCAAAGGAATGCCAATGCTTACCTATAGACTTATTCAAAAGCTAAATGATAAACACTCAACCATGTTTATTATTGTGTTTGTTATAATATAAAAGTTTTATATCCGTTTTCTCTGCTAGGTTTATAACAACAATTAATGAAAGCTGGATATGAACTAGTAGCACTTGCCTCAAATTTTTAGGTTCGTGCCAGGGAAGTAACCTATTCTTATTCCCAACAGTTCTTTGAGCCTCATAGAGACAAAACATTCAATTTAATGGCCTGTACGTCTGAAATTTTACATTATAAAAATATTTTCATTTCTGTATGCTTTTCCAAAAAGAAAAACTGATGGAAAGGGAAATACAGTGCTGTATTTGAGGTCAAACGAGGAGATTACAAGTAGATAACACTGCAGTCCAGACCTTATTTCCCTGGAGGCCCATGACCAATCACTTGCATGAATGCTGGTCTACAGGCACCACAGTGGGAATCGAAAGGACATCTATTGGTAACCAATAAGTCTGGATCTGAATCATTTGTATTAATTATTAATTCAAACTTCAATTCTTACATCAGTGAATTAAGGATAATCATGCTTCCACTATCTATCTCTAGAGACTATGTATCTCTAGAGTCTCTCAGGTGAGAGAGTGTATCACTAAAAATTCTTTGGAAATTGTAATTCATAGTGATAATGTAAAGCTTATCATTCAAGCAATAAAAATTCTGAGAAAGAAGAGATCATTTCAAGATGATCTTAGCTATAATATTGTCTCTCTGTTTGACCAGATCATAATAAATGTAGCATATATTGCACCTGAGAACACATTGGATGTCACACATTGGATGTCACCATGGCTTGAATTAGTTTCCTAGGGCTGCCATGACAAATAGCTTATGACAAGAGGAAAGAATTCTCTCACAGAGAGGGGAGGAACCAAGATGGCAGCATAGGTAAACACCTATTTTGCTGCCCCACACAACAATTCCAAAACTACAACTTAACAACAAAACAAACATCATCCAGAATCACCGGAAAGCTGGCTGAGTGAAAATTCCACAAATAAAAGTAAAGATAGGACATTGTGACTTAGAGGAGCGGAGGAGCACAGCCTTGAAGAGAGATTTGGAGCTGTGTGCATGCAAGTGGTAAAGGGCAGGTGGCAGCAAACTCAGCTGGTGTCCTCCAACGGGGAGGGTGGAGGTGTCCCACTGCACTGATTCCCCAGTTCCAGGTGAGATCCGAGGTCCAGAGAAGGCAAGCTAAAACCCTGGCGCGGCAGAGGTTTGCGAGTTTGAGGAGAGTGCGCGTAACTTGAAACGGCAGTTTGCGTGTAAAGTTGGGGACAGAAGTGCACAACTGCACAGAGAGGACTCGTGACTTGCTCCCTCATTCGGGAGACCACCAGACTGCTTTTTTTTACAACCCTGGGCGAGACTTTGGGTGTGCAGACTCATTTGGGGAGAGGCAGAGTTGTCTGGCAATGGGTGGAGAAAGTGGCGGCTTTCTCTCAGAGGGAGATGCATGCAGCCGTTACCACCTGGCACAGAGACCCACGTGCCACATAGGGTGGAGCTGATGCTGCCTTCTCAGCCCAGAGACTCAGCCCATCCAACCTGAACACAGCTTACCTTCACAGCCAATTGGCCTAGAGGTCAAACCCTCCTAGTGCTAACAACAATAAGTTGGGCTTAACTTCAACAATATTGTACAACTCATAAAGGACTGAGGTAAGAGTATCCACCTCAGGTAAATGGGGAAGCTGAGCCACTGTCCCTTAGAGGACATCTACCACACAAAGCTAATGGACCAACTCAGGAAAGCAGCCACAATGCAGAGAAATGGAAAGAAATAAGATGTGAGAGAAATGGAGGAAAAAAGACGACTAGACATAGAGTTCAAAACCATGGTTATAAGGTTTTTCAAGAGGCTCCTAGAAAAGGCCAAGACCTACAAGGAAATGAACAAGATCTATGAGGAAATGAACAAGACCTATGAGGAAATGAACAAGACTTACGAGGAAATGAACAAGACCTATGAGGAAATGAACAAGACCTATGAGGATATGAAAAAGGACCAACTAGAAATTAAGCATACACTGACTGAAATAAAAAATATTACACAAAGTCCTAAAAGCAGTCCAGAGGACCGCAAGAACCAAGTCAAAGATTTGAAATACGAAGAAGCAAAAATCCACTCATCCAGAAAAGCAAGAAGCAAAAAGAATCCAAATAATTGAAGACAGTGTAAGGGACTTCTGGGACAACCTCAACCATACCAACATCCGAATTATAGGGGTGCCAGAAAAAGAGAGAGAGCAAGATAATGAAAACCTACTTGAAGAAATAGTGACTGAAAACTTCCCCCACCTGGTGAAAGAAATTGACTTAAAAGCCCAGGAAGCACACAGAACCCCAAAATATAGAAATCTAAAGAGGACCACATCAAGACATATCATAATTAAAATGCCAAGAGCAAAAGACAAAGAGAGAATATTAAAAGCAGCAAGAGAAAAACAATTTGTTACCTATAAGGGAGCACCCATACAATTATCAGTGGATTTCTCAACAGAAATGATGCAGGCCAGATGGGAGTGGCAAGAAATATTCAAAGTGAGGAATAGCAAGAATCTACAACCAAGATTACTCTATCCAGCAAAGCTATCATTCAGAATTGAAGGTCAGATAAAGTGCTTCGCAGATTAAAAAAAAAAAAAAGCTAAAGGAGTTCATCACCACCAAACCAATATTATATGAAATGCTGAAAGATATTCTTTAAGAAAAGGAAGAAGAAAAAGGTAAAAATATAAATTATGAACAACAAATACACATCTATCAAGAAATGAATCTAAAAATCAAGTGAATTAATAATCTGATGAACAGGATAAACTGGTGAATATAACAGAATCATGGACATAGAGAGGGAATGGACTAACAATTCTTGGGGAGAAAAGAGGTATGGGAAGTGCAGCAATAGACTGGACAAAAATCATGCAACGATGGGAGAAGACAGTGTGGGAAGGTGAGAGCAGAGGGTGGGATGGGTACCGGGTGGAGGGGAGATATAGGGGGAAAAAAGGAGGGGAACAATGTAATTAATAAACTGAAAAATAAAGATAAAAAATATAAAAATAAAAAATATAAACAACAAACAAACAAAAAGAATTCTCAAAGACATGAAGGATAGAAATCCAAGATCAAGGTATTGACAGGGTTGTGCTCTCTCCAACGGCTCTTATGGAGACTTAATTTTCTGCCTTCTCCAGCTTCTGTTGCCTCCAGATATTCTTGGCTTATGGCCACATCATTCTAACTTCCTGGCTGTGATCCCATTGCCTCCTCTTCTGAGTGTTTCCTCTGTGTATCTCTTCTAAAAGCTCTTGTCATTGGTTATAGAGCCCACCCAGATAATTCAAGATGAACTCATCTCAAAATTCTTAATTAATCTGTAAAGACCCTTTTTGCAGACACACTTACATTCACATGTTCCAGGGGTTAGGACCTAAAAATATGCTTTTCAAGGCTGGGGAATACACAAATTACATATTTAAAAATATTAAGCTTCTTTTAAACAAATGAAATGACCACAAAGCAGCCAGCCTTTTCCCTGTTAGATTAAGGTCAGATGTAACTATGGCTCCCTCATAAGAAAAAAAAAACTGGAAACAAGTTCTTTTATGAGAAAATAAGTGAAGAGATACTAACTACAATTGAAAAAACACTGGGAAACAAAAGACTTTCTATGGGTTGGTGTATTATTTGCTAGGGTTGTCATAACAAAGTACCACAACTGAATGACTTCAACAACAGAAGTTTATTTTCTCATAATTTTGGAGGCTAAAAGTCTGAAATCAAGGTGTTGGCAAAGCTGGTTTCTTCTGAGGTCTCTTTCTTAGCTTATAGATGGCCATCTTCTCCCTGTGTCTTTACAAATTCTTCTTTCTAGATGCCTCTGTCCAAACCTTTTCTTCTTATAAGGACATTTCTCATATGCAATTAGGCCTCATTCTAATGACATCATTTTAGCTGAATTGCCTCATTAAAACCCAATTTCCAAACATATCATATTCTGAGGTATGACTTCTACATATATATTTTAGGACTTCTACATATATATTTTAGGAAGACACAATTCATTCTATAACAGTCAGCAAACTTTATTAAAGGGCCAGTTTTGCAGGTCATTTGGTCTCTGTCTCAACCACTCAACTCCACCATTGTACTTTGAAAGCAAGACATGATGCAAACTAATATCTGTGCCTGTGTTCCAACAAAACAAATAAAACAAAAATTAGAGGATGAGGCTCAAAAACCAAACGTAATTGAGCAACCTAGCTGTAGTGTCCCACCCCTCAGATGGGGTTTCTGACTCAGGGACACTGAGCTCCCACCTACAGTTGCTTTATGGAGACAATGGGAGCAGGCCAATATTGCTTTGTTTTGTGTGTGTCTGTTGGATGGGGGGGGGTATTTTTTAGAAAAACTTTTCTTGTTTTATTATGTTAAACATGTGGAATGTACTTTACCATCTTCACCATTTTTAGTTTGTTTAGCAAATTAGCTTTGTGCAGCAGATCTCTGGAACTTTTATATCTCACAAAATGTAAACTCTGGACTCATTAAACAACTATGCACTTGCCCTCTCTCAACTCCTGACAAGCACGATTCTACTCTGGTTCTATGAGTCTGAGTATTTTAGATACAATATATAAGTAGAATCATGCAGTCATTTTGTAACTGGTTCATTTTGCTAAACATATTGCCCTTAACTTTCATCTATGTTATGGACATGATAGAATTTCCTTCTCTTTTATGGCTGGATAATATTACATTGTATGTATATGCCACATTCTCTTTATCCACTCATCTTTCAATAAACACTTTAGTTATTTCTACCCCTTGGCTATTATTATGAATAATGCTGTAATAAAGATGGGTGTGCAAATATCCCTTCAAGATTTTGTTTTTATTCTTTTGAATATAAACCAAGAATGGAATACTCCAGTGTTGCTTTTGGGATACTCTGATTTTTATCAGCAAGGCAAAGGTGTTTTCATTCTGTTATTTTGGAGACAGTTATTTTGGGAAGCTGTTTCTCTACACTCTTTAGTAATACCTGTATAGAATTAATAAAACAGAAAGAAGGCAAAAAGGAAATATGGAAAGAGAATAATCCCTCTAAAATCCCATTTTCTTCCTGACTTCTTCTAAACACCCATTAACAGTAACAGCTTTTAGATGTGGGGCCAATCTACCTCTTAAGTAGAAAAATATAATTTTAGAGAGAGCAAAAGATTGTGAAGAATTGAATTTCTAGGACCTTTTTAATTAAGCTTGAAATTTTGCTTAGGGGCCTAATTTAATTTTCCAAGGTCTTTTGGGGATCTTTACAACCATTAAACTGGAACTAAGGATACATAAGTTGGAGAAGAAAATAAGAACTTCCATTTGCTGACTGAGAAACTGAAATAACTAGAATTCCAATCAGCAATGGTAAGCAGTGTAAGATATGTGAGAAGTACTCATATATTAACCACAGAAGGTCTGTTAGCCAAGGGCCTAGAGCTACTGCCTCTGAATCCCATAGTGATTAGGGAATGATATAAATTACTATTATTGATTACAATCATGGCTCCCATAAAAGGTCCAGAAGTGCAAGAGGTTCAGGTACAGTGGGGTCAAGGTCTCAGATGTCACCAGTTGTCAGTTTCTCTCACTACTAGAGAAGCGTTTTTGCCATATGGCAAGCACTATGGCCACTAATAACCCAAGACACACTTACCAACCACCAGAATGGAAGCATCCTCCCTGATAGTTCTAGCATAAAAATCCCAGTGACAGCTCCAGTTAGCGCCATGTGTCTGTCTCCAAACCTTCCACTAGGATGATGGCCAATGGAGTAAACACATTTTCTCTTTTAGAAAATGAGTGAAAAAATATTAAGATCTCTACATGTTTAATCAAGAGGAAAATTTTTTGTCTTCTCAATCCTATTTTCTTACTATGAAATACAGAATTTACATATCTCCTACAGCACTATATCTGCCTCCAAGTCTCTGAAGTCTAGTATGTATTTTAGAACTTCATGCTCTGAATATTAGGCTTGATTATAACTGCAGTAAATTGCCCTGAAAAAAAAAGCCAAATTTCACTTTCAGGGTGTGTCTCATTTCCTTTACTGCCCAGAATTGTAATATACAGAATGCTACTGGAAAAAAGTAGGCCCTTGACCAAAGATAGAAATACTTATTTTGGTGGTGTTATTAAGATAAAATGTCTCATTGTAATAATATTGCTTGTAAGAGAATTTGAAAATAGTTTTCTTTTAATTAAAAAAATTTTACTTTGAGATAGCAATTTCTAACATCCCAGCACCTAGCATAAACAGCATCTACCAAAATGTAAATAAAATTTAAATTTACAAATAAGCCATAATTGCATTAATTCCTTCTTGCAGCTCTATGTGGCTTATCTCTTTGACTTTTCCTAAATTATAGGACTTGTATTTCCTAGAGAAATAGGACATTTTTTATCTGTCCATCATATCGATGAAGTAGGCTAAATCAGAAGGATAGATACTTTATTATCATAAGATTTAACATTCAGACCAACTTTTATAATATTTTATTCAAATTTTCCTGTAGAAGCTAAAAAGAAAATTCCACAAAAAATTTTATGTAAATTAGAGTTGGGGCAGGAATTAGCCCTAACTCTAATTCACATAAAAGTATACACTGAGTGGCCAGATTATTATGATCTCTGAATGCATAATAATCTGGCCACTCAGTGTGTGTGTGCTCAGTGCATGAATTCGTGCATGGGTGGGGTCTGGTCAGACTGGCCCCGGGGGGGAGGGAAGGGGGACATGGGCAGTTGGCCAACCTGCCTGCTGGTCGAACTCCTGGTAGAGGGGACAATTTGCATAATAACCTTTTGTTATATAGAATATACACTGAGTGTCCAGATTATTATGCATTCAGAGATCATAATAATCAGGCCACTCAGTGTATGTTGATCCTGGGGAGAGAGAAAGTCAGAAAGCAGATTGCCATGATCCTTAACAACCAGAATAAAATGCAGACACACTGGCTTCCTCATTCTCCAAATTGGAAACATCTTTGTTGCCCTAGCTAGTTTGGCTCTGCAGATAGAATGTCAGCCTGTGGAATCAAGGGTCCTGGGTTCGATTCTGGTAAAAGTCATGTGCCCAGGTTGTGGGTGTGGAGGAGGCAGCCAGTCAATGATTCTCTCTCATCATTGATGTTTCTATCTCTCCCTCTCTCTTCCTCTTTGAAATCAATAAAAATATATATTTTTAAATTTTTTTAAAGAAACATCTGCATTGTCCAAGTTCTCACTATTCCCATAATTAAAGGGGCAGCTCCTAAAAAATGGGGCTTTTCAAAAGTGTACCAGGTATTTTGAAACAGTAATGCAAGATGTCCTGAATTTAGGAGGTCCCTAAGTATTTTTGACTTTTGGGGGATATGGAACTAATTTTCTATTATTGGTGGTCCCAACCATTTAAGTTGTAGAAATTGAATCAATATACAAATACCATATTTTGTTTAAAATACACCACCATAAATTATTATTTTGATTACTTTTAAGGAAGAAAAAAATATCTGCTAAATAAGTTTTCACATTACTTAGGATATTTACTTTATTCACATTACTTAGAATATAAACATTGTAAGTATAAATGTTTATCATATATTATATATATATATATATATATATATATATATATATATATATATATGAAATAAAATATAAGGGGAATATATTGGTTAAGGTATCCCTAAAGCTTCTTTCTCAACCTTCTGAAATTTTCCACTTAGAGTGTTGGTGACACAATACCCACAAAGAGCTCACTTCTATCCCAGGATTCCTGCCAGTCCTCTGACATCTATCCTAAAAGCTTTGTTACTGGTACTTCCCATCTTACCAACTTGCCAACTGAAAGTTCTCAGATAGTAACTAGGATTCAGGCCCTCAGTCAAATGGTCTAAAAACAGTCTTTTAATAGTGGCCTTCAGGGACTGCAATTGTTATATCACCCAACTTGGAATTATAACCATATTTGCTCATATGCAAGTCATGAAACTATATCTCTTGATTGACAGCAATTGTAAGATGCTGTAAGATGCAGCCTCGTTTAAAAGATGTTGAAATGATTTTTAAAGTTTATTTTTTAATAATGCAATAATTCTCCTGTCGTTTTGTACTATCCAAACCACTAAAATGACAAGATGAGAATAAAAGATCCCTGAAAATATGCCACTTCCCATTCCAATGCCTCTTCATAAAATCAATAGGCTAGGAGATATCAACTGAGTTTTAAAATATAAATAACCCAGGTTGGCCATATTCAAACAAGTGCACACGTTATATTATCCAAATTCAATACCGATGCCTTGGAATCTGCTTTCTCAAGACTGCAGGTCTCAAGAGCACTTACATTCATTTTCTGAATCATCAGTGTTGATGAAAACTGTAAAAATGAAGAAACAATAAAAAACCTTATATATCCTTACCAAACAATGACAGTTTTGACTCCTTAAGTTTCCATTATCCAAATCATGATGAATTTCAATTGCAGCTCAAACATTTTAGTAATTCAGTCATCTCAAATCCATTTCAGAAGTAGGTGGAAATAAATTTTAAATGAACGGCTTATCATATTTCTTTATAGCATTCCTCAGAAGTTTTACATTTTATTTTACATTACCAAAATCCAGCCTGCTTTTCTGCTCAATGTGATCAGTTTTAAGAGATTTATACTGCCCAGCAGTTGAGCATTGACCCAGGAACCAGGAGGTCACCAGGTCAATTCCAGGTCAGGGCATATGGACCAGTTGTGGGCTCAATCCCTAGTTGGGGCCATGCAGAAGACAACCAACCAATGATTCTTTCTCATCATTGATGTTTCTATCTCTCTCTCTCTCTCCCCCTCTCTCATCCTCTTTGAAATCAATAAAAATATATTTTTTAAAAAGAAAGATCCATACTAACATTTTTATCACAATTATTGAGCTCAATTGAATTGACAAATAGAATTTTGGTGCAAGGACATATGATCCAAATGGAAAATTTTCTTGAGCCCTGAAGTCTTTGAAACAAATGGAAAATATTTACTAGCCCATAATTTTTAGGATCTGCCTTCCTCAAAAGTGTAGGCACATAATAAATGAAATAAAACCCATATTCTGTTCCACTCAGTCTGGCACAAAATGTACTTTTATTTAGATGAGCAATAATATTTAAGGACTTCCTCCCTCAAACATGTTGTAAATTATAAACAGTACTAAGCATAAAACTCAGCAGATTCAGGCTAGTAGTTATTTTCAAATCACTTTGGTTCCATCCTATTCTTTTGGTCATCCTCTCAGTGAGTGAAAATTATTTTGTTTACTTTTCATTTGCTGCTATTATTCACTGGCAGTGTGGACAAGCCATAATAATACTATGTCATTAATGAAAATGACTAACAAATATTGGGATTACATAGGAAAAAAAGAAATCAGGTGAGCCAGCTGCAGCCACCTGGCCATCTGAACCTGGTCTTCTGGGAAGCCATGGGGTACATTGCAGAGTGGAGCTAGTTTGCCACCCCTACAGTAAGTGATGTCACCTAGAGACACAAGTTAGAGAAGGTAATGACCAATTCTGATGTTCCTCATTACCTTCCACTCCCTACTTTTCCTACCTATGTCCCTTTATTGAAAAGGAGAGGGAGAGGCATTAAGGGATGGAGGCAACTGTTACTTACTCATTTTTTTATAAACATTAGTAATTTCTAAAAAAAAAAATTACCAAGCCTAGTAAATCCACAAGTATTTATATATTGAATCTTTAATGATTACAGCATAGAGTATTATGGTCTAAAAGCATTATGTGGCAGTTTTCTCTTTCCTATAGATGAGAATTTTAAAATCTCTTGAACTAGAGAAGCTTGGAGTAAAGTCAAGCTAAGGTTGGTCATGGACTTCAAAGCTGTAGGTGACTAAAACATCTAGTCTACTTCTCTTATTTTTCAAATAAAGAAACTGAAGCTCCAGGAAGCTGAGTGTTGCCCAAGATGATACAGTTGAAGAACTGAAAATAAAAGCAAGATTCTGGGCTCCCAAACCAACATCCTGCCCCTTTACCATATATAATGTGTGATGACAGAACCTCAGAGGTATGCACATTGCTGAAGACTTCCATTTCCTTAAAGACCTCATTTTATTTACTTAGAAGTCTAGAATTGAAATGCTGAGGACAATTAGATGCCTGAACACTGAGAGTCAGAATGCATCTGAATCAAATTATTCCTAACAAACAATTTACATTAATTCATCACTCATTGGTAGCTCTAAAACTCATTACAGACATTAATTAGCAATCCTACACAATATTCCTTAGAGGAAAGCTAAGCATTATTACTTTTGTAGAACAGAGAGGGACCCCCCTACACATTGTATGTGTTTGTTGTCAAGTGCCCTAGCTAACAAAACTCAGAGATGTGCCTCAAACCTAATAATGTTTAGAATAGTGATATTCTAAAAACACAATTTTTCTGAAAAAATTAGAAGCACAAATTTCTAAATTTCGGTTTCAGTTTATCCTGAGGACAGTGTCTTTTACCCTTGATGTATTTTAATTTCTTAAAATTTTAGAATTTTGAGAGTCTCATTTTATACATCAGAAAACTCAAAATAAGAGGACTTAAAATATTCCCAATTTGGGAAAATTGTTCTCCCTATTAATTTGTAGAATTAGTATAAAATTCAAAAATTAATAGTATTGATACATATGGAGGCATACTTATACAGTATATTAAGCTATATTGATTTAATTGCCACTGTGTTCATAAATTAATGTGATCTTGTAAAAGAAGAGTATGCCATTTGAGTTAAAATATTTACATTTTCTATTTTTAAAAAAATTAAAATTATAAGAAAAAAAGTGTCCACAGCTAACTTTAGGCTAAAAATTATGTCCAGTTCATTGCCTGCAAAGCCAATTAATCAAGAGATATCTATCGACCCCCTGCTGATGCTGAACTGTGTAGGGACTGGTCTTCTAGGAGGGAACCAGACAAACAGCCCAGCCTGCCTGCAGCTTCCCCTGGAGCCCTGCCTACACCATTTGTCAAACTTTTCTTGGCACTGACTTAAGGGTAAGAGAGAAAATAAATTGGGAAATATGTTTTTATGATCTGTTATAATCTCCAGTCTTGACCATAGAACATCCAACCAAGATTTTCCCTTCACCTATTATATGCAATGTCCTAGGAATAAAGCAGTGCCTTCCAGGTGGCTGACACCTTGGTAGAATTTACTTAGGACAAGGTTAAAGGGAAGGGTGGGTTAGGGGATGGGGCAGCTGGTTTGCATTAATGATAGGAGCTCGTAGTTACTGAGTGTTTACTGTACCCTAGATTGTTTTTATTTTATTGCTACAATCATATAAGGTAGATACTATGGACACCATTTTATAACTGCTAACACTGAAGTAGGAATGAAATAAGTTACCCAATTGGCAGAGCCAGGATTCAAACCCAAGCCTGTATGCTACCAAAGACCATCCTCTTATCCATACTGCTGCTGTAAGGTCCCAATAACAAAACAAAACAAAATCTAGAAGTAAGAATAGAGATGCACCCCAGCTCACCCCAGCTCCTTTACCAAAATTAGACCAGGTCTCTCTTAGCTAAAAGCAACTAAAGGATGAACAATAATAGAAATCAGGCCAAGTCTTGTCACCCTAAACAACACAAATAAAATTAATTCTAGAAACTGTTTAAACTGAAGAAGAGAAACCAGATAAAGATTGTGATAACACGCTACAGATAATGATAATGAAGGCTAAAATAGATGACAGAAGAGCTGTTGTTGCCCATAATGGTTTTCATAAACCTGCCAAATTTCTAAATGATGCACTATTAGCTCTACATTTGTAAGTAAAGGCCATAGAACTTTTTAAAATCTTTTCTTTATTATTATTGGCACTATTACAGATATCTCCCTTCTCCTTTTTGTCCACCTCCACCCAGCTCCTGCCATCCTTCCCCTGGCCTTCATTACATTGTTGTCTGTGTCTATGGGTTATGAATATATGTCTTTGGCTAATCCATTCATCTTCTTTCATCCAGTCCCACCTTCTCCCTCTTAAAATAGCACAATTTCCGTGACCCATGAAAGACATTAAACGTATATCCTATATAATAAAAGGGTAACATGCAAATAGACTGAACAGCAGAACAACTGAACAATCAAAACATAATATGCTAATGATATGCTAAGGCTGCTCAACCCCTCTCTATGATGTGCACTGACCACCAGGGAGCAGATGTTCCAACCCGTAAGTTAGCTTGCTGGGTCGGTCTCGCTGATCAGTACTGAGTGAGATGGGCTGGACAAGCCCTGGAGCCCTTCTGCAGTCCCTCTCTCACCCAACCATGCACCAGTGGGGTCTCTAGCAATCTGGGACCCCTTGGGGGATGTCAGAGAATCAGTTTCAGCCTGATCCTGCAGGCCACTCCCCTTGGGAGGGCACCAGATGGAGGGCTCATGGCTGGCGAGCACTGCTGTGGCAGCATGAGCCTCTCCTGATGGGGACTATTTGGGTGCGAGCCCATGGTAGGCACAAAGGGGCTGGGATGAGGAGGAACAGCCAGTAGGAGCTGCAGGTGGTGTTGGACTGTGGGTTTCAGCCTTAACCCTGCAGGCCACCCCCAGAGGGACCCCACCCATGCACAAAGTCATGCACCGAGTCTCTAATTCCCCAATTACTTTATTGGATAATGTTTCCCTAAAGTCTTCTTATATGAATGAGACAATAGGGAAATTGGGGGATGAGAAAGAAAGCAAGGGGGAGAGAGATTTTGAGTATTGAGAAAGAGGGAGGCTGAAAGAGAGGTAAAGAGGGAACCAAGAGGGACAGAGGAAGAAATATCAAAATGCCCATGTTACTTATTCAAGAAGCATGGATTTGGGGAGAAATCTTTGGTGAAATAGTTCAGCATAAAAATAAACATAGGCTGCCAAATTACATCTATAGTCTTACTAGATATACTCATTTGCCTTTTTTTAACCTTCAAGGCTAACAAGTACCTGTTACATTTCTTGTGAAATATGAATGTGAATATATAGGACACTGTCATATTGAAAAATGTATTACAAGAACCACTAATGGAAGATCTGGGTTCTAAATGTGGGTTCTCATTTACAAAAAGTTCTTCTAAGAAAAAATATAATGTAACTCTTGAATCAATATTTCCACAAAAATGTATGCACTTATATTTAGAGGCAGTAATTAATTATTTAATTCTATCTTAGTGTATTCATGCTGCTATAAAATTATAGATTGGTGTCTTATAAAGAATAGAAATTTGTTTCTCACAGTTTTGAAGGCTGAAAGTCTGAGATCAGGCTACCAGCATGTTTGGGTTCCTGGGGCTCACCAGCAGACCCTGAGCAATGGTTGAATGATTACTCTGACACAACCTTTGCTGTGAAAGAGAAAGCTAAGGGACTGCCTGGCTAAAAGAACCAGACAGCCTTGATTGCCTGCCTCATTATGCTTTTATTATAACAACAGTTTGAGATAAAGTTATATTTTATACACAATAACTAGGATAAGTAATCTTGGGAGGGCATATGTGTTTGCAGTGCAAAGACACCTGAAAATTAAACATAAGGATTGCAGTAAATATCCAAGGGTCTGCTTGTGCACAGACTTGTTTGGAAAGGTCAAGAAATAATTAAGGGTGCTGCCTTTGACACTCACCTAAATAGGAGTTCTGATAAACAGGGCAGGCCACCTTCAGCACACTTCCCTTTTCTTAGAATATCCTCCTTACAAACTTTCCAACCAAGTCTTGTATGCTCCCCAACAGTTGGGTGAGGACCCTCTTCTCGCTGGAAGATTTCTAGCAAGAGCTAACGTTTATTGATTGGTAACTATGTGCCAGGCACAGTGTCATGTATTTACATGTATTATCCCATTTGACCTTCACAACAGCCTCATAACCATAAAATTATTTTATCTCATTTTATAGATACACTAGAGGTCTGGTGCGTGAAAATTCATGCACTGGAAGGGGGGGTCCCTCAGTTTGACCTGCCCCCTCTCACAGTCCGAGAGCCCTCAGGGCTGGGAAGCAACCCAGTGATCAGGGGAAGGCAATGCCCAATCACACCTCTGGTGCTGCCACTGTTGGCAGTGCAAGCCTCAGCCAGCCCTGGTTACCTGAACCTCAGGCAGCCTGGGTGGCCGGGCAGCTGCCATCCAAGACTTGTCTGTGCCTCAGGCTGGCCCTGGGTGGGTGGCAGGCTGAGGGGACAGGGGGAATCCAGAGGCAGGCACCCCAGAGGGGCTGAGGAGACTGGGCACTGCCATCTTTGGCTGTCAATTAGCATATTCCTTCCTTATTGGCTATGGGTACTGCCATATTTGAGGGCATGACAGTTAATTAGCATATTCCATCTTTCTTGGCTGTGGGCACCATCATCTTTCAGGGCGTGGTAGTCAATTACCATATTCCCTCCTTATTGGTTGTGGGCACTGCCATCTTTGTGATGGTGGGAGGGTCAATTAGCATATTCCCTCTTTATTAGATAAGATAAAATGAGGTTCAATATATACATTGAGCAACTTGACCAAAACCAAATATTTTGTTAGTAGTGAAACCAGAATTTGATCCCAGGCTGCTGACTCCAGAACTCTTTATTTTAACTAATATGCTAAATAAAATGTATAAATAAGAATCACACCACTTATAATGAAAATGCTCCTGTGCATAATGCTTTTTTTTTCAAGTAGGATACACAAATAGTATCTATTCGAATAATAGTACTTTTCATTTGGAGAAGCACCAATCAATAATAAAGAAAGGCTGTGTTTATATCAAAACTATTCATCAAAACAAAGGTCTAAGGTTATTTTGTTTGAAGTTCACCTTTCTATTAGTTAAAGATGAAAATGTCCTCTAAAACAAATTTAGAATTCCTAGAACAGCCTGACCTTTAATATTTGTCATCACACAAATGTTTTTTAGTGTCATTATCTTATTATCATTGGTATATTTTCATTTTTCATCCTTCTCTGTTCATTAATCAAGCTAACATCCTGTAAACAGCTAAATTTATACAAAAATATAAATAGGATAGAGTTTATTGGTTACTCACCAAAATACCAAAAGATCCATGGGGAGAAAATTATGTTACAAAAACTGCAGCTTGGGGAACAATCTTTCACAGTTACTATCATTTTATCTCAAATTATTATTTTTCCCTGAGGAAGACTATAAGATTATGAGCTAAGAAATATAAAAAGTTCAAAAGAAAAGTGAATTGCTTCAGAATAGTCAACAATTAGAAACTTTTGAGATAAAGTAGTACAAGTCAAAGATTATCTAATAGTAATAGTTTTGCATTTGCTTTGCTTGGATGTTTGAGTGATTGCCCTGTGCTAAATCCTTCACATGGATTGTTTTTCATTTGGGTTTCCCCAAGAACAGACTCTAAGGCAAAGATTCAAGAGCACAGGTTTCATTTGCAGAATATAGGGAAAATTGGAAAGGAGACAGATGAGACAGGGAAGGGAAGATAGTCACTAAAGAATGCCTTATCAGGCCAGTTACCAGTACCACTGAAAAGAAACGGAAACTTAATTCTGTAGGAAAATGCTAAAAAGCTTTATAGAACACATGCCTCTTGTTATCATGCCTGAGAGTGAGGGAGTTGAGGTATTTACATACCAATTGCCTTCAGTCATTATTGTTGAGAGATTCCTTTGTCATGAATTCCTTAGACTCTCAGAGCTGCAGTCTTCCACAACTTCAAAGAAAGCCTCTGGTAAAGAGATATAGACCAGGACCACAGAAGGCATGACCTGACGGCATGAAATAGGGAGACTCAAGAGCTTTAGGCAGTGTACCTGCACACCTGCTACAGATGATCTAATATAACTTCTTGCCATAACCAAAATCACTCTATGAATTTGGTGGTATTTTTATCCCCATTCTGAAATGAGGATATTGAGGCTTAGAGTAACTTGGCAGTAGCTAAGAACAAGTAAGGAACAGAGCTTGCTGCAAAGTAGGTAGCCTGACTCCAGAGCCTCCAATTTTAGACGTTACTCTTTACAGTATTACAAAAGGTATTGTCTAAAAACATAACTCCATGAATTCCCCCAAGGAAAAGATGTCTATATCCTGTTTTCTTCAGCCAAGAAGACCTGGTAGAGATTTACCTTCAATACCTTCCATCATAAAAATGCTGGGTATGTTTTTTTCTAGCGCAATTTTCTATCACTTAGTATGTACTGAATAAATGAACAAATGAATGAATAGCTGAATGGACTCTATAAGGTTAGCCATAAATACATGTGTATGTAAGTTTTATTTCTAAAGAATTTTACTAGCCTCCCGTTTTAAAGGAGGTCATATAAATTCCACTATTTGGCCATATTTTGTACGTAGAGCCACAACTTTCTACAAAGGACCCCCATGTATTACTAAAAGCCTCAAGAAAATATCTCATATGGACTCTCAGATCATTCCAGTCACTGACTATGACAGCCACTACCTTTCCTTCTGTTCATCCCTTTTCTGCTGAATCCTCTATATCCACCAGGTGCCATTGCTTTGTCCAGACATTTCCATTGCTTCCCCAGGTGCCACCACTAATGCCTGGCAGCCCCATAGTGTGGTGTTAGTGTGGGTGCAGGAGACAACAGAGCAGCACTGCCTTGTTTATTAGTATCCTATATGGAGTGGTTAGTGAGAAAATTTCTTGAATGTTTACTCTCAGATGCCTCTTTTCCTAGGACCTAAAGGGAAGATACCAGGCAGATGCTATGATGACTAAGGATCTCTACCAAGGCCAACCTTGGCTGCTTGACTCTCCTTAACATGAGTTCTTACCCTGAGGCTTTCCTGGCCTAGCAAATTTGGGGATGCTCAACCAGCCAGTCCCCCGTCATCTAACCCCAATGTTACAATAATATCCCAGCTTGGCACCCCAAATCTCCATTTATACTTGGTAGAATACATAGGGTTAATATTTTGTGCATAACATATTCAGCATTGTATAGAATGTTGATAATATAACCTAATAATATTATGGCTGGCTGATATGTTCCTCAGTCACTAACCTAATTTGCCATCACTATGTCTACAAAATATGTGATTAATAAAAAATATTTTTTAAGTTTAAAAAACTTTTTTTAACTTGCCTAAAACCTATATTAGGGAATTTGGCAAACTCACAGAATTTAGTTTCCTAACCTGATGATCTGGTATCTAAGCAGTTTTTAAAATTTTTTGGCATCTAAGCATTTTAATGAAAGCTACAAAGAGAGATTATGCCTGAGCCCAAAGGAATAAATCTCAAGGATGAAATTACACGGCTTAAGGCAAATACATGAGTGTAACATTTTGGGCAGGAGAACTTTTCCTGACATTTCTCAAATGTGCAGCTAAACTTCAACTCCCACTATAAGTGAAGCTAGACATGAATGAAGAGCCCTATCTTAAATGTTGACCTTTCCTAGTCAAATGACAATGTGCTCTTTTGAGTGATGATCTTTAAATGCAAAAAATTAAACAACATTCATAAAAGTTTCCAGTTTCAGAAAGACTAGTTTCCCATAAAGTGTGTATAGGTGGATGAACACAAATATAAATATAATTACATTTAAGTTTTACTTCATCTCTTGGGGGGAGACAGAAAAATAAGCAAACAAAATGCAAATGCTATTTTACAAATACAAATCAGATTCCTATAATATCATGCACATAAAAGTTGTATAACTCCATGTCATGAGAAAGTTTCAAATTAAGGCAAAAGTTTAATCGAGTACCTACATGACTAATACACACTTAATGCAATCAAAAAATATTTAAATGTCTTAAATCAGTAGGCAACTTATCACTATTGGACAGGGAGCAAATGTGATGCAATTATGTACACCATGAATTATGGTTCGGAGGATAGTCCTGAGGACAATAACAAAGCACTCTTTTCAGAAACACTTTATCACCAACACTCTTGCTGGCAAAAAGTCAAACTTAAAACTTCCATAACTCAAAATCATCAATTGGCTGCTCCTGCACTCCCCCTACTGGGGATTGAGCTTGCAATCTTGGCATGTACACTGACAGGGAATCAAACCATGACCTCCTGGTTCAGAGGTGGATGCTCAACCACTCAGCTACGCCCAACCAGGAGGCAAGGATTAGCTTTTGACAGAAAATAAGCATGACTTCAATAGTAACAAATGAATATGGATGCAGCTTAGATTTTGGAAGTCCAAACAATTCCCAACTGCAGGCAACCTTAGGTAGGGAACAGGACTGAAGAAGGAGGAAATGGTGGTCTTGAGAGTACAAAAAGAGAAAATCTACCTTAAAACTGGAATTGGCCGCTCTCTTCTGAAACTGGTATTGACTATCCCTTGTGCTGTGTTCTACCCAGGGCCACAGAAGCAAGCTGGTGGGGAGTGAGACTTAGGCCCCTCACCATATCCTCTCTCCAAAGTCATCCCAAAGAATCATTCAAATAAAGACCTGCAAATAAACCTGAAAATGTTATCATCTACACTTTCAACACAACTCTTCTAGGCCTCCCTTTCAAAAAGACTGTTTCCTCAAAGCTCACCTTATGCAGAAATTTTGAGGATTCCATTGATTAATATAATGGGAAATTGAATATGTATGATCGAGAAAGGAATCTGATATTTTTAAGCATTGACAATAATGTAGGTGCTAGTTTCCTCACAGAAGCCAATCTCTCCACATTCTTCAGTACAATCAATCTACATCTTGCTGTCAACATACCAAAGGTTTGTGAGAAGACAGCTAGCTAAAACTGTGAGAAGTCAGCTAGCTAAAACTTGTTACTTGGCCACACTGAGCAGCAGGAAAGGCCCCAGAGCATGCCCCAGCATGTACTGAGAGAACCCCTCATTGCAGAAGGACAGGTTACAATCAGTCAAAAAGCCTCTGAATAGATCAATCCATCTGAGGAAGCTGTCCAGAGTCAGGGTGTCCTCTTGGGGAAAACCCTTGCTGCCTCTTTTTATTGAAAACTCTTCACCCTCCCAGAGGAGAGGAAGTTGAGTTCAGTGCATTAACAAATCTTCTTGATACTGATTGAATTAGATAGGAAAATTGCCTCGTCATTGACCTTTGTTCTGATTTCCAGTTGAAATATTAGATGAATATACTGTCAACTGAATAGATTAGAAACTAAATGTGAAAATGAGAGACTCTCTATTCTAGGTTATGCCATACAGAAGGTAGAAAACACCCTCTTCTTAACCTTTGTACACCACGATGCCAATAATGAGAATCATCAGGGTAGGCAAGTTTCCTTCCTGGGTGGCTGAAAAGCCAAAACTCTCTACAAGTTAGATATGCTGGCAGAAGTGGCTGGTGACAAGTGTTGGAAGGAGGTGTACTTTTTGCAAATCACTGTCACAACTGATGGAAATGCTTAAACATAATAAAAACAGCCTTAAAAATGTTTCAACATTAGGAAGCCAAAACAATCTGTCTACTAACTTCAGTTTCCAAAGGCAGCCATCCAATGACAGTTTTTGTGCTCTTATTTCACAACTCTTCATCTTTCTGGTCTTGTTGTTGGGCCTTTTAAAAAAAGAAGAAGAAGAAGAAAGAAAGAAATGATTAATTTAATCTGCAAAATAAAAGATGAATGATTTCAATTTGAGGTCTTGCAAAATCGTTTTGAACGTAAAAAAGGCTAAGTGTGCTTTCAAGGCAGTGGAAGAAAGACTATAAGAATGGGTGAATAAAATATTTTCCCCATCACATTCAATCTGTATATATTAATTAGGCTCTTGCCATGTTTATTAGGGGGCAGGCATTGCGTTAGTTTCTGGGCAATAGGATAAACACTAAATCTATGTCTGAAAACAGATCAGCAGCTCTGCATGTCTTCCTTGCAGTTGTATAAACCTTAGCCGTACAAAGTGAGCAGTTCAAAGATGTTACGGTAAGAAAAGCAACAGGACCCTGGGACATTGATGAGTTCTTCTGGCACTGGGCATTCTTTTGACCCAAATCTCATTTTTTTCTGTAGTAAATTCCAAATTGTGGCATTTAATTCTTTTTAACCAAACTGGCTTTAAACGTGTTCTCTGGGAAACGCCGAGAGGGCCTCTGCTTTCTGATAAGTATATACAACTAAAGTGTCTCAGCACCTTCCCTTGGTTATAAAACCAACTCCAGAAAATAGAAGCAAAAAATGAAAGCAGACTTGGGGACCCCAGGTGCTATTTGTGCCTCACTGCTGATGTCCTTCTCCCCCGACCCCAGTTACCTGATAAAAGCCAAACCTCTCACAGCTCCTTCTCTTTTTCAAGAGATTTGCCCCTTAACAAAGAGGAGTCAGGAGCTAGCCTGATAGCAGCCACTAGAATCTGGTCCTGATGGGGCTTCTGGGCACTCAGGTACTGAGATTAACTCAGGCTCATCTTGAATCCTAGTCCTTTTCCTTGATGGCTGTGTAACTCAGAGTGAATCACTTGACCTCTTTGTCCTCATTCATAAACTGTGGATAGCAATGCCCATCTCATAGGATTGTTAAGACCCAAAAAGTGAATGTGCATAAAGCACCTATCACAGTGCTGAGCTCCAATAGTCTCCTTCTCTTTGATCCCCATTTGTCTTTCCTCTGGGACCAGGAGCCCTCTTTACCATGAGTCATTCACCCAGCACCCCACACTGCTGTGCCCCCCTTTCAGGTCCTCCTCTCTTCCTCTGAGAGCCAAGGTCAGTCTTTTCCAGATTCTAATCACTTTTTTCATTAACAAATTTATGGAGATCTGATTCACATACCAAAAAATTCAACCATTGGATTTAGTGTATTCAGATACATGTGCAACTATCATCACAGTCAATTTTTTAAAATTTTTATATCCCCGCAAAAAGAAATGTAGTAGCAGTCACTTCCCATTCCCCCCCAAGCCCCTTTGTCCTACACAACCAATAATTGACTTTCTATCTCTATAGATTTATCTATTATGGACATTTCATATGAATGGAATCATACTATCTGTGATCTTTTCTGACTGGCTTCATTCACTTAACCTGCTTCAAGATTCATTGAAGTTGTAGCATGTATTACTTTTAATTACCAAATAATATTCCATTGTATGGATATGCCACATTTGTTTATTCATTCACCAATTGATGACATTGAGTTGTTTCCACATTTTAGCTATTATCCATAATGCTACTCTGAACATCAATGTACAAGATTTTGTGTGAGTGTATGTGTTCATTTCTCTTGGGTATACACTTAGGAGTGGAATAGTTGAGTCATATGGTAACTTCGTGTTTAACCTTTGTAGAAACAGACTGTTTTCCAAAACAACTCCACTGTTTTACATTCCTATCAACAGAGTATAAGTGTTCAAATTTCTTCACATTCCAACAGTTTCTAATCATCTGACTTTTTTTATTATAGCCATTCTAGTGAGTGAAAAGTGCTATCTCATGTGGTTTTGATTTGCACTTCTCTAATGAGTAATAACATTAAGCATTTTTCCATGGATTTATTTATACATCCTCTTTGAATAAACATCTGTTCAAATATTTTACTCATTTTTAATTGGGTTTCTTTTCTTTCTATTATTGAATTATAAGAGAATTTGTATGTTCTAGATATAAATTTCTTCTCAGGTATATGATTTTTTAATATTTTCTCTAATTCTATGAGTTGGCTTTTCACTTTCTTGATTGCATGTTTTGATGCAACAAAGCTTTTAACTTGGTGAAATCCAATTTATCTCTTCCTTTTATCACTTGTACTTTTAGTGCCATATTTTAACAGGTTTTCCATAACCGAAGAATATAAAGATTTCGTCCTAATCTTTCTATAGTTTAGCTCTTACATTTGGTCTATGATCCACCTTGAGTTAATTTTTATATATTGTACAAGGAAGAATTCAAACTTTAATTTTTGCACGTAGATATGCAACTATTCTAGCATTTATTGAGAGACAATTCTCCCCTATTGAATTTTCTTGACACCCTTATCAAAAAATAAATTGAACAAAAAATTAATAACTTCTTATTTTGCTCTCAGGGTTTATTGATTTGTATGTCTATTCTTATATCAGTAACATATCTTAATCACTGTAGCTTTGTAGTAACTTTTCAAATCACAAAGAGTGAGTATTCCAATTTTGTTCTCCATTTTTATTATTCTTTTGACTATTTTGGTTAGCTTGCATTTCCATATAAATTTTAGGATCATCTTGTCAATTTTTGTAAATAATGATGCAGCATTTTAATATATGAGCCTGAGCAAATTAAGTAACCTCTATAAGCTTCACGATCTGTAATAGCAAAGTTAACAATTTTCCCTACTTCGTTTGTTCACTTATTGAGAGATTCAAATAAAATGAAATTATTTAAGGCATGTAAAGTTTTATGCTCAGTAGAAACTGGGCATTATAATGATAATTATTAATATTACTAGAGGTCCAGTACACAAAATTCATGCACTGGGGATGGAGGATGTTCCTCAGACTGCCTACACCCTCTCCAATCTGG
Source organism: Antrozous pallidus (assembly GCA_027563665.1). Lineage (NCBI taxonomy): Eukaryota > Metazoa > Chordata > Mammalia > Chiroptera > Vespertilionidae > Antrozous > Antrozous pallidus. Next base: position 26,351,045 of record CM050508.1, on the reverse strand, counting down.
GACCCCTCAAGGGATGTCCGACTGCCCGGTTAGGCCCTATCCTACAAGTCCACAATCCTGGACTGCTGGCTCCGAACTGCTCACCTGCCTACCTCTCTGATTGCCCCTAACCACTTCTGCCTGCCAGCCTGATCACACCCTAACCACTACCCTACCAGCCTAATTGATGTCTAACTGCTCCCCTGCCAGCCTGTTTGCCCCCAACTTCCCTCCTCTGCAGGCCTGGTCACCCCTAACTGCCCTCCCTGCAGGCTTGATCGCCCCCAACTGCCCTCCCTTGGAGGCCTGGTCCCTCCCAACTACCCTCCCTTGTTGGCCATCTTGTGGTGGCCATCTTGTGTCCACATGGAGACAGGATCTCTGACCACATGGGGGCAGCCCTCTTGTGTGTTGGAGTGATGGTCAATCTGCAAATTACTCTTTTATTAGATAGAATTTCTTCTACTTAACCCATGTTCTTCATCTCCTGCTATTCCAACATCCTGGTATTAAAAATATGTTGCCTATGTTTCCCCCATGCCACATAACCTAAAACAGAAGAGTACTGCCTATGTCTTCTTAATTATTTCACAGAATCCCCAGGAGGTTGCTCATGAATAAATATTCTAGTTGAAATATGACACTTGTAATTTTTATTATTCCCTGTTTAGCTGTTTGACTTGTCAGTTCTTCTGTTCTACAGGCTTGTCATTGAGAGTATCCATATCAGGAAAGGTGTCTTCCTTCATTCCTAAAGCTGCCAGCCCCATCCTCCATCTTTATACTGCTGCCCAATCAGGTGTCCTGAGTGATGCTGTCATCCTCTTACAATGCCAGTAACACTCCATTCCTCGTTAGCCTGCTCATTTCTCATGTCTGCCACCACCACTGAATCACTGGCATTCATTGCCTCAGGGTGAGGGCAGGTATATCCTGTAACCCAGGGGTCATTTCTCAGAAATGGGTGGTAAACCTGACTTCTCCATTAGCAAGCAATATTTCTGAAATGTAAATTCCCTTTCCATAACATAAGCAAGACCTAGAAACTTGATGATAAAGTTTAATAAAGACTATCCTGTGTATAGGAATATTTCAAAATAACATAAAATAGTCAAAGTCCTTTATTTATTCAGATGCTGTGCTGTAAAGTGTCTGACATTATGTCAGAGAAGCTGAATTCATGACCTAGTGACATAAATAGCTGCATACCTAGCTAAGCAACTAAGGCCAAGTTCCCAAGTAATATTTAATATTATTATACCCCAGTGTTTACATTATGGAATAGATTTCTCTGTTGAGTTTTCCTGCCTCTCTTTATTCAAAGTTCTTTCCCCACTGATATTATATACTAGAGGCCAGGTGCACAAAATTCATGCACGAGTAGGGCCGTAGGCCTGGCTGGCAATCAGGGCTGATCTGTGGGGTGATCGGAGTGGGAGGAGAGAGAGCCCTGATGGCACCCACCTTAGCCAGCCTGGTGCTGCCCACTTGCCGGCCCCATCCCCCACCACCACTACAGGTCACCTCCCTCTGTGGGGCGACTGGTGAGGTGATCAGGGGACCTCTGCTGGCACCTGCCTTGGCTGGCCTCGGGTCTGCAGATTGGGGGCAGCTCCTTTGTTGATCACCTGCCCTCTAGTGGTCAGTGCACATCATAGTGACTGGTTGTTCCATTGGTCATTCTGCCATTCAGTCAATTTGTATATTAGGCTTTTATTATATGGGATAAAACAAAATAAATTTTTTTCAAATTGTTTTTCTGCAGAGCTTGTTTTTATTTCTAATCCACTATAAAAATGCAGTACAATTTCTAATACTTTGCAGTACTGGTTGATATTTCCCTATCTCCCTGCCACATCTGTTTATAACATGCTTGAATTAATGAAAAAATATCTATGACTGACCCTAACTTAAAAACAGAACTCAAATTTTTTTCTAGATAGATTTTTTTAAGTTTTGAAGATCATTGACCTAAACATTTGAATTAAAAAACAAAAAAAGAGAACAGCAAACTAGAGTAGAAGAAATAAACACAATATGGTAAAAATAAAAGAAATAGAAAGTAAACAAAAAAATAGTACTGGTATTTATTATTTAAAACTAGGAGCATTTGTTGAAAGATATAAAATAAGAAAACCTCTGGGAAAGAAACAAACAATATTGAAATGAAAAATGAGTCAAAACGCAGTCAAAATAGTGGAATTACAAAAAACTATAGTGCTTTACAAATATTAAATAAAATATTATCACAATTGATTTAATAATAAATAGAAAACCCAAAGAAATCAGAAATGATCAAATAAATTGGATTGGTGGTCAGAAACCAAATCCTAGAAGGAGGTTTTAGAGAAGAATTTTAAACAGAGAATAGAAAATCTCAATCTCACACAAATTATACCTAAAAGAGGAAGGTACACAAAGCACATTTTATGTAGCTAGTCTATTTCTCAATAGAGGAAAAATAAGAAAAAAGGAAATATCAATATAGGATCTGATCTCTTAAGAGTACCTTGTGGTTATGGGGCACAGTTGGCCAGTTATATGTCAAAGGTTGTGAGACACTAGAGGAGCCAAGAAAGGAAAATTTTTCCCTCGTAGTTATAATCTGGATTCCCTTTCATTTTTTTTTAAAGAGCTTCAGTAAAACATTTAATTTTTATTTAATAACCTTTGGATACTGGAATTTGTCTTTAAAAATGGCTATATCTGTCAAGTGAGATGTCAGACAGAGAAAAATAAATGCTGTATGATATCACTTACATGTGGAATCTGAGAAAGCCCAAACTCAGAGAAATAGAGACTAGAAGTGGTGGTTTTCAGTAGCTGAGGGCTGTGGGAAGTGGGGAGATATTGAACAAAGAGTAAAAACTTCCAATTAAAATATTAAGTTTCTGGGGATAATCTTATATAATAAAGAGATAATATGAAAATGCTCTCATGCCCTCACAAGATGGCCACCTCCATGTGGTCAAAGATGGCCACCACAAGATGGCTGGCAGGTAAAGGTAGTTGTGTGTAATCAGGCCAGCAGGGGAGAGCAGTTGGAGGTGACTGGGCCTTCAGGGGAGGAAAAGCAGTTGGGGGGACTGGACCTGAAGGGGAGGGCAGTTGGGGGAACCAGGTCAGCAGAGGAGGGCAGTTGGGGGCTGGCAGGGGAGCAGTTATGCATCTATAAGGCTGGCAGAGGAGTGGTTAGGGAGTGATCTGCCTGGCAGGCAAGCGAGCAGCTTGGAGCCAGCAGTCCCAGATTGTGAGAGGGATGTCCAACTGCCAGTTTAGGCCCGAGGAATCCAGCAGTTGAACATCCCACGAGGGGTCCCAGATTGGAGAGGGGGCAGGCTGGCCTCAGGGACACCGCCCCCCCCCCCAGTGCACTAATTTTGTGCATCGGGCCTCTAGTAGGTAATAATACTATATCACATACTTAAACATTGCTAATAGAGTAGATATGAAATGTTCTTACCACTGAAATGAAATGGTAATTATATGGTGGTGGTCATTCTCTTAAAAAATATAAAAATGTATGAAATCAACAAGTTGTACACCTTAAACTTATACAATGTTATATATCAACTAAAGGCCTGATGCACAAAAATTCATGCAAGAATGGACCTTCCCTCCCCTGACTGCTGGCACCGCCTTTGCTCCAGACCAGAGCCACCTTTCCACCTTCCCATGCTGCCCAGAAGCCCAGAGCAGTTGGGGTGGTGCAGAATACCCGCCCCCAGCCACTCAGCACCTGCATATGCAAATTAGTCTGCCATCTTTGTTGAGTTAATTTGCATACTCACTCCTGATTGGCTGGTGGGCATCATGAAGGTATGGTCAATTTGCATCTTTTTCTTTTATTAGTGCAGATTATATCTCAATAAAATTGAGAATTTAAGTTATTGCATAAGGAGACTGACTGGTTGGAAGGACAAAATAATTTACTCAGGTTTTATAATGCAATTTTCTGATAGAAATAGTGAGAATCCCTCTCATACCTATAAACCCACTTTTGCCCCACCCTGTATAATGTGTATACCACCAAATTTTAAGGAAAAATATATTTAGTAATCAATCTGTGTTTCTTTTTACCCCTCTCAAATCATGCTTTTTACTAGCTTACCATTCTCCTAAAACAATATGTTGACAAAGTTTTCATATTTTTAACCTAATATAAACTGAATCTCTACTTTGCTTTTCAATCATGTTTTTAAAGAAAAAACCTTTGTTGTTTAAAGTATTACATATATCCCCCTCCATCCCATTGACCCCTTCTAGCTCACCCTGCCCTCTGCTTCGGGCCTTCACCACACTATTGTCTGTGTCCATGGGTTATGCGTATACGTATACAAGATCTTTGATTGATCTTTTCCTACCCACCCACACTCTCCTTCCCTCTTAGATTCAACAGTCTGTTCCATGCCTTTATGTCTCTGGATCTATTTTGTTTATCAGTTTATTTTTTTGCTTTAGATTCCACATATGCGTGAGATCCTGTGATAGTTACCTTTCTCTGACTGGCTTATTTCACTTAGCATAATAGTCAACATGAGTAGCCTACCTAAGAACCAGCGAGCCTAACTGCTACTAGGACCTCAGCAGCAATGGCTCCTCAGGTTGGTACAGGCCATGATCACAATTTCACTTCTCGGTCTTTGCTTGTTATTTTCTATAAAAATCACTAACCCCAATATTTGGGTATTGACTTGGTTCTTTTGTCCATTTTATCAAAAACAGACTGGTGGCCTTAGAGGGAGAAAACTGCCTTCAGCAAAATTACTATATGCTTTTTCTGGAAACTTCCCAGATACAGCAACAACAAGTTAAATAAGAACAATAGAGATGAGAAGCTTAAAGAAGAGGATGAAAACTAACAGTAACTAAGTCATCAGCTATATTTCAGGAACCAATCTTCAAGGTCTCTTTTTATGGAAATCCCCATTTTGTCAGAGGATAAAACTAATACTCTGAGAGTTTAAGAACCTCCTAGGGTCAAGAGTGGTCAATTATTTTTTTCCACTACCACACTGTCTCTAACATTAAAGATCTTTTATATGATGTTTTCTTTTACAGGAAATCCTTAATACATGACAACCTGTGTTTGCATAACAAATTGATATTCTTATGATAAAAATGCTAAGTTACAAGTTTTTTATCTTTGAATTTAAGGTTAAAAATAAGAATTCTTTATAAGAAGAAAAATAAAAATTCAACTTTTTTTCTGGTAGGTTTCACTACAGACAGCTATCACAGAAATAAACTGGCACGTGAAGCCATTTTGATCAGATTGTTGCATGTTTTCTTGTATTTCTGGGCTTTGATCAAGGCTCAGATGCTCAATTATTAGAGTAATGGCCTCAGGCAGTGCATTTAATCAGTTATAAATGATAGAAGAACATATTCCACAATAAATACTTTCTATCTAAAGTTTAAGAAATAAAATAAATGAAATAATAGATCATTAAGTAGACTAAGGCTATATTTAACAAGCTACACAGTTCTAGATTTTCAAAAGAATGTTTAGGGGTGGCAGACAGAGACTCGGCCAGCAATAGCTGCTTTATATCTAAATTCAGTCTATTACCAGGAATGCTCAGGACCTACTCAAAATTGCAAATATTCCTTTCCACTAGTATTTACAGGGTAAACTAAGATTACTGCTTGAGTATTAAAATTGACAGGAAAATAGTAATCAAGTTTTCAGAATAATTTAAATTGGCCAAGTGAAATAAGTGAATACTCAAGAAAATTTTAGTGTACTGGACAAAAAGCTTTTCCTAAAACATTAACTAAAAAATCTATTAGTAGTTCATCTCACTGTAAAATTGCCTAACATCCAAAGAACCTAAAGCAGTCATATTTGTGTGTAAAAATTAAAATTTAAAATTAGCAAGACTGCAATATAAAATTTCCAAAAAACCCCATTAATCAAAAAAGGGGAGGGGGCAGTGGGGTAATATCATGTAAGGAAAAAAAATATCGAGTAAGTAAAATACATCTAGAAAATTCTTACTCCAGTAAAGTAAATTCCATTTGTAAAACCAACTGCAGGACACCCATGAAAAAACACACATGGTGTCAAAATAAGCCAAAGGAAAGTCATTTAGGCAAAAATAAAAAGAATCCCAAGTCTATTTTGCAGAGAGGATCCCTTTGTTAACTTTTGGTCGAGAATGTGTTTGTGTGTTTGCAGAGAACAACTCCAAGACCATGTGGGTTCCTGCGACTGTGAGGAACTGATGGATCTGTTCCAGTCACGAGGATGGTCCAGAGATGGGGGACACTGATGACACCTTGCCATGGTAGCAGTTGGCAGCTGTGCATGTCTGCAGGCAGCCCAGGACCAAACCAGAGAGGATGGATCTTGCATTGCCACGATGTGTCCACCATCTGGATACCATTGCTGACATGTACACATAAAGAATTATTTGACACTGAAACTGGGACTCAGAACAGTTGGACATTGAAACTGAGACTGAAACATTTTTTGTTCTTATACATTTATTTCTAGTATGCAGAGGCAAGATATTTTTGAAGAAAAGAAACAGGGGAGAGTGATTGATATAGAGGCAGAGTGGCCTTGAATAGGCTGTCAAGCTACAGGGGGAAGGCTTGGGTGGATGGGAGGTGGATGCTGGGGAAGATCAACTGAAGGACTTGTATGCATGCATATGAGCATAACCAAGGAATGAAAGACACTGGGCCGGGGAGGGGAGAGGGTGAGGATATGTGCTGGGAGGTAGGGGAGGCTGGGGGGAGAATAAGAGGGAGGGGGAAAGGAAAACATGTACTACTATTAATTATAAGTTATACTGCAAAAAAATCAATAAAAATATATTTAAAAAAAGAAAAGAATGTTTAGGGTTCTAAACTTACTTTGGATTTATAATTTTATTATTCTAAAAAAGATATCAAGGTGAGAAAATTCAGAAACTGTTCTTGAAGAAGCTGAGGGTAAAGCTGAGAATACTGTGTAGTTTTTTATAATAATTAATTTGTAAAGTTTGCCTTGTAGTCCTCCTTTTTCAGCATTAATTTCTAATATAAATATAAGCAATTTGAGACCATGATGTTGTTTTAAAGATTGAAATTCATTTCCTGAAAAATTGCAATTGTAGCTTTAATTCCTGAGAGGTTTTTCTTATATATTTCATTCTCTTAACATTTCGGCCTATATTTTAATGCTTTTATTCTTCATTTATGAATTCCTGGAAATGAGAAGTTTGAGAGATTCTACTGCAGAATCTCTCAAACTTCTGACAACTGGCTGGTCTCTTTGCTCAGATTTGCTGTGAGGTTAATAAGATCATTAGAATCTTTTTTCTTTTTATTAGAAAACCTATAAACTTTGATATTTCACACTCTAAAGTCCTTTATGTAAAAATTAGGTATCTGCATATAAGGTCTCTACTGGAATAAATTAAAAACCAAATGTTAATTAAATATGAAATGATTCAAAATTTATGGCTAAGTATCTTAACTCACAGAATTAAAATACAAATCCTATGCAAATACATCATAAAGACCATCAGGAAGACTTATCAACCATTTCCACATACTGCTACAGCAGTGCCTAGACAAAGATTTACACATACATGGGTCTGCCCTCAAGACCCTAACAGGAAAGATAGGCTGACATGTAGAAGCAATAAAGATAATAAAAGTAGTCATCGTAAACAATTCAATCAACTTCTAATTATAGTGTTTTCCTAATATACAGAATCCTATATAATAAAGATGTAATATGCAAATTGACCCTCACTCACTCACACAAGATGGCTGCCCCCATGTGGTCAAAGATGGCCACCACAAGATGGCTAGCAAAGGACGGCAGTTAGGGGCAACCAGGCAAGAAGGGGAGGACAGATAGGGGTGACCAGGCTGCTAGGGGAGGGCAGTTAGGGGGAATCAGGCCTGAAGGGAAGGGCAGTTGTAGCAATTGGGCTGGCAGGGAACAGTTAGGTGTTGATCAGGCTGGCAGGGTAATAGTTAGTGGGTGATCAGGCAGGCAGGCAGGTGAGCACTTGGGAGCCAGCAGTCCCAGATTGTGAGACGGATGTTCCCCAAGGGGTCCCAGGTTGGAGAAGGTGCAGGCTGGGCTGAGGGACAACCCCCGCCCATGCATGAATCTCGTGCACTGGCCTCTGGTATATCTATATTATGATAGGAAAAATATCTTGAAGCTCTATCACTCAAAAGTGTTCATCTATATTCCTAGACTGATATAATTAAAAACTGTGAATCTAAGGAATAAATAGGTGAGATGGTATCATTGATTTCATTCATTAAAACCACCTCTCTCTGTAGTCTCATTTACAAAATAAATGTGAAGACATAGAGATTACTTCTATCTCTCAGAAAACATAATTCCCCTCAAGAAAGTTTCCTAATAAATTCTTTAAATTCTAGTTTAATTCACTCCTGTGCAGTTGGTAAGATCATATTATAGACCCTTAAAAAATTAGAGGAATGGGACATGGCAGTTCTGTCATCAGTTTTGAGCCAGCTATATAACTATATTAACATATTTGATTAGAAAGAACTTAATTTAATTCTGGTTCAATTGTGGGCAATATGTCATTTACATGGTCAGGATGCTTGTGTGGGGTCAATATCTAATCCTTAGGAATAAAATCTAGCTGTGTTTGGTCAAGTTTAAATTCAGATGATCCAAATACCATCATGCAGCAGTCTAAACATGCAGTACTGTCTCCGAAAATCAAAGCCAAGCATTCTGAGATGATGTAAAAGGATAAAGGAGGGATTTCAGGCCTTGATAATCTGCCGATTTTCTGTGTAAAGCATTCTTCATCATTTGAGTTTTTAAGATTTCCTCATCAAGCAAATAACTTCACAATACATCAGTAAATTATATATACATATAATATGTAAATCATCTTTGTCATAGTTACATAGAAAAGCAATTCCTTTACCAGTTTTTCCTAGGCTAAATTAATTCTTCATTTTTCTTGTATTTCTCAAAGACCAGTGTGTGCACAGTGGATATGAGAAAAAAACACTGGAGGAGTAACATTCAGGATTTCAGGATTCTGAATCCTATTCCAGCTCTTTGCCAGTCAGTCAACTATGGGGAAGCTAGCAGGGGAGCTAACTTTTCTGCCTCTGAGTTACCTCACCAATAAGTTGAGGATATTATATTAATGACTCTAAAAGCTTCAATCCTTGGCATGTTCTTGGATTACAAAACCCATCTCCTCAGTGCTGAGTTGACCATGTAAACTCATTGGTGTGTAGATATTTCTTCTCTAATAAGCACATGATGCCACCAATTCCAGACCTTTCTCTAGGTGTGGCTCTGACTAGAGAGGTAGCCATTAGGCCACTTCCATTCTGTCATCAAAAGACCTTAAAAGTATCACTGCACTTTGTTGTAGATTTTATGGGGGAGACACAACACACAAAAACCTTATTAAAATTCACTCTAAATATTTCTCCTTTTCCCCAAAACTTCACACCACATAGCAGTTCCTTGTCTCTCATTCCCCATGTAGGTGTCTCACTAGCATGAGGCACTGTCATTCATCTTCGATGTCCTGCTATGTAGTTCCTGTCACCTAAAGAATTCATGTTCAGACTTGAATATGAAGTCATTTCAGAAATTTGTTCCAACTCCCCTTTTCTCTTGATGAGCAACCATGAAATTGAGTGCATGAAAATACTCCATCTCCTTGTTTGTATATAGGCCTCAGGTCTTATACAGGCTTACGGCTGCTATGGAGGCAATTTAGCCCCTCTGAAGCCCTTTTTACCTGCAAAGTTACCAAGAAAAGCACTTACTAGAAGTTTCAACTCCTAGGATTAATTCAATGTGGCAAGATTTGCTAATAATGATGAAACATACAAAAAATAATTGTTAATATTTTAATTTTGATCCTGTTTTCATTTTGATTGGATATAGTATCAGTCTATAAATGGCCAACACATTGTACATGAGAAAAAACAACTAAACTAATAACTGGTTATTCTGTATCCCATAGATATCCCTTTGCACATATCAAGTTCTGCTGAAATTCATCTAAAAGTTCATGTGACATATATGCATTTAGAAAATTTTCAGCTGTCTATGTTTTAAGAGAGTGGATTTCATGGCAAACCAAATTTAAGATATTCAGGTGTATCCATTTCTGTCTACTCGATCTAATTCCCTTGTCTAAATCCTTCAGAGAAGAAAACTGAAAACAATTAGATCTGTTCTCAAGTCATTTTCTAATTATAAGACTGCTCGATGCTACTGGTTTCCTTCCATGATTTTGTGAAACAGACCACTGGATGAAAAATTTCAAGTGGAGGAGGTAAAAAGTAGCACTTTTTATTCAGTTATTGGCATTCTCTTGGCACATAATCATTAATTGATACATTTTTGTTAAATGGATCAATCTAATCATTTCAACAATGCAAACTTTCTTTTCAATGGCCCCAAATTCATATTGTTAGTAAAAATATAATGTGGACATTCATTCCCAAAGAATAAGGAAGAAGAAAGCAAACCCACTTAACTTAGATAGTGGCCTTGTTTCTCAATAATATCACAAATTAAAAACAAGATCAAGATTGGACTGTAGAAAGAAATGGTCTCCTGCCCCTGAAATCTCTACCCTGCCCACCTACTGAATGCCTGGAATTTAGAGCTATTTGCTGTAGTGGAAAGAGCTCAGGTTAGTTTCAAACCCTGTGTACAGCACTTGGTGGACCTTGGACATGCCTTTCATTTCTTTCTGTCTCAGTGCTGTGTCTGTGATACACGCACATGGATTTTATAATGTCTAAAGTGCAATCTAGGCATAAACATTGTTTCTTTGAAGCATTGGTACAGGCACATTTGCCCAGGATGATAGTATCCTCCTCCAAGCAAATTTTAAAACATATCCTATCTAATAAAAGAGTAACATGCAAATTGACTTTACCTCCTATCAAGCCACGCCCACAAGCCATGCCCAAAAGCCAATCAGGAGCAAATAAACCCCAACCAAGATGGCTGCAGCCACTAAGAGCAGAAGGGAGGCTTGGGTTTCCCCAGCAATGGAGGAAGCCAAGCTTTCCACCTGCCATTGCTGGCCTACGCCTCCACTCAACACTATAAAGTTTCAATTTTAGAAGATAGATAATTCCAACAGAAATGGCGGCAGCCACAGAGCTGGAGACAGCAGAGGCTAGGGTTGCCCAGGCAATGGAAGAAGCCAAGCTTCTACAGCCCTAACACCTAGGCCTCCACTCTAGACTACAAAGTTTCAATTGCAGAACATAAATTAATCCTAGATCCCAGGGTCTCTGCTTGGGTCACTGGGGGTCATGGCTGGGCTGCAAACCACCAGAGGCCCCTCACATAGGCCACCCCATGCCCCAAGGGAACCCCCACCCTGATCCAGGACACTTCAAGGCAAACCAGCTGGCCCCCACCCATGCACCAGGCCTCTATGCTATCTAATAAAAGAGTAATTTGCAGATTGACTATCAATCCAACACACAAGATCCTGTCCCCAAGTGGACACAAGATGGCCACCACAAGATGGCCAGCAGGGGATGGCTGTTGGGAGGTTCCAAGCCTGCAAGGGAGGGCAGTTGTGGGTGATCAGGCCAGCAGGGGAGGGCAGTTGGGAGAGACCAGACCTGCAAGGGAGGGCAGTTGGGGTGATCTTGCCTGCAGGGGAGGGCAGCTAGCAATGACCAGGCCGGCAGAGGAGGGAAGTTGGGGGCAAACAGACTGGCCGGGGAGCAGTTAGAAATCAATTAGGCTGGCAGGGTAGTGGTTAGGGGGAGATCAGGCTGGCAGGCAGAAGTGGTTAGGGGCAATCAGGGAGGCAGGCACATGAGCAGTTTGGACCCAGCAGTCCTGGATTGTGAGAAGGATGTCTGACTGCCTGTTTAGGCCCGATCCTACTAGGATCGGGCCTAAACAGACAGTCAAACATCCCTTGAGGGGTCCCAGATTGGAGAGGGTATAGGCTGAGCTAAGGGACATCTCCTGCCTCCCGTACACAAATTTTGTGCACCGGGATATATATAACCTAGGATATATATAACCCGGGATATATATAACCTGGTTTGTCAGTGAGTAAAATGAGAACACCAAGGAAAGTTATAGAGTGAGAATGTAAGGGGTGAAGACAAACAAGTTCTACAAACAAGTTCAGAAGTTTAACTTAGGCAGATCATTTTAGAAAAACAGTAATAAGGGATGGTGTCCTGCCTTATTCCCACCTGCAGTGGTTGCTGTGGTGGGCTGCTCAGGGTGCCCTAGGGATGGGGACACAGACATTCCAGCTCCTAGAAGTGAAGGCTGATGATCCATGGGGAACTTTGGAATTGCCCTTCAGTGAAGGGAGCCTCTCCCTAGGTTCCATTCTCCTCCCATGAGCTGCCCACATCCAACCATACTATCTAATAAAGAGGGAATATGCTAATTGACCATTGCACCCTCACAAATATGGCAACACCCACATCCAATAAGAAGGGAATATGCTAATTGACTACTGTCATGCCCTCAAAGATGGTAGCACCCACAGTGACAAGATGACAGCTCCCAGTCCCCTCAGCCCCACCAGGGAGGCAGATGCCATGCGCCTGCCTCCACAGTCCCCCAGTCCCATCAGCCCTCTAACTGCTCAGAACCAGCCTGAGGTGCAGGCAAGATTTGGATGGTGGCTGCCCAGCTGCCCAGGGCCACCTGAGGCTCAGGTAACCAGGGTTGGCTGAGGCTTGCACTGCTGGCAGTGGCAGCAACAGAGGTGTGATGGGGACATCACCTTCCCCTGATTGCCAGGTCACCTCCCATCCCTGAGGGTTCCTGGACTGTGAGAGGGAGCATGCTAGGCTGAGAGACCCCTTCCATTGCATGCACTGGAATTTTCATGCACTGGGCCTCTAGTTGGCAAATTTGGGGAAGGAGAAGAATAGAAGCCCTTTCACCCCAAAGTGGAATAACAAAGACTCATCTCAAATCCTTAGCTCCTGTGAGATTAGCTGAGCCTCCATAGCTGCTGTATCACAGCCCAGCTTCTTCCCTGTTCAACCCTGCATCCCTCATATTCTCGCAGGCTTTGCTGCAGACACACTCTGCAGTAAATGCTGTGTGTGTGAGGTTCAGTACCAGAATCCATGTCCTTGGAAACTCACCATCTGAAGCAGGCTGGTGATCATCTAAAGATGAATTGGATTCTGAAGGTTCCTCAATATAATTCTGATGAGAGCATGTTTATTTTTTAAAGTGGTGGTATCCTTTGTGTGTTCATTGGAAAACAAGAGAGAAATCAGAAAATCCACTATATCCAGCATCTAGAAAGAGGGTCTTCATAAATATTTGTAAAATGATTGAATTTATACTGTTTTCACCAAATAAATGGGCTAAAGGATAAGTTGAGGTTAAATCCAGTGAGCCTTGGCCACAGTCTTCCTGCTTCCCTCCAGTACTCCTCTGTCCCTCCCTTTCCCTGGAGACCAGGTCAGAGCACAGCCTAGGCATCAATAGTGAATCCTGAAGCCAACACCCTCTGCTGATGGAACAATTAACCAAGGATTCAGGAGTCAATTCTAAGTCCAGAAGGAGCTCTTTTTTTCAGAAAATAAAATAATTTCTAAAAAGCATTTTATTTTTCCAAACAGAAAAATAAGATCTTTCCAAATGTGTTTTTTAAATCCAGCAATATAAATCTGGAGATTTACAGAGGAGGGGAAAGGGATATGAGGCTTCTGGTGGTATGTGTCTCTTCTTTTTTATTATTTGGTTTAGACAGGAAATGCGTGCATCTAATGATTGGAAGCAGCTGTGGGCTGTGACATCTGGGGCAAGACTTGAACAGAAGTCCTTGCAGATGCAGCCTCTGAAGCAACTCCCTTAGTTCTTCCCCACTCCACTCTAACTTCATCGGCACTCCCTGCATCCCCTTCCCCTCCCATATTCCCAGCTCCTCCCTAAGAGCAGCAGCCACCATGTGTGAGTAATGGAAGCATGAAGGAGAAATGTCTCACTTGGGAAAGTCTCAAGAAGAAAAGAACCTGGCTGAATAGATGACGCAGGTTCTGATGAGTTCTGAATAGGGCAGAAGTGTATCAGGATGTGACATTTCAGACTTCAGTTCTAGAGTAGTAGTACTGTAGCTGTAGTGTGCACCTGCAGTAGCAACACACTGCATAGGTCAGGATGGGCTAAGTGACACTGTGGTAACAAATGAGCCCAAAATCTCAAGAATGATCCCTTAACCATCAGGTGTCAGCTCCCATCTGCTCCTCCCTTCCCTCACTCCTGGACCTAACTGAAAGGAGCAGCCAATGTTGGGGACATTGCTGGGCTCATAAAAGAGAGAAGATAGAGGAAGAGATGGCTGACCAAGACGTGGTTCTTAAAGCTACCAGATAAAAATAATATGTCACTGTTGTCCATTTTTTGGATTGAAGCAAATCACATGGTGACATCTGAGAATGTGTAATTTTCCCATAATCAAGGCACTAAGTCACAAGGTCAGGCCACCCAAATAGTAAGAGGATTCTCCCAAGATCTTTGTCAGAATTCTTTTTGCTATACTATCCTCTCCTGTGCTTAACACAGTGCCAGACACCAGATAGCCATTCAATAAATATATATCTGAATGAATTAAGTCAACAAATGAGCAAATGAATTATTTAATGACTATGGAAACTCAAATCTGCCCAGGTTTTATCTCAGCCGTTAATTTACAGAAAAGATCTATTGGCATAATTAAATTGAAAAAAGATCACTTACACAGTCAGAGTCTAAGTGTCACTTTTCACAGCTCTCGTGAAGAAAAGTCATCACTGGAAGAACTGTCAATGCAAATGAGTCAAAGAAACCGTGTCAACATGGAGAGGCTCCATTTTTATATCTGAGAAGAGGCACCGGGGAGGCTGGCAAGTGTGCTTTCTGAACTGGAGCCAGAAAGCTATTGCAGTAGCACGTATTGAGACTTCGTGTACTTTTCCATTTGGAAAGACAAAGCTACTGTGTAATATTTCCAGCCTGGCCTTCCTGTGACAGCTCAAACCAGAGCTTAATGGTTTGTAAGAAAAATCTTAAATTACATGTCCAGTGTATACTATACTCCCCAATTGACTGGGAACAACAGTATCATCTTGCTGCAATATTGAGTAAAACGAAAACAAGATTTTACTACAATAATGTGTCCCTATAGTTTTTCAGAAAATGTATATAAAATACAAAGGCAACTGCGGGTGATATTTTAGCCTATTCTGAAACAATTTATTTGGTAATTTAAACTTGTGAAGACAGATTTAAAATCTTAAAATAGTAAAAGTTGGATGGAACAAATATGCTTTTATTTCCATGTAGATGTTTCCTTTTTTAAGGAAGGAGAATGAGAAACTTACTGAAATATTTTGATGCCATTATAATTCTAATACATGAACAAGTTTGAAGGTAGACAGTAAGTAAATCAACTTTTTACGACTCTAAATTTTTATATAGCAGAGGAAATGAATTTTATTCATTAAGTTGTTATATATATACCAGATGCCCGATGCACAAAGATTCGTGCAAGAATGGGCCTTCCTTCCCCTGGCTGCTGGCACTGCCTTTTCACTCTGGCCTGGAGACACCTTTCCACCTTCCCACCCTGCCCAGAGGCCCAGAGCGGCTAGGGGGATGCAGAATGCCTGCATCCCGCCCTACCCCCGGCCACTCAGTGCCTTTATATGCAAATTAACCCACCATCTTTATTGGGGTAATTTGCATAATCGCTCCTGATTGGCTGCTGGGCATTACAAAAGTATGGTCAATTTGCATGTTATTCTTTTATTAGTGTAGATTATGAATAAATATTATAAGCTCCTTGATTGACAAGTTTAGGTTTTGCATTTTGTACTATATCATGCATTGGGTCTTCCAATGGGGTCTTACAATGAAGGTGCTAATAGTAATGAAGCTTATCTCAGTTTGCCCAATTTCCTGAGAATGCAAAGCATTTAATTCATTTTATCAACAACAGAGTTTATGAATGAAACAAGCTGGTGTATCTTGATGAGGGTTGAGGGATTAATACCATCTGAGAAAGGGCTAATGGAGTAACCATCCATTTTTACAACTATCGTAATTTAATCCCAGGGGAATGTTGTGAACCTGATACAGGTTACTGAATGAAGAAAGTCAAAATACCATAAACTGGATGACTTAAATAACAAATTTATTTTCTCACAGTTCTGAAAGCTGAGAAGTGTAAGATCAAGGTTCCAGAAAATCCATTGCTTGTTGAGGCCCTCTTCCTGGCTTGTAAATGGCCCCCTTCTTACCATATCCTCACATGGTAGAAAGACAGTTCTGGTCTCTTACTCTTACAAGAACACAAATTCAATCATTAGGTTTCACCTCATGAACCTACTTACTTCCCAAAGGCCCCACCTCCAAATACATCACTTTAGAGGTTAGGGCTTTAACATATGAATTTCAGGAAGGGGGAAAGACACACAGTGAGAAAAAAAAAGCTAACACTTTTCAGTTAGAGATAATGAAGAAGTGATTCTAAGTTATGTTTGAATGTGCAGCGAAGCCATAGGGATTGAAATCACAATGACATTGACCTCTAATCCTGCCTGTTAATGGTTATAGGAAGTGGTCTAAAAGATGTGAATGGGATTTCCCCTCTCATGTCCAAGCCATATCTACAAACTGCTCAACATTGTCACCCTACAGGAACAGGAAACAAGAGCTGGCTTTTGCAGATCCTGATGAGTTGAGTAAGAACAGCAGGATTATGAATTGGACCCATATGTCTCAACTTAGGTCCTGTGCCAACTCTCTCAAAATAAGTAAAATTGAGGAAAGAAACCCAGAAATACATCCCATGACAGTCTAATAGGATTTAGACAACTCTAAAGGGAACCCTGGCAACATATGAAATTAAACCATCATGCCAGGCTGATTAAAAACAGTTGTCTGTTATTCAAGTCACTGCACCTGCCCTAAACTCCAAAGACTTAGGGCACAGCTGCTCTCTGCAAATGTGTGCTAGTTTCTAAAGCTGACTGGTACATAAAGGGTGG
This sequence comes from Antrozous pallidus, assembly GCA_027563665.1. Taxonomy (NCBI): domain Eukaryota; kingdom Metazoa; phylum Chordata; class Mammalia; order Chiroptera; family Vespertilionidae; genus Antrozous; species Antrozous pallidus. The sequence continues at coordinate 26,334,050 of CM050508.1, read as the reverse complement.
GCTCTATAGTAATGAGGATTCTCCTTTTAAAGCTGTGTGTGGGTAGCAAATACTCAGTTTTTATTTAGATTGTGCATTTACTTGGAGTGGGTCTGATGAAGATTCCAGTGGGACTGAAACACATTCCAAACCATACCATTGCCCCAAGACTGGTGCATCCAAAATAAATAAGAACTCAAATGGCTGAATGAAAGGCAATCCAATATGCTTTATGGTGATGGGAAAGCTTCTTTCTTGGTTATTCCCCTATTCCTTCTCTGGAAGAAGTGAAAGGATAGAGAGAAGTGTGAATAGAGAATCTTCTATTATAAGGGCATTATGAAGAAAATCCCCAAATTCTTAAGTTGTTTAAATGTTGTGAAAGAGATTATTCTGAAATTCAATTATTTCTTGATTATTTCTCAGAAAAGATACCCTTTCAGAGAATCAAGAGACCCTTACTTTCTATTCCCAAAATTATTGTGTGCCACTAAAGCATTTTTCTGAAAGGGAAGTATCCCCAACCAGCAAGAGGTCATGAGTTTTTGCCACTGCTGAATTAGACATTATTTATTTGGTTTCCTTAGAATGGAAAGCAATAAATTCATCTTATCAACAACAGAGTTTATGAATGAAACAATCTGGTGCCTCTTAGTGAGGCCTGAGTGGTTAATACCATCTGAGAAAGGGTTAATGGAATCACCACTATCCTAGTTTAACCCCATGGGAATGTTGTGAACCTGAAACAGGTCACCGAGTGAAGAAAGTTACTCTCACCCAGAAATACATCCCGACACAGTCTGATAGGATTTAGAAATATAGAGGATATTCTACTTTATTTAGAGCTATGATGATACTAGCCACTTTGCAACAAGAAAGAGCCCTGGAAACAGGACTCTTTGGTTGGGAAACTACCTTAGTTTTTCAATTACCAGACCCTCATCTGAGAGGAACATGCTACTCAGGCAGTCCAATTGATAGAGTCTATATGAACATATTTGCAAGTAAATTACTATACGCATTTTTTTAATGATTTTGCTTCTGCTCTACTGCAAGAGAGATATCAGCAGACCTGGGATGTGATTACTGCCTTTATTATTCAACTTTTAAAGTTTCAACATTATGTGTATTATTTCATAGAAGTTTTATAATGAAAGTACTACTTCAGTGACAAAAGCCCACTGCAATACCTACTCTTTGGAGACAGCTCAAGTATCACCTGCTCCAGAAATTTGTCTATAATACCTGCTTCCCACCCCCCACCCCCCAAGACTCCTTATCTACCATCCAAGCCACCCAGGGGCTTGCCTACATCACAGGTCTTTCACAGTGTCAAGAAATTTCCTGCTTGACATCTGCTTCCACAATGGACTGAAAGATACCCCAAGCTGGGATCTGTGCTGCCTGCTTTCTATCGCATCCACAGCACTGTGCCTCCCACAAAGCAGGTTCCCTGCAACTGCTAGTTGAGCTCAAGTAAACTAAGACCCGTGGGGATGGGATTTCCCAATGCTCTAAAGGGGCTATTTTAAGTCTCCTTCCTATGTGAAATGAAAGGGGGCTTTTCACAGCCATTAAATCTCCTATGAGCCATTTCTCAAAACTAAAATATGTTTATATGTATTTTCGGCTATGCTAACCCTTAGTGTTTTCCGGTCTTCAGGCAGAGCTATTCAGCAGGCTAGGACCTATTCATTCTTTTCAAGTGTCTTGATACTTATGTGGTTTTATTTTTAATCTCCATGGTGTTCTTCCTGCTACAGATTATGTTTCCCTTTGGACCTCTTGCCTCTGGCAGTGAACAGGCCCATGAAAGTAAAGTTTGCATAGCATTCTTGACTTTCACAGGAAGCTCTAAAAAAATAGAAGAGTACCCTCCATGTTTTAAATAAGACTCTTTGGTAATTACCTACCATTGTAGTATTCCAATAAAATTCAATAGAAAAAGTTTTGACAGCCTATCTTACCTCTGTCAGAAATTCATCAAAAAATTTGGATTGAATATTGAGTGAGGTATAATTTACAGACACAAAGGTAAGCAATATAAAAAGGAGAAGTATAAAATAACCTCAAAATATAATAAAAACTTGAGGGTGTCTTACAACTGTATATCTAAAAGATTCTTAATATATGAACCTCGTTGTTCACATGATATTAACTAGAACTTAAGTCCTGTGAGGGTAAATTACTACATGCATTTTTCATGTCTGCCTTGCTCACCTCTCTCCCCAGCTTTTAATTGTACACCTAGCTTATCAGGACCTCAATTTCTGTTAAACAAATTAATGAATATTTAATGGGTGGAGTCGATAGAAATAAATGGGTCCAACTACTTCCTTCGCTGATATATCTCAGTATAACACTGGAAACAGAAAACCTTTTTTTGAAAAACATAATTCATTCTCAAATATATATAATTGATTTCAGAGAGGAAGGGAGAGGGAGAGAGAAATAGAAACAGCAATGATGAGAGAGAAATCTTGATTGGCTCCCTCCTGTATGCCCTATATTGGGAATCGAGCCCACAAGCCGGACATGTGCCCTGATCAGGAATTGAATGGTGACCTCCTGGTTCATAGGTCGACATTCAACCACTGAGCCATGCTGACTGAGTGAGAAAATCTTAATCCAAATTGAACCTTCTAACAATCAGTCTACAAGGCACTGAGGTCATGTGAAAGCTATGTATAAAATAAAGCTAAAAGATCTGGTCCTTGTTCCCAAGGCAATATGCTCTAGCCATGGACCCTATGCACACATAAAATTAACAACAAAACTTAACCAGAAAAAATATATAAATAACAATGCACATACATCCCAGATTCCATGGTATTTTTAGAGAACATCTCTGAAGAAAAATGAAGATTGCCTCTACTACTTTCTGTATAAAAATTAAAAACTTGTTGTACCTAGAATAGTAAAGAGGATAAAAGCTCAGAAAGGAAAATCTCCAGTTGATGCATCTTAGCTGAGTAATCTGAAATACTATTATTAATGGTAGGAGTGAAGCTCAACTTCATGACATGTGCTCTGGCTGCAGGTCTGCAAATGAGAAGAGACATTTAAATCAAAAAGAATCACCCAGAATCATAAAACACACCCAACAACGTCCCCATTCACTCAGCCTGATCTGAAAATTCTGCCTTTATATTAAGCCACAGAACCCATCTTGACTCAGGAGCACACTCCACACCATCATACCATTGTCCAGGAATTACATTACTCTAAAAAATGCTATTAAGTATACCACGTGCTTTTTTAGGGAAATGAATTTAAGCCTAGGCTTAAGTAATTTCATTTTTTCCCATCTGACCCTGATTTTTTCTTAAGCCATTTGATCTGCTTCTTCCCATAAAGCAGATGTTCCTGAAGAGATCGCACAGGAAGCCAGGGGCAGGAGCCAGCCCTCTGATCTGCATGTGTCTCTACTGACCACCCATGGGGCACCAGGCAAGCTGTGGTCTGTATGAGTCAGAATCTGACACGTTCAAGCATATCCTACTGCATCTCCCCACCTCACCCACTCCTTAAGGAGAAAACATTAGCAATGTATTCTCTTGGTATAGAGATGCCTGATCTACAATTATTTTTCCATGGAATTTATCTAGGGACACTTTCTATGTCTGACCCTCTGCACCCAACGTCAGAAAAAGTTGGGTTCACACTACAGGACATCCTCCTGCTCACAAGCCAAGAAAGTAAATCAAAACTGGGCTTATCACCTCAGTGAATTGTTGAATGAAGGAATAGATGGATAGATAAATAAAATTCTGAGGTCAAGGAGGCTATAAAATGTCATGGAGTACTTCAAAAAAACACCATCAAGAAAGTGTAAAGACAATCCACTGAATGGGAAAAATATTTGTTCACAAATTGTATATCTGATAAAGAACTTATATCAGAATATATAAAGAACTCCTAAAACTCAATAACAAAATAATAAATAAACCAATTAAAAATGTGCAAATGAACTGACCAGGTATTTCTTTAGAGAAGACATGCAAATAACCAGTATGCACATGAAAAGGTTTTTAAAATCACTGGCCAACAAGGAAATGAAAATGGAAGCAACAAGGAGCTCTCACTTCACCTCCACTGAGATTACTGTGATCAAAGAGTCAATCACAAGTGTTAGTAAAGCTGCAGAATAATTGGAGCTCTCAGACACCACTGGTGGGGATGAAAGATGGTGTGCCCATTCTGAAAAAAACTATCTGACACTTCCTCAAAACCATTATCTATGGTTGAGATAACTTATTAAAAGAATGTCATGGTGATAGATCCACTGGAGGAACCAAGATGGTGGCATAGGTAAACACCTATCTTGCTGCCATACACAACAATTTCAAAACTACAACCTAACAAAAGAAAAAACATCATTCAGAATCACCGGAAAGCTGGCTAAGTGAAAATTCCACAAATAAAAGTGAAGATAGGACACTGTAACTCAGAGGAGCAACAGATGACAGCGTTGAAGATACACTCGGTGTCGGAGGTTTGGAGCTGTGCCCGCGCGAATGGATAGGACGGGCGGCTGCAAACCTGGCCGGTTTTCTCAAACAGGGGAGACAAAGATGTCCCACTCCACTGATTGCCCAGCTCTGGGCGAAGTCCGGGGAACCCAAAATCATACGGGATAAAACTGGACAGTGGGGAGGCACACTGAAACTCGGGCGCTGCAAGGGTCTGCAAGCTAGTGGAGGGAGCGAGCTTGTGGAGAGTGCGTGTAAACTTGGGAACAGCAGAGCTGCATGACCACACAGAGAGGACTCCTGACTTACTCTCTCATTTGGGAAACCACCAGACTGCATTGTTTTATGACCCTGGGTGAGACATTGGGTGTGCAAATTCATTTGGGGAGAGGCTGAATTGTCTGGCAGTGGGTGGAGCTCAGTAGCAGCTCTCTCTCAGAGGTACTGGCAGCCATTGCCACCCAGCACAGAGTCCCAGGTGCTGCACAGGGCGGAGCTGACACTGCTTGCTCAGCCTGGAGAGTCCACCCATCCAACCTGAGCACAGCTGAACCCCACAGCCAACTGGCCTGAAGGTCAAACCCTCCTAGTGCTGGCAACAATAAGCTAGCCTTAACTTCAACAAGACTGTGCAACCCATATCCACATCAGGTAACTGGGGAGGCTGAGCCACTGCCCTTAGACAAGATCTACCACACAAAGCTAATCAACCAACTCAGAAAAACAGCCACCATGCAGATACATGGAAAGAAATCAAGTGTGAAAGAAATGGAGTGAAAAAAACGACTGGACATAGAGTTCAAAACCATGGTGATAAGGCTTTTCAAGAGGCTCCTAGAAAAGGCCGAGACCTACAAGAAAATGAACAAGACCTAGGAGGATATGAAAAAGGACCAACTAGAAATTAAGCATACACTGACTAAAATAAAAAATATTATACAAAGACTTAAAAGCAGTCCAGACGACCGCAAGAACCAAGTCAAAGATTTGAAATACAAAGAGGCAAAATCCACTCAGCTGGAAAAGCAAGAAGCAAAAAGAATCCAGATAATTGAATATAGTGTAAAGGGCCTGTGGGACAACCTCAGGCATACCAACATATGAATTATAGGGTTGCCAGAAAAAAGAGAGAGAGCAAGATAATGAAAACCTACCTGAAGAAATAGTAACCGAAAACTTCCCCCACCTGGTAAAAAAAATTGACTTAAAAGCCCAAGAAGTGCACAGAACCCCAAAATATAGGAATCTAAAAAGGAACACACCAAGACAAATCATAATTAAAATGCCAAGGGCAAAAGAAAAAAGAGAAAATATTAAAAGGAGCAAGAGAAAAACAGTTAGTTACCTCTAAGGGAGTACCCATACGATTGTCAGCGGATTTCTTTTCTTTTCTTTTCTTTTCTTTTCTGTCCTCGTATGACTTTCTTTTTTATCTTTATTGTTAAGTTTATTAGTTACATTGTTCCCCCTTTTTTTACCCCTATAGCTCCCCTCCACCGGGTACCCATCCCACCCTCTGCCCTCACCTCCCCCTGACTGTCCTCTCCCATAGGTGCATGATTTTTTTCCAGTCTCTTGCTGCACCTCCCACCCCCCTTTTCTCCCCAAGAATTGTCAGTCCATTCCCTCTCTATGTCCACGATTCTGTTATATTTACCAGTTTATCCTGTTCATCAGATTATTAATTCAATTAATTTTTAGATTCATTTCTTGATAGATGTGTATTTGTTGTTCATAATTTATATTTTTATCTTTTTCTTCTTCCTCTTCTTAAAGAATATCTTTCAGCATTTCATATAATATTGGTTTGGTGGTGATGAACTCCTTTAGCTTTTTCTTATCTGCGAAGCACTTTATCTGACCTTCAATTCTGAATGATAGCTTTGCTGGATAGAGTAATCTTGGTTGTAGATTCTTGCTATTCATCACTTTGAATATTTCTTGCCACTCCAGTCTGGCCTTCATCATTTCTGTTGAGAAATCCACTGACAATCATATGGGTACTTCCTTAGAGGTAACTAACTGTTTTTCTCTTGCTGCTTTTAATATTCTCTCTTTGTCTTTTGCTCTTGGCATTTTAATTATGATGTGCTTTGGTGTGGTCCTCTTAGGGTTCCTATATATTGGTGTTTGGTGCACTTCTTTCAGCGGATTTCTCTACAGAAATGATGCAGGCCAGACGGGAGTGGCAAGAAATATTCAAAGTGATGAATAGCAAGAATCTACAACCAAGATTACTCTATCCAGCAAAGCTATCATTCAGAATTGAAGGTCAGATAAAGTGCTTCGCAGATAAGAAAAAGCTAAAGGAGTTCATCACCACCAAACCAATATTATATGAATTGCTGAAAGATATTCTATAAGAAGAGGAAGAATAAAAAGGTAAAAATATAAATTATGAACAACAAATACACATCTATCAACAAATGAACCTAAAAATCAAGTGAATTAATAATCTGATGAACAGGGTAAACTGGTGAATATAACAGAAACGTGGACATAGAGAAGGAATGGACTGACAATTCTTGGGGAAAAAAGGGTTGTGGGAGGTGCAGCAAGAGACTAAACAAAAATCATGCACCTAAGGGAGAGGACAGTGGGGAAGAGGTAAGGGCGGAGGGTGGGATGGGTACTGGGTGGTGGGGAACTATAGGGGGGGGGGAAGGGAAACAATGTAATTAATAAACTGAACAATAAAGATTAAAATATTTTTTTTAAAAAAAGAATGTCATGGTAATGCATGCATTTAAAAAAAACTAAACTTGAGGAAATCGACTTATCCAATGGGATACAATTTAAACTAAATGGCTATTTAAAAATTTTAAACCATGTATGCCATTTTAGATCCTTTAGGTTAACAGGGACTCTAGAGAATTTCTACCCATGTTTGCACACAAAAAAAGTGCTCAAAGAGCTGCCATGTGTGCCCCTCCCTTTGAGTATAACCTCCTCAGGCTTGATTGCCATGTTAGCATGTCCCCCCTCCCTCACTCCCAGCATCAAACCATCTTGTGGATAAATTGAAGTGGAGAAAAATCAAGAAACAGTCTACCCCACTTAGTCATAACTATAAAAAGTCTCAGACACCATTATTTCTAAATCAATAAGAAAGAATTTCTAGGCTATTCATTGTCTTCAGGAACTAAGTCTTAGTGAAGAGCTTTGTCAGTTAGAGAAATGCATCCTTTTTGCAACCAAAACTTGTTTTTAGAGAGGAAAACATCTGGAACTCTCTCTAAAATATGTGATGGACTTCTCACATTTTTTGTCTTTATTTTTATTCTTCATACTATTACAGATGTCCCCATTTTCCCCTCCTTTGCATCCTTCCACCTAACCTCCATCCCCCTTCCCTCTGGTCCTCACCACACTGTTGTCTGTGTCCAAGGGTTATGCATATATGTTCTTTGGCTAATTCCTTCATCTTCTTTCATCCAGTCTCTAACTCCAACCTCCCCTCTGATGCTGCCAGACTATTCCATGTATCCATGCCTCTGTTTCTACTTTCTTCATCGGTTTATTAGCTTCCACATGGACTTCTCACCCTTTAAAACAGAAAATGTGGAATAGGCAGCAATTTTTCTTGATGAACTCAGGGATTACTATGAATGTTCATGTACTACAGGACCTTTTTGACCTTTGCTGAGTTTAAGAGCCCTATGGTTTCTCTGGCTCTTTCCATGTTAGGCTATTCCAATAGTTAGGCTACTCCTTACTTCTCTCTTCCTTAGAGTGGCTCCCTTCCTGCCTTACAATTTGCTGTTTATCTGCTGTAGGTTTGAAGACCAAATAGCAAAACTACATGCAAACCTATCTAATAAAAGAGTAATATGCAAATTGACCTTACTTCCGATCAGGACATGCCCACAGCCATGTCCACCAGCCAATCAGGAGCAAATTATGCAAATAAACCTTAATCAAGATGACTGCGGCCACTGAGAGCAGGAGGGAGGCTTGGGTTTCCCCAGTAATGGAGGAAGCCAAGCTTTCCTCCTGCCATTGCCAGGCTAGGCCTCCACTCAATGCTACAAAGTTTCAATTATAGAAGATATATTCCAACAGAAATAGCGGCAGTCACGGAGCTGGAGAGAGCAGAGGCTATAGTTGCCCAAGCAATGGAGGAAGCCAAGCTTCTGCAGTCCTAGCACCTAGGCCTCCACTCTAGGCTAAAAAGTTTCAATTATAGAATTTAAACAGAAATGGCTGTTGCCACGGAGCGAGCAGAAGGCTTGGCCCCACTCCAGACTGCAAAGTTTCAATTGTAGAACATAAATTAGTCCCAGATCCCAGGGCCTCCACTTGGGTCGCTGGGGGGCATGGTCAGCCTGCAAACCACCACCACAGGCCCCTCTCCCAGGCCACCCAATGCCCCAAGGGAACCCCCCACCCTGATCCGGGACACCCTTCAGGGCAAACCAGCTGGCCCCCACCCATGCACCAGGCCTCTATCCTATCTAATAAAAAAAAATACGCAGATTGACCATTAGTTCAACACACAAGATGGCTGCCCCCATGTGGTCAAAGATCCTGCCCCCATGTGGACACAAGATGGCCACCACAAGATGGCCAGCAGGGGAGGGCAGTTGGGAGGGAGCAGGCCTGCAAGAAAGGGAAGTTGGAGACTATTAAGCCTGCAGGGGAAGGCAGTTAGGGGTGACCAGGCCGGCAGAGGAGGGAAGTTGAGGGCAAACAGGCTGGCAGGAAAGCAGTTAGACATCAATTAGGCTGGCAGGGTAGTGGTTAGGAGGTGATTAGGCTGGCAGGCAGAAGCAGTTAGGGGCAATCAGGCAGGTGAGCAGTTTGGAGCCAGCAGTCCTGGATTGTGGGAAGGATGTCCCTTGAGGGGTCCCAGATTGGAGAGGATGCAGGCTGGGCTGAGAGGCATCCCCCACTCACCCTCCCCATGCACGGATTTCATGCACTAATCCTCTAGTCCTAAATAAAAGACTTGACTTGGAGTCTGTCACAAAATCTTTAGCATACATGTTATGGCAATGCTTTGGGCTCTTCAGAGTTCCCTTCTGCTCAGTTCATTGTTATCTTTGTTGCACATTGTCAGCCAATTGGACAACAGAGTTTCAAATAAACAATATGGTTAACTATACACCCATCATCAGTGCATTAGGACTCTTTCATTTGCAAGTGACTCAAGACCAAATCAGATTGGCTTAAGCAAAAGAGGGAAGGTATTGACTCATACAGCTGAAAAGTCAATCCACTTTAGGCACATCCATATTCAGATGCTTAAATAATACCCTGAAAGCTGTGTCTCTCAACATCTTTGCCTATGCTTTCTGCATGCTTTCTTTGGTGTCAGGCAAAGTTGGCCACCAGTATGTATGGCCTGTTGCAGAAGAGAGAACAGGTGCTGGGCAGGCAAGAAATAAGAGATGCCCATTGAAATTCATTACAGGTCACTTAATGACAGGTCTAGTTTCTAAGAGTTTCAATACAAGACACGTTTTGAATAATAATTTTGCTGGAGAGTCAGCCCTATTAGTAACACTCGTAAAAATTTCTGTATGCAGGTAGATGAACTTGGCCCTGAAACCATATCAGACACCTCTAACATTAAGCCTTTGTAAGTAGAACATATTTCTGTTTCCTGATTATAGCACATTGCTTTCATCACCCTTATAATTATTTTTACACTTTTTTTTCTCACTTGAAGTAAAAATTTCAGTATGAAATTTCTCTCCTGTCTTCAATGTCATTATGATAGCAGTTTTTTCCTTCTTTGTAGATCTTTCTGGAACAAGATTTTCTCTTAAAACAGGAAGTATGAGAGCCAAAAATAATCTTTCCTTTTAGCCTGGTAGCACTCCAGTGAGTATTGCTGGAAGCTTTAATTAAGGACAGTATTAGCAGCCAGGGCACTCCACACTGGTAGTGCACAAAAGGCATCTTTTAAAATCCTTTGGGGATCAGTCTTCTAGGCAGATGTCCATCTCCCTTTGAGGAAACTATTTCCGCAAGAATAGCCCTGGCTCTGCCCTTGGCATTGAATAGGAACCTCCCAGTTGTAGACTGGGTGCACTGAGTGCAGCCCTACTCAGTTTCACTGCCAACATGTTTGCATGGTGAGAACCAGCCAGGCACCCTCAACACACCGAAGCAGCCCACCTCCATAAATCTTACTGTAGTGTAGGGGCCAGGAAATGAATGGGTCTGTTCTCTATTCAAAGGCAATGTAGCCAAGAACTCCCAAAGTTCTTACGTCAGAATCACCATTCTCAAACTCTGTCTTGTGTTCTTTCTTGACCCTGCCTGGCAAGGAGCCCCAATGTCTTTTGGAGTCATCCACCTCCCTGTGGTTCTTGGGGAAAGAAAGGGGGAGGCATTTGAAACTTGATCTTGCAACTTACCAGAAGAAGGGTCATTTCTATTCACCTCCACAAGACTCTACACTCCCTTTTCAAACCACAACCCCTATTTTCTTTTAGGGCTCCTCCCCTCCCCCACCTCTTATGTATGTGGTCCAGGCACGCTAAGCCTAAATCAATCAGCATACCTGAATTTCCATGGCAATGTACACTGGTTCAGGGATGGGAGCTGGCCTAAGACAGTGGGACTGAACAAGTAAGAATAGTTTGTGAAAGCTGCTCAAATAAGCATGTTTATCCTGCTAAACTGACCTGATAAGCAGTATGAACAAGGGACCATTTGCTTGGGACTTTTTTTACTTTAAACCTAAAAGTCTAATGTCCAGGGAACACCCTCCATCCCAGACAAACCAGAGTTGTTGGTTACCCAGGTTGTGAATGCTGGTCAGTATGGTGATTGCTAAGCGCTCAGAGATGTACAGGGCCAGGTCTATAGAGACTCAAAAGATGTTTAAGCTGCTGCAGTCATAGTGTTACCACATGAAACCCAAGAATGAAACCAGCACAAAATAAAAAGGAGCTGAGAGATGGAAAGAAGTCAGTTTTTACCACATCTTCAAGCCCTGAATCTAGTCATCCCTTTGAAACCTCTCATTGTAAGAGCCAATAAGTTCTCTTTTTATTATTAAACTAGCTTAACTTGGATTTTCTGATACTTGCAACAAAAAACATCTGTTCACTAATATATTAGCTGTGTAATACTTTACAAGTTGCTTAACCTCTCTGAGCCTCAGTTAGTTCACCTTCAAAACTGGAATGGGGGTAGGTGGGGAGAGATTAACTGGGGAACTTATATGCATAGCCCATGGACACAGGCAATAGTGTAATGAAGGTCTAGGAGGGGCGAGTGTAGGGGTGGAAGAGGTCAATGGTAAAAATAAATAAATAAAGGGGACATCTGTAATACTTTCAGCAATAATAATATTTCTTTTTTTTAATATATTTTTTTTATTGATCACTTTCAGAGAGAAAGGGAAACAAAGAAAGAGATAGAAACATCAACCATTGATCAGCTGCATTCTGCACACCTCCCACTGGGGACCAAACCTGCAACCTAGGCATGTATCCTAACCAAGAATCGAACCATGACCTCCTGGTTCATAGGTTGATGCTGAACCACTGAGCCATGCCAGCTGATCTAGAATGATATTTCTTGAAGTTCAAAAGAGACCACAGTGTCTGCCTCAATGCCTAGCATGTTTGTTCTCTTTCCTTTTTATAAGCTAGAGCACTCATAAACTAGAGAGTGGGAACTGGAGAGGAAATAGAGGTGCACTTGTTCCAAAAGTTTATTGTACAGATAGGGAAACTGAGATACAGATGAAAGCTGATTCACTAAAGCACTTCAGCTAGTAACAAAGTTAAGACTAGAATCAGGCCCCCCAAGTTCTGCCTAGTGCTATTTCTATCACATTATGAAGCCAAAATCTTACTTTCTCTTCTCAGAGGGCCAGTCTGTTGATGCAAAAAGGATGACAAGTCTTTAACAGCCCAAAGAGACTCTACTCAATTATTATGGCTGCAGCCCATCAGGGACAGAGCCAGGAGCCAAACTCAGAGCAAGGGCTCACCTCACCCATCTTCCTAACGACATCAGTCTAGAATTCTCACAGGTCATTACCAAGAGGGCTCTTCCCCTACAGCAGGGCCACCTACCCCAACCAAAAAAAAAAAGTCTTTCCTTTCTAACCACTTAATAATGAAATGGACAATCCCAATTGGTCATTGCAAGTTCAGAAGCTACCTTTCGACTTTGTTCTCTTCTTATGAAAGTAAAAAATTCAATCTCAAAATGAAGCTACCAGCTGTATTTGTGAATGCCTTCCTCAAAGCAAATGATGCTGTCGGCAGGGAGATGGACACAAGAGACTGTAATAACCATTCACCACTCAGATTTGGGGTGGGGTGGGGAAGGACAAAGAAGGTGTGTCCCCCTCTTGTCACCGGAGAGGGCTACTCCATTGCTCAGTGCTCAGCTGCTGTTCTCTGTCCTTCAACAGCTTGGCAGCCTAGCCTGGGACCCACCAGGGCCTGGGGACAGGAGGCAAACTGCTCTACAGGTAATTTATTTGCCCTGCCCACAGCCCCCTCTTACAGCCTGAGCTGGTTTTACTCTAAGCTGACTCAATATCATAAAAGGAACATTCTCCTTGATTGCCACATGTTTGGGAAGGAGCCTGGGACAGAATGCCAAGTGATTTCCCCAGGAGTGCTGGGCTTCAGTCCAACTGCTTCAAATGATCTTGGAGGAATGTACAGTACTGAACTGAAGGAATGTTCCATAGACTAGCAGTGGAACCACTGTGTATCCAGAGTCAGAAGAAGGTGCTTAAGACCCATGATACATTGAAATGAGCCTGCCAGGCTCTTGAGGGCAGGGACTCTTACTGTTTTATATACCAAGTATCACGACATGATGTGTCTGGTACATAAACTAGGTAAGTGTGTGTTTCATGTGTGTGGTGTTCAAGGGCTTATTTCTTCACATTTCTCAACCCTATAGGTTCTAGACCACTGGACAAGTAGACAGAAGAGTCAGATCATGATTCAAGCCTGAGCTTTATCCTTGCTCAAGCTGGATTAAAGGTCTTAGCTTAAGCTTGGGGCCAAAAGAAGCTCCCTTCTCCCTCTTGCCACCCTCCCAGATGAGTCTAATGACCCAGGGAGAGGAGAAGAGCTGGACACCTGCCTGCTCTATGCCTACTAGGTTATGTCTTGGAACCCTCTACAAGGAGAGATGGGCTATAGGATGCAGCTCTGAAGGAAAGAGCCCTGAGGGGCCTGAGTGTGGTGTGTTACATGGCTCCCTTTGCCCACCTCACCAGTTGGATAAATCACACCTTATCCCAGGAGAAGGAGGTAGACGACACAGAAAGATTTTGCCCATTGCTTTATCAAAAGGTTCAATGGCATTACCCTTGAAGTTTAAAAAAATAGCTATCTTATAGGTAAAAAGTGGCTTCTCACTAGGGCTCTGGGTTCTCCTAAAAATAAACTCCCTAAAAAGTGCTCTCAAATAAAACCCTTTTCCCAAGTCCAATTGAAAGCAGACCTAGAGAAAGACTCATAGATAGAGAGTAAGCTGACAGCTGTCAGGGGAGTGGAGTTAAGGGGCTGGATGCTGTGGAGGGATTGAGCAAAAAAGGGAAAAAAACACATGGACACAGGAGTGTGGTGACTGGGGCAGGGAGTGGGAGTGGGGAGTATAGGAGGATAAACGGTAACAAAAGGAGATTTGACTTGGGTTGGTAAACACACAATACAGTATACAGATGATGTGTTGTGGAATTGTGCACCTGAAACCTGTATACTTTTATTAACCAATGTCACAGCAATAGATTCAATAATAAGAAAAAAATTCTAGCATGGTTCAAATCACATAAGACTGAGAGGTTGCAAAAACTAAATCCAGGATTACTATCTATAAACTTTGACTCAAATCACTGAATTATTATTACCATTAAACAATACTGATTTTTAAAATAAGTAGTTCTATTGTACATCTAAGAAAAATATATGAAGCTCTAGTTTTCTGATAAAAATAATAAAATTAAACTAATGGAGGAAAAACTTTACCATTTACCTTGATATTTACCACCTTCTACATGAATGCAATGGTAACTTGGGTTCAATTAATTAAACCAAGGACAGTCTTGTATATATTTGTTTAATTTTTATTAGTAAAATCTATATGTAAATGGTTTAATGAAGTTTAAGTTAAATACCATATTTTAAAGAAAAAAGAAAGCAAACCTTTATACCACTTTGTATTTTTCAATGTCTTCACCACATTCCTTAGTTTTTATGAGTTCAGACTACACAAACAAAAATTCCATTTAAAAACATGTGAAGATTAGCAGCCCTGTTTCAAAATACCGAAGAGTCAGCCCAACCCAGAAACCAATGATCAGAGAGGCTGGTGACCTCAGTCATAAAGATCCCTGTTGGGCCATGTACAGGGCCAGGTCTATAGAGACTCAAAAGATGTTTAATTAAGGTTCTTTTCATTCAACACAATTCCCTTGGGACCCATCCAAGTTGTTGTGTTTATCAATAGTTAATTCCTTTTTACTTCAGAGTAGTGTTCCATTGTAAAATTATAAACAGACGATTTGGTTTTCACAAATGTCTAGTAACATTGGTATAAACTATTAAAAATAAAAATAAAATCTGGTTAACCCTACAAGAAGAAAAACCAAATTGCCTTTCTATTATTTCTATTATAAAACTGTTTATAATTTTATGTTTGACCTACATAAAGAGGTCAAAGAGAATGCAATCCAAAAAAAGTATCTAGGGAGAAAAGTTTTATAGCATTAATTTTAAAAAAAATGTTATGTTTCTGGATTTTTTTGTGATGTTAGTGTAGTATTATTTATCAGGTGTTCAAAATTTGTGATTTGTTGTGATTTTTTTATTCTACATATATTTTCTTTTCTCTACCTAATATGATATTCCTTTTTATTTAAGTGAGGCCCTCCCCCAATTAAATAATCTTCAGGTCCCAAAATCAGCCCCTGACCAGGTATTTACCCTTTAATTGCCAGATCAGAAAGGTTTCTGTAGTGTTCCAACAGAAGTGACCATGTGGAAAGAGAGAGAGATGGTCAAAGAGTATGGAGTAGGAAGAGAAGTTACTTACCAACTAGTATGGAAGTATTTCAGTGTTTCATATGATATGCTCCTACTGATGAAGTCCCACTCAATATAAGTCCTGTCCCTTGTATTTATGTCTGTACTCTGTTGGAGTAGCAGAAACTGGGTAAGGAACCAAAGGCCTTCAGCATCAGGTAATTCTTGACAAAAATAATAATAAACCTGCCCCTTGAAGTGTTCAGCAATAATTTATAGATGGTGAAAGCACTTAATTTGAAGGTCAGTAGACCAAAATAAATAACAATAAGAACATTATAAATCACTAAGAGGTATAAAACCAGAAGGCTTCAGCTATTGTCTTTTTCCCTAAGATTCCTATGTCAAACATGCAACAAACTATAGAGATGAACTCCTGCTTTTGTGAGCTATTTCTGGCCTTGTCCCTGTGCCATTCCAAGTCATTGAATAGGCTTCCAAAGGTGATGCAGCAGCTTGATACACTGACTTTGGTCCAGCATTGAGACAGGAGCTTTTTCTATTTAATCTCATTCAAGCCCCCATAGATACAAATCCCCTCAGGTCAGCCATGGTTCTCCCTGCTTTTCAGGATCCCCTAGAGATGATCCATAGAATGGAAGACTTGCATACAGCAGCCTGACAACCAGTTATCCAAAGGAAACAGCATTTGGCTAAAAGGCAAACGACACCAATTAATTACACTGAGGATTCTAGGTAATATAATTGAACTTCTTCTTGCCTCAGTTTCTCTATAACCTAACCTATTTGAAGTACTCTGAGGCCATCCTCTCCACTATCTTCAAGACTGTTCAAATACAAAGTCAAGATGAAATCCCATTCTTGCCATGCAACCTGTTGTGTGACCTTGGGCAAGCTCCTCTCCCTACCTGTAGATAGATCATTAGGGACACCTTCTTCTAAGTGTGGTTCCATGGCTTAACAGGGAACATGTGGAGGAAGCCTAAGCAGAACCCAGAGCCTCACCAATTCTCAATAAAAATAACTACTGCTCATAGCAATCAAAATTTGTACATTTTCAAGCCACCACCACAAAGGAAATGATAGTTAACATTGAGGTTCTGACATTTATTGTCTGAAATGAACAATGCCTGCCTCTCAGTCATTCCTCTCAGATGTTTATTATCATGAGATAATAAGGCTATTATTGGAACTAGTATGAATGCTCAAATTTTTCCTTTTCAGTTTGCTATTTATTGTCAAAAATTTCTCTGCAGTAGAGAAAAGAAAGCCATTTCATTCCATCTACCCATGAACAGTTTAAGAGTTATCAATTAAACTTGAGAGAAAATAAATTTCTCAAAATTTTAAAACTACAGAGATATATTCACAAGTATGTAAACGCTTTGTTGAACCCTGAGTCAAAACACAAGAGCAATTAGATTATATAGTACTCTTCCTAATATTTATGAAAATAGCCTTAGTAACTATATTATCAATTTAGACAAGATTTTAAGGAAGTTTTTTACTTCAAAATATTTCTAAAAGTGTTTTTAAAAAATAGCATAATTTAAATGCTATTCATAGATTGTTATTAATATTTTTATGAGATTAGACCCCCCCAAAATTACCTTTAATACCTTTTAGTATGAGAACTTGGGAGCAGTTGTGGCTCTGGTGTATGTGCATGGATACAGATTCAAACTTAGATTAAAAACTCATTATTTTTTTTATCTTTTCAGGCCTTCACATTTCTTTTTTTAACCAAATGTATCAATGAAAACATTTCATTTTATATAGTTGCTAGTGGCCTGGTGCACAAAATTTGTGCACGGGGGGGGGGGGGATGTCCCTCAGCCCGGCCTGCACCCTCTCCAATCTGGAACTCTTAGGGATTGGGCCTAAACCAGCAGTCAGAAATCTCTCTCCCAATCCAAGACCGCTGGCTCCTAGCCACTCACCTGCCTGCCTGCCTGATTGCCCCTAATCACTCTGCCTGCTAGCCTGATTGCCCCCAACTGCCAGCCTAATCGCCCCCAACTGCCCCCACTGCTGGCCTGCTTGCCCCCAACTGTCTGAGTTGGTGGCTCTTCCCCAACTGCCCCCCTGCAGACCTGTTTGCCCCCAACTGCCCTCCCCTGCCAGCCTGATCACCCCTAACTACCTCTGCCTCAGCCCTGCCACCATGGCTTTGTCCAGGACATCCGGAAGGTCTCCTGGTCTATTTAGCATCTTACCCTTTTATTAGTACAGATCATATGGCACCTCATGATAATCTTGACCATTTCTATTAATACCTTGAAAAAGTATACATTTATTTTAAAACGTATTCTCTTAAGATAGTTTTGGCCAGAGTGATAGCCTTTAACGTCTCTCTTAAAAAACATGTTCCAATTTTTACCTAAAATATAGTTTGCTTAATGACTATAAATATCAGAGCCCAACCTATATTTCTTATGGAAGCAATCTCTCTGACACTTGACTGCAGAAAGTCTGAAAATTTTAGGCCACTATTGCTTCACAATCATTCTCTTTCCATTCCTTTATACAAATCTAATAGGGTCTCTGGGAAGATAATCAAATATCCTATCTAGCAAAAGAGAAAAATGCAAGGCAGGGTGGCCTTGAACAGGCTGTCAAGCTACAGGGGGTAGGCTGGAGTGGATAGGAGGCAGATGCTGGGCGAGATCAAACGAAGGACTTGTATGCATGCATATGAGCATAACCAATGAATGAAAGACACTGGGGCGGGGAGGGGGGCAGGTGGGGACATGTGCTGGGGGGTAAGGGAGGCTGGGGGGAGGATATTGGGGGGGGAAGGAAAATATATGTACTACTATTAAATATAAGTTATATTGTAAATTTAAAAAATAGTGAAAACAACAATAAAGGGAGCATTAACATTCTAAAAAAAGAGAGAGAAATGCAAATTTGACATTACCTTCGCTATGGTACCAGCCAATCAGGACCAGGAGGCGGGGCCGAGGGTGGGGTCAGGCAGCTCTTGGAAAGGCCTCTCTGAGCTGGCTGTAGGCCTGGGTGGCAGGGCGGTCCTCCGGTTGTGATCACAGTGTGGGGCCCAACCTACAGCCATCAAGGACAGCTTCCCCGGTTGCCATCGCAGGGCGGCTGGCCTACAGCCATCTCCGAGAAAGGCCTTCCCAGAGCTGGCTGTAGGCCCCGGGTGGGTTAAGGGCAGGGCCAGGTAGCGATGGCGGGGTGCCCCTCGTTGTGATTGCAGGCCTACACCTGGGTCCGGAAAAGGCGATTGTTGTGGCCACCTTCTTTTCGCTGGCGGGGCTGGCAGGCACCTGTACCTGATCCTGAGGTTCTGGGCCTGATCAAGTACTGGTTCCACTCCCCGCCTGGCATCCCCGTGCAGATCGAGGAGGTACATGCCCGCACACCGCTGGGAGATGTGTGGGCACCCACGGCCTCGGAGGGCAGGTGGGTACAACCAGGTCACAGGGATCAGAATTGGAAGAGGTGCGGGCTCTGTAACGTGAGCCCGGGGCCTTACTCACAACAGCCCCTGAGCCAGAGGGTGAGGGTATAAACACGTGATACACACACTCCGCCTCCAAAGAGCTGCTGACTGGCTGCAGCACGGCCGGCCCTGGAGTGCGCTGTGCCGGTCCGTCAAAAACACAAAAACCACGTGACTCCATGCCAGGAGGCACTTCAGGTCCTGCGTTCATAGACAGCAGAGGAGGGTGGGTGCTGGCTGGGAGGGGGATGGGAGTTTGTGTTCAGTGGGGACAGTGTCTGTTTTGCAAAATGCAAGTTACTGAGACGGAGGGTAGCGGTGGTTGCACAGCAATGTCAGTGTACTGGACACTGCTAAGCTGTAGGCTTCACAATGGTTCGTGATTGTTTTTAGGTTATGTGTATATCAGCACAATTTTTAAAAATGTTTAATGGCACCAGGTTAGCCAAAAGGGCAACCTGGCCAAGAGATGGGTGGCAGGAAAGCCTTCTCCTGGGCAACACAGCGCCCTGTGCTTTCTGGGGCACGCTGGGTAAGCCTGGCGGGATGCCAGCAGCACAGACAGGGGCCAGGAGAGAGCATGCGCTCCGAGGCAGGGAGTGTGGACTGGGGGTTCTGGAGTGAACGCACCCAGAGCTGTGAGCACAAGGCTTTGTACACAGGGAGGGCCTTTTCCCTTTTACACATTTTGTGTACTAACCACTCGCCATCTTCAAGCAACCAAGAAGAAAGATTGAGTCCCCCTTTCCTTAATTATTTCAGGAATAATCCTCCCAATAATCAACCCCATCACCAACCAAGTAGTTGAGTCCCTGATAGTATATGAATTAAAGTCAGACATCAAATGTTGTGCTATGACTTTTCTCCTTATATCGAGCATCAGTTTGCTTGCACAGTGGCTTTCTGGCTTGCTGCCAGCCTGTGCATGGTCCACGCTTATGAGTTCAGGATCTATAACAATGTGAATAATTCAGATGTTTACAATAAAAATATGTGAATATATGAATTCACTAATGTTAATGTTAAAATTCATGGAAAAAATAGTCCTTTGAATCTTTGGTGGTTAGAAATTAAAGACCTCAAATCATGTGCAATAAACAGTAAATAAAGTTACACTGAATGGCAAAAAAAAAAACATTAGGGCGGGCGGAACTAAGATGGCGGCAAAGGTAGAACACCTATCTTGCCGTCATAATCAGCAATTTTAATACTACAACTTAACGAAAGAACAAACACCTTCCAGAATCACCAGAAAGCTCGCCGAGTGAAAATTCCACAAATAAAAGTGAAGATAAGACACTGTGACTTGGAGGAGCCGCAGCGAACAGCGTTGAAAGATTCACACGGAGAGAGGTTTGGAGTGCGCGCCGCGGAGAGGGCGGGCGGCTGAAAACCGGCCAGTTTTCTCGAACGGGGAGACAAAGGCATCCCACTGGACTGATTCTCCAGCTCTGGGCGAAGTCCAGAGAACCCACTATCACACTGGGTGAAAATTGGACAGTGGGAGGGCACGCCGAAGCTCGGGTGCTGCTGGGTCTCCCGGCTTGTGGAGAAGGCAGCTTGCGCACGAACAGCTCGGCTGCGTGACGGCACAGAGAGCGCACCGCGACTTGTCTCTCATTCAGAAAACCGTCAGACTGCTTTGTTTTAAGACCCTGGGTGAGACATTGCGCATGCAGACTCATTTTGGGAAAGTCTGAATTCCCCGGCAACCGGCAGTCGGTGGAACTCCTAGGCGGCTCTCTCTCAGAGGTGCTGGCGGCCATTGCCCCTGGCACAGAGTCCCTGGGGCACCATAGGGCGGAGCTAACGCTGTCTGCTTGGCCCGGAGACTCCGCCCATCCAACCTGAGCACAGCTGAGCTTCACAGACAATTGGCCTGGAGGTCAACCCTCCAAGTGCTAACAACGATTAACTGAGCTTAACTTCATCAAGACTGTGCAGCCCATATCCACCTCAGGTAACCAGGGAGGCTGAGCCACTACTCCTAGTAGGAAGTCTACCACACAAACCTAATTGACCAACTCAGGGAAGCAGCCACCATGCAGCAACATGGAAAGAAATCAGATGTGTTAAAAATGGAGGAAAAAAAACGACTGGACATGGAATTCAGAACCACGGTTATAGGGTTTTTTAAGAGGCTCCAACAAAAGATCGAGGCCTATAAGGAAATAAGCAAGACCGCAAAGGAAATGAATGAGTCCTACAAGAAAATGAACAACACCCTCAAGGATATAAACAAGAGCTGCAAAGAAATGATCAAGACCAATGTGGAAATGAAAGAAACCCTCAAGGATATAAAGCAGACTCTCAAGGATATGAAAAAGGACCAACCAGAAATTAAGCATACACTGACTGAAACAAAAAATATTATACAAAGACCTAAAAGTGCCCTGGAGCACCCCAAGAACCAAGTTAAAGATTTGAAATACAAAGAGGTAAAATCCACTCAGCTGAAAAAGCAAGAAACCAAAAGAATCCAAAAAATTGAAGATAGTGTAAGGGGCCTCTGGGACAACCTCAAGCATACCAACATCTGAATTATAGGGGTGCCAGAAAAAGCGAGAGGCCAAGACAATGAAAACCTATTTGAAGAAATAGTGACTGAAAACTTCCCACACCTGGTGAAAGAAATTGACTTAGGAGTCCAAGAAGTGCACCGAACCCCAATATATAGGAACCCTAAGAGGAGCACACCGAGGCACATCATAATTAAAATGCCAAGAGCAAAAGACAAAGAGAGAATATTAAAAGCAGCAAGAGAGAAACAGTTGGTTACCTATAAGGGAGCACCCATACGATTGTCAGCGGATTTCTCAACAGAAACGATGCAGGCCAGACGGGAGTGGCAAGAAATATTCAAAGTGATGAACAGCAAGAATCTACAACCAAGATTACTCTATCCAGCAAAGATATCATTCAGAATTGAAGGTCAGATGAAGTGCTTCGCAGATAAGAAAAAGCTAAAGGAGTTCATCACCACCAAACCAACATTATATGAAATGCTGAAAGATATTCTTTAAGAAGAGGAAGAAGGAAAAGGTAAAGATGAAAATTATGAACAACAAATACACATCTATCAACAAATGAACATAAAAATCAAGTGAATTGATAGGCTGTTGAACAGGATAGACTGGTGAATATAACAGAGACATGGACATAGAGAGGGAATGGACTGACAATTCTTGGGGAGAAAAGGGTTGTGGGAAGTGCAGCAAGAGACTGAACAAAAATCTTGCAACAATGGGAGAGGACAGTGGGGAGGGGGAGGGGAGGGTGGAGGGTGGGGTAGGTACAGGGTGGAGGGGAGCTATAGGGGGATAAAAAGGGGAAACAATGTAATTAATAAACTGAACAATAAAGATTAAAAAAATAATAATAATAATAAAATAAATTTAAAAAAAACATTAGGGGCCAGGAAATGTTCAAAGACCTGGGAACCATTCCCAGATCAGGAAGGGAAGTCACAGGGTGTGTATTATTGCTACAAACACTGTATTTCCTGCTACTTACAACACATGCAGTGTAATGTATTAGATGCCTTTCTAGCTCATGAAGTACGTATTCTCATAGGTAATACTGGTAGATATCTTATAGTTATGGCAGTATGTCATATCCTATCTATATTAATAAAAAGGTAATATGCTAATTAGACCATGAGATGTTCAGATGTACTTCCAGAGAAAGCCATTGTGACAGGGCTGAGACAGAGGTGGTTACGGGTGATCAGGCCAGGAGGGGAGGGCAGTTGGGGGTGATCAGGCTGGCAGGGGGGTGCAGTTGGGGGCAAGCAGGCCAGCAGGCAGAGTGGTTAGGGGAGATCAAGCAGGCAAGCAGGTGAGCAGTTAGGAGCCAGTAGTCCCGGATTGCGAGGGAGTTGTCCGACTGCCAGTTTAGGCCCTATCCCATAGGGGTCCCAGATTAGAGAGGAAGCAGGTCAGGCTAAGGGGCACACCCCCTTCCACCATCACCCCATGCACAAATTTCGTGCACAGGGCCACTAGTCCTATATAATAAAAGCCTAATATGCTAAGTGTCCAGTCATAAATTCAACCAATCAAAGCATAATATGCTAATCATATGCTAAGGCCACTCAGTCATTTGCTATGATGTGCACTGACCATCAGGGGGCAGACAGCCGAGCAGTTGACCAGTCACTATGACGTGCACTGAATACCAGGTGATAGACACTCTGACCAGTAGGTTTGCTTGCTGCTGAGATCTGGCCTATTGGGACTGAGCAAGATGGACCTGACATGCCCTAGAGCCCTCCCTCAGTCCCGCCCCAGCTGGCCAACCTCTTGCATCCCTCCCAGGCCCTGATCATGCACCAGTGAGGTCCCTCAGCCTGGCCTTCGTCCTCTCACGATCTGGGCTGAGGGACTCCCACCTCCTCCCCTGCCCCCCACCATGAGTGCACAAATTTCATGCACTGAGCCTCTAGTTAATATATAATCATCATAAATATTTAAATTTTAAAAAAATTTTGTTAGCCAATTTCAAGGACTTGGATTTTCATCTTCTTCTTCCTGTTTCAAAGACACACACATACACACACACACACACAAAAAAAAAAAAAAACACTAAGACATCCATGTAGCTACCAGTCTCAAATCCTCACACAATGATAAGACAATGGAATTTTTAAATAAACCAAATGATTTTCTGGCTAAAGCATTTTTTTTTAAGTCATGTGAAAATGGGTTTAATAGACCAAGGTGGTTTCGCGTTTTTTTTTTTTTTCTTTATATTCTCCAAGGACTGAATGGGAACTGGATTTTGACAATCTGCCCAGCAGGATTGTTAGAGTGTGGTGTCCCGGGCAGGCAAACTGGCACTCAGCAGCCTCATTAGCATAATTCTGATATGCATGTCCCACGAGGCAGTCCTTCCAGTCAAGGGTGGAGTCAAAGAAGTCAGCAGACCAAAGTCAAAGCCAGATGGAAAATCACAGACTCAACAACACAAATGTTTGTTTTCTCAAAGAATAAAATAGGTGCTAGGGCACAAATAAGTTAGCTTTCTCACTCCTCTTGAAACCTGAAGCCACAGCTTCTACTCTAGAAGGTAAAAACAGGGAGTTACCTTAGATCAGATGCTTTGTTTCAGGAAGTTCACCAGAAATGCCCCTTTATAAATAAATTTTGAAGCAAATGACTTTCAGCAGCACTGGGGGAAAGTTCAAGAGTATTATTGGGCTTTGCAGTGGCCTTGGACTCAAATCCTACTGGCAATCCGAATGCCTGTGATCCTTCGCAATCAACTAGCTTGAAACTATGAGTGTATTTGGTGTCTAAGGACCCTTCTGTGAGACAGCAAAGTAGTTCCAGATACCTCTTTTAGGTTTAAACTTTTAAGCTTAGTCTATTTAGATTGGGGCCAATAATAAGAAAATAAAACAACCAGATGGGAAACTTCCCAGATGTAGGAAAGGAGAGATTAGTTGGGTGGTCTGGGTTTAAAATAGGGCCCCTGTACTGGGAATGTCTCATGGCTGATGATGTCATAGGATCCTTCCTGAACTAGTCACCATGGCAATCTGAGCTGTCCTCAAGGCAAGGTCAGCTTAAGATCTTCACAGGCTCTGAATACTGAAAAGACTATGTTTCCTATCAATTGCCATCTCTACCATAATTGTCATTAAAATAATAATTATACTAAACCATCAAGCAGGGATAAGAAAGTATCAGCACAAGAGTAAAAACTAATCTATAATGCCAATTTTATGCTTCTATTGCAATATCAAAACTTTCAAAAGAGCTTTTTGATGCTCCATTGTAGTCTGAATTTAAAGTTGTTCAGCCCTGCCTTGGGATCCAAAGACCCTGGACCTATTCTTGCCTAAAGAACTCAGAGCTAAATGAATAGTCATGTGTAATAGCCAAAGTACTTCCTCTGGGTGCTGTGATTTGCACTAGGTAGTCACATATTCTGTTTCCAGTAACACCATGGAGGCAAAGAGACCAGGGCTGTGGCTATATTCCATGCAAGAGGAAATATAGACCGAAACGAGGACAACATTTGATGAAAATAAGGTATTGGACAGAGAAATATTGTGAATGTTAAGTCAAGTTAATTGGTGGATTGGGATTATGAATGAGGGGAACAGTATGAATAAGGGAGGGAGAGTTTTCCATTGGGTAACAGGAAAATAGAAATTATAAGAAGAGGAGAAAGAGATAGTTGAGAGGATAAAGAGAGACACGGTGATTTGGGTTTGTGGCAGATTGAACTTTCTGGCTTTTCTCCATTTCAAGTTGGATATTCCTATAACAAGGGCACAGATGTGAATCGAGAGCTTATGAGAATGAGGACTGGGAGTCACTCACATGTTTGAAGAGAAGGTGCCTACAAGAACACCATTAATGTAAAAGCGAATTCAATGTGGTGGAAGTAATAACAGAAGAATGATCCAAGAGGAATAATGAGAAGAGATGAGAGTACAGATGGAGAAGCTAATCAGAGAGAAAAAGACATTTTTTCTCTGAGAAGGAAAATGAAGCAAAAATTCCTGGCCACAGGGTTACCTTTGAGCTGAAGGGAGGGTTGAAAAAGTTCCCATCAGGTAGCCTTGCCCTTCTCAGAAATTAGGAAATTATGTCATTTCTGAGCAAGATAGGACCAGAGGTAAATGAAAACCTCGAAAAAAACAAAAAAAATATTGGAACCACTTGATAAGCCAATGGATTCAAGGTAGAAATGAGAATTAAAAGTCTGGGATGATCAGGAGTCAAGTCTAATTGAGAAGGATGTCCAGAAGGAAAAAAGTCAGATGAATGGAAAAAGGTGAGTAGAATAATAACCACTTGTATATTTTTGCATTTATCTTCAAATATTTGGGGTAAAGTACAGAAAAATAATTCTCAGATAACTGTAATCTAAAAACTGACACTTTTCTAAAGAATGG
The DNA here is from genome assembly GCA_027563665.1 of Antrozous pallidus. Lineage (NCBI taxonomy): Eukaryota > Metazoa > Chordata > Mammalia > Chiroptera > Vespertilionidae > Antrozous > Antrozous pallidus. Next base: position 26,308,250 of record CM050508.1, on the reverse strand, counting down.
GCCCTGTCATATTTCAAATCTTCTTGAATAGCCTTTACAAAAATCCCAAATGTATTATGACCTAGACATTTCACTTAGTCAAAGTAACAAGAACCTCAAACCTAACATGAACAAGAAAATAATTAGGTATTGTAAAAGTTCTGCTTAAATAAGATCATTTTCCCAGCATTATTGATACACTCTAGGCCTGGTGCATGGGTGGGGGTGTCCCTCAGCCCAGCCTGCACCCTCTCCAATCTGGGATCCCTCGAAGGATGTCCGACTGCCCGTTTAGGCCCTATCCAACCAGGATGGGCCTAAACGGGCAGTCGGACATCCTTCTCACAATCCAGGACTGTTGGTTCCCAACTGCTCACCTGCTCACCTGCCTTCCTGATTACCCCTAACTGCTTCTGCCTGCCAGCCTGATCACTCCATAACTGCTCCCCTGCTAGCTAATTGATGTCCAGCTGCTCCCCTGCCAGCCTCTTTGCCCCCAATTTCCCTCCTCTGCTGACCTGGTCACCCCTAACTGCCCTCCCCTGCAGGCCTGGTCACCCTTAATTGCCCTTCCCTACAGGCCTGGTTCCCACCAACAGCTCTCCCTTCAGGCCTGGGTCCCTCCCACCAACTGCCCTTCCCTGCAGGCCCGGTCACCTCCAACTTCCCTCCTCTGCAGCCTGGTCACCCTTAACTGTCCTCCCCTGCTGGCTTGATCACCCCCAACTGCCCTCCCTTGTTGGCCATCTTGTGGTGACCATCTTGTGTCCACAAGGGCGAAGGATCTTTGACCACATGGGGGCAGCCATCTGGTGTGTTGGAGTGATGGTCAATTTGCATATTACTTTTTTATTAGATATGATAGAGTCCTGGTGCATGGGTGGGGGCCAGCTGGTTTGACCTGAAGGGTGTCCCAGATCAGAGTGAAGGTTCCCTTGTGGCATGGAGCTGCCTGGGAGAGGGGCCTGTGGTGGTTTGTAGGCCAGCCATGCCCCATAGCAACCCAAGCAGAGGCCCTGGTATCTGGGATTTATTTATCTTCTACAATTAAAACTTTGTAGCCTAGAGCAGAGCCAAGCCTTTTGCTTGCTCCATGGTGGCAGCCATTTCTGTTGAAATTTATTTACCTTCTATAATTGAAACTTTGTAGCCTGGTGTGGAGGCCTATGCCAGTCAGGACTGCAGAAGCTTGGCTTCCTCCATCACTGGGGGCCACCCTAGCCTCTGCTCTCTCTAGCTCTGTGGCTGCCACCATTTCTGATGGAATTTATGTATCTTCTACCATTGAAACTTTGTAGCATTGAGTGGAGGCCTAGACCAGCAAGAGCGGTCTGAAAACTTGGCTTCCTCCATTGCTGGGGAAACCCAAGCCTCCCTCCTGCTCTCATTGGCCACAGCCATTTTGGTTGGGGTTTATTTGCATATTCACTTCTAATTGGCTGGTGGGCATGGCTTGTGGCTATTGCAGAGGTATGGTCAATTTGCATATTACTATTTTATTAGATAGGATAGGATAATTGACATACTGTATTGTATAAGTTTAAGGTGTACAACATGTTGATTTCTTAAATTGCAAAATGATTACCACCTAATGCCTGCATCATTCACATAATTACCATTTCTTTTCTGTGGTAAGAACAACGAAAATCTGCTTTTTTAACTACTCTCAAGTCTATAATATAGTAACATGCTATACTTCAAATCCCCAGAACTAACTCATCTTATAACTGAAAGTTTGTACTCTGAAAAATATCTCCCCATTTCCTCCACCCCCAGCCTCTCATAACCATGATTCTAGACTCTGTTTCTATGAATTCAGGTTTCTATGTTCCACATATTCTAATAAAAGAGAAATATCCAAATTACTGTGCCTCCATGAGAGCCACCAGCCAATCAGGAGTGGGTATGCAAATTAGCCCACCAAATATGGCAAGTTAATTTGCATACATGATGCAAGGTGAAGACTGAAGGCTCTGGCACAAGCGAAGACTGAAGACTAAAAACTGAAGACTAAAGACTAAAGATGACTGAAGACTGAAGACTGAAGAGGCTTGGTTTCTCTGCTGTGGCTGGAGCAAAGGCCTGGGTCCCGGCTGCCAGAGGAAAATTGGGGCTCGCAGCCAGAGGAAGGAAGGCCTATTGCATGAATCTTCATGCAACAGGCCTCTAGTCATATAATATTGTCTTTTTCTGACATTTTTCACTTACCATAATGGCTTCAAGGTCCATTGGTGTTGTCACAGATACCAGAATATTCTTTCTTATATATCTTCTTTATTCATTTATCTATTGACAGACACTTAGATTGCTTCCACTTCTTGACTATCCTATATAATAAAAGAGTAACATGTAAATTCATCATACCTTCACTAAACCCACAAGCCACGCCCACAAAGCCAATCGGAGCAAGTATGCAAATTAACCCAGCCAAAATGGCGGTTAATTTGCATATCCACACACAGAAGATGGCATAGAAGGAAGCCAAGCACTGCAGAAGGGAGCAAAGCCACAGAGAAGCGAGCAAGTGGGGTGAGGGAGAAGGGAGGGAACAAGGCAGAGGATACGGGAGCAAGGCAGCAGAGACAGGAGAGAGCAAGGTAGTGAAGAAGGGAGCGAGGCACTAGAGAAGAAAGGGAGCTTTTCTCAGGCTGCAGGAAGCTCTATTCTTGCAGGAATCTTCCTGCAACAGGTCTCTAGTTATAAATAATGCTACAAGGATCAATTTTCATAAACCATATGAGGAAACTGATACATATATTGTGATGGTAAATTTATGTGTCAACTTGACTGAGCCACAAAATGCCCAGACATTTGGTCAAACATTGTGTCTGTGAAGGTGTTTATTGATAAGATTAACATTTAAATCAGTAAACTGGGTAAAATAGATTGCCTTCCCTAATGTAGGTGGACCTCATCCAATCAGTTGAAGGCCTAAACAGAACAAAAGGGTTGAGCTTCCAGCAAGTAAGAGGGAACTCCTCCAGCCTGTATTTGACTTGGGACATCACTGTTTTCTTGCTTTTGGACTCATACTGAAGAATCAACTCTTCCTGAATTTGGAGCCTCCTGGCCTTTATACTAGAAATACATACATCATCAGTTCTCCTGCTCTCCAGTTTGCTAAGTATAAATCCTGGGACTTGTCAGCCTCCATAATCACATGATCTAATTTCTTATAATAAATTTCTTTACATATATATTTAATAGTAGAATACATATATCCTAATGATTCTGTTTCTCTAGAAAATCCTAATAAATATATATTAATATATTTTATATTATATGTTTCTATAATATAATCTTATTTAATGAAAGAGTAATATGCAAATTGACCATACCTTCGCTACACCTAATAAACCACACCCACAAACCACACCCACCAGCCAATCAGAAGTGATATTCAAATTAACACCCAACCAAGATGACTGCTGCCCATGGCAGGGCAATCACTGGGTTCCCAAGGCCAAGGCGAGGATTTTTCTGGCCTTGGGTGGGCAGGCAGATCGGGGTAGGAGTGGAGCCAGCCAGCAATCAGCTGGATCACAGGGCAATTGCTGGCTGGGGTCCCAGCAATCAGCCAGATTGCCGGGCGATCACTGGCTGGGGTCCCTGGCCAAGGTCCCCTGCCCAAGGATGAAAGGCTCAGCCAGAGGCTTTCTGGGCAGACCAGGGGTTAGCTGTCAGTAGGACATCCCCAGAGGGCTCCCAGTATGTGAGAGGGGGCAGGTTGGGCTGAGGGACCACCCACCCCCAGTGCATGGATTTTGTGCACTGGGCCCCTAGTATATAAAATAAACCACATTTTAGTATCTCTAAATAGTAATTTGGTCATCAGAATGTGATTTTATCTTTAAGTTTACTGTGTACTTTTTCTTCCAAAAAAAAAAGCAATCTTAAAAAGGGGGGGGGGGGGTTGAACAAAAATTAATCATGAACCTGGAATTAATTTTTGTACTTCTTATTTCTACATAGTTTATTTCAGCTCTGGTTGCACATACAGATCCCCGGTCAGCCCTAACACCAGGAATGAATGGATGCAGTTCTTAGCATCTTTCTCACCTATAAAGTGTCCCAAGAAAATGCAATTCTGCAAAAGGAATTGGATCTGCCAGCAGGATATGTGAGGACAGAAAGTGAGTTTCCTCATGCTGGCTTAGCAGGACAAATCACTCTGTTGATGAATGATGACTCTCCTTCTTAAGCCAGATACATTTTAGGACACTGGCAGTTTTCCTCTCAAGGCATCATTTTACAATTTTCATTATATGAAACTTGTTTCAAGTACACTTGTTTTTTATTTCTATCTTAAGGTATCTGGCTAGAGATTTCATCTTCCTGGACCTGTTTTCTCATTGGCAAAATATTAAGACAGTAAGGGATGGGATCTGGGCAGTCTCTTCTCATTTTAATATCCAGTTATTAAAAGTTAATGTCAAAGGATATTTCTTTAATAAATGGATCACTGCTGTTTTGTTATTCATTTAGGATCTCTGTTCCTATTTCTATGTAATCAAGATTCTTTTTGTCATGAGGTATACATAAAATTACATCAAAATCTCAATTCCAAACCCTGTGCAAACTACACCTATCATCCACAATTTCTACAAACTCCTGAAGGAGCTTCTGGCCTCGTGAACTTTTGACACCAATTCGGATTGCTCAGTGGATGGATCAATGTGTCTCACATCTGCCCTCCATGGACCTAGATGTAAAACACAACCTTGCCTCCATTTCTCCAATTTCTAGAATAAGTAGGGGTGGTGACTTTACTACAGATCTAAAAGGGATAAAAGAAATATAAGCAGAAATATAAATAATCCATTTAAAAATTAGGCATCTGCACTCCCAACTTATTTAAACGTCAAGCCACCTGCCTACTGGACATTTCTACTGACCAGTCCCCCACTCCCCAGTGGCACCCAGACTCACTCTGCTCTTCAGAAAGAAAACAATTTTTATTTTCTTGTTCTGTACATTTTAACCATCTCTTATTGCTTTAGTTTTATTTTATTGACCTCAGGTTCTTTTGCACCTGCTCTCCCAAGTGTCTCGGTGGAGTGCTATTATAAACAAAGACAGTTTTCTTCTAAAAGAATTCAAGTGCTAACTGCTAAGGGAATATATTTTTCATACAAACTCTCTCAACACACACAATGGTAATGGCAGCCATGTTGCTGTATTAGGACCTATTATATTTCCACAGCTCCTAAACGTATTCCAAGAAGCAGTCTTGTCTGGTTCACAAAATGATCATGACAAAATACATAAGGGTCTAGAAAGTTCTAAGGAGCCAGAGAAGTGTTGATATTCCCCTCTATGAGAAATATGACTGGCCTTCAACAGCACAGCCCCTCCTCACTGCTAAGCAACACAGCTCAGTCTTGTGCTCAGAGACCCGGTGGGGAACAGTCATAAAATGTTTCCAAATTACATGGTTAAAGCCATTTCAAATATGACCCTAGCTGATTTGGCTCAGTGGATAGAGCATTGGGCTGTTGACTGGAAGGTCCTAGGTTCAGTTCCTGTCAAGGGTACATGCTTGGGTTGCAGGTTCAATCCCTAGTAGTGGACATGCAGGAGGCAGCCCATCAATGATACCCTCTCATCATTGATGTTTCTATCTCTCTCTCCCTCTCTCTTCCCCTCTGAAATCAATTAAAAAAAGGTATATATAAATTAAAACAAACAAAACAAAAAACATTCAAATACGTTGAACAATGGAAACTATATTTGAAAACCATTTGTATGGTTCTTTCCATATTTTCTAAAGTGAGTAATTATTATTTTGGTGCATGTGGGGCTGCACCAAGTAACATCTCCCCTTGACCATCCTGGTGAATCATCCCACCTAAACCACTTTTTACTTTAGTCATTTATGTAGCATCAGTGATGAGTTTCATTTGGGAATACACATAAAATATTTCCTTTTGTTCTGTTTTCTACAATCTTTACTACAAATAATAGAGCCATTGTTATTGTTATCTGGTATTGCATATTCCTAAGAAGGCTATAATTCAATTTTTTCTTCTTGACTTTTCAATTAATAATTTATATTGGCTTTAGATGTTAACAATTAGTTCAAGACTGAGTCCTTTTTTAAAAAAATAAATCTTTATTGTTCAGATTATTACAATTGTTGCTCTTTTTTCTCCCCTCCAACTGGTTCCCAACCCACCCTCTGCCCTTACTCCACCCTCCACTGTTCTCATCCATAGGGTTACAATTTCTGTCCAGTCTCTTCCTGCACCCCCATACACCTTTCCCTCTGAGAATTGTTGGTCCACTCCCTTTCTATGCCCCTGACTCTATTCTATTCACCAGTTTATTCTGTTCATCAGATTTTTTATTCACCTGAGTTTTAGATTCACTTGTTGGTAGATATGTATTTGTTGTTCATAATTTTTATCTTTACCTTTTTCTTCTTCTTCCTCTCCTTAAAGAATATCTTTCAGCAGTTCATATAATACTGGTTTGCCAGTGATTAACTCCTTTAGCTTTTTCTTATCTTTGAAGCTCTTTATCTGCCCTTCAATTCTGAATGATAGCTTTGCTGGGTAGAGTAATCTTGGTTGTAAGTTCTTGCTATTCATCACTTTGAATATTTCATTTGAGCCCTCCCTCGATCCCTCCCTGGCCCCAGTTGTACACTGATAGGATCCCTCAGCTTGTTTTGCTTCCTCTTGCAATCTGGACCCCTAAAGGGATGTCAGAGAGCTGGTTTTGGCCTGATCCCCACAGGCCAGGCCAGGGGACACCCCTCCCAAACACTTCCCCATCGCCATGCACAAATCTGTAAGAAAATAAATACCTATTGCTTAAATACCCAATTTGTGGTATTTTATTATGGTAACCCTAACAGACTAACACAGGCAGGACTATCACCTTATCTGATGAACTCATTTATTTTTTTAATATGTTTTTATTGATTTCAGAGAGAGAAGGGGCGAGGGAGAAAGCGCTAGAAACATCAATGATGGGACAGAATCATGAATCAGCTGCCTGCTAACCTTCCCCCGCCCCCACCTTATTGGGGATAGAGCCCACAACCTGGGCATGTACCCTGACCAGGCATGTGCCCAACCACTGAGTACACAGGCCTGGCTGATGGACTAATTTTAAAAATGAGGAGACTGAGGCCCTGAAGAGTTCACTTGATTAAAAGCATGTATTAAGACAGTAGCAAAATCAGGACTAAAATTCAGGCTTCCCAACTCTTATCCTGAACAAGTAGCTTGTTTCCCTCTTTCTCATCAATGCTTCATAAAGGCCTATGAGGTGAGAAGCTAGGTATAGTGAGTCTTAAGCCATAGTTATGCTCAAACTCTAGGGGACTGAGTGCACACTATTCCATTTTTATTACAATAAAACCAAAGTTTAGAGGAACTAGTGATTTGCCCAAGGTTGACAATCAAAAAAGTAATGGAATGAAATCTTGTCATTTGTGATAGCATGGATAAATTTAGAAGGTAGTATGGCAAGAGAATAAGTCATAGAAATACAAATATCATGTGATTTCACTTATATGTGGGATCTGAAAACAAAACAAACACATAAGCAAACAAAACACAAATTGACTCATAGATACAGAGAACAAGCTGAATTGCCATAAGGGAGGAAGTGGGGGGTAAATGTGGAGAGCGGCTACAGTGTTTGGACAGGTTCAAGCCTCTGACTAATGAGAGGGCACAGTCCTCTCATGGCCACGTGCAAGTACCAGCATGGAGGGCAGAGCCCTCACAGCACAATTATAGCCAACAGCTATAGTTGTAAGCTTGACCCTATGGTCTGAATACGTGGCCCCACGTGCCTGAGTGGTGTGGGCTTGATAGAGTTCAGATGCATGTAATTGGGTAGGATTGAAACCCATGAGAATGTTGTAAACATCTTGAGCATGCCCTTACTTTGCCTCATGGCATCTGGCTATAAAATAAAGACACGGCTTGTGGTCCCAGGTGCTGTCTCTCCATCTGGGAGCAGAATCCCACCCAGACCCAGCTTTTATTCTCTTGTCTGTCTTTTCTCAATCCTTCACCGCCCCCTCTCAGGGTCAGTGAACCTGGCTGAGCTGATGGCTGAGCTGACTGTCAGACAAGGCGCCCTGGGGCTGACCACAGATGAAAACGGGTAAAGAGTATTAGGAAGTACAAACTGTCAATTCTAAAAATAGTCATGGAAGGTAATATACAATACATAGAATATAGTCAATAACATATTAATAACATTGTGAAGTGCTAGATGGTTACTAGACTTATTGTGATGATCACTTCATAAGGTATACAAATGTACACCTAAAACTAATATAATGTCATATGTCAACTATAATTTTTTAATTAATTAGTTAATTAATCTTTTAAAGTAAATAGAAAAATGCTAGCCGAAACCGGTTTGGCTCAGTGGATAGAGTGTCAGCCTGCGGACTGAAGGGTCCCAGGTTCGATTCCGGACAGGGGCATGTACCGTGGCTGCGGCCACATCCCCAGTTGGAGGTGTGCAAGAGGCAGCTGATCGATGTTTCTCCCTCATCGATGTTTCTGATTTTCTATCCCTCTCCCTTCCTCTCTGTGAAAAATCAATAAAATATGTTTTTTAAAAATTCACATTTTAAAAAATTAAATAAATAAATAAATAAATAAATAAATAGAAAAATGCTAGAAACTACAGCATGTCTGCTTTCAACACCTGAACTCTTAATTAGGTATTGAACAAGGTGGTGTTTTGGCACCTGTTCATCATAAGTGTAGGCTCATTCCTGATAGAAAGAAGTCACAGCTCTGACTTAAGGATGAAAATAAGCAAAGGCCAACTCGCTTGAACTCACCAAACTCTCTTAGGAAATTGCCAAGATGGAAGGACTCTTAGCCTTTCAAATTCAGCTCCCAGAAAAAGTTTATTTTGTTATCTTCCTCTCTACCCCCTGTGCTCTCCCAGCATCGATGAGTGAATCTCCCTTTTGCTACACCAGCACCCCATGTCTGCTTTCATTATATATATTCTCTTGGGAAAACCCAGACAATCAAAACTTCTGATATGAATGAAGCAAAGGCCTTTGCAACCCAATATCTGACAACTCCCAATCACAAGTCAGAGCTGGAGAACTATTCCCTCCCATTGCACCTCTTGCCTTTTTAACATTCATGACCCATTGGGTGTTCACCAGAGACTAGGTAAAGAGCTGCTTAGAAAAAAAATATGCCTATGGGGCATTGTTAACTCTGGGTCCAAAATGGACCATTTTATTTCCCATTGTATAAAGATCCGCATGTAAACAGCTTTAGATTCATATTGTAAAATCCTCAGGAACCATGCTCTGTTTCCACAGCTCTATTTTACATGCTTATTTTATGAGTCTCTTGAAGGAAATCTAAACCTTGAATGATCTTTCACAAACCATTAATCTTTGAAATACAATTCAAGAAAGAGGCTGTGTAGCTATCAAGTGCGAGCATCCAGAATTGATGAAAAACAAAATAGGCCTTGGGTTTTTAGAAGTGCCTGCAGGCTAACACTGTAGGAATGAGCTCTTCCTGTCACCATGGTAACACACACAGAGGTGGCACAGCCCCAGGAGCTCATCCCCTGATTTCTCTGCAACTGGAGAACAGTTACCTAGCTCTCCAGTTGCAGAGAAATAAGGGAGGAAAGGAAGAAATAAAGGAGGAAAGGAAGAAAATTTTGAATGTATACATTGTCCCCTAGAGGTCAAGACACAGCATAGTAACTCATGGTTCCCGTAATAGAATTTCCATCTTTTTTTCCTCTTTTCTGGATTCTTTCCCATTTAATAAGGTCAATTACTCTTTCTACATTTGCTCAACCTTGGACTTTTTGTACTAATATGAGCTTACCAATACCTATTTTTTGAGTGTGAGGTGTTTACAGAGAACTTAGTATGAGTATATAAGATAGAGAAAAATGTATTGTTCCCAGGATTCAAGGTGAGTACAGTCTAACTGAAAAATAAAGTACACATTCTTGAAATCATTCAAGAATATTCTTGTGGTAGATATCCTCTAAAGGTGGCTCCATCATTTCTTTCCCTTTCTGTATGTATGTGGGTCTACTCATCTAGAAGTAAATACCATGCACCCTCCCCTTCCAACTGGGCTAGCTCTGTGACTTGCTTTTGACCAATACAGTAAAAGTGATATTATTCTGGGACACCCAAGCTCAGGGCAGGGCAGGTAGCTTCTGTTCTCTCTCTATAAGAAGCCAGTCACCATGTAAAAAAAAATCCAACTGGTCTGAAACCACCATATTATAATGTAGCCCAGGCTAGTTAGAGCAAGAACAAGAAAGAGAGAAAAAGGAGAGAGATGCCCGACCAGATCTCTTGGCACTCTCAAATAATGCACCAGGTTTGGGAGTAAAGAAGCCATCTTAGACATGTTAGCCCAGCAGACTCATAAGAAGAACCATCCTTAAGAACCCAGCCTAAATTGCAGAAATATGAGAAAGTAAGACATTGTTATTGTTTGTTTTAAGCCACAAAGTTTTGGGGTAGGTTGTAAACTAGAAATAGAATATGGAAACAATTCCAAAGCAACACAGAAACCTGATAGTTGGCAATACATTTCAATATTGTAAATGAGAACCATGGGGTTCCCTTACTCACAAAGGGCTTAAAATGCCAGTCACTGTTCTAAGCAATTTACATGTATTAATATATTTAAACTTCACAATAACCTATATGAAGGACCTGCCATCATTATCAACTAGAGGCCTGGTGCATGAAAATTTGTGCACTCAGAGCAGTCCCTCAGTCCAGCCTGTGCCCTCTGCCAGTCTAGGACCCCTTGGAGTATATCCACCTGCCAGATTAGGCCCACTCCCCAGGAGATCGGACCTATCCTGGCAGTCAGATGTTCCTCTGACAGCCCAGGAGCCCTCAGGTGATGTCCCTTGGGCCTAAGCCGCAGTTGGACATCCTTAGTGCTACCGAGGAAGCAGGAGAGACTCCCGCCACTGCCACTGCACTAGCAGCCATCAGCACAACTTGTAGCTGAGCAGCGCTCCCCCTGTGGGAGCACAATGACCACCAGGGGGCAACTCCTGCGTTGAGGTTGAGCGTCTGCCCCCTGGTGGTCAGTGCACATCATAGCGACTGGTCATTTTCGATTGTTCCACAGTTAGGGTCAATTTGCATATTTCCCTTTTATTATATAGAATATGAGTTGTGTGAGGACCCAATTGAATCTGTAATGAAGAGCATGGCTGCTGGTTCAGTATTAGTCTGAAAGGAAAAGGCCCTTGGGAGGTGGTGGGGTAGACCAGCAGACCTACAGCTTTTATATGACACTAGAGGCCCAGTGCATGAAATTCATGCCCAGGTGGGGTCCCTAGGCCTGGCTGGCAATCAGGGCCCATCTGTGGGGTGACTGGCAAGGCAATGCCCCCTCCCACCACTGGCACCAGCTTTGGCCAGCCTAGCGTTGCCTGCTCACCAGTCCTGCCTCCCGCCACCACCAGTTGCCTCTGCCTGGGGACCTGGGGGCTGGGGGCAGCTCCTGTGCTGAGAGTCTGCCCCCTGGTGGTCAGTGTGCATCATAGTGATTGGTCATTCCATTGCTCATTCCACCTTCATTCGATTTGCATATTGGGTTTTTATTATATAGGATAAGCAAAGCATAAATGTATATGGTAAACCACTTAAATGTGGAGATTATTTATTATGCAGCTTTTTTTTTCAAATTTGTACTAATTTACTAGTAAACCCAATAGCAATTAACAAGCAAATTCCTTAAAAACCACAGTGTCTCACCCTATTAGAAGAGGTACTCCACCAACCATTTTTTAATATAATGGTTGAAAGTATTACATATGTCCCTTTTTTCCCCCATTGACCCCCTCCAGCCTGCCCCAGCCCCCTACCTCACCCCAAGTCTTCAGCACCCTATTGTCTGTGTCTATCCACCAACCATTTTTAGTGATCAGTTAGTTGCAAGGCATCAACAAATCTGGGCAGCTCAGTGGTGCATGAATCACAGATGGGAAACAGGAACTTTGCAAGGAATGCTGGCTGGGATCAGAAGAGCACTTGGGCCCAGCCAGAGTGTTGGTTCCACCTGTGAACCAGGAGGTCACATCTCTATTTCCGTTCAGGGCACAGGTCACATCTCTATTTCCGTTCAGGGCACATGCCCCGGCTGCAGTCTTAATCTCCAATGTGGGTCATGCAGGAGACAGCCGATCAATGATTCTCTCTCATCATTGATGTTTCTATCTCTCCCTCCCTTTCCCTTCCTCTCTGAAGTCAGTAAAAACATATATTTTTTAAAAGTTTAAGAAAAACTTTCTTACTCAATTCTATATTATCTTTTGAACTTTTTTTCCCCCTTTCAAATACAGAAAGAAAAAGTGCCTAAATTTTTTTACTTAATAGACAGATAGGTAATATATTACTTTCTAAAAAAAGAATTCAGCTCTGAACTCTTAGCCCCTGGACTTCAAAGGAAACATCACAAAGCTATTTTGTGCTTTTCAGGCTCCTGATTTTATATATACTTCTCTTCATGTTGAATTATCTTCCTAACATTTCATTGACATCCCCTCCAATTAGTTTTATTCACAGGAACTTTTAAATTAAGACAAGTTTTCAACACTTTGCATCAGCCTGGGGAAGGTAAAATGTAGGCCCAGCTTAGGTGTACCTCAAGGCTTCCCCTTTCATCTAGAGAATATGTGAACTCTAGTTGGCTCACAAGAACATAAAAAGGTCTTATGGTCTGGAGTATGGTGTATGGAGTCAAACTGCCTGGGTTTAAACCCCAACTCCCACACTTCACAGCTGTATGCCTTCAGTGATTCCTTAACTTCCATGGGCGCTAGTGTCTTCAGCTATCAAGCAGAGTCAATAATAGTGCTTCCCTTCTAGGGAAGTTCTAAAGATTAAGTGAGCTAATGTATACAAAGCCCCTCAAATACTACTTGGAAAATTGTAAGGGCTCAATGAATGTTTATTATTATTAAAAAACTAGATGTCCAGTGCATGAAATTCATGCACAGGGGTGGGGAGGTGTCCCTGAATCCAGCCTGCACCCTCTCTAATCTGAGACCCCTCGAGGGATGTCCAACTGCCTGATCCAGGTAGAATTGGGCCTAAATGGGCAGTTGGACATCCCTTTCACAATCCAGGACTGCTGGCTCTCAATTGCTCGCCTGCCTGCCTTCCTGATTACTCCTAACCACTTTTGCCTACCAGCCTGATAACCTCCTAACCACACCCCTGACAGCCTGATTAATACCTAACTGCTCCCCTGCCAGCCTGTTTGCCCTTAACTGCCCTCCCCTGAAGGTCTGGTCCCCCGCAACTGACCTCTCCTACAGGCCTGGGTCCTTCCCAACTGCCCTTTCCTACAGGCCCAGTCTCCCCCAACTTCCCTCCTTTGCTGGCCTGGTCACCCCTAACTGCCCTTCCCTGCAGGCTTGATCGCCCCCAACTTCCCTCCTTAACAAGCCTGGTTCCTCCCAACTGCCCTCCCCTGCTGACCTAATCACCCACAACTGCCTTCCCTTGCAGACCTGGTCCCTCCTAACTGCCCTCCCCTGCTGGCCACCTTGTGGCAGCCATCTTGTGTCCATATGGGGTCAATCATCTTTGATCACATAGGGCATCCATCTTGTGTATTGAAGTGATAGTCAATTTGCATATTATTCTCTTAACAGATAGGAGGATTAGATAGGATAGAGGCCTGGTGCACAAGTGGAGGCTGGCTGATTTCCCCTGAAGGGTGTCCTGGATCAGAGTGGGTCTTCCCTTGGGGCATGGGGCAGCCTGGGTGAGGGGCTTATAGTGGTTTGCCAGCTGGCCATGCCCCCTGGCAACCCAAGCAGAGGCCCTAGTGTCTGGGATTTATTTATCTCCTATAATTGAAACTTTGAACAGAGCCAAGCCTCCTGCTTGCTCTGGCTATAGCCATTTTTGTTGGGATTTATTTATCTTTTATAATTGAAACTTTTTAACCTTAAGTGGAGGCCAAGGCAGGCCAGGGCAGATGGAAAGCTTGGCTTCCTCCATTGTCAGGGAAACCCAACCTCCTGCTCTCTCTGTGGTTGCAGCCATCTTTTTTGGGTTAATTTGCATACTCATTCCTGATTGGCTGGTGGGCATGGCTTTTGGATATAGCAGAGGTATGGTCAATTTGCATATTACTCTTATATGACATAGGATGGTTTTAAAATCCACTCCTGGAGATAGAACTAACAGGTTGGTCACCACTTGCATAAACATGCTATTAACTTTTGGTTTGGGAGCCTTGAAGAAGATGGCAGGATCTTGCCAAATGTATATCCAGTCTAGAATAACTATAGGCTTCACTCTTGATCATGATAAGAGTGTCAAGTTTACTTTATCACAAACACCACCCATTCTCAAAGGAAAACAAGGGAAAATGTTCCAATACTGATGTTGAGCCCATTCAACAAATGTTGATTTCTCACTATGTATCAGGCACAGTAAGCTGGAGATGCTGCAAGGAAAATAGATATATGCTATTTGGGAACTTACAAGCTCACTGGGGAAACAGCAAGTTATTCTTAAAAATATAACTCACAAAGAATTAGTGCTCCTAAGGCCCTCCCATAATTCTGCATTAGCTCTTGTCTAAGACTAAATTCACTCTCCTTTTCTATTGAACACATTGGCTGGCCTAACATGTATTGTTATCCTAACATACATTTGGAATCCTAAGGATCAAATTAGAAGTTCAAGATCTCTGGTTTTAAAATACTTTTTTTTCCCTCTAGAACTACCTTGTCTTCTGAGTGCTTATAGAGTTGACATCCAGAGGCTTAGGATCCTGGTTTGACCAGACGTAACCATGTAATTCTGATTGTATCGTTAAGATAATATAATGAGTCTTTGTGAGTTTTGCTTATCTGAAATGATGGAATTGACCAGCAACTAGTTCTCAAAGTGTGGTCCATACTCAGCAGCATCAGCATTATCTTGGGACTTTTTAGAAATGCAATTTCTCAGACCCTGCTCCAAGACTACTGAATCATAAACTTGGGAAGTGGGCCCCAGCAATGTGAGTTTTAACCAGCCCTTCAGTCTTTTCTTTAAAACAAACAAAAAGTAAAGGTCAACGCAAATCCCACAAGAAAATCTTTATTGTTTCAGCCAGACCTCCTGAAGTTTTGTAAGCAATACTCAATACTTTATAATCCCAGCCCCCCAAAACTCCCCACACAAAAAAATTGTTACAATTTAGTCTCTCTAAGTTTGGGGGTTTTAAATATATTTTTGTACTTAGCTCTAATAATTATCTCTTTGTACTAAATGATAACTATGCTTTACGTTACTTTATAAGCTAATTTAATGGTGGTTCTTTCCAGAAAATATACTCATATTCTGATTACCTATTTTTCATGATTGGCTCCATATTTTTTTAAAATATATTTTATTGATTTTTTTACAGAGCAGAAGGGAGAGGGGTGGAAAGTCAGAAACATCGATGAGAGAGAGACATCGATCAGCTGCCTCTTGCACGCCCCCTACTGGGGATGTGCCCGCAACCAAGGTCCATGCCCTTGCCGGAATCGAACCCGGGACCCTTCAGTCCCCAGTCCAATGCTCTATCCACTGAGCCAAACCGGTCTCGGTGCATGATTGGCTCCATATTAAAGTGCCCGCCTTCACAGAACCTCCTTTCCCCAGGGTTCTCTGTCATTTCACACAATATGAAACAAATAGCATGTATCCCCTCCCCATGGGAAATACAGCAGCCTCTAAAACACACCGAGCTTAACTCAACAGTACAATAAACAGCCACCAAATACATGAGGCCAATGAGGAGCAAGATGAGTTAGAGGGACTCCTGGCAGATAATGTCAGCCAGAATGCACAGGGAATCCAAATTGGACATATGTGCACAGTTGCAATTCCTCTTTTATTGTTTCTGAGTATTGAAAAAAAATTACTTTTAAATTTTCTTAAAAATTTGATTCTCTTTCCACACTCCCAGCACTTGGATGTTAAATCTTTCTCTTTCCCAACACTGCTCCTGCTATCTAATTCCAAGTCATCATATCTGGCCCATTGCTATGCTCTTCTAAGTTTCCTTCTCTTTTTCCAATAAGTATTTGATATCGACCAATTGTGTTCAATGGGTGGAGATGTATAGCATTTTAGGAAGGTATTTTAATATTCCAAAGATTCTATAGGGTGGTCCACACAAAAAAAAAATGGCCTGATGTGGCAACTAAAAGTAGATAGTGCCAAACTCTATTTCTTTCCCTTATAACTTTTCATTCTCAGAGGAGAACTGAGTTTTCCAGGAATATTCAATTGGGATAACTTGAAAGTATATCAGTCCAGCTACCCTGTTTGGAGGCAATACTTTTCAGTCATCTAAAAAAACATTCTTTTTGTTGTTGTTTGTAAAGTGGATAGAGTTTCAAAGTAAGAAGCCATTCATGAACAGCTATCTCATTAGCTACAAACATTTTTTTAGTTGTTTGTTTACTTGTCCCTAAAAATAATTTGGCAAGGAAGGAGCTGGCTCACTTTAGGACCTGAGGTTTATAGTGGGTAACATGATTTTATTTGCATAACGTTAATATTCTGCAGAGCTCTCTGGCTCCCAGAGCAATAGAAATATAAGCAATAGAAATAACTAGACTAGCAATAACTAGAATCAGGGCTTATGAATTTAATTATGAAAAGTGGCATCCAAGAAATTAATGAGTCAGCTATTTCAAAATATGGTTAGCAGTGGTGATATTCAGGTCAACATCATGACCAATGAAACAGATTGACCATCAAGAAATTGCTTTTTATAATAACGTATCTAAAAACTAGACTTGGAGTCAGACTAATTAGTACCAAAGGCCCTTCCATTCTTAATAGTATATTATTCTATAATGGTATATTTTTGTGGTAGAGCTAATTATCATCCAAATCACCCTTGAAAATTTGTTGGCCTAAATGTTAGCTGGTTTCCCAAAGTATAATCCAGACAACCTGTATTAGGTCTGCCTCCTCAGTCAGGGTTTTGCTACAACTTCAGATAATTACAGTTTTATTAGACATCTTAAATCTTTATGAAATACTAGTGGCCCAGTGCATGAAATTCGTGCACAATAAAAGGGTATTAATTAGAGGAAATAATTTAATATTGCTGTTTGCTCTTTCTCTATAATAGAAGTATCAGAGACTAAAGAAAATTAGTAAAATGTATATGAAAACCTTCCTCCTGTCAGAGTCTAGGGCGCACCATGGGGCCCAGAGTCAAGTCCCCACTCACCACATGTGCCTCAAAATCACGTGAGACCCAGACCCAGCCACCCCCACACACACATCAGGGTAGATCCAGACCCTGCCAATCCCACTCTTGTCAAGCCACTCAGGGCAGGGTGTGTCCTCAGGTCCCCTGGCCCAGCACCAGGATGGGGGGGGGGTAGCCTGAGGTCCCCCATCAAGTCCTACCAGGTGGGAGACACACGACCTGAGATTCCCCTGTCAAGCCCCACTGGGTAGGGGGCATGGCCTGAGGTCCCCTGTCAAGCCCCACCAGGCAGAGGAACACAGCCTCAAGTCCCCCAACACAGCACCAGGAGGGAGATGCAGCTTCAGGTCCCCCGTCAATCCTCACTGACACAGGGGCACAGGCTCAGATTCTCTGAGAAGCCCTACTGGGTGGGGGGCACAGCCTGAGGTCCCCTGTCAAACCCAGCCAGGCAGGAGGGGCACAGTCTCAAGACCCCTGGCCTGGTGCTGGGGCAAAGGGTATGGTCTGAGGTCCCCCAACCTGGTGCCGGGGTGGGAGTGCAGCTTGAGGTCCCCTGTCAAGCCCTGCCAGGTGGAGAGAACAGTCTGAGGTCCCCTAACCCAGCAACAGGATGGGAAACGCACCTTGAGGTCCCCTGTCAAGCTCTGTCGGGTTGGGAGTGTGGCCTGTAGTCCCCTGTCAAGCTGCACCAGGTGGGAGGCATGGCCTGAGGTGCCCCAGCCTGGAGCTGGGGTGGAGGAAGCAGCCTGAAGTACCCTAGCCCAGCACCAGGGCCGGAAGCACACCTTGAGGTTCTCTGTCAAGCCCGGGGGGTGGGGGGACCTGTGGTCCCCTGTCAAGCCCCTCTGGATTGGGGGAGGGTATAGGCCTCCTTGCCCCCCCAACCCCCCCCCCCCTCACACTGTGGCCACACCCCCAGCTGGCCTCCCATCCAGCCGCCAGGACCACCTCACGCTCTCCGGAGCAGGTATGTTTAGGGAAGGCTGGGTCAGGATAATTGGGAGGGGGTGATGGGGGCCAGTATCCTGGGTGAGCTGGGCCTCACACCCTCTCTGCTTCAGCTCCAGCACCCCAGACCTAAGGAGTAGTGCTTTCACAGGGGCCTGGCAGGCACTGGATATGGCGATGCCTTAAAAGCAGAAGAAGCCCCCTTTAACTCTGGCTGGAAGTGCACTGGGAACTTATGGTCGGGGGAAGCAGCCCAACATCAGACTGAAATAAGACCTTGGGTAGCCTCCGGAGGGGACAAACCAACAGTAAAAGGCATCTTTGAAACAAAGACATTTGAACGTACAGTGGATCTTAGGTGATATTAAGGAATTACCTTAACTTTTCAAGGTGTGACAATGGCTGAATATTTACTTATTTTTTTAAAGATACTCATCAGAGGATATTTAAGTGGGAAACAACTTTCTTTGAAAGTATGGTGTTGTCCTGGCCCAGCCCTCCCTGCACCACAGACGCCTTAAGAACTGAGCCTCTCCGGCTGGCTCGCTGGGCCCTCTAAAACACCCTGCGCAGAGGTGTGGCCCCTGCTTCGTTCCCCGCCCCCGCCAGCGTGAAGCAAAGTGTTCCCAGCTGGCGCTGGCATGAAGCACTTCATTCCCCGCCTGCGTTCCCCACCTGCACCAGTGTGAAGCGAAGTGTTCCCCACAGACGTGAGCACTTAAGGCGCTGTCTTGAAGGGAAGTGTTTACTCCAGTCCAGGCAAGCTGTGGCCACGCCCCAGTCACGCCCCCCACTCCTGATTGGCTGTTAACATAGCCAATCAGGAGCCAAAGTACGGTCACATTTGCATGTTACTCTTTTATTACATAGGATGCCACTAAATAACAAACAAGTAACAAGTATTGGAGCATGGCAAAACTACAAATTTGGAGAAAAACAAGGCATTTATTTAAGAACCATTGCTTGACTTGTAAAGTCATTCATATGGCTCAATCCTGCTAGAGGATAATGGGAAAGACCTCATAAAACAGGGGGAAATTTTTTTAAAAGAACCAACTAATTGAAAATATCCAAGTGCAGGCAAACTCCCTGGAGAAAACAATTTATGTAATGTGATTTGTGGGGTTCTGGGAAAGGTCAACCATACCAAAAACAGTACCTACCCTAATTAGCCTTCCACAGGCCTCAAGTTCTCCCGTTACTCATTTTTCCCTGATCTTACTTGGTCGGTTTATTCATTAGATTACATATCTATTAAAACTTTGAAACATTATCAATTACAACCACCTTAATATAAATTATGTTTTATTAGACTCACTACTGACACATTCAGCAGAATTCTATGAGAGGAGACTACAAATTGGTTAATGTAGGAATAGAAGAAGAATTAATCTCAGTCTGGATCCTCTGAAGGATGGGAAGGATGGAGTACCACAGTGAAGAATCCTAAAATCTTAAAATAATGAGAGAAATAAAGCAATTTAGGGATAGGAAAAGAGAAAAAATATTTTTAAAACATTTTTAATTTGATATTGACAAATTGTGTTCAATGGGTGGAGGTGCTGGGCACACTTCTAGATACTTTACCTTTATTTTCTCATTTTATCCTCAAAATAACTTGTTGGTTAGATATTATTAATTCCATTAAAATATTACTGTAATAGCAGTATTATTTTATAGCTGATGAAACTAATGGCTCAAGAGAGATGATATATGTGTTCAAGTTTACAGAGCAGCAAATGGTTGAATCTGGATGCATATTCATATCTCTGTGACTTCAGACCCTGGGCATGTTTCTCTCCACTATTAGGCTTCCTGGAATTCAGAGCCTTAGCTCTAAGTCTTATACTCCCCAGAGGGTCCAGAACTTTCCTACTTACTATATGGGCCTTTGAAAAAAAATGGAAACACCAAAAGTCAAATTTACCTCTTTTCCAATTTTCATTTAAGTCAATGGTTTTCAATTTTTTCTTTTAACCATGGAACCTTGTTTTCAAAATTAGCATAGACAAAACCCAGTTTGTCCACCATGGAAGTCCAAAGGCCTATTCATTGAATCACATGGGTGCCATGTAAAAACTTCAAAGCCACTGCAGGAAAGAGAGAAACCAGTCCTCCAAGAAAGGCCACTAAGCACATGAAAAGTTGCCAAAATCATTATTCATCAGAGAAACACATATTAAAACAACAATGTAAGGTCACTACACACCTACTTGAAAAACGGGGGGAAAAAATGTTTTAATATTTTTTATTAATTTCAGAGAGGAAGGGAGAGGGAGAGAGAAATAGAAACATCAATGATGAGAGAGAATCATCAATCAGCTCCCTCCTGCACACTTCACACTGGGGATCAAGCCCATATCAAACCATCAAATCATCTAACCATGACCTCCTGGTTCTACAGCTGAAGCTCAACCCCTGAGCCTCATGGGTCGGGCTGAAAAGCTAAAATTTAAAGTACTAAGTTAGCAAAGATGCAGAGCAACTGGAAACCTTAAACATTGCTAGTGGGAATACAAAATAATATAGCCATTTTGGAAAACAGTTTGGATTTTTAAAAAAATTATGACATATCATTATCACATATGACACAGCAATTTCACTCCTAAGTACTTACCCAACAGAAATGAAAACATATGTTCACACCAAGACATAAATGAATGTTTGCAGCAGTTTCAGTCATAAGTGCCCAAAATTGGAAATAGCCCAAATGTTATGAACAAGTAAGTGGGAAAATTGTGGTATTGCATAGAAAAAAATACTAATCAGTAATTAAAAGGAAAGAACTACTGATATACTGATAAACTGAGAGCTAAAAATATGCTGAGTGATGGAAGGCAAACATAGAGGAGTGTACTGTAAGATTCTACTTATGTGAAATTCTAGAAAAGGCTAGTCTAATCTATAGTGATTTAAAGCAGTTTAATGGTTCAGTTTGGGGTGTAAGATGGAGAAGGGCTGTGAACGTATCCAGGGTTTTGGGCTAAGAATTGTATTCTATATCTCAATTATGTGTTGGTTTCTTGGGTGCAGAAATTTGTCAAAACTCAGAGAACTTTACACTTATAAAATGTGTGGATTTTACTTCAATAAGGCTTACTAAAAAAAAAAAATACATTATAATTAGCATACAACTCTTGAGGCAGAACTTGGCCCAAAGATATAATCACTGAGGTGACATTTGGTCCTTTATCTTCATAGAAATTTTTATTCCTTCCCATCTCTAACTCAGCCCTGCTCTCCTCTACAGCCCCATGAAGGATGGCAACTCCATCTGTCCTGCAAACTTCCAGCAGACTTCATTACAAAAATACCCCAGGACCAAAGCCAGAGCTAATGAGCATCTTAGACCACTTGGAAGAAGAAAGGCTATTTTTTGGCTCAGAATAATTGAGCTTCACTTTAAATCAGAATCTAAGCTATTATTTTCTCTATACTGAATCCAAATCACTCAAATTCCTGAAATCCATCCATGGTTATTTTCTACCTGATGCCAAAATATCCTGATGAAAAGTGAAACATGCAGCCAGTTGTGCAAATTCTTCATCCTGAAATCTAAAAGCTCAGCTATTTGGCAGGGCAGCAGAACAGCTGAACAGTCAACTGATGATGCTTCTGCTGTGAATTGTGAGGTTTAGACTTGTGCAGATAAGGTCTGCAAAAATCAAAATGCAAAATACCAATGTCCCTCATTATTGACCAATAATGGGATCTAGAGGATTAAAATCATGGAAGTTTGGAGCTTAAAGAATTCCTGACCAACTGTTTACAGATGAAGAACTCTATTCATCCTTGATCAAATACTATCTCCGCTGGAGACACTTTCTCCACAAGGCTGCTCTCTACTCTGGCTTCCACAGCAGACAGCTAGCACCCTAGTCCAATTATACTCAATGTATTTGTTTATACATTTGTCTCCTCTGCTTATATTGTAAGCTACCTAAATACAGAACTATAAGCTCTGTACACCCAAATCCTAGTACATAGAGGACCCAATCCACAAAGAGTGATTACTGGCTGAACATGGGTTGAGAATCGAAATAAACTTGAACTTCAAATACATTCTTTCTCCATCCCCATGTTGAAATGGTGATAGTAAAGTTCAACAGAAATTCTAGACTTACAGTTAGTCCCAGGCACTAAAACCTGAGCATCCTGAGGTTTCATGTTCTTTGGACAAAGATAACATTTGCAAAGTAAACTGTAATAAGCCAGCACAGCTCCTGGTATAATAAGAATATTATAATTTATGGAAATTAAAATAGCAAATATTTTCTGTAGTAATGTAAATATAAATGCAATAGTAACAGTAACTATCTATTATGAGTGTTTACCATATATGAGGCACTATTCTAAGAATTATATGTGTATTAATTCGTCTAACTAATTGGAAAGCATCTGTTTTATGCTTATCACTAAAAGTATGTGGAACTTGATTTTACAATTTGATCCCTGTCTCCTCCACAAATGAAAAACACAGGTAATGGATGTCAACTACATTTGGTAAAAATTTCACTATATATATGTAAATCAAATCATTATGTTGTATACCTTAAACTTATACAATGTTACATGTCAATTATATCTCAATAATACTGGAGAAGAAATAAATAAAATTCACTGGTAAGCCAAAAACAATATTTTAAATAACAGCTTTCAAACTCTTCCTAAAGATCTTTATTTTCAGATTCTTTTTTAAATTCTCACTGAAAATATGATTTTTTATTGATTTTTAGAGAGCAAAAGGAAGAGAGAGAGAGACATAGATGCCTTCCTTGTATGCCCCAACCACCTGACTGTGTATCAAACCCACAACCTCTTGGTATGGAATAATGTTCCAACCAACTGAACCACCTCACCACAACTGTTTTCAGGTTTCTTGCCCACAGCCTATCATGATGTTCCATTTTTAAAAATCAGACAGTTTAAAAAAAAACTAAAAATATTATTTAGATGTCAAATCATTTTTTTATCATGACATTTTGATTATGGGCCAAAAACATAAGAGTTACATTTTTTTCAATGACAATGTGTACTCTAAAATCTAGAACTATGCTTAGAGTGAATTTATATGAGGCCAGTGTTCCCAAATTTGAGCCCAAAATGTTTTCCCTCACTGTATTGTCTGTCACCATGGAGCTGGAGAAGATTTGGTAGATAAGACAGAATATGAACCTGACAAATTAATTCCAATCAGAATGACTGGAATGGAAATTTCCATAAAAAAAAGAAAAAAGAAAAACAAAGGAATTGTTTGACTCTCTCCATAAAAGCTAAATTCAATTGAACTTATTCAATAATAAAACCCTTGGCACACAAAATTAATGACATTTCTTTTTTTAATAAAAAATATGTCTCCAAGCATTTTAAAGGTCCCATCTTATCATTGTTAGATGCTTAATATATACAACCCTAAAAAACAAAAAGTGCCCCTTTTTTCTGTGAGTCATTTGGAGCACAAGAACAAAACAGTCTTATTCACAAGACTCAAAAATCAATGTTTATTAAATTAACGAATAAATGAATTCCAACAACCGTTTCTCTTCTTTTAAATCATTTCTCACATCAACAATAAATCCTTAGATAACTATTCTATGCAAATCAACAGCTACTAAATTTTTCTCCCAAAGAGTCTCTCAGGTTCTGTTCAAGCCACTCCAGTCTCCAGATGAGCATCTCAGAGCCTCCTCTCTTCCCTCCATGACCCACCAGGACCCCAGTTGCTCCTCTTAACCATGGTCTTCATTCTCACCATAGGAAGACCATCCCAGAGAAGCACAATCTCAATTTATGGCTTCATTTTCATTTCCTGTTTGTATTACAACAGTACTGCTCTTTCTCCCTTGAATGATGCTGAGAAGGCAGTTGAGATAATTTGGGAGTGGTTTAGGATTTTAAAAGATTTTACAGCTTTCCCAACTGGATGTGAGTTTTCAAACTCATGAAAAAAAGTTCACTTTAGATAAAACCTCATAAAAATGCTCTTAAAACAGATATATATATATAATTTTAACCATCATTTTGTGGAAAATAAATATTAATTAGAGTGGGAAAAAATACCTGTGTTTGCATGGGGTATATATGGGTTCAAATCCTAACTACACTCCTCAATAATAATTTGACTTTGGATGCTTCCTGAATTAATATCTCATGTAAGATGAATATCAAAACCATTGTGAGGACTGAATGAGATTAGATACTAGAAAGGAGTAGAGGCATGTAATGAGTATTTAGCAATGTTAATTGACATAGCACATATAATTAAGATTAAAAAAAAGTAACCATTGAAACTATAAACCCTAAACTCTATGATTTCTCTGGTTGAGTTTTGGAGTTATGCCTCAAAAAGCAACTTTGTTTTATTCCTCAGTAATACGTTCTTGCCACAACTGTAACCAAGACTAGATGAGAAAAATAAGTCATGTGTAAAAAATCAAGAACCATATGATTTCACTCATCCTATCTAATAAAAGAGTAATATGTACACCTCCACTACATCCACACGCCCACCAGCCAATCAGGAGCAAATAAGCAAATAAACCCCAACCAAGATGGCTGTGGCCACTGAGAGCAGCAGGGAGGCTTGAGTTTCCCCAGCAATGGAGGAAGCCAAGATTTCCACCTGCCGTTGCTGGCCTAGGCCTTCACTCAATGCTATAAAGTTTCAATTTTAGAAGATAGATAATTCCAACAGAAATGGCGGCAGCCACAGAGCTGGAAAGAGCAGAGGCTAGGGTTGCCCAGGCAATGGAGGAAGCCAAGTTTCTGCAGCCCTAACGCCTAGGCCTCCACTCTAGACTACAAAGTTTCAATTGTAGAACATAAATTAATCCCAGATCCCAGGGCCTCCACTTGGGTCACTGGGGGGCATGATCTGCCTGCAAACCACCACAGGCCCCTCTCCCAGGCCACCCCATGCCCCAAGGGAATCCCCACCCTGATCCAGGACACCCTTCAAGGCAAACCAACTGGCCCCCCACCCATGCACCAGGCCTCTATCCTATCTAATAAAAGAGTAATATGCAGATTAACCATCACTCCAACATACAAGATGGCTGCCCCCATGTGGTCAAAGATCTTTCCCCCATGTGGACACAAGATGGCCACCACAAGATGGCCAGCAGGGGAAAGCAGTTGGGAGGGACAAGGCCTGCAGGGAAGGCAGTTAGGGGTGACCAGGCAGGCAGAGGAGGGAAACAGGCTGACAGGGAAGCAGTTAGACATCAATCAGGCTGGTAGGGGAGTGGTGATCAGGCTGGCAGGCATAAGTAGTTAGGGGCAATCAGGAAGGCAGGCAGGAGAGCAGTTGGGAGCTAGCATTCCTAGATTGTGAGAGGGATCCAAGATTGGAGAGGGTGAAGGCTGGGCTGAGGGATACGTTCCGCCCCCCCCCCCTCCCCGAGCACAAATTTGGTGCACTGGGTCTCTAGTCTGGAATATAAAATTGGAAATAACAAATGAACAAAAAAACAAAAACTCACAGATACAGACACAACAGGATTGTTGCCAAAGGGAAAGGTAGGTGGCAGGAGGTACTAAAGGGTAAAGGAGGTCAAATATATGGTGACAGAAGGAGATTTGACATTCAGTGGTAAACATAACCAATATACAGATGATGTATTATAGAACAGTATACTTAAACCTATATGACTTTATTAATCAACTAGAGACCTGGTGCATGAAATTTGTGCACTTGGGAGTTGGGGGTCCTCAGCCCAGCTCGTGCCCTCTCACAGTCCAGGAGTCCTCGGGAAATATCTGACTGACAGCTTGGGCCCCCTAAGCCAGCAGTCAGACATTCTTAGTGCTGCCACGGAGTGGGAGAGGCTCCTGCCACCACCGTTGCACTCACCAGCCATGATCCCAGCTTCTGGCTAAGCAGCGCTCCCCCTGTGAGAGCACATTAAACACCAGGGGGCAGCTCCCATGTTGAGCGTCTGCCCCTGGTGGTCAGTGCAACATCATAGCAGCTGGTCATTCCACCATAGGGCCAAAACTGGCTCTCCAACATTTTCCAAGAGGTCCCAGATTGTGAGAGGGCACAAGCCAGGCCAACAACGCCACTAGTGCACAATTGGAGTAGAGGAGGGACATGGGAGGTTGGCTCTGTCCTGATTGACCAGACCACAGCAGCAAGCTAACCTATTGGTCAGAGTGTCTGCCTCCAGGTGGTCAGTGCATGTCATAGCGAGCGGTTGAATGGACTTAGAACATCATTAGCATATTATGCTTTGATTGGTTGAATGGCCAACTGGACGACTGGACACAGCATATTAGCTTTTATGATATTGGATGAATATCACCCCAATAGAATGAATTTTTAAAAGGAAAACTCTATGGTGGTTTTTTTATTGTTTTTGACATATACACTTTTATATAAATTAAATTATATATTCTCTTTTTAAAAAAACTGGCTGATATGCAATGTCTCTTACTTAGGGAGCAACATTGAAGATTAGTATAAAAGTGCAAGATGGATTGCTTTCAGGACAAGAAACAATCACAACACAGAGAAATTACTCATCTATTTCATAGCAAAATGCAGGCATGTTACATTAATGGAAATTCAAGTGTGTGTGTGAGAGAGAGAGAAAGAGAGAAGAGAGAGAGAGAGAGAGAGAGAGAGAGAGAGAGAGAGAAAGAGAGAGAGAGAGAGAGAGAGAGAGGATCCCCTTGTGCCCTTCTGTTCAAACTCCTTAGACTGTACTACCCAGTAACAGGAAGGCCACTCTGAGAAACCACAGAAGTTTACATTTTAAGAGCAATTAAGAGCTTTGAAGGATAATTTTGTCTTACACTCTGATTTTAACACCTAATGCCCGAAGTAAAATCAAACCCCAATTTCTATTAAAAATAGGGATTCAACTAGTAAAATACAAATATTTAACATTTGCATGCCAGTTTTAGATTTTCCCCTGATTTTTGTCTTTGTTTGAATAGTATCATTTGATTTAGCTGAAGTCCAAAATTACATTTTATTTTTAATTAAATTTATTGAGGTAACATTGGTTTATAACATTACATAGATTTTAAGTATACAACTGTATAATTCAAGTCTGTATACTCTATAGTCTTTTCACCATCCAAATTCTGGTTTCCTTGGTTACCATATATTTGACCTCTTTATTCAGCCTCCTGTTCCCCCTTCCCTTCTGGTAACCACCATTTCGTTGTCTCGTTTTATCTTTTCAATAGAATTATGGTAATATGTACTGAGCCTTCCAATTTTCCCAAAGGCCAAATGTCTAATCACTATAGCCACAAAATAATGCCATTCATTAAAGTACAAAGAGAGATCAAACTGGTTTGAATTCACCTGAAATTCTTGGTGCAGCATCATGTCTCTGGTCTATAATATCTGCCCCTGTAGCCTAAAGCCATCCTCCTTTCCATTTATTTGTATGTGATTTTGCAGGATGGTATATGCCTATTCATGGCCTAAGAAACACAGGGAGAATTTTTTATCAGTCAGTTATCTCTAATGTTGCATTTTATTATGGTGGAAGGCCACGATGTGACCATGAATCCTGTAGTACTACCCACTCCCCCCACACAGAAATATATGAGTTGTGGTGGGGGGTGTTTTGTTTTGTTTTGCATTATCCCTTATAAAAGCACATAAAGAAAAAATTAAGGCATATATTACTACCAAAGGGAATGAACATGTGGTTGCATCCTAAACTAAGTAACAATTCACAACATGTAAAAAAAAAAAAAATGTGAGCGCTGAGTTATTCTGACTCCTTGAATTAACCACACTATGCTTTGCTTTTCACATCTAAACTTCCCAAGTTAGTTTATAAAGAGATGGCTCAATAGTCTTTTGTACTTATAATATCTCCACCCCACCACTCTACATAGTCTGCAATTCATAGAAAATAGAAACTAATCACACGTCATCAAAAGTAAGCTTTTCTCTCCTCCATCTCCCTCATGGTTGACCTCCTCCTTCTGGAAAACCCGTGTGCTTGGCTAAAGTCCTTGGACTGTTCCTATTCTTTCTGCCTTTTCTCTTCCAACGCCCAAGAAGTAGCTGTTCCCTGAAGGACTCCTCTTTGCCTTCCTCTAGTCCCATTTCTCCTTGGCTATTTCAGCCATAGTTAAGGTTTCAGGTCCATGTAATCATGTGCATGGCTCCCAAATCTAGTTTGTAGCTCAAACTTCTCTCAATGACTTCTATCCTGATTTTCTAAGCACTTTCTGGATATCATGTTAATGTGTCCAACTCAAAATGCAAAATGCAATAATCCTTCCCAGGATTTAACTCTCCATTTTTTGCACTTCCACTCTCAATTATGCAGACTCAATACCTTAGGGTCATATTTCCTCCCACCCTTTTCTTCATTCTCTATGGTTCACCTACTTGTGAAATTTTGTTAATTTCAATTCCTCAGTATTTTCAGTTTCCATGTCTTCATTTCACCTGCTATTTCCCCAGTCCAGCCACTTCTCACCTGTCACCAAAATCCTACTTTCTTTACCTCCCTCCTCTATCTTCTTAAGTTCATCTTACAGAGTGGGAAAACTCTAAGCACCATGACAGAAACTGGGTTTTTACTCAGTGTCTTGCATGCTCCATCTAAATATTAAATGTTTATTTATGAAAGCAAAGCTCTGATCATTTTATCTTTTACTGTTCCAGCACTTCTCTGGTCCTCAGTATATTTTTAATCAAAGAGATACTTTTTAGGGTAAATAATAAACATGTTAATGGAATGAGGTTACAGAGAGAGCCTGGTGACCTAAGGGAAGGAGAAAAGCTTGGGCTCTACTCATGGTTCTGACACCTGCAAAATATAAGTTGGGGACAGGTTTTGCAGGAAAGATAATGAGTTTGAGTTTTGATCTCAGAAATTATTTAAAGTGCTTATGGGACATCAGGTGGATATAGCCATAGGCATAGGTGCTCATGAGAAAAGTCTAAGCTAGAACTGAATTATTTGGACTTGGAGATACAAAGGTAGTCCAATGGGCATTTAGGTGTATTGACTCTGAGGCCAGATTGCCAGCCAGGTTCAATTCCCAGTTCTGCTGTTGATTAGCTGTGTAAACTATAGAAATATTATACACTGAGTGGCCAGATTATTATGATCTCTGAACACATAATAATCTGGCCACTCAGTGTATATTCTATAAAATAAAAGGTTATTATGCAAATTGTCCCCTCGACCAGGAGTTCGACCAGCAGGTAGGCCAACCAACCACCCATGTCCCCTCTCCTTGGCCAGGCTGGCCAGACCCCACACATGCACAAATTCACATATAATGTGTTCAGAGAACATAATAATCTGGCCATTCAATGTATGTGGTTCTGACTTTCTGGAGGTTTATAACCCTATGGGGAAAATGATAACTTCTGCTATAATTGAGGCATGAGGACAGTGTGATGGGAGTACAAAAAAGGAGAACATTTTTAAAAAGAAACAGAATCCCTCCAACCAAGCACCATGTCTGGTGCTTTGGCAAAAGTTCTGACTGAAAAAAGACAGATGAGAGAGAGACCGTTCCTTCCATATCAGGGCTAAGAGAATGAAAGTAATGGTAAATTGGTTTCTGCATCATCTGAGACTTCAGTCTAGAACTGATTCTCCAGCATTTACTTTCACTTTACCTGGCACCTAGGGACATCAGTCCTGAAACTGCTCTGCCTGTGACTCACTATGGCACTGGAGCTAAGCCAAAACACGCAAACAAATAGAACTGAAAAGCAAAAGCCAGTAAGTTGCGTGTGAGACAACTACATTCAGGCCTGTTTGAATATTTCCTCCTCCTATTAATAGCTTCTTCCCTTTTATTCAAGTTTCCAGTGATGTCACATGGCACTGCTTTGGGGGAATGTGTTTTCTTCTGCCCACTTGGATCCAATGCCCTGCGAAAGGCAGTAAGTGCCAGAGTTTGACCAGAAAAAAAAGAAGCCACTTCCAAGCAAGGTTCATGGAGCCATAAATAGAAGTAACACCAGTGAATTAATGCTGCTCAGAGAAGCGCAAGGTGAGAGGCTCAAGGGAGAAGACACTCTGAGAAGTTTGTTTTCATTAAGCTTTGGCAGAGCCCTCCATAGCCATGTGCTCCTGGAGACCTTGAATGAGATGCCTGCAGACCCGAGTTGCAACCCTAGCTCTGCTCCTATCTCCACAATAGCTTTGAACGAGTCCATTAGCTACTCTGAGCCTTAATTTCCACCTCATTAAACAGAAGGGTTGGGTTAATGATCTAGTGGGCACCTTCCAACATTCCATGTCTCTCCAATGTGTCCATACTCCGTATAAATTCAAAGGTAGAGTTATGCTACAGGAGCAAAAATCCCAACTTCTCAGTATTTACCATAATTTAGATTAGTATTGCTTTATGCAAAGCCAGCTGCAGGTAGAGAGGGTGACTAGAGAGAAAATCATACACAGGCTTTTCACTGATTCAGCTTACATGTGACATACATCACTTCCACTCAGTTTACAACAACCACAATGAGTCCTATCCCTGCCTGACCCCTGGTGGTATGGAACAACAGGCAGTAGAAGGGGTTGAGCAGTGGAAATGTCCATGTTTTCAGAAGGGGAGAAATACTAGAGATTGGTGAGTATAAGAAATGTCTAAACACAGCTGCCTTTCAATGACAAAGACCTTTTTTTTCTTCTTCCAACTGCTTCATAAACAGTTCTGACAGTATTTTGAGGTGCATAGAAAAGCTCCTCATAACTCCATTTTATCAGTGAGAAAACATGCCTAGAAGCATTGAGCAACATATGCAATGTCGCAGAGCTGCCAAATGCCTGGAATGGGTCTAGATTCCATGGCTTTGGCTCTCTGCTTCTTCAAGATATAAAAAAATTCTAATATAACGATCTTATATCAGAAGAGCTGCATTGAAATCCTGATCATTCTTTTCATGACGACTTTGTCTTTGAGCCTCAACTTTCATACCCTACATTTACGGTATTAGAGTTTACTTGGGAGAATAAATAATATAATCAAAGGGAAAGGGCCTATCACAAAGTAAAACAAATAGTAGGTAAACTATAAATTTCATTCAACTAACCACTTCATGATGTCCTCCACTGTTCAAAGACCACGTATTCTTAAGTTCTTTTAGAGCCAGAGGACCCTGCACATAGAGATACTTCACTAATGTTATAAATCAATTAGATACAGAGTTATTTTTATTGGAATTTATCTATATGAAGACTAAGACCCTCTTTGGAGTTGGGCAGGGGTTAGCTTTTTCCTAGCACCTACAAGTACTTAGAAGAAGGTAGAAGCTCAAAGCATGCAGTTGTGCCTGGCTGGCATGGTTCAGAATTGAGCATCGACCTATGAACCAGGAGGTCACAGGGTTCAATTCTTGGTCAGGGCATATGCCCAGGTTGCTGGCTCGACCAGTTTGGGGTGTGCAAGAGGCAGCTGATCAATGATTCTGTCTCATCACTGATGTTCCTATCTCTCTCTCCCTTTCCTTTCCTCTCAGAAATCTATATATATTAAAAAGCACGGGGTTGTAAAGATTGCATGTAGCATGTTCTTATCATGTCATAAGTGCCTAATAAGTATCATGCACTGTGGTTATTGTTATTTTTGTTCCTTTTGCATAAGAGAAGGAAGTGAGAGGGAAAACAAATAAGGGGCATTGGGAAAAGAAATGTTATGGGCTGATATCTATGTCCCCCAAAATTCATATGTTGAAATCTAATTCCCCATGTGATGGTATTAGAAAATAGACCTTTGGAAGGTAATTAGGTCATGAAGGTGAAGCCCTCATGAGTAGGATTAATGTCCTTGTAAAAAGAAATTACATAGCTAGTTTGCTCTCTTTCTGCCAGGTGAGAATACAATGAGAAGACAGAATTCTACAAACTGGAAGTGGGTCCTCACCAGAACCCAACCATGCTGGAACCCTGGCCTTGGACTTACAGCTTCTAGAACTGTGAGAAATAAATTTATGTTTATAAGCCAGCCATTATACAGTACTTTGCTATAGCAGCCAGAACTAAGACAAGAGACAACATGTGATGTACCATCTTTGAACAGGTGTGGAAAATCAATCAGGACAATAAAGAGTATAATTGCTGATGTGAAGAATTCTTTTATAGTGTTTCTTCTTGTTGTTAATCCTTACCCAGTGATATTTTTCCACTGATTTTTAGAGAGAGTGGATGGAAGGGAGAAAGACAAAGAGAGAAACATCAATGTGAGAGAGAGAAATCGATTGGTTGCCTCCTGCCTGTGCCCCAACCATGGCCAGGGACCTGCAACCCAGATACATGTCCTTGACCAGGAATCGAACCTTCAGTCCACAGGCTTACCTACCCACTGAGCCAAACTGGCTAAGGCCTTTTATAGTGTTTCTTAGCAACAAATGAAAGGTAAGAAAATAAATCCCTAGAGCAGAGAGAACAAAAGCTTAGCCCTATGTTGCATGGGCCAGGAAGGTACAAGGAGAAAAAAGAAGGGGTTGTCCAGGATAAAAGGAGAGCAGTGTATACTCCCTGGGTACCTCCTCTATATATGGGTGGAGGTGGCCGTGGGCTCAAAGCTCATTTGTCAAGAAACAAATCCCAACTTCATCAAGTCTCTCTAATCAAATGCTGTGAGGCCACGGGCTCCTTCAAACAAGTGACCTTGGCTAGTTATCTCCATGGTAACAGCTCACATCCCAAACTGTTCCTTCCTGTGTGGAAGGAAACACTTCAGAAACAGGGAAAAGCAGAAGTAAACAGTGGTTTCTATCTCTTATGACCCTTCTCCTTTGGCAAATCATGTCCTTTCCCTAAACATTACAGAAAACAGTTGACAGAAAAAGAGGTTTCAGTTACTTTCTTTGCAGACAGGTACCAGGACACATTTTACAAAGTAGAAGCATGAAGCTGCTTTTCTTTTAGGTTCAAGCAGAGCTCAGTATCTCAGTGTTTCACCGTTCTTCTAATGAACAAGTCTCAAGAGAGGAAGCCCAGCATGTCCTCTCATTGTGAGCTACAAAGCAACACAATAGCAGGGTTAGTCTAGAAAGTTCGAAGAGCAGGGCTGGACCTCCCCTAAGCCCCTTTACACCCTTCCCAAGGTTCATTGCTTGCTGACCCAGGCTCCTGGTCAGTTGGCTGATATGTCTCCCTCCAGCCCTATTGGTCGCCCCTGACCTTGACCCAAGATATTCCATGTGATTTTCTCTAACAGGATACCCAGATTTGGGGTAAGGCAATTGAGCACATTTTGCTCTGTCTAAACCTGGGGTATCAGTTGCAATGCAAGCTCAATGTCCTATCTGTTCCACAATGTCTAGGATCAGGGCAGTGTTTTATAGGATGATAAATGACCCTTCTTCAGCTGAGCCCTGGAAGTGCATGCCTGACCGCAAAACCCTCCAATTGCAGCTCTCAAATGTACCACAGGATCTACTCTCCAACCAGATTCATGAGCCAAGAGCACACATTCCTTGGCCCAACTTCAGCCTTTCCCAGTGATTTTGATCCCAGATTCTGTCCCTAAAAGTTTTCTCTACAGCATCCCTGTCTGACTTTGACGTACAAAGGTGTAATTGGAACAGCATGGATGATGCCTTTACCTCATCCCTCACATTTAAGTGCTTTAAAATATGTTTCTAATATCCTAGGTACACGGAGCCAAATTCCCTTTTCTGTTTTTCACATGCATGAGTAAATCCACACAGATTAAACCCCTTGGGCCTTAGGTTCTGCTTAGAAGTTGTGTGTGTGTGTGTGTGTGTGTGTGTGTGTGTGTGTGTGTGTGTGTTTAAAGAAAACAAATATGCCATTAAAACAACATAGTGTACTCTGCATATTTTTAGGACAATTAGAGTTTAGAATTCCCTCTTCTTCCGCCCATGGTAATAATGCTTTCCTTAACTATTTCTTTGCCAAGAATGACATTAAGCTGGGATAAATAGAAGGGCTTTCTTGTCTTCTAAATTGATCTTCTCATCTTACATTGTCAAAGTACCAACTGATGGATGAAGATCCTTGAAGTGTTTGAGGAAGGATCCGGGCTGTCCTGTAACCTTCACCAGATAAATCCTTTTGGGAGACAGTTATTTGTGCACCTAATGGAAACATTTACTTGAGACAGAAAAGCCGAACTCACGGGACACAGAGAAACATAAAAGTAAGGATGTTCTGTATCCTCTGCTTGATTCACAATGGGCCCCTGGCTTGGGTCATTTTTCTTCAGCACCTCTGGCTATGTAAATTAAGTAATAAAATCTGTGGGCTAGAGCTACAGCTGGGCCAGGTGTGAAGATCTTAGAATATCAGTCTTTGTGCAGAGGTGACTGGGAATAAAAAGAGGTGCCATCTAAATACCAGAGACTTTGTGCTCCAGTATTTTCCTAAGTGTGTGTTGCTGTACATACAGGAACTCCCTGCCCATCAGACTTTGCTGCTGCAGTCCTACGTGGATAACATCGGCCAAGCCAACATTCAAAGCAAATGTGTTCTTGCAACCAAATTTGGAGCAACATCTTGGTAGCAGTTGCACATTCAAGTTCAAAGGCCCCCGTGGCCATCAAATTTAAAGAGAAATTGATGTAAAACTATCTGCAACTTGTTTTTCATTCATTGCAAAGCATGTCATAAGATGGAAACGCCTAGCTCTGTTCAGCCCATGATTCAGACAGAAATAAAATATGTCTTTGTGGGAGTCCAACTTAGAAAAGAAACCAGATCCAGAGATAGCTGGGAGAATGTGCCTGAGATGTCTTAGGAACTAGGGATTATGTTGCAGAATCAAAGAAAGAACTCAGAACTTCCTCAGGGAAATGTGTTTGTTTATTTAAATTAAAAAATATAGTGAAAATGACAAACTGTTAAATACAGAAGACAATTTTATACAACTTAATAGAATAAGAAGGAAGTATATACATCACTATTTTAATAGGCGCAGCTAGATTTGCACCAAATTTCAGGATGAAGCAATGGAAAATGTGACCACGCACATGTCCATCGCAGTAAAGTTTCAGAATTCAAGTGATTCCAGGCAAGGGGCCAACTTAACTTGGCTTCTTTCACCTTAAACAGCCCCCTTTGGAGTAAATCCACGTTCTGAATTTTAAAGCGAACAGAGGCCCTTTTCCCCCCCTAAACATAAATTTCCTCTAGCACTGTGTTAAGGCGAGCTGATAAACCACCTCCTACACTGTTAACCCTTCCATGGGAACAGTAGTTATTGCTGTCTCCAACCCAGGGAGAGTATTTCTCTTAATTTAAAAAAAAAAAAAAACAGGTTTTGTTGTTTTTACCAGAATTCAATTTGACTTTTTGGTGTGTTTCTCTTCCTTCTCATAGTCCAGGGCCCAGAGGGTCTGCTGCCAAGCTGTCGACCACAGGAATACCAGGAGATGTCGGCAAGCATTCCTGAGTGTTTCCTTTTGGGTTTCTCGTTCCCTCCGCTGGAGGGTTAACACTCCAGCACCCAGAAAACTTTGCAAAGTCAAATGTGGCATCTGCCTCTTTGGTTCACTGCTGGGAAAAACGACAGCCTGGATGAGCGGGTGATTCTCCCTGAACTGCCCCGTTCCTTGTATCTCTAGTCTCCAACTGCTCCTTTAAATAAGCAAATCCTTTTGCAGACTAACTGGCCAAGGGGAAAATATCTGGTCCAAGCTTCCTCATACCAGGCCATGCAGGATTTATCACACAGTCTGAAAATCTAAAGACATCCTCCCAACCCCCTGGGGGTGCAGACCATCAGGAGTCTCATGCAGGCGGTAAGCCTCTTGATGACGTGCCCAGGACCACACACCAAACCAGTGTCAGGGCTCAGGGGTCAGAGAACAGAACATGGACCCCAGCTTTGCGTGATTTCTGCCTGAGTATGCCCTTTTGGGTCTCAGCTACGTGACCAAAGGCCATATCACCGAGGCCCACCGTATGTCCTCTCCAGCTCAGTAAATTAGGCTGAGAGTTGAGCAGCAATAGAGCTAAGGGTTGGCTTCATTCAACCCCATCAGTACCCTTTCTGGAAAGATCAGGAGGAGTCCCCTGCACAGCCATTAGGAATGCAGGTTCTGGAAAGCTCTTCCAACCGGAAAAAAAACATCATGCCAGCTGGATGGTCCCAGGTCAGAGTTCAAGGTTGTGAGTTACAGCCAAAGTTAACAATTTTAAAGGTTGCCCCCTTTTACCCTTATGATATGCAAATAGGCCGAGTGCAGATCTCCAGCTTTCTCCCATTGAAAGCTCTCCTTTAAATGTCACCCTCCCAACCCAAAAGGCCAGAAGCACTGTCACCGGTGAATGAATGCCACAGGTACACCACAGAGGTACTTACAGCCAATCAGATCGAGAAGAACAAAGCTCTAAGCAAATTAATAAATCAAAACTAGTGTCCCAGCATGTCCTGGGCATTTGGCAGCCCTGGGAACCGGCAGAGGCTGCCGGAGTTAGCCAGGGCATCCAGTGAGAAAACACGAGCAAGCACATGGACCTGCCAGACTCTGGCCAGGAACCCGAGCCCCCAGGCCCCAAGTAAATGTGCACACTGCACGCCTTCAGGGCTTTGGCTGTGGCGGTTCGCACCACAGGCACGGCACGGCCTCCTGGCTGCCCCTGGCTCCCACCAGCCCCACGCAGGGGCCTGCCGGGGGTCTCTTCAAAGAGGCAGCCTCACTGCAAAAGTGAAACCAGACACGAACAGCGCCCTTCCTCTCTGCTGACGGGGCCACCTCCGGAAGCCCTGGGGGTGCTAGGAATTCTGATGGATGTTCTCCGAGGACCCCTCGCTGCTTTCGTTCAGGGGTGTCTCCGAGTTCTCCCCCAGCTCATCGTCGGCCCCCTCCTCCTGGATGGTGAGGTGCGCGTCGGGCGAGGAGGACTCGGAGCTCACGCTGTCCCCCTCCATGGAGCAGAGGGTGCAGGACAGCGCGGGCGCCACGCTCTCCTGCAGCATGTTCAGCATCACCGGCACCTGCACCGACCGCAGCCCCGACATCATGGGCAGGGGCTTCATGGCCTCGCCCCACAGCCTCTCCTCGTCTTTGTACAGCAGCAGGAGGCTGGCCTTCTTCTCCCTCCGCTTGGATTTCATGTAGCCCAGCATGATTCCGATCAAGAAAATACCGTAGAAGGACATGACCACCAGGATGTAGAAGTATTCGTTCCCGTTGCCGCTGCCGCTGCTGGGGACATGGGACTCGAGGGGGGTGCCGGGGAGCTCGGTGCTGGGGTGCGTGCTGTTCAGAGGCTCCATCCTCAGCATTGAAGCGCTGCTCGCTCGGCCAGGGTCTGGGGAGAAACCTGCAGGTTAGCACTCTCCCACGGCCCACGGGGCAGAGAGGAGGGCAGCAGAGGTTTATGGGATTGCAATATCGAAACCTCTTATACAGGCATGAAGGCGCCTCGGAAAGTAAGCAGTCCCACCGGACAGCTCAGAGGGGCTGGAGTGCATGGGGGAGAAGGCAACGAGGTAGGGGGACAAGGAGGTAGGGGGACTTCCATTACTTAGTCTCCACGTGTCCATCATATTTGCAATTTGTAGAGTGAGCGTCTAAAAAGCATCACTTTTACCATTTTAAAAACCTAAGGAAGGGGATCAGTATAAGGCAAAGGAGCACAGGCAACATAACTAACATTGCAATCACTGGGAACTTTAAAAAAAAAAAAAAGCTGAGCAGAAAAGAGAAAGTTTACATTTTGCTTCTCCAACTTAAAACTATTTTTACTTCAAAACCAAGTTTCCTTGGGAACAAAACAAAAGGCAAGGAAAACTTCACCTACTGACTGGTAGAAATAGCCTTCCAAATGTGTCTGAAGCCCAGCAGCATCACTGACTTACCAAAGGCTGGCAAATGCGTCCGAAGTTCTGAATTGCGAAATGGCCAAGTCCAAGAGCGACCTCCTCTCCGCGGGCTGAGCCTCTGACAGCTCAGCTCCGCGGCCGCCCTGGGGATATATAGTCAAGAAATGCATCGTCACGTGTTCCGGGAAGGAAATTTACAACAGAGGTTGGCCTGGCAGAGAGAACAGTGAACTCCAAGCCCTGCCGCTCAGCTCACTGTCTGTGCAGCTGTGAGGAGAGCCTGGGGCCGGCGGATGGCTCCTTGCCCGGAGCCACTGTGTTCAGGTGGCCACGAAAATGAGTCCGAAGAGGAGAAAAGAGTGTCCCCAAAGTCCACTCTCACTGACAATTACCTCGTGTCTCCTCTCCCTCTTGGGGAAGAGCCCCGTTGCCATCTGCAGGCTTTCAGACACAAAGACCACCATCTGGATAAAAGGCAGTTGCAAGCAAATGCAGGATTTCCTGTCAAGAAACTAGGGCTTAAGTCTCTGTTCTTCCAGTAACTATGCAAATTTTTTAAATCTTCACTGAACCTTCCCCACACCTCCCATTCCTGGTGTGTAAAATGGTTGGACCTGGGGGGCTTCAACACATAGAATTATGTGTCCTGTCAGCTTACCCATGGCTGAGGTTTAAGGCTGGCTGGTGCTAGCCCTTTAAAAACAGAGAGCTTCTACCTGTCTTCCTCAGCAAACTAGTTAATATATTTATATATATATATATATATATATATATATATATATATATATATATATATATATATATATAATGAAATTCTTTTCAATAGTCTGCGTGAAGTGCAAGCCGGTTACTGTGAAGAGACTGGTAGGATTCACTCCAGCTCTGCGGGCACAGCTGCTCTTGGCTGCCTCACACTGAGACTATTCACACATCTCTCTGCCTCTCCCACAGGTCACAGGAGGAGCAGGCATCCTTCTGGTGAGGAACTGAGCACAGTTCGAGCTTTGAAAACCTACGTAGACCTGTGTGGAAAGGACTGCTGAGATCAAACCTGGAAAAGGAATTGAAGACTTTGATGTCAGTCCATCCGCTTCCCGGGATGTTTATTCTGAGAGCCTCTCACTGAAGTTGAAGTAAACTGGGAGGATGGCTCTGCCCCAGTTGCCTGCGGCCCATAAACTGTCGTCAGACGGTCTTGGTGAATCAGTTCTAGAAAAAGCATCTCTTGTGGTTCGGCTGCTGTTACATGAAACTGAGTGGAAGCCTGGTGACGTCCCTCTGCCCCAGCTGGAACACACGGAGCCCTGGGACTTCCAGTGCTGCTATCTGAACCCACCTGGGTCAGCACCTGGCCCGATTTTTTCAGGGCACCTGTGCAAAGAGCGGGGTGGTGAGCACATGCTGACCCACTGGCCTATGGTTTGGGCTGTGCTCACCCTCAAATCCCCAGCTGACTCCGAGGTATCAACTGCTAACAGCCCAACACTGAGACTATCCACACATGGCAACGTTGCTCACCAATAAAGACATCCTCACAGTTATATTAATATTTTTAAAACACCACAGCTGCCTTGGCAAAGGCAGGCATGACCTTTCCAATCTGTATTCATCTTAAGTGTCTGAGGACCTCCAACTTCAGCTATGCATACAGAGGTTTGTCAAGGACAGCAGAAAAGAGAGACCTATGAGCAAGATGTCCATTAATGCCAATATTGTTGAATATGTAGCTGGGGGCATATGAGATTCATAATCATCCAGGGATGATTAAACGTTGCAAATGGAAGCCTAGGGCAGTGGTCAGCAAACTCATTAGTCAACAGAGCCAAATATCAACAGTACAACGATTGAAATTTCTTTTGAGAGCCACATTTTTTAAAATATATTTTATTGATTTTTTTACAGAGAGGAAGGGAGAGGGATAGAAAGTCAGAAACATCGATGAGAGAGAAACATCGATGAGAGAGAAACATCAGCTGCCTCCTGCACACCCTCTACTGGCGATGTGCCCGCAACCAAGGTACATGCCATTGACTGGAATCGAACCCGGGACCCTTCAGTCCGCAGGCCGACGCTCTATCCACTAAGCCAAACCGGTTTCGGCGAGAGCCACATTTTTTAAACTTAAACTTCTTCTAACACCACATCTTCAAAATAGACTCGCCCAGGCCATAGTATTTTGTGGAAGAGCCACATTCAAGGGGCCAAAGAGCCGCATGTGGCTCATGAGCCATGGTTTGCGGACCAACTGGCCTAGGGGAAGCAGAGAGAGGAGGTGGGGGAAGGGATTACCAGAATTAAGGAGCAAGGAAGTACAAAGCTTGATGCCAAGAAGCCAAACAGAGGTTGAATTTTCAAAGATAAATTCCCTAAATTGAGCCAACAATCCCAAAACAGTAAAACCAAGACAAGATCTGGATGAATCCAAAATGAATTCCAAAGGATAAAGCACTTCAGAGACATGAGAAGAACAAAATCCATTGCAGGTATCAGGGCGGGAACAGCCCAAATGAAACTCTGCTGGCCGCCTGGACGGGTGACCCTGCTTCCTCCTGGACTCTCTGCTGACTCACAGTTAAATGTAATGATGCAAGCACAGCACGTAGGGCCATATCTTGCAGTATGTGTGTGTTCATCTGTGCTTTCTGTTGTCACTGTTGAGAGTGTCCTCTTGCTACCAAGAACTTCAAGTTGCTTCCTGTTGGACGGACATGTGTCTGTCTCCAGATTTTTCATTATTGTTCTTTTTTCTTTTGCCAAGAATAGAAGTGAAGGTGTAGGGCTTGAAATGTCATAACTCATACCACAATCTTCTCTCCAGCCCTCAATCATAACAGTATTATGAGAAGTATGGTAGGGAACAGTGGCCTAAATAGTGAAGGAGGTGGATGGGGGCACACAAGAATTATTAATTACATCTCTGTGCCACAGTTTCAGGAGACAGCAATGTTGAAGAAATAGATGCATTTTACAAATACTTTCTCCTAGTCTGTGGCTTGCGTTTTCATTTTCTTAACAGTGTCTTTTGAAGAGCAAATGTTTCTTTATGCTGTTGAAGTGCAATTTATCAAAAATTGTTATGGTTTGTGCTTTTGGTATACTAAGAAGTTTTTGTCTAACCCACGGTCACAAAGAGTTTGTCCTTTTATTTTCCTAGAAGTTTTATAGCTTCAGCTCACACAGTTAGGTTTTTAATACATTTCAAGTTATTTTTGTATATGATTCAAGGCATAGGGTCAAGGTTCATTTATTCGTTACATGTGGACATCCAATTGTTCCTGCACCTTCTGTTGAAAAAAAACTATTCTTGTTTCATTGAATAATCTTGGAATATTTGCAAAATCAGTTACCCACATATGTGCAGTTCTATTTCTGAGATTACTATTCTGTTCTGTGGACATGTCTGTCTATTTTATATCAGGTTCAGGCTTTTGAAAAGTTCATTTTGAACTGGCATTTTAAGGGACTCTGAGATATGCTGCAGTCCAGACCTAACTGGGTGTCTATTAGGTAGCAAGAGACTTTGCTTACTTTAATATTGTGAGGTCAGTATGATAACCATTCTGTAGATAAAGAAAATGAAGGCCAAAGAGGCTAAGCAAGTGGCTCAAAGCCATGTCGTTTGTAGTAGAGTAAGGATTTGACTCAGGTCTGTAGAATTCCAGGCCTCATTCTCATGCCACCACCTTTTGTCCCACTCATTAGGAACCAGAGAACTGGGAAGGAATAGGAAATAAAAGATGAGTATTTTTCCAACTTCCTTTGAGTCTTCACAAAACTAATTTTTAAGTACATTCCTAAGTGGCCAGTTACTCAAACATAAATGCAATTACAAATTGTTTCTTCTGAATTTGTGCTGTCTTAAATATTGGAGGCTGCACCAACCTTAGTATGTTCTAGAAGGTATCCGTGAAGTAGTAATACTTTTGTCCTATATTCATATTTTTCATAGTAAATCTATTCCCTTTTGTTTATATACACAGCTGATTTCTGGTCCTGTTTTGATTTTTTTTCCCCCCTACTTACTCCTGACGCACAACTTTCTCCAAAACTTTGAGTGTTTTAGTTTCCTGGTAATGTCATTTTCACCAGATGACCTGGATTCCCTGGCCACACATTTCTGAAATTATGTTAGCAGCTTCTGTGACTAAACAAAATCCATGCTGGGATAACAGCACACTGGCGAATCTCATCAGATTAAACATAAATCTGGAGTCCGCAGATCTGACCCAGCTCGGCCTCACCCGTGCTACGTGACTGGCTGAGTTGCATAATCTCTCTGTGTTTCAGGCATGTCGAGAGTAGGATAATTAATTGTCTCAAGATACTCAGAATGTCCCATAATCCACAAGGTTATCCCTTCCCTGCAGAGATAGCAAGGTACAGAGCAAAACAAGATGTGGGAGAGCCAGGCTGCAGGGCTGGCAGAGGGTGTGAAATGTGCCCTCGATGCCCACCCATGGCTTTGTTTTTCCCAGATACCCTTTCTGAAAAGTCGTGTCTGGGAACTCTTGCTGTGCTCATCCCTTCTAATACCATGAGTCACCCTTCCTCGACTCATGCTTGCTAGTATTCCTAGCACTTGGAATAAAACAGGAATGGGTGTTTTATACTGTGTAAGAAGACCCGCAGACCCTCCTCTGACACTGGCAGTGTGGCTCTAGGCAGATTCTGCCTGGACATCATCCAAAATTGGCTGGACTGGAAGGACCCAGAACTCCTGAAATTTAAAGTGCCTGGTAAAGTTGCCATTAACTGATCTTTGTTATTTACTATTCAAACATATTTTTCACCTGATATTTGTTTAACAAATACCTCTGTGATGCCTAAAGTGTCTCTGGAACAGTTCAAAGCCATTTATACATCTTATTTTATTTAATCTTTTTAAAAACCCTATGAGGTAGCTTCTATTATCATCCCTCTTATGCAGATAAGGAAACTGAGGTACAGAATGCTTGGAGTATCCTGCCCTCAGTCACACAGCTAGTACATGGCTGAGCAGGCATTATCTGGGATTTTGATCCCAGAGTGTTTGTATCCCAGAGACCAAGTGGTCTCTTCTAAGTATGGAATATTTCTAAAGACTAAGTGTCCCCTGCAGCCTGCAACCTGCTGGACACAGAGGTCATACCTACACCTGGAAAAATCTGAAGGGTGAGAGACTGGGTCCAGCCCCAGCTCTCGAGAGAGGTTGCTGAGTTAGGGACGCTCATGCTCCCAGAGTTTGTCAGAAGAAAGTTTATTAGTTATTACCTTACTCTTGACATTGAAGTGTTTGTTTCCAATAGGCCGAAAGTAGGCCACACAGAAGGAGAGGAGCACACAGCCCCGCGATACAGGCTAGTTCTCTCCCAAGATGGCATCTAGGGAGTCATGGCTCTGCCCACCAGTCTTCCAGTCTGCCCAAGGTCCAAGGGAGGTGGAGGCAAACAAAAGGGGAAAATGGGGAGCAGGTGGCAGAAGCAGCTTCAACTCTAAATGAACTTGAGAAGCTTTGACCATCACATTGAAATGGACATTTTAATTGCTGAGCTGAAGCTGTCTGGGGATGCTAGAGTAGCCAGGGGAATTTTATCTAAGAGTGATGAGAAAAATAATAGGATCTACCATAAGATATCCACCACAGAGCAGGGGAGGAACCGGCTCTAGAGAATGAATGTAAAGAAGTAGTGGGACTCATTGCGAATGTTTGCTTTATGGTAACACCCTGCAAATTCTGGGAATGTATCATAAGATTACATGTGCAAAGTGCTGGAACAGTACCTAGAAGTAGCAAGTGTTCATTTATCTTAAATATTAAACAACATTACAAAATGCAAAAAGATAATATTCAGAGAGCTCCGTGGCATTGCCTATCTAAAATGTGAGTTAGGGAACCATAAATGATAGTGCACTGATGTGTTCCTGATGCCTAGAATGATTTCTGGCCCCCAGGGGACCTTTGAGAAATATTTGTTGAATGAATAACAGAAAGAATGCACAATGTTCTTCACAGACTTACTTATTTAATCTTTTCAACTGTTGAATGAGAGCTGTTATGAGCAGAATTTTATAAATGTTGAGATAAGGGACTGAGTGAATAACTCATCCTGCTCA
Source organism: Antrozous pallidus (assembly GCA_027563665.1). NCBI lineage: Eukaryota > Metazoa > Chordata > Mammalia > Chiroptera > Vespertilionidae > Antrozous > Antrozous pallidus. The sequence continues at coordinate 26,264,262 of CM050508.1, read as the reverse complement.
TATAGCAGGACAGAGCCGACCAGGACCAACAGTCCTGCCTCCTACTGAAACCCCGCCCAGACACGTACTCCATTCCTAGGATGCAACTTCTCAACGCTGGTCCCTTCCTCTACTCCCTGCTATTCAAGGGGTCAGGACCAGCTTTGGAACCCCATGGGAAAAGGATGCTAATGAAGGACAAAGTTGACTCTCTTGAAAAAAAAGTTTTGAAGCCCTTAAAAGGTTTTATTAAACCGTATTACCAGATTAGAACCCAGAACCCAATAAGAACAAGAAATGGACAATAGTTAATAATATGGTTTTGTGTAGAGAGTGCCTGGGAAGGCACATGGGCATTTTTTAAAATATTGTCAGCTGAACTGTTGTCGGCTTGACCTTCAGCCCAGGTGTCAGGAGGTAGGTTTTGTTATTTAAATCTAGCCAACCACCGGAATGAATACAACCTGGGCCCACCCCAGAATGCACATGGTCTGCTTTGTCTTGACTTTTAGTAAAACTTCCTGTTTTTCTCACTGTATAAAATAAACATGCTATTTCTGTCCCTGTCCATGTCAGAGGACAGTGGTCCCACCCAGGCCCAGCTTTTTCCTTCTATCTCTGTGTCTGTCTCCTCCTTTCATTTTCTCAATCCCCAGCCACCCCTACCCAGGAATTGGACTGCTCTCTAGCCACACTAAACACAGAAAAGAGAGAAATATTTACAGTTTTGTATATTTGAAAGTTATTGAGAGTAGATCATAAGCATTCTCAGCACAAAAAACTGTTAGCTAGGTTAACTATGTGAGTTACTATTTTGCTCTTGATAATCACTCTACAATGTACATGTATATCAGTCATCATGTTGTATGCTTTAAATATCTTATATAATAAAGAGGTGATATGCAAATTGACCATTATGCCCTCACAATATGGCTGCCTATGACCAGGCCAGCAGAGGGGTTAGTGAGAGATGACCAAATGACTGAATAGCAGGCTTCATGGGATGACCAGACTGGCAGGGGGGTTAGTGAGTGATGACCAAATGACTGAACAGCAGGCTGCGTAGGGCAACCAGGCCAGTGGGGTTGGGGGGGAGGGGGAATTAGGGGCAACCAGGCAGGCAGGGGGGCAGTAAGGGGTGACCAGGCTGGTGCGGGGGAGCCAGTTAGAAGCAACCAGGCTGGAAGGAAGGGGGAAGTTGGGGGTAACCAGGCAGGCAGGCAGGCAGTTGAGTGATTAGAAGCTAACAGTTAAAGATTGTGAGAGTGATGTCAGAGGGGTCCCGGATTAGAGAAGGTGCTCGCCCTCCCCCCCATGCACAAATTTCATGCACTGGGCCTCTAGTATACAATTATATTTGTCAATTATTCCTCAATCCTATCTAATAAAAGAGCATATGCAAATTGACCATCCCTCCACTATACCCACAAGCCACACCCATCAGCCAATCAGGAGCGAGTATGCAAATTAACCCAACCAAGATGGCTATAGCCATGGAGCCAGCAGGAAGCTTGGGTTTCCCCCTTCAATAGAGAAAGCCAAGCTTTCCACACATCCTGGCTGGCCTAGGCCTCCACTCAAGGCTTCAAAGTTTCAATTATAGAAGATAAATAAATCCCAGAAACCAGGGTCTCCACTTGGGTTTCCAGGGTCATGGCTGGCCTGAAAACCACCACAGGCCCCTTGCTCAGGCCACCCCATGCCCCAAGGGAACCCCCACCCTGATCCAGGACACCCTTCAGGGCAAACCAACCCCACCCATGCACCAGGCCTCTATCTTCCTATATAATAAAAAAGTAATATGCAAATTGGCCATCACTTCAATACACAAGATTGCTGCCCCCATGTGTCAAAGATGGCTGTCCCCATGTGAACACAAGATGGCCACCACAAGATGGCCAGCAGGTTGTGGGTGATCAGGACAGCAGAGGAGAGCAGTTGGGAGGGATTAGGCCTTCAAGGGAGGGCAATTGGAGGTGATCAAGCCTGTAGGGGAGGACAGTTATGGGTGACCAGGCTGGCAGAGGAGGGAAGTCGCAGGTGACTGGCCTGCAGGGAAGGGCAGTTGGGGAGGACCCAGACCTGCAAGGGAGAGCAGTTGGGGAGGGAGGGGGGATACCAGGCCTGCAGGGGAGGGCAGTTAGGGGTGACCAGGCCTGCAGGGGAGGGCAGTTAAGGGCAAACAGGCTGGTATGGGAGCAATTAGGCATCAATCAGGCTCATAGGGGAGTGGTTAGAGGGTGATCAGGCTGGCATGCAGAAGTGGTTAGGGCAATCAGGTAGACAGGCAGTCAAGCAGTTGGGAACCAGCAATCCTGCATTGTGAGAGGGATGTCTGACTGCCTGTTTAGGCCCGATCCTACTGAATTGGAGAGGGTGCAGGCTGGGCTGAGGGACACACCCTGCTCCCACCCATGCATGAATTTTGTGCACCAGGCCTCTAGTAAAGTATAAAAAACTAAGAGATAGAGCTAGAGTCTAAAGCACACAGCATACCAGGTCAACAGGCCATGAAAAGTGTATTTTGCCACATTGTACAAGCATTCAGGGACAGCCAGCTGGGCAGGAAGATGGGCAGCTCATAAGGATAACTTGCCCATTGACATCATTCAGGCAGGATTATTCTATAGCATCAGTCACAGCTGGAACCCAAAGATACCAAAGCCAGTTTTTCATGCAAAGAGTGAAATGCCTCGTCCCACAAGAAGCCAAGGAAAAGAAAGCCCAGATCCTGGAAGTTTGAATCTAACTTATCCAGAACCACAATGTTTTAAATTTTATACCTTCGTAGTAAGTTTTAAAATCAGGAAGTGTGAATTATTTTTTTTAAATTGAGGGCAGGCAAGGGATAGGGAGGCAGGGGGAGGGGACAAGATGAACCAAAGAATTTATATGCATAAACTCTAGACACAGACAAATAGTATGGTGAAGGCCTGGGGTATGGGGGAGTGTGGGCTAGAAGGGTCTATGGGGTGAGAGGACATCTGTAATACTTTCAACAATAAAAATAGATTTTAAAAATAAAAAAATTAAATTTTAAAAAAATAAATAAAAATAAAATTGTTTTTTACTATTCTGGATTCCTTGTAATTTCGTATAAGGTTTAGGATCAGCTTGTCTATTTCTGGAAAAGAAAAGAGCTAAAATTGTGATAGGATTGTATTCAATCTGTCAGTCAATTTGGGGAATGTGGCCAACTCAATAATATCAAGTATTGCAATCCATAAACACAGGATGACTTTTCATTTATTTAGGTCTTCTTTGATTTCTTACAACAACATTTTGTAGTTTTAAGTGTACAAACCTTGTACTTTATTTGGAAAATTCACTATTCAATATTTTATTATTTTTGATACCATGGTAAATGAAATTTTTTTTCTCATTCTATTTTCAGAATGTTCATTGCTAATGTGTGGAAATGCAATTGATTTTATATATTGTTCTTGTATCTTGCAACCATGTTAAATTTATTAGTTCTAACTGCGTGTTGTGTTGTGTGTGTGTATGTGTGTGTGTGTGTGTGTGTGTGTGAATCCTTAAATTTTTTTATACATAAGGTTATGTCAAATAAAGATTTATTTATTTATTTATTTTCAATCTGAATGATTTTAATTTTCTTTTTCTAAATTTTTTATGACTTTTCTGCACTAATTCTGCACCACCTGTATTCTTTGTCACATGTGGCCACTGAGGTCTCTTCTCAGTTTGGTAATTAGCTAATGACTGGACAGAGATTTCTTTTACTTAAACTCATAGAACCAATAATTTTCCTAGTCTCTCCCATGGGTTTCTGTGTGCATGTTAGGGGACATTTTCAACACTCAGTTTACAGCTCTTCCTTAGCCTTCAGTTCCCACCTGCACCAAGCCTCAAGCCAAAGGTGACAATGTAGGGTCTATTCAGGTCTTTCTTGAGCAGACCCCTTTCCAAATCCTACCTTCATGTATGTGGGACTCTCTAGATTCCCAGAAATATGTCAGAGCTTTACAAAACCCCTATAAATATCACATCCCTCTTTTTTTTTTCTTTTAAGTTTTTACTGTTGCTTTCCTTGTAAGTTTCTTGTTTGCCCAACTATCATCCACTGCCTTGGGCAATTGCAAAGTTAATCTATTGCTTCTAATTGTTTCAACAAGTGCTCCTGGGTAAAAGGCTTTTCTCTTTGGACAAGTTTTGAATCAAGCAAAGAAAGCCAGTCTTGCCAACATGTCTCCCAGGGCACAAGCAGGAAGCTAAAATAATGACAAGTCTCTGGTAATGAGGCTTTAAAGCAGCTCCCACCCGACTCTGCTCCCTCTGGTGGCTGCCAGACTGCTAGATTTCAGTGTCCTTTCATTTTCAGGCTGTTAATTTTCAAGGCTACTGCTGAGCTGAAGGGAAGGATGGAAATAGAGCAACTTAAAACACCTTGAAGCTTGCTTGCTGTACTTGCTGAGATTTTGGACATTTTTCTTGTATAAACACTTCCCAGATTGCTGTGTGCCTTTGGTTAATTTCCTAAGTTCTGAAAAAGTTGATTCTAACCACTTTTGCCAGTTTTCTTGTTTTTTGTGGAGGAGAGAATTTTCAGAGGTTCTTCTCCTGCCATTTTTACTGACATCACTTCTGCCTAGCATTTCATATGCATTATAGCATTGTGTTCAGAGCTTGGGTTCTAGTAGCCACTGCCTGGGTTTCAATCCCAACTCTACCAGTTACTAGTTTGTCACCTTGATCTAGGGTCTCAATTTCCCTGTGCCTTAGCTGCCTTTTCTAAAAAGTAGAGACATAATGATAGTATCTTCTCCATGGGATTGTTATTAGAATTAAGAATGAATACCTGGAACCTATAGCCTGGCTCACCAAGAAGCAAAGAGAGAGAACCTAAATAAACAAAATCAGAAATGAAAGAGGAGAAATAACAACAGACCCCACAGAAATACAAGGATTGTTTAAAAATACTACAAACAGCTCTATTCCAACAAACTGGACAACCTTAGGAAATGGACATATTCCTAGAAAAATATAACCTTCCAAAACTCAATCAGGAAGAACCTAAACAGCTCAACAGACCAATAACGATGAAAGAAATTGAAGCAGTCATCAAAAAGCTTCCAGCAAACAAAAGCCCGGGGCCAGATGGCTTCTGAGAGAAGTTTTACCAAACATTCAAGGAAGAACTAAAACCTATCCTCCTCAGACTATTACAAAAAATTCAAAAGGAAGGAACACTTTCAAGCTCCTTCTATGAAGCCAGCATCACCCTAATACCAAAGCCAGATAAAGACACACAAAGACAATTACAGGCCAATATCCCTCATTAACAAAGATGCCAAAATCCTCAACAAAATTCTAGCAAATCAGATCCAGCAGTACATTAGAAAGGTCATACACCATGACCAAGTATGATTTATCCCAGGAATGCAAAGATGGTACAATATCTGCAAATCAATAAATGGGATACATCACATAAACAAATTGAGAGATAAAAATCACATAGTCATATCAATTGATGCAGAAAAAGCATTTAACAAAATCCAACATCCTTTCTTGATAAAAAAAAAATCTCAACAAAGTGAGAATAGAAGGATCATACTTCAACATAACAAAAGCCATAAATGATAAACCCACAGCTAACATAATACTCAATGGGCAAAAATTAAAACTATTTTCCCTAAGAACAGGAACAAGATAGGGATGCCCACTGTCACCACTACTGTTCAACATAGTACTGAAAGTATTAGCCATTGAAATTAGACAAGAAGAAGAAATAAAAGACATCCAAATTGGAAAAGAAGAAGTAAAGCTGTCCTTATTTGTAGATGACATGATACTGTACATAAAAAACCTGAAAGACTTCATCAAAAAACTATTAGACTTAATAAATGAGTTCAGGAATGTAGCAGGATACAAAATTAACGCCAAGAAATCTATGGCATTTCTATATATCAATAGTGAACTTACAGAAAGAGAGACTAAAAAAGCAATCCTATTTACCATGGCACCAAAAAAAATTAAGATACCTAGGAATAAACATAACTAAGGAGGTAAAAGAGCTATACACAGAAAACTACAGGACACTGAAAAAAAGAGACAGAGGAAAACATAAACAGATGGAAGAACATACCATGTTCATGGATTGGTAGAATCAACATCATTAAAATGTCCATACTACCCAAAGCAATCTATAGATTCAATGCACTCCCCATAAAAATACCAATGGCATATTTCACATACCTAGAAAGAACTCTCCAAAAATTCATCTGGAATTTTAAAAAAAGACCCCAAATAGCCACAGCAATGCTAAGAAAGAAGAACAAAGTAGGTGGGATCTCAATACCAGATTTCAAGCTGTATTACAAAAGCCACTGTTCTCAAAACAGCCTGGTATTGACACAAGAACAGACATACAGACCAATGGAATAGAACAGAGAAACTAGATATCAACCCAAACCACTATGCTTAATTAATATTTGACAAAGGAAGCATGAACATACAATGGAGTCAAGACAGTCTCTTCAATAAATGGTGTTGTGAAAATTGGACAGATATATGTAAAAAAATGAAACTAGACCACCAACTTACACCATACACAAAAATAAACTCAAAATGGATAAAGGACTTAAACATAATACAGTAAACCATAAAAATATTAGAGGAATCCACAGGCAGAGAAATCTCAGACATATGCTGAAGCAATTTATTCACCGCTCCCGCTCCTAGGGCAATGGAAACTAAAGAGAAAATAAACAAATGGGACTACATCAAAATAAAAAGCTTTTTCACAGCAAAAGAAACCATCAACAAAACAACAAGAAAGCCCACTGTATGGGAGAACATATTTGCCAGTGTTATCACTGATAAAGGTTTAATCTCCAACATCTACAGGGAACTTATACAACTTAATAAAAGGAAGATAAATGATCCAATTTTAAAAAATGGGCAATGAACTTAAATAGAATCTTTTCTAAAGAAGACAGAAGGAAGGCCAAGAGACATATGAAAACCTGCTCAAAGTCACTAATTATCCGAGAGATGGAAATCAAAACCACAATGTGGTACCATCTCACACCTGTCAGAATGGCAATCATCAACAAATCAACAAATGACAAGTGCTGGTGAGGACGGGGGGAAAAAGGAACCCTCTTGCATTGCTGGTGGGAATGCAGACTGGTACAGCCACTGTGGAGAACAGTATGGAGTTTCCTCAAAAACTAAAAATGGAACTCCCATTTGACCCAGTAATCCCACTTCTAGGAATATATCCAAAGAAACTAGAAACACCAATCAGAAAGGATATAAGCACACCTATGTTCATAGCAGCACAATTCACCATACCTAAGATTTGGAAACAGCCCAAATGCCCATCAGCAGATGAGTGGATTAGAAAACTATGATACATCTACAAAATGGAATATTATGCTGCTATAAAAAAGAAGGAATTCTTGCCAAAACCGGTTTGGCTCAGTGGATAGAGCGTTAGCCTGCGGACCGAAGGATCCCAGGTTCGATTCCAGTCAAAGGCATGTACTGTGGTTGCAGGCACATCCCCAGTAGGAGGTGTGCAGGAAGCAGCTGATCAATGTTTCTCTCTCATCAATGTTTCTGACTTTCTATCCCTCTCCCTTCCTCTCTGTAAAAAAAAAAAATCAATAAAATATATTTTTAAAAGAAAGAAGAAAAAGAAATTATTACCATTTGCAACAGTATGAATGGACCTGGAGAGCATTATGGCATTATGTTAAGTGAAATAAACCAGGCAATGAAAGAAAAATACAACATGATCTCACTCGTTTATGGAAAATAAAGAACATCATAACCTGATGAATAAAAAGATAGATACAGAGGCAGTAAAGCACTGAACAGACTGTCAATTTACAACAGGAAAGCAGTGGAGTGTTGGGGAGGTGGGGGAAGTGATCAATCAATAGACTTGTATGCATGCATATAAACACAACAAATGGATACAAGACACTGTGGGGGGGGATGAGGGCATGCGACAGGGGGTAGGGGAGGCTGGGGGAAGGTCAATGGGTGGAAAAAAGAGATATATGTACTACTACATGTAATACTTTAAACAATAAAAAAGAAAAAGAGTGAATACCTGATTTGGCTCAGTGGCTAGAGCATTGGCCTGCAGACCAAAAGGTCCCAGGTTTTATTTCAGTCAATGGCACATACCTCGGTTGCAGGCTCCTCCCCAGGCTGGGCCCTGGTCAGGGCTCATGCAGGGAGGCAACCAATTGTGTTTCTCTGACATTGTTGTTTTTCTCTGTCTTTCCTCTTCTTCCACTCTCCCTAAAAATCAATGGGAAAATATCCTCGAGTGAGGATTTAAAAAGAAGAAGAAGAAAAGTGAATACCTGAAGAAAATCTAGTGTGCTGCCTAGCATGTAGTAACTACTCAATAAACATTGGTATTCTTGGTACTGCTATTATTGTTATTGTTATTATCTCATTCCTCTAAACATTGCTGGAGAAGGTGCTATTAATTCTACTTGACAAATGAAGAAAGGGAAGCAGAGAGAGGTTCAGGAACTTGCCAGGAGTCACATAGTTGTAGTTCTGACTGGGCTGCTACACACCAACATGCCAGATGATCCCCAAGTTTACATCTTCATATGCCCTTCACCAGGCATAAGAAAAGGCAAGGCCTGAAGACAAATGTAACAAAGACTGACCTTTGAGTCTGTGAACACTGATCCCTTGAGCCTGAAGGCTCCGCTGAGCCTGCACCTCCCATCTCAGTATACCCAACAGAGAATAAAGAGAGAGACCATGCATACAGTTGGCACAAAGTAAGACTAAAGGGATCTAACAAAGTGAAAAGAACAAATGGAGAAATGGCTCGAGGGAGTGAAAATCAATGAGATGAAGTATGTCATTTTCTCCATTTCTGATTTTCACCCCTACTTACCATTGAGAGGAAGATTCCTTCATCTGTTCTAATTTATATGTATAGTGCATATCACCTACTTTCTAGAATCTGGTGGCATCCAGAAGACATTGCCAGCAACTCCAAATTTCTCACCTTGCCTTAGTGAGCACTTAACTATAGGTACAAAACCCTTGCAGGCCAAGTCCCAGCTGTTGCCTCCTTTGCCACTTTCCTTAAGCAGTTCAATTTAACAAACAAATATTGAGCACCATCTTTGGGCAAAGGACACCATGCCCCTCCCCACCCACCTCTAGAGGGGTATTTTGTTGACAGAGAAGAATCCAAAGGTAAGGATCCATTTTCAGCTCCAAGAAACTAAGAGTTAAGCATGAAAATAAGTCAAGGCTCAAGCAACAGAGAGCCATTAGCTCCAGGGGTCACCACCCCATCTTCTTCCCAAGTGCTTTGCTATGGCTGACTTATGATTCTAAAGATGGGTATCTAAGTACTGTATTTTATGAAGCAGAATGTGATACATTTCCACCAGGCTGTAGACTCCTGACTATGAGGATGATATCCTATTCATATTTGTTTCCCCCACAGAACCCAGCTCAGGTCTCAACTACTAGTATATTTATATTATATATTTATTAACCTAATCCATTATTTAGCATTTGACATTTTTCTGGACAAAGAGCTTCCTCCCACAATGGCTGGAATTGCCAGAAAGTTCTTGTATCAGCCTTAAATTGCATCCTTGTAGCATCTGACCCTCAGTATTACCTTTCCTCTTATGACTATCATAATTATAGAATATTCTCCTCCATCTCCAACATGACAGCCACCAAATATTTGAAGTCTCCATTCATCTGTTGCCCTGCCCCCTCAAAACTCTTCTTAAACATATTCATAGTCTGAAAGGGGCCATAATCTTGACTCAGTAATTAGACACTGAGGGGAGTGGGGAGGGGGAAGGAAATCTTGAGTTCAAAGACAATGAATGGCTTGGATTGGTTTGAGGTTTGGATGAGATCCAGTGGGATGATTCTATGATTCATTCTCAGGGAAGAAAGGCACAAGTTCCTGGAATGCTCAGGGAAAATAGTGGACTTTGGTCACTCCCTCAAGTGCAGCCAAGGAGGGACATTCTGTAACTGGACACAGCAGCTGGTGATGCTTTCATCTGCCAAGCACTTGAATGTAGGTTTCCTGCAGACTATTACTGCCTTACTGGAGAGCTAACAGGAGCATGTGTTTTATTCAACCCACAGAAGATATCTCAGATATCCTCTCATGCAGCCCTTAGATAGCTGAGGTTCAAAGAGAATAAATGAAGTAAACACGCACCTAAATGTATCTTCACAGATACAAATTTCCAACATCATTAACTGGGCTCAGGTCTGGTCCTCCTTGTAATTTTGCAATTACAATTTTAGGCAAAAACTTTATCAACGTTTGTGCATCATGAATCTTTCTCCTGTTTTAACTCACACAAGTTGATATTTCAGCACCAAAGCATAGATGCTTTTCTGCATTTACAAACCCAAAATTCTCGGATGAAGCAAGGAGGGAAGGCCTTTTATGACGGACTACTTTTCTGGTGCCAGAAGGAATGACGAACTGCATTGGCCCAACAGCTCAGGATCAAATTCCATTCTACACAGTGATTCAGGAGGGAACCTCGCTCACCATCAGTACCTTTGCAAATATGTGCCTTTCTTAAAAAATATTTTTATTGATTTCAGAGAGGGAGAGAGAGACAGAAACATCAATGATGAGAGAGAATCATTGATTGGCTATCTTCTGCATGCCCACTAGTGGGGATTGAGCCCTCAACCCAGGCACATACCCTTGACTAGAATCAAACTCGGGACCCTTAAGTCCACAGGCCGATGCTCTAGCCACTGAGCCAAACCAACAATAGGCAATATTTGCCTTTTGTAAAACCAACAATGACATGAAGTAGAGGGAGAGAAAATTAATTCTTAGAAAAATAGATCTGAGACATCAAATAATAATTCTTAAAATTCATATTTGTGGAAACTTGGCAGGCTTATTCTTATTTGAAAATTGCCTGTGTAGATTGTTTAGGATTAAAACGTTAAGATGTATGTCATTTAACCATCTGCTTCGTGTTTGCTCTTAGCATTGAAATTGTGGTTAAATGATACATACTTTACATTTAAATGTTTGGAAACACGGCCAAGACTCATTTTTGTATAAAGCAAACATTTAGCTCACCATTTCCCCAGTAATTTTCAGAACACGTTTGTCTATGCCTGTCCTGGAGGACCACGATTAATTCAAAGATAGATATGCTCATTTCAATGCTTTCAATAACATAAGAAATGAAACTCAGATTGCCCGAATATAGGTATTGGGGTTACCTAATCCAATAACTTCATTCTATAGAGAATCTCCGAGGCACAGCTAAAGGAATTCCTTGGGTCCACGGAAGAAGCTGACCTTTGCTTGGGCACATTCTCCTGCGCTGCACAAAAAAACCAAGTTTTTGCCCAAAGTAATACTAGGTTGGATGGATGGGACATTTCTACAAGCTTCAGAATGTGCCATTTCCTTAGGCATCTTCTTTCTTGCTTTGATTAAGGTCGAAAATGCCATCAACTTGACTATTTGAAACTTAAATATCAAAATGCCATGCTTAATTGGCAATCATGAAACATTCCTTAGCTTTTTGTGGCCAGTTGTGGCCAAGATAACTAGTTGTGCCCCGAAACGTTTGCCCTCTTTCCATTAGAAAAGATGATACTCTCATCAGACTGACAGTATCATCTCAACCAGGACGATACTCGCAGTCTGTTTTACACTTGGGGGGGAGGGGGGTTAGTTCTCATCACTGGAGCATAAACAAAAGTGGTGAATGTCACAGCTAGATAGATGGGGAAAAGCCAGTGTGCCTATCCACAAGGTGAAAGGGGGCTGGATCTTCAAAACACTGCATGGAAAGCAGGATGCCAAACCCACTTTAAACTTTATGGGAGTGAGCAATAATTTTTGTTGTGTTAAGCCACTGAGGTTTAGGGGTTCAGCTGTTACAGAAGCTTGCTCTATTACTAACACATAAATCAAATGGGAAGCATCTCCAACACATAAAAATATATCCCAACCCAGTAAATTACACAAAGATGCCATCTGCATGCTCTGCTGTTAAGTGATGAGACTGCAAATCCCACGGCTATGACATCAGTGCCCTCGCCTAAGAAACAGCAATGATCCAACTCAGGTCAGTCCCAGGAAAACCCACGATAGCCACTAGGGAGGATTCTACTGAGCTGCCCAAGATACAGCAGCCCGATTGTGTCAACATAAAACTCCAAAATGATTTCTACCCTTTCTTAAGTGTATTAAGAATTAAAAATTGCATTAACAATTGCAGAGAATATTAAGATACACAAATCATTCTGTTTTAAATTTCTAGAAGTCCCTTAAACCCTCTGTTCTATCCCACTCAATATTGAGAGGCTTAGTTAAAAATGTCCTTTAAAAAATGGTTCCCCAGTTTTTTATGACTATACTTTTTATTTGGTTTCATCAACTTAGTCAAAAAAAAGTCACAATTAAAATCAGAAAGGAGCCGAAACCGGTTTGGCTCAGTGGATAGAGCATCGGCCTGCAGACTGAAGGGTCCCGGGTTCGATTCCGATCAAGGGCATATACCTTGGCTGTGGGCACATCCCCAGTGGGAGGTGTGCAAGAAGCAGCTGATCGATGTTTCTCTCTCATCGATGTTTCTGACTTTCTATCTCTCTCTCTTCCTCTCTGTAAAAACTCAATAAAATATATTAAAATAAAATAAAGTCAGAAAAGAAAAGGTAAAAAAAGACATTGAATTCATTTGGCACTTGACCCACTGAGGAAATGGCTACTGTAAACACAGCCCTAGTTTAAAGCCCTCTGTTTGCTCAGCTGTGCTTATTTAAATTGAATATTGGTGCTAACACAGTTCAATATTTACTGTCCAACCCCCACCTGCTCACCTGAACTTGGGGGTTCTTAGTTTGCAGAGAAGCAGAACCAATGAATTAAATGTTTATGATGTTTTTATTTGCATTTCAATTCAGGTGAATCACCAAAAGTTTGTTCCACTGGCCAGACTAGCCTTAAAGTCTTAAAACATCAGCCTGCCTTGAAGCAAAGCCCTAAGCATTTCAAGCACTTGTTTAGCACTGGAGCCCATATATCTAAAGAGAACCCAAATAAAGCAAAGAGGCAAATTCTCAGCTGCTGCAATTAAGGCAGAGCTGGTGGCACCAGAGCCCCCTTATCACTTATCCCCCTTTTGCTATGACGTCCCCTAGGGTTCCTTTGCCAAACCTTGATCATATTCTGAAAACTATCCATCTAGTCAATCCTTTTTGTTACCAAGAAAGAAACTGAGGCACAGTGACATGCCTACATCCACTGAGGAAGTTCTCGGCTGGGCCAGGACTGGAAACTCTCCAGACTCTCAGCCCCGTGCTCTTTCCAGACAGTGGGTTACTGCTGCCAGTGTTCGCTCTCTAGATGTGTTCATTCATCATTTCTTAGAAAATCATAACTCCCATGACCACCCAACCTCCTACTCAGTTTGGTTGTAACTGAACTCTGGGTGAGGAAGAGATCATTGCACAGGACTGACCTTTGGAAAGGAAATACATGGAAGTTGACCCAGGAAAGTGCTCTCCTAAAAGACACGATGCATCATCCATCACTAGAGTATTGGTTCATTCTGCCTTCTAGGCTGACTGTTCAAGAGCAGCCACATTACGTATTTATGACATTTGGTGCCTTGCAGGATTCAGTCAGGTGCTCAGGGTCTACTTGTGAGCTAGGACTGTCCTTCTGTGTCACTTTACTGTATTGAGGACAATGATGACCTGCCCGTTACCCTTCGCTGTGTCAGACCTGGGCAGCTTGCAGCAAAATCACTGGTGAAGACATGAAATTTCAGTGCTGATGTGCCTAGAATTAGACTACTTGACATTTATCCAAATGTGCCAGAAATGTGTGGGAGAAGGAAAATGTTTAAAGAGCCCTTAGAGATGCAGAGTGTACAATACAAACTAATCAGGCAGCAAAGCAAATATAGGCTTCTCTACTCCTGTGTCCTTTTAACCGATGTTATCCTCTAGTGTATCGCTTCACACTAGGGTTGGTCAGAATTTTTCTGTATTGGACTGGCAACTGCCTCTCCTCCGATTCACATTATAAATAAATGAGGCCCATAAACATAACTCCAAGGGAAGACATCGGTCGATCAGACTCAGATAGTCTTTCCAGAGTGAAAAGCAGATGCCTCTCACCCTAATAAGAGCTGGAGAACAAGGTGAGGGCACGGAACAAGTCTAATTCCATCAAAGAAAGTGCTTTGCAAATTCCAACAAGCCTGTTGCAGTTTTCTATTGCTACACAACAAACGACCCTAAACCGTGGCCTAATGCAATAACCATCACCTGTTATCACTCATGGTTCCAGGGATGACTGGGCTCTACCAGGCAGTCCTCCTCTATTCAAGGTCTCTCCACGGTGGCAATCAGAGATCACCTCTCACACAACTGGTGCCGGATCTGGGAAGAACCAAAGAGCTGGGGATGAACAGCTGGTGCTCCTCAAACATCCCTCTCTACCCTCTAGGTGGTCTCTCCACATGATCCCTCCTGCATGGTGGCCTCAGTGTAGTTCTCACATGGCTGCTCAGGGCTCTAAGGGCATGGGGAGAGGGGGCAAGAGGCAGACAGAGACCAAGAGCCGGGTAGACACTGTATTACCTTTAATGAGCCAGCCTTGGAAGGTGTGTGGAGATACTTCCAGTACATTCTATTGGTTAGGAGTAGTCATGAATCTGGTCCACATACAAAGGCAATTCTATCCATGTTTTGATGGAAGGAGTGCCAAAAAATTTGCAGACAGATTTTAAAACTTTGTATGCCATAAGGGTCTAAAGATGCTTTAAAAAATAATTTTTCGTCAGAATTTTCAACTGCAAATATTCAATAATACCTGAATTGTGAGTAATATATTTATTTTTATAGTATTCATTGCAAGTTGATTTTTTTAATTAAATTCAAAATATTGTGGCTTGTGGGGATGGTTTCCATTTTGGATGCATGGCAGTTAACTTTAAAGCCCCCACAGTGGTTTTCAATCCTGTTTATACATCAGAATCACCTGGGAGTTTAGCAACTCCCAAGCCACACTCCAACCAAATTAGAATCTCTCAGAGTGGAGCCCAAGCAACACAAAATTTAAAATGTGCTTAAAACTTAACTCTAATGATCCTCCCATCTTAACCTGAGCAAATTCAATGCAAATTTCTTGGCATAAATATGTTTCATCCTATCTAATAAAAGAGTAATATGCAAATTAACCATCACTCTGCTACAACCACAAGCCACGCCAATAGGCCAATCAGGAGAGAATATGCAAATAAACCCAACCAAGATGGCTGCAACCACAGAGAGCAGGAGGGAGGCTTGGGTTTCCCTAGCAATGGAGGAAGCCAAGCTTTCCACCTGCCCTTGCTGGCCCAAAGTTTCAATGATAGAAATGCTACAAATTTTCAATGATAGAAAATAAATAAATCCAACAGAAATGGCTGCCGCCAATGAGCAAGTAGAAGGCTTGGCTCCACTCCAGGCTACAAAGTTTCAATTGTAGAAGAAATATAAATCCCAGATACCAGGATCTCCACTTGGATCACCACAGAGTGTGGCCTGCCTGTAAACCACCACAGGCTCCTCACCCAGGCCACTCCACACCCCAAGGGAATCCCCACCCTGATCAGGGGGTGAACAGCTGGTACTCCTCAAACATCCCTCTCTACCCTCTAGGTGGTCAAACCAGCTGGCCCGCAACAATGCACCAGATTTCTATCCTATCTGATAAAAGAGTAATATTCAGATTAACCATCATTCAAACACAAAAGATGCCTGCCCCCATGTGGTCAAAGTTCTGCCCCCAGGTGGACATAAGATGGCCACCACAAGATGTCCAGCAGGGGAGTGCAGTGGGGGGACCAGGCCTGCAGGGAAGAGCTATTAGGGGGTACAAGGCCTGCAGGGGAGAGCAGTTAGGGGGGACCAGGCCTGCAGGGGAGGGCAGTTAGGGGTCACCCGGCCTGCAGGGGAGGGCAGTTAGGGGTGATCAGGCCTGCAGAGGGCAGTTGTGGGTCAACATGCTGACAGGGGAGCAGTTAGGCATCAATCAGGCTGGCAGGAAAGTGGTTAGGGGGTGATCAGGCTGGCAGGCAGAAATGGTTAGGGGCAATCAGGAAGGCCAGGCAGGCGTTGAGAGAGGGATGGATTGTGAGAGGGATGTCCGACTGCCATTTAGGCCCAATCCTGGTAGGACAGGGCCTAAATGGGCAGTCCGGACATCCCTCGAGAAGTCCCAGATTGCTGAGGGACATCTCCCCAATTTTGTGCACTGGGCCTCTAGTTGATATATAATTGACATATAGCATTATATTCATTTGAGATTCTAGACTCAGCTCATTAAAACAGGTCTACATCTGAACAAATGTCCCACTGAGCATTTGATAATTGTGAAGGCCAATAGACTAGTCATTTGTGCAGGGCTGTTGGGCTCTGAGACAGCCAGGTACCACCAGTTCTCTACCAAATGCCAGTAATACTACTTCAATTATTGTCACACTCAGAATACTCCCTAGAGGGCAGAACCAGCTCCACTGAGAATGTCTAATTTAAAGGAACCCAAGGTTAAATCATAATCTAAATATTTCTCTTGTCTGAGAAAATGACTACCCGCTATTTCATTTTCTTAGTACATTTTAATTTTGCTATTAGCTTTTCTAAAATTGGGGGCAAACTATTATTGCATTCCATACTTGACCTTCACCGTGGGGGGATATTATGTACTGGAAGTTAGCCAAGTCAAAGAGAATCCAAATAAAAGTTGTTTTAGTTTTATGCTGTTCCAAATTAGCCACACCAACCATTCTGTTAGTTGGTCTAATAAATATCCCAATGTTGATAGCCTACAATGAGGGAGTAGAATTTTTATCCTTGTTAGGCTCTTGGGGCGGGGGGGGGGGGGACAACTAAATTTGCCATCCATCAAATTTTCTTAAAATGTTTAAAGTTTGAATGTGTACCATTAATTTGAGTTGGTATATGTATATTGAAAAGAATAAAGAACAATATAAAGAAAAGGTTTTTGGAAGCTGTGTGACAATACTTCCAGTGCATTCTATCAGTTACAAGACAGTCACCAAGCTAACCCATACTCAAAGGGAATTAGACCCACCTTTTGATGGATAAATATCATAGAATTTGCAGACATATTTTAAACAAATAATATTATTGTATCCAGAATCCCAGCATCTTCAGATGAGGAAGCCGAATGAGCAGCCCAGGTCTGTCTGACACCAGAGTCTGATCTCCACCTCAGCTCAACACCACATGAATGGAATGTCTGGGAAAAGGGGCAAAAACAAGGCAGGGATGCACTATGGAACCTGCAGCATTTCTCCAGCAAACCATGAGAGCTGTCCTGGCTGAGGGATTGGGGGCAGGGAGAGGAGGGGCCCAATGTGGGACATCCCTTCAAGTGTGCTTTCACCTTTAGATGTTGATTTATATTTAAACAAGTCCCAAATTTCATTTATATTATTAATGTCTAAGTCTGGAGAGAAAAAAAGACATACTAAAGCAAACATGTTTCAATTCCAAATCTGGGTATTTATCCAAAAAAAATAAGAACACTAATTCTAAAAGATATATGCACCCTTATGTTCATTGCAGCAATATTTACAGTAGACAAGATATGGAAGCAACCTATGTGTCCATAGAAAGATGAATGGATAAAGAAGATGTGTTACATATACAATGGAATATTATACAGCAATTAAAAATGAAATATTTCCATTTGTGACAACATAAATGGATCTAGAGGGTATTATGCTAAATGAAATAAGTCAGGCAGAGACAGACAAATACCATATGATTTCACTTATAACTGGAATCTGAAAAGAAAATAAACAAACAAACAAAACAAACTCATAGAAACAGAGACCAAAAGGATGATTACCAGAAGGGAGGGGGCAGGATGGGTATAAAGAGGAAGGGGAACATGGTCAATAACATTGTGATAAGTTTACATGCTGATGGATAATGGCTGGATTCGTAATCACACTGTAAAATATAGAAATGTCAGATCACTATGTTGTATACCTGAAACTAATATAATCAAGATAAGATTGCATACCAACTACACCTAAATTTTGAAAAAAATTAAGTACATGCTTAAATAATCGGGCTGAACCTGAACTCTTAATTTTTTAAATATAATTTACATTATTGCTTTAATTATTAGATTCAAAATGGCCTGAAAATTGACACTATTATTCCATGTTTGGTTATTCCCTTCCTCAGCACATGAGTTTGCTCTGTTAAGTCTTGAGATGTGCCAAGGTAATTATACTTTTGCACACTTGGAGGCAAAACTGTCTCACATGACTAGATATTGTCTCCCAAGACCTTGTCTGTTCCACCTCTCAGTGTCCAGTTTCTTCTCCAGGAGAGAAGAGAGAAAGAAGCCAAAGTTCTAATGTCATTGCCTCTTTTTAACTTACTTTCTTTTGACTACAGCTATTGATTCTTTAATAGCACAAGTAAAATTGTTTCCAGTCATATCTATATGTTGAAAAATAACAGACACCCTCCAAAATATTATCTAGAATAGTTTTCATTGTTTCCAAGGCCCATGTGAATAACAGTGCAAGTGATGACATTTATAGCTTGACACAAAATGTTTTTGAGTCAATAAATGGATGATATAACAGATTAAAACATAAAATCACTAGGAAAGTCAAAGTAGAATGGTGAATATGGTAACAGACATGACAAGAGTATCATCGGAATGTTATAGTCTAGTAGTTAGAAATAAGATTTTATTTTAGCTAAAGCATGCAAAACCATGTGTTTTAGATAATTATTTTAGATGCAAGCATTATTTGTGTTTTAAGTCATTAAATAACTCTTAAGAATTCTATTCTGGAAAGAAGAGATTTTGTTTATAATACATTAGATGCATGTCACAGTACTTTGTATGGTGTAATTTCATTCCAAAATCCCAAGAGTCTCCACCACAGACTCTATCCCTCTAATACTGGGGAGGTTGTAACAGTGTAGGATTCAAGAACAGGCTCTTTGCCAATAGTGTGCAACCACTGCTCTCAGAGGTTACACAGGGTTTCCTGTGACCCTGTACCCACTGGATCATGGAATATACATGTTTCCTGGGAAGACATGTGGAGACCCACATGGGTAGAATCTTGTTTGTCATATTTGAACACAGAAATCTGGTCTTTGGTCTTGTTGACTAAGGAGTATCATCAAAGGTCTCCAAAAAGGTGATTGACATGACTGTGTCTTACTTATTCTGGGAGGAGAGAGGAAAGATTAAGAAGGGGAGAAAGCAGAAGAAGAGAGACCATAGAAAATTATACCAGAACTAATGAGTATTCAAGTAAGTTCCATGATGGTAAGAGCAGACAGCAGGGAATCTAGGTAGATAAATCTCAAGGCACCAAAGGAAACAGTGCTTGCCTTAAAGTCAGAGGGCAGATTTCACTCCCCAAGTCTATGCTTATTTTCTCCCTGCTAAATGTACTTATTCTTATTATCAATCAATCAGAGAGAATCAGATTGTAGAGGATCACATTCTTTTTCTGACAAATTCTCTTGAATTTGTACCATTTTTACTTTCTTTAGGGCTTTATTGTCTTTCATCCTGAGTCCACTAGGTCTGTGATAGTAGCTACTGGCTCAGCCATTTCAAGTGGAACACTTTAGAGACAGGCCCTCCTTCTTTCTCATGGCGTGCTATTGCTGAAAAGACTAGTCCACATGGCCAGCCCTGTACTCCAATTGCTCTTCTCCCTTTTGCTTTCCTTTTGCACAAAGGCCACAGAAGTCTGTTCTGCTATTTCTCTGTTGTTTATATAATAGCTACTTCAGTCCTCTGTCGTGTTTTTATTTTCCCTTGGGGGTAAAAAAATCCTATTCTCCCCGTGATTCATGAGAAAAAATGAAGAGTGCAGTTCAATTAGCACTCATCAGAAGCAAACACTGGAGTGTTCCAAGTAAGTAGCAATAAATAAAGCTAGTGGAGAAATTAGTGAGGGCTAAGAAAGGATGGGAGGGCAACACCACAGCAATAAGTTAAACTATAGCATTAAGAATCTTTTTTTTTATCAGACTGTGTCTTTGTTCCAAGAGTCTACAGGATGATTGGTTTTATCTTCACATATTCTCAGCAGTATTCTGAGGGGATCCTTACGGGGTCATGGCAGCAAAACGTAAAACTGAGTCATAAAAAGGAACATTCGATTTCCAGACAATTCAGTCTATGACTAACGTAGTGAGACCACATGGTCTGCTCATAAGGAAAGTGTAGAGAATTCTGTTCTCTCAAATAAACAGTCAAAATTATTCTGTGATCAGGTAAGACATCCTTAAAAATATGATGGGGCTGGGAAGCTGGAAACTGCTTAAATCAGGGTTTATTGGTTGTAAGCAACAGAAATTGACACTGGCTACATTAAGTAATATCTACAGATATAGATGATATAGATAGAAATAGATTTAGATATAGATAGATATAGATACATCACAGACATGGACAAGGGCTATGGAATAACTCACAGAAATGAAAATAAAGCAGTAGAGAGTGATCAAAATTTCAGAAAAGCAAATATTCAGGGATGCTCTGGAGATCTAGGTAAGAGGAACCAAGGAACAGTGTGTTCAGGGCACTGCCATCAGAATTTATCAGTTCAACCATAACTCTCTGATTATTCCACGTGATATCCACATCCTAGGAAGTGAGCTTCTTACTAATGTAGCCTGGATTACCCACGTATTTTTTGTTCAGAAAAGACAGCAGTTCAGGAAAGTCCTTGATTGGCAGTTCTTCCAAGCCCGGAAGCAACAGAGAAAGTATAGTTGATCATCCAAAGGAAAGAAAGGATACTGGGCAGGCAGGAGCATCAGGCATCCTCTAGGGGTCCCATGCTAGACACTATTCTATCCACTCATCTAAAACCCACCCATCCTTATAATCTACCTTCAGCCCATTTTCTCCAAGAAGTCTCCTCTGGGTACTCCAACCCCTACTGACCTCTTTCTCTTCTAAATACATACAATACCAGCAGTCATTCACATAATTATGCATTCACAAAATTTTTGAACCTTCACAATGTGCCAGGTACTCTATAAGATTCCCATTCTTCTCCCAATAATCCCGTTTCTCCTCTCCATAGTGGTCAAGTAGGCCTGACCATGCCCTTGGCTATGTTACTGTCCTCTTACATGCTCTCAGAAGACCTCATACTCTCTCTGCATAACTTATTGTACTTGCATTGAATCAATAAATTACTTGATTAGCATTTAAGTTTCTATTTCCCACCTTGAAGACTTGGTGGAATAAATAGCCCATCACATTAATAGAAGAAAATAAAGTCTTAGATGAACCAGCCCCAGAGTTGACCAGATCAGATCATCCAAACATTTACTAGACTGGTTCTATGTTTTTGGGGGGTTTTTTTCCTGCATCCAAGTTTATTCAGATTCTATGAGGTGAAGTCATTTTCTTCTTTATCCCTTGTTAATTACTTCTTTGAGTCAAGAAGTACAATATATATATTCAAGTAATTCTAAGGGTGAGTGTTTTTTACTTCAATAAAGATACTAAATTTTTAAGTAAGGAAATAAATGTGAAAGTACCTAGTACTATTTGAGGCACATGTGAGTATTCAATAAATTCTTAGTAATCAGGAATCTGCTGAAATGTCTTTCTAAGGACCTCTCAGCTTTTTACATCAGGCACCAAGATAAACTTTCTCCTTACCCTCTTATGGTATAAATATACCAGAAAACAGAGCTATTTTGAAGCCCTATTCCCTTATGTAAGGATTTCTGACACGTCAAAATACCATTAAGTAGTTTGAAAATCAAAATACTTCTTACCACAAACCCTGGAGAAATAAAACTGCAAACAGGTCATTAGAAAAGCTGAGAAAAAGCCATCTTGAGGGCTGTCCAAAATATTGTATTACTATTGGAAATTTTCTCTGGGATGTGTTCTCTCTAAATATTGCAAGAAAAAAAAATAGTGGTTTCACCCATGGTTGTGTCTAAGGCGATAGGCTCAGATTTCACACACAGACGCATTGACAAGCTCCCTTCTTTTGAAAAGAAAAAGGAAGACCAGACTGATGCTTCCTCATTTGCATTTGCCTCCCTGAGCTGTCTCTGTGTGAATCCATAATTTTAAAACCAAGTTTGTTTTTTTTCCACATTCAAAATGTCTTTATTTGCACCCTGGAAATGCTGATGCCGATTGCCTTACAAATCTGGAAGTGGGGGGGGGGGGGATCTTAATTAATTGTTGTTGACAAGACTGTGGCATTTCTGATAATGGTAGGCACAGAGTTTGTCAGCACCGGGTCTGTTGCCATGGTTACCTGAAAGGTATGACAACAAGTGTAGCGCCTGAAAGTAATGTCGCAGAACACAGAATGACTGCATATCACTTAGATAAATGACCCCACATGGAACCTTAGCTGATTATTAGAGAGGAACACTATCTATATTTCTTCAGGTGAAAAGGTTGTCTCTTCTAGATCCAACAGACTATAGTAAAATGATCCCCTTGAAAACTCTTTTTTTTTTAAAGATCTCACACATTTATTACTGAACCAACCTACTATTGCAGGGGGTAAATCAATGCAGCAAAATCACAAGTCCATTAATTTTCCAATTAAAATGCCCCAACTGTCCAGACAGTAGCCTCTTTTCAATCATTTAAAGGTGTAGGCAACCTGGATACAGCATAAATATGTGAGTCATCTCTCATGTAATTTCTCATAGGCCCAGTTTGGTTCTTCTCCAATGTCTCCTCTTCGAGTTGTACCTGATTTTAGTACCAGTTTTCATCCAAATCCATTGGGGAATGGGCCTATTCTGCTTTTGTTTCTTGGCCAGGAACCTCTTGATCCTGAAAGTCTTGTGGGAAGACATGGTGAAGGAGAAGTGAATGCACGCACCTCAATGGTAGAGAAAGAGCCCCTTGAAAACTCTTAAAAGCAATCTTACTTTGTTGTTTGAACAGTTTAGAAATGCTATGCCACCATGATTGACCAATTGAATGACTTTAGGCTATACATTGCCAGCTGTGGCCACTACCCTGAAATGACTGGTTTGATTCTAGCCACCATAGTCATAGTGGGAATCAATCTAAGTATATTTTGCATTATCTCAGTGTATATTTTACTAACTTAAATCAATGGAACAAATTGATGAATGTTTTTGAACTGTTTATACATGTAGATGTGTTCACAATTTAAAGATTTTGGGGAATGTTTACTGAGCCCCCCTGTCCTCTGTCTCCTTCCATCAAAGGAGAAAGTTAAAAATCAGAAAGAAATCTATTTAAGATTGGCCCCACTGGTTTTAGAGGCTCACACAGAGCCATTCTCAGCTCCTGGGAGATCCTTTAAGGTAAATAAACACAAAAATAAAATTTCTCCATAGAGAAATAACATTTAGCTTTATTATAATATTTACCAAAAAGAGGAAGAATTAAAGTCTTAATGGTGAGATAAATAATGCTATGTAAGACTAGATTGTCCTGTTAAAAAGAAACACACACGGGGGCTCAGTAAATGCTGCACACACACACACACACACACACACACACACACTGTTGTGAAATATACTACAAGATTGAGGGATAGTGCAGCAACCCACCTGTTGAAGTGCTAGACATCCTAAACCCATGTCATTTTTCTAAAATGAGTATCCCCATGAGAGTTGGAATATAGGGACCTACAAAAAAAAAGAGATGGGATACCCAGTTTCCCCACAAAACCCTGCCCCCGAAATACAGGAGAGAAACTCTTTCTGGCCAAGAGCTGAATGCGGTTTTTGCTTTGCATCCAGAAAAATAAAGATAATACAAAGGGAGTATTATTCTTTCCCATCTGATACAAACCCTGGTTGGAAGGGGGAGGGACACGAACACAAACATACTTGCACATCTGCATGGGCATAACACCTTCCTAAGCATGAGTACGCCATCATGATTCGGGTTCTGGGATTTAGTGAGTCTAATCTCCCTGTTTCTGTGACCTTTCTGAGCTGCCTGGGATAGCCTGAAAGTTTTTAGCCTCATTTCCCTGGTGGTTCCATGTCAGAGTCAATAACAGAAAGGGAAATCAAAAGCCCTTATTTCATCAGCTGACACTGGCGGGGACAGCAGAGGGCTGGCAGGCTGAGGCTGGCAACCAGCCCCTTTTGTCACAGAGGAAAATTACCAGAACTCTCTGCAGAGTGAGCTAAGAGCAGCCAGCAGGGCTGCCCGGCACTCTCCTCTCATCTGAGACTGAGCAGACAAAGCTTTGTAAACAAGGGACAGAGCGAAGCCAGGATTCCACCCTGAAGCAGAGCAGGCCACTTCTGACCAGGTGGTCCTCCCGCCACATCCAAGGACATTGGACAGAAGCATGAAACACCAAAGGGAAAACATCGCCGATGCTTTCTAGAACAGCAGCAGCACGGGGAGTAAACAGAATGGCCCTCAGGGCTAGGGTGGGTGTCGGCTTTTTCTAAATACAGCCATGGAAAGGGAAGGCCCTGAGAAACCATTGGCTTCTCCAGTCACCTGACAGACATGAACTGGTGTCGAGGTGTATATTAGTTATACTAGTTTTGAGCCTCATGAGGGTAAAAGACCCTCTGACTTATTCCCTGCTACATTCCAGCTCCTCATAGAGAAACTGGCTCACAATGTGCTCAAAAAAGATTATGTGAATGAATGAATATTACCTACTTTTCCACCAGAACCAACTGTAATCATAAAAAAGTGGATATGTGCATGTGTTGAGGGTGCACAGGCACACATGTGTGTGTATGATTGTGTGTGTGTGTGTGTGTGTGTGTGTGTGTGTGTGTGTGTCAGTGTTTCCATTGAATTCTGGTCTGTGAAGTACTAAAGCCCTCAGGAAAATATAATCTTTGTCTATGGGTAGCAAGTTAGGTCATGCAAGTAGAATATGGTCTGGTCAAAATGTCTAACTAATTGGAGATTTTGAGTCTGGATATTTGAATATTTTAATATTCCATTCTTCCCTTCCCTTTGTGGGTAGGAGCCTAGGAAAGGGCAAACAGGGACAATTGCACCAAGAACAGCACTCAGGGGGAGTGGATAGAGAAGCAAGCAACTGTCAGCTGGCAGTTAATATACAACTGCTGCCTGTTAGTCCCTGAAAAGCAACTACAGGTATCTTACCATTGTCTTCACCAGGGTGAAGAGGGCCTTATGCTCTGTGGTTAGAGGTCTCTTTGTCAACCCTCAGGTACTTGTTATCTCTCCCTGGTACCTACGTTCAGAAATACTTCTTCCCACAAGCTGTACTTCCTATTGTCAATGCTCTTGTTCTACTGATCACATCTACTCTCACATTCTCATTAACGAGTTCTATCTACATGCCAGTTTCAGGAGAGGGATTAGTCTCTTTCCTGTCCTCTGACCCTTCAGAGCTATGGCCCTGAATGGAGGGCAATTGGTCTGGATATTCCAGAACAGAAAAGAAGACCCACTCTGTCTTTGGCCCCTTTCTAGCCGAATCTGCTGTGAGTGAGGTAGCTTCTGCTTTCAGAGCTAAACATGGTAGCACAGCTTGCTGGAAAGATCACTATCAATGATATGGGCAGCTAGGCTCCAGGTGCTCTTGTCTCTACCATGACTTCTCTTCTTTAAACTAGAAAAATGTTCTTAGAGTACCTTTTCCTGGCTATATTCACACACACAGGGTAAAAAGGCACAGCACTAAATATTATTCATCTAAACCTGCTTCCCCAGTTTAGGCCAGCCAATAGTGCCACCCACATGGATGCCCACCCAGTCATTCCATTAGAGGGGCCAACATATTTTCATATAGCTACTGAGAACAGCCAAGGCATTGGACACTGAGTTCTTAAGCAAGATGAGCTGTCAGTGGAAGACAATTGATATCTAACTCTTGGATTGGAAATAAAGGAAGCCTGAATGGGCCCCATAGGCCCTTTGGGGTTGCAAAGGTTATGTTTTCCAGTGAACTGCAGCTAAATAGGCTGAAAGGGAAGGTTTCTAAGTGCTGGAAGAGAGTATAGAAAGGAAAACAAACAGAACAGAGAGACAGCTGGAGTGTGGAAGCCCGAGTTCCTTCTGAACTTTCTCCAGGGAGACCTCACATGTTCTCTTCTCTTCTCTCAGAAGCAGGAATAGACAGACACTGCTCTGTCACATGTTCAGACTGGGAACCCCAGCACACTTTCTGAAAATCCATGGGGGTTGTTCTCTCTGCCCTGAACTTTATATACTAATATAAAGAGGTACAGACTTGGTTTTACTTCCCTTTTGTCTCTAATTCCCTCTCCATGCGTTAATCTCTTCTAATTTCCTCCCTCTCTGTATCCTACATAGCTCTGTCCTTAGTTTCCATCGCATTCTCACCAAAGTAAATGGGAAAAGAATTCTCAGGAGGGGGAAAAAAAGTATAACTTTCTCATCACAAAAATAAACTTTTAGTGTTTATCCTTAGAGATTTTCTTAAATAACATGTGTTTTCACTCTGTGCATAGCTATTAAACACCAACTCTACCCAGCTCTGTGAGGAAGATATCAAGGTGCACAGAGAACAAATCCTGATACTCTAAGACTCTCGGTATTCAAATAATTTGTGTATGTGCCTTAAGGTTTTTATAGGGAGAGGAGCAAGGCATTGTGGGAATTCAGTGAAATAAACTTTTTAATTATCCCCAGAGATATTGAGGAAAGCTTTTTGGAAGGGGCAACATTTGAGCTGACTCTCAAGGAATGAATAATAATTCTCTATGCAGTCAAAAAAGAAAAGAAAGCTATCAGGATCATGAAAAAATCATCTTAAAATATGAGAAGATAAAAATAACCTTCATATTCAAGAGATTGTATTCAATAGCAACATTAGAAATTAAATCCCACAAGTAAGCAGAAGCCAGGGTGAGGAGGGATTTATGCTCTATGGTTAGAGGTTTGGACATTGTCTCATGGAAATTAGAGAAATTTGAGTGTTTTAAACTACAAAGCATCATAATCAAATTTGCATATTCAAAAGGTCCCTCTGGCTATGGTGCTGGGAATAACCCAGTCAGGGCTAGAGCAGAGGCAGGAAAGCTAGTCAGGAGGTACTGAGAAGTTCAAGTCAGAGATGATGAGGATCTGGAGTAAGGAAGGCGGTACCATGGGTTTGGAAAAGAGGGCTTCATGTTGTCATTCAGTTCTCAAGGCAACATTTTTTTCCATATATTGTAATGTGGAATCAGACCAGAGATTATCTGCATCTTAAGGCAAGAATTGTGTTTTCTTTGCTTTTCTTTATTCAAAATTATTTTATCCTGAGCCTAAAATAAGCTCTTCTACACAAAATCAGTGTTGGTGGTGGCGGTGGATTGTCATTGATGATGACATAATGATAATGTAGAATGTGAAATTAAACTTCAAGCTGTTCTGAATTAAGACTTCCACAAAAGTTTTGAGGCTGTATCTTCAAAGAGAAAGTCACCATTATTGGTTGAGGCCATTGTTGCCTTCAACCAGGACACCCCAGGCACTGAAGAACCAAAGAACAAAAATATCTACTGATTTAATAATACTGGAACTTAAATATAGAATGAGAGGCCTCATTATATGAATTCTTGTTGATATTGACTCTTCTCTTTGCTGCTCTAACCACACCCCCAAAATCTTCTACTACCCTGCCCCTTCACGCCAAATTTCCCATATCTCTTGCCTTTGTACATGCTGTTCTATATAACTAGGAGCTTTTTCCTCCACAGAGTCTGCCTGGGAAACAACTCCTCTCTCAGTTTTCAGCTCCAAGGTCATCACTGCCTCTTCTCAACCTTCTCTTATCCTAGAGTGGACTTGGTTGTTTAGTGCTTCATGTGCCTGTGACACTGTGCTCAAAACTGTTATAGTCCTTAGATATCACATTGAAAAAAAGAAAAACTGGCTGAGAGAATGAACAAATTAATGAGAAACTATAATCATTGAAAGATAGTTCACCACCAACAGTGAAATACAGATTAAAAATTAATATGATCCAGCCCTAAATGGTTTGGCTCAGTGAATACAGCATCAGCCTATGGATCAAAGGGTCCCGGGTTTAATTCCAGTCAAGGGCACCATCTTCATTTCAGGCTCCTCCCTGGCCCAGGCCCTGGTCAGGGCTTGTGCAGGAGGCTACCCTCAATATGTTCCTCTCACACTGATGTTTCTCTCTGTCTTTCCCTCTCCCTTACACTCTCCCTAAAAATCAATGAAAAAATACCTTTGGGTGAGGCTTAATAACAACAACAACAACAATTTTTTATGTGATCCAATAATAACCAATGATTAAGAACCAGGACAAAATGGCATGTATGTATAGATTTTTCTAGAGAGAAGGTCAGTAGCATATCAGATTCTCAAAGAGGTCTGAGAAACAAAGTGTGTAGAAAGATACTTGTTATACA
This sequence comes from Antrozous pallidus, assembly GCA_027563665.1. Lineage (NCBI taxonomy): Eukaryota > Metazoa > Chordata > Mammalia > Chiroptera > Vespertilionidae > Antrozous > Antrozous pallidus. The sequence goes on along the minus strand of CM050508.1, from coordinate 26,235,870 downwards.
CAACGTGAAAAAGAATTAACAAAAAACATTCTGAAAGAAGTAAAATACTCCAATGTCTTTCTGTTGAGTCTTAATTATGTTCATGTCATTGATTCAACAAAGAACAGAAATTGTAAAATGTAAATACATCAGTTAAAAGGCAGTTTTTAACTCAAAGAGGGATAGTAATAGAGTGATCCAAAGAGTTCTGGTCTCAAATCAGACAAAGACTTAGAAAATATGCAAAATCCAATAAGATATAACTTAGGTATCTTTACCTAAAGATAGGATATGTGTTGTATGGTCCTAAGAATATAAAAAGATATAAGGATTCTAAAGTGTATGAAGTTACATTTCTTAAGATCCTATCAAATTCAAAGATTTAGACATAGAAGGGGAAAGTCATGTACATACCAAAAGAGCTTATCAGCTTAGTGGGAGCCATGAGCTTTTCCCAGAAAACAGAAAAATTAGGTAACATGTATAATTTGCATTCAAGGAAATTGACTAAGGGAAAGTTCCCTTCATAAGTCAAGGAATCATTGACATTACAACATAAATAAGGTTAGTACATAGCCTCAAGTTCTCAAACAAGAATCCAGATACCCTCCTGGCCTACGGCTCTTGTAGTCATAATATAAATTGCAATAAAGCTTCACATGCCAAGGTCTTTCCACTTGTCCTCACATGGTCTGCAGGGTCAGGGACTGAGGGTTCATCCAGAGTCAAAAGAACTTTTTATCATGTATTCCTAAAACTTAAAAATGGGGGCCGGAAAAACTAGCGTTTTTTTTTTCTGAAATGTGTATCTGAATCATTTTTCAGAAATATATTTTACTTGCACTTACTGAGACTGTCTTTTTAGATGTTTACTGTAACTTCCACATAAATACATATGAATCTTCAAAATAAAATAAAATAAAAGGACTGAGGCAAAATAAGATGATCTTGGCCACAGGAAGTATATAATAGCCATTTCAGGACCTCCCAGCAAGAGTCAATCTCCATATCTCTGGAGAAGAAAGCGTGGGAGCCTGAAACAGCACACTAAACCAGAACAGCTGAACCTCTGGTCTTCCTTTCCACCCAGTATTCTGGATGGGTCCCCTCCTCCATGTCAGACCATCTTATAGGTTCTTGCTATCAAAATGTGGTCCACAGACCAAAAGCAGCAGCAGCGCCTACTTGTGAGAGAAATTCAGAGTCTCAGGCCCCACCCAAGACCTATGTGGTCATAATCTGTACTTTTCTAAGACTTGTAGGAGATTCCTGTGCACGTGAAGATGTGAGGAGTCCTGATGTTGCATATTCTGCCTATCCTGCCATGGATACCTGGAGGAAAGGAGAAGGAGGAGGCACTCACATGTCTACTTCAGAGATAGAGGAAGGCAGGACAGAGCTCTGGGTTCTTACTTGGTGGGGTAAGAATAAGATTTGGACAATGATGAAAGCATGCCTCTCTAAGATGGACTGGGAGTTTGCAAACTTGAGTGATATTTTTTAATGTAATTAAGTCTGCTTCCACTTTTATTTTGACTACCAGCTAACATTTTTTTGACCATTTACTGTATGCCATGGACTATTTTAGCTCTTCATCTCGAATAACCCTTTCAATGATCTATAAGTAGTTTGTACTGTTACTCCCATTGTGCAGAGAGGGAGGTGAGGCACAGAGCCACTGATTAACATACTCCAAGTTACACAGCTAATAATCCACCATTCCCTTCAGGCAGCCACCCCAGAGCTCTCACTCTTTTTCTCAGCATCGTTATCACTGCTCCTATATGAGGTAAAGGTGGGCTGCAGGGCAGAGAGCAGAACCTTTAAACACATCCATATTCAGATGATCGAGCTGTAGGCTGGCCAAAGAAGGCAACAAGGAAAGTTCAGAGGCACACGTTTGCTTCAAAGAGAAGGTCATAGCTCCATGGGGAGGGGCCTTCCTCTGGCCACTCAGAAAGAGCTCCCCAGCTGTGATACATGGTGGCAAGCACCCTGTGGAAAGGCTGTTGGGTAACGCATTTTGCTGAAAGAGAAAAAATTAAAACTGATGTCCTGCCGAGACCGGTTTGGCTCAGTGGATAGAGCGTCAGACTGTGGACTGAAGGGTCCGGGGTTCAATTCCGGCAAGGGCATGTACCCAGTAGGGGGCATGCAAGAGGCAGCTCATCGATGTTTCTCTCTCATCGATGTTTCTGACTTTCTATCCCTCTCCCTTCCGCTCTGTAAAAAAATCAATAAAATATATTTAAAACAAATAAAACTGATGTCCTCCTTGAATGAAGCACTCAGAATTACTGGGAGTCACCCCAAGATGCACAACTGAGATGAGTGTTTCTCTACCTCTGCTCTTCTCCCTGAAGAGGAGATTAGGCCATGGGTCAAGTTATGAAGAGAGCAGGTGGAGAGAGAGGAAGTAGTGGGAACAGTGGCCGCTGGTGGGAGCACTATACAAGGGCGGCTGGGAAGACGGCAACTAGCAAGAGACAGGGGCAGACGTCCAGAGGAAGTGGTTTTCATTAAAGCTTGCTAAGAGCAACAAAGGTTCTGGGAAAACTCAGGACGCCGTGGGAAGGTGAGTGACCCAGAACTTACAATATGTGCTCTGGAGATCAGAAGATGTCTACTGACTGTGACATTTTAAAATCCGAGTCCCAGTAAATACACAAGGCTTCAAAGTCTTAAAAATCTTCATGTTAGTCAAAATCTAGCCTGATTCCCTTGAAGGCCTCCTGGTCATGCTCTCAAGGCTCCTTTGCTGTCCTGGATTTCAAAGTACAGATGCCAGGTTTCTAAACAGGGCAGTCTACTTCCAAGGATCAGAGGAAAAAGCAAGAGCGGGATGAAATGAAAAGCACAGCTGGTCTGTTGCAAAGGGAGTTGTTTGTGGAAGGCACTGGGGCCACATCAGTTCTGCCAGATATTGTGCGAAAATCAAAGTGCTTATGCCCAGGGCAGGAGGCTCATGCGCCCTCACTACAGAAGCAGGACTTGAGAAGATGAGTTTTCAGAAGTTCCATCTAAGATCCCGAGGCATGAAGATTCCGGTGGTATAGGCCAATGGAAGAAAGGGAACTGGTAATGTTGCTTTCTTTAATCTGAGCCTTTTATTTATTTTATTTTATTTTATTTTCTATAGAAAATTCTCTTTTTTTAAAAAATAAGTTTTTGTTGATTTCAGAGTAAAAGGGAAAGTGAAGAGAGAAACATCAATGATGAGAGAGAATCATTGATTGGCTCCCTCCTGCATGTCCCCTACTGGGGATCAAGTCCACAACTTGGGCATGTGCCCTTGAGCGGAATCAAACCTGGGACCCTTCAGTCCTTAGGTTAACGCTCTATCCACTGAGCCAAACCAGCTATGGCAGGGAAATTCTCTTTACTTTTACAACAAAGAGATTCTTTTTTTTAATCTCTTAAATAAAAACATGCTTCATTCAAGAAACAATCACAGTTTTGTTTTGTATTGTCTTGCCTTGTTTTCTGTTGTTTATTTTATTTTTTGTGTGGTCCCCATTTCTGAATTTTTTTCCAGCATGTTGTATTTGTAATCTGCTTAGGAAAAGATGAAGGCAGCCCAGTTCTGCAGATGAAGCTGAGAGAAGGTTCTTTCCTGCAGGGAGAGTGTGTTCTACTCTCTGAACAATGACTTAGCAGACCTGAGTGACAAAGGAGAGGGTAATTGATGCAAAAAATTTACAGCTTTTTATAATGTCTATCCACTAACCAATTTTTGAAGTTATAGGTGTTCTTAATTTGTTTGTCTTTTAACTTTTATATTACATTAAGAGTGATAATATGCCACCTTTACACCATACAGTCTTCTCTGCCTTTGTGTTTATCTTTATAAAGCGAGTTTTAAACTTTTGTATGCATCTGTCCAAATTCATCAAATTGCATACACTAAATCTGTGCAATCTTTGTATGTCAATAAAGCTTTAAAAATAGCTAGTATTTCTTTAAAGAGGGATAGCAGGGTCTCAGGCTACTTCACCACAAAGGGAGGAAGGTGGGGAGAGTCTTAGTGCAGGAGACAGGGGACATCTTCCTCACTACTCCAAGTGGGACCTGGAACACTCTTCAGAATGCATTTGAGAAAGGGGCTAGACCTGGGTTGGGGTTTGTCCCAGAAGCTTTTGAGCACTGTAGAAGCTGAAACAGAGCCTCTCTAGTGAGAACGACATCTCCTGGGACTAGTTTCACAGATGGGGAGGAGGGGCCTTCAGCAGGATACAAGCATTGCTGTGGCTGGAGAGCAGGTTGTTTGGGTCGGGCTGCCTACAGAGCCTTCACAGCATGACTGAGATGGAGACAAGGCTGCCAGGAACTACAAATTGAGCTGCTTGTGCACAAATAACCTTCTAATCATCTCAAATCAAATCATTAAAAGCAATCATGCTATTCTTTTTATACATAGCATTTGCTCCTAAATTCTTCCTTCTGCACTATCACAAAATGGTGTATTGTTTTCCATTTTAGGCCTAAAATACTCAGTGGTATTTTTGGAGGATTCAGTGGAATCCAAGGGAGAGAGCCTAATTACAGAGACTTAGACACATAATGGGATGAGGTTTGTTCACCTGGAACCTTAAGGGTAAAACTAAGATTTTCCTGGGGTCAAAAGATGGGTGTCCACCATGGTTTTCTCACTCATTGAAATGAGACCTTCCCCTAGTCACAAACTCTCCCAGGAGCACCATCGCCTCATCTGTTCAACATCCCACAAGCACATCCTGAGCCCTAAACATGCTCCATGTTCACCAAACTGAGATGGTTGTTATAAAGGACCAACCTTAGCACCAGAAAATTTCCAAAATCCTTCCACAAGAACGTGGTTGTGCATTTTCTATTGCTTCATTCTGAAAACTATCTAAATGGTAGAAAGCAATGAAGTCAATGATACTCTTAATACATGTCTACTTACTAATTAGCAGAGCAACTATGCTTATAAGAAAAGTAGTGGTAAATACATTTGCAAGATGCAATATTCATAAGTCTAATATTTAATGCACAAACTGATCATTGGTTCCTCACAAGAATTTATATTTCCCAGGACCACAAGGACCCCTCTCTGCTCAAAATGTGCCTTGTCAGTCTAGGTGTCCAAAGGTTAAACCACATTACACCAAATACCAGGGTTATGGAAACAGTGCTGTGAACATGGTTCCCCTCCAGGGAAACCACCTCCCCCAACTTAAAGTACCATTGGACTCAAAAGAGCCATGTCTGGAAATAGTCCATTTTAACCCCCAAAGGTCCATCATTGCCTGAGATCATCTCAAAATCCTCAAAATATCTTTGAATTCCCAAGCCATTATAGTCAGCAAATTTGATGTTATTTATATTTTTATCTCAGTGCAACTGCACATTCTGGAATTCCCCTCATGCCCTCTACTGCAGACCTCATGCTCTGCCATCAATGGAGAATAGCCGAAGTGATTTCTGGGATTTTTTATTATAGCTACCACTATAGCTTGGCTGGGCAATAGGAGAAGGACAGGCTGGTTGTTTAGGAAAACTGCCTAAATGTTTATCAGTAGTACAATGGACCAGAGAGAACAACAAATGCAAACATCCTGAGGCAGGAATGGCTGTAGAAAAAGGTCAGAGAGAGTAGGGAGCCAAGAGGGTGAGAAAATGGCGCAAGACCTGGCTGAAGTCATAGGCAATACTTGAAGAGCATTTTGGTGACTCTGGATTTTATTTAAAAAGCAATAGGACACTCATATCCAAAATATGTATTAAAGAAAAATTCCTACAACTCAAATAGAAATAAACAACTCAATTAAAAAGGAGGTAAAAGGTATGAACAGAGGATATCAAAATGGCCAACAAATATATGAGTATTCAACACCATTAGTCATCAGAGAGATGCAGGCTAAAGCAAATGAAACATCACTACATAGCCACCGGAATGGCTAAAATTAAAATGTGACACTACTTACTGTTGGCAAGAATAAGAGGTACCTGGGATACTCTTACACTCCTGGAGAGTGTGTAAATATCTGTGCAATCACTTTGGGGAAATGTGTGGAGATACCTACAATAGCTAAATATATGTGTCATCCATGACCCACCCCTGGGCTCTGCCCAAGGACTCTTATGTCCACCAGAAGAAAGTTTATGGCAGCTCTATTTGGAACAGGCCCAAACTGAGACAAGCCGAAGTGTCCATCAACAGTGCATTTTGAAATATTATATCGGAATTCTACACTTCAATGAAAAAGAACAAGCTACTAATGCACACCACAGGAATAAATCTCACAGACATAATGTTGAGTGAAAGAAATTCAACATAAAAAGAGTACATACTATATGATTCCACTCACATGAAGTTTATAACTAGACAAAGGTAACCTATGGTAATAGAGGTGAGCAGTTTGGGTGAGCGGGTCATGCAGGAGCCTTCCTGATGGCTGGAAAGCTCTTCCATTGGTCTAAGTGGCAGTTACGTCGATGTACACACATAACTAAATTCATCAGACTGCATGTTAAGAGGTATGAACTTTACTGCAAGTAAGTTATGACTTAGTTTCTACAAATACGAGGGAGACCAATGGAAAATGAATCCAGGGAAATTGCTGGAAGAGACGAGTAGGTTCAGGGACAGAGGCAGAGAGTCTAGGAGCAAGTCCTGAGGACCCAGCACTAAAGGCTGGGTGGAAGGGGTGAGGAAAGAATGCCGAGAAATTGGAGGAAAGCAGCATAGAAAGGGACAGGAGGTGGCTGAGAGTAGTTCTTACTAATAAGATAAAGAAGGATGGGAATCGAGTGATGGGTAAGAAAGACCCTCCAGCCTCATTTGTAGACATAACATACACAGAAAAGCCATAACTTTCTATGAGATTTAGAAGTTATTTGGGTGACTCATAGACACAGAGAAGAGTGACAATTATCAGAGGGTGGGGGTTGGGGCAGGGCAAAAAAAGATAAAAGTATTAAGTGGCACAAACTGGTAGTTACCTAAAGGTCATGGAGATGTAGATTACAGCATAGGGAATATAGTCAATAATATCATGATAGTTGTATATGAGGCCAGGAAGGTGCTTGAAACATTGGGTACCACTCTGTAAAGTACATGATTTTCTAATCACTTTGCTGTACAACTGAAACTAATCAGAATAATATTGACTATAAACTGTAATTTAAAAAATTTTAATAATTTTTAAAGTTACCTGAGTGATTTGAAAACTTACTGGAGAAGCCAGTAAGGTAGTCACATCCAAGTGCCATTGGCCAAATCCAGGCCCTGCAGAAATGGCCATGAGATGGCCTGGTTCCCCAGAGGAAGACATGCTGCCACTCTGACCCAGACATCCAAGTGACATTCAGGGACACCCAGCCAAAGGCAGGGAAGAAGGCACCTGGATGAAGAACAAGCTATACTGATAAATGACTTCAATTTTCAACTTAGGGTCACTCACAGGAAAGCATTAGAATCAGGTAGGGTTTAGGGTTATAAGGTATCAACGGGTACTGAAGCCAACTTTGCAAAATGAAGAATTTCTGCAATGCACCTGAAGGACACACCTTGTGTGCAAATACCATTTCCTTCTCTTGATTTCTAAAGCACTTTGGTGAAAAGTTTTCTTAAGACATTGTTCATATGCTTTCCTGTATTGTGTTTATTTATATATTTTCTTCCTCTTCATATTAGACTGTTAACTCCCTGAAGACAGAAACTGAGTCTTTTCACCCTTGTATCTTCCCACTCCCCCGGGGCTGCACCCTGGGCCTCACTGACCTTGGCTGCAGCAGAAGTGGGACACATGAGCACGTCCAGTGTGAAGACAGACCCTGGAGGGTGAGCCCGCCTTGCAGGCATCCAGTTACATTGAATCACACTACCTTGAGCCTGAGTCATTGCTGTTTCTCTGAAAGAAGTAAAAATACATTGTTTAAAATTCAAGAAGGCATTTTCAGAGAAACACAGATGGCGTTGTGGCAACATAAATAGCAGGCAGAAGAGTGGAGACTGCGTTCTGAAGGAAAAAAGACAAGGTCACCTTGCCCTCCAATCTCATTAGTGGAAATAACACGTACAGGAAAGTAACATGTTTTTAAAGATGCTTGGAAGTTTCCTAGGTGATCATGAAATAGTGGCACTATGAGTTTTTCAAAATACACAAAGCATGCCCTCTGAGATCAACTCAACTGGCAATTAGGACAAAACAGGGTCATGGAGCTTTTCTTCCCTTCTTTGGCTGCTAATTAAGAGATCCGTGACTTATTGGGGGTTTTTATGTTACCTAATGGGCTAAAGCTCTTGATGGTAGTGACTAATAATATTGATGTATTCGAATTTAATCTTTAATTTGATTTCCTAGGGTGATTAGATGATGCTCAGAGAGACTTGTCATGTTATTCTTTGATAGATTTTTTATATAGTATATGGTAAATGCAGTAAAGCAAGAGGAATAAAGCATTCTCCCTGATCCCCACATGCATCAGCATGCCTGTTGAGATCAGCAGTCTTCACACACAAATAGGTGTTCCCAGTAGGATGTGCAGGAATTCTCATTGACCAGTCTGCCTGTGGACCCAATGCCTTTAGTGTACAGAGTTCATGTCAAAAGCTCATAAAGAGTAGTGTAGCCCATCCAGCATGGCTCAGTGGTTGAGCGTCGACCTAAGAACCAGGAGGTAAGAGTCCGATTCCCGATCAGGGCACATTTCTGGGATTGCAGGCTCAATCCTCATTGTGGGGCATTTTGGAGGCAGCCAATCAATGATTCACTATCATCATTAATGTTTCTAGGTATCTCTTTCTCCCTTTTCCTTCCTCTCTGAAATCAATAAAAACATATATATTTTTTGAAGAGTAGTGTATCAAAGATGATTTAAAAGCATGAGCCCAGAATCAAGTCAAGTAGACCTGGTTTGTTCCTAGCTCTGTCCCTCACCAGCCTCAAGAAAGCTTTTTTTAACCCCTCGGAGCCTCGGTTTTACTCATCAGTAGAATGGCAATAATGATTTTTTTAGATTTAAATGTAATAGGATATGTAAAAAACTTAATGGAGTGCCTAATTCCTGATAAATCTGACAGAACTATTATCATTATTTTATTAATCTCTGAATGTCTTATAATTTAATCATTCTTTACAAGATCTGATCCACTTTGCAATAATTCCTCCATCTAGGGAGAGAAGAAGTGATCCCTGCTGGTGGAGGAAAATCACAAGCAAGCTAGTTATATGTATAGAATTCCACCTTCATGCTTCGAAGATAACTCTTTAATCAAGGTTAGTTAGGAACTCACAGGGAGCCTTTAGGATTCTATAGAGGTGACACTGCTAAGATATTGCACATCGTTGTATGTTTATGGTTCCAATGTAGACCAAGATCTTTGAAGAGTGGTCCTCTACATCTTGTTCTTTCTACTGCTGTTGGAGAAGGATATCTTGGATTGATGCTGAGATGTTGCCATAAGGATAGCAAGCACAAGCTAGTCAAGGAATACCCTGCAAGCTGAGTGGAAATTACAGTTTGCATTATTGTTCATGAAAGGGGGATGCTTGGACAGTGACCATTCATTGGAAAACTCTTGGCTTTTCCCATGGCTGATAAATGGAGATTTTCAACTTCGTTTACTGAGGACACTATGAGAAATGGGCATTTCTTTGCAGCTGTTTGACATCAAAAGAGAGAAGGCATGAAGTCACTTCACTTCAGATAGATGACAAATACACATCAATATATATATGTATGTATATGTGTGTGTGTGTGTGTGTGTGTGTATATATATATATATATATATATATATATATATATATATAAACTAGAGGCCTGGTACATAAAATTCATGCACAGAGGGTCCCTAGGCCTGGACAGCCAGCCATCAGGGCCCATCAGGTTTCCCACCTCCTTGCCTCCCACCTCCCTCCTTCCTTTGCTACCTGCATGCCACCACCACACAGTTCCCCGCCTCCCTCCTTCCCTCCCTGCCTGTGCCTACACACTGCCACCTGGCCATTCCCTGCCTCCTCACCTTCTCCTTCCTTTGCCACCTGCACACTGCTACCATGTGGTTCTCCACCTCCCCATCTTCCCCCCTTCCTCCTTCTCTCCCCACTCACATTTTCTGCCACCCACTCCCAGTTCCCTGTCCCAGCCTGGGGCCTGGATCTGATCTGGCAGTTGGGACCTGCCATCTGTGGGGAGGGACTAGGAAGCTAACTGGCAGGCAATTGGGGCCTGTCAGATGTAAGGAGGAACAGAGGGAGAGATCCAGGAGGTTGGCCACTAGCCCTGAGGAGGGAGCCGGCCCTCAGCCCCCTGGGAAAGGGGTTGCCACCCACCCCCAGTTCCCCATCCCAGTCTGGGGACCTGACCCCAATTGGGGCCAGACAGCCAGGGGGAGGAACTGAGAGGTTGGCCTTCAGGCCCCATCGGTGATTGGGGCCTGCAGGCTGGGGGCAGCTTCTGACCCCTAGTGATCAGTGGGCATCATAGTGACCAGTCGTTCTGGTCATTTATCATAATGGTCACTTAGGCTTTTATATATATATATACTAGAGGCCTGGTGCACGAAATTCATGCATGGGGGGCGGGGAGTGTCCTTCAGCACAGACCGCACCCTCTCCAATCTGGGACCTCTTAAGGGATGTCCAACTGCCCATTTAGGCCCAATCCTACTAGGATTGGGCCTAAATGGGAGGAAGTGGGACATCCCTCTCACAATCCAGAACTGCCGACTCCCAACTTCTCGCCTGCCTGATTTCCTGATTGCCCCTAAACACTTCTGCCTGCCAGCCTGATCACCCCCTAAACCTACCAGCCTGATTGATGCCTAATTGCTCCCCTGTCAGCCTGTTTGCCCCTAACTGCCTTCCCCTGCATGCCTGGGTCCCCTGCAACTGCCCTTCCCTGCAGGCCCAGTCACCCCAAACTTCCCTCCTCTGCCAGCCTGGTCACCCCTCACTGCCCTCCCCTGCAGGCTTGATCACCCTCAACTGCCCTCCCTTGCAGGCCTGGTCCCTCCCAACTACCCTCCCCTGCTGGTCATCTTCTGGTGGCCATTTTGTGTCCACATGGAGGCAGCCCTCTTGTGTGTTGGAAGGATGGTCAATTTGCATATTACTCTTTTATTAGATAAGACTAGAGGCCCCTATGTGTGTGTGGGGTAGGAGAGAGGAAGTGTCTCTCAGCCTAGCCTGCACCCTGTTCAATCTGGAACTCCTTGAGGGATGTCTGATTGCTCTCTCACAATCCAGGACTGCTGGCTCCCAACTGTTTGCCTGCCTGCCTTCCTGATTGCCCCTAACCACTTCTGCCTGCCACCCTAATCACCCCCTTATCACTCCCCTGCCAGCCTGATTTATGCCTAATTGCTCCCTGCCAGCCTGTTTGCCCCTAACTGCCTTCCCCTGAAGGCCTGGTCCCTCCCAACTGCCCTCCCTTGCAGGCCATCTTGTGTCCACATGGGGGCAGGATCTTTGGCAACATGGGGGCAGCCATCTTGTATGTTGGAGTAATGGTCAATTAGCATATTTCTCTTTTATTACATGGGTAGAGGCCTGGTGCACAGGTGGGGGTCAGCTGGTTTGCCCTGAAGGGTGTCCCAGATCAGGGTGGGGGTTCCCTTAGTATGTGGGGCAGCCTGGGCAAGGGGCTTGTAGTGCTTTGCAGGCTGGCCACACCCCCTAGTAACTCAAGCGGAGGCTCTGGTATCTGAGATTAATTTATGTTCTATAATTGAAACTTTGTAGCCTTAGTGGAGGCCTGAGCCAGCCAACGCAGGTGGAAAGCTTGGCTTCCTCCATCTCTGGGTGCAACTCCAGCCTCCTGTTCTTTCCAGCTCTGTGGCTGCCATCATTATCTTCTATAATTGAAACTTTGTAGCATTGAGTGCAGGCCTAGGCTGGCAAGGGCAGGCGGAAAGCTTGTCTTCCTCCATCACTGGGGAAACCCAAGCCTCACTCCTGCTCTCTGTGGCCAGCAGCCATCTTTGTTGGGTTTATTTGCATATTTTCTCCTGATTGGGTGGTGGGCTTGTAGGTATAGTGGAGGTACAGTCAATTTGCATATTACTCTTTTATTAGATAGGATAGACTGGTGGTCTGGTGCACAAAATTTGTGCACAGGGGAGGTTTCCCTCAGCCAGGCCTGTGCCCTCTCCAATCTGGGACCCCTCAAGGGATGTTCAACTTCCTGTAGGATTGGACCAAAACCAGCAGTCAGACATCCCTCTCACAATCTGGGCCCAATGGCTCCTAACTGCTCACCTGCCTGCCTTCCTGATCACCCCTAACCACTCTACCTGCTGACCTGATCACCCCTAACTGCCCCCTCTTCTGGCCTGATCACCTCTAACTGCCTCCCCTGCTGGCCTGATCACCCCCAACTTCTTTCCCTGCCAGCCTGCTCACCCCCAACTATCCTCCCCTGCTGACCTGCTAACCCCAACTGCCTCCCCTGCCAACCTGATTACTCCCAACTGCACCCCATGCTGGCCTGCTGGCCTCCAACTGCCCCCTACTGCCAGCCTGCTCTCCCCTAACTGCCTCTACCTCAGCCCTGCCACCATGGCTTTGTTTGGAATGACATCCGGAAGGTCTCACAGAAGGTTTCCAGGTCTAATTAGCATATTACCTTTTTATTATTAGACTAAAGGCCTGGTGCACGAAATTCGTGCACAGGGGGCAGGGGATATCCCTCAGCCCAGCCTGCACCCTCTCCAATCTGGGACACTTCGAGGGATGTCTGACTGCCCATTTAGACCCAATCCCAGTAAGATTGGACCTAAACAGGCAGTCGGACATCCTTCTCACAATGCACAACTGCTGACTCCAAACTGTTCACCTGCCTGCCTCTCTGATTGGCCCTAACTGCTTCTGCCTGACAGCCTGATCACCCCCTAACCACTACCCTGCCAGCCTAATTTGATGTCTACCTGCTCCCCTGGCAGTCAGTTTGCCCTCAACTTCCCTCCTCTGCTGGCCTGGTCACCCCCAACTGCCCTCCCTTGCAGGTCTGTAACCTCCCAATGGCCCTCCCCTGCCGGCCATCTTGTGGTGGCCATCTTGTGTCCACATGGCGATAGGATCTTTGACCACATGGGGACAGCCCTCTTGTGTGTTGGAGTGATGGTCAATCTGCATATTACTATTTTGTTAGATAGGATAGAAGCTTGGTGCATTGGTGAGGGCCAGCTGGTTTGCCCTAAAGAGTGTCCCAGATCAAGGTGATAGTTCCCTTGAGGCATGGGGCGGCCTGGGTAAGGGGCCTGTGGTGGTTGGCAGGCTGGCCATACACACACACACACACACACACACACACACACACACCGCAAGCGACCCAAGCGAGGCCCTAGGATCTGGGATTAATTTATGTTCTACAATTGAAACTTTGTAGCTTGGAGCAGAGCCAAGCCTTCTGCTCACTCCGTGGTGATAGCCATTTCTATTTGGGACATTTACTTTCTATAATTGAAACATTGTAGCCTGGAGTGGAGCCTAGGTGCTAGGGCTGCAGAAGCTTGGCTTCCTCCATTGCCTGAGCAACCCTAGCCTCTGCTCTCTCCAGCTCCATGGCTGCTGCCATTTCTGTTGGGATATATCTTCTATAATTGAAACTTTGTAGCATTGAGTGGAAGCTGCCAGAAGTCTTCTCCATTGCCAGGGAAACCCAAGCCTCCCTCCTGCTCTCAGTTGCTGCAGCCATCTTGGTTGAGGTTTATTTGCATTATTTGCTCCTGATTGGCTGATGGGCATGACTGTGGGCATGGCTTGATCAGAGGTATGGTCAATTTGCATATTACTCTTTTATTTGATAGGATACCTTTGGCTAGCAAGTCTCAGTGACAGGTCTGACTGGGCACCAGGGTCATTGAATCAAAGGGAAACAGAAGGTAGTGTTCATGGCCAAGATGAAGTGGAAGAATTAAAAAGAGGAAGGAAAAAGTTTGCAATGTGCTCAACAGAAGTATTCTTAAAATAAAAATATAAAATCTTTTCTCAGCTGTATGTCCACTCTGATCTTATCTCCATTTAAATAATGGAGAAGTCAGCTTCATTAAGTTACAGAACCTCTTCCTGTCTAGATCTACAGCTCCTTAATTTCTGATAAAATTGAGTAAACAACTCCCAAATACCAGTGTGAAATCCAGGACTGGTCAGAATCATCTGGGGCACGTTTACACATGACAGATGTCATGAGCTTGCCCCACAGGGACTGACCTAGAATCTCTAAGAGTGGGCCCCATTAGTAAAGCACCCCTAATGGCTGTGATGGTGACCAACTTTGGGAACCCCTGAAACAGACCATTTCCATGCCCAGCTTAATAAAGCCTTCACTTGAACATGACTGATGGTCCTCATTAATGATCCTGTTTAAACTATCCATCGGGAAGTTTGCCCAGTAAGTTCCACGAAGATAACATCATGCCAATAGCTGGTCTACTGGATAAGTCTACTTATCCGAAAGTTTTCTTTTCTCCTTCCAAAGTCCAAACACTTTCCACTTAAATTGGTCTTTTCCTTGAGCCATATTTGAACTTCCCCTGTCTCAAAGTAGAATCCAATTACCTCTTCACATTCTGAAGATGCTTTCAAGTTGAGTCTTGTAAATGCCACATCAGTTTGCCTTCTGAGCATATTGGCTAACTGTCCAAAATAATAATTACTCCAATAGGGACTCGGTAAAATTCCTAATGAGCCCATGGAGTGAGTATCTGCTTAAAAAAAAAAAGGCATTACATTACACGCACGTGTGTGTGTGTGTGTGTGTGTGTGTGTGTGTGTGTGTGTGTGTGTGTGTGTTGGAGGGGAGGAATTAATCTTGTATTCCAATGGGAGGTAAACAATCTGACCTTGTATCTGGAAACTGGAAGACAAGTTTCTCCTTTATCATTTTGGAAAAAATACCAGCGATGAGGAGGAAGGAAAGGTGATGAAGGTGAGAGAGTAGTGTTGTGGGGTTTTTTTATTATTAATAATAGTTTTTAAATGGTATAACATGTATTGTTGTGCCTAATCCACCATAAATCATATTTCAGAGAAACAAATCTTTTAACCTTCAGTCTTCCTTTGTGGGGACAAAAGATGTCATGGAAACCATGTCTGTGCCTAAAGCAAGTGACAATGAAAACAACTGTTTCCATGACTCCACAAGATATCAGCCTCTACACAGAGACATGTGTCGAGCATCAGGAATTCTCTTCTGGCTGAGATGCCTTCCTTAGTTCCTTCTGCCCAGTTACTCTCCGTCAATAGTCTATCCTCTCACATTCTCCTTCCAGTTTGACTTGAATTTGTAAAGTCAAGTTCAAATCTGACAGCTTCTCCAGAAGCTTCCTCTCCCCTCAGTTAGAAGAGATTTCCTACCCCTGAATGTTAGCTCCCCAGACCTTGCATTAGAGCTGTAGCTCTCAATTGGGGTGATTTTGTCCATCAGGAAACTTCTGGCCACTTCTGGAGCAGACATTATAGATTGTCACTGGGAGGGCACTACTGGCATCTAGTGGGTGGAGGCCAGGGGTGCTGGGAAATATGCTACAGTGCACAGGACAGTCCCCACATCAAGGGATTATCAGCCCCAAACGTCGGCAGTGCTAAGATTGGGAAATCTTACTTGAAAGTGATTTGTGTGCTGGCTCTGAGGCAGCCGTTGACACAGCTGAGCTCTCCCTCCTCTTGGCCTCTTCCCTCCTGGGCTTCCAGGACACCACACTCATTGAGCTTCTTCCGACCTCACTGGTCCAACTTCTTGTTGCCTCTGCTAAACCACCACCCCCTTCAATTTCCCACTATCAAACATTTGAGTGTGCCTAAATTCAGTCCTTGGACTTCATTCCTCTACTCATTCTCACTCCAGTCTATCACTTTAAATATCTATAGACTCGAGAGAGAACCAAGATGGCGACATAGGTAAAACACCTATCTTACCGCCATACACAGCAATTTTAAAACTACAACTTAACAAAAGAACAAACACCGTCCAGAATCACCGGAAAGCTGGCTAAGTGAAAATTCCACAAATAAAAGTGAAGATAAGACACTGTGACTCAGAGGAGCGGCTGAGGACAGCGTTGAAGATACGCATGGAGAGAGGTTTGGAGGAGCGCACACGCCAGCGGAGAGGGCGGGTGGCTGAAAACCGGCCAGTTTTCTCGAATGGGAAAGACAAAGACGTCCCACTGGACTGATTCTCCAGCTATGGGCAAAGTCCAGGAAACCCACAATCATACGGGGTAAAAACTGGATAGTGGGGGGGCACGCCGAAGCTCGGGTGCTGCAGGGGTCGGCAGGCTTGTGGAAAAGGCGAGCTTGTGCAGAGTTCACATGAGCTTGGGAACAGCACAGCTGCCTGACCGTGCAGAGAGCGCTCGTGACTTGCTCTTTCATTCGGGGAACTGTCAGACTGTATTGTTTTGCAACCTTAGGTGAGACATTGGGTGTGCAAACTCATTTGGGGAGAGGCTGAATTCTCCGGCAGCCGGTGGAGCTCGGCAGCGGCTCTCTCTCAGAGGTGCTGGCGGCCATTGCCCCTGGCACAGAGTCCCTGGGGCTGCATAGGGTGGAGCTGACACTGTCGGCTTGGCCCGGAGACTCCGCCCATCTAACCTGAGCACAGCTGAACTTCACAGACAATTGGCCTGGAGGTCAACCCCTCCAAGCGCTAACAACGATTAACCTGAGCTTAACTTCAGCAAGACTGTGCAACCCATATCCACCTCAGGTAACTGGGGAGGCTGAGCCACTGTCCCTTGTAGGACCTATACCACAAAAAGCTAATTGACCAACTCAGGGAAGCAGCCACCATGCAGAGACATGAAAAGAAATCAGATGTGAAAGAAATGGAGGGAAAAAAACGACTGGACATGGGATTCAAAACCACGGTTATAGTGCTTTTCAAGAAGCTCCTAGAAAAGGTCAAGTCCTATAAGAAAATAAGCAAAACCTACAAGGAAATGAATGAGACCCTCAAGGATATGAACGAGACTCTCAAGGATATGAAAAAGGACCAACCAGAAATTAAGCATACACTGACTGAAATAAAAAATCTTATACAAAGACCTAAAAGTGCTCTGGAGCACCCCAAGAACCAGGTTAAAGATTTGAAATACAAAGAGGTAAAATCCACTCAGCTGGAAAAGCAAGAAACCAAAAGAATCCAAAAAATTGAAGACAGTGTAAGGGGCCTCTGGGACAACCTCAAGCATACCAACATCCTAATTATAGGGGTGCCAGAAAAAGAGAGAGAGCAAGACAATGAAAACCCATTTGAAGAAATAGTGACCGAAAACTTCCCATACCTGGTGAAAGAAATTGACTTAGGAGTCCAAGAAGCGCACCGAACCCCAATATATAGGAACCCTAAGAGGACCACACCAAGGCACATCATAATTAAAATGCCAAGAGCAAAAGACAAAGAGAGAATATTAAAAGCAGCAAGAGAAAAACAGATGGTTACCTATAAGGGAGCACCCATACGATTGTCAGCGGATTTCTCAACAGAAACAATTCAGGCCAGACGGGAGTGGCAAGAAATATTCAAGGTGATGAATAGCAAGAATCTACAACCAAGATTACTCTATCCAGCAAAGCTATCATTCAGAATTGAAGGTCAGATAAAGTGCTTCGCAGATAAGAAAAAGCTAAAGGAGTTCATCACCACCAAACCAATATTATATGAAATGGTGAAAGATATTCTTTAAGAAGAGGAAGAAGAAAAAGATGAAAGTGTAAATTATGAACAACAAATACACATCTATCAACAAATGAATCTAAAAATCAAGTGAATTAATAAGCTGATGAGCAGGATAAACTGGTGAATGTAACAGAATCACAGACATAGAGAGGGAATGGACTGACAATTCTTGGGGAGAAAAGGGGTGTGGGAAGTGCAGCAAGAGACTGGACAAAAATCATGCAACTATGGGAGAGGACAGTAGAGGGGGGTGAGGGCAGACGGTGGGATGGGTACCAGGTGGAGGGGAGCTATAGGGGTAAAAAAAGGGAACAATGTAACTAATAAACTGAACAATAAAGATTAAAAAAAAACTTTTTAAAAATCTGGAAAAAAAATAAAAAATGTATATCTATAGACTCACTGGACCTCTTCCCTGAATCTAGATCTCAGCCCAGACCTTTTCCCTAAATTCCAGGTTCATAGATGTCAAACATCTCTGTCTTGAACATCTCCAAGGCTTCTCAAACTCAGCATATCCAAAACTGAGCTCCTGGTCTTTCCCCAAAAACATGCTCCTTCAATTCATCTCAGTGAATGGCAACTCTACCTACCCAGTTGTGCATGGCATCTTTCTCTCTAGCACTCATTCAATCTACCATAAGTCTTATTGACTCAAAACACATCTAAAATCTCACCACTTCTCTCCACTTTCACAATTGCCTCCTTAGCCGAGCCACCACCATCTTTTCACCTAGAACAGTTGTCAGCAAACTCATTAGTCAACAGAGCCAAATATCAACAGTACAATTGAAATTTCTTTTGAGAGCCGAAAACTGACTTCTGCACATGGGCTACGAAGTTTCAATCGCACTGTATATGCACGCCCACACGTGGTTTTTTGGGGGGGGGTTTTAATATATTTTATTGGTTTTTTTTCAGAGTGGAAGGGAGAGGGATAGAAAGTCAGAAACATCAATGAGAGAGAAACATCGATCAGCTGCCTCTTGCACGCCCCCTACTGGGGATGTGCCCGCAGCCAAGGTACATGCCCTTGACCGGAATCGAACCTGGGACCTCCCAGTTCGCAGGCCGATGCTCTATCCACTGAGCCAAACTGGTCTCGGCCCGCACGTGGTATTTTGTGAAAGAGCCATACTCCAGGGGCCAAAGAGCCGCATGTGCCTCGTGAGCTGCAGTTTGCTGACCACTGATCTAGAACATTGCAATCGTCCCTGACTGGACTCCTTACTTTACCTCTCTCCCTTCACAATACAGGAGCCAGAGTGCAAGCCACCATGTTGTTGTCTGGATCTATGAGTTTTTGTTTGTTTTTCTTGATTGTTCATTTGTTGCTTTTAGTGTTATATCCCACACACATGAGTAAAAGCATATTATTCTTAACTTATTTCTGACTTATTTTGCTTAGCATGATATTCTCAAGATCCATCCATGCTGTCGCAAATGACAGTATTTCATCTTTCCTTATGGCTAAGGAGTATTCCATTGTATATATGTACCACATTTTCTTTATCCAATCATCTATCAAAGGACATTTTAGCTGTTTCCATGTCTTAGCCATCATGAATAATGCTACAATGAGCATAGGGTTGCATATATCATAGGGATATGAATAAATGTTTTCTAATTTGGGGTTAAATACACAGAAGATGGTTTTCTGGGTCATATGATAACTTTATTCTTAATTTTTTGAGGAACCTCCATACTATTTTTCATAGAGGCTAGGGAGCTGGAGGTAGCAAAGCATAAAGGGCTCAAATATACGGTGAAAGAAGGCTTGACTTGGGGTGGTGGGCACACAATGCAATATGCAGATGATGTACCATATAATTATACACTTGAAACCTATATAATCTTATTAACCAATGTTGCCCCAATAAATTTAATTTAAAATAATAATAAAATAAAATGTAGGTAAGTCAGACCATGTCCCTTCTCTATTCAGAATGCTCAATGGCTCCTATTGTTGCAAAGTAAAAGCCAAAGTTCTGATAGTATTTTATAGAATTCTATATGACCATCTGCCCCAAAATCCCCCGATCTACCCCGACAGCATCTCACCGACTCCTATCCCACACTCCCCTCCTTCACTCTGCATCCACACCTTCTTCTCACTCCTCCTGCGTCTGCTTGACACATTTCTTTCTCAGAGCCTGTGCCTTCGCTGGGCCACTGCCTAGACTCATCTTCCCCCAAAATCCCCATGGCTTGCCCCATCAGTCCCTTAGGCCTCAATGAAGCTTCACCTTTCCAGGGAGGCCTTCCATGGACACACGATTTAAAAGTGTAGCCCTCCTCCTCCACTTGTCGCTTTTAATCTGTTTTCCATAGTGCATATCACATTCTTATCTGACTTGTTGTCTAATTATCTCAGTAGGCTGCAGCTCTCAGAAGGCAGGGAACTGTTCCCATCGCTGTCTGCAGGGCACCCAGACAGTAAATGCCCAAGGAGATGAATGAACGCAGCCTCCTTGAGACTTCAGATCCTCCAGGAAAAGTGCTGCTGCGCATCACCGCACACAGCATCTTGATGGCTGCTCATTTTTCTTCTCTCTGACATTGTGTTCTTGTATAGGCAGTCACTGTTCAGGGTGCTCTGGTACACATCAGCAAGTAATTTCATTTAATTTATTAGGAACTCAATCCATTTTTAATTGAATATTCAATCTGAATGCTTAAGATGTCAAAAGGTATCCTGGCCACAGTGAAGACTGCATCACGCTGTCTTAACCAGCTCCACCAGGAGTAGGCAGAAGTTCCAGCCCCATCGCCCTCAAATGGCAGGTGTGGGTGGAGTTCCTGCACCATCTGGCGGGCATCCTGGGAACTACACATACTGAAAACGTGTCTCCTGGTGTATGTGAAATATTTGTCTCCTCCCCACCCCAAAAGCAAAGCCATTCCACTTCTTGCCCAGTCCTTGACTTCCCAAATTTTCCTTGACTATATGTGCTTTAGGTTGGAGATGCTCACCGTTTTTCAGGAAAAAATTAATTCCCCCCTAGGCCCAGCAAGGAGAGAACCAAGGCTGCTTGAGGCTTTGACTTCTCTCAGGCTTATCCCTCTCTTAGCAGCTTCATCCAATCAATTCCCTAAGTCAGGAAACCCTAGAGGGAAGATCAGTCTTTAATCTTCAGATGGCTATCCTATGAGACATGTTTTCGGTGCATCGTGGGAGGCCGTCCCACTGTCCGTTCCCAAAACTGAATACCCACCAATCTGGTGGAAATTCTGCACTGTGCCTTTTATTCCACTATCAGAAATAGATTTTAGATGTACATACCTCAGGGAGAGTCAACAGCAAGATTTCTAATCTTACCAACCTAAATGACCCATAGCCAACCTACAGGCAAGTGTTAGAGTGAGGGCAGAGGAGAGCGGCGACTTGTCACTCAGAGGGTCTAAAGGTGGACACTAAAGGCCAGGGCCTGTGACAAAGAAAGGCCAACAGAGTCTCCAAATTCAACTTCACACACCTCATAGCTTCCCTCCTGCTCAGCCTGCCTAGCCGGGGTCATGCTGCGATCACTACCATGTATTGGGGACTGGGGAAAGAAAAGGACAGATCAACCTTCTGGAAAATTCTACATTCAGATAACGTATAAAGCAATTCTATGACTCTCGATAACCCCAAACATTACCAACTACAGCCACCAGAGTGTACCTTGGAAAAGATTGTAGATACTGATCCAGGATTTGTAATCAGCACATGAATTGTTTGAAAGGAATTTGCATTTCTGAGGTATAGAAGGTTCTTGAATCACTTTAGTCAAGATGAGGAGAGTTGTTTGGTTTGTGATATCTGTAAAGAAAATGAAAGAGTGTGTAACCTTAACTAAACTTAAATTTCAGGCCAGTATATCTGAGTTTCATCAGAAGCAGAAAGAAAATAAACATGTATTAAGAGCCTATTTATGGAAAGGACTAAGTAGGCATATTCTACTTGTTTATCTAAATTTAATGACTCTCTTTGAGGCCAGCTATGTGACCTGGAGCTAGTAGCTTAACATCTCTGAGCCTCATTTTCCTCATCTGTGAAATCATGCCAGACAGTTCCTCAAAAAGTTAAGCATAAAATTACCATATGACCCATCAACTCCACTTCTGGGGATAGACCCCAAAGAGGCAAAAACAGGATCTCTGGTTGTGCACCAATGTTCAAAGCAGCATTAGTCATCATAACAAAAGGTAGAAACAACCCCAATATCCATCAATGGATGAATGAATAAACATGCAGTACATGCATACAATGGATTAAACCATGAAAAGAAATGAAATTCGGACATGTGCTACACAACATGGATGAATCTTGGAAGCATTGTGCTGAGTGAAATAAGGCTGATATGAAAGGACAAATATATTGTATAATTCTACTTATATGTGGTACCAAGAATAGGCAAATTCAATTCATAGAGACAAAAACTAGAATAGAGGCTACTATGAGCTGGGGTGGGGGTGGCGGGGAGGAGGAATGAGTAGTTGGTGTTAATGAGCAGATTTTCAATTGGGAATGATGAAAAGTTTTATAAGTGGATAGTTGTAATGGTAGCACAACATTGTGAATTGCTTAGTCCTACTGACTTGTATACTTAAACATAGTCAAAATGGTAAATTTTATATTAGATAATATACTTTTACTGCAATAATAGATATGTAGCTAGATGGATAACAGTGCTTAGTTATTATTCAGAGTTATGTCTTTCTCAGTCCCCAAATCAATCATCCTACTATATTGTCTAATTCCAAATGTATTGAATTGTGATTTTAATATATTTTACTATATGCAAAGAGTACGTTAATAGATGTTGTGAATTAATTGGGGTAGTTTTAGTTACTGAAGCACAAAAAGGAAAAACATTACTGAATTCTTCCAAGTACAAAATACAAAGTAGAGAGGGATCTCCCAGCTTCCCCCTGAGCAGATTCCTTCCTGGACTAGCTCTCTCCCCAGGGAGACCCTGGCAGGCCAGGCAGTTTCTCATCTTCTATAGTTTGATGAGAAAAGGCCCCACGGTGCACTGTTTTTCCATTTGCAGTGCAGAAGAATGACTTTTCCTCCGAATTTAATTGAGATGGAGCATTCCAAGACCAGACAAATGTCATGCATCAGATGATGAGTAAGCCGGACATCATGGGAATGACAGTTACAGGACACAGCCATTTGCCAAAAATGTGGCCTATGGGATTTAAGGACCATGTCATACTGCCCCCATTGATGGTTTTTATTTGGATGACATGAAACCACTAATTGAGTTTTCTTTGGGGGGGGAAATGTCCAGAGAATATCAGAGGGAGAGAGGGCTGCACGTGCAGGTACACACGTCCACGTGCTCATGGCCCCAGGGAGGAGGGCGGTGCCCCGAACTCAGAGAACTCTGGACCTTGTAAGAGGAAGTAGACTACTCTTCCCAGTGAACCAAAAGCAGCAAGGGGTCAAGGTTCATAAAATACCTGAGTGATACTTTTACCTACAAGAAAAGTAAGCCAGGAGGACTATAAGTTTGAAAACAAGTTATAGAGTATGAACCTGTCCACTTAGGGCATTTGCCATATTTTCTCATCTCTTTCAAATCCTGCAGAAGTGCATGGTCAAAACTGAAAACATAAAAGGCTGTAAAATGGGGATTTAAATGGTTCTCCGGGGGGCGAGGCCATGCTCAGAAATTGTAATTGTGAAGGCAGGTAAACATGTGACACAGGACCAAAAGCAGAGAAGCTGAAATGTTAAAGCAACTCAGTGGACAGACGTTAACTGAGCACCTGCCCCAGAAAAGGTATTGGGCTAGACTCCACGAAAAAAAGAATAAAATATGATCTCTTCCCCATTCGACATTATAATCTAGGTGTACATTTTTTTAAATATATTTTTATTGAGTTCAGAGAGGAAGGGAGAAGGAGAGAGAAAAACATCAGTGATGAGAGAGAATCACTTATCAGCTGCCTCCTGCATGCCCCACACTGGGGATCAGCCCGCAACCAGGCCATGTGGCCTGACTGGGAATCGAACCATGACCTCCAGGTTCATAGGTCAATGCTCACCCACTGAGCCATGCCGCTGGGTGGTGGTGTGTGTTTTTTTTAAATCTAGTTCCATAAACAGAAAACTATCCCAATTTGAATAGTTCGTGAAATAAGTAGTATAGGGAGTGGGAATTCCAACCCTAGATAGAAGGAGGAATCTGTGTGTTTAACTCCTCCTGTCCTGAGTTCTAAAGGACATAATCCCAACACAGTGAAAAAAATAAAATGGGGCTATTGATGAAAATTCCACCAATATCTGGAAGGAGGAGGAGGATAAAGGCACATTGAAGTCCAGAGGAAATCACAGCCTGTATTCTACGTGGAAAGGAATATGTTCCAGTAAAAAAGCTCCTCTACTCTGCCAGACCCTGATGAGGTCTTGAACTCAGGCTCAGCAGGAGTGATGGAGGCAGCAAGATAAAGGTGCATATGAGAAGGCTCTGCCCCACTGCCCTCACCCAAATCACCTAGAAGCCAGACATCATCCCCACCCACCCCAGAGAGCTCTCCAGAAAACAAATCAAATGGCATATAAGGGAAGGAGGGGAGAGGAAAGGAGGAGAGCCTTACATTCTGATCTAGTACAGTTAGATCATTGAACAAAGTCAGTGAAGGTCTGAGTGTCTCAGAAACATACTAGGTACTCTGACCCTGAGTATCCACATCTTTTACCCTGGAGGAAGTTAGTTGAGTGGTAATTTTGGGGTTTCTTGTTTCATGGGAAATGATATTCTCATCCCTGGTGAGTTCAATTTCCAATTAGCCTCCTGAGTTTGTCTCTGTTGAGAAGTCACCTCCCACCAGTGAAATTCCATTTGGCTCCTGGTGTGGTCTTTGGGAAGACTGCCATTTCACTGTGGATATTCATGCCATGTTTGTTTAGCTGGAACAGTGCTAACCATCATTGGGCTGATTCATACTATTCTCATGACATAAAGATCAGAAAATCCTTAGTCGACTAGGTTAGTGATTTTCAACCTTTCATCTCATGGCACACATAAAAATATATTTTGCCAATCTGACAAAAAAAATAAGTATAATTTTGAGTCATTCACACTAGATGGCTATTGTGTTGGCTGTTGTCATTTTTTTATTTGTCAATCTAATGGAAAAGAAGTCTATGCAGCTGACTAATGATCAAGTATAATATGTATTAAAATTTCTTGTGGCACACAAGTTGAAAATCGCTGAACTAGATAATGTCATCATAAAGTTGTGGGTGATGGATGGTATTTCCAGTCATGTAGCAATTCACTGAAAAAAATATAAGCCAGGTGCTGTGCGGATGCTGGGGATACAGAGATGGGACAGAAAATTTATATGGCCTAGGTTATAGAACCATTAGGAGAGAAGGACATTAGGTTAAAAACCATAAACGAAATGTAAAATTGTGATGTGCTAAGAAGGAGGAATATATATTCGGTGCCATTACAGTGTGGGAAGCCTCACCTCACTGGGAGTTCAGAAAAGGCTTCCCTTGAGGAAATGCCTATTAAACTAGGATTTGAAGAAAGGGGGACTAAGTGAAGGAGGAATAAATGGACATCCAGTGAGGTTTTCAGACCTACTGCTGAGTGAAGACCAGGGGTCAAAGTACAAGCCGCTGTGGCCAAGTCCTGGAGCACAGAGAGGCTGGCAAGGCAGGTGAGAACTGGGGCATGGGGAGAAAAGGGGCTACATTCACCTAAGAAGCCTGGACTGTCACTGAAAAGTTTGTAAAAGATGTATGATTGATTGTATGATCCAGTGTCATTGCTGAACTGAAAACATATATAAGCACAGATGGCCATACCAGCATCATTCACCATAGCCAAACTGTGGAAACAGCCCACAGGTTCAAGTGATAAAGGGATTAACAAAATGGCATATCCATGCAATGGAATATTATTCAGCACCTCCCAAAAAGAGATGAGGCACTGCTATAAGCTACAAAATGGAAGACTCTTGAAAACATTATGCTAAGTAAAAGAAGCTTGTCCCAAAAGAATACATACTGTATATTTATATTTATAGAAAATGTCCAGAATATACAAATGCATAGTCAAAAAGGAAATTAGTGATTGCCTAAGGCTAGGAAAATGGGTTAATGAGAGGTGACTGTTCATGGGAATGGGATTTCTTTGGGGGAATGATGGAAATATTCTTCAGATTAGATTGTGATTATGTTTATATAACTCTGTAAATATATTTAAAATTACAAATTTTATACTTTAAATGGGTAAATTGTATGGTATGTGAATTACATGTCAATAATACTTTTACGGTATGATTAGATTTCTGTTTTGGGAAAATCATCCTGGTAGCAGTGTGGGAAAAATTAAAGGAGTATATCAAATCAACACAGTGAAGGTGCTACTTTCACAATCCAGGAGCGTGCTGATGACAAGACTGGACTACAGTGGTCATGGTGGAGACGGAGAAAAGTGGACCATATAAGAGGGATTTAGGAGGCATGATACACAGGGGATGGTATCTGGTTGGCTACTGGGAATAGGTTGAGGGAGGAGTTCAGGTGGGCACTCAAGTCATGGCCAATTGGATAAATGGTTGCATTCACTAAGCTAGAACATGTTGAAGGAGGACCGAGTTTGCTTTATGGACAGGGTTATCGGTGGATTTAGTTCAGAGGGGCTTTTGAGACATCCCAGTAAAAATGTTCAGCAAAGAGATGCTGGATTAGTACTCAGAGAAGAGAGAGCTAAGGATAGTGATGTGTGGGTTACCAGCATGTTGTGGCAATGAAGCTGGGCTTGAGCAAGGTCACCTGGGAGAGAAGAGGCTCTGTTTTAATGACTTGCCAAGAGGAGGATACGCCCACACAAGGGAAGCCAAAGAAAGATCTAGAAACATAAGGGGAGAGGCAGGGAAGTGGTGGCAGAGAGGAGTCGTGCTTCAAGATGAGTCCGTGACGTCGGGTGATGCTGTGAAGTCAACGAAGGTGAGAGCCAGTCTGTGTGCATTGGGGTTCGCAGCTTAGTGTCATGGGGGCTGCAATGCATTGGAGTGATGCGGCAGAGCCAGACTGCCATGGGCTGAGAGTGAAGCAGCGAATGAGAGGGGGAGGAAATGGAGGTCAGGTGTCTTGGTTAGGTCCCCAGAAGCAGACTCTGGGACAAGAATGTGAGTGCAAGGCATTGATTAAAACGCTCCAAGAAAATATTAGAGGTGGGTAGATGAATGCATGGAATGGATGGATGGGGGCAGGGAGAGAGCAACAAATGGAGGAAGGAAGAAAAGAAGGAAGGAAGAGAAGAAAGAAGGGAAGGAGGGAGGAAACAGATTAGATAGATAGATAGATAGATAGATAGATAGATAGATAGATAGATAGGAATGTCTCTGTGTAGCTGCAAAACAGTCCATCATAGGACTATATCATCATTCAAATCTGACTAGTTCCCTGATGTTGGATACTAGCTTTCTTCCTTATATCTTGTTACTGCCCAGTCTAGGGTCAGACCTAGTTTATGTGTGCCTCTGCTGTGTGACCATGTCCAGTTTACTTAATGTCTCTGAGCCTCAATTTTCCTCACCATCAGGGTTGTACATGGATATGTATCACTGGTGTGTGAAATACCCACACAAAAGGGGAAGGCTTCCTGTGGATGGAGCGCTCGGGGACAGCAAGGGCTCTGTTCTCCATAGTTCAGTTCACAGAGGCCAGTTCCTGGGGAGAGGAGCTCAGTCCACACTGCAGTTCATCTTCTGCAGACAAGCAAAGACATAAATCTAGACAGAGAGCAAGGCTCTGGAGCTTAGGAGCATGGCATACTGTGGAGGTGAGATGCAAGGTGTGCTTATATCCCATCAGCATCCCTGCTCAACAACAGGACTGGCAAGCCACTCCAGTGTCACCTGAAGGGGGACCTTGGGAAGATAACGGTGCAACTGTGTCAGAAGCCATGAAGTAGCCCCACCCACCCCCACTGTCTCACCACGCAGAGGGAGCATGTTGGGGAGACCTCGGCTAACCATGGCCCCGAGACACTGCCAGTGGTAACTAAGAACATTCCAGCTCTCCATTCCACCCCACAATCTCTCCATCAAGGTGAAAATGCCTCATAGAAAGGTGAAGGGAATCCTGATGGGGCTACAAAGGGTGTCCGTGTCCCCAAGAAGTCCCAAATAGGCTCTGGGTGAAGTTGCCAGGAGAGAGACTATAGGTGTCTGAGGTTCCCCGAAGGAGCCAGCATTGATGCTGACAGGGTGACTCAGTTGGTTAGAGCATCTTCCCAACGCACCAAGGTTGCTGGTCCAATCCCCAGTGAGGGCACATATAGGAATCAACCAATGAATGCCTAAATAAGTAGAATAAGGAATCTCTCTCTCTCTCTCTCTCTCTCTCTCTCTCTCTCTCTCTCTCTCTCTCTCTTTCTCTCTTCCTCTCTCTCTAAAATCAATAAATTATGTAATTTATTTTTTTAAAAGCCACCCAGATGTACAGAACCAACAGCCAGGCTGTTAGCGCTGGTGTTGGACACCACGGCTAAAAGGAAAGAGAAGGGAGGGAGGCCCAGAGAATCGACCATGCAGATGCCCCACCAGCCCAGCCCTGAGAAAGTACCAAACAGCCCAGGGCAGGGGCCCGAGGGAGCACAAGAAGCCCCCAGAGTGACTGTAAATGAGCAACTTTTTCAGGCCAGGAAAATGTTCTAAAATTGGATTGTGGTGATGATTGCCCAACTCTACAAATTTATTAAATCTCATTGAATTACACACTTAACAGAGGTGAATTTTATGGTATATAAATTATACCTCAATAATGCTGTAAATTAAAAAAAAAGGAAACCAGTGGATGTAAAATTCAAATGGAAAACGTGACGTCACTGTCATATGCAAACCAAAATAGAAATTGCCAAGATGACTGATGTCTCAGGAGCCAGACAGCTGGGTTGCCTACCCTAAGCCAAGGTTAACCAAACTGTTCTAAGAATATAGCAATCTTCCTGCCCATACATAGCCAATGCGTCATTTATCCCTGCTCATATTTAAGGCACCTGGCACAGTGCTGGGCACACATAAGCCATCAGCTGAGTGGTGTTTCGCTGACTGCTCAGGGCGGATGGTCGGTGCCAGGTTTGGACACTGGGCAGGACCGAGAAGGGGGAATGTGGCGAGAGCCATGGGTCAGCCAGCCGAGCGGCAGAGAGGAGAGATTTGGAGATCTGACAGGCAGTCAGCAAGTCAGGACCAGAGTTCAGCTCTGCAGGGCCTGGCAGCATTGACCACGAGAGTCTGGAGTCAGATCCTAGTCCACCAAATTGGTCTGCAACGCACTTCAATTGCCTGGGCTCCTCCCCAGCTCTGCCACGTGGTCATTTAACCCTGCATGCCTCAGTTTCCTCATCTGTAGAGCAGTGCTATTTTCATGGCACCGGACACTGGGATTAATGGAGTTAAACACCCATCAAATACTTGGAAAGTTCTCATTGCTAACAATTATAATTATGATTATTCCATAACTCACAAGCCTGAGAAGTGTTAGTGTCTTAGAGAGCATGGCTGCTCTCATGGCTGAGGTGTGGGCTTTTTTTTCCAAACTGAAGCAAAAGAAAAAGCAGGAAGAACTTGAAGAAAAAGGGAGAGAAACCAATCCTAAAATTCAAAAAGCAGTTCTTGTTACTAAGACTCCAAGGCAACACTGTCCTTTTTTTCATGATCCGAAACCAGTTTTAGCATCAAGGGCATGCAGGTGATGGACGGTCATGGTGTCCTGCTACGGGGCGTCTGTGTACATCGTCCTCTCTGCCTGCTCCCCAGACTGTCCGGATCCTGTAGGAGAGATTGTCTGTGCCACTCCAGGGTGACGTTGCTGGTGAGGCAGCACCGCGGGGCTGGTGAGTCACCCAGGAGAAGGGGTGGCAGACAACATCAATTATCCTCCCAGTCCCCGCTGCTTCCTGGAAGCGCTGTGGGATGGAGGTGGGGGGGCCCACACACACACACAGACACACAAAGGCCAGCTGCTATCTCCGGTTCTACGTCAAACGCTTGCAAAGGCCCCTGTGTGATTAATGGCACTGTATTCCTTTTTATTTTACTCATATTTGTATATTCCTGGCAAAGGGTGGAACAAAACAATTCCACAAATGACTTAAAGGCAGATGGCATAGTTATTTAGAATCAGAGAGAAAAGGAAGTAGATGGGGACATACAGAGGAAACCACCTAACCTGACACAGGATCCATGGAGCTCCCAGGACGGGTCTGTCTAGGTCACATGGCACACTGTCCTTCCCTTGTTCCCTGGGTCAAAGGCTGAAATGATTGGTTGACAAGTGATAACTCTGGATATTAAAATATACCAAACTAGGGGCCCAATGCATGAATTCATGCACCCTGAAAGGAACTGTGGGCTGTGAGGCTGCAATGGGCACATGGACAGGTCTCAGGGCCTCCCAGCTGCCCCACTGGCCCCTCCTACTGTGACCCCCAGTCCCGTCTGCCAGAAGCCCCTCTCCCGCCACTGCTGCTCCCACGCGTTGACAGCACCAGCCCCACTCGCACCCACTGATGGCACAGAGCAATTGGGGCCGGTGCTGTCAGCGGGTGCGAGCAGCAGCTGCCCCAATCACCCCTCAGGAGCAGGAGGAGGTGGAGAAGCCCTCAGGGGCAATCGGGACTGAGAGCTGCCACTCGAACCCACTGATGGCGCCAAGAGGTCAGAACCAGAGCCAGGCACCAACAGCGGGTGCAAGCAGTGATTGACTCTCAGGAGCAGGGGAAGGTAGAGAAGAACACTGACAGTGACAAGCAATCGGGGGCCCGCAGCGAGAGCAAGCGGCAGCTCCAGCGCCAGCAGCATGTGCAAGCTCCCAGGGGGACCGCAGCATATGGGAGCAAAGAATTTTCAGTAACCACCAGAGGCTTGCCCCAATGACAGCAAGTGGCTCCCCAGCTACCTGCTCCACCATCTCACCGCAGCCAGTGCCCACCATGTTCCGTGCTCTGACACCTGTTGCTGACGCCTACCATGTTCCATGCACGCCCCCTGGTGGTCAGCGCACATCATAGTGACTGCTTGTTCATTTGTTCTACCACTTGGTCTATTTGCATATTAGGATTTCATACATATATATTTGGGGGATACAAAGAATCACAAAAGCACCCACATCCTCGGGAATTTAAATTTACCCAAGAGTCAAGTTATATGCATTCAAAACAAAAATACTAATTGGCTAGCTTGACAATTATTTAAGGTATGATCTAGCCAGGCCACTATTAGGAAAATATCCCATAGATGCTTGAGTTTCCACTTATGTACAATGATGTTATTAAGGGCTGTTTGTTGTCACCCAGATTCCAGTAGTAAAAATTGGAATAACCTAAATGCCCAGCAATAAAAATAATTATATACATTCTAATAAACCCTTGCTATGGAATAGTATGTAGCCGTTAAAAAGATCACTTTATTGCTTAATCAGAAACTTATGCATACTGACACAGGAAATGCCCAATGTACACTCTGCATGAAGAAGGCAAGTCACAGAACAATAGCTATAACCCAATTATGTTCTGCACTGGTTTCCCGGGGCTGCCATAACAAATACCACAGGCTGGCAGGCTTACCCAAGTCTGTTTTCTCACAGATCTGGAGGCTGGAAGTCTGAGATCGAGGCGTCAGTAGGCCTCTCTCCTTGGCTTGTCTTCTCACTGTTGTACCTCAGTGTGTGTCTGGCCTCCTCTCCTCTTCCTATCAGGACTCGTCACACTGTACTATAATGACCTCACTCTAATACCTCCTTAAAGGTCCTAGCTCCAAATGCAGTCACGTTCTGAGGTTAGAACTTCACTATATGAATTTGGGTATATATAATTCAGCCCATAAATATGCTTTCTAAATATCCTATATGATTTTCATTTTGTTTATATTTCTGAATTGCTAGAAAATTTAAAATAAATTCGTATATTACATTAAATTAGCAATTCATAGAAAAACTAATACATGTTTCCTTTTGTCTAAAAATACTTTCAAATACGCTTTTTTCTTTTTTTAAATGCATCACTGTAGGGAAGCCACAGCAAGGGTGGGCAGCTGGGATCACGAGGCTCACCTCTCAGCACCAGACAGCACATTGCTGGGGGTTAGAACTGGGTATTTACACATGAGCACCTTTGCACCCCACCCCTCCTTTCCAAGCCAGCCTCAGCCCCCTGCCCCGCCAGGCCTCTGGTTAAAACCATTCTCTAATCTCATCCAGCCTTTACCAGTCAACATCCTCCTGCTGCCAGGCCCGGTATTTCTGTGGGATGGCAATGTCCAGACACAGCCATGAGGGCTGACAAGGCACAATGGCAAGGAAGGGCCATGTTTACGAATAAAATTGGAAAGCTGGGCATCCACATATTTGGGCAACATAGCGTTAGGTTTTTCACTATTTTAATGAATATGGAATTTGCAATATCACAGAACATAACTTTCACAGCTGTTCTTCTAACAGCTGCATTTTTCCTCAGTGGGAAGAAAGTTGGGAGTCCAGGACAATACAGGCCTGCCTTGTCCTAAAATGATGTGTTTGGTATTCGAAATATTAAGCTACCAATGTTTAAAAGGGTAACCTGAGGAAAATTAGAGAAAGGAGGCACAATTAAAAAAAGAAAAATACATCAAAGCTGCTAGACGCTTAGTTTTGTTCGTTACAGGATTACAAAGACCTACTTTTATGGAGGTGTTAGCAGATAGGTACATACGCCCAATTTTGTCAGAAACAAACTTCAAATGGCAGTCGAAGGCAGGGAGTGATGTTTCTGAGCTATCATACCGACTTTCTCCCACAAAGGGTTAAAGTTCGGCACACGCTATGCCACATTTGCCTCTAACCCCACCCGCATTTTAGTGTCAAATTTTAACTTTCCTAATATCTGTATTCATGACTTTATGCTGTGGGAGAGTGTAGGAAACACTTCATCAGCGCTGACTTTGAATGCGGAGCTTCTGTGCAGTCAGAACCAGAAAAAAAAAAAAAACCGGAAAGGGGCAACTCCAGCAACATGAGAATGAAAGACTGCTGAGAAGTGAAGATTAACAGATTTCTAGAATAAAAACTTCCCTTCATATGGAATGGTAGGCCAAGAAAGAAAACTCCTGATTGGAGGAACCAAGATGGCGGCATAGGTAAAACGCCTATCTTGCCGTCATACTCAACAATTTTAATACTACAACTTAATGAAAGAACAAACACCTTCCAGAATCACCAGAAAGCTCGCCGAGTGAAAATTCCATATATAAAAGTGAAGGTAAGACACTGTGACTCAAAGGAGCGGTGGCGGCGGACAGCGTTGAAAGATTCGCGCGGAGAGAGGTTTGGAGTGCGAGCCAGTGGAGAGGGCGGGCGGCTGAAAACCGGCCAGCTTTCTCGAACGGGGAAACAAAGCTGTCCCACTGGACTGATTCTCCAGCTCTGGGCGAAGTCCAGGGAACCCACTATCATACGGGGTGAAAACTGGACAGTGGGAGGGCACGCCGAAGCTCAGGCGCTGCAGGGGTCTCCCGGCTTGTGGAGAAGGGAGCTTGCGCGAACAGCTCGGCTGCATGACCACGCAGAGAGCACTCTGTGACTTGCTTTCTCATTCGGGAAACCGTCAGTCTGCTTTGTTTTACCACCCTGGGTGAAACATTGGGCATGCAGACTCATTTGGGGAGAATCTGAATTCCCCGGCAGCCGGTGGAGCTCCACAGCGGCTCTCTCTCAGAGGTGCTGGCGGCCATTGCCCCCGGCGAAGGGTCCTTGGGGCCGCACAGGGCAGAGCTAACGCTGTCTGCTTGGCCTGAAGACTCTGCCCATCCAACCTGAGCACAGCTGAGCTTCACAGACAATTGGCCTGGAGGTCAACCCCTCCAAGTGCTAACAACGATTAACCTGCGCTTAACTTCAGCAAGACTGTGCAACCCATATCCACCTCAGGTAACTGGGGAGGTTGAGCCACTGATCCCTAGTAGGAAGTCTACCACACAAAGCTAATTGACCAACTCAGGGAAGCAGCCACCATGCAGAGACATGGAAAGAAATCAGATATGAAAGAAATGGAGGGAAAAAAAACAACTGGACATGGAATTCAAAACCACGGTTATAGGGCTTCTCAAGAGGCTCCAACAAAGGGTCGAGGCCTATAAGGAAATAAGCGAGACCGCAAAGGAAATGAATGAGTCCTACAAGGAAATGAACGAGACCTGCAAGGAAATGATCAAGACCAACGTGGAAATGAAGGAGACCCTCAAGAATATAAAGGAGACTCTCAAGGATATGAAAAAGGACCAACCAGAAATTAAGCATACACTGACTGAAATAAAAAATATTATACAAAGACCTAAAAGTGCTCTGGAGCACCCCAAGAACCAAGTTAAAGACTTGAAATACAAAGAAGCAAAATCCACTCAGCTGAAAAAGCAAGAAACCAAAAGAATCCAAAAAATTGAAGATAGCGTAAGGGGCCTCTGGGACAACCTCAAGCATACCAACATCCGAATTATAGGGGTGCCAGAAAAAGAGAGCGCAAGACAATGAAAACCTATTTGAAGAAATGGTGACCGAAAACTTCCCACACCTGGTGAAAGAAATTGACTTAGGAGTCCAAGAAGCTCACTGAATCAGAATTGAAGGTCAGATGAAGTGCTTTGCAGATAAGAAAAAGCTAAAGGAGTTCATCACCACCAAACCAATACTATATGAAATGCTGATAGATATTCTTTAAGAAGAGGAAGAAGAAAAAGATAAAAGTGTAAATTAGGAACAACAAATACACATCTATCAACAAATGAACCTAAAAATCAAGTGAATTAATAAGCTGATGAACAGGATAAACTGGTGAATGTAACAGAATCATGGACATAGAGAGGGAATGGACTGACAACTTTTGGGGAGAAAGTGGGTGTGGAAAGTGCAGCAAGAGACTGGACAAAAATCATGCAACTATGGGAGGGGACAGTGGAGGTGGGTGAGGGCGGAGAGTGGGATGGGTACCAGGTGGAGGGGAACTATAGGGAGGGGAAAAAAGGGAACAATGATATTAATAAAATGAACAATAAAGATAAAAAGAAAGAAAGAAAGAAAGAAAGAAAGAAAGAAAGAAAGAAAGAAGGAAGGAAGGAAGGAAAACTCCTAACTTCCTTTCCAACAAGTATTTGGATGGAGCTTTTCCTTTTTTAGGACCAACTTTTGAGTTTTAATATCAAAAATGTTACATCTTTATTCTTTTTTTAAAATATATTTTATTGATTTTTTCCAGAGAGGAAGAGAGGGACAGAAAGCCAGAAACATCGATCAGCTGCCTCTTGCACACACCCCCAACTGGGGATGTGCCCGCAGCCACGGTACATGCCCTTGACCGGAATCAAACCCGCAACCCCCTCAGTCCGCAGGCCGACGCTCTATCCACTGAGCCAAACCGGCTTCGGCTTTACACATCTTTATTCTTCAAAATTCATGTCAAATTACAAATAGTCTACACGATGTAGCTTCATCATGTACACTTCTTCAGGGAGAAAACCGCCATCACCAAGAAAACACAATGAACTCAGTAAATCACCACTGGTAAGTACAGAGAAAGTGTTACAGTTCAGTGGTCCCACGTGACAGCTTAAAATGGAGGCCCCCTTAAAACATTACTGATGTACATAACTTTCTTATAAATGAACCCACATATCAGTGTTCTTTTTTTTAATTCTAACATTATATCACAGGGACTAATTGTTTAAAACTACAAAATCTTGTTAATTTTAGGTTATGCCAAGGTCATCTCTCTTTAACATTGATACAGTGCAAACTTGAGAGAACATCACAGATGGCAAATCCGTTACTTAAAAACAAAGTACTTAGAAAAGTAGATTCCACTTTGTTTTCTCCTATTGGTAAAAACCTTTAAATGAAATTTCAGCTAAAAATTCCAGTGGGGGAGTGGGGCCGTAGGGGAAAAGAGGTAGCCAACCATCTTATGTGCGACAAACTGCTACTTACTGTCAAAGCAAGTACAGAAAACTGGAGTTCTTGGGGAACCATTCTTCTAGGATCCTCTATATTCACGTGTACTAGACTTAGCAATTGACTTTAGAATTCCAAGTTTTCCTCCTCAAGTATCTGGTGCTTAAAGCAGTATTTCTTTTAACAGAATTATAGTTAGGGCAGTGGTTGGCAAACGGCGGCTCACAAGCCACATGCTCTGTTGACTGATGAGTTTGCCGACCACTGAGATGGGGTTCAATCACAAGGAACAGCCTGTAATTATTGGAATTGAGTCTAGGTCAGGGGTCGGCAAACTCATTAGTCAACAGAGCGGCAAGCCACGGCTCACAAGCTGCATTTGGCTCACGAGCCGAAGTTTGCCGACCATTGAGTTAGGGTTTTTTTACTGGGTGGACCGAACTGGTTAATAATGCAGATTTTTTTCAAAAGATGGAGTTACACATATGTTGATACATGTGATTTGATATGTATGCTATTTTGTTGTATTGATAAGCTTCAAAGCTTCATATGTCAAACTTGCTGAAGGTGTTAACTATTTTTAGACTTAAAAATGTCAAATTTTGTGCCCCCAAAAAAGCATTTGCAAGAAAGTTGTAATTCATTATTTTGAAGAAAAGTGCTGCTGAATACTCCAGGAAGCTCATAATGAACATGCTCCATCTCAAGATACTTGTGAATGCAGGTTTAAACGCTTTGAAAGTGATGATTTTGATGTGAAAGACAAAGAACGTCCAGGTCAACCGGAAAAGTTTGAAGACCAACAACTCATTGTAAGCATTATTGGATGGAGATGCGTGTCAAACTCAAAAACAACTTGCGTTTACAAACAATGGGAAAGATTTTAAAGAAAGGAAAGTGGGATGCCACATCAACTAAATGAAAAGTCATCAGTTAAATGTTGCCTCAACGGCACAAAAGACTTTTTTGCATCAAATTGTAACTGGCAATGAAAAGTAGATTTGAGAATCCCAAACACACAAGTCAACCATCAATATCAACTGCAAGGCCAAATTGCATCAGAAAGAAGACAATGCTCTGCGTTTGGCGGGATCAGGGAGGTGTGTTGTATTATGAGCCACTATAACCAGGTGAAACCGTTAATACTGATTGCTACCAACAACAACCAATTTGAACCGTACTGATCGCGAAATGACCAGAATGTTCCAGAAGACAGGGCAAAGTAATGTTGCTTCATGGTGACATATCATCACACACTTCAAAACCAGTAAAGACACATTAAAAGATCTTGCCTAGGAAGTATTAACCCACCCACCATGTTCCCCAGACCATGCTCCTTCAGATTACCACTTGTTCCAATCGATGGCACATGCACTTTCAGAGCAGCACTTCAAAACATACGAAGTGGAAAATTGGGTCTCTGAATGGTTTGCCTCAAAACAAGAAAAGTTTTATTGGGACGGTATCCACAAATTACCTGAAAGACGAGGAAATGTGTAGCTAGCAATGGCCATTACTTTGAATAAAGCACTTCTGGTGTTTCTCTTGAAATAACCATGTTTTCTTTTATTACAAACTGTCATTATTAGCTGGTACACCTAGTAAATCAACCAACCTTTTTCTTTTTGAAAGTGTAGTATTAAAAGATACCGTTTTTACAAGTCACTTAAGATGGTTTGGGTTAGAGCCCCAGCCAGCCTGGCTCAGTGGTTGAGCATTGACCTGGAAACCAGATCACAGTTCGAGTCCTGGTCAGGACACATGCCTGCGTTGTGGGTTCGAACCCCAGTGTGGGGCATGCAGGAGGCTGCCGATCAATGTTTCTCTCTCTCCCCCTCTAAAATCAACAAGAACGTATTTAAAAACAAATTTTTAAAAAAAGATGGTTTGGGTTAAAGAATAATTTGTCTGAAACTAGATTCTACATATTTAATTTCATATTCTGCTGTGACATCTGACATTTTAGGACTGAAAGAAATTATTTAAAATTTATTAAAAGGGAATCATCATCCTTTAGATTTTTCTGAAATGTTTATTCCAAATCAATGATAAACTACATATTCATCTAACACTATTTCAAGTCACAATTATCAACATCTCTCCTTTGAAGAACTGAGCCTTCTTTTTCTAAGTACAACTTTTTAAAACAACTGGAAAGCAAACAATTATTCTGAAACGAAAGCATCAGAAACAAATTCCACCCCCTCTTTTAATTTTTGGATCACAACAACCGAGAGAGAGGTTCCATTTAATGTCTTTCATAATTTTATTTCTTGGCAGCTTTTCCTAACTATGATAAACTATAATGAAGACAGAAGCATTCAAAACATAATATAAATACATAAGATCACTAGTAAAAGTTCAAAACCAAACAAAATACCATATTGCAATAATCTTCAAATGTAATGTTTGTGATATGACCAAAAACTGAGCCCGTCCTCATGCCCACTGCCCTACACAGACCCCCGTTTGTTGTTGTTTTTTGGTTTTTTATTTTTGTCTTTTGATGCTTACAGTGAGAAACCAAGAAAATAACTAATATGACATAAAAAAACATGGTACCTATGTTTTCTTAGTCTTGAGTCGAACACATCTTAATTGGTGCAATATTACTTTTAATAATGCTCAAATAACAATAGACAAGTGATATATATGAAAAGACTGTATTACACAATGTTTTTAGTATCACAAATAAGTTGCACACAAGCATAAAAACCTATAAAACTCACCTCGTTACGTTCTCATGTAATTTGTTGAGAATATTATCTTAAGCATTCTAATTTTTCATTTTTCTAACATAGACAACTTATGATAGAAAGGGTTAGTGTTTTTTCAATAAGCTACCAACACACACACACACACACACACACACACACCAATGCAAGCCATCAAAACAAAGAATCCTAATTTGGAAGTGAAACAGATTAAACATGTAGATGAAAAAACTAGGAGAGTGGGACACAGGGCATTTCCATTATTAATGTATCACATATACTAGTATAGACAATTCAATGTACATATTATCCATAAAATAAAGAGTAACTTTCCATCCTTTGTTTTTTAAATTCTACCATCTAACTTTTAGAATTGCTTCCTTACTTCAACAGCTAACTAGAAGACTAAATACTTTGAGGACAAGCTACCCAAGACGAGTTACCCACTGGTGCTGCACTTGCTGTGTTTACTTATTTACTATTAAATCAGAACCCTTTATTACTGCTATTCTGTTCCATGCAGCACCAAGCAAACTTCATTTCTATCTAATAAAAAATAAATGAATAGCCCAGCCAGTGTGGCTCAGCAGTTGAGCGTCAACCCATGAACCAGGAGATAAGGGTTCGATTCCAGGTCAGGGCACATACCTGGGTTGCAGGTTCAATCCCCAGGAGGGGGTGTGCAGGAGGCAGCTGATCAATGACTCCATCATTGACCTCTTTCTATCCCTCTCCCTTCCTATCTCTGAAATCTATATAATATATATATAAATGTATAAAAGAAGACACTCTCAGGCATATATTCACGAAGTCTTAATTTCTTAAAACATAAGTATGGGTATATTTATTTCTCTCAAATGAATACAAGACAATAATTACACAGCAACAAAGCTTTTGTTCTACAATGATTTGATTCATAAGCATTTGAAATTTACATAATTTCACATTCATAACCTTACATTTTTAAATACTGTTAAGTAAAAAAGACCCCCCCAAAATAACCAATTCTTATATTTCCTATTTATCCCTCTATACATCCAAACTTTATAAAGTTACAAACTGAACATTATACAGAACATATAAATCATGTTTAAAAACTTGAGGTTTTAAAATCACTGTTCCCCGTATGATTCAGGAGACTCCTCATGCCGACAAGTGCAGTCCTGGGAGAAAAGGAAACTGCAGGAGGGGAAGAAAGAAGAGACAGACACAGGTTTGCTGTCTTAATATTTTACTCGTCCTGTCAGTTAAAAATGGTGATGTCATGAGAAGTAACAGTTTAAGTTTAGTATGAGGAATGGAGTTAGCCTCACAGTTTGAGACGTGCATTTCAAGTATTTTCCTATTTGATCAGAACTCCCTGCAGCAACCTGATGCCCAAGAGAATAATTATTTCCTTCCATACATTCGCTCAATGTCCGCCTGGTAATGTGTTTTAAGCTCTTTGCGTTTCAGCTTGAAGGCATCCGTCACCAGACCAGTTTCTGGGGTCCACGGTTCAGGGCTCAAACGAATTTTCACTGGAATTTCAAACTTTTCAAGACTTGCTGAGATGGTGTGGGAAAAAATACAAATGCAAAGTCATGAAAAATGTACCACTGAAATTTTTAGCAAAGAGTCATTGAGCATGCATCAAAATACATAAGCAACCAACCACCCACAAACCTCACTTCCAATCAAGTTATCCCTCAGAAATGCTAGCATAAGTTAAAAAAAAAAAGTATCTATTAGAATAGCAAAAAAATTAAATACATGTCCATCAATCTGATGAGATAAATTATGATTTAGGAATAA
The DNA here is from genome assembly GCA_027563665.1 of Antrozous pallidus. Taxonomy (NCBI): domain Eukaryota; kingdom Metazoa; phylum Chordata; class Mammalia; order Chiroptera; family Vespertilionidae; genus Antrozous; species Antrozous pallidus. The sequence goes on along the minus strand of CM050508.1, from coordinate 26,195,799 downwards.
AAAATAATGCAATTCAGTCATCAAAAATGAGTTAGATCTGTATGGTATGGGTGTATGCTAAGCTTAAAAAGGCAAGGTTTTGTTTTTTTTTCAAATATCAGATAAATTAATATGCATCAAGATGCTAGGACAAAAAGGATACATACCTAGTAAACTATAAACTGTATACACCTCCAGGGAAGGGATATAGGATTAAGAATAAAGAAATGTCCCTTTTTACATTATACCTATTTGTTTTCTCTGAATTTATAATAAAGAGCATAATCACAACACAAATTAAAATGCAATGCAATAAAATTAAAAGAGACTCCTGTCACTGAACCAGGATATTCACTGATAAGCTATAAAGGCAGAATGCTTGCTCACTAAGGTGCTCCTAACACAATAATACCCAGTAGATTCTCAATAGCAGAGCCAGGGAAGGGGAGAAGATTTAGTTTTTGAAGAAATGTACTTCCTTAGTAAGAATGACTTATTTTTCTAACATTCATTCAACAAATAGTTACTGAAAAATACTGTGTAAAGTATTTCACTAAACACTCTCTAAAAAATACAAAACTAAGATTTCTACCCTCAAGCAGTATATAATCTAATAAGGGTAAACACGTAGCCATAATAATTTAAATATGGATAAAGCACTAAATGAAAGGTACAAGTGTCTTGGAAACAAGAGATAAGTTAATTTTAACTTATAAAATAAATACAGAGATAACCAACAGGTTTTATTCTTCAATGATTAAAAGAATTTCAGGAATGATGTCAAGAGGAAAACCTCCATGAGCAAAGAAATCAGTAAGGCTGGGACCACAGGATTGAAGGGACCATGAGTCTGACACCTCCGAGAAGTGGGGGAGGCTGAAAACCAGTGCTGAGAGATTGCTCAGCTCAGCCTCGCAATGGCCTTACTCAGCGACACGATTTAAACTAGTGTTTTAGAAAAATAAACAGAAATGAGGGCTCAAATAACAATATTTCTTCTTTATTTCGTTGTGACTATATACGTTAAGCAAATATTTTTTCTTCCTCCCTTTTTCTTCTCATATATGTATTAATAAGTTATTTTATTACAATATTTAACACAGGACAGCAAAGGAGAAGAGTAAACATCACTCAGGGGTTTGCCTCCTCTCTAGGGAAAGGTATTTTCAATTGCAGGCAGAATAGTTGTATCATGCTAGACCAGTGGTCGGCAAACTCATTAGTCAACAGAGCCAAATTTTTTAAACTTAAACTTCTAACGCCACTTCTTCAAAATACCCAGGCAGTGGTATTTTGTGGAAGAGCCATACTCAAGGGGCCAAAGAAACGCATGTGGCTTACGAGCCACACTTTGGCAACCATGGGGCTAGGCGGAAGTCTGACTCAATTATTGTCTTTACTTGGAAATTAACTGTGGTTTAAGGAGTTGTACAAGGGTGCCAAGGTACCAAGGGGTGGATTGTGATGGTCAGTTTTATGCATCACCTGGGCTAGGCTAGAGTTCCCAGTTATTAAACACTAACCTACATGCTGCTCTGAAGGTGTCTTGTGGGTATAAGTCTATAATCGTTTTATTTTACACTAGAGTCCCCGAAATTCATGCACGCGAGAGGGGGGGTGTGAGGGGTGAGGGGGATTCCCCTCAGCCTAGCCTGCACCAGTCCAGGACCCCTCGGGGGATGTCAGACTGCCAGTCTGGGACCACTGGCTCCTACCTGTTCACCTGCCTGCCTGCCTGATCACACCTAATTAATAACCCTCCTGCTGGCCTGGTTACCCACAACTACCCCCCCCCCCCCCACCGCAGGCGTAGTCACCTCCCAACTGCCTCCCCCCCATCTGCAGGCCTGGTTGCCCGCAACTGCGCCCCCCCATCAGCCTTGTCGCCCTTAGTGCCCACCCCCCATCAGCCTTGTCGCCCTTAGTGCCCGCCCCCCACCAGCCTGGTCGCTCCTTACTGCACTCCCTGCCGACGTGATTGCACCCCCCCCCCCCCAACAACCTGGTCGCACCTCATGCCGCCCTCTTCCTATTTGGTTGCCCCTCACTGCCAGCCCCTGTCGGTCTGATTGCCCCCAAGTGCCCCCCCCCCCCCATGAGCCTGATAGCCCTATGCAGCCTGCTGTTCAGTCATTTGGTCACCCTTCACTAACCCCCCACACAGCCTGTTCAGTCATCTGTTTGGTTGTTTTGGATGAGATGGATGCTTAGCCTTTTATATATATATATACTAGAGGCCTGGTGCACGAAATTCATGCACGGGATGGGGTAGGGGATGTCCTTCTGCCCAGCCTGCACTCTCTCCAATCTGGAATCCCTCTCACAATCCAGGACTACTGGCTCCCAACTGCTCACCTGCCTGCCTTCCTGATTGCCCCTAACCACTTCTGCCTGCCAGCCTGATCACCCCCTCGACTGCTCTCCCAAATGCCCAGGCCTGGGTCCCTCCCAAATGCCCTTCCTTGCAGGCCCAGCTGCCCCCAACTTCCCTCCTCTGCCGGCCTGGTCACCCCCACCTGCCTCCCTTGCAGGCCTGGTCCCTCCTAACTATCCTACCCTGCTGGCCATCTTGTGGTGGCCAACTTTGACCACATAGGGGCAGGATCTTTGACCATATAGGTGCAGCCATCTTGTGTGTTGGAGAGATCGTCAATTTGCTTATTACTCTTTCATTAAATAGGATAGAGGCCTGGTGCATGGGTGGGGGCCAGCTGGTTTGCCCTGAAGGGTGTCTCAGATCAGGTGGGGGTTCCCTTGGGACGTGGGGCCACCTGGGTGAGGGGCCTGTGGTGGTTTGAAGGCCTGCCACGCCCTCCAGAGACCCTAATGGAGGCCTTGGTATCTGGGATTTATCTATCTTTTACAATTGAAACTTTGTAGCCTCCTGATCGCTCTGTGGCCGCAGCCATTTCTCTTGGGATATTTCTTCTATAATTGAAACTTTGTAGCCTTAAGCAGAGGCCAAGGCAGGCCAGGGCTGCAGAAAGCTTGGCTTCCTCCATCACCTGGGACAACCCTAGCCTCCTCATCTCTCCAGCTCCATGGCTGCTGCCATTTCTGTTGGGTTCTATAATTGAAACTTTGTAGCACTGAGTGGAGGCCTGGGTCTGCCAGGGTGTACAGAAAGATTGGCTTCCTCCATCGCCAGGGAAACCCAAGCCTCTCTCCTCTCACTGTGGCTGCAGCCATCTTGGTTGGGTTAATTTGCATATCTCTCCTGATTGGCTGGTGGGCGTGGATTATTGGTATAGCAGAGGTACGGTCAATTTGCATATTACTCTTTTATAAGATAGGATAGATAATATGTTATCCTAGATCATCTTAGTGGGTCTGGTCTGTCAGTTAAAGGCCTTAGAACTGAGCCAGCCCCCACAGAAGTAATTTGTCATGGACCCTTCAATAGTCTGCCCTCCAGAGTCCCAACCCTGCCCACCAGACCCAATAACCATGTACACCAACTCCTTATAGTAAGTCTCTTAATCTATATAACCCACTGGGTCTGTGCTGTAAACTTGACCCCTGTGGATTTAGATTAGGAATGAAGTTGGATGCCTTTTTCACATCACATATAAAAATTAACTCCAAATGAATTAAGACCTGAATGGAAGAGTGAAAACCAGAAAACACTGGGGGTAGTTTTGTGACCTGGATTAGGCAATAGTTTCTCAGACGTGGTACCAAAAGTATAAGCAACAAAAGAAAAAATTTAAATAAACTGTCTCCTATCAAAATTTGGAACTGTTGTACTTTAAAGGATGCCATCAAAAAAGTAAAAAACAATCAACAGAATAGGAGAATATATTTACAAATCACGTATCTGATAATGGACTTATAACTAGAATAGGTAAATAACTGATAAGACTTAATAATAAAAAGACAAATAACTTCATTTAAAAATGGCAAAGGACCTGAATAGACATTTCCCCAGAGGAGCTAATACAATGGCCAACAAGTACATGAAAAGATGCTCCTTATCATGAGCCATAAATCAAAACCACAATGAAGTACCACTCCACACCCCTAGGATGGCTATCATAAGGATGGACAATAACAAGTGTTGACAAGGATGCAGGGAAACTGGAAGCCTCATACAACATTGGTGGGAATGTAAAACGGTGCTACCATTTTAGAAAATTATTTGGAAAAAATATTCTGGTAGATCCTCAAAAGGTCCAACAAAGTTAACAAAGGCTCAGCAATCCCACTCTTAAGTATTTATTTACCCAAGAGAAATAAATGCATCCACACAAAAACTTGTATACAAATGTTCATAGCAGCATTATTCAGAACAGCCAACAGTGGAAACAACCAACTCCCACTACAGAAAGTGTAGAGAAGAATATCAGACAATTCCCTGAGGGCTGTGGTGGCCAGCACACTGAGCAGAGCCTTGGAAACAGAGGAGAGAAACAGAAATTGAAGCTGCATGATGAGAACATTCTGAGGCATGTGCATGATGGGATGGACGACCTCTGTGTTGCAGGGCCTGAAAGGAACTGAGAAGTGTGTTCTACTAATGGGAGGAAATGATTGGTTTCCTAGGCCCTGTAATATAATCGGATAAATAATTTAAGCGCTCTCATCCCACCTCAGTTCACAGAATCACTGCAAGAATCACTCACCTGAAATAGCAGCTTCCGAAAGCACTCTGAGTACCTCATTTTCCATCTCACAGCTGTTGCACAGCTCCTCCCACGTCCCTTTAAGTCCCTTCTTTCGAGCAAGTTCTGTTAGCTCTTTTTGATTTGGCACAATAAATCCAATGACGTAAGAATGGTAACTGAAATAGACAAAGGATAACTTAGCAAGGTCATTGAATTGCACACCATTTAACTGATTATGATTACGCTGCCAATTTAGTAGCCAAACCCTCACTGTTTTACAGAAAATGCATGAGGCATATGGGGCACTGGCATACTGAGTTCACACAACAGCCACCTTTTCCGATTCACAGCATGTCCCAATGCTTTAGCAGAGTTCATTGCTAAATAAACCTTATTATAACATTTCATGATCATTTTCAAATATGCACAGGAATAGTGCCATGTATACTTTTAAAAAGAAAATAACAAATATTAGAAAACTCATCTTTTAAAAAATCAATAATTTACATCAACAGGTTAAACAAAAATAAAAGTTAATGTAAATAAGTGTTATCTCAAGAAAGTTGGCAATAAATCAAAGTAATGTGATTATACTGATTTTCGTTTGTTATCATGAGAATTTATGTTGAAAGAGGAACCAAGCCCAGGCGGTGTGGCTCAGTGGTTAAGTGTCAACCTATGAACCAGGAGGTCACGGTTCGATTCCTGGTCAGGGCACATGCACAGGTTGCTTGCTCCGTCCCCGGTGGGCATGCTGATCAATGACTGTCTCTCATCACTGATGTATCTATCTCTCTCTCCCCCTCTCCCTTCCTCTCTGAAATCAATAAAAATATATATTTTTTTTTTAAGAAAAGAAGGAGGAACCAAGTTGCCTGCTAAAGGCAGGAACATCGTAACATAGCAGCAACAGCAGAAAGAGAAGGGCAATTCTGATTAATAACACACAAGTAGAACCCAGAACCATGGCTTCATTAACAAAAAATATTTCATTAAAGGATCAAATCATCCTATCTAATAAAGGAGTAATATGCAAATTAACCATCATTCCAACACACATGATGGCTGTCCCTGTGTGGACACAAAATGGCCACAAGATGGCCAGCAGGGGAGGGCAAATGGGAGGGACCAGGCTAGCAGGGGAGGGCAGTTGTGGGGCAATCATGCCTGCAGGGGAGGGCAGTTAGGGGTGACCAGGCCTGTAAGGGAGGGCAGTTAGGGGCAATCAGGCTGGCAGCGGAGCAGTTAGGCATCAATCAGGTTGGCAGGGGAGTGATTAGGGGGTGATCAGGCTGGCAGGCAGAAACAGGGGCAATTAGGAAGGCAGGCAGGCAAGCAGTTGGGAGCCAGCAGTCCTGGATTGTGACAAGGATGTCTGACTGCCCATTGAGGCCAGATCCTGGTAGGATCAGACATCCTTCTTGCCCATTTAGGCCCAATCCTAACAGAATCGGGCCTAAACATGCAGTCAGACATCCCTCGAGGGGTTCCAGATTGGAGAGGGTGCAGGCTGGACTGAGGGTCAACTCCCCACCCCAGTTTACAAATTTTATGCACCGGGCCTCTGGTTTATATATAAATGTAATAAATCTAACTGGGGCTGTACCTCAATGTCTGTTTCCAAAATGGCTTTTCTGATACCAGAGCTTATTTTTTCATAATCCTACATAATAAAAGCATAATGTGCAAATCAACCAAACAGAATGACCAGTCGCTGTGACACACACTGACCACTAAGAGGCAGGTGCTCAATGCAAGACTTGCTCCTTGGTGGTCAGTGCCGTAGCCAGACACTGGGCTCATGGCTGACAAGCGCAGCAGCAGTGATAGGAGCCTCTCCCACCTCTGCTGTGGGTGGACATCCCCTGGGGAGTCCCAGACTGTAAGAGGGGCAAGGCTGGGCTGAGGGCCAGCCCCCTCCCCCCACCTCAGTGCACGAATCTTGTGCACCAGGCCTCTAGTTTTACCTAATAATAGACAAGCATGTAAATTGAACAACGTAGGTGTTCTGCCCCACCCCCGTCTCTCTGGACCTCTGGGCAGCATGGGAAGGTGGGGCCAGAGTGGAAAGAGGCAGCTCCGGGGCCTGAGCAGAAAAGGGCTGGGCCAGAGTGGAAAGGCGGTGCCAGCAGCCAGGGAAAGGAAAGCCCATTCTAGCATCAGGCTTCGTGCATCAGGCTTCTAGTTATTATATAAACTGCTATAGTCAGGTTCCTAGGCTGGCCACACAACACTTGGTCATTACATTGGAGAATAATTACATCATGTACTACTGCCAGGGATAGTGTAATCAGAGCACCAATCTAAAATCCAACACATTTTCACCTTGGTGCAGGCTCCTCCATGGCCTCGGCCCTGATCAGGCTCATGCAGAAGGCAAACAACAATGTTTCCTTCACATCAATTCTCTGTTTCTCTCAGTCTTTCCCTCTCTATTCCACTATTCTACTCTTCCTAAAAATCAATGGAAAAAATATCCTCAGGTGAGGATTAAATAAATAAGTAAATGAGTAAGTAAATAAAATACAACACATTTTCCGAGAATGCACTTCTAGGATTTTAACTTTGAACTCCCCTTCCCAGCTGCCTCTAAGTCATCATGGGCTTTAACACAACCTAAGGAAAAAGCCCTCAGCCCTGATCAGGATTCCAAGCAAACTCACACATCCCCAATTCCTTTCTTTACTCCCTTTCCCCTTGACTGGCTCTGGAAAGCCTCCCTGTGCAGAGGGACAGGAAGCTAGGGGTCCCAAGGCAGCAGGAAAGAGGACTTTCCCTTCTTCATCTCCCTCCACAGAAGACACTGCAGTGAGATATAAAGCAGAAAATAACGAGGAAGATGAGGACGGAAGCACGAAAAGGGAAGAACTGGTGGGTGAATGGCTGTAATGAGAAGAGGCTGTTCCAGAGACAACAGAGCAGAAGGAAAAGTTCTCGGTAGCATTTTACAAAGAAGATCCACGTGCGAAGGAAGTGCCAATGGCACGCCGAATGTTCTACGTGAACGTTGCATGAATTCTACTTTCTTACCTGTTTGCATATGCACAAATGTTATCTATTAGTGGAAGATTCTTCAAAGCTGCCTCTACTTTCCCAAGAGAAACATATTCTCCTGCCTGAAGTTTTACAAGGTCCTTCTTACGATCTGTGCAAGACAAGGCCGGGAGGGGGATACATGGCAGGATAACATTAATAACACCTTTAGGACACATAGATATTGGCCATTCTCTAAAGCAATTTGCTACAAATTAAGTTCATTATAATACTTATGCTAAAATTAAAAGTATGTAATAAAACTAAGTCCTAATTTTGACATTATTAAGTATATTCTGTTTTTAAAAAATAGCTTTTAATAAGGGCCTCCCCTCATCAGGGCTTTGGTCATATTCCACGGAATGTATGTTCCTGGTATACATTAATCCCAAGGAGGTAAAGAATATACTCAGTAACAACTGAACAATCACTCTACCTGGAGAGATACATGTTGCGAAAACATCTCTCTCCAATGCTCTATGGTAACGTTAAGTGTTAAAGACACTCCAACCTGCTGCTTTGGAAAAAATTCCTGCCGGCGAGACCCGAGCTGAGTTTTGTGGAAAGACTGACCAATAGTCAAGTGGACCAGTGCTGGCAGAGAAAAGAGATGTGCCAGCTCAAATTACCACAGAAGAGGAGGAGGAAACCACCAGAAGTGGAGATGAAAGTGGAGAGGTGAACCAGGTCACACAACAGGGGAACCTTGAACTGAGCCTCTAGGAGCCACTAACAGGTTTCAGCAGAAAGGGGCCCAGTGGGGTCAGCATTTATATGACCACAGAAGGGGCAGCCTAACATGCTACCAGAATAAGAGAGACGGAGAGAGAATGCTCTTGTGGCCTACGTCATAAGGTCAATCAATGGGCTGTGGGTTAGATATGGGGAGCTGACTAAGCATCTTCTCCTGGGCCTCCGGTCATGACTAGGCAAGAAATGCCAGTGACTGAGGAAGAGAACCTCAGGGAAGAGCAGGGGAAGGTATCTGTCACCCCATCAGCTGTCAGGCCTTTCTTTGTTCTCAGAGGTGAGGCAAGGTCATGTCCGACAGGAGAGAACATGTCCAATAACTTCTAGACATCAAAGAAGTCACAAAGAACAATGTTCCCTATTACAAATCTGACTCTTTAAGGGTTAACTGATAAGATGCCACTGCTGCTGAACAGATTCTGAGACCTCTTTATCTGTCTCACCTTGTAATTCCACACACCCCTAAGTGTAAACTTTTATATTCTAAGGATGATACAACAGGCCATACCAACATTTCATAAAAATACATTCTTACATTAAGCAGCTTCTCTAAATACACCCGTTCATAAAAAACATGAGTCGCTCACCAATAATCTTTAAACAACCATCAGGATCGAACTCCCCAATGTCTCCAGTACAGAGCCACCTCTGCCCGTCTTCATCTTCAAAGAAATCAGCCTTTGTTTTTGCTTCATTTTTGTAGTATCCCATTGTCACGTTCTGGCCACCAATAAGAATTTCACCCCTGGGATGTGGTTTATCGGTATTGAAGTATCCACCTAATAAGCAGAATAATTTAGAGTTAATTCAGTATTTTTATCCCTATATGCATCATGTGAAAACTTGAAACTGTTAGTTTCTAAACAGGGACATCTGATTTCAATCCAATTAGAATTTCCCAAAGGAAATAAGGCAGATACTATGAATTAACAAAATTCATCAATGCAAAATTTTAGGTACAAAACTTCAGTTGCTTAAACATAGGCACTTATGCTTTCAAGCTATTATTCTGAGGAGAAAATTATTCAAAAATCTAACATCTATTGTATAAAATAATTACATTACTACACAGGAAACCTTAAAAATTCTGTAGAGATTCTTAAATATCATTCCAATAAAAGTATTAAATCATGCATTTAATAAGAGAATAATAAATTTCTGTATCAAATCAAATTCCTATATATTTAGAAGACGTTTTCTTACAGATAATTTCAGAATACTCCAAGTTTAAATTTATTAGACATATTCACTAAAAAATTACATCTCAGCCATAGAATCTTTATCTTTACTTTGTATAAAATAAAAAAAAGCATTCAAACAAATTATAAATAATATTTACATGTTAACAGGATCAAATAAAAGCTTTTTAAAGTAATTAGTATTTGCCCTGACAGGGTGGTTCAAATGGTTGAAGCATCATCCCACACACGAAAAAAAGGTTGTACAACCTAGGTTATGGGTTCAATCCCTGGTTGGGGTGCAACTAATCAATGTTTCTCTCTCTCCTTCATCCTCTCTCTCAAAAACCGATTAGGAAACATAAGCTCAGGTAAGGATTTTTTTTTTAAGTAATTAATATTAAAGTGTATATAACAACAGATTTTTATAAAATTACAGCAAAAATTTCCTTCTGATAATTCTGGGTTGAAGATCTCATAGAAAAGATGACAAAAAAATAAGGGAAATTTTCTTAATAGAACATAAATCTTATTAATTTTTTAACAATGTTTTACTGACCTTCCACAGAGAGGAAGGGAGAGGGTCAGAGAGCCAGAAACATCAATGAGACATCGATCAGCTGCCTCCTGCACACTCCCTACTGGGTATGTAGAGGTACAAGCCCTTGACCAGAATCAAGCCCGGGACCCTTGAGTCCCAGGCTGACACTCTATCCACCGAGCCAAACCAATTAGGGCTAAATTTTATTAATTTGTTTCTATAATGTAAAAGTTATGATAATGCCTAATTAACTGACATATTTACTAAGTACATTGTTGTTGTTTTTTTGCCATAATTGTTACTTGTATTTATTGATAATAAGCAAAATAAATTACAATTCTTCAGAATCATCTTAGCTGTAGATAAAATATATCTATTAATAAGGGACAAAAATGAGGAGTTTGAGTACTTTTATATTCTAAATAAGGAAGAAAATGAAGCACAATACATTTTTATTTATTTCAGAGAGGATGGGGGAGGGAGAGATAGAAACACCAGTGATAAGAATCACTGACTGGCTGCTTCCTGCACATCCCACACTGGCAATCGGGCCCACAACCCAGGCTTGTGCCCTGGCCAGGAGTCACATCACAACCTCCTCCTGGTTCACTGGTCGACACTCAAACACTGAACTACACTGGCTGCCAGGCAGCACCATTTTAAAGTTAACACTACACACATTGTTTTATGGTTAAAATATGTTATTACCTTCCTCCCAGTTCTTTAATTTAATTTCACAGCAAACTAATGGTGCTCCCACTCTGCCGGTATTGTAGTCCCACACTAAAAGGCAAGTGAAAAAAAAGTCTTTGATTACAGTAGTTAATAAATGGCTTCATTTTTTTAAATTACCAAAAACAATGATTTATCCCAAAGCTTAGATATCACCAGAGAATCCTTAAAAGAAGGTCACAAATTGGTGAACCACAGGCTGGGTGGCCCACACTGACTTTTTCTTTTGTTTTGCTGTTTTTAATCTAAATTGATTCGTAATACTTAAAAAAATCAAGACATTTAACATGTAAGGGTGCAATCTCCAGGACAATGGGCCCACCTTCCCAGCACATCAGTAATTCTAGTCTCCAGTAGAGGGCACATAGCCTGCTCCAGGTCCTCAGATTCCTCACCTACCACATTTTTTAATATCAGGGCCTGTTTCTCTCATTTAAGAAGCTGCCTGGTTCATGATTTTGTAGCACCCCATCTTAAGAAACAAAGACCTCGGAAGCCTCCCTCACATATCAGTTATGCCACCACACCCCATTTAAATTCACGCAGAGAGAGCTCAAAGACCAGGCTGGAGACTAAGAGGGCTAATATTCAAGAATTTGGGAAAAGAACTACCATTTATCAGAAATAAAATGCCAATATTTAATACTTTACAGTTTCACTTACAACAAACTGTAACTGATTAAACACACATCCAATGTGAGTCTTAAAAAAAGCAATTAAGATCCTCAAGAAAAGAAACCATATATGCATGTACTTAAGAGTGCTTGTTTATTTCCCACAAAACAAAAAATATAAAATACAGAGAATATAATTGAAAATAGGAAAATACAGAAGTAATGCAAGATAAGCCTATCATATGAAGAGTACACAAAAGTACTCAAGGTAAATAAGAAAAAAATCAGCCCTAGCTGGCGGGCTCAGTAGATAGAGCATCAGCCTGCAAACTGGAAGGTTCTAGGTTCAATTCCGATCAAGGGCACATGCCCAGGTTGTGGGCTCAGTCCCCAGTGGGGGGCTTGCAGGAGGCAGCTAATCAATGATTCTCTCTCATCATCGATGTTTCTCTCTCTCTCTCTCTCTCCCTTCCTCTCTGAAATCAATATATATATAATTTTTTTTTAATCAGCAGTGAAGAGGTTCAATATTTATCAGTACCCAAAAATTACAAAGTAGAAACACAGCTTTCTCTAATAGGGGAAACAAAGTAACTTCCTCCCATAAAAGGAATACATGAGGCCCTGTGGGTTCACCTGGGACCCAGCTGGGGAGCGAGAGGATCTCCTCCTCAACCACGTCATCATGGGAAGGATGAAAATTACACTCTCTAGATCTCTATATATACTTTACACACACCCTCCCCCCACAAGAAATATTTCTGAATTTGAGCCTTAATACACATACCTAAACAACTAGACCAGTGGTCGGCAAACTCATTATTCAACAGAGCCAAATATCAACAGTACAACGATTAAAATTTCTTTTGAAGCCGAGACCGGTTTGGCTCAGTGGATAGAGCATTGGACTGTGGACTAAAAGGTCCCGGGCTCGATTCCGGTCAAGGGCATGTACCTTGGCTGCTGGCACATCCCCAGGAGGGGGTGTGCAAGAGGCAGCTGATCGATGTCTCTCTCTCATCGATGTTTCTGACTTTCTATCCCTCTCCCTTCCGCTCTGTAAAAAATCAATAAAAATAAAAAAAATTTTTTAAATAAAAAAAAATAAATTAAATTTTTGAGAGCTGAAAACTGACTTCTGCACATGGGCCATGAAGTTTCAATTGCACTGTACAATCGCGCCCACACACGTAGTATTTTGTGGAAGAGCCACATTCAAGGAGCCAAAAAGCTGCATGTGGCTCTCGAATCACAGTTTGTCGACCACTGAATTAGACAAAACACATTAATTTTCTACATAAACGAAACATAAGAACTGATGTAATAAATGTACAGAATACAGCCAATGATTTTTACTAAAACTTTTCCAGAATGCTAATCTGTCTAATGAAAGAGTAATATGCAAATTGACCATCACTTCAACACACAAGATGGCTACCCCCATGTGGTCAAAGATAGTTGCCACAAGATGGCCAGCAGAGGAGGGGAATTGGGAGGGAACAGGTCTGCAAGGGAGGGTAGTTGTGGGCGATCAGGCCAGCAGGAGAGGGCAGTTAGGGGTGACCAGGTTGGCAGAGGAGGGAAGTTGGGGGTGACCGGGCCTGAAGGGAAGGGAAGTAGGAGAGGGACCAGGCCTGCAAGGGAGAGCAGTTGGGAGAGTCCAGGCCTGCAGGGAAGGGCAGTTAGGGATGATCATGCCTGCAATGGAGGGCAGTTAGGGACAAAGAGGCTGGCAGGGGAGCAGTTAGGCATCAATTAGGCTGTCAGGGGAGTGGTTAGGGGGTGATCAGACTGGCAGGCAAAAGCAGTTAGGGGCAATCAGGAAGGCAGGCAGGCGAGCAGTTGGGAACCAGCAGTCCTGTATTGTGAGAGGGATGTCCCAGATTGGAGAGGGTGCAGGATGGGCTGAGGGACACCCACCCTCCGTGCACAAATTTCGTGCACCGGGCCTCTAGTCCTATATAATAAAAGGCTAATACACAAATTGCACCCTCGACCGGGAGTTTGACCAGAAGGCAGGGCTGGCTGGCCAACCACCTATGGCTCTGCCCCTCAGCCAGCTCAACCCTCGATCAGCCCCCCCCTTCCCCTACTGGGGGCGGGGTCAGCCTGCCAACCTCCTGCGTCCCCTCCCCCCAGCTGGCCTGGCCCAACTGGCCCCTATCAGGCCAGGCCAGCTGACCCCATCAATGCACATATTCGTGCACTGGGCCTCTAGTTAGTTTATAATATTCCCTAGTTTATAATTTAGCATGAGAAACTCCTCTAGCTGAATTGCTATTAGACATACCTAATATTCTAAATCCTTAGGTCGATAATCACAGAACATGGAATTTACACTACAGTGCCAGAAAGATGCCGTAAACCCTCTTCTACATATTTGCAGAAAACAACCCATATCCAAAAATGGGAGTCAGAGTACCCAGCCTCTGCTGGACACTCCACTGTGCTATCACTCACCTTCTGTAATTGTTCCAGCCCCAGCAGACTCAGTGAGCCCATAGCCCTGGCCAACGGAACAGCAAAAGCAGATGTTCATGAATCGCTGCGTTGTTGCAGAAAGTGGAGCACCTCCACACAACAAAAGCTGAATATTTCCACCTAGCAAGCTCCGAACTTTCTGGAAAATAAACCTAGAAAAATTAATCAGAGAAATTACAGAATTTTAAAGCTGAATGGAATCTCCCAAATCATTTAGACTTATCTCCCAATTCTTATCCACAACCACACACCCAATTCAAGAGATTCTCTTAACTCACCACTTAAACCTTAATTTTTAAGACATGATATTTTCTTAAAATTTTTTCAACTAATATTTGAATTCAAAACTGTCAGGTTTAATTTTATATAATAATGAAAAACTCTTGCTAATGGACAGAGCAATTTGTTTTATATTATTCTATACTACACATTATACTAATACTGAATAATCCTATTTTATTTTTAAATTTAGTATTAAAAATTTTTTTTCAAGTTCTAATAAGTTTATTGTTTAAAAATATCTGATAAATTAAAAAAAATAATTCAAATATTTAATTGAAATGTTTCTGAGAATATACTAATAAAAGATTACTTACAATCTTGGTCAAAAGAAGGGTTTATTGTTGTCGTTTAAGTAACTTTGAAAAAGGCAAAGACCAAGTGGCAATCATCTATACTAATAAAAGAGTAATAGGCAAATTGGTCAGGACACCCTCATAGTAACAACCGAACAGCAGGCTGTGCAGGGCAATAAGGCCAGCAGGGGGTTAGTGAGGGACGACCAAACAACTGAACAGCAGGCTTTGTGGGGCAACTAGGCCAGCAGGGGGGGTTAGTGAGAAACAACCTAACGATTGAACAGCAGGCTGCATGGGGCGACCATACCAGCAAGGGGGTCAGTTGGGGGCAACCAGACCAGCGGGGGGTGGGGGGAAGGAGTGAGGGCAACCAGGCAAGCAGGGGGGTACAGTGAGGGGCAACCAGGCTGGCATGGGGGTGGAGGGGCAGTTAGGGACAATTAGGCAGCCAGGCAGTTGAGTGGTTAGGAGCCAGCAGTCTCAGATTGTGAGAGGGATGTCCGACTGCCAGTTTAGGTCCAAGCCCCGGGATCAGGCCTAAACTGGCAGTTGGACATCCCCCAAGGAGTCCTGGATTGAAGAGGGTGCAGGCGGGACACCACCACCACCACCACCACCCTGTGCATGAAATTCATGTACCAGGCCTCTAGTTTAATAATAATATTAACAGGCTTTACAAAGTAGGTTATATATATTGCTAAAGAGATAAAAGACAGGAAAAAGCTCATAAAGTTTTAAGTAAAGTAAAACATCTGAAAAACAATTAACCTACACACACACACACACACACACACACACACACACTAGAGGCCCAGTGCATGAAATTCATGCACGGGAGGGTAGAGGATGTCCCTTAGCCCAGCCTGCACCCTCTCCAATCTGTGACCCCTCAAGGGATGTCCGGCTGCCCATGTAGGCCCAATCCCAATAGGATCGGGCCGACATGGGCAGTCGGACATCCTTCTCACAATCCAGGACTGCTGGTTCCAAACTGCTTGCCTGCCTGCTTCCCTGATTGTCCCTAACTGCTTCTGCCTGCCAGCCTGATCACCCACTAACCACTACCCTGCCAGCCTAATTGATGTCTAACTGCTCCCCTGCAAGCCTGTTTGCCAACTCCCTTCCTCTGCTGGCCTGGTCACCCCTAACTGCCTTCCCCTGCAGGCTTGATAGTTCCCAACTGCCCTCCCTTGCAGGCCTGGTCCCTCCCAACTGCCCTCCCCTGCTGGCCTAATCACCCACAACTGCCCTCCCTTGCAGGCCTGGAACCTCCCAATGGCCCTCCCCTGCTAGCCAGCCATCTTGTGGTGGCCATCTTGTGTCCACATGGGGGCAGGATCTTTGACCACATGGGGGTAGTCATCTTGAATGTTGGAGTGATGGTCAATCTGCGTATTACTCTTTTATTAGGTAGGATAGAGGCCTGGTGCATGGGTGGGGGCCAGCTGGTTTGCCTTGAAGGGTGTCCTGGATCAGGCTGGGGGTTCCCTTAGGGGAATGGGTCGGCCTGGGTGAGGGGTCTGTGGTGGTTTGCAGGCTAGCCACACCCCCTGCGACCCAAGCGGAGGCCCTGGGATCTGAGATTAATTTATGTTCTACAATTAAAACTTAGTAGCCTGGAGTGGAGCCAAGCCTTCTGCTCACTCCATGGCGACAGCCATTTCTGTTTAAATTCTATAATTGCAACTTTGTAACCTAGAGTAGAGGCTTAGGCACTAGGGCTATAGAAGCTTGGCTTTCTCCATCACCCAGGCAACCCTAGCCTCTGCTCCCACCATTTCTGTTGAAATATATCTTCTATAATTGAAACTTTGTAGCAATGAGTAGAGGCCTAGGCTGGCAATGGCAGGAGGAGAGCTTGGCTTCCTCTGTTGCCGGGAAAACCCAAGCCTCCCTCCTGCTCTCAGTGGCCACAGCCATCTTGGTTGGGGCTTATTTGCTTCTGATTGGCTGGTGGGTGTGGCTTGTGGGTGTGGCTTGATCAAAGGTATAGTCAATTTGCATATTACTCTTTTATTAGATGGAGATATATATATATATAAAATGACTAATATGCAAAGTGTCCCCTTGGGAATTCAACCAGGACACCGGGAGTTCAAGGGCTTGGTATGACATGAGGTGACCAACAGAAGGTGGTGCAGAACAAAGGGAGACCCCGCCACCAGCCAGGGAAGGGAAGGGAAGGGGAGTTCATAATTGCCGGCCAGGCCTAGGGACCCTATCTGTGCACATATTTCATGCACTGAGCCTGTAGTATTCCCATAAAAAATAACCTTGAAAATAATACTTTCATTTCTAAATTCTACAATATTGTATAATTAAATCTTACTCTATTAGCACTACAAACACAAAAAATTAATAGATCTGTGGTAAAACTGGTCATTTAACACTTTAAGCACAAAAAATTAGTCACTTTTTATTGCCACTTTATATTCATACTAGAAGCTCGGTGCCTGAAATTCGTGTACAAGGGGCGGGGGGTGTCCCTTAGCCCAGCCTGCATCCTCTCCAATCTGGGACCCCTTCAGGGATGTCCAGCCACCTGTTTAGGCCTGATCCCAGAGCAACATCAATGATAAGAGAGAATATCATTGATCAGCTGCCTCCTGCACATCCCACACTTAGGATTCAGCCTGCAACCTGGGCATGTGCCGAGACCAGGAATCGAACCATGACCTTCTAGTTCAGAGGTCAACTCTCAACCACTGAGCCACTCCGAAAGTATCCCTTTTACTTTTTAAAATAAATTTATTTCTTACCGCTACTTAATTAACAGGGCTATAACAAAGCAACTCAATTATCCAGAGGGAGAACCTTTTCTTACCTGTCACACAGGGGAGTACTTCGCCCTTTGGAAATCTGTTCCATTTTATAATTATAGGCCAGAATAAACAGATTACGTTGAAAACTACTCATTTCATTTACTTTATTCATGACATTTTTGTAGATTCGATCCATGATTTCCTAGACATATAAAAATTAGTTAATACAGTGAATGATGTTATCGGCTGCCTTACACATATTAAAATCTTCACATCAAATTAATAGTTCTATCAATATTGAGATGTTTCAAAAGATATATCTCATCAGGAACACATTTTTAAGATACTGCCAAAATTAGTTTAAAAATTAGGTTTCTGTGAAAATAACTTTTAATAGCAAACATTTAAGTAGGTGTTCATTAGTAGTAAGAGAAAAGCATTTGGGCAGTAATATATCATTATTTTTTATATTGCTTTTTTCATCTTATTTATTCTGAACTAAAAAACTGAACTCATTAAGTAAATATACACTATATGAAATGATTTTAGTTATAGGGTACCACATTCTTTGCTCTCAAGAGGACCCTGGGTTATTTTGGCTGGTTTTGTCTTTCAATGCTGCACCCAGGAAATTTTCCTTGTCTGCACTGTACTTTGCTTGTACAGGCCTATTACTACTATGAAATATACTTTAATGACTTCAAATAGTTTTTCCTCTACAATTTTAAATTAAATTGAATTTTTACATAAACTGAAAATTTAAAGCAAGATAGTACTAAGAAAAGGATATACCTATAGAAATTCCAAAATCACCGGTCATTTATGTTTGATTTTGGAATAACTATGTAATTATACTTAAACATGAGCACTCAGATATCTGGTCATAATTCCCAACACTTACAAACAAAATCAGAAAGCCACACACAGAGAGAAAATCATTGTGTCTCATTTCCATTAACCTGACTCAGGCCCCTCCCATTTAAGTAGCACCAACTTCTCAGCCACTTTTTTTGGTGTCTAGGCCAAACTTTCCTGAGGACTCAGGAGGTAATTACACTACTTGCTTAGAAGAAGGTGATCTTAACTCTTCTCTCCTATCTCCTGCTGAGCTTCAGGTTTCTACTAATAGCAAACAAACTTCAGGAAAAGAATCTGAACAAGAAGCTATCCAGAGAAAGGCACTAATGATATGATAACAAAGACTATATCCATAGAGCTCCAAGTAACACAGAAAATCAATGAGGATAAACCCGACATGACCTCCTCAACCACAGTGTCTTCCCAACGGCCTGTAAGTCGTAGCAGGTGACACTTCTTGAGAACTCAATACTAATTAGTGGTCAGTTCTTACCGGAACCGCTGCCATCAATGTTGGCTTCAACACGGACGTATCCCCTTTGCTTCCTTTTTTTATTTTTGAAGACTATAGCGAGAGAAAAAATGATCTACATGTAGTGACTCTTATTTTAAATTCAATTAAATTCTTAGATTAAAAAAACGTATTATAAATTCATCATTTTAACTTACTTATGATCTAAAAAGCAAGTGCTTATTTTAAAATGAACTGTCATCTTCACAATATAGTGCCAAACTGTCAGGGAAAATGTGTTAAAAATGACTGATTTTTTTGTATTTCAAGTCACAGACACTTAATTTACCTGATCCGCTAACGTCTGTGGTGACGAGTAGCCAATGCGGCATCCGTGAGACAGACAGACAAGCTCCGCGCTCAGTTCTAACACGTGGGCCAGCGGCAAATAGCCAATGTAAACATCTTCCTCTCTGAAAGAAAGGGGAGCTGAGAAGAGAGGCCAGGCGCACTCTCTGAAAGTGGCTACAGTGGGAGCAAGTTTGAGAGGGCACAGGGGAAGGCCCTCAGGGCATCAATCTGACTCCACACGTGGTGCGTGAGAGGAGAGCCAGGGAGGCTTACTATAACAGACGTGAACACTGGCCTCCCCCCATTTACTCGCTAAGACATACCCCAGGCGTGGAATCCTTTCCGCCATCCCCGTGATGCCGGCAATGACGTTGCTGTGGGAGATCATGACCCCCTTGGGAAGTCCTGTGGACCCGCTTGTGTACATGATTACTGCAATATCTGAGGGTGCCGGTGTGCTCTGAGGTTTGTTTTCTGTATTGGAGAAAAAAAACACAGACACAATGCACTTCTAAGAAATCTAGCCAAAGCACTGATTTTTTTCATAATAATGTGTTTATTAACTCAATTCAATAATTCTTCATTGTAATCACACAGGTCAAGAAAACAAGTCCTGGTACATAAGGAACATACAGTCTGTTGGGATAGACTAACATATAAATCTATCGTACAATAAAAATGAACTGTCATCTTTATGAAGAAAAATAAAGCAAGATGAGTAAAGCCACTTAGATGAAAAGGTCAGGAGAGGCCTTTCTGGGACTGATATTTTAGTCAAGACCTGAGGGAAGTGAGAAAGAGCCAGGAAAACCCTGAGTGGGAGATTGTTTCGAGTAGAAAATAAGTACAGAGCAGTAGGAAGTGTGGTGGGGAGGAGCGAGCAAGAGAAAAGTAGCAGGAAGGAAGCCGGGCCCACACCATGTCGAGCCTTCAAGGCTAGAACTTAGGATTTCACTTGGGGGGAAAGCAATGTTGCTTTGTCATCATCCTGGACAAGGATTCCTTTAGCTGCTGTGTGGCTACCTAACTTAAGAAAGGCAAGGAAGGAGGTAGGAAGATAAAAGGCTATTCCAGATATGCAACTAAAAATTAGGGTGGATGAACAAGGGTACATTTGCTAAAA
Organism: Antrozous pallidus; assembly: GCA_027563665.1. Classification (NCBI taxonomy): domain Eukaryota; kingdom Metazoa; phylum Chordata; class Mammalia; order Chiroptera; family Vespertilionidae; genus Antrozous; species Antrozous pallidus. Next base: position 26,175,764 of record CM050508.1, on the reverse strand, counting down.
ATGTTCTCTGCTTCGAAGTGGTAATTAATTAAATTGGCTACACTCGGAATTCTGGATTAAGGACAATGTCCTCCATTTGACAAGCGTTAGGACAGCAGCAAACATCCTACAGAGGACATAGGGTAGACAAAGAGAAGTGGATCGTGGGTGGCACTGATGATCTACCTGAATTAATTTGGGAACTACCCAAAATGTGGACTTCCTAAGCAAGCAGAGGAAAACTTTTGACATGTTCCCAAGTGAACCCTTCCTCTCCTGTCTGGAGACATATTTTTCGACAACTGTTCTCATTCAGGTCCTCACTCCCGAATCTACATCCACACCTTCATTCCACTTCTTGGAACTTGCTCTCTGAGGTGACATCTGCTTAGTCAATGGTCCCTTGCCCTCCTGTGTCATCTGACTCACCCTGTGCACCTGCTCCTCCTGACTCCTGCCTCACTGAGATATGATTTCTCCCTTCTTCTCTGGCCAATCCTGGGTGGCATATAAATGCACCAATCTCCATAGGTGACCTCTCCTACTCCACAGCTAATTAAAACCTCACTGCCAGACACCTAAGCTGTTTGTTGTAGCAGCAGCACTTTAAACAGGAAGTGTTGGCAGCAAGCAATCTCATCGCCTTTGGGGGCTAGGGATGTGCCCCTCAAAGTGAATTGGGAGACTCTCCATCCATAGTAGACAGAAGAAGAAAACAAATAAACAAACAAAAACTGCTTCTGGCTTCTAAATCTCCTAACTCCACACTTCACTGGAGAGAGCGAGACTTGTATAGTCACTGCCCACTAGACAGTGACATCTGAAAGCCCCACCAGCACTAAAATTCAATCTGCCCAAAATTAATGTCCGCATAACCCCATTCCAGAGTTCAGCCAATGCTTACATTGAATTAGACAGTAAGTATCCAACTAGAAAAGCAATATACCCCAAAATCTAAGCAGCTTTCTCTGATATCCTTAAATACCAATATACTTGCTAACATTTTCTGACACCTATTTGAAAGAAGGAAATCCTGGAGTTACCATGCCTAGGTGTGCTGGTTGGAGGATAAAAAGATGTCCTCTCTGGAAGAGGTACAGGGAACAGAGTAAAAGGAGGGATCTGAGTTTAGGTATCTTTAAATACTCACAAATAATTATTCCACAGAGGACAAGTTTAATGCCATTATTTATAGAACTAACTTTAAAACATCTAAAATTACCAGAAAAATGAAACGGAAAAATTGTATAAAGTAAAACGTGCTTAAAACTAAATTCAATTAAATACTATTTTTAGAACATTCATAGATCACTGCTTACGTTTTTCCTTACACCTTTCTTAAAAGGGTCGATGGAAGTACACCCAGAGTGATCTTACTCCCAGAGACATGGTCTAGCAATTACTCTGGAAAGCATGGTCCCTGGGGCACACAGAAGGGACAGGGCGCTGCGACATACCCGTGCTCGCCTTGGCTCCCAGAGCCTGCACTGCGGCCATGGTGTGCACGATGACGCCCTTGGGGAACTCGGACCAGGTAGGCGGCTTACCATCAACAGTGATGATGTGCCGCAGGCGTGGAGCTAAAGAAACTATATCCTGGAAACACACAAGCATTCACCGTGTTCATTATTCTTCACGAAGTAGCTTAGCAAATGGTCCAGATCACAAGGAAAGCAGTTTACCATATTCAATGAATTATTAACTTCTTGCCTCAAAATAAAGGGGTGGAGTAAGAATACCCCTTTTTCAGATGGAGAAATATTGGTCTGAAATTTAAATTACTATTCTTTAGCACCAGATTTACTGGTATCTCTGCTTTTTGGTAAAACCCTGATCAACACAGTTCCTTCCTCACAAAACAGGCATGTAAACATAGGCTGCCTGAACTGCAGGGGAGCCAATCCCCTTATGTAATAAGAGGCTAACAGATGCAGAGGAAGGGGAAAGAATGGCACTCACTTATAAACTTGTATATTTTTTTTAAACCAGAAATTATTTTTAATGGGGTTACCTAGGAATTAAAAAAGCCCATTTTTCCTGTAGTTTCATAAAGTCTCTCTTTTCCCTTTAAAAAATTCTCAAAACTCATGACTCAATGCTTCAGTAATAAAATTATGTTTAAAAATAACCCTTCAAAATTAAAATTTAATTAAAAATAGACTAGACAATAGATGAGCATAATGAAGAAAAGGTTTATGAACTCCACTTTAGATATGGGAATATTAATAATTTTTAACTCTCTTGCACTAGTTATATGTATATATGAAATCCACTTTTCCTTTACTAAAGGGATAAAGTGATATTCCTATAAGTTTATAAAGATAATAAGAATTTTTAAATATCATAAAAGAACTAAGCATCAATAATAGAGCTTATGACACTGAAAATTCAAAAGTATCGGACAGTTATTAAAACAACTCCAGTCCTCACCTTTAACTTTGTTTGCAAGAGTTCTTTACTAGTAATGATGTTGGTCACCTCTGTTTCATTTAGTCCATGAACAATTGCGGGACCTCCCAGAGTTGCATACAATGTAACAACTATAGGGAAAAGAAGGGCAAGTCAATACTTGAACATTTCAAGGGCATACTAGGTAAAGCCTTGAAAGTGTACATGAATCAGAAGGGAGCATACTAAACCCTCCATCATTAGATCCATAGTTTATGGTCTAACGGTACTGTTTTCCCAAATTCTTAATATGCTAATTAACATTATGCCTACTTACCCTATCCTAATTTCCCCCAAGGTTTTCAATATTTTAAAATTTAAAAATATTTCATTGTATTTTGTTTCACCTATAGATTTACTATGGGACTGTCATATCAGAAGTAATCATATCTGATTTCTGAAATGTCAAATTTCAGATGTTAACTACTTGGTACTAAAATATGAAAAAATATATACCAATTAAGATAACATATTGTCAGATTTGTTATTACATGTTACAGTAACAGCATGAACAAGTGTGAATACTGCTTATCCCAAAGCAGAAAAATCCAAAGAAAAACATTCTTTAAAATGCTGAAATTAAATAAATGGTGGCTTTTTAATTGCTTTCTGCTTAACTCAATAGAGTAAGACAACGTTGACTTTAAGAAATTATTATTTTAAAGCTTCTCAAAAGAAACACTTTATAAGCCTAAACCTGTGAAAATAAAAAGGTGTAACAATTTAGCCGAGACCGGTTTGGCTCAGTGGATAGAGCGTTGGACTGCGGACTGAAGCGTCCCGGGTTCGATTCCGGCAAGAGCATGTGCTGTGGCTGCGGGCACATCCCCAGTGGGGGGTGTGCAAGGGGCAGCTGATCGATGTCTCTCTCTCATCGATGTTTCTGACTTTCTATCTCTTTCCCTTCCGCTCTGTAAAAAAAAAAAAATCAATAAAAAAAATTTTTTTAAAGGAGTAACAATTTAAAGGGGAAAAAAACAGTGAAGGTATTTACAGCAAGAAATCTGGTAAAAGTACCTTTTGTTTCATCTAGAACAGGGGTGGGGAATCTTTTTCCTGCTAAGGACCATTTGGATAAATTTAACATCATTCTCGTGGCCATACAAAATTATCAACTTAAAAATTAGTCTGCTATATTTGTTCAGCCATTTAATTAACTCACCCCTATTACCTTGGCAGGACCAGAACAAATGACTTCTCAGGCCTGTATGGCCAGCAGGCCGGGCATTCCCCAACCCTGATCTAAAGGATAAGATAATGTCTATACTTAATATCATATTTTGGCACCAAGAACTCTCAACTAAGCTCCCAAGACTACGTCACAGACTGAGGCATGATAAACAGCATTCAAATAAAAACAGTATAAAAATTCTCTATAATTTAGCCTCGCACCTGGATTTGAGTATTGGAAGTATTTTAAAGGGCAACTGCTACCTCTAATAGAAGTGGCCTAACAAAATGATGCCACCTTCAAAGGGGAAATCCTGATGAAGCAGTGTATAGACATGGCTCCTTAAACCCAGATAGTCCCCTATTAGTCGATTCAAGTCCACTTACTACAGTGACTGCACCAACTGTTCCACAACTAGTTCCTTTTCCCAAAAACAGATCAGTAATTTTATTTTTTTAACTTAATTTATATATATATATATATATATATATATATTATTGATTTTTTTTACAGAGAGGAAGGGAGAAGGACAGAAAGTCAGAAACATTGATGAGAAACATCCATCAGCTGCCTCTTGCACGCCCCCTACTGGGGATATGCCCACAGCCAAGGTACATGCCCTTGACCGGAATCAAACCTGGGACCTTTGAGTCCACAGGCCGACACTCTATCCACTGAGCCAAACCAGTTAGGGCTACAGATCAGTAATTTTAAATAACAACAAATTCTCCACTGACTGAATACAAGGTGAAAAATAACATCAGAATTTTACTCGTAAGAGTGAAATAGTTATAATAAAAGACAGTATATCTCTCCCACAATAATGTAGGTCCACTCTTCCAGAAGACAAGAAAAAGAAAGCCCACGTACGCTGAAAGTTATACATAAAGCACGCCTGTGCAGCAATCATCCACTCGGCCCTGGTTTCACAGAAGATAGCAATGTTGGTCTTTGGTTTCTGACCCAACACCTGTAAGCCATTTCCAAAATTCAAAGCTCTAACGTAGACATCTTCATAGGAGAGCCAATTATAGTGTCCAAGAATAACCTGGTAAAACAAACAAAAACCACACAAATAGCTTTGAATATAACTAAAATATTAGTTTCTAGAAAGCCAGGATGTGTTCCAAATTTTGACAAATCAGAAAGTTATGTTTGCATGTAATTAAGCTATTTTTTAACAAAAAGTGGGTTTCAAGTGAAAAATCTGTTTTGAAAATTAGCTATTTTGTGATATCTTCTATGACAATTCAAATTTTATGCTAAATCTTTAACATAAAGATTTAACAAAAATATTTAACATATTTTTTGTGGGGGGGAGGGGTTTTTTTATATTTTTTTATTGGTTTTTTTACAGAGAGGAAGGGAGTGGGATAGAGAGGAACATCATTGAGAGAGAATCATCGATCAGCTGCCTCCCACACACACCCCCATTGGGGATGCACCCGAAACCAAGGTACATACCCCTGACCAGAATCGAACCTGGGACGCTTTATCCACTGAGCCAAACTGGTCAGGACTGTTTTTTGTTTTCAAAAATATTCAGGTTTTGACAGGATCTTAAAGGTCACATTTCTGGCTCAAGGGTCATATACTAATAATTCACTTATAGATTTTATTCACTTAAAGGATTTGGCTAATAATTGAAAATTTAGCCTAGTACAAAACATTAATGACACCAAAACTTTACTTTCTCAATATCAGATGGTAAAATACCATACACAAAAAGAAAACTGGCCAGGCTAAGAAAAAGGTTTATGATGGTTCCATTTGAATGGCTGTATCTGACACTAGATAAGCAAAGTGAACAAGTCTCTTCCCGTGACCCGGTTTGGACCAGAACACTCCCTGGCACTGCCAGACATTCAGTATTTCTTCTGTGCTTTCCAGAAGTTCAGGTAACATTGAGTCTACATTAGTAACAATCTCCTTTTAAAGCTGGTTAACATTTTTATCTTTAGGCTAGATCAGACTATAAATACCCAACTATATACAAACTGACTTAAAAGCTCCTTTCACTGCAAAAATATAGTTCCCAAATATGGCTTTGTCATCAATATATGTCACACACAAAACCATCAAACCATATTCATTTTCAAAAATGCTACAACATTTAAGAGATTTCCAGAAGATGGGAGATAAAAATTGAAAAAGGATAAATGCTGCCCTCTAGTGTCCAATTCCATAATGAACTTAAGAGAGACTTATTTTGATGGATAACATGACTTTTTGACTATATTTAAAATACTTATTTAATGTTAGCGGTCCCAAACCTTGCTTTTCACCCCCAAAACATGGTCAGCATGGGGAGCTCCAAACTTCAAAAGGAGCTTTGTGGGGGTGAGAAGACAGATGAGAATTGGGCCAAAACATGCAGAAACTGGATTGCAATTAAGAATTTTACTCTATTTTTTTTAATCTTTATTGTTCAGTTTATTAATTACATTGTTTCCCCTTTTTATCCCCCTATAGCTCCCCTCCACCCTGTACCTATCCCACCCTCCACCGTCACCTCCCCCTCCCCACTGTCCTCTCCCATTGTTGCAAGATTTTTGTCCAGTCTCTTGCTGCATTTCCCACAACCCTTTTCTCCCCAAGAATTGTCAGTCCATTAGTCTCTATGTCCATGTCTCTGTTATATTCACCAGTCTATCCTGTTCAACAGCCTATCAATTCACTTGATTTTTATGTTCATTTGTTGATAGATGTGTATTTGTTGTTCATAATTTTCATCTTTACCTTTTTCTTCTTCCTCTTCTTAAAAAATATCTTTCAGCATTTCATATAATGTCGGTTTGGTGGTGGTGAACTCCTTTAGCTTTTTCTTATCTGCGAAGCACTTCATCTGACCTTCAATTCTGAATGATAGCTTTGCTGGATAGAGTAATCTTCGTTGTAGATTCTTGCTGTTCATCACTTTGAATATTTCTTGCCACTCCCATCTGGCCTGCATTGTTTCTGTTGAGAAATTCGCTGACAATCATATGGGTGCTCCCTTATAGGTAACCATCTGTTTTTCTCTTGCTACTTTTAATATTCTCTCTTTGTCTTTTGCTCTTGGCATTTTAATTATGATGTGCCTTGGTGTGGTCCTCTTAGGGTTCCTAGATATTGGGGTTCGGTGAGCTTCTTGGACTCCTAAGTCAATTTCTTTCAACAGGTGTGGGAAGTTTTCGGTCACTATTTCTTCAAATAGGTTTTCATTGTTCTGGCCTCTCGCTTTTTCTGGCACCCCTATAATTCGGATGTTGGTATGCTTGAGGTTGTCCCAGAGGCCCCTTACACTATCTTCAATTTTTTGGATTCTTTTGGTTTCGTGCTTTTTCAGATGAGTGGATTTTACCTCTTTGTATTTCAAATCTTTAACTTGGTTCTTGGGGTGCTCCAGAGCATTTTTAGGTCTTTGTATAATATTTTTTGTTTCAGTCAGTGTATGCTTAATTTCTGGTTGGTCCTTTTTCATATCCTTGAGAGTCTCCTTTATATCCTTGAGGGTCTCTTTCATTTCCTTGTAGGACTCATTCATTTCCACCTTGGTCTTGATCATTTCCTTGCAGGTCTCGTTTATATCCTTGAGGGTCTTGTTCATTTTCTTGTAGGACTCATTCATTTCCTTTGCGGTCTCACTTATTTCCTTATAGGCCTCGACCTTTTGTTGGAGCCTCTTGAAAAACCCTATAACCGTGGTTTTGAATTCCATGTCCAGTCGTTTTTTTTCCTCCATTTCTTTCACATCTGATTTCTTTCCATGTTGCTGCATGGTGGCTGCTTCCCTGACTTGGTCAATTAGCTTTGTGTGGTAGACTTCCTACTAGGGATAGTGGTTCAGCCTCCCCGGTTACCTGAGGTGGATATGGGCTGCACAGTCTTGCTGAAGTTAAGCTCAGTTAATCGTTGTTAGCACTTGGAGGGTTGACCTCCAGGCCAATTGTCTGTGAAGCTCAGCTGTGCTCAGGTTGGATGGGCGGAGTCTCCGGGCCAAGCAGACAGTGTTAGCTCTGCCCTATGCGGCCCCGGGGATTCTGTGCCGGGGGCAATGGCCGCCAGCACCTCTGAGAGAGCCGCTGCCGAGCTCCACCGGCTGCCGGGGAATTCAGACTTTCCCAAAATGAGTCTGCATGCGCAATGTCTCACCCAGGGTCATAAAACAAAGCAGTCTGACGGTTTTCTGAATGAGAGGCAAGTCGCGGTGCGCTCTCTGCGCCGTCACGCAGCCGAGCTGTTTGTGCGCAAGCTGCCTTCTCCACAAGCTGGGAGACCCAGCAGCACCCGAGCTTCGGCGTGCCCTCCCACTGTCCAGTTTTCACCCCGTGTGATAGTGGGTTCTCTGGACTTCGCCCAGAGCTGGAGAATCAGTCCAGTGAGACACCTTTGTCTCCCCGTTCGAGAAAACTGGCCAGTTTTTAGCCGCCCGCCCTCTCCGCGGCGCGCACTCCAAACCTCTCTCCGCGCGAATCTTTCAATGCTGTCCGCCGCTGCTCCTCCGAGTCACAGTGTCTTTTCTTCACTTTTATTTGTGGAATTTTCACTCGGCCAGCTTTCTGGTGATTCTGGAAGGTGTTTGTTCTTTCGTTAAGCTGTAGTATTAAAATTGCTGATTATGACGGCAAGATAGGAATTTTACCTTTGCCGCCATCTTAGTTCTCCAGAGGATGATTTTCTTAATGTCACCTTTCCACAACTGGTAAAGCGGGGACCGGCTCAGGGCGCAGGATGACGTCTTTGCACCAAGCACATTGTCTTGATCAAGCCTCACTCTTCATCCAGCAAACAACCGGCCATCGGTTTGCTGATTTTCTTACCTCTGTTTCCCCAGGGAGAATGCCAGCGAACTGTAAACGCCCATGCACCGACTGGCCAGCTGCTTGGGACTCTCGTGCCCCCATCAAATAGCCAAGAATTTTACTCTAAAGAAAAGCATGAGCGGGGAAGAACCAAGATGGCGGCATAGGTAAAACACCTATCTTGCTGTCATACTCAGCAATTTTAATACTACAACTTAACGAAAGAACAAACACCTTCCAGAATCACCAGAAAGCTGGCTGAGTGAAAATTCCACAAATAAAAGTGAAAATAAGACACTGTGACTCAGAGGAGCGGTGGCGGACAGCGTTGAAAGATTCGCGCGGAGAGAGGTTTGTAGCGCGCGCCAGCGGACAGGGTGGGTGGCTAAAAACCGGCCAGTTTTCTCGAACGGGGAGACAAAGACGTCCCACTGGACTGATTCTCCAGCTTTGGGTGAAGTCCAGAGGACCCAGTATCATACGGGGTGAAAACTGGACAGTGGGAGGGCACGCCAAAGCTCGGGTGCTGCCGAGTCTGCCGGCTTGTGGAGAAGGCAGCTTGCGCGCGAACAGCTCAGCTGCGTGACTGCGCAGAGAGCGCTCTGCGACTTGCTTTCTCACTCGGAAAACTGTCAGTCTGCTTTATTTTACGACCCTAGGTGAGACATTGGGTGTGCAGAGTCATTTGGGGAGAGTCTGAATTCCCCGGCAGCCGGTGGAGCTCGGCAGCGGCTCTCTCTCAGAGGTGCTGGCGGCCATTGCCCCCGGCGAAGGGTCCCTGGGGCCGCACAGGGCGGAGCTAACGCTGTCTGCTTGGCCCGGAGACTCCGCCCATCCAACCTGAGCACAGCTGAGCTTCACAGACAATTGGCCTGGAGGTCAACCCCTCCAAGTGCTAACAACGATTAACCTGAGCTTAACTTCAGCAAGACTGTGCAACCCATATCCACCTCAGGTAACTGGGGAGGCTGAGTCACTGTCCCTTGTAGGACATCTACCACACAAAGCTAATTGACCAACTCAGGGAAGCAGCCACCATGCAGAGACATGGAAAGAAATCAGATGTGAAAGAAATGGAGGGAAAAAAACGACTGGACATGGAATTCAAAATGACGGTTATAGGGTTTTTCAAGAGGCTCCAACAAAAGGTAGAGGCCTATAAGGAAATAAGCAAGACTGCAAATGAAATGAATGAGTCATACAAGGAAATGAACGAGACCCTCAAGGATATGAACAAGACCTGCAAGGAAATTATCAAGACCAGTGTGGAAATGATTAAGACCCACGTGGAAATGAATGAGTCCTACAAGGAAATGAACAACACCCTCAAGGATATAAAGGAGACTCTCAAGGATATGAAAAAAGACCAACCAGAAATTAAGCATACAATGACTGAAATACAAAATATTATACAAAGACCTAAAAGTGCTCTGGAGCACCCCAAGAACCAAGTTAAAGATTTGAAATACAAAGAAGCAAAATCCACTCAGCTGAAAAAGCACGAAACCAAAAGAATCCAAAAAATTGAAGATAGTGTAAGGGGCCTCTGGGACAACCTCAAGCATACCAACATCCAAATTATAGGGTGCCAGAAAAAGAGAGAGAGCAAGACAATGAAAACCTATTTGAAGAAATAGTGACCGAAAACTTCCCACACCTGGTGAAAGAAATTGACTTAGGAGTCCAAGAAGCGCACCAAACCCCAATATATAGGAACCCTAAGAGGACCACACCAAGGCACATCATAATTAAAATGCCAAGAGCAAAAGACAAAGAGAGAATATTAAAAGCAGCAAGAGAAAAACAGATGGTTACCAAAAAGGGAGCACCCATACGATTGTCAGCGGATTTCTCAACAGAAACGATGCAGGCCAGACGGGAGTGGCAAGAAATATTCAAGGTGATGAATAGCAAGAATCTACAACGAAGATTACTCTATCCAGCAAAGCTATCATTCAGAATTGAAGGTCAGATAAAGTGCTTTGCAGATAAGAAAAAGCTAAAGGAGTTCATCACCACCAAATCAATACTATATGAAATGCTGAAAGATATTCTTTAAGCAGAGGAAGAAGAAAAAGATAAAAGTGTAAATTAGGAACAACAAATACACATCTATCAACAAATGAATCTAAAAATCAAGTGAATTAATAATCTGATGAACAGGATAAACTGGTGAATGTAACAGAATCACGGACATAGAGAGGGAATGGACTGACAACTCTTGGGGAGAAAGGGGGTGTGGGAAGTGCAGCAAGAGTCTGGACAAAGATCATGCAACTATGGGAGAGGACAGCGGAGGGGGGTGACGGCGGAGGGTGGGATGGGTACCAGGTGAAGGGGAACTATAGGGTGAAAAAAAGGGGAACAATGTAATTAATAAACTGAACAATAAAGATAAAAAAAAAAAAGAAAAAAAGAAAAGCATGAGCTACCTCCTAGCTACTCCTAGATTTAAGATTCAAAGTGTCTAGCTTTTAAGTGTCAGAGAATATATGTATTCTGAAAAGGCATCCTATATAATAAAAGCCTAATATACTAAGTGTCCATCTTCCATTCAACCAACCAAAGTATGACATGCTAAGGCCACTCAACCACTCACTATGATATGCACTGACCACGAGGGGGCAGACAGTCAACTGGTAGACCAGTGGCTATGATCACCAGAGGGCAGACACTTTAACTGGTAAGACAGCTTGCTTCTGGGGTCCAGCCAATCAGTGAGACAGGCCAGACATGCCCTGGTGCCATCCTTCGGTCCCTCCCTGGCTGGCTAACCTCCCGCGTCCCTCCCCGGCCCCAATCATGCACTGGTGGGGTCCCTCGACCTGGCCTGTGCCTTCTCTCAATCGGGGACCCCACAGGGGATGTTGGAGAGCCAGTTTCAGCCCGATCCCGCAGGCACCGCTGAGGGATCCCACCAGTGCATGAATTCGTGCACCGGGCTTCTAGTCACATATACAGTCCAAATATATAAAGCCATATGATGGTGCCACCCTGTGGCAAAGAAACAAGATCATGAGTTTAATGCAAGTGTAACCAAAATCTGGTTTCGTTTAACTTCTTTAAAACACAATCTTCCAGTAGTCAGCTTTCCCATAAATGTTACATTTAGAGGACCTCATAATTTTATCTGCCTTGTGCTGGAACAGTTTCTAACCCTAATTTTGTCCCTATGGTGAGCCCAGCCTGAGATTATATTTATTTATTCCCTGCCTATACTTCTGACAACTGCTAATCCAGAATCATAGATCTCACCACTTCCCTAGCATCTTCATTTTCTCACCCTCTGCCACTCTTCTCCACTTCCAGGTGATAATACCTCACTGAGAAATTAGAAATTAAGCAGAAACTCCCTTAACTACCTACCACCAAGTTCAATAACCTTCACCCATCTGTACCGACACTCTTCGCAGCAGAGTCCCTCAGGTGTTACAATGGCTGAAGTGTCCCTGACAAAAGCCAAACTCACAAGGACTGGGCTTTGAAGAGCTTCCCAAATTTCTATGTCCATTCCTGACCACCCCTAGTCCATCTCCCCCCCTGAACTAATGAATCCCAACTAGGCAACCCGCTTTCATTCTTATTCCTCTAGAATTCATTCTTGCTACAGTAACTAGTGTTGTTACTGTTTTTTAATATATAAATCAGCTTATTGCTCTGTTTAATACTCCACAGTGTTTTCCCTGTCTGGTAGGAATGTAGTCCAAAAACCTTACCTGGTCTAAAGGCCCTAAGGGACCTAGTAGTGCAGGTTTCCCTGTGCTCATTTCCAGTCCTCCTCCCTGACTTCCTTCCTGTAAATACCACTTTGTTCTTTTTGTCCTTCAAACTGGCTGGGCCAGGGCAGGAACTAGGATAAGGCAAGCAGCCTGGGGCACAGAATTCAAAGAGCAGGCACTCCCAGGGTCTGTCCCTCTTCTCTATAAACCTAAGGGGAAGATTTAGATTATCCCTATAGACAGGTATGATATACACATGTGTAAATATCAATGTTACCATTCACACTAGCACTGCCTGGAACACAAAAACTTAATTTACTTTGTTCAGGAACATATGAGATTAGATATTTGATAATGCTAATAATGAGCTTCCCTTATCGCAAAAGAAATAATAAAAACAAATAAAGATAACATACAGAACCTTCTATAAAAGCACATAACCACTCAGGACCCTGAAGAATGAGACAGTCTGTTAAGATCAAGTTGCCGGTCACTGAGAGCCTAGCCCCTATAGATACCAGGGCTTTTTTTTTTTTAATAAAACTATTTAGAAGAGAAATATTTCAAAATTATGTGCTTTCCTGCCTCCTTAGCAAAGTACAGTTGGCTTCATTTAGCCTTTCTCTCTGCAAAGAAAGATTATTATAAACAAACTAGAGGCCTGGTGCACAAATTTGTGCACATTGAAAGGAAATTAGAATATTTTAATATCGCTATTCACCCTTTCTCTGTAATAGAAGTGTCAATCAAATTCATGATCGACAATGACAGATCAAAACTCACATACAATTCATGCCAGCAAGAGCTTTATATGTATATCGTACATGTGCGAGTCAACTTAGCCTTTTACATATATAAAATAAACTTACTTAATTAGACCTGCTTTCTGATTTAGCTTAACTTTTCCCAGCCCAGTGAAGCACCCCAACTTCTCTTTCAGGTAATTGTCAGCAACACAGCAGTAAATAACACAAAGCAAGTTATTGTAGATCACACAGAGAGAACAAAGGGTAAAATATTTCATTGCATCAGTGTTTGACTACATGCAGCATAGTGACAACACCTGAAATCATTTTCAAGGTCCAGTTTCTAAGCTTTTTAAATGTCCGTTTCCCAGCTAATGAAAATAGGATTCTACCGAGTCTCCTATCTACCTACTCCAGGGCTTCTGTGAGGATAAAATGTGATGAGACACTAGAAAATGCTTCATAGACATTTGGTTAAAGTGTAAAATGTTTGCACCTGGCTATAAAGCAAATCATGTAAGTGGGCTGAAGAAATTGCAAGGAGGCTAGTTGGTAGGGGGAGGAAGCCAGGTGTTGCTACATGATGTCATTACCCGGTGCCCACAGCCACCATTTCTGGGCTGGGCTGTGAGTCCTATTTTGTACAACAGGGTCTTGGCAATGTCAGCTGCAATTGGGTGGGCTGTCACTCCAGGGTGGTGGCATGGCCTGTGTCTCACTTGGGGGAAGCCAAGTGTTGCTTTGTTGGTGCCAGGTCCACGGTGCTATTTCTTTGTAAATGACCACTGCGCATCACGGCAGCTCCTGCATTGAGCGTCTGCCATCTGGTGGTCAGTGTGTGCCATAGCAACCAGTCAGACGGTCGCAGGGACACTTAGCACATTAGCCTCTTTAGAGATAGAGATAGAGATAGAGATAGAGGCCCAGTGCACAAAATTTGTGCATAGGTTGGGGGGGGGGGGTGGCCCTCAGCCCAGCCTGCACCCTCTCCAATCTGAGACATCCCTCTCACAATCCAGGACTGCTGGCTCCCAACTGCTCACCTGCCTGCCTTCCTGATTGCCCCTAACCACTTCTGCCTGCCAGTCTGATCACCCCCTAACCACTCCCCTGCCCGCCTGATTGATGTCTAACTGCTCCCCTGCCAGCCTGTTTGCCCCCCAACTTCTCTCCTCTGCTGGCCTGGTCACCCCTAACTGCCCCTCCCTGCAGGCCTGGTCCTCCCCAACTGCCCTCCCTTGAAGGCCTGGTCCCCCCCAACAGCCCTCCCCTACAGGCCTGGTTCCCCCCAACTGCTCTCCCCTGTATGCCTAGGTCCCCCTAACTGCCCTTCCCTGCAGGCCCAGTCACCTCCAACTTCCTTCCTCTGCCATCCTGGTCACCCCTAACTCCCCTCCCCTGCAGGCCTGATGGCCCACAACTGCCCTCCCTTGCAGGACTGGTCCCTCCCAACTGCCCTCCCCTGCTGGCCATACTGTGGTGGCCATCTTGTGTCCACATGGGGGCAGGATCTTTAACCACATGGGGGCAGCTCTCTTGTCTATTGGAGTGATGGTCAATCTGCATATTACTCTTTTATTATACAGGACAGAGGCCTGGTGCATGGGTGGGGCCAGCTGGTTTGTCCTAAAGGATGTTCTGGATCAGGGTGGGGGTTCCCTTGGGGTGTGGGGTGGCCTGGTGAGGAGCCCGTGGTGGTTTGCAGGCTGGCCACACACCCCAGTGACCCAAGCGGAGGCCTTGGTATCTGGGATTTATTTATCTTCTACAATTGAAACTTTGTAGCCTGGAGCGGAGCCAAGCCTTCTGCTCACTCCTTGGCAGCAGCCCTTTCTGTTGGAATTTATTTACCTTCTATAACTAACTTTGTAGCCTGGATTGGAGGCCTAGGTTGGCCAGGGCTGCAGAAGCTTGGCTTCCTCCATCACCGGGGGCAACCCTATCCCCTGTTCTCTCCAGCTCTGTGACTGCGGCCATTTCTGTTGGGATTTATGTATCTTCTATAATTGAAATTTTGTAGCAATGAGTGGAGGCCGGCAAAGGCAGGTAGAAAGCTTGGCTTCCTCCTTTGCCAGGAAACCCAAGCCTCCCTCCTGCTCTCAGTGGCCGCAGCCATCTTAGTTGGGATTTATTTGCATATTCACTCCTGATTGGCTGGTGGGTGTGGCTTGTAGGTGTAGGGGAGGTATAATCAATTTGCATATTACTCTTTTATTAGATAGTATTGTGGGGAGGGAGGCAGAGAAAGTGCAAATATTCAAGCAATGTGGACAGTTGGTAACCACCACGATAATGGTAATGAGGAAGGCAGCCAACTTTTACTACCATTTGCTAGGTGCTAAGCATGCTGCAAGAATTAGCTTACTCAACTCTTACAGTAACTCTAGACATAGTTACTATTATTACTATTTTACATATCAGAGGACTGAGGCACAGAGATAATATAACTTCTTCAAAACCATATAGCTATTAGTAACAGGATGAGAATCTGACCCAGGCAGCCTCATCCCAGGACCCAAATACTAAATCACAGTGCTCCGCCTGCACTAGAGAAGGGAGCTGGGATGAGACTGGGTAGAGGAAAGGTGAGCTGCTCACAGAAGACTCCCTCAGCTGCTGTGGGAGTGATCGGAATAGGGATTAGAAAAATTTGTTTTCTTTTGAGATAAGAATCTCATTATTAGCATTATCAAATATCTCACCTCATGTGTTCCTGAACAAACCACAAGGCCAGTTTTAAAAGGGGGGGAGGGGTGTTAGGGGGATCAGACTCCTGCTTTTTTCCTTTGAGCCATGTGGTTTGGGTGGTACCTTTGACAAAGGAGCTGACAGGGGAACAAGTGTGGAAAGATGAACCAAGAGTTCTGGTCTGGGAGAGTAATGTGCTAGTAATAACTAAACCACAAATCCTGGCCAGGAGAGAACCACTGCATAGATTAATTACCATGTTAACGTCCTGTAACTCAGAAAATGAGTATCCTGTACTAAGTAAACAGGGTAAAAAATGTGACTGCGGCCAGAAATGAGACAAAGGAGGCACTGAGGATGAGGAAAAGAAAGCAAAGTCAACCCCCAAGACCAAAAATAAGGACTTCTATTATCTTTTTGGATAATTTAGAGGGAATGTCATAGTGAAATCTCTCTGTAAGCACACTGATTATATAATTCCTTATTTTCTTCTAATGTGTACAAAATACAAGAAAAAATGTAGTGTTGTTGGTGGTTAGATCACTATGTCTGAACCAGCAGTGTGCTCTTTTCTGTTATTCTTCGCAACTTTGTTCTATTTAAGGTACATGTACGTTAGAGATATTCTGGAGATCCAACAGTTTAATTGTTCATTTCAAAGTTGCTGGAACAACGCACTTTGTGCTGGGGAGGCTGCAGTCAGGAGATATTGACACATCCCAGGTGCTCAGCTCTGTGAGTCTCATAAAACCATATGACATTTAAAATGTAAGGCAACCGTCTTGAAAGAGCTTGCCAAGCCTCTGCTTCTTTGCTCCTGTCTTTTTACTTGTGCCCCCTAGAAAGAGGCCTGTCTTGATGATGCTGATGCCCACTTTATTGTGGGCCAAGTTAGAGCAGAATCACCACACTGATAATTTTCTTCCCTTACCTCCCCACTTATAGCTCAAATACTTTTAGGATAAGATGGAAACAAAACTTCAGATCATTAATTGGAAATAAAGGCTTGAGTTATCTTTGCTTCAAACATATCAGATACATTCTAGGGTTAATTCCCAAAGCTCAATCCCTCAAAACTGAAAGGCAACATTTAGATATTGCTACCTCATTAGCTCTCTTCTCCTAATTAAAGATTGTCTTCAAACATGGAAACTATGAAATGAAGACACACTTCATCTGCACTCCCTGGTGGCAGGCGCTCCGAGTAGAAGCCACATGGCCTGCACAACCCCACTCTTGCATCAGCTGTGAACGGTCCCCTTCTCTCTGTTCCTGCTGCAATACAATGGGTGCATATAAGAGACCAAGAGGAGAAAAAAGCCTACCTTGTTTAACGTGCAGTGGAAACACCCACTGTCCAGTCTGCAGACCTGCCCACAGCTGCCACTCAGACCAACAGAAAGCAGCTTTAGCACAGCACCCTTTCCCACTGAGGAAGGCTAACAGAAAATATCTGCCTCATCTATTATCCACAAAACCTAAAAATTAATTCACTTTCTAATGAGCCAAATTTCAAACAAGGAAATATAATAGGATTTCTGTACCAGAGTTTATTTCAAGACTTCTGTAAAAGTTTGATGAATCGCAAATAAAACAAGACAGTCTGGGTTCCAGTTCTGGCTTCACCCCTTGCTAGCTATAATGTCCTTGGGTAGGTTGTTATTCAACCTATCTGTGCCTCCCTGTTGTCATCTAAAGTAAGTCTGATAACACTAACTCACAGAGCTATTGTAAAGTTTTACCTAGGTTGATATATATAAAGCTTTTACAACAACTTTGCTTCAAAGCAATGCTAATAAATACCAACCATGATTATCTCCATATTATAAATAAACTGAGGCAAATTTGCTAAATAAGTCTTCCACAGTCATATAGCTAGCTAGTAGGTGAAAAAGCTGAGATTTAAACCTGTGCTCTGGATCTAGAGCCCAGATTCTTAACCCGTATGTTATACTGCCTCTAGGACGTCTGATCCCCTGCTTCAAATCAATAATGGCAGGTTCTTCTGTATTTATGAAAAGAAATTCTTAAAATCCATGCAACTGCCACAACCCAAGGACAAGACATGATAAGTGTCCCATGGAAGCTACATTCAAATCACCGATAGCAGGTGCCACCCTAAAACCTAGAGCAATCTCAAGCACACAGAGGAGCTTCTGGAACTGCCAGGATTTGGGGTTTCATACCCAAAACTGCCCTAGACCTTCTATGCCAAACCTTGGTAGACATGCAGGTGCAGAAGTGCTCCACACCAGCAAGAGTTCTTAATGTTTTTGTGCAAATTCAGGACAAATGGGTGCTGGCGACTACAGAGAGGTTAGAACACAGTCTAGCCCCTTCTCACCCTGTTTCTCCTGCCATGTCAGCAAATTCCAACAGAAGCAGGCCAGTCTTGTCCCTTGCCACCACTTCTAAAAGTTCATCTTACGCATAGAAAATTCAAAAGCAATGAAAGATCACCTTACCTTTTTAAAAATTTTTCCATTTGGTTGTATTTCGTCTTCCTCATTTAAAACTTCACGTGTTCCCAAGAGTCTTTTGTCCTTAAATTTGTTTTTGGCGTACATAAAAACTTTATCTAGTGTATCACAGCCAGGGTATAATACTGAGGCCAAGCCATTCACACTGTTAACAGATCTGTATGCAGAGTCGGGTTTTGAATTTACAGGCCTTGCTTTAATTTGGTTTGATTTTTCTTGTCTTGACTCAGACAAAAAATAATATGGAATGTATGTTAAAATAGTATAAAGTGATATGATAAAATGTATTAAACATAAAAGAATGGGGTGGATGGTCTGTTTTAGCTTCATGGTTGATGGTTTTGAAGATACGAGGTTATTCATAAGTGCTCAAAATGTAGAAGTAACAGATTTCCGTAAGAATCTAAAAGGAAGAGAAAGAAATTAGTTCAAAATTGTTTTGAATAACTTTAAAGAAAAATTCTTCATATTAGATAGGCAGATGAAGGATTTTTTTCCCCAATCAAGCAGCAGCTAGTGCAACTGGCCACAGTCATCAAGTGCTACCCATGTTTGATATCTGTGATATTTTGTCTGTATAGTATCTACTAACAATGGCGTTGCCAAAGAAAAGTTTCACGCCATTCTGTAAAAAGGCAGCTTTTTGAAACTAACCCCAAGTATCCACAAACATTTCCCAGTGGCCAGGAGGGAGTAAGCTGGAAGACCTACAAATGAACTGGAGACCGAAACTGTGTCCGTGTCCTGCTCTTCAGTGTCATTCCATTAAGGATGGCAGCACTCTGCAGAGTCACCATAGCCTCCTCTCCTGGCCCAGAGGAACTCCCCGTGAGTCTCTGCATTTTTTCCGCGAGCTCCCTCTCTCTCACTCTAGACAGCAAAAAGCAACTGGAGTTACCGAATATGAGATTCACTCCCCATAGTGGTTGGTTCTAGATACTTTTCAATTTAGACAGTTTAAACTGTGAAGCAAGAAGAAAGTAAACTATGGTCACTTTATGCATTGTATTCATCAGACTTACTGAGATACTACTCGAAGTACAAGGAATGCAACAGTGAACAAAAGTCTAGTCCCTTTCCTCATGAATCCTACACATTAGGAGGTAGATGAACACACTGTATGTAGCACCCAGGATCGGCTGTGCCCTCTGCGGAGCAACAGGCTGCACACTACAGAAAAGCTCAACTTCTCTGAAACAGGCCAGCCAAGTTATTAAACAAATAAACAAGCAAACACTACCACCATAAAAAGCTGTAAGAAGGGGGAGGAATTCAGAATTCAAAATTGGCATGTAAAATTGCCAGTTTAAGTCAAAGTTACAAGGCAGGCAAATAATCAGGGAAGTGTGACCCATACACACATACGGGGAAAGCAGGCAACAAATCTTCAGAGGGCCCAAATGTCTGATTTCTGCAGACAAAACATCAGAACAGCTATTACAATAAATTATGTTCAAAGAACGAAAGGACATGATGCTTAAAAAATTAAAAGCCTAACTCTGCAGTTTTACAAGACAAGGACACCTCCAAATCTGCCCACGCACAGCTGGTAAGAAGCCAAGACTCCCAACTGACCAAAGCTCTGCTCACCATGCGGAGGGAGCCGTTTCCTGACAGTGTGCTGCGTGGTACTTTGGAGAACGAGTCCAGAGGAACCTGGGGTTTTCCCATGGGCATGGGGAGCACTGAAGGTTTCTGTAAAGGAAAATGGCACAATGAAAACAAAGGTCCTGCCACTTCCAGGCGTCAGAGCTGCAAAGAACAGATACCCCTTAGGAGTCCAGGAGAATGACGGTATCTCATAAAATTTAATTGTCTACGTTTGCATTTTGAATTATAAAATAATCTTGTGATTTTAAAAAAAACGTTTTTACCTACAGGTGACATGATTGTAATGTATAGAAAATTCTAGGGGACTTCTGGTCAAGATGGCAAAGTAGTAATGCATAAGAGACTACTTCAGGGTAAAAACGCTTATGTCTGTAACTTTATGTCACAATATTTCAATCACAAAATATAAGTCAAATATGGAAAAATATTAATACTTATTTAACTTAAATGGTGAGTATATGGAGACTCAATATATTATTCTTGCTACTTTCTTATATGGTTTTCTTTATAATAAAAAAGGTTTTAAAATGCCCCCTCCCCCCAAAAAAGACAGACAATTTTAAGTAACCCACTAAAAAACTAATACAACAAAGAGTTCAGCAAAGGTTGCAGGATATGAGTATACAAAAATCAACTGTATTTCTGTGCACTAGCAATGAACATTCAGAATATGAAGAAAAGAATTACATTTATAATATTTAGGATTAGATATAACAAAAAGTACAAAATCTATGCTGTGAAAAACCACAAAAATTGTTTAAAGATACTAAGGATGGTAAGACAATATTGTTAAAACGGTTACTTCCTCAAATTGTTGTAGACTCAACACAATCCTTATCAAAATCTTTGCTAGCCTTTATAGACAAATCTGTAAGCTAATCCTGAAATTCACATGGAAATTCAAAATAGCCTGAACAGCCAAAATGTAATCTTGAAAAAGAACAAAGCTGAATTCAAAACTTACTGTAAAGCAGTAATAATCAAGACAGTCTGGCACCAACAAAAGAACAGACAATATAGGTCAATGGAATAGAACTGAGGGTCCAAAATAAACCCTTATATCATGACCAACTGATTTGCAACAACATGACAAGATAATTCAATAGTGAAAGAATAGTCTTTTCAACATGGTGCTGAAACAACTGGATAGCTAGATGTAAAACAACAAAGATAGACCCCTATTTTGTAGCATACAGAAAATTAACTCAAAATAGGTCATATAAGACTTAAAACTATAAAACGAAGTACTGATCACTACTAAGTGTAAACACCTCAGGAAGAGTATAGTAAAAGGTAGAGGCTAGTTCTGGAATTTTCTGAGTCTTCTTAAACCAAATAGCAACTTAGGATCTTAAAGGCTGAGGGGAAGGTGGAGAAAATGGAGATTTTGAAGAGATAACACTACAAAATTTGGAAGAGCACCAAAAGCATGAGGTGCTCCAAAAACAATCAGCTACTCCAGTAGAGTAGGATGGGGATGAGGAGGAAATGAGAGCAGGTGTTTAAGGCCCCAAATTGTAAAGTTCAAATTGTTATGGCCTCTGAGGCTGGGGAAGAAACTCAGTTTGTATTCCAGTGTACACAAATGCATAGTTTAGAAAGTAAGTGTATACAGAAGTTAGTTAGCCTGAAGGTAGCAGAAACTGAAGGCAAGGTAATTAGATTTTAAAAAGTCAAGACAATTCTTGACTCCTAGATCAGGAGGCTAGGATGGTGTGACATGGAGCGAGCAGCTGACTGATGGCCCAGAAGATGGCAACGGTGGCAGCTGCTCCTCCAGCCCTTCCCAACAACTGAACTCTTTCTGCTTAACATAGTCAAGAGCTTCTGTTCTGAACGAAATTGTCACAAGTTAGCACAGCAGCAGTGAAAGACTGGAAAATCTGTTCATCTTTTCCTTCACATTCCCAATCTAGTTAAGAAGGCCTCCTCCATCCCAGGCTAAACATATGGGCACCTATATTTTTCATAGTATTTGCATAATTTTTACATTTAGATTTCCAATCAATATAGAGTTTACTTATCTATATTGTGTAAGGGAAAAAGCTAGCCTTTTCTTTCAGATGAACTGCCTGAAACCATTGACTCAATAAGCCACCCTTTTCTCAGCCAAAATGTCACTTTCAGTAAATTCCCACTTACACTTAGATCTGTTTCTGGACACTATTCCATTTCTCGGATCTATCTGTCAACTGCTTTGCTAACACCATACTATTCCAAATGTAGTACATTTGCAGCTGTGTGTCAATCAATCGTATCAGCATTACATTAGAGAATCTTTAAAATGATGATTCTTCAGATATGTCTCTCTCCTTCCTCACTTCACAAAACTCTAGTGGTGGCTCGTTTTTAAATGGCATCCAAGTGATTTTATGTACACTAATGCTTGAGAACTTTTACTGCTTTAAATATCTGGTAAGACTCTCATTATCATTATTCTTCAAAATGTCCCTATTAATTCTTAGACTTATTCTTCCACATAAATTTTAAAGATTTAACATTTCTGTCATGAAACCATTTGAAAAATTGAAAGGAAAACAAGATTCGGAAAAAAATAGCACATGATGAAATATGTGGAGCTCCTAAAAATTAAAAAAATAAAAATAAAAATTAAGCAACAAACAGAAAGAAAAACTGGGCAAAGAATTACGTACAGAGAAGCCAAAAAAGAAGAAATGCAGATGGCTAATACATATAGACAATATGTTCTCCTTAACTTGCAACTGAGATTAAAATGAAGTCATACCAATTTTCATCCAATAGTTTCACAAGTATGCAAAAGACTGCAGCATCCCAAGTCCACTTTAGCAGTATTTAAAACACACACAGTCCTAGCAGGTGTAGCTCGGTTGGTTGAGCATCAACCCATGTACCAAAAGGTCACCAGTTCGATTCTTATCAGAGTACATGCCCAGTCTGCATGCTAGATCCCTGGTAGGGGGTGTGCAGGAGGTAGTCGATTGATGTTTCTCTCACATTTGTATTTTTCTCTCTCTCTGACCCTCTCCCTTCCTCTCTTTAAAAAAAACAACAACAAAAACAGCTTCGTAAACTTAACAATACAAATAATGCTACTGCTTACTTTTTAGTTGTCCTTAGAAATTAGTTTCTAAGGGTTAAGAATTCTAAATATAGAATGTGTTTTCAGTAAAAGTATTAATACAAGCCAATGCATTTTTAAGAAAATGAAAATAGTTTGTCCTAAAAAAAGTACTTCTGAATAAGATGAAACAAACTAAAAAGGACAAGTTGTAGATTTGTGGGAAGGAAATCTTAGGGGGGAAATTTTATGGATGGTCAATAAGATTTAAATGAATTTAATTAAATAAGTGAATTTAGCCGAGACCGGTTTGGCTCACTGGATAGAGCATCGGACTGCGGACTGAAGGGACCCGGGTTCGATTCCGGCAAGGGCATGTAGCTTGGCTGCGGGCACATCCCCAGTAGGGGGTGTGCAAGAGGCGGCTGATCGATGTCTCTCTCTCATCGATGTTTCTGACTTTCTATCCCTTTCCCTTCTGCTCTGTAAAAAATCAATAAAATATATATTTAAAAAAAATAATAAGTGAATTTAAACATCAAAAATAGCTGATACATATTTGGAGTTTAGTAGTTTCTCTGTTAAAAGGACAAAGTTTTCCTGTACTACTGGTATGCTTTTAATAAGAGATCATAAAGAAAAAGCAAAGATTTTGTCTTATTAAAATCATTTCTTGTGCTCTATTTATCATCAAGTTTTTTATTATTTATATAAAGCATGTTTTAATATTAAAAGAGCTAAATTTTAGCCAAAACCAGTTTGGCTTAGTGGATAGAGCGTCTGCCTGGAGACTGAAGGGTCCCGGGTTCGATTTTGGTCAAGGGCATGTACCTGGGCTGCAGGAACATCCCCAGTAGGGGGTGTGCAAGAGGCAGCTGATCGATGTTTCTGACTTTCTTCTATCCCTCTCCCTTCCTCTGTAAAAAAAATCAATAAAATATATTAACACACACACACAAAAAAAGAAGCTAAATTTTAATTATAATTATTTAACTTTCCATATTTGCCTGTGATATCTTTGTCAGCATGATTTAAAACACTCGGTCAAATAGGATCACAGGTCCTATTTGATTCACAGGAACCTATGATCCTATTTGACCGAGTGTTTTAAAACTACACGTATAAAATTAAACTCTCTTTTTCTTTTTCTTTCTGTTAATCCTAACTCGAAGATATCTTTCTTCCATTGATTTTTGGAGAGAGTGGAAGGGAGGGAGAGTGACAAAGAGAAACATCAATGTGAGAGAGAGACATCCCCTGGATGCCTCTCACATGCACCCTGACAAAGTCTGCAACCAAGGATATGTCTCTGATCACTAGAATTAAACCAGTGACCCTTTGGTCTGTGGGATGACGCTCTAACCACTGAGCTTCCGGGTAGGGCTAAAATGTCTTTTTTTTTTTTTAATGTATTATATAAGTCTTCTTTTTCCCCCATTAACCTCTCCCTGGCCATCCCCAGCCCACAGCAAATGCCCTCACCCTCCCTACCCGCTGCTCTGTGTCCACTGGTTATGCTCATATGCATGCACACAAATCCTCTGATTGATCTCTTACCCCCCACCACAACCCGCCCTCGCCTTCCCGCATTAAACTGTCTTTTTCTTAACCTGAAAATAACTTTCAAATTTTTTCAGAAAGATCCCTGAGAAATTAAGGGGCATCACTTTCTTTATAAAAGAAGGAAATAAAATTAATTAGACCTATTTGATATGCTAAAATTACACAGAAACTTTAATAATAATCATATTGTACTGCTATGCACATATTGTTAAAATGTACTTTCCAGAAATATAAAATTCTAAAGAATCTACAATGTCCTGATATGTTTTCACTTGTAATTCTAGTTATCTGAAAATACTGTGTTGTAGAAAACAGCAAGTTTCTTTGCCAACTGCAATGTAATGAGAGATCTTTAACCATGTCATCTTAAGCTTGTCATTTACAAAGTCATATTACTTTTTTGCAGAGATTCATTAAGAGGACTCTGATACTCTAAAGTACAGGTTTCTGATAAGTTTTAAGATCATCCCTTTGAACTGGGTGAAAATTTGCAGAACTCAATGAAAAACTGGATTGATAAAGATTCTAACAGAAAGATTAAGACCAATAAGGCTTAATAACAAGACAATGAATTTCTGAGGATTATAATTTTATGAGTTTTTATTTGAAATAATACTAGTTCTTTAATCTTTCATTTCCCAGATATAAGGAAATCTTTTCTCTTAAGCTACCTATAACTTAGAGCAATCTGGTAAATTATATCTTTGTAAGCAGAACTGAAACATTTATCTTTTTCTCCCCACTTGATCCCTCCAGAATTTGTAAGCTCTCAATGAGTATTATTTTCATTACAATACTGTTATTTGCCTAAATTCAATAAGAACTCAGTACTACATAATACAGTGGGTCTCACTCTCCCTTTTACTAAAGGAAAAACAAAGGATTTTTTTCCCATTCTAAAACCCTATTAACACAATCTTTAACAGCCTTGAAGATTTCAACTTTGACCATCCAACAGTCACTTCTCTATGAATGAAATTACTCTACAGCTAAAAATCAAGATCATTAATGCATGTAATTACTTTCTCTACACAACAAATAATAAGGTCAAAAAAAATTCTGGACCAGAACGTCAGTTAAAGACATTATTAGAAGACTGAGTCATAGCACCATCTGGATTAGATAAATTTTCAATTAACAACTAGAAAATCTGATGAAAAAGTAATAGTTTGCTCTTTTTTCTTTTTAAGGAAGCTATTAAACTTGTATTTATTCTAACCTCAGAAAATAAAATTTGGGCCCTACGGACATATGCTGGGAGGGAGAAAGGGACGAAAAGGAAAACCAGAAAGTCTTTACCATGGATATGTTTAGATTAAGAATTGAAAAGCAGCTGAATAGAACCAACTATCTTTCCATAATCTTCAGTTATCTACTGTAAACTTTTTCAGTCCTTTTATTATAACAACTACTAGGGGCCCCAAAAATAAAAAGCCAAGGTTAAGTAAAGGAAAGTCCTAGCCAAACAGGGATGAGCTGGTCACCCTACAATCCATAATCTCATGGAGTAAGCCACAAACTGTAACACACCACTAGCTAAGTTTGATCTTTGTCTTTGAAAAAGCATTCCTGTGCTTTATTTCCACATATGTCACCATTGATCTAATACACAAACTTTATAGTGAGATAAAAATGAAATGCAGTAGATATAAAGGACTTTGGGAAAATGCAAAGGCATTGTGAATGCTAGTTATCAGTACAGCTGGATGGGTATAAAGTTCTGTTTCATGCAGTTTCAAAGCCAACCGGTACTTGTTTTATTTAAACACTTTATATGATCTACTGAAGGTACTATATTAGTTGCAACACCGGTTTAACTGCATATAAAAAATGTTCAATAAACTTGCTCCTTTTTAGAACTCTGGCAATAAGTTCTGGATCTGCTGCTGCCCCTCCTCCACTTACTTACTCATCATGTAATATGGAACAAGTCCCTAACCACCCCAGCTTCAGGTTCACAGTAAAACTGGGGCGATAATAAATACCAAATAAAACTCCCTTTAGGAGCAGGTGAAAGCACTCTGCATAAACTATAATATACAATGTATGTTTTAATGGTACTTAAAATTTTGTTTTTCATACAAATCTATGTATACTAATATTTTTCTTTTATCTTATTTCTTATACCCAGCCAATAAATACCGAAGTAAATTCAACTGTTCTCTTACTGAGAGGTCAGGTTCTAAAGACAAAGATTGGGTATGTGTTCAAATCAAAGGAAATTATGAGAAAGTTACCTGTGTCACTTTGCCTTAGCACCTTATTCCCATGTCAAAAGCTACTGGAGAAATCCATAGGCTATATTAAGACAGGCAAATGCATTCCTCTGTCTAGGAGTGGAAGGAAAAAGTCACAAAGGTTGACCATGATGAGTTGACTGGATCCATATATTTCTGGCCCAGGAGTCAAGGAGAGGGAACTAAAGGCAGTAATAACAGTATCTCTAAAGATACAGAGATATTCAAGAACAAAGTAACTCAAGACAACACTAAGTATTATAATAGATTGACAAATGACCCCAAAGGTATCATGACCCCAATCCTTAGAACCCAGAAATGTTGCTTTTGGGAAAAGGGTCTTTGCAGGTGATTAAATTAAGGACTTTGAGATGAGGAAGCAATTTTGGATTATCTGGTGGGCCCGAAATGTCATCACAAGTGTTCTTACAAGGTGGAGGCAAAGGGAGATTTGACACACACAGAGAAGGAGATATGAAGACCCAGCAGAGGGATTTGAAGATGCTGGCCTGGAAGGCTATAGTGTACCACCAATGCAGTAGTCACAGAAGCCAAAGCAATCATGAGAAAAAAATATAAGGGTTATGAGTACTGGGAAAAGGGACATAAAATCATCATTGTTTACAGATAATTGGCTGACAAGAAAAATTCAAAAGAACCATCTTAAAACTATCCACCTAAAAGGAAAGTTCACTAAGATATCTCGATATTAGTTAGGTACATGATAAAAATTTGTAATTGGAAAATGAAAAGAAATTTTAGTCACAATAACAAAAGGAACTTTAAACATTTAATGCATACATCTTAAATATATGGGTGTATTATACACACACACATATATATTTATACTCATACATGCATACATATATACATTGCTATAGAAACAAACTAAAAGACCTGCAAATATAGAAAGACAGACTAGTTCCTGAGTAGAAAGGATAAATATAATCCCTCCAAAGTTAACCTCTAAACCAAATACAATCCCAATCACAAAATCTTACTAGGACTTGGTTTCTTGTTTGTTTTGTATGAGTAATTGATACATGAACCCCAAAGTCTATTTGGAAGAAAAACATCTTTAAGACTAGCTAATAAAATTTGGAATAAGAATTAGTGCATACTTGCCCAGGAGCTACACAGATTGTCAAAGTAACCTTGAACTTCAAGACAGCTGCAGCCTCTACATGAAGTACTCCTTGGTCCCACAGACAGAGCTAAATGGGTCCTTGTGTGCTCTGATTCCTCCCTCCACTCCTGCCTCTCACACAGAGCCATGAAAGAGCACAGAAGAAATCGCAAGTACCCTGACATAGTTGAAAGACAGGAAATATTGGGGGATTCAGAAATGCAAATGGAATACAGAAACATGTTGTAGATAGAGTGAGACAGGTTTTTAAGCAAGGCATTTGACCAAATTTATTTTTTCAGAATGATTAGTTGGATCACCCCGAAAAGAAACTAGGAAGGATTCCAGGTATGTAATTATTGCAAGAACCCAAGAGAAGAATGAAAAGGTCCAGAGTTTATGGCAGTAGTTACAGAAGCAGAAAGACCAACTGTAGAGACTTTTCTAAGGTAAGACAATAGGATATAGGAGGTGTGAATATTAATCTTTGAAGATTAATGACAACATTTCTGACAGATATAAGAAATACAGGAGAAAGAAAAGAAACCTATGAGAGTGCATGTGTAGAGGGATTGGCTATTAAGTGTATAGCACTGACAAGAATAGAGTTAGGATACTGTCAGAAGTACAGGCTAAAGATGTAGACAGAGCTAAAGATGTAGATTTTAGAGTCATCACTGATTCTCTCCATATTGGAGTCAAAATCAGAAAATCTCTCAAAAATAATACTGTGCAGATCCATTTACACATGGAATTTTCAAGAAATACATAGGTTTTTCAAAGATACAATATTGTAAATTTATTTTCTCTTCCTATGGTTTTCTCAATAGCATTTTTCTCTAGCCTCCTTTTTGTAAGAATACATTATATATTACATACAAAACGTATGTTAATCAATTGTTTATATTACTAGTAAGACTTCTGGTTAATGGTAGACTACTGGTAGTTGTTTTGGGGCAGTCAAAAGTTTTCTGAGTATTTTCAACTACACCCTTAACCCACCCCCTGCCAAGTTGTTCAAGAGTCAACTGCATATCCTATATAATCCTATATAATAAAAGCCTAATATGCTGTGTCCAGTCATCCAGTTGGCCGTTCAACCAATCAAGCATAATATGCTAATGATATGCTAAGGCTGCTCAACTGCTCGCAATGACATGCACTGACCACCAGGGAGCAGACACTCCAACCAGTAGGTTAGCTTGCTGTTGGGGTCCAGCCTATCAGGACTGAGCGAGATGGGCTGGACACACCCTGGAGCCCTTCCATCGTCCCTTTCGGGCTGGCCAACCTCCCACATCCCTCCCTGGCCTGCACCCTCTCACAATCTTGGACCCTCGGGGGATGTCAGAGAGCCAGTTGCAGCCCAAAGGCAGAACAACTGATCGCTATGACACACACTGACCACCAGAGAGCAAATGCTCAACACAGGAGCTGCCCCTTGGTGGTCACTGCGCTGCCACAGGGGGAGCGCTGCTCAGCCAGAAGCCGGGCTCACAGCTGGCAAGCAGTGCTAATGATATTCCCCACTCTCAGACTTCAAGAGGGCACAGGCCAAGTTGAGGGGCACTCCCCCCAACTGCACAAATTTTGTGCACTGGGCCTCTGATTCACTTATCAAATACTAGAGGTTCAGTGCACGAATTCATACACATTGAAAGGAAATTAATTAGAAGAAATATTTTAGAGGCAAGGAGGGACTGAGGGAGATTGCCCAACCAGAGAGGAACTGCAGGAGGGCTTCAGGGCATGTCCGGCCCACCTCGCCAAGTCCCAATTGGCCAGACCCCAGCAGCAGCTAACCCACCAGTGGGAGCGTCTAGTCCCCGGTGAGCAGTGCACATCACAGCGACTGGTCAAACTAACAGTAGGACACTTAGCGTATTAGGCTTTTTTTTATATAGATAAGGATTAAGGACAGACTATAAAAGCCAGCTAAGAAAGTAAAGAAGCCAAGAGAAGTGTCCTATTTGCCATGAGGGCATTGTCAAGAGGCTACAGAAAAAGGAACAAATAGTTATATTAAAGTAAAACAAGCAGTTGCATTGAAACAATCCATCATATTTTTTGCCTTCTTGATCACAAAACTTTTAAATTATATCTGTACACATTGTTCTACCTGCTAGCTATCCAAATACATACTTTATCAACAGTGAGAATTCCTGTGCTCCCACTAATCAGTGCATACTGGTCATTTCAATGTCACATTGTTGGCCTTCCAAACCTTTCTAGTACTGTGCTCACATCTTTCAACTCAATTTTACAAACATTTACTGAGTATCTCACATCTATTTTTGTGCTAGGTAACAGAGATGCAAAGATTGAGTCATTTAGCAAACATAAGCATCTTCTATATGCTAGGCACTGGGTGACTAACGCACAAATATCCCTGTCCTTACAGAGCTGTCTTTGCAATAGAGGGATGCATTACACACAGATACTCTCCCCCCAAAAAAGTCCAAAAGGAACACATTATGTTTTAGATTTATCTAAAAAGAAAAGACAGCAAATATAATTATCATTTTATAAAGCAATTTGAAATTAACAAGAAATACAAAACTAATTAATTACCTATAGTTAACATGCCTGCCCTCTGGCTTCATGCAATACAAATAAATATTATTAACTTAAATATGCATACAGTCAGCTCTCAGTTATCTGTGGGTAAACTATCCATGCACCAAAAGCAATTCTCTAACACTGACTCATGTTTCTGGGTTTTATCCCTTGCAAACTTCTACCATGAAATCTTCTAACACATGATATAGCGAAAGAACATACAGTTTAAGACTTTCACAAAGTAATTCAAATATTACACATGCCAGTTTTACTATGTCCACCATTTTTCAAATGAACTCCCAGAATCCAATACTTTTCAATTCATTCCCCAGAGCCAATCACCAAAAGCTCTTCAACCCCATCCCAAAATTAATTCATCTCTAAAGCTGTCTCCAAGCATGACCCTATATTTATCTACTAGCTTACCTTCTCAAAATTCTAAGAATCACAAGACACTTTGGTAAAAAACTGTCGGCATTCCAAACAGTTGTTCCTTCAATAATGTATATATACTATTGTTCTAGCATTTTGTAAATATCACATTTCATGCATAAAATATAGAGATTTCTTAAAATAAGAAATAAAACTTCTAACATTTTCTCCCAGCACCCAGAGATGGGTTGCATGCACATCCAAGAGCACATGTACCCTATATAAGACAGACATCATCCTTGTCCTAAAGAAACTGAAGCTCGGAGGTTAATTTGCCATGGTCACAAAATTAGAATGAGAGAACCACATTTTCAGATTCAAATAATAGTATTGCACCGAGCTCAAGTCTGCTGTCACTCCTGTGGAACATCAATCTCTCCTTCTACTGTCTTCCCTGACCTCACTCCCAGCCAGCTACTGCTTCCCACAACTTCCCACCTCCCTCAAAATGCTGTTAGAGAGAACATTCTTTTTATGCCTCAAAAAGTGATATACAGAGTAAATGTTTTGAATTTCTAAGGAAAGCACTATGTTGTCTAAACAGGCATCAGCCTATATAAGTCAGACTGAGTTTCAGAATAAATGATGAGCCGAAACGGTTTGGCTCAGTGGATAGAGCATCGGCCTGCAGACTGAAAGGTCCCAGGTTCAATTCCAGTCAAGAGCATGTACCTTGGTTGTGGGCACATCCCCAGTAGGGGATGTGCAACAGGCAGCTGTTCAATGTTTCTCTCTCATTCTGATTTTCTATCCCTCTCCCTACCTCTCTGTAAAAAAAATCAATAAAATATATATATTTTTAAAAAGAATAAATGATGAATACAAATTCTTAGATGCTAGCACATGAGCAACATGGGAAGTTATATAATGCAAATGGAAAATGACCTAGGGAAATATTAATTGGAAATATATAAAAAGTTATTCCATGATTATGGTCCATGTGATATAGTTTCAACTAATGTTAATTCTGTGTACATTAAAATATGTCAAGTGCTTAGGTTAATTCATTCTGGTTTTCTTTGGACCTAGAATAAATTCCTCACCTCACCCTTCCCTAAAACAGGAGGTATAAGTCCAGAGATTAAGTCAGTCCCCAAGGGGAAGAGAAGGTTTCTGGCTGTTTTAGTCTTACAGTAAAAAATAAAAGCCAAAGTAAAAGTCCAGAATGACGATCACTGACTGCAGTCTCAATAAAAGTAAAGTACAAACAAGAAACTTCTGTGGTTGAAATAGGAACTTTTTACAAGTTTGACCAAATGATAATGAATATATTAAAACTCAAAAAATTGATGCAGGAAAAGTGAACAATTATATACCTACAAAATCATCTTAGAACTAAAATAATATTTAAAAGGTTAAGGCTATGCAGCAGGGTAGTTATTATTTGATAAAACCCATGTAAGGAATCCCCGTGAATTCCAAGTAGTAAACACATCAATGAACACACAAGGGAAGTGCACAAAACTAGTAAAATTTCAAAGAAACCTAAAACAGAAATACAGCATAGGTAACAAAAAGTCTGAGCCAAATAAAATGAAGAGGTGGAAGGGAGGTAAAAGAAAAAACTCTGATGGAGAAGTGGATCATAACTCTGGTGAACAAGAAAGTGTTACAGACAAGGATACCAAACTCCAGACAGGCTAAATGGCAGGGACAATGCCACACTGCCAGGCCTGCTGTGCACAGTGCCACACGGCAATGCCCACCGACGGCCACAGCAGCAGGATTAGAAACCAGCTGGGCCAGAACCCAAAAGCCCTTCCTGTGTTAACTCGGAGCCCACATGGCTCTCTTCACCTGCTGGCTGCTCAGTCTAGGACCTTCAATCTATTCAGTAATTACTTTCTAAATTGAAGGAAGCAATAAATAAATACATTTATGCCACGACTTAACTGTGTTTGGCCTCCAAACCTTTTTTTGCTTCTCTGCTGGGATGATTTATCCTCACAGCTTCCCTGATCCCTCAAAACATTGGTGCCTCAATTTTACCTGTCAATCCTGCTCTTGGATATCCCCATTTGAGTACCTTCCTCAGACTCAACCCTTCCTTCAAATCCAGCCTATTTCCCCCTTTTGCTCAGTTGACCTTTCTCTGGCTATTCTGCCCTCTGTATTGCTCACTCAACATTAACCACATGCTGTACCCACCTTCATACAGTTTGAATACTCTTGTCCTTAGGTGATTAATGTTTCCCAGTCCCCTCTAAATGATGTATGCTTTTATTTATATAATGGCTTTGCTCACTCACCAGATTCAAAATACCAGAAAAACAAGACCAGAGGCACAAGGGAAACAGAAGTGGTGACTGCTGCGCAGATGAGGGCTTATCCAAATTCATCAAATTATGTAAGTACAGATTTTATTATATCAACCAAATGACAGAGAGAAGAGGAAGGAAGGGCGAGAAGAAATGCTTCTGCAGTATGTTATTCTAAAAAGAATGAGTGAACTAAAACTGGGCTGATTTTTATAAGAATTGAACAGCTCTTGGCAATTTTTTGGAAACTGCTCAGGGCTCCAAGGTACTGATTTGTATCAAGTCAGTCACAGGCCTGTCTCCTCTATTACTGCAGAAAAGGCGGCCCTCCTCCTACCTGTGGAACTTTGTACTAACAAGTAACACTTTCCTCAACTGAATTCAACTTCTCCCTCTCAACTCACACTTTCCCAGTTACTAAATCCAATGGATGGTACTCAATTTTCCTCTCACAGGCCCACCCCACAGTATTAACCGCTTCCTCACCCCTTCCTCCCCGTGGCTGCAGGGACACCTGCTTCTGGCTGTCCTCTCACTCCCCTGGCGCCTCCTCAGGTCTCCTTTGCAAAGGCAGCCTCCTCTCACCAGCTCCATCCCAGGCCTCCTCCTGTTATTTGTCTAGTGCAGTGGTCGGCAAACTGCGGCTCGCAAGCCACATGAGGCTCTTTGACCCCTTGAGTGTGGCTCTTCCACAAAATACCACGTGCGGGTGCGCACGTACAGTGGGATGGAAACTTTGTGGCCCATGCGCAGAAGTCAGTTTTCGTCTCAAAAGAAATTTCAATAGTTGTATTGTTGATATTTGGCTCTGTTGACTAAGAGTTTGCCGACCACTGGGTCTAGTCTTTACAAAGGCAATCTCATTCATGCCAGGTTTCAGCCATCACCTCTACCCTGATGGCTCCAAAATGGTAAACTAGTAATCACAAGAAATCTCCATCTCCTTCTCCCTCCCCTATACCACTAATCGCTATGTCTGAGATTTTACCTCTCCATCTCCATTTTCTCAATATTTGTGCTCATGATATAAGGCTTTTAAGAATTAAATGGGCTAACATGACAGTACTTTGAAAAAGGGAAGAAAAACAACACAAATCTGAGTATTAGTATTCATTACATTGAAACCTTGAAGGAAAGGACTTTCTCAAATTCATCTTTTTATTTATTCCCCACGGCACACCTCGCACAATGCTTTGCATGCAGATGGCCTTTAGTAAATGTATTGCAATAAATTATTTGTATGGGCTTAATACATGTTCAACTGAAATCTTCACATAGTAAACAGCTTACATTTCCCAAATCGTGTCATCATTTTTATCTCCTAAGAGGTGAGAATCACTCCGTAAAGTATAAACTATACTGGATACTTTTGATAATGATGTAGCTTATCTAAAGTTAAAAAACCTTGTCACCTTTTTGGGCCTGGTTTACCTGAAAACATCCAAATCCCATCCTCAAGTTCAAATCTCACATAAAGATTCTTGCTTCCCAACAGATCATTTTGAGAGGGGAAAACTTAAGCATTACAGAAATATTTAAGCTTTAAGTACCCTGAAGGTAGACAGAATGACTACTTGAAAAAGTTCCCTATCTGATTTTCATACCTTTCAATGTGAGTGACATTCTGATTAGGAACAAATACTGCTGGAAGGTTCTCAAACTCATTAGGTACCTTTAATTATAGCCTCAGAATGCAAGATTGTCATTCCAGTAAATATCACCACATCAAGTAACTGCCTAGGTTTCCATCTAAGTCACAATCCTCATTATAATCTTCATTCACACATTATTTTTCTTTCATTGCACATCGTAACTTGTACTTAGATATTTATTCATATGATGATTTGCTTCACGTCGGTTTTCTGGTTTCCTCTGTGATGTCAAGGATCACACCAATCCTATTCACTGCTGTATCCCAGCACCTTACATGGGGCCTGACACACAACAGGAGTCAAAAGGCTCTCACTGATTAATTGAATGAGGAATGAACTAATCATTTAAGCAGAACCAGAGAGCAGGGAAGCACATAAACAATGAGAAAGAGCTTGAGGCTTTGAGATCTGTCTCTCCCAAACCAAACACGGCATCATTTCCCCCATAATTTGCCATCTTTCATTGCTTCCATCATTCTTTCCTTCAAGGACATTTTACTCACGGAATAGCTCAACTTTAAATCATCCAGTCCTTTAAATGTCTTACCAATCCAGTAACTGAGATCCAAAGACAGGAGGTGACTTGTCACATCAGCCCTTACGTACAACGGACCTCTCTGCCCTACAACCAACCACACAGCCATCCCGCAAGACCAACTCTTTCTGTACAAGAGAAACCAGGAAAAGCCTGGCAGAAAATGCCAGAGTGCCTACAGAAGCCTTACCAATCCACAGGGTCAGAACTGCACAGGAAGATGCCAGAAAACAAAAGAATAAAGTGTGTGAAACAGACTCCCATGTCACAACATCTCTTCCTAGTAATAACCTTCTGAAACACTTCGGGAGCAACTCAATAGCACCGGTGCCTTCAACTCTGGGGACTAATCTAGGGAGACAAGAAGGTCGTCATGATCATGAAACCTAGTTCTCTTCACCACCCAAACAAAAATCCTGCTGTGGCAACGACTCAGGCAGCCCCAAGGAAGATGCAGCCTAGTCCTATCCTCGCCTATGCTACTCTATCCTATATCCTATCCTGTATAATAAGCCCTATATAATAAAACCCTAATATGCAAATCGACCAAATGACAGAACAACCTGGTGGTCAGTGTGCTTGCACAGAGGGGGCACAGCTCAGCCAGAAGCTGGGCTCAGGGCTGGGGCTGTGGCAGGAGCTTCTCCAGCCTTCACTGCAGGCAGCAGTGGCAGTAAGGAGGGAGGGGTCCTGGACTGCGGGCTTAGGCCCAATTTCCCCCTCCCCACTCCCTGGTTGGAGGGCATCCCCCAGGGGTCCCCAACTGCGCAGCTGAGGGACCACCCCCTCCTGTGCAAGAATCGCGTGCACCGGGCCTCTAGTATAGTGATAAGAGGCGAGAGCTCTGGATGTTCAGGCAGGATACTCTGAATCCCGACTTCTCACTTGCTGTGATCTGGGACAAGTTAACCTGTCCAGACTGCAGTTTCTCCAGCTGTAAAATGGGAACCACCACCGAGGAGATTGTTAACGACAGAAAGATACCATGCATAAAGCTCTTAGGACAGTGCCTGGCATGTTATAAAGGCTCAATAAACGTCAGCTGCTTGACATTTTAATTTTAATTCAGCTGCAATCACTTTCACAAGGCCTGTTCCCTCGCTAGCTTCCATATAATTTTAAAGACGTTGTTGTTCCCATGCTATTTTTGAGAAGTCGTATATATACAAATAGAGCACTTTTTTAAAAAAAAAAAACAAGCTGGGCAAACCAGTTCAATGACTCACTGCCTGGGTTCCTCAGCTATGAAACGGGCCTGATAATAACACCTACCCCCAGAATTTCTGGCAGGGAGCACGCCCTCGGCACTACCCATTCTATTGCTGGTATGTCATTAAAACGCACTTGGGGGAAAGTAAACCAACTCTCTCTCTCGACCCAAAACATCCATCCGTCTTCGATCCAGTCCCGTCACCAAAGATCGTGGCCAGAACAAATACTAAGGTCGACCCACCTCACCCATCCAATTTCTTCTCACAGCCGCTGCAAGGCACCCCCACCCACCCCTCCAGCAAGGTTTTCCGAAATTGCAGCCTCTGTTTCCTCCCAGGGACCGCGTCAGAGCCCGTCAAATCCAAGTTATCAGCCCCCATCCCACCCCACCCGCTCCCAAAGCGCCGGGAGACCCCGTGCATCCTTCCTCCACCGGACAGAGCCGCGTCTCCGGCCGCGGTCCCCGCCCCCCACCCCGCTCACGTGGGCGCTGTGGCCGAGAGGCCCCACGTCACCGGCTGCCCGGATCCCACCGAGGTGCCTCCCACTCTGCCCCGCAGCTGGTCCCCACGCAAGTGGTCCCCACGCCGCGGGCCGGCTCGGGACCCAGGGCCGCCTGCGCGCACACCCCGCCCTCCTCCGGAGCCGGGCTCGGCGGCCACATCGGGGGCCCCGGGGACCCCAAGCCAGCCGCGCTCCTCCTCCGCGCGGGGGCCGCCCTCGGGCGCAGCCCGACCGCACGCCGAGGCCGCACCGCCCACCGGCCCCGCCGCTCCCACAACGGGCGCCGCACTCACCGCGAAGCCGGGCTCCGGTCCCTGCGGCCTCGGGCCCGCGCAGGCCTGGCTGCGCCCCAGAGCAGTCACGTCCCGCGCCGCTTCCTGGAGACCCTGGCGCAGCCGCCGCGGCCGCAATGCGAGGGGGCGACCGTCCGCTGTCCCGTCCGTCGCCTCGTCCCGGCCCGGCCGCGGCGACCACTGCAGCGCCGCTCCCGGCGCCGGCACACCAGCGTCTGTTGATCCGAACCGCCCGGGACGCGCTCCCCAGGCCGGCGCTCGTTGCATATGCAGAAAGGCTGCCGCCCATTGGCCCGCGGGCGGTGGCGCGTGCGGGGCTGGGCCTATAGAATTCCGGCGGGGAGCGCGAGGCGGGCTGCCCGGGGCGGAGCGGGGTTACTACGGGTCAGTCGGCGGAGCCTTGGCGGACGGGACCCAGCCGCTGCAGCAGCCGAAGCCACAGCCGTCGCGGGGCGGGGCGGGAACGGGGTCCGACAGAGAAGGAAGGGCCCGCGGCGGCGGGAGGAGGGGCGCCAGGTTGTGGGGCCGCGACTAGAGCCGAGCCGAGGCTGGTCCCTCTAGATCTGCTAGAAGGGCCATCCCTCCTGGGAGGGGGGGTGGGGGGGGGCGGGGGTAAACGCAGTTATTGCTGTAAAGTCTTCATCTAGATCATGACATAATATGCATATTATTTTCATTCTTAATTGGATTCGTTATCCTGTTCTTGCATAAATTTCTGTCATTTTTTGTCAGTGATTTTTGGAAACGCAAGCAATGGGGGGTGGACCTCAAAAATTCAAGGCATATTCCTTTATTATTTCTTTTGTTTTGGCTTCAAGCAACCCAGCATATAGCCCATCTCCTCTAAATGCACTCACTATTTATGCAAGATTGGCACTTGTTTTCAAAGGATAAAGTTTACTCCAGATTATTGTTTTTGGACATTTTTATTAATCTAAAAATGTTTCTGCCCTGACTGGTTTGGCTCGGTTGATAAGAGCATCAGCATGCCGACTGAAGGGTCCCAGGTTCGATTCCGGTCAAGGGCATGTACCTTGGCTGCGGGCACATCCCCAGTAGGGGGTGTGCAGGAGGCAGCTGATCGATGTTTCTCTCTCATTGATGTTTCTAACTCTATCTCCCTTCCTCTCTGTAAAAAATCAATAAAATATATTTTTAAAATAATAATAAAATAAAAAAATAAAAATGTTTCTGTATGGAGTTTGCCATTATATCTCATTTTAGACGCTTTGGAAAGGAAAAAAGACATTGAGGGCAGGTAGACTGCTTCCCCCACATGCAAACAAAAAGCCCCACAAATGACAAATGACAACTAAGTAGTAGTAGTTTGGGCTTTTTTAAATTATTATTATTTTATCTTTATTGTAGAAAGTATTACAGATGTCCCTTTTTTTCACCCATTAACTTCTTCTAGCCACCACCCCCTCCGCCCCAGGCCTTCACCATCCTATTTTTCTGTGTCCAAGGGTTAGTTATATATGCATAGAAGTTATTCCTATCCACACACGGGCTTTATTGTGGTTGTTGTTAATCCAACATACTATTTAGTTATAACATTAAATCCTATTTGATAACCCAGGAAATAAAACTGACTTGAAAAGTTTTTATTTTTTTAAGTAGTGATGGGGCTAGATATAGCCATTTGAATAGTATATCTCACTGCTACGATGCAAAACATTTCGTTAAATAGGTGAAAGGTGGCCTTCCTGAGCCAGCCTCAGGCTAAAGCAAGGGCTCAATTCCCAAGAGAATCTCAAAATCTGGGAAGCTGCCTGAACTTGAACTAGGTGGAGTGATGATTCACAGAGCAAAGCAAGCTCACTTCCTTGGGCCCCAGTCATTTCAGCTACAGACAACAATGGATACCTGACTCCTGCAACCTGTTTCTTCCACCAGAAAATACTGTATGTTTCATTCTGTGGAACCGCTATCAAAGGATAGACCCTAACATAAATGGAATAGAGAATTTCTTACCTGAAAAGACTACCACCATTCTGCATACAGAGGGAACTATATTTTAGTAGTAGCTCCAAGACCAGGAAAGGCCTTTAGAAAAATAATTTCCACGGGAGGAAAAACAATATGAAACCTTAATTTTCTGTCAATAAATATAAAACAGACTAGTCAAATTCCAGCAACATCTTAGCATCTTCATTATCTTTATGTTTTTTACTACCTATTCCTATTACAAAATAAGTATGTAAATGCATGTATGTATTTATGTATACACATATACCTATATATTATATGTACCTGTACATATATGTGTATATATGTTATATATTTTTAAAAGAAAATATTTCTTGAAATTAAAATTATAAATTCTCATCTTGTTTGCTTAGGCTAAACAGAAATCCAGTATTTCTAGTCTTTAAAGGTTTTGTTTAAGTAAAATAATTATGAGCAGTTGCTTTTCCTTTTGAAAGGTCTCATTATATTTTTATTTAGAGCTTTTGAGGATTATGGAATTTGGCTTCATTTCCTTCTGTTCAGAAAAAAAATCAACTCAAAAACTATAATGGCAACTGAATGAAAACATCCAGCAGGTTCCTTTTATCATTTGGTTATTTCTCCAAATTACAGAAATACTAAGGAGGAAATGATTTTTTTAATTCTCATGAACACCTAATGATCTATTTCATTAAGGGTCCAAGAAATTGTCTATGACTATATAGCAAACTACTACTAGCATTTCCCAGAATCATTCCAATGTAAAACCAGGAGAACCTCATGTTTGTAAATTTGACAGAAACTCTTTGTTCTTTAGTTTCTAGTGGATTAGGAAAGTCAGAAAAGATGACTCTGAGACGTGAGGTTTAACTCCTAATGAGCAACTGGCTGTGTGTGTGTGTGTTTTGTTTTGTTTTGTTTTGTTTTTTGTAGGTAGAGCCTCTCCCAGAAACTAGGAACATATTGTATTTCCTGCCTTGACCTGGCATCTTTAGTAATGCTGCCCAATTTCCAGAATCCATAAATCTAACAAGGAACACAGCCCTGCTATCTAAAGGTCCATTAGATCTCGCTTTATCATTTAAGGCATTTCACTCAAATGTCAAGTGCTCTGAGAAGCTCCCATGAAAAAATCACTTCTCCCATTCTCTATCTTTGTTCATGCTATTGGTTTACTGGTTAGACCTCTTTAGGTTACAGAGAATAGAAAATGCAAATTACACTTGCTTGAGCAAATGGAATTATTGACTTAGAGAATTAAAGGGAGTTTATGCATTAGATCCAAAAGAGCTATTTGACTCTCCATTGCACCAATTAGCTTTCTTAGTATCAGTGTTTGCATCACTGAGCACTTCCATCCCATCCCCCTTGTCAGCAATATAGCCAGACTCTTATCCCGCTGGAAACTCAGATTCTCTTCTCAGAAACCTCGTTCCTTCCTTACCCAATCTGTGCGTTTAGAACACTACATATATTATGTCTATCCCAGTTGACTTACTGACTCAACCCTGGGACTCTAGGTTGGAGTTCAGCAGTCTATATCCCGAAAGTACTAAGGAAATGTGTTGGGAGGCAGTTATGCATAGAGAGGCAACAGAAAGGCTGGCTCCACTCAAGCTTAGTGCTTATTGTGCTGTATCAAGTTTATCTATTTCTCTACCTCCATGATGAGCTGTCTGAGAAGCAACAGCATGTATCCTTCATTTTATTTTCAGTCGGATCTATACAATGTGCTGGGAGGTACAATGCCTACATCATGTCAACTCAAGAAATCTTTGAGGAATTCACCTACTGAATACTGTCCATGCATGCATAGAGGTACA
Source organism: Antrozous pallidus (assembly GCA_027563665.1). Classification (NCBI taxonomy): domain Eukaryota; kingdom Metazoa; phylum Chordata; class Mammalia; order Chiroptera; family Vespertilionidae; genus Antrozous; species Antrozous pallidus. The sequence continues at coordinate 26,134,954 of CM050508.1, read as the reverse complement.
CATACCAATGTTGGTACTTGGAGTACACTTAATCTCGCCCAAGAAATCAAAGCGTTTCTTAAAAGTTTGACGAAAAGACTGTCCTCACCGTACATTTACTTCAGTTATTTCTTCTGTGGTATCTTTATTTTTCTCTTAATATTCCTTCTTCATACAATGAATATATCCCTATATTTTTTCCTATATGTTTCCATCAATACTTAATTTATCACTTCTTATGTCTTCTAGTCTCTTTTAATCCATTCAACATGTGCTCCTTGGAACAGCAACACCATCTGCGAGCTTATAAGAAATGCAGAATCTCAGGCCTCACCCAGAATTACTTGAACCAGATCTGCATTTTAACATGATTGTGCAGGTGATTCATGGACACATTAAAGTATGAGAATTGCTTGTCCTTTGCTCTAGACTAATGCCATCTAATAAAGACATAACAGGAGCCATCTATGTATTTTTTTAAATTTTCTGTTAGTCACATTTAAAAAAATATAAAGAAAGCAAGCCAAATTAAATTTAATAATGTAGTCTATGTAAACCCAATATATCCCAAATATTATAATTTCAATTTGTAATCAATATAAAAAAAATTCAGTGATTGTTGGGAACCAATTCCAACATGTCATAATTACAAGAATTACATCAAAAGGTTGGTGAAGCTTGGGGGGCTCAACAAGGGCTGAGCCACAAATGTAGTTTACCTGTTAGAACGGCTAAAAAGCATCTTCCTAAACCTGAATAGGATTGCTTGCTGCCAGACAGCTCAGGGCATTTTAATCTACATGTTATTGCCTCCTGTTGGCCAAATACCTGAAGAGCTATAGGCTATTCCCCAATCTAACAATGTTTCTGTTGAAACCTTACCTTTTGAAGTGTATATCTCCACTTTGCCATAGGACAAATTGTGTTTAAAAAAAAAAAAAAGCACTGAGTCCTGAGTCAAGGGGTAATCTTTAGCTCCTTTAGCTGAGGCTCCTCTGACCCTCCAATGCCTTTCAGAACTATCTTTCGTCTTTGGACTCCTTATTGAATCTACACAGCAGCTCCTTTCTCCACATTGCTGAACCCTTCGTAATGCTGGGACAAGAACCCTGACAAATGATACACTTTTGTGGGGTACTCTTTGAAGCACAGTGTTTATTTATTTATTTTTATTAATCTTTATTGTTCAGTATATTAATTACATTGTTCCCTGTTTTTTTCCCCCTATAGTTCCCCGCCACCTGGTACCCATCCCACCTCCACCCTCACCCCCCTCCACTGTCCTCTCCCATAGTTGCATGATTTTTGTCCAGTCTCTTGCTGCTCTTCCCATGCCCCCTTTCTCCCCAAGAGTTGTCAATCCATTCCCTCTCTATTTCCGTGATTCTGTTACATTCACCAGTTTATCCTGTTCATCAGCTTATTAATTCACTTGATTTTTAGATTCATTTGTTGATAGATGTGTATTTGTTGTTCATAATTTACACTTTTATCTTTTTCTTCTTCCTCTTCTTAAAGAATATCTTTCAGCATTTCATATAATATTGGTTTGGTGTTGATGAACTCCTTTAGCTTTTTCTTATCTGCAAAGCACTTCATCTGCCCTTCAATTCTGCATGATAGCTTTGCTGGATAGAGTAATCTTGGTTGTAGATTCTTGCTGTTCATCACCTTGAATATTTCTTGCCACTCCCGTCTGGCCTGCATCGTTTCTGTTGAGCCGCTGACAATCGTTTCTCTCTTGCTGCTTTTAATATTCTCTCTTTGTCTTTTGCTCTTGGCATTTTAATTATGATGTGCCTTGGTGTGGTCCTCTTAGGGTTCCTATATATTGTGGTTCGGTGCGCTTCTTGGACTCCTAAGTCAATTTCTTTCACCAGGTGTGGGAAGTTTTCGGTCACTATTTCTTCAAATAGGTTTTCATTGTCTTGCTCTCTCTCTTTTTCTGGCACCCCTATAATTCGGATGTTGGTATGCTTGAGGTTGTCCCAGAGGCCCCTTACACTATCTTCAATTTTTTGGATTCTTTTGGTTTCTTGCTTTTTCAGCTGAGTGGATTTTGCTTGTTTGTATTTCAAATCTTTAACTTGGTTCTTGGGGTGCTCCAGAGCACTTTTAGGTCTTTGTATAATATTTTTTATTTCAGTCAGTGTATGCTTAATTTCTGGTTGGTCCTTTTTCATATCCTTGAGAGTCTCCTTTATATCCTTGAGTGTCTCCCTCATTTCCTTGCAGGTCTCCTTCATTTCCTTGTAGGACTCATTCATTTCCTTTGCGGTCTCGCTTATTTCCTTATAGGCCTCGACCTTTTGTTGGAGCCTCTTGAAAAACCCTATAACCGTGGTTTTGAATTCCATGTCCAGTCGTTTTTTTCCTCCATTTCTTTCACATCTGATTTCTTTCCATGTCTCTGCATGATGGCTGCTTCCCTGAGTTGGTCAATTAGCTTTGTGTGGTAGACTTCCTACTAGGGACACTGACTCAGCCTCCCCAGTTACCTGAGGTGGATATGGGTTACACAGTCTTGCTCAAGTTAAGCTCAGTTAATCGTTGTTAACACTTGGAGGGGTTGACCTCCAGGCCAATTGTCTGCGAAGCTCAGCTGTGCTCAGGTTGGATGGGTGGAGTCTCCGGGCCAAGCAGATAGTGTTAGCTCTGCCCTATGCGGCCCCAGGGACTCTGTGCTGGGGGCAATGGCTGCCAGCACCTCTGAGAGAGAGCCGCTGTGGAGCTCCACCGGCTGCCGGGGAATTCAGACTCTCCCCAAATGACTCTGCACGCCCAATGTCTCACCCAGGGTGGTAAAACAAAGCAGACTGACGGTTTTCCGAGTGAGAAAGCAAGTCGCAGAGGGCTCTCTGCGTGGTCACGCAGCTGAGCTGTTCGCGCGAGCTGCCTTCTCCACAAGCTGGGAGATCCCTGCAGCGCCCGAGCTTTGGCGTGCCCTCCCACTGTCCAGTTTTCACCCCGTATGATAGTGGGTTCCCTGGACTTCGCCCAGAGCTGGAGAATCAGTCCCGTGGGACGTCTTTGCCTCCCCGTTCGAGAAAACTGGCCGGTTTTCAGCCGCCCACCCTCTCCGCTGGCGCGCACTCCAAACCTCTCTCCGCGCGAATCTTTCAACACTGTCCGCCGCCGCTCCTCCGAGTCACAGTGTCATATCTTCACTTTTATTTGTGGAATTTTCACTCGGCCAGCTTTCTGGTGATTCTGGAAGGTGTTTGTTCTTTCATTAAGTTGTAGTATTAAAATTGCTGAGTATGACGGCAAGATAGGTGTTTTACCTATGCCACCATCTTGGTTCTCCCACAGTGTTTATTTTATACGAACAGCATCTCAGTTTGAACCAGTCACTTTTTAGGTGCTCCATAGCTACACATGGCTAGTGGCTACTGCATTGATCAGCACAGCTCTGACTGTAAGATGCATGAAAACAACAGAACATGTCTGCTCACTCCTCCACTCATCTCAGTGCATTGCAAAGTGCATAATGCAAAGCAGGCACTCAGTAAATGTTTGTTTAATTAATAGACTTGAGAGGAGGGATATTTAAAATATTTAACCAGCACAGCAGAAGCACAAACAGAAAGGTCCTTGTTGAAATTGACACAGAATATAAATAACCAATACTGCCACATTGGTTAGAACTGGCATAATATCAGCCCAGAATAGGCAACCTCATCCAATCCCTTCATATCTCAGATGAGAATGGGATTTAAACAGATAAGAATTTGTGCATCCTCACCCATTCCTTATTACAATAACTAGGATTGGACAATCAAGTCTCAACTTCCAAACCAAAGAGGCTTCCACTGATCATTCATTAGTGATCATCTACTGTATGCATAGCATCATGTGGGTCCAGTGGATAAAAAGATACAAACAATGATATTCATGCACTCCCAAGAATACCCCAGTCAGTGAAGATTATTTTCATTTTCACTGGAACAGAAACCCCAACTTGAGCTGATTTAAATACACAAAGGCATTTATTCAGTTACCTGGTATGTAAATGAAAAGGTAGAGGTAGCCTTTGCTTCTGGGGCAGCTTCATCCAAACACCTATCAGCAGTTTTTCTACCTCTCTGGGGCTATCTTCCTTCATGGAATGACTTCATCATCCTGGACTACTCCATCTCTAAGCTCCCTTTCCTCAAATCACCAAATCAATAGAGGATGAACCAAGATTGTGGCATAGGTAAATACCTGAACTTGCTGTCTCACACAACCACATCAAAACTACAACTAAAAGAAAAAATGGATATCATCCAGAACCACGGGAAGGCTGGCTGAGTGGAAGTTCTACAACAAGAAAAGAGAAAAGCGCATCTAGACTGGTAGGAGGTGCAGAGGTGCAGAAGAGTGAAGGTGTGGAAGATGCGCACGGAAATAGGCTGGCAACTGGGTATGCTGTGGTCTTTTTCAATCAGGAGGAAGATACAAACTCCCAAATGCTCTGAATTCCAGGCTTTAGGCCTTGGGCACCCAGCCATCATCCTCTTCACCTCAGCCCCTGCTGCCTGCGACCACCTGGCGCCAGTGGCTGGGTGCTCACCACCACTGCCATTTCATCTCCACCCCCCAGGGCCCAGCACTCATGCCACTTGGCCCCACCCCCAATCCTGATTGGCTGGTAGCATAGCCAATCAGGAGCAAAAGTACGGTCAAATTTGCATGTTTCTCTTTTATTTTATAGGATAAGACTGTGCACACAGCCCACAAAGGGGTGCACCAAGAGCATCCACCTCAGGTGAATGGAGAGGCTGAGCCACTGGGCCCTATAGAACACCTAGCACACAAAGCCACTCTATCAACACAGGGAAGCAGCCAAAAAGCAGAGACAAAGAAACAGGTCACAAATGAAAGAAATGAAGAAAGCAAATGACTGGATATAGAGTTCAAAACCATGGTTATAATGTTACTCAAGAATGTTCTAGAAACCTCCAAGAAATTTAGTGAGACCCTCAAGGATATGAAAAAGGACCATTTAGAAATTAAGTATACACTGAATGAAATACAGAGATCCAACAGGTGACTAGAGAATCCCAAGAATCAAATCAAAGATTTCAAATATGAAAAAGCAAAAAACACCCACCCAGAAAAGCAAAAAGAAAAAAGAACCCAAAAATATGAAGATAGTTTAGAGCCTATGGGACAACTTCAAGCATACTGACATCAGAATTATGGGGGTGCCAGAAGAAGAGAGAGAACAAGATATTTGAAGAAATAATGACAGAAAACTTTCCCAACCTGGTGTTCCAGTTCCATCCATGCTCTAGTTTGAAGCAGCTACCTTTTCCTTCTTTTTCTTCTTCTTCCTCTTCTTAAAGAATACCTTTCAGCATTTCATATAATACTGGTCTGGTGTTGATGAACTCCTTTAGCTTTTTCTTATCTGTGAAGCTCTTTATCTGACCTTCAATTCTGAATGATAGCTTTGCTGGGTAGAGTAATCTTGGCTGCAGGTTCTTGCTATTCATCACTTTGAAAATTTCTTGCCACTCCCATCTGGCCTACATAGTTTCTGTTGAGAAATCAGCTGACAAGTGTATGGGTGCTCCTTTGAAGGTAATTGTTTTTCTCTTGCTGCTTTTAATATTCTCTCTTTGTCTTTTGCCTTTGGCATTTTAATTATGATGTGTCTTGGTGTAGTCCTCTTTGGATTCCTTTTGTTTGGGGTTCTGTGGGCTTCCTAGAGTTATAAGTCTATTTCTTTCATCAGGTGGGTGAAGTTTTCAGTCATTATTTCTTCAAGTATGTTTTCAGTATCTTGCTCTCTCTCTTCTTCTGGCACCCCCATAATTCTGATGTTGGTATGCTTGAAGTTGTCCCAGAGACTTCTTTCACTATCCTCAACTTTTTGGATTCTTTTTTCTTTTTTCTTTCCCAGTTGAGTGTTTTTGGCCTCTTGGTATTTCAAATATTTAATTTGATTCTTGTGTTCCTCTAGTCTGCTGTTGGGTTTCTGTAAAAAAAAAATTTTTCAGTCAGTGTATGTTTAGTTGGTCCTTTTTCATATCCTCAAGGGTCTTGTTAACCTCTTGAAAAACCTTATAACCATGGTTTTGAATTCTATATCTACTCGTTTGTTTTCCTCCATTTCTTTCACTTGTGATCTGTTTCTTCCTCTCTGCATTTTCACTACTTTCCTGAGTTGGTAGGGTAGCTTTGTGTGCTAGGTATCTTGGCCTCCCCTGTTACCTGAGGTGGACACTCTTGGCGCACCCCTTTGTGTACTGTGTGTACAGCCTCGTTGCAGATAAATCTTGATTGTTGTTGGTATCACAGGGAGGAATTGACCTCCAGGCCATGAAGATCAGCTATGTCTACATTGGGAGACAGCCTTATGTGACAGGGCTTGCAAATTTGCCAAAGCCTCTGTACTCAGCTTGGATGGGGCAGAGTTTCTGGATGGGGCGGAGTTTCAGGGTGGAGCCAACAGCCTTGGCTTCCAGTCAGCCATGCCCCACAAGGTCCCTGGGTCTCAGCATCCGCAGGCAATCGCTGCATGCACCTCTGCAAGAAAGGTGCCCTTGAGTTTTGCCTGCCACCAGAATGCCCAGTCTGTCCCGCAATGACTCCGGAATTCCAGATTTTCACCTGGCACCGGGGTTCCATGCAGTCAGAACTCCTTTCTCCCTCCCACCAGACCACGCCATTGGCACAGTCAATAATTCGCTCTCTCTGTGCTCACTTGTGCGTGTGCCTCCAGAGCTCTGCCCTTGGCTGTTACCCCGAGATTCCCCCTCACAGTCCAGATTCCCCCCCTCCCCCGTAAGGGCCTAGGTCCCCCGGGTTTCAAATGCAATCTGAACTGGGTTAAGTACAGCCTGGAGTTTTGTCTCCTCTCCGCTAGAGCACCCCTGCCAGACGTTCAGACACCCCATCTTCTCCGGCTCTGTGCACTCTCGAGTCTCAGTCCCTTAGGCTTTGCAGCGGCTCTGATCATCTGCATATATTTCCGTTTCCCTCTAGTTTCGGAATTTCCAGTCAGCCAGCCTTCCTGTGGTTCCGGATGATGTCTGTTTTGTCTTTTAGTTGTGCTCTTGAAATTGTTGTGTGGGCAGCAGCCTAAGTGTTTACCTATGCCGCCATCATGGTCTCTCTCCTCAAAACTTGATTATTGAAAACCTTTATTATGTGTGTTTTTCTTACTAGATAAAGACAGTTTTTAGTCCAGAAATTTTAATGAGGAAGAGCATGTCATAATGTCCAATTTAAAAAAATAAAATACAGGTGAAAATCGTTTATTTTAATCTTGTCAATTTATTACTTTTTATACCAATTCTCTAATGATTTTTTTTAAATATTTCCAGTATTTATATAGATTAAAAGCATTTTATATGTTTTATGTTAGATGTTTCATATACTCTCCATGTAATTTCTAAATCATGATACTCTAGTATTCATTATATCATCACATCTTGCTTAGAGCATATTTCTCAAACTAGTATAAAACGTGGGAGTATCAAAGTAGTAACTAAAAGTCTAGTGAGAGTCCTTACTTTGTCTCACCTGGGTACAAAACAGCTTTCATTAGGACTGGGGAACACCTACCTGTGACTTTCGTACCTTGTTACTTAAAATGTGTTCTCATGGATCAGCAGCAGCCGCTTTACCTGGGAGTTTGTTAGAAATGCGGACTCTCACGCCCCTCCTAGATATATTGAATAAGGACCTACATTTATCAAAATATGAGTCTTGTGCACCCTAATGTTTGAGAAGCCCTGATTCAACATTACTGTCAATAAATCTACCACCAGATGTATTTACTTGCCACAGAGATTGAAACCAGGCATGAAAGGAAACAGCTGTCCCAGGGAACAGACACGGATCATCTCTGATTTCTAGTGCCCTGCCACACTGAACAGGGACATAATGGAGCTTCCCATAGATGGAGGGAAAGCTGGGTGAAGGACAGACCTGAAGTTTACTGTAGTTGTTTGTTACTCATCCAAAAGGCAGAAGCTCATGCCACCCCCTGAGCTGTGCTAAGGCAAGAAAGAAAGGAAGAATAGAAGGAAGGAAAGAGGAGGGAGGGAGGGAGACAGACAGGGAAGGAGAGAGAGAAAGTGTGTCATTGTTAAAGAATTAAGTTTCTCCAATAATGGCTGCTAGTCTTCTTAAGGACAACCTTCCCCACACCCACCACTCAGCAACCTGAGTGATGCCAGAGTACCTATAATGTCAGAACATGCTTCCCAACCTCATTTTATACCAGTGGTGGTAATTCAAGAAATCCAAAGTAATCCAGCACACAGCACACATTGATTTTAACTACAAAATTACAAATTCTCATTTACCTACTTTTCAATCAGCAACTTTTAGCAAGGGCAGAAAGAAGTAAACCACCAAATGGCCAACTAGTGAGAATTTATTAATTTTGGTGAAATACTCCAATATAGTTGTTCTTATTACCATGACTAGAGCTTCATACCTGTCCACATTAGTCACAGAAGTGAGTATAGGACCAAACCTACCAGAAGTAATGATGGGACAAACATACTCTGAAAGGGGATAAAAAATGTTAAATGGCCAAAACCGGTTTGGCTCAGTGGATAGAGCGTCGGCCGGTATACTGAAAGGTCCCAGATTCAATTCCAGTCAAGGGCATGTGCCTTGGTTGCGGGCACATCCCCAGTAGGTGGTGTGCAGGTGGCAGCTGATTGATGTTTCTCTCTCATTGATATTTCTGACTTTCTATCCTCCTCCCTTCCTTTCTGTAAAAATTCAATAAAATGTTTTTTTTACAAAAAGAATGTTATATGTAAAATTTTTAAAGATCTCTACATATTATTCTACACAATCATAGTAAAATTCTAGCTATAAGTTTATTTGTAAAATATTATCTCTAGCATGAACACCTGTTGGATTGTCTTCCCAGCAACTATATTTTTAAAAATTTTTTTAAATATATTTTATTGCTTTTTTACAGAGAGGAACAGAGAGTTAGAAACATCAATCAGCTGCCTCCTGCACACCCCCCATTGGGGATACGCCCACAACCAAGGTACATGCCCTTGACTGGAATTGAACCTGGGACCCTTGGGTCCACAGGCTGACGCTCTATTAACTGAGCCAAACTGGTTAGGGATCCCCTTACTTTTTCTATTAAAAACCACCCATTTCCTTTGGTAAAGGATCCTTCCTCATTCTGTGTGTTTCTGGCATAACTGCCGGTCACCAAACCCTGTCCACATTAGCCACAGAAGTGAGTATAGGACCCAACCTACCAATCAGAACATCCTATCCCCTTAGCCAGAGGTGTTGGTTCAGGGCAGTCACATGATCCAAGGAGGACCAATCAGAATCCATCCTAGATTTTTTATCCTGAGAAAGAAGATCAGTTGGGATCCTCTAAGCCTTTTTATCCTGAGAAAGAAGATGAGTTGGAATCCTCTAAGCCTAAAGTTTCCTGAGTACAGGTCAACTCTCTCTCAGAAGCCATCAGCCAACACGGGATGAGTCCCTAAGGAAGCCCAGGAAAGAGAGGGTCAGGAAGCATCCCTATTTTGACCAGTAAAATGAGTCAGATCATGTGTGTTTGTTTAAGCTAGTTTGGGGTTGCTCATAACTCAAACTTCTTGATATATAAATAGGAAAATGAAAGTAGGGCTTCAAAATAAAATTTATTGAAGCTTAGGAAGTTAGCTTGTTACTATTAAGAAACTGCAGTTATGTCTTTAGAAAACAAAGTCATTTACATCTTGCTGGGTGCCTGCTTATATTCTATCATCCCATCTCTGTGAAGCAGGAATCAGATTTCCAGGGCTTCCTTTTCTTCTTGCACTAGGTCAGGCAAGCTCAGGTTTCTGAGTAAATACAGCAAAAGAGAAGCATAAAGCAGTGTTTCCTTTTGGACACATTTGCCTGAATCATTCTCTTCTCTATTTGGTTAACTGGATGGATGGTGTGAATTTTCACAGAAGAGTCTCTAAATCAAAATGTTAGGATGGAAAAAAAAAATGCTCATGTACTGAACCAGTGTTTACATGTATATTATTTTATTTAGCCTGATAAATACCCAAGTAAAGCATTTTTCTGTTTTAGTGAATAAAACAATGAGCCTTTGTTAAGAACCTCCTTGAAACTAGTGAGTGGTGGAGCCTGGACCCACACCCTGCTCTGACTCCCAGGTCATGATTTTCTCTGAGGCACCACATTGCTCCCCAGGCAATGTCTGTCATCCTAGTGGTATGGTTGTATCACACCAAGTGTCCATGTGCTCAAATATTTTGGAAGCATAATTGGCATTCTCTAAGTCTTAGTGTAAAATAGTTAACATGTTACATAAATAATCATAATATTGAGCCTAAGTTGAATGTAAGTCCAAAATGAAAAGAAGAGGCCTTCTCCTCCCCGCAAAAATGTAGCATACTGGGAAAGAATAAAGAGTAATGAATAAAGAGGAGGAGGTAAGAGAGAAGAAGGTAAAAGAGGACAAGGGTATTTCTGCCAACTAAAAAGAGAACTCAAAACAAGAATCATTCATCAAAGATCATCCATCTCACATTATGAAACTGGTACGAGGGAAATGGTATCTAGCTTAATTATCTGAAAAAGGAAAGAATAAACATAGTGTTGTTTTCTTTAAAAAAAATACTGAGCTTTAAGTAACAATTCAGAATGGAAAAAAATGGAGAGTTCCATTACTGCCACTTAACACACCTTCTTTCTAGTCTTAGGATTTGAGAAGCAGGGATGGAAAAATTGGGCAGTCATTAAGGTTTGCTTCTGACATAGTCTCACGGAATGCTTTGCCCCATACAAACTCATTACCCTGGGCCCAACCCTCCCTGTTCAGTCTTGTGTACAAAGATGCCTTGCCCCTCCCAGCCCTTCAAAACTTGCCGATCCTTATCTCATGACCTAAAGATATATTCTCTGTTTTTTTTTTACAACGTAATAGTTTAGTCTTATGACACTAACGTGGAAAAGCTTCTAAAATATATTGCTGCCTGGCAGTTTTGGCTCAGTAGCTGAGTGTTAACCTATGAACCAGGAGGTCATGATTCAATTCCCTCGTCAGGGCGCAAGCCCAGGTTGCAGGCTCCATCCCCACTGGGATGTGTGAAAGAGGCAGCCAATGGATGATTCTCTCTCATCATTGATGTTTCTCTCTCCCTAGCCCTTATTTTTTAAAATGCATTAATAAAATAAAATATATTGCTGCTTTACATATGTGTATATTTAAAAATGTAGAGAAAAGGACTGTAAAGTACACAATGTGAAGGGGATAATGGCAAGGTGAGAGATTGTGAGATAAGGTCAATTTTCACCTTTTGTCTCATGTAGTTCTGTATTTTTAAAAATCTTTTATAATAAGTACCTGTTCTTATATTACTTATATAATTTTTAACGAGTAAAAAAAATGAGAAAAATTATAGTTTTGCTCATCCCAGGACACTTTTAAACAGCAAACTTTGCCCTAACTGGTTTGGCTTAGTAGATAGAGTATCTGCCTATGGACTGAAAGGTCCCCTGGTTCAATTCTGGTCAAGGGCATGTACCTTGATTGCGGGCACATCCCTAGTAGTGGGTGTACAAGAGGCAGCTGATTAATGTTTCTAACTCTCTATCCCTCTTCCTTCCTCTCTGTAAAAAATCAATAAAATATATTTAAATAAATAAATAAATAAACAACAAACTTTTAGAGAAGGTTTCTAAATACATAGAAGAATTTAAAGGAAGGGGCAGTTTCTGATATCCCTGGGTTTGGATGAAGAGTGAAAAAGGACATTTGCAGTGGGGAGAATGGTACCAGGTGTTAGAACAGTGAGTTAGACAGGACTTTGGTTCAGCAACCTTGGTACTTGAGTTCTATATAGGAAAGAATTCAGAAGCAAGACTCAAACTATAAGAGAAGGTTTGTTTAGAAAGTCAGAGAGGTACAAGAAGTGAGCTGTAAAAGAAATGGGCTCAGGAAACAAGTTACAGGGGATGAAAGAAGGGTCCTTAGGAGAAAGAAGAAAAGCAAGGATAATGTGCCTGGTTAGGTGAGGGGAGGAGAAAAGAGAGAAGGGAGGGAAAAGGTGCTATGGTGTTCCTAGAGGGAGAGCTAGCTGGGTTCTCCATCCTAAAGGCTTTTATGGGTGGAGATTTTATGGGAGAGTTCCAGGGAAAGATCTCAGTAGAATATTCAGAAGCTTTCTCGGTGTGTTCTTTGGAGTTGCAGTCTTCCCATATTGGTAGATGCCAGGGCAAGGGGTCACTAATCAATGCAGCTGGCCCTGAGGTCAGCCATGGTGTCGCTTGTGTGGTTTTGCTGCTTTTCTGGGCCTGAAGTAGAAATACAACTGAGGCCTGTATGTTATCTCTAAGTAGAAAAAGTAAGAGATTGAAAACTGAACATGCTAGGGGAAGAAAGTTTACCCTGGGGGTGAGATCCTCAATTTCCTAGTTTTGCCCATTGCAGAACACCTAACGCTTTCCATCCTGGTGACTCTCTGTACATGGCCTTCCGACCTTGCTCCACTCGTCTATCTAACTGCCTACAACAGAATTTTATTCTTACTGCACATGTAGGCAGAACCTACATAGTCACAGTCAGCATTCCCTACATAGTCACCATGTAAAACAAACAACTGTTTCTATATGTGTTTATACTGAATCATAGGGTTTAAAAAATTCAAGCTGAATATTCTGTGAGAGAATGATCAAGTAAAAGTTGAGACTTTCTAAATGTTCTATAATATTTCCACTTTTACAAAAAGATGTATTCATATTTTTACAAAAAGATGGATTCATTTTTTAATCAAAAAGATTAAAAAATAAGTATACATCAAAATAAGTTTGAAAGCATCTTTTGGCAAGTGCAAATGGGGTGGGGAATAGGTGTGGCCCATCTAAGTGGACCATAGTTAAAGCAGTTTGTGAACCGTAGCCCCTCTCGAACCCTCTTTCCTTGGGTTGGCCAGAGGGTCAATGACCCTAAGACTAGCAGGTTACTGGGTGAAATGACCTGGATGAAAAGAAACACGTACTTATCACATGACCACAGAACCAGGGTCCTCTGTTATTCACACTTTCTAGATTTGCTGATTTCAGTATTAATAAGTCCTCTTTTGTTTTTTAAAAATACATTTTTATTGATTTCTGAGAAGAAGAGAGAGGGGAAAAAGAGAAACATCAATAGTGAGAGAGAATCATTGTTTGGCTGCCTCCTGCCCACCCTTCACCAGGGATCGAGCCCACAACCTGAGCATGTGCCCTTGACCAGAGTCAAACCTGGGGTCCTTCAGTCCACAGGCCGATGCTCTATCCACAAACCAGCTAGGGCAGTGGTCAGCAAACTCATTAGTCAACAGAGCCAAATATCAACAGTACAACGATTGAAATTTCTTTTGAGAGACAAAATTTTTAAACTTAAACTTCTTCTAATGCCATTTCTTCAAAATAGACTCGCCCAGGCCATGGCATTTTGTGGAAGAGCCACACTCAAGGGGCCAAAGAGCTGCATGTGGTTCTCGAGCTGTATGTAGTTTGCCAACCATGGAGCTAGGGCAATAAAGCCTCTTTTGGTTGTAAGTGACAGAGACCCAAATTCAATTACCTTATTCAAAAAGGAGAATTTCTTTTACAATGTAACTAGAACAAAAAACAAAACAGGCTGGCTTCATGTAAAGCTGCATTCAGCACCTGAACATTATCCTCAGCAATTTGTTTTTCTGTCTCTCAGTACTTCCTTCCTTTTGCATGGGCTTCTTTCCCAAGTCTTTTCCTATAAGGAGCCCAAACTGGCAACAAGTCACAGCAGGTTTTTAATTCTACCTTATATTTCCACTAAGCAACCCCAGGAAAAAAACGGAAAATCTCTAGCTCCAGAGGAATTCCTATTGTACAGTGTCCATTGGTCTGGCTTGGGTCATGTGCCTATCTCTGAACCCATTGCTGAGGGAAAGGGGGTGGACTATTTTGATTGAACCAACTGAAGTCATGAGCAAATGGGATGGGAGCTGGAGATCAATCCCATTTGAACCACAGCATTGGGTTAGTGCCGGCCAGAGTGTTGGAATCCTAAGGTGCTATTATTAAAAGAAAAAGAAAATGTTGCTGGAACACAAAAACAAGGGATGTCCACCTCTTTTCCTGATAGGCAGCCACACTGAATAATCCATCTTCCTTATCATTACCATCCTTTTTATATCTCTAATATCTACGTAACATGCTCTGAATTTCATGTCTCAACCAACATGTCTTTTCTCTCCCAATCTGGAGTCTCAAGGAGCCCTCTGGAGATTACTATCAATGCTGGGAGAGGTTGTCTATGAACCACCTGTTTTGGGCTGAGAAGGAATAGTTCTCCGGGTGAGAAGCATTCATTCAACATATGTTTCATCTCTTTTATGTATTAAACCTGTGTGTGACCCAGTGCCTGCCTATAATAATTAGCCAGGTAAGGATATTGCACAACAGTATCAATATTAAGACAACATAATAAGGAGTAGAACAGAGTTCTGCACATTCTGATAAGGAAAAGCTAAGGGGGAGAAGGCTCCAAATCAGCTCAGGACAGTCAGAACACACTTCTACATGTCCCTGAGAATGTGTAAGGGCTAGGTAGAGAGGTGGAGGATTGACAGGAGCCAATTCCAGCATGTCATAATTATAAGAGTTTTATCAAAGGTTGGTGAAACTTGGGGTCTCAACAAGGGCTGAATCACATATGTAATTACCTGTTGGAGTGGCTAGAGGGCATTTCCCCCAAATCTGAATAGGATGATTGTCTGCTGCCAGACAGCTCAGGGCATCTTAATCTACTGAACAGCTGTAGGCAATTCCCTAACCTAACAATGCTTCTGTAAACCCTACCATCTGAAGTGTATTTCTCCACCTTTCCTTAGGACAATTTGTGTTAATAAAAAGCATGGGGTCCTGCCAAAACTGGTTTGGCTCAGTGGATAGAGCATCGGCCTGCGGGTGGAAGGGTCCCAGGTTCAATTCTGATCAAGGGCATGTACCTTGGTTGCAGGCACATCCCCAGTGGGGGGTGTGCAGGAGGCAGCTGATCGATGTTTCTCTCTCATTGATGATTCTGACTTTCTATCCTTCCTCCTTCTTCTCTGTGAAAAATCAATAAAAAAATATATTTTAAAAATTAAAAAATAAAAAGCATGGGGTCCTGAAACAAGAAGAAACCTTTAACTCCTTTAGCTGAAGCTCCTCTGACCCCCTATGCCTTTCAAAATTATCTTTTGTCTTTAGACTCCTAATACACAGCCCTTCTCCAGAATGCTGAACCCTTCTTAATGCTAGAAAAAGATGGTGAGGGGGTGGATAGATATTCCAGGTGGAGAAAACAAAATGCACTAAGCACAAAGGCAAGATGGACCATGCCCATTTTTGTAATTAATTAGACCAGGGTAATTATAGTTCAGGTATGTATAGAAAAGTGACCTGAGACAAGGTTATAAAGAAAATGAATGAACTTGTCAACCATGTTGACTCTGGTTGAAATTTATCTTAAAAGCTTTTAGGTGGAAGAAAAGTATGACTAAATGTGGTTTTGTTTGTTCATCTAATAACTTCCTGGAGAACAGGTTTCAGAGGAATATGGCTGGAGGCAGGGAATCTACTTCAATGTAGTCTACTTCAGTGGTCTGGTAGGTTATGTTAAAAAGAAATTAAAACACAATGATGATGGAATGGAGAAGGAGTGGATTAGTAAAGTATAGGAAACAGAACTGGCAGGACTGAAAAACTAAGGAGAGTGAAGGAAAAGAAGAGGGAGAGTGAGGTAAGAGTGTTCCCAGGTTTCTGGTTTGGGTAACTGGTTGGTTGATGCTGTCATTCCAACAGAAAGTAGAGTTCAGAAGAAGATGATGAATATAGTTGGGGATATCCTGTTGGAAATATGTAATGGATACAATGGTCCCATCAGGGCTAGAAGTGTAGATGTCATCAGGGACCAGCGGTAGGTGAAGCCATGTTTGTGGATAAGTAGGTCAAGGGGAGAGTATAATATAAAAAGAGAAGTGAGAAGAAAAGAGCCCTGGGTATCACCAACATTTAAAAGTCCAACAGATAAAGAAGAGTCAAGAAAGTGACAAAAATGAAAAGACCAGACATGGGAGGTGAATAAAGATGTCTGCTACACCGGGAAGGTTAGATTTTCCTCTTCCTTGTTGTTGTCTCCTCCTCCTCCTCCTCCTCCTCCTCCCCCTCCTCTTCTTCCTCCTTCTTTTTGTTAATCCTCACCCAAGGCTATTTTTTCCCATTGATTTTTAGAGAGAGTGCAAGGGAGGGGGAGAGACAGAGAAACATTGATGTAAGAGAGACACAGCTCTTCATTGCCTCCCGCACACATCCCAACTTGGACAGGAGATTGAGCCTGCAACCGAGGTATGTGCCCTTTACTGTAATTAAATCCATGACCCTTCAAGCCTCCGGCTGATGCTCTAACCACAGAGCAAAACTGGCTAGGGCTTCAGAGTCATTTTCAATGTTCTTGGAAAAATGCTCTTATTCTCCTCTATCCTCTAACCCCGCCCTCCGAATGCTGCAACATTGGGAGTGAGGATAAGAAAAGGTTTTTCAAAAACATGCAAAAAGGCTGCAGTCTTCACACCATAACCAGCTCAGGTACTTGAGCAGGTGATCTTTGCTCATTTCTGGCTCCTCGGATGTCTTCTAGACAATGGCAGTCCCAAATACATGACACATTCCAGGGGCACTTTCAAGGCAAATATTATTTTTACAAATAATCAACTAGACTTGAGAAAGCAGAATCAGGAAATTCTCTCTAGGAGACCCCCGGTGGTCTTCTTCACTACCAGCCTGCATTTGCTACTGTAAATAAGGAATGAATATTTATGTTGGAGCCATCTTGGTAGATTGTAGATAGGCAGAAAATTTTATGTTATTCCTAGTTCATACTAAGGAAGGACTAGGATGTGACTCCAATCCCAGTTCAGTTAGTTAGTAGCTCCTTGGCCATGAGCCTCTCTCTAAGCCTCTATTTTTCTTAGTAGTTAAATTGAGACAATGATCCTTACCTTACAACACTGTGAAGATGATATGAGATCATCAATGTGTGTATACCCCCTTATTTCACATGAAACATATAGAATGATTTTTTTAAAAATATATTTTATTGATTTTTTACAGAGAGTAAGGGAGAGGGATAGAAAGTCAGAAACATGGATGAGAGAGAGACATCCATCAGCTGCCTCTTGCACGCCCCCTACTGGGGATGTGCCTACAGCCAAGGTACATGCCCTTGCCGGGATCGAACCCGGGACCCTTCAGTTCCCAGTCCAATGCTCTATCCACTGAGCCAAACCAGTCACATAATTATTTTTCTTTTTTTTTATTTTATTGTAGTAAAAATGCACATGAGACTTGCCATTTTAAGTGTGCAATTCAGCGACACTAATCACATGCATGATGTTGTGCTGCCCTCACCACAATTAACGCCCACGCTATTCTACCTCTATCCCCTAGTAACCTCTAATCTTTTTGAGGTGATTCATTTGCATATTCTAGATATTTCATATAAGTGGAATCACACATATTTGTCCTTTTGGGTATAGCATAATTTACTTAATGTTTTCACGATTTATCCATGTTATAATATATATCAAAATATATTATATTTTGACATAATATATATTCCTTTTTTGTGGCCAAATATTATTTCATTGTGTGTATACCGCCATTTATGTATTCATTCACCTGTTGAAAGACAGTTTGGGGTTTTTTGTTTGTTTTTGTCACCATTTGGCTACTCCGAATGATGCTGCAGTGAATATTGATGCACAATGTTCTGTTTGAGTCCTTGTTTTCAGTATTTTGGGTATATACTTAGAAGTGAAATTTCTGGGTCACACAGGAATTCTATGATAAACTTTTTTGAGGAACCACCAAACTGTTTTCCATGCAAATGCACTAGTACATTTCCACCAGCAATGTACAAGGGTTCCAATCTCTCCACGTTCTCACCAATACTTGCTATTTTTGTCTTTATTATTATAGCCATCCTAGTATGTGTGAAGTGGTTCATCACTGTGGCTTAACCCAGAAAGAAAACAGTTCAGATGATCAAATCTAACCAAAAGTTCAAAGATTATCTATATGAAGTTTTATAATATTTGGCCATTACTTAAAAGAGTCCGTGCTATACAAACCAAGGGTGATTATCTGATTTAAAAAAAATTTTTTTTAATAAATCTCCAAGTACATAGCTACCTCAAAATAGACTGGAGTCTGGTCCCTGGCTAGGTGACTCCTGACTGTGAACTATTCAGCTAATTAATCGGCGGTGTCCCCATACCAGTTCATGATGGCATGCTGCCAAAGACAGGGTGCTTGTTCTAAGGTTGGGTTGTCATTCTGGTTTATGATTTCCTCTATACATAAAGATAATTCATTATTTTGTCTCAGGAGACTTAATGGCTTTGACCGTTGCAAGTTGTTAAGAAGTAACATTAAAAAAAAGAAAAAGAAAAGAAATAACAATGATATTGTAATGGGTATTAAAGGACATAGAAAGGGGTATTGAACTTGACTCTTTAAAGGACATAAAAATTACAAGGATCAGCTACCCACCATGTGATTTATCAGCATCTGTGTTAGAGAAGATTGTCAATTGGCCATAGGCTACACTCTTGAATTTATAAGCACCTAGAAAGGAAGAGTCTTATCTATTTTAGCTCACTCAATATTCAACCGAACCCTATAATTGGTATTATTAATGTTCTTATTTTACATACGAAGAAACAGTCTTGGAGAAACTAAGTAACTGGCCCAAATGATGGAACTAAGTTCAACTTCATCTGACTTCTGAGATGCCTTCCTGGAAGGTGACAATCTGAGCTGAGTGGAGTAGTTGCTGTCAGAGTAGCTATATTGGTTTCCTGGGGCTGCAGCACCAAAGCACCACCAACAGCATGGCTTAAACAGCAAAAAAAGACATTGTCAAACGGTTCTGGGGTCTACAAGTCCAAAACTGAGCAGCGTTGATTCTCTCTGAGGGCTGGGAGGGGGAATCAGTGCTGTGTCCTCTCTCCTAGCTCCTGAGAGCCTCAGACATTCCTTGGCCTATAAGTGGCATTCTCCCTATGCCTTATTGTCTTCCCTCTATGTGTGCCTTTCTCTTTGTCCCCAAATCCCCTTTTTTACAAGGACACCAAGCCTATTGGATGAGGGCCTGCCATAATGACCTCATTTTAATATGATTACCTCTGGAAAAAATCCTACCTCCAAATAAAGTCACATTCTGAGGAACTGTGGCTTCAACATATCTTATTTGGTGGTGATAGGGGGTGGGGAGGCGGGGGAGAGGAGGGCTGGCACACAACTCAACCCATAACAGCAACTTACTATTAAGTTGTTTGTACCTCCAAATGGGCTTGATTCATAATGTCTAAAGGACCTTTGAATGTATTTTACATTCAGAAAAAAAAAGTACAAATTTCTAACTGGGACCCTCTTAGTATTCCCTAAGCTACTTTAAAATTCTGCCACATACTCTGGGACGTCTGCTATTGCAATCTTTTCAAATTTTGAACTCTTAAGAAGTTCGGTTCATCGTGCTTGTGGGCTTGCTTCACTTTTATTGTCAGTTCAAAAGGAAGGTCCCCTTTATTTTCAAATTGTTTCAAGGATTATTTTTGAAATAAAGTTTCCATTTCCTACAGAGTTCACCAAGCCCAGAGCATCTGGAAAAAGAATTCAGAAATATATTTTGGAACATAGATCTTCACTTACAAAAATAAAAAATAAAAAAGATTTTACAATTCGGTTTTAGTTTTGTGAGATATGGGGTTCCTTGCATCACAATGTGTATAGGTTCTGATGTTTGCTTTTTAAGATGTTGCTAGGTCTTTGCCTCTCCCTCCTACACACACACCCCTCCTCCCCAAGATCTCTGGACAGAGCTCAGGGTGAGAAGGTGGAGAATGACTGTCTGGTGGAAGACTAAGGAGTGGAAGGTCTGAAGGACGCGACCAGGCTCTGAGCTACCCAGACCCCTCCCCTACTCCTCCAAGGCTGAAGGATTCATTTCCTCAGCTGCTGGGATGTTGGCAACTGACAGCTCTCAGCTGTCAGCCCTCTTTAAGAATTGCCTAGACTGAGTCAACCTACCACGCCCAAGGTCACAGTCTCCTCCCAGAGCAATCTGCGTGCAATGACTGGTTAGTGGAAGCACCCAAGACCTGCTTTCTGCACCACCTCCCGATGACTCTGAAGAACTTTCCCAGCTTCCAAAGTTACCCTGGGATGGAGCCTTGTGTGTCTGCTGTAGCTCATCCCCCTCTGAAAGGAGGCCAGGGGTCCAGGAAAAGCAGTCACAAGTTCCACCAAGGTGGATCTCAGAAAACTCTCGTTGAGCATTTATAATGCAATTAAAATATTAATAAAGAAGTTTTATGTTGAAGTTTCTTTTTTGTTTTGTTTTGTTTTGTTTTTACTCAAGTAATAAGCCATGATGGTTGCTGTGTTTTAAATAAAGAAGAAAGTGGATGCTTTCTATTTGGGGAGTTTTAAGAAGTCAATAAATAATAACCCCTTGTTCTCTGGAATTCTGAAGCAACTGAGAAATAAGACACAGAAGACTAACAGGTGGTAATGACAGTGGCAGCTGATTGGAGAACATGGGTTGATACCTACACCCCAAAGGGCCAAACTGGCTAATGTTCTGTCTGAACTATGTGACCGAGCATTGGGATCACTGTCTTGCATTGGTCCACCAGAGGGGGAAGAGAATGAAACTCCAAAGATTGTAGAATTGCTAACTTTAAACAAATTAATTTTACCCAATCCAGGGATGTATACCATTGCCACCCACCAATCGTATAACCCAGGTGTGCCCTGTCCAGGAATTGAGCTGACAACCTTTCGGTGCCCAGGACATTGCTCAACCAACTGAACCACTCGGACTGGGCAAATAACTCACTTCTAATGCAGGCCTGTTATGCTGGTGGGAGTTCCTCCAGATGAAACAATGAGTCAAAGCGAAAGAAGATTTCTCCCAACTATGAACAGTAAATCAGAGGAGCAGCGCACACACCAAGTCCTTCCTGCAGTTCTGACTGTTGATAGCATTTCATTTGATATGCACCTGGATTTGTACAATTTGCTTTGACAACCAAGCGTAGCATTGTCTTCTGTTAAGTCTTGTTTCCTAACTACAGTGAAAGCGGTATCCCATTTTCTTCTGTGGAATCCAGAAGAAAACTTTGGCTTAGAAATCAAGAAACCCAAGCTTTACTCCTAAACCCTAGTGGAAATAATTCCATCACACGACCTTGTATATACAGTCCAGGTCCAGATATCAGTTTCTAATTTAAATAAATACTGATAAGATAGATGAGATTAAGTGCAACCTAAGGCATAATGAAAATAATGCATTTACTAACATATTGTACCTGTGGGGGAGAGAAACCCATGGAATAATTCCTGGCTTTGGCCTTCAGCAGATCTGGATTTACATCCTGGTTCTATCACTTTCTAACTTGAGAAATTTACTTGGCCTCTCCATGCCTCCACTGTGTCATGGATAAAATAATAGTTCCTACCTTGGAGGTTTGTTGTCAAGGTTTAATAAAAGAATATAAGTAAAATGAGTAAGTATTTCCTAGTAGGCATTCAATAAATGACAGTTATTACCTTTGTTACCTAAGGAGAGAATTTTAAAATATCATAAAAAGATACTTGGTTTGAAAATAGGAGCTTTCCAAGGATTATCTTTGAATAGCTAATTAATGACCTTGGAAATCTCCAGGCATTTCTAGGTAAGAGTGGGTGTGGATTTGTAAGCCCATAATGAAAAGGTTTTGGCAGTCCTGGATATCAGCAAGGAAAATTACTCAAACATGGTCCCCACTACTCTCATCCCCTCCAAGCACACTGGCTTTACCTGTGTTCAGTTTCTCCAACTGGGCCCAGCACCTGCACTCAGTCCTGAAAGGAGACATGGGAAGAAAAGCACAAGATTGGCACATAGAATGAGCACATAAGTGAACAGGGTAATGAACTGATGACTATTTGAATGAATTTCTTCCACAAGAAGTACAATTATTCTTTTTGCCCTGTGGAAACAGCCAGAGACCACAGGCCATGCTGGAGAACAGCCATCTGAAAGCTGTCAAATAGGATGCCAACACTGGGGTAGCTGATTACTACATTCATCCATCTCCTACTAAAAGGCAGTGGGAATGAAAAGAGCTCTAAGAGAAAAGATGTCCTGAGTATCTGAAGGTTGCCTCTTCTACACCCATCACCCACTTCCTGCCATCAGAACACAGCAGGAATTTCACCCCTGCCCAAGGGATCAATCTCATCTCTGAGAAGAGGTCTGGGTGGCTGCTTCATGTAATATGGATGCTTCCCATCCTGTTGCCACAGAAATAGACTCAGGGATGGGCAAGTTACCCAGTTTTGGTCAGAAATGGTGAATCACAAGGCTTGTGAAGGAGGCAGCTACCCTGGAAGGTAAGATGTGAAGATGGGAGGCCTTAGAATGCTGCCGTCTTGCCACCTGGAGCTCTGGAGTTAAGAGTGTAGGACGGTGAGGCCCTGACTTAAAGAAGCAGAAGTTGACATTGAATGGTGACATTGAATTGTGAGTTCAAACCTTGCTTGAAGCCTATCTACCTTGGGACTTTATGGGCCAATAAATCCCCTTCATTATCTAAATTAGTTAAAGTTTTTCTGTCACTTGCAAAGCCCTAATTAATGTAACGGATATCTTCTTGCTTCCAAAAGAGTGTTGCTAATATGCTGACTCTGACATAGACATCAACTGAAGTCAATGTCTGAGAGTACCATATACAGGGGGCACTGACCTTGAAAATTAGCTTCTAAAACATTTCAGAAGACCTTGGTCGGGATCAACTTAGTTTATCAGTGGCAGAATTTCTACTCTGTGGTTTTTTTGTCAAACCTGAATGAGAAGGAAAATAAGGGAGCAATTATGGGGGCTTACAGTTTAGATCAGTATCTAGTTAAAGAGTAATCTTACTTCCCCATTTTAACTGACTTGGGTGGAGCTGCAAAGCCCACCCCAAGGGGCCGCCACAAGAAGATATATATACATCAAAACCTCCCATATTCTCAGTTCACACTTTGGATCAAAGTCCCCTAACCTAGCAGGACTACGTAATAAAGGACCTTTCCTGATTCCTCTGGGTGCCAGCTATTGTTATCTTGGGCCATTTGCCATAACTGTAAGAAAAAAATGTCAAGTTTGACTGGTTTATTACTTAATAAATATTTCTGAAGAAATCATTAGACACAGTATTTAAAGTATTCAGAACCACACATGTGATTTTTATGGTCTTTTTTAGTACATTGAAATCTAGAGACATCTAGATTTGAAAGAGAAATTAATTTTTTAAACATTTTTTTTATTGTTTCAGAGAAGAAGGGAGAAGGAAAGAGAAACATTTTGGCTGCCCCTGCAATGATCCCCAGTGGGGATTGAACCCACAACTGGTGTATGTGACTTGACCAGGAATTGAACCTTGACCTCCTGGTTCATAGATCAATGCTCAACCACTGAGCCATACCAGCCAGGTAAGAATTAGTGAAAACCTAGAACCCTCAAACCTTTATGTGGAGCCTAATTCTTCAAGGCAAGGCAATGATGTCCAGGACAGGAGTTGCCTGCAAGAGGTTCCTTTGCATGAAGGGCTGCGAGCTTCCTGGGAAAGAACCTCTTCCAAAGGAAGAGGGAGTCATGCCCAGGAGGCTTGACCCAGGAGCAAAGTCTCTGACCCTGGAGAGAGAGGAGTGCTCCCCAGAATAGCACCAAGTCTCTCATTCATTTCTGTGTCTGGCACACTCTCCACACTGCCCATCATTCTCAGAAGACAAGGAGGAAGGGGTGAGCAGAGAGAGGCTGTAAGTAAACTCCAAATAACCATTTTACTAAAACCTCTATGAAACAAGAAGCTAGGGCCAAGCAATTCTGGTTTTGAGCCCCAAAATACCAGTTAAATCAATCACCTATTAATCCTATAACAACTGACTTCACTTTTTTATTTTTAAAATTTTTTCATTATTGAAATACTACAGATGCTCCTCCCTTATTTTCCCCCATTGACCCCCTCCACCCTGCCTCTTCCAGGCCTTCACCACACTGTGTCCATGGGCTATGCATATCCTAATATATAAAAACCCTGGGTCTGTCACAACCAGATGCTCGACCAACCAGCAGTCGTCCAGCAGTCAGCACTGGGTTGCCATGGCTACTGCAGCTGCAGGCTTAGTAACCCAGCACTGACTGCTGAGGGAACTGTGAATCAGGCCTGGAGAGAAGCCAGAAGAGAGAAGCAGGGTCTGATTCATACCCTGTGTGGCAGCTATTGATCAGCACTTGCCTTTCTTTTTCTCTCTGGGCCAGGCCAGCAGCTGTGCCTCCATTTCTCCCCAGGCCTCCACTGGGGCTGCTGATCAGTCCCACCTTTCTGATCAGGCCCCATTGATAGAGGCCTGACTGGAATAGAAACTGATCAATCAGAACCAAATCTGGATGAACTGTCAGGAGTCAATGGCTACCTAGGAGGTGGAGCTTTTCACGGCAACTGGCATAGACACCAACCAATCAGAACCAAATTGGTCAGCAGAGGAGGGCAGTTGGGGGGTGATCAGGCAGGCAGAGGCAGTTAGGGGTGATCAGGCTGGCAGGGAAGGGCAATTGGGGGTAAGATCAGGCCAACAGGGAAGGGCAGTTGGGGGTGATCAGGGCATCAGGGAAGGACAGTTGAGGGCAACCAGGCCAGCAGGGGAGGGCAGTTGGGGGCAATTGGGCAGAGCAGTTAGGGGCAATCAGGCAGGCAGGCAGATGAGTGGTTAGGAGACCACTTTCCCAGATTGTGAGAGGAACGTCCAACTGCCTGTTTAGGCCTGATCCCACAGGGCCTAAACCAGCAGTCAGATATCCCTCAAGGGATCTCCAGTTGGAGAGGGTGGCTGGGCTGAGGGAACCCCCCACTCCGTGCACAAATTCTGTGCACCGGGCCACTAGTATGCATATAAGTTTCCTGGTTAATCTCTCCCCACCCACCCCTGGCTTTCCTCTAAGATTCCTCAGTCTGTTTCACACTTCCATGTCTCTGAATCTATTTTGTTCATCAGTTTATTTTGTTTGTTAGATTCAGATGAGTGAGATAATGTGGTAACTTATCTTTCTCTGACTGGCTTATTTCACTAGTATAATACTCTCCAAGTCCCTCCATGCTGCCTCAAAGCTATAAAAAAGAAGAATCTTTTACCCTTTGTAACAACTGACTTTAAACTCCCCATGGCCCAGTTTCTTCATCTGCCAAAAAGGGCTACCTGCCTTGCTGGGTAGGATTAAATGAGATAATAAAAACAAGCATATGGCATAGTGCCTTGCAAGAAAACCATTCAGTAGATAGTGTCTGTCATGATGAAGAATTGTACACATTGTCACAGACACAAGCCAATGCCAACACGGAGAGGAAGAGTATACCTTCGTTGCTCTCCAGATGAGGTGTGGGGGCTTTGTCATCTCAGAGGTCCTTGACTGGGACAGGAGACCAGCAAAGAGAGTTCAAAGGTATAGACAGAAGAAGCAGTTTAGATGTCATTAGAATATAAGGTCCCTGAGGAGGCTGTCATATTCAAAACTGCATCTTGGCATTTAGTCATGAATGCAGTGTCCCAGGGGCTTGGGAAGCAATTGTTAGATAAATGAATGAGTGTTGAAGTGAATGAACTAATGTCTGAATGAAAAGTCTGAGAAGCAGCCATGGCTGTGGGCATGTGTGACAACTATCCTGTATATGTGGAAGGAACAAATGATGCAAAGAGCCATTTAAATGTCCCTTCACTTATTCATTCACTGGATTATCAATGACATGCTGGGAACTGTGGGTTACTGCAGTTAATATGCTATATTCACCAACTGCTGACATCTGGAGAAACCTGGGTTACATAGGGACTTACCCTAGAAATACTTTTAATTCATAATATGATAGATTTTCTTCCCCCCCAACTTTTTATTTTCAACATTTTCAAATCTGCCCGGTCATAGTAGCTCAGTGGTTAGGTATCTATCTGTGAACCAGGAGGTCATGGTTCGATTCCCGGTCGAGACATATGGCTAGGTTATGGGGTTGATCCCAGATCATGTAGGATGCAGCCTATCAGTGATTTTCTCTCATTACTGATGTTTCTATCTCCCCTCCCCTCTTCCTTCCTCTCTGAACTTAAAAAAAAACAAAACAAATCTATAGAAATAGTGAAAGAGTACAATAAATACTGACATATCCTCATCAAATGTTAAGACATTTCAAATTTGCCCTCTATTTAGATAGATAGATAGAGAGATAGATAGATAGATAGACAAATATGCTAGATAGTAGGTTTTTAAAATATTTTAATCTTTATTGTTCAGTTTATTAATTACATTGTTCCCTTTTTTTCCCCCCTATAGCTCCCCTCCACCCGGTACCCATCCCACACTCTGCCCTCACCTCCCCCCAACTGTCCTCTCCCATAGGTGCATGATTTTTGTCCAGTCTCTTGATGCACCTCCCACACCCCTTTTCTCCCCAAGAATTGTCAGTCCATTCTCTCTCTATGCCCATGATTCTGTTATATTCACCAGTTTATCCTGTTCACTGGATTTTTAATTCACTTGATTTTTAGATTCATTTATTGATAGATGTGTATTTGTTGTTCATAATTTTTATTTTTACCCTTTTCTTCTTCCTCTTCTTAAAGAATATCTTTCAGCATTTCATATAATATTGGTTTGGCAGTGATGAATTTCTTTAGCTTTTTCTTATCTGCGGAGCACTTTATCTGACCTTCAATTCTGAATGATAGCTTTGCTGGTAGAGTAATCTTGGTTGTAGATTCTTGCTATTCATCACTTTGAATATTTCTTGCCACTCCCGTCTGGCCTGCATCGTTTCTGTTGAGAAATCTGCTGAAAATCGTGCTCTCTTATAGGTAACTAACTGTTTTTCTCTTGCTGCTTTTAATATTCTCTCTTTGTCTTTTGCTCTTGGCATTTTAATTATGATGTGCCTTGGTGTGGTCCTCTTTGGATTCTTATACTTTGGGATTCTGTGTGCTTCTTGGACTCCTAAGTCAAATTCTTTCACCAGGTGTGGGAAGTTTTCGTCACTATTTCTTCAAATAGGTTTTCATTGTCTTGCTCTCTTTTTCTGGCACCCCTATAATTCGGGTGTTGGTATGCTTGAGATTGTCCCAGAGGCCCCTTACCCTATCTTCAATTTTTTGGATTCTTTTGGTTTCTTGCTTTTCCAGCTGAGTGGATTTTTCCTCTTTTTATTTCAAATCATTGACTTCATTCTTGCTGTCCTCTAGACGGTTTTTATGTCTTTGTACAATATTTTTTATTTCAGTCAGTGTATGCTGAATTTCTAGTTGGTCCTTTTTCATATCCTCGAGGGTCTCATTCATATCCTTGTAGGTCTTGTTCATTTCCTTGTAGGTCTCTTTAAGTTCATCGGCCTTTTCTAGGAGCCTCTGGAAAAGCCTTATAACTGTGGTTTTGAACTCTATGTCCAGTAGTTTTTTTTTTCCCGCCATTTCTTTCACATCTGATTTCTTTTCATGTTTCTGCAAGGTAGCTGCTTCCCTGAGTTGGTCCATTAGCTTTGTGTGGTAGATGTTCTCTAAGGGACAGTGGCTCAGCCTCCCCAGTTACCTGAGGTGGGTACTCTTGCTGCAGCCCTTTATGGGTTATGTACAGTCTTGTTGAAGTTAAGCCTAGATTATTGTTGTTAGCACTAGGAGGGTTTGACCTCCAAGCCAATTGGCTGTGAGGTTCAGCTGTGCTCAGGTTGGATAGGCAGAGTCTCTGGGCTAAGCAGGCAGCCTTAATTTCCGTCAGCTCCGCCCTATGTGGCACCTGGGTCTCTGTGCCGGGTAGTAATGGCTGCAAGCACCTCTGAGAGAAAGCTGCTGCTGAGCTCTACCCACTGCCGGACAATTCAGCCTCTCCCCAAATGAGTCTGCACACCCCAAGTCTCACCCAGAGTTTTAAAACAATGCAGTCTGGTGGTTTCCCAAATGAGAGAGCAAGTCACGAGTCCTCTCTGTGCGCTTGAGCACCTCTGCTGTTCCCAAGTTTACACGCTCTCTCCACAAGCTCACAGACCTCTGCAGCACCTGAGTTTTGGCGTGCTTCCCTACTGTCCAGTTTCACCCCATGTGCATGTGAGTTCCCCAGACTTTGCCCGGTACTGGGGAATCAGTGCAGTGGGACGCCTTTGTCTCCCTCCCTGTTCGAGAAAACCAGCCGGGTTTGCAGCCATCTGCCCTCTCTCCTCACATGCGCACGGCACCAAACCTCTGACTCCATGCATATCTTCAACGTTGCCCTCTGCCGCTCCTCTGAGTCAGTGTCCTATCTTTACTTTTATTTGTGGAATTTTCACTCAGCCAGCTTTCTGGTGATTCTGGATGATGTTTGTTCTGTCATTAAGTTGTAGTTTTGAAATTGCTGTGTGGGGCAGCAAGATAGGTATTTATTTATGCTGCCATCTTGGTTCCTCCTATTTTTTGTCGATAGTAGATGTTTTTTTTAATTAAATCATTTGAAATTTAATTTCAGGTATAATGACACTATGAATACTTCAGTATACCTCTCATTAGAATAAATATATTCTCCTACATTATCACAAAACCATTAAAAACCTAGGAAAATTAATACCACAAAAACACCTACTCTTTTAACCATATTCAATCAAATGTCCCCTGTTGGTGTTGAGATACTTTCATTAGAGACTAGAGGCCAAGTGCATGAAATTCATGCACGGGGTGGGTGACCCTCAGCCCAGTCTGCATCCTCTCCAATATGGGACCCCTTGAGGAATGTCTGACTGCCTGTTTAGTCCCCATCCTGGTAGGATTGGGCAAAAATGGGCAGTTGGACATCCCTCTCACAATCCAGGACTGCTGGCTCTCAACTGCTCACCTCCCTGCCTTCCTGATTGCCCCTAACCACCTCTGCCTGTCAACCTGATCACCACTCCCCTGCCAGCCTGATTGATGTCTAATTGCACCCCAGCCAGCCTGTTTGTCCCCAACTTCCCTCCTCTGCTGGCCTGGTGGTCTCTAACTGCCCTCCCCTGCAGGCTTGATTGTCCCAACTGCTGTCCCTTAAAGGCCTGGTCCCTCCCAACTGTCCTCTCCTGCTGGCCTGATTGCCCACAACTGCCCTCCCTTGCAGGCCTGGTCCTTCCTAACTGCCCTCCCCTGCTGGCCATCTTGTGGTGGCCATCTTGTGACCACATGGGGGCAGGATCTTTGACCACATGATGGCAGCCATCTTATGTGTTGGAGTGATGGTCAATCTGCAAATTACTCTTTTATTAGATAGGATAGAGGCCTGGTGCATGGGTAGGGACCAACTGATTTGCCCTGAAGAGTGTCCCAAATCAGGTTGGGGGTTCCCTTGGGGCATGGGCGACTTGGTCAAGGGGCCTATAGTAGTTTTCAGGCTGGCCACACCCCCCAGCGACCCAAGTGGAGGCCCAGGTATCTGGGATTTATTTAATTCTACAATTGAAACTTTATAGCCTGGAGAGGAGCCAAGCCTTCTGTTCCCTCTGTGTGGCAGCCATTTCTGTTGGGATTTATTTCTCTTCTATAATTGAAACTTTGTAGCCTTAAGCGGATGCCTGGGCCGACCAGAGTGTGTGGAAAGCTTGGCTTCCTCCATTACCAGGGGCAACTGTAGCCTGCTGCTCTCTTCAGTTCTGTGGCTGCCATCACTTTTGTTGGAATTTATTTATCTTCTATAATTGAAACTTATAGCATTAAGTGGAGACCTGGCCAGCGAATGTGGAAAATTTGGTTTCCTCCATCACTGAGGAAACCCAAGCCTCCCTCCTGCTCTCTCTGTGGCCACAGCTATCTTGGTTGGGGTTAATTTGCATACTCACTGCTGATTGGCTAATGGGTGTGGCATGTGGGTGGAGCAAAGTGATGTTAATTTGTATATTACTCTTTTATTAGATAGTATGGTAATGGTGGCAGACATAAGGAACCACTATTAGGGCAGCAGGAAGCCCAGCAGTCTTATATTTCTCTTCTTTTTTAATACTAATAGGGAATTCACTGGAAGGTAGCCTACATCATTGATGGGAGGGCAGGGGGTCAGACTTGGAAAAATCTAGAGATGGGGGCAGCTCCAGAGATCTATGAAACAGGACACACAACAATGCTCTTTCAGCAGAAACTACCTGGAAGGCAAAGAGCTGCTGCTCACCCCCCCCCCCCCCACCCAATAACTGCTAATGAAGTTGGCCAGCTCCTCTTTGCCTTATTACCTGACATTCAAAATCCCTGATGGAAGCATCACTTGTAGCTCTTGTCCTTGAGCAGTGACTTCAAGTAGGCAGGGAAGAGAAGAGCTGCTTCTGCCAAAATAAATACAATATGAAGTTCTCCATATGGACCAATAGCCACTTCCCTGTCCTCTAGACTCTCCCTTTAACCGATGCTCCCCAGTGTGTTCAATCTCTACTACATCTGTAGCAGTCCTGGCTCTGAACAGGAAACGTGGTTTCTTCATGTGTGGGTTCACTACAGTTTCTAACACCTTGAGAAATGATATGGATTAATAAAGCAATTCAAACTTTTCCAGAAAAACAAAAACATGTTTCTTGTGCTGGAGCATCTCTGGTGGTAGGCACCATAGCTAGGAGCACAATGGGTGCTTAGGTTGTTAAATGAGTGCCTGATCCAGTGATGTTAGTGCTGTGTACTTCCTGGAACTTAGTAACAACACCTGACATGAACTGAATATTCCAATTCTTTCATTTAGTCTTCCCAATGACCCTCTAAGAGGTGGGAACCTTTTCTCTGCTAAGGGCCATTTAGATATTTATAACATCATTCAAGGGCCACACAGAATTATCAACTTAAAAATTAGCCTGCTATATTTAGTCAAACAGTTAATTAACTCACCCCTAATGCCTTGGCATGCCCAGACCAAGTGATTTTGAGGGCCTTGTATGGCCCTTGGGACAAATATTCCCCACCCCTACAGGGAAGAACTATGGGAGCTCCATTTTCGCGTGAAGAGGTCTGCCCAAGAGCTAACTCTCTGACTCCAGACACCCTGCCTGAAACCTCTTCAGTACACTGCTCAATTTTGTAACCAACTTTCCCCGATGGGCCATCGTGGCTGCCTTTGGGATTCTATTTTTCATCAGCTGCATTGACCTTGGAGGTTCCTGGGGTGGAAGAACTGTAAATGCTCAGAGCAAATAGGAAACAGAGATAATCTAGACCTGCAATTGGATTTTACAGACATGGATACCGAGATCCAGTGAGTGCTATGAAGGTTTTAGTGCTGACTGCTAGAACATCCGCATACTCCGAATCTTCCTCTGGGATTCCAGGTTCTAAAAATGTTTCATTGCACCAATACTCAGGTTAAGTTGCATATCCCATTAAAATAATTAATTTTGAAAGTAATTTGTAAATGAAGCCAAAATTCATAAATGTGCTCATTCTTAACCTTGGACAGTTGTCTTTAGCTGTGGCTGACACACTATCAGCTCCCATAGTTGGCTCCTTGTATGAGCAATAACAGTAAGTACTACAAAAACATCACACTTTTACAGCCTGCCTTTTGTCTAAGGTGTGTCAGCCATCATCAGCTCATTAATCATCAGAGCGCTGCTTTGAGGTTGTTACATCAGGGGGTAATTCTGTTATCCTTTTTTTTTTTTTTTAAATATATTTTATTGGGTTAGTTTTTTTTTTTACAGAGAGGAAGGGAGAGTTAGAAACATTAATGAGAGAGAAATATCGATCAGGTGCCTCTTGCATACCCCCTACTGGGGATGTGCCCGCAACCAAGGTACATGCCCTTGACCGGAATCGAACCCGGGACCTTTCAGTCCGCAGGCCGACACTCTATCCACCGAGCCAAACCGGTTTCGGCTTTTTTTTTTTTTAAATATATATTTTATTGATTTTTTACAGAGCGGAAGGGAGAGGGATAGAAAGTCAGAAACATCGATGAGAGAGAGACATCCATCAGCTGCCTCTTGCACGCCCCCTACTGGGGATGTGCCCGGCAGCCAGGGTACATGCCCTTGCCGGAATCGAACCCGGGACCCTTCAGTCCGCAGTCCGACGCTCTATCCACTGAGCCAAACCGGTCTCGGCTGTTATCCTTTTTAAAGCCTAAGAGGCTGCAACAAAAATACAGTGACATGCTCAAGGTCACACAACAAATTAGAGGCAAAATTGAAGACTTCTAAACCATTTTTTTTTATTCTTGCAGGCACTCATCTTTCTGCTAATAAATATTAGGGACATTCAGACCATGAAACATATTTAGTAGTTAGCGCTTACATACCTAACCAACATATTTTTGTGTTTATTAGGATTAAAATTTAAACAGCTGATTTATTCTTCTTTAATACGGACACAGTGTTTGCTGTTTTTAACACTTCCTTATGGTCTGTTCTCAAGTTCATTTCAAATTTAGTTGGGCATGGAAACTCAAAAAACTTATTTATCTATACTAAAGAGGAGAGATGAAGAACCAGCCTGAAGTTTAAGAAAATTTTGTGGAGGGGGCTTTGGGCTGTTCCACGGGAAGAGTGATTTCCTCCTCTTCCTTTTTCCCATTCTTCTCTGCCTCCTTCTCCTCGGATTTAATGAACTGCTGACATCCTCAGGGTATTTTCTTCCAAGAGAAGTGAAACATGGAATAAAAATTCTCAGCTGGAAAGTCACTTAAGTCTGGGGGCTTCAGCGTCTCCAACTGTAAGATGACAAGACTGGTGAGATGATGTCAGGGGGTCCCCCAAGTTTTAGCAACCCTTTAAACATGCTTTAAAACAAAGGTATATGTTGTACATGTCAGTGAAGATACTTTGCCTGTATATTTATTTGAATGTTCTAAGAAACCAAATATTGGTCTGATGGCCCACGATTTACTTAACTCTCTCTCTTTTTTTCTTTTTTCTGTTTGCTCATGAAATTCCAACAGTTTGAGAGTCAAATAGTCTCAAAACTCTTCTCAGATGCCAAAATTATCCGTTGGTTGTATCAAATACTTTCAAAAAGGGCTTTCTATAAGAAATATTAGAAAGGTCAAAATAGACAGGTTTCTCCAGGGTTATCGTCATCAATTTTGTCATTCTCCAGACCAGTTTCCCTTTAAGAGCATTCCTACAAATGTCACCATCCAATTTCTTTCTTTTAGATCAGGATTAATTGCCTCCCACATATAACTGTTTTTAGTGATTCTCTAAAAGTACTATAATAATAGATTTTTTCCCCAAAAGAGAATTATAGAAAGCAACACTCTCATCATTAACCCATGATATAAAATTGTGGGTGGCTCACCCAGAATCTCATGCATTTGAATAGTTCTAGGAGCAGAGCTTGTCAAGATTGCTCTAAATAATATGTTTGGACGGCAGCAATGTTTCACTAGGCTGTAAGTTTCACAAAACTCCTACTGTTTGTTCTCTGCTTCCTCACCACGTGAGCTGGCATTTCTGGATTTCTTTCAAATAATCTTTTGAAGGATGATTGGGAAGCTTCCAACTTTTATGTGAAAATCGTCATGGAATACAGTAAATGTCCTAAATCCTCCCAACACAACACATTTGTTGTGTAAACAGAATTAATGTTAAAAGTGTTGATTTTAGTAAATACTACTTTATATTTCTTCTTCTTAAATAGTAATAACCCTGTGATCATTTTTTATTATTTCCACAAGGTTGTTTTCTCATTCTTTCAACAGTGATGCTTTTGCTGAATTGTGCAAGGGATTGTTTGGTAATGATGAAATCTATTAACTGGGTGTGTGTTTTACTTAAGCTGGAGGCCAGAGCTGAGGGCTTAGCCTTCATTCTTTAATCTATTTTAGGGTCACATTGCCTAGCACGAGAGCCAACCATCTATCAGCAAGCGTCACAGCTGTTGAAATGCCCTCAGCCACACCACAGGATAGTTTCAATTAGGAAACAAAAAAAGCATGTCCCTTTGAGAAGACAGAGAAATCCAAAGGCAAGGAAATAACTGTTTGTAGAAGGCAGGGAGTGTACTTTTGAATCAAACAAGCCTGTTCTTTGTTCAAAAGGCCAAGTCCAACGTGTGCTTCTAAAATAATGGGTCAAGGTAGTTTCAGGCACCAAAACAGACACGAGCATTACATTTCTTAAATTGCATTAATAAATCAAGGTGAATCATAGTGCAGATGTCTCCATACACTGTCCCTGAGCCCCTCTCTCCCCCCAGTTTACAGGCCATGCTGCTGTTAGAAGAAAACCTCCCAGCCCTCCTCCCCCTTTCCTTTCTTTCCTACAAATGACATCCAGGGAGGTTCTGGTAGCCCAGGGGACTGTCCTCAGTGCAGGAGCTTCCCCGAAGGTATAACAGCAGGCAGAAATCAAATGGCTCTGATGACAAGATTAACTACATAAACCAGGTGGGACTTGTTTTTCCTGAGCCTAACAGCAGGTTGGGATTTCACTTCCAGTAACTAACCCATTGTTAACATTGATTTATTTCTTGGAAAATGACTCCACCTCATCCTGAAGGGTCTACTTTTTTTCAAAGCCGTTTCATATGAATTTACATTTTTCTCATGGGTGTTTTTTCCTTGTATAGATTTTTTTTTTTTCGTATACATAGAATCCCTACTAAACAGTGTTCATTGTGAAATAAGTTAGAAATATACAAAGGAGGAAATAAATTTTTTTTTCTAATTCATTCTAATTTATTTAGTCCCTCAGGTTTCCTACGTTTTAGATTCAAAGATCCCTTTGAAGTACGCATGTCAGAAATGATGTCAGTTTCACTGATGAGGAAACTGAAGTACAATGAAATTCCATGACTGTCCAGAGGTGCACGGAAAACTAGCTCAGACCCCAAACTGGGACCACCATGGCTACCCAAGGGCCTTCCGCTGCTCTTGTTGGTAGGTCAGCTTAACTGCTCCATTGCTTCGTCCACGGGTGCCACGCTTCTCAAAGGTAGGGGGGAGTTTCTTTCCGAATGATTATAAGGATAGTCACCCCTCATTATTCTCAGATTCCCTACTTGCAAATTTGCCTACTCACTAACATTTATTGTAACCCCCAGATCAGCGCTCCGTGCGCTGTCGCTACTCATGGGCATGGGCAAGAGGGCAAATCTTGGAGTCGCCCCTCCGCACACATTCCCAGCTGAGGTCAAACAAGGTGGCACCGCCTTCTTGTTTTCGCTCTCAGCAGGAAACAAGTGTTTGTTTAATGACCTCTTGAGTGCTACCTCTTTGGCATTTGCACGTGTTGGTTGGTGATGTTTCTGTTTATAAATAGCCCCCAAGCCCAGTGCAGGAGTGCTGTCTAGTGCTCCTGAGTACAGAAGGGTACAGTGTGCGTTCCAGAGGAGACACGTTTTGGTATCCTTCATTCAGGCCCAAGTTACAGTGCTACTGGAGAGAGCACTCATAAAACATGGTTATGCGTAAATTAACAAAACCATTAGAAACCTAACGTGTATTACTCCTAAAGCATGGGTTCAGTATTCACTAATTCAGTGTTGGCAGCAACTTTGGAATATTTGCTAATTTCAGTGTTTGTACCAACTATCACAAATAAGTAAATTGGCTATTATTTTTGTGCCTGCTGTTGCTGTGACTGCCTAATAATGGTGTGGCTTCTTGGAGCATTCTGGGTTAATTTTTAGGCTTATGCAAGAGGGTCTGACCTTTAATTTCTATGTCTTTCCTGCTGTGGATGCTGGAGAGCCACCATAGCACTCTCAGCACCCTCAAGAGTACCCCTGCTAGTGGTTAATGGCTGTTTCAGACCCTGACACCTGTTAACTGGAGCTCTCATGCCTAGAGAGCACCAGGGCAGCCCATTTACAAGTCAGGGCAGGCTTGCTTCTGGTTTTGCTTTGAGTGTTAATGGCAAGGTCCAGAGGGCCTTGCCATTGATCCTGCTTTCATTATTTCTCCTTTCAGGAGATCTGGTTACCCACTCAAGAATTTCTTCTGTCCTCCTTGGACACCTTAAGCACTTATGCCCAATCAATGTCTACCAAGTTCTTTGAGAAACAAATGATATGCTAAGAAAAATGTGTGTGTGTGTGTGTGTGTAACTTGTGCATAAATCTCCAAATTTCAATATATTAAGTGTAAATAAATCAGAACGTACATGAATTTGCTTATTCTTTGAAGAAATCTTAATTTTAAATGAAAAACCTCACTTGATAAAATGTCTAATGAAAGAGGGAAAATATTCAGAAAAACAGCGTCTCTCTCTCTCTCTTTTTCTCTCTCTCTCTCGCTCTCTTTCTCTCTCAGGAAATATTAGGGCTTCTTTTTACTGAGAAATTCCAAGTGGAACTGGTAATAGGCACCTGACATATAATGAAGTAATTCAATTGGTTATAAGTAGATGTTTTATTTCATATGAATGGCAGTGTCATGATAAGGACATTCATGTTGCTAACCAATATAAGCATTGCTAGTGAAAGGTAATTTCTTCTTCACTTAAACTAAAAACCAAGAGCAAACTACTTTGGAAATAAACAAATTGTAGTTCTTTTGATGTGTATGTTATGAAAATCATTTTTATGATTAATAATATCACCTTTATAATATCATCAGCATTAAAGGACCAGATACTTGTTGCAAAATACGTGAAAATCAAGGAAAACAAGTCATAGAAGACACACTCTGATGAAGCCTAGGAAATGTAGTTTGAACAGGAAATCATAAGAGTTGTCAATGAATATCAATCTCAACCATAATAAGAAATATAGAGCCTGGCTAGGTAGCTCAGTTGGTTGTTTGATCCCCAGTAAAGGGCATCAAGAATCCACCAATGAATGCATAAATAAGTGGAACAACAAGTTGATGTTTCTTTCTCTCCCTTCCTCGCTCCCTATAAAATCAGTTTTAAAAAATTTAAATGAAATGTACAAATGGAAACCACCAGGCTGGTGAAAATTCAAGAGTTTGACAACATGCTCTGCTGGGAAGGCTATGAGGAATCAGGCTTCTCATACAGTGCTGGTGGGCGTGCAATAGAGTAAGCTGACAATATCAAACAAAATCACAGTTGCACTTACTGTCTGCTCCAGAAATGCAATATCCAGAATATGTTCCACACAATGATTACCTTTGGGGAGTAAAGATACTTTAACGTTTTATTTCACTTATCTGCATTTATTTTTAAATATGTTTTTATTGATCTTTAGAGAGAGAAAGGAAGGGAGAGGAAGAGAAAGAGAAAAAGATTCATGTGACAATCAGCTGCCTCCTTCACTCCCCCCACTGGGGATTGAGCCTGCAACCCAGCCATGTGCCTTGGCCAGGAATTGAATCAGGACCTCTCAGTTCATGGGACGATGCTCAACCAAGTGAGCTACCCTGGACAGGGCCACTTATAGTTTTTATGAGAGACCCAGTGCATGAAATTTGTGCATGGGGGGGTATCCCTTCAGCCCAGCCTGCACCCTCTCCAATCTGGGACCCCTCAGGGAATGTCCAACTGCCCCAGGATCAGGCCTAAACCAGCAGTTAGACATCCCTTTCACAACACGGGACCACTGGCCCCTAACTGCTCACCTGCCTGCCTGCCGAATCACCCCTAACTGCCCCCTCCACCAGCCTGGTTGCCCCTTACTGCCCTCCCAGCCGGCATGGTCACCCCCAACTTCTTCCCTGACCAGACTTCTTGCCACCAACTGCCCCCCTCTGCTGACCTGGTCACCCTTCACTGTCCCCCGGCTCCCCGGCCTGGTTGCTCCATGCAGCCTGTTTGGTCATCCATTCGGTTGCAATTTAGGCTTTTATATGTATAGATAGTTCTAAAAAACAAAAACGATATTCTGTCTTAGAAAATGGGTAAGAAACCTCAAAAACAAAACAAAATAAAAGTGGGCAGATAGATGTAGACAGCCACTAGATCATAAGACAGACTTGAAAAGAATTCATGGTCTCTAACACAAATTGTCTTAATACAGAACTGAATTTATCTTTCTATTTCTCTCCTTTCCTAAGGGTAGTCATGCAGCGAATAAATTAAATAGCCAGACATGCACACTGATGACTGATTTTTTGCCATTATTTCTGAAGAAATGGATTTAGTAAATCAATTTACTTACATTCTGATATACAACTATGATAACTGACAGTGGGGCAATTCTTAAAATAAAAGCAATCAATTAAAAATATCTGAGAGTTTTTGTCAAGATTTGTTTTCTTCACACTTACATAATGCAACAAAAGTTTTTAATATTTTAATTTTCTAATGGCATATTGAAACATTAGTACTTCATATTCCAGACTATCAACATTCCATTAGAAATACCTAATTTTAGGTGAAAGAAAATAGAGTTTATATAGAGATAATTTTTTTTAATATCAGTAATCCCATTTGGATTATTAAAAAAATAAATTTTTTTCTTATGGCTTAATGAGAAAAAATGTTTACTAAAAATTAAAATTGCCCTACCTGGTTTGGACCTGTGGGTAGAGCATCAGCCTGTGAACTGAAGGGTCCTGGGTTCAATTCTGGCTGCAGGCTCCTCCCTGGCCCAGGCCCTGGTCAGGGCTCATGCAGGAGGCAACCAATTGATATGTTTCTCTTGCATTGATATTTGTCTCTGTCTTTCCCTCTGTCTTCCACTCTCTCTAAAAACAATGAAAAAAATATATCTTCGGGTGAGGACTAAAAACAAAAAATTAAAAAAAAATTAAAATTAATTTTGGAGTGGCTGTGACATAACTACACCCAGAATATAAATCTAATTAAAATTTGAACAATGCCCCATTTTTCCTTGGCATAAAATAAGAATGTGTCAATTCCTGTGACCATTCATTTGAACAGCATCTGTTGAATGCCCATTCTGTGCTTGCCCTGGGGATAGAGTAACGAACAGAATTCTTCCACTGTTGTCTGTGTAAGCCATCCACAGACTCTCCAGTCCAGCTCTTTTATAAATGGCTGGGACATGGAGCTGGTGTCGATTCCATGTGTCCAGTCTTCCAACTGAAGCTAGGAAGCCAGGTAGGAGAATTCCCACTTGGGGTTCTGGATCCCAAGCATTGCTCATGGGAGAAGCTCTACCCTGGGAACAAAGGGCCCTTTGTATGTTGGGACTGACTAGCTACTTTATTCCCATTCATTTAAGCACATGTGCAAAGCTCAATGAGGAGTTTGGGAGGGGACAGGTAACAACCCCACAGCCCACCACCTAGCTGCTACCAGTATCGTCTTCAGTACTGTCTTTTATGGTGTTTAGCTTCACTCTTGCTAAAGCAAAGCCTTTAAAGAAGGCAAAGACTGTGCCTTTTATTTGTTTGTATTCCCCTAAGGAGCTTACTTCGTACATGCCTTTCACTAGCAAGGGTACAATGAGTGTTTGTCCGTATGATTTGCCTTCTTTCAGGAAGATAAAAGCCACATGTCGAGCCTAATTAGCCAACTGTGTGAGTTAAGGGGCAGGGTCGTGAAGCTCAGTCTAAACAGACTTATATTTCAGTCCTATTAGATTTAACTGCCTGTGCATTGAATTATACTTGACCTTCTCTCTACTCCCCTCTAATCCTCTTGCCCCCAATACCACCCACAACTCTCACTAGGACTATAGCAATCACCAGATTAGATTCTTTATAGCCAGCTTATTTATACCCTTAAAAATATAACATTTTAAAAAATAAACTCCTTAAATAAACTTCTTAACCTTTCCCTGAGTGATGAAAATAACTCATTTCTCTCAGCGGGATAAAAACCTTCTAGAAAGTAGTCACAAAATTGCATGCAGTTGTAGTAACCTATAAGACCTATAAGAAATGTCTTCCCTTTTAAGAACACAGTCATTTGATGTATGAAAATTATTTCCAAAATTATATCCATAATACTAAGCAATAAAAATGAAGCAACATTTTAATGAATTAATTCTTGCATCATTTTAAGGCATAGCCATATAATTAACTGACTTTAGAAATTGGAAACACTGAATAGGATGGCAGAAAATAATATTTCTATGGATAGCAATTGACGTCAAAGATGTAGTAGCAATGTGCATAGCTTTCATTTCCAGAACTTACAGTGCTTGCTACAATTGAATGTGAAATGCTTTTGTAAGTCTTTGAACTGAGGATGAGTGCCAGCATGGGCCATCCTAACACCCAACGCTCCTGGGATTGGGTTTGGACTGGACACAACTGTGCAGCTCTGAGAGATTCCTACTATGGAGCTGAGTTCCTCCAGCCAAAGTGGTTTCCAATATTGCAAGTGGTAGTTCAGTTCTGATGGAAACAAACCTGTCAAATGAAAGGGACCTTGGTCCAATGAGCTACACCTGGGCCACACCACCCCAGAGGCGCATGTGGATTCCAGAGCTCCCCTTGACCCAGTAGGTTCAAGCAGAGGTGGATGCAATACTGAGTCCTCTGTCAACACATTGAGTCATGTCTCAGTACATCAATAAAGGGCATTTGCTGGGCAATAGAGAGGCTGGGATTTTGAAGAGACTCAACAGATTATCAGCCCACATCATTCTTTGAAGATCATATAGAAAATTGGGATAATAAAAAGGAAGAAGAGGCGTTACCTTTCTAAGCACCATTCAGAAACTGGAAGTTGACTGTGTTTTAGTCACCAGAGTTTGAATAACTCATTACTCATCCCCTGAGTCTCCTTGTCTTTAGGAATTATAATTATTTTAAAGTAAACAGAGAATTGGTTACTGAATGAGTAGAATTTGTATTTCTTTTTAAAAAAAAAAAAAAAAAAACAAGGCCAAGAGATTCTGACTTTTAGAACTTTCAAATAATTCCTTTCAAAAGCAATACTAGGACAATTCTTACAGAAGGCAGAGGACACAAAGCTCAAAAGGAAAAAAGATTTAAATGGGAGCCTTTCTTTCTCGCAGCCAAGTAAGATAAGTTGCAGGAAAGATTATTTGGGGGAGGAGGGAGTTTGGGAGAAAGACGGTGACCCTGTTACACTTATTTGAGGTAGCTTGACCTCAAGCACATGTCATCCGCTCAGGGTTCTGAGACCTGGCAGCAGCCACAGAATCCGTCCTAATGCGATTAAACCTTCTAGAAACTGCTCTCAGAAGCATGCACTCCAGGCTGTCTTTCCTTAGCCATAGGAACTTCCTGTTGGGTGCCTGTTTTAAATTTTTGTCAGATTCCCCAGCCACATACACAATAGTGCTATGAAGGCCTGGAGGGGAGAAGGGAGAGGGTAGGAGCAGGGTGGAGGCAGTCTACAGCAGGGAGAGTGAGAAGAAAGGGGACATCTGTAATATTTCCAACAATAAAGATACATTTAAAAAAAATTTTTCCCAACCAGAAAAAAAGCCAAGACCTTTGACACAATAAAAACACTCGCAAGTAATACAAAATGATATTGAGTATAAACTGCAACTGAAACAATAAAAAAGATTTTGAAAGCGGAGTTCATGGCACGCAGTGCATCACGTGTGGAGGGAAGTTCCCCAGGGCCAGATTACTCGGCATTGGAGCGTCCCAGTAATCAGCTCAGCAGCTCACGCCACTGCCCCCGGTGACAGTCCACAGCAAGGAGCCAAGCATACCTTTGAGGAGACTGTCCACTTCCTGAGACCAGTGCCCAGGGCTGTTTCCCCGCTGCTGGATACACCCCACTATAGACTCTGGCACATAGGCTGTACTAGGAAATATTTGCTCAGTGATTAATGAAGGAATGAATGTCAGCTCTTGGGTAGCCTGACACCATTTCTGAGGCTCTGGGTCAGGAACCACACTACTTTTCCCAGATGTCCCTCAACCTCTAGTGTGGGTCACAGCAGTGCAAATGTGGGAAATGATTCCTTTCCCAGGGGCACTCTCAGGCTGGAGGGTGTAAAGCACACCTCCCCGTGGGTGTCTTGGCCTGGAAACATCACACCTTCC
This sequence comes from Antrozous pallidus, assembly GCA_027563665.1. Classification (NCBI taxonomy): domain Eukaryota; kingdom Metazoa; phylum Chordata; class Mammalia; order Chiroptera; family Vespertilionidae; genus Antrozous; species Antrozous pallidus. The sequence continues at coordinate 26,093,106 of CM050508.1, read as the reverse complement.
TGTTCTTAGGCAGTTTTCCAACACAGGAAGCTGCTGTCTTCACTGTCAACTATGGTGGAAAAAGAAAAATAGTCAGGACTCCAATCTTACTGAGAACTGTGCAGCCACAGAGAGCAACTTTTCAGAGAGGAAAAGGCAATTTAGAGCCACCTTCAAGAGACAGTTCGTCATTTGGAGCTCTGGTCAGGCACGTTGTGCATGACCCAGAAACCCAACATGTAGTGCCTATCAAACAGAGGGCACTGTATAAAGATGGCGTCTTGGAACACTGAGTACCCTTTGGGTGTCTATCCTAGAGCAAAGTTGTGCTTCTTCTACAAACATTGATTCTCTAGCAAGAGTACAGCAGTGGTGAGGAGTGGTGAGAATGGTTAATGTATATGTTTGTTAAGCATGCACTATGTAGTTCTTCCTCATTCATGCGGCTAGGCCTGAAGTTTTTAGCCAGCATGGATGTAGCTACTTTGGGGTATAAAATTAACTGTTTTGTTACAAGCAAAATTATGGTGTGGTGTGAATGCTGTGGAGTCAGTCTGAATATTTTGTTTTCTGTAATTTTATCATTATTAGGGAATATTTGCAATACCTGTTTTTTAATTTGAAAGCATAAACTTTTCTATTGTTAAAAAAAAAAAAGAGTACAGCAGGCTATAGGACCATGGAACACTATCACACTGGGACTTTGTTGAAGAAATAGAGAATGTTCCAGGTCACATCTGAATGTGTTAGCAAATTCGCCAACAATAGAGCTCTCCCTTTTTCCTCTGGACAAGGTGACATTTGGGGGAAGGGTGGTAAAGTTTGAGATGAACAAGGCTGCCTTTTAATCATTCATGAAATGGCCTTGGACTTGGGCTAATTCTGAGTTGCTTGTAGATATCACTGACTGACAGATGGATGGAGAGTTTTATATAATGTCCCATGGATACACTAAGCCCCTGACAGCTCAAGAGACTGGAATGTTCTTATGACCTAAATGTCAAGAGTGAAGGCTGCTTATTTGTGTAAGCCCTAAATAAGAGGAAAAGCAGAAAAAGGAGAAAAGGCATAAGAAGATAAAAGCAAGCCAGAAAAAAAAAAAAGGAAAGAAAGAATGAGAAGCACTGAGATAGGAAGAAGAGTTTATTGGGGAAAAGGGAAGAGCTGATGAAGGAATGCATTAGCTGCTGAAGAAATAACTCAAAGAAAGGAAGTAGCCTGGAAATGGAGAACTCAGAAGGCAGTACTTGAGAGTGGATGATCACTTGGAAGTCCAAGCCTTGAGATTGAACTAGATAAATGTGCAGCATGCACCATGAGCAGGAGTGGCACTCACCTGACCTAGACAGAGTTCATGAAAGGAGGCAAAGGACCCCTGAGACCCAGATATATCTTTTGGGAAAGACTCCTGGGCCCAGGGCAAAGACCATGGTTCAGAAACCCTGCAATACTTTCAAAGAGCAGTATCAAGGAAGACCACTGCACCAAGGTCTGGGTCAAGTCAGAGAGGAGTCAGGGGTCAAACTGAACTTGATACTAAGCTGACCTCTTCCATGACAGGCACTGTAATTAAGTTGTGGATATGATGGAACACACTCCAAGGCTCACCAAGGCAGGGGCCTATGAGGACCTCTGGCAGATAGCTCCCAGCAAGGCAGCAAAAAGACATAATGATGTTGAGTCAGATAGACATGACTTGCAGTCCCTGTACCACCATTTGCCAGCTGTGAGCTTGTACAATTCACCAATCTTTCCAAATCTCCCCTCTCCCAGGATAATGGAATTAATTTGGATTCATCTTTAGCCTGCATGCACTGGAATAACGGCCACCACGATTGTCTATAGCCAGTTCTGACTGATCAGTACCCAAACTATGCCAATTTTGATCACCACTATAGGTGTAATAATGTCTGCCACATGGAGTGATTTTGAGAACTAGAAATAATATGCATAGAGCATGCTGTACATTTCCTAACAAACAGTAGGTACTTAAATAAATAATAGCTGTTATTATTTTATTAAAATAGTTGTCACTATTGCTAACTAGTGTGGACTGTGTTCATATGTTGAAGCTTTAATGCACAGATATGACTGTATTTGGAGACAAAGCCTTTACAGAAGTAAAAAAAAGGCTAAATAAAGTCATAAGGATGAGGCCTTCCTCAGATAAAACAGATACAATAAGATAAGAATAATTTGATAAGCCCGGCCGCTTGAGGATTGGTCTATGAACCAGGAGGTCAAGGTTCGTTGACTCCCGGTCAGGGCACATACCTGTGTTGTGGGTTCTATCCCCAGTAAGATCATGCAGAAGGCAGCCAATTGCTGATTCTTTCTCATCGTTGATGTCTCTCTCTCTGTGTCCTTTTCCCTCTCCTCTCTGAAATAAATAAAAATATATTAAATTAAAAAAAGAATAATCTGATAAGAAGAGGAAAAGACACCGGACAAAAAGTCATGTCCATGTGAGGATACAACAGAACAGAAGGTGGCCATCCACAAACCAGGAAGAGAAGTCACCAGAGACCAATCCTGTTGGCGCCTTGATCTTGGACTTCCAGCAGTTAAAACTGTGAGAAAATAAATACCTATTGTCTAAGCCACTCAGCCCGTGGTATTTTATTATGGCAGCCAAGCAAATACACTAACTGACTGGTTTACATTTTTAGGCCAAAGGTGGACTCCATTTAGATGCTGCTGACAAAATAATCTATTCGTGTCCCACCATTTAGAACTGAAAGTACTCTGCAGGAGATTTTATTTTAGTGTGTCTAACCTACGCAGGGATGGCATGTCTTTTTACCTGTGGATAAAAAAACAGGTCCAATTCTGCTGTAGGGAACTCCACATGTGTCAGAAAACCTAGAAGGGAGCCTCATGATCTCATATAGTCCATATAATAAACACACCTTTCTCCTTGGGAGAGACAAGAATGATCTTTTACTGGTTGCAAATCTTGTTTTGTTTTTGCAGAGCTCAAAATAATGTGTCAGAATACACCTGAATAGAACCTCTGGAAGTATACACAGAAATTGGTAACAGCAACTATCTTCAAAGAGAAAAGTGAAGACGATGGTAGAATTTTTACAATATTTCTATATTTTTCTTTATGCCTCAAGTAAAGTATTTCAGCACATTTTTTAGTGTTTTTTTATTAAAGTGTAATTGGCATACAACATTATATTAGTTCCAGGTATTTAACACAATGATTTAATATTTCTACGTATTGCAAAATGATTACCACAATAAGTCTAGTTAACATTCTATTAACACTATTTTACAGTATTTGTTTTTATACTTATTGAATATTGACCATGTCCAGAAATAATGTTTTATTGAAGAAGAAAAAGGAGGAGGAGAAGGAAAAGAAGGAGAGGGAGGAGGAAAAGGAGAGAAGGAGGGTGCTTTATTTTGGAAATGAAAAGAGGGGGCTTCCCAACAGTGACACAGCAATGTTTACTATGGGTTCATGTTTTTCACATTTTGGAGTTCTTACCTACTGCCAGGAAATCTTTTCTTTTCCAAGAAGAGAATGAGCTGCCTATCTGTTCCCTGGATGACCCACTTTCCTGCCCCTGCTAATCTTTCAAATATCCTCACACCATCCTTATTCACTTGCCATGTTCCACCCAAGAGTCACCCCTTTTTTTGGATTTGCATATATCCAGGGAGCCTGAATCCACACACAGTCTCTGATCTAAGACAGATAAACTCTACACTCAGAAAAGGAGGAGAGACTGTGACAAGCCAGGGAAATCCTCAGATCAAAGCCAAAGTCCTGCTCTCTGGCTATTGGATCTGCAGTGAGAGGTGGGCACAGTGGTCCTGGAAGGAAGGAGGCACGTGCTTAGAAACCTCTTTTCAGACGTGAAGACAGGGTGTAGCTTTGATTCTCATCCTTGTCAGAAAGGGCCTTTGATAGATTAAATTTAAACAGAAGTTGTGAACATTAGGGAATTGTGTTTCATCAGCTGCAACTGTAAAGACTTGGCACACATTTCTATGGGCAACAGATGAAAATGTGCACAGTTAGGAGCACGCGGTGTGCAGGCACCATGTTCCCAGCCACAGCATGTGGTTTTGTTCTGTACAGTTCAGCTTGAGTGAGGCAACAGGCTAAGGCACCGAGTATCTTACTAACCATGAGGAGGGGAAAGGTCTGGGCATGAGCAGAGAGAAAGACATGAGGAAATTTCTTGTCTCTATTTTAAAATTTGACATAGAAACAGATCTATGGGTTACAGAGAACAAAAAACACAATATACACTTAAATACCAATTGCAGAGAAGTATTTCTATAGCTAATAACAGGTGCCATTTTAGTGGGAAAATATGAGCTTTTATATTTACTGAATGGGAGACAGGATGAAACCAGGACTTAAAAATTAAAATATGGTATACTTTATTAATTTGGAATAAATTGTGCTAATTTAATTTTTAAAACCCAATTGGAAATGTTAAAGAAATATTTTGGTCCATGGGGGTTTGTTTTTGGATATATCCTGGTTTAGTAAGGAAAGGTTTTCTTTCCTTTTCTTTGATGACTAGATAAATGAGAGATTATTTGTAGAGAAAATGGTTTTTATTCTAAAAACTAGCTTTATAAAAATATTGAAATAAGTTCAAGAAAATATAGCTTCTTTATCTCCCTGTTGAATGGTTTGATTTTCTGTTTTAAGACCCCTATCTACTGGGTTGATGGGAGGTGGGAGGGAGTTTTGTTAGAGCTGTCACAACAAAATACTACAAAAAAACCCTATTTTTTCACAGTTTTTGTTGTTGTTAATCCTCACCTGAGGACAGTTTTCCTTTGGTTTTTAGGAGAGCGGAAGAGAGGAGGAGAGACACAAAGAAGCAAGGATGTGAGAGACACATTAGTTGGTTGCCTCCTGGATGGGCCGAGGATTGCCCTTGACCAAATCGAATCCAGGACCCTATAGTCTGTGGACTGACCCTCTATCCACTGAGACAAACAAGCAAAGGCTATTTTCTCACAGTTTTAGAGGCTAGACGTCCAAGATCAAAGTGGACACATTTTAGAATTCTTACCCACTACTAGGAATTCTTTTTTTTGGAAGAGCAAATTTTCAAAGAAGAGAAACAGCTGTTCCTGAGGCCTCTCTCATTGGCTAATAGGTAGTCACCTTCTCCCTGTGTCTTCACCTGATCTTTCCTCTGTACACACACCCCTCCCTGGTGTCTCTTTGTGTATCCAAATATCCTCTTCTTATGAGGACACCAGCCAGATTGGATTAGGGCCCATCCTAAAAGCCTCCTTTTAACTTAACCACTTTTTAAAGGCTGTATCTCCAAGTACAGTTGTATTCTGAGATACCAGGGGTCAGAGCTTCAACATATAAATTTTGAGAGAACACAATTCAGCCCACCATAGGAGGAAACACCTACACTTTTGCCCAATTTATTCCAATTTAATAATGTAAACAGTTCCTTTAAACAAATGCTAAATACATTAGGCCAGTGGTCAGCAAACTCATTAGTCAACAGAGCCAAATATCAACAGTACAATGATTGAAATTCTTTTGAGAGCTAAATTTTTTAAACCTAAACTTCTTTTAATGCACTTCTTCAAAATAGACTCACCCAGGCCATGGTATTTTGTGGGAGAGCCACACTCAAGGGGCCAAAGAGCTGCATGTGGCTCATGAGCCGCAGTTTGCTGACCACTACCATAGGCCTTTCTCACTTCTCTCTGCTTTTCTCCACAATGGCATTGGAGGTCACTGAGAGTTTGTGTTTATTGAGAATAAATGTACATGCATTTCAGTGGGGTTTAAGGAATGGATATACCTCAGTAACAACTACCACAAGTTACAGAACCTTCCCATCTCCCCCCAAAAGTCCTGCCTCCTATTTGAGGGACCATCTCTCTACCTGTGCTTTATTTATTTATTTTTTTAAAAAAGCTTTATTGAGATATATATTCATATACCATACAATCTATCCATTTAAAGTGAACAATTAAATGGTTTTTAGAATATTCACCACTTAGAGTTATGCAACCATTATATCACAATCTATTTTAAAATATCTTAGTCATTCCCAAAAAGAACCCATTAGCAGTCACTTCCCATCACATAGGCAAGTGAGTTGTCTGGGGTCACTTTTATAAGGGTACCATATTCTTGAGGGCTCAGTTCTCATTACCTACCCTCTCCCTTCTAATACCATCACATTTCAGGGTTAGGATTTCAACATATGGATTTGGGGAGCAGGAGGCAGGACACAAAATTGAGTACACAGCAAAGACCAAGGCAACAGATAAAGGTCTTACTGAGCTTGACAATAAGACATCATATGAAAACCAGTGAGTCTTATGACTCCCAAAAAGCCTGCAGCATACTGGGAAGTTTTTGGTATCAGAAAAAGCTTCAGTTCTTCTTATCAGTCTCACCCATGAAATTGCACTACAGTTTTAAAAGTGGTGGCATCCTCCAGCCAGGAATTGCCAGTGCTCCTTCCAGAGCAAAGATGGATCAGCAAGGAGGATCTTTGAGATCTCTTCATTCTGTAATATGACTTTATTATTTTGTAAGTCTACTCTAATGAGTTCAATGCATGTGATAATTCCCTAGAAACAATATGCATTCAATCAGAACCCCATATGCCCCTAGTTCTCAGAACCTTCCCCTCTAGAACCAGCATCTGGCAGCAATGTTCTTATTTGATATCTTCACAAACATTTAGTAAAATCAAAGTCCTTCCCCTGCCCAGCTGAGAAAGTGACAACTGATAAAACACTACCATGACTTTTTTTTAAAAATTTTAATCTTTATTGTTCAGTTTATTAATTACATTGTTCCCCCTTTTTTCCCCCTATAGCTCCCCTCCACCCGGTACCCATCCCACCCTCCGCCCTCACCTCCCCACCCGACTGTCCTCTCCCATAGTTGCATGATTTTTGTCCAGTCTCTTGCTGCATCTCCCACACCCCTTTTCCCCAAAAAATTGTCAGTCCATTCCCTCTCTATGTCCATGATTCTGTTATATTCAGCCATGATTCTGTTATATTATCCTGTTCATCAGATTATTAATTCACTTGATTTTTAGATTCATTTGTTGATAGATGTGTATTTGTTGTTCATAATTTACACTTTTATCTTTTTCTTTTCCTCTTCTTAAAGAATATCTTTCAGCATTTCATATAATATTGGTTTGGTGGTGATGAACTCAGTAGCTTTTTCTTATCTGCGAAGCACTTCATCTGGCCTTCAATTCTGAATGATAGCTTTGCTGGATAGAGTAATCTTGGTTGTAGATTCTTGCTATTCATCACTTTGAACATTTCTTGCCACTCCCGTCTGGCCTGCATCGTTTCTGTTGAGAAATCCGCTGACAATCGTATGGGTGCTCCCTTGTAGGTAACTAACAGTTTTTCTCTTGCTGCTTTTAATATTCTCTCTTTGTCTTTTGCTCTTGGCACTTAATTATGATGTGCCTTGGTGTGGTCCTCTTAGGGTTCCTATATATTGGGGTTTGGTGCGCTTCTTGGACTCCCAAGTCAATTTCTTTCACCAGGTGTGGGAAGTTTTTGGTCACTATTTCTTCAAATAGGTTTTCATTGTCTTGCTCTCTCTCTTTTTCTGGCACCCCTATAATTCGGATGTTGGTATGCTTCAGGTTGTCCCAGAGGCCCCTTACACTATCTTCAATTTTTTGGATTCTTTTGGTTTCTTGCTTTTCCAGCTGAGAGGATTTTACCTTTTTGTATTTCAAATCTTTAACTTGGTTCTTGTGGTCCTCTAGAGTACTTTTAGGTCTTTGTATAATATTTTTTATTTCAGTCAGTGTATGCTTAATTTCTGGTTGGTCCTTTTTCATATCCTTGAGGGTCTCGTTCATATCCTCGTAGGTCTCCTTCATATCCTCATAGGTCTCATTCATTTACTCATAGGTCTCATTCATTTCCTTGTAGGTCTTGTTCATTTCCTCGTAGGTCTTGTTCATTTCCTTGTAGGTCTTGTTCATTTCCTCATAGGTCTTGTTTATTTCCTTGTAACTCTCGGCCTTTTCTAGGGGCCTCTTGAAAAGCCTTATAACCGTGGTTTTGAATTCTATGTCCAGTCGTTTTTTCCCCTCCATTTCTTTCACATCTGATTTCTTTTCATGTCTCTGCATGGTGGCTGCTTCCCTGAGTTGGTCCATTAGCTTTGTGTGGTAGATGTCTTCTAAGAGACAGTGGCTCAGCCTCCCCAGTTACCTGAGGTGGATATAGGTTGCACAGTCTTGTTGAAGTTAAGCCTAGATTAATTGTTGTTAGCACTAGGAGGGTTTTACCTCTAGGCCAATTGTCTATGATGTTCAGCCGTGCTCAGGTTGAATGGGTGGAGTCTCCGGGCCAATCAAGCAGTGTCAGCTCCACCCTATGCGGTCCCAGGGACTCTGTGCTGGGTGACAATGGCCACCAGCACCTCTGAGAGAGAGCTGCTGCTGAGCTCCACCTGCTGCTGGAGAATTCAGACTCTCCCCAAATGAGTCTGCACACCCAACATCTCACCCAGGGTCATAAAACAATGCAATCTGGTGGTTTCCTGAACGAGAGAGTAAGTCACGAGTGCTGTACCCAAGTTCATGTGCACTCTGCACAAGCTCGTCCTTTCCACAAGCTTGCAGACCATTGCAGCGCCCGAATTTTGGCGTGCCTTCCCACTGTCCAGTTTTTACCCCGTATGATTGTGGGTTCCCTGAACTTTTCCCAGAGCTGGGGAATCAGTGCAGTGGGACGTCTTTGTCTCCCCTATTGGAGAGAACCGGCTGGGTTTTCAGCCGCCCGCCCTATCCGCTGGTGGGCGCACTGCTCCAAACCTCTCTCTGTGAGTATCTTCAACACTGTCCGCCGCCGCTCCTCTGAGTCACAGTGTCTTATCTTCATTTTTATTTGTGGAATTTTCACTCAGCCAACTTTGTGGGGATTCTGGATGGTGTTTGTTCTTCGTTAAGTTGTAGTTTTGAAATTGCTGTGTATGGCAGCAAGATAGGTGTTTACCTATGCCGCCATCTTGGTTCCCTCCTGGCAGTCTGGTCTCCATTACCATGACTGACAATTCTTGGGGAGAAAAGGGGTGTGGGAAGTGCAGCAAGAGACTGGACAAAAATCATACACCTATGGGAGAGGACAGTGAGGGGGGGTGAGGGTGGAGGGTGGGATGGGTACCGGGTGGAGCGGAACTATAGGGGGAAAAAAGGGAACAATGTAATTAACAAACTGAACAATAAAGATAAAATGTAAAAATAAAAATAAATTTAAAAAAACTAAAAAAAGAACAGAGAATTTTTTTATCAGATAAAAAGAAAGAATATTGGAATTGGTGATCAAAATTATGGAAATGGAGGTAGATAATATCCCAGGGAATAAATCTCTATTAATGAGAAAGAGGAAATAGAGCTTCAAAAGAACAAACAACCTTCCTCTCACGGAATGAAGTAGGAATATTTGTAGGAGCCATAACACCAATAGGAAAGCAGAACATGTCATTCCAAAATCAGGCGACATTTGTGTAATCAATATTGGTCCTATGTCCAGTATCACTTTACTCCCTGTTCATTTAATCATGCAAATAAAGCAGGACACAAAATTTTCTGTAGGTTACATGATTCAAATGAAGTATTTACTTAGTTAACGAGCCTCTTAGTGGCTTTCAAAGATTTTGACCTTGGGCTAAAGTAAGAATTATATTTGACATCAAAATCTGGTGTACATACACACACACACACACACACACACTAATACAGGTTTTATATTACCTTTATGATAGACGATGCACACTATTTTATACATAGTCCATTTTATTCTATTTCTCATTTTTAAAATGCTGTTAGAGACCTGCTAAGTCTATTTCATGATTCACTAATGCACAGCAGTTCACAGCTTGAAAAGTATTTATTAAGCAGCCTGATATCTGAATTCCTGAGGCCAAACCTGCTACTGCTGAGTCATTACAGACCTGGACTACAGTGGAAGCTTTCTTCAGCCCAAGCCCGCAACCAAGGTTCCTGGAATATGAACCAGACTACCCAACTATGTTTCCAGTGATTTTCTCCCATTCCTTAGGTGGGTGTGATTTTGACCCTCATCCATATTACCTGGGAAACCAGTGTTTTGGCAAGGCAGGACAGCGTCTTCAGGATAACTGTGCCTTCTACTTATCTTCCTTTGATGGTATTGCCCTTGGACGCCACCAAATCACCAGTTTGGTACTGCCCTCCACTTGTGGTCAAAATTGGCCTTAACTCTAGTCCCACTCAACAAGGCTCTCTCCCTACTGGTTCTACTGATGATTCGGCACCCCTGCTCGAATACCTCTATCTCTACCATATCTCAGAGGTATAGGTAGAGGTATAAATCTGGGCTCTGTCTGGGCCACTGTCCATTGTGCCTCTAAGTTTATGTTGGTGTGTAGGAGATTCCTCAATTTGAAAGTTGGTCCTTATCTTCAGCTTGAACTGTGCTGGTCTAACTACACAGAAATGGATATGCCATCCTCAGAAAAAGCTATTCAGAGTGTGTGTGTGTATGTGTGTGTGTGTGCGCGCGCGCCACGTGTTGGGGGAGGTCTTCAACAAAAGTACTGGGTTCTTGAGACTCATCCCTGAGAAGCTTCTTTTCCCAAACCCAAAAGCAGGGCAATAACCACAGACTTCCTCCTGGCTTAGGGACGCTCTGATTCTTCAGGACACCTTCCCCAGTAGCTTCCATGTGGTTTTCTCTCTTTCTCCTGGTTGTGGATGATGTTGACCCAAATGTTTGGGATCTACTAGAGATTCCCCAAACCCTCCAGAAAATCTGACTTCTGTGGTTTAGGCCAGTGGTCGGCAAACTCATTAGTCAACAGAGCCAAATATCAATAGTACAACGATGGAAATTTCTTTTGAGCCAATTTTTTTAAACTTAAACTTCTTCTAACGCCACTTTTTCAAAATAGACTTGCCCAGGCCATGGTATTTTGTGGAAGAGCCACACTCAAGGTGCCAAAGAGCCACATGTGGCTCTCAAGCCGCAGTTTGCCAACCACGGGTTTAGGCAAATAAGAACATATTTTTCTCACATAGCCAGGTACCTGGAAGTCAGCAGTTGCTAGCTTTGGTTTAGCAGTTCAGTGATGTTGAAACTGAGGGTCAAGCTCCCCCTGATTGTTTTGGTCTTTTCCTCATGGCTTCAAAGTGACTTTTGCAGCATTTATCATTATATCTTCACTCAAGGCAGAATTAAGTGGGGAGACTGCCAGAAGCCACCCACATACACCCTGTCTTATCAGGAAATCAAAAGCTCACCCACATGTTCCAGCAGGGACTTTCTCCAAGATCTAGGTTACTCTAAGATTAGAGCTGGGTTGTCTGTTCACCTCAGAGTAATATTGAAGTGTGGTTATAAAGGAAGAAAGTAGAGGATGGATATTAAGAAGGAAAGTGTGAGTGATGGCCAGATTTGTTCAACAAGTAGTCATTCATCTTTGCTTGAACACCTTCAGGGCAAGGGGACAGCCTATTTCATTTGAGGCAACTTAAGAAAGCTTTTTTAAAAAACCAGAATCTACTTCCCTATGACTTGTGCTTGTAGCCTTTGGTTCTCTCCTGTGGGGCTAGGTAGATGAATTTGAATACTCCTTCTTAGTGACAGCCATACAAATATTTGAAGACAGCTATCATATCTTCTCTAATTCTCCTCTTAACCATATGGAGCATCTCCAGCTGGGTCCTGTGTGACATGACTTCAAGAGTTCTTACCTTTTTGTTTGCTCTTCTCTGGGTCTATTTCATTTATTACAATTCTCTCTTTTTAAAAAAAAAAAAATCCTCACCTGAGGATATTTTCCCATTGATTTTTAGAGAGTGGAACGGAGCAGGAGAGACACAAACAGAGAAACACATCGATTGAGTGCCCCTCACATGAACCCTGACTAGGGCCGGAAATCGAGCCTGCAACCAAGTTATCTGCCCTTGACTAGGAATCAAACCCGGGACCCTTCAGTCCACGGGCCAATGCTCTATCCACTGAACTAAACTGGCCAGGGCTTGTTTATAGCAATTTCTATTAGACTTTGTTTCTTCAAATGATACCATTGGTCAAGGAGTTGCCTGAGCAAAGCCAGAGAAGTTGACAATCCTCTCTGTTATTCTGGGTTATTGCTAAGGCAGATTAAGTCTGAATTATCTTCTATGCACTTCCTGATTCAGCCAAAAAAGACCATAAGTGTTTTCATCCCTTCATGTTTCCTTACATATTTGGCCTAGGGATCCTAGAGCAGAATTGATATTTATTAGTAGTATGTTTTATGGTGTTTGATTTGACTTGTATTTCTAAATTACTGAGTCCTTTTCAGATTTCAATTCTATTATCCAGGACAGAGATTATTCCTTCTATAATTACATCATTTCCAAATGAGACAGATTGATGCTATTGTTACCTCCTTAAGTATTTTCCAGAGGAAAATAAAAGTCAGGATAAACTCTTTCAATCTGCCACCGATGACTTCCTTCCAAACTGAAGCTGATCACCATTCAGACAGGGTCCTTCAATGTGGTAGGAATTCACCTCATGATTATTCAGTGCACATTTTATTTACCTTTTCCCTAAGGATACCATGAGATCCTATCTCAATGACTTTGCAAACATTCTGACCTGCATATTGATGTCCTGGTCAAATAACTTAGAATCCTGGTGAAGTTTACGTGAGAGGACTTTTCCCAACTGAATACACATTAGTTGAATCCATTCTAGAGAGTATTAATTCCCCTTCTGAGGTTTTCAAATTAGCTGTGTATACTGCAGTCTAGAACTTTTTATGATCATGTTGTTCTTCTTACATTGAATACTGGAAAATTAGTACAAAAAATCAGTACAACAATTGCTATCAAATTGTATATGAAGCTTGGGATTATCACAAAGGTGAAAATTATGTGTAATTAAAGTTGTCTTTCAAAATCACTTAAATGACTCATAAGGTCTAATAGTTATGGTGTGCCATATACCCTTGTACTGTACGTAATTCTTTTCCTTGTCAAAGCTTGATAACTACTGAGCTACACTAAAGAAAGCTAAAAAAGGAGGCCCATCACGGAACATTTAAAATCAAATCCAGCTCTAACAGTGAGAAGGCTTCACTGCTTTTCATTATTAATCTCAAAATAAATAACCAGATATAAGACTTTACTCTCTCTGAGCCCAAGTCACAGCATAACTTAGCACTGACTTATATGTGTTCTATACAAATTAGCAAAGGAAGTGGGCAATAACACAACATAATGAACATCTGTACAATACTCAATAAAGATTATTTTTCTCCCTTTTGGTGACTGTCGACTGTTCAAAAGCTAATTTTACTAGACTTACTATGACAAAGAAGACAGAATACCCATAGTGTCTTAGAGGATTTCAAGGAAGGCTATTTATAGGATTTGGGGTGGTAGCTCACGTGACTTAGGCTGATTTTTCAATACAGGGGAACTAGTTGACATTGGGCAGAGTTTATGACATAATGGTTTAGCACTGGTGGGCACAGTGAAGTCAGGGTTTTAATGAGTAAGCTATTGTCTGATAGGCAAGCTTTTTTCACAGTGAGAAATCCATTTCCTGATACTTTTCCCAGATGAGCAAACTATTTCGTGGATAAATTAGTTTACAGGAATCTCCTGAAGCAAATAGCTAAACTATTTATTAGTTTACACTTACCTTCCTAGGCAATAATTTCCAGAATATAATAGCACAAGTGTTATCAGTTCTCACCTTTTTCATACTCTTGGACACAACCCAAAGTTATTTTATTTGTGGGATCTAAATTCAGACATCTCTATGAAATAACGATTAATTTTCCTTAGAGAGGATATGTCTCTTTTGGGGTAGAAAAGTCATAGACAGCCCAGCTAGTGTGGCTCAGTGGTTGTCTTCCTATGAACTGGGAGGGAGGTCGAGATTTGATTCCTCTCAGGGCACATGCCCAGATTGCGGGCTTGATTCTCAGTAGAGGGTGTGCAAGAGGCAGCAGATCAATGATTCTCTCTCATTATTGATATCTCTGAAATCAATAATATATGTAGATATATGTATATGTATATATACACATATATGTATATATATATAACTTTTTAAAGAAAGACCACAGACATGCCTACAGGCCTTTTGTAAGAGGTATATGATAACCTGTGGCAAATCCATGGAGCTTAAGCACATCATGGTCACAGCTAGGCAGGCCAGCGAAACTTTTGTTGTTTTATGACCCTCATTATACCCATAACCTCAATTGTCCATTATGGATGTCATTAATCAGGAGTGGCTAAATGTGAGAAACATCAAATGAATTAATAGTTGAATGAAGAAATTCATCTCCATAATTATAAAGAGAGTTCAAAGCATATAACCTTCAAAGAAGCATATCTTACAAAGCTCAGCATATTAGCCAAAAAGCCAATATATTTCTCATCTCCTGTCAAGGGTACTTTAGACCAGGGAAGTTAGCTGAGTTGGGAAATATTAACATGATAGCACTGAAAGAAATCTCCAAAATCAGTACCAGACATCAAAATCACTATGCGGGAAGCAGGGCTAATAGACAAGTATGAGACTGACAACTTAGGGAATATTTCTCTAGACAAATGGTCTTTGCTGAAATAGCAACTTTCCTGCTGATAGCAGATCAGCATTTCTTCTAATCAGACTCATCTTTTCTGCAACAGAACAACTGGTTCCATAACATAAGCATCGTTTCTGGTTGTCCCTTTGAGATAAGTTATATCCCACCAGAAAAATTTTTACTCTGGGAGTGTATTTTGGTAGAATATTTTGTTGCTGTTGATACCAAGAATAAAGGCCAGATAAAACCAGAGTCTCTCTTAAGAGAATCTTAACAATGTTGCTCATCACAGCTTTAAGAAACTCTCCTAAAAAGTAGCCCAAGAAGCTTCATTTTAACAAAATCACCTCTTTAAAGATTTAATATACAGTTATGGTTGCTTTCTGAGATCCTAGGGATTGGGATTTCGATGTACAGATTTTGGGGGTCACAACTCAGCCTGTAACTCAGGTAATGGGGGGAGGACAATTCCCACATTAAACACACCAGGAGAGGCAAAGCCCAAGGGATACTGAGTAAACAGGTACGTGTCTCGGAGAATCCTGGGAGATCTAGCAAATTCTCCGGCAAGAAGAGGTTAAAGAATTCTGGGTTCTGAAGCCTATGGGGAGCCAGGGCCAGGATCTGACTTAAATTTCAGGCATGGATGTGTGCAGAAGGAAGGCTCAGCTGCCTGAGTAACTGTGCCTATTGTGATGGTTAGCATGTCTGTCTTTCTAGAGTGTGAGCTCTCAGGGCCGTGGAATGAAATTCACCCACCTTAGCATCCCCAATGTCTAGGGGCCGGAAGGAACACAGCAAAGCTTGTTAAATGAATTAATGAGCCTCTTACAGGAGCAAGGAATGAAGTAATGCCTTCTTTTCAAACCATTTGTGAAGTGAGTCACTTTGCAGGTTGGTGGTCCCATCATTTCTATGTTTATCTTGTTCTCAAACTCTGGTTCCTGTTCTCCATCCCCAGGGTACATGCGTACACACATGTGTACAGATACATGTGCACGTGGACATATACACACACACACACATATACACATGTGAGAACCACTGGTGCAAATCTAATTCTAGACAAATTCTTCTCAAACTCTTTGTGTGTGTGTGTGTGTGTGTGTGTGTGTGTGTGTGTGTGTGTGTAGCCTGAGATTTTGCATTTGTAACAAGCTTTTAAAGTGCTGCTGATGCCCTAGTTTGGCTCAGTGGATAGAGTGTCAGCCTGTGGACTGAAGGGTCCTGGGTTCGATTCTAGTCAAGGGCATGTATCTCAGTTGCAGGCTTGATCCTTGGCCTCAGTAGGGATGGGTACGGGAGGCAACCAATCCATGTATCTCTCTCACATCAATGTTTCTTTCTCCCTGTCTCTCCCCCTCCCTTCCACTCACTCTAAAAATCAATGGAAAATATCCTCGGGTGAGGATTAACAAAGAGTAAAAACAAAGTACTGCTTCTTCTGCTCAAGGAACCACGCTTTTGAGTAACCAGGCTCTAAACCCCTTATATAGTGGTATGTGCTAACAGAAATGCTGATTCGTTTTTCCAAGCTTTTCATTAATGCATTTGAGAATTGACCATAACCTCTGTGTATCTGCAGGATCACTTTATACCATTTTACAGAATTCATAAACATAGCGACTCACAAATCCATTGGATGCTATATCCCTGGAGTCTGCCCGCCTCGTGACTTTGTATATGTAATATTATTCACCTGGAAAGCCTTTTCTTTAATTGCCCCATTGTTAATCCTTTCAACTGCAAGTGCAATTATAATTTGATTTTCAGAGGCAGCATATATTTCCATTCGGTCATGGGATACTGTTTTATTCTAATCACACTCCATTATCTAATCAAAGTCCATTTTTGGATTATGGGTAAAATGCTGTCCCTTTAAATAGCCTACGAGTCTCTCTTAGAGTTGACATATACTTAAATTGGCCACCCATATGAGCCTCATGTGACAGAACAGATGTGACTCAGAAGAGTGGAACTGGAAAATCCACTTCTCAAAATTAAATCATATTTCCTCCAACTTACATAATTGGAAGTATATTTCCCCTGCAATGATACCCTTAGAAGACAATATCAGGAGAAAGTCACTGTTAAGAATCCATTCAATATTTATTGAGTTCATTTACAGATACTTACTGACCCCTTACAATGGGATGGGGTCCACTGCAGGAGCCTGACAGACAGCTGTGAGGGGACAGTGACATGGGAGGTGCTGCAGGTGCACGGGGCAGGCCTCGCTAGGGAAGTGTTGCATGGACGTTGAGACCCACACCAGGAGCTGGCCCTGCGGAGATCTGCAGGGGGGCGCTTCTCAGGAATGCAGAGTGATGTGATCTAAGAAGAGTGGATTGGGAATGAAGGAAGAGGAAATTTCGAAGTCAAGATCCAGGAACAAACAAAAAAAAGATTTGTGTCAATTCTGCCATTTGCTAGCTCTTGCAAGTTGAGCAAATTTCCCCGATCTTTTCTAGGTCTCAGTGTCTGCAAAGTTAGTTGTTCTCAAACTTGGCTGCATTTTGGAATGCCCTGGAAACTATCCAAACATTGACGATTTGGTTGGCCTTTAGTGAAGCCTTGGGCATGGGGACTTTTAACAATCCCCAGGTGATTCTAATGTACACAGCTGTTTGAGAGCTCCTCGCCTCCCCCTCCTCTCCTCCCCCCACACATCTGCCCAGCCTCCCTGGGCCTCTGTGTCTCCAGCTGCTGAGTGGGCAAAGTCGACCTGGGTTTACCTTTCCCCTTTAGTGTTATTCTATGACACGGGTAGATGGTTTGCTTGTTTAACCACAGGGCTGAAATCCCATCTCGGGCCAGCCTCTTTTTTCCCAGCTGGAGGAGGCAACGTGATATGAGAGTCCCCGCAGGGTTTCTTTCTGCCTCTCACTCAGCCTCTCCAAAGCAAAGGTACTTTTCCATCCCTCTCAACTGCAGCACAAAAAGAGAGACCTACAGTCTCTGCGACCTACAGTTTCCTTTACGGCAGGAGGCAAACAATGAAATAGCTCTCAGCTTGCTCACCAGGTAAACGCAAGACAGATATAAAAACCTCAAACTCGAACCATCGTGGCACAAAACAGAATGAAAAATATGTTTGCTTTATTCCTTGACTATTTCACTCCCCCATGCTCTTTGAAGTTTCCTAAAATATAATCCAAAAAGACAGATCGTGTTTTCAACAGCCAAAGCTCTCTAAACTCTGTTCAGGACCCAGGCCACTAAATTCCAGCTCAAGTGGACTAACCAGGGTAAGTCCTTTGCATCAGGGTTTCCAGTAACATCCGCATCCGGGCCCGCCCAGCTGACAGCCGGGCTCACAAATCCTCTCTCAGCTTCGGGTGATAGCAACTTAATCTAAGGAGAAAGCAACAAAGGGAGAGATCTAAGTACAGTCCCTGCCCTTTAGAAACAGAATGTGAGCCGCATGGCTAAGTTACAATTCTCTAGTGACCCTGCTAAACAAGTCGAAAGAAAGAGCTGGAATTCATTTTAATTAATATTTTATTTTATCCCAACTAGCCATAATATTATTTTAATAGATGTTTGACATAAAAACCTTATCAATGAATGTTTTAGATCATCTTTCCCGTAACAAGTCTTTGAAGCCCTGTGTGCATTTTACAGCACATGACTAGTTGAACTAGATACATTTCAAGGGCTCAGGAGGCAATGTGGTGAGTGACAAAGGGGTCTCAACGGACCCTGTCCCCCGCTGCAGGGCTGGGGGTGGAGTGGGGTGAAGTTCAACAAACATTTCTTGAAACAAGTGTGAAACAGTGTGAACCCTACCTAGAAAAACATGTTGCCAAATTAATTCTTTTATTAAAGAGGTGAGCTTGAAGGAAAAAAAGGTTTTGTGGTCAAATAGAGCTAGGTTCAAATTCTTCCTAAGTCCTATGTGTTTAGACAAGCTGTTTACATTCTGAGCCTTACTTTCCTCAACCGTAAAAGGCGGGGAAATTTGTCCTCATTGGTGTCTTATGAGAACTAAATGGGGGAACTGGGGAAGGCACCCAGCAAAGCATTGACCTCTGACTGGTCACTGAAGAAACATGGACAGCCACCCCTCTGACGGTGCGACCCTTAGTGCCTGCCTACAGCAGGTAACTGGTGTTTGCTGGGTTCCCTATAAAACGATGGCATTAACAGTAGCAGCGCAGTCCAACTGATTCTTGTTGATAGAAGTTCAAGGGCCTTAAACTACACATGTTGAAATAAATCCAGATGCTGTTAATTTATTTATGTTTTCCTCCCATTTCTCTGACCTTGACACAGGAACCACTATTTGGAGCAAGTTGCCACATCACTTCTTAACATGGCTGCAAGATTTGGTGAAAACTTTCATTGTTGCCCAGTTGGTACGGGTTCAGTGGTTGAGCACTGGCCCTTGAACTGGGAGGCCATGGTTTTATTCCCGGTCAGGGCACATGCCCAGGTTGCTCAATCCCCAGTAGGGACTGTACAGGAGGCAGAGGATAAATGTTTCTCTCTCATCAATGTTTCTGTTTATCTCTCTCTCTTCCTCTCTCTAAAAATATATTTTAAACACTTTAATTGTTCTTCACTCGAGTTTAACCAGCACTGTTCTTCAATTAAACTTTAATTTTTCTTTTAGATGACTTTTCTTTGCTAAAACAGATTGCTGTGGTATTCTTCTCTTCCAGACTCCTACCGTTGGGTGAAAATTGACCTTGTCTGCTTTCTGCTTTGGGAAAGTCCTCTGTTAATTACTAGCTCAGTGCAAAGTGCTGTGAGTTTATCTGCCGACCTTCATAGAAAGAGTACAAGCTGAGAATAGGAAGCCAGGAAGAAAAAAAGAATCAAAGACAGAGTTGGCAGTGTGAAGAATATCATCATATCACCGCTTTTAAAATCCATAAGGTGTTACCCATTTTTAAGTTTAAAAAAGACATAAAATATGTAATAGGGAGGCCATGCATGAGTGGAGGCCGGTGGTATATGGGAATTCCCTGTACTTTCTGCTTACTTTTGCTGTAAACCTAAAACTGCTCCAAAAACGTAGTCTTCTTGAAGGAAAAAAGAAGAAAAAAAAGCCCAGCTGGTGTGACTCGGTTGGGCATCAAGCCAAGCACCAAGAGGTCACTGGTTGGATTCCCAGTCAGGGCAAATGCCCAAGTTTCAGGCTACATCCCCAGAAGGGGCCATGAAGGAGGCAACTGAACTCTGTTTCTCTCTTCCCCTCCCTTCCCTTCTCTCTAAAAAAAAATAATAATAATAATCAATAAAAACTTATTAAAAGAGGGGAAAATTGGCTTAGGTTAAAAAAAATTATAAACATAGAATAAAACCATGGCTACGATGTTAGTGTGACATTTAGATCTTTCTTGTTTTTAGCTATAATGAGACCTAGAAAGAAAGGGACTTCTAAAAATATCCAACAAGGTAAGTGAACAGACAGAGGCAAAACTCAAATTAAGAATTGCAACTAGCAAGTCAGCTTATGTGCTTATTGTTTTGCCAGGCTTAGAGCCAGCAGGGTCAAGAACAAGCACAGGTTTTGTGTGTGTGTGTGTGTGTGTGTGTGTGTGTGTGTGTGTGTGTGTGAACAAACCAGCCTGGGTATAAGTTCCATTGCCTGAACTCTAATATTAATATAGTATCTAATAAGGCTGAAAAGATATCAGTGAGTTAAATTGTACTAGTGTCTTAGTTTGGGTTCCTGCAGTACAGACCCTAAGACAACGTAGGACAAGTCATTTTAGGCAGAGGTGTTTCTGACTTTCTATCCCTCTCCCTTCCTCTCTGTGAACTATCAATAAAATATATTTAAAAAAAGAGACAGAGAGAGGAGATCTTAGTAAGTACCAGTGAGGGAGCAGGAAAGGAGAAGGAATGCAGGAAATGACCAATAAAATAAGTGGAATGTAAGCAAACATTTTCTCTAGAGGCATCTGGGCTCAGTCTCACTGGGACCCTCTGAGGATCCACATAGAAGCTTACAGAACGAGCCCAGGGCAAGGGGAAGCTGGTGGATATCCTCCCTTCTTCCCTCCCTCTCTTCCTTCCTTTTAAATTAAAAGAACTCTTTATACTATTTGACCCTACTCTGGGAAATGAGCCTGAGTATCCAAACTTGCTCACCACCACCTGGTGGCAGCTCCTGGGATTGCAGGCAAACAGCTTTAGCAAATAACATCTTAGGTAGGATTTTTTCTATCCTTTTAATAGCCCCAGTTTCCTAATGCATAAAATGATAACACACAGGAAATTTTAAAAAATTTAATAATTGCAGCATTTTAGTTCTATATTGATTAATATTAGTTTTGATGACAATGAAGACAAAGTGCTAAAATGAAATGAAATATTTTATCCAAAACAAATGCCATAGCAACATACATGATTCTGAGCATCAGAAAAAAATGAAAAGGTTTCTCTTTTATTACGGGACTTCTCAGAACCTTTACACTGTGGCCATATACTCAGAATTTCTAAGGAGAGGATTTAGTTTGCAGCTTTCTAATGATTAACAGTGGATTAATCAACAGTTCCATAAACCAGTGCTTTTTTATATCACTCTTTTAGAATACTGGCCTATGTGATGCTTAAAATTAATTTGAAGCAAACATTTCGTTTTATGTAAATACTAGAGGTCTGATAGACGAAATTCGTGCAAGGGACTCGGCCCTTGCAGCCCCTTTTTCATCTGGAAGGTCCTTTGGCTATCTGGTCTAATTAGCACATTATACTTTTATTATTATAAATAAAAAAGCTTCCAAGTTCAATAAATGCATTTTTTCTCATTTTTTAAAGTAAGTAAAATACATTTGCTTACTCAAATTTTACTGTTGCTTTGTAAGTTTTATTTTTTTTTAATATATTTTATTGATTTTTTACAGAGAGGAAGGGAGAGGGATAGAAAGTAAAAACATCGATCAGCTGCCTCTTGCACACCCTTTACTAGGTATGTGCCCACAGCCAATGTACATGCTCTTGACCGGAATCGAATCCGGGACCTTTCAGTCTGCAGGCCGTCGCTCTATCCAATGAGCCAAACCGGTTTTGGCTATAAGTTTTATTTTTTTAATGATTTTTAGAAAACATACAAATAAGATAAATAGAGTGAATCTAGTCAACTAACAGTTAACATACTTGTTTGGTGTAACTTCTTCACTTGAGTTTAACGAGCACTGTTCATAGCCATGAGAGTGACTGATTTATCACATTGGCTGGAGAAAATGGAAGTCCTGTTTCAGGAAATATCCAGCCTGGCCTAATTTTGTTTTGGGCTGGAAGCTGTGAAAATTCACTCGGTACAATGCATTAGTGTTGTGCTTGGGGAATTCAGGGACCTGGTAGAGTCCCTAGAGGTGCAAAGAGAGAAAGGCTGTGGGACTCAAAGATCCCAACTCAGACACACTGAGTGGCCTATAGCTAACATCACTAAGATGCTCTTAATGACCCAGAAAGAAAGTATCAGAATTGAAGATCAAACTAAACCTCGGAGACCTATTGTCTAAGTCATCCAGAGAGCCACCTGACTAAATAATAGTTATTATTATTAACTATTATTTCTGTTTAAAAAAGAAAACTTTCTACCCATCCTCATGTACATACAGATGTGTGTGGCCCTGAGCTGACGTGAGCCTTACACAGCCCCTGGTGGTTTTCATCCAGCACTCTGGTGCTGCTCTTGGTCAATGACCAACTGCAAAAAGGAGGTTACAGTTCATCTCCTGTGCCATCAGACTTACTGTACTCAGTATAGTTGGATGTACAGTGGACTCTTGAACAACACAGTGGTTAGGGCTGTGGACCCCTTGCATAGTCAAAAATCCATGTGTAACTAAACTACTAATAGCCTGATAGCCTACTCTTGACCCAAAGCCTTAGTGATAACATAAGCAGTCAATCGATACATAGCATTTTGGCCCTGGATGGGTTGCTCAGGTGGTTTGAGTGTCTTCCTGATATGACAAGGTTGTGGGTTCAATCTCCAGTGGGGTACACACAAGAATCAACCAATGAATGCATAGAGGGGTGGAACAACAAATCGATGTTTCTTCATGCTCTCTTTTTTTCTCTTTCTCTCTCCTTTTCCCTCTATCTAAATCAATCAATAAAAATTTAACAGTCCTGACCGGTTTGGCTCAGTGGATAGTGCGTCAGCCTTTGGACTCAGGGGTCCCAGGTTTGATTCCGGTCAAGGGCATATACCTTGGCTGTGGGAACATCCTCAGTGGGAAGTGTGCAAGAAGCAGCTGATCAATGTTTCTCTCTTATCCATGTTTCTGGCTCTCTGTCCCTCTCCCTTCCTCTCTGTAAAAAGTCAATAAAATATATTTTTTAAAAACTTAACAAATATATGTACATTATATGTATTACATACTGTATTCTTTTTAATTTTGAGATAATTTTAGATTTACAGAAAAGTTACCCAAAAAGTATAGAATTTCCTCAGCTCCTTTGCCCAGCTTCTACTTGCATTAACATGGTACATAAACATAGTACCATTACCAATGTAGGACATTAATACTGGTACAATATCAGTAACTAAGCTAACCAGAACTTTTAGCCAAAGTATTATTCTTGATGCCCATTTAGAAATTTCTTTTCTGAGCCAAGACTGGTTTGGCTCAGTGGATAGAGCGTTGGACTGCAGACTGAGGGGTCCCGGGTTCAATTCTGGCAAGGGCATGTACCTTGGCTGCGGGCACATCCCCAGTGGGGGCATGCAGGAAGCAGCTGATCGATGTCTCTCTCATCGATGTTTCTGACTTTCTATCCTTCTCCTTTCCGCTCTGTAAAAAATCAATAAAATATATTTTAAAAAAAGAAAATAAAAGAAATTTCTTTGCTGACTTAAATAAAAAGTTCAGAAGTGAAAAAATAGACCAGAAAGTTTCTAAAATATCTCTTTTTTTTTTTCAAAGTAGTACCCAGATACATTTCTTTAATTGCCTAGATGAAGCATAGTTGGAGTTATCAATTGCCCCATTTTTCTTGCCACTCTCTTCCTTGCTAAGTGAATTCCAGTTTCTCTGATTCCTCATTCATTTCTCCACGTAGGCACATCCAGGAGGTAAATCTGCAGTTTGCAGGAGATCCAGGCAAAGTGGTGATGTAGCTTTTATCTTCACCATCCTCCCCACCTTCATTCTGTGACTTCCCGCAGGGGAGTCTCAGGACTGCTGCCTCTGTACCCCAAGACCTGCCCTGTTCCCCAGCTCCCACACACCCTTCCAGGTGTATCATGTTTTTGACCAAAAAAATTTGGTAAAATGTTAGTGCTGGATGAATATGCTGCTCCACCTGCAATATGGAAATTCTATAGGTAACATAGTACACTGGATAATGTTTATGGGGGGTTGGGGGTGGATAAGGCAATCTGAGTGCCTGTAGAACTGTTACTAATGATCTGGGTGACCTTGACCAAGTCACTCTGTTGTAGCAGAATGCATGGGAGAATGATCAGTCAGCACTCTGAGAGAGGAAAGTTGAAACTTTATTTTGCAGATCTTCTAGTCCAGGGGAATTCTGGACCCAAAGCCTGAACTGAACTTGTGGGGAGGCTCTGACCTATATATTTCCTCCTGTGTTGAGCCCCCGAGGGTCCCCGAAGCTCTGTCCAGGTCGGTCTTGGCAGGGCCTGGGGGCATGCTCCAAAGCTCTGTACAAGTCAACTGTGGTGGGACCCTGGGGTTAGGCTCTGCAGCTCTGTCCAAGTCAGTCAGAGTGGGGAAGTAAGACTACAGATTTTTTGTTTGTTTTTGTTTTTTAATATTTTATTGATTTTTTGCACAGCGGAAGGGAGAGAAATAGTTAGAAACATTGATGAGAGAGAACATCAATCAGCCACCTCCCAAACATCCCCTACTGGGGATGTGCCTGCAACCAAGGTACATGCCCTTGACTGGGTCGAACCTGCCACCCTTCAGTCCGCAGGACAATGCTCTATTCACTAAGCCAAACCAGGCAAGGCAAGACTACAGTTTTAACCAGATACTGAACGAGGTTGTAAGCTTCCCCTCCCCCCAACTCCAATTTTCCTTTTCAACTCAACAGCTCTAGGTCATATTTTCCAATAAAAGAGAAGAATGAGGCTAGATACATATTTCTTAATATTCTTGGCAAGGAAGATAGCTTTGAAAATCTGATGAAATAAATCTGCAGACCCATATCCCCAGAAAAATGCACATGGTGCCTAAATATTTTTGTATATCTGAAAGAGACAATGACATGAAAATACAGGCGTCACAGTCTTTCCTCCTCATTTCACATTCTAAAGAAGATACTGTTTTACTTTCTCCGAGCCTTTGTTATACAGATCAAGGTAATGTGCAGAAAGGAGAATTGGAAGTAACAAGAGAGGCTAGATTGATTTACCAAAGGGTCAGGATGCTAATGTAGAAGGTAAGTCAGAAGAGATCTGGGGTAGATAAAATGTACTTCATCAAAATTAAAAACTTTTGTCTTTCCAAGGACATCATGGGGAAAGTGAAAACCCACAGAGTGGGAGGAAACATTTGCAAACCATGTGTCTGACAAGGGACTTGTACAGATGAGGAAGAGATGAAGAACTCATACAATTCAACAATAAAAAGGCAAATAAGCCAGTTTAATAATGAGCAAAAGACTCAACTAGACATATTTCCAACAAAGGTACATAAATGATCAATTAGCTCAATATCAATAGTCTTGTTAGTCATTAAGGAAATGCAAATAAAAAATGCAATGAGATACCACTTTATACCCATGAGGATGGCTATAATAAAAAACTTGGATACCAGAAACTGTTGGCAAGGATATGGAGAAAATGGAAGCCTCATATATTGATGGTAAACCTGTAAAAATGTTTCAGTAGCTGTGGAAAACAACTTAGAAGTTCTTCATAAAGTTAAACGTAGAGTTATCATGTGACTAGCAGTTCCACTCTTGGGTATATACCTAAAGAACTGGAAACACATTTTCACAGAAAAACTTGTACCTGAAGGGGAGTGGGAAGTGCAGCAAGAGACTGGACAAAAATCTTGCAACAATGGGAGAGGACAGTGGGGAGGGAGGGCAGAGGGTGGGATGGGTACAGTGTGGAGGGGAGCTATAGGGAGATAAAAAAGGGGGAACAATGTAATTAATAAACTGAACAATAAAGATTAAAAAAAAAAGAAAAGAAAACACCAAAAAAAAAACACACACAAAAACTTGTACATGAATATTTATAGCAGCATCATTCATAATAGCCCAAAACTGGAAACAACCCAAATTTCCATCAACTCATGGATAAATAAAATATGGTATGTCCATCTGATGGGATATTATTCAGCCATTAAAAGGAATGAAATAGTGATACTTGCTACAATATAAATGAACCTTAAAGACATTATGCTAAGTGGAAGATGCCAGACACAAAAGGTTGCATATCATATGATTCTATTTGTGTAAAATGTCCAGAAGCGGCAAATCTGTGGAGACAGGCAGTACATTAGAGGTTGCCAGAAGGTGACAAAAGGAATAATAGGAGTGGCTGTTAATGGGTACCAGTTGCTTTATGGGTTTATGAAAATGTTCTGGAATTGTTGCACAACCTTGTGAATGTGCTAAAACCCACTGAATTGTAACCTGTAAGCGGTGAATTTTATGGATTGAGAATTATACCTGAATTTTAAAAAATATTTTTTTATTTATTTCAGAGAGGAAGGGAAGAGGGAGAGAAAGATAGAAACATCAATGATGAGAGAGAAGCATTGATTGGCTGCCCCCTACACACCCCACGCTGGAGATCAAGCCTGCAACCTTGGTATGTGTCCTGACCAGGAATCCAACTGTGACCTCCAGGTTTATAAGCCAACGCTCAACCACTGAGCCATGCTGGCTGGGCTATTCCTCAATTTTTACAAAACAAGAATAGGTCTTGGGGCAGACAAGGAGAAAAGAAATGAGGAAGACAAGGCAGCCATTTCAGAAAGAATGAGAAAAGAAGGTTCAAGACACTTGCCTTGTATAAGATGTGGGAGAGATGGATGAACAAAGATAATTTTTAGGAAGTTTGATGTATATTTAGGATATATTTACACATCATTTTGCTACATATTATAGAATCTTCAGAGATTACGTATTTTAAATGCATTTTGGAATTGGATTTATGGATTTGGGGGATGGGATATTGAATTGAGATTGGTTCCAAAATAATCCACTTACTTTGGTTTTCACATGTATTCAGTCAGCAAAGGTTTATTGAGCAACTACTGAGTGCCAGACCCTCTTCTGAGGACACTGGGGTGCAGGGATGACTAACACAGGGTGAGGTGCTGCCCTCCTGGAGCTTTATAGTCTGGTAGTGCCTGTATGTGCACCTGTGTAGAAATGGAGAGCACAGACACAGACTTGATAAAAATTTCAAGTAGTGATAGTGCTTTTAATGAAGAGAAGGTAGAGAAAAGCAATAAAGAGTGACAGGATCCTGAGGGGCCCAGTTTAGGTGTACATGAAACCCTCAAAGCCCATCATTTTAGAGACCCCAGGTTCTGAATGACTGAAAAAAACTCTCTCTAAATATCACTTTATCTAAAAAAAAATCTGTAATTCATGGAGTAGGTACGAGAGATGTAAAAGTGGCAAGCACTCCAAATTAAATATAATGTCAATAACTTGGAAGCTGCCACCTTGAAATTTGCACTAATATAAAGAGGGGCTTGGCTGAGATTTAATTTATTATCCATAAAGAAAGAGTTTGCAAAATAAACAATGTTGAAGTCAAACCACTTCACTAACTCCCTCAGTTTAAAACTCACAGGCATTTCCTGAGGTGCACTGGGCCCGAGGCCTTGAGATGGCACAGAGAAGCCCACAGAGGTGAATGCTGAGGCTGGAAGGAACTTTGGTAATGACCTATTAGTGACTTCAATCCCTTCATTGTCCAGGGGAGGAAACTGACATTCAGAGGCTCGA
Source organism: Antrozous pallidus (assembly GCA_027563665.1). Taxonomy (NCBI): domain Eukaryota; kingdom Metazoa; phylum Chordata; class Mammalia; order Chiroptera; family Vespertilionidae; genus Antrozous; species Antrozous pallidus. Next base: position 26,065,637 of record CM050508.1, on the reverse strand, counting down.
GGGATTTGGCCACAGTGCCACAGTTTGCTGGTCACAGAGCTGGGATTACAGTCCAGGTGCCCTAATTCCAGGTTCAGTCAGAAGCATTCATGAAAAAATAATTGATGTGTTAACAGAAGATTGTCTATTTACTAAATGAAGGGCCTAAAGTTCCCTCTAAAACAATATACTGTTTCTTCATTCTGCCTCTACCAGTTAACAATAATGAAACAGCATTTTGTTTGTTGATTTATCGGGTTCTGTATGAAACAATCCATCACTTCTTCATTGTTTTTATCAGTTAACAAGAATGATTGACTGATTGTTTTCATTCATTTGGCACTATACTCTGCGCCATTGGGAATGAGAACATCATTGTCATTCAGATATAGTCCCTGACTTCAAAAGATAAAAATCCAGAAGAAGAAATCAGACATGTTAAATAATTATGATGAAGGGTAGATCTTGGTAACACCCTTAGATGATACCATGTGTCATGAAGTTTCAGAGATGTGAAGTCACACCTGCTGGGAGGACGGAAAATACAGGGTGAGAGAAAAGTAGATTTATAGCTGCAAGGATGTGAACCTATTTGTTCTATTATTATCTACTAGAGGACTGGTGCACAAATTCATGCACTGGTGCGGTCCCTCAGCCTGGCCTGTGCCCTCTTGCCACCCAGGAATCCTCGGACATCTTCAGCACTGCCACAGAGGTGGGAGATGCTCCGGCCACCACCACTGTGCTCACCAGCTGTTAGCCCAGCTTCCAGCTGAACAGCACTCTCCCTGTGGGAGCACACTGACCACCAGGGGGCAGCTCCTGCATTGAGCTTATGCCCCCTGGTGGTCAGTGTGCATCATAGCAAGGGGTCATTCCACCATTTGGTCAATTTGCATATTAGCCTTTTTATTATATAGGATAGATTAATTATTGCATTATTTCCCATACAAACAACTCTAAATCTACTTTTCTTGCACCCTGTATATTCTAACTTTACAAAGCTTCAAAAAATAACTTCTACCGTTTATGGAAACTTTAAGTCTTCAGGCAACAACAACAACAAAAACCACATAAATTACAAGGAAAAACCAGCAATTTCCTTAAAAACACCCAAACAATTTAACCACGGCGCATTTGTGTTTTGAAATTTTAGTGGAAATACAATGTCTTGACCAACAGTAGTTTCAGACAATCGGTGGAGTTTCAGACAATCAGTCCAGAAGTTAAGGAAACAAGCAGAAATGCCACCCACGCCTGGGTCAAGCCCAGCCTGCTCCCACGCAAATTCTCCCCCGTTTTCTCCTAAGCCCTGGCACAGGGGACTAGCACAATGCCATCCAGTGGAGTTCAGGAGGCCAAAGAAACAAATGGTGAAAGAAGTACATTCGGGCCTCAGTCCAGCAGAACAATGCAGCCACTGTCTTCTGTTCTGGTTTCTCGGGGCTTGTCACATCTTCACAGACCACGAATAAAGAGATTGGAGTTGGCCAAGCCACCCTCATTCTCTCGGCTTTTAGTTCTGCGGTTGCCAAACCATCCTTTCCTCACATCACCCCACTGGCTTTCTCCTCCCATCGCCCTCAGCACTGAAAGTTCATCATTGTCCAGCAGACGCTGGGAAGTGGAAAGTGAGAAGGGAGAGCTGGGAATAATGAGCATGCCTCCTCTCTCACAGTGGGGTGAGTCTGGGGACCGAGCTCCAAATTCTGACTCTGTACCAAACGACTATGCCAATTGGGGCACACTATTATCTTTTCTTTCTTTCTTTCTTTCTTTCTTTCTTTCTTTCTTTCTTTCTTTCTTTCCTTCTCTCTCTCTCTCTTTCTCTCTCTCTCTTTCTTTCTTTCTTTTTTAAATGAGATTACAGTTAAGAAGTGAACTTTATTTCCTGTGTAATAATTGGTTTGGGAGCATGCCAAAGCTAAAAGACCTGGGAGGAGAACAGCTTCTTTCTGACCATTTGATACCCCTGTATGTCACTGTCTTTTACACTTGAAATCAGCCTTTCTCCACATAGACCAACAAAATATCGTGTCATGGAGGTGAGCCCCGTACTGTGAGAATTTAGGCACAACGTAACAGGGTTATCTCTCTTCTGAGTTTTGCCTAGTTGGGACTTGCTTCTCAGGGATTTTCAGTTACCAGTGTTTTCTTTTAGGCTCTCTAACTATCCTTTTCAGCCTCCCTTGCAGCCATGTGACTAAGTTCAGGCCAACAGAATGAAAGTGGACGTGATGTGTGTACTTCTGAGCCTCTGCCTTAACGTACAACTCAATGCTTCCCAGCCCTCCTGTTTTTCCCATGGGCTGGAATGGGAATGTAGCCGCAAGCAGCTCCAGCTGTGTGTCCTCCTAGGAGGCGATGGAGCGACCAGATAGGAGGGACCTCTGGTCCTGTGTTCAAAGAACACACCTACCTTCTTGGAAAGTTTACCTCCAGACTATCATGTGAGGGGAAAAAAAGTAACTTCTTATTTAAGCCTCTATAATTTTAGATCTTTCCTATGGCAGCTTAGTTTAATGCACTGTAATGCAACCCAGTTTAGTGGTTTCCAAAGTAAGTCTCTGGATAAACTGCATATCGATTGCATGAGGTGATTTAAAAATATACAGAAGCCTGGATCAGGTGCAGAAATCTGTTTTTTTTGTTTTTTTTTGTTTGTTTGTTTTTTTGCTACCTAGATTTTTCAGATGCATTCCCAAGATGATAAACCACTGACCATGCTCAGAATAAAACATATTCTTTAGATGCCCCTGGTTTTTCCATTCCTCATTTATGTTCTGACTCCTCGGTTAAAAGTCAAATGTTAATGTTATTTTGGTAAATAACTGTTTGTGTCTTTCCAGAACTCGTTCACCCTGTTTCTCCTTTGGGAACTACTTATCCTTTGTTTTCTGGCCATGTGGTTCAGACAAGCCAGCCAACCCAACAGTATCCCCAGCTCTGGGAGGGGACATTCAGCCCCACAACCCAGGCCAGGCCAGTCAGCATATTCCAACCTCTAGACCACAGTGATGTGTTCAGGGTGGACACATGATCCCAGTCAGTTCAGTGAGACCCACTCCCAGGAAAAAGAGCAGATCTTTTTCTTCTGTGAAGCTGACCTGGTAGTCTGTGTGTCTACAGCTGCCGGTGCCCATCTTACCACCATGAAGGGGGCCGGAGAATGAAATCAACACAGTGAGAAGGAGTGAGACTGAGTTCTCAGGATATCATGTGAGCATATGGATCCATGTCTGAGTCCCTAGACCCTTCATCCACATAATTCAATACATTTGTCTTTTTAAGGAGGGTGTCCTGTTACGTATATATTGATATAATGTATATGTATATATAATACACTAGAGGCCAGGTGCATGAAAATTCATGCACTGGAGGGGGGTCCCTCAGCCTGGCCTGCCCCCTCTCACAGTCCGGGAGCCGTCAGGGGCAGGAGGCAACCTGGCAATCAGGGGAAGGCGACACCCCCATCATACTTCTGTGGCTGCTACTGTCGGCAGCACAAGCCTCAGGCGGCCCTGGTTCCCTGAGCCCTGGGCAGACCTGGGTGGCTGGGCAGCCACCATCTGAGGCTTGCCTGTGCCTTGGGCTGGCCCTGGGGGGCTGGGGGGCTGAGAGGACTGGGGAACTCTAGAGGCAGGCACATGGAACGGTTGGACCTGCCTGCCGACCCAGCAGAGCTGAGGAGACTGGGTGCCACCATCTTGTAGCTGTCGGCACTAACATCTTCGAGGGTGTGACAGTCAATTAGCATATTCCGTTCTTATTGGCTGTGGGCACTGCCATCTTTGTGAGGGTGTGGTGGTCAATTAGCATATTCCCTCTTTATTAGATAGAATAAAGTATATATTATTATATAAGAACTGTTATAATTACACTAGAGGCCTGGTTCGCGAAATCCCTGCATTGGGGGGGGGGGGAGGTAGGGGGTGTCCCTCAGCCCAGCCTGCACCCTCTCCAATCTGGGATCCCTCGAGGGATGTCCAACTGTCCAACTAAACAGGCAGTTGGACATCCTTTTCACAATCTAAGACTGCTAGCTCCAAACTGCTCCCCTGCCTGCCTCCCTGATAGCCCCTAACAGCTTCTGCCTGCTAGCCTGATCACCCCCTAACCACTACCCTGCCAGCCTAATTGATGTCTAACTGCTCCCCTGCCAGCTTGTTTGCCCCCAACTTCCCTCCTCTACCAGCTGGTCACTCCCAGCTGCCCTCCCTTGCAGGCCTGGTCCCTTCCAACTGCCTTCCCCTGCAGGTCTGGAACCTCCCACTGTCCTCCCCTGCTGGCCATCTTGTAGTGGCCATCTTGTGTCCACATTGAAGCAAGATCTTTGACCACATAGGGGCAGCCATCTTGTGTGTTGGAGTGATGGTCAATCTGCATATTACTCTTTTATTAGGATAGAGGCCTGGTGCATGAGTGGGGACTGGCTGGTTTGCTCCGAAGGGTGTCCTGGATCAGGGTGGGGGTTCCCTTGGGGTGTGGAGCGGCCTAGGTGAGGTGCGTATTGTGATTTGCAGGCTGGCCACACCCTCCAGTGATCCAAGCAGAGGCCCTGGGATCTGGGATTAATTTATGTTCTACAATTGAAACTTTGTAGCCTGGAGCAGAGCCAAGCCTTCTGCTTGCTCCGTTGTGACAGCCATTTCTGTTTGAAACTTTGTAGCCTAGAGTGGAGGCCTAGGCCGGCCAGGGCTGCAGAAGCTTGGCTTCCTCCATTGCCCAGGCAACCCTAGCCTCTTGTCTCTCCAGCTCCATGGCTGCCACCATTTTTGTTCATATTATGTATCTTTTATAATTGAAACTTTGTAGCATTGAGTGGAGGCCTAGGCCAGCAATGGCAGATGGAAAGCTCAGCTTCCTCTGTTGCCAGGGAAATCCAAGCCTCCCTCCTGCTCTCAGTGGCAGCAGCCATCTTGGTTGGGATTCATTTGCATAATTTGCTCCTGATTGGCTGATGGGCATGACTATGGGTGTGGCTTGATCAGAGGTACAGTCAATTTGCATATTACTCTTTTATTAGATAGGATTATTCTTATGGTACACATGTATGCATGAATGTTTATTTTTTTCAATATATATATTTTTTATTGTTTAAAGTATTACAAATAGTAATACATGTTTTTCCCCCCATTAATCTCCCCCCGGCCTCCCCTACCCCCCAGCACATGCCCTCATCTGCCCCCTCCCCCGCAGTGTCTTGTATCCATTGAATATGCTTATATGCCACACATGTATGCATGAATGTTTAAATGTTTTATATTTATATACAAATACACATACATACAATCTATACTAATAAAAGGGTAATATGCTAATTAGAGTGGATGTCTTCTGGATATCCTTCCAGACAAAGCTGCAGCAGCTGTGAGGACCAAGGCTCAGGCAGCTGTGGGCGGCTGCAAAGGGCTGAGGCTCAGGCCGGCAGTGGCAGCAACAGCGGGGTAATGGGGGCAGTGTGTTCCCCTGATCTTCAAGATCACCTCCCGCAGAGGGAGGCCAGACTGGGGGCTGAGGCAGAGGCAGTTAGGGCAATCAGGCCGGCAGGGGGGCAAGGCAAGGGCAATCAGGCCAGCAGGGGGACATTCTGGGCAATGTCTCAGAATGACTGGGGTGACATTCAGGCCAGCAGGCAGAGGGGTTAGGGGCAATCTGGCAGGCAGGCAGGTGAGCGGTTAGGAGCCAGTGGTCCCAGATTGCAAGAGGGATGTCCAACTGCTGGCAATTGGACATCCCCCGAGGGGTCCCAGATTGTAGAGGATGCAGGTCGGGCTGAGGAAATGCCCCTCCGTCCACAAATTGTGTGCACCGAGCCTCTAGGATAATTATAAAATTAACTGTAAAGTTCAAAAGAGAACAAGTAGAAATTTTCTAAGGGAACAAACAGGTAATATTTTAGAGATATTAAAAAAAAAGAATAATCATTAGATCAACATATCTAACATATCACTGTGCTGTTTTAACTAGCCACTGGAGGAATGCTAGCTCTAAATTTTCATGAAGCTAAGGCAAACAAGCCTTTGAGTGATTATGCAAATGTCTGTGGTACAAGTGTCAATAATTTTCTGGTTACAGTTCTGGGACTTTTTTCTAAAGTTTTTTCATGAAGAGTTGGACCCCGTTTTACAGTCACTATAGAGCAACTTAAAACAAAACATATAAAGTCTGACCCAGAAGACCAGCAATACAGATTTTCAGTTGAAGATATCTGATAAACTTCAACTTGTTCATGACAAAGAACATGATTTGGAAGCTTACTCTTCTTAATGATCTCAGGAAAACTAAAGTTGGCTTGATAGGCTGGGCTTATCATCACTTTCTAATACTCTGTGTTCCAGGTACAGAGCCTGCCTGCGGCAGCAGTGGTGGCCTCCCAAGGCCATTCTTCTCCTCCTTTCACCAATGAACAGCCCATGACATTTTTGTTTTATTTTTTTAATATATATTTTTATTTACTTCAGAGAAGGGAGAGGGAGAGAGAGAGAAAAACATCCATGATGAGAAAGAACATTGATTGGCTGCCTCCTAAACACCCCCTACTGGGGATTGAGCTCACAAACTGGGCATGTGCCCCTGACTGGAATCAAACCCAGGATCCTTCAGTCCACAGGTCAACGCTCCATCCACTGAGCCAAACCAGCCAGGGCCCATGACATTTTTAAACGGTTGAAGAAAGATCAAAAGAAAAATAACACTTCATGAGTAGTACATGAAATTCAAAATTCAGTGTCCATAAATAAACACAGCCACATTCATTCATTCACACATTATCTCTGGCTGCCTTTGCACCACATGCAGAGTTGAGTAGTTGTGACAAAGAACAAATGGCCCGCAAAGCCTACGATATTTACTGGGTAGGTCTTTATAGAAAAAGTTTGCTGACCTCTGTTAAAGAGAATGAAAAATCACCTCAGCCAGCTGGCTCAGTGATGGAGCTTCTTCTACCTATGAACCAGGAGGTCACGGGTTGATTTCTGGGTTGCGGGCTTGATCCTCAATAGGGCGCGGGCGTGAGGCAGCCGATCAATGATTCTCTTTCATCATTGATGTTTCTATCTCTCTCTTCCTCTCTGAAATCAATAAAAAATAGTTTTTTTTTTCCAAAAAAAGATAGAATGGAAAGTCAATCATTTTCCCACCATATTTGTACCTGGGGGATAACCATGTGGCCCCGTTCTGATCAGTGAGATGTCAAGGAAATTTTGCAAGAGGGATTCTGGGGAAAATAATGTGGTTCTTTCTAAAGTAGAAAGAAAGTAGACTTCTTTCTTCTTCTTGCCTTAAACACAGGTGTGACAGAGCTCTGGGGACGTTTTCTGTCACCATGACGAAATAAGCATGAGGTCACCAGCATTTTTATCTGATATATTGCTTTGTTGGTCAACAGTCTAATGCTTTCTTGAATCTCTGGATTTAATGTGAAGCAGTCTATAGTTTTTCTAAAACTAGTGTGAATAATGGTCCCTGGGGAAAGAACAATTTGGACAGATGCTTCCCAAGGGAAACGTTCTGTTTCTTTAGGAATTTGATTGTGGTCACGTAGGCCCAGACTCCAACTGAGGGGAGTGCAACTTCAGCCCAAGTTTAATCTTCCAAGGTACTTAGAGTGAGAAGGACAGAAAAACATTTAAGAAGTAGCCTTCCAAAGTTAAATGTGCTCATTTAACTGTGGCAAAGAGGTAAGAGCATCAGTGACGACTTATTCCTACTATGCAGTGCATCTTCTGTCTAGGAAAGAGAAGTTTATATACTCAGATGAAATTTGATTTTCTTATGTTCTATTCCCATTTTTATAACATTTTGTGACCATGTAGATCATGAAATCTCTAACACATCTATTTCACCTATCGTCCTTTAGGGAACAAAGTTTAAATCAATAAGTGACCTTTAAATATACATATTTTTAGCAAGTAAGAACAAAAAAATAAAAACTGAGTAAATGCTATGAAAAGATGAGGGTATTTCTTAACATTTCAGACATGTTAAGTATATCTTGGGTTTCAAAAGTCCTAGGGTGTAGGCAATCTTTTATTAAAAACACTTTTGCCACCATTTGTCCACCATCCAGATACCATTGCTGACATGTACACATAAGGAACTATTTGACATTGAAACTGGGACTCAGAACTGTTGGATGTTGAAACTGAGACTGAAACATTTTTTTGTTCTTATATATTTACTTCCAGTATGCAGAAGCAAGATTTTCTTTACAGAAAAGAAACAGGGGGAAAAGATTGATATAGAGGGAAAGAAACATTGAACAGACTGTCAAACTATAGTGGGAAGACAGGGGAAGGTGGGGGGCGGGGGCTGTAAGAGATCAACGGAAGGACTTGTATCCATGCATATAAGCATAACCAATGGATATAAGACACTGGGGCAGGGGGGCAGGTGAGCGCATGTGCTGGGCGGTAGGGGAGGCTGAGAGGAGGTCAATGGGAGGGAAAAAAAGGAAACATGTACTACTATTTGTAATACTTTAAAGAATAAAAACAATTAAAAATAATAAAAAATAAAAACATTTTGCCCTGGCTGGTTTGGCTCAGTGGACAGAGCATCTGGGTTTGGTTCCAGTCAAGGTCACATGCCCAGGTTGTGGGTCTGTCTGATCCCCAGTAGGGGGCGCGCAAGAGGCAGTGATCAATGACTCATGGATGTTTCTATCCCTCTCCCGTCTTCTCTGAAATCAATAAAAAAATATTTTTAAAAAATTAACTCCATTATAGGAGAACATAATTTCTCTTTATAAAGAGTAAAACCAAAGCCCAGAAAAGATGGACACAGTCACCGGCTAGCACTCTCCACAGGACCCTGCCCTCAGAATATTCACTTAGTGCAAGGCCCCTGGGACAAAGGAAGGCATCACCAGGAACTCCTGACGCAATCTCACTCAAATGTGTGGAGACCTTACCTTCCAGAGCCGTAAGTCTGTCATTCACATTGAACTCCTATTACTTGGGAAATTACATAGCATCATGGAATATGTATTACATATATAAAACATAGCATGTACATAACTGTGTCACTTCAGAGCATCATAAGAAAATTATTTATTTCCACAAAATTATTTTAGAAGTGGCTCTCTGGGACATTAAAAAAAAAAAAGAAGAAGCTCCCTTGCCATTCTTCCCAGAGGTGGAGAGAACGGCTAGCTCTACCTTCCCACCCAGGATGGCCACCAGCCCCAGTGTGCTGGGACCAACGGGAATCCCAGGATGGAGCTTTCACTGCTAACATCAGGCAAGTCCCGGGCAAACCATGACAGGTCACCACATCCTGACGGCTCTGCCTGGTTCCATTCCCTGCACGGCTCCTACCAGACCCACAGGCAAGGATGCCCCTCTCCACACAGCCAGAGCTCTCCGGGCGGCTGCTGCTCTTGTGACACTTGCCTCCCTCTGTCTCCGATGAGACACTTTTCTGGTGATGGGCCCCCGGAGGGCAGCACACAGGTCCCACACTGTTCTTTTCACCCAGTGCTTGATCACATTCATCCAATTGACTGGAAAGGCATTCCGAAGAACTGGGCCCCGGGTGTCTTCCTCCATCCTGTGTCCGGAATGCTCGCCTTTATGGGCAGAAACACACCTTGCAGCCTGGGCCACCGCCCCTTTACAAAAATCTTAGACTCGCTGGGAAATGCAGGAAATTCCATGTGAGTCTAGTAACCACAAATAAAGCTGGAAACAATTCTTCAGTGGATTCTTGCCAAAGAGCTCCGACGGAGAAATAACCCTGATGGAACTCGGTGAATTAACAGGGAACGCGTTACATAACCCAGATCTAACTGAAGTCGCTGCATGCCTGGTTCACAAACACCAGCAGCCAGAGCACAGAGAAATCACTTGCAGGATGGAAAAGGTTGAACGTCTCCTTGGAAATAAGGACCCTGGGGCAGTTTCTGAGCCATAGAGATGTGGAAAGGGAAATAACTTCTGCAACCAAGTCAGGCTTGAAAGGATGTGGTAACAGCTTCAGAGGCATTCTAGAGTTCAAGAGCAACGGTTCGCTATGAATAGTGTTTTCTCTGGCCACAGATGACCATCGGGGCACGCTGCTTTCAGAAGCTCTGTCATCTAAACATCTAAACTCAGCAGTTGTAGCCCTATCACCCGGATGGTTCTGTTCATGGAACTCTCAACAGTAACACTGGAAACGTATAGTTCTAAAGGTCATGTTTCCTGTGCTCATTTGAACAAACACCGCTTTACTATTCTGTTTTCACTTACCTACTTGATCTTTGGACCAGTTGCTATAATATCTGCCAACTTGGCAGAGTATCAGGGGATGGGGGCGCTTCCACGGCCTCCCATAAGATTTCCAAATGTGTGTCTAGACAGAGATTGATAACAGTAACCAGTGTTACCCATAGCAGCCTTTTCAGAAAGTGTGAACTTCTACAGCAGGACTCACTCCTTCAGATAACCAGAAAAAGGCCAACAAGGGGGCGGACCTTCCTCCAGGGGGCGCCATCTCTGAGACAACCTCACACAGGCAGCATCGGGTGTGCTCCTGTCCTATCACTGAAAGAAAGGTCCTCGGGACAAGGACACACCACGGAATGGAATGTGAGAGGTCCTTCAACATGTACTGCTGTCCTCAGGGTTGCCTGGCAAAGTTCTTATCCCCTCTGAGGCCCAGTTTCCAATGGGGTAAAAATAGTACCAACCTCACTGGGCTAATTTAAGAGTTAGATGTCATAAAGTATTTAGCCCTGTGTCTGGCACATTATAGGAGGTCAATAAATATTGAGTGTTGTTTTTATATGGTAACATTTTAATCAGTATATGTTGCAATATTAACAAAATACTGGGGAAAATTAAACTCAAACAGCATTTACACAATAACATACCAAAAAAGAGTATTTTTAAAAATACATATTTTATTGATTTTTTTACAGAGCGGAAGGGAGAAGGATAGAAAGTCAGAAACATCAATGAGAGAGAGACATCGATCAGCTGCCTCCTGCACGCTCCCTACTGGGGATGTGCCCGCAGCCAAGGTATATGCTCTTGCCGGAATCGAACCTGGGACCTTTCAGTCCACAGTCCGATGCTCTATCCACAGAGCCAAACCGGTCTCAGCCAGAAAAGAGTATTAAATAATACTCTTTACCCAATAAGATACCGGAAAAGAGTATTAAAAACACCTACTTTGACAAAGAATACCAGAAAAACCTAATAAGATACCAGAAAAGAGTATTAAAAACACCTATTTTGATAAAGAATACCAGAAATACCAACATTCTCAAAAAATCAAGGGCTAAACTTTATTGCACAAAGGGCTGGCATCGAAGAGAGGCAACTTCACTTATGACACATCTTAAGAAGGGATTTAGGTTTTAGTTGCTTCCATTATTTTCGCAAGTGTACGACAGACTTGATTTCATAAAACAGCTTTATTGAGGTACACTTCACAGCCTACAGAATTCACCCGTTGGAAGTGCCACGCTTAGAGGTTTTTAGTGTATATATTTGCAGAGTTGTGTAACCATCACTGCAATCTAATTTTAGGGCATTTCCATCACCCACTGGCAGGGATTCACCGAATTCGTCATCTATACACGTTTGGACCAGTTTTTGAAGATTTCAGATTCTCGGAGGTTTCACTCTCCTCTGACCCCAGGAGACCCCGGCAGCTTCGGGCTCGTTTTCTTTCCACTGTCCCCTGTTCTGGCTTCACCCTACACACCTGCAGTTTTCGGTGGCCCTGCCCATGCTTTCGGTACGGCCCTCCATCCCATCAAAAGAATTAAGAGACTGACTCTTTAGTACGAGAACTGACAATCACAATTTCAATGTCGTTTTCTTGACAGCCTTCACCCATAAATCCAAGGTAATTCATAATTCAGCCTTGCCGAGGTGTGTCAAAGTTAAACCGCTCCATCCAGGTTAAACACCACACCCACACATTTATAACCCGGGCACAAAACACATTTATTGGTCAAAACTTTACAAACCAAGAGCTTGTAAAAAGCATACCGCAACACATAAACATATAGAAAATATAAAAATTCACCACCTCATATAAAGATTTTAACAACAAACCACTACTTCATAGTTTTGAACGATATAAAGGAAGAATCCTTGTAGATCAATTTCTCCTCTCTTTATTTAGAGAATTACATTATGTTTTAGAAACACCAGGTCTAAAGGTCATTGTGGCCCTAACCGGTTTGGCTCAGTGGATAGATCATTGGCCTGTGGACTGAAGGGTCCCAGATTCTATTCTGGTCAAGGGTACATGCCTGGGTTGTGGGCTCAATCCCCAGTGCAGGGCGTGCAGGAGGCAGCAGATCAATGATTCTCTCTCATCATGGATGTTTCTATCTCTCTTTCCCTCTCCCTTCCTCTCTGAAATCAATACAATATATATATTTTTAAAAAGGTCATTGTGATGCTGGACACATTGCAGTAGCAATTTATGTTTTTATATACACCAAGAGAACGAGGCTTTCATTTGGACTCACTGCATGTCTTCCAGGAAAAATCATCGAGATAAATCTACGTCTCTAACTCTTTGTCATTACAATGACAGGAAGAAAGTCAGCAGAGACCACAGAAGTAGAACCAGAAGGGACCTTGACCTTTACTCCTAACTTGATTCACACAGGAAAGAACTGAGCTCCGCTGACCCAGTTAGTGGAGGACCAGAGGCCAAACGTCTATTTGAAATAGAAGCCTGGAGAGCAGAAAACGGGGAGTTAGATTCTCCGGTCCATGACTGTACCCTCACACTGGAAGGTTTAGATCCAACCAGAAAGTCCTAGGCTCTACGTTGGCCTTGAAGTAAAGTTGGGGAGAATTATGCAGCCCTGGGAATACAAGGGAGGGAAGTCAGATTTATCTTTGTTCTCCAGAGAGCCTAGGATCATTCTCAACCAGAAGCTATGAGCTATATAAATAAATAAATAAATAAATAAATAAATAAATAAATAGATAGATAGATAGATAGATAAATAAATAACCGCAGCTGTGCCAACCCAGCCGGATGAGACTGGAACCAGGATGGACTCGGGGCTTGAGGTGGTCATGTGGTGACAGAGAATCTCTGCCCACGTCTGTCTGAAGGACGAGGTTGCTTCGTCCTGTGCAGGGTCTGTGACCATCTCGAGCACGGGCACCTCGCCTTCCCCTGCTGCTCCCATATAAAGGGCTCTGGTGGCTAAGCTGGAGGTTGAAAACTTGGACGTGGCCCAGACACATCACCAAAATAGCTCTTGCAAAAGGGCAAAGTCAACACTGTGGTGGGCTGGTCTCAAAAGAAGAAAAATGTTCTCAGTCCCAGTAAGACAGAGCTTGTTTGGGAGCTGTTAAATCCCTTGCTTTAGGGGTATTTTAAGTCACACTCTACTGTTTGGACACGTCTGTTTTATAGGGGGATCCCTGGGCTTATTAACCAATAACCAAGGAAGAGCGGCATCTCCAGCTCAAATCTGGAGGAGAGCGATAGGAACATGGAGTCAGCTCCAATCCCCCTCCAACCTCACTGTGTTCGACTGCTGCACCTAGACAGGCTGTGCAGTCCCTTCTGGCCCTAAAACTTGGTCTCTGTGACACATTGGTTCCATCGAAGTGCCAGGTTAGGGGCCTGGCATCCTTTCAGAGACTGCTCGGAGTCTGGATCTACATCAGAGAAGGCAGACTGTGCTATGGAGGTTAACTATGGATTGGGGTACCTGGCACCTCCTCATTTAAGATAGTAAGGCACTAAGCTGAAAGTGTCTGGGAGGATTACGTTCAAAAATCAAAATATAGCCCTAGCTGGTTTGGCTCAGTGGATAGAGTGCCGCCTGCAGACTGAAGGGCTCCTGGGTTTGATTCCAGACAAGGGCACATGCCTGGGTTGTGGACTCAATCCCCAGTAGGGGGCATGCAGGAGGCAGCTGATCAATGATTATCTCTTATCATTGATGTTTCTTTCTCTCTCTTCCTTCTCTGAGATCAATTTAAAAAAATCAAAATATAAGGTATTAAAGAAAACGTTTTGGTGTTGATACGAAGATCTACCTCCTAGAGAAACTGGAGCCATTAGCTGATGATTTCGAAGTTGCCTTTGTTGTTCCTCTTTAAAAAGATATACATGTTAACCAATGTCACCCCAATAAATTTAATTTAAAAATAAAATAAAAAGAGATACAAATTCTACCTGGAGGACCTCTCCCAGAACCACCAATAGATATTTTATCACGTAGTATGAAAAATGCATGAGAAAGATGACAATCCTGGGCCATTTGGGGGAAAACACAACCAGCAAATCCCATCCACACTGTCTCTTGTCCGAGGAAGAGAAGACAAACCCCAACCTGTTCACACGTCTACCCCAGACTTTGGTAACTGGCACCCCTGAGGTAGTGTGGAAGAGACATCACGCTCCACAAGTGTGGGCATCATGTCCACAAGCCACCTCCTTTTTTTCTTTTTTTTAAGATATTTTATTGATTTTTTACAGAGAGGAAGGGAGAGGGATAGAAAGTCAGAAACATCGATGAGAGAGAGACATCGATCAGCTGCCTCTTGCACACCCCCTACTGGGGATGTGCTTGCAGCCAAGGTACATGCCCTTGACCGGAATCGAACCTGGGACCCTTCAGTCCGCAGGCCAACGCTCTATCCACTGAGCCAAACCGGTTTCGGCCACATGCCCCCTCTTGTGCTTCCCATGACAGAAATGTGCCTCCTACTAACAGTGGGGGAGGAGGGAGTGCATTACTTTCAAACCTCTGCGTACAATAAAGGCTCACCCATCATCCCGAAGTCTGTACACTTGGACCATTTTCATAGTCATGGAGAAGGGATTACATAAATCATACAGTGTCCATCACCCTGGCTCCTCTTGGGCCAGAGAAAACCGGGCTGGCCTTCACCACACAGAGGCTGCAGCCTCCTATGGGCTTAGCCGGACACAGACCCCTTCAATGCTCCTGGCAGCCAGACAAAGGAAATGACAGCCTGCAACCAGTGTGGGAGGGAAACAGGAAGAAGACCATCTAAATCAAACAGCATAAATGCACACCTTCTTAAGGCAGCTCGCCCAGTTTCTCTTCCAGTGTCCTAGGTTATCGCTGTTACTGTTTTTGCTTAAATTTTAGGTGCAAGTGTGTAATAGATGAGAGCCTTGACAACAGAGATCTCCAACAAACCACACCAGTGAATACAATAGATGACCCACATTAGTGTTGCGGCAAAGATTCATATAAAAAATTCACTGGCAATTGGTAGGGCTCTAGGGAACGCACAACTGTGCTTTGAGTTTATGAAAGGAAGTCTGGCCTGACAGAATTAAGACCTCTGGAGACCCTAAGAAAGGAAGAGATAAATCCCTAAGATGTACTTATTGTTGTAGGGTGTTAGGTATGCTGAAAGTGAAGGTGCTGATGACTAGACATTTTAACTGCAAAATTCTAGATGAAGTCATCAGAGCAGAACTTTTCTCACTTCTCGGTGCCTCTGTGTTACTGATCATGGGCTGCACCTGCTTACCAGACAATCAGCTGATGGTGGGTGGTCAGTGTGGCCCTCGGCCTCCCACGTGTGAGATTAAAATTCATAACTTGGTGAAATTGCAAAAGACTAGGAACATTTAATAAACTTCTCCAAAGAGAGGATATGGATATTCATGTGTTTTGTAATAACTTAAAGACCTTTGGATCGATGTTTCTCTCTCGCCTTCTCCCTTCCATTCCCTCTAAAAAATCAATTAAAAAAATTTTTTTTAAATATCTTAAAGGCCTTTGGTTGTGGCTATTCAGGCCTCACAGCTACATTCTGAAAAACTGAACCCGGATCAGCCAGAGTGTCATTTTACGTAAATGAGGCTCCTTTTACATTGTTTTTGGTTCTGAGTAATAGCCGAAGGATTTATAATCTAGTGTGTCTTAATCCCTGCTTTGACACACACACACACACACACACACACACACACACACACACACACACACAATAAATAAATAAATAAATAAAAGGGAAAAAAAACTGTCCTAATTTTAAGGCCTTGGTCAGTGGACTCCAGGATTGCTCAGTGTGAAGACAAGAGGATGTTGGCCACAAAACCTTATGAAGAACAATGGAGAAGGTTCGTTCGCTTTCTCATGGGTGAGAGGCTTCCCTAGTCAAGGCATCACCCAGCGCACTTTCATTCTGCTGTTGCTAAATCTAGCCCAGGAACTGATGTTTTAAAAATTAGAGTGCTGAAGACATTTTACCAATGAGTTAGAACAACTTAGTAAAGTTACCCTCAAACACCTAGAGCGAAGGAAGCACAGACACAACATCTAGCAATGGAGATCTTTCAGAAACTTGGCATTCTTCTTACTTACTGAATAACTACTTTACACTTGAGAGAATCATGATCAGAAACCTCCTTCTGGCTTGCTCCTTTCAACCCAGCATACAGGCCTACTCAGGACAGCCAGACACAGCCAGTGATCTCCTTCTGCAAGTAGGTCTTGTCTTATTACAGGTTTCATCCTACAGGAGAGCTTTAAAAATTCCTCACCTTATGGTAAAGTTTGTCTCTGTGCTCATCTATAAATACATTCTTGAAGCACATACTTCTTTTGTGCCGATTAAGTGTCATGAGCTGACCCAGACACAAGGAGACATCAAGGCACAGAAGGGACAGGTTCCGGCTCTCACAGACCTGATGTTGTAGCTCAGAGGAGACTCATATAAACCACGTCAACGGAGAACTGGTCACATCTCACCAGCAAGGATGTTTTCTTTCACAGCTCCTCTTAATTCAAAGAGGTCATTTGGGAAGAAAATTAAAACCATTTCTATTACATGTAAACCTTCCACAATTACAGTGTCTTAAAACTTACAGGAAGGTGTGTCTTCCTCCCTTTTCTATAGAAAATGGACATATTTCTTAGCGGATGACAAGGAAGAATATTTCAAAGCATGAATAAATAATGAGGAGACATGTTCTCATACACACGGATTTCCATTATGGTAGATTCATCCTACTCTGAAAACTGCATAACAATTCTGCCCCAGTGTATAAAAATGTGTTGGCTGACATGACCTAACAGATCAAATGGTCTAAGTCTTAAAAGTAACATTATTCACTAACAAATGGTCTGTTCAAGCAACAAAAGTTAATGATCTCTCCTAGCTCCATATGGCAAATTATTTTACACACCATCTCTTAAATGTTCCAGCTGCATGGAATGACAGCTAATACACTTAGTGAAGACACCATCTTATAAATGATTATTATAAATGACTATAATATTGAGCTTAAGGGTCTAATTATTTTTGAACCTATCAATTTTTTAGCACATGAATAATTCTAAACCATTTCTAAACCTGGAAGATGATTTCATCTTCCTCAATGAGGAAATTATTAATAGACTTATAGTCATCTCTAACCTTATCCTATCATCACACACTGTATTTTTATTTATCATAAACCTACATCAACATCTGTCACCATAAATAATACTTTTCAGGTGCAAATTTAATTCCATAGTCAAGGAACAAAATTAACGTATTTAACATATTTATTCTCCAATCCTCCTGCCGCCTTCCACGAGGACAGTTATCTAAAAACGAGAGTGTCGTGCTCTGGGATGCCATACTTCCCTTTGTGCTCCTCAAACAACTTCCTTAGCTCCTCCATGTAGGTCTCATGCAGCTCCTCGACCTGCTCCCGGGTTGGGTTCAGAGTCTGCTGAACAGGGATTGGATGGCCAACTGCAAAAACAGAGAATACATCAGACGTAAGAAACCAAAGCCAATCCACTCCAGATCACCGCTCACTGAACAGCCCTGGAGAGATCTGGCAATTGGAACCCATCAGCCCCGCAAGCTCCAAGCCCCGTCTCATTTTACTGGCTGCCGACAGTGGTCACCCCACCCCATTTGACAACAATTAAAGAACTTCCCTTCCCGGCAGACACTGGACTGTCAGTTCCCTGGTGGTTCAGACTTGGAGTCAAGTGAGCCACTGTGCTGCCCGCAGCTGTGAGGGAAGAGGCCACAGCTGCGCGTGCGTCACCGGCATGCCTCCTCTGGTGCAGCCGACAGCCAGACCACAGTCCCCTCTTGTGAGCGACTGTGAAGCTTGAATCCTTCGGCATCAGCCCTCCCCTCTGCCTCTGTTTAATGTCACCCTAAAAAGTTCAAAGAACATATATCTTCGTAGCTAAATATCTATACTAAAAAAATACACGTAAGCATAAGGATCCCACTGTTTGTAATAGTGGGGAGAAAAAACAACCAAAATCCTCAATAGAAAAATAATTAAATAAACCATAGAACATTCGTTCAATGGAACCCCAGGCAGCAACTTTTTCAAATAAAATACTATTTTTGTAACTATGCATGGTGACAAATGTTAATTGAGATTTATCGTGGAGGTCATTTTGCATGATATACAAATATCAAGTTAGTATATTGTATACCTAAAGCTACTGAAATGTCAATTATACTTCAACTTAAAAGAATAAAATAATATATATGGATGCATACATAGAGATGTCTGAGATGTAATAAGTGGGGGGAAAGTTAAAAATATATGATCCAATTTATGAAAAAAATATATTTCTAGATACATTATAAACGTTTTATGTGTTTAAAAGGTCTGGAAAGAGAAACTGATAAATCAAGGAAGGAAAGATGAAGGAACTTTTCACTTTATCTGTACTGTGTAAATTTTCTACATTTGTGTTTTACCTATGTAATTAAAGATGCTAATTATTTTTAAAAACCTGGAAACTACTATACGTATTTTAAAAGCCATTTATATAATAAGTAACTTTTATCTAACCCGTCTCAGGCTTTAGAAAATACGGATAGGTACACATGGCTTTTGCTCTGTGTCTTTTCTGCTCCTCACTGCGCCCTCTGCTGGTCTGATGCTGCTACTGATGCCAAGAGTTTAAAATGTGCAGGATGTTCAATGACCAGCTTGGACAGCAAACTGCTTATTCCTTTGATTAGCTTGGGCTTTCAGTAATAGAATATAACTCAAAGAGAAGGATATTTCCTTTGGCCTATCCGGAGTCACCCCATGACACATATACGCATTAATATTCTCAAACTGCTAAGTTTTAAACCAGCTATAGCCTCAAGAAGCTCATGTACAGTTTTCTTTGATAGTTTTGATGTCAAATTTCTATAAAGTAGACATCAGTCCTTTGTAATTCAACACGGAGAACAAGAAACATAACTGTCACACTGTGAGTTGTGGCTGGGAATATGCACAGAAGCGAATGTGGTCAGGGGCGGAAGTGGGAGCTGGCGAGGCATAGAAAGCACTGGGCTGGACCAGGCCTAGTGCTAGCTCACCAGCAAGCACACTGAGCTAACAGGCAACTTCCGCCCTGGCCTTGGTTTTCACATGCATGGATATGAGTACAGTTAGGAAAAATCTGAAGCTTCCTTTGAGCTCTGAACTTTGTTGTTGTTGGGGGTGAGGAGGGGAAGGGGAGGGAGAAACCTACATGTCAATCTTCTAGTGAATTGGTGATTTTATAGAAAAAGCTTGTTTTCTTAGTGAAATTATCCCACAGACAGAGGTCAAGTGCAACTAACTATTCAGGGTGGGACTGGGGGACACATAAAGAGACACAGCCACCTACGGAGATGAGGTGTATTGTTCCCAGCTTGCTTTAATTAGGACTTGTGGATTCTGAAGTTGAGTCTTATTTTTTGTGCACTATCTCCGTCCTTTTCTTATTAGTGGTTTTATTATACATTGAGTGGCCAGATTATTATGATCTCTGAACGCATGATAATCTGGCCACTCAGTGTGTGTGTGTGTGTGTGTGTGTGTGTGTGTGTGTGTGTGTTAGATGCCCAGTGCATGAATTTGTGCATGGGTGGGGTATGGCATTTACACACACACACACACACACACATACACATATACATATATGTATATATATATGTATACACATACATGCATATATATAAGAGGCCCAGTCCATGAATTCGTGCATGGGTGGGGTTTGGCCAGCCTGGTTACGGGGAGGGGACATGGGTGGTTGGCCACCCTGCATGCTGGTCGAACTCCTGGTCAAGGGGACAATTTGCATATTAGCCTTTTATTATATAGGAGGATATACACTGAGTGGCCAGATTATTATGGTTCAGAGATCATAATAATCTGGCCACTCAGTGTACTTCAGAGAGTTCTTCCAGCAAGCCCAAATATGGCCACTGTATTTAAATTTATCATCATAAGACCTTTCCCTTCAAAGTATGAGACAGTCATACTCACCTCCTCCTATTTACATGCAGAGAAACTGAGCTGCTGAAAGTTCCTCAACTACACACAGAAAGAAAGTAACTTCAAGCCAGAATTCTTGCCCCTCATTACAAAATTGACCCCAAAACTGGCTCAGAATAAGAAATATTTCTCAACTGCTTTTTAGGGATAAAGACAAAGATAACGAACAGAAATATGCAAATCTGAGAAGGGTCCCCTCATCAGAATTCTCTCTCTCCTCAAATAAGGAGAGGTTTACTACTAAGGAGAAGAAAAAGACGTTTTCAACATAAAGCTAAGTGAGTGGCAAACTGCTGCATAATTCTCTTTTTATGACACAATGGAAAAACCAGCTGCATCAGGCTGCTCTTGGAAAAAGAACTCGTTGCCCTGAAAAAAAAAAAAATCACCCAACATCTACTTGTGGCAGAGTCAGGAACCAGAGCGCTTGTTTATGTTTCGGTGCTTTTTATAGCTGGCATGCCCGCCTGCTCCGTGTTCCAAGTCCACCCAACAACCCGAGGTCAGTTATGCATCTGTGCCTCCCACAGCAGCCTCGCTCTAACGTCGATGGTGCTGTGTTGTGTTTATCAAAGGTGAAGAATGAGCAGCTTCAGGAGCCACTGTATGTACGGCTGGAGAAAAATTAGGAAATGGGCATTATTCTCTTCTCGTTGAGGCAAAGAGATTTTTCACAATAAAAAATCTCTGTTCTGCCTTTCTATGATTATGAAAACTCCACTGAGTTTCTCTCCAGGGGTCTCACACAGGAATCACTCTCTCTAGAAGCCACACAGCTGCGCGCTAGAGAAAGGACAGGCGGAGAGCTGCGTGGCAGAGCAGGGTTGTGAAGAGTCCAAACGTGAGTGCCAGATGAAACCTGGGTTCAAGTCCAACCTCTGGCTTATGGTGAAGGCTTAAAAGATGTTCAGTCTAAGTGTGTGTGTATTTATGCACACACACACACACACACACACACACACACACATACCACACACTCATGAACATTTATTGAGCACTTTATGCATCATACTAGGCACAATACTGATCCCCTTAACATCATCTCTTTTAATCTCTATAATTAATATTTCAATTAAGGTTCCCCTTCTTTTCCTTCTAGTTCAGAGAACCCCTTAGTGTGCCCCCCCAAAGCAGGATATAAATATGACTTGAAATATAATAGACTACTTTTGTCCTCATGTGGTTTCAAACCAGTTTTATTTAAAGTACATCCCTTCTCTATCTTTTCCCCCCTACCTGTTTTTATCTTAAAATATTTCAATCTTACAAAAAATAATGCAAAATCACTTGCACACTCTTCCTCTAGACTCACCAATTTTGGAACTTTTTGCCAACACACGTGTATGAATCTGATACATGTACATATATAGGTATTATTATTTTTATTTTTGTAGGACCATTTGAAAATTGTAGACAATAAGCATTCAATCATCCCTGTATATTTCAACATGTAAGATCAAGAACACTGTCCCACAAAACAACACCATTATCATACCCAAGGAATTAAACCTCTACACAATATTATCTTGTACTTAATCCACATTCAAACTTGACCAAATGTCTAATAGCTTTTATCCCTGTTCCCCCGGTCCACAGTAGCCGGTGTGTCTCTCTGAGTACTCACTCTCTCCTTTCGGTTTTTCAGAACATTGATATTTTTAAGAGTCCGGACCAGCTGTTTTGTACAATGCCCCACAATCCGGATTTGTCTCATTATATCCTTATTATTTGATTCCGATTAACATTAACAGGAAAATTGAAACAAATTTGCTGGCTCCCAGCAATCTAGTCAGGAAGCTTCTGCTCTGATTCAACCTGCACTCCCCCCAGCACCTGAGGGTACAAGTGCCTCCCCACAGATGACGTCACCTACTCCGCAGGAACCGTTAGAGAAGACAGACAATTCCAATCATGTCCTCTTTGCAGGTGTAAACTCTGAGGTTCGGAGAAGGTAAATGAAACATCCTAATTCTCTCCCAGTCAGACCTCAAGCCCACACCATCTCCTCGCACATCTGGCTGATGCATAATAACCAGCTTCGTGATGTCAGTATTTTTTTACAATTTTTAAAAATATTTTTATTTACTTCAGCCAAAACCAGTGTGTGGCTCAGTGGATGGAGCGTCGGCCTGCGGACTGAAAGGTCCCAGGTTCGATTTCGGTCAAGGGCATGTACCTTGGTTGTGGGCACATCCCCAGAAGGGGGTGTGCAGGAGGCAGCTGATCGATGTTTCTTTTTCATTGATGTTTCTAACTTTCTATCCCTCTCCCTTCCTCTCTGTAAAAAATCAATCAGAAATATATTTTAAAAATATTTTTATTTATTTCAGAGAGGAAGGGAGAGGGAGAGATAGAAACATCAATAATGAGAGAGAATCTCTGATTGGCTGCTCCTACACACCCCCTACTGGGACGTGTCCTTGACCAGAATCGAACCCAGGACCCTTCAGTCTGCAGGCCAATGCTCTATTTGCTGAGCCAAACCACCTACGGCCATGACGTCAGTATTGATTGTGCGTGTGGCCGGTGCTGAGCGTTAGCCACAGCCATCATGGTGCGCCTGCAGGTAAAAAGGGCCAATGGCTTAATGGCACGGCTGTTTTCAATGCTACCAAAATGATCAAAATGAAACAAGCACTTCCATCACACCCACAATCAGAAGACAGGCTGAGGAGTTAATAGGAAGTCCGTGGAAGTCTAGCAACGATGGTACTAGATGCCTTTCTGTGCTGCACATAAACACTGATGGGAAGACTGTGAGGGTATCCATAATGCAAGTAATCTAACACTGGGACTTTATGGTAAATTACAACTAATTAATATAGAAAAATAGGTGAAAAAAGAAAAAATATATAAACAACAAAATAGCAATAACTACATATCCTATCTAATAAAAGAGTAATATGCAAATTGACCACCACTCCAGAACACAAGATGGCCACCCCCATGTGGTCAAAGATGGCTGCACCCATGTGGCCACAAGATGGCTGTCACAAGATGGCCAGCAGGGGAGGGCAGTTGGGGGTGACCAGGCGAGCAGGGGAGGGCAGTTAGAAGTGACCAGGCTAGCAGGGGAGGGCAGTTAGGGGCAATCAGGCCTGCCAGGGAGCAGTTAGGCGTCTATCAGGCTGGCAGGGGAGTAGTTAGGGGGTGATCAGGCTGACAGGCAGAAGTGGTTAGGCGCAATCAGGTAGAGGCAGGTAAGTGGTTGGGAGCCAGCAGTCCTGGATTGTGAGAGGGATGACCTACTGCCCATTTAGGCCCGATCTCACAGGTGGTCAGACATCCCTCAAGGGGTCCCAGATTGGAGAGGGTGCAGGCTGGCCTGAGGGACAACCTTCCCCCTCCTGCATGAATTTAGTACACCAGGCCTCTAGCTGTAAATAGCTTGTCCTCAACTTGTGTTATTTCAAGTCACTATACAAGTCTTTAACTACAGCTCAATCAGGAGTCTAGCTCACACCATCAGGCTGCTCTCAATCATCTGACTTCCACCGGACCACCACTGGATCATGGCAGCTGAGTCCTCGAAACATTCAGATTCATAGCATGGGCTTCGAGAGATTTCAAATAATAGTGGAAACTGGGATGCTAGCGATGAGAAATGGTCTTTCTGACATAATTGTTCACGGGTAAATAGAAACATGTGCTGAAGGAATCTTTCCTTTTCCTGAATCTTTAAGAGAAGCCCATTGGACACAGGCATGAGTGAAAACCAAGCTGCAGTTTTCTAGTACTGACAACAAATTTGAATTTGGTCATTTCCATTTGACCACTGATCAATTAATTACATTACTTGTCAGTAGAGGTGCAACCAGTCTGTCAAATAACAAACTACTTTACTTTTTTGTTGTTTTGTTTTTTTAAAAATATTTTTTATTTATTTTTTTATTATTTTTTAAATATATTTTATTGATTTTTTACAGAGAAGAAGGGAGAGGGACAGAGTCAGAAACATCGATGAGAGAGAAACATCGATCAGCCGCCCCTTGCACACCCCCCACTGGGGATGTGCCCACAGCCACGGTACATGCCCTTTACAGGAATCGAACCCGGGACCTTTCAGTCCGCAATCCGACACTCTATCCACTGAGCCAAACCGGTCTCAGCCAAACTACTTTACTTTTAAAAAAATGTCTATAGGGGGAATAAATGGTGTTAGGAGACTTGACTTGGGATGGTGAACACATAATCTGATCTACAGATAATGCATATTATAGAATTGTACACTTAAAAATCTATATAATTTTATTAATGTCACCCCAATACATTCAATAAAATTTTTAAAAAGAATAAAATTTTTTAAATGTTGAAGCCAAAAGGTGATAACTATGATCATTTAATATGACAAAATACACTTGCTTTGAACATTCACAACTTCTTTCATGGTGCATATGTGTTACACTTAATTAAACTTCCAGTTCCTAAAAGCATGTATTGCCATTTTCCTTATATCCCCCCCAAAATACCAACTACAGTATTTTGCACATAAAATATAAAAATGACTAATTAACAATATGCCAATATGCTTATCCTGAAAAACACAATTGCAGACTTAAACTTACCTCAGTATTTCTATTACACTAATGGATTAACATCTTCTAACATTCCATTTGAGTTAAATATAGCATTTAAAAATGTCATGTGACTACATGTGAAATGCTAAGCTCTTGTAAGCTAACAGTAGTAAAATCCTATTCTAATGAAAAAGCCCTAAAAAGAAAATAAATCTGTATTTTAGTTAATGGGCTATCCATAGCGGGACTCTTACTTCAGTTTTCTATGAAGTGTATAATTTTGGTTAATTCTGATATTAGCACCTGACTCAGCGTTCTCATTTCCAACTCTCCAGGTCCTTTTCAACCTAAGGAGCTAAAGTACTTTCCTCCTCAGCCATTTTATCAACATGGTCTGTCACCCTCCTCCCCCACCTCCATTTCTCTAAACATGCAACTTTGAAAAAAATACATATTTTTTTACTGATTTCAGAGGAAGGGGGAGAAAGAAAGCGATAAAAACATCAATGATGAGAGAGAGTTATTGATCAGCTGCCTCCTGCACACCCCATACCGAGGATCTAGCCCGCAACTGAGCATGTTCCCTGACCAGGAATTGAACCGTGACCTCCTGGTTCATAGGTCAACATTCAACCACTGAGCCATGCTGGTCGGGTTAAACATGCATCTTTAAAAAACAAAATCACTCTATATTAAGATTCACATAAATATACCTAAGTTGCATAAAAAGAATGCATTCGCTATAGAAACTGATGCCCATGTATACAACATGATGAAAACATCTTTTATACAGAAACTTGTATATATTAATAGATTCTATGTAACTTCATCAAAGAATTGCTGTTATACTCTGCTGCTACAGAGAAATAGAATCATCCTAGAGGACTAGAAATTTTATTTCTAAAATTGGATTCTACCTGTAGTTCAAGAGCAGTGATCTTGGAAGTCATCAATTCCCACTCAAATACAAAATATAGTCATTTTATAAATAACAGGCATACTGGACGTGGAGCTCAAATAACATCTACAGAACTGTTATTTTAAGGAGTTCTTACTCAAAGCTACTTCCCTTGGATTAGCAGCTCAGTCAATAATAACAAAATGCTCAAAGTAAGATAATGCTTTTACTTGTTTTAACAAGTGTCAGTCTTCGATGTACATACCAACAGTGTGAATAGGTTTCCGATAGGGCACCAGGCCAAAACTGTACTGAAAAATTCCTCTGGCGTGGAACAGTGGCAAAGCAAACCCCATGATTTTCTGTAGTTTATCCTGCACAGTTCGAAGCAAGGAGCCTTCAGGGTTGCTAACTTGTTTAAATAGTTCATTTTCACCAAAAGAAAACACAGGGACCAAATAGGCACTGCCAATAAAAAACAAACAACAAAAGGAAGAAATAAGAAGTTTCAATGAAAAGGATGCAAAGGTGTGATAGTGTCCAATTGACTTTGCAACGGATTTCTAACAATTATTTAATGTCCCCAAGTCAACCTATGCTACTAACTTTATGTTCCATACAATGAAACTGACTTACAATTGAAATTCTGTGGGAGGCACTTCAGCAGCCTAGTGATTATGGAAATTATTCTATAGAAAATCAAGGTTCCAGGAAGATTTTTCATCTGTTGTTTTGGCCATGGTTCCTTTGCTCGTTTGGCTAGACATCTGGTATGTTTTTTGTTTGCTTTGCTTTTTCAATTTTAGTTGGTAGGTGCCATGGCTTTGAGCTACCTTGTGGGAAGGTCGATTAGGAGAACTATCTTTAAGGGCTACAAAAATTACTTTACTTCCTCACGCTCATTTAATAAAATCTTACCTTCCCTGACCCAGTCACCCAAGATGAAAAGCCACTTACCCGTGGGTCAAAGCAATTTTCACAAATCCTTTCCGCCGGCGGATGAACAGAGTGAATTTCCCGGGATGGGCATCTAAGGATTCCTCTGCACCCCCGAGAACAATGACCGAAATGTTTCCACCTCCCTCCTTGCTCAGCACGTGAGACACACTTCTCTTGGAAACTGAGACTGGCCCTTGGTGAATAAAACAAAAGGTGTAACTAATTATGCTTTTTAAAAATTGAAAACATTTTAATCACAATATTCCATGGCATCCGTGCACATCTAACAAGATTTCCTATGCGGTTTAGATTTGGAACACTCTGTCTACCTCAGCAGCTCAGAGACATCTCAGATTTCATGTTTCCAAACCCAGTGAATTCAATCACTCATCAGAGTTGTTCCTTGTCCAACGTTACCTGTCAAGGTGATGGAACCATCATCTATCTAGTCACGCAAGTCAGAAACCAAGTCCCATATGTACTCCCCTCTTCTTGGCCACCATGTTGACCATATCCATTCATTCAAAGGCATTTACTGAGTACCTGCTATAAGCAAGACACCCTTCTAGATGCTGATTATATGGTGACAATATTACTATATGCTGCCTTCATTAAGTATTGCTGAATCTATCAACTACTTTTCATATTAATCCCCTCTTCTGTATTTCCACTACCGAGATCACTGTGCTAGCTGAGCCCTCACCACCTCTCCCTGACCACTCCAACAAGCCCCTTCCATCATCACAGTCTCCAGCTCACCTCCCTCTAACTGTCTGAACGATCTTTCTAGCATGCACAATCCAGCGGGGCCCTCTTTTGCTCAAAACTCCTCACAAGTTCCCGGGGCTTACCTGCAAGATAAAATCGAAAGTCCTCCTCTTGGTAGATAAGCCTGTTATGATATGACCTCCACTACCTGCCCAGCCGAGTGTGCTCTGGCTGACACCTGCTCATTCAGCAAAATGAGCCAAGAGGAAGCATTTGGAGGCAGGACTGACAAGGACTTAAGCCACAGAAATCCCATGAGTAAGAGCAAAACAAACACCTGAAAGCAAAGGATCTCTAAAACCCTATTGGTTCTTCACTACCTGAGGTCTGGCGCATGCATCTGTCTTTCGCACCCAGAGCAGCAGCTACTGAGGCAGGCACAGAGTAGATGGGCAGCCTCGGACCCAGGCCTGTCCTGGAAAGCAGGTTCTGGGAGGGACTGACTCTCTAACTTTGCACCTCCACTGGCTACAAGTTTGGATATTTTTATTTTAGTTTTTTTTTAATTTGTATTGAATTTATTGTGGTGACATTGGTTAATAAAATCATATATGTTTTAAATGCACAATTCTGTAATGTATCTATATATTGTATTGTGTGTTCACCACCCAAAGTCAAGTCGCCTTCTCTCTCTGGTAATCACCAGACTGTTGTCTTTTTTATTTTTATTTTTTCTTAATCTCTTCACCTTTTCACCCAGCATCTGACAGCTGTTAGTCTGTTCTCTGTATCTATGAGTCTGTTTCTATTTCATGTGCTAGCTTATTTTTGTCATTAGATTCCACTCATAAGTGAAATCATATGGTACTTGTCTTTCCCTGACTGGCTTATTTCACTTAGCATAATGCTCTCCAGGTCCGTCCATGCTGTCCCAAAAAGACTTCCTTCTTTTTGTTACAGCCGAGTAGTATTCCACTGTGCAAATGTATCATTTATTTTGTTTTGGGAATATCTTAGGTTATAGCAAAGGAAAAGGTCTCGTGGTGTCATAAGCCAGTGATAGACACGTCTCATCTCAGATGCCAACTCCAGTAAACGGCAGTGGCTGTGGGGCACCACATGGAGAAAGACTCTATGGTTGGTTATGAGTATCTGACATGCAATGGACAGAGTGTACCTGCATGTGTTGTGCGATGAATTTGCCACAGCAGCTCTCAATTACACTATTCAAACTCACCTATGGCTATACTTTGAATCAGCAACTATATATTATAAATATCTTTCTGTGCTTTTTTGAAGTTTTAAAAGCTTCCCTTTAATTTTTTTTTATGAAACTTTAATTTGTTAGTTTATTTTTGTTCATTAGATTCCACATGCGAGTAAAATCATATGGTACCTCTCTTTCTCTGACTGGCTTATTTCACTTAGCATAATGCTCTCCAGGTCCAACCAGCTATCCCAAATGGAAATTAACAAACAAAATAGAAACAGACTCATAGTGAACAGACTGACAACTGTCAAAGGGGAGGAGACAGGGGGAGAGGGGGTGTGGATCAGGTGAAAAAGGTGAAGGAAAACCCTCATAGACACAGACAGTTTTATGGTGACTACTAGAGGGAAAAGGGATGGGAGAGGTAGGAGAAAGTAAAGGGGGGATGATCATGGAAGGAGACTTGACTTGGGTAGTAAACACAATACAATACACAGATGATGTGTTATAGAATTGTACACCTGAAACATATAATTTTATTAACTGTCACCCTAATAAATTCAATAAAAAAGAAAAGAATTCTAACCCAACGTCTGCACAGCTCTGAAAAGAAGGGATATTTTTCCTCTACAGTATTTTGGGGGTTTTAGTGCACCCTCTAGAGGCCACAGGCAGTGGCAACCTGGACTGGACAGAAAGCCCAGGGCCATATGGGAGAAGGTCCATAAACAGAGCCTAAAAATCCAGCCATTGATCCTGGTTCTTCAGTGCTGAGTGACTCCTACCCGGTATTTATGACAATGGAGACGTGAAACATTAATAGGAAGTAATGAAGACCTGGAAGACCATGGAAAATTCTATCTCTGAATGTGCCACTTATTCATCCTGAAATTGGAATTAAAAAAAAAAAAAAAGACTATCCACTTCCCTTTATATCCAAGAAATGCAAAGACAATAATAATTAACCTCATAAACAGAAAGCACTTTCTCAGTTACTATAGCTTATGGTTAGTTAATAATTTGGTCACATTGGAAAAACAAACAAAATGAGCCTCTTTAATTGAGGCCAGAGCTACTGACACAAGTGAGAGCTATTGTACACATTTATATCGTATCTTGATAGCATTTCAGCTTAATTTATTCTCAGAATTGGTAGAATTACAGCTTCACTAATGGAAGAATCTTCCACTAGTTCAGAGAAGCAAAGTGGAATGATCTCTTATTTGTGACCCATTATATTTAACCTGGGAAGGAAAAGATAGCAGATTATGTTTAGCTTAATACTGCTATTACTTCAAGACACATCAGAGAACATTTTTCATCACTAATATTCATAAAAGTATATCAGGCACCTTTCCAACGCTGCCATTTACCACTTATTTGATTCTCTCTACCACATCTGGGATCATAAAATAGACTCATCAATTTATTCTTTCATTAAATTCACTTCTATTAAGCATCACTAAATTCCAGGCAGTATGCTAGATCTGTGGGTGGACAGAGAAAAGGACAGTCTGGTATTTACATTGCAGTTGGGGAGGCAAGAAATATCCAAAAAGTGACAGATTTGGGATAAATACTCTAAAACTTGGTTCGGGAGGGCATTCTGTGTGGTCTTATCTTCCTAGAACCGTGGTCAGCAAACTGTGGCTCACGAGCCACATGCGGCTCTTTGGCCCCTTGAATGTGGCTCTTCCACAAAATACTACAGCTTGGACAAGTCTATTTTGAAGAAGTGGCACTAGAAGACGTTTAAGTTTAAAAATTTGGGCTCTCAAAAGAAATTTCAATCGTTGTACTGTTGATATTTGGCTCTGTTGACTAATGAGTTTTCCGACCACTGTCCTAGAAAATTGCAGAAACAGCAATCAGCCTTTACTTACCACTGCTCATCAGGTATTCCCGGAAGAGAGGGCACCGGAACCAAATCGGAAGCACATGGAGATACGCAGTAAAGTCGGGGAAGAGCTTCTTGAAGTCTGAATAATTTGTACAAAAATTTCCAAAGGCTCCGGCCACGAGCACTCCATGGGGGTGAAACCCAAATATGTAGTTGTGCCTTGGATCCAAATCACTAGTTTTGATGAGCTACAACACATTTACATTGAGATTTAAGGGGGGGGGGGGGGGAGAGAAAGTTCACTGACTAGTTTCCAGGAAAAAACTAAATGACAAACAATTATGTCAAGAGGACATAGCCCTGGCTGGTTGCTCAGTGGTTAGAGCACACAGATTTGATTCACAATCAAGGGCAGGTACCTGGGTTGTGGTTTGATCCATGCAACCAATTGATGTATCTCTCTCACATCGATGTTTCTTTCTCTCTCTCTTTCTACCCCTCCACTGCCCCCCCGCCCCCCCAAAAAATCAATGGAATAAAATATCCTTGGTTGAGGATTTAAAAAAAGAAGAAGAAAACAAGTTAAAAAAGAAAATGGAGAATATGACTTGTTTTAATTCCCTGTGTTAAAACTGCTCCCCAAATTTTTAACTATTTCCTGAGCCCAGAGCCCCTCATAACAGCCTAAGTTTTAACTTGGCTTACAGTCTACTTAGTAACTTGGGTTGATTTGTAGGCTTTCTCCCTCTAAAAGAGGAAAAGCTTAAAATAGATGTAATAGCCCTAAGTGGTTTGGCTCAGTGGATAGAGCATCAGCCTGTGGATTGAAGGGCCCTGGGTTCCATTCCGATCAAGGGCACATGCCCGGGTTGTGGGCTCCATCCCCAGTGAGGGGCGTGCAGGAGGCAGCCAATCAATGGTTCTCTCTCATCACTGATGTTTCCATCTCTCTCTCTCTCCCTCTCCCTTCCTCTCTGAAATCAATAAAAATATATAAAAAAACAAATATATGTAATAAAAACTGTTCATGCTTCTTCAAGCTCAAAAATCATACTATAGAAAACAAGTCTACTCACATGAATTGGAAAGTAGTCCTTAAAGTACTTCCAAACGGTCCAGCTTCTGACCCAGTCGTATCTCCTGCCTCCTTGCTCTGGAGTACGCCAGTCAAAGTACAGCCATGTCAAGTAAGGGATGTACAGGAACCAGTAGTTGTATAAGATCAGTAGCAAGAGGACTCCGATGCACACCTCCGCTGTAAGAAAGGGAAGCCCTCGGGAATCAGGGTTAGCATCTGCTCACTCTTGTCCCATCACTGGCCCATGGAGGGAGATTTAATACATACAAAGGGGGTTAAACCGAGCCTCAGTTCAAGTGGGTAATAAAACGAGATGGCAATGACATCGTATTATTTGACACTTATTGGATGTTTACCATATACCAAGTATTGTATTGTGTATTTGGCCAAAATATTCCCATTTAATCCTCATATATTCATGGTATCAATGAAGCAGCCATAGTATTCTTAATGTCCTTTCTATAGAAGAGATGATGATGGGACTTAGAGGGGTTCAGTGAATTGCCCAAGCCACACACTAAATATAAGTAGTTGATCTGCCAAAATTCAAAGTTGGCAATGATGTGAGATAAGGGTGGGGGGGAGGAGTGGGGAGGGGGAGGGGAAAAGGAGGAGGGATTGTCGCTGACAGGAGGGATGCAGAGGGATACAACAGGTGCTCACCTTGCCTGAGCAGCCACTACTCATCCGTCCACACAGGGGCACATTCTAGTGACAAACTTCATTTTCAGGAACTCTATTGCCAGAGATAGAAATAGCATAGGAGGGGACTCTTTCTATCTTAGCTCCTCTATCTCCACTTGTAACATTTCACAATGACAGAGCAAACTCCAAATGGTTCGTGCACCTAATGATGCAAAAACTGACCAATCTTGGCTTGAGCGGTAGTAACAAGAATGTATGCCTTAAAGTAATATATTAAGCTAAGCTAGAGATTTCCTTCTTATGTCTATGCCACATGTTACATTGGAAAATGTTTATAAAAAGAGAAATATAGCCGAGACCGGTTTGGCTCAGTGGATAGAGCATCGGACTGCGGACTGAGGGGTCCCGGGTTCGATTCCGGCAAGGGCATGTACCTTGGCTGCGGGCACATCCCCAGTAGGGGGCGTGCAAGAGGCAGCTGATCGATGTCTCTCTCATCGATGTTTCTGACTTTCTATCCCTCTCCCTTCTGCTCTGTAAAAAATCAATAAAACATATTTTAAAAAAAAAGAGAAATATAACAATGAGAGGGGTGGGAGCATAAAGACATAAGGTTTGATGCTCAACAAATGCCAGCTGTTACTAATACTTTAAGGAGTGCCATTGCCTCCTTCTCTGCTACTATGTGCTGCAGTCACTAATCCAGTGCTGACTTCAGTGCCCCATCTCTTTTCCACCCTCTATCAGCTTGAACTTAGAACTGTGTCCCTTCACTTCCGTTCAGGGCACATGCCCGGGTCCTGTGCTCAATCCCCAGTAGGGGTGGTGCAGGAGGCAGCCAATCCATGATGTTTCTCTCCCACTTTTTGATTTGCTTCCATAGGATAGTAAGTCAAATATGGAGCACTAAGCAGAACATCTTTGTCGCCCGATACACTTTAATACCTTACTATCTAAAGGAGTTGTTCTCATTTAAACCCCCACTCCACACATTGCACACTTTCTTTTCTATTTCATATCGTATCAAAAAAGGCTTTTAATCCCTTGATCCTAAATTGGATCGAAAGCAGAAAACCCTACAAAAACTAGGTGAAGGGATCACGTCTATTTTCTATTTTTATCTCATCAGGCAATCCAAGGTAACATGATTCTTCTAAACTGGAGGTCAAAGAGACAAGGAAGATACGAAGCGTATCCCAATATATTATACAGCTCTCAAAGCTGATGTTGACACCTGCTAGAATTATCTAGATTCACAAACCAAGCTACTTTGAGGGCCTGAATTTCAGCTGCCTTGACTTAGGAACATCCTGGATGAAAAAAATCACAGGTCAGCCTCTTTCTCTTACACTCTCATAGACTTGGCTTTCTCCCACTGTTGAGGAACCTGCCTCCCCTACTTTTTATTGAGGTAAAATTCATATAACTTCATTCCAAAATCAAAAGCCCTGTACCCATTAAGCAGCCACTCCTTATTTTCCTCTCCCCTGACCCTGACAACCAACAATCTGCATTCTGTACCTATGGATTTACTGCTTCCAGACATTTTATATAAATTGTATGATCCAACATGTATCCTTTTGAAGATATCAAGTTTTTTTGTTTTGTTTTGTTTTGTTTTGTTTTTACTTTAGAGCAAGCATATGAAATTCACAGCCTGTGGGAGCATGTGGCCCG
Organism: Antrozous pallidus; assembly: GCA_027563665.1. Lineage (NCBI taxonomy): Eukaryota > Metazoa > Chordata > Mammalia > Chiroptera > Vespertilionidae > Antrozous > Antrozous pallidus. The sequence goes on along the minus strand of CM050508.1, from coordinate 26,031,908 downwards.
CTGCCTGCAAGTTTGACATGCCTGTTTTAGAGGAAGAGAGAGAGGGAGGAAGAGAAAGGGAGGGAGAGGGAGAAAAAGAGAGAGAGAGAGAGACATTGATTGGCCTTCTGCACACACCCCAACTGGGGATTGAACCCACAACCTGAGTATCCTGACTAGGAATTGAATCCACCACCTTTTGGTGCACAGGTTGACGCCCCAAACAACTGCGCCAAGACTAGACATCAAGTTTTTGAGGTTCATCCATGTTGTAGCATGTCCCAGTACTTTATTCCTCTTTAAGGCTGAGGAATATTCCCGTCTGAATATATTGCAATTTATCCATTCATCTGTGGATGCACATTTGGGCTGTTTCCACCTTTTGGCTACCGTGAATAGTGCTGCCATGCCCTACCCGCTTGAATACCATATACATCATCATTACATTTAACATCAGCAATACAATCACAAAATAACATAAGCCCCTTAATATGACCCAATGGAAAATATACCCCATCATCTTGCTGGTCTTCTTACCCAAAATGTTTAATCCGACTCTAATCATGAGAGCATAATTAGGCAACTCTGACTGTGGGACATTCTACGAGATAATTAGCTGGGACTATTTTAAAAAAAATATTTTATTTATCTATCTATCTATCTATTTATTTATTACAGAGAGGAAGGGAGAGAGACAGAGAGTTAGAAACATCGATGAGACAAACATTGATCAGCTGCCTCCTGCACACACCCTCACTGGAGATGTGCCCACAACCAAGGTACATGCCCTTGACCGGAATCAAACCTGGGACCTTTCAGTCTGCAGGCTGACACTCTATCCACTGAGCCAAACCGGTGGCACTGGGACTATTTTTTTTTTAATCTCTTTAAATGATTAAAGAACAAGTAACAGGTATAGGAACTGTTTACTTTAAAGGAGTATTTGGAGACAATTAGAGAAATCTGAATATGAACTACATCTTATCTAATAAAGAGTAATATGCAAATTAACCATCACTCAGATATACCCACAAGCCTTGTCCACCAGCCAATCAGGAGCAAGTATGCAAATTAGCCCCAACCAAGATGCCTGGGGCCACAGAGTGAGTAGGAGGAAGGTTTGGGTTTCTCCGAAATGGAGGAAGCCAAGCTTTCCACACAACCTAGCAGGCCCAGGCCTCCACTCAAGGCTACAGAGTTTCAATTGTAGAAGATAAATAAATCCCAGATACCAAGGCCTCTGCTTGGGTCGCCAGGGAGCATGGCCGGCCTGCAAACTACCACAGGACCCTCGCCCAGGCTGCCCTACACCCACCCTGATCTGGGACACCCTTCAGGGCAAACCAGCTGGTTCCCACTCATGCACGAGGCCTCTATCCTATCTAATAAAAGAATAATATGCAGATTGACCATCACTCCAACACACAAAAGGGCTGTGGTCAAAGATCCTGCTCCCATGTGGACATAAGATGGCCACCACAAGATGGCCAGCATGGGAGGGCAGTTGGGAGGGACCAGGTCTGCAGGGGAGGGCAGTTGTGGGTGATCAGGCCAGCAGGGAAGGCGAGTTGGGAGGGACCAGGCCTTCAAGAGAGAGCAGTTGGGGCGATCAAGCCTACAGGGGAGGGCAGTTAGGGGTGATCAGGCTGGCAAAGGAGGGAAGTTGGGGGTGACCGGGTCTACAGGGGAGAGCAGTAGTGGGGAAGTAGGCTTGCAGGAAAAGGCAGTCTGGGTGACCAGGCCTTTAGGGGAGGGCAGCTGGGGGAGACCAGGGCTGCAGGGGAGGGCAGTTAGGGGCGACCAGGCTTACAGGGGAGGGCAGTTAGGGGCAATCATGCTGGCAGGGAAGCAGTTAGGCATCAATCAGGCAGGCAGGGGAGTGATTAGGGGGTGATCAGGCTGGCAGGCAGAAGCGGTTAGGAGCAATCAGGAAGGCAGGCAGGTGAGCAGTTGGGATCCATCAGTCCTGGACTGTGAAAGGGATCCCAGATTGGAGAGGGTGCAGGCTGGGCTGAGGAATCCCCAGCCCCATACACAAATTTTGTGCACTGGGCATCTAGTATTAAATAAGATCATTGTATCACTGATACATTTTTTTGAATATATTGTTATTGATTTCAGAGAAAAAGGAGAGAGAACTAGAAGGATCAACGATGAAAATCATTGATCAGCTGCTTCCTGCACACCCAACACAGGGGATCAGGCCTGCAACCCGGCAATGTGCCCTGAGTGGTTCATATAGGTTGACGCTCAATCACTGGGCCATGCCAGCCGGGCTGATAAATTTCTTGAAGATGATAATGGAATTGTAATTCCATGCAAAATCCTTCTTTTCAAGAGACATACTCTATGGTATTTCATAGCAATGAAGGACAATAATTTCTATAACTTAATTTCTTATTTTCAGATGGTTCAACAGCAGCAGTCACAACAAAGTGTGTGTGTGTGTGTGTGTGTGTGTGTGTGTGTGGCAAAATGCTAAGAGCTGGTGAATCTAAGCACAAACAATCTTTACTGAACTATTTTTTTTAGTACTTCTGTAGGTTTGAAAATTTCTAAAATTAAAAGATGGGGAAAATTATGAATAATACCTATAACCGATAATAATGCATCATAGATGAGACAGTGCTGCCTGATTAGGAACAAGGGAGACCTCTATTTGCAGGAAAGTCTTGACTTCTAATCTCTTACAAGTAGACTTAGTGACTGATCCAGTGACCCACTTCAGCTTCATAGTGGCTTTTAGCTATCCCTAGCTTTATAGAAAAGATGTATCCTAGCAAAATCACATCCCAACTGGGAAATGAAGTTTCTCTATCTCTCCTCCCTTCCTCTCTCTAAAATCAACAACAAATTAAAATTAAAAAAAAAAAGCAATCCCAATGAAAATCCCAGCAGGCTTTTTTCGTGGAAATTGACAGGCTGATTCTAAAATGCATGTAAGAATAAACAAACAATCTTTTCTATCAAAGAACAGTTTAGACAGCCAGCATTTTGGACTGTGTGACTTGGCAGCCACCATGTTGGCCTCATGGTGTGTAAATTCACCTGGGGGCCACCATCTTGAAATAGCAAAGGCCCACCTTCCCTTTGAATAAGCCAATTGCGAAAGACTGTGCGCCTGAGCTCCAATCAAGAGCAAAGGACAGGTCACGTGCATCAGGGATTATAAAGCTGAGCAGACCATCTGCTCGGTGTGCCCGCAGCTCCAGACCATGTGTGTGCACCCTTCTACGTAGAAGTAAATATGTTTGCCTTGCTGCCTGGCTCCCGAGTGTATTGTATTCTACCAGAACCCCTGACTTGGGGAGCTCGCCTTATTTCTAACATGAATATGGAGCCCTGGTCAGTGTGCTCAGTGGTTAGAACATCGGCCCTTGCATAGAAGGGCCTCAGGTTTAATTCCCATACTTGGGCACATATCTGGGTTGCAGGTTCAATCCCAGCCCCGGCTGGGGGACATGCAGGAGGCAACCAATCAACATGTCCCTCTCACATCAATGTTTCTCTCTCTCTCCCTCCCTTCTACTACCTCTAAAAACCAATGGAAAAAATATCTTCAGGTGAGGATTAACAAAGAACTTGAAAACTAAAATGCATATGAAAATGCAAAGGAACTATAATAGTCAAAATAACCCTGAAAAAGAAAAAGTCTGAGGGCTAATACTATTTGACTATTTGATTTCATGAATTATTATAAAGCCACAATAATCGAAACAGTATGGTACTGGCATCAAGACAGATGAACAGATCACTGGAACAAAATTGAGTCCAGAAATAAACCACACATATATGGACAACTGACTTTTGACATGGGTAGAAATGCAATAGAGAAAAAAAGAAAGCTTCTTTTTTTAAACCAATGGAGAAATTGGATTATATATATGCCAAGAAATAAATTGAAACCTTACACTATAGGCAAAAATTAACCCAAAATGTATCATTAACCTCTATGTAAAACATAAAACTATAAAACTTGAAAAGAAAGCATAAAAAACTTTGTTACCTTGGAGTAAGCAAAAATTTCTCAGCTATAATACCTATGTCCATATTTTTAACATCCAGATTTTAAAATATGGACAAATTGGACTTCATGCAAATGAAAAATTTGTTTTTCAAAATATACTCTATAGAGAATAAAAAGATAATCCACAGGTTGGAAGAAAAACCTATATAACAACACATAGAACTCTCAAAACTCATTAATAGGAAAATATGCAACTCAAAGATAGAAAGGTTTGAAAAGGTACTTCAACAAAGAAGACATAAAAATGGCAAATAAGCACGTGAAAAGATGCTCCTCATTAGTCATTAGAGAAATGCAAACTAAAGCTACAATAAGACAACACCACATACTTACTAAAATGGCAAAAAAAATATAAAGATTGACTATATGTGAACTGATGGCAAAGATGGAGGGCTGGAACTCTCACAAACTGCTGATGGGAATGCACAAAAATACAACCACTCGAGAAGAAGTTTTGCAATTTCTTTCTAAAAAATTTTTTAAAATATGTTTTACTGATTTTAGAGAAAGAGGAAGGGAGGGGAGAGAGAGAAACATCCATCCGCTGCCTCCTGGACACCCGCTACTGGGGATCAAGCTCGCAACCCCGACAAGTGACCTCGATGATGCTCAGCCAACTGAACCACACCGGCCAGGGCTCAGCAAGTTTCTTTAAAAGTTAAACCTTTTGGAAGGCTGGGAGAAAAACGGTGACAGGATTAAGCAAAAAAACAACAACAGTATGAGGACTACCAGAAAGAGGGGTGGGGGAGGTGGAAAAGGGTAAAGAAGGAATAAATGGTGATGGAAAGAGACTTGACTTGGGATGATGAACACATAATACAATATACAGATGATGTGTTATAGAACTGTACACCTGAAACCTATATAATTTTATTAACAAATGTCACCCCAATAAATTCCATTTTTTAAAAAAAGTTAACTCTGAACCTACCATACCATGATCAGCCATTCCATGTTTAGGTTTACTTAAGTGTAAAAAAGGCCTATGTTTATACAAGGACTTGTAGGGGAGTTCAAAGCAGTATTATTCACAATGGCTATTACCCAAATATTCATCAACAGATGAATGGGCAAATTGCAATATACTCATTCACTAGAATACCATTTCAGAACAAAAAGGCAATGAACTATTATACACACAATAAAAATGATCTCACAATAATCACATTGGGTGAAAGAAGCCACACAAAAAAGAATACGTATGATCTGACTCCATTTTTAAATAAGACACTGGAAAATGCATGACAGAAAGCTTACCAGTGGATGTTTGGAGAGATTACAAAAGGGATATGAGAAACCTTTAGAGATGATGGCTATATTCACTATCTTAACTGTGGGGATGGCTGTTATCTCACAACTTGTCAAATTGTACACTTTAAATTCGTGCAGTTTACTGTACCTCTGAATCTCAGTAAGGGTGCTTAGATAAATATGTAAATAAGTAGACCCATTCAATAAAAAATCACGGTCCCACCCATGTGGTCTTAGGCAAGATATTTAACCTCTTGAGCTTCAGTTTTCCTCATCTAAAATAATAAATCTAATAATCTGTGACATTAGGGTCGTAGGTAAAAGATATTCAATAAATGTTGGCTCTCTTTTTCAATTTGCTACTTTTCAGTCAGCAGGTTGGTAGCCCACAAGTCAGTAAGTAATGTTTTTATTTTTGGAATATTAAGATTGAATCACAGATGATCCAGCAATCCCATTTCTGGGTATTTAGCTGAAGGAAATGAAATCACTATCTTGAAAAGATATCTGTAGCCCAATAGCCAAACATGGAAACAACCCAAATGTTCATTGACAGATGAACAGATAAAGAAAATATGATAAACAAACACACATACACACACACACGGGAATATTATTCAGCCATAAAAAAGGAAAGCCTACCATTTGTGACAACATAAATAGACCATGATGGTATTAGGCTAGTGGACTAAGCCTCAAAGAGAAAGATAAATAGTGTATGATCTCATTGATATGTAAAAACTGAAAGAAAAAATAATCTTACTCAGAGATATAGAGAATGGATTAGTCCTTGCCAGAGACAGGGGTGGGTGGGGATGGCAGCAGGGATGAAGGAATCAAAAAGTACACACTACAAGTTATGAGACAAATAACTCCTAGAGATGTAATGTACAGCAAGATGACTATAGTTAGCAATACTATAGTATTACATAGTTGAAAGTTGCTAAAAGTAAATCTTAAAAGTTCTCATCACATGGAAAAAAATTGTAATTACGTGTAGTGACTGAGGTTAACTAAATTTATTGTGGTAATCATTTTTGCAAACTATACACATATTCAATCATTATATTGCTCACTTAAAACTAATACAATGTAAGATTGGATGACCCATACTTAACATTGATCTCAAGGAAACAATGTTTGGTTTCATGACTAAATGAAACATTTTACTATTTGTTAAGAAAACCCAATGGCTAATAACAGATTCATTTCCTGATAGTGAAAGAAAAGTGCATTCCAAGATTTTGGTTTAGAGATCTTTATATATATATAGTTAATAAAATTCCCCCCTTTCACCATTAGAAGTAGCTATTACTTTAAAACTTCTTACTTTAAAATTACTGGGTAGTATGGCTCAGTTAGATGAACATCATCCCATGCACCAAAAGGTCACCAGTTCAATTCTCAGTCAGGACACCTGCCCAGACTGTGGGTTTGACCCCCAGCTGGGGTCCATGCGGGAGACAACCAATCAGTGTTTCTCTCTTACAACGTTTTTCCTCACTCTCCATTCCTCTCTCTCTAAAGATCAATAAAAACATATTTTTAAAAATTTGGTAGTTAAGTAGAAAGAAATAAGCCAGCTTTTATCCTAGTTATCCTAGAAGAATTGAATTGTAGGGTAGTCAACTGACTGTAAAAGATGAAAGGGAAGTCTTGCATAAATTCTAGTTAATATGTGAAGAATGAAAGAAAGAATAAGTAAGCTACCATTTTTTGCAGTCCAAGTAAAACAGTTAATTCAGGCAAGAATCATTAAATAAGGACTTAAATAACTAGTTAAAAGGGGAACTTTTGTTTGCAACAAGCCAATTACCACCTCTCAAATTACATCTTACCTGATCACTCTTGACACTAATAATAGAAGTAGGCATTATGTGCATCCTAATATAATGCAACTAGAAGCACAGAGCAGCACCTAGGAAGAAGTCTGTGTCAAAAAGGTTTCACCTAGCCCTAGCTGTTTGGCTCAAGGAATAGAGCACTGGCCTGCAGACTAAAGGGTCTAGGGTTCAATTTCAGTCAAGGGCACATGCCCAGGTTGCAGGCTCGATCTCCAGTAGGGGGTGTGCAGAAAGCAGCCAATCAATGATTCTCATCACTGATGTTTCTATCTCTCTCCCTCTACCTTCCTCTCTGAAATCAATAAAAAATATTTTTAAAAAAGGTTTCACCTAGCCCTAGCTGTTTGGCTCAGGGAATAGAGCACTGGCCTGCAGACTAAAGGGTCTAGGGTTCAAATTCAGTCAAGGGCACATGCCCAGGTTGCAGGCTCGATCTCCAGTAGAGGGTGTGCAGAAAGCAGCCAATCAAAGATTCTCGTCACTGATGTTTCTATCTCTCTCTCCCTCTACCTTCCTCTCTGAAATCAATAAAAAATATTTTTTAAAAAGGTTTCACCTAGTCCTAGCTGTTTGGCTCAGGGAATAGAGCACTGGCCTGCAGACTAAAGGGTCTAGGGTTCAAATTCAGTCAAGGGCACATGCCCAGGTTGCAGGCTCGATCTCCAGTAGAGGGTGTGCAGAAAGCAGCCAATCAAAGATTCTCATCACTGATGTTTCTATCTCTCTCTCCCTCTACCTTCCTCTCTGAAATCAATAAAAAATATTTTTAAAAAAGGTTTCATCTAGCCCTGGCCAGTGTGGTCCAGTTGGTTGAGCGCGGTCCATGCACCAGGAGGTCCCCGGTTTGATCCCTGGAAGGGTACATGCCCAGGTTGCAGGCTCAATCCCAGGTGGGGGTGTGCAGGAAGCAGCCAATCGAACTCTCATCTATGTTTCTCTCTCTCTTTCCCTCTTCCTTCCGCTTTCTTTAAAAATCAATTTAAAAATCTTTAAAAAAAAAGGAACCTGTGAGTTGAATAGCTTCCCTTTTGGGTGACAAAGTGGAGGCAGTCACTCAACATGTATTCATTTCTTATCTCCCATGGGTGAGGCATGTGCTAGGGGCTACCTCACTGAGCTTGTGGACAAGGATGGCAAGACAGACCTTTCTCAAGTAACCACAGACATACAGAAATACAAGCAATGACAATCGTCATGAAAGAAAAAGACAGTGTACTATCAGAGATATGATAATTGGTCAGCAAGCAAGTCAATCTCCAAGTTCAAGCCACTACACTGGATGCACAGGGGTTAAAGCAAGGACTTGGGGTAGAATACTTGGGTTTTCTTTCTTTTTTTTTTAAAATATATTTTTATTGATTTTTCACAGAGAGGAAGAGAGAGGGATATAAAGTCAGAAACATCGATCAGCTGCCTCTTGCACACCCCCTGCTGGGGATGTGCCTGCAGCCACAGTACATGCCCTTGACCGGAATCGAACCTGGGACCTTTCAGTCCGCAGGCCGATGGTCTATCCACCGAGCCAAACCGGCTTCGGCAGAATACTTGGGTTTTCATCCAGCTCCCCCTATCTCTGACCAACTGTGTGACCTTGAACAATTTATTTCACCTCTTAGTTCCCTCATCTGTACAAGTGCTATAAAACAAGTGTGGGGCCTGGCCAGTGGGGCTCAGCGTTTGAACACTGACCTGTGAACCAGGAGGTCACAGTTCGATTCCCATTCCGGGAATATGCCTGAGTTGCAAGTTCTATCCCCAGTATGGGGCACACAGGAGGCAGCCGATCAATGATTCTCTCTCATCATTGATGTTTCTCTCTCTCTCCCTCTCTCCTCCTCTCTGAAATCAATAAAATAAAAATATACTAAAATAAAAAACAAGTGCAGGTATGAACAGTCCTTACATGAGAGAGTTGCTGAGAAGATGACAGGGTAAATACTATATGGTGCCCGAAAAGGGCCTGGCACGCACTAAGCTCCCCCAAAGTGTGTCTGTTATTTTCTCCATCGTCCTTTGGCCCAGAGCAAAATGGAATGGAACGGTATCAACCCTCTCTGTTTGGCCTGTGAGGACTTAATGAGTTAATGTTTTGAATATCCATATCCTTTTTTTTTTTTTCAGTAAACCCTAGCTGCATACTACACTCAGTTTGTTAATATATTTTCTATTTTTTAAATATATAAATTTTATATATATATACACATACATATTGCCTACTAGCTTTACAGTTGTGAGTACATGAGTTTATGTTTGCATTATTATTTATTGATTATTGTATTATTTATGTGTGTTATACCTGTAAGCCTACTTCTGCCCACCCCTGTGAATGATGCCCGGGCTCCATTCTGAAACAAAAGCATTAGAAATTCTAGGGCTAGAGCCGGGGTGTCCGTCCATATGCTTGAAGCTCCTTGGGCCGGGAGCCACTGATCTGGGTGATCCCATTCTAAAAGTGGTTCAAAAAGTGTCAAGCTCTCCGGCCCAATGAGTTTACTAGTGCTGTTACTATTATTGCAGCCTCAACAGTGTGCAGCCCGTGATCTGATCTTACAGCGTACAAACGACGTCAGCCTCGAGAGTTGAAGTTCCTACTAATTCCTTTCTCCTCTCATACCATCCCCCATTTCTCCAAAGCAGAACAAATATGTAGACAGAAAGCGCTCAGGTGAGGCCCGCCGCCCCCTCCGGGGATGCCCCCTCCCATCCCCGCTCCCCACCCCTCCAGCCCCGCTCCTTGTCCTCTGGGACGGCCTCCAGTGCGTCTCCCTGCGGGCTGAACTTGGGAACCGCTCAGAACACACTCCTGGGTGGAATTGTTTGCAGGTGGAGGCCATCCAACCCAACCCAAATGTGCAGCAGCCCTCTTTGCAGCGGGAAGGTCTCAAACACGGAAATGCCAACACGGCTTATTTGTCAAGAGAGTGGGGGGAGAGGAAGGGGTCAGGTGTGAAAGACTTGGGCGTTGTCTTGCCATTGGGTCGTGGTTACAGGTGAGTGTGTATACATCTGCCAACATTCGTCGGGCCGTACACTTAGAACCTATGTCTTTTATTGGAAGTAAAATACACCTCCGTTTAAAAAAAAAAAATAGCACGGGGAAATATAAAGCTGGCAGTCATTCACTGGGAGGTTCACGTGGGGAGAGACCGCCAAGAGGAGTTCCAAGATAGCTCCGAACGCCCTCTTTGACCTGTTGGCTCTGGCTCCCAGGGCAAGGAGGGCTGGAGGGTCCAAGCGAGTCCTCAGACAAGGACTGTCGGGGAGGGAGGCGCCGGAGCCGCACGCCCCGCGGGGTTCCGCCTGGATCTGGCTGGCCCGGAGCGCGCGGGGTTCTTACCGAGCAGCAGGAAGGACAGGACCCACTGAAACACCGCCGCCGTCTGCAGCCGCCGCGCCAGCGGGATATTGAGCGGCGCGAACTCCAGCTTCATGGCCCGGCCCCGGCGAGGACGGCGCGGACTGCGGCCACCTGCAACCTCGCCGCTCTGCAGCGCCTGCGGGGAGCGCGCGGTCGGTGCAGGATCCCGCGCGGGACACCCGCGGGGCGGAGAGGAGGAGGAGGAGGAGGCGGTGGCGGTGGCGGTGGTGGCGGCGGCGCCGGAGCCGGAGCGGACGGGGGCTGGACTTTGTCTTGGGTGGGAGGGCGCGCCGGGGCCGAGGCTGGGGGCTGCCAATCAAGAGCGCCCGAGCTCGGAGCAGCTGGCGCGCCCGGGGCGCATTGGCTGGCGCGCCCGGGCCCCGCGGACAGCGCTCCGCGTTGGGCACCAGGGACGCCGAGAAGGATAAGCTGGCTGCCCGCCACAGCCCGGCCGCGGGAGCTCCTGCAACCTAGCAGAGGCCTTGGGGTCTCCTCCGGGATCTGACTGTTGTGCAGCTGATCGATCCTCCAGCGCTCCACTTCAGCATCCGCCTTTAAACCCACCCCTTCCTCTGAATCACCCACCAGCTGGAGGAAAGCGCGGGACGTGGCTTCTTAGGGAGCAGGGTACTCATCTGTTTATTGGTCTTCCCCCCCCCCCCCCCCCACACACACCACTCCAAAACGGGGCGCGGACATGGCCTCCTCACGTTTATGCCCTCAGTGTCCTGGAAATCTTTTACTTATTCACTCATTTCGCAGACACTTAGTTCTTACCGCATGTGTAGTAGGCTATATCATTTAGGTTTGGATAAGAGGACTCTATTAATCGATTCTGCTCTCAGAGTACAAATTCGGGGGGGGGGGGGGAGACAAATATAAGCAAAATAACCACACATAGCTGCAAAGCGAAAGCCTGCTATGAATGACTGGAAGGTTCTAGGATAGATTGGAGAGTCAGGGAAGTCTCTGAAGAAGTGACCTTGACTTGAACTATAGCTATGAATCTGGTCAGGCAAAGGGAAGCAACAGGTCCCGTGGCTGAAATCCCAAAAAGACCAATAGAGAACAGAAAGAGATTGAGGTGAAATGAGGCAAAAATGGGGTCCAAGTGTCAGATCCTTTACCCTAAGACTTGTCACTGAGAGGTTTCAAATGTGATGTGTTAAATAGACGGCTATATTCCAAACAGTGCCCAATGCTTTTTCACCCACTATCGTTTCCTTTACAAATGTTAGCTGCCCGGCATCCAAAACGAAAACCATCCCCACACGCCACGATATTATGGGTTTAATGTTAAAAATCAATTTGCAATGAATATTATAAGTATATTACTCACAATTCGGGTGTGCTTGAATATTTTCAGCTGAAAATTCTCACGAAATGATTTTAAAGTTGGTCAGGGCTGCCACTAAGGGAAAACTTTTTTTTTTTTTTTTTTTTACAAACGTGCAGCGTGTGGTGAAGGTTTGCCGCTTGCGTCTAAGACGTTTATGGCGTACAATATTAATATTGTAGCGTTGAAAAACTCCAAGTGACATGTGGCCATCAAGGCATTTCTAAAAGGGATTGGGAACAGTCATGTGTCTCTGAAGGAGGGAGGTACATCTAAGAAATGCATCGTCAGGTAATGTCTTTGTTTGAACATCATGGAGTGCTCTTATCCAAACCTAAATGATATAGCCTACTACACATCTAGACTATATAATATAGTCTCGATTCCAATAATTACAGGCTGTTGTTGTTCCTTGTGATTAAGCCCCATAGCCTATTGCTCTAAGACATCGCTGTGTAAAAGACATTAACAGGAGAAAAACAAAAGTTTAACAGAATGGATACCTTGAGTGGACAGAAAGAAAGGAGGAGTTTATGGTAAGTAACATCTGATCATAAGTTCCTAACTCAGGGGGTCTTGGTGGATAGCTATGGCACAGGCATATAACTTCTTTAGTGAAAGGCTTTAAGCCAGTCCTGTCCATTGTTCATGTGCATCTAGGCTAACACACCTTAGAAATACCAGAAATAAGCCCCAGTTTCTTTGGCTCAGTGGATAGAGCGGCAGCCTGTGGACTGAAGGGTCCCTCGTCCGATTCAGGTCAAGGGTACATGCCTGAGTTTCGGGCTCCTCCCAAGTAGGGGGCATGCAGGAGTCAGCTGATCAATGATTCTGATCATTGATGTTTCTCTCCCTTCCTCTCTGAAATCAATATATAATATGAAATACCAAAAGTAATACCTGTTGAAGGGGAGGTGTTAACTCTGGAGAGAGCACATAATTTTATTAATTCTTCTGTAATCTAGTCCCCACCTTGCTTTTCCTTATCTTCACATAATCTTCTTTACATCTCCTCCTTAATTTTAATTCCATCAAATAAGTTGTAAAATTGTTATTTAGGGGATATCTGAAAGCATATGTCATCAGTTTAATTCAAACTCAAATAAAAATTCTCCGCAGTTTTGGACATTTCTTATCTTGACACCTGCTTTGCATCAAGCATTACCCTTGATGCTGATGACAAGGAAGTGCATTAAGACATGGCCTCTCAGTCTTTGAGAATTCTCTTGCATTCATTCCTTGACTATTTGTGGAAAGGTTCTATGAGTTGGCGTTGGTGGGAAGTAGAGATGGGCTACAATAGTGAATAACAAAGGCTTCTCTTTTCATGAAACAGAAAATAGCTATTTAGCCAAATGTGTGACAGTGCCCTGACAGAAACATATAGGTTCCAGTGATTGAGAATGATGAGCATCTATATAAAGAAAATTGGAGGCAAGAAGGGTGGAATTAGGCTATTGTAGAGTAAGAATAGAGGATGGGGACTTGGTCTGCTGTGGTACACAGGAGACTAGAGATGGATTTGGGAACTGCATGAGAGATATAAATAGAACTAGTTGATAAATTGGATTCACAATCTGTTGGTAAATAATAAAAGCATGATTCCCAACTCCTACTCACAACCACTTGGAGTTTACTGAGCTGAATCATGCTTTTGTCACTTCCCCAGAGCCCTTAGCTGGTAGAAAAGAACTGTCATCACCCACCACGGCCCATTGAAGCAAAACATGGACCCAAGAGGGCTCAGGCTATACAACAGCCCATCACCATTTTAATAAACAATTAACCCATTCACTGGTTTGTTGTTCAACACATATTTATTTGTGTACATATTGTCCCAGGTTATTAGAGTTAAGTGACTATTGGAATTAAAAAGAGAGAGCTTTAATTTATCGAGCTACTCAAAACAGCTAATTTGCAGGTGTTTTGTTTATAGGGAAATATGAGCCTTGAAATTATCTTTTCAAATTACACATTTCATAGATAGGGAGCCAAGAGCAGAGAAGTCAGGTGATTTGCCCAAGTTAGCCCAGCCAGTTACTGGCAGGAAGTACTCTAGACTTAGATCTCTTTACAACTGTACTAAAACAGATAAGGTGAAGCAATGTGGTGTGGGGTAATGGTTTCAAACTTTGATTTAAGCAGGGGAATTTTTTAAAAATCTCCAAAGAACTTCAATTTATAAAATAAACTTCAATTTATAAAGTGAAATTTCTCTTGTTGAAAAGGAATGGGGATCCTGTCTGCCACCTTCTCAGTATCCTCCTTCTTACAAGGTGACTGTATTTTTAGCAACATTAAATTGACATCAAACAGGCATAGAACAACTCAGGTTGGAAATCACAGCTTATTTGTCACTTTCCCTCCCTCCCTTCCTCCCTCCCTTCTTCCCTCCCTTCCCTTTCTTTTACTTGTGTGTGTTGTGGTGGGGGGGTGTGGGGAAGACAGCCTGATATTTGGAAAAATAATGGAATGGGGTTGCGGCTGAAAAACCACATGTGATATATCAGCATTACTGAGTTCTTATTACCTCATAGGCACTGTGCTATATGCTCTGCATGCCGTGTCTGATTTAAACTTCACAACTCTCCCAGGTAGGTACTATTATTCATTTTACTAATAGAGAAAGTAAGAATAAAGGTCAAACTAGTTGTTCACATACTAGGTAGAAGAACCAGTTTTTAAAAAATAGGTCTGTCTGATTCCAGTGCCTGAGCAAATAACTGCCATACTACGCTGTCTCTCAAATGATGTGACAAGGAAGGAGGAAATGTTGTTGAAACTGAGGAACAAGTCAAGGAACAGCAGGCAGAGGAATGCAGAGGACCAAACTTGGTGCAATTTGTTTTGGGGTTAGTTACCCATTCAGTCAACAAATATTTACTAATCACATGCTATGTGCTTGGCGTTGGGTATATCTGAGTAATAAACGTACTTAAATTTTCAGTGGAGTAATTCAACCAAAATGTATCAAGCACCTCTGCTGTTGCAAGTCCTGAGGTGTGCATGGCAATAGGAAACCAATACTGTCCTGCTTGAGATTCCACTGACCCAGTGTGGTTCCTCTTTCTACTGCTCAACTCTGAGGCATAGAAGTTGACAGTTCAAATTGCCCCATAGATTACAAAAGCCAGCTCTGGGATAGAAATAATTTAAAATTACTTCCTTGCTTTATTTTACCATAGCTAATTTCTACCAGCAAAAAGATAATGTTTTTCTATTACATGACATTTAAAAAAATATATTGTTTATTGATTTTTTACAGAGAGAAAGGGAGAGGGATAGAAAGTCAGAAACATTGATGAGAGAGAAACATCGATCAGCCGCCTCCTGCACCCCTCCCCCTACTGGGGATGTGTCCGCAACCAAGGTACATGCCCTTGACCGGAATCGAACCCGGGACCCCTCAGTCTGCAGGCCGATGCTCTATCCATTGAGCCAAACCAGTTTTGGCTATTACATGACATTTTACTGTAACTTGCATTAAAACGTTCCGGTTAAGTGAAAAAGGAAATAGTATTCTTTCTAGATTGAGAGTTCATAAAGCAGGCAGTTGAAGACAAAGGTCAGTGTTCTGATTTTCATAAGGTGCATTCATAATCATAAAGGTAAATACTCTTTCACACACACACACATATGTGGAACCCAAATGTCATGGTTGCCCTAATTCATTGAGAGTGACCAGCTCTGGTAAAAGTCAAGTAGAAGGGCATCACTATGGTAATTTCAAAGCAATGTCTATCAAGAAGTTCTGTTTTCCCCCAGACCAGTTTGGCTCAGTGGATAGAGCGTTGGACTGCGGACTGAAGGGTCCGGGGTTCGATTCTGGCAAGGGCATGTACCTTGGCTGCGGGCACATCCCTGGTAGGGGGCGTGCAAGAGGTAGCTGATCGATGTTTCTCTCTCATCGATGTTTCTGACTTTCTATCCCTCTCCCTTCCACTCTGTAAAAAATCAATAAAATATATTTTAAAAAAGAAGTTCTGTTTTCAAGGCTCTTGTTTAAAAATATATATTTTTTTTACTGATTTCAGAAAGGGAGAGGAAACGAGATAGAAACATCAATGTGAGCCTTAACTGGTTTGGCTCAGTGAATAGTGTCAGCCCGCAGACTGAAAGGTCCCAGGTTCGATTCCAATGGAGGGCTCGTATCTTGGTTGCGGGCACATCCCCAGTTAGGGGGAGGGATGCAGGAGGCGGCTGATTGATGTTTCTCTCTCACTGATGTTTCTAGCTCTCTATCCCTCTCCCTTCCTCTCTGTCAAAAGTCAATAAAATACGTTTTAAAAAAAGAAACATCAATGTGAGAGAAAATCATTGATTGGCTGCCTCCTACATGTCTTATACTGGGGATCAAGCCCACAACCGAGGCATTTGTCCTGACTGAGAATCGAACTGTGGCCTCATGGTTTGTAGGTTGACACTGAACCGCTGAGCCATGCTGGCTGGGTTTCAAGCCTCTTTTGGACCAAATTCAAGAGATTTGATCTGGCCCCTCTGTTTTCTTACTGTCTTCTCGATGAACTATTTATCAATCTGACAAGGCTCAAGTCTGCTTGCTCTGGGCAACGTTGCAGGAGTCTTACATGAGATAGTGAGGTTTTAGAGCTACCATAATTATTGTCCAAGATTTCCTTGCCCCATATTTTCTTGTTGCTATCGGCACATACAAAGTCTCAGACTCTATACACCATTCCTGCCTTTCCGTCTTTCACATTCTCCTTTGAAAGCTCCATTGAAATATAAGCTCAACCATTGCTTTTCCTTTCGCTCATGTAAGTATAAGAGGTTTTCTCTACAAAATAGGTGGTGTTCTTTAAGTTATAACACTATGAGCAATTACGCTTAGAAACTATTATGGTAATTACTAATATTTATTAAATGTCTTTTCTCTTCCTATGACCTTTACTCCCACTTTTGTTTACATTTTGGTTGAATTACTCTATTGACAATTTAAGTATGTTTATTACTTATATAGACCCAATGCCAAGTAAGGTAAGGGAGGAATGAGGAAAAAAGGACTGAGACGGTTTACTGTGGCCAATCTGGGTTGAGGGCAGGCTCTTGAAAGAGGCAGTCAGCACCTCAAACAGCAATATCCTTGGAGATGTGGTAAGCAGCCTCCATCACTTCCTTCCAGTTTCCAAGAAAGTCCAATCCAGTGGATGGGCTTGCACTCATGTTGGTATTATTCTAAATGTTTATGGCTACTTAGTATTGATTAACCTATTGCTTCTCTGGTTTTCTTTCTTTCTTTCTTTCTTTCTTTCTTTCTTTCTTTCTTTCTTTCTTTCCGCATGCCACTTGCTCAGTTCTGGCTGCTATCATTTCTCCCCTGGATTACTGCCACCTTCTAACTGGTCTCCGTACCTGAGTTTTGCCTTCCACAGTACCACTTCTAACCTCACTTCCACAATGTACTCAATGCAGTCTTTCTAAAACCATGTTGATCATGTCATTTCTCTGCTTAAAATCTTTGATTTTCTTCCCATTGCTCTTAAAGTCCAAACTCTGTAATTTAGTTTTGGACCCTGCTTACCTTTGGGCATTTACTGATCTTTTGAGTCTGAGCTGTAATCCTCCAACTCACACACTGTAAGCCTTAAGCTACCTGAACTTCATTCAGTAGAAGAAAAAGTTTCAGGAAAAGGAGGGAACACCTGGACTTTAAGAACAACCAGGGCATTAAGTACAGTATCTTTGTTCTTGGGGTCAGTATCATTTTATCTCACTGCAGATGTTTTCTTCAGATGGCAGGAAACATGGCCACTAATGGCTCCAGACTGACACCTGACAGCT
Organism: Antrozous pallidus; assembly: GCA_027563665.1. NCBI lineage: Eukaryota > Metazoa > Chordata > Mammalia > Chiroptera > Vespertilionidae > Antrozous > Antrozous pallidus. The sequence continues at coordinate 26,014,311 of CM050508.1, read as the reverse complement.
TTGGTCATCAAATAAAATGGACTTCCAGTTCCCTGTGGCCCCAAGTGAAAAATCCAGCTTAGGTAAGGTGCATACCCCTGGACCAATTCACTGACATAAGATATAGGGTCCCCTTGCTTTAATATGGTGACCTAAATGGTTGCCTTTTGCTGAGAGGGGGAAAAGAAAAAGCTTGCTGGGCAGATGATCTCAATGTTCCTCAATCATAACTAGTTAGAAGAGAGAAATTATGGAGGAGGAGTTAGATCAACATCAGTATTTCTGGCTTGGATAACCTAATGGATGGTGGTGATATTGAAAAGGTTGGGGTGTGCATGGGGAAGAACAAGTTTAGGGGTAAAGGGTAAATTCAGTTTTTGACATGTTGAATATGAGATGCTAGTCTGTTGAACATCTAGGTGCAGATGTTCAGGAGCTAGTGAGAAATATTCATAGATGAGATATATGAAAAACATTAGTGTGGGGGCCATCTATGCTTAGGTAATAGTGGGAGCTGAGATCTTTTGGGGAAAAGAGTACCAAAGACATAACACTGGAGGGTACCTGACACTGAAGGTAGGGAAAGGGCAGTGCAGGATGTAGAAGAGGTTGTGAGAGGATTAATAGTTATCAAGTCTTCCCAATGTGTCAAACCCAAACATGAATTACTTCTTTTAAAATTTTCACAATCACCCTAGAGCATACCTATGAGGTAGGTCTTATTATTATCTTCATTTTATAAGAAACCAAGGTTTATCAGTATTTGATAATTGGTCCAAGGTCTCAGTTAGTAAGCAGAAGGTATAGGATTTTAATCTATGACTAATTCACATATCTCTTAACATTACATTGTGTTACCTTTCACACACTGACAGTAGACAAATTTAGAGAGCTAAATAGAGGAATCTGGAGTCAGGAAAACTAAGAAAGGAGAATTTCAAGAATGAGGGAATGGTCAATAATATAAAATGTAACAAGTTTATTAATCAAAGAACTTACATGCATATATGCATAATCTATGGACACAGACAACATTGTGGTATAGGCCTGGAGTGGGGTGGGAAATGGTGGAGGAGGGGCAATGAGGGAAAAATGGGGCACATCTGAAATACTCTCAACAATAAAGATTTAAAAAACCCATTAAGAAGACTTGTCATATATATATTTTTAAAATACAATGAAAAACAACCACTGATTGACAATTAGAAAGTTAGTACTGATCAGCCTGATTCTTGGTAAGTCTAGAAGACTTTCTTGGTTCCAGATAGATCTATCAATAGAAATCCAAGAAGATAAATGGGGTTTGGTCATCTTCCTGGAGAGAGTCTGCCAACTTTTACTAAGCTTAATACCAGAGAGAATTTATAGTCTTAGATCACATGGGTTGTTGCCTTGAGTATAAATCCAATATTCAAAGGTCACTTTGCAGGTTCCAAGTTGTTTCCACCTACCTTACCCTCATAGCCATCTGATAAGGTCTTCATTATATAAAGGAGAAACTGGGGCTAGACATGGACAATATTTGTTTTGGAAAGGAAAACACTATACATAACATCAGCTGTACCATTGTTAAACTATCTCCTGATCCAGTGGGAAATGTCATCAGACACAGTACTGCATTTTTAGGACCTGAAATATGTGGGAAGGATTTCAGACTTGACAATGTCTCTTTCACAAGCATTAGAGGAAAGTGGCACAAGCATTTTAGAACCTTTCTCCATGTTACATGTTTAACAGGCAAAACTGATCATAATTGCACAGATCTATGTGGGCTCATGTGGATTAAAGGGCTGGGTTGTCTTCCAATGTCTGATTAGGCAAGGAGAACTGAATATGCCTGGGTTTTTCTCAGAGGCATTATTAACATACCAGCTGCTTTATTTTTGCTCACACTAACATACATTTAAAAAGCCAATCATTATAAGTATATTGTCCAGTATTGTCTACACACAATAGTTGTGGACTTTTTTTCTACACTAAAACATGTAGTTCTCAATTATCATTTAAAATATTTGCATAGTATTCTGTTATATAGAGGTACCAGGCATTATTGAATCAAGTCTCATATTGTTGTAAATGTAGACTGTTTCCAGACAGAAAAATACTTGCCTATTTCCTTAGAATAATTCCAAGAGTAGAATTTCAGGACCAAAGAGAATACATATTTTCAAAATATAGTTATTACAATACTAGAGACCCGGTGCACAAATTCGTGCTCAGATGGGGTCCAGCCAGCCCCGCCCCTCATTGGGGTTGGGGGGCCGATCGAGGGTGGGGCTGGCCTGGGAGAGGGGCTGTAGGCAGTTGGCTGGCCCCTGGTTGAACTCCCAATCGAGGGGACAATTTGCATATTAGCTTTTTATTGTATAGCATAATTGACTATATTTCCTATGCCAACCTTTACATTCTTTTTTTTTTTTAAATATATTTTATTGATTTTTTACAGAGCAGAAGGGAGAGGGATAGAAAGTCAGAAACATCGATGAGAGAGACATCGATCAGCTGCCTCTTGCACGCCCCCCACTGGGGATGTGCCCGCAGCCAAGGTACATGCCCTTGACCGAAATCGAACCCGGGACCCTTCTGTCCGCAGTCCGACGCTCTATCCACTGAGCCAAACCGGTTTTGGCCAAACTTTACATTCTGATGACTATTTTCTAATTACCAATTTGTACTTCTTTTTTAAAAATATATTTTATCGATTTTTTTTTTTTTTTTTTTTTTTTTACAGAGAGGAAGGGAGAGGGATAGAGAGTTAGACACATCAATGAGAGAGAAACCTCGATCAGCTGCCTCCTGCACACCCCACACTGGGGATGTGCCTGCAATCAAGGTATATGCCCTTGATCAGAATCGAACCTGGGACCTTTCAGTCCTCAGGCCGAAGCTCTATCCACTGATCCAAACTGGTTTCAGCCAATTTGTACCTCTTAATCCCTTTCACCTTTTTCACCCAGCCCCCAACCATCTGGCAAACCATCAGTTTGTTCAAAGAGATTTGACTCATATTGCCAAACTGCTATTTATAATCATGAAAGGTGTGTCTAAGAGTGCCAGCTTCTTAAACCTTTGCCAACACAAGGTGGTATCATTTATTTCTTTAATCTCTGCCAGTCTCTATGGAGAAAATAGCCCTCCTTTCATTGTTGTTTTAATTTACATTTCTCCTTCCCTCCTCACTTTTTATTTTCTGATTATTTAATAAATTATTTATTTCCTTTACCCATTTTTTTCCTATCGAAGTATCTATTTTAAAAAGGAAAAGATAATATACCAAATATTCCTATCATTAAATGAAAACTTCAAATATTTATTAAGGCTCTGCTCTGTTTGAAGCTGTAGGTATATACTTTTGTGAACAAAACACAAAAATCTCTGCTTTATGGAACTTATGTTTTAGCAGGGAGAGGCATTTGTGTCTATAACCATAATAAATAGTATAGCCACAGATAGGTCTTTCTGAAAATACTTGTAGGAACTGAGGGAGCTAGCCCTGCATGAATCTAGGGGCAAGGACAATCCAGCAGAGAGAACTGCTGGTTCAAAGGCTCTAAGGTGGTGCCACTACCTGGCATGTTCAAAAACTTGCGTAGAGCCCCAGCTGTGCATGTCAGTTAGTTAGAGCATCATCCTGATATGCCAAGGGTTACATGTTCAATCCCCCAGTCAGGGCACATACAAGGAGTAACCAAAAAAATGCATGAAACAAATCAATGTTTCTCTCTCTCTCCCCTTTTCTCTCTCCAAAATCAATAAATAAATTTAAAAAAACCATAACCTATACTTGGGATCATAATGAAATAAAACCATTTTTGAACCTTCAAAAGAAAAACCATAACCTAAAATGCAGAATCTTTTTTTTTTTTTAATATATTTTATTGATTTTTTACAGAGCGGAAGGGAGAGGGATAGAAAGTCAGAAACATCGATGAGAGAGACATCGATCAGCTGCCTCTTGCACGCCCCCTACTGGGGATGTGCCCGCAGCCAAGGTACATGCCCTTGCCGGAATCGAACCCGGGACCCTTCAGTCCGCAGTCCGACGCTCTATCCACTGAGCCAAACCGGTCTCGGCTAAAATGCAGAATCTTTCTAAAGGAAATTATTTATAGGTTAGACTAAAACTTTGAAAAAAAAAGTTCTTTATGAAAAAATAACTTAAAACAAAATCAAATATTAAGGATTCCTATTGTGTTTCTATTCATCTGTAGGCCACCAAGCATTTGTCTCCCTCACCCCCCAAAAGAGCGTAATATTCATCTCTTGTTTCTCACCTTCATCTGTACTTTCTGACTACACATACATGGAGGTATACCAGGAGAAACAGGACATTATTGATATTTTTGAAACTCTTTGGTATCCCAACCTCCCCAGGCTGTGTGATTTCCATCTCACTCGGAACTAACTAGTCTCAGATTTTATGTTTATCACCCCTCCTTTAAAAAAAGAAAAAAAAGAGAGAGAGGAGGAGAGAGATTTTTTTCACTTAAAAAAATGCATTTGTTGGTTGGTTCCTGCATGTGTCCTAACCGGAGATCAAACCCACAACCTGCCACAACGTTGGCTTATTGGGATGGCACACTAACCAACTGAGCTCCCCAGTCCTGGCTCATCTCTTTTCCTTTTAGTTGCGATGTCTATTTATATATCCCCAAACAATATCCTCTTTAAATTCTTTATTGATTAACTAGAAGCCCAGTGCATGAAATTCATGCGTGGGGGTTGGGCCCCTCAGCCCAACCTGTACCCTCTCCAATCTGGGAACCCTCAGGGGAGCCCTTTCCAATCTGGGAGTTTCTGTCTGTCTTTGCAATCATATGAGCGAATTGCCTGAGACCTCAACCCAGTTTGGTTTCTTTGCTCAATTGGTGGAGATTCCCTAGAAGTTGCAAGATATCTTTCTTTTAATTTTTCCTCGACACTCTGACTTTACTTGTATCTATAACCATAATAAATAGTATAGCCACAGATAGGTCTTTCTGAAAATACTTGTAGGAACTGAGGGAGCTAGTCTCTCACCTTTGCTTTCTCTCCATCCCCCATCCGCAACAGTAACTTGCTCCAGGCTCACTTTGTTCTAGTGTCTAGGAGATCCCTCAGGGCATCTGCCACCAGAACTATGATTCTCAGCATTTTTGGTGCTTCCCACACTCTTGGTTTCTGCTTCTGGTCCAGGGGCTGCAGAAACCAAAAGGACTGGGAACTTCAGCCACCTGCAGGCTGGGCTGACAGGACCGGACAATCCAGTGGCACCCCGGGACTCTGGCTGCTCGGTGCCTGCGCGCGTGCGCGCTGCCCACAGGCCCACCATCTTTGTTGGATTACTTTGCATACCCATTCCTGATTGGCTGTGGGTGTATAGAGGACTGGTCAATTTACATATTTGTCTTTTATTAGTATAGATTGATTAGTTTTAGAGAGAGGAAGAGTGTGGGGGGGGGGACAGAGATATTTCTTGTCCCACTTATTTATGTATTCATTGGTTATTTCTTATATGTGCCCTGACTGGGGATCAAACCTGCAACATTATCATTTCTGGACAATGCTCTAACCAACTGAGCTACCCAGCCAGAGCTATTTCATTATAATTTTAATTTGCACCTCTACTTTCTAATGCATGGGCAATTTTTTTGTGTTTATTAGCTATCCTTTCTTTCATTTCCAGGAAATCCTGCCATCTCATGCTTGCTCTCAGGCGGGCCCTACAATTAGATGAGAGAAGCACCTACCCACATTTTGTGATAGTCTATCTCAACATTTTCCAAGTATCTTTCCTATCGTCAGCCAGCTCTCTTTGTGATGAGCACTGGTGGCCTAGTTTTTCCTTTTCCATCAGAATAGCTAGTCATAGAGAAGGTACAGAGCACCTGTGCATGTTCAAGGATGAAAAGCAGGAAGGATGAGATGAGGCGTGTGGGAGATTAGAACAGGATGCCTCTGGGTAGTCTAAGAATAGCAGGAAACTGATTAGATCAGATAACAATAATGACAGCTGCCCAATTTCTAGGAGCTATGACATAAGAACTATATTGGACATTTATGAGTATTATTTCTAATCCTTATGATAATTCTTTAAGGTGTGTATTATTATCCCTACACTAGAGAGAAGGAAACTGAGTTTCAGCAGCTACAGAACACTTTGGAATGCTCACAGGAGAGCATATCAGCATGCAATAATTGCAAAAGTCCTTTATTAATTGAATCCTGAGTACCAATTTGGGGGCAGAGAGTGTTATTTAGCATTGTAAATGTATGTCATTAATTGGGACTCTGCCCCTCTGTTATTCTGGGCACTGGGAAGAGTCTGCCTGCAGCCATGGAGGGAAGCTACTAATATAGTGGAAAACTACTTGACTGGTCATTAGGGAGGCCTAAATCCAATCCAGCTGCTGCTCCCTCACATGAATGGCCTTGAAGGCCAATTCACTGTAAGGCAGAGAAATCAAAAGCAAGACCCTGCCCCACTAACCTAACCCCCCATTACACTGCCTCAGCTCTGCCTCGAGAGTTGGGTGATTCAGATAGCTCATCATCTGTGAAATGGGGATAATGGTAATTGACACAAAATTTTTGGACTGGAACCCAGACTCTTTGTCAGCCGGAGTCAAAGAATGAATCCATGGATAGAAATAGCAAAAGGTGAAAATTTATTGAAGAACAAATACTCCCATGTGTGTAAAGGGAAAGATTCTCATGAAAGGATAAAGCAGAGCTATCCTCCATCTTTCGGGGCTGGTCAGCCTAATTCCCCTTCCACCCTGCTGGGAGTAGCCACAAGGGTGCCAGGAATGTCCTAATTCCCCTAACCACTGCCTGAGCAGACCAATGCAGCCCAAGGACATGGCTTAGGTCCTAATAAGACATAACCAAAGTACTGGTCACTTCCTGATCCTTGTGCTATGAGACCCCTGCTGAAAAACCCTGACCTAATAAGGCTATCTCTGTAACCCACGTCACTTCCCTAAGACCACCCAAATGACCAACCCTTTATAATCTATTGTTCTTGCTGGGCTCGCTCTCTCGCCTCGCTGCTGTGCCAGATAGAGGCTGGGAGCCAAACCCCGGTTTGAATAAAGGTTCTATGCTATTGCAACCGTTTCAGCTCCCTGGTGGTCTTTGGGGTTCATGAAATCTGGGCATAACACTCACAGAACAGACTCTCACCTGGGGAGGGGGAAAGGGTCCCACCAACTTTCTGTTTCCACGGTTTATAAAGGCTGCCCTGATATCCCCTCTGATTAATATTCCTTTTCAATTGGTTACTATAGTAACTCCTGAGGCCCTCCTTCCTCATTGTCCTATTCCCTGTGGGCTTTTTTCCTCCTTTATTTTGTAAATAGAGACCTATTTTGGCTACTTCAAGTTCCTTTATCTTATGGAAATATAACTAGCCTGGCTTCCTTGTGTTTTGGCAATGTACCTTCTCTCAATCCGTAGCCCTGTGTTTTTCCATGAACCCCAACTCTAAAAATTCCCTAAGCCTGCCTATATTCCCCTAAAATTCCTCTTTCAATGGTAGTACCTACCCCAGTGTATAAGTTCCCCATGGCTGCTGTAACAAATTACCACAGACTTGGTGGCTTAAAACAAAGAAATGTATTCTCATGGCTCTGCAGACCAGAAGTTCAAAATCAGTTTCACTCAGTCAAAATCAGTGTCTAGAGACACTGTAGGGTGGCTGCAGAGGGCTAGGGGAGAATCTCCCTTGCCTTATGGGGTTTCTGGCTCCTCCTGGCATTATTTGCCTTGTAGCTGCATTACTCCAAGCCCTGCCTTCTGGTTACATGGTCTGCCTCTCTTCCGTTTGTCAGATTTCCCACTGCCTCCTTCTTATAAGGTCACATGTGGTTTTATTTAGGACCCATTCCAATCATCCAGGACACTCTCACCATTTTGAAACCCTTAACCTACAAAAAGACTCTTTCCACTTAACGGCAACACTTACAGGTTCTAGGATTTAGGGCCTAATATCTTTGGGGCGGGGTGTGCTTATTCAGCCCATTCCAGAGTTGTTATGAGGAAATTAGGCGGGTAGAGGACTGAGCATAGCATTGGCCAGAAGGCATCACTGAATAAATATGAGGCCCCGCTATAGGGCTGCTGTAAGGTTGAAACAAAGCACAGCGATAGCACCTAAAGGTGTACAAGGGAGACTAGGTAACAATGAAATAAAGAGTAAAAGGTCTGCTGATAGATTCTCCCGCCGCCTCAGACTCCGCCCAGTCACGTTCTCCCCGCCTCCCCGCCCGGATTCTCCGCCTCGAGGCCCCGCCCCCTGCTATGCTTGCATTTACCCCTCTAGCACCGCCCATCTAGTTTGCGGAGCATTAGAGGCGTGAGGGCTTTTGCGGTCTGTCTGGTATATTGCCCACCAAATCGTAGCCCATTTTATCCAATTACATCTCCTTCACAAGCATGTAGGTTATTCATCCAAAGAGTCTTGTTTTAATGAGCTAATTAGTGGCAATTTATTTGATTTCAGGTGAAAAAGAAAAGCAGAGGTTGTTAGAAGAAGACAGGCAATATTTAAGACAGCCCGGACGGGAGGAGCTGGGTCCTGCGTACCTGGGTCTCGGAGGCCGGCCCGCTCGCTGCGCAGGCGCACTGGATCCTACTCACCATGCCGACTGTCAGCGTGAAGCGCGATTTGCTCTTCCAAGCCCTCGGTCGTACCTACAGTGAGTGCTGTCCCCTAATTTGTGCCTCCCCTCGGAGGCTGAGACCCCTCTTCTAAAGGGCTTCGTGGCAATGTTCATGCGGTTTGACACACTTTGGCATCCGGCGGTCGGGGGTGGGCGGTGCTGACGGCCGGAGTGGCGGCCTGGACTGATGTAACCTCCGAAGCGGTCTTGCCGCGGCTGCCTACTCCTCACCCACACGTGTCCGGGTCGCCGTGCCATTCATTCAGCGTTCTCGGGCGGAGCGCCTACTCCCTGGTGCCAGGGGACGCATAAGAATGAAGCCCGGGTTGCATCCCGAGTGTAGCTAGCTGAGTGCAATACGAAGGGGAACATGGAGGGTAGGAGAAGTTTGAGCAGGAGGGCTGACGGCATCTGTTTTGTTGCTGTTAGTATTTGCTGAGTGCTAGACACTCTTCTAAGCGCTTTGAGAATACAGCGGTACAGATGACCCCAAAGGCCCACTCATACTTTCTGATGAGGGAGGCAGACAATAATGAGCACATAAGCAAAATGGTTTTCGGAGAATAGCAAATGCTAGCAAGGAAACAAAAAAAGATACTGTGGACAAAATAACATTAGACAGGGTGGTTAACGTTTGAGCTGAGGCCTGAACGACTAGGAGAGTCTATGCTCATCTTAGTCTTCATGCTGTTCTTCATCTCTTTTCAGTTTTAAAGATAATACCATTTTTTTAAAAGGGGGGAATATTAAGTACAGTTGTCAGCCACCATTGATGTAGCAGTTGAAGTTACATCTGTCCGCCCCGTGCTTATCCGCTCGTATGAAGGTGGTATGTAGCAAGATAACAGCTTGATTTGTGTTATCTTTGGTTTGGTTTTAGAGCTCAGTATGATAACACAGCCCTAGTCGGTTTAACAGGTACTCCTTCCTAGAATAATATATTACTATGAAAATAAAGTTAATAAAAATGTCTTCATTGAATTTTTATAGAGTATAGAAAAAGAGCGAGAGAAACATCGATGTGAAAAACGTCAATAGTTTGCTTCCGTATACACCCCTACCTTCGATCGAACCTGCAGCCTGGGAATGTGCCCTGTCTAGGAATCCAACAGCAACCTTTCCGTGCACAGTTCAGTGCTCCAACCCACTGAGCTACACAGGCCAGGGCAAAATAAAGTTAGCTTTTAAAAACGGTTTTAAAGGTGGACTTTTGGGTACTATGTGGTCTTGAAGTGTTATTTTCCCTAGAGTTCTGCCATAAGTCCCTGAAAATAGAGGTAATACTCCTGCCCTCAGAACTTGGCTCTGAGTCCCTATATTTTGTATTTTCTAATACTCATTTGTATTTCTTACCCATCCTTTTATTCACACTAATGGTATACGTTATACCAGATTTACATAAGGGGTCTGTGGGCAAATACTTGTTCACGATATTGATCAGTTCTTACCAGGTATTCATCTCTGGAAGAGAAATAAATAATCCAGGTTACAAACAGTGGTGAGATTACTTGTTGTCATATGATGTTTTAATATATTCTCAGCTGCCCTCTCCCCTTTGTTTCATATTGAGAGAGACTGGGTAAGCTTGATTTTCCAAAAATATCTATCAGCCACTGAATCTTTAAAATTTGAATTAGAAAGATATTGTTGAGATGTACTTCAGACATGACAGAAGTAATAGTCTTTCATCATCAGTTTATTTTTCGTGTGTTTATCCTTGTAATTTTTTAATTGTTAATTTGGTTGAGGTTAAAATCGGAAAAGCAGCTCTGACTGGTGTTGCTCAGTGGGTCGGGATCCCCAGTAGGGGGCGTGCAGGGGCAGCCAATTGACGTTTTGCTCTCATATCAATGTTTTTCTCCGTCTCCCTTTCCCTTTCTCTAAAAATCAGTAAGAAATCCTTAAAAAGTAAAAAAGGAAAAGCATGTGTGGCAAGCACCTGCTTTGAAAGTAATGTGGATCCATTTTGTTTCTTACCCCTTTTTTAAAGCACCTGCTTTGAAAGTAATGTGGATCCATTTTGTTTCTTACCCCCTTTTTAAATCTAATTTAATTTTTAAAAATATATTTTAATTGATTTTTTACAGAGAGGAAGGGAGAGGGATAGAGAGTTAGAAACATCGATCAGCTGCCTCCTACACACCCTCTACTGGGGATGTGCCCGCAATCAAGGTACATGCCCTTGATCGGAATGGAGCCCGGGATCTTTCAGTCCACAGGCCAGATGCTCTGTCCACTGAGCCAAACCGGTCAGGGCACCTTTTTTTTTTATTTTTTAGATAATGTTTTCAGATAATGTCTCATTCACTCTTTTCTGTTCCTATGCCCACCCCTTTTTTTTCCAGTCCCTCCAAGGGTTGGTTGTTTTTTTTGTCCTAAATCCCAGTGTTTCTACTTATTGCCTTTCTTTTTACCCCCTCTTTGCTTTTAAGGACATGTCTAAAGCTGCTGTTCTTGCTCTCATCATTTTGGCCCTCTGGGGCAGTTTCCTCTCCGTAGTCTACCTTTTTGCTCAGATGTTTTCCTTTGCTATTCATTTTCTTGTTAATGAATTTATTGTCATTATTCTTCAATTCTGGTCTGTTCTGCTTTGCTGTAATTGCTGGCAATACTGTCAGCTACTCGTGTGTATCATACAAACCTCTAAGATATATTTACTTAGGTGTGTCATTTTCTTAAAGGGAATTATTAATCATGATTTTCTTGCTGGTGTTTTCTTGCTTCTAAGCTTGTGAAATACAGCTGGAAGTATTACAGACATACTTTGCTTTATTGTAGTTCACAGGTATTTTTTTTTTTTTTTAACAAATTGCTGCTTTAATCAAGTCCTCGCTGTCTCACCTGTATGTTGTAGTAGCATCCCTGCTCCAATCCCTCTGCCACCCTTCCACCATTCTTTAAAATGTAGACCTAAAGAATGATGCTTTTGCTCAGCGAAAATCCTTCAGTGTAAATTCCTCGTTGTCAGCAGGCAGGAAGGAAGGCAAGTCCCTGACGGTGCTATGACATGACTTCTGTCAACTAGTACTTGTTCTGCCCTCTCTCTTCTTGACATGAACTTTATGCTTCATATATATTGAACTTTCCAAATTTGCCATGCTGTTGTCTCCCGACAGTCTCTGCCTAATGAACTCATCCTTTTTTTTTTTTTTTTGAAGCCTAACCTGATCCTAAGAGGGGCTGATTACTTCCTTTGGGTCATCTCTGTACCTTGCACTTCACTATATTTACTCATCTGGTGTTTTTGCTAGAGTAGGAGAGAGTTAATGTAGGAATTGTGTTCTATTTATCTTTGTAGCCCTGACACTTTGTAGTGTCTGGTATACAGTAAATGCTCAGTAAATGTTTGTTAAATTGACTTAATATTGGGATCTTAAAGCCAGCTTTTCACTAGAATATACTGGTAATGATGCTGGGTGTTCAGTTTTTTTTGGTAATGAGCAAACCCTAGAAATGCTGTATCAGGTAGCAGAGAAAGTAGAATTTAACTTAAAACAAGGAAGAGAACAATTAGTCGTTGTAGAATTACTACATTTCAGGGCACTGTGACAGGCCCATTATTTTCATAGACTTATTTAAATTTTTATAATAATTGCATGCTATACATAAATGTCTGCAAAATGCTACTTTATGGATGAGGCATTTTGAGCCACTTTATGGAGGAGGCATAGGAATTAAGAAGTTTATATAAACTCTAGAATAGTAAGTGGGATAGTCAGAATTCAAACTCTGATAGTCCTGCTCCAAAGCTAACTGTCAGGCTGTCTCAGAGAATTTTGAATGATAGGATTTATATGACATTTCAATGTGTTGGGTCTGTAATGTGGAGCCTACTTTACAATGATCCCAATTTAATGGGTTTTTCTAAGTAAATGTAAACTTTTCAGTTCAGGTAATCTAATTCTATAGTTGATGTTAGATGAATCAGTTCTTTTTTTTTTTGTTTGTGTGTGTTTTTCTTATTTTAAAATTTTTTGTTAAAGCATTTTTTGTTAAGTGGTGACATTTGATGACTGATACTTAGTATGCTTGGTGTAAGACAAGTAAGAAAATGCAGTTATTTATACACAGTTCATTTATGCTGACCAGATTAAAGCAATATCCTTTTTTCCCCCCTAGCTGACGAAGAATTTGATGAACTATGTTTTGAATTTGGTCTGGAACTTGATGAAATCGTATGTATTGGATGTTTGTTTTTCTAATATTCTGTGTTTAAGCCCATTTTTCAGATGTTTACTATAGTTTATTTTTGTTACACTTGTGGGCATGGTGATTCGTGTGTTCTCTGTGTTCTCAGGCTAAACTCTGGTCCTGAGAGTGTTGCTTTGCTTAAAATCTCAAAAGGGGTTCATGCCTTTTTCTGTGTGCAGTCACCACATGTTACCTGGCCAGCGCTGTGGAGGTGGGTAGACCATCTCAGGTAACTCTAGAGTTAGAGTCAGCTCCACCAGTGAGGTGCCTTATTGCAGCTTAACCATGTGGAAAGGGACCTGGAAAGCAGTGGAAGTGCTGCTTCAGCCAGAGTTGCCATCTCCTTGGCCTCCGGCTCCCCCTCCTTCACTTCTCCGATCCCCAGGCCCACCTTCCTCCATGCATACTCAACCAATGTTAATTCATCCCTAGTTCATTACTGTATATACTCTACACTGATCTTATAAAATGATCTATTTTTGTAGAATGGCTTATAGAAATGATTATGAAGCATTTTTTAGTTTTTTATTATGTAATGATTAATATATTTTAAAAGTAGCTTAATTTTCAAAACATATCTACTATTGATTATGTAGTAAAAGCTTATTTTTTAAAGCCTTTTGTCTTATTGATCTATTCAGTGTTTTATAACACTAAAAAATTGTCAGGCTGACAAGAATGTTCATTGTCTTGCCTTATTTTTCCTGCTGTGCCTTTAGTAATATTACAGGAAGATTTTTTACATTAATAAGTGCCAGGGTCTTTCTCCAGCATCTGGAAGGGTTCAGAAATTAGTAGAAGGGGCTGTGGCATAAATTAATAAAGAGAGTAGAAATACAAATTTGTAATCCATGGGGGAGCCAGACGAATCTTAGCTGTAGTAGCTAAATTCTCCAAATCTCCCAGATCCCTTACTCTTTTTTTTAAAAAATATATTTTATTGATTTTTTACAGAGTGGAAGGGAGAGGGATAGAAAGTCAGAAACATTGATGAGAGAGACATCGATCAGCTGCCTCTTGCACGCCCCCTACTGGGGATGTGCCTGCAGCCAAGGTACATGCCCTTGCCGGAATCGAACCCGGGACCCTTCAGTCCGAAGACGCTCTATCCACTGAGCCAAAAAAAACGGTCTTGGCAATCCCTTACTCTTTATCAATACAATTTGCCCTAAAGCAAAAAGCAGATATACATATCAAAAGGTAAGGTTTAGTATACAGTAGGCATTGCAGTTTGGGGGAACTGCCTTGGGCTATTCAGCTGTTTGGCCAGCAGGAGGCAATAACTTGTAAATTGAAATGCCCTCAGCTGTCTAGCAACAAGCAATCATTTATGTAAATTCAGGTTTGGGGAAATGCCTTCAGCCATTCCAGTGGGCAGTAATATGTATCTTCATCTTTTGATGAAACTTCTTGCATTTATGACATGCTGGAAGTAGCCTCCAGCAAATAAGCATCTGTACGCTTGAGAAGTTGGCTAAGATTTTTGTAGTTTATATTAACTTGCTATCAATAATTTAATTAGACCTCAAAATTAAGTTTGAGCTTGTGCAAAAAGAACTTTGGACTAGATATCAGAAAATTTGAGTAGTTGGAGATCCCATGAACTCTAGCTGTGTAACCAGTGAATTACACAGCCGGTCTGAGCCTCACATATTATTTTCTTTGGGTCTCATATATTAGTCTCTTTGAGAGAGAATATGAATGAGAATGCTAGGTGTGTGAGCTCAGTAAAAGTCATTTTTATGTTGTTGCAAATTATAATAAACGTACTAGAGGCCCAGTGCACAAAATTTGTGCATGGAGGGGAGAGTAGTATCCCTCAGCCCAGCCTGCAAGACGCCAGCATCCTTCACTCTGGCCTTTAGTCAGAGGTTCCTCCCTTCTTCCGCACAGCCTCTGGGGAGATACTTGTCCTGGGGCCCTGCAGCTCGGGTACCTGGGGGCTTGGGCTTTCAGGTCCAGATTCCCTGCCTGGTGTGGTGTGTATCAGCTGCCACGGGAGCCTCACCTCAGGAGTCGCCCCCTTGGACCCTACTACTTGCAAGTGTGTGTGTTGGGGGGCGGATGGCCTCGAGGGCAGTGATTTGATGTCTGTAGCAAGCCCACTGGAGACCTCGCTCCCGCCTCCCCGCAGCGGTGCCACGCTGGTCGCGTCTGGACTGTGGGCAGGGGGCTTCCAGTCTGCGACTGGGGGCTGCGGGTGGAGGAGCCCAGCACCTATAGGGCTCCATCAGCATCAGGAACTGGAAAGACCCATTTTTCTGGTTTTCCCCTCCCTTCACTGGCGTGGATGCTGCGCTCGCAGCCCCAGCCGGCCTGTTTCCTTCCTCCGTGCAGCCAGGCCAGTGGGGCGCGGACGCTGTGCTCACGACACTGAGCTCGTGGACCCGGCCGGCCTGTTTCCTTCCTCCGTGCAGCCAGGCCAGGGGGGCGCGGACGCTGTGCTCACGACACTGAGCTCGCGGACCCGGCCTGCCCCTTTTCTTGCTCTGCGTGGCTGGGCCAGTGGGGTGGGGACCCTGAGGCAGGCGACGTGAGCTCTGTGCAAAAAGGCGACTGCCAGTCCTCTGGCCAAAGGCCCCTTCCCTCCTTCCGCGGCCAGGGAGCAGATGCTGTGCTCCCGTTGCCAGGGCGATGCCACCAGAGTCTGCTATGGGCGCCATCATTTTTGTCACCGAGGGACAGTTAATTTACATATTACTTTTTTATTAGATAGGATGTTTTGTTGCAGAAAATAATATATGTAATGTAGTTACTGTTTTATAGTGCTAACAACTACTTCTGCCAAAGAATTTACATTTTATTTTATTGTGCTTGTTTTAGACTTCTGAGAAGGAAATTATAAGTAAGGAACAAGGTAATGAAAAGGCAGAGGGAGCATCTGATGTTATTCTTTACAAAATTGATGTCCCTGCCAATAGATATGATCTTCTGTGTCTGGAGGGATTGGTTCGAGGACTTCAAGTCTTCAAAGAAAGGTAAGGGTATATATTCATTAATTACTTTGCCAAGTTGGATATTTTTTCTTTGCCTGTCATTATTAGAAGCTCTGTTTAAGTTTCTAGAAAAAACCTTGTTGGTCAGGCACACAGCTCTATGTCTGCAGAGAGGGATGATTAGCAGGTGTGATTCATGTAGACTGTAGCCATTTGAAACTTTGTCTGAATATTGAGTCATAGCCTTTCATTTTGGGAACATATTTTAACAGGGAAGGTTTTATGGAGAACTTTAAATGTTGGAAAGTTTGTTAGTTTGTGTGTTGTTGTTTTTTATATTCAGTTCAAATTTGATTTGCTGTAACTTCAGCTTGTTCATTTTGTTTACACAGCAGAGAATATACTTAAATTATCAAATGTTTTGGTTAATAAAGAGCAAGTTTGTTTTAATACTATTTTAGGATAAAGGCTCCAGTATATAAACGGGTAATGCCTAAAGGAGAAATCCAGAAATTGATCATCACAGAAGAGGTAATAAGTTTTATTTTCCTTTGTAAACAGTTTCTTTTGTGTACATATCAGTAATGTGGGTGGAAAAAAGAACAAAGCTAAATCTTTTGCCAAATATAATTTCTTTGATAGTTTGTTAAAATGGATGTGTATTTAACCTTCTAGTTTTTAAAAACTGTTCATTTGTATCAAGCAGTGAAAGGGAAAGACAAAGCATCTGTTTTCTATGAATAATTTTGGAAAATAACATCTAAATATTTATTTAAAATACATTTCAGATGTAATTGTTTAAATTGTGGTACAGTGATAAAATAAAAAATTAACTTTTGGGAGGTTATTTTGGTAAAAAAATATCAACTAGAGCAAACTACTAAAAAGTTAATTTTTTTCTCATTTAGTAAATTTTCAGACTTCTTACTGAATGGAAATTCTATGAGGGCAGTGACTTTGTCTCTTGTCACCACTATATTTTATTACTTGTTGGTTGAAAAATGAATATATACTTTTTGAGTAAAAATGTCTGATAATGTCAAGAGTGCTGCTAACTTTCTATTACAAAATGTTATAAAGAAAAGCCTTTATACCTACCATCTCTAATGACATGATTAATTTCAGACAGCTAAAATACGCCCTTACGCTGTAGCAGCAGTTCTCCGAAATATAAAGTTTACTAAAGATCGCTATGACAGCTTCATTGAACTTCAAGAGAAGTTGCATCAGAACATTTGCAGGTTTGTGATTGCATTTTCTTTTCTCCTTGCCTTCCCTTCTCCTGTTCCTTTATCTCTCCATTTTCCCTCTCCCCTTCTCCCTGCCTTTTCTATTTCCCTCCCTTTTTCCTTTCTTCCTCTATACAGATTTTTTTTGAAGCATTTCTAAAGTAATAAAATGTGAAAGTAATGAGGTTAAATTTGCTTTATCAGACAACTAATTATTATTATTGCTTATAAATAGTGTGTGCATGTAAAAATAAGATATATGTTGATTACTGTATCGAGAAGCAATATCTAGTTGTAGAGGTTTTCTCGGTTTTTGTGTTTTGGTTCAAATCATTAATATGGATTATACTTTTAAATAATAAGCCATGGTAATTTGAAGTATGATCTTCATTTTTAAAGTGGGAAATTTTTGGCTTGAATGCACTTTCTGAGTTTTATTATAAGTTGACAGATAAAACTGGAAACTTTTAAATGACCAAATTTCCCTATTATATCTTTAGCATTACTATACATCCTTTCCCATACAACTCAGTTTAGTGATCTTCATACCTAAACCCTGAATTGCTGAAGGTCAAGGAACATAATGAAGAGAGTCCTTAAAATAATTTCAGTATTTCAAAACTAATGGAAATTATGTATTTACTGATAACAAGTATCAGGCTTTAGCTAATATGTCAAATTTGTTTGTGTTGGTTCTGAAATATATTAATACAAGTTATCTCATTCTGATCAAAGATATTAATAGTTACATATATCTTGAATAAAAGTAGAAAAGGATATTTGGGATAATAATCCACTTTCTGTACATAGGTTGTAAATCTTTCCTATTAGTGTGTCTTTTGACTTTGGGGGAATATTGAGTCATAGCCTTTCATTTTGGGAACATATTTTAACTGAAGTTTTTATGGAGAACTTTAAATGTTGGAAAGTTTGTTAGTTTGTGTGTTGTTTTTTATATTCAGTTCAAATTTGATTTGCTGTAACTTCAGCTTGTTCATTTTGTTTACACAGCAGAGAATATACTTATTATAATATAATAATATTATATTGTAATATATAAAGTTTCAATTTGGATATACTCACATTTATCAGTCTTCCTGTATGAATTTTGTGTCTAACTTAAGAAGGAGTCTCTCCTTGGGCTCATGTGTCACTCTGGAAATTGAAGTGTGTTTTGATTACTAATGATAGAAATATGCAAGTGCTTGTCACTTGTTACCCTGAATTAATGGTAACAGAATGCCACATTATTCAGACCAGGTTAGAAATTGAGAATCTAAAAATATACTTATTTTAACTTAAAAATAATGCTTATACTGTATATTGGTTGTGACAGAGGTTACAAATCCGAGATGTGGAGCAGAGTTGTTAAAGCATTAGTCAACGCTGGCTCTTGAGAACTCAGATCTAGTAAAATAGGATTGTGTATATTACAACTATTTTGACCAAAAAGTTTAATAGATTTTTAGTGTTTAACTGGCAAAAAAAAAAAAAAAAGAGAGAGAGAGAGAGAGAGAGAGAGAGAGAAAGGTGTCTGATTCAACCCTTACAGGTTTTAAGCTTTGTTCTATATTTTCTTTGAATAGTTTTTATGGTTTCTTTTGTGTGTATGTTTGACTTTTGTTTTTCAAAATGGTAGCTCTTTGATTAATCTGAAATTTATTTTATTGTGCTTGGTTTAAAGTTAAAATTTAGTGATTTTTCAGGTACTATTTTAGGATAAAGATTCCAATAATAATGTCTAAGAAAGCATACTCTCTTACCCTTGGGTTTGTCAGTTGTTAATTTATCTAAACTTATGGAACCATATATATTTCAGTGTATGATAGTTCTGGAGTTATCTGTCATTTGTATATATAAAAGCCAAGAGACCAGAATGATAAGTAGCTAGGATGTGCACTGCGAGGTGCCCCCCCACCCCTGGCTAGTCCTGCCTCCAATTGGCTTCTCCCCACTCCAATCAGGTGCAGAGCTGACCGACCAATCGGTGGGGCTGGCCAGCTAACCTCCTGTGGCCCCTCACCCAGGCTGTCCTGGTCCCCGATCAGTCTGATTGGAGCCAGGCCAGCTGGACTCCACCCGTGCACGAATTTGTGCACTGGGCCTCTAGTAAGCATATAACTCATTGAGTAAAGTAACACCTCCTTTTTTGCTTGTCAGCAATTCTGTTGAATTCAACAATATTGATGTTTTAGTCACTGGTCTTAGAGATTGACCAAAATTTGGTTTATTGCAAATTTTAAAAACTATTTCAGAGTTAATGTAATATGGACTTCAGTAAAGTCCTTAATTACTAATGTATTTTAATCCTTGATTATTAATGTATATGTGGTTATGCATAAATATGCAAAAAAATGCATATATATCTAAAACCAGGTTTAAGAAATCTTAAGAACACCATAAATTCTGTCCAAGTTTCTCTCGTTGAATTGTCTGTTAGAAAGCTTAGAGCCAGCCAGCCCTGTGCTGTGTGGCTCAGTCGGTTAGGTGTAGTCCCATGCTCTGAGAGGTCACAGGTTTGATTCCTGGTCAGGCCACATGCCCAGGTGTGGGTTCAGTGTCTAGTCGGGGTGTATATGGGAGGCAACCAATCGATGTTTTGCTCTCACAATGATGTTTCTGTCTTTCTCTCTCCCCCTTCTTTTCTTTAAAAAAAAAAAAATCAATAAAAACATAAAAAGGTTTAGAGCCAAATTTGTGACCCTCCTTGGTAAGATAGTGGGCCTTTAGATTCTAATTTAATATTGACATTGTTCCTGGATCTATCTGATATTCTATTTCTTTTCTAATTTGTAACTTACTATAAGTTTCTAAAATTACCTTCAATCCTTTGTAGATAAACTGTAGAACAAATGAAATCAGTAGCTTTTGAACTTTCCATACACATTAAACTTTAAATGTAAATTGTCTTTTAAATTAAATTTTCTGCAAATTGTAGAATGTATTAATGTAGAATGTATTAACATAGAAAAGTAAAAAAATACATCAGTTTGGTAGTGTAATTTATTAAAACACTAGAGGCCCGGTACACGAAATTCGTGTACTCTGGGGGGTGGACAGGAGTCCTCAGCCCAACCTGTACCCTCTCCCAGTCTGGGAGCCCTCAGGGGATGTCCAGGTGATGGCTTAGGCCCGCTCCCCCTGGAGAGCGGGCCTAAGCTGGCAGTTGGACATCTTTAGAGGCTCCCTCCCACGACCCTGTGCTCGCCAGCCATAAGCCCAGCTCAGGGTTTCTGGCTGAGCGGCGCTCCCTCTGTGGGAGTAAACTGACCACCATGGAGAAGCTCCTGCATCGAGCTTCTGCCCCCTGATGGTCAGTCCAGATCATAGCAATCAGTCTTTTCACCATTTGGTTGATTTGCATATTGGCCTTTTATTCTATAGGATTTTAAAATATATATTTTATTGATTTTTTACAGAGCGGAAGGGAGAGGGATAGAAAGTCAGAAACATCGATCAGCTGCCTCTTGCACGCCCCCTACTGGGGATGTGCCTGCAGCCAAGGTTCATGCCCTTGACCGGAATCGAACCTGGGACCCTTCAGTCCGCAGTCCGACACTCTATCCACTGAGCCAAACCGGTCTCGGCATTATATAGGATGTTTATTTAAGGAAATGAGATTCAAAGGAGACAGAGGGAACTTTGATTTGGAAAATGTCCTATAACATAACAAAACACTTGGGAAAGCATAGTGGCAAGGAATTTTCTTCAGCTACTCAAATAATGTTTTGTTAGTAGCTTTATAATTTCTCATTACATTTTTCCCCATTTATAATAAAAGAGTTTAGCCAAAACCAGTTTGGCTCAATGGATAGAGTGTCAGCCTGCGGACCTAAGGGTCCCAGGATCGATTCTGGTCAAGGGCATGTACTTTGGCTGCAGGCACATCCTCAGTGAGGGGTGTGCAAGAGGCAGCTGATCAATGTTTCTGACTTTCTATCCCTCTCCCTTCCTCTGTTAAAAAATCAATAAAATATATTAAAAAAGAGTTTATTCAACAAGAGAGAGTTTTATGATACAGAATTGACCAAAGTTAGCTTAGCTAAAGGCAAACATGAGTCAACCAGCCTTTTTTTTTTTTTTTTGAGTGCTTGTCATATTATTCCTGGTAAGGGTATGGTTTCCCTGGCCTTTTTGAAATAGTGAAAGCAGCTCTTGCTCTCCTATTGTCTCTTTGGTGTATTCCATCTAAGGTGTCTGGGCTGCACCAACTTGGCTAGATGATCTCTGTGTTGTTCCCTTCTCCTCAGAAATGCTCTAAATTTCTGACTTCCTTATGTGGTTGGTGAATTGAAATGCCCAGAGGTGAGAGGGCCAGCCATAAGAGGCGTGTGTAGTCTGGCTGTGGTTCTCTATGCAGGACACTTAACTTTCATCCATTTCGCTACTGTCGTTCAAAACTGGCGTTACTTCACGTGGATTGAATGGAAGTCTGCCTTTGCTAAGTTTATGAAATAAGTTTGCTAACCCCAATAGCCTAAGCCAAATCTTTCATTTTCTTGTGGGAATAACAATAGGGCAAGCACAGGGCTTGCAGGCACTTAATCTTCCCAATCTCATTAATGTTTCTTGAAAAAGTGAATCCTAGTAATGAATAATTTTTCTATTTTAAATATATTTTTAAAAATGAATCTTTTGTTCAGATTATTACAGTTGTTCCTCTTTTTTCCCCCCCATAGCTTGCCTCCACCTGGATCCCACCTCACCCTCTGCCCTTAGCCCCTCTGCCACTGTCTTCATCCATAGGTGTATGATTTTTGTCCAGTCTCTTCCCGCACCTCCTCACCCTTTTCCCCCTGAGAATTATCAGTTTACTCCCTTTCTATGCCCCTGATTCTATTATATTCACCAGTTTATTCTGTTCATCAGATTTTTAATTCATTTGATAGTTAGATTCACTTGTTGGTAGATGTATATTTGTTGTTCATAATTTTTATCTTTACCTTTTTCTACTTCTTTTTAAAAAAAAATATTTTATTGATTTTTTACAGACAGGAAGGGAGAGGGATAGAAAGTCAGAAACATCGATGAGAGACAAACATCGATCAGCTGCCTCCTGCACACCCTCTAATGGGGATGTGCCCGCAAACAAGGTACATGCCCTTGACCGGAATCGAACCTGGGACCTTTCAGTCCACAGGCTGAAGCTCTACCCACTGAGCCAAACTGGTTTTGGCTCTTCCTCTTCTTAAAGAATACCTTTCAGCATTTTATATAATACTGGTTTGGTGTTGATGAACTCCTTCAGCTTTTTCTTACCTGTGAAGCTCTTTATCTGATCTTCAATTCTGTTTGATAGCTTTGCTGGGTAGAGTAATCTTGGTTGTAAGTTCTTGCTGTTCATCACTTTGAGTATTTCTTGCCACTCCCGTCTGGCCTGCATAGTTTCTGTTGAGAAATCAGCTGACAATCGTATGGGTGCTCCCTTATAGGTAACTAACTATTTTTCTCTTGCTGCTTTCAAGATTCTCTTTGTCTTTTGCTCTTGGCATTTTAATTATGATGTGATTTGCTGTGGTCCTCTTTGGATTCCTTTTGTTTGGGGTTCTGTGGACTTCCTGGACTTGTAAGTCTATTTCTTACACCAGGTGGGGGAAGTTTTCTGTCTTTATTTCTTCAAAAAATGTTTTCAGTATCTTGCTCTCTCTCTTCTTCTGGCACCCCTGTAATTCAGATGTTGGTACGTGTGAAGTTGTTCCAGAGGCTCCTTACATTATCTTTATATTTTTGGATTATTTTTTCTTTCTGCTTTCCAGTTGGGTATTTTTTGCTTCGTTGTATTTCAAATTTTTGACCTGATTCTTGCGATCCTCTAGTCTGCTGTTGGATTTCTGTATATTATTTTTTATTTCAGTCAATGTATGCTTAATTTCTAGTTGATCCTTTTTCATATCCTTGAGGGTCTTCTCGCTAAATTTATCGGCCTTTTTTGGAAAATTCTTGAAAAACCTTGTAACTGTGGTTTTGAACTCTATATCCAATCATTTGCTTTTCTCTATTTCTTTCATTTGTGACCTGTTTTTTTGTCTCTGCATTTTGGCTGCTTCCCTGAGTTGACAGAGGGCTTTGTGTGCTAGGTGTCCTATAGGGCTCAGTGGCTCAGCCTCCCCAGTTACCTGAGGTGGACACTCTCGGTGCACCCCTTTTTGGGCTGTGTGCACAGTTTTGTTGTAGTGAAGCCTTGACTGTTGTTGGTATCACTGGGAGGAATTGACCTCCAGGCCAATTGGCTGTGAGGATCAGCTGTGTCTACAATGGGAGAACTTCTGTGCTGGAGACACTCTTATGAGACAAGACTTGCTTCAGTGGGGCTTTGGTACTCACTGAGTCTGCCCACTGAGTGTGTTCCTTATGGATTTGAGGAGTTGTAATCTGGATGGTCCCACTCTGACCCCTGGGTACTCTGGCTCTTGGATCTCCAAGGAGGTGCTAATTTAGCCTCTGCCTGAGGCCACCCAGGAGCTACAGAGAGATCTCCAGATTCCTCTTGTTTGTTTGGGTTTTGGAGGTGCCCAGATGAGGCCCAGCTGTGAAGTATTGCAAGCTGCTGTGGAGCCTTGGGCCTTCTTTTGGATATTCTGTGTCTCACTGACTTAGCTGCAGTTTGTTAGGTAAGTTTAAAATTCAAAGGACCTGACCATTCATATACAAAAGCCTTTGTGCTCAGCTTGGTGCACAAAGGGGTGCACCAAGAGTGTCCACCTCAGGTAACTGGGGAGGCTGAACCACTGTACTCAGGGTGGAACAATCAGCAATGGCTTCCTGGGGCAGGATCTCAAGGTGGAGCAAACAGTGATGGCTTCCCATCGGCCACCTCTGGTTCTCAGTGTCTCGCGGTAATCACTGCAAGCACCTCTGAGAGAAAGCCACCCTCGAGTGTCGCCCACTGCTAGCCAGTTCATTTTCTCCCGTATGAGTCTGGGTCCCCAGAGTCTCGCCCAGAACTGGAGTTCAGAGCAGCCGGGAGCTTTTGTCTCTCTCCCAATTGAGAAAGCCAGCTGCATACTCACTTGCCAGCCCTCTCCGCATGCACACCTCCGTACTTTTCTTCTGCAGCTCCTGTGAGTCTCAGTGTGCTTTTCTTTTTCCTTCTAGTTGTAGAATTTCTACTCAGCCAGCCTTCCTGTGGTTCTGGATGATGTCCATTTTGTCTTTTAGTTGTAGTTTTGAAATTGTTGTGTGAGGCAGCAGTTCAGGTGGTTACCTAAGCCGTCATCTTGGTTTCTCCTCTCATTACTTTTAATAATTGTTTGAATTTGTTCCTTATACTCCTCTAAAGTTGCCATAAAGCAACAGGTAAATTTAGGGAAGTGTCTAAAAATAATTTTAAAACATAGTCTATGTTACCTTTAGAATTTCTATTTTGGAATATTCAAATCTCTTTTTCTATCTTTTTCCTTCTCTCAACATTTAGGAAAAGAGCGTTAGTTGCTATTGGTACCCATGATTTGGACACTTTGTCAGGCCCATTTACTTACACTGCGAAGCGACCTTCCGATATCAAATTCAAACCTCTAAATAAGACAAAAGAGTATACAGCCTGTGAACTGATGAATATATATAAGGTAAATGTTCTTCTATACTATGTAATGGGCCTGCATAAATCTTGAAATTCCTTCAAAGTCAAATCTTGGAATTTGAAAAATGTACTGAGTTCTCTAAAAAAAAAAAAACCAAACCAGCATTGTCTGGGCCCCAACACAGAGATACTGATTTTTTGATCTAGAGGAGGGGTGCTGGGTATAATTTTGTTTTATTATTACACTTTCATCTATTTGGATGATTTTAATTTGCACCTAGGATTGAGAATAACTGAAGTAGATCATACCACAAGGTACTATTCATATTTGGGTATAAGTAAACTCATGTAATTAGAAGGAACAATAAGATTTGATTAGTTAGTTTTTTATTATTTTTTTTTATGTGTTTGGGAAATATTATAAAATGTTTGCCTCCCATTATTATCATTTTATTGTATAGCAGTGACAAGGAATTCAGTAGTCATTTTAAGAAGAGTACTGGATATTATTTGAAAAAAAGCAACTATTATCCTTGGCCTGGTTTGCTAGTGATTTCTCTGATTTATTTAAATAATTTTTGTTTGTTTTTTTCTTTTTTGTTACATTTATTAGGGTGACACTGCTTAACAAAATTATATAGGTTTCAGGTGCACAATTCTATAATATATCGTCTGTACACTGTATTGAGTGTTCACCACCCCAAGTCAAGTAGTTTTGTGATGTAGTGTGTTTTATTTTAGATGACTCAGGCTTACCAGTGGAAATTTGTTTTCACTGTTGAAAAATGTCTCAATTGTGTTTTCCAGTGGGAGGTGAGGCTGAATAAGGCTGTTGAGACACTAATTTATATTAGCACCTTTAAAAACTTAGACTTTTCTGTAATCTAGGGCACTTTTATTGTTTTTCTGACTTTTCACCTTCTTTTTACACTAAGTAGGTATGTAAACTGATTACATTGATAGATATAAAAAGCTAATTTTGTTTGGCTTAATTTTTTTTAGACTGACAACCATCTTAAACATTACTTACATATCATTGAAAATAAGCCCCTGTACCCAGTTATCTATGATAGCAATGGTGTCGTCCTATCAATGCCTCCAATCATCAATGGTGAGCTATTTCTTAAGCATCCTTGATTTTTACTATCTTTTCTTATTCTTCAGTATTTCTGTGGATTTCTCAATAGAGTTGGCCGAATCAAATCAAATTAACTCTTAATCTGAGAAGGTCTTTGGTAGATTTTTTTTTTGTAATTGTTCTTTCCATTCATCATTCAACAACATCTTACTTTGATTTTTATACAATTTATAAATGTCTAGTCTGTTAAAATATATATTTTTTTATTTTAGAGAGGAAGGGAGATGGAGAGAGAGAGAGAAGCATCAGTGATGAGAGAGAATTCATTGATTGGCTGTTTCCTGCATGCCCCACGCTAGGGATGAGCCCATAACCTGCGCGTATGCCCTGATCAGGAATGGAACCATGACTTCCTGGTTCATAGGTCAATGCCCAACCACTGAGCTACACTGGCTGGACTAGAAATATTTTTGAATGCTTTTCTCTAGATTTTTTTTTTTTTGGTCTTAAGTAATTTACTTGGTTAAACTCAAAGTTGAATTCTGCTTTGTCTGTTTTAAGTTAAACTAAAACTTTTAAACTGAAATTTACCCTCAACTCTTCTGAAGGTTTTTTTTAATGAGATACCTTGAATGTAACTACAAAATTTAATGATGTTGAAGCCCTAGATGTTTACTTTTCTTTTCCAATTCACATTAGGTAGGAGAGTCTTTGCCTTCTCCAAAGCTTGGACTCCAGTACTTTTAGTACTTAAGAATCTGGGCTCCAGAATTAGCCAGATCCAGACCCAAATCTTAGCCCTGCTGCTTACTACTTTGTGATCATGGTCAGTGTGCTTTGTCTCTCAATCTTAGTTGTTTCTCTGCAACTCTGTCATAGAGCTGTGGTGAAGATGAGATGAGACAGCCTCTGCTAAGGGGTTGGCAGAGCTCCTGACACATTGAATACACTCAGCAAGGCCTCTTACTATTTTGTCTTTATTCTGCAATGGAGCTTAAAATAAAAGTTGTATATCCCCTTACTTTGACATGTTAGCTAATGTTGTGTTCTAAATTAAAATGTAGTTTCTGTTTTGTAGAGCTTTTTGTGCACTTAATTTCTGAAACTGATTGTTTTGTTGTTATTATTTTGTATTCATTGTAGGAAACCATTCCAAAATAACAGTAAATACTAAAAATGTATTTATTGAATGCACAGGAACTGACTTTACTAAGGTAAATAAAACTTTTTTTCTATTTTTGTACTGTCAGGATAGATTTTTACTTCTGGGTCAAGACTATATGGCTAAATTTAAAAATATGTTTATTTTGAAGGTGGAAACATACTTTAGAAAATTAGAAATATATATTCTATACTTTAGTATGGTGCTTTCATTAAAACGACAAATGTTTAGTGAACACCTGTACAATCTTTTCACTGCCAAGAATTTAGTAATGATTTACATGTTCCTTGACTTGAAGGAACCTGTTGTGGGAGAATTAACCTCCTAATTGTAAAAAGGAATAGGATAAGTATTGTAATATGTATGATCTGTATAAATTATTTATCTTAGGTGGCTTAATTAAAATATTGGGTAATTTGGTACCTTTGTGTATTTAAATTCTTTAAAAATGAACTGGCTATAAAGAAATTCTGTTTAGCAATGAATAAAGTATATCTTTATGCACATACAGACATCCAGAGTATGTACAATACTAGTTGTGCACTCACTTTCAACACTACATATATTGGATTAGATTGCTATGAAAGCTTTTTGCTATGCCATATGATTTCTTTATTCATGTTAAGTAAGTCATAGAGTGAGATGGCAATTAAGCAACTTAAGAAAGGTAAACTTGGAAGGCAGGAGAAGGTTGGGATGTAGAAGTCAGGTGAATGGCATTCATGTACATTTACAGAATTGTAGATCATTGTAAGGTATCATTTATAACTTTGATGTACCATATTTGCCTTGAGAAATAGTATAGTATAGTATTATCATAATAACATTTTTAAATTCATACATTAGCAATCTTTGGGTATCTTTCTTGAAGCTTGTATGTAAGAGTGAAGTATATATAAAAGCAAGGCATATATCCTAATAAGGTTACTGTATTTTTTCTAAGCAATTTTTTTCAGTTAAAAAAATATTAAATCCTTATGGCATTCACTACAGGATGCCAGGCATTGCTTTCTGTGTAATGCGCGCGCACACACACACACTCTCTCTCTCTCTCTCTCTCTCTCTCTCTCTCTCTCTCTCTCTCTCTCTCTCCCCTCTTATAATAACCAAATGAGGTAGGAACTTTAATTATTTCCACTTAACAGATGATGAAACTAAGGTATAAAGACAGAAAGTAACTTGCCCAGACTACTACTAAATGGTGGAAGCGGGAGTCAGGCATCTGGCTGCAGAGACTTATGGTATTGATCTGTAGTTAACCATCTGTTGCTCTCAAAATGTGGTGAATCCAAGGGAGGGGTGGGGGGAAGTAAATAATTTGTCTCAGTCATGGATTGTACTTTTCAGAAAACAGCATAAATGCTAAACACTTGAAGATAAGGACAGGCCTAATTTAGTTCATAAGTATTTATTCCATTCCCCCTCTTATAATGTGTGTATGTATAGAGGTTCATTTTTAGATATTTGGGAACTAAGTTATATTAAATACTCGTTTCTGAGTGAAGAGAAAATACATATATTTATAGATTACCATAATATTTGTCTTTTTTCTTTGCAGGCTAAAATAGTTCTTGATATTATTGTCACCATGTTCAGTGAATATTGTGAGAATCAATTTAAGTAAGTTCACTTGGTGCCTTTATCGATGCCCTATTGTTTCTTCTGAAGGCAAAGCACAAAGGCCTGTGCTAAATATAAAGATGAAAAATGTGTTCCTGTAACTAGAACATGTAATCTCTTTGGGAACTAAGACGTATGCATAAATAATGTATAAAATAAAAAGTGATAAGTACTTTAAAAATTTTCAGTGATATTTTGGCTGTTTGTAAGGGCAAGTTATTCCTAGCTGAGATAATCTGGGTGGGCCTCGTGGAGGCAATGAAATTTAAGCTGTGTTTAAGGATCATTGAATTTGAGAATGTTAACATGAAGGAATAACAAGAGGAACAGCCAGACAAAGGAAGAAAAGTATATATCAGAGCAATCCTATGTCCCAGGTATATAGCAATAAAATTATTGTAATTTTTCAAAGCTATTTTTATTTTATTTTATTTTAAAATATATTTTATTGATTTTTCACAGAGAGGAAGAGAGAGGGATAGAAAGTCAGAAACATCGATGAGAGAGAAACATCGATCAGCTGCCCCTTGCACACCCCCTGCTGGGGATGTGCCCACAGCCACGGTACATGCCCTTGACCGGAATTGAACCCGGGACCTTTCAGTCCGCAGTCCGACGCTCTATCCACTGAGCCAAACTGGATTCGGCCTCAAAGCTATTTTTAAATTAAAAAATATTTAATAAACTTCTCTGGCCCTTACTCTGTGCCAGCATCATAGCTTGGTCTAGCCACATGTGGCTCTTTAGCCCCTTGAGTGTGGCTCTCCCACAAAATACCACGGCCTGGGCAAGTCTGTTTTGAAGAAGTGGCATTAGAAAAAGTTTAAGTTTAAAAAGTTTGGCTCTCAAAAGAAGTCTTAATCGTTGTACTGTTGATATTTGGCTCTGTTGACTAATGAGTTTGCCGACCACTGTTCTAGACTATTGATTATAATTCAAAATGTATAACTGTAGAAAGTAGGACTGAAATAGTCTGAGCAGTATCAGATACTTTGTTTAAAAATTGATTTTAGTGGTGTGTTAGTCAGCATTTGCTGTATATCATACCTCCCTGGTAAAGCCTGTACTGTATGTGTCAGTATTGGCAAGGAGTCCACAGAGGGTGCATGCTCTACAGGACTGGGGAAGGTATCGAGTGGGTGCTGCCTGGAGAGATGTGGGAAGCATAGGAGAGAAAATAGTAGAGTAAGGTTGTATTTAGGAGGATTAATCCAAAAAAAGTGTTGGAATGTGAATAGTTTCAATATATTGAGTCTACAGTTGTAGACCAAGTGAAAGATTTGTTAACCATGTACATTTCTAGAATTTATGGATCTTTTTAAGTATTTTATTTTTTTCAGGGTTGAAGCAGCTGAGGTAATTTTTCCTAATGGAAAATCATACACTTTTCCAGTAAGTACTTTAAGTGACTTGATGATGATGTGATATTGATAGTGGTAATGGCTGTGTAGTGCTGCCTGTTTATCTGTCTATCCACCCACATGCCAGGATCTATAGTATGTGCATTACATGGATGTAATCCTCACATTAACCCTCTGAGAGTGGGTGCTGTTATCATGCCCTTTTCTAGATGGAGATCCGGAGACCTTGAGATACTAAATAGTTTGCCTGTTACAACTATAGGTGGGGCCAGAGTTTAAGCCTGGACAGCCCCACTTTAGCTCCTAACACGCTATATTATTCCTTAGCATTACTTGGCCATAATTTCTGTGATTTATTCTCTTACTAACTAGTTGAGTGGGTAATATACAGTCTCACCCCTTTTAAGATTACTCAGCCCTCCAAATCTCTTCACACTTATTCATTACTGTGACTAAAAAAAAATTGTAAACCAGCATTATTTTTAATTTGTTGGTCCCCCCCCAGAGGGCTTTATAAATATAAAGATATCATGTGTAATACATGCTATTCTTTTTTGTAAACCAGCATTATTTTTAATTTGCTGGCTTCCCCCACCCCCGAAGAGGGCTTTATAAATATCAAGATATCATGTGTAATAATACATGCTATTCTTTCATGTCTAAAGGTATCTCCGTCATTTTGTTATGGTTCTAAGAGAGGCCATTCTTTGATAAGCTGGGGGTTTTTTGTGTGATTTTTTTCCCTCATGATTCCCCTGTCATTTATGAAGTGAATCTTTCTAGAGTAGTTTCTACTATTAAAATAGCTTTTAAAGTAGATCAATCCTGCCAAGATAAAAAAAAAAAACAAAAAAAAACCCCTCCCCCTTTCTGGTAGTATAGTGGTCAGCAAACTGCGGCTCGCGAGCCACATGCGGCTCTTTGGCCCCTTGAGTGTGGCTCTCCCTCAAAATACCACTGCCTGGGCAAATCGGTTTTGAAGAAGTGGTGTTAGAAGAAGTTTAAAGTATAAAAAATTTGGCTCTCAAAAGAAATTTCAATCATTGTGCTGTTGATATTTGGCTCTTTTGACTAATGAGTTTGCTGACCATTGTGATAGTATATAGTGTCATCTTTTTTTCTAGAATATTAGTTGTAATTCAAAATAAATGTATAACTGTAGAAAGTATGACTGAAATTATAGCAGTGTCTTTTTTTTTTCTTTAGTTATTTTAGTAGTTGTTACCAGTTAGCTTTTGTTATGTGACAAACCATCCCAAGAGTTAGTGACTTAAAATAACAAGGATTTGTTTATGCCATGATTCTATTGGTCAGCTGGGTAGTTCTTCTGGTCTGGCTCCATTTGGCTCACCTCTGCTGGGCTCCCTCCTGTGTAGCCCCTGGTTGGGAGGCTAATAGCTGGATGACCTGGATGGCCTCTCATGTTTCTGTTCTGGCTGTGGGGTCAACAGGTCAAGTGTCTCATCGTCCAGCTGATAGTGGTGCAGGATTCCCAGAGCAAGAGAGCATCTCCGGTGCTCAGGTGCCTTTGAGCAGAAACAGTAATTTTGCTAGAGCAAAAGGGGTTGAAGTAGACTCCAAGGCCACACAGACTGTGAGAATGTGGCCATTTATACAGTATTCCACAGTAATATTTGGGATTAGCTAGAGATGCCTTTTCTCTCTGTCTTAAAATAATGTCTTGTTTGAAAAAGTTCTTTTTTTTTAGTATGAAGAATTGTCAAGTTTTAGTAAAAGTGAAATATATACTTTCAGGAAGAAAAATATATCTTAAAATTTGGTTCACTTTTCTCATGCAGCTAATTCTTTGAAATAATTTATTTTTATTATAAGATCTTTCATAAATGTGAAATGGTAGGCTTAAAAAGAGTGCTATGTCGGTATTTCATTATTTATTTATTCACTTCTTTGTAAACTTAGACTAGGACGGATTTTTCTCCTAGAAAAGAATGAAACTCTGGAGGAAACTAATTCTTCCTCACATGATAGAGCACTTTAAAAATGTTTCCTAGTCTTCTGTTATCCTTTATAATAAAAGCCTGATATGCTAAGTGTCCAGTTGACTGGTCGGCAGTTCAACCAATCAAAGCATAATATGTTAATGATATGCTAAGACTGCTCAACTGCATACTATGACATGCACTGACCACCAGAGGACAGACACTCCAACTTGTAGGTTAGCTCATTGGTCAGTGAGCTCATTAGTCAACAGAGCCAAATATCACAGTACGATTGAAATTTCTTTTGAGAGCCAAATTTTTTAAACTTCTAACGCCACTTCTTCAAAATAGACTCACCCAGGCTGTGGTATTTTGTGGAAGAACCACACTCAAGGAGCTGAAGAGCTGCATGTGGCTTGTGAGCTAGGGTTTGCTGACCACTAGGTTAGCTTGATGCTGGAGTCCAGTCAAGAGGACTGAGTGAGAAGGGCCATACACACCCTGGAGTGCTCCCATAGTCCCTCCCTGGCTGGCCAACCTCCCGAGTCTCCCCCGCCCCAGTCGTGCACCGGTGAGGTCCCTTGGCCTGGTCTGTGCTTCTTGCAATCCGAGATCCCTCAGGGGATGTCAGAGAGCTGGTTTCAGCTTGATCCTACAGGGGGAGTGCTGCTCAGCCAAAAGCTGGACTCAGCTGGCGAGCACAGCAGCAGTGGCGGGAACCTCTCTCGCCTCTCTGGCAGTGCTAATGATGTCCAACTGCCAGCTTAGGCCCCGGAGAGTTGGCCTAAGCTGTCAGTCAGACATACCCTGAGGGCTCCCAGACTGCAAGAGGGAGGGGGGTTCCTCTCCCCTCCCTTCCTCGAGTTCACGAATTTTGTGCACCAGGCCTCTAGTTTCATACAAAAGAATAGAGTTTGGAATAAGACAACTAGAGGAGAAAAAGAGAATAGAGAGACTAATTAATGGTTAATGCTGTGAGCTTTGGAAAGAAGCTACCTGAATTAATTAACTCATTGGTTTATGCATGCATGCATATATTGATTAACTGTGTACTGAGTGCTTATTATCTAAAAAGCATTTTTCCAAACCCTGGGAATATAGCCAGTGCTAGGATTAAGCAGTCTAACATTGTTGTGCCCTGGAACTAGTTATTAATATCAAACTCATATTCCTTATCTATAAAATGAGTATACTAATAGTGTCTGTTACGAGGGTTAAGATTATCTTAAAAGAGTATCCTGTACTGTTTAGCTCATATTAACTGTTCAGTAAAGGTTATTTACTTTTATGCAGTCAATAGCATCTAGTCCAGTGCTTCTCAAACTCTATTGTATACTCAGCTAGGGATCTTGAGAACATTCCAACTCTGACTCACGTGATTGGTGTGCCTGCCCTGACTCTTAAGGGCTGGGGAGTCTGCCACTCTAATGAGCTCTCAGGTGGTGCTGATGCTCCTGCCTGAGAACTGTGTTTGGAATAGCAAGGCTCTGGCTCATTGTCCTTACCTGAGTTCAAACAGGTCTTAAAATTTATGGCCTTTTTGCTAATGGCAGTTATACATCTTGAGAGTAATTTAGTGATAAAAAATATTCATAGATGTATTTCCGGAGTTGCTGAAAAGCCTGCATTTTATGCATGTTTGTTTCTGCCTACCACGTAGAGTTATGTACAGTTTGAAGACGATGCATTACCAGTTCATGAGATGCTCTGGTAGTGCTGGCTTCTGGAGCAGCTTGAGACTTAGCACTAAGGCATGGCTGCATTTCCCCACCTGGAAGATGATAGGAAAGCAATGTCTCCTGACACTCGTGGACTCAGGCAGGGAGAGAACATTGTGGTACATGAATTACTCTTTCGTGGTCATAAACACCTACTTCCTGAGATGAGACTGAAAATCTTCATCAGGATTCAGAGCATGTTAGAAATGATAAACACACCAGTGTTTTGTTGAAAATGGTGACTGGCCCTCTAAAAGAGAATACTGTTTTTGGCATTTGATGTTTTTTATGAGCAGTTTCAGTAATCCAGTAGCGGTTTTGTTCCTCCATAATGTTTTGAAACACCCAAGTATTTTCATCATGTGGCTCTAGTGACATTTTCTTGGAAGGAAAATGAAACTGTAACAACAGCAAGTTGAAATAGAAAATGGCTAAGGCTTCATCTTATCGGGATGATTTAAGCTTCTCAAACTCTTTCTCTCTTAAGGAACTGGCTTACCGCAAGGAGATGGTGAAAACTGAACTCATTAACAAAAAAGTTGGAATCAGGTATGCTCTGAAAACGTCATTTATTTATTTACTGTTGGAGAGAATTCAAGTGCACACAACACTTTAATTTTTTCTGAAAGAATGCTGGGAGTGGGTTTTGATTCCCTTTCAGAGTAAATGAAGTGATGATAGGATGTCTGTTAGAATTGAGAAAGAAATAGTGTGTTTAAAACAAAATAGAAACATGTTTTAAATAATACAGTCAAGTTTACGGTTTGTACATTCCTATTTCAGAGAAACACCAGAAAATATTGCTAAGCTTTTGACTAGGATGTTCTTAAAATCCGAAGTCATTGGCGATGGGAATCAGATTGAGATTGAAATCCCTCCAACCAGAGCTGATGTTATCCACACATGTGATATTGTAGAAGATGCAGCTATTGCCTATGGATATAACAACATTCAGATGGCTCTCCCTAAGACATACACCATAGCTAATCAAGTAAGATTGCACCCATAAATAAACACTCCTTATAGTTAGAAACTGATTGTTGAATGTCAGAACATAGGAATTAAGTAGTATTTGGATGTGCTGTGCTACGAGGCATTTGCTATGGAGAGGATACAAAACAGATGCACAGTTGATTAAAGTAAGTTGAAAACTTGTGATGACTAGAAGAAAGACAGGTTTTGAGTGTACTAGTAGGGCCCTTGTTGAATCTCTAACTGGGAGAGTCATTTTCTCAGCCTGGGCCTGGAGGCAGCAGCTGTGTGTGAGAGAGGTAAAGGGGGGTTTTGTACGTCTGTGTAGGTATATTGGGGTGGTGAATGGATGAAGGAGGGGTGGCACCAGCAGCAAATTAGTAAGGATGGAAGGGTAATTTCCTTTTAATGACGTGTTCTTTATAAATCTCTTTTAAAAATAAAAAATTTTATTGAGGTGAATTAAACTTTCCCCCCACAGTTTCCCCTTAACAAGCTCACGGAACTTCTAAGACATGACATGGCAGCTGCTGGCTTCACTGAAGCCCTTACGTTTGCTCTGGTAGGTATGTTTACCTGCTCTCTGCTCAGTTGACTGTTGACTTTGAAACTGAATTGTTGATTCTAGAATTCCTTATATAAATTTATAAACTATAGATTACCAAAATTTCCAGGCTTTAAAAGAGTAACTATTATTTGAGATGGTACAACTTTCTCGGAAAGAAATGTTGGGAGATTTCTGTTTCTAGTCACAGAAAAACATGAAGGACTAAAAAAAGTCTTCAATAACACATCATAATGTATTATGTAGTTTCATGTGAATGTTGATGGTTTACAATGAATTCAGAACCAAATTTATTAGGTGAGAATTTTTAGTCTTAATTTGGCTGTGCCTGTGCCCACTAGATGCTGTGCTGGTTAAGGGCTTGGGGACTTTTCCACATTAAATGTAATCTTTGTCTTTGAACATGTTTCCAAGCATTTGCTTTGAGTTGAAAAGCTGACATAAAGGGTCGAAATCAGTAAGTTAATTTTATTACAAAGGAGGAAATCCCCTTCCCCTGGTAAGGCAAATGGGAGCCTAGCTTAGGAACAGCCCGGGTACAGAGTATACCACCATCTCCGTGTGAAAATTTATTTAGCTCTGTATCACTGCTAGAACTCATCGTAGGAGAACTATTGATGTTAAATTGCATCTGCTGTGGGCCTCAGTTATTTGATAAATGTTTATTCTTAGCATAGCATTTGATATGTTTCATATTAAATTTGGTGGTCACTTTTCCGTATTGATCTATTTTGTATGTATTTCTTAGTGCTCCCAGGAAGATATTGCTGATAAACTTGGTTTGAATATCTCTGCAACAAATGCAGTCCATATAAGTAATCCTAAAACAGCTGAGTTTCAGGTAAGAATTTTCAGTAGAGAAAGTACATAAGTTATGAAAAGTTTTTTCAGGTATTGTTATACCTCATATGATACTGAAAAAAAATTTCTTGGGTAAGTTATAGTTAGTTCTTACTTTACTGACAAAAATTCTTACTATTTTAAAATCTTTTCTGGATTAACTTTGTAGCTAGTTCTTTACTATGTGTTGTCTAGCCCAGTCTTATCTGAACTCTCCATTTTACAATTGTTTTTTAGTATTATTTTCAGATTTCATCTCTTTTTCATCTATCTATAGTAATAAAAGCCTGTGTGGTCATCACGCCCTCATGCGGTGATGCCCTCATGCAGTCACAACGTAACAATCCATCACCTGGAGTCTGGGTGTGCGTGGACTTGACGCTGTGTGCGTGGGGCAGGGGCAGGGGCAGGTTCTGGTGGCTCAGCGCAGAGCAGTGGGGGTGGAACCCCTGGCTGCGGCACCCCCAGCTGTGGGCTACCTCTTTGGGGCAGTCCATCAAGGAGCCCCGGATAGGTAGGCAGGGCTTACCTCTTTGGGGAAATTGATCGTGGGGCTTCTACACTGTGAGAGGGCACAGGCCAGGCTGGGGACCCCCTCCCCGCTGCCCCCCTAATGCATGAATTTCATGCACTGGGTCTCTAGTTTGTAATAAATGAGTCAACACCTGTTTACAGTCCCACCCTTAAGTCACTCACTTTTAAATTAGTCATTACATCAGTTCTTGACTATGCCACTTGTGTCTTCCACTGTAAATATCTAATTTATTGGCAGTTTCATTTAGAGTTTAGGAACAGAGAATGATATTAAGTTAATAGAAAATGTTTAATGATTTACATTTTAATTAGGATATTAAATGTAAAGAACATTTCAAGGTTATAATATCTTTGCTTATTAGTGACTTCAAATAGTCTCATCTCTTTCAGACTAATAAGCTTTCCTTATGTTTTTCTTGCATTTGCAATTCTGTATATTTTTTTAACCAGGTATTAGAGGAAATCATGTCTTCTAGAACCAAAGGAGTCTGGAATTGAAAGGAAATGCTTTCAGTAAAGTTAATGCTGTTATAATGCTGTTAAACTCCCAGTTAGTTATTTTTTATCTTGGTTTACACTTCTGTAAAAGTAGGGGGCTGGATTACTTCTAAAAACATGTAAATCGAATTTAAAAATCTAAATTTTACCTATAGGACTACCTACTAATGTGGTAGGTTAGATTAATTAAATAATTTATTTGGTAACATGCATTAAACACAAAAATTCTTTATACTCATGTCAGAACTTTGAGGAATTCTCACCCTAGTTTGGAAGGATTGTGATAATGAGCTTTTATGTTTTGTTTTCTGAAGTCTACTAGCTTTTCTGCTATGTACAATTTCCCTGCCCTGGCCAGCATGGCTCAGTTGGTTGGAGTTTCGTCCCAGTACACTGAAAGGTTGTGGGTTTGATTCCTGGTCAGGGTATATATCCAAGTTGTGGGTTCACTCCCCAGTCAGGGTGTGTACAGGAGGCAACTGATCTGTTGCATTGATGTTTCTCTCTCTGTCCCTCTTCCGCTCTCTAAAATGAATGGAAAATATATCAGGTGAGAATTAAAAAAATCAAATTAAAAATACCCATGGTGTTCTTTTAAAGTTGACTGATGTGCTTTTTACATCTCTTTTAATCTGCAGGTTGTTCCCCTCTCTCTCTTTGTTTCTCTCTTGAAGGAACTGGTTCATTTGCTCTGCAGGGTTCTTACATTTAGGATTTTGCTAATCACATTCCATTGGTCCCTATCCTATATAATAAAAGGGTAATATGCACATTGACCTTAATGATAGAATGACCAGGAACAATTGGTCACTATGACACACACTGACCACCACGGGGCAGACGCTCAACTAAGGAGCTGCCCCTGGTGGTCAGTGCACTTCCACAGGGGGAGTGCTGCTCAGCCAGAAACCACCTCATGGCTGGCCAGCGCAGGGGCAGGAGCCTCTCCCTCCTAATTAAAATGTAAATCATTAAACATCCGGCAATGCTAAGGATGTCCGACTAATGGCTCCTGGGTTGCCAGAGGGATGTCTTGACTGCCAGTTTAGGCCCAATTCCCTGGAGAGTGGGCCTAAGCCGGCAGGTGTGGGCTCCCAAGCTGCCAGAGGGATCCTGGACTGTGAGAGAGCACAGGCCAGGCTGAGGGACCCCATCCCCCAAGTGCACAAATTTCTGTGCACTGGGCATCTGGTATTTTTATCTAATAAAAGAGTAACATGCAAATGTGACCATACCTTGGCTCCTAATTGGCTATGCTACCAGCCAATTGGAACAGGGGGTGGGGCAGAGCAGAGGGTGGGGCATGGCCAGCACACGGGGGTGGGGGAGGCTGGCAGGGGTATGGCCACAGTGCAGTGAAAGCAACCACCACCCCATAAGGGTGGCCCACAAGGTACTTAAGGACTGGCCCTCCTTTAGCTTATGGTGCCTGAATCACATGCAAATGAGCGCCCGGGGTCCCTGCATGCCCCCTAGCCCAGCACCCACGATGGGAGTGGGGGGCTGCTGCCAGTCTCTGGGGTGTGCAGAGACCCTGGTGGCCACCACCGGGGTGGAGAAAATTCACAGTGCTCTTGGTTCGTGCAGGGTATTGTGGGCACCAGGAATTCTGGGAAATGTAGTTCTCTTGATAGACCCAATGTAGGAGTGAGTTTGAAGTACTGAGTGATGGGGGTGGGGGACATGGAAGCAGCAGGGTGGGGCGGGCCGGGCTGGAGCGGGGGCTTTAGGACTTGGGCTGGCTGGAGGCTCGGTGGGCGGGGCGCGTGTGGGGTGCAAACCTGCTGGGAGGCTGGCACCCAATAGCCCCTGGATCAGAGAGACAAATCCACAGGGGGCCGGTACCCAGCACCCACAAGCTCTGCCACCCAGGTGCTGGAGCTGCAAATGCCAAATCAGAGACATAAACCTGCATGGAGGCTAGCACCCAGCGGCCCCCAGATTGGAGATACAAACCAGCAGGGAGGCTGGCACCCAGCAGCTGCAATCCCCGCCATGGGGGCGCTGGGGCTGCGTGGGGCTGGATCTGAGACACAAACCAGCAGGGAGGCCAGCACTCAGCAGCCCAAAGCCCCACCACTGCAGACCTGGAGCTGGGGAGTGGAAGGGGGGTGGACTGGAGATACAAACCCGCAGGCCTGGCAGCCAGCAACCCCAAGGCCCAATGCGTAGGCGCTGGGGCTGCTGGGGGTGGGGGTGGGGGCGCTGCGGGCAGGGGCAGCTGAGACACAAACCCACAAGAAACATGTGGAAAGGGAGATAAACTATTATAACTTTATCTCTCTTTCCTCAAGATGAGAAAACTATCCCTGGATTATTTAGTGATGTGGCCCACACCTTTCTACATATACAGGGTATGTTATGACCACTCCCAGAATGCCGTCTCCAGGGAATGACCTACTGTGGCAAATCATCTAAGAGAGGAACAAGCTTTTGTTGGGTTTATTCTGAAGGTCAGAGAACATGCCACCCCCCAACATATGCTTTATTGTTATATTGATGATGTTGAGCTGCAGATTCTTGAAAAACTGCAAGTGCATGCAGAGGATTTCACTGAAGTCTCCTGATCTGTCTAAAATTGGACCCCCTAAAGGA
This sequence comes from Antrozous pallidus, assembly GCA_027563665.1. NCBI lineage: Eukaryota > Metazoa > Chordata > Mammalia > Chiroptera > Vespertilionidae > Antrozous > Antrozous pallidus. The sequence continues at coordinate 25,974,932 of CM050508.1, read as the reverse complement.
ACTTAAATGTCATAGGTCCCCTTGATGGAAGAAGTGTCATCAGGCAGAGAAGACTGACTCCTGTCACAGGACATAACACCCAAACTTTGTTACAAACTATTTCTCTCCACCCCCATTCATCTTTCCTAAAAATCATTTACTCTCCTCTAGGAGGCCTACATCTCCTGTTCCCTTTCCCTAGAAAGAAGGTATTTAAATCTGCATTCTAAGCCAGCTTGGGGAGTTATTCATTTTTCCCTGAGATCTCCCACATATACATGAGGTACACATGTTAATGAACTTTTGTTTCTCTCTTGGTGATCTGTCTTTCATTACAAGGGCCTCCACTAAGAACTCAGAAAGGTTGAGGAAAACTATTTTTCTTCCTCCATAATTCTATCTTGGGAAATCAAGTCCCCAGCTGAACAATGAGGTTGGTTCAAGTATCAAGCGTTCCCAGCTGACGGGAGGGAAGCTTCTAGGAAGAAATCAATGATATTGGCATCAAAATGGGATGGAGGGCACACGTATGGTTGATGGTGGGAGTTTAAAGTGGTTTGACATTTTTGGAGGATGACTTGGCAAATTTGATAGTAATGTTCAAGGTATATCCAAGAGTCTTCTAGGAATCATATCTGCTGAGATAAAGCACAAGCACTCAAGCCCTGGTCAGAACCCAGGATGCTACTGCAGGGCTCCCCTTCCATGATAGGAAAACCTGGGAACAATCTGCATTTTTAGGACAAGGTAGCATCTATGCTAATAAAAGGGTAATATGCTAATTAGACTGAACATCTTCCTGGCGACCTTCCAGATGCCCTTCTAGACATCCTTCCTGACAAAGCCATGTTGGCGGGGCCAAGGCAAAGGAGGTTAGAGGCAATCAGGCAAGCAGGGGAGAGCAGTTAGGGGGGCCAGGCCAGCAGAGGAGAGCAGTTAGGGCAAACAGGCTGTCAGGGGAGAGCAGTTAGGGGGATCAGGCTGGCAGGCAGGTGAGCAGTTAGGAGCCAGAGGCCTGAGGGGTCCCAGATTGGAGAGGGTGCAGGCTGGGCTGAGGGAATCCTCCGCCCCCCCCCCCCCCCCCGGCATGAATTTTGTGCACTGGGCCACTAGTTTCTAATAAATTGCTAGTTAAATCTGGAAGCTTGGTCAAATTCAGGTGTGTGTGTGTGTGTGTGTGTGTGTGTGTGTGTGTGTGTGTTTTAAGTGTGGGTTTTTTAATAAGCAAATAAGGTTTATCTATAAAATAAAATGAGAAACTAAGAAAAATTATTAAGTAGTTTGTTTCTATTCCAATAAGTTAGGCTTTCTTTTATCATTGTAGTTTTATTTGTATGGTTTGGGGAAGTGAGTGGTATTTAAGAAAGCAGCAAGTTGCAGGTGAATCAGCAGCTTGCCCGTAGAATGAATGTGATAGGAAAGATGTTCTCTCTCCCCCACCTCCTTTCAGAGGCTTACACTTCCTGGTGCAGGATCTGGGAGAGGCTGCTATTTTAGCGAGGATGGTCAGGGCAGGCCTCTGGGAGAGGACCTCCGCACAGAGGTTTGAGGACAGTAGGTAGCCACATTTGGGTCTGTGGGAAGAATGTACCAGGCAGAGGAAAGAGCCAGTGGGGAGGTCTGAGATGGAAACCTGCTTGTGGTGTGTGGCTGGAGCACAGGAAGCCAGGGGACAACAGGCATTGAGGTGGGGGAGAGGCTCCATGTAGGACATGGGTTTTATTCCAAATTTGATGGAAACCTGTTGGAGACTTTTTAGCAGGTAAGTTTTGTGATCTAATTTAGATCTTAAAGGATCACTCTGTGAAGAATAGACTATAAGATGGTAGGAATGGAAGCAGAGAAACCCAGCCTAAGAAGCTCATGCAATAGTCTGGGCCAAAAATAATGGTGTTGGAGTCTGCAGAGCTGAGATTCTCAATCACGCCATCATACAACTGTGCATAAAACCATTCCAGGAACGTGCTGTCTTGACAGCTGACATAGCTCATGTATCTTAGAGTGAGAAACTTATTTCACAGACAAAAGCAGGGAAGTTTTGAGTTTTTATGTATGTTTGTTTTAAAGAACTGGGATGTTTATTTGTACTTCTTTGGCTGCTCAGCTGGAAACTGTAGTCATAGTCTGCCCATAGCAGCTGCATAGTTTTTTTTAGCACCTACATATTTGTGTTGTTTTCTTCATTGTCTTGGTGTTTTAATTACATTTACATTTTTCCTGGTCCTGGTTTTTAAAATTTTGATTCATATTTAATCTATTTAAATATAAGGTGGGGTAAAGATGATAAGAAATAGAAATTTCTTATAATTTCTAAAGATTATAAGAAATAGAAATACAGGATGGGGTAAAAGTAGATTTACAGTTGTATATGAAACAAAGTTTATTCTTGTATTACTTATTAATTATTGTATTTTCATATAAACAACTGTAAACCTACTTTTGCCCCATCCTATATTTCTATTTCTATTATAATCTACTTCAATTTTCAAAATAAGGCAGAATATGAAAATTTACATAAGATTTTAATTTTAAAAATCATAGTATGTATGTATTTACCACCTGTGGTTTCAGGCATCCACCGAAGTTCTTACAGCATATCTCCTGAGGATAAGGGTGAAGTACTGTATGGATGGATATTTGGTTCCTATTTGGTCAGTGCAATTTTGCATCTTCTCCTGTAGGTGGCGCGCACTACCCTTCTTCCTGGCCTCCTAAAGACCATAGCAGCGAATCGGAAGATGCCTCTTCCTCTGAAACTGTTTGAAATCTCTGACATTGTAGTAAAAGATTCTAGCAGAGGTAAGAATGAGCCACCTTTGATTTGTATACTTAAAGCACTTTTTTACTATAAAAACTTCAGCTGTGTATAAAAGTAGAGAAAATAGTATAATTACTCTCATGAATGCAACACCTAGCTTCAACAGTTATCAACACATGGCTAAGCTTCTTTCATTTATACTCCAGCCCACTTCCCCATATTATTTTAGTGTAATTCCTAGACATCATATCATTTCATCAGCAAACACTAGTATCTTTTTCTAAAAGGTAAAAACTACCATATTTGTCTTTCAAAAGTAACCCATGTAATAATTATCTTATTATCATCAGATATCTAGCTAGTGTTTACATTTTCAGAATTGTTACATAAATTTAATTTTCATGATTGATTTGAATCAATCCAACTATGGTCAGATATTTGGACTATATCATTTATTTCTTTTACTAGAAAGCAATTTTAACAAATAATAATATTTTAGAAGAGTCCTATTAAAACCTCAACTTGAAAAGCACTGTGGAATCTGGGATCATTTGATTTAAGGTGCTTGATTTCTTGTCATTTTGGTTTAGCAGTGACTATTTACCAGTACTAGTGACTGTTTGCCAGTTAGTGACTGTGAATGTGTTTACAAGTTTTTGCCGCTTTCTAGTATGGTCTGGACTTGTTAGTGCAGCAAACTGCTTGGTTCAACATTTGGAATGGTGTGGTTATTTAATAAACATATATTTAGTAATTACCTATACCTCATGGCTAAGGAAGTCTGACTTATTCAAGCTTCCTATGTCTCATTCAAACGTCTGTGTCTAAAAACTGACTGTTTGGAGCTGTATATGAGGTCATCTCTTGGTGAGCAGTGCACCCAAATGACTAAATTGCTGGCCGTGTTTCCTTGGTTCCCTAGAATTAATGGTTCAAGTGCTAGCAGTGTTTGTTCAGTGAGTCCTACTCCAGACTATAGGCTTCAGAGTGTGTTTTTTTCAATCAGTTAACAAAAGCAGAGGCCTTTTTCTTTTTTTTTTTAATTTTTTTAATTGATTTTTTGCAGTATAATAGTAGTACATGTTTTCCTTCCCCCTCCCCCTTATCCTCCCCCCAGCCTCCCCCACCCCCCAGCACATATCCTCAGCTTCCCCCCCTTCCCCGCCCCAGTGTCTTTCATTCATTGGCTATGTTCATATGCATGCATACAAGTCCTTCAGTTGATCTCCCCCCCGCATCTGCCTCCCATCCACCCAAGCCTCCCCCTGTAGCTTGACAGCCTGTTCAAGGCCATTCTGCCTCTATATCAATCACTCTCCCCTGTTTCTTTTCTTCAAAAATATCTTGCGCAGAGGCCTTTTTCTCAACCTCCTGTATATAGACCATCCATAGCAAACTTTTCAGCCAAAGCTCATGCCATCTGCTTCCCAGTGTGCAGCCTGTTTTCAGTCAACAGCTTCACTTTGTATTTATGTGGTGCCTTTTACTTTCCAAAACAAATTTTAAAAATATATATTTTTATTGATTTCAAAGAGGGAAAGAGATAGAAACATTAATGATGAGAGAGAATCATTGATCAGCTGCCTCTTGCACCTTCCCCCCCTCCACTGGGCATAGAGCCCACTATCCAGGCATGTGCCCCTGACCTGAATTGAACCTGGGACCCTTTAGTCCTCAGGCCAATGCTCTATTCACTGAGCCAGACCAGCTAGGGCCAAAGTAATTTTTAAGCATACATTTTTCTCTCTTGATTTTTAAACCAGCTCTTTGAGGTAGAAGGGACGAAAGACATTGTTCCCACTTTAATATATAGGAAAATTAAGACAGAAACATGTTTATTTTCTCTAGCCTTCATAAATATTGGCCTTAGAGCTAGGGTCAGGATTTTTATCTCAGTTCATTTAAATATCAGTCTATGGAGAGTTTTCTTTAGGTAATAAATCTGCTATAGTAGAAATCTGAAACCATTTTCAGTGCGGCCACAAATAGTTGTAAGAATTCTTGTGCTTCAAGTCCTCCATTGGTACAGCTAACTAAGAATGTGTTGTTTGTAATTCCAATGTCAAATTTTTCTGTTAACTTTGACTTGTTTTCTTTCATCTTAGTTCTTTGAGCTTTACGTTGTTTTGATCCTTGGTGATTCAAACATTTATAAATAGAGAATTGGGTTAATTACACCATATTTCCTCAAAAGTGTTGGAATTCTATTTCAGCAGTAGACCTCTTCCCTAATTATAAGGGCTCCCTATAGGGCTGTGCAGAACAGGGCATGCTCACAGCATGCTGCTCGGAGACTGGAGGGTGAGGGTGGGAGCAGGCTGGGGTCCTCACAATTGCCACAGGAGGGTTTTGCTGTTGGCACGGAGCACATGATGCCACTCCCAGTCTTGTAGCTTGGGTAGAGGTGCCTTTACTGGTTTTTCCTTCTGTGTTTCATGGGGAGACCTAGACATAGACTCCACTCTGCCCCAAAGCCCAGGCTTGGAGATTACCTCTCCTATTGAGAGGGCTGGTCTTAGGTACAAGTGCTGTAGGCAGTGCTGATGACAGTCCCAGAAGCCAGTCCATATGCTTTTTATCTCAAACATTTGCATTTCTGCTGCACTTGATTTCATCAGGAGGAATAGTTCTCATCTCTATAGCAGACCTCTTTCATTCCTGTTTTCGGTTGTGATTATTCTGCTCTATTTTCTCCATCCAGCCATTTCCATCTGATAGTTACTTCTGCCTGTTGTCTTGCATCATTATGGTTTATTCTCTTTCTTTAAAATTTTCTATCATATCACTGGGATTTGAGAAATGATAAGGGTACATCTGCTTGGTAAGTTTACCATCTTAAAAACAGAGGTTTGCTTTCATTTATTTGGAGTGTGCTTCCTCTTTAGGTAGGCATGGATTTTGCTTCATAACAAAAGTAGCTTTTCTGATGGATTATTTGAAATATGTATTTGTGGATTCCCTACTTGTCATCTGGTGCACACCAAAGACTCTCTAGGTGAGGCAGCCCGGTGCTGTGGTTCTGAACAGAGTGTAGCCCAGGTTTCAGTCATAGTTCTGCCACTCAACAGCTAATAACTTTGGACAATTTATTTAATCTCTCTCTGCTGTAGTTTCCTTATCTGTTCCATGGGGATAATGACAGCATTTTTTTCATAGATACGTTATAAGGATTACATGAAAAGTTTTAGCAACGTAATAATCACTTTTTGATGTCTGCTTTTACTATTGGGGTATTAGCAACCCCTCATGTCGGATATCTAGCATCCTGGTTTGGTCAGTTTCTGTGCGAATGACGTGAAAACCTTGACTGGCCGTTCAAGGGTTAATGTAACCTTACTGGGCACTTGGGGCTCATTTTTATTCTAACCTTTGCTTAACTGGTTTCTCTTCTGTTGTGCACTTTGGTGGTTGGGGGGGGGGCGGTGCTGGGGGTAAGAAAACCAAAATGTACTAATGGAAATTTTCTTAAGAAATAAGAGTCTTGTTTTTTTCAGTAATTTATTACTCACTTCTTTTTAGTGAATTGAGCACATATGTTTTTACTGTCTTTTACACCAGTAAGCATTTCTCTGTTGGATTTACATTAGCCATTTCCTCCTAAAGGAAAGAAAAAAAAAATCTGTTTTGAAGAAAAAAAATCTAGTCCATCTAAAGTGAAATGGTAAAAGAGGTTTCCAGTTAATATGGAAGTGTCTCAAATTTTCATTAGTTAGGGCAAACCCTAACTACTGATTCAGAGGGCAAAAGTATGTGGTAAGTGTGAGCAAGGCAGTCTCATTCATCATTCATTGCTAGGAACTGCCGGAAGATAGGAGGCAGAATTGCCAGTCCTGAGGAAGATAGAACAGGGAACAGATTTTTAGGGAGGGAGTGCTTGGAGGGAATGTGCAAGGTGCCCTGATGGCGCAGACAAGGAAGTGACTAACTTGTTTGGTAAGAGTTAGGAAATACCCAGCACTGCCAGCCTCAGTCAGTGTAGGCAAGCATATCTTCCCAGATGGAAATGAAAAGGAATTTGTACTGGATTTCAGTGTCTCCCACAGGTTTGCCTGGCCTGCATTTCTGTAAGACTAAATGAAAGACTGCTAACCCCATTTTCATGCTTGACCTCATTGGCCAGTTTCCTGTGCTGAAGTGGACTTTTTGACTGACTGTCACGTTGTGATGCAGGCTGGCTGCCCATTTATCGCTGAGTCACGCGCAGCACCGCTCAAGTATTGAGACTTCCCCTCGGACTCAGACGCATTCCAGTTCTTTGAGGCTGAGCCAACCACTGCATTTATTAAGTCTTAAGGTCCGAAGTTGTTGCAACATTCAAAAAAATTATAGACACCTCGGGACTAAGCTGATTTATCCCTTTTGTTGGGCAGAGTGGCATGTGTCTTTGGAATGAGAAGTTAATGCAGACTGCTGAGGGGTAAATTTTCAGCTTTCTAAAGGGGAAATTGGTTGAGGCAGCCCTGAAGCTATCAAATCAGGCTGCTGTGTGAGTTATTGATTGGTTCCAGTTGTTAATACTTTTGTTTTTTCTGTTCATTGTCAAGGTTAATTAAACTGTAAACAAAAGAGTAAAAAATTGCTTTAGAGCAGTGGTCGGCAGACTGTAGCTCGTGAGCCACATGCGGCTTTTTGGCCCCTTGAGTGTGGCTCTTCCACAAAATATCACGGCCTGTGCGAATTTATTTTGAAGAAGTGGCAAGAGAAGAAGTTTAAAAAATTTGGCTCTCAAAAGAAATTTCAATCGTTGTCCTTGTTGCTATTTGGCTCTGTTGACTGATGAGTTTGCCGACCACTGCTTTAGAGGAACAGAGGTCCTAATTGTAAACTGCTAATCTTTATGCTCAGGAAAGGAACTGTACTTTGCAAAGCCAGCATTCTGGCATTTTGTTAAATGCAGATTGAATTCTACCATCACAGATAATTCCATGATGGTCACTGAAACTGCCAGTATGCCTAGAAGCTCACTGAAATGACGGGAGAAAATGCATTGTTGGGTTGAATTTAAGTTTAAAAGGAGCCATAGCCTAAGAAAGATGACTTAGCTTGGCTTTGTAACGTACAAAGGCTGATGTAGAATTAGCACAAAACAGCCATCTTGTCAGTTTGACATATCTGTGGAGAATCCTGATAATCAAATTGCCATGCACTTTAGTTTCAACTACTGCATGTAAAGAATTTGGTGTGTTAATTATTCTAGTAGAAGGAATAGGTTAGAGGCCCTTGACCACTCAAAGGACCACAGTTCCTTCACTTGCCTTAGGAGGCACACTTACTCCAAGCCTTCACTTCCTGCTCAGACCGGTCCTGTCTCCAGAGCATTGCTGGAGTCCTGGACAAGCTGCATTTCCTCTGCTTCCCAAGGCTCTGTTCAAATAGCTTCTAAAATTTCATGTTCTCCCTGAAGTTGATTTTCTAAATCAGAGAATGATCTACTTCTTACCTTGACTAGTTTGATATGGAGACCCAGAATTTACTTTTTAAACTTTAGCCACAATATATATTTAAGATTCTTGTTCCTTTCTCCTCTCTGGGCCACCGTGCCTACAGGGAACGTAACTAATTCACTGTTCTTTGATGATTTGGTTTGTTCTTTCAGTTTGCTGTTGACTGTACCATTCATGAATCTGTCTTATACCGTGTAATCTACTATAATATAGGGTCCAGATCTTTATAGTTTTTTCTGTAACTCTTTGCTTGATAAAGAGCTCAATAAAAGTGTTTTAATTATGAGCTTGTGAAATACTTCAGCTCTGAGAAATTGTCCATTAATTCTGCAGCCATCAAATAATGGAAGATTATCTAGCATCCACATGTGGAATGTGGTTTTCTGAAGTGAGCTTAGGTCATAAGTCTGGATTAATTTAATTTTACTACTTCATATTTTTAGCATGTAGAATTTCCCAATTAATAATTTTAAAAATATTAGGAACATTGACATTAACAATGTTTGAAGTAGCATCATTCATATATGTGATAGCATCTTAACTGTGTAAATAAAACAATTTTTAATAGAGACAGTTATTTTAGTATGTTTGGCTCCACATAGTTAAGATCTGCTAATGTGAGTATAATGTACTTTGTCATGCATTGCATATTTTTTAATAGATAAAAATCCATTCCAGGTTTACTTTTTCATGTATTGAGAAGATCATAGGTTTTCCTTACATTTGTTGCTTCGCTTTCAGCATTATTTAAAACTGAAATAAATATATATTTTGGTGCTATAATATAGATTTGTTTTAAGGAAAGTTATTTTTTATTATGTTTGATTTTAAAATTGAAAATACTTGTAATATCCTTAAGAACTTTTATTAATATACTTTTTTAACTTAAAAGTAATTCTGTTATCTTGGTATTTAAAAAAAAATACACATATCCAACTTCTCCATAATCCTACTTTTAGAATTAGTTGCCAGACATTTTCTATGCATGTGCAGTCATATTTCACATTTCTATATATAGTCATATATGTGGATAAATACTCTTCAGTTCATACCAGTGGAATTCTGCTTTATCTGTTCAGCTTTTCCTTGTGGACACATTCTGTTCATCTCATTCTTTTTAATGGCTGCACAGTATTACATTGTATAAATTATATGCTATAATTTATTTACTCAGACTGTTGATGAATATTTAGATAGTAGATAGTTGGGTTTTGCTAAAATATGTACTTCTAAAAATTTTTAGAAATAGAATTAGTTGGTCCATAGGTATACACGTTAAATATTGCTATCTTGTCAACTTTTTTTCCAAAAAAGTTTTTTACAAATTTGCAGTCCTCTTTTTTCATATTAGGTGTAATTTTTTAAGGTATATGTCTTCAGGAGATTCTTACAGCTTTTGTGAATCATTTAATACTACACTGGAATTTTTTCAGGAGATATGTGTAAACTCCAATCTCTTGGGGACCAATATTAAATTTATTGGATGGAATAGACTAACTATTAACTTCAAGCCCAGTGTAAGTCAGTGATTACTCTGGAAGCCTTTTTGATTTTCCAGTAGGCTTTCTCTTGACAGCTATATTTGGGCTTCTGGGTGAAGGTGAGAAGTAGAGATGGAAAATGGAAAGGTTGAAGACTGCCCTTTTCCAGTCTGTGCCATATATGGTAACATAACCTAATATCCCTGATTTGCTCTTAATCATTGGTACTTTTGTGAAAGAGGATCTACACCAAGCAAGAGCCTGCTCTAAATAATTTGAGTTGTATGCAGTAGTCATCCACTAAGAGACATCATCTACCATTCTTTTTTCCTTTATCTTTGAAAAGAAATAATGTGGCAGATCTTTCAGCTTACAGAGTGTAGCCAGCTGCCCCTCCTCTGGGTGGGTAGATCAGCCTCTCCAGGCAGTACTTTGAAGTCTGTGAAATACATTGGTAATTTAGGCTGACACACTTGGCAGACCCGTCTAAAAAGCAGAATTGTTTGATGGCATGACACAAGAGGTCTGTTAACTGAATTATAAAGAAATGAGTCAGTTATAAAGAACTGAGTCATTTGCAACAAACCCTCATTTTGGCATGAAATTTAAATGATTCTTGTTTTGTGGCATGCAGTCAGTGAGTTCTGTGATGTAGCATGGTCTCTGGGTGCAGAATCCTAGGAAATGGAGAGTGTACCACACCTCACAGTTCTCAGGGAGGAGTGGGAGGAATGGGGTATGTGGTTATTTTTCTCCTTTCAGTTCAGCCGCAGTAGGACTATCTTAGCAAGATGTGAAGAAGTCAACCTAAGGGAACGGGAGTTATTAGGAAATTTGGAAAACCAGCCAGTCATTGGTGGTAGTTGGGAGGGCCTGTCTAAATAAAGAGTTTAATTTAATTCTTATAGTGAGTTTATAAGTATAGTGCCCTAAAAGTTAGTGAATGGCTTTTCTTAAGATATTGCAAAGTTGAATCTTAAAAAATATATGGCTCGTGTGTGTGTGTGTGTGTGTGTGTGTGTGTGTGTAACGTGTGTGCTATAAACACCTTGAAACTTTTTTTGGAGTATAATTTTGTAAAACTCCTGTAATTTTTATTGTAATTTTATTATTCTGATAATCAAAATCACTTAATTTGTTTTTTTTTTTAATATTCTAATTCTTTAAACCAGATGTTCCTCTTATCTTTAGGTAAGTTTTACATAATTTGAAGATCAGTAAAGAAGTATCCCCAGGCAAAGGTTACTAAAACAAAGCTTCCAGTTTATGTTGCTAAGCTCTCTGATTGGTGGCATTGCTGTTGGGCTGTTCTCCCACAGCAAAACAGAACAACAAAGTAGTTTTAATACGTGTCTGTGTGTTCAAGTGGAAGCATGTGACACCAACAAATGGGTACCACATGGCAAGAGATGCCCAGGAGCAAGTCAGTGTTATGAAAGGGATAATTTAGTTCTGTTTTGTTTCATTTTTTCCCCCTTCAGAATGGAGAGCGGAATGGAAAGAGGGAGAAGGAAGGAGAGAGGAGAGAGAGAGATTGAAATTTCCTACAGAGGAATCAGGCCTCTCAGTGTATGCACATGGTTAGTTTATTGAGGTTTTATGGCTGCCTGATTTTAATATTAATCTGTATTATTACACCTTCAAGTAAAGCTTTTAGATACCAATGTCTTTATCTTTGCTAATGGAAGTGATAGAGATAGTACTCACTTTCCTGCATCAGCTGACTCTTGTGCTGATATAGAATGTGGCCCATTGTCTGGGCTTAGCCTTGTTTAATAGTTACTTGTATGTGCTTACCTCTCTTTCCAGGTTTTATTCATTTATTCAAAAAATTATTGTTAGGGTTTAGTTTGTGCAGGCCCTGTGCTGGCTCTGACCATTATCTTACAGAAGTGCCTTGAACGTGGTGCGTACTGAGAAATGTTATATGGCAAGAACATTTCTCCACATGTGGTCAGTTTGTGTTTAACTTAGAATACACTTTCTATGAGTGACAATATTGTTGATAGCTAGAAACTTTAGTTAACTAACTTCTAAAAATAATTAACTCCAGTTGCTTACCTAGAGTTCTTAGAATATTTTAGAACAGACATCTGTTTGTCATATAAAAGCATTTCAAGAATGGATATCTTTGATTATCTTAGGTAGGTATATAATCATATATAAATTTGCCCTTAGGTTATTCATTGTCATTCAAATTCTTGTACAGATAGGGTACCTGTTAGAGATTGCCACTGTATTGGTGGAAAGACCATGGGTTTTAGAGTCAGATGATTCTGGTCAAATCCTGGTTTTGTAATTTATTAGTTATGTAATCCCTATATAATAAAATCCCAATATGCAAATTGATTGAATGGCGAATGACCAGTGGAAGGACCGGTCGCTATGTTGCACACTGACCATCAAGGGGCAGACATTCAATGCAGGAACTGCTCCCAGCCCACAGGTCCCAGGCCACCTAAGGCAAATGCCAGCAGGGGCTCCCAGATCGCCTCACTGGTTGCCTTGCAGAGGGAGGCAACCAGTGGGGGCCGGGACTTGCAAGTGGGTGGTGCCAGGCCAGCCAACACGGGTGCCAGCGGGGGAGGGGAGGCGATTGTCCTGCCGGTCGCCCCACAGATTGGCCTTAATTGCCAGTCAGGTCTAGGTACCCTACCTGTGCAAGAATTTCACTGGGCCTCTAGTTAAATATAATTAGCTCTAGCCAGTTGGCTTGGCTTTGTGCAAAATCTTTTTGGACTTGTCTTTCTCCATTCTATTTTATAGGCCTAATAAAACATAACTTACATGTTTGCCTTGAAAATTAAATAAAAGTATAGGTACATTGATAGACAGGTAGACAGTTAACATTAGTTTCCTGTTTCTTTTTACCCTATTTATATGCTCACTTTTATATAAATTGTTTTAGTAAATGAGAACAGTGTCTTAAAATACCCATTTTATTTGAATATCTGAAAGGTAAAAGGCATTCATTATTTTGTGTCAGTTATGCAAAGGGAATTGCTAATCAAAAACCTTTGAGGCTGAAGTGTTTGCGAAAGGAAGATTTTGTTGAGCCACATGCTAGCCAGAGAAAGGACCAGCTCCTGGGCATGCATTCTAAGCCACCAGTAGCAGGGCTGGATGGAAAAGATACCATGTCCTTGGTCCTGGGGTTACAGGGCTCTTTTATACAATGAGCTTGGAAAAGAAAGTTGTAAGTTGTTTTGAAAGAATTTACATTGACTGTAGATAAGGGGGGGGCTGGAAAAGGAGAAAGGGGCTAGTTCTGGGATAGGTGCACAGTCCACAGGAAGTATTGATGTTTGGATGGGTTGTGGGCAGCAGTCTGGAAAGTTCATGTGAAACTAGGATTCAGTGCCTTCTGTTGGTGTCTTTTGGTGATCGGCTATTCTCTAGATAATTGAGGAAATTGCCACCTAAAGTTAATGTAGTTTCAGCATACATTCAGGAATGTAAGCAGTCATTTGTTGGTTTTGGCCCTCCTGCTATTAACTGATCAACCCCTTCTTGTCTTTTCCTTGTACCCTTCAGCCTATTATACTTTAACTAGAGCCCTGGTGCATGAAATTTATGCACATTGGGGAGGAAGGTTGTGTCCTCAGCCCGGCCTGCACTATCTCCAACCCAGGAGCCCTTGGGGGATGACTGTCAGTTTAGAATTGGGCCTAAACCAGCATTCAGACATCCCCTCTGTCAATCTGGGACTGCTGGCTCCTAACCGCTCACCTGCCTACCTGCCTAATTACCTCTATCTGATGCCTGTAACTATTCCCCTGCCTGTCTGATCGTCCTAACTGTCTCTGCCTGATCACCCCTAATCTCTTTGCTGGTCTGGTAGCCCCTAACTGCTCTCCCCTGCTGTCCTGGTCACCTATAACTGCCCTCCCCTGCTGGCCTGATCCCCCTAACTGCTCTCCCCTGATGACCTGATTGCCTCTAACTGCCTCTGCCTTAGCCATGCCACCATGGCTTTGTCCAGAAGGATGTCTGGAAGATATCCAGTCTAATTAGCATATTACCCTTTTATTAATATAGATTTGGGATGCCTCAGAATTTTTCCTTCTCAGAATAAATCTGTGGAAGAACTTTTGCTCAATACATCTATATATATAAAAGCCTAAGCAACCAGCCCACTGTGATGCGCACTGACCACTAGGAGCAGATGCTCAATGCAGGAGTTGCTGAGCTGCAGTGACTTGGCAGCTGCGATTCTCGGGTGACGCACTGGAACCAGAGAGGAGGGAGCCTGATTCCAGGGTGCATCACCCAAAAATCGCTCTCTAACAATCCGTGACCCCTCAAGGGATGTCAGAGAGCTGATTTTGGCCCAATCTCCGCAGGCCAAGCCAAGGGACCCCCACTGGTGCATGAATCGGTGCACCAGGCCTCTAGTGTTAATATAAAGCAGCTTTTTTATTTTAAGTTTGTTCCCTGATAGACATTAGTTTGTTTTCTCTGTTTCTAATTTGAAAAGTGGAATGAAGCTAACATTCATTCAGTGTCTGTATTAGAGTTATGATTTCCTTTAGAATTTATTAAAGGGCCAAAAATGTATGTACCCATTATAAAGTAAATGATCATCATTGAATTTGAGTATACCTTTATGTGCTATACTCTTCTTAAAAAAAAAAAAGTTTTAATATGGGTTTATATTTTTGTAACCATCACTACAAGATATAAAACAGTTCTATCACCCTGAAGATCCTTCATGTTTTCTACTATAACCACATTTTTTTCCTCCATATCTAACTTCAGGCAGATACTACTTACTATTGCTTGCTAAAATTTTACTTTTTTCAGAATGTCATACAAATAGACTCATGTTGCCTTAGCCCAGTGGTTGGGAAACTACGGTTTGTGAACCGCAGTTTGCCGCTCTGTTGACTAATGAGTTTGCCGACCACTGACCTAGACTCTCGATTCCAATAATTACAGGCTGTTATTGTTCCTTGTGATTAAGCCCCTATCCCAGCAATTGGCAAACTAATTAGTCAACAGAGTGGCAAACTGCGGCTCGAGAGCCGCAGTTTGCCAACCACTGCCCTAGCCAGTTTTGCTCAGTGATTAGATCATCAGCGCGCAAACTAAAAGGTTTCGTGTTCAATTCTAGTCAAGGGCATGGACAAAAGTTGATCCCAGCCTCTATCGAGTGCCGAAAGCAACCAATCAATCTATCACACCTGTGTTCCTCTCTTTCTCCCTCTCCTTCTCTCCCTCTCTCTCCCTCTCTTCCTCTCTCCCTCCCTCCTTTTCTCCTCCCTCCCCCTCCCTCTTCCTCCCTCCCCATCTCTCCCTATCTCTCCCTCTTGCTCCCTCTCTTTCCCCATCTCTCTCTCCCTTTATCTCCCTCTCTCTCTCCCCATCTCTCTCTCTCTCATTCTCTCTCCCTCTCTCTCTCCCTCTCCTTTTCTCCCTCCCTATTTCCCCCCCCCCTCCCCTTCCCTTCCACTGTTTAAAACTCAGTGGAAACAATATCCTTGGGTGAGGATTCACACAAAAAACAAACAACAAAAAACAAGTAAACACATGTTATATGAAGCCTTTTGAGACTGACCTCTTTCATTCAGCATAGCACCCTTGAAATTAATATAAATTGTCAAGTCTATCAGTAGGTTTTTTCCTTTTTCTTGATGAGTAAATAGTATTCCATTGTATAGATAAACCACAATTATTTGTCCAATTACCTATCAAGGTTCATTTGGACTGTTGCAAGTAAATGCAACCTTCTTAAAAATAGAACCACTGTTAAGTTCAGTATTTCAAAGTAGAATAACATATACTAATCAAGGAAAATATAGAAAAATAGATAATACTTGAAAAAATTATCTCTGCCCCAAAATAACCTCTGTTAACATGCAAGTGCATTTGTTTTATCTTTTTCCTGTGCATGGAGTTTTTTGGCTTATGTTATATTTATATAGCTAGTTGTAATTCTTATCTTCATTTATTGTTTTTCTGTTTTAATTGTAAAAAGTATATATAACATATAGTTCAAAAAGGTTATTATCAAGCAAACACTAGTGTAGCTATCCAACTTAAGAAATGGAATATTGCCACTATCTTAAGCTTCTTTAAGACATTCCTCATCATATCATTTTTCTTTTACCTACAGTAATCACTGTCCTAACTTTTGTGACAGAGTCCCTTCTTTGCTTCATAGTTTTTGAACTTGTATATTTTTCCCTTTTCTTTCATTTACTATTTCAAGTATTTGCTCTAGCTGTATTTAAATCTTAATGAGAATGCTTTTTAACTATAGTATTCAGATGAATGATTGTGCTATTTTATGTAGCTATTCCCCAATTTAGTGGTTTCTAGTTTGACTATTGGAAATAATGTTTTGTGCAGAAATATCTTTTAACATGAAGCCTTTTTTGTATTTAAGATTATTTACTTAGTATAGTAGTATTATGAATAAAAGATGATGACGTTTTAAGGCCCTTATGTTTGTTGCTAAATTGTTTACAAAGAGTTTTACCAGTTTATACCACTGTGAAACCTTATTATTCCTGGGCCAGCATTCAAGGTTTCTTATACTTCCCCAAATCAAAACATCTCAGGGAATTTGATGGTTGAAAAACTATATTATTTTGCATCTGACATTGATGGTTCTCTTTGTGTTTACTAATAGGTTTTCTTTTTTGTTTGCTGCCCAAGTTTGTGTTGGTGTAAATCAGATTCTTATGTAATGGTCAATGTGACATTGTTACTAATTCTTTTTTTTTTTTCAGATGTAGGTGCAAGAAACTACAGGCACCTTTGTGCTGTTTATTACAACAAGAATCCTGGGTTTGAGATAATCCATGGGCTACTGGACAGAATTATGCAGCTGCTTGATGTGCCTCCCGGTGAAAAGAAGAGAGGATATGTAATCAAAGCATCAGAAGGTAGGACAGATCCGCTTGAATGTAGTTTGTAATAACATAATGAAGTGGCCTTGCACTGTTTTTGATAAAGTTTTTTTATTTTTTATTTTGGGGAGGGAGGAGGTAGAGCCTTATTTTAATTATTTGTTAGTATTTTCTAGAAAATACCCTTTTCTTACCTCATTTAAAGAAAATACTTTTCAGAGCTCTTGTACTGTGCAGTGTACTTTCATTCCAACTGAGTGTTGGTAATTCCTAGTTACTGGCACTGTTAAGCCACCAGCACCATAGTGAACCCAGGAGACCAAATTGGAAGCTGAGAGAATCTAAACTGCTGATTTGTACTCAAAGACACCTATCTAACACCTTTAAGGCAAAACAATAATTAAAAAAAAAAACTTAAAAGTTATTCTGGAAGACTTCATTATGTTAATCACATCATAAAGTTGACTGAGGAAGGGTGGGAATCCTACATAAAAGCTCAAGCAGAGTAAAATCTGCTGAAGAAAATAGGTTAGGCTAACTGTTTGGGGTGTGTATACTTCCTAGGTTGCTAGTTTCCCATGGTCCAAGACCTCTGATTTCTTTTCTTTTTTTTTTTTTTCTTCTCATGTGTAGTTGAATCTGAGTTTATTTTATTAGGCAAGAGATCCAGAAACAACTGGAAAGAAATATTTTACTACTTGTTTTTACTGTTGTACCTGATAATTTTTTTATAACTATACTAGTGGCCTGATGAACAAATGAAGATTCGTGTAAGACTGGGCCTTTGTTCCCCTGGCTGCCAGCACGGCCTTCACCCTGGCCGGAGCAGCCTGTCTGCTCCAGCACGAGCCGCCTTTCTGCCTTTCCCCTCTGCCCAGAGGGATGGAGCAGCTGGGGTGGTGTGTCCCACCTGCGTCGTTGCCATGGCGATGCAAACATCCTGTCCCTGGCTGCTCAGTGCCTGCATATGCAAAATAACCCACCATATTTGTTGGGTTAATTTGCATACCCACTCCTGATTGGCTAGTGAGCATTGCAAAGGTATGGTCATTTAGCATGTTACTCTTTTATTAGGTGGATTTGGCTTCTTAAATTTTTAACAAAGCATTTATTTTTAAAAAGTGTTATTTAGCAGGTACTTGGTTTTGTTTTTCCCTTAGATTTTTCTTAGTCCTCTGAGATTCTTGTTGGTTTGTTTTAATTTTTTGTTTTGAGACTTCTTTGAAAAGGTAATAACCTGGAAATATATGGGCTCTTTTATGTTAGAATTGTG
Source organism: Antrozous pallidus (assembly GCA_027563665.1). Lineage (NCBI taxonomy): Eukaryota > Metazoa > Chordata > Mammalia > Chiroptera > Vespertilionidae > Antrozous > Antrozous pallidus. The sequence continues at coordinate 25,957,143 of CM050508.1, read as the reverse complement.
GAGTTGTCTGTTTCTAATAATTACAGTTGAGAAATTGAATATTGTTTTCTACCAAATCTCTCATTAGAAGTAGCAGTTAAGTTGTGTTATGCTTATAGAATTCTAGAGTGTGTTAGAACTAAATCTTGGGGTTCATCAAGTCCAATTTCCTGGGTTGACAAGTGAAGGAACCAAAAAGCAAAGGAAGTTAAATGAGTCAGGCTGGGTCACACATGTAGGACCCAAGGTGTTTGTAGATCTTTCTGTTCAGTTTTTTAGGCCAAGTTGTTACTAAGGTTTTTAATTACATATGAGGACAGAGTCAAGTTTTGTTTTCTTTGGAATTCACTTTGACTCTCATAATATTGTAATGTTTTAAAGTTTTCATGTCTATGAGATGTCCAAGATTTATGAATTTGAGCAGCTTTGGCACAACTTCTTTATATAGGTGTACCTGGAAAAGTACATATCTCGGTATATGTAACTGGCTTTCTTTGAGAAAAGAGGTATTTACTTTCAGTGTCTCTATCACTAGCACTGGCACATCATTATTCTCAGTATGCTTTCTGTAAGAGCTATTAAGCGAAAAACAATTAGTGTTATCATAAATAATAGTTCCTCATTTCTCAGTTTAAATTAATGACAAAGACAATTATATAAGTGTGATTATCTTTTTTATGGTTAAAGAAATTAAGACCTAAAGATGTGGATTGTCAAAGGAAATCAGTATTAGTTCTTCATCTAAAATTTCATATGCATATGAACTATATATGTAGATATATATATATACAACACACACACATATATATCATATATGTCTTGAGTAAAATCTATAAACACAAAGATTTGGTTACGGGGGTGTGTTTAGCCAAATCATTATTTCAAATTTATGTTTTGTATGTAGTTTTTTCCTAAGAAAGATCTAAGTATCAAAAAGTAGAGTAGAAAGAGATTAAGAACTGTGTCCTACCAGTTTTGATTACTGAGTTGTCTTCTGTTACTTTGGCATATGGTTTACCTTTTAATAATTAAAAATCCCTGGTGGCTTTGCAGTTATAATTGAGCTAAGTCTGTTCACCAGAGATTCCTCCTAATGTCAATCAACCGGCAATTATATCTCCTTTCTTTCTATCCTTCTAATGAACACCACCCCGTTTCCTTTTGCATGGTTTTGTTTGGAGATAGGGATGAGTAGAACAGAACTTGATTCTCCTTGTGGAACTTAGCCCTGCTCATTATAAGAGAAATCTGGAAACTCATTTGATTGATCACATTGTCCCGAGGAGTTCTATTGGCATTGGCATGTGACCTTACTTATTATGCAGATGGCAGTGCTGTGCAGCATGCAGAGCCTCTGCTGTGCTCGCTTAGCTTTACATAATTTTCATTTGCTGAGCACCCCTGCAATTAAAAGTGAGATAGACTGAGTTAATGATAGAATAAGGTCAGTTGTTGAGTGGAAATAAAGAAGAACCTTTAACTTTTTAGCAGATTCTAAGAGCATCTTGAAGGTCTCACAAGTGTTCCAGTCAGAATGTTTTAGTGGCACTAGATCAGATTCTTAAAGCATATGTATGCATGTACTTTTTTCCAGGCTTCTTCCCTTTTGTTTTTGTGGTTTGTTGCAAGCTAAATTATGTATGTTAAAATGCATTTATCCTTTCAAAAACTATGTCTGGGCAGGGAAAATTCTCCACATTTTTGTATTTAGAACAGTTATGTGGTTCCTGGGCAAATCAGTGGCAAAAGCCATTTCTTACAGAAGGCAGTGTGGGCTTTGTGTGGGATTGGCTGCAGTGACTTGAGGGTGTATTTTCCCCCTTTAATTTGTTACCTATTTCAGTTTTGTTTATATACAATTCTACAGAAAACCTCAGCTTAACCTGAGATAAGATCTCTCAATTCTAGTTTTCATGCTGCTCAGAATTCATTTTGTGAAATGAAAAGTAACCTTGTAAGTAATGTGCACATAATCCTGCACCATATGTACCCACAGCAGCTATTCCAGATACCTTCTGTTACAGTAATACCTAATGATTATTGACGTGACCTGTGGGTCATGACCTTTTTCCTCTCTCAGGACACCTATGAAAGACTTCAGATGCTAAAAACGGGGTGAAATGGTGATGTTTCCCTGGTTTTTAATGTAATATGTGCTGATACCTTTTTGAAATAAAGGTGTACCATTTATTATTTGATTTACAGAAAATGTTCTACACTAGACTAAAGGCAATCTGCACTACTTATCCACGTTTAGTTATCACCAACAAAGACATTATTCTGTTAAGGCATCAGGTTTACTAGTAAAAGCAAAAGGTTTGAAAGTTTTTAAGCTTCCTGGCCTTATTCCTCTGGTTCCCTATTTTTGTGTGTTTGAGAAATTTCAAAGATAGCAATATGAAGCTCATCAGCAGTAATCGGTACATAGTGGACACAGCCCTGTAACACAGGCACAGTGTTCATAAATTACTAGAGGCCTGGTGCATGAAATTCGTGCACTCGGGGAGGGGTCCCTCAGCTCAGACTGCACCCTCTCGCAGTTTGGGAGCCCTCAGGGGGTGCCTGACTGATGGCTTAGTCCCACTCACCATTAGTTGGACATCTTTAGCGCTGCTGCGGAAGCAAGAGAGGCTCCAACCACTGCTGCTGCGCTAGCCAGCCATGAGCCTGGCTTCTGCCTGAGCAGCGTTCCCCCTGTGGAAGCACACTGACCACTAGGGCACATCTTCTGCATTGAGATGTGTCGTAGCGACTGGTGTTCTGTCCAGTTGATTTGCACATTAGCCTTTTATTGTATAGGATGGCTTCTGCAGTAATCACATGAGAGTCATTTAGCTCTATTGTTTTTGAGTGTGTTTGTTATTCTTTCCCACTTTTTCTTAAATGTACAAGGCAAAGTTCTCATGACTCAAGTTCATCCTCTTTGGGGTGTGGTATGCTTTGGTTCTTATTTAACACTAGTGACCCGATGCATGGATTTGTGCACATTGAATGGAAATTAATTACAAGGTGGCCAGTAGGACGGGACTGGGCAAGATGGGCCGGACACACCCTGGAGCCAGCCTCCCATGGTCCGTCCCTGGCATCTGCATAGTGAACAGGTGGGGTACCTTGGTCTAGCCTTTGGAGATTGGGTCGAAACTGGCTCTCTGACATCCCCCAAGGGGTCCTGGGGTGTGAGAGGGCACTCTGCAAAGTTGCTTTCGTACAGGGTGTGAATGCAAATGCAAGTGTGTAGTAAACCAGACTTGGGGCAGACAGTGCCCCAGCAACAACATAGCCCATGGCCAAAAGTGAAATTGCATTCCCCGTGAGGAATCAGGCTCCCTCCTCTCTGGTTTTGGGGTGCATCACCTGAAAACTGTTGCTGCCAAATCACTGCAGCTCAGCAGCTCCTGCATTGAGCGTTTGCCCCCTGGTGATCAGTGCGCTTCTTGGGGACAGGCGGAGGAACACTTAACATATTAGCCTTTTATATATATAGATGTTAGTACTCAATGAATTAGAGTGAGTGCTCCACACCACATCTCACTGGAATCACCTGATCAGCTCAGATTCCTGTCTAATAGATGTTGTTGTAACCCATTGTTTCTAACTTAAAAAAATAAAACCCACCCCTAAGAAACCTTTTTGTACTTTTTTCTTAATTGTCTCATCATCAAATTTTAATACCACAAATAGATTGCATTTTAGCATATAGTATATGTAAAATTGTGCTTTCCTTATAAAAGCATAAACCCTACTTTTAAAAATTCAATTCAGGGTTAAAAATAAATTAAAAATCTTAAAAGTTAAATTAAAAAGAACTACATTTATATCTGCTTAATAACTTTTAATGTTATTTACTTTCTTAAATTATAGCATATGAAATATTTTTAAATATATTTTATTGATTTTTTTACAGAGCGGAAGGGAGAGGGATAGAAAGTCAGAAACATCGATGAGAGAGAAACATCGATCAGCTGCCTCCTACTGGGGATATGCCCGGAGCCAAGGTACATGCCCTTGACCGGAATCGAACCTGGGACCCTTCAGTCCGCAGTCCGACGCTCTATCCACTGAACCAAACCGGTTTTGGCAGCATATGAAATTATGTATACCAATTAGCAGTTAATTTAAATGCTTAATAACCATAACTAAAACATTAAAAATCATTCAGAACTTTTTTTATTCCAGCAACAGTTAAACAATTAAAAAAGTAATCTTTTTGGAAATGATTGTAAGTGAATTTATCTTTTTCTTGATGAGTGAAAATAACTAGCTGGTAATTCAGTACTGTCAGTGCTTTCCCTCTGGCACTTGATATAATCAGTGATGAGTTGAGTAACTTTTTGAATTAGAAACTATTTAAATCTCACAGCCTGAGCTACACACAGAAACATCACCTAGGTAGCCATTGGCAGTCCCCAGGCCACCTCTCAACAAGACTTTGCAGTCAGTAGAAAGTTTCCCAATCACATAATCACAGCCATCTATCATCATAGTCTTATAGACATATTTGCTGTCTCCCATGTCAGTGCTGCTCTTGTGGTGTCCTGACAGCCGGGGAGAGGAACTGAATACCAAGGAGTAAGGTTGGTTGAATACTGAGCAGTCAGATAGGATTTGGCTGTGGAGGACCACAAGCCATTATAATCTGTAAGGCTTTTTTTTAATTGATTTTTTACAGAGCAGGAGAGGGATAGAAAGTCAGAAACATCAATGAGAGAGAAACATCGATCAGCTGCCTCTTGCACGCCCCCTACTGGGGATGTGCCCGCAGCCAAGGTACATGCCCTTGACCGGAATCGAACCCGGGACCCTTCAGTCCACAGTCCGACGCTCTATCCACTGAACCAAACCGGTCTTGGCTGTAAGGCTTTTTTATACTTTCCTCTGGTCTCAAGAACCCATTGTCACCCCTTATAATGTGTACTGTAACTGAATGCATTTTTTGGAGTTATTGAATTTATAGGTACTAGGGGTGAAAAATAGAGAGATGAAAATACTTTTAATTACCATCTTGTACTCCTTTTTTTCCTGTTTCCAAATTGGACCTTGGCTTCCAATATTCTGTAGAAAAGACCCAAATATAAAGGGATGCAAAAGAAGTTCATTTTTAGCTTGTTTCATAGGACCCAGATTCTGAAAGTTTAGTTTTTATTTTACATGTGAAAGGTGGGTGTACCTTTCTTATGTACTAGCAGGTGTACACATGGGTCACACATTGCAGTACCCTGGTTTTGGACTTGGTGTGCTGTAGCGTGTTGGTTATGAACCACTGTCCTGTGAATTCTTCTCGCATAATGTGTTCTGGTAACCTAGCCCTCTTAAGTGGCCAACCTAGCTTAATCCAGAAGGATTAAAGGGATGAATGGGTGGATAGAAAACTAGATAAGCATACTGAGTAAATCCCTAGGTGGGCTGATAAATATGGTGGACTCAGCAGAGCTCATAGCCACTCAAAATGAAGGCTTTATTTCCTGGAGCATTTACTCTGACTTTGACCCAAGAGAGAAACAAACTTGTCTTTTTCAGCCATTGATATTTGGGGTTTTCTTTCTCAGAGATGAAACTAATCCTAACTTATAAGTCATATTTTAATTCCTACCTGCCTGAACTCCTTGGCAGCATTAAAATGCTACCCAGCTCTAAGATAACTGAATCAAGTTTCAAGCTAACTTTTAAAGTTATTTTTAAATTATTAGTAAAATTATTCCTTCATTTTCTGTCTCTCAGTTCCTTTACTCTTGACTTTTAAACAGTTTTGATGTTCACTCTTATATTCACATATGCATTGGTTTTATTCTAACCACCTTCATGTATATTATTACCTACATGGGCATACTTGTATCTTATTGCCTTTAAGGCTGTTGTTGCTAACTAACCACTAGCATTTGTTTTCGGTTTGCATTTTTACAGCTGATGAAGACTTTGACCATTCCCAGGGAATATGTTTTTAAAAATGTCTTCTGGCCTCCATTAAAAAAAAATTGTGTATATATATACTTCAAACAAAGGGCTTCCTGTCCTAAAAAAAGAAGTTTGAAATTCACCCTTGTAATCAGGGAATTCATGGATACTTCAGTGATGATGATTAAATAGTCTCAATCTTTACAACTTAGTTTCACTTGGTTTTCTTTCAGGTGCCCTGGTAAGGGTAACTAAGATTATAATTACACTAAGTCATCATATCACAAGGAGAGGCACATTGTACTAGTAAGTGTGAAAAGTGACTGATAGCGATGCAGTTGCTCATAAAGCAGCCATCAGATTTCAGGGTTTGGGTGTTCTTGTGCTCCAGTAGCATGGGAACACCGGGCACTTCATGGCATCTTACACTTCTGGAAAACTAATAGTAATCTTTTTTATTAACATTGACTTAAAAAGGAAAAATCTGCCAAAACATTGAAGATTTAACTCATATTTTTAAAGTTCTCTTTTGTAATTTCAAAAAGAGTTAATGATATGAGTTAATATGATATAGCAGGGGGTTTTGTTTTGTTTTGTCTTGTAAGTTCCTAAAATTCTGCAATACCATTAACTTGGTTACTTAAAATAACGTAAGATATCTAATTATTTGTCAGGGTAAGGTATCAGTGAATGAAAGGCTGTTGCAGCCCCCAAAATAGTAGGAAATACTGTTTGAGAAGAAAGCATGCATGTATCTGGATGGACGGACGGACGGACGGATACTAAGAACAGAAAACAACTTCTACCTCTCTGAGTGGCTTTAAAAATAGTTCTAAAGAAAAGCCTAGAGACCGGTTTGGCTCAGTGGATAGAGCGTCGGACTGCGGACTGAAGGGTCCAGGGTTCGATTCCGGCAAGGGCATGTACCTTGGCTGCGGGCGCATCCCCAGTGGGGGGGCGTGCAAGAGGCAGCTGATCGATGTCTCTCTCTCATCGATGTTTCTGACTTTCTATCCCTCTCCCTTCCGCTCTGTAAAAAATCAATAAAATATATAAAAAAAAAAGAAAAAGAAAGAAAAGCCTGGCCGGCGGCTCAGTGGTTCAGTGTCGACCTATGACCCAGAGGTCACGTTTCAATTCCTGTTCAGGGCACAAGCGGAGGTAGGAGGCAGCTGATCAGTGATTCTCATCATTGATGTTTCTATCTCTCCCTCTTCCTGTCTGGAAAAAAAAAAATTTTTTTTAAAGAAGAACCATTTAGCAAACTATGACATAAAAATGTAATGGATATGGTAAAAATGTTTTTAGACATGTGAATATACACTAAGTTGGAAAAGCAGATCCTAGCATAGTGTAGAGGCTAATTAAGGGTATATTTTTGTTAAACTCTAGTATGTGTGGTACTGTAAAAATAACAGGATGTTGCTCAGTGTCCTTCTGTTGCTGTTGCCCCTGTGATTTAGGACTTAATCCCTTGATGCCAGTGTCTTCATCTAACATCTGCCCTGTCTGTGTACCACAGAGGTGTTGGGGGATGCAAATGGAAGACTTTGGGGAAGTATTTTGGAATGGGTAATCACTTGCTAGAATACACTTAAGGTGTGTGCCCTTCAGAAAATTGCCCATTGGATAGAAATGACAGATTGGGGGTTCAGGAACAGCCGGGTTCCAACGTCAGCTCTGATGGTGTGTGGCTGTGCGGTTTTCTTAACCTCCTAGGTCTCTGTTTTGTCATATCTAAAATAAAGGGATGGACAAGATCACCTCTGAGGTCATTTTTAGTTTTAAAATTTTTTCAGTTTAAATGCTTCAGAAGCAGTGTTTGCCATAGGTACTAACACATCAGCTCTTTTTCTTCACTTTTTTCTTAAGTTTTGTTTATCTGAAACCAGAAGAAGTTTGCAAACATAAAATGGACAGTTTGGCCAACCTTTGCAAGCATTCTTCTATAGGCCTTTCATGCCCCTGGGCCACATACAAAGAGGTGCCTATCAGTGGCTATCCTCACCTTCAGGTGCTCTTTAGCCTGTGCTACTGTTTGCCTTGGGCAAGTCCCCTGATCTTGTGCTTCCCTTTTCCCATCTGTGACATGCCTGTCCTTGGGGGTTTGGCCAGGACTGAGTCATTACTTTGACTGTAGTTGAGGGAAATTGGTAGAAAGCAGTGTGTTTTTAACAGTCTTCATTCTTTTCTTGTTCCTCTACTTGCCCTACTTGTCAGCTGAAATCTAATCCTGAACTAGAGCATATCTGTATAATCAATGTTTGAAGTTATGTTTACTCCAAGTTGGACAAAGGTTTCGAATGAGTTAATTGGGAAATTATAGATACAATCTCCTTTACTCATTATTCCCATTCTTCCTTAATTAGCCCTAAAATACTCCCATTATTATTTTTTTCACTCTAGTTGTGGAGAAAATAGTAAATTGCTCATATTTGCTTTGAGAAATAACCTCTGTAAAGATTTTACCAGGTGGAAGACTAGGAAAGAAGCAATTTATTGGTCCAAGAAGGCAGGGTGATCAGTACCATTTATTTTCAAAATTATTATTTTAATTCTGTCCTATGAATGCATGGTTAATAAATGTGAAAATCTGTGGAGGAATGATGTGTCAGACAATTGTGGGATGATGGCATTATTTTGGAATAGGAGTTTGCAAAACCTTTTAACATAGAGGGTACTTTTAATGTAGAGGTAAAAATCCTTTGGTTTTACACAAGTTAATTTGAGACCGGTTAAAGTTCCCATTAGATGAATCACATTTAAATTCTTCTAACATTCTTGACCTCCTTCATGTTTTGAAATACGAATATGTGTAGAGTATGTGTTGTATGAGAGATACATAATTAAGATTAGACTTTAAAATGGATCTTAGGAAGTGTTAAAAAGGGATAGCATGGAAATAAGCTATGACTTTTTTTTTATACAAGTAAAACGGGAATTTGGGAGTTATGGTTTTAAATATTTAGTCAGAAGGCAGTTGTGGTGATCTATATTAAAAAGGTTCTTTGTTGAAGATACTTTTCCATTAGTTGGAAGACGAGGCAGGCTGGGCTTTGCTGATGACTTTTTAAGAAGAAAGCCGCAGGACCCAGCCCTGTGTGCAGTGCCGACTTCCCAGGCTGCCTTGATGGAGTGTTGCTGAGCGCAGGCTCCTCTCCAGGGCCCTGCGGTGGGGTTAAGTAGGCACTGGTGCTCTCGAATCAGTTTCCTTTGCTTTAAGAGGTTAATGATGTCTGCAGGTGTGTTGGGATTAGCACTGTAAAGTTGTGTAAGGGTTTTTTCTTTCTTTTGATCTTCAGAAGGGGATGAAAGATAGCCATTAAACTCAAGGGATTAGGTCCCCTTTCTTTAAGGATTTTAGGTGCCATAAATATTTCACTTCAGATGCAAGGTGAAGAATTGTATACATCTGGGGGTGGGGTGTTTTATATTACCAGTTAGAAATTATTCAGTCTCCACTTACACGTTAGATGATCTTTGCAGAGAAATTTCTTCCAACCTAGAGTGTACTAAGATCTGAAAAAATGTGTGTGCTTATATCTCGGTAGTTATGCCAGTTTTTTCTCCAAGTACTCTTAAACCCTTTTATTTTTTATAAGTTAGCATCTTACCCACATGGCTTTTCCCCCTTTGGGTTCCCCCTCATTGTATAATTCATTGGTGTACTCAAGAAACTCTTTAAAAAAGGATACACATTTGGTGCAGTGTTCCTTCAGTTCTTTTTAAAGCCTTATATTTTGTCTTTTCCTATTTAGAAAGGAAAATAAGGTTCAGGTGTTGGCAGCAGCATTAGTTATAGCTGTTACATTCTCAGAAAACTGCAGGGGAGCCAGGAGAAAGTCCTAGGTAGGAAATTGTGGCTTCAGCCCCCAACTGCTCTGCCACTCTGTCAGTTTCTCTCCAGAATGGAACTATGGGAAATTGTGTGTGTGTGTCCTCTGTGATTTCCAAGGATGGGTTGTTCGAACATGGAATTGCATTATTTTATAGATATCTATATGTATTAGAATTAGGGTTGGGGGGGAAGGGTAGGGTTTGGGTAGATGCCAGACCTAGAAGTCCAGACCTGTTAAAAGGATTACTCCTTCCTTCCACCCCATCCTATCTTATATAATAAAAGCCTAATATGCAAATCGACTGAACAGTGGAATGACCAGTCACTATGATGCGCACTGACCACCAGGGGGCAGATGCTTGATGCAGGAGCTGCCCCCTGGTGGTCAGTGTGCTCCCACCGGGGGAATGTCACTAAGCCAGAAGCTGGGTTCACGCTGGTAAGTGTAGTGGTGGTGGTGGGAGCCTTTCCCACCTCTGAGGCAGCACTGAGGCAGCACTAAGGAGCAGCGAGCTGAGTGGTAAGGAGCAAGGGGTCCCAGACTGTGAGAAGGGCACAGGCCGGGCTGAGGGATTCCCCCCTTCACCCCCCAGTGCACGAATTTCAGGCACCGGGCCTGTAGTATTACATATAGTCAGTCATTTAGAACAGACGTAAAATACATCCAGTTGCCCAATGGCTTAACTAAATCTATATAATCCTGCATTTTGTATTTTGTCCTGAATTTGGGGACCTATATGGTTGTTGGTGCTAAAGTTTGTGATCGTAGTTTCTATTATATGCCATAACATATGTGACATATAAACATTCCTTTTCCGGTGTGCTCTCATCTCTTTATTATGTTCTTATCTTTTTATTATAGAAAATTTGGTTGATAAACCACCAGGTTGCAGATACTTACAGTATTCTACACATTAGTAATATGAAGAAAGGGAAAAGTAAAATTGTGGTAGTAGATAAGTTTTAGAGATGGGCTAAATAAAGTACCAAGGTGAATTAGTTGGATATAACTCATGGCAGGGGATTAAAATTAAGGAATTAAGAGTCTCCTGCTTGATAACACCCTTGCTCTTTCAGATTAGGGTCTAATCAATTACCATTTTAAGTTTCTGCTTCCGATGCTTCATATAGTGATAGGAATGAGTCTAGGTAGAAAGCTTGCCCAAACTTTGGTCCTAGAATATTACTCTAGAAGAAAGAGGCAAAAAGAAACTGTGGAAGGTGTTTGGCAGCGAGCAAGAGAGGGGGCTCACAAACTCTTTGAAGGTCAATTAGCCAGAAAATGTGCTAAAGACGGGATGTTGTGCTGGATTACCGGCCCAAGAATTACCCCCAAGGTCCTCAAAATGGCCCTGCTGCTTGAGCACAGAGAAGAGACAATTACAGACCTTGAGGAGGTGCTACAAAAGCTTTAATTAAGGGACTTACTTACACCCCACTAAGTTTTGGAAATTAAATTCTTGTTTGTGCTTAACTGATGTTTCTTTTGTCTGGGCTTCACATGTACCTCTGTATTTCAACAGAAAACAGTTTTTCCCAAACCTGTTTCATGGAAACTGTTTTCCTGGGGTGTATACTAGCAAAGCTGAGTTTAATCTGTGAGAAACTAGAGGCTGTTTGCTGGGGAGCATTTGGGCTCAGGTTGAAATGGTATTTATGCATCTTGGTACCCCAGTATCCCAGGGACTCTATTTGGACTTAAACATACGTAAAATAGAACATAAATGTGCTTTGTAGAATTGGAATTTTAGAATTCCCATTCCCAGGGCAACATGATTTTCCTTGAATTGGCAACTTGATGTCTCTAGACACAGCATTGGTTCCTTCATGATATAAAGGTAGCCCTTGGCCATTATCCACATTTAGATTCCATTCAGATGTGACTTCTCTTACTTCTGGGAAGACTCCGATTTAAATTGCATTTAAATTGCTAGAGCAGGTGACCACATCGCCGTGCCTGCCTCTGAGCCCAACCACCTGCCTGCTGCACTGGGGCCTAATCCCTGCCTTTCGGGGTGTGTTCCCTTTGTTGGTTGGTAAAGCAGTTCTCTTGTCTGCCCTTCTCTGAAGCACTTCACTTCTGCCTGCAAAGCTTGGTGTGAACCGTCAAGGTTTTTAAAAAGCTCTAAGAAATGGTGGTGTTTTGATAATTTTAAATTTTCTTTTAGTATTTCTGGTTCACATACAACATCAGTTAAGTGCTACATTTTTTGGGTCTCTGTACCCCTAACAAACTTGAAGGTGCTTTTGTGGGAATTTCAGCCTTGCTCTAACTGAACAGCGGAATCACAGAAAGTGTTCCTATCCCAGTTTGACCTTGTTAGAAATGAAAAATGGCAAGAAAAGTTTAAATTGTCATAACAGGTTAGTGTCTAGTGTTCTGTAGAGTGGAGTTTCTACAGAAACCCCATTATGGGGCTCCGTTTTCCCATGCAGGTGGGAAGAAGAGGATTAGCATTGAGGGAGAGGGCCCTTGGTGTCCACTCCGTTTGAAGCTGCTCCTCTATGGTGAAGGCGGCTGGCCCCTGCAGTCTGGGATGCTGTAGTGCCTCAGTGGGCCCAGGGCTGGGCTGAGAGTTGGATGTTTGACACTTAGAATATCCTTATACTTGGATATGTTTCAAATAATGCATAATATGAATTTCAGTTCTCTTTTCTTCCTGAAGAAAATTATACTTAGTGATACGAATACAGTATTTTTGTTTAACTGAATACCTAACTGATTAATGAACTAAAGCAAAGTTTCTCATCCTTGTTAACTAAAAAAGAATATAACAACTTTGCTTTTAAAAAGTGCTAATCAAAAAGTTGTGTTATGAAGTAAAAATTCTAAGTTCTTTTCTCTTAGGCTTTATTTTGCTAACACTGTCAGAACTAGACATCTGGCTTAGATTCTGAAATAGTCTGGTTTTATGCTTTAGTTAAAATGAATCCAATCAAATTGGAATTTGAAGATAGATAAAAAGAAGGGATTTGGGTACAGTGAGGATTCTTAAACATTACAGCGTTCTCAGGGAAGGTCTTGAACATTTCCTTTCTGATTGGCCTTTAGGAATAGGCTGCTAGCACAGGTCATGCAGATAGAGTTCTGCACACAGGCAGGCTGCTGGGGTGGTGGAGTAAAAGCTTCCCAGCAGCCCTTCCTGTGACTCTTGGTTATACTGCTTACCATCAATAACTTTATCCAAACTTCACTTATTTGCTGACTTTTTTATTTGGAGGGGGAATGGTATTGTCTTTAAGTTAGACTTTCATTTCTACAGAATTAAAATATGCCACTTCATCAGGATTAGCTACTCATGTCTTACTGAGACTACATTATCAATCCACTTTGGTTTCTGCCCCTCTCCCAAGTGTGGGTTAGTAGCCAAATAATTATGACCTTCAGACGCAGCTAATTGAAATTCTTGTTTTAATAGACAGTGAAGCAGAATTGTTTAGTTTGGGGGGTACTATGAAAAACAGACCACCTTATATTTCAATCAGATTGTTTTGGAATTATTTAAGGATGATAATGAAAGTATTTTCAGAAAGATAAACATCTTTCTGTGCTGATAGGGAAATATGTGTTACCACCCTGTGTTTTTGTGCACACAGTACAGCTGGTACTGGCCTGACAGTAGCTCTTCCCTCCCCCCATTTCTGAATTTTGTCATTATGTTGACCTTGGAGCCATGAGTGGAGACTCAGCAGTTTACTCTTTCATAAATAATGCACTCAGTCTGAAGTGGCGGCTGGAGGCTTGTGGCCCAGCTCTGCTGGGTATTTATAGTTTATGCCAGTAAATGTTTTGGTCACATCAGCCAGGAGCTGTGGGCCTGCTGCTTTTTCAAGGTGGTGGTGAGAGAAATGAGTCGTCATTTTTAACTTCAGTGGGTAGAGTGTTGATAAACTCTGACACTGGTCATTCAGTGAACATGGAGTGGGCTTGTATGCTTGCTGGCTTGTTTTTAACAGTTTAAACCTTAACTATTGCTGGTTTGGTAAGACATAACTGTACACTGGCACCCAAGTGAAGGGGGAGTTTTCTGTCTGCCTTGGAATAAATCAGGGGTCAACCCAGACTCGTGGTTTTACAGTTGATGCTCTAACTGCCCAGGAAGCTCCTTTTCTGACGGGAATATGGGTCGAGTTCTGGGAACAAGGTCCTTGTCTTCGGTGATGTACAGCTTGCTTCTCTATGTAGAAGAGAGTGCTGATTTGAGTAGTAAATACATTCAATGCAGACTTTTTATCCAGCAAAAATTACTTTGGATAAACCTGTTTGAAAACAGGTTTTCCCATGCAAGGTCATCAGTTTTATATTCCATTTTTCCCTTTGTCCTTTTAGGGCCAGTTCTGTGTCAGGGCACAGTTCCCCTATGCCTTCTCCTGACTGTCCCTCAGCCTCCTGTCTTCATCCTCCTGCCTGGACCCCGTAATAAAAAACAGGGTCCTGGCTTTCCTGTGTGGGTCCCATGGTATAACTCAAAATACTTCTTTTCCAGACTAGAAAGTGTAACAAGCACTCTTATTTTTTACTTAGCCAGTGGTTTAAAGAAGAATCGTTATTTTTAGTGAGCTTTTAGTGTTAAATGTCTATTGACATGTTTGCAGGGAGAAACATTGATTTTCCCCTCTCTGTCTTACAGGCACTGCTTTCTTCCCTGGGCGATGTGCTGAAGTCTTTGCCAGAGGTCAGAGCGTTGGCAAGCTAGGTGTCCTTCATCCTGATGTTATCACCAAATTTGAGCTGAACATGCCCTGCTCCGCCCTGGAAATCAACATTGAGCCCTTTCTGTGAAGATGGGTCCCTGTGGTGTGGCTCTCTCCCTGAGTGTCCCCTTCTCCCCTGGTTTCCTTTAGTCATCCTTACTAGGAAGGTTGAATAAAGCAAAAAGCACTGTTTACTCTTTGGGTAGATACCACCCATTCTCCGCATCAGGCCACTCGTGCAAACACAAATGTGGTGTTTGGGTGAAGCTTCATTGTTTGATAAAAGCCCGGTGGTGCCAGAGGGTGGGATCCGTTCTGGAAACCAAAGATGTTCCTCAGACATGAGAGCGAGGCCCCCTGGGCAGTAACTGGTGCTATGGAGCAAGGCCCATTCTCCCCAGCGATCGGACAGGATGAGTGTGATGTAGCAGAGGGTGCTGAGTTCTCATTTTCTACCTTTGACTTGTGTTCTTCCTTGGGGAACAATAACAGCATTTTTAGAAAACCTTTAGAGGCAGTGATGACGGTTTAGTAGTATAACCTCTGAAGTGAAGCACAAATATGCACAACACAGATACTCAAAATATGTGAGCATACGTAGGTATTTTTACTCTGATACTCAAGAGTTAGAGGAAACACAACACAGACCTGTCTGCTGGCAGAGTTAAAAAGGACATGTTGATATTGCTGTACCATGAACATTAGGAAACAGTGAAAACCATTATTGCCCTGGGCCATACATTTTACTATAATCACTATTGTAAAATCAGGGCTTTAAATACTTAATTGAGCTACTAGTTTCTGTCTTATTTTATAGGAGGGCATTAGATCTCTGAAGTTAAGCTTCTGCCAATTTGCCTTACCTCACATTGCAGGATACTTTAAGAATACTGCAGTAGGTACCATCTATTGAAAAAAAGCTGGGGTTAATGTTGGAGAAAAGTGCTCAATTACTATTGATATGAAACACAATAAAATGTAAAACTTGAAAGTTAGGTAGAAATAGCCGAGAAAGATAGACTACAATCATGTTTATGGCATTTTTGCTGAAGCTATCTCTAAGAAAAAAGTCGATTACTACCTCGAATGAGGACAGCAATGTCCAACCTAGCAAGACTTGTGAACATAGACTTCCACTTATTCCTTCCAGTTCTGTTGTTTGCAGATCCTTACATTTAAAAAATGAGATATGTTTATAAAAAATAATGCTTGTCAGCAGGTTTGTATTCTGCATACATAAAGATTTCTTACAACTTAATATAACAATAACTCAGTTTTTTAAAAAATGGACAAAAGATTTGAAAAGACATTTCCCCAAAGAAGATAAAAGGAATAAACACATGAAAAGAAGCTCATCAGGCAAATACAAAAAAACAAAAAACAAACAAACCCCACACACACACAATACAAATTAAAATGACTAAAATTGGAAAAACTGATTCTACCAAGTGTTGGTAACTGGAACTTGCATGCATTGCTAATGCGCATGGGAAATTTCATAGCCACTTTGGAAAATAGTTTGGCAATTTTATAAAACATGAAACCACTCATCTAGACATTCTACTCCCTGGTTTACCCATGTGGGCATACAATGATTTTTATGCACTGCTCACACAGTGCTATTGTAGCCATAACCCAAATATTCAACAGATAGATGAACACATTATAAATTACAGTATATCTGTATATCCTATCTAATAAAAGTGATATGCAAATTGACTGTGCCTCCGATCAAGCCATGCCCACCAGTCAATCAGGAGCAAATTATGCAAATAAAGCCCAACCAAGATGGTTGCAGCTACTGAGAGCAGGAGGGAGGCTTGGGTTTCCCCAGCAATGGAGGAAGCCAAGCTTTCCACCTGCTGTTGCTGGCCTAGGCCTCCACTCACTGCTACAAAGTTTCAATTATAGAAGATACAAAATCCCAATAGAAATGGTGGCAGCCACAGAGCTGGAAAGAGCAGAGGCTAGGGTTGCTGGGGTGATGGAGGAAGCCAAGCTTCTGCAGCTCTGGCCGGCCTTGGCCTCCACTCCAGGCTACAGTGTTTCAATTATATTGTAGCCATGGAGCAAGCAGAAGGCTTGGCTCTGCTCCAGGCTACAAAGTTTTAATTGTAGAGCATAAATTCATCCCAGATCCCAGAGCCTCTGATTGGGTCACTGGGGTGCATGGCCAGCCTGCAAGCCATAACAGGCCCTTTACCCCACATCCCAAGGGCACCCCCCCCCCCCAATCCAGGACACTCCAGGGCAAACCAGCTGGCCCCCATCCATGCACCAGGCCTCTATCCTATCTAATAAAAGAGTAATTTGCAGATTGACCATCACTCCAACACACAAAAGGGCTGCCACCATGTGGTCAAAGATCCTGTCTCCATGTGGACACAAGATGGCCAGAGCAAGGGAGGGCCGTTGGGAGGTTCCAGGCCTGCAAGGGAGGGCAGTTGTGGGTGAGCAGTCCAGCAGGGAGGGCAGTTGGGGCAAATAGGCTGGCAGGGGAGCAGTTAGACATCAGGCTGGCAGGGTAGTCGTTAGGGGGTGATCAGGCTAGTAAGCAGAAGCAATTAGGGGCAATTAGGGAGGCAGGCAAGTGAGCAGTTTGGAGCCAGCAGTCCTGGATTCTGAGAAGGATGTCTGACTGCCTGTTTAGGCCTGATTCTACCAGGATTGGGCCTAAACGGGCAGTTGGATGTCCCTCAAAGGGTCCCAGATTGGAGAGGGTGCAGGCTAGGCTGAGGGACATCCCCTGCCTCCTGTGCACGAATTTCATGTACTGGGCCTCTAGTATGTAAAATAGGGAAAAAAAGATTGAACTGAAACTCAAAACAACAAATGAATTTTAACACAGAGCTAAGTGCAAGAAAGCAGACACAAAAGACTACATTTATGAAGTTCTAGAGAGTTAAGGGACGATGGATTGGCAGGAGTCTCCATAGTGGAGAGATTCATGGAAGGGGATTGACTGCAAAGGGTTAAGAGGAAACTTGGGTGATGGAAATATTCTATACCTTAATTCAGGTGGCCATTAAGATGTAGATATACCTTAGTAAAGCTGGGAGAAAAGGTAATGCATCTTATATTTTAATGATTTTGCACAACACCAGCAGATGCATGCCCAGGGTAAAAGGGCATGAATTTTAGAGTTGGCAGGGCTATTTTAAGTTGACATTCTCCCCTAATTTTTGGTTTACTGTGGTGAAGTCATGGTCCGTGGGTCATTTGATAGTCGTCGTCAAAGTGGGGGAGCCATTTGTTCTGATAGCAGCCAGCCACCTTGGCATTTTTTGGGTGGTCAGAAACTACTTCAAATAAAAAACCACTGATACCTAATTTTATATCCCAGCATGAAAGGAAAAAGTCCAATGCCATCTGTCATGTGGATGTTTTTGCCTTCTGAAGCAGGAAACAGTAGGAAGAAAAACAGTATGGTACCTTAAAAAAAGAAACCAGCTTTCAGCTTAGCAGTGGTCGACAAACTCATTAGTCAACAGAGCCAAATACCAACAGTACAATGATTGAAATTTCTTTTGAGGGCCAAATTTTTTTAAACTTCTAATGCCACTTCTTCAAAATAGACTCACCCAGGCCGTGGTATTTTGTGGTTTGCCGACCACTGGCTTAGAGTCCAGGCTCCCTAGCCAGATCATCTTACACTCCTCCTGTCCTGGGTGAGGTCTGACCTGAGCCAGAGCAATCGGCACTGCTGAGGGGCCTTTGTTGGAGGAGACGCATGCCTTCTTGGGAGGGAAATATAATTGATGCTTTCTCTCACAGGTAAATTCTACTACAACCTGACAACCTGCATGATTCTATATAAAGTTTTTTTTCTGCATGTGATCTTCAACATTTTAATTTTTTTAGTTTTTTAGTGATAGGAGGTAGTTAGAATAGGAATTCTCACTGATTTATAGAACATTCAGTTGTTGGAGAAATTCATAGTGTGCCCAGAAGTTACTTGGTTAACAAGTAGGACTGACCTATTAAAAGTAACTTGGAATTCACTGATAATTCAGTTTTACTTATTAACATTACTTAACCAAAGTGTTGAGATATTTTTGTGTGTTTTTTTTAATATAAAAAAATACTGGAAAACAAAATGTTAAAATCTTAATACCACTACTTTAAAAAATTGAACAAATATACCTTTCCTCCCTAATGCCCTCAACTAAGTTACCACTGCTAACAATTTAGCTTGTATTTCTGACATTTTCCTTGTTTGGACAGTCAGCCACACACATGCTCAGAGTTTGTGGGTCATGCTCTACTTACTGCTTTCTGTTTCACCTACTGCATCTCCTGATACTACATTTAATATGTCCATTTTTTCCAGCTCAATACCTACAGACCTACTCATTTGAAAAGGTAATATTCTGTGTTACAGATGCCCATAATTTGTTCAACTGTTGGTGGACATTATTGTTTCCAACTCTGTAGATACAAACAATATTTTTAGAAAACATGGACTTTGACATAGCTCCCTCTAAATAGCACTGGCTTAGGGGACCCCCCCACCCCCCACACACACACACACATACACACACACACAAAATAGTCCTAAAGCTGCAGGACTCCAAACATTCACATTTGCCATCTGATGGTCACGTTCAGAAATGAATGGGGTTATGTAGATCTTAGATGTGACTTTGGTGCTTGAGCAGTACATTATCCCAGGAGGTTAGATTCTTAGGTGTGTTGGGGATGGTAGGTGACTACCCTTACCGTTTAAACTGCTGCTTGGCCTTCAGCAACCATGGCTCCTCAGATTGGTACAGGCTCTACTCACAATCTTACTTCTCAATCTTTGCTTGTTTTCTAGAAACATCACTAACCCCAATTCTTGGAACTAATTGGCTCTTTTGTCCATTTTATAAAAGGCAGACTGGTGGCCTTAAAAGGACACAACTGCTTTCAGCAAAATATGCCCTCTTAAGTGACAAGCTTTTGACACACCAGATGTCTTCCAAGTTATGGCTTATGTTAATAAGGCATTAGAATAACTATTACTGGGGGTGGGGAGAAGGAGAAAGGCTGCCATACGTAATAAAATCAGAGCTACAGCACACTGCTGTGACAGGCTGCGAGGGGCAGCCCCGAGGCCCCAGACTGAAGTCGGGTGGGCAAGGGCAGTGCCAGCCATCAGCCACAGGGGAGGGCGAAGCAGACCCACAGCGATGCCACGGCTGCCGGTGCAGTTTCGGGTATCCGCCTCTCCTTGGGCTTTCCGGTAAACAGAAAGGGTGACTAAATACCAAAGCGAGACTGGGTTGAACAAATACTTCAGCAAAGGCTTTAATTGAATTATGCCTGGTTAGAGCCCTGTATGTTTATTCTCAATGCTCTGTGACTGACGCTCAAGGCCTCCACGCAAGTTTCTCATTCCTCATCCATAAAGTTTGGTCTTGATTATCTCTATTGAGGGAAATAAAAAACATGATGTGATCCTGCATCAGAAACACTGAAAAGTTCCCCCAGCGTCAGGAGGCACTTGTAAGAGAGGATCATTGTAGTATTCAGATGACATGAAGCAAATCCATCCTTTAGGACAGAAAAGGTATGTGCCTGTTTGATACTAAACCTTGTAGCAAAAGAAATATTCTGCCTTCCACAAGTCGCAACTTTTGGAGTGATGCATGAAAATATGCCTGTCCCCCAATAAGCAAGAAACCAGTTGTCAAGGATGCATAGCTAGCAAACATCCACATTGTGCTGGATGTGTACCGGTAAAAGACCAGTTAAGATGTGTGTTGGGCAGAACATTTAAACAAGGAATACTTGGGGTTATCCTGAAGCGGACAAAGCCGGATGACCCAGATGGAATGGTGCCCCATAAGCAAGCAGTGCTGTAGGGGGAGTCAAGATGGTGTAGATGAGCGAACAATGGGCCTGACACCTGTTCCTGGGAGGCCTGGACTGTGCATAATGAACAATCAAAGGTCAGCTAGGTCTAACTTCCTCTTTGATGGTCAAGATACTTAGGCATCTAGCTGATCCATGCACCTTATTCTGAAGGAACATTTCCTACTTTGCATACCCCACCTAGAAATCCAGATGAAATACATAAAGTGATTCTTTTTAAAACATTGGGCATCAGCAGTGATGGCCAGTGATCCCCAAGAAAACAAAGGTGAGCCCTGTGACTGCCCAGCTTGCTGCAGGGGTGGGCACCCCGGCAGAGTGGAGGCCTCTGGGACTTGAGATGGGGCTGGGAGGCCACAGGGGCCTCATTGAGCCCAAAGTCATGCTGATCAGCACATGCATGTGAGGGTGCTGCTCTGTTACAGAGACCACTTACAACTACACAAAGAACTAAGGGAACACTCCCTGGAGCTCACACAGGCCAGAGACGGGAACCCTCAGAAATCAGGAGGCCCTCAGAAGGATTTTGCCTCAGTGCTGGGAAAACCCAACTTTAAACATTACTCTCGTTCTTCCTAATAAAGCTTACAAGCAAGACCCAGAAGAATCAAACTAGTTTCAAATAATCAACTGCAGCCCAGAACAAACCTCACCAATACTAGCATTTATAGTGATACAAAGATATCCAGCACCCAGCTATATATAAGTCACAGTATCTGTTATCCAATAACAAATTACTAGGCACGCCCTGGCCAGGTCACTCAGTTGGTTAAAGTGTTGTCCCAATACGCCAAGGTTGCAGGTTCAATCCCCGTCAGGGCACATACAAGAATCAACCAAAGAATGCATAAATAAGTGGAACAACAAATGGCTTTTTCTCTTAAAAAAATGTTTTAAAAATATCTAGGCAAGCAAAGAATTTAAGAAATGCAGGCCTTAATGAAGAAGGGGGGGAAATATGAATAAAAAACTAAAAAGGGCATAGGTGGCAAACTTAATAGACAAGGATATTGTTATCATTGTATTCCGGATGATCAGGGAGCCAAAGGAAAGACTGAACAAGGAGACATGGAAGATGTATGTTTTGAATTCTCAGGACACAAAACTATGATGCAAGAGATAAAAAAGAATAAACTGGTAAAAATAATACTAATACCTATTAATAGCAGAATTAACTGATTTCATGAAGAATTTGCATTAAACTGCCCCTTCCACAACAAAGACAGCTTTCTAGCCAAATATTTTTTCTAGCCAATTAAGACAGCCAAGCTGATGTGTGTTTAGCGTGTCCTGTGCCCAAGTGGCTCCTCTCACAGCGCCACCCACCTGTTTCCATGTGACCAAGGGGGACTCACGGATTCAGGCCTGCCCACGATTTGAGGCTCACTTTGTCAAGAGGTGCTGACATTCTTTGAACACCTCCATTGGGGAAGAATTTAGCTTGTGCTCAGCCAAGGGGACCCCAAAATCACAGCAACAGAGAACAAGGCCAACAGATGTTCTGAATGTGCGTGAAGAAGCCTTCCGGCCGGGGCTCCCGGTTCCTCCTTGCTCCCCTGTTTGTTTTTGCACGCCATCTAGACAGGCGTGGAAAAGGAAAATGGATTCTGGGCTTCATAGAGCTCCCATGTCTCATGTGGCTACAGTTTTTAGAATGTAGCATTCTCTTCATGGTTCACATTCACTCTCATTCTTCATACGCATCCGGTACAGAGTCTGCACTACAGGTGCGCCCCACTTCGAGAAAATGGGCACAAGGCACAACCACATTCATTAAAGAGCCTTATATTTTCAGAAATGATGAATTGCATATGATTTTTAAACCGCAAATCCCTCGGATGTACTTAAGATTCAAGTTAAAAAAAAAGAAATCCGAACACAGGCAGCTTTTAGAAAAATATTCTCTAAAATGAGAGAGACTACATCCCTATTCAACATGGTCCTGGCCAGCCTCTTACTTGAGAGCCAGGGCTTCAGTCAATATGATTAAAGGGACATGAAGCATTCACAAGTCCCTCAAAGAACCTGGCTCATGGAAACACATTTTTAAATGAAATTCCATAGGACTCGTGCAGGGAACTGAACAAAGAGAGGAGGGAGGGAAGGCACTGGGCACATGGACCGAGTCCCTAGTTGCTGTCACTCCTGCTCAGAGCCAAGAGGACTTGGGAATGAGGCTGTGTCTGAGGTTCAGGGCTGGCGAGAGGGGAAGGTGTGCACTGCTGTGCACACTCCTATGCGGAAAATGAAGGGAGCCTAAACTCAATGCCAGAGGTCACCTCTGGAATGGCCCCAGTGGGCGCAGGCAATGCACCGAGGGCCTTCTCAGCCTTCCTCCCTGTTCATGTGACTTGGTTCTGCAGTGTCAAAGGCCCTTCTGACCCTGACACCAGCCCAGGGTTATCGCTACACAACCGCCAGCCGGGACTTGGTGGGACTCTCCTTGTGAGAGCTGGGTGGAAGGGTCAGGAAGGGTCTCTGACATGCTGAGCCTCCTTGGGTGTCATCTTGGGTCTACTTCCCATCACATTCCTGTGCAAACCCCTGCTCAGGCACTCCTCCTGCAAGGCTTTCTTGACTTGCTGCAGCCTCCAACTGTCACTTTCTTTTATTATTATTATTTTTATTATTTTAAAATTTTTTTTACCTTTATTGTTCAGTTTATTAATTACATTTTCCCCCAATAGCTCCCCTCCACCCAGTACCCATCCCATTCTACGCCCTTACCTCCCCCCCGGTCCTCTCCCATAGTTGCATGATCTTTGTCCAGTCTCTTGCTGTACTTCCCACACTCTTTTTCTCACCAAGCATTATCAGTCCATTCCCTCTCTATGTCCATGATTTTGTTCTATTCCTCATTTTATCCTGATCATCAGGTTGTTAATTCACTTGATTTTTAGATTCATTTGTTGATAGATGTGTACTTGTTGTTCATAATGTACATTTTTACCTTTTTCTTCTTCCTCTTGTTAAACAATACCTTTCAGCATTTCATATAGTGTTGGTTTGGCGGTGAAGAACTCCTTTAGCTTTTTCTTATCTGCGAAGCACTTTATCTGACCTTCAATTCTGAATGACAGCTTTGCTGGATAGAGCAATCTTGGTTGTAGATTCTTGCTATTCATCACTTTGAATATTTCTTGCCACTCCTATCTGGCCTGCATCGTTTCTGTTGAGAAATCTGCTGACAATCGTATGGGTGCTCCCTTATAGGTAACTAACTGTTTTTCCCTTGCTGCCTTTAATATTCTCCCTTTATCCTTTGCTCTTGGCATTTTAATTATGATGTGCCTTGGTGTGGTCCTCTTTAGATTCCTATATTTTGGGGTTCTATGCACTTCTTGGGTTTTCAAGTCAATTTCTTTCACCAGGTGGGGGAAGTTTTCAGTCACTATTTCTTCTAGTAGGTTTTCATTATCTTGCTCTCTCTCTTTTTCCAGCACTCCAATAATTCTGATGTTGGTATGCTTGAGGTTGTCCCAGAGGCCCCTTTTACTATCTTCAATTTTTTGGCTTCTTGCTTTTACAGCTGAGTGGATTTTGCTTTTTGGTATTTCAAATCTTTGACTTGGTTTTTGCGGTCGTCTGGACTGCTTTTAGGTCTTTGTATAATATTTTTTGTTTCAGTCAGTGTATGCTTAATTTCTAGTTGGTCTTTTTTCATATCCTTGTAGGCGTTGTTCATTTCTTTGTAGGTGTTATTTATTTCGGCATAGTTCTCATTAAGTTTCTCGGCCTTTTCTAGTAGCCTCTTCATAAACCTAATTACTGTGGTTTTGAACTCTATGTCTAGTCGTCTTTTTTCCTCCATTTCTTTCACAGCTGAGTTCTTTCCTTTTCTCTGCATTGTGGTTGCTTTCCTGAGTTGGTCCCTTAGCAGTGTGTGATAGGTATCCTCTAAGGAACAGTGGCTCAGCTTCCTTATGCAGCACCCGGCGTCAGCCTTAGGTCCACCCTACTTGGCGCACAGCTTCAGCGTCTAATGGGTGCGCGGCGTCAGCCCTAGGTCCGCCCTTCCTGGCATATGGCTTCAGGTCTATGGGGCTTGCGGCGTCAGCTTATCTGTGTGGCTCACGGGTCTCGGTGTTGGGTGGCAATGTAAATCCACCACTGGTCTCCCCGTTGCCAGACAACTCTGCCTCTCCCCAAATGAGTCTGCACAGCCAAAGACTCACTCAGGGATGTAAAACAAAGCAGTATGGTGGTCTCCAAGCAAGTGAGTCGCACGTTCTCTGCCCACGTTCTCTGTCCAGTTGCACACTCCAATTTACTCGTGCACTCTCCCCAAACACACAGACCTCAGCCGTGCCCGGGATCCTCCTTTCCCCGACCTGGGAGCTCGCCTGGAACTGGGGGGTCGGTGCTGTGGGAGGCCTCTGCCCTCCCCGCTGGAGAAACCAGCCGGGCTTGCTGTCTGCCGCCTGTCCCTCACCGCTCGCTCGTGCTCCGAACCTCAAAGCTGTGTACCGCTGCTCCTGAGTCACTGCTGTGTCCCGCCTCTACTTTTATGTGCGGAATTTTCCCTCAGCCAGCTCTCCCGTGATTCTGGACATTGTTTGTTCTGTTGTTAAGTTGTAGTTTCAGAATTGTTGCGTGGACAGCTAGATAGGTGCTCACCTATGCCGCCATCTTAGTTCTTCCCCCCCAACTGTCACTTTCAACACAGTGACATTTATGTGCAAATATGATATGAGGGTGTCCTTTAGTATCAAGGAGTTAGAGGGTATGTCAGCACGAAAATACAACACTTCCTGCCGATCACATCTGTGACCTCTGAGACACGCCATTAACCCATGCCGTGCTCATTGAGAAGGAGGGGTAGTTAATTCCAGTTTGGGGGCTGTAGCCTTAACACTTGATCTTGAATCATGATTCTAAGCACATGTCTGCTCTCCTGAGCATATTGCACCCAGCCTATTCAGTATGAAATACACACTGTTCAAAGGACAAATAGGATTCTAGCCTTAGCCTTGCAAATAAAGATGTCAGCTTTCTGTACCATTTCAAATTGCAAATGTGTGATGTTTGAAGGCAGAGCACATCATTGTAAAAATGTGAAATAGGATCATGTCTATTTGGTTCAGCAAATAATGAACTCATCTGTGAAAACCCTTTAGTTAACTAGCAACAGCTATAACATTTACCTTTCAACACAGTGACATTGATGTGCAAATACGGTATAAGGGTGCTCTTTAGTATCAAGGAGTTAGAGGGTATGTCAGCATGCAAACGCACTTCCTGCCGATCACATCTGTGACCTCTGAGACACGCCACCAACACTTGCCTGTGGTTGAATTATGAGGAAGAATTATCTAGCCTGCTATATATCTTTGTTCCCTCTCTATAATTTAGGTCCAATGAACCCTGAGAAAGAAAGTTTAGGAGGGAAAAAAATCTAAGGAAGCAGAAACTGTTTTTTAAAGCACCAAGTCATGATCAAATAAATGGGTTTATTCTTTAAAGGATACATTTACATATCGATACATAAGCAAGACATCAGAAATGTCTAAACTAGAAAGCAGAGCCTGAACCCCCACAGGCTTTGGGGACACTCGGGAGTCATCGGTCCCTATTTGGGAGAGAAAATCCCACATTTCAATGCGATCACCTGGCATGCTGTAGAGTGAGTTCAACCTCCCTTAGGGGTTTCAGTTGAGGCCCTTAGGGGTTTCAGTTGAGGGGTCTCTTCTATGTCTGTCTCTTCTGTGTACTCTGTTATGGTATATATAGGTCTGAGGGAAACTGGCATGAAAGGACCACTATTTAGAGTGATGGTTACAGAATGGATGGTTACAGAGTGGTGGGGAGTGGGGAGCAGGAGAGAGGGGTATTTTCCCACCTGGCTCCTGAGGCCAATGATCCTGAGGGCTTTGGGGGTCACAGGTTCCAAATGCAGGGATGGCCACACCCCAGATTGTCAGCTGCTATTGGATACATCACTGTAAGCTTGATTTTAAAGTTCCTTTTTATTTTGATGGTAGTTGTATTTCTCAAATTTCTGCATCTGTTGAATTTTCTGAAGTAATTGCTTTCCTCAAAAAAAAAAATATTTTTAAAGTTCTTGATCTTCAAGATTCCAGATCAAGAGGGGCTTTGGACCAAGACTGATGGTAAACCAGCAGGGGGCAGTCTTTCCCCAGAGAGAGAATCTTAATGCCTTACCCTAAACCAAGGCAAACTCTGATGGGCATGTGTGGGTGTGAGCAATGGATGAAGAGGACTGGCAAAGCAGGAGCTCAAAAACTCAGCGTGGCCTCATCCATACACATCACTCTCCAGGAGCTGTGAGAAGACACTTGAAAAAGTGACTGACTATGCCTAATCCCTGGGCCATTCTTTAATGTGCTATGGCTCAATCCAAACTGCGCACACAGCCTTACATACACCAGCATAGCTCATGGACCTTCATACGTTGGCACTTAACACGGAGAGACAGGCGGTAAAAACTTTACAGGCACACGAATGGCCAGCGCCACTGCTGTGACAACAGACGACACAAGTGGCAAAGGCTGACCCTTTTGTCAGATGGCCTCAGAGAGATCCACTGAAATCCGTTTGCATGATTATCCAGTTGGGGTTTTGGGGGGCGAAGGGTGGTGGAATTACAGGAAAGTGCCTCATCCATTGCACGTGGGGGTGCCTGTCAGCCGGACTCTCCCAGGACTGCCCCCAATCATGGTGCAGCTCTAACCAATTTGATGTAAAAATAGTCAGAATAGTCAAATGGCAGCCGTTTTCATTCTGACTTCTCACTATGGGAAGTCTGAGAAGAATTTGAAGGAAAAACAGGATGTTTTACTAAAAATTATTCCGAGGAAACTGGAGCAGCAAGTCAAATACAGAAGGTCGTTCCGGCAACGAGGCCGGGGACCTACTAGAGGGACAAAGGAGGTTTCTGTTTTCATGCTGGATGCGGAGCTGAGCGGGGGAGCAGCCTAACTCTCCGCAGGGTCAGTGCTCCCACAGAGTGAGCACAGCGAAGCTAGTTGGGATCCTAAGTCACTGCTTCCATGGCCCAGGTACTGGAGGGCAAAACAAGCTTCGTTAACTACAGGTATACCCCTTTCTGAGAAAATTGTGGCTACTTGTTCCCGACTCCTAGCAAGCGGAGAGGAGCCCTGTGAGGGAGCCCGGTGTCTGCACAAGGAGAACACCACCTCGGTGTGAAGGCTGTTGCGTTTGGTTGGCTGGTTTTCCCAAAAGAGGCTGATGTTATTCTTGCATTAATTCCCCTTAAAATTGCCAAGAGATAAGAGGTGGGAAGATAGAAAGGGGGCTGTGATGATTCTATTTGGCAAATGAGAGAGACAGGTTCACGGAAAGTAACAGAAATGGAGGAGCCATTGTCAGGATGAGGCAAAGTCCTGAGGGCGAGTCCCTCTGTCAGGCTCCTGGGAGGAGTATGCCCTCTGTCCCTCCCCTGGTCACTTTAACATGCAGATGACAGTTTGTACTAAGCAAAAAAAAAAACAAAACACAAAAGCTGGGGATGGCCAGAGGGCGTATCCCAAGTCATTCTGAAGCAGCAGAGAGAGGATACCCGGGAGACGCCCAGCTGGGCCTGCTTTAATGAAAGCTAAACCCTCCTGCCTGGAGTGGTGGCAGCAGCCAGCTCTTCCCTGGGTCAACAGTGCAGTGATGGCACCTAGAATCCTGCAAAATGTACAAACGAGGAGGAGCAGATCCCTGTCTCAATATTCACGCCTGCAGAGACGGGGAAGCGTGAGGGGAGCAGGCCTTTGCCTGGGACCTCATAGCTCGGTGCCCACCCTTCAGGGCATCACAGTGAGGTCGGCAGCACTCTGACCCCCCAAGCGGGCAGCCCGATTCCATCAAACTGGCGAGAAAGCCACCCTAAGGTATGCCCTTCCCCAGGGTGCCTCCCGGACCAAAGGTCCCAGTTGCTGGGCCCGGTCATAACTGGGGAGAATGCTCCACCTTCAGTCTGCAGACCCGTCCTCTCTCCAGAGTCCAGTGAGGCCTGTGGCTGTTCCTAAATCCCCCACTATCCCTGCCATCCCCTGGCTTAGAGTCCCAGCTGGCAGACAGGGTGGGGACCTTCAAAGAACCCAGCAGTGGCTTTAGCCTGGCGTCACCTGCCACGTGACCCTTCCAGGCCAGAGGCTCCTATGAGACAACTTCCCTTTCACACAGCACCGGCATTTATCACGGGTATCAGCAAAACAGACATATGACTTAAAGGATTTTCTGAAAAATAAAATGTGTTGTCAAGACCTGCCCACCCAACAGATTTCCTACGTCTTTGTCCAGTGGGCTCATTTCCAAGTGCCCGGGGCTCAGAGTAGTCCCAGAAACCTATGCAACATGGGCACAACGGTGGTGGCACAGATGCCAACCGACGTGTAGGTGACAAACTTGTAAGGCACTTCGATCTCCAGCCTCCGCCGGGCCTCCTTGTTCCTGGCGACCACCTTGAACCAGGAGTATAAGACCTGCAGGGACAGCTTCTGTACCACCTGACGCACCAGGAGGATGAGCACAATCCCCACCATGAATTTGGTCAGACCCAGAACCAACATGCCAGCGGTGAGCGGGGGGATGTGCTGGAGGACGGGCAGAGCCTCCGTGGGCTCGGCCACCAGCTGGAAAAAATGGTTGATCCAGACCCCGATGGTCACCCCGGCCCCCGCGGCCAGGACGGTGGTGGTGTCGGCCCGGGTGGGGCTGTAGTACTCGGACACGGGGTAGTTGTAACACAGGAAGAAGGGCACCACGATGACACACACGGGGAAGAGGGGGCTGGCCGAGTCCAGGCGGTCGATGAGGGTCCAGGCGGGGCAGGTGAGGGTGATGAGGACCGCGGTGATCAGGACGCCGCCCAGCACATCCTGCGGGGAGAGAACAGCCAGTGAGTGCTTCCCTGTGTGCGGGCAAGCCGAGGCAACCATGGTGGAGCTGATCCTTAAAACGCACAATGTTCACATTGTTTTATTTTGTAGTACGTGTTTGGAAAATGGAAAGTGGTAAAAATCATAGGAAGGATACAATAATCACGCTATTCGCGTTAGGCATTTTCTTCCAGTGTTTCTGTCTTTTGGAACAAATTCTGTGTTTGTTTTCTCAGTGCGTAGCTTTGATCCCATCGTTCCTTCCACCTGCTATTATTTTTTATTTAAATGTGTGACAAGCACTGCCATGGTGTTCACAGAGGTGGCGCCATCCTCCCCTGGTGGCTGGGCTGGGGCTGCAGCCAGAGGGGGCAGGACCCACAGTCACACAGCAGCAGCCACTCCTCGTCACCTACAGGGTGGGTTGAGGAGTTGTTTTGGCTGTGGTGGTACCAAAGCACCACCGGACACAAACTCCCTGAGTGGCTGTTCTCTGCTTTACTCAATCAATCCTTCTTTGGAGCATTTTAGATAGTGATTTTTCTTCCCTCCATTTTTCCCTCTGTCTTTTCCTCTCGTCCTTAAATGCCTGTTAAAACATCTTTAACTCCTTAATATCATCAGATTTCTTTTTCCTTTAGCATTCCCATTGCAAACTTTATTAGAAATGAAGTCAGTGTAATTAATGGACACATACATCTAAGTCAGAATAAGGAGCTTGCTATGGTTTTGTTATAGCTTCACCAGGATTATTTTGAGAGTTTATGGTTGAAAAATGTAAAACGTTTCCCCCAGTGCGCTGGAAAATCTGGAAGACACCAGAAAGTAATACATATGCATTGCAGATAATCTGGGAAACACTGAAAAGTGTAAGAAAAAAAATAGGTCCTTCATTATTTCTCTTGGAATTCTTGGAAGATGTTCTTTCTTCTTTTGAACACTGTTCCCTGTGGATGTACACCTTTTTACTTAGCAGACCTTTAATATCTCCATTACCTAGAGCCAACCTTGTCTATATTCTGGCATCTTGCTTTCCACTCTTTTTTCATATATATAATGTAATTCTAAAGGCTTGGTCTTTCATTTTATAATAACCTCATTATTTCTCTTGCTTAGTTCCTAATGATATCTCAAACAAGGGGTGAGAATTAAACCTTAGGAAAAATCACTGAGGATATAGTAAATTTCAGGATGAGTGGGCTTGCAATTCTGTAATTGAAAAGGGAATGAGGCTAGTGTGTATGGATCTTGGTGGTCCTTTGGTGCTGGAGAATAGAGAGCAAACACAGGCTGGAGACACCTCAGACAAGACCCTGAAGTCTAGTCCACTCCATAAGGACTGCAAGTGGGAGCCAAGGGGAGCCACTGAAGTAGCTTTCACTGGGTACCAGCATAAGGAGACTTTCATGTTTAAAGGATCATTCTGACCTCAGTGAGGAGAACAGATGAAGGAGCAAGAGTGGATAGGGAGACCGCCTACCTCCTCAAGAGGAAGTCTTGTGGCCCCACTGTCTCTATATGGCACCTGGGCTTCACCTGCTCTTTCTTCCACCACCATCTTTCTCAGTGACCCCCATGGGCAGGATTCATAGTCTCCTCAGTCTCCTTTCCCACGATTCCTTTCTCCAGGCCTGTTCGTATGCACTGATGTTGACTTATTTTTGAAAGAAGGAAAATTCCTTCATTTAAGTATCCTTAAATGAAGAGAGGACATGTTGGGAGTCCAGCGCACTACTTTACACTCAGCAGCAGTTCGCTCACAAGTGTTACTCAGTGCCAGAGAAAGAGACCACTAGCTTGACTTATAAAGCCATACTTTTGGATTAAATGTTCTGTACCAGTTGCCTCCACTTTCTCAACATGAAACACAAGTGCTGTTTAAATTCCTAGACTTAGAATACAACATTTGCAAAGGCCACTCAGACACTTGGTGGTTGTTTTTTTCAGCATTTATATGTCTTTGACCAAAGAGCCTCATATTTTCCCTTGGGAATCCACAAGGTTCTGGGAAAATATGGAATTGGGGCACAAGGCCAAGGTAGGCCAATCAGTGCCCTGTATCTCCTGGTGGCAGTGACCAGTATAGGAGTGGTTATGTGGCCTAGGCTAGCCCTATTGGAATTCTTGGAAGGAGACAGTCTTTCTTCTGAACACTGTGACCTGTGGATTTATATCCTTTTACTTAGCAGACCTTTAATATTCAGTTTTTATTAATGTCACCCTGCACCAGCCTTAGCTCTTCTTTGACCCTTAAGTCTCTCCTTTAGATCTTTCTCTCCTATTTCCACATCCTAAACATGAACATTTCCATAGATTCTGTCTTCAAGCCTCGCTTGTTTTCTCCCCTGAAGAGTTAGTGTGGGTCTACCTTCCATTAACTGTCAGTGTGACTCTCACATCCATGGCTTCAGGTGTCTCTCAAAAACCTTCATTCTGCACGTGTTGACAGAATGCTAGACATTTTAAAAAAAAATACGTTTTTATTGATGTTATAGAGAGGAAGGGGAGGCATAGAAAGATAGAAACATCAATGGGAGAGAAATGACATTGATCAGCTGCCTCCTGCAGGATCCCTCACAGGGGACTGAGCCTACAACCGGGGCATGTGCCCTGACTAGGAATCAAACTGATGATCTCTTGGTTGCTGGGTCGATGCTCAACAGCTGAGCTACATTGGCTGGGCCAGCATGCTAGACATTTTCACCCAAAGGACCAATGAGCCCCACAAACCAACTTGTCTAAAATAAAAATCACCCACAATCAAATAGAAAAATGGGTAAAGGAAATGAGAAGTTTATAGAAAAGGACTATGGATGCCCTTTAAACATATGGAAATGTACCTAAACTTACCCATAAAGAGGTTTATGGTGAGGAGAAATTAAAACTTATTCACACAAAAATTGGACATGAATATTTAAGTAGTTCTATTAATCATCACCAAAACCTGGAAGTAACCACAAATGTCATTCAGGGGGTGGATAGGTAAACTGTGCTACAATCATACAACAGAATATTTCTCAGCAATAAAAAGTAACCAACTACGGATGCAGCAACAGCTTGAAATCTCTAGGAAATTATGCAGAGAGGAAAAAAACAATCTCTCAGGGCTACATACTGTTTGGTTCTATTTGTAAGAAATTTTCTATGCACCTATACTGATGGAGACGAAATCAGTGGTTGCCAGTATCTAAAAGTGGGAGGAGCATTTGACTACAAAGGGACAGCCTGAGAGAGTTTTTTGGGGGTGATGAAACTATTTGGTATTGTGGGTGTGTCTACCCAAATCTATATGTATTAAAATCCACATAACTTTACACTCAAAACAGTCAATTCCACTGTTACTTTTTAAAAAAAATTACACTTCAAACAAAAATTAAAAAGCTAGTGGTCTCTTTCTTTGGCACTGAATAACACTTCTGAGCGAACTGCTGCTGAGTATAAAGTAGTGCGCTGGACTCTAAGGTTCCCCACATGTCCCCTCCTCCCCCCACCCCATGCTGAGAATGTGCCTCTCGCCTACCAGCATTAACAATAATCTGGAGGTGTGACAACATCCTGTTGATGAAACAGGAGAGGGGAAAAAGGACTTTTGTCTATTAATCATATGAATGCAAAATGGCACAACCCTTATAGGGAGGAACTTGGCAATATTTTTTTAAATTATAAGTTCATTTAACCTCTGACCCAGAATCTCACTCTGGGACTGGAACACACGGATACACCTACCCACATCTGAAATGAGGCGTTTACAAGCTGTCAGCTGTAGTTTGCTTGTAACGGCAAGAGACTGGAAACGCCCAGTTCCACCTGTAGGACCAGTTCAATCTACCCATGGCACGCTCACACGAGGGTGCTCTGCAGCTGGAAGAGAGGCGGTGGCTCGCATGTGGAACTTTAAAAAGCATGAGGTAGCCCATATGACATGGCTCAGTGGTTGAGCGTTGTTCCATGCACCAAGAGGTCATGGGTTCGGTTCCCAATCAGGGCACATAACTAGATTCGGGCTTTATCCCAGTAGAGGGGGCATGTAGGAGGCATGTTCTCTCTCCCCATCTCCCTCTAATAATAAAACACTCAAGGGCAAATAAGTGAGTCCCAACAGGAAACACTGAGAAACAGTAGCCTATCAATCAGGGGTCAGAGCCCTGTGTGCTATGAGTTGGCTTAAGATATATCATTCCAGGGTTTCTCTCACCACTTTCCACCGAGTCACACAGGTCTACTTGCTTTGCCTAAACGTGCCTCGTACAGTTTCATCTTCCAAGCTGTGCAACCCTCTTATGTGCAGCACACTTGAACCATCTCTATCAAAAACTTATCAGTTCACCTAAGGCTTCAGGTATCACTGCAGCTGCAAATAACCTCTCCCTGAACCGAATGGGAAGGCACCTGCTCAATATCACTCCAAAGGCCCTTCCCTTATATTGCCTTTGCTGCAGGTCATATGTCCACAGGCTTTTTCCGAGTAGATTATGCCTTGGTCAGTAAAGATGAGCTCTCCTGCATGTTTGCACGATTCCTCATTCCCAGCTCAGTGCCTAACATGCAGCAGACATTCTGTCGTTGTGACTGGAGAACTTAGTGCCCTTTTATCCTGCGCATCCAGAGTATTTAATATGCATTGTTCCAATACATAAAAAGTTGCCTTCCTTCTCTGTCTTCCTCTGTAACTGCAATTATCAAGTTCCAGGCATCTGGTTGGAATATTTATTCTAAAATGAATTTTGTTCATCTTCAATACACCAGGAGACTAGACTATTTTGGTCCACAGACAGCATTTGAGGCAAAAGTAATTTTAGTCAACATGGCTGCTGATGTAGTTTTTTTTCTTCTAGCCACAACAGTTTGACTTTTAGCCATAAAAGGCGATAAAAAGACATTTCGGTATTTCTGTAAGGAAAATACTTGAACTATCGCTCATGAGATTTCTAATTTGGGGCTCTAAGTTTTTAATAACAACTGTGCTAAAAGGCTTCTAAAAATAAGAACTGTAGTGCTTGAATCTTCTTGAACAACTTTTACATGAATTTTTTCAGGTTACTAAATTCACAGAAACCATGAAAGCTCTCAAATCTCCAACTTGGAATTGCACCTGCTGTTTGGAGTCTGACAGATTGGAAGTCAGGGGGTGATTTCTTTGGAACTGCACGCCTGGTCATGTGTTTGGCACAGTATACTAAAAATGAGATTAAAATGGTTACTGCTTTCTTATCTAATGACATAGCAGGAACATTTTCCATTTGAAAAGATACATTTCTGCAATTTGCTTTTGTGTGTTTTTGTTTGTTTGTTTTGATGTAACCAACCATACATGAGATACATTGCGCATAATTCAAACTTTACACAAAGGATGACCCTAACTTTATATGGTATATAGCTGCATGCATGGGTAAGATATGAAAAAAAACACAAACTAAAATGTTGAGTACTTTTTTCTGTTTTGATGTATCCATGCTTTGCAGTATTCTCTAAATTTTCTAGTTAACCCCTGTTGGTTTTATTATAATAAAACTAGAGGCCTGGTGCACGAAATTTGTGCATGGGAGGTGGGGATGTCCCTCAGCCCAGCCTGCACCCTCTCCAATCTGGGACCCCTCGAGGGATGTCCGGGCAGTCGGACATCCTTCTCACAATCCAGGACTGCTGGCTCCAAACTGCTCACCTGCCTGTCTCCCTGATTGCCCATAATCGCTTCTGCCTGCCAGCCTGATCACCCCCTATCCACTATCCTGCCAGCCTAATTGATATCTAACTGCTCCCCTGCCAGCCTGTTTGCCCCAACTTCCCTCCTCTGCCGGCCTGGTAACCCCTAACTGCCCTCCCATGAAGGCTTGATCACCCCGAACTGCCCTCCCTTGCAGGCCTGGTCCCTCCCAACTGCCCTCCCCTGCTGGCCATCTTGTGTCCACATGGGGGCAGCCCTCTTGTGTCTTGGAGTGATGGTCAATCTGCAAATTACTCTTTTATTAGATAGGACAGAGGCCTGGTGCATGAGTGGGGGCCAGCTGGTTGCCT
Organism: Antrozous pallidus; assembly: GCA_027563665.1. Classification (NCBI taxonomy): domain Eukaryota; kingdom Metazoa; phylum Chordata; class Mammalia; order Chiroptera; family Vespertilionidae; genus Antrozous; species Antrozous pallidus. The sequence continues at coordinate 25,922,019 of CM050508.1, read as the reverse complement.
TGAAGAGTGTCCCAGATCAGGGTGGGGATTCCCTTGGGACGTGGGGCAGTCTGGGCAAGGGACCTGTGATGGTTTGCAGGCTGGCCACGCCCCACAGCAACCCAAGCAGAGGCCCTGGGATCTCGGATTAATTTATGTTCTATAATTAAAAACTTTGTAGCCTGGAGCAGAGCCAAGCCTTCTGCTCGCTCTGTGGTGACAGTCATTTCTGTTTGGGTTTATTTAAATTCTATAATTGAAACTTTGTAGCCTAGAGTGGAGGCCTAGGTGCTAGGGCTGCAGAAGCTTGGCTTCCTCCATCGCCCAGACAACCCTAGCTTCTGCTCTCTCCAGCTCTGTGGCTGCCGCTATTTCTGTTGGGATATATCTTCTATAATTGAAACTTTGTAGCACTAAGTGGAGGCCTAGGCCGGCAACGGCAGGTGAAAACCTTGGCTTCTTCCATTGCCAGGGAAACCCAAGCCTCCCTCCTGCTCTCAGTGGCTGCAGCCATCTTGGTTGAGGTTTATTTGCTCCTGATTGGCTTGTGGGCATGGCTTGTGGGGTGGCTTGATCAGAGGTATGGTCAATTTGCATATTAATCTTTTATTAGATAGGATGTAATCAAAGAGAGGAAACCAGAATGTTAAAATTAGAATGTTTCAAAGTGGACAAAAATAGAAATAACAAATACTTATGTTTACATCATGCCAAAAATTGAAATGCCCCCAAGGATGTATATGATAATCAACACATCATTGTCCCATGATATAAGTAACATTTAAGACAACAGCACACAAGAGTTGTTGCCAGTGCTATCCTACAGATCACACTGTTTGAAATATAATCAATCTTTAATTCAACTTACCAAGTTTCAAAGACTTTCAAATCATTTAAAAAGAAATCAAATTATTTACAGAAGAAACTAACATTTTCTAAAGCTAATATGCAGAAAGATCTACATCCCTTTAATTATTGTATCTACTATCTTTTCAGTTATAAAACTTAGTATTCAGATAAAAGCTTGAGCTTTATTGTATCTCATTACATAGAACAATATAGACAAAAGTATCAGGAAAGAATGCTAGTAGAGCCATCCAAAGCATCAAGACAAATGTTAGTGAATGCCTGTATCAATACATAAAACAGTGATCTTAGCAAAAAGAACACTCCTTGTGGTAAACACCTCTAGATATTTCAACAGCAGGTCCTCACCTGGAGAACTCCCAGTTTGTGAATTCTGACTCTACATCACAGTCCCATATGCAGTTTACAGCAACAAATTTACATTCTATCTCCAAACATCTTCCATGAAGAATGCCTTTGAGCGACTAACACAACAGAGGATTAGCTAAGAGAAAGAAGGGGCCCCGAACCAACCCATTCATTCAATTGTTAGGAAAGAATGCATTCAGATCTTGGATGCTATTTATGGTGAAAACTCTAAGATTCAGGCATCTTCCCCTCTGCTAGGTTCCCTGCTGAGAATGTGAGGGCCCTCTCTCCCTGCGGCTGCCTTTACAGATCGAGCTGAAGCCAGGAAGGAAGTAAAAGCCAGCACCCGCTTCTTTGCAGAGAGCTCTGAAATCAAGCAGACCCTGACATTAAAATAACAAACCATAGCCCTCCCCCCCCAAAAAAAACACCCAAAAAACAAAAATAACCCCTACCCCAAACTTTGTAATTATTCTAGAAAATAATTTGAACTTATAGACCAGTCAATGTTTCCTAGTTGACACACTCCCAATACTCTTTCCCATACCAACTCACCATTAACTGAATTTCTGAGAATAATGCAGATCAGATTCAATAGGAGCTAAATGGCAAGATGGGTGAATTGTTCATGAATATGAATATAAATGATTGCAGAGAGAAACCTATATGCCACATAATTAGCATATGTATAGGAGAAAAAGCGAATGCCTATGTTAAAAAATATTAATTTCCTACTGAAACACACTGATGTCCACAGTCAGAAGCAGGAAGCGTGAGCAGCAGAACTGCCTGATACTCAGGGCTCTATGTGGACGCTGTCCCTGTGCCCCTTCCTCTTGTCACGACTTCTCTAAACCACCTCAGATATCCGAGCACAAATCTAGGGCTCAGGATCACTAGGCATGGGCATCTATAGCGATAATAAGAAAGTGTTGAAAAAGACTCTTTGAAAACTCACTGAAGCCCTGGAGTAACTATATGAGTTAGAAAAAGCATGCCAGCGTTCATCTTCTGCAATTTGAGAATGCCTGCTTGGAGACTGAACATATTAAACAGTCATTAAAAATCATGGTGACATGCTCCGGCCCAGCAGCTCAGTTGGGTGGAGTGCCATCCTATGCACCGAAAGATTGCAGGTTTGATTCCTGGTCAGGGCACATACCTAGGTTGTGGGTTTGATCCTTGGTCAGGGAGTGTACTGGAGGCAACCAATTGATGTTTCTCCCTATGTCTCCCTTCCTGTCTCTCTAAAAATCAATTAAAAAATTTTGGTGACATATTAACAAAAATAGATTTCTACAAGTGTGTTATGAAGAATTATATAAAATTTGGATATATGACAAAACTATTTCAATGTAATATGGGGGCAAAGGATTATAGAAGGGAAAGTATTTTGTTCAACTTACTGTTTATTATGGATTAAAGGTCTCAGATTTAGTGAAGTGACAGCTGATAGATCTTTGCTTGGTATAGATGCAAACAATTTCTGTTCATTGGAAATTATAACCCCAAAGGTTACAGTCTGTAGGACGGTAATTAGTTTTGTATATAGTCCAGCAATCTTAATGATATTTCTTTTTTAAGTTATCTGTAAATATTTAGTTCATCTTTACTCTTATTGGCTCCTGTACTAATTAATGAGTTGAATGAAGTCTTTGACACCTACTCGTTTTATATTTGGGCAAGAGTATGATTTTACCATTTCAAGATTAACTCTAGCAATTAGAGATTTCAATGTTTATTCATATGAGTAATTATCTTGAATGACTGAACCTACATATTCCATATGACAACAATGACCAGTTTTATCTTGTTTTCTTTTGTATGTTTTCTCTAATGGCACTGGTGTGCTAAAAGAGTAAATAAGGCAGGTATTTTGTTTCTTAATATGATGATATAAATATTATTCCATGCTTTTATAATATTAACTAGAAAGGTATTTAGCTGTACTATGTATTTCTAAATTCTGTTCCATATAATGCTTTAGGAAATAATCACTTTCTTGTCTTGGCTTCACAGAAATCTAAGGTCAAACAATAGAGTTCCATGAAACACACACAATTCCTTTCCCCACCTACCCCCGTATAATTCACATGAATATGAATAGCTCTAGCGATGAAGAATTACAGGGTGTGGGAGGCCCAGGGGATTGGGACATCAGCTGCAACAAGCTGCCAGGCAGGTTATAACATCCTCATGGAGACCTGCCCAGCAGCCTGCAGGAATGACGGGTGCAGGGAAGGGCAATCTGCTAGAAGACACAGCCAAACATCTCAGCGATGCTTCTCAGCTCTGGGTGGCACAGGGCCTCTGAGCTCCAGAGGCCAGAGGAAATCATGTTCGAGGGCACGTAACTGTGGAACAGGCCAGTGCAGGTTGAAATGTAACTGGCCTTGTCCCCATATTTGCTGGGATGTGAGCATAGACTGTTTCCAAGCTTTTCAAACTGTATCTCACATTAGAATCTGTGGGAAGCTTGTTAAAATGCAGGTTTTGGTTTAGCAGGTCCAGGTGGGGCATGAGAGTCTGCATTTCTAACCAGCTCCCAGGTGACGCAGAGGCTGTGGTTCCGGAACCCCATTGTGAATGGCAAAGACTGTCTCACGTCATTGAATCACAGAGGCCAATGCAGGCTCCTCAATGAACGAGGCAAGTCTGAGCTTCTAGAGCGATTTTTTTTCCAACACATAAAATTAACAAAAACCTCTGAATGACAGGAATTCCATACTTAAAAGTGATAGAACCACCTCTGAAAATCCTAAAGTGACACTCTGATGTAGAAACACTGATGTACAAAGCAGTGTTAAGAGAAAGACCTGAAAATCTGGCAGACCCGGTGACGTGGGTCTCACGCTGAAGGCAAAAGTAAATCCTCCCAGCCCTTTGTCCCGGCCCTGGGCAGGGCAGGTGGGCTTGAACCCTTGAGGCCTGGCTCCCTGTGCAAAAGCAGAACTCCCTGAGCGAATGCTTTGCAGCCTGAATCACACTAGGACACTTAAAAATATCAGTGTTGCTCTGCAGACCATCCTAGCAATGTCAAAGACGGCTGTGCGATGTTTTTGATGAGGCTGGACGACCTGAGTGACAGAGACTATCACTTCCCTGTCATTTGTGTCAGGATGGATATTGATTCTGTTGAGAATTTGGTTCCCTTTTTGATCAGACTTAGGAGGTAGGGTTATAGCAACTAAAAAGAATTTTCATATCAGTGATTGGTGAATTTTTAAGTTGATTCCCCAAAACAATAAAAGGACAAAAACCATAAGCTCTTTGAAACCCATGCAACTGGCTGGTACTCTAAGAAATAGAATTCTATGCCATTTTAACTGTGCCCAGTGTGGCAGCCTGGGAAAAAATCCCTAATATCACAAAAGGGTGGACAGATCTTTAAATGCCCGTGATCCTGTTTGAGCAATAACCCAAAGAGCTAGATATATTTACCATTAAGGAATAAACAGGGAAGAAGACCATAACCACTAAGGTCTTATGAAAACTGTTGCACCTGGTGGGCTGCAAAGAATCTTTTAAGGAGGCCCAGGGGCCTGACAATGAGTGTATAAATAAATGTGTATCTCTGTACCCCCACCACTTGCAGCATAGGACAGTACAAAAGGATTCTGGACTCTTCCGACATGGCAGGACCCTTATCCACAAGGGCAGCTGAGATCCCTGAAATTCAGGCCCATCTCTGCGAGGACCTCAGTGGGGAACTGCAGCCACTCATCCCATCCTTGGCCCTGGGTGTTTTCCCTGCACGGCTTGCTTCATCAGCAGTAAACCAACAGGAAAATAAATGACGCAAGTCTCTGTCACTGTTCCAGCCCATCTCCAAAGCCACAAGGACCTAGCCCAGCTCAGCCTCTCTTGATATTACCTTATTAATTCATTACATTATGGATGTGTCATCAAATAATTACTTAACTCACTGGCCTGATGGAAAATGTAATTACATATGCAAACAGCTTTATAAAAAAAATACCATGTGAAGAACACACTGGCACGCCAGCCACAATACTACGCAGAGATCACTTCAAGACCCAACCAAAATGTCTTACCAGGACCGTGTGCATCCCCGTGTAGAGCCTGCTGAGACACACCAGCGTGGAGAACGTCACAGCCATCACCAGCCCCAGAGCGAAGGGATACTGTGGGGGAAAAAGGCAACAAGGGCATGAGCTCGCCTTCTCACACATACAGTCAGTGAGATAGAAGGGGACAGGACTCCCGATCCAGTGACTGCTGGTCTCGACCTCTCATGCCCTAGGCCAGCAGCCTGATGACCTGAAACATGTGGAAAAGGGAAAACACAGGGGAAAAAAAAAAAAACAGAGGAAGATGCCTAGGGATCTAGTTCTGGGAGGAAGTTCACAACACGAGACATAGTAGAACGGGGCTTGAAGACTCATGTCCACAGCTGTTGTGTTGGCTGCATCAGTGGAGGAGGTAATTATTTGTTTCCACCTCTGCTTAGAGTAAAACGTATGCAGTATACAGTGGTGAGTAAGGGGCCAGACGGACAGCACTAGGATCGGAAAGTCCAGTCACCTGCTTCACATGTGCTGTGGTGATGAAGCTTGGCAACAATGGGCCTACGAACGGACATGTATATGCCCAATGTCAAGGCTGAATCAACTTTACTAAATCTCAACCTTTGTTGGTGGGATAGCAGACCAAGGAATGTGGCTGGTGCCAAAACATATAAGAACCTACAAATATTCTGCTTATGAACTACACATGGAGATACAATCCATGTGCTTCCAGGTCTAATGCCTGTGGTCTTCCATGGAGAAGAATAAAGATTATGGAGAACTGTCTATATTATGCAAAGCACTTGATAGTCACAATCTTATTTCATCTTCACCCAACCCTATGAGGGTCTATCATTAGCCACATTCTACAAATGAGGAAACCCTTGATCACAACAAGCTATATTAGTTTTAAACGTGAGCACAAAGATGTTTCCCCATCAATCATCATATTTGACCCTCAAAGCAGGAGCTGGGGCTCAGAGAGGCAAAGTGACTTTCCCCAGATCACACAGCCAGAAGTGACAGAGTTAGACCCAGAAGCCACACCTTCTGAGCCCAAGTCCAGCACAGCCTTTCCAATATAACATGTGAATACAGAGATTCTTGGCTACATCTCATTTCTTAAGGTTTATATGAGCACTCATTCCAGTGCTGTCTCAGCAGTCCAGGGGGAAAATGCTTTCTGAAGGGGGAGTCCACACACCCCGGTTCCCAGACAGTCCCTGTTACGCTGGTATCATTATTAATGGTGTCCACTTTCATGCTTAGGCACAACCTGATTTGGACGCTAAATCATAAGAGTCACTTTACTTAGTAAGACATTGTCCTCAACAGCTCACTAGGGTTTCAATTTTCCTCTCGGCTTCATTTCATGAACCTCAAAGTCCCTCAAAGCAGCTTTGAAAGAAAACTCTGAAGTGGAACCTCTCTCTGTTCCCTCATTGTGCGGAGAGCCTTCCACGGGAGGGAGAGGAGTCAGGTGCCTTACCTGGTATCTGTCCATCGTGGAGATGAGAAGGGTGAAGGAAATGGCGGTGGCTGCCATGGCATGGGTAGATGGCATTCCATATTCAGCAATCACTCTCTTCTCCAGTTTCACCACCGGAGGGGAGAAGGGGCGGGGCCACTTCAGGATATCCTTGGCCACCTGGCCAATGTACATCACCAGCTGCAAAACCAAAGGACCGAGGTGAGTTTAACTAAATAAGTAAAGTCAATGAACTCTTAGGCTTCATGAATTTGTTTTGGGTTTCTCTGTTCGTTGGCTGAAAAGCTCTCTCTTTCAGACCTAGCTATCTACTGGGAAAGGCTTTCAGAGTGATATTTAATTGGCAAAAGAGAAATAGGCCTTCTGGATTCCACAGAGCAACTAAGACTTGGCATTAACTCACTTTATTTTAGTCACATATTTAACAAGCATTTATACAGCTCGGAGGTGCGCCAACCACTGTTCTAAGAGTTTTACAGATGTTACTCACCTAATCCAGGAGAGTACAGACCCATTTTACAGGTGAGTAAACCACTGTATACAGTCAATAACTGGTGGACTCATTGGATTAGAATCGAGTTCAGCTTCAAACGCTGTGCTGTGACCATGTGAGAGTACTTGTCCAAACACAAGATGGTCCTGGACTAAAGCCCATCTGATGCTCAAATATGCCAGCCTTTGTTTTCAAGTTTAGTTTTTTTTTTTAATATTTTATTGATTTTTTACAGAGCAGAAGGGAGAGGGATAGTCAGAAATATCCATGAGAGAGAAACATCGATCAGCTGCCTCTTGCACGCCCCCTACTGGGGATGTGCCCGCAGCCAAGGTACATGCCTTTGACCGGAATCGAACCCGGGACCTTTCAGTTCGCAGGCCGCCATTGAGCCAAACCGGTTTTCGGCTGTTTTCAAGTTTTAACCAGAACAATGATTGTTCTATGAATCTTCTAGCTAAACTTTTTATTTTTTTTTTTTTTTTGCTGTTACTCCTGTTATATGTAGGCAACATACTGGATTTAATTTAACTTCCTTCAATAACCAGAAGCATCGCCCGCCCCTGTGTGGCTCAGCTGGATGAGTGTTGTCCCATGCACCAAAAGGTTGCTAGTTTGAAGGGCATATGATCAGGTTGCAGCTTGACCCCCAGTAGGAGCATGCAGGAGGCAGCTGGTCAATGTTTCTCTCTCACATCAATGTATCTCTCTCTCTCTCCCTTTGTCTCTCTCTAATCAATAAAAACATATTTAAAAAAATGAAAAAAGGAGATATATGTACTACTATAGGTAATACTTTAAATAAAATAAAATTTAAAACAATGAAAAAAGGAATCAGAAGCATCAGTAAAATAAGTGGTGTTGTATTTCCAGCCTCAAATGAGAACACTGAATCTGGAGTTTCTCCAAATGACTGTTTCATGATGCCATTGATGAAGAAAGTTCCGCTCCCTTTCTTTTTTCTTAAAGCAGAAGACAGAAATCAGAATTTTATTTCTAAACCCTCCAGAAATGAACAGGACTGCTAACAGCAGACTTATTTTGTCAGAGAGCTTTACAAGAAGACAATTTCATGACCTGTTCTGAAAGAGGAAAAAGCAAACCGTTTGCTGAAGTGTCTGCATTTGCAGCCTCCGCACCACACAGCTGCTGTTTTAAAATGCAGATCCCAAGCCCCTGCCCCACCTACTGAGCTGGAGCCCCGTTTCCACGAGACTCCTGGGTGGGTTGTGCGCACAGGAGAACTTGAGAAGCCCTGCTTTCCCCGGAATGCTTGCACAGGTCACTTGGGCAAGGGCTTTAATCCCAAACTTTCTCGTCTTACCGTGACCGTCTTGATCTTCCTAGGGCTTTATGGAGCTGGTGATGGATGGGTTACCTTGCTTTGGAACAAAACCCAATACAGGAGGACTAGTTCAAAATAATCTTAATTAGTCAGCCAGCTTGCCTGAGGGTTTCCCACATTCTGATGCTTTCTTTTAGCTCTTTTAGTTGCCGGTTCATTCCGAGCATTAGCCCAGCATAGTCAGTAGCCCCAGAAGGCATTGCATGTGTTTTGTGCTCCGCTGCCACTTTGCTCCGGGTTAAAAACCAAGAGCCACTGTCTGTGCACAGCAGGCCACATCCACAGGCTTTAAAGCCTCAGCGACAATCACTCTGGATTCCATGGCTGCGACTCTATTCCAACTTTGAAACTTAACCTCTTTACCATCCCCTTATTACCAGGAGCCACTGTCCTGGAAACCAACTCGTTCTTTTATGTTTCCACCCCTCTACTGCGAACCTGCAAAAACCACATCAGACTGACTTATGTGGGGAGTTGAAAAATTTGTAGATTACTGACTTCCAAGGATTGTTCAGAGGCTGCTTGAGAAATACTCCCAACCTTTTCCCTTCCCCAGTCACCAACATAAACAAAATATCACTGGCATCATGACTACCTCCAGTTTGCTCAAAAATACTTGAAAAATCCCTGAAGATAGGAGACTTTCAGATCATAAAGTGAAGACAGACTGGAGGACCCTCATTCAACAGGCTTCTTTAATTTTCTTGACGTTCATGAGCCCCTTGACTTCCTTTATATTTCGCCTTCTATGTTTGAAGGAGGTTTTAAAGAATTAGGGCAGTTGGCTATTTCACTCAAAAATATCACCATGGACTACACCTAGCTTCTGATCAATAAATTTGAAATAACAATGACTGTAATGACAACTCTCTTTAAACAACAACAACAACAACAACAGAGCTGTATTTTTCAAGTCTTGTGGAAAAAGTACCACTTACAGGGGGTCAGTCCTGTCTCTGCCATCACATTGATGACAACAAGCCTGTGACGGGCCATGCTCTCCATTGGCCCCCCATCCGTGAGTGGGGAAATCAGTCACACAAACAGAGGATCTCATCAGAATGCAACGATGCTTTGAGGAAAATTATCCACAGAATTCCATGGCTATGCATACTGGTAGAGGCAGACTTAGGTTCAACCTGGAGGACCAGGAGCACTTGGGCTGAATGTTAAAGGAAGACTTTTTAACTAAGATCAGTGATTGCCAGGTGTTAGGGGAAGGGAGGGATAAACTGGCGGAGCACAGCAGATTTTTAGGGTAATGGAACTATTCTGGATGACATTGTAATTAGGTAGGTACATGTCTTTACACATTTGTCCACACCCAGAGAATGCACAACCGTGAACCCTAATGTAAACTACGGACTTTGATTATAATGTGTCAGTGTAGGATCATCAATTCTAACAAACGTCCCACTCTGGGGGGAGAAGTTGATAATACAGGGGGCTGTTCGCGGGTAAGGGGTGGTTATGAGGCAGCTCTCCGTACTTTTCACTTAATTTTTCTGTGAACTTAACCTGCTCTAAAAAATAAAGTATTAGAAAGAGATCCTTGGCAAAGAGAACGATTTCATCATTCAGTTTGCAGTTAGAGTATGATGCTTAACTTGATAGGGCTTGTCCTAAATGGAGGGCTTGGCTTTGTACATAAAGGGACCAAATTACAGTTCAACATCTATCACATTCTTTTGGGCTCAGCCCCCAAAGGCCTATAAAGGAAAAATCCCAGAGGAGGAAAGGCAATTATACAAATTATACAGCATTAACACCTTAGCAGACCAGCTGGTCCCCTGTGTGGTGCGATGATGATGATGATGATGAAGAAGAAGAAGAAGAAGAAGAAGAAGAAGAAGAAGAAGAAGAAGAAGAAGAAGAAGAAGAAGAAGGAGAGGAGAGAGGAGGAGGAGGAGGAGGAGGAGGGGGAGGAGGAATGTGTATGGGGGGGGGGTGGTAGAGGAGGGATAGGAGTGGCATTTCCCAATGAGGAATTAGCTGATTTTCTGACTTCTGCCCTGGTTATAGGAGAAAGAAAACATAGGTGGGAAGAAAATTCATTTCTCTGGATAGTCCACTGCTGATCCCAAACAGACAAAAACCTTCTCTAGTGAGCCCATCCTCTCAACTGGAAACGGGTCCTCTCATAGCCCGGACGGACTTCCAACTGAGATCTGTCCTTGACTGGGCTCATCCGGGCTGGCAAAGGCACCTTTCCTCTTAGTGTGATGGCCCTTCCTAGTATTACAATCCAAAATGACAAGTTCACTGTGTCAAACACATCTCTGATTCAAAGGACATTGCTCGTCACACTAGCATAAAAAAAATCCAAATAGTTCCCAAAACAGAAGGTCATCAAAATCACATCATTCCAGTAAAGCAGTTGCAGGATTGCACAAAGAAAGCCACATGTTCGTTTTTCATACACAGATTGCTGCCTGCCCCCATTTGTCCTCCTCCCCATAATGCATCCCCATCCCACAGTGTGAAGGCTCTACTCTGCAGGATGGAGGAAACATCAAGAGGCTCTCTTCAAATTATACCCCCCCATGCCTTTCATCCACACACAAATTTTGATAAACTCTAACATCTTTTTTCCTTCTGGCTATACCCATACCTCCCTCCACCATGGGGAAATCATAGCTCAAGAGATTAAGTAACAGGAGGGTATGGCATCCCTCACGTCTCATGGTAAGAAAACACTGGGAATTATAGTCTATGTATGGATTTATTTTCAGTAAGTCGGGAATTAGTTATATCACTCTTTAGAGAGTAGAGAACAATGAGGTATTTCCCAAAGACCATAGCTTCTCTACCAATATCTACCCATTTATTTCTTTTTTTAAAAATATATTTTATTGATTTTTTACAGAGCAGAAGGGAGAGGGATAGAAAGTCAGAAACATCGATGAGAGAGAGACATCGATCAGCTGCCTCTTGCACGCCCCCCACCGGGGATGTGCCCGCAGCCAAGGTACATGCCCTTGACCGGAATCGAACCCGGGACCCTTCAGTCCGCAGTCCGACGCTCTATCCACTGAGCCAAACCGGTCCTGGCTACCCATTTATTTCTTAATGGGTCCAGATTAAGCCCATTCCACTTTTCCTCAAGTTACCAATATGATTATTTGAAGAAAGATAGACCAGACACCCAAAAATTCCATGCCTAGGTACATATCCAAGAGAACTGTAAACATATGTCCTCACAGAAACTTATACATGAATGTTTTCAGCATCATTCTTCACAACAGCCTAAAAGTTTATGCAACCTAAACATCCATCAGTGGATGGATGGATAAACAAAATGTGGTACATCCTTATAATGGAATATTATTTGCCCATAAAAAGCAATGAGGTACTAATAGATGCTACATCATGGATGAACCTTGAAAACAGTATATTAAGTGAAAGAAGCCAGACATGAAAAGGACAAGTATTGCATGAGTCTATTTATATGAAATGGTCAGAAGAAGCAAATCCATAGAGACAGAAAGTTGGTTAGTGGTTGTCTGGGGCTGGGAGAGAAAGGTGTAGGGGTGAGTGCCAATGGGTATAAGATTTCTTTTTGGGAAGACTACAATATTCTGGAGATAGACAGTAATGATGGTTACACAACTTTGTGAAGATACTAAAAACCATGAATTATACTCTTTAAAAATGTAAACATTATGGGAATTATATCATAATTAATAAAAGAGAGAAGGCATCAAGATAGGTCCTGAAATATCTCTTCAATGTGTCCTTTGTTCCAAATGTTAATGATACTGTCATCAAATATTGACTCAATAGAAGTATATATGGGGAGTATTAACATTCTTGTCTTCAAATGTCCTGCCCAGATCTAGCCCTGAAAGTCAGTTCCACAGGGCTGGTGAAAACCCACCTACTCAAAACCATGAGCACAGCCTTCATTTTAAGAGCAACTTTCATCTGTGGAGGTTTTTAGGATAATTTTTTACCAAAGAAAGGAGACTGACTACACTAGTCCTGTTGTATTTAGCAGTGCTCAGTCTTCCTTTGCTCCCTGGAATGAATACTCTCATCTTTGTAGGCCTCTATTTGCCTTCAGGGAATGGATTAAAAGCATTTCTTTGTTATGGTTATTTGGGAATATTTGAGAGACTATTGCTTACCATCCAGTATGAAAAGTTGTTTTCAATGGATGAATATTCTCTCCTGCTTGCGGCATTATTTTTATTTACTTTTAAAGTCAGGGCTCTTTTATAGTGTGTATCATGTGGGTTTGCACATGTTTGTGGGGACAGGATGGGAGTGGGGGTGAATCACTGGGAGAAGCAACTGTGATTTCAAACTTAATTTCATTCCATGCCTGAAACACCAAAACAAAGAAACTACAGAGCAAATGTTCTAAATCACAGAAGACTATCAGAAAACTTGTCTTCACAAATGCCAGGTTCTGTAAAAATGAGATGTATTACCTAAAGCAACAAATGTCAGGTGAGAAAAAAAATTAAGTTACAACATTTTCTAGCTCTAATTCTCCATTTTTTTCAAACTCATATCTATTTCTGAAGTTTTTGAAGACAAACACTAAAAGTACAAAGATTAGTAATTAAGTCATAGATGTAGCATATTTTTAGGAAAGTTATTTCAAAACAGTTGTGCCTTTTCATTATTAAGAAGGAGCTGGATTAAATAATATATTTGTGCAGTGATGTTAAGTTTATTTTCATAGGCATTATTTAATGTCCCTGTCATTCCTATTTTATAGATGAGGAAATTGAAGATTGCAGATGGTGAATGTCTCACCAAACATAATGCCATCAGTATAGAGGAGCTGGACTTGAATTTTGTCTTTTATTCCAAATCCTACAGTCTTTTCTCCATATCCGACTACCTAGCACCTAACAAATAACACATAGATATTATTAAAATGGGATTCAGGTTCAATATATCCTAGAATATACTTAGTCTTAGAGAGTGTCTAGTCTGGAATTACCCCAAGACAAGAGAAAGCATGCCCTCACCTGCTTCTCTAGTCTCCTCATGGCATCAACTATATGTGTGAGGAAGTCTCACAGCAGTAAGGTATGGGCGGTGGCCATTGTGCTAACATGATAGACCATGAATCTGATTTTAGGTCAACATCATTAATACTGAACACCTAGCTTTTCAAGTCACCACAGACCCTCCTTATACATTTAGTCAGAGTTGGATTATTTCATGCTATAAAGAGATGGCTTTTCACGTTTAAGAACCTTGGGAACTAAAGGTTGCGTTCGTGATTCTGTCTGTCTACAATTTTAAGAGAATTCAGAAAATATTTGCATGGTGGTATCAAAAGAACCACCCAAAAGATTTGTTTCTGAAAGGATTAAGGACTCCACAGGTCAAACCATGCAAAGTCATCCATACCACAGTCAAGGATGTCTCAGTGGCTTGCCTTGAGTATGACCAGCCAGCTGTACTGCAGAGTAAGAAGCTGGTTTTTGTGATGCAGGTGGGCACAACCTGTGCTGTAACCTGCAGGGATTAAAACCATTTCTAGTCATGAAAACAATTCTTAAAAAGCACTTGACTTAATGGTCCTTATTTGAGAAAGTTCAAAGGTTAGTGACCTTCTGTCTGTCTGGGTTTAGGTTTCCTTCACACGTGCCCAAATCTTCCCACTTCTCATAGCTGGCAAATAATTTAACATTGAACTAACTGGTGATGAGAACAGTAAAGAATTATCCCCAGACCCTTGGGTATAAGTGTTCTTGGTCTCTAATGGATGGTACTGCTGGCTGCATTTCCCCAGGCTAGACCCAGTGTAGCAGCAGTCCAAAAGCAAACTAAATTAGCAGTTAAGAGGCTGGGAGGAAATGGAGAGTTAAAGAAACACACATGAGGAAAAACTCAATATACAGGCTAACAAAATTTTAAGAGCCATAATCACAGGATGTAGGGAGGAAAATTCACTTACAACAACGCAAATGATGTTGGGTTTTGGTGAGGGTGCCCTGGATACGCATCTACTTATCTAATGGGGGGAGCAGCCAAGTGGACTCTCCTATTGTTTTATACAACATCTATTTCTGTTCTCAGTCTGATGTCATGGGCTGAGCAATGAACACAGGGCAGAGCCAATATTCATTTAAACAACTGTCAATAAGATGACCATGAACGAGGGTGGCCAAATTGGTCCAATGTCTAGACTCGATATATTATCTCCACAACAACCTTAGCCAGTTGTATGTTTATCAATAGTCCTATGTATTTCCCACTGTGTCCCCCTCCCCGACTTTCCTGATCATCACTTCTCTTCCTTCCAAATTGAAAAAAGAGATATTCAAGTGAAAGGTAGGATCCACATTGTCATTACATCACTGCTCCCCTCTGTTACCATCACCATTACTAGGAACCAAAACTTCACATCTCACCTGTGAAAGAAACTGACCCTGCTCCCTGATTTAACCTCTCTTCAGAAATGTCTAAACCTTGTGATAGTCTCTTCCTTACAGAGACAGTAACTAAGCCCGAAGTCAGGGAGGGGTCCCATATCTCAGGAATAAAGCCTCTTAGAATGACTGAATGAACAGTCCCTTTGACCCTGGGGTCTAGTTCTTCCGGTTGGTAAAACCTTTCTGCCAATCAAAAGGTGCAGACATATTCCTGGTCAGGCCCGAAGTGAGAACTTAGCATTCCAAGTCTAGTTCAGGCCTCCAGCATCCTGATTCTTCAGATTCTCCAGTCCAGTAAACCCTGTGGGAGGACCTGCTTGGAGTAAATGACACCAACTTTTAGAGCTCAACCAAAAAAAATGTCACCACCTCTTAAGATGAAAATAATATAAGAACTAAGATTTCACTGCAGTAGACAAAGGGTTGTAAACATGTAAATACTGTCTAGCTCGTCAACTCAAAAAATCAAGTTTCCTCTTCATTTTGGTGGCAATCATGACTTTCCTCCAAAAGACTGTCTTTTTTCCCTTCTTCCCTGTCGGTTGCGTCCTCATCTTTAGCAGGAGGGCTTCAATACCATATTTCTGCGAGGCAGAGAGAAACCGGTCCTCCCCTGGAGTTACAATCTCCACATTCCTCTCTAAGGCTGCGGCCCATAGGATGGTGAACAGTGAAAGCATTTTTACAAAATGACTGTTGGATGAAATGTCTTTGAGTAGAAAGGGACAAGAATGCCCGTGGGTCCCTTGCCTGACGCCTGCTCACTGCAGGGAGCAAAAGAAGGAGGTTGGCCAGCACAGGCAAATGGAGGGGGAGAGCCAGGTGCCATTGATGTCCCAGTTGGCCAGTGAGTGATTAACTCTAACCCTATTAGGAGGGGCCGTCCATCACAGTCAGAACCTCCCCAACCAGACTGAGAGGCTATAACCTCCTTGTGACCCTTGACTTGGGCCAGGCTTGACTTGAGCCTGCCAGCACCCTCCTTCTGGGCCAGCACTCTTCTCCTCTTTGAGCCCTACCTCTGCAATCTCCGCATTCCACTCTAAGGCTGAGGCCCAGAGGACGGTGAACAGTGAAAGCATTTTTACAAAATGACTGTCGAATGACATGTCTTACCATATTTGAACTGCAGCAAATGTTTTCGTTTGTTTTAGATGGAGAAAACCAATTCAAACATGGCCTCATAGTTTTTAAATCTAGGTATCTTCTTAGAAGGTTTGGTGGACCATTTAGACTTGTTGGGCACATTGGTTTCCAAATTAATACAGAAATAAACCAGAAAGACTGTTGATAAATTTTGAACATTCTAGATTTGCCGTAATGTTTAAATGTGAGTCATAAGTAAAGTCAGCCCTTTGCCCAAGGGCCACCTCCTTAGAAAGGTCTTCCTGACCACTTGTCACCACTCTCTCCTTGTATCTGCTTTTAGTTTTCTTCATCAAACTTTGCCCTGCCTGCATTTAGACTACACAGTTTTATTTTATCAGCCCCAACTTCATCCCAAGTGGATGCTATATCTTGTTCAAGACCCAGAGTCTGGAACTGTATCTGGCGGGGTTGCAGCCTGCACCTCACTCCCCCAGCACCTTACCCGGCTGGCTCCTTCTCATCCTTTAAGCTTTAAGGTAGATGAAATTAACACAAAGTGCTCTTTCTTGACCATCTTCATTAAAGTAGGTCTCTGCTCTGACCTCAATTGTGGTCTAAACAATAATCATACAATCTGTAATTATTGTGTAGACTTACTTTTTAAAAATATATTTTATTGATTTTTTACACAGAGGAAGGGAAAGGGATAGACAGTCAGAAACATCGATCAGAGAGAAATACTGATCAGCTGCCACCTGCACACCACCTACTGGGGATGTGCCCACAACCAAGGTACATGCCCTTGACCGGAATCAAACCTGGGACCTTTTGGTCCACAGGCCAATGCTCTATCCACTGAGCCAAACAAGTTTTGGCTGTGTAGACTCACTTTTTACTGTCTGTTTTGCCTATAGCTAACCCCAGGAGAGTGGGACGGAGCCTGTCTTGTTTACTGCTCAATTCTCAGCCCTCGGCAGAGCGTCTCGTAATAGGCCCTTGTCAGATGTTTGTTAAATGAATGAATAAACGAATGACTGAAAAGTTGCTGCTCACCAATGACAAGGTCAGAAAGGAGACATGATGCTCTTTTTAAAATGTAAATAATATCAGGTTTTTGGTTCAAAGATTCCTTAGCAATTCAGAAAGATATAGAATTACTACTTTTGTGCTGAAAAACCTTATTGGAATCTTGACCAAATTTGTGCCCTGTCTGTCCATCAGAACCACTGGAGAACCATTTCAGATGGGGAACAATTTCATTTAAAAAAGACTGCTAGGGGCTACCATAGTACTTTGTAGGTTTTTTTTAGTGTAACATTAAGCACCCCAAACTGTAATTACTTGTTTATGGGTCTGTCCCCCATGGGGGGACAGCTTTTAAATGATATTTGTAGAAACAGCCTTTATTTTAGTTTTTCCTTTATTTTTTCTATCATCTTCCACCTGCCCCCCCCTTGCAACACTTCCTTCCTTCATCCCCCAAAACAGCCTTTATTTATTTTACTCAATAATTATTGAGTTGCTACTATGTGCCAGGTTCAAGGAACAGTGAAGAACCATCCAGTAGGGAATGCAGACACAAGGTTCTGGGTGGCTTATCCTATCTAATAAAAGAGTAATATGCAGATTAACCATCACTCCAACACACAAGAGGGATGCCCTCATGTGGTCAAAGATCCTGCCCCCATGTGGACACAAGATGGCCACCACAAGATGGCCAGCAGGGTGGCTTCAGGCCTGCAAGGGAGGGCAGTTGGGGTGACCAGGCTGGTGGAGGAGGGAAGCTGGAGACAAACAGGCTGGCAGGGGAGCAGTTAGACATCAATTAGGCTGGCAGGGGAGTAGTTAGGGGGTGATCAGGCTGGCAGGCAGAAGCAGTTAGGGGAAATCAGGGAGGTAGGCAGGTGAGCAGTTTGGAGCCAGCAGTCCTGTATTGTGAGAAGGATGTCTGACTATCCGTTTAGGCCCGACGGACAGACATCCCTCAAGGGGTCCCAGATTGGAGAGGGTGCAGGCTGGACTGAGGGATACCCCACGCCCCCCCGTGCATGAATTTCGTGCACTGGGCCTCTAGTCTAGAAATAATGTCTGTGCTGAGACTAACAGCCAGGAGCAGGTGAGACCAGGCAAGGTGGGGGAACACTAGGAAGGAACACACAGTGGAGCATGGTATGTCTAAATTACAGGGACTGGGGAGGGATTGTGTGGAGAGGGCTGAGGGGGGGACCTTCAGGAGTTCTGTGATTCCAGAGAAGAGAACGGGTAGAAGGAAGGTAAAGGTAGAGATTCAGGCAGGGGGCCAATTGTGAAAGAGAATGTTAAGGTGCTTGGACATATGTTTTAAAGAGTAGTTCCTGGTCATATTTGCATTTGCAATAGGTCACGCTTCATGCTGTGTGGAGAAGGAATGTGAAGGTCATAAGAATAGCTAATTAGAAGGTTATCATGATAGCGAAAGAGAGAGACCATGCAAGCTTGAATAGAGGCAGTGTTTCCGAAAATGTTGGAAATCTAAAACTACTGGCGCCCATTATAGAATAAAAATCTGTACTAAGTGAATCAATGCATGAACCGTGGCTCCCTGGAGGCCTAGACTTCTTAGTACTTGAGAAAACACAGCATCTGAGAGGCGAGGACCTAATGGACAAGGACAGTTTTTGTTGTTGTTTATTGATTATATTCACATTGCAGCTTTTCTATTTCACATTCCCCGTGTTAAGGGTGCTCATTTAGATGTTTTAGTTAAAATCCCACTTTTTGGATCTATCAAGCTAATGGAAAATAAGAGTAAACAAGCCACTTATATTGGTAAATAACTTAGGATTTAAAGATTGTGGCCAGTTCTCTAGGAGAGAATTAATAATTTAACGTAACATATTACATAATTTTTTCAATAGATATAACATCTAATCTGTAACTTCTAATATATATTACAGGGCACAAAAATATTGTACGATTCATTACTACTGGTTACATTAATATCCCTGAATTAACTGGTACATAATATAAACACATATTTGATGGGAGTTCATCAATAGTCTAGGTGTCTCAACATTATTAAAAGGAACTTTCTATTATTTTTAAATGCTCTGGCACTCCTTAACACCCATACTCTGTGTGAACTGTTCATTCATTTTGAAACAATAAAACAAGGTAATTGACTATCCAGACACAGCTGAAGAGGTTCTATAGCAAATTCTCAGTGGTTTGCATTAATTCTGGGAAAGCCAGCTCTAAAATATACAAAGTAAAAGGAAATACAAGATGTTATTTACTATTTGGCTGTGGAAGATGCTTTTGAGTTACATTTGAATATAGCTATAGCCAAAGCTTGTGCTCAGAATATAAAAATGAAGTTAGGGAGTCCCTGTGTGTTTGAGCAGCCATTCCACCCATTATTACATGCCAATATTAGCCTCAACAAAACAACTATTTTTCCTCATTTGCTTGCTATTTGTATGTTTCTTTGGTTAGAGGGAGAATTTAAATGCCTTCCTAAAAGGAATTCTGCAAGACCAAAGATTGTGTGTTACATTAGTGGAGCAGAAGCAAAGTAAATTTTGCCACACAATGATACTAGAGTGAGAACCACAGTGCAACCATGCCGAAGCGCTGGAGGGTGGAATTCTCTGTGCTGCTTTGTCAAATAAAAAACAAACCTGGATTTAGGTGAGGAGAGGCTTTGTTTGAAAGGATCACTAACAAGAAGTGGGAAGAAATTATGAGATCTAAAAGATTTGAGCAGAAAGGGCTTTTCTGCTTAGGGAGGAATGGAGGCTTAGAAAGATGCTGAGTGTGGGAGGTGGTAGGACGGTAGGTCAGAGCATGGTTTACCCTAAAATCAGCTTCTTCTCAGGACGGGCCTTCAGGCAGGGATGTGTGCTGGCTAGAGTGAAAAAGGGTCCAAGTTCAGAGGCTGAGGGATGAAGAGAAGCTTAACTAAAGTTTGGTTAAGTCAAGGTAGAAGGTATTTTGTCCAGGTAGGCAAGTGGGGACTGAGTCTAGCAAGTCATATATAAGATTCGAAGAATGGGAAGTGAAGGGTCTGTTTCTGGCCTTGTCACAGGTGAACAAGGGGGCAGCTGGGAGTTTTGTCTAAGGAGGGGAAATGACTCAATGTAGTGAGTCACTTCCTGGATCACAAAAGGGTGGAACCTTGAAGGTTCCTGTTTTTTAGGAGGATATAGCTCAGGTAAAAAAGGCCCAGAAACATGTTTGTCATTTTATTTAACAGTTCCAATTTTAGGTAATTACTGAATATGTAAAGATGTATAGTCAATAATTCATTCCTTAAATACATACTTATTGAATATCCAGGGGAGAGACAGTGCCAGACATAATTCAAATGAAACAGGTTAAGTGTTGTGATGGGGAAATATTGGATATTATGAAAGCATCTAGGAAAATTTCTTCTGATCTACTTTTCAGTCATTTGATTCTCTCTTCAGCTATGTAAAATCTACTCTGCAATTCCTCCTGCCCTGAACTTTTAATTTGTTTTTGTTTTCTATTTTTAAAAGAGTTCTCCTTTAAATGTTCTCGGTTACTTTTTATAGTTTCCTATCTCTGAAGGTATTTTCAAGCTTGTCTTTTATGAAGAACTTGTTTTCTCAAACTGTGACATAATTCTGAATGCCTACAAATCTTTTGAAGGTTACATGGTTATAAAAAAAAGAGTCTTCTTTCCTTTCTTTTATTTTTAAGCCAAGAATACACTGAGTATCTAATCAGGTTTTGATTTGCGGGAGGAAATGTAGATTTAACAAGGGCTTTGGGAAAGTACTTCAAGATCAGCTCTGACTTTAGTTAAACCCCACCCCCCACCCCTCACCCCCGACTTTCAAGCCATCAGCAACGCTGAGGTTAAGGACAAGCCAAAGACAAGGTGCCAGCAGCTTTCTGACATGCGGACACTAGGCCAAGCCAGAATTCCCAGCTTTAGGAGAAACAGGGCACTTTCCTCTAAAAGAAAATAATAAAAATGCTTGCCTTTACCAAATGTTTAAATCCTGCTCACATTTATGCAATAGATCTTATTTTCTTTGTGAAACTTAATAAGGGAGGGCCTCTAGGGAGGCCCTATCACTCATCCTTGATTGCCCCAAATAGAAAGATACCTACCTTGTACCTCCAGCAGGAAGATGTTTTCTGCTCTAATACCCCACCAAAAGGGAGGAAGATTTTTC
The DNA here is from genome assembly GCA_027563665.1 of Antrozous pallidus. Classification (NCBI taxonomy): domain Eukaryota; kingdom Metazoa; phylum Chordata; class Mammalia; order Chiroptera; family Vespertilionidae; genus Antrozous; species Antrozous pallidus. The sequence goes on along the minus strand of CM050508.1, from coordinate 25,900,797 downwards.
CCTCCCTTGGCAATGGCCCAGCCAATGAGAGACAGCCACAAGCTAGACAATGAAAAGCCATCACATTACCAATTCCCAGTTTCTTCCAATGGCTCTATGTTATGGAAGCTCCTTCCAAATTCCCCTTTTCTCTATAAGATAATGGTCCTCTCCTTTGTTCTCCAAACTTGTCTGTGGTTTTGCCATAGTTGCATGTCCTGAACTGCAATTCTCTGCTACTCCTGAGTAAACACATTTTTGCTGTTAAAATAACTTTTATTTTTATGATCGACATTCTTGAACTTTCATTAGAGGTGCATTTTCCCATCTATGGATATTTTCTCTATATCTTTCACCTACAGTCTAGTCAGTTGGTCCTTTCCAGAGACTCATTTGCTCCAAAATGATCCTTTCTTTTAAGCCAGATGCAATACCATGAAGTAAAAAGAGAGCTGGCTTGAAAATGAGATCTGGGTGTTATTAATATTTCATCCTCAATTTTATCATATGTAAATGTAGGTTTTAATAGCTTACAAAACTATGTTAGACTGAGATAAGAATTATTTGGAAGTGCTATGCCATCTATGGAGTTGTATGCTTCTTTTTTGAAGCATTATTTTTAGAAACAACAACTGACTTATGGAAATTTTCTTCTCTCCTACATGCATGCTCCTGATCTCAGATCCTATATAATAAGAGCCTAATATGCTAATCGACTGAATAGGAATTAGGCAAATTGACTGAACAGAGAACGACTGGTCACTATGACACACACACTGACCAACAGGGGGCAGACACTCAACACAGGAGCCGCCCCCAGCCCACAGGCCCCAGGATAGCCAAGGCAGGTGCCAGTGGGGTCCTCCCCCATCTCCCCGCCAGTCACCCCACAGAGGGAGGTGACTGGTGACGTTGGGGGAGGGGGGCTGGTGAGTGGCTGGTACCAGGCCAGCTAAGGCGGGTGCCAGTGGGAGCTCCCAGCTGCCCAGCCAGTCACCCCACAGATTGGCCAGGCTTAGGGGCCCTACCTGTGTACAGATTTTATGAACCGGGCCTCTAGTGTTAAATACAGAAATGCTACCGAACCTATTTCTATATGTCCTATTGCTTATGCCCAGCTCTTTACACGGTGGAGGTGAAGATCTGATATGAGATCTGATAATTGTACTTAAGTACACTCTCATCATCTTAAGAGGCAAGAACATTTTTATCTTCTTTTACTTTCAGACTGAGCTATGGTGCATCTAGATGTAGTTAAGGAATGAGGAGTTGGTAGTAATAACCAATGAATTATGTTCCTGGTTACAAGATATCCAAACAAAACAATGGAGACCTAACCTTGATATGTTTGGAAGCATACAAGATTCAAAAGATGTTTTGGGAGGTGCTTTCAAAAGATGCCTATCTTTATTTAAAATGTTATAGTTGCCTCATAGGATGGTTACTATTCTTATCTTCTCCCTTATATAAACATGTAGTGTTTAAATGCACTTAATCTCAGAATTTCAGGGAAAAAAGTGTTCAGGGGACCTCAAAATAATATTAACATTATTTGGGTGTTCATTAACCTACGGTTTTCTTGGGTGTTCATTAACTTAGGGTTTTCCACCACAAAACCTCTCCCATTTACTGAGTATATCTGCTGAACCAGGGCTCTTTATATTTTCACCGTAAAAATGACACTCTGAAATGGCTCTAGGTGGTCTTATATCTCCTTTATAAATTTCCCTTAAAATATATTCCCCATGAATGTATAAGGTTATGTAAGATTAACATCCTTAAGAGAGCTAGATGACAGTAGCACACCTTTAACCATCCTATGAGGCAACTATAACATTTTAAATAAAGATAGGCATCTGGTTTTCTGAAACTCAGGCTCCTGACAGAATTTTAATGCTTTAATTCTTTCAGTGTTAGAAACACACTCTTTGATTGCCCTCTAGGGCATAGTCAAACATGCTTTGTAGATTAGAAACCTTTTTTTTTTTGGTCTTTTTTTTTTTTAAGCACAAAACCCAGCCTTGTACTTTCTAAAAGCTTTCTACAGTACAAATTTAAGTTTAAATTTCTGATCCCTGCCCCAAAGAACACTTAGTTTGTTTGGAATGCTTATGTAAGTGAATGAGCCTTCATCTTTTTTTACTTTTTAATGAAATCTAATTAAACAGAATGTTGTGGTCTTGGTTGGCTAGATAAAAAAATGGAGCCTTTCAGTCCATCCCCCTTTGTCCATTCTTTCTAGCTAAATATTTTCCCCAATTATGTAGTCAACACGGAAAATTGCTCAACCTTTATTCCACACTAGAGGCACGGTGCACAGATTTGTGCACAGGTGGGGTCTGTTGGCCTGGCCTGTGGGGATTGGGCCGAAACTGGCTCTCCGACATCCCCTGAGGGGTTCCAGATTGCTAGAGGGCTGTTCTCTGGTTACAAACCCTAGAATCAGGCTCCCTCCTCTCTAGTTGCGGGTGTGTCACCCAAGAACCGCAGTGGCCAAGTCACCACAGCTTGGCAGCTCCTGTGTTGAGCATTTGCCCCTCATGGTCAGTGCATGGTCAGATGGTCAAATAGTCATATGGTCGCTTAGGCTTTTATACATATAGATAGCCTGGGTTTGGGGTCCACCCTCCTGGGGGTGTGGTCAGGTATGGACTTCATCCCACTGGCAGCCTTAATACAGGTTACATCCAGAGTTTCATTTCCTCCTTTGACTGGCCCTTCTGTTATGGCCTAACTAGAGACATTAGCTCTCTTATTTCACTCACTGAGTCTTTCTTTGTTTACTAGTGTTCAATTATTTAAACTTTAAAAGGAAGCAAGTTTCCTGCTGCTCACAACTTGCTAATTTGCAAGGTAAAGTTTTTGGGGAAACCCTCAGAATGTTGTTTTCCAACCCTGAGAGTCAAATTGCTATGTATTTGGAAAACATTTTCTAATTAAAAGAAAAAACAATTTTTTCCCTTCTGATTTCAGTGCCTGTGAATGCCAAAAGAAATTTAATTTTGAACGGGATGAAAACATAACATCTTTTTCTAGTTAGATCCGAGCATATGCAATGCAAACAATGAGTTTATAAGTATGCAAGTGCGTGCACACACACACACACACACACACACACACACACACACAAACATGGAAGCTCAGAGCAAGGCTTGTGGGCTTTGGGAAAGCCAATGCTTTGTGCCTGGACTAGATGAGCCCTGAGCCCTCCCCTGGTGCCTCTGTCCCTTGATGTACAAGTGGTTCCTAGTGACTCAGACCCAGGGTGGGTCCCACTCTCTCCCTAAGGACCCCTTTCACAGAGAATCACTAAGAACTGCTCCTCTTTCAGGCCCCCAAGAACACTGGTAGGAGCCAACCAAGTCAAGGCGTGCAGGGTGTCACACCGGGGAAATTGTATACAACCAAAGGCATTACTGAAGCCAGAACATCCAATTAAAAAGACTGGATGTCCTAAAAGATGCATTACCATCAATATTTTTTTTAATAATCATAAAACTTTCTAAATAAGAGGGGTTCAACTCTACATTTCATAGATGGGCAAACAAAGGCCCAGAAATAGATAAATATTACTTGGCTAGTTATTAGTAAACTCTGGACTACAATTGGCCACTAACACTTCTAACTACAGAACCACGGGTGTGTAAAATAAATGGAGGTAGTACATTTTCACTTGGATTGAAGCCAAGTCTCCTGATTCTTAAGGAAAACCAACCATTCTTTGATTCAATGATTCCTTTTAGGTGAAAAGATTCATGAGTTTTCATCAGCCCAATTTCCTCTTTTTCTTCTTTTTTCTTTTTTTCCAATTCCCTCTTTTTCTTATGTATTCATAATGAACTTCAAGTCATCTTTTATCAAACTGTTTATCACGAAGTAGCGTATGCGGTAATCAAACAAGGCACAGATAGCAGACAGACAATAAATGAGGCAAGTTTAAGGGACTTTTTCTTTTTCTTTTTTTTTCATTTTACAAGTGCTTCACTGCTTGTAAAATGAGAAAATAAATTTAACTGACCACATTTAATAGCTGAAAAAGCCAGATTATACTTAATTAGGGGAGAAAGCGAATGCAGACTGCAGTGGGTCCCAGCCAGGATCTTAGAATCAGAGGCCGAGTTCAGAACAAAACCAACACCTAAACCTAAACCAAATCAAAGACCATCCTTGCAGTCTTAAGGAGAGGTGGGTAGGGACAGTAGCTGGGGGTGGGGAGAGGGAGTTAGGGCAGTGTGGGCACTTTCTCCAGTCCTCATCCTAAAGGAGAGGGTAGGGAACCATTTCTCAGGTAGTGACGGTGATAATTAAAGAGATCCAAATCTATCTATTCCACCACAGGAGCCCAGTTTAAAGGCTTAAAAAAAAAAAATCCCACTACACTAAAACGAAAAGATTTCCTTATTGTGCTTCAAAACCAATACAGTTTGCATAATAAACCCCCTAGAGACACTGACTTAATATTTAACTAAGGCTAAATTACAAGATTCTACTTCAGAGGCACTGGGCAGAATCTCTGACGCCTCATTCTGTTCCACTCAATGCGAGTCAGCAAGGGTTACAATCTGGCCATTGTTGAATACTTTTCAAAACTCATTAATCTCAAGCAAGAACCAACTTAACAAGCAGGGCAGTCTTTTGAAGTGAACGGTGGTAGTGGTTTAAACAGAGGATTAGGAGATAATCACATTTCAAGTCGTCTTTTGGCACTAAAATTGACCCCCGTCTGGGGGCTGTGAATCACAGGGAGGGGCAGGCTGTCTTGCTCTCTTCCTTCACCAGGTCTCAGACTCCCTGTGACACAGCCAGGTGGCAGCCAGCCCACATCCAGAGACGCCACTGCGTTGTGATGTGTTATCACAAAGTTCGCCTCTGAACCAATTTATAAGACTGTTGTATAAAACAATACCCTAGACTCTACTGCAGATAGACACTATCTAGTTGGTAGGCACGACTTAAATGCGAATTTTAGGACTGCTTTGTACCGCAGGTATCAGCTCGCTGCCTCTCAACCATCAAACTGTGAAAGGTGCGAAATCCATCATTTAAAAAAAAAATTGATTTTTTTACAGAGAGGAAGGGAGAGGGATAGAGAGCTAGAAACATCAATGAGAGAGAAACATCGATCAGCTGCCTCCTGCACACCCCCAACTGGGGATGTGCCCGCAACGAAAGCACATGCCCTTGACTGGAATTGAACCTGGGACCCTTGAATCCACAGGCTGATCCTTGAATCCACTGAGCCAAACCGGTTTTGGTGAACTCTGTCATTTTTGACTCATGCTCTTCAACACCAGTTCGTTTGACTTGGAAGAGTAGGAACAGAAGGACCTGCCAAAAGGAAATCTTTGGCCAGGATTGATTGTGGGAAAAATAAAAGGAATTTATATTTCCCAAGTAAGCATTTTCTAAAGTGTTCCTCTAATCGTGTTAAATACAAAACAGCAAACCATCTAACATTTATTAAGCAATGGATTAGATACATATTTCAAATGTACTGTCTGCTACTGAGGAGATTCACAACACAAGACAAAATAAGGGAAGCCATGCTAGCACTGGGTCTGCAAAAGGGACACCATGCCTCCTCCTCCTCCTCCTCCTCCTCCTTTCCTTAATGTGATCCTGCCCAGCTCTTGCTCTTTTCCTTCTGACCACACATCATGGCCACTCTACTTTTTTCTTCCCTTCCCTTCCCTTCCCTTCCCTTCCCTTCCCTTCCCTTCCCTCCCTCCCCTCCCCTTCCCTTCCCTCCCCTTCCCTCCCCTTCCCTTCCCTCTCCTCCCCTCCCCTTCCCTTCCCTCCCGTCCCCTCCCCTTCCCTCCCCTCCCCTCCCCTTCCTTCCCTTCCCTCCCCTTCCCTCCCCTTCCCTTCCCTTCCCTTCCCTCCCCTTCCCTCCCCTCCCCTTCCCTCCCCTTCCCTTCCCTCCCCTTCCCTTCCCTCCCTCCCCTCCCCTTCCCTCCCCTTCCCTCCCCTTCCCTCCCCTTCCCTTCCCTCCCCTTCCCTTCCCTCCCCTCCCCTTCCCTTTTCCCTTCCCTTCCCTTCCCTCCCCTTCCCTCCCCTTCCCTTCCCTCCCCTTCCCTCCCCTTCCCTTCCCTCCCCTCCCCTTCCCTTTTCCCTTCCCTTCCCTCCCCTTCCCTCCCCTCCCCTCCCTTCCCTTCCCTCCCCTTCCCTTCCCTTCCCTCCCCTCCCTTCCCTTCCCTCCCCTCCCCTCCCCTTCCCTTCCCTTCCCTTTTCCCTTCCCTTCCCTTCCCTTCCCTTCCCTTCCCCTCCCTTCCCTTCCCTTTTCCCTTCCCTTCCCTTCCCTTCCCTTCCCCTCCCTTCCCTTCCCTTTTCCCTTCCCTTCCCTTCCCTTCCCCTCCCTTCCCTTCCCTTCCCTTCCCTTTTCCCTTCCCTTCCCTTCCCTTCCCTTCCCTTTCCCTTCCCTTTTCCCTTCCCTTCCCTTCCCTTTTCCCTTCCCTTCCCCTCCCCTCCCTTCCCTTCCCTTCTCTTCCCTTCCCTTCCCCTCCCTTCCCCTCCCTTCCCTTCCCTTCCCTTTTCCCTTCCCTTCCCTTCCCTTTTCCCTTCCCTTCCCTTCCCTTCCCTTCCCTTCCCTTCCCTTCCCCTCCCTTCCCTTCCCTTCCCTTTTCCCTTCCCTTCCCCTTCCCCTCCCTTCCCTTCCCTTCCCTTCCCTCCCCTTCCCTTCCCTTCCCTTTTCCCTTCCCTTCCCTTCCCTTCCCTTCCCTTTTCCCTTCCCTTCCCTTCCCTTCCCTTTTCCCTTCCCTTCCCTTCCCTTCCCTTCCCTTCCCTTTTCCCTTCCCTTCCCTTCCCTTCCCTTCCCTTTTCCCTTCCCTTCCCTTTTCCCTTCCCTTCCCTTCCCCTCCTCTCCCCCTCCCCTCCCCTTCCCCTTTTTAAATATAAATCTTTATGTCCCTTCCCCCCACTCCTCCATTGCCCTCTCCCACCCTGGATGGCCCTCGCATAGCGAGCATATGGAGAAGGCTCATGACCATGTGAAAAGTCTCCAAGACTCCTGTAGCTGTTCCTTTCATTTTATTTATTTGTTTGTTTATTTATTTATTTTTGTTCCTTTCATTGTAAAGCGAGGGACATCCCAGGCCAGATCAGGAAGTGCCTTGTGTGGGCTTTCACTGCTAGGATTATAGTCCAAATCTCTTGATACTACAGCCTGGCCTGCAGCTCCCTTCTGCTGTTAATTGTCTATCCTCATCCCCAACACAGCTGTTTGGACCAAGTACAGCCACGGTCACACTGGCCGAGATGGACGGAGTCATGCTACACATGGGCCGGGTCAGAGTGTCTTGAAAATCTGAACTAAACGCTGATTGGAAAGTTACCAGCTGGCATCAGGAGGTAAAGAAGCAGACACATGGAGTGACAGCTTCCCTGTAGCAGACAACAGTTCCCTGGCATCAGTTTCTGGGTGGGTCTGGTTCTTACAGGATTCCTCGGGAATCTTACAAAATTCCCTCTTTCCTGAGCTAGCTGGCTGGAGTGATGTTTGTTTCTGGAAACCAAAAAACCACTCACAACCTATAAACACCAGCCGGTGTTCCTTTCATGGTATCGCAGGACTAGGACCCGCTAACCACACTTCACAGCTGCTGATGGAGGTGAAAGCAGGGGCTCACCCCCTGCCCATCTACACGCCTTGCTTCCAATCAGGCAGATCAGCAAAAGCTGTGAATTATTAGAAGAAAAACTCTCAGAAGCAATCAAGCCTTCAACATGATCAGTAAAACTGTAGAAACAGTTTGGATATATCAGTTATTTTAAAATAACCACACACAGGTTAGGATGCTGATGAATATATCTTTTGATGTGAAGTAAAAAAAAAATTTATTTATTTATTTATTTATTTATTTATTTATTTATTTATTTATTTATCTTTTTTTTACAAATGGGAAAAAAGGACAGGGGAAACTCAAAGAAAATTGTTAACCTTACTGGAGTTCAGAGGACATGAACCAGGTTTAATAAGGGCTGGTCACCCCTGAGCAAGCTACTGATTATAAGGAAAAGCAGTTGGCCGGAAAGATTAAATGCCTGAAGACAGGATTCCCTAATTTAAATGCCTTCACAGAACCAGGGAGATCACAAAGGGTAAGACAACAGGGAGTGGAGAGGTCTGTGCCTAAAGTGAACACACAGAATAAAAGCGTTACAATTTTAAATGACTTTCTTAGGGCACTATTGATGGTACCATAAAGTCAAATACCATTTCTCGAAGTCTTAAACTCCTAAAAATCTAATAAAGACACATTGTCTCAGACAAGAAAAATCGATATTTCAGTACCATTTTATGTTAACACCTGGTGAAAAAAATCAATTAAAATCTTAAAGTCCCTTTTAAAAGTACTCAAAAGGAAGATGGACAGTTCTCAAGAGTTAATACAAATGGCTAAAAATAAACCTGAAAGGTTTTCATCCTCACTAAAAATACATGAAGTGGAAATAAACAGATACCATTTTTTCGTTGTTTAAATTAGCAATGATTGAAAAATAACCACACACAAAGCGCAAGAGGAAGCTTCAAAATGAGAACTTTCACACAGATGATGTGGGGACTGAAAGCAAACAACGTTCTAGGAAAATAATTTTGCCATGAGTCATTGGCCATAGCACTTCTATCAATCCCATGTGGCAGGAAAAGGCTTCCTCTCTTAGAAACAAGCCCATCATTTCCCAGTTTATTTCAGCCAAACTGACATATTCTGGGGAGCAAGATCTCAAGTGCTCTGGATAATGTAATTTCATTTTGGTTTGGTCAAGGCAAAGTTCAAAGACAAATTTGTGGCTCAACTTGGAATCAGCAAGTTACATTCAACTGTACACTAAACCTTAATCTCTTATTCTATCTGTATTCTTCCTGATTTTTATTTTATGTACTATTCCCATTTTTTTTTGGTATATCTCATCTTGAATGCCATGAAATATCTATGAAAAGAGGCAGAATATAAACAAATAAAATATAAGGACAGAGAAAAGGAGCCTCCCGAGGATCAATTGTGTTATCAATATTTGTATTGCTCTTTTAAAAAGTGGAGAATAAAGTTATTTAGGCACTCTCTCCGCTAAACAAAGTGAATTTGGCCTCCTATTACAAAGCTAAACCTCATGCAGGTTCAATGAAAGTGCCTCTAACCTTTTTGGGATACAGTAATGCTATCTTAAAGCCTCTGCTTTAATTTTCGGTGGGGCTATCACCATGCCGCTAAAGGAAGTCAAGAGATCGCAACCACTCAGTTGGACTGAGACTCTTCTGAAGCACTACCAACATCTTTTTCTGAGCATCTAATTAGATAGCCCATTCCCCAACTTATCTGTCCCAAAGTCTAAGATTCTATTGAATCCAACCAATGACAGGTTAAAAACCTTGATAAGTGACAGGTGACAGAAACAATGACTTGATTTGATGTCTTTCAGCTCCTTTAACAAAAGCTCATCTAAATTTTCTGAGATAAATATCTTTGACTTGCCAAAGGTATATAAAAGACAATTGTGTGGAATACAGAGCTAATAGATGCCATAAAGCCAAAATGAACCACAACCACAGCAAATAAGCAATAGAAGAGAACGTTATGCACAACATTTTAATGTTTAAACTTCAGCTTGAACATCTGTTTTTGTGGTGTGTGTGTGTGTGTGTGTGTTTTTTTAATGGACAGTGACTGTTCTTCATGTTATTTAGCTGTTTTTCTAAGAAACAACCATGGTAGTTCTCTCTCTTTCTAGCACAAAAGGCCACTCCATTCCTTAATCCAATGGAATCCCGGGCAAGTTTAACCTCTAACCTTTCTACATGTCAGTTTTCTGATCTATAAAATGGGCTGGCAATAACCCTCATGAGGATTGCTGGCAGGATTAAATAAGGTAAAATATTAAAAGCACTATTACAATGAAAGGCATATATACTAAGGGCTCAGCATTTGACATGCTTATTATTATTTGAAGTATTACTGTCCTAATCTATAAAATAATGAAAATGATACTAGCCCACTATTATGAAGATTAAATATGGTAATGAAAAAAAGAAAATGAACACAGATGCCAATAAAAGCAATAAAAGCTGTACCACATAGGGGAAAAACAATCAGGATTGTGATGAGAAAGCAGTTAGCAAATCATAAATTCTGCTAAACTATTTCAGGCCATATGAGTCACCTCGAATAGAACAAATGACTTTTAAAAGCAATAAAACATGTCGGGACTTCCTCCAATGACAACTGTAAAATTAACATAAAATTTGACAAGAGGTTTGGCGCTCCTGAATGCAGCTGCCTTCCAAAGACTGCTGGGTGAGATTAGATGTTTCAAGTTACAAGACTTCAAGCTCTGCCCCTCATGTAATTAACATTTCTTAATCCTCAGCCCTTGAGGAGGCAGCCACTCATTCAGGCATAGCCCTTCCAGGAGAGAGGCTGCCTGGTAGGAAGCTGACAAGAGCCTCACCCTGCTCCACCTCTCCTTCCCCTCCAACCCCAACACCCCAGGAATTTCCCTTCCCTTTGTCCACCTTCAACACTGGCCAAGCCAAGCATCTCTCTTCATTATCTCTGTAGTGCAAGAGGACCCTTCCTTCCTACCTGCTAATTTCCCTCCCTCCCCTTCCCTCTCTCCACATCTATTTATCTCTGCCTTCTTCCCCCCCCCCCCCCCCAGCACCCTCATGGCCCCCATTCTCTCCACCTGGAACTGCCAGAATCACATACACTGCCTTCCAGATGCAATTGAGCACACAGAACATGTCATTCAACCTGGGTGCCTGGTGGACCTGGCCATGCACCCATTTTTAAAAGCAAGTCACAAGTTGCCACAGCTCAGGACGAACTGCATACTCAAAGGTTAGGTGCTTTCCTTTTTCAGGCAAAGATTTTATTTGCTCACTCTCAATAAAAAAAGCTGGTAATTCTATCCCAAACAGGAAATCCTCTGCGCACTGAAATGAGGACTCCAAAGCGGAAAATAACAACCAATAATGACAACCAGAGAGCCCTGTGACCACTGCCTCCCGTCCCCTCAGGAAAAGTTTCCACCCTCACTGGAGATAACTGGCCTTGAGCTGACCTTACACATTACAAGATATTCCCAGAATACTACAAGTAATTAACATCATTTGCCCCACTTTACCTCCATAAATGTTGGATTCGGGGGGTAAAGGGGTACCTCCGAAAATAAATGACTGAAAGCAACTTAAGCATCTGGTCTTTCAAGCATTTTCAGATCTTCAGAACAGAAGGAATGCTCCCTACCTCCAGCTCCTCCAATGGCCGAGACTGCTCTGTGGGCACAGAAGCTGGACTCAGACAGGAAAGGGACAACTGTCCTGTCATTCACCTTGTGCAAGATGCATATTCTAAGAGGATCATCCTTTTAGACAGAAGCTGGATTTCACAAGAGGGCTGGCCAGGAGACAGGAAGAGGAAAGCCTGGTTTGCAGTTTTAGGTAGAAAAGGAGAAAACAGGGGGCATCCAAGGCCAAATAATGCTAATGGTAAACCTAGGACCTTAGTGGTCCTTTAGGCTGGAGGCCTCATACGATTAGACTGCAAGTATTCTGTGTTCCGTTGGCATGTGACTTATTTTTTATTTTGCAAGGCAAACTTTATTAATTTTATTAAGGTATTACATATGTGTCCTTATCTCCCCAAGGCAAACATCTTTACTTCTATGTACAAGGGTGCACTCATGGTCTGGAAGTAAGGGCACACTGAGCAGGCAGGCTGCTTGGCTTCGTAATCCCTGACATACGTGACCTGTCCCCTGCTCTTCACTGGAGCTCAGGCCCACAGCCTTCCATGATTGGCTAATTCAAAGGGAGGGGTTGGCCTTTGCCGTTTCAAGATGGCAGGCCCCAGGGAAGCTGTAAGCCATGTCACCAGCGTGGTAGCTGCCAAGTCGGCATGTGATGCTTTTAAAGGAATGTAAGCCTACACTTAAAAGTGGGCGACTGCACATGAAAAACAGATCTGGCAACTCCAGCCCATTTTCCCTTGTGGCAGTGACTGCAGGCACAGAGGGACAGCTGCTCCCTGGGGCCCCAGGGGACTCACTGATCCCTTCCACCCTGATCTCTCCCAACCCAGGACTTCACTGTTTTACTTCTTTCCCCTGCCTTTGAGGATATTTAAGTTTATGGCTCCTGATCAAGGTCACCCTAACTTGTTCTAGAAATGAAAAAAAGAAGCCTGGAGTGGGGTGGGGCAGTCACTGACTTAAGATCACAGCACTTCTCAGAGCAGAGTAGCTGCACGAGAACGCTCACCCCTTCACACACAACCATCCACTCCTGAACCTTAGCTTTTGGAATCTTGAGTTAGGAAACCAGCCACGCTGGCATCCTTGTCCCTGAAGCTCCCTCTCCCCACTAAACAATGTTTGACCTCAGAATTCAGTGATCTTGCTGACCCCTTTGTCTTCATGGACTAGTCACTATGAGTTATCATGTTCTCAAGTATCAGGCCCTGAGCTCTGGGCACCTCTGGATGTCTTCATAATAATTCTGGGAGATGTGCAGTACCAACACCATTATATCGAAGAGACAGGTAAGGCTGCAGACAAGGGCACCCAGACAAGTGCAGTGGTTGAGCTGTCCTTGAACCCAGGCCTTTCTGATCGCAAAGCCCGTACCTGGCAGCAGGCCTTGCTATCTTGCAAATATTTATCATCTGTCCCAATCACAGTAATGATAAAAATAGAACTTATTTGGTCCTGAAAAAAATTAAACAATAGGGTCCTGAGTAAAACATCAGAAAGGGGCTCCACCTCTCTACCTGGAATTGTCCCTGAGTTTCTGTGTCTATGCCAGCTGCCCCACTACATGAGAAGTCCCTCAGGAAGGTGCCCTGACTTATATGCTTTCGTCTCTCCGATATTTATAGAGTATTGCTTAATACCGCTTGGAGTTATTAGTCAACAACTTCCAGTTCTATTTTTGATCCAATTTTACTAAAATGGGCCTCTTAAGAGGATGCATTTAATGGCCCTTCTGGGTTCTCAAAAAGTCCTGTTTTCTCCACACATCACTTCTCTCCTTGTCTAGTTTTAGTTACCCACAAGAAAGTGGATGCCACAGTACACAAAATTTATAGGTATTTTTCTTTTTTGCAAATGAAACAAGTTGTGTTTATAGAACTTTAATTTGTCCTGTTATTTTTCCAAAGTAAGCCAGGCAAACATTCAACTAAGTAATTAAAAAAAGAAAGAAAATATATGCAAAGTACTTGGACGCCAAGGCAGGTAATTGTTGCAGAAGTGATAGCAATCTGTAAGAAATAGTTATACTTACAACCCATATGACGACCAGCCTTCTGGATAAAAAAGAATCGATATTCCAGTGAGTGAACGGAAGAAATGTGATGTAGAACACTTCTTGACCCAAAGCAGCTGAAAATCTGAATAGGTAATAGTAGAAATAATTCTTCACAATGTAATTCTGTACATAAGCCTGAAAAACAAAAGTTAAAAGACTGTGAGTTCATTGAACATGCCACTAGAGGACAAACTTTGAAACCTCTCTCTAAAACTCTCAGGTCTTAGTTGCCATGGTGTTGCCTCCCCTCTCATTATGGCATTGTTACCATTAGTGTACATAGTTGTTGAACATCTATCAACCCAATTTGTCCACACAATCACAGAAAAAGTTAGCTCTTCATCAAATTAATTGAGTAGCATCCAAGTCAGAAATATCAGGGAATACAGGACATTGAAAAAGAAATAGGGGCAGGGTGGAGGCGGTCAATTGGGGGAAAGGGGGACAGCTGTAATACTTTCAACAATAAAGATCCAGTTAATAAAAAAGGAAATAAAGGAAGGTACAAACAGTTGGAAGAATATACCGTGTTCATAGATTGGAAGAATTAGCTTAGCATCATTAAAATATCCCTACTACTCAAAGCAATCTATATAGTCAATGCAATCCCTATTAAAATAGGTTACCTGTTAAATGGTACAAAGAAGGTTAACCCACTACAGTGATGGTGCAAAAAAAAAAAGTAGTAAATATACACAGAGTCTGCTAATATACAGTCCCATTTCCCTTCTTATCCTGGAGTAGGCAGAAAAAAAAAAAAAGACTTAAGAGAGTTAAAATAGGAATAAGCAATCTATTCAAAATACGGTGAACAACTTTAAATTATTGTTTATTTTTGATGAGCTAAGAAAGAAAACATACTATTTACAGTAGTCATAAACTTTATAAAATCAAAGAAAAACACCAATGGGGAGGAAAAGAGACAATCCAATGACGGGGTAACTATGTCAACACCCTTGTAGGTCTGGATTTTCTGTTTTGTTTCATATAAATTCTGAGGTTTTTGAATCCTGGGGTAATTCAGAGAATAAGTTATCTGTTTTTGTTCTGCACATACTCATTCTGTACTTCTGATGGCCAGAACCTGTGCTGGGTGAGAAGAAGATTCAGATGAGTAAAGCAGGACCCCTGGGTTCAGGAAGCTCTTTTCTGGTGGGAGAGAGGGAGGGAGCCAAAGTGCATAATTTGGAGCAGTGAATTTTTGAAGGACCAATGTTATGTTTGAGGCTTTGCAAAGGGCCAAGCAAGAGTATATGATATACTTAAGGAATAAACTAAAAAGACGACCTTGAAAATTGAAAGAATATAACTATATTTGACGCTGTTGGCTGCCTACCAAGAATGCATTCATTTCTCTAAGGGGTTCCTGATTTTATTCCAGCATCTCTACCTCCCCCACAGAGCCCTGTGACTCAGGGGAAGCTGACACTGCTCTCAGCTCCAGAGGTATATCTGGATTCGTCTCAACCAGTCACAGAAAGTTCAAGAATTCAGCCTCAAACTGAGCAATGCATGGTTACTACCTTGGAGAAAGTTACTAGTCAAGGGTGAGCACATACTGCAAGCTGCAAATTCATCTCTCTCAGGATGAACTTTAACTTCTAAGTGAATTCAAATGAGAGAGAATGGCAATAGATCCACCCTAAACAGGCGAGATCAGAGAGTTCAAAGGGAATGAAATTAGGAAGTGTGCAGTTTCATTTCTCTGCCAAGATAACATTATTACTGGATTTGCAAAGTAGGGATAAGGAACTGTGAACCAATAATTAAGTGAAAAACTCTATCATCTAATCTGAGGACTAATCTCTGCCAGTTCCATTTTATAAATGTACATCCAATGGGCCTGACCTTCAGGTAAACGCTGTAAAGAGCCTTCTCAGCATCTAGATTACTTTAACCTGCCAGCTACCAGGTACACCTGGTAATCCTGCACTGAAGCTTTACAAGATCTTTTTTGCCAAACTCTGACAAGGATCAAACCCCTCTCTCGTGTCATGTTTTTTCAAGTGCTATTGACATTATAAGTACTCAGTGACAACCATTTCCCTACCCTAGAGACTTACCTGAGACCAAGTTCAATATCTTAATCCTAGTAAATAATTGAAAAGACCCTCAGCGATGACAGTAAATTGCTCTAGTGTTCCAAATACTATCTTCAGATGTGCTTTTTACAATCTCTCAGGTCTCTATTTTTTTTTGGGGGGGGTGGGAGGGTCGGGAGGGGAGGGTGGGGTGGGAGGGGGGAAAGTGTGATTGCAGTCTCCCAATGCCATCCTGCTTGTTTGGTCATAAGTTCTTCAAATGCACATTCTTCTAAAGTGGGGTTTCCAGTAACTTAACCTGTGGGTCAGAGAAGAGTTGGACTATTTTCCATTGCCAGGGTATTCTGTGTTCTCTGCAAGGCTGCCTTTGATGCATAAGCAGATCAGGAGAGAGGGGGCACTATAGATTCGTTGCATGGGAAGAGAAAGAACACTGATAATATATATCTTCTTCACTTGGCTCTGCTCTGAACACCTGAACAGCGTTTTGTTTCCCAACACACACCAGAGTCCCAAATGCAAAGGAAGGACAGCCAGGTCAGCGCCACTGACGTGCTCAGAGCGGACCCAGCAGCAGACTGAGCTTTCAGAGGAGGAAAACAGAAATCGTATTTAGCCCAATGTGTGACCTTGAGAAGTCAATTCGTCCTTCGGAACTGCAGCAGCATCAGCTGCAAAGGACAGAGTAGCACTAGTGAAACATTCTTCTTCTATAAAAACTGCTGTTTGAAATTTTAACCCTGCTATTTGGCTTCTATAAATGCTTGCTTGCTTAAATAATAAGGAAAATAAGACTACTCCCACTTCAGAGAGCCCATTAAACCTTCCCCGGATAAAGTTATCAGTGCTGGCACCAGGCCAGACCTTTGGTTGAGGTCTCAAGGCCCCAGCATGTAGGGGCTCTTTAAGAACTTGCTAAGGCTGAAACGGGTTTGGAAAGGTCTCGGGTTCTATTCCAGTCAAAGGCATATACCTTGGTTGCAGGCACATCCCCAGTGGGTGTGTGTGCAAGAGGCAGCTGATGGATGTTTCTCTCTCATCAATGTTTCTGGCTTTCTATCCCTCTCCCTTCCTCTCTGTAAAAAATCAATAAAATATATTTAAAAAAAAAACTTGCTAAGGGGGCCGGAAACACCCCATATTTGGGAGACAAAGAAGGTAAAAACATATAAATAGGGAAAGTTCCTCCATGTTGTGGTCTAGAATTTGAGAGACATTTTCCTCTGGGCTTACATCTTATCTAATAAAAGAGTAATGTGCAGATTGACCATCACTCCAACACACAAGATGGCTGCTCCCATGTAGTCAAAGATCCTGCCCCCATGTGAAAACAAGATGGCCACTATAAGATGGCCAGCAGGAGAGGACAGTGGGAGGGACCAGGCTTGCAAGGGAGGGCAGTTGTGAGTGATCATGCTAGCAGGGGAGGGCAGTTGGGAGTTACCAGGCCTGCAAGGGAGGGCAGTTGGGGTGATCATGCTTGCAGGGGAGGGCAGTTAGGGGTGACCAGACCTGCAGAGGAGGGAAGTTGGGGGTGACTGGGCCAGCAGGGAAGAGCAGTTGGGGAGTCCCCAGGCCTGCAGGGGAGAGTAGCTGGGGGGACCAGGCCTGAAGGGGAGGGCAGTTAGGGGCAAACAGGCTGGCAGGGGAGCAGTCAGGCATCAATCAGGCTGGCAGGGGAATGTTTAGGGGGTGATCAAACTGGCAGGCAGAAATGGTTAGGGGCAATCAGGAAGGGCAGGCAGGCGAGCAGTTGGGAGCCAGCAGTCCTGGATTGTGAGAGGGATGTCCAACTGGTGGGATCGGGCCTAAACAGCAGTCAGACATCCCTCGAGGGGTCCCAGATTGGAGAGGATGCAGGCTGGGCTGAGGGATACCCCCCCCCCCCCCCCCCCCCCCGTGCACGAACTGGGCCTCTAGTGTAATAATAATAATAATAATAATAAAATAATAATAAATGTAACTCCATCTCTCTAAGTGTTGCTTGGTTCTTCCCTGGTTTTCTGTAACACTAGTTGCTTTTTAGTATACAAAATGTTTTAACGCAGGGAAAGGCCCTTTAAATAAAATGGTATTCAAGGCCCATTAGATAAAATAAGACTGGAAGCCTGTACTGACTGGTAAAGAGTGAGGAGGGCCCCAGGGAACCCTCACCTCAGCCCAGGCCACCTCCAGCCCCCAGTCCTCCTCTGGAACAGCTCCTCAGAGCAGGTCAGTAATCAGTTTGGAACCACTGACCTTCGTGTCTGCCAGACCTCACATACCACCTTCCTAGAATTTACCCTTGGCCCCGAGTAAATGGCTATAGAAATTCCAAACTTAAACTCTGGACCAAAAGTCATTGCAAGGTCTTATTACTCATTCCATCTGTTCAGGTTAGAGCTGTAAGTATTTTTCCAAAGGTCAAGTTTGAGATACTCCTGACTCTCAACAGAGCCAGAGGAGAGCAGGTCTGGGAGGACATCTGCAGTGCTAAGCAGTTCTCTCTAATTGGAAGCAGGAGAGGGAGCTCATTCTCAGGCTGAGAGAAACCCAATTATAGAGATCCAGCTATATACGTACACCATCTTATAATAATCTCGAGACCCAAAGCTCTTCGATGGAACACACCAAGCAGCCGTATTCCGTTCACAAGGCTTTGCTTAGAGAAGCTTCAGAGACGGGAAAGAAGCCAGTGAGTACAGTGAACTGACCCTGAGCACAGAGACGCCAGGAGGAGGGACGCCACAGAGCCTGAGGCAGGGAACAAAGACTTTGGGAGCAACGCGTCTCAGGCCGAATCCAGGCTGCGCCCCCCCCCCCACTTACTATCTGAATAATCTCAGCAACACCTCAGTCTCCAAGCCTCAGTTTCCCCTCCCCAGAATGTACACAACATTAATACATACCACACTGGGATGCTGGGAAGCTTAAGTCGGACACTGTTGACTGTGTGTTCAAAGCACTCAGTTTAGAGCCCGGCAGGAAAAACTTCTCAGCGAAACCTCCCTGTTGATCACAACACCAGCAGTGAGGATTTCCAGAAAGTGCTTCTCAGTGCGAATGCGCATTGAATCACCTGGCTCTTGTTAAAATGCAGGCTTTGGCGCAGTTCACCCCGAGGCAAGGCTGATAGTTCTGAGTTCCCAGGTGATGCTCATGCTGCCAATTTTCAGCCCCCGGGGCAGCACGCTGAGTATCAGGGATCACACTCTCTAGTGAAGGGTTTTTCTTTTTCTATTTATTTTTCAGTGAAGGGTTTTTAAACACAAAAACCAGTGTCCAATTTGATCCTCAGTGTTGGAGGAAGCCTCAATGGGAATTTAAGAGTCAGAGAATGTGAGCAAAGCAACAGGTAAACATGATGGTGACAAAGCGGAAGGGAGTGCCAGGCAGAAGGTTACTAGTAAAACAGTCCAAATGCAGGAACAGAACCCACACAAGCACCTCGGCCACAGAAGGTACGAAAGGGAAGGGCACATGGGAGAGAGGCCCCTGAGCAAACAAGCAACTGCCAACACAGAAAGCACTAAGCCATCTCCCACTTGTTGCCTTCATTCATGAGGGTTTTGCATAAATTCCTGGATGATGAATATCAAATTAATTAGGATTCATGAACCTTAAAAAACACAGGAAAACAAACCTCATTTCTGAAAAAAGGGCTTTTGCACCACTGTCAGATCCTGGCTTGGAGATTCTCTGACTGTGAGCAGGAACATTTGCCCTTATCTTCTCTACTAAAATGTAGGTGACAATTTGGTTTTTGTTAATATATATATATCTCCTATATAATAAAAAGCTAATATGCAAATAGACTGAATGGTTGAACAACTGGTCACTATGATGTGCGCTGACCAGCAGGGGGCATGCGTGAAACATGGTTTCGGTTGCAAGGGAATGGTGAGCCAGGAAAGACCCCTGCCTTCCACTGTCAGACCAAGCAGGGTGCCAGTTGCTGTCATGAGGGTGAGCTTCTGGATGTCACTGAAAATTCTTTGCTCCTGCACACCAAGGTCTTGCCACCCAGGTACTCACATCTACTACTGGCGCTGGCCCCAATCACTGCGCCATCAGCAGATGCAAGTGGAGCCGGTGCCGTCAGCACATGGGATTGTGGCAAAGAAGACTGGAAACTGTAGCGGGAGGGGGCGGGCAGGGGTGTGGAGGATGGGCCAAAACCCGCTCCTGTGCCCACCACAGTCTCATGGCCCACAGTTTCTTTTAAGGTGCATGAATTTGTGCACTGGGTCCCTATTGTGTGTGTGTGTGTGTGTGTGTGTGTGTAAACTGAAAGTATCATTCATATATATATTTACTGAAAGTATCCCATTAAAGTGGGTGACTTTTAGAAGTCCTAAAGCATTATTTATTTATTTTTTTACCCAACCTGGTAAATTGTCATTGCTAGCTACATCTGCAATAATATACTTTCAACCTGCATATTCATTCTCATCCACTCTCAAGGGTTGTTACTTGCTTGCCTATGGCCTTTTTTCAAGACAGACAATATCGCCATGTGCTTGGGATTGTGGGAGAAAAGGGATATCAGCGGATGAGTTCCAGAATGAGAGTCATTTATGGAGTCTGGTGTCTCCCCAGAAAAAATACCACCCATAGTCAAGGGAATGTCCCAGAAGACATAGGATTCAGGACTAAAACTAGGCATTGCCTTGCCTTCTGATTCTCATACATTATATATATCCAGTCAGAATTTAGAGCCTAGAGATTCCTTTTTCAATAGAATCAATAGAGGTTGTGGTTCTGCTACCTCTCTCTGAAAGAATAGGCTTTGGTGCACATGCCATCACACATCACAGAGATGGGATATTTGTAAAACAATCACTCTTTCCAAGCTGTTGTATAAGACACCAACTAGTATATTAAAATACTAAGTACAAATCAAGCAATGCCCCCAATTTTTTAAAAATTTAAAATGGCAAGTCTTAGGGACCATGTCTATGCAGACCATTTATTCATTGCTACACTTTAGTGATGGCAGATTATTTACTAATATGCTCCCCTTACATTTAATTACTCTTTTTAAAAATAGATAATTTTCTTTTACTGATTTTAGAGAGAGGAAGGAAAACATTTTGATCAGCTATCTCCTGCACCCCCTACTGGGGATAGGGCCTGCAACCTGGGCCTGGGCCCTGACTGGGAATCAAACCAGCAACCTCTTGGGGCACAAGACCACACTCAACCAACTGAGCTACACCAGCCGGGCCTACTCTTATTTTTTGTTTAGGTTTAGGAAATCAAGACTTTTCAATCTATAAAGAAGATTAAACGATGATCACTTAGGAAGCCTAAGAAAGATTGACAGTGTCCCTTGAAAGGGAAACATGAGGAATGAGACTGTGCAAGGGTTTCTTCTTTCATCTTCACGTCCAGATAGAATTACAGGCTGTGAGCCCACTGACGTCAGGATGGCGAGACTGAAAGTCAATAAAATAAAAGGACAAGTTTTTCAAATAAGAGCTTGAAAGGGAACCTCACATCCATCACTTTCATCTGCTCAGTTGACATTTGTCGAGATCCCTCAGCCTGTGTCCAAGAATAAGACGGAGGCTGGAGGGGACTGCACCCAGTGTGGCTGTTATAGTCTGAATCCAATTGTAGCCTTGTCCACAGAGGAGCTTTGTTTTCCTTCGGACAACCTGTCAGATTTCAGCTCATCCTTGGGACATCTGACATCTTTCCTTTTCCTCAAGAGCCAACTCTTATACTGGCACCATTAGAAAGGTGAACCAGGATTATGAATTGTGAAATTCTCGAAATTGTGGGAGTGATCTATGGTGGCGACGAAGCTCCACTTGAACCTAGAAACAAGTCTTACAACTGGACAAATCGCTGCCTGGATACGACTTGGAGAAATCTGTGCCTGAAGCACATGGTGTCCGCTTAGAAAGCGAGTCTGGGATTGGGCAGGGGAAAGGTGGGACAGCGGTTTGCAGAAACTAGAGATGAAGGCTTCTGCTAGAAGAATCTCCTCCATGGATAAGAGCAACAGGAGTCCACAGAAAAAGAAATAACCATTACTCTTTCTAAAGGGGTGGGGGAGGGAGAATCAGCTGTCATTTAAATTCTCAAAATGTCTTAAGAACTTAACTGTTTTTCAAAACATTTGGATCCGCTCAAACCTGAAACACATTGTGCAAAACATTTTTTCCATTTAATTGTTAAGCCCTTGTGTGTTTCGGGGGGATTTTTGCTGCAGATGTTTCTGATTCATTTATATTAACTTATCAAGACGACATTTGGAAGAGCTAAAGGATGCTCAAGAAGGAGTCTTTTAAACTTGCGTTCATTAGTTTTAATCCAGGAATTCCACCTCCTGCCCCAACACACACACTCAGAATTCAGAACTTGGAAGGCTCCTTTCAGTTCCACTTTAACCTGGCAGCATGAAGTCATCTATCCCCAAATCCCTAAAAAAAACCCCACACCCCCTTATCTAAAGCACTAAAAGGCACCACCAACAAATGGGCGAAGAGGGCCCAAAGGTACAGACACCTAGTTACAAAATAAATGTCATGGGGATGTAACGCACAGCACGGTGACCATGTCCAATGCTGTTTTACACATTCAAAAGTTGCTAAGAGTAAACGTAAAAGTTTTCAACACAAGAGAAAAATTCTATAGCTACATAGGGAGACAAAAGCTAACTAGACTTGTTGTGATTGCTTTGTGGTATTATATACAACTATCAGATCCTTATATTGAACACTTGAAACGAATAGAATGATAGGTCAATTATAGCTCAACAACAACAAAAATGTTTAAACTTTTTAAAAAGCTTCCCTTAAAAAGTAAGAAAGCTATTCGGGCATGTATAAGGTGTTTTCCTTGATCATTTTTATGTACAAAGATTTAAAAGTCAACATTGAAATCAGACAAAAATAAAACTCAAGTCTGGCTAGTTTGCCACTGAAGTTGAGAAGAGTTTACCTAAAGGCTTTCCTGCTTCCATCTTTCTGGCTTGTGTGGGTGAAATGGGCACAGATTTTTTTGGCATGTCGCTTTCTTTATCCAAGACTATTATGTGAGTAGGTGTGTGCATACCTGGAGAACAAAGTTAAAGCAAAACATTACCTTCCTGTCACTCCTACCACTTCTCTTCTTCTTCTTCTACTTTGTTGTTGTTAATCCTCACCTGAGGATATATTCCTATTGATTTATTTTTTATTTTTAGAGAGAGGGAAAGACTGATGTGAGATAAACACATTGATTGGTTGCCCCCTTGATCTGGGAATTGATCCTGGGACCTTTTGGTCCACAGGCCAACACTCTCTCCACTGAGTCAAATCGCCTAAGGCACCTTCCACCTCTTACATCCAGCTCTCCACTCCTCAGAGCTCTCAGGAAAGAGTATTTGGGAATGATTTTTCTGTCTTGATAGGCAACCCCCTAACACACACAATCCAGGGACAGCCAAGCAGGGAAAGCTGGGACAGAGAGAAGGGGGAAGACCTTTTTTGGAGAAGGTCTCTCTCCCTCCACACTCCTCCTAAGCCTTGGGAAGTGCCACCCATTTTCATCATATTTTCAAGCCATAGTTCCCTCTGAAGGCCAGCTCTGGGGAGGTTTAAAGCCACTTGTCACAAAATAAACTTAGGAAAAGCTTTGAAATTGTGTGCACACACATAAAAGGTCGCTAAGAGGAGAGCCAGGCAGAGTCAGAACAATGGTCCTCCCCACCCAGCTTGCCCCTGGCACACTCTGATTTCTTTGTGCCTATGAATGCTGGATTTGGGGTTGTTGGTGTTCTTTTTTTGCACTTTGATTTTTTTTTTGTTGTTGTTAAATGTGTGGGTTTTTTATGTTATTTGTTTTTTTTTTCCCCCTGATTCTCTGATTAGTATTTAGTGTGTATTTTTTCCCCTGATTAACACATTTCATCCTAGAACATTTGGGAGTTCAAACACTATGTAAAAACAAAGCAAAACTTCCCCGTGACCTCACCCCTGCGTCTCAACCCCTTTGAATAGATCCACTGATCTGTTTCCTGTGCATAAGTGAGAGTGCGTGTGCTGGCCTGCATTTTAATCAAATTGAGATGCCACTAAATCTTAAACGTTTAAGTATGATTCTGTAGTCTGCCAGTCTTGGGTCCCAACAGATGTACTGGTTATTTCCTTAGATCCCTAAATATTATTTTAGATCATGATTTTGGTCAAGCTGAACTGTTTAACTTTTTGCTCCCCCTTCACTGTGCTCACTCCCAGGTTCCTAGGCAGATTCCAGACCAGGATGGCAAACACGACTACTGGGAGGTACCATTCCCGGAACCTCTTCTGCCTCACTCACTCCTTAACCTGACCAAGTAAACATCCACACTAACACCATTTCCTGGGACCACCTGTTTCCATCTTATTGCTGTTTGCTTGTTTTGTTTCCCAAGGACCTAAAGTCTTTTTTTTTTTTTTAATTGGTTTCAGAGGAAGGGATAGTGAGAGATAGAAACATCAATGATGAGATAGAATCATTGATAGGCTGCCTCATGCATGCCCCCTACTGGGGTTCGAGCCCACAACCTGGGCATATGCCCTTGACTGAAATCAAACCCGGGACTCTTCCGTCTGCAGGCCGACACTCTATCCACTGAGCCAAACCAGCCACGGCAGGACCTAAAGTCATTTTACCAGATTTTGCAAAAGTTACAGAATATACTTTAAGTGTGCTCAGGGCCACTGCTCAGAACACACTGCTGAAGAAATAAAGAATGACCTGGGGGTGGCCTGACAGGCACTGTGCTGAAGTGTGTGTGTGTGTGTGTGTGTGTGTGTGTGTGTGTTCCAAAAAAAAAGGTAAAACCAGGTCTTCCAAGGCTGTGAAAGACCTGGGGTTGTTATGTGACCCAGAACCCTCCTTCACCAGCTCTAGCTCCCACTGACTGAGACAAATGGATACACATGGAACCTACGAGGGTCTGGGTGTCTGCTAGCCTTGGGTCCAAACAGATCTACTTGGGCAGCTCTGGGGAAGTTTGAACTTCCTCGCCTGTGCAGTGGGTATACCCTCACCTGTGTAGGGGTGTGTCCTCACCTGTGCAGTGGATAGAACACCAGCTCCCTTGCAGAGGCATTAGAAAGATGAAATTGCTTGTATAAACTACACTGTGTGTGTATAAATGTGTATAAATGATAGCTGTATTTATAATGTTTTATAAACAGTGTAAATAATAAGAAAATGTCAGAAGTATCCAGTTATAGTGGAACACAGAGGATGGAAAGAAGATGAAAATTAAAAAAAACCCACAAAGACATCCTAGAGAGGCAGGTGAGCCATCCTGGAGAGATGACTGGCACTGTGATAGGAAGAGGGAGGGAAGAGAGACTGCACTGAAGGGAACAGCACGAGGAGAGGATGGCAGCAACAAGGCGCATGTTCCTGGAACAGTCCCCGGTCCACAGCTACAGCTTAAGTTGTAGGCAGCAAGGCTAGCAGGAAAAGCAGAGCCAGAGAGGAATCCTGAAGGCTGTGATCAGGAGGTTGGGCTTAACCTGTAGGCAATGGGGGGGCCAGTGAGAGAGTTGGACCAGGAAGTGACATGAGCAGAGGTGTGGTCTACATGGCCCCACTGTGCTTGCAATCTTGACCCTTCTCAGCAATTTCCTATCTTTCTCAGAGTCAGATGTGCCAAAGAAGAGGTCTGAGGCAGGCTACAACATGCCCAGGAAGCACCTCCTACACTGTGCTCACAGAGGGTTGACACACCAGCCTTTGCCACCGGCAGACCAACAGGAGCCTGCTGTGCTCCATTTCACGTCTGAAATAAAAGCTGGATGATGCTCTGAGAGTCTCCGCAGGCCATCAAGAAAGATGAAGAAAGAGTGCTTTCTAGTTTTGGTCTTGGCTTTGCCATGTGGGATCTGATGATACAGTCATTTAGCAAGAAACCACAGAAACAAAAACAATTTGATGAAACCAGAAGAACGCGAGTCCAGGCACAGACTGGAACTGAATGCCACAGGCGGTGCAGGGACCCAGGCTGACAAACCCTCAGGCTCTGGGTCTCAGCTAAGCTCTGTCTCCCAGGGCCCCACGGGTCAGTTGCCTCCTCCCTAAACAGGGGCCGCGGTTCCCATACCGCAGGACACAGAACGCATTGAAAATACCAGAGTGTGGGAAATGTGTTCTCATTTATTTTCATAGAACACAATTTCCGGAAAGTGCTGTGTGACCAGAATTGATGCCCCCGACGGGTCAAAGACGCTCAGAGAAACGTGGGTTTGGAGCCTTGATAAGGAAAGGAACCAGACCAAGTTAAACAACCTGCGGCAGCTGCCTGCCTACGTGGATGACGAGTCCGGGAAGCTTAGGTTTGAAGACTAGAAAGGACAACGAGTTTGGGATCCTCACAGCCCTAATTCTAGAATGGTAGACAGAAGTCCATGTGCACAGAACTCCCCAGCCTCATGCACCTTCACACAAACAGACGCACATGCAAATGCACACACAAATGCACCTACACTTATACATGCACACACTTCCTTCCCATCCTGCATCCTATGCTATGATGACAACCTACAACACTAAGCCAGTTGAAATCTCAAGTCCTTGACACACTATCTGCAATGAGGCTGCTCTGGTTAAAACGGTGGCTTCAGCATTACCTATGTCCTTAACGTGTGGTCCCTAGGCCCACAGCACGGGCACTGCTTGTTTGAAATTCAGACTCCCAGGCCCGCAGAGTCCCTGGAAATTTTAGCTCTATTCACATGCACATTAAAGTTTGAGAAGTACAATCTACATTCATCGAGAAACAGAATGGAATGTTTGATTGGATAAGATTTTTCTGTTCTCTCCGGGCCTATGCACATGTGAAAGGGGGAACTGCTGGGGAAGTGCAGAAGCCCCTGTGGGAACAGGCAAACCCAGGGAGGCAGGAAGCAGACTAGGTTTCTTTTCAGGGTGATGGCAATGCTCTAAAATTGATTGTGGTGATGGCTGCACAGCTCTGTAAAGGTACTGAAAACCAATGACATCAGTGAATTGCATGATGAGTGAATTATATCTCAATAACACTTAAAAACATAAGTAAAAGCACTCAGGAGCCTTGGAAACACCAAATTGGTAACTTCTGAGTTCAATTGCAAAAGAGACACCTATGGAAGCAGATCGTGAAGGGTAGTTCCACTAGGAGACTGCTCTTTTGTCCCAGCTTGATGAGTTTCTCTCAACACGGAAACACTGAAATGGTCACTGGTCTTAAAACATGCCCTTCTAGGCCATCAGGGTCTGTGCCCCAACTCCATGATGTAGACACCTCATACTGATCTCCTCCAGCTGTGTGCTTCTACACTAAGTAAGGGAAGGTGTGCAGTCTTCTAAAAACATTCTCCAGGCACCACACCTGGGACCCCAGCATTCTTTATCCAAATGCCCAGCCTGCATCCAGGCCCCATGCAGGTCTCTACCCCAGGTCTGTCCTCCCTAGTGTGGATGACAGCACCAGTGTGCACCCCTCTGGTCTCAGGGCTGGCCCCAGCACAGGGGAGTCCTTTGCTCAGTCCCCGATAGGTGACAGGCTGGTGCCCTGACTTTGCTGCTTTCCAGCTGGAACTCTGGGGTGTCTGAGAAATCTAAACTTGAACCTAGCTTTCTGGATCACATAAAGATATGTATGTCAAGTCAGAAGGTCAAAACATTATATATTTAATGCTTTGTTATCTTAATGAGTAACTTTAAAATACTTTGTCCTTTAGAATCTCTGGCTCTGTTTCTGCATTTGCTCTAAAACCCTGCAGTTTCAGACATCAATAATTTTTTCCTTCTAAGTTTGTTGAGCACTTAGTGAATATTTTTGGTCTTCTCCCTAATATGTTATATTTTATAGGTAAATATTAATTACCAACTAGAGGCCATCCCATCTTTCCATAACTTCATGCACAATAAATACCAAGGACTTATTTTGGCTCCCAAACAGTACATAAAGTTTTAGGATAAGAAGCATCTGAAATGTGTTTGCCTTCCTATACCTTATATTTGCAAAACATGGTAGTTATATAAAAAAAAGGAAAAAAAACCAGGAAATAAATAATCCATATATATAAAAGCCTAAGCAACCCATACAGCCAGTTGACTGGTCACTATGATGATGCACTGACCACCAGGGGGCAGATGCTCAATGCAGGAGCTGCCCCCTGGTGGTCAGTGCACTCCCACAGCCAACCTCCTGTGGTCCCCTCCTCTTCCCCACACCAGTCCTGATTGGCCCTGATTGGCCCTGATCGCTGGTCAAGTCGAGGGAACCCACCCGTGCATGAATTCGTGCACTGGGTCTCTAGTAATGAATAAAGCACCTGTATATTTTACATTAATAACATGTAAAGTTCTCCCTGGGCTACTTTTCTTCTGAAGAAAATGAAAAAGAAAAAAAAATGGAAGCCTCTGGGCATTTAAAAAAAACAGTCACCTTAAGTGGAACTTTGGGGAGGAGGGAACTTAATGAGTTGACCCACAAAGGTTAAAGACTCTTCATGGCTCCTGGAATCTTTGTCATTAATTATTTGGTGACAGAATGCTAGAAGGGGCCCAGCTCTTGTCACAACCCACAATTTGAGCAGAAGCTACCTTACTTCATGCCCTCTAAAATACTCTGCTGTGGGGGTCACTTTCATTCCTTGTGAGCTGTGAAGCAGAGGCCACATTCACAACTTTCCTTTGCCCTCCAGGGAGGGGACTGATGTCACCCAGGCCTGGTGCCAACCGAGTTGACTCCAGCTCAGATGTATTTCAGAAGAGGCTCCCAGCCTGATGCCTCCTCCCACCCAACCAATCCCATCATCTGGGTTCCTTGTGGGAATGCGAAGCTTTTTCTTTGTCCTGGGGATTAAATTTAAATATAACAATTTGTATAGCACATGCTTCAACATTTCAATCATTTTGGAGACTGGGGCCATGGGGGAGATGGGGAAAATGATCTCAGATAAGACTGAATTGGTAAGTTGCCACACAGCTGCTCTGCCAAATATGGTAGCCATATGTGGCTATTCACATTTAATTAGATAAAAACCCAGTTCTCAGTTGTACCAGTTGCATTTCCCATGCTCAACAGGTCCATGTGATTAATGGCTACCAATTTGGATTGTGCAAACAGAAAATAATTCCATCCTCACTGGAAGTTCTATTGCTCAGTTGCACATGCTCAGTTGTGAGAGTTTTTTTCCTGTAGTTCCAGGCAAGCCTTCTTTTATTCTCTCTATTGTTGGCACTATTATATATTATACCATCACTTTTGCAACCCTATAAGTAGATAGTGATGTACTAGGTACACAGCTCCTCAGTTTTGTAATATAGTAAACCCCATCAAATTATGTATTTTAGAAGAATAAACTCTGTAGTACATGAATTACATTTCTATTAAAAAATAAAGTCTAATTGGTCAAATATCCAGAAATAACTCCATTAATCCACTTTGGCAAGTATCATGGAACAGCCCAAATAACCCTATTTGAATGAAAAGCAGAGAGAACTGACTCATTTTTAATAGCAAACAAAACAAACAGCCTTCACCCTCCAGGGGTTCCCAATAGCACCTAGATTGGGAGGGCCTTTCATAGAGGCCACTTTCAAAGTTTATCACAAAGTAGTGATGTTAGCCCTGGACTCCCCACTTCCTCTCCCACGTTCTCCTAGTGTCAAGGTTTCCACCTGGCAGAGAGCAGCCCATGTCACCTGGGCTTCTTCTCTCGAGACAATTTCCCCAAGAAAAAGATAGAAAACACCAGACATGGGCAATAGACACAGTACCCACCCTGAGCTACCTGGGGTGTGTTGTCCCTTGTCTCTTTGAGAAAGAGAAACACCAGCAGGTTCTTCTCTCTTTAGCTCGAGATTATTGGCAGATTAGAGAGCAATTTTCCATTGGCAAACAAGATGCCAAGTAGCAGAGGTCTCATTTCTGGAGGTTCCAGAGAGACTTTCTCATTATAAAGAAAGTGTCAAAGAAATGGTCGCTAAGTGCAGGCACTCTTTGGAAATAACCAAATGGTCTCTGGCTCTCTAATCAAAACAGTCAACAGAGCCCCGTGGTTAAAACTTGGGTTTCAATCCTTGCTCTGCCTCCCACTAGCTGTGAGCCCTGGCTCTATGCCTGTTTACTCAGCTACAGAAAATAAAATACTTACCTGTAAAAAATACATGTGTCAATGACATGAGGCATTCAGAACCGTGCCTGGCATAGAGAAAATGCTGAGTAAATGGAAATAGTTGATGATGATGATAATGATACTTGATCCACCCCATCAGGTACTAAGCAACCCCCACTAGGCAATACATTTCCATATGTCCTGCCACCGTGCTCAGTGGACATGAGAATATATTCTTAAATATATGTCTCAGTCTCGTTATTCTTGTCTTTTCCTTTTCTTAAAAGAATTTGGTATTTATTTTCTTTTACTTTTAGTGCCCTTGTAATGCTATCAGTCTAAACACAGAGGCAAAAAGCTGCGAAGAGACTTTGTCAATGGGAGAGCAGCAAGCGTTGGATTCTTCCCCTCAGATAAGAGGAGGAACAACTGTATCTGGAGGTGGCTGAGGGTCAGGGGACAGCCCATGGTGCAGCCTCTCAGACCATCAGATGTCTTTCCACAATTTCTAAGTCAGCCACAGGCCACACAGAGGGCTTGGGCTCTTGGGGTTCATTAAAATACATTTTTACACACTTCCTAAAGAGGTGGCTGGATAGCACCATGCATGGTCACAGGTGTTTTCTAAATATTAATATGACTTTCCAAGTATACACCATCAGTGGGGTGAGGACTACATTATATATATCTTTTTCATTTAAGGTCACCGAAGAAAATACAGTAATCATTTAATAGGATATGTTTCTGCCTTCAAAACATTCCCCAGATGGTTGATTTCATGGATACTCTAGAAAATTAATTCTGGAAAGCTGTCTTAGACAGTTTGGAGAGTTTTGTTCTGTTGAGTCTCTGATTCCAGCTCCCCAACTTCTATTTAGCATGGTTTTTATTCATTTGCTACTTTTTACTAAACTGGGAGGAGTTGAAATTCCAACTCATCAAGAAAGAGAACAAGAATGCATGACTCATTTGGTCAAAACATGTTTTTTTTTTTATGTTATGAAGAAAATACACAAAGAGGTTGATCTTTATAAATCAATATAAAGTAAACCTCAAATGGTTAGGAAGGAAGAAATGAAGGAAGGAAGGAAGGAAGGAAGAAACCCTGGCACCCTATTTATTCAGAGAGAGCTCAGAATTAATTGGAGAAACACTCCTATTAGTTTTAAGTTCTAGGACACAGTGGGAAGGTCAGAGAGAAGTAAAGTCCTTCTCATATCTTTCTCTTCTAACATGATCACAGCTAGGCACTGCCCTCTCCTTCAGGAGTCATAGGTTAAGGGAGGCATAGCATCAGAGGTAGGACCTCCTTTCCTGATTCCTATGGGATGGTGGGGGTCTGCCAGCCATATCTTCCCCGACGAACCTTTTTTTTTTTTTTTTTAAAGAATGGCACCATTAGTAAGCAACTTGATTTCCATTGAGTCATCATGGAACCTAGCTAAAATTGAAATCTTCCTGCCTGCCTGTGATGACAATTATTTCATCCCCAGCTATGCTCAGTTGATTTCCAATAATGCTGTATGTAGAAAATGGCAGCCTATGCCAGGCTGGTATGGCTCAGTGGTTGAGTGTTGACCCATGCAAGAGGTCACTGGTTCAATTCTAGATCAGGGCACATGCCCAGGTTGCAGGCTTGATCCCCAGTAGGGGTCATACAGGAGGCAACTCATTGATGATGTTTCTCTCTCATCAATGTTTCTATTTCTCTACCCCTCTCCCTTCTTCTCTAAACATATATATATATATATATATATATATATATATATATATATATATATGAAAATGGCAGCCTATAACTATGGGAAAGAGGGAAAGAGAAAGAAGAGAAAGGTGATCTCTTCAAGTAGTTTCCACAAATGACTGTACTTCTATTAGGAGAGCTTCGGTGATCTCACACCACTAATCCTGGGAAGGACAGACTCTCTATGCTGCCTAGATGCTACAGGTGATCGCTGATGTCACCTCCACCTGCAGACATGGTTTGCTAAGAAATAATACGAGCCTGTGTGTGGAGCAGTAAGTAAGTTCTTTCAGCCCCAGAGGAGGCAAAATGTTCAATGCTGCAGGAGAAAACACCACTGATGTTTTATATTCTTATTTTTCTTAAGTGGGTGAAAGGTTGATTTCAAATTGAAGTCTATAAAACTGACAATATTTGATCATTTTTGCTCTATAAAATAGTAATTTCTTATGGTTCAATGCATGAACACAGAGGTTTCCATTTTTTTTTATTGAGGTAAAATAGACATACAACATTATATTAGTTTCAGCTGTACAACATGATGATTCAACATTTGTATACACTGGGACAGAGTGGAATTCTGCTGCCTCAAGTCTGTGTTTGAACTTGGCCCTTGACCACAGGGCCAACGTGACCTGGTAGGACAGAGAACACAGAAGAGTGCCCGGCACACTGAATTAAGACCCACAATCATTACACGCACTTTGGCCCACATGTAACTTGCTTTGAAAAAATTAGTTGCCAGAATTTTCAAACTCCCCACATTTCATACCCTCTCTTGAGAATCAAAGTCTGGCAATAGTGCACGTTCCCACAGGTCTTGTGGCAAGAATGGGCTCAGTCTCAGAAAGGGCTGCCTTCTTTAGCACGAGGCATGTGTTCTCCATTGCCAGCCAAGCCTTCAGTGTGACCATAGTTGCCTTTTCCCTGGCCCAGGTGAGCTTTTAGGTCCAAGATTAACTAAACCAGGTCATGGTTCATGTGTCCTCACCCAGAGTGTCAAGGCCTGCCATCCATGTGTCAGAAAACCGGACGGGTTAGCCACTTCCCCTCTCTCCACACCAGCCTCCTCCCTCCTAGCCTTTCCAGAGAAGGCTCATTTGGTGAGGGCACCATATGGGTAGAAAGGGGAAGAGACCAGGCAGAGGGTGCAGCTGGGAGGCAGCCCCTGTAGTCATCACACAAACAGGACCACGCTGGCAAACTCCCCCCCGCCCCGTCCCTCCCCTCCGAACGGAAATTCTACAACCCCTCTCTCTAATCCAGTCCTAATGTTCAGCAACCTTCACTGTCAGGAAATCCTACCCTAAATAACCCAAATCCTTCACGCAGCTTAAACCCATTTCCTCTTACTCTCTGCTCACTGGAGATGGGGAACAGCTGGTCACCGTTCTCTGTACCAAGTTCTTTGTCAACTGGGTGATTGGATTCTGGCTCTGGACCACTGTCATAATTAGGAGCCTGACCAGTTCCATATTGTGCCGTCTGCAAAAACATGCCGAATAGGAAGATAAAATTGGGAGCATGCTGTGCTTCAGAAATGTGCCATCAGGAGAAAGCGATCCCTCGCCATGCTACCAGGCTGTTCCCAGTTTAGAAACTTGTAAATGGGAGTTTTCTACGTGGAAAAAAGAAAATCTTTTTCTAAGGCTAGCTCTGCCACATGAGCAAAACACACAACAATGCAAAGGCTCTGTTAAGTCCAACGAGAGAAACAACATGCAGAGTGAGCACTGATTGAGCACTTCTGTGCTTCCATGACAGGCATCGTCTCAGATGCAATTCTCAACCAGGCACTGAGTGGGTATTAGGACTTTTTCTTGCTTTGCAGGTGAGGAAATGGAGCTACAGAGAGCTAACTTGTTCAAGTTTACACACCGGTGAGGATGTGTTTAAACCCAAGCAGTTGGAGTCCAAAGCCTGTGACCCCTCAACCACCCCTCCATTCTGCACATAAACCTGGCGCTGTGAGTCTGGGCAGCTCACAGCCTGGAATACAGTCCCTTTGTTTCAGTGATCATGCTTAGCCAGTGGAGACCAAGAAGTCATGGCCATACTCAGGTGCTGTGGTCCTGACATAGCACAAAGGCAGTCTATAGCCTAAAAGTTCAAATAAGCTTGATGCCACTAGCTTGAATTTTTCTCATATACAGAGTCCTACATGAGACCCAGGATCTCCACTTAGACGTGGACAGTAAATAGCCCCCCAATTCCCAGCTGGATGACTGTACCCATGTATATGCTCCAGGGTCTGACCTGGATCAGAGGCCAGGTCCCACCACATGTCACCTGGTCATGTCCTGCCTGCCTCCGTGTCCCCAGCAGTAGAGTGGTGATGACAGCTACTTCCTGGTGGTATGAGAGGCACATCTCTCTTTTCCAGCCATGTCTCCTCACTGCACTTAGTTCTAACCATTATCATTGTTTCACCTCCTTCACCAGCCTGTAAGCTCAACAGCAAAGGGGTTTTGCCTATTTGATTCACCCCTGAATCCCCAGTGCCATGCACATCATAGGCACTCACTAATATTTGGAGAATGACAAAGTTATCTTTAGAAGAATTTTAAAAAGCCACTCATGTAAAATGTAATAAAGATTATTTCTACCCACTTCTCATAGTTTTCTCCTTGAAATCTGTTATTATCGATCTAATTTGTCTACCCTCTATGGTTATGCAATGGTCACTCCATCTTCTGTACAACCTTGGTGTGGACACCAAGGTTCCTTGCTGACCAAGCAATACCTCTTAAAAGCCCCAGAAACTCACTTTTTATGCCACTTCAGAATGGCTTCGACCCTAAACTTTGGGCCAATCTTATGCTTTAAATGGAGGCATATCAAATCTCATATTCCTTCTGCTCATTGGTGGCAGCACCCAAGAGAAGCTGCTCCCACCATTTATGAGGGTTTCTACCCCAGGAACCCTAGCTCTTCTCCTTTTCTCTGGAATTTTCTAGACCAGGAGTAGCAAATTTAAATGCCTACCTGAGTCAAACAAGTGACATAAATGAGCAAAGTCATTGCAGGTGTGAGACAAGAGGGGTGGTGGGGACCAAGGGAGCCTGCTCTGGTTCAAGGGGACAACTGCCACTGGAAGTCACCCCCTTATGGTTGTGTAGAATGCAAGCCAATGAGGCTGCAGGCCCCATTTTCTTTTAACACACACACACACACACACACACACACACACACACACACACACACACGTGTGCGTGAGCACCAGAAAATGTATAAAGGTCCCACTAGTAAAACCATGTGTGAACAGAGCATCTGTGGGGCCAACATTTGGACCATCAGGCCCTGGTCTAGAACCCTTGTTTTGTGGTTAAAGAAAGACCACCACCCAGACAAGGCTGGGTCCCTGCAGTGACAGTTAATTACCATCTTCACCCTACATGGATGGCCATGACCTTTATTCTCAGAACTCTGCACATAGTCAAGGGAAAAGATCAGCGGAGGTCCTCCTTTATCAGGTCACTGAATAGTTAAGGCTCTCCTAGGTTGGGGTGTTTGGCCAGAATTTGACAGAAGCCCCAATACCCACATGCTCAAAGGGTTTTCTTATTACTCATGCACACAATTTCTTTTCCCATTTTGAAATCCTCTTAACTGACAATGTTTTAGCCTTAAGCATGAAATCTATATGTCATGGGCTGTAATAAAAAAATCCCCAAGGATTTCCCTCCATATGATGTCCACATTTATTGTTGTCTAAAACATGAGAATGTCAGCTGTCCTCATTCTGTATTTGTTAAGTTTCAAACCCTCTTAATGGTTCCATTAAAAAGCAAAGCATAAAAATGCAAATAAGTTTCTTTTAAAATGTTGACTTAGAATTTTCATATGGGGAATGAGGGAATCTGAGAAAGGAAGATCTTGTTCAATTGAAACTTGATGGTCTTTGAGACGTTGTCCCTTCCCCACCTGGGTTATGTTCATGAGTTTACGTCTGCCTGCTAGACTAAAGGTTCTTCAAGAACCTGGGCAGCAGCCATATCCACTGTTCAGTGCTCAGAGTCCAATCCAAGGTCTGGCATATTGTCAGGAGCCCCATATACACTGGCTACACTTTCCATGACTCAGTAAGCTCAAATGACAGAAGCAGAACCTGGGAAGCCATTTCTCCAGCATATGACTGGATGCCACAAACTATCAGAAGGCAGGAATGCAAAATTTAATATGCAACAATGTAAAACATAAAATTGGCCCAAATTTTAGGGTGGATGCCATGCTGAAGTGGCATAGAAAGCTGATTTGCACTGCCTGTATGGTCTAACAGTCCTCCTCCCCCTCCATTCATGCCCCACCACATGATGCATTTCGTTCCAGAAAAGACCCTTTGGATCAAGACAGCAGCAGGGGCTTTGGCAGGGGCAGGAGCAGGAGCAGGAGCAGCAGCACTGGTGGTGGTGAGCTGGCAGAAACAGCAGTGAAAAGTTAGTGTTTGAGGGCTTACCTGATGCTCGACAAAATGTGTTCAGCACACCTCCTGACAATCTTACGAAGGTCTCAGAACTCTATATGTGATTATTTCCTCCATTTCACACATATGGTAACCGAGGCGAGAGAGCTTATGGATATGCCCAAGGAGACAAGGTTTGGGAGTGTAGGGAGACATGCACCCTCTTAGCCCATTCATTCTGCTATCTCCTCCAATACACAGACCTTCTGCAGGGGCAGTGTGGCTGCGCAGGACTCCACAACTCACACCAGCTCAGTCAACAACACCAAAACCAATGGGTCCAAAACATAAAAACCCCAAAACCGGACCATACCTGCTCCTGGCATCACGCTGATCTCACAAGGCTATTGGGAAGAAGAGCAACAGGAAAGACCATCCCTGGTGCTCCTCCTCACCGCACTCTCCCCTTCTGAGTCTTTCCTTCAGCAATAAAACAAGCCGAAAGCTTTTGAAAAAATGATTCACAGGGCACAGCCAGGTAAACTTTCATTTCAAGATGTTGTACTTATATTTCATAAGACAACTGCCATGCTGGTGACATAATTTCACTTTTAATATTATGACAATTTTAAGAGAGAAACTTCTAAAAATGTCCTTGTCCTTTTAAGTGTCGGTGTTTTTTAAAGGTTACTATCCGCAAATATGCCAGCTGCTCCTTAGCAAACCCTGGGACTCAGTGGATAGTCCAAGATTTCAGCTTTGCTCACCAGGCACCACTCTGACTGAGTAACTGGTTATTGCTGGGCTTCCGAACACTGAGCCCTGTAAACAGTGCCTGCTCTGCTGGGGGAGGAAGTTAAGGGTTCCCTGAGCACCATCTCTCCAACATCACTCTATATTAGTGGAGCAGATTCATAAACTGCTGGACACTTCAGAGTTCAAATATGAGCCCAGAAATGCGGTGCAAAAAGAAACTGTTTTTTAAAACATTTTTAACGTTCAGCCAAAAGAAACTAATTGAAACACCCTAGGAATTGGATATTTTATATGTTCAAGAATATTTACACAATGAAGCACATTTCATGATACTGGTATCTAATATTCATGGGCACATGAGGATGAACTGCACAATTAAGTTGTCCAATATTTTTCTGTTATGAAAAATAGCACCCAACCAAGTCAAAAGGCTAGGGAAGGTGGGAGCTGGAAGATGCTTTTAAAATACACTAGTGTGGCCAAAACCGGTTTGGCTCAGTGGATAGAGCGTCAGCCTGCGGACTGAAAGGTCCCAGGTTCGATTCTGGTCAAGGGCATGTACCATGGTTGCAGGCATATCCTCAGTTGGGAGTGTGCAGGAGGCAGCTGGTTGATGTTTCTCTCTCATCAACGTTTCTGACTTTCTATCCCTCTCCCTTCCTCTCTGTAAAAAATCAATAAAATATATTTTTAAAAAATACACTAGTGTGGCCCAGCTGGTGTGGCTCAGTAGTTGAGTATCAACCCATAAACCTGAAGGTCATGGTTCGATTCCTGGTCAGGGCACAAGCCTGAGTTTTGGGCTCAATCTCTAGTAGGGAGTGTGCAAGAGGCTGCCAATTGATGATTCTATCTCATCATTCATGTTTCTATCTCTCTAACCCTCTTTCCTCTCTCTGAAATCAATGAAAACATTAAAAAATACACTAGTATGAAAAGTCTATTTGATAACATTTTTAATAATACCTGATAGAAGCAGTCATATTATTTTGATTACATCATGACAAAGACTGAGTATCTGCCATAATGAAAGGTTGGTTCAACAACAAAGAAAACCTCTTTTAACTCACCCACCCTTTTATAAGATTAAAGGAGATGGGAAAAAAAAAAACCACATGCGATCCTCTCATTAGATACAGAAAAAGAATTCAATACAATGCAGTCATAATTCATGAGAACATCTCTCAGCAAATAGATCTCAAAGGGAGGGGAAAACTACATCAAATATAATACTCCATAGTGGAAAATCAAGGGCAAGAATTTTTACTCTCACCATTTGTATTCACCCTAATACTGGACAGGTCTTTGTGCAGCAAGGTAGAAAAAAATAAATAGATGAAAGGTATAGAGATTCAAAAATAAAAAATAAATTATTCTTTTCATTGTTTTCATAGCAAACACCAAGAAATTACACAACTTATTAGAATTAATCAAAGTGTGGCAAGGTTGCCAAATCAACACACAAAAACTCAAATGCATTTGAACATACCAGTAGATACATCGTAAGGATGTCAATTATCCCCAAGTGAACTCTGAGATTTAATACACCTCCAATTAAAATTACATTAAAATTAATATCATTTATAAATCATTTCACATTTCTTTAGGAAAGTGAAGAAAGTCATATTCTTAGGATATTCATTTTTTTTAGAAAAGGAAAATGGCCATTCATTTAGCTTTTGAAATTAGTAATTATGTTTTACTTTAAAATAAAAATGGATAAAGTCCTGTATTATTTAATTAAGAACCACAGCAGGCAGCTCTCCCTCCCTGAGCACACACTGGCCTTTCCCCTTTCCTCCTCACCCCCCACCCCACACACATTCTTTCCCCCAGAACACCCAAGGCATATTACCTTTTACCCTTCTCACTCCTAAACTCTAAGAGCCTTTCTTTTGCTGCCTCAGTAACTTATTTCCTGAGTCCACACCCAGCTGGCTCACTTTCCCTACCTTTGTGACTTTCTAAATAAACCCTTATTTAAAAAAGAAAAAAGAAAAGGAAGAGGAACCACATCAAACATTTGGCAATGGTAACTGTAATGCCCCCAACCTGAACCTACTTTAGGATCCCTTTACTCTAACCACTGTCACCAGATTAAGAGGAACCAAGATCCAACATAAAATATTCCCAAGGCACTGCCAGCAGGTGACTAAAGGGCTAAAACCCCTTATAATGGTTTGGGCCCACAGCAATAAAATGAGATCTTCTAAAACAGCTTCTAAAGAAACAACGCAAGATCCCAGCCAAAAATTGACTGAAGGTGAGGGTGATAACTCTCAACATCTGCTTAAGACTTTCCTAAGCTCTCTAATAATACCCTTTTGGCCAAGGAAAGAAGAGATCATTTCGAGATCAAAATCCTTCCATGCATTAAGATACTCCCATTGTGCAAAAGGACATTAAGCATTTTAAGCACCTGGCATTTCCTGTGGTTGCTTGGACAGAGAAGGAAAGGTGTTTTGTCATTTCACCTGGGCTCTTCATGCAGAGATGAGGAGAGCCATTTTGTTTCCTTTTGGAAGGCTTACGAGCACTTGCATGGTTTAAAAAGTATCCCCTCAGGTAGGGACCATAACCAATACAGCTGACATTTGGGACCCTGTAACAAACTGTAAACACTTCTTATATGGAACAATGGTAGTAATCGCAGTAACTATCTAATATTCCTCAAAGGTACAAAGGTTCCTCATAAAATAATTTTCTCTATAAAATAAAAGTGGTTTAGTTTTCCTCCAAACAGCC
Organism: Antrozous pallidus; assembly: GCA_027563665.1. Lineage (NCBI taxonomy): Eukaryota > Metazoa > Chordata > Mammalia > Chiroptera > Vespertilionidae > Antrozous > Antrozous pallidus. The sequence goes on along the minus strand of CM050508.1, from coordinate 25,861,748 downwards.
CATCTAATAAAAGAGTAATATGCAAATTAACTGCCACTCTGTCACAAAGTTGGTGGCACCCACAGCCACAAGATGGCGGCGCTCAGTCCTCTCAGCCCTGGCAGAGTCCCACAGTCCTGGAGGAGGGGAGGCAGCAGCTGAGAGCAGGCAGTGTGAGCAGCCTGGTGGAATGCTTGCTTTGTTGCAGAGATGAGGAGGCAAGCATTCTACCCCGGCCATGAAGGGCCTCTGGGCAGTGGGCACGGAGTGGCCGGAGGAGAGGGGACACTTGTGTTGTTGCCCCAGTGATGAAGCAAGCGTTCTGCATCCAGCTGCAGATGGACCTCTGGGCCGCAGAGAGGCCAGGCCCCACAGAGAGCTACTGGCGCACGGATTCGTGCACAGGGCTACTAGTAAAACCATTACCTTCCATTGTAAAAAAAAAAAAAAAAAAAAAAAAAGCAGTAAATACAGACAAACATGAATTAAACTTTTTCTTAAATATCCAGAGAACTACTGGTAACATTAAGTTCATTATTCCAAATCTTTTAAATATATGTTCCAATACATGCTTATACTAGTACAGTTTTAAAAACTGGGTCATATTATAAATATAACTTTAATTACTTCCAAGATATCTTTTGGATATTGTGTTAGAAAGAATACAGTCCATTATTCCAAGTCTTTTTAAATATATGTTCCAATACATGCTTATATTAGTACAATTTTAAAAACTGGGTCATATTATAAATTTAACTGTTAAAAATTGGCTCTTTTTGGTTCAACATATCATAACTTGTTTCCACGTCTAGAACTAGATAGAATTTTAATTACTTTCAAGATATCTTTTGAATATTGTGTTAGAAAGAATACAGTACGGAAAAACCTTTTACAATCAGATATTTGATAAGTTAGATATGGTGATGGAAACTACCTGTGAAAGAAGAACAAATGTTTAACAAACAGATGAATGGGACTACCACTTGGGGAAGGAATATACTGTTGACCTTGAGCCTAGAAAAATAAGCCATTAAAATGTGAGCTTGTGCATCCCCAGTCATAGCCTCAGCCAGTGCCATTTAGAGTATAGTGAGATAAAGAGGAGCCTACTTTACTTTCTACGTACACAAGAGACAATGATCTCTTTTTAAATTGTTAATTTAAAATTAATCTATGATCCTCCATGAAATTACACATGGGCCAAGTAAACTTCAAATATGATATGCTAAATACACCCTCGTGGTTTTATTTCATTTTATTTCATACTCTACCCCAAGAAAAACAAGGGTGATAAAGATTTAATCTGGAGTGCAAATCTCAGAAAGGCAAGAATGTCAGATTCCAGGGACTGTAGGGCTGAAAGCAGCTGGTAGGTCAGGAGGGGTGGGAGTTGAAGATATCAAGCATGTTTATAGACTGAGAGAAAAAATGACCACTAGGGCAGGCTGAAGACGGGTGTATAAATTTGACATACTTGCAACACCAACTTGAAATGGATTTTTAAAAGATACGACAAAAAAAATTATTTTAATGCCAAAAACCTGCAGCTATAACACAAGTCAGTTGAACTAAAGTCAAGGGCAAATGTGCTTTTCAGACCCTCAAAAATGTCTCCATGTTCTTCCTGGGAAGGTAGCCTGGGCCAGTGAGCAGGGGGTTTACTAGCAAACCCTGTGGCTCTGGAAATAGACACAGCAGCACAGTCAGCTGAAGGGGCATCTGGGAAGAAAATCTCCCAGATGCTGCTTTGTGTCTCCTGGCTGCCTTCAGAGTGTGCCAGGATTGCCTGCAGTAAAAGCTATGAGAAGGATGACAGGACCAAGTTTTAGAAGGCAGTATTAATATTTTAAAACTTTCTATTTGGGGAGGAACACCAAGATAGCGGCATAGGTAAACACCTATTGTTCTGCCCCGCGCAACGATTTAAGAACTACAACATAACAGCAGAACAGACAGCACCCAGAATCGCCAGAAAGCTGGCTGAATGAAAACTCCACTAATAGGAGTAGAGGTGGGACACTGAGACTCAGGAGCGGCGGGAGCGCAGCCTTTCAGACGGAAACAGGTTAGGAGCCCTCCTGGTCACGCGCACGGGCTGGGGCTGGAGCTGCAACCCCGGCCGGATTTTGCCAGCGGGGAGGGCGGAGACGTCCCACTGCACAGACTCCCCAGCGCCAGGCAAGGTCCCAGATCCAGGGTACGTGGAGACGTCCCACTGCACAGATTCCCCAGTGCCGGGCGAGGTCCGAGGTCCGGGGGACGCACCCTGGAAGCGGGGCGCGGCAGAGGCTCCTAGTCTGCGAGAAACCCGGAGGCAGGCGAAAAGAAGTTTCTGCGCAAGGGTCATGCAAACCCGCGACTTGCCCCCTGGAAACCTGTCTCCTGGTTCCGGAAACCATTTATTTTACAATCCTGGGCTAGACTTTTGGTGTGCAGGCACATTTGGGGAAAGGCAGAGTTGTCTGGCAAGGGGAAGAGACTAGCGGCTTTCTCTTGGAGGTGTCTGCAGCCATCCCATTCCAGTAGAGACCCGCGCGCACGAGTGCCGCATAGGACTGAGGCTGCCTGTGCAGCTCAGAGACTCCGCCCATCCAACCTGAACACAGTCTCCCTTCACAGCCAATTGGCCTGGAGGTCAAACCCTCCTAGGGCAAACAACAACAAGCTGGGTTTAAATTAAAAAATACTGAATACAACCCATAAAGGATTGCAGTAAGAGTACCCACCTCGGGTAACTGGGGAGGCTGAGCCACTGTCCCTTTGAAGATATCTACCACATAAAGCAGCCACCATGCAGAGACATGGAAAGAAATCAGGTGTGAAAGAAACAGAGGAGAAAAAACGACAAGACATAGAGTTCAAAACCACGCTTATAAGGCTTTTCAAGAGGCTCCTACAAAAGGCCGATCAACTTAATGAGAATTACGAGGAAATAAACAAGACCAACCAGGAAATGAATGAGAATTACAAGGAAATGAATGAGAACCTCAAGGAAATGAATGAGACCCTCAAGGAAATGAACAAGACCTCTGAGGATACGAACCAGACCCTCACGGATAAAAAAAAGGACCAACTAGAAATCAAGCATACACAGACTGAAATAAAAAATATTACACAAAGTCCTAAAAGCAGTCCAGAGGGCCACAAGAACCAAGTCAAAGATTTGAAATACAAAGAAGCAAAATCCACTCAGCTGGAAAAGCAAGAAACAAAAAGAATTCAGATAATTAAAGATAGCGTAAGGGGCCTCTGGGACAACCTCAAGCATGCCAACATCCGAATTATTGGGAGAGAGAGCAAGTTAATGAAAACCTACTTGAAGAAATAGTGACTGAAAACTTCCTCCACCTGGTAAAAGAAACTGACTTAAAATTAAGCCCAAGAAGTACACAGAACCCCAAAATATAGGAATCTAAAGAGGACCACACCAAGACATATCATAATTAAAATGCCAAGAGCAAAAGATAAAGAGAGAATATTAAAAGCAGCAAGAGAAAAACAGTTGGTTACCTACAGGGGAGCACCCATACGATTGTCAGCGGATTTCTCAACAGAAACGATGCAGGCCAGACGGGAGTGGCAAGAAATATTCAAAATAATGAATAGCAAGAATCTACAACCAAGATTACTCTATCCAGCAAAGCTGTCATTCAGAATTGAAAATCAGATAAAGTGCTTTGCAGATAAGAAAAAGCTAAAGGAGTTCATCACCACCAAACCAGTATTATATGAAATGCTGAAAGATATTCTTTAAGAAGAGGAAGAAGAAAAAGGTAAAAATATAAATTATGAACAACAAATACACATCTATCAACAAATGAACATAAAAATCAAGTGAATTGATAGGCTGATGAACAAGATAAACTGGTGAATATAACAGAAACATGGACATAGAGAGGGAATGGACTGACAATTCTTGGGGAGAAAAGGGTTGTGGGAAGTACAGCAAGAGATTGGACAAAAATCTTGCAATAATGGGAGAGGACATTGGGGTGGGGGATGTGAGGGTGGAGGGTGGGATAGGTACAGGGTGGAGGGGAGCTATAGGGGGATAAAAAGGGGAAACAATGCAATTAATAAACTGAAGAATAAAGAAAAAAAACTTTCTATTTGGAAATAACTGTAAGTTCACAAGTAATTGCCAAGGTAGTATAGAGAGCTTTTAGGTATCCTCAGCCGTTTTTTCTTTCCCCAATGGTTACGCCTTTCATAATTATAAATACCATTCAACACCAGCAATCTGACATTGGCACTGTGTGTGCATAGCTCTATGCCATTTCACCGCACGTGTGGACTCACATAATCACCACTGTCATCAAGTTACAAAACTCTTCCGTCATCACAGATCTCCCTCTGGTCCAACCCCTTTATGGTCATTCCCCTATTCTTAACCCCTGGCAACCATAACCTGTTTTCCATCTCCATAATTTTATCATTTCAAGAATGTTATATAAATGGAATTCTACAGTATGTGACCTTTTCAGAAATGGCCTTTTCACTCAGCATAATGCCCTTGAGATCCATCCAAGTCGTTGAGTAAGTCAATAGCTCGTTCCTCTTGTACTGCACAGTATCGCCTGGCACCACACTTTATGCAGCCATTCCTCCAGTGAGAGACATTTTGGTTGCTTCCAATTTTTACTATTACAAATAAAGGTGCTATAAAAATCATGTACAGGTTTGTGTGTGAATAAATTAATATATTTCTGGGACAAATGCCTGGGAGTGCAGTGAGTTGCATAGTAAATGTGTAATTAGTATTAACTTAAAAAATTAAATAAGTTTATCTTTCCAAAAGTTGAATCTAAAAAACAAAATAAATTAACACACATAACAGAAATAGGCTCACAGATACAGAGACTATTTTGAGTGTTGCCAGATGGGAAGGGACTTGGGAGGATGAAAAAATACAAATTGTTAGTTACAGAATAGTCATGAGGATATAAAGTACATAGGGAATATAGTCAATATGTTCTAATAACTATGTATGGTGTCAGACGGGTGGAAGATTTATTGCGATGATCACTTAGTAAGTTGTATACTGTCTAATCATTAGGGAGGGGGGTCTGAAACTAATATAATATAATATGTCAAGTATAATTGTTAAAAATATTTTTAAAAGTAACATTTTTCCATTACAGAATATTTATCTGAGGAGTCAACTGGGCCTGGCGTCAGGTTGGGGAAGGGGGAGAAAAAACATTGATTATCAAATAAGTTGTTTTAAGTCTAAGAGAGGGTATTGTGTTTTGGGGTCTTAGTATAACACACAGGCACTGTAATCTATGCAAGCATGTCTGTCTACACCAGAAAGTGCTCAGGATGAGTGTGGAAAGTCCCAGTTCTGCCCCGCAAAGGGACTGGGGTGGTCAGCATAAAGAAATCAGGCTGGACTATTTAGAACCCAACTTGTTGAAAAAATTCAGCTCCTTCAGGATCAAAATATTTGGATAGTAAAATGTGTCTGTGGCATCAGATGGATTTAGATGGAGGCAAAGTCAAGTGATCAATGGATAATAATTTTTCCTCTCCTAAAGTAACAATTACTCAGGCTGAATAATATTGGGGGTCATCAATAGTCATTCCATTCCTTCTATTTAAGGGCACATGTGATATCGCTAAGCATGGCAAGAAGGTAGTCCTGGGGCCTCCTCAGGAGTCAGCCAGAATGGGGAGACCCAAGGCTGGGAGGATCCCAGTTGGTCTCCAGAGTTGTCTGCCACCCTCTGCAATGTGCAACAGAACTAATTCATTTTCTTGCTTCACTGTGATCCTATCGCAATATGGGGGAACACCCTCTAAGCATATATTGCCTTCCAGGCTCAGAGTTGCAGGGAATGTATGCTTTCCCTGACCCTATCAGAAACCCCAATCCCCACCCAAGGCTACTGAAACACTATCACAAACCTTTCGGCAGGAAGCAAATGAAATAAGCTGCTCTGTTGCTCTCAGGAAATAATTTGATATTTAGACTTAAGTTGAAGTGCAAAGATAAACAATGCAACAATCTAAATACAAACATTAGAAATGGTTTAAAAAATGTAAGTTATAATTACATGATAAATGATTATACTATTAAAGTCATATAATTCAAGAATATTTAGTGACATGGGGAAATGCTCACGATATGAATGCTAAAAGCTAAATCCAATATTATTTGTATATAGCATGTTCATAACTTAAATATCCTCTATTTGTATAGAAACAAAAAGGAATAAATATTCTTAAATGTTAACATTTTTCTCTGGGTTGCAAAATTATGAGAGGATTTTTGTTTTCTTCCTTATAAGTCTTGGTGTTCTTCCACTATTTCTGACATAAGCATGTATTACTTTAATAATGAAAAACTATGAAATTTTACTTTAAGATATTTGATATCTCCCTAGCTAAAAAGTCATCAAATGATCAAAAATTCAGAAAGAAGAAAAAATACCCAACTCCTAACAGAGCCACCTTTCACTTGTAATGCTTTTAACAAAAGCTTTGATTTTCTAGTCCACGGCTGTTACGGAGTGGAGGCGAGTGAAAGACCGCTGGAGCCCAGACCAAATTAAAATTTAGGGAGCCTTTATTAGCCAGCCTGGAGACTGCTCTGCCATCCTGATGCAGGGAGACCACTTTTAAGCACATTAACCACATCCTGTTTTTGTAGAACAAGCAACCCAAGACAAAACAGTTTTTCCCAAGCTACGTCAGAGTCACGCCATTGATGACCATGCCACCCACAGAGTCATCCTGTTCTTCAGTAGATGACAGTGTTCTATCTTACAAGACCTACGTGCTGGGAAGGGGCCATGAGACCATATCTCAAGGCCTGGCCTGGTGTCAGCACTGACAGCTCTATCTGGGGCATAGTCCATGGCCTCAATAGTGTTCAAAAATTCCCACTCTACAACATTGGCCACCTTTTAAATCATCTTTTAAGAGAGAATAATTTTTTTTAACTGAAAAGAAAAGTTCGTCTAAGTGCTTTCTCTACCAAGTAAGCCCTGGCTTCTCAGCATCCAAAGTCTTACCTTCAGGAACCTCTTCCTCCCACCCATAGAAGTCCCTGCTTTGATGGGCTGGTTCCCATAAAATTCTGTGGAAACAAAGTTTTTGCCACTTGAAAAAATCCAAACGTACCCACAGAAGGCAGAGGGGACATTTCTTCATCAGGCATAATAACCTAATAAGTGGGCATTAACAAAAGCAAGAATGAAGCTGGTGTTTTGTTTTGTTTTATTAAACTAAGAAGTTGGAAACTGCCAGGGAGCCCTATGGGGCTGGAAGGAATATTCAAAATAGTTCAAGGGCACCATTACTGCCTTCCCAAGGTTCCCAAGCCCCTCCCTCAAGTTCTCAGGTGGTTAACCCTTCCCTCTCCATCCACCCCAGCCCATGCCTAAGGATTTTTTTCTTATTTTATTTAAAATGCTTTGCTGATCAGTCCCTATTGTGTTTGAAATAAGAGTGTGGGGAGAAAAATCTGTATCATAGTCATGACTAGATTTTTCAGTATCTCATTTTCTCAGTATGTAGAAAGTAACTCCCCAGATGAGCAGAATAATAAAGACCAATAGAGGCCCCCTGTTTTCAGCATTTCAGGCAGGAGTACTCTAAATGTGCTCCTAAGAAACCACGACAGGACTGTCTCCCAGTTTATAGATAAAATGTTAGAATGGATTTAACCATTAATACAAAGTGCACCTGCAGAAGTGACAGTGCTTTTCTAAAATCTGAACATTTTGACATCTCAATTCTAAGTCAAGTAAGTTGAGATTAGACCAGGCTCACTAAACAGCCTTTCTAAAATGCGGTCATTTAGTCACATTGTTTAATTCAACGGGTGTTTCACTACTACTAGCTTTCCTTGGCACCTGATCTTCCCTCATGGTGTCCCACAGAAGAAAGCAAAGTAGTAGAAAGTTATTCATTAATCAAAATCCTCCATCATTTCCTGGATAAAAAGGAAGGAGCCAACAATAACAAACATTAAGGTAAAAGAAGCCACAGGTAGGTAAAATAGTCAAGGAAACAATGACCACAGATGTGACTGGAGAGAGCAGGTGATCACATTTCTGCCAATAAAGAAGTTGAGTTTAGCGCAGCTTTCATGCTTCATTCAATAGGTAGTATTAAAAACTTGCCATGTTCCAGGCACATGTTAAATCCTGGGGATGCACAGGTGAGAAAGAGGAGGGACCTGGCCCCTGAACCCCTCTCTCTTCGGAACTACACAAATATGACATAATCAATTACCCAAGCACAATGATGTGCCAGTCTCCAGAGCAGTAGGGACCACACATCCTGGTTGCAAAGGGAGACCCACCCAGATTCTCTACAGTGACAATTTGTTACATGATTCCTCAGGAAGTAAGGACACAGAGCCAGCAGCCACACAGCCTGACCCCTTGCCTGAGCCCCTCATTCTATCCTGAAAGTCAACAGTCTCTCTAGCACCTGCCCTCAGCAGCGGAGTCCACCATACTCAAGACTCATTTTCCTTCTCCACTCAGGAGTTTTTCCTTCTGCTACTAGCATTGCTGCAGAGGACTTCCTGCTCTCCTCTCCACCTCGGAGTCTGCTGTGCTACTGCTTTCTCTGCCTTTAGTCTTCTCCTTTCCCTCCAAAGTTCACCACTACACTTCCTTTTGTGTCCCTATGTCTGGGTCTTCGATTCAGACTCCCTAGACAGAAATCTGATTGATATGCAGTGATCCAGTTGTATGAAGTTATCATTCCAAGCCATTTCATAGGATGCTGGCCAGCCGACAGAAGGCTGCCTTTAACTCAGGGCTGACACCCATCCAGTCAGTTAATATCCATAATGATGGGGTAACCTATATATTAAGGCATCCTGTGGTCTCTTTCCTCCTAAGGTGTTTGTGGGTGAGGGAGATACTCAAGGGTATCATGAAGAACCCAAAACAGATATTATTAAGGCTTTCCTGTTTGTCCCATTTTTGCTGTTGCTTGAATATAACATCACCATTTCTCAAATGCTTCATCAGCAGCCTCCCTTACACCCACTCAGGCATAGCCATTCAATCCCACTTTCTTTTTCATTAAGCACATAAACTTTTCTTATCATGGTGTCTCAGTTGCCATTTCTGAGTTGGCACATGGGATGAATTTGATATGTCATCCCCCTGTTGATAGGATGAAATCCAAATTCTGCAGGGAGCCACATTACAGCTTAAGCCTAAGACTCTGGCTCTAGCCTCAAATTCCAGTCAGTATTAAATTACCACACCAGTTTCTTTATGCAACCTGTGCTTGAACATTTCCCATTTGTCATTTCCACCTCTCCCCAGCGGGGGCTGACCTTTATGGATTGCATCAGTCAGGCTCTCAAACCCTCTGGCTTCTGACTCAATTTGGCCAAAGGGAGGCCCTGACAGGATATGAGAGGGCATATGGAGGAGTCTCAGTAGTTACCTCCCTACTTCTGTCTGGAGGTGGCTATGTTTCTCTATTGAAGGCCTCAGCCCCTGGCAAGGCCTCTCTCTGACATCTAAGCTCTCCTTGGTGCTGGGGTTACCAGAACCCTATCCACTCCCCTTGCTTTTCTTGGGCTAAAGTTGCCTGCTCCAAAACCATATTGATTGTTTTTTTTCAATCCTGCCTACACCTTTGTAAATGAGCCCATCTTTGAATCCCCTTCAATTACCTGTCCCTTTAAAAAAGTTAAATAGACATTATTTTTTGAACACTTTCAGTTTATAGAGAAACTTAGAATTCTTAGTGCTAAGAGTTCCCATATACTCCACATTCTTCCCATACAATCTGCTGCCAGTTTCCCTACCATTAATATCTTATATTATTAGTATGATACATTGATTATAACACTGATGTATTATTATTATCTTTAGTCCATTCTTTGTTTAGTCTTCTTTAGTTTTTTCCTAATGTCCTTTTTTTCTGTTCCACTGGCCCATCCAGGACACCACAATAACAGTTAGTCATATTCCCCAAGGCTTTTCCTGGCTGTAACAATATTTTCAGACTTTCCTTGTTTTTGATGACCTTGACAGTTTTGAAGAATAGAATGTCCCTCATTTGTAGAATGTCCCTCAACTAGGATTTGTCTGATGTCATTCTCATGTTTAGACTGAGGTATGAGTTTGGGGGAGGAAGCCTCAGACAGAGATGAAGTGCCTTTCTCAACATGTATCAAGAGTGTATGAGTGGGCGTGGCTCAGTGGCTGAGCATTGACCTATGAACCAGCAGGTCATAGTTTGATTCCCAGTCAGGGCGTATGCACATTTTGTGGGCTTGGTCCCCAATGTGGGGCATGCAGGAGGAAGCCAGTCAATGATTCTCTCTCATCATCAACATTTCTATCTCTCTCTCCATCTCTCTTCCTCTCTGAAATCAATAATAAAAGAGTGTATGCTATCAATATGCAACATACTGTCCACACGACTTCTCTCTGTTGATGTTAACCTTGACTACTTGGTGGAGATAGTGTCTGCTAGATTTCTATGCTATAAAGTTATTCTTTTGTTTGCTCCCTCTTTCCATACTATTCACTTTAGAAGGAAGTCACCTTGTGTAGCTCACACTTAAGGAGGGGGAAGCTATTCTTTTTCTATCAGAAAGTGAGATAGAGCCTATGTGAGTGTTTTTTAAAATAAGTTTTCATTGATTTTTTTGTTTGTTTGTTTAGAAAGAGAGAGAAGCATGGATGTGAGAGAGAAACATCAGCTGCCTCCTGCATGCCCCCTACTGGGGACTGAGCCCATACCTGGGCATATGCCCTGACCAGGAATAGATCACATGACCTTTGGTGCATGGGACAAAGCTCACCCAACTGAATCACATCAGTCAGGGTGTGGTTTGTTGTTGGTGGTTTGTTTTTTTAATTGAGGTAAATATAGATGGCACATAAAATTTGTCATTTTAACCATTTTAAGGGTTTTGGTTACACTTTTTCAATAGGCCATCTAATTCCTCCTGGAACTCTTACTACACCCAACTTGAACTTGTTGCTAGTCACCAAAAATGACAATGTGTCTTTATGTTTTATCACATGAGATTCCCAGGCAGAGGAAAGAAATCCTCCCATTCTTTTCTAATTTGACTCCTACTCACTCTTTAAACCCTGACTCAAGACTTCCTGGGCTCCTCCAGAGATCGTGTGTTATTCCTGCTATTGAATGAATCCCTAGCCACATTGTTATCCTTCTAATCTAGTAATTTTTACATTGCATCATTTTCTTTGTGGCTTTCCCAAGGCAGGAAGTAAATTTTTTTACCTTTGTATCTTTAAGGCTGGGCACTGCCCCAGAAACTCAGTGCTAATCAATAAATAGTGGAAATAAAGGGAGAAAAGTGAGATAAAAGTCAAAGTGGGCTATTTTCCCACCCAAAATTTAGAAAAGTATTAATATTGGTGAGGGTGTGGGAAACTTGTCCTCATAGTTATGTGCCCTAGCACACCCTTTCTGCAGGGCAAATTGCTAGTACCCATTCAAAGCCATCCTATGTGCATATTTCTACCAGCAATTCCAAGCATGGCAATTTAAAGTAAGAAGAGAGTCAAAGGCTGACTTGGTCTTGGCAATGATTTCCTGAACTTGACACCAAAAGTAAAGGCAACAAGTACAAGAATAAGCAAGTGGGACAACATCAACCTAAAAAACTTCTGCACAGAAAAGAAAAAAACCGTCAACAAAATGAAAAGGCACCTAGAGAAGGGAAAAAATATTTGTAAGTCATATATCTGATAAGGGGTTAATTTCCAAAACATACAAACTCATACAGCTCAACAGCAAAAATACAAAAACAAAACATAACTGGATTAAAGAATGGGCAGAGGATCTGAATAGACATTTTTTTTTCTTTTTTCTTTTTTTAAAATATATTTTATTGATTTTTTACAGAGAGAAAGGGAGAGGGATAGAAAGTCAGATACATTGATGAGAGAGAAACATCGATCAGCTGCCTCTTGCACATCTCCTACTGGGGATGTGCCCACAGCCAAGGTACATGCCCTTGACCAGAATCGAACCCGGGACCTTTCAGTCTGCAGGCCAACGCTCTATCCACTGAGCCAAACCGGTTTCAGCCTGAATAGACATTTTTCTAAAGAAGACGTACAGATGGCCAACAAGTACATGAAAAGATGCTCAGCATCACTAATTACCATGAAAATGCAAATCAAACCCATAGTGAGATATTACCTGATACCTGTTAGAGTGGCTATGATTAAAAAGACAAAAAAAAAAAAAAAAAAAAGAAGAAGAAGAACACCAATAAGTGTTGGTGAGGATCTGGAGAAAATGGAACCCCTGTGCACTGTTGGTAGGAATGCAAATTAGTACAGTCACTATGGAAAACAGCATGGAGGTTCCTCAAAAAATTAAAAATAAAACTTCCATGTGATCCAGCAGTTCCACTTCTGGGTAATTTTTAAAAAAAAGAATACTAACATGCAGCCTCATGTTCATTGCAGCATTATTTATAATAGTCAAGATATGGAAGCAACTTGTGTCTATTGATAGATGAACGGATAAAGAAAATGTGTCCCTTCCCCACATGCACACAACAAAATATGATTTAGCCATAAAAAGTTATTGCCATGTGCAAAAACATTGGGGAGGACCCTGAGGGGCTCAGTGGTTGAATGTCAGCCCAGGAACCAGGAAGTCATGGTTCAGTTCCTGGTCAGGCACATAGCCTGGGTTGCAGGCTCGACTCCCAGTAAGGGGCATGAAGGAGGCAGCCGACTAATGATGTTTCTCTCTCATTGATGTTTCTATCTCTCTATTCCTCTCCCTTCCTCTCTCTCTAAAAATTAATGAAAAAATAACATCTTTGTTCAACTACCTTTCTACATATCTTGATTGTCTTTAAATTGAGATACAATTGACATTAATTTCAGGTGTACAACATATGATACAGTATTTGTGCATATTGTGAAATGATCACACAGTTACAGCACTTGGCCAACTAAATCTTTGTATGCCCGTGCTATGGATAGCATATAGTCATTAAAGATCAGGTTTAATATTTACTGAGTGATTTTCTTTAGTAGTAGTACAAAGTGGGCATGGATCTAACTTTTTCTTCGTATTTTTCCATATTGCCTAGTCCGAGCAATACCTGTTACTAGAAAAAATTCAAATATACTTTTTCAAAGTGGTTTATTTTGCCATTTCAAACCTCAACATCCATCTAAAGATAATAAAAACTTAAAGTTCGATCTGTTGGCCATTTTAGTTATGATCAAGACAAAATGTCACAGCTACCATAGCATCTGTCCCTGGCCACCACTATCTTCATCCTGAACACACTAAGGGTGGTGGATCTCAGGACAAGAGAATTCAGAGCTCCCATCTGTTTGGCAATTTTTCTGGGCCCCACTTCTGACCTGGATCCTGGACATTGTCATTAAAGCTCATCTGACTATAATTTATAGCTACAGTTGTAAATCCATGTATCTATTTCACTCTGCTCATTTTGCATATGGGACAGTTGGGGCCCAGAGAAATTCAACTTGACACCGAGGCAGAACCAGATCTGGTCTTGGCATTCTTGCAATGCTTCTTTGCACTTTAGTAAGCCAGTGAAGTCCAAGGTGGGGTTTTGTGGACTGACAGACTTGGAGGGCCCCAAATGTTCCAGAAGGAAAGAGGAGAGCAAAGACTTCTAAAAACAACCTATTTTTAATCCCCTCCCCAACCCAACTTTAGAATTATACACTGAGTGACCAGATTATTATGATCTCTGAATGCATAATAATCTGGCCATTCAGTGTATATCCTATTCTATAAAATAAAAGGCTAATATGCAAATTGTCCCCTCGACCAGCAGGCAGGCCGGCCAACCACCCATGTCCCCTCCCTCTGGCCAGACTAGCTGGACCCCAACCATGCACAAATTCATGCACCAGGCCTCTATTCCTCTAATAATAATTATATATATATATGATTATTATGCATTCAGAGATCATAATAATCTGGCCACTCAATGTATCTCAGCAAATATTTATCAAAGAATATTAATCTGGCCACTCAGTGTATCTCAGCAAATATTTATCAAAGAATATTTATTGACCACAGTGTAATTTGGAAAGATTATCTCTAGTTTAATATAATGATGGGAAAAGGCACTGCAAAGTGTAACTTAATGCAACTGTGTTGAGTAAGCAAAGATGATAAAAATCAAAATACCATTATAACCAAGGCTGGCTCTGCCCCATAACAAACAAACACAATTCTGATTGGGCCTTTGTCCTCCTAGCTCAGTCCCAGAATCCCTGTCTCTTGCTCTTGGCTGCTGCCAAGAATGTCCTCCAGTGGTTACCCTTGGAGACCAATTACCCTTGCACACCAAAAGCGAGTTCTCTTTCTACCCACTCTCCACTCTGCTCCCAACCAAGCCCCAACACTACACATTTTCTCAATGAGACAGAGTAAGTGAAGAAGCACAGTGGAAAAAGTTTAAACTTGAGAGTCAAAAGATCCAGCTGTGTTGGTAGTTGGCAAGTCCTCAACAAAGCATTTAATCCTTCAGGACTCAGAACTCTGTGAAATTCATGACTACCGGGACACATCTGACTTAGTGACAGCTTTGTGCAAGCCCAGACTGAAGGGGGTTTGATACTGGTCACAGCCACATGCCTGGGTTGCTGGCAGGGGGCATGCAGCTGATCAATGATTCTTTCTCATCATTGATGTTTCTATTTCTCCCTCTCCCTTCCTCTCTGAAATCATTAAAAATATCATTTAAAAAATTTTTAAAAGTGGGATGACACTAGAAGGTAATCAAAGATGTCTCTTGAGGAACTGACCATTGAAACTGAAGGATGAGAGGGGGTTATTTAGGGGAAGAACAGGCAGCTCAGGCAGCCCTAGGCCAGAGGCCAAGGAGAAGGAAACTGTTGGAGAGAAGTTTCTTTCAACTGTCCCATGCACTCCTCTCAATCTCTGTGGCAGTTATGCAATCGTTTCTTTTGGGAACTCCACCTACATTTGCAAATTAATGTTCCCAAGTCACTTGAAACCAACCCACCTTTAAAAATATTCATGAACATTTGTCAAATGCTGTCACATTTTTTTTCTCCATCCCACATCACTACGGGGATTTCTTATTATGAATTCTTTTTATATATATATATATATATATATATATATTTTTTTATTTTATTGATTTTTTTTTTTACAGAGCAGAAGGGAGAGGGATAGAAAGTCAGAAACATCGATGAGAGAGAGACATCGATCAGCTGCCTCCTGCACGCCCCCCACCGGGGATGTGCCCGCAGCCAAGGTACATGCCCTTGCCGGAATCGAACCCGGGACCCTTCAGTCCGCAGTCCGATGCTCTATCCACTGAGCCAAACCGGTCTCGGCTTATTATGAATTCTTAGGCCACTCTTACCTGTTCCTGCTCTATAGTGAGTGAGTTCTGTGTTGGGTGGGAGGTGGGAATCTCCTTGCATTTGGTACACGGAATGACCCGGCTCTTCAGGCCGCAAGAAGACACTACTCCCTGCGATAAATCTGCTGATCATACGTTTAAAGGGCAAGAGTCACCTTTTCCAGAACACATCACCAGAGGTGAGGTTTAAAACTGTTAGAAAAGCACTAGTGGGAAATGCACTTTTTTTTTTTTCCAGATTCCTGAATTATGGACACAGAAGAGAGCAAGGAAAGCAGCTGGGGCGTCTATCTGAGGGTGTAAACAGAGGGCGCACAGAAAGTGTCTACCACATTTCAGGAACGCGATCCATCCTTATCCCCTCACTCTGATCCATTAAAATACACACACACACATATATATATTTCAGAAAGAAGGGGAGAGGGAGAGATAGAAACATCAATGATAAGAATCATTGGTCAGCTGCCTCTTGCACGTCCCCTCCACCCCCCTGGGGATCGAGCCTGCCAACCGCATGTGCCCTTGATCGGAATCAACCTGGGATCCTTCAGTCCACAGGCGGATGCTCTATCCACTGAGCCAAACCAGCTAGGGCAGCCTCATTTTAAAAGAAGAGGCAGGAAGATGGGGGCGGGGGTCCTAAACTCATCCAAAAGTTACCGGATGTCATGTGGGGCAGAGAAGAAAACAAAAGGAGAAAACAATATTGTAGAGGAGGATTTGTCTGGAGTGGAACACACCCGCCCCCATCTCAAATCCTGTAATTCAACGCCCACAATGCTCCACTCCACATGGAAGCCAGGTTCTTCATAAGCCCCCAGTTACTAAAAATAGGCGCAAAAGCAGTTATCAAAACTTGTAGGTGGGAAAAAAAATGTGGCTCCTCCTCCCCAAAGGGGAGTTGGGATTGTTATTACAATGCTTCTGTCCTCTGTGCCGCACTCTGTACCGCCCCCACGGGAAGGACAGCATCTGTGGGTGCCCAGGGCATCTCCCTGCAGCAGGCTGCCCTCTCTGGGGTGGGGGTGGGGGGGCAGCCCTCTGCCCTGGCAGACAGCGCCCGCACGTGGGCGTCTGCAGCCGGTCTGGCCCTCCCGCCCGTGTGCGCTGCGACAAGGCACGCCGGCCGCCCGAGCCGCAGTGGGTTGTGTAACCACAGTGGGAGCACCTGCAGAGGAGGTGGTGAGCTTCCCTCCCGGCAGCATCTGTCAAAAGGCTCTGGTGCCAGTTAATGCAAGTCCCACCCGGCAGCGGGCCCAGAGCCGGGGGGTGCGGGTGAGGGGGTGAGGGCAGGCAAGCGCGGTGGGACCGCATCCCTGGCCGGCCCTGTGAATTTCTCCAGGCACATTTCAGCCCCAAATTCTGTCCTCAGAGGGGCCCTGCGGGAAGGTGAAGGACACATGGAGCCCGCCACACCCCGTTAGTGCAGATCAGGAGAGGGGGTGCGGGCGCGGCGGAAACTCCCAATCCTGGGGAGTTCTAAGAATCTCTCCCGGGGGGCCGCTCATGAAAATGCTCAGGGCATCTCTCTTCCATTATGTAACCTACACGACTGGGAGAATAGGCACGCACACACACTTCACCTAAAGGTAGAAAGTCTCTAAATAGACAGCGTGTCAAGCTCTGGGAGCATCTGATTTATGAACGGCCCTGCCCCCCACCAGGCAGGTGGACCCCCCTTCGTCCCCCGGGCCACGCTCAGCGCCAGGAGCCGGGTCGCTGCGGGGACGGCGCCCTCTCCGCCTCGCAGGCTCGGCTCCCGCCCGTCCCCGCCGCGGAGTCGCCTGGACCACTGGTCCGCCGGCCACGGAGCGGCTGCCCCTTCCCTCCCACACCCGCGTCCACCTGGCCCGCGGTTACCTGCGGGGCCGCGACTCTGAGCAGCCCATTGGCCGGCCCTCCGCCGCCCTTGCCGTTGGCCGCGGGGTGATGATCGGCCCCTGGCTCCCGCGCCGCGCCCTCCCCCGGGCCCGCGCCGTGCTCTCGGGGGTCGTCATCGGGCGCCGGGAAGAGCCCGCAGCGGCGCTGGAAGCGGGCGACGAGCTGGGAGTCCTGCAGGCTCCGCAGCAGCTCGGCCATGGTGCGCCCGGCGCCGCCGCCGCGCTGGGGCCTCTGCCAGCACCTTCCCCGCCTGGGCTCCCGGGGTGGAGAGCGGGCAGGGCCCGGGCACCTGCCAACAGGTGCGCCGCTCGGGTCCTAGCGCCCGCCCCGCGCAGGAAGCCCTGGTGGACGCCTCCACCCGCTGCCGGGCACGTCCGCCCGCCCTCCCTCCCCGCCGGCTCGGGCGCTCCCGGGAGTCTGCCGATCGGGGCTGGGCGGAGCAGCGCAGGTGTCTAAACCGACCCGCTTCCCACGAACACGCCCCCACCCGCTCTGGCTGGCTCAGAGGTGCCACCTAAAGGGGCGCGGCCGGGCGCGTGTGGACCTCGGGAGTCCATCCTGCCGCGTGCGGCTGGTCCCATGGGTGACCCTCCTTTTCCTCTTGAGCCCAAGGTGGGGTAGGATTTCCCCTCCAGTCCCCGCACTCAGCCCTCTACTCTTGCCTTTGACCATTTCCTCCTGGGAAAGTTGATTTCTTACACTACGTGCTGGGACATCTCTCCACAGGCCCGAGCTTCCGTTGCTCAAGAGCCTAGGAGACAGATTCAGAGTGGGCCTGAGTCACCCTCCGCGGCCCTGCCCCTGCCCCTGCCCCTGTCCCTGCCCCTGCCCTGTGGTTTGACAACTGGGGAAACATTTAAACTTGAAGGTGGAAAACAGGATTCCTCCTGGGCTGTCTGTCTGCTTTGAAAAAGGTGTCGCTTGCCCCTCCTCCTGCGCCCTCCCCCGCCTCTATTTACACAATGACCCGGGGACCTGGGAACAAGATTTTTGGGGACCTTCAGACCCAAAGAGAACAAGGTGCTGAAGGACTGGGCAGCAGCACTGACATCTCACCGCACTTCCATGTATTGGACAGTCTGCACAGTGCCTGGTCTAGGGGCTTCTGTGGAACAGCTAAGGAAACGACTTGGAAGGGTTGGTTTTCTCTCCTCCCTCCTGAGTCTATTTCCATGGGGCCGAGATCCCCTGTAAGGGCCTTTGCTTTCTCACAAGGAGTGAGAGGCAGGAGTCAAATTGGCCCAGCCAATCTGCCAGCAACAAAAGTGCAATTCAATCCTCTGTCTTCTGTTTGCAGCAGAAGGTGAGCCTTTCTCGGCAGCCTGTCCAAAGCCTGCTAAGCATTTGGTTACACAAATGACTGTCAACAGGCGCCTGTCACTACCTTGTTTATTCAGTCTGCTTTTAGTCTAGGTCTAGGAAGTCTCGGGCTGTAGCTTTCAAGAATTTGGTCTCCCTCATGACTTAGTTTCTGCTCTCCTTCCCAAAACTGTTTGGAGAGCAAGATCAAGGTGGAGGAGAGAGCAGTGAAACTCTTAGGAGATGCCATTTCCATTTATTTTACGGGAGAAGCTCAGAGCTGCCTTTGCGATCCAGCTGTGCTCCACACAGATGTCCAGTCATGGAAGCAGAAGGCTCCTTCCACACGGCTGCTGTCAATTACAGCCACGGGTGCCAAACCCTGTGATTTAGTTTTAATAGCTGGGGTTGTAGTAGGTCAGGACCTGGTCTTTATCTGTCTTAGAAAAACAACAACATGCTCTCCCGTGAAGACATTTGAATAATGTCTCCCAATTTTGATCTTCAATTTTCCTTTCTTTAGGAAAAGGTGGCAAAGCAAAACATGGTACATGCAGCATAAGGCCACAGAATTGTAATATTCAGACAAAGCGTTTCCACATCTGGCCTCCAGTGACTGTTGGCTCAGTTTCTTCCTGTGATAAAACAATAATCCTCACTTCTTTCTTACCTTTCTTATAAGGCTGGCGTGTATCGGGGTCCTTGGCTTATGGCAGCATCACTCAACCTCTTCCTCTGTTGTCACATAGCCTCCCTGTGTGAGTCTGTCCAAATCTCCCGCTTCTTATAAGGACACCAGTCATTGGTTAGGGTCCACTCTAATCTAGTATGATCTCATCTTAATGGGCTCACATTTGCAAAAATTTTATTTCCAAATAAGGCCATGAGTGGACATGAAGTTTTGGGGGAACACTATTCAACCCAGCACAAGTACTGACTCTGTGACAGGTATGTGCTCAGTAGTTTCATACTATAACTAATTAAGTCACCTTTTCTCCTCCCAGCAGCCCTACAAAGTAGTCACTTGTCCTCCAGGTATTTGACAATCTGTGCAGTGCCAGGCACTGTTCTAGGCCTGGGGAGACATCAGGTTAAAACAAACACAGGCCCTTAATTATGGGACTTGTATTTTAGTAGGGGAGACTGATAATAGGAAATGAAATAAATACATGCTTGTAGGGCATGATTAAGTGCTCTGAAGAGAGAAAGCATGGTAGGTGGCGCAGGGGGGATGACATTTAGGTAACAAGGTTACTGAGAAGGGGACATTTTTGCAGGAGACCTGCTCTCTTAGCAAGATCAGGAGAAAAAGCAGACAGTGGAAACCGCAGTTGTAGAGGCCCCATCAGGCCCAAAGCAAAATGTCTTAAAAATAAAAAAATAACGAAGGGCACAAAGAATCTTTCGAAGGTGATATATATATATTCATTATCTGGACTGTGGTTGTCACTTCATGGGTGCATACATATGTCTTATCAAATTATAAATAATCTTATCAAACATATCAAATCATACACCTTAAATATATGCGTTTATTGTAGGATAGTTATATCTCAATAGAGCTGTTAGAAATGTAAATAAGTAAAATGCATATGTGTGTGCATATGCATGCACATGCAAAAAAAATAAAAAGAAACACACACACACACACACAACAGAGGGAAATACCCATTTTTTAGGAGCAAACAGGAGGAACTTTCAGGTTTTACTCTGTGTTCTAGACTTCTGTTTGAATTTTTCACAGACATGTATTACATATGTAACTTTTTATAGAGGTGTATAACTTAAAACAATGTAGAATATCTTGTGGGCAAAATAGATTAACTGCATGAGCCCACCAATGGGGTTACTTAAAAAATTTAATTGTTTTAGAACTCTTTTACTAGTAACTGTCAGACTTGGTTAGAGGAAGGTGCAGGTTTTTAAGATATTTATATAAAAGAGATCATTGTGAGCAATGAAACAAGAGATGATGTAGGCCACCAGGTAATACCTGTCTTCCTCATACAGTTAACAATACACCTGCGAAACTCACCTGATAGTAACAATTTTTAATTTAAAAAAATATATATTTTATTGACTTTTTACAGAAAGGAAGGGAGAGGGATAGAAAGTCAGAAACATCGATGAAAGAGAAACATCATCAGCTGCCTCTTGCACATCCCCTAATGGGGATGTGCCCGTAACCAAGGTACATGCCTTTTACCAGAATCGAACCTACAACCTTTCAGTCCACAGGCCAACGCTCTATCTACTGACCAAAAATTAAAACAATTTTTAATTTTTAAAAAGTTTTTATTCTTTAGTATATTTTTATTGATTTCAGCAAGGAAGGGAGAGGGAGAGAGAGACAGAAACCTCAATGTTGATGTAGTGCATGCCCCCTACTCTGGATTGAGCCTGCAACCCAGGCATTTGCCTTGGACTGGGAATGGAATGGGTGACCTCTTGGTGCATGGGTCAATGCTCAACCGCTGAGACAGCAGACAGCAACAATTTTTAAAAGCACGTGGCCTAGGGGCTTTTGAGTTTCTAGGTCTGCAACCTAATAAGTCATCTTGTGAGAAGGGCCGTGGGCAGCCAAGGTGCAGTGTGGACAGGTGTAGAACCCATCGGGTCTCAGTGTTCTTCCCTGTTGAGAGCAGGGGACTGGAGGTCCTTTCAGCTATGACAATGACTGCTGGCCAACAACCAATCTGTAACCGACTGACCACGTAGAACTGCAGAGCCCACTCTACACAAAAGCCCTAACCATCCATCCACCTGCTGACACAGGTTCTTGGGATCAGCCTATACCAGGGCTTCAGCCATCAGCATACCTGAAGCCCTGAGGCCCCTGAACACAGTCTGCCGACACAAGTCAGAGCTACCGACGCACAGGAACCAATGGGCAGATCACAGGCCTCAGAGTCTGGCCCACACCTTGATCTTGAAAATAGAATAGCCAACCTTTAAATACCAGATAATACTATTACATAAGATATAGAATTCTAGCCTCTCTTTAAAAACTTGAAACTCTGATTTCACCAGGCCAAGATTCATGGTGGCAATAGTGGAGCTGAATATCTGCTGCTCTCTCTAGACTGGACATCATTCTGGAGTTTTCTACAGCTCTTCCCACTCTGTATTATTTTATATCCTCCTTTGATGGCATATTTCATTGCCAGCATGGCCCCTGAAGCATTTGGATTTACAACCACTGCATTTATTTTATTTTTTATGCATTATATTTATTTTATTTTATATGTGTGTGTGTGTGTGTATATATTCTAATAAAAGACTAACATGCAAATTAACCATCACTCCGCTATACCCACAAGCCATGCCCACCAGCCAATCAGGAGTGAGTATGCAAATTAACCCAGCCAAGATGGCTGCAGCCATGGAGCAAGCAGGAGGCTGGGTTTTCTGGGTAATGGAGAAAGCCAAATTTTCTGCATACCTTGGCTGGCCTAGGCCTCTACTCAAGGCTACAAAGTTTCAATTAAATAAATAAATAAATTCCAGATACCAGGGCCTCTGCTTGGGTCGCTGGGGGTGTGTGGCTGGCCTGCAAACCACCACAGGACCCTTGCCCAGGCTCCCCACACCTCAAGGGAACCCCCACCTTGATCTGGGACACCCTTCAGGGCAAACCAGCTGGCCCCCACCCATGCATCAGGCCTCTATCCTATGTAATAAAAAAGCAATATGCAAATTGACCATCACTCTAACACACAAGATGGCTGTCCCCATGTGATAAAAAATGCTTGCCCCCATATGGAGACAAGAGGCAATAAGGCAGGCAGGGGAGAGCAGTTAAGGCAAATAGGCTGTCAGGGGAGAGCAGTTAGGGGGATTAGGCTGGCAGGCAGGCGAGTGGTTAGGAGCCAGAGGTCCCAGATTGGAGAGAGTGCAGGCCAAGCTGAGGTGACCCCCTTCCTGTGCACAAATTTTGTGCACCGGCCCTCTAGTGTGTGTGTGTGTGTGTGTGTGTGTGTGTGTGTGTGTGTGTATAATTGATTTCAAAGATTCAGAGAGGAAGAAAGAGGGAGAGAGTTATAAACATCAATGATGAGAGTCATTGATGCCTGCTTCCTGGATGCTCCCTACTGGGAATGGAGCCTGCAACCTGGACATATGCCCTGACAGGGGGTGAACAGTGACTTCCTCATTCATAGTTTGATGCTCAACCACTGAGCCATGCCAGTTGGGCTACATCCATTGCATTTAAAACAAGGAAGGTCAATGCTAGTTAGTAGTAATGTTGTCCACTGGAATCCCATCTCCTAAAGTTAGATCCAAGAAGAAATCATAGTCTCTCATCTTATGGAATTTCAATTTCAAGGACAATCATCTGTACCAGTAAATCTAGTCTTAATTGGTCTCTAATCTTCTTCCTTAGCATAGTTAGTGACAGTAAATAATACTGCATTTGAATTTCCTTGAATGTATTTACATTTCACCCACCTGAGCATTTGCATCAGTCCTCTCAAGGGTATGTTTACACATTGGCAATATGTTGTCTTGCCTAAATAGCCAACATCCCAAGAAAATAATTAGCAGAATGCTAATTTATAATTTTACCCACGGTGCTTTCTCATTGTTAACAGCCTTCTTCATTGCTAATGCCCTTTCCTACTAAAATAATGCTGGAGGCAGAATAGTCTGGTCTCATGTCAGAGTCAGGTTCTCATCCAGGTCTCTTAGTCCTTGAGCAATTCTCTTTTCTGTGTCCAAATTGAAATACCCATGAAACTAGAGTGATACCATTCTATACTCTACTTTTCTTAAAGGGTCATTAATGAAGTTAATGGGATGCTTGTTTCTCCCTTACTTTGACTATAACAGAATTTTCTCCAGATCCCCATTTTTTTCCATCTCTGCTTCATTGCTGACATAGCTTAAACGTTGAAACCCATCGATCTTTGTCCCACTAGCAGAAGGGTGTCGACAAGGAACCCGGAAAGCTGGTTAACCTTGGAAACTCTGAAAGGTCAGAGCTAACCACTCACTGTTTAGTTGAGACATTTGTAGCTGAAGCAGCCTCCACCTGTTAGTCTTATGTAAATTCTTGCTGATTGGCTATTATTGGAATTGCCTGCCTAAAGGCTGTGGGTGTATTATGTAACTTTAATAAAAGGGATTGCAAGGCCAGAGCAAGGGGTAGTCCTCCTAGAGGTGGGCTTCCGCCTGTCCCCCAATATCACCAAAGTAATACTTTTCTAGTCTCTTTCATTTGTGTCCGGCCTCCTACAGAACCCGAACCCTGAACCTGAACTCTTAACCATATGAGAGGTAAAAGGAGTTCCCACACTTAAACAGCATCATTTGGCTAATTCACTCTGTGAGGTGAGATTAAAAAAAGAAAAAGAGCTTTGTTTGAATAGCATAACTCCCAGTTTAAGGCTAACATTGTGGCCAGTGAGCAGGGGAGAACAACTTTCTTGATGTTCAGCTGGAGTGATTAAAGGAGGCAAACATTTCTATTTTGGAAATATTAATCATTAAAAAATCTTTATTGTTGAAAGTATTACCTATGTTTCCTTTTTTCTCCTATTGACCCCCTTATAGCCATGCCTATTCCACCCTACTGTCTGTGTCCATGAGTTATGCATATTTGCATTCAAGTTCCTTGGTTGATCTCTTCCCACTCACCCACCCACCCCCACCTTTTCTCTGAGATTTGACAGTCTATTCCAAGCTTCTATGTCTCTGGATCTATTCTGTTTATCAGTTTATTTTTTTCGTTAGATTTCATATATAAGTGAGATCATGTGATACTTGTCTTTCTCTGACTGGCTTATTTCGCTTAGCATAATAGGTCCCTCCTTGCTATAAGGTGTGTGTGTGTGTGTTTTTAATGTTGATGTTATGCCCCATTAAAATATCAGTGTGTTACTTGCTTAATAAATATTTATGGAGCATTATAAATCCCCATTCTAATCATGAACCAAGTGAATTAACCATGGTAAATACCATTTGTATAAATGGTGTCATCAGTATCTGTGGATTTGCTGAATGCTAGAAAGAATGCTGGGCAGTTCTCTTTGTGGGTTTGCAGATTACTTTCACACCAGTGAGCTTTTAATTCATAAGAGCCGGGAACTTGTCCCCTTGCTTTAGTGAATGCAAAATCTTCTTCCTGGCCTGGCTTATATTTTCAGGTTCTTTCTTTAGGCTAGGTTAGCATTCACGTTGGTGGTTAGTGTCAGGGAATAGCATTACCGAATCTAGCTCCATGTCAGTGACCTAGAATAGTAAATATCACCCATGACTTCGGGACCAGGAGAAAGTGCTGTGCCTTGAATCAAAGTGCTGGCTTCCTGGAATGCTGGACACTTCAGAGAGTCAACAGGCAGGGAGTTCTGCCATCACAGGTAAAACTGAGGGCCTTTGCTGTGTGGGAGGAAGGAGGACAATTTTTTATTTGCTTGTTGTTCAAATCAACAGAACTTTACCTTATAAATTAGAATCTCTTCTCTGATTTTTAAAAACAATACTTCTAAGCTCTCTCTTTACACAGGGGCTGGAAGCCTACGTATTACATTTCTCAAACTCATTCTTACTGGCAGAGAGATCCAGGTTAGATTCCTTCCATGAGAGAGGCTGGTGTGTATTTGAAACTGTGAACAAAGCAGAACCCATTTTGCCCCAGCAGCTCTGGCAGCCTATGGTGGATGCTCCTGCCGAGGACTGATGGATGGTCTGGCCCGAAGCTTCTGGGAAGCTTGCTGTGACTCACCTACTTCTTTTTTACTTTTTTAAAACTGATTTTAGAGTGGAAGGGAGAAGGAGAGAGAGTAGGAACATCAATGATGAGAGAGAATCACTGATCAGCTGCCTCCTGCATGCCTCACACTAGAGATCAAGTCCGCAACCCAAGCATATGCCCTGACCGGGAATTGAACTGTGACCTCCTGGTTCATAGGTCAGTGCCCAACCACTGAGCCAGCCAGCTGTGCATCACCCACTCTTATCACTCAGCACAGGATCCTGTCACTCCTTTATTTCCTGATTGCCTAAGTGCCACTGGAAGATTTCCTCACTATGAGCCCCATTGTTTTCAGTGGGCAATGAGCTTCCGATCTCTCTTTCTACTTCAGATAATACCGAGTCAGGATTCTCCAAGGAAACAGAACCAAAGGTAGAGTATACTTCTATATCTATGTCTACGTCTTCACATATATCTCCCAGGGATGTTCAAAAGCCATATATGTCACAAAACTTATTATAGGAATTGGCTCATGTGATTATGGAGGTTGGCAAGTTCCAAGATCTACAGGATAAGTCAGCAAACCAGAGACCAGCCAGTGGTGGAGTTCCAGTTGGATGGCCTCAGATCCAGGAGAGGTTATTATAAACCTTATCTCTAAAGATCACAGCAACTGTAAAGTTTGGAAAAGTTACTGTTACCTTATTTGAAAACTGAGATTTGGAAAGGTTACGTTGCTTGCTATAAAATATAACTTTTTAATCCATTATTAACTAGCATTGTCAACTCACTAGTGGTCTAATTACTGAACAAACAAAATAAAGCTTTTCTCCCACTAAGCTGCTGTGGGAGAGAAGTCCCATTTAACCTCTTCACCCAGCACTTACCTGTGAAATTATTGGAAAGATCAATATTCTGTGCTGGACTGGTAGATAAATTTTAGCAGAGTGAAGGCAGGAACTAGTCCATCCTGAAGGAAGATCAGGTTGTGGTCTGCTAGCCTCCTCAGCTAGTTTCCAACTGCCTCCAGGATGTGCAGTTCTGTTCCTGGTCTACAAATAACATTTCCCAAGTATGCATCAACTCATTTTCCCAGTATCCCTCAAAGGCCATTCTAACTCCAAGATCTGCAAAAACCATAGAATGCAATTCTGAATCCTGATTAGTCAGAAAAGATAAAGACAAATACCAGGATTTGATTCAACGCTGAATGGATTAGCATGCAGGCAGCTGGATCTCTCCCTTCCACTCTAAAACACATACTAGGTTTCGTGTTTGACTCCTATCAGGACAGATGTAGGAGGCAACTGATCCATTTCTCTCTCTCTTAGTTAAATAAAAAATAAAATGGATTAGCATCTATTTTCTCAGATGATTTGGATCTGAATACATTCATTTCAAAACATAAATTTAAAAAACAAGCTTTGTTTTACCAATTTTAATTAGGTTAACAAAGATTATATAGTGAATTATCTGTCTCAGATATACTACTTGGTAAAATGTGTGTTGCTTCAGGAGAGGATGGTACTTCTAGAAATGATCATAAGGAAGAAAAACATGTCTGACAACAGGAGCAGAGCTCCTATGGCAGCTGGTAGACCCATGAGTCCTCTAACTGGCAAAGGGTTCAGCTTGAAATTAAGGAGGAAGCATAATTATGCTGCTAAAAATATACATCAGGGTTTGGCTTTAAGATAACAAATGGGCTGATGCAGAACCAATGGCATAAATCTAAGAACGCCTTGCAAAATAGCTGTGACCAAGTCCCCTGGTCCATGGTCTTAATAACAGGCCACTGTATCTCGGCAGTCAGAACAAATATTCTCCCATTTTAAGAATGTTGGCAAAACCATCTATATAGCAATAGAAGGAAAAGTCATGGAAATGTGAGATCTGACAATCAATGAAGCAGATACTATTATAGACAGCATCACCAACTCCTATCCTCAAAATATCTCCTTGGAACAGGTACCATATGTTTTCATACAGTAAGGCCAGACTTACCTGATTGTGTCTGTAATTCAGTATGAAGAACACTAGATTTTGAGTCAAGATATCTTTGTAGATGTCTTACCTGGGGGCACAAATCCACTTAATTACTCTAAGACTTAGCCTTTTCATCTATGAATGGGGATCACAGAATTATTGAACTTTGTGGAAATAAGAATAAAACAAAGCAAAGAGGCTGGCAGAAATTATGTTCACCCTTTTTGTCTTTAATATAAATTAAGTTGAAAATAAAATGAGGAATTCACCATAAGTGGTTGACCAGTCTCTGGGGGCTGATTCACAGTAAGCAGGAACAGGGATGCTAGTTGCCAACCCAGCATCCTCTTCCCTCTATTTACTCTTTAGCAATAGGACCCACCTCCCACCTTATTCAATGTGACAGTGCGCTTATCTGAAAGGCGACCTGTTTTGGTCTTCCTTTTCGATAAATGTGGTTATTTTCATTTATATGACAATGTGATTTTATTTATATGACATGTCCAGAATGGGCAAAACTATAGAGACAGAAGGTAGGTCAGATGTTACCAAGGACTGGGTGAGGAGAGGACACACTAGAGACTGGGTATGGGGTTTCTTTGGAGGACCATGAAAATGTTCCCAAATTAGACTATAGTGGTGGTTGCAGGACTCTGTGAATATATTAAAAATAAAAAATGGTACATTTTAAAAAGGTAAACTGTATGACATGTACATTATGTTTCAATAGAGATATGTTTTTAGAAACTTAAAAAGAAGAGAGAATCACAGAGACACCAGCCCAGAGTCCTGGTTATCATTTCACTGCTCCACCTGTGTACCCACAAACAGCTTGTTTGTGTAGAAGAAATAATCCTGGCTTTAGTCAGGTTTTCTGTGTCTTGTAGGAAAAAATATTCTTAACTATCACACTCTAATTTTTCATTCAACTAGTATTTATTTAAAGCACACTACATGGTAGGCATTGTACTATACATAATGAGAGCAACAAAAGGACCGGCCTTCATTGCATTCTCACTAAATGCCAGGACATTTATACACTTTGGGTCATCAATACTGCACAGCCCAGGAAGGAATGGCCTCTTCCTTCCAGGCATGTACAGTCTAGGAACTGTCTCTCTGCAGTGGCCTGTGGACTACCTACCTTGTAACCCTCAAATGGTGCTGTTTAAAAATGCAAATTCCTGGCTTCACCCTGGACTTGAGACATAAGATCCACTGGTATAAATTGTTGTCTCGTACTCTTCAAAAATGGCTCATAAACGTACCTGAGCCTTGTGAAGCTTTCAACATAAATCTGAAATCATTACAATACACAAATGTGAACAGAACTTATGAAAGCAGATCCCAAACATCACGAGGGTTTTGTGGTGGAAAGACAGGGAGTTAAACAAAGAAATGTGGAAGCCCAGTCTCTGCTCACAAGAAGATGTGGTAGACAGAATTCTGAAAGAGTCCCCTGAATTCCCAGTCCCCGGTGTACACACACCTTCTCCCAATTATACTCATGTGGAGCTTAATAACAGGGTACGCTCTGAGAAATGCATCGCAGGCAATTTGGTCATTGTGCAAACATCATAGAGTGCACTTACACAAACCTAGACAGCATAGCCTGCTACATCCTAGGCCACAGGATACAGAATATTGCTCCTGGGCTACAGGCCTATACAGCATGATATTGTACAAAACAAAATGAGATTAAATCAAGCACAAGAAATAATGAGGCAATTGAAGATATTTGGTGAGCAGGAGATGGATGAGGTTGCTGCCAGTGTAACACAGAAACTGTTACAGCAAACTTTTTTTTTTTTAATAAGTAGAAAAAACCCAAACTAGTTTTGCCCAGTGGCTAGAGCGTCAGCCTGCGGACTGAAAATTTCCCAGGTTCGATTCCGGTCAAGGGCATGTATCTTGATTGTGGGCACATCCCCAGTAGGGGGTGTGCAGGGGCAGCTGATGGATGTTTCTCTCTCATCGATGTTTCTGACTTTCTATCCCTCTCCCTTCCCCTCTGTAAAAAATCAATAAAATATATTAAAAAAATAAGTACATAAAGGGTATACTTTAAGGTAAGAAGTATAATATAATAAGTACATAAACCAGTAATATGGGTTTTCTTCATTAAGCATCAGGTACTGTCCACCAGTGCATATATGTACTTGTATATGACGGCAGAGCAGTAGGTCTGTTTACACCAGCATCACCATAAACACGTGAGCAATGCTTTGAGATATGATGTTATGGCAGCTACCACATTGCTAGGTGAGAGGAATTTTTCAGCTCCATTCTGATCTCATGGCACCAGCTTGGTATGTTCATTTCACTGTTGACATAAATGTTGTTATGCAGTGCATGCGTGTGTTCCATCAAATGCTAATCTAGGTACCGAAGCGAAGGGACTTTGCAGATGTCATTAAGTCAAAATCAGTTGACTTTCCGAGAAGGAGATTATCCTGGTGGGCCTGACCTAAGCACATGAACCCTTTAACTCAGGGTCTAGAGGAGAGACACAGAGATCAGGTATTTGAAGCAGGAGAGGAATTTGATGTGTGAGAAGTTCTCCAAAGCTGACTTGAAGATGAAGGGGGCAAGGAACGTGAGTGGTCCCCCCGGGAGATGAAAGCAGTCCCTGGCTTATGATCAATCCAGAAATGGGCTTCTTAGCCCTACAACTACAAGGAACAGAATTCTGCTACAACCACAGGAGCTTAAAAGTGGCCACAGAGGTCCAGAAAGAAATGCAGCTTAGTTGACATCTTGATTTCAACCTTAAGCAGAGAACTTAGCTCAGCCATCCCCAGACTCCTGACCCACGGGAACTGTGAGATTACCAATTAATGCTGCTTTGTGCTAAGTTTGTGATCATTTTTATGCAATAACAGAAAACTAATACAGAAAGGAACTTGAGTAAGACATTATGAAGGGAAAGTCAACAAAGTTATCAACTAATAGAATACAGAAAATGAGAGCATAGGAAAAGCCAGAAATTCCCTTCCCTATAGCAAAGCACTTCCAATTTCATTAATTATGCACATTTAAAGGCGGTATTGGCAAGGAGTGCTTTTGGCTGCGAGTGCAAGTGGAATACTCAACCACTACTACCAGTACTGAGTAGCACAAGCAATTTTTCTCTCAGAGCTAGCATAGCTGCTCAAGGATGCTGGCATGTAACCTTTCTATTTTCTGAATCTCTGCCAGTTTTGACTTGCTGTCTTTTTGTCCTCATGTGTCATTATTGCAAGGTAGCTGCTGCACCTCCAGGCAGCCCATGCTCTCTAGTGAGGAAGAAAGTGATGGCAAAGGATTTTGCCAGTCGAGGCAGGTCTTTTGTATTGGGGAGGCAAAATATTTTCTAAAAGCCCCACTCAGAAGACTCACTTCCATCTCCAGGGCCAGACCTGAATTATGTTGCCATCCTCCGAGCAATACTGGCCCAGGGGAATGAGGTCACTATCCTTGGCTTAGATCAATCCCATTCACTTGCTTTGGTGTAGAGATCCTTGTCGCCACTTTGAACAAATCAAGGTTGTCTTCACAGGAGAGTCAGAGGCAAGAATGGAAATGGAGCAGACAACAGATGGGGTCTCTCGTAATTGGCAAGGGCATTTTATCTTTAATTCAACAAATATTTATTGAGCATCTATTAGGGCATAGCCCAAGGTTTACAAAGATAATGATGGTGATGATGATGATGATGATGATGAAGATGATGATGATGATAATGATGTGTTGGGAGGGAGGAGGAGACACAGGCATGCAAACAATTACAGTGAGACTTCCTTTAACTACAAAAAGAAAGTCTCTACATTTTTAAAAAAACATAATGTACTCCTTCCCATAATAAATGCATTTGGTGAACCACAAAAAACTCCAGAAATAACAGGTCCTACGAAAGTATATATTGATTTGTGCTTTTAAAAGGGAGAAAATGTTTTAATTGGTAGAAAATATTGTCAGAGGGAACTTCTAAGAATTATTGAATTAAGTAATGATCAATACCTTGAACTAAATCTGGGCAAAAGAGTTGCTCTCATTTAAAATGCAAAAGTGATGAAAGCAGATGTGTAAGGGTTTCCAAATGAGGTGTTGCAATCTGTCTTTCTTTCATGGAAACTGTAACACTGAGTTTTAGCATACCTTACACAAAATTCTCAGGAGCTCCACCCATTTTAATATGCGGCATCTATTTTAAAGTACTTTGGATACTACATCGTTTTCAAACATTTAGTCTTTTGTTCACTAACTTCATTCTTGTGAACAATAAAATTTCTAAACTATAATCTGATGATATGGAATATGCTTGAGCTTATTCATATTAGAGAAATTAATTCAGGAATTAATTGTTCTGATATAAACTTGACTGGAAGCATGATAACCAGTTTCACACCAGCATAATTAACTTAAGTTTCCAAGCTCCTGTGATTGCTAAAGATGTAGATGAGTAATGCTTTGTAAGGAATTTTGTAAACAAACAAACAAACACTTTCTATTAAAATACCTGAGCATAAGCATTAGGCAATGCTAAGTTTTACTCATTTTCCATCCTATCTATCTGTGTTTATAATTAAATTTGGTTAGTTTCTCTTATTAATCAAATCTATTTTATGCAGATTTAATGATTAGATCAGACAAAAACACCCATGAAAAACACACATGGTGTCAAAATACGCCAAAGGAAAATCATTTGGGCAAAAATAAAAAGGATCCCAAGTCAATTTTATAGAAAAGATTCCTTTATTAACTTTTGGTCGAGGATATGTTTGTATATTTTCAGAAAACAACTCCAAGACCATGTGGATTCCTGCAAATGTTAATTTCTTCAGGAAACATCCTTACAGACACAACCAGAAATTATGTTTTACCAACTCTGGGCATCCCTTAGTGAGTCAAATTGACACATAAAATGCACCATCACACCATAACTAGACCCTGGTGTAGCCATCTTCTGCCTCCAACACCATCAATGCTGATACTAGATGCTGCCTCTGGAAACTATATGGTTGTCTCCACTGTGTCCCATTGCTAGAATGGACTTTGCATAATGTGTATTTATTCATGTAACAAATAGTTACTGAGTATCTACCACATGCCAGGCTCTCTTCTAGGGGCTGTAGAAACAACAATAAGCATCCAGGACTCCTGCCTTTGTAAAGTGTATATTCTAGCTGGGTAACCAACTTGTCCAGTTTGCCTAGACTTTTCCAGTTTTAGTACTAAAAGTCCCACATCCTAGGAAACCCTTCAGTTCAATGACTACCTTGAGGAAGAGAATTCTAGGCAAAGGGAACAGCAACAACCTTGAGATGAGTAAGGCCCTGTTATTAGAGGAATAGTAAGGACCATAGTGCAGCTATGGTAGATGGAGAGAGATTTAGGCAAGTTAATAGCATCTCCAAGTTTCATCATTCATAGTTTGAGAAAAGTAAACAATCTTTTGCTAGTACCTGGGAAAAAAATCAAAAGGTCAGTGTATTGAATCACACAAAAGGCTCCTTGAAGATATTGGGCATCTGACTCAGGGATCTCCTTGGCCCTCTCACCAGAAGAGCAGGAGCAGGAATAGGTTTTGGATTATCCAGTAAGGATATGTGGAGAAACCTCTTGCCTAACTAAGTGAATCTCTGTGACAAATGAAAGAGGACTGCAATGTCAATGAGAATGTCATACCATCAGAAAGACTGCCAATGTGATTGACAGGGGCAAAATGAAAGAAGGCTGTCCGACTCCCCAAATTCTACAGGCAGGAAACTGGCTGATGAAACTTCTAAGCTACAAATATATGTTATCCTTCATGAAAAATGAAGGATGCCCTGAGTACAGAGCAGTGGTCTCAGAGGGCAGAATCATATTCTAGAACACTGGGGAAATATCCAAGTTTTAATAGTGTTCTGAAAAAATGGAGACAATATAATAAGTATAATTTTGAAAGTAGGGAAATATTTTCAATTCAGATAAATGTATGCTACATTTTATTTTTTTCCCTCATTGTTTTTGAATTTAAAAACAAACATGTTTTTATGATTTTAGAGAGAAAGAAAAGGAGGAGAGAAACATTGATAAGCTGCCTCTTTTACTGTCTGACCAGCATGACTCCGTGGTCACGGTTCAATTCCCAGTCAGGGCACAGGCCCGAGTTGCGGGCTCAGTCCCAACTGGGGGACTGCAGGAGGCAGCAAATCATGGTTATCTCTCATCATTGATGTTTCTGTCTCTCTCCCTTCCTCTCTAAAATCAATAAAAATATATTTTTAGACATATGTAAAATTTTAGACAATATAAAAAAAAAAAAACAGCAACAAAAAATGGGCTTCTATGGTAGGAAGATAATAAGTGTACCTAGGCACCCAAATCTTTTTATGAATACTAGCCTCAGTTATGTCAAAGCCTTTTCAACATCAACAATCTGTCAGATGAGTTGACAGAATGTCCCACCTCGCTTGTGGTGGTCTATCTAGAAAATAACTCATTTTAAACTCTAAACCAGAGAAACTTTGGATAATAATCTCTTAGGCAGTAATATGAAAGTTTTAACTTACAAAAATTATTCTTAAAAGACCATCTTTGTCATTTCCTGGCCTTAGGAGGATCTGCTATATCAAGACTAAAAATTTGTATATGCAGTTGAATTAAATGCAAAAGAACTTTATTTTAAATAAAGGAGCCCATATCCCATGTTCTCTTT
Organism: Antrozous pallidus; assembly: GCA_027563665.1. Taxonomy (NCBI): domain Eukaryota; kingdom Metazoa; phylum Chordata; class Mammalia; order Chiroptera; family Vespertilionidae; genus Antrozous; species Antrozous pallidus. The sequence goes on along the minus strand of CM050508.1, from coordinate 25,827,860 downwards.
CTTTGTCAACATAAACTGCAGCCCCAAATCATTTCCCATATTCAATTATAAGAGTCAGGGCTTGGTCCAGCTCTAATTGACTCCAGGAATATTTTGTTTTTGCATTGAAAAGATAATTCAATTTTCAGCCACATGTTTTCTGGAGTGGCTCTCTGATCTTGGCTCTGATGACTCTCTGGCCTCATGACCAGGTTTGGGTTCCAAGGAACCCCAACTTGCCCTGCTCTCATCTCCGCAGTTTTCACTGGCTTCATGTACTTTTCTGAATGGCATTTATTCTCCTGTGGTTCTCCTCCCCACCCCCCTACCCCCACCCCACCCCACAGTGACTTTCCCTTTTTTTAATCATGGAAGTGTTCACGCTTGAATTGAAAGAGTGAAGTCAGATTTAAATGCTAGATCAAAAATATCAGAGAGGAGCTACCAATTTCATGGTTCACAAACTAATAGTATCAATCTGTACTGTTTAAGAGATACCAGAATCTTTTGACTCAAATGCACACTCCATTGGCCTTGAAATAATTAACTCATATTTGATGACGGAGGAGTCATATTAAAGCATTACTTAGAATTTTCCAGGTCAATGACTGTCATTGTTGACTTTCATCCTTAAAGGGGTAGAATTTGAGTGGGATTATTTTAGGGTTTTGTTTTTTTTTAATTAGAATACTCATTTGAATGTCAGAAAACTCATAAGTGTATTTTCTGGAAAGAATAAAATGCACTCACACTACTTATACATTTATGGTACTCGTTTTTGTGCAAAAAAAAAAATAGGATGGCTCCTCTTTAAGTTTAGTGTGAGATTCATCTTTCCCATGGTATCATTCAACTGCCTCATATGATACTCTTCTCCAGTATTATAGCTCCTGCTTGGTTCCTCCCCACCCTACGGCAGTAAAGAATGTGTTCACAGGTTGCCAGATTTAGCAAGTAAAAATGCAGGATGCCCAGTTAAATGTGAATTTCAGATAAACAGCAAATGCTTTTTAGTATAAGTATGTCCCAAATATTGTATGGGAAGCACTCATACTAGAAAACTTATTCTTTCTTTATCTGAAATTTTAATTTAGCTGGGATGTCCTGTATTTTTTTTCTGTCAATCCAACCATATAACATAAATGAAAATAGAATAAAAAATGCATATTCTCAAATTTCAAAGACTGCTTTTATTCTCTGCTGATTTCTCTATAGCCAGTTTTCCCTTCATACTATAGGATTCACTTATGAGGAACATAGTGGAGAATATTTTTCTTAGTTCAATCCTTAAAGTACTATTTCAAATGCTATTTAAAAGGCTAAATACTTCTTAGGCTTAATTTCTTTTCCAACCAAATCAACACTTATTCAGCAAAGGGAATGAAATTTATTACATTTATCTAGCATGCTGTTCATTAAAGCAATGTCTTTCTTTTTTTAAAATATATATTTTATTGATTTTTTTACAAAGAGGAAGTGAGAAGGAGAGGGAGAGGGATAGAGAGTTAGAAATATCAATGAGAGAGAAACATTTATCAGTTGCCTCCTGCACATGCCCTACTGGGGATGTGCCCTCAACCAAGGTACATGCCTTTGACTGGTATCAAACCTGGGATCCTTCGGTCCACAGGCCAACGCTCTATCCACTGAGCCAAACCAGTTAGGGCAAGCAATGTCTTTCTTTAAAAATCTCAGTAATGGATTTTTGTTCATAGTGATCATTGGTAGGGGTTGCATATTTAGGCAGCCAATATTATAGATCACAATTGCAATGCTTTTCTTAAAAAATATGGTTTATTGATTTTAGAGAAAGAGGAAGAGAGAGGGAGAGAAAGATAGAAACATCAATGAAAGAGAAATATCAACATCCATAGGCTGCCTCCTGCATGCCCTCTACTGGGGATCGAACCCAAATTGGGCATGTGCTCTGACTGGGAATCGAACTGGTGACTCTTGGTGCACGTGCCGATGTTCAGTCACCGAGCCACACCAGTGGGTGCAGTGACTTTTATTTTATTTATTTATTTTTTTAATGTGTCCAGCCAAACCCACAATGTGGGCAATTCCACAGGACATTTGAGCAGGGTTCTCAAGAAGTCAATGACCCAGAAAAACAAGTAGATGTGGGGAGAGATTTACAGATAACAGTTAAGAAAGATATCCTATCTAATAAAAGAGTAACATGCAAATGTGACCATACTTTGGCTCCTGATTGGCTATGCTACCAGCCAATCAGGAGCAGGGGGCATGGCCAGCAGGTCGGGAGGCAAGGCCTGCCAGGCCTGTGGGGGCCTGGCCGAGGTACAGCATGGGCACCATGGGCCGGGAGGCAATGGTGGCGGCAATGGGAGGCAATGGTGGCGGCAATGGCACAGCGTGACTGCGTGCCCTCCCCAGGCAGGTGAGGGCCCTGTGGAGGGGCAGGACTGAGCTGGCGCTGCAGGCCGGGTGGTGGAGGGGCAGGAGGAGGCGGCTGTGGCAGCAGTGCAGCGTGTGTGATTCCCCAGGTGGGGGCCCCACAGAGGGGCTGGCCAGCTGTGGGAGGCCCGCCTGGGGCTGCAGGGTATGCTGTTTGCGAGGTGTGCTGTCGGAGAAGCACTCGCCTGCTGGGTTGGCACGGGACCCTCCAGTTTCTGGATGCATTTCTCTGCTCCTTCAGTCTCCATGACCTCATGCCATTGTCAGTGGCAGTGTGTGCGAGTCCAGTAAGGTCACCCTTTCCCCAAGCACCACGCACACTCCGTGGCTCCCCGCCTCCTCAGGCCAGGATCTGAGCCAGGAGCCTTCCAACCAGGTGCTCCGGTTTCTGGAGATGCTGAGGAAGGCGCGCCCTCAGCGGGCTGCAGCATCTCCAGTTTCTCAGCTCATGCCCTCTCCCCAGGAGGCTGGGGAGAATATATATGGCAAAGTTCTTTAAGCCATGGCAGTCAGAGTGGTGGGACTTGGCCAGGCAGGCACATAGAGGGGCTGGGGCCCTTTCTGGCCCTAGGATTAGGCAGCATGCCCTGTGGTCCTGGGTGCCTGTGGGTGCCTGTGGCTTGCCTGAGTGAAGCTGGCCCAGGTCCTGGGTGCCTATAGCTGCCCAGAGGGAGGGAAATTCCCTGGGTCCCAGTTGTGGGGCAAGGCAGAGGCAGTTAGGAGCAATCAGGCCAGCAGGGGAGCACTTAGGGGTGATCAGGCAGGTAGGCAGAGGTGGTTAGGGGTCACATATCCCCAAAGGGGTCCCTGATTGGAGCGGGTGCAGGCTGGGTTGAGGGAACCCCTCTCCATGCATGAATTTCGTGTACCAGGCCACTAGTAAGATTATAAACAGCCAAATATGACTGGACCTTGTTTGAATATTGATATGTACAAACTAATTTTTAAAAAGATGTTTTTTAGCAAATAGGGAAAATTTGTTTATGGCCAGGTATTAGATGGTACTAGGAATTATTGTTAGTTTTACTATGTGTGGCCACGAAATGCGGTTAGGTAAGAAAATGTGCCCTTCCTTTTTTGAGATTTATGCTACAGCATTTAGGACTAAAATAATGTGATATGTGGATTTTGCTTTAAAAACATTAGAGAGAAAGAGATCAAACTGATGGTGGCTGTTCAAGTTCTGTGATGAATTCAGGAAGGCTTGTGATAGTTCTACTTCTATGTACTTTCTGGAAATTTATATAATACAATATAAAATTCAATCTAATTTTGAAATATTATGTAAAACTAGAGGCCCAGTGCATGAATTGGTGTGTGGGTAGGGTCTGGCTGGCCTGGCCCCAATCAGTGGATGGGGCTGGGCCTGTCAGGAGGAGGAGCTGGTGGGAGGTTGGCTGGCCAGCCCACCCTGATTGAGCTGATTAGGGCTGGGTCAGATGGGGGGAAGTGTTGCAGTGATTGGCTGGCTGGCCCTGCCCCTGATTGGAGTGGGGGGGGGGGTAAATGGGGGGTGGAGCTAGCTGGGGAAGGGGCCACGGGCCAATCGGTGTGGGGCAGGCCAAAAGTGGGTGTGGCCAGCCAGGGAGAAGGGCTATGGGGGCATTGGCTGGCTGGCCCCAACCCCGATGGGGCTGGTTCACTGGCTGCAGTGGGCAGTGGGCATCATTAAGGCATTCTAATCATTACAGTGTTCTTGTCTCTGGCTTTATATATATACTAGAGGCCCAATGTATGAAGATTCATGCAAGAATAGGCCTTCCTTCCCCTGGCTGCTAGCACCCAGGACCCAGGCCTTCACTCTGGCCACTGTCTTTCTCCTTCGTGCACTGCCCAGAGGCCTGGAGCAGCCGGGGCAGGGCAGGACACCATCTTTGTTGTGTCAATTTGCATATTCCCTCCTTATTGGCTGAGGGCGCCACCATCTTTGTGATGGTCAATTTGTATATTCCATCTTTATTATATAGAATATATATATAGAGAGAGAGAGATACATAGAAAAAAGATTATAAGGACACCATAGTTTTTTTCAACTTCTGAATGTTCTTATTAACTTCATTTGTTATTTTGTTTCGAAGTATACAAGTAGTATAGCTTGGCCAGTGTGCTTTAATGGTTGAGTGCTGACCTATGAATCAGGAGGTCAGGGTTTGATTCCTGGCCAGGGTACATGCTCAATCCCTACCTAGTATGTGGTATGCAGAAAGCAGCCAAATCAATGATTCTCTCTCATCACTGATGTTTCTCTCTCTCTCTCTCTCTCTCTCTCTCTCTCTCTCTCTCTCTCTCTCTCTCCCCTCTTCTTCTCTGAAATTAATAAAAAATATATATTTTTAAAAAGCAGTGTATACTCAACATAAAAGAAACTAAAATACAACAAAAAGCAAAGAGAAGAAGAAAGCCACATGAAATCATAACTTGACCAGAAACAAAAAAATAAATCACTTAAATAAATAATAATAAATGTCCTTTTTGTCTTTATTCTTATTATTGCATACAGGGAATGAGGCCTCAGAAGAAACCAACCCTGCACATGCCTTGATCTTGAAGTTCCAGCCACCAAAACTGAGAAAATAAATTTCTGTTGTTTAAGCCACCCAGTCTGTGGTACTTTGTTATAAAAGCCCTGAGCAAACGAATACATGTGGCAAAATCCTATGAATGATTAAATCACAGTGGGGGGTGTATACTAGTAGATGCTCATTCATTCTGCTCATTTTTTTCAAATTTTCTATATGTTTGAAACTTTATATATTAAAATGTTGGAAGGACAAAATCTTCTAGGACATCTTTAGCCAACAGGCTCTTAAGAGAATATTTTCAATCAATTATAATTGAATTCTGAAATATGGAGATGTGGCTGCAACTTTGTTTGGAGAACAGAAGAGTCCTTGGAAGTTTGACAAATTAAATGAGAAAGCCATTTCTCACTACAGCAGCAGTTCTCACCACAGCACCAATTCTGTAGTTTCAGATTTCAGGCTATTATAGCTAGACAAACAATGACATGATTGATTTGAAAATTATTTTATGCAATAGAATAGAAGGACAGTGAAGCAACTGGCTTGAGTTCCAGCTCCAAATTATTTCAAAACAGCAGTGATGGCAGTTGGCAAACTTGGGGACAGGGATAAGGGACATCAATGCTGAAATTATCCAAAAGTGCATTACCTCTGTCAGTTGGCCAACTAAACCAATATATTTACTCATAAGGTTTTATGGGCTGTCACTGGATTTGCTCCAAGCAAAAAAAGGAGTCAGTCTGTACATGTTGCCTGCCTTTTTCTTTTTCTCCCATTTTTTTCAGCAATTGCTCGGACACCAAAGTGTCCTGGCTATTTCTCTTTCCATGACATCAGTAAGATGTAAATGGAAGTGATTATATAATTTAGGTGTTACTATTCTCAGTGGGAGCTTGCATTTTTAAAGGCATCAAGATGCTAACAGAGTGGTTCTCAAGCCTAACAGCATATTAGAATCACCTGGGGAGATTTAAACACAACAATGAACAAACATAATGATGCTGAGATATATCCCTGAACATTCTGATTTAATATGTTCTGAGGTAGGACCTTTGCATCAGTATGTTTTATATATTTTTTAAAAATATCTTTTATTGATTTTTTTACAGAGAGGAAGGGAGAGAGATAGGGAGTTAGAAACATCGATCAGCTGCCTCCTGCACATCCCGCACTGGGGATATGCCTGCAACAATGGTCCCCGGTTCAATTCCTTGACTGGAACTGAACCTGGGACCATTCAGTCCACAGGCTGAAACTCTATCCACTGAGCCAAACCAGTCAGGGCTGGTTTTTTATATTTTTTAAAATTGATTTCAGAGAAGAAGGGAGAGGGAGAGAGAGATAGGAACATTAATGATGAGTGAGAATCATCGATAGGCTGCCTCCTGGACACCCACACTGGGGATCTAGTCCACATCCCAGGTATGTGCCCTGACCGTGAACTGAACCATGATCTCCCAGTTTGTAAGTTGATGCTCAACTACTGAGACTCGGTGGGCCAGGCTGTATCAGTATATTTTTAAAGCTTCCAAGGGATATCAGTGTGGAGCAGGTAAGAACAACTGCCCTCACCTAAAGCCAATTCCTAATCACAAACCCAGGGATCCCTTGGCGGGGATGAGGGGGTCTCAGAAGGCCTAAAGGTCTCAGAAGAACCTTTAAAGGGTTCTTTAAATCATTTCCAAAATGATCTTTTTATTTTAAAAATTATTTTAAAAATTATTTTTAAAAATAATGCTTAAGTATGCTATTAAAGTATCATGTTACTTAAACCATTTGCCAGCATGGGATGTGATTATGCACAAAAGGCTGCAGTATCATTATTGCAGTTGCCAAATGTTGGCATATAAAACATTTCCCGCCCTAGCCGGCTTAGCTCAGTGAATAAAGCATCAGCCTGAGAACTGAAGGGTCCCAGGTTTGATTCTGGCCAAGGGCACATGCCTGGGTTGCAGGCTCAATCCTCAGTGGGGGGCACTGGGGCAGGAGGCAGCCTATCAATGATTCTCTCTTATCATTGATGCTTCTATATCTCTCCTTCTCTCCTCCTCTCTGAAATCAATAAAGAAATTTATTAAAAAAAACACATTTCCCCAATGACAACCCCATAACATGGACCTCCACTAGAGCCCAGATGTTAATTTCTAAATAAAGTTTTTTGTTGTTTTTTTGGTTTTGTTTTGTTTTTTGTTTTTGTTTTTTTTTTGTTTTTTTAACCAAAGGTAACTAGGGTTTCTTGGAGAAATGAGCAACTTTAGATCTGGAACATGAAAAGTACATGGGAAAGCTAAGAAATGTTTTCCCCAAAGCAAGAAAGTACTCAGAGTCTAATGGGAATGTTTTCAAAGGGCTCAGAAGCCAGAACGAAGAAGCTCCCATTGGTTAAATTTGGGACAAGTTGAGCATCAGAAGTAATGACTGTAAAATGATTATAACACAATAAATAACTAAAAATATCAGTCCATAATGAGACTCAAAATTAAACAGACAAAAAAAAAGAGGAAAAAAGATTAGATCACTTCCACTCTTGGGGGTGACTACCAATAACAACTCTTCATTCTGAAAGGAGAGAAAGAGTTAGATAGCAACTCTGTCCTTATGGAAGGAAGAGAGGCTCATCTCCAGATGAGGGCAGAAAGCTCTTCTTTACAGATACTAGTAGATGCTACCTAGTAAAGAAAAAAATAGACAGTTTAAAAAAATCACAAAACTCAAATGAAATAACTAATTAATGCAGCAAAATTAATAGATATGAGAACCAATAGATAAAATGTTAATAGGATGTCTACTTTTGCTAAGGATGGAGTAACAGGAATAAGCCATACATATCCTAAAGCAACTAAAACACCAGACAAAATATGAAAATATGATAAAAATGTCACTCAAGACATTGGACATCAGCCAATGAAAGGCAATGATCCCTGAGGGACTGGAAACAAGTGAGTGGAATCCTCTGAATGCCCCAGCTTAGTGCTTGCAGTTATTTTCCAGGGTACAGGGCGGGGAAAAGGAATCTAGGCAAAGCCTAGTGGCCTCCTTGAGTTGAATAGATGGAACTGGAAGTCCGGGATAACCCAGAGTACTAGAGTTTGCAGGGGAGAAAAGAAGTGAGCTGCACAAGAAAACTCTGGTGATGTAAGGGGAATGTTCCTAAAGTTCTCAACTGAGTGTTGTTCATGCATATGAGAAAACCACCTGAGATCAGGACAAGATAAGAACCATCTGAAAATATTAGAGGCAGCAGGGCCTGAGGTTCACATAGGGCAGAAATAGTGCCTGTGCTCACCAGGCAGAGAGAAAAAACTCATAATTCCAAGAGCATCAGGTACAGTACTTAGAAGGATTTTGCTTTAGCAGTCAGGAGAATTAACCCTAGAGTAAATGCAGTTTATTGGTCCCTCCTAGCAAAGCTTACTGTAAGATCCAAAAGGATCAAATGGTTTATAAGCAACTTAATCATGCTCTAGAACAAAGATGAAGACATTTATTTATAGAATAAAAAAAGTAATCACATAGTGTAATTCATATCTGGCATTCAATCAAAGATGCATGCAATGAGGAAAAATACATCCCTAAAAAGGAGAAAAAACAGTCAATTGAAAGTGACTCATATATGACATATGATAGAAAAAGAACATTAAAATCTTTATTATAACTCTATTGCATATGTTCAACACACCTGAGAAAATTTGTAATAAAAAACAACAACACGCCAAACTTCAAAACAAACAACTCTGGGTCCAGATGGCTTCATTGGTCAAATAACAGCGATTTCACAAAATTTTCCAGAAAGTTAAAGGAGGTAATACTTTTCAATATATTCTATGAGGACAGCACTATTACTCTGACACCAAAACCAAACACAGACTTTATACAAAAAAAGAAAGCAAGATGGAAAAAAAGAAACCAATATCCTCTGTGAAGATCTATGCAAAAATTTGAAATAAAAGTTTGGCAAATTTAATCCAAAAACATCATGACTAAGTGAGGTTCATCCCAGGAATGCAAGGTTGGTTTAGCATTAGAAAATTGATGTTTCTAAAAAAGAATAGGCAGCAAATTGGAAGAAGAGGGACCATCTCAATCTGGTAGAAAGGAGCTATGGGAAATCAACAGCTGACATCATATTTAATGATAAACAACTTAAATACTCCCCACCAAGAACAAGTTCTCACTGCTTCTACTTAATATAGTGGAGGCTGCAAACAATGCAATAGATAAGAAAAAAATAAAAGGTATACAGATTAGGAAGGAAGATATAAAATTGTCTTTGTTCTGAGATAATGTGATAATTTGTATAGAGAATGCTGAAGAATCTACAGAAAAGCAGTTAGAACCAGTAAGTTAAGCAAGGTTGTAGGATCCCAGTTAAATGTGTAAAAGTTAGCTGACTTTCTTACATACTAGAAACAGCCAAAAATTAAAATTAGAAACAATACCATTTACAATAGTATAAAAATATTAAATACTGAGGGATACACATGACAAAAGTACATAAGACCTGTACACTTAAAACTATAAGACATTCCTGAGAGAGATTTAAAAAGACCTAAATAAATCGGGAGGTATATTATGTTCATGAATCAGAAGACATATTGGAATATATCAATTCTCCTCACATGATCTATAAGTTCAATGCTATCTCAGTTAAAATCCCAGTAGGCTTTTTTGGTAGAAATTGACAAGTTGATGCTAAAATTTATATGGAAAAGCAAAGAACCTAAAAATAGCAAAAGTGATTTTGAAATAAAAGAACAAAGTTGGATGATTTACATGATCTGACTTCAGAACTTAAAAACTGCAGTAATCAAGAGTGTGGTATTGCCACCAGATAGACAAATAGATCAATAAAACAGAATGTAAAGTCCAGAAATAGACCTACATATATAAGGTCAATTGATTTTCATAAAAATGCAAAGGCAATTTAGTTGAGAAAGAATAATATTTTTAACAAATGATGCCAGAACAATTTAATATGCATATGCAAAAAAATTAATTATGATCCATACCCCGCACCAAATCCTATATAATAAAGAGTTAATATGCAAATTGACCATCACCCCAACACACAAGATGGCTGCACCCATGTGGTAAAAGATGGCCACCCCCAAGTGGACACAAGATGGCCACCACAAGATGGCCAGCAGGGGAGGGCAGTTGGGAGGGACCCAGGCCTGCAGGTGAGGGCAGTTGTGGAGGACTAGGCCTGCAGGGGAGAGAAACTGGGGGAGACCAGGACAGAGGGGAAGAGCAGTTGGGGATGACCAAGGCCAGCAGGGGATGGCACTTGGGAGGATCAGGCTTGCAGGGGAGGGCAGTTGGTGGGGAGTCCAGGCTGGGAAGGGAGGGCAGTTAGGGGTTACTGGACCAGCAAGAGAGGGCAGTTGGGGGGGACCAGTCCTGCAGGGGAGGGCAGTTCAGGGCAATTAGGCCAGCAGGAGCAGTTAGGCATCAATCAGGCTGGCAGGGGAGTGGTTAGGGGGTAATTGTGGGGATCCTTTTCACGTCCGCATGATTCAGGGTTCCCGGTTCAGGATTCAGGTTCTGGAGAAGGCTGCACACAAATGAAGAGAGACCTAGAAAAGCATATATTTGGGAAATGGGGGCCAGGTGGTAGCCCATCTCTAGTGGAAGGACTGCCTCATGCTCTGGCCTGGCTATCCCTTTTATTAAGGCTATGGGATCCGCCCATAGTCCCCAGGTAGGAAATTCCAACAACAGAAATACACAAAGAACAAACAAAGGGGTTTCAGTTAACAATGTCTTTAGCTCTGACCTTTCAGAACAATTAAAGTTGTTTACCAGCCTCCCTGGCTCCTATGCACATCTTTCTATTAGCTAGATGGGGATTGACCCTTCAGAGCAATTAAGGTTGTTTACCAGCTTTCTGGACTTCCTGTCCACATCTTTCTGTTAGTGAGACAGGATTGGTTTCCAACAGGTAATCAGGCTGGCAGGCAGGCAAGCAGTTGGGAGCCAGTAGTCCTAGATTGTGAGAGGGGTCCCAGATTGGGAAGAGTGCAGTCTGGGCTGAGGGAATCCTCCCCTCCATGCACGAATTTCATGCATTGGGCCACTAGTATAAAAATAAACCCAAGTAATCACAGATCAAAACGTAAAACCTAAAACTATACAATTTCTGAAAAAAGAAGAAGGAGAAAGAGAAGAAGAAGTTATTCACATAATTGGGTTAGGCAAAGATTTCTGAAAATAAAAACATAATTGATATAATTAAAAACTAATAAATGGCATATAATCAAAATTAAGAACTTTTGCTTATTGAAAGGCATTTAAAAAATAAAAGTCACATACTAAGAGAAACCATTTGCAAGTCATATGTATGATAAAGGCCTTTTTATAAATACAATGTATAGAGAACTCAAATCTCAAAAATAAGAAAAAATTTTTGAACAAAATATGAGCAAAAGATATAAAGACACTTTCCAAAGAAGATATACAGGTAGCAAATAAGCACATAAAAAGATATTCAAGCTCGGCTGGGCTGGGTCTGTGGTTGAGTGCTGACTATGAACCTGGAGGTCACAGTTCGATTCCCAGTCAGGGCACAAGCTGGGTTGTGGGCTCAGTCCCTAGTGTGGGGCATGCATGAGGCAGCCAATTAATGACCCTCTCTCATCACTGATGGTTCTATCTCTCTCTCTCCCTTTCCCTTCCTCTCTGAAATCAATAAAAAAATATATATATTTGAAAACGATATTTTAAAAAATGATACTTAACATCACTAGTTGTCAGGAAAATGCAAATTTAAACCATTAGGAGATATAACTACACACCAATTGCAACAGCAAAAAGAAAAAAAAAAGATTGACCATACCAAAGTCTGACAAGGAGTGGAATAACTGGAACTGTCATCACTGCTGCTGGTGAGAACATGAAAGGGTACAACCACCCTGTGCAGCAGTTTGGTGGTTTCTTTAAAAGTTAACCATATGCCTACCAGCCAGGTATCTACCGAAGAGCTATGAAAGCACATGTCCATACAAATACCTGTGAATATTCTTAACAGCTTTATTGGTAATATCTCATACTGGAAAATATCCCAAATGTCCTCAGATGCTTAAAGAAATGGTATAATATCCATACAATGGAATCTAATAACACTAAAAAGGAATAAACTACTAATATATATTTAACAGAGACACATCTCAGAATAATTATGCCAAGTGAAAGAATCCAGACCCCCAAAACGTATCCTATATAATAAGAGAGAAACATGCAAATTTGACCATACCTTCGCTCCTGATTGGCTATGCTACCAGCCAATCAGGAGCGGGGGTGGGGCCAAGTGGCGTGAGCGCTGGGCCCGGGGGTGAAGATGAAATGGCAGTGGCTGCGAGTGCCCAGTACCCGGGCGCTGTGAGGGGAAGAGGCAACAGCAGCGGTGGTGGTGGTGGTGGTGGTGGTGGTGGCAGCGGCAGGGAGTGCCTGGCCCCTGGGCACTGTGAGCAGAAGTGGCAGTGAGTACCCAGCCCCTGGGGCCCGGTGGTTGCAGGCAGCCAGGGCTGAGCTGAGCAGGGCGATGGATGGGTGCCCAAGGCCTAAAGCCTCTGTTGAGGCTGGAGGGCAGGCTGGAGGTGAGCCATCAGTTGGACATCCCCTGGGGGCTCCCAGTATGTGATAGGGGGCAGGTTGGGTTGAAGGACCACTCACCCCCAGTGCACAAATTTTATGCACCGGGCCCCTAGTATACTATAGAATTCCATTTTTATAGAATTCTAAAAAATGCAAATGAATCTACAGTGACAACAGATCTATGTTTGCTTAATGATGAGGGAGAGGAAGGCAAGGAAAAATTTGAATGGGGTAATGAATATGTTGATTACCTTATTTATTGATGAGTTCATAGTTGTATACACATTTAAAAATATATATATATATTTTATTTTTTACAGAGAGGAAGCGAGAGGTACAGAAAGCTAGAAACCGATTAGCTGCCTCCTTCTCACCCCTCACTGGGAATGTGCCCCCAACCACAGTACATGTCCTTGACCGGAATCGAACCCGGGACCCTTCAGTCTGCAGGCCAATGCTCTATCCACTGAGCCAAACTGGTTTCCGGTGTGTATACACATTTTGAAACTTGCCAAACATGGCCCTAGCCAGTTTGACTCAGTGGATAGAGCATCGGTCTGTGGATCAGACGTCTGAGATTTGTTTCCAGTCAAAGGTATTTATCTTGGTTGCAGGCTCCTCCCCGGCCTAGGCCTTGGCCAACCAATCAATGTGTTTCTCTCACATCCATGTTTCTTTCTGTCTTTCCCTCTCTTTTCCCCTCTCCCTAAAAAGCAATGGAAAAATATCCTCAGTGAGGAGCAACAAAAACCAACCAACCAACCAACCAAAACGTGCCCAACATGTTAAACTATACTCTAAACATATACAGCTCATTACCTGGCAATTGTATGTCAATAAGGCTGTTTTTAAGAGTTGATAGGATGCTTTCATGCTATCAAGTATTACTGCACAGATTAATTGCTCATTGAAAAGAGAAAAATGAATCTAAAGACCAGATATCTGACAGCTGTCAATGTAACTTAACCAACATTACTAATAGTGGGACAAACTGACATTAGGTGCCTCCTGATATAATTCAGTAAATTCACAGCATCTCCTATATTTTTACCAAGAGACTTAACATACATGTAATTAAATCTTTAGATTTACATTTAAGTTTGGAGAAAATACCAGGAACAGAGGGGAAAAAATTAAGTAAGATTTCATGAAATAATTAGACAAATTTAGAATGTGGGACATTCTATAGGAAAAGTTTCCTGGTCTTTTAAAAAGTGAAAACATGGGGAAAAGTTGATGAAGAAAAAAAATGCCATGTGTGATTATTGACTTCTACTTTAAAAAAATAAAAGGAACAAAATATTTTGAAAAAATGGACAATAATTTGGTGAGAACTAAAACTTTATCAAATTTTGTATTTGCTCCAGCCCAGAAATCTTCTCTCTTCAAGCTTATTTACCACATACCTTAGTGAAAAGAAAATTGCCCACATATGATTACAGAGATCTTGTGAAGCCATATGCCCTGGAAATGTAAAGCAGACTGTGCCTTAAAGGAGGGGAGGAAACGGAAGTGGTTCCTTAATGAAATGAGGCCACCATCCAGAATCACAGTCCCTTCTATCTTGAAAAAGGCTGTATAGGCAATGTCAGCTCTGCCTTTAGCATGACCTCCCATGGAACACTCTGGTTTTCCTCCTTCATGTTGCACTGACACCATCAAAGAATCCCTGTTTGTTATCCCCTTTGGACATGCAAAGACCGCTGATGACGTTAGAGTGGAATTTGCAGAGTAAAACTTCCCCTGGAAAAACAATCTTAACACTCTCTGTGGAGATGAAGTCCTAGGGTATTTGACAGAACAGCTATCCTTGCAGATTTGGAAAAGAAATCTGTGCGCTTCGTGGCTTTCTGGCCAAGCAAACGTTGATGGCAATGGAAGCTGCCAATCTTCCTGCGTTAAGTCTGCTGATCATCTCCATGAAAGTCATCAGCTTCATCAGATCCAGGGCTTCAAATCACCACTTTTCCAAGGTGTGTTTTTGTTTTAAACAAGAAACGGCAATGTGAAATAGCTGGCTCTCTAAATTTTGCTGGCTTTCCAAAAGGCAGGTCTTGAACGCTTGAATGACCTTCAGAAGGGAGAAAATAGAGGGGAGAGACAGGAAATGTTGAGGGTAAAGGAACATGTACTTAGGCCAATTGGACATGGATGTATTTATTCATGGCTTGACTTATTGGTGGATACTTTTGATCAAATCCATGAGGTCATTCTTTCCATTCAAAGCCTCATGCACTGTTAGGAAAGCTGCCGAGCCTCTTCTATCCAAACTGCTGCTCTGGGAAAGGAGATAGAAGGAGGCAATCAAATTAACTTCAATGCTAGAAAAAATGTTTCTTTAGGCTGAAGTAGAGAGCAATTTTTAAAAAGTTTCCTGTAGCAAGACTTTGTAGACACCTGGATCCCTGCAGAATTCTTTTGATGGCTATTTCTGCTCCAATGATCTTGAAATAAAATGTGTTCATGATCCTTAACTCACTGACATCAAGCATACAGACTCTGCCAAAAATGATCTCAGAACAGAATGGATGCTACATAGATTAACCCTAAAGAGCCCTGGGAAAAGCTGGTGCTCCTAACTCAAGCCTGCCCTTGTATTGCAAAGTGTGTGAGGGAAGCTCAGATTCCATTACTACATTTGTGAACTATGTTTGTGAACAGAGTTTTTCATCACGTGTCAGCCAAATCAAAAGACAGAATCCACTGATTGTCAAAGATGACATTTGCATTTTGCCAAACAGCACTTCACAATTTCAGCCTCTCATTCATGCTAAACAACAGCAACTTTGCTGTTAAATTCACTTCTGAGCCAATTAAAGTGTATCTTTGATTTGTTTGCATAGAAAATGCCACATTTGCAGCAATTTTACACATTTTTCAAGAAATTGATTTCTGCCTGAAAAGGGAGTATGGCATAAGCATAAAAGTTCATTTTGTATACTTACACAAGATTTAAAATAATTTCCTTTGTGCAAATGGTATAAAAGATTGTGGATCTACATTTATGTGCATGTGCAGGGCATGGATGCCATTTTGTATTACCAAGTGTTAAACTTCCTTACCATGCTACTATGATAAAATGACATTTCTTCCATTAACTTAAAACATTTTATATTTTAGTGTCTAGGGGGTAAATACTGAAAGAATTTAATAACAGTATATTCATAGTCAACAAGCTAGCATAATATCTTAATTATTTATTTATCCCAATAGAAAACTCCACACCATGACTTATAGTAGAGATGCCATAGAACAATTCAATAAAACAGAGATGACAGGAAGAAATTCAAAGATATATGGTGGGTTCATATATAGCCAAGTTGGCATTTCAATTCAGGGCAATGCATGATTCATTGAATAAATGGTGTTGGCATAACTTATTCTCCACCTGAAATAAACTCCTAAATAATAAAATGTCATATTTTACAAATTACTTGGGAAAAGCAAATGGTAGATTAGAGCCAAATGAATTGCGTCAGATGTGATGGGCCAAATGTCATTTCCTCTAATATACAAATTCCTGCTATTAATTCATAAGAAAAAGAAAACAACCCATCAAAAAGAAAAAGCATCAACCTATGAGCCAGGAGGTCATGGCTCAATTCCTGATCAGGGTACATGCCCAGGTTGCAGGATTGATCCCCAATAAGGAGCCTGCTGATCAACGATTCTCTCTCATCATTGATGTTTCTATTGCTCTCTCTTCCTCTCTGAAATCAATCAAAATATATTTTAAAATACTTTTTAAGAAGAAGTTGTGGTATATATCAATGGAATGTTATTCAGCTATTAAAAAAAAAAGGAGCCCTAGCCCATTTGGCTCAGTGGATAGAACTGGCCTGCAGACTGAAGGGTCCAGGTTTGATTCTGGTCAAGAGCACGTACTTCAGTTTCAGGTTCCTCTCTTGCCTGGACCCTGATCAGGGCTTGTGCTGGAGGCAATCAATTGATGTGCTTCTCTCACATCGATATTTATCTCTGTCTTTCCCTCTGTCTTCCACTCTCTCTAAAAAGCAATGCAAAAATATCCTGGGAGGAGGATTAAAAAAAAAATCGAAAGAACGAAGAAATCCCACTATTTGTGACAACAGGGATGTTGAAAGCATTATGCTAAGTTAAATCAGACTTGTAGTTACCAGAGACAGAGGGTGGGATAAGGAAAACTGGAAGAAGATGCCTAAAAGGTATAAACTTCCATCCATAAAATAAATAGGTACTTGGGGTATAATGTACAACATGAAGATGATAGCTAACCCTGCTATGTGATACATAGGAAAGTTGAGTAAATCCTAAGAAAAAAATTCCCCTGTTTTTCTTTTTATTGTATCTATATGAGAAGATAAATATTAGCTGGCAAGGCTTTAGGCCTTGGGCAGGCTAGGGGTGAGGTATCAGTTGGACATCCCCTAAGTATGTGAGAGGGGGCAAGTCGGGCTGAGGGACCACCCCCCTGTGCACGAATTTTGGGCACCAGGCCACTAGTGTACATATATAATATATATGTGTATATATATATATATATATATATATGTCATATATATACACACACACACATATATATGTATACATATACATACATACATATATATCCTATCTAATAAAAGATTAATATGCAAATTTACCATACCTCCTATCAAACCATGACCACAAGCCAATCAGGAGCAAATAAACCCCAACCAAGATGGCTGCGGCCACTGAGAGGAGGAGGGAGGTTTGGGTTTACCCTGGCAATGGAGGAAGCCAAGCTTTCTGCCTGCTCTTGCCAGCCTAGGCCTCCACTCAATGCTACAAAGTTTCAATTATAGAAGATACATAATCCCAACAGAAATGGCGCCAGCCAAGAAGCTGGAGAGAGCAGGGGCTAGGGTTGCCTGGGCAATGGAGGAAGCCAAGCTTCTGCAGCCCTAGCACCTAGGCCTCCACTGTAGGCTACAAAGTTTCAATTATAGAATTTAAATAAACCCAAACAGAAATGGCTATACCCATGGAGCCAGCAGAAGACCTGGTTCTGCTCTAGGCTATAAAGTTTCAATTGTAGAACATAAATTAATCCCAGATCCTAGGGCCTCCACTTGGGTCACTGGGAGGTGTGGCCCACCATAGACCCCTCTCCCAGGCCGAACCATGCCCCAAGGGAACCCCCACCCTGATCTGGGATACCCTTCAGGGCAAACCAGCAGGCCCCCACCCATGCACCAGGCCTCTATCCTATCTAATAAAAGAGTAATACACAGATTGACCATCACTCCAACACACAAGAGGGCTGCCCCCATGTGGTCAAAGATGGCTTGCCCCCATGTGGACACAAGATGGCCACCACAAGATGGCCAACAGGGAAGGGCCATTGGGAGGTTCCAGGGCTTCAAGGGAAGGCAGTTGTGGGTGATCAGGCCTGCAGGTGAGGGCAATTAGGGGTGACCAGGCCAGCAGAGGAGGGAAGTTGGAGGCAAACAGGTTGGCAGGGGAGCAGTTAGATATCAATTAGGCTGGCAGGGTAATGATTAAGGGGTGATCAGGCTGGCAGGCAAAAGCAGTTAGGGGCAATCAAGGATGCAGGCAGGTGAGCAGTTTGGAGCCAACAGTCCTGGATTGTAAGAAGGATGTCCGACTGCCTGTTTAGGCCCAATCTTACTGGAATCAGGCCTAAATGGGCAGTCAGACATCCCTCAAGGGATCCCAGATTGGAAAGGGTGCAGGCTTGGCTGAGGGACACCCCCCCATCCTTATGCACAAATTTCGTGCACCGGGCCTCTAGTGCATGAATTCATGCATGGGTGGGGTCTGGCCAGCCTGGCCATGGGTAGGGGACCTGGGCAGTTCACTGGCCTGCCTGCTGGTCAAACTCCTGGTCAAGAGGACAATTTGCATATTAGCTTTTTGTTATATAGGATATACACTGAATGGTTAGATTATTATGCATTCATAGGTCATAATAATCTGGCCACTCAGTGTATATTAAATTTAACATTTTGGGGGACATCAGGTATCTTAATATACAAAACAATCTTATACAATATGTTTATATTGGTTTGTAATAGCTAAATACAGCATAAGTAATTAAAAAATAAAACAGACTTAGACTCAGAAAGTTACTCTTTAGTATTTTTTAGTAAATATCACCTTAAGTGTAAATATCTAAATTTCCTATGAATTAAAAAATTTAAACAACTAAAATATAGATAATAGAAAGATACCCCTACATTCTAATGAAAACTTACTCTAAATCATTAAAAGAATGGTCATTAAAATTATTTAAAAAGAACTTAAATTTCAACTTAGAAATGATAAAGTAAATGTACTAACACCATATGATGAAATATTTATGTTATAATTAAAATTATATTTATGAAGATTTTATAAACACTTGAAAAATGCTAGATATATTATCTTTTAAGAGTAGTATACAAAATTCTATTTCCTTATGATCACAACCAAAGAACATCACAGCAACTATAACACAACTTTTATATAGAAAAAAGGCCAAAAGGCAATAGAATAAACTGTCAAAAGCAGTTGTCTTTAGGAGCTATGTAATATGGATTTTTTTATCATTTTTTTCTATTTTATCTTTTTTCCAACTATTCTGAAATAATTACTATATAGTATTTTATTACTACAAATGTATTAGAGTTTTATTTAAGTATATTTTGGGCTTTATTTAGGGATATTATTAAGGGATGAACACAGTGCTACACTATTATTTATAAGAAAATACTACATAATATATAAAAACAATAACTTAATTTCTAAACTCTTACATGCATCATGTTTTATATCTAAACTAGAGGCCCAGTGCACAAAATTCATGCACAGGAATGTGTGTCCCTCAGCCCGGCCTGCACCCTCTCCAATCTAGGACCCCTCAAGGGATGTCCTACTGCTGGTTTAAAGGGATCAGGCCTAAACTGGCAGACGAACAACCCTCTCGCAATTGAGGACTGCTAGCTCCTAACCGCTCACCTGCTTGCCTGCCTGCCTGCCTGATTGCCCCTAACCACTCTGCCTGCCAGCCTGCTCACCCCCAGTTGCCCCCCACTGCCAGCTTGCTTGGCCCCAAATACCCCCCACCAGCCTGATCACCCCCAACTGCCCTCCATGCCAGTGTGCTTGCCCCCTACTGCCTCCCCTGCCAGCCTGCTTACCCCCAACTGCCACCCCTTGCTGGCCTGCTCACTCCAAGCTGCTCCCCCCATGCTGTCCTGATCTCCTCCAACTGACCTTCACTTACAGGGTGAGGGACTGTTTTCAGGCTGGCCACACCCCTTTTAGAGTGGGGGTCCCCACTGGGGTGCCTGGCCAGTCTGGGTGAGGGACTGAGGGCTGTTTGTAGGCTGGCCAAGCTGGAGCTGAAGGCTGTTTTCAGGCTGGCCACACCCCCCAGTGATCCAGTTTCCCAGCCCCTTTTTTTTCTTTTTTATCTTTTAAGAGTAGTATACAAAATTCTATTTTTTTCTTTTTTCTTTTTCCCCAGCATCTCCTTGAGCAGAGGCCAGGGCTGGCTGGAAGAAGGTATCTGGGATTTATTTATCTTCTTTAATGAAAACATTATAGCTTTGAGTGGAGGCAAGGCCCAGCCAGGGCAGGCAGGAAGCTTGGCTTCCTCCATTGCTGGGAGCAACACAAGCCTCCTGCTCGCTCCAGCTCCATAGCCACTGCCATCTTGGCTGGGATAATTTGCATACTTGCTCCTGATTGGTTGGTGGGCATGGCTGATGGGTGTAGTGGAGTGATGATCAATTTGCATGTTTCTCTTTTATTAGTGTAGATAGTAATTATTATTTAGTAAATTATTATTACTTGTTAGTACTACTAGAACAATATACTAATCTTACTAAAGACTAATAATTATATAAGGATAAATAATTACATATTGAATTGCAATGAAAGTATATTTGAAATTTGCATAGTAAAATTTTGAATCACTATAATAAATTTATACATGTATAAATAATGACTTCATTAATAACACTTATTATATGTAGTTCTTTACCCCTTAACAATAATGGTTATTTAGTAAATAATAGTAACTATCGAATGATACATAAAAAGCTAAATATTGTAAGGCAATAAATAATATCTGGACAGTTAATTATATGTTGTAAATATATAAAAATTTATTTCCTAGAGTTCAATGCTGAAACCTCATAGAAAATTTGATTCAACTCTTAAATATGATGCTACATTAGCAGTGTGGAATTTTGACCCCTATTAACTGAGCTCACATTCCTATGCATTAGCTTAAAGCAATTTCTGTTTACAGTCTCCAGGACTTCTGAAAAAGTCATACTAATAGTAAATAGGGAAGCATGATTATGTTAATCCAGTATTGGACACTCTTCCATGGCATGTCATAGTAGAGAGGTCAAATAACACCACACAACTGATATCATATAGAAAGAAAGCCAAGGGAAAAACAGGAGTATTGTCTCATGCAATCTTACTGGACCATTATTGGCATCTCAGAGACTTTGTCTTAAAAGCATAAACAGATATCATGTCCCTAAGTCATGTTATTTAGAGAAATAGTGACATGTCAATAAAGAATATTCCTGCCCAGCTGGTGTGGCTCAGTGGTTGAGCATCAACCTATGAACCAGGAGGTCACGGTTTGATTCCTATTCAGGGCACATGCCCAGGTTATGGGCTGGATCCTCAGGGTGGGGCACACAAGAAGCAGCCAATCAATAATTCTCATCATTAATATTCCTATCTCTCTCTCCCTTAGTTTCTGAAATCAATAAAAATATATTAAACAAAAAAAGGACATTTCTACTTCTGACTCCTTCCTTCTCTACATAGTTGAATGTTGCTGCTATGGTCACCATGTCCATTTGTCAACCAGCAAACTCTTTCTTTTTTTAATCCTCACCCAAGGATACTTTTTCTATTGATTTTTAGAGAGAGGGAAGTGGGAGAGATGGAGAGAAACACTGATGTGAAAGAGGTACATCAATGAGTTGTTTCCCGTATGCCCCCAACCAGGGTCAGGAGCCTGCAATGGAGGTATGTGTCCTTGACAGGAATCAAACCTGGGACTCTTCAGCCCACAGGCTGACACTCTATCCACTGAGCCAAACTAGCTAGGGCTCAATCAGCAAACTTGGTGGCAATGAAGTATGGCTAAGCGAAAGACGCCAAGGATCAAGACCCTTATCAGTACCACCGTCAAAAAGTCCACTTATTATTATTTTTGTTAATCCTCTAACTCACTAGAAAAAGAGACATTGATATTAGTATGATGTCTTACGCTCATCAGCCTCCCAAGAAAGGTTTTTATCTGAGTCAACAGACAACCAGTCATCAGATCCAAAGAAAACAAACAAACAAAAAAATTGCCATCAACTATGTAATAGGCTTTTTGAGTTTTAAGGCATAGAAAAGTAGAGTAGGTGAAATGGGGGGAGAAATGAAATAATTTAAGGCACCAGAGAAATCTCCTAGAACCTATGGTTCATAATAGTACATGTCTAGGAACACACAGTCCTAACCAAGACTCATGTCTCAGTCCTTGCTCACTGTATCCAGCTGTGCCTCAATCTTTCTCACTGGCATTGGCTCTCACTATAACTCAGGCCCTCTCCTCCCAGCTTTGTTTCCTGTCTCCAACTCAGCCAAATTTAGCTGTCTCAGCCTTAATCTAAATGATCTTTCAGCTTCTCACTGATTAAAATTTCCCTCTGGGTCTCTTAGTTCAGATTCTAGAAAGAGAATGTGATCACTGATTTCATGAATGAGTCTATGCATGAATTGATCAATAAATGAATATATTCAGCATAATTTTCCTTTGAGTTAGAATATTGATTGAAGATTAAACAACAACAACAACAACAACAACAATATTGAACTCACTTATTTCCCCAAAACGTCCATAGAAGGCAATTTGCAAAATGAACTTAGGGTAGCATATTGTGTCATTATTCCATCATGATACTGTATAATGTAATATTTTGTTAGGCAATGTTTAATTATGTAATATTTGGAAGTTCTATTTAAAGCCCTTTGTACTTATACTACCAAACTATACCTATTAAGTTAGTGTCATTTTGAAATAAAGTCCATTAAAGTGTTAATTAAACTGAAATATTCTGTATTATAGGTCAGGCACTCGTTAAGTATCTCATTGTTTCATTTAATCCTAACAACACCTAAAGAATAGGTACTATTGTTAGACTGGAATGAAGGAATTTAGGCACACCTAGTTTAGAAGTCAGTTGCACAATGTCACAGTGGAGGGAGAGCTCCTGCAGGGTTTCTGACTCTAGTTCATGTGTTTAGCCATTGCCCTACATAGGCTACTTTGTACTCCTCAGTGAAATAAGATTTTTAAGTCCTGTGTTATATAAATGTAGTTAATACAAACATTTACTAAAGTTTTAGCAATGAGTCAAACATTATAACTAGTAACTTGAAAATATAGTGGACTTGGCAAAGTGAGGAAATGTTGTCATCTTTAATGTTTCTTGTAAGCACTTAAAAATGTTTGGCAATTGATTCAGAATTCTACATTTTGCAAGAAGATATTCATATCAGCCCCAATACTGTTATCAGTTTTGTTGTTAGCAGGTCAGAGTTGAACTTATGATCTTTATTCATAGTGAGAGTAACTTATAGAATTGTACCTGGCTTGCAAAGCTTTAAGGAGTATTTCTCAACTCCAACTCAAATTGTCATATCATTTAAAAATTATTAGCCACTACTCTAAAATACACACAAATTCACATGATTTAAAAAGTAAATCCAGTGTATAATTTTTATGTGTATTTTCCTTTGGACTGTTTGTAATTATTACATATTTTGATGCTTTGAGCATATTATTTTGCTGCTATCACCAATAAACTACTGTATCACTGCATATCCATTTCTACTTTACTGTAAAAATATGACTCCCTTGGCCTGATGACATAAGGTCACAGTAGTTGTCCTTTTAGTTCATCCTCTTGTCTCCATATAGCACTTTTAACCATTTCCATCTAAAGATAGTCTTTCTAGTCTTCTAAATCTCCAGTAAAGAAAGACCTGTCTTCATTAACGATGATCTCAATTCTCTATTTCCCATTGGTTATGAATGTTGGTCTGAAACTGTATTGCATCATTTGTAATTCCATACTGAATTTCTTGAGTGAGTTGAGCTCTAACTTGACCTTGACGCCTAGAACATTTCTCTTTGAGAGGTTCAAGGTTCATGAAAGTGAAACCACAAAGAGGAGAATATTTACAGCACATTACATGGCTCTGTGATAAACCAGAGTCATGATTCATAAAAGAGTAAAGACTGTTTTTCTTATTCTAACCCACAAAATCAACCAACCCATAGACAAAGCACAGAAGACTACATTATGATCATAAAACAGAATATAAATTTATCAACTTAACCATATAAACATTGAAGAACAGCTGAAAGAGGTTAGGAAGGGAGAGAGGAGATGTGGATGAGAAAGAAGGATGTTAATATCCTCTTCATATAAGATGTGCAATCAAGCCTGGCTGGTATAGCTCAATGGTTGAGCATCAACCTATGAGTGAGGTCACAGTTCGATTTCTGTTCAGGGCACATGCCTGGGTTGTGGGCTCAATTCCTAGTGTGGAATGTGCAGGAGGCAGCCAATCAATGCTTCTCTCTCATCATTGATGTTTCTATCTCTCTCTCCCTCTCCTTTCCTCTCTGAAATCAATAAAAATATATTTTTCAAAATGTGCAATCAAGAGAGGATCCTAAATGCTAATGGCATAAGTAATAGTTTTTAGTCTATACTATTTATACTTATAAAGAAACTAAAAATAGTAATACAAATTGGGGGCAATGGGGGAGCTGAATCCTCACCTATGATAGCAGAAAAATCAATATATAATATTCAAAATTGACAGATGAAAAAATGGTGATGTAACTATAGAATTTAAAGTTGCATTAGATAACTATTAGCAAAGCTTACAACATACTTGATTACTACTGGCTGCTTCTGGGTAGATAGGCTAGAAGTAAGAAGCAATGATGTAGGGATGGTCCTTCCTCATTGTAAGTTTTTCTGAACTGCTTAATTTTTAAAATTCTATACTTTATTGCTTGGATTTAAAAGGTACCAAAATTTTAAAATAGTAAGTTATGCTATTTTATTCCATTTACAGAAAATAATTTAAGGGAGACACTAATAATTCCAGGCCTCTATTAATTGGCTATTCTTATGGTTGCAACAAAATAAACTGAGGTTGAAAATTATCATGCAGATGTATTGTGAGATACTGATACACCTTTATTAGTAAAAAACTATACTGAGTTTCAAAAGTTTCAGTGTTGAATTTAGTCTTATTTCAACTTTTAAAATTTGATTGAGAACATATGATGAGGACAATGACTGCTTACTACTTGAATATTTGATTAAACTAGATATTTTTTTCTGCATAATTTCTTGTGAATTTACATTATCCTCAAAATTTGGCAAAGTTGAAGAATAGGTTCTACCTTGATCCTTCAGAAAAGCTAATTAATGAACCGAGAGGGGAAAATCTGCACTCTAAAGAATGTTTTATATAAAATTTAGAATGAGTTATCTTTTATTATTGTGCATATAAAGTTTACATTTTTAAAATATATATTTTTTATTGATTTGAGAGAGGAAGCGAAAGGGATAGAAACATCAATGATGAGAGAGAACCATTGATTGGCTGCCTCCTGAACCGATTGGGGATCGAGCCCACAACTTGGGCATGTGCTCTTAACCAGAATCAAACTGGCTAGGGCTAAAGTTTATATTTTTAAATGTGATTCCTTTGCTTATTTTTTTTTAGGTTAAGATGAAGAATCCAGAAAGGCTTATGTCTTTTTTTTTTTTAAATATATTTCATTGATTTTTTACAGAGAGGAGGAGAGAGGGATAGAAAGTCAGAAACATCAATGAGAGAGAAACATCGATCAGCTGCCTCTTGCACACCCCCCACCGGGAATGTGCCCGCAGTCCAAAGGCCGACGCTCTACCACTGAGCCAAACCGGTTTCGGCAAGGCTTATGTCTTTTTAACAGTTATAAATTAGATTGCATGTTCAATGCTTCTTCTCTTACTTCTAATAGGCCTATTATTATATAACCTAATGATACTTCTTACAGGTTGGGTTCTTCAGAAGCAATGCTAAAGCATATTTGGAGGGTGAGATAGTATCAATGCCTGTAAATCAGGTGGGAAGAACTAGGCAGATGAACTGCAATGCAGGCCCCATAAAGCCATTGGCAGGGAGGAGCTCTGGGGCAAGCACTGTCTAATAAAGTTGTCCCTCACTGGACCGAAATGGCCGGGACTTTACACCATCTCTGGATGCAGGCTGCCTGGGACTGGCATGATCTCAGACCCAGCTGCTCTTTGCAGCCCAGGCAGACCCTGAAGCCTCCGTCAGCCGGAAGCTGTGTTCTCATCAACCTCCCCACAGTGAGGACCCTCCTTGAAGGGGGATCTGGGTGGCATCTTCCTGTGTCTACCTCACCACTAATTTATACTAATTAAATATAACAAACACATTCATATCTCATTGAGAGAAACACGTGTGGTAAATTGAGTACATGGGTAGCTGTGCTGTGCTCCACAGCGGCTGTGGGAAATGGCTTTGCAAGTTGCTTCAGCCATCCCTTCTTCTGCTGAAACATTATTTCAGGACCCACAGCTCCACGCACTTGGAAACATCCTCTTGCCAACTTCCGCTGACTTTGCCTCCTTTGCCTTTAATCTTGACTTCACCTCTCTATTTAGCCTCATCTAATTCACAACCTGACTTTTGACTATTAAGACACCACTTGCAGGAACCCCACCCAAATGGCGGATCACCAGGCAGGTTCCACAGCCACCACCATCACCCCGATGGCCCTAACTGACAGGGGTAGATCATGACATGCATGACACCAGAGGCTGGGCAAATCAGAATTCAGCAAAGACAAAGCAAGTCCACCCTCAGCTGGAAGCAGCTCCAGAGATCTCTGGGCCAATCACCCATTTGTCAGTTGTTTCTGCCTATAACACTGATTTTTGGTTGGGGAATCGCCACCCTCTTTCTCAGGTCACACTTGTCAGGGAGGCTCACCCAACCCCTGTGAGCCTTTGGTGGGTGGTGCTGTGCCCCAGGTCTGGCCAATCGGCCAATCTGGGTGCAGTGACTGGGTCGGAAATGGACACTTGAGTGAACCAGGGCAGTAAAGCCCTACTCCGAGACTTCTGTCAGAAGTCATTAACAGTTATTTCTCCATGGAAAATGCTCTTTGTATGACTATTTAAAACTTCTGCCATGCTTGAAATGGACATCTGAACCACAACAGCCGATAAGCTTTTTTCTCCGCCTATATTCAAATGAGTCTAACATAAATCCTCACACAACCTACGAACTGGTCCAGTTGATTTAATGGGGAAGTCCACTGCTCCTGCTTTCATCAAATCAAAAGCCTCTTTGTAAGTTTGCCCTTTATTCCACCCTTGGAGCTGTAGTGGGCATAGACCTTCATCCAAATATTTTGTCTACATCAGTGGTTCCCTAACTTGGCAGAATATTCCAATCTACTAGGAAACTTGAAAACTGGAGATTCCTGAAACCCTCTCTGGGTCTACAGCATTAGAATTTCTGGGTTTGTGGCCAAGGAATGTGTATTTTTTAACCAACTGCCAGATTTCAATGCCACGAATCCATTATAATGTCAAATAATTGTTCTATTAAATTGAACACATTGGCTGGCTGAAATACAGTCGCATACATGTCTCCTTTATGTTTGCATTATACTTTCTGCAGATCTGGTCCTTAAGTTCAAGAAGTAAACACACATTTGTCCTAAAGGAACAGCCGCAGCTCTGGTGGAAAACAAGGTAGAAGAAAACTGAGAAGTGGATTAACCATGACAGTAATAGAGAGTCAGTTTAAAGGCTCTTCATTCAATTTTGTAAGTGTGTCTCTATGACCATATGTTCCTGGAAACTTTGTAAGAGTACAACATTTCAACCACAAATAGTTGAGACCACTGTCTCTTTCCATTTCCACTTCTTCTCAGTCTTATTTCCCCTTGTATTGGGTGGCGTGGGAGTAACCATGGGCATCTTTGGGCCATGATAAAGGAAGCTGATGGGCTTATATGCAGTTCTGGTTGAATGGGATTATTTATGTGACTCACAGACTCCTCTTTGTATAGTTTAGTTACTACCAGCTGCTCCAGGGCAAGAACAATTTTTAGAGATGACCCTACCACTCTCTATTTCAATGCACTCCACCTTGTGGAATGAAGGCAGAGGTCCTGAAATGACACTCAGAATATGCCACAACATTAGGGCACTGAGGACAAGGTGGTCAGTGAGTAATGTTAATTCAAATAGTATTTAAGATAATACCTGCAACACACCAACCTCTGAAATGTCTTGAAATCTCATAGCTCATATGTAAAATACATTTGAGAGACGTTTTCTTAAAATTGATAGCAATCCTAAAATTGTCTAAGCCAATACAAAGGACAACTTGTTAAGACAAAATAAAATTTTCAACATTATCAAAATAAGAAAAAAATCATTAAACTTTATTCAACCCACTACTCTCCTTCTATTCTCTTAGTAGAAAGTAGGACAAAATTATCCTTGCAAGAATAGGCAATCAAGTGTATACAGATAATTATTTTATTGAATGGTATATTAGCTAATTCATGCATGAGGGGCTGGGGATGTCTCTCAGCCCAGCCTGCACCCTCTCCAATCTGGCAAACCTTGAGGGATGTCTGACCACATGTTTAGATCCAATCCCACCTAAACAGGTGGTTGGATATCCCTCTCAAAATCCAGAACTGCTGGCTCCCAACTGCCCTCCCCTGCAGGCCTGGTCCCCTCACCAATTGCCCTTCCCTGCAGGCCTGGATCTCCCCCAACTGTCCTCCACGGCAGTCCTGGTCCCCGCCCCCCCAAATGGCCTCCACTGCAGGCCTGGTCTATCCCCAACTGCCCTCCCCTACAGTCCTGGTCTTTTCTGCTGGCCCAGTCAACCCTAACTGCCCTCTGAGATGGCCTGATCATCCACAATTGCCCTCCCCTCAGGCCTGGTCCCCCCTTATCTGCCCTACCCTGCAGGCCTGGTCCCCCCAACTATCCTCCCTTGCTGACCTGATCCTCCTAACTGCCCTCCCCTGCAGACCTTGGTCCCCCCCAACTGCCCTCCCTTGCTGGCCTGGTCACCCCCAACTGCCTTCCTCTGCTGACCTAGTCACCCCTAACTTCCCCCAACTGCCCTCCCCTGCAGGCCATCTTGTGGCGGACATCTTGTGTCCACATGGGGGCAGCCATCTTTGACCACATGGGGGAAGCCATCTTGTGCCTTGGTGTGATGGTCAATTTGCATATTACTCTTTTGTTAGATAGGGTGTTATTTTCTTGGTTTTGAGATCTTTCCAGAGTTTGTCAGCTTTAAATGTTTTGTTGTTACAGTGATGGTTTACATTATAATTCTAAATAAATATTTAATTTCTTATATAAAGTTAAATTATTTTTCTTCTTTTTAAGAAGAAAACAGTGTAAACTTCAAGCCTCTAGATTTTCTCCTGGTTTGGAGTACCTCATGCATGGTGGTAGATGTGCTCAAACCTCATGGGTCTGCCCTTTCCAGCTGCCTCAGTCTCCTAAAAACCAAATATGCTTATTATAAGTCAGAGAATGCACTGTTGATGGATATAATGACTCTGAAGGAATCTGTGTGGCCAGGCAGATAAATAATACATCATTTAAAGTTTTCTGAATTCTTACAGGGTTTTGGAAGAACATTCTTTAAAAGGAATTAGGAAGGAGAACATGTTGTGGCCAGGGAGAAAAATATATAAACAATCAATTATGATTAAGCATGCTAGATGAAAGGTGATTTATCTCTTACTTCCCTCTATTGTAAATACTACAAAATCATCAGCATGTGAAGAGGCAATTAAGCAGATATCATCTAACAGAGCTAGCCTGGCATGGCTCAGTATAACTTCAGAATTCATTTGTTCCTTTTTGGTAAGGGCATTGCGGCAAATGGGTTTCATGTAGATGATACAAATAGCATATGGAAGAAATTGCCCAGTTTCTTTATTAAAAACACATCCAGGTTTCCATGTATGCCGAATCTCACTCCTAGCTTTTGCCCCTAAATGGCATTATGGGAGAAGTCAATTCCTATGTGCTCCCTTGACCTATGCATCCTATTTCCTGTACCACTTTGAACCATCTCAGTATTACAATGCTGCATTTAAACACTTTTCATTTAACTTCTCTGCTCCAAGTGCCTTTAGTCATATATTGGTATTATAAAGCTAAAAAATAGGTTTAAAAATAAGTTTACTAAAATATAGCTATAAAAGTTATAATACTGGTTCATACAACATCAAACTGGTTTCTTTTTATGTTTGTGGCAAGACTTCATGGAGCTTTTACTAATGAATCTCTGAGTGCAGAGCATAGAATGTAGTTTGCAATGTTTTCCAAATTATTTGATCACAAAATCCTTTCCTCATGAAATAATACTCCAGGGACCATAACTTTGATAATTCTACTCTGGACTAAAATAAAATTAAATAATAGAATGTAAATATTTTATACATAAAATGCTTTATATAAAAAACTAAACAAATTACATGGTACTATGACAATAATAACAATAACTGTTATAATTCTTAAGTCGACTGCACTTAAAGGAATCAATTGGTTCTCTCATTCCTTTCTCTGAGGAACCATTTAAACTATCTGTATAGATCTGATTAAAAAAAAAACTAAGACAAATGTATTTGCTTGTATAATTTCTGCTGTTTTATATTACAAAGAGGTTATAAAATGGTATACAAGATTCTAGCTATCAAGCTGCCTTAGTAGCTTTCACTACCATATTTTATTTTTAAATATATTGATTGATTGATTGTTTGATTGTTTGATTTCACAGAGTAAAAGAGGGAGAGATAGAAACATCAATAATGAGAGAGAATCACCAATCAGCTGCCTCCTGCACGCCCCACAATGGGGATGAAGCTCACAACCCCGGTGTGTGCCCTGATTGGAAATCAAATTGTGACCTCTTGGTTCTTAGGTCAATGCTCAAACACTGAGCCATGCCAGCCAGGCACTACCATATTTTAGATTCTTCACTGCATTTATCAAAATCCCAATGGCAAATCTTTGAAGAAATAGAAAAATTCATCCTAAAACTCATATGGTATCTTAAGGACCCAGAATAGCAAAAAACAATTTTGGAAAAGGACAAAATTGAAGGACACACATATCCTGATTTCAAAACATATTATAAAGATACAGTAACCAAATAGTGTGGTTACTGGCATAAACATAGACAGTTGGATCAATGGAATAGAATACAGAGCCCAGAAATAAATACTGACATATTTGATCAAATGATCTTCAACAAGGGTGCCAAGACTACTCAATGGGGAAAGAACAGTCACTTCAACAAATGGTGCTGGGAAAACTGGACATGTACAATAGGATAAAGTTGGACTCTTGTCTTACACCATATGTAAAAATTCAATCAAAGTTATTAAAGTCTTAGACATGGGACCTAAAACTACAAAACTTGTAGAAGAAAACTAAGGAGGAAAGCTACACGATGTTGGACTTGGCAATGATGGTTTGTTTTTTTTTACTATGACACCAAAATTACAGGTTACCAAAGCAAAATAGACAAATGAGACTGCATCAAACTTAGAAGCCTTTGTGCATCAAAGGACACAATCAACTGTGAAAGGCAACCTAAGAATGGGAGAAAATATTTGCAAATCATATACCTGAAAAGGGATTAATATCAGAATAGGCAAAGATTCCCACAACTCAACAACAAAAATCAAATAACCCACTTAAAAATTAGGCAAAGGAGGAGGACAACTAAGATGGCGGCATAGGTGAGCACCTATCTTGCTGTCCACGCAACAAATCTGAAATTACAACTTAACAACGGAACAAACAATGTCCAGAATCACCGGAGAGCTGGCTGAGTGAAAATTCCACACATAAAAGTAGAAGTGGGACGCAGCGGTGACTCAGGAGCAGCGGTGCGCAGCTTTGAGGTTTGGAGCATGAGCCAGCAGTGAGGGATGGGCGGCAGACAGCAAGCCCGACTGGTTTCTCCAGCGGGGAGGGCAGAGGCCTCCCACAGCATCGACCCCCCAGTTCCAGCCGAGCTCCCAGGTCGGGGAAAGGAGGATCCTGGGTGCAGCTGAGGTCTGTGTGTTTAGGGAGAGTGCATGAGTAAATTGGAGTGCGCAACCGGGCAGAGAACGTGGGCAGAGAACGCGCGACTCACTTGCTCGGAGACCACCATACTGCTTTGTTTTACACCCCTGAGTGAGTCTTTAGCTGTGCAGACTCATTTGGGGAGAAGCAGAGTTGTCTGGCAACGGGGAGACCAGTGGTGGATTTACGTTGCCACCCAACACTGAGACCCGTGAGCTGCGTAGATAAGCTGATGCCGCAAGCCCCATAGACCTGAAGCGGTGCGCCATGTAGGTCGGACCTAAGGCTGACGCCGGGCGCTGTATAAGGAAGCTGAGCCACTGTTCCTTAGAGGATACCTATCACACACTGCTAAGGGACCAACTCAGGAAAGCAACCACAATGCAGAGAAAAAGAAAGAACTCAGTTGTGAAAGAAATGGAGGAAAAAAGACGACTAGACATAGAGTTCAAAACCACAGTAATTAGGTTTATGAAGAGGCTACTAGAAAAGGCCGAGAAACTTAATGAGAACTACGCCAAAATAAATAACACCTACAAAGAAATGAACAATGCCTACAAGGATATGAAAAAAGACCAACTAGAAATTAAGCATACACTGGCTGAAACAAAAAATATTATACAAAGACCTAAAAGCAGTCCAGACAACCGCAAAAACCAAGTCAAAGATTTGAAATACAAAAAAGCAAAATCCACTCAGCTGGAAAAGCAAGAAGCCAAAAGAGTCCAAAAAATTGAAGATAGTATAAGGGGCCTCTGGGACAACCTCAAGCATACCAACATCAGAATTATTGGGGTGCCGGAAAAAAGAGAGAGAGCAAGATAATGAAAACCTACTAGAAGAAACAGTGACTGAAAACTTCCCCCACCTGGCAAAAGAAATTGACTTGAAAACCCAAGAAGTGCATAGAACCCCAAAATATAGGAATCTAAAGATGACCACACCAAGGCACATCATAATTAAAATGCCAAGAGCAAAGGATAAAGGGAGAATATTAAAGGCAGCAAGAGAAAAACAGTTAGTTACCTATAAGGGAGCACTCATACGATTGTCAGCGGATTTCTCAACAGAAACGATGCAGGCCAGATGGGAGTGGCAAGAAATATTCAAAGTGATGAATAGCAAGAATCTACAACCAAGATTGCTCTATCCAGCAAAGCTGTCATTCAGAATTGAAGGTCAGATAAAGTGCTTCACAGATAAGAAAAAGCTAAAGGAGTTCATCACCGCCAAACCAATACTATATGAAATGCTGAAAGGTATTGTTTAAGAAGAAGGTAAAAATATACATTATGAACAACAAGTACACATCTATCAATAAATGAATCTAAAAATCAAGTGAATTAACAACCTGATGATCAGGATAAAATGAGGAATAGAACAGAATCATGGACATAGAAAGGGAATGGACTGATAATGCTTGGTGAGAAAAAGGGTGCGGGAAGTACAGCAAGAGACTGGACAAAAATCATGCAACTATGAGAGAGGACAGGACAGGGAGGTAAGGGCAGAGAGTGGATGGGTACTGGGTGGAGGGGAGCTATTGGGGGGAAAATGTAATTAATAAACTGAACAATAAACATTAAAAAAATAAAATAAAATAAAATAAAATCTTCAAAAAAAAATTAGGCAAAGGATTTGAATAGACATTTCTCCAAAGATGATACACAAATGGTTAACAAGTATATGAAAAGATGCTCAATATCACTAGTCAGCAGAGAAATACAAATCAAACCACAATCAGCTATCACTTCACTGCCATTAGGATGGTTACTATAAAAACAACAACAACAAATGAACAAAAACAAGTAAGTGTTGGTGAAACTGTGGGGAAATTTGAACCCTTGCCCCTTGATGGTACAGATTAAAAATAGAACTACCATACGATCCAGTAATCCCACTTCTGAGTATATATACCCAAAAGAATTAAAATCAGGGTTTTGAAAAGATGTTTGCACACCCTTGTTCACAGTAGCAGTATTTACCAGTACAGTGTCCCTATGGCCCTGGGTAAGCAATTTGGACCTGTGTGTCCTATGTCAGCACCCTCATCATAAAATGGGAATAGAAAACAAAGGAATGGCAAGAGTTTGTGATGCTCTTACTTAACTCCCATCTGGTTTAAATTAGATTCTGTTTAGATCCGGTATATAGACACCAGGTAATTGCCAGCTGACACAAACACCAACCATGGTACCAATCTGCCCACTGATATCAGCTCTGAGGCATTCGATGCTTCATAGGTTTGCATAAGTAATGACCAATACATAGGATTACCAATACACAAGATTACCAACCACTGGGGCCTCCGGCTTTTCTCTTTTGGTGGGTACCTCTAATAATTATGCTTGGCATGACCCATGTGGCTCAGTTGGTTGGGCACTGTCCCATGCACTGAAAGATTGCTGGTTTGATGCCCAGAACAGGGCACATGCCCAGGTTGCAGGCTTGTTCCCAGTAGGGGGTGTGCATATTGTTTATCTTTCTACTCAAAAGCCTTCAATGCCTTCTCATTTTATTCTAATAAAAAATAAAAATTATCAAAAAGATCTCAAAGTCCCCATATGATCATCCCTGCTATGACACCCATTGTGGCTTCATCTCCTATCCCCTCCCCTCATTCAATCGGCTCCTGTTGTTGGCATTCTTGCTGTTCTTGAAACACATGAAACATATTCACACTCAGAACCTTTGCACATGCTGTTCATTTTGCTTTGGGCACTGTTCCCTTGAAGAACAACAGGGTTCTGTCCCTCACTTACTTAAGGTATTTGCTCACTTTATTAAATGGTCCTTCCTGGACACCATATTTAACACATTGCGGACAGATCACGAGGATTCTCGCTTCACAGAGTTTTACAAAGTATCATACTTTAAAAAGATATTAGGTTATAATAACATGTAATAACTTCAAAATGCAATGGGTATTTAATTTTAAAGCGTGCCTTTAACATTTATGTAAAACATTTTTTGTACTCATTCAATAGAAACTTATTTGGCCACTGGGTAAAGCTAGCAATAAAACTACTGGTTCACAATGTGTTAAGATAGTAAACTACCTTGTCTATATCCAAACACTTCCTGTCCTCCTACTCTACTACTACATTTCTCTTTATAGCACCTTCCACTTGTTATCATCCTATCTAATAAAAGAGCAATATGCAAATTGACCACACCTTCACCACACCCACAAGCCACGCCCACCAGCCAATCAGGAGAGGAGGTGGGCTGGGGTGGGACCGAGGTGGGTGGGACCAGGGGCGGGGTCGAGGTGGCCCGGGCTGTGGGGGTGAGGCCGATGTGGGCCAGAGTGGGGGGAGGGGCCAAGGCAGTCAGGGCCAGGGGGGCCAGGGCGGGGGAACAGGGCCGAGGCGGTCCAGGCCATAGGGGCCAGGGTGGCGGTGCTGAGGCAGTTGGGACTGCGGGGGAGTGGAGCTGAGGTGGCCTGGGCCATGGGGGAGGAGGGGGGTTGGGGCCGAGGCAGTTGGGATGCAGGGGGGTGGGGCCAAGGCAGCCCGGGCCACAGGGGGCAGGGCCACGGCAACCCAGGCTGTGGGGGAGGTGGTGTTTGAGGCAGTTGGAGCCGCGGGGGGCAGGGCCGAGGCGACCTGGGCTGCAGGGTGGGGAGGGCCAAGGTGGCCTGGGCCATCAGGGGGTGGGATTGAGGCAGCCATCATGCACTGGCCTGGGCCAAGGCCCAGGCCGGGGGTTGTGGGGGGTTGGCTGGGACAGAGCCAGCCATGAGGCCCATTTCAGCGTGATGGCTGGGTGCCCAAGCCTAAAGCCTTGGCCAGAGGCTTTAGGCCTTGGGCCGGCTGGAGTGAGTGGTTAGTAGCATATCCCCTGAGGGCACCCAGTATGTGTGAGGGGGCAGGTTGGGCTGAGGAATCACCCACCCCCAGTGCACGAATTTCGTGCACCCGGCCCCTAGTCTATATATATAAAAGCCCAGCGACAGAATGGCAGAACGACCAGTTGACCAGTTGCTCTGATGTGCACTGACCACCAGGGGGAAGACGCTCAACACAGGAGCTGCCCCCTGAGGTCAGCAGTGCCCACAGCTGACCAAGATGAGCAGCTGCTCCCACAGTGGGAGCAGCCACTAGCAAGCCCAGGGTGAGGCTGAGTCTCTGTACCTGTCAAATACCTGAGACAATCCAGACTCTGGCCTGGCCCTGCCAGCTGATGCAAGCCCTCTAAGGTGTGTTCTAGAAAGAGCATGGGGAGCTGGCATAGGCAGATGGCATAGGGGATTGACTGTGGACCCTCCCCCTCAGGGAGGCTGTCCTGATGGCTGAGGCTGCTGGAGCATGGCTTCCCTGAACATCCCCAATGGTATCACTGACCTGGCATCACACATTGAAGACATTTACTGAGTGGCTTTGGAGAGCAAAGCTCTCTGCTAAGTTCCTCCAGGACACAGAACATGCCTTTGCCCAAGACATTACCCTGGAATATCAGTTCAGACTAATTTCCTCATTCTGCAGCTGCTAGGGTAGGCCCACACCCACTCAATTGACTGGGATGAGCGGCAGTCCCACAGTGGGCTGATCCCCGAAGGCCACGCCCCCCCCACCTGTGCACAAATCCATGCATGGGTCTCTAGTATTATATATTCATTTATTTGTTTATTGTATGTTTCAAACAAAAATGCACATATTCTAGGATATAAATTCCATGAGGTTAAGCATATTGTCTGTTTTGTCCACCGGTTTTTATATAACCAACCTCAAAAACACTGTCTGGTAGATAGTAGTTACCGTAAATAGCAATTTGAATCAATAATTCAATATAGCCCTAACTGGTTTGGCTCAGTGGATAGAGCATCAGCCTGCACACTCCCGGGTCCCAGGTTTGATTCCAGTAAAGGCATATACCTTGGTTGTGGGCACATACCCAGTAGGGAGTATGCAGGAGGCAGCTGATCGATGTTTCTCTCTCATGGATGTGTCTAATTCTCTATCCCTCCCCCTTCTTCTCTGTACAAAATCAACAAAATACATTTCAAAAAATAATAATTCAAGATAAAGTGAAAGATACATGATTATTATTATAAATAAAAAACAACCTATCTGTTATAAAGATGGAATATGCAAATTAATCATCATGCCCTCACACAGATGGCAGTGCCCACAGCCAATAAGGAGAGAATATGCTAATTGACTGCCATGCCTTCAAAGATGGTGGCTACAAGATGGTGGCACCCACAGCTACAAGATGGTGGGGCCCCGTCTCCTCAGCCCCGCTGGGGTGGCTGGTGCACGGCACTCCACACACATGCCTCTAGAGTCCCCCAATTCACTCAGCCCCCCAGCCACCAAGGCCAGCCCGAGGCAAAGGCAAGCCTTGGATGGCGGCTGTCCAGCTGCCCATGGCCACTCAAAACTCAAGTAAGTAGGGCCGGCCAAGGTTTCTGTTGCCAGTAAATGGCAGCAGCAGAGATGTGATGGGGATTTCACCTTTCCCTGATTGCCAGGTCTCCTCCTGCCCCTGAGAGCTCCTGGACTGTGAGAGGGGGCAGGCCGAGCTGAGGGACCCCCCTCCTCCATTGCATGAATTTTCATGCACTGGGCCTCTAGTATGCCTATAAGAATAAATCAGTGATAGAAATTGCTACACTGGAGTGTTGGGTTACAGGGTAATTTTTAAAATCTCTTTTCTGAATTTACTTTATGGCAGTTATACTATTTCTGGACACCTTTAAAATTTTCTATTATCCACACATTGTAATTAGATACTCTAATGCTAAGTCAAATGTTTCCTTGAAAGGTTTTTCAAATCTGCTTAATGGATCTTACTTGAAGTAATACAAATACAAGAGTGAGAAGATCTACCTTAATCCCAGGAATTTTAGTGATTTTGTGATTGCAATTCCCCATGAATTGACCACATTTAAAAAAATAAACATTTTATTTTAGAGTCATTTTAGATTTACAGAAATATTGCAAGGATAGCACAAAGTTCTGATATAATCCATATCCAGTTTCCCCTTAAGAACATCTTATATTCATATGGACCAACATTGATACATGATTATTTACTAAAAACAATACATTCTTCAGAATTCCCTAGTGTGTGTTTTTTTTAAAATATATATGTTTTATTGATTTTTTACAGAGAGGAAGGGAGAAGGATAGAGAGTCAGAACTATCAATGAGAGAGAAATATCGATTCCCTACTGGGAATGTGCCTGCAGCCAAGGTACATGCCCTTGACCGGAATCGAACCTAGGACCTTTCAGTCCGCAGGCCGATGCTCTATCCACTGAGCTAAACCGGTTTCGGCAGGATTTCCTTAGTTTTTACCTAATGTTATTTTCTTGTTGTTGCAGGGTCCCATTCACAATATCATATCACATACAGTTGTCCTGTCTTCTTAGGTTCCTCTTGGCTGTCACAGTTTCAAGGACTTTCCCTGTTTTTGACAACCTTGAAAGTTTTGAAGGGTGTTTTGTGGAATGTCCTTCTATTGGGATTTTTTTGATGCTTTTCCCATGATAGAGTAGATTTATGGGTTTTGAGAGACTGCCATTCTCAAAACATTGTTCAATTGACTTGCCATTACTGATGTTAAATAACTTTGATCACCTGGTCAAGGTAGTTTTTGTACTGGATTATTTTCATTTACCAATGCTATCTAATAAAAGAGTAATATGCAAATTGCTCATCACTCCAACACACAAGATGGCTGCCCCCATGTGGTCAAATATGGCTACCCCATGTGGACACAAGGTGGTTGCCACAAGATGACCAGCAGGAAAGGGCAGTTGGGAGGCACCAGGCCTGCAAGGGAAGACAGTTGTAGGTAATCAGCCAGCAGGGGAGGGTAGTTGGGAGGGACCAGGATGGCAGAGGAGTAAAGTTGGGGGCAACCGGACCTCCATGGAAGGGCAGTTGGGGGGATCAGGCCTGCAGGGGAGAGCAGTTGGGGGGTCCAGGCCTACAGGGGAGGACAGTTAGGGATGACCAGGCCTGTAGGGGAGGGCAGTTAGGAGCAATCAAGCTGGCAGGGGAGTGGTTAGAGGGTGATCAGGCTGGCAGGCAGAAGTGGTTAGGGGCAATCAGAAAGGCAGGTAGGCAAGAAGTTGGTAGCCAGCAGTCCTGGATTGTGAGAGGGATTGGGCCTAAATGGGCAGTCGGACATCCCTCGAGGGGTCCCAGATTGGAGAGGGTACAGGCTGGGCTGAGGGACACCCCCTGCTGTGCATGAATTTTTTTTGTGTGTGTGCACCCAGCCTCTAGTCTATATATATATATAAAGGGCTAAGTGTCCATCTGTTTGAGCAGTAGCTATCACATGCACTGACCCCAGGGGTAGATGTTCAATGCAGGAGCTGCTATGATGAGCACTGGCCATTTAAAAATAAATGGCACCATGGATCTGGCACCGACAAACCAACACTTGGCTTCCCTCAAGTGGGACACAGGCCCCGTCACCACCCCAAAGTTACCCACCAAATCACAGCCAATGCTGCCAAGACCCCATGGTGCAAAATGCAGCCCACAGCCCAGCTGTGACATTATGTAGTAATGCCCAGCTTCCTTTCCCTAGCCACTAGCCTCCTTGGAGTTTCTTCAGCCCAGGAACCTGACTCACTTTATAGCCAGGTACAAATATTTCACAGTTTAACCAAATGTCTATGAAGTTTTTTCCGTGCATTTCATTTGATCCTCACAGAAGTCCTGGGGTAGGTAGATAGGAGACTTGGTAGAACCCTATTTTCTTTTCATTAGCTGGAAAATGGAAATTTAGAAAGTTTAGAAACTTGACCCAACTGAAAAGAAATAAGAAATGGTGGACCTTGAAAATGACTTCAGGTTTCCTCACTGCGCAGAATATAGTCAAACACTGTTATAGTTAAATATTTCACCCTTTATTCTCCCTGCTTGATCTACAATAATTTGCTCCTTGTTGATATTTATTGCTGTGTTGCTGACAATTACCTGAAAGAGAAGTTGGAGTGCTTTACTTGGCTGGAAAAAGTTTAGCTAAATCAGAAAGCAGGTCTAATTAAGCAAGTTTATTTATAGATACAAAATTCTCACTGGTGCCAATCGCACAAGCGTCTTTTGATCTGTCATTGTCAATCGTGAATTTGGATGACACTTCTATTATAGAGAAAGGGCGAATAGTGATATTAAAATGTTTCTTTTAATGATTTCCTTTCAATGTGCACAAATTTGTGCACCGGGCCACTAGTAAAAAAATATTTTCCCTGGAATAAGCAATTTGGGACCATTTGGATAGGTTTTATATTTTATTTTATTTTATTTTATTTTATTTTATTTATCATTTTAAGGCACTTACCATGTACCAAGCACTATTTGAAGCTTAATACATGAGGCTCATTTTAACTGCACAACAACCTTATGAAGTAGATAGGGCTCCCCCATTTTGCAAAAGAGCCTACTGAGGCACAGAAAAGTGAAGGACTTTGTCCAGCACTGCACAGCTAGTAAGAGGCACAGGCACCTGGAAGGAGATGGCTTACTCTGAACCACTAGCCTATACACACAAGAGAGAACTTACTGTCATCCATGGAGCACATTAATTCTTTTAAAAGTTTTATCTTTGCCATATACAGCAATGAGACCTGGCTTCTAAAGTAACCTCTTAATGAATATTGCACAGAGGTAATACCTTTGGGGTTGTCTGCAGAATTAAGCCCAGCCCAGCTAGCATGGCATTCCAGACTTCCCTGTACAGCATCCTATATACTGTATGCATGCTCTCTCTGAGGCTGGTCTCCCACCATGCCCTCAACACACCTGCTTTATCCTTCTGCTGCTGCCTTGAATGTCTTTATATATCTTCTTTTTTTAATTTAAAAATTGATTTCAGAGAGGAAGGGAGAGGGAGAGAGAGATAGAAACATACTAGTAAACAACGAGAGAGAGTCTTTAATCAGTTGCCTCCTGCACACTCGACTCTGGGGATCCAGCCCATAGACATACGCCATGACCAGGAACTGAACTGTGACCTCCTGATTCATAGGTCAATGCTCAACCACTGAGTAACACTGGCCAGGCTTTCTCTCTGTATCTCCTTAAATCTCCAATTCCCTGACCATGAGTAGAAATAACTTTGCTCTCCTCTTTATTACTACCAGGCCTTGTTCCCGAACCACAGACTTACCTCATTCTGCCTCTGAGTTTTGCACGATGTCTAATATCCGCTCTTAAACTCTTGGTTTCTGGAGGCCAGGAATCTTGCCACATAGCAGTAATGCCCTCCAGAATAGGACCTCAATAAATCTAATTGAATCAGGCAGTTCCTATTTCAAATGTCAACGGTTTGATTGACTCGTTTTCTACTTGCTTCTGAGTGGCATGATCTGCCTATACATCTATTCTTGCAATATTACCAATGAGATTTCACTTTGTCCTCATATTTTGTACAGGGTTTTATTGTAGCTGACAGATCAATAATGCATAGATCAGGCCTGGTCTCTGATGGAGAGGCTCCCTGTAGTTCTGTCTTTGAAATAATGGAAGAGTTGGACCAGTCTGTTATTGCTGGCTGTCACCTTGCCTGGTTACACAAATCCTCTGGGCCTCTCTCACAGGGTGTTTGTGAGGATTATTGAGGTCAGGTGTAGAAACCCCTGCCATAAATAGGAGCTGGGATTCTATATGTGATATGTGCACAACTTGTTCGATCCTTACGTGGTAACTACTCATCTCTATTTTATAGTTAAGTAACACCATATAATGCTGCACAGTGGGTGAGGAGCAGACCTCACATTTGGACTAAGAACCCTCAACCCTAAAACTAAAACATTCTCTCTCTTTAGATAGTGGATGAAGAGAATGTATGTGAGAGATGACCTGAGACCGTCGCTGTCTCCCATTTACTTAGTTTCTCAAGAAGAAAAAAAATTCAGCAAATGAGTGTCTAATATACAGGGTGCCCTCCCAAAATGTATATACACTATAATAGCTGACAGCTCAATTTTGAAAATCAAATATATTGTCATACACATTGCCTTTTTAATTACTCAAACTATGTATATACATTTTTGAGTAGCTACCACTAAGTCTGTTATAAGGATCAAACAAGCTGTACACATAATACCTTCAGAGAGTCCCACCCCTGTTAACACTCACCCTATATTTAAGGAATGGGCTGGATTCTTGCAAAGCCAATTCAAATCCTGATGTGGATACTGCGTTCCTTGTTTCTGACCTTAGATCTCTTTCAACACATCGTTCACTATAGTGAAAATCTAATTCCTAGTGAGTGACCACGCTTCACTACTTACTGCTCAGGGGACACGGTGGTCACCGGGCCTTACAGTTCATGAAGGTGGAAGCCTGTGGCCTATGTCACACAAACATGTGCTCTTCATCGCACTGACAGAAACCTTACATGACAACTGCATGAGTCCAAAAATGAGTGACTAGTCCTAGAATACAAAATAACTGGAGATGCTGGCTTCCCCTAAAACGAACCATGCAAACACAGAGAGTAAATTCCAGCCAAATTCTGGCAATTATCTCTGACAGCATAAACAGAATGTCTTATTGGCAAAAACTGTACCCGGACCTCTCAAAGATGGTGACGTGATATCCAAGGTGCCAGGAGCTACAGGAGAAATGCTGATAGACAGTAAATTTGGTAATGCCATCTTTGTTCACACTAGAGAAGAGTTGGGAGGTGTTTTTGCTTTTGGTTTCATTTTTAACAAATTTGTGACTTTGGTGTAGACCTGTGATCTTTAACCAGGGGTAACTTTTGTCTCCAGGAGGCACCTTTGGTTGTCACCAGTGGAGAGGGCAGAGGCCAGGGATGTTGCTAAACATCTGACAATGCACAGAACAGCACCAACAAGGTATATCCAGCTCAGAATGTCAACAGTGCTGAGGCTGAGAGACCCTGGGGTAGCCCCATTTCAATTGTTCCATTCATTGGTGAGAAGGCATACTAGAGTGAAACTTGAACATCTTAAACATTTGCACAAATGCATGCCATATGCAAACATATAGATCTTTAGAACTCTTTCTCAGTCCCCATCAGCATGGAGATTACATGTCCTAGGAAATAGGTGAGGACAAAAACTCCAATGCACACTAGCCCCTCCTGTTTCTGAGCTTCTCTCCTTCTACTCCCCCCGCCCCCACCTCCTGTTTTCATGTTTCTTCTAAGCACAGAGCTAATCAAAGCTTAATGTGGAAGAATCCAGTTAAAATCGTGCATAAAATGCACTGTTCCGGGCTGTTTACAATCAAGGAAGGAAAAAGGACAGGCACCCAACTTCCTCCACTGAAGGTGGTTGTGTGTATAATTCTTCAAGGCCAGACTATAGCCTTCTTCCAAACAGCCCCCATCACAAAATGATCTACTTTAAGAAAAAATTTAAAAATATTTCCCTAAATTACATTTATAAAATTTGAAACGATGAGATGAAATACGAATGGTTGTTAATGAGCATCACCCAAAGTCCCTCAAACTTTAGACATCTATCACATTCACTATTCACAAAAATACATTCATTTTTAAATGTCATAGAAATGTAATAGTCATTTACGATAATTCCTCCTCTTGCCTGTAGATTGGTGGTTCCTTTCTTCTCTTTCAGCTGGGTTTCCATTCATTTTTCCTTTCCACACATATTCCCTGGGAATTCCTGCTGTCTTCTGCAGAGAATCCAGAGAAAGTGAGAATATTCCCATCTCATGAGACCCCAGAGCTCCATCCTCTTCTTCTTCCTTGTGGGGCAGGGGGTGTTTCGCCTCATAAGGTGAGGTCCAATCTGGAGAAACAGAGGAGCAGAACTTTCTGGTTAGGAATATCTGAACAGCGTCCCTCAGCTGCTCCCCCCAAACCCATTACTCCTGTACTCGACTGACTGTTCCTTTAAGAAGTGCTGCTGTTTGCTAACATACTCAGATGCATTTCTGTTCATTTTAATAATAAGACCAGGAAGATCTGTCCCATGTTACTAAAGGAATTTTCATATCTCTGTATTTGTGTAGGTTTAGGCTGGACATTGAAATTCTGTGAACCTGCTCGACAATATTTCCCCCTCTCGGCCTCTGTAGCCGCCCGTGCACCAATGAAATAACTACCTCCATCCCCTGTGATCAGTGTGAAGACTTCTCTGGACCTGGCCGAGTCTGTGTCTTC
Organism: Antrozous pallidus; assembly: GCA_027563665.1. NCBI lineage: Eukaryota > Metazoa > Chordata > Mammalia > Chiroptera > Vespertilionidae > Antrozous > Antrozous pallidus. Next base: position 25,784,020 of record CM050508.1, on the reverse strand, counting down.
CTGCCTTCTTAAGTCTCGGGAAGCAGCATTTCTGGACTTTTTAAAAAGGAACTGTTCAGCTCCAACATTTCCTCCCTCTGGTGACAGGAAAACGCCAGCTCTTCGGCTTTCACCCTGAGAAGGATGCGGGGCTGCTGGGCTTTGCTAATAAAGTGTAAATGGCATGGTGAACACTGGCTGTCCCCCTTGGATGGAGAAATGAGATCATAACGTCCACGGACAGGAACCACCGCCGCCGCGGAGCCGCGCCTCCCCTCCCTGCGCGGGTCCCGCATGACATCACCGGTGCAGCCCCAGACCAAGTAGGAGAAACTGGGAGAAACGGGGAGACTGGGGGAGGGGGTTGCGGAAAGAGTAGAAGACAAAAGCAAGACCAGGTTTCCCACCAATGTCCTGAGTGTGGCTTCGAGGGGGAGGAGGTGCTGCACGGGCGCCACATCCTTACGAGGCCGCACCCCAAATCCCGTTCCGTACCGCCCCACCTTCCCGCCGCCCGCAACTCCCAATTCCAGCAAAAACCGATATCCAAAGCGGTGGGGAGAGCTGCCTTGACAGGCCCCAGGGGGGATGGCAGAGAGACTTCGGGGCCTGGGAGGACCCAGGCACCCGCATCTGGGGGGAGTGGGGTGAAGGCGGTCGCCGCTGCGCCCCCGCCCGGCCCAGCCAGCGGCGCCTCCCACACCCCGGGACAGCAGCCAGAGGGGGGCGGCCGAAGCGCCTCCTCCTCCTCCTCTTCCTCCTCCTCCTCTCGGGATCCGGAGCCGGAGCCGACGCTGCGGCGGAGGGCAAGGAAGGCGCCTCACCTCGCCCCCCATGAGGGGCGGGTCATGCCATGGCAGCGCCGGCGAGCGACAGCGACAGCGGCAGCGGCAGCGGCAGCGGCGGCGGCGGCGGCGAGCGGAACTCCACCAGCAGCCCCGGGAGCTCGGCCAGAGCCGGGGGCACAGCGGCGGGAGCCCGGGACGGCAGCGGGGACGTGGGCCGCCGCAGCGCAGGGGTGACGGTCCCCAGTCTCCCTCCGCTCGAGGACTACGAGTGCAAAATCTGCTACAACTACTTCGACGGGGACCGGCGCGCGCCCAAGCTGCTGGCGTGCCTGCACACCTTCTGCCAGGAGTGCCTGAGCCAGCTGCTGCTCCGCGCCGCCGCCGCCGCCGCCGCCGCGCCCGAGCGTCCGCCGTCCTGGCACGGCCCGCCCGGCGCCATCGCGTGCCCGGTGTGCCGCCACCGGACGCCGCTGCCCGACAGCCGCGTGCACGGCCTGCCCAGCAACACCAAACTCGCCGACGCCTTCCCGCTGGCCCTGCGCGCCGCGCACGACCCGCTGCCCCAGGACCGGCTCCCGCCGCTGTCCACTCGCCGCCCGTCGCCAGCCGCGGTCCCGCCGTCCGCTCCGGCCCCAGACCCGGCGCCGCCGCCGCCGCCGCCGCCCAGGGAGGACGCCGCCCGCGAGCCTGGCGCCCGCGCCGCCGGCCTGCGCGCCTCGGGCGCCTACGAAAGCTGCCATAACTGCAAGCGCGCGGCGCTCACGGCGGGCTGCGTGTGCGTCGTCTTCTCCTTCCTCTCCATGGTGGTGCTGCTCTTCACCGGCCTCATCTTCGTCAACCACTACGGCGGCGGCGGCGGCGGGGAAGCCCCCGGCGGCGGGGCGCCCGCTGGCGCGGCCAAGGCTGCCGGGTCGCCCTCGCTCGTGGGGCCCATCTGCCTGTCGGTGGCCAGCATTTTGGCACTCTTTTCGGTTGTCGTCACTTGGCTCATCTGCTGGCTCAAGTACCGAACCCCCGAGGGCGCGGTCACGGGCTCGGCTGGGGGCGGCGGCCCGAGGACGCGGGCGGCGGCGGCGGCGGCAGGCGGCGTGCGGGGGAGCGACACATAGTGGGGGGTAACTCGCCGGGTCTCCCGCCTGCACGCACCTTCAGTCCTGCGAGGCCCGAGAGGAAGGGGCTTTTGGCTCCGTGCCCTCGAGCTTCTCTCTGGCCTCTCCCCGCGGTCCCCGGTCGCGCACCCCGTCGCCGCCCCGCCACTCCGGGCTTTCCGCACCCCGCCTCCTCCGCGCTGGGCCGCAGAAATCTAGGAGGCGGGGATGCAAGATCAACCTCCACTTCAGGCTCCATCCTCATCCTCTCCAGAGTGCTCTGCCTCCCTTCCCAGAGCCGGGGGATTTGCAAAGAGAGGTGGGAAGGGGAGTTGGGACCCCCGCCGCCCCACCTGAATGCTGGTTTCCTGGCTGCCGCGACTTCAGTTTCTTTAAGGTTGCGGGTGCGCGCGCGCACGCGGCTGTAGCAATTGTGAATGCAAAGTGTCCGGTGGAAAAACGAGAGAGATGCAAACAGAGAAAGGTTTCCCTGCTTTCTGGCGGGCCTGGAAAGCGAGTGGAGCTGGAGCGCCCAGAGTGGGGTCTACTCCCCGCGGGCACAGCGCGGGCGGGAGCTGGGCGGCGGGGCGCGCCCACCGCCTTCAACTGTGCGCGCGGCGGCAGGTGCACAGCGCGCGTGCGCGCCCTGGGGAGCGGGTGGCCGCGCAGAGCGCTCCCGGCGGAGAAGCTTGCTACCCGGGCCCCGCAGAGGCCCAAAAGTCCTGGAAGCTGGGCTCCTGGAAACTTGCGGTGGTTTTATTCGAGGCGTTACTACCAGGAAGTAATTTCCTCCTGTGTAACTGGACTCAGGGAAATTCAAGAGCCTGTTCTCCATCTCGTCTCAAAACTGACTTACTGTTGCCCCCACCTGGAAGATATTGAAAGCTATTCACGCAGAAAATAAACTGCAGGCTTCCCTCGCCCTTTTTCTTCATTTCATTTAAAATATAATTTATTTAAAATATATGCATCTGGAAATTTTGTGCGATAAATTTTCAGGAAAGATGTTTGGTGAGCAGTAACATTTCTTCCATACCTCCAGTCCAAATACATTTCGAAATTATCAGGAAAAAAGGCGTGTTCGTCACTGATTTAAGATTTTGTACTGTGAAACTACTAATGACTTTCAACTATCTGATCAAATAGAAATAGTGCCCAAAGACTAAACTGACAAGTCTTTCTTCCTTTGATTACAAATATATCTTACACTTAACAGAAAAATATTTTTAATTTACCTATTTGATACAGGAAATTGCTGAAATGTTCACATCCAGTCATATTAAATAAAAAAAATACATATCTGTATGATTTTGTAACTAAAAAGGTGAATTTCAATGTGTGTTGCCGGTAGATTCGATGCCTTTTTAAGGTAAAAAACCACAACTATTTCAGGTGTATTTTATATGAAAACATTATTTATTCCATCCTTTGAGATTTGGAATAAGTCGAAGTTTTCTTACCTAAGCATCACAGAAACTACTGAGGATATACTGTTATTCCTCATGTATTTATGCAAGCTGTCTGCATGATATTCTGACACTATTCTAGTACCTGAACTTGAATGAATATTTGTATCTATCATAGAAAGCAGTCATTTACTGGCCATTGATAAGTGATATGGCTGTGATTTAGGAATTGCAAAATGATGTGTTCTATGTCTGCATTGTCTTAATTAAAACAAGAAGCATTTATAGAAAAAAACTATTTTCATGAAATTTATTTCATGAGGAATTTGCTTCAAGTTATTTGTGTGCCCTTCTCTGCCTGAAATACCCAATCCCATGAAATGCCCACCCTAGCGATGTACATTCCCACGTGTGAGTTAGTTCTCTACCAGCCCCATTCATAATGTTAATTTAGGATTTGGGATTGTTTCTGGGTTTTAACACGACTTCTGAAGGTCCAATGAGATCTAGTCTGGAGGGAAAAGTCACTTCCATCCATTACTATATAAGATTTTTGTTCCCAATTTCTGCAAAATGTTTTTAGGTTTTTAATATTAAGGATTATTTTTCAGAGATTGGTAATAATTTCTACTTCCAACAAGTAACTTATGTTACTTCTATATTGGTTTTTATCTTTTATTCTTTGTTTACCTCAGGTGCTCAGATTCTGTTTATATTCACACCTATTTAGTTTTACAAGTGTGTGTGTATGTGTGTATGTATGTATATATGTGTACACTAGCAACAGCATGTGGCTTTATGGATGTGACCATGTATACATATGAGCACACACATTTGTTATTTCATTCCCTTAATTTAGCAACCTGGAAGTCTATCTAAAATTACTTGAGGACCAGCTTGCTTTCTTTATATATATAAAAATATATTTCATTGATTTCAGAGAGGAAGGGAGAAGGAGAGAGAGATGGAAACACCAGTGTTGAGAGAGAATCATTGATCAGCTGCCTCTTGCACACCCCACACCGGGGATCGAGCCTGTAACTCAGGCATGTATCCTGACCAGAATCGAACCCTGACTTCCTGGTTCATAGGTCCATGCTCAACCACTGAGTCATGCCAGCCAAGCCCAGCTTACTTTTTTTAGGGTATATGTAATGTTCCACAGAAGAGGGTTCATCAATGTTGTAAATTAAATTATTCCTTATAAATAATACATTTTTAAATCATCTTAGTTCCAATGCAAGCAACATTTTTTAAAATCTATTTTATTGATTTTTTACAGAGTGGAAGGGAGAGGGATAGAAAGTCAGAAACATAGATGAGAGAGAGACATCGATCAGCTGCCTCCTGCACGCCCCTCACTGGGGATGTGCCCGCAGCCAACGTACATGCCCTTGCCGGAACTGAACCCGGGACCCTTTAGTCCGCAGTCCAACGCTCTATCCACTGAGCCAAACCGGTCTCGGCGCAAGCAACATTTTGATTCTTTCATGGTTGCACATATAAATTTCTTATAATGAGAAATTTGACGTAGAACACTTTAAAATCAAACAGATATGATTACTAGCCCAGCACCCAAACATGGAGTGATTCTTTTTCTTAGCTGACCTTGTTTATTGTTCATTTCTGACTTTTAAGGAATCAAGTGGCATGGGATGATAGAAAACATTTGTTTTCTAGTGACTTTCTGATATTCTGATGTTCCCCTATTCTGCAGGTGTGATTTAATTATTTCAGCCTACATCATCCGGAAAGTCCCACACACGGTATCTTAGAGAAAGTGTTTAGGAAATAAGTGCTGAAGTGATCAGTGGGTTGTCTGGAAGCCTCCCGGTGGCAGTGAAGCACATTTTCCCCTTCCCATTCTCATCTTCTTTGAAGAGCTTGGTTCAGTCCTGGACTCATTGTCAGTTCATGAGTGTAAACTACAGGTCAAGTCACTGCAAAAAACAGACCTGCTCAACCTGCACACTTGCTCAAGAATCATGTTCCCCATGGCCCAGATTCTGCCTAGGTTCTGGTTTGCAGGTTAAGTCACTGCAAAAAACAGACCTGCTCAACCTGCACACTTGCTCAAGAATCATGTTCCCCATGGCCCAGATTCTGCCTAGATTCTGGTTTGCAGGTTATCATCATGCTTCTATAGAGTCTAAATTTCAAGTGACAAAAACTCATCTTGTAGGCGATGAATTAAATACTTGGCCTCTGAATGTAATATGATCTGGGGAACAATGTCCACACCCAGAAAAAACATTGGGTTTTGGGTCTAAAGACCAGTAACTGTATTCAGAAAATGTGAGCCTGGATACTGACTCTTTGAGCCTCAAAATCCTCATCTATAAAATGGGAATAGAAAGTATCAGTCCTGCTTGCTTCTTTGTAGGGTTTGTGTAAGGATTTCTACACACCAGAGAGTATATAAATGAACTGCTTTGGAAACTAAAGCCTTATGTGGTCTTGTTTTCATTCAGGTCTCCAAGGGTGTAATAAATATCACCTTCCTGGAGAGGTTTACTCTGACCACACTATCCCAAATGTCTACCCATGAAGTTTTATTTTCTTTCTAACATTCTTTATCTCAATCTCCTGCAACCAAAATGTGAAAACAAGTAAGGAACCCCATCTACTCACCCACTCGATTCACAAAGCCTTAGTCAGTTCCCAGCACATAGTAAGGGGCCCATAAATATTGGGTTGAGTTGGCTGAATGAGAAACTCTCCACTGACTCTTCAACAACTTGTCTCCCCTCCCTCATACTGTCACTCAGTACAACCTGAGACCCTGGATGACTTAATTGCTTTTCCCTACTTCATGAGGATTTGTGAAAGGTGAAAAAATATACCTGAAAAGCCCTTTGAGTTTGAGAAAAGTCAGTATTACCATGGTGAAACTTTTATTGCATTGTATTCAGTGACAGGAGCCATTGGAGAGACTAAAGGACATTTGATCTCCATTTCCCATGTTTTCTGCATTTTAGTTTACCGCATATATGAGCATGTCTGCACCATCCTCTCCAAAACAAACAGCACCTGCAAAGTCAGAACAAACTTACCTTGCAGGGAAATTTCCCACAATATGGAGAACAAAATATGTCAAATTTTACATTACTTGATACTCTCCATATTAATTCTCCAAACTTCGTCACTTAGAATAAATTTTCCTTCACAGACTTGCTATATTTACAAACTCAGTAACAGAATAATCCCCCATTATTTTATGACCCAACTAATATCCTTCTAAATCATGTTTCCCATTAGCTAATATTTGTATTTTAAATTTGTTATACTGCACTCCTGCTAAGTATGCATTTACATTTCCTCCTTTGAAATAATGTTTTTAACGTATATGTTAAAGTGTAAATCTGATGAATAGATAATATTTACTACAGTAACCATTTCTGAAAAGTGTTAGAAATAACTGCAGCCAGATCTCAGTTTGAAATTATGTGAATGAGGAAAATGTGAGAACGATTTCATCTGTCTTTTGTTTAATCTCATTTGATTGTCCATATTTAAAAGCTTTGTAATTGTTACTGTTCATAAAAAAATAAGCCTCTTTTTTTCTGTTGCACAAAACTAAAATATGCCAAAGAGAAGCAAATTTCTTTCCATGATAAATTTACAATTATTTCTGATGATAAGATAAATTTTGGGAAGTGAGGGTGGTCAGTGTCCAACTTCCAAGAATATTCCTAGGAACTCAGGAAGAATGTATACACTCCCTTTAGAAAAAAAATGTCTTTTCAGGTAAAACTGGATTATCTTTGGTTTGGAAATGCCACATCTCCCTGAGATGGAAGTGGGAGAGTGTTGAAGTGCCGGGAAAAAAGGATAGAGAAAATAGGCAACCAAGCTGTCCTCGCTCCTATTATTATAAAACCACATTGTCAATAAACAGAAGAGGCAGTGTCTAATCAATACAAGGTCAGAACACGTTTATTTCAACAACCATGGTAATATATGGCGGGCTCTTACCACCATGACAATGAGTACTCTCCATCATGTAGAAATATGATTTATAGTCTACTGTGTGTGCATTTAAAAAAATGTGTAGTCAAACTTGACAGGTAGAAAGCAATTGTACCTGACTTCAGTTTTGGGAAAGGATTAATTCCAACTGGGTAGTAGACAGCTATAAATTGGGAAGACATTTTTAGACTGAGCTCTGCAAGGCAAACGATTTGTCCCTAGAGCCCATATCTTACTAAATTCAGACACAGATAATTGATTTCCTGATGCGAGCCTTAGCGGAAGTTTTCAGCGCTCGCAGGCCGCAGATCGCAACTACCTGGGAGCAGAACCGAACACCCGCGGAAGCACCCGCCGGGCCCCTGGACGCGAATTTAACTGGTCTGGGTGGGGACGGGAGGGAAGGCGCTTGGGCAATTTTAAAAGGCGCCCTGGGTGATTGGCGCTGCAGCCAGATCTGAAAGCCATTCTATTTCACACCGTATTTATTTAAATGGGACGCTCTTCCTAATCTCAAATTAGTGAACTAAACGTCGCGCCAGGTTTCTTAGAAACTGGAAGATCTTGGACCAATGGTTGGATTTTGGAAGTGGCCATAATTTGGGTAACTAACTTAATCCTTGTTCTGGTCTGACATCATATTCTCTCTCTCTCTCTCTCTCTCTCTCTCTCTCTCTCTCTCTCTCTCTCTCTCTCTCTCTCTCTCTCTCGGTGACTGTATCACCAGGAGAGTTAAGTAAATATCTGCACCCCCGTTTGGAGCACTGCGATCTTTCCTAATGGGGCAGGGTGACGGGCTGCGCCTCTGCTTCACAGGCGTTTTGAGGGCCCCCCTCACCCTGGAAACAGAGGAGTGCTTTCCAAGTCCAGTGAGTCATCAAAATCCAGTGACAGCGCGGGGATTTGAGGTGGATTATGTGGATAACCAGGAAAGTCTCAAGGTTAAATTAACAAAACCTCGCCAGTGACAGCTGTGGGTGTCATCACCAGGGACAGCTGACTGTGGGGAGGGGAGGGGGGAGAAGGGGTCTCTGCTGGTCGCCAGCAGGTGTGGCCGGGCGAGCAGCCCTAGCGCGCAGGAGCCGCGTCTTAAAATACCCACCAGGACTGTCCTCACATTCTGTCCAGAGACCCTTCGGACTGGGTCAGCAGCAAACTAACTGCTTGCTCTCCGTCCAGGGTTAGATCTGCCCGGGCCCAGCCACCCGCGGTCCGTGGAGAAGGGAGAATTACCTCCTGTTTCTCTCCTTTGGACAGGACGCCCGCGGTGGCTCCCAGCCCGTGGGAAAGCGGAGTTGACTGCAGACCCTGCTCATTCCCTGAGGACCCCCTCCCAAGGCAGCCACCGCGACTGGTTCCCAGGGCGGCTCCGGATTTGCGGGGTGTCCCGGGGTTGGCCTGTGTCCCAAGGACCCGAGGCCTACAGAGGAGACAGGCTAGTGATCTCCGCCCAGCTGGGTCCAGGGCTGGAGCCGGTCCCTGTCGCCGCAGCCCCTGCGATCTGCAAGGGCAGGTGCGGGCCCGGGAGCAATCGGAGGGACAAGGTCGCTGGCACAAGCCCGCTTGTCGCGCCAGGTGGGGGCGGGGGACCCGCTGGCACGTGTCTTGTCAACCCAGGCACTCGACGTCTCCACCAAAGCTTGCTTTGTTTGTTTTGTTTGTGTGGAACCTAGTCTTTAGCCCCAACTCTGCGGGGTTTTGTGACGCCTCCTCCCCCATTTCAGGGTCTGAGGGGTGGGTGTCTCATTTAGGATGCGGTGGAGTATTTACCGTCCTGGATGCTCGAGGGCCCTCCCAGTGCCCGCCCCTAATCTCCGCGTTCGCACCGATTCTGAAAAGCAGCAGAGAAACCCAAAATACCGGCACGTGGGACGCGAAGCTTGCGCGGGCAGGAGATGCGTGAGTTCAGTCCCCCTTTCTCCGTGCTGTCACCCCGTGCGGGGTTATCCGCACATCCCAGCCCCAAAGGTTATATAAAACGCGCCCCCTCTCAGCGGGCCTGTCTCCCCGCCTCTTTCAAAGGTGCCTGGACCTGCCAGAGGGCAGGTCAGCGCGATGTAAACACGGAGGGACCCGGCTTGGAAACACCTAGGCGTCCTCGGTTTTCCACTGGTAAATTCCTGGCTGTCGCCCGGCAGGGGCCCGCGCCTGCTGCCTAGACCGCGGGGAAGGTCCTGGTGCGCGCGGTGGGTCGCCAGGGGGTGGGGGATGGGGGGAGGACCACCAGAACCCCCCACAGAACCAGTTCTGAATGCCACAGCGGGGATGCACAGGAAGGCGCTTGGACCCTCCTGCCACGTGTCGGGGGCCCCAATTAGAGGCAGAGGCCTGATGCTCACGTGTGTGTCTCCGGTTCTTCTTGGCGTAGAAACATAGGCCAATCAATTCTCCCGGAGAATCGGAAAAAGGATTGTTTAAAATAAGCAAAAATTTGAAAGTGGGATTATGTCATTGGATGTACTTTAAAAGGTGGAGTAAATTTCCAAATTCTTTTCAATAGAGACTCCAGAAGCATTAAAAGTAACGGTTGTTGAAATTTATTTACAACCAGAGTTAGACCAGCAGGTGAAGTGTTTAGGCAAGTCCCAGATATCCCCGTTAGTGCTTTCTAAGGGAACAAGACTGGCAATCTAACATTGTCCCAGGTTTAAATCCCACCTCTGCTGCTTCCTAAACTGTATGACTGGGCATGTTAATTAATCTCCTCGTGCCCCTGTATCCTTATACTAACTAGATACAATCCAGCTGTTTCTTAAGTATTTATTTTGTCGCCGAGACTGAGCGACAAAATAGACTCACTGGACTTGGAAAGCACGGTTTGGCTCAGTGGATAGAGCGTCGGACTGAGGACTGAAGGGTCCCGGGTTCGATTCCGACAAGGGCATGTACCTTGGCTGCGGGCACATCCCCAGTAGGGGGTGTGCAAGAGGCAGCTGATCGATGTCTCTCTCTCATCGATGTTTCTGACTTTCTACCCCTCTCCCTTCCGCTCTGTAAAAAAAAGAAAAAATCAATAAAATATATTTAAAAAATATTTATTTTGTCAATCCTCACCCGAGAATATTTTTCCATTGACTTTTAGAGAGAGGAAGAAAAAGGAAGAGGAAGAACAAGCAAGCGATGGATTGGCTGCCTTCTGCTCCTCCTGCACACCGGCCTGGAACTGGCTCAGGAAACTTTTGGTGCAGGGGAGGATGCTCAACCAACTGAGCCACACTGGCCAGAGCGTAATCTGGCTGCTTTGATGATAATCTTTGTAAAATGCTGAGAACAATGCCAGCATGTACAAAGTACTCAATGGATATATGCAATCGCTATTAATAGTATGTAGTATATCAGCTTATATAACACATTATATAATAGTAATATAATATTGTAGTAATATAGTAATCATAAAGTACAATAGTAGTAATATAATGCAATTCTATATTATATTGTTATTATATAATTATATAATGGTAATGTGCCAGTGTCATTAAGCATTGTTGTCACCACATAAACCATTTCCCCAGTTCTGCCAAGATAGGTTATGCAAGATGGGGGAAAGCAGCTGGCCCAAGGACAACAGGCCACTGAACTCTCATGTTGCCAACCCCAGGACACTGGACTTGTCCTCAGAGAAGTCTCCTAGAGAGTGTGATCTGGTTCTTGGGAGGGAGGCTGAGACAGGTGGTGGGAAACATGGTTAGTTGTCTGAGGTGGTAGGTGAAGGATGCAGTCCCTGATTCTCCCACCCTGGCACTTCCATAACTGGTCCTTTACAGGGGTCGTTCCAAGTGTTGCGTTTATTTATAGCCATACTTTCTCCCATCATCCTGCACATCTGCAATGTATAAATTGGCCAAGTCTAACCTCTGTTTTACTTGAACATAAATGAATTTGAAAACCTTAAGAGCAAACCAAAAAGGAAATATTCTTCTTCACCACGGAAGCATTCATGTGACAAAGCTATTGCATTTTCCTCCCTAAAGTCATTTTCTTCCTCTCAACTGCCTTGATCCTGCTACCCCTCCGATGTATAAAGATCTCCTCCAGGCCCACATACTCCGGACAGTGAAATATGGCTTCAGATCACTTCTCTCAGTGCAACTGTATCCTTCAAGTCAGAAACAGTCATTCATCATTGTCTAACATGAACTCAGCTTGACTGACATCCGTTAGAATTCATTTTATCTGAAATATCTTAGTCATAGCATGTCTTCAGCAATTGGCCTTTCTCATCCCCCCTTCTTACTCTCTCTTTTCTTTCTTTCTTTCTTTTTTTTTTAGAGGATTAGAAATAATATTATATTTTGTTATTCTTTTATATTTGCCATATGTGTAAGTAATCTTAGGGAATTTATTTTTCCCTTTATTTATTTATTATTGCTTAAAGTATTACAAATAGTAGTACATATGCTTCTTCCTCCCTTTTAACTCCCTCCCACCGGCTTCCCCCCCCACCCCCTCCCCCCCCCCCCCGCAACCGCATATGCCCTCACTCTCTTTTCTTTTGTTTTGGAGCAATCCTCTCTTTCCAGAAGCTTTCTTTTCTTTCTGTCTCTAAAACTTTCCATTTTAATGATATTTAATTCTTTGTCTTTCTTTTCTTTTTTTCTTTAGAGAGATAGGGAGGGATAAAGATATAGAAACATCAATGAGGGAGAATCACTGATTGCCTGCATCCCACATGCCCCCTACTAGGGATGGAGCCCGCCAAGGTATGTGCCCCCAACCAAGAATCTAACCAGTTACCTCTTGTTTCATGGGGGACACTCAATCACTAAGCAACACCAACTGGGCTGCGTGATACTTCCTTCCTTTTGAGTTCAGGAAGCTTCTTTGATTCCTCCCTCCCAAGGAGACCTGCCACTTTGTTCTCGAATGCCCCAGGCTCTGGCTCCTGTCCTCCTAGGTCATCCTCCCCAATGAAACGGCACTGCTTGCTCTTCTGAAATTGGGGATTCTTCATCAATCAAAGGAGTAGAGTACAAGCCCCTCCCCCTCTATTGGAAAAGTGACCTTGTTAAAGATGGACCAGGGATTATGGTTTCTATCACAGGGATGACTCTTAATGACCCTTGCGACAGGGAAGCCTGGGTACTTTGAAAACATCCTCCACCTGCTTTGGAGATGGAGAACTTAGGTTTGGAGATGTCATGGGGATCCCTTTCCACATTAATCTTCTCACCTCTGCTGCAGTTACACAGTTTCTGTTTTTCTCTTTTGCTAAAGTAGCATCAAAGTCTTGTAAAGTTTTGCTTTATCAGTTGTTTTTGTGACAAGTAAGAACCACTCCCTTTGGCTGAGCAATATTCCTGCTTACTGTTCTGAGGCTTTTTTTCACCCTCCGCCATCACTGAAGGACTATATGTACTGTTCTCTTCTGAATAAGCCAGGCTGGCGGTGCTGCTGCCCAGGGCCCCCCGCATCTCTCGGGGCCGCCAGCGCAGTGAGTTGGCCATCGCACCCCCAGGGCTGTGCTCCGAGGACCCGCAGCTCCGGGCACCGCACTAAAGAGAGAACTCAAGTTAAGCAGAGGGACTTTATGCCTGGGAGCGGGTGGGGTGGGGTGCGGCCTCTGAAAGGAGCCAAGGGCGCCCAAGGATGCAAGGGCGGAGTCCACCGAGGGCCCGGGGACCTCGGGTGCCTGGCCTCACACGATATTTATAACTGGGCTGCAAAATCAAGAGAGGCAACTCGGAGTAGTGCTCCTTCCGAACAGGGCTTGTGTGCGCAGCTCCTACCTCTAAGAACTCGGAAATCATTGGCAGAATCTCTCCAGGGGGCTCGAGTGGAAGAATCTCTGCCCCGACGGTCCAGGTTCCAGGCGCAAAGAGGACGGGACCTGCTAGGGTGGGAGGGGTGGGGATGACAGAGGCATCAGCCCGGCCAAACGGGAAGGGGTGACCACACCAGATACCCGCCCCAGGCGCCCTCCAGAGTGAGCCCAGGGTGCCGGCCCTCGGCCCACAGGGTGCTCAATTTGGCGACTCCCATCTCCAGACAGCTTTTTCACGTGCGACCTGGGGCTTTGAGCTCCCCCGGGTTCCTAGCTAAGAACTGGGGCCCTTCCTCCCACTCCCACCCCACCTGCTCACTACGCACGTCCTCCCGTTCCCTCAGCGCCGGTCTTCCCCCACAGCCCGGTGGCCTCGCCCCAGGGGTGATCTGAGTGTCCCCCCGCCTCCCCAGTATCAACGCGCAGAAGATTTGGGCTCCGGAGAATCGGTTTTTGTCCAGCTCCTCCTGGGAGCTTCCAAGGAAGGAGGAAGCTGGAGTTGTAGGTAGGCCTGGGAAGGGGGTGGGGTGGCGGGGAGGGAAGGTCTGTGGAGCGAGTGGCGACTCCGAGTGAGTTCCGCTCTTATAGAGTGACCCGTGCCCAGATGGGGCATCCACGTCACTGGGCACATTTCCTGGCCGTCGGGACTCGGGGAGCCGTCGGGCCGGCGCGCAGCAGGCTCTGGACTGGGGCACTGCCTCCTGGCGGGGCCCGGGACCGCGTCTCCTCCTGCGGCGACGGAACCGATCCCAGAGGTGGAAACACCGGCTTCTCCACTCCGCTCCACACCCGCTCCGGGAAGGGATTAGGCCCCAGCACTTTCGCTTTGGGTGTGAGGGACGCGGCCCGCGCGACGAGGAGCGCGGCGTAATTGACAAAGATGACGCCCGTTGCGTCCAAACGCCCTTCTTAATTGTGGAGAGAAGGACGGGGGGTGTGGGGGGGGGGGGGAGAGGATGATTTATTTGCATTTGGAAAATTCCCTTGGTGGGACGGCTTCGCGATGAGGCGCCCGCTGGGACCGGGACTAATTGGTCACCCCTGGGCTACGGCATCCTTGTTTGGGATCGAAGTGTCCCCATCCTGGCTCCCTCTTCTCGCCACCACCGAGACCTTCTGCCTAAGACTCACGCCCCCTCCCCCATCTCCGTCTGCAGCTACGCTGGTTCGGGTTCGGGTGGTCCTCTCTCCCCTCCAGGATCTCGAGGGGCCTGGAGGACTCCGCTCCCTTGTCCCACTCCCAGCCCCGCCGCGCGCTTCCCGCTGCGCCTCCCCACCCCGAGAGGAGCTCCAGGACCCCAGGCCACCCCTCCTCCCCCCCCCCCCCCCCCGCGTGAGAATGCGTGTGCGGAGGGATGGTTGTGCATCTACGCGGTTATGTCTGTCTGTCTGTGGAGTTCGAGGTATCTGAGTGTGTGCAAGTGTGTGTGTGAAGGTGTGTGACTGGGGGTGTCCCTATATGGAGCGTCTGTGTCTGTGTTTTTCTAAGAACAGGAGTGCTGCCTAACCGGTTTCGCTCAGTGGATAAGAGCGTCGGCCTGCAGACTGAAAGGTCCCAGATTCGAATCCGGTCAAGGGCATGTACCTTGGTTGCAGGCACATCCCCAGTAGGGGGTGTGCAGGAGATAGCGGATCGATGTTTCTAACTCTCTATCCCTTTCCCTTCCTCTCTGTAAAAACTCAATAAGATATATTAAGAAAATAATTGGAGTGCTCCGTTTTGCTGAAACACCACCCTCTCTGTCCACCTGCTGCAGCTCACGCGAAACAGTGCCGCTGTCCGTTGAGCATCGCTGCAGCCAACTGCGGCCCTTAGCCCAGTAGGGCGGGGGCGGGGGCTTGGGGAGGGGGACGAGGGAGGAGCAAGCGCTTCCCACTCGGCAGGGGCTGGGGGCGGGAGGGGGAGGCCGAGTGGCCACGTGGAGGGCCAAAGAGCTGCGAAGCGGCTTCAAAGGTTTCGGTAACGACTTTTCGGCCTTTATTTATGCCCCTATTAATACAGTATCCATCACGTAGATATCGATCTTTATCCTTTAAACTGATACGCCGGGAATCAATTAGCCATGCAGATTACATTTCCTACAAATCCAAATGTTAATCTTTCAGGCTCGGGGCCGGTGACATATATTTTTGCAGCCAGATAGTATTCGATTTCGTTTAAAAATGAAAAGAAAAAAAAAGAGCTCTCTGAAGCTTATTCCTCTTGGGACTACTTGTCTTAACTCTTGGCCCCGGGCTGGGCCTTGGGGGCCTGGGGACCGTAATGCCTCTGGCCGAGTTTTGGGGGAGGAGAGAAGCATAGCCCACAGGGTGACCTGCGAGCGGAGGCCGCGAGGGGACCCGGACCGTGTCGGGAGAGGGCACGGGCCGGCCGCTCAGCGCGGGTCCGCACCCCTCCCGCAGCTCAGCCTCCTCGGCTGGCCGGCGCTTTTGGCTTTGGGGGTGATCAGTGTTAACCTGTTCAGATTTCCCTCTCAGAATTCTCCCATCCCCACCTTCCTCAATCCAAATTATTGCCCTATTCCTGGCCCCCACACCCAAGGCTGGTTGGAAGTTTCTTCTCCAGAAAGAGACACTTTGTTTAACGGGGGAGATGGGTGTCTTCCTGGGGGGTGGAGATGGAAAGTTCGAGCTCTCTTCCTATAATTCAATTCTATAGATTGGAAGGGATGGAGCATCCGGTTTTTTGGTGTTCTCTCTCTCTTTCCCCCCCCCCCCCCTTATCTCCCGCTCTGAAAGGGTGATGGGTCAGCACAGGACTATCGCAGAGCAGCGGCCCCTCCTTGGGTGTGCGCCGTGAGCTCCTGGGGCCGGCGGACTAGGCGGGTGCTCCTCCTCACATCCTCCTCCAGGCCCCCACCTGCGCTCCTCCGGGCTCCGGCGGAATTGCACGGGGTGGGCTGGCGAGGACCCGGCCTCCTTCACTCCCTCCCGCCCCACCTGCTGTGTTTCCTCTGCTGGTTTGGCTGCAGCGTCCCCGGCTCTGACGCGCTTTTAAAACGCGGGCATTACTGGTCCTGGGCACACCCGGGGCTCCCCGCCTCCCGCTCCCCGGCCTCCACTGCCGCGCCTGTCCAGGCCCATCTACAGACCCTGGGCTCCACCATCCTCCTAGGTCTCTCTTTCCCGGTCCCTTCCGTCACCCGCCTCCTGAGATCCACCCGCAGAGCCATTTGCCGCGGGGCTGAAGGGATGCAGACGGAGAAGCGGCGGCGGCTCAGGCTCTAGAAAACGCGGAGTCCCAGGGAGACTTGGCCTGACCCAAGCAAAAGGCCTGCTAGCGTCTCCCACCTCTATTCATTCCTCTTCTCCCACTTTCCTTTCGGCCCCCCGGACCTTGGGAGGGGGACCCAGTGTGTGTGTGTCCAAGAACGGCCCACACACCCTGAGGCAGAAGTGGTGGAGTGGTCACTCTCTTCCCCTTTTATCCCAGATGTCAAGGAAAGCCGACAGACCCTCCTCGTTCCCCAGCTTTCCTACCCACATCCCCCAAGCTCTTCTCCTGCCTCCATTCGGATCCCTCTATTCCCCAAGCCCCAGACTCCCCCCAGTGCCAGTCAGCTCCTCCCCTCCCAGAACCCTCAATGTTTATCCCCTCCACACACACACACACACACACACACGCAAGCTCCCCTCACCGCACTGTGTACACAGCTAGCAGAGCAGTTACTGAATTCCCCTCGTGGGGTCTCACCAAGTTGGGCAGAACATGGTTTAAAGATGAGAGAGGGCTTATTCTAAATTTTTATTGAACCACTGCCCTCCCCCTGGAGACTCAGGCTCGGGTGTCTTATCTTCCACATTTGCATAAAAGTAATTTTCGCGGAAACAAATGAGCGTCTGTGAGCAACAAGTGGCCCCGACAGCCGCTCTCTCCCCCCCGTCTCTGCCTTTCAACACGTTTCCTTTGCCACCGCTCTTCCCCTCCCCTCTTTTCTCCTTTCCCTTCGTCCTCTTCTCTTCCCACAAACCATATGCTCTTTATTGAGAACTCGCTCAGATGTTGCCCCCTCCCCCAGGGGCAGGGGCACCGCGGGGGCAAAGCCAAGGCTGCCGCCTCGCAGCACATTTCGGTGGGGCGCCCAGATCCTCGAGGATCCAGCCCCCAAATCCGATCTCATCGCCCACGGATTTTTCCAACGAGGAGGACTTCGGCACCAGCGCTTCTGACAAATCACTGCGGGGGTCCTAGGATGACCGTAGCTGCGCTTGGCTGCGACGTGCCGATCACCCGAGCGTTCACCCATCCGGTATCATCCGGGCTGCTGGCGCCCAGCCAGGAGCGCGTGGTGCGGGACCACGCGGGGAGGCCTTTCTGCGGAACGGAGGGTGCGTGGTGTTTGCTCAAACTCCAGGCTGCGTCTTGAGAGTGGTGCCTGCGACTTGGTGCTGGGCCCGGCGGGTCCCTGCCAGTGGGAGCCCCGCCTCCAGACGGGGGGGAGGGGGAGGCCTGGGTGGCAGATGCCACCATCGACAAGGCCAGGGACGTTATTTTACATAGATTACCATTCTCCCGTAAGGCGTGTGTCCGGCTACAAGGGATGTCCTTTCTTAGAGGCTGGGGAAGTCCGTGGGCCATGAAACGCCTGTGCTGGGGGTCCCACAATTGTGGGGCTGCGTGCTGCAGGGTGATATGCTGCCCAAGCTGACGGCCCTCCCCCAGGATTGGACTGCAGATCCGTGCAATCAACCCCGCCGGGAAGGAGACCCTTCAAGTAAAGGAGGCATGACCCCCCTCCCCCTGCACCCCGCAGGAGGCGGCTATTTCTCCCGCGGTGCCAATGAAACTGGGGGCGGGGGAAGTCCTGGCAGGTTACGTTCCTCCTTTTAAAATCAAACGATGCTGTTATCGCCTTCACTGTGCACGTGCGCAGACAGCGGGCGGACGGCAGAACCGGACAGCAGAACCGCTTGTTCGCAGAACCGGCCTCGGGACTCTCCCGGCTGCTCTCCAGGTTCCGGGTCCGCATGGAGGAACGCTGCCTCCCAACCCGGGGCTCAGGGGTGCAGGGCCAGGAGCTCCCCTTCCAAGCCGCGCTGCCGCGACACCGTTTTGCCAATTAGCGCCGGTATCGTCGCCAGATCGGGCCGGGGGACGCTGTGGTCCCCGGGCTCCGGGCGGGGGAGGGCAGTCGGGGCCGGTGCCTTTGGCTCTGGAGAGACTTGGAAAGAAGTAGGCGAGGCCCAACCTTCGGAGTCGGGAAGGAAGAACTGGTGCCAGGTAGAAACGGAGACGTGCTCTTGGAAGCAAATCTGGGAAGTCTGGAACCACCCTGCCCTCCGAGACCTGTTGCGCGGGGCAGTGCCCCGCTGGCTCCGGGCCGGGTCTGGCGTGGCTGCGAACGGGCACCCCCGGCCGGGGAGCCCCAGCCCGCATCGCCGCCCTGGCCCTCCTGGGCCGGGCCTCGAGGACGCCAGCCTCAGGGAATGTGGGATCCCGAGGACTTTGGAAGTGGCCCGGCAGCCGCACCGGCCCAGCTGCTGGGCCTCCGGGTCCTCTGGCCGCTGCGGGGTGCGGAAGGGTCGAGCTAACCGTCTGGCGAGGGTAACCTGAAAGCGCGAGGGCAGGGGAGAGGCCGGGAAGGAGGCAGCCCGGCGCTGCGGACCCTCAACCCCCCCCCCCCCAACACACACACACACAACCTCGGGGCCTACATTTGCGCGTTTTTATAGCAAGTGGTGGTTTATGGATGCGCGTGATCCAGACCCGCATTAGAGACCCAGATCCACCCTCAGTCCTTAGATTCGAAGGTCCTTCCGGCTCTGCCTCTTCGGCGAAGAGGAGGGCGCGCAGCCCGGGAGGACAAGTCTGCAGCCAGCACGTCCCTTCCCGGCCGGCCGCAGGCGGATGCGAGCCGCGGGCTCAGAAAAATCAGTGAGACTCGGCCCTGGACGGTTTTAACCGCCCACCGCCGTGCCGGGTTCCTTTCCGCGCAATTTGAAATTCCCATTGCCCTCTTGAAATACACTTTCAGTACCTCCCTCCCCCAACAATTACCGCTGACCCCAGCAAGTGCTCTGTCTGCTTCACCCAACCTTTTGGAGACAGAAAACTGGGGAGAAGTCCAGCTCCCGAGAGGCTATCCCTGAGAAGGAGCTTAAGAAATAAGGACACAGACTTTGGTGGCCCCACGGGTGCACAAAGGAAATGAGAAAGTTCCCCCCTTGACAAACTGAATCATTTCTAATAAAACCAGGTTGAGCAGGGCTCCATTCTCCACAGCATCTCTCCTTTGTACTGTGAATGCACATGGGGCGCTATCCCTCCTGGGTGGGGGTAGGGGTGTTTAGAAGTTTTCGGATGTCTCCAGAGGCTTCTCTTAGCTGCTTCCAGGTCCACCAAACCTTTTGACATTGGGCCCAGCCCAAAGTGCCTGCTTTCCTACTTGTGAGTGAATTTTTAAAGGGCCAACTTGCAGAGGATTGAGCAGCTATTCTTCGATGCCCCCCCCCTCCAATCTTGCCTTAATTAGGGAATTGGGAAGTGGTGTGGGGAGCCCGAGTTCACATAAAATCTGTCAAAGGAGTTGGGGGAAGGGAAGACGGGGAGAGAGAGGGGTGGACGACTCCAGTGCAGGAAAAATTCAAAAATCGTAAAAGGAAAAGGGGAACTTGAAGCCCAGAAGTCATTGTTTCCTTTATTTCAAAGGGAAAAACCTGCCCGATTCTCATCCTTTTGATTGATTAAGGCCCTGAATACCTCGCAGTCCCAGAGTGACAGTCCCTGAATAGACTGGGCGAATAAAGCGCAGCGCAGAGCCTGGGGCTGGCACTGGGGTGTAAAGGAGGCGAGTTCGCTGGCACTTACCAAGTTATAAATAAAAGGCTATGCACAATGGTACCTTCTCTGAGGACAGACAGTCTTTACAACACTCCTGGCGTCATATCCTGCTGGGGACACTTCAGCTCCTAGCCAAGACTCTCCGCTCCTTTTATTTTTCCAGCAGTTTAGCCTGAATACCATAATAAATTCCTGAGAACAAACGCTGCAGCCGGGCAAAACCCGAACATATAGACGCAGTTCTGCCAGCGTGTTGGGAATCTATACATTGAGATTTAGAGCTGGGGTTTTGCAGACCGGGTTTTTCAATCAAGAAGAGGAGCCCCTTTTCTTCTCTCCCCACCCCCTCCCCAGCCTTCAAGTAGCAGTCCTGCGGCCTCCTCCCCACCTCTGTTGGGCTGCACAGTACCCCCGCCCACCCCTCACCCCCCAGCGGAGAAGACAAAAGAACTGGTCAGCTTGGCCTGGACTCCTCCTGGGAGAACCCTTTAACAAGCCCAGGCCAAGGGGCATTGACCAAAGGAAGGAAGGCACACATGTCTGGGGGTTCCCAAAGCCTTCTTATGGAATTGAGCCCCCTCCAGTGGCAGCAAGCCAAGTAAAATGTGCATGTGCATGTGTGTGTGTGTGTGTGTGTGTGTGTGTGTGACACAGAGAGAGAGAGCGAGAGAGAGAGAGAGCCAGCCACAGGCAGAAATCATAGACATAGTCACCCAGAGAGAAATAGAGTCAGAGACATAGAAAGACACACAGAATACCGAGAGACAAAGAGACAGAGAAATAGATTGCCAAGGAGAGAAACACAGAGTGACAGAGACGGAGAGACTGGGACCCTCCCTGCTCTCAGCAGCTGTCACCTCCCTCAGGCTCTGTCTCCCCGTTTCTATCCTTCTCTCCTGGGGCAGGGGCGCAGCGCGGGTCCCTTTGGGGCCGGCCGAGGTCTCGGCACCACCGGGGATGGGAAGAGAAAGTGGCCGCTGTCGCCCAATCAGCGCGTGTCTCCGCCACCCGGGACGGTCTCCCCGTCGGCCAATCGCAGCTCAGGGCTCTTGACCAAGCTTTGGGTGAAAGAACTAATAAATGCTCAAGAGCCAGGATCCCCGCACTTGGTGTCACGACAGGAAGAGACTCCGGCCGGCGGTGCTCCCGGCCCCACCCCCTTCCCTGGCTCGTCGCGGCGCTCCGAGACCCCTCCCCGGCGTCCCAGGCGCGGGGCCACTTGCCCAGATTCCCAATAAACTTTCCCACCCTGGGCTCGAAATCCTGCACTCGGGCTACCCAGTCGGGTTCCCTCCCGAGCCTCTCTCTCCCTGGACTAGACTCGAGCAGTCCCCTTCCCCACGGCCCTCCCTCCGTCTCCAGCCTCTTTGGGGAGGGGCTCTCGGCGCTCCGGGGGAGTTACCGAAGGTTCCCAGCGCCTCGCTCGCCTTCCCACCTCGCCTTTACCTGGATATAATTTCCAAACGAAGCCGCCCCCAGGATGACCACGCTGGCCGGAGCTGTGCCCAGGATGATGCGGCCGGGCCCGGGGCAGAACTACCCGCGCAGCGGGTTCCCGCTGGAAGGTAAGCGAGGGCCTCAGCAGCGCGCGGATCCGGGGCTGGGCCCGCGCTGCTCCCGCTACCGGGGTCTCCGCAGGCTCCTTGATCGATCCAGGGACCCCATTCCCTGGGCACCCCACCCCGGGAAGGAACAGCTGGGGCGAGATCCGCACCCGATTTCCTCTCTGTAAACGCAGAGCGGTTCTCTCCGAAAGCTCTCCCACAGCTTGGCGGGCCAGGCCTGCGCCAGGCGGGTCCACTTTGCCTTGTTGTTTTGGAAAAGCCTTGGTGGGGAAGGGGTGAACGGGCTTCTGAGCACCAGAAGGCAACTTCTCCGTATTTTCTTCACTCAAAGGCGTCTCTAAATTGTCCTGGCTTTGCCCATATTTGCTAAACTCTTTCTGGTTAAGTTCCGGGAAAATTTTCTTGCCTACACACTGTTGTGGTGGCCAGGCCCTGCCACCTCGTGCTTGGGATTTTTAGTATTAATTATTTATGGAGTCTCACTCTTCTTTAGCGGCATCTTGAAGTTTCCATAACCCGTTTGGGAAACTGACAAAGTCAGTTTGAAGTTTCTGGTTATTCCAGGGACATAGGAAGTTATGCCAGCCCTAGTCCTTCTGACAGTTTGAGAGATTGGGGCGCCCCAGCGGGGATGCGGTCCCCTGGCTCCTACCTTTTGACCTCGGTCCAGAGTAGAATGTAATACCCAGGGCATGGCTGGAGGCAAGTGGGGGGCTATGAGCAGATCCGGTTTGTCCCTGTCCCCAGATGTAACAGGTGACACGCCTGCCACCTGCAGCCTCCTTTTGGGACCCACTTTGATCCTTGGCTACTGCATTCTTAGCTGGAAATCCCAAAGGCTGTCAGCTCCTTCAAGTCCCTTAGGAAGGGAGCAGGCCTGCGTGGACAGGGTTTGGTGTGAGCAGAGTTCCAGAAGGCTGAAGCCTGGGTGAACTTCTGTCTGCCAGGAGGCTGTTTCTTGAGCAAGACACACTTTGTGCCAGCCACAGCGTGGCCGGGTTCCCCAGAGTTGCCACTTTACCTGGGCCAAAAGGGAAGACGGTTTGGCTGGTCCAACTCATTTGCCCTGGTTGCTCCTTCCACACCAGATTCCGTGGCTCTGAATTGCTTAATAGTTTGAACAAATGTGATTGAAAAGGGGCCTGGGGCTGGAAGCTGGATGGGAGCCGGTTCATTGCTGAGGCTGTAGCATTCGGATTGGCCCAAAGAGCGAGAAGTTATCGGCTCATCCTCCCAGTGGCTGCTCCCGATTCCTCTGAAATGACTTTTCCCTGACTTTGCCTCTCTTTTCACCTTCTGTCCCCAGTGTCCACCCCGCTCGGCCAGGGCCGAGTCAACCAGCTGGGCGGTGTATTTATCAACGGCAGGCCGCTGCCCAACCATATCCGCCACAAGATCGTGGAGATGGCCCACCACGGCATCCGGCCATGCGTCATCTCCCGCCAATTGCGCGTGTCCCACGGCTGCGTCTCTAAGATCCTGTGCAGGTACCAGGAGACCGGCTCCATCCGTCCAGGTGCCATCGGAGGCAGCAAGCCCAAGGTGAGCAAGCGCTGGCTCTGGGCCTCTGGGCCTGCGATCTCCGGTTAGGGAAGAGCAGGCTGGGGCAAGGGGTGCCCTATGGGACTTTCCAATAAGAAGTTACTTTTCAAGTCTGAGAAGGTGTGTGTGTGTGTGTGTGTGTGTGTGTGTGTGTGTGTGCTGTATCAGGTGTGTGTATGGGGGAACTTAGTTGCTGCCTAAGCTGAGATTCCTTGATAAACACACTAAGGGAAAACTCCAGGCCTTTTCTAAAGAAAATATAGCATTTTTCAATGCCCTGAATCTTGTAATTCCTCAACACATTATTTTGACAGGCAACGGCCAAACTGTTCGTGTCCACTTGTTGCTGGTTTCTTCCTCAATAATCTCCCCAGCCCCCACCCACTGCACTGCCCTTCCCAGAACTGATCTAAGGCGCCTTTGCTTTTTTAACGCTTGCTTTCCCAGGTCCCGGCCCCAATCTCTTCCAGTGCAAATTGTCTTCAAGGGGTCAAAAGCTGAGGCTGTGTTTTCATTGTAATGAGCCCATGATTTGGCTTTTTAAAAAGCAGTTTGGGGCTCTCCTCCAGTGAGTCTGATTCCCTTTTAAAAATGAAAAGAGAGAGAGAGAGTCTTCCTGGCGAGGGCTGAGTGGGAGGGGGTCGGTTCAGGGCTGCCTTTTCTTTTGGGTGTGGGGAAAAATGCAATATAGTTTTCTAGTTGCCACAAGGCAACGTCAAAGGGAGAGTTCTGGTAAACGTGAGACTTCTGAACACTCTCCTCTTCTCCTGCCTCCTCAGCGCCCTCTGCACCCTTCCTAAGAAGCCCTGGAAACTCTTCTAATTGGAAAACAATTAAGAGCCAGTTGCTCCAATCATGCCTATTTGTTATCCACTCCCATTCTTGAAAACCTAGATATTCACCTTTTGCATTTCACTCTGCTTGTCGCTTTAGCTAAAATCTGGCGCTCTACAGTTGCGGGTCTAATTTGGTTTCCCTGCTCCTCTTTCAAGCATTTCTTTTTGTTTAGTTTCATTTTCGTGTTGATTTTGTGCAAGGAATTGCCTTTCTATGTTACCCAGGGATCAGGAACTGCACACCTCTTTTTCATTTATCCTGATTGTCTGAGCTTAGCTGGGGAAGAGGAGGTACCCAGGTTGCTTTGGGGTGGGATGACTTTCTGGCAGGCCCTCCCTCCGAGTAAACTGCCTTAGAGAGCTGGGCCCCCTCTGCTAACAAGGGGGACCTTTCCAGAGGGCCAGGAAAGAGCCCCACGCCGGGGCCCAGAGGCCTGGGTAGCAACACCTGCCTGCCTGTTCTCTTAAAGCAGGTGACGACGCCTGACGTGGAGAAGAAAATCGAGGAATACAAACGAGAGAACCCGGGCATGTTCAGCTGGGAAATCCGAGACAAATTACTCAAGGACGCGGTCTGCGACCGCAACACCGTGCCCTCAGGTACCAGGCCCGCTCGCGTCCCCCCGCAGCGCCGTCCTCAGTCGCTCTTTCCCCAGCGAGTCCTCTAAACTGCAATCACCTCAATGATGGATCTGGGCCGCGGGGTCACGGCTCCTCCCTGGGCCCCTGAGATATTTACCGACCGCCGTTTGATGGAGGGAGCGGCGGGCCGCTCGCTGGTCCTGAGGTTGAGACCGACCCAGGGGGCTCTCCAAAGATGATTTTTTTTGCAGGGAAAACAGGGCAGGAGACGCGAGGCGGAGGCCAAGCATTTATTAATATGGATGTTCTCTTTTAAAGAGAAACAAATGGTTTGGTAAGCCCAGTGGAAGGGAGATGGGGCCGGCCCGCGGTGTGCGCGGAGGCGGGGAGCCCGGCACCCGGCCTGCCGTGTCCCCCGGGGTCCCCTGCAGCCCTGGGTGGCAGAGAGCGCGGAGGCCGGCGCAGCCCGAGCCAAGGGCGCGCGGGAAAGTTTGTTTTTAATTAAAAGGCAACTCCCTCCCCCCCACTCCCCCTGCGAGAACGAGATGTTTCAGAGCACGGATTTGTTTACCACATTGGAATCTGGAAAAAATAAAGGGGGGGGGGGAGAGCGCATTTTCTTTTGATTTTTACAATAGGAAACGGTTCTGCAGTTGAAATGGAAACCCTTTATAGTCTAAAAACAGTCGAATTGCAGGGAAAGGGGCCGCTGCCGTTCTGCCTCCCTGGCCGGGAACCACGGGCCCGCCCAGTGCCTGCAGGTGGTGGTGGTGGTGGGGGTGCCGGGTGGGCTGCGGGAAACCCCTCTCAGATTGGAGGCCTAGACCCCGCTATGGAGTCCAGAGGGAAACGCTTTCTGCTGGGAGCGAGGGGCAGACACCCGTGGCTCCGGCCCTTGCTTGGAAGTGCAAGCTTCCCAGGCTCCAGTCTCCCTTTCCCTGAATGGGGTGGGGGGTTTGGGGGATGGGGGGGGGGGTCGAATGGGAGGCTGAGAGGTGGTAGAAGAAGGTGGAGGCCCCAGGAACCAGCAGGAGACAGAAGTTGGCTGTGCCCGGCAGCGGATCCACTCCGCGGACTGGGGGTGGGGGCTCGGTGCTGCCCAGCCCAGCACAAACTCAGTGGCCTGCGCTCCCCCCTCCTCCCGCCCCCAGTGAGCTCCATCAGCCGCATCTTGAGGAGTAAATTCGGGAAAGGGGAGGAGGAGGAGGTCGACCTGGAGCGGAAGGAGGCAGAGGAGAGCGAGAAGAAGGCGAAACACAGCATCGACGGCATCCTGAGCGAGCGAGGTAAGCTCGCCGAGGGCCTGCGCTGGGCGGACAGTGGCGCTCTGGTGCTGGGGCCGGAGGCGGCCCAGCTCCCGGGGTGTCCAGGTCTCCTGGCTCCTCCCCACGTTCCCGGGTAAGAGCCTTCAAGTGAGGGACGCACTTGCAATCAAACGAACGTTTTCTCTTTTGCTTTCTCTATCTTACAAATCTTTCTTCCGAATCCCTCCAGCCCCTGGTAGTCTAAAACTAGGAATTGCGTTTTAGGTGGGGGTGGGGGGGTGGGGGGGGGGCTCCTGCCTTTGGGCGAGGGACTGGGCGCCTAGGAGTGGCTGGGGATGGGGAAGACAGTCTGTGATATCCAGGTTGAAGGAACTTTTGTGCCCTCAGGAAAGGCCCTGATCTGCAGTTTCTAACATCAGAAGAGGGAGGGAGGGGGGGGAGAGAGGAGGGGAGAGAGAGAGAGAGAGAGAGAGAGAGAGAGAGAGAGAGAGAGAGAGAGACTCAATACTTTGATAGGCAGTGAGCCCTGAAAGTTGCCCCTCGTCAGCTACCCTATAAACATATATGTGTAAGCTGTCTGCTTTCTCTTGGTTTTAAATTGGTTTTCAAATGCGATGGGGTTTGATTTGTGTGTCTGGGAAGTAAAACGGAGGGGACCTGGGCTTTAGACCCTTAGTGCCGGCGCCACCCGCTCCTCGTTGGCTGCAAACTGGCAGCATCCAGAGAAAACCTCCCCCTCAGAACCACGAGTGCAGCCCGCCTCCCTTTCACTTGCTATGGGTCCTCTTCAGACTTAAAGGTGTCCATCTGCCCCCTCGCAAAGGGAAGTCTACCCTTCGGAGCTGAAGCAGGAAGGGGTGACTGCACAGAGGAGTCTCAGCACCTCAGTAATGTTGGCCTTGGGATGGTTGCACCTCTTCAAATTGGAAAAGGCGCTGAGTCCCTGCCCCCTCCCCTGGCGTTCTCTGATCTGGGGCCTGGATTGTGTAAGGCTGAGTTTTGAGTTGCCCTAGAACAGTGGTCGGCAAACTCTTTAGTCAACAGAGCCAAATATCAACAGTACAACGACTGAAAAATGTTTCGAGAGCCACATTTTTAAAACTTAAACTT
The DNA here is from genome assembly GCA_027563665.1 of Antrozous pallidus. Lineage (NCBI taxonomy): Eukaryota > Metazoa > Chordata > Mammalia > Chiroptera > Vespertilionidae > Antrozous > Antrozous pallidus. The sequence continues at coordinate 25,757,348 of CM050508.1, read as the reverse complement.
CTTCTAATGCCACTTCTTCAAAATAGATTCGCCCAGGCCATGGTATTTTGTGGAAGAGCCACACTCAAGGGGCCGAAGAGCCTCATGTGGCTTGAGAGCCGCCGTTTGCCGACCACTGCCCTAGAGGTCAGGTGACTCTTCAGGTGGGCTTGGAGCGATCACCCGCTGACCAGCTGGGTCCATGGCCCTCAGCCTGGACTGTAGATGGGCCTTCCTTTGGCCTTTCTTGCTCATCCCCTGGACAGACAGATGGGCATTATAAACCAAGGCAAAATCTGTACTCAACCTCTAAAGGACACTTAGATTTAGACGCTCCAAACCCAAATGGCTGCCCTTTTTTAGATGCCCGGGCACCATCAGAAAAACCACCGGAAGCCCTGGCAACTTGCTTCCCTCCCTTTAAAGCAGGGCTCTCCCACGGGCTCCATCTGAGCTTCTTCTTTGAGAGGGGTGCTTCCTTTTTCAGTCTCTGAGGAGACATCTCAGCTTTTATTCCAGCCTAGAGACAGCATGGAGGTGCTGGAGATGGAAGACAGTGAGAAACCAGACACCCCCACACCCAACGGGCCCCTTCAGGCAGGGCGGTGGGGCCAGGAGCCCAGAACATCCCAGAGGCTCCAGAAGGACTGGGGGGAGGCCCAGCTTTGCTACTTGTTGCCGGAGGCGCAGAGCGAGGCAGATCCGAGGCTCCCTCACAGCACAGGCAACCAGGGCCCAGGAGACAAAACGCCCCAAATGAGCTGGTCAAACATTTGTACAACTTTTCCAGCTTTTACAAAGAAGGCCTTCTCTACACAAGCTACACTTGGAGATGAACTTGGGAGACAAAGCCTGGAGAGTCCATTGAAACTCACACTTTAGCTCGGCCCAGACAAAGCTCCGGCCCGCAGCAGCTTGATGTGAACAAAGGAAGGCAACCTTTTTATAATTCAAGGAGAAAAGAAGAGAAAACAGCCCCACAAAGGGCGGCGAATAGACATTATGGGCTTGCAATGAGGGATGAATTATTCAATGAGCCCCAATAGCTGCTGCGCCAGGAAGTTTTATGGACTCTCCAGCGTGAAAAAGTGGCCATTTCACCTACAAAATGTTTCTAGTCTTTTGGGCCGTCTAGCTGGATCGGGCTGCCATTCAAGGGCAATTGCTACCATTTTAAAAACCAGAGAATTCTCCCCAGCGGGGGTCGCACCGTTGAAAACACACACGCACACACCTCCGAGGCTGCAGCCTAATTTAATTTGGGGTTGTCAAGGATGAAGCAGCATCAGTCTCACCAGCGCCTCTAGCTCCCTTTCCCGATGAACCCCGGAAGGCAAGAGGGGCCCAGAGAAAGGAGAGTGCAGTGTAGCTTGAAGGAAAGTTTAGAAACTTCAGAACATTCTCTCTGCTGTTTGGGTATCAAACGTCACAGGTTGCCCCGCTTGTAAAATAGTAGGCATGTTGCTGAAGAGCTCTGAGCGCCCTGGAGGAGGAGCAGGAGGCTGGCCAGCAAGGGGCCTTGGGGTGCCCTGTCTAGGGCGCTGTGCTCACTGGAGGTTCCATCTTCCTTGTGGGGCTGGAGGGTGCTGCTGCCACTGGCTTTCCAGGGGCCATCTTTCCGCTTGTCCGACACTAGGACACATGGGAGAGGCACCCTGAAAGGGGTCAGAGTCACCCTCGCTCCTCCACCCAGGGTCTTGCTCTTTCTCTTGCTCCTTTCACATCCCCAACTTTCCCTGGCCCCTCGCCTAATCCACGGCGTCCGGCCCTGGTGCCCTTGCTGGGTCCATCCTCCCAACACCTTTGCGGGTTGGAAGCGGAGGCTTGGGCGGTCAGGACACACCCAGCCCCACCGCCCGGCCCCTGGCTGGCACAGAGATCCGAGCTGGCGCAGCCCGAGGAACCAAGCCCCGGTCGAAGCATCAGGGGCTATGGGTACGGCCCGCGCTGCGGCCACTCAATGGGCGCCTCTGTTCCTCCCCCGGCGTGGCCGAGCGGTCCCGCGGGCGCTGCCACAATGGGCCGGCCCCCACTCCTGCGCTCTGCGCCGAAGCTCCGCGCCGCCCCCTCCCCTGCACTCTGCCGGCTAGCAGCTTAGCTCTCCGGGCTGCAGCCGACTCAATTGCCTCCTTTATGTCCTTCTCACTTTCATCTAGACACAGCCCGCCCCCCACCCTTCTCTCTTTTTTTTCCCTTGCCTGAGGCTCACATTAGTGAAATTTCTGCAACCTCCCCCCATTTTTTTTTCTTATTTTAAAGAAAGCCCGTAACACAAAAGCAGTGACTAATCAATAGAAACTGCTCCTTCATCATCATCTCCTCCTCCTCCTCCCCCTCCTCCTCCTCCTCCTCCTCCTCCTCCTCCACCCCCCTCTGCTCCCCCTCCTTTTACTCCTCCTCCAGAAGGGTGACGCTTTTCCTGTTTGGGAGTTTTGGGAAACATTTTTGCTCTGTATCGTAATGGAATTAGAGGACAGATGAGGACTGTAAATGGACACGCGACTGCAAGATTGTCGCTTAAATATTTAGATGCAACGTTACAATTACCGACTTGTTGCAGCGGCTTTGAAGTGGCGCCCGGGGGGTTCAGGGGGAGAGAGGCCAGATCGCCAAATTGGTGTTTTGATTGGGGCTGCAGATACATTTCCACGGGGCCTTCCCCGTTTTCGCATCACCAGTGAGCGTGGGAGGTTTGCAACCATTTCAAAGGTTGAGCTAAGAGACCCCAAGCGTAGGTCGGCTGGGGCTTCCACTCCTTTCACATCTCTCCCTTCCTTTTTGACATGTTTTGAAAAACAGTGCTGCTTTTTTTGTTCTTTATTTGAGAAAGTCAAAGTGACAAAAGTTTTGCTCGAATCCTCGCCTGTCCAGTCTGCGCATTTGAGCTCTTCTAAAATGAACGTAAAGATAAAGCAATTAACACGCAAAGGTCTCAAGGTCCTTGAAGCATTTCATTTCCAGTGGAATCATGAAAAGGCCACTTTATGTTTGGCGGCAGCACCACTAAAATCGAGGGAAAGCGTTTCTTCTCTGCGCTCCCCCCCCCCCCGCCCCCCAATCCCCAAAGTAAGCAGGAGAGGACAATTGGGCCCGAGGCTCGGGGATGGAGGACGAACTTTCCCACAGATTAAAATCACTAGGTATCAGATCTTAGGTCTGTGGCACCGGAAGCTTTCTGGAAGTGGACAGCCCACTCTCCAAGTCCATTTGTCAGACTCACGAATCTGACCCAGCGTCAGCCAAGTCTTGAGAGACAATTTCATATTTTCCGAAGTTCTTGCAACACCCAGCACTGCATTTTTAAAAAATGCATTAAAAATGTCAGAATCCGAAGTAAATTAGAACACCCCTCTGGGTTCCCTCTTCTCGTCCCTTAAGAACCTCGAGCGGATTTGCCCGTCGGAAAGACTGAAAAAGGAAGCAGCCGAGTTCGGATGTCGGTTTTTCTCAGTCGCTGATTTGTTTTGTCGGGGTGACTGCTGTATGTTTACTTTCTAGCCTTATTGGAAACATGCAGATTTTCTCATTAATGCTTGAAATCGTATGTTTATTTGGTGGCTTCATTGGATTGTTGATAGCACCGGAGCGGGGGACGTGGGGCCTCCAAGTGCGTAATAATTACCGGAGGGTTATTTAAGAGTCCCCAGGGCTGCGCCATAAAACCGCCGGGCGGTGAGGCGGAACCGGCAAGTGCGCCTGGTGGAGGGGAGCGCAATGTGCAGGATCAGTCAGGTGGATGGGAGGGTTGCCACCGAGCCCGGTCCCAACATCCACGAATACATATATTTTGAGGACAAAAAAAAAAAAAAATCCTCCCTAGCGAGGCGGTTAAATGTTTCCGTTGTCCATAAGGTAAATAACCAGTGAAAAGAAAAAGCTTCGCAACACCAACAAACACACAATGGAAGTGAGAGCCCGAGATTGTCCAGGGCTGGCGCTGAGAAGGTTCTTTCTGTTCGGTGGGGTTCCACCGCAGGTAACTTCTTTATGTGGGTAAATAAAGATTAGAGAACCATTAAGAATGTAGATATAGAACTAACAAGACACTAAAAGGCAATCAAGCAGTCAGTTTAATGCCTTATCTCACGGGTTGCTCTGGGGTTGTTTTACAACTAGGAATTAAAATCTGAAAAGGAAGTTTTCAGCAGCTCTGGCCAAATATTGATTAAGTAGCTGTTTGTTGATGCCATTGTTGCGCATTAAAAGGCCCGGATTGCGGCCCCTCACTGGCCATCTTCTATTGTGAGGGATTCTTAACCACCGAGATCAAAGCGGAATCATTTCAACTTATCTGCCTTGGAAAATCCTCTTTTTCCTCTGAAACCTCTAAGGAGGATTGACTGAATTCTCTTTAAGAAATGGGAACCGAAACCAGTACAAGTCGTGGTTTTATGGAGAAGAAAGTCATGGGGTGTTTCTAATTATCCTAGGGTGATTTCTTGTTTAGAACTTTGGTTAAGATGGAGAATGTATCATCAAATAAATTTTTATTTTGGGAGGTGGTGGGAGGCATGGAAGCTACTGTCTGCATGTGTATACATTTCTAAACATGGGAGTTTCACTGAAGTTGCCTTCCCTGCTGAGTTGATATAAAGGAAAGATGTCAGAGTTTTGCATAAATCTAGGTAAGGAATAATTAAATACACAGGACACGGAGAGTTATGTTGACTACATTTCTCTACTTGTGTTTCCATAGTTTTTGTGTTTATAGATGGTAAGATGTATTTCATGCATATTTTTAAACTCTCTATAATGAGGTAGATGTGTTTGTGTGTATAGTTTGGGCATCGTTAGAGTTTATTTATAAGTTGGTCACTAGGAATTATGCTGGCAGTAAACTATATCCAGTTGCACAAATTAAAGGTTTATTTTCCTATGGATTATACTTTCTGGAGTCATCAGGATCCGAAGTAACAGCACATGGACACTCAGCACTGCTGTAGAATGCTAGGAAACTATTTCCCAGAATGATTTTATGACTTTTTTTTTGTTGATTATTAGATGAACAATTAAAGATTTTCTGGATTAAGAAATTCAGTGTATTTGGAAAGATTTTTCTATTAATATGGGGACTAACATTCCTGCAAGGGCTTTTTGGAAACACCATCTCTGTGCTTGCTTATTTTGCAAATTCCAATGAATCACTCTAAGTGAGCTTATTAAATTTATGCCAGATTCAGACTTTGGGTATTCAGCTGTGCATCATGGATCTGCCTGTGTGTGGGAGTTCCAGGATCTTCTTCTCTGATTATGTTCATTTCAATACTAAGTAATTGTGCGTACAGTTTTATTTGTATTTCACTTTATTTTTCTACTCTTTCTGTTCATTCTTGAATAAGTTGTATCTTGACATACAGGGTCAGAATCATTAGTGGATATTTTAAAATATTTTCTATTATTTCTCCCAATTAACGGGTCATCTACCAATATTCAGATGTTTTTTGATACAGTCCCCCGCATTGCAATGTAGAGCAAAGAGCAACTGCCTGAAATAGGTTAAGCTGGAAGTGTTGTATCTGTTATGATTACCTTCTCCTGGGTCCAGAGGCAGTATTAGGGAGTTCTTTGTTGCATATTCCACATGTACATATATATTTCATATACATACACAGTTAAAGTGACTTTTCCCTTGACACACTTGGATGTCAGGCTATGTGTTCCTGTACTGCCCGGGGACAGCAGAAGTGAGCGCCAAGTTTGGCCTGATCTCAGTACCAAGACAGAATTACTGGCTTAAGAACTATTTTATGTCAATTATATCTCAATAAAGATGGGGAAAAATAAAACTTTGATATCATGGCTCAAAAAAAAAAAAAGAGAGAGAGAGAATTGGCTGCCTTTAGTTGGGGAACTGTGATCAGAGAAAGTGAAAGGGAATTGCAGAAGTTCCCAATATCCTGGAAGATGCACACCAAAGATTTTCTCATCCTTTTCATGCCAGTCTCCGGTAGAGCGTGGCTCAGCTCAGCTTTCGGCTATCCATTGCAGTGTTGGGCCCAGCACCGAGTTCCAACAGCATTGTGCTTTGGCTGGAATCTGGATGTGGATACCTCTCTCCACAAATTATCTGAGTTAGGATAATGCTCTCAACTGAACAGAAATGATTTCTTTTTGTTTGTAACTGGAATGTGCTCAGTTATCAACATGTCCGTTAACATTATAAAACACCTGTTTAATAGAGGTGAGTTAGAAACTTTGCCATTGCCAATGGGAGATATGAAAACCATGGAAAGTATTTGTTGAAGACACGTATGGAATATTAATTTTTATGAATTCTTACCTTTAATGTCTATGTTGTCCTTCCTTCCTGATAAAAACTAACAGGTCATTTCTGCTATGTAAGTGGCCACTTCTCTTGAAAAACAAAATTGTATCTTAATAAAGGGCAGTGGCATAAAATTTAGAGTTTGATTGGAGGCACATTTCTCCTAGAAAAAAAGTCTTGAGAAAGAGTCTTACCTTATACATCACCTATAGCAAACTTTGTAGCATTTAACTTTTTTGCTGCAGGATTTTAAGCAAATAACATCAACCACAAAGAACCCCTTCTTGTTGGGCTGAAGCGACTTGATCAAAATAGTTTGAGTTTCCATGCTCTTGTTAGTGCAGTGATTGGGAAATAAATCTTCCCACATATAACAAATCAGAACTCATGACAGGCAGTGACAAACTAGTGTGTATTTGTTTCCCTAAACCTATTCAGTGATTTACTGATTCTTATGTACTTTTCTTTGGCCATATTTAGTGCATCTACAATAGTTTATTATTAAGAATTTTCAATTTGGGCAGCCAGTTTCTCACTCATCCTGGATCTAATTCCAGTGGGCTCCATTTAAAAATAGCTGACCAAAATGCTTTGTGACAAGAATGACAGGCTCTTGTTGGCTGACCAATATAGAATTAAGAGAGAGGAAATAGCACTGATTTTCAGCATTTAAAAATTTCCAGGATCACATTGAAACTTCAAATAGTTTAGTTTTATGGAGGCTTAAATGTAAATTTTCAAAAATTTTATAAGCGGATGGTGGTTATGTTTCTGGAAACAACTGCTGAATTTAATGTACTTGACCTTATGATGAAAACAGTAAGTTAAGGCAGACTTAAATGCAAGGACAGTTAATGGCTATGCATTTTATATTACAACATGGAGTAGGGTTAGTTTTTGTGGACTTCCATAGTAAATGCTTACATGGTCACATACAAATTTGCATTTTTAACAGGAAGCCTATATTTGTAGGCTTGTGATTTTTATAAGCACTTAAATATGTTAAAAATATAACCACCTAGCCCTATTATTATTATTTGCAAACCCTAGTATAAGGCATAATTTAGCCAGTTAACAGGCACTTGGGCATTGTATGAGGGTATTAATATTCTTTAAAAAAACACAGTTTATTTTTAAACAATTGAAGACTCGTAGAGTCTATCTCCAAACATGTATTTTAAAATTCGTATTTTCAATATATGTTTTATTTAAAATTTTTATTAATTGTAGAGAGAGAAAGTAAGGAAGAGAGAGAGAGAACTATGGATTTGTTGTTCCACTTATTTATGTATTCATTGGTTGGTTTTTGAGCTACCTAGCCAGAATTTCTCCTAATATTGTAAATATATTATTATGGTTAAGAAAATCTTGCCCAAAGGGTGTGTGCATGTGTGTATCTCTCAATTACCATGACAGATTAACCTGAACTAAAGAAAATTAATTGGTCCAATTCATTTTGTTATAAGAAAAGCAACAGACTTCTTCTTTCTGAATCCCTACCTGACCAATTTCCTGATAGCCGTTCACTAAAGCAAGTGAGTTTTTCTTGTGTGCTCTGACTTAAGCATGACTTTGCTTGCCTATGAGAGCACAGGCAAGTGGTATGTTCTTGCACCAACAATTTTGCTTTAAAATTGGTACTAAGCACACTTCAGATGTGACCCCTTGAACTTCAGTTTGGACATCTGTAAGGTGCGCATATCATAACAATTTCCCAGGGTAGTATGAAGATAAAATGAGAAGGTACAAGTGATGTGCAAATTACACCTGTCATAGGGAAACTCAAAATCTTAGGAAAAAATAACTTCTGAACGTGCAGAAAGTGACCTGATTACTGGCAGATGGGCTCTGCCCAAGGGCAGATACAAGCTGAATTCGGGGCTTAGGAACAACAATGAAGACCAATACACATGCCCCCACAAAATCCATCCACTTTCACTGAGTCAAAAAAAGAGTTTATAAACAAAAAATTAAGGTAATAGATCTTATTGATTTAATAGGTATGAAAAATAGTACAATTCTAAAACCACTCACTGAGATGTCAACAGATATTTTTAAAGTACTTTTTATCCTAGTTCTATGAAGAGTACTTTTCTTCCTGAGATGAACCTGGCTTTTAAAAACTCCCCCAAGTCAAACTTTTTCTTTTTCTTTTTTTTAATTTTGCACAAGTTTCCCTCTACCCTCCACCCCCCTGCAATCAGAGATTGACAAAAAGTTGTCTTTTGAAAAAAAGTTTCATAAGGACATTCTTACTCCTGAAATCCTGCCATAATCCTTGGCTTTGTGGAATTTTTTGGTATAATTTCTCATTACGTCCCTTCAGCCTCCTTCATTGTTCTTTAATGTCCTCATAGTTCCCCACATGACATTGTGTGTGTGTTTTTTTGTGTGCATGATTCTTCTTAATCCCTCTCCTTAAAAATTTGAGTTCAGAAATATTAAGGAAACTTTCCAATTTGTTAAGCTGGAGGATACATTTCAATGACCTTTCCATTCGGGCTCCCTCTATCCAGTTTCAGTGGGATGTCTGTGTTATTGGGGTACAATGAGAGGGTGAAAGCTTGGCTTTGGAGGGTTGGAGAGCCCCTGTCCCGTGCCCACCCCTGTTTTTCCCGCTGGAGCAGTTTGCCCGTGCAGCCACTGGAGAAAAGGAAGGTTGTTTTCTTATCCCCACATGCACTGGTCTGACCTGCCTCCGAAATAGGTCAGGCTGGGGCACAGCCAGTTTATGCAGCTGTTGTGGCTTAGGCGTCACAGCAGGCAGCCCCGGCTCCTTGGCCAGCCGGCCCCCAGTGAACGGATAAAAATTCGCTGGCGAGCCCTAGGGTCTTCCTTCTGGACTGCGCTGGCTCCTTAAAGGCTTTTAGATGCAAGGGGACTCCTGGATTATGGGGGCCAATTCTCAGCCTTAAAAAGGAAGCATTCTTTATCCTAGGATCGCTCTCTTGTCTATCCAAACATTCAAGTGAAATACATGCTTTGTCAGATTTTATTTTAAACCATACTTATTTTTGACTGCATAAGACATTCACTTTGTATATAATTCAAAAGATATAAGATGATGTATAGTGATGAGTTTTCTCCCATAGGTCATTTCGGCTCTCTTTCTAGAGTGGCCATAAATAATCAAGTCTGCTTCTCTCTCTCTCTTTTAAAAATATTCTCTTCTCCCCTTTTGCACAAATGATAGTTTACTGTGGAAACTGTTCTGCGCCTTTCCCCCCCCTTCCACTTGAGAATAAATCTCAGCAATTACTCCATACCGGGTCGGATGGTCTCCTCAGCCTATTTGTATAGCTGCATAGTACTCCATCGTAATGGCAAGCAGTGATTTCTTTAACAACATAGGTTGTTTCCAATCTAACAACACCATGTGGCACATGTGTGCATTTATTTGTAAAAATAATTCCTCCTTGGGAGGGACAAAGGGAACGGCATTTGTACTTTTGATAGCTCTGGTGGCGTTTGGGTTCTGTGTTGAGAACAAATGGTGGAGGAATGCGTGGTGAGCTTGGAATGGGAGTGTGTTTGCCATTTGCGCAGAAGAAAAAGAGATACTTTTCTCTGCCACTGCTGTGTATAGAAGCATAGGGTTTGAAGTTTTTGCTTTGGAAGATGCTCTACCAACGGTGACTACCTTCTGCAAAATCCTCTAATATTCACCTGTTTCTCCAAATGCAACATTCTTTAAACCCAAAAACTTTTATTTACTTATTTGTTTCTCTTCATATTTTTTTTCTTGTGTACTGTTCACTTCACTCCCATCAAAAATTGCATATGTATGTTAAACATTCTTATTTTTCTTTCTGCACTGGAAAAATTATGGATAGTTTTAGTATAACAACGTAGAGGCGACGTGTTCTGATTATTTAGTTACAAAAGAGAAATTGTCTTTCAGGGTCACCAGGTTTGATCTAGTGAGAGGGCAGGTTATGAATACTAAAATGTGGTCTTGCATTTCTGATTTTTGAAAAATGCTGGCCCAATGCTCTACAGGTTTCTTGAGTTTGGTGAAGGCTGATTTTGAAATTTATGAACGTTTAAGGGCTATTCAGGCATTCCCTTCTGCGCACAAAAGACTATTTGTGTCCTTGCACATACCTTGCCTCCTTCAAATCATTTCAGCCTATTTTTTCTTAAATTCGATGCCAGGGAATTTGGTCGTCGATGCTGCTGAGTACCTGGCTTTTTAAGCTGAAAGTTCGAGTCCATGAAATGAGCCAGGAAGAACTGTGCTCCAACCACAGAGAAAAACAACCCCCTCCAAACACTCCTGACAAAACTAGAGATACGAACACTGATAGCAAAATGTTTCAAGTCATTCCTTCTTAGGAATGAGCCTTTCAGGAATAGAAGAATGAGTCAGGGGCTACAGATTTATTTTTGAAAATAAAGATCTTGATCCAGTTTTAAGAACAAACAGAAAAATGAAAACAGGTCTTTTTCTCTGGACTGTTCTGGCTACCAGGCGGGCCCCAGAGTGGGTCGCAGGCGGGAGGCAGGAGGCAGGAGGCAGTTCTAACACTAGAACTTTGGTTTGTGCTCAGACAGAACAGTGGGCTGGGTGCTCTGGGTTCTCTTCCTCTGCCCCCCCCGCCCCACTTGCTTGTGGAAATCTGAAGGAGTCCTTTCAGGAATGTAAACAGATCTGGCATTAAGACCAGCTGCAAAGAGCTGAGAGGAATTAAACACAGCACACCCCCACCCCCGCCACCGTCCCCCATCCCAGCTCTGTGCATAATTTGGATTGAATCAGGCCCATAATTTGCACCATCTGATTACTACCTGCAGAAGTATTCGGCTGTCCACATAGGAAGAAGGGTGCAGGGAGAGTCAATCCCAAGGAGAAAAATGTTGATTTGTTTGTCAGGTGCCTGTGATGTTCTCCACAGAAATGTAGAGCATGGAAACTAAGTGGTTTTCAGGCCTGAAAGTGTAAGCAAACTAGATTCAGTGGCATGTTGTCACATTGCTGTCATCCACACAGGTAAAGGGAAGTAGCAAGCAGAGAGGCCTTCTCCAGGGGACTGACTCTATGTCGGAGAGCAGGGAATTTGGTGGGAAAGCTGCCCTTTCTCTCCTAGACTTGCAACTTTTCAAAATAAAAAGGGACCCCTGAGTGCATCAGGCAGAAATGCTTCACGTTCCATTGCAAGATCCCTGAGCGAATGGGATCTCAGTGTCTGGATTTGTTGGTTATATTTGGGAAAAATTTTTGGAGCTTCTCACATCCTTTCAGACCATTTGTAAAGGGGGCTGGGGGCCCATGCACTTCAGAAAGTTTAGCACATCAATGGGGGTCTCCTCACAGTGCCTCAGGGAACCTGCCAGAGCAGGACATGCTTCGGGCAGCTCTCCAGTGTGGAAGCTTTCCAGGTGGTAGATTTGCTTGTCTTCTGTGCAGACAGGGCACATCCGGGGCTTGTGTGGGTGCGACACACATTTATCAGGGGGCAGTAGGAAGTCGACTTCTACAGTTTCTTACCAGAAGCCGATGTCTGCTTGTGGTCACTGGCCCTGCCAAGCTCTGAATGCTTGCTGAATTTCTGTCTGAAAGAAGAAGGCAAGTGGAGGACTCGGCACTTGGCATCAGGTTAGAACTGCAGAGCCAGGCTAAGAGTGCAGAGGCGGGGGTGGGGGTTGGGTGGAGGTGGGGTGGGGCATGCAAAGCCTCCATTGTACCGGGATCAGCTCCAAGTAGAAGGCCAAGGTGGACACTCAAAGCCTGACCTATGTTGGGTTCACCGTCTGGGCTTTTCTCAGTGAACTTCTGGGGCTTGACGCCTCTCTGTCTACTCCCCGCCTGGGGAAAGTGTCAGCTGGTCTGCTCAGGGCATTCCTGAGCATAAAACCACTCGGTAGCTGGAAAGGCCACCTCGTCTTGTTTCCATCAGAGCCTCACTAAGTGGTCAGTAGATCTTCTGCAGGTCAAAACGAAGTCCTCATTATTGGTCACACCTTTGTGTCATGCTGTCCTTGGTAGGAAACTTGAAACTAAGCCACAGCAGAGGCTTCTGTTCCTATCAGGGCCCTAGCATATACCTTGGGAAGATAAGGAGAGGAACAATGTCCTTATTACAAAATAGCAACGGGATTAGAGAAACGGCTTTGGTTTGAATCTTTGTTTGCTGGCTGACTTTGTCATTTTATTGAATTACTATAATTTAATGTTTCTAGCTTAAGCTAATGATTTCCCCTGAAATGGATCCTTTTTGTTATTATTTTTTAAAATGCAAAACCCAAATTAAATTAATTAGGAGAGACAATGACTATCTTTTACATTCAAATTTATGGTTCTTGGAAAATCCTTTTGGCAAAACTTTAGGAAAAATAGAAAGAACTGTCACTCACACTGTAGTTTATAGGAAATAATGTTACCAGAACAAGTTTGGGCTTTTTATAGGCTTTTTAAAATCTTTCTACCTCCAGTCCTCCTCCCCCAAACTGTTTGAAAATGCCGCCCCCCCCCCTTCCTTTTCCAAAGGCCTCTATAAGGTGACCTTCCGTAAAAAGAGGGAGGCCAATCCTGAATGTTGTCCTCCCATCCTTTTCTGCCCCCGACCCCCCCTCCCCCATCCAGCTTCCATCTGGCTCACTTTTCTCTTGCGTACCCCAACTCCACATACAGATATAACATTGAACTCTATCTCATTCACATTGTGACTCAAACAGTTACCCTCCCAAAAGGACCCTGGGGGCTGATAGCTTAGTAAGAAAAATGAATCCCTAATGCAGAATTTCAGTATCAGAGTAGCCAAGGTTTCTCGTGGGGGTAATAGATAGTTTCTCCTGCCCCCCTCCCTAGATGATACCCCAGAGGATCCTATCTTCACTGTGAACAGGCTGAATGGTTCTGTGATCAGGGAGCTCCTTGCTGGCGAGCATGATCTGGTACCCCACTGGGCCCCACACAGCCATCCCCGTCTGCTGGATGGGGGGGAGGGGGGGACGGGAATAAAAAAGGATAGGGGGACAACCTGGAAGGAGGTGGGACCTAGGGCATCCTCCACCACAGGTAGGTTTCGCACACTTCTGGGCTTCTTGGCAAAGAGCAGGCCCAGAAGAAAGACATGAATCCCTAATGCAGAATTTCAGTATCATTGTAGGCAAGGTTCCTGGTGGGGGCAATAGATAGTTTCTCCTGCCCCCATCCCCATTTTAGGGCCCATTTTTCCTCAGAGCTTAAAACCCTCCCCTAGGAACAGATGTTTGATCTGAATTCTTAGCCTCTAGTGGCTCCTGGACAGTTGTCAGAAGTCAGAAGTGAGGCTGCCCTCCTCAAGAGGACCAGGGACAATCGGCATCTGTAGTGGATCTATTGGGAGGGCTTCTGGAAGGCCAGACCCCTGGACTTTCAGGGCTGGGTCCAGGAGAGCCTCAGAAACACATTGCCATGGAGGATATAAGCCATGAGGGTCCCAGGGGAACAGCTGGGGTTTATTCCACCTGTGACTTGTGGAACTTGGAAACAGCTTGTTGTGTCTGTGGACAATTGAATGATCTTAGATTCCTGCTCCACCCCCAGCGTTGGCACTGAGACTTGATCAGTGTTTTCTAAGTATTAGGTAATGGTGGTGGACACATCTGGAAACACCCCACTTCTTCCCAGACCCTCTCAAGTGGAGGGGTCATTGTCAGAGGTGGGTTTACCAGAGAGCAAGTGGACTTCAGGGTCCAGGGCCTCTCACCTGTGAGCCCTTGCAGGCTCTGGTAGGGACCCTGACAATGTCTTCATGTTACTGGGTTTTTGTAAATGTTACAAAATTAAGATATGCTGGTGTTTATTTCTCAAGAGGGGCTCCCTAAATTATAAAAGCCCTAGGCCTCTTTTTTATTTTATTTTTACTTAGGATAAAACAGATAGAAGTGGGGAAAGGTGAGCTCCTTATAAAAGGAGTATGGGCCTGGTACAGCCATGTGTGAAAGCAAAATGATAATAATAATAATGATAATAAAAATAACAACAACCATAATGCTCAGTTACCATTCACTTGTGACTTAGAATTTCCAGGATGCTTCCTCATTTCTTATGTCTTGCCTTGTTTACTATGGAGCCAAAGTCTGGTTGTGGCGCAGCAGCCTCAGTCTTTGCAGGGAGCTCCACAGAGGGATCCTGGATGGAATCCTCACAGAGGATGAGGAACATCCATCCATGCACTAGACACGGGAAAGTGGGCAAGACCTTTACATTCATTGGATTTTGGCTCCTCAGCTGGCAAGGCTGCCTCAGGCAATTTTGAGTTGTTTCTTGTAGGTCTCTGAAACTATGACTGTGACCAGGTTGCGTTCCCTCTCTGGACATCATCCTCCCTTCCTCTGAAAAAAGGGAAGCATTGGTGAGGTGAAGGCTACTATCTCTCTCAGCTTGGGCAGGCTGTGAGCCAGGCCACATTCTGGTTAAAGAAACAGTGGGGCCTCCAGGCAGCCAGGGAGTCAGGGTAACAATGGAGAGGCCCTTAGCCTCTTGATGTCTTAGAAGGTGAGCAATGCCAGTCTTACTTCTGGGAGGAAGCACGCCCTGGTTCTGGAATAGGGAGGGTGGGAAAGGAGCTTGCTGAGCCATTGAACAGGGGGACATACTGGCTGTTCTTTATCTATGTGGAGAAATGCATCCAGGTGGGAGATGCATGCTTTTTGTACCTCCTGTCCTAGCTGAGGCTTCCAGATGAGAATGGAAAGGCCTGGGCATCTTGTTTAGAGACCTTTCCCTGAAGTTAGAGTTGCTTAAGCAAGACCATAACATTCTCTCTTTCAAAACATCCGAGGCTAGACATTTTCCCCTGTGTCCAGAAAGGAACACATGAGATTTCTGATAGCTGACCAAGTCAAAGCTAGAAACTGGGCTGGAGGAGAGAATCAGACAATGGTGCCTTCACTTCATGTGATTCTGCTGACAAATCTTAAATGTAAATCAGCTCCCTCACTAGTAGGTGTAAGAAACTGAATTGGACAAATAAGATATATATATCCCCTGAGTTAAAACACACACATATATATTCACGAATAAGAAAACAGTATTTGAATCAATTAAATTTTTCCATGTAAAGCAGAAGTTGTGAGCAAATTCGTAAAGAGTAAACAGGAAATAATGTCAAATCTGAAAACTTTTGTTTTCACCAGGACTTTGCTGAGAAGCATTTTAGAAACTTGGAAAGAATGAAAAAAAAATCTATTGTTACATTCATAATTCAAGGCAAGCTGTCACAGCCTAGCAAGAGAATATTTTAATAGTTTCCCCTGCACTTTGTACTCTTTTATTTTTGTGGGGGAAAATTATTTTAAAAATCAACATAGACTTCATATTGTGTTTTTAGGTATATATTCTGAAAGCAGAGAATGATTCATTCAAATGCTGCAATCTTTAATTGCAAAGATCAAATAATAAAATTAACAATGTTAAATGCATTGTGAGAATTTGTTTTTTGTTAGAGGAAATTTTAGAGCATATAAATTTTTTATGAATCTAATATCTGTGGCTCAAATTTTGTTGCAGTTTATCTTAAACAAATAAGTCTGTGGAAATGTAAGCAAATACTGCTACAAAATATTTACCCCTCTTTTAAAATAGAAGCTGAACATTATAAAATGAAAACATCAGGAACAGGAACTCTACTCCTTTATACAGTCAGAATAATAAGTTCTGCTGTTTATCATATGAAAGAGTTTGTTTCTGTTTTTCTTAGTTATTATCCTGTATTCAGATCAAACGTATTGCAACTTTGAAGCTTGAATGGCAAATAAAAATTTTTATTTGATAAGAAAGTCACTACTTGACTTGTAGATTAAAGGAGAAATCTGATCTTAGCTACTATTAGTAAACATTAGAATTTTTTTGTGAGTGACTGCATACAAATCAAAACAAATCAAATTATTGACTCCACTCCCCATATCCATAAGCAAACTTTTGAGTTATACTATCACATGAATTGGGTTCCAACAGGTTGGAAGAAGTGAATTTGTGAGTGTTATGGAATTATTTACTTAATGAAGTTTGAATAGCTAGATTACTTTGTGACTTAAAACAGCAGGCATTTATAATGTTCTGCCAAGTTTGGGGTGGTGAGCAGTGCTGGATTTGAGTATTTGATTTCCTCTACTTATTTTGTTTTCATGTTATTTTAGGGAAGTGCTAGTTGAGATTCGAAGAAGAGTTGTTATTCTGTTTAACTATATAAAAACATTAAAACATTTTAGAGAATGCAAAAATACATATGTTTCAGGTTATAATATTGAGGCATCTTGGATATTTGAATAACATTTCCACTCTAAAGTAGTGAAAGCAGACTCAATTTTTAGCTGCCGTTCTACAGGAGATTACGTTTGCTGGTTCAAGTAATTCGAACACTTTGGAAGAATACTTCAACTCTTCAGTGGTGAGACATCTACTGTTTTCCATGCTGCTATTAAAAGAGGTCTTAGTTTAAAAATTTATAGGTAGACTACTAGTTTGTATGCATAAAAGAAAATGAAATGAACAAATGCTAAAACTAAACTCCAGAATGACATTCTATGAGATAATATAATACAATATAGTATGATATAATACATTCCATTGAAATTATGAATATTAATAATGTTTAAAGGCTTTGTTACACAATTCCTTTTGGATATTTGAGATTAAAACTACTCCTTACCAATTTGGAGAAAATGAAACTGTTGTTATTTGAAAGGAGGAGGGACCGACAGGGCAGATCACATTCTGGGGAGTCCTTATTCCAAACATTCTTCAGCCGCTAAGGATTCTGTACATTTTATTTCACAAGTTCTTTGTGAAGTTTATTTCTCACATCAGGACGAAAAAGGTAATTTTTCCTAGAAATCAAGTAAATTACAACCCCCAAACTCACTTGTGGGGCAGATTACAATGTAGACTTGCTTTTATTCAAGTGATGGGAATTTTCTGAAGAAGGAAATGCATCGAGGAACCAATTTAAGAAATTACAGCACCTACTTTGTTATATTGTTGTTGGAATTTTATTCTATAGTCCCAAGAACTGTCAAAGTACCCAAAGGAAAAAATGAGTTTCTCAACAGAAAAAGAAAAAGAAAAAGGAAAAGAAAAAGAAAAATACCTAGAGATGTTCAAACTTACAAAACAATTGTCCCCACTAAGCTCTGTGCAGCTTAAAACACAACTGAATATTAATTCTATCGGACCTAGTTGACTTAAAAGCTGGGATGGATCAGGAGCTGATTTTTGCATTCCTTCATTTTCCACTCTTTTGTTCACTTGACACACAGTTTTCATACACGGGCTTTGAGGCAACCACGGGCGCGATCTCTGAACAATCTGTTTGAGGAGGAAAGGGCTCTTCCAACCAGCAGCCAGAGTTTTAATTACATACGGTTCATCCTGTCGGTCTCAAGCAGCTGAAGAAATAGCTGTTGGCGGAAAGGTACCAATGAACTTATGTTCACTGGTGTTAATGCGGCAAAGAATCTTCTTGGTGGCTAAAACACACACACACACACACACACACACACACACACACACACACACACACACGACCCCAATCCTGTGATGATGATTCTTTTTAAAGTTAAGAAGAATCACAGTGAAGCGGCATTCCTGTTGGTGGAGCTAGACTCAGTATGGTGTTGTCAGGGACATGTGAGGTTGGAGAAATTATTTTGTTTATTAATTCAGGTTACATGTCCAGCCAGACTGGCTGGAAGAGAAAGGAAGGAGAGGTGTAACTTTAAGCACACACTGATTTGTTCTTATTACATAACAAAAGTCTATTTCTTTATCATGTTATCATTCAGTTAATAAAAATTAGCTACAATAACAGCATCAACTTAAAAACCCCTCAAAGTCCAGGGGATTTTCTTTCACAATGAACATGAATACTGTTCAGAAATACAAACAGTCAAAGGATAACTTTAGGTCTGAAAGAGAAACCTGGCAAGGGTAATTGAATAAGCCTGGGTCCCTTGACTGTGTCATGGTGAGGGCAGTCAACATGTCATAATTAGGTTTATTGAGGGCCATTCCAACAATCTGCTTCTATTCTTCCTGCCTTATTGTCCACAGCTAGGCAAATAGCCAAGGGACAAAAGGAATCAAGTGCTGACAAAACATGAAAGAGGAAAAAGATTTAGCTGCTTTTATCAAAGAAACTGAGAAGGACTTTGTGTAAATAAAATAAGTGACTGGCCAGCCTGCATTTAGGCAATGCCGTTTTCATTAGAATTAATTCTTGACATATTGGAAGAGTTCCAAGGGAAGGATTTCTACTTCTGACAAGTTTAATTTGTAAATTAAAAACAGTTGGTTAAACATGAGCCTCCATCAACAAAACTTAACCAAAGCCATACACGGGCAAAGACCTAAGCAGGTGAAAAAGAGAATTACTTTGAAAACAAAGTCTTCCCCCAAATTATGCAAATTCTTATTACTTCATAACAAATGTTTCCCGTTGGAGCCTGCAGCAGGATGTCTGCTCCTAGAGGTTTGTTTAGATCGCGTTTTCTTCCCCTGTAAGCCTCTTCAGTTGACATACACTTACTCCGGGCTGGTTCTTCCGAGAAGTGGCTGCAAGCTCCGAAGAGGCTGCCTTATGTTTATTTTACAAAGTCAAGCTGATACAAGTTTTGTGAGTCTACAGATTTCAGGACAGCCAATTCTTCCGAATGTGCTTCTGACTCCTCACTGGGGTACCCGTGGAGGCAGCTCTGCAGTGTTTCCTGAGCTGAATCCAAGACCCCAGGTCCATGTTGTCTGGTAGGAGGTTGCATGCGACGCTAGCAGCTTGGTGGTTGTGATGTGATGACACAGAGAAAGGGAAAGCCGGCACGTTGCAGCGAGATCCGCTGGCATCTGGACGAGGCTTCCACTTCAGCTAAACAGCTGCTTGTGAGGCTGGCACACCTTTTCTTGTTTCATTTTTTGCAGCTTGCAGACTGAGCTTCCCAGAGGGGCCTTTCCCACAGACCTGAATTTTGGAGCACCTTTTTTTTCATGTTGCAAATTGGCTGGTGGCTAGAGAAAAGAATGCTCTCCTAAAGGATTTGTCCCTTGGGAATATAAATTTTATTTGCATATCAAATGCCCCTTAGTTCTATTGAGTGTTACATAGGAAATAAGAAACCTATTGCTCGGGTAGCTTCAGTGGCTAGGCTGTTTAGATTTTATTTTATTTTATTATGTTTTTAAAAAATCACTTCTTCAGGTCTTTTTTATTAATCTGATTTTTTCTGAGAGAGCGAGATATCAATTTGTTGTTCACTTATTTATGCATTCATGTGCCCTGACTGGGAATTGAACCCACAACCTTGGTGTATCAGATGACACTCCAACCAACTGAGCTACTAGGCCAAGGCCAGACTGTTTAGATTTTAACACTTCACATTGCTTCACCTGACATCAAGGTACATTAGAGATTTACGTTACCTTATTCCTTGACACTTGAAATTAAAGTGAAAAAAATTTTTCTCACCTCAAAGCATCATATTATTCCATCAGACAGGGGTGTGGAAAGCACTTGTGGAAGTGTAAAGCCCTAGACAAATGCAAGATACAATCACTGTGGTCAGCATCAGATTATGGCTGTGTTTGAATGGCATTTCTCAATGGCTGTATTCATATGACGGCCGCTTCCGGGGAAGCATTGGAGCATTTGGTCCAGACACTTTCCTTGTGGCTCATTAAGCTGGAATTGCAGTGCCTTGAAGTTTATTCCACTTGTGGATTTTGGTAAAGAAACCACACCAATTGGACTGCCCAAATCTAACTCTGCACCAGATACAAGTGTGGTTTGTGAAAGGTGTGGCAGCCGAAATACTCTGCTTTTTGTCCCCCGGGCCATTCTCGAATGAGCTGTGTGACCAAAGGAAGTTCAGTAGCCACACTGGTCTGGATTCCTCTGCGTGGGGGTATAATGCTTGCTCCAGTCCCTCAGAGAATTCTGATGTCTTACTGGCTCTGAACACATTCAAGGTTCTCAACAAATATAAAGTATTATTTACTTTTGATCTGCTCATTGCTTTTGCAGTCACTGAAACAAGACTGGATAGCTGATCGATTTGTCTTAATACTTTCTCAGATTAAGAAGAATTAAGTGGATCTTCCTGTGGTTAGAGCAAAATACACTGAAATAATTCTGTAGCCAGGACATATGGGACCTAGTTGCTAGGATAACATTGCTTTATTGCAAAGCAGCACACTGGGCATATCTAGTAGAAGAGTGGTATGAGGGAAACTGCCACTCTTAAGGGTTTGGATTCAGGCAAAATAAGTCTTTTGATTTTCACATTGTTCTGATGCCTGTTGGCTCATGTCACAGACTGGAAGGCCCAGAGGGCCAGGAAGGACTTTCTCTGGAAGGTCTTGGAGATTTATGCAGACTGGCTGACTCTCTGACATTTATTCGCTGCCCTTTTTTCACTCTGTTTTGGCAACTATGAACCAGATGGACAAGCTCATGGAAAATAGGGCCAGTGAAGAGAGCATGCTTTTGATTTCTTCAAAGATAAGGCAGAGCTTCTTCTCTCTTTTCAAACAGTGGTGGCAATTTTATGTGCACGAATTCAAAACTGGCAACTCACTTTTGGAGACTGATGGAAACCCTTGAACAAGGACCTTCCTTGTGACATCACTGAGAGTAACATAAGCTCTGTTTACCAAGGCGTCCACCAAAGCAAGGTCCAGGCGATGGTCCCAATGTTATGTCTACCAGCGGCCAGCCGTCCACTTTGTAGCTGGGCAGCAGGGGTGCTATCTGAGCTCTGGCTAAGATGATAATTCATCAGGACTGAAAGCCTTTCTTAATCACCAACCTCTCCAAAAGCAGGATGAGGAACAGGGGAAACATGGCTTACTATTTCACTCTGTAATCACTTATGATTTGAGCTCTATTTTTACCTTAGGCTGACCTCTGGGGCTGTGGGTGTACTCACTCTGTGGTTTCAGCTACAGTATTACAAGGGGACAAATGATGACAGTGTCCCTAAGCAGGGATTTTTATGGGAGAAATGGAAAATATGGCCTACATGTGCAGATAGATAGATACATAGAGAGATGTGTTTATAGTTTTAGTCTCAACCTAAATTCTCAGCACTGCAAAGAGTTAGTGACACATCAATAATTTAGGCAGAAATATTCACATCAAAAGGGATCATGTCTTTAGCACTGGGACATTTTTTTTCGGTGACAGTTACATTTTGCCCCTGCATCTTAAAATCATCCCATTTTTCCTCTGTTACTCAGGGCATACAATTTCAGACTGAAAATACTTGATCTCAGGCGCATTGTTGAACTTGGTCCTCAGATTTTTAATGTTAAAATACAGGATTAGAAATGGTGAATGAATTTGCTAATAGAGTGCAGCTTTTTTTTTTTCTTCAAGGGAAGTGTAAGAGGGGGATGTGCTCACAGATTTCGCCCTATTATTTATTTTATGCTGTGTCTGTTTGTAGCCTTTAAAAAAATTTTTTTTTTGTTTACTCTTGTTTGTCTGAACTAATCACTATTTAGGGAAAAGTCCTCTCAGGACTGTCTCCCCTTCGAGGCCTTCAGCCTGGGTGACCAGTCAGGCATAAAAACGTGCTTATCTGCAAATGAATGGCAGCTCTTTGCTTCATTAAAGCCCCTTTCTCTTTTGGCACTCGCATTGTGACCCTTTGATATTAATTCAAAGGGCAATTAAAGAATGCGGCCCATCTTTGAAGTGAGGCATTCAGGGCAAGGGTAAGGATGAACCTGGGCCTCTGATGGACTGTGTGTATTCAACAGGCCTTTTCAAGGCAGTTTGAAGTGAGTCAAAGAAAATGGGCAGGAGAAGGTCAAAGAGAAAAAAGGGGCTAAAGAAACAGTCTGTATTTGTTCGGAGTATTAGCCAAGCAAACTGCAAATAGCAACAAAATGAAACAGTTAATAGAGCAGCCAGACAGAGCCATGTCAATCACTTAACTTGAACAGCGTTAGGCCTGCGGAGGCTCCCTCCACTGTGTTACCTAATTATCTTGGGAAAGGCAGTAACTGGAAGTAATGGTATTGTATTTCTTTCTGCTTACTGCCCAGAAAAGGTGATAAATACTCACTGCTCCGTAATTATGCGACATATATACATAAAGAAGGAGGAGGAGGATCGAGGAGGGGGGGCGGCGGGGGCTGCACTGAAGTTGAGTTCCTAGCAAAAGGGCCAAATATGGCACAAATATGGCATCTTCTAACATTAGCATGCTGGAGGATCACTTTAACTCGATTCATCTGGAGCTGGCTGAAATATGCATGATTTTTCTTAACAACCCTTAAAGACAAACACGTTTACCCATCTAGGAAAGTTCTTTTTGAGGGGGAAAAATTAGCCTGCAAAAGCTGTGCTCGAATAATATGGAGGACTTGGCCAGCAGTCCCTTCTGCACCCTGTTGAGGAGAGGAGGAGATTCAGAATGAAGTTGGCCACTGGGCTCCTTTTGGTCCCCATTGTGCCTGGCTGTTGACATAGCCTTGGGGGGAAGGTAGCTGGGAATTACAGATGTTACCTAGAGGGGTGAGGGGAGGAGGTGGGACAGGGGGGCTGATTGGAGGCTGGAGAGTTTTGGATTCCACTCTTATTGGTCATTATAAAAAACAACAAAAGGACAAGATCAACCAAGCACTTCTTTTGAAAGTGTGAGCAGATTTAAAAGCGATTTCCCTACTGTCCCAGGGGAATTAGGTAGAGAGGGGAAAACCCCACACACCCATATGAATGTCTGCAGATAAGTCGACAGAGCAGAACCCCATGGATTTAAAGAAGCCCTTGAGGACTCTGTTCGGATTATTCACAACATGGGCTGTTGTAGATTTTTTTCTTTGATGTCGCTTTTGTGCATAATGGGTTTTGTGTGGAGGAACAGTGATAAATCTGAAGGATCTGTTATGCAGCTTTTTGACAAACTGTTCCAGAATGTAGCTATTAATATAAAAGTCTCTGCCTTTGTAAAAAGTCCATATTGAAACAAGTCTTCAGTTGCTCTGCCTTTTAATACACCAACCATACCCTGGCTCTTGAAAACTTTATTTTCTTAATTTTTTTTTTTTTTTTAGAGAGGGTGGGGGTGTCACTAGGGTGAATTATATACAAAACTAGAAAAACAAATTATATAGTTAATTTTTAAACTTATTGAGAACTTCAGCTAGTTAGTATAGTCAATCTATAAATTCTCTCTCCTATCCTGCTGATGGCTATGCCAGGAAAATGCTAGAGGACTCATGAGGCATTTCTGCCACAGAAACAGTCAACAGAGCAGTAGCTGCTTAGCCAACAGGAATCCACTATGTGAATTTGTAAACTTCCTTAGGCATCTTGGGAGAAAAGTGCCATAAAAAACCCCAAATAATAAAAAATATATAATTTAATAATAATACCCCAAATAATAAAAAAATATATAATTTAATAATAATTGTTAAATGGGGAAATAGGCAATAGAAATCAAACAAGCTAGGACATTTTCACCAATAGTAACCATGAAACTTTAGAAAGAGGACATTTCTTTTTTCTTGGTAATTTTGAAAAGTTGTTTCAAAAATATATAGCTCATATTGACGTCCCTTTTTTTAGGATGACAAACAGTGTCTGCAGATCTTAGGGAATGTCCATGACCTCAGAATACTGACACATTGCTGTGACTTCCAGATCAAAAGCAACTGAAGGGGGAAGAACTGGGGGCTCTTGCTTTTCATTGTGCTCTTCTCTCTCCTTCTGGGTGATTTGCAAAGTTCCACCAACTTTCACCTTTTCAAGCATCTTTTTTCCTACTCTTTCCCGGATAAATCTCACTTGTTTGTTGCGGGCAGTGAAGGCTGGGGAACAGTGCAGATGAACTGTTTGTTTTCCTTTACGTTTTCTGTTTCAACTTTGCCCACCTACCTGAACTATTAGAATCACACACCATCTCTAGGTAAGGCTATGGTTCTGAAGTCAAGATCGGTTTTACCATTTGCTCTGCCTGGACCTTGGTCAATTTGGATCGAAGTGTCTGGATCTAGATTACAGAACAATGGTAGTTATTAGACTTGTACATATAGGTTCAATGCCACACGTTTTCATAGGTTTACAATGCAGTGAACCCACTTCTAAGCTGTTCCTAGAGGTACATGAAGAATCCCTGGAATCTGTCTGATCTTTAGGACCTCATGGTTTTAGTGGTTCTCGCAAATCAGGATTTATATCAGCTCATTCAAGGGCCAGATGATGACAAAGCAACAATCTAAATGTACCTCTTATTTTATAGTTAAGGACAGAAGTTTGGAGAGGCTGAGTAACACAGCTTGTGAAAGGCAGAGGAGGGCTGGGAATCCAGGTTTGCCTGACTCCACAACTTGAACTCTTGACTGTCACACAGTGTAATTGTCTCATAGCTTTTGGGAAGACAAGTGGCATTAAGAGAGTATTTAGGAGGGAACCTGTCTTCCTTCTAAATTATCATATAGTAAAAGTGAGCCTAGTGCCTGTGCAGCTGGTATGTCTATGAAAATGAGACCAATAATAGTATTTATCTTATAAAACGGGAATAGAAACTATATGAGAGAATCCACCGGGCACAGTGCCCCTCAATAAGCACCAGGTATTCTCCTTGTTAAACTTATTTGTGGGGTGTGGTCCTAATGTAGGTTTCCCAGGAAGCTAATAATCTTAAGCTTAAATTTAGGGCTTTTATGTGTAGGCACCCCTGAGAATGCTGAGAGTTTGCTGAGTGCTGTAGAATGTTCTAAATGAGGAAACCAGGACATAATCAGGTTGTTTCTATGTGAGTATTCCTAATAAGTTGCCTCAAGACATGCACATAAAAGGGAGTACCAGTAACTTAGTGTCACTTCCTTCCCATTCTATACAAATATTCACTTTGTACCTGGATATTGCATTTGTTATATTCTTTTAAAAAGAGAGGGTCCCCCCAAACCCATGTCAGCTACTGGCAGCTACCAACACTTAGAATGACTGGGAAAGCATAGAACTTGGGAATAGGAATTCTTTGTAAAACAAGGCTAACAGAACTTATATGAAGAAGGAGAGACTAGAATTTGCTCAGCAATCAATTGAGACTATTATGAGAAACACACCAGTCCGCACAAGGCAACTACACTTGAATCGAATGGCTACTCTGTGCCAGCTACTGGAGAGAATCATGATGAATAAGATACGCCCTCTCCTCTCCAGCAGCCTATAGTCTGGGGGGAAGGTGGTCACATGAGTAGATATATGGATTTAATATGTGGAAGTATTTTTAAAAGTCCAGGGCACTGTGGGAATGTAGGGGAAGGTCATCTGGTCATGGATTCTTCCTAGAGGAGAAGGTCTCAGAGCTGAGTGCAGAGGGTGACTACCACAAGGAAGACTAACAAGGAAAGGCAATATATGCAGTGGGAACAGCATGGGCCAAGGCATGGAGCAGTGGAGCACACAGTGTTTGTGGAAATTGGAAAACAGCTCAAGACAACAGGTGTCTTGCTATATGTTTTGCCAGAATGGCTCAGTCTTTAAATACAAAATAAGCCTTCCCCTCTCTCTCTTATGTTCTGTTAAAAACGAACAAGCAATATACTCTAAAACACAACCACATTTTCAAAGGGTAGGTGGGACACTTTCCTGGCCCAACTATACTGAGATGTAATTCATGTATAACATTGTGTTAGTTTAAAATGTATTCATTTGATATGAATATACATTATAAAATGTTGATTTGGTGCATTTATATATTGCAAAATGTATTAGCTAACACCTATATCATGTCACAGAATTCTTTTTTTGTGGTGTGACTATTGAAGATCTGTCTTAGCAACTTGCAAGCATATAATATAGTATTATTAATTACAGTCACTATACTGTATGTTAAATCCCCAGAACTCACTATCTTATTTGTACCCTTGACTAATATCCCCTTTCTCCCCTCCCCCCACCACCTCCTACCACACAATCCCCAGTAGTGGGTAACACTATTCTAACCTCCATTTCTAGGAGTTTGGCTTTTTCAGAGTCCATATGTAAGTGAGATCACACAGTGTTTGTCTTTCTGTGTCTGACATATCTTAGCATAATCCCCTCAGAGCCCATCCATGTTGTTACATTAGGTAGGTCACTGTAATATTTGTTATTAAGTAAGTGTTTTTTGAAAAGAAAATGAATTTTATATCATTGGATTCTTTTTTTTTAATAGCGAGACAAAAAGTTCTTGCCTCCTGAGAGAGTGTTTTGCAGGAGCAGTTTTTGGGAAGAGCAGAGCCTGATGCACAGAAATGGGAAGTCCCTGGGATGTAAGAACCTAGCTCTAACCAATGCCTTTTTCAATTGATTGCTGAGCAAATTCTAGTCTCTCCTTCTTCATATAAGTTCCGTTAGCCTTGTTTTACAAAGAATGCCTTGTTCAAAGAGGTAATCTGAGTATGGGGTTACAAACTCTTATTATTTTTTTTCTAGTTTCCTTGTGTTTGTGACTATACATTTATTTTTGAAATTACCATATAGTAAAATTAACCATTTGAAATGATCATAACACAAAATTAACAATTTTAAAGTGAAAAATTCAGTAGCATTTAGCATATTCATAATATAGTGCAACCACCAACTCTATCTAGTTCATTTTCATCAACCCCCAAAAGGAAACCCTGAGCCCATTAAGCAACTACTCCTCATTCCTTCATCTCAGAACCAATCTGTGCTCTATTTCTTTGGTTTATTCTGGTTATCCTATCTAATAAAAGAATAATACGCAAATTGACCATACCTCCTCCATGCCCACTAGCCACACCCACCAGCCAATCAGGACCGAGTATGCAGATTAACCCAACCACGAAGCTGCAGCAAGCAGGAGGCTTGCTTGGGTTTCTCTGCCAATGGAGGAAGCCAAGCTTTCCTGCTGCCATGACCAGCCCAGGCCTACACTCAATGCTACAAAGTTTCAATTATAGAAGATAAATAAATCCCAACAAAAATGGCTGCGACCACGGAGTGAGCAGGAGGCTTGGCTCTGCTCAAAGCTACAAAGTTTCAATTATAGAAGATAAATAAGCCCCAGATACCAGGCCCTCTGTTTGGGTTTCCTTGTGGCATGGGGCGGCCTGGGTGGTTTGTAGGCCAGCCACGCCCCACCAGGGACCCAAGTGGAGGCCCTGGGATCTGGGATTAATTTATGTTCTACAATTGAAACTTTGTAGCCTGGAGCAAAGCCAAGCCTTCTGCTCACTCCGTGGTGACAGCCATTTCTGTTTGGGACATTTACTTTCTATAATTGAAACATTGTAGCCTGGAGTGGAGGCCTAGGCACTAGGGCTGCAGAAGCTTGGCTTCCTCCATCGCCCAGGCAACCCTAGCCTCTGCTGTCTCCAGCTCTATGGCTGCCGCCATTTCTGTTGGGATTATGTATCTTCTATAATTGAAACTTTGTAGCATTGAGTGGAGGCCTAGGCCAGCAAGGGCAGGCGGAAGGCTTGGCTTCCTCTGTTGCCAGGGAAACCCAAGCCTCACTCTTGCTTTCAGTTTTCGCAGCCATCTTGGTTGGGGTTTATTTGCTCTAGATTGGCTTGTGGACGTGGCTTGTGGGCATGGCTTGATCGGAGGTACAGTCAACTCGCATATTATGCTTTTATTAGATAGGATAATATTCCATTATATGCATATACTTTAAAGTGTTCATTCATTCATTCATTGTTGAAAATTTGGGCTATTTCACCATTTAGCCATTATGAATAGTGTTGCTATTAATATGCATTTGTTGTTTTTTGGAACAACACAGGTATAAATTTATGTAACCATCACAATCAGAGTACTTTGTAATTCCATCATCCCTCTCCAAAATCTTTTGGGTTATTCCTTAGAAATCACACCCTCCTCTCACCCTAGTTTCTGGCAGCCACTGATCTGTTCTCCATCAATATAGTTTCATTCATAGAAGTTGAATCATACACAATATAGCTTTTGAGAATGGCTTCTTTCATTCAGTATCTTTATCTTGAATCCATCCAAGTCATTGAATGTGTAAATATTTTATTCCCTTTTGTTACAGAAGAGTATTCTGTTGAATGGATGTACCACAATTAGTTTATACATTCACCATTAAAGAACATTTAGGATATTTTGTTCATTATGAATAAAACTAGAGGCCTGGTACATGAAATTAATGCACAGGGGGTGGAGGATGTCCCTCAGCCCAGCCTGCACCCTCTCCAATCTGGGACCCCTCGAGGGATGTCTGACTGCCCGTTTAGGCCCAATCCTGGCAGGATCGGGCCTACGGGCAGTCAGACATCTTACTCACAATCCAGGACTGCTAGCTCCAAAATGCTTGCTTGCCTGCCTCCCTGATTGCCCATAACCGCTTCTGCCTGCCAGCCTGACCACCCTTTAACCACTACCCTGCCAGCCTAATTGATGTCTAACTGCTCCCCTGCCAGTCTGTTTGCCCCCAACTTCCCTCCTCTGCTGGCCTGGTCACCCCTAACTGCCCTCCCCTGCAGGCTTGATTGCTCCAAGCTGCCCTCCCTTGCAGGCCTGGTCCCTCCCAACTGCCCTCCCCTGCTGGCCTGTTCACCCACAACTACCCTTTCTTGCAGGCCTGGAATCTCCCACTGTCCTCCCCTGCTGGCTATCTTGTGGTGGCCATCTTGTGTCCACATGGAGGCAGGATGTTTGACCACATGGGGGCAGCCCTCTCGTGTGTTAGAGTGATGGTCAATCTGCAAATTACTCTTTTATTAGATAGGATTGGTATAAATATCTATGTGAAGGTTTTTGTGCAAACACAAATTTTTATTTCTTCAGAGTAAATGTCTAGGAATGGGAAGGCTTGGTCATATGGTAAGTGTATGTTTAACTTTTAAGAAACTGCTAATTTTTTCCCCACAATAGCTGTGCCATTCTGCATTCCACCAGCAATGGAATGGTATCAGTTCTTGGGTATTGTCAGCATTATTACTTTAGCTACTCTCAATAGATTGTGTAGTGATATCTAATCATTGTTTAATTCAATTCACATTTTCCTAATGGCTACTGATATTGAACATATTTTTATGTGCTTATTTACTATCTAAATATACATTTTTGTTCATCCTCACCCAAGGATGTGTTTTTTCCCCCATTGTTTTTTTTTTAGAGAGAGTGAAAGGAATGAGGAGAGAGACAGAGAGAGAAACATCGATGTGAGAGACACATCGATTTATTGCCTCCGCATGTGCCCTGGCTGGGGCGTAGGACTGAGCCCGCAACCAAGGGGTGTGCCCTTGACTGGAATTGAACTCAGACTCTTCAGTCTGTGAGCCAATGCTCTAACCACTGAGAAAAACTGGCTAGGGCCCAAATATCCTTTTGGATGAAGAATCTGTTCAATTCTTTTGCTCATTTTTAGTTATTTTGTTTTCTTATTGTTGAAGTTTGAGAATTCTTTTTATGTTCTAAACACAGCCCTTTGTCAGATATATGATTTGCAAATATTTTCTCTTAGTCTTTAGCTTGTCTTTTTATTCCTCTAAAAGTGACTTTTGCAGAACAAAAGATTTTGATATCAATGAAGTCCAATTTGTTAATTTTTATTTTATGCTTATGTATTTTAGTATCATGTTTAAGAACTTTTGTCTAGCCCTGGTCATGAAGATTTTCTCCTGTAGAACATAGACTTTAATTTTATACTTAGGTCTATGATCGATCCAATTTCAGTTAATTTCTGCATGTGGTTTTATGTTGAAGGCAGTGTTGGTTAATTTATTTTTTTGCATATGGATGCCCAGTTGTTCCAACACCATCTGTTGAAGACTACCCTGGCTCCACTGAATTGCATTTGTACCTTTGTCAGAATCAACTGGCCATATTTGTGAGTCTCTTTAGTTTTGTAGTAATTCTTGAAATCCAGTAATGTCATTTCTCCAACCTTTTTCAAAATTGTTTATAGCTATTCTAATACTTTTTCACATACATTTTAGAGTCTGTCTGTCTATAACTATAAAAATTCCTGCTGGAAATTGTTTATTTTTTGAAAGGTGTTTTGATTTGGCTTAAAGATTTTTGGAAATCAGAGGTCAAGAAAATGAATCTATTCTTATTACATGTAAAATTAATAAAACCATCTACCCAAATGGGGGTGCCACTCTGTTACAAGTACTTCCTCTGTATTAATGCTCAGTATTAGTGAAGTGGATGGCTGTTGTCAGAGAGGTTGGGCCAAGTAATGTCAACATAGAGATAAACTTTGACTTGCCACACATGTTTAACCTGCTTTCCACATTTGTCACGCAACTCTCAAAATCAGTCTCAGAGAACAAGGAAGGCATACTTGATGTATGTTTATGAAGAACAGGACAACCCAACCTTGGCTTTTGTATCATTTATTGAATTTACATAGTTTTAAGCCTTTGGGTCCTTTCAAAAACATTTGCCAATGTGCAGAATTACAGAGTTTGCAGGCCAATGTTCTGGCCCCTGATTTAAAAACCAGACTATTGGGAATTCAGGGAGGGAATTAGAAGGCAGGAAGTTTAGTTTTCCTTTTCTGCTTTGAGTGAAGGAAGAAATCCATCCCCTGCTTTGACTCAGAAGGGGGTGATTAGAAAGATATTACAATCTTCTCGGTATCTTTCCCTCCTGGTCTAGAATTTCATTGCCAAGTTCCAGTGAACTTTGAATGTGGAGTCCTAATGTTTTATACAAATTCACATGCATGCCAGGTATTTAGCATACTTTTCACTACCCATTTTCAAACATTTAGAATAGAATTAACACTTAACACTTACACAGTCACTGTGAGCACTGTAAAAATGAGCTTAAAGTATAATCACAGATTCAACCAGTGAATCTAAATTTGGCAGTGACTGCCTGTGAAACTCCTGCTTTCTTAGGGAGGCTGTTCAAGCCGGCCATCATGGACTTCTTGGCCGCTTCTTGTGTGCATACTGGGCCTGCCAGAAGACTACAGTTTATCCATCTGATTTGGGAAACTTCGAGTTAGATAAAGTCTGTTTATTGCAGGTTACTCCTTAAACAATGCATACTGAAGTGACTACCCAAGGTTAAAGTTTATCAGTTAAATAATGTTGGGATTTTTGCATTGAGATTACACTGCATTGAAGGATGTGATGCTGAATGCTTGTGGCTACTGGGGCTCATTTTAATTATTTATACATAATCTAGGTAGCTCTAGGTAATTCTCCAGAGGTTCCAAGGTTCCAAGGAAAGCATTATTTTTAAATGCTGTGTTGCCAGAAATCCTTTTTTCATTCCTTATATAAGACCTTATGGTGTTGAAATATAGCCGTATGTAAATGAAAGGTAGTTATTTTATTTCTTAGTTAAGGAATAAATAGAAATATAGTTTAGTAGAATTATGACAATCCAGCAATGATATATTTAAAAAAATTTAAAAATATATTTTATTGTTTTATTTTATTTTATTTTATTTTTTTATTTTTACAGAGAGGAAGGGAGAGGGATAAAAGTTAGAAACATCGATGAGAGAGAAACATCAACCAGCTGCTTCTTGCACACCCCCTACTGGGGATGTGCCTGCAGCCAAGGTACATGCCTTTGACCAGAATCAAACCTGGGACTTTTCAGTTCGCAGGCCGATGCTCTATCCACTGAGCCAAACCGGTTTTGGCTTAAAAATTTTTATTTATTGACTTTACAGAGAGAAAAAGAGAGATAGAGATAGATAGATTTATTGTCTCACTTATGCATTCATTGTTTGCTTCTTGTATGTGCCCCAACCTGAAACCTTGGTGTATTGGCATGATACTCTAAGCAACTGAGACACCTGTCCAGAGCCCAGCAAAGATAGAGTATTTTATTTTTCTATGTCCTTTTACTCATAGTCTTTATCTGCCACTTTGTTGTATTGAGCTGAAGAGGCCATTGTGCATCTCAGAGATGAAGACAGCAAGGCTCAGAGAAGTTCAATGACTGATCCAAGGCCACTGAGCTGGTAGTAAATGGCAGAACCAGGAAGAGAGCTCATTCTCTTGAGACCTATCTGAAATAGCATTTTTCTTTGAGATGAAACAAATCCCCACCTTATATCTATGAGGAAAGGGGAAGAATGACTCCAAAGTATTGACCTTCGGATTCTAAGGCAAAACTTGTTAGACTTTTAAAAATATTTCCCATTAAAACAAAAAGACAGCAGATAACAATGCTGAATTCTGTAGCACCAGCTCTGGCTTTGAAAACTTTAAAAAATCTTGGACCCTTACATTTTTCTTTCTCTAAATGCAGATCATGTAATTTCCCAGTGTAATTTCTCTGTTTGGAATAGAAGTTATAAACCCTTTTCATGTTGACATTTTTAATAAATGTCATTGGGCATAATGCTATGCCTACCCTTTGTATTTGATACATCGTATACTATCTGCAAAATGCTTATTTGCTTTGTACAACCTTTTCGTCTTACCTTTTGATCTAGATATAAAACAGGCAGAAGCAATGTGATTCCTGCCTTTAATGTAACATGATTCCCGGAATTAGGAATTTCCATCTCAGAATGTATCAGGAAGTGGAGAATGAGCTGTTCAATAATGATGTTCTGTTGGATAAGTTGTGTTTGTTTGCTTCCAAATGTATGTGTGTGTGTTCATTTAGAAGCAGTAAGAGTAGGTTTTTTCTTTCCCAATAAACTACTTTTGGAAAGTAGAGTCTGGCTGCTGTAGGAGAGGTAAAATATAGAATAAATTTAATTTAGAGAATTAAAAATCTAAGATTACTTATTTAAAAAGGAAGTCATAGAGGTACAAATGTGCAGGATTAAGTTTTCTTATTCCAGTTCTCCTGCTGAGGCCAGAGTAGTGGCTTGCTTCCCAGCACCCCGCAGGGTTTGAGGTTTCTACAGTGTGTGTTAAATCAGTGCGTGCAGTCAATTCCAGATTTGCCCCAAGAGAATAAAACTCAGGGAGGAAAAACCCTAACAAGTCAGTGTTACCAATAAGAGAACTTTCGTTTTTTTTAAAAAACTGAATTTTAGTCAACACCCAATATAACTCAGATTAAAAAAACCCTCCATCTGTCCCAAATATTCTCTAATTGCAAACAATATACAAAGTTTAGGAATCAAGTCCAAAGGTTAAAGGTTCTTGCTCGTGAGCCACGGAGGGAGGAAAGAGGTGTATTGATCCATGTCAATTTCCAGATTCTGGGGTCAAGCTGTCATTCCTCAAAGGAACAAGGCACCTTCAGAAAAAGTGTGATTATCAAACAAGAGGTCAAAGTTTATCTCTAGGTCAGTGTAAAAGGCGGAGAGGGTTGTCATTTATGTTCTGAATATAAGCTTTGTATTAAATAAATCTGGGGCAAAGTTGTAGAAAAACTAGCCTATGAGGTTTATTAAATATTATTTAAGGATAGAATCAGGAAAATGTTCTCACATAATTAATATAGAGAAATAATAATAATAAAACTCCACATACATTTAAATGTAATCTCCGAATTTTAGTGCTATGAGGCAAATATTATTCCCATTTTGCAAATGAGCTACATGAGTTTAGACATACCAACACCTCTTCAAAGGTCAGACAAATATGCTATTATTCCTAGTGGTATAATTCCCTCCCCAAAGTTGGATAGTGTGATATAATTAGTCCTAATTTGATTTGATAGCATATGAAATGTGACTCCATTTTAGGATGGAAGGGTGTCTCTTGAATATTTTCTCTTCCTTGAAGAGGCTATTTTCTTCTTCCCTTTTCCCCAGGAGGGTTGCTGTCCTTCCTGTTACAAAGCTCCTTCTGTCCTGGTCTGGATGTCCCCAAGCCGAGCCAGGCGGAATGCTCCTAGCCAGGCAGGGGACTCAGTGGTGGCCAGGGATGGCTGCCCGGCATAAAAGGGGCCATTTCCTGCCCAGCCACAGGCCTTGAGAAACCTTGAGCCTCAGGCAGCCCTGACTGGTCACTGATCTCTGTAAAGAGCCCTCAAATCTTCATAAGTCTTCATTGTTTTTTTAGGGTGATATTGGGGGAAGACATTGCAATCAGATGAACTGAGATAGCTAGTTAACTCGATTACTTTCTCTATGTAAAACAAAGAATATTTTTGAAACAAGGTCCAAAAAATAGTGTCTCAGTGGGAGTCATTGAGAACAGGAGTGTCCATAATCAGCCTGATAAAACCACTGAATAATGATTTTTTGAAAATTTACAAGCTATGGCGGTTTTAATTTGTCTGGTAGCCATAAAGGCAACAAATGTTTTAGCATAGTTTTAAATATAAAAGTGTATTGTTAAAACATAGTGTGATTATGAAAACATAACAGTATGATTATTAAAACATGCAGGTGTATTGTTAAACATATTAATTATGTTTGGCTGTATGAGTTGAAAGGGAAACAAAATACTTCCTGAACTACTATAGCATGAAAATTTTAATAGTCAGGCAAAGCGTGTGAGGAATTAGATCAGATCTGAAAGCTAGAAAATGTGGAGCCATTTCTTCAACAAATATGTATCGTGTCGCTATTAAGAAAAAGCACCTGAAGAAATGTAAGTGAAGAGTAGACAGTTTAAAATGAACTATCTATGTGGAAGTTTTTACACACACACACACACATACACACACACACCTGTGACATGGTGTGCCTGCCTGCATGTGCCTATTTTGGGACTACTTTCTAGATTTTACCAGCATATTATACAGCATATAAATATTACTAGTTGTATTTACTATCTCCAATTTGCCTAATAATAAACAAAAGGATCTCACAACTGCAGAATCCACATTAATGATGCATGTTGAGCCAGAGATTAGTGTGGGTGGCCACATCTGTCCATTAGAAGAAGTGTTGGTTAGGGACTGTGTACCATTTCAAAATGGGGAGCCAGCTCATCAAATTCAATGCTTCAAGTTGATGGAGTCAGGTTACCCTCCCTAAAACAGGTTGTGTAGTAGAAGCATAACTTTAAAAATACCATCTTCCTGATCACTTTCTGATTTCAGGGAAAGGAAGTTTAAAGATTCTTAGTTTAAATGTTGCTGTTACGCATAGTATTTAATTTTGTATTCATGAGAAAATGAGCTTCCAGGCTACAAGTAAAGGCAAGTGAATTCCTTGCAGCAGGGAAATCAAAGAGCAGTTTCCCTGTCTCCAGGGCTGAGGGCCCGGAAGAGGTTTGGGGGTCTTTGTGCCTGGGGGATTGTCTCAGTGGGAGTGAAGCCAGAGTGGGAAAGATCAGGGAGGGATCAAGGAAGAGCTGCAGGGGGCTTGGAGAGGCAGGGATAGCATTATCCTACCAGGAGGAGGTCCAGCTGGGATCAAGGGAATGGCAGGCGATGGTGAGCACTGTCCTGGGGCTGGTTGGAGGGAAGAATGGTTTTCTATGAGCAGAGACAGTGCTTCATGGAAACTCTGAAAATGCCTGAGAGGATGTGCCTGCCAGCCAGTTTGCTCCTTGGAATGTGAGTGATCCTGGCCCACTCCCAACCCCAGAAGGAAGAAAAGAATCCATGGGCTCAGAGGCTTTAAAAGATCAGGGGCTGGCACAATCCATACAGAGTGCATTGCTCTTTCTCAAGGTAGGCTTCCCATCTGCAAGTAAAGAGAATGAGTGGACGTGTCATTACTGCTCAAGTGTGGACATTTCCTCGAATGCACTTCTGAGACCACTCTGAGATGGCATGAACCCTGTCAGTTCACCAAGGAGTCCTAGTGCCTGTGTACTAGGTTTATACGTATTAAATTCCATCATCGCAACACCATGCAAAGTGAGAATTACCACTCCTGTTTTGCACAGGAATTCCCTGGGCTTGGGGAGGTTAAGTTCTCTGTCAATAGCCACACTGCTAGGAAAATGACAGGTCCAGGATTGGACGCCGTGCATCTTATTCCAAAATCTAGCCCAGTGATTCACCAACTTCATAGAACCAAGGAGTCACACTTAAGATAACCCAAGCTTGTACATGTAAAATTGACTGATATGGTAAATGCTAGGTAGGTATTAGTATTGTTACAGGTCATTTCTGGATTCTTTGTATAAAAGAATATCTCTGGGCTGAAACCGGTTTGGCTCAGTGGATAGAGCATCGGCCCTCAGACTGAAAGGTCCCAGGTTCGATTCTGGTCAAGGGCACGTACCTTGGTTGTGGGCACATCCCCAGTGGGGAGTGTGCAGGAGGCAGTGATCAATGTTTCTCTCTCATTGGTGTTTCTAACTCTCTATCTCTTTCCCTTCCTCTCTGTAAAAAAATCAATAAAATATATTAAAAAAAAGAATATCTCTGGGATTAACATCAAGTGCTTCTGATTTTGCCGATATGGGGGTGGAGCTCAGAAATCATCATTTTAAACAAACACCTCAGGTGATCATGATGTAGTTGTTTCTAGAGGGTATCCCCATAGAGTAGTAATGCTAAGACTTTATTGCCTAATGGGGACTCTCCACTTAGGAAGTCCTGATACCCTCTTCCCATGTACCTGACACCTTGACCATATGTAGGAGGGAGGCCATTTTCTACCACATACCCTTAGTGTGGGATTAAACAGTCATTTTCAGTCTTAGAATCAGATCCCATGACTCATGTTTTTGAAGGCTATTCATTCTCTCTTTTCCCACTGACATCTGTAAATTCCCTATTCCTATTAATGCTGCAACTTGCCCAACTGACTGAATTGAGAATAGAAAGTTTCGTAGTAAACCTTAAGTACAGGAGATTCTATGATAAAATAAACTTTAAACATATTATATTGACTGAGATTCGACATACTTATTTATTTGGAGTAGTAAGAAAATAAGATCTCTAAGAGAGCTTTGAGTGGTCTTAGCCAGCGACAGAACTCTCTTGCATCCATGGCACGTGATGGGAACATCAGTGTAGAGGTAGACCCAGAGATGTATCTCCGAGATGCCTTTGTCATAAAATAATACTCAGAGCCTCTGGGAAACCCAAATTTCCAAAGGCCTTTCTGGACATCAAAGAGACCCTGAATCTTAGTCCTTCAGACTAACCTGGTATGTGTGAAGCATTGGACAGTACTGCAGGAAGAATCATGTAAGAACAGACATCGTATTTTCGTACAACAAAAGCAACCTAAGTATAGGCAAGAAAAGACTGACAGAATGTTAAGGTGAAAAAAGAGAAAAGATTGTTACAGCTACTCCCCCTCACCCACAGGCAAATAACATAGCCACTGAACACAAAATGGGATTAGAAATCCAACTGTTATCTGGTTGACCATCTTCCATGTCTGACTGAAAACTTAAAGTGAAATGCTCCGTTAAAAAAAACATTTGCAATTGGCGTTTCTTGGAGATTGGATGTCAGATATTTTTTCTTTTTAAAAATTAGATATTTGCTAGACTGAACTCTGTTCTGCTCACCTGTTTGAATATTCTGCTTTGCACAGAACTGGACATAGTGTGGGCACTAAATAAGCATTTGGTGAATAAATGAATGTAGAATTAAAGACACATTTTGTGATGAGGTTACTACAAGCTTCGATCTTTTCCCCGCCCCTCCCCCCCCCGGAAAGAAAACATATACCTACACATATGTATGGTGTAGGTTATATACTCTGTAACCTGGACTGTAGAGGTAAAACTTTGACAACTGTTTTACTGCTATTTCTGGTGGTGTGCCATGTAGGGTTTACTCATATAGACAGGGTCTTGCTTAGCATGAAGTTTTGGATCCTGATTCACACCCCAAATGCCTTTAGCATTTGAGAAAGTTATCATACTAATGTCAAATCAGGATATACATTTTATAATTCACCACTATATTTATTTTCATTTTCTATTTCTAGTACACATTCTCTAAAGTCTGTTCATACCTGGTGAATTCGTTCCTCACAATCACCTGTAGATTATTATTACTTCTTTACTGATGGGGAACCTGAGAGCCATACAGTTTAAGTAACTTGCCTAACTGAATGTCTCGGTTGAAAAGAGAATCCTGGGAATGG
The DNA here is from genome assembly GCA_027563665.1 of Antrozous pallidus. NCBI lineage: Eukaryota > Metazoa > Chordata > Mammalia > Chiroptera > Vespertilionidae > Antrozous > Antrozous pallidus. The sequence continues at coordinate 25,719,253 of CM050508.1, read as the reverse complement.
AATGCCAGTTTTTTGTTTTATGCTGTTTCTAGCTTCCTTGTTTTCAAAACAGATAAATTTGCTGCCATGGTGGTGGCCATTTAGATGAAGAAGATTGGAATGGTGTTTGAGGCATCAGGGCCTAGGATTGGGGGCTACATGATGCTATGGTTCTAGCATTTCTGTGTGGCAGCCAATGGTGCATGTCAGAGGTCACTGAGTTCATGGCACTGAGATCCAAGACAATTCAAGAATCTGAAATCAAAGCAAGGGTCAATAATAAGCTAATACAGTGGTCGGCAAACTTACTAGTCAGCAGAGCCAAATATCAGCAGTACAACGATTGAAATTTCTTTTGAGAGCTGAAAACCGACTTCTGTGCATGGGCCATGAAGTTTCAATCGCATTGTATGTGCGTGCCCGCACGTGGTATTTTTGGAAGTGTCACACTCAAGGGGCCAAAGAGCCACATACGGCTCGCAAGCTGCAGTTTGCCGACGATTGAGCTAACACAACCACAGTAGAAAGTCTTCAGGCCACCTGGAAAACTTTTGTTCAATTAAAAAAGTTGTCCTGGTTCTTTATGGACTGAGCAGTAGCTTGGTACTGGGGTGTAATTAATCCATGAGTTACATTTGGCACCTGTTGTATGAAGTTGAGTAGTATCACAGAGATGTGGACCCTCATGGGAAAAATCCCCCATAACTCTGGCTTTCTTCATGCCTTGACATGGGGCAGTGACTGCAGCAGAGACAGGACGAGGCCTCCCTCCATCACATTGGACAGGGGTTGGCACTTGCATCATGCTATGGAAAAATGAGTGTTTTGTCTGCCCTCAGATGAGGATAGTTGCGATGGACTTTGGAGATGTGGGGTTTATGAAATCTAGAATTCATAAGCATGAACTTTAACAAAAGAAAGATATTATGCAAAATCCACCTCCATTCCATACGAGCTCTGTGCCTCAAATTTTTATCTGTAAAATGGGGATAATATAGTGTTAATTTAAAAATTAGATGAATAAGAGCAGGTAGAGATGCTTGATGAAGTATGTGGTGCAAAAAAAGTAGTCATAAAATGGTGGCTGTTCTATATCCAGGAAAAGTTTTTTTCTGTAAAGGGCTATGCAGTGAAAATTTTTAGTTTTACTCAACTTGCCTTTGTAGCACATAGCCATAAAATATATAAATGAATGGGCATGGCTATGTTTCAATAAATTTTATTTTATTTTTCACGTGTTGATGTTATTCGTTTTTAAAAATGATTTTTTCAACTATTTAAAAATGTAAAAACCATTCTAAGGTCACAGGAGATGCAAAGACAGTGGGTAGTATTTAGCTGACTCTGGTACAGACCTTTATATCTTTAATTTGGAAGTATTACTGTATTTCCTAGCATTACGCTATGTTTGTGGTGATTCTGTTATTAGAATTTTATTGGCAACTTCTGGTTATGCAGCCAAATATGTGAAGGTGTGTTGCTCACCTTTCACATTCGCCTGAGGTGAGCTAGACCCACACATTGAAACAATTCTAGAAGACAGTGATGGTGTAGGTAGTCCTTGAAAAGCAAATATGCATTTTCAATTTTGTGGAGGCTTGGCAAAATCAGTTAAAAATTTCATGTTTGTAAATATTTCTTAAATGATTATGTATTAGAACTGTTGAGATAATTAAAACATGTGAAGAAATATAAAGAAATTTAGTCCCAAATGGGTCATTTGGGGTAAAACTGTGTGAGACACTATGTCATATTCAGAATTTAAAGATATCAGATGAGAATAAAGCCACTTTTCAGATACAAATAAAGAAAAAATGCAAGGAAATATTTTTGGCAAATGAAACTGTAATGCCTTTTGCATGAATTTAAGCAAAAGCATTATTATTTTTTTCTTGTAACTTTATAATTGCTCCATTTCTTCCACTTCAATTTTATCTGGTCTAAGTGTTGTACAAGTTCCCCTTTTTATAATACTTCCCCCCCGCCCCCAAGTTTCTGTGGTGCACATATTTTCTATGTAAGATGTTACAAAGTTAATTAACATGCATGAACATTTACTGGTGTTCATGATTATTACTCTGATTTTTTTTTCAAGTTATGAAGGGTGCATCTTTTAGGTACAAAAAGATTTCACATGCTGGCTAAAATGTTGACTTGACTGAAGGTCGTTTGTAAATTCCCATAAAAGTACCCAAGCTTTTAGGGGGTACTTTTCAATTTTTAGAAATATGATACATAATCGTTGTAGAAAAAAAATCATATTTAAAACAGGATTTCACAAATTGTTTCAATTACATTCTTTTTTGAGGCTTAATGAATGGAAGAAATACTCTTGTGGAGGAAATCGTACTCATGGTGGGATTTTCATGAGAGTATCACCACACATGTCCAGGATTCCCAAGGTATTCCTTGAAGGTCAGAAAAAACAAAGAAAAATGGCTTTCCATATTTATCATGAAGTTCTCTGAACTATCCATGACCTGTATGTCTCCATTATTATAATTTATAAGATAGGTTTTACAGACTGAGGAAGTGGCTGCCTCCGAGGGTTGAGTTCAGTGGAACTGGGGTAGAAACCCCATGGCTCCATGAAAGACTCTAGGGAATTTATAATCAAGAGTATTGGTTGACTTGTCTGTCCCTGCTATTTGGGAGGTAGAAGGGGACATCATTGCTGTTGTTCAGGGATGTTTACATTATCTTCATGACAGGGAAGGTTAATATAAAGAGTATCCTCTTCTAGTGCATTTCACTTAGGGACCATGGTTCTACCAGAGGTTGATGAGCAGAAAGAGGATTCATAGTGAAGCTAACTTCAGAGTGCTCACCAGAAAGGACTCCTTCACCACTGAGGACCCCAACAGTGTGTCACATGGTCATGTGTTTTTGGTAAAATATGCAAAAGTAAGCTAGTTTTGTGTTTTTATTTTATTTTATTTTTTTTAAAGCACTTCCTCCCTCTAGATCAGTGGTCGGCAAACTCATTAGTCAACAGAGTCATATATCAACAGTACAAAATTGAAATTTCTTTTGAGAGCTGAAAACCAACTTTTGCACATGGGCCATGAAGTTTCAATCATACTGTATGTGCGCTCCCGCACATGGTATTTTGTGGAAGAGCCACACTCAAGGGACCAAAGAGCCGCATGTGGCTCGCGAGCCCCAGTTTGCCCACCACTGCTCTAGACTGTAAAAGTTTCAGGTCCCACAGAACATGGATTTGCTTCTGGCTCTGTATTTTCAGGCTGGGACTTACTCAGACCTTTTTGGAAGTGGAGAAGAAACACATCTTTGTTGGTAAATCTGTACAGTTCTGGAAGCTGAGAGTAAATCTTCCCGAAGGCCTAAGACTGAAGAAGAAATTGTGAAGAGGACAGATTTTCTCAGGGAAAAGATGTGAAGCTGAGAGTGGAATAGTTCTGTCGGTGTCTTTCTGTATGCAAAGAAAATCAAGAAGTTTGAGAAAAATAGGAGCAAGTGTCTTTAGTTTATCAGAGAAGAACCTCAAACACTTATAATTTTATTTTCTGTATGATTTTATTTTAATCGAATTCCTCTTTAATTTAGTATTGTTCAATAAAGTTTATTCAATTAGTGTTCAATTATCTGCTATAAAAATAACTACAGTATGATGGTGGTGATGATGATGATGATAAAAACATGTATGTTATGGGAATGTTATACTTTACCAAACACTTTCAAATATTTTCTCTCATTAGAAAGAAATGAGAGAAAATATGTGAAGCCAAGAAAGGGTCTCTTTATCTATTGCCTATGGATGCCTCCCAAACTGGAATCCTCTGAAAAATTGAGGTAGAATGGTCCCTATGCTCCTCTCAATTATTCTTCCCTTATTTTGTGATAAAGCCATGACACCATCAGTCAATTTCTCTTCTTTTAACATCACAGGAGTAATGTTAAACTTTGACACACAAGGTCATTTCTCTTAGAATGGCCTCTAATTTTTTGCTTGCAAAACTACTCAACTGGCAAGCAGAGAACCAAGTCCTCTCAAAACCTGCTCTCAGTTGCATTTGTTAGATTTGTCGGTATGAACTTACTAGTGTGTTTGCTGACCTCTGACTGACCCTTTAAATGAAAGAGTAACACTGGGACACACAACTATACTTATATAAATTCAAGGAAGTGCTCAATCAGAGAAATAAGTGTTGTAGCATAAGAGTTGACCTGAAAGTTTAGTCAATAGTTCAATTAAGAGGGAAAATGCTGAATGTATGAAAAATATGAAGTGCTCCTACAGTACAGAGAAAGGGGACTATTTATGCCTGGGAGATTCAGGGAAAGTTTTGTGCAACTGAGTTTGAGACCCAGGCATGGCGTTGTATAAGGTTGGGCACACAGTGCATGCTAAGTAGAACAGACAGTGACTTAGGATGCCAGAGTTAAGATATGACCAATCCTTTGTCCATTTTGACAAACATATAGGATTCTGGGAAGGAGGTTTGTTCCAGCCCAGTGAAACCTTAAAATTCCACATGGTAGCCCTACCTGATTTGGCTCAATGGATAGAGCGTTGGCCTGTGGACTGAGAGGTCCTGGGTTCAGTTCTGGTCAAGGGCATATACCCGGGTTGTGGGCTCGATCCTCAATGGTGAGGTATGCAGGAGGCAGCTGATCAGTGATTCTCTCTCATCATTGATGTTTCTATCTCTCTCTTCCTTCCCCTCTGAAATCAATAATATATATATATATATATATATATATATATGTATATAAAATTCCACATGGTGAACTCTTAGCAGGTTTTTGTTTACATGGTCAACTGCACATTAGTTGTTTTACATCTTAAAGCTGATTTACTCAGAGATATGTTAATTATTATTTCTTGTAAATATTGCTTACTCATAAACAATATTTGAATATCCATGTTACTTGAGTGAAGAAACTTGTGAATGATATTCAGAAATAGATCTAGAAGTAATTTTTATGAATTTTTAGAGTGAAGACTGGTGGTTAACTACTTAATTCTGACACCTAATTGGCTCACAGAGACTGTGGCCAAGTCCTTTTAAATACTCGAGTGTCAACTTCATTTTAAAAACAAGAACAACAATGTCTCACAGAGTTGTTTTAAATATATAACGAGGTAAATAATTTTAAAACTAAAAAACAAAAACAGCATTATATCATAGTTAGATGTACATAGAGTGGTTGAAATGCTAAACTTTTATTTGTGCTTTTCCTCTGAGCTTAATCTTGAGTCCAAGTTGTTTAATTAATTTTGTGATTCAGTGGGTCTGTCAGTGAAAGGAGAACTCTAGCTATGATAGCTGATTGGAAAATAGAAGTCTGTTCACCCACAGAGCCACAGAAAATTCAAAATTCAAGCAAATTGATAGTGTGATAAAGAGCAAAGAAACAAAATTCAGAATTTGAAGATCTTGCTTGAAATTTAGCTCTGCCAGCCAAATTTCAAATCATTTTATCCATTTGAAACTCTGTTATTATTATTTTTTAATTTGTAAGGTCAAGTGTGGTTTGATGATTTTTTAAATGATTTCTAGCTTTTAAAATTCTATGCTAAACAGCACATTTAACACGAAACATGAACATCAATAGCAAGTAGTGGAAAAATATTTTAAGCAGTGATATATTTCTAATTTTTCCTCCTGCAATTACAATACTTCACTTGGTTTTCTTCTGTTGGTTTTCTTCTCCAGTAACGTCTCTACTCAGTGTTATGCTTAGACATTCACACATTGATCCTGCTCTGGCTTCTTCTATCAAGAAGAAAAACGCATTTGAAGGGCCCCTCTTTCTTAGTGACAGCCTGGTTAGAAATGGATGAGGATTTGGAAGGAATAATCAATAAGAGCAACTACCTCTGATGTCTCAGGTCTTTGACAAACTTTCTTAAAACAGTGGCTTATTCATTATGAGAGTACAGAGAAAGCTGTTTGAGTAGCTTCGATGCTCATTTGAATTTCTGTGTTATTGGACTGCAATGAGAATACATGTCACTTATCTTGGTCCTCATATATAGAGATGGGCAAATGCTTATATTTGCACATTAAAATGTTTCTACAGGTATATGTTGGCAAATTGGAAGAAGCAAGGCTGCATAATTCACGCAGAAACCTGCTACTGAAGGAATTCTTGATATTTTTTTCCTTGAGTTGGGTCCCTGGTATATCCTCATTGGCTGTTGACACTAAACCAAGTGATCAGATAGAGAATTGTTCAAAACTGTACTTCTTTTTGTCTGTATTGATACATATCAGTAGACATAAAAGAAGATAAGAATTTGCTTCCAAGCAAACATATTCAGAGTTCTTCCTCAAGGAAACCAAAGTGAATGCTGGCATAAAGGAGAGGCCAAGTATTCTGAATTTATTTAAGGCTTGTTGCCTGATTTTGTTAAGCTCAGCCTTCATATCCGGGCTCTGAGGTACTTAGGAGCACAGAATTTATTTACTTAATCATTGATCCCACAGCACTGACATGTGTCTGGGGCCAGGAGGAGTAGAGGACCCTGGACTATATTTTTGATTTTTAAGGCAATTAATAAGGAGTAAAAGCTGAATATCCTTTGTAAGTGAATATGTTTCTACTGGTTATGGACAGGATTGTCAGAAGAAAATGCAGATGGGAAATTGGATGATGCCCTTGTTTCACAAATTTGGGAACTTTTAAAAACATCTTTAAAGCTTTGGTGATCATGTTCTTCTCTTAGACTTAGACTATAGGGAACATCTTTTCATGTTATTCCTTTATGCCTATTAGGGTTTGATGATATGTAAATAGAGGGGATACCTTTGCTGAGGATGCATTCTGGGTTGGGATACATTCTGTGCTTTCCAAATTATCTCTTTCCATAAAACCAGCCTTTGAAGCAGATGTTTTAAAGAAAATTTTATGAATGACAAACTGGTTGAGAGGGTTAGGCATCTTGCCCCAATCAGAGAGGAAGGGGGATATTTGGAGTAGATCCACCTGTTTCCAAGCTAGCAGTCTCCACCATAATATAAAACTTCATTTGCCCAAACCGCTGGTATCACCTCTCCTCAGTCCAATGGTAACTGTTGCTTAGACATAAAGAGAAAACAAAAAAACAAAAACAAAACTAAAAATTTAAAAAAGCAGCTGTCCCTATCCAAGGATGGTGATAAATCATTCATATCATCTCATTAGTCATCTCGACCAGTTAGCCAATTACTCCCAGAATCTTCTGGTGGGATATGACAGTAATCATAAAGCCAGCTTTCTAAACCAGAGCCTCATACCTTTGTAGGACAAAGGGGAGAAACCATATTCTCTTCTTTATTACCCTTTCCCTCCCAACCCCTAGAGAAGCACTTCTTGCACAGTAGGTATCCCATGAATGACTTCTGATGACGACCTTGACCTTGATGTTACTACTAATTCCTTTGCCAGTGAGAGTTAAGCTCAGCCTTCTTTGTTGCCTCCAGGGAGAGTTTCCTCTTTCATGTATGTTCAGTGATTACCTCTTTCTATATCTCCCAACAAGCAATAATTGAGCCAGATAAGATTTGGATTTTCAAAACAAACTCCCTGCTCTGCCCCTTTTCTTCCTTATGGAACCCAACAGAACACGGGAAGCAAAGAACAGTCTTGAAATGCCATGGGGGAGGTGTCAGTTAAAGTGACTCTGTATTAATTTGATCTCTATATTAGAGATCACAGGCTCAGAGGATCTGTGGCTCTGTTAGTAAATAATGTATCTAGGTTTCTCAGCCTTGAGAGGCTATTTAATCGCTCTGTTGCTGCAGGGCATGGCCGGATTATCTTCCTTATAGATGGATGCAGTCCTTTGCTTCAGTGGAAAGAGCACTGGAGTGGGAGTTAGGTGGTTTAAGTTTTACTTCTCGAGTTTAAACTCCATAGCATATTCATAGTTGCCTCCATGGCACCAAGGGCAATATCAGCCACATCTTTGGGACTGAAAATTTGTTTACTGAAACATGAAAGATCTGGGACAACCCCACCTGCTCTCTCTGGGTTTCGGCTGATTTTTCCTATGATCTGCCATATTGTAAATACTTTGCTCTGGTAGTTCCGGGTAATCATGTATCTTTTTACCTCCTTACGTAGGTCTCTGGCACAAAAAGGGTAGTATTTAACTTTCTTCTTAAATCTGACTTCTATTTCCCAAACATCTCTAGTCCTACTAATCCTAGCAAAGTGTAATTGTGGATAGAGCTTTAGGTTTTGTGTGTTTTGGGTAGTCTTGTCTTAGCGAGGGTGGCGAAAGCATTCTTTTGTTTGCCAGCCCTGAGAGGCTCTCTGGGTAACTTGTTACTTCTTTTATGTCTTGAGCCTTGGTTTACTTGCTGGCTTTAAAAATGACGGATGCACACAATAGCGAAACGTTCGATAGTAGAAAGTAAAGTTGAAGGCAGGGTGGTTCTTTGTCTGTGGCAGTTGTGTCACGAGTCTAATTGTGTCGCACTTAAAGCTCAGCAAACACAGCTAAGACTTAGGTTTCATCGCCAGAATCTGTTCTTAGTAACTGTAGGTAACCTGATTTTCACGTTCGCCAACCACCTTTATGGTCCTGTTTTTACAGCGGATTTACGGGGTCGGCTGTGACATCTGAGGCCTGGCGCTGTAGACCAGGAAGAAAAAGATGTGACAGTATTGGTCACAGTTTTTCTTCCAACCCACGTTAATCCTGTTCCTCAAATGAATGTCTGTGAGATTGCATATTCGAAATAGTTGATCTTATATTTGGGTAGCCTGAGTTTTCATGGAGCAGGTACATTACATTACTTTCTGGGCCTCATTTTTTCCCCTCATCTGTAAGATGGGGGCAATAATACCCCTCCAAATAGGGTTTTGGTAAAGATGAAAGGAAAGGTACTTAAGGGACGCAGAAGGTAGGGTTGGGTATCATAAGCTGTCAGGGAGTCGGCAAACAGCGGCTTTTCTTATATCACCATTGCTATTATTGGCTTAATTTTGCCCAGCATGTCAAAAGGACCATCATAAGAAGGGCTTTGATAGAGCTGTGTTCTGCCTTTGGTTTCCATAGAAAAATTTTCGGAGATAAGTTGTTCCCAGTGGATGAAGCACACTTACTTCAAAAAAGGGTGGTTTTAATTCAGATGCAGTAACAAAAACATAAGCAAAATCTCCTCATAAAGGTAGTCTTTGGCAACGTGGGTTTTCTTTCCTTCTTAAATAAATATTTTCCAAAAGAAGAAGGTGAATATATTTGGGAAAGTGAAGTGGCCAGATACGATTATTTCTTAAATTGCCTATTTTTCCTTCTGATAACATTGAGGAAATGAATGAGACCAGCCCAGTTGAGAGTATTTCTAATAATCTGCAGTTCTGAAGAAATATAGTAAAAAGGGAAGAAGGTCCATAATTACTACATGGAATAGGATCTTCTGTTTTGTTTCATTGCCCCCCCCCCCTTCATAACATCTTAGAAACACATATTGAATCATGAACAATTAAAAATGCCTATTGCTCTTTCAAACTGTTTACACTGTGTCAATTTTCCCCCTAACTCAATTCCATCGAATATCTATTCGTTTGTCATGTTTTTGGTAAGTAATATCTGTGTCAAGCTGTGCTCACAAAATGTCCCGACAAAACTGTTAATAAGCATTGTCATTTTAAGAACGAAACAGTTTGGCGAACGATTTATGTCTTATAACGCAGCGCTTGGGGCAGCTGTATGATTTGTCTCCTTAGCAAGTCAAGTAATTTCTTTAACAAAATGTTAAGCACAGATGGGCCATGAGCTGTCAGTTAACTATTATTGTGTCTGCATCTGCTTGCTCTCAATGCACTGCTTTATGTATTCAGTCAGTTACTTAGCCTGGGCTCCGTGAAAAGCCGAACCTACTCTGATTGGCAAATAAAATGTTCATTTGTCTCTTCTTCCTATTGTTTTGTTTTGGTAACACATGTCAGCAGCTCAATTACCCAGTTCATTAACAGCTCCCAGAGGACATGATGGCCAGCCCGAGATAAGAGGGGCAATTGTGGCGCATATGGTCAATAATAGCCTCTCTCTTGGCAATTGTAAATAAAAGTCACTTGGCCCTTTTCCTTTTCAGGAGAACTACTGTTTTCCTGTTCCCCTTCAGTGTGCAAATTACCTTTTTCTGCCCGGTGCAAGCCAATCCCGCCCCGAGAAACCAGACCCCGGCTTACAGCTCTCTTCCACTCGGGGACCTCCCTTCCTCACTTTAATTAGGACTGACTTTTAAGCTCTTGAGGGGAGAAAGTTCTTATCATGGGAGACTATTCTTAGAAAGCTGTTAGCTGATTAATTAGTGAGCTAATCAGTTTCCCTAATTGAATAGCAACACATTTTCTTGGGGGGTTTCCTCTCTTTTTCTCTTTGAAATGCTCTGGTGGCGGTTACCATGGAGTTTGAAGAAGCTCTTTCGAAAAACGTGCACGTAGAAATTATTTGCAGGGGTTGGGGTGAGGAAGTGGGGCTTCAGCGTTACTCCAGGAGAGAGAGAGAGGGAGGAAGAGAGAGAGAGAGAGAGAGAGAGAGAGAGAGAGAGAGAGAGAGAGAGAGAGAGAGAGAGTCAGTCACAGGGTAAAAGGAATCCTTGTTGCAAAGGAAGCCTCAGCATAAAGGGTTTTGGAGGCCTTTGGGTTAATGTGGGTCAGTGTCAGGGTCCCAGAGCCAGGACCATCCCCCCTTCGCTGTGCAAGCTTCGGGAGGAGGTGCTGACACAGAGTTTGCTTGGGGTTCTGTGGCTCCTTAAGCAAAACCTTGCTGTGTCCGGGGAAAGCGAAAGGGCACAGATTGTGTTTAGGTAAACAGACCAGTGAATGCTGCTGCTGGAAAAAAAAAAAAAATCACTTGCAGAGCTGCCAAGGAGGACGAAGGAGGAATACGTGTGGTTTTATTTTTATTTCTTTTTACTTTTAGCTTTGTAGTTACAGAGGATGCCTTTTAAGTGACAGATAGGCGATGGCTTAGAGAAAGGCTTCCAATATAAGGTGGATAGAAATCCCGCTCCCACCTCAAGGTCTGTTATTGGATCCTCAGGATTGGGGGTATTGGGGGCCTGGGAGGCAGCCTGGGGTCCTGCCCTCCTCCGCTCGGCAGCGCTTATCTGCAATAAACACCAGCGGCCCACGTCTCGCGTTTCCATCGCTCCCGGGCCAGGAGCGCCGGGCGGCCTCGGCGGGCTGGCCCTGCGGCCGGCCGGGCATATTCATAACCAATCTGTACTCCCTCCCAGGGCAGCAGGCACTCGGGGAGTTGTTGAGTGTCAGGGTTTATTTGTGCTATTTTGATTAGCACCAACCTGGCAGGAGCTTATTTTCCTTCTAATGACCCCGTGCTGGGAGAAGGCGGTTTCCAAGAGGAAGGGCTTGGGTCGAGGGGAGGGGAAGAGCCTTGCATTTCTCCAGCCCCCAGTGGGGACTGCTGGGCAGGGACTGGAGTCCCTAACTGGCTGGAGGGCCTTCATTCGGTTTAGTGTTCTTAAAAGCACCTTTCTGGGAGAAAGCCCAGAATTTCCTTGCCATACATTCTCTCCCCCCTCCCCCCTTTATGGCATTTGCTAAAGATGGTTGTGCAATCACATTTCCATAAGCAAAAGTAGAGGCAACTAAAACAAAACAAGACCCTCCACCCCCAGAAGGACCACCGATGCGTTTATAATTCATCTTTCCTACATTGTCAACGACCAGAAGAACAATCGCTGAAATCCGAGTTCTGGGCTAAGAATTCTGGGATGTTCGGTTGATTACTTGATAGATTGTTCTGTTGCACAGACTCGCTCATCTACCTGAGGATTTGGCTGTAACGCTTGGGCTTGTTGCTGTCAGCATGTATCTCTTTTCTGTTCTCGACATACATATACAACTTTAAGCCACAGAGAAACAGTGTCCCGGGTCACTTCTCAGCCTGTAAATTAATGTGGAAGAGAAGCTTCCAGGTGCTGAAGTCTCTCAACTGGATTGGATTAACCCCTACTGTGCATCCATTTCAACCCACCCCCCTCCTCTGGAAAAAAAAAAATCCACAAAAAACCAACCAACCTCCCTTTTCTCATCCGCCCAGGCTTTCTTTGTGTCTGCTGCTCCCTGCCAGGCAGGTGTCAGAACTCTGAATGAGGGTAAATGCCCCGTTGATGGATTCCACAGATGGAGCGTGGAAATCGGGAGAATAGGCTTCAGCCACAGGCCATTTCTTGGGATCCAACAAAAGCCTCCAAATAAGTCAACAAAAATCCCAAAGATCACAAAGGGAAAATGTCATTTGTCATTTACTCGGGGCCTGTGAGGGAATATCAGCCTTGCTTCACTCCTCCTGGCTTGCACCCGAGTAAACACGGGAGAGGTCATTCACGTCTCTCTCTGTGTAAATGGGCCACTTCAGAGCAGAACACAGTTAGCTGTCCCATTGTCCCCCTGCGTGTAGAACTGCGAAACTCACAAACACAGGAGTCCTTCTGCAGTTAGCCATGTAGGTGCCTCCAACTATGCAGGACTTCGTGGAATATACCTGTGCATTACCTTTAAATCCAGACTCCGGGTGAAACGACTTCAGGGACCTCTCGGGAACGATTTTTATTGTTTATTTATTTATTTTTGATTCAGTGGAACACAGCTTTGGGTACAAATGCTGACAGGTTTAGCTTGGAAAGAGGAGGACAGAGAGAAAGACTACTGATCTGCTCCGAGGCCGTCTTAGAAGAGTAAATGACGGATGACTAAGGAAGTTCAGCCTGGATGCCCTGCAGAGAGACCCCCCCCCTCCTCCAAGTCTGTAAATCGCATTGTATTATATCTGGGGCAAACACAGAGTTTAAATGGTTGTCATGTTTTGATTCTTTAATTATTCAAATGAAAGGTCTTGCTGGGAAGAAAGACAATGTGCCAGATTCATGCTTGTGAATTATTTTGTTTCTCCATTTTTGGCCTGTCTCCCACCTCTGAATGATATTGTTCTGGAAACCAATAATTACAGAATTCCACGTGACTAAATCCCTATAAAACGGAGGTAAGATCTCATGTATAATAGTGTTAACTAGGATGAATCCTTCCGGAGGCTACGGAAGAGGTCACCAAGGCTTAACGAACATAGACATATTCTCTAATTCTGTAATGCCTTCTTTAATTAAACTTCATGGTTGGTTCTGCTGGTGGTAATACTCTGCCTTCTCCTCCCAGTTTGATTTGTTTCCGAAGGGAGAACGTGCAATTCTGTGGGGGTATCATGGTTGCCTATGCTTGTTTTCCGCATCCCTCCCACGTTTTAAACTGGCAATGTTCATTTCCCCAAGGTTATCCTTGGGAGTTAATGGGACGTCATTGGGAAAACTAAAGATGTGGCTCCTAAGATTTAAAATTAGTCTGTGCTAAAAGAAATGAAATTGCTTACAGAGCAGAGAAGCACTCAGGCACCTGGGGGGAGTTGCCATTTCCCTGTCATCACTCTGGGGTTCTTGCTGAATAAGGTGTGAATATTCAACAGATCTCAAGTGAAGTATTCCATCACTTTTATCTAAAATGAATTTGAAAGATGATGTAAATACCCTAAATAAACATTGACTGTACACTTTAAAGTTTTAAAAGTACATTATGGTGACAAGAAAGAGAGGAGTGAATACATGGAGCCAGGGAATTTTTAGAGCAGTGAAATTGCTTTGTAGTCAACTGTAAATAGCATTAGAAATTAGTTAAAACCCACACAACTGTCCAACAAAAAGAGGGAATTCTGGTGTAAACTATGGACTTTAGTTGATAATAATATATAAATATTGATGTATCAAGGGGTAATAAAAGTACCACATTAATGCAAGAAGTTGATAATAAGGGAAAGAATGGGAGAGGGAGAGAAGAGAGGAGGAATATGCAAACTTTGTACTTTTTGCTCATTTTTTTAAAACCTAAAAAAATGTTATTCAAAACACGTATGAAGTTCTTTATAACTCTTGATATCCTTTCACCAAAATGTCTCTAATCCAGAGAGAGAGAGGGAGGGAGGGAGGGAGGGAGGGAGGGAGAGAGAGAGAGAAGACTTTAATGAAGTACAAAATGAGTGATCAATTCAACTGTTTGTGAAGAATAGTATGTTCTAGATTGCCCCTAGATCCTAGGACCTTATTGATTCTTATTTGAGACTGCTAATGGTCATATAGACTACTTTGATTTCTTAAATTCATTAATTATTTTGGCAAATGAATTAATCTCTTAGCATTTTATTGTTTAGTAAGTATATCTTGGATATATGGAATTCCATATATGTTAATTGAATTCAATTAGAAGAACTGCTTGATTTAGTATATAATACTGATCAAACTTGTATGTCTATAAATGTCATTTGATTCAAGGAAGTTTTTGGAAATTTGGGACAAATTAGAACAATGATGGCATCTAGCTAAATGATTTACATTGGAATTCCTGTTTTGGTTTGTTTCTGGTATTTCTCTTCAAAAGGACTGTGTGTGTGTGTGTGTGTGTGTATGTGTGTGTGTGTGTGTATGTGTGTTAAAATCCACACCTATGTAGGACACACAAGGTTGGAAGAGAGAAAGAGCAAATGTTCTATGAAATCTTCTAGATCTGGATTAAATCTTAACTTCCCTTGCTATGTGACCTGAATACCTTCTTGGAGTCTCAGTTTCCTTTTCCTTTACAATGGGGTAAGCATTTACTTCATAGGATTTTGTTTAGTTAACTTGAAAAGAGAAATCGTCATCCCCTTGGTATGGGTTGCTTCAGGTTCACTGGTGGCAGAATTAAATTAATGTATAAATCAGAGAATGGATTATGAGGGGATTTTGGTAACAGTAAAAATGTTCAAAGTCTGATAACAATATGTATTGCAGTTTGCAATTTAAAGCAATAAAATTTCCACTTAAAGGGCCTTACATGTTGATATGGATTTCCTAATGAGAACTTCTCTAGTATTTGAAATTAGGCGACTAATATTTCTATTTAGTGGATAATAAAGCAAACTATGTGAGGATATGTGTAGAATATGATTAAGCAATGTAAATGTAATGAAAAATCTCTCCTTAATATTAAGGGTGGACAGTAGAAATAGTTTCAAGAGAATATATTACTGAAAAGATTATATTTAATTTAGTTGCCAGATCCTATCCACTTTTTTACTTACTCAAATAACTGTCTTGATAATGCTGCCTGAAATTTCCAAGTCATAGCATTAGATATGCTGTACAGAAAAAAATATATAATTTCTTTCTGTTAAGCTATCTTTGGTCAATATTTAGCAGGATAGGTTACTTTTTATCTAGTTTCTAATTTTTCTAATATCAAGTAAAATTGAATATATAAAATAGATGAACTTCAATGGAATGATTTCTTTTGTGCTGTTAAATGGGATTTAAATTTTAAGTTTGTTTTTGGTCAAAACTGAATGATTCAAATTCAGGGTATTATGGATCTTGTCCTTGGGAGTATGTGTAAATAATGAATTTTACTTTTATTGAGTGGTATAAGGAATTGTATTATTTCCATCTTTAGAAATAGCTAGTATTTCTTAGCTGGTAGATTAATCTTGTTTTGCTGACTTAACATATTTTAAAGCCCACATCCTTTTGGGGTTTACAGACAGGGAAAAGTTAGAATTAACTTGCAAAATTGTGGCTTCGTATTGCCAAAAACAACCAGTTGGTTCAGATAATTTCCACCAGAAAAATCAGGAAAATTATTTCCACTGTATCTTTTGAAATGATGTGGTGTGGGGCTTTCCTAGTTAAATGCAACTTTTGGATTGCTTTTGAGTAAACAGCCTATAAAGAAAAGGAGTAATTAGTTAGCTCACTAAAGGAAATTTTATTTTGGTGGTGTAGGCTGTCCTATTAAACTCTTAGATAGTCTGAATCATCTTAGTCACCTGCTGTTGGTGGTTCTTCATATTTTTAAATCACAGTCCTTTTTTCTTTTAAAAGAGATATTAATTCTCCAGAAAAATATAGCTATGCAAATACTTATGAGGATTTCCAAATAATTTTAGAGGATTCACAGACTCCTCAAAGCTCATATAAAAAGATGTTTGGAGACTCATATAAGCAGAATATCCATCTAAGAATATAAGAGTGGCAGAGAAATCAGTGTTAGCTCAAAACTTAACCTTTACCTGGCACATTTACTTATTCAATCTGTACTTATTGAGCACCTACTGTGTTCCCAGGCTTCCTGCAGTGAACAAGGTAAAGATGAGCCTTGAGCTCCCAGAGTTTGTATTTTGGGGGATGTTGATTGTGAAGGTGGAAGAGTAGTCTTGACCCTCAGAATGAGCTCTTGCTGTCACTAAGCAGCTCCGTTTTCTTCAGGAACCAGAGTTGATCTTGATTAATTGACCTGACAGTGCATGGCACATCATATTTACTTGGGAGGATTTAATAGCCCTAGAGACTCCCAAAGGAAACACGAAAATTTCCACATACTATTATCCTAATGGGGTCACAGTTAGAGAAAGTACAAGCAAAGACATAAGGTTCTCACAGGTGGAGGAAGCTTTTGGCCCATCACTAAATGCTGTTGAGTTTTCAACTGCTTTCACATGGGAAAGGAAAGTTAGGACATCCTCACCCAGAGCATAAAAGGAAAACATTTTATGGAAATTTATTGTCCTCTGAAGGACATAAGTGGTTTGTTTCTTGGGGCTGCACATTATTTACAATTTAAAAATATGTATGTAGAAGCAATTTTTTGTTTTTGTAAATCGTGGCAGGCAATATTTTCTGTATTTGGGAGCTTTGAGAGGGAAGAGAATGATTAATTTAAAATATGCTATAAAGGTGGTTCTCAAAACGTCATCTAAGATCAGTAAAATTAGCATAAATCCTCTGGTAGTATGTTAGAAATGCAATTTTTCAGAGCCCACCCCCGACCTACAGATCAGAAACTGTGGAAAGGGACAGCAATCTGTGCTAACCAGTCCTTCAGATGACTGTGATGCTCTGAAAGTCTGAGAAATACTGCTCTGCAATTAGGCACCAGTTATCGATCTCTTAACTTGGCTTATATTTATCAAACATATACACATGCAAGTTGTATTGGGAGCTTTGGAAGTTTATAATGCAAGGCATGGCATATTTCTTTGGATGTTAATACTCTTAAAATATCCCCATATTTTAGGAAAATCTGTTTTCTTTTTTAAAGTTAATCCTAGAATGTCCGAAAATAATGAGTTTATATGAAGTTAGACCATTTTCTGTTAAATTAGATAACAGTTGGAAAAACAAGTGCAATGTCTAACACAGTAGATGCTGTGTATATTATAGTTCCATTTCACTTTTATGCACAAGCATTTACTCTTTAAAATTTGTCGTATGTATTAATTCACTTTCTTAATTTTAGTGTTTGAATAAGAATAAAATGAAAAAGTATTAAATTATTAGAAAACTTTAAATTATACTTATGGGTTATTTTGGATACGTACCTTTTTGGCCAGGATATAATTTATCCTGAAGTACAATGAAAGTTTAGATCTCCATAGGACAGAGCTAAGTCTGAGCTGAAGATAAAAAAAGAAGGACACAGGAGACATTGCATTTCACATTGCTTCTAATACCACCTGTATTTCCTCGGGTCCTACCTGACTGAGGGTACAAATGCCTTACCCTGCCATTGACATTAATTATCTACAATTTTCTGGCTTTCCTTCCTCATTTCCTGAGAGCACACATCAATGTCTTCTCCAGAGGAACCCCCAGTTATTCAGGGAGTTTTCAGAGCACATTTGAATGTGCTCTGGAGCAAGGATGCTTAGGTTCCCGTACTATACTTAGTATCTGTTGCCTGATAGCCTCTGCCAGCCCTCTGCCATTGCCCTCTGTCCAGGGCCTCTGGCTCAGGGCTGCTCTCCTGCCCAGAACCCTGTGTCAAACCTCAGAAGCTTCATAGGCCAACAAGTGCTCTGTCACAGCTCATAGACACCACAGTGTATCATTAACTCGAATTCCTATCTAATTTCCCAGCACCTTCTCCCCTTTCCTAGCACCTTCTATCCTTTCCTAGAACCCACACACAAAGTTGGAAGGTCTCCTTCCCAGGCAAATTCAAGCTTTGGTGGGGAGGAGACCATAGCAGGGCTGGCTTTGGGGACTGACCTGTGCAGTTGCCATAGGCCCCGCCTTCAGAATTTTATTGTCTGGAAGCATCTCAAGTATATCAGTTCATGTTTCACCTGTGTTGGTTTCAGGCTCTGCTGTTGCTATCTTGAACACTGGGTCCCACATTTTCATTCTGCACTGAGTTCCTCAAATGAGGCAGCAGTCCTGGGCAGCCACCCACCATTCAAAGGCCCAGACGCTGTTAAGGGACAGTTTACTAGATGATGCCTGCTTCTTCCTGAACTTATCCTTCAAATTTGTATTCATGATCTCTAAATTCTCCTTAAAGCATTTCCCAGTGGCAATGAGATATTTAAAAGTGATTTTTCTTAGAGGAGAGGTGGAGCCTGTACATTCATAGAAATCCTGCAATAGTTGACTGTTATTGCCTTTTTAGATACTAAGTTGATTATTTATTTAAAATAATAAAGTTCCTGTTGCAAACATTGCTGAAAAGTTTATCAGGAACCAAATTAAATATGACTCATTCATTAGCTATAAATTGTGACCCATTAAATGCTAAGGATGAAGGTCATAAAAAAAATGGAATAAATCCTGTTCCTGTTTTCTAAGAGCTCTTAATGGAACTTGAATGACAAGCAGATTGCCATTATTTCTACCTGGGGGGCTTGAAGAGAGGGTAGTGGAAGAGATTAAATGCCATTTAATAATATAATATCTTACGGAGGGGCTTGGTGTCCATGAACGACATTGGGAATGTATCTTAGGATCTGAATCATTATGGCTTGTGCAGACTTGAATTATGATTCACATTTTATCATTTTTTCCCCTCCTGTGCTCTTTCTTAGCTTCAGCACCCCAGTCAGATGAAGGCTCAGACATTGACTCTGAACCCGATTTGCCACTAAAGAGGAAACAGCGCAGAAGCCGAACCACCTTCACAGCAGAACAGCTGGAAGAATTGGAGCGTGCCTTTGAGAGAACCCACTATCCCGATATTTATACCAGGGAGGAGCTGGCACAGAGGGCAAAGCTCACCGAGGCCCGAGTGCAGGTACTGCCATCGTCATGCCCTCGTCTTGCTTCAATCCAGGCAGGAAAAAAAAAGGGCCTTTTCTCCCTTTAAAGCAGAGTTAAATCAGGAAAATAGATATACTAGCAATGGCAGCTTGTGAATTGTAGTCTAGAGCACTATCAAGTTCTCTCTTTCCTCTCTAATGACTTTTCTTCATAGTTTGCCTTATGATAACAGCATTATGACCTCTTTTTCTTTTTATTTGAATTTGCCTGATTCACCCTTTCTCCCCTCCCCATCTCTTTTGTTTTAGATATGTCTATTTAGCAGGATTTTAGAATAAAAATTCTTAATAGATAGGTGAGTCCAACTAAATTTGTAATAGATACAGTTGACTTCTTTTCTTTTAAAAAATATTTTATTGATTTTTTACAGAGAGGAAGGGAGAGGGATAGAAAGTCAGAAACATCAATGAGAGAGAAACATTGATCAGCTGCCTCCTGCACACTCCCTACTGGGATTGTGCCCACAGCCAAGGTACATGCCCTTGCCCAGAATCGAACCTGGGACCTTCCAGTCCACAGGCTGACGCTCTATCCACTGAGCCAAACTGGTTTTGGCCACTTGACTTCTTTTCTTTTGTATTGTTTGATACAATTATTTATTTATCACATTTTAAAATCTGATCTATTGAATTTGCTTCCTTTGAATTCTTAGTGTTTTTTTGTATTTATGAAAATGTGTATTTTTTCTTTTAGAATTTGATTATTATTACTAGGAGAGTATGATTGCATTAGCTAAAACACACAGAAGTATATCAGTTCATGTTTCACACATCATTTCAGGAATCTTAATTATGTACCAGCCATTATCTGGACTTTGGGGGTGGTACACAGATAATAGCAGAACAATTTGAGTGTTCCCCCCCCCTTTTTTGTCTGTGCCAAGTACTATTCTAAGTATTTTACATGAATTAACCCATTTATTCAGCATTACAACCCTAGATTGATACCATCATTATCCCCAAGTTATACACTTCTAAGTGGTAGGCATTTGGATTCCATATGCTTCCTCTCCACGGCCTTTCAATTATGATGACATGCAAAGAGGTATAAGGTAAAATCCCTATCTTTAAAGATTTTATTGTCTGGAAGCATCTCAAGTATCTATATTATCCTAAGAACAGCTTGAATTATTATCTTTTGAACTCTTAGATGTACAGTTGACCCTTGAACAACATAGGAGTTAGTGATGCTGACTCATGAGTAGTCGAAAATCTGTATATAACTCTTGACTCCTGAAAAAATTAGTTGTCCATGGAGCATTGGCTCCAAAAACACTCCACAGATACCAAAAACCAAGAATACTCAAGTCCAACACATCTGAGGACTCCCAACTGAGGATCAAAAACACTACAGGCATTTACTGAAAAAAGTCTGCCTCTGAGTGGATCCATGCAGTTCAAACCTGTGTTGTTCAAGAGTCAGCTATACTCTTAACCCTCTGGAAAAGGCTTCTTTGGTGTAATGTATTTTTGTTGAGTGATAGAATAATGTTTCACCACTCATTAATGATGAACTTTCCCCTCATGATAGTAAAGCACCATTTGAAAGATTACAAATGTCTTAGGGCAGTGGTCAGCAAATTGTGGCTTGCGAGCCACATGCAGCTCACGAGCCACGGTTTGCCGCTCTGTTGACTAATGAGTTTGCCGACCACTGACCTAGATTCTCAATTCCAATAATTACAGGCTGTTGTTGTTCCTTGTGATTAAGCCCCTATCTCAGTGGTCGGCAAACTCATTAGTCAACAGAGCCGCAGTTTGCCGGCCACTGTCCTAGGGTATCCTGCAATTCTTTACTACCCAGAAGTTATCTTATTTGGAAATGTTGTGTATTCCAAGATACTTAACTTTCATAGTTAAAATGAGTCTGGGAACTCAGCTAATATGGTCTTGAGTGATCAGTATTTCCTCATATGTACCTAATTCCCTCTGCTGTTACAGAATTTTACAGCAGTAACCTCTTCTAGGCTCAGAGCCTAGTCAGAGGGATTGTCTGATTCAGTTTGACTTTTCATATGATCATATTGTGCTAAAAAAGTCGAATGCTGAGGTGAATTAAGACAAGTCTTTTAAGGAGCTACAACCTAATATGGGTAATAAAGTAAACATACAAATAATTTTAAAATAAAGCAGATGCAATTAGTATCATAAGAGACAAAATTCAGTGGGAGCTGAGAAGAGGAAAGGATGAGATATTGTTGGAGTAAACAAGAGAGGCTCACGGAGAAGGGAGATTTAAGATGGACTTTTGAGGCGATAGTTATTCATTGAACAGGGCAGGTGGGGATAGCATACTAGTAAGAGGGAGTAATATGAGCAAAAAGCACAGAGAGTTGGAAGCACATGAGTCATATACAGGCAACCTTTAGTTTTCACTCATGTTGAGGGACTAGAGAATAGTTCATTTTGATTGGAGGCTAAGGAGTGGTCAGTGGCAGGAAGGAATATGGCTGGAAATCTATTCTGAGGACATCTTGTGGAAGGCGTGGGTTTCAGGCTAGGACACTCACACTTAATGTGATAGGTGGGGAGTCTGTGGGTATGAAACCATCAGTGGCAGTGTGAATGGAAAGAAAAGGATGGTGATGAAAGGTACTTAGAACCAAAATGTAGGGAATTGATTGTGATAGTGGAGGTGGGGGGAGTGAAGGTAAGAGCCACAGATACACCAGGTGTATAGTGTAGATTCCAGTTGATACTATTCAGTCCCTCTGCCTGTTACATTGGGATACAGAATTGCATTCCAGAATTGACCACACATCATGATAATATCTATACATAAGTATTATATCACTATATAATAATATATGGTATACCTAGTGTTACATGTACTAACACCACGATTACTATATATATCAAATATGTTTTACTTTTAGTTATAGGACTAAATAGTTAATCCTAGAATTACCCAGTTCTGGGATTAACCAGTTTAAATGTGAAGGTCAGTTCATTTAGTCTCTGTTCTTTCAGCAACCTTTATTGAGTGCCCACTGTATTCCAGGATTTGGTCCCCATACTCCATGGTTGGCTAAGCCCACATGCTGGGTCTATCCTTAAGATAACTCAGACTCAAACAATAAATATTGAATTTTAAGGAAATCAAACAAAGAGAGTGATGGAAAACTGAGAAGAGCATTCAGCATTGCTCTGTTTCATTCTTGCCTTTGCCAAAGATGAGGATGGGGGACAGAATCAATCTCAAGTCCTTTTGGCTTGGACAGAGCCTGGTGTTTGCATCTGGCTCAGTGAGTGTCAGAGAATAAGAATGGCCCATTAACTTCCAGAGGACATGGGATCAAACCAATAAACAGTGGTTCATATTTTTCTATACAGTGACCTCTCCTCCGAAGCAGGGCCCTCATTAACTTAACAGCTGTCCTAATGTGGCTTTAACCCGGTGACTCTTTACATTCCTTATGGCTTCATTAGTTCCCTTGAGACACATCCCGTCCTGTACCACAGCTATGATCTACGGCCTAACAAATTCCCTACAACACCCGGCATATGGATCTTACTTAACCCAGCAGGAAAAAGAAGGGAGTAGTTAATCACTGATTAAAATGCCAGAACAAAATCCTGTAGTTTTTAGAAGGATCTGGGAAAGCAGTAGCAAAGTCAACTCAGTTTGAGTGATAGCCAGAAAGTGAGTTAGTTTAATTTGGGGCACCTGGGAAAACCAAACACCAAACCAAAAAGAAAAAAAACAACAACACCCCAAAACACACACACAATAAAAAACCTAAAATCCAAACACTTCCTATTTCATTTATTTTCCCAAGGAAAAATATTTCTAACTTAAGCCTTTGTCAGTATTTCACAAAAAATTGTTTGGACAGTAGCTACATTGTATTTATCATAGTCAAGTCTGAGTACACAATCTAATAATTTTACACCAAAGACTAATTTGCCTAAGTTACTTCCTGGGTAGCTCTTAGTTTGGAAATAATAGAAAGCATTAATATTTTGTGGGGAAGTATGTTGTGCAAATATGTATGATGTGCAAAAGTTTTAGTAAATATTTCATCTGAGAACTCCCTGAAGCAGGCAGGCATCATTCTTTACCACCAAGATAATAGCAGACAGGAAAGGAAGCTGCTTATAGAAACGACACTTAACAAGGAGTCGGAAGATGTGGGTTTTGGTCTCAGCTTGTCAAATGCATTTTGTTGAGCAAGTCCCTTAATTCTGCTATAATCCAGGTATGCTTCAGTTGTTTTTATTTTATTTTATTTTATTTTATTTTATTTTTTTAAGTTTTGAAATTTGGAGTAGGTTAGTCTGGGTCTGTGGATGACCAGGAAAATCTTGGATGATTTTTGAAGACTTGAGATTTGTACACAAAATGTTGTGTCTTTGCTTCTCTTTGTCCCCCACAACCCCACCGTGTGTGTGTGTGTGTGTGTGTGTGTGTGTGTGTGTGTGTGTGTGTGTGTGTGTAGAGGGCATTAACTAGGGATAGGGCTTCTGGCTTTTATTGTATTCTCAAATACCACCTTCTACCGTTCCATTTCTCAATTAAGAACTATTAAGATGCATGATCTCTTAGGACCCTGCTAGCATCAGTAATTTGGGATTCTCAAGGAAGCCCAATGGTGATTTAATGCCATCTAACAGATCCAAATAGTTTAGAAATTAAGATATGTATGGAATAGTTGACTCTAAACTCCATAATAAAGCAAAAATATGGTTATCCTGCAATTTGCTGTAAGAGCTCATTCTTAGAATGTATAAAGATGCAGTGTAGTATGCTCTCCTGCGTGTCTGTGGTCCTCTGGACACTCATGGAGCATGGGGTTTCTCCCTCATTCTCTTGCTCATCCTCTCCCTGACCTGTGGGCCGTACATTGGACAAAGCTAGATAGCTGAAATGATAGGGGCTGGGAGGGTGTGGTCTCAAAAGGGAGAGGGGGTGGAGTGAATGAGAAGGTCCAGGGAATGAGGAGTTCACCTACTTGGAAAGTCCTTTATTTGGCATTGTAGCATTAAACATCACCAAATCCAATGTTTAATCAAGTTTTTATAATCTTGTTATAAATTCTCTTTCTAAGGATTACATATTACATTCTTTTCTTTCCACATTTTTCTAAATTGCATGTGAAATAATCCATCTGAAATAATGTAAGTTAGATTGCCTTTGAGGTCCACACCAAAAATGTGAAAGAATAATTTATGGATGGGCAAAATTAGGCTTACACCCTGGGACAATTAGCACTAATCCATGAAACTTGGAAACAAATTTGGCCTACATCTCCATTGAAGCCCAACTGGCTTTCAAAGAGTTGAGGTGTTATTTGGGCACTTTTCTGTTTGCTCATGAGCATAAAAAGCTTTGGCTGTAAACCACGAGTTAAGGAGACAAAGCAAAGTTTTAGTTCTTGGGTTTCTTAGAGGTGGCAATGAGATATTACTTATTAGCTAACATTTATTGAACACTTAATATCTGTTTAGGTATTTTTTTTAAGGCCTTTGATGGCATTGTTTCATCTACGTATCACAGTAGTCTTATAAAATAGTTTATTTCTCCCATTTATCAGATTAGAGTCTCACAGACATTAAACAAATTGTTCAAGGTCACAGAGGTAGTAAGTCAGGGAGCTGCCAGTCAACTTTTGAATGGCTTGTGTTGTACCCATGTGAATAAAAAGTATTACTATAGCTTTTAAAATACTAAATTTTCCCCAACTTATATTGTTGAGGATCTGAACAAATTGGTTATTTATATTACTCATCAAGAGAAAAACTTATGAAAATCTTTCTCTTCTTTTGAATTCATTATCTCACGCCCCCTTCCTCTGCCCTGTGCCTGCCACAGTTACCATGATGTTATGGGGGGTCAATTTAAATTTTTCTTCAAAAAGTCATTGGACCTTGTATTACTTCAGACATGGATATAAAGATGATTTCCAGAAGGCGTGCATATAGCTTTGTGGAAGGGCTCTATAGAGAGACAGACAAGTAGGGAAAGAACCAGGCACCAGATGAAAATAAACCAAGCTTCAGATCATCAAATGAAGTTAAAACTTCACGGGAATGTCTTTCAGTTAAAGATGGGGTGATAGTCCCCCAGGACAATTGTGTTGGGTGGTTTGGGTATTTAAAATGAGGGTTATTTCAAAGGAAACTTTTTCTTTCTGTTAAAAATATATCTATTAAAGATATGTCTTTTATGAGTTTCAAAATATAAAGAAGGCAAAGACCACTTTTCAATTTGCAACTTCAGTATATTTTTCCTTCATGATTCTTTTGGCAGACAGCTGGTTCTAAAAGAGGCGGAAGGCTGGCGATGACAAGATGATGACAAATTTGGTTGAGTGGCCAGAGTTAGGCCAGTCCTCAATAAGCCCTGCTTCATTCAGGACTGGCCCTCTGGATTTATTTAAATTTGAGTACATTAAAATTTTTCCCTTTAGGAAATTCTTAAACCTCCCATTGAAGGTTTATTTTTCAGTAAAGATTTTCTTCCCAATGATTCCTCTTAATCTTTGATTGTACTGTAAATATAAGAATTTTTAAGTCCAACTCCTGCTGGGTTTATTCAGTGTCTTCAATATTTTTTGTGTCGTTTTAAAAAAATGAAAACAAGACCTCAGAGACTTCAAATTCCTATTCTTTTGGATTTGATCATTTGAATGTATTTGTGGAAATTATGGTGTTTCTTCTAATTTATTATTTGAGGAAAGACTTTTTTTATTAAAAATTAGGTTAAGGAGGAGTTAGAATAAGCATAAATTAAAAGTAGGATAAATTGATGGAGTGATCAGATATAACCATCCACTGCATAAATTACACTTGGTTTACTTATGTAAACGTCACAGAAATAAGTTTGCATAAATTGGCAACATTGCTCCGATAATGATGAAAGTGCAGGCTTCTGAGTTTTTTATAAAATATTTCATCAGCACAATTGAGACTAGTGTGTCTGAATGAATGAAGTCACATCAGCCTGATACATAAGGCTGGAGATCCACCAATGTAAGTTTGTCTAGATAGGTGTGTGTGTGTGTGTGTGTGTGTGTGTGTGTGTGTGTTGGGGGGTGGATGAGGGGGGAACCACATCATCTGAGTCAGGTGGACTTGCTAATCTCAAAGTTTTACATATAAAATAAAACCATGGTACATGGTATAGTACAGTGCACTCAGGCATGAACATGCCACTCATTTCTTACCCTCAGCATCATCAGACTAACACAGCTTGTCCCAAACACTTCTCTGAAAACAGTTTTCTTACCCCGATGCCTCTGGGAGTCACAGCAACAGATTTTATATGAGAAAACATAATTGAAGCAGATCTCAAATTGAGTTTCATTCATCGTTCTATTATCCCAGGTCTAATTCAATTATGTATCAACATGGGAAAATATTGACTTACCTTCTTTTTGGTTGGAAACTTAAGGAATATTAATTATTAGTGCTTTGAGGACAGTCACACAGTTCTCCTTAACAATATCTTGCAACATGCCCAGAGGAGACCAAACTCTTTTTTTCAGAGCTTGGGTGAGGAACAAAAGCAGATGCCTTGGCAAAAATATTTGTTAAATTGGGCTTTCTTGCTCTATAAAGGAGAAATCCCACCCGCCACTCTTTTTAAACATTTACAACTTAAAAAAATGACAAATAAGTTGTATAATTGTTAACTTTGTTCTATAAGGAAATCAGGTCTTATTTTTTCTTAGATGTGCTGTCTCCTGTATTATCACCTCCGTTTGGAGTCACTTCCTGTTGAAATCATACCCAAGCTTTAAATTAAATGGAAACTGTCTCCACTGTAATTTTTAAGATTCTCTGTATTTGGAGCTTCTAACTCTAGTGAGCAATTATTTTAATTTCCTTCATGACTCTGGATTCCATAAGCAGAACACTATAAGCTACTAGAGTGCAGGGAATCTATCTTTTCCTATCATCTCATTCACCCCTCTGTCCCTCTGACTCCAGGCACAGTGCTTTCTCCATATTAAGTTGCCAATATTTGATATAGGAATTAGCAAATACTTGATTGCTAGAAATCTCTCATTTTGGGGGCAGCATTACATGTACACTTGGAAAGATTAAAGTTCTACATTTGAACTCTGCAGGTGGAAGAGTTGGACAAGATCCAGTGTCCATCAATAATTTCTCAATATTTCAGGCATTCTTCCTCCAGTTATTGCAGTTCTCTCTAGCTGCTCATACAAAGTACTTGGCTGTTAAGTTTCTCAAAGGCATTTTATTACATCAAGTTTTTCTGAATGTACCTGGTTAGCATAGTGCCTGGCATAGACTATTATAGGTGCTTAAAGCTGTTGTTGAAATAAATAATAAAGAAAGTAACAGATCTCCTTAGATAACAAGCTCTCATTTCTTGAAATACTTACTTCTTCGGCATTTATTTCCACTAAGATCAGGACTGTATCTCACATGTTGAAAGGGGTGGTAAGATGGCTCCATTTACTTTCTTGGTCAATTTATATGACTGTCCAGGAGCTATGCCAATAATGACCATAGAAATACAGAGACAGACTGATAAGAATATAAAATGCAAGTGTTAGTGTAATAGGCAGGTCCAAATTAGGACATGTGTTGTGTGGGGGTCAGAGGTTCATGGATCCTCCCTAGAATCCATGAGGGTAGAAGGGTGTTGGGGGTGACAGTGGGGGTTTCTGTTGTTCTGACTCCAGCTCACTGGATTTTGAGGGCTCTGCAAGACCACGGAATGCCCTCAAAGCCCCTCTGTGACCCCTGACATTTAACTCTGTTCTTCCCTGACAACACAACCCACAGGGTGGAGAGCTTTTACTTATTTTTGCCCTGTCAGTAAGGGGCCTTTAATCTGTTTTAGCATGAAAAATTATTAAGAATATAGTCTTATTTCATCAGCGAAGCCCTCAAATTTTAAATTAAATCCATAGGTCTGGTTTAGCAATCGCCGTGCAAGATGGAGGAAGCAAGCTGGGGCCAATCAACTGATGGCTTTCAACCATCTCATTCCGGGGGGATTCCCTCCCACCGCCATGCCCACCTTGCCAACATACCAGCTGTCGGAGACCTCTTACCAGCCCACTGCTATTCCACAAGGTATGGAGGAGTCAGGACGGTAGGATGTACCTCCCCATAGCTCTCCCTGCTGCTGATTCTGAGGAAGCCATGGTGACACTGTTGCTGTTTGCATGTTAATGACATTACATCAGGTTGTCTTGAGTGTCCCAGTCACATTTCAGAAACACAGTTTGTTTTGGGATATATCTGAATCTCTCTAGATATATTGTGTTATAGTATTATTCTATTTCAGTATTTGAATACAAAACAAAACAATGAAAGCAAACAACTTTTCTTAAAAAAAAAAAGCGCGATTTTTCTTAGGTTAAAAATTTTGCCTCTACAATTGTACTCCAGTGTGAAATTCACTGAGGTTCCATGATGGGTACCAAGTACAGGGTCATTGAGGGGAAGGTAAGGCACTGTTTGTTGGCATCTAGAGGTGAATGGGATAAATAAGAGGAAGTTATTTTGGATTATGAAAGATACCATTCTAGGCGGTTGAAACTATACTAATACTGAGCTGCTTTGAAAGTATATTTGCTAAAGAAATTTGAGATTTGCAACTCTTACATCAGTTAATTCTTATGCTGATTAATAACATTTGCTACCCACCTAGGTTTGCTAGCTTTGTTAATGTGGTTTCTGAATTCCTATTCTGGGTGAGTTTGCCATGAAAGTGTATGAATCAGTTATGTACTTGCACACATGTGCGGAGGTATTCCCATGTTAAAAAATGGGATGGGCGGGGGGTGGTGTGGAGGGGGTCAATGGGAAAAAAAGGGAACATCTGTAATATTTTCAACAACAAAGATACATTTAAAGAATAAAAAGATAGAAATGCAGTTAGAAGTGAACGTATGGCCTGCGGCGTGGTGCCTGTGAGCTTTGGCACTGCCCTTCCTACGAAGGAACTTGGTGGCTGACCATCTTCTTCATTGCAGCCGTGTCAGACCCCAGCAGCACCGTGCACAGACCTCAGCCGCTCCCCCCGAGCACCGTACACCAAAGCACTCTTCCTTCGAACCCGGACAGCAGCTCTGCCTACTGTCTCCCCAGCACCAGGCATGGATTTTCCAGCTACACAGACAGCTTTGTGCCTCCGTCCGGACCCTCCAACCCCATGAACCCCGCCATTGGCAATGGCCTTTCACCTCAGGTCAGTCCCGTGTTTCCAGACAGATGATTCGCTGTATACCAGAACCAAACAGTCAATTCCCCAAGGCAGTGGTCTAATGAATTGCCAAATTTAAACCATAATGTATTCCTTATACGAGCCACATGATTTCAGTTTCCTAGCTTCCTTTCTCTCCAGCCTTCCTATGGGCTGTATCAAAAGTTGTAGCTTAGACTTAAAATTCAAGTGATTCACAGTGGAATCAGGGAGATTTCCGTTTAGACATAGTTGTCAAGGTGTTTGTCATTTCTACCCCCAGTTCTGATCTTTGAGTAAGAAACACACACATTTAAAAACATGGTATTTGGCCAGCTGAGAGAGTTGTGAATAAAAGCAACTAATAAAGCACCAGATTTTATAAAAACAATCAGGAGGAAGCAAACAAGTTGTGTGAGGAGAGATCCAGCTGATCACTATTGAACTCTTGGTATAAAGGAGTCATAAATGCATGAATTAGGAGAATTACTGCTCTTTGGGAATATAGAGATATTTGAATGGTGTAATTGTTTTTCTAATTTGCATTGGACTATGAGCTTTTCTTGAGAGATCATATTAATAAATTGCCTTGATAATTGCATGTCAGAGGGTTGGTTAAATTTCCTACATGTGGCATCTGTCTGGGGTTGACATTATTAGCAGTTGTTTAAATACAGATCGCTTGATTTTATTAGAGAGCTCTTGGCCCAGGTGGTGAGGAGAGCTGCCCACTAAATTTGGAGGAATGTCACAAAGGGGTGGCAATCTATAATTGCGATCGAGAATCTCTTCCGGGCTGAGAGTGAGAGTTTTAACAGCTTTATCTTTGCTTCACCGCCTTTTTCCTCTCGGTGGTTAGAAAAACAGAGAGAAGCTCAGAATGACACAAATGAAAAGTGAAAAGACAATTATAGTCAATTACACACTAATCAGTGACTATCACCACTGCCTAAGCACCAAGAGGGCATTCTAATAGGCAGAAAATGAGATTTTAATGGCACAAAGGGTGGCCAAAATAACGACTCATATATCTTTGCCTTCTTCGTTCTCTTCAACTTGTGGTTTGCGTCTTGGGAGTGGAGTTCCTGGGCTCTGCACAACAGTGATAACTCTGAGCAGCTAAAAAGTTCAAAGCCGTTGGAGTTGAAAAGAATGAATAGTAAAGGCAATGAAATAAACATTTCTGCCTAAAGGCAAAAGTTCATAAATCCTTTTTTGTAACAGTAAATGTAATTAAGTTTTATAGATTCCTATAGCACATTCTGGGATAAAAAAAAAAAAAGGTGGATTTAAACCTCAGCTGAAAATAACAACATGAAAACAAGGAATGTGCTTCCTACTGAACTTCTGTGCATTTAATTCCCAAGTGCTGGCATTTATAAATGTGATTCTGCATGAACATCATTAAATGCCCAAATTTATAGCATATAATCATCCTCCACAGTTTAGAAGTAACGTCAGAAAGAGTTATCTCTGCAGTTTTTAACCTAAGTGGTTTTAGGCCATGGAAAAGCTTTTTATGAATGTGATTTGATTGAAAGTTTTAATAAAAATAAACTTTAAGCCTAACTGCTTCTGGAAGGTGAGACCCAGGATTGCCTCAGAATTTTTTGGTGTTCAACCATAGTAAATACGAGGACACAGATCTCTATTCTATCCGTGAAACTGCTAGCTTTTAATAAGGGTGTCATCTTGCATATTCTAAGAAGGGTATTCTATTGCATTATATAAGCATTACAAAAGTGGAATTATTAGCACTTGACCTTGAAACTGTTAATCCTTGATTTTCAAGAAGCCTGGCTATGATTCCAGGCTTGGCAGTAGGGTGGGAATTGTTCCAATATCAAGCAGTGGAAAATTCCACAGGCAAATTTTCCTGTATTTCTTCACTATGCTCCTACATACTATGTTAATCCCTTCCTTAAAACATTGCAGATACTCAGGATATTTTGCATTTCTGCCATACATGTCTGTCTCAAACCATCAACGCAAATGCATGTTGTCTTAGTTCTGATAGCATCCCCAAAGAATTAGGAAAGTAATATGAAGCTTATTTCCTCACACAAAATTGAAAAATGAAAGACAGTGAGTGAATCAGCATCTCATCAAACATCTTTGCAAAATGAGGGAATAGAAAACTTGGGCATTACAATTCCTAATTCTACAGCTTTTGGGATTTATCACTCCTCAGGAATGCCTCTATTCAGGCAAAGGAGGGGTGTCCTTGTTTGTGGTTATCTGGCTTTATTAAAAATATTATGAAGAAAATTTGAAGACAAAAGCCCATGTCAAACAGCCTGGTTTACCTGTAAGCTAACGTAGAGAAAGAGTGGTGACCCTTTAGTCTTATTGTTTATCTTATAGAAGAGCTTATTAATATATTAGACCAATAATATTAAAATAAAAATAATCTTATGATTAGCTTTTTTTTAAGCTTTCTTCTTTTCCTTTCATTCTTCCCCTTCCTCTATCTGGACATCTAAGATGCAGACATATCCACTGGAGGTTCAGACAACGCATTCCGGAAGGCCACAGGACTGATAGTGAAAGAATTCGGATTAGAATCTGAGATTCTTGGCTTCTGGTCTAGATCTTGTCCATTTTAGTCCATTCACAGTTGAATGGAGAGGAAACAGGTTTTACGAAAAATAGAAGCAGAGGTCTTCAGTCATATTTTAAAATCATTTAGTAGAAACTAGTTTATAAACTTTTTGGGGTTCAGGTTAATTTGGGGTTCAGGTTAAAAAAGGAGTGCTGATATACTCTTTTTTATTTTTGCTTTACATTTTTCTATTAATCTTCAAACTTCCACTAATAATTCAGTATGCTTATTAAAGAAAATAGAAATCTTTTTTTAAGTGTCTTTAGAGTAGAAAAAATTTAACCTGGGCAACCATTGCTAATATTTTTTCCTATTGCCGTCTAGCTCTTCCTTTTGGGTCTTATGCTCTTAAAAAATATGCCTGAGATAGTGGTGTATTAACTTCGCATCTTGTCTTTTCTCTAGCTTTGCATGTCTTTATAGACCTTTCCCTACTTATGAATTTAAATTGAATTGGAGCTAAAGTTATTCGAGTCATTAGGATCAATTCGTTGTAGGATATTTGATGTATTAAAATATATGTACCTTTTATTTGACTCTTTTTCTTAGTGTCATTGAAATTGATGGATCATTTGCCATTCAAACTTGAAAATCATGAGTTAGAAGGTGTGAAACTTTTGTTTGATGGGCTTTTTCGTTTCCTGTCAAGGGATATATCCTGTTTCTCTCTATGTGTTTACTGTGGTTGCTTTTTTTGGGGGAAGGGGTTGTTTCTAATCTATCTGTCCCCTGAAGCAAAGATTCTTCTAAAACTTGGAATCAAAATACATTATCCAAGTATTTGTTGGATGCTCTCAGTCCTTCACTCAGGGAAGGTCTCAGCTTCGAGAGGGGCGGGTTTGTGACGCAGAGACTCAGCAGGTCACACATGCCCAGATGCTGATGTTGGAGCAGCAATGGACGGATATGCACTTACGACATTATAAACCTCAGAACATTGACCAAATCTCTTAGAAACTTCGTTCATATTTTCCCTCAAGTTCTGAAAGGGTCTGTGCATAACTGAATTATTGGCAAGTTTATCTTGTTCTGAGGGAATCAGTAACTATATCTGGGAATAGTCCCACTTATCTTGTGGAAAAACCGAGGCCAATGCACACAATCACAAAAATGACAGGGGAGTTATCACCAGAGTTAAGAGCCAAACCCACCTCTCTTCCCCAGTGTTACTAATTCTTCTATAAACGGAAACTGCACACTTCACTTGCTGAGGAAGCATAACATCCCAGAAAGTTTTCCATGGGCTCTGGCACTGATGCTCACCCTGATTTCCCTGTAGGCAAGGCTGAAAGGCTATGAATGGGAGTGTTTGGTCTCTCAGTCCCTCAAAGACTGGATCTGTCAGGGAAATTGAGGCAAGGTTCTCAGTGATGGGTGAGGGAGAGGACACGCTAATGACCTCCACACTTTCTGCTGTCTCTGAATTGTATTTTGTTTGAACTACACAACCCTTTTAGGAGATAGGGGCTTATATAATGAAGGACAAAATACCCTCTGAGAAGAAAACCATTCAACTCACTCTTGAGAGCTATTTCCTCGAGGTACCTGCGTTCTTTTGAAAGGTTGTATTCTCTTGGTGCGAGACAATAAGAAAGAACACAGGGAAACAGAGACAAAGTGTTTCCCTTCTGCACCCACATGGAATGTTCCCAGCACCTTCCAGCATGTGCAGGAGAGAAAAAGGAATGTTGACTTGGGATATGAAGGGCCAAGGAAATGCTACCACATGCTCAAGACACGAGACTAATTAACATGCTCTTCTAATTAACTTTCTTTGTGAGAAACACTACCCTCACCTCTCCCCCACCTCCAAAACACACACAGCCAAACCCAAGAAACAAAACCTATTATGTACGTTAACAACCTTTCATCGTTTCCCGCCCGACCCCCACCCCACTTCTACAAACTTCTGATGATTTGAGTGACATACAGTATCAATGGGTTACAGGGAAGCTTTTTAAAAATTGTTATGTAGCATACAGAAATGGGCCACTAGGCTGCTCTTAGGGTTCACCAACCATCGCAAATGTTTTGAGTTTGGTAAAACCTAAAACACATTTTGCCAAGTACTTTTCCTCCTTAATTTTTCAAACTGCGTATTTTAGGGAAAATTTGACCCATATGGTTTTGATTCATTTACTCATATCATTGACTCCCTCCCCCTCCTTATGGAGCCATTTGATATCCAAGAAGCTTTCTGAGCTGTTCTTATGTTCATTTTAAGCATTTCCCTTCTTAAAAAGAGGAAGTCCTCTTTGTAGCCTCAGAGGTCATAAATTTCGAGTACTCTCTCAATTCAGCAATACTTAAGAATACATTTGGTATAAATCTGGATTATTATGAACACATTTTATGTTTATAGCAGATGGGAGGATTTTTGTTTCTGGTTTATGAGGGAAACAAATGACAAAATAAGAAAATAGGCTTAAATTACACACAAAAAAAGGTTTTGTTTTAGAGAATGTTTAACTGTTATTAATATATCCCCCTGGTAAGAGGTATGCTCAGAAGCATCATTTCAAAGTTATTCCAGGTCTCGGATAAGATGTAATTGAATAACCAGTACACCTGTCCTATTTCATGGATAATCTACTGAGGAAAGAGAAAACAATCTCATAAAGATTTGTGGACCAGGCTTGAAAATGCCCGAATGTTTGCTCACTACTCAGCAACTCAAGAACAAAGAGGAGGTCTGCAGATCTCATCAAGTTTACTGACCATTCATCTGCTGAGTCTGGTTGAATCATCACAGCTTGGGGGGATGAGACACGGTCTCAGAAATGAACTCAAAAAAGAGTAGAGAGATCTTTATATAACGAGATCGTGGTTAATGGTGGAAGAAGTTAAAGGTTAAGATCATCTTTTGTTCTTATTCACTCAAGAAAACCTTTAACTCAGCCACCCCTCCAGTTGCTTTTAAAGAATAATATTAAAACAAGATTATTAGTGTGTAATGTATGTAAATTGCATATTTGGTGTCAGCTACGCTTATTAGGGGGTTTCTCCATTTCATGCATATATGTATTAGACTGTTGTGGTTCCATTTCAAATTAGATTTCAATTGCTCAGCACAGTTTCTTTGGACAAACATTTGTTCATCCTGAAACTTATTAGGGAGAAGCCTCTAAGTGTGAATATGTGCACACAAAACGCAAGACTCCTTTTTGATTGTGCTTGTCATTTATTGGACCACAGTGTTCACAAGGATCTCAAATTCCTTAGCTGCCAGGCAAGATGGTGGTTCTTTGTCCATGGAAGGGGTAAGGACTTACTATAAATCAGCTTGCTGTGTGGATGGGATATAGTCATTAAGAATGGTTGCAATGAGTGCTTTTCAGTTTCATATCAGGAGATAATCATTTTCACTGTGGCATAGTCATTCCCTGACCTTCTCTTGTGAGGCTGAAACATGTCAAAGCAGTAAGATTTTCCCTTGTGGCAGGGCCAGCTCCCGGACATTTTTTGAGCATGCATCTAGATGCTACCTGATTCCAGGTCAGTTATTTTGTCCATTTCACATGCAGGTTGCAGGTCCTGTGCCTAGCCTACATTCATTCATTCATTCGTTCGTTCATTCATTCATTTATATTGATTTCAGAGAGGCATGGAGAGGGAGGAAGAGGTAAAAATGGATGAGAATCATTGAATCTGCTGCCTACGTGGATGAAGCCCACAACCTGGGCATGTGTCTTATCTAGCAATGGAACCATGACCTCTGGGTTCATAGGTTGATGCTCAACCACTGAGCCACACTGGCTGGGCCCTCAGCCTACTTTTATCATCATGCAGAAGCAGACAAGCAGGTGGCCTGCTACCAATCATTTCCTAACAGAGCCACTTCCTTCCCTTCACACTTTCCAGAAATTCATCTGTGGAAGGGACAGGAAGGGTTTTGATGAAAGAGATTGGTATAGTGTTCATTAAAGCTTGACCAGCGAGACATTTTCGTGCAACAGTGGCAGCTTCTCCTGTTTCATTTCTAAAGCAGCTCATGAGCTCAAAGCCAGGGCCACAGGAGCCTGCCATTTTTATGAAGGCTCCAGGCTGTTTATGACCATAAATGAGCCCATTTCAGCTTTACCGGAATAACCATGGGCCACTTGTGTGTTTCCATTCTGCCATATTAGGTTTCGAGATGTTCTCTCTGTGGTGAAAACGGGGCTGCTAATCCACTTGTTGAATCGAGGCAGACTGTAATTGACTTGGTGCCATTGGTTTTTCCCCGAAGGCTGTGGTTGCTACCCTTAAAGAATATGAGGAGAGCCCTGGTTTATGTCAGCTCTCACCACAGCCTCTTGAGTTAGTTACAGATTTGGAAAATTGTGAGCGAAACAAGTACTTGGCTAAAATCTCCTTTTTAGAGGAAAGGAAGGAGCGGCAGCCAGTGATTGAATCTTACATCATGTCACTGAAATGAGCCACAAGAAAACCTTTTTTGCTGAATGAAAATTTCTTGGTGTCTGCTGAATTGGTTTAAATAGAAATTCCATCAGCTACTTTCTCCTGTACACTGGACAAATCAAATGCAACAACCCCCATCACTTTTGGGTCTATTTGAATTCCTTTAGCCACCGAGGAGAAAAAAAAATTAAGTGTGATTGCTTGGTCTATAACTAAGCTCCTAGAATAAAAGTTTTTCTTTGTCCTCAGCAATACACAGTAGAGCTGTGCTGGATTCTAGTGTGAGGCCAGCGGCCTGAATCAGTCCTTTATTACAGAGTTGGAATGCAATGTAAAGCTTTTTAATTTATTACTGCACTTGCAAATGGCAATATCTACAGAAATATGAATACTTGCATATTTATTCAATTAGGGGATGAATGTGTGCTTTGTACTACAGACCCAGAAGACTGGATTCAGTCCTTACTTGTGTACTATTTTTTTTGTTTGTTCTAAAGAATCTGTCTCTGCAAAACAGTCTGGGTTTCATCAGAGGTGTATATTTTTCAGTGTACAATATAATATTTAAAAATTACTCTTGACATTTCACTAGAGTTCAATAAATTAGAATTTTGGAGATTAGTGATTCTATTGTCCTTACTGATCAATGGCAAAGATGGCAAATTGGGAGAACCTTGGTACACTTTGTAGACCACAGAGTAGCCTTTCTACTTTCAGAGAATATTTCTTAGCTACAAGATGATAGTGTAGCTAGTTCTAAATATTGCACTAATGAGGGAGGCAAACCTTATTTAAATAAATCATTATCATTTTTTCTAAGTTTTGTGCAGCTTGCTTTAGAAAATTGAATTAAACTATTGCATCTGTTCTGAGATTTATTTATTTTATTTTATTTTTTTATAGTCCTAATAAAATTTTATTGAGAACCAGTAAGTCAAATCCTTTATAGAACATA
This sequence comes from Antrozous pallidus, assembly GCA_027563665.1. Lineage (NCBI taxonomy): Eukaryota > Metazoa > Chordata > Mammalia > Chiroptera > Vespertilionidae > Antrozous > Antrozous pallidus. The sequence goes on along the minus strand of CM050508.1, from coordinate 25,682,055 downwards.
GAAATACATATGATCCAGTCCATCCCAATAAATGGCAATGTAACATTGGAGTGGGTTCCCTGAATATCCCAAAATACTTAGTTTATACCTACCTATAGGGGAGAAACAGTTCTATAGCTTAGCCATATAGAAAGGGGTGCTCTGACCTATTTAGGAGAAGCAGAAGTGGAACTAATTCAGTATGAGTAACAAAGAACTACAGAAGAGTTCTAGTAGCCAAAGGAATAGATGAATAAAGGTCTACTTCTCACATGTTGTGTTTAAAAGTCAGCTAGTGGAAAGCAGGGCAGCACAAGACTAGACATAAATTAGCCTGAGGACATGGGAGCAAAGGATCTCCGTCCATTCGGTTACATAAGAAAGCAGTAACATGGAGAGCAAAGAGCCTTCAATCCATTTTTGTTCTGAGATTTAAAAGCCCTCCATAGAGCTTATCCTCTACTTAAATAATTTCATGGGAAAATTTTTAGTTAAATAACTCGTCCAGACAGAATTTCTTGTTTCAGCCTCTGTTGATGTCACATTACTGTGCTTATACCTTGTTAAAACACATTCCACACTTTATTATAAAGTATCCATTTCTCCTTTGACTCTGAGCTTCTAGAGGAAGGTTAATAGATCATAATCATCTTTGAACATCCAGAAACCAAACAGTATCTCATAATAAAGGCTTGTTTCCCAAAGCAGGCTCCTTGGAATAGTAGTTTTGGGGAAAGAAGATTCTGAGTCAACAGTTTGGTAGATGTTACAAATTATATGCCTTTATCTTTCAGAGTCTCTTTATACATTATCCTACTAAGGGCTCTGACAAGACTTGCAGTATGGAAACATGTTAGTCTAATTTGGTGTTTATAATTTAACTATGGAGCCCATTGGTTGACTATTAAACTACCAAGTTTTGAGGGATATTTCCTAGGAAATGCTGAATGAAAGAAAATATTGGTAGAGACCCAACTCATGATTTGCCTATTTCTAAAACAGTTTCCTTGATCTATTTTCACAAGTGAATGTTTCTTTCTATTAAACATCTGATGTCATTGTCTGCTTCAACATATTGTCATACCTCTGTATAAAAACTTGGCAGTAAAGAGAAATATTAAAGTAGATGCTACAAACTGCTTAATAATGTTTATTTAGATAAGACAGATAAGGGAGTAAAGGAAAGAAAGAGAATTCCTGTTTAGTTGATAGCCGTGTGGATGTAACTCATCCATTCTAACAAGGAGCTCCAAGGTCAAAGGCATGATTAGATTGCAATACTTATCAGCCCTTCACTAGCTGTGTGTCATCAGACAACTTGCTTAAACTATCTCAGCTTCTGTTTCATCTTCGTGTGAAACTTGAAAGATATTAAAAAGAATTGTTATATAGAGCTATGTGGAGAAACAGGAAGTTTAAATGCTGTTTGATCAAGTAATAATAATGTTTATGTTTATTTCATGTGAATTGAACCCCAGACAAAAACATATACTTTTGTTTGTCCCTTATAAAGAGCAAATATGGAAACTGAATAATATCAAAGAAAGGCAGTTTCTTGGTGACTGAAATATTTTCAGGTACTATTCCACTTAGGCATTTAAAAGAACTATGGATTCAAATTGTATGCATTCAGAATAAAGTGATTATAATATACCTGGGATATGATAGATCCCAGAATTACAATGTACAAAAATTGGTTTTGTCTGAGTAATTTAGATCCCATTAACATGAGCAGCCACTGCAATGAAAATAAGAGGCAACAATCTTTTATCCCAGAGGTCTAAGTATGGGGAGGAGAGAGGGTGATCATATTTATTGTTTCCTTTTTCTTTTTCTTGTTTTGATTTATTGAAATACCAGAGGCCTGGTGCATGAATCCGTGCACTGGTGGGATCTGACTGGGCAGCAGCGGGGAGGGGCTTAGGAGGTTGACTGGCCAGCTGCAGTGGGCATCATAGCCACCGGTTGTTCTGGCATTCTGGTCACTGGCTTTTTATATATATAGATACCACATGAACATATTTTAAAATATATACAGTCCAGGCCTGGGTGGTATGGCTCAGTGGTTTTGCATCAACCTATGAACCAGGAGGTCAGGATTTGATTCCCAGTCAGGGTACTTGCCCAGGTTGCAGGCTCGACCTTCCCCCCTCCTCCCCTCCACCCCCAGTGTAGGGTATGCAGAAGGCAGCCAATCAATGATTTCTCTCATCCTCTAAAGTTTCTCTCTCCCTTCCTCTCTGAAGTCAATAAAAATATATTAAAAAAAAAACCCACATACAGTCCAGCTTCTATGATTCTAGATACAAAATACATTGGAAGTATGATACGTCAAAGACAGAGGATTCTGATTTTCTATTCAGCAAAGGATAAAAGTAGCTAAAACAACAGGTACAATAGTAAGGTTTTAGAAAGTAAAGGGCAATCTTAGTAGTAATTTTGAGTTAATTGGTGGGGAAATATCATTTTTTTAAAGCTCATTTCTATTTATTTATTTTTAATTCTTTATTGTTTAAAGTATTACATATAGTATCACTTATGTTCCTTCCCCCCCCCCCCCATTGGCCACTTCCCCCCAGCACATGACCTCACCCCCCTACTATCTGTGTACATTGGTTATGCTTATATGCATGCATACAAGTCCTTTGGTTGACCTCTTACCTCCCACCCCTCCCCTCTCCTGCCTTCCCTCTGAAGATTGACGGACTGTTTTATCTTTTTAATCACTAAATCACAAAGAGCTATTTTTTCTGATCTGTAGGAGCAGACAATTTCTGTAGATCAGAGACCTATGTAAGTGGCTTCCCTGTCTGTTGACAGCCTACAGAGTTGCCTGGGCAATAGGAGGCATAGCCACCACCCAATTTATGATGGACTCATGTACATTTTATTTTTTAAAAGAAAGGCTGATGGAGAGGGAGAATAAGAGGGAAAAGGAGAGGGAGGGAGAGAGGGAGGGAGAGAGAGAGAGAGAGAGAGAGAGAGAGAGAGAGAGAGAGAGAAAGAGAAAAATATCAATTAGTTGCCTCCTGCATGCATCTAGACTAGGTATTGAACCCAAAACCTGGGTATGTGCCCTGAAAAAAAAATAGAACTGTGACTTTTTGGTGCTTGGGATGACAGTCAACCAACTGAGCCACACCAGCCAGGGCAACACAGTACATTTTCAAGTGGAAAAGCGAAATAACATCTTTATTGGTCCAATGGCCCTGGAATTGGGTAAGGGAGGGAATTAAAGTAGGTAGGATTTTAGATTAGTGGGTTGTAGCTTCTGGTTTTTGGAAGACTGTATGGTCATATGTTGACCCAAATCTGTCAAGTTGCTGCACATTTCCATGGGTCTGAAATGAATACTTATTCTTGTTCATTGAGAAATCAACCAGAAAACATTCCCTAAAGGATATGTCCATTCCTGACATCTAGTCATTAAATTAGTATTACTTGGTCTGTTCAGTTGCTCATTTCTCTATACTAAGGACATAACTTCCTTCACATGAAGAGAAGGAAAGGGATGCTTCTCTCCTGTATTAGGAATTTAGTGCGTGGAATCATGGCTTTGACTCTGGGCAGCCACAGACATATCTGCCTCCTTCTCACATGGTCTGGAAGAAAGAAAAAAATACCCTTGTTGAGCTGAGCAACTCTTTTCGTCCTCAGTAGGTTGGAATGTCTGCCCTTCATGTTGTTAGGGTTTGGGGTGGAAGGGAAATTTTAGTGGAAAGGAAATACAGTGGAGCCTAATATCCCTTTGATTCAGAGAGGCAGAGTTGAGTCCCTTCTTTCTGAAAGGCAATGTGGATTTCTAATTCATTTTAAGATGTTGTTTTGTTTGTGGTGAATCTCAGACAGCTGGGCAGTTAAAATTCAGCAAGGTTTGTATTTATGAATGGTTACCAGGGGGAATAAGTCTTGTATTTTCTTGAATGCAGGTTTACTTTATGGATAATTAGACATAAAGTTTTAAATACCATCTCATTGAAGCATTGTGGGATGTCCAAGCCCAAAGCTTTTTCCTTTCTAAATTTGTAATTTTAGGTCCCAAAGGATCAATTAATATTTAGCAAACGTGTCCTGAAGCCGTCATGAAATTAAACCAAGATATATGTTCAATTTTCCACAGTCATGTTTTCAGACAGGTTTTTGAAACGATGAAAGGTTTTAGTGCTTACCCTTTAAGGGCGCTACTGTGGTTGTGAGACATTTCCTGAGCCGAGAAGAGTTAACAGCAGGTAATGTCATTCCTCCCAAGAAAGAGTTTGAGACTCTTGGTGCTAAGTGATGAATGAGGGTATCTGACCCACATCTGTTTTACATTAGAATGGAACATTGCCCTGACATAGTTAGGAGCATTTGTCAAGATTCCCTGGACAGAGCTTCTGTAAATTACATGCTGCAAATGTGTCAGGGTCAGATAAGAGGATATCATTAACTCCCTCAAGTTTACTCAGGGCTCTGTCAGTCCATTCCACTATGCTAACAGCCAACAATTTTCCTTGAGCCGTTTTGTTATATTTTTCACTCATAGAAGAAAAAAAAATATATGCTCTCCCTTCCCCCTAATATTGCACATGTTCTTTTCTCATAAATCATATTAATTGTAGACATGGTCACAAAGCATATTAAATGCAGGCATGCGTAAATGAATTAAAACATGTGAGAATTTTATTACGGCCCAATGGTGGGTCTAACATAGTTAAATACCAAATGTATTAACTGGTATACTTTCTCATTTAGGTAGAATAAGCTTTTTTTTTTTTTTTAATGAGCTTTGCTTTATTGATAATAGGTGGACATAATATGATTGTTCATTATTAGCTAGAGGTAAGCTGTATATATACATACACACACACACACACACACACACACACACACACACACATTGCAAATCTTTTCTATGCTAATTCTTCGCCTATATTTATATTTCAGGCATCAGTCTCTAAAGAATATTGCTACCAATTTAACAGCTTAGCTCTAGTGAGAAACAGGTATTCTAAAGAACTGATAAAGTAGAAGTGATTCACTAATTCGCCACAGAACTGGAGATGAAAGCATATGTGTTACTGAGAGTTTAATTGAGACAGTACTTATTGAGCTCTTCACAAACAAAACTTATAAATATTTGCAACATCTGAACCACACTTGTCTGGTATACATACTTTTTCATCATTCATTAAACATAGCTACTTGTAAAATGTGAGCTAATGATTAAAATTTTAAAATAAGGGTATATTTAGCTGGACATTTGACAGGCCCTAGGTTTCTCTCTGGTTAGGTAAAGGTCAGCCATGCCCTTTCCATAACTCTGGTCTGGGTGAGAAGGTCACCATACCTACCTTCAGAGAAACTTCTGCCTTCAGGCAACTTCCCTCTCCTAGCTTTCAAACAGACAGAGTCCAAAATCTAATTATTTAGATGCTAATCAAATGCAGGATAATTCCTAAGGCATTTGAATCTGAAGACATTTTCTGGAAAGACTCTGCTGTTCAAATGTAAGCTTTTCAGCCTCGAAGATGCAGTTGCTGAGATTTAACCATTAGATGACTTCGGTAGCACCCGTATTGGCAAAAATCATTTGGATAAACATTTGACTATCTTTTTTTCTTCTATAAATAAATCATATCCAAATTTTTTTAAAAAAATATATTTAGTTAGTTAGTAAATTTGGAGGAATTAGTAGAAGGTTAAAAAAACACCCTTTTCTATTCATACATAGCTGTAACTCACAACGGTCTTCTAAAACGCAAATAAATATATGCTGTTAAATATTAACTCAGAAGAACATCTGGTGACTTAAGAACAAAAATAAATAAATAAAGACACGAACCAGGATTTTTGCGACCAAAAATAGAAGTGTCTGGATGTACACCATAGTTTGCTAAAGCATTTTAGATTTCCGATAAGCCCTGAGCACTTTCAACTGAAGGTAAAACCATAATGCTTATGCCAAGACAAATATTTTTCAGACACATTTTTTAAATGTAGACCTTAATTTGGCCCATAGTTTTATCTTTTATATTTAATCTTAACAATAGGAAAATTTATTCAAGAGATATATGACATGAAGCAATTCTAAAGAGTTAGCTTTTCCTGAACCATACAAATCTTCCAATCAAGATATAAACAACCTATTTGGAATTCTGAAATTTGAGAATGAGTTTAAGGAGCTCTTCAGAAACTGTCTCTAATAATGTGAATGATTTCATTTTTGATTTTTAAATGGCTTATGACTCTAAGGCTTTGGATTTGTCTATAAAGGTTATCTATAAAACAATTTAGAGACGGTATCTAGGAAACGTGTTTGTAGGTAACAATTTAAAAATATCTTTAATAGATTTTTTTTTAGATGCCTCCCCTAAGAGTTGTACTCAATTAAAAGTAAAAACTAAGTTCTCTTCACCTGCCTGGTGTTGCTCAGTGATTTAGTGTCCACATATGAACCAGGAGGTCAAAATTCAATTCCCAGCCAGGGCACATGCCTGGATTGTAGGTTGGATGTCCAGTACGGGGTCTGTAGGAGGCAGTCGACCAATGATACTCTCTCATCATTGATGTTTCTTTCCCTCTCCCCGTCTCCCTTCCTCTCTAAAATCAATAAAAATATGTTTAAAATTAAAGACTAAGCAAAAATAATTTTCCCCCCTCCACATTCCTTTCCCAAAGGACAGAACCGAGATTTTCATTAAAGGACAATGCTTTTCCTGGTCCTTGTACTTCCTGGATTTACCTGGCATTTAATAATGTGGTTAGTGTTCTGTAGACAGAATTGAGTAGCCCTGAGTTTCTTTTCCTTTGAAATAGTGTGTAAAAACCAGGCAATTTTGTTCCCTGCACCCAAGATAAAAAAATAAAAATCAGGCAAAAAATGCCATCCCTATAGTAGAAATAACTTACTAATGGTTTATGGGGGAAAAGAACACACTTTGCATCAAATTAAGATTTTATTTTATGTTTTTGAATTACAATTGCCATAGGAAATGGATATATAAAAGAAATCCTGACAATATTCTAAAAGAAAAAAAAATATGGCTAGAAGACATTCCAAAACCATATTGGGGGAATTCCAAGAAGTTCATTTATCAACTTCTTTGTGCAGCAAATATAAATTTTCATAGCTTCCCTTGAACCACATGAAATACAAAATAGCTTTTAAAGCAGTGTACATAAAAGTGAAATGGGACTCTTCCACAGAGATTTGAGGTTTTAAATTATATTGGGGGAATAATATATTTTGTGTTTATGTATTCACTATTTTCCCAACAGATTTCATTTTTAATTTTTAAATGGCAATGTATAGAAGATGTATATTTCTCAAGTCTTATCAATCTAATATATTTTGATGTAATATATTTTAATATATTTCCCTATTTTCCTAACAGATTTCATTTTTAATTTTTAAATGGCAATGTATAGAAGATGTATATTTCTCAAGTCTTATCAAGTAATATATTTTGTGTTTATGTATTCACTATTTTCCCAACAGATTTCATTTTTAATTTTTAAATGGCAATGTATAGAAGATGTATACTTCTCAAGTCTTATCAATGTAAAATATTGAAGTGAATTACATTAGTTATAATTATTTATTACTTTTAATTTCAGATAAACTGTAGGAAAATATTAGTGCATCTCTCCCCATCCTCATACAGAAACAAATCACAATGACAATGTGTGATATTTACAGTGAGATAAGAGTTTGTGGGGGAGTGTCTATCTCTCGGGCTCTATCAGGGAAGTCAAAGGGACCGAAGACAGTTGATCTCTGGTCCTGTTAATTTCTGCACATTAGCCCCTGTAAGGATGGGGCTGCTGAGCTCAGAGCTGTTGCTAAAGCAGGGCTGTCACTAGCTCCCCAAATATGACAAGTGGCAGTACTGCTAGGAAGAGCCAACAAGCTGCTTTTCTCTTTCCTTCAAGCCATCCTTTCTGATTGGGTCATGCTCCTGGATGTCTTAAAGACACAGTGACCTAGAATCTTTGAGGAACTATCTTTTTATTGCCCTAGAATATGACCCTGAAAGATATCTCCCTTCTTCAATAGGTATATTTCAAGGTCATAGATGTAAATCCTATACACCATTTTCTTTTTAAATTTAGCCACTGAAAAAAGTTGTTCCATGAACATTATAAGCTGTTTTTTGCTTACAGCAAGGACTCATTTCTTCTCTTAGAATCCTCTCCAACCCCCACCCCCATGGTCAAAGTTATTGCTGCTTTCAAAGTTATGCAAACAAGAAATGTATAGCAGAGGATTAAAAATAGTTTTTTTCCCCACAAAAATGTACATATAGCTCATGGGAGAGTGTGCATGTTTTGAATAAAAGTCTGGCCTTACTCTCCAACTATAACTGTATGTAGAGTATTCCATTTCTTCCTTAAAGTGACATACCATAAACTGAATTTCAAGTATATATCTTCATGAAGGATGCATTAATTTAAAATATGCTCCCTTTTTTATCTAGTACTACTGGATAATTTTCTTTATGAATTGATAGTTAAAACTTTGTTTTTTTCCTAGTTTTTATTTTTCTTAGCATAGCTTATTTACAGTAAGATATTTGTACCCTGTGTTATTATACCGCTCCGCTTTTATGAAAAAAATCACATTACTTTGTATTTTTAATTCTTCCTATCTATTCTTGCTCATTAGACCAGTACACAAATAGGTACCTCTGATTTAAAAAGAATGCATTTGGCATCGAACAACCTCTATTTTAAAGACTCTTTCATTCTAATAGACATACATAGATTTTGGCTTGAACTAAGATGTTAAAAAAGTTAATATTATCAATTGAAGTTTAGGAATTTCCAAGTGTGCAACTGCGAAATCATCTATATTTGCTCAAAGAAAGGGGGAAAAAAAACGAGAGAAAAAAAACCCCCATACCATGTAGTTTGAAGAACACTTGGGAAATAACTTCAGTGCATTCTAGGTTACATTCAACTTTGAGAAATGAAGTAAACTCACTATAAACTGTAGGGTAGGTCGTCCCTAAGGGAGCCCAGACTCTAGTGGCTTCCCATTCTCTGGGAGCTGTGAATCCTATGCATTCTTACTTTATTCTGCGATTTTTACTCCTCCCCCCCCCCCCAATTACCAATAAAACCTATGCTCTGTTGCATGTAATGGTTTTTTAGAATATACATCATTTTTAGAGCTTGCTAAGAAGATATTTCACCACATAGCTCAAGAAAATCTAGGAATGGCTTTGAAAAGTTGGTTATTATGGCAAAGAAGTGGAGATGGATAATCCACAGAAGATGGTCTCCCTCCCTCTCTCCCTCCCTCCCTCCTCTCTTGGGGCTAATAGAAGGCGGATCATTTTAAAGCTTTATTTCAAGAAGATTTTGTTTAGGTGTGAGGATTATGCACGCCCTTCCCAAAGGATATTGTGGCCTCATTGTTTTTTGGAATGTAATTTCTGGGATACAAGACTAGTTTCTTCTGCCTGCCTTGCTGGAACCCCTAAATCCCAGCTCCTATGGCCTGAATTTCCTTGGAGGGCTACTGGAGGCCTGGAGTCAGGCATCGGGTTTCATCACTGCCTCTCCTCCTACTACTCTTCTAGGTACACTTTAGGCTTCATGGCCTTCAAACATCGGAAAACACACCAGAACTGTTATGGCAATACTGGGCTCCTGCATTTACATACCGCTGCAAGCAGGTGATATTTTGTAAGCACACAGGGCTCTACACCCAGCAGCTGATTTTTTTCCACAATTGCTTTTTGAGCCCTGCCACTGACTTGTATGAACTTGAGAAAAATCATTTCCTCTCTCATGTGACAGGTTTCCAGCTGCAAAATTAATTATCCACTTACTTCTGAAACAAGGTGTTGTAAGGGTCAGCGAGCTTGAATTGGTGAAACTTGTCACCGTGCTAATCTGAAAGTTGTTCTGTTATCACAGTTTTTTTTTTTTTTAAAGTTCTCTTGCTCGTTAGGATTATTTACAAAACTGAGTGGACTTTTTATAACATGCTTGCATCTCAGGCTTTTCATTTAACATTTATAGGGAAATGTTAGTCTAGAGAAGAAGGGGAAGATTAAGCAAGAGAAGCAGTTACTTGGAAAATCATTTACCCTTCTTCCCTCCGTCCCTCCCTTCCTCCTTCTCTTCCTTTATTCCCTCCCTATTAGGTGCTAAGCACTCTGTTAGGTGAGGCTACTTCTCTCAAATCCCTCAGTTCAATGTAGGTGAAGTGAGGATTACAGGGTGGGAGGGGTGAGAAAAGTACAAGGAAGCCTCAGGGATGGAGCAATTACTTTTAATTACTGAAGAACGCCCAAGATAGGGAGCAGCTTTCTTTCTTTTTTTTTTTTTTAAATATATTTTTTATTTATTTCAGAGGAAGGAGAGAAACATCAATGATGAGAGAGAATCACTGATTGGCTGCCTCCTGGACACCGCCCACTGGAAACTGAGCCAGCAACCCAGACATAAGCCCTTGACTAGAATCGAACCTGGGATTTTCAGTTCACAGGCCACGGCTCTATCCACGGAGCCAAACCAGCTAGGGTGGGAGCAACTTTCTTGAGAGGGAACAGTTTGGCAAAAAGCCACAGAGATCTCAAAACACAGAAAAAGAATTTGATTTGAGTTCATTTAATTTTTTTAAAATAAGCAAATACCTTATATTTAAAATCACAGATGACACAGATGTAATATATGGTTAGGCATTACTCTATGTGAACGGATGTAATCTCTCCCTAGCTCTGTCCCTGTGTCCCTCTTTCCTTTCCCCTTCTTTGAAATCTAGGTCCGATTTTATCACTAGAGGCATGGTGTAATCTCTCTCTCTTTCCCCCCTTCTTTCCCTTCCTTTTTTTTCTTTTCCCTTCCTCCTCCTATGACCTCCCCTTTCCTTTTTCTAAAAGGGCAGTCAGATGTTATCCTTGGGCATGATGTAATACCTCTGCTCCTTTGAATGTAGGTCACTATCTTCGGGATAAGCTCTTTAACAGGAGATTTCCAAAGAAATCCAAATGGGACTTTTCCAGTTATTCTGTCAGCTGTAGGCTATGGTCCCCCTCCTCTCAGTCTCACGCCTTCCTAATCCACCTGTTTATTTTAGGTAATGGGACTCCTGACCAACCACGGTGGGGTACCCCATCAGCCCCAGACCGATTATGCTCTCTCTCCTCTCACTGGGGGCCTGGAACCTACCACCACGGTGTCGGCCAGCTGCAGTCAGAGACTAGACCATATGAAGAGCTTGGACAGTCTGCCAACATCTCAGTCCTATTGTCCACCCACCTACAGCACCACAGGCTACAGTATGGACCCTGTCACAGGCTACCAATATGGGCAGTATGGACAAAGTAAGCCTTGGACTTTCTAGGGGGTATTTATGCCTGGAAGAGTAAAAAACTTCCAACTCTTCCTTAAGGAAGGGGAAGTGATGGCCTGACTCAGCCTTGCATCCCGGGATCAACTGGGGCTAAGCTGGCTGAGGCTCCAGCAAGGACTCGCTTGTATAATTATTTTCTTAACAGATGTCAACAACATCTTGCGGTTATTAATTGCTGCGATGTGAAACCTGATTGCCACTAGGTAAAACACAAGGGTTGGCCAAAATGAACTAACCCCTGGCATTAGAAACACATGTTCTTAATGAGGTCAGCTCAAGGATCATGTGGAGTATAATCCCAAAGACACAGAGTTGTGTCAAACTTGTCTCAGGAATAAAAATATTAGTCTCCATCCTTTGATACCACGGTATTAAATATGACAGTGTCAGCCTGTAGCTGATTTTGCCCCTTGCCGTGAATTGTCCCAGCATGACCTAAAGAGTTGTGTGTGTTTCCTTACAGGTGCCTTTCATTATCTCAAGCCAGATATCGCATAAGTGGACTGTCCACTTGGAGTAAAACTGGCCCTGTTTCCAGTCTCCACAGCCGAGACATGAAGAATCTCAGAAAAAAAAATATCACCCTCTTGGGGGGCAGTCTTGACAGGAGACAGGAGAATGATTGATTTTCTTTCTCCAGTAGTTGGTTTCAAATTCTTTTGAACATGCTGGACAAAAGCCGTGGAGAAAAGGAAGACCCAGATCAGTAAAGACAAATGCAACATTTTAAGGCAATGATTTAACATGGCTACATATCAAATATCCCAACATTTAGTGCTGATCATCAAGGAGCTAAAACATTCCATTTGTGTGTGTGCACATGTATGTGTGTGTGTGCATTTGTACACGTGTGTGTGTGTGCATGAGTGTGTGTGTTTGAGACAGAGAGAGAGAGAGAGAGAGAGAGAGAGAGAGAGAGAGAGAGAGAGAGAGAGAGAGAGAGAGATCTGGATTGGTTCAGGCAAGCAGAATGTTCTAAAATATAGTCAGAGAATTCTCTAAAGTATAACCTTGATGTCCAGTGCTGACACTTCTACAACTTTTAAGCTGCTCACTTAATGAAGCAGGCATGGAGGAATCCTTGACTTTTACACACTGGAAATTGATATACAAATAAATGCCACCATTTTTTTGGAAGATAGACTAGCTATAAAGGACCTCCCAAATAAATTATTTGTTCTCTTATCCTCACTTGTACTTCAGTTGTTACTAAATGTCCCAGAAGGACACGTCTTGCTAATAGGATCTGGGATAAGAAGAGGAAAAGCCGGTTTTCTTTCCCAGCATAGGAGAGGTGTGTGTGGTTTTCGAAATCCAGTTTCACATGGAAGCCTACCTGGGCGGGGAGGGGGAGGAGAAGCGCGTGCATTCCCACAGCTGCTTATCAGTGTGCAATACTGTGTACCTCACGGACGCCTTGGCAATGCCGGGGTCATAGATACAGAATCAGAACTATATTTTTGCAGGTGCTTTATTTTCGCAGCCCGTGATTCCCTGCGGTCAAACGCAAAGATGTTTGCCACTTGCTGGACAACCGACACCGGCTGGCTCCTTTTGACTAGAGACCATATTGGAGAATAATGCTTTTTACAATGACTACGTTTACATTCTTCTCTTTTCTAGGAAAGGCAGGGAAAGAGCAGAAATGTCCACATGGCTCTCCTGTACTTTAAAATTATACAACAGTATCCAATATGAAAAGATTCTAGAAACGGAGGTTTACATATGTTATTGTGGTGACATTGTAGAATGTCAATAAATTTGTTTTTGGAGATGTTAAGACAAACAGGCAGGGGGAAGGCGGAGTTATTTATTTCTTTCTATGCTTGGAATCACGAATGAGGTAGGCACAGATACATTCCCTTTAGTGTTAAGAACTATAACATAGTGAGTTAGTGAGACTAGACATAGTCCCGAGTTTAGTTCATACATTGGTCTTAGTGGGTGATGGATGAAGAGAAGGTCTATCTTTGTGTTGCAGCCTCAACCAACAACAATGTGTTGTAAAAATGTCTTTCATGTAAAAAGTGCAGTAAATATTTACTATTTATAATGAATAAACAGTTATGAAAACTTGCCCCAAACTGCTTTTTTTTGGGTGTGTGTGTGGGGACTGGTGAATGTAGTATTAATAAAAACTTGGAAATAGGGAGCCAACAAAACATATGCTTCACTCCTAACAGTGCCTTTTAGATTAGATAGTAACATGGACAAATAGAGTCACACAGCCCACAGTAGTATTTTCTTGAAGAAGCTTGGTTGGACACCCTTTTACGAATTGAAGTTTGTATTTTCAGAGATGTGGAATCAAGTCCAGCTTCCTCTCTCCTCCACTCTCTCAGAGCTCTCCCAGCCCATTATGGGAAGCATGCTTCCCCACAGAACACCTCACTTCATCTTCATCTCCCATGGTCACCTCCACTGAAATTTTGATAGAAATCTGTCATATTTTATTATGGTTTAGAAGCCTTCTTCACGAAAAACATTGCTGCTTATTTTATTCATTTTTTTCTTTCTTCTTTCCCTCTTTCCTGTCTTCCTCTCTCTTTCCCTCCCTCCAATACTTATTTAAAAGTATTTTTTTATTGATTTCATAAAGGAAGGGAAAGGGAGAGGTAGAAACATCAAAGATGAGAGAGACTCATTGATTGGTTGCCTCTTGCATGCCCCACACTTGGGGACCTAGCCCACAACCAGGGCAGATACCCTACTGGGAATTAAACCGTGACCTCCTGGTTCATAGGTCAATGCTCAACCAAAGAGTCACACCGGTGGCTGGGCCCTCCACCACTTATTATATGAGAGTCTAAATGTGCCATCATGGTTCTTGGCACTGGTCTTAGAGCTGTGCTTAAAACCTAGTGGCTAAGGCAGAGGAGTAAATACATAGTTGTAATGAATTAGGAGGACTGTTTTCATCAGATGAATAACCATAAGATTCTTGCTCATAGAAACTTATTTATTTCCCCCATCCACTTATATGTAACAGGTGTTGACATTAGCATCCTCTTGTATAGATGAGGAACCTGAGGCACATGGAGCGTATGTGAGATAACCCAGGGGCAGAGCTGGGATTTGGTGCAGGCAATCTGATTCCAGAGCCCGTGTGCTTAAACTCACCCTCTTCTGGCTTCCCCAAGATAAGAGTGTGTGAGAGAAGCTTACAGTCAGAAAGATTTCAAGGAGCACTCTTCAATTTGATAGCAACTAGCTATGTATGGCTGTTTAAATGTTAAGTCATTAAAAGTAAATGAAATGAAAGGTGATTCTTCAGTTGCACTAGCCCAGTGATCGACAAGTTCATTAGTCAACAGTACAACGATTGAAATTTCTTTTGAGAGCTGAAAACCGACTTCTACTCATGGGCCACGAAGTTTCAATCGCACTGTATGTGCATGTCCGCATGTGGTATTTTGTGGAAGAGCCACACTCAAGGGGCCAGAGAGCCACATGTGGCTCGCAAGCCACAGTTTTCTGACCACTACATTAGCCACATCCTAAGTGAGCAATAGCCAAAAGCTACCACATTGGAGAGGAGAGATATAAAACACTAGAGACCTGATGCACAAAATTTGTGCACAGGGGGTATGTGTCCCTCAGCCCAGCCTGCACCCTCTCCAATCTGGGACCCCTTGAGGGATATCTGACTGTCCTGGTAGGATTGGGCCTAAACAGGCAGTCAGACATCTCTCTCACAATCCAGGACTGTTGACTCCCAATTGCTCACCTGCCTGCCTTCCTCATTGCCCCTAACTGCTTCTGCCTGCTAGCCTGATCATCCCCTAATCACTCCCCTACCAGCCTGATTAATGCCTAACTGCTCCCCTGCCAGCCTCATTTCCCTTGACTGCCCTTTCCTGCAGACCTGGTCACCCATAACTTCCCTCCCCTGCTGGCCTGATCCCCCCCCCACAATTGCCCTTCCCTGCAGGCCTGGTCACCTCCAGCTTCCCTCCTCTACTGGCCTGGTCACCCCTAATTACCCTCCCCTGCAGGCTTGATTGCCCCCTATTGCCCTCTTTTGCAGGCCTGGTCCCTCCCAAACTGCCCTACTCTGCTGGCCATCTTGTGGCGGCCATCTTGTGTCCACATTGGGGCAGCCATCTTGAGTGATGGTCAATTTGCATATTACTCTCTTATTAGATAGGATTCCCATCATTACAGAAAGGTCAGTGCTGACTTAAAGCACGTGAATTCATCTTTTGAAAACCACAAGGACCTGAAGTGTAGTAGGTAAAATTTTCAGATTTCTTAAATGCCTTAGGTCTTTTCAGCTCACACTCATTCTTTCAGCCAACTACGTTGCCCTTTTCTTGACAATTATTTCTTCTAAACTATTACAAAAAGGAGGAAAGGAAGGTAATTCATCTTACTTTTGTTATCTTGTTTAATCCTCACAAAATCCCGTAAGGCAGGCATATTTGGCCCAACTTACAGATGAATGACTGAGGTTTACAATTGCTCATCAGTCTGGCCAGGGTCACACATAGCGACATAGGAGAAGCAGGCTTTGCCTTGTACTTGGGATAGTGGCAGAACATGTTTTTCTTTTTGCCTTTCCTAAAGCTGCCTGCAACCATCACCTTGTGATGTCAGCTTATCCTCATATCCAACTCAAGTTGAAATCAAGCGTTAAAAAAAGTCACCTCCAAAACACGAGGGAAACTACCAGGATGTGGGATTACATAACAGCAACTAGATGTTACATATCACTTTCCCTTCCCTATTGATCTCAGAACATGCCAAGTGTGGCTCATATCTCTTTTTGATATACTTCTTTATGCCCTTTTATGTCTGCATGTTTCTGAGATCTGTTGCTTTGCTCATATTTCTCCTATTGAAAGTTTCTGTAGATTATTTGTTCCCTGATTTTATATATATATATTTGGTATTGAATCAATTTCCAAAGGAATGTGGCTTTGACTTCCCCATCTTAACCCTGGCCAGGGTCCTCACTTACATCCTCCTTAAGAACTTTGACCCTTGGCAGTCAATTGGGCTTCAATGTGTCTGGAGAGGGTCCCCTTTATCCATATAGTTATACAATGTAATTTGTAAAGTTAAAAGTAAAAACTGAAAATCAAATGGTTGCATTAATGTCAGCTGCTGAGTCATTCCTTGGCAGCAGTTTTCCTAGGAATAGATATCAGACTTCACATCTGTGATGGAAACAAACATATTGTTTTGGGCTTTTAATCAGCTGAATTTGGAAATGTATTTTTACATACATTTGGGTATCTGGGGAACATCCTGTGTTAGAAGGGATTTTCATTAGTGCTGACATGTAGAACCAATATAATGGACAAAGTCACTGACTCATGGCTGTGAGTTTAGAAAGAGTCTTAAATGAAGGAGGAAATGGGTTAATTAATACCCTTCGTATGGACATGCCATGGAAGGAACACTCCTCAAACTATGTAATTACCACATGCAATCAGAACCAACATCTCTATAGGAACAAAATCTATTTGGGGGATAAAGACTTGGGCCTCAACCATTTTGAGAAAATGATTTTTGGGGCTTAATCATTTATGAATAAGAAGAGCTTGTATCAAACGTTGAAGAATGGAATAAGTGACAAGTGGCAGTATTTGTGCAAAAAGATTCACAAAGCCATTCTCAGTCCTAGACATGCACTCATGGATCTGGAATTAGTTTTAGATGCTCTATGAGAGAAAAGGAGGAAATACAGCTAGGCTCAGGCTTCTTGCCAAATGCTGGTGACATAAGCCAGTTCTATCTTTTTAATAGATCTACTCTTGGATATTGCTGACCCATGATGGGTACTCAGTACTGTCCAATAAAAGAATAAAGAAGTGAATGAAGTGTGATTCTCATATTCTCTGTCCCTGCATGATTTTCTGAAGAAGGAACTCAGCTTCAAGTGTGTGTGAATTGGGGTGAACAAGGGTGATATTGCAATAATCTCTGGGATGGAGGGGACTAGCCATTGGCTCATGAACCAGAGGTTAACAGATGGTTTTGAGATTGAATTGGTGCAAAGCCTTAGGAAAGAAGGGGGAGGCAGGGGGCCTAACAAGTCACTTAAAAGCCATATTTTGGTATTTCTGACAAATGTAGCTGGCACAGATCTTAATTTTTGGATTCACCACTGGGAGGATCAGAATAGAAAAGGGAAATAGCTAGTTAGTATATTGCTTAGAGCTCTGGTTTTCAACCCTGGCTTTATAGCAATCTGAGGAGTTATTGATAACAACAATAACAAACAGACTAATTTTTGGATGCACTCAAACTACTGGACTTAGAATCCATAGAGATGGATGCAGGGAGGGTTGACAGAGAACTCAGGGAGAAGTCTTTAAAATTTTTTTTCTGTAGTGTATATAGTTTATTTAAAATTATTTTTATTGACTTTAGAGAGGAAAGGAGAGAGAAAGTTAGATAGAAACATCAATGATGAGAGAGAATCATTGATCGACTGCTTCCATCACGGCCCCTGCTGGGGATCGAGCCCGCAACCTATGCATGTTCCTTTGACTGGAATTGAACCCTAGACCTTTTGGTCCACAGGCCAATGCTCTGTCCACTTAACCAAACCAGAGAGGGCAGGGAGAAGTCTTTGGCTGCATTGAAGCCTTGACTGCACTTGACCAGAAAACTGACTGATGAGTTTTCTGGGACCTGAAGGAGTGTTGAGGGTCAGTTGCCAAGCAGAGCTGAGAAATGGAAGTCACTTTGTAATATGGAGACAGCTGTAGCCTCATTTCCCCCCAAACTTTACCACCAGCTCTTGACCCAGAGGGAGAGAGGTGAAGAGGAGCAGTGATGCTGCGCCAGGGTGAGTTGAAGAATTTCTCTCCAGTTGGTGAGTGCCAGGGTAGTATTGTATTCACAGCAGGAGGTCTACAAAGCCCCACCACACAAACGTCAGCAGGGCTGGGGGCTTTCCCCAAGAAGTGTGTTGACATTTTGTTCCTCTGGCTCTTGTAATCCTGCAGCATTCAGGAGAGTTTTAATCATGTAACTGCAAAAATAAATAAATAAATAAATAAATAAATAAATAAATAAATAAATAACTGCCCTTTGATCCTGCTCTTCTGGCTCACCCCCCTCCATGAAGCCAAGCATTTGTACAGCTCCCAAGTCTTGAAAATAAGCCCCACACATCCATTGTTTGCAGAGTGATGGAGTTAGACAATGTTTTGTTTTGTTTTTTTTTAATAAATATATTTCATTTTTTTTTTTTTAAAAGAGAGAATGGGAGCGGGATAGAGAGTTAGAAACATCAATGAGAGAGAAACATCAATCAACTGCATCCTGCACATCTCCAACTGGGATATACCTACAACCAAGGTACACGCCCTTGACTAGAATCAAACCTGCGACCCTTTAGTCCGCAGGCCAATGCTCTATCCACTGAGCCAAACCGGTTTGGGCTAGGCAGTGGTTTTATTTCCTAATTAATGTATTCAATACCTTTCCAACTCTTATTGTGTGCTGGGCAGTGGGGCTATCCTGATGAGTAAAACAGTTCTTGCTGTCAAAAGACTACAGCCCTCAGGTAGCTAGATCTGTGAATGAAGGGCTGGAACATAAAGAAAGTAACATATAAGGAAGATTGAGTGTGGCATCCCAAGGAGAGAGGACACTTTTCAGAGAAAATGCCCCTGATGCTGAATCTCTAGGGATAAGAAGGAAGTTCCTGGGCAGACGCAGTGGCAAATGGCATATCAGCTCCATTTTTATATGATATCAGCTGTGGCATTGCCAGTCAAAAGAAGCCAGGGGATGAGACAGGAGCTGGACCTCCCAGATTCTCCGGTAATACGAGCCCAAAGCCAGAGCCTTGTGGGGCTCTTCAGTTTATAGGGTTCAGAGGATCTGAGATTTGGAAAAATGGGACAATTCTTTATTCCTTAAAAATGGATTGAGAGATTTTCAACCTCAGGGGCCCAATAAGAAACTCATGGAAGAAGGATCACGTGTCTTCCATGATAATCACCTTTCTAAGCTGTTCCCCCAAAAGCTGGGTGGGGGTGTGAGTTAACTCTCAGTAACCCAGTTGCATTTTCATCAGTGGAGAGCTCTAGACATGCAGTTTTCTTTGTTACAGTTTGACTGGGATGATCCATTCTTACTCATTAGCCAAAGGTTTGTGACCGGGTGCTTTTTTGGGATGGGCCCCAGGATCTCTTTGCTTAGCCTTGATAGGCAAAAATGGAAAGAACTACCTTTCTTCTTTTTCTAAGCTCCGAGTTTAAATTACTTTGGGGGGCAAAATGTACCCCTCCCCCAAATACTTTAGTTGTTTCTTAGGTTATGTAAAGGGAACACAAATATCCTACCCTGGAATGGAGAGTAAAAAACATATGTTCAAATGTTGGGAAATAGAGCAACTTTGCAGACAGATGTCAAAGACCATCTTTGTAGGTGGAGTTTTATGCTTACATATTATATTTACTTGTAAGAAACCAATTCCTTCTTTCTGGGCTTGGAAGAGGAAAAACTCTTCCAAGTAAACTGTTCCCAGAAGCACAGGAGAACCCGGTGGGAACATCTGGGTGTGGGCCTCAGGCAATCATGGGTTGTATCAGTCAGGGTCAACAGGAAACAGATGACACTCTTGAATTTAAAAATGTAGAGAAGGGTTTTTAATAAAAAGACTATTTATAAAGTTGGAGGGATTTAGGGGAATTGCAAGGGATTATGCAAGGGAGAGAGAAGGAGGGCTGCTATGAGGTGGGTGAGAGAGCTTCCTGGACCCTGGCGAGAGAGTCCTGTAGAGCAGTTGGCTTTGAGATTGGCCTGTGATGAAAATGTTCAGAGGCAGCTGCAAGGCGAGTGAGGGAGGGAAAGCTCTCTCAGCTCCTGATGGGACTCCCCATGGCTGAACCCAGTTAGAAGCCAGAGGACACAGGAGCCAAACATGTGGGTCTGTACAGCAGTCCCTTATAGAGAGGGCATAATGGGGAATGGTGGAGAGGGTCTCAGAGGGCTCACAGATTATATCAAGGCTTAACTTTTCTGTTTCACAGTTTCTGTTATTCCTGACTTCAGAAAAAGTTACTGTCCTAAGCAATGAAGGAAGGATCCAATCTCAAGTTGGGGAGAAGTGGTGGAACACCAGCAGGTGCTGCCCAAGGAAGACCAACATGGGGAGGCTAAGAGGCATCATGTACAGGAGCCATCCAAAGTCCGATGGTTGACTGTAGTCATTTACTCAGCATTCCCACATCAGTTTGGATGAGAGGGATATGGTCAAAGGTTGGACTTCTTGGGGTTAAAAAGTGTGAGTATTTGCATTTTAAGAAAGTGAGAATGTTCTTTTATAATTATATGACTTTTTAAAATAGTTCCAGGAGATCTGGAACATCAGATTTGCCCATATGAACAGTTTCATAACTATTTTCAACTTGTGTTTTTTGTCTATAGTTTAAATTTCTGGAAGATAAGGACAGTCTCTTGGGCATTTCTGTTTCCAACTTTATTTTATTCATTGTCAACTTGCTTGACATGTTTGTTGAATGGACTCAAATGGTTATTCACCATTTACCCTTGGTTATTATGTACCACACAGATAATTCTTTTATTTTATTGTTTAAGGTATTACATATAGTAGTACATATGTCTCCTTTTTCCCCCCATTGACCTCCTCCCAGCCTTCCCTACCCCTCAGCTCATGCCCTCGCCTGCCCCTCCCCCTCCAGTGTCTTGTATCCATTGGTTACACTTTTATGCATGCATAAAAGTCCTTTGGTTGATCTCTTGCAGCCCTCTCCAATCTCCCCTGCCTTCCCACTATAGATTGACAGTCTGTTCAATGCTCACAGATAATTCTTTATACCTTAAATATAATAGACACACTTGTTTTCAGACCTACTTGTTAGAAATGCTGAAAGAAAAGTGAGATAATATTTTTGAATTGGTGAAAAAGTATTTAAATGTTGAATAAAAATACATAAATATCTGTTTTTTTCAATGTCACCTTTAAAATGCTCATCACAGTGATAAAATACAAGTTGAGATCTTGGGGTCCCCTTTTTCACTGGTTATCCTTTCTGAGTCTCAAGCATTGTCCCAATATTTGGGATAAGAAGACATCTTGACTACAAGAACTTTGGTAGCTTGTAAATTATTATGTAGCAGCTAAATGGATTTTATACCTTTTAAATATTCATTTAAGAAAAAGTATTATTTTGGCAACCTGAGGATATTACACCTTATGGCTGCAGCGATGAATTGGAACTAGCTGCTTCTTCTAACGATAAGCAGATAAACTGTGTTTCTGACAGCTGGTAACAGGAAGATTTTTAAGCACAAAAAAAGAAGAAAGAAAAGAGAAAGAATTGGCCGAGTTCCTACACATACACAACTTTGTATAAAACCCCATTGTCTAAGTGACTAATATCACACACAGGAAATCAGCTCTTGAGTGTAAATGTCTTCCAGTCTTTGGAAATACAGTGTATATTATCTAATCACTCAGTCTGTGGCATGAAATATGAAAATAGATCAGGAAAGACACATCCCACTTGACCTTTGCAGAATAATTTAATAAAGTTAGTTTGATACAAAAATATAAAAAGACTAACTGCTGATAAAAGCAGAATTGTGGCTTCCTTCTTTCAGATCCTCTTTATTTTGGAAACACTTCAGAAGCCTTATTAACTCTTTAATGTTGTTGTAATTGGTGGCATTTGTCCCTGAGGCCATGTTACCAGCTCTGGAGTTGGGTTCCATTAGAGCAGATTCTGCATCGCCTAGGTTTTCATCTCCTTTCAGCACGGGTCTTGATATCTTTGTATAATTAGGCAAATATGTTTTCAATTGTTTTTATGTGTGTACGCATTTCACCCCTTTTACTGCTATCTTGATTGATGTTTCATGGGATACATTTTCAAATGGTGGCCTCCCCACTTAGAGAGGTGCCAACGTTTGCTTCTGTCTCCACTTAGGATTCTATCGGTTCCATCTGCAGGTGTAACTGAATATGGTCCCTCACTCGGTGAAAGCAGGACCTCCTGGGTTTCCTACTCAATTACTCCACACTTTATCCGCTGTGATCTATTTATTTTACGGTGTTATTCTGCTGTAAAAACGAAACATAGGCATACTCAAGGATATTTGGAGACTGTGGAGAAGTTTAAAGAAACTTCTCTGTGGTTTTAGAATTATCATTGTAATTGCAACCATGAGTTAAAGTGATTTCTTCCCAGAGGCCTCTCTAACCTCTCAAACTTGCCACCCAGTCCTTCCCATGACATCATGAGACTTTTATTTTCATCAGAGCACACATCATTACCTGATCTCTTCTTGTTCATTTATTTGTGTTAATTGCAAGAGTGGGGACCTTGTCTATCTTATTTAATGGTATTTCCCTTGTGCCTATAATTGCCTGGGACATATTTAATCCTCAATAAATATTTACTCAAGAAGTGAATGAACCAACTTATTATTTTAAAGCACATTTTCCCTCTTAACATTTTAAAATACTAACAAGTTTGAATGTCATTGTTAGGTTTATGTTTCTTTGTACTTTGGGATTTCTTTTCTATGCTGTATCAGTTGGGATAGGCTGGGCAATGCTGCCATAATAAGCAATTTCAACTCTTAGTGGCTTAAAACAATGAAGGTGTATTTCTTGCTCTCTCTACATGCGCAGTGTAAGTTTGGCAGGAGAACTCTGCTCATCATAGTCACTTGGGGACTCTGATTACTGGAGGTTTTATCTCTGCACATGCTTTCAGTTGACATAGAAGGGTAAGTTGGGCAGTAGCTTTTAACACTCAGACATGACTCATTTTATATGTGTTTACATTTTATTGACCAAAGCAAGCCACACAACCTAATCGCAAAAAGGCTGGAAGAAATGCATTTCTCCACTCTCTGCCAAGGAAGGGATCTGGAATGACTCTATAAGTCTATACAGCACTCATGATGACCACATTGTTTAATACCACACTTGGAAAGCCTTTCATGATAATTTAATTTCTTACCATAAATCCCCTGTTCTTCTCTGCAGGGACAGCTACTATTAAAAGGGCTCAAAATACATAGACACATGTGGTGGGTATATCCATATACAAAGATAGATATATGTGTGTATCCCTTCTTTAGTATTCAAATAAGAATATTTAATAAACACTATTCTGTCTTTTCTTAGCTGTTGGATTGTTTTATGTCTACATAATGTATATTGAAAATCTATATATATATATATCATCTAGTTCTCCTGCACTAGTGGCCACTGTCAGATGTAACACAAATCACTTAACCACTCTCCTTTGGGCTGAGAAGTGGGTGCTTCCAATCTCTTCATTGACAATAATGCTAATTGTGTTTTTAGATGAAGTTGCTGTGATATAGTGTCACAAGATCCAGAGTGGCTTAGCTTCAGAAAGATCTGGTTTACAATTCCAAATTTCACTGACTAGCTGAATGGGCAACTCATTCAACCTCATGGGTTGTGGTTTTCTTAGCTAACACATGGAGATATTAGCTCATCCCTCAGAGGGTTGTCATGAGAAATAAAAAAAGATAATTTCCCTTTAACCTAATGACTGTTCAATAAATATTTGTTGGGTGAGTATTTCAAGAGCTTGAATTTAAGGGCTTGTTCACATGGAATCTTATTACAATAGATTAGTAAGGTAGCAGTTAGTAAGCATTCAAATGTATGGACACCATGGCGATTCTCTTGTTCTTTTTTGTATTTTCATGTATGAGTAGAAGATTGGCTAGAAATGCATAAAATGATGATCCAGATCCGTGAGCACATGCAAAAATAACATTGAAAGGAGTGGTCACGACTGGGCCTTTCCATCCTATTAATTTTTGTATCCCATATGAGTGATAAACTGCTATAAAGAAAGAGAACAGGGCAGAAGAAGGTCAGGTCTAGCATTAAGTCATGTGATTTGGGGGTTTTCTCTATAGATATGTTTTTACTTTCAATGTCCTGACTAAAAATATGGACAAAATTAACTACCTCATTATTGTAGATGGATGGTTAGTCAGATTATTTTCTGCTAGTAAATATACTGGGGTGAACTCTACATATATTTCCATGTTGGCACTTTTGTTTCCATAGGATGGATTTTCAGAAGTGGAAATGCTGTGGTCAGCAACTCTAATTTCAATCAACTTTGCACTGGCTTCCATTATCTGTTATCCTTCTTGCCTTAGCTTCAGCATGGCACCCACCCCAAAGTGCATGCAAGAAGGTAGTGGCAGGAGGTGAAGTATCTAGTGTGGCTCCTGACCTAATTTGTTTGTTTCTCATGACCTGCCTCAGAAGTGACAGTCCACTACTTTTGACCACTGACAAAGGATCAATTAATATAAAATTCACGCACTTTTCTGGATTGTATTCTGTTCTACCTGCCTTTTAAGACAAATCTGAATAAAACTAAAAACACCTAGGATTTAGGAAAAGTTTTACATAGTTTATAAAAGAGGAGGAGGAAAATGAGATGCTACTAAATGCTATTCAAAGTTTCATTAAATTGCCATTGTCTATCTATCTATCTATCTATCTATCTATCATCTATTTATCTATTCTGAGTGTTTGAGAGAAAATATATTGAATATAGTATTTGAGTACCAAAATGCCATAAATTTTTATATAATTTTATCACTTTTTGATTTAAATCTTTATTAGAATTCATCTGGCACTCAAGCTATATCATAATTTCTAATTATTTCCCTTCATTCTAGCTTCTCTTTAATTATTTACTCTTGCCCTGCTTTATGTTTTAAAACTTCTAAGTTATTTAATTTTCTAATTTTAAGAATTAACATTTAACAATTAAAAAGATCTGTAGCTACAAAAAAAAAAATAAACTCAAACATGTTTAGTTTTAGGTTAGCTAGAGTATAGGCATTCACACAACAAAAAATACCAAACCCAAAAGGAAATATGCGAACAAGAAAAAAATGGAAAAAAATTGCTATAAATTCACCACATACACACACACACACACACACACACACACACACACACACACACAGTGTTTATTCCTTTTTAAGATGTGTAAGATCAATTTTATCAAATATATACAACCTGAAACACTTTTAATCTATATTTTAAAGTGAATTTAAATTATCAATTCTCAATATCAAAATGAGAAAACAACAAAACAAAAAAGCCGAAAGGTAGTAACATACAAAGATCATTATTAGATGCCTCTACAGGACAATGTTGGCTACCTGGTTTTACTATATCAGAGAGCTAAGCTTAGAACTTAGGGCACTGATCAAATAAAAATCAAGAAATGAAAGGGAATTTCATGACTTCATTATTGTTGACTATGTTTTTAGCCTGGAGTTGTTTTCCATGAGAAAATGAAGAATTTAACTCTAGAAAGCTGGGGGGAGAAGGGGACGCTGCAGAAAACATGCAGCTACAGTGCTATCGCTTCTATTCTGATCTTGCTCAAGTTCATCAGGGAAAATTAACCTTGGCAGCTTATTCAGTGACTAAATCTTGATATTTTTCTGGCTTAATTCATAACATAACTGTAAGCTATTGCTCCGTGTTTATATTTCCCATCCATTTCTCACATTTCCAAAGCATGCTGATATGTGATCCGGGCAGTTTAGCTACCATAATTGGCATTTTTCTTGGGCCAAAAGGAAACAAATTCCTTATCCTCCATACTTTTTTAATTTCTGAAAAACAACAAGTAACATGGTTAATCCTCTTTTTGATCTTTTTTTCCTTTTGAATTTTCCTTATTTCTTTCCTTCTTTTAATCTTTTACTTTCTTTTTAATCTTCTCATTTTGCCCCACCCCTTTTATTTGACTTATCCTTATGTATTTCTTTAAAAGAACTGGTCCAGTCTATAGAAATGGGTCTTTAGAATCTGTTCAAAGAGCCATTATCCACATTTAGAGGCCCCACCATTTCTTTAAAGAATTTTGGCACAGCATTTGCCAAGATATCTCAACAGACTATCTTTCACAGTATTAATAGAACATAACTCTTGTGAACAAAATAATGCTTAAGAAAATTATTTCTTGTGATGAAAATTTTTAAAAATTAGATTTGCCATCTTCTGTACATATGTGTAAGACAACAGGTTATCTTAACAGCTCAGAAAAACTGGTAACTTATTTAATAAGCCACTTAGCTTTTTCGAATAGAAGCATCCATATACACCCTTTTCTTTAATTCCTGTTAGACAGACTACTTTGATGACAGTGATGGTGGCAGACGGACAGCTAAGTTTCAGGCACTGTTGAAGAATTAAGCTTCATTTTCTTATGCAATGCCATTGTTCATGGGTAAGACACACTTTCAACAGTAGCCAATAGTTTGGAAAGAAAGGGATAAAAGTCAGGGAAGTTAAAAACCAAAAACGTGTAGTCCTTCTATATAACTTGAAAGACTTATTTAAAATGAATTGCCTATTTCTCTTATAAGTCAAATTTTCAAAACACACTCATAAGCTGTTTGGCTGCTGGTCTAATATTACACCTTTCTCTTTCATCTTTCTTTTTACTACAAACCCTTAATGACAAACGCAGGCAAGCCAGTGATACTGATATACCGCGAGCTTAGCATGTGAATTAGTCATCAGACAATCAGTTCAGGGGTCAGGCTTAGAGAAACAGTGCAAAGTTTGCAAAATGCAGGTCGGCAGAGGTGCTCTCCACTTCAAAGGGGGCGTGCTTGGCCATGAGAACTGGGATCCGAGGCAGAAACAGCTGGGATTGTCGTTTGTCCGGAGATGGAAGGTTTGTGTGTGTTTGAGCATGTTTGTAGCTGAGATAGGATTTCACGACTTTATAAAACAACAATTTGCTTTCGCTCTCTGTCCTGGTAAAACACAATAGGCACTCTGAGTCCCCAGAAGCCTGGGCCACTAATTTCAACCAAGGGGACCTACCTGATCCAGGACAAACTACACTGAGGTTTCTCCACGCCATTGACCTGCCCAGGATGGTTCAGGACTTCATTTTCTGAGAAACTCATGAAAGCATTTTTTTGGGAGAGTGAAGTTAGAACATGGGTTTGTTTGTTTGGGAACTACAATGATAATATTAAATTTGGAGAAAATTCTGAATATTTGAGATTATGTGTTTTCTTTCTCTTACTTTTTCAAAATCAAATACATGAAATGAGAGGAATGATTCAGATTATTATTTAAAAGTAATAGACTCCAAATCTGTGATCTTTTTAACTTCAATTAATTTTTCCTATAAAAAAAGAAGTCAAGCTTGCATGTTACCCTAATAGTAAAATGTGTTTTGATTGAAGTTGCAAGGAACACTTACATTTGTATTCAGTCTGCAAGTGCATTGCAGTTTCAGTTTTAGAAATTAGTTTTCTTCTCAAGATACTTTGAATTTTAGGGCAAATCACATCAAGTAGCTGGAATCCAGTGAGAAGGGAAGTGGCTGCCTTACGAAGGAGGGGGTACAGGAGGAAGTGAACAGGATGCCAGTTTGCTCTGAAGTTGAAGTTACCCCTTTTGTGTTATTCTTGAGAAAGGCTGCAGTATGAATGAAGAGAACTGGATTCTTGAATCTCTCAGTGTTCTTCAACCACTGGAGAGAGAACTGGGAAGCAGAGGAAAAATGCTGCAGAAGAGAAAAAATCCCAAATCTAAACCATATGACAATGCCTATTTCTTCGTTTTCTTTGTCATGTTGTTTTGCTCTTTCCTGGCATTAACTGTCTTTTTGGGTTATAGTTGCTCTAAGAAAGTTATTTCAAAGAAAAATCTTTACCATTTTCAGTGAGAGTAAGCGTGAAATAAGAATGTGACCTCTCCAAGGCGGGAGAACTAATTTTTAGAAAGAAGTCCACTGTGTTAAATAGTTGTATAGACTCTTATCTCACAGGGGTTGTAGATACCTCACTCAGTTAATTCCAGCCTGATAAGCCAAAATTATTGCCTAAACTCAGATAATGCCTTTGGCAAAAGAAAAAAAAAAAGCCACTTCCTAAAATGCTGATTTACTTACAAAAGGACTTTCAAGAAGCAACATAATTTATGGTGACTTTTTGTCCCTTTACAAGTTGGTTATTCACATGCCACTAATTTATCATGAAGCATGAGTAATGGAATTTTTTTTGGATTGTGTTCTTTTAAATTATGGGCAGAAAAAGAAGAAAAAACATTAGAATCAAATGGTAACTCGTTCCAAGGAATTTGTCACTTATGATGTTATCTGGCTGGAAGGACCATGGGCTTTTGCTTTCATTGGGACTTAACTCTGGGAGTGTATGTGCCAAGCAGGACATGCTTTCTTCTTGCTTATGAGCTAATCCCACTGAATATGGAAGTAGATCACCCCCCCCCAACCTGATTGAGTTCATATGCAATGGGAAAATTATTAGCACACCATCTGCAGGACATAATTACAATGCTGTTTTATATCCTTTTACTGGAAAGCCAGGAGTTGAAAGCTGACATTTTTCCTTTCCATGACTTGAAAACATTCATAAATTTTATAACACTAGTGTTTCTCTGATTTTCATTGGTGGCCATTAATAGTCATTTATTCCCACAGGTTATTTCCATGAATATAAAAATGTATATATTTTAATATTAATTAAGTTAAGGCAAAGGCACAGTATGTTCCATGTGTATTTATTTACAATTTCCAGATTGTCTGACTCTTTTTGTCAGTGATTTCTTTGACATTATAGACTATTTTAGAGACCCTTTGTATTTGTTCTGATATCACAATTGCAAACATCCTACCTAATAAAAGAGTAATATGCAAATTGACTGCCACTCCAACACACAAGATGGTTGCCCCCATCTGGTCAAAGATGGCTGCCCCCATGTGGACACAGGATGGCCACCATAAGATGGTCAGGAGGAAGGCAGTTAGGGGTGACCAGGCCAAAAGAGGAGGGAAATTGGGGGAGACTGAGCCTGCAGTGAAGGGCAGTTGGGGGGACCTAGGTTTTGAGGGAGGGCAGTTAGGGGTGACCAGGCCTTCAGGGGAGGGCAGTTAGGGGCAATTAGGCTGGCAGGGGAGCAGTTAGGCATCCATCAGGCTGGCAGAGGAATTGTTAGGAGGTGATCAGACTGTCAGGCAGAAGTGGTTAGGGGCAATCAGGAAGGTAGACAGGCAAGCAGTTGGGGGCCAGCAGTCCCAGATTGTGAGAGAGATCCCAGATTGGAGAGGGTGCAGGCTGGGCTGAGGGACACACCCCCACCCTGTGCATGAATTTTGTGCACCAGGCCTCTAATTATTAATAAATAAGGATGACTCACAATGCCTGTAAAAGCATCACAATTATTTTGTTGTGGCCAACTTTCGCCACTATATGCATTAATTAATTGAGTGTCTATTATGTGACAGATACAACTCGAGGAACCAGGGATATAAAGGTGTGAAAACCAAAGTGTTTACCTTTATGGAGATCACATTCTAGTGGAAGAGACAGACAATAATAAGGTCCAGGTCAAACTGTAAATGCTAAGAAGAAAAGTAAAGCAGGATAAGAGGATAGGGTTGGATGTCGTTTTAGACTCAGTATGTCTGGGCAAGTAATATTCAAGCAGGCTTGAATGATGAGAAAGCGTTAGAAATGAGACAATCTGGGCCAAGAAGATTCTCGGCAGAGGGATCAGGAAGGGTGAGGTCAATGTCAAGGAAAGAACATGAAATGTCGGAGGATAAATTCAGCTGGGGAAGCTGAGGGGAGAAATTGGAGGACATGAGTCTGGAAGAGTGGGCCAGGTCCAGATCATGCAAGGCCTTGTTGGTCATAGTCAGATCGCTAGGTTTTATTCTGAGCATAAAAAGAAGGCACTGGAGGGTTTTTATTTATTTTTTATTTTTTAATTGTTTTTTTTTTTTGCTGCAAAAAGCTTTATTGTTTCATTTTGTCCAATGCATGAGAGAGAGCTTCAGTGTTGTTAAAGAATGGCTAGTAGTTTCAGGGAGAGGCTCAGATGAAATTCAGACACCAGGGGAATGCAGAGGGGGCCCTCAAAGGCCTCTGGGCTCCAAGACTCCTAGTCATGCTTGAGGGTGAGCCTTTTGAAGAGATACTTACCCAGCCCAGCTGGGGGCCGGCTGCCTGCAGAGGTGAGTCAGGTGTCACCCATCTTCTTGATGAGTTTCACCTGCTCACACAGAAGTGCTTTTCCCAGAAGTCATGGAACTGAGGGTCTGCACAGGCAGAATCTGGGGCCTGCAGCTCCAGAAGGGCCTGGGTCAGGCTGCTTCCCAAGCCCAGGGCGGCTTCCCTAGCATCCTAAGTTTTGCCCACTCACCTTGGGAAGGCTTCAGTACCTCCTGGAAGAGAATGCAGCCACTGCACTGGTTTTGCATCTTTAAGAGACATCTCAGCCCTCGCTCGCACTTCTCTGACAACTTGCAGAATAAGCGTCCCAGGCTCTCGAGAGCCACATCCTCAGTGGAAATAGAAGCCCAGAAAGAGGTAGGTGTGGGAGCGCTGCAGAGGCAGCTTGGTCAGGTGGTTGACGGCAGCCTCTACCTCCGGGGAATAATTCTGACAAATTTGGGACTCATGGTTTTCGGCATTGAGTTAAGGTAGAAAACAAACAGTGTGTTGGCTGGGCTCGGAGGTGGTTCTGAAGGTGGTGACTGGATAAGCTGCAGGAGAGTGGCCGGAGGCTGGAAGAAGAGGCATCCCTGGGTCTGTTCCATCCAAACACTGTTGAAGCGAGAGACAGATCTGGACCACGGGGGCCATTGCCGAGGGTTTTGATTTTAAAGGATCGCTTTGGCTGTTGTGTGAAGAATAAACCATAGGGAGGCAGGAATGGAGGAAGCTACTGAAATGGTCAAGGTAAGACACGTTGTGTCTTGGACCTATGACTGCTTGTATAACTGTGCAGGTTGTACACAGGCTAAAATTGCCAAACACAGTTCTGCTCCATCATTCTTCTGTGAATCAGTTCTGTTCATGATCCAAAATTTAATTTTGTTTAATCCTAGTGTGAATTTGAGCCATACATAATTAAGATGTGAAATCATCCATATTAATGAGAAGCATCATTTTAGATTATGAAATTGTTATTCATCCTTTTAGTGCAATTTGGATCTTTGGCATATCATGATACAAGTATTCATTTTTCAAATGTGATGAACTCATTTAGGGAAAAAGAAAATACATTAGATGGATAAAATTGAGATAGGGAATGATGTATTAATAGCCAAGTACTAATTGAGGAGGAGAGTTCCCAATAAATTTATTAAATCATTGTTATACAGAAAAAACATCTCCCAAACTTCAATAAGAACAGTTGTCGTAGCTAGACTAATCATAGTTCTATCCTGGGATTTTTTTTTCTTAAGCTTTAAGTTTTAAAATAAGATACAGTACAAAAAGAACACAAAACAAGATATACAGCTTAGACACCATCCCATCCCCAATCTACTACTTGTGTTTTAACTCCCAATGTAACAGATAACTTTGCTTGTATGAACAACTACCCTTTTTCCTGATTTTATATTTGGTGTTTTACTCTGCTGCTCCTTGGCTTAGGTTGGGTTCCTGAGATGCTAAGAGCATGGGGCAGGGATTCTTGATCCACTGATTCCTGAGGCGGTGCTGTCCAGTGAACACTATTAGGGAGAAAGAGTGACAAAGAGACAGAAGCCAGGCAAAATGTGGCTTTAGCTGAAGCCCAGCCCCAGTCTGATCCCATAGAGAACTCTGGAGCATGAATGACACCTTTTGAAAGGGGGAAGGCCTCTTGTGTAGGGATCTAATAACCTGGCACCTTTGGGAGGACATCTTTTCCAGCTCAGGATAATGCTCAGTGAAGGGTACAGCTGTGAACTATTAGCATTGGGAGCAACAGTTCAGTAGCAGGGGTTTGGGTGGGTACCAACTATGTTTCCTGCACTCAAGATCTGGCTTCCTATGTTAAGTGTTTTCCTTCCCTATACATACATTTACCTGTACCTATAAATTTCATGTACACACAACACACATACAGGTATATAGGTGCATCTATGTACATATGTATATTTACAATGTGTATGTGTAATGCATTTGTGTATTTGTATGATTATAACTACACTAGTGGCTTGGTGCATGAAATTTGTGCATGGGAAGGGGCGTACCCTCATCCCAGCCTGGACACTCTTCAATCTGGGACCCCTTGGCAGATGTCCAACTGTCGGTTTTGGCCTGATCCCAGAGATCGGGCCAAAACCGGCAGTTAGACATCCCCCTCACAATCTGGGACTGCTGGCTCCTAACTGCTCATCTGCCTGCCTGCCTGGTTGCCCCTAACTGCCCCCCCCACCAGCCTGATCACCACTAACTGCCCCACCCCCTGCTAGCCTGATCACCCTTTAATAATCCCCCCTGCTGGCCTGGTTGCCCCCAACTGCCCCCCTCTGCCAGCCTAGTTACCCTCACTGTCCCCCTTTGCTGGCCTGGTTGCCCCTCACTGCCCCTCCCCCTGCTGGCCTTGTCACCTCATGCAGCCTGCTGGTCAGTCATTTGGTCATCCCTCACTAACCCCACTGCCGGCCTTGTCACCCCACACAGACCGCTGTTAGGTTGTTACTGTGACAGCATTGTGACCAATTTGCATATTACCCTTTTATTAGTATAGATGCCTTTTATTTTTTGTGCTTTTCCCATTCTACTTTTGGTCTATTTAGACAAAGTTGTGGTATAGGTAGATGTTCAGCATGAAAAAAGAGCATGGCAGAGACTTGACTACTGGAGATGGGTCTGGGGGTCTGAGGGCTCCTGTGAATTCTAGTAGGAAGACCCTCTATGAGAACTGTACATTTATGACTGGGATGGATGGTATGTTGAGGGTCTTTCCAGGAAGGCTGAAGGGGCTGCTGGTTCCCTAAGAAGGTATAGCCTTCTGTGACTGGGAATCAAAAGGGGCAGGAAGTAGCCATTCATCTGTATGGGTCACTTCTAAGGCAAATGTTCTCTAAGAGGCAATTGCTTATTTTAGAAATTTGTGGTATCTCATATTTTGAGGCTTAAAATGACAGCTATTTCTTGGGTTGTGGTATGGGGTAAATGTGGAGGCGACAGGAGCAGCTGAGTGATGAAGTAATTAATGTATCAGGGTCAATTTGATTTTTAAGATTTGCAGTTCTGTGGTTTTTCTCTTTGATTTTTTTTTCTGTAGTAAAACTTGTTATAGAAGTGTTGGAGCTATATGGACCTTTTTATGAGATTTTCAAGTCAATAAAAAGTACCATCTAAGGTCTTTTGCTGGTTTAGATTACTTAGTTCAAATGTGTATTTAAAATTTCTGGTGAGAAATTATGTATATTTTCCAATTTAAAGGAATGTGGTATGGCTGTTTGTGACATCCAAAGCCCCCCAAATTGTTTTAATATTTGGATGTGTTAATTGATTATAACTTGCTATGTATGCAATCCCAAGTTCTCTATCCAAATGGGTGAAAAGAGAAAAATAGGCAAAGACATCCCTTCCTTGGTTTTCTTTTTTTTTCAGAATTGTCAAAACCTCTTTGTTCCCTTCCCCAGTGTGAACCCTGCAGGCAGAAGTGATGGTAATTTTAGAAATGGGCGATACATAAAGAGGCCAAATCCAGGAGGTCACTGACCTCTGGTTTCTATAAGTGAAGAGTCTATTTTGGGAAAGCAGTATTTGCAATGATGCCTGATTATCTGCAGATCTGACAGCCTGAGGTGTCACAATTGTCCTCCAGCCTCATTCTCTTGTCCGAGTTCTGAAGACCTAAAGCAGCAAGGTCCACCCAGTAACTGACATTCTTTTTATGTACTTCTGCATTCCCGTTTATGTCACATTCTCACATTTTAGGATATTTTGTTAACATGTATATACACACCCACCTCTTCACTGAAGATTGCTGAAAATTTCGCGCTCATTTTGATGTTTGTGTTTTATTTTTTGCCATTTGACACAGATTCTGTTTTTGAATTGGTTGAGAGACCATTGTTGGAATCTCCATAAAGGGCATTGTCTCTATAATTTCCTTTCCCTTCAGGCTTGTAAGCCTCAGAGTTCTAACTTTCTGGCTGTTGGGTAAGAGCTGTTTCCCCAATAAAGGCTCAGCTCATGTTTATTAGACTTTTAGTGCTTGAAGCTATTTGAAATTATAAGCTGTCATCATTTAAGAAATGTCAACAGCCCAAACTGTCTTAATCCAGCATGAAACTGAAGGCTCTTGGAAAAAAGGTGACATTTTAAACAAACAAGTTAAATGAATGAGAAGATGGTAGCTTCCAGAACATAGAAGTTAGCTTTTAATCATGTGATATGAGATAATGTCTTCCCAAAGAATGGGTCCATTGAGGCAAGGAAATGACCCCTTTTCCCACGACCAGAAAACACTACACAGTGTTGCTAGTCACATGGCTTTATAAATATATTTTACGGCTAAGCGTGTGAGACTGGAATTGTACTTTAAAGCTGCCAGGGCATAGAACTTGTTTTCTCCTGTGGTTTAAGAAGTTTTCTCAGCAGACATAAATATACGCCTTCTCAAAGTGAATGTGCTCATCAGCGAAGGGTTTGCAGTTCACGGTAGCCTGGGAAGGAAGTCACAAGTTGGATTCTCTAAGATAGGAAATGGGAAACTTTTCTCTGTGAAAGGCCAGAGAATAACTACTATATGTATACTAGAGGCCTGATGCATGAAATTTGTACAAGACTAGGCCTTTGCAGCCATGGCTGACTGGATCCCTGGTCTAATTAACATAGTATGCTTTTATTATTATAGATAATTGATTTGAGAGACAAAGGAGATATATCAATCGGTTGCTTCCCCCAAAGGGCTCAAATGCAAAATCTGGGTATGTGCTCTGACTGGGAATCATACCTACCACCTTTTAGTGTGTGGATGATGCTCCAACCAACTCAGCCACACCAGCTAGGGCCAGAGAATAAACATTTTAAGTTTTATACTCTAAGAGGCAAAATTGAAGGTATGTAATCCTATATAATAAAAGAGAAACATGCAAATTTGACTGTACCTTAGCTCCTGATTGGCTATGCTATCAGCCAATCAGGAGCGGGGGTGGAGCCAAGTGGCATGAGCGCTGAGCCCAGGAGTGGAGATGAAATGGCAGTGGCGGTGAGCGCCTAGCCCCCGAGGCTGGGTGGCGCAGGTAGCCGGGGTTGAGCTGAGCAGGGCAATGGCTGGGTGCCCAAGGCCTAGGCTTTAGGTCTTGGGCAGGCTGGGGGTGAGCCATCAGTTGAACATTCCCTGAGGGCTCCCAGTATGTGAGAGGGGGCAGGTTGGGTTGAGGGACCACCCACCCCCAGTGCATGAATTTCGTGCACCAGGTCCCTAGTTACTTATATAACTGAGAAAAAACATTTTCCACAAATTTTATTGATGAGATTAAAATAAAATAAAAACAATAATTCATACAATTTTTGTAATGTAGGTCTACTAAAGAGAAAAAATGTTTTTTTTTTGGGGGGTAATGTTTCACTTAATTTCAAATCAAGTGTAAATATTCACCTGTAAAAGCCATGCTTAACAGATGGACCATATACAGACAGGGGTAGTCTGGATTTGGCCCACTGGCCATATGCCAAGAGATCCCATGCTAAGTTCCATTCTCTCAGTGTTGAGTCTGGGTTTATTTCTGTTGCTTGAGGAGGATTAATAGCAGTAGAGAAATATATTTAAGAATGCATATTTATGAAGCATAAGTTGTGGTTTATGTCCATGATTTATTTTGAAAATTTAAGAAGTATGATGCTCTCTGTATATGCTCATAGTGATAGATTCTAGCTCCCTTCTTTTCCAACAAGTGAATCAATCCCAGGATGCTATTCTGCTAGGCATAGCCTTTGGCTGCATACTATTGCACATTTTAAAAGATTTTAAATTATCTACCACAGATCAGGTGGTGGAAATACAGTGGTGAGGAGGAATGACAGGTCTTACCCTTAGGAGCTGTCATCTGAGTGGACAGTTGGACAGGAGCCATGACTCGGCTAAAGCATCCCATGCTTATTGTTTGTAGTCCCCACGATACCCCCTGAGATTAAAATAAAATAAAAACTATAATTTTCTCTTCATTTACAGATGGGAAGTAAAATTTAGAGTAATAGCTAATGATAGCTAGGTACTTGCTCTGTGCAAGACTCAGCTCTAAGTGCTTTACGTGGATTGTCTCATTTAACCTCAACTCTATTGCAGTTGGCACCATTGTCGTCATTTTCCAGATGTGCAAACTGAGACAGAAAGAGGTAAAGAGCTGTCTAGTATGAGGATTCAAACCCTTGGGCCACCTATCTTCCAGTACCTGGGCACTTAACATTATGCTTTTTCAATCTTTGAAAGATTGTTACTTGCCCAAGAGCATGCAGGTGGTAAATGGCAAAACTGAGATTTGAGCTTTAGGAGTGTGACTCCAGAACCTTTTTCATTTATTGCCTGTACTCAGTGGCCCCATTTTTCCCCCCACTGGGATTGATCCTTCATTCATGAATGCTTTGGTTTGAGGGTAAGGGAGGGAAGTGGGGCTTGGTCACACTGGTTGATAAACTCAGGAAGCTGGGATGACAGTGCCCCATGTCTGCATCATTTCCCAATAGACAGAGGAGAGAGAGTCACACAGGATGGGTGTGCACCCTGGATCGTGAGCTTGAACCAGGTAGGCTTGGTTGACCAGGTTATTTCCTCACTGATATTGGATGAATCACAACTCCTTTAATCCTCACTTTTCTTATCTATAAAATGGAGTTAGTAAACTTCTCCGGAAGGAAATTAATGCAAAGTGTTTAAAACATTCTTGTCCTCTGTGATGCTCTGTTTTCTGGGTCAGTTGGGATAGGCCAGTGGTCTGCAAACTGTGGCTTGCGAGCCACATGTGGTTCTTTGGCCCCGTGAGTGTGGCTCTTCCACAAAATAACACGGCCTGGGCGAGTCTATTTTGAAGAAGTGGCATTAGAAGAAGTTTAAGTTAAAAAAATGTGGCTCTCAAAACAAATTTCAATCGTTGTACTGTTGATATTTGGCTCTGTTGACTAATGAGTTTGCCGACCACTGGGATAGGTTCCAGTTCTGTGAGTTAATCAAACAATCGAAATGTTGGCATGAGATGTGAAGGTATTTCCTAGATGTAGCTAACATCTGCAATCAGTTGATTTTAAGTAAAGAAGTGCATCCTTGATACTTTGGGTAGACTTCTTCCAACCAGCTGAAAGCCTTGAGAACAAAACCGAGGTTCCCCAAAGAAGAAATTGCTCCTCAAGATTGCACCATAGAAATCCTGTGTGAGTTTCCAGCTTGCCCAGCTGTCCTCTAACCCATATGTCTTCTGATAGGCACTTCATACAGGGTCACTAGGTAACTACAGCTCTAGATGTCCTGAGGCCCATAGAAAACCTTTGAATCTTGATACAAACAATCAAAGTATCCACATTTACTTTCATTTGGCTTACACATTTCAGGCCTGCAAAATAAAAGCACTCCTACCTTTGAATTTCATTTCAATCACGAAGTGTATTGGCAGCACAATTTTCTTTGAGCAGGTCTGCTGTGGTAAAAATACAGATATGGTTCCATCATCAGAAAGCCTGATGTGCTGATTAAAGGAGAATGCCATGGTGAATTGAAAGATGTTTTAACTACTATATCTAATTACAAAGAAGAACATGTTACTTACCAAAATTCGAATGCGTTCTATAATAAAAAACAAGGGCAATTAACAATCAAACAAGCAACTGCTCTCTTGACAGGCAGATGACACAGAACAGGACTTAGAAAATGCAGAAAGGTTTTCCTTGACGAGGAAAGCTGAGATGTCCCTTTAAATTGGAAGGTAAGATCCCCAAAAGCATATGACTTTGTGGTTGTAAGGCTAGGGAGGGCCTCAGGAAGTACTGGAATTGCTAAGCTTGGTTCTGAATTACTGAAGCCAAGTTCTATTTATCTTTAAAATGTGGGAGGGCGGACGTGTAGTTACAAGTTCTCAGAAATTTTAATATAAAAATACTCCCCCCCCCCCCCGTGTAATTTTACTTGGAGAGAAATTAGTATTTATTTTAAATGCCTATTTAAGTTTGACAATTTTTTATTGTAGTATCCTTTAGATATTTTGTTTTATATTCAGAATTTCATAGTCTGGCCTCCTGACTATCTGACAGGGGTTTGCATGGTTAAAGAAGTTAACGTTTATAAATTATCATGAGCTCTAGGAATAAAAAGTCCTAATATTTTTTAAAAATTCTTGATAAATCTCATTTTTATAGGAAGGACAATGTGCTCTACCCCCACAATTATTCCTATTAAGTCTGAGAATAGGCTAATGGCCCTGTCATTGGCAACCAAGGGGGATAGATCTTTATGCTCAGTTCAAGGTCTCTGGGGACAAGGAATGCATATGATGGCTCAGAGTCAGCCATAATTTTCCTGGCTAGAGGCCCTGGTTTGCAAACTGTAGCATGCAGAGGATTCACCTGAAGAGCTTGCTAAAAATGCAAAACTCTGGGTTGCACCCCCAGAGATTCTGAATCGGTAGTTCTGGGTAAATTCTCATTTTAATAAGCACCTTAGGTAGTTCGTGGACTACATTTTTTTTAATTTTTAAAATATATTTTCATTGATTTTAGAGAGAGAGGAAGGGAGAAGGATAGAGAGATAGGAACATTGATGAGAGAGAAACATCAAACAGCTGTCTCCTGCACATCCTCTACTGAGGATTGAGCCTGCAACCCAGGCATGTGGCCTGACTGAGAATCAAATAGGCAAACTCTTGGTTCATGGGTCAATACTCAACCACTGAGCAACACCAGCTGGACCATGGACCACATTAAAAAACAACATATTTTATTGATTATTTACAGAGAGGAAGGAGAGGGATAGAGACTTAGAAACATGATGAAAGAGAAACATTGATCAGCTGCCTCCTGTACACCCTCTACTGGGTATGTGCCTGCAACCAAGGTACATGCCCTTGACTGGAATCGAACCTAGGATCCTTCAGTCCACAGGCCTTTCCAGTGAGCCAAACCAGATAGGGCTATGGACCACATTTAAAAAAATACTCATCTGGAGTGGAATTATTCACCTTTTATATATATTTTTAAACCTGTAATCCTTAGTAGTAAATGCTTGCACACCTAGTTATTTTTTATATATATAATTCTTTTATTGTTTAAAGTATTTCAAATAATAGTACATTTGTTTCCTTCCCCCCATTGTCCGCCCACCGGCCTCCCCTATCCCCCAGCAGATATCCTCATCTTCCCCCCACCCCATGTCTTGCATCCATTGGTTATGCTTATATGCATTCATTATAAATTACATACTAGTCTATATTTTTATATATACACATTCTGTGCATTGTAAAACATATTAAGAATGAAAGCTAAACATTTTAGGATGCTCTCAAGAAGAAACAAATGATATTTTGTAAATAGAACTTTGTTTTATTCATTATTGTATATATTCTTTTGTTCTCACTAGAATATTAATATATGTAACTCTTTGCTATTATTTATTATACTAGAGGCCCAGTGCACAAATTCATGCATGGGTGGGGTCTGGCTGGCCCACCCTGATGGGTGTCACTTGAGCCAGGCCAGCGGGGGTGGGGGGGGGAAGGGCTAGCTGTTTCTACCCATGATTGGGGAGGGGGGTTGATCGAGGGCCAGGCCGGCCAGGGAGAGGGCTGTGGGAGTTTGCCCAGCCCCCAGATCAGGCCAGTTGGCCAGCCACAGTATGCAGTATAGAGACCAGTCATTCCAGTCATTCCAGTCGTTCTGGCATTCCAGTTGCTTGGCTTTTATATATATATAAATTTTAATAAGAGCAGTGTGATCAACCATGGCCCATTATTTTGAAGATATGGGTTAAATGTATTATGTAGTAGTTATTTAAAGATCTCTCTCAAAGTTCAGTTTATCTTGATCTTTGGTTATAACAGATTTATAGCTAAAAAAAAAAAACAACCTACCAACCTTTCAATATGTAAAGATTCAAATGAAAGACACATACCCATGGCTGGGCTTTTAAAACTATGATATTCATTTTTAAATTCTGTTCATCAGTCATGTGACATATTTATTGAAATTTGGCTGATACATTTTTGTATTCTCTGATGTCATTTAGTTTTTTTATTTTTCAAGTTAATCAGAATATGCCAAATTTTTATATTAAAATTAAAAATCTCTAAAATTCCTTATTTGGAAAATTTCAAAACAGATTAGAAAGTTCTTTTTTCAGGTTTGAGTGCATAGCTCTAAATTTTTATAATGACATACATTTTTTTTCCTTCCACAAGTCAGATGTTTTAATCTTCTGTTTTCAAATGCTTAGAATTCATAGCCTAAGTTACCCTCTAAAAGCAATATCATTTTTCAGTTATTATTAAACTGCCACCTTTATTTTGAAGGGATAGATGCAATTTAAATATATAGATCTGACATTGATTTGCCTGCAATTGAGAACTACTAGTCGTCACAGAAAATGTTGGCAAATTTGGAACACTTGTGTTCAGTAAAAGAAAAATGTGTAACTTTTTTTTTTAAGTTGGAAAATTTTTACAATTCCTTGACTAAGGGATGACAGGGAACTTCTGGTACCAAAGATTTTGATGATTACTCTTTCTCATGACAATGCTTGAGCAATATTCTGCTATAGAAAAGTGCTATTTGTTAGAGAAGTAAGCATGTCAGTGGCTACTGAACTCTCTTGCTTTCACTTCCCTGTTGCCATAGCTCTGAGTGGAACAGTGTTTGAATTTCAAGTGCGATGATATCTTTGTAATCTTAGCTTGGAATCTTCGTTTGTGCCAGACAAACATTTTTAGTCTCTCATTATTATGCAAGAAACCTCAAAATTTACTTCAAAACATCTCCCTTAAGTTTCAGAGAATTTTTTTTCCAGCCCTGACTAGTACATGACTTTAAAAACTGCTGAAAAACATCACAGTTTGAATTTTGTATTCTTGATGCTGATGTTTAAATGTCTTGCTGATCATGATGACTGAAACCATTTTTATTTTATTTTATTTTATTTTATTTTTTCCCTTTATTGTTCAGTTTATTAATTACACTGATTCCCCTTTTTTATCCCCCTATATCTCCCCTCCACCCTGTAGCTAACCCACCCTCCACCTTCACCTCCCCCTCCCCAATGCCCTCTCCCATTGTTGCAAGATTTTTGTCCAATCTCTTGCTGTACTTCCCGCAACCCTTTTCTCCCCAAGAATTGTCAGTCCATTCCCTCTCTATGTCCATGTTTCTGTTATATTCACCAGTTTATCTTGTTCATCAGCCTATCAATTCACTTGATTTTAATGTTCATTTGTTGATAGATGTGTATTTGTTGTTCATAATTTATATTTTTACCTTTTTCTTCTTCCTCTTCTTAAAGAGTATCTTTCAGCATTTCATATAATTCTGGTTTGGTGGTGATGAACTCCTTTAGCTTTTTCTTATCTGCGAAGCACTTTATCTGATCTTCAATTCTGAATGATAGCTTTGCTGGATAGAGTAATCTTGGTTGTAGATTCTTGCTATTCATTATTTTGAATATTTCTTGCCACTCGCGTCTGGCCTGCATCGTTTCTGTTGAGAAATCCGCTGACAATCGTATGGGTGCTCCCCTGTAGGTAACCAACTGTTTTTCTCTTGCTGCTTTTAATATTCTCTCTTTATCTTTTGCTCTTGGCATTTTAATTATGATATGTCTTGGTGTGGTCCTCTTTAGATTCCTATATTTTGGGGTTCTGTGTACTTCTTGGGCTTTTAAGTCAGTTTCTTTCACCAGGTGGGGGAAGTTTTCAGTCACTATTTCTTCAAGTAGGTTTTCATTAACTTGCTCTCTCTCTTTTTCTGGGACCCCAATAATTTGGATGTTGGCATGCTTGAGGTTGTCCCAGAGGCCCCTTACGCTATCTTCAATTATCTGAATTCTTTTGTTTCTTGCTTTCCCAGCCGAGTGGATTTTGCTTCTTTGTATTTCAAATCATTGACTTGGTTCTTGTGGCCCTCTGGACTGCTTTTAGGACTTTGTGTAATATTTTTTATTTCAGTCTGTGTATGCTTGATTTTTAGTTGGTCCTTTTTTTTTTATCAGTGAGGGTCTGGTTCGTACCCTCAGAGGTCTTGTTCATTTCCTTGAGGGTCTCATTCATTTCCTTGAGGTTCTCATTCATTTCCTTGTAATTCTCATTCATTTCATGGTTGGTCTTGTTTATTTCCTGGTAGTTTTCATTAAGTTGATCAGCCTTTTCTAGGAGCCTCTTGAAAAGCCTTATAAGCGTGGTTTTGAACTCTATGTCTTGTCGTTTTTTCTCCTCTGTTTCTTTCACACCTGATTTCTTTCCATATCTCTGCATGGTGGCTGCTTTATGTGGTAGATATCCTCAAAGGGACAGTGGCTCAGCCTCCCCAGTTACCTGAGCTGGGTACTCTTACTGCAATCCTTTATGGGTTGTATTCAGTATTTTTGAATTTAAACCCAGCTTGTTGTTGTTAGCCCTAGGAGTGTTTGACCTCCAGGTCAATTGGCTGTGAAGGGAGACTGTGTTCAGGTTGGATGGGCGGAGTTTCTGAGCTGCACAGGCACCCTCAGTGTCAGCTGCCGTCCTATGTGGCACTCGTGCGCGGGTCTCTGTTGGATGGGGATGGGTGCAGGCACCTCCAAGAGAAAGCCGCTAGTCTCTTCCCCTTGCCAGACAACTCTGCCTTTCCCCAAATGTGTCTGCACACCAAAAGTCTAGCCCAGGGCTTTAAAATAGATGGTTTCCGGAACCAGGAGACAAGTTTCCAGGGGGCAAGTTGCGGGTTTGCACGACCCTTGTGCGGAAACTTCTTTTCCCCGCCTCCTCCGGGTCTCTCGCAGACTAGGAGCCTCTGCCGCACCCCGCTTCCAGGGTGCGTCCCGCGGACCTCGGACCTCGCCTGGCACTGGGGAATCTGTGCAGTGGGATGTCTCCACGTACCCCAGATCTCGGACCTCGCCTGGCACTGGGGAATCCGTGTAGTGGGACGTCTCCACCCTCCCCGTTTGTCGAAATCCAGCCAGGGTTGTTGCTCCAGCCCCAGCCCGTACACACGCGACCAGGACAGCTCCTAACCTGTTTCCGTCTGAAAGGCTGCGCTCCCGCTGCTCCTGAGTCTCAGCGTCCCACCTTTACTCTTGTTTGTGGAGTTTTCACTCAGCCAGCTTTCTGGTGATTCTGGGTGCTGTCTGTTCTGCTGTTATGTTGTAGTTCTTAAATCGTTGCGCAGGGCAGAACAATAGGTGTTTACCTATGCCACCATCTTGGTGTTCCTCTGAAACCATTTTTTAAATAATATCTCCAGGCTCATTATTCACAGTTAGGGCAAGGTCATTGTTTGGTGTAGTGCAGTGGTCGGCAAACTTATTAGTCAACAGAACCAAGTATCAACAGTACAACAATTGAAATTTCTTTTGAGAGCCATATTTTTTAAACTTAAACTTCTTCTAACATCACTTCTTCAAAATAGACTTGCCCAGACTGTGGTATTTTGTGGAAGAGCCACACTCAAGTGGCCAAAGAACCGAATGTGGCTCACGAGCCACAGTTTGCCGACCACTGGATAGTGGCTACAGTCTGATAATGTTTAATTTGGCTGGTCATTCTTATATCAGATTTGATTAGATTGCCATTGTTCTTTACCACTACTTCCAAAGAGCTTATATTTGGGATATGTCCCCTCTTTTAAATAGTTCACTTATACTCCCATTATTTGCATTATCTTCAATACATATTATTTTTGCCAAACTTTGTAATTCATTTGTCCATTTTATTACTTTGCTCAGTTAAAATCAGATAACACCACTTCTAAAACCATTCAGTCTGGCACTTGTAAACTAGAATTTTTCAGTATGCTGCCCATGAATGTAAGAGAACAGGTGTCACTGTCAAGCCTCCAGGGTGTTAGGAAGTTTCTGCTCCTCAGTCAGGTTATCCCAGGTACCAAGGAATAGGTGGCATATAGTCCAAGTCAGGGCACTGTGCCAACCCATACATTAAATATTAAGAATGCATAATTTACCTTTTTTACTATTATAATATATTAGAGGCCCAGTGCACGAAAATTTGTACACTTGGGGGATCCCTTAGCCTGACTTAAACCCTCTCACAATCTGGGACTCCTCAGGGGGTGTCTGACTGCGGCTTATGCCAACTCTCCTGTGGTCTCCTCTGCAGAAGGGTGGGGGGTGCTGGGACCACCATGGCTGGCATGGCAGTGCAGGCTTGCTGGCCCCACCCCCGCCCACTGGTCTTTCTTGCAGGTTGTTCTAGAGGGTTGCTCTACAGTCCAGTCTAATTGGCATATTAGTTCTTTATTATATAGGATAAGTAGAATGTTTGGAATTGTCTTCTTTCACCCCAGTAGTCACTTTGAGTATCCCTGTGCTGTGTTCTACCACTCTTTGTACAGAATCACTGGGATGTGTTCACAG
Organism: Antrozous pallidus; assembly: GCA_027563665.1. NCBI lineage: Eukaryota > Metazoa > Chordata > Mammalia > Chiroptera > Vespertilionidae > Antrozous > Antrozous pallidus. Next base: position 25,637,392 of record CM050508.1, on the reverse strand, counting down.
ATGCAGGACAGAAGTATGCAGATGCCCAGCCCTAACTTTCTAGCTCCATCCCTGGGGTTGTGTGTATGCTGAGACGGATAGCACAGAGCACTCTACACTCACTCCAATGAGCTGTGTGTGTGCACACGCGTATGCATACATGCACGTGTGTATGTGTGTGAGTGTGTGCGTGAGTGTATGTGTGTGTGTGTGTGTGCATGTGCATGTGAGTGTGCATGTGAGTGTGTGCATGTGTATGTGTGTGTGAGTGTGTGTATGAGTAAGTATGTACATGTGTGTGTATGAGTGTGTGTGTGTGTGAGTGTGTGTATGTGCGCGCATGCACATGTGCTTCTGTGTGCTTACATCATCCTAAGAGGTGGTAGATGCTGGTAGAAGATGCACCACAATCTACATTTCTCACAATGTTGCAGATTATTTTAAATTATTCAAGTTAGAAAATTCATTCTAAGAATGTATATTGAGCTATTTGTGATTTGAAGATAACATAACAAAAATTTGAAGGTGACTGGTAAAATCTTGTTAGTGATGATAATTTATAGATCCCTCATCTTTGCCAAATATACAGGACTGTATGTTCTCTGAACACAGGATCATGTGTCTTATTCACTGCACTGTTTCACTACAGAGATAAGCACATGATAAGCATTTGGTAAATATTTGAATGAATGAAAGAATAAGCAGGTGATTGCTTACCTCTTTCCTAGCCTCTTATTATTTTCTTACCCTTGCTTTCCCTTTGCATTGATTTACTTGTGTATTTCTGTCATCTTGTATTTCATGTATATTTGTAAGCTGCTTCAATTAAATAGTAGTGATATGATTTATAGTATTATATTATAGTTCTCTCTCAGTGTTATTGAGTCCTAGGTGTTTTGCTAAGTACTTCATAGACACTTGCTTATTTAATTTTCACACAACTCCATGAGGTAGGTATGACTAGTTCTATTTTATAGTAAAAATGAAACTTGGAAAAGTCACACTGAAAAAGCTGCAGTGTTGGCATTTTAATTCTGATCGACCTCTTTTCATAGCTTGTGCTTTTAGAGTGTTTGCAACTGACTCACTATGAGATTACTTAAAAGTTTCAGGGGAGGATAAAATAGTAAAGCTCTTTTTATTGTTTTGCTAATATATATTTTTCCTAACAGCAATGTCTTCTTGAATTTATTGTTTTGAAATGTCATTTTTGATTTTTCTCTGCATTTGGACCAAGTTGCAATGCCACATCTTACATAGGTTACCTATATTATATCTAGTTGGATATCATCACTTGAAATTTTATACTTCTGTCAAAACAACTCATTTAATTTTTCTTAAGAAATATTTCAAAATTAGCTTTGGTTATATAGTTAGGATCGTCATGGTGTGGGAAAATGAAAACTTCATCCTTGATTTGATATGTGAATTAAATGGTGATGCCATAGATCTGGAAGGAAGTGATCACAGAGCTGAATGATAGTTTTCAGAGGGACATTAAGTGGTGTGTTATCTCGGGTTCTCTATGTCAGAACACGTGTAGTTAGACATTCTAAACCTGTGTGCAAAGAATCTTTTAGCTTCTGAGCATGAGCTTTTATTAGTAAGATTATTTTTAGTGCTACAAGAGTCTCATGGAAACAATTTGTCTTTTTCTCTTTCCCAGTTTTTTTTCCATATAATTAACTCCTAATTTCAAAAAAAAAAAAAAGAAAAGAATCTACATCTTCTCTCTGTCCTACACCTCTTCAAAATGTGAACTCACCCATAAGCTGCAAGATCGTCGTTGTGAAATTACTCACCCTTGGAGCATTCCATGGTAATAACCGCAGCCACATTCCAGATCAATTAGGTGTGCATGAATTACTGCAACCCTGATGCTCCACTCATTCTGCCCTCCCCTCACTGCTGTGTGTCATCAGCATATCGGATGTCACAATCTTCCTTAATCCCGTGAGACACACCTCCACCCAGGCCTAGGCAATTTCAAGGCAAACCCTATTTTTGTGTGTGTTTAGATGAAACTCTAAGCAATTGCAGACAAGCTTATAATATCTGCCAGTAGGTTTTGTAGGGTTTTAAAATGGAAATTAACTAGTTTTTATTGTGTACATGTATTTGAAAACATAAAGAAGATATCAAAGCTAATGTCATCTGACTTGTCCCAAATGTTCATACCAGATCTCTTAGAAAGGTATGTGAGATCAAAAACATCTAAGTCGAAGCAAGTATGGTTCTTTGAAAAAGCAATTGTTATATAATTATAGATATGCAACTATGTGAGTGATAGAAATGAGTCTAACTGGAGCAACTGTTTTAAGAACATGTCTTCTGTAAAATTTGCTTGAGGCTGTAACCATTCTCATTTATTTTAAATTGTTAAGTACTGGAAATAGCACTGTTTCCCCGTGTTAAGATTCATGTGACTTATCACATGAAAAACAAAAAGGACAGAGATGAGTTTTGTTGGGGAACCCCCATTTCCCTAGTCATTCCTTACAAAACATGTTTCAGATGGCTACCGGGGCAAACCAACATACATAGAAATTGTTAACTTCCTATTTGGAATTCCATGGGAATTAGCAGTCTGCAGACCAAGACATGACTTCCTACGTGCCTGCTGTTCAATGTGCACTTAGGCCCAGAGGCTCTTTATAATGGGAGGATTTAAAGAAATCCATAAATTTAAACCCCCCCCCCCCCACACAAAATTCTTTCTGTGTGTATCATCCTAAAATTTGTTTCCCAAATTCACATAAAATAAAAGAGCATATAGCCCTCTCTTTGAAATAGTCTGTTATGTTTAATTTTTATTAATGTTTACCACAATCCTAGATACCATCACAGTAGAGCAATATAAATTGGCCTTCTGAGTTTAAATGGCCAAAGTAATTTTTTGATGTTTATTTCTTTGATATAAATAACCTAAAATTTAATTTAAGAGCAAACATAGTCTAAAGAAATAATGCAAATTTGTAAGCCTTGACTGGAAGTTTTAACATGGACCTTTGAGAAAGTGTTTATGTGATATGAATTAACTTGCTTTGTATACGGAACAAACATAGACTCTTCAAAGAGCTAGCCTCTGATCCTCCAGAACTGAGTTCATTGAGGTTAAATTGTGTTCAGAGAGTTTAAGGTAAGAAATAAAAAGGAGATTATACTTCTCCACATTGCAGGAAGAAGCTCATTTCCAGGGTAGAAACCCCTGAAACTCATAAAATACGTTCCAGATCCAAGATCTGATAAGTTCATGCATTTTGTCTGGGCACTCCATTTCTGCTGGAGAGAAATTTGGGACCAGTTTCATTTACTGGACAGGATGTCCAAGTATATGTGAGAGACATATTTTAAAAATTAAAGTAATTAAAATTTTGTTCTGTTTAACACTAATGATTTCCTTTTATAAAGTCCACCTTTCAAACATTATACACCAAAAATTGAAATGTTGGATAAACCCAGAAGGACAGAGCATTGATGAATATCTGCTAAGTCAATAGCAAAACAGTCCTTAAAATTCAAGAAGAGGGTGAAGATACCTGATCCAGGCATTCTCAACCTTTTTCTGTTCCATAAACCCTTTAGCAATCAGGTAAATGGACCCTGTCTCAGAATGCCATAAAACAAAATACATAGGATTGCAAAGAAAACCAACTATATTGAGATAAAGTATTGATAAAAATATTTAAAAAACACCAAATTTGTTACCTAGAAATACATTAAATGAATGCATTAAATGCCAAGAGTTAGCAAGAGGTTTGATAACTGTCACTTTGAAGTAGATATAAATGAAACATTCAGATATTTGCAGTTATAATTATGATAGGAAAATATCTGTGATTTCTATTGATGACAATGTCATAGAAACTTCTAATAATACTGTAGTTTGTTGAAGGAAATGCTAGATTTAGTTAGAGGTTAATCACTCTGAAGATATCTATTTCCATTCAACTTCACAGACTTCCCTGTGACCAATTAAAGAACCCCTTTAAGACCTCAGACCCCAGGGTAGGAAGCCTTGCTTTAAATTTAAAGTATAAGCCATGGCCACATATATATTGTTAAAGGGGCTTGATTTTGGTCAAGAGGTAGCCTAATATTTTGGTTATCCTAGTGAGTTGTGTTTACCACATGGGCATTTATTTACTCCAAGGATGTAAAAAGCAGAAAGCTAACAACTGGCAAATAATTTATTAGTTTGGCTCAAAGTTATTTCTTTAAAAGTACAAGAAGAAAGCCATCTCTCTTTTAAAGACCCAGACCACTAAAGTTTTTACCCGATTTTGCCTATAATTATACAGGGTGGGGCAAAAGCAGGTTTACAGCTGTGAGTACATGAAACACAGAGTTTATTCTTGTATTATTACTTGCTAGAGGCCCTGGTGCATGGATTTGTGCACTGGTGGGAGGGTGGCTTTCAGGGATCGGCTTGCCGTGGGAACGCAGCTCATCCCGGTCAGTCGAGCAGCTATGGACCCGCCCTCTGAGCACCTGCTGAATGAGAAAATTAGTTTGAGCTGATATTTTGGGATAATGTCTTGGATAAGTGTGTGCTCTGTGTTCTGGAGGAACCTAGTGGAGAGCTTTGCACCCTAAAGCCACTTGGTGAATGTCCTTAATGTGTGATGTCAGGTCAGTGACACCATCAGGGATGTTCAGGGCAGCCATGATCCAGGAGCCTCAGCCATCAGGACAGCCTCCCTTCTTGCCATTTGCCTATGCCAGGTCCCTATGCTCTGTCTAGAACATACGTTAGAGGGCCTGCATTAGCTTGTGGGGTCAGGCCAAAGTCTGGATTGTCTCAGGTATTTGATAGGTGCAGAGACCAGGCCTCACCCTGAGCCTGCTAGTGGCTGCTCCTGGAGCAGCTGCTCATCCCAGTCAGCTGAGCAGTGCTCCCACTGTGGGAGTGCACTGACTACTAGGGGGCAGCTCCTGCGTTGAGTGTCTTCCCCTGGTGGTCAACACATGTCATAGAGACTGGTCACTGATCGTTCTGGTCATTCCACCTTTTGGTTGCTGGGCTTTTATAGATATAGATTAATTATTCTATTATTTTCCATATGAACAACTGTAAACCTATTTTTGTCCTACCCATTATTCTGTCAAACAACACCCCTTGCTTTGTCTTTTTGGCTACCTTTTTATGTGCAAGATATTGTTGCAGATTCTTTAAGGGAAGTGATATACTTTTACTTGTTTGATTATTTTTACATTTAGAAAATATGTAGCAAAGAGATATGCACAGAGCAGAAACAGTACTTGCAGATTGAAAGAAATGACAGGCTATCAAATACCAATATTCACAGTGCAGCTTTTAAAAATATTTCTCTGGACGTGTTAGACATTATTTACATTTTAAAAACCCTATTCATTCTTTCACTCTTTTGAGAAATGAAAAAGTAAAAAAAAAAAAAGAGAGAGAGAGACAAGAAATGCAATGGACACGGATAAGCTATTCAGAGAAAAGCTGTGAGTTTCGCAACCTTATCACGGAAGATTAAGAACAGATTATTTTGCCCAGCGACTAGTCATATCAATGCCACATCTTTCTAATGGCCCCTGTGATGGGGACTGGCTACTTCCTAAGACAGTTAACTCATTTTTGGAGTAATTATCTTACTGTTAGGGAGCATTTCCTCAGAACGAGGAGTATTTGTCTTCCCTTTGCTTTTATGCAATCTTTATGTTTTTCAGAAGGCAAGAAGTTTGCCCCGAAGGGCCCTGTCGGAGAGTCGGAGAAAAGAAAAAGACATTGATTTTCACTTTAACCACAACTAAAATGATGACAACAAAATAACTTTGAATGATCCCATGTGATTGAGCCACCATCTTTTGAAAAAGCTTCTGTTGCAAAGTTTTTCATGTGACATGTCCAGAGTCAGGCATGGTAGATGTGAACTCTAGTTATAACTTCATGAACTGGTGTTAAGTTACTAAATGCTTTTTGAAGCTTCTAAGTCTTCTTCTGAACAGTGACAATAGTAATATATGTCTCATACAATTTCTAATGAAAATGAAATATAATAATTCAAGAAAATGATCAGTTCAGTGTTTGGTATAATAATAGGGATTCTTTCAGCTACAGTTAATAGAAAGATCCACATCAAAATATCTCAAGCTATAGGTTAATCTATGATCCCATATAATAAGAAGTTTGGAAGTAGGGAATTGCAGGGTTTGACTTATTGGGTACAACCATTTCATCAGAGATCAAGTGTGTGTTTTTTTCTTTTTCATTTTTCTGCTTTCTCTACCAGTTCTTTGCAGTATATGATCTTGGACAAGTCATCTACCCTTTAAAACCTCAGTTTTTCCATCTGCAAAATGGAGGTGAATAATTATGCCTTTCTTATCACATTGTTTTTATCCTCAAGCTTGGTAAGATGTCCAGGCAGCTTCAAACATCAGGTGCTTACATAATAAGCCTCACAGCAAATTTCCTCTTACATCTCATTGGTCACAATGTATCATATACACATTTCAAAAGCCTATCATTGGAAAGGGGATAGGATTACAATTATTGGTTTAAGTAAATCAGATATTACTTTCTGGACTTGGAAGGATCATTCTTGCTCCTTCCCAGGAGATGGCCAACTTATCACTGAGTAAAATTCAGGTTCTATTAATAAGAAAAAAATAGAGAAATGGGTGCTTGGAGATAACCAACTGTGTATCCTGAACGTAACTCTCTTGTGCTTTCTCATATGATCTTAAAAAACTTTTATGTGTTCTATAATAAACATACAAAATTTGCATGAAATATAAAGGATAGCTTAACAAGTTTATTTACAATGAACTCTCTTGTGCTTTCTCATATGATCTTAAAAAACTTTTGTGTACTATAATAAATATACAAAATTTGCATAAAATATAAAGGATAGCTTAACAAGTTTATTTACAATGAACATTTGTGTAATCCAGGCCAAGAAATAATATTATAAGTGCCCCAGAAGCCCTATATCTTCATTGCTTCTATCTATCTATCTATCTATCTATCTATCTATCTATCTATCTATCTATCTATATGTCAGGGGTAGGGAATCTTTTTTCTGCCAAGGGCCATTTGGATATTTATAACATCATTCATGGGCCATACGTAACTATCAATTTAAAAATTAGCTAGCTATATTTGGTCAAGCATTTAATTAACTCACCCTTAATGCCTTGGCAGGGCCAGACCAAATGATTTCATAGGCCTTACACAGCCCGAAGGCTGGATGTTCCCCACCCCTGATATATCATCTGTCTATATTTTGCATAATAATATATCTAGTTGTTTTGCACTGTCTCATACTTATCTCAAACTTTCTTATGTTCTTGTATTGACCATTCTTTTCTATATTCTCTTGCAGTAACCATTATCAATGCACAAACATTTATTGTGTGTATGTTAGACACTGTGCCAGGCATGGTTCTCTCTCTCTCCATGAAGGCATTTCTAAGTGTAGCATTCTTCCCAGGAGAAGATCAAATTTTTGTTAACGTGATTTCTTCTGTTAAATGCCAAGGCTCAGATATCAGATTATTATGAACTTAAGCAAATCTTTCCTAACATTTGCAGAATGATGCATCTTTAGGAAGTTTGTGTTATTTTTAACCACAAAGATTTGCCAATTGTTGACAAAGTTTTTAGAAGATTTAAGTTTTTTAGTACACTTTATTCATTTCTCTCTCTCTTTTTCCTTCAGGACACTACCTCTAAATTATGTATTATGCCTTGATATTTGTTGCTTTATAAATTTTTAAGTAGTTTAATAATGAGTGGATTTGAGGACTTCTACTTCCAATCAAGATGAAGTAATAAGAACTGGATTTACCTTCTCACTTGAAATAACTGAAAAACTGAACAATAAAATGACAACATTCAAAATATAGGACATTGGGCACCCAAGGCCAGCAGTCCCCAATGGATAGGAAATAAGGTGACACTTAGAACTGCCCCAGTTTATTTCACCTAGGAAGTCTCCAGACTGCAGTACACAAAACAGAGCATAGTCTGTCTGAGTTGAGAAGACAGTTTGTGGAAGACAAGGCAGCTAGAGTGGGCTGGGCAGAATACCAAACAGGAGAGAGTTGTATAGAGGTCTGCAGAAGGTCTCCTCTCCCCTAAACATTCGAGTGCTGATCAGTACATGTGTATGAGGAAACTCTTTCAGGCTGGGAAAGAACCACTCAAAAGGATTGGAGAGAATAGTGCTTGCAAGTCACACAGGGCCAGGAATAGTGCTTGTTTCAATGGCCATAGTGGAGAATCCATGGAGCATTGTTTATAAGTTCCAAGAAGGGCCTTTCCATAGAATCAGGAAAAACTAGACTAAACACTGCTCTGGTTCTACCTAATCAAGCAAAATCTGAAAGGCACAAATTATTTCTGAGTAATTTAATTGTGTTACAGAATAAGATACAATAATATTTATAGGAATATAAAAATAGTTAGAACCCAACAAGGTGAAGTTCCAAATGTCTGGCATCCAATAAAAAATTACCAGGCATGCAAATAAACAGGCAAATACTACCAATAATAAAGAGAACAATTAATCATAGCTGAGCCAGAAATGACACAGATGATAAAATTAGCAACTATTATCAAAATAGTTATTACTGTATTATTGAACCTGTTAATTAGAGACATGGGTGATATTCAATGACTTCAGTCAGTTTTTTAGGGAAAAATCCACAGTAACTGAACTAAAAAAGAAAAGAAAATACACTCCATGGGATTAACCGTAGACTGAACATTAGAGAAGAAAAGATGAATGAATTTGAAGATGTAGCAATAGAAATTGCTCAAAATGACACACAGAGGGGAAAAGATGGAAAAAGGAAAAGGACAGAATAGCAGTGAGCTCTGGGAAAAGCTCAAATGGCCAAGCACATGTAACTGCAGTGCCCCTAGGAGATGTGGGATGAGGGAGGCACAAAATCTATTTGAAGAAATAATGGTTGGAAACTTTCAGAATTTAATGGGACCTATTGATTTACAAATATAAAAATCTCAAGAAACCCCAAGTACAAGAAACATGACAAAATTACATCAAAACACATAATAATCAACTTGCTTAAAGCCAGTGAAAAAGAGAAAAATATTAAAAGTAACAATGTGTTTGAGACTTTACTGTTTACTCACCTCAGAGCACAGAGGTACACCTATGTTCTCTCTCTCTCTCTCTCTCTCTCTCTCTCTCTCTCTCTCTCTCTTTCTCTTTCTCTCCCCCCCCCCCCCCTTTCATAAGAAGTTTGAGTGAGGTCTTTCTGTCCGCAGCTTTTGGTTTGATTGAAACTGAGCATTTGCTTTGTGTAACTACAGAAGGACAACTTTTATTTTAAAATCTAATTCATGTGATTTGGAAATTGCATATCCCTTAATCATAAGAACTTAAATGAGACAGCTGTTTCCACGTTCTTGCCTGGGAATCCATCCTCTAGCAAATGTTTCGCATAAATGTACAACGCCTTTAAGCTTTTGGTGATTATCTATAGCAATTAGGATGCTATGGCATCTGGTGTCTTCTTGATTAGATCTTTCATGAAAGTTCTAAGTGTTAAGAAATAAAATGGTGAGGATGAGTTGCCTTTTTCATGAAACAAAGGGCCTTTCTTTAGATGAGACAACCATTTAAGAGTTGGTCAGACATTTTCCACCATGGATGATACGGGGCAGTACTGTGGAATCACGGAAGGAATCCTAGAGATCAGCTTGCCTTCCCCTCTACAATTACAAAAGAATAACAGAAGTCCCAGGGGTATTTGATGACTTGCCTTGTTTCCAGATTAGAAACCACTGACTTCTAGGCATTCTGATGTAATGAAATTCCAATTAACCAAATAATTTTATCATCTCCTTCTTATTGGTTACAGCAGAGCTTGCTCCAAATGTTACTTCCAGAAGGAACATTTCAACATTAAACCTAGGCCTTTTTAAGGCCAAAGTCCATAACAAAGGCTCCCAGTAACCAATTCCGAGATTTCAGACTAGTTTTATTTATTTTTTATTATTTTTTATATCACTTATTTTATTTTTAAATCTTTATTGTTCAGTTTATTAATTACATTGTTCCCCCTTTTCATCCCCCTATAGCTCCCCTCCACCCTGTACCCATCCCACCCTCTGCCCTCACCCCCCCACTGTCCTCTGCCATTGTTGCAAGATTTTTGTCCAGTCTCTTGCTGCACTTCCCACACCCCTTTTCTCCCCAAGAATTGTCAGTCCATTCCCTCTCTCTGCCCATGATTCTGTTATATTCACCAGTTTATCCTGTTCATCAGATTTTTAATTCACTTGATTTTTATATTCATTTGTTGATAGATGTGTATTTGTTGTTCATAATTTATATTTTTACCTTTTTCTTCTTCCTCTTCTTAAAGAGTATCTTTCAGCATTTCATATAATATTGGTTTGGTGGTGATGAACTCCTTTAGCTTTTTCTTATCTGCAAAGCACTTTATCTGATCTTCAATTCTGAATGATAGCTTTGCTGGATAGAGTAATCTTGGTTGTAGATTCTTGCTATTCATTATTTTGAATATTTCTTGCCACTCCCGTCTGACCTGCATCGTTTCTGTTGAGAAATCCGCTGATAATCGTATGGGTGCTCCCCTATAGGTAACCAACTGTTTTTCTCTTGCTGCTTTTAATATTCTCTCTTTATCTTTTGCTTTTGGCATTTTAATTATGATGTGTCTAGTGTGGTCCTCTTTGGATTCCTATATTTTGCGGTTCTGTGTACTTATTGGGCTTTTAAGTCAGTGTTTTTCACCAGGTGGGGGAAGTTTTCAGTCACTATTTCTTCAAGTAGGTTTTCATTATCTTGCTCTCTCTCTCTTTTTCTGGCACCCCCATAATTCAGATGTTGGCATGCTTGAGGTTGTCCCAGAGGCCCCTTACACTATCTTCAATTATCTGGATTCTTTTTGTTTCTTGCTTTCCCAGCCGAGTGGATTTTGCTTCTTTGTATTTCAAATCTTTGACTTGGTTCTTGTGGCCCTCTGGACTGCTTTTAGGACTTTGTGTAATATTTTTTATTTCAGTCAGTGTATGCTTGATTTCTAGTTGGTCCTTTTTCATATCCTTGAGAGTCTCCTTCATATCCTTGTAGGTCTCCTTCATTTCCTTGTAGGACTCATTCATTTCTACGTTGGTCTTGATCATTTCCTTGCAGGTCTCGTTCATATCCTTGTGGGTTTCGTTCATTTCCTTGTAGATCTTGCTTATTTCCTTACAGGTCTCGACCTTTTCTAGGAGCCCCTTGAAAAGCCTTATAACCGTGGTTTTAAACTTTATGTCTACTCGTCTTTTTTCCTCCATTTCTTCCACACCTGATTTCTTTCCATGTCTCTGCATGGTGGCTGCTTTATGTGGTAGATGTCCTCTAAGGGTCAGTGGTTCAGCCTCCCCAGTTACCTGAGGTGGGTACTCTTACTGCAATCCTTTATGGGTTGTACAGTATTTTTGAATTTAAGCTCAGCTTGTTGTTGTTAGCCCTAGGAGGGTTTGACATCCAGGCCAATTGGCTGTGAAGGGAGACTGTGTTCAGGTTGGATGGGTGGAGTCTCTGAGCTGCACAGGCAGCCTTAGTGTCAGCTACATCCTATGCGGTGCTGGTGCGCGCAGGTCTCTGTTGGGTGGTAATTGTTGCAGGCACCTCCAAGAGAAAGCTGCTAGTCTCTACCCCTTGCCAGACAACTCTGCCTCCCCCAAATGAGTCTGCACACCCAAAGTCTCACCCAGGGTTGTAAAATAAAGCAGTCCGGTGGTCTCCAGGACCAGGGGGCAAGTCGCCAGGGAGCAAGTCGCACGTCTGTGCTGTCGTACACTTTTCACGCGCAAACTTCTTTTCCAAGCAACCCGGTTTCTCCTCAGACTAGGAGACCTCTGCCGCTCCCGGCTTCCAGGGTGTGTCCCCTGTACCTCGGACCTTGCCTGGCACTGGGAAATCTGTGCAGTGGGATGTCTCCGAGTACCCCGGATCTCAGACCTCGCCTGGTGCTGGGGAATCCATGCAGTGGGGCGTCTCTGCCCTCCCTGTTGGCGAAATCCAGCCAGGGTTGCTGCTCCAGCCCTACAGCCCATGCGTGCAGTGGCTCCTAACCTCTGTTTCCACACGAATCTTCAAGGCTGCACTCCCGCCACTCTTCTGAGTCTCAGTGTCCCACCTTTACTTTTATTGGTGGAGTTTTCACTCAGCCAGCTGTCTGGTTATTCTGGGTGATGTTTGTTTTGTTGTTATGTTGTAGTTTTTGAATTGTTGCGCGGGGCAGAACAATAGGTGTTTACCTATGACGCCATCTTGGTTCTGCTCTATATCTTCAGACTACTTTTAAATGCTTTGGTTTTCCCCAACCCCCGTTCTCTTTATTTTTCTTCATAATTTATCTTTCTATTTATTCTCCCAGATATTTTTCAATATCTGTTTTTATAAAACCAAATAACAATACCAAAAATTCCTTATAATGTGAAAATGCCATTTTATCCTTGAACAATACTCATTCATTCCTTAGCTTTGTTGCTTCATAGTTTCTAATGAGGCTGGATATCTGCTAGGTCAGTGTTCGGCAAACTGCGGCTTGCCAGCCACATGCAGTTCATGAGGCGAGGTTTGCTGCTCTGTTGACTAATGAGTTTGCCAACCACTGACCTAGACTTTCAATTCTAATAATTATAGGCTGTTGTTGTTCCTTGTGGTTAAGTCCCTATCCCAGTGGTCAGCAAACTCTTTGGTCAACAGAGTGTCAAACCGCAGCTTGTGAGCCACGTGTGGCTCACGAGCCTCAGTTTGCCAACCACTGTGCTAGGTAATTGGAATGCCACCATTTCATTTGTGGTAAGATTACACATCAGGCAAGAATGCCACCGAACCTATGCCTATGTCTAATGGTATAAAATTCAAGGAAAATTAAACTGAAATACTGATAATACCTACAATGTGTGAAATCACAACTAAATACTTCTGGTATTTGGAATCCTTGATCACAAAAGCATCATTTATATGCATCTCATTGAAATAAATGGAAATTCTCACCATACCAGAAATGTTAATGCTCAATTATCTTATCTAATAAAAGAGTAACATGCAAATGTGACTGTACCTTGGCTCCTGATTGGCTATGCTACCAGCCAATCAGGAGCAGGGGCGGGGCCAAGTGGTGGGAGTGTTGGGCCCTGGGGGTGGAGATGCAATGGCAGTGAGCACGCTGCACCAGACACTATGAGGAGAAGTGGCGGGAGCAGCAGCAGCAGTGGTGGTGCTGGCAGCAGGGAGCTCCTGGGGGCCGGCCAACCAGGAGCGGGGCGCAGGCGTGAGGCAAGGCGCAGGGCTGTGGCAGGAGAGGGTGGCCCTCAGCGCCCCTAGCGGGCATGGTGGGAGAGGGTGAGCCTGCAGTGGGAGGAGGCGGCCTTCAGCGCCCCTGGCCAGCATGGCAGCAGAGGGCAGGCTGTCTGCACCCGCAGCCAACCCCGCAGCCCGCTGTCTCCCACCACAAGAGGTGGGAGAGGGCAGGCTGTCCATGCCCCTGGCGGGAATGGCGGGAGAGGGTGGTCCTGCAGCGGGAGAGGGCAGGCCCTTCGCACCTCCAGCATGTCCTGCGGCCTGCCCTTTCCGGCTGCAGGGCGGGAGAGAAGAGCCATGCGCAGCAGGAGAGGGCAGACCGTCTATGTCCCTGGCCAGTGCAGTGGGAGAGGGGGTGCCTGCGGTGCAAGAGGATGGCCTTCAGCAGGGGCCAGCGCAGCGGGAGAGGGCGGCCCTCAGGGCTCCTAGCTGGCATGGCAGGAGAGGGGGGGTCTGTGGCGGGAGAGGGCGAGCTGTCTGCACCCCCAGCCGATCCAGTGGCCCGCCGTATCCTGCTGCAAGGCAAGAGAGGGTGGGCCATGCACAGTGGGAGAGGGCAGGCCTGCAGCGGGAGAGGGCGGCCTTCACCACCCCTGGCTGGCGCAGTGGGAGAGGGTGGCCTTCAGTGCCCCTGGCTGGCATGGTGGGAGAGAGCAGGCTGTCTATGCCCCCGGCCAACCCGGCACCTGCCATCTTCCACCGCCTGGAGGGAGAAAACAGGCCCAGGGCAGCAAATTTGCACTATGCCAGGCAGGGAAGCCAGATCTGAAAGCCCAAGCCCCCAAGTACCCGACAGGGCTTCGTGTGCTGGGATCCTGAGGAGGCCCCAGGACAAGCATCTCCCCAGAGGCTGTGTGGGAGAAGGAGAGGAACCTCTGGATGAGGGACCACCCTCCCCCCCCCCCCCGGCACAAATTTTGTGCACTGGGCCTCTAGTCTTCTATACTTTCCTACTGGAATCTTCTTTAATAGATTATTATCAAAGCATATTTGAATGTATTATATTTTCAAAAGATAAAAAAATCTTTAAGTCTATCTATCTATATAAAAGCTTAAGCAACTGTCACAGCTGAAACAACTGAATGGACAACCAAACAGGCTGTGAGGGGTGACTAGGCCAGCAGGGGGCGTTAGTGAGGATTGACCAAATTACTGAGTAGTGGGGCTGTGTGGGGCAACCAGATTGGCAGGGGCATTAGTGAGGGCCAACCAAATGACTGAACAGAGGGCTGCATGGGGCAACCAGGCCAGCTGGGGGGTTAGTGGGAGATGACCAAACAACTGAACAGCAGGCTGTGTGGGGCAATCAGGCTGGCAAGGGGGACAGTTAGGGGTGACCAGGCTGGCAGGGGGGCAATGAGGGGCAACCAGGCTGGCATGGGGGAGTTAGAGGCAACCACGCCAGTGGTGGGGGGCAGTTGGGAGCAAACAGGCTGGCAGGGGGGCAGTTGGGGGTGACTAGGCCATCGGGGGGGGGGGAGTTAGGGGTTATCAGGCAGGCAGGCAGGTGAGCAGTTAGGAGCCAATGGTCCTGGATTGTGAGGGGGATATCTGACTGTCACCAGTCGTACATTCCCTGAGGGGTCCCGGATTGGAGATGGTGCAGGCTGGGCTGAGGGAACCTCCCACCCCCATGCACAAATTTCATGCACCAGGCCTCTAGTGTTTATATAAAAGAAAACAAATTAAAGAAACATACTTTTGCATAGAATTGCAGGTGGTATTTTTCAGAAAGAAATTCTGTACATCTGCCTATAAGAAATTTCCTCTACTAAGGTTTATTCTGTCTTTTTTAGTGCATTTTGGTGTACCTCTTGGATCTACTTTCATGGTTGGGAAGCCTATTAGCAATTGTGATGGGTCCTCAGCCTTGCTCTTTTCTCCTCTGCTTGGTTACTACCCTCTGAGGGCTACCATGGCTTCTGCTTTTGGTTCTGTTTTACACTAAGCAACCTTGAGCTTGAACCACTTAGTGTATGTGTGTGTATTGTGGGGCTTATTTACTCTGTGTGCTGTAATCTTGTGTAAGAAATGGGCTCCTATGCCTTCATCCAGTTTTTGCCAGTCTTTCCTATTACCCAGTTCCTTGACAGGAAAAGAAGGCTGCCCAGGTCTGTCATGGTAAAGTGAAATGCCTCAAAATACCTGAAAATGAGTCAACACTTTTCATATATCCATCTCAATTGTCGAGAAATATTTTTAAGAACTCTGGTTGATATGGAATATATCAAATGCAGATGCACAAAATAGAAAGCAGTTCTTTGTTGAGCCAACCTGAGTATATGTGTTCATTCACTCTTATACTTATTCATTCATTCTTCATGGGAAAACATCTCGAGCATGTCTGAGGTGTTGTGCTCATTGCTGTGTAATTATGCTTAAAAAAAAAACAATTACTTTGTTAAGCCATGCTATTGTGCAGTGGTTACCTCTGCTCATCTCTGAACTCTTCAACTGTTGGGATTGTACAAAGATGAATTATATGAATTTCCTGAGTCAGAAATCTGATATCCACTGTTCTTCCTAAGGCTCCATTAATGTCACAGGTAATTGATTACCATGATTTTTAAAACCTCCACTTATATGAAAGTATAATTTTTAGACAACCATACTATCCCTTCATTGAGAGAACTTGCAATATGCCATGCAGAGTTTCTGCCAATCCAGATTCCACTTGGACAAAATTGTGGAAATGCAGGTGGGGCTTCTCAACTAACTTGATGGAACACCCTGATGATATTCTATCCACCATCATCATCTCGTAACTTGAATAATTTCTGTGTCCTAACTTCCTGTTTTTGATACTCACTGTCCTCTCAGTTACCCTGAAGGAAAGACTCCAGGTCATCTCTATGGTTCATTCTCCACTACTTCCCATTGAGCCAATCCAAACAAATACTTTCATATTATTGTCTATTTATGCCCTTCCTTTCCATTGTCACCTCTTTATCTCATTGATTCATTAATTAGTTCACTCATATTTATTCATTCATTCTGAAAACCTTTATGGAGTGTTTAGTGTATGATTTTTAGAGGTATCTTGTTACTGAGATTTAAAGATGATTAAGATGTCATTTTTATTCTTTAGGAGTTTATAGACTAGCTTGTAGAGGCAGGACAGCTAAGGGTATTAGAGAAATTCAAATGGGCATCAACCTAACTTTCCAAGTTTACTTTCCACTTTTCCTGGGTACGTAATATGCAGTACCCTATCCTCCAGCTAAATTTTCCTTCTCTGATCACTGAAAATATTTCAAGTATTCTGCTCTTTACCTTTCCCCTTTTCTGCCTTTTCTTCTGGAAAAATCCACCAAACATTAGTGCCCGCTTGTAATGCTACCTCCTGACTTTCCTGCCTACCAGATATGATCTTTTCCTCCTTTCAATACACAGAATATATTTTTGCACTTTTATTATGTTATTATGTCATCTCACATTATAATTATGTACATACTGGATTATAGATCTTTCAGGCTAAATGTGAATGACTTATCTTTGTTGACCAGAGTCTCAAGAACATTGTTAAATTGAATTAACAAGTGACAAGAAAGAGTTATTATTTGGAAAGAAGGTTGAAGAGAGAGTCAGGGTGCTAGAGCCAATTTTCTCACCAATTTGTGATTAAGCCCCCCCCCAAATCACTTAACCTCAAAGTCCCCATGTCTGTACCAACAAAATGGAAATATCAATTAATACTAATGCCTTATTTATCTTATAGCATGGTGACAAATAAAAGATTAAAATATGGATATAAAATATTTGAAAATTACTGAGAGCCACAGAAATATGTTATTGATGAGAAAACCAAAGAAATTAAGGGTTTCTATGGAAAGTTTTAAGATGTGCCCAATACAAAAAAATACATATTTACTAGTTTTTAACTAAATCTATAATTCAAACTCTTTGAACATCCAGGAGCTGTCATAGAGATCCTAAAAGATTTTTCCAAGTAAATTTTTATCTGAGAACATCTGCAACCAGTTCTTGGTTTCTACTCAGATGTAGGTATCAAGTTCTTTCTCAAAGTCCAGGTCATGTCTTGTTTTATTGAAATAACATAAATTATACTGTGTTCATGACTAGTGTCCCTTTCAACTGGGAATGCTCTATCATTAACAGACTTCTAAATCTTCTGAGATTTGTCATCAGTATGGCTATAACCAAATTTCCAGATTGCTCTATTACTTCTTTATTTTATAATAGTTTTTTTTGGAGATAAGGATCTTTGTTTTTGTTTTGAGTTAGCTTTTGTTAAACTAAACTAAACTAAAAACAAAACAAGTCAACATTTCCATAACACCTGAAGAAACCTCCCCTTTTATCTCAACTAACCATGATTACTTAGGTATAGTTAAGATGAAAACACTAATTGGGGGATTAAGAAGCAAGGCACTGGCATGCATTGAGTAACTACCATGGCTAAGGCACCGTGTAAGCAATTTGCATATATAATCACACATAATCCTCATAACCACCCCACTGAGTGGGTGCTATCATCCCCATTTTATAGATGAGAAATCTAAGGGATTAAGAATCTCTCCCCAGGGCAAGTCTTGATTCAAATCCTGGTTTGCTCTTTGATGATTCCAAAGCCAGGATTCTTATTTTCTATGGTTCAATGCCTCCCAGGTTTTCTTTAATTACAGAGCTATTTCTTCAAGGTCTACCTTCAGTCTACAGTGAATTTGCTGATGGTAACAATGGAATTTTTTATTTTTACAACTCCAACCTCTCTGATACAGCCTCTTAGATCCTAGAGACTCAATGAGTTAATATTGAATAAAGTGTGTCAAGGAAAGTCATCCTTGTAAACACTGCCTCAGTTACATTAAGCATTTTGTCTGTATTGTTCTTTTCCTTGATCAATTCTTCTAGATTAATGGTTATTCTTAAGTTTTTCTATAATCCTATATAATAAAAGGGTAATATTCAAATAGACCCAATCGCTGAATGACTGGTTGCTATGACACACACTGAACACCAGGGGGCAAATGCTCAATGCAGGGGCTGCCATGGGGGAACGCTGCCTATTCAGAAGCTGGGCTTACAGCTGGTGAGTGCAGCTGTTGTAGTGGGAGCCTCTACCCCTCCTCTGGCTGCCACCTGTGGGGAGCGGGCCTAAGCAGGCAGGTGGACATCCCTGAGGGGTCCTGGACTGAGAGAGGGTGCAGGCTGGGCTGAGGGATTTTCCCCCATCCCTCCAGCCAGTGCACAAATGTTGTGCATCCAGCCTCTAGTGAGTTATAATAAGTTAATTTATTTGTGGCTTCCTTAGCTCTGTAATCATGCATTGTTGATTGCCTGAGGCCATCGAAGATGTGCCCAGCTGCATTTGACCTTTTCTTATATGCAGCAAAAGCACATTTTAAAACATTTAGGAGCCCTATATGGTTTGGCTCAGTGGATAGAGTGTCAGCCTGTGGACCAAAGAGTCCCGGGTTTGATTCCAGTCAAGGGTACATACCTCGGTTGCAAGCTCCTCTCAGCCAAAGAGGCAACCAATCCATGTGTTTTCTCACATTGATGTTTCTCTTTGTCTTTCCCTCTTTTCTCCTCTCTCTAAAATCAATGGAAAACTGTCCTCAGGTGAGGATTAAAAAACAAAAACATTTAGAAACCATTTTATAGGCACCTATTCTTTTAGTATGGGATTGCTCAACAGTGGCACCAGTTGATCTTTTGGGATGGATAATTCTTTGTGATTGGGGGCTGTCCTGTGCATGTAGAATGCTGTTCAGAAGTATATCTGGCCTCTACCCACTAGATGCCAGGAGCACCCTCAGTCTACATGATGATCAAAATGTCCCAATACATTGCCAGATGTCCCTGGGGAGCAAAATTACCCTTATCCCTCAGTGGAGAACCAGTGCTTTGAAGTATGACAAACATAGTAACCAAGAGAGAATAAAGAACAAAGACTTATATCTCTATAGCAAAATCCAGACTTTCTATTCAAAGGCACCTTTTAAAGAAGCTGGATATGTCAATGCTTAAGAATAAGTTCTGTTTGTTTAAATTAGAAGCATGAAAGTAGATCACTGTTCAGCTTATCCTTAACTTTATATGATATTCATTGGGTTATGCAGCACTATCTCATTTAGTCTTCTCAAAAAAAAAAATCCTGTGGGATAGATATATTTATTGCCATTTCAAACAGTAAGAATAAAAAGAGACTTAGCAAGTATAAATGATGGTCCCAAAGAATGACTATATATTTGTATGTATGTAATACATATTGGCCACTCATAGTATACTAGGCAAAAGTTCAGGCCAACGGTACTCAATATAAATAGGATGTCAGCCACATAGGTAATTGAAAGTTTTCTAGTAGTAGCCACATTAAAAAATAGAGAAACAAGTAAAATTAACTTAAATAATATTTTATTTTAACCTGATATATTGAAAATATTATCATTTCAACAAGCAATCAACATAAAAATTATTAATGAACTGCATTTTATTCTTTTCTTTTTATGAAGTCTTTGCAACCACCTTTCAATGATTACAGTGCATCCCAGTTTAGAGGAGCCACCATTCAGGTGCTCAGTACAGCTTTGCAGGGCTTGTGATTGCAGTTTTGACTTGTACTTCTCCAGCATCAAGGATGAGGAGGTATTCATGACAAGCTTTCTGGCGACACAAACCTTGCCTTCCAGTGCAAGAGTCAGATGCTAAACAATAATAAGTAAGTGACAGAGTTAAAGCCAGATCTTCTGACCCAAGATCATAAGCACTTATTATTTTTTTTGGGGGGGGTGTAATTGATGTATTCAGCAGATTTTCAGATTGTGAGCATTAGAGCTGGAGTTGTATAGTGAAAGCCATCTGCTGAGAAGGGGCAGTGAAGACCTAGAGTGAGTGGGAGTGAATTGGGCTTGTATTTGATGAGGGAGTTAGCAAGTCAGAGACTTCAAGGAGGTACTGACAGGTGGAAACAGAAAAGGATGATCAAGAGGAGAGCAACTACTGGGGACTACAAAAGGTAAGACGACCTGAGACGGAGGCCTGGAGACTGGGGTGTCAGGGCCAGAGAAGAGAGAGCGACCAAATATGGCATGTTCTTGGAGAAGTTGGGAGCCAGCTGTGGTTTCCACCAATCTCCATCCCCTACCTGCCAGACCACCAGCTCTTGGTGGACAACCTGTTGTTTATAATCTCCATTAAGAACTGCTAATGGAGTGCCTTTGTTTTTGTTCAAAGCTTTTGAATGGGTTCTTCCATTACATCCAAAGGTTAAGAGGGCGTGAGTCAGGGTGGGAGAGGGGAAAGAGTGGGAAGATATGGACACATGTGTAATTGATTTTTTAATCAATTAAAAAATAAAAAAAAAATAAATGCATAATTAAAAGAAAGATATTTATCAGACACCAATAAGGTCCTGGTATGTCTTTTTAAGCCTTTTAAGATGCTCAGCACTCCTTTATCATTTGTTTCTCTCAACGTTTGTTTCTCAGCTGTCTTCCTTTCACTCAGAAGAGCCAGCCGCCTCCCCCCGCGCCCCCACCATCGGCATGCGGGGTCTCTCTTTCCTCTGACCACACACACTGTGCAAATCTCAGCAGGTTTGACTGCTTTAATTGCTATCCACACTGCTCCCTGTAATACCCTCCTCTTCTGGCCCAATATCCCTGCTTTATCATAGGGGGAGCAGAGGCCCCGCATATCCTGTTCTTTAGCATCCTCACCACAGCCAGAAGAGGTAGGGCTCAGCAAACCTTGTGCAGTGAATTCTTCTGCTTGTACTTCTTTCCTCCTTATTCAGATGGTCCTCTCCCCACAGCCTCCATGTCTTTTGTTTGTTGGGGTGTGCCCATCCAACTGAATTCCTTAACATGGGCATAGACTCATATTTGTCTAGTTTTTGGCAAAGTCTAGGCTGGAATAGCACAAAAATGCATGAATAGTTGGGCCATTCCAATGAAAACTAAGAAACTTCTAAGAAAAGACTTGGATTGAATGTGAGAGAGAGGGGAGCAGGAGCCCCCCGCTAAGCCTCTTTTTTCTTTCCCAATACTGAGCATGCCCTTGACTTTGAACTCACTCTGAAATAGTCTCACTGGATCATCCTAAAACATGCTTTTTTTTTTTTACAAGGCCTTGTAAAGCCCATGTCTTACTGTTTTGGTAGATATTGTCAACATCTAGCAAAGCTTTTTGGATACTCCTGGCACATACCAAGTCACACATTATGGGTTGAGCTGCTGTGCCAGAGACTCAAGCTGGACAGACAGCAAGCCATTGGTGCCACAGCTGAGGGATCAGGCTGTGGTTCTTGTTTCCCTTAGTGGGAATAGCTGGTTTGGCTTCGCATAGGGTAGACTTACATGGCAGCTACTCTTTCAGGCATACCTGTGTCTAGTTAGAAGCAAAACTACTTCCAAGTCTCAGGAAGGTGCCAGAATTCCTGAAGGGTCTTCATGTTGGTCTTCAATTTGTTTATACCTTCAGCTATCAACCTGCAGTATTTTCAAGATTTCAGAGCAGAACCGTTGCGTGGCATAGGTTTCTGACTATGAGAAACAGACCTATCTTTGTAAATGTTTCAAGATCCCATCACTCCCAGGTAGACTAGATGTGTGTTTGTGTGCTCTGGAAAGGGTCATCTGTGCTGACCCTCCACGGACCCCTTTTTACTTCCATATGAAGTATATGCTTGAAAGGTTTGTCAAACAAACAAACAGAAAAAAACCCTTGCATTTATTAAGGAATTAAAAGAATCACAACATAATTTATACTCATTGTCCAAATTCAAACCATATAAAAGTTTAGAGTAGAATGTGAAAAGCTGTGTCTATCTGTTCCCATTTGCCCTCTTCCCCTTCTGGCAGTAACTGCTGTTACTAGTTCAGACAACCTCTCCCCATTTCCTTTTTTATTAATGTACTTAGATATATACCTCCTAAGGTGTATGTCTCTGTCCACATTTTTCTGAACCTAGACAAGAGTATAAGTTGCGTGGTATGTATGTAATACGTGTTTTTCTGTGACTTTCATGCTTTATTCTATAACATATCTTGAAATGGTGCTTGCCCTTTTTCTAGTTTGATAGAATTCTATTACATAGATAAGCTATAATTTATTTAGTTATCCCATTATTGTTGAGCATTCAGTTTCTTCTCCTACCTCTTGGTACCATAACCACAATGCTGCAATAAGCTGGTACATATACCTTTACTAGAGGCCAGATGAACAAAATTCGTATACTCATGTAGGTCCCTCAGCCTAGCCTGCATCCTCTCACAGTCCAGGGGCCCTCAGGAGATGTCTGACTGATGGAGTGGGTCTAAGCCATCAGTTGGACATCGTTAGTACTGACACGGAGGTGGAAGAGGCTCCCATCACCACAGTTGCATTCATCAGCTGTGAGCCCAGCTTCTGGCTGAGTGATGCTCCCCCTGTGGGAGCACACTGACCTCTAGGGGGCAGCTCCTGCATTGAGCATCTGTCCCCTGGTGGTCAGTGTGTATCACAGTGACTGGTGGTTCTGCCATTTGGTTGATTTGCATATTAGTCTTTTATTATATAGGATGACATTAGGTAATTCTTATATTTTTTGAAAATGTTTTATTAACCAAAGACACATACAACTCCCAATCAGTCTTCCTGATCACGATGAGGTCATTAATATTACTGCATTGAGCTGAAGTAATTCTGGCCAATAGCTTAGGAACGTGAATATTTAGTGAGCCTGTTCTGTTTTATTTGGAAGATATAGTGGGTATTTGTTAGACTCTTTGAAATGCTGAAAATAGTCTTCAGACCTCCTCCATACCCCATGACACCCCAACATTGCTACCTTTGGGAATAGGAAAATCTGACCTCTGATTGTGAGCATATTCTACACACATAGAACTCGGGAAAAATAGAAAGTTCAACTCGTTATGTGTGTGTTTTAAAAAATATATATCTTTATTGGTTTTAGAGAGGAAGGGAGAGGGAAAGGGAGATAGAAACATCAATGATGAGAGAGAATCATTGATTGGCTGCCTCCTGCATATCCCCTACTGGGGATCAAACCCACAACTTAGACATGTGCCTTTGACCAAAATCGAACCTGGTACCCTTCAATCCGCAGGCTGATGCTCTATCCACTGAGCCAAATCAGCTAGGGCTGGTTGTGGTTTTGATTTACAAAATTAAAACTGAAAAGCATCAGCAGTTTGACTTTCTTAATATCTAATCTACTTGACTGAACTGACTTATTCAATGAGCTTCATCAGTCTTTTGGGGGTACTTTATAAAGACTGAATATATGGATTTAACCACATAAACCAAATATACTTCTGACTTTATTAATCATTAATTTCATGTAGTTAAGCATGATAGATAACCCAGTAATTTTGATCTTTCAGAATTTTATGAAAGTTCTTTGTAAATTACATTCTAATTTTATTGGAAACTGTTAATGATTCTGATATAGTAAAACTAACTCTATAATTTGAGTACTGTAGAGAGACCTGGGTTCAAATTCAATTTATACTGAGGTTAGTTGTATGGTTTTGGGAAAGTCACTTAGATTCTTCACATGTAAAGAGTGAGTAGTAATGAGACTGCAGAGGTATGAGGATTAAATTAGATAATGTCTTTAAAAGCACTTGGTTTATTGCTTGACATGTTAGAGATTTGTTATTATTGACAAGCTCTTATTATTATTGATGATAAATGAACCACATGTTTATATTTTTAGAAAAGATATGACCAAACTCAGAAGATGCCTCAATTGGATCAATAAGAAGTCTTCCCATGAGAATGTAAAACTATTCACTGTGTCCCAGAGAGAAGAAAATGGTTATTATTGTAGTCACTTTAGCCATTAAAACACTGAGATACTGTGAGATTAAGCAAACTCCCATGGTGATGCAGAATGTCAGGTGGGGAACCGGAACTGCCTTTCCAGGGGCCTGATCCCAATCCTTGGCCAGTAGGCACATTGTTTCTTTATAGAATGGTGCCCTTTTGGAATCCTCTATAAAATATTGGGGTTGGGAGACAAAACTGATGGCCATGTAATGGCTGGAGGTAATCATTATATATAGTATTCTCAAGTGGAAGACATGGTTTGATCACAGCACATCTGAATTTTTGAAATCCCAAACTAGCACTCTCCTGTTTGGCTTGACTACACATGGGATGTTTTTAGAACCAGAACAAATATGTCACCTTTCTTTGTAGAAGAGATTATATCTTAAGATAAGTCTATAATTATTACTTTAAGGCAGGAAATATTTTAAAAACTAGTCAGTAAACAGAACATTGTCATTAATTTGTTTTTGTGTTTGTATAATTTCAAGAAATATTGGTCATATATTACTTAAAATTTTAGAGATTTGGGTACCACCCATTACAGAATGGATTAATTTCATGGTTTCTATTTGCACTTGCACAAATTAAGATCTAAGACCTCACTTAATTTTTTTGAACCACTCACTTTAGTTCTATAAGCAGAGCCAGTCAGTCAGACAGCAAATTTTACAAACAGTCCAGTGTCTTCTATATGTTGTTGTTATCATAGAGTTCAGTACTTTTATGTTGTACATACTGATGTGATAGGACTGATGTCTGAATTATAAATTAACTTGCTGTATCAGTTTCCCTCAGTGACAAGTCCTATATATACAGATCTGAAAAATAATGACAAATCTTTCTCTGTAGGGTTCTTCTTTTCTATTGAAGGGCAAAAGCATAAACTTCTTATGGACAATGATAGATTTCCCGTCCATACATGTAATGATGCTTATCTTTAATTTTTTTAAAGGAAAGCCAAATCTTGGTCAGAATATTTTAATCTCATATTTTAAGAAGCCTGAACTAAGTCGTTGATTTCACAAAGCTTCCCAACAGCTAAATTATGGACCCAAAAAGTCAACTTCAGTGGCCTTAATTTATAGTGAGGACAACAAAGTTTGGGAAGTTGTGTGAAATTAACCTAGTCATCTGTAACCCCAGATCTCCTGTTTCTAAAAGCAGTCATCTTCTCAATGTCCTTTCTATTTCCCCTAATAGTTTCATTTAACATTTGGAGATATGTGTTCTTCGGTGATTTTTCAAAAAAAAAAAAAAAAAAAAGAAAATTAGCAAACTTTGTTTTGTTTAGATATATTCCCCACCTCACTTTCTTTATATGACTTCTATTTTGTTGACATATATATTAAAATATTCTTTAGATAATGTAATTGCTTTAAGAAACTCAATTTCCACTCACTCAACAAAGTTTGATTGTGCACCCAATATGTGTATGGATCTGTGGTAGGCAATAGCAAGAAAAGGAAAAATGAGCCTGTCTCCTTATTGGAACTTCAAACTAGCAGAAAAGAATAATTGATGATAAAGTTATTTTATAAACATGGTCACTTTCGACCCTCTCAATTTGTTGAAAAATCCACTATGGTTACTAAATGATTTGTAATAGTATTATTTAACCAATTAATTAGTTACTTTGCTACCTGTTGGGAGAGAGAGAGAGAGAGAGAGAGTAGAAATTGTTAGAGAGGTTGATTGATAAATGAATCTTTCCTTCATTTATTCTTTCAGGAGTCAGCAATAACACATGTGTGCTATGCTCTAGGCTCTGTGCTAGGATCTGGGTAAATAACTGTTGTCAAATAGATATTAGACTGCTCTCAGGAGCTCTAGGCTGGCGGGAAAGCAAATAGTTCTACAAATGAGTACATAATTATAAGTTATGTTAAATGCTATGAAGGGAAAGAATGAAATGCCACGAAAGAGTATTATAAGGAGACTTGATTTAGATGGAAAAGTTAGGCTTCTCCAGAAGTAAATTTTCAGCTGAGACATAAAGGAAGTACGGTGGTCAGGCAAGGAGGGGGAGAAACCACATATGAACTGAAAAGAGGACATTGCCTTGGAGGTACTAATAGACATCATGGACATCATGGAGTGGGAGCTTGCGGGTGTGGGAGACCTGGGTGAAGTTGAGGCTGGAAGGTGACAACACAGAGTTGCAGTGCATTCCCAGCATCACACAGCCAGATCTCACATCTTCATGTTGTGTGTCCAGCATACAACATTTCAGGAAAAGGATTTAAGAAGTTAAGAGTACGCTGCATTCCTGGGATAAATCCTGCTTGGTCGTGGTGTATGATCTTTCTGATGTTGAAACACTTTTTGTTCTTATACATTTATTTCTAGTATGCAGAGGCAAGATATTTTTGAAGAAAAGAAACAGGGGGAGAGTGATTGATATAGAGGCAGGATGGCCTTGAACAGGCTGTCAAGCTACAGGGGGAGGCTTGGGTGGATGGGAGGCAGATGCGGGGGGAGATCAACGGAAGGACTTGTATGCATGCATATGAACATAACCAATGAATGAAAGACACTGGGGCGGGGAGGGGGGAAGCTGGGGATATGTGCTGGGGGGTGGGGGAGGCTGGGGGGAGGATAAGGGGGAGGGGGAAAGGAAAACATGTACTACTATTATACTGCAAAAAATCAATAAAAAATAATTAAAAAAAAAAAAAGAAGTTAAGAGTACAAGTGCTAACTCTGGTTTTTGGTTTCTTGTGTGATCATTTTCATGCCAATGTCTACTTGTTGCCCTAGGTGTTTTCCAAGTCTTCAGTTGGACCCTATGGAACTTGCTCCTGCTAATGATTCGTTTCTGTACTTAACGGGACCACATCCAGTGAATCTTGAGATGGGAGAACTCTAAAGCTCTATCTTGTGCTAAGTCAGACATCTGAAAGCAGTAGTGGGCTTCGGCTTTAAAATGAGATGTAGGAAAATATTATTTTTAGTCTTGACAAAGATGATTATAGTAGAGCAAATTGCTCATTGGTGAGAGTATAAATACAGGTAATAAATTGAATGTTGGGATTTTCTCTCCTTTCTCTTCTCTCTCACTTCTCTCTTTCTTCTCCCTTATTTCCACTACTACTTCTCCTTCTTCTCCTTCTTCTTCTCCTTCTTCTTCTTCTTCTTCTTCGAAAACATGCACAGAGAAGATCATAAAATGTAAATATTCTGTTTAATAATCTATATATATAAAAGCCAATGCAACCCTAATGATTGTATAACTGGCCAGTAGCTATGACATGCACTGACCACCAGGGGGAAGATGCTCAATGTAGGAGCTGCCCACTGATGGTCAGTAAGTTCCCACAGCCAACCTCCCATGGACCATCCCCCCAACTGGCTGGCCCTGATCACCAGGCAGAGGGACCCCACCCGTGCATGAATTTGTGCATTATATAATAATAAAATAATATTCATGCAATCTTTACCCAGGATCCAAATAGAATGTTGCTAGCACTCCAAAGATCTCAGCATGCCTCTTTCTTAAGAAATCTCCCTCTCTGGTAGTCACTATCCTATTTTTATATCCTATTATGAGATTATGCTATCACATATCTATTATAGCACTCATTTTCTTTATAGTTTTAGTACTGAGTTATGCATGCTTAAAGAATACAAATAGAATCACACAGAATGTGTTCTGTTCAATTTGTCTTATTTTGATCAATCATATATATATATTTTTTATTTAGGAGACAATGAAAAAGATTTAAAGTACAAAAATAAAATAGAACAAAGAACATCCATTTATATTTTATCTAGATTTACCTCAGTTGCTTCATTATTTGTGTTTGCTCTCTTATCCCATATATACATATTTTTTCTGAGAGTAAGCTATATATATTCTGGCACTTTAATTCATAAATACTTAGGGTGTGTTTTTCTTAAGAGTAAAGATATTTCTTATGTAACCACAGTGCAGTGATCAACTTTATAAATTTACATTGATACAATACAATGTGTTGTCGTCCATAACCCATCCACATGTGTTAGCTGAGCTAATAACTTTTTATAGCATTTCCCCTTTCAGTAAAGGTTCCCTCTGGCACAGGACATAGCCTGTTTTTGTACTTAGTTGTCATGTCTCTTTGATGATATTCCTTTAATCTGGAGTATTTCCTCACCTTTTCTTCCTTTTTATCTGATCATTTATTTTTGTAATGCATACATCCCCATCCCCCTTTAAATAGACTATTCCTTATACCATGTTTGTTTGATTCAACAGTATTTCTTAAAATTCACCCATATTATATTTTTTTGTAGTTTTTCCCATTTTGTTGCTAAATCATGTGTGTGATATTTTAAACATATGGATGCAAATACGACAGTTACTAATTATTTCAGTGTGCGCTTATAACTTTCTTTAAAGAAGGGACTTAACCGAGCTATTATGATATTGGGTTATCATTTTTGAGAAAAGCCCAGCCAGTGGGTCTACGGAGTTATACCCAAATTTACCTGGTGGAAGCTACCTGAGGCTGAAATGATGACTTGGGAGAAATAAGTAGTTTCTGAAGAATCAGGATTGCAAACCAAAACCCACAAAATGATAGTAATCACAGTCCTAAGGTTCCAGCTTTAAATATCTGTTCTGAAAAGAAAAAAAATTATTAGTCACCGAATCCATTGAACCAGGATCAGGGGGTATTAGGGTGTACCGTTAATTGGAAAATGACTAGTGATGGATAAACCTCAGAAACTCTAATATTCAGGATGCTTATGTGAGATTCTAAAAAATACTTTTAATCAAATGGACTCAAATCCTTTCGGTTAAACCCTTTTCCTCAATTACTAGTTTACTTTCTACTCAAATCAGGCAGAATTCATATGTTATTTGCCTCGCCTCCATCAAGATATTCTTTCTCATGTCTAAGAGTGATCGTCTTTGTTGATAGTTCACTTTGAAGTTGGTACAGGGTTGCAGTACATGACGACTTTTACGATAATAACCCTACATTTGAGCCAAAAGAATTCCAAGAACTAAGTTTGTTCCAGGAAGTGGTTTTAACCACCATTCTTCCATGTTCAAATTCTGTTCTTATCTGTGACTTGTTTTTATAAAAGGTAGGTGTTTGAACATTTAATATGTATATTTCCAACTTGTCTAAAACTCTACCTTTCTTTGTCATTCTTTTCAATTAATTCAGATATTGGGAACATAGACAATATTTCCGTCTTTCTAGACAGGATGTGTCTCATTAAGAAATTGATCACTGAGGGTTGAAAACAATGTTTGGCACTGTGCTAGGTAACTGGCTTGATCCTTCTAACAAAGGTGTTTTCTCTATTGAGGGATAAACTGAAGGCTGAAAGTTATTATAGCATTTTGATTATAAGTAAAATGTATTTTCACTTAACAATGTTAGAATTTGGATTAACTTCACAGTCTAAATTGCTGGAAAGAAATGCTATATGTAGCTTTTTGCAGTAGAGTGGAGAGGGAACTGAAAAAAATTCTTTGAAGATAGCAGACATGCAAGGAAAAGCATTTTCATGCCCATAGCTCACATTGAGAATAGTAAGCTGTAGGCTCTAACAATGCAGCTATACAAAGGTATCTGATTTCAAAAAAGTAAATTTGGGGGCATTATGAAATCTAGTGAATAAGGTGCAATAAGGAGAAGTATAAAATTCACGAGCATGAAAGCAGCTGAAGAATCTTTTAAGACATGTTAATTAAAGCTCAGAGAACAGCAGTTCCTCAGAAAAAAGAAGAATGTGGGACTTAACAAAAATAGCATGTGCATAACATACTGGAGATTGCTAGAAGAGCCATGCAAAGATCTGAGAGAGAGAGAAGCAAATCATTACAGAGTGATTGTCCTATTTTCTAATGGGACAATCTAAATAGGGGGACTGCAGAGGACTGAATGGAAAATAAATACAGAGAATTAACTGAAATCTTTGCTAAAAAATAAACAGAAATGATCAAAATTGGTTAATTTGAATCCTTGGTAATGAGAAAGCAATTTTTATTCAGAATAAAAAAGAAATTAAATAAATAAAAACAAAAAAGACATGCTTGAAAGAATATAAGCCTAAAATAGCTGAAATAATTGATATTAAACTATCAATTTATCTCCTTACAGGAGAAAGTGCATGGACAGCTGGAAATAACTAAATTGTTGTTTAATAAGTAAATTATGAGCTTTCTAGATTTGGTTAGATGGGTGGTGATTCAAGAATTGGAAGCATTCACTCATCCCCAACTTTGGTTCTGGTCTTACTCCAGCTATAACAGTGAGGACATGGATGAAATGACAAATGGAGAGAGAGGACATTTTCCAGAAAATTGATTTTTTAAATGTCATGATACTTAAGAGTTTGGGGGGTACAGTAAGATACGATTCAAAAACATATTGTATGTGAGTGTTTATGTCCGAGTTGTGTGCACCGCCTCATTCCTGAGATAAGGCGAAGGAAAACCAAGTGTGATTATGGTTGGGAGATAAGTCAGGTAAATATGGTGTGTACCACAACCAGCAAACACCCACAGGAGACATGCTGGGAGCTTTCATTGGTTTCAGGCATAGATAGGTACCCATGAAAGGTTCAGTGGTCAGAAATGATACTCTATAATGTGAAAGCCAGTGAACCAAGGCTTCACCTTCCCAAATGTGAGATCTAACCTGTCTCTGGTCACTCCTACAAGTGTTCAGGCTAAAGAGAGGAAGAGAGAGAGAGAGAGAGAGAGAGAGAGAGAGAGAGAGAGAGAGAGAGAGAGAGAGAGGGAGAGAGAAAGCGCGCTGGTAGATGGATAGATGGAGGAATATATGGATGGCTGAATAGACAGATAGAGAGGGAGATAGATATATAAATGTATATTTATAGACAGAGGTGAAACATTCATTACACAGGTATTTTTCTTTTGTTAAGAGAATCCAGAAATTGAGGAAATAGTCATCATTCAGGAGATTGAAATTACAATGTCTATTGGAAAAAAAAAAGTTTTATTGGAAAACTAGAGGCCCGGTGCATGAAATTCGTGCATGGGGGTGGGAGGGGGGAAGAGGGCGAGGAGCGGTGTCCTTTAGCGCAGCCTGCACCCTCTCCAATATGAGACGCCCCGAAGAATGTCCGACTGCCCATTTAGGCCGGATCCTGGTGCGATCGGGCCTAAATGGGCAGTAGGACATTCCTTTCATAATCCAGGGCTGCTGGCTCCCAACTACTCACCTGCCTGCCTTCCTGATTTCCCCTAACCACTTCTGCCTGCCAGTCTGATCACCCCTTAATCACTCCCCTGCCAGACTGATTGATGCCTAACTGTTCCTTTGCCAGCCTGTTTGTCCCTAACTGCCCTTTCCTGTGGGCCTAGTCACCCCTAACTGCCCTCCCCTGCAGGCCTGGGTCCCCCCAACTGCCCTTCCCTGCAGGCCCAGTTACCCTCAACTTCCCTCCTCTGCTGGCCTGGTCACCCCTAATTGCCATCCCCTACAGGCTTGATCGTCCCCAACTGCCCTCCCTTGCAGGCCATCATGTGGAGGCCATCTTATGTCAACATGGGGGCAGGATCTTTGACCATATGGAGGCAGTTATCTTGTGTGTTAGAGTGATGGTCAATCTGCATATTACTCTTTTATTAGATAGGATGGAGGCCTGGTGCATGGGTAAGGGCTAGCTGGTTTACCCTGAAGGGTATCCCAGATCAGGGTGGGGATTCCCTTGGGGCATGGGGCAGCCTGGACGAGGGGCTTATGGTGGTTTGCAGGCCGGCCACACCCACTGGTGACCTAAGTGGAGGCCCTGGTATCTGGGATTTATTTATGTTCTACATTGAAACTTTGTAGCCTTAAACGGAGGCCAAGACAGGCCAGGACTGCAGAAGCTTGGCTTTCTCCATTGCATGGAAAGCCCAAGCCTCCCTCCTGCTCTCTCTGTGGCTGCAGCCATCTTGGTTGGGTTAATTTGCATACTTGCTTCTGATTGTCTAGTGGGCGTGACTTGTGGGCATAGTGGAGGTATAGTCAATTTGCATATTACTCTTTTATTAGATAGGATGGGGCTTTAGTAAGGACATCCCTGTGTACCTTTAGAAGCTGGAAGGTTGGGAGGGCCTTCAAAGATCATCGACCCATTTCTTTTATTGTCCAGATTAGGCTGGATGTTAAGTGGTTTGTCTGAGGTCTCACTGACAAGTAAAAGCAACATTGAGACTAGAGCTGGGACTCCAGACTTCTAGAATCATGTGTTTAACTTATCATGCTGCATCTGCATTCTAATTTGACTTCTCTGTATCCTCCTGTAGACCCAGACTAGAGGTCGTGGACGTCCTTATGATTTTTCTTGGCATTATTTCCTAATATGTGAAGTATGCTAACTGTGCATTTGAAATAAGCTGGCCACTGGGATTTGTTGACAATGTGCACCCAAAATAGACTTATGCAGTGAAATCAATGCGGTGCAAAATCCTCAGTCCTCTTAGGAATGTTTCTCTGTAAACTCATTGGAAAACAATCTTTAAAAATTATTTTGATTCAGTCACCACCATTTCAGTTCAGTGAATTCTTTATCTATTAGTGGTTTTGTAGGGCATAAATTAAAATGCATGTAACGATAGTTATTATTTTCCCACACCACTGGATGGGAAATTAACAGTCTAGGGCTGAAAATAACGATGTAACATAAATAAACCTACTCCCCCCACCCCTGAGAAAATGGATATACCAACCACATAAAGTATTATATTTTGGAACTTTTAAAATTCATCCATATACCTGTGAGTCTTGTAGGCAAACAAACAAACAAACAAAAAAACAAAAACAAAAACAAAAGAATATCCTTCCAAAACCCCCCCCCCCCCAAAATACAATGTCACTCACTTAGAAGAGAGTTGTGGGGTAAGAGAAACGAGACGAGGAGGAAATAAATGAATGTGAATAACCAGTTAGAACAAGAGAAATAATCCACATTTGTAGAAGAAGCTTTGAAATGCATATGGAATGGAGCTTCTCTGGTCTTCTACTGTTAGTCTCTACATCAGAGGCTAGGATTTCAAAATGATTTATGCTAGCGAGAAAATGCATCCAGTGACAGGCCCTCCTTATGGTTCTGTGTCTCTGGCAAGGGTATGCCTCTGCTGGCTCATAGATCACTCACTACTTCTGTGCTCTCAAGCTCCAAGTCATGGAGAAGACTTTACGTCCCACCTTGACAATGAGGCTTAGCAAGTGATGTTGATACATATGGTCTTTGTGGCCTATAACAAGTTGATCACAATGAGAATGAACCTTAAAAAGGACAATCAGAAACACAACTTGTGTAGAGTGTAATGGTTTTCCATTTGGCAAGCTTCAATGCAAAAGAAAATAATAGCTTAGATCAGTGGTCGGCAAACTCATTAGTCAACAGAGCCAAATATCAACACTACAACGATTGAAATTTCTTTTGAGAGCCTAATTTTTAAAATTTAAACTTCTTCTAATGCCACTTCTTCAAAATAGACTCTCCCAGGCCGTGGTATTTTGTGGAAGAGCCACACTAAAGGGACCAAAGAGCCGCATGCGACTTGCTAGCCGCAGCAGATTGCTGACCACTGGCTTAGGTGGAAGGACCCTGTAACATTCTTACCTATACTTCCAGAAAGGTTAGGTAATTTTATGTAAATGCAAATGAATACATACAACTGGATCTGCACGTATACTTAAAGTCTAGACTAGTTCTTTGTTTATACAAATGAGATTATAGGATATGTATTATTGTGCCTTGATCTGAGGAGATTATTCTAAAACAACATATAAATCTAATTTATTCTGTAACTGCTGTTCAGTATTCTACTGTATGGAGGTATCATAATTTCTTGGTGAAAATTAATATTGTTTTTATGTTTTTGTATATACAACTGTTTATTAAGGAGACTGTATCCATTGGATTTCTTGGGTCAAATGCATGTATATTTAACGATTTTGTAAGTATTGCCAAACTGCCTTTCAAAAATGTTGTTATTTTATATGCTCACCAACAATTGACAAGAAAGCTTGTTTTTACACCATCAGAGTAAATTTTAATTAAACTTTAAATATTTTATTTTATAATTGAGAAAATAAAAGAATCCCATGGTTATTATTTTCATATACTTAATTATGTATGAAATTATACACCTTTTCACATCCTATTGGCTGTTTGTAGTTCATTTTCTGTGAATTACCCATTGATAGTATTTGCTAGTTTTTTCTATTGAATGCTCATACTTTTTTTAAATTGATTTTTAAAAGCCCCAAGTACATGATAGCAACCTTACCTTGTTCTGTTTTTCCTTGTCTTTTTGCTCTATGTATCTATGTATCTACCTAATGTCTATCTTCCTTTCTACCTACATATGTATATATATTTTTATAGATGTTTTAATATTTTTTCTTTATGTGTTCTAGATTTGTGAAATGCTAGGAAGCTTTTAAGATTAGGGAATTTTAAAACTGGACTTTAAATGCAGTTCAATCCCGTTTCATTCCAAGTTAGCAGAGGAAAATGTTCTAAGAAATATGACTTGCCCTCAATGCTGGCTACACATTTGAATAATTAGAGAAACATTTACAAAATACAGATGCCTGGGCTCTATACTCATTGATCCCCCTTCCTCCTTTTTTTTTTAAATGATAAGGTCTTTTAAAAAATATATTTTATTAATTATTTTATAGAGAGGAAGGGAGAAAGATAGTTAGAAACATCGATGGTGGGAGAGAAACATTGATCAGTTGCCTCCTGCAAACCTCCTACAGGGGATGTGCCTGCAACCAAGGTACATGCCCTTGTCCAGAATCAAACCTGGGACCTTTCAGTCTGCACACTGATGCTCTATTCACTGAGCCAAACCGGTTAGGCTGATTCCCCCTATAGTTGGCTTGAAGTGAGCCCTGAACAGGAACAGCATTTACAAAATCTGCCCCCACCCTCCACGCTGGTGATTTATAGCTGGGATAGAAACTTATTGGTGTTATAGAACAGACATTGTGAAATTCTGAAATTCTGTGTATTTTCCATCTAAACATTGTGATTCTTGCTGGTATAGACAACAGATATTCTTTGTTAAACTTTGCACTTTACAATCTCCCATTAATCTGACTTTATTTTTCACTAATTTTCTTTAAAATCTTAACTATTTAGAAGAATGAAGAGAATAGTAATTTATGAAAACATCTGTTGTCACCACCCAGGATTAATACTTGTTAACATTAATCACATTTGCTGAGTCTTTTTTTTTTATTATTCTTAATAACTGTATTGAAATTCTTCAGATAAAGTTGAAGTATACCCTTTGGAGCTTCATTTTATTTCCAGGCTTTCCTTTGTTCTGATGAAGGTAAAAAAAGACAAAGAGGTCCCTGCCTTCCGTACTGCCTTCCCGTCCTAAGAATCCAGAGGACACAGCTATTTGCAATAAAGAAAATGCTCCCTGAGTTATCAGAGAGCTTGGAGATCTTCTCAGAAAAGAATGACTCTTATGTTATGTTGTGTTATGGGGTGCACCAGCTGAGTCAGGGTAGGAAATATTCCTTCACAGTCTGAGAGGAGAAAACTGGCTTAGTGAGAAGTTTTGGGAGGTCAGTTTTCATGTTCACAGAAGGACTTGGGAATCACAGACCGCAGACATGTAGTTAGGAATGCAAAAATCTAATAGCTGAAGATATGCAAAGCTATTATTTTTCTTGGCTCAGACTGATACATTTTCTTTTTCTTTTCCCCATAAATCAGGGTTTTAAAATGTTGTTGCTACCACTTATTTCTCTTGGCATGTTCGATGACTGAGTTTCTTTGTTCCCACTGCCTTTTCTGTAGGACCCTCTTGAGTGCCTTCACTTGAGTAAATAATCTAGCTTTTCTGTGGCTGTGTAGCAGCATAGCACTCCTGCGGTAATTTGTTCCCTCTGGCTATGGGGCTTAGTTGACCACATTCTCAGTATGTATGTTTGCCTTCTTTAGCTTCTGAAGTTAAGGGTATTTTGTTTTATTGTTCTTTCATGGACAATTGTCTTTTTCCTGTCTGCTCTTCAGTAAGCACCTTGACCTACACTTCTGTCCTGATTTCACACTCTGTCCATTTATAGTCAGACAGTAGCTCAGCCAAATGAAGTGATTCCCCTGGTACCCTGTGTGTGGGGTATGTTTCTCCTGAATGGCATCATGTTCTTATTTTTTGTTGTTGTTGCTGTTAAAATAAAAAAGAAGACAGGTAAAGACCGTCAGTCCTTAACACATTTCAGTTGTCTCTCTAGTTTCATTCAATTTTAAACTCTCTCTCTCTCTCTCTCTCTCTCTCTCTCTCTCTCTCTCTCTCTCTCTCTCTCTCTCTCCTTCTCCCTCTCCCTCTCTCCCTCCCTCCATCTTGTCTTTTATCATTATGTTCCATACTACCCCAAATGAACTTGGGCTAAAGCTTTTTTTTTCTTTTTCTAAGTGTATCTGCTCAGCACTTGTTGCGTATTCCATAGTTATCAAATCAGTTTTGTTTTGTTTTTGCCAAGAAAGAACAAACTTGGAAGATCCACAGAACTCCCACAAGCAGATACATGTGTTTTATAGGCTAGTGTCAAGTACACCAAACATGAAGAAGAAGGAGACAGTGGGTGTGTAATAGCTTGAAATGCCACATCCAGTCATTTAGGAAATTGTAATATTGAAAACACAGTGACTGCCTCCTTTCTGTTCACAGAAGTTATTTGCTTTCTTTTTAAAGTCTTGAATTTTAAAGTGAGAGCTTGCTTCTCTGTTCTATTGTTTGAAGATAGTGGCCCAGTAAACATGAGGAAGAAAACATGACCCACAGCATTATGTTTGGGCAGCATTTACTTCCTAGGGTGCAGGGAGGTGTGTGGAGGTGGAGGGAGGTGCAGGGAGGTGCAGGGAGTTGCAGGGAGGTGCAGGGAGGTGCAGGGAGGTGCAGGGAGATGCATGGAGGTGCAGGGAGGCTGAGAGCACCACTCACCCAGGCAATTCCTCTTCCTCTCTGCCCTGGAAAGACACTGATGGTTTAAGGTTGTGAATCATTAGGCCACCCCATATGTCTCTGGTTTGCCTCTCAGAAATATATTACAGCTGCTAATTGGGTTTATACTTTCTTAGGCTTAGCTGCATCATCCGCTCTGGGAGAGGGACTTGATGGATGGAGTGGTGGATTAAGCCCATATTTGCTTTATGTTGTTCAAATCTTATTTTGAATTCCAACTTTTAAAATGGCTTACAAATGGCCTAAAGTCATTAATGCTGTTTTCCTTTTAAAAAGTTCCATTGCATACTAATGAGCATCTTTATGCTAACAGAAGCTGCATTGCCATGCAAGCCAAAGTTTGCCATATGCTTAACTCCTGTTTCACACAAAGACTAAGTATGCAGAATGCAGAGTTGCCACAAATATCCAAGTGTAGAATTAAGTCCCATATACAAGTATGTGAGTGAAGAATTTGGCTCATGTATATACCCTTGGAAAAAATTTTCCCAGAGTTTTCTTTTCTCAAAGGTATTGAATGGGCCAATACTTGTCCTCATGTTTCAAACATTTCAGCCCCCCTGAAGCGTTTTGATTGCCTGTTGCATTGACTAGAATTGCACAATTCTATGTTCCAAATGGTATCTTTTTCACTGGCTTCATATAATTCCAGAATAAGTCCTCGGCTCCCTACACCATGTCCTAATGTGTATGGTTTCTATTTTTACTTTTCTTTTTCCTCTGTTTTCCTTCTACTATTTCATCCAACATGTTTCGAATTTGTGTAGTTGTTTATATTTGAGACAATCATACTTGAAACCAACAATAGTTACTTTATTTAAAAGATATTTGTCTTGATGCAATTCCCCATTTTGGGACCTGGCACATCAAACTCAATAGAAAGAATGTAAGGTTTGGGAAGACACAACAAACCCATGATGTAATTGGCTGAACTGATGTGTTGACTCTATCCTCGTGGAATTAGGATTTTTATTTTATTATTTTTGAAACTCAACAATAACAGAAACAGAAAACATTTAGCAGTACAAGCTAGATTTTTTAAAAATGTGAATGAGAAGATTTGGAAAAGAACACTAGTGGTCTTGTTTCTTGTACATTTCATTTCATTCAGTCATCAAATATGTGCCTAAATGCCTAAGATTTGACAGACAGATGTGTGTGTGTGTGTGTGTGTGTGTGTGTGTGTGTGTGTGTGTGTGTGTGTTTGTATATTTTAAAATACTCAGATGTTTCCTGGTAAGTTAACAACACGCCTTACTCGGGAAATCAGGAGACCTAGATTCTAGACCTACCCTTTAAACCCAGAAGTCACCTTGCCTTATTGGGCAGAGAGATGATCATGAAGCTTGGTTTCATACCTTTGACAAAGAAGAATTAGACACACAGTTTCCTGGTGCAACTTGACTTTCTTGAAAAAAATCAGTTTTGTGACCCCACTTTCAGCTAAGACTCTATTGTAATTCCCTAGAAGTGTTATTAGTTTTAATGTTGTAGACATCAAGCCTATTTATAACTCATCTGCCTAAATTAGCTTTTGGCTCCAGGTTTTTCCTTCCTAGCTCCACTGCTCAGAACTGGTTTTCTTAACTTTGGTTGACCAGACATCTCCTGCAGTCGCCTCATATCTCTCAGTCTCAATCCTTGATCACTGATGAAGTGGTAGGAAGGTCTATGTTTTCCTTTATTGGTGCTCTGTGTTTTTGGCCAGCTTTATACTTGAATACTTACTGCCAATGGCTAGTTTCTCCTTGTCCTAACTCAGCAGATGGGCTTCTAGAACAGACCCCCTTTTTCTCCTTCCCTCCCTCTGGCTTGAATTCTGATAGTTCCATAATCAGTTAGAGTTTTATTTATGCTTTTTGCTTTTATGGAATTACCTCACAGCAGATCTAAAAAAAAGATGTAATGATCTTAGAAAGGATAGAGAGAGGGAGAAGAGAGGAGAAAGAGAGTTGGGGAGTAAGACAGGGAAAGAGAAAAAAAAAGAGTAAGTTAATTATCT
Source organism: Antrozous pallidus (assembly GCA_027563665.1). Lineage (NCBI taxonomy): Eukaryota > Metazoa > Chordata > Mammalia > Chiroptera > Vespertilionidae > Antrozous > Antrozous pallidus. Next base: position 25,598,328 of record CM050508.1, on the reverse strand, counting down.
GTTATTTTTTCAGGGCTACTGCAGGGGGAACAGATCCAATCCCTAGCGGGACATTCTGAGAGACTGGAGCAAACATCTCAGAATTATCCGATAATGAGGTGTGAAGGTTGATGTATTTATTGACTCATAGTTTCTCACTGTTTAAGGTTTGTGAAATAGGTGTTAACTCCTGAAATTTCTAGCCTGCCCTGTGCTCTCTGTTCTCTCCTGTCAGATGCACTCTGCCAGGTAGATGCAGGTGCTTGAGGCAAGAAACTGTCTAGAAGAGTCTATGAAACTGCAGGTACAAGCAGGGTGGCCTTTGTCACATGTGGGTAGTGCACTGGCAGCTTTTGTAGCACTGATGCTTAATATTCAGGCTTTAAGTAGGTCATTAGAAGGAACTGTTACCAGGAAGTGCTAGTGAAGGAGAATTTATTTCCTGGCTGGGGGGATTATATTTCTGGGGAGCTCTCTGAACCAAAGGCAACACTGAGGTTCCCTGGAGGAACTAGACATTCCTGTTTATTTTCAAATTTAAGGCAAGACCCTTCACTAGTAATAAGATTATAGCTCACTTTAATTGAGATACTCACTTTGTTCTGGGGCCCTGGAACCAAACTCGCAATGTCTCTGAGGTATGCCCATAGTCTTTTCTACTGTGGCTAAGAGTTAAGGAACACAGGAAGTGTTGAAAGGAAAGCCAGAGTCTAGAAAGGGTGTGCAAAATGCATAGCATTGGTTCAGGCTATTCTAAAATACTTGGTGATTCAGATCTCTGAGAATTATTTATGTTTTCCAAATATGTGTTGTATATGTCTTCCATGATAAACATTTTTCTTTTTTTCTTTTAAAAAACTATTTATTGTTCAGATTATTACAGATATCCCTCTTCCCCCATCCCCATAGCTTCCCTCCACCCAGTTCCCTCCCCACCCCAGGCCCTCATCACCTCACTGTCTGTGTCCTTAGGCACTGCATACATGCATATAAGATCTTCGTCCAATCTCTCCCAAACCTCTTTCCTCCTGAGAATTGTCAGTCCACTCCATTTCCATTCCCCTGATTCTATTTCATCTACCAGTTTATTCTGTTCATCAGATTTTTTTTCTTTTTTATTATATAGGATATTGTGTATCCATGGACAAGTGAATTTATTTTTTTATCTTTATTGTTCAATTTATTAATTACATTGTTCCCCTTTTTTATCCCCCTATAAATCCCCTCCACCCTGTACCCATCCCACCTTCTGCCCTCCCTCCCCCTCCCCACTGTCCTCTCCCATTGTTGCAAGATTTTTGTCCAGTTTCTTGCAGCACTTCCCACACCCCTTTTCTCCCCAAGAATTGTCAGTCCATTCCCTCTCTATGTCCATGATTCTGTTATATTCACCAATTTACCCTGTTCATCAGATTATTAAATCACTTGATTTTTAGATTCATTTGTTGATAGTTGTGTATTTGTTGTTCATAATTTATATTTTTACCTTTTTCTTCTTCCTCTTCTTAAAGAATATCAGCATTTCATATAATATTGGTTTGGTGGTGATGAACTCCTTTAGCTTTTTCTTATCTGTGAAGCTCTATATCTGACCTTCAATTCTAAATGATAGCTTTGCTGGGTTGAGAAATCTTGGTTGTAGGTTCTTGCTATTCAACACTTTGAATATTTGCCACTCCCTTCTGGCCTGCATAGTTTCTGTTGAGAAATCAGCTGACAGTCATATGGGTGCTCCCTTGTGGGCAACTAACTGTTTCTCTCTTGCTGCTTTTAAGATTTTCTCTTTGTTTTTTGCCCTTGGCATTTTAATTATGATGTGTCTTGGTGTGGTCCTCTTTGGATTCCTCTTATTTGGGGTTCTCTGTGCTTCCTGGACTTGTAAGTCTATTTCTTTCACCAGGTGGGAAAGTTTTCTGTCATTATTTCTTCAAATAAGTTTTCAATATCTTGTTCTCTCTTCTTTTGGCACTCCCATAATTTGGATGTTGGTACGCTTGAAGTTGTCTCAGAGGCTCCTTATACTATCTTCATATTTTTGGATTATTTTTTATTTTTGCTCTTCAGGTTGGATGTTTTTTGCTTTCTTGTATTTCAAATCATTGACTTGATTCCTGGGATCTTCTAGTCTACAGTTGAATATCTGTATATTCTTTTTAAAAAAATTTCTTTATTGATTACGGTGTTACATATGTGTCCTTATTCCCCCATTACCTGCCCCCCCAACACCCTCTCATGTCCTCACCCCCTGTTATCTGTGTCCATTGGTTAGGCTTGCATGCATACAAGTCCTTTGGTTGATCTCTTCCCCTTACCGCCACCATCCCCTACTTCCCTCTGAAGTTTAATGGTCTTATCGATGGATGTTTCTGTCTCTGGATTTATTTTTTTCATCAATTTATGTTGTTCATTATATTCCATAAATAAGTGAGATCATGTGATATTTATCTTTCTTTGCCTGGCTTATTACACTTAGCATAATGCTCTCCAGTTCCATCCATACTTTTGCAAATGGTAAGAACTCCTTCTTTTTCACCACAGCAAAGTATTCCATTGTGTTGATGTACCACAGTTTTTTAATCCAGTCATCTGCTGATGGGCATTTAGGCTGTTTCAAAATCTTAACTATTGCTGCTATGAACATAGGGGTGCATATGTCCTTTCTAATTGGTGTTTCTAGTTTCTTGGGACATATTCCTAGAAGTGGGATCACTGGGTCAAATGGGAGTTTAATTTTTAGTTTTTTCAAGAAACTCCATACTGTTCTCCAAAGTGGCTGCACCAGTCTGCATTCCCACCAGCAGTGCATGAGGGTTTCTTTTTTCTCCACATCCTCATCAGCATTTGTCGTTTGTTGATTTGTTGATGATAGCCATTCTGACAGGTGTGAGATGATACCTCATTGTCATTTTGATTTGCTTTTCTCGGATAATTAGTGACTGAGCATATTTTCATATGCCTCTTGGCCTTTCTTCTGTCTTCTTTCAAAAAGTATCTATTTAGGTCCGTTGCTTATTTTTTGAATCAGTTGTTTATCTTCCTTTTGTTGAATTGTATGAGTTCCCTGTAGATGTTGGAGATTAAGCCCTTATTGGTGAGGACATTGGCAAATATGTCCTCCCATACAGCGGGCTGTCTTATGTTTTGATGATGGTTTTTTTTTTTTTGCTGTGGAAAGCTTTTTATTGTGATGTAGTCCCATTTGTTTATTTTTTCTTTAGTTTCCATTGCCCTAGGAGCATGTCAGTGAAGAAATTGCTTTGGCATATGGATTCCTCTAGTTTTTATTGTTTCTCATCTTATGTTTAAGTCCTTTATCAATTTTGAGTTTATCTTTGTGTATGGTGTAAATTGGTGGTCTAGTTTAATTTTTTTGCATATATCTGTCCAATTTTCCCAACACCATTTATTGAAGAGACTGTCTTGACTCCATTGTATGTTCATGCCTCCTTTGTTGAAGATTAATTGAGGATAGTGGCTTGGGTCAATTTCTGGGTTCTCTATTCTATTCCATTGATCTATATGTCTGTTCTTGTGCCAGTACCAGGCTGTTTTGAGAACAGTGGCTTTGTAATAAAGCTTGATATCTGGTATTGAGAACCCACCTACTTTGTTCTTCTTCTCAGGATTGCTGTGGCTATTTGGGGTCTTTTTTTAAAGCAGATGAATTTTTGGAAAGTTTATTCTAGGTCTGGGAAATATGCTGTTGGTGTTTTAATGGGGAGTGCATTGAATCTATAGATTGGTTTGGGTAGTATGGACATTTTAATGATGTTGATTCTACCAATGCATGAACATCGTATGTTCTTCCATCTGTTTATCTTCCTCTGTCTCTTTTTTCCAGTGTACTATAGTTTTCCGCATATAAATCTTTTACATCCTCAGTTAAGTTTATTCCTAGGTATCTTAATTTTTTTGGTGTGATGGTAAATGGGATTGCTTTTTTAGTTTCTCTTTCAGTAATTTCTTTATTGGTATATAGAAATGCCATAGATTTATTGACATTAATTTTATATTCCGCTACATTGCTGAATTTATTAAGTCTAATAATTTTTGATGGAGTCTTTAGGGTTTTTTATGTACAGTATCATGTCATCTGTGAATAAGGACAGTTTTACTTCTTCTTTTCCAATTTGGATGCCTTTTATTCCTTCTTCTTGTCTAATTGCAATGGCTAATACTTCCAGTACTGTGTTGAACAGGAGTGGTGAGAGTCGGTTTGCCTGTCTTGTTCCTGTTCTTAGGGGAACTGTAGTTTTTGCCCATTGAGTATGATGTTGGCTGTGTATTTGTCATATATGGCTTTTATTATGTTGAGGTATGATTCTTCTATTCCCACCTTGCTGAGAGTTTTTGTCAAGAAAGGGTGTTGGATTTTGTCAAATGCTTTTTCTGCATCAATTGATATGACTATGTGGTTTTATCTCTCAATTTGTTTATGTGATGTAACACATTTATTGATTTGTAGATATTGTACCATCCTTGCATCTCCAGGATAAATCCTACTTGGCCATGGTGTATGGTCTTTCTGATGTAATGCTGGGTCCGATTTGATAGAATTTTGGCATCTGTGTTCATGAGGGATATTGGCCTGTAATTCTCTTTCTTTGTGTTATCTTTATCTGGTTTTGATATTAGGGTGATGCTAGCTTCATAGAATGAACTTTGAAGTGTTCCTTCCTCTTGAATTTTTTTGAATAGTCTTAGGAGGATAGGTTTTAGTTTTTCCTTGAATGTTTGGTAAAACTCCCCTGTGAAGCAGTCTGGCCCAGGCTTTTGTTTGCTGGAAGCTTTTTGATGACTGCTTCAATTTCTTCCATAGTTATTGGCCTATTAAGATTTTTAGAATCTTCCTGATTGAGTTTTGGAAGGTTGTATTTTTCTAGGAATATGTCCATTCCTCCAGTTCGTCTAGTTTGTTGGAATAGAGTTGTTCATAGTCCATATATTTTGGATTGTTGTGTTTTTATTGCAATTAGTTTTCAGGATGTTTTTAATTTCTTCTTTGATCTCTTTGGTAACCCAATCACTGTTTAATAGCATGCTATTCAGCTTCCAAGTGTTTGAATTTTTGGGGCTGTTTTTATTGTAGTCTATTTCTAATATTATGCCATTGTGGTCTGAGAAAATGCTTGATATGATTTCAATCTTCTTGAATTTGGGGAGATTTTGCTTGTGACCCAATATGTGGCCTATTTTTGAAAATGTCCCACGTGCACTTGAGAGGATGTATATTCCGTGGGGTGAAGTGTTCTGAAAATGTCAATTAATTCCATCTGATCTAGTGAATCATTTAAGATTGCTGTTTCTTTGCTGATTTTTTGTCTAGAGGGTTTATCCAGTGATGTCAGTGGTGTATTAAAGTCCTCTACTATGATTGTATTGTTGTTGATCTCTCCCTTGATATCTTTTAGGAGTTTTTTTTATGTATTCGGGTGCTCCTGCATTGGGTGCATATATGTTCTTTAGGGTTATATCCTCTTGTTGTGTCAATTCCTTTAGTATTATGAAATGGCCTTCTGTATCTCTTATTATGGCCTTCACTTTAAGGTATATTTTGTCAGATATAAGTATTGCTACCCCAGCTTTTTTTCATTTCCCTTTCTCCAAAAGATATTTTTCCATCCCTTCACTTTCAGTCTGTTTGAGTCCCTTGTTCTAAGGTAGGTCTCTTGTAGACAGCATATGTATGAGTCATGTATTTTTATCCATTAACTCACTCAATGTCTTTTGATTGGAGCATTTAGTCTGTTTATGTTTAGTTATTATTGAAAGGTAATTGTTTGTAGCCATTTTTATTTTTTGTGCCTGTGTTCTTTTTTTATTTCTTCTTTTTATAGCAGTCCCTTTAGCATTTCTTGCATTGCTGGCTTGGTAGTGATAAATTCCCTTAGCCCCCCTTTTTTTTTGTCAGTGAAGCTCCTTATTTCTCCTTCAGTTTTGAATGATAATCTTGCTGGATATAGTATTCTTGGATTCAGCCTCTTGCTTTGCATCACTGTGTAAATTTCCTTCCCTTCGTTTCTGGCCTGATGTGTTTCTATTGAGAAATCATTTGACAATCTAATGGGAGCTCCCTTGTATGTAACTTTCTGTCTCTCTCTTGCAGCCCTTAGAATTCTCTCTTTGTCCTGAATATTTGTCATGTAATTATTATGTGTCTTGGTGTGGGTATTTTTGGGTTCAACTTGTTTGGAACTCTCTGAGCTTGTGTTAGTTTTTTTCTTCCTCACATCAGGGAACTTTTCTGATATTGTTTCTTCAAATAGGTTTTCTAACCCTTGTTCCTCTTCCTGTTGTTCTGGCACCCCTATTATTCATATGCTGCTTTGAATTCATATGTTGTCCCAAGCTCCCTTTGGCTCTCCTCCTATCTTTTAATTTTTTTCTCCAACTGCAGTTCAGTTTGGGTGTGTTTTGCTTCCCTGTCTTCTAATTCACTAATTCGGTCCTCTGCTTCTCCTAGTCTACTGTTGAAACTTTTCATGGTGGTTTTTTTTATTGCAGCTATATCACTCTTCATTTCTTATTGATTCTTACATAAGTTGTTGATTTTTTTCCTCCATCCAGTTTATGAAGTGTATAACCCTTATTCTGAATTCTTTTTCTGACATACTGCTTGCCTCTGTTTCGCTTAGCTGCTTTTCTGGTGATTCCTCCTTTTCTTTCCTTTGGGGGTTTCTTTGTCTACCCATTATTGGTCTCACCAATTGATCTAGATGTAGAGTTGTGAAGGGGCTGCTCCTTGGGTGGCAGTGGTTCCTCGGGCTACAGTTGCTCCTCAGTTGGTTGCTGCAGTGGCTGCTCCTCAGTTGCCAGCATCTCCTCTGGCGGGTGCTGTTTGTAGCAGTGGTTTCTCCTCTGGCTGGTGGAGAAAGGCTGCTCGCACAGGTGCTGTTCCTTGGATGGGGGGTGGGCTACTCGCGTGGCTGTTGCTCCACAGACTGGGGCTTCCTGCACATTGATGCTGTTCCTCAGACGGGGCGGGCTGCTTGTGAGGCTGCTGCTTCTTGGACAGGGGCAGGTTGCTTGCCATGCTGGTTCTCCTTGTATGTGTGCAGGCTCCTCATGCAGATGCTGCTCCTTGGATGGGGAGGCTGGCTGCTTGCTTGGCTGTTGCTTCTCAGGTGGGAGTGAGCTGCATGTGTGGCTGCTGTTCCTCAGACTGGGGTGGGCCACTCAGCCAACTGCTGCTCCTTGGACCAGTGTGGGCTGCGCAGGCTGCCACTCCTTGGATGTAGGCGGTCTGCTCATTTGGCTGATGCTCCTTGGTCAGGGGCGTGCTTTTCGGTCGGCTTCTACTCCTCAAATGGGAGTGGCCTGCTTGTAGTGCTGCTGTTCTTTGTACAGGGCTGGGCTGCTCACACAGCTGCTGCTCCTTGGACAGAGGATGGGCTGCTTGCAAGGCTGATGCTCCTCAGGTGGGAGTGAGTTGCATATGTGGCTGTTGCTCCTTGGCTGGGGGTGGGCCACTCAGCCATCTGCTGCTTGTTGGACTGGTGCAGGCTGTGTGTGGCTGCTGATCCTTGGACATGGAGGAGCTGCTGGGGTGGCTGCTGCTCCTCGAATGGATGTGGGCTGCTCACACTGCTTCTCCTCATTAGGATGGGGGCAGGCTGCTTGTGCAGCTGCTGCTCCTCGGGCAGGTGCAGCGTGCAGGCTGCATGCAGCTGCTGCTCCTTAAATGTGGGCAGGCTGCTCTTATGGCTTCTGCTCCTCGGATGGGATGGACTGCTCGCATTGTTGCTGCTTCTCAGATGGGGGAGTGAGCCACTTAGCTGCTGCTCCTTAGGGGCAGGCCATGTGAGGCTGCTGCTCTTAGGCCTGGGGAGGGCTGCTCATGGGGTTGCTGCTCCTTAGACAGATGGGCAGCAGGGGGAGGGGGCAGACCACTCACACAGATGCTGCTCTTTGGACAGAGGCAAACCACATGAGGCTGCTGCTCTTAGGCCTGGGGAGGGCTGCTCACAGTGCTGCTGCCCCTCGAATGCAGGGTGGGGATGGGGTGGCGGACCACTCACACAACTGTTTCTCCTTGGGCAGGGGCAAGCCATGTGAGGATGCTATTCTTAGGTCTGGGGTGAGCTGCTCATGGGGCTGCTGCTCTTTAGACAGGAATGGGCTGGTCACGTGTCTGCTGCTGGTTTGGCTGCTGTACCTTGGGCTAAAGCGTTGGGCCAATCAGAGGGGAGCTTGCTTCAGAACTCACAGGAGCCTGCACCCAGGGTGGCTGGATACTCATTGACTGTGGGATCACAACCGAGTTAGCAGGACCCTGGCAGGGGTGGCTGTGGAGTCCCAGGTGTTCTCTGAGGGCACCCTGGGTGGAGGTGAGGCTGGGCTCCCAGTTACAGCAGTTCTCCCCTTCGAAAAGGCTAGGCCTCTGAGCACAGGTTACCTTGCTGTTTGCAGTGGTAGCAGACGCTGCCTAGATAGGCGGGCCCAGTTAGCCTGCCTCAGAAGGTCCTGTGGGATCTAACTGTGCCTTACATACACTCACACATCCCACATGACCACACACTCCTCTTTTGCTCCCTCCCTCACTCATGCTCTCTCCCTCACTGCCACCTTCTTTCTGACTCTGTACTTGCATGTGGGGTATTATTGACCCATTTGTGGATGGAGTTTCCTCTCCAGGTGTCTGGTTAATGTGGCTCACTCTCTAGCTCCTGGCCAGACAGGATAAAATTCACCTCGACAAGACACAACACAAAGGGAACAAAGCAGGAATATACTCCCAACACCAATGACCCCACTATAAGAAACCACCTGAGAAGAGAATTAGGGGAGCATAGATGATATCAAAGAGAGAGAAAAAGGTAAGAGAAAAGAAGAAGGAGAATATATATATATCTCGCCACAGAACCAATAGATAAACAAACACACAAACAAACACTCCCCCCCCCCAAAAAAAAAATCCAAACAAACATCAAACACCCAGCAAAGAGGGTGGATGCAGAATCTGTAGAGTTGAGCTTATATACAGGAAATAAGGTTAAGAATTGGATGAATATGGAAATGTCCTCAGTTCAGTGTAGAGGAAGTAGAAAGGAGATGGGTGGATAAGAAGAAATAGAATGAGAAGAAAGTAATAATAACAATAAATTTACAAAAATTGGTTTCAAAATTGGTATAAGAAATAGTAAATAAAAAATAAAATAGAGTTATGGAAAATAATGCAAAAACAAATAGGAAATAAAGCAAAAATATAAAATAAAAACAGGGAAAGTTAGAAAAAAGAAGAAAAAAAGATATAATAATAAAAAAAATGAAAAAGTGAAGTGTCATTCCTTTGGCTGGCTTAAGATCCCAGTCTTGTGTACTGTCTATAGGCCAGTCCCTTTGGAATCTCAGGGATTATTTGGATTTTTTTCCTTCTCAAATCCTTTTTGCTATTCAGGGTGGGATCTGGGTGTGGCTGTATTGGTTGCTTGGAAGCTGGAGGGAGGGGCTATCTCTTCTGGACAAAATGGGTCCCCCACTCAGGTATGACTCAGTGTCAGACATGCTGCCACTTTGCCTGGGCCGCCCATCCTACCCAGACTCCAAGGGTCTGCACCTTCTCCCTCACCTCAGCTATGGGTAAGTAACTGTATCCAAAAGGTCCTTTGAACTAGGCTCAGTGGAGAAAGGCTCAGGTCACAGAGAGGGGAGAGACTGGGTCTCTGTGCACTCCTCTCCTGCTGGCGCTGTGCGGTCTGGCCAAACATTTTTCAAAAATATATTTTTATTGATTTCAGAGAGGAAAAGATAGGGAAAGAGAGAGAGAAATATCAATGATGAAAGAGAATCATTGATTGCCTGCCTTCTGCATGCCCCACACTGGGGATTGAACCAACAACCCAAGCATGTGCCCTGATGGAATCAAACCATGACCTTCTGGTTCATGGGTCAACACTGAACCACTGAGCCACACTGGCTGGGTCGTGACAAGCATTTTTACAAATGACGGAACACATCTGTTTTTTTTTTCTATGCGTGTTACTTTTTTTAGATCACATGTTTGTTACCTGGCTTAATGAAGGAAACATTTTGCTTGTGTCTTATATTCAGGAAGAAGTGCTCAGTGACTGATTCTGACTGAGCCGGCCTCCTTATAAGCACAGCAGAGAGATGAACAAAGACCCATATCAACTCTGTTTCTAATTGTGAGTTGGGGAGTTAGGGAAGAGTATGGGTAATCTCAATGAAATTCACATACACACATTTTATTTATAGTTTTGTATAAGAGGTTTGTAATGAGTTGTATATGCTTAATTTGAATGCTTGGTAAATTTTGGTTATATGCTTATATATATGGTATGTGCGCTAAGCCATTCTAAGGGGTATCTTTGGTTATGAAGTCTCAGTTTGAGGACTCTGGTGGGCCAGACCCTGTTCCACATCTGGTTGTTTCTTTGTTCCCAGGCAGTGACTAATTTTGATCAGATCTACTAGCACCTCCTTCCTACCAAGTAAAGAGAGGATAGATTCCAGAATTCAGACACCAATGTTGATGTTTATATGTAGAAATTAAAAATTCCTCTTCAGATCAAAGACACTTAGCCTTCTATGCTAGAATTGAACTTTAGAGAGATTAAGAAATAGACCTTTATGAGAGGAAAGCCTTTTACCCAAGGTCATAGAGATTATAGGTTATTTTTAAGTATATAATTTTGGTGGTACACTTATTATATTGACAACAAACTATCACAATTTTGATTAATGCTAGTGTCTGGCATTATATAAAGTTAAGACTCACTTATGGATTCCTTTCAACACAGTAAAAGCTATTGCAGTCATAAATTTCCTCAACCGTGGCAGCTGCTGTGCAAGACAGTAGTAAAAACTCTAACATTAATCTCTTTTTTCCTGAAAATTTCAGTACTTTATAGACTTTTAAACCACCCTTTACAAGCTGAAGTGGGGCCAGATGGCAATAGCTTTCACTAGAAAGCAGGCAGTGACAAGAAGAGCCTTGATTGATGCACATTAAGGAGAAATGCTGGGAGAAATGAGAGTGAGAGCTGTTAACTTAGGAAAAGGAGTATTTATATGAAACTCTCAATCCCAGCCAGTCAAAGCTGTGAAAGAATGACCCAGTTGGCAATTGGAAAAAGGAAATATGAGGCTAAAAGTCACAGTAAACACTCTTTCTTTCTTTCTCCCCAAAGAGTGCCAACACATTTTTAATTCTCAACAGATACATTATACCTAGAGCTAAACAAGGTACAGATTTATCTTCCTGGGAGGAAGTATGGATTGACTCTGTGACATTTTGGAGAAGGACTGATCATTTATTCCATGGTCAGTAATAAACAAAAACATACAAAGAGGAAATGATTCTCTAGAACACCCGAGACCTCTCACTGTCTGCTTTTGTTTAATAACTCTCAATGTTTGTAACTATCAAAGTTTTCTGACTTCTTGTCAGAAAAGATCACTGCATTGTAGTTAGAATTTATCCAAACAAATGTAGCAAATTTCTTTGATGCGAACATGGTGTTTTTTAGAAATGGATTCCTTAATGGATTATAGGCTTCTCTCTTCCTTTGTAACATGCTAAAGGCTGAACAAAATATTTAAAATACAACCTGCTAATAACAAACACCACATCCCATAAAGTAAGCAGGAAAACAAAGGGCCTCATATTAGGGTACAAAAATATGTTGATGACTTTAATTCAACAAAGAAAGAGAAAATAAACTTAGAGCCATAACTGATGATTTAATCCAATTCATCTTTAAAATCCATGGAATAGTCCAGAGTTGAAAACACCTGCCACCAGGATGCTGAAATCTGAGAAAATGTTACTTTCACTTGATTGCAACTGGAGGTAATTTCATTGCAATTACTGCATAAAATTTGTTGAATGACATTCTAATAAACTCTGCCAAGGTAAATATTATATTATTACAAATATAATTTCTGATTTTCCCCGTTTGAAGTAGATACATTATAAAATTAAATGTCATTTCCTAAACATCTAAACAACAGCTATAATCATAACTTCTTATAACATCCTTAGTCTGTTTCCTATTCTGTGATTCATAAACCAGAAAGCCATAGACCTAGGTCTATTTTTATGTGAAGAAAAAGGTAATTTCTCTCCCCTAGAGGAATGAGAGGCATTTTTCTCAGCTCTTTGACTATGAAGTCAATAGAATAAGAAGAAGATGAGAATGAAAGTGATGTGCTTGTCTTGAATAAGATAGATGCTGATGCTTAATGTTGAATCTAAATGTTATCTCATAGGTGTTAGATTACAAAGCCAAATTAAGAGATAAAACTGAACTTCATCTTAGAGTTTCTTTAAGTCAGGGGACATTTAATGGGTACAGACATACTTAGAATTTATATAAATTTATTTGAGTTTTCAGGAAACATAATGTAAGTATGTAAGAAGTAGGTACTGAGGAATAATATGGGATTTCTATCTCTAGAAATCTGTAAAGCGGCTGAACTATTAGATATTTGATTTGGCTAAAAGCAAATGGGCAGTGTTTTAGTCTTCTAGAGCTGACATACAAAGTACTACAGACTATGGGGCTTAAACAACAGCTATTTATTTTCCCATAGTTCTGGAGGCTAGAAGTCTAAGATCAAGGTATTGGCAGGGTTACTTTTGAGGTGTCTTGTCTTACCTGCCTTGTCTTGGTTGTCTTCTCACTGTGTCCTCACGTGGTCTTTCTTCTGTGTGTGTCTGTGTTCTCATCTCTTCTTCTTGTAAATGCATAAGTTATATTGGATTAAAGTCCACCTAAATTACCTCTTTAAAGACCCCATCTCCAAATACAGTTACATTCTGAGCTGCTGGGTGTTAGAATCTCAATATATGAATATTTGGGGATACAATGCAGCCCATAGGCGATGGGTTATGTGATATTGGGAGTTTTGTTGAAGCTACCTGAAAATGCTATGAAATACCTTGATTACACAAATAATGACTTTGTTTTGTGGCTATACTGAGACGGGTAAGTGGAGAGTTAAGGCAGATATTTGATTAATTAAAAAAAAATCTCTACTGAGGGAAATGTTCATTTTGATCCTTGACCCTAGATTTTTTCACCCCAGCACATACCCCTGTCCTTTGTGTGACCTTGACCAGATTTGAACCTGGGACCCTTCACTCTGTAGGCTGATGCTCTATTCACTGAGCCAAACCAGCTAGGACTGTCCCCTCCTTTTTTTATTGTTTAAAGTATTACAGATATTAGTACATATGCCTCCTTTCCCCCTTATTGACTTCTCCCCCACATCCCCTCCTTCTTAATCTGAATGAATTTATGTCACTAGAAAGCTTGTATTTTTCTTTGTGATAGCATGCATCAACACATAACACAATTGTTGATTTGTCTTTCTATCTTTCCTGTTAGGGCCTAATATTTGTGCATTCATGATCATATCTTACTTGACACTATGTCTACTGTGTTACCCAAAGACTTATTTAAATGATCAGGCCCCAATCTCATACCTACTGAATGAGAAATTCTGAGAGTGGGGTGCCCAGTACTCTGTCTTTTTAAGAAAATATATTTTATTGATTTTTACAGAGAGGAAGGGAGAGGGATAGAGAGAGAAACATCAATCAGCTACCTCCTGCACACCCCCTACTGGGAATGTGCCTGCAACCAAGCTACATGCCCTTGATCAGAATGGAACCTGGGACCCTTGAGTCTGCAGGCTGATGTTCTATCCACTGAGCCAAACTGGTTAGGGCAGTATTCTGTCTTTTAACCGCCCTACAAGATGATTCTGAAGTACTTTGAAGATTAAGAGTCACTATTGTAGATACTAAAAAAAATGTTTGTTAATTGTTGAATGAACAGTGTATTCCCTTTGATGCCTGCCCAGGACATTCTGTAAAAAAGTCCTCTGGCAGGTGGTTTTGACTACAAGTGCATTGGACATTTGTTTGGTTGAAAACAAACGCTTTCCCAGGGAAGAGAGTTGTCCAGCATTGAAACCAAGACCTGGCACTGCCAACCACTATAATTGAAGCAGGGTCTTCCAGAACTAGGCAGGGGGAGGAAGGCAGGCAAGATCCTCGTGGTTACTATTGGTAAGAACAGCAACTGCTCACAGAATCAGTGTTGCCAGGAACCAGCAGGGCATGAAAAGTTATGAGAGGAAATGTGGCCTGGCCTTACATTTACATTTTCTTTTCATCATGTTGACATGCACACTGTATGGCGAAAGATAGCTCATTCCAAATAGCACAAGATGTTTTCCTGTGTAGCCCAGCCTCTGTGCTGCACTAGTGTCAAGACACATGGGGACAAAAGCACATCTGGTCAAATGATCTCCTCAGTTACACATGTACAACTACTAATGATTTCAATGGGAGTTGCCCATAATCACCAAGGGTAGATTTGGCCCATGCAGTTTAAGTTGAACTAAAGCCCAATTTGTAATACTTTAGTTGAAAACCAGCAGTGATTATAAGACTAGCATGTGATTAAAGCTTCACCTTCAAATCTGCTGCCCAGAAATAAAAAAAGTTTAAAAAACCATTATGTATTTTTCCAACTTGTAGTAAAGTATGAATTGTTAAAACTTCCAGCCTAAGAAAAGAATTAAAGTATTGGGGGAAATTGGATATTCAGGATGGCTGTTTTTCATTACTCTGCAGCTAATGAAAAAAGTGAGACTTCAAATAAGATTCTGCTTTCATTGTTTCTATTTCCCCAAAGGACCTTCATCATGTCTTGGGAACCCATATCAACAACTTTTTATCTGAAGTTGGTCTAAACCTAGAAGGCTTGTTATGAATTTTCAAATCCTTAAATTTTAATTATAACTTTAAAATTCTTCATCTCCATTTGCTAATGTCATGTGATAAACTATCATAACACTCAGTGGCTTAGAACAGTCATTTATTTGTTCACAATTTTATGGGGAAGGAATTCACAAAGGACTCCCTTGGCCATTTGTCTCTGCTCCCCTGGAATTCGCTGGGGCAGCAGGGGCTATGGAGTCTATTTCCAAGGTGGTTTTTTCACTATCCAATGCCAGTCTTTCCCTACATGGCCTCTTCATGTGGCTTGGGCTTCACACTGCATGGACATAAGTCTCAGCAAAGTCATCCTTCTTCTCCACTGGTATTCTTCCAATGGACAGAGAGAGGAACCTGCCAGGCTAGTTAATGTCTTACTTAAAACTGGGACAATGTCACTTCTATCATATCTATTAAACAAAGCAGTCATAAGACCCACCCAGACTCAAGGGGAGAGAAAACAGATTCTGCCTACTCTTGGGGGAAAGATAAGCACATGTAGAATATAGGAGATATTGTAACCATCTTTGAAAAACAAAGTCTGCCACATTTCTCAACATTTGAACGAGCTCAATGGATCCTCCTATCAACAGCCATTATAGATGTTTGTGACCAGGTTATAACACCATGTTCTATGAACACAAAAGACAAATAGCATAATTTCCTGTTATTAAATATGCAGAAACCATTCATTCTCTATACAAAAGAAACTCTGTGGCCATATGTAAGTATTTATTTTAAATTACTAAACTAAAAGTCAAGATGAAAATGTGGACAAAAATAAATAGGATGATTTCAAAATGATGGAAGTTTGCTCAATTACCCTTTTTATAGGTAAGAAGGTCTGATGAGATTTTCTACACACAGAGCCAATTTGTTTTAGTTTGGGTTTCTCCTAAAAAGACTCTGAGACAAGGACTTGGTCTAGTTGTCAATTTGAAAAGTGATCCCAGAAAGCATATGTGAGGATATGGGGAAAGTGACAGGGAAGGAGGAAATCCACTAAAAGGCAATTCAATGAGTGGGTTACCCATGTGGGCAACCGAGGCCCAATCTCACTGGAGGAACTACATGGAGTGCATCTCAGAAACATGCTGCCAGATGATGGAAAGCCTGGTTAATTTAGGCACCGGCCACCACCCTTGGTTGATGGTTGCTCTGGCAAAGCACTTATCTCCTGCTCTCAGTTGAGCAAGTTTTTGTGATGCCAGAGAAATCCTTCAGGCTGAGAAGAGTGATGCTGGAGCTTAAGGTGGGAAGTTGACTATGCTAGAAACTGTCTACCACACATGTTGGTGAACACAGGTGTATCAGGGTCTGGGACAAGAGAAGGCAATTGTTAGATGGATTTTGAAGTGTCATAATCACTATCATTTCTTTGGCATTTACTACATTCCAAGTGCTTTATATGTATTACTAGAAGCCCAGTGCACAAAATTCATGCATGGGATGGGGGGCATCCCCTCAGCCCAGCCTGTAACCTCTCTAATCCGGTATCCCTTGGGGAATGTCTGACTGCCAATTTAGGCCCAATCCCAGTAATCTGGCCTAAATCTGCAGTCGGGCATCCCTTTCACAATCCTCGACTGCTGGCTCCTAATCACTTACTTGCCTGCCTGGTTGCCTCTAACTGCCCCCCACTACTGGCCAGGTTGCCCCCAACTTCCCCCTCCCTGCCAGCTGGTCACCCCTAACTGTTCACCGTTGCTGGCCTAGTCGTCTCTCACTGCCCTCCCTGCCAGCCTAATCGCCCCCAACTGCCCCCTCCTACTAGCCTGGGTGCCCCCAACTACATCCCCTCCCACCAGCCGGGTTGCCCCTAACTGTCCCCTCCCATCAGCCTGGTCACCTCTTACTGCTCCCCCTCACCCCTCTGCCAGCCTGGTCACCCCTGACTGCCCCCCCCCGATGCTGGCTGTCCCCTCCATACCTGCCTACCCCCTTTCTGGCCTGGTTGGCCCTCACTAACACCACTGCCAGCCTGGTCGCCCCACACAGCCTGCTTATTCAGTCATTTGGTCATCTCTCACTAACTCCCTCACCAGCCTTGTCTCCCCATGCAGCCTGATGTTTGGTTGTTGCTGTGAGAGTGTCCTGACCAATTTGCATATTACCCTTTTATTAGTATAGATGTTATTGGATCATAACAATTATGAAGTATAAGTATTATTATTATTTTATTTTTTTATTGTTCAGTTTATTAATTACATTGTTCCACCTTTTTTTATCCCCCTATAAATCCCCTCCACCCTGTACCCATCCCACCCTCCACCCTCACCTCCCCCCACCACTGTCCTCTCCCATTGTTGCAAGATTTTGTCCAATCTCTTGCTGCACTTTCCACACTCCTTTTATCCTCAAGAATTGTCAGTCCATTCCCTCTCTATGTTCATGATTCTGTTATATTCACCAGTTTATCCTGTTCATCAGATTATTAATTCCCTTGATTTTTAGATTCATTTGTTGATAGATGTGTATTTGTTGCATAATTTATATTTTTACCTTTTTTTCCTCTCTTCTTAAAGAATATCTTTCAGCATTTCATATAATATTGGTTTGGTGGTGATGAACTCCTTTAGCTTTTTCTTATCTGTGAAGCACTTTATTTGACCTTCAATTCTGCATGATAGCTTTGCTGGATAGAGTAATCTTGGTTGTAGATTCTTGCTACTCATCACTTTGAATATTTCTTGCCACTCCCGTCTGGCCTGCATCGTTTCTGTTGAGAAATCCACTGACAATCGTATGGATGCTCCCTTATTGGTAACTGTTTTTCTCTTGCTGCTTTTAATATTCTCTCTTTATCTTTTGCTTTTGGCATTCTAATTATGATGTGTCTTGGTGCGGTCCTCTTTAGATTCCTATATTTTGGGGCTCTGTGTACAGTGGTAATGGCTGCAGGCACCTCCAAGAGAAAGCCGCCGCTGGTCTCCACCCATTGCCAGACAACACTGTCACTCCCCAAATGAGTCTGCACACCCAAAGTCTCGCCCAGGGTTGTAAAACAAAGCTGTCCGGTGGTCTCCCATATGAGGGAGCACATTGCATGTCTGTGCTGTCATGCACTTTATGCATGCAAACTGCTGTTCTAAGCTACATGTACTCTCCTCAAACTCAGAGACCTCTGTCGTGCCTGGTTTTTACAGTGTGTACCCGGACCTCGGACCTCGGACCTCGGACCTTGCCTGGAACTGGGGAATCTGTGCAGTGGGACATCTCCACCCTCCCTGTTGGAGAAATCCAGCCAGGATTACTGCTGCCAGCCCTACAGCCCACGCGCGCTCAAGGCTCCTAACCTTTGATTCTGTGTGTATCTTCAAGGCTGTGCTCCACTGCTCTTCTGAGTCTCAGTGTCCCACCTTTACTTTTATTTGTGGAATTTTCACTCAGCCAGCTTTGTGGTGATTCTGGATGATGTTTGTTTTGTTCTTATGTTGTAGTTTTAAAATGGTTGCACGGGGCAGCACAATAGGTGTTTACCTATCCCACCATCTTGGTTCCTCCATCAATATTATTATTTTTTAATAGATGAGGAAACTGGGATTCACAGAGGTTTAGTAAGTTCTCCAGTTATTTTGACACAAAGTGGTGGAATTGAGATATGAACCTCATCTTTTTGATGATAATTCTTGATCTTAACTATGACACTATCCTAAAAACACAATCGTGCCATCACTATATCTCATCTGGACCCTCACAGTAGTCTTCCAACTCCTCTTCCTGATGTCACTCTTACTATGCAAAGAGTTAAGAGTGTTTTTTTTTAAAACACAAATCCACATCATGTTTTACTGCTCCACTGGATTCTCATTGATTTGGACTAATATCCTAAAGCCATACCAATTACCTACAAGACCCAGCATAATCTAATTTCACTTTAGCTCTTCAACTTTTTTATTATTGATACTATTAAGAATGTCTCCCATTTATTACCTCTTCAATTTTAATTCATCTCCACTGCCCGTATACACGATGGTTCTAAGAAATTCATCAACGAAGTTTAATTTTATGTTTAAGTCATTCACTTAATGTTAACTCAACATATACCAAGTGATTTTATCATGGAGATTTTTTTTTCAAGAATGCTTATCATCATCCAGAGAAGTTATAGTGTGAGGTACTCTGAGATAGTCGATGATTCCCTCTTTGGGTGAATTCTCAGGAATTAGTTTCTCTAGTTTCCTCTAGGCATATTTTTGTTTTGTTCATAGAAGGTGTTGAATGTAGCACTAAGTTCATGGAACTAAGAGGGTTAACTTTATTTAAAATTAGACAATTGACACCTTTTACTTTTAAATACTCTCCAAATTTTTATTACATGAGCTGTAAAGATCAAATTTAATAATAAGATGAGAATACTGCAGTCTTATTAGATCCAGGCTCAACTTTTTCTAACATCTAGTCTTCTGATTTATGACTCATCTGAAACATAATCATTTTAAAGACTCCATCATAACAACATTGTTAAAATGCTAGATAAATTTCACTGTGGATATCAAATGAAAAAATGTACCCTCTGTGAATGATATGTTTCATGACACAAAAAATGGAATTCACATGAAATTTTATGTGTTTTAGAATGAAGTAATCCCTAATCTGTGCAGGGAGTCCATAAACACTAATGTTATTTATGGAATACAAAACTGTGAGACTTGGCATGCTGTCCCCTTGGTAGTGGCTCTGCTGAAAACTGCAATAAAGTCCACCTGTTCAGACTCCATTATAACTTCTGCAAATGAAAGGCAGGCCGATGAAGTCCAGAAGCTGTCTTTAATGTGCAACTTTCAGAAATCATCTCATTACCTGGATCCCCACATCAGAGAAAACTCAAAAGCTCAAAACAAATTTGTCAGGACATGAAGAAAAATGAATTTAAAAAATAACAACAGTTGCCGAAACCGGTTTGGCTCAGTGGATAGAGCATCGGCCTGCGGACTGGGAGCTCCCGGTTCCATTCCGGTCAAGGGCATGTACCTTGGCTGCGGGCACATCCCCAGTAGGGAGTGTGCAGGAGGCAGCTGGTCGATGTTTCTCTCTCATCGGTGTTTCTGACTTTCTATCCCTCTCATTTCCTCTCTGTAAAAAATCAATAAAATATATTTTAAAAAATAACAACAGTTAACCAAGTAATATTCCACTTCCTTTCACAAATATTTCTTCCTTGGGCAGACGACAATGGTCAGTGCATGGTCCTAGCCTGGGATATTCTAGAAACAATGCTTAGAAACGGGGCTTTCCTGTCGTGGCGTCCTGCAGGGTGATAGTGTGGGTGCTCCTCTGAAATCTTGGGGCTGGAGGAGCTCTGCCCCAAGGGAGCAGACTTGAATATCCAATGAAACAGTGGATTCATGAGCTGTGGAAATGAGGACAGTCATATCTTCTCTCCAGAGTTCAGTTTTCTTCTCTGAATAGAACTTTTGAGTTCTGAAAGCTCTGTGATTCTACCTTTTTTATGCCAAAATTATTTCCAGGTTATTGTTCCTTTAAATAACTTAAGGCCAAGTAAATAAAAATAATTATGAAATCCAGTTTAGGCCCTAGCTGGTTTGGCTCAGTGGATAGAGCATCGGCCTGTGGACCAAAGGGTCCCTGGTTAAATAACTGTCAAGGACATGTACCTCCATTGCAGGCTCCTCCCAAGCCCAGACTCTGGTTGCAGTTCATGTAGGAGGCATCCAATCAATGTGTTTCTCTCACATTGATATTTCTCTCTGTCTTTCCTCTCTTTCCCCCTCTCTAAGAAATCAATGGAAAAAATATCCTTGAGTGAGGATTTAAAAAAAGAGAGAGAAAGAAAAGAAATATGGTTTAGACAAAAGTTCCGTGCTTCTATATTCACTATTTCATTTTTTTGAACCAGAAACCAAAAGCCCCAAATTATTATTTCACTACTTTGCTCCCTGTACTTACAGGCTTACAAGTATTGATCTCCTTGTGCTTTTTGGATAGCCTATTTTTCCAGCTCTCTGTGGGGGCATGAGAATGGTTTGCTTTCCTCATTTCTTCCAAATTAGGGCCACATGGCCTTCTCACCGGGTTCCTGTTGAGAAAAATGGGATTTTAATCTATGAGAGTTAATTGCCATCAAGGTTGGTCTGTTCTTCTACTGAAACCAGAGTCCACTTTTCTTAGGCTCAGCCTTTCCAAAAACCAGCCTAGTCTAATTACCAATGTGGAGGGAAGGGCCTCTTGTGCGTGAAATGCCTGTGCTCCCCGACTTAATCTGCTACTTCCCCACATCCTCCTGATTGCTTCCATGTCTACTACTTTCCCAACATCTATATTTGTATTCTTACCTCCTCAGTGCATGTGTGTGTGTGTGTGTGTGTGTGTGTGTGTGTGTGTGTGTGAGAGAGAGAGAGAGAGAGAGAGAGAGAGAGAGAGAGAGAGAGAGAGAGACAGAGAGAGGGGAAAGAATGGGCATCTTCTGAGCCCTGTTTTCTTTCCAGGGTCAGTTTCTTGACCTTCTTACCTGAGACACTGAAGTTCAATTATCAGGTGGGGAGTGACCATGATAAGTCTAGATGACAGGTTAAATCATTTTTAAAGAACATCAAGGAATTCTCCAAGTCCTTTGGATGTGTTGTCAATTTTTTTTACTGTTTTTTGACATCTTTTCCTCTTTGCATGATTCTGTTTCATTGGAAATTTCTTAGAGTGAATGCACTGCCAGTCTTGGTGACATTTTGGTTATGTTTAGGTCTTTAGGGTAAAAATAGTCTCTTGTGATGTTTATGAGCTTGTAAGTATTAGGATGAGAACCTCTTTTTTGCATTGCCTCATGTTTGTATGGTGTGGGAGTTAGAAGTAAGCCCCTGTTGCTCATTGCCCCACTTTTACTTACATTTAGGGAATAAAAAAGAGGTATGCCATGGGTTAGTTTGGGAGAAAGAACATTATATAGCACTTGCCCTCTTTTTCTCTGTTTCTCTGGCTCTGTCTTCTTTTTCTATATCTATTATCTATGGAGACAATGCTTATGTTCTACTGATGGTCAGAAGGCTTGCATTGCCCAGCTCCAGAGACAAAAGAAGTAGACAATCTTGTTAAATTCAAAGGTGAAGTATCAATGTTTTTAGTCACAACTTTAAAGCCACATCCCCCCATCTAGCTTTGCTGCTTCTCCTTTTTCATTTTCTTCTTCATTTTGATGTCGAAGTATCTGATTCCCATGTCTTTCTTTCATTTTTCTCTGAACCCTGGAGAGGAGTTATCGTCCCTAACTCCCTTTCAGTTGGAGGCCTGAGACATTTTCTGCTCCTACATTTTCCACGTTTTGGGATGTTTCATGAGACTGAAAGAAACTTCCAGAAATTTCTTGCAAATAGAAATTAGATTAACCTTTCAGAACCAATTAAGACAAATAACAGTGACACAAGGGGAGTTTACTTAGCAACATAACAGTCCTCAGGATGGAACGATTTAATCATCCCCACCGAAAATGGAAATGGGAATAATGACCTCGCCTCAATTTTCAGAAACATTTAAGCTCATAAACACATGTCCTTTTGGGCTGCAGTTTTTCAGTAATCAGGTTCTGCTTTTTACCCACCTGTGCAACAGTAGGGATTAGTCGAAAATTTTCAATTACACATCATACCACACGCATGCTGTGTGGGAAATTCGGCATGTAAAAAATACAATTTCTAGCTTTCAAAACAAACATGAAAAGGGATATTACACAGGGTGGTTCTGGGGAAAGGAAGACGGAACGTAATGGTTTTGGGTGCATGGGGAATTGTGGATGTTTAATTGAACAGAGCTGGCATTGAGTAAGGGAAGCAGAGAGTTGCAGAGGTCAACCTGTTGGTAGAGTCCTGCACTTTAATACTCTTCCATGACCACCTGTAATATGTACTGATTTGGGTTTTTAGTATTTGGCTTTCTGAGGCAAAAAGACAAACACCTTTCCATACAATATTATACCTTAGTGTATTATGATTATTTGACCCTTAAGGAAAAAGGCCAGCTAATGAAGGGCTCTAGAAAAGACTTTCTATGAAACTTGAAGTTGACTTACAAGTCCGACTTCTATGAAGTTGGAACCATTTTGAAAATAGAAGTACAGTATATTCAAAATGTTACTTACTTTTTCAGTGTTTTAAAACTTATTACAATTATGAAGTTATGTGCAAATGGAAAAGGTTTCTAAAAGCTTTGAGTTTTCTCATAAATATTTTATATGGCTACAGGTAAAATGTTTTTCTTTTTCTGGTGCTCCTGGCAAATCTTCAGTTTCTAGAAAATAAAAGGGAGATTAAAACATAGGGGAATGCTTTCTCTGGTGTGTACATCAAGAATGCATTATCCAGGCCATTTCTTTTTTAAAAAAAAAAACTTCAAGGAAAATAATTTTAAATATAATAATATTACATTCAATAAACATGAATACTTCAAGAAAAAATATTTTAAATATAATAACATTACCAAAACGGTGCTAATGTAGTATAATCCAGGCCATTTCTGATAGGTCTCCAGGTAAATGACTTTCTGGTTGGAGAGTGAATTTTTGTCCCTTGACCTGGTACCTCCCAGTCTGCTGGCCTGGATGCTTTCCTGTGCACCTGTGAGAATGTTCAAGGAAGCAGCTCACAGTCACTTTTGAACTTCTTGGAGAATCTGCAACCGCTTGATTTTAAAAACATGAATGCTGGAGCACTGCCTGATTGTGAAAATACTTTTTAAAGACATTGTAATGTGCTTTTCAAGGCCCAAATTCAGACACAAAAATAAGTTCAAAATTGAGCTGTGCATAGGTAGAGGGCAAATATTTGAAAACTATAATGATAAATTTAAAGTAATGGGATGTTTGGGGAATTGTGCTTGGGCTATCTTCTTTTATGACTTGCAAAATAACTGTCAGATTTAAGATAAAAGTAGAGTAAATGCATTTAAATTGATGTTTCTCCAACAGGTTTCTTTGCAATCAATTCAATAAAGTCATGTATGTTTGGTTGAAAAATAGTCCCGTACCTCTGGGAAGGCTGTGTTTTTCAAGGGAGCATTTTTGGGAAAAGGAGCACATGGCAGAGAAGAGGAAGAAAGTGATATCAGCTTGTGTGAGATGGTCGTTGCCATGGAGAGCATTGCTGATTGTATAGTTGAATTTCGTTTGAGTAGGGTTGAGCCCCAGCTTTAACGTTTTGGTTCAACCCTAGAGGGCCAGAACCTAGAGTAACTCCATTTCACTGGCTGCTATAGTGAGGGGGTCACAGGTAGATATGTAACCAATAGAGTGAAGTGCATTACAAAAAAAAAAAGTTGTCAAGTTAGATGTAGTATCTCTTTTAAAGGATAGTCTATGGATTTGAGGCCTGAAATTTCCATAGACATTTTGCTACCAGGAGAGGGAAAGCCGGCTTGAGTATAATCCAACAAGGGAAAGCTAATCAGTATATATCATTTTTTTGGCCACTGGGATTAATTTAGAAGCAAACACATAATTAAACATAATTAGATAAGCCATTAAGGGAGAAGCTGGTAACTTCTCTTCATTGATTGAGAGAACGTAAGTTTTCACTTCTGAGTGATATGGTATGAGAATCTGAGGTCATTTGGTTACAAGAAAGAAAGGTGACCAGAGGACAGAGCCTACACATGAGAGGCAGAGTATTAACAATGGTAGAGAAATGGAGCTTTCAAACCTCTTCTTAAGTTTTTTACTTTCCTCAACTTTGAGTTTTGTGAGCCAAAATTTTCTGTTACAAATAAATGAATTGGTTGCGTTTGAAACATGAGTTAATTTAAATAAACTTGAATTAATGTTATTCCCCAAAGAAGAGTTGACTTGCTGTACTGTTGTGTGCTATCATACATACAAAAATGCACATTTATTTTTTAGAAGTGTCCTAAAGGAACATCAACATGTATAAGACAAAGAACAATGAAACATGCAAATTTAAATCTGCACCTTCCCTATGTAGGTCAAATGTCACAGTCACTTAGTTTCAACTGATTTACTGGAGAAAACACAAAAGCATATAATAAGAATCAGATGTATTACAAGTTGCATATAACTAATTGGATTCAACAAAATCTTGGAGATGTTTCTGCTTGTGTGTGTGTTTTTTTTTTTTTAACAATCCAACAATTTAGTCAAAATAGAAACTGTCTTTTTTCAGTTCAGAGCAACAAATGAAAAATATACAGTACAACATAAGAAAACAATGCAATTTTGTTCAATTGAAATATACACACACATACCAAGAAAACTACAAACATATATACACAAACACACAGAAAAATGTTATACAATGATATACACACCAATAATTTACCCAAACACAAAACTAAACTGTCTCACATGCAGAAATTCATGCGTACCAGTATACAAAGAAAGAGTATCTGCTTTATTTCAACAATTACAGTTTGCTCTAATGTGACAACCAAAATAATTGAAATACCCAGTGGTTATTAAATTTATGATAAATACTTTAATATTTGCATGCTTTTTCCTTCTTAAAAAAAGCAAAGAACAAAGCCATAAAAAATTATCCAAGAACCAAATCAAACCCTAATGTAAAACGAATGGAATTTGAAAAATGCCTTGAGCTTCTTTTTTAAAAAAATCTAAGATCACAGGCAGGTAGAACAAAGAAGAAGGAGGAAGAGGACAGAGGGCTTGGTAACAAAGAATAAAGAAAAACAAAGAGGAAGAGAATGTGAACTACAATTATGTTATTTAGCAAATGAATAATGGATAAATTAAAGAGTTGGAGGGAAATGCATAGACAATATTTCTAGGAAGTGTCATCATCAACATCATTATTATCTTCAACCAACCCAATAGTTTAGTTATGGTTATGATTATGTCAAAGTCATCTGAGTTGGTCAAGTCAGTTATCTTAATAAAAGTAATTTAAATTAAAGATTTTGGAATTACAAGAGCACAATCAAAAAGTATTCCGAAGATGATAATTGCAATACCTATTTTGCCCCTAAGGATGAAATGCCCTGCTCACAGTGCCAGTAAAATGGGCTCTTCCTGTTTTACACACTGTTTATTTAGGCCCTATGCTAGCATATTATTAAGCCAGATTTGGACATTTGATTCCAGGACAGCAAAGCCATAGACTGACCCACAAATTTGAGCATAACCTGGTACGAAGAGACAAACTGGACCAATCATATTTTCCACCTTAGGAATTGAAATTAAGAAAGACAATGGAATCTGCAGGCTGGCAATAAAACAGAAGCTGAAGAGTTGCCTTGAAGTGAATTTGAAGCATCATAAACCAAAGCCATGTTTAGCCAGAAGTTTGAAGAAGCAGATATTATAGAGGAGTGAGAGAGAAGGAAGCAGACTGTGGAATGTATAGAGTCCTGTAGATTCATAGGCTTAGTCATACTAATGGTGGAATGTAAAGAGACCTGCACTTCTACTTGCTGGCATTCCTGGAGATACTGTGATCCTCCAATTCTTCCTGAGGTGGGGACCCACTACAGCACCTATTTTGTGAGAGAATGGATTCTCCCAGTGGTGCCAAGTATATATTTGCAATAAACTCCCCCCACCCCCTTTTTTTGAGATCACTTGGATGAGTCTCTATTCTTGCAAACCAGGGATTTGGATGAAACACTTCTCAACTCATTTAAGCATTTCTGCCTCTAAACCTTCATATCATAATTACCTGGGGAGCTTGTTATAAATATAGTTTCTTGGAAAAGAACTCTAGAAATTCTGATTCAGTAGGTTGGAGAAAACCCTGGAGTTCCTCCCTCCCTCCCTCCCTCCCTCCCTCCCTCCCTCCCTCCCTCCCTCCCTCCCTCCCTCCCTCCCTCCCTTCCTTCCTTCCTTCCTTCCTTCCTTCCTTCCTTCCTTCCTTCCTTCCTTCCTTCCTTCCTTCCTTCCTTCCTTTATATTTAAAGGTAGCTGTCAGAAGACTGATAGATTTTGGAACCACTGCCTTGGTCAGGCTGTCCTTTCACTAGGAATCCTCTAATCCTGTGGTCCTCAAACATTTTGGTCTCAGGATCCAAATGTTTTCACTCTTAAACATTATTGAGGACTCAAAGAGTTTTTACTTAGGTGTGTTAGTTCATCAGTATCTATCACATTAGAAGATAAGATTGAGAAAGTGAAAATTGTTAAATTTATTGAAAGTGGTAAAACAATTACATGTAGCACTAATTTCCTGGTGCTGCTATTGATAAGTGACTTAACAACTGAAATTTATTGTTTCACAGTACCATAGGCAAGTTTGAAATCATGGTGTAGGCAAGGTTGGTTTCTTCTGAGGGCTGTGAGGAAGAATTTGTTTTCATGCCTCTTTTCTAAATTCTGGGAGTCTCAGGTGTTCCTGGATTTGCAGATGACATTCTTCCATTGTCTTCACATGATCTTACTACTATGTATGTCCGTTTCTGTGTCCAAATTTCTTCTCTTTATAAGGGCACAAGTCATATATATTGGCTCATCCTAATCACTTCAGCTTAACTTGATCATCTGCAAAGATTCTATTTTCAAGTAAAGGCCACCATCACAGGTACTGGAGGTTAAGACTTCAACATCTCTTGGGGAGACACAATTCAACCCATTGCATGTATTAACATAAAATATTTTTTTGTGTGGAAATAGCCATATTTTCCAACATAAAAAAATTGAGAAGATAAACATTGTTTTACATTTTTATAAATCTCTTTAATATCTGGTTTACTAGAAGACAGCTAAATTCAACTTCCCAATTTGCTAGGATATATCATTTTAGTTGAAGTATATAGGGAAAAATCTGATCTCACACATAAATATAGTTGGAAAAAAGAAAGTTGTTTTAAAATCATTTTCAGATAGTTGTGGATACATTTCCTATGGTACTATACCAAAACTTGACAAATTGTAATTTCATAAACATTACTTGTATGTGGAATTGAAACCATGCTGATAAATATTTCATAGGTTGTTACTTCAAAATTCACTGGTATGTCTTGCCATTTGAAGGGTTCTTTTATCTATGCATGCATGATTTTATGACATCAGCAATGGTCATTTAAAAATATCAATTTCCTGCCGAAACTGGTTTGGCTCAGTGGATAGGGCGTCAGCCTGTGGACTGAAAGGTTCCAGGTTCGATTCCGGTCAAGGGCATGTACCGTGGCTGTGGGCACATCCCCAGCAGGGGGTGTGCAAGAGGCAGCTGATCGATGTTTCTCTCTCATCAGTGTTTCTGACTTTCTATCCCTCTTCCTTCCTCTCTGTGAAAAATCAATAAAATATATTTTAAAAATATCAATTTCCGGAATTATGCAGATTTTCTAATTGTACAGTGGAAAAGTCCAATGTACCTTATGAGAGGATAAAAAAAGGGCACAGAATGTCTTAATAATTTTATAAAATATTTTTTACCTCATAGATTAACTGAGAGTGTCTCAAGGACCCCCACTGAGTCCCTAGGATATACTTGCGGAACTTATGTTCTAATCCATTCTTAATGAAGGAAATTCTAACAACATTCCAAGTACCACCTTAAATTCTCTCTTCTCCAGGCATCTTAGCTGATTCTCTGTGAAGATGAAATGGCCCCTTCCTTTATATAGCTCTATTTGTATACTTTCTATATGAGTCCCATGGGGACTGGATCTTATTCACATTTTTTTTTTATCACTGAAGGTAAAAAACATAGGGCCTTGGGACAAATATTTTGGGTTTTCAACTGGATTGAATTTATTATGTTGTTTTTATGCAAAATATCTTTTAATAATTAAGGGCCCCAGCTTTAACTGCTGCTATTGCCAGTGTTTACCATAATGTAAGCTTTTTCATCAATTAAAAAAATTCAGATTTCTCTACCCTGAGAAGGAAAATTGTTTGTAAAAATAAGTGCCACATATGTCTTCTTAAAATCTCATAGATATATCCTTAGGGTTTTACAAGTGTGTAGATTGTAGTTGGCCTGGCAAACTTCTCTTTTTTCCTTCACAATGCATATAAAAAGTCACCTTGCCTATCAATGAGATACCATTCAGCTTCTAAAGTAATTTCACTCATTATTATATGCTCTAAAGTCTTTTTTTGCATTTTTCTTTTATAGGAACCTCTGAGAGATGTCTGAGCAATTCAGAGAGGGAGAAATCTATTTCTCAATTCTCTTTTGTAGCTAGTGAGGGCAGGAGTGTTGTGTTATGTTACTCATGTCTACATGAGCACTTGAGAGGGTTATCCCAGTCACTCTAAAAAATAATGGATTATGTTTTTAGCCAGAATCCATTAGTTTCCAGAGGCAGAAATTCAACTAAAACTTAAGTAAAATAGGGAATTTGTGAGTAAATATTGGTTGGGTATAAGGTTTGTAGAATTGAAGAGCAGTTTCAGGCAAACAGGAATCAGGGCTGCTCCAGGGAATTCAGATATTGGAACTGGGACCAGAATGCTTTCAGAACTCTGTGTCTCTTTTTCATTTCTCCTTGTAGATCAGCTTTATCCTTAAAGCTAGACCCATGTCTGCTGCCAACAGCTCCTGGGATAATACTCTCTAGTATTGCCATCTCCAAGGAAGGGATGTTTCTCTTAGTAATAGCTGACAAATCTCAGAACCATCACATGGTCTTGTTTTGGATGACTTGCTCAATTCCTGGATCCTTGACCATGACCATGACTATGACAGTAAACTAGGCTTGGCTTGGATTGGGTCATAGGCCCACTGTAAGGTCAATTACTGCATCTAGGGAAGGGAGTCATGAAAGAAGATGCCAGCAATCCTTTGAAACTAATTATTGGAATGGGGGAATAAAAGTCTGGGGAGAAACAGTTCTCCCAGAGAAGACAAGTTCTGTTTTTAGAAAAAAGGAGGGTTCCTAGATAGACTAATTATTAATTGTACCCAACAATAACTGCCTGGCCTGTCTTCACAAAATCCCTTGTGAAGACATTTGAAAATACCACATCAGCCTGCCATGGCCAATTTAATCATGTTGTATGCTTTGGAGAAGTGACATCAATTAATATCTGTGGCTGAATGAACTTACTTATTTAATAATTGCATTTTAATATTTCAGGTTACATGGTTTCCTAGTATTGCAAATCAGCACTTCACAGGGAGCTGTTTGTTATTACTTTCCTATGGTAAGTAATGTGATGAAATTACACGGGTACCACTAGATTTTATACAGAATTGGAATTCACATTAGTTTCACCAGTTTCCCTAGGATTAGTCTGGGCCTGCCATATATTGTAGACTTCCCTGGGTAGCTATTACCTTGATAAGACCTTCATGAGGCCTGGATAGGTGGCCTAGAACCACTGTGAAATTCAGACCCTTTTAGTCAACTCTTCAATAACAAGCATAGGGGTTGGCACAGTAGATATAGGGTGACTGGTCACCGCAGAACAAACCCAATGGCTAGCTGCTCTTCCCCAAATAATTTTTGTGATTCCCATTTGTTGACAACCTACTTTAATTTTGAAAATAGAAGTCTCTCAAATATTATATTTGTTCTGCTGAGATCATCAGTGTTGATATCAGATTAAATACCAGAGAGCCTTTCCCCAGGTTTCCATCAATATTAGATTTCCTCTATTAAACTACCTCAATCTTTTTTCTTTTATAGAAGTTAATATAATTTATAATTATATACTCAGAAGTTTATTTGATTAATGTCATCTCTCTAACTATAACCTCATGAAGATAAGATAGGTACTATATCTTTTTTCATTGCTTGGATGCCCTCCGTCTCACACAGTATTTGAGACATTAGGTGCTCGAAACAATATTTGTTTAATGAATGAATGAGTAAAAGAGAAAGTACATTTTTAGTTATATTCCTTTGTGAAACAAAATCTTCTCTACACACAACAGGTAATTCTAAGTACCAGAGGAGGGGCACATAAAAAAAAAATGGCCGACAGCCAATATACAAAGTCAACATAGGCTTTTATTTTTTTAAAAACACGATTTTCAAAAGTGGCCTATGCCTTGTGATGCTCTTGAACACTGGCTGTAAATATGAAGTACACATGTTTTATATTTGAATACATGGAAGCAGGACGCATCTGGCTCTCACTGTGTGCACTAATAGGGGTGGTGGTGACTCATTGCTGCTCCTCTTGAGTTTTCTTTACGTCTTTGCTTTTCACACCACGGAGATTGACCAAAGGAGGCCAATAGTGTAACCATCTCCTAGAGCTGGTGCCCAAGGTCTTTCCTTCATCTACTGATCACTTCTGAAGGGAAAAGGAAAGAAAATGTTGAAGCAGCAGTCATTCTCACCTTCCTTTCTCTGAACTCCAGCACGTGTTTTTCAGTTAAATTGGAATAATTTATTTTCAAAGAAAATAGGAAAGCAATATTTTTTCACACTTTACAAGCATCAAAATATTAACCAAATTTTCATCTGTGTGTAACACATTGAGACTGTGTTCTAGTTCCAGCTCTGCCACTAATTAGTTGTGTAACTTGGGTGTTTTAACATTAACTTCCTTATTTGTGAAAAAAAAAATGGGTATACTAAGCTTTTTCCAGGTTTAACAACCAAGGAAGACAAACAAGTATTATATCCCTTCTTTGTAAGTTTACTTAATACAATAAAGTAATCATTTGCTCAAGAAAACTAGGAAATTCATTCATTCTTTCACTCATTCATTTATTATTTCTTTCTTTCTACAATTTTCCCTAGACCTGTAGTATAGGGGATAAGGTATGCACACAGGAGACTAAGCTTAAATTTCAGCTTTGCCAATTCCCCAACTTTGGGCAAGTTACTTACCTCTTTGTGCCTTATTACCTTAAATGTAAAGGGAGAACGATGGCACTAATATTAAACTCAAATGATTCTTGGGAGGATTAAGGGGTAAAAATCTATATTTTTAGAATATATAATAAATATATATTTAGAATATATAATAAATATTCAATAAATATTAGGTATTATTTATTGAGAAGTAACTTGGTGTCAGGCACATTGTTAAGCATTTGGGGTATAAGAATAAATAATGGGGCAGCTAGATTTCACTGTATCCAATCAAACTTCTAGATCAATGGATTATGACAAAATTTCATTCTGTCATGTTGTGGGAATTGGGACTTGGGAACCAGATCGATGCTGACACTCTGGGTATTGTTATTTCTGTGAATAAAAACTGTCCTATGTCTCTGAGACAGTGTGAGATGCTAACTTGCAGGTGGGAAAAAATCTCAGATCCTTCATAATTCTTGACACAATGTGGATCTAATCATGTGTCAAGGAAATGCAAAATACAAAAGAAAGAAGAGTTTAAACAACACTAAAATGATAGTATCAGCCAAACTCAGGATATAAGACTTAAGAGACTAATAACAATAAAATAAAATGCATGAACTTGTTTCAACCATCTATGTCCAGGCCTATGGCACAGAATGGGATCCTGGATAGTTGGTGGGGACTCTAATGCATGAGAGATGGTCAATAAATGTTGACCATTTCCCTTCTCTTCTTGTAAGTTTTGTAGATTAAAAGGTGGAGTTAATGTGGATAAGGAGATGTGGTGGGTAGAGGTAGTGAGAAAGTATCTGTTGGGAGAAAAAAAATGGCCAGAGATCTATACAGGTGACATTTAGCTGCCAGGATTTATAAAATTGGTGAATCATTGGAAGCTTTGAACCTGAGGAATGTCAGGATCAATTCTATATTTGGGGAAGGTAATTCTATAGATAGCTAGAAGAATGATTGGCAAGCAAAAGATTAGAATCCAGGAGATGAATTAGTTTTTGATGCTCAGGACTGATTGGAATAGAAGAAAGTCTGGATCAGAGAAATAGTTGGAAGGTCCATGGAGTTAAGAAGTCAAATCAGCATGAATCAGTATTAGGATGGAAAAGAAGGTATGAAGGTTAGTTCTCCATGAAAAGATGGAATTAAAATTATATACAAGTTCCTTATGGCCTCTTTTTGTTTTGCAATTCTTCTAATTCTTCTGATTGTTTTTGTTTCTATAGTCTTAATTAACAAAAATAGGAACTCCTGCTTAAGTTTCATACCAGTTGTTAATCAGGACCCTGGAACTAAAACACATTTATTTGTGAGGTATACAAGCCTACTGAGAATACTTAAAAATATATACGTTTTTATTGATTTTTTTAGAGAGGTGGGAGGGAGAGGGAAAGAGAGATAGATAGAAATGTTATTGTGAGCATTCGGCTTCTCCTATATGCTCCCCATTAGGGATCAAGCCCACAATCCCCCAGGCATGTGCCTGGACTGGGAATCAAACCAGTGACCTCTTGGTGCACAAAAATGAGCCACATCAATAGGGTTTAAGAATAATTTTGATCATAGAATATAAGTTATATTTTTGTATCCCTAGCTATCCATTTTTTAGATATATCCCAGCAACTTCTGTTCTTTATTGCTGATATCTTAACTGGTCTAAAATGAAATATGAGAATATATGTATCTGTGAATAATATAGTTATGATAATTGAAACTGGGAGTCAAGAATGAATTGGGGGACAAAATTGTGTGTGTGCACTATAACTGAGAGTTTTCCAAAGCACAGAAATTTGGATTTACCTATTGTTTAACTGCTTCTTGGTGAAATATCACTTGGGTGATACAATTTTTTTTTTATTATCTAGACTTTTGGTTTGGCAAAAGGAAACTGTAAGGGTCAAGGTGCAGGAGATGGGAGCCAGAGACCAAGACATTTTAAAAGGGGGGGGATTTATTACAGAGGAGGTAGAGAAACAAGGATTAGAGGAGGGGGAGGAGAAGAATGAGGGACCACAGCCGGGCTGCCTCTGCAGATTAAGGGACAGCAGTGAAGACACTTTTGAGGGGAGGAACAGGAAGGGGTTGGGCCTAGGGCTGAACAGGTGGGACCCAGGGCACTCAGCACGCGCTTATTGGTGGTTCAATGTCTTTGGGATGTCGGTTATGTCATAACTCCACCCACCAATTGAGGAGAGGAAGTATCTACCAGAAACCATTAATTGTGTGTCTTTGTAACAGAAGTACAGGATTCCATTAGTAAAGATACTTGGTCATAAATCCAGTCCTGCTTTATTTTATTTTAAAAATGGTGATGGTGATAGTGGTGGGGGAAATCTTATTTTTATTTACTTCTTATGTGAGGATAATCAAAGCACTCTTTGAGAAACCTAATTTAAGAGTGAATGTGCAATGGGGGAGTAAAACATGATAGCCTAATAGCTAGGGTCAGATGGCTTCATTCTGGGTTCCCTTTAAAGCTTCATTAGTTTCATTTTTAAAATAAAATGTGGCATAACTAAATATACCTCTGAGAGCTTTTAGGAGCATTCAATTAGATAATATATACAAGCCTTTCCAGAGTATCTGGCATATAGGAAGGGTTTAGCATTTATTAATTCCTTTGATATATCTTTTCATGAAGATCTTCAGAGCTTTCAGTAAGAAAAAGTATTTGTGTTTAAACCAATCCTAATATATAAAAACCCAGAGTCTATAATGACCAAATGGATGACTGGTCCATCCCTCAGGCTCCATTGATCAGGGGGTGGCTAACAGGGGAACCAGGTCCCTCAGGCCCCAATGAATCACGCTTGGTCCCTCCCCCAGCTCACAGGCTCCCATTGATGAGGGGATGGTTAACAGGAAACTGGAGTGGTGTGGGGACTGGCAGGCAGCTGGAAGGTAGGCCTCTTGGTCCCTCCTTCTGGCCCTCAGGCTCCAATCAGTTGGTGGCAGAGGTGGGGTGAAACTGGGGACTGGCTTCCTTAGTAGTCCTGTAGGTATAATCTCCAAAGGACAGGCCAGGCACCAACAGACCAGTGCCTCTGGCATGATCCTGGCAGCGGCTGCTGGCCTCCTGGAACTCGGCCTCAGGCACTGTGGTCACTTCCCCTCCCTAAACGCTCTACAAGGACAAAAGGATACTGCTAGCAGTGCCAGGGGTAACCATCGGTGCCTGACAGCTCTCCCTGTGCTTCCTCCAGGTCACTAGAGTCCGCCCATTCTACTCCAGAGGAAGTGTGATCACTACACATGGAGGGAATGTAGTAAAAAACAAAAACCAATGACCAAGAGAATGACGCAGTCAACGTCCGGAGTCTGGCTCAGGAGAACAGAGAGAAGGGAGAATTCCATAAGTTGGACAATGCCAAGATACTTCTGAGTGACTGCCTGGCGTGTGACAGTTGTGTGACCACAGAGGAAGGAGTCCAAGTTTCTCAACAGAACACTAAGGACTTCTTCCGTGTTCTGAACCTTAGTAAGAAATGTGATACCTCACAGCACAAGGTGCTGGCAGTGTCCGTGTGTCCTCAGTCTCTGCCTTATTTTGCTGCTAAATTCAGCCTCAGTGTTACTGATGCAGCCAGAAGGCTCTGTGGCTTTCTCAAAAGCCTTGGGGCGCACTGCCTTTGACATGAAGATAGCTTCAGACTTCACATGGGTGCAACTGGAATATTGTATCTTGAGAGGATTGCCCCAATGTACCTATCCTTTTATCCGATGATGAAAAAATCCCAAAGAACAAGAATGGAGACAGACTACTACTGTCCTTTAGGCTTAGAAAAACTTGGGAAGTGTCCTGCAAAGAGCTGAGACTTGGTTCTGTCCATGCACCTCAGAGAGATTGGATGAGAAAATGGCCCAGTTTGGCCCCGACTTTACCCATTTATGTTACTCTTGAAGGTGTCTTTGTCACAATGTGAATAAACTGCCACATTGTGAAACAGGGGCTCATACGAAAGTCTACATTCCCAACTTTTATTGAAATAGATCTCTTCTGCAGCTGTGGCCACCATCCTGAGATCAGGTCCTATCAACCAGGTCCTGTCCCTGGGAATCAAGGGGCACTGGAGTAGAGCACCCCTACTCCTGTACCCTTTTACATTCAGGGATTGAGCTGAACTCACTTTGGGGGAGGCCTGGAAAGGGTGACAGGTGTCACAGATGGAAGGATGGAGAACGGAGAGGCGGACACCCTGCTCGGTCCCTCCCTGGGTGGGGTCAGGCAGATGATGGCCAGCCAGCCCACCTCACAATTGGGTAAGATAGCATCCTCTGTATCCACCTCTCACCCCATGGGCCTGGCCACTCACCTCAGCTCCGGGCAGCCCTCTGCGTTCCATGACAGTGCACTCTGCCTTCATATGCTGCTCACCCTAAGTGAGAAGGAAGAGAGCAGTTGGCCCACCAACAACTACACAGAAAGATAGGGCTCATGGCTGGTGAGCACAGTGGCAGTGGTGGGAGCCTCTCCTGCCTCCACGGCAGTGATAAGGAGCAGCGAGCTGAGTGGCAAGGAGCAGTGAGCAGGTGGAGGTAAGGAATGAAGGGTCCTGGACTGCATGAGGGATTTCCAACTGTTGGCTTAGGCCTGTTCCCCATGGAGAATGGGCCTAGCCAGTATGTGGACATCCCCTGAAGGGTCCTGGACTGCGAGAGGGTGCAGACTGAGGGACCTTCCACCCCCAGTGTACAAATTTTGTGCACTGGGCCTGTAGTAGTAGTATAACTGGGAACTCTGCAAGAATGCTGAGGAAGAAATGGGATGAGGATATTTCTAGATATAAGAGCCAGAAAATTGTTAGAGGGGAAATAAAAGAAAGATGAACGAAATTAACAGTAATCAAAATGCTGGAAAGTGACAATCAACTGTTAGTCTCAAGCAACATAGTAGGTACAGTGGGAGGTAATGGACTAGGGGTTGAAGAGCAAATTTCAACATCACTCAAGTGGCCTCAGGAAGTTATTGGCTTTCTCTGTGCCTCAGTTTTATCCTAAGTAAGCACCATCTGCTGGACTCTGAAGATTAATGTGTAAATCAGATGAAAAATAAAAAAATAAATCGTGGAAGGAGCATATAAGCTCTACTGTCAAATGATGCTATTCAAAGGCAATAAAGACAAAGACAAGGCCCATCAAACATGCCACCACTATGAGGCCTGGACATTAGCCTTCCAGGGGATGTTAGGAAAAAATTTGACCGCTGAGCCCTGAAGAGGTGTTGTGACTACTTTTACTTCCTTGAAGACAAACAATAAATATTTCAGCTGCTCTTGCTCTGGGTACAATCACAACCATGGGAAGGATGTAAAATATCACTGGGATGACATGCTACAGAGCAGCTGGCTGGCTGGAGGGGCCCCATACACGTCACAAGAAAACTCATACCCATAGGGAAGGCAGGAGACAAAAATAATAACAATAATTCTTGGCACTCACATGGCATCTTTCATCTGAAGAGCTTCAAGTATTTTACAGATGTTATATCCATTAAAATGTATGTGGCAAGCATTACTCTCCCTGGATTACAGATGGGGAGGGGACTGTAATCCTGTCATTCAGACTAAAAGTGGAATAAACATCTAATTACCTTTGAGAGGAAGCCTTTCTAATGTAACCCTTTCCTTCTGCCATTCCCCATTGCTCCTGAGTGGATAGGACAAGTCACGTCCTTGGGTCTGGAATATCTGCTGCAGGTATCCAAACACTGAAATGAGATCACCTCTCAATCTTTCTTTCCCAGACGAAACAGATTTAACTTTTTGAGTCTTTCTTCAGAAGCCTTAGCTTCCTCTTCCTTGTTTCCCTTCAACCTGGAGGTGGTTTTTAAGTTGAGTAACTAAAACCAGTGCCTGGTGCTTCTGTGTGAATCTGTCAGTGACTTTACCTGAATAAACCCACAGTCTTGAGGTTAGATTTGTGTTTTTGCAGCTGGGCCCTAATGGTGATATGTTGTTTTTGATTTTGGCATTTTTCTGATAAGGCTGTGACTTGTATTTATGAGTTTTAATAACTCCTTTGTTCCTTCTTTCTTTAATTTGGGAGTTCAACTTGTTTTAAGAAGGCAACGTTTTTGTTTTGCTGGTGGTTTCTTATACTATACAGAAGTTTTTCAGTTTGCTGTAGTTCCAGTCATTTATTTTTGCTTTTACTTCCCTTGCATTTGGGGTCAAATTCATAAAATCCTCTCTATGACCAAAGCCCATAAACCTAGTACCTAAATTAACTTGTATATATTTTATTGTTTCGTGTATTATATTTAGGTCTTTGAGCCATTTTGAGTTCATTTATGTGTAACTTTGGGTACTGAACACACAATGCAATATACTGATGATGTATTTAGAATTGTACACTTGAAACCACATAATTTTGTTAACCAATGTCACCCAAAACATTTAATAAAATTTAAAAAAGGCAAAGTATCCCACTCTTTTAACATAGCAAATATTATTTTTTTCACATTCCATTTTGCCTTTAATTGTATTAATCTTTTCACAGGGTTAAGGTAATATCATACATATCATTATAATTATTTTTTAAAAAATATTTATTCTTGAGATTATTAAAGATGTCCCCCTTTTTCTTCCCATAGCCCCCCTTCCACCCAGTTCCTGGCCCACCACCCTCCACCTCTCTGAGAATTGTCAGTCTTTTCCATTTCCATGCCTCTGATTCTATTTTATTCACTAGTTTATTCTGTTCATTAGATTTCTTATTTGTTTGATTTTTAAATTCAATTGTTGATAGATATGTATATGTTGCCATTTTGTTGTTCATATTTTTTATCTTTTTCTTCTTCCTCTCTTAAAAAATACCCTTCAGCATCCTATATAATTCTATATTATAAAAGGCTAATATGCAAATAGACTGAACAGCAGAACAACTGGAACAACTGGACAACTGGTCACTATGACATGTGTTGAACACCAGGGGTGTGCGTGGAACCTGGCAGGCATTGGCCGTGGAGGGGTGGAGCAGGTAAGTGGGGGCACCAGACCAAGGTGGAGCACCGGTAACTGTCATTGGGGTGAGACTCTGGTGGTTACTGAAAATTTTTTGCTCCCGTGTGCCACAGTCTCACCTGGAATTTGCACTTGCTGGTGACACTGGCCCTACTCACACCCACTGCTGGCTGGTCCCGATTGCTCGGCACTGTCAGCAGGTGTGAGTGGTAGCTGACAGCACCAGTTGCCCCTAATGGCTTCTCCAGCTCCCCCTGATCCTCAGGGGTGATTGTGGCTCCTGAGGGGCGATCGAGGCAGCAGCTGCCACTTGCACTGCTGATAGTGCTGGCCCTGCTCACACCTGCTGCTGGTGCCAGCCCCAATTGCTCTGCACCTTCAGCAAGTGTAAGCAGGGCAGGCACTGTCAGCATGTGGGAGTGGTTGCCAGACAGGGCATGGGTCTGTGGCAGAAGGGGCCAAGTGGGGGTGCAAAGGATGAGATGAGACCCACCCCTATATCTACTGCAGCCTCAAAGGTGTACAAATTCATGCACTGAGCTCAACTTTCATATAATACTGGTTTGGTGGTGATGAACTTCTTTAGCTTTTTCTTGTCTATGAAGCTCTTTATCTGACCTTCAATTCTGAATGACACCTTTGCTGGGTAGAGTAATCTTGGTTGTAGGTACTTGCTATTCATCACTTTGAATATTTCTTGCCACTCCTTTCTGGCCTGTATAGTTTCTGTTGAGAAATCAGTTGGCTGTTATATGGGTACTCCCCTTGCAAGAAAAAGCAAGCTTTTCTCTTGCTTTTTAAAATTTTAATAATATGTTTTATTGATTTTTTTACAGAGAGGAAGGGAGGATAGAGAGGTAGAAACATCAATGAGAGAGAAACATCAATCAGCTGCCTCCTGCACACTGCTTACTGGGTATGTACCCATGACCAAGGTACTTGCCTTTGACCGGAATTGAACCTGGGACTATTGAGTCCGCAGGCCAATGCTGTATCCACTGAGCTGAGCCAAACTGGTTAGGGCTCTCTTGCTGCTTTTAAGATTCTCTCTTTGTCTTTAGCCCTTGTCATTTTAATTATGATGTGTCTTGGTGTGGTCCTCTTTGGGGTTCCTCTTGTTTGTCATTCTCTGTGCTTCCTGGACTTCTAAGCCTATTTCTTTCACTAGGTAAGGGAAGTTTTTTGTC
The DNA here is from genome assembly GCA_027563665.1 of Antrozous pallidus. Classification (NCBI taxonomy): domain Eukaryota; kingdom Metazoa; phylum Chordata; class Mammalia; order Chiroptera; family Vespertilionidae; genus Antrozous; species Antrozous pallidus. The sequence goes on along the minus strand of CM050508.1, from coordinate 25,558,768 downwards.
ATTATTTCTTCAAATAGGTTTTCAATATCTTGCTCTCTCTTTTCTTCTGACACCTCCATAATTTGGATGTTGGTATGCTTGAAGTTGTTCCAGAGGCTCTTTACACTATCTTCATATTTTTGGATTCTTTTTTCTTTTTGTTCTTCTGGTTGGTGTTTTTTTGCTTCCTCCTATTTCAAATCTTTGATTTAATTCTCAGGATCCTCTGGTCAACTGTTGAATCCCTGTATATTATTCTTTATTTCAGTCAGTGTATGCTTAATTCCTGACTGGTCCTTTTCCATGTGTTTGGCATCCTCACTAAGATCTTTGAGAGTCTCACTAAGTCCCTTGGAGGTTTCTAGAAGATTCTTGAGTAACCTTATAACTGGGTTTTGGACTTTATATCCAGTCATTTGCTTTCTTCCATTTCTTTCATTTGTGACATGTTTCTTTATCTCTGCATCTTGGCTGCTTCCCTGTGTTTGTTTCTATGTATTGAGTTAAGTCTCCTTGAGTTGATAGAGTGGCCTTGTGTAGTAGGTGTCCTATAGGGCCCAGAGGATCACCCTCCCCAATCACCTGAGGTGGACACTACAGGTGCACTCTGTGTGGGCTATGAGCACAGTCTTATTGTAGTTGAGACTTGATTGCTGTTTGTGTCACTGGGAGGAATTGACCCCCAAACCAATTGGCTATGAGGACCAGCTGAGACTACAGTGGGAGAACTGCTGTGTAGGGAGACACCCTTATAGAGTAGGACTTGTTTCATTGGGGCTTTGGTGCTCACTGAGTCTGCCCATTGAGTGTATCGCTTATGAATGTGTACAACTGTAATCTAGTGTGGTCTCACACTGACTACTGGGTACACTGGCTCTTGGTTCCCCAGGGAGGTGCAAAGTCAGCCACTGCCTGGGACACCCAGCAGGAGCTACACAGAGAAATCAACAGATTCCTCCTCTTTGTATTGGGTTTGGAAGTGCCCAAGACGAGGTCCAACTGTGAAGCAAGGCAGGCTGTTGCTGTTGCTAGGTCTTGGGCCTTCTATTGATAGATTTGAGGCTCCTTGACCTAGCTGCAGCTTATTTGAGATTTTCAAGGCAAAAGCTGCTGCAGACAGCTTGGATGGGGTTGTAAATTGGATGGGGCAGGATCTCAGGGAATCACCAGGGCAGAGCAAACAGAAATGGCTGCTAGTCAGCCCTCATACTGGGGGGTAGGGGTGTGTGACAGCATAGGAACAATGACCGCTGCCAGCATCTCAGTCTGAGAGAAAGCTGTCCCTGAGTTCCTGCGCATGCCAGATAGTCCAGTTTCTCCTTGTACATGTCTGTGTCCCCCAGAGCCTTGCCCAGCACTGGAGCTGGGAGGAAACATGACCTTGTAAGTTCAATTCATGGTACAGGCCTTTTCAGAGGAACAGCTGGGTCTCCAGCAGCCTCTGTGTCACTGAGCCCCAATCTGCACTGGTTTTTACAGCCTGTAGTTCTTACTGCCCATAGGGACCTCTTTTCCCAGCTCTGGGATCTTGGGCTGGGTCCTCTTGCTCCTCTAAGCGGTTTCCGCAGAGATTATCTCCCTCCAGATTAAATAAGCAGTTCACGTGGGTGCCCGACCAGTCCGTTCTGTGCTTCCGCACCTCCTACTAGTCTCAGTGTGCTTTATTCTTTACTTTCCTAGTTGTTGGACTTCCATTCAGTCAGCTTTCTGGCAGTTCTGGATGACGGTTCTGTATATTTAGTTCTAATTTTGATGTGGTTGTGGGAGGCATTGCGTACAGACGTTTGCCTACACCACCATCTTGGTTTTTCCCATTATGCATTCTTTAAATTGTATCCTGCTTTGGAAATTCTCATATTATAATCATTTTTTCTCCTTTGCTTCTTGGAAAATAAGCAAAACGTTTACTGTATAATCCAGATTCCAAGTTTGTATTGTGATTTGCTCAATCATGCTATTGGACAATATCAGAATTGCCTCATTTTTATGTTACAGTGAGTTGGTTTTTGTTGGACATCTTGCTCTTAATGCCTCTTTTATATTTAGGTGATTTCTATGGGAACAAATAGCTTTCCCAAATGATTGAAGCTAAATCCAGGGCCCCCAATAATGTATGAAATAACAGTTTCACTGCTCTCCTGTTAGAACAGAATTTTATTATTTTTTGAATTGGTGAAAATGTGTACCTTCCCTTTAAAAAATCTAATTTGAAGTTCCTTAATATTAAAAAAATTGTTTATTTTACTTTTTCATTTTTTAGTAGACTAAGTGTGCTCTTTCTTATTTGTAGTTGCACACTGAATGAAGGATGGTGCATAAACCTAAACTATGTTTAAAAAAACACACCAAGAAAATAGTAGCAAAAATAAATTCTAGCACTATACAGCTCCTTTCATGCCTAGGGTCCAATGTGTGGCTTATTCTGTAAGATTCTTCTGTGAATAAATGAGGAACACTGTGGATCAGTTTGAAAGATGAGGAGAATAAAAAGGATAGTACAATTGCTACGTCATGTCAAAGGACATGGATCATATTTCCACACTGGTTCTCACTATAGGGTATTCTCATAGCAACAGCTTCCAGCTCATCCTTAACCCTCTCCAAATTCTTCAGGCATCATTGCTGTTTCCTTTGTGCTTTGACTATGACACATGGTTATTTATTGTACACTCAGAGAGGGGGGTGGGGGAAATCAGTTGGGCCAGTTTGGCAATATGTCGGGGTGGGAAAGGCCCTTGTGAATTTAATCTGTTCTCAGAACTAAAATGATTTTCGTAGCATCAAAGAGCCAAACCAGTTTGTGCATGTAGATACCAGCTCAGACGGACTGATTGTCGTTAGTGAGATATTTAGTATTTGGATGAGCTCTGTTCCCTGGGAAACCTTACTTATGATTTAGCTCTGTGAGAAATCCTGGCCATGAACCATGGCTTTTAAATTCTTTGACAGTCTGAGATTCATCCCTTCCCAAACCAGGTTTTCTCATGAGCTCTGTGTGAAGTTGTCTTAACTTAGAAATGCGGGTGTTTTCACAGAACAGGCCAACTTGAAAAGCAGCACCTACATGGACTGGGCTGAGATTGATGGGAAAATGTTCGGTTTTTCAGGTCAAAGCACTGAATTACCTTCTTCTGCCACCATCAGAGTCCTTGATACTTTTGTAAGAGTAGGAAGTGCTTCATTACACATCTGGGAGGGAGTTGATTTTTCATAGCATGCAGCTCAGAAAATTTTTTGGAGTTTAACTAAGTTTTTGGAAAACCACTTAGTATCCATATTTCCCTAGTGTCTCTCTCCCATAACCTTCTGCTTTACATGAGGAGAGATGGGGGAGAAAGCAGATTCAGGACATATTTGTCTTAGAGTTCAAACGTTTGGACTGAATTCATTAGCAAAATGCTGCAGATCATTAAACAACGAACCCTTTCAGCTGGGAGATAAAATAATGAGAAATGACAGGAGAGAGGTAGGAATGCTGACAGCAAAACAGCAAGAGCGAGGCTGATAAGATCTTAGGGAATCTGAGACACATTGGGTTTGGTCTTATGATGCCTCCTTCACTCTCTGCCCAAAACTTGGCCTGTGCACTTGCCAGTGCCTTCTGTTGTGAAGGAGACCTGGCCCAGTTCCTTTCTTTCCGTTCCCTACCTTACCTGTAGGAGGGCTCTGGGTCCCCCCACCAGCCTTGGATGCTCCAAGGCTAAGTCCCTGCTCTGCTGTTTCTGCTCTGAGCACCTGAGAGTAATTAAGTGGCCCCCCCTACCTAGAGCTGAACAGACTAGTTCCAAAATTATACTTTCCTGGAACATCTTGTTGTACTGGAATGTTTGGCAGTTAAGAAACCACTGCTCACACCTGAACAAATCGATCTGTTTTTTCTGAAATGTATTCCATGCTCCCCACCTGGCCCATGCCTAGGGAACTGGCAGACCCAGTTGTCTGGCTGAAGCAGACTGTGAGGAGATCATTATATTATTTGTAGAGCACAAAGGTAAAGGCTGTGGAAAATCAAGAGTTACACTGATTGATCTGTAGTCTGATCATAGAGGCAGATCAGATGAAAAAAAAAAAAGAACCAACAAAATCACACACACAAAACAAAAAACAGAGAAAATAAAGACTAGAGGGCATGGCCAAAAATGTTAGCAAAGGTAGGTCTACCTCTAACAAAGTTGATTTTCCAAAGAAACAAAATTCTTGAATTATGAAGTAATTCTTATGTGGCATATATAAAACACACACACACACACACACACACACACACAGAATCTCTATTATCATATCCTACCCATTTTGTTGGAAAGTAAGTAAATTCTTTCATGATTCAGATTTCTGGCCTACAATTTTACTACCATTATTATTATTTGCTTCACTACTTGCCACATCTTTTTCTTTGGGCCAAAGGCAAGAACTCCATGCTAATTTGTAGGGCAAGCTAAGAAAAAGAGTGTGGCCAACTTAAGTAAAAACAAATGCTTAAAAAGCACTTAACTAAATGAACCTTTGAAAAATGGTTCTCCCATATCCAGACCTAAAGGTAATGTTTTTTTTTGGGGGGAAAAAACAGTTCAAATCAGAAGCATTTAGGAAGACCAATATATTAAAACTGAAAGGCATAATATTCCCTCTAATATTCCATTTCTAGGGACTGAGTTGGCTCCTTACTTTCTTGTCATTACAGGCGAAACTGCCCTTGAAACATTTCAAAGAAGCACTGTGACTAAAGTACCAAATGCATTGTGAGATTGGTCCCTCCTGCCCTCCCTGCCCAGAAGGGAACGGTCTCTCTGGTAGCCATAGGGTGACACTAGAGAATCCTGGGGTCACCACTTGCAACGAGCGGTGAACTGCACAAAATTGGAGCTCTGGAACTGGCCCTCTGCCTGGACTATCAGATATGGCAGGCAAATACTTTTCCAATGCCATGGGAAAATAGTTCTTTAGTAAACAGATAAACATGGCCACAGAAAACCCAGAGAGAGACAGAGTGCTATTGTGATCTAGTTTTATTTCAAGCAGTTTTGACTTTTGACTAATGCCAGCCCTCTCTCAAACTATCCGTCCCCACCTTATTTATGCTCCTAAGTATTTGCCCCAAAGCAGCAGTACGATACCAGACATTAAAAATGGCCTTCTAAGCTTTAAAAGCTTATGTCCTTTTTCCTTTTTGTTTTTTTCTTTGTTGGAAAAGAAAATCCACAGTTTTGTATTCATGACCATCTTAACTTTAGGAGGTTTAATAAACATTTTGTAGGTTGATATAGCCTGGGATGAAATTTTATATTAGGGGAGCTAAACACAACTTTGGCTTTGGATGGCAAATGGAGTTATAAATGTTTAGAATGAACAATCTGATTCCATACACTTGGATGTAGGGCTGTCAATCATGGCTCCAATGGTGATTCCTATCAGAGGCTGAGAGATAACCAGTCAGGTTCCTCCCTCTTTACAGTAGCTGGCACTCACTGATCTATGTTATGCAATCTTACATGTAATATGCAAAGTCATGGAAAGTTAATAGCACCCAGGACTTAGTACCGCTAGGGATGGATTTTGATTGTGCTTCTTGCTGGTTGGTTGCTTCAGTTGCTAATGTAATATATGTGCTTATTTCAAGAGACAGTTTTAAACTACAGTTTCATTTTATGACTCCTTTAAACATACTTCTCACAAATCCTGTATCACTGAGGAGCATATTGGTGCAATCTTTTATAGAGTGCAGCCCTTGTCCTATTTATGACCCACAACTGATGCACTGGCCCCAGAATGTGATTTCTCTGAAGCACTGCAGGACAAGAATCTCAGCCCCTATGACAGGAAGGCAGTTCACAGAATTGTTTTACTGCTCTAAACATGCCCCTGTGGCCAGCAATGCAGATAGGAAGCAAGGCTTCCCACGGCTTCTGCTCCTGCAGGAAAAGCACAGACTGTTTTTAGAGAAGGTAGTTCTAATTGATGCGAACCATCTTGAATTGCTGAAGTTCTAATGGACTTGAAAAAACCTCTGGAGAATCAAAGGAAGAGCAAGATGATGTAATGGTCTTGAAAAGATAAAATACAAATGAAATGAAAAGGGATATAATTCATTTCAGAAAGACATGTCAACTCTTAGTGGATAAAGTTGCCAGATAATCTTTCTCATTTCAAAATCATTTTGCGGGGCGGGTGGGGAGTGGGGTGTGGTAGGAGGGGTTGGGAAGGTTGGTGCTTTGGGCAGAAAGGAGGACTGTCAAACAATCAGTGCCATCTAGAGGTTGTACAGGGTAAAAACAGAGAATTTTAGCAAACCTGGGAACTAACTTTTGCAACTCTAGTGCCTGAGAAAGGCACAATCAGGCCAAGCTCTAGATTCTTAGAGAAGGAAGGTTAGTTTGAATTTATATATCCATTTTCTCACTGACTAATGAACATTAAGTGATATGGCAGCAGTTTTAAATATTGTTGCTGAACACTAAACAGATATTAGTTAAACCCCTAGAAGTCACATATAGCAAATAAGCCCTTTAATGTATTTTAAACATATCAACTTTGTATGTTTCAGCAATGTCTGAGTCAAAACTACCAAATGATATTTAAGGAGAAAGAGCTGCATCTATATCAAAATATTGTCTTAATGAGAGTTTTGTCATCTGTAAGTAATAAGCAGATTCTAAAGTAAGACTACTGTTTTGAGGCTCTTTTCAAGAGGAGCAAAACAGAATCAGAGTCTCAGAAATCAGACAGGAAAAAGTTGGATCTTTATTGTCAGTGTTCTAAACCTGAAATCTAGCATTTCCCTCAATTAAAAATGCAAGCTACGGACCACCGTAGTGTTAGCAATTCCTGGGACTTTGATACCAAAAAAAATAAGATATTTTTGTATCATTGTATATGTTCTTAGCTACTTACAAAGAATAGTAGTTATTAGACCTGACATCAGATACTATTATTATTGTAAATATATTGTAAATATATTACCATGTCATAAATTTAACTTTAAAAACATTTAAATAACTATTTTTAATAGAATTTATTCTCTTTGTAATTTTAGGTATTTTATTAAAGACATTGACACATTAAGCGAGAGTCTGCAGTCTTCCTTAGACTGCAGGAAGCCAAAGGCGTTCATGTGCCCAAGTGGAAAGAACCCTGATCTAAAGAAATGGTTAAATCATGAAATTGCAACACATAATAGTTAAGTAGTTAAGACCTCAGCCTCCTGATTCAGTCACTTTTGCTTCAAAGCCCTCTCTGGTTGAATCTTAACTGCTCTGTGCTTCCAGTGTTCCCATTTATGGCACCTACCTCACTGGAGAAGTGTGACATTTATTTATTTACTTTTTATTGGTTTTAGAGAAAAAGGAAGGATCGGAGGGAGGGAGAGAGACATCAGTGTGAGAGAGAAATATCCATTGGTTGCTTCCTGTGTGTGCCCTGACTGGGGACCAAACCTGCCAGCCACTTTTTAGTATATAGGTTGATGGTCCAAATAAATGAGCCATGCTGGCCAGGGCAGGAGACGTGTAAGTTTTACATGAGTTGATACATGTGAAGTGTTGAAATGAGTATCTGACCTTTAGAAGTTCTCAGTGTTAGTGCAATTATTGAATTTGGAAACTCCTAGCCCAAATCCTAAGTGAGATAAATGACCTAAATGTACAATTTAAACTACTAGCAGTTTTCACTAATAAACATGCTTTGACAAATATTTAAGTAGGAAGTAAATATTTCAAATAGGAAATGAACTTATGTATTTCATATTTAAATAATTTTAATACTTAAAATAACCTTAAGAAGGCATTAATAACCCAATTTAAAAACCCTGTGTAAATCAGTCAAGTCCCCAATTCAGTCATATAGAAGAAGTGATTAGAAAACAAAATATTTGGAGAATTATTTGTCATTCACTTAATCTTCAAAATCCAAAAGCTTTAGGAGTTCTCAAAATATACTTAAAAGATAAGACTTTAAAAGTTGGAGGAGAATCCATATCCACATTTGTAAAGATAACTAGTTTACAAGGCTAGGATAACCTAATTTGAGGGTCAATCCCACACCAGAGGGGAAGAAAGTAAGCTGAGTGCTTTCACACATATGAACTCATCCAATCTCTACAACAAACTTAGGGATCCTGGATTTCCAACACAAATATTTTCAGTGCATGCTGTGTTTTAGACAGTTTGGATAAGAAGAATGAAGAATATACAGTTCTTTTCCTCAGGGAGTTTAATATTTGAAGGTGAGGGCAAGGGACAGGTAACCTGCCCATTTGGCTGATGGAGACACAGAGTCAAAGGATAAGTAACTAACTCACATTAAGTTCAAAGGGTTACTGAGGCCCAGCAGAGGATGGAGAACGAGCTTCTGCTGATTGTACAGCTGTGATATTTTTTCTGGAAAAAGCCAGGTGTGCTTTTGAAGTTGAAGATTTCTTTGTCCATCAACATAGCAGCACAGAGACTGCTCTCCTGCCACAGGACCTTCTGTTTGTTGTTTGCAAATTAATTTCAGTGGAGAAGCATTGAAATTGGCAGCAAGAGATCTATGTTAGATTCTCAACTTTGCCACTTGTTGGCTGTGTGGCTGAATTTAAGTGTGCTCAACATCCTGGTAATAATTAGTTATGTCACAAGGTTCTTGTGGGATAAGCTAATGTTTATGAACATCTAGAAAAAAGCCTGGTCCACAATAGGTACACAATAACTCTGGGGTGGATATAGTATGATCTACTATTACTCACGAGGAAGCAGTGGCTCTCATGAGTGAAATAGCTCTACTTACCTTTTATTGTTGAATCTTCTCTTTAATCTCTAATTTAGATAGCATCTGCCAATCAGTGTGGTTGTTGAAGTTTCAGCACTAGACCATGTAATGCAGCTAATAGGGTGTCAGGCACAAAACAAGCAGTCATGAAATTGTACCTATTGTGATCATTACTGCTTATGAGTCTAATAAAACATCTATTAACTAGGCAATTTATAAAATGTGTAACAAACTTGGATTATGATGCTATTGATGTTTTCAGTACAAAGACTGACATCTTGATAAAAAAAAGCACAAGAAAGAGAAAACATTAAAAAGGCTAGAAATGATAATTTTAAAGGAGGACATAGAAATAACTAAGTATGGGTAGTTCTTTCTTTGTTAATTAGGAATTCAGGAGATGTTAATAAGTACCCCTCCAAAAATATGTCTTCATATTTCAGGTTTTTTTCTATAAAGGGAAAATAATGTAAATACTGCTCATGAGGTGTTAGCTATTTCTAGAAGAGAGAACATGTTTATGGGAGACAGGTTTTCCCATGGACTTCACAATTGTCTGACAAATGTGGGTGTATTAATGGTTCAGCAGGGCTGGGTCTTTAAAATTGAGAAAGTTTGGCATTGTAAGCGTAGACTGTTATTGATGGTAATTAAGTGGAAGGGGAGTTAATTTTTACTTATTTTAAAAAATCTATTAGGGTGGTATTGGTTAATAAAATCATATAGGTTTCAGGTATACAATTCTATCCCACATCATCTGTATATTGTATTGTGTGTTCACCAGCCCAGGTCAAGTCTCTTTTCATCACCATTTATCCCTTTTTAGGAGAGTTTATTTCAAAACAATATTTAGAGAAGCCCTGGCTGGGTCCCGATATGCTAAGGTTGCCAGTTTGATCCCCTGTCAGGGTACCTACAAGAATCAAGCAACAAGTACATGGACAGGTAGAACAACAACTGATGACTCTCTCTTTCTCTAAAAATAAATAAACCCCCCACAAAACACATCAATGTTTGGAAAACCAGAATTTAGATGTAAATACTTGGCCTCCAGTTATCTATGCAAAATTAGTGGCCTGGCACTTCTTCGTAAGGTTGGGTCTTAACTCCTCAACTTAAAGCCCTATGAAGAAGGCCCTGGTGGTAAGGAACACATTATGGACATCATGCTGCCAAACTTTCTGCTTGGTTGAGGAGTGGTTTCCCTTTCCAAACTCCCTCTCTTTTGTCTCTCTTCCTTTCCCTTCCCTTCCCTTCCCTCCCCTCCCCTCCCCTCCCCTCCCCTTCCCTTCCCTCTCTTCTCCTCCCTCTCTCTCTCTTTTCCAAACTCCCTCTCTTCCCTCCCTCCCTCCCTCCCTCCCTCCCTCCCTCCCTCCCTCCCTCCCTCCCTCCCTCCCTCTCTCCCTCTTCCAAAATCCCATCAGCTCTCCTTATTGTGTAGTAATGAACATGTGAGGACCTCGACCTTCACTGCATTCCTTTGGGAGAAAGAAGGGGTTTCTTCTGTAAGAAATAAGAGGGAGTTAGTGGCTCATGCTGAGCCATTCTTTCCATTGAAATGAATTCTTACTCTGTGTGAAGAAGCTCCAAGACCCAGCCTGGAGGCTGCACTGGGGCTTCAAAAACTGCTCTCACCTTCTGCAATCAGCGCAGGTTCCCAGTCTGGCCTCCTTTTTAACTGCTTCCCAGAATTCCCCTGTCCTGGAATCCTTGGTAATTTCTGATCCTTCTGAGCAGCTCTCTTCTTAATTAGGATATGCTTACTGCCCTATCGAGCTCAAAACCTGATCTCTGGCTGCCTATTCCTGTTTTGCTGCATCTCGACGCCCCCTACTGAACAAAGATGTTACTTCAGCAAACCCTTGGAGTTTTAGATTCTATCTCAGAATATCTGATGAGGTTTTATTCAGTCTAGCTTCCAAGCAGGTAGTTAAGTTTAAAAATAAAGAAAAGAAGAGATAATGAAATATTCTTCTTGTTTTCATTCAAATCTTAAACATAAGTAATTATATTGAAAAAGATTGTGCTTAAGTAATTTGATTTCAGTGGATTAAGCAAAAATAAATGGTTTCCCTCATTATTCAGAATAGCATCTTTTGATCTTCATTCTCTAGATAATCACACAATTCTGCCTTTTACATAGTCCCAAGGGTCTTGCACAATGAATCTGAGCTTCTGTCACATACTTCCAGGTCATGCCTATGCTTCTGGTTCTCTGTAGACCACACTTTGAGTAGCAAGGCAGTCAAATCACCTGATTAAAGGGACTCCTTTTAATTAAAGTGTAAATGAATGTTAGACCCAACACAGCTGGTGTTTGCATTTTAATGGAGTTCTGTTCTTTCCAACAACCCTGGGAGATTTCAGGAAGCACAGTTGTGTAACCTGTACTTTTCCTTTTAAACTTCCTTTACTGAAATGATGAGGTAGGAGAGATAAAGTTAATTCCAGAAAAAATGCAAGGGTGTTTCTTTGGTTTTTCATCTATTCTCTGTGCCCCTTTGTACCTCTTCTAGCTGAGGCTCATTCTCTGCCCCCATAGTTCATTTATATTCTGTAATTCAAAGACATAAAAAAGCTATAAGTTTTTATAATATTATTTAATATTTACATGTGCTTTTTCATGATAAAATATTTATAAGTTCTGGTAGTGGATAGAATTTTGTTACAAAATTCAAGTACTTATGGTATGCTACTTGACCAAGTGCTTGAGTGTCCAAAATTAGCTTCTAAAAACTAGAAAGCTTTGTCACCCCAATAAATTCAATTAAAAATAAAAATATTAGTAAAGCTTCAATAATTTTAGAGATAAAAGACAAGTAATCAATGGGCTGTACTATTGTGAATTGAATAATATCTATTTATAAGTATTGGCACTAAGAGAGTTTGGTTCTGTTTCAGCTCTGTCTTCTCTAGCTGAGTGATCCTGAGAAGCAGCAATAGAAACTGGCCTCAGTTTTCCCATCTGTCATTGCTGTTCATTTGTTGAACAAATATTTGCGAACGAATATTTACTGAGTACTCACTATGAGGTCTTTAGACATCTAGTAAGTACTAAATACTGAAGTATTGATCAAGTTCTTATGTGTGTTTGTCACAGGAGTTTTGAAGTTTGCATGTATTTGCTCCCAGAAAGCAATTTAGACACATAGAATAAGAACTCTGCTTTTTGCTATGTGCTCCTTGATGTCGGAGGCAACACCTCCAGTTTCCTGTTGATTTCCTCAATGTGAGCTTGTGTCTGTAAGTTCTGAAGACTCAGCAGGCTGGGTTTTGTAGCAACTCCCTCTATTGGGTGATGGCCAAGGAAGGTATCCAGTTGCATGTGTGTAAACTGTGTCTGGTGAGGTGGGGCTGTTAGAACTTGGGTGGGCTCACCTGTCAGGGATGCTGGCACTGGCCAAGAGGAAGTGCTGGAGAAACCTAGGACCAGATGGAACCAGGCCTAGGAAACTTTCCCAGCGGAAGGACCTGCTCCAGGGCCAAGGATATGATTTGCAGTCTCAGAAAGGTCAATCCATGTCATGGATCCTGAGCATAAGCACATTTAGAATGGGGCTCCTTCCAACAACTGGGAACAGAGAGAACAAGCTACAACCTCCAGGGGAGGGACAAGGACAAGGATGATGCAAGGTGTTGAATTCCTGCCCAATGGGCTTTGATGGTTCTAGGCAAAGTTCCAGACCCAGCAGTGGACTGGGATACTAAGCAGGAAATTGAGGATGAAGTCTGATGAGAGAACAGGGCTGAGACCTGGTTTCAGGGCTCATCAGACACCAGGCCTGCAGAAGCAAGATGAATTCCAGACTCTACACATTAGTGTTAATCCCTTCCCTGGTCAGGACTGATTGACTCAGAGCCTGGGCAGGGCCATGTCCGTAACTGGCCAGGACTGGGAAGGCAGGGATCCTGTGGGAGGAATTAGATGATAACTCTGATTGATATCCTCAGTCCCAACGTGGCCACCTCCACCCCACCCCTTACTGGGGCATTATATTATGCTGGTAGAGAATTACTCCGTTGTCTTGGGAAGGTTTTTAACAAGAGTTATTTTGTCAAGTGTTAATACTTCTGAGAGATGCAACATCTTAAGCTCCACTTTCCTTTTCCTGTACTGAAAATTCCGAGATAAATGTGTTATCAATGTCCTCCTACCAATGACCATTAGGGACACATCTGTAGTTAAACAAGCTCAGTTGTTTTTCTTTGCGAAGAAGGAGAGCACATACTCTTGGGGATCTGTGTGATGTGTTGGTGAGAAGGTATTATTAATAAGTTATTACAGAATCTGAATTTTGATTTGGTGACTTTGGGGGAAGATCTAAGGAAACAGGGGTTTGTTCTAGAATTGCTTCTCTCAGAAAGCAGGGACAATTCTTTGGTTAGACATCTCAATAACACAGCTGTATCTACAGGGAAGAGAGTCTAGAGCAAGGATAAAACTGTAATTGGTAAAGAAACTAATCAATCCAATTAGCCAAGAGTGACTGGAATGTTTGATTTTTTTATAGATTGAATAATGATTACTTTTTTTGTCTGCCCTTAGATAAAATTATGAAGTGCTCTTGTTTTGTCTCACATTATCATGGCCTCAGAGTGATTGTTTCTGAGGTATTGTCCCTTGTGGTCCTTTATGTCCACCAGGAGACACGATGGCCTGGCTATGAGCATCAGGCCAACACCTAACAATACCTAAACCTAAGCCCAGTTGCAAGTGCAGAGCAGTTTCTTGATGTCAATGTACTCTGGCCCATCCATTTCTAGCAAGCTAGAAAAAGTAGGGTTTAACATGTGCATTTTTGATAGTCAAAGTTTTTGGGAACACAGGAAAACTCATGTTCTCATGCTAATATTTTGCTTACTTCACTTTGCAGTCAGGAAATACAGTACATACCACAGCACTGCATTAATCCCACTCAGATGTTGTTATTTACATTTTTAAAAAGAAGGGGTGATGGCATAGAAAGTTAGGAAAGTTATCACAGACCATGCAAAAGGTGAACCAGGCAGAAAGAAAAACAACACAAGCTAAGCTTTTCCAATCATACAGTAGTGGCAGGCCACCAAAGTGAAGGCTGTCTGTTGCTAATGCACCCAAGGTGAGCATGGTTGGTGATATTGGCAATGATTATGATGTAGCTTCAGGGTTAGGAATGCATCATAAGCATATATGACTTAAATTTGTTTTTTGCTTTTTATTTTATTGATTTTAGAGAGAGAGAGAGGGACACACACACATAGATTTGTTGTTCCACTTATTTATGCATTCATTGGTTGGTTCTTGCACGTGCCCTAACTGTGGAGTAAATCTGCAGCCTTGGTATATAGGAATGATGCTCTAACCAACTGAGCTACCTGGCAAGAGCTGACATTTCCTTAACATTGACCTCTTTGTTCTTTAACATAACTGATTACATAATTATATATAAACATTTTTTGAGCCAAATTATAGTTTTGGCCAGCTTTGTTTCTCTGAACATAAGTCCCCTGAGTTTCCTGGCAATTTTATTAAGGAACATACTCTCATTTAATTTTTTAATACATTTATTTAATTCACTAGATTATGTGCTACTCAAAATAAGAACAATATCTTCTTGGGTTGCGAGAGTGCAATGGATAAATATCTATAGGTGAAGGATGCTTATTTATTTTACAAGGGGCTATATCATCCCAGTACTAAGACTTTATCACAAACTCAAAGTCGCATTATAATTGAAATGGTAACTCCCCAATTTTATTGACCCTTCCCTGTTGAATGAAAACAAATATCTACAAGAGACCTAGTTATAAATGCTTATAGCAGGATTATTCATAAACACTCAAACTGGAAACAACTTAAATGTCATCAATAGGTGAATAAATAACAAAATGTGGTATATCTGTAAAATGGAATATTACTTAGTAATAGAAAAGAAGTATTGATTCATGCATCAACAAGATATATTGGATAATTCTCAGAAACATTATGCTGAGCAAAATGCACTGGACATGAAAGAGTACAGAGTGTATGATCCCTCTTATGTGAATCTGTAAAATAACAAATTTAATTTATGATGACAGAAAGCGGATCATTGGTGATCTGGATCAGAGAAGTAGAGGTTGATTGATGAAAAAAGGCACAAAAGAAGTTTTCAGGTGATGAAATGTTCTATATTTGATTGTAGTGGTGCCCACACAGGTTTATATCTTTGTCAAAACTCATTGAACTTTACACCTGAAATTAGGGAATTTATTATACATAAATCATACCTCAATGGAGTTGATTTTTATACCCCTCTTCAGCTACTATACTCTTTCATTTAAAGCAAAACTCAAAAGAACTGTCTATACTCTTCAGTTCCTCTCCTCTGATTCTTTTAAGAAGAAAAGACTCTTGTCAGTGTCATCTATGACCTCCACTTTGTGACTCCAGTGGTCAGTTTCCAGTCCTCATCTCATGAGACCTCAGCAGAGCTTGGCAGCTGCTCACTCCCTCTTCCTAGACACACTTTCATCAACTCTCAAAGTTTTCTTACATCACTGGCAGTTCTTCCTCAGTCTCCTTTGCCTCCTCGTCATATTTGAATTTGGAGGCTTATCCCTCAATGACCTCATCCAGTCAGGGTTTAAAATGTCACCTCTGTGCTGATGACCTCCAGAGTTCTATTTCCTCTACCCTGAACTCCAGATTCATATGACCAACTACTTACTCACCAGGTCCATTGACTGTCTTTCTCATGCTCATCCTGTTCTAATCTGCACTCCTAATTTCAAGTGTTCCCACCCCACACCCTTGCCTAGCAAACTTGCTTCTCACACTGTGTTCCTCAGGTTAGTAAAGGCAACTCCATCCTTCCAGTTTCTGAAGCCAAATGCTTGGAATCATCCTTGGATCCTTTTATATGCCACATTCACTCCATTGAAATTCTACTGACTCTACCTCAAAAATATATCTAGAATACAACAACATTCAGCAGTATTGTTTCAAACAGTTTTGTGCATGGGTTATCGCAATGGCTGCTACTTGATGTCCTTTGATGAGTAAGCTGTCGCTTTTGTATTCTTCTGTAGTCTAATCCTCAAACAGAAGTTTGCATAATCCTTTTAAAATGCAAGACAGATCAGGCCACGGGGCTGAAAACAAATGCTCTAAGCTGCAAAGCTAGTGCTTAAAACTCACATCCTTGACCTGAAAGGCCTAACAAGAACTGGACTCCTGTTGTGTCCCCTTTCCTCATGCTGCTTTAGCTACAATGGCCACCTTGTCATTTTTGGAATGCACCAGGCATTCTTGTACCTCAGGGCCTTTGTGTATCCTTTTCTCTCTGCATCTTTCTGGAATGCCTTCCCCCAGATATCCACATGGCTCACTCCCTCACTTTTCAGGACTTCTTAGGAAAGATCTGAGACAGCCTCCTTGAACATTGCAGTCCTTTTCATGCCTTTCAATACTGGGATTCTCATAGAACTTAACACTATTCAACATACTATATACCATACTTATGTACTTGTTTGTTGCACACTTTCCTGCACTTGAATGTAAGCTCTCTAAGGCAAGATTTTGGGGGGGCTATTTCTTTGGCATTTTATCTGCAATGCCTAGACTACAGTCTGGCATACAGGAAACTCAACAAATACTAGTATGTGGCTAATTAATGAATGGGAAGAAACTGAGGCATGGGGAAATTAAGTAAATTGATAAATGTTGTATAATAGAGAAATAGAATTGCTCTTTAGAAAAATCATTATCTGAATTTGGATTTATTCCTCACTTTGTGGAATAACACTAAAATTCATTTTTGTGTGTGAACCTGTATGTATGTCTAATAAACTTCTCCTCATTGGCAAGATGGCTGTACTAATTAGTTACCAGTTTTAAGGTGATGAATTCACTGCCAAAAGGTTTGTGATTGCTGATAAAAGAAAATACAGGCATTCTCCATCAACCTCAGAAATAACCATAATTTTTAGTAGTTTCTGTTTTATGTGTATGTAAAAAAGTTGAAAGGATAATTGCCCAGTGATGTAATGATTAGTATGATATTTCAGCCCAATTTCTGAAAATGGGGGTACTTGGTGATGAGGCCCAAGATTTGCCAGTCTTCAGTATCCTTGGGTAAAGGTGGTCCCTGTTTGGGAGGCTGTGAATGTGGCCATGAATGTGAGTATGTTCCTGAACTAAAGTTACAGTAAAAACACTTTCAAGATCTGCAATACCCTTAAAAAAAAAAAAAAGAGTGAGCAAGTATCTACAATATGGCTTCAGAGGAGGTGGTTTAAGCCTGCACACAAATAAAGCAATAATTCTGACATATTCCTGTGATTAAAGGTATTAGGTATTTTGTGACTGTAAGCTTACTCAGGTGTGCCGCTTGTTCAATGTGTCATGACGCCCTGCTCAGGTCCCCAGGCCATGCAGGTTTGCTGGGTAATTACCTTACTGAAAACCAGATTACTTATTGTTTGGATGTCAGCTTCCTGAGACCGTGCCAAATAACTCTCAGATAACTGGGAATTAACAACAATACTTGCCTGATGAAGAAGGCTGCTTTTTCCATGTCACGTGTGCTTCGAGGGTGGGCAAACTGGTTCAGGGAAGTGAACTTGGCTCCATCCTGCAGCAGCCCCCACTGAGGAAATCGCATGACCTTCATTTCCTCTGATGGACTGATGCTCTGAGACAGCTGCTGAGCCTTCCACCAAGAACAGATAATTGGACATTTGTCTTTTTGGCAGTCCCTCTGCTTGGGAAGATCTGACGTGCTATTGACATCATAAAATTAGATACTTTAGAAATTAGATCTGATTTGAAAACTTGGATATGAATATGATATGATCAACTGTGGTCATAAACTATTAAATGGAAAATTCAAGATATAAACAAGCTTTAAATTTCACACTGCTCTGAACAGTGTGACGAACTCTCTGGCTATCCCGCTCTGTCCCATCTGGATGAGAATCATTCCTTTTTGCCAGTATATCCACACTGTAGATGCCCCCTATCTGTTAGTTACCAGCCGTCCTAGGTATCAGATCAACTGTCATGGTATAGCAGTGCTTGTGTTCAAGTAACTCTTATTTTACTTAATAATGCCCCCAAAGTGCAAGAGTAGCAATGCTGGTAGAGAAGCTGTAAAGTGTTTCCTTAGGTGAAAAGGTGAAAATTCTCAATTTAATAAGGAAAGAGAAATAATGTATGTTAAGGTTGCTAAGAGATACGGTAAGAACAAATCTCTCTACGAATTTGCCTAATTTATATATTAAACTTTGTGACAGATACGTATGTACCAGTATAGGGACAAACATAGTATATTGGGTTCAGTACTGTCATGGTTTCAGGCATTCACTGGGAGTATTGGAACAAATTCCCCATGGAAGAGGGAGCACTACTGTAAGTACTTATATACTAACTAGGGGGGTATAATATATATTTTTAAATATGCTATTTGAATGAAAATATGCAAAACCAATTGCTGTGGAGAAATTTGCTATTTTCAAAAGTGCTTTCTTCACATTGTCTTCTTAAAGTGAACACCCGCCCCTTCTTATTATAAAGCCATGTAAAATAGTAAAGTGATAGTGTAGTTTATACTCAAAATGACTGGCAAAGTTTCCATTTCCTATATAGCTCTATAGGTTTTTTCTGAGAAAATAATCCAAGATGTTTCCCTCTCTGTACAAAGAAATGCTAAAAGATAGAAAACAAATTACTTCCATATATTTACATCTAATTAAGAAAAAAAGTTGTATTTTTGAATATTATGCAAAAAGTATTTGTAGCTGCTCAGCTTAAAATATGGAAACAGAAGATAAAAATGAAAAGAACCAAATTGTGGTAAAGCAGTTTGATGGAATGACTGAAAAGTGAGCTTGTATGAAATAACTACTGACTTAGCCAGGGAAATAAAACATCAAGATCAGGCCACTTCTAAATCAAAAGGAGAACATTAAAATAAGCAGTAAAAATGGCTTCTTTTTGACAAGGACAAAATTAAGCACAAAGTCCTCTCTATATTTGCCACAAGTCAGCCCTCTTGTGGCAAATACAGATAATGACAGAAATGATAATTAAAAAGTTCTATATAAGATATTTTTTTTCACAGTCAGAATCATATTTCTCTTATATTACTTTCAGAGTATGTTTACTTAAAAAAATCATCATGGGTGTTTTCAAGCACAAAGCAGAGTATACGTGTCTAAACTTCGGAGTTAAAAAAAAAAAACTTTTTGGAAAAAATCCCTTTTACCCCTCAATAGTGGCTGCCAGATCTCCTGGGCAAGGTTCTCAACCTGTGGAAACCTCTGTCTCCATAAACATGAAATGGGCATGAAATGCTTTCTCAACAAACTCAAGGTCATTTGGAGGGTCAAATTAAAGAATGCACATAAAAGCATTTTTAAATCATTGAGTGCCACCAATGCATGTACTACTAATGAGCAGGCAAAGTGACTAAACACCCTTAAGTTAATCTAAGATGCTTGAAATGTAGCATGCTTATGATTCCATTCTAACCTTAAGAGCCACTTAATTCTGAAATATCTACAACCTGGGCTCAGAGTTATTGATATGCAACCTTCTTTTATGGTCTCTTTTTCTGTCACAACACTGAGCGTTCTCCTCCTTAACCCCCAGTTTAAACTGTGACTAAACATTTTAGTTGTCTCCTTTGGATTTCACTGGTTCACGATGAACATACATACATGGAAATTATAGTTTTTATGTATTTTCCAGTATTCCCCAGAGAGTAGTTATGGGAACCAAATGCAGTATATTTTAGTTTTATAAGAAAGCAAATTCTATGTATGTCTGTAGACTTTTTAAGCTCGGAGTTGTATGGTTGATGGCTCAATTTTGGAGACTGGCTGAGTGTCAAAATGGGGCATTAGAGTATTTGTTTTTTCCCCACCATTCCATTTTCACCAAGGCCCTCCATGTGCATGTTATCCCATATAATTAAAGACTTATATGCAAATTGTCCCTTTGACTGGGAGTTTAACTGGAAGTTCAACAAGGGGGCGGGGCTGGCGAGCCAAGCTCACCTGTCCCCTCCACCGGCTGGCCTGGGCTGATCAGGCTGATGGGGTGGGCTGGTCAGACCCTACCGCTGCATGAATTCATGCACTGGGCCTCTAGTCTTCTATATTTGGTGACTCTTGAATGCTTTAAGCCTTCTCCCTGGCTTTCTAAGGAGATCCCTATACTTCTCTAAAATTCCACATCTTTTTGTCAGTGCTAAGGGCTTGGGCCATCTTTCTTCTACTGTAGAAATACTCTGTGGATGTTTGTCTTTCAGTAGAACAGTCTGCCACCACTGCTTCTGTTCAGAGCCCAATCATTGGGGCAGAGAGAGGCCCAGAAATAATGTTCTCACCCATCTTCCTACCTTTGTTTGTCTGGTTGAGGCAAGTTACTTTGGTTGATTTTTCGGTAGGTTGGTTGAATAGGAACAGTGACTCGTGTGTGTGTGTGTGTGTGTGTGTGTGTGTGAGAGAGAGAGAGAGAGAGAGAGAGAAAGAGAGAGAGAGAGAGAGAGAGAGAGAGAGAGAGAGAGAGAGAGAGAGAGAGTTTTAAAACAGAGAAATAAAAAAGACTACAAAAGAAGTCATGGAAAAAACATTAAACAAGAAGCAGATAAATGAAGTTTTCTAAACCCTTCATATAGCTATAATGTTATATTTCCTTTATTTATCCAGAGGTCACCTGTGTTTGTTTACTTCTCTCTCTCTCTCTCCCCCCCGCCCCTATTAAATATCCCTGGAAACTCTCCCTTTGTATCTCTTTCCCTCTTTTGTGCTTCTCCTGCCCCTCCAACTTCTATTTTCCCCCCACAGAATTAACACAATCTGTTCAGATCTGGCCCAAGAGAAGGCTTTTTGTGGCTTATATTTTTAGAACATTCCTGGAGTCTCCAGTCTCTTTCCAGATATAATGCAAGAAGATTGCTCAGGATATTTTGAAATGTTCTCTCATGGAATCTCCAAAAAATTTGGTCTCTCTGTGGCCATCATCTGGGATTTTCATCTTCCATATGCCTCGTCTGCCTTAACAAAAAATTCCTGGGTGTGGAGGCATTTGAGGACTGTAGGGTGGCCAGACTTCTGCATAGGTTTAAGGGTGGTGATACTGGTATGAAGAGAAATGCCAAACATCAAAAAACAACAAAAGCAGAGTTGGAAAACAGATGAAAAGGCCTGACAGTACAAGGTGTGGTGTTTATATAAGAGATTATCTCTTCTCCTCCTGCAGCTGCCTGTGTGGGAGGAGAAGGGCTTCCTTTCACTGGCTTCCACCAGCCTCCACCTACCAGGAAAGAGATCAGGAAGTGCTGAGTTTTCCAAGCGAGGGCTGCAGCCCGAGTCATGACCTGGCAAGTCACTTTGGCCATCAATGCTTCCAAATAAGACTTCAATTCACCAAATTAAAGTGTGAATCTTGTATGTTTCAGATCTTGTGCTATGCTCTGGTGTCTCTAAATATAGTAGAAAAGAATTTGCAGGATTTGGTGCCCCATTGGATTGGGGAAGTGGGAGCAAGGGAGGGGTAGAGAATGATTCCCAGGTATTCTGCTTGAGCAACTTGTAGGAAGGTGATGATGTTAGGGAACAAAAGGATCATAAGAAGAGCAGGATTGAGCAAGTGGATCAGGGAGGCAACGGTGAGTGATGTGTTTGATTTGGTAGGTGTTGAGTGAAGCATGCCATTAAGAAATCCAAATGGAGGTTCTGTAAAGAAGTGGAAGTATAGGTCCAGGGTTCAATAGAGAGAGTTCAGAATTGGAAAGTGGACTTGTGAGTCATCAGTGTAGAACAGCCAGTCACTAAAGATGCTCTGACTTTAGGTTTTTTTTTAATATGGATAAGGAGAATAAATATATGTTGTGAAATAATAGAAAGAATACACATTAGTTTCTGACCCTGGTTCCTGGCTCAGAACTCCTAAAACAATTGTAATTCCCTAAGTGATAAGAACAGCAGGACATCTTCTGCTCTTTATATTTGGTCTGTGACCCATTCCTATCACAGAAGCTCTAAATCCCTTAGAATTCCCTGGCTAATGGAAGTGTCATTTGTTCTAATGAGGAGACTCCTGACACCCCCTCAATTGCTTCAGGATGGATGCTGGTCACCAAAAAACCAAGCCTTCATTAGAAACTTGAAACTTTCAGCCTCACTTCACTCCCATCCCCTAGGAAGGAAAGAGGAGCTGGAGACTGAATTAATGATCATTCATGCCTTTGTGATAAAGTGTATCAAAATCCCAAAAGTACTGGGTGCAGACAGCTTCTGGGTTGGTGAACACATCTACCTGTTAAGAGGGTGGTGCGCCCCAACTCCACAGGGACCCTTAAGACCCTTCAGGAGCTTGCTCTCTGCATTTCTTCATGTCTTCATCTGCCTGTTCATTCACATCCTTTATTTTATTTTATTTTTTATTATTTATTTATTTTTATTTTTTTCAATTTAATATATTTTTTATTGATTTTTTTGCAGTATAACTTATATTTAATAGTAGTACATGTTTTCCTTTCCCCCTCCCCATTATCCTCCCCCCCCCAGCCTTTCTTTTATTTTTTATAAGCAACAGTGAAACCTAAGTGTTTCCTTGGATTTGGTGAGCCATTCCAGAAAATTATCAAATCCAAGCATGGGGTCAGAAGACATAGCCAGTTGGTCAGAAGACAACTTGGACCTTGCAATTGGTGTCTAAAGTAGGGGTGGTCTCATCAGGCTGAGCCCTGAACTTGTGGGATTGGATGCTAACTCCAGGTAGATAGTGTCAGAACTGAACTACATTGTAGGACACCCAGCTGGTGTCGAAGAAAAACCACACATCTGGTGTCAGAAGTATTGTGTGTTTTTCCTTTACACCTGCCCGGAAAAGACTCATGGGTTTATTGTAATCATCAAATGATATATTTTACATGAAAGTATTTCAACATGCTAAAATATACAGTTGTAAGATCCTAGTATTCTTGTTTGATCACTGTGTTTATAAAGTGACACTCAGCAGTGGGGGTTGTAAAATGAGGGAAGATGAGACTCTTCTCTAGAGGAGCTTGCAATTTAGTGAAGTGCCTGGAAAGAATATCTGTGCCTACAAAACAATGAGGAGGATGAATCTGAGTGACTCTGTTTCAGCTTTTTTCTACCCTGCAGGCAATTTATAGGAACACCTGCTCTACTTGGAAGATAGCCATTGTTTAAAAACCCTAAAACACCCTGTTAATACCTTCTCCACAGAGATCAGACAGTGTATATTAGCAAAGCAGCAAGCTACATCCTAGACTGCCTATAAAAGTTATGGGGCTCAGTGCAAAATGAAAACATGACCTCCTGTTCACAAATTATTAAGAATTTCAAAGTGGCAGCAACAGAGAACAGAACCAAATATGAAGTCCTTCTAAGCGTGGGGTTCTGTGCTACTGCAGGGGTTATTTACCCATAAAGTTGACTGCCTACAGTATTTCCATAATCTGCTATACGTACATTGCAAGGTAACCATTTTGAACTGAGAGAAAAATCTTGAGTCTCCATATATTCAACTAGAGGCCCAGTGCACAAAATTTGTGCACAGGGGTGGGGGGGGTGGTCCCTCAGCCCGGCTTGCACCCTCTTGGTTGGATCGGGCCTAAAAGGGCAGTTGGATATCCCTCTCACAATCCAGGACTGCTGGCTCCCAACTGGTCACCTACCTGCCTGCCTTCCTGATTGCCCCTAACCGCTTCTGCTTCTCAGCCTGATCACCCCCTAACCACTCCCCTGCCAGCCTGACTGATGCCTAACTGCACCCCTGTCAGCTTGTTTGCCCCTAACTTCCCTCTGCTACAAGCCTGGTCACCCCTAACTGCTCTCCCCTGCAGGCCTGTTCACCCCTAACTACCCTCTACAGGGTTTGTACCCTCCCACTGCTCTCCTCTGCAGGCCTGGGTCCCCCACAACTGCCCTTCCCTGCAGGCCTGGTCACCCCCAACTTCCCTCCTCTGCTGGCCTGGTTACCCCTAACTGCCCTCCCCTGCAGGCTTGATCGCCCACAACTGCCCTCCTTTGCAGGCCTAGTCCCTCTCAACTGCTCTCCCCTGCAGGCCATCTGGTGGTGGCCATCTTGTGTCCACATGGGGGCAGGATCTTTCACTATGTGGGGGCAGCCATCTTGTGTGTTGGAGTGATGATCAATCTGCATATTACTCTTTTATTAGATAGGATAGAGGCCTGGTGCATGGGTGGGGGTCAGCTGGTTTGCCCTGAAGGGTAATTTAGATCAGAGTGGGGGTTCTCTTGGGGCATGGAGCAACCCGGATGAGGGGCCTGTGATGATTTGCAGGCTGGCCACACTCCTGAGCGACCCAAGCAGAGGCCTTGGTATCTGGGATTTATGTATCTTCTACAATTGAAACTTTGTAGCCTAGAGCAGAGCCAAGCCTTCTGCTCACTCTGTGGCTGCTGCCATTTCTGTTGGGATTCTATAATTGAAACTTTGTTGCCTTAAGCGGAGACCTGAGCTGGCAAGGGTGGGCAGAAAGCTTGGCTTCCTCCATCACTGGGGAAACCCAAGCCTCCCTCCTACTCTCTGTGGCCTCAGCCATCTTGTTTGGGGTTTATTTGCATATTCGCTCCTGATTGGCTGATGGATGTGACTGGTGGGTGTGACTTGTGGGTGTAGCAGAGGTGTGGCCAATTTGCATATTAATATTTTATTAGATAAGACTAGAGGCCTGGTGCATGAAATTTATGCATGGGGGGCGGGGCTTGTCCCTTAGCCTAGCCTGCACCTTCTCCAATCTGGGACCCCTCGAGGGATGTCTGACTGCTCATTTAGGCCTGATCCTATCGGGCCTCTCACAAGACAGATGGCTCCCAATTGCTCACCTGCCTATCTTCCTGATTGCTGCTACCTGCTTCTGCCTGGCAGCCTGATCACCCCCTAACCATTCCCCTGCAGGCCTTTGTCCCCCCAACTGCCCTTCCCTGCAGGCCCAATCGCCCCCAACTTCCCTCCTCTGCTGGCCTGGTCACCCATAACTGCCCTCCCTTGCAGGCTTGATTGCCCACAACTGCCCTTCCTTGCAGGCCTGGAACCTCCCAATGGCCCTCCTCTGCTGCCCATCTTGTGGTGGCCATCTTGTGTCCACATGGGGGCAGGATCTTTGATCACATGGGGGCAGCCCTCTTGTGTGTTGGAGTGATGGTCAATCTGCATATTACTTTTTTATTAGATAGGATAGAGGCCTGGTGCATGGGTGGGGGCCAGCTGGTTTGCCCTGAAGGTTGTCCCAGATCAGGGTGGAGGTTCCCTTGGAACGTGGGGAGGCCTGTGCAAGGGGCCTATGGTGGTTTGCAAGCCTGAGATTAATCTGGGATAAATTTATGTTCTACAATTGAAACTTTGTAGCCTGGAGTAGAGCCAAGCCTTCTCCTCGCTTCATGGTCACAGCCATTTCTGTTTGGGTTTATTTAAATTCTATAATTGAAACTTTTATAGCCTAGAGTGGAGGCCTAAGTGCTAGGGCTGCAGAAGCTTGGGTTCCTCCATCATTAGGCAACCCTAGCCTCTGCTCTCTCCAGCTCTGAGGTTGCCACCATTTCTGTTGGGATATATCTTATATAATTGAAACTTTGTAGCATTGAGTGGAATTCTACGCCAGCAAAGGCAGGTGGAAAGCTTGGCTTCCTCCATTGCCAGGGAAACCGAAGCCTCTCTCCTGCTCTCAGTGGCCGCAGCCATCTTGGTTGTGGTTTACTTGCTCCTGATTGGCTTGTGGGCATGGCTTGTGGGTGTATCAGAGGTATGGTCAATTTGTTTTTTTGAATATATATATATTTTTTTATTGTTTAAAGTATTACAAATAGTAGTATATATGTTTCCTTTTTCTCCCCACTAACTTTCCCCTGGCCTCCCCTACTCCCCAGCACATGCCCTTGTCTGCCCCCTCCCTCCCAGTGTCTTGTATCCATTGGTTATGCTTATATGCATGCATACAAGTCCTTTGGTTGATCTCTTACAGCACTCGCCCCCCACCCTCCCCTGCCTTTCCACTGTAGTTTGAGAGTCTGTTCAATACTTCTTTGCCTCTGTATTTATATTTCCCCCATTTCTTTTCTTTAAAAAAATCATGCATTTGAATACTAGAAATAAACATAAGAACAAAAATTTTTCAGTCCCAGTTTCAATGTCAAATAGTTTCTTATGTGTGCATGTCAGCAATATCTGGATGGTGGACAAATGGTGGTGATGCAGGTCCTACCCTCTCTGGTTTGGTCCTGGGCAACCTGCAACGATGCACAGCTGCTGACTGCTAGCATGGCAAGGTGTCGTAAGTGCCCTGCATCTCTGGACTGTCTTCGTGTTTGGAACAGACCTGTCAGTTCCTCTCTGTTGCAGGAATCCATATGGTGTTTGAGTTGTTTTCTGAAAATATACAAACATATTCTCGACCAGAAGTTAATAAACAATCTTTTCTGTAAATTAGATTTGGGATTCTTTTTATTTCTGCCCAAATAATTTTCCTTTGGCTTATTTTGACATCATGTGTGTTTTTCATGGGTGTCTTGCTGTTAGCATTACAAACTGAAATTGATTTTCTGAAGTAAGAATTTTCTAGATTTAGTTTACTTATAGGATATTTTTCCTTACATCATATTATCCCACTATCTCCCCCCCCCCCCTTTTTTTTGATTAATGGAGGCTTTTGGAAATTTTATGTTGCAGTCTTGGTAAATTTAAATTTAAATTTTTGCACAAAAATATGACTGCCTTAGGTTTTTTGCATGTTAGGCAACTTTATGATGAGATGAAATACTAATAGAAATTTTAGTTAATATTTTAGGAACAGCTTTTTGTCCAGTACACTTAAATTTTCTTGAGTATTCCCTCATTTCAAGTGGCCAATTTAAATTAATCTGAAAACTTGATTACTATTTTACTGTCAAATTTAATACTCAAACAATAATCTTAGTTTACCCTGTAAATATTAATGGAAAGGATTGTTTGCATTCTTGAGTAGGCCCTGAGCATTCTTGGTGCTAGACTGGATTTAGATATAGGGCTGCTGTTGCTGATCAAGTTTTTGTCTGTAACCTGGGTCCTGATCTGAGCTGGGCATGGGAGGTGAAACAGCCATGTGGGTAGGAGACCTCCCTCAGAAGGGGTGAGAGTTCAGGCCCCTGCAAGGGTAGGGTGTTGCATATTACTCTTTTATTAGATAGGATGACCAGTTGTTAAATCATTTCACCAGACATCTCTTATGTCCTGGGGCAGCCCACTTCTGGGAGATCCAGACAGATAAAAGGAGATCCAGACAGATAAAATTTTCTTCTCTTGAGCATTTGCTTGCTTAGTGAAAAAAAATATTGTGTCTTTAAATGCTACCTCCCAAATTGCTCATTTAGAGTTTTTATCTTTCTTCTGTGTTCCCACAGTGCTCTGTACCTTGACTGAATTCTTTCTTAGGGAAAATAGACAAAACTTCATCACTGAGGATGTGGGCTCAAACCCAAGTCTTTTTGTCCAGGGGGGTCTTTTCAGTGGACTTCTCACAGCACTATGCCATGATGGGGTCATAGGAATGAGGAGATCCTGGTCCTCAGGGGAGAGCAAGGTAGGGCAACCAGGTGGGGCCATGGCAGTAGACATCCCTTGGCTATGAACAGTGTATTTTTTTTAATGTATGTTATCATCTGAAAAATGCCAGGAAGTCCTGTGTTCCACCACAGTTCTTGGATGCCAAGATTGATTAACCACCGTGACTCTCACCCCATGTTCACATATACTCTTACTCTTGGGTTTCCATGTAACACCCAGATATCCTTTCTCTTCTTATTATCCTTTTATAATGGGATTTTTGGGGGCTTGTAACAAGGCCAAGACACAGGAGCCATGATCTGTGGGCCAGGCCATAGCCTCACAGATCACGTTTCTATAGTTCCTTTGTTTTCTCAGATGTAGGCAAACATTTAAAATCAAGAAAGGATTTGGTGGGTCTTCCTTCCTCCTAGAGGGGAGTGACAGTGTGGAACCGGCCTAGGAAAGATGATGGCTAATAAGATCATATGTCCCTTCTCTGCTTCCCTCCCACACTCCTTCCCATGCTTTCAGAAAACTTGATTCTGCCTTGTACTAGTACATCCTGCTACATCTCTTCTTTCCTTGCTCCTTCCTCTGTTTGTGCCCGCTCTCCCTGCACAGCATTGTTTAACCTCTACATGGCTTTGTCCCTCCCAGAATCCATTTCTTCATGCTGATCTTTGTCATTGGGCCATCAATCTATTATTTTTAGAGAATTTATAAGCCAAAGACTCCTAACGTCTAGTTGAATTTGTCAGGAGTGGTGTTGCCTGCAAGCTGAACACTGAGAGAAGAGGTTTCTCAGAGGCCTTAGTATCCAGGAGAGCCAGTCCTCCAGAGAGCTGCTCTGCTTTTCATTTGTTGTAAATTGTGCCACTGTCATTGTTTCCCTTTTGCAACGGGTTGCTGAGTACTAAATCAGTTCAAAGTTTTAAAGACCGCCTGGTTTCAGAACTACTCTATAAAAACATATAAGTCTTTATCGCTATTACTGGAATACTATCATTTCCCTTATCTTAATTTCCTTTTCCTTCTTTCCCTCTGATTTTCTATTTTTATATTGATGTGTTATGTCCTATGCGGCTTTAAATATCTTTTTAGAATGAGGCAAGGTAATAAATAAAAACATCAATGAACAAATGAATATATAGAGAGTAAATGAATTTTAGACTATCTTTGCAAATCATCTCTGTTTTGTTTTTCCACTTCTTTCCCCACTGCATCTGCTCCACAAACTCTCTACTGATAGAGGGAAACAAAAGGGACAAAGCAAAGTGCCCAATGTGCCCAGGAGTATTTGCCAGGGAGTGAGTACCTGAGGATCACATGATGAAATCATCCAGTAGCACGTGTTATTACTCAGTCACATGTTGATGGCTTGCTTGTGTTGTGCAGAAGGAGACATATATGCACATGTGAAAACATAAACCATGAAGGAAGAGAATGAGTCTTTAATCAACCCCAGGCACCTACTACATTTGTGGCCACAAGTGGAATGTGTTGATGTTGAAACAGATGGGACTTCTGTGGGGGGCTACGGAAAGGACTGTTACTAGCAGGGCAGACTATTCTGACTTTAAAATAATTTAGTCCCAGGTCTGCACCTGGGGACTGGGAGAGGAGTCAAATAAATCTTTAGCATCCTTTCAGGCTCACCTTTATGGCCTGGAGGGAGAGCCACCTAAGCTGTAGGTGCTCTCCTGTATGGTACTTTCCATAAATTTAAATCTTGCTGTTCATACAATGTACAGTGCAAATGCATCTCACTCTGTGTAACAGCCATGATTCTGGGCATTTACATGTAAATTAAGTCCTTGTATAGTATATGAAATAATTTAACATACAGTTGAGCAGCTCTCAGCCCAAAGGAACCCTGCAATGAATCCTTTTGAAAGGAGGGATCTTCTGTGACTCAAGTAATCACATTCTAATTTATGTTGTAGCTTAAAGAGTTTCTTTATACATCTTTACTTAATGTAAGTAAATAAGTTAGTGTGTATCTTGTAATATTTTCCCTAGGGCAAAATGATTATTGATTTGTCATACTGATAATTATATTTTAAGTCAATGATTTAAGCCAATGGTTTAATGATAGCCAAAGGAGCGATACAGATGCCATGAGAGGTTTCTGGCCATTATCTCTAATAAAGGAAGGATGGACAGACATCTAGGTTGTTCATCTAACAACAACTAAGGATGGCTATTTCGTTGCAAGGTCCTGAGTTATTTGATGAAAGACCACAGAGGACTGTGCATGAAGAAAGAAAAGATTAGTTTGAGTTGTACCTTAAACCAGTTTGACCCTGAACTGGTCTCAGAATCACTGGGCTTTCATTTCCTTAGCTTAATAAAAATGGGCTAAAATTATTACCAGTGTTTCTGTGAGAATGTGGAGGGACAGTTTTTATAACATAAAGTGCTAAGTACAAAGCATATGAGCCATTGATAGGGGGAGGACAGGGTAGATTTTTCTTTTTAACTTCTGTTCTTTAAACACAGGATTTCCTTGACCTCTGATTCAAGTTTTTTTTGAATTGAGCTACCCAAATATTTTAAAGATTTCCCAGAAATTAGCGATCCTACTTAGAAAAGTCATCTTCATTCCTTTGAAAGGATGCAGAAGGATTTCTAGAGAACAGAAATCTGAAACCTTCTGATGCAGCCCATGAAAAAGATGGTCTATGAATTTATGAACTAGTCACAATATGCCTTTTAAAGAGGCTGCTCTCTGAATTATTATTTTATTCTGTCCTTTCAATTAATCTCCCAATTCTTTACTAATTTAGTTTGGCTATTAGCTAATTACTCAATTGTTCTTCAAGTGAGCTATTTATGGTTTATAATGTTATATATTCCGCTTACTTTTTAAGCTTTTGAAGACCCATACACTTTTCAGAATTAGTTCAATTTTATTTTCATAGTCATAGTTGTAATGCTAAGTAGAATCTCACCTTAATTTAATTTGCTTGAGTTTAACTTCAGATTAAAAATGAAGATTATGGGCTGCGTGGCTGATGCTGTGTGTTTTAGAAGGCCCTGCTCCAGGGGAGTAGAGAAAGGGCGGAGAAGTGAACATTATCATAATTTCAGAATAATGACCAACATTTAATCACATCGCATCAGCATAAAATAATGCATGATATTCTACGCGCCTCCACCGCCCTACCCCCATTGAATTACCAGCTGCTTATGTTGTTTTAAATTAACATGGGCGCATCTTCACCAAGCTTTGAGCTTTATGCCAACACTTTTCCTTTTTGTTGGAGGGGGACATTTCAGTAAAGAAAATATAACAATGTAAGTTCCACAAGGCACATAATTAAATGTACAAATATTTCATTATCTTTGTTTTCCTATTACTGGACAACATATATATTGATCCCTTTTTCTGCCTTTTAGCAGAAAATTTAAATCACTTCCAGATCTGGTGGTGCCCTCGAGCTGGCGTGTACTCACATGCCACCTCCCGTTAGCCATTCTTCGCCCCCCAGCCTCCCAGACTTTGAGTCACGCTGCCAGATTGTTTTGGTGTCCTGGGATCTGACTGCTATCAATGAACCGCGCCCCCTACTGGCAGCCTGAGCCTGCAGAGGACGGCCACTGCTGAACTGCTCAGTGACCTTGGTGCCCCTCTCACCAGCACATTTTCGTGGCCTTGGTGTGTGTTGTGTCCCTTGGGCCCTACGTGGAACATAATCATCTGGAGACTCTTCTGGTCACAGCTGGTCTACGTTCCAGCCTGCCCACTTTCCCGAGCCTTTTAATCTCTTTCTCCACCATCCACCACCGCGATTCTGTCTTTTGGGCATTGGCCATTGCTTTTTCCAAGCCTCTAGGAGCCACGCTAGTAATGAGTTAGCACCGTTTCCTACAATCATTGCCAAGGTGGTAAATCCTTCCTAATGGGATAGAAAGATAGGATTCCATTGAGTCAAAAAACTCTTCCTTATCCAGTTTTATGTTCTGCTTCCCTTAGTCAAGCGTGCTTAGAATCCAACCCCACATGTTCTTCTGCACTCCTTTTATTTAAATTAACTTTTTAAAAATACAGTTTCTATTCAATATGATTCTTATTAGTTTCAGATGTACAGAAAAGTGGTTAGAATATCATGTACTTTGCAGAGTGCTCACCATCCTTTGGCATATAGTTCTTCCTTCCCAGGCCAGCATATTCACAGCTGTGTTAGGCTAGGACTGGTTACAAACCGAGTGGCCAGGATCCTGAGAGGGGACCACTGGCTCTGTTTCTAATATGATCTATGTAGATCTCTTCTGAATGCCTAGATTTGTTAGGGGCCTAGCTCTCCCTTTCCAGAAGTTCCTTTGCATCCTTTTCTGGAACACTTGTTTACATTACCCAGTCTTCCCCACTAGATTGTACGTGTCATGAGACAGACAGGAACAACCCCTGTTTTGCTCACTAATGTATTCTCTGTACCTAGTTCTGTGTCTGACCTGGGTACTAATTTGAGCCTTGAATAGACCCCTGTATTAAAGGCCATGATGTACTGCGTGTTCACCATGAGCCAGGCTCCGCTTAAACTCTTCCATATGTGCCAGCTCTTTTAATCCTCATCTTAATTTTCTGAGATAAAACTACCATTAGTTCTTCTTTTGTGGAAGAGGCAGTGAGCCTGCCCTTCACCTGTGTTCCCACAGCATCCTCTACAGTCCATTGTCAGAGCAGTAATTGCATGACGTCCCTTGAAAGATTTGAACCATAGACTTTAAGCTATATGCGAGTATGGGATCATAGAAATTCCATACAAATTGTGTGTGTGTACTTATGACTGAAAGAGTGAATAAATTAACTCCCAGAAATTAACTCCAGGGTTTTAAGCATTTTATAATTTCACTTTTTATTCTAGGACTATTGCATTTATATTGTTCTTAATTCCTGCACGCTGTTAAAGAAAAGTCAGATCTTTTCATTTAAAGTTCATGAAGCCATTACCACACTCACTTTTACGATAATCTGTAACTAGTAAACAAGCAATATATTTCATAGATCAGGATATACAAAACTTTATTCCACACGATGAACCTGCTTCTTTCTGTGTGTCCTCTTACTCTGGCAAATGCAAACCAACCTTTTAATGTCTGTCAGATACCAGCACACTTTCCAGTGATTGAGAGTCTGCTGTTAATGTGATGAAAGAAATTAATTTTATATGTGTTTGGAGTTTAGAAAGAGTTTGTGTAAAAATAAGATCCTGCTGCGATTCAACTGTCCTAGCAATCTGAAATATGCTGCCCCGGGAAATGTGTTATTGGCACATTTATCATAGATCACAGCTCGTTATTTCAAGGGCTGACAGTGTCTCACTGCACATTTATTAGGGAACTGAATTTTAATCATATTGGTAGTTTTAAGAGTTTCTGTCCTATTAGATTTGTGACTTTTTTTTACAGAAGATTTTTAAAAGGAAAAAGTCTCCCAGATCTGAAACTGAAAGATGATTTTATAGAGTATTAAAAAAGAGTTATAAGGATTCACCTGCATAAAAAGGATGGCTCCTATTTTATTTTTATGTTCTGATGAGCAAACTCAATTTTTGCTTCCACTCAGTGGCTTTAAGCACAGTTATATTCTGTGCTTGTAAAACTCGACGCCTTGAAAAATTTTTGTAACACTTTCTTTCTGGATTTCCATAAGGTTAAATAATAATTTAGAAACACAAAATCAAGAACAAATCTACATCACCAAAAACTGTACTTTCAAAATGTTGCACTTTAAAAAATATTTTTTATTTAATTACTCAACAAATATTCGGGCCTCTACTATGTACTGTTATGAGTGTGTCAAATATATCAGAACAGAGTATATCTAATGGAGTGGGGTAAGAGCTGAACAAGGAGGGCTTACAGGCTTTGTAGACTGGGAGTATAAAGAGAAGTCACCAAAGGAAACAGCTGAGGAGGAACTAGCGGAGAGTCTGGAGGATAAGCAGAATGAGCTAATGTCATGGAAGCCAAGGGAAGTCTCTGAAGAGTAAACAATGTTAAACACAGCTATGTACGATCAAGGAGGCGAAACTGGGGAAAGTTCATTGTATTCGCAGTTTGGTGGGCAGTCGTTTGAGTAGTGTGAAGTTGAGTGATACAGTGCTTGCAAATCAATATTTTGAGGGGAACGACCTTGAAGAAAGAGACAAGAAAAAGCTAACAGGGAACATCAAGTCATTTAGGAGTCTTCTGTCTCTACCTCCAGAAAGGTATGAATCTGTTTAAGTACTGCAACAAAGAAAACAACAGAGAGGGAGAAATTAAAAAAACAAAACAAAACACTACACAGGATAAGGAGGAGATTACTATGAAACAAAGTCTTTTCCCTCTCTGAAGGAGTGAATATTATTACAAGTGTGGGCATCACCAATTTGGCCTCCTGTTGTTTGAGATTATATACATGTATGATTATATACATGTATATAATTAGACTATATTAATATATGTTTGCAATCTCATTAGGATATTTTTGGCAATAAGAGTCACTGTATCTATAAATTAAACTTACTAGACTTTTTAGAATTATTTAGGTATGTGGGAAGCTTTGCCAGGTGGAAAGTGGCTATTTTAGAAAGAAAATCAAACACATTACATTTATATTGCAGTTAAAATGTTTGAAGGTACATAATTAAATCTGCAAATTGGAATAAATTTATTCTGAGCCTTTCAATTTTGTTAGACTGACAATAAAATAAGAATAATAAGCTTAACTGCAAACTTAAGATAAAATATGTAAATTTAATGCATTGAATTTTACTTGATTAACCAAAACACACCTCTGCTTGGTCCATTCTGCACATAAACACTGCTCGAGGGCACCAGATATGCATCAGAAGCTAGAGTCCCAGCTGATCCATTGTCAGCTTCCACTCATCCTGGACTCATTGAAAAATAAGACTGGATTTACAGGAACCATTGTAAGACGGGTTTGTATTATGCTGGCTTTCTTCTTATTCTTGTTCAATTTCAGATGTGGGCTATTCACCTCTGCGGTCCAGTATATCATAATACCTACCCCGCTAAGCAATGCAGAATTCAGAATCTGGACATGGTAAGTTCCAGAAGTACCTCCTTTTACCCTTGGGCTTAGTATGCCAACCCCCTCAATAGCATCTTAGGTAAGAGGTTGTCTGGACCCTGTTTGAACAGCTCCAGTCCTGGGAAGTACAATAAGAAAGAATCTAATTTTTGGACAACTCCAAAAGTTAGAAAGGTCTTCCTTATATTCTGCTGAAACATACCTTTCTGCCTTTTGCCTCCAAATGTCTTTACATCGATGCTGAGAATCATTGATTGGTTCCTGCATGCCCCCTATTGGGATCCAGACGGCAAACCCTGGCATGTGCCCTTGATAAGAATCAAACCCAGGACCCTTCAATCCCCAGGCTGACACTCTATCCACTGAGCCAGACTAGCTAGGGCCAGACCTTTGTTGATGTAAAGTGTTCAGACTTGAACCCTTTGTGATCTAACAAGCTCAATCTAGAGCCAACTGCTGCCCCTCAGCCTTCACCCCTGTGACCTCCTTTTTTTTTTTTTTAAATTATATTCCCATTAACTATCACCTGTCTTTTCCTGTATAAAATCTTTGGCTTGGAATATTTAAAAGCTCATACAAACCGAATAGCTTAATCCCTCTGGTATCCTTATGCTGATCCCCTTCCTCATTTTAAATTGGTTTTCATACAAACTGCTGCCATTATTTTTATGCAGAATTTATGGGTTAAGTTGAGATTGAATTCTTAAAAACAATAGATCACTGGGCCATTTATCACTGAGTCTGAGGAAGTTGTAAAATTGAGGGAAGATAAAAAGAAAACACTCCCTCCCTCCCCCAATACTCTTATACATAAAAAGCTCAGAAATACCTTTGTTAATCAGGTTTTAAAAGTTTCTGCTTTTGGAATAAAGGGTTCAACCCTAAGCATCACTTGGAGAATCTTTGCAAAGAGAATAAATAGTTCCACTTGGCATGCAATAGAGTATTTCCACACTCATTTATATCCTGAGGAAGTCATACAGATGTAAAAAAAAAAATAAATCTGCAAAAGTGAAAAGCCACAAAGGCCATGTGAAATTTAACCTGCAAAAGAATGCAGGTGGTGGGCCAATGGATGATTATTTGCTCTGCCTATTTCTTCTGGGAGAAATATTTAAATGGGATAGGGAACCTGCTCAAGGAATAGACATTGGTGAATTTGCCCTGGATTGACTCTCCCTGTATTTGGTTAAGATTATTTGTTTCAACTGTTTTTCTTAGCTCATCATTGTTCAGGTCCTTCAGGAAATGTGATCTTCTTAAAGTAGGATCTAATGACCACATTCATTAAAGGAAAAGTAATACAAATTTTGCTGACAGATTTTTTCCCCCTCTTACCATTAATGATGGTAATGAAAACCTTAAAATATTAACTCAATTAAATGTTTTATAGCGAGAAGGAATTACCATGTTATAGAAGTTGAATTTCTGGCCTGATAAATGTTTTAGTGGGTTGGCAAATCCAAGACAGGTGGTAAAAGAATTGAATGAAACACAAATCTCAAACTGTGAACTATGGAGGGATTTTTAACAGCCATAATTTGTTCTGGTTAACTCTCCTCCCCAAAGCAAAGAGGATGTCCTATGTGAGGATAATGTAGCTAGGATAATCCGTCATATTTAATAATACCATGAATAGCAAGAAAGCCATTTTCAGGCTCTTTTGTTTTAATTAGATGCTGAGTAGTTATCATCAGGGCTCATTCTTTTCTTTCTTCAAAAGCTCATATATTATGGCTTTTGTGGAAGTAGAAGTCTTATTATATAGACAGCTGTATAAAGTCATTCTGGCTAAAGCAAGAACATTTATATATTACTAGAGACCCGGTGTACAAAATTCGTGCACAGGGAGAGTGTGTGGGGGGGTCCCTCTACCCAGCCTGTACTCTTTCCAATCTGGGACCCCTCCAGGGGTGTCTGACTGCCAAGAAATCGGGCCTAAATGGGCAGTCAGACATCCTTCTCACAATCAGGACTGCTGGCTCCAAATTGCTTGCCTGCCTGCCTCCCTGATTGCCCCTAATAGTTTCTGCCTGCCAGCCTGATCACCCCCTAACCACTACCCTGCCAGCCTAATTGATATTTAACTGCTCCCCTGCTAGCCTATTTGCCCCCAACTTCCCTCCTCTGCTGGTCTGGTCATCCCTAATTACCCTCCCCTGATGGCCTAATCACCCACAACTGCCCTCCCTTGCAGGCCTGGAATCTCCCAAAGGCCCTCCCCTGCTGGCCATCTTGTGGTGGCCATTTTATATCTACATGAGGACAGGATCTTTGACCACATGGGGGCAGCCCTCTTGTGTGTTGGAGTGATGGTCAATCTGTATATTACTTCTTTATTAGATAGGATAGAGGCCTGGTGCATGGGTGGGGGCCAGCTGGTTTGCCCTGAAGGGTATCATGGATCAGGGTGTGGGTTACCATGGGATGATCTGGGTGAGGGGCCTTTGGTGGTTTGCAGGCTGGCCATGCCCCACAGTGAACCAAGTGGAGGCCCTGGGATCTGGGATTAATTTATGTTCTACAATTGAAACTTTGTATCCTGGAATGGAGTCAAGCCTTCTGCTCGCTCCGTGGTGACAGCCATTTCTGTTTGGGTTTATTTACCTTCTGTAATTGAAACTTTGTAGCCTAGAATGGAAGCCTAGGCCAGACAGGGCTGCAGAAGCTTGGCTTCCTCCATCGCCTGGGCAACCCTAGCCTCTGCTCTCTCCAGCTCTGAGGCTGCCGCCATTTCTGTTGGAATATATCTTCTATAATTGAAACTTTGTAGCACTGAGTGGAGGCCTAGGCCAGCAAGGGCAGGTGGAAAGGTTGGCTTCCTCCATTGCCGGGAAGCCCAAGCCTCCCTCCTGCTCTCAATGGCTGCTGCCGTCTTGGTTAGGATTTATTTGCATAATTTGCCCCTGATTGGCTGATGGGCATGGCTTGAGCGGAGTTAGGGTGAATTTGCATATTACTTTTTTATTAGATAGGATTAGAAGCCCAGTGCATGAAATTCATGCATGGGGAGGTGGGGATCCCTCAGCTGAGCCTATGCCTTCTTGCAATCCTGGACCCCTCAGTTCATGTTCGTCTGTGGGTTTAGGCCCCATCCCCAGGGGCAATCACACATCCCTTTTGCAATCCGGGACACTACATGCACTAGTTACCATACTTTTCATACAGGTGAAAGGCTTCTTGCTGTTGTATGGGAAGGTACATTTTTTTCCCCTGATTATGAAAAATAGTACATAATATGATCCTTTTGAGGCAGTAGTACCATTTCCAACATCTTATGGGAGGAAAAACTGAAGCAGAGAGAAGTAATTGGCTTTGTCACAGTTATAAGTGTTAGAATCAGGGTTGACCACAAAATGTGCAAGCCAGAGTCCATGCATGTCATTGCTGCACCATCCTGTTTTTTTCAGTGTAGAGTAGCCTTGCCAGGTTTTAATTTTTAAATCTAAGGGACTGTTCCTAATATATAGAAATGTATGTTCATCCCCATGTAGATTAAACAGGATGTGGACAGTTTGGAGATTCTTCTGATGAATTAGGATTAAGCAGCCACACATCTCTTTTTCAAATACTGCGGAAGCCACCTTCCTTGTTTAACTGTGTGTGGGGTGTAGCAGTTTATAAGCTATGACATAATCACTTGCAATCTGGGACCCCTCGGGGGATGTCTGACTGCTGGTTTAGGCTCAATCCTTCCAGACATCCCTCTCGCAATGCGCCAAGTAGCAGGTGGCCAGCGAGGAGCCTGAACTGGGGCTGGGTGCCACACCGTTCACACTCAGCCCAGCCCAATGCACCTGCTGCTGCCGTTCAGTAGTACTGCCACGGAGTTGGGTGAGGTTCCTGCCACCGCCGCTGTCCTTACCAGCCATGAGCCTGGCTTCTGGCTGAGCAGTGCTACTCCTGTGGAAGTGCACTGACCACTAGAGGCAGCTCCTGTGCATCATAGTGACTGGTGGGCCGGTTGTTCTGATCATTCTGGTCGTTCCAGACTTTTACATATATAGATTAATTAAAAAAAGAAATTTTTGTTGTTGTTAACCCTCATTCAAGGATTTTTTTCATTAATTTTTAGGGAGAATAGAAGACTGTGGGAAAGACAGAGAGAAACAGCAATGCGAGAGAAACACATCGATTAGTTGACTCCTGCAAGAGCCCTGGTCAGAGCCCGCGCCAGGGAGGAACCTGCAACCAAGATACGTGTCCTTGACTTGAATTGAAGCAGGGACCCTTTGGTCTACAGGCTGACGCTCTATCCACTGAGCTGAACTGGCCAGGGCAAAGAAAGAATTTTTATTTTTTGTTTTATGGTCTGAGTGAACCTACCTACAGAGTGAAACAGGAGTATGAACAGACATGTGCTAACCTGGCCAGTCATGAGGTTGGTAAAAGCTTTAGGCTTCCTCCCCTATGGCCCTGCAACCATGTGCTATGTTATAACTTCATACCAAAGTCTTCCACTCATGCAAGCAATTGTCAGCCCACAGAAAGAACCATTTGGTCTGCTCTTACAAACTCAGTGAAGTCTCATTCTCTGTCCTTCAGTCTGTTTTTCACCGTGTCATGCCATCTGGCAGCAAGTCCTCTTCTTTACTTAGACATTGCTTATTTATCTTCCCCTGTTGGAATGAGAGCTCCTTGAGAGCAGGACCTTATCTGTTCAGTTTGTTGATGTTACCTAGGACCTAGCACAAGGTAGGATCATAATAAATCAATTAAATTTGGACTCCCAAACCTAGCAGGCCTGCTGCTTCCATTATCAGGTTCCAAGGCAGGAGTACAAAGGTACATCCATATACTTACTTTAAGTATAAATATTCTTAAATCAAGATAACATATTAAATAAAATGTGTTTCAGGTTTTTACCTGGGTAGATCATTTTCTGTAATAATATAGGAAAATAATTTTTGGATTCTAGAACTGGCCCTGGCTGGTCACCTATATTCATGGCTCACACCCATCTTTGCCTATCCTCATACCTTGAAGATACTAAATAAGCCCATTTGGCCACATTAGTCCATATATTCAAGTTTTGTGTATATCCCTCTTGCAAAGGCATCCCTTGGACGGAAGCTCACATCCAAGCCCCGGAAGTGGCCTTGTGCTTTGTTTGAGCAGCAGCCTCCAGCATTCTGGGGCATAGTCTGGTGGTGGTTCTAGGCTCTGATTGGGTACAATTCCTTCTCTTGGTGGACTCCCCACCTTAGGCAGAGGGACATGGCTAGAAAAGGAGCAGAGCAAGACCTTATAAAGTTTATGGCTTTTATCTTCACACAGGAATGTAGGTGAGGATGGGAACGAACTGATCTGAATTGAGCCGATGCAGAGAATGGAAGGGCAGGAAGGAAGAAAAGAGGTTATCTGGGATGGATGTGTGGTTAATTCAGCTGCTGTGCCAGTCTCCCCATGTGTTTATGAACCCTGTCCACTGCTGGAAGACAGATGGGGAAGGAACACTATCACTGAAATAGACAGAGGCGAGATGGCAGGTTTTGAGTGGAAAAATAACAGGCTGCTCTCAGGGCATAATTCCAAATAAAGCCAAATAGGTTGCTCATGCCGATGAGTTCCCTTAATTTATTTCTCAGTAAAACCAAAATTATGTTGAAAAGATTTCTTTCAATGACATTCAGGGAAAACTTGAGGGAAAAAGCACATGTAAAGATTAGCCTTGGCTATTAAATGTAAAACTGAGAAGAAATATCCAATAATGAACTTTTAGGGGCCAGTGCTACTTCTGTATGTACCCAGGAGACTTTTGTAAAAAGGTAAATTCAGTATCTTAATGCAATGAAACAATGTTGTTGTTTTTAGCACCTTTCAGTGCAGACACATGTGTTGGGCATTAGAAACCCAAAGATAATTTAGGACTCCAGACCTGAAAAATGTGTAGATTTTCAGATGATCCACATAAAGATTTGCTGTATGACCTTTTAATTCATGCCTGCATTCTTTCCTACTTATAGATATAAAAATATCTTTTATAATTATACTAGATGCCCAATGCATGAATTCGTGCATAGGTGGGGTCCAGCTGGTTTGCCCCAAATGGGGCCAATCAGACCAGGCCGGCCCAGGTAAGGGACTGTGGGTGGTTGGCCAGCTGGCCCTGTCCCTAGTCAGGGTGGGAGGGCAATTGGATGTGGGGCCAGCTTGGGGAGGGGGGCTGTGAGCAGTTGGTGGGCTAGCCCTGCCTCCAATTGGGAAGGTAATTGGGGGCAGGGCTGGCCAGGGGGGAGGGGACATGGGTGGTTGCCTGGCTGGCCCCGCCCCCTGGTCAAACTCCCAGTTGAGGGGACAATTTGCATATTAGCCTTTTATTATATAGGATCTTTTATAAATAAAATCTTGAAAACATTTTACTTTGTTTCTTACAAGCTCTTATGTAAAATGAATAGGTTGAGTTAGAAGAAAGAATTTAACTCTTTAAATAAAAATTCTAGGGAGGCAAATATTGAGCTTCTTTTCCTTTCCATTAATTTGACTTAAAGGGTCTTAAAAAATGCATTACAGTTCCACAATGTTTCACTCTAATTGTAATTTATGTTTCTTTCTTACTTTAACCTTTACCTTTAAGGGTCTCTTTTCATTCTTTATTTTCATTTTACCTCATAGCAGTGTTACAAGTCATCACCTTTCTCAATAACAGGGTTTGTGATACTCAATAATTATGTGATTTTTAAAAATGATAAATTCTTCTAATTGCTTTAGCCAATAAAATGGCATAGAACTGGTAAGCCTGAATAATGCTGCTTAATTGCTTTTGCTAAAGATTGAGTTGGCTGGCATTAGTTATAGTCTTTTAACTTTGAAGAAGCAATACAAATGTTAGAGAAAATGGCCATGAACTCTTGAGGAAAATAGAACTTTGCTTCTCTTCTTGTTGGTAGGAACAATATAATAGTATCTTAGGCACAACTCAGTTCTGTTATCTTACAGTTTTCTGAAAGCTAATAAAGCACAACAATGATCATTCCTAAACTCAAGGGGAGAGAGGTCTTAAACAGTCTGGGGGGATAAGGACACATATGTAACACCTTAATCAATTAAAAACAAACAAACAAAAAAACTCCCAAAGTATATCTAAATACTATTTTTAAAGATATGCATTTTTACTTCTTTTGAGTGGATGCTGTCACTATTGATAGGCAAAATGAGGCCCGGTAGAGAACCCACTTCAGTAACTAGATGGGCTATTCTCATTTGGCATCTGAACAGGGTTGGTCTTTGCATAGATGGTAACTGGATTATTTACCACCGGGCATTTTTTGAATACTTAAGCACTCCTTTGGGAACCTGTTCACAAATATTTCTTTTGTATCTGGTGGAAAGGCCAAGCTCCTTTTTGAATAATGGCAAATTCTAAATGGATGAAGTCAGAATCAATGAGGTTTATCTTTAAATATTGTCATTTATTTACAGTATGTTGTATCTTTTTGCTTTGTTGAATTGTTCAGTTGTCTCTGTGCTGGGTGTTTGTTTTCTTTATGGGTGCTTGTGTGAGTGTTGCCTGCTTTGAAATAAAAAACTTGGAGGGTTCAGCGA
The DNA here is from genome assembly GCA_027563665.1 of Antrozous pallidus. NCBI lineage: Eukaryota > Metazoa > Chordata > Mammalia > Chiroptera > Vespertilionidae > Antrozous > Antrozous pallidus. The sequence goes on along the minus strand of CM050508.1, from coordinate 25,516,916 downwards.
CATCATTTTAACTTTTTCTACTTTGTTCTATAGTAAAGCTACTGGTGTGAAGCTCTGTACTGTTTTGAGCAAAGTCTAAGTCTGAGTGTTTTTATCTGTAAACCAAAAGAGTTAATAAGGATGATTAAGCAAGATCAGAGAGTAAACATTAGCTATAATTTTGATAGTAGCATTGGATTAACCCACTATAATAATGGGCACATTAGCATTTGATAAGTATTATCTGAATATTATGAGATAGTAGTAAAATAGCAATTCTCAACTGGGGTTGACTTTTCTCTGTCCATTTGGCAGAAAATGTGGAGAAAATTTGGTTGTCAAAACTGAGGAGGAGATGATACTGACATCTGCTAGGCAGAAGCCAGTGATGCTGCTAAATATCCTACCATGTGTAGAATGGCTCCCAACAACAAAGAATTATCCTGACCAAAGTGTCAACAGGGCCCAGGTTGAGAAACTCTGTAGTAAATGGTGAGATTGCTTACAGGAGATGCTATAGGAATTCTGAAATATACAATGTATCTAAAACTAAGGTGCTTTATTTTTCTTGATTCATATGAAAAGTTAACAGATTATTGCTTTCTTTATATAGTTATTTCCTGCTAGTAGGTCCTAGCTGAGGAATTGTTCCAATGAGTCAGAAATATTTTGTTCAATTGTCTTAGGGATATGAAATGTGCTTCTCTGCTGTTCTGGTGGAATCATTTATATGGAGCAAAATTTTAAAATTAAATCTTTGGGAATAAGAGATCTGTCTGTCTTAGTGCTCTTCACATTTATTGTGAAATTTTTGATAACTGCCAAAATTGTCCACTTATCCTGTATCATAGAAGGCTAATATGTAAATCAACCAAAAAGTGGAACGACTGGTTGCTATGATGCACAGTAACCACCAGGGGGCAGATGCTTAATGCAGGAGCTGCCCCCTGGTGGTCAGTGCGCTCCCATAGGGGTAGCACTCCTCAGCCAGAGGCTGGGTTCACATCTGGTGAGCACAGTAACGGTGGTGAAAGAAGCACTAAGGATGTCTAACTGCCAGCTTAGGCCCTCTCCCCATGGGGAGCGAGCCTAAGCCAGTAGCTGGACATCCCCCGAGGGCTCCCAGACTGTGAAAGGGTGCAGGTCAGGCTGAGGGATGCTCCTCCCCCCCATGCACGAATTTCATAGTGGAATAAGGAAAGAGAGAAGTTATTTGTTTATATACCTATTTTTTGGGGGGGGGAGGGGCAAGTCACACAAAAAATAGAATTATATTCCTTAAAGTAAGGCCCAAATACCCCCCCCCTTTTTTTTCAGAAAACCAAACATCCCAGTGCTAGATTTCTGTATTCCAACTGAGATGAACTGAGTCAGAATCTTTGGTGGATGAGGTCAGGGAATCTGTCTTTTCCAAAGGATTCAAAATGATTCGCAGCACTTTAATGTTTGAGAACCACTGGAGTATAATATATAAGAAGTGTCAAATGGTAGCAGGCAGAGCTGTGTTCCTGTGGACTTATTTTTTACATCACACAGTCTGTGAACCTGGATTGGAATGTATAGATCCCTAGAGCTCTTTGTTTTAGCATTTTCTTTTATTTTTGCCTTAGAAAGATTTTCAAAATATTTCTTCACCTGAAGATATTAGCTCTACATGCAATAAAGGAACATGCTTTTTCAGCTTTTAGTGAAGCTCTGGACAAAGGTAAGCTGATTCTATATTTAGAATGTTCTGTGGAGCTGAGTTTACCACAAATTCATTCTTGTTCCTCTTAGAATTGCCAGGATTTGTAAATCAGAGAACTGTTCACCATATTCAAGCTCTTCAAACTGGGTAAAATTTAGGATTATTTATGTGTCCCTGAGGAAAGATAATATATCTATAAAAACACATTTTTCTTCCTTTTCCACACATCAATTGTTAAGTTAAAATAACATCACACCTCTAGTTCTTATGTTATGAGTTGGTTACCTTTCCAAGTGCCAGGGTAAAGCCTACCGATGCTAATTGCTAATAGGAATTACATGTTTTGAGAGAAGAGTAGTAGGGGGAGCAAATTAACTCAAACCTAATTTGCATTCCCTTGCCAAGTTTGAATTGGGACCAATTTGCAAACTGAATTATCTCTGTAGCCTTGATAGAGTTTATAATAATGTTGAAAGTTTCTTAACTCATGGCCAGCCATGCCTTTTTAATAAAAACACATTCACAGCTGCAGTCTGGGTGCCTTGTAACATATTGCTAATAATTGGGCTAATAAGATTTTAAAGTTAATTAAAAGCATGGGAAAACCCATAAAGTCTGGTGCAGCTCTCAGACTGGTTGCTGACCAAGTAAAAATGCAAAGAGAGAAGAAGGATAAAACTTATTCATTAGTGACTTCCCAATGCTGGACCTTTATTTTTTTAATTTTTGATTAAAAGTCACCATTTTTGCATTTCTCTTTAAACAATTGATAACCATTTAACCAGAAATAGTTAACGTCCATTATCTTTTTACTAGACGCACCAGCCTGGTGCACAAAATTCGTGCAGGGCGGGGTTGGGGGGGGCAGTTGGGGGGTGGAAGAGAAGTTTGTCCTTCAGCCCAGCCTATGCCTTCTCCAATCTGGGACCCCTCAAGGGATGTCCGAAAGCTGATCTGAGCAGCTTTTGTTGCCTTTCTGGGGGCATATCAGTTGTGACAGAGGCAGTTAGTGGTCTCCCAACGTGCATTCTTTCTTTCTATAGAAATATTTGTAGTACAATCACTAACTTTCAATTTGGCCTATAGCTACTTGGAATAAAGCTTTTGCTACAGATAAGGATTGACATGGAACTAAAAATGTGAAAGGTACAATCTGAGTTGATGGCTGGAGTTCAGAGTTCTACAGTGGGAGGTAAAGTTGAAAAAGTTTTAAGGGATTTTTTTTCAGGGACTTTATAATTCAGACTAAGTGTTCTGGCATGACTTCTTGCCAAGAAATTCTTTTCTATTTAATGGGACTAAATTTATATACAATTAAAATTTCTAGTCCCAATTTAATGGAAAATATTATATGCTCTTACAGGGGTAATTTTAAAGCAACTGTTCTCAACCTTTTTTTTATGCTACCATATTAGACAGAAAAAATGATGTTAGAATGCAGCACATACCCCCAGATAGGATGTTTCTAATTTTCTATATGTTAACTCCATCTTTTTATCTCTAGTTTAAAATGCCTATCAGAATGTAAATACACAAGAAAGGCATTAGTGTGATTGAAAACAATACATTAAAATTAAAATAATTGCAAATGTTGGTCCTTGGATGCTTATGGAATAACAAATTATTTGTGGTACACTTTAACACTGATTGTGACATAACTGTGTTTCTAACAGGATGGCTGACAACTATTGCTTTAAAAATCAAGGTTGCAAATGGTGCCCTGCAGGTAAAGCTATAGGCAGAGCTTTTGTGATTATCTCACAGCATTGGCTTCAAAGGGATGGGGTGGAAGATTCCTATGACACTAAGGCAATGACAGTAAGCTCACTCCATAGAAAAGGGACTTAAAACCCAGGAATTTGGTTAGCTGTGCTGCAAATGTTCTTGCACTCTAACATTTTCACATGGGACCTGGCTGGAGTTGAGGAGCTCAGCTGCTTCTGGATGCAGCCTGCTTTCTCCAGTTCATTCCTCCAGGCCTCCTTTGCTCTTTCTTTACTGGAATGGTCTGTAGGTATTTGAGTGTGAAATGCCACCTATATTATACCAAAGGGACCCCTGGTTTCTGGAGGCTTCCAAAGCCAATTAGTTAGTGCTTGACCCTGGATTCTGAGAGCTGGTGTTCTCCATTGATACTTAGGCAATTGCTTGGTAATCTCAATTAGAGCATCTCTAACTGCAGTATCCTTTGTATCTTAGTGAAGAACATTTTCTATCCGTCTAATCTTATCAAATGTACTTTTTTGTCTCCCTGTAGCCAAATCCTCCTCTTCATGAGAATACAATGAGTATTGGTAGGGCTCCTTCGATTTGCGAGAACTAGCTGAGGTAACCTAAATGCTTTGTTAAAATACAATCAGTTTTATTAGTTTATTATCAGTAGCCTTCATTTATTTAACAAACAACAACTATTTACTGAGAAGTTTTGTTGAGCAGGTATGGTTTTAGGGGTTCAGATACAACAAGGAATTCTGTGCCCTCTGTAAGTGTAGTAATATATTCCAGTTGAAGAAGTACTATATTCCAGATGAATAGATATTTAATGTGACAGATGTTGAAGATACTAGGAAGAAAACAGGGCATAGGGAGGAGTTCTGTTTCATAGAGATTGAGGGAAGGTCTTTCTGAAGAGGTGGTAAACCGGAGCCTTAAAAGTTTTGCAAGAAAGAACGGTATACAGAGATTTGAGAAAAGGGTATCTCAGTTTTAGGAACAGCAAATTCGATTTCCTGAATAAAGTGTGTGCTTGGATTATTTTTAATGAATAAGGAGGCCAGTGTGGATGGAGCTCAGTGAAAAGTTAAAAGGAAATTGTATTGGAAAAGTAGATGGGGGTCATATCTTGTACTGCCTGTAGGCAAGAATAAAAATTTTGACTTGCATCATGAAGAATAGGTTTTGAGTAAAGAAATGACATGATTTGAATCATTATTCAAAAGGATTATTCAGACTGCCATTGGGGGAAAAATCAGTAGTAAGATGAAAGGTGCACATGGGAAGACCAGGTAGAAAGCTATTGCAATATGGTGGCTTGGATTTGGATGGTAGCAATGAAAGTGGTGAGAAGTGGTTAGAGCTGATAGATTTGCCGATGTGAGGTGTGAAATAAAAAGAAGCATCTATCTCCATTGGTAGACTCTGATATGGGAAATACTTCAGGGGGGAAATTTTAGGGGTGGGTGGTGGTGGAAATCAAGAGTCTGGTTTTAGATGTATTAAGTTTGAGATGCTCACTCAACTTCCAACTGGAGATGTCAGATAGGAATTTTGATAGACAAATCTGTAGCTCAGGGAAGAATTTGAGGATGAAGAATTTAACTGGGGAACCATCAGTATATTTACAGCCTATGGAACTGAATGAGTTCATCTTTGAAGTGAGCATGTGCCCTGGAGGGAAGACTGAGAATGGAGGATGGGATTTGACTCATTACCTTAGACAGAAGCAGTTTCAGTAGATGGGGAAAGCCTGATAGGAGAGGAGAATTGAGAATGGGAAGCAAGAACATGGAAGCAATGATTTGGACCATTCCATAGTAGGTAAAAAAGGCAACGGGAGAGGAAGAGATGGCCATAAACTCCATGGTAAAGCTTCAGTCTTTCTCCTTCCTCATATTCTCTTGCAGACCCTGAGGTGTAATTGGGGGAATGATGGCATGTTTTATGTATAAATCACACATCTGCTTCCAATGTACCTTTTTTCCCCCTTGCTGGCTGCTACTTTTGCCTTTCTGAATCTTGTCACTGTTCCGGTTTCATTGGCCAGCCCAATGTGGTCACTCACATGCTAATACTGACTCACCTTAATTAATGACTCCCTTTGAGCATCTGTTTCTGTCACTGTCTTCTCATCATTTCTGCATACAAGTGTAGATGTCTACTTCTTGGCACCTGGCTGGCATAGTAAGGTGGCTCCCTGAGAGTCAGGCTTTCTATTACAGCTAAAACTTACTGGTTAGCCTTTGTAAGTTTAGCAAATCAATTCCATTTTAAAATTTCAGTTAAAATCTTTGTGTGGTATTTTTTTGTTTTTAAAACTATGTTTTTATTGATGAGAGAGAGAGAGAGAGAGAGAGAGAGAGAGAGAGAGAGAGAGAGAGAGAAGAGAGAGAGAAGAGAAGAGAGGAGAAGAGAAGAGAAGAGAAGAGAAGAGAAGAGAAGAGAAGAGAAGAGAAGAGAAGAGAAGAGAAACATCAATGTGAGAGAGAAAAGCATGAATTGGCTGCCTCTTGCAAACCTACTACTAAGGATCAAGCCTGCAACCTGGGCATGTCTCCTGAACAGGAATCCAACCACTGGTGACTTTTGTTGCAGGGGACAACTTGTAACCAACCGAGCCATACCAGCCAGGGCTAAAATGTTTGTGCGTTGAAGCAAACAAATTTTGTCTCTTGAGCCCTTTTCATATATTTGGGTAAACCTTTAATATCTGAAAAAGAGAAAACATGCATATATAGAAAATGACCTTGGGCTACAGCATTTAACTTGGTTTTCTCAGTAACCTCTCCTTGATTTTTAACAATGTTTGTCATTGGAAAAAGAGACCTCTAGGCAAGAATTTCAGAGGAGATACTACTGGTTAACTCAGATGTCGAGTTTTTTTTTTTCTCTTTTCTTTTCTTTCCTCTCTGGAGATCATGCTTAGATAGTAGTTCGAAGTCTCAGGCAGAGAGTACAGAGGATTTTCCCCATTTCTCATTCTGATCATATCACTGCATCTCCAAAGTGGATAGGTCTTCAACAAGCACAGATCAAGTGGGCACTTTTGTAAGGGAGTGTGTTAGACTCTCGTAGTGGTGCTGGTAAAACTCTTCAAATGGTTCTTGCTGAACTACTGAGCCTTGAATTAGAAGATGGGGGAAGTTATACCTGTTATTTCCCATATCGTGACTTATAATCCATCTATTAGGACTTGTTTTGAAGGTTTTTCCTTACTTGTTTATGAGTTTTTATTTTTCCCCACCTGATATGAGTGCTGTGAGGAGATAAGAGTTCTGTAGTTTAGTCTTAATTAAAATTTTTAAAGTCTCTAAATAATTTTTTAAATGGTAATGATGTTTGTTTTGATTACACCCTTGGGAAAAAGAGCATATAAGGAATCAGATTATCCAAATTCTTCTAGGAGTATAGATTAAAATGCTGAATTTAATTTCTGATTCCAGAAGGAAAAAAAATCATATTTTAATTCTCTCCTTCCCATGTAAACTCAGATGCCTTTGCAAGTTCTATTAATCTTTTCCAAGCTCTTTGTCTAGGAGAGTAGTAGTTTAGCCAACTCATCAAGCAAACAAAAATAAACAAATAAATGCACCTATTTACAAATCAAGCTGAAGTTTCTTGCTGTTTAGAAATACCAAATTTAACCTTTCTTTCCCTTTAGTTGAACAATTTTCCCTTCTGTACTTACCTTCAAATGTTCTGTAATTATTCCCATACTAGAGGCCCGGTGCAGAGATTCGTGCACTGGTGGGGTCCCTCAGCCTGGACTGTGGAGATCTAACCAAAACTGGCAGCCTGACATCCCCCAGGGGTCCTGGAGTGTCAGAGGGCAATCTGCAAATTTGCTGTTAGCTCAGCAGCTCTTGCATTGAGCATCTGCCCTCTGGTGGTCAGTGAACATCATAGCTACTGGCTAGTTGGCAGATAGGCTGGCCGACTGGTTTCTTAGGCTTTTAAATATATAGACTAGAGGCCCAGTGCATGAAATTTGTGCACAGGGGGTCCCCTCAGCCAAGCCTGTACCCTCTCCAATCTGGGACCCCTTGAGGGATGTCCTACTGCCAGTTTAGGCCCAATCCCAGGGAGCCTTAAAAATTCTTCAAGGGAGAAAGGTCACCTCTAACTGATCTCCACTGTTGGCCTGGTTGCCCCCAACTGCACTCCCATCTGCTGGCCTGGTTACCCCATGCAGCCTGCTGTTCAGTCGTTTGGCCGTCCCTTACTAACATCCTGCCAGCCTCATCATAGACAGCCATCTTGTGAGGGTGTGAGGGTTAATTTGCATATTACCTTTTTATTATATAGGATTATTAGGCAGTTCTGTCATGTGTATATTTCTGATAGAAAATATGCAAATGGAAGTTTAACATTTAGCCTTTTGTCCCTGGTACTCCACTAACTTTAAAAACTTGATGTTATACATGTAACATCAAGACAAGTGTGCCAACTTAGAGCAAATCCACCAGGTCACTGCTCAGACTGCAAGTACAGGCAGGGGCACCTTGGGTGAGGTGATGAATCAGGAGAGCTGTTGCCACAATGCTGAAGGTTTCTCAGCCACGGAGGAAACCAGAGAGAAGGTTATTCTAAGCCTAGCAGAAAAACAGTTAACTCCTACTGCTCAGGAAATACCCCAACCCTATTATTTAACATGCTTCTGAGGTTTATAATGAGCAATGCAACTTAATAAATGGATGATAACCAAACAGAAAAGCACTCTCTCAACCCGTCTTGAAGAAACCTGAACTCGTCCGGCCAGTTTGTAATTACGTGTGTTGTAATTAGATGAGCGATTTGTCAGAACTTTACAAAATTTGAATTTGATTTAAGAAGCTTAGAAGGGAAATTTTCTAGTCTTTGAATGACTGACCTCATTTTCCTTGCTGAATTTAAGTTCTGATTCCAGAAGGAAAAAAAATCATATTTTAATTCTCTCCTTCCCATGTAAATATTTAGTAAAGGAAAAGTACATTTGGCTTTGGTATAAATCAAACCCATTGCAAATCAAGGTCACATGGCTCAATTTATTTCCCCAGTGTTTGGTTAGTTTTAGGCCTTTGTGACCTATGGGTAGGCAGATAATCCAGACTTAACCCTATACCTGATTTTTAGCAAATATTTGTGTTAAATACTAATGACAATTCTCTTTCTTTTTAATTTATCTTTTTTTGTTGAAAGTATTACATGTTCTCCCTTTTCCCCTATTGACCCACTCCTCTCCATTCCTGCCTGCTCTTTACGTATTCACCGCACTAGTGTCTGTGTCCATGGTTTATGCATAATGCATATTTAATATTGGGAAAGGGTGTGAATATTTTATGCTAAATGCCAACTTAAAAATGAAAAAAAAAAGAATTAGAAGACCATAATAAAGTTAGGTAAGTGGTATGGGAGGAGTGTTTAACCTAAGGCTTGAAACTTTTTGTAGCTTATACTATGTCTATGATATGAACTATTACTTTGTATAATTCTTTAGGGTATTTTCAGGCATTTTATCAAGATCAGTGCATTGGGGGAGAGTGATTGATGTGGAGGCAGGGAGGCATTGAATGGGCTGTCGGGCTGCAGGGGTAGGGGGGCGGGCTGGGGAGGCGGGGGGGCAGGTGCTAGGGGAGATCATATGAGCATAACCAATGAATGGAAGACACTGGGGCGGGGAGGGGTGCAGGTGGGGACATGTGCTGGGGGTTGGGGGAGGCTGGGGGGAGGTTAGTGGGGGGGGGAAGAAGGAGAACATATGTACTACTATTAAGTCTAGGTTATACTGCAAAAAAATAAAGGGTAAAATCAAATTAAGAAAACAAACAAACAAAACAAAAACAAAAACAAAACAAATGATCAGTGCATTTGCATCTTTGGGATGTGGGCAGCACACAGAGTAAGAATGGGCAGAAATGGTAGCACATGTGGGACATGATAATAAAATCAGAACCACTAAAATAAATACTTCTTACCCCACCATCATTGATATTAGCCCTACTTTCCATTTCAAATATAAGATCTCATTGAAAAACCAAAGTGGAAGCTAGGAGCTCATGTGTCCCAAGTTAAGTTAATTCAAACTGATTCTTACTACAGCAAGAATGTAATATGGAGTTTCAAAACATAGCTTCAGATGCAAATTTCATTCTATGATAAAAATTATTGTAAAGTAATTTCAATGAGACTATATAATAATATTAAAATGCAAAACATAACTGGGAAATGATACGATTATACTATAAAATTAAATAACATGCATTTATTCAATTATAATAGGAAAGCATATGCCAACTTCCTATAGAACCCACCCAAAGTCCATTCATTGGAGTGTCTTCTTAGAATGAGATTTGCCTAAACCAATTTCTAAGTTTTATCTTTTATAGGCTTTCTCTGCAACTCTTATGGAAGGTCTGTCTTTTCTTATAGAATGAATACCTTCAGCAGCATGCAGTCAAACTTGGGGAAATACTCCAAAGGTGTAAAACACAGACAGTGATGTGTACATTCTGATTGGAGATACATGCACAAGAAACATTTTAAGTGACTGTGTGATTGAGTGTTTGAATTGATTCCATAGTAGCTAGGAGGCTGTTACAGAAGTCTTAAAGAGGGACAGTCTGATTGGAATATTTGAAAATCATATTTTTGGAGAAGTTAGAATTTGATGGATAGATAAGATCTAAAAAGGAGAATAGAAAATAAGATTGGATATAGGGCATAAATGAACATGAGAATAAAAAATACACTTAGAATGTATTTATTCAATAATTTTTATTGAGTGCCTCAAAAATATAGCAGTAAATCTGATGAGGTCTTGACTCTCATGAAGCTTCCATTCCAAATGTGATGTGGTCGGCACATTTGGTGGGACATCAAATATTCCAGCAGGCAGCTGAACATACATGACTGGCACTCAAAAGAGACTTTGTTTAGCAGTTTAAAGATTGTTTAATCAAACTGTAAGCATTTAGGATGTGTAAATAAGTAATTTCTTTCAGTGCAAATATATGAAGAAAGGATAGCAGATTTTTCAGACTGTTTTGGAGAATATTTACAGCCTATGGAAAGAAGAGGAGCACGTGAGGAAAGTGGGAAGGGGCTGGAGAGAAATTTAGGAAGATCAGGAAGTTGTCAGGAATAAGTAGTCCATGTTCAATATGGGCACCGGACACTGTGATGATAGGACTTTGAGTGTTGTCAATGTTATTGTATACAAGCCAATTGTGAAATCTTTTACATCTCCTACCACTTGCCTTCCTTTCCCCCAAAGCGCTCCATTAGACCATAGCCATGCAGTCAAGCATTTGACTTCCACCTGAGAAGTGCCTTCCATCTATGTGAAGGAGGGGCAGGGAGAAAGAAAAGGTGACCAGGAAGAAGCCAAGCTTGGGATCAGTGCTGAATCTGACCTAACACAACTACTATAGCTCCAGCAACCCAAGATTCTTCTCAGGATGTACTGCTAATATGCACACCCTAGAGAGCAGGGTGAGGGAGGGGAGAACTTTCCTTTGTCTTTGCTTGTATTACAGAAAAGTTGAGTCCTGAAGAGACTCAGCAATTGATGAGAGAAAAATTTTATCTGTTACCAGTACTCCAGTACACTAAGAATAAAATCCCACACTTTCTTGACTTTCATAGTGGTGATATTATCATTGCAGCTAAAGTAAATAGTAACAAGTGTTAAATACAGAGGGTATCCAGTATATAGCCTATCTTGTTTCTGAGTCGATGGAAGGGGGGCTTGGTTTTTGCATTCATTAACATTAGTCTTTAGCCTTTCTGGATTCAGGACATAAGGTGACACTTTGATGTTACTGTAGTCTGTGTGTTATGGATATGGGAAAACCTTTGGTGAATGTTTTGGGCAGCTCCATGTTGAAATACTAGGTGGCAGTCTAACACAACCTTTAAGCATTTAGACTGTCTGATTCTTGAAATGGCATTTTAATGAAAATCATGGATATTTTAAAAATAACTTTAAGAGGAAGCTTTTCAGAAATAAGTGAGTGATGGGTGCTACATTTTAAACTTTTTCCAAAATGTACTTTTAATTGCATATTACACATGCGGTTGAATGAGATATTAAAAACTTAAGACTTAAATAAACTAAGGGCATAGATTTCATAGATTTCATTACATATGGCAAGGAACATATACAAAAAAAAATCTCAAATAGGAAAGAAAATTCTAATTAGATGAGAACATTTTTATTATCTCTCAATTTGAAAGAATTCTTTTTAAAAGTTCTATCCTGAAGGAAATTACAAATGTGGTCAAAGATTTTCAGTTAAGCACCTTTCTTGGTGTTTAATTGAGATAATCTAAAAACATTCATGCTTAGAGAATGGCATTTCTTAAAAGGGAACACTATATTATACATTTTTTAATGGATAGGACTTAAATTTTTAGTTAGACTTTAACAAAATTACATTAGTTATGGCCAATTCATGTAAAAATGCAAACACATAATGTTTACTTTTCTAAAATGTATTTTTATGGAGTTCAGAGAGGCAGGGAGAGTGAGAGAAAGATAGAAATATCAATGACAAGAGAGAATAACTTGGCTGCCCCCTGCACACCCCACACTGGGGACTGAGCCCACAACCTGGGCATGTGCCCAGATTGGGAATCAAACTGTGACCTCCTGGTTCATAGATTGCAACTCAACCACTGAGCCACGCCAGCCAGCTGGGCTAACACATAATGTTTAAAAACACAAAGAGAAGTATAAGTTAACCCTTGATGGACAGACAGAGTTTATTATACAGGTTTTTGGGCCTTCAGGAGAATTGATCGGATCAAAATATATTTAACTAGGTCAATGCTTGGGCTGATGGTAAAGGAGCAGAATCACAACCAATGGATCAGTGGTAGCTGCAGCTTGTTTTCAGAATCAGATGAGTGTCTGTGTCAGCACTTAGCGCCACGCTCAGAGCTGCCTCCAGGCCATAGGTATCCCAGTGGCAGCTAAAAAGGAAAGAAAATAATTCAGATCAGAAAGAAACTCAAATCTCCCTCCTGATTATTAAAATATCATCATCTGTAAATATTTTGCCACAATGACAAGCACATTAAGTTCTGTGTTCAACACATTCTTTGCTATGAAATATGTTTTTTAATCAATAACAGAAGATTACAATTGCTTTTTTGCTGTTTGTTTTATGTAATGATATGGAATAAACAAGAGTAAGAAAAAAAATCAATAAAATTGTCTGGTCCAACAAGCTGTTTTTTGTATTCTGCTAGAAATATATGAATTGGATGTTTAATTTATTCGCTTAACTTATTAATTCAATTGCTTGTTGCCTTTGTTGTGGAAATAGTGAATAAAAATTGAGGAAACTTTTGGCAAAATGATCTGACACCTTGGCAACTGTAAAGTATATGGAATATATAGAATTCAACCTTGGAGTCCAGTATCCTTTGTACATTTTTTAAAGCCCTTAATTTTAGGATGAACATATTTTAAAAATAAGATCCACATAATGGTCCCAAATTAAAAACATAGTAATTATCTAAGCAAAATCAAATTTCTTTTGCTGTCTTTTAACACGCCAGCAATATAATTTGTGGAAAACCTGGTTGGGTGGGAACATCTGCACTAACTATGCTTTCAGCAACTTACTTTTTTTTTTTTTACTGTGAATAACAAAAAAGCTATAGCAAGATGTTCATTGATAGTATTTTTCTAGATCCTGCCTTTGATAAGGAGAAAGACAGTGAGACATCTAAGTTCCTTCTTAATATTTTACCATGATTAGAAAAACATATCACTAACCATCAAAAGACTTTTTTATAGCCCTGAAATATTTAGGCACATTCTATTTCCCGGCTTTCAGCCTGCTGATGAGGTTCTACCCTTCGTGTGAAATGACAATGCACCTATTATGATCATTTCCATGGAGAATCATATAATATTCACAGAGTAGAAACAGTGGCAATCATCCCCCTGAGTCCTCTCATTTCACAGATGAGCTTGCCCATTTGAGTGGTTTCCCACTATGGGTCAAAACCTACTCTAATGAAACTGATGAAAAAACAGATTTTATTAAAATGGCACACAAAAGAAGTGTGTCATATTATTAGTTATTTAAAAAATGTGCGTACTTGAAACTAATATTTTGTCTGCCCTTTATTTGTACAATTAATAAGGTAGGGAAAGGGAAGAAAAAGAAATAGATGGATTGTAGTAAATCCAAATTTTGAGGGAATCTGGAACATTGGGGAGGGTAGATGTTTGTATTTTTTTTGCATTTTAAATGTTTCTTAATTTTTTATTATATTTTCCGTATATATGAAATTTCCAGAATTGGCACATCCATAGTGACAGAAAGCAGATTTGTGATTGCCACAAATTTAAGGAGAAGAGGGAATGGGGAGCAACTGCCTAAAGAGTTTCTGTTTCAGGTGATAAAAATGTTCTGGAACTAGATAGCAGTGATGATGGTTATATAACAATGCAAACATACTTTAGATTTTTAAATTAAATTTAACCAAAGGACTTGTATGCATGCATTTTAAACCTAACCAATGGACACAGACACCAGGGGGATGAGGGCATAAGTGAGGGTGGGGGGGGTAATGGGATAAGGAACATATGTAATACTTTAATAAAAAAATCATTGAGGTGATATCTATAATAATAAAAGCATAATATGCTAATTAGACTGAAGAGCTGAACAACCTTCCAGATGTCATTCCAGACGTCCTTCTGGATGAAGCCTCAGCAGCGAGGGCTGAGGCAGAGGAGGTTAGGGGAGATCAGGCAGGCAGGCAGAGGTGGTTAGGGGCAGTCAGGCAGGCAGGCAAATGGTTAGGGGTGATCAGGCAGGCAGGTGAGTGAGTGATTAGTGGCAATAAAATAGGCAGGCAGGCAGGCCAGAGGTTATGAGCCAGTGGTCCTGGATTATGAGAGGGATGTCCAACTCTCAGTTTGGGCCTGATTGGATAGGGCCTAAACTGGCATTCAGACATCCCATGAGGGGTCCTGGATTTCAAGAGGATGCAGGCTGGCCTGAGGGACATTTCCTCTCCTCCCCCCACCCCAGGCATGAATTTCGTGCACCAGGCCACTAGTTGGTAAATAAAATGATATAAATTTCAAGCTTACAATTTTATAATACAGCATCTGTATCTTGCACTGTGTGTTCACCACTCAAAGTCAAGTCTCCTCCCATCACCCTTTACCCTCTCCTACCTTCTCGCACTCCTCTTCCCCTCTGGTAACCACCATACTGTTGTTTGTGTCTATGAGTTTTTTCCCCTCTATTTTACAATTGTATTTCAGTGCACCTTGAGGTCATCTTAATAAAAATGCTGATGTTTTTAAAGGGCTGCCGAATATATCTCTTGTTTGTATGAATTTATTTACTTATGTGATCTTTGTGTCAAGTGCCTGGTTACTTATTATTCAGGGTTATTTCTTGCTTATGTTTCTATTTTTTTTCAGAACCATAGGAGATGAACTCCCTTTGATTTCCTGGTGTCTCAGTAACTTCTGAAGCTGTGGGATCCTAAAGGGACTACTTGAGCCAACCCTCTCATTTTACAGGTGAGAAAAACAAAGCCGGGGGATGCCTAAGTGTCTGTCCAAGGTCAATTGCAGAGCTGAGACAGAGATCAGAGCCTCTTACCTGCCTGAAGCAGGGTGATTTTTCTACTTTATCATTCTTGCCTCCCAGGCATTTTCTCTTCTCAGAACTTTTCTCAAAGGGCCACATTCATAGCAGTTGTAACTAACATAATTGTATCTGTATAGAAGGGAGTATTTGATTAAAGTCTATCTTCCCTGCTAGACTGTACATTGCATTAATTAATGACCAGACTGATTAAACTATAGCATAAACTAGATTATTTGGTTCTACTGCTCATAAGCCTCCAACTGTAACAGAATAAACACAATTTCGTTACCATGGCCCACAAGATCTATGTGACTCAGTCCTTGTCCAACTGTCGGTCTCTATTCTTCCTCTTGCATTCTGAGTCTGCAGTGCTTATATTCCTTCAGTTACTTGAACTTGCCAAGTTCTTTCTTACTCGAGACACTTAGACTAAAACACTGTTTTTCCATTTGTTATCCTCCAGCTGTGTAATGAACAGATAACAACCACCTCCCAAAGATGTCTAAGTCCTAATCCCTAGTAACTGTGACTGTTACCTTACATGGCAAAAGGAACCTTGCAGATGTAATTAAGCTAAGGGTCTTGAGATGGGTGATTATGGTGGGTTATCTGGGAGGCCCCCGTGAATCATAGTGTGATAATAAGTGAAGGGAAAGGCAGGCGGGTCAGAGTCAGAGAAGGAAATGTGAGGAGGGAAGCAGAGGTGTTATGATCGCTGGCTTTGAAGATGAAGGGAAAGGCAGCCACAGCCCAGGAACGTGGGCAGCCTCTAGAAGTTGGCAAAGGCGAGGACTGGATTTTCCCCTAGAGCCTCCAAAGGAACACAGCTATGCACTCATCTTGATTTTAATTGCACAAGACTCATTTAGGCTTCTGATCTCCAGATAATAAATGTGTAAGATAATATATTTGTGTTGTTCAACTCCACTGCGTCTATGGTTATTCATCAAGGGGGAAGGGGAAACGAATACAAGATCTTTGCTTAAAATGCCATCTTTGCAGGGACACCTTTCTCCAACAATCCTGCCTAAAACAGAACCGTGCACCGCTTTTCTTCGCCCTGTTCTTGCCCCCATTTCCACCCCATAGTCTACTTCTGTTCCTCATTTGATTCTTCCCTGTTAAAGCTCACCACTGGTGATCATCTTTTACTTATTCTTTGTCATCTTCACTAAATGTGTTCTGTAGGAAAATATCTAAGGAAATCCATTAGTCAATGCTTCTCTGTCATTGTCTGGAAATTACTCTGAATGTCCAAGGAAAGTGCACTCAGGAGTTGGGAAATGTAGGCCTTGAGGACTTAGCCTAGGGCCCTGCCCAATCGCAGTTTGCTTGAGTTTTCTTTAACATTCACTGTTTTGTCTTATAAATTCATGAAAATATTATGATTTATGCTTTTTTATTTGAGGCTGCTGTGACCTCGCTGTTCTGATATGCTGGGCTCTGGGGCACGGGGGTAACCCTTTGAGAACTAGGGAATTAGTGCTGGTATCCTGAGCCTTAGCATTTTGGGGAGTCCTTGATCAGCAGCAATGCTAATCAGGCAAGCTGTGAGATGGCAGAGCTGGGTGGGGATGGTGGTGAAGTGGTTCTCCCAGTTGATGCAGAGATGAAGGGTGAGAAGAAGCAAGAACAAAAGACTATCAACAAGAATACAAAGAGGCCTGTGTTTGTTGCCAGGACAAATGGACAGATCAACTTTGTTCATGACCACTTTTCATTTCCTTCTGGTTTCAGGTTGCCTTCGAGATTGGGGTGTGTGTGTGTGTGTGTGTGTGTGTGTGTGTGTGTGTGTGTTCACATTCATGTTGGATATGCATGCACCTTTGAAAAGCAACCCTGAAAAAACCCTTTTGCCTATATAAATGTTGAGCAAAAGGGAAAGGTGGTGTTATTTTTTTCACTCTTCTTTTTTGCCTAAATCTATGAAGAGATAGTTTGACTCATGCTCCTTACTTTGATAACTGGCAACATACACTGTATCATTTGTATCATTTAATCCCCATTTCAACCCTGAAGGACATAGAGGTTTGTTATTACCATTTGATAGATGAGCAAACTGAGTCTCAGAGAGGATACAGTTTGCCCTTGGTCTGTTTAGCTTGTAAATGGCAGCGTCATTACAGACTCTGGCTCCAGCTGTTCCCATCACACTTTCCCTGCCTCTGCAGTGGGTTTAGAGGCCTGTTTAACTTGACTTTACAATTTCTTTTTAGTGCTTCTGACATCCTAGGGACTTGCTAGACTTAAAGAATATACAAAGATGAATACAGATATGTTCCCTGCTGGCTTCCAAGCCAGAAACCTTCCCCCTCCATGACACTCCAAAGCAGCACGTAAGAGGGATAAAGCTATTAGATTACTTTCTTTGGGCAATTCATTGTGAGTAGCCCAGAGTTAAATGTTCTTATTTACATTGGCAGATGGTAAATGAACCGACAATGTCTGCATTAGAAACAAAACAAAAGTAATAAAAAGAATTGGCACTTGGGTAGAAAAGATGAACTGTCATTCCTGCAAGTCCTCTGTCTCAATCATTCAGTAGAAGAAGAAAAAAAAAATCACTTCATAAATCAGCTGAAGTTGGTCTCATTCTGCCATTCACAGAACATGGAATTACTTGCTTAGCCTGATAAATGGATGTATTTGCCACAGTACTGACACTGAGGCTGATATAACTTACAGTGCAATTATTACTTAGGTTCTAGAAAAGACTTATTTATTTTAGCTTATATTATCTTTTCATTTTTGAAGCCTGTTCTTTATATATTTGCTTTTGAAAACTGGAGTACATGTCAGTATAAAAAGAAGCTTTTCTATTTACTGTAACTGAAATGTAATTTTGAAAGTGAGTGATATGAACCAATGCATTGATTCTTTGCATTTTTATCACCAGAGGCCAAGGGCAAAGGAAAATAGCAACTGTATTGTTAGAAAGTTAAGGCTAATCTGAAATTTTGATTGAATTTCAAGAAGTACTAAAATCAGGATGTGTGAGTATTCAAGGCCTAAATTTGTTAGTGTACAACAGGTTGGTTCATTAAATTTCAGTTATTAGGGTACAAAAGGATAGGTACAACTTATATTCATGTAAATATATATACTGAGTGGCCAGATTATTATGACCACTTTATCAGTACTTTGTTGGACCACCTTTTGCCTTCAATACTGCGGTGATCCTTCTTGGCATTGACTCCACGAGATGTTGAAAGGTGATGCGAGGAATCTGACATCATGCCTGATGAATAGCTCTGTCCAGTTCTGTGAGATTTGATGGTTGTGGAACCAGCTGCCTGATGACTCTTTTAACCTTCTCCCACAAAATGCTCAACTGGATCGAGATCTGGTGATTGTGAGGGCCACCTAAGCAAGGTAAAGTTTCCCTCGTGTTTTTGAAACCACTACTCCACAATACGAGCAGCATGGCATGGTGCATTGTCTTGTTGGAAGAAGCCATCTCCATTGGGATACACCATCAATATGATAGGATGAACTTGATCAGCAATGATACTTAGGTATGTTGTGCTATTCACATACTAGAGGACTGGTGTATGAATTCGTACATGGGTGGGGTCCCTCGGCATGCCCTGTGGGGATTGGACCGAAGCTGGCAGTCCAAGGCTGCCTGCTGCTCCTGCCTGCCGCTTGTATTCATCCCAGCCCTGCTGCGGGCTTGTGCCCAGTCAGTTCTGATCAGGAGGGGTTCACATAATCACAGCAGCACTTACCAGCCATGAATCCTGCATCTGGAGCCCCTGCAGAGGGTGTGTGTGGGGGGAGCAACACATGATCAGCCCTTCAGGCAAATGGCCTGGGATCAGGATCCACCCCACTGATATCCATGGTGGTTGTCGGCAGCCACCTGGTGGCTGCTTTTATATCGTTTCTTCCTTGAGGAGTGTCTAGGGAAGGGAGTCCGAGTCCAAAGCTCCAGGAGATGGCGTGGCTATCATGCTGTTGCACTGTCGGGATCATGCTGGCAGCACCGGTCCATCGGTGCCTGGTCCATTCTCCGGAGATTGGACCTGCAAGATGACTGAGGGAGTGAGTGGCTGCCATGAAGCTGATGGGCCTCTGAGTGGGTTGGTCAGCTGAGCGGCACTCCTGCTGTGAGAGTGCATTGACAACCAGGGGCAGCTCTTGCAATGAGTGTTTGCCCCCTAGGAGTCAGTGTGTCATAGTGACCAGTTGTTCAGCTGCTTAGGCATCTATACTAATAAAAGTCTAGGTGGCCCTTGAATGTGAGGTCATCACAAGATTGCCACCACAGGATGGCTGCTTCAAGATGGCCACCACAAGATGGCCACATGCACAGCAGAGTTGAGCCTGGTGGCCATTCCATGTGGTGAGGTCTAGGGAGTCCTGCAGCTCCATGCAGCAAGAAAGAGGCTAGTTGCAGGCTCTCTGCTGCCTCGCATGAAGGAGGCAGGTCACAGCAGAGGAGGTGGGTTGTGGCAGGGAAGGGCAGTTGGGGGAGATCAGTTAGGCATCAATCAAGCCAGCAGGGGAGTGGTTGGGGGGTGATCAGGCTAGCAGGCAGAAGCAGTTAGGGGCCAATCAGACAGGCAGGCAAGTAGTTAGGAGCCAGTGGTCCCAGATGATGAGAGGGATGTCCGACTGCCAGTTGCAGGGATAGGGCCTAAACTGACAGTAGGACATCCCCTGAGGGGTCTCAGATTGGAGAGGGTGCAGGCTGGGCTGAGGGACACCCATGAATTTTGTGCACCAGGCCTCTAGTATATGTACACTGAGTAGCCAGATTATTATGCATTCAGAGATCATAAAAATCTGGCATATATATATATATATATATATATATATATATATATAAACTTATTTGCAAAAAACCACAAATTTATATGCTTAGGAAAGGTAAAACCTGAGTCTCTAAGTTTTGCTCTGTGCATCCTATAATCTCAATTAATACCTTGAGGAAGAGGACTGAAATGCAGCAAAAATATGTATGTAACTTGGCAATTGGGCATACCTCCAAGTCATTTTATAGTATTTCCAAGAGTTTTGGTGAAAGTTGAAAATTAATCTCTAAATCATTCATTTTTATATTTTTAACGTGTGTGTGAATCATTTTCTCCATCATAGATTATGGCATGTCTACTTTATAAAGTGAAATTAGGCCGGTATCTTTTCATTGTGTAATCATTCTACTTTTGATATGCATCCTGGGATTGTCCAAGGTACATCTGAGTCTCAAACTCAACAATAAATCATCTCAATGAACACCAATATCAGTATCTATTGGGCTTGTGGCCAAGTTAGCCAACTATAGTGAATTGAAATAAGAATTTTTTTTATGTGTGTGCACATTATGTCCTATATGTTTCTGCAGAAGCTACTCTATATGTTTCTTTTCTAAATAATAAATAAATCTAATTATTTTGCAAAACCCAGGCTTTATCACCTTCTCCGAATTTTATTTATTTTATTTATTTTTTAAAATATAATTTATTGATTTTTTACAGAGCAGAAGGGAGAGGGATAGAAAGTCAGAAACATCGATGAGAGAGAGACATCAATCAGCTGCCTCTTGCACGCCCCCTACTGGGGATGTTTCCGCAGCCAAGGTACATGCCCTTGCCGGAATCAAAACCGGGACCCTTCAGTCCCCAGTCCAACGCTCTATCCACTGAGCAAAACCGGTCTCGGCACCTTCTCCGAATTTTAAATAATGTTTTCATTTAGAAAGCAGTATTTGTAGTTAATTTCTCCTTTTCTCACATTTATAACTACCACCCTTTACCGTTTACCCTATCTCCATACCCTTCCTAGCTACCAGCCAAAACAGGATTGCTTGACTTAGTTGACTTTTTTTTAACCTACCTTTTCATACATTTTATTTATTTATTTTTAACATATTTTTATTGATTTCATAGAGGTAGGGAGAGAACAAGAGATGGAAGCATCAATGATGAGAGAAAATCATTAATTGGTTGCCTCCTGCATACCCCACATTGAGGATGGAGCTGCAACCGGGACATGTGCCCTGACCAGGAATTGAATTGTGATTGCCAGATTTATAGATTAGCAATGCTCAACCATTGAGCCATGCCAACTGAGCTTTACCTATTTTTAAAAGAAGCTTTCTATTTGATAATTTTGGTTGATTTTAAGTAACAACTGAAAAAACAGAAGGCCGAAGTTGGCTGTTGGCTGTTACTTTTAATTTGTAACCCAAGCTAACATGTGTCGTACACACTCTGCAAGTTTAGGGGAGTAGACATTACATCGTGTCTTTGGTCTCCTTTCCTCTTGTTTTCTTTCCATCCTCATTTAGGCCAATGAAATATTATGGATGCAACAATTTAAAACGAGAGGGCTAGACAAATCAAGACAATTGTGTGACTTTCTTGTTATAAACTTGCTCTACGTAACGTTTTAATTTTTCATGTTGATTTCAATAGTAAAATCCAGCTAATTTAATAAAATACGTTTCTTCTTATCTCCCAGACTCTGTCACCTCATGACTGCTTTGAAGACATTCCTGCCCCTGAGCCCAGTTTGGTGAAATTCTCTCTTCTTCCCTTCTCCGTCCACCCCGCTGTCTGATTCTTTGTCTTGCTCTATTTAATCCGTTAGGCCTCATAGAAATCTAGAATAGGTTGGTTCAGAAACAACAATTACAACTCCTAGATGGGATGGGGACTGGGGAGATGAACAGCGAAGAGAAAATGTTTCTAGTCCATGAGGTAGAAGCAGCATGGACAAGGTTGGGAGTTTGCACACATTAGTGTTTTCCCCCCAGTACACCTACATTGAGATGTCCAATTCTCCTTTGTCTCTGTAGACATCTTTTTCTGCACTCTCACACTTTCCATCTTATTTCAAATTTCAGAATTGGAAACCATGGCTCCCAATCTCCTAAAAGGCTTTGAAAAGAAATACTACACACACACACACACACACACATACACACACACACACACACACACACACACACTCTATCTATCTATCTATCTATCTATCTATCTATCTATCTATCTATATATTTGTAGCAATTCTTTCCATTATTATAGATCATGTAATGAGATAAATCCACAACAGAAAATGGATTTTCCATTCTTTGGACATAGATTGAAATGTAAGCTTTTGAAAAAGCAAAGATTTTCTTGACATGCCATATAGCATCTTCTAGTATATGATGGGTGTTCTATGAGTGTTGCACAATGTGAGTTATAATGAAGCCACATGGTTTGGTAACCCTATTCAGGGCTCAGTAAAATATCTTCTCTAAACACATAATTAAAAATCTTCCAAAAATGATGGTAATGTCTCTTTTTAAGAAGTTCAACATTTCTGAAACAATGCTTGAAAAAAAATATAGCCACATACACATGCACAAAAAGAAAATTAGACAAATACATATTTTAAACATATGGAAAAATTCACAAATTAAAAAAATTGCGTGTCAATTAAAAACTGCCATTAGCTTCTTCACATACATATACTCATGCAGCTAAGATAGTATGCTTATCAATTACGAATTTATTTTATACATTTTGAAAGATTTTTTTAAAATTTAATATATTTTGAAAAACCACACTTTAGTCTTGTGTAAACATCAAAAGGAAAAGAAAGTAGAAGTGGTAAAGGCATTCCTAAGATTGTTCACATACAGACTCTTGTTCTTTGGAATCACTGTTGGCTCAGAGCTGTTGGTGTCACTGATATTTCTACTCATTGCCATCTGCTAGGTCATTTGGGGCATTAATGATGTAGCATTTATTTTTTCTTTCTTTATTTTATTTTTTAATGTGTACAAATATATTCTTACGTACTGGGTATAGCATATTCTATTCTAGAAGTTTTAAATCATTTTAATAGACTGTTTTCACATTTTGTTTATTAGCTGTTTTTCATTGTAAACACAATTACAAATCTTGTTCTTCTCTGATACACTACTTAATGAGCCCAATTATCTAATTAATGAGAACAAAATAAAGTTTCCATGATTAAATATAGGTTTCAGAGAGAATGGGTAGATTCTATCAAGTGTTTATCCCAATCAGGCATAGAAGTGCCATAATCATTATAAACAGTCCCACACACATTATTATGTTTTAAAAAAGGTTTTGTCATTACTCTTTAGAAATGCTTAAACTAATTATAAATAGATTAGACAAATGAATCCTCAGAAGTATAAAGAATTATTAATAATTGTATATTATCTGCCAGACTCACCATTTGTAAGTTAATAATTCTGTTTTTTCAGATGACCATCAAAGGTTTACTAGTTTATTAGTTGTAATAATTATATGAAACTACTTCCCTCTGAACCCCCAGGAAACATTTTATATTGTTGTGACAAATACGAAACAATTCCACTTGTTTACAATTGATATGTAATGGCAAATTTGTGGTGCATGAGTGCCTCATAGGCAAATCACTTAAAGTATTATTAGTATTTTTGTTTTCTGTGATCTTTTTATTTATTTTTGTTAAAATTTTTAAGTTACAGGTTATATGCAATGTTATACTAGTTTCAGGTGTACAGTAAAGTGATTACACATTTATATAACTTTTTCAGTGATCACCCCAATAAATCTAGTTAGTACCCCTCTGATACCATACATAGTTATTTCAATATTGATGACATTCTCTATGCTGTACTTTCCATCCCATGACAGTTTTTATAACTGGAAATTTATATAACTCAATCCCTTACTCTTTTGTTATTATCTTTAATGTATCTCAGTAAATATATAGACATAGTTTTTAAAAAATGAAAAGGTGCTAAAGATAATGTAGCATTTCTTAAAAGAGTGCTCTGATATTGCCTCTGAAATTTTCTTTGAGGTAGTTGATCCTTATTTTCAAGTTGTGATGCCTGTACTTTCTGAATTGAACCAGAAGGTGTCAACAGAATATTTTCAGAAAATAACCATGCTTTATATTCATTCCACAAGTGGATGTTAAGTGGCGTATTGACTGAGACTTTGAGGGGTTGTGATTGTCCAGTTGGGTCAGAAGAAGTAATAACTGAGTTCCAACATGCACAGGTAATGATAAACTACTTTCACCCAGTTAACAGCATTTGCAAAATATACTCTGATTTTATAGATGTAAAATATGAAAAATTGTTTATCTCAGAATTGATGAGAAACGATAGATATTTTATTAGATGGAAGACATCTTGTTAGATTATTCTACAAAAAAGAATTATTGAACTAATCACTCATTTTATCATTATGTACTATTAAACATGATCTTTTTATAAAGTTCATTGACCATGATATTTTCAGTCATTTTACTTTTTTGTTGATTTTAAATTTTAGGAAAATTATAGAACTTTGAGACATTGTTTGGTAAGATCTAAGGTTTGTTCCTCAAGTCAGAGGTGGTTTAAGTTGCCAATCATGGACGATACTCAGGCCTGTTTTCTAGGAGCTGATTATTAACCTTGGGGTGAAGACAACTTGCCACAGGGGCAATGACATGGGCTTTGAAGCCCGCAAGTCTCGGGTTTAAATCTTGGCTCAGTATACAGGGACCGGAAGACCTTGAGAAAGTCTCTTAGTTTCTTTTCCTTTTCTATATAAAGATGTATATTAATACTCATTTGCAGGATTATTTTGAAGATTAGAATTGTTGAAACCAGGTAGGCATTCCAAATAGGGTGACCTGTTATTATATGTAAAGCTTTAAAAATTACTTGTACTCAAATATACACATATACATAAACTTCAAATTACATTATGGGTCAATTATGATGTAGTTTTGCCACTAACTCCCAGTTCCTTCTCATCAGACTGGGTTGTTTGAGCTAAGAATGATGATGGTGATATTTCACACCTGCTTCTGTTATGAATTCCCTTCCCTCACTATCTGATGCAGCAGCATCTTTTGCTCCACTATAGTGACTGTGTGTGGACCCCTAACAATCTCTGATGGGCAGGCTGTTTTCTTCGATCATAGACCATGTATCCATGGCTGAGTTTTTATTCTTTGGTGTGCAAAGCCTAGATTTTGAACTTGTCAACATTTTCAACTATATTTATATTGTGCTAATGCTCCTAGCCTTACTCATTACTGCATACTAGCAGTTTCTTCTAACACATATATGGTGTACCAACCTTTCCATTAAAATGAATGCTGCAATCTGTCTTTTATTACCAAATGAATTGGTATTTTATGTCTTTTATTACTAAGTGAATTGGTCTTTTATGTTTTTTGCTCAGAAATCTTTTCTTCCATGCTTGCTTCCATCTTCCCACTCTTAGAAGTTCCCAGCTTGTCTCCTTGGGTTTTCTCTTAAATTTTACTTATACTCAGATTACACTTATATAGAGGTTCTCTTTGACGTATGTCACATTGCTGAAATAGTTGTCTCCATAAGTTCCAGGGCACAAGATGGTGCTTCTTAACTATTATTTCAATTACTTCTACTCTGGGTTTGACTTTTTACTCTGACATTCACTAGGGCTGTGATCTTGGCCATTTCACATAATATCTCTGAATCACAATCTTCTGATTTATAAAATGAAAATAATCTTACTTTGCTGAATTACTGTGAATATTAAATAAGATGACATTTGTAAAGTGCTTGACACAGGCAAAGCTCTCGATAAATAATTCTAATTATACAGTATGCCTTCATCTTGGATTCAGTGAACAATATGGCATTGAGCCCTCCTATTTAGAAATTATTTCACTAGCCAGTTCTGGACTATCTCTTTAAGCATCTCATTGCTGGTGGGCAGGGAAGAATTGTCTAACACTATTGTCTAATAGTGCAGGCATAGTACTTTTTTTTTTTAAAAAAGAAAACCCAACTAAACATTAAAAACTTGTTTTCTTATACTGTGTTTATTGAAATATTAAAAATCCCAATATTAAATATTGAAATATTGAAAATATTGGTTCAAACTTATCTAAAGACCAGCATTTACCATATAGACTGAAGGCCACAGACATCAGATTCCCTAGCATCACTACTTCCAGATGTTTTGATTAATGCTGCCTTAACTTCGGCCTCTGTTTCATGTACAGCCTCTGGTTCACAGGGGACTTTTTTACATTCAGTTGTGCTTGAGATCTCCATCACAGAGAGAGATTTTACCGCAGGAGCTGCTAAAAAGATGAACAGAAATGGGCAAATATTTACATTTTATCCATACTTATTCCTTATAAAGATGGAAGAAATATGTCAGTTAAAAAAATCTTCTTTGAAAGATAAAGCACTATATCACATATATGAAAATGTTGGTACTTTATGTAGGAGTTAATATTATTTTACAATGTCTGCCAAGCATTATTCTAACAATTGTTTATTGTAGCAAGCATTCAGAATATGTACCATTCTCAATTGCAATTTGTAAAGACTTCAGCAATAACAGAATTTATAGTACCAGGAGCTTCATTCTTTAGAAATGATTTTGCTGATATATAATCACTGGTATAAATGTTGGCACTTCCTTAACTAAAGTTGTGATAACAAGTGTTGCTATAATAAGAACAAATGAGATTAATGATTTTTTCCCCCAGGATTTTATCTGGCAGTGACTGTGGGATTGAAATTCCTCTTGCTTTGCTTCAGACTGGGTTACTTCCAACTGCCCCTAGTCTAAATGAATTTACCAAATTTACCTGTGTGGTCTTTTTTTAGAATATACAAATCATCTCAGAAACACCACTGTGAGTATTCATGGTGAGAAGAACTGTGTAAATGTAAAGTAGTCTTAGAGGAAACAGACTTAAAAATCAATCAAAACAGAAGGCATGGATTTCTTTTTATAAAATGAGTATTATTAAATATAAATAAGTTGGTAAAATATTAATCCCCTTTTTTACATGTGGTAATATGGTGTAAATTATAGCCAGAATAATTCAGAATTTTAATGTCAGAGCAAAAAGTTATGTTAAAAATGTATCTTGATTAACAAGGCTTTTTCTATTCAGCATAATAGAAGGTATCCTATCTAATAAAAGAGTAATATGGAAATTAACCATACGTCCAATCAAGCCATGCCCACAGCCATGCCCATTAGCCAATCAGGAGCAAGTAAACCCCAACCAAGATGACTGCAGCCACTGAGAGAAGGAGGGAGGCTTGGGTTTCCCTGGCAATGAAGGAAGCCAAGCTTTCCGCCTGCCCTGCCAGGCTTAGGCCTCCACTCAATGTTACAAAAGTTTCAATTATAGAA
Source organism: Antrozous pallidus (assembly GCA_027563665.1). NCBI lineage: Eukaryota > Metazoa > Chordata > Mammalia > Chiroptera > Vespertilionidae > Antrozous > Antrozous pallidus. Next base: position 25,489,770 of record CM050508.1, on the reverse strand, counting down.
GATATATCCCAACAGAAATGGTGGCAGCCATGGAGCTGAAGAGAGCAGAGGCTATGGTTGCCTGGGCAATGGAGGAAGCCAAGCTTCTGAAGCCCTAGTGCCTAGGCCTCCACTCTAGGCTACAAAGTTTCAATTATAGAATTTAAATAAACCCAAACAAAAATGGCTGTCACCACAGAGTGAGCAGAAAGCTTGGCTCTGCTTCAGGCTACAAAGTTTCAATTATAGAACATAAATTAATCCCAGATCCCAGGGCCTCTGCTTGGGTTGCTGAGGGCATGGCCTGCCTGCAAACCACCATAGGCCCCTCACCCAGGCCGCCCCACACTCTAAGGGAACTCACACCCTGATCTGCAACACCCTTCAGGGAAAACCAGCTGGCCCCCACCCTTGCACCAGGCCTCTATCCTATTCAATAAAAGAGTAATATGCAGATTGACTCACTCCAACACACAAGAGGGCTGTCCCCAGGTGGTCAAAGATCCTGTCCCCATGTAGACTCAAGATGGCCACCACAAGATGGCCAGCAGGGGAGTGCCGTTGGGAGGTTCCAGGCCTACAAGGGAGGGCAGTTGGGGGCAATCAAACCTGCAGGGGAGGGCAGTTAGGGGTGACCAGGCTGACAGAGAAGGGAAATTGGGGGCAAACAGGCTGGCAGGGGAGCAGTTAGACATCAATTAGGCTGGCAGGATAGTGGTTAGGTGGTGATCAGGCTGGCAGGCAGAAGTGGTTAGGGGCAATCAGGGAGGCAGGCAGGCGAGCAGTTTGGAGCTAGCAGTCTTGAATTGTGAGAAGGATGTCTGACTGCCCATTTAGGATTGGGCCTAAATGGGCAGTCGGACATCTCTCGAGGGGTCCCAGATTGGAGAGGGTGCAGACTGGGCTGAGGGACACCCCCCTCCTGTGCATGAATTTCATGCACCGGGCCTCTAGTAGATTATAAAATGATTGTGTATAGCTGATATCAGTGTTTAATTTAAAACCTGCACTTTGTATTTTATACTGTTGCTTAATTGTGGTAATTTGAGTATTACTGCAGCTAATTCAGCTATTATCTAATAGATATTAGCCTCTAACTAAGCAGTGAATTTGTCTACCTAAAGTGTATTTAACCAGAGTTTTAATTAAATAATGGATAAATAGTGAAGCGATCCTCCCCTCAGCTAAGAAATGGTATAGTGTATGGGTTTCTTCCAAGACTATATCATAAGATGACACGTATTTTCGTATCTGGATTCATGAACAACGTTGTTGAGTAAATGCTTGCACTGATACGCTGCCATTTTAGGATTTCCTGAAATGTACCCAGTTTCACAAAGTAAATAATGAAAGGATCTGCCTTCTCGGGTAGTACAAAGCCATGCTTGATGTAAGTTTGATTATTTCCCTTGCCTCTTTGATAACCCATAACTGTCTTCTGCAATTATTTTCATCAACCAGCCAAGCAAAGATAAGAGATGGAACACGCTTCTGTTGCTGACTCCCAGGGAGACGCCATTAGCCTTGAAAGGCCACGTGACGGCCCAGAGCCCAATCTCTGTCGAACAAAGCAATCCGCAAGGGCAAACTTAATGTGATCCAAAAATGAAGTTGTTACCAGCCAGGCAAGCCACAGTACTCTCTTCTTATGAATATTTGAATGAGTAACTAAAAACAGCTCAGGAAACTGTAAGCAACTGTGACAGCTGAAACTGCCTGGAAACCAGGAGTCCACCAGGACCACGACGTGGATGAGACCACTGATCCCCTGGCCCCTGCTCCTGCCCTGGGTCTACGGAGCAACAGTAGCAGATATATTTTACTCGAATATGAGATATAAATGTCTGATTTATCGCTGTAGTTTCAGAGGTCAATCAGCCCCAAAACTCCAGTGTTATTTTTGGATTCATTAAAATGCAACGATTTCTAGCAATCTTTTCAAGGCAAGAGAATGGTCATGTTTTTTCAGACCCCGAAATATTGATGTTGCTGTTGTTTTTACTCATAGACAATTGGCCCTCATGGATGTTTCATGAATATATTTCAGCTCATTCCATGTGCGAAGAAAGACAATGAGAACAGCGTCCCTAAAGCCAGAGTTCTCTGAATGATTCTTCCAAAAGCTCTAATAAAGAGTTACCAGACTCCTGGTCTGATTTATCTAAGCCCAGGGAGGTTCTTGTTTTGCTTTAAAAAACAAACAAACAGATAAAGAGCTGTTTTTGTTGAAGTAGAAAATTGAGAACAGATTTTGTCATGTAGAAGAGTTCCAGAAAATATTTGTAGAGGATGCATTTCAAAAGACAACTGAAAGTTTATTCTCCTTGGATTTGCAAACAAAAGATGACTGCTTCAATTATCATCTTCAATTTACTGAGAAAGAATTACATGATTTTCAAGTTGGTGCCTTTATCTGAGAGGAGTTATTTAGTTCAAGTCTGTAAAGTAAATCCTACTTAAATCCGCTCTGTTTTGTGCATTTTGATGAATAGTGTAAATAAAATTGAGCCCTTTTATTGTTTATGAATACCTAATAAAGTAAAAAACTAAGTTGTAGGTATATCTAATACAGGCATTGCTTCAATTCAAATTTAGTAATTAACAAAGCATAAAATCAAGCTGAGGGGAATCTTGGTGAGGTTACCACTCAGTGGTTATTTGTATAATCTCTATGAAACATGAAGTTTTAGTCAAAAAAGCCTCTTCGGAAAGTTCGAGAGCATAGAGGTCGTTGCCTTAATTGCTGAAGAGCTTGAGAGTATTTTCAACAACAGTGGGGACCCAAAGAGCTGTCTAAGAGGTCACTGCTGGACTCTGTCTCCTCATTGCTGGAGCTGAGAGCTGCATTTCCATCTGGACTGTAAAGATTAAAATGCTGGTTCCTCATTGTATCTGAACAATGGCAGTCAGATCATGGCTGTCTGCTGCCTCCTTTCTCTGTAGCGATGTGAGGACTGAAGGTTGGCATTGGATATGACTAGATTTTTAGTTTTGCAATAAGAATGTTAAATGGCATGCAGAATAGCATTCTAGCTTATGCCCATCCAGTGGAAAAGAGAGCCTTTAAAGAGAAGAAACTAGACAGAGGAAGAGTTGGTCACATTCTCATTGGAGACCCAGCCCCCTACAGGTGAATGGGAACATAGTTACTGTGAAGGAGTGTGAGGAGATAGAGATTCATTTTAATATTCAGAGTTAGTCAGATGTAATGCCAGTTAAAAAATCTCATCAGAAAAACATTGAATCAGGGATCAGAAGTATTGCTGGCTACAGGGCCTTCAGAAAGCCAAGAATAAGTTCTGAGCTATTCTCTCAGCCATGGGGTGTAGTGGGACTGAATTGATAATTAGATAGGCAGTTCTGGGAATAGAATGAGCATGATTTTTTTTGTTTAATATATTTTTATTGATTTTAGAGAGGAAGGGAGAATGAGAGTGAGATAGAAACATAAATGATAAGAGAATCATTGACCCACTGTCTCTTGCATACCCCAAACTGGGGATCAAACCGTTAACCCAGGCATGTGCCCTGACCTGGAATTGAACCACAACCTCCTGGTTCATAGGTCTACACTCAACCACCGAGCCATGCTGGCCGGACAAGCATAGTTTTTAAAGTTATAAGATCAATTGTGTCAATTGTGTCAGCTTCCAGAATAATCCAGGTCTTTGTTTTGGAGATGGGGATCTTTCTGCACTAGTAGGGTTCTGTGGGGAGAACAAAAGGAGTGATGGGCATAGATAGCATACATGTGAATGTGCTTGATAAATGTTAGTTTTCCCCTCTAACTCTAAATTATTTTCAATTTTAAATTCTGGAAATTATTAATTGAATGAGACAAAATCTTTCCTGTGGTGTATTTGCATGTAAGTGAAATAAGGTTTAAAACTGCTGCTGTGTCAGGGGTGCATTGTATGAATGGCACAGATGACAGATTTAAAATGTAATGTTAAGGATGCTTGGAAATATCAAGAGAGGAGTAGAGGGTGAAGAGGGGCAGGGTCAGTTACTGTCATTAAACTTGATGCTTTCTGATCCTTTTGTTTTATGATCAGTGATGTAAAACGGTTTTATGTCAAATGTCATATTTTAATTTCTTTAGTCTTCAAATGTCATTTTAGTTTTAAAAATCTTAACTTGGTCAAAGTTTGAAAGTCAAAGTCATTTCCAAAGACATAGTGTTGGGCAATAAATATTCATTGACCTGTACTCATTTTTCTTAAATTATATTGGTTTTTAAAATAAACAAAACCAACAACCCCATAATCAAAAACGTGGCATCAGAAGACAATAGGATATTCCAGCAGAAGTGCAATCAGAATCTAGCAGAGGTAGATTCTTAAAAGTTTTACTTGAATGCAGAAGAACAGGTTCTCCCATCCCCAAGTAAGCTACCTCTGTCTGAGTTCTGATAAAATGACTCAAAATATAAGACTTTTAGCAATCCCCCTTTTAGCTATTTGCTCCAAAGAAAAGCCATCATAATAAAAGGTTTAAATAATAAAATATGGGTAAGGTAGCATTTTTCTTTAAGAGCAACTAGTTGGAAATAGCCCACTTTTTTTTCCATAGGAAAATGAATAATAGTACAAACACGCCAATAAATGTGACATTAGAATTGAAAAGAGTGAGGCAGACCTATGCATACAGCTATGAGAAGATGCATACTGTCAGTTGAAAGAAATTACTGAGCAATATGCTTAGTATGTACCCATTTTGAAACACAAAGTATATCTTTATTTGCATATATGTGTCATACAAACATGTTAAGCTAACATAGAAAAACACTTGCAATATATATGTGTAGTAGCTGTTTAGAGTGATTATTCCTTATTTAGATACTAGAGGTCCAGTGTACAAAATTCATGCATGGGGTGGGGGGAGGTGTCCCTCAGACCAGCCTGCACTCTCTCCAATCTGGGACCCCTCGAGAGATGTCTGACTGCCTGTTTAGGCCCGATCCTAGTGGGATCAGGCCTAAATGGGTAGTTGGACGTCCCTCTCACAACCCAGAACTGCTGGCTCCCAACTGCTCGCCTGCCTGCCTTCCTGATTGCTTTCCTGCCTTTCTCCTGCCTGCCAGTCTGATCACCCCCAACCACTCCACTGCCAGCCTGATTGATGCCTAACTCCTCCCCTGCCAGCCTGTTTGTCCCTAACTGCCCCTCCCTGCAGGCCTGGTCACCTCTAACTGCCATCCCCTGAATGCCTGGTCACCTCTAACTGCCCTCACCTGCTGGCCTGTTTCCTCCCAAGTGCCCTCTCCTGCTGGCCATCTTGTGGTGGCAATCTTGTATTCACATGGGGGCAGGATCTTTGACCACATGGGGCCAGCCACCTTGTTTGTTGGAGTGATGATCAATCTGCATATTACTCCTTTATTAGATAGGGTAGAGGCCTGATGCAGGGGTGGGGTGTCCCAGATCAGGGTAGGGATTCCCTTGGGGCGTGGGATAGCCTGGGAGAGGGGCCTGTGGTGGTTTGCAGGATGGCCATGCCCCCAGTGACCCAAGCAGAGGCTCTGGTATCTGGGATTTATTTATTTTCTACAATTGAAACTGTAGCCTCCTGCTTGCTCTGTGGCCTCAGCCATTTCTGTTGGGATTTATTTGTCTTCTATAATTGAAACTTGGTAGCCTTAGGCAAAGGCCAAGCAGGCCAGGGCTTCAGAAAGCTTGGCTTCATTGTTGGGGACAACTCCAGCTGCTCTCTCCAGCTCTGTGGCTGCCGCCATTTCTGTTGGGATTTATTTATTTTCTATAATTGAAACTTTGCAGGCTTGAGTGGAGGTCTAGGCCAGCCAGGGTGTGTGGAAAGGTTGGCTTCCTCCATCTCTAGGGAACCTCAAGCCTCCCTCCTGCTCTCTCTGTGTCCACAGCCATCTTGGTTGGGTTAATTTGCATACCCACTCCTGATTGGTTGATGGGCATGGCTTGTGGGTGTAGCAGAGTGATGGTTAATTTGCATATTACTTTTTATTATATAGGATTTAAAAATGCAATATTGTTGTGGTTAACTTGTTACCACAAATATATATGTTTTGAAATTAAAAAATAAAATTTATATATGAGTATAGATCTTTAAATGACTTTGGAAATAAACACATTATGGTTCCCCACCCCCCAATTTAACACGGATATGCTTTAAATCCTAAGATTCATATGTAAAATGAATTAGTTTTCAGTGTGGACTTTGAAAATTCTCTGAAGAACCCAGTGTTTTTCTGCCCTGAATCTAATCTTGACTTTTCCATTACCTTTCTGTGTATTTCAAAAAAGTTTTTTCACTCCTAAACTTCCTCATCTATAAAATAAAAGGGTTGGAAATAAACAAAGGAGTCAGACAGAGAAATTTCTTTCCAGTTCTGAGATACTATGCTTCTTTTGAAACTCAATAAACCAGACAGACCTTTGTAGTTTAATACTTTTTTCCCTGCATCATTTTTTATAGTAAGTAGGCCATTATTTTCTTGGAGAAATGACCAAAAGTGATTTCACAATACTCTATGTAGTCCTGATTTTTGTTCTGAATATATTGAATTTCAATCTATGGATAAGAAAACTCATCAGCCTTTCACTGTCTTTGCAAAAGGAAGGTTCAGGGGTCTGACCTTTCATTCAGGAAAGGGTGGTCAAGTGCATCTTATGTTTGAGGTGACAATATTGAAGGTACCCTCTGCTCTTCCTTGATCTCTTGGCTGTTTGCACGGAGGGCTGGGGGATATGGGAGGTGGATTTTGAGGAACATTGTGTCATGAACCCTTGCTCATTTTATTACGCAGCTGGCCCATGGCATGTATTTGCAGCAAGCTGGCCTTTCAAGAAATGCATTCTGCATAAAGGCCACCGTGATTTGTTTGACATCATTAAACTGATTTTGCTTTCTCTGACCAGAGTGAGATCATGAATTATCCTCCTTTTCTGAAGAACTCAGTAAACACGACTCTAAGGACCATCTACTGTGTGAAGATGGGTAGTAAGGAGAGACAAAGAAGGCATTATGGCTGCCCTTGGAAGTTTAAATTTGTTCTGAGGCAGACAGAATGAAAACAAAATAAATCCATGAAAGTAGCACACAATGTGCCATTAAAGAAAAAAAACAGCCAAGATGAGTGTACTGAATAGAGAGATATGGAACAACATTCCAAGAATGTACTGGTGTCGCAGCTTAGAGTTTGAAGGAAGCACTTAACCTGAAAATATATAAGGGGGGAAAGCCAGAGATTTTTTATATCACTATGATAAAGGGACTTCTTTGACAATTTTTTTTGGTAAAATATCTTAAGCTACATTGGATTGATTTGTACTTAGCAAGCTAAAATGCGGTTATTGCTTTTATATTTCCAGTGGATTAATATTAGATAGGAGTTCAGGCAGCCAGGAATTGAAGAGGTACCCTTCATGGCCTCATCCCTCAAGGAGGGCCAGCACAGGACCATGGAAATAAAGAAAGAAAACACTAGGCCTTTATAAATTTATTTTTTATTTTATCCTTTAAAATATCCTACCTTTATGTTTGTTTTATAATACTCATGACACATTAGCATCGCAAGCATATAATTTATAAAGAAAAAACATTCATGATTGGTCCTGCGTATTTGAACATTTTAATTCTTGACATATGTATTTGTTAAATTCTTCTTTAACTCGGTTGTTTGGTATATTTTGGTGAGTAGTTTAAATCACATTTATAGGAATACATTAGCCACAAATCTAGAAATCAATGCTTCTGAGAAAAATAACATCTAATTTAGTTTGTGCTATTAATTGTATGTAGTCTTTTTATAAGGAATCCTACTAAAAGCAAATCTAGTGTTTTTTCTGAATGTTCTACATATGAGCAGAATGCGTCAGTCTGAAAATGTTGGTAGGAAAATCAGTGATTAACAGATAGATAGTGTTTCTTTCAAAAGCTCTGGCTTTTGAACTAAGCCATTAGGATTTTCATGTGGGTAGAGTTTTGAAGATAAGAGGTTTCACTTTTATTCCTATGGTGCACATGTGAGGCTTTCAGGGTTTCTCAGATTTATTAACAGTAAAGAAACTATGATCGGATGAGCTACTTGAAGCTTTCTTGTCAGTGTACAGACACGGATGCTGTAGAATTCACTGTTTCCACCACCCTCCCTGACGCCATGCAGGCGGTGGTCACTGGGTCACCTGCTTTGTCTTTCTGTCAGACCCCCTCCCTCATACTGTGGCAGGTGGATGATTCTCATTGAATTCCCACCTTACTATGTGAAATTCTTTCTTTCTTTCTTTCTTTCTTTCTTTCTTTCTTTCTTTCTTTCTTTCTTTCTTTCTTTCTTTCTTCCTTCCTTCCTTCCTTCCTTCCTTCCTTCCTTCCTTCCTTCCTTTCTTTCTTTCTTTCTTTCTTTCTTTCTTTCTTTCTTTCTTTCTTTCTTTCTTTCTTTCTTTCTTTCTTTCTCTTTTTATTAGGTTGCGGTCATTGAAGATAGATAATTCCCATAGTGAAATTTAGTCTCATAGTCTAAATTCTCACAGATAGAAAAATCTAAATATATACAAAAATGACATCTGTCTAACTGACCATACCACAGCTCTGCCCAGAAATGATGCCAACTTTTTACATGTTTTACAGGATAGACCCAGTAACTCTTTACTTTCAATTTCATACCCTGCCCCTGGGCTTCCTGAACAAAGGAACTGGCTAAAAGATTGTGACCGTATCTGCCCCATTTGCCTCTCAGCACAAAAGGCCCAGCTGTGAAAGCACTCTTGTTTTTAAGCTAGGGCAAATCAAAGTTTAAAAAATGCATTGTTATTTCATTCTCTTTTGTTAGTTAAAGAAATATAATATCAGGTCGCGGTGGTGGTGGTGGTGATGGTGAGACCCATGATGCTTTTCCTCTTGTACAGGTTACACTGAGATGGTCAAATCCTTGTTTTGAAACAGTTTAGTTTTTCAGATTTTCTTTATATATGGAAGTTAATAAAATATTTACTGATGAGCTATTTCTTTCCCCTGAGGAAAGGAATTACATTTGTTTGGGAAAACATCTTGGTAAACTGTATATAAGTGGAAGGTTAGGCTTTGGGTTACACATTGGAAGGAGATAGTAGAGAGATAGCTACATTTTTCTTCAAAAAAAAAAAAAAAAAGAAGCCCAGCTGATGTAGCTCAGTGATTGAGCATTTAGGAATCAAGAGGCCACTGGTTTGATTCCTGGTCAGGGCACATGCCTGGGTTGTGGACTCGATCCCTTGTGGGCAGCGTGCAGGAGGCATCCAATTAATGATGTTTCTCTCTCATCATTGATGTTTCTGTCTTTCTCTCCCTCTCCCTTCCTCTCTCTCTTTCTAAAACAAAAATGAATTGGTGGGGTGAATGGGCAATAATGAGCAGATGAGAAGGAAGAGAAAGCAATGGTTACCACATCAATTGATGAAAATTTTGATCCTGAGTTGACAACAATTATGAAAGGATTGGTTAAAAATAGAAGAAAGTAATGTCCAATTCAGATTTTCCTATTGCAAATTTCTGTAGCATTATTCCTTCTTCTCCAGTAAATTTCTGTCTCCAAGTGGTACCTTGTATGAGTGTGTGTGTTTGCATTGAGAGGATGCAAGTGCAGTAGAGAAAAAAGGCACAGTGACAGACACAAAACACACACAGAGAATTGAGTGGAAACTGGACATTGGCACTGGAGTGACTAAGGAATAGTGGAGACCCCTAAAATTTCTAAATATTCCCAAGGAGAACTTTGAATTTCCCACAGGGTGTGAGATGGTAGTTGAAAATCATCTTACACAGATAAGAGGCAGGATGAATCAGCATGACACCTTGATTCCAGTCCAGAAGAATTGAATCTTTGTAACTTAAAAGAAATCATTCAGAATGACTCATTAAAAAAAATTGCAGTCTCATGATCAATATAGAACAAAGGAGATGAATGGCTTGGGTGTGAATGGCATCTTAGATTCATTTGGTTGAATGGAACGAAGATGTATCCCAGTAATCAGAAGTTAGTGATTTTTAAAATCTAAATCAAATTACCATTAATTACAGTGGAGAGTAAATGTGTTCCCCCAGGGATCTGGGACTCAGTCTCCTCTTCTCTAAGTCTTTGAAGATTCATGTTTTATCCTGAAGAGCTGTTAGATTTCTATAATACTATACAATATATCCTTTAGCTTTCATATTAAAATCCCTCCCCCAGACACACAGTGTTTATGGTAAAACCAACACTAAGAAAATTCCCTACCCTCTGGCACCCACATAAACTCTCTATCCCCCTTCCCAGCTTCAAGAGTGTATATTTTAACCCAGTTCCTTATATATATATATATGTGTGTGTGTGTGTGTGTGTGTGTGTGTGTGTGTGTGTGTATTTATTGATTTCAGAGAGGAAGGGAGAGGGAGAGAGAACCATCAATGATGAGAGAGAATCATTGATTAGCTGCCTTCTGCATGCCCCCTCTTGGAATTGAGCCGGCAACCCGGGAATGCTCCCTGACTGAGAATTGAACAGTGACCTCCTGTTAACCTAGTTCTTTATTGACTGTCTCCTGAGGTAGAATATAAGGTCTAAGAGATCAGGGCATCTTTATCTTATGTATTTTTGTAATCAGATTGATATTAATGCACATTTATTAAACACTTACCCCAGTGATACATTGCTTTCTATCCACAAGGATATAAATAAACTAGTCAGAGAAGTCTTAAGTAATGGGGATTATTGAGACATATCTCAACTTTTTTGTTCTAATTCTGAGCCATTCTGTTATCTGTCAAAGTCCATAGCTGATATATAAGAAATCTTAGTGTAAATTAGAAAAGGCGCTCTCACTAAAAAAGTGGCTTTTAAAATGATGTCTAGTCAAATGTCTTTGACTAGGTTGATATAACTGATCCTAGGACTCATGGCTTGGCTTGATGAGCTAGATCTGCATAGTGTTACCCAATGGTCTGGTCTCTTTCTGGACTTCTCAAGATGTCTGTCCCTGATGGTGTCTCTCTCCTATCTCCAGCCTCACCACATAAGGAGGAATTGGACTGGTCCACTCAGCCACGATGGATGTGATACTGATCTATTGGGATAGTCCTGGTTTAAGGTCCACTCCTTGGTCTGGTTCATGAAAGCCCATTGGTAGGATTGCCTGGTTTTCTCAGAAGAAGACCATAGCAGTCTGTATAATTTCCAGGCTGGGTCTATTATTTTAGCTTTCATGATGATACAGCTTTGTCATAGCAAACTTATGTGAAAAGGTATGAGAAACAACCTTAGATGCCATTAAAATTTGCCAATGATAAAAAAAAAATTACATGGCATTATTATCCAAAAGAGACTAAGCTTACTTTGGATTTCATATGAAGCATATCTTCAAATGTCATTGTCATTTTATGTTCACAAATGTTGTGTTTTGGTACTATTCCTATTTAATGGCTGAAGAAACCCACATAAAGGACACATAAACCCACCTAACGTCACATAACCATCAAATGGTAGACTGGAGAGTCAAATTCCAATGTCTTGCTTTCCCGTTTTCAGTCCATTATTTCATTTCACCATAGAGCTTTTATTTTAAGAACAGCCCCTCAGGGTGAGGTTGTTAAAGATATTGACTTAGCTGATACTGTATTCTTGTATCTACAAAGTTGTTTTTATTTTTAAAACACATGAACAACTGCCTAAAGTTACTTAATGCCACAAGCATGCTTCAAATTCAAGTATTTATTTCTTTTTATCCTTTAGTACTCACTGAATTTCTTCTTCATTGTGATGGGTCAACCTTGTCAAGAGTCTTCCAAAACCATTAGATTGTTAAAAAAGAGAAATCTTCTAGAAAAATCACCTTTCACATCCTTATGACACATATTTTGTCACTCTTCCATCCTTTTCTGTTCCTAATAGCAAAGTAACAACTGAACAGGAATGCTCTCCAAGGTCTTCCTTAATCTTAGCTCTCAAGAAGAAATGTGAAATAATATATGGCATGTATTTTTTAAAGATTTTCTGATGGAGTCTCAGTAATATCACAGCTCTTTATTTAAAGCAATTTATCTATGTGGTGTGGAATAAATGGACCCAGGAAATGGTTTCAGTCTTATAACTTTCAGCTCCTCAAAACATAATATGTATTTTATATTCACAGTGTACATAATATATACCATTTTCTTTTTATTCACTTTATTTATTAATTTGTTCATTCATAATTTTTTTCATTAGTTGCCTTTATATTTTCATTTTGAACATTTCCCCATCTCCAAAATTACTGTTCTTTCATCCCAGTCAATATAATCAAAGACCTGCTCTGGTAAAATGTCCAACTACATTCTTCTTCAGATTTATAGATCTTTTGAAGGAAGATCTGTGAAAATATGAAGTAATGATGATAATGTGATGATTAACACCTAGTAGGTACCAGGCACAAGGTAGGCACTTTATAGGTGTGTTAAATCATTTAATCATTCCAAGCCTCGTTTAATAATTCACTCTTTTTATTTTTGCCTTTTAAATATAGTTGTAGATTCTCAGAGTGGTTATTTAATGCTCCAACTCCCATTTGACCCCCAAACCTCATGTTTAACCTTGTTCATACAGAACTCGATTGAATACATTTAATACCTAAGGAAAGAGTGTGAATATCAGAAGAGTAGTTAGTTAACAATAAAGCAGAGAAGATAATTATATACACAAAAGCTGGCATAGTTCATCTTGGGACATATGAGAAATTAATCCACTCTTAATGCCACTCAGATCAATTTCCAAAACTGCAAAGCTGAAAAACGAGCTTGGACTTATAATTAATGAATAAGCCTGACTTCTCTTCCATTTTACTCACATTTATTTTGTATCTTTAATTAGGCAATGAGCTCTTTAAGACCTGAAACTATTATTTGATTGAACTTCAAGATTGTCCTTAGCTGAAAGCAATATTGGATAAATAGTAAATAATCAATAGATGTTGGTTGAATCCCATTATATGACAGATCACATTAGTCTTCTGTTGAGATTCAGAGATTACTGCTTATTATTCTTCCCACCTCCTCTCCCTAGACTATAGCTTGCTCCAACAGTACCAACACTTACTAGTCTCTATTGAATATTTCCTGGATTTCTACAGACAAACTAGCATTTTTTGCCTCTGAGTTCTTTAAAACTCAAAGTGGCTCATATGTTCCATTTCCATGTAGCATCAACATATTGCAGACTTAATAACATTGTAATACATACATGTCAAGTTTTAAAATTTATATGTCTCCACAGGATCTATTTTGGCGTCACGTTGTTAACCTCTCTTTCATTAACCCACAGCCTTTTAACTGATCCTTCCTCTTCACTTTATTCCCAGCCTGAATCCAGGGTCCCAGGGGTTCCCCCTTGCTCCTTTCCATTTTCAAAGGCCAAATGTATCTATTTCTTTTATTACTGGGATTTTAAATAAATATGCCCATTACTTGATTATGATAAGTGAAATGAGTCTTTGAAAGATATGCCAGAAGTTGGCAAAGGAATCTCAAAAGTGGGAGGTTTACTATGTCATGAAAATTTGAGGACGGTATATAATCTTCATGAAAGCCTGATAGTGTGGCTAGAGGGGGACAATTATCTGCTACTTGTAATTGGAGTCTAATATAGAATCTTAATATCAATGCTTATTTTGGTATCACTTCATAGAATTGGAGATATGAAATAAATATTTGGACAATGTTAATCTCCTAGATATTGGGTCTGCCATATTGCTATGCTGCCATTGCATACATGGAAGTTCCCAGTGCAGGTTTTCTATTGGCTGCACAAAGGGGTAGAATATACACAGATTTTTAAAAAATGTAAATTATTATTGTTTAAAGTATTACATATCTCTCCTCCCCAGCCAATTGTCCTCTTTCCAGCCATTCCCACCCCTCAGCACATACCCTCACCCCACTACTGTCTGTGTTCGTGGTTGACCTCTTACCTCCCCCTCCCCTGCATACAAGTCCTTTGGTTGATCTCTTACCTGCCCAGGCTTCCCTCTAAGGTTAGATGATCTGCTCATTGCTTCTCTATCTCTGGATCTACTTTTGTTCATTGGTTTATGTTGTTCATTATATTCCACAAATGAGTGAGGTCATGCGATATTTATCTTTTTCTGACTGGCTTATTTCGCTTAGCATAATGCTCTCCAGGTCCATCCATGTCATTGCAAATGGTAAGAGTTCCTTCTTTTTTTACAGCAGGGTAGTATTCCATTCTATACACAGATTTTTAATGGATTTTTTTTTCTAGCAGTTCTTTTTAATGCCTCTCTTATTCCCCCATGTGGACAGTACTTATACACATTGATCATTGACTGCTCTTCCCAGCAGAACAGGAGGTGCCCATATTTCAAGTGAGCAATGGCACCTACGAGGATGCAAGTCAGTGTTCTTCATTAGGAGAATGAAGTAATGAGACATGGGTGATACCTCAGTGGATGCTGGAGCATTGAGTCTCAGTTTCTGGAAGCTGCAATCCATTCATTAATATACCCTTCACTGGAGTTTTTCTCTTGATGATTAGACAAAATAATAGAGATAACACAGTGCCTGATTCAGTTCTTTGTTATGCTTCTAAGGGACATTCTTGTAAATATCTCTTAACCAATGCAATCACTTTGCTCTTTGTTGCCACTACCCTTTGTATTATTATTTGATAACTAAACATACCTTCCCTTTAAGGTTGCTCCTGGGGAGCCATAAGTGTCTGCTTGTATCTGTATCTCCAGCAGGTAACAAAAGAGTTAGTGGATGATAGGCCTTTAATAAATATGCTTCAAATGAAAATATGTATATGTATGTATTGCACAGTTCAGTGTGTTTTGCTGTATTCACCTAGTTATATAATCACTAGAGGCCTGGTGCACGAAATTTGTGTACTTGGGGGGCAGGTCCCTTAACCTGGACTGTGCCCTCTACCAGTCTAGGAGCCCTGGCAGGATGTCCGAATGATGACTTCATGGTCTTAAGCCATCAGTCAGACATCCTTAGCATTGCCACAGAGGAGGGAGAGGCTCCCACCATTGCTGCTGTGCTCACCAGCCATGAGCCTGGCTTCTGACTAAGCGTACTCCCCCTGTGGGAGCACACTGACCACCAGAGGGCAGCTCCTCCGCTGAGTGTTTGCACCATGGTGGTCAGCATGCATCATAGTGACCGGTCATTCCATTATTTGCTTATTACCCTTTGCTTATGTAGGATACGCTGTAGATGAGGCCCCCTAGAACCATAAGAAATGCAGAAAATTTACTGTTGACTCATTCTTACATTGCCTCCACTTAAAATCAAATTGCACCCCCTCCCCTGTGGGGTGTGTGCTGCACTTTGGGAACCACTGGGCTTGACATTTTTCCTCTCTGAGCTTCGTTTCTGAATACATAGGCATATACCATGGGAACTGTAATCTCTTCTCCACCCACCTCACTGGGTTGTCATGAGGAGGTTCTGAGCTAATAAACCTAGAAATGTTTCATCAAGTAAGTGGGATGGGATGTCTAAATGGGAAGGGATTGTTATTTTTAAGCCCATGGGTACCCTCGCAGGTAGCAGGTGCTGATTAGTGGAGGAGGCCATGATTGTTTCCTGGGACTGTAGCTATGGAAGCTTTGCAGAGGGTTCTGCAGGCCTTGGAGGGGCGGGCTCTGGCCAGCAACCCTGTAGCGGTGGTCATCTCTTGGGGCAATGATGGAGAGCAGGGAGTTGCTAGGGGGCGGCAAGGCTGAAGGGGGAGTAACTGACAAACCTTCCCATTTGGCACCATTCTTTAAATTGAGCATGGCTATTTCACAGCTGTACCTGCTCAGAGTGGAGCTCCAATCTCTTGGAGCCGGGTGGGGCTAGGAAGATGGGTTTAGCCGTGACCCCAGTGAGCTTCTGCTGCAGAGATGGCACTGCTGCTGTGGGGGGCGGGGAGGGTCTGACCCTTGGGGGTTGCTCTGGCCTGCCTCCACCTGGGTCTGGAGTTGTAGGGAGGAGAGGTGTGCCCTGCCCTAGCCGAGGGGGCCCAGCAGTGGTGGGTGGAGGGCCCCCGGTGCCTGGGGGGTGCTGTCAGATGGTCAGCGGCAGGCTAAGTTTTGGGCACCCCTGGCGGAGGTGGCGGGCGAAGAGATTGGGAGTCAGAGCTGTGGGCTCAGCTACTCCTGAGGCTGGGTCTTCTCCCCATCCAGTTAGCCTCCCCATCTCCCAGGGGGTGCAGGGGTTGGGGTAGGGAGTCCATCCGTCTCCCCAGGGGTGCAGGGGGATTGGAAGAGCTCCCTGTGGCTGCTTCCTCTTCCTTTTTTGAAGTCTGGGCTCCTGTCAGACGCTTTCCTTAAACCCTCTGGGAACTTGGCTCCAGCTGCCTGTCTCCTGCTGCGCACGCATCAATATGCAAATTGGTCATTACAGGGACACCGTAATGGCAATTAGCATATTACCTCTTTATATGTATAGATCACCATGATCTAATTCCAGAACATTTCTCTCACTCCAAAAAGAAATCTTGTATCACTCAATACTTCCCTTCTCCAATCCGCTGGCAATGACTAACCTATTTTCTGTCTCTCTGAATTTGCCTATTCTGGACATTTAACATAAATGGAATCATACAATATACCATGGCCTTTGTTGTTTGTTCACGTTGTAACATGTATTAATATTTCATTCCTTTTAATAGCTTTCAAGGAGTCTAGAGGCAAAATGAGGGAGGGCGCTTTGGCGACCACTTTACTGATCAGCATTTGCACCAATGTCCCATTTCAGAGACTTATCTCATAACACACCATCACATAGTTTTGACATCTGATGGCCTCAAATGCCACATAGACTGCATGACTTAAAACACATTTTCTTAATGTTAAGGGCCTCCCCCCACCACCCATAAAATAAGGCTAATATTATTTAGTTCAGGGGTTGCTTTGAAGATGAAATAACTCAGATAACCTATTTCCTGATAACTAATAATAGTCTTCACTTTGCTCCCTTTCTGTGTCTAGAACTTTCTTCAGTGCTGAAAATCAAACTAATTCAAAATTTGCTTTAAAAAGTAAATTTAAACAGGAGAAAGCTTTTTTTTTTAAACAGTGATATAAATAGTTCTTCCTATAGATCTTAAAATAATAATGATTTATTTGGGATAATGAATTCACATTTAAACAACATAATTAATGGTTAGCCCAGGTGTTGGAATATTAGAAAAGCTAGCAAGAGGAGACTGTTATTCACTGAATATTACTGCCCCTTTTACAGAATGAAAAGAATTGATAACTATAAAATCAAATAATCAAAATTTATTCATTAAGACTTTTTTTGGCTGAAGGGCATGAGTTTCTGATCATGAGTTGTAATTGTAACAATCTCTATATCACATTGGTAACATAACCAATTCATCCACTTGTCATTGACCCCAGGACTGGTTGGCACATAAATAAAAAAATAATGTCATAACCCGAAGGGCATTCTGGTGAATTACCCCCATATTGTTATTATTGTTTAATGGGAAAGCGTGATAAATTAACGTCCTGTTCATGGATAATCAGTTTATCTTCCATTGACCTAGGGCATGTATAAAGTGTTCATTTGACTTTAAGTTGCATTTCTAGTTTCTCTAAACCTTGGGTACTCCTAGTGGCCCTTGTCTTTATGAGCTGGACCCTAACTACAGGGCAACCAAAATTTGCTGAAGCAGAACAGAAGCAATTGGAAACAATTAAAGATATTTCCTGAAAGTAATTATTCATTAGTGTACATGTATAAGCTAAAAATCTAAAATGGGACAAGGATTGCTATTCCAGTCTAAAACAATGGCAAGTTTGTTTATAGAACAATCATCCTACGAATCAATTATTTTTCTGATTAGATTATACTCATAAAGAAATGAATACAGTGCACTTTAGAAAGGCAATATACTTACGAATAAAAGAAGCCCATCCTCTCTCTGTACATTTTAATGATTAGCAAAGCCATTTCATGGTTTGGATGGAGGCCCAGGAAATGATCCAAATGGGATTATATTTTCTTAATCTATTAGAATAATGTACAACTTGCTTCCATTCTCTACCCTGCCCCATATAACTTGGCAAGTATTGTTAGCCACCCTGAAATAGTGATATTCCAGAGACAGACTCTCATACAGTTTGTCATCTCTAGACTCTCTGTCTGTCACAGGTTGAAATCTTAAGAAGAAAATATTGCTGACTAGAAGAGAATTTATGTGTTTTAAACTTTGATTGATTATGGGCACCCAGTTAATAGTCAGTGTGATCAGCATTACGCAAACATAAAAGTCATGGCCTTATTAACTAGAAGTTATTGTCATACAGACACCCCCCCCCCTAAAAAGCAACAGTGAGTGTTAAGTTTCAAATTCATAATCAAAATGTGGAAAAATCCAAGGCAATTTAGAGGAATCATTGTTTCTTGATCTGCATGCTCAGTCCAATAAGCACAAGTACTGGAGAGAAGAGAGGTGCTATTTCACAGCGATCAAGGCAGGCAATCATCTGAAACACTTGCAGAATTAAAAAGGCCCAAATAAGAAACTGGCCTCTTTTGTGAATCCTTTGTGAATCCTGCTTGGAGAAGACATCAAGACCTTGCTCTCTGCTCAGATGATTTTGCCTAGACATGACCATGACTCTTGAGAGACTCAGAGATAAGAAAAAAAGATTATAGTCATGCCAGAAAAAAGGATGCTGGCTGCTTTCTACACGTATCTTCTTTCTACAGATACTAACATTACCAAAGGGGCATTGCAAGGCCTTGGTTTCTGGGAGATGATACTATGAAGTAAGAAGAACTTTATTTGGTGCCTCAGTTGGAACAGGCTTCGAAGAAGACCATGGTGGCCACCTGGAAAGAGAGCCCTGTCTGTAGGTTTTCCCCATCTATAAACGTTGATGAGCCAATCTGACAGCCAAAAATACAAAAAATCCAGGAGGGATTTTTGTGTCATTTTGGATGCCTGTGGGTCCTCTCAGAGACTGTGGTATTATGGGTAATGAATGTTTACCATAGGGTTATGGACTGTGCTTTATCTTAGTTTAAAACTCTTTTTAAATACTTTGATCAGCAAATTGACAAGCATGAACATTTGACTATCTGATAGGGCATTTACTGCCTATTTTCTGGGTGGAACTTTAAATAAAGAGAATCTAATACCTTCCTCTTCCCAAAACTTCATCTTTTATTATAAACAAGCAGTAGTTGAATTATAGCCAACTAGAACCTTATTTTATCTACTCACTTGGTAGATAATTAGCTCCAATGAATAGGATGGGGTGTGAATGAAGAGAACATCTTCCCCTTTATCTTAAACACCTCTGTCTTTTATTTATTTACTAGAGGCTAGTGCACAAAATTCATGCACGGGAGTCGGGGGGAGTATGTGTCCCTCAGCCCAGCCGGTACCCTCTCTAATCTGGGACCCCTCGAAGGATATTTGACTGCCCAATTTAGGCTTGATCCTGGTGAAATCAGGCCTAAACAGGCAGTTGGACATCCCTCTCACAATCCAGGACTGCTGGCTCCCAACTGTTTGCCTGCCTGCCTGCCTGATTGCCCTTAACCACTTCTGCCTGCCAGCTTGATCACCCCCTAACCACTCCCTGCCAGCCTGATTGATGCCTAACTGCTCCCCTGCTGGTCTGATTGCCCCTAACTGCTCTGCCCTGCCCCCTGGAGGTCCAGACAACCCTAACTACCCTCCAATGCAAGCCTGGTTGTCTACAACTGCCCTCCCCTGCCAGTCTGGTCACCCCCAACTGCTCTCCCCTACAGGCCTGGTCTCCCCCACTGCCCTCCCTTGCAAGCCTAGTACCTCCCAACTGCCCTTCCCTGCTGACCTGATTGTCCACAACTGCCCTCCCCTGCTGGCCATCTTGTGTCCACATGGGGGCAGCCATCTTTGATCACATGGAGGTGGCCATCTTGTGTGTTGGAGTGATGGTCAATTTGCATATTACTCTTTTATTAGATAGGAAATTTGGCTTGTATTAAGATTTTAAAATTAAGAAATGGAAAAAAATGAGCCCCACTCAGAAATGACAGTTTTTCTTCACCTGTAATGGAGAAAATGTATGTGTGGTAGAGGAGCTCTACTAGAGAGTACTTCATGAAAATAGGTTAAATTTAGTGAACCTACTGATTTTAGTAAAAAGGAATTATTTGGGGTGGACCGAAGGAAAGTCGCTTGGAGATCATCTTGCATTTACTCATTTATTTATTCAGTAAATACTTATAGAGCACCTACTCTGTTCTTGGCTCTGCATTGGCAAAGAATAAGTTCTAATGACGAATAAGCTACTTTCATGTGGCTTATAATGGACAGATAATCAAATATATGTTGAGCAGAGTTCATGTGCAGTGCAATGAGATGTTCTAAGCATGGTGTACAGATGAGTAGCAACTGTCCTATTTTCAAGTTTACACTTTAATGGTGAAGCTGTACCTAAACAATTATTCCAGGACATATAAGAGTTACAGGTCAAGGACTTGAGTGCATAAATTTTCTTTTATTTCATTCTTGTATTATCTTTGTAGAGCTTTCTTCTGGGAAACAGTGATTTTATAATTACCAATTTCAACAGAAAAAAGATGTATAAAGCAATGGGAAGAATGCTTTGACTCCAGATTTTGTTTGGATTTAGGAAGAGCTCTACTTCCACTATGTTCATGCAATATTTATTTCCTGTGAATGGGATTTCTGAGGTCTCCTTTGTCTATGAACATGCAAACGAAGACTTACTCTGCAATCACTGGCTTTGCACAAGCCAATGATTGCGGGCTGCTGAGACCCTCTGAATGGATGCTGGGAGCTCCAGGAAACTAAACTCATTGAGATTTGAGACTACTGCACTGCCTCTAGGACTCTATGGTCTGAAGCCACTGTGTATTTCAACTCTTCATGTCCTGTCCACTTCCCACAGATCTATGGTCAATTTATCCAACAATTCCTAGAATGTCACTGGAATGGTATTTCTGGAATCAACTTATATATTTATTGGACTTCTCTAGATTCAAGAAACAGGTTATTGGCCAGTCTTGAGGCACTGTATAAAATAAGGAAGGCTTTAATGAAACTAAAAGTTTCCAACATTCTTACCAGTTACAGTTTCAATTTGTTACTCCACTCAATATTACAATATTTCCAGAAATAAATAAATATATATATATATATATATATATATATATATATATATATACTACATCAGCTACTTAGGAATCCAGAGGTGGGGTTGTTTAAATTATTATTCTAAGAAGGTTGAATATGTTTGTGCTTTCAAATATGTTTGTCTTTTAAATCCTTAACCTTTAGCCAATTCATGTTGGTCATGATTTATTTTCTATATATGATTTTGACCTTCTCTTGGCAGATGGCTTCAACATTTTTTTTGGTCAAGAATAATTCTGACACTGGCTAGGGAGATACAATTGTGTTCTGTTTATGCAATATAGAAAGCCAGAGCACTTTTTTAGGCTGTCATCATATATCACTGTCAGTATTTTGAACCACTAAATTGTTATTAAAAATTCAGGGACAATAATCCATTTTGAGAATACCATGAGAGAAGCAAATACTGTAATGACTGATTGACATTTCAGGAATAACATAATTCAAGACATGCTAATCTCTCTGCAACCCATTTCCTTGGATAAGTGTCTATTGTATAAATACATTTGCTTTCCAATCCCTTCCCAGCATTTGCTTTTGATGAGGGAGTCTTGATATTAAAAGAGAAAATCATCTGAAATGAAATTTGCTTCTGTTCTGTATGGTTCTACAGGCAAATAACAACAGTAAAAATAGCCTACTTCCTGGCTAAAATAAATGACTGTCTTTACCAGTAAAGAGTTCTATATCACATCGTTTCTACCATTTTTTCAAAAAACAAAGTGCTATAATAAGCACTGGTTCAGGAGTAATGAGCTGTGATGAGAAACTTACTAGAAAGTAAGGAGATGAGAGAGTTCTGGTCCCAACTCTGCCACAACAAAGCTGTCAACCTGTGATTGAACAAAGAATTTAATATCTCATAGCTATAGTCTATTTTGGTATTTTATGTCTTTGCTGTTTTTGTTTAAATCAAGCATATTTGAGTGTGTTCCAGGATAATCAATTGTCTTATACTGACTCCCACAGACTCCTCAGCCAGAGCCTCAGTGTTTCATATCAGTGGCCTAGAGACAAACATCTTGGTCCCAGGCCCAAGGATCCTTCCCTAATGGGCCATTACTACAAAGGAAAGTTTGTCACTTTAGGTACTCGGTGAAGGTTCACTGGTAAATGCATGTAAGCCATCTACAAAGAGAGTATAGAAATGGAAAGTATTAATGAAAATGTCCTCATTCTCTCAAATAACAGACCCTACTCCCAACCCATTTGTCTTAGGAGCAGTAGGTCAAGAGCTACCTATTCAATTAACTTAGGTGACAGCAGAATCCATTTTTGTAACTCTCCCTCCACTCCCCAGGGAAAAATGCTTTTCAAATTGCCATCTGCTCCTCTGTTTCAGTGCTTGCTACTCTTCAATAAGATTTTGGCCAAATCCAACAGAAGGGCAGAAGGCTCAGAAGTAGGTAGGTGTCTGACAAGTGTCACAGAACCAGGGCAAATGAAGGTGCTTTCCATTGCTTAGAGCCAACATGTTCCCACTGGTTCAATGTGCACGTTGGTCACTTTCCACCCAAGAATATATATCTAAAAGATTATTTTTTTTGCCCAAAACATAAGCAGCTTCAAGATAGAAACTTTTTTCCCCCTTTCTTTTCCCCTAAATACAACTCAATGAGTGCGTGTGTGTGTGTGTGTGTGTGTGTGTAGGGGGTGATTTCAGAACTGCTGAGAAAAACAAATCAATTCCTTTTGGTTTTTAAAAACTAACAAAAATGCTGAGCGAGTAGAAGGCAACAAGGCAGTGTACAGTAAATGCACCCAGCATTGGGAGGGAGGTCAAGTTAAAATTGTGTTTGACTGTTGGAGTTTACTAAAAAAATCTAAGTACCATTACTGGAGATAAAATATTATATGTGTGCATTAGCTCTTGGCTAGATAGCCAATACTCATGTACATGGTATAATTTTATATATAAATGGATATACCACCAATCAATGCTCTCTAATCTCAGCGGCACCCTCAATGCTGCTCAGAAACCCTGTTATTTATCTGACTTCCTATCACACTTCCCCCTCAGGGCCAGTACAAGCCTTTTGTAACACTGACAGGCTCCACTTTCAGGCTCCACTTTCTGACACACTCTAGCTGATGGCTCCTTCCCCAAAGGCTCCCTTTATTTTCCTCCTTTTTCAAGCAAGGCCCTTCATCTGTAGCCTTGATTTTACCCTTTTCCATCCTTTTGGTGTTAAGATCTAAAATCTTCTTGTTGGTCCTCCAGCAAATGTTTCAGAGCTTTGCAAGGTCCCTGCTCTCCTTTGCTTCTCAGTTGCAGGAATTTAACAAGAGTTCTTTGTTTACTGTGCTCTGTAGACTTTCTTGCAAGCCGAACCACTGCATTTGACAATCCCCAAGATAGTGCCTGACTTTGCTTGTGCAAGAACCTTACTGAGTGTATCCTAGCTCCTTGCTTCTCTCTCTTGCATCTTCAGTGATATCTTTATGGAATTTTCAAAAACATCTTCCTTCTAGCTACTAACCATTTTTCTTCATTCTTTCACAGCTAAACTTCTGAAAAATGAATTTTTTACATAGATTGATTCTTCTTTCTCACCTCCCACTTGTATCTCAAGCCGTTAGACGCTAGAGAAAAATCTTCCCTAGTTTCTGCGTTTTCCTGTTTATTTGTGTGTGTTTTTTTCCTTCCTGCTGGATTTTTCTCATACTCTTAATTTCTCTCTCATACTCTAAAGATAGGTATCCCATGTTATTCAAAGTTAGGACATCTTGGAGATCCACTTCATTTCTATATTTTAACAACTATCCTTAAACCAATGATTCCAATATCAATATTCCTATTCCTTCCTTTCTCCATAGCTCCAATGACCCAACACTAATTCATGGGTAACTTCTACTTGCATGCTCATTAATACCCTGATGTTATTTTTTTTTTAAATGCTGCACATTTTCTCCTCTTCCAAAATCCCTCCTCCTTTCATCTTCTCCAATTTTGTTAATGACCTCATAAAAAAAATTATTGACAGAATCAGCGTTATATTTATTTTCTCCATTTTTTTTGGATTACCATGCTCTGAAGAACCTTCTTCCCTCCCATCTTCTGTGGGTTCCTGCTTCTCCATTTCCATTTCTGCTGCTTTAGTCTCACTCCTCTCCTCTTCTCTTATCCATAACTGGAGTCCTGCCTGGTTTTGGTGTTTCTGACTACCAGTAATCTCTCCTGTGATCCATTCCCCCAAACTGCTCTTGGATTTTTCTTTCTCAGACTCAGCTATCATCACACCAAGTCTCCATATATAAAATGTCTGGCCCTGGCCGATGTGGCTCAGCTGGTTAGAGTGCCCTTCCACACACCAAAAGATAGCAGGTTCATTCCCAGTCAGGGCATAAATCTGGGTTGTGGGTTAGGTTCCTGGTTGGGGAATATATGGGAGGCAGCTAATAGAAGTTTCTCTCTTCTCTTCTCTTCTCTTCTCTTCTCTTCTCTTCTCTTCTCTTCTCTTCTCTTCTCTTCTCTTCTCTTCTCTTCTCCTTCTTCTTCTTCTTCTTCTTCTTCTTCTTCTTCTTCTTCTTCTTCTTCTTCTTCTTCTTCTCTCTCTCTCTCTCTCTCTCTCTCTCTCTCTCTCTCTCTCTCTCTCTCTCTCTCCATTCCTCTCCCACTGAAAATCAATAAACTTATCCTTGAATTTTTTTTTTGGGTAAAAATGTTCTGGACTCTTCTGCCTAAAGAGCTGAATTCAAAACACGTTTTATCTCATTTCAAATCTTACACAACCTGGCTCCAGCTTCTTTTACTCATCCTATGATAAGTCTTTTCTTTCCCCTTTTATTTCTATCCACTGATGTTGAACCAGAAATTTAAAGACTAGCCCAAGACTCTGAGGCCCTTTTACAGTCTCTTGATATGCTATTAACTAGAGGCCCAGTGCATGAAATTCATGCACTTGGAGGTCGGGGAGGTCCCCCAGCCTGGCTGCCCTCTCACAGTATGGGAACCCCTTGATCGATTGCCCCAAAGAGATAGGCCCCACCCACCCATCCAGATAGGCTCCTCGATGGATGTCCTCAAAAAGGTACACCAGAATTGCAGGTCCCTCCTCCGTGGTGTGTGGAGCTATGGGACATGTCTCCTTTGCGCAAAGTGGCGGGAATGCCAGGACCCACCTCCATGGTGCATGAGGCAGGTGGCGGGGGACTCTTTGCCACATCCCGCCTCCTCTGCATGAGGTGGTAGAGAGGCTGGGACTGGCCTCCTCCTCACCACACAGAGCCACTGGGACTCTCCCCTGTGACCCACCTCCTGTGCATGTGGTAGTGGAGACACTGGGACCGGCTTCCTCCATGCCATGCAGTACCATGGAACCCCTAGGACTTGCTGAGTGGAGTGGCCACTGGGTCCCACCTCCGCTGTGCACCCAGCCATCTTGTGATGACCATCTTGTGATGATGTGAGGGCATCATGGCATCAGGGCATGATGATCACCTAAGCCTGTGGTCAGCAAACTGCAGCTTGCAAACCACATGCAGCTCTTTGGTCCCCTGAATGTGGCTCTTCCACAAAATACCACAGCCTGGGCGAGTCTATTTTGAAGAAGTGGCATTAGAAGAAGTTTACGTTTAAAAAATTTGTCTCTCAAAAAGAAATTTCAATCATTGTACTGTTAATATTTGGCTCTGTTGACTAATGAGTTTGCTGACCACTGACCTAAGCTATTATTAGTCTAGGTGATAGCTTCTTCCTTCTTACTCTAGCTTCTTCTGCAGTAATGTCTCTGGCATGTACCTCTGCCTTACATTGCTATCAGAGGAGTCACATCTGTTTATCCCAACCCCCTCAAAGTACCTGGCATCTTGAGATGGCACTCACTGCTCCATGGATCAAAGTGAAGCTGGTGTTGTCTATGATGGAAACAAGAACCTGATGCTTATTATTTTAAAAGACAAAAATTTTCAAGGATTTTATTCAGTGAAGTCCAAATAAAGAAACTTCATTTTTCATGGTTTATAATTTATTCTATCAGACAGGTGTAAAATGGCTGTGGAAAAGCAGAAATGCAAATTAATTATCCATTTAACCTCTCTGACAAAAGAAGATAATCTGATACCTTTTCATGCATCTTCCTTTCTTTTCTCTCAATCAGGATGATAATGTAAAATTTTACTAATATCTTTCAAAGACTGTGTCACATTCACGGTCCTTTGTCACACCATCCTCTGCAGCTGAGCAGACTGTGGGCAGGTGATAAGGGTGGGTAAACGGGGCTCTTCTGAGAGGGAGCAGGTTTATATGGGATGCATGGTGATTAGTGGGGAAAGCTGGCTTATATCCGGTGAGACTTCCATGTGCATTAATATAAAGGAGGAGACCAGGGTTAATGATTCTGAATGAGAAGATTGAGTAAACATAGATTATGACTGCATTTCTGGAATTGACAATGTAAAATGAACTAAGGCTGCAGTGCACTGTCTGATCCCAAGTCCAAAGGAGTTCCTTGCTGAATTGCAGAATTTTCCCTTGGGTGGATTAATGCACAGAGAACTTTGAAGAATTTTTCTCCCTAGGTTTTCAGCTTCTTTGTTAAGAGAGAAAAAGTATCCAACACAAACCACTCATTTTAAGATTGCCTAACAATAGTAAGCATAGATCAGCATTTGCTTCTGATCAAAGCCACATTTCTCAGGGTATTTTTTGAAGAAATGACAGAAAGAGAAAAGGTGATTGATCCTCAACTGGGTTTTAAAAACACTGTAAAAACATGGTATAGTCAAATATCTGTACAAAATTTTAATCACTTTAAAAAAATCTTTATTGTTGAGATTACTAAAGAGGTCCCTCTTTTTCCCCCTATATTCTGCCTCAACCTGGGTATCACCCCGCCCTAGACCTTCACCACCCTATTGTCTATGTTAATAGGTAATGCATATATACATATAAGATCTTTGTTTAAGCTCTTCCCACCCCTCCACATCCCCTTCCCTATGAGAATCATGTCTGTTCCATTTCCATACCTCTGATTCTATTTTATTTACCAGTTTATTCTGTTCATTAGATTTCTTGTTCATTTATTTTGATTTTTAGATTCAATTGTTGAGAGATATGTGTTTATTGCCATTTTGTTGTTCATATTTTTTATCTTTTTCTTCCTCTTCCTCTTCTTAAAGAATACCCTTCAATATTTCATTTAATACTGGTTTGGTGGTGATGAAATCCTTTAGCCTTTTCTTATCTTGAAGCTCTTTATCTGACCTTCAATTCTAAATGATAGTTTTGCTGGGTAGAGTAATCTTGGTTGTAGGTCCTTGCTATTTATCACTTTGAATATTTCTTGTCACTCCCTTCTGACCTGCATACTTTCTGTTGAGAAATCAGCTGACAGTTCTATGGAAACTGCCTTATAGGCAACTAACTGCTTTTTCTTACTGCTTTTAAGATTCTCTCTTTGTCTTTAGTTCTTGGCATTTTAATTATGATGTGTCTTGGTGTGGTCCTCTTTGGATTTCTTTTATTTGGGACTCTCTGTGCTTCCTAGACTTGTAAGTCTATTACTTTTACCAGGTAGAGAAAGTTTTCTGTCATTATTTCTTCAAATAGTGAAAGTTTTCAATATTTTGCTTTCTCTCTTCTGCTGGCACCCCCATAAGCAGATGTTGGTACACTTGAAGTTGTCCCAGAGGCTCCTTATACTATCTTCATATTTTTGTATTATTTTTTCTTTTTTTTTTTGCTCTCCTCATTGGGTGTTTTCTGTTTCTTCATATTTCAACTTGTTGATTTGATTCTCATGATCCTCTAGTCTACTGTTGAATCTCTGTATATTATTCTTTATTTCAGTCAGTGTATGCTTACTTTCTGACTGGTCCTTTTCCATGTGTTTGGCATTCTCACTAAGATCCTTGAAAATCTCACTAAATCCCTTGGAGGTTTCTAGATTATTATTGAGTAACCTTATAATTATGATTTTGAACTCAATATCCAGTACTTTGCTTTCTTCCATTTGTGACATGTTTCTTTGTCTCTGAATTTTGGCTGCTTCCCTGTGTTGTTGTTTTTTCCATGTATTGGGTAGAGCTGCTAAGTCTCCTTGAGTTGTTAGAGTGGCCTTCTGTTGTAGGTATACTATGGAGCCCAGTGGCTCAGCCTTCCCAGTCACTTAAAGTGGACACTATAGGTCAGTGGTCACCAACTGTTGGTCTGTAGATAACAGATGGCCCATGAGGTCCGAAAGGTTGGCAATTGCTGATCTAGGTGCACCCCTTTGTGGGCTGTGTGCATAATCTTGTTGTAGTTGAGACTTGATTGCTGTTGGTGTCACTGGGAGGAATTGATCCCCAGGCCAATTGGCTATAAGGACCAGCTGAGACTACAGTGGGAGAACTGCTGTGTAGGGAGACACCCTTATGGAGTAGGACTTGTTTCAGTGGGGCTTTGGTGTTCACTGAGTCTACCCTTTGAGTGCATCACTTCTGGTATGGTCTGACACTGACTACTGGGTGCACTGGCTCTTGGTTCTCCAGGGAGGAATAAAGTCAGTCACTGTCTGGGGCCACCCACCCTGAACTACATGGAGATCTGCAGATTCTTTCTCTTTATATCAGGTTTGGATGTGCCCAGATGAGGCCCAGCTGTGAAGAAAGGCAGGCTGGTGCTGGTGCTAAATCTTGGGCCTTTGTTGATAGGTTTGGGGCTCCCTGACCCAGCTGCAGCTAGTTTGACAGAGATTAGCCTGAGCAAGGACAGGCCATTATATGCAAAAGCCACTGCATGCAGCTGGTGTGGGGTTGTAAATTGGATGGGGTGGGATCTCAGGGAATCACCAGGGTGGAGCAAACAGAAATGGGTGGCAATCAGTCCTGCAACTGGAAAGATCCTAGCATAAGGCTCTTCCCTGCAAGCACTTCCATTGAGAGAAAGCCATCCCCACATTCCTGCCCCAATGCCAGACAATCCAGCATCCACAGAGCCTCAACCTGGTGGAGCTCAGAGGAAGCGAGTAAGTTCAATTTGTGGAGCAGCTGGGTCACTGAGCCCCAATCCGCACTGGTTTTTAAAGCCTGTAGTTACAGGGACTTCTTTGCCCAGCTCTGGGACCCTGGAGTGGAGGTCTGGTGTTGCTCCTCTGGGCAGCCTCCACAGAGGCAATCTTCCTCCCAATTAAAAAATCGGCCCACGTGGGTCCCGGATCAGCCTGTTCCACGCCTTCTTGTCTCCTACCAGTCTCAGTGTGCTTTCTTCTTTACCTCTCTAGTTGTAGAACTTCCATTCAGCCAGCTTTCTGGTGGTTCTGGATGATGGTTTGTTCTATATTTTAGTTGTAATTTTGATTTGGTTGTGGGAGGTTGTGAATACAGGTGTTTGATTACATTGCTATCTTCGTCTCTTAATCACTTTTAAACAGGCTGAGAGTAACTGACTTCAAGCTCAGGATCTTCAGAAATAATTCCTTAAATGACTCACTTTAAGCCTAGATTAATTTTTAAAATGGTCATTAATTCAAAAGGAAAGCATTTGTAGCTTTCTTTTAAAAATAATTACATGTAAATTATCAACATTGTATGGTATTAATTAAACAACCTTTAAATGATGTTCTCTATTTCCTACCAGGTAGATGCATCAGCCAATAGGAAATTAGGATATTTGTAAATGTCCTAATTTTAATAAAAATTTTTTTAACCTAGGTAGGCACAGTGGGAAGGATGCTGGGAGGTAAAATGTTAGCTAAGCTTGCATTCCACATCATATTTACATTCGGGGCTAGCAGGATTTGCTGAAGAAAATAACAATATCAGGACCTGCTCCTCTAGTAGAGAAATAGTCTAACTCCCTAAGCTACTCAAGAAGGGACTCTGGATCTGAGAGTTGGATGACTTCAGCTCTGGTTGCCAGATAGAAAGCTATGCCTCTCTCCCTCAGTCTTCCATAGTATCCTTCGAAAATGCCAGCTCATTGTTTCATCCTCCTGTGTTTTTTCTCTCTCTCTCTCTCTTTTTAAAGAAAGTTACCTCCATTTCCTGCATACATTTTCTCATCAAATTAATCTTTGGCCTCACTGGCTTACTAAAATTATCCCAATGGCCGCCCAGTCACTCACTTCAAGTCTGTTTCCTCAGTTTTCATCCTATCCTTACTCCCTCCATATTTGACAAGATTGAGTTAGTAGCTCAATTTATGTTCTAACTTCTTAATTGTAAAAAGACAAGATCATGCATTAACAAGCATGTCTTCCTTGTAGATTAAAAAACATAAAAACATATAGAAAACATAAAAACACATGTAAGCATAAATAAATTATATGTAGGAATATATAAATTCACACATATATGAAATGTCAGAAAAGAGTTAAATAAGCAATACAGAAAATAGCCATTATTTTACTTGCCTACCACTATTTTAAACACCTTGATTGATGTTCCTCCTGACTTATTTTTTAAACACCTTGGTGTATGTACCTCTCAATTGTTAAAAATGAATGTAAGTATATACACATTGAATCAGGATCACACATGATTTCATGTTCTATACTTTTTAAAATCCTTAATATATTTGAATGTCTGTCCATGAGAACACATATTTACCTACATTGGATGGGCCCGCTGTTTACCTGTTAGCTCTCAGGTCTCCTCCCCACCATTCTTCCACCCTGTCCTGTTCCTCAGGATGAGGCTCTGCAACCTACACTTCCTTTTCCCAAGAGCTTCCATTTGAGCTAGGCCAGTGGGAGGTAGTGGTGAATGCAGGTTGGGAGTGGAACAGCCTGGGTATTTATCTTCACCTTTCTTTGCTTTGGGTGGAGGTTGGCAGAACAGACTGAGTAATTTTTTAAAAATATATTTTATTGATTTTTTACAGAGACGAAGGGAGAGGGATAGAAAGTCAGAAACATCGATGAGAAACATCAATCAGCTGCCCCTTGCACGCCCCCTACTGGGAATGTACCTGCAGCCAAGGTACATGCCCTTGACTGGAATCGAACCCGGAACTCTTCTATCCATTGAGCCAAAATGGTCTCGGCCAGACTGAATAATTTTTGAGGTCTAGTACAAAATGGAAATGCAACCCTCTTGTTCAAATATTATTAAAAATTTCAAGATGACAGCAGAGCATTAAACCTATTGTGCCCGGGGCCCTTCTGAGTTTGTTGTTCTGTGTGCCTACAGAGTACATGTGAAGGAGCTGGCTCTGACCATGGGCAGGGGCTCCATCACTTTTTAAAAAAATTTATTTTATTTTTTCTTTATTGATTAAGGTATTCCATATGTGTCCTTACCCCCCTACCCCCTTCATGCCCTCATCCTCCTGTTGTCTGTGTCCATTGGTTATGCTTATATGCATGCATACAAGTCCTTTGATTGATCTCTCCCCCTTACCCTCACTCTCCCCTACCTGTCCTCTGAGGTTTGATGGTCTAATCGATACTTCTCTGTCTCTGGGTCTGTTTTTGTTCAACAGTTTATGTTGTTCGTTATATTCCACAAATGAGTGAGATCATGTGATATTTATCTTTCTCTGACTGGCTTATTTGACTTAGCATAATGCTCTCTAGTTCCATCCATGCTGTTGCAAATGATTTTGACTCCTATATATTGGCCTTAACCCCACAGCTCTTTGGATGACTTTCTGGTCAGCACCCCTCCAATTGTCCTTTATTTGTGGGTGGCAGTGGCTTTCTGTGGTTGTAAATCATTGGATTGTCCCACTTTCTCTGTGTCATCTTTCAGCTTTCCCAGCACTTCTGTAACTAGTTCTCCCTAGTAAACTCCTGCCAATAAACTACCTATCTTAACCCTGGCTGCTAGCTGCATAGAGATGGCAAAGAACTGGGCATTGTCCTGCCACTTCCTTTAATCTCCTATTATTTTAGGCATCACTAATGGAGAGATAACAGCTTTTTTTCTGTGAGACTAGAGACCACACTCAGATTCAGAATCCTTCTCAACACAGGGTTTATTGTAGTTAATACATGACATAAAATGTGGTCTTCCAGCTCTACATAATCCTTTAAACAGCTTTATGCTTTGTACTGTGGCTACAGTGTGTTTTATTGAACTAATTCCTAACTGGTGACAATTAGTATGTTCTTAATTTTTCACCAATTGAAAAATGAATAGTCTTGCATAGGTATTTTTCTTATTTCTTCAGTTGTCTTCAGGATGTCCTTGAAGTGAAATTGCTAGACCAAAGGATAATCACATTTTCTATTTTGACACATATTGCCATTTAGAATAGTTGTATAAATAATAGGATGTTTAAGTATGATATGCCTATAATATGCTATAATGGATCTTTTTTCCCAAGTACTTGAAATAAAACTAATTCTATTTCAACAAATTAGTTTTGCTATTCCTCTTGGAAATTCTCTGCAGATCCAGTGTCAAATGTACTATTTGCATTCAACTTAAAATTTATTTTTAAATAAAAATAGTGTTGCTCAGCTTAATCACCTCTCAGTCTCCAGACTTCCTTTGACTTTGGATTATTTTTCAAAAATGAAAATCTGTTTTCATGTGTTGAATTTTTCTTAGTTTTGAAGATAATTGAAACAATAAACTGCTATACCTGAATGCTTGAACGGAAGAGCCAGAAACTCTTTTAGAAATTGCTGCTGTCATATTTAAGCTTACAGCTTCCTAAACTAATCCCTGTGGTGGGATAAGGTAATATGCATTGAGATGTGTGAGTTTGGTATGTTTGTTTTATTTTTATTTTATTTTTTAAATAAATATTTATTGTTGAAAGTATTACATATGTCCCTTTTTGGTATATTTGTTTTAAAACTCAGTTGCTTTGTGTAATTGGGGAACTTCATCTTTATTAGTGACAGGCTACATTTACTGTAATTCCTTTAACCAAAATATGTTGTCAAATAAGCTGTAAAGTATTTATTTGGCTTGATTTCATCAACATAGCAATGGAACTATCTCATCTATAACTTCCTCATCTTTCACCTGGAATTGTTCTGACTGAAAACAATGTTTTTCTCTAAGTACACAGTAAATCATGCTTCCTTATTTTAAAAGATAGACCATCATCCTCCAAAGAGCTTTGGGTCATCCCATTTTATACACTCTGTTCAAGGTAATATCTAATTTCCCTGTTACTCAAGGAGAGCATGGAAACATGCTCTCATAGATTTAATCTTTTCTCTTTCTTTTCTTCCCAAGAATGTCACACAGCTTTCAAATTATGACAGAGCAAACAAACTTCCTCCTTTGCCCCCTTTGGTTAAAACCTGTGAGTTTAAAGGCAATGTCTGGTTTCAGTAATTTGAAATTCTTTGTTAGCCTCAGACATGGGAGATCAATGACTTGTTCTTGTAATCCCTTAACTCTTAAATACTCCACCAGAATGGTGGTTTCAAAAAATTCGACCAGGCTTTGCATTTAGATAGAGACTCAAATGAGTCACTGGGAATGTGTGTGCCCCCTTTTGGCACTATGTTCTTATCCCATCAGACCAATAAATTTCTACAGGTCTCAACTCTTTAATTCCTTCAGGGAGGACTGGGATAAAGAACATCAGCCCATTCTAAAAAATCCCGCTGTTTTTATGACACACAGAAATAGCTACAAAAAATACCTTAATCATTTTACTTGCAGAACCATGTAACTTTTTTTTTCCTCCTCAAAAGTTAATGATCACTAAGGGCCCGCACACATGCACACAGAACCCTGGCCCTTGGGTCTACCTAAGCACCTTTATGGTCCAGTCCCAAAATAAAACTATACTTACTTCTCTGAATTTGTGTTCCTGCTCTACACTTCAGGGTTTATAGGCTTCCATTTCATTTCCTCTGGTAGCCATGTTGCTGCTATAACATTTCAGTTCCTGAATAAGGTACTTAGCAGGGCCAGACTAATCCAGCTCACATTTGGTATAAAATTGATTGAGACCTGTCTTTGTTAATCAGAGTCCCCATAGACTATATGGACCTCTCATCCTCACATCGATACTTTTGTGAATTCGTGTGTCTGAAATGACCTTCCTTCTCCATCCCATCTAATGGGATTCTTCCTTCTATCAAAGCTCAGACAATTCCTACCTCCTTCCATGAGCCTGCTCTAATTTTTAATATTGTTAGAGCTTTATAATTCTCTTCCTTCTTTGAACTCTTATAATATAAAATATACTGTTTGATATTAATATATTCTGTTATCGTTATTTTGGGTAGATGTTTTCTAAAGGGGACGATATACCTTGCCCATGGTTCAGTGGTTGAACATTAACCTATGAACCGTGAGGGCATGGTTCAATTTGCAGTCAGGGCACATGCTCGTGTTGTAGCCGCAACCCCCAGTGTGAAAAGTGGAGGAGGCAGATGATCAATGATTCTCATCATTGATGTTTCTATCTTTCTCTTTCTCTCCCTTCCTCTTTGAAGTCAGTAAAAATACATAAAAATAAAATAATAGGAAGCATATACCACGTAAGGAAGATAGTGCATATCTCCTAGCAATTCTCATTCCCAACATTTCCCAACACAGGGCCAGATCAAGAGTCAAACTGCAGTGCTCACACATTCCCATCATCTTTAGTAATTTAATCTCGGTATACAGTAAAAAATGTGAAAATGCAGAAATTTTATCAGTTCTGTTCAAATTACGTCCAATGTATAATATCCTGTTCCTGATATTTATGTGTATTATGTTTAACACAAATCCATTCTCACTGTTTGTAATTATAAAAAATTTAAGAAACATTTTTTTTGCGGGGAAAATGTTTATTTCTGTTTTTCTCTCAGCATTTTATTTTTTTTCTCAGCTCTCTTTTGTATTTCCATTTCTATTATGCTCTCAATTTATACTAATTCTCAAGAATCTAAAGGATTAAGAAAGAACATGTATATGTACTCAAAGTTTGCAAAACTTGAAAATATTTTTACCAATAATGTAAGTTTGAGTAAGTGTAATATTTTTCATCATTAAAATTATTTACTTTTCAAGACAGTTAATTTTTCTCTAAATTGTTCAAATTTACTAAGATTAGAAGAGAAATTTATTAATAAATATAAAAATTCTAAATAAAATTAAGTTAAACTGAATTGCAAGATTTTAGCTAAAAATCTTTTCTTTTTAAAAAAAGGAATTTTTGATTATGAAGAACTTCAAACAAAAAAAGTAGACAAATAGCATAATGACTCCCCATATACCTCTTATCTAGCTGCAATAATTGATCAGCTCATGGACAATCTTATTTCATATCACCTTCTATATCTCCCCCCATTATTCTGAAGTAAATCACACCTGTCATATAATTTGATTGTAAATACATCAGTAATGTCTCTAA
Source organism: Antrozous pallidus (assembly GCA_027563665.1). Lineage (NCBI taxonomy): Eukaryota > Metazoa > Chordata > Mammalia > Chiroptera > Vespertilionidae > Antrozous > Antrozous pallidus. The sequence continues at coordinate 25,454,419 of CM050508.1, read as the reverse complement.
AGATAATAAAATTTTAACATAACACACTATCATTATTATATTTAAAACATGACAATAATTCCTTAATATCAGCATATAATTGTCAAATGTTTAATATTCTAATTATTTCAAATGTTACATATATTTTTAATAGTTTGAATCAAAATCCAAATAATAATCACACATTGCAACTATGGAAATGTCTTTTAAGTCTCTTTGTCTTTATGCTTTCCTCTCCTTTTCTCTCTGTTGTTCTCATTCTCTTCTTTTTATGTTGTTTGTTGAAGGAATCACCTTGCTTATCTGATAGAATTTTCCCCAGCCTGGGTTTTATTGATTACATCCTTATTGTGTTATTGAACATTTTAGATATTGATATTTAATTAAATGTTATTTAATACTTTGTAAAATTACTTCAAACTGAAGAGAAACACAAAAGAGCTGTTTTGCACTATTGGAAACTATATTTTATTATACAAGAAGGACTTGTGTTTGTGCTAAGAGAAAGATTTCCCAAGTTATTTGATTTGTCTTTTACCTAAGCTTTCCCCATTCCATTGTCTTTACATTGGCTGTTTCTGCTATTAGTTACAACATATATAACTCTCAGGTTTTGTTTTTCTCACCAAGGCTATTAGGTGAGAAATCAGTAGAAGCATTTCCTACAGTCTGAATGGCATTAGCCATGAGAGTGATATATAGACCTAACTAGACCTATTCCATCTAATAAAAGAGTAATATGCAATTTGACCATATCTCTGCTACACCCACCAGCCAATCAGGAGCGGATATGCAAATAAATCCAATCAAGATGGCTGCTAGCCACAGAGAGCAAGAGGGAGACTTGGATTTCCCTGCCAATGGAGAAAGCCAAGCTTTCCACTTGCCCCTGCCAACTCAGGCCTCCACTCAATACTACAAAGTTTCAATTATAGAAGATAATGCCAGTAGCCACAGAGCTGGAGAGAACAGGAGGCTTGAGTTGCACCCAGAGATGGAGGAAGCCAAGCTTTCCACTTACCCTGGCCAGCCCAGGCCTCCACTTAAGGCTACAAAGTTTCAATTATAGAAGGTAAATAAATCCCAACAGAAATGGCTGCCACCACAGAGCGAGCAGAAGGCTTGGCTCTGTTCAAGGCTTCAAAGTTTCAATTGTAGAAGAAAAATAAATCTCAGATATCAGGGCCTTCGCTTGGGTCACCTGGGGGCATGGCTGGCATGCAAACCACCACAGGCCCTTGCCCAGGCTGCCCCATACCCCAAAGGAACCCCCATCCTGATTTGGGACATCCTTCAGGGCAAACCAGCTGACCCCTACCAATGCACCAGGTCTCTATCATCCTATCTAATAAAAGAGTAACATGCAAATATGACCATACCTTGGCTCCTGATTGGCTATGTACCAGCCAATCAGGAGCAGGGGGTGGGGCCAAGAGGCATGAGGGCTGGGCCCCAGGGGTGGAAACGAAGCAGTAGTGGTGGTGAGGGCCAGGGTATCCTGGCTGCCCGAGCTTGGAGGTGGCTGGGGAGGGAGGGGGCGCGGGTCAAGCGGCCGGGGGTGTGGGAGCAGAGATGAGCACCCAGCACCTGGGACCAGGTGGTCACAGGCAGTTGGAGCTGAGCTGAGCAGGTAGGTGGTTGAATGCTAGAGGCTTTAGGCCTTGGGCAGGCTGCGGGTGAGCCATCAGTTGGATATCCCCTAAGGACTCCCAGTATGTGAGGGGGGCATGTTGGGCTGAGGGACCCCCCATTCCCAATGCATGAATTTTGTGCACTGGACCACTAGTATCTAATAAAAGAGTAATATGCCGATTGACCATCATTCCAACACACAAGATGGCTGCCCCCATCTGGTCAAAGATCCTGCCCCCATATGGACACAAAATGGCTGCCACAAGATGGTCAGCAGGGGAGGGCAGTTGGGAGGAACCAGGCCTGCAAGGGAGGGCAGTTGGAGGCCATTAAGCCTGCAGGGGAGGGCAGTTAGGGGTGACAAGGCTGGCAGAGGAGGGAAGTTGCGGGGGAACCCAGGCCTGCAAGCGAGGGCAGTTAGGGGCAAACAGGCTGGCAGGAGAGCAATTAGGCATCAATCATCCTGGGAGGGGAGTGGTTAGGGGGTAATCAGGCTGGCCGGCAGAAGTGGTTAGGGGCAATCGGGAAGGCAGGCAGGTGAACATTTGGGAGCCAGCAGTCCTGGATTGTGAGAGGGATATCCAACTGCCTGTTTAGGCCCAAATGGACAGTCAGACATCCCCTGATGGGTCCAAGATTGAAGAGGGTACAGTCTGGGCTGAGTGACACTAGCCCCCTCTCCCTCCTGCTCATGCATGGATTTCGTGCATCAGGCCTCTAGTAGACTATAATGGGCAAAGACTGAGTTCTGGGATCAGTGAGAGAGAGCCCGGGGGGTGTGCTCATTTTGTGTGCATCAATGACTCTAACATGCAAGAGCCAAGGCAATGGGTCTTCTTCTCTGAATCTAAGTTAAGTAGTTCTGTCTCCTGCTGTGGGCAATGTTTTCAAAGCTGTTATTTGAGTCAACACCTTCATAGTTTTTGCTATTACGTTATACCACTTGTTTCATTATCAATTGCAAGTTTTCTCATGCTGAACAACAAATTACCACACACTTTGTGGGCTCAGTTTGCTGATTTCTCTGCTCAGGGTCTTACAAAGCTGAAATCAAGGTGTTAAGATATCAATGTCTTATTTGGAGGCTAGTGTCTTCTTTAAAACTCATTCAAATTTTGAAAGAATTCAGATTTTTGAGATTGTAGAACTGAGATTCCTGCTTTCTTACTGCCTATCAAATAACACACTTCTTCAAGATCAATTGGAGAGACCTCTAATCTACTATGACATTGTAGACATTAGATAATGAGTCATAGGAGAGTCTATTTCATCTTAGTCAGTTTCCTCCCATTCTCAAGGAAAGGGAATTACACAGGGCATATGCACATAGAATGGTGATTTTGAATATTGTTTGAGAATTCTGTTTATCACATTATTTAACATTTTTTTAAGTCAACTCACTTTTTAAATGTAAACATGTTTACTAAAAGTTTATTTAGGTATTTGATATGCTAGGTGTTTATGTGTGTTTATGTTTATATGTCTGTCTATATATGTATTCACACACTAACAGAAATATATAATTAAAAATAACAATAAAGAGTATTTATCTGGATAGCTCCTAAAATTGTCTCACCTCCCCAACTCTCGTGTACCATAAGTGGGAAACAAAGCTCTAGGAATAACACTAATCAAGCACTTATTGAATGCATGATGGTTAGAACAGTTACATAATTGAGAACTTCTGTTTCAATTACATCAAATACATATTTTATCTTTCTAAACCTATATTAAATTTATGTCTCTCTAAAATTATACAAAGTGTGTGTATCAGCATGCATCAAATATATCATTTTCTTGACTGTGAAAGAGACTTGGAAGTAACTTGGTGTCCACCAGTATATGGAATGCTCTTTATGACTCTGGGACTAAATAAAAGACTGGTAGACCAGATATTCCCTTAAGTGTTTTCAATATTTACTATAATGTCATTTATTTCAAAAATAAATAAACCAGTTGAGTTCCATTACCACAGAGAGACAAAATAAGCTAGAAATGTCCATGTGTTTCTCCTGAAGAAGAAGTAAAATTTTAGTGATGACAAGCTTATCTGTGAGGACTTGACTAGTACCTTATATTATCCTGTGGCACTGAGACATTGCCTGTCACAAAGAACAATCTACTGGTCTGATCATCTCTATAATCCAACCCTTAGTTACTGTCCAGAAGCCTCTGGCTTCACATAAAAATCAGTAGATAAACATGTTGGTAAGAAGTCTCTCTGTTTGGATTGCTCTATAGATTTATGGTAGCTCGGGGAACTCACTTAGCTGATGGTTGATAAGAGAACCACTTATTCTTATAATCACTTATTCTTTTTATTTTAAATGTTTGCCTGTTTTTTCCCCATTGTTCCACAGCAAGCCACATGATGACAATCAGGATAGTGTGTGTGGAGGGTGGGTCCTCCATCTCAGACTGACTTGTTACATCTTTTTGGCTTTGAAAGTTTTCCTATCTTCATATAAATCCTCCTGACAATGTATTTCCACTGCGTCAACCTGGGAAAAGTTGCGAAGTGCTGTGTTAAGCTAATATTGGGCTGCAAAAGCTTTTCAGAATAAGAAATAATAGGTATGAAGCCATCCAAAAGTTGTTTATGACAACAAATAAAGCAACCACATGTCACTTGTTTCCCATTAATAATAGATATTTAATAATTATAGAAATATTTTTGTAACATTATTTAAGTCTTCTATGTCAAAATAAATATATTTCATCCTCTTTATTTTTCACTCTAGAGAGCCATTATTCTCTTGACTCTTGTTTCCTGTTCAGAAATCTCAGATGTCAACCAGAGTCCCTTCGTGAATGCTAATTTATTTCTCCCCAGTTCCTTGTTACTGTTAAAAGCTCTTCTTAGCTTTTAAAAATTATTATTGTTAATAAAGTTGGGTTTTTAGAGCAGCTGTAGGTTTACAGCAAAATTGAATGGAAAGTGCTGAGAATCCCCTATACTCCATATCCCACCACAAAACCACCCTCCCAAGGAAGCTGGACTAGAGTGGTGCATTTGTTACAATTGATGCATCATTGACATTAACACATTATTATCTCCCAAAGTTCATAGTTTACACCAGGGTTCTGTGGTTTTGCATGTATAATGACATGTACCCAGCATTGTAGTATCTTATAGAATAGTTTCACTGCTCTGAAAGTTCTCTGCCTATTCTTTCTAGCCTTTCACTAGCCACTTTTGTCTTAATTTATTGATCTCCTAATTCCAAAATCATAGAATTCATCAAGTGTTGATTTTTTGTTTTATATTATATATAGATCTTAATTTTTTTAATGAGAGGTTTTATCTGATCAAAGCTGGTACTCCAGCCATGTCAAGTTTATAAAACCAATAATATAATTTTTTTCAACTGAGCTAACTATTTTGTTGACACATAAAGACTATAAAATTGTTAGGCTGGAGTTAACATTTACCATTATTGAGTGTATATTTCCCCCCCAATAGAATCCATGTACTCATTCATTAATTAATTCATTCCTCAAAAATATGAACTGAGCATAATTGATATGTTTATATAAAATATACTGAATTCTGGGGATATAGCAATACATTTAGTAATGATTACTGGATTTAAGGAGCTTTCAGCCTAGTAGGTTATATGAGTAGAAAGATTAGAAAGTAGAAAGATATCAAGTTTTGGACTCAGAGGGACTAAGGTTATTTATTAGTTGTGACCTTGAACAAGTTATTCAGTTATTTCTGAGTTTTAACTAGATAAAATATTGAGTGTTATAAGATTAGACAAAAACTATGTTACATACCTATCACTACGCTTGTAACATAGTCAGATATAAATAATTTGTAATTCATATTGCTATTTCAGGTGGAGAGATATATGAAGAGCAATGTCCATGAGAGTGTTTGTGGAGAATAAGGGGAGAGTTTATAGAGGTTAAAATATACAAGAAATATAGATCATCATCTGCAGTAATTAGTAGTAACTAATGACAGAGTGAATGTGTGTGTGTGTGTGTGTGTGTGTGTGTGTGTGTGTGTGTGTGTGTGTGTAGCTAAAATGAGTTTGGGGTATAGGAAAAAGAAAGCCATTGGCACGAAGGAAATCGTATAGATATTTCTTTTATATCACAAATTTAGCATTTTTAGTGAGCCTGGCATAGTTTCATGAGGATGCAATGGTGACCAACATAGACATAGTAGATGGACCTACTTTTCAAAGCTTACTGATGACCAAGGATACAGACATCAAGGAGGCAATTATAAATAGTATGGTACTCTATAGTTTTACGGTAACAGCTTATCCCATAGATATTGCTCTCTTCTCTAAAGAATATAATGTTAATGCATAATTTAATTAGAACCAATATTATTACTTAGAATCATAGAAATATTGGATTGTCATTCAGGGACATTTAGTTTTTGCATGTGGCCTGCCATATGACTACAGTGCAGAGAAAGCTGGATTTTAGACACTGACAGAAAAGAAGATACACAGAAATTAGTCACAACCTGAAGGAAGAAGAGTCCTATCAACTTTCAATCTCTGGTTCTAGTCCTTTCCTAAACCCTGATTTCAACCCTGCTCTGATTTCAATCCCATCATGTGTATATATTGCTAACATTCTCTCAGGCTGATTTCCATGTCTTGTAACCAAAGTGTTAAATAATAGATGCATAATTGATGCTGAGATAGAGGATGCATACTCTGCCAGAGAATCACATATGGAAGGTACGTGATGACAATGAATTGGTAGGACCGGGAAGGTTCTTGAAGGAGGAGGTGTCTAAGCTGAGATTGGAAGGATCAGCAGCCGTTACCCAGATGAAGAGAAGGAACAAGATTGTTCTAAGTGGAGGGGAAGGCTTGTGTGACCTGAGAGGAGAGAGTGGTGGAGGAATAAGGGCAGAAGTTCTATCTGTGGTGATACAGTGGTGGAGGCTGGGAGGGAGGAGTAGACAGGTCTGGAGCTGGAGGAGTGAACAGCTTCAGATCATCCAGCCCTACTTGACAGCGAAGAGGTTGATGTGGGCCCTATTCTAAGAATTATATTTCCTATTTTCCAAATTTATTTTGACCCTCTCCCCTACTCTTACACACTCAGAGATTTCCCTACAGTCACAGTTTAGGTTTCTTACCCCATCTCTACTCACTTCTCCACAGAGGAGAACTAAGGTGTCTGGAGGTTGAATGACAGCCATTATTCCGTGATAGGATAGAGCTCTAGATTAAGAATGTGGCATTTCCTATCATTCCCCTCTCTCTGCCTTCCTTTCTAATGTGCTCTTCAGAAATGTAGTTTGTGCCAATAGGACTTGGGTAACCATTCTCAAGATGTCTAATGAAAGGAGATTTAGATACTCCATTCCTGAGGTGGGGATTCTAAATTGGTTAGATTTTGATAAAGGATTTTATAGAGCCTCTGATGACAATCTAGCATTGATTTATTTTAGAGACTGCTTGGCCAAATCAGATAAGTGAAATAAAAGTTAGTAATAAAACACTTGGGTTTTATTAGAGTAAAAAATGTCTGGTATATTTTAGCCTTTTCATAAACAGCTTGAATTATTTGGAGAAGTGCGCTAAATAATTATGCAGTTTTTTGGAAATAAGTAATTATTCATTTTTTGGTAATAAACATTTCTCTTAGGGTGGTATTAAAAAGTGTGACATTTATTTTACTAATTTTGGATGTGGGAGAGAGCAGAGTTGCATGATGTCTTGCTATTTTCTGTAGGCTCCACCACAATGCTCTTTCTGCAATAGGACTTCAATGTCAGTGGGTGTCAGAGACCATGTCCACATTTCTTCCTCCTCTTCTAACAAGAGGCATCATATTTCTCTATCACTTCCAGACCTTCTGCTTTCTGCTATTTAATCAGAGACAGGATAAGACTGGATCTGGTGTATTTCCATCTTATCTTGGAACTCTGCATATTTGACCAGACTCAAACCCAGACGATTCATCAATCTTACAGATGGCCTAAGTTGTTTATCTCAGGCAAATACCAGTTTATCTGAAGTAGCCACTTTCTCGCCAATCAACATCTAATATCAAGTGACAGCTAAACTGAGAAAGATTTGGAGGATGATAAATTAAAGGGAAAAATCAATGAAGATAAGGATTAAGGAATTTAGGTAATCATTGCAGGTGCATGGACATGCTAACATGTATATTCAGAACATCTCAAACATAAAGAATAGAAGCTTATGGAAACCAATGCTTTTTGTCACGGGGGTTATCTTGTCAGGCTGCTCTTAACACACACAAATAATGATAGCTACAATTTATGTTACAGTATAATAGTCACTGGATTAAGCACTATTTGTGGGTCATCTTATTTAACATAGGCAGCCTTATGAGCTAGATGCTACCATTGGCTTCATTTAATAGATAAGTAACCGACTGAAGGTCCCACAGAATAGAAAATGGCAGGGGAAGACTGTGAACCTTGAGCTGTATGGTTGCAGGGTCCAGGTGCTTAGTGATATACTGACAGATTCCTTAGACTGACCACTTCATCTACCTGTTTCCTCCTGTTTATTTGGGCTAACTGGACATTTTTACCTCATGGCTTTCTCAGAGTCCTGCCTGCTCACACTCACTATCTTATTATTCCCTAGTGTTATCACAATCTGGATATTGGGGAGATATTACAATGTGCTCAGGTAGTAACAGTTGGATATCAGGAGGGCAGGCCTCAGTGCACCTAGCCTTGTCTGTGTGTGATTACTGTATCTAGGCTGCTTCTTAAACTTCCCTTGCTTTAATAAGACAATGTTAACATTGCCAACATTTGTTCTTGGCTCCAGCTACCAAGCAGCCTGGTTCCACCCCCCAGCCACAACGACAGCAGACTCTCAGCCAGGCTGTTTCGAATGTCAGCTCTCACTGCCCCTGTGACTTCTTCCCACACTGGCCTGTGTTGGGCCTTTAGCAACTCAACCAACCAACTGTCCAACTGAAGGGCGAGGTGCGGGGCGGGGGAGCAAGAGAGGCTGTGATGAATGCGGTGAACTGTCAGTTCTTTGTCCATTTCTCACATTACCATTCCACCATCTCTGCTGAAATGGAATTTGAATTTCAAAAGGTTTAAATAACATTTCACAAACCCACAATTTCCCAGCAGCTTGTAAACCTCTTACAACATTACCTTCAATCTGCTGCTAGTGATGAGTGGATGCTAAGCATTTATTTGAGTTGTGTCACGCTGGTTAGTCATGAGCTGCCTTCCACAGCTCCTTGGCACACCCACAAGAGAGCATTCAAAGTAACCAGGCTCCCTCTGGTTTCTGGAAAGAACAATCCAGTTCTCAGAAAGCTGATACCCATGGTGTCTCTGCAGAGGAATAATCCCCAAACCATGTAAGGGATGCTCATCTAAATAAGGAAATGGGAGGGTGCAGGGATAAAGAGAGGATTGATAGGGAAGCATTGGGAGAGTGCTGCTCTTTCCTCTCTCCTTCCCCTGGGTAGTCTCTAAGATTGGTGTCTTGGTTGTGACCAATCTCTGGCAATCTAGTAATGTTTATTGAGGGTGAATGAGGCTGCTGTGAGGGCTTCAGTGGGAGTTCCATTGTCAATTCTGCATTAAAGGTCCATTACAATAAAGTGTTACTGTAAGAAGCTCTGTCTGCTAGACATTTCTCAGAAGAGCTTTGTGCCTCTTCAGAAGTTGCTTGCTTCTTCTTTCCATTTTTACAAGGGGAAAATGCCCCTCATGAACTGCACCTTTGTAATTGATGGTAGAAACAGAAGAGAACACAGCAGTGGAAACTGTTGGCAGTGCTTTACAGCAAGTGGCAAATCTCTGCATATTCATTTGTTTCTCGTTGGCCAAGATAAATCCCCTTTTGGTATTAAAGCAAATGTGCTGTGAAGTTTCAGAGGACAGGGTTTAACAACTTTTCCTGGCTGGAGGCCTGGGTAAATTTATTTTTATGTGGAATGATAGGACTAGGAAGCAGGGGCATAGGGATCTGAGCTGAGTGAGTGAAATGGGGGAGTGCTTTGCCTTTGGTCTCTGAAATAGCTGAAGAGAGTGGGTATAAGGTGGGAGACTTGTGTTTCAATGTGGTAACTATAGGAATAATCTGACTGCAGGGCAGCTGTACTTGGCCTATAACACAATCATATTGGTAATCCAGAAAATAGGTGTAAATTGATTTCTTCTACAACAGAAGAGATGAAATAGCCACCAGATCCCAATTGGTCTTCACTGGGTGACTATATGGATTCTAAAGTCCTTGGAAGGGAACTGGTTACATCTTATAGGAACCAGGGAGCATATCCTGCTTCTTCACCCTTTCTTATCTCCCTCTGTCTCTTATGTCATCATCCTTCTGTCCCATCCCATTGTCTTCACATCCCAGCACTCCCCTTCTGCTCCAGTAAATATGGACTCAAACAGATTATGCAGTTTCTTTAAAATGTCAGTTTCTTCCTGCCTCAGGACCTTTGCACATATTATTCCTGTCACCTAAGCTGCTCTTCTCCAACTTCCTGCTCCTACTGGCTCCTACTCATCCTTCTAACCATAGCACAACACTGCCTTCCATGGATACCCTGAGCAGCATGAGCCCTCCTGTGGCACACCTTCCCACCATACATTTTCTTCATAGCAAGTACCATAACTTTAATTAAGCAATCCCTAGCTGTTCCCAGCATAATATTTAAATTTCTAACAGCTTTTTATGGTTATTAATAAAAATTCATAAGTTTTATATTTCCATTTATACATTTCATCATGAAAATTTTGGAGGTAACATTTAGTGATTAATCTTAGGAGTGCAATCCCTGCTACAACAGCATAGAGCTCTCCCTGGCTGATTCTGGAAAATAGAAAATTTGGTTAGACTTCTGTCCTTGTAGCCTTTTGAGGAGCTCATACAGTTCTATGATCTCTTTCCTGCATTGCATTGAGTTCTATGGCATAAAATAGGTAGATATATTTAACATTTTATGCAAAATGCCAAAAGGTTTAAGAGAGTGTGTGCTTAAAATATTAGGTAATTCTTATAACTAATTTGTCATTTATTACTGAGAAATCTGCAAACAAGGTTTCCTCCAGTCACTGAATGTCTACTTATTCTTTGGGTGGAGTGGCCAGAAAAAGAATAATATCCAGTCTAACCTCAGGGATACATATCAGGAGCACTTTACATTTTCATCTGAATCACTCAAGATTGGTAGTTGGATAATCAAGTCTCTTAAAGCAGTGGATTATGGGGGAGAACTAAAACATATGTTTAAATATTTTAAGTTAAAACATAAATATACATCCGTTTTTCAATCTTAGACATAGAACCACACCTTTCGTTTGAGTCTTTGTCCACTGACTGAAGTCCTCCATCATCTTTCTTGAACCATCACACACAAAATGCAGCATGTACATTTTGTAGTATTTTTTTAAGTAAAGAGAACTAAATGACATTTGGGAGGAAATCTAAAAAGAGAATCTTGTATATTTTATGTTTTTGTCTTTTATAGTGCTATATCTACACTCAATTTAATAGGCTTTTTTAGTAGCTTACTTTATTTCATTTACATATTTTTCATAGAAACAACTATTTTCACACTCTTATTTTATAAATTTGTGTAAAGTTATGTTATTACAATAAATCACACAGCTGTCATCAGTGTCATCATTGGGAACAATTCAGTCTTAGAAAGCTTATAGCATAATTGATAGAACAGAGGAGCTGAGTATTCAGGTAAAGAGTGATAAGACTGAGCATCAGTCAGGAAGTTTTATAGACTGATAGTGTTCGTGAATTCCTCAAACAGTGGGTAACAAATAGTGGGTAATTAAAATAATTTCTTTTGTCTAAATGTATTTCATGCTTTATTAATGGCAGTTACCCTTGATACAGAAAGTTCAAAAGGGTCAAGAATAGTTCTTGCACATATAGTAGGTGCTCACTTAAAACTGGCTGAATGAATATTTGGCCTCCTAAAATCAAAACTCACTCTTTATTCCATAATTTTTGCTGATAATTTTCTTTAGGTCACTTTCTACCCCCAATATATTTTGTAAAACTAACTTTATCTTTTGATTGGCTGATTCACTGATAAGAGCAAGAGCCTCAGCAACAGCTATACTAGCCTGGAGTTAAGAAAAGTTATTTTACCTTTTCTTTCTCAGCCAAATAAACTAAAAGAAAGACTGTCAATCTAGAAATTTTCATTGTTTAAAAGTGTCAAATAACCCCTATGTCATGAATAAATGTGACAAATAAAAACATAATAACATGTAAAGCTGCAAAAATATTGGCACAAGAGGTGAATATTTCCAATATAGCTAAAAATATCAGACTCAAAACCAAAGGGATTTTATAAGGCTTGATTCTCTCTGAGCTCTTTTGTAGCTCTAACTACTGATATAAGAAGAGTGGGTCCTGATGCATGTCCCTGAAATATGAGCAGGTATTTCAGGAGAACCCACAGCCAGATGCCTAGGCTGTGTGCAAGGTTCTGATGGCTTCAGGTGATTAAGGTGTGTCCTATGTCTTTAAGAAGATTACCATCCAGTGGACCAGAATGGTTGGAATATAATCCTATCTAATAAAGAGAGAATATGCTATTTGACTGTTACGCTCTCACAAAGATGGTGGTGCCCACAGCCAATAAGGAGGAAATATGCTAATTGACTTCCACACCCTCAAAGATGATGGTGCCCACAGCCACAAGATGGCAGCATCCAATCCCCTCAGTTCTGCCAGGGTGGCAGGTGCGTGGCATGGTCAGGCCCATCCCCAGGTGGGCTTGCCACTCTGCACATCTGCTCTGGAGTCCTTCAGTCTCCTCAGCCCCGCAACTGCCCAGGGCTGTCCCAAGGCACAGGCAAGCCTCAAATGGCAGCTTCTCAGCCGCCTGGGGCCACCCAAGGCTCAGGTAACCGGGGCTGGCTGAGGCTTGTGCTGACAGCAGTGGCAGCAGCAGAGGTGTGATGGGGGCGTTGCCTTCCCCTGACCTCTGGGTTGCCTCCTGCCCTCAAGGGCTCCCAGACTATGAGAGGGGGCAGGCTAGGCTGAGGGACCCACCCTCTAATGCATGAATTTTCAAGCACTGGGCCTCTAGTCATTTTATAAATCAGAGTAAAAAAAATTTATGATGAGAGAGCATGGAGGAATGAGTGATTCTATCCAACTGGAGAGATTTAAAGAGATTTCTAAAGCTACACAATGATTAGCTACAGAAAAAAAAATCACACTTAATTAACCTGCTTGGGAATATTACCTAGAGATGTTTGTGTGAGTGGGTCCAAGTTTCTGGAACACAGAGAAGAGAACCTAGCAACCTAGAAGCTCTGCTACTCCATCACGCCTGCCCTTTGTGAGGACCTTGGTCTAATTTATCTTAGTAAGGAATAATGATAATAATGTCAAGACCACCGCCTTCTGTGCCCAAGGTCAACAAGTCCTCCTGATTATTAGCAAAGGCTCAACAGTAGACAGATGGGTGGTGGGAGGCTTCCACGCAGAAGCAGCACATGAAAAACTAGAGGCTTCAAAATCTGCCATCACTTCAAGCATACCCTCATTAGCCGAGGATGGTGGGTTTTTCCAGGCCATCTGTGGAAATGGAATTCACTGGGTCTCCTCATGGTCCGAGGGCGTGTGCTGAGGACAGATAATACCAGCTTCCCCCCTTCTGTGAAGTGTCAAGCATCTCTTCCAAAAACTCATGAGAAATGTCAGAGAGATTTGTGGAAAAGAAAATAAATATAATAAGAGGTATGATTGACAACAGGAAAGGAACAATTTATGCTGGGGGTAAGTGGGACAAGCCCTCTTGTTAATGCCATAGAATGGTGGTGGGAACGGAAAAATTGGTTGTGTAATGAAAACCAGGAGCTCAGTGTAATACGATGTTGATTACTTTTTATGTCATCATTTTTAAAAAAGTATCTTTATTGTTGAAAATATTACAGAAAATTTTCCCCACTGACCTCCTCCACCCTGCACCTGCCCATCCCAGGTTTTCACCCCACTATTGCCTGTACCCATTGGGTTATGCATATATGCATATAAATTTCCCAGTTAACCTCTCTCTGCCCACCCACCCACCTCCGCCTTCCCTCAGTCTGTTCTATGCTTCTGTGTTTCTGGATCTATTTTGTTCATCAGTTTATTCTGTTTATTAGATGTTGATTTTGATCTGAGAGTATCAGCAAACATCTTCTATATTGCTCTCCAAAGATCCCCTGAGTGTCCTAAGGAGATTGCATTTACTTACTGTTTCCGACTTCCTTTTTGGTTGTGTGCCACTCAGTTACTTATGAAGTTTGTTGGTGAACAAGGAGAGCAACTTAGCTTTCCGGAGAATAAGCTTTCCCTACCCCTCTTTTCTGCGTTGATGATATGGAATCTATCTCTGGTATAAGAATTTATTTAAGAGTATCTTTTAGAGTCATGGAGGAATCTTTAAGAATATAAGTGATATAAAGTAGGTAGTAGAATCTATTACTCTGCTGGGCCATGGTTTTCTGGAAGAATTATGCTGGTTATGTAGTGTTTGTTAATTTTCTTGGGTCTACAGATATTGGCCAAGCACTAACATTCAAATACTAGATATATCTATCAATAGTCTTCAAATGAAGCCCTCATAGGTTTGGTAAATTGCCAGAAAGTCCAGACAAACTTACTTGTACTTTGGAGAATGATTCAATTTTTATAAAGCACCTAGAGGGAAATTTCAAGAAACCACAAACCTCAGACTTATTAATATTTCAGTTCTAGAAAACTGTGCTTATACTTCTAATTAACTAATGGCCATCTTATGGCTATTGAAAAGACTAAAAAGTAGCATCTTTGGCACCCCACTTTCTTTCACACACTTTTATTTATAGTGTGGCACCCCCTTATCTCACTTTTCCAGGCATTCAGATCTCTTAAGATTTGTAATCTCTGCTCCTTCTATCTATTTTTTCCTTTTAAGGACTACTCTTATGGATGAATCTGATATTGCATGAAGTTTTTAAAATATATTTATTTTTAAAAATATATTTCTTTATTATTTCAGAGAGGGAGGGAGAAGGAGAGATAGAAACATTAAAGATGAGAATCACTGATCAGCTGCCTCTTGCACACCCTCTACTGGGGATTGAGCCCACAACCGGGCATGTGCCCTCGGTTGGAATCAAACCTGGGACCCCTCAGTCCACAAGGCTGATGCTCTATCCACTGAGCAAAACCGGCCAGGGCTTAAAATATATTTCATTGAGTTTATATTAGTTAATAAAATTATAGGTTTCAAGTGTACAATTCTATAATACATTATCTGTATACTTTATTGGGTATTTGCCACCCCAAGTCAAGTCTCCTTTCTTCACCCATTTGTCTTCCCTTTATGCTCTTTTACCTTCTCCCACCCTTCTCTTCCTTTCCCTCTAGTAATCACTATACTGTTATCTGTCTCTATGAGGTTCCCCCCAGCCCTTAATTCCTTCCCCTATTGTAGCCAGTCCACTAATCCCCTCCCCTCTGATAGCTGTCGATCTGTTCTCTGTATATATGAGTCTGTTTCAATTTGGTTGTTAGTTTATTTTACTTATTAGTTTGCACATATAAACCAAATCATATTTCACTTAGCATAATATTCTCCAGGTCCATTCAGGTTGTCAGAAAAGGTAAGATTTCCTTCTTTTTTTTCCAGCTGAGAGGCATTTCATTGTGTAAATATATCACAGCTTTTTAAATTCAGCATCTACTGATGGGCCCTGAGGCTGTTTCCAAATCTTGGCTGTTGTAAATAATGTTGCTATGAAAATGGGTACATATTCTATTTCAGATCAGTGTTTCATTTTTCTTCTAATATATTTCCATAATAGGAATTGGAGGGTAATAAATAAGTTCCATTTTTAATTTTTTGAGGAAACTTCATACTGCTTTCCATAGTGGCTGTACCAATCTGCATTCTCACTAATAGTGTATGAGAGATTCCTTTTCTCCACATCCTTGCCAACACTTGTAGTTTGTTGATTTATCGATGATAGACATTCTAACAAGTGTGAGGTGATATCTAATTATGGCTTTAATTTCCATTTCTCTGATGATTGATGACAATGAGCATCTTTTCTTATGTGCCTTTGTCACCTGTATATCCACTTTGGAGAAATGTCTATTTAGGCCATTTGCCCATTTTTTAATCTGATTGTTTTATTGTGTGTGTTGAGTACTTTATATATTTTGGATATTAATCCTTTATCAGATGTATCATTTGCAAATATAGTCTCCCAGTCAGTGGATTGCCTTTTCATTTTGTTGATGGTTTTGTTTGTTGCGTAAACTCTTTTTAGTTTGGTGTGGTCTTATTTGTTAATTTTTTTTCCTTTTTATCCCTTGCCCCAAGAGATATATTGGCAAAAATATTGCTATGAGAAATGTCCTAGATTTCACTGCCTATGTTTTCTTCTAGTTGTTTTATGATTTTGAGTCTTATATTAAGTATTTAATCCATTTTAATTTATTTTTATGTATAGTGTAAGGAGGTGGACTAGTTTCATTTTTTCCCTTTATTTGTCTAATTTTCCCAACACTATTTATTGAAAGACTCTCATCACCCATTTGTATATTTTTGCCTTTTTTGTCAAATATTAATTGATCATAAAGTCATAGATTTATTTCTGAGCTCTCTATTCTGTTTTATTGATCTATTTGTCTGCTTTTATGCCAGAACAATGCTGTTTTGTTTCTTATGGCCCTGTAATATAGTTTCGTATTAGGTAGCACGATACTTCCAACTTTGTCATTCTTTCTCAAAATTGCTGACAATTGGGGTCTTTTGTGGTTCCACATAATTATTTGGAATATTTGTTTTAGTTTTTCAAAATCTGCCATTGGTATTTTGATAGGAATTGTGGAATATATAATTTTCTCTGTGTAGTATATAAACATTTTAATTATGTTAATTATTTCTATCCATGAACATGGTACATGCTTTGTATCTTCCTCAGTTACTTTCTTCAGTATCTATTTATGAAACCTATCCCCTCTCTTTCCTTATATATGTGATGTTGCAATAACCTCCAAACTGCTTGCTATCTTTGTCCATCTCAGCTTTAATCTATAGTCTTTCTTTGCTTAAACACCTTTCTGAGATATGAATTGAAGTTACTCCTGCTTTATGGCTCCTCTTGGCTTATAGTGCAAAGTCTACATTCTTTAGTCCAGTACTAAGACCTCAGTCTCACAATAATCTGCTGCTTTGGCTGCTCCTTGGAGCTTAGCTCTTGTGCATGTGTGCTTTCCTTCACAATTCTCTTCTTTTTCTTCTCTACCAGAAGTAATCTCTCTCATCTTTTGCTTTTCATTGTAAGCACTGTTTTTCCTTTTTCATGTTTTCCCAGAGCTCTGCCTTTAACTCTGCCATTCCAACTGAAATTAATTTTCACACCTTCCTCTGATACCTGTAATATTGTTCCACATGTGTGTTTCCTCAACTCAACTGTGAGTTCATTGAAGACAGGATCCATTTCTTATTCATCTTTAGATATTCAGTGCTGATATCTGTGTCTAGTCAGACAGACTTAACAACATTGTTCAATTATTTAATAATAATTGGTTAATAAAGGTTCTGGACCAGTTCTAAGATCATATTCTAAAAGGACATTATTTTTGTCCTAAGGCTGGTGGAAATGGAAATGAATAACCTTGAACTCAATGAGCCTTCTGAGTCTATTTTTTCCCCCACAAGCCTAAACTTATAAGTTCAGACTCATCAAGTACCCTAAGATCTGGGTAGGACTGCAGATAATAAGGCTGCCTTATCAATGGCAGAGAATAGACACTCACCCAACATATTCCTCTTCCTGCACACAGGTGACTTCCGCTGCCCTTGAAGTTAGGTGTGGCCATGGACTGAGTTCAGAACAATGAAATATGGAAGAAAACAATAAATGCCACTTCCATGTCTAACACCTTAAAAACTCATGTGAAATGTTCCACATTTATTCTCTTCTTTCCTTCCCTATCTGAGTCAGGGAAGGTCATGTTGGGAAAGTTCAAGTTCTTTGAAAATGGTGAAGTTGTGTATCAGAACCACTACATGGAAGGCCATTCACCAAATGTCTAATTAGGCTATGATAGGTTTAAAAAAAACTTTTATGGTGTTCAGCTATTAAGGCACTGAGGTTGTTTGTTATAGCACTTAGCTTATCCTGAAGATACACAATTGCAAATGTATATACACAACCATGTTGTTTACTAGCCATTCAGATCCTTTACCAGGGGGAAAATGGTGGTAGATAATGTTCAAATAGAACCAAGTCAGAATGGAGACATCTCCATTCCACTCCAGAAGCAGCACTAGAAAATAACTAGCTGGTCTTTCATTTGAAAAATATACATATATTGATTTCAAAGAGGAAGGGAGAGGGAAAGAGAGGTGGAAACATCAATGATGAGAGAGAATCATTGACCAGCTGCCTCTTACAAGCCTCTCACTGGGGATGAAGCCTAGAACCCACACCTGGGCCCTGACCAGAATTGAACCATGATCTCCTGGTTCATAGGTTGATGCACAACCATTGAGCCACACTGGCGGGGCCAGCTGGTCTTTCTTGCCACACTGCTGTGTGTGAACAGCACGTGAACAATGTGGCCAACAGTGCTTAGTCAAGATTCAAGTGCCAAGATGCCTGACAGTGAGGGATAGTGTCATGTTAATACCTGCTTTTTCTTCCAATTGGTACCAACTCTGTGCAGACACCACTTTCATTTTTCTCTCCACACAGACACTTTAGACCAGTCCTAATTCACAGGAGAAAATTCATTATATCAAATCCATTGTCACCGTAAATCCTGCTTCCTAGTTTCAGAACAGGGAAAAAGATTTTTCAGCATAGTATTGGTCACCTTTTTTTCTAGATGACATTTATCAGCATAAATTGACCTAGAAATCATGTCTAAACTCTATCTTCCTATTCACTAAGTACCATAGTTATAGATCTATTTTTTCTTCTATAATGCTCATTTTCTAGTCTCATGATTAAAATAATCTATATGCTGTTGCCTCTCAAATATATACCACAAGCTGTCTCTCCTGAACGTCAGATGCTTATATTCAACTGTTTACTCCATACTCTTAGTTTCAATATATAATAGTAATCTCTAACTTTAAATTGAATTCCTGGTCTTACCCTCTCTCTCAGCCTTCCCTACCTCAGTTGATGGGAAAGCCAACCTTCCACTTGCTCAGATTAAAAACCTGAGTCTCTGCCGAAACCGGTTTGGCTCAGTGGTAGAGCGTCGGCCTTTGGACTGAAAGGTCCCGGGTTCGATTCCGGTCAAGGGCATGTACCTTGGCTGCGGGCACATCTCCAGTAGGGGTGCATAAGAGGCAGCTGATCGATGTCTCTCTCTCATCGATGTTTCTGACTTTCTATCCCTCTCTCTTCCTCTCTATAAAAAATCAATAAAATATATTAAGAAAAAACACAAAAAAAACCTGAGTTTCTTTTCTCTTTTACACCTCTCTTTCAGTTCACTAGAAGCATATCTGGAATTTGAACACTTCTTACCACCTTCTTGTAACAACTGTTGTCCAACCACCACTATTTCTATCTGGACCAGTGTGGTAGACTCCTATTTATCCCTATTGCTCTTCATTTGCTCCACCCACTCTCAGAGATTATTCTTAACATGGCATCTGGAATAATCTTGTTAAAATGTAAGGCATATAATATCAGTCTTCTGTTCAAAACTCTTTGTACAGCACCATCTCTGTATTAGTCAGGCAGAGTTAGGCTCTGTTGCAGAAACAAATGTACCTTAACAACCACAGTGCAGTAAAGCAGCAAAGCTTTATGATTTACTCAGGAGAAGGCTGATATATGTTGAATGGTTCTCATCATTTCCAATTGGGACACTTGAATTTGAAAGTTATGGCAGTAGAACAAAGAAATATAGAGGAGGAACAATGTCTCTTTACTACCTTGGACTGGAAATGATAAATATCACTTCTGCTCAGAGCTTGGCACATGACATGAACCCAGCTCTAAGGGAGACTGGGATATGTAGAACAACACACAATCATTCTGTGAGTACTACTCGTTTGTCCACACTGTCCCTCTCAGGGGAAAAACTGAAGTCCTTCTTATGAACTACAAGGCCTTATAGGACCTTTCTTCTAGCATCTACCCCCTCTACTCTGTAACTGTAACTGCATCCCTGACATTTTCCTCTTCATTACCACTACTCCAGCTTCATTGGCCTCCATGCTATTCCTTGGGCATGCCAGATGCACTTTTGCTACATAGACTTGCACCTGATGTTCACTCTGCCTGGAATGCTCTTCCCCACACACCTGCATGCCTCACCTCCATCAGATTCTAATTAAAAATTCATTTTTCAGTACCTTCCCTGAGATTTCATATATCCCTCCCTTGTTACATTTTTCTCCTTGGCATGGTATTATCCAGCACAGTACATATCATCATATATATTTTCCTAAATTGTTTTTTATTAACAATTTCATCTACCATAATATAAGCTTGGTGAAGTTAGATCTTTTGGTTCAAATGCCTTAAAAGAGCCTGACACATATTTGGCATGAAAATAATAATTCAATGAATGAATTAAGCATCCCCTTAAAACTGTTCTATGATTCTCTATTATTCTTACTCTTTCACTCTGAAATGACATAATTCTAGGCTTCTAAGTTTAACTACCTTCAGATTAGATTTGATCAAAAACCTTATAACTAAGAAAAAAGAAACCTTAAGAAAATCAATTCAGATAATGTACCTTGTTAATGATATAAGTAATGGTATGCTATATACAGATGGTATCATATTTAATTACTTCTGTCTATGTGCCTATCTCTGTTGAAATGTAAAAATCTTTTAGCAATAGTCTTTCCATTATATATTTAATCCAAATCTGATTTAAATATGTTTCTAGTTTCCTCTCATGCAGAATAGCACTCCCCCCCCAACAACAAAAATGATCTAAGTATTTGAAGAATAAGAAATGCTTTAATCTTATAGTTCTGTATTATGTCAACAACTCATCTGATCTTCCTAATAGGTGCAGTTTCACAGCCCTATATGTGGACATAGCCAGTTGGAGGTAGGAAGCGAACTCATAATCTAGATGCTTCCATAAAAAGAATTATTCTTCTGGGAGCTGCCCTCATTTAATGAAGGATGGTTAGCACCTACTGATGGTTTCCTAGCAACACATAGCTTCCCTGCAGCTAGGACAAAGGGTCATTTTTGCATCTTCTCTTCATTTTCTCTTGGATTCTATGAGAAGATATTGGTCTGGAAAGTTTCCAGAACATAAGCTGTATTATGAAGATTGTGTGTGGGGAGCCAAGGCGGGTGGCTGTGCATCTGGACAGGGAGATGAAGAGGAAAGAGAGGAAGGAGCCCAAGGAAGAAAAATGACATTAAGGGATCAGAGAAAAAAGAGTCTTAATAAAAATGTCAGAGGGGCCAGAAGAATTCTAGGCGTGTGTATTCTTATAGTAACCCAAACAACATGGATTCTATTGGAGATCAAGATAAATGATGCTTATTCACTGACTTAGACTTTATTTTGTGGATGAATAAGTTGAACAGATACTTTAGACCTCTGTTTTATATTTTAAATTTACAGACATTCCCTGTCTAAATTCTGTAGATCTTTTACATAATATATTTAAATAATTTCCTGATTGCCTCTGTTCCCCTCCCAGAGGAGTGGTCTTTTGAAAGGAAATATATCAGTTTTAAGACCCACACAGCTCTGGCTTCATTCTTTGATAACCCACTATTAGCAATGTGACAATAACCAAATATGTAACCTCCTGAACTCTAAGCTACTCATATGAGAAAACTAGAGGCTTGGTGCATGAAATTTGTGCATGGAGGGGGGGTGTCCCTCAACCCAGCCTACACCCTCTCCAATATGGGATTCCTCTCACAATCCAGGACTGCTGGCTCCCAACCACTCACCTGCCTGCCTGCCTGATTGCTTCTCACCACTTCTGCCTGCCAGCTTGATTGCCCCCTAACCACTCCTGTGCCAGCTTAATCAATACCTAACTGCTCCCCTGCCAGCCTGATTGCCCCTAACTGCCCTCCCTTGCCAGCCTGTTGCCCCTAACTGTCCTCTTCTGCAGGCCTGGTCCCCCCCAAACTGCCCTCCCTTGCTGGCCTGGTCACCCCTAACTGCCCTCCCCTGCAGGCCTGGTTGCCCCCAACTGTCCTCTCCTGCAGGCCTGGTCCCTTCCTGTGGAGGGTGCCCTCAGGCAAGACAACTTGAGCATTCTTTAAATCTTTGTCAGGCTGAATCCAAGGTGCCTGGCAAAACCATGTCTTGAAAAAACAAGGCTGAATATGTTAATCAGGTTGGCGTTAACTTTGCCTCAGGTGTCAGGGAGTGGGCCTTGAAATGTAAAAACACTCTCACCTTCGGAATGGGGGAATGAATAGGGCCTGGGCCCACCGAAACTCCTTTGATCCTAATGTTGGAGAAACCCCTTTGTATTTTGGAATATAAATAAACTGGCTGATGTTTGGGTTTGAGTCGCTGTCTCTCCATCAGAGAGAACAGATATCTAACCCAGCCCCAGCTTTTTATTTCTATATTTCTGCATCTTCTCTTCTATTTCCTTTATTTCTTAATCCCTAGCTCCTCTACTCAGAAACTGAACCCAATCTCTCTCTCCACACTGGACGTGGAAAACAGAGAAAAACACCTATACCTCCCAACTGTCCTCCCCTGCAGGCCATCTTGTGGTAGCCATCTTGTGTCCACAGGGGGGCATCCATCACTGATCACATGGGGGTGGCCATCTTGTGTGTTGGAGTGATGGTCAATTTGCATATTACTTTTTTATTAGATAGATTAGGAATAATACTATTTGTAGGGCAACTTAGCTAATTGCCTTACCACTAGCCCTTTGTCCTTTCTTTTTATTAACATTACCCGAATTTGGTTTGGGATAACAATGTGAGTCTTTAAAAGAAAATCCATCTCAATTTTCTAGGATTCTTTGCAGGGATGATTATGGAATAGTTCTGGCCAAGAAGCTGTAAACAGAAGTTTAGTTGGTGGAGATTCCAGGGAAAATACTGTTTTCCTGAAAATAAATAATTAACTCCACTGGCATGAGTCTCCAACCTCTTCTTAGCCCCCTTCTTCAATACTGTAACTCAGACAAAATTCCCAGAGTGTGGCAGTGATGAGTGACCATGAGGATGAGAACCATCCACTGGTGCTGGAAGAGCTCACAGATAGCCAGAGTGTACATCCTCATTGATTTCCTCCCATGGCTGTGCCCACTATCTTCCTTCTAGTGAGTTCTACATGATAACACCAAATTTCTGCAGGGTGTCCCTAAAATACATACAAATACTTTGAATAATTATAAAGGCAGTGTTTATTAAAATACATTTCACCTCTCTTGGAGGTATACTAAGCATAATAACATAGTAACAGCTATGAGAGCTATAACAGGAAATAGATATAGTTTCAATTTATTTAACTAGCACTTCCAAAGTTTGACTGCTTAACCTTTTCATTAGCCAATCTTTCATCAATCAACAACCACTTACTGAGTGTCTATCATATACATGCAAAAAATCATACTTGTAGAATCAGAATACTGATCTTTATCCACCAAAATCCAGTAGTTAGTATCTGGTTCTCCTTTGCTATATTTTCAATGCAATACACAAATTTAATATCCTGACAACAAAAATCTTAGATTAAAATATTTTAAGGTTTTGTCTTATACTATTTAAAATTTAGAGGAATTTTATACGATGAGCGATAGAAAGTAGGAAAGAGCATTTACTTTAAAAATCAGCTATGTTTAGATCACAGTTTAAAAGTAATTATAATTAATTTTAGTATTGGATATTATTGCTCATTAGCTTCAGTTTTAGAATGATTTTTTTCTGATAACCTCTTTCCCAGATTCTGAATCTGAAACTCATAAGCTTTTGATAGCGTATTACTCATGTATTATAGATAGGTTTTTGAAAGTTTCTTTTTAAAATAAATTATGTTTTTCAATCATCTTCCAACATCTCTACATGGATACTGTTTTGTTTTGTTTTTAAATCTCTTACTATCCATCATACTGTCAAAGAATTTTAACTTCTTGGCTTTATGCCTATTCTCTATTATATAAGGAGGGCACATGTAAACAAAATAAAACAAACAATTAACAGGTAGAAGTCTTTTGTAGCACAAATAATGTATATATTTAATAAACTCTAATTTGAATACATTAGGGTTCCTTTAAAATATCCAAACCTACATTTTGTTACAGGGAAAAAAAATCTTGTTATATAAATAATTACTTCTAAATGCTCTGTTTTAGAAATTTAAGTGAGATGTTTAAGTTATTATGTTATCAATATATTTTATTTTTTAAA
Source organism: Antrozous pallidus (assembly GCA_027563665.1). Classification (NCBI taxonomy): domain Eukaryota; kingdom Metazoa; phylum Chordata; class Mammalia; order Chiroptera; family Vespertilionidae; genus Antrozous; species Antrozous pallidus. Next base: position 25,430,460 of record CM050508.1, on the reverse strand, counting down.
AATTTTCAGAAAAGTTCTTTACAAACCTATTCTTAATGTCTTATTTAATGTTGCTTGTATCTGGATTTTAACTTTAATGTCACTTTGATGTTTGAGTTTTTTCTTCCTTTAGCGCACACTAAAACAAATGATAATGATTTATGGTGGCTGAGAGTTTCTGTAAGAACTAGGGAGACAAGTCTTGTGGCAGAGTGGTCTATTGTAAAATATCTTGGGGCAAGCTCTGTGGAAAGAGCAACTTTTCAGCTCAGAACATTTTGCTCTGTTATCCTTCCCTGCCTTTATTTTTACAGCTTGAGGGAACTGTTGGAAAAATTTTAATTATGTTATATCTTTATTTATGCTGGATAACTTATTTTGAAATTACTCATATTTTATCAGAATTTTTTCTTTACCAGTGCTATTTTAAGGCTTTATCACTTATTGTATTATATTTAATTCTCTAGATGTCATATGTATGTGAATATCTCATTAGTTGAATTTTAGTAGAAAACTTGACACATAAAATTGTTTGTTTTCTGACATCACTCCTGAAAACAAATATGTGGTGTTTTCTAACACCGATTAATTCTACAGTCCATTGATTTTCTGACATCAATTAGGGGCCTATATTGCCATTTAATTCTTACACTAACTACCTAAATTTAGCACAGACCCCACAGGTCAAGCAAGATTCAGTCCCATAAGACTGCTCCCTCTTCAGATGCCAACTGCAATTGAGGTGCCTAGACATCTCATACTACTGCTTGGCTGACCACATATTTGGAGTTCTTATGACAATCTTTGCAGGTTTGATAATTTGCTAAACACCTCATAGAATTCAGGATAACGTTTTACTTAGATTTACCTGTTTATTATAAGGAATACAACTCACAAACAGCCAAATAACAGAGATGAAAAGGTAAGAGTGGAGAAGGTGTACAGTGCTTCCACATTATCTTTGTGGTGGTGTTCAGAATCTGAAGCACAAATGAAAAGACTACACAAGAAATATAAATTTAGGAGGTATTGGGGTCAGGGAGAGCCTCTTTCTTGAAGAGACACACCAACTTCTGGGTCCTGTTTGCTTTTTATTCACTTGAATACACATTTGCCCTTTAGCAATGCATACAGGCAGATCAAAGGTAAAGTCTGATAAACAATAAAAGGTTAGGAAATTGCCTTGGGCAACCACTATCTCAATAGATGAGGTGTTTAGTGTCAGCCCTCCTAAATCCATTGGCCTTCTGAGTTCCCTTAATGGCAAGTGGTGGCTTCCTGCATCCCTCTGTTCACCAACCCAGAAGTTTTCCTAATTTTGCTGTTAAGTGTTTTTATGAAGATTCATAAGCATGATTTATTAAATTATTGCCCAGTGGTGATTAACTCGCTAGCTTCCCTCCCACCCCAGATGTCCGAAGATGGGGCTGGAAGAGCCCAGTGTCTAATCAGGTCTTGATCTTTCTGGTGAGCAGCTCTCATCCTGGAACTGTCTGTGACCTCCAGCCACCAGTCATCTCATTAGCATACAAAAGGCATTTTTAAAACACCAAAGATACCAAGAATTTTAGGAACTCTGTGTCATAAACCTGAGATTACAGAGATCATATATATATATATATTTCTCTTTTTCGACAATTTATAGGAAAAGCACACTCATTCAAAATGAGATAAACTATTACTTTCAAATTAACAATCATAAACATGACAAGGAACTAGATTTAAAGAGATATATTACATATATCATAATTAGACTTAAAGAGATAAGACAGCCCTAACTGGTTTGGCTCAGTGGAGAGAGTGTGGGCATGTGTACTGAAGGGTCCCAGGTTGGATTCTGGTCAAAGACATGTACGTTGGTTGTAGGCACATCCCCAGTAGGGGTGTGCAGGAGGCAGCTGATTGATGTTTCTCTCTCATCAATGTTTCTAACTCTTCCTCTCCCTTCCCCTCTGTAAAAAATCAATAAAATATATTTCTTTTAAAAAAGAGATAAGACATATGATGTCGACAGGTGAATTTTAAACTACATGGTTTAAGGAACATTCTTTTTTTGGTAACTCTATTACAGAGCAACCATTAAAAAAATATAATATAAATGGATTGCCATAAAAATGAAGTAGAAAAAAACAGATGTACCTACTATTTTTGTTATTAGACCTAATAGATATGAAATTGCTATGTCAAATTGCTAAACACTTTTCTAAATGCCTACTCTTACTCTCGATAGTTATCTAATTAAGGACTGGTAACACTTTGAGTTGCATTGATATAGTCTGTCAGATATTCTCATGCCAACTTAATTGCAGAGATAAAATTCAATTAAATGAGAACCATTAATATACTCATCATGGAAGAGTTTATTCATTCCTTGTTCAATTTATCTTTGAACATTTTCTTAGCCTGAAAAGTTAAACACTATTATTTTGTGTTCTTATCTTGCCAGAACTAATCTTTCTATTAAATGAACTCTCATAATAATAATTCTTTGCCTGAACATGCTCTCTCTATTACTGTTATGTGCTTCCTTTTACTTACTAAACTGTAAGTTTTCTAGGGCTTCATACCATGTTTTGGGGTATTTTTTTTTTCTTATTCAGGTTTTACTCAGGTTGTGGTAAAACCCTGGGCTCCTGATTTCACAGTGATGATAGTAATGAGCATACAAGACCAACAATTTTTGCCCAACCAGGGATACTCTAATGGGCACTACTAGTTTCAGGATATCCTACAGGTTGGTCAAGACTTTGCTGGACCTGAGTTGCACTTCCATTTTTGCTTTTCCCCAATCCTGCTTCTTAACTTTTCCAGGTATTTATGCCAATAAATATATTGAACCTCAACTTCATCATAACATCTACTTCTGGTGAACCCAATGTTGGATAAGTCCCTTACATATTCAATAAGTTAGTAAAGAAAACTCTTAGGCTCCCCTTCATCAGTCCATTTTAAGAGACATTTTAGGTGAATATGGGTTGACAGAAGAAAAACTGTAGCCATTGACCTTACATTCAGAGGGGATGAAGATCTGGTTGAGTCAAATAATGTTGATGATGATGATGATGAAGAGGAGGACAGTAGGAGGCAGAGGAGGGAAAGAAGAAGCAAAATGATAAAGCTTATACTATATGAAAGATAAAATATACACTTCTATGACAATACTATGAGACAGATTCTATTATCCATTCTCAGTTTAAAAAATGAAAAAAAATGGAACAATAGAGGGACTAAAAATGTGCCTCTGATCTAATAAATAGAAGAACCAAGATTTAATCCCATATCTTAGGTTTGCTTATCTAACAATGAATGCTCCAAGAGGGCAGGATTTTTTTTTTTTTTGCCACTTGTGTTCACTATTGAAACCCCTAGAACCATAATAGTGCCTGGCATATGGTAATAACTCAATAAATATTTGTTGAAAGACTCAGTGAATAAATGAATAACCATTAAGACTTCTGGGTCTATTTCAGAAAATGCTTAGTTTGATGGCATGTATCAGTTATTTTTTTTAATAGACCCCTGTTATTTTTTACATAGTACATATACTATTGATGTTTACGAATTAAAGTAAGGAAAAATAGAGCTTTCTATTTACTTGTGTCATATATGCTAATTTTATATTTTCTAACATACTGTGTGCAAATTGAACATGGGGTGTCTCCTGGAGCACCAACTTTCTGGAGAGCCACAGAAGATTCAGTGGTGATATGCATTGGCATGGAGCCTGCACCTGAAGATACCTCTTTGGGAAGCCTCCTGGGGCACAGCAACTTTCTCTTTATAGGGCATTATTCCCAGAACCCAAAGTTTGATTCTTGCTGGCTATTGTACACTCAGAGACTCTGAGGTATATAATAGAATGGGCAACACTTATGTGGTCAAGTTAAACTAACCTGATCATCTAACCATGGAAAAAGGAGGCACCAAATCTGAGTCTTTGAATGAGCCATGTTAAGAGTATAATGATGGTGAGAATGTATATGGACTCATGGTATTGATGTCTTTAGAACCTCCCTGGTTCCTGCTTAATTTAGCTGAGGGTTGCTTGTAACTGAGAGATAACACAATATCCTGCTAACAAATATCCTCTTTTACTGAATCGCCAGTACTAATTTCTGTGACTAGCAACACAAAGAACCAACACTAACACCCTGTGGGTAAGAGGGTATCCATGTTCAGTTAGTGGTGGAACCATATATGTTTACCTGGTCAGGTAAATGGAAAGAGCTTGGGTTTAGTGGAGGTGCACATAGAATCTGGGATGGAGGTGGAAAAGGGTTGTGGTTATTTAGAATCTCTTATTTATGTCTTCAACTGGTCAATTCTAGTTCTTGAGTATAAAAAGGAGAAAATAGAAAACAGAAGTAGACTGAAGGATTTGTTGCTCTTTTGGATTCAGAAAACACCCAAGGTTTTTGTGTTACCATAGGCTTTTGGTGTTTGCCCAATATTTTTAAAGTCCTACTGATTTTTTGCTTTTGTTTTCTACTCTAGAAAGATCATTAAGTGAGCCTTTTCTCATGCATATTGGAACTCTCAAGGAAGACTCATGATTGGATCATGTTCCTAGGCAACATAAATCAAATCTGATGGCAGGAATATATTGATGGTTCAAATTAAGTGAAAAATAAATTAGGAAACAAGAAAGCCTGGGATAGAAAAGATGTAAATTTAAATCTCCAAAGATGAAAAACTACAAAAGCCATTTTGCAAACCTGGCATAGATTCTTACAAATGAGTGAAAATGGAGAGCCAGGGGACTAAGTTAGGAGCATGTGACTGAATTTAGTTTACATATAAATCCTTATAACTGTGAAGAGAACATATACATGTTTTAAGCAATGCCAGAAGGACCTTTCAAAAGGTATGATAGCCTCAAAATAAATCATTTAGAATATTTTTAAAAAATATAAATAATAAAATAGATTACTTTTGGCATTTGAAAAGAGAACTTTATATTAAATGTATAAAATCACCTGGCTAGGAAAAGTTACTATAACAAATTTATTATATTCATTGGTCTTGTTTTTCTTATATTACCTACCTTATTTTTTTCTTGAGGATAAGTATAAATGATTCAGAATTTTAATTACCTTAGTTATTGATATTAATGGAAACAAATACCCTTAAGAATGATATAGGAGCCCTGGCCAGTGTGGTTCAGTTGGTTGAGCATTGTGCCATGCACTGCAATCATTAGTTTGATTCCCAGTCAGGGCACATGCCCAGGTTTCAGGCTCTATCCCCAGTAGGGAGACAATTGGTGGCTAATAGATGTTTCTCTCCTTCTCTCCCTCTCTCTTTCTCTTCCTCTCTCTCTCTCAAATCAATAAGAACATATTAAAAATGAAAAGAATGGTATAGGAGACAGTTGTTGGTGGCTTTGGGCTCAAATAGATATTGAATTGGAGCATGTCTCTTAAGCAGCTGTTTGATCTTGGGCAAATTACTTGACCTGTGCAACGTATAGTGTTCCCAACTCAGAGGATCTGGCAAAAATGAAGTGAGATATATCCCTAAGCTAAAACCATAGTGCCAGTTGACAGTAGACACCTAATAATTCAAAGTTATTAATAGATCGCACTTTTCTTCCTTCTGAAACTTGAAACTTAACAAAGCAAGATTTTAATTTATGTAAATTTGTCCTAGTTTAAAGAGAAATAGCTCCCTTGTGGCAGAGATAAGGAAGATGATTATAAAGTTCTGCTAAATTAATAAAAGGGTGCATTTCTAATCTGCAGAGGTTTCATTCTACTAAAAGTTATTCAAGTTTCCATATCTAATTGTTTATTCCCTGCATATGAACATCTGCTGCTCCTTCTCACATCCTTTTCCTATGTGTGGGGCTGCATCAGGTTGTATATTCTTTAAATTGAAATTAAAGGTGTACTGCATTCAGAGTATTTCAGATTCAAGAAGTTTGAATATATTTTGAGTTAATGCTTTTTCTAGGTTTAATGTTTGTCTATCCAAACTTTGTTTTTAGCTTCTTTTCATCTTTTATTCTCCCTCAAATGTTTTCTTTACTGAGCTTTAGATATATGGGTCAAGATTTAATAAACAAATGGCATAAACTGATCAAGGACAAAGCTGGCTCCCAAATGCTTGAGTCAAAGTGCTGCTAGCCAATGAGCAAAGACAATTTGGGTGAAGCTGGAGTAGGAAGAAGGGTTTGATTTAGTTTAGTGTACATGTAAGTTTTGACCTTCTTTAAAAGGTATGGTGACTATTTCAAATAATGGCATAAGAATTTTCTTCTGAGAACTGTTGGTGTTGATGGTGTTGTGTGCCTTTTCATGTGACTCTCCTGTGCTGAGAAAATCCTAGCATTCATTGAGGGGACACTTCTTCTACACATTGAGGAACTACTGGAGCAACTCTGTCCCCTTTGGCCAGATATCCTGGGTCAGGAGTTTGTAGTAAGGTTTTTAAAACTGCTCTATCTTATAGATAAAATAATAAAAGGACCTCATTTGAAGGTAAGGGGAATATAGAGTTCAAATAAGCATGCATCTCTTATAATATGCATGTTTATTACAGAAAAACAGAAAATTTAAAAAGGAGAAGGAAGAATTAACAATTCCCCATAAGCCTACCACCCAAAGGTAGCCAATGATAAAATAGCTGTGAATATCTTCCCAGGAAATTTCCCAAGTGTCCCAATAATGCTGGGATGAAAGCTTATCTCCCATAATCAGACTATGGAGGAATGATGATCTGTGGTGAGTGAAGAGGTCACCTGAGGATATTGGGAACTTGTCATGGGTTCCAGGGACTTGGCTCATTGCCTTCTACATTATCCTGGTTCGAACTTGTTTGTCATTTTAGCTCAAAGCGATGAGTAATGCTCACCTCCTTTGCTCTTACCTTATGGCTCTTGTCTCTTGAACACATGCGCATGCTGCTTGGCAGTTGGTTCCCTTCAGCTTTGTGTGTGGTTAAGGGGGCTTGCCAGTCCTCTGGGGCTTGCTAGCTCACATATGGTCTGTGTGGATTTCAAAAGGAGGGAATGATGCAGCAAGACAGAACATTAGTAGTGCCAGCAATTCAAAAGATGTTTGCCAAAGCCTTTCATTTAGACAAACTAAAATGACACTTCTTTTAGGACATGAGATTTCTCAAGCAGCTGGGCAAGCTTCTATGAGCATTGATATTTGATAGAGTAAGTCCCTTTTTCTGTATGCTAGGGAGGACACAGAACTGGTTTCTTACCATTATGTGATGGGCAAACCACTGGAATTTACTGAGAGGTCTGTGGCTAATGGCACAAACTTTTAAGTAAATAAAGCTTGCTGTTTAACAAGTCAGGAAAATCTTTAAACTGTGCTTTCCTTACCAACTTCTTGCTTTGAAGAAATCTGAATCTGTATCCACAGAAAACAAACAAATTATAATAAAATTGTAAATGAAAACCTTTCAGCCTTCATATTCTTCTGTCTTAAACCAAAATCCTCCCAACTGACAAGCTCAGGAATTAAACATTTAGAAGTAAGAATATGATGTCAATAAACAATGTGCATCTCTTTTCTTATCCCTCAATTGGAGTGCTAAATAGTGAGACTCTTTGGGATCAGAGAAGTCTCAATGCAAGAATATTGTCACTGATAATTTCATGTTAGCTCAAATTTCATCTAAGTAGGCCACAAAACAAAGAACAAGCCAATGGGATGACTAAATAGTAAGGGGAACCCTGGATGATGTGGCTCAATTGGTTGGGCATCATCCTGTGTACGGAAAGATTGCTGGTTCCATTCCTGGTCAGGTCACATGCCTGGGCTGTGGACTTGGTCCCCTACAGTAAGGGACATGCAGGAGGCACAGATGGGAATTTCACTCTCACATTGATGTTTTTCTCTTTCTCCATCTCCCTTCCTCTTAGTCTAAAAAAAATCTTTAAAAAAAAAAGGGATGGAATAACCAGATAGTCTTGACCTATTCAAAGATCTTCACTTGTCCAGATTCCACCATATTGTTTTTACAT